>OY770129.1:2500-5002500 GCA_963669345.1 Gortyna flavago | reverse complement strand
AAATAAATAAATAACACACGTAGACCTGACGTGAATTAAGTCGCTACTTCTAAATCTCGTTCCAAATTCGTGACTCACCGATACGCGCAAAGAAACACAATTAACTGTCAAACTATAAACTAGTATCACACATTATTCTGCTGACATTAAGAACACAACTTTACTCTCAGAATAATCACTTTTCGATAAACGGACATAATTCACATGTTTTGTACCAAAACAAACCCTTAATCGCAAGGAAGGCCGCTATTCTAACACACTAGCTAATTAGTTTCGCTACGAACAATTAAAGCTTTTGCTCGACGACTTGCAGTCGAAGCCGCTCTATTAAAATGTAACTCTAAATAGGCATCTAATCTATGCATCACATTACGTCATCCGCATTGACGTATGTGAGCAAGGCGTCTCAATTTATTTGACCAGTTCATACACAGTCTATATATACTGGACGTGATCGAAACAATCAGCGGCAGCGATGTGGAGCACCCGAGCGCCTGGGCGCTCGCTCCCGATACCGTCTGTCACCTGTCACCCTGGAGAGCCGGGTGTGCGCACGAGTGCGTCGCAAGCCGGCGGTCGCACCGCCTCTGTCACTGCAGGGTCCGTCACACTATCAATGTCAATTCACTCCCACCGGTAAACACTTGCACTGTTTGACCTTCTGTAACCGCTTGCGTCTGAACGGCGGGTTCTGTCCAGGACAACGCAGAGTCACTGTCACCCAGGTGAACTTCTTAGGTCTACAAAACGAACAAGACTTGAAGGCTGGCTGCGGCCGGTCGGCGTTGTTGTCGCGTCGCCGCGGGCCCTTCGGTATGTAAAACGAGTTGCACTGTCCGTAACAGAATTTGTTTATCACTGTTGTGGGCAGACAGCCTGGTTCTCGGATTTTCTGAACCAAAGGCTCTGTTTTACACCAATCTTCCTTGAGATAATCTTTCTTGGTGACCACCAAAGCATTCTTCGAGGATTTCAATATTTTCCTGAATTCGACTCCCGGGGGCAGTTCCGTAGTGTCTTCTTGCTCCGGCAAGGAGACCACCATGCCTGTTTCAGAACTGCCATCTCCGAGTTCGTTTCTTTGAACAAAAGACGTCGATGATGATGCAGTGGCCTGCTCCGCGCGCTGTCTCTCCGCGAGGAACCTCTGCACTTGTTCGGTGTCGATGATGTCCAGGATGGAGTCGGTCGGGGTGAACGGCTTCCTGTTGCCGACACCAGCGCCGGCACACACCCCGCTGGCTGCCAGGAGGGCTGCAGCCGCGAGCCAAATATGCGATTTCGATAAGTTCTCCATCTGCAACAATAAAATTGGTCATTAATAAAAATATTTAATTCGCAGGTATAAATTGCCTCCGTTCAAATAAGGTGTCGCTTTAATTTTAGGCCGTAGGCTTCGGCGGAGCGGATGTCGTAGGCTAAACTCACGTTGTATCTAGAGATGGGAGCCAACATGTCGTAGGCAGTGCGTCGGTGTAGTCGGTCCGCGAGCGCGCGCTATGTGCGTGTGCGCAGGGCCGGCCGGCGGAGCGGTAATGAGCGCAAGCGCGGCTCAATGGACCACCGCTCAATGAACGAGAGATGAGTCACGCACCGCGCCTCCGCCACAGAACCGTTACTACCAGTCACCGCGCGCAGACGCGACACCTCGCACCACATGTGTTTCGGATTACTACGGCAGTACAGCCATAGAAACGATCCTTTTACAATGCGCTTTCTTTACGTTAAACGGCCATCTGTTTGCAAAGAATTGTAAAACCTGCATTATGTATTATCGGTAACTTCAGTGATTACCGAGAATGCATTCTCGTTAATCACTGAAGTTACTGATAAGTAAACTGTTTTTAAGCCGATTAAAATGTCAACTAACGACAACTGAAAAATACTTGTAAAATTCTACTCCTCTTTTATTTTCATTCTATATTTTAGTCTTTCTATTTTTTTTGTCAAAAATAAAATCCAGTACACTGGCATTACCCATCAATGGAATCAGAATCCCCGCAGAGTTGCCCAACATTTAGGCAGAATACCCATTGTAGTGACTCCGCCAGGTATGATCGGAGAGATTTCCTCACGTATCGCGGTGCGCGGCGCCTGCCTGGGCCACAGGCTAGGCGCCGGCGCACATGCAGCCCATCTCGAATCAACGCGCTTCCGCCCATTTGTGCGGCCCACAATGCCCATACAAACGTGAACGTTCTATAGTTCGCTGTACCATCCGCAGCCTTCTGCGAACCGTAGGCGCTACGTGTGGGTGCCGATGTTCAATTACTAATTTTTAACAATATATTTTTGAAAACCTCTGTGTAGTACCGACGGCATTCTTTATTTAAATGTGCAGGAAGTCCGTTGAACTGTATAATGCTTGTGACTTTTTTTTTATTGCTAAAGGTAACTGTCGTAGATCAGATACGTAAACTAAAAAGATTTTATTTTATACATACACTGCTTGTGTTTTTTGTTTTAATTGCAAAAAGTAACTGTCATAGATACGTAGATTATAGAGGTTTTATTTTAAACACACACGATAAATAAATAATATCTACCTAGAAAACTAAACAAACACGGATCTTGAGAAACATAAACAAATAATTTGATTACACCTTCAATACTATTAATTGAAAGAAAATATATAAGTATAAGCTACCTACACTTTATTGGTTTCTGTGAAGGTTTAATTAGAGGTTTGATTTATAATCAAGGCAATCAATCCATTACAACATTAACATATAACTTGTGCGAATTGTTCGAGCCATTTTAACATGAATATACAAGTTATGTGAGATGTGGTAGGTAAATAAGTAATACATGCATTTAAAATATAGGGACAGGTATTGTATATTTCGAAGAATTATTCCAATATTATAAATAACAGTGGAGCTATTAATTCTAAGGGTTCTCACATTCTTTGGCGCAAAGGAAAAATTTTTACGACAATAGGAAATCCTTTTTAAATCGTTCGTTTATTTTTTCTATTACTACAGGGGCGCTTAGCATTCCTCGGCGGAGGAATTTCATTCATGAGCGTTTTGTTCGCGTAGGGCTGTCAAAAAAAAATGAGAGCATAATAGGCGTTAAGGCGACCCTTAGCGACAGGCCGTCTACATCGCCCACGCGTATACAGCGGGTTACATTTTAATTCTTTTGTCGATATCACATTAACTGTTTTTCAATTATTTTATATTATATTTCTATAAAAACATTATAGCATCATGATTTTCCCTAGTCTAGGTAAGCAGAATACCATTGTGTTTAGATCATAACATACTCTATAGCTTATCTTCCATAAAATCTTTTAAAAGTTTACGACATTTTTATTTCTTTTTGTAATCATGTAACGTTGATACGTCGTGTCTCAGTGGCATGATCGCATCATAATAATTTGTCCGCCCAACTACATTTATTAAAACATAAACCAATTAGCACAAAGATAAATATTTAAAACTTCACAATATGAACCAGTTAAAATGACATGAAAATGTCCATAAATTAAGATCACGACAAGTTGATTTTTATTATTCATCGTTACGTAGTTTTACGATAGATGATTACAGGCTTTTATGCAGATGAACACTATTATAATAAATAACTATAGTAATAAATAAAGTCTACACTATTATTGACAAATGATAAACACAATTACCATTCACAACTGATTGAGTATTCAAAACAATTATTTGTCTTACCATAAAATTTTAATAGTGGGATGCAAAAGCGATGTGTTAGTTCCATTGAAACTGTTGCTTTGATATTGACAAAAAACCTACGTTACATTAAGAACAGATAAATAAAAGATAGAAAGAATCTCTTATGATTTTGTATTTCTATAAATGATTGATCGATAAACATTTTAGCATCGATACAGTTATGCAACAGCCTGTATGTGTCGGGGTCCTGTGATGTATGGACGGTACACCTTTACGTGTTTGTGAGACCGAATTCTAAGAACAATCTCAGGAATTACAACATTTTAGTGTTCCGAATGATGTCATAGATCAATATTGATCAATCGTAATATTCTATACTTTATGAAACGTCCCGGATGTTATTGTAAATTGCAAGTGTCAGTTAATTATTTTATTAATAAGTATGACTGTAGGTAAACACAGGATAGGTAATATTTTCATAATTATTCAGTCAAAGGTAAACACAAGATAGGTAATATTTTCACAATTATTCAGTCAAATATGTCAAATCCAAAGTCCACGGTCTGCATTTGAATTAAATGAACCGAATGATCCTATGACTCTACTTTTAAAGTATTCAACGCTAACCTACTTTTTGTTACTTTTAAGTTTTTATTTTGAAATAGTTAACTATCATGCAAAAAAAATTTTTTTTTAAAGAAAATATACCACACTGGATAAAATTCAACTAAATTCCTAACTATCAAACTATTTAAATATTATTTCATAACCTAACAAAAACTATTAACATATTAAAATTGTCACGGGATGTGTCAACTAGCCGTTTGGAGATTTCTTTGAAAATAATAGTTAACTATTATTATACATTATTTAGGTAAGTAGGTACCTATCTCGCTATGTTTAATATACACTCTGTAGATAAAATTCGGCGTCTTTGTCACAGACAAATTACAAGTTAAATTGTCTAAAGTTGTTTACTGCACTCATTAATTTGTTTCATTCGCCATCGGTTACATCATCTCGGGTAGTTTCGTTAGTATTCCGACTAAAATACATCAGTTCGCGCCACAGTCAAATACATTACTATTGTTACGTTTGGTTCGATGCACAACAGGAATGCATTACAAGAAAACCATTTAATCAGCGCAGGAGCATCGTCATTTGAAATGTGTACCGCGACTGGGAGGCGCCGCTATGTATTGTTGACCATCTATATATCAAGTAAGTTTAATCGTCTCCAATCGCTTTGATCAGCGCTTGAGTCGCGGCGCCGGCGCACCGCCCGCATTATGCCGCGCTCACACAAAAAACGGGAACAGAAAAAGGTAAAGTTCCTCAAACGCCAGGTACAGGCGTTTAATGCGAGCAGACAAATAAATCAAACCGAGGGCTCTAACAACTTATGACATAAAATCCTTTATTATTCACACGGATTCGAATAAAAAAGCATCGACGGTGAATAGCCGGCGCGGGCGCAGCGGAGGCCGGCGCGCCACGCATCGAATAACATTATGGGATTAAGAACACTTTTAGTTTCTTTTTGAATGGAACAATTAGAGACGGACGTGATAGGTGTGACAAAAAATATCTTAAACTTTTTGCTCCCCTAAGGGATCAGCTTTACATGCCTGCTGCGGCTGCCTAAAATATGTTTCTGGGAAATTGGATTAGGTGATGCGCGAAAACGTTTTTTGTACCTTTTTCTTAAAGGTGTGAGGGAATCGATTTAATATTATAATTAATTGAAACTTATGTTACCTGCGTCTGTAGGTATTAAAATAATAAACAAAATTATTTATCGACATCAAATGATTTTATTCAATCCGAAATCCCACGATTGAGTAAGTAGGACAAAAACGAACATAACACATTTTCAATTGAAAAATCTTATATTCTGTCAAGAATCAGTTAGCTATGTCTTGATGTAAATTCTATGCTCAGTAACGCTATATTAAAAACTCTATAAAAGCGATTATGCACACTTGTGTTCCCTGGGAAATCTGATATGGAGATACGAACAGACGCGAGTCTAGACTGGTCGTCATCTAGACAATAAAGACAATACCTATTGGTACATACATAAAGAGCGTTTATTTTTAGTAACATGTGAACGTACCAATTAGTATGAAACCTAACCTAAAAATACTTATTGACTAGTGGGGCGAGTCGGTTTCGCTTGGACGGGAAGACTTATTTTTTTCTGCAAACGGTATTTTTGCTAATTTTGCTGTTTTTCCATCAGTAGCCCATATAATCCTCTGCTGTACGTGGATGTTCCAATACAGACGATCTACAAAATAAACGGTCATACCGAAATCGCTAAAATCAGTCACGGTAGACATATGGATTAAGTATAATGCAGTCTCTCTCTCTCTTGTTGATAGGTAAAAAGAGGATTCTGCAGCCAATCTTTTTGATAGAACGTTTTCGATGATAGAAGGTTACACAACACTATTCACTCAAACCTTTTTACTTGTTTTTGTAGCGATAGAAAGTAACATAAGACCGAAGCACTTCACTTCCCGCGCAAGTTGTATTCTCGATCGAGGAAACAGGTTATTGTGGTGCTTCTACGCCATTAATAGTATCACAGCACTTAAGCAGTATTATGATCTTTGCATGCAACACTTTATTGCTTTTCGAAGCTTCCTCCTTACGAAATACCTATAATACGAGTACTATACTATGCATTGCAGTAACAGTTGCCACGGGAGTAGCCAGGAAGGGTTTTAGGGGTTCAACCCCGACCCCGAAATATTCAAAACATTACATTTATATTGTAATTCCACGAATGATTAATTTAGAAAATGAAATATTTTTTCACAGAAATATTAATGTAATTTTCATGCTCTGTTTTTATTTTTTTGAACCAAACCGATATTAAAACCTGGCTACGCCCGTGACAGTTGCATTAGAGTTATTCTGTAAAAATCTCACCGAGAAAACTTAGGTGAAGTGAGCTGTCAATAGTGTCAATCCCTAGCATCAGCAGGTCTATTCTGTAAAAATGAACTTGAAGTGAGCTGTCATTCCTCCTGATGCTCACTTCACTGATAAGATTTTAACAGAATAGAACGGTTGTATTATTTAGCCACGAGACTTGACACAAGCTCGTGGCTAAATAATAACAGCCGCACGGGTCGGTCGGTTCGTGGATGGGTGAACATACTGACTAACCATTACATATTGATACCCCTCCGTGCCTCAAAGTCAAAGTCAAAGTCAAAGCATTTATTTCAAATAGGCACATAAAAGGCACTTTTGAACGTCAAAAATTACAATGAAATAGAATTGATTCTAGTCGCCCCTTCCAAAAGGTAGTTTTCGTATGGAGAAGAATGGGCAAGAAACTCCACCGTTACTCTTTTAAATGTTTTACAATATTTTGCATACATTAATTATATAATAAAATAATATGTGAAGACGATGCACCTAAAATAAAATTACTATACCACAATAGGTAAAAGAATTAAAAATGAAACCATGACATATAAATTAATAATCGGATAGATACATGGTGCTCACATATTTACAAAAATGGAAAAAGTAAACGAATTTCATAAAAAAAAAAAAAATATATATATATATATAAAAGCAGAAAGCACGTTAAGCCGTTGGTCCTGACTGTCATTTGTCTTTGATAGTCGTTACGGGTAGTCAAAAGTCAGACAATCAGTCTCATCAAATGGTATCGTGGGGTTGAGGAGGTCAGATTGGCAGTCGCTCCATGTACCTAAAATACTAGTATTCAGCTGCATCCGGTTAGACTGGAAACTGACCAAAATATAGTTGGGAAAAGGCTCAAAATCAATCTGCCTCTTGATTGACTATACAGTGCAGTAAGGAAAAATACCTATTTAAATTAATATACCTACTCGTATCATGAAACGCGTAGGGAATGACACGGGTAGAATTTTAGTGCAATTGTTATAAACAAACGTACATTTTTCCTGTTGTTTTGTTAGATTGCGTAGACGTTACTGTGACTGCACAATAATTGATGTAATACTGGCCAAGACCAATGGCTGATTGTGTATTTGGTAAATGCAATCAACGGTACATGATCACTTTGACCGTGCTAGAGACGAGGCCGGTTAGTCGTACATATTGAATCAATAAAGTGTTATGATGCAGCTGATATTGGATAGATAGAAGAGGCCCTAGTTACAGCTTTAAAAAAAAATGCTTAGTTCGATAGTTAATAAATTGTGTAAAATAAATAAAGTCCATACAAAGTAACTCTGTCTGTCTGTCTGTCTGTATGTTACCTTTTCACGCCTAAACCACTGAACGGATTTCGATAAAATTTGGCAGAGAGATAGATTGCATCCCGAGGAAGGACATAGGGTAGTTTTTATCGACATACCTCGCGGGCGAAGCCGCGGGCGGAAGCTAGTAAACATAAATAAATAAATCTAAGAACTTAGTCTAGCATTATCATCCTTATCATTCTCCTATCCTTGTCGCAATTTATTTGTGGTCGGCGCAACATGTCTTTTTCTTCCATATTTCTCTATTAGTCGTCATCTCGGTAGTCACACCCTTTCTAACCATATCATCATTCACACAGTCCATCCATCGTTTCTTTGGTCTTCCCCTACTCTTATAGCCATCGACATTCATAACCAAAACTCTCCTCACGACATTTTCCTCATTCCTTCGAATCACATGGCTGGAAACCATGACAACCGATTTCCACACAACATGTCAGTTAACGGTGCCAGTTCAGCTTGCAGCATGTTCCTACTACTGGGACACAGGCCTCCTCTCTTCTAGAGTGAGTGGGCTGTAATCTATCAACTACTTCGCGTGCCCAGCTTACGTACAAAAATCGTAAGCCGCCACTTTCGCGCTCAGTCCTGTGTATCTGTTGGCTGGGTCAGCATGAGCGCTGTCGCTAGGCCCCGGGGTTGAGGCGAGACGGGTGCCGCACGTGGAGGCGTCTTTGAATCGATTTGATGTTCCCATCACGAAATAGTGCTTGTGACGTCATAGTAGGTAGTCAAAAAATGGCACGCTTGGTTTCCATACAGATCGTGATACTTGCGTTATCTAGGTCTATCTATATCTGTGGGTGTAACCATAGCCACATTTCGCCAGTTATGTTAAAGTCCTACGTAATGAGGGTGAGCCTATTGCCATCAACCATGCAAAAATTCAGACTCCGGCCTGCTACTGAGATATACCATATGCAAAAACCCAATAACACTTTGCCCGACCACAATTGAAACCAGTGCGTGTACTCTCTAAGTACTAAATCCATAGTTTCGGCCAAGGTCACGGATGTCTCGTACTCCGTATCTCTTACGGACGTAAGATTATTTTGGGACCCGAACTAATAATGAATGACACAACGACTTGACAGTTGTCCCTATTCTCGATAAGCATTTTCCCGTCCAAAAATTTAATTTGACACTTTTTTGCCGCTCAGCTTCTTTCGGACGGGCCCGCATCTTCGTTGACGCACTTAGAGAGTAGGGCCCCTGACGGCGAGCAACTGACATATCGCCGTCCGGTAAGGACCAGGCCCAGGTCGACGGCGCGGCAAAGAAATGTCAGCACTAATCGGGGTCGGCTAGGGCTGATGCTTGCCAGGGTCGCGGATTGTTCGAAAGAGATACCGTTGGCCCTGGCACAGGCAACTAAAGGAATACGGGTGGGTTTTAGTCAGTAAAAGTCTGACACGCCCTCCCCGCTCCGCCCAGAGCGGGAGAAGTTATTTGATAATTTCACACCCAAAAAAAAAAGATGTGCTCTGCAGTGGCGCTTGCGACTGCTAGACCAACGAGGTAGTCTACTAAACGAAACAGCGGACATTTCAGTACATTTTGACATGTTTTTGAAATTTTTTTGTCGCTGAAATGAGACTGCGACTAGATTTTGAACGTTTTAAATTACGAGAATTGGCCTTCAGATCGTCACATCGCCTTTGCCTTGGTCTACCTCGACGGCGATGTCCTGCCTCAGGCATCCAGTGAGTGACGATCTTTGCCCATCTCTCCGGGTGCATTCGTGAGACGTGTCCGGCCCACTCTCATTTCAGCCTGGCTGTTTTTTGTCCAACATCCGCTACTTGAGTTATGGAGCGCAGCGTGGTGTTCCTAACTCGATCTGCCGGTCGATTCTGTTAGAATCTCACCGTGAGAAGTTAGGTGAAGTGAGTTGTCATTCCATCTGATGCTATAGGGATTGACATTAATGACAGCTAAGTTTAAGCTCACTTCACCTGAGCTATCACGGTGAGATTTTTACAGAATAGCACTACTGTACGCTTAACACCTATGATTGATATAAATCTTTATTACCTATAACTTATTATTTGAATAACAGGTAACTTTTATTTAAAACTGCACTTTCCTAGCGGATCTTCCTGTTCCAAGTTAGGTGGTAGACCACCAGGCTTCGTTATCGATTAGAATTGACGCAACCGCAGTGGGCGCTAATGCCTAATATAGGCACATGACGTCACGCGTTATTGATTATTGTTATATTCGTCATACATGTGTAATTAATTCACTGATGTATTTGATGTATATAAGGAAAAATTATGATTTTAGTTTTGGACTGATTGAAATCATTGGATACTTCTACATACATCCATACTAATATTATAAATGCGAAAGTGTGTCTGTCTGTCTGTTACCTCTTCACGCTTAAACCGCTTAACCGATTTAGATTAAATTTTGTATAGAGATAGTTTGAGTTCCAGGAAAGGACATAGGGTAGTTTTTATCCCGATATTCCCACGGGATCGAAACTTATGCGGGTGAAACCGCGACGCGACTTTAGTACAACAATTTCTATTAAAACTTCATGGAAATGTTCTACCAGAATCGTTTCACACCTTCGCGTCGCTCCTGTACGTCACACAATAATTAGTAAAACCTTCGGAATATAAAATAAATCACAAGTTCAGTTTATTTGTCACATCTTTGCCCACTTTTCTTCGACAGTTTTATTTATTATGTGAAATCATTTTTTTTCGCAGTTTATAAACTATACCTACGTATTATTTTCATATATACTTGAGTACATTGTATAGTAAATAATCTGAGTTGGTCTGTTAACATTATTTATCATAAAATGATCAATCACAATCTGAATAATTTGAAGGATATTGCTAATCCATTGCTTCATATGTTCCAAAAATTTGTCTGCTCAACAACGTAAATAACGCAATGAATGTTGTTGAACTGTTAAAATTAAAGCCATTGATACTGTTAGTGTGTCACGGAATTAATAATAATACTAGTAAGAAAATTCCTCCAGTGTGAGGCCGATAACTTGCACCATTACTCCCACTCAAATATAGTTTCGGCTAATATACAGCCTACTGCGGATAACCGCGCAGTACCTAATATTACTCCAACACGTAACCCCACTGATGAACACTTGGCTTAGGCCCGTGCCATCAGTTTTCCGGCTAGGCCGAGGTAAACAAATCCATAAATAAATAATAATAATAATAATGATTTATTTTCTCACCACAATACAATGTACAATAGAGAGGTATCAATACAAAATACGTAACAGCAATAATTATACTGTGGGAGACTGGTGCCTAAACTAGACTTGAGGTCTGTATTTCAGGTCACCAGGTCTCCAACCCTTGGGTAGTGCTTACATTTTAATGTTAATGTACTTTGAAAAGTCAGTGCGGTAAGAATTTAGAAAAATCATGGCCTTTTAAGGTTAAAAAATATAAAAAAATAATAAAAGGAAATTAGTTGCAATTATTGGTGCTTGGTGTTAGTATGTTTAGTAGGTATTTGTATGATTGTGTATTTGATGGTGTGGAAGGTGGATGTGTGAGGTTACTGTGTGTGTGTGGGGGGGAGGGGCGGGGGGGAGGGGAATATAATGTTTTAGATTGGCTATTTAGGGACAACAAGTAGTTTTTCTGTTTCTTCATAATTTAACTCCCGGAGCCAGCTACTTACTATGGTTTTGCATTTGGTTTTGGAGAGGTTATAAATTGGGAGTATCCTATTTATTTTATTATATAGAAAGCAGCCAAGATAGCAAAAGAATCGACGGGAGGAAATAGTCGAGAGCCGGATGTGGTGGCGGTCTATGGAATCGAATCGTCTACTTCTGTGAGACAGTGATTGGTTGAAGGTAGTGAGGCCATGCTGTTTTATAAGCGTTTGTAATATGAACAGCTGACGAACAGTCAGCACCTTTGCTTCCTTATATAGCGTAATCGTAGGATATCTGAAAGGTCTGAATAAAGATACTTTCAGGATGGCTCTCTGCGCTCGTTCGAGCTCAAGTATAGTATTTTTGGAGCACCACCCCAGGACGTTATGCAGTATGTTAGTAGGGACTGGGCGAGAACCAAGTACACCGATTTCCTTAGCTTCTCGTCCGCCACGTGTCGTAGGGTCTTGAAGACAAATATAAGTTTACGTAACCTACTGCTAAGAGTATTGATGTGCTTTTTGAAGCTTAGGGTACTGTCTATTATTATATACCCCTAGGTACTTTGCACTGTCTTTTTTCTAAATGCGGGTGGTGCAGGCGCAATTATTAATATTTTGTTTGGAGCATGTGTGGGCTACTATGGAATACGACGAGTTCATGTGTGTGGTTGACGCATTATTTTTCAAAAAGAAGGGCATGTATACGGTTTTTTCCGCGTTTAAAGTGAGGACGTTATCACGCAACCACTCCGTCACGACTTTGAAACCCATCGTGCCATGTACTAGCGCTGAAGAGAAGGGCAGTATCGTCTGCCAATTAAACCGTTTTTTTTTTTAGGATGGGAAATCATCAAATGGGTCCCGCTCTGGGTGGAGCGGAAGGGAGTGTCAGACTCTTACTGACTAAAACCCATCCGTGTTCCTTCCTTAGCCCTTTATGTTCCGGGGTAGCGGTAACCCTTTCGGACAATCCCGCTGAAACCAGCGCCTTTAGATTTTTTCAGCCAGACAGTTCTAGGAATTTTATTTAAAAACGCTTTTCAACTACTTATGTTGACTGGCGTTAAATGTGAAAGTTCAAATAGTATTTTTGATGCAATCTGATCCAATGTGTCGTTTGCTGCTTCGTCGCTTAGCTTTTAAGTTTTTTTTAAACCCTGGCTGGAGTCCCCAATTTATTAAGGCACCCACAGGCAAGTCCGGTTAAGCAGACGAAAACCTCCTAAGTTGAACAGCGAGATAAAACTCCCAAAAAAAAAACATAGGTAAGTACTTATATATTTTAGATTTCTTTGTTAGCTGCCATTACAAAAAATCCTTTACAAAAAATCAGAGATATTTTTACACGTAATGTAATAATACTTACGGAAATGCCGACACGAATACTCAAATAAATTGAAGTGGCTCTGAAAAGATGAATGCTCTAGCTAATGAACTCCAACGGATATGTATTCAGATCAGATCGACAAATTACGAATTCATGGAAAACGAGTGATGTGGGACCTGAATGATGAAGTATTGTCTGCAAATTTTGTTAGGTATGTCTGCTATCATTTGATACCTACCTATTGTAAAAATTTAAGGACCTGTATTGTGGTTAAACAGGTATGGTTAGGTTACCACAATTAGGCATTATGTAGATACAACAATATCGTCAGTTTTGTGTCAAACAAGTTTTTCAGTAAGTACATTTTGACAACTATGGTCAAAGTAAGGCGTTTATTGCAAGCGGTATTAAGTCGGCTTTGTGTGCCATTGGCACAAGCCATAACGGTGAAGGAACATCGTGAGGAAACCGGCAGGCCCTAGAACCAAAACTTCGAAGACAAGTGACATCTTACCAACCCGCACAGAGCCCGCGTGATGGACTACGGCCCTCTCCCTCTTACAAAGAGGAGGCCTGTGTCCCAGCAGTGGGAACATTATAGGCTGATTACGCACAACCTTAAAGTAGTAAAAATGTCGCAAATTTCACAGTTAACCTTGCGGTCAGTTCTCATGATTTATTATGAACATTAAAATAAAAAAAAAACATGAAACTAATTGTGGTGTTAGTCATAAACACGTTTCCTAATGTTTAGGAGATCTTACAAGTTATTTTACAAATGGTTGGTGTCGTATTACGTTGTGCCGGTTTTCGCTAAAAATATGCGCTAAGTGATGACTAAGTTTTATAATGTTATCTAGTCACCAACAACAGAGAGCTTGGAAAGGAATGTGATACTAGTGGCTTCTGCCATCCATTTCTTATCAACAGTAACACAATAATATTATGTTGAACATTTATCACATTTTTACGGTTCCGTAGTCAACAAGGAACCTTTATAGTTTCTCCATGTCATTCCGTCTGTCATCTGTTCCATAGATATCCGAGCCTGTAATATAAACCTCCGCCACCCAGTAATTGGGGATGATTTTTTTCTCGTCTATGCATAGTGTGTGTGTAATTCATTTCAACTACGGAAACCTTCATTGTTTACTAGTTATTTGAACCTGATAATAGGTAGGAATATTATCCAGATAGTAAACCAAGATTTAACCTCATGTATTTATTTAGGATCTCCAACAAAAGATATGCACATAAATAAAGGGCAACTGAACAAGCCGTACAAGAGGCACATTACTTATAGGAGACCACAGCATGCACAATAAAATTAACCACTAAGCTAACAAAGTTCAAATAACAACTAAGCTAACAAAGTTCAAATATACCTACTTAGTTAAATTTGGAAAAGTTAAACATTGTTAAAGGGCATTACAGAAAAGCAAATATAACATTAAGACATACCTACTGAATTTAAATTAAATCAGGATTTACCTATTGCAGGTAAAAATCAAGAAAGTCTTTCTTTTTCTAATTATAAGCGTTTTTAGGAAAATTGATATCTAACATCTCAACAAAAAGTTACGAAAGTTATCATAAACAATCCGTTCTTAGAAGGTAGATGAGCATAAATAATGACAGTTGTGGGACTCATCATAGAGATATCTTATTTACGTCTATCAGTGAAGCGCCACATCAAGTCATGGACCAACAATAAGCTCACACTAGTGATACGACACCACTCACGCTGTTTACACAGGCGTCATAATATCTGCATAATTAGCACTGCCGTCGCCCAACACACATTAATTCATTATGAACAATTCTCGGTTAAATTGCATCTGTAATTTGTACTGTTCAGTCGTGCGTTAACACTACACAGTGTCATTATGTCATGACATTTAATGCGCCAACTCACGATTTAGCATAACAAATAATAGACGTGTTACATTTTGTAACGAATGCAGAGTATGGAAAGGTTCCGCATGGATGTAAACCGATGGACATCTCTAGCGTTCCGTAATTGCGCGTTTAAATTCTTTAAATTATCCAGTGTTTGTGTTGTTATTACATAATTTGCATACGAATTGACATAACAATGTAAACGATTGACACATGTCTGTTGTCGATGAAAACTTAGTTAGTTGTTTGTTTGTAATAAATTACTAACTGTTGTGTTGTAACTTTTTGTTTTGATTTAAAAGCTTAGTTGTTTAATCCTTTTGTGGGTGTAGTCACAGCTGGAGGCAGAACTTTTCGTGTACCTACAGTTTGAAAGTTTGCCCAACTTTATTATAGCTTTCCGCTTTCAAGTACTCAGTTTTTTTTTAATAAAAAATCTTAACACTTGAATAACAGCGATTTATCTTGTGCTTGAAAGATTATGGTTTAAAATAATTTTTAGTTTCCCTTGATGTTTAACAACGGCCTGGCAATTTGACTCGATCTGTTACAGAGCAATTACTAAACTAATCGTTTCTCATTGTAGTTATTCTACTAAAATTGTTTGTGCCCCACCTTGTTTTTGATAAAGGCAACAGGAACTTCACGTTTTTTTACTATATTTTTTAACCGACTTCCTTTTAAGGAGGAGTTGTATGTTCACCGATTTCTCCGTCAATTGCGGACCTATTTTTTTTTTTTGTTTGAAAGGGATCTATGCAATAACCTCCTCCTTTTTGGAAGTCGGTTAAAAAGAGGAACGTCAATCTCCAAGCTGTATTATTTCTTCTAATTAAATTAAATTCTATTATTGCTTCTAATAATAATTAAATGTTCGCTACAATCCTAATCCACAACATTAGATCTAAACTGAGCTTGCGGTAAGTACATTTTAGTTTTATCCTAAACACATTATCTGGCAGATAGCTAGGTGGACCGGCGCCAGTTATACCTATTATTAATTTAGTATTACACTGTTCGAGCAGAGAAGAGATGGCCCAGTGGTGTCGACTTCGACGTACGAGTGAATTCGAACCCAGACTTTACATGCTCTCAAAACGGTGAAGGAAAACATAGCGAGGAAACCGGCATGTCCTAGAACCAAAAATTCGAAGACGTATGACATCCACCAACCCGCACTGAGCCCGCGTGGTGGATTACGGCTCGCTCGCATAGAGGAGACCTATGTCCCAGCGTGAGAACATTATAGGCTGATTATATATACACAGTTCGAGATGGGCGGACGACATTGTTACCATCGCGGGTAGAACCTGGAAGAGGTTGGCACAGGAGCGTGGGGGTTGGCACATAGAAAGAGAGGCCTATGCCCAGCAGTGGGTGAAGTCTGATTGTGGATGACGATGATAATTTTACATTGTTCCACTAATTCACAGACTAAAGAAATATTTTAATGGTTTTAATGTTACGAACAGGTTTACAATATCTGATGCATCCTCTTTTAATGAGAGAAGAAAGAGGTAACAGCGTATGGGATTTTCCTCGAACAGCAATTACGGACTTTGACCTACTTTGTTACACCTACATACTCGTACATTACTCTGCATCATGATATTTCGACATTGAACCCTAATTTTTTTCGTTTTTTTTTTTCTTAAAGATGACTCAAATTTACTCAAGGTTATTAGCAGTGGGGAATGGAACCGGCGAGAGATGTCGTGCGGTGTCCCACAGGGATCGGTCTTGGGGCCGCTCCTGTGGGACATCGGTTACGACTGGGTGCTGCGGGCAGACCTCCCTGATGGCGTCAGCGTAGTTTGCTACGCTGACGACACGCTGGTCCTGGCGCAGGGGAGGTCGCATCAGGCGGCGGCCGACACAATGACACGCGGGGTTGCGATAGTCGTGGAGAGGATCCGGCAGTTGGGTCTCGAGGTGGCTCTGCACAAATCCGAGGCCATGTCTTTTCATGGGCTTCGGAACGGGCCACCATCGGGATCCCAACTGACGGTAGGAGGGGTTCGCATCGGCGTCGAGACGACGATGAAATACCTGGGTCTCGTCCTCGACAGCCGGTGGAACTTCGTCGAGCATTTCCGACGTTTGGCCCCCAAACTGGAACGGGCTGGGGCCGCTTTCAAGCGGCTCCTGCCCAACCTGAGGGGGCCAAACGCCTCCTGCCGGAGGCTTTACGCGGGGGTCGTGCGGTCCATGGCCGTATATGGCGCCCCGGTGTGGGCGCGTTCACTGCGGCTTCGAGCCGCCCACTACCTGAACGCGCCCCAAAAGGTGGTCGCCATACGGCTGATACGGGGGTACCGCACGATCTCGCGCGAGGCGGCAAGCCTCCTGGCCGGACTGCCGCCATGGGATCTGGAGGCGATAGTCCTTGCGCGCCTGTATGAGTGGCGCGCGGAGGCACTACGCCGGGGGGAAAACCCGCTTCCGCGGCAAATTGCTGCGAAGCGGACAGACCTCCGGCGTGATCTCATGGCGGCATGGAAAGCGCGACTGTCGCAACCCAGCGCAGGGCACGCCGCGATAGCGGCGGTAAGGCCCCTCTTTGAGGAGTGGCTAGAGAGGCGTCACGGCGCCCTCACCTACCGCCTGACGCAGGTCCTCACCGGACACGGATGTTTCGGGAGGTTCCTGCACATCATCAGGCGGGAGGAAACGCCCGGGTGTCACCACTGCGAGGATCGCCCAGAGGACACGGTGGAGCACACGGTGGAGGTCTGTCCCGCTTGGGCAGAGCACCGCCGTGTCCTCGTAGAGGCGATCAGCAGCGGCGGCGACCTCTCGCGCCCGGCCCTGGTCCAAGCCATGGTCCGGGGCGAGAGGGAGTGGGAGGCAGTCACCTCCTTCTGCGAAGCTGTCATGCTAGCGAAGGAGGTGGCGGGATGGGCGAGGGAGAGAGCTGAGAGAGCCGCCCGTCCCAGCCGCCGCGGTAGACGCTCCGGGCGTCGGGAGCCGCGTGACGACTCCCGGCCACCGTAGGCGCGGGCCTGCGGACGGCGAGTAATGGGTAGCTCGCCGTCCGATCAGGACCAGGCCCGTGCCGGACGGCGCGTATGTGTTCCACGCGCGCCTCAAAGAGATGTCAGCATTGAACGGAGGGGCCCGTCAGGGCCGAAGCCTGCCGGGGCAGCGGGATTGTCCGAAAGGGTTACCGCTGCCCCGGAATATAAAGGGCTAAGGAAGGAACACGGATGGGTTTTAGTCAGTAAGAGTCTGACACTCCCTTCCGCTCCACCCAGAGCGGGAGGGGTCATTTGATGATTTCCCATCCTTAAAAAAAAAAAAAAAAAAAAAAAGGTTATTAGCAGTAGCAACGGACCATTAGATAGTATTTTGGCAAATATTTCAATATACTCGAACGGCAGTAACAAATAAATTGGGATATCGACAGTAATACAATAGATAAAATTTATAAAATTACTCCTAAACCTAGAAACTAACTCCTAAGGAAACACACTACTAGGAGCAACCAACAACACAATCATTTACCTAAACTGCAAACAAAATCCGCATAGCACGTACATTTCGCGGTGAGCTGCGAATGATCCGCCGAACAATTTACTATCCATCTGTCCGTTGGAGATCGCACTGAAACGATAGCTGATAACCGAATAAACACAGTGACTCATCCCTCCATCCATATGTCGATGTGCTAGCGTGAAATACACCGGGTCCATTGCACTTGAGATTACAAGTCTATCCTGCATTCGCAAATTAATTTCCAAACAGGTAAACATAAATATGTTTTTAGATTTGCGCTAACACTCCCGTTTTTTGAAAGGCTTTTTCAATAGTACCTACTAGTAATTCTAAAATCGACTTAATTTACAATGTTATAAAGTTGACATTTTATCATCATCACCATTTCAGCCGAAAAACATCCACTGCTGGACATAGACTTTCCCCAAGCATCGCCGCTTCGACCGATTTTGTGCTTCTATCATCCAGCGGTAAAATTGCGGGAAGCGGGAAAGAATATGTAGTGAAAACAATCATCAATTGGAAACAATGATTGAAATACGGAATACCTAGTTAGATGCATTGTGTTTGGAACAGAAAAAAATATGAGCTAATAGATGTAAACAGATGCTGGATTACGTTTGGGATCGTGTGATACAGTGATGGAAATTGAATGAATGAAGTCTGTAATGTACTCGTAACTGTTATTGGGTAATTTAGGCGTGTGCTCGTTGTAGCCCTGCTGAGAGATAATTTTGCGCGACAGAGCGGGGCTTAGAAGAAAAACAACGGATCGTGCTCCCTGAAATTTTACAGAACTCTAAACGTTTTCGTACCCATATCCCTATACATTTGTGGTCGGCGCAACATGTCTTTTTCTTCTATACTTCTCTATTAGTCGTCATCTCGGTAGTCACCCCCAATAGTATTCAATCCTCAACGGTACAAAATAAATATGTAATCTACATATAAAGACTGTAATATTAAGGTGAAGTGTTTTATTCACCCACATCTGGTTACCCTAGAAGACTGATTTAACCTTTAGCGCTTTATAGCTGTCGAAAACTAACGTTAGATTTTTTGGGCACGCTCGTTCCATCTCATCCATCGCTTTCCATCAGGCGTGATCGAGGTCAAGAGCAGGCCCATTCAGCAAAAAAAAAGCTAGATCACAACCAAGATAAAAAACTAAAACTTCAAAAACCACAAAATAACTGTCCATCACAAAAATACAGTTGTAAATACGAAGACAATATAACGTATCGCATCAGACTGTGGTCACATACACCAGATGCGCGTCATAATGCGCGCAGTGAAATTTGGCAGGAGAGTCACTGTTATCAGACCGCCTGAACGATTTATGCCACTAACCTGTTCCCCAATACACCCCGTTACCGCGATATGCACACAGTATACTAGTGAACATATTATCATATTGCCATCGTCAGAGATAACACTGAATATATGGGCCCTGATTCACCGGTTCCGGGCTTTCGGTAGTGGCCGTGAACTGGCTGATGATATTTTGGGTTGCTATGATGCAAATTATCTGATATAGGTATTGTTATCAGCAATTTAGCATCATTCCTGAATGTAATCAGTATCCGCGATTTATTTGCCAAAAATGTAAACAAATCTGAGTTTATGGAAAAATAACTTTAAACCCTACCCAATAAAGTTCAGTTTACTTCAAACATTTTTATAACTTTTTCAATAGTGCTTGTCATTCTGAAATCAACTTAATTTATATCAACTTTATTTTAATGGTAGGTACCATTAAAATAAAGTTGATATTTGTTAAAGATGAAATAATATTAATTTGAAACATAAGTTTGAATAGACTCTAAATGGCTGTTTCATGTTTAGATCTATCTTATAATAACATAAAATTTCAGCAGGAATTATGATTAATTTGGGCACAAGGTGGCAGGGACATCGAAGCGCAACCTGTTACCATGGATTCAGTACATGATTCAGAAACAAAAAAGAACGGTATTCTATACATGTTGGCCGATGCACTTGTCAATGAAACAGCTGCTTATTTTTTACCCCGGCTAAGGCTAAGCAAAAAGGAGGATTATGAAAACAATAACTATCTCTTTCTTACTATTCTGTGAATGAACAACCGAAAAAGCTGACTTCTATGGGACGGTTTCATGCAACTAAATCAATTCAAATTTATACGAACATTTTTTGTATAAAAAAAATTATGACTTAAGATCAATAATGTATCTTTACTATTGTAATCTATATACAGAATACTGTCTCCCATTTCAGCTGTGGCAGACATTTTTATAGCACCTTTTAAAGATATACATAGAATTACATAAAACTACAGACGGACAATAATTCGATAAGAGATTCTATAATATTCAGTAGGTAACCTTTGATACACAGAGTTACTTCCTACTTCTATAAAGGAATATTTTTGCTAACTGTCCTTAAAATTACAACAGAATTCCTTAAAGGAAATCTCTTTACTCATTTGACACTCAGGAATAATTTCAACATTCAATTGAAAGTAGTTCTGTGAAGTTCATGCACTATTAATAACTTATAGGTAAGGCCGTGTTTATACATTATGTATATAATTACCGCCTTTGATTTAAATGTAAACTTGTACATGAAACATGTATTTATTCTTCTTACAAGTCTAAAGGCTAATTGATGTATGTTATTGGATTTTTATTACCTATCCTATTAATTGCAGATTAAGGTCTGAGGAAAATGAGAGTACCTTCGTAATATGTTTGTGCTATCCTTGTAATAATAAATCAGTAGAAAATAACTTATAAGTATCTAATTTTGTATTGGAATCAAACTAGGTATTTCGATGTTGCTGGCGCGACGCGACAGCGCGATGTGACTCTAGTAGAACTTTTTTTATGAAAACTTATTGGTAGTTCTACCAAAATCGCGTCGCACCGTCGCGGCGCGCCTGTCTCCTTGAGCTTTTACTAAAAGCTCTTGGCAAATAAAAAAGATCATAATAAATATTAGGCAGCATCTACGCAATAAGTACAAACAGTTTAGATCATGATCAACGTTTTAGTTTCTGTTAAACTACCTATAGGTAGGCTCCTTCCGCCACAATGTCAAAACCTGACATAGAACGCGGTGAAAGCACAAAAAATTATGACCAGACAACGGACACTGAAAGTTTTGTAAACTATTGCATACAATTTGTATTTAAACATAAATAATGCTAGTTTTATCTTTTTTTTTTTTTTTAAGGATGGGAAATCATCAAATGACCTACCCATTACTCGCCGTCCGCAGGCCCGTGCCTACGGTGGCCGGGAGTCGTCACGCGGCTCCCGACGCCCGGGGCGTCTACCGCGGCGGCTGGGACGGGCGGCTCTCTCCGCTCTCTCCCTCGCCCATCCCGCCACCTCCTTCGCTAGCATGACTGCTTCGCAGAAGGAGGTGACTGCCTCCCACTCCCTCTCGCCCCGGACCATGGCTTGGACCAGGGCCGGGCGCGAGAGGTCGCCGCCGCATGCAAGTTTTATCTTAAATCTAGATTACACAATATCATAATCTTTTATTTTTACAACATAATGCACATAAAGAAAATGAATTACGACCTTAATCTTATTAAAATCAATTAAACTGTTAAATTACCTTTTTTAATAATCTGACTTTATCTCAAATTTACAACATTAATAAAGACTATGTTTATTAGTAAATGTCAGCGACAGGAAGTTCAGCTTATCTTGATTCGATTGGGAAACAAAAGTAATTTTTATAATCAACTTAACAACTCAAGTTTTTTATCTATTTATTTACCCACAAATCCCTAAATTTAAAAATAAACTTTGATAGAATAACACAAGGGTGCTACAAGAATCAAACCTGATACAAGAATCTAGGCTTGTGTCACAATATTTTTGCTAAAACCGAATTTCCCTAGGCAGTGTACTGCGATATGACTCTTGCTGATTTGCAAATCTTTTCAACATGGAATGAGCTATCCACAAACATAACAAACAGTTTAACTTTAATATGGTGCGGCCACCATGCAGCTATGACTACACAGCAGGATGCTGTAGCCTCATATTATACAAAAGATAAATCTTTTGTTAGCCTACTTTTACGATACCCTCGCCACAGAAGATTGTCTGATTTTGCGACCTTGGATTAGTCTAAAGTCTGGGGTTTTAGATTCTAGGATACCTATTCTACACACAGCTTATGTATTTTTCTGAATGTTTAGCGGTCGGAAGCGCTACTACTGAGCATGAGATCCTGAGGTCGATACCCGGGTCGGGCAAGGTGGTATTGGGGTTTTCTGGAATCTCTCAGTAATCTGGAATTTCTCAGTAGCAGCCCCAAGTCTGAATTTGTGCCCGGTCGATGATAGGTTCGCCCCCTATCACATGAGTGGTCTGTACGTCTGTACCTGCCAGCACAAAAAAGCCACCCGAAACTGTCAAATTTTCCCAATCAACTTTGAACCTAATGCTTTTAGCTATAAAGTTGAAAATGTATTAAAAAAAATTACAGATTATAGTACTTTGATGTGCTGGCGTCTGTTCTTTATCATTTTCCTTTTACAAATCTCTGGATTATAAAAGCAAATAGAAAAATATTTTTATCTCGTAAAGACACCCAAGAAGTCTGGTTAATTTTAAATTCCCAAACTCGGCGATCAACAAAGGTATCATTAGTATGATTAGTCGATTATTCAATCAGATCGAACGGATCGATTGCGACACATCTGTCACTCAGGCGCAGGCGGGATTGTTGAACGGTTGCCGGCGAGTTTTTGTGCAGTGAAGTCATAACCCATAATATCGTCCTTGTTAAGGGGAACACCTTATTATAATCGTTATTCGATATATTAATTTGACACGTAATAATTATTGGGCAGTTTTATTTGAACAGTAAAAGACGCGTCATTATTCACATTAGGCTTCGCCTAATAAGTTTTTGTGTCCATGTGTTTAGATTCGTCGACCTGCGGGGTAATTGCGTACCCAACTTAAAATAACAGTAGCAGTCGCTTACATTTTGACAGTTCAACAACATCCATTGCGTTATTTACGTTGTTGAGCAGATACATTTTCCGAACATATGAAGCAATGGATAAGCAATTTCCTTCAAAATGATTCAGATTGTAAGTGTGCACTTTGTAATGTCTATATACTAATATTGCTAACGGCAAAAAATTATGACTTTGTATGTAGGGGGTAATCTTCGGAACTTCTGATCAGATTCCAATTTCAGAATTTCAAAATCAGATTGAAAATTCTTTCACTATTGGGAAGCTACATTATCTTTGAGTGACATTAGGATATGTACTTTGTTAAAACAAGAAATTTCACGAGGAAGAAGTCGCGGGCAGAAGCTAGTGTATAAATATTGAGAAATTTGATAAAAAAAAATATTGAGTCATTTAGCAATCTGGAAAACTTTTTGAAAAATTCTCCTTAATTTTCGTAAAAACATGCAGCCAGAGTTTTGATGCAATGTTCATCAGTCAAATGTCTTTATGGACTATTGTTTAACTATTCCCACAGTTATTGCACTTAGCATAAAACTAAAGTCATTTGCAAAGTAATAAACTAGCGTAATTACATAAATATTCATCACCTAAACTGAAAGTGAAAAATGTATGGAAATATCTTAACTAAAACGTATTTGCGCATTCTAATTTAGATATTTCCATAAATTTTATGTTTCTTCCTAAATATCTTGGCAAAGCTCATACTTATTCTGGCAGAAACTTCCTTACTAGATACCTTACATAATACCTGTACTTACCTATCTTTAGTTTTACTTTGTGTAGGTATATCTAATACCTACATTCTTTCAAAATCTTATCTCTACCTATTTATTCTTTTGTTTTTGCGTGGATGTGATGCATCTTTTCCCCCAACTTTGTTGTTTTTTTTTTTTGATTTTGTGTTCTTTCTGCGTCATGTTTACCACAAATAAACATAATTTCTTCTTTTATCATCTCCGCAATCGGTTGAAAACACCAACCTAATTATCAATCAAAATACAACCTGCCCCTTAAATAAAAACTAGTTTATTCCCTACACAACAGTTAACCGACAGCAGTCAATAATAATTACCATTTGATGCGAGATAAGGTGCGCGTGATTGACGGGCATGCTGGCTTAGAACGCACAACTGCGACATATCTCACAAATTCAGTAGAAAATCTTTTAGAAACATGTGACAAGATTGGTAACTCGACATTATGTCATGCGCGCCAGTTTCGCTGCTTAGGCCTGAGTTCACCAACATTCTAACCATCGGTTAGGTATTTAAACAGTTGATTTCCTTAGAAAATTTGACATAAATCAACTGTTTAAATACCTAACCGATGGTTAGAATGTTGGTGAACTCAGGCCTTAGATCAACACACACCTTTCAAGACAAATTATTTTGACGTAACATTTTTGCGGTGTTATTTATACTGCGTTTTTTGCACGAGATTGTCTTAGATAGTTTGCGACAGGATTAGGATAATATTTTGCTTACTATTTTGTCAAGTTTAGGAAACTAATCACCCGGTTAATGCAAGTACAGCAGCAGCAGCATAATCAGCCTATTACGTTCCCACCGCTGGGACACAGGCCTCCTCTCTGTGAAAGGGCCGTAATCCACCACGCGGGCCCAGTGCGGGTTAGTAGATGCAGTAGTGCTGTCTTTTGTGTGCGTCAAATAATTGGTTTATCTATATATCAATCAAAATGTGGGTGTGCTATAGTTACACCTCTGCATAACCTTTCGGGGATTACAAGCGTTATGTTATGTTATGTATGTGCATTCAGTCCATTAGAGCCTAATTGAGTTACAAACACCCAAACTTTCATTTACCTATCTCTTATGAGTAATTTACTTCACTGGAAAATGGACAAAAACAAATGGCATGACACCTAATAAATTTAAAGGTGGAATTTTCTTTACGGAGTAAAATCTATGACGAAAGAGCACATCAGGTATCATCAACACATACCTATTATGACTAAGACATGTAAATGGAATAATCGTCTAGTCACGATAATTCAGCGTAAACTTCCCATTGCCCTAGGTTATGAAAAATCCTATTAAACTATAAACATTTAAAAAAAATCCTCCATTGCGAAGACCTGTGGGCCATCTTTACGTCAGCATGTTTTTATCAAACAGGTATTTATTCTTTGGTTTTACCTATCATTAGGAACATAGCTTAATTAGCCTATAATGTTTCCATTACTGGGAGACAGGCCTCCTGTCGGTGAGAGGGAGTGGGCCGTAATTCACCACGCGGGATAGTGCGGGTTGGTAGATGTCACATATCTTTGAATTTTCAGTTCTAGAACACCCCAGTTTCCTCACGATGTTTAGGATGCGTCACTATTTAAAGAGCCACTAAAAGCCGTTACAAATATTCATGAATTCAAAAACGATAAAGTAAATAACACCTACGAAATATGCAGGAGCATACCTACAACAGACGACATACGATACACATATTTCCAAAAAAAACATACACAATTGAATAAAACTTGGCAGCAGTTGCCCGAATTCTGTAAATGTCCATAATAAATCACAAATGAATCGAATTTCGGCCGTAATCCCAACCCTCGGATGTAAAATCAGATCGTGTTACATAAAAACTGTACAGCTGCTGCCAAAACAACGCCCTCACGTAACTTAGATATAAGTACAATGTTTACATGCAGCAGAATACATGATAAATTAAAATTATCAGCCCACATATACATCAACCGCTGTTACAAATCCGCCTACTGCCTCCGCTGGAATCAAACCCACAAGTGCCCACAACCACTACATCGTGCTGAATATTGATATCTCAAACTTGAAACAGGAAAACACGCGAGATAAGAAACTTAACATCGAACAGTAAACTGATCGTGACGACTCTAACGAGAGTTTCTTATCCAACTCTTGTAATCCGCGATCACGCTGACCGACCATTTTTGGGAGTGACATCATAACATTGTTTTTCACCATAAATGACGGCATATTAAATTAACACGTGTACACAATCTAAAAGAGAGCACTTTAACGTTTTTTGTTGACGTTTTTATTATCGAATAATTTGAGAGACGCAAAAAATAATCGAATGTGGTTCCATGAGTCAACATCGGGAAAACTACTGGGTTTGGTTGCGACAAGAACGCAGACGAAATATATTATTTTAACGGAATTTTATTACCTAATCATTATGGCATAACGGTGACTTACGATTGTGAACTTTTAAAAGGCTTTGTTGGAATAACTTTATAACATTTTTAATGACATGAAATCCTTATATTAACATATCGCGTAAAAATATTAATTGGACACAAAAACCGTTTATGTCTTTTTCTAGTTTTATTGTTAAGCGGTCTTTTATTAATGTCCATAGATTAATACATTATGTGCTCATTAGTTGGTTACCGCTGCCCCGAAACATAAAGGGCTAAGGAAGGAACATGGATGGGTTTCAGTCAGTAAGAGTTTGACACTCCCTTCCGCTCCACCCAGAGCGGGAGGAGTCATTTGATGATTTCCCATCCTTAAAAAAAATGTGCTCATTAGTTAAACCCAACTACATTTTCTATTCTATGCATTTGATAGATATTACCTAATGGAATAACACAATCTCTTGTTGTAAGTTAAGAGTGGTAAAGTGTTATATAATGTTAGGTGGTGGATATGTCGCAGCCAACTGGTTAAATTTGCCGTTCAGTTAACTGCCTAGCCTTTAGAAGTAGTGCTCGCCTCGCTTCGCTCTCTCGGCTCGCACGCGGTTGATCACAGTTCTTCCCTGACCTAACCCATTTGGTCGGGGTGCCGTGGCTTAGTTACTGCGACCAATTCCGCTCGCGCGTAATTGCAGGTTACGGACTTCCAACCTAACCTGTAATTGAATACCATTCAGGCCGTTAATTGAATGGCCGCCGTTTAGTTAAAAGACTAGGCGGTTAACTGAACGGCTAATTTAACCAGTTGGCTGCGACAGATATTTGATGAAGAGACAGGCATTTGTAGTAGAAAAGCGAATCACATTTAAGTTTCACGAAACTGGAGGGCCTGTTCTGCTGATAGAATAAGCTAATCGTTTAGGGCAACTATAGTATGAGATTTTTTTTTAAAGCTAAACAGCTGTAGGTCGTTAGGTTCGAACCCGGCCGGGCGCTTTACTTTGCGTAAATAATTTATATACTACTCTCAAAACGGTGAAGGAAAACATCATGTGGAAACGGGCACGTCCTAGAACCAAAAATTCAAAACCAACTTGCACTCGCACTTGGCCCGCGTGGTAAATACTTGAAGAGAGGAGGCCGAGTCCCTGCAGTCGGAACATTATAGACTGATTATGATAAGCAACACTATTTCCCAGAATGCTAATATGTACGTGACAGAAACATGATACCATCAATTACCAATAAGCATGGTGATTATAAAATGTTTTGCCATTATAGTAAATCCAGGCGGCCTAGACAAAGTGACATTCTAAACAGCGGTGATGCCAAAAAAGTAAAGCTCTAACGAAAACTACCGAAAAGTAAGTACCTATATATATCTACCATGTTAAACGTCATTGCAGAAATGTTTAGCCCAAAGCCAAATGAAAAGCTAATAGAATATAGAGAAGGCTGACTGCCACACCACCAAACTATTTAATTATTGTAAACACCAACGATATCATAACTCAAGAAATTAGTAACTTATCTTAATTATTGATTTATGTTTATTATTATTGGATAATACTGGGTTAGACAAGTCTGTCGCAGCATAATTAATTAATGGACTTAAAAGCTCCGGCTACCTAACTTATTAATTTTAATAGCTAGACGAAACTGCGCAGGCGACGATCGCGAGACGAATTTGAATCGAATTCAACAAAGAATCCGTATCTGTTATTATTATAGTATGTCATTCAGATGTAACTAACCTGAAAGGACGGTAATATTCGGTTATTTTGTTTTGTTTCATGATTTTGCTAGATTTTAATAATAACGTTATTTTTTGTACCTATTTCCTGTGCTTGTCCCAAATAAAATATATATCTTTCATTCTTTCTTTACTCTTTTTAAATAAAATCTGTGATAGACACAAGAAATAAATAAATCAGCCTTCAAAGACAGGACCTTACTCCAGGTTCCCAAACAATTTAAAACACTTATTGGGACTCCGGTTTCCAGTCAGGTACCTACAACAAGAAAGTCAACAACCCAATAAATCTCAATAATTTGACTTTAAACGGTGATAATTGATAATTTGACCCAATTCCCTTAGTGCTGTCCCATGTTGGTAGGTTGGCAGTCTTGTAACATGCGCCAAACATGCTAAATTATCGTCGTAACTTAGCGTGTACAATGGCGCCACAGTAGTTTATATGAAAATAACTTTAATCCAGACAAAGGAGACACAAGACTCGATAAAATAATTTAAGTGGTTACTAGTCGTTTACATCAGTCCTGTATTCCCTAAAAAGGGAATGGATGTGTAATGGTGAACGAGAGACAAAAGAGATTGGTATGTAGGCAGCTAACTACCACATAGCTTTATGGCAAGTTGGGCGTATTTCAGAATGTAAAGACTCCTACAGGCAGGCGCGATGCGACTGTAGTAGAACAATTTCTATGACTTTTCATAAAAATTGTTCTACCAAAATAGTGTCGCACCGTCGCGTCACGCCTGTCTGCGGGAGCCTGAATTCCGATAAGCATGAAAACCTACTTAATGATAATGTCTTCTATAACAATTGCATGTGTTATAATATATGATAATTGTGCTCAAAGAAATTAAAACACCTAACTTTTAATTTCTTTCACTTTCATACTTGGAGACCAAGTTCTTTTGCTATGTGTAAGTAGTTAAGTACATACATTTGCCGAAGACAGTAGAAAGTTATTAACAGAGGATGAACCTATTGATATTTCCCGGGTATAAGTTCAAACTAAACTAACAAAACGGCATTCAGCTCAACATAACCTCATAGACATTTACCGAGTATTAGAGCACTGTAGACTAACACCAGCCCAACTTGAATTGAGCTCAATAGAAAGCTCAATAGTGCTTTGTCCTACCACTCCTGCCGCGCCTGCTCGGGCCATTGAGGCTATAGACTATAAATTGTGTTAAAATAGACATTACGATAACAATGACTATAACACAAGCCTAATAAATACCAGAGCGACACGTAACAGCACCTGAAGTGCAAATTGTTTTAATAGCGACACTATGGCGAGATAGAACGCTTAATAAGTGCATAGAGGTCGCATTCGTGAAATTAAACTATGCCTGAATAGTTTAGCGTACAGCCGAAAACGTGTTATTGTAAACTTATGTAATATGTAATGAAAAAGGAGCTAGGACTGTCAAAAAACTGCAATGCAATTTGCAGAGGTATTGAAGTATGTCTGTAAATAAACACATACCTACACACAATCTTGCAAAAAAAAAACCTGTAATATTTTTTCTCTAACGTGAATTTCGTCGCAATTATTTGTCAATTTGCTCTCAAAAGAGTCAAAACCAGAAAGTTCCGAAGGTTCAGTAGTCATAAACGATCTAGGCGATGCACTATAAAATGCAGATAATTCAAAAAAACTGTGATTCATTCTTACCAATTAATTATTATTATGTCGCTTTCATTTCGTAATAAGTTTTCGGTTAAAACGAACTATTTTACTTGCAACAATTTCATTTTATTTATGAACATAGCAAATTTTTTGTTTTTTTTTTATTTTAAAAGTTATATGTAATTTAAGTAACGACTGCTAGTGCTGTGCACTTCTGTAAGTGACGAATTCATAATTCCTATAACTTTATGTGATTTTTGTTAGTGTTACATGTCTTAGTGTATATCGTTGAAGTGCCTTATCAATAAATACATTTCTAATTTAAACATAAACTTTCTAAGGGATCAGTTACTTATAATAATAATATACAGTAGACATTTTCCAAAAACCAAATCTAGCTAAAGGTAACACTGATATTTGTTTTCAATTCCACAAACTGCGCTCAACGCCATACGTATCTACAACCTTACGCAGAACTCTATGGCCCCTAAGACAGGTGTTAATTTTATTCGTTATTAATTGAAGTGCGACGTACATAAATACGCCAGATTTATGTGTTCAAGTCCCACAGATACACAGCGAGATACGCACGAACACACCCACTGAGCATGTAATTGGCTGTTTACTTAATATTGTGGGCTTATTAGTGGAAAAATTAATAAAAATGGCTGTAGGCAAAGCAGCAATAATAAGTAGAAATTGCGGCTTCAGTTGTTTGGGAACCTACTTAAATCGTCATCTGCCTAGCCTTTTCACAACTATGTTGGGTTCGGCTTCCAGTTTAACCGGATGCAGCCTATCTGACCTCCACAACCCAGTTACAGGGTAATACGATACCCCTTGGTAAGACTGGTTGTCAGACTTTCGGGCTTCTGACTACCCATAACAACTGCCAAAGATCCGCGAATGACAGCCGGGACCAACGGCTTAACGTGCTTTCCGAGGCACGGAGGCGTCTCGGTATGTAAAGATGGTCACTTATCCACAGACCAACCGCGTCAAGCGTAGCTTAACCAGATCGATCGACCTGCGCGGCTGCTATTATTTAGCCACGGGCCCCTCAACCGGAACCTACTTAAATAGAACCCAACAAATGTACTCCTTGTCACTCTGTCACTATATGAATGAATGTACTTATATCGGGTATTTTTCTACATGTGTCATGTGTTATCTGGCCCTTATCCCAATTTATTTAACGTAGGCCCACCACGTCTTTATCTTCCATACTTCTCTATTAATCGTCATCTCGGTAGTCACTCCCTTTCTAGCCATATCATCTTTCGTACAGTCTATTCCTCTTTGGTCTTCCCCTACTCATAGATAGTCACTGTATTTTTTGACATGTGTAGGTACAATGTTATAATCATTAGCACCCAGACTTTAGCAAGATAATAGGCAAAATTTCCAGTAAAACGGAAGAAAAGTGTATGCTCCATGTCTAATAAGCTCTAGATTTGTTGTTAGCTGCTAAATAAAGTGCTCCACATTCATTCACTCGTAAAAATATACAGAATCGAGGCACTCTAGCTGACATAGTTGACATTTAAAATGTTACCTAAAAGTGTATAAATCTTAATAATGAAAAACCTGCCAGTCTTCTGGGCACGTTTCCGGATGACGCGAATGAAAGCGATGCGGACGAGTACTTCGATGCCTAAGTGTCTTTTTGTTTTTGTATTTATTTCTATAGGTAGTTATTTGATTTAGTACCAGCATAAATAGTTAGGTGTGGTAAATCTTGTAAAAGAAATAAATATATTTCTTTTCCATTATGAATTCATGATACAACCAAACATCCTACATCAATAATCTTAATAGCGCACACTGCAATCTGAATAATCTACACAAAGTGTGACCAGCCTTCAATTAATTTACACCATCAGAAAGCGATTTCCAGAGATAAGCGTCATGATCTCATTGCTGTTATCTCCATCCGTTATCTCACGACAATGACGAGGTGACTCGGAGCCGACTGTCAGATAACCATTAAGAGCCAATCACCATCAGTCATGGTACTGAATGCGATTGGTGACCTCACACAATGGTGGTGGAACAATGGGATACGCTTTGGTGGTTTTGGGGTGAAGGTTATGTTATGCAGTTTGGGTTAAAAAGTTATATTGTACTTATTAAAATACATACATACATATAGGCTGTTCAGGTTTTGTTGAGATTTATCTTTGAAAATTTTAATTCTAAGCATTGAACATGGCACTATGCTGGGTGACACTACATTCCGGCTCGCTACATTTTTACGTCTGGGCGCTCCTTGTGGAACTCCACATCGCTGTCAATGCAGTGAAGCAGTCGACTGCCTCGGACACCATGGCCTATCCTGCAGCAAGAGCACTGGTCGGATAGCACGGCTCACCTGCATTAATGACTTCATCGTTTTAGGAACCCAATAGTTTTGAAGAGGCCAGATGGAATGACCATAAGCTGCCTTGGAACTCCTAAAGAATTAGCATTGCTTTCCAACGTGGTTATGCTGCCAGCTTTCAGTGACAACGGACGATTTTTTTGATGCCCAATGAGCAGCTATACTCAGTACATACTTATGTATATAATAAAAGATAAAGGTTCAGAGTACATAATATATATTTAGTGTTAGCTTGTATATTGTAATTAAGACTTTTTGTTTGTATTTAAATAAAAAACATAAAATAACAATTCAATACAACACACTGTCGCAATCACAATATTCATTAACTAATATTACATATGTAAAAAATCTACAGGAAATAAAGCAACATCTACAATTTGTCACAGCCGTCATGCGCAGACACAACTCAATTAAACAGGTGACAAATAATTTACTCAATAACCTACCTTTGCCTATCTAGATATTATTTATTACTTACCGGCTTCCATATTTACATACATCGCAATAAACTAATTAACTAATATTTAAGAGAGCAGAAATTATTATTGAAGTACGCAAAGGGAAGTGCGTAATTATTTTTTGTGGTCAGTGTTGTGGTTTTATGCTTGATTTTATTACTAGACCTAAAGTCGCCTAGGATATTGAATCTTGATCGTCTAATTTGCCGGTGGAATAACAACGATATTTATTTACAGAACTCATAGACTTAAAAAAAAAAAAGATGGACTCCGCGCCACGCATATCGAAAGTGAAGCACAGTAAGTATGGCCAGACCGTTTGTACAAACACGCCTCACACTCACATTTACATTATAGTATGCCGACCGGCCGCCATTATGTGACACGACAGCGTCAATCGTCAATCACGCACACATAGATCGGTGCGGTGCTTCACTTTCGATATGCGTGGCGCGGAGTCCATGTTTTTTTATAAGTCTATGACGGAACTAAAGGAAGTTACGGTTTATGATAAGAAACTTCAATAAAGAAACAAATGTCTAATTATCATTGTATCACTTAAATAATTTGATGATAGCAGATTACAACGGTAAACTAAGTCTTATTGCTGTGATCAACAAGGACTTTGCAATAAACACCACGCAAAAGGATTGGTCATTGGTTTAAAGTTCGTAACCTACTTACTTATATTTCATCACTAATGCTGGTTAAGGCTGGGGCTCGTGGCTAATTATAACAGCCGTATGGGTGGATCGAAGGTTAAGCTACGCTTGCCGCGGTCGGTTCGTGGATGGGTGACCATCCGTATGGAGACCCCTCCGTGCTCGGAAAGCACGTTAAACCGTTGGTCCCGGTTGTCATTTGTATATTTTACGGGTAGTCAGAAGCCCAAAAGTCTGACAACCAGTCGTACATATAAAGGGGTATCGTGTTAACCACTAACTGGGTTGTGTAGATCAGATAGGCAATCGCTGCATGTAAAATACGGTATCTGGTAAGACTGGAAGCTGACCCCAACATAGTTGAGAAAAGGCTAGGCAGATTTTTGACTCTGGTCAAGGATTACATGTCTGATAATTATAATCTCCTAACGAAGTTTGAATATCTTTAATGTTTCCAATTTTCCATTATTAAATTATTATATTATAAAGTCTGCGTAAACATAGGTTACGTTACGCAAGCCAAGTTTTACGCATAGTCATTTTATTCGTGATGCCTTACGGCAAATTGCAATAAAATATTATAGCAATTAGCGATAGGTATTTAGCGATAAAACTGGAAAATACCATGGTAAAATATATATCACGGTCTAGGCAATTAGGTCATCGCTACATTCTCTATAATTGTTGTCGAGGTACATACGGGGTAACAATAGGATGCGATAATAATATCAATGGGTATCGCAACCGGCATTACAACCTTTAAATCACTACGTAATTTTAAAATATTACCGTTTGTAATTCATTTATATTTTAATTAGCAGCGCCCCGCGGTGTCACCCGCATAAGTGTCGATCTTAAATCGGTTCAGCGGTTTAAGCGTAAAGAGGTAACAGACAGACAGACAGACACGCTTTCGCATTTATAAAATTAGTATGGATTGTAAGTATAACAGACGCACGGGTCGATAGAAGGTTAAGCTACGCTTGCCGCGGTCGATTGGTGGATGGGTGACCAACCAATACATACCGAGAGGCACGGACGGGTGCCTCGGAAAGCACGTTAAGCCGTTGACCCCGGCTTTCATTCGTAGATCGTAACAGGTGGTCAGAAGCCCAAAACTTTTTTACGATAAATACGAAGCATACCCCAACATAGTTGGGAAAAGGCTAGGCAGATTTATTTTGATTATTACATAGGTACTTTGACACACTGACAGCGGTGTGCGGAAAACGGACCCAAATTCCACGCGCGTTAGTGCGTTTTTATTGAATTTGTATATAAAAAATCACGCGCGTGCTTGCGTTATCTGCGCCCCGCTGCGTGATGTGGTGCAGTGTGGGCCTCCGCTTAGATCTGACAACAAGTCTTACCAAGGCGTATCGTTTTAGTCAGTAAGAGTCTGACACTCCCTTCCGCTCCACCCAGAGCGGGAGGGGTCATTGGATGATTTCCCATCCATAAAAAAAAAAAAAAAAAAAAAGAAAAAAAAAAAAAAAAAGGCGTATCGTATTACCTAGTAACTGGGTTGTGGAGATCAGATAGGCAGTCGCTCCATGTAAAATACTGGTATTCCGCAGCATCCGGTTAGACTGGAAGCCGACCCCAACGTACTTGGGAAAAGGCTAGGCAGATGATGATGACATAGGTACTTAGAAATTCGTCATTCGGTGATTAAGGAGCAAACAAAAACTAACCTATGTAGGTACTACGAATTTACTTAGAAGAAAAATGACTGCGTGTAAAAGCAAAGACCTACATCAAATATCCGTTTCCAATATGACATCACAAACAATAGGTACTTCTAGATACCACAGAGCAACGAGAAAAACCAATAATCACGCATAATTAATGACCACATACACTGTATTAGACAGACATAATAATTATGTCACGCGAGGGCGCGCGGCGTCGTTTGATGGCTCGTTTCGAAACCATCATATTACGTCACCTTAAGACTGGACCACACAGGCGCGACTTGTCGCTTTAGACATATCGTGTACTCGCGTTACAATTCACGAAATACAATAATTTGTAAGTTGTATCATGTAAAATCTTGTATGACCTGAAAATAGTAAGTAGTAGTGTCCCAGTGTTAACGGCAGCGACTTGCCGTGTTACTTTGTGTAAATTATTTCATCACCACTGCTCTCAAAACGGTGAAGGAAAATATCGTGGGGAAACCGGCATGTCCTAGAACCAAAAATTCTAAGACATGTGACATCTACCAACCCGCACTGGCCCCGCGAGGTGGATTAAGGCCCACTCCCTCAAGTTGCATTTCAGAAACCTTGTGAGATACCGTGATCCCTTTTTGCGCGTCGCGCCTGGATGAGTAGGAAAACTTAAACTCAAATTTAAAAGCACTTATTTCAAAGAAGTCAATTACGGGCACTTTTGAATTGCCAAGAAATCGGTCAGAGAGATGAAGCTAGTAGATTTGCAGGCAACTCGTTGAAAATGAACTCGATAAAAATCGCAACTCGACTTACCGCGCCATATTTCGCGTCGGTATGGGAGAGCCTTAACTCTCGTTACCCTGACGTACTCCCAATAGTAAAAAAACGTAACAATACTAATCGTGAAAGATCAAGCCATATAAGTTAAACTACTTGTAATCAGGCGTAAAATGTGCCAAAAAAGTTAGGCTAAAAAGTGAGGTGACATCATAATTTTTATTATTTGTAAGGCGGTGACGATATTGTAATTTAATATGGTTTTCACTTCTCATGCTCTAAAATTTCCTCTTTATGTTGTGCGTAGGCGACATAAAATCGCTTTTTATGTTCTAGTGCATAAAGTATTTCTTTTTTCTAAGACTAAGATAATCAGGCAGACAGCCACACGCACAATAAAACGTCGCAGATTAAAGTCATTATTTTACTTAATTTGCTTCAATTTATATCACTTCCGTGTTTTCTATCATTAATTTAATAAAACCAGATAAAATAGTTGTCATTTATTATTTAAAGAAACATTTTTATGACTTGGCAGTAAGAAATAGGTATACCCAAGTCGAATGAAACATGTTGAAAATTTAAAAAAAAACTTTTAAAAAGTTTCGTGGCGGGGTTTAGCTATTCTCATCTTCAATTTTGCAACATTTTTGAACAGTGAAAATACTGTTATTACTTTATGCCTGTTTCATTTCTCGCAAACGAAGTGAAAAGCAGAGTGTATAAACTCGGGCATAAAGAAGCCATTTTAACATGTCTTCTTTTATGCACTAGTTGTACAATCTACTATTATTATTTTATTACGAAGTTCGTAAAGTTTGCAGCTTACGTTAATAATAAAAGATAATTACAGCCTGCTACTTTTTTTGCTTTCGGTAAAAATACGCGTGGCGTTTTGTAAGTTTTTTTACTTTTGGCTCCTGTTGGCAGACTGCAATTTGGTTTTCGATTTTTAATAATAATATATGATGGATATAAAACCCGAGATGTCCTAGAACTAAAAATTGGACTGGCACTAGGTCCACGTGATGGATTACGGCCCACTCTCTTTCACCGAGTGGAGGTCTGTGTCCCAGCAGTGGGAACATTATAGGCTGATGATGTTATGCTGAAAATAAATGATTATTTGTTAAAAAAAAAACTTGATAATATGCGTAGAATAGGCTGCAGGAAAATATGATGTCTAGGAATTTAATTTGCTGTAGTTATTTTAATCAGCCAATTACAGCTATGTTCACTAACATGTAAACCACAGCACCGGTTTGGTATTTCAACAGTTGGTTTATGTTAAATTACGTAAGAAATTTTTTAACTGAACTGATTTAATATTTAATTAGTTGATTTAAACGAAGTAATGTTTTAAGGACGGTGCCTTTCAAATCCGGGTGTGAGATACCGCGATTCCTTCTTGGGTCGCGTCGCACCTGAGTGTAGTCTGCCAGTCAGTGCCAGTGTTACAAAACCTAACTCAGCATTACTTAAAACCAACCAATTAAATGGCTTAAAACTAATTTTAAGTAACGTGGTGTCTTGAGTTAAGTTCTGTAACACCGGCAGTACAGCCGCATGCGACTAATTGAAAATGAATGCTAAAAGTAAGCAATCGCGAAATCTGTGTGATATTTCGCGTCAGTGTGGGAGAGCCCTTACTCTCATTACCATGACGTACTCCCAGTAGCAAAAAACCGTAACAATACTAATCGTGAAAGATCAAGCGATAGAAAGAACTACTTGTAATCAGGCGTAAATTGTGTCAAAAAAATTTCGTTAAAAAGTGAGGTGACATCATAATTATTTGTAAAGCGGTGACGTTATTGTAATAAGTAATATCATGGTTTATTATTTAATTACGTACTATGTTCATAAAGTTCGCAGCTTATTTAATAATAAAAGATAATTTTACAATCTACAACTTTTTTTGGTTCAGGAAAAAAAACGAATGGTGAGATTTCAACGCGTGCGGTTTTGTTTGTTTTTACTTTTGGCTCCCGTTCGACATGTTTCAATTTGGTTTTGGATGATAATTAATTATTTATTTTAAACTGTCTTAGTTTAATAATATGATCTTAGATTGTGATAATGGAAACAAAACGCTTCTTAGTGATTTATAGCGAATTGTAGACGTCGGCTAGGCTTCACGACATACCTACTAAATTCCTACTTACAACAATGTTATTCACGAAAGTATCGATTTGGGTATACCTCTGAGTTGGTTGGTTGGTTGGCTGGTTGAGTTGGTTGTTTGAGTCGTCTAAGTTCTGAGTTGTCTTTCTTCTCAGAGTAGTCGGATAGCAAACTCCGAAAAAACTATTTTTGACGTGTAAAAGTGTTATTTTGAACACAGAAATAAATATAAGAATTGAATTTATAATTTCTTCAGTTTTTACCTTTGGCACAATACAGCACGAGCTAGAAAGACTATTAGAAGTGGCGATCTCCGCAAACGACACCATCGGCATTGGCACCATTTACGGAAAACTGTTAACGAGAGTTTTAACTCGATGCTTAAACTTTGACAGTGCACTTTTATCCTATAATTAGGTAGATACTAAACTTGTAGATATGTGTCTCCTGTACTGCAGTAGATATTCCATTCCATATACCTACTTATTAGAATGCAATGCACCTTTATGTTTTTTTTTCGTGGGGATATCCTATGGGATACTCTTTAATCTGGGTAGAACGGGGCGTTCCCACTATTTCTTCTAGTACCATGAGTCGCGGGCCCGCGAGATACTTGTACATTCGCCACACCCCCGACTGGGCAATGCACAATAATAAAATCAAGCTAAGGCTTATAATAAAGCCTATAAGTGACGATTCAAAATTAAATACAGTGCGTACTGTCTATCCATGTAAGTTGGTACTTAGTAGGTACTTAAAAACTATTCTGGCTGTTAAATCTATTGACATCATGAGCTGCCGAGCGATTGCGTAACGCATTGACAGTAGCAATGGCTTTCAATGCAATTAGGGTGCTGTTCTCACCTAGCTCGTGCCTAAGCCAGATAAAATTCTTCAATTTAATAACAACAAAATATAAAACCCGTTACAATGGCTGCAGTCGCCTGTTATATCTCCTATTGTTGGTGATGGCGTCATCTTGTCACCCATGGTTGAAGTCAGAGCCTTAGAGCTAGGATATAACCTAGATTTAATTCCTTTGTTGAAAAAGGTTAGGTTTAATGATGTCACTTTGTGCAGAAAATTAACTTTCAAAATACGTCATACCTTTAAATACAAATATGTGAGGGGTCTGGGTTAAATCATCTTTGGATCAAAATGGAAGGTGTAAAATAGTTTGTAAAGAATGCCCGTTTTTTTTTTTGTTTGGCACAGGAGCAGGCAGGCTCAACGGAAAGCTAGTGACCACCACATCCTGGCAGTCGCATTGGGCATCTGCAATACCAAAGAAATATTAAATGCCTTGCCATTCCAACACAGAACAAAAAGACAAAGCTGACATATCTTATAGGCATATCAATAGTGTAATTAGATACACTCGGCACCCACACCCTTCGGACTGGAAATCAGCTAAGAGCATTTCTTATTGGCAAATATAGCTATGGTGGTAGAACTTTACTAATAGGTAAAGCACCTCAACAAATAAATCTATAGCACCACTTCAAAGGTTCAATCAAAACGCACCTGGGACAATACTATTACACGTTAACGTAGACTATTCAGACATCATTTAATTATTTCCAAATCAGTAAAGAAATTGTCTTCATCCTTAAACTATGTAAAATATATATCAAATATTATAGATACATTATGACGGCAATATACAATCAATTTATTTATTATCAATTTTTTTATTTATTTTTTCATTATCTTCATATTACGCGCACTAAACGTCAAAATACCTTTCAGTAGGCCGTAGCACCAATACATGCTATTTGCGTCTATTACGTTAAGCTTTATCATTTATGTAATAACCCAGAGCAGTATTTAATAAACCGAGGATAATAATAATGGCGTCAAAATAATGTTTCATCATTGTCACGATTTTACCTTTTTCCTAATTGTATAAATGGACGTCGATTTTTAGTCGAAACCGACATATTCGATATTTCGATATTGTTTTTTAATTCGTTTTTTTTTTCAGATTAGTAATTTTTAGGATTCCGTACCTCAAAAGGAGAACGGAACCCTTACAAGATCACTTCGTTGTCCGTCTGTCAAGACCGCTTTTCTTCGGAACGCGTGGAGTTATCAAGTTGAAATTAATAATATCAAATACTTAGGACTGCAATTCCTTGAAGCAGTGAAAAAATTCAACTTCTAAGTCAACGCAATCAAAACATTCCGTTTATACCGCATATTTTGACACTCTCAAGGTAATTAAAACCTATAGGGTACTTCCCGTTGACCCCAGAATCATGAAATTTTTCAAGAAGTAATGTCATGTATCACAAGTAAAGGAAATAATCCGAAAACTAGAAGATTGCGCTCAAATTTTCCGCTGCGCTGGCATATAATTTATTTGCTTATAATAAATAACACTCTTGAAAGTTATGTGCTGAAATGTTTTTTTAAATATATTGACACCGTACCTATGTTTTGCTTGTATTGTGGTAACACCTTTTTTGTTTTATTTTTCAGATTTTTACGAGCGCCGCCTATACCTAAGTAAACTAAGTAAGCTCTAATCTGCATATTTTTTTCTTATCAAGCTTCTAAAATACCGATATTATTGTATAGAATCAAGTCATGTCTAACTTGATTCTATTTGTACAGCTGAGAAGTTTGTTGCACCACTACTTCTTCCCAGTAAAAGCACTAGGGAGTGAAGGGCGGGCGTTTGAACGACTGTCTTATGTATTTTGACGTTCAAAAAGTGCTGATTCTCAGCCTAACTTGAATAAATGACTTGATCTTTTTATTCTGATTTTGAACTCTCGAACTTCAGAGAGATATTAATCCCTCTCTCTCTCTGTAGTTCGAAAGTTCATTTTGTAGCAAAAATTATCATCTACCGATTTGTGTAACCATGTAGGATTTCAAGCTGTAGCTAATTATCCACGTGGTGCTAAAATAATCTAAAATAGTTAGCACAGTCATGTTATATTATTTCCTTGCTGAAGGCACTTATCCAGGGGAAATAACTCCGTACTTTACTGCCGCGTCATCCGATTAATGTCAACCGTCAGCAGATGATTGATTGATTGACATACGAACATACGAATATACGCATAAATAAACATTAGTATTACACATACTTAGCGTTTTCCCCTACTGAGATATTGGTGGACTTATTGTGTTAATGTGATGTTTATCCTTAATATTATATAACTGACGAGACTGTGTGACTCAGTATTGATGTATATTTGTAATGATTGATTTCTCTAAAATGTGTTGGCTATAATGACAAAAAAGTACCACCATAAAATATTTATTAAACATTTTTGACGTAACAACGTCTTATAAATCGAGGAACGCCGGCTGCACGCACGAAAAAGCATAACTCATTGTCACGTTACGCCAGAGCCGAGTGTGCAAGCGAGAGCGTGGAACAAGCGATAGAGAGGCACGATCGGCCTAAGCTTTCGGCTTGTCCCGCATCTATCTCTTATGATGTTATCACGTAAAACTATCGGCCATAAACCGACTTTACACACAACCAATTTTTTTTTAAACTTTATTAATAAACACGTTTCTTGTATGGGGATTATTTGTTGGTATAGCGGCTATAGTAGTACACACTCTGTGAAAATGTCAAGTATCTACCTATTACGATTCAAAATATACAGCCCTGTGACAGACGGACGGACAGCGGAGCCTTAGCAATAGAGTCCCTTTCCGTAAAGGGTGCCCCTTTGGGTACCTATGGAATGAGACAAACACTGAACTCTAAAAATGGATATCAAATAATGACAATAGTCAATCTAGGTGAATCGTAGTCTGCGTTCGTAATAGTGTATTCAATTACTTAATGAATAATCTGTAGACTTACCTACATTGGTTTCATAAAATTTTTTTTTTTTTTAAAATCAGTAATAAAGTCTGTGTCCCCTGAGATTAAAAAAAAACATAAATAAGGAGTAGTAGGATCTAGAATGACAGCAGTCGCAATGATAACCATCATTAACTTTGGTACTCACTCGGAAGAATTATATTAATAATAATCGTCTTTCTGAAACCAAAACCTAAAAGATTACCATTTTCAGATTTTGCGAAAAACTTCTAACTTCCTTACGTAATAAATTCAAGACAAAGAGAAGATACTAAACATACTATCAAGCTTTCGGACGGCGCGTTCGTGTTCCACGCGCGTCTCAAAGAGATGTCAGTATAGTTAACGGCGCCCACTAGGGCAAATACCTGCCAGGGTCGCGGGATTGTTCGAAAGAGTTACCGTGGCTCCGGAACGTAAAGGGCAAAGAAGGAACATGGATGGGTTTTAGTCAGTAAAAGTCTGACACTCCCTCTCGCTCAACCCACAGCGGGAGGGGTCATTTGATGATTTCCCATCCTTAAAAAAAATCCCCGAAGTCTATAGTACACCCACATTTTGCCAGTTAGTCCCATGTAATAGGAGGCGAGCCTATTGCCATCAACGAGGCACAAACCGTCCTGGCTGCTACTGAGAAATTCCAGATAGAAAAACCCAATAACACTTTGCCCGACCCGGGAATCGAACCCAGGACCTCATGCTCAGTATTAGCGCTTGCGACCACTAGGCCAACGCGGCAGTCTTCTAAATCTACAATGTTACTAAATCAACAGCTTAATTTGAAATATCTCAACGTTACGGACAATATCTTCACAAGGAACGGCTTGTAAACAACCATTCTTCACCGAAACAGTTTAACTCCAATTTAGTCTAGCGCTATTTACCGAGTAACTTATGTGATAAGTTATGTGCCATCCTGCCCAATTTTTCATAAAAAACAATTAAGTTTTAGTCAGCCATTACCGACAAGCGACCATTATCTCATCCACTACTGGCACGAATCCAATTTATCATAAATTGGATTCAAATTGTAAACAATGAATTTCACTGACTTTACTTGTATTTTTTGCGTAAAACTTATAAAATTGACCAAATTGACTACCGACTTAAATTTTCCCGATATTCGTATCAATGGCAGTTGTATAAAATGGCTATAACACGAATATTTAAGTAGTCTTCTTCTTAGCGTGTCGATGACAATCTACAGTCTACAGGCAATCTAATCTATATACAGTCAGCCTAGAATTTGGCTACGAGCTTGGCACCTTCAGTAGCGACCATCGAGTCCTATAGCGTGCAGACAGCAGGACTCGCTAGACACGATATTAAGCGCCCCATTGTCAGTGGGACAGCACCACAGTTACACTCCAGGGCGGAGTCATCTGTGAATCTCCACCTGAGCAGTTTTGTGTCAATTTGATGAACAATTAATTTCCCTAACTGCACAAGGGGTACTTCTTGCCATACTGGGCAAAGTAGGTACCTTGACTTTGATTTACCAGAACTGCAAAGTCACTTGCTGGTATTTTATGCTAATGAGGATAGCAACCTAATCTCGATGAGTAACTGGATTACTAGGGCCCCATAAATAGTAGGTGATATTATCAGTCCATCATGATCTTCTGAACAAAGAACTCCCACATAAATCGAGTGAGCTTGGTATTATCACGTCTGACTGGCAGATTTTAACGCTGTATCTTGCCAGTTTAATGACGAAGTGTTTAATTTGATAAAGAGTTTGCAAATCATAATAGATTTATTTTAGGAAACTCTTAAGCCGGTTCTAGACGTTTATAATATAATGTATGTAAGTAACGCGAATTCTGCGTGTGGACGGCACTGCGTTACATAAGTATATGTAATGCTCTTCCTGGGGCTCGCGCTGATCCATCGATTCGCGTGAAGTTTGTATGCCATCCACACTATTCGCATTATTTAACACGATATTGCATTCCAACGTACCAACGTCTGGACTCGGCTTTAGGTACAGCGTTGAGCGCAAATATCCAGTAAAAAAAGTAAAACATTGACTCTTAATTTGTGCCGGACGGGCGTGATCCGCGGACGCGAAGGGTAAGAGGGGAAGTCGTAAATTTCCCCGTCGCGCGGCGCTGACGTCCTGCACCGATAGGTTGGATTGTTGGAGAATCTTCTACAGACGTGGTGTCTTGCGATAGTGCACTGAAGGCTTGTTTCATTAGCGGCTATCTTGTAGGGTTCATACGTGAAGGGTTTCTTGAATTAAAACACTGTGTTGATTCTTCATATAAGTGTTCAGGAAGCGATTTCGGGACTCTTCAGGTTTCTTCAGGAATTATCTTGCCGACGACTACGAAATTACTATTTTTAAACGATTATTCAAGTGGCTCGAAACTATACCTTGACGAGAGCCCGAAATTTCTTCCCTTTTAAAACTTTATTTTCCTTATAAATGTACTTCGACTTAACGCTATTATAGGCCTATATGCCTACATCTTTGAATTGATCCCAATGTGTTGCATATCGTTAGATCTTATATGAAATTCCCCGTCTGATGAGGTATCTATGTTGCCTGTGTCTATTATTACTGAAAGGTTATTTCAGGTCAAAAGGTGAAAAGGGACTAATTAATCACGAAAACTATCTTTCAGGCTAAACTATCTGAAAACTGGTCGTCCGATTTCCACCCTATAAACGGCAACTTTAATCTATTCGGTTGGTTCTAACGATATACAACAATAACATTTCTAGATTCTAGGTTTTCAGGGCGTGAAGCGCCTCTGAAGGTCTTATTGGAAGACCATACTTTTTCCAATATCCAACAATAGTTTTACCACATATGAACTTAATTAAGTAGGCGTATTTTACGAAATCTAAACTATATAAGTTAGGTCCAGGGCTAGGTCTCGGTCTAGGGTACCTGGAGACACTAAAAACTATATACGGCCTACTTAACAGAGGTTCACAGGTAGTACAACCACTGTTGGTCAATAAAAGACGTGTCGTAAACTTTTATTACGCACTTACTTAACTATGATTCTAAGTTGATAATACAAAAGACATAATAATAATATAATCTATTTACGTGGCATCGTCATGAAGAGGCTTTAAATTAAATAAAACCCTATTGTTTGGTAGCACGTTATTCGTGACCACAAAATGACTCTAAACTTTAACAAAACTAATCTATATAACGAGCCTTTATCTCTAAACAGTACTTATTGTACTTATTCTAACTTAAAATACGTGACTCTATTGAATTTAAGTTATATTCAAAGTCCTACTAGGTTACGCGTTATTCGCGGCCACAAACGATTCTAAGTTATAACAAGCTAAATAAAATATATGACGCTTCGTCGCGAACATTTCTCCCGCCGTGCAGTGTAGTGACGACTCGTAGCGATGTCGGCGCGGCACTGCATTATCTCGGTGAGCGACAATCGTAGTCACTTTGGTAGTGGGACGAGTTTCTTCACTGGACGCTTCAGGATGCCTCCGGCGGTGCGCACCTCCACGGTACGAACTTCTCCATCGGCTCCGGGGAACACGGCGACTATACGGCCTCGTGGCCATGTGTTGCGAGGTAGCTGACCGTCGGTGATGAGAACGGGGTCGCCGACCTGTAGACCGAGTCCGCGGCTGTGCGGCTCCCGCCGGTTTTGAAGCTCGGGCAGGTACTCTCTGACCCATCGGCGCCAGAACATATCGGCGATGTTCATTTTCGTCGGGATTCATTGCCAATCTTCAATCTTGTTGTTAGCACGGTCTTACTATTTGTCCAGTATGTCACTGATGCGGGCTTGATGTAGTGTTCACGTATCTTAGCTACAGCCACATGGGTTCTATTACCGCGGCCTGTAGTTCGAGGCGCGGTATCTATTGCAGCTTCAACGGTACAACCTTCGTCTCTATTATGACGAGGCTGACTTGCTGCTTGCTTTTGTTGATATGGCTCGCTAGTATACCGCTATTGCATACGCCAACTAACTTGTATCGGTGAACACGTGGACTTGTATTTCTGTTGCTTCACTGTATCCCGGGTACCATCTTGGTATATTGATCTGTTTGAGATTCTTCAAATGATGTATCTAACTCTTGTTGGAATTTCCTTTTCTAATACGCCTTTTGGTAGGCGTGCGAGTGTCAAGTTGAATCCCAATGTATCTTCGCTCGGTCTCCAAATAAGGTCGAATATCTTCTCTGTGTTCTCTTTATTCCCGATGTTAACGACTTCAGTTAGGATCTATGTCAGCTCTATGTTTTCTATAACTATAATTCACACGCATATAAACATTACATTCACTATAGGACGTTGTTGTACAAGTACTTGCGTTTTGGAGGTCCACTATAATAACGAAGTCCACAGGGGGGGGTGGTTGCTTGGAGCATGAGGTTCTATTACCCCCCTCAGCGGCATTGACCTCGCGCACTGGTGTAGGCTCTTGTGCCTTTTCAAACCAGGAACGCGCCTACTTGTCACTCGAATCTCTATCGTCCATGTAATATATGTAATCACATATATAAAATGGCTTTTACTGCTTCTGTATACTGATCTATGTATTTCTTTGCATTCCAGTTCTTTGCTGTGCACGGTGAACTTGCTGCACCGAATATTATTGATGTCATTCGGTATTCTTCAGGCGCGCCTTCTCGTTTGTCGCCTCTCCACAGGTATCTGAGTGCGTCTCGATCTTTGATTCGCACCTTCACCTGCATAAACATCTCCGCTATATCACCAGAGATGGCTATGCAGTGTCGGCGGAACCTCATCATGACGCCAGGCAGCGACTGCAGCAAGTCTGGTCCGGTGAGGAGGAAGTCGTTGAGTGACAACCCTCTTGATTTGGCGGCAGCGTCGTGTACTATGCGGAATTTCTCTGGTTTCATTGGATTGAACACGTCGAAGTGTGGCAGGTACCAAGTTCTACCCGGTGTTGTTATTTTAGGCGCCTTCTCTGCGTATCCCTTTTGTACGAGAGCGTCCATCTGTTCTGTATATTTTTCTCGAAGAATAGGGTTTCTGTCGAGTTTCTTTTCTGTAGAGACGAGCCTGTTGAGTGCTGTCCCATAACTATCTGGCATTTCTATAGTTTCATTCTTCCACAGCATAGCTGTTTCTATGTGACCATCTTCTAATTGCCGAGTGTGTTGAGTCAGAATGTTTTCTGCTATCTTCTCAGTATCGGAGTCTGGACGTCGCGGGTTAATCATCAATGATTCTAAAGCGAAGAATTTGCGGAGTTGTTCGTTTATGTCCTCTTCGCTTGCTGCTAGTTTGTTCACGTAGTGCACCTGTTGACCCAGGATTCTTGTATGTGCGCCGTGTAGAGTCCAACCCAATGTTGTGAGAGATGCAATGGGTTGATCTCTCGGTCCTCTACGAATCTCACTGGCTAATAAGAGATTCCAATTGTCTTGTCCAATAAGAATCTTCGGCACTCCGGTATCATAAATCAGCTGTTGTTTGAGGTCATCTAGGTGCTTACAGTTCGCGATGTCCTGTTCGCTGATTTTCTGTGGTGCAAGGTTGAGCTTCGGAATAGTGCGTGCTTTAAACTGTACCTTGTTGTCCAGCTGGCTTGCGAGAGTAACTGTAATTCTTCGCGAACATGGAGTGTCGATCGTTGTGTTACCAATGGCACCTATCTTCAATGGGTCGAGGCGGCCCTTAGCGCCAACTTGATTGGCTAAGTCTTCGTCGATCAAGGAGACGGTTGATCCATCATCGAGAAGGGCGAGAGTAGATGTTTCTCCCGCCGGTCCGATGACTCGTACTGGCACTATTTTGAGGTAAGCGTGACTTGATGTTGCTCGCGAACTGGCTACTATTTCTTTTGACTCCTTATCTTGAGTATCTGTTATTTTCACTGACTCGGCAGCGGGCTTCTTGTCATGATGAAGAAGCCGATGGTGTGTGCCTATGCATCCCTTGACACTACACTTTTTCGGTTTGCACTTGTGACCGAAACGACGAACTCGTAGGCAACGGAAACACAAATTAAACTTCTTTGCGAGTTCCCACTTTTTATCACTGGATGCTTCTTGAAACTTTTTACAGTCGGAGGAGTAATGTCCCTCCTTCTCGCAGACACGGCATTTGGTGGCCGGTCTGTCTGTTGCTGTATGTGTCCTTTGTGTGACACGTTTATTCACTGTAGCTTCAATGGGGTTAATGTTCTCAGGCGGAGCGAATGCACTACAGAAGTGGGCTTGTTCTGTTAGGAAATCACTAAAATGTGTGAGATCTGGTATCGATTGGTACTTCTCTGTATAAATCCTGTACCATTGTACACGTAGGGAGTTCGGTAACTTTTCCGTTAGCGTACGTGTGAGCTCAGCATTGATCAAATAGTGTTCCCTCTTAAGAGCGTGTAGAGTGACTACAGCGCTTCTAACTCGACTCGCGAACATGCAGATGTCTTTTGGTGCTTCGCTGCAGCGTGGTAGTCCCCGTAGCTTTTCAGTTTCGGCTTGAGCGATTGAGTCTGGACGGCCGAACTGCAGCTCGAGTTCTTTCATGATGTCATCTGGTCTAGCATGTCCGATTAATTCTGAGCTCACTGTTTCCAGTGCTCGCCCACGTAGGCTCCTTCTGAGTCTTGCTGTATTTTCGACATCGTTAAAATATGCACGAGTCGTTTCATAAATGGCGCGAAAAGATAGCCATTCGGTATGCGCGCCATTGAAGTTCGGTAACGTCATAATTACTTTCGACGCCATGGGGTTATTCGATGTCCGCTGTTCTGTTTTCCTGTCGGCTAGCGACGCTATAGCGGACGTGAGCTCCGTTATGAATGGACGGAGTGTATCTGTTCCCCTACTATCCTCTATTTGCTTTGACGGCACTATATTATTTTTCACTTCATTCACTATAGGATGTTGATTATGCACAGGTACTTGCGTTTGGAGGTCCACTATATTTTCGAAGTCCACAGGAGAGGGCGGTTGCGTGGAGCATGCGGTTCTATTACCCTCCTCGGCGGCATTGACCTCGCGCGCTGGTGTAGGCACTGGTGCCTCTTCAAGCCAGGAACGCACGTACTCGTCATTCGATTCTCTATCATCCATGTATTCGCCGACGGAATCTTCTTCCTCGGCTCTCTGAAGTGCTATTTGGGCAAGTTCTATCTTCAACTTTAATAAGTCTTCGCGTGCCCTCGAAACTTTCTGTAGTGACTGTGTCGATCTATGAGTAGTCGACGGTGGTCTTCTATGTTCGGTACGGGCGTCACCCCGGGTAGTCGTCGGTTTGGATCGGCTGGAGATTCTATCCGAAGGCTTCAATGTTCTATCTGAAGTCCCTTCTAGACTGGTTTCCTTGTTGGAAGTAGTCGATTCTTATGATTCCTTTGACTGAGTCGGCACAGGTAGATGTTGTTCCCCCGGTTGAGCAAGGGGGCGCTGCGCCTGCGATTGTTGTTCGGTCCCTTCAGTGGTGGACGGCGAACGTGGCGGCAGCTGATGACGTATGGCTGAGACATTAGGGTCTCTGCTCACTTCCACTGGCTGTACTGCAGGTGCTTTACCTTTTGATCTTGTGACCGGCATGACTTCAGTTCAAATGTTCAAACTTCAAACACTTATGTTCAACTGTCCAACTTAAATTCAATGTTCAATGTTCAAAACTTCAAACACAAATGTTCAAAAACTTCAAACGGCAATGTTCTATCTTCAAAACTTTACGCACAAATGTTCAAAACTTCAAACGGGAATGTTCTATCTTCAAAACTTCACGCACAAATATGTTCTATGTTGAAATGTTGAAAAAATACTACGATTCTTCTATTGTTGCAACAGATGTGTCGAATGATACTGCGTCAGTTATAATTTTATAAGTCTTCAATGTTCAGGTGGGATTCCCAAAAATCCGGCTCGACAGGACCAGCAGATGTGCCGGACGGGCGTGATCCGCGGACGCGAAGGGTAAGAGGGGAAGTCGTAAATTTCCCCGTCGCGCGGCGCTGACGTCCTGCACCGATAGGTTGGATTGTTGGAGAATCTTCTACAGACGTGGTGTCTTGCGATAGTGCACTGAAGGCTTGTTTCATTAGCGGCTATCTTGTAGGGTTCATACGTGAAGGGTTTCTTGAATTAAAACACTGTGTTGATTCTTCATATAAGTGTTCAGGAAGCGATTTCGGGACTCTTCAGGTTTCTTCAGGAATTATCTTGCCGACGACTACGAAATTACTATTTTTAAACGATTATTCAAGTGGCTCGAAACTATACCTTGACGAGAGCCCGAAATTTCTTCCCTTTTAAAACTTTATTTTCCTTATAAATGTACTTCGACTTAACGCTATTATAGGCCTATATGCCTACATCTTTGAATTGATCCCAATGTGTTGCATATCGTTAGATCTTATATGAAATTCCCCGTCTGATGAGGTATCTATGTTGCCTGTGTCTATTATTACTGAAAGGTTATTTCAGGTCAAAAGGTGAAAAGGGACTAATTAATCACGAAAACTATCTTTCAGGCTAAACTATCTGAAAACTGGTCGTCCGATTTCCACCCTATAAACGGCAACTTTAATCTATTCGGTTGGTTCTAACGATATACAACAATAACATTTCTAGATTCTAGGTTTTCAGGGCGTGAAGCGCCTCTGAAGGTCTTATTGGAAGACCATACTTTTTCCAATATCCAACAATAGTTTTACCACATATGAACTTAATTAAGTAGGCGTATTTTACGAAATCTAAACTATATAAGTTAGGTCCAGGGCTAGGTCTCGGTCTAGGGTACCTGGAGACACTAAAAACTATATACGGCCTACTTAACAGAGGTTCACAGGTAGTACAACCACTGTTGGTCAATAAAAGACGTGTCGTAAACTTTTATTACGCACTTACTTAACTATGATTCTAAGTTGATAATACAAAAGACATAATAATAATATAATCTATTTACGTGGCATCGTCATGAAGAGGCTTTAAATTAAATAAAACCCTATTGTTTGGTAGCACGTTATTCGTGACCACAAAATGACTCTAAACTTTAACAAAACTAATCTATATAACGAGCCTTTATCTCTAAACAGTACTTATTGTACTTATTCTAACTTAAAATACGTGACTCTATTGAATTTAAGTTATATTCAAAGTCCTACTAGGTTACGCGTTATTCGCGGCCACAAACGATTCTAAGTTATAACAAGCTAAATAAAATATATGACGCTTCGTCGCGAACATAATTATAAATGAAGTTCTGCATACCCCATTTAAGAAAACAAATTGATACCACTTCGATGAAGCGTATAAACGGTTAGACGATTTGTGACGATGGATTTTATGACGGACTTTTGTGTGCTTTTCCTCTTCAGTTCACAAGTATTGTATACTGCAGACTGAAACTGAATTAGGCTAGCCCAAATTCTTAAAATAATCTATAGCATATTCTATAGGTACATATTATAAATAAAAACTTTTATTCAAAAAAAACAACCGACTTCCAAAAAAAAACAATAAAGTGATAAATAACTTTAATTTCGGAAGTCGGTGTCGTTGATTCTGCATTTTCGTTTATTGACACCGACTTCCGAAATTTTTATTTTTCACTTTTTAGTGAGAGAGTTTGTAATTTATCTAAGTTACAATAGCCTAACGTCAACTGCTCATCACCTTTTACAAAATATTGCTTTTCCAGTTGCTGGGACGTTAATTGCTGAGGAGTTCTCCTGGTAAGAACTTCTCAACAACCACTCACCATACGCATCGCTTTCGCGTCTGTCTGTGTGAATTACTTGCTCTTTAAACTTCGCAACAGATTTTGATGCGGTTTTATCACCATCATTTAGAGAATTTATTCCGGAGGTTTGTGTGTATTCCGCTTTCATATTAAACTTATTAATCACTAGCTAATACCCGTGCTATTTGTTAAGAACCTTCTCCGGTACGCACACAATCACTTATCAAAGTTTCGTCACAATAGGTCGAGCCATTTTCGAGATTTTACGAGACTAACGCACTGCAATTGATTTTTATATACTGTGGCCTCCAAAAGTTAACATTTTTCCACTTCAGCTGTGATGCCACATTATGATTTAAAATAAAAAAAATATACTTCCCAGGAACCGAACGTGTTGATTTTGAAAAAAAACACTGTATTCCCATATTTTATCCCCACCATTCGATGGTGTCGCTAATATGTGCTAATATGGATCGAATTCTGGCAAGTAATGACCAAGATGACGACTAATAGAGTATAACGACGAGAGGACGACGAACGATGAGGACTAATTGAATACTTCTCTTTCAGTCGTCATATTGGTAGTCACCTCCTTTCTAACTATATCATCGTTCACACAGCCCATCCACTGTTTCTTAGATACATGCGACCCGCCCCTTCATCATTCATCTTCATCATCGGATGAAGATGTTGCGCCGACCCCAAATAAATTGGGATACGGGGAGGAAAATGATGGTGATCCTCTGTTAAGTCTAGGTATATTCATTTTTGATTAGAAACCAGTAAACCAGTGTCTACAGTCAGTCAAAATCACAGACCGTAGAACTTGACAAAACAATGACATCACGAAACAATCAATGCTTCATACCACCTCTTTTTTACAAGATTATTTCAATAGAATTCTGTAATGTACCCATTCATTATGTACCACATAATATGAATCATTGGGATTACCATTCAGTACACCGTCTGCATCGCAAGATGTTGATGTTCGTGTAAAAAATCTGCCAAAACTAATACTAATTGAGTGCAATCCGTAATTAAAGTTTCCGCGTAGGCGAATAATTCCCGAAATACGTAAGCAGTAATATTGCCTACACCTGACAGAGATTATCAGAATCTCGACTGCAGACTAGAAAGATGGACACAGATAGACGGGGTAAATCAATATTTGGAAATCTCTATAAATGTCTGCAGGATTAAATTTTCAGTTAGGTAAGGAAAATGAAATATTATTCAGTTTCATAAAACCAAAGACGAAAATCAATGGACGAATCTTGGAAAATTGCCTGAAATTCGTTCGGTCCTGGTAGAAGATATACGATACCTGTCGTGCTATTCTGAAAAATCTCACCGTGCAAACTTGGGTGAAGTGAGCTGTCAATCATGGTGGGATGACAGTTTACTTCAAGCTAACTTCACTTAAATTTTCACGGTGAGATTTTACGAGACCAAAGGACCTCGAAGCTGCAAAAATTTAGTTCAGTTAAAAACAAATGATCATTAAACGCATTGAAATAGAAAAGACCCGATTAAAGGTTAATTAATCTGTTAAAACAATCCATAAAATCCATTCAAATGCGACCATCGCAAACGGACACTGACAGAAATGTGTAGCAACAATAAAGATAACATAAATAACATGTTTGTTGTAATTATCAAGGCGAAATCGTTTAGTGTAGTGCCGTGATTTTATGACTAGAACGCCAGATAACACTTGTTCAGCTAATTATTATGTTTATTGAAATGAGACAATAATAGTTGAAAGTTGATTGGGTTGGCGCCGCTCATGTTGTGAGAACTACGTATGTGCATTGACAGCTCGCAGAAATAGAACGATCGTCAAATTCCTGTACGCAATCCTGGACATTAATCATAACGCAATAAGGATGGGAGTTGTTTGAAAATGTTAGATGTGATTTTGTCAGTATGGACCAATCATAGTGTGTAATTCGAGTGAACTTTATTGTAAACATGGCTGATGTTTAGACCTAATCCGTATCAAGAAAGTACACTTCCAATCGAGCAGCTCATGGCTTAGTTTTTCGTAGGTACCTACCTTGAAAGATCAAACATGTACTAGAAAAATGATGAAAGACCATTTTCCCAATAAAATGCCACGTGAAACTATTTAAAAGCTACCGAGGTTACCGCGAAGTGCTATTCAGAATCGTTTGATTTGACAGATTTCGCAAATGGCGCACTTAAGTTTTTGGCGGGAAATGCCTCGTAAATAGCACCAGTCAAATTCGGAGCGCCAACCACTGACGGCCCTCAATAAAATTTAAAAATAGAACCATTGATAATGGCGCCATGATTTTGACAGATAAATTAAAACTGTTGAAGTGGGTAGCGTGGCGTCCTTGCAAATCTTAACCAACGAATTGCATCATATTGTTCGTTTTTAAGTAATTTTCAGAACTGATTGATTTGTTTACTTCCTTCACTCACAAAAATTTAACAAAGTTAGACATAAAAGAAGATTTAATTCGGCATACCTAAAACAAAGTGCACCTTTATCTAAAATATCTTATCGAACACCTTGGCATGCGGTGGAACGCTTACAATTTTATTTACGTACCCTATCCAAACGCCTACTCATCAGAGTAGTTTTAAAATAAGACACAGTAAAACTAATTCGGAAGTTATCAATCAGTCATCATTTATCAATCTATTGGTTTAAATAAAATAATAATATCATCATCTATCCATTTTCGATGTTAGGAAAGACATAATATTTATGAGCTAGTACTGATCGCTGAAGTTAATAGAATAAGCATTTTATTTAGAACATCAAATCTTTAACACGATAATTTGCAATCAACAGATATTGGATTACAAGTTTATTTAACTAATTTTTTGCAATACCTACGAGTTGTTACTTCCTATGGTCTCTATTTGGCGATGTTCGAGGTAACATCACAACAAACGTATTTTTGTACCTATTGACATATCATATTAACATTAACGCGATAATTCGTGTAGTAAATGTAGTAATACATATTATTATTTCCATTTACAGATTACCAAAAATATGCTAATCTGCAAAATTACCAATGTAACTTGTAATGACAATGATGCCTTTACTAAAACGGTTCTCCCCCGATTAAAGTAAATATTTATGTTATGTGACATAATATTGTAGTCTTAGTCACGGTCACTGCAATTATTGCCGTTAAGCTTTTAAAGTAGCAAAGTAAGCTTCATATCTAAAGTTAAGAAATGGCTCTATAAAAAATCAAAAAAACAATTCAGGACAGAAAAAAAAATCTGTCATGATATAAACCACGACGTAGGGTACCTACATAAATATCATGATATGAATCAACAAAAATCGAAATCCAACAACTCACCTTCAAACCTCACTACAATACAGCACAATACACACACCACATCTTCACACAAAACGTCCTTTAAAAACTAAAAATCTTTACAAAAAATTTTGGTCCTAAGTTGCGGAGTGAACAACAGGAGCAACGCGTTCGCTCCGTGGAAGAGACCGACTCTTTTGACGAGCGCCTCGCATTTCCTGAACGTGAAAGTTTCAGAATAAGCATGGACGTATAGATTACCGAAGTTGGCTCAAAGATAAGTGAAGATCGTCAGACTGTGAGTAAACAATGCCTGTCTGTTGGGCGAGTATATTTATGTGGGAAGCGTTATTGAATTGTTTTATCGTAAATTTAGGTACTTCCCTATTTAGTTTTATATCTTGACGACTTGATTTTTGTCATTTTTGAATTATTGGTCGTTTTAAATGCACGAAAGTAAATTCATATATTTCATGAAATTGGTTTATTTATAGAACTCAGAAGCATTTCAGCAGCTTTTATTCCTGTGTTAACAGACATGTTTCAGACGTAGTCAACTTAACTCTAATCCCGAGTCCTTGGTTCCGAAAGACGCTACTGTCTTCAATGCACCAAATAGTTTCAATTGTATGATCATCTCGTATTACATAATTTACTATGGACCAGTAAACGTCATAGTAAACTTGATTTATGATTTAAGAGAATTCCCACTCTTCATCTGCCTCACGTTCCAGTTTTCCACGCTATGTTGGGATTGGCTGTGAGTGTAAGCAAATGCAATCATGCAACTAAACATCAATACTTATTTTGGAGTACAAGTTCCAATCCGTCGAAGGTAGCATGTATCCCATAGTTATTAATATACCAAATATTCTTCCAACTACATTCAACCGCTGCCATTGGTGCCAAAGATATGCTCTACGAAGCATGGAGTGCTGTCGAGTTTCTCGATAAGTAAAGAATACTTCTCATCCACAAAGCAAACACGGCCAATAGCTCAACCTCGCAGATCAATAGATCCCCTTCTCAATGATGTTCTAATACAACCTACACTAAATAATAAACAAACTACGTTCCACCTACCACTACATAAACGTCTAAGCATGCACTAACAAACTGCATGCTCGCGTCGACCCACCATCATCAAACGATAAATCACAACGAAATATGTGTAAAAGCATTTGTCAAATTATCATAAAACATGGCCGGCGCATTCGAGACGTTTGATCTGTCCTCATACACTTTGTTTAAACAATCAGTTATCTATTTTAAAGCGTAAGTACGGAGCAATCCGCGGCGGGCGGTAGTTAACTCAAGTTTATCGTAGTTACTGCGATATTTCACCGCCTATTAGCCACGAGGACTTGGAGGTCGTATTGCCAGCGTAGAGTTTTGCGTCGGTGTACTGTTATTACTGAGCTTTCAGATATTGTTTCTATTCTACTATGAAATACAAACAGAGGACTTTATTTTATTTGATTTCGAATATTCCTGTTTTTCTACAAATAAGTACTTATTTCAAAAATTTCGATGATAAATTGCCAACGGATTCGCCACTAGAATTCGTGACAAAACATAATCAACATTTAAACATTTTTGTTAGGGCACCAAAGTACTCTGTTAAAGTACTCTGGTACTCGTTTTAGTAATAGCCTGGTTAAGGACTAATCGAGTTATCAGCTGATTGGCTTTTTCAGTGAGGTATGTTTTTGTTATCCACCCTGGAGAGAAACCGCATCTTATTTTGGTGGCATCATGATTCATGAGATGAACCCATATGACGTGAAAGCATTTTAACAATTGCAATACATCAAGCTCCCATTTCATTCAGAGTCCCGACATATGACAAGGCCTATCATCTCACATAGCGACACTCACATTTACGGTCTGATATATAACGATCTAAGTAAATCATAAATAGTCTGCATATCTGGCAACCCGACGCTTGTCTCGTGGCGCCGTCTGCGCGGGCGCCGTCCCCCGAGCGCCGGCGCCTAACGCCAAATTATGTAATAGTACGCGTAGAATTAATTCTGCTTGCGTTGGCGCCATTACATCGCCTTATCAGCATTATAATTAGCCCACGGATTCTTCACTTAGATATTTGCGTTTATCGATTTTTTTTTTGGAGTTGTAACTATTTTCCTGTTCTGGCACAGTCCAGATCGATATCCATAACTTCGTGGAGCTTTAAGGTTAGCTGCAGATTTAGAACCCAGATATGATAGCCCAGGTGATAAACATGCTAGGTACATAATCACAGGTGAGCAATGGTGGCCCAGTGATATCGGCCGCGACTTACGAGTACGTAGGTTCGAACCCAGACAAAGGCTTTACTTTGTGTAAATTATTTCATCACCACTGCTCTCAAAACGGTGAAGGCAAACATCGTGAAGAAACCGGCATGTCCTAAAACCAGAAATTCGAAGACATGTGACATCTACCAACCTACACTGGGCCCGCGAGGTGGATTACGGCCCACTCCCTCTAACAGAGAGGAGGCCTGTGTCCCAGCCGTGGGAATATTATAGGCTGATTATGACACAAACACAGATCATTCAGAATGAAAGCAACTGTCAAGATCACATTTAAAGGAAACCTACACTTTGTTGACTTTGTCAAAATCATAGTTTACTATTTAGCAATTAAACTATAAAAATATTGACATGAAGAGCCGACCTTCCACTAATCCAATGTCAACCCCTGTGACAGACCTTGAACTGTAGCACTAACGAGCTCTACTTTGCCCGCATACCCAAAACAATTTCAAAGTGCAGCATAGTACCAATAGATCCTAAATGCTTTAATCATGAACATCGGCGACTCAAAAGCAGCAATGGACGGCTACAAGGACTCTCCAGGACACCAACTAGGTACGTACCTCTGTTATGTAGGAATATTTGAATAAAACTTTAAGAATCGTACCAGAGATCTCACTGCAACGGGTGACGCATTCCAGCATCCGATTACCTATGCTTTTATACATAGAAGTTTACCATAACATTTACCATTTTCATGGCCAAAATATCACCTTTCTCTAAAAATAATATACGTACGTGTTTTGTTTAGTCAAAGGAAGTAGCAACATCACCGCTGACGTCATTCGGTACATCCGCACACCTGCGTACTAGTACATATCTGATGGCAATCAACACTTCGATTCCGTATCGATTGTTGGTCGAGTTGAACGTTCGCACGGTGCTTTCTCTATTTTTACTCTGACCGCAAAATATCATCTCCAACCGACTAGCGTCTCGCTGTACCGACCATGTTTAAACCACAAGGGACCAGAGAACCAATAACATTGGTATGGCTATTTACTTTTGAGAACTTAAATTAACATTTCAATGCAAAAGTATCAAGTTCCTAATTATACTACTACAGTTTCTATTTTAAATACAGTCACACATCTTTCGAATAATCTTCGACTACCGATTGAGCGAAGCTGGTGAAAAGACTTTGAACCCAATAAATTCAGGTGTTATAATAACTTTCTATGAAGATTGAAGAGGGTACCTAGTTTAACGCCTCTAAGTCAACTGCTATTTAACAGGACCAGTTTTCCCATAAGGAGCTGTAGTACTATTAAGCCTTATTAATTAAATAACAACGAATGTATGAAATTCCAATTAAAATATCTAACACAGCCTTAAAAACACGTTCTTGTTTACATTCTTGGAGGAAAAAACTAAATTTTACTAAGTATGAAGCTAAATGTTTTATATGTCATTTCGACATATTAGTTTTCCGACATCTTTTTTAAGGTGGCGCCAACGGAATTCCAAATGCTGACACGAAGTCTCCAATAACCATTTAAAGTAACATATTGCATAAAAGTCATATTATATGCCTTATTAAATTTTAAGACTAACCTAGTTGGTCCCATCGGATTGCCTAAAATACCATATATTGCACTTTACCACCGAGAGCTGTTTTTGTTGGTGTTTTGCCTGTTATTCCATACAAGTAGAATACAAAATTAATCATCAACGTCTTGAGGCTGATTTTCTAAACTATTAGACACAACGTTTGGCAGATAATTAGGTATGTTTCCTGTGCCGTAACCCCAACATCTGTCCTTATTGGAGGACCAAAATCAGAAGGACCAACTTTTATTACCTTAGCGACCTATAGTAATGTTGAGTTGACTTTTTGTGACTAGCTCAACAGACAAGAGCAGTGGTCAGTGGTGACCCAGTGGTAGCCCCGACTTACGAGTTGTAGGTCGTTCGTTCGTACCCATGCAGTCGCTTTACTTTGTGTAAATTATTTCATCACCACTGCTCTCAAAACGGTGAAGGAAAACATCGTGAGGAACCCTGCATGACATAGAACCAAAAATTCGAAAACATGTGATACTACCGACCCGTACTGAGCCCACGTGGTAGATTACAGCCTACTCCCTCTCAAAGAGATGAGGCCTGTGTCCCAGCGGTGGGAACATTATAGGCTGACTATACTTATACAACAGTCATGGTGTCAAGTGCTTTTTAAGGGGTTCCTCGCACACACAATCATACGTTCACGGATGTTCGCAGTCGACGCAGCTTAATTTTGCAGATGGTCCGATCGGCGCCAAAGCCATTTAGCCACGACCCTCTCAAATTGAAATTAATTATCTGAACAAATATTAGTTGTGTGAATTAAGGAAAAGGACCAAAAAACAGTAAGAAAAGAGAAATACCACCATATTCGAACCTACGACCTACAACTCGTAAGTCGCGGTCGTTACTACTGGGCTACCACTGCTGGAAGAGCTCTACTGGCTAAACAAATAAAATAATAATAATATCCTTGGACATTTCACACAACGCCATATAGTCCCAAGCTAAACAACCTAATGCTTGTGTTATGGTAACGAGATGGCTGATAACCTACTTATATACCTACTTTTTTTTTGTAAATAAAAAATTAAATAAAAAAACAATATGCCTAGCCTTTTCCCATCTCTTTTGGGGTCGGCTTTGTCACACTTTCGGGCTTCTGACGACCCGTAACGGCTGAATAAGATCTACGAATGACAGCCGCGGCCAACGGCTCAACGTGATGATGATTTTGATATGTAAAGATGGTCACCCACGGACCAACCGCGGCAAGCGTAGCTTAACCCGATCGATCGACCCGTGCAGTTGTTATTACTAGCCACAAGCCGCTCTAAGAGAAATACTACCATCTACCTATTATTTCGACCACCAAGGTTGCTGTTCCGATCCGAAGGGAGGTTAACACTTTGCGGGACGGGACACTTAACGCCCAGACATAATAACAATAAAACTTCTAATGTGTCTCGTTCAGTGACCTTTAATGGGTTAATGATTGCCGGAAAAACATTAACTACGTTCTTAGTTTTGCAGATCAACGGACAAAAAGACAAGAACCGCAATTACCTGCAGTCGAAATGATACATGAAACATTTATTATGACATTAATGTTCACACAATAATTTGTGCGAACATAAAAAAAAATCATAATAAATATTTCATGTATAAATTAATTTAATTAACTAATTAAATTATTAATTAAATAAAAATAAAATGGTCAACCACAAAAACTGCTGTGAATGGTATTATCTTGCATAACAACGTCACTGGACCGCGGCTGTCTGAGGGAACCGTATTAAATGGTTTGTGGTATGACGCACGACCGTCAATGCGCGAGGCAATGCGAAAATTTCAGTGCCTATAAACTCCCTATAGGTACGACGCACAATCATACATACAGACCTACATACACATACAGACGGCCATCACTCAGGCGCCCCACATAGTGCGGGTAAACACTTTAACTGATCAATATAAAACGCTTACAAAACATGTTACTGCATAAACATATTTCCTAGAATCTTACTAGAACAAAATATTGAAAAACTGAAAACGATATGACGAACTAGCGACTCGCCCCTAAGGGTTTAATCCCTACGCACCAAACCCGTAGATTCGGTCGAATCACATACGGACATTAGATTAGTTGGGGCCCGAACTAGTATTATTGAATGTTAGTACGATTTGACAGTTGACCCTCGTTGGCTCTCAATGTATTTATTCCGTCCGAGAAATTGTAATTTGACATTCGTTTTGACGCATCAAGTACTTTCAGACGGACACATGTAGGGTTGCCATTCGTCCCGATATATCGGGACTGTCACCGTCATTAGGCCTTCTGTCCCGACGTCCCGACAAAACACTATTACGTCCCGTTTTATAGCGCGGTCAAAGCAATTCAAATACGCGCGCCAAATTACTCGGAGCGCGGTTGCGACGTCGCGCGTCGCTCGCGAGTACCGCGCTGGGGGAGAAGGGTGCCCCCCGCACCCCGCCACATGCTATCGCAGCAAAAGCGAGCGAGTAAGTGGGTAAACAAACACCAATACAGTGAGTTAGAAGCACTTACTTTCGCATTGTTGATTGTTTTAGTGTTTAGCTAAGTAGCATAATTTTGTAGTTTTTAACTTGTTGTAAAAAATCCTGAAAGAAAATGCTAAATGCTCAAATTATGCCAACATTTGTTTGCGATACCTGGCCACAACGCTACAGTAGAAAGAGTATTTTCATTAATGTCGAGCCAGTGGACCGATGAAAGAAATCGCCTGCTGCCAGAGACTGTGGAGTCGATATTACAGTGACAGGTTAACTTCAATATGACTTGCACGGAGTTTTATAAATATGTAAAAGGACAGAAAGAATTACTTAAAAAAGTAAAGTCTTCAGCAAGATATGACCAAGCTACGTCTAGCACTGCTTCCATACTGCAGAATTAGTTTTTTTTTTAAATAAAAAAATTCATATTTATTTATTTTTTCTCTTTGCGTCCCGACACGAGCCTTGCCAAATATGGCAACCCTAGACACATGTCATATTTTCGTTGACGGACCTAGAGAGTAGAGTGCTTCACATGGTTTTTACGACTTGACAAAATATCTAGATTTATTTAATATACCTATGTAATAATAATTAATTCTCTAAATAATTGTGAAAAACTTTGATGCAAGTCTGTTGGGTAGTTTAGAAGTATGCAGTCACTCAGACAGACACGAAAAGTGACTTTAATTTATAACGTATATATATTATTATACCTTCATTTCTAATAGGTACGTCTCAATTTATTTACATTAGCAATGATAAATGTGCCAGATAACCTTTGAAACCGATCAAAATATCGATTTATATTATTTCACCTGCACGAGAAGAAAGATGTTAGGCACTGACATTACAATTTAAGCGCCACTAAGAATTCAGAAAATAACGCCAGCACTTACTAAAAAGCAAAAATATAAATAAACAGACACATTTTCTTGAAAGATTCTTTGAATTTCGTCTGAATGCTATAAACTTTGACGTGAATGAAATAAATAAAAGGCGACCATGACCATACCATGACCCTGAGTTTGTGTCGGCGTTTCTTTCTAAGCAGTCAGTAAACCAATAAATGCCTGAGCTAGAAAGAATAGTAGGTAAATTGTTTTTTATGTGAAAACAACCCATTACCTACGATTCAAAAATACAGTAGGTAGGTTGTAAGACTTTCGGGTTTCTGACGGCCCGTAAAGACTGTCTAAGATCAATAAAGTAAAAAAATAAGTACAAAAACATGAATTCTTATATAAAACTTAAATCTAGTGTATTCTTGATCGAAGCCATTTACAGATTGAAATCCATTTCCCTAAACGCACTGCGACAGCATTTAAGATTCAACTGCTTCTAAATTCCCTACAAAACGCAGGGACAATCTAATCTAAGAAATCACAGACAATACATAAACATTTTACAAACGGGATGCAATTGTAAACCGCCAACAAACGTAGCATTTCCAATCTACGAGTGAATCCAATTCCTTAACGTCGGCGGCGCTTCGTCAGCACACATTGAGACAAACCATCGCGACTGTTGGCAAGGCAAGGCTGTAATAAGGAAACCAGTATACATATGTACAGTTCATGGCAAAAATATGTGTATTATTCCTACACTTAGCTAAATTCATACACTATTTTGTTCTCACTACTCAATATCTTTATTGCTTTACCATAATGTGTACTTAGGTGGTAATTATATAATTTAGATCAAAGCTAAAAATCTAAAGCTTGCCTGTCGGTAATTCGGTTTCGTCAAATAGTAATAGGACGTTCTTAAACGTAGGTACTTGAGAGCGTTTTTTAACCCCGTAATGTCAAGACATCGTTGAAAATTACAGATTTAATGCCTGTAGATTGAGACGATGCGGCCTTCTGTATAAGTCTGTAAAATAGACATCAAAACCATTTCCACACAAACCATTTCAACTGTAAGTTGATCTAAAGGTCCATTCCTTTATTTAAAAACGTTCAAAACCTAGTCGCAATCTCCACAATGTCAAAAATTAGTTTCTGCCCGCGTGGATATCAGAAATAAAGAAATTATCCCACGGGCACGTGCTACCGGGACAAAAAGTAGCCTATTTCCTATCCCAGGATGCCATCTATCTCATTGCCAAATTTTATCGAAATCCGTTCAGTGGTTTATGGATGTAATCTGCATTCGCGATTTATTTGCCAAAAATCTAAACGAATATGAGTTTATAGAAAAATTACTTTAAATCGTACATGATAAAGTTCAGTTTACGCTACAACTTCAAACATTTTATAACTTTTTCAGTAGTCCTAGTCACTCTGAAATCAACTTAAAAACCATTAAAATAAAGTTGATATTAGTTTAACTTGAAATAATATTAATTTGAAACATAAGTTTGAATAGACTTTAGGTACCTAAATTAGAGGTATTTTTGACAGATTGAGACTGAGATTAGAATGCGACCGTTCCTAAAAATAAAGGAATCGCCTGTTTTGCTAGGTGTTTATATATTTTTGCTCTCGCCTGTACCTACAGATTCGGTTGTGAACATGTGTACGTCAACAATGAGCTCATCCGTCACTGTCGTCGGCCGGGCGCTGTCAAAAAACTGACGCCGTGACACCCACCGGGTTGAGGATGATACTGCACCGTGATACTGCAGATTCAGTAAGACAATTGTATTAATTAATGATTGAGTCATTCGATTGTGGCCTGTGGCCTCCTGTGGCAATGATCTTGTTGCTATGGAGTTGTTATTTTTGAAGTGGTAACTAAGCGCTCGTCCGGCGCAGGCGCATCCTGGACAGTCAGCCGCACTCGCAACCTGCTGATTAGCTAAACTTTCTACAAATTCATGAGCTTATGTTTTCATAGTGTGTGCAACCGCGTACTGGAAAGTTCAGCGTGGGTAGACCTCCATAAGCTGCACCCTAATTGCGTCACACACTTTCAATCACAATCTGAATGATTTTGAAGGATATTGCTAATCCATTGCTTTTTATGTTCCAATTTTTTTCTGCTCAACAACGTAAATAACGCAATAAATGTTGTTGAACTCTCAAACTAAAAGGTATAGCGAACGATGAATTAGTGAAGGTCGCGGGAATCCACTAAACAAGAGAACCACAGGACAGGTTGAAATGGCGATGCTTGGAGGAGGCGTATGTCCAGCAGTGGACGTATTGCGGCTGAATGAGGATGATGATGATATCTTTTGTGGCGACATGAAATAAACTTCAACTCTACGGTTTAAAGGAAAGAAATTTAAAAAAAAAAATAGTATCCTCAATTCGAAGTCGAATTTTAAAACGGAATTATTATCTAGATAACCCAATTCGAGTACTTATCTAACACGAATCTAACATATGCAAAGTTTGGCACGATTTTCAAGTTAACTCGCTAGAAAACAGACACGAAAACGAAAATGTTTGCCAACGTGTCGTGTTCCTCGAATATTTTCTATTACAAGCTAAATTTATTCCAGTGTCGTTTGGCAAAACGTGTCTCGGAAACTCAGGCTTTTATATCCAGATTCTTGGATACGTAAGACTGGAAATATGTTAGATCTCATGCCCGGACTTTATCGAACAACTAAGGTCGAAGACACACAGCTATAGTCTGTTCCAAAAGTAAGTATAAGAAATGTAAATAAATGTGTCAGAGCGGCAACTCTCGCAATTTTAAGAACATTCACATTCTGGTCTCAATCTGTTAAACATACCTCTAATTTCCCTAAATTTTTTATAAGTTTTTGACATTGATTGTCGCTTTTAATTACAGGAATTGGCCTTCTGATCATAGTCTCAATCTGTCAAAAATACCTACCCCTAAAATCGTACATTTTTGACAAGTTTTGTCAAGACATTGAATGTCGCTGAGATGAGATTTCTATTACATTCTGAACGTTTTTAATTACGGGAATTGGCATTCAGAAAACGTAACTGTGTTCTAGTGTCAGTTGCTGTGCTTTGATTTGATTATTGGAATAGGCACTTAAAACCAAGAGGTTTATATTATTTACCTCAAATTTCGTCGATAATTTCTCAATTACAATTTAATAATGTTATAAAATCAATTACATTGTTTGGAAAAAGAGCTTTAGCGAACCAACTCATGGCCATGGTACTTAGTATACTACCCAATAGCCTCACTGACCCTAGGTGTGAAGCAGCATGACTAATTTGTCACTGGTTCGAGCAGTGGTAGGTACTGGTGCTACTCACCAAGCGTAGTAACAAACGATATTCCTAGCTTATAGTTTGCACTATATGATCTGTATAGTCTTAGTTTTAATTAAGCATTAGCGTAACCAGCCTATACTGTTCACCTTGCTGTTCGGGTTGGTAGATGTCACACGTCTTCGAGTTTTTAGTAATAGAACATGCCGGTTTCCTCATGATGGTTTTCCTTCACAGTTTTGAGAGCAGTGTAGCAGATTTCTTTTTTACACAAAAGAACACTTGGTTCCACCTGCAACTCGTCACTACTGCTCTCTAAATCTTTAGTCAATCATCAATTTAGGAAAACAAGTCGAACCTAACCTTCTGCGCTCACGCTACACTACAACAGTGCCGATTTGCAATTTTTTTAAATACAAAATCCTTTTCGTCACATCCTCATACATATTCAGTATAATGTCACATTATGATGTTGCGATCCCGTCTGATGTATATCATAGCGACGTCATCATTACGTGGGTGAGATAAACAAGGTGCTTGCAGTATTGATAATATAATCTGTCCATGGCAAACCGACAAATTGTGAACATTGAGCAATTGGTATACAAATCTAAATCTAAGACCGGCCAGCAGCGTTCATATTTTGTTCACATCAGTATTTTGTTAAAAACTTAAATCATTATCAGAAGCACTAATTTTAACTCGATCATCCATCCAGAAGATTGCTATGATCTAACAAAAAAAGCGTGATTGACATAAATAATTACTTTCCTATGATCAAAGCGTTTAACAAATGCATGAAGAGATCAGTCGGCCACAAAGGCCAAATCAGCTCAATAGATTTATTTTTGTTAAATTTAACAGGTTTTTTGTATTACAACCATACTACATGAGCACAAATCGAACGTCAGTCTGAATGAGCCAAAAAATAAAAAATTAAGCAAAAATAAATTTAAAAACCGGCCAAGTGCGAGTCAGATTCGCACGCGATGGGTTCCGTATTTAAGATAAAACAAAAACACGTTTCTTATATGGGGACCCCTTTATTTTTTTCCTTTCCTTATTTTTTTTTGCATTTTTTAAGCATTGCCATACAACGTGGTAATGCCGCCAGTCTCTTGGGTACATTACCAGTCGACAGCGATGCGGATGTATTTTTCGACGCTATATTTTAGTTTCTGTATATTTTTAGTTAAGTTAGGATTTAATTTTGTTATTTTTATCAATTAGTATATTTTAGTTTTTTTTTATGGTTTTTACACACTGTGATAATTTCAAGTGTCTACCTATTTCGGGTCAAAAGATACATTCCCGCAACAGACCGCGACAGCGGACAGACAGCGGAGCCTTTAAAATAGTGTCCCATTGGCACCCCACAGGTACGGAACCCTAAAAAACAAACAATGACAGCAACTTTGCGACCTGGAACTGCCTGAAAGAGACCTGTCCACGTTTCACTCACAAGCAAACAACGAAAGCTTGATTTATTTATACGTTTATGATTGCACTTCAGAAATAAAGTCGAATCCTCTCCGATACTTTCGGATAACGAACACTTACTCCTTAATGGTTTTTAAAATATATTTATGGTCCTTGGACTAAATGGTCAAATTAAAGTAGGTACTCTTCGTCTTACATCAAGCTAACGTAGGCAATGTTCCAAAAATTTTATAGACACCAAAGTTGGTAAGTACCGACATAATAACAAATACTTTTGTCGGCCGCTGTTTACACCGTACCCTATGGAACAATGTTCCATTAAATTAATATTAGGTATCGTATTTCAAATAGCTCTTACTTATTGAAGGGAATGAGCAAGCTGAAGTGGCAATGGGCCGGCCATGCCGCAGAACCGACGTGTTCTTGAGTGGAGACAGCGATTCGGCAAACGTAAGGTGGGACGCCCTCAGGCTAGGTGGAGCGACGATCTTCGCAAGATGGCTGGTAGCAGCTGGATGAGAGTTGCCGAAAATCAAGTTGAATTGCGTGCAATAGGAGAGGCCTATGTCCAGCAGTGGACTGCTGTAGGCTGATGATGATGATGATTGAAATGAAAACTTCTTTAAGCGCACTTTCCGAAACTTAACCGCCACACTCGGGTCGGTAATGCTGAATTGGGTATACTTTGTGCCAGACAGTCGGTGACGCTGAATCGCATGAGCTCGGCTCCAGTCGTAAGTTTTCACTTCTATCTATTGTGTGGTTATACGCACACACACTCTTTTATTACAAGCTTTGCTTAGAACGCTCCAAGTTCGTGATGAAAAACAAATAATATCTTTTGCTCAGAAAATAGGTACGCAAAAGGTGATAGGCAGCATAACAACGTAATTAGCTTACCTATACCTAATGTTCTCCCTGGTGGGGACCTAGGCCTCCTCTCTTCGAGAGGGAATGGCTGTAATCTACCACGCGGGCCCAGTGCGGGTTGGTAGATGTAACTCTTCGATTTTTCGGCTCTAGGACATGGCGGTTTCCTCACGATGTTTTCCTTCACCGTTTTGAGAGCAGTGGTGACTAAATTATTTACATAAAGTAAAGCACCGGCCTGAGTTCAAACCCACGACCTACACAACTCGTAAGTCCTTACTACTGGGCCACCACAGCTCCACACGCACAGGCAGGCTTCAATGATTTTATGAGCTCTACGTTTTTTATAGTTCAAGTATCGAAATAAGCGTTATGTAGTTCCTAAACCAATCGTTTATATTAACCCTTCGTATGGCGGAACGTAGATCTACCCGAGACACAATGGCTTTTTAATTGTGTCTGTAATTACGACATTCAACCGGTTATGCAGCAGTGGCGGATTTACCAACATGCTGAGTAGACTGGAGCCTAGGGCGGCAGATTTTAGGGGCGGCAAATTTGGGGCTAACATTTTTTTAATGTCTTACTGAAATTAAAAAGATTGATATTTATATACCTACCAAGTTTTTTTGGAAAGAATAGGTAAACAAAGTGAATGCTCAAATTCATGCTTCTACCGTAGATTTGATGATTTATTCCGGTCATTGCCGATCTTTACAAATCTCTTTGCAAGTTTTTCGCAGCTGAACGTGAACATTTTAAGTATTTTGGAGGAAAGGCTACGGAATTAAGCGTGTCGAAGCAGTATACAAAACACATAGTTAGGTAGGGGCGGCAAAATGTTAATAGCCTACTGGCGGCAAATGTGTAAATGCGCCACTGTTAGGCAGTCCCGTTTATCTTCTCATGTGGTCATGCGCCACCGCGCACCGCCTCCAAAACTGCGTAACTGGTGGCGACAAATAAATTAGACAAGTGACACGCGCCACCATGTGATCCGTTGAACCCAAGCAACTTACCTACTGCAACTTTATAATAAATACACGTGAACAACGTATCTAGTCCCATAATCATGGTTGTTAAAATATTATTGACGTGTTTGTATAAACCTACTGAAATAAAATCATTTATCCATTGACATATTATATACTAGCTTCTGCCCGCGACTTCGTCCGCGTGAAATTTCACCCTCCCCCCATTCACCCTCTTAGGAGTGGAATTTCGAAAAACCCTTTCTTAGTGGATACCTTTATACACTTCACACAGAACACACTCCAAATTGAATGTCTCTATGACCAGCGGTTTAGGCTGTGCATTGATATAATCAGTCAGACAGGATCACAGGACTTTGAATTTTATATTAGATTATAGAAGTAAACCTAAGTACCTACCTAATAAAAAAAAACTCAATAACAGAAAATAAAATACCTAAATAAACCTATTTCTGATGATAACTAATCTAAACTCAATAAATAAGCAAAATCCCTAAAAACTAATATCTATACGAATGATTAATCCTACCTAACAGTTTTTTTAAATAACCTATGGTCACTACGTACATCACTATCAAATATACTACCCATACTTTAAAATTAAAATCTATACCTACGATTTATAAAAATAAACCTAAATACTCTACCTTAAACTGTACTTAGTAAAAACTAAAAGGAATAAAAAGGTCGCACTGAAAAGCACGTTTTGGAATTGCAAGTAGCAGTTAAAACATACAATTTATAGAATGCTAATATGAACGAACGCTCGCCTATTATTATTATCTTCGTCGTGTACTACGACAAACTTATTATTTGCGGTTGGTACAGTAATCGGGTCTAGGGATCGAACCGCAAAATTAAGTTTGTTTTTTATTGTATATTTTTTTCCGGGATAAAACGTACCCAGTTTTTGCCTGATGCCTGAAAAACAGACAGACAGATAGACAAACATTTTTTAAATCACATTTTTGGGTTCTGTGTCGGTTTAATAACAACCCCTGCCATTTATTTTTTTGATATTTTCAATGTACAGAATTTTCACTTTACAGATTTATTTTAAGTATTTGTAATTTGAACGAATATTTAAACACTACCAAAACAACTAATACCTATTTTATAAAATAACAACAAAAGAAATTCAAATAAACTATTTAAAGACTAAAAGTCGCGCTGATAAGCACGGTTTGTTAATATCAATTATTGTCCAGCCAAATATTGAATGAAGCTCGCGCTTTTTTTTCGGACCCCCGCCTTTTTATACCCTACCGCCACGACCCGCGTCGAGCGCGGCAACCGTTACACAAAAATAATCCTTATGGCATGATTCAGTATTCACGCGGGACGGCGCGATGGCTTATTAGCGTATTTCATGTATAAGTTTGGTGTTTCTATACCGATTACTATGATTATTTTTTTATTGAATAGGTAATAATATTAACTTCTTTTAATTAGAGATGAGTGAGAGTATTATAAACGTAAGAGTAAACAAATATAATCAGAAAGCTCCGAACTGCTAAGCTATCGGGAGTTACACGTGTTATTATGAGTCAACCATAAAAGATAGACATATGCTGTTGTGGGAAATTTTTTAGATAATTTTATGTAGAACATTTCCTTCATAAATCTATTCTATGTAGCTTTAACCATTAAGGATGCACACGCGACGGAAGCTTAAAAAACGGAGCAAATTCTCCCGTTTTCCCAACATTTCCTTTCACTGCTCTGCTCCTATTCATTGTAGCGTGATGAAAAGTATACTATAACCTCCCCAGGAGTATGAAGAAAAATTGTACCAAGTTTCGTTAAAATCCGTCGAGTAGTTTTTGTTTCTATAAGGAACATAGAGACAGACAGACAGACAGACAAAAATTTTACTGATTGCATTTTTGGCATCAGTAACGATCACTAATTACCCATTAATAGTTATTTTGAAAATATATATCATGTACAGAATTGACCTCTCTACAGATTTATTATAAGTATATAGATTGTAATTTGAACGAATATTTAAACACTACCAAAACAACTAATACCTATTTTATAAAATAACAACAAAAACAATTCAAATAAACTATTTAAAGACTAAAAGTCGCGCTGATAAGCACGGTTTGTTAATATCAATTATTGTCCAGCCAAATATTGAATGAAGCTCGCGCTTTTTATTCGGACCCCCGCCTTTTTATACCCTACCGCCACGACCCGCTTCGAGCGCGGCAACCGTTACACAAAAATAATCCTTATGGCATGATTCAGTATTCACGCGCGACGGCGCGATGGCTTATTAGCGTATTTCATGTATAAGTTTGGTGTTTCTATACCGATTACTATGATTATTTTTTTATTGAATAGGTAATAATATTAACTTCTTTTAATTAGAGATGAGTGAGAGTATTATAAACGTAAGAGTAAACAAATATAATCAGAAAGCTCCGAACTGCTAAGCTATCGGGAGTTACACGTGTTATTATGAGTCAACCATAAAAGATAGACATATGCTGTTGTGGGAAATTTTTTAGATAATTTTATGTAGAACATTTCCTTCATAAATCTATTCTATGTAGCTTTAACCATTAAGGATGCACACGCGACGGAAGCTTAAAAAACGGAGCAAATTCTCCCGTTTTCCCAACATTTCCTTTTACTGCTCTGCTCCTATTCATTGTAGCGTGATGAAAAGTATACTATAACCTCCCCAGGAGTATGAAGAAAAATTGTACCAAGTTTCGTTAAAATCCGTCGAGTAGTTTTTGTTTCTATAAGGAACATAGAGACAGACAGACAGACAGACAGACAGACAGACAGACAAAAATTTTACTGATTGCATTTTTGGCATCAGTAACGATCACTAATTACCCCCTAATAGTTATTTTGAAAATATATATCATGTACAGAATTGACCTCTCTACAGATTTATTATAAGTATAGATTATCAGTGATTCCGATACCTACAATCTACATGGGATATTTTTTATGTGTAGGGTCCGTAGGTATTATTATACCAATAGGTATGTCATTATGCCAATGACATTAATTTATAGTTAAGTAATAATAATAATAATATCCTTGGACATTTTACACAACGCCATATAATCCCAAATGGTAACGAGATGGCTGATAAACTAATTATATACATTTTTTTTTTGTAAATACATACATATTATAGATAAAACACCCAGACCCGGAACAAATACTTGTATGTCGTACAAATATTTGTTCCGTGCGGGAATCGAACCCGGGACATGCTGCGCAGCAGTCAATCGCTCAACCACTGCGCTAACCGTGTCGTCATAGTACCTACTAGTATCATGTCTCATTTTTAATGTATGGGTAAATTATTTCCACAATTTAACGCGTACACCGTTAAAAATAAAGCGCGGGCGCCAGCTATAAATAATTGTGTAAGTAGGTGCTAATAAAAAGTTTCCGCGGATATATTTACAACTTTGCCAAATAAGACACCAAAAACCGTCTTCAGAATACCAAACATTTGTAAAATGAATCCCGTTCGTCAACACGTCATCTTATATTTCACAAACAAATACCTACTTAATTTCCATTCCTTACACGTTGGTGCAAACAAATCAATGCCCAATATTCGTTGTCGTTGAGTAATACATGCGCTCTCAAAAAACTAATATTTTTGAAAACTATAAACTTGGTTGCTCATAAAGAATTCCATACGCATCAGTCTAACTAAAAACACGCAACTTCGTTGACAGAGGTCGCGCACACGTCTCTCAAATACCTAAGTCAACGAACGTTACGAATAACTTACGAGTACCCAAAAAAAACTTCGCTATATTATTGAAGCGATACGCGTCGGTGTGACATGGTGCCAGACGCGTCCCGCCGTCGCCTCGCAGGTGAAATACGACGGGCGCCGACAGCGACGCGCGACGCCAGCCTCCTCTTGTAAACATCCGTACCTACTCGACTCGTGTAGACGCACACTATCTAAATTGGAAGACAACTGTGAACTGTGATACCTATTGTTTTCCATGTTGCTAAGACAGCTGCAGTTTTTTCTGGAATTTCTTTACGGTGATATATTGAAAAATATGGAAAACCATGGAGTTGTGATCGATGTTTCTGGCAAATAGAATAATCTGAAGCTGAAAAACAGACACTTCTGTTGAAAAAGTTTAGAAAAAAATTAGAGTTGGAGATAAAACTTCAGAGGGTTCACCGCATGACAATGCAAATAAAAGTAAATCTAGATATTGCCTAGGAAAAATGGAAAATTTAAAGATAAACAATACAGCACGTTCCAGCTGCGTTTTGAAATTCGAATCTCGTAAAAATTGTCTTGCAATTTCGAAGCAAGGATTGCTAAATATATTAATAAGAATAATTGATTGGTCCATAGGTACTGTTACGAAATAAATTTTAAAATTATTATAATGTAGCATAGGTACTAACAATATAATTATTTTAAAATTTATTTCAAAATAATTATAATGTATGCTTACCTACTGGAACTAGAATATTTTAACATAATTATTTGAACAGTGGCCATATGTTTATATACGAGTAGGTAGTTACAGACGCCAGCACATCAAGCTACCCGAAACTGTAAAATTTTTCCAATCAATTTGAACCTAATGCTATAAAGTTGAAAATCTATTAAAGAAATTTGACAGATTGTAGTAGCTTGATGTGCTGGCGTGTCTGTACATCTGTACATACAGAAAACAAAATGTGAGACAGCCAAAGTTTGTCCCCACACAACCACACAATAAAATGCTATCAATTGTAAACCCTTGGCGGGTAACAAATTGATAGAATCGCATTGTGTCTTTTGCCAAACGTGGCTTCAACTTTCAAGCGGTTTTGGCACCAATTTGTAGCTTTAATTACCCCATCAAAGATCACTAGCTGAATAATTTTGGAGTGAGTAATTTACATTTGCATGGAAACTCGAATTCTTCGACAAAACTAAAAATTCATAATGTTTCTGCCTTTTTTAGGGTTCCGTACCTCAAAAGGAAAAAACGGAACCCTTATATTTTTTTTAAAGATGGGAAATCATCAAATGACCCTCCCGCTCTGGGTGGAGCGGAAGGGAGTGTCAGACTCTATACTGACTAAAACCCATCCGTGTTCCTTCCTTAGCCCTTTATGTTCCGGGGTAGCGGTAACCCTTTCGGACAATCCCGCTGCCCCGGCAGGCTTCGGCCCTGACGGCCCGTCCATTAATGCTGACATCTCTTTGAGGAGCGCGTGGAACACATACGCGCCGTCCGGCACGGGCCTGGTCCTGATCGGACGGCGAGCTACCCATTACTCGCCGTCCGCAGGCCCGCGCCTACGGTGGCCGGGAGTCGTCAACGTTTCTGCCTAGTGCTATAATAAACTCCAGACGCGATGTTTCCGAGGACTACCACTGTGTATTTGAAACTACTTTGGATTTGTTTTATCCAAAATGTTAGTTTCCCAAATAAAATAAAATAAATAAATAAAACTAGCTTCTGCCCGCGACTTCGTCCGCGTGAAATTTCTTTTTCGCCCGACCCATCCCGTCGCATCGCATCGCCTGCCCGCGCTGTTATTTCGTTTTCACTAAGCGTTCTTTTTGAAATTTTTACTCTTTGCTCGTCTCCTAAGGGCCCTAGCGTGATTTTAAATGGCCTAGGTATTACTTATAGCCTTCCTCTACAATTTGGCAATCAAATGCAAAAAGAGTTTTCCAGAAATTATCGCGGTCAAACAAACAAACTCTTCAGCTTTATTATTAGTATATATAGATATGCAGTTCTTTTTAATTGAGATTTTCACATGAGCTATCTACGAGTACATGATCTGTGAGAATCTTTTTCTGTCATTTGCCGTGGATCGGTTAAAAACATATTATATTTGTTTGGAGCCAGTCTTGGGGTCTCGTGGCGACGTGGCTATAGATAACAACCACACGGGTCGGTCGAAGGTTAAGCTATGCATGCCACTGTCGGTTCATGGATGGATAAACATCCATTACCAGCATATCGAGACCCCATCGTGCCTCGGAAAGTACGTTAAGCCGTTGGTGCCGGCTGTCATTAGTAGATTTTTTACAGTCGTTTCGGATAGTCAGAAGCTTAAAAGTCTAACAACCAGTCTTACCAAGGGTATCATGTTACCCAGTAACTGGGTTGTGTAGTTCAGATAGGCAGTCGCTCCATGTAAAATACTGCTATTCCGCTGCATCCGGCTAGACTGGAAGCTTACAACAGCAGAGTTGGGAAAAGGCTAGGCAAATTGATTTTGAACCAGCAGAGCTCTTCCAACCAGCCATTTAGTAACTGACATGTGTTCATAAATAGTTTTATGCTGTATTTAAATGTTCATTTAGCATACGCAGCTACTTTGTGTGCTTCACTTTTCTCTATAGAACAAAGTCGTCGTAATAAAAGCGTAACCGTTGCTTCGGATATGAAATGCGAAAGACGTAAACGAGAATGCTTTCAGGGCGTAGAGGACGAGTTTTCTGCGATATTATTGTATACTTAAATTATTTCTGAGTGGGATTGTAGAAATTCCTATTACCTACTTGAAGGGAAATATTTTGTTTTTACTAGTCTGAGGACATCTTAAAGTCAACATCTCTGTTTGGCTGTCTGTTAGTAGGTTCCAACCTACTCGTTTCATATGAATTGACCATTATACCAGTAGGTAACTAACCAGCGCTGGGGCTCTGTCAAGCACAGGGTCGTAGCATTATGCTGCGCGATGGCCGTTTTGCATAGATGTGACTCTTGATATTTTCCCCCCAACTTGTTATTTTTTGTGATCTTTAAATAAATATATTTTCTTCATAACGTGACTTTTTTTCCAATTCATATAAATGTTGTTAACTGGCTAGGTTGTTCAGTAGGATGATAAGTATCGTATGTGTTAATCCTGGTTATAAACTATCTGTATGCCAAATTTCATCCAAGTCCGTTCTGTACATTTTGCGTGAAAGAGTAACAAACATCCATTCATCCATCCATCCTCACAAACTTTCGCATTTATAATATTATTATTAGTAGCATAGGATATTAGTAGGATAGTAGGATTCTCCAATTGTCAGAAATCGCAAATAAGTAGTTGCAAAACGCCATCTCCTACCAGGTAAGTACCTACTGCCCAACTTCGTGACGTCATTCTATGTTGGTAGATCTCCTGAACCTGGTGACCTGGATATTAATGGAAAATACAGAGATAGGACTTCCTATCTATAGCCCAGTGAGCGCCACAGGACTAGATTTGAATCCAATAATAACTAGTTATTGCAAAACGTCGAAACGCACTGTGATTAACCGACTGCACGCCGGCAAAATGAGGGTAATGTTTTTTACGCGTAGGTGTTTACTATGGTACCTACCTAATCGGATTCTTTGAGTGCAGGACAGGTTTGAATTGAATTAAGATAAGAATATTAACTCGTTAAACTTAGGCACCTTAACCATGCCAATTACCTATTAAGAAACTACCATCTTCCGACAAAAAAAACAGACGTAGCTACATATGGCTAAACAGCCGCACGGGTCGATCAATCAGGTTAAGCTGCGCTTAGGTAGGGATAGGTACCAAGACCCCTCCGTGCCATAGCCCGTTGGTCCTGGCTGTCATTCGTGAATCTTTGACAGTCGTTACGGATCGTCAGAAACCCGAAAATCTGACAACCAGTCTTACCAAGGGGTATCGTATTACCCAGTAACTGGGTTGTGGAGGTCAGATAAGCAGTCACTCCATCGGCTCCATGTAAAATACTCGTATTCAGCTGCATTCGGTGAGACTGGAAACCGACCCCAACATAGTTGGGAAAAGGCTAGGCAGATGATGACTTTACCTGAGTAGGTAAGTGATGTTCATCATCTTATTCATTATATTCATCAATGATGACGAAAAATTATCCAAGATCAAATCTCTATTATTTAATTAAATAAAACAAAGTCGGGTTAGTTACACGGTCACGAACCTAAGAACTGGACCGATTTGTATGATCTTTGATTCATTGGACGTGTCTCCGCCCCGAATAGCAGAATAACCACTAAAACAGGGGACAAAATTCACCAAACAATTAAAAAAGTACCTAATTCATTTTCTCGTACATTTTGCATGGGACGGCTTTCTTGATGATATCTCAAGAACGGATTGACTGATTTCGATGGCGGTACGAAGTTCGACGGTTCAGCTAGTTAATAAACAAAAAAATGCTCGAGACAAGTAATTTGCATCCATTCTGTTAAAATTACTTACATAGGTGCAGCCATTTTCTAATGCATCTCATATTCTGTCGGTGGGTATGGCATGTACTTACTCGTATTATAATGCAGGCATCAAAATAACTTCCTGACCCAGATACCCAGTAGATAGTCTGTCAAGGCCAGAGATACAGGTATCCTTTTTGTTCTTTTGTAGGTGTCCCAGATGTAAATTACACAGTCAATTCAAATTGATACATCGAGTATTTATCTACTGGCTGGCGATATCCAGATATAAGATATCCCTTGCAGCTAGTTTAGGTAATTTTGACTTTTTTAACTTCCAGACAAAAATAGTAGAGCCATATCAACATGTAATTTACAAAACTCCAAAAAGGGACTATTGCTGCTAAAACAATTGTATTCTCTGGTCAATAAGTAATTTTACCAGCCTGTTAACAGTCCACTCCTTGACAAAGGTATCTCCCTAGTTGCGCCACTACACCCGAGTCTCGGACTTCCGCCTTCAGTCTGTTGAGGCAGCCTTTTCAAGGTCGTCGGCCATCTAGCTGGAAGGAGCCCCTCAATAGGTAAATACATTCAGGGAAATTAATTATTAAGCAAATTAACTTCTTAGTTAATTTGCTTAACAATTAATTTCAATAAGTAGTAAGTTGTTACTTATATTATCTGTTTATTCAAACCACAACTATATTGCTATTCTGTGAAAATGTAAGTGTGAAAACTTAGGTGAAGTGAGCTGTCAATAGTATCAAGTTCTAGGGCATTAGGTGGAATGTCAGCTCACTTCATCAAATTGACGTAGGGTGGCAATTTGCCAAACAATTAATTTCCCTGACTTTACAAGCCCTATTACTAATCTAATTTATTGATAAAATTGGCAGACGTGTGGATGTTTATAGTTTAAAATAGAGGAAGCTAGCCATTCTCCTGATATAACCCTTAATCACGACACTCAAACTGATGATCTGGACTACAAGATACAAATATTTATTAATACCACTAATACTGCACTTAAATAGAAGTTCTGATGTTCATCGTCATGCACATCTGGTGTTAGTCTAACGTGACCTCAACATTGGAAAATGGCTGAATAATGACTACGATTTGGTCAGACAAAATAGTATATATTGTTAAGAAAATCTAGAATAGATACAACCAAATTCATAGTCATAATCGTGATATAATAATAATGTGGTCAATATCAGTGTCAGATAGGCAGATGTAAAATACTGGTATTCAACTGCATCCGTTTAGACTGGAAGCCGAAAGAAAAGAAACTAGCAACGAAAATCGGTTAGTACAAAATGTTTTAACACCAATAGCATAAGTGAGTGCATGTTTTCATTTCACGTCCCGAGCTGCAGTATGGCAACTCGGGATCGAAAAACCTTGCATGTCAGACTGAATTTACTCACTTTTATGTCGTAGCAATAAAGGTGATTTTCGTGGTTCAAGTGTTTCATGGTTAAATAATACAACAAAATCGAAAAGTAATAATTTATGTATAATATTAATAATAGAGTAAAGCTTACAACACAACAGCTCCAAATATTGGAAATGGATCACTAGATTTGTTAAGTTTATACCTAAATCTATTGAGGAGTCCGCTTGCTACCACAACGCCACTGCAAGGCGGATTGGAAACATAGTTTGACACTGGAGTTCTGAGTGGTCTCAACACTTGTGTCCGACAACTTTTGATTTTGATTCTAATACACTTATCACTTTTAAACTTGGTTGGTTCGAAGACTGATTCTCTGTGGAGTCCGTTTCTTAGGTTGCTAGGGGTAGGAATCAGCCGGAGCTTGGGCCGCTTCATCACCGGTCGGACCGGTGGGTATGTGAAGTCTTCGTCTGATGTTCTCTCGGGTGATGCGTTTTCGTTTGTGATTTTATCTGAAGAAAATTAAGTGGGATTTAAAACTGTAAAATGTTTTTGTGAGAGTTTTGTAGTGAAGGTTGGGCGATTTGGGGGACTGTCTTATGCAATTTTGAAGTTTACGAAGTCGCGGGTAGAAGCTAGTTTATTGATAAACGTATCCCCGAAGGGTAGGCAGAGTTGTACCAATAGTAAACCTACATGTTGACAGTTATGTTTAAATCTCATGTCAGCCCGATTCAAACTTCATAGCGACTCGGAACAAGCGGAGCAGTAACAAATTCACCTGTCAGCGGGGAGAGGGGTGAGGTACTGCGCAGCGAGTAGTGCACTTCAGAACCGCCATAAAGTTTAAATAAGGCTGTAATACAGGGCGAGCCTATTGCCAGCAGCCATTAACAAGTTAAGTTATTGTTAAGAGCGTTTACGACGTACGGCATTTCAAACAAACTTTCAAGCCCTTGTTTTTTGAAGTTAATAAACCGATTTTAATGAAACTTCGTACACATAAGCAGGCTACAAAGGTCTAAAAAGTTAGGTAAGAACATTTTCGAAAAATAGTGTTACAGCCAATTTTCCATAGAAACAGAGGTTTCCATTTAACTTTTATTAAATAAGACATTTCGAAAATGTTCTTAAATATTTAGACCTTTGTATCCTGCTTATGCGTATGCAGTTTCATTAAAATCGGTTCATTCATTTCGAAAAACAAGGGCTTGAAAATTTGTATGAAATGCCGTACGGCGTAAAGCTCTTAAGATATACCTGTGATAGGGAACAACATGCGGCGCGGCAGTAAGGAGTCGCCGAGCATCTCGTACAGCGTGTAGTCCGTCGTCACGTAGTCTTCTATGTACGTCGTGGGTTCAGATCTGAGTAAGCAGGTTGACACGTCCTGCCAACAAGAAACGTTTACATTGAGGTTGACTATGTACGATTTAGTTGTTCCGGATAGTAGAACCTTCCAGCTTAAACAATAACTTATAAATATCTCTTCTTTAAAAGAGTAACTTGACAGCTCCTTCCTTCGTGTATTGTATTGTATCTGAATATGTCCACATTTGAGATCAAGAATAAAATCTAAACAAGTAACGTTTTTGATAAAAATATTCAGTACTAAAATCAAAGACAATCAAAACACGGTTATTTTAACACTTTCACCGTTCGCGAAGCAACACAAAGGCAAACAATCGCAAATAACTATGATATAATATGAGTATGTATGTCCCTGGACCAAAATAGGGTTGATGCCAGTTTTCACAAGCATAAACAAATTTCAAAAAAAAAAAGCCACCGTTGGATTTTTAACATTCGGTGTAGAGTCGAGCATTGAAAATCAAACAACACGCTTTTCAAAACGGGCATGAGTCATCTCACTCACAAGTATAGTCTCTCTAAGGTCTGTCTGCAGATGGTTCCTCCTTGGCGCGTGTATGCAGTCGTCGAGATGGTCCAGATGGTCGGCCAGGCACTCCACCAGCGCGCGCCTGCCCAGCGCCATCACACACTTGATCATGGGCGCCGTCAGCCGCTCCTTCGTGCCTTGCGCTAGGTAGTCGAAGAGGATGCCTTTGCCTGAAGTAAATATAAGAATATTATGAAAAAGGTCTAATAAGTGTGTTGAATTTATTTCTCTTGATGTTTACGTGGACCTTTACTCAACTCAGATAATACAACTTTTAGTCACTATTTTTTCTTTATGTTTAAACTAGTGTCTGCCCTTGCGACTTCGTTCGCGTGAAATGTCTTGTTCCCCGACGCGTTGCATCGCATCGCCTGCTCACGTTATTAGTTTGTTTCTTACTTTTTTATTATTGCTCGGCTCCTTAGAGGCCTAGCGTGATGTTAAATAGCCTTAAGAATAACCTTCCTTAAGAATTGGGCTATCAAATGCAAAAAGAATTTTAAACCAGCTTTATTATTAATAGAGATAAAAATCCGTTAAAGCAGCGATGTAGCAGAAGAAGACCATTGTTTTGGACATGACGCAGCGAGATAGTGCGTTTATTTCATGCGAAAACTCCTGCCGCCAATACCTTCTAGTCCGTTACTGGCTATTGTGAACTTTATTCCCTAGACAACAACATTCAAATTCCTCTAATTCACATAGCAAGTCGTATAACTGGCTTAGGAATAATTGGTTTCGACGACTAGTAGAACAGAATCCTGTATAAAAACTATCCCTACAACGATTTAAATGTAACATAACTAATCGAATTAAAGGTTAAAACTTATTCATATTAAGTATAAACAACAGTTTACCTATTGTAATAAACGAGGGCCATGTCCGTGTGATTTTTGTAAGTATTGCGACCATTTTCTCCGCAAGTGATCCATTGCCAAGTATGTTCGATACCATCACTGGAAATAACCTCTGGAACTGAAATAACATATTGATGATTAATAAACAGCTGTTTCATGTAACTAGCATTTTCAGTCTAATACTGATGTCTCATCCGTGACAGCGGCGTCGCATCCATACTTATATTATAAATGCGAAAGTGTGTCTGTCTGTTACCTCTTCACGCTTAAACCGCTGAACCGATTTAGATGAAATTTGGTTTAGAGATAGTTTCGAGTCCCGGGAAAGCACATAGGATAATTTTTATCCCGTGAGAATAGCGCCCCGCGGTTTGCCGCGGGGCGCTCCTAGTTTGCAATGATATGAGAGAAACTACCATATAAGTCTATTAGTCTACAACTAAAACAGCTACAGAATCACGCATCCGATCAGTTCAAACTGACGCAGGCAGTTTAGTTAGTTAGAACAGTCAAGATTCTATTCAAAATAGCCAGTCCTATCTTCATAACTTACCTACTGGGAGGTAGGTAACTCCTAAATTGAATATAAGAATAAGCAGTGGCGTGCACAGAGATTTCAGACAGGGGATGCACAAAAAAATCGGGGCTGATTTTAATTTACTCTTTAACACACTTTGCCGCCAGCACAGGTCTCACATAATTTTCCATTTTTTACAATAGACTTACTAAATAATTACTCGTCAATCACTAGCGTATAGCGCCAAGAAAAACAATATGGCCAAAAAAACTTTGCAATTTATTACGTTACGAACTAATACGAACTAATTAGTCGGTCATTTGGTCAATCCGACAAAAAAAAGTCGACCCTCTGCAATCAACAATAAAAGCGGTGCTTTTACGGCTTCCCAATTTGAACGGTTTGCAATGTAAGCTATGCTTCTAAAACTCCAACACGCGCACACATTTTGACGCACACAGTCACATTTTTGCTGTGTACTACACGAGATGCGTTGTATGAAGAACTAGCGGTCGCCCGCGGCTCCGCCCGCGTGGATGTCGGTTACCGCTGCAAAAAGCCTACCCAGGAAAGACACGGTCAGCAAAATGATTCCCAGGTCAATTCCCAGATTCGGAGGTTCTCAGATTTTGTTGTGCAAGGCGTTGTGAACGTTCAGGTGAAAATTCTCCCATACGACGTATTCTTGCTGCCCGTGCTTGAGAACTATGTTTAGAAAGTTGAGACTTGGCTCTCTTAGGCATTTTCAAATGTTTAAGAAAATGTTAATAGCGTGTAATATTCTAGCTCTGAAAAGAACTGTTGTTTAGCCCTGAAAAGAACTGTTGGTTAGCCCTGAAAAGAACTGTTGGTTAGCCCTGAAAAGAACTGTTGGTTAGCCCTGAAAAGAACTGTTGTTTAGCTCTGAGAAGAAATTTTGCGTAGGTGTAGTTTTAAGAACGAAATCTAAAAAAAAAACACGAAAATTATTAGACTTCGCGCACGACCGCTGCGTAGGGAGCCGACCTCGCGTCTGAGCCGCGCGGGTACCTTAAAGCCTTATTACACTACACGATATTCAGGGACCATTTTCCTAAATCAGGATGGTGAAAAAAGAGGAAGGGAGGAAGAGCCCATATGAAAAAAACACATCACCTAAATATCGGGCCCTAAATATCGTGTAGTGTAATAGGGGTTTTACTCATAGATCTAAATTCCCCTCCCGCACGCGCACCAACGGGCCGTGCAGCAGAAATCGTAATATTTAAATTTCGCCATAACTTCAAAACCAAACGTCCAATTTTAATCATTCAAAGACCAAATATTATCTACATAAACTGTACTTAGTGATGAAATAATTTATTTTGATAAGGATTAATAGCATGAGTAAAATAAACGCGTCTAAATGTAGTACAAAAAAAATTCAAGATTTTTAAATAAAAAAATAGTTGTTGTGCCTCACTCGACATAGATAGGTATAGTGTGTCGCGGACTTTTTTGTAGATATTTATAAGATCTACAATTAATTAGAACATTTTATGGTTCTATCTTTTATAGTTTAGGCAGCGTACGCAAAATAAGTAACTTTTCTGGTTGATTTTTTACACCTTGTGTCCGAAAAACCCGAATATCTTACGGAACCCTATTTTTCCAAAATAAAATATAGCCTATGTTACTCGTGGATAATGTAGCTTTCGAATGGTGAAAGAATTTTTTAAATCGGTCCAGTAGTTTTTGAGCCTATTCATTACAAACAAACAAACTTTTCCTCTTTATAATATTAGTGTAGATAAGCAAGGCGTAGTATTGCTTTTGCTCACGGGAGCGCTACCTGCGCGGGTGGCGGATGTTCGCAGCGCCAACGAGTTAGTTCCAAAAAAAATTATAGATGGCGCGAAGCTAAATTACCATGTTTTTTTTTTCATTATAGTTATTTATCATTTAGATGGACATGTATCATAGAGTAAAGTAATATATGGCATGTATGTGTGGGACTACAGGGTATGCAGAGCTTATTTGCATGTATGGAGTGCACACCACTGAGAATAAGCCTATTTGAGCAATCAATAATAAATTAAACTCACCTGCTGCTGTATATTGGTGTCGAGGCTACAAGGATTAGAACAGAGAGCATCAACCATATCCAACACGTTAGACTGCAGAGGTTTCTTAGCGGGCACGTTGAGAGCGTTCAGATTGTCATCATTTAGCACCAGGACAGCCAAGTTGAACAGGTTCGGGAATATAGGACCTATGCGGGTATTCGTTGTCAGGTCTTCCACTGCCAGCTCTTTCGGTTTCTTCCGGAGGTTTAGTATGGCTGTAAATGTAGTTGATTTTATTTAGTTTGTATAATCTATATAAATAAAAAATAATTGCTGTTCGCTGGTAAGTTTTTCTATGGAATTTTTGAAGGAATTCTTGGGACAGGACAACGTCTGTTGGTAATTCAATAGTGTGGCCATAATTACAGTTTTATTATTTACCATAACATATTCTGTACATCGTGGTTTTCGTGAACTCACTCAGAGAACAAGTAATCAGTTTCAGTAATGAAGTAGTTTCATTATTAAATATGAGTGCTCAAAATTATTTAAAATCATTACTTAAGCATTTTTAATGATATTGAACTAAAAATATTGGATGCCTGCTAGTGCTAAAATAGTACATAAATAGAATTTTATAAAATATTATGATCAACTGAAACAGTCCACAATTCGTAATTAAAGCAATCTGCTTCTTTATATTTATTTATCTCGATTAAAATATGTACACAATACATAACACATAAAACGCATATTGAATGAAAACATAGAAACAATACATAATTTTACATAAAGCCATGAGTTGCAGTATCTTCAAATAATGTTTATATAATTTTCTACTTCAAAATACCACAATAACTGAAAAAAAACATACCTCTAGCCACTTTGGTATAGTAATTCTGCAGATTTACACTTATGTTACTGGCATTGTTGAGGCTCTTATCATCTGTGATCCATTCGACTGACACAGTGGCTGTTGTGCCATAGACATAGCTCTGAGGTGTCAGTGCAAACTCTGTCACATTCAGCCAGTTGTCCTGCAATGGAGAAATAACCCTGTATAGCAAGTTTCTTAAATATTTGAATCATACAAAATTCATGCCCACTAATATGGCTCATCACACTTAAGAAAAGAAAAAAAAGAAAATTTAAGAGTGTCCCAGCAGTGGGAACACTATAGACTGATGATTATGCATATTTGTCCAAACATACTTCTGCAGTCAACACAGAACTTATGGTACTAATTAAGCCGTATTACCACAAATATTAATATACTCACAATGGGAACGCAAAGTTTTTCTTCCCCTAAGGTGGTGTACTGAGTGACACAGGTTCCTACTACTGGGCTTGTGTCGGTCAATGTTAACAGTGTGTTCACGTCCCAGCTGTCCACAGATGACTTCTTCATCATCTCACTGTGCAAGGCAAGACTCTGGAAAAATGATAACAAAGTTAAAACTCATCCCTATTACAGGTTTAATTTTATATGTAATTTTAATTTTACTATGATTTTAAATAAGCTAACAAACTATTAAAATATAAATATAATAACTAAAACTAATAAACTAAAATATGGCATTGAAATATTCCTCCTCATCGCTGTCGGCTGGTAATGTACCCAAGAGACTGGTGGCATTGCCATGTTGTATGGCAATACCATAATATTTAGTACTTATTAGAAGTTTATCCAGTGTATATGTTTTTATACTAAGAAATAAATGAAGACAGCTATGAGTTTATATATAATTTGGATTTACCTACTCATTCCTTTATTTTAATTGCATTGACATTTTGCTTTATTCTATCTGTTGTGTAACAATATTGTGAAATTTCATTTCATGTAATATGGGTATACCCTGAATTAAATTAATATTATTTTATTATATTTATTACATGAGAATTATAAGATCATCATCTGCCTAGCCTTTTCCCAACTATGTTGGGGTTGGCTTCCAGTCTAACCAGATGCAGCTGAATACCAGTATTTTACATGGAGCAACTCCCTATCTGACCTCCACAATCCAGTTACTGGGTAATACAATACCCCTTGGTAAGACTGACATGAGAATTATAAGATGACTGCTGAAATATGGGTGAACCTCCACTGCCTACCATTTTGAGGTATATAGGCATTATGTTTATGATAGAGCACTATCTATAACTAAATACAGCACTATGTGTATTTAGGGGTTGCTTTTTTTTTTGTAGGAACAACTATTTTCTGGTTTGAATCAGCAAGAACAATGAAACATATAACTACTCAGCTAGCTGTTGGATAGCCAAGGAAGCATATTTGACTACAAGTACAAAGATTAGTAAAATCAATTTGAAAATACCTGTTTTGTTGGGTAATGTCAATGTAAATTATTTTGAAGAGTTACAAAAGAGGGAAATATCTAAAGACTTGAAATTATTATAGGCAATATTTGCATTTAAAAATTAAATAAGACTTATTCTAACTTGTATTCATGTAGTACATTAGAAGGGTAGGCAGTACTCATGAACCTTTCTTTGCAAACTAGAAGAAGTGACATTGCCAAATAATCTATGTAAGCATAAAGTACTTACACTGATAGCCTGCCTGAGTTTATAGCTAACATCCTCAGCCAAGGTGGTGATTGCCTCAGAGTTGACCTCATGACCTGCTTGCTCTGCCATACAGGCCACAGACTCAGGGCTGACGCCTGCAAACTTGCCTTGCGCCGAGCTGCCATCCTGAATGAAAAAAAATGTGTTATGCATTCAAGGAGGTAATGAAGGTTGACCTTGCTACACTTTTAGACAAAGTTATTGGTTTAATCAACCTACTAAAACACTGGCACAAAAGGCTAACAAGTGTTCCCACTTATCTCACTTAGCTCTTTGTGGTTAAGGATATAGTTAAAAGGCGCCAAGTAAAGGGCTACAAGTTATTATTGAGATAACCTCAACTGCGCAAATGTTTTTATACCTTTTCGTTGAGTGGCGGAGTGTCGCACTGACTGGAGCCCCCAGACTCTGATGCTACAGACTTGTTTCTATCACGTTCTCTGCTGCTATTCGCCTTTTTCGAATGACTTTTATTACTCGAAAGTGAGTTAGACATTTTCATTTGTAACTATCACCTAGTAATACTCACAACATGGTATATACGGTTAATGATTTACTTATGATTTAGTTTAAACTGTGCCTGTTATAAAATAAGCAGTCACGTAAACAATTCTTCAAACAAATTGATATAGAACAGTAACAAGAAATGCGAAGCGCTGACTTTATTTCCCCGAAATTGACGGTTGACACCTGACCGGAGTGACGGCCCGTCACTACAGTTAGTTGACAATTGACATTGACAAACAACTCGACACGAGTTCATAGACTGCATTAAACTCCGAATTTCCAATCCCCGAAGGCGGTGCTCAAAGAGTACTATAAGTATGCGGTGCTGCAGAAATGCGACGCAATCATGAATTTTTATCAATTTATTCATCTCAACATTATATTATGGGCACTGCTTAATAACATGCACTATCTTAAATAGAGAACGATGTCTGGGGTAGGAGGGTTGTTGTAGGAATGTTGCTAACTTGTATAATAATAATTAGTTCCCTAATAAGTGGTACCGCGGGACTTCTTTCGTGAGATGGACTCTGATCAAACTATAGATCCCGAGATGATACCGTTGGCAATAAACTCCACGGATGGTGTAAGCAGTGTTCTGTGCTGAAATCATTGATATACCTCATACCTCGTTGCTGGGTATAGCTTACAGGACCATCTACTGATCATTTATATATACGTGCACTATGCTATGATGTATTTTTACTGTAGCAAACTTAGATACTTACGTATTGCTATAGTAACTGGACAAGTTACTGGTACTGCCTCAGATAAAGAATATTTTTTATCTGAGGGTACTGCGACAAGTTTTCTATAACTTCGTTCTTTACTAATTTGTGAGACAGATTGTCAAGCAGTAAAAGGGTTTAGAAACTAAATAAAATACTTACTTGTTTCATTTCATATTTTTGTTTATATTCTCATAAGTAAAAAGAGCATGTGGACATAATTGGGTAGGTAACGTCTTATCAATAATAGACGACGTAATGATCCAAAATAAATTAGCAATGTAGTTTGCTGAAGGCACACAATCCAGGTTTTGCGAGTTACCACCACAACAACCCTATTTTATATTATAATATAATTAAGTTCTCTCATATCTATGTACATACAAAACGATTTATATCTCTCGACAAACTATCATGTTCATCATTATATTACAATATTTTATTCTCGTATCTTCCTGTACAAAAGATTATTGCAATTTTTAGATATTAACTAAATTTAAATAAATGAACATCGTGATAACATATTATTACCAATCATTACGTACTTACTTAAACCTAGCTTTTACAAATATTGGCATAAAATAAAAAAAATATCTATGTTCACATGAGGCACGTTACGATTATCTTTAATTATGTCAACAATACATAACAATTAAGTTCATTTTACTTAAAAATTATAAATAAAATAAATCTGACATAAAAATATTACACTTTAATGTACCATCTCTTATATTAGAAAAATATTTCAAAACATGGCAAGTTAACATGTAACACTAGAGCGAGCGTTGACGACGGGAGGTGTACTGTACGAGTAGAGCACATACACTACAGTCTGACTTTTAATTAGCTGCAGTAAAATGACACGTCTTACTGTCATTTCGTTAAATTATGTTGCCAAACTATCTCTGCTAATAATGTGATTGGGACATAAATTTCCAATTTTGATTTAACCATAAACAATGAAATATTCTTTGTATTGATTGGATAAAAATATACATTGTAGTTTCATTCTTAGACTGGGTCAAACCAAATTAGCTAACGAAAATCAGCAGACGTGATGTGAATCAATATCTAAAAATGATAAAACAAAAAAAAAGATGATTTGGTGATATTTTATTTTGGGGTCAACAATAGCTGGTAGTGTTGTTAAATTATGAGTAGAGAAAATCAGTGTTTTTGTGTTTAGATATCGGTACCCATCACGTCTGTAAAGTGTACAGAAACAAAAACAGATTTTTGAACTGATATTTCAAGCAAATAGAATACAAACGGTCCTTGACCTTAAAACGAAGAAAGAAGAAAAAAAAAAAAAGAAAAAAGATTATTTCGTGTATTTTATCTATGGGCCTTAGATGCCTGATAATAACATTATTATTATTATTAAAACAAATTATCATCACACATACACATACACAGAAAAGCTGTCATTTTAATGCAGCTAATTAAAAGTCCTAGTATACTTACATCATAATATTTCACAAAGTTTGTAAAGAACCAAAATATTTGTCTTTCCTTGCAAAAACCGAACACTCCCTGAATAATATCATTTGGACACGGATAAGATTATAAATGGAGCAATATGGTAAGTTCGTGATCGTTATTCATGCAAACACTGATTATTGACTCGACAGTCTTCCATCGCAAACCGCATGCATCCAATAGACATTGCAATTTCCTGTCGAATCTCACTTATTTAGTTTCAATTTCAGTGACAAATATTCATATGAATACTCCATTTACTTTTTGCTCCGTGCATTAAAAAGTAGGACAGAGAAGTGTCATGATAGGTGACATACACTTGCCAAGTTTGACGAGTAATCTGTTTTGTGAGGGCGAGTAGAGCAACGTTTAAAAAATAAGACACCCAAACCCGATGAAATAAACGTTTTTCGTGAGGTCAGTCGGAGTCGCTGCCGGATTCAGACAGGCAGAGATCATCATTGAGTACGTCTGCTGGTAACGCGGCCGCTGGGTTGGGGAGCGCGACGGTACCTGCAAAATAAATTAACTATAAGTGCAAATCCCTCTAAATAGGCCATGAAACAGTCAGGTTGAACTGGTCATCCTATCGGCTAGTTCTACAGATTATTTAATACCAAGTTCTTAAAATCCGATCAACTACCGAGGTTAGTCTGGGACGATGTAAAGTAAAAGTATCATTGTTGCTTTGCGAAAAAGGCATTAAGCCATTTTTCCTGTATAACACATCCCATTGCTGGTACACAAACCTTCTATCTTAGAGAAAAGTGCGGGTTGGTAGATTTCACATGTTTTCGAATTTTTACGTCTTTATCACATTGGAAAAATGATGACTCCTATACTTCTTCTTTTTAGTACGGCCCCTGAGCAATGAATTTTAACTAAGACGCTCTTTTGTCAGGGTCGAAGAGTCGAAGTCTCACAGAGAGGAGGCCTGTGTCCCAACAGTGGGAACATTATAGGCTGAATAGTGAGCAGATAAAATGACGATTCTTACGTCGCGGCTTCAGGTAGAATGAACCACCTCCACACCCAGGCTACTCTATAGATCGTCAACGACGATACGAGCCCGTCCGAACGTAGTTCGATACTTCGAAATGAACCCTACTTCCGATTAATTAAGCTTTTCGCACGGGTAAAAACACATCGGGAATAAGGACAACTTTCAAATCGTGTTGTCATTCGTTGTTAGTTCGGGCCCCGAACTAATCCTATGTTCGTTTGTAATAGGGAGTAGGAAACGCCCGTTACTTAGTATTTAGTAGAACCTTTATGTAATAAAATACTGACCATTGGGAATAGGGTGGTGTACGCTGGAATCGTTGTCGTCACTATCACTACCGCTGTCCGAATCACTGCCGCTTTCACTTGAGGAACTCGAAGAGCTGTCATCTTGTTGCGGTGGCTGTATAACATGAAATAACAATGTTGAGTATTAGCAATATGCCAAAATCACCCTTACTCATAAAAAGCGCTGTATCAAATTGTTACTATAGACGTGCGTTTGATTATCTAAAATTCTATAGTAATATTATAAAGAGAAAAGATTTGTTTTTTTTTTTTGTAGGTATGTTTGTTTGTTACACTTTCAAGCTAAAACGGCTGAACGGATTTGGATGAAATTTGGCACGTGGGTAGACCATAATCTAGATTAGGACATAGGATATTTTTATTGCGATATTCCTACGGGATCGAGACGGGGATTATGCGGGTGAAACCGCGGGGCGCAGCTAGCACTCAATATTTATGTAAAAAGAAACAAATTTATTTACTTCTGAATTTCTGAGTCTGAGCTGTTTTCATGGATGAAACGGTAACGGTATATTTATTAACTTCAGCCAACCTATTTGTGGTATACAAAATTACCCTTTTAGAATTTTATCAGGACCAAAACACATAGGTCGTGGAAGTCATAGTTGAGAAATGTTTTTATATTTATCGCTGTGCTGCATTTTCATTAGATAAACTTAAACACGAAATCGTTGTTCATACCTGATGATGCGGTACGGGCGGTTGATACGCATTAGTATTATGGTGCGGTCTCTCCGGCGGCGGCGCCGGCGCAGGCGCAGGAGCCGGCGCAGGCGCGGGCGCGGGCCGCTCGTACGCGCGCGCGTAGCCGTTGTGTGCTGCGTGCGGCGCATGCGCGGCGTGTGGAGCGTGCGGGGCGTGCGGCGCGTGCGCGGGAGGCGCGTGCGCAGGCGGCGCGTGCGCAGGCGGCGCAGGCGCGGCGTGCGCAGGCGCAGGCGCGGGGCCGCCCAGTGCGTCGTCGAAACCGATCATCGGAAGAGACGCTAGGGTACTGTTACCGCCGCCTGACCAGCTGTGAACATATATTTACCTATTGATTAATTTAGGACTTTATTTGCGATTTCATTTTTCAAATGATTTTGACACCTATTCTTCTTGCTAACCATTACAAACACAGTCATAAATCACTGCTCCGTAAGTATTTTTCTCTTCCATTCACGTTATCATCCTTCACACTTTTTGACATCTGACCTACTAGATAAGATTCATAATTTTCAAATCCTTATGTCTTATCGACAATATAGCAGGCTTGGGGCGATTATTCACCACTGATACTGAACAATCACCACTAAACCATGTTCAAGAGTTAAAACACCCTTAGTCTCCTAACTATTTTCGTCAGTGGAAAAATTGTTTTTATTCACAATGTCTTTTTTAATCATTAGTAATACGTGCAAGTTATGAACTTACGGCGCAGCCTGTGGCGGCGAGGTCTTCTGTCGTAGCGGAGACCTGACCAACGTGGGCGGCGGCTTGGCCATACTGCCAGCCGCACCGTTGAATCGGGCAGCCGGATTATTCGGTTGGGCGGTTCCAGGTACTAGAAATAAAAAGTTATTGTTAGTCAAAATCAAAAGTCATTTATTCAAATTATGCTGAGAATCAGCGCTTTTCGAACGTCAAATCAGCACTTTTCGAACATCAATTAGTTCCTGTGGCACAGATTTTTTTAAAAATTAATTGGACCTCTTTCGACTGGCATGGTGTTCAATGTTCTGGTAAATAACCACTAATATTAGAAATTGAATAATACCGTTTTAGTGTTCATCCAAATCTATTGGCGTTGAGGAGGTTCATTTGAATATGTTTAGCTATTTCTTATAGCTTCGCATTTGGACATCAACACACATTTAGAAAATTCACCTTGAACAGGTTTCATAGGGTAAATTCAATATAAGGTTTATAATAATCCCTTTAACAACTGCAGGTGACTTGGCCGACTACAGAAACTCACTCCAACCTCAAGCATTACTTAAAACTAGTTTAAAGCCTATGATTGGTTGAAGTGTATTTCTGTAACAGTCGCCAGTTCGCCACCGTCTATTAGTTTTAGTTTCCTACCTGAATTAGTGGCACTACGTCTGTTGGTGGCGACGCGCGTGCGTGATGTGGAGCGCTGCGTCGTGTTGGTGAAGTCTGTCGTCACGGGCGTCAGCGGCCGCGGCTTTTGAGACGTTTCTTGTCTGTGAGAAATAATACATAATGATTATTACTTCGTCTATAAGATAATGAAAGGGGAACGTTAACATACGTTACACACCTTGGTATAAGAATGGCTTGAAGCGAAAATGGTAAAATTCAGGCTGACATTTTTTTTTGTAATGAAGCAAAACATGGCTATGTCTAAACAATGTTTGTGCACGCATATCCATATCTCGTTCTGCACATGCTGGGATCAACCTTTACTTATTATTTTCTTGATCAATAAAATTAAATGATAACATCAATTCCGGTAGTCAATAAGTCAAAAAATAACTGAACTAAACTGTCGTACCTAGACTAATATGATCATAGCGTGAATTTTAAGTTTAATGGTCATAGCACACATATCAACTCGGAAAGGGATCGTCACCGTATCAACTCGAGCCATTCAGTATTCTTTGTATGAAACTCCCTACTACAACGCACACTAAGCGGAATCTTAACGTAATCGCCTCGCCCCGGGACAAGCTCACGAACCGCGGTGCAGTTCCCGCACTTACGGCTCGTCGTCCCGGCACTTACGCCTCTCCGTACCCGAGCTTACGTCTCTTCGTCCACCATTGCCCTCTCACCCCTCCCGCGGCCTGCCTGCACCATCAACCAGTGGCCGGCGAGCCGTAAGCGCGGCGTCGCCTAGCCGTAGCCGAGCTTCTCATCCGCTTTGGTTACGTGCTTACCGCGCCGTCAAACAGGCGATATGGTGACGATCTCTTTCCGAGTTGATATGTGTTTTCATTTATTTATGGTAGTAAAAAATCATTCGTAACGTTAAGGTAAAAAATTACGCCTAACCTTGCTTTCGTGCAAATATGGATACGTCCTCATTACAAAAGCAATCACTAGTTCACTACAGTATTTCTTACTATAACGGATTTTGGGATTTCACGGCACCTACCTGATTGTATTACACAACGCTTTTATCTTTTTTCTTTTAAGAGAAAGGTTTAAGAGTGACTAACGGAATACTTTTATTTGCCCTGTACATTCTAGCCGCATATTTGTGACGTAATCGTAACTATACCGAGCAGAAGAATAAACGGTGCCAACACGGCGTTTCAAATTGACAGAAATGCAACATTCTAAGGAGAATCTAGTTCAGTAGCCATAAATACTGATTTTACGAATGAAATCGCCAAGTCGCAGTGGTCCCGTATGAGAAGAGGCTTTAGCCCATCAGTACGTGCATATGTCAACAAAAGACTTGCCTAAGTATTAAAAAATAAAAAAAGCATTATTTCCACAATGCGGTTATTATAATTTTTTTTTTGTGTGCACAATTGGTTTTAAAACTTAAGAGGCACATAAGTACGATTGGCACATGAACAACATAAATTAAAAGTAGAAGTTGGCTGTATATATCTGTATACTTATTATATTCTTTTGTCAACTGTACAGTGTTACAAGCTGATATGATATTTCTGCTTTTCGTGTCGATGGTACTCTTCTTCGATATTTTATATTGTTTGAGCCCAGTAGGCAGCCACATTGATTGCGGGCTCGATGGTACACTTATTATTATTATTTGTGTGTTTATTACATACATAAGCTACCATTACAGTGTCCCAATAATGATACTATTATTATGATACTGACCTTGTCTTTTTAACTTGAATATTACTAGAGAGCTTCTCCAGTGTAATCTCGCCGGTAACTCTGTCTATGATGAGCACACATTCCTTTGTGTAAGGCCTCTGGTTGCCTTTGAAAACGGTCTGCGGGACACCGGCGCCGTCTGTCGGAAAAAAATTATAAATATTGGTTTAGATAGAAGAATTTATAAGGGAAAGAACTTAAACACAGCTCTGCAATAGAATGCATACTAATCCATACTAATATTATAAATTCGAAAGTAACTCTGTCTGTCTGTATGTTACCTTTTCACGCCTAAACCACTGAACGGATTTCGATAAAATTTGGCAGAGAGATAGATTGCATCCCGGGGAAGGACATAGGATAGTTTTTATCGACATACTTTGCGGGCGGAAGCTAGTAATTAATATAATAGAATAAACGGTCATAAAAAAATAAAGACTTGTGATACAGCATTGTATTTTTCTTCTCTTATTAAGCGGCGAAAATTGTGTTACTTAGTATCAAATGCAGCAATATAATGACGATGAGTTTCAAAAACAGTAATCTGTGAGTGTCAGCCAGCGTCTTTTTCTTAATTACCACTAATTATTGAAATGTCAGATTGCTGCTTTTGTTTCCATACGACTCAATTAACCTTACTGGCTAAGTAAGTTTCGTGACTTATGTCAACCAGTCCTGGTGAATTTATAATACATAAATATAGTCTTCATTCTATTCTTTACTAGTTTTCCTCCTTTATTTGCAATGAAGACTCATTGTAACAATGGAATTTTGTGGAAAAACCAAAAAGATGTTGGAAAATCCCTAACTACAATGCCAAGGATTATTGTTTTCACAGCTTATGATCCCAGTTTTCCGACATAAAGGATAATAGCACTGTTTCCACTGCTGAGACACAAGGAAGTAAGCTGGATGGATTTGGATGTCACATGTATTGTCTTTCAATTTTTTATTGCAGGTCTAGAGCATGCCGGTTTCCTCAAATAATATTTTCGGTTTCCTCAAATAATATTTTTAAAGCTGTGGGGTAATTGCGTAACACACTAACAATAGGAATGGCTTTTATTTTGACAGTTCAACAGCATTCATTCATTCCGTTATTTACGTTGTTGAGCAGATAATTTTTTCGAACATAACATTAATGCAGCAATGGATTAGCAGATTAGCAGTATCCTTCAAAATGATTCAGATTGTGATTAATAGCGAGTTACACAATTAGGGTACTGTGTAGCGGTAATCTAATCACTAATAAAAGGCACTAAGGCGCTAATCAGAGCCAAATGCACACAAAATTAAGTACTTACTATAATTAGATATTTTTTAAGCCAGCAGCTACAGAAATATAGGTAGGTAAGAATTTAAAAATAAACAGTGGTCAGCTGTTTCTTCAGTGTTTATTGCCTAGTTTCAGAAAACCAGATGAGTACTATTAATGCTAATGTGTTTATCTCGTTGCAAGTGTAGGGCGCTGCCCAATTTATCAAGACTTCAGAATGATCTAGAATAATTGACACGAAACTTACGAATGCTATAAAAAATTTAAAAATATGTTTAAGAGATGAAAATAGTTTAATAGTATAAGTTCGGATTTGGATGAGAAAATAGTTTATTGCCTAGGTAAAATAGTAAGCAGGTTCACAGGTAACAAAGTTGATTGATGACGACATGAGTAGCTTAAATTAGAACGTGTCTCCACACGGCGATATCATAGCCGCGAAGATTTGACGGCACGGCGAGACTATCGCCGCGATTTCTTCGCTCGTGGCGGCCCCTGAGGGTACGAATTTCAGTAATTTCATAACTAAACAAAAATTCCAGAGTGGAGACTAGACAGGTGATTTCAGGCGTGGTATTGCATGTGTGGTGTGGCAGCCTTGTTTATTTTTTAAATAGGTACTTCTCATGTTTTCAATAGTTGAAAAATGTCCCACCACGACCTGTATCATGTCAACTGCAACAGGCGACGACACTCTTACGACACGTATCTCTTTATAGATCGTGCGATGTAGGTACACTGTCTAAGTTAGTGAATAGACAGAAGTGTTAAGCTACTATGGCAGAATTTTTTATTGTCCAGAAATATATTTATTCTAGAAAAATAAGCCCAATGACAATAATATGTGATGTAATTGCAACTAAATTGCGGTTGATCAACGTCGGCCATTCGACATAGATAGGTTCAACATAGTGATGTACCGACCGCAATTTAGTTACCCCTTCCGTTCGTTTGTTAAATACCTATTTAATTGATAAACCAAATCCGTAGCAGCTTGTTAAAGTCCACAAATGTACAGAAACAGTTTCCTAGATTCATTATGGGTTATGGCCTGCCCAGCAAGTTTGATCGCCATCTAACTGAAGACAGCAAGGTGCAGATATTAACAAGACAATAGTCATCATCTGCCTCGTCTTTTCCGACCGTTGTTGGGGTCGGCTTCCATTCTAACAGGACTGCTTATCTGACCTCCACAATCCTGTGACTGGGTAACACTATACCCCTTGGCAAAACTGGTTGTCAGACTTTCGGGCTTCTGACTACCCGTAACGACTGTCAAAGATCTAAGAAGAACAAGCCAATAGTATAAACAAATTAATACAAACCTAAATGTGGCACAGTGACGGTCACTTGATTATTTGTTCCAACATCCACAGTTGCCATTTTGTTAACGTCAACTGACGCCGGTTTGAAGTCATCTGGAAAATGTTAACAACATGTCAAAAAATAATAAATCAGGAAACTTCATGTTTAATTATATGTACTTGGTTTTAGTAATTTGGCATAAATTGTAGGTCAATGACCCTATTATGTCAGGCATGAATGTAAGTTGAATAGGTTTCTCTAATAAGCAAAGAATACTGGCAGAAAGCCAAGCAATGCAGCATGTGATCCTTGTTACATTTTATTCAGGATAAAATGAAACTAGTGAACCACATCCAATAACTTGCTTACATGAATTACAAAAAAATCATTCAAAAATCAAAATCAAAATATTTTATTTCACATAAACCTACATGGGCACTTATGAAACGTCAGAAGCTAGGTGCACGGTTCCAATTGGTCGTTTCCTATGGAGAAGAACCGGCAAGAAACTCCACGGTTACTCTTTTAAAAATAGTTGCGTTTTTACAACATTACATTACTATAAGGAAATTAACAACACTTAGTCATAATTCTAATAAAATAAAAACTTATTTTAAACCATTGTAACTGTTCAATTAGCATAAAAAAATATTGATTCTTACATAGAAAAACTGAATGAAAAAATATGAATAACGAAAAGACATTGAATGAAAAAAATATTAATAATGAGAGGACATTGAATGAGCTTGTAATTGCTGATCATGACATGGCTTTATTAGCATCAATAGGACAGCCAATACTCTATTCAACGTAATATTTTCAAGAAAAAAAAATAAAAATTGGAAAAACGTAAGTGAATGCAGATTTATTGCAATGATTCATATTATTTAAAACCCACAATAACTTCTTGATTGAATTAATGATAGACAAAAAATATAATGGTACGTAGGTATTCTCTACTAGCTTCTGCCCGCGACTTCGTCCGCGTGAAATTTCATGTTCCTTTGGCCCACCCTGTCGCATCGCATCGTCCGTCCGCGCTATAACTTAGTTTTCGCTTAGCATTTATTTTTTTACTTTCTTTCTTTTTGCTCTTCTACTTAGGGTCCTAGCGTGATGTTAAGTAGCCTATAGCCTTCCTCAAGAATTATCAAGAGTTATCAAATGCAAAAATATTTTTTCAAATAAATAGGTACGTCTGGTAGGTACATCCAGAGATTAGCGCGTTCAAACACAAAAAATCTTCAGCTTTATATCAGTACTAGCTGTGTCCCGCGGTTCCACCCGCATAAGTGTCGATCCCGTGGGAATGTCGGAATAAAAGTAACCTCTAAGTTAATCCAGGGTGTCAGCTACCTCCATACAAAATTTTATCAAAATTGGTCCAGCCGTTTGAGTGTGAAGAAGTAACAAACATATAAACACACGCACATACACACTCACAAACTTTTCTTTATAATATTAGTGTGATTTCCTTTCTTTATATTCAAATGCTTTGGATCAAAAGAACTAACTAAGGATGCAGCTCAGCTAGCTGAATGATTTACAAAAAGGAAAAAAATCTTCTATGAAATTAAATGCAAATCTACTGAACCTTGAGTGACCAAAAAACCTTGCAATAAAATAATACTTGGCCATTCTAACTAAAAGATCAAACTATACGTAATATACATGTAACTGAATTATTCCACATTATGGAAGTCAAAGTAGTTTGTTCAGAATCGTTTACTAAATCAAATGATAATATTCTCTTTAGTTTTTTTTTTTTTTAATAAAAGTACTTATGAAATTTTTTATCCCTAAAATAATAAAACTACGTAAATTACAGTCCCACTTCCGCTAAACAGACAAAACAAACCAAAATGGACGAAGTAGCTACTATGCTAGACCCTTATAAGTGTGTGACTATATGCGAGCGTAGGTTTGTAATGTGACCACAATTTTGACCCACAATCAGTATAAACTAATTTAATAAATAAACAATGTTTTATATATAATAATAGAAATTCAGAGTATGTGATTATTGTGTTTGTGTGTGTGATTTTATTGTGTATTTTAGTATTTGTGGTGTGTGTGATTAAAACATAATATTCTAATTGGGGTGTTTGGGGGCGTGCGTTAATTTCAGGACATGCTGTATAATGTCTAAAAATATACTTACATTTGATTGTGTGGTATTGAGATGCTTTGTTGTTAGTAAAACTAGCTCCCAACTTTAACTCTCTCACATCATAGTTCAGGCTGTGTTTATCGGCCATTATGAACCACTGGCTATGCCATAAATAGATTTGTTTCCTAGAACATAAAATATAGTACATTACATGGTAATCTTTTTTTTCTGTAATTATAATGGCAGGATGACCTTGAGAAAAAAAAACAACCAGTGGTCCACTTCAGCCCTAGATTGAAAGAGCTGGAAGTCATGGAGCCATTACCCAGCAGTGATGATGCAGGCTAACGATAACAGTAACTAATACGGGGCACAGTCACAGGTGATCACAGCAATAAGGAAAAACAACCAATTGTAAAATCAATTAGTCTGTGAGTATTGTGATAACAAGCAGCCTTATAATGACCCACTCTTCCTTTAATAATTGTATATTATATAAGGCATACCTGTAAGTAATAACAAATAAATAGTACAGATTAATTACACTCCTGGACTCTTAAATCAAAGCCACCCTGCTTTATTTTCTAATAAGTTCTATAACATTTTAAATGGTTGTGAATTCAAATTTGGAACACAAAATGATGGCCAGCATGTTGGCTACAAAACTACATCATAACTTTTTCTTTGACTCATCACTATATTGATGGCCATTGCCTTTATATCTAATGGAAATGCATGGTGGAGCGATTTAGTTGTATCCACTAATTCATTGGAAAATGGCTGAAATGGTAAATATCTCAAGTTATAAACTTAATAAAAGTATACAATGCTTAGTTAGATAACAATAATGGTTTCAGTCAAGTTTCTGAGGTAATCTTGTGCATTCATTCATTAATAAAGTCATAGTTCAAACCTTGAAGGTTTTTGGTATAAACCTTTCTCTTTTCAGGCTTCATTGAGAAATTATCACTATGTATGTAGTACTATTACTTAATTTGATTATTTCTTCAGGGGTCATATCATCAGGATAATTCAAGTCACATACCGAATACCCTTTTAAAATATTACAGGGTGTGGCACACAATATCCAGCTTAAAGTTGGAAACTACTTTATAAAATAGCTGGTGTACATACATTACAGCTACAGGTATGTATTTATCATGTAACTGCAATTATTGTGTGCCTACATGTCTACTTCCTAGATTCCTAGAACTTTCTTTAGCATCTGTGTTTTCTATATATTCATCTACAAGATTTGTGTTAGGTATATGAATTGAGTAAGTATTTATATTTTTAAATAAATCATGGGTTAAGTGACAAATAAGTCTTAATCTTAATATTGTACAATTTCTTTGAGCATGTAATTATTGAAGATTTTAAATTATTTGTGTCATAACTACATAAATTAGATTATGCTACTTTAAACTACCAAAAACTAATAAGAAATAGAATAAGAAATAAAACTTCTCAGGAAATTCAATAATTTCTATCAGTTATAATATTTGGTCTATTTTAGATTTTATTTAAATAGGCATGGCAGTGCCCAAGTTTGGTTAGATTAAATATTCACATACAACATATCATAAATTAAAAATACCTGTAATATAAGTAAATACACCGACACAGGTACCTATTATGCATACGTATCTCTACATTCACTAACACAGCTGACAAACTAGGTCTGCTTTTTTTTCGCCACAACACAATTTATTTCACATAATAAAATAGTTAAGAAGTTAATTCCTTATACAATAATATACTTCTTAGATAGCAAAAATATAAAGATAATTGCAACATAAACTCATAAAAGAAAGTTCAAATAGATGAAATATGGCAAACAATTTTAAAGACTGAATGATACACTTACCTTCGATTGATTCTCCACCGATGTCTTATCAAACCCAACTATGTCTCAGAAATAAATGTCATCGTCAGTACGATTTTTAGGCGCACTAATTAGATAATAATTTCATGGAGAAGGGCTCGCTAAAGTAATAAAATAGTCCAATAAGTTAGACATGGACTATTCCTTCGACCTAGTTCCCATGACGTTTAATTTAGAGATGGCGTGTTATCACCATACTAATCAAATAGAGTAACGCTGAATTACTATTTAGCAATACGAATACAACGATTACTTGTAATTTTAAATATTATTGTTATTTGAAAACCAAATATATTTAAGAAGAAAATATTGATGGGCTAGCTTCTGTCCGCGACTTCGTCCATGTGAAATTTCACCCTCTCCCCATTCACCCTCTTAGGGGTGGAATTTCTAAAAATCCTTAGTGGATCCCTACTCTTCATAAAAAACACACTCTCGGAATTTCATATATCTTAGACCAACGGTTAAGGCTGTACGTTGTTATATCAGTCAGTCAGCAGGACATTGATTGAATTTTTTTAAATGGAGATTTTTTTTTACCTTCTCCAAGTTTTTACAGGCTGTTCTACCCATGAATATGAACAATTTCACTATGGAACCAACTCTGAAATCACAAAAAAATATCGGCTGTTTATTACAAAAGTTCAATACCTACTTGACTAAAAATGAAAGATCTATGTCTTGATATTCCCTTCTTCTCGCGTGTGGAGTAACATAATTGAAACTGAAACCCATCTAGCTTACGTTCGAGTTAAAAAGTCTTAGAAAAGCGTTCTCGACTAATCGCCTAATCACTAATAAAAGACAAATGTTAGGTTTTCACTCTTAATCTAACATATTTTTAAATGGTTTATTTACCTAAAAGTGGAATAGTGCTGTATTTTTGAGAAAATTGCCTTGCACCTCGAAACCAAGCTCGAAATGCAGGAATCTTTTGCGAGCACTGACCTGTAATAAACAAGAGGTCAGTGTTTGCGAGTCTTTAGACTCTTTGGCACAGAGATCTTGTCTCTAGTAGACTCCAGTGCTCAACTCAAGTCACAAAGTGACACTGTCAATGTCAGTCAGCCGGTTTTAGTGACAGAAATAGAATGATACAGACAGGATACTCAATAATTTTGTTTTTGGATCTCTTTGGAGAATATTTTGTTGATTTCGTTGCTATAGCCGAAACTGCCTAGAAACTAAACAATATGACGAAAAAATCAATAAGTTTGGACGTTGATCCAACAATCATGGAAAAGAATATGAGGATTATACGAGTAAGTTATTTGATTACGCTATTTACGCCCATAATTATAATTGCCCACAAACCACATTTTATTATATTCTTCTAAAAGTGGTTAACTAAGGATTAATTTAAGTATCTTGTAGCTTTTTCAAATGATATAACTATTAATTGCAATTCAGGAGAACCCGGTTGAGGAAGAATTCAACAAGCTTCTGTCTAATGTAGAGACAATACCTTCGAAACTTGTGAAACCTACACCAGGTAACATAATTTTCTTAAATATTTAAAATAACAAACCCTCTCCGACATGCGCAGAATTAATTAAATTCTCACATTCACAAAATTAATTTGCACCTTTTTTAATTACAGGCTTTTGTGTAAAAACATTTACAAAGCCAGATAATAAAAAGGTATTTGTAAATATATGCCTGACTGATGCTATAATTTGTCCGAGAGACATCAGCAATGAAGAGCTTATGCAAATCCTCAGTTCTGAAGATCCATCCACTTACAGAGTGCCCATGAGCATTGGTGAAGGTAGAACGGAACCTGACAAGTCTGGAGCCCCAGCTACAGTCTATGATGTAGCTATAAACCCAGAATTCTTCAAAAAGATTGAAAAGGATGATTTGTTCCAAACATTCTTCCTCACTGTTGTCTTTGAAGGTTTACAGGATAAGTATCAATTTGAAATAGACATGCAAAAGTACACAATTTTGAAAAATAGAAAGTCTATTGGTACTTTGCAGTGTCATAGAATTCAAATAAGAGGAATAAAGACGGGCGTAGGGAATGAGGTGAAACCACCTCTGATTGAAGAATTGGATGATAAGGGTGTTGTGCAAAAACCTGGGGTTCCAGCAGCTGTGAGGAGGGAACTGGAGTATAGACTGAGACGTGAACCGCCCACTGGGGAGATTGAATACTTGCTGGCTGAAATTAAGATTCCATCTTCTGTAAGACTTTTGATTTAATTCTCAATTAAAATGAATGGACTGTCTTAAACTAAATAACATGAACCAAAACAGTACTGCTGACAAAACAGTTATACTATAGATACTTTCCATAGTATAACTGTTTATGTATATATCCATACTAATATTATAAATTCGAAAGTAACTCTGTGTGTTACCTTTTCACGCCTAAACCACTGAACGGATTTCGATAAAATTTGGCTGGGAGACAGATTGTATCCCAGGGAAGGACATAGGATACTTTTTATCGACATACCTCGCTGGCGAAGCTGCGGGCGGAAGCTAGTCTTTAATATTATGAAGTATGAACTTTCAGGTAAACCTAAAAGATCTGAACTTGGAAGTTGGTGAAGACCGCCTGGTTTTGGACTCCAAAGGACTGTTTGAACTGGTGGACTTCTTCCTGCCATGCAGTGTCGATCAGGATGTCATTGATGCACAGTTGAATAGAAATGATGATGTAAGTTCATTTCTTATCACAAAATTCTTGAATAATGTTAGCAGTGGTTGGGCTCTAGCCTTGATCCTTGCTCAGCAATAAGACAAAACAGGTTTTAAAAAAGCTTCTAGATTATTTTTACCCACAATGCATTTAGGGTGAGAGTGTGAGAGGTTGTGTGAGCAATAATCATAACTACCAAGGTATTTTTAATAACCAATAAATTATTCTTAAGAAGTTAAAATATTAAATTTATTTTATTCAACTAGCCCTACATGGGACATTATAGGTAGTGTTGGGTTAATAGCCGGATGCTTTGAGTTATTATCGATTATAATCCATAAGTGTCCATTAATAGCCTTGCAATGGATGATAACCCTGGTTTTTTATTTTTTTGTTTTTATTATTATTTTTTTTTTTATTATTGGTTTTGCGCATGTTTCCCCCCTACCTTTTATTATTTTTTGTATTTGTTCTTTTTTTGCGTCATGTTCACCGCGAATAAACGTTTTTTCTTTCTTTCTTTCTTTCTTTCTATTAATGTATTGTTAAAAAAATAAATGTTTTTTTTTGTTTTATTGTAAAATCTGTGGGTGCGAACATAAATTAGGTGCGTGTACGCAGTGTGATTCAAATATTGTTATTCTTTTTATTTATTTTCACTTTTAATATGTGAAAAAGTGTTAATTTCAATTGTGAAATTCAGTTTTGTTAATTTTGAGTTATACAATACTATAAAAACCATAATTACTATTACTAAAACAGACCGTCAAGTATAGTTATGGACCGAAGCCATGTCTTTTCATGGGCTTCGGAACGGGCCACTATCGGGATCGCAACTAACGGTAGGAGGGGTTCACATCCGCGTCGAGACAACGATAAAATACCTGGGTCTCGTCCTCGACAGCCGGATGAACTTCGTCGAGCACTTCCGACGTTTGGCCCCCAAACTGGAACGGGCCGGGGCCGCTTCCAAGCGGCTTTTGCCCAACCTGAATGGGCCAAATGTCTGCTGCCGGAGGCTTTACGCGGGGGTCGTGCGGCCATGGCCCTATATGGGGCCCCGGTATGGGCGCGTTCACTGCGGCGACGAGCCGCACACTATCTGAACGCGCCCCAAAAGGTGGTAGCCGTAAGGCTTATCCGGGGGTACCGCACGATGTCGGGCGAGGCGGCAAGCCTCCTTGCCGGACTGCCGCCATGGGATCTGGAGGCGATAGTCCTCGCGCGCCTTTATGAGTGGCGCGCGGAGGCACTACGCCTATATGAGTGGCGCGCGGAGGCACTACGCCTGTATGAGTGGCGCGCGGAGGCACTACGCCTGTATGAGTGGCGCGCGGAGGCACTACGCCTGTATGAGTGGCGCGCGGAGGCACTACGCCTGTATGAGTGGCGCGCGGAGGCACTACGCCTGTATGAGTGGCGCGCGGAGGCACTACGCCTGTATGAGGGGCGCGCGGAGGCACTACGCCTGTATGAGTGGCGCGCGGAGGCACTACGCCTGTATGAGTGGCGCGCGGAGGCACTACGCCTGTATGAGTGGCGCGCGGAGGCACTACGCCTGTATGAGTGGCGCGCGGAGGCACTACGCCTGTATGAGTGGCGCGCGGAGGCACTACGCCTGTATGAGGGGCGCGCGGAGGCACTACGCCTGTATGAGTGGCGCGCGGAGGCACTACGCCTGTATGAGTGGCGCGCGGAGGCACTACGCCTGTATGAGTGGCGCGCGGAGGCACTACGCCTGTATGAGTGGCGCGCGGAGGCACTACGCCTGTATGAGTGGCGCGCGGAGGCACTACGCCTGTATGAGTGGCGCGCGGAGGCACTACGCCGGGGGGAAAACCCGCTTCCGCGGCAAATCGCTGCGGAGCGGACGGACCTCCGGCGCGATCTCATGGCGACATCGAAAGAGCGACTGTCGCAACCCAGCGCAGGGCACGCCACGATAGTAGCGATAAGGCCACTCTTTGAGGAGTGGCTAGAGAGGCGTCAAGGCGTCCTCACCTACCGCCTGACGCAGGTCCTCACCGGACACGGATGTTTCGGGAGGTTCCTGCACATCATCAGGCGGGAGGAAACGCCCGGGTGTCACCACGGCGAGGATCGCCCAGAGGACACGGTGGAGCATACGGTGGAGGTCTGCCCCGCTTGGGCGGAGCACCCCCGTGTCCTCGTAGAGGCGATCGGCAGCGGCGGCGAACTCTCGCGCCCGGCTCTGGTTCAAACCATGGTCCGGAGCGAGAGGGAGTGGGAGGCAGTCACCTCCTGCGAAGCAGCCATGCTAGCGAAGGAGGTGGCGGGATGGGCGAGGGAGAGAGCCTCGAGAGCCGCCCGTCCCAGCCACCGCGGGAGACGCCCCGGGCGTCGGGAGCCGCGTGACGACTCCCGGCCACCGTAGGCGCGGGCCTGTGGACGGCGCGTATGTGTTCCACGGAACATAAAGGGCTAAGGAAGGAACACGGATGGGTTTTAGTCAGTAAGAGTCTGACACTCCCTACCGCTCCACCCAGAGCGGGAGGGGTCAATCGATGATTTCCCATCCATAAAAAAAAAATTAGTTATGGACAGTTATTTCCACATGGATTATTATTCGGAACCTTTCTATCCAACATCAGAAATCGATGAAATATCCTGTGACAGTAATGAACCTGTACTTGAGAGAAATAGATCCATTAGCGTCCGATTCAATCGATGTACCAAACTTAGGAGATTTTGAAGAATCCAGTGTTTCTAGCAGTAATTAGGCTGAAAATTATTTTTAAGCAACAAAAAAAAAAAAAAACAACTAAAAATTAAAAAAAAAAAAACAAAAATCATTGTAAATGACTGATTAAGAATTAAAAAAAAAAGTAAAACTAAGTACATAAAAAATCTAATTACCAAAAATCAATGTAAATAGCTGATTGGTTGTGAATTTTTAAATGGGCTAGGATAGTTTTAAATTGCACATAAATTTACTACAAAGAAAGATGATGAAAATTAAGTCTAATCTGACAGTCCTAAGCCTGAAAACCATGAAGGGAAATTTTCAAACACTAATAACATTAACAGCAGGGTTATCATCCATAATTGGCTATTAACTGCTTTTAATCGATTATTATCCAAATGATATTAACTGGATTATTAGCATTACCCAACACTAATTATAGGCTTAAAAATAATAATTTACTGTGAATGTGGGTACTATTTACTTATCATGAATTCTTTGTGGGTTTCAGATGCTGTTTGTGAAGATGCCAGCAATTCATTAGATTATTTTAATTATATTCTCAAAGCTTAAGTAAACAAATAAAACTAAGACTGTAGTATGTTTATTTTATTGTTGGTTAAGGCAATTAGTATGGCATATAAAATTAGATAGCCAAGTCTCTGACTAGTCCTATCATGGAAAACTGGGTTTGATTTCAAGTGCCATCTCAATAAAATTAAAATCGTTCAAGATTAACACGATTCAGTCGCTCTCACATATTACATTTTGATAGACTTTCGCTCTGTAAACGCGTTTTTGACAATATGCGTGCTAGACTTGACCGAGTGTTCTAAGCTCGATGGCAGTCGATGGTCAACATTTGGAGAACGAGGTTTTAAAAAAATAAAATCCGCATTTATTATAAACATTCTTTGGATTAGAGCTGTAGTTTTTTTTTTCAAACTTTGATTTCTGCCATTTTACACCCTGTATAAACATAAGAATTGGATACATGAATTATTAATTTGTTCTTGTGTTGGCACAGTAGGTACAAAAGAAAGACACTACAGATTTCTTAATAATACACTAGTCATCATCTGCATAGCCTTTTTCCCAACTATGTTGGGATCGGCTTCCAGTCTAACCAGATGCAGCTAAATATCAGTATTAATAGTACACTAGTATTTCTTCTAATTAAAAATAATAATTTACAGTAGCATAATATCACAAAATAATGCCAATATCTCCTAATCGAATAACATAATATTAGCTGTGTAACAAACAAATGAGATTTGATGAGATTGCTGATTAACGGCCGAACCCAATTAACTATCTATTATCAGTTTTGGCATAGGTAGAAAAACCTATCTGTCTCTGGTTTTAACGTCCCAATAGTCTATATCAGTAGCGATCTGTATGATTCACTGACCTCTATTAAACAAGTGAATAATACAGGTCAGTGGTATGATTATAGGATACTGGCAGTTATGATAATACTGGCTACCGTCAGTAGCAACTAGCAATCTGTCGAAAGGTGTTTTTTTTTCCTATTGGGTTCGGCCGTAAGAATGTAATAAACTGGTGTAATAAATCATAATTTTTTTGAGAATTTGTTATAATAAATACTTACAAAATTAAGATCTAAATAAAGTAAATGCAATAGCTATGTAAAAAGAATATTACAGTAAGAAGAATTATTATATAATTGGAACCTACTTAATATTCTAAATTATTATAACTAATAGTTAACAAAATATATGCCATTTAATATTAGAAGTTAGTATGCGAATTGTGATTTCGAGTAGTAAGCCTCTCATAGTAGTCTACTTATGTACCTACTATAATTATTATATATTATGTAAACGCCCTGGCATGGCATCGCGGTCATAAAAAGTAGGAGCGAAACGACACGACGAAATCCCATACTAAATATCTACCGTTCTACTCGCACGTTTTATGACCACGATTGGCACGAGTTTTGGCGTTTAGCAGAATTCTCATTTTCATGTATTTTTGTGGCAATAGGCTTGTCTCCTATTATGGCGAAATGTGGGTTTAGTATAGGTACAACTCTGTCTGTCTTCGGGGATATTGGCGTGATGTATGTTGTGGTCGAACATTTTGGGACACTTCGAAACAAAGAGTTATTTCTAAAAAAATCCTCCCTAAAACGCACGCATGTCCGAGAGATTTACCCTAGGCCTAAGGGAATAAACGAAATACCCTTGAAACAATTACATAACACGAGTCTAGAGAGACAAGACACAAGGCACGAACATACACTCGGCAAAACCAGACACACGAAAACAAGCTTACAGAGATTCAACTAAAACTCATCATGTTTTATATTAAAACTTTTCCGTACACTAGGCTCAATTCCCGCTAGCAGACTCTCATCATACCTCCTCAAAAGAGGTTTTATTTCCTCCAGCATGCTCTCATAGTCTCTAACTTGTACGTTTATAACTGTGCTCAATCTTTGGCGTTGGTTCCTGTTGAGGTAAAGTTTAAGGGAGGGATAGCTCATGATCTGTTCGTGCTGGCAAACGCCGCGTTCGGTCACGCAGTTCACTTTACCCAGTTGGACAGCGTTGTTTAGTAACTGTAAAAGAGGAAAGTTACCTTGATTAATAAGTGTGGTACGTGCCCGTATCATTTTTTTTTTATTTTTCCGTTGAAATGTGTAGTGCAAATTCGCTTGACACTTCAGTTTTTGTCAAATATGCGTTTTATTTTTGAGTGCATGATAACGTTCAAGTTCCTAGCTTTGGTGTCAGTAGTATTCATTTATTTATCTTGCATCTACCATTTCAGGTATATGATAGTATCTATGGTACTTACAATACCCGCTACTGCAAAGTCTGTGAACTTTTCGTAGCAGCTATAACATCTTGGAGAGTGGAAGTACACTAACCACGGTTTCTTGGTTCTGTAAAAGAGATATTATTAAAAATTTACAAGCGATTGATATCTCTAAAAACTTTAACGTCTATGACGAGTTTAACATTATTAATACATCCGATGGACTTCATAGGCAAGCATATAGTGTAAAAATAGGTAGCTAGTGTCATGTATAAAATTACGTCAATGCAATAGTTACTAATTTTAGATCGGAAGTTCTTAGTAAGTTCAGTATAATAGAAAGATGATAATGATCTTCATTTTAATAGAACAATTAATATTACCCAGTGGGGTTTAACTCTTCAGCGATGACTTCCTTAGAGAACGTTTGCCAGTTGAGCTTCTGCACCGAGTCATCAATGTACCCGAGCGCCCATTCTAGTATGTACGGCGCTTGCGATAGGTGCTGCAGGCTAACACTGCAAAATAAAACAAGTAACATTAACAATAAGAGTAAAATGAAATATGCGAGGTTTTTATCAAGATTAATAAAGAAAAGAAAGTGAGTAGTCGGTTTTTTCCGGTTGTTTCTATTCAAAGGAAGAATTACTCGCGTGCTTAAAAAATGTTTAGTTTAAAACTTGATTATCGTCTCACGAAAAGCAAAGATTCGCACAGAGGATTCTGGGTGCTTACTCTCGAATATAATTCCGATAGATCGACATTGGTCAAACGTCAGGGATTGGCTAGACTCAGAGATTCCAGCCAATCCCTGACGTTTGACTGACAATTCCTATGTCGATCTATCGGAATTATATTCGAGAGTAAGCACCCTGTTCTGTTCTGCAGCTGTACATTTACAATCCCTTTATCGCATTTTAATGCTCGGTTCCTATAAGAGAATTGCTTTGCTTACCAATGGTAAGCACTCCTTATTGCCAAACTGGGCGTAAAAATAGATTCGTAAGGTAATTTTACCTGTGATAGCTACTTCCTTAAGCTCCCTTAAGGAATAGCTTTTTGCATAGTTAGACCCTCCGGTCTAACTATGCAAAACTATGATTTTAAGAAAAGATACAAAATTCATAATTTAAACCAATAATGGTCCGTAAATTATAGGAATCGGCCATTAGACAAGCCATGGTGAAATCAGTGAGTGTCTGACTAACCTGTAGTGTTGTCCAGAAGCAACGGGATAGAGTCTTGCCGTAGCTGCACGAATGTTAGTACAGAACCCAGATGGGTTGCTCGCACAGTTCAGAATGCCCACGCGCACGAAATCAAGCGGGCGGAGCTGTAAATATATACACATTTAATATGACTTTTTAATTAAATCTCTCGGCAACGCCAACTACATAGGCAACTAAAACATTCTCAATCCTTTTACGTCGTAATGTACGTTTATTAAGTAGTATAAAACGTTAATTAGTGAAACTTTATAGGCGCGACGGTTTGTTTTTATTTTAATTCGAATTGGATAAATAATCATGCATAATATCTTAATATTGTTGCTTGAATCACACTAATATTAGAAAGGTAAAACTTTGTGAGTGTGTTCGTGTGTTTATATGTCTGTTACTTCTTCACGCTCAAACGGCTGGACCAATTTTGATAAAATTTTGTATGGAGGTAGCTGACACCCTGGATTAACACATAGGCTATTCCCACGGGATCGACACTTATGCGGGTGAAACGGCGGGGCGCAGCTAGTTCTACAATAAGCGTTTGGGTATGGAGATTTCTAGATTGATACCGTCACGTTTGTGAAGCTTCACCAACTAACTTAATTATGTATTCGTCACTGGTGTTGTTGTAAATCATATTATCATTTAGAGGGTCTAATATCCTCGTTTATAACCTTCTTAGCAACGACCATCCACTCGTACGCCAGATCGTCACAGAAGCTGCCGCAATGTGCTGGCAGGTAGGCGACTAGCCACGCATGCTCCCGTGATGATGCGTCCAATATTTCTAGGACTTGTTTCTCGTCTAACTCCAAATCTGTTTGGATAGAATGTTTGTCTATGTTATTAAGGGGCTTACAGGACCTAAGGGAGCATTCAAGTATTACGTAACGCAATTTTTAAAGATTTTAGACTCCCCCTCCCCCCCTTGTAACTCACCGTAACGTTTTTCTGTACCCCCCCTCCCCCTCTCTAAACGTTACGTAACACTCAAGTGACCATTTTTACCCTAAAGGCGCTAAAAGTTGCCTGCCGGGGCAGCGGGATTGTCCGAAAGGGTTACCGCTGCCCCGGAATATAAAGGGCTAAGGAAGGAACACGGATGGGTTTTAGTCAGTAAGAGTCTGACACTCCCTTCCGCTCCACCCAGAGCGGGAGGGGTCATTTGATGATTTCCAATCCTTAAAAAAAAAAAAAAAAGGCGCTAAAAGTTATGTTATAGTTTTTGTCCTTGGTATAGTTTTAATTGCTTTTGCGGTAATCATACTAAATAAAACAAGAGATTATAATATAAACGAAAAGGTTTGCCAACTTGCGAGAACAAATGAAAAATGACGACCAGACTATAATACAATCGAGGGATTCCCCGTAAAACGTAAACGAAAAGGGTTGCCAATTTGGGAGTTCTAATTCCCTAAATTTTTATTTAAAAAAAGAAACAATGTTACGTAACGTCTTGTAAGAAAGAGCCCCTCCCGCCCCTGTAACGCATCGTAACGTTTTACGAGACTCCCCTCCCCCCCAAATTGCGTTACGTAATACTTGAATGCTCCCTAAACACAAAAAACGCAAGTTTTAGAAACAATTAAAGTATTTGATCGAGTATAGCAGGTAAACAAAATCAGAAAAATATATGATATTCTTCAGGATCTAGGCTAGATAGTGTGCTAAAAACAGAATACCTACAACTAATTTGATAAGATAGAAAAAGTCATTAAGATACCTCTAAAAACTTTCTTTTTACAATAAAAACCATACTAATAAACATACAATCATTATGATTTTTTTTTTCAGATTATTCTACAAGCAACATACTAAAGCACTAGTGTTAGTTAATTTTTTAGTCCAAACAATAGATTTTTTGTAAATAGATAATTGCTTCATATTTTGCAATAAATTACCAGCGTTGTGTCATCGCGCTTCTCTTTCTTTTCTATGCAGTCCGACAAAGACCGCGCTTTAGGTCATGTAGTCGCCTTAATGTTAATAATAAAAATATGCAATAAATAAATAATAAAATGATGTACAACGTGTAATGGAAAGGGTAGGGCAGATTGTATGATTCGTCATTGTACAGACGCCAGCACATCAAGCTACGCGTAGGTACATACGGTGCATCCGTTTGCATATTGTCGCCAAATTATGATAATGAAACGCAATTAATAATTATCGATTAAAACAAATTATTATGATTACTGACAGCAATATTGCAATAATACAGGTGGAACTTTAAAAGAAAAAGGGTGTTTCGAATCCTGGTTAAAGTAGAAGCTTTTAAAAAAAAAAACTAAAAAGTAGTTCAGTTTTCCAAAATCAAACTCATATGGTTAGTTTTGTTCCATGTATAGCGCTGAAGTACTTTCTCAAAAAAAAAAAATGCCTCTAAAAATATTGTGTTTCTCTGACCTCCACTCTCAACAATCATATCTATGAAGTCCAGCAGTTTGTTCTCGTAGTCACGTCCGTTGTACGCGCTGCGCTTGGCTCCATTTTGTACGATTATTACTGGCTGGTTGTACGCCACTTGACGACAGTACTGGTCTGTGTTCGCTGTGCAAGCCATTATGCCGAACTGTGCAGAAAGTTTGAAAGATAAAGATAAAATAGCAGTAGGCAGTGACTTGTAAAAAATTATTGAGTGTGGCAAAGTATAAGAAAAAGCGGTGAAGTGCGAGTCGGACTCGCGCACCGAGGGTTCCGTACAAATTTGTAGGTATGTAACTACAAATTTACGGTTTTCGGAATTTTTCCTTTACTTGACATAGCTTCTTGCCAAATTTCATGATTCTAGGGCAACGGGAAGTACCGTATACTTAGGTTTTAATTCCCTCGCGAGTGTCAGAATATGCGACATAATCGGAACATAAACGCCCGTATCTTTTGATTGCATTGACTTAGAAGTTTGATTTTTTCACTGCTTCAAGGGATTGCAGCCCTGAGTATTTGAAATTAATTTCAACTTGATAACTCCACGCGTTCCTGGGAAAAACGGGTATTTGACAGACGGACAGACTATCTAACAAAAACGTAGGTAGAAACGAAATCACTTATGTCGATGGCACAAGATTCATTTTTGTGCCAGCCAGCATTTTGGCTTAGTGTACGTTAAGCTTATTTATACCTAGAATAAAACTTAATTTTGAATACAATACAATATGAAAATAATATATAATTGCTTACATTAACATTTTCATCCACATTGTATTCTAAGCTGGCTCGTGTGAATGGATCGGCGATATGGTCCCACGTTGGCCCATGCGGCGCCACTAACAGAACCCAAACACCCGAGTCCCCTGAAAATAAAAACAAATTGATCTTAAACTCTTGGTAAGTAAAAGAATACGATAATTTTACGTGATAACGTCAAAAGAGATAGATGCGTCACAAGCTGAACGCTTAGGCCGATCGTGCCTCTCTATCGCTTGTACTGCGCTCTCGCTTGCACCGTACACGCTCGGCTCAGGCGGAACGTGACAATGAGTCATGCTTTTTCGTGCGTGCAGCCGGCGTTCATTGATTTATAAGACGTTATCACGTCAAAAAATTGGATTGTGTGGACGGAAAAAGGGTTGTTAAATAAAATTACGGGTGAAAGGGGAGAATGGACAAGAAATACATCTTGTGCCAACCCCAAGTAATATGGCGCCAGGGATGACAGAAGACAGAAGCACTATTTGCTCAGAACGGGTTCAATATTGCGCAATTAGTTTACAGCTTCTAGCCCCTGATATGCCCAGCTCGCTTCCAGACAAAGAATTCTTTATAATGTTACAAAGGGCGTGATTCACAGACTGCACTTTGACTTTGCTGAGTAAAGTTAGTATTCCATATGAATATGAACATTATTTATGCTTCCAGCCGTTTGAGCACTGTTCCTGTTGACAGCGATGCGGACGGATTTTTTGATGCTCTATGATATTTTGCTTCTTCTGTATATGAAATACATATTTATTTTAAGTGTTAGCTTGTATTACGTAAATATGTTCATTCGTGTGGGCGAATGTGAACAAGCGTTTCATACAAATATGAACCTTATTCCTTTACAAAAATGTTCATATTCGTACGAAATGCTTACTAAGCAACATTTCTGGCTAGCTACTTACCACCTTCAAATATCCTTTGAAAATCAGAAGTAGACAACGTATGCAGGTTCAAAGCTTCAGAGGCTGTCTCTATGAAGTCTTTGACGTTAACATGAGGTGGGGACCGCTGGTACCCGCCGCCGCGCTTGAGCAGCGCCCACGCCGGGCCGGACTCTACGTGCAGGGACGTGCATAACTCGGACCACTTGTCACAGTCGACTTCACCTGAAAAAAAAGTTTGTTATATCAAAAGCGAAGTTGTTAATTGAACTTGTATGTATTTTTTTAAAGTGAAACTTCTTTGGTGGCGGTTCGATAATTGGATGAGAATTGAGAGAAATTTCAAGGACGCGTCACGTTTACGCACATTTCGTTACATGAGAGATAAGAAAGACATAACTTTCTCTTTCTCTGTCTCTCACACGAAATGTCTCTTATTTTTTATTTTTTAAGAAGTTTCACTTCTATCACGTGTACGGTGTGCAGTAAAAAAAAACATAAATATATAGTTCATGCAAAAAAGCATACTCTAACCGTTGCCTATGGACAAATTCTGTACCAGAGACATTGCAGGTGTTTTTCCATCCCAGAAAATTAAAAGGTGAAAATATCTTATAAGTCTGTAATTACACTGGCATGACGGCGGACTTGCGTATGGTGCTAGTGATCGAGCTCCTTTAGAAATAATACTGTTAGGGAATGCCTAAGGTATTAAGTCGGCCTTTGTACCTTATTATTTGCGAGAAGTTTAAATAAATACTATTTTGAAAAATAGTCTTATACATTTATATGCAGCCAGGGAAATTATTTGTTGAGCAAATTGACACACTACTTCAATTTATTTATCGTGCTATAGCTATGTCATTTTATGACAGTTGTGCTGATTAAAATATACCTATTATTGTTGATTAAAAGATTAGTGCTGATTAAAATATATTATGGATAATTTAAGTTGGTAGTCAATTTGCTTTTCTTGAGTATACTTCAGCAGAACTTACCGAAGTTTATATTAGGGAATGAAACAATCATCTGATGGAGCTGCAATCTATTATCTCCTTTCTTTGAGAAGAATAAAACCCACGTCTTTTGCGAGCCAGTACGTAAACTATTCCTTATTTCCTGCAAATAAAGCAACAGGGAGATTTTAATAAATAAATAAATAACACACAAGACTATAATATCATACAACAGTTTAAAAGGTACATAATTAGAAAGTAAATAGGTATAGTTGTTTCATACCAAGAGCTCGCGTGTGACTTTTAAGTCAGACATAAAATTTAAATTGTAATGATTGATGTTCATTTGTAAAATGCAACAAGCATACTTTGTATTGATTCACCCACTGATGTGCGGTTGACTGTATAACTACTGTGTATAAAGTTAAAAAAGTTAAAAAAAATATTCATCATCAGCCTTTAGCAGTCCACTGCTGGACATAGGCCTCTTCTATTGCACGCCATTCAACTCGATTTTCTGCAACTCTCATCAGCTGCTACCAGCCACCCTGCGAAGATCGTCGCTCCACCTAGCCTGAGGGCGTCCCACCTTACGTTTACCGATTCGCGGTCTCCACTCAAGAACACACCTACCCCAAAGGTCATCGGTTCTACGGCTAATATGGCCGGCCCACTGCCACTACAGCTTGCTTATTCTGTGAGATCACCTCGTTGCGGATTCGATTCCTCAGACTCCAAGCCCATTCCATAACTCACTGAGCGACCTTGAATTTATTGACCAGCCGTACCGTGAGTGTCCACGTTTCGGCTCCGTAAGTCATAACTAGCAGGTCGCACTGCTTGAAGATCCTAGTCTTTAGGCTCTGTGAAATCTTGTCAATAAACATTTGATACCTTCAATTTATCTGGTCCAATCATATCAATTTTAGGCAAAGCTTCAACAATTTCCTGCAATATTTCGTTCTCGTCAGTGCACTCTATTTCTCTCTTGATATTCTTGTACTTGAATACGACAGTCGTATAGTCATCGCTGGCTAGTTTACTTCGAAGATCGTCATCTTCCACTAATGCTACCGTTACTACATCTTTCTGAAAGAAACAGACGAAAATTGGAAGATATACTGACAGATTACAGGAGAAGGATTACAGTGCTTACACCAATGGCTAGTGTAGATCTTAAAAACTCAAAAGTTTGAGAGAAATATTACATTCTTAAAAGACAACATTTTGAGTGTAGTGAATGAAAATGTATACTTAGTATGTTCATCATACTAAGTATTCGTAGTAGATTCGTAGTGAGAGTTATACGACAGTAAACATGAATTTTGAGTCATATTCTTGGATTTTTCAAAGACTTGTTTATGCTTAGAGAAAGAAGTAGGATCAACTTTTAATAAAATACGTTGTGTCTACGGCTTTTTTGCATTATTCCTCAAAACATGACAAATCCTAATATATATAAATTACGTGTCACGATGTTTGTCCGCGATGGACTCCTAAACTACTTAACCGATTTTAATCAAATTTGTACACCGTGTGCAGTTTGATCCAACTTGAAAGATAGGATAGAAAAAAATATATGAAAAATACGTTAGCCACAGCAACGCGTGGCCGGGTCAGCTAGTCTTAATATATATAAATTACGTGTCACGATGTTTGTCCGCGATGGACTCCTAAACTACTTAACCGATTTTAATCAAATTTATACACCGTGTGCAGTTTGATCCAACTTGAAAGATAGGATAGCTCACATCTCAATTTATGATCGCAACATTATTTTATTGCAAATTATTTGTCTATTACTTGACAGTCATAAATGACAAAAACGTTACCCACAGCAACGCGTGGCCGGGTCAGCTAGTAATATACAGAATAGAAACAAACCAAATGAAAAGCGATCCTTGTCAGAGCATTCTTTGCAACCCTATTGGCGCCCAGCACATACGCCATAGGTTTGTCCGTGCTCCTGAGCTGCATAATAGTAGGCACGTGGATGGCAGTGCGGAGGAACATCATCACGAACTCGTCCAGAGCGTCCAGGGTTCGCTCCCCGCTGTGGTACACGAAGTTACCTTTTTTACCCTGTCAAATCACAGGGTTAAACAAAGAAATAAAATGAATTATAATGATGTCCATTAACTACAACGTATTTAAAACATATCTATTGTCAGAAAAAAAAATAAAGCCTAAAATTATAGGGAAGTAATACAGGGCGGTGAAAATTAAATACATGGGTCAGTAGGTATGGAATAATCTGTAACTTTCTTTACCAGTACCCTCACAAGTAAATGATAAATCGCAGGTCTGCTGAAATAAATTTTGTTAAGAAATTTATTTCAGCAGACCTGCGATTGCGATGTATTTTACTGTGTGTACATAAATAATAAAATAAATAAATAAATGACACGCAACTTAATATACCTTTTACGATAATGGAACTCATGTTTGAAGAAATGTTTTAATTTCCTGGTAAAATAACATTTTTGGTTAGTATAGGTCATTTTAATAGTCGAACTTACATTAGGATAGAATAGTAATGTAGGATAGCTGCCTATTCTCATATTGTTGTAACAAAACGAATTGTGGTATTTACAGTTCACTGCACCAACTTTTACCTGAAACCGAAATAAATAACAATATGAACCCACTGATTGAAGGTCACTGAACGAGACCTTTTATTGTTATTAAATCTGAGGGCATTTAGTGCTCTACAATGTGTTAACAGAAAAAATTACAATAAATACACACACACATATCATTTTATATATAATAATTTAATAGTACATGTTTATGAATGAAATACAACTTACAATCCCTTTATAGATTTCAGCCAGTTTCTTCCAATGCTCTGCCACATTTTGGCAAGGTGGGCAGAATGGTGAATAGAAATTAACAAAATAGAAGCCATCCTTCATGTAATTCTCTGAAACATTATTATTTGAAATCACAGATGTTTTCATTGTTCATTTAAGTAAGTATAAGTAATGACACTAACTTGATAGAGGGTGTGTGGATTGTAAAAGACATTTTTACTGTCCTAATCCTACATACAGTCATCATAGTTAAGTATTTTCTGTAGGGTTTCATAGTCAAGCTATATAATATTTGAATAAAGTTCTGATAAAACATGCATAATTGTTTAATTATGTAGGTTAGGCAGTATCTCAAAGAGCTGTTATACCGGATGATTGTTGATGAAAAAAAAAGTAGCACTAGTAGGTATTATACTTTTGTAATTAAACAGCAGATTTTTTTTTTGTGATTTCAGAGTTGGTCTCATAGTGAAAGTTGTTCATATTCATGGGTAGAACACCCTGTAAAAATTCTGAGATGGTAGAAAAATTATCCAGTATACAGGCTGGCAGTGATATTGACGGACAATCTATTACCATTTTCAGTACATGATTCTGAACCCCGCTGTGTTGAAATTTTCTGTTGGTAATTTAAAAAAGGCAAGGCTATTCCATACATTTATTTTGACCACGTAATTGGACTTTTTTATGAAACAGTTTTTTTTTAAATAACCAATGAAAAATGTATATGTTAAGTCCAGCATCAGATGCTAAATTCAAGGTAACTGTTTGCACGTTAATATCCTTGCCAGCCTGATAAAATTCTCAATATTATGCCACCATACATAAAGGCATTAGCCACAGATATTAGCTATGCAATATTAAGGCCACTTATACATAATATATGTACCTATAATATAGTACTTTGTGTGGTATTACAACTATTATGTTATAGTTGGTTGATAAACATTGATACAGTTGAATGTAAAAGTGATGTATTTACAACTAGCATTTAATTTTGTAAGAAACATTACATAGTTACTTCAGATTGCATGATTTGCTAGTAATGTGAAGGACACTGAGTCTTTACTGACATTCAAGTGTAACAGGAGGCTCTTTCTCTTCAGAAAAATTTAGTACAGAGAAGTTGAGTCTTTGTATACTCATACACTAAGCTTACACCAAACCATAGTATAGTGAAATTTTATAATGCTGGATACTGGATAGGTACCACATTTCCTATCTCATAATGCACAAATTAATGTTTTAAAGCCTTTGCCTCTCCCTCAACAAGAGGAAAATTTAAGTTTTCAAATTGGGAATACTTACTCCAGCTAGCTCCAGATAGTGTATCAACAAATGGATCATTATGATACAGTCCATTGTAGTACAAGTTATCATACTCCGACTGAGACCGGTAGTCATATTTCTTTGCGTATGAGAATGATCCGTACAGGTCATAGTTATTCCTCTTATCTGGGTCTTTCAAGGTCTCATAAGCCTCTGTGATTTTTAAGAACTTCTCCTGTTCATCTTCACCCTGGAAGTTATCATTATAAAATAATAAGACCTCTTTGGTAAATATCTACTCAACTTTTTGTTGCCTTTGTGTGTGTAGTGTATGTGTACACTGATGAGGCAATACTACATAACAAGTTAATATTAGGATATACCATATAAATGTGCTTCAATTTACAGACATGCAAAACTAATTAACTTCTACAAGAACTCTCTTCACAAGTTTCTTGGTCCTAAATGGGTTTTTACAGACACCAGTGCTTTTTATTGAGTCTAGTAATAGTTAGTACTTACAGGATTCTTGTCCGGATGATACTTTACGGCTAACTTCTTGTAAGCTTGTCTTATCTCTTGTGCCGTAGCTTTTTTTGTAACCCCTAATACCTCATAATAAGTAACGTCTGTTAGGTTAACCGCACCGAATAGAAAGCAACTGATAACTATGAGTTTTAACCTAAAACAATGTATTAATAATTAACATCCTTACTCAATAGTAAGATGTTTCATTGATGAATTGGAACTTTATTCAAGTTAGACTTACATTTTTATAATGTCTATAAGTTCCCAAAATTAGACGCAGGCACCGGCACTTTTCACTGATAAGTATGGAGCGCCTAATAAATCACTCATTTAATAATTAGGCATCGGTAGACAACACAATTAACATGAGATAAAACTAAATTGTTTACTTTTTGTGTAGGTGTCGGCAAAGTAGTAGTAAAGTAATTTATCGGGTAATGTCAGTACTGTCAGTGTGAGTTGTTGAACTTCCGCCGACAATCGAGAACCATAGATAAAATACTAAATGTACAGAGGCCAGCACATCAAGTTACCCCAATCTGTCAATTTTTTTTGATAGAATTTCAACTTTATTACAAAAGGATAAGGTTCATATTCAATTGGGAAAATTTTACAGATTGGGGTAGCTTGATGTGCTTAGCCTCTGTACAATCGAGAACAGACTGAGAAGTCAGCAGACGTCTCACGTCAGTCAGTGCGTCAGTCAGGTCAGTCTGGGTCAGTCAGTTACCAAACCACATTGGGCCTATGCTTATTTAGTCTGTGGGCCTATGTATATTCTGTGACTAAATTATAGAGTGAGGCAAGGCATTTGATACCGAGCATCGATAATCGATTCACTTTTCTTAAACAAAACTAATTACTCGAAACAAGGAAAATTATGTAAATTTTGATGCGTAGAATCAATGATATTTTAAGTACAGTAACATTTTGGCTGCTTAAAATCATTAAAATTTTGTTTCAGATCCAGGGGCAGTAAAAATCACAAGATTAAACTTAAAATGGCTAAGAAACGCACCTACCTACTTGTTTTGGTATCTTACCTACTTACCTACCGAAAAAAACCCTAAAAAGCGGTAGGTACTTACTCCACTCTGGGCTACTGGGCTTTGACGTGGCCCAGGCCAGCGGATAACAGTAGGTACCTACCTAGGTATTAACTGCAGACTTGGCCGGAAATGCAGTCTAACATTTCTTCTTTTTGTAGGTATCGATAGTAAATATTTTAGTGAATTCACTGTTAGGTAACTGCGAATTATAGATAAGTATCATAAACAGTGGGATCTTGCTTGAACCGCAGCAGATCTCAGACTTCTCAGAGGCTGAAATCAGCGGGCGCCTGTAGTTTTAGAAGTTTCTTACAAGACGTAGGTTTAAACCCAGGCAGACGCGCATTTTATGCTAATCTTCCATGGCTAGTACTTTTAAAACTGATAAAAAACATAATAATTACGGCATATTCAAACCTAAGCGGTATTTGCTGCCGCTGTGGCAGAGGTACTATACCGCGCGGGTTCCGCTCAAACTTGATACTAAATACCTGAGCGAAACCCGCGCGGTATCTATGTTACCTCTACCCACAGCGGCAGCAAATACCGCTTAGGTTTGAGTGAGCTGTGAGGCAACATAGTATCCTAAAAACTGAAAATCTAATTCATTGTGTCAACAATCAGTCCATCACCCGCATTGGACCCGCGTGGTGGATTGGCACTGTTCTCCCTCAGAGAAGAGGCACGAGTCCCATTAGTCAAAAAATTATGATTATGCTACGAACCGAGATCTGTCTGCCAATTATAGGCTATTGACTTCAGAGGAATAATGCTTTCGAGTTGTGAATGACGCTGCTTCGTGTTGCACACTGACACGTGGATACGACACTTAGGTAAGTAGCCACCTACCCGGTTTAGTTGTGAGCATAGTAGTTTGTGACGGGACTTCTTCTTCTTCGTGTCGAGGGCACAGCAATTTTTCAAACTGTGTGAACCCAAAACTGAGCAACATCCACGGCGTCGGCGTCGTCGGTGGCAAGGAGAAGTCAATTTGATTGCTGGTTTTGGGGCACCTTTATGTAAGGCCGGTTTAACACCATAAACCAATCCGTTTAAAATGAAAAAAAAACCGTTTAAAACCGAAATAAACCATGGTTTCGATTTAAAACGGTTGGTGTTGATAACTATGTTTTTTTTTTATTATAACTAAATTTTCTTGATTTCACCGACGCGAGGTAGGCAGCACAGCTACAGGGGATAGGACAGGAGGTGAGTTATTGTTTGCGATATAGTTTAACATAGCCGTTATGGGAAAAGGACAAAGAAGGAATTTAGGTATCGTTCACATAGAATACCTTTTTATTGTATTTCCTACGTAGCAATTACTGACTGACTGACGGACTGCAGCGAGACAGCGTCAGTGCTGAACGTGCGGTTCTGGTTCAATCATAACTAAAAATTAAAACAATTTCCCAAGGAAATTCTGTTTATCTAACTGACTGGCCGAAGTCTTCAGTGCCCATTAGCGGAGTTCGGCAATAGCCTCGTTTTTATTACTTCATGGGACTGATGGTGATGTCTGGCTGAACGAAGACGTAAGAAGTGGTGCAGTTCCACCTTGCTTGCCCTTCGGGCAAAACAGACGAATAAATAAAAAAAACTATTGAGATTTATAAAAAAAAGTATATTTTCATTCTTACACTATTAAAAAAAACATTTTTTCATCACAAAATCATGTGCAACACTAGGTAGGTATCTATTTAAAATGCTTCTATTTTTTAATTATTACAGATGAAAGTGTGCGTCTCTTGATTATTTTAATGATTATACCTCATCAGACCACGTTAGCATTAAATACATTAATGTTTAAAAATTACGACGGTTTCGATTTAATATTTATACAAACTGTTGTAGGTACTTATTTAGGTAATATATATTTTGTTACAATGCTTTGTAAATAGGTAGGTACTTGAAAATAAAGTGTACGTGTACCAATTTTTTTTTTGATTGTACTTTTAAAGCTGACTAAACAATTAGATTCACTTGGTAAAACATTTGTTTAAGTACTTAAATATCTAATGAAAACTTATCACAGGATGGTACAACTTACTAACATTATTCTTTGTTTGACAATGTAGTGGTCTAACGCTTTAATAATAATAATACCTACTTATATCTAACCAGATCCATTTGATCACCTACTTACACTTAAAGCACTTTTAGTTGCTTGTACATAGGGTCAAATTAAATTAGTTAGCAAAACTTCGCAGACGTGATGGGTATATGTATAATATTATGAGAAAGCAGAAATAAAATGATTTCATTATATTTTATAGAGTAACAACCGCAGTATATTTAGATAGATATCTAAACATGATTAAGACTGCGCTTCAAGAAATACAAAAATCCGCTAGACGAAATAGAACTTAAATTAATTGCAAAACGTTGTCAAACTTTAGCTAAAAGTTTATACAGTCTTTATATGAATAACTTAGAATCCGAAATCAAAGATAATCCAAAACTATTCTGGACTCACGTTAAGACTAAGCGCGGGGGATCGAGTGTCTATCCAAGGACAATGACTGATGGACAGACTACAACGTCTAATGGCTCGACTATCTGTGACCTTTTTGGTAATTTTTTCTCATCTGTTTACACAACTGAAAATAACACAGAATTTAAGAATAACTCAAGCTATCTTAGTTCCCTAGAATCTAATAGCCAGTGCCTAACAACCCCAGACCTGGATATGGATTCTTTACTCAGAAAACTGCAATCTTTGAACATTGGGAAAGGAGCGGGACCTGACGGAATCCCACCACTATTTGTTTCTACCTGTGCGCCGGTATTGGTATCTCCGCTACTAAAGATATATAAGTTTTCATTGGCCACCGGAACTTTTCCATCCGAGTGGAAGAAAGCCAAAATCGTTCCAGTACACAAGTCGGATAATAAAGAGACAATCTCAAACTATCGGCCCATTGCAATTCTCTCTACTTTCGCCAAGGTATTCGAGTCAATGATCTGTCCCCATATCCAACACCATTTTAAGCTATGTCTTAGCGATCATCAGCATGGCTTTGTAGCGTCAAGGTCTACTGCCACAAACTTAATGTCTTTCACAGAGTCCCTGATAGAAACTATTGACTCAAATAAACAATTTGATGTGATATACACCGATTTCAGTAAGGCGTTTGATAAAATCTCACATTCCATACTGATAAAAAAAATGGCAACATATGGTATCACGGGATCCTTGCTGAAATGGTTGGAATCATACCTCGCTAACCGTGAATTTTATATTGTGGTAAATGGTTTTCGCTCTACCAACAATTATCGTATGACTTCCGGTGCCCCGCAGGGTTCCCACTTGGCCCCCATATTATTTATCATTTTTATAAATGACCTTCCCCACTGCTTTCACTTTTCAGAGTGTTTTTTGTACGCGGATGACTTAAAGTTTGCCAGGGAAATTGAATCATCAAATGATGCTGAGCTTTTGCAGGGTGATCTGAACAGAGTAATTGAATGGTGTCGGAATAACAAAATGGAATTGAACTTCAATAAATGCTACTATCTATCATTTTCTCGGAAAGTTCACCCCATCCATTCGAGCTATTTTATAGACAAACAAAAAATTCATGAAGTAGAAACTATAAGGGACCTGGGAGTGCTGTTTGACAAGAAAGTTACTTTTATCCCTCATATTGAAAAAACTATTAAAAAGGCTTCCAAAATGTTAGGATTTGTTCTACGCAATACGAAAGGTTTCAAACAGGTCAGCACTAAAGTACTGCTCTATTATAGCCTTGTCCAAAGCATACTGGAGTATTGTAGTGTCGTATGGAGACCACATTATGCTACTCATAAACTTCTCTTAGAAAGGGTCCAGAAGCGATTTCTATGGCACCTTGCTTTTTCCAAAGGAAAAAGCAAGCAGCTGCCCTCCTATGTATCCCGTCTGCAAACTTTCAAGATGCTCTCGTTATCGACTCGAAGAGAAGTTATGGATGCCCTGTTTCTATACAAACTCCTCAGAAAGCAAATAGACTGTCCACAGTTACTGAGTCTCCTCAAGTTTCGTGCCCCAACCCGTTATCCTCGAAATCCTATCACTCCGCTCTACCCGCCCTTGTGTAGAACTGTCCTAGGTGCTAACTCGCCAATACCGCGAATGTGTAAAATCCTTAACAGTTGCAGTGACCTGACCGACGTTCACCACGATAGCATGGGAAAATTTCGTAAATTAATTATTGAATACTATTTGCACAAATAAGACATAATTTATGAATGGCCAATTTGTTAATTAATACACTTATTTAACGTTAATTAATTTTTAATAATCATCTAATGTAAATCAATTATTTAATCTTAGCCAAATTAAATTTATCTACCTGTTATATTATTGAGTACTAATCAATTTAATATATTTCATTTAATTTGATCATTTTGATTTGTTGGTTAAATTGCAAGATTTATACTTTGTTTTATTGTCATGAAAAAATTATAATAAATTGCAAAAACAAAAATGTATAATATAAATAAAATAGTGCATGTTGTGTTAGCCTGTAAGTAATTGTTGCACTTATAAATGTATATCGTGGACTTTTAAATGAAATGTAATGTGTAAACAATTGTAGGCTAACCTAAATAAATAAATAAATAAATAAATGATATAAGTTGGGGTCAACGACCGCATATACCAACTTGAAGTATGAGTTTAGAAAAATCTATACCCATCATATCTGTGGATAAAACAAAAAGTGATAATATATTTATTTTTGGAGTCAACAACGTCTGCGTGTATGTTGAGTGAGTTTACAACATTCTATACCCCTCACATCAGTGGAGTTTCGCTAGCTAGTTTAATTTGACCCTGTATATTATCAATATTTTTATGCAAGTAATGTTGCCTGCCTTAATAAAGCAAAATAAACATAAAAAGTCTGGCTAATGTCATGCATTCTTATAAATCTACCATCTACCTTAAATTAATACTTGAAAACCGTTAATATATTCAAATTAAGGCTTAAAATTCAAACATTTTCAGACTGCACCTAGGTGTGAGTAGGTATTCGTTCACATATACCTACCTATGACCATACAACATTGAACGCAAGCTAAGTAGTAGATACTTGATACTATTCGATATTAAAATTAAAAAAAAACATAGGTACTTTTATCAACAACAAAATTGGATATAGGTAGGTACAGTACAGTTAACAGCACATTTGGTAACAATTTGTCAAGATGTTCATAGTGCAAGATTTACTAGTGGTGGTTGATGTTGACTATACCTAATGCAAAAGCACCAAAGACGTGGAACTAAGGACCCACTGAAAAGCGTGCGTTCAGCGTTCCTAAAATTAGGTACATAACAATGGTATGGATCAATAAATGCATTTTATAATTAAATTATATTATTTTGATAATAAAGATTATATCTAACTAACAATAAACCCACATCGCCATTAAGTCTACAATCAATTCAAATTATAAATGAAAGGCAATTTAAAGTGTCTGCACAGCTGTGCTTTGCTTATTTTTCATAAATAAGAAGCGTAACTATGTAATAAAATATTAATAAACTTTTGCTGTTTAGTATCAAATACCTTCTTTATTGAAAGAATATTGTAAATATTGAGAATTGTAATAGTAACTAGGAAAAAAGAAAAATGCCTGCAGAATAGGCATTACTTAGTAGAAACAATTTTATTAGTCATGCTGTGTAAATACCTACGCAAAATAAATTGGAATGTAATGCCGTAGTCCTTAAGGGTTGAGACCCTTCAGAAATACGACATGTGTAGAGTACATAGTGGCAAAAAAGAACAATTATTGATTATACACTGACATCGATTGTGTGTGTGTGTGTGTGTGTGTTTGTGTGTGTGTGTGTGTGTGTGCGTGTGTGTGTGTATAATTACGATTATCTCGATAGCAGCCAGGAGTCTAGATTTGTGCCACGTCGATGGCTATAGGCTCGCCCCCTATTACATCAATACACTGGTCTTAACTATGTGTAACTATCGAAATGGGTGTACCTACTAATACACCTCTGCCTAACCCTTTGCGGAATTCAGGCGTGATGTTATGTGTATGTACGGCTTTCTTAGCTAACTGAGTGCACGGTAGTGCACTGTCAAATATTTTGTCACCTTACCTGCAAAGGTGCATTGTAAATGTCCAAAACACCAAAAGTATTTATAATTGACCCGAAACACAATCTTCGTTGCGTAGGTCAAAATTGTCCTCCTAAAGTTCGAAGAACCGGAACGAAACTTCACGGTTACTCTTTAAACAAATAAATAAATACATTTATATAAACAATGTTGTTTCACTTCGACATGATGTAAATACGTGTCGTCTCATTTTCAATGGTGTTTTACAAACTAAAATTTTATACCGCTTTTGTTACACAAGCTATGGCAGTTTAAGTTTGTGAACTCATTTTCGAATAATTTATTACCCTAATTAAAATTGTCACTATGTGTTTAAATAACGAGTTTGTTCAAGAATATCGCAACCTACTTAAAGGTTGGTTAACCAGACGACTTGACGCTTCTCTTCAATGTGAAGTAAGCTAATATTCTGATGACGATGAGTTCTACTCCGAGGATCGTGATGTCTGTCCAGTAGTTGTCAGGTTCGAGACTGAACTCGCTAATCACTGCTTTGGGATGTCTGGAAAAAAGAAATTATTATACTGTAGGAAAGAAAGAAAGAAAGAAAGAAAATAAATTTATTTATTCCAGGTACCTAATCTATAGATACTATTCTGTGAGATAGTTAAGATTTAGTAACTTCAGGGACATAAACCTCTGCACGACGAGACAGTTCACACTGCATGTGTGACTTACAGAGATGAACGCTGATGCGGGTTTTACCGATCTGGGCCATTAAAATTAAGCGAGTACGATCATTCTGACGAGTCGTTTAACAGCAGCAGTTTCCATTAGTGAATTAGCAAGTATGTCCTCAACACAAGTCACAAGAAACAAGTTCGTATTCAATATATTCTTAGTTAACATAAAACACAAAGAACCCGAATCTCACCTCAAGTGGCAGTACGTCTTAGTTTCAGGACACAGCAGCGGCTGTCGTCCATTGGAGTACATGGACAGCACGAGCGCCTCGAAGGCGTAGCGTAAGAACGACGCGTGCGACACCGCGCGCATTACCGGGTTCATGTGCGCCAGGAGCACCAAGTAGCCCGCGTACACTATCATAGCACAAGTCCAGACTGCGCCCAGGAATGTACCGTTCTGGATAGACATAAATATAAAACATAAATTCATCAATTCACTGACATATAACGCACAGCATGGTATTTTATACTAGACTTCCATAAATAACGTAGATAAGCAAGCACAAAATAATGATCGCAGAGTACTTTTTGATAGATAATGATTTTTTTTTAAATTCATCTCTAAGGGATGACAAATTATAATTATACACTAATTGCTTAATTGTATAGAAGTTTTCATGTTTGTCATTTAAAAAAATGTTTAAGGAAGAAGTTGTCACTTTAGACTTTTGTTTATAAGTAAAAGTTATGGAAAGGGTCCTGAGTAGTTGCCGATGGGAAATCCCACCGGGCACACGGATGGTAGTTGGTATATATTATTGGACCGATGACCTTGTAAAGGTCGCGAGAATCCGCTGGATGCGAGAAGCACAGGACCGGTTCAGGCCGGTTTTGGCGCTACATGAGGGACTTTTCCCTGTAGTGGACAGCTTTGAGCGATTTTGACTTAGTATTTCATGATAATTAATTTTAAAAAGGTTTTCGTTTATATTATACACGTGACATCTGGCACGTCCATGGAAAGGTCATTCTCAACAGTTTTACTGACTATTGAATATACTTTCGACCGATATTTAATTTCGATGATATTTTTTTTTTTTTTACTTCAGTCATTTGCGTGTCCTCTGCCACGTGTAACGAAACATGCGAGAACAACTACAAATAAACAACACAAGTCACGTGCCACCGAGAGATAACACGATAATTCAAATGAGTTCACAAGGTCCAACCTTTGTTACCTAACTTCCACCATTAGTAGTTAGGTAATTCATTACGCTAATGATTTGTTTAATTAATAACATGTAATTGAAAAGCGGATGTCACTTGGGAATTACATTACGCATGTTTTCCTTTTTTCTAATTATAAGTGCTTATCGTAAGATGATTATACTACACGAGGCTAATAATAATTTTAAAAATGTTGAATAATTTTCAAAGCAAATGATGAACTATTTATTTGAGTCTTGTGTAAAGCCTCTGGCACCACCCGCATCCTCAGAATCTTAATTTAACGTATTCTAGTCAAAGCTACTCATCATTAGACTACCCATTTTTAGCTATGTTGGGATTAGCTCGCAAGCCAAGCCAGACGTGGCCAAGGAGTATGGATTCTTCAAAACACAACAAAACTAGGGAAAAACAAAGTGGGAGTACCACAAGGTTCCATTCTTGGTCCTTTTCTTTTTCAAACCCACTCAAGTAGGTAGGTGTAGAGTTTTAATAGCTCGGTACTTACAACAGGGTTGAAGCAGGTCCCGATGACATTGCCCATTGCCTCAGCGAGTAACGCGACGTTGGCAAGCGTGATGACGAACATGAGAAACCGGACTGGCTCCACCGGCTGACCGGATAGAAAGTACGACGGCACTGAGTACACGAAACTGTAGATTACCTGTTGAATAGACAAAAAGGTGAGTTATACTACTTTTATGCTATTATTTTTTAATTTCTTAACGTCTCTACAGACTGTACAAAATGTTAGTCCTAACATACCCGTATATAAGCCGGAAATTTGGGTTGATAGCGATACGACAAAATGTAGAGTTTACTGGTAATTAAATGGCAGTGCATAAAAGCAAAGCTCGTATCATCTCTTTCACCGGGATTATAATTATGTATACCTATCGCTCGGCTGTTACATTTTTTATTTCAATAGGAAAAACATACTTAATAAGTAGGTATCATTATCAGACTCCCAAGATATATGCAAATAAAGTTTAGGGGTCACTGTCTATTCTAATCTTGTACAAATTGTGATAAATAAATAAATTTGAATTTATTTGATAAAGTCAAATTATGTTTTAGGGTGTTTGCACAATGAAACGGGTTCCCGGTAAAGACAAGTCGGTACCGATCGGTGCGGGTGCTCATACATAAAGAAACAGGTAAGACATGTACCCGTTTCCTTCCGAAGATCAACCTGCAGAGATCTGTATCGGAAGTCGGGACCAAAAATCCGCTTCTTTATGTAAGCACCCTTAGGCACGTGTATGGCGGAAAATTGCTTCGTGTTTTCCTAGTACTATGTACTTTTAGGTATCAACATAATTAATAATTTAATTATTATGATGATGTTCTCATACTTATCACTTTTATAAAATAACATTGACGTTTATAGTCTCCTTTTTTTTGCAGATTTAACGTTAGTACCTCACTTAACCACCGTTTCATATTATGACCTTCGGACACATGTGTACTACAAACCCTGTGACATTTTCCATTACCGTGCACGTGTTTTGTTCTTGAGCTCGTTATCTCCACAATTATGGCACACTATGATTTAATTACAGTAGTTTACCTGCATAGGCTTGTGGGTTACTGATGACGAGCTCTCATTATGATTTAATTATAGATCAAAGGTAGGTACAGTCAGGGAAATTAATTGTGTAATAGGTTGACACACTGCGACAATTTGCAGTGTTGTAGACAGATATTTCACACAACTATCAAAAAATGTCAGGTGTTATTTGAATACTTATTTAAATTTTTTGGGCAATTTGCTATTAGTTGTCATTTTCAATAACTTTACTATAGTTAGTCTGGCTTAAGAGGGAAAACATGTTGCGCTGACCCCAAACAAATTGGGACTGGGGCAAGAGGATGATTATGAAGAGGGAAATATTGCGAAACCATACGTTGAGGTTTTTCCTGGTTTGAGGATCCCTATACCTAATTCTTTCAGTGCATGGAAAGTTTAAAGAGAGCAGTGATGGCCCAGTGGTAACTGCCGTGACTTACAAGTTGTAGGTCGTAGGTTCGAACGCGTTTTACTTTGTGTAAATTATTTCATCACCATTGCTCTCCAAACGGTGAAGGAAAACATCGTGAGGAAACCGGCATGTCCTAGAACCCAAAATTCGAAGACATGTGACATCTACCAACACGCACTGGATTACGGCCCACTCCCTCTCACAGAGAGGAGGCCTGTGTCCCAGCAGTGGGAACATTATAGGCTGATTATGTATGTTATGTATGGAAAGTTTTGTCATTGTGACTAAGGTTTCGTGAAAGCAAACATAAATATACTAACTTGAGGAATAATCTATAGACAATACGATGATTAAGAAAAACATAGTTTACCTGCAAAGGCATGCCAGTGACTAGTAACGCTGCGTAGTACGTTTTCAGGTTGTACCAGTTGTTGAAATTTTCCTTCTTCAATATTGACATTTCGGTGGGTACTAAAAAAAGAGGAAAATTCATGATTAAACCACTTTTTGCTGTAAGAGCAAGCACCTTTTTAGGGTTCGGTACCCAAAGGGTAAAACGGCCGCTCGGCTATAACAACAAATACTAAAAAACAGAATAAAACAAATATTTAAGGGGGGCTCCCATAATAATAGACATGATTTTTTACATGAGTACAGAACCCTTCGTGCGCGAGTCCGACTCGCACTTGGCTGGTTTTTATTTATTAATTAATTGTTTTTTGTGAATGTCATTACTGAAAATTTTATATATTTTTTAATATAATGATCAGATTAAACAGTTTATGTAAATCCATAACCGTAAATTATAAAAAAAAATTTTGCTAACATTAATTTGTGACAATTATGACGTTGTTTCAAAGAAAACAATTTTTTTTTACTTTAGGTTAATAAGATGCATCTTATTACCCGACTTCAAAACAAGAGGTTCTGTATGCGACCCGTATATACATACACCGCGGCGCGGCATAGAAACTCAAAACACAAACTCAAAGCATTTATTTCAAATAAACCAATTACAGGCACTTTTGAATTGTCAAGGGGTCGGTCAGTCAGAAAGATGAAGCTAGTTACCCGTTCCAAAGCATAGTAACGGGCAAGCAACTCCACGGAGACCTTTAAATTAAAATAATATGCTTACAAAATATTGGTTAAGTACATCATTCATGTTAAAAATTATGCATCTGAGAACGATACAGAACGTTAAAAGCGTCTGTAATTAAACGATAAAAAAAAACAATTTAAATATTACATTAAAATAAAATAAGCCATGGCAGCAAAGAGATGACCAGTCTCTACTGACGGCGCCCGTTCACGAACATGACGTATGGATGAGCATTATTTTGAAGGAAGCTAAATGATCCAACACATGCGCTACCATCAGCGAGACATTTGAGTGAGCATGGCATACTCTCAGTCGCCAAGGCACATTCAAGTCAATGAAAGACGTACCTAGAGGCGGATTTACAGACTGAATTTAAATAATACAAAAATAGTTTTTTTAAATCTTCAGCAGCGTATTTTCAAATGCTAATCAATTTATTAATGTGTCCTTGTGGAGCAGGACCAGCGTTGTGCCATGCATTTTTATCAGCGATGTAATCCCCCATTTTATAATATCCTGTCTGCATAGTGTGCGTTTTATACAAGACTAGCTGTTGCCCGCGACTTTGTCTGCGATCAAGACAAAAGACACGTAGCGCCTCTATCATAATAACGTTAACGGGAACAGCACTTTTTTTCGGGATGAAAGGTACCCTATATCCGTTTCTGTACACCTGACAACGTATATATGCCAAATTTCAGGATCGTTCCAGTGGTTAAGGCGTGAAAAGGTAACAAACAAACAAACTTATTTTCGCATTTATAATGTTAGTTAGAATTTAAATTTTGTTTCATTCAGTTGAAGTATGGAGTGGAAGAGGGGTGGTATTTTATTGTAACAAGCTTCTGCCTGCGACTTCGTCTGCGTGAAATTTCGCCCTCCCCCCATTCACCCTCTTAATTAGGGGTGGAATTTCGAAAAACCCTTTCTTAGTGGATACCTGCTCTTCACAAAGAACACACCCTTCAAATTTCATGTCTCTAGGACCAGCGGTTTAAACTGTGCGTTGATATATCAGTCAGTCAGGAGTTCAGGACTTCAAATTTTATATATACTTAAAAAGATTTTAATTTTAGAAAAAACGTGTCCGTTATGATGAACCGTGCCTACACAGCACACGCCAACCGCGCCGTAATCTTATAGGTGTCCGTCAACAAGCTTAGCTTTTCGTAACGTAGTTTTTCAAGAAAAACGTGTGTGTACAAAAAGCTCTTAATTTAAACAAGGCCTGCTCTTTTTTGAAGTCAACTAAAATAATCCCATTAGCATTTCAAAGATTTTAACAATTTATTTAATTCCTACCTAGCAAAAACATAATTATCCTGTTTTTTAATGACGCAAATACTAAAACAGGTTTTTTTTTGTCTGGTCATAATGGCAGTATTTTATTTTGGACAACGTAATAAATTTAAGGACATTGAAGTTAGCTAGAATATTTTTTGTTCTTCCTTATATTTTTTAAGTCATAGGTCGCTAGTTTCTTGCGCAAATTAAGAACAGAACTGAGCAACTTATATCGTTTTTATATGATCCTAAGTTCCGCCTTAGATTACAGTACTAAATAAAGGAGACATCTACCTAAAAACTGAAGGCTTCTGTACGCCGAAATAAATTAACGGTAGGTATTGAAAAACAATGACATTATCTTCACTATGCATTAACATCATTGGATAGAATGGATGGATGGGATCATTTATTGAGAATCACTAGAATTAGGTAGGTTATTTGCGGTCGGGGTAACATGAGTTTCTCTTCGATACTTCTCTATTAGTCGTCATATCGGTAGTCACCCCCTTTCTAACCATATCATTCTCCAGATAGTCTACTGTAGATAGGTGAAGCAGTATGTTGCAACTGTTGCCCACGAAATTCAAGTTTTCTTACGGCAGGTCATTGTCAGGTTATATGTTGAACAAAGTATGATTCGCGTGCGTATCAAGTATGTATTTTTAGAATTATAATCATTAAAATCATCAACACAACCCTCTAAGTAGAAATAATCCTAATGAATGATTATTTCATGAAATATCAATCAAAGGAGAGTCACCCTTTTTTTTTTTTTAAGGATGGGAAATCATCAAATGACCCCTCCCGCTCTGGGTGGAGCGGAAGGGAGTGTCAGACTCTTACTGACTAAAACCCATCCGTGTTCCTTCCTTAGCCCTTTATATTCCGGGGCAGCGGTAACCCTTTCGGACAATCCCGCTGCCCAAGGAGAGTCACCCTTAATGCATAATAATCGGTAGTTTTACTTTGAAAGAAGTTTAGGTAAGTTTTTGCTTAAATACCTACTAATAAAATTATGCATAGCAATCATTCGGAAAAAAAAACATATAAGCTGTACTTACACGTGTAGCAAAAACTGGCAAAAAAAAAACAAAAGTGATTAAGAGATATCTAAAAAAAAAGTAAACAGGTACCTTGACATGATATGGTAACAACATTCTGACCGACCGACTAAAAACTGGCCTTGACCAATAGATGAACACACTGTCTTAGGAAAACATTGACCCTATATTGTAGGTGTTAAACGATAAGCCTTGTCAAAAATCTGATTGGTCTTGACTCATGTTTTGAAAGTCATTATTTATTTTTACTTTTATGCGCAATGGTGGTGCATGAGGCGCTTAATCTGTACTAATAATAAAGCTGAAGTGTTTGTTTGTTTAAACGCGCTAATCTCTGAAACTACCAGCCGGATTTGAAAAAATATTTTTGCATTTGACAGCCCATTGAGGAAGGCTATATAGGAAAGCCAATCGAAAACGAAGTAATAGCGCGGGCCGGCAATGTGATACGATGGGGCGGAATGGAGGTACATGAACTTTCACGCGGACGAAGTCGCGGGCAGATGTTAGTGTTATAATTAGGCATATACCTAGGGCACGCCGCGATAGCGGCGGTAAGGCCCCTCTTTGAGGAGTGGCTAGAGAGGCGTCACGGCGCCCTCACCTACCGCCTGACGCAGGTCCTCACCGGACACGGATGTTTCGGGAGGTTCCTGCACATCATCAGGCGGGAGGAAACGCCCGGGTGTCACCATTGCGAGGATCGCCCAGAGGACACGGTGGAGCATACGGTGGAGGTCTGTCCCGCTTGGACAGAGCACCGCCGTGTCCTCGTAGAGGCGATCGGCAGCGGCGGCGACCTCTCGCGCCCGGCCCTGGTCCAAACCATGGTCCGGGGCGAGAGGGAGTGGGAGGCAGTCACCTCCTTCTGCGAAGCAGTCATGCTAGCGAAGGAGGTGGCGGGATGGGCGAGGGAGAGAGCCGAGAGGGCCGCCCGTCCCAGCCGCCGCGGTAGACGCTCCGGGCGTCGGGAGCCGCGTGACGACTCCCGGCCACCGTAGGCGCGGGCCTGCGGACGGCGAGTAATGGGTAGCTCGCCGTCCGATCAGGACCAGGCCCGTGCCGGACGGCGCGTATGTGTTCCACGCGCGCCTCAAAGAGATGTCAGCAGATATGGAGGGGCCCGTTAGGGCCGAAGCCTGCCGGGGCAGCGGGATTGTCCGAAAGGGTTACCGCTGCCCCGGAACATAAAGGGCTAAGGAAGGAACACGGATGGGTTTTAGTCAGTAAGAGTCTGACACTCCCTTCCGCTCCACCCAGAGCGGGAGGGGTCATTTGATGATTTCCCATCCTAAAAAAAAAAAAGGCATATACCTACCAGCCAAGGTTTAGGTGGGTGATTTTTTGGCAATGACATTTATACCATTGTGATAGGCAGAAAAAACTAAATCAGGCAAAATAAAAATAATCCACCAAGTTCATGTTGTTTTTTTTTAAGTAAGCGCCTAGGTAGTTCTGGTCAAAGTATATTTATTACTTAAGTGCCTCGGAAAGCACGTTAAGCCGTTGGTACCGGCTGTCATTCTTAAATCTTTGACAGTCGTTAAGGGTCGTCAGAAGTCCGAAAGTCTGATAACCAGTCTTACCAAGGGGTATCGTGTTACCCAGTAACTGGGTTGTGGAGGTCAGATACTGGTATTCAGCTGCATCCGGTTAGGCTGGAAGCCGACCCCAACATAGTTGGGAAAAGGCTAGGCAGATTGACTTAATTAAATTAACAAAAGCACTATTAGATTAAAACAAAAAATATTAGTAAGTGGTATACAGTAAAAAAATATACATAAACCTATATAATATGTATAATAGTATAAAATTACAGAACGGTCGTGGTCAACATATTAAGTCCATTGAGTTATGTGTACGTAAGTATGTGTGTGCGCAATTACATTTTCTCATTATTATTTTTCATAAAACGTCGTGAAATAATAACAACAATTGGTAATTAATGTATCAGGAAATAACAAGCTGATGATCGTAATTAGTCGATATTCTTTGTTAGAATATTTTTACTTTGCTGTCTACAGCATCTAAGAATAGAGTAAAGAATTTTCACAAGACCCAATAGAGAATGGCTTTATAAGAGTAGGGGAAGACCAAAGAATCGATAGATGGACTGTGTGAAAGATGATATGGATAGAAAGGGAGTGACTACCGAGATGACGACTGATAGAGAAGTATGGGAGGAAAATACATGTTGCGCGGACCACAAATAAATTGGGTTATGGGTAGGAGAAAGATGAGGCAATAGAGTTTTACATGGAGTACCTGTGGGACGCATCCACATAACCTGAATCTAATTTAACCAGTTGGCTGCGACATATATAAAACAAAGTCGGGTTAGTTACACCATTTATAACTCTAGAACGGCTGGACCGATTCTCATGATCTTTTATTTGTTGGATTTATCATCGCCCCGAATAGCAGAATAATTATTAAAACATGGGAAAAAACAACAAAAAAAAAAAAAATGAGGCGGTACGAAGTTCGCCGGGTAGCTTTATTTTAATAAATAAATTAACAGTTGATAGCCTGTGTTCAAGATAAGCTAAACGAACCAAATTATAAAAACAAACTAATAAAAACAGTTATTAATTTTTTTATTGCATGTAATTAAATTATGCTTTCGTTTATTTGCAAACCACAGAATTACATAAATTATGCAAAAAAATTGTGTTAACAGCTTAAGTTTCTATGAATATGGCAGTAATTTATGTGAGTAATCACCTCGTCCTACATGCCTACGGCCCATTTGGGACGACTTGACGAATAACAAAATAAATTTTATTTTCATTCTGCAAGTCGTCCCAGTTTTTTTTTGTATGGAACTTTAAACTTTATCAACGTTTGTTACAGTTAGCAACACAAGTCAAAACAGTATTTTTTGAAGAATTTTTAGTTTTTACTTTCGTTTTGTTCATAGATTACCTATTTAATATAAAAAAAGTAAGTAACAACCTACTAAATAATATTTTTTTAGAACAACAGTTTATTGTTTCATTTTACAAGCAAACGCACAAGTTCCAAGTGTTATAAGAATGGTAGACGTACATGTCAAAGTCATACAAGACTTTCGGTCACTATCAGGTTAGTTAAGAATGTTTACGGTGTTTACTTTTGAAATAGGACAGACCTATGACAAGAATGAAGATACAATAAAATCTTAGCAATTAGCTGCTCAGAAAGAAAGAAAGATAAAAAGCATACCGTTTAGTTGAACACAGTTCGTGAAACAGAAACACAATTTATAACAAAATGACGCTTCTTTGTTTAACTGTAGGTACTTATGTATGTGCCTACCTATCATTTTGTTTCAGTAGTTTATGTCAGAGCTTGCCTTTTTATTAGGATGTTACATCACATTACAGACGTGCTCGTAGATAACGAAATTGGTTACAGTCAAAAAGATCACATGATAAAACAAGATTAACCCTAAGTATTCACTTTATTCCCACATTTTGGCCTCATGGCCGATGGCCGATGGAGTAATGCTGTTACAGTGTTACTGAATGGTGGCCAAGATTAGGCCAAAGAAACTAGGGCCGTCCGAAAGCGCATTGAGTTGATGATATCGTCAAAGTCGATGAGAGAAGTATGGCAAAAAAAAGGGAGGACTACAACCAGCGGTGGGTGATTCCGGGCTGAAATGATGACGATTATGAAGTACTAGCTTAAGCCCGCGGCTTCGCCCGCGAGGTATGTCGATAATAACTATACATGTCTTTCCCCGGGATGCAATCTATCTCTCTGCCAAATTTTATCGAAATCCGTTCAGTGGTTTAGGCGTGAAAAGGTAACATACAGACAGACAGACAGAATTACTTTCGAATTTATAATATTAGTATGGATTCACTTTTGACTCCTCTATAAAGATAATTAGGCTTTGTAGGAAATAACGTGATTTGCTAGCCCTGACATACGCAGTTAGTAGTTGACCATAAAATCTAATGATCTACGTATGAGTTTGTTACTGGTTAGTTCCACATTATGTAAGGAATTATAGCTGTCTGGCTAATTGAATTTGTCTCATTGTGTTTGCTAGCAATTTAATATCCGTGTAACTTCTATTGTGTAGAGGTACTCGAATTTTTTACAGTTTTTTAACGAGTTCATACTTTTTACAAGCTTTAAGTATTTTAACTTGCTTCGTTCGTATTTTAGGCAACTCTCTTTGTCGTCCATTTTGTTACATACGTTGCTTTTTATGAAAATAAAGATTCATCGATTTGCAAAGCTTAAGAATAAAGAAAAAGTTAACAACAGACCAACTTCAAAGTATCGGTCGTAAGCAAATTAAAGCAAAAAGGACAATTTAGTTTCGAACAAATATTAAACTGGTAGGATTTCCATGTAATCCGACACTAAAAGTACCTACAAGCCCAAAACCAATCAACCAATTTCGGAATTTCTTTTATTTTATGCACTGGGTAAGAGTCTGGTCTGGCCAGTTAAGTAGTCAAAGAAACCATGCAAGATGTGGCTAAGAGTTTTTAAAGTAGGTTCATATTAATATTCATTTTGTTATTTATTTTGTTAGGTTCAGATCGTAGCTATCACTCTTATTATTATTGCACGGCCCTATGTGCTCTTCAAACACAACGGCCTTCTATAACGTAACTTAGATACTCTTTTGAGTTCAAAGTCAAATCATCAATTAGGCATATATAATTGATGAAAGGCACTAGTGAATGTAAAAATTTACAAGAAAATAGAATTGATTCTAGTTGGCACTTCCAAATGGTAGTTTCGTTTGGAGAAGACTTGACTATGGACATGTCATAAATCTTATTCTTGCAACTAACCAATCAATCTATCTAGTCTTTTCCCAACTATGTTGGGGTCGGATTCCAGTCTCACCGGATGCAACTGAATACATGGAGCGACTGCCTATCTGACTTCCACAACCCAATTAGTGGTACACAACCCAATTAGTGGTGGGTAACACGATACCCCTTGGTATAATAAGACTGGCTGGCAGTCTTTTGGACTTTTGACTAACAGTAACGACTATCAAAGATTTATGAATGACAGCCGGGACCGACGGCTTCACGGGCTTTTCGAGGTACCTACGGACGGGTCTCGATACGTAATGTATGGTCACCCATCCACGATCCGATCGCGGTAAGCGCAACTTAATCTTCGATCAGCCCGTGCGGTTGTTATTCACGAGCCCTTTTCTTCTAATAACTAACCATATTCCAGAAATAAACCTTTGATACACTTACTTTTAAGTACAGCAGGCATGAGTGACGTATAACAGAGGTAGACAGAGCTGACCAGTAGGAAGCTGAGGTTGCTGAGGGTTTTGGAGCCATCGTTGCCAGCTCGCTCGTATAGCAGCCCGAGGAGAACTCCGATCACTACGTGCATTAGTAACTTGAGGTGAGATACTGTCTGTGGAAGAAATAATGATGGTTGAATATAAAGTGATCTTGAAGTCTAGGGGAGGATAGTAGTAGAACCAAAAACTGGTTCTTAAAATCAAAATGTTGCCTTTGTTGCCTACATTGCGATTTCAGTATAGTTTACCGTTTACTTAAGTTTCTCTTAGCATTGACTCTAGTGTTTTAGAGCTTTACACGCTTAGGTACCACACGTGAATATAAGAACAACATAGGTATATTAGAGTAGTGGAATTTGTATATATTATATACACTTACTGAGAAACAATATCTAAAACTAAGATTCATAATTATAGTATATAATATCTTCGTTTACTCTTATAATTATAGGTTCTACCCATTTTGTTATGAAGCGGTTAAGTACAAATCATCGCCTGTAATTGACTCTATAAATGATTCGTGTTCCAATTAGTTTTAACATATTTAAAACAAGTCTTTAGTAAGCGGAAATATCAATGAGTGTCTGTTTCCGTCAAATTATGCCATTTAAATTATGAATTAAGTACAGATGCCAGCACATGAAGCTACCCGAAACTGTCACATTTTCTCAATCAATTTTGAACCTTATGCTTTTAAGCTGAAAATCTTAAAGGTGAAAAGCTATTAAAGAAATTTGACAGATTGTAGCAGCTTGATGTGCTGGCGTGCTGGCGTCAGTAAAAAGATAATGTAGCGTGTTATTGTTAAAGTTTAATGTGTGGCATTTTGACCATTTTACCGTGAGGAATATTAAAAAGTCATGGGTGCAGGCTAAGTTGTAGGCAATCAATCACTCATCTGAAATGTTAGCCCGAGGCGATGAGAAGTGTCTTGTAATGTCGAATTACAGAAATTGTATGTTATAGTTCCTGAACTTAAGTTTGTAGACAATTTAATTATTAAAGAACTTATAATACCTATAATAAAATCTTTATTTCATCGCCCTCTGATAAGAGCTATTAACATAGTCTCCATAACCCGGTACAAGAGTTATGAGACTGTAAAGGTTTCATGCAGAATTTCAACATAGCTATTTAGTTCTGAAGCTTCATAATAATTGTTGCCGACATATTTAAACAGCTATGTTTATTTGCCGTTTATGTTAGCACTTAGCAGAGATGCACGTGGGTAAATAGACGGTAAACGCAACGCAAATATATGAGACGAGTCAACGTTACGAAAAGTTAACACTCGATATACGCAGCACTTGCGACATTACTCTACAAGAAAAGGGTCCAGAAGATGGTCCATCTTCTGGACCCTTTGGATTTAGGGTTTATAGATAGAATATTATAAAAATAGATCTTCATTAAAGGACGTAAAAGCCTTTGTTTATGATCTACCTCTAAAACCTACTAAGCGAGCAAAAGTGATGCAATTACTTTTTAACCGACTTTTAAAAAAGGAGGAGGTTCTCAATTCGGATGTTTGTATTTTTTTATATTTTTTTTTATATTTGTTCGCGCATAACTCCGTCGCTTGCCAACCGATTTGAAAAATTCCTTTTTTGTTGGAAAGGGTGTACCTCCCAAATGATCCCATGAAATTTTTTCGAAACCTGACAAGCGGTTTTTGAAAAATCAACAAAAATCTAAAAACTCAAAAGCAATATTTTGTAAAAGGTGATCAGCAGTTGACATTAGGCTATTGTAACTTAGATAAATTACAAACTCTCCCACTAAAAAGTACAAAATAAAAACTTTTTACAAAAAAAACAACCGACTTCCAAAAAAAAACACTACAAAGTGCTAAATAACTTTAATTTCGGAAGTCGGTGTCAATAAACGAAAATGCAGAACCAACGACACCGACTTCCGAAATTAAAGTTATTTAGCACTTTGTAGTGTTTTTTTTTGGAAGTCGGTTGTTTTTTGAAAAGCAAAAGAAGAGTGATGGCTATAAGGTGTGTGCGCTCGGAATAAAACGACGTAAGTGCCAAAACTAATTTACTCCTTTTTTAACAAAATAAATGAATTAAATTTAAAACTACTTTAAGTAAACTTTGATATGATAATTCTCTATGTTTTAAAGTAAATTCCATTGAATAACTCTCGAGCGTTACGCCGTGATGTCGAAAAAAGTAAAAAAATAGATTTAACTTTGCAATTTTTTTGTATCGAGATAAATTCATTGAACCGTGTATTCCTTTTACATGATACTAGACCAAAGAATCAAAAAACATATACAAAATGTTAAATCCCTATTCCCACATACTTGACAAGTTAAACGAAATAGAAAAACGAAATTTTTTTCAACATATCACCATAAGGCAACAGAATATCGGAGCGTTTGATCCTTTTGGACCAGTCATAATTGTACCGGGTAATATTGCCTATGTAGATTAAAAATTATAGGTACTATCAACATGATTAGAAGCGGAACCGCTAGTTTTGCTCTAAACGAAGTAAGCTGTTATTTTGACATTACAAACAGACACTTCAATTTTATTTATTTGAAGTGTATAGATTTTTCTGCGGTTAGGGGCACAAGGACCAAAAATTACAGAAATCAAACTTACCCAGTCTCTGTATTGCTGCATTATACACCGTTTGAACAGCTTGCCGAATTTGTACAATTCATGAGGTGGATTGATTATGATGGAGGTTTTCCCAAGAGATATCACTTCGCTCAATCTTTCGGGGACTGGCAGAATTGCTGGCTTTTCTATCCATTCGTGGTTTGAACATTTCTCTGCTAAGAACTCGTTGAATTTTCCGTATTCACCCGTCGCTATTTCTAAAACTGGAGAAATATTGATTGAAGATATAGTCGGTAATGGTAAATAATAAATATTTATTATCACTCCTAATAGAGCCATTATACTCGTAGGTAACATGAACGGCTCTATTAGTCACCGACAGTTTGACAACCAGGTTTACCAAGGGGTATCGTATTACCCAGTAACTGGGTTGTGGTGGTCAGATAGGCAGTCGAGCCATGTAAAATATTGGTATTCAGCTGCATCCGGTTAGACTGGAAGCCGACCCCAACATAGTTGGGAAAAGGCTAGGTGGATTATGAGAGTTGTATATACCTAAGCTTTAATTTACAATATATCCACAACCTGTTTAACGCGATATGCGCGTTATTAGAGAATTTAAATTCTTGAAAACTAGTTCACTTCATAAAGTGAATTCGCTCTATATTGTATAGAGCGAATTCACTCTATACAATATAGAGCGAATTCACTCAGATTCTTTTGTAAAATATTGCTACTGTGCTACACCAGTAGCAATATTTTTCTTTGGTGGAGCTACAGGACCACCAATAAGATGGGATAACCGAAAGTTAGGTAGAATGGATAGATGCTCAAATAAAATATACATATGTATAGGTATTTAATCTTAGTACTTATTTCAAATTTAGTTATTAATCAGATTGTACAAGAACAGATTGGACTGTGCCCCCAAACTAGGCATTTATCTGTATCTTGGGGGTCGGAAATCAGTTACCTAAGAAACTGATAACATCAGTCAGTTAATAGTATTAAATCTGCTTAACAACAAACTTTGCTAACTGTTATGCCATCCAGTATGATTTATGTTAATTTATTTTATTGTTTTAAATAACCGCCTAATTTAAAGTTTTATAACGAGATTTTAATATAATTAACTCCTGTGAGTACGAGTAGCCGATTTAACTAAAACTAGATACACAATTAAACAATTTAAAAAAATGGTTCAATGAGCAGTTTACACAGTAATTTTCAAGTAAACGTGACGTGCATAATGATTGATGAACTATTCATTTGAGTTAACAATAAGTTATAGGTTTGATCGATGCATACGTAACGACTTCAAATACACAGACACTGGTTAAAAAAGCCTTACTTATAAAAGTGATTGTTCGATTTTAGTATACTTACTAGTCTCGTTCTAGTTCTGCGGGGTAATAGCTTTCATTTAGACAGTGTTCAACAACATACATAGCGTTATTTACGTTGTTGAGCAGACCCATTTTTCGAACATATGAAGCAATAGATTAGCAATATCCTTCAAAATGATTCTAATTGTAATTGAAACTATGTTATGCAATTATTCACAAGCAAAGCCTACGAATTATGCCTAAGTATGTGTTGAGGTTGTGGGATAGTAAATGCTACAATTTTTGTTAGCTTTTAATTGAAATTCGATGGTCATTGAGACACAAGATATAACATTATAGTGAGATTTAATAAAATTTGCATAGCTTTATATTTTATGGAGATAAAATGTTTCTAATTAGATTTTATGAGTTTTTTTTTTTTTAATAAATTGGTGTTAATAAGTACGATGTATAAAATACAGGCTATTAATATTATGAGTGGTATCTATAATTATATACCTACTTATGCATGTTCTATTTATAAAACACTGAGTGTTTTGATTTTTTAATGCACAACCGCTTTGAAACCAAGGCTCAATTTATTCGTAAAGTTTTTAAGCTAAGTAGGTACGTAAGTATTTTACTTTCAAGCTTTTGGGCACGGTAAGATTTGCTGTTATAAAAAAGCGATAGGTATGCTTGTCTACCCGAATCCTGTATTTCTGTTAAAGGGCCAGCTAAGCTTCAGATCTGAATACTGTAAAGATCATAGCAGAATTACATATTTATTTTCCGCAAATAGGTAGGTAAATCTTAATAGGAAATGGTGATATAGCCTAGAAGAATTTTAAAGCTTTAAGGCCCAAAGGACCCGCTACTTTACAAGTGGTTTCGAGACAATTCCATGTTCATTTCGGACATCCAAATATACTTACAGTAGTCAGCTGGGTTGTGGTACATAGGGCACTGAAGACCAGCGGATGCTAGGTAGGGCACCGTGTTTTCGCTTGAACCTTGGTATATGCAGAAACCTTCTGCGAGCATGTACACCTGTGTTGGACAAAATAAAGTAGGTATACAAGCAAGGTAAGCATCGGGATCAAAAATCATATTTCATCATTGCTAGTAGATAACCGGTTTTTTCTTTATATCATCACTATTATGTAGGTAGGATAGGTACCTACTAAATCATTCCTATTTCATTGTATGAAGTATGTTTTGCCAATTTTTTTTTTCTAAAATTGTCGGCAATCGTAGCTAATTTGCATTTTTTACATAATTAGAGACAAGTTTTTATTTTGAAAAAAAAAACTATTTAATAAAATAGGCTTAATTGGGCTGGACTTTAAGTTCCAAGGCTAAGATCACATGATTTCTGTTTTTTACATTTCTATGATTTACGCAAAGGTGATGGCCTAGAGACATGTGACATCTACCAACCCGCACTGGGCCCGCATGGTGGCATCAAATTTACATTTAAATTAGTTTGGCAGTAAAATGCTTTGACTTTGTATTTTTGGCAGCATGTAAAGTCGGTAGGCATCTATAAAATCTAGTAAAGGTCACTAGCACTCTAGCGCAATGATAATCATAGCTTAAATTGAATATTAATACATCGATAGCCTTAGCATTTGTTACTCGCCTTGTGCGTAACATAATACAACCTTTTACGTAAACAACAACCTCCTATTCATAAACGAGAAAAAAAAACCTTATTGTTTGGTGAGACAACAAAGTACAAAAAATAGGAAGTCGCAAGTGTTGGAGGTGAAGCCTTGCGTCAATTCCTGGGTCGTGTTAAGTACCTTCCTATGGGTATTTTTTGTTTTTAGGGTTCCGTACCCAAAGGGTAAAAACGGGACCCTATTACTAAGACTCCACTGTCCGGTCCGTCTGTCACCAGGCTGTGTCTATGAACCGTGAAAGCTAGACAGTTGAAATTTTCACAGAATGTGTAATTCTGTTGCCGCTATAACAAAAAATACTAAAAACAGAATAAAATAAATATTTAAGGGGGCTCCCATACAACAAACGTTTTTTTTTTTAAGTTATATTATATGTAGTGTTAAATAATGTATGGTGGTACGGAACCCTTCGTATGCGAGTCCAACTCGCACTTGGCGGGTTTTTTTCAGTTACTGTCCTAAGGTTAAAATAGGGTTATCAGGTTCACTGGCGACAAGCGTCAAGCATGGTTTATATCTATCGCTTGGTTTTTTTTGTTCTTTAATGTGAGGAGAATGACGTGCTTGTTACTTAATTGTTAGGTATATTTACCTACATCTACTTAAGTGTCATAGCATAGCACATTTTCCGAGTAAATGATAAAGATCTGTAAAAATACCTGGCGTATAAAATAAACCAGTGCTTAATGAGAATGTTTTTACACCTTTACATATTATTATTTTTAGCCTGTTTGGTCGGTCAAACATAAAACGTAGCCGTCTCGTCGTCGCCTTTACACTTATGTAGGTACCGTCATGAAAATAAGAAGCTAACAAAAGTATCTCCGGGCCTTTTGGCTCAGCCGTGAGGCACACTTTCCTGCTCTTACATTACACTTTTTATTTGTTCTTTTTTTTTTTTTGTTTTAATCTGATATATGTATCTGGTGTAGTGTGTGGTTTAGTCTGTGCTAAGTGTATTTTCTTTCTTTATATTATAACATAACGCCTTGTTTTCTCGAAAGGTTAGGTAGAGGTGTGCCCATAGTGCACCTACATTTCGCCATTTATGTTTGACTTCCATGTATAGCGGGCGAGCCTATTGTCATAAATAAACCAGGCATAAATCCAGACTCCGGGCTAAAACTGAGAAATTCCAAGTGGAAATGCCCAATAACACTTTACCAGACTTGGAAATCGAACCGGTCGGGTAAAGTAAAAGTATCATGTACTTGACAGTAATGACTTTGTACGATATTCTCGTTTACGTGACAAATTTTTTGTTACCGTTAAGTAAACATTTAACTGAAGTGTTAAAACTCCGTTCTAAAAACAACTAACTGCGGTTTATTTTCGGTTCGAGTTTGATTTATGACGCTATAAGATGAGATCAAGATATTATTAGCATTTAATATTTTAACTTTATGTTACTTATAAACCAAATCAAAATCAAACATTTTATTGGAACAAAAAACAGGTTCATTAGCTAAAAAAAAAACTGTTGCAGCCATTAGCATCCGAGAGGGGAGACGCGCCGGCGCCAACAGTTTATAGGTAATACCCACTAGAGCAATAAAATAAAAAATAGCTACAATAGAACCTAAAGTAAGATGATAAATGGTTTATTTTTGTTCGAAAAATCCTTCTTTTTTAAGTAATTACAAAATAAAAATAGGTATCTACAAAAATCGAAGCACTCGTAGTAGAAATAGCTCCTTTTCCCTGAATAAAAGGACCAATCAAAACTCAAAGCATTTATTTCAATTAAACCATTTACCTTTTTTACCTTGGCCAAAGGCTAAGCATTGCCATACAACGTGGTAATGCCGCCAGTCTCTTGGGTACATTACCAGTCGACAGCGATGCGGATGAATTTTTCGACGCTATACTTTAGTTTTTGTATAGTTTCAGTTAAGTTAGAATTTAATTTTGTTATTTTTATTAATTAGTTAGATATTAGTTATTATTTGCTTATTTTACTGTTTTAGTTGTGTTGAAACCATTTACAGGTACTATTGGAATTGTCAAGTCAGTTAGAAAGTTGAAGCTAGTTGTCCGTTCCAGAACGTAGATCTCTATGGAGAATTTGACGACACGGTTGGGCGCAGTGGTTGAGCGATTTACTGCTGCGGAGAATGTCGCGGGTTCGATTCCCGCACGGAACAAATATTTGTACGACCTACAAGTATTTGTTCCGGGTCTGGGTGATTTATCTATAATGTACATGTATTAAAAAAAATGTATATAAGTAGTTTATCAGCCATCTCGTTACCATAACACAAGCATTAGATTGCTTAGCTTGGGACTATACCTATGGCGTTGTGTGAAATGTCCAAGGATATTATATATAGAAGAAACTCTATGGAGATGGGCACTCTTTTAAATCAAGTTAGATATTAGAAAATCCCGAGTACCTACATTATTACAATCATATTAAAATATGTATAATATTATCTTACCTGATCAAACATAGAGTAGATTGATGCAGGAGGCTGGTGGATGGTGCAAACTATCGTGCGTCCATTCCGAGCCAAGTTCTTCAGCATATCCATACACTGAGCTGACGTTCTGCTGTCCAGACCACTGCACAAAAAAGTGTGATGCATGTTAAACATTAACTTAATAACGCCTAGTCTATAAAAAATTAAGAGCTGTAATAATATTAAAATTTATGATTATACTGACAGTGTAATGAATACCTATTCTATACTAATAATAAAGCTGAAGAGTTTGTTTGATCTCTGGAACTAACGGTCGGATTTGAAAAATTATTTTAGCCTTTGATAGCCCAATTTTTGAGGAAGGCTACATGCTATTTAATAACACGCATTAGGAACCGACCAAAAAAAAAAGTTTGAAGTGTTACCGCAGGCAGGCGATGCGATGCGACGGGGTGGTCGGGGGAGCAAGTAATTTCACGCGGACGAAATCACGGGCAGAAGCTAGTGCATAATCCATACTAATAATTTTAAATTCGAAAGTAACTCTGTCTGTCTGTATGTTACCTTTTCACGTCTAAACCACTGGACGGATTTCGGTAAAATTTGGCAGAGAGATAGATTGCATCCCGGGGAAGGTGCGTAGGTAGTTTTTATCGACATACCTTGCGGGCGAAGCCGTAGGCGGAAGCTAGTATTAAATAAATTGTTGAATATTTTTTTATTTACTCTTTAGCTATAGAGAGGCCCCGTCACGTGATCCATAAGTGCCCAGAGCCGGAACAGGTTAAAGACGGCCCTGAGTAGCACCATTTTCCTTTTTACCAAGTACACGTAGTAGGTAGGTAAAAGTAGTCGTTTAGCGTTTATTAGCGTTCATGATAGGGCACGCCGCGTTAGCGGCGGTAAGGCCCCTCTTTGAGGAGTGGCTAGAGAGGCGTCACGGCGCCCTCACCTACCGCCTGACGCAGGTCCTCACCGGACACGGATGTTTCGGGAGGTTCCTGCACATAATCAGGCGGGAGGAAACGCCCGGGTATCACCACTGCGAGGATCGCCCAGAGGACACGGTGGAGCACACGGTGGAGGTCTGTCCCGCTTGGGCAGAGCACCGCCGTGTCCTCGTAGAGGCGATCGGCAGCGGCGGCGACCTCTCGCGCCCGGCCCTGGTCCAAGCCATGGTCCGGGGCGAGAGGGAGTGGGAGGCAGTCACCTCCTTCTGCGAAGCAGTCATGCTAGCGAAGGAGGTGGCGGGATGGGCGAGGGAGAGAGCGGAGAGAGCCGCCCGTCCCAGCCGCCGCGGTAGACGCCCCGGGCGTCGGGAGCCGCGTGACGACTCCCGGCCACCGTAGGCGCGGGCCTGCGGACGGCGAGTAATGGGTAGCTCGCCGTCCGATCAGGACCAGGCCCGTGTCGGACGGCGCGTATGTGTTCCACGCGCGCCTCAAAGAGATGTCAGCAGACATGGAGGGGCCCGTCAGGGCCGAAGCCTGCCGGGGCAGCGGGATTGTCCGAAAGGGTTACCGCTGCCCCGGAATATAAAGGGCTAAGGAAGGAACACGGATGGGTTTTAGTCAGTAAGAGTCTGACACTCCCTTCCGCTCCACCCAGAGCGGGAGGGGCCATTTGATGATTTCCCATCCTTAAAAAAAAAAAAGCATTCATGATTCACCCAATGTGCACTTTTACAATTTCTAGCTGTACGATTTTGTCGTGGACGTCGACGTCCACGTCAAGGCATCACGGAAGTAAAACGTATGGAAATATATATAGTGAGACGATTAGAATTTCACATTATCTGAATCCACGTATTATAGTACCTACATAACGTATTTTAAACATACACAATTAAAATAATTATTATTAACAACAATTAATATGCTAGCCGTGGGACTTTTTTTTCGTTTTATTCCTACTTCCTACTAACAATATAAACGCAGAAGTTTGTGAGGATGGATGGATGGATGATTGTTCGTCTTTTACGCAAAAAATACTCAAAGATTTGATGAAATTTGGCAGACAGATAGTTTATAACCAGGATTAACATATACCTAAGATACTTTTTATCCCGATATTCTTACGGAGGTGAAACCGCGAGGCGCTGTTAGTATTTAATAATATTAAACTTAATTGGTGATTATTTGGTAACAATACCTTAAAGTTTGTGTTGAATTGTGGATACATCGTTCCGCACGTGTCTAGTGAATATTATAAAGGGTGGTTTACCGTGGTAATTTTTACGCTAAGTATGTTTTATTTTGTTTGAAAAATTTAGTTTTCTATTTTTGGTGACATTGTTTATTATATTATTGTAACAGACTGATGATAACAACTTGTAATGACCGCTGTACTATTTATATGTGATACCCTAATCGCCAATATGTATGTAGACGCGTTTTAGTTTCCGTCCACGATAACGTTATGTATGATGTACCTACACGTATTTCCTTACATTTTGTGGACGTCCACGATAATATCACGGTATATACCGTATATATTATAATATCTTCACGTTAGATAGAAGTTATAAAACGCACATTATTGACTATTGCAAAACACGAATTTTATGCAAAGGACGTCTGTTATTTGATTTTCTGATGAATACAATTGTGGCCTTATTTGAATATAGATCAGTATCATAACACAATTAATATAATTAAGAAACTTATCTACTTAGTTTTAATTTTCAAAGTCATCTAAGTACCTACCTATTTGAATTTAAAAGTTATTCTATGTAGACCGGAAGGCCAATTCTCATAATTAAAAACGTTCAAAATCTAGTCGCAATCTCATCTCAACGACAATCAATGTCAAAAACTTGTCAAAAATGTAGTGAAATCAGAGGTAAGTATTTTTGACAGATTGAGACTGAGATCAGACTGTGAACCTTAGAATAATATTCTAAGCTGTGAACATTCTTAAAATTACGAGAATTGTCCCTCTGATGCTCGATAGAACACTGTGGAGGACATCCCTAATAGTGACCATAATGTAAACTGTCAGTACCATCTCTCTGCCAAATTTTATCGAAATCCGTTCAGTGGTTTAGGCGTGAAAAGGTAACATACAGACAGACAGAATTATTTTTTAATTTATAATATTAGTATGGATTTGTGTTTTTTTTTTTTTCTATAATAGGCTCATTGTGTTTGTCTCTAAAATTATCTGCCTATTCTCTACTTATTTTCATTTACCTAGGTCCTAAAGCTAGACTAGGAATTGCTATCAACGATTCTTAGAAATCGAATTGCGAAGATTTCATATAATTATAAACGATGCCGTTGTTGAAAACAAATTAAATAATGATGATAATTACGCTTCATTTTATGGACTAGTAATTATTATCTCATCATAGATTTTCTTGGATAACCTTTAACAAGAAATATTTCAATATCGTTAAATTTTTATTAAACAAATGATACTTACTTATTCTTTTAAATTATTAAATATAAGATAGCCTGTTGATATACAAACTTATAAATTTTATAGCCGATTAGATTATGTTTAACGTTCCAATGGAAATAGAACAGTTATTTAGTGGTTTACAAAAATAAACGTGAAAAATCCTAGGCTAAGATTATCCCAGAACACTAATTACGTAACACGTAATCACAATCTGAATTTTTTTTAAGGATACTCGTATTGCCAATCGATTGCTTTATAAGTTCGAAAAATTTCTCTGGTCAACAACGTAAATAACGCAACGAATGTTGTTGAACTGTCAAAGTGAAAGCCATTACTACTGTTAATGTGTTATGCAATTACCCCGCAGGTCAACAATAGGTACACACGGCTACACATCAAGCTATACATAACCAGTATAAGTTGACTTCTGATTGTATGAAAAACCGGTCAATGCGAGGTCAACTAAAACTGGAAATGTATAGCTTGATGTGTAGCCGTGTGTACAAGGAGTTTTAATTTTTCTGACCACATGAGTCATCAATATCCTACCCTTTTCCCAATTTATTTTTGGTCGGCGCAACATATTTATTCCTCCCATACCTACTTCTCTATTAGTCCTCATCTCAGTAGTCACTCCTTTTCTAGCCATATCATCTTTCACATTGTCAATCCATATTTTCTTTTGTCACACTTGAATGCGGTCAAAATATTTGCAATGGCGACGATAAAATTCGAAGAATCATGAAGTCAGTCATTGAAGCCATTTGCGGCGACGCGCGACGCGACGTGTGACAAGAGTATCACACAGTCCTCAGCCGGTCAGGGCCCTAATTCACTACGACCACTCAATGATTCCTTATTTCGAAACCACGCCAATTCCTTAGCTAATCACGTCAATGTCGCGTTCATTTCGCGCGGTTTCGTTCATTGTATCAGAGAATACGGCCCCTGTTCTGTAAAAATCACAGCGTAAAAACTTAGGTGAAGTGAGCTGTCTATAGGTAATGTCATCCCCTAGCCTTCCTAGCTGGAATGCCAGCTCACTTCAAGCTCACCTAACCTTACTTAGGTTAGGTTAGGTTGTTTTTTAGCCATGTATGTTTTTTTTTTTTGTTTTTGTTATGATTATGTTTAGTTTATTTTGTGATCTTCGTGTGCGAGTCACGGTAAAAACTTATTAATTTTTTTCAAAACTCGATGCGCCATTTTAACGGCCACGTAATACAATCTAATTTTTTTTTTAAACTAATTTAAATCATATTAAATAAATTTTACTTACGTGGTAGGTTCGTCTAGAAATAGCACCGGAGGGTTGTCAATCAGTTCCACTGCTATCGACAGTCGTTTCTTTTGTCCCCCAGACAGATTTGCACATCGCGTGTTTTCTGATCCGGACAACCCTAGCGTGCAGAGAATTTCGGCTATCTAGGACACAGGAAAATTACATACTGATTAAGTATTTTAGTAGTTTTTCTCAAAAGAATATTTTTTTTGTGTAAAAAGTGCTTAGCTTCTAATGCCAGTGATTGGGCTTGAGGATCTAGACAAGTCGAAATTGCTTTCAAAGCGGTTTGGTAATCCTACGACTTTCGCCGGGATTGACTAAGCTTTTGGTAAATGATGATGCATTTGTGACTTTTCTGTCATCATTATCACCGTTTTTCTAGCTAAAATCTAAATGCCTAACCAGAATCTGACTGGTATTTTTCCTATAGTTTTAGAGTGCCTAGTGCCTGTATTATTTTATTAAAATCAGCGTAGTGTCTGTCTATAAACTGAAAAATTTATATTATTTATTTTTATTTATTTCTTTATTAACAGACAAGAAGAAAGGGACAGAAAAATACGTAGGTACAAAGGTGATGCTTATTTCCAAAGACTCTCTTCCAGCATACCCGCAATAGGAAATTAGATAAACAAGAGATGTATACAGTAGGTATACAACGTGTGTAAGAGTACAAAGAGAAAATAAAATACAAAAAAAAACACTAATTTAAATATAAACATTCAATAAGAGAATATACATACTTACATACATACTTCTAAAATAAATATCACTACAATATATTATTATGGATTTCTCAAATATATCTATCTCGTTTTCGTATGTTTGATAATAAGCCGTTATTATTTCCCCAAAGTTCAAAATTTTATTGTACTAAATCATTTCAGCCAAACTTTGTCATTATTGGATTCCTAGAAATACCTACTTAATTTATTATTGCAAAAATAATCTGACTGGGTTTTTTCCTAGTTTTTATTTTCAGTGACTTATAGTACCTATTAAGTAATTTTATTATTAAAACCGACTTAGTGACTGTTTATAAGTAGGTAGATACATGTCAAGCCAATATTATTAACTCATTGCAGATATTTAAAAACAAATACACATGTTTAAGAAACAATCAGATTTTTTGTTATTAAGACGTTATTCTTTACGTAAAGTTCAAACTTTGACTTTACAAAATATCGTTTTTGAATGATTGATGACGACATCATAGTTTGACAGGAGTCCCTGAACTTTCAATGTGTCAAACAGTGAACAGGTCAATGGCATTTTGCTTCTCAATTATTGTAGTCATTTATTTTTATTGTACAAGGTGGCGCAAAGGTTGTCACCCGATGTTCTTTGACTGTATTTTTTTAAATTAAAGTTAAGCTTTGGTTTTGCTTTTGGATAATTTGGTTTATTTGATGCACTAATTTGTTTACCATTAAGGGCTGATTTTTCCAACGCCGTATAACTGTATCGGAGGAATAATTTTGATTTTTTGACAGTTCTTCCAAACAAAAACTGTCAGATGTCAATTTTATTCCACGAATCAAAATTATCGGTTGATTGAAAAATCAGCCTTAAGTCGCTAAAAAGATATTGGCTAACGGCCGCTTTCAATATTCGATCGTGAATTTAAGATTCTTAGGAATCCAGATTTTATCTGATCCCTCGATTGCTGCTGAATCTGCATTTCAATATGTCGATCTCGACTCCGAATCCAAAAAAAAAAAGGGATTGGTCATAAATTTGCGTCCTCCTTAACGTTTTGTTTCAAGCATTCGCAGTAAAAGTACGTCAGTGATATTAATGAGTAAAATCGTGGTTATTTTATTAAAGCTATCTATTTTATGTATAATCACAAGACATTGCATACACAGTAACAACTAAATGCGAAGTCGCAACGGGAAAGTATTTTAAAATAATATACTTCGAGGACTCGAGGTTAAAAACTTAAAAAAAGTTTTGTTGAAAAGTAATGGAACGTCAGTTCGACATTGACAAAATTATTATCATTCACGCACGAGTTTGTTTGTTTCTTCGAAAGATAAAATTTGTGCAGGACAGCCGATCGCATAGTTTAAGCTAATAGTGTGTTATTTTTATCTTTGGGCAACAAATAGGTACCATAATATAGATAATAACCATTTTTAGAAAGTAGATGATGCCAGATGTTTGAAACTCTACGGCGTTCGGGGACTTTCTTATTGCCGAGCCTCGTAGTAAAATTCATAGTTTTATTAGTTGCTTAATGTTTTGTTAGTTGAATGTGAACAAATATTATTGCCTGCGACCATTCTTACAAATATGCATTTTTTTACAAATATTTTTACAAATACAATTATGCATCCCAATCCGATAACTGAGCTAATACTTCAAGATCACTATCACTATCACTTGAAAATATTTCCATTTTCACGTTTTTGCACAGTACAATCGGTCGATATTTGAGGATCGCAAATAAAGATCAATAACGTTCAAAAATAGATTTGTCAAAATCAGAGATCGGTTATAGAATACGGATAGCTGTCACTTTCATACAAATACCAATCTAAAAATCCGATCCGTCCTCCCAAAGATGGATTGAAAAAAAAGATCGGCATATCGAGTTTTCGATCGGTTATTGAAATACTAAAAGTAGGAAATGGATTCAAATATCAATCTCGACCGGCAAATTAAGGATTGGGATTGAATATAGAAAGCGGCCGTAAGTGGCCGCCGCCAGAATTGTTGAATATTCGGGTAAGTAGATGGGATAGGTCCTCGCATTCTTGACGGATATTCTCTTTGTGGGCACTACGCCGGGGGGAAAACCCGCTTCCGCGGCAAATCGCTGCGGAGCGGACGGACCTCCGGCGCGATCTCATGGCGACATGGAAAGAGCGACTGTCGCAACCCAGCGCAGGGCACGCCACGATAGTGGCGATAAGGCCCCTTTTTGAGGAGTGGCTAGAGAGGCGTCACGGCGTCCTCACCTACCGCCAGACGCAGGTCCTCACCGGACACGGATGTTTCGGGAGGTTCCTGCACATAATCAGGCGGGAGGAAACGCCCGGGGTGTCACCTGCGAGGATCGCCCAGAGGACACGCTGGAGCATACGGTGGGGGTCTGTCCCGCTTGGGCAGAGCACCGCCGTGTCCTCGACAATGACAAAGTAGAATCGACATTTTCCGCTATTTGCAAAAATTATAGCATCTTCCGTTAGGGTGATGAATTTTGCTACTTATTAGGTGGCCTAGTAGGTAGCAAAGTAGAGGCTAGGGTAGAGGGGAGGGGGAGTAGAAGATAGGTAGTAAAGTATCAATTTGGACTCCGAAAATAAAGTTGCCATCCCTACTTAAGTAGGTATTTTTAGTATAAATAGGTAACGTTATAATTAAACAGGTCTGGGTCGAATTATAAATTCAGTCGCTATTGCCAAAACTAAGATCAAAAATAGCTAACTTGTTTATCGAAATAGTAGCTATTGCTTAGGTATTATGTATCTTTATAACCATACATGTAATCAATGGAACATTATGCTAGTATTTCTTCTTCTTGTTAAGCCTATTCTTAGTGATATTGGTCGATCAGCTTTCAAGACACTATGTATATTTGTGGATCATGTGATGGGCAGGATTCTGTTTTTTTTTAATCCAGGAGTACCTAGAGTTTTAGAGCATTCGCAGACGGCAAACAATCGGTGGCCGATTTTTTGTAGGAGCTAAATGAGGGACAAAACGTAGGTCATAAAAAAAATCTGACCGATTGTAAGACTTACAAAAAAGGATCCCTGTCCGAGCGCTCTTAGTCAGGCGATGCCTTTTATGATTATAATTCTATAAATAAATATTTCAAATCATACTTAGCATTACATGCAACCTGATACCGACCTGCAAATGGCAAAAGACGTAAGAAAATTTGAATTTTCGAATTAAACTATTGCAATCATAAATTATAAATACAATTCGTCCGTGGATGGCATTTAGATGAAATGGCGATAATAAACAATAGGAAGATAAACATTTTCAAACTCACCACGCTTAATTTCAGTTTGTCAGTAAGTGTATCTCCTAATTTCATGTCAGCGGCGAACTTCATAAGCTCAGCCACAGTGAACAGTGGATTAAGTCTGTCATCCTGTAGAATGTAGCACGTCTTCTTTCTGTAGGCCTTCAGTGATCGCGTTGAATTGTTAGTCCCAAGTTCACATACGGTGTCACCGGCCCGAATGCTGCCCGTAACGCCTCGTGTCCTGAAAGAAACGATAATATAATATACGTATTACTTGTATATATTTGTTTCATAGTTGGGAAAAGGCTAGGCAGATGATGATGTATTTGTTTAGAAATTATGTTAACTTTTTTTTAAATTCTAAGTCAAAGTCAAAGCATTTATTTCAAATAGGCACAGAAAAGGCACTTTTGAACGTCAAAAATTATTATGAAATAGATTTGATTCTAAATATCTAAATAAAATAAAAATATAATCACAAGTAGTTTTTCCTAAAGCGCTTTCGTCCAATAAGTTTCTAAAGTTACAATTCACTGGCTTTTTAATTTTCGATTATGCTAACATTCATTATTATTGTTTTTTGCAGAGATACAAGATTTTTAACCTTTTTTTACCCGTTTTATTGTTAACACATTCGTAAGAAGCAGGCAGTATCAACACAAAGGTAATGTTTTCCCATTGTGTGTTTTTATTTGTGCTTATATTTATGTATAATTAGGTAGGTAAGTATTTACATTATATTTAGAGAGGGGCTTGTGGCTAAGTAATAACAGCCGCACGGGTCGATCTATCAGGTTAAGCAACGCTTGCCGCGGTTGGTCCGTAGATGGGTGACCATCTTAACATACTAAGACCCCTCCGTGGTAGAAACTGCCTATGTCATTAAGTCCGCCTCTGCACACAAATCTGCACTTAAGTATTTAATAAATGAATAAAATCTAAATTATATCTACTTACGAAAAACCAGTAAGTGCGTTCATGAGTGAAGATTTTCCGGCGCCTGAGGGACCCATGATGGCAGTCAACTCTCCGGATTTAAACAGTCCAGAGACACTTTTTAGTATGGTCTTCTTTTCTAAAACAAAATGTTTAAAATTATACATGTGAATAGCTCAATTTAATTTGCCAGCGAGAAACAAAATGTTTCCCACAGCACTGCTTTTCAGCTAATGAAATTTCAAGCTGAAAATGCATGAAATTATTGTTATTTCTAATCTAAATTTGTTTATACAGCATTATTTGTAGTATATGCGAAACCCGAAACACGTGTCTAGTATTTTTATGTAAAGAATCTATGTACAAAATTTCAAAACTGTATCATGAGAAATCACAATGATACAAGCTTGTTATGTTACCTGGTTGTCCGTTCAAAAACATGGTCACTACGCGGCGAGCCGCGGGGTGACCATGTTTTATGCTCCTCCAGCATCGTATGCTCATTGATAATAGTTTGGCAGTAAGTATCTAACTGTACGGCGATTTTATTGTAATTAACTAGTGATTTAATATTTTTGGGACAAAATATAACATGGTGTAAAAAATATTGAAATCGATTCAGTTACTTATTCTGAACAAATTATATTCGGGTTTCGCATAAACTAAAAATAATGGTGTATACACTTGTCGAAAAAATTAGGTAGGTAAGTATTTTGAAACATTCTCTTGACGTCAATCGAAAAACTCGTTCAAATATAAATAATAGATGATAAAATATGGACCTACATAATTAAATAGATCAGTAAGTTTTCAAAATAGGCGTAAATAGATACGTTGTTACGTTATTGTTTTTATATAATCTTTTGCAAAAACCAACCGTTACCCTACCTAGTTTAAGAGCTGCAAGAACATCTGTTTAGAATCTTTCAGTTATAAATATCCCACTGGAACGTACTACCGAGATTATATGTATCCTGTTTGCTACAGGTTATTAACTATCAATGTACCAAATTTCATCTAAATCCATACATACATTACATTCAGACAAAAAAAAATCTAAAAGCTATGTTTTCGGCCATCAGACACCTCGTAGCAATAACTTTTTTCAAAACTATTTAATGTACGTACAGTTTTGACTACTTTACTATTATATTATACTCGTAAGTTGGATATAGAGTATTTTCTCTATGTTCAAATGAATCGCTGAAGATTTCACATTCTGTAGACGAGTTATAAACCATGTTGTCACAGTTACATAAATACATAGGTACATTACACAATGTGCATTGAAATATTATCATTGACTTCTAATGAAAAGGAAAGGAAAACCTTATCTTCTCTTTATAAATCATTCTGATCATGTAGGTACCTTACCTTCCATAAACGAGACTAGATAAAATCTACAGTCTGTTATTATTATACCATAGAGTTACGTCCCTACTTTTTTGTCCTTATCAGATCGTGTTTTTATAGCTTTTATCATAAAATAAATCTCCGGGAAATATAATATATGATTTTGATTATAGATAACCACCGTTAATTACGTCAAAAACGAATCTAGTAGGTATTACATAGAGGTTGGTACTAAGGCATATTCAGACCTAAGCGGTGTTCGCTACCGTCTGCGGTAGAGAAAACCGAGTGGGTATGCGGTAATATTACTGTTCACACCAAAGCGGATTTCGCTATCCTTGTGGGTAGAATACCGAGTTCGAGTTTCGCTCAGGAACAAGCGAAACAATACCTATGCGGTACTATGGCACCAACTATTCCGCTCTAGCCGCGGTACTTCATACTAAATACCTGTCGCCGCACTACAAATCTCAAAACTTAGAGTAGGTTTACAGGTGGGGGGAGGCTTTGGAACTTGCTATTTTACTCACATGCAGCCTAGACGATTTGCCATTTAGATAGTCAATTTTCGCCGCACGGCAAAAATCGACTATCTAAATGGCAAATCCCGCATTATGGAATATAATTTTGTTGCGCAATATGGCATTGAATCATGACAGACTAATTGCCAGGTTGACCTATTTTTTTGTAAAGAATTTATTATTATGTAGATATAATATAATGAATTAATTAATGAAGACTGTTTAATTACCTACTTAAAATAAAATACCAAGTCAGGCAGCATCTATCTACCGGGTAGGTAGGTACAGGTATTCTGATAAAGGTAAATAGTACACATTATTTATTAAATTGATAACTAAACGTTTTATGGGTCGTATACATACCTACCGGAATTTAAATGGCAAATTAACTTTGCTTGTCATTTGTACCACTCATGCGATTGGTCAGATAGTTAAACCATAACGATTACGACTGTAAAGTTAAAGAAAACCTACTGCGATACTACATAACGACGATGAAGTGACAAGAACTCCTTGTATGATTTTTTCGCGGAATTCGCTATTTATGGTTTCGAATTTAAAGGTCACATAGGTATGCACGTTCTAGGATACAATACACAAACAAGAGTCTTGTTTTGTTATTTTTAGTTTCTTTTGTTCCTATATTTAATTTTGCTCTGTCTACAATTACGTTTGCCATCTTTGTATCTGAGTTATAATCTGTGGAAAATGTAGTAGGTGGTATATTTGCTAAGTTATCTGTTTGTTTATTTTCCCTTACAAAATAAAATCAAAAATCTCTGAACTAACTTTTTAATTGCAAGCATAATAAAAATGAAGAAATATCTTCTAATTTAATCACCTAGTCAATGGCATTACCTCCATCGGACGCATGTTGACTTCGACAGTTAGAGGTTATTGGCTCTTTGATTAATCAATCTATCTTGTCAAAAACTTTGAGGTTTTTTTTTTACTTTGTGTAACTCACTTCGCTGTCGATATGTGTTTAAATACTTATTCACTAAATTGTGCGGTAAACTTCTAGGGATTTATTTATAAATGATGATTAAAGTTTAATGACGTTTAAGCGTCAAAATAGTATGGTTAATCAGTCGCTAATAACTTTTTTTTTACTTAACTTTAAGCATGGTAATAAAGGTGATTTTGTTTAACCATAGAAAAGCCCAGTTTTCGAAAGCTTGATCAATGTTGATCATTTCTCTAACAGATCCAAGTTAGATGCTGTGATAATAACTTGACCAAATTCACAATCACTAATCATAGAACATTTTAAGTTGAAGATTTACATGTAAAGTAAAAGAAATAGGCTTTTAGAAACGTTTGGTCTTGTTTTTATGAAATAAATGACTATGTATAGTTTGTTTTTTAATCTCAGAGACTAATCTGACAGGTGTAATGTCAAACTTTTATACTAATAAAACGCAAACACAAAAGACTTAAATGTCAGATTAGTCTCTGAGATTAGAAACGGAACTTTACGTATGTCAATTGACATGTTTCGAACTTGAGTATACTCATTTTGTCGTTGCGGTACTAGCTATTACGTCTTACTCCACGCCTATTGTCTATTCGGTCCCGAAGTTTCGGCCAAAGGAGATGTTTCATTTTCGGCCATAAACTGTACGGTAATAAAAAAATAAGAAATATTTCCACGAATTATGGAAAAAAAAATTTTTCTGAATATTCCCCTGATTACTCGGGCACAAAAAAAAATTTTTTTCAAACTGTTGCCATATTCTATTGAACATGGCGTCGTCTAACTTGCATACTGCTTTCGTCCAGGAATCATGTTACATTAAAACAAAATAATATCACGTAGACGTTATTTATTTAGATTTAAAAGGCATGTATTTCTTTGCTATTATGATAAGATAGTAAGACATCTATCTCAAACAACTTTTTTGAGTAATTACAAGAAAGTGTGACGATTCAATTCATCGTTAAAAAAATATATATTCTACTTTTGTGGATTGTAGACATGTAGGTACTTTTGAACGAAAGTTTCTAACCTTGGTTTGTATTGTTGACAATGACATTGACATAACATCAGTCTGTCAGTCTCGTTGTGGTCTCGTTCACATTATACCTCTCCCGTATTAATATTATACTCTTTGCTATACCTCAGGCGGTGACTACAACTTGCACGTGGACTCTTTAAAACTGGTTGGTCATACTTTCGGGCTTCTGACTACCCGTAACGACTGATCTACAAATGACAGCCGAGACCAACGGCATAGCGTGCTTTCCGAGGCACGGAGGGGTCTCGGTATGTAAATATAGTCACCCATCCATGGACCGACCGCAACAAGCATAGCTTAACCTGATCGATTGACCCGTGCGGCTGTTATAACTTAGCTACGAGCCCCTTTAAAATCCCATACTAATATATTTATTATAAAATAAGTCAGTTAATACCCATTCTAAGCACTTTTATAACCTAATCAAGATGAGCTGAAACCTAGAAATGGTGCAAAAGATTTTATCGTGTCTTGGTGGGCCCAAATCCCAAAAACAGCAATCACAGTTTTGACAAATTATAGGTTATGTAAACGTCATCTTTCCAACCTGTCATGGCTGGCTGTCGATGGTCAATAACAAACGTCAAACATTTTCAGTTTTTATTTAGTGCCTAAAGACTATTAGTTATTATGAAAAAAAACATTATTTATTGTATTCAGGGGTTCGTTTTCTAGGTTTTCTAAAGTGTACATGTTATGGCCGGAGTCCCATACAAAAATGAAACGTCTCCTTTACGGGTGTTCCTACTCCGTATAACTTACAGACATGAGATTAGTTCGGGGTCCGAACTAAGAATGAATGACAGCACGATGTGAGAGTTATCCCTACTCCGGATGTCACGATGCAATGTGACAATTATCCCTACTCCTAAAAATTTATGTTGACACTTATTTTAACGAACCAATTACTTTCGGTCGGGCCCGTATCTTCGTTGACGGACCTAGAGAGTAGACCCTCTCAAGCAAAGGTACCTTTGATTATAACATTTAAGAAAAACGTCATTAAAAAAAACCTTTTGCACAATTATTACAAGAGTAGGTACCTGTAGTCATGGCTGTTCACACAGCATGACAAGTAGGTACATATTTCGAAGCATCATTTATCATTGGAGAATAATAGAAGTATTGTTTTCCTGTAATTAGATCTTTTTTGTGATGATAGAGGACCAATTTAGGTAGATGTTGGTTGTCATCATTTAGAATAATGCCGTTGAAGTAGAAGTTGTTGGAAGTTGATGTTTACGCTAATAGTATAATGATTAAAGCGGTACAGTTTGTAAATTTGGATTTAGGAGGTAATCCCCGAAGTTACTCTTCAGATTCTACACTATTGCCGAGTGCTTAGGAATTATCTTTATTTTTATGGCAGTTACAGTATAGTTGGCTTCCAACGCGGACGGAGTCGCGAATAGAAGCTAGATATTTATAAATACTAGGTAGTGTCTCGGTACCTACCCACTATTATTGTCAGTGGATTTGTTTTATATTCTGGTTATTTATTTTGAAGTATATATAAATAAAAAGTTTGTACCAGGTCCTAAAAATGAGTACGGCTGGCGGTACCCATATGAAGTCAATGAACAATAAAGCGATTACTAATAATGATGCTGAACTTGAGGTCCTGAGTTCGATTATCGGGTCAAGCAAACTGTTATCTATTGGGTTTTTCCGGCCCGAATTTCTCAATAGCAGCCCGGAGTCTGAGATTGTGTCAGAAGATGACAATAGGATCGCACCCTGTTACATGATGGAATGGTGTACATCGAAGAGTTAATATGATTTGAATTGTGTTTGATCAGGCGATTAAGGTCTGTTGACCCATCTTAAGATAATTATTTTTATCATATCTTGTTTGGTATTAATGTTTTTTTTTGTCTCTGACCGATATATTTTCCTTTAAAGCTTAAATAGTAAAGGTTGATCTAATAACATTATTAACATATTGGTAATTAACATATTATTATAGAAGATAACAGTATATGAGAAAAACATGTTTTGTCTAACTTATAAAAGCTGATAATTTATAAATATTGAGAAGTACCCGAATCCCTTTAACTTAGCAATAGTGGTCATGCACTATTAAAAATGTCAGAAATCGATTCAGTAAACGATTTTGAACAAACTATTTTCATAATGTGCATAAATTCGGTTACACATTGCATAAGTTTGTTCCTATAATCAATTAATATTAAACTATCCACGTGTATGGGGACTACATGAGCTAAAGCGCGGTCTTTATCGGACTGCATAGAAAAGAAAGAGAAACGCGATGACACAACACTGGTAATTTATTGCAAAATATGAAGCTATTATCTATTTACAGACTACTTAATAATAAATAATCCGTCACTGAATGCAGTTTGGCATTAGAAATTTAATTGTATATTTTTTATTATAATTAAAATTGTTTTTAAAGACAATTAATCGGTGTATTTGAAGATTTTTGAAGTGAGAGTGAATAGGCTTCTTCTGGGTAAGCTCCATCGTCGACTCTGTCTCTGTCACCTCTGACCTAGACTAGAGTCAAGAGCAAACCCATATCAAATAAAAAAAAATTAGGTATGTATAACTATTAATTATTGCGTTCTTGATAATGACATGCTGACAGTGACCGACTTACCGACTTGTAAAGAGTTCAAGTACGTTAAGTGCGCACTGATCAGTAGTCAACAATCCATCAATCAATCCTACAATAAGTTATGTGCATACATACGAGCGACACGCGTCGTCGACAGAGGCAACTGCAACCGTCGACGGCGTCGACGCGTGTCGCTCGTCTGTATCTGCTCTTAGTGCTTGTAGCAACTCACCCGTGTAGTATAATGTGATAATACTGTCCATTCTATTTTAATCTGTGCTATTCTATTCATTAATTTCCATAAGAAAGGATGAAATATCGGTAACCAGTTCATTAGACTACTGACTGCGAGATTTTCAACCAAAGTAGCGGTTGGATTAAGTTGGATTCGGCAGAAATTACTAACGAAGGCCGTTATTATGGGGCAACCCGTAATTATTGTGTAAAGGATACTCGTAACAACAAAACTTAATTATAAATATTAAGTAATATCTAAATTCATTTCGTATTTAATTTGCTTTAATAATAAAATACGGAGTAATTATGCTTAGTTTTAATTAAAATGCAAAAAACTGGAACTGCTTTTTGTGATGACAAAATAAATGATGATGGGGAGTTTTTAAACAATAAACGATAAAACCTGGGTAGATATAGTTCTTATATGTATATTTACATTGCACCTACCTCACCTACCTGCATACCTTCTTAATATTTTGCAACTAGCCTTGATTTCATATGGAAAGGGTTTCTGAAAACCTTGAAAATCTCATTGAAACCATTTGGCATCTCAATAATTGTCGACTTCATTCTTGTAGAATTTAAACCATTTGCACAGAAATAGGAGGGAGGGGCTCCGTCGACATACGGTGCTTTCTGTGAAATAAGGTATTTGGAAACAGTGGTTTCTATGAACAAAGTTTACAGCAAGAAGTGCTATGAACAGAGATTTCTGTAAACAGTGCTTTATATGGACCGAGATCACCGAGATATCTACAAACAATGTTTTCTATCAACAAAGTTTTCGGCGAAACGTGCTGTCTAGGAATAGAGATTTCTATTAACTATGCTTTCTGTATGTAGTCGTATCGTACAAGCGTCTTTCTATCTTAGGTTCCACACTCCTTTTTTTTTTTTTTTTTTTTTAACAATGGCATCTCGCAGTTCATCCTTTATGAGGATGGCTACTGCTTAACCGGACTTTCCTGTGGATGCCTCGAATTAAGGCCTCCAGCCAGGGCAAACAATAACTTAAAAACTAAGCGACAGCGCTAAGGGTAACCCCCTGCGGGGTTCGGACCTCGGCTCAGGGCGTCGCTGGAAGAGGACAGCAAGGGACAGGCTGGATCGGTATTATTATTGGTGTTTAGGGGCGAATTTAAAACTACAGGCTCAGCTGCGCGGGCTGGCTCGAGCAAGGGTCGGGGCGGGCACGGTGATGGTGCGGGACGTCGCGACGGGCCTCGGCGGCGAGGACGGAAGGACGGATGTCTGAGCTTGTGATTGTGTTGTCGTCTGAGAGTACTAGTGGCCTTACTGCTCTCCTGGAGGAGGGTAGTGGCGTCGTCGGGGACAGTGAGGGTATGCCTTGGTCGGCGAATCCTACTTATGCGGGAGGGAGTGTATCGGGAGGCCGCCGCAATCAGGGGATTGGGGTGCTTTATGGCAGAGTCAAAGAAGCGCTTGGAAAGGCGTTTCATGAACTGCTGGATGGTGGGGAGTCTGAGATCTAGATGCAGATTCACATTTCGGACATAGAAGGGGGCTCCCGTGACCTTTCGGAGGAAACGGTTCTGGAGGGTTTGCATTTTATGCAGGTTCCACACTCCTATAACTGACCGACTTAAATAGTCGGTAAATTTTGACAATTCAATAGTGCCTGTACATGGTTTAATTGAAATAAATGCTTTTATAAATGGTTGAGTTTGAGTTCTGTAAGAAAATAAACATGACTTTGTCCATAGGTTTTAAGGATGATGTACTTCAGAATTACCTACTATGCGTTTATTAGCTAAGCAATAACAGTATGAACTCAGTACAGGGAACTAGATGCCCAGTGTCCATGTGTAAGTGGTTACAAGTAGGTACTATTAGCACAGATACATCCTTAAGAAAACTAGTTAAGCCACTTGTCAGGTTTTATCAGTAGGTAATTGCGTAATGTTCTCTGCCACAGTTTCTTAGTTTCTATGTGAAGCATAGTTACAACTTTGCTTAAACACTCTTATAAAGAAAAATAGAAGTTTTCTTGTAGTAGGAATCGATAAGAATTCAAAGGTATCTAAACTAATAATACATCCTATTCTATATATATAAAATTCAAAGTCCTGACTGACTGATAATTAGATCAACGCACAGCCTAAACCGCTAGTCCTAGAGACGTGAAATTTGGAGGGTGTATTCTTTGTGAAGAGTAGGTATCCACTAAGAAACAGTTTTCGAAATTCCACCCTAAGAGTGTGAATGGGGGGAGGGTGAATTTCACGCGGACGAAGTCGCGGGCAGAAGCTAGTACCTATTATAAAATGAAAATATTTGATTGCTGATGATGATGTTGTTTGTTACGCTTTCACGCTAAACGGCCGGGCGGCCATAATTTTTTGATTTTGATATTTAAAAGTGCGTTTTAATTTTTAATGACCTAATTGAAATAATTTATTGATTTTGATTTGCTATTTAGACTCTCAATACTTTTACGTGACAGATACCACTTAGCTTTTAGCACCTAGTTATTTTTCTCGTAATGTTTACTTAGGTATGTTGCCTGTAGTTACTTTCACAGCTTGCTGTTAGGAAATCTTTGCACTGGAGACGAGTTTTGCTTTCTCTAAGACACGAGATTTCAGTCATTAAGAAGACGTTTCTAAGTATTAGGTATACCCTCGAAACAAAGAGGTTTCGTATTACCGGCAACATTTAATTATTTATTACAAAAAAAATATGCACAAGTTAAAAAAATACTGTGCAAACTGCAAAGGCGGACTTAATGCCTGCGACATTTTCTAACAGTCAACCTTGGGGTGATGCGGAGACAAAAAACATGGCAGGTGCAACATAAGAGATAGATAACTCGAAAAAGAATAAATACAAAATTATGTAGAAACTTTGTCAGGAGAAATAACGATAGATAGAGGAGAAAAAGAGTACAGCAAATCAGCGCAGAGATGATTCTGCCAACTTCTTAAGATTACTTTAATGATAAAACTCGATTAATGAAGGTAACTTTATGTTAAGGAAGGAAATTAACACGATGATACCCCTAGCATGTAGGTCAAATCTTTGTAAGTACCTTTAGAAGTATCAGGTTCTTGTTGAATCCATGATATGAGTAGGTTGAGTCGGTAAATAAATAAAATTATCTATCGAGGGTCAAGACGTGTGTTCTCCTACTGCCTTGAAAACAATTCCAAAGAATAACAATATTGTCAATGTAGAGGTCAATATTGACAAACATGCCTTCAGTCACAACGAAGGAAGTCATTCAGAAAATCAGAAGTAGATACAGTCACGATGACAGCTTGTGGATTTAGTAAATAAATACGGTGTGTATCCACACATAGGCAGAAAAAATTAATAACTCACTGTATTATGTATAACTTTAGTGCGATAGCCGATAGGTAAGTCGCTGTCGAGAAACAATAAACGGAATTAATAATTTAATAGCTGATTTCACTTAGAAAAACCGGGCAAGAGCGAGTCGGACTCGCGCACCGAGGGTTCCGTACCATCATATGTTTTTAAATTTTCATTGACGAGGCCTTATTCGTCAGAGAATTTTAACGACGATTTTATTGGGGTGATTAAAAATATAACCGACCGCCGCGCGCGCCGCCTTCAACGTTCGGCGGTCTGTTTTATAACACTGATTTATTGTAATGTTTATTTTAACATTTATATTGCAATAATAGGTATATATACAAAATTAAATGCAGCTGCATGTGTGTGCAGAATGCACGGCGCGTAAGTCAGTAGAGTAATGTAGGTTCCATACAGTTGGTGTTTGTGAATTGAAAGAAATAAAAACCATAATCAAATAAAAAAAAAAACATTATTTCTTCACCAACTGTATTCGTAGCTATCTAATTTAATAACATCAAGCGTATTCACCAAGATTATAAGATTACTGATTTTGTGACAACAAAATAGTATTCTTTTTGTTTTCACAAAAAATAATCAGCAATGTTTTAGTAAATAAAAACACAATGGAATTTATGGGTGCTTTTAGTCCACACGTGACGAACACATAACTGCTTTGGCCTTCATTTTTTCATTCATGACACATGCAATGAACTCAAGCGAAATACGGTAAAAACAAACACAAAAAATCTACAACACTGTAGGCACATAATAGATATGTATTTTATTGCTTTATTGTAGGTATGTATTTATTATTATTCAGCAGTTAAGTTATTTTTCCGGTTATTTTTTTATGGCAACCAATCTTACCAAAGGGTATCGTTTTACCCTGTAACTGGGTTGTGGAGGTCAGATAGGCAGTCGCTTCATGTAAAATGCTGATACTCAGCAGCATCCAGTTAAACCGGATAGCCGACACCAACATAATTAGGAAATGGCTAGACAGAGGTAATGAGGCATTTTCCTATTTATGTTTAAGTATCATCATTTGATCCCACAAAAGGTATTCTAGGAAAACGAGAGTGATGGTCATTTTCTAACAACTCGCGTTATCGTAATGGTAAATATGTAATAAGTAAGTATTGTGCACGTGTGTAATAACGACAAGTAGCCAAGTGGCTGGTTGAATCATCGCTTCTGACAATATCAAGGCAATTTACCATGAACCACAACTAGGTAAAAGTTGAAGTAACCGCGCTTCATTCTAAAGATCAGGAAATTATTGAGTGACTCATAAAAATCTAAAGTGTTAGTCGGACTCGCACACGAAGACTTTTGTACCACGATACAGACGCCAGCACATCAAGCTACTACAATCTGTCAAATTTCTTTGATAGATTTTCAACTTTATATATATACATAAGGTTCAAAGTTTATTGGGAAAATTTGACAGTTTCGGGTAAGTTGATGTGCTGGCGTCTGTACAATGATCAAGATCGAGCAAAAATACGTCGAAAAAATCACATTTCTTGTACGGGACTCTTTAATTTGTACATGTAATTTATTTTTATTATTTGTTGTTAAAGCGGCCATAGTAGTACACATTCTGTGAAAATTTACAGTTTAAAAGCCCTGTGACAGACCTACGGACGGACAGCGGAGCCTTAGTAATAGGATTTCGTCAAGTCCCGTGTGGGCACTTTGCGTACGGGACCCTAAAAACTATTTATTTCATTGTCATGCTTACAACAAGTCTTCAGACGCTTTAAAACTTATCATTGTTAGTTACAAAATACATAAATAACTTAGCTAAACTTGAATTATTCATTACAAAAAAAACTTAGCAAGCGCGTACATTCATGAATAATTTTCCGTTGAACAATACCTATAGGTATTTGGTTTATTATTTTCACCGTTGTGACCTTGATCATTATCTTTGACACTCATTTTACGTAAAAAAAGAATACAAGTCAAGATAATGTAGGTCAGTTTAATTATTTTTACGAAGTAAGTAATCATCACTAATCAAAAATGGTACTTAGATTATGCAGTAAAACCAAATTGTGTTTATCACTCGCATCACTGATTACTGAATACTGGAACTAAAACTAATACTGAATACTGAATACTTAATGAATATTGGTATTCAGCTGCATCCGGTTAGACTGGAAGCCGACCCCAACAAAGTTGGGTATAGGCTAGGCAGATGACTCGCATCACTGATTATTGTCAACGATTAAGTCTAGTAGTGTGTGTGTAGTTTAGTTCAGTGTAGTTTAGTATTTATTAGAATTAATTTTATCTTTTTGTGTGCACGTGTTTCTGTGACAAATAAACCTATTTTTCTTTCTTTCTTTCTTTTAGTGTTACAGTTGCCTTTGCTTACCTATTAGACTTAGTACTTAGTGTAAGTAGTTCATGGATAATCAATGTTTTTAATTACAGGATGAAAGGTTTTTAAGCAATTGACATTAGAATACAATAGCTCTGTAATTATTTAGCAACAAATTTGCTAGACATTATTATAGAAATACTCGTAGCGGATCTGAAGGCACCTGCACTGATTATTCAGTTTCCGTTTAATTGAATAAGGACAGGGCATTTGAACAGGACATAATTATGTTAAGAGAGAAAAAGAGAAGTGGACCAAATTAATAACAGAGTGGTACCCAAGGGGTATGGAAAAATGAGCAAAGGACGACAAGCGAAACGTTGGGAAGACGACGCGCTACATCAAAAGAGTAGCTGTTCCAGAGTGAATAGAGAAGGGGAGAGACAGAGAGATATGGAAAACCTTAGAGGAGGTCTTTGTCGAAGGACAAGCTGTTCAAAATGAGTGTACCGAACGTCGATAATTAAAGAAAATAAATTTGAATACCTAGATGTAATTAGAAAAATATTATAAAACACACAAACACAAAAGGCATATTTTATTTTAATGGCAGTAAATCTATGTTTGTATGAAGTTTTATAGTCAAACTAGCTTCCGCCCGCGGCTTCGCCCGCGAAGTATGTCGATAAAAACTATCCTATGTGCTTTCCCGGGATGCAATCTATCTCTCTGTCAAATTTTATCGAAATCCGATCAGTGGTTTAGGCGTGTAAAGGTAACATACAGACAGACAGACAGACAGAGTTACTTTCGAATTCATAATATTATTATGGATGTTATGGGCTACCTGCTCGCTTTGGTGTTTACTGTAAGTGCAGCAAGCAATTGTTATATTAATAAATAATAATAGAATAAGGTTCTGTGCTGACCTAGCCGAAACAGTTCGGTCTAAAGTTATTGACAACACTGTTTTATTGGCGACACTCGTTGTGCACGTTGCACGCTCCTTTGGTCACAATTATTGCGGTAGGCTTTCCAAAAATGATAAACTTCCTTGATAAGCTGCCTAATCATTATTATTAAGACACGTCGTTATTACATAGCGCCGAAGTGATATGATTTATGGTGATAATAATATTTTGTAATTTTTTGTTTAGCCTGTGTTTATTGTAACTCAATTTTGTAAAATAATCGTTTCAAATAATGTGTCGTAATCAATATGACTGAAATTGGCGTAAAATGTTGGTCTCAAATACTTTCAAGTCCATTGCAATACGCTTTTCGAGGTTAACTGCATACCTACCTTGGAAAATTTGAAATGTTCAAGGTACAATACATAAAGATAGGTATAGATTGATATAATAAACATGTAATTACCTACCTAAAATAAAAATACCGCTTCATGAAGCACTTTATCTACGACCAGCACAATAATTCCGTAACACACTATCAATCACAAACTGAATTATTTTGCTAATCCGTTGCTTCATATTACCTATGTTCGAAAAATTTGTCAACGTAAATAACGCAATGAATGTTGTTTAACTGTCAAAACAAAAGCTATTCCTACTGTTAGTGTTTTACGCAATTATACCGCTGCTACGTCAGTTAATAAACGACTTTATAATATTAAGACCTAGGGAGGTAATAGTTTCAGTAGGTAAACTTAGTTATTTGATTTTGTAATTTTAACAAAACACTTGTTGACAAGACAGCTTAGCAAATTATCTGGGGTCCTAGGCTCCTAGCCCTACCTTCGATGTGAGTGTATCTGGCAGGCCCCAAAAAAAAAATCGAAGACATGTGACATCTACCAACCCGCACTGGACGCGCATGATAGATTATAGCCCACTCTCTCCCATATTTATCTGATGAGCAATTTCTCGAGCAATATCCTTCAACATGATTTAGATTGACGAATTATAATTCGGCTGTAAAAAATTAAAACTTACGTTACCAGATTTGGAGGCTTCGTTGGGAGAGATGTCGGCCGTATACCAAATAATTAATAGTTATGAAGAAAGAAAAAAAAACGAACCATTCATCATTTTTCTTTTGCAGTAAATACCTATCCAAGAACATAACTATAATGATGTAATCTATTCTGTAGATCTAATATTTTGTAACAATATTATTTAAAAGAGTGTGGCGTGATAAAAAAAATGTGTGCTTCACTTTCGATATGCGTGGCGCGGAGTCCATTTTTTTTATAAGCTGTTATAAATTTGGTAGGTACAAGAAGAAGAATATTCAACAACCTTGGTACTTAGGTACCAAAATGTTGACCCGAAGGATGAGTGCAACAACCCGATCAGTTCGTTTTTTTTTTTTTCAAATTTAAACCATGCCTGAAAATTATGACTTTAATGTGGACAATGGGTATGCATCAAAAGATTATAGGTACAGCATCAGCATTATTTTTACTTATTATTCTTTACTTATTCCGATCAGGAGGCCTACCATGATCTATTTAAAAACGATTCAAAAGCAAGACATTTCAGTTTAGGTTCTTAAACTGCATCGTTCACAGTCGTACCATGACGTCCAATACACTCAGCGGCATTTGGATCGTTGAAAGTGAAGCTCGTGGTAGGTATCCAGATGGCACGGCCTAAATTAAATCGTTAAACTGACGTCATGGTACGAATTAGCAGAACAGTTCAGTTTAGGTCCTAAAGTGGATCGCGTTAAGAGATCGTGGTAGGTATGCTGGTACTTAGTCATGATTATTTATGCAAAAATGATTCACATGTAAAGGAGGTTCTTGACTCCAAACACGGATATTCAAGCAGGTTTCTTTGGCAGCGCAAACGCTAGCAGTGCCAAACTATGCATTACCTAGAGTGCCTATGCACCTTAAAGGCTCCCGCAGACAGGCGCGACCGCGACTTAAAGAGGAAATACGGGTGGTCGTTTCTCCATAGAAACGTTCTCGCAATTTTTCTTTCTGGTTAATGACCATAAAACAATGATTTTTTGCAGAATAGTTAATGTTAACTACTTAAATTGTAGGTATGTCCCTATGTTTTCCTTTTTGATGATACATTATTTTTATAAGCACTAGAACCCCTTAAAAAAATGCCGCTTTGAACCGCTGTCAACAGAGGCCTGACAACTATTAATGAAAAACGTTTTAACAAAAAAAAAACGACTTCGAAAAAAAAAACTACAAAGTGATAAATAACTTTAATTTCGGAAGTCGGTGTCAATAAACGAAAATGCAGAACCAACGACACCGACTTCCGAAATTAAAGTTATTTATCACTATGTAGTTTTTTTTTTTTGGAAGTCGGTTGTTTTTTTTTTTTTGTAAATAAGTTTTTTCATATAAAGTGAAACGAAGCTTAGTATGTATACATGTGCGTAGCTTAGCCATGGGCTGCCGTGTAGCAGCGCCGTAAACCAGGCATTTAATATGTATACATCCTGTTGTGTACGTGACACCAGACTCGTGTCTATTTGCAAGTTTTTCATAATTATGGTAGTAATTATCTGTTCATTATTATGGTTCCTGCTTATTGTTATTAAATTACATTCATCTATTAGTAAGTTGTTTATTATGTGCGAATAGTTTTGTAAGAAAACGTTGTTCAAATCTATTTGATGCAGGGATTGTCACTGTTGACAGCTCAGTTCACAGTTGTCATGGATATATTTCTACAAAATAAATAGGTCGGCAGTACCTAGTAGGCTCAGACCAAATAAAAAGGTAAGACATAGGGCTGTCAACAGTAAAGTGAAGCCAGTTTCGTAAACATGTGTGCACTTAGTGAGGTGTAGTTTGATTGTAAACGGTTGTAAATCTGTGCGTGTGAGCGTGTATGCACAGAGCTTTTTATTTGGTCTGAGGCACAGAGCGGAGGTGTAGTTTTGGCATGATTCACTGTATCGTTCTCAGCGCTCTGTCTTGGTTTTTTATATTTAGTCTGAGCTAGTAGGTACAAAAAAAAAATACAACAGATATAAATCTGTGTTAGGTTGTTCTAAACTACACAATGGATTTTAATGGGGTTCTTCTTCAGTATGAATGAATGAATGAATGAATTGCACCGATCCCAGCGTGGTTAAACCAGACTCGATTAATCGAATGAACCCCAAGATTCGCACTAGCTCCTGTAGCCTCATGTTCATGGTGCTACAGCGACCATTGCATATCAAGGAATAGACCGGGGGGCGCGGTAATGGTAGGGAAGACGTGCCCGTAGGATAGGTAAGGATTTAAGAGCCTACCGGATATGCATCCTAGAGCAAGCCTTGGACTAGTGGAGAGATGGGTAATTATTATCTATGGATGGGCATCTTTTAACGACCTTGACGCCATCTTGGTTCAGGTCGAGCTTCATCGGTGAGTCTTTTGGCAGGGCTCTACTGCTTGCTCTCTTCCTTTGTATGCCCTTGCTCTGCTGTGTTGTATTAGATGTTACTGTTTTCGATGTCGTCTTCGAATGTTGCTGTTTTCAATGTCGGCCTCGGAAGTTTCGCTACTATCTGTTTCCGTTTTTTTTTTGTAAATTTCACTAGCAGCGATCTTGATCTTACTTCTGTCTTCCGCTGTATCCATCCAAAAATTTATTCCCTTGTCGAAGTACTTCATGTCCTGTTTTAAATTGTCGTTCCATGTGTATTACATTTGGCCTTGTACTGGTGTGGGTTGGTGAGGTGTGGTTCGCGGCGCCTGTAGACTGGGGTTCTTGATGCGTTTTTCCGTCTAAGAATTCATGGATTTTCTTTTGTCTTGGTTTATTCCTAGAGTGGTTTATCAAGTCTCTCATGATAGCTCGCTCGTATCTTCTGAATCTTGACCAGTTAGCTTTACTAGGTGTCGATACTTTCAAACCATGTATCATGCACGGTACGATCACCATTCGATACATTAGTCTGGCTAATTTCCAGTCCATATTTGAATTATTTATGAATGGTAACGATTTGGCGTTTTTCATGGCCTGTTCGCAACGTTTTTTTATCGTGCTTTTTCTGCTTAAAGTAGATGTTATGTATGTACCTAGGTATTTGCTTTCGTCACATGTCGGTGTACTTATTCCATTAAGGGTCACGTGGGTCGTTATCTGTGTAGCTATGGGGTCTCTAATTAGTATTTTTATTTTGTTTCGTTTATTTGGAGACCTACACTATCTAGTAGGGGTTTAATATGGTATAGGATACCTTCTAACCCTTCTAGGTCATCTGTAATGAAGATAAGGTCATCCGCAAATGATAGTACCAGGGGGAGTGAGATTTCGCGATCCTGGTCAAGTTTTATTAATTGGGTTTCGTCGAGGATTCTAAGGACTTCGTCGATTACCAGTGTAAGCTGGCGAGGGGACAGCGGGCAACCTTGTTTGACTCCCTTTGCTTTAATAAACCAACTGCTTTGCTGGCCACACCATTTGATGCATGTTTGTTCATTCATACAAACCTTGATTATCCTGTCGGTTAGCGATTTGTTGGTTCCTTGTAATAAGATATCTCTTAGTGCACTGAGGTCAACGTTGTCAAAGGCCTTTTCAATGTCGAGGGCGAGTATATAATTTTTTTTTTACCCGCACGCCTTTCTTCGTCTAAGACCCTTTTAAGCGTGAAGAAATGGTCATCTGTTGATGTATTGTTTAAAAAGGCTGCTTGGTAGTTGCCCAATTCCGTTATTATCTCAACTTATTTTTTTGGTACGTAGGAGGCGTAGATTCTGTAGTAACCCGTATTGCAAACCGATATGCGGCGATACTCATTCGCATTTTTAGGGTTATTGTTTTTTGGAATTGGTACCTGTATGGTCTCCAGCCATGTGTCTGGTGCTTCGTTCTGTATCCAGGCTCTGTTCATGTGTTTGTGACGGCTTTTTGTAATATTTGGAGCATTGCTTTGTAAAACTCGATTACCACTTGGTCAGTTCCGGAAGCTGTCCCGTTCCGCATTTTATTAATGATTCCCACTACGTCCTCCACACTGGGCCCAACACACTGTACTTCGGTTATCGGCTTTTTTATATTAACTGTTGGTATAGGATGACCCTCGGATTTTTTTTTTTATGTTTGTTCGCTTTTGGTCATCGGTATATAAGTAGATCTTTTTCGACGTTTTGTTTGAAGTTTGTTTCTTCTGTAAAAAAAGTATAGCATCTGCATGCGTTTTGCAGGGTGGTTTTTCCCCAGTCCATTGAGGCAGGCCCTGCATGCTTTTCGTTCTTCCTGATATTTAACCATTTGAAGTGTTGCCTGACATTCATTTACTAGGTTGTGCCTATTTGGGTTATGTGGTTGTAATTGTTGTAGGTTAGCAAGAGCTACCTAGTCGTTGATCTCTGGCAAGAACTGGCTGAAGAATCAGAGTTTCCTGGGCAGCCGCTTTTAATACTTTCGTTATGGTATTCCAGGGTATTTCGATGTTTTCGTCCGTTGATTTGATTCCCATATCTTTTTTTTTTTTTTTTAAGCATTAGTATTTTGTTTTCGTGAATTTACTATTGAGGGAGGCATAATAGCACTGTTTATAGTTGAAATCCTTGGACGCAATTGTTGTTTCCTTTGTGTCTTGCTGTTGTCTTTGTGTGTTATTGTGTTGGATGTTTTCTTTTTGTTTGATTTGAGGCCCCACGGACGTTCCAAGTTACAATACGCAATTCTGAATAATTTATTGCGGTTCCTACACGGCTGGTTTCTAAGTATTGTGAACCCAGTGGCATCTGCGACTACGTCTGATAACGGTGTATACGTTGATGCTTGTTGTTCATACTGTGTTAGGCTGTTCGTTTGAGACTGGGGTCTCGTGGGTTGACCTTGCTCTTCACGTGTGTTGTACTGGTTAATTAAAGGCTTATTACGTTATGTTGTTTTGACGTTGTTTGATGTTTGCCTTATATCTATCGGGTTTCTGTTGTACTGTTCGTCGTCGGTCATGACCCAGCTATCATAGCGCTGGTCCTTATAGAGGATGTGTATGTTGCCGGGTACTGGTTCACCGGTAGGTGAATACACTAGCGTGTGTCTTGTATCCGTGTGCACGTGCAAATTTACAAGATAGAACTCGGACGCGGCAATTAAGATATCCTCTCCTTCCCAGAACGTCTTGTTAAACTGCGTGGTTATGTATTCTGTTATCCTTTGTTCCTGGGACAGATTGCTGTTAGGGGGAAATTAAATGGATTTTAATGGGGTTCTTCTTCAGTAATAAAAAAAAAAAAACAAAAAAAAACCCAAGGTTAGATAAAAGCAATTTGACGAACCGCTCGTTATGTTTTCATTTTCTCGTTGCCTTCCTCTTTATAAATAAAGTTTAGATTAAATCTTGTTTCAAAATAACAAACATAATTAAATTTAATGAGAGAATTAAATCTATTGTGAGACAAAATAAATATATTACATATTTAAATCTAAATTTTAAGCGCATTACTAGAGAACAGGAGTAGGTAGCTACCGATTTTTTTTATATTTGTTTTAGTCCGAATTAGGTTTACGTACAGAAAGAAAAGAAAAACCCTAAGTAAAATGTTCAAATTCAAGAAAAACTGAACGTGGTTTTCTTATAAGTATTTGCTCTAATAATATAATTTACTCTGGATCATCTACTGCCTCTGAAAGTCTCAAACGCCCACGAGGGGACGTTAACAGCCACGTTGAGAACCTTAGCACTATAATGGATCGTCGTCATAAATCATGGATCGATTTACGAATGGTCGATCGCCGATCGGCGTCACGTTTTGATGACAGCTGTCATTCGGAAGTTATAACGACTTCAGGCTATTGACATAAAAGTTTTGATGTTGCAAATTACAATGACATTTTGGAGCACATCTTTTTTAACTGCTCCAATATTAACCCTGCCCATGACTTGTCTCTATAAATTAAAGATCCCTGTCCCAATTAACTTTCCATCCCTGTTAACATATTCTTCCCCAAAGCTCCTTGAAGCTTTGATGTATTTTATCCGCGTCAATGACATCAAATTATGATGATTTCTGTGTAAATAATAATATGTATATTATTTTTTAATAACATAACATTTTTTTTTTCTCTATTTATTTATTTCAGTGTACTTATTAATATTCTTCAACAAGTTTCACATTAAATTTAGCTATTTTCTTTGGATATAGTCATGGATGTAGGTAGAATATTAGTTTCTTTTTTTGTTTGTTTTTGTAATTCTAAAAACCACTACGTTTTCTCATATCACATCTGAATTGTCGACATCGCCACCATTGCCATAAAGAAAAATAGAATAGAATAGAATACAATGACATTTTAAGTATAAAAATTCTGAAATATTATACTAAGTGGCTTTATCCGCACCTTTGGTCACGTACTTTTTTAAGATGTTGGCAATATTTCAATTTTTTTATTTTACTGACAAGAATTTTTTGTCCGTATTTGGGGTTGATCAAAAACGGAAAGAAATGATAAAATCATGAATATTTATAAAAGCACTTAAAAGCCGATTGTTAACTTGTTTCCTGCATATTTTATTGTCAGGTCCTGTCCTGCATATTTTATTGGCAGGTAAAAATATGGATACCTACATAAATTATTCTAAACAACGGCCATTTTATTTGTTTGTGAAGAAGGTTTAACAGGCCTCAGGGCCGCCCGCGCCCTTGACATTGGCATTGTAACAAAACAATGTCTGCGTAAGGCCAGTCGCACCACTATGAAAATCTACACAATGTAAGTACATTCAGTGTAGATCTTATATCTTATAATTATAATGTATTTAAAAATACGTGCGTCACGTCAGTCTCGCAAAAACTCGAAAATGGCTCGACCGATTTGAATAGGTACTCGTATTTTGTTTTGTTCGCCTCATTACTGGGGTGGTTTTGGAAAAAAGAAAATAAGGAAAAACCCAAAGTAGTACAAAGTTCACTAGGTCATCTAGTTTTAGATAAAGTAGATCAACACACCTACACTTTGGACGTAACAAAGTAGTGAACAAAACGTACCTTAGTACGGAGTTTCACAGGTTTTATACATCTAAAACCGAAAACGAACGAAAACTAAAAAAAAATAACTTGGCTGCCAGATTGTACCTACAATTGAATACAAAACCTATATAAATTGGAAAATAACTGTGTAATTTTTTTGTTTTGTTTTTTGGTTTGTTTTTAATTGGTTTGTTATGTATCCTGTTTGTATAGCAGATTGCCTTATATTTTGAATACTGCGTTATATATAGACTAGACACACTTCATCAATTTGCAGTGTTGTATCCATTTCATACATCTGTCAAAGAATAACAGTTGTGATTTACGGACCATTTAAGTTGGTAGCCAATTAGATAAACTATTTTAAACCCTGACTTTACATTCACAAAGATGTTCGTCAGAATTATGCAGGTCCCTTACCTTAGCACGTGTAGGTTAGTGTCATCGTCACCACGGAATAATCAGAATAGCTGGTTAAATTGTTAGCGTTTACATATTATCAGCTTTTTTTTTAGAATTGACATGTACTGCTTTATTTTATCTCGTCTGCTCCACGTCCGTATGTCACTGCAGGGATCCAGCAGAATATCAGCGTCAGGTACATTTGCCTGACACATGCTGAGCTGGACTCCCATTTTGTACAACCTTGAGACGCACACCGCACTTTGTATATTTGTTTTTTTGGTTTATAGTATGTCATAGTGTCACTTTTAAGTCTGTTTTTTTTTTTTATTTTGGCACCTTGTTTTTATTGTATAATTATGTAATTTGATAGCATTTAATTGTGCTTTTGTGTGTTATGCTGTCTTTTGTGTGCACTTAATAAATGGTTTGTCTATTCAGGTTGAAATTTTAATCACCGTTAACCCCTTAAAGGGTCATTGTACAGACGCCAGCACATCAAGCTACTACAATCTGTCAAATTTCTTTGATAGATTTTCAACTTTATGGCTAAAGTTATAAGGTTCAAAGTTGATTGGGAAAATTTGACAGTTTCGGGTAGGTTGATGTGCTGGCGTCTGTACTCATCATTATGAACGACTTTACCAAACCTAACTACGAGACGAAACCTGTGACAATAATGATATCGCTTAAAAAATTTCAGCTATGTAAATTTTGACGAGTTATGCGAAAATAAATGTACGGAACAGCTGATTTCTTTTCACGATATCAGAGGGGCAATTCTCGTAATTTTAAGAACTTTCACAGTCTGATCTCAGTCTCAATCTGTCATGTCGCCGAGATGAGACTGCGACTAGATTTTTAACGTTTTAAATTACGAGAATTGGCCTTCAGGTTTGGTGCCATAGTAAAAGTTGTTCATAATGATGAGTAGGTACAATGAACCCTTAAGAGGATAACGGTGATTAAAATTTCATCCTGTATATCTAGATGTATCTTATTTATTGCGGTATGTATGACTAAGAACCTACCTTTCAGTATTTAGTGAGCCAATTTCGTCGAAGCAATGTCGTAAAACGACCATTAGGCACTGCAGTTTTCAAACAATTGATTTGCATTTCAAAACCTTCAAATATTGCTAAAATTAAACGCTCGTTATGCCAGTAAAAGTTTTGTCATAGACATGAACCAACAAGTTTTACATAACTTCCATGATGTGCTCAAAATATTTGCTTGACATAGGTACAGAGGCCAGCACATCAACCTACCCCAATCTGTCAAATTTTCCCAATTGAATATGAACCTTATTCCTTTTCAGTAAAGTTGAAAATCTATCAAAGAAATTTGACAGATTGGGGTAGCTTGATGTGCTGGCCTCTGTACTATCAGTAGCAATAGGTTTAATTTTTACAGTTCAACAAAATTCATTGCTTTATTTACGTTGTTGAGCAGACAAATTTTTCGAACATAATTAAGTAAGTAGGTAGGTATATGAAGCAATTGAGCAATATCCTTAAAAATTATTCAGATTGTAATTTAAAGTGTGTAACGCAATTATAGTGCTGAAATTAACTTAATTAAGGTTATTTCAAGACTTAACTTTTGAAGTTGAGAATAAAACCGTTGAGCCTGTAACCAATTAAAAAACATAATTTATTTTGTTGTTTTGTTGTACCGGTGAACTAGAATAATTAGTTTATTAGATACATTATGTTATCTTATATCCTCATGTTAATGTCTCTTGTCTGTTTGAGAATAAAGTATTTAAACCTAAATTATTATATCTCGAAAATGCTCATATTTGGTTGAGTAAGAGTGACGTATCGTTAAGGTAACGTAACTCTGTCTGTCTGTCTGTATGTTACCTTTTCACGCCTAAACCACTGAACGGATTTCGATAAAATTTGGCAGAGAGATAGATTGCATCCCGGGGAAGGACATAGGATAGTTTTTATCGACATACTTCGCGGGCGAAGCCGCGGGCGGTAGCTAGTTTTCAATAAACGTATAAATGAAATTCAATACTTATGTTTCCCATTTAAAAACTTGTTATTTACCATAACTGCTGTCGCACTAAGTAATTACGTTTGTAATTGGCTGTGTATAAATTAAACATTGTCATTTGTGTGAGTGAAAAGCATAAAATCCTTGTAAACACCTAATAGGTACAAAACGAATAAGGGACTGAGCCCTAGTCACTATGGCCTTATAAGATCTTAGATGTTACGTGCAAATCCATACAAATAAATAAAATTTAAGTATCTGTTTGTAATGTCAAAATAACGGATTTTTTACGAAACAATAATAATAATTTATTTAATAAAAACTATTACAAAAGGTGTGCATTTAGCCAAGAGGAGCAAATTTTCCATACAATTGTAGTGCCTAAAAATAAACTAAAACTAAAATATGTATTTTTACAGGTGCAAGGAGGATGAAATGCATTGAAAGTATATACGGTAGGTAATTTTAATAAAAAATAAATTGTCTGTTTGTTCCAGCTAATCTCCAAAACGGCTTTACCGATTTTGACGGGACTTTCACTTAGCTGAAGTTATAAGGAGTAGTTGAAGGTACTTTTATTTTAGCGCAAAAAAACCCATGAAATCCTGTTTGTTTTCCGACATGCACGCGAACGCAGTCGCGGGCATAGCTAGTAAGAAAATAGCATCACTACAATATCAAGTAGCTTGAAGTTATGTACAAGTTACGAAACATTTTTCTTTTGCTTCACTGATTGGTTCACCGGTTGACTGGCAAAGAACTTGTTATTTGATAACTCGATGTACGCAACTTAATATTTACTGGTACCTATACTCCGACTTTTAATTAGCTGCAGTAAAATGACAATTCTAACTCATTTCGGACTGCGTTTAGAGATATGCATGTCAAATAAGTTTCGTTTTTTACACTATTCTGTACTAGAAAAACAAGATTTGGTTGATGGCCGCGAAAAAACAAAAAGACGCCTATTTCAGTCATTGGAGGAGGGACGGAGAGGGGGGGGGGCTCAGGGGATCAGACCGGAATAAATCTTTAAGTAACACACAAGCTGTCATTTTACTGCAGCTAATTAAAAGTCCGACTATAGTTGGTATTGTATAGACATAGGTATGTAACATACCTATACATATATGTCGCAGCCAACTGGTTAAATTAGCCGTTCAGTTAACTGCCTAGCCTTTCAACTAAACGGCGGCCGTTCAACTAACGGCCTGAATGATATTCAATTACAGTTTAGGTTGTAAGTCTGTAACCAATCACGCGCGAGCCGAATTGGTTGCAGTAATTAAGGCATTGCACCCCGACCAAGTGGGTTAGGTTAGGTTAGAACTGTGATCAACCGCGTTCGAGCCGAGGGAGGAAGCGAGGCGAATACTACTTCTAAAGGCCAGGCAGTTAACTGAACGGCTAATTTAACCAGTTGGCTGCGACATATATACCTAATGCATCAGTGTTTGTGTTCTTTACAAGTCTAGAAAAGATCTATTGAATGTCCGATGTCCAAGTTGTCCAAACTTTGCATTGGTTTGCATCCGCTTCCGATAGTAGGGCAGGAATATTTGACTATGTACTTAACGATAACAATATTGACGTAAACTCGCCTACTAGTCTGGTTGTCTAGATAGACAACATTAAACAGATTATTCCAAGTGTTTTTGGGTCAGATGACCCATTCATAAATCAGCCTATAATGTTCCGACTGCTGGGACACAGGCCTCCTCTCTGCGAGATCAGGTGGGCTGTAATACCACGCGGGCCCAGTGCGGGTTGGTGGATGTCACATGTCTTCGAATTTTTGGTTCTAGGACATGCCGGTTTCCTCACAGGACGCAAAATAGACTTGAAACAAGGCTAAGCTGATGATTATGGAACAAATAATAAAAAGTATTTCCTAACATCTCCGGAAGACGGCAATAACGCCTCTTCGTCCCGCAATTGTTCAATAAAAGAACTTCTAGCAATGGCTGGTGTCACAATTAACCCGAATTTATTAAGGAAATGCAAATAATACCTTCCCACTGATATTTACCTTGACCTCATAAAACGCAGTCGGACCGCTTTCTACAATCTCGAAAGAGATTCCGATGCAGACTCGAATGTTTTTGAGTCATCATAAAAAACATCTCGACTCTAATTTGAGAAAGTTCTAAATTGCATACAGCATATTATTTTGTTTGTGTTTTTCTACGTTTCATATTTCAATGTAGACGAAATTAAGCGTCAGGGTAGCGCAGAATTCAAAATTTCTTAAGTTTTTTACAATTTACAGGTCAGTAGGTATCAGGTTACATGTTGATTTAATTAGGATTCGCGGCCGTAACAAATATTTATATAAAGAACTAAACCGCTTAAGTTTCGATCCCGTGGGAATATGGGGTTAAAAACTATCCTATGTCCTTTCCCGGGACTCAAACTATGTCTATACCAAATTTCATCTAAATCGGTTCAGCGGTTAAAGCGTGAAGAAGTAACAGACAGACAGACAGACACACTTTCGCATTTATAATATTAGTATGGATACTAGCGTCTGCACGCGACTTCGTCCGCGTGAAGTTTCACAATCTCCCCATTCACCCTCTTAGGGGTGGAATTTCAAAAAACCCTTTCTTAGTGGATACCTACTTTTCATAAAGAACGCACCCTCCAAATTTCATATCTCTAGGACCAGCGGTTTAGACTGTGCGTTGTTAGATCAGTCAGGACTTTGAATTTTATATACACACTGTTCTTCACGTTATGCATAAACTTTGTCAAACGCTTCTATATAAAAAAATTGTTTAAAAAGGCTTCGTTACAAAGATATTTGTAATTTCATTTAATTGATTTATGCAGTATGAAAGGGTCTTAACTTAGTTTTGACAAGTTTCAGCTCGCAAATCTTATGAATGAAAATACATCATTGCCAATTCGGTTAAAGAGGCATGCGTATCCGGTGTTTTTATTACGTCAAGGTATTTAGTTTGTATGCTTTTTTTTTTGTTAATTTAACAAAAAAAACATTAATGTGTCCATAATGAAAAATGCTTATTTCCATGGTCTGAACATCTAGTCGAAATTTATGTATATCGTCCGGAACACGGTATATGTAGTTAAGTAATAATGATCAATATATTATTTATCTCTTTAGTTTCTTAGTTCTCTTAGTACGTTAAGCCGTTGGTCCCGGCTGTCATTCGTGGATCTTTGACGGGGTATGTGTTATATTCGTGGATCTTTGAAGGGGTATCGTATTACCCAGTAACTGGGTTGTGGAGGTCAGATAGGCAGTCGCTCCATGTAAAATACTGGTATTCAGCTGTATCCGGTTAGACTGGAAGTCGACCCCAACGTATTTGGGAAAAGGCTAAGCAGATGATGATATCTCTTAGTTCAAATTACTTACCCTATTGAATTTCATGAAATCATGATGTTTTAGGGAGTTGTATTGCTGATTCTAACTATGATAATTCTATAAAGCCTATATTGTTACTATCGAGAGTTATATTTTAACAACAACCCAACAGGCAACAACATACAACCTGACACTCACTCGAAAATTGCAAAAAACGTAAGTAAGTTTGAATTTCGCGGGCTACCTAAACGCATTTCAACGCAACAATAAGATTCAAAAAGAGTTCGAGTGGTCGAACTCTTTTTGAATCTTTGTTGCGTTGAAAGGTACCCAAATACAAACCTACCCACATAATAGCAAAAAAACTAGATTTTATCTTTTGCTAATTTAGTTCCTTTAGCTTTAATTTAATTACCACCTAACAGATTAATGTTTTGATATCACCACTTTGAATAGTTAAAGCATTAAGGACTAACCGAACATACCGGAAATACTGTTACCTTCTTCATAATATCGATCGTGAAACTAAAAATAAGCCCTCCAAACTTTTCCCTAATCCATTATTGGCAGTTTTCCCTCACAAACGTGACCCTTCTACGCCATAGAAGCGTCACGTTTGTTCAATGTAGTAACAAAGTACAGCTAATACACCAGATGAGACGAATAATAACTGTGTCAAAACAAACTCTTATCTCTTCCTCACAATATGCATCCCGTTCATAGTGCAGCTTTATCTCTGAGCTCAGATGATTAAACAAAAACAAAGCTATACTTATCGGTCGGGCTCATATCGCACGAGATTGAGTTGTATCTACTTACTTATTACAGTAGTATTGATCCTACATTCCTACCCTGACCCAATATTAATAGACGGAACTTCGGGAATCACTTTAATCATGGATACAACATCAGGACAATTCTATTGAGGTTTTTGTGATTTTTCTATAAATATTTTGTTTTGTTCCAAAATAAAAATACCTACTGATCTAGTTTAAACTAGTTTTTCACAGCCTTGCATGAAAAGACTTACAGTGCCTTATTTTTACGGAATTAAAATTTTCATACTAGCTACCTCCTCAAAACTAAACACGAAGTAAAGAGTTAACAAATTATGTTTTGTGTCACTTACTTCGCGAGGTCAATCCTTCTGAAATTTCCAGCGTAATGTTGTTAAACTCTAAGTGAACATGTCTTGGGGATGGCATGTTCACCTGAAGCGTCCGACATTCAGCCTGCTCCTTGCCGCTCACTTTCTGCCCCAAGCCATGCAGCACAGCCATAGCTTTCGCCATTTTTGTCAACACGTGCACTTATTTTGTAATTAGGAAGTTTTAAACAACACCAGTTAATTGTTTTCAGTAAGAAAACAAAATCACCACTTTACGAAAGTTGATTTATTGGAAAATTATTTTTAAATAAAAGTTTTATAAAATTCGAACACCGCTTTAAGGCGTCTCGTATTTTTTTTTAAATTAGAATTGGTCAATATTCTTATTACTTTACTTTTGTTTTTAATATTTTGTAATTGGAACTCGAGGTCTGTGGCTTGCGTGTGTTCGCTCGTGCAGCGTGCAGTGCGAAACACCGCGAGGTCGTCACCAGACTGCCGGCGCACGAAGCGCGGGTGTTTTCATATTTGTTTCATTTCGAGCATTCGTCGGGTAGAAGTACCGTGATGTCTTAATTAACTAGTATACCGTGAGAAATGCAGTAGTTGTTTTTTTTATGACGAATTAGGAATTAAGTACCATAATAATATAACTGTAAATATTTAAGTATGACGGGCGTCTCTCTCACAGAGAGGAGGCCTGCTGTTTTCCGGCAGTGGGAACATTAATAGGCTGATTATGTATGACATTATCTAAGTTATTATTAAGTAGCTAAATTATTTAAGTATAACTTATATATTAATTATATGCATATTTAATTAAAGAGTTAGTTCAGGTTAAGAGGTTTACGCCGTACGGCATTTCATACAAACTTTCAAGCCCTTGTTTTTCGAAATGAATGAACGGATTTTAATGAAACTTTATACGCATAAGCAGAATACAAAGTTCTAAAAAGTTATCAGAAAACATTTTCGAAAAATTGTGTTACAGCCAAATTAGACCGATTTTAAAGTCTCCATAGAAACAGAGATTTCCAGTTATCTTTTTTTAAATAAGACATTTCGAAAATGTTTTCTGATAACTTTTTAGACCTTTCTATCCTGCTTATGCGTATGAAGTTTCATTAAAATCGGTTCATTCTTTTCGAAAAACAACGGCTTGTAAGTTTGTATGAAAAGCCGTACGGCGTAAACGCTCTTAAGTTAAAAAAATTCAAAAAAAAAACGGAAAAACGTATATTTCCATCGATGGTGGGTACTTAGTAGGTACTTACCAAGTGAAATTCAGTTTTCTAACAATCAAATATTGATTTCAGCGGAACCTATAAATATTGAACGCCCAATCCCCTGTGAAACGGACACTGACAACGGTAATGTGACCCATACGAAGGCCACTTGTTGCAACGATCAATAATATCAGCTTACTGGTATAGAAATAATATACAAGTACCTATATAAGTAGATAAATTGATGTTTATCTACTTGAGCTCGAAGACTATAATGTCGACACAAGTGACGCGTGGGCGTGCGTTTCCCCGCGTCCAGATTGCGCATAAAGGCTCCTGCAGTGCAAACAGGCACGACATGCGACGCGAATCGCACGCGACGCAAAGGCACCGCTCGCGATTCGCGTCGCGTGTCGCGCCTGTTTGAAGAAGCCTTTAGGTATCCTTTGATAGTGTCACAGTATAATAAAGTAAGCAGTATTACGTCTTCATACAAATTCGCCGGAACGACGCGCTTCGAAATCTCGGTGTAGACACGGCTACACCTCAAGCTATACTTACATTTCCAGTTTAAGCTGACCTTGCATTGTATAGATTTTTCTTACAATCAGAAGTCAGCTTATACTGGTTATGTATAGCTTGATGTGTAGCCGTGCGTACACCAGTATACTATTGCGCGTGTGCCGCAATTACGTAAGGACGCGGACGGTGCGAGGCGCGAGCCGCGTTCGAGTTCGTGAAATCTAAACCCATAATCCCATAATCCAAATGATTTGGTGTAAAATGCAATTTTTATTTCGATAAAATTTCTCTGACCACAAGCAGTTTTTTGGTTTTTTTATTTATGTTCACCGATTTCTCCGTCAATTGTGGAACGAGGTGGTTTTTTTTTTTTGTTGAATGGTTATACTCTCTAGGTGGTCCCATTGTCATCAAGTTGGAATCTGATGAGAGGAACCCATACAAATCGAGGTAAACCCTCAAATTTTATAAGCAAACCAATAGCGATTTGGGATTTTTTTAAAGTAACTTGAGCATTTGCTCTCGGAAATCATCATTTGGTAAAGTGGAGCTGATGACGAAGACCACAGATGGCCATCGGAACTACTCAATGATATATATTTCACGGGTTGCGATTTGATTACTTTAATATGGTTGCTAAGCAATTTATGCTCGTCACAATGCGTATGGTGTGTGGTCGTTGAAGAGTTCTCCTGGATCTTACCAGAAAAACTCCTCAGCAATTAACGTCCCAGCAACGGGAAAAGCCATATTTTGTAAAAGGCGATACGCAGTTGACATTAGGCTACTGTAACTTAGATAAATTACAAACTCTGCCACTAAAAAGTGAAAAATCCAATAATTCCAATAAAACTGCAAAGTGAAAAATAACTTTAATTTCGGAAGTCGGTGTCAATAAACGAAAATACAGAACCAACGACACCGACTTCCGAAATTAAAGTTATTTTTCAATTTGTGTTTTTTTTTTTGAAGTCGGTTGTTTTTGTTTGAAAACGTTTTAAAGCGGCATCACGCCTTCACCTTACGCCATCTCTAAGACCTAAAACGCATACGATGATGAGGATAACCTCAACGACTATGCAGGCTACGTTATCTTGCTAATTCGTTGATTAGTTTATCTTTATATTGACATTTTGAACTATTGCATGTCGCTTGTTCAACATTCAATTAAATTTAAAAAAAATATTGTGGTAGGTGTAAGCGTTTTTTGTTTTAATTAGTTATGATTCTGCATTGATTTAGGAACATCTCATATTGATTTGTCATGGTGTATTGCAAAATTGTTTTGGCATACAGAGGTACCTACTTACCTACCTGGGCGACGCGTGACGTAGAAAAAACTAAATTTAGGTAGGCAGATAAAACGATTATGTTTTTGTATTCCTACTTCTACGAATACAAACATTACTGTAAATGATTTCCATTCAGTTCCAAGACCGATTACCGAATATTGTTATTTATTCTTTGACGTCGTTACTATTTTATAAAATAGTAAGAACGTCAAAGAAAGATTTTTTTTTTTTTTACTTTTCGCATCAACCTTACAGTATTTTGTTTATTAAATACGTGTTTCTGCAGGTACACAAGAGGTACCAAATCTACTTATAGATTGTACTTAGCTACATATATTGGTTGGCAGTACACCCGCGGTTCTGACATCAAGATGGCGGGTGTACCTAATTTTTTAAATATCATTGTACGGGTGTAGGTACACAGATTTTCAAGAGAGGTACGTAAAGGTACACAGAAGGTACCAAATAACAGCAATAAATTTAGGCGGATCTGAAAAATACACCCGCGATTCTGACGTAGGTACATTAAAAATAGTCTATTCTAGAGTGCCAAATTCCAGTGGTGAAGTAACATAATACATAATCAATAAGAAGTAATGACGATAGCTAGGCGCATTAGCTAATTAATATTTACAAACTCATTCGTAATCTTGACGAAACTAGCAGTTCTAGCAGTCACGAACTATAAATATACCTAAATTATTACCTAGTAAGCGAGTCGTAAACTAAACGACAATTTATTCGAATACAATAGTAGGTACTTACCTACACGTTTAAAATATCGATTAGATTTCGAGATAACAAAAAACTAGGTGAGACTTTTTGACATTGGTGCATGAAACACATTTTGATTCTGGCACGAATTCACAAAATGTGGACGCAGAGTTGCCAGCTCTACTATTGTATACTTAATACAGTACCTATCCTTGTAAATTAAGGCTATCAGGCAAGGCAGAGGATTTTTTTTCATTTCAATACAAAATGGCGAGATGTGTAAGTAATTAGAAATATTAGACATTTACAAAAAAATTAAAAGCCGTTAATAACGCCTCAAAGTATGAAAAAACATGCCTTGAAAAAAAAAATTTTAGAAACATACCTAAATACATAAAAAAATCTGCTGTTCCCTATATTTTGACGAGATAAACGAACATAAAAACGAGATAAATGGAGGGAACAGCTGTTTTTTAGGGTTCCGTAGCTCAAAAGGAAAAAACGGAACCCTTATTTAGGGTTCCGTAGCTCAAAAGGAAAAAACGGAACCCTTATTTAGGGTTCCGTAGCTCAAAAGGAAAAAACGGAACCCTTATAGGATCACTCGTGTGTCTGTCTGTCTGTCTGTCTGTCCGTCTGTCACAGCCAATTTGCTCCGAATCTTACGGACCGATTAAGTTGAAATTTGGTACACGTATGAATCTCTGTGACCCAAACACAGACGTGTAACGTAAATAAATGAGTTTTGAAAATGGAAGTCATTTTTGAGGGGTAAATAGACAATTTAAAAAAAAAGTTTCGCGATCTGTACCGTGTGACATATCAAATGAAAGGGCTTACCGTTAGGATCTCAAATATATTTTTTTCATAATTTTAAAGTAAATTGTTTTAAAGTTATTTAAGACAATAGACGGAAATTTACCATTCCCCCCCCCCCCCCTTATCTCCAAAAGTACTGAGCCTAAAATTTTGAAAAAAAATACTGAAAATAGTTCTATACCTATAGATTACAGGAAAATTAATAAGAAGTCTATGATCTTGAAACAACATGGTAAATCTCTCAATATTGTGCGTACAAACTTTCATTTTCAGTTGGAATGTACGGGAGAACATGTTTTTCAACTACAATGTTAAGTTTGTTCTTAGGATAAATTCATTCCAACTACGGAACCCTTCATTGTGCGTGGTCCGACACGTACTTGGCCGGTTTTTTAATCGTGATTTCAGGTTTGGTCCCATATGGTAAAAGTTGTTCATAATGATGAGTCCAATAACCTCGTAAGAGGTTGTTGGTGTTTTCCCAATAACCCTGTATATTTACAAGCAATGGCTTCGAAAATACTATACTTATTTGATATTATGTGGACGTCACATTAAAAAAGAATTGAAATTTTTATTTAGTTGGTTTGGTTCATCGACTGGTTCGAGTCTTTTTAAAATGTGAGCTTATTTTAGTAACCAGTTTTTTTACGGCCACCAAAAAAGGGAGTTTTAGCTAATTTCAATTCCCGAGAATTCGTCATTACTATGATTTCTATGATAGTTTCTTGCAAACTAGTAGAACAGGCTGCCTCGCACTGTATTTCCTACATAAGTACCTACTTAGCATATCTAATTCATTACAGTTTATATGCCTTACCTAGTATACGAGTATTTACTTCGTGGGTCTTAGATACACTAAATTTTTTGTTGAGAAATTTAATCATTTACCTATCTGTTGATCATTTTCCTTCATTATATTTTCCAGGTTTTGTTTTGTAGCCCGTTTATAAGTTACTTTTAAATACTTAAAATGTTGGTGTTTTTCTTGTCGTTTTGCAGCCTAGCGTTTTTCCAACGACCAAAAAAAGGAACTTATTTATCATACTTACTAGGTAGGTAGGTATATATGTATAAATAATACCGACTGCGTTCCATGTTGTAACTTTTTATTTATGATAAAATATTTGTTCTGTTTTTATTATCTTATAAACAACAGTAAAGGTCAAATGATCAACAGAATTTTTTTAGGAGAGTGTTATATTTACATGGGTTTGAGATCAACATGTTTCAAAAGCCGCGCGGCAATTGAGTAACACATTATCAATCGGAATCGGTTTCATTTTGACAGTTCAAGAAGATTCATTGCCTTATTTACGTGTTGAGCAGACAATTTTTTCGAATTTATGAAGCAATGGATTAGCAATTTGCTTCAAAATTATTCAGATTCCGATTGTTAGTGTGGTACGCATTTGTGGTGCAGATTTGTGCACTACTTATTGTCAGAATTTCCGGCAATGTCAATAACCCTACCTAACATTAAAAATACCCAAAATGTCCAAAAAAGCCTGTTCAGTGTGGTTCCCTAAGCCCGGATCCTTGGCTGCAAGCCAACTTCGATCGTGATTGAACCCTCAATAATTTAGGTATACCTACCAACATCCAATATGGTCTGTAATATTCATTCAATAAATTATTCATTCATTGCATTCTATGATGTTAAAATTATGAACCCTGTAAGGACACAGCAAAAGGATAAAAAAAAACAACCGACTTCCAAAAAAAACTACAATGTGATATTAAATAACTTTTGTTTCGGAAGTCGGTGTCGTTGGTTCTGCGTTTTCGTTGTATTGGCACCGACTTCCGAAATAAAAGTTATTTATCACTTTGTAGTTTTTTTTAGAAGACGGTTGTTTTTTTGTAAAATGTTTTTATTTTTCACTTTTTATTGAGAGAGTTTGTAATTTATCTAAGTTACAATAGCCTAACGTCAACTGCTCATCACCTTTTACAAAATATTGCTTTTCCCGATGCTGGGACGTTAATTGTTGAGGAGTTCTCCTGGTAAGAACCTGGAGAACTCCACTCCACCACCACACGCATTGTGACGAGCATAAATTGCTTAGCAACCATATTAAAGTAATTGAATCGCAATCCGTGAAATATTTATCATTGATTAGTTCCGATGGCCGTCTGTGGTCTTCATCATCAGCTCCACTTTACCAAATGATAATTTCCGAGAGCAAATGCTCAAGTTACTCAAAAAAATATCCAAATCGCTATAGGTTTGCCAATAAAATTTGAGGGTTTCCCTCGATTTCCATGAGATCCTCTCATCAGATTCTAACTTGCTGACAATGGGACCACCTTGGGAGTATACTCAATGGAGAGGTCTGTGACATCAATCAATGAAACAGTGCAGTAGTGCCATCTATGTTCAACTCACGGAACTAATATACCAACACAGATGGATACATTCGATACTGTATGAGTTAAATGAATACATGAGCTACATTATATGCTACCTATGTAAATATGTACACAGTTTCTTGAGCCGGTCACAGATGACGCTGTAAACAGAAACATTTCTAGTTTACATTTATTTATTCTACATTTTTCGTCCATTTATAATCTTCCGAGTCTACTAGGTTATAATTTTCAGGGTATCATGAAAAAAAAAACTCATAACTTAGCCTCCTTTTTCAGGACACAGGTATCTTAATCTTTAAACTGTTACAAAGACACCTTTACTAACCTTGAAGATAATAGCTTTAGAACAATATCAACAGTAGGTATGTAGTATGTAATGAAATTCAGTTTACAGCTGTGATTATTTACAGCCTAGTCCTCCTTGCCTAGAGTTTTGAGGGATTGGCTGCACTTTGAAAAAGAGAGCTACGAGATATCTAGCCCGAGTAAAGTTGCTCCGGTTAGATTTCAAGGCTATAATGGAACTGGTCCGAAATATGAAAATATCTTATAAATAATCCATTCTACTCCACATGTTTTTGTTCTTTTTAACTTATTTGGTTTGAAGGCCTTTTCTGTACATAAATACTTGTAGGTACCTACTATGTTTTTAAGATCGAATGAAAACATAGTACTTAAGGAAATTATGATCAAATGGATGACTAATTGATTGTTAAATAACATAATATTTCTCACTAACGTGTTTTAGCTTGCTCTCTCTTGAAATATTTAGTGCTAAATATTTTTTATTTCTGATAATAAAGGAAGCTGTTGTTGTTAAATTTAGAATACATTCGTATCGTATCTTTGTCTCAGCATAATTATATAAAAACATACGAATAATGCAGTAACATCACAAGAAAGGGTATTGTTCACGTGCTACGCACACAGACGTGCGCACGCCTACACACTCACTAATAGAGTGTCGTCCAACACTCATTTACAAATTAACGTGCAATGAAACAAATGCGTGTGCAATTATTATTTACCGGCTACGGACAAAGGGTTCCAATAGTCCACTTCGCGTTGGGAGCTAAGCGCGCGCGCACTTGAATGCGCGACGTATCATAGCGCGCACGCGCGGAAGTTTTATCGAAGAAACAGTGTAGTTCGCGATCGGAATGATGTTGGCCGGGGCGCAAATTGTTGATGATACTAGTGTCGCGTTTACGACGGGGAATACGGGGACACCCGGGACTAGTCCCGCGATGTATCCCGTCCAGGGCTCCTCCCGGGAAGCCCAGCCTGTTGCCCCTCCAGCTGCTCCTGCACAGGGACTCCACATGGTCCCTAAACTTGACCCAGTGGACATACATTTCAGCAATATCACATGCACAGTCAAACTGGGAATAACTAAAGGTAAATTTGAACAGTTCATATACAAAATTTAGCACTGTTTCTGAAAACGGAAGTAATTTTTCACCCCTTTCTAAACATATATTTTTTTCAGTGCGTGGCGTTTTACATTTTTGTAAAATTACATTAATCCAGAATTATAATCTAAGAAAGGAATGCTATACAAAAGTGTATCATGTTCAGTGATCCCTACACAATAAAAGGTTTTGAACTGACCTCCTTAAGACCCTAGATCTAATTAAAAAATGGGTGCAAGAGTATTGACGTAGGGTGTAACACCACAAGTCGTGATAAAGTTATTCGATATGCTACAACAACACCTAAGTACGGATATGTTACGAGTAGGTATATCGTCAGTAACACGATAATAAATATCAATAATATCTTAAGAGTCTTTGTGTAAACGCGGTTTATACTAACTTAGTTAACGTGTCTATAATTTGTATAACTTTATAACACATAGGTAGGTAAGGAAGTATAAATTAATTGCCTAATAATTTATTGACAACATTAGCTACTTACGAATTATCTTAAGTACCTATTTATTATGTTTCTATGTCGTTTTTAGATAATACGATGTGAATAATAATTAACTAAGGTCAAGATTTTCATTCGACGCGGGCAGTTAATTCTTACTGACGACGACTAAAATGTAACCCCTATTGCCAGTAACACCTTCTTCATAATTCTGACAACAGCTGAAGATTCTCCTGAATGAACTGCTTGGTTGTGCTAATACAGGGTGGGCCATAAGAGTGTTTCTCAATAACGCGCGGCGCTGAGAGGCGGCAAAAATTTCAAGGCAAATACCTCGAAGATTTGGTTTCAACAAGATGGTGCCAGATGCAATGCTGCTAGGGTGTCTATAGACCTGCTGAAAGAAATCTTCCCGGGAGAACTCATTTCGAAAAGAGGGGATATTGAATGACCTCCACGCAGTCCCGATTTCACTCCATGTGATTTTTTTCTATGGGGCTACCTAAAATCGGTGGTCTACGACAATAATCCGAGAGATTTGAGCAGCTCAAAAGTTTATTCGGGAAATTAACAATATACCGAGAATAACGTTTCGCCGAACTTTCCAAAATCTGCGACTTCGGTTTCAAGACTGCCAAGCATCCGAGAGATGCCATATTTTAAACAACATTATTTTTAAGACGTGAAAATTCCAAGATTTTGAAGAGTTGAGAAGAGAAGAGAAGGTCTAAAAAGTTAACTAAATCAGCAGGAAATCATGCTTTAATGCAGCTGCGTATTACGAAACTTGTTAACAACCCATGTCATCCATCCTGAAATGATAGTTCTACGCTACGCTATAGATCTTCGCGAGACACAATGGCTTTTTAATTGAAATCTGTAATTACGACATTCAACCGGTTAATTTTATCCATTATTCCTTACCTATTCTCTTTCTTTCTCTCTCCGGATTCCCAGCTTTAGACAAAATTGATTTTGGGGTCAACTCTAATCATCTTTTCTTTCCAATTCACTCGGACTTCTATTTTAAGCGTTTGACTCTCTCTCTCCTCTCAAAGTGCACTATCAATCAAATTATGAATTGTTCAATTATTATTCTCTGATCAATTAACTCTTATTTTTTATTCTGAAGGTTAAGAAGGTTGTAGACAAACCATCAGGCTTTAGTATTCTTTAATAAACTTTGTGGAGTGGCTTTATAATACCCATCAATCCGGTTAATATTTACATCCTAATGATTGTGGGAGCAACAATATGATTGCGTTTATTAGTTCAAGTCTGTAGCGAGGTGACTAATGATGCTTGAATTATGCACTTATATGATAGGAAATGTAAAGTGACACAACGGAGTGTAAACAATAGATACGTACAACCAGAGTCAATACAGGTTACTACGAAATCTGGATAAACTAAAATTTCACTCCCACTTCTTTGACTAAGTCACTCCCACTTCTTTGACTAAGTATTTGTTGTGCTCTTCGGAAACCTCGCTTAGTGCTAGTGCTACATAATTATATGCGAATTACAATTAATCAACCTCTTGCACCAAAATTATCATTGTACATTACAACAAGAGCTCTTCCCAAAAACTACTTATGTTGTAAGCATAATTGAAATTAGATGTGTTAACTGCTTAAAAAAATCACTGAACTAGCTGCAATCGATCAACACTTATTGGAAGTGCTTCTTGCATCGATTGAGCCTCTTATCGATTGAATCGCAGCTAACAACCACAATACATCGGTCGCCTTGACTCGATTGCTACATCATAATAGATAAGACTTACGAGTCAAGTTCACTTTTTACATTTATACAGGCATTTTATACAGGTGAGTATAAAAACGAGATGGTAAACAAAAAACTGCATTGCACAGGTTGTTTTGTAATTATTAGTTAGCATTTATTATAGGTACGCTAGGCTGTCTAGTATCTAGTGTTTTATACCATAATGGTAGAGTATCTTGCCCGTTCTTCTCTATAGCTATCTACTAGGTACGCTTTGGAATAGAATTACTAGCTTCATCTTTCTGACTGACCGACTCCTTAACAATTCAAAAGTGCCTTTAATTGGTTCATTTGAAACAAATGCTTTGACTTTTAACTTAGTGTGTTATAATTTTGCAACGTTTTATTACTTTTAATTTACTTAATGAACGGTTTCAAAATTATAAACTGCTGATATTACGATAAAAAGAAACAAGACAAAAAACTCTACATATCATTAAATAAATAAAAAGGATTATAACAATTTATATAGTAAAATTATGAATCACACCCTGGATTTTTTATCGGTTTTTTCGGTTGTTTTTTATTGTTAATCGGCCACAACGACCGAAGTGCAAAAGAGCAAAGTAGGTTTTATGATACCGGTTTCGTAATTTACGTTACCGGTTTCTTTAGGTACGCTAGCGGTTTTCGCAGAAATGTACAGTAAAGTCAGAAAGGTCTTAACAAAACAATTTTCAATACTATAATAGGGTTAAGTACATAAATGCATTTCGAATATAAGAAATCGCGCATAAATATAAACTGAAAATGAAAAATTTCGCATTTATCTCCAAAAAAAAATCACGTAGGTATTTATTTGCAAAATCATTACAAGAACAATTAAAAAAAAAATGTTTTCCTGCTTAAGTTTTTGCCTTCGGTCTTTTATGACAATATTGTAGACACGATACTAAAATATCTTTCAGCGTCTACCTACACTGTTGAATGGACTTTTTAGTTAATTACTTACGTTACGGAATTGTTGCGTTTTATAAAAACTTTTTTCCAAAAAAACAACCGACTTCCAAAAAAAAATCAATGTCAATAAACGAAAATGCAGAACCAACGACACCGACTTCCGAAATTAAAGTTATTTAGCACTTTGTAGTGTTTTTTTTTTGGAAGTCGGTTGTTTTTTTTGTAAAAAAGTTTTTATTTTGTACTTTTTAGTGGGAGAGTTTGTAATTTATCTAAGTTACAATAGGCTAATGTCAACAGCTGATCACCTTTTACAAAATATTGCTTTTGAATTTTTAGATTTTTGTTGATTTTTCAAAAACCGCATGTCAGATTTCGAAAAAAATTTCTTGGGACCATTTGGGAAGTACACCCTTTGCAACAAAAAAAGAATTTTTCAAATCGGTTGGCAAGCGACGGAGTTATGCGCGAACAAACATAAAAAAAAAATACAAACATCAGAATCGTAAAACAATTCATATCACGCAATTCATCTGTTTGACAGTTTCACACCTATATATCCCTTTTTTTTTTTTTTTTTAGGATGGGAAATCATCAAATGACCCCTCCCGCTCTGGGTGGAGCGGAAGGGAGTGTCAGACTCTTACTGACTAAAACCCATCCGTGTTCCTTCCTTAGCCCTTTATGTTCCGGGGCAGCGGTAACCCTTTCGGACAATCCCGCTGCCCCGGCAGGCTTCGGCCCTGACGGGCCCCTCCTTCGATGCTGACATCTCTTTGAGGCGCGCGTGGAACACATACGCGCCGTCCGGCACGGGCCTGGTCCTGATCGGACGGCGAGCTACCCATTACTCGCCGCCCGCAGGCCCGCGCCTACGGTGGCCGGGAGTCGTCACGCGGCTCCCGACGCCCGGAGCGTCTACCGCGGCGGCTGGGACGGGCGGCCCTCTCAGCTCTCTCCCTCGCCCATCCCGCCACCTCCTTCGCTAGCATGACTGCTTCGCAGAAGGAGGTGACTGCCTCCCACTCCCTCTCACCCCGGACCATGGCTTGGACCAGGGCCGGGCGCGAGAGGTCGCCGCCGCTGCCGATCGCCTCTACGAGGACACGGCGGTGCTCTGCCCAAGCCGGGCAGACCTCCACCGTATGCTCCACCGTGTCCTCAGGGCGATCCTCGCAGTGGTGACACCCGGGCGTTTCCTCCCGCCTGATGATGTGCAGGAACCTCCCGAAACATCCGTGTCCGGTGAGGACCTGCGTCAGGCGGTAGGTGAGGGCGCCGTGACGCCTCTCTAGCCACTCCTCAAAGAGGGGCCTTACCGCCGCTATCGCGGCGTGCCCTGCGCTGGGTTGCGACAGTCGCGCTTTCCATGCCGCCATGAGATCGCGCCGGAGGTCCGTCCGCTCCGCAGCAATTTGCCGCGGAAGCGGGTTTTCCCCCCGGCGTAGTGCCTCCGCGCGCCACTCATACAGGCGCGCGAGGACTATCGCCTCCAGATCCCATGGCGGCAGTCCGGCAAGGAGGCTTGCCGCCTCGCGCGAGATCGTGCGGTACCCCCATATCAGTCGTATGGCGACCACCTTTTGGGGCGCGTTCAGGTAGTGGGCGGCTCGAAGCCGCAGTGAACGCGCCCACACCGGGGCGCCATATACGGCCATGGACCGCACGACCCCCGCGTAAAGCCTCCGGCAGGAGGCGTTTGGCCCCCTCAGGTTTGGCAGAAGCCGCTTGAAAGCGGCCCCAGCCCGTTCCAGTTTGGGGGCCAAACGTCGGAAATGCTCGACGAAGTTCCACCGGCTGTCGAGGACGAGACCCAGGTATTTCATCGTCGTCTCGACGCCGATGCGAACCCCTCCTACCGTCAGTTGGGATCCCGATGGTGGCCCGTTCCGAAGCCCATGAAAAGACATGGCCTCGGATTTGTGCAGAGCCACCTCGAGACCCAAATGCCGGATCCTCTCCACGACTATCACAACCCCGCGTGTCATTGCGTCGGCCGCCGCCTGATGCGACCTCCCCTGCGCCAGGACCAGCGTGTCGTCAGCGTAGCAAACTACGCTGACGCCATCAGGGAGGTCTGCCCGCAGCACCCAGTCGTAACCGATGTCCCACAGGAGCGGTCCCAAGACCGATCCCTGTGGGACACCGCACGACATCTCTCGCCGGTTCCATTCCCCATCGCGACCGGGGTAGATGACGGCTCTGTCCGTCAAATACGCCCCGACTATTCGACGGAGGTAGGTCGGCACCCGGTGATACCGGAGTGCCTCACCCCACCCCGGGACACCGCGTCCCCCGTCGTGAGGGCTCTCACGCGCATGATGGCGTCCACCGTAGAGCGCCCCTTGCGGAAGCCAAACTGGCTATCCGCAAGATCCGGCCCCGTCCTCACCAGGTGCCCGACGAGGCGGCCCGCAATCACTCTTTCAAAGAGCTTGCCGACCTCGTCGAGCAGCACGATGTAGCAGTCCGCAGGGCGCCCTGGCTTCCGAATGAGGACCAGCTTCCCCGTCTTCCAACGGAGTGGAAACCGGCCCCTCTCCATACATGCGCTTAAGAGCGCCTCCAGTCGGGGTCCGAGAGCCGTCGAGGCCAGGGCCCAGGCTTTACCCGGCAAGCCGTCGGGCCCTGGGGCGGTATTTTTGGCCTTCAGCCTACATACCACCACTCTCAGATCTACCCCGGTTACTTCAGGGATGTCGTCGTCGTCGTCCGCGTGGTCCGCTTCGGGCACCGCAATTGGCGGAGCCATAGGCGGGGGAGTATGCTCCCCCCGTGAAGGGAACAGAGCGCTCACCACCTCCTCCACCAGCTGGGGGCGGAGACTCTGCGTCAGCGGGGGGGCCCAGGTGCGGAGTTTGTTCCGCACCATTTTGTAAGGGCGCCCCCACGGATCTCTGTTCAGAGTCTCCAGCATCTCCTCGCGGGCCATATCTTTGGCCCGCTGTACAGCCTCTTGGAGGGCGGTCTTCGCCGCTCTCTACCCCTCGTACAGCTCCGCCTCCGCGGCTTCCGCATCCGGAGGGCGGATGCGTAGCCTGCGGTGCCTGGTGTACAGGTGTCGCGCATCAACGCACGCCTTGCGTAACACCTCTACCTCCTGCGACCACCAGTACACCTGACGTCGGGCGCATCCTGGCCGAACTCGGGGCATTGCCACGTCACAAATCTCGGACATGGCCTCCCGGAACCACTCCGCCTCGTCGTTAATGTCGGCAGGCCTGTCTGGTGATGACACCCAGGCCTGCACGATTGAGGCTTCCAGGAGGAGCTCCCGGTCCAGCTGCTTCAGCGCCCACCGCGGACCACTCGGGGTCTGTTGGACCGGCGCGCTAGAGGTCTGGGCGGAGACGTCGATCCGGATATACCGATGATCGGAATAGGTCTCCACCTCCTCCACGACGCGCCAGTCAATTACTCGCTGTGACAGAGCGGGGCTAGCGAACGAAATGTCCACCACCGACTCGCCCCGCATCCGCACACACGTGGGAACAGAACCCCGATTTAGGACGACCAGGCCTGTTTCCAGAGCCCAGTCCTCCACCATCCTTCCCCGCATGTCCGTGCAACGGGAACCCCAGGCCAAATTTTTGGCGTTGAAGTCCCCGAGCACTAACACGGGGAAGGACTGGTTTCCGACGACGACAGTCAACTCTGTTAAAGAGTTGTGGAACTCGGCGAGAGTTCGGCTCGGAGAGAAGTAAACTCCCACTACCACTATCTCTCCGAACCGTGCTGCTACGCACCCCTGTCCCTTCGTGACGCCTTCAAGGGACGGGGTACCGGCGGCAGCCGACGATAATATGGCCACTGAGCCGCTCAGGTCCTCCACCCAGTCATCCCTGGGCGGGACAAAGTACGGCTCAGCGACCACGGCGATGTTAATCGACCACTGCGCCATGCTCTGGAGCAACAAGTCCTGCGCACAGGCGCAGTGGTTGATATTCGCCTGGAGGAGGCGTAATGGAGTCGTCACTCCTCCATTTCAGCCCCCTCCCGGGCCCCTTGTGAGGGCCTCTCTACGGCGCTGACGGCAGCGGCACCGGAAGCGGCGGTGGCAGCAGCAGCGCCGGCGGCGGCAGAAGCGGCGGCGGCGGCAGAAGCGGCGGCGACGGTGACGGTGGCGGTGGCGGAGGGCCTGCCTTTCCTCCTGGTTCCGGCGGGCGGAGCGCAGGACTTGCTCCCCGCCCGGTGATCGGCCGGCTTGCCAGCAGCCGCACATGCAACGCAGTGCGGCGCGGCAGTGCACGAGCCGGCCTTGTGTCCGGGCTGGCCGCAGCGGAAGCACAGAGCGCTGCGGTCCTCCGAGGTGCACTGGATGCCAACGTGGTGCCCCACGAGGCATCGGAAGCACCTCAGAGGCCTGGGTTCCAGCAGTTTGACCTGCGCTGAAACCCAGCCCACCAGGAGTCTTCGGCCCTCCACGATCTTTTTGGCCGCCGTCACGGGGCAGCTTACCGTAATGGTTCGCATGCCCGAATGATCAGGACGTACGGTGCCCGCCTTCACCTGATCGGCGAGACACCCGCCCGTCCTGACGACAGCGGCCACTACCTCCTCCTCCGTTACGGAGTCATCCAGGCCCATAATGCGCATGTCTGCGCACTTAACGGGCCTGGAGACTCGAGCCTCTTCCGCGTTAAGAGACGCCCTTAGCTTCTCAGCTAGGGCGTCAGCGGTGGGGCCACTCGTCGCACCAGGGATCTCCAGCATGCGGGCGCCAGTAGCGGTCACCCTATGCCGGAGGCCCCCGGTGATCCCCAGCTCCTGGAGGTCCACCGTCTCCCGCGCTTTGGTGAGCACGTCGCGGTACGTCACTCCCCTCTTAACCGCGTCCGGCTGTAGCGTAATCACTACAGCCGCGGTTTTTGGGGAGCGAAGCCTAGCCGCGACGGCTCGCTCCTTGCGACGCCTCCTCTGCCGCTTCTTCCTCGCCGCCTTGGCCGCCTTTTTCCTCTCCCCGACCACCTGCCACTCGGCGGCGGTCGTGGGAGAAGTGGGAGACTCCTGGGAGGGGCGGGGCGTAGGTGCCGCGGCCTCCACCCCCCTTGTGCCGGACGGCCCTTCTTCTTATTCCTGGCAGGCGCCGGTTTTGCCGGCGCCAGGGCTCCACCAGGCGGCGGCGCCGGTTTCGCCGTCGCCGAGGCTCCCCCTGCCGGCACCGGTTTGGTCGGCGCCTGGGCCCGGCCGGACAGTCCGGGCTTAGGGGCGGCAGCTGCCGCAGCAGCCGCGTACGAGGCCGCCTTCGTCGGCCCCGGGGCCGTCCTGCCCGCCAGTGGGGGGCGGAGGACAATACCCTCCAGGACGGAGAACCGCGCCTGGAAGGTCGCCAGCTCCTGCTGAACCAGGTTCAAGACCTGGTTCTCCACCGGGACCGGCTGGCTCGCCTGGACGCCACCGGTGACCCTTAGGGCGGCCAGGTCCGCCCGGAGCCTCCCGTTCTCCTCCTGGAGGCCCCACCTATATATCCCTGAAGGGTTAGGCAGAGGTGTACCTATAGCATTTTACCAATCTCCATACAAAACTTTCAAACAGATGAAATTGCGTGATATGAATTGTTTAATGATTCTGCCAAAGTGGCCTTTTTAGGCCTCCTGATCTATTTCGTAAAAACGAAAATTACGTATCAATAACCATAATTTAAGTGGCTTTAAGACGCTCGTTAATCGGTCTTTAATCATAAGATCACTCATGTAAAGATGTCGGGTTAATGATTTTATTGCCTCTTCAAATACAAACAACTTACAAATTCACAGTTATACTATAACTAGCTGTTGCCCGCGACTTCGTCTGCGATCCAGGATGATAAGTAGCCTATGTTATTTTCCAGGTCATTGTCTACCCATGTGCCAAATTTCATTCAAATCCGTTGAGCCGTTTTAGCGTGACAGCGTAACAAACAAATTTAGTTTCGCATTTATAATATTATTAGCTTCCGCCCGCGGCTTCGCCCGCGAAGTATGTCGATAAAAACTATCCTATATTCTTCCCTGGAATGCAATCTCTCTCTCTGCCATATTTTTGTTTAGGCGTGAGAAGGTAACATACAGACAGACAGACAGACAGAGTTACTTTTGAATTTATAATTTTAGTATGGATGGATAGTTAGGATATTTAGAATGTATTACTTAATTTTGTAATGTAATGATCTCCAGTTTGCGTCAGGAATTGACTTTTAACCTAACAGGGAAAAAATGCTAAGACACAAGTAATAAATAATGCTGTTTACAATGACAACCATTATACTTAATAGACACGTGATTGTCAGGTAAATTGAACTGAGGACTCTGTCAAAAGTTTAGTTTGGTCGTGGGGGTCAAATAGGCAGTCGTTTCATGTAAAATACTGGTATTTGCAGCTGCATCTGGTTACCTATACTTTATTGCTTTAGGTACTAGCTGTTGCCCGCGCCTTCGTCTGCGATCAAGAGAAAAGACACGTGGCGCCATCTATTATCATAATAACGTTGTTGTTGTTTTCCTCGGGCACAGCATTTTTTTTCGGCATGAAAGGTACCCTTTGTCCGTTTCTGTACACCTGACAACGTATATGCAAAATTTCAGGATGATCGGTTCAGTGGTTTAGGCGTGAAAAGGTAACAAACAAACTTACTTTCGCATTATTATTATAGTCAGGATTTGGGATCTCCATCAAAATATATACTTACTTGGAAAGATTTGAAAACGGTGCAATTCAAAAGTAGACTTCGAAAATTATTAATAGATAAAACGTACTACAGTGTAACTGAGTTTTTAACAGACAAAACTTTAACGGACAAACTGAATACCTGTAATTTTTAATTAATTAATTATTGATTTGCTTAAGGAATGTTACATATTAGCTATGACCTGGAATTTTAATGTATGTTTGTTTATTTATGTTTCGACCGCGATTATTACTCTTACATAATTATACTGTTAATGACAATTTAAATTTTTAACCATTTTATTTAATGTAGGTATATTGTTATAATTAAGTTAATGTTTTAATGACAATTAGAATTTTAATAATTTTATTTATTGAATGTAATAATTAATTTAATGTTTTTAATGAGAATTTAATAATTTTGTCTAATGAAATCTTTGCATGCCGAATGGTGAAATATGGCAGAACTCTGATTTATACCCACTACTATCTACTTATGTATTACCCATATTTGCAAATAAATGTCTATTCTATTCTATTCTATTCTATTCTATACAATACATGACATTTAAATAATAGGTTTCACCAGGTATTATGTAGGTGTGCTTGAAGCCGACCCAAAATATTTGGGATAATGCTGTGAGAAAATGCAAGGTAGATTTTATTTTGATTCTATCAAAGGTTTAGCAGCTTTATCAAACCTACTGTAACCGATTCATCACGAACATTAAACCATAAGAATAAGAACCGTGGAATTTTAATCTCTGGAGCATCTTGAACTCAGTCGTTTTAATAAACGTATGTTACCTTACATACCATACAAACCCGTCTAGCTGAAATAGTAAAAGTTAGTTATCTACTGAAGACAAATATCAACACCTGCACCAATTGTATCAAAACTTTGAACACCATTGCCACAGAATATATAATAGTACCTACTCTATTAAAAGTCTCTTCCTTTCCCTAATTAATAATAGTCTCCAAGTTATCTACTTTAATATTATTCGTTAATTTATTTAAATATTATATATCTTACCTAATCTAGTTTTAAAATAATATACCCATATTATAGTAACTCTTTTAAGTCATTGAAAATATACCTTCTTTTCAATTTAGCTTCTAATACATTTATTGTTGTTTGATGTAGGTAAATTGATGGCCTGAAACACAGGTTTTTCATAAACCTAGATCAGGCAGTCTACATTACAGTTAGAATTTAACTTTCCTCGATTGTAATTAATGTAAATCATAGTTTTACTTTACTATTTATACTTACTTACTTGAATAATTTGTTTTTTATTGCAAAACAATATCTGTTAATTATGTAACTTTGATGTGATTCTGGCTACATCTTATTGGTCAAATAATCATTAGGTATCATTGGTTTGTCGAAATACGAATGATTGCGTACATGCGAACATTTACTTAATCTATCCTTATCCATGGATTAACATAATAAATTATCAAAATTATCGTGACATGGATACCAGTGAATTAATACAAAGATAGTTATTGAAATGTACTAAATACCTTAACGTTGCTTGTTATTGTATTTAAAATGCAAGGTTCATTAAATCGTTCATGAAATGAAAAAAAAAAGAGATATTAGATATTTTACCACCTTGCATCTGCATCGGAAGGTATCTAAGAAAAAAACTAAGTTACCTACTTTGAACCTGTTTAATTCTTGCCAAACTTATCTAAAAACAAGATCATGATGATCAACATAAAAAGTCCGAGCGAAGCACAAAGTCCGATTTCCGTAACTACTTCAACTCAGCCCATCGCAGTCCACTGCTGGACATAGGCCTCTCCCAGGCTGCGAAACAACACCACGTCCTCTGCCTTTCGCATCCAATTTGTCCCAGCCACCTTCCATCTAGCTGGGAGGCGTCCCACGCTACGGTTTCCGAAACGCGGTCTCCACTCCGGGACTCGTCTACTCCACCGGCCATCGGTCCTTCGACAAATATGGCCAGCCCACTGCCACTTCAGTTTGCTTACTCTGCAAGCTATGTTGGTTACTCCCGTTCTTCTCCGTAACAACTTAATTAATTGCAAACTTACAATAACTTCATGCCTTCTACTATGATACTATTACACTCCCGGATTTGCGATAGCATGGCTTCTTATCAGGATAATATGCCGATTCGGTGATAACTGTGATAAAGACACTCACTGGATCGCCTAACAATCGTTACTACAAAGTGTTCGATAAAATGCACTGGACAGTTCGTTCAACTCAATTGAATTGTCCAGTTTTTGTGATGTCCCCTCCAAAATATAGGATGTGGACAATTTTGAGTGTTAACCAGTCATCATGGGGGATAGATACCTTGACATTAGATTGGGATAGCACGAGGAAGACACGTGAAAAGTTGCTATCAAAAGATTTGGCAACCTAAATATTTTGGAATAGAATGAATGATAAAATACATATTCGTTCAGAAAATGACATCAGTTGCATCTATGCAAAATAATGCCTACTTTTAAGGTGTTAATTTTATTTTATACACCTCCATAAACTTAATTATCGCCTTCGCGATCGTGACCCACATAGATGCATGGCTGCCGCTGAACGAAACATAAAATATGCAACAGTCCCCCTACTCGTATGATCATGAATAATTCGAACATACCTAATGACAAAACAGCTTCTTTAGAAGCTCCATCATAGCTTGTTGCCATTGAGATTTAAAGCCTTAAAAAAGTATTTCTATTTTTATCACATTATTATAGCCTCGGAGAATGCAGAAATCTTGAAGAATTTAGAATAGGTATTCTAATAGAGTTGTCAAACACGAGGTGAAAAAATAAAAAGAAATGATGACACCAAAATTCAGGGTTTTAAGAATTCGCTCTCCTTACAATAGAGCATATTGAAGTACCCCATTACTTAAATAATAATAGTCATTAGACACCTCAAGCAAATAAGTAATTACGTAAATAAAATTGTTGTTATTATTGAACTTAGAACCATTAATTGTGTGATACTGATAAGGTAGGTAACGTTATTCGATACGACTTTATCGCGGCCAATAGAAATTGTTTTTGTAACCCGACAATGTCTAGGAAATAATTAGCGTAACAAACCTCATTAGCTAATCAACTATAGTTAGTTACATAATGTTTTGACTAGAAACTGTTTGACATTTTTGTCAATCTGATTCCATAAAAGCTGCAGTAATCTCTTACCTTAATAAAACAACTGACTTTCTATGTATCTGACTATTTGAGATATGGATTATCGATATCCTTCAAAAAAGATTCAGATTATGGTTGATATTGTGTTACACAATTAGGCTGCAGTTTACAGAAAGAAGAATTCTTTGAATGGTTCTGCCCAGTTGCAGACTGAAACTAATGATGAGAGATTATGGTTTTAAAAATCATCTAGCCAGAGAATAACCCAGTCTCACGATACTTATCTGACACAGTTCTATCTGCAAAAAAATATTAATGTTTACAATAAGTAAAAATATTTTTGTTATTTGTTATTACTTCCACAATGTTATCGTTACTATTTTAAAACATAAATAGTTGTAGGTAAATAACGTTTTTTTTTCTTAAAGCTAGACAAAAAAGAAACAAATAAAATAACTAAAACGAAATAAAGGTCAGTGGGTCGTTTTAGGGGCGGAGTTAAAATATGTATATCGTTTTTTGTTTGGCCAACGCGTATACCGTTCGCTGATGCTGGCATTAGGTCCTCACGTCAACTCACGTGTGTAGGTAACAGGATTATATTTATTTATGATTTTGTTTCATCATGAAAATACATAGATTTTGATAAACATCATGTCTAAGCGTATTTTAACCTTGTATGTGGAAATATAGACATTCATACATGAATTTCTACATCGCTTTCATCCGGAAAAGTGCACAGAATACTATTAATTGCTTAGATGAATCCTTAATTGTTAATGAAGTAATGATTAACTTTATTTCAAGAATGTAATTCTTTACAGTCAAGGTACAATGTTCAAAGTTATTTAAACGTTCCCCTGTCAGTTTGCCGATGATTCACGACGGCCATGCCTTTGTTACTAAACATTTCACTCAGTTAGGTATACTAAGTTGGCTGGTACAACAGTCAGATAAGCTAGCTCTCCCTTTGTTTCCAAGGCATCTAACATATCATGGACTTTGGACAGTGCAAAGTTTATTAGTCACATAATTATACATTGCCAACTACTACGAAATCAGCAATGAGCGCAAGGACTACTTTTGACAGCTGTTATATGTCTGATTTATGCAGATCGGAATTTGACAAGCTCTCATTATACTATGTTCGTTCTAGCATGTCATAAAGTTGTAAACAAATATTGTTCAAACCTTTATCTACTGCCCAGAGATAAATACTACTTTGAACACAATAAATATGTAAACAATGAATGTTCTAAATTTCTTTGTTTTCTTTTGATATAGTTTTTGCAGTGATTGTTTTTTTTATGATAAGACATTGACAAGACAAACTATTCTAAAATAAAGCCAATCCATACAAGGCGAAAGTACTGAACAGCACCCTAATTACGGAACACACTTTCAATAACAATCTGAATGGTTTTGAAGGATCTTGCTAATCCATTGCTTCATGAGTATGTTCAAAAAATTTGTCTGCTATACACGCAATGAATAAATAGTGTTAAACTGTCAAAATGAAAGTCAGCTCTACTGTTATTGTGTTATTTAAGCAATTATCCCGCTGATCGATATAAAATTTGACAGATAGGTAACCTGGGACCTGGAGAAGGATACAGACTATTAAAAAAATGTTTTAAACAAAATACACACAAACGAAATCGCAAACAATATCTAGTTTGTAACAGTTAGTTTATAAACTTATATCAACCTTGACAGCTCACTGCAAGAAATATCCATTCATTGATAACTTCATTATACTAAGGTTAAATTAATGTATGTCACGTTTAGATAAATTTCCACTGCATTACTTAACTTGAACTATACTCCGACTTTTAATTAGCTGCAGTAAAATGACGCTTCATAATAACTCATTTCGGATTGCATTTAGAGATATGCATGTCAAATAAGTTTCGTTAGTTACACTATTCTGTACTAAGAAAACAAGGTTTGGTTGATGGCCGCAAAAAAACAAAAAGACGCCAATTTCAGTCATTTATACCTAACACATAAGTTGTCATTTTACTGCAGCTAATTAAAAGTCAGACTACTTATAGTTTAACTTATCTTCCAGTCTGTAGCATTAGCATAATCAGCCTATAATGTTCCCACTGCTGGGACACAGGCCTCCTCTCGGTGAGAGGGTGTTTCGTGGTTGGTACATGTCACATGTCTTCGAACTTTTGGTTCTAGGACATACCAGTTTCCTTCACCGTTTTTAGAGCATTGATAATGAAATAATTTACACAAAGTAAAGCGCCTATCTGGGATCGAACCTACGACCTACAACTCGTAAGTCGCGGTCGGTTTCCAGTCTGTAATCTGTTTATTGTGATTCAAATAGGTAGTAGACATGTTAAACAACTTGTACAGCTTCTCGTCTATTAATATTCACATCACGCAGTCGGTAAAAAAATAACTACATATTATGTGTTTGACCTCTGCTTATTGTCCAAATAAAATCGATGAGACCTTCCTTATTATATGAATGAGAGGAGTTATTTTGCATATACATATTGTGTCTTTGTTGCCATAAACATTGAACTTACCTGGTATAATTACCAAAATATTTTTTGGATCTCAGTTTTTAGCGTTTTGACCCTGAGCAAATCAACATTTTTAACTTTCAATATTCAATGTTATTTTGCGCAAAATACGGGTCCGTAACTTAACTTCGAGAGTCATGTTCGATTGATGGAAAGTCGACTGGCAGGTACAGACGCCAGCACACCAAACTACCCGAAATTGTAAAATTTTCCCAATCAACCTTGAACCTTATGCTGTAGCGATACAGTTGAAAATCTATTAAAGGACAGATTGTAGTAGCTTGATGTGCTGGAATCTGTACATCGACGCGCAACCTGTTGTCATGGATTCAATTCATAATAGTTCTGAACCCCCTTGCGTTGAATATTACCGAAGGATATAAAAAAAATTGCTGTTCCATATATTTTGACCGCGTAGGTATTTCACTTTTCTATGAAATAGCTGTTTTCTTTTTTTTGATAACCGTCGACAAAATAATATTTTATGCTGAATCCATGATTATATATATTATTGTAGTTACTATATACAATAGGTAGGTAATACGGGCTGATGCACGCAAAATACGCGCATTGACGTGGAGTTGCGGACAACAGCCCGTATTACCTACCTATTGTATATAGTAACTACGGTCCCGAGAATTTCCCACACAACATTATTTATGGACTTTAGATCTAGTGATACATTATATCAGCCGTGTGAACTAAACATTGACGCACGGACTACCACATCTCAAGGATCTGAGTGATATCATAATTTTGATATCACTCATGATATGTGTTTTAATTGTGTAGGGTTAAGATCGAAGTCCGAAGCAATTATGATAGAGTTTCATTCAAGGCACACGTGAGGGGTTTTAACATAAGAATCTTGTGACGTCAGTTAAGGCTGCCTCCTTCGGTTGTAGTTTTTGCTCACTTTTATCTTAAGTATATGTTAATTAATGATTTTTCTCGTTTTATGCGAAATAAGCTGGAGATAATAATATAAAGGCGTCTAGCTATAATTTTGTAACAACGTTTTCTTTTTAATTCCTTTCTTGCATAAGTAGGTAATGATTTGTGGTTTATACACAGTTATCCACTTCAGTCTGTAATTGTAGGTTGCTCCATTCTCACACTTATTACAGGACATTGACGTATGTCTACCATCGATTATTGTCTGACGCAGCCAAATAACCATTCTCTCGTAACTATTAGGTCCTTACATATGGAATTGGCGTTTTGTACGGTAGAATATAAAGTCTTATTTTTTTTTTGTAAAGTATGTTTAATTAATCAAAGTATGCACCGTTGTTATCTATGCACTTTTGCAATCTCATAGGTAGTTCATTGATCCCTTTACTAAAACAACCATGGGTGCGAGAATCAATGAACTCTTTGAAGGCGGTTTGGACTGCCGCATCGAAGTTGAATTTTTTTCCTTGTAACAAGTTGTCCAAATTCCGGAACAAATGGTAATCTGTTGGAGCAAGGTCCGGGAGTACGGTGGCTGTCGCAGACATTCCAATTGTAGCTCATCTAACTTAGTGGTCGTTTGTTGTGCAGTGTGTGGTCTTGCGTTGTCGTGAAGCAGCAGTGGCCTAGAGCGATTGACCAATCTCGGTTGTTTAGCAGCTAGCTAGCTTCCTTCATGGTTTGCAGATGCTGACAATAGATATCTGCCGTAATCGTTTGGCTAGATTTTAGAAAGCTGTAGTGAACGACACCGGCGCTAGTCCACCAAACACTCACAAGTTACTTTTTCTGAGTCAATTTTCGTTTAGGGCAGGATTTGGCTGGTTCTCCAGGGTTCAGCCATTGCGACGAGCGCTTCCGATTATCGTAGAGTATCCACTTTTCACAAATAATGATTTGATTTAAAATCTCTTCATTATTGTGTCGGTTGAGCAAAGTAACACAGCAGTTGACGCGTGTTTGCAAGTTCGATTCACTCAATTCATGAGGTACCCATCGTTCAAGTTTTTTTCCCGATTTGCTTCAAGTGGATTAATACAGTTTTATCACTTACCCCGAAGCCTGCAGCTATCTCTGAAGTGCTTTGTGATGGATCCGCTTCTACAATAGCCTTTAATTCTTCATTTTCCACTTTGGTCTCCGGCCGTCCACGGGGTTGGTTCTGAAGGTCGAAATTTCCAGAACGAAAACGTTGAAACCAAAAACGTACCGTGCTTTCTTTTGCGACACCAGCGCCGTACACATCATCAATCCTTCGAGCTGTTTCTGCAGCACTGGTGCCACAGTAGAACTCGTACCTACTCGTAAATATACCGATATTTCATGTTTTCCATTGTGCGGTAATAAGCGACGCCATAGAAAAAAATAATGACTCAAATGTACCAGCTAAATGAATTTATAAATTTGAATTTAGAATTCTTAACCAAAGAGGAGATATTTCAGATCAAAGTGGTCATTACGACAAAAAGCTAATTTCATAAGGACCTAATATATGAATAATATTTTGGATATTTAAAAATTAAGATATTAGGATATAACATATCTATAAATAGGTCTCGTGGCTAAATAATAACTAACGATTTTCAAAGTTAAGCTACGCTTGCCGCGGTCGGTCCGTAGATGGGTGACCATCTACCTCATACCGAGACCCCTTCGTGTCTCGTAAAGCACGTTAAGCTCTTGGTCCTGGCTGTCATTTGTAGATCTTTGACAGTCGTTACGGGTAGTCAGAAGTTCTACAATGTGGCAAACAGTCTTACCAGTGACTGGGTTGTGGTCAGATAGGCAGTCGCTCCATGTAGAACATTGGTATTCAGGTGCATCCGGTTAGATTGGAAGCCGACCCCAACATAGGAAAAGGCTAGGCAAATGATGAAGAGTTAAGATATTAAAGACTTGTGGAAATCAATAAAAATAGGGTTTAATAATATTAAAATAAATGACTAACGCACGATAAGGTCATATTTAAATAAGCACTGAAAACATTGGGATTTCCGCCGTATGCTTTTTTTCTACCGGAGCCTAGGTTAGCCAGTGGCTAAAAGAGTTACTTGTTTTCAATGAGCAAAGGCCTCCCCAAAATCCTTCCATTCCAAGCATCCTTTTCCAGGCCACCTCGATCCAAACGAAATTATTTTTTTTATTCTAAGTGTATTTCATATTTTTGTTTTTCTTCAACCAGACCAAACTCCCTTATGGTTTTTCCACCACTTGTTTAACATTCAGTAAGAAATGTTCATAAACATTAATCTCTTAAATCTTGTAAAGTAGGAGTCTATGTACAGTTCCATTTTCCACACAAATAAGCGCGAACCGGTCAGTAATTACGTCTGTGTTATTCCTCGAACGTGATCAAATAAAAACGTGATCGAAGTCCAATAACCTTGGTTTGTGACGAAAATAATAATAATAACAATAACTTTTAATAATACTTAATATGTATAAGTATAAGAAACAAGAAGTAATTGACACATTGCTTTGTAACTTGAGTGTAGAGTAAATATAAAAATATAGATACCTTTATGGTATTCGTTATCTTGTTGTTGTAAAATTAAAATGTAATTTTGTTATTTTTTGTTTAGCGTTGGTTCGTCAAGGGTAAGCTTAGTCACCAACCTTTTAAATTTAATTATTTGCTGAAGTTGCGTATTGCGTACTGCATACAGCGTGTATCAGAAATATGTGTTCATATTTCTCCATGAGACCATCAACATCGTAATTGTTCAGTATGATGGTCTGTATACCCTTACATAATGACCACACATTTCTGATAATATACGTAAACGCACTACCTACTGACAGACATCAATAAAGTCTAAAGCACCGTTTTTTCTTTCAAAGGTTTGATTTCAGATTGACAGCGAACTGCAGGCACACATTCAATAATAATTGTAAAGTAAAGATCAAGTGAATATCAAAGTTGGAGCCCTCATAAGTTGTTTGACTTAAACAGGAATGTCTCACTTCTGTGGCTCAGCCATGTAGATGGCCTTCGGTAGGAGATTACGAAGTATTGAGTAGCTATATACTAGCAGGTATATATTAAAATAGGTATACTTATATTCAAACCACTATCTATTAGTGCGTACGTCAAGACACTGTATAAGTGAAATAGAAAATAGGTATAGGTTCTACTACAAAACTATGCTTTCTAGACCGGTTTACTGCTAGTTTGCAGACTGGTTTAGAACTTGTGAGGTGAATAGAGTTCATTGACCTTACACTTATAGGGCAAAACAATTATGTATTAAGTAGGTCGATACGCTTTTTAAAACAATTTCACGTCCATTGTTACTAATAGTTAGTACTATTGGTTATTCTGTGCTAATAGTACAGACAGTACCTATAAGGTAAAAGTAGTAATTTTGGATAAGCTGTTGTCTATCTGATGCAATGTAGTCTGTGAGTCATCATACTCGTAATTCAACTATTTGAAGTCACACGAAAATATCGAAGTACCCAGATGCATAACCAGTATTTGCAAAACAATCCAAACTCCATAAATGATGACAGCATTAACAGTTCCACAGGATGTCCCCATTGGTCTGATTATCCAAAGTAGGTACTTGCAAATACAATCGCGGGACATATTGACAGACAGATTGCCACACATCCGCATATTCAATGTTTTCATCCGCACTGAACTTTAAACTTGCGGTTAAGGGACTTTGATCACAAACAAACCAGTATTATCATGGCCACTATGACACGAGTGGTAATCATAGAACGAAGAACATCGAACACAAGTTTGTTTTGATAAAAACATGTCTATGTAAGGTAAGGTTATGGAATTCATCTGTGGGCCTGTGTTGCCTTAAATAAATAGATTGTTATTATTTTTACTTGCTGAATATTTGCAATATTTTTGGCTCCTGGAGAATTTCACTGAAAAAAAAATTCATGAACTCAAAGAGAATATGCAAATGTGTCATATTCGGATCGGAAGCCTACCGAATCGTTGTGAATAGCTATGCAGATGTGTTATTTTACTGAGCTCTTGGCTGGTTTCAATCTTGGTACCCTGGGGTCCCGGAACTTAGGAAGGAGTACGAGGGGCCAAAGCCAATTCGCAGAGGCTCGTTAGACGCTTTTAATGAAAGGAGCCACTAACCGACGATTATCCCTGTACGTACTATGCAAGTGAACACAAGGACAACCCCCAGTTGGTCTAGGACTATTGCAGGATATGGAACCAAATATTTATGGATGTGGGTGGCTAAGTGAACTGGTGATCTAGGACTATAAGGGGAGACTAAGGCCCCTGCCTGTATTGTTATAGAAATATGACAGACCGGTTTCGTCATCGGCCTTGCCCTTTGTCCCTATGATATGATTGACATAATAATGTTTTGACCCTTTGAGTGCGTCAGAGATTAAAGCGATACATGATTATGTAGGGTGGAGTGTAAAGGTACGGAGTAGTACCTACGGACAAATATCAGAATGAAATGAAACAATGCCGTTGTATGTCTCCAATAATGATGAGTTGGAGCTTCTGGTGATTAATCACACAGCAGCAGGCTAGAGTGGTTAAGACCCAAAGCAGAGAAAAAATATTTTAAAGATTCAGTAGTATACCAATATGTCACATACCAATTATATAATCATTATTTCTAAGAAAAAAACTGTATAGAGTGACCGCATATTTCGATAAAGAATTATCTCATATGAAAACAGTAACTCAGTGCTAATTCTACATACTAACTGTGAGTGACTAAACGCAGGAAGTACTTAAGTTAATTAGATAACACGCGACGGTTATTTAAACGCAGGCACGTTAAAAATTAAGAAATACTTACGCTACTGCAAAATTTTCAGATAATTAACTGAGAATTTATTTGATGTTAAATTATTAAATTAATTTAACATCCTAATTCACACCTACACACCACACCTTTTATCGTATTACAAGATGAATGGATTATAATTATGTGTGAATGATATGAAAGAAAAGGGAGTGAATGATAGCGTGACGATTGACAGGTGAGGTGAGAACGAAAGATGAAAACATGTTGACCATGTTGTAAACTAATGTAATTTGAAAACTTTGTAAACGCCAGTTATTTATAAAAGAGTAACCGTGGAGTTTCTTGCCAGCTCTTCTTCATGGGAAACGACCTATTGGAACCGTGCACCTTGCTTCTGACGTTTCATAAGTGCCCATGTAGGTTTACGTGAAGGGAATATTTTGATTTTGTTGCGCCGACACCAATTAACATGGGATAAGAGCAGGATGTTGTTGATGATGATTTATTATTCATTATTCATTTATTCAATCAAGTTACCAAGACTCATAGATAACATACAAAAACATACAAAAAATCAATATATAACATCATGCACACATACATAACTTACACATTTACTAACCGACGACTGTAATAGGTGACATGCAAGTCAGTGCAGCGTCGCATGTTTGATCGTAAGCATTTTTATGAATAATTAATCAACTTTTTTTTTTTCGTTAGCCAATATCCCACTGCTGGACAAAGGCCTCCACTTTTTCCTTAACAACCTTCCTGTCTTGTGCGATCTCTGACCATGTTGGCCCAAATGTTACCAGATCGTCACACGGTCACACCACCTTCGACATGGTGATTCAATCAGCATTAACAGTTATTAAGTAATTCCTTTTCTAAAGATAACTGTTTTTCCACAGCACAGCCACACCAAATAATCTAAATCGGTAATTTTTTCGATTGATAATGGTATTTCTAACACGTAAAAATAATGTTATCAATTTCCAAATCCTTTAGTGGCGAGGACATAATATACGGTGTTGTAACTTCTAGCATACGATTCGACCCACATTATTATCAAACTATTGTCACTCTATCTACCTACACGTAGCCATCGCTCTACAATAATATTGTGACTGAAAATCAGCCTGTTATCTATCCTTCATATTGACGGGTTAGAAACGGCACCCACACTATCACAATCTGAATCATTTTGAAGGATATTGCTAATCCATTGCTTCATATGTTCCAAAAATTTGTCTGCTCAACATCGTAAATTACGCAATGGATGTTGTTAAACTGTCAAAATGAAACCCATTGTTACTGATAGTGTGCTACGCAATTACCCCGCAGATCTTCGACAAAAGAGTTGTTGTGACTATTAGGAATTTCATTTAAAACCCGGATATAAATAACGATGATGGATTACTCAATTAAAGTTAAATCTAACCAAGATAATATTATCTATAAATAAAAATGAATCGCCGAAGTTTATGTACGCACATAACTTCCAAACGATTGTTTTTTTTTTGTATTGTATTTGTATTCGGTATTGCCAGGACATGATGAAAGATAATTTCGGAAATCCGAAACAAAAAAATTGCACTCGTGCAAAGGTGGGGCAGCGGTTTAGTTATTTGTAAAAAAAATGTACTGAAATGCAATTTCTTTGCTGGGCTGTAGGGTTCAGAATCATGTACAGTCAAAAAAAGAGATAAGTATGCAGGATCGTCAGATATACGTAGCTGAAGTTTAGTAAGAAACCGATGAATGTTTTCGAATAAAATGTTATTTTAATAATAGAAAACAAACAGCTCATTTATCAAATTAAATTTCAGTAGACAACATCCATAGGTTTCTTACTAAACTTCTACTATATCCGATGATCCTGCATTTTGTTGACTGTACCTACTGAACCCATAGTTGTGCATTGATGCATCCCTGCCACCATGTATAATTTTATACGCCAGTGTCAGTCCAATAAATCGATTTGATCCCCCCTGTTTTCAAATTGGTACCTACCTCTAAAGTCTTGAAGCTGAAATACTTTATACCTTAGTATCAGTAGAGCAGTGGCCCAAGGCTATCTGCCCCGACTTACGAGTTGACTTTGAACGATCGGGAAATATGTACCCCGGATGAGAAAGGTCGTGCAGTGTAGACTGTAGATAACGTATTATGTTTTCATTTCCACGTGCAACTTTACATACTACATCCTCTATAGATACTTTAGCAGAAGTAGATAATCAGGCACATCGGTTCATGGAATATTTTGAATATTCTTTTATTCCTCCTGGTTTATTTCAGGGGCACATGTAACAAGTTGGAATATTTTTATTTTATTGATTTTATTAATTGAGTAACAAAACAAAATATAAACAGAAACATTAGAAAACCTCAATAGGTTTGTACGGATAGATTTCAAGAAGTACTTTGCAAGAAGCAGTCTAACGCTTGTTAGCTGAAAAAAATATTTTATCTTCAAAGTAAGCTTGTATGGTTTACAACTTGCCATGTAACCTATTCAACTCTGTTCCCGATATTTTCCACATAATGTAAATGTAGTGCTACGTTTACATTTCCAGCATAAAAAATCGACTCGCAGCTATTAAACAAACAAAAGGAATTTCGTTAACATTCGGCAGCTGGCAAGTAGCGGCCATTATCTCGGTGTCACCAACCTCGTGACGTCACGCCAGCTGATACCTGCGAATATGGGTCGTTGTATCAAGTTGAATCGCCACCACACGCCAACCTCTGACGTAACACTATATGCGAAATACACGCCTTTGTTCACGAATTTTAAGCAGCTCTTTATTCAGTTCTGGTTATTGTTTTCTTTCAGTTTCACAATAAAAGAAGAACTAGATGTTTTTGTTTGAGAATGAATTGATTTGTTTAGCTACTGCCTAGTATAGTAAAGTGTGTTGTGACTTGCCGTATTTGTCTTTGTTATTTCTTATGACAGTAATTTTCATTGAGGCAATGGCTCTAATTGCAATTTGTTTCACGCTACGCCTTTTAATAAGTAGAAGAAATTGAATCAACAGGAGCTGGGGGCCTAAAAAGGCCACTTTGGCAGAATCATAAAGCAATTCATATCACGCAATTCATCTGTTTAACAGTTTCACACCCATATATCCCTGATGGGTTAGGCAAAGGTGTACCTGTAGCATTTTACGAATCTCCATACAAAACTGTCATACAGATGAAATTGCGTGATATGAATTGTTTTATGATTCTGCCAAAGTGGCCTTTTTAGGCCCCCTGGTCTTTATTCGAAGTCATATAATGTGCGATGCCTAGTGTTTTTTTTTTTAATGTAGTGCCTACTGTTCAACCGCCTAATTCTCGATTAAAAGGATGGCAGACATATTATTACTGTTACTGTTAGCTTGCATCATCCCACTGCTCTGCAAAGGCCTCTCTAAATGACTTCCAGCTCTGTCGATCCAGCGCTAAAAAGGACCACTGGTCGTTTGTTTTCTCCAGCTCCTCCCGCCATCTTCTACGGGGTCAGAAACATTGATTAGGCCTTAATATTTCTGAGCTCTAAGTATAACTAGCCAGAAGCTTCTTCTGACTTCGAGCAACATTATAACCAGATCGAGCCTACCATCCGTCATTCTATGTATATGTCGCAGCCAACTGGTTAAATTAGCCGTTCAGTTAACCGCCTAGCCTTTCAACTAAACGGCGGCCGTTCAACTAACGGCCTGAATGATATTCAATTACAGTTTAGGTTGTAAGTCTGTAACCAATCACGCGCGAACCGAATTGGTCGCAGTAATTAAGGCATTGCACCCCGAACAAGTGGGTTAGGTTAGGTTAGAGCTGTGATCAACCGCGTGCGAGCCGAGGGAGGAAGCGAGGCGAGCACTACTTCTAAAGGCCAGGCAGTTAACTGAACGGCTAATTTAACCAGTTGGCTGCGACATAATATATATCTAATATATAAAATTCTCGTGTCACAGTTTTCGTTGCCATACTCCTCCGAAACGGCTTGACCGATTTTGATGAAATTTTTTCTGCTTATCCGGTATCTATGAGAATCGGCCAACATCTATTTTTCATCCCCCTAAACCGAAACTTACGCGGGTGAAACCGCGGGGCGCAGCTAGTTATTTTATAATTCTTTTCCTCAACAATATTTCAGTAAAAACACTCACCTATTTCCCGAACGCGTGTCAGTTACTCAGAAAGTTGAGTTATGTAGTATTTCCGTGAACAAGTCAAGCACGTGGAATAACAACGTCAAACAAAGGTGTTTAACTTCTCCGCTGTCGGCCATGATGCCTGCCTGTCTGTCTGTCTGTCACTGGCTTTGTCTCCCACATGCGTTGTGTGTAAATACCTTATGTAGGTATAAGCATATCATGTTGTATCTTGATGACTGTATCATGAAATATTTGAAAATAAAACAATTAAGCTATATAAATAAACATCGTTTGAATGAATAAAGGTCAACTTATAAAAAAGTTAAGATCAACCATAGCGAGAAAATTAAATAATTCTCTTGATAACTACTTACTGTATTTTATTCCGTGGAAGAGTTGTGCAAGTCATCGAAATTTTTGGTTTTTGTCTTTGAAGTACTTAACAAAATTTTGATTTCATACATAATATAATTCGTTTTCGCTTACAAATTACGTGGGTGGCTGTAATCTCGCAAAAAAAAGAAATAAAAATACATGCACCTCAATCGTGCAAACATAATTTTCGACTGATGATATAACTTCACCTTGACTTTACATCTTCGTCTTCAACAAAGTTGCATAGTAGATTAGTTTTCCTTAAAAATAAAGAGAAATAAATATATAGTTACTCACTTAAAATCTGTAAATGAGCAAACAAGCTTTTAGGGGTAAGCTCAAGGGTAGCGCAAAATTCAAATTTTCTTGCGTTTTCTCAGGTCAGTGTCAGGATGGATGTCGAACAAAATATGATTCGCGACCGTAACAAATACGTATTTATTTACAGATTTATTATCTTAAAATTTACAACCTCTAAGTTCATTAATCCTATTGACTGACTATTATTATTCTGTATTATTATTCGAGTATTATATCGGAATCACTTTTACACGTCATATTATAAAATAAAATGTAAGCTTTATGTATGAGGTCGGCGTCTTCTATCTGACTACTCTGAGAAGAAAGACTGAAACAAACTCAGAGGTCACGGTCTCTTTTAAAGTCAGGTGAAGACCATGTAGATTCATGACTGAAATGGTCTTTTTTTGAGGAAAGTACCACACTGATTTGGGTTGACCAGTCCAGTCAGCGCAAGCATTTGTCAGTAATCGTGTAGCTCAACTCAAAACTTAAGGAGCTCAACGACTCGGCGTACAATACCAAAGAAAGGACATTTGGATAGGCCGCATAGAATACTCAAACGGCTTAATTATATAGGTACGCATCTACAATCTGCAGACCGATCATAATTTATATAATTTTTATTAATAGCTATCTCGACCTAAATAGTGCGTCAGAAGAAAGGTCAGAAGATTATTTTCGCCAACACTTTTATCTAAGTATGACTTTCTGTAACACAGTCGGACCAAAATAGTTGTTCAACTCGTTTCAGAAATAAACAAAGTTATCGAGCGGCGGCGGCGCGGCGCGGCGCGGCTGCGGCGGCGCGGCGGCGTACGCGCACATTGATGTATCACTTTGTGTACAATACGTGTGTGTTTTGTCAATTAACTTGAGATTTTGAGCTTCTTGCGCAGTACACGGTTGCCAGCTCAATGGTTGCAATGTTTTGGTTTTTGTCTGCAAATGTTTTTGCTCTGTTGTGACGTCTGCTTAACTACTTAATTTTTTGAGAAAAATAAGTAGGTTTAGGTATTACCGTAGCGCTTGTTGAGGAAAAAAATAGATTACAATGAAAATAATCTTCGTAAGAAAATCTTTGAATTAATGGTCTAAAGACCAATAATTCTCGTAACCTACTTACTACCTTTAGTTTTGAGTTGAGGTAGATTTTTTACTGATTATAGGATGGGTAGGTACCTATTCTTATCGGAAAACTCCAATTATGTAACGAGTTGTTATTGTAATAAAATGCTAAGTGATCTAACATGTGCATCCAGCCTCAATTATATTATTCACTGCTAATAAAAACTTCTATGAGAATATCGTTTTACCTAGCCCATAACTTATGATGAGACTGACGACAATTAAGTACCTACTTCATATTATGTTACTTTACATTATGATGATATCATAATTTATCAACAACAACAACAACAGAATTATTTTCTTTAGTGGAGATTTCTTTATTGATAAAAGTACTTAATTACGAATAGAAAAGACGGATGAATTGTGTGAGAATTGAATGATATGAAAGAGAAGGGAGTGAATGATAGCGTGACGTTGACAGGGGAGAATGAATGGAAGAATAAAACGTGTTGCGCCGACCACAAGTAAACATATAAGGCAGGGACAGGAAGATAATCCGTAATGCGTGTAACGATTTTCATCTATGAGAAGTACTCTAATTACCCAGACTGCAGAAATGCATTTAAATTTTTCTTTAAACTTGGGTCAATTACTTTTGTTTTCGGTCATGAACACAAGTACCTACAAGGTACGCACGACTGCGAGGATCGCCCAGAGGACACGGTGGAGCATACGGTGGAGGTTTGTCCAACTTGGGCAGAGTACCGCCGTGTCCACGTAGAGGCGATCGGCAGCGGCGGCGACCTCTCGCGTCCGGCCCTGGTCAAAGCCATGGTCCGGGGCGAGAGGGAGTGGGAGGCCGTCACCTCCTTCTGCGAAGCAGTCATGCTAGCGAAGGAGGTGGCGGGATGGGCGAGGGAGAGAGCCGAAAGAGCCGCCCGTCCCAGCCGCCGCGGGAGACGCCCCGGGCGTCGGGGGCCGCGTGACGACTCCCGGCCACCGTAGGCGCGGGCCTGCGGACAGCGAGTAATGGGTAGCTCGCCGTCCGATCAGGACCAGGTCCGTGCTGGACGGCGCGTATGTGTTCCACGCGCGCCTCAAAGAGATGTCGGCATCAATGGAGGGGCGCGTCAGGGCCGAAGCCTGCCGGGGCAGCGGGTTTGTCCGAAAGGGTTACCGCTACCCCGGAACATAAAGGGTTAAGGAAGGAACACGGATGGCTTTTAGTCAGTAAGAGTCTGACACTCCCTTCCGCTCCACCTAGAGCGGGAGGGGTCAATTGTAGATTTCCCATCCTTAAAAAAAAAAAGGTACGCACGACGACATTTCCAGTACTAGCTGACTTCTCATTGTACGAAAAGCCTATATATAATGCGAGCTCAGCGAAAACTGGAAAAGTATAACTTGATATATTTATCGTCGTGTGTAACTGGCTTAATTAGCCGTTCAGTTAACTGCCTAGCCTTTTAACTAAACGGCGCCATTCAGCTAGCGGCCTGTATGATATTCAGCCAATCCGTCCAATACAATATTTAATGAACAGGGCTGATGCTTAGGCCATTTATATAATAGGGTAAAAATGTGAGGAAAACAAAATTGAGCTAAATATAAATGGGTAATCTTAACAATTACTGTTATTTAAACATTTGGGAGGTTATTACGATTAGTTGAATAAAATAACGGGCAGTCATTTTATTTCTCGGCGGTTGTTAAGAGGAAATGCGATCGGAGAGACTTAAAAAGGTGTCAAAATTAATAATTCGAGGTTTGGCTTTCGCCTATTTCCTCTTCCAATATTGGACCAATTTAAAAGATATTTCATAAACTGAATAAGAAGGATTGTGTCCCTAAGTTTTTCTTTTTTCATAAATAGTTGTCAAATTTGTACACTAGGCCTCTGTTGTGTTCTAGTGCTTATAAAAATAATGTATCATCCAAAAGGATAACAGTAGTTAATATTTATTATTCTGTAAAAAATCATTGCTTTATGGTTAATAACCAGAAAGAAAACAGGCGAAAGCGTTTCTATGGAGAAAAGACCACCTGCATTTCCTCTTAAGTTAAAACATGAAAAGAAAATTGGTCGGAAGTAAAACCTAGTTGGCTGCGACATGTACACACGGCTACACATCAAGCTATACATAACCAGTATAAGCTGACTTCTGATTGTACGAAAAACGTATACAATGCGAGGTCAGCTAAAACTGGAAATGTATAACTTGTGTATAGCCGTGTGTACACGAGTAAAAAACACATTTTTTGATCACAACCACAGAATAACTAATACATATACCTACTAAGGGCGCCTTCGACCAAACTTTTATACCTAGAATAAGTCTTACCCTGAGAATAATTATTGAAATTTTTACAGTTAGTCCATACTAGAACTGTCAGTCGTCAATTTTATTCCAAGAATAAAAGTTATCTGACTTTGGTAAAATCATCCCTTAGTCACAACTAAGGAACGAGTTACGCTGATTTTATTGAAAACATTAACGTAGCAGAGTTATCTTAAGTGACATGCAATTATTTTTAATATTATAGTTAATAACTTGTAATTATTTGTATCATGTAGATTGCAGCACATTAATATTATATAGGTACCTGTTTGTAAGTATATAATATCATGTTTGGATCGTCTTTACTTCTCCTTCATTATTTTTAATCTCACTATTGGTGAACAATAAGTACCCTTTTAGTTCTTTTTAGATACAGATAATTTTTACTATATTTAAGGCCGATTTTTCAATCTTCAAATAACTTTGACAGCTTTTGTATAAAAAATATGTCAAAACACCATACTTAATTATTTATTATTTTGGGAACAGTTATCTGACTTTTGAAAAACCTACCCGTAGTCTTGTTACAGTAGGTACTTACAAGTTTTTAAAAGACTTATAAACATAATATGTCTTGTTATGGAAGAGGTACACTAGCCATGTCCATTCAATCAATAACTGAACCTATTGCAGTCCATTGCTGGACATACGCCTCTCCCATGCTGCGCCACAACCAGCCATCTTTTGGATATCCATGTCCATTACTGTGAATTTATTAAAATTATTTTAAACTAGCAGCCCGTCCCGGCTTCGGACGTGGTAGACAATTATTTATTTTTGGAAATTTGGATATAATTTAAAAACTATTTTATAGGTAGTTAAATGGTCTTGATCATAAAATTATTTATTTGGATAAGGATTAATATAAACACATAAATAGCATGGTTTGAATTTGGTTACCATTTTCATAAATGTTTAAAATGAAAAAAGTTGTTGTAGTGACATAACTACAATAGTTGGACATATGCTACCGCGGAGTTTTTTGTAGACATTATGATGTTCTTCAATATTGTTGTACATTATTTTGTTCTATCGCTAATAGTTTCGGCAGCGCATTCGACGAAAGACATTTTAAGACTCATTTTTCTACACCTTCGGTTACATTGTTCAAATTTTACCAAGGATCCCTAATTTTTTTCAAAATGAAATGTAGCCTATGTCAAATTGGAAGAATGTAGCATTCTATTGGTGAAAGAATTTTTTAAATCGGCCCAGTACTTTTTGAGCCTATTCATTACAAACATACAAACATACAAAAATAGGTACAAATCTTTCCTCTTTATAATATTAGTGTAGATGAACACTTAAAAACTGTCTTATTCTACGTTCATTTGATAAGGTTTGTGCAATTAAAAAATAATTGTGCTTTTTGATAAGATTAAATAAAATTGCTTCCTCAAGGTCGGTCAGGAGTCTAAGGTTGATTTAGTTGCTAGTGTTGCTACAATGATCGAATTGTGATAACAAACCATGTTTAACCAGTAATTTATAAATCTGTGATTCATTAGCAGTATCTATAGAGATATGTGATCCATCTACTGATATTGGTAACAAAGGTCATAAGGCTTATTAGTCGATTCGCACGTATTTACTCGCCTGAAACGTGCGAATCCTCACTTTTAAATAATATTGTTTTTCTATAGGCGACTTGCACGAAGTTAATTTATTTGTGGGCGAGTCGACAACTCCAGGCACATTCTCAATCTCGTCTCAATCAATCAATCAACTCAGCCTATTGCAGTCCACTGTTGGACACAGGCCTCGCCCACATATTAACTCCCTGTGAGTCGCCTAAAAAAATTATATTATTCAAAAGTGACGATTCGCACGTTTCAGACGATTAAATTCGTGAGTATCAACTAAGAAGCCATTTTTACGGGTCGTAAGAATTTAACATCTGTCTGCTAATATCTACCTAATGTTGTTTGTCTTCGGTTATTGTAATTTATCTGCCCGTACCTACTGAAGACCCAAGAGATTTTCCCAAAAATCGTTTTTTAGCAAATGTGGAGGATCCTGTGAACATGAGAACATCGAACTTGTAGGTAGGAAACATTAAACATTAGGCTAGTAAATTCTGCTGTGACAAAGTCTAGATTAAACTCAGCCTTGAATTTCTAATGACAGGATGTCACCAAGTGTTATTTTAACTACTTACAATTAACTCCGTTCCTTCAAGTGCACCAGAACGCTCTTAATCTCTGACGTCATTCGGGGTTATCAGGGTTGAGTCGAACCGCGGAAACTCTGCGAGAAACCATTATGGGTCAAACTTACAAGTAAATAGGTGGCTGTTGTGCCACCACGCGGAGGTTAAGTATCATTTGAGGAATTATGGTGAACTAGCTTCTGCCCGCGATTTCGTCCGTCGTTTCGTAATTTCTTGTGCCCCCGACCCACCCCGTCGCATCGCATCGCCTGCCCGCGCCATTACTTCGTTTACGCTCAGTATTTTTCTGTTTTTTTTTTTGTTTTTCTTAGCTCTTAAGGGTCCTAGCGTGATGTTAAGTAGCCTATAGCCTTTCTCAAGAAATGGGCTATCAAATGCAAAAAATTATCAGATCCGACTTGTAGTTTCAGAGATTAGCGTTAGTAGCGTTAGTATACATAATTATTATACAGGATGAAATTAAATACATGCGACAAATCGAAATGGGAGATTGTACTCATCATTATGAACAACTTTTACTATGGGACCAAACCTGAAATCGCGAAAAAAAAACAGCTGTTCCCTACATTTTGACGAGTTATGCGAACATAAATGTAGGGAACAGCTGTTTTTTTTTTTTCGCGATTTCTGGTTTGGTCCCATAGTAAAAGTTGTTCATAATGATGAGTACAATCTCCCATTTCGATTTGTCGCATGTATTTAATTTCATCCTGTATAGGCTGTCCCGTAAGTCGACGTCAAGTCGGAATCGGGTAATAGGCCAAGCCATACCTAATAGTTATCAGAAAAAAAAAATCGGAATAAAAAAGAATTAAACAATTTTTTACTTGCCAAACTAGCACAGTACATTGCAAAGTATTCATTTTGAATATTTGATTGAGCAAAAAATTACATTTAAATGTCAATAATTTTAAAAATACACAACTTAGATTTTATAAATATTTTTATGTTGTTTGTTTATTTTTGTGTTTCATTTCATTTATTTAAAATCAAAAAATCAAAATCAAAATATTTTATTTCACATAAACCTACATGGGCACTTATGAAACGTCAGAAGCTAGGTGCACGGTTCCAATTGGTCGTTTCCTATGGAGAAGAACCGGCAAGAAACTCCACGGTTACTCTTTTAAAAATATTTGCGTTTTTACAATGTTTTCAAGTTACAATAGCTATGGGAGGACTGCATAGGCCTGTCAACAAGTACCAGGTACTTGATAATATAAAAAACCATATACAGATCTAAAGTCTAAAAGGCCTACAAAGTCCTCACATTTACAAAATTAGAATCCATGAAAAGGACAAAGTAAATAATAAAATTTATAAAAACCTACTAAAACCAAGTGATATGATTGACATTACAACCACTAATAAAGTGGTGAAAAATTAGAAATGTCTATACAATGTCAAATAATAAAATTTTATGTCAAAGAAGTATATAAAAAAATAAACATCTTGATTTGAGAGCAATTAATAGACATTTAAGCAGTTATGCCGTTAATGAGATGCCAGGGAAGCCACATGTGCAGAAGGAATTATTGCCAGACTACCTTGTCTTCAACGTAGTCTTTAATCTTATAATATGCTTTTTTGATAAGGACACGTTTGATGAGGGTTTTGAACTTTCCATCGCTAAGTTCTGTAACCGGCTTTGGCAGCTTGTTATAAAAACGGATGCTGTTTACAAGAAATGACTTGCTAGTTTTAGTTAATCTAAATTTAGGTATCACAATTTCATGTTTACTACGTGTATTTATATTATGGAAATCGCTTCTTGTTTTGAAAAGTCCTAAGTTTTTGCGAACATACAAAATACTTTCTAAAATATAAAGAGAAGGCAGAGTTAGTATATCGATTTCTTTGAATTTGTTTCTAAGAGACTCGCGAGGACCCATTTTATAGATTGCGCGGATCGCCCTCTTTTGTAAAATGAAAATTGAATCTACGTCAGCTGCCGATCCCCACAGCAGAACACCATAAGACATAATACTGTGGAAATAAGCAAAGTATACTAACCTAGCTGTGGCTATATCTGTCAACTGCCTTATTTTTCTTACTGCATATGCAGCTGAACTTAATCTACCTGAAAGAGCTCTAATGTGTGCGCCCCATTGTAATCTTGAATCTAAAGTAATTCCCAGAAATACAGTTTCCGTAACAGCGTCTAGTGTTTTTCCATCGAGTTTTAAATTCAGACCCACTTGAGGTACATTTGGTAATGAGAATTTAAGACATTTAGTTTTGTTTGCATTAAGTAAAAGATTATTAGCTGCAAACCATTTCGAAAGAACAGCCAGACTCTCGTTGACATGCAACACATCCGTATCTTTTCTATCTATTTTAAAAATAAGGGAAGTGTCATCGGCGAATAAAATGATGTCCGATAAGTTATCCATCATGTATGGAAGGTCATTTATATATACAAGGAATAGGAAAGGGCCAAGAATTGAGCCTTGAGGCACGCCCATCTTAACTAGAGACCCTGATGACGTCGCCCCGTTAACGTTCACTTTTTGCTGCCGCTTTGATAGGTAGGAAAGAACAAGATCAGCAGCTTGTCCACGAATTCCGTAATGGTGTAATTTACAGATCAGTGTATTATGGTCAACGCAGTCAAACGCTTTTGAGAGGTCACAGAAAATGCCAATTGCATCCTGGGATTTCTCCCAGGATTCCAAAATGTGACTGATGAGTTTTACTCCCGCGTCCGTCGTCGATCTACCTTTCGTGAAACCAAACTGGTGACCATGTAAAATCCCATTTGAGTTAAAATGTGACAACATCTGGTCTAGCATGATTTTTTCATAGATTTTGCTCAATGCTGGTAGCACAGATATAGGTCTATAATTGGAGGGATCAAACTTACTGCCCGATTTGAAAATTGGTACTACTTTACTATGTTTCATTAGATCAGGAAACGTACCGCTGTCTAAACATTGATTAAATATGCCCGTTAAGGCAGGGGCAATTGTGTCAATAATATCTCCAAGAACCTTAACAGAAATCCCCCATAAGTCTGTCTGTCTGTTAAAAAACTGATCAAGTCACTTATTAAAGTTCAACACAAAAATATTCAGGAAAATTTTACAGTGTAGGTACTTTACTACATAAATAAATTATCTAAGCTAAAACTTAAATATATAGAATCATATACAATTACATAATCGTCCACATCTCTTTCAATGGGAAAAACAAAGAAACTCAATTGGAACACGTAAATTTTAGATATAATGACTTCAATTTCTAAATCTATATTCTATTGTTACAGGAAGCAAAGAGATTCTCCATGGGGTAAACGGCAGACTGCGTCCTCGTCAGCTGGTGGCCATCATGGGACCCTCGGGGGCTGGCAAGTCTACCCTCCTGGACGTACTGTCGGGGTACCGCATCACCGGTGTGGGAGGAGCCGTGTTCATCAATGGAAGAGGGAGGATAATGAGTAAGTACTACATATCCTTTTTAAATGGCATCGAAAGATAATAAAAGAAGATTCAATATTAACGCAGGTCAAACTTAGTTACGATAACTTTCTGCTTTGTATGTTTGGGGCTCTGGAACCGGTTTCAAAATAATTACTTCGTTCTAAATAACCGCAAAAACGGTGAATGCCCTAAAATCGTTAGCTACACAAAATGCCAAAACCTCAGGTAATAATAAAATTCATTAAAAAAATAATTGTTATTCCAATACATTTTCAATGCAACTAGTTACATAATTGCGAAATGGTCTTCATAAGCAAATACACAAATAGCATCAGTAAGCGATTAGATTGCGCTCACGCAAACTTTATCAGCGGAAAATAATTGGCTATGAACCGAAGACCCGGATTCTAGGCGTTAGATAAAACAGGCTAGGTTAGAACTACGTTCATGCTGCCGTGATCCAATATGCACTCACGTGCTAAATGACTGTTGACCACAGATTTGTATATGGAAAGGTACATAGTGATGATAACGCTATACATGCGTCATAGTCTGTTTCTAAGCTAAGTTGTATTCCACGAAACAAGTGGCTGTAGCACCCTAATGTAACACACTTAGAATCAGAAACATTTTGAAGGATTTTGCTAGTCCATTGCCAGTCCACGTTCGAAAAATTTGTTTGCTGAACAACGTATCTAACGCAATGAATGTTGTTGAACTGTCAACAGGTATAGAAGAATGGATTATAAAAAGCTTCTTTAGCACAACCCCGTACAAGTGTTGGCATGAAGAAGCAATTGTTAACACTTTTACGTACAAACACAACGCATTTACTTCATCGCTTCAACGTCAGGTTAAAGAAACGTACGTAACTCGTATTTTAAGTCTACCCGAAAACTGCTTGGGTAGTGGCCCAGTAGTAGTAGTGGCCGCGACTCTCGAACCCAGGTTTTCTTCGGTTCGAACACAGTCAGGCGCTTTACTTTGTGTAAATTATTTCATCACCACTGCTCTCAAAACGGTGAAGGAAAACGTGAGGAAACCAGCATGTCCTAGAACCAAACATTCGAAGACATGTCACATCTACCAACAGCCCGCGTGGAAGATTCCGGCTCACTCCCTCTCACTGAGTGGAGACCTGTGTCTGTGTGCCCCAGCAGTGAGAAAATTATAGCCTGAGTATGTATGAAAGCTTTTTTAGCACAATCCAGTACAAGTGATTGCATGAAAAGCATTTTGTAAACACGGCGCGGTATAGACCTGCGACTTGTGTCCGAGCCTATGTTTTTATTAGACAAGCTGGTGCAGCCAGCTGCAAATTCCTTGTTATCAAATTGTTTATTGTTTTTGACACGGTGCAAGTATGTCTTATGTCCGAGCTTATATTTTTTTAGACAAGGCACCTTCCTATGTGACCACCTTTTAAATGGTTTATTACCTATGAAATTCTGATTGGAATTGAAACATTCGATTACTGCAATGAAATTAGAGATTTTTGTTGCTATCTCCATAATGCTACTTAGGAACTACACACGCGCACACACACACGCGCACACAAATACACACACGCGCACACACACACACACACACACACACACACACACACACACACACACACACACACACACACACACACACACACACACACACACACACACACACACACATACACACACACACTATTACACACTACTTACTTACATTAAGAATTCCACATAGATCAGTTTAATTGTTGCGGCTACTATCTTTCTATACTATGTTTATCTATGTGAAAGACATATCTTACTAGTTTAACGAGTACTCCTGCACTAACCATGACCCAAGACGACTATTCGAATCAAGTAGATCGGAACGAAGCAAGTGCATTGATTGTGTGTTACGAGTATACATACGTGTCAAACTTGAATGCACGATTTCGTATCGAAATGACTGCATCGATGTTAATTTGTTTAGATTAGACGATCTTATACTATCTTAGCTTATCGAGTTAAAATTCACAGAATATTTTATAATCGAATTATCATAAAAATGGACGAAAATGAAATTAAATGTCACAACAATCAATGTCGTTTTTATATATCTTTAAATTGGTAAACAGCAACAACCAATATACAGGGTTATTGGAAAAACACCAGCAACCTCTTAAGAGGTATATTTATTTATGTTCGTACTCGTATAACTCGTCAAAATGTAGGGAACAGCTGATTTTTTTTCGCGATTTCCCGTTTTGTCCCATAGTAAAAGTTGTTCATAATGATGAGTACAATGACCTCTTAAGAGGTTGTTGGTGTTTTTCCAATAACCCATATTTTCATCAAAATGACATCTACTGATAAAATTACGGAGACGATAAAGATCATGAAATAAAAAACCCAAGTCTTTTTCCGTCCTTCGTCATAAACTGCTGCCTCATTTTTTGTCTAGTGGTCGTAAATGGGACTGCTGCTGAACATGTGATCTTCGGATAGATCCTAAGCAAGTAAAATCATTTGACTGATTAATCTAAGATCCTATCATCATCATCTGCCTAGCCTTTTCCCAACTATGTTGGGGTCGGCTTCCAGTCTAACCGGATGCAGCTGAATACCAGTATTTTACATGGAGCGACTGCCTATCTGACCTCCACAACCCAGTTACTGGGTAATACGATACCCCTTGGTAAGACTGGTTGTCAGACTTTCGGGCTTCTGACAACCCGTAACGACTGTCAAAGATCTACGAATGACAGCCGGGACCAACGGCTTAACGCACGGAGGAGACTCGTTATGTAAAGATGGTCACCCATCCACAGACTGATTAATCTAAGATCCTAATTGATTGTTATTGGGTTTTTTATGATCAACCGGCCATGTTCTTAATAATTTTAACTTATTATTAAAGTGCTCAAATATGAATTACAGAGAGGTTCAAGAGGATGTCCTGCTACATCCAGCAAGACGACCGGCTGCAAGGTCTCCTCACGGTGGGAGAGAACATGACGCTGGCAGCAGACCTGAAGCTGCCGACCACACTAGACAAATACGAGAAGGGAGAAGTTGTAAGTTTACTGAACATAGGGTACCTATATATAACTTAGTGGAACCTCAAATGACAAACTCAAATGAATAGGTAGGTACATAAAGTCGTAGTAATTTCGAAGTTAGCTGAATTGTATAATACCGTCTGCTCTGGCTACTGTAATCCCGTATTACTTCGTGACTCCTCCAACAGCTAGGAGAGCTAATATTTTTTTCTCTAGTAGCAACTAGCAACCCTAAAACTTGAACCAATGCATCAATGAACTTTGCTTCAATTATGTAAATTAGAATTAGTAAAAACACGTTTTTGTCTCAATTTGTATGAACATCGCCTTCCTCATTTTGAGCACTATGTTCCGCACATATGTGATATGATAACATATGAATCACTTAGAATCAATAATGCTCATGCAAAGACATGTTTTCAATATTTATTGTAATACCTACACTTTGTTCGTGCATTTGGAGCCGCACACAAATGCCTTCGTTGTCAATGTACAGACGCCAGCACATCAACCTACTACAATCTGTCAAATTTCTTTAATAGATTTTCAACTTTATCCCTAAAGTATAAGGTTCAAAGTTGATTGGGAAAATTTGACAGTTTCGGGTAGGTTGATGTGCTGGCGTCTGTACATTTGCCACAAGTCGCATTATTGAATGACAAAAGCGATGAAACAAAGCATGGACGTCCAAACCACTTGTGTAATGAGAAGTTTACAGTCAGCAAGAAAAGTAGCTACGTTAACAAAAGACAGTATCCAGTAGTAAGTTTTAAAAGATACCTATATATTCTGGTTCTACAATATACCTACAGGATGGATTTTTGAGACGGGGTATTAAGGGTCTTAGAAGACTTATTTTTTGAGAAATTTTGATCCCCATTTATTTTGATTATGAAAAAAATATTGCTTATAATATGTTGCTTAGTTATAACTTATAATGTACAGAGGCCGTCTTAAAGCCACAGGCATTTTCTACCAGTCAACCTTTGGGTGATGCAGAGACAAACAGTGGTAGGTCCAATCATGAAAATTGAGGATTAAATATTTTTAAATAATATAAAGATACGCATGGAGCTATTTAAAACTATAAATATAAGGATCAAACAAAACTCTATCGGACTGAGGTTTGAGTACTAGAAAAGTCGGAAGTCGCAAAAATCTTTTCCCATACATTTCGTAAGAAATGAGACTCCAACTTACTTTTATGTATTTTCCTCTTTTAAGTGTTTTGTTTGTACATAAATAAATTAATACAAAATAATCAAAATCTAATAGTCATAAGCCACTTTTGTAGCTGACTGCACCTGCAACTAGGTAGGTAATAAAATAAAATGGTTTAAAATCCATTGCATATTATTTGCAAAAAATTACGCATAAATGTAGAAGGTGCACGAGCGGTGCTGTAACCTAATTTGCCAAATTGCCAGTTTTGCACAACCCACCGATAAAAGTGTGTTGGTCTGCAACCGTCGTCGTCATGCGTAATCTGTGACATTTATTCTCGAACGCAATATGTATTTTCTTAAATAATGAGTTACAGACAGTACTATCCTATTAGGTACCTATTCTATTATCGATATTCTTACGTTAACGGTAATTTGAATATTTAAAGAATATAGGTACCAAATACATAGAACAGCTTTTTGTGACGAACCTAATATAAAGCTATATTCTTCTAATGAGAGCGTTAAATAATCCCTAGTGTACACAGAGCAGGATTATAGCTTAGCAACAATGCAGAAAATCCTGTTTTACGAAAAAAAAAACTGTTTAATGATCTCCTTCACTATTTGATTGAGCAGAAAAATACGGCAGTCTACTGATTCGTTGTTTACGTAGATTGTTGCAATTACCATGGTTTTGAGAGAGATTGTATATTGCATTCTAAACATTTCAAAAAATGGACCGCCATGAATATAAAAATTCTATTCTTTTGTTCAGATTGAGGACATCCTCACAAACCTGGGTCTGTACGAGCACATGAACACTCGCGGCGCACAGCTGTCGGGAGGTCAGAGGAAGAGGCTGTCCATCGCGTTGGAGCTCATCAACAACCCTCTGATCATGTTCCTTGATGAGCCTACCACGTAAGTCAACATCTTTTCTCGTACACAAACTATACTTATTACTGAGAATGACTCAGCAAGACTTGCCTAATGCCCATCAGTGCACTAGAGGCCCGAATCAGCAAGAAGTGCTGTTGGGTAACTCCTGCGAAAAAACTGATTTGAATGAAATTTAGCACACGGGTACACCATGACCTGGATTAGGACATAGGATACTTTTAATCCCGATATTCCCACGAGATCGAGACGTATGCGGGTGAAACTGCAGGGTGCAGCTAGTACCCAATAAAGCGCACTGTTCGAATGTAGGATTGCCTAGATTATTAGGCAATAGATGTTTGTGTCGGCCGGCGTGACAACAAACTAAATAAATGATTTCATAAATTATCACAATGACCTACAAACAAAGCTGTGACTTAAGTTACTTTATGACGCATTTAATTCTCAAATGACTTTTTAATCTCCTGGCTCATGTTATCAGAAGATCGTAAAAACATATCGATTTGTGAAATTATCATATATATTATATATGGTTTCCATACTGTATGATATCAATAGCGGCTGTAGATATCTGAGGGCACGGCAGTGCCCCCGCCAAGTCGAGCAAAACTAAATTAAAACAGAGGCCTAGCAGTACAAAGACAACTAGAAAAACGTAGGGACACAGTATAATATCCTTATTATTCAGTTTATGAAATATCTTTTAAATTGGGCAAATATTGGAGGAACAAATAGGCGAGAGCCAAACCTCGAATTTTGACTTTTTACTTAGGATTTTTCAAAAGTCTCTCCGACCGCATTTCCTCTTAAACCAGCTTTCCTTGTTTCCTCCACGTTCAGACTCTTTTGGGCTTATAATAAAATAATTTCCTTAATGAACTTTGACCCCTGCGTGTTGAACATAAGGATAGCAACAATGTGCACAAATATTGGATGCACGTGACTATGGCTATAAACTGTAATAGACTTATTGGGGTCACAGTGCCAAGTAAACTGACACTAAACACTGACACTACTGACACTGAGTAAACTGACTGGCTGATACGCTTGAAAGAAATGTTTGGTATTCAATTCCTTAGATTCTCATAATCATCATAATCAGCCTATAATGTTCCAACTGCTGAGACACAGTCCTAGCTTCTCTCTTCGAGAGGATTGTTCGTTCTGTATCATCACTTCAAGCTAATTCGCTGTCACACTACAAATATCTGTCGGTTTCTCTAAAGGTTATAAATACGGAACTCGGTGGTAGGTACGCTTGCTATGCAAATTAAGCTGGTCCATGATCTCATATTTAGCAACTAGATACTTGATAATTTGACCTTTTTTTAGATTACATAGTGCAGAGTTTTCTTTTGTTAATGGCATTTCGCAGTTCAACCTATGAGGTTGTCGTCTACTTAACCGGGCTTGCTTGTGGATGCCTCAATAAATAAAGGCCTCCTGCCAGGTCTTAAAAAAACTTGAAAAATTTGCGACTATACTCTAAGGGCACCCCCTGTGGGGTACGGACCTCGGCTTAGGGCGTCGCTGGGAGAGGGCAGCAAGGGACAGGCTGGATCGGAATTATTTAGGGACGAATTTAAAACTGCAGTCCCCTCCCATGCACCCCCTCTGTCACCCCCACGATGGAGGAACTCCACGACGATTTCAAACGCGCACCAATATAAAAAAAAGGGAGCGGACATGATAAGGGGCTTCACGATGGGCCTCGACGGCGAGGTCAGAAGGACGGCTGTCGGTACTTGTACTTTCTGAGAGTACCTGGTGGCCTTATGCTTGGCGCTTACGCTGTAAAGTCAAAACAAACCAAAATGAACGCCATACCTACTACGACCCCTATGCGTGTGCGACTGTGTGCTGTGTGCGTGCTGTGTGTGTTGATTAATAAGTTGAATTATAACATAATATTCAGTATTCTAACTGGGGTGTTTGGTGGCGTGCGTTAATTCCATGAAATGTTCTGTAAGGACTAATATCGACCGAGGAATGATGTGAAATCCATCATAACCACTGATAGCGTCTTTACTGCTACTGTGAACTTACCTGTTGATTTACCAAAAGCTCTTTATCTTTTCCAGAGGTCTGGACAGCTCATCATGTTCGCAAGTTGTGCAGCTATGTCAGAACCTGGCGCACCAAGGTCGGACCATCGTGTGCACGGTGCATCAGCCATCAGCCTCACTGTTCGCTTTGTTCGACCATGTGTACGTGCTGGCGGCAGGCCGATGCATGTACCAGGGGACCACGAAGAATCTGGTGTCTTACCTAGAGCAGGGCGGGATACCCTGTCCCTTGTACCATAACCCTGCTGATTACAGTAAGTTTCAAGTGAAGTTCTGTAGCCTCTCATGTTTTATTTGCTCCTGGTGCTCGGTTAATCTTAATGCTTCTCGATGTTTGAGACTAGATTCATTAAATATTTAACTTAACTTAAGTACGTATTTAAGATAACTTACGTAAACAGAAAATTAATTCGTAATTTAATTTGAAGTTTGGCCGTGGAAATAAACAAATTAATTCAATGTTGCTTGTAACATTAGAGGAAGTTATTATTTATTCATACAATAAAAACAAATGACTGCATGATATAAAATAATATTTGTGTCTGTTATCCATAGTTATTGAGCTGTCCTGTGGTGAATATGGGCAAGACAAAATCGACCTGATGGCCAACAAATCTGAGAACGGTCGGGCGTTAGACTGGTTTGACGACTTCCAGACCATCCCCACGATGGAAGGACTCCGCAAACTACTACCACTCAGCGTTCTGAGAGACACAGAGCCCACAGGGGGTGACGAGGAGACCAGTCAGTCCAACCAGCTTAATGTACTCATGAAGAGAGGGTTTATGAAAGCTAGGAGAGATGCGGTAAGTGCTGAGTTTTCTTGGTCAAAGAGTTTGTTTTTTGTAAAGTCAATATATTGAGAACCCTAATATCAGATGCTAATTAATTAGTTTATAATGTCAAGCAGCTTGAGATTAAGCTTAAGTATATAGAAACTGAACCTCTGTGTTCATTTCAATTAATGGAATCAACTTATCGCTTTTCACTTTTGCATAACGGGGCATTTGATGATTATGATTACATACATATCAAATAAAGCCTTCCAGACCGAATTTTGGCCATTGTGACCTATCTCAGCGGAGACCAGCCTCCGGCGTGGGAGATATTAAATCTAATATTATCTCCCGCTCCAGAAGCTGGTCTCACTTGTGCACTAGCACAATGTGTGCGCAGACACAGGTGCACTCTCGCTTCCCTCACTATCATAGTCCGATGGGACGGCAATCCGAACGACCGGAGAGAGATCAGCCGCAGGACCAACGGCTTAACGTGCTATATATACCCCCGTATCACAGCGGCAACTGAGCCACTCTCTTTTCTTAGTGTACAAACCTAATGAAACCTTAATTCACTTTCAGACGATGACTCACCTGCGTTTGATCGTGAACGTGGTGGTAGGTATTATGTTGGGCAGTCTGTTCATCAACGCTGGTAACGAAGGTTCCCGCGTGTTGGAGAACTATAACTTACTGTTTGCCATCCTCATGCACCATATGATGTCTCCTATGATGTTAACCATTCTTACGTGTAAGTATACAATGTTGATTCTTCTGATTCTTAGGATAGAAGCGATTCTTCTCTGTTTCCTAAAAGTATTTACAAATAGCAATAGAGTTTGTAAAGTAATACTCAGTATTAGGAGTCAAGTGATATGCATACTCAAATCATATTTGTCATTTTGACCTTAAATCACCTTCACCATTGCAGTTAATATAGCTAATAATGATTGATGTAAGTATATATTTATAATAAAGGTTCCATCACAAAAACTGATAATATTTATATTGTTGCCTTTATTAATTTTCAGTTCCCAATGAAATGTCGATTTTATCTAAGGAGCACTTCAACAGATGGTACTCCTTGGGATCTTATTACATATCCATCACGATAGTCGATCTACCTGTATCGGTAAGTGCCTATCCACAACATCCCTGCTTATTTTAAAAGCTACTCATAGTGATGAGATGAATATCAAAGAAAAATATGAATAAAGAAAAGATAGGAAATATATATAGCTGTATATACGTCGGATTTAAAAGTACGCACAAATCATATAATTTTTATTAGTAACAACGACTTACAAACTAACCTAACAATAACTAATAACTCTGGCTCAACACATGTTGGCACGTGCTTCTGCACCCAGTGCTTAAGGAGCTGTCCACTAATACTTGTATTTCTTGTTTTCCAGATAGTGGGATGCGCGGTGTTCAGTGTGATAGTGTACACGATGTCCTCGCAACCTCTTGACATCGTCCGGTTCTGCATGTTCTTCGCCATCTCTCTCTACACCGTGTTAGTCGCGCAGAGCTTCGGCCTCATGATCGGTGCTGTCTTCAGCGTAGTTGTGAGTACCTATTCGTGTTCTATAAAAATGCTAGGAATGGCTCTCCCGAAATTAGGAAGCACGGTTACATGGCAGGTCTTATATGTACGATTTTTTCCCCTGTGATATTCAAGTCTAAATTATGGAGAGCCATTTCACATTTTCGCGCGAATTTCCAAGATTTTAGTCGCCTAATTTACCGTCTTAGGTAATACTCTGACATTGTTGAACACATGTAAAAAAAAGACCAATCTTTCGTATTGATACTTCATGTAACACATTTACAAAAACTTATTTGTTTACTTTGTGGTGATTAATCTCCCACAACTAGTTTACTGAAAAATCATCGCAGAGTCAACTTCAGATTCCTATATCTATCATTAATATTTATATATTTGACAAAAAAAAATACAGAAAGCATCAGACATATAATTTTGTCGACACATAATGTAATAGAATATCGATTACTAATAACACTAATTAGTAAAAAAATAAAGTCTAAGGGCAATTTTTACGTTTTATATTGCTATTTTGTCTAGGTTTTTTGGTTTGAATAAGGCGTAATTACATTTAAAAAATCATGTCAAAATAAAGTATGTTCTTTAAAAAAACTAATTCTGAAATTTTATTAAAATCCCTTCATTTAATTAGACATAATATCGTTATTGACATCACTCTATTTAGAATAAATTACAATGCATCGGCGGGCACCGATTAGTACGGCGCGAGCGCCCATCGACGAAGGACCTATGCCAATTTTTCCCGCGTCCCGATTTTCGAGCGCACTTATCGTGAACGCATTATTATACTACGAGTACAACATTTTGATCCTCTTCGCATTTTTTTTTTTCATAAGGTTAGTGTTTTGTTTATTATCAATTAAAGTGTTACTTTAGTACTTTGTAGAATAATTATAATATATTTTTGTGTTATTAGTTTTAGCAATGGGGCGTAAAGAATGTGTATACCATTGTGTCAAAAAAAGGAAAAATAAAAATTCTGCAGCCTTAGAGAAAGCAACAGAAGCGAGGTAGATATTTTATTTTTATTTGTAACTCATATACACAGTAATCGATCACATTATCGAAATGGACTATAGAACTATTTCTTCTATCAATTTTAATAATTCTAAAAACAATATTGATTATTTTAATAATCATTTAATTATTATTGAATAAAAAAAATATTTAAGTAATTGTAGATATCGAAACTTGACAGCTATTTTGTTTTCATTTTAGAATGAGAAATCGTGTGAATCGAGTAGAGGAGGATAGTACCTTTAGAAGAGACGAGACGTGCCGGGTACAAGTGAAAAATCAGATTCGACAATAGAAATTGTATTTATTTATTTTTATTCAGACTCGATCGTAAATATTTTTAGTACTTACTTATTATATTTCTTTAAATTTCAATTAGATGTTTTAATGTTCCTTTTGTTTTTAGAACGATCACATTATAATTGATTTTCAATACTTTTGGAATCAATTAATAAATATAAGTGAACACAGAGAGAAGTTCTGCTGCAATTGAACTATTTGAAAATAGAAAAAGAGAAACAGTTGGGTCCCATGTCTAAATTTGACTTCAAGTGTATGATGTGTGGATCTAGCTTTGTTCTATAAACTACGGGGACTGAAACAACTGAACGATCAAGACTCGACCTTAATGCAGGAGCGGTATCAGGTGCAGTCATTACGGGAATTGGTCTCTCAAACTTAAATGAGATCAGTGCATCGATGGATTTGCCCAATGCCACTTCGATTATACAGTCAAACACATGATGCTATTTCCGACATGTGGAAAACTGCTGCTGAAATGACAATGTTAAATGATGCCAAACAATAAATTAAAGCGGCAGTATCTCGTGGCGATGATAGCGATCGAAGCGGATGCTTGTTGGGGAAAACGCTCTTACAAAAATAATTATTATGTTATAAATATATTAATATATAATGTCTGATTGTTTACCTGTTCAATTTTATTATACACTTATACATAACATATATTTGTGTTTTTTTATTAGTCTAGCAAGTTAGTAGACTGAATAAATAAAATCACTTTTTTTCATAAGTCTCTAGCAAAGGTGCATTACAATCATGACGGCTCAAGATTGTTTAGTCCGTCTCGACACTCGCGCTACACTGTTTGCATTGTGTATGTGTGGATAGCTACGCACACATACACAATGCTGCCGTCTTTTACCTAAACTCGAGCGTCAAACTTTTGTGAAATGGCTCTTAAGTCACATAATTTAATTTACTAGTTTATTCCAAACTTGGTAAGGAATTATTGATGCTGAACAGTTTGGTGTTTAGGTCGGTTCCCCCTAAGATTAATTTATCGATCGACACTAAGCTTGCTGTAGACACATTTTACACCAAAACTAACCATAACCATTTCTTTTCCATCTAGAACGGCACATTCTTGGGCCCAACACTGTCGGTACCGATGATGATGTTCGCTGGTTTCGGAGTGACCCTCCGGGACCTGCCCAGCTACTTAAAATGGGGGTCCTATATATCCTACCTGAGGTATGGACTAGAAGGCTTCATCGGCGCTATCTACGGGCTTGACAGGCCTATACTGGACTGCAATGAGGCCTTGTACTGCCATTACAAGTGAGTATATACATACTTAATTTTATAAATTCGAAAGTAACTCTGTCTGTCTGTCTGTCTGTATGTTTCCCCGCGTAAACTGCTCAACGGATTTCGATAAAATTTGGCAGAGAGATAGATTGCATCCCTAGATTGCATCCCCATATTTATGGGGAAGGACATAGGATAGTTTTTATCGACGAAGCTAGTTTCTTATGTTTTCTTTCCTATTTCTAGATTATTTCTAAACAGTCAACGTAAATAGTTGTGTGATTTTGGATGGTACTTTTAATTCAAAGAGAAGCTATTTTTTGCTTAACACCCGAGGCATCCACGTTTCTATCACATTCACGTATTTTTCGGGCAGTTAACCTAACCACCAGATATGAAATGTTTCACAAGTTAACCTATTAAAACAAGAAAACTATAAGTAAGCCTTTTTATCTTTATTAATTTAAAGAGGGTTTTAATCTAGAAAAATCAATCTTCATACTACGAGTAGGTACTACTAGCTGAATCCGCAAAAGTCGTTTTGAAAAAAAAAAAAGTTCTATTCTATCGTCCTATTCTCAGACCTACTGAATATACAAACAAAATTTCATAAGAATCGGTGAAGCCGTTTCGGAGGAGTTTTGTTACAAACATTGTGACAAGAGAATTTTATATATTAGATACAACTTAAAATTATCTTACACTGCCATTTTACTTAAAATTCTTCATTGTCAACAGACACCCTCGTACATTCCTCAACGAGGTGGCGCAGTCTCCTGACGAGTTCTGGTTCGACGTGATGGCGCTGTCCATCTTTGTGGTGATCCTCAGAATCACGGCCTTCTTCCTGCTAAAGTGGAAGCTGGATGCAGTGCGGTAAATGTGAGGAGACGGAAATTTACCGGTAGTTAGGAGTGTAAGTTATTCATCCTCATTCAAGCACGGGGTGTTTGAATATTGATTTGGAAAAATGCGTATTTATTTTGAAAAAGAATAGAAAGACGAATGATGTATCTTTCTGTTTAGGAAGCTGTTTAATATCTAAAGTTGAGCGCAATGTGAAAAAATGTGTATAATAGGGGCGCTAATTAAAATTAATAGTCGAACACCCTTTTTAGTCTTCTGTTCATTGTTCAAGTTACAATTATTAAGTAATTTGCAGAAAGTTAAAAGTAACACACTTACATTCGATTTAGACCAGTCGCTAAAAATGTTTTGAAGTACAAAAAAACCTGCATATGCAGTACCTACCTAATCGAAAAAAAAAACATTTATAAATATTTTTTTATACTTAAATTGAAGTTTTACGTATTTAAAGTAAGGAGCATTTACCTTTTATTAAAAATTGTAGATACTACACACATCAAAAGTGTCTAGGGATCAACATATATTTTTGCAATAACTTTTCTCCTGATTGATATTAATTAAAATTTTCTTTAAGGATTCATCAAATAAAGTGTTTTCGTTTGTCACAGTAACGATAAACCAAGTCACCTTTACATTAATAAAGAAATTTGCCATTTTCCTAATAAAGGGATTTTTGACATTTGAACCACTAACACAAAAGTTCGAAAAAAAGACTGAAATAACAGTTTTCTTTAAAATTTTATTGGGTAACTTAAACAATTAATAATCCGTGTTTCTACCGCGAACACTAACAACACAAGAACATCGGTTTGGCATACTCAAAATGAGTTCATCCAAATCACGCTGTGGAATGGCCGCCCATGTTCGTTGCAACAACAAAAAAAGGTCTTCTTGCGACTGGATACCCTCCATATTCGGCAGAGCTCTTCTCTGTAGCATATCCCATGCATGCTCAATCGGGTTCAAGTCTGGCGACTGAGCAGGCCAGGGCAGGACATTGATGTTAGCTGCGGCGAGAGTCTGTCTTACAACTCTTGCGGTGTGCGGTCGTGCATTATCATGCATTAACTGAAATAAGGGACCGATTTGCACTTGTAGAGGAACGATGACGTCTGATACAATCGTCTCAGCATAAATTTGAGCGTTGAGGTTGCCTCTGATCCAAATCAACTCAGTTCTTCCGCCGATCCAAATACCCGCCCATACCATGATGGTTCCACCACTATAAGGATGGACTTCCTGGCAGGATTTTAATCGCTGTTGGCGTCCAGGGGTTCTCCAGTGTCGTATACGTCTTGTATCCGGTCTCATACCAAAACGAGACTCATCAGAAAAGCACACGAAACGCCATTGTTCTTCTGCCCAATTTCTGTGTTCAAGAGCCCATTGATATCGAATCCTACGATTGTGCATTGCTATAGGTGGTACCCGTAGCGGTCTTCGGGAATGAAGGTTCACTTCATGCAAGCGGTTTCTGACTGTTTGGTCGCTAATTAAGTTCCCTGAAGAGTGATGAAGCCTCACGGCTAACATCATGGCGGTTATTGTTGGAGCTCTTCGAGTTAAGATTTGAATGTATCGGTCTTGTCTCCGTGTGGTGCAGCGATACCGTCCTCCATGGCGCTCAGCCACGGTACCAGTGCTTCGGTAACGTGTCCAAAGTTGACTGATAACACTCTGACTTGTATTCAGAGCTAAAGCCACAGTACGTTGCCGGGAACCAGCTTCTATCATTCCCACGGCTCTGAGCATTTCTTCCCTGCTTAAATGACGTCGCCGCTCCATAATAACGTTGGTTTTAATCAGTAGTAGGGAAACAGTAGCACTAATAATGTCTTCAATGCGTTGTATGTTTTTATAGGGAAAATATTGACAGCTGATTTTCATCTTTTACTCGAATTTGATTCACAGTTCCTGATTCAAATTATGAAATGCACCAAAAAGGATCCATATAAATTTATAAAATCATAAATTTATTACAAAGCCACATCTCAATCTCAAGAAATCCGCATAAAAATGCTTGATCCCTAGACACTTTTGATGTGTGTATTTTCATTGCCGGATATTTCATATTATCTAAGATTTAAATATAATTTAAGGGTGCAAAGGTAACAAAACTGTGATAAGTTTCCAAAATATTTTGTTTAATTTCAACACTCAGTTCTTTGATACCTACCTTAATACTTTTTGTCTTTCGTACAAAATTTATTTCTTTCGTAAAGTTGTAAGTTTGTTTCTTCTCAACTTGCGTAACTATGTAACCAATGTCGACCAAATTTAAGGCTGTGAGGTAAAAGAAGAGCAAGATATTATGACGTTTAAAAACAAAAAAAAACGCGTCTTTTGCTTATTTTAAGGACATTTGTATTCGTCAAAACATGGGAAAATTATGTTAAAACCCACCTTTTGATTACAAGTATATTAAATAAAAAAGAAATCTTAATCATACTACCTTTTAATTTTGTTGCTATTGAAGTGTCTTATGTTAATCACTAAACTAGCGAGAAGCAAACTAAAACAATAAAATATGCTTGTAATCAAAATGTTTGCCAATCACCCTTCTTAATTAATATAGGGTTACCATAGACTTATAACAAATTATGGACTCCGCGCCACGCATATCGAAAGTGAAGCACAGGAAGTTTGAGTATCGCGTATAGCCAAGGACGCTTTTGAAGTTTCCTACTCAGAAACAGGCTAAAGGATGTAAATTGAGAAAGGTCAGGTACTCACGGGATGCTGGGAGCCAGGAGATCACCACACTGTATCACTAGCAGTCGTATTTCACGATATTTTGGTGTTTTTCACCGCGCGCGCAGTTTAGTTGCCGGCCGGTCTTCTCTATTTTATTCTATTTTTCTTTATGGCAATGGTGCCGATGTCGACAATTCTGCCAAGGCCGGTCTTCTCGTTGAGTTCGAACTAATTTGTTTTACTCCCTGCCCTCAGATGGCGGGAGCGATGCGTTGTCCTTGTCGCACTCACAGCGATGGGCGAGTGCAAGACCGCTTGCACACGGCTACACATCAAGCTATACATTTCCAGTTTTAGCTGACCTCGCATTGTATAGGTTTTTCGTACAATCAGAAGTCAGCTTATACTGGTTATGTATAGCTTGATGTGTAGCCGTGTGCACAAACATGCCTCACGCTCTCATTTACATCATAGTATGCCGACCTGCCGCCATTACGTGACACGACAGCGCCAATCGTCAATCACGCACACATAGATGTACCGGTGCTTCACTTTCGATATGCGTGGCGCGGAGTCCATCTTTTTTTACAAGTCTATGAGGGTAACATAGGCCTACACCGTAAATGCGTAACACACTAAATATTAATCACATTCTGAATCATTTTGAACGACATTGCTAATCCATTGCTTCATATGTGCGAAAAATTTGTCTGCTCAACAACGTAAATAACGCAATGAATGTTGTTGAACTGTCAAAACGAAAGCCATTCGTAGGTACTATTATTGTGTTACGCAATTACCCCGTTGGTTTCTGGAACATAATTCAATATCATCAACTGCTGTGATTGGTTGACTGAATAATGAACAGCCAATCGCATCACTTGACTTGCGTTTAATTTTGACGCGTCGATCATTTTCGATCCAGAAACCGGCCCTTAGTGGATAATTTATAATTGTTGTATGACATGATATCGTACCTACCTGTTAGGACACATATTGTACACAAATGTTTGTGTTATAGAAAACGCCAATGTTTTCGCCAGACGCGGTCGTAAAAAGTGGGAGCGAGATGACACGAGACTGTAGAGTTTTTAAACATTCGCCGTCCTACTCGCACGTTTTATGACCGCGTCTGTCACAAGTTGGCGTTGGCGTTTATTAAGTAGTAAACTTGCCTAAGTTAGTTGCTCAATTAGGTATTTATTTGTAACTAGGAGTAGATCTATAAACCTATAGGCTGTACTGAACTATTATATGTAGGTAGATAGAAAATTAAGATTATATGGTGATAATTTTGTAAATATGTTTTTTGTAACATTAAAATTTGTAATTTTGGTAAATATGTGTGTTTTGTTTTAACATTACAAAATGGCAATTTATACCTACCTACTTACGTATATCCTAAAGGAAAAGTCTCAAAGGTCTAAAGCTCTGAGTATCTGATCTATTTATTTTTTTTTATAAACTTCACTTAGGAAATACACCAGGACCAACCACATTTTGTTTTGTAAATAATATGAGTATATATAGATACCTTCACCACTTCCTGAGTTACCAGTTAACGTCAGTTTACCTACTATATAGTTACAACGTGGCGCTACAATGGCGACATTAATTTAACACACGGGTTGGGCTAGTGGCCAGTAGGTACCTAATCATAAAAAAATATTAAAACTACCGCCTGCGCCGCTCGCCGCCATAGGGCTCTCTAATTCCTTCAATTCGCCACTATTTTCACGTTATCCGTTTTAATTTCTTTGATGCGATGTTAAGAGCGTTTAGGTACGCAGTACGGCATTTCATACAAACTTCCAAGCCGTTGTTTTTCGAAATGAATTAACCGATTTTAATGAAACTTCATATCATAAGCAGTATACAAAGGTCTAAAAAGTTAGCAGAGAATATTTTCGAAAAATTGTGTTACAGCCAAATTAGACCGATTTTAAAGTTTCCATAGAAACAGAGATTTCCAGTTATCTTTTTTTAGATAAGACAGTTCCTTAAGTCAGACAGGTTGCTCTCGCTCCAAGATGCTATTTTAGAAAATTGAAAATTAATCAATTACGTAAGTAATAATAACGTTTAATGAAATTAAAATATGTTCTTATAACGAAAACGCGGAACCGTACGTTTCTTAAATTAATGTCGCCATTAAAGCGACACGCTGTTTACAACTCCTGACTTCAATCCGAGTAGGTACCTACTTCATTAAAAAAAGCCTTCTTCAAAAAATATTGATTTGGTTTCCAAGTAAGAGAGAAAGTAACTAGAATAAACTTAAGGTATAAGGTATTAGGGCTAAAATTTTTTGACCAACTCTTTACTCATTCCTTTCTGTCCCCAAACGTAGTCAATAAGGTGCCACTGCGCATAGTAGCAGATTGTTAATACCACATGAAAAGAGATGTATACAGCGACCAATAAGTTGTTACTAGCGGTTAAGAGGAACGCGTACACTGCCTTACCCCTGAGAAGTTCCACGTACACCCTGTAGAGGAAAATGTACAGTTTTAGAGGACAGTATCTAGGTTCTGGGACTCTCTTTATGTATCACAGTTGTTCTGCTACCTCTGCAATGGCGAGATATTATTGATAGTGAGTTAAACTCAAAAAGGTTTCGAAAATTATTTAAGCTGGACTGAGAACACAAATCTTCAGAACGAGAATAAAAGAGTGATGTGAGTTCGATTGTCAGTAAGTAAATAATTACATATACTTATTGGACAAAATTAACCAAATTAAAATCGTTTATTTGCATAAAACGTGGTAGATACAAAAGATGTTACATACAATTCACAAATCGTCAAAAATATAACCAACCTATCCGGTAAACCGGCCAAGTGCGAATTGAACTCGCGTGGAGAGGGTTCCGTACGATGCGCACAATATTGAGAGATTTACCATGTTGTTTTAAGACCACAGACTTCATATAGGTTTTCCTGTAATCTATGGGTATATGTAGAACTACTTTCTGTATTTTTTTCAAAATTTTAGGCTCAGAAGTTTCGGAGATAAGGGGGGGCGGGGCATGATCAATTTTCGTCTATTTTCTTAAATAACTTTAATACAATTTACTTTAAAATTATGAAAATATATTTGAGATCCTCACAGCAAGCCGTTTCATTTGAAATGTCATACTGTACAGATTGCGAAACTTTTTATTTTCTATTTGCCCCCCAATAATTACCCCTATATTCAAAATTAATTTATTTACATTACACGTCTGTATATGGGTTACAGAGATTCATATATGTACCAAATTTCAAATTAATCGGTCCATTACATTCGGAGCAAATTGGCTGTGACAGACGGACGGACAGACAAACACATGAGTGATCCAATAAGGGTTCCGTTTTCTTCTTTTGAGGTACGGAACCATAAAAACACCAAATACTTACATAAGACAATATCCAGATGCTAATCCCAGCATCAGAACAAGCCTAGGCTTCATACTGTCAGGCCTCCTTCGAGGGGTGAGCAGTAAGTCAACGATGACTGTTACCATGGATGTTGTATGTAAAGAATGCTGCGCCCAGTAAGGTACGTACTCAAACACGCGAGGGGGCGCTATTATATGGGCATAGGACTTGAACAGCATCCAGAATGACACGTCTGCAAACTGTAAATAATTCAAGTATGGCTATCATGACTTTATGAGTGAGCGAGCTTTTCCTAAAACTTTTTAGGGTGGATCATCAGAAGCCTTGTTTGTTTTCAAAAGAACTTCTTAGTTTTAAAAGCTTCCACGACTTTGTCCGCGTGAAACTTCTTGTTCCCTCGACCCCGTCACATAGCATCACCTTCCCGAAGTAGGTATTGCTTCGTTTTCACTTAGCGTTTTTTTGGTAATTTTTTTATTTTTGTTTTGTCCTAAAGATACTAGCCGTGATGGTAAATAGCCTTCCTCAAAAATTGGGCTATAAACGCAAAAATAATTTTTCAAATCCGACAGGAAGTTCCAGAATAATAATTCTGCTATGTACGCAAACTGTAGTTCAATTTCAATTTAGGCATTTATTTGTGTCTCTCTGCACAGAACAAAGAGTTTTGTCCAAAAATAGACAATTTATCACAAAGTTATTTTATTAGGTCAAGTCTAGTCTTCGATTAGGCTGAAAAAAAAATGTAATAGTAAGTAGCCATAATTATTAAATGCAAAAAAAAACACAATATTCTAATTTATCTTTGTTCTCTACATCGATATGAAGCGGTTTCAAAAGTATTAATAACTTTATTCGTTTACACAAAAGATTGTTTATCGATTTTTTTTATCTGCATAATTATTACTTACTTTATCTGTTATAGCACTGTGTGACCTAAACCCGCACCTAAGTCATGCTTTTTTTACACAGAAACAGAAAAGCGTGGATTTATGTCGCACGAGCAATAAAATAATATACGTACTGTTACCCACGGAGTTTTGCACCCTCGTAGCGCTCGAGCGCTAATTTCACGCCGTGCAGCAGTGATTGCAGATGATTTTAAGTTCATACTAACGATATAAATGTAAATCAATAAGCTCGAATTAAATTATATTAGGATTTTTATTTGAGTACAATATAATTAAATTAAAACTTTTCTGTAAATAACAAAACTATTCTGTAAATCAATCGATTTTCGTTCGAGAAATTATTTTCAAGAAAATGGGCCTTCGTGCTGCCGATGATTCGAGCTTATAGTTATTCGAGATTTTGATGCATCGAGGTAGTGAAAAAGATTATACGAATTTTCCAGTTAATCAAGCCACGTAATAAAATACTCCCCTGTGAAATTGACTATCCCTCTTCACCCCGTTTCGGGTAGATTTTCGAAAAACCCTGTACAACTTTATTATTTAACCACGACCCGGGCGTGTGAGTGGTTAATTGGACCGCGCATTAAAATTCTTATTAAATTTGACAACCCCAATCTCCCCTATAAGGTAAGTAGTTTAGAATTCCAAAAAAATACGAACTTTATAATTTACTTAGATTTGCCAAGTTTCATTTATTTATACTATTTTTTTAGTTGATCTAGCCACTCACTAAAATTTTTTGTCCCGTCAAAGTTTGTGTGGAAGAATTTGAATTGAGGGGTAGTTAAAAACGAAAAATGCCAAACTTCATAATTTACATAGATAAGTATTCGTGCCAAGTTTCAAGGTTATTAACTCAAGGAATAAGATTTTTCATACAATCAAAATCCCCCCTTTTCACCCCCTTAAAGGTTGAATGTCCAAAAACCCCTTCTTTGCGGATACCTACTCTTCACAAAGAATACACCCTCCAAATTCCATGCCTCTAGGACCAGCAGTTTAGGCTGTGCGTTGATATCTCAGTCGGGACTTGGAATTTTATTTAACCGTACAAATTTTAATTTTTAAAATTTAACAATACTAATATAATATTATAAATTCGAAAGTAACTCTGTCTGTCTGTCTGTCTGTCTGTCTGTATGTTACCTTTTCACGCCTAAACCACTGAACGGATTTCGATAAAATTCGGCAGAGAGATAGATTGCATCCCGGGGAAGGACATAGGATAGTTTTTATTGACATACCTCGCAGGCGAAGCCGCGGGCGGAAGCTAGTATTTTATATATAGATCGATAGATAAAAATGTAGTTGAAGGAATGGTCGTAGAGATTAGGCACAATAGTCTTCTTCTTATCGTCTCGACGGCAAAAAAATATAGTGTTTTTCTTAAGTTTGGCCCAAAATTTAGCAACGCGGATAGCGTTCGCTGACGCAGCCATTAGGTCCTCACGTGTGCAGGTGACAGGGCATGCGGTGCAAGGTGGGAGGTGAGCCATTGTCTGTTGAAAGACCTACTCACCGAAGGTCTGAGCCTTCCATGAACCACCACTTGTGAAGGTTGTCCTTGCTACGGCCTACTTAGGTGCAGTAGTAGGCGCAATAATAAAAAAATATAAGGAGAACTTCCCCGACCAGGGTAGCACTTTTATTTTCGCTGGCAACTTTCGGTTTTGGTCCAAACTTTGTATGAAACATGTCTGGTCTCCTTTCACGCGGACGAAGTCGCGGGCAGATAGCAGAAGCAGTTGAATTATAAATGCAACTCACCGTCGTGATCGGCATCAAGATGGAGGTCATGACGACATCTCGGAGTACCCTGAGAGATTCCATATGAGGAGACTCTTCACTACGCTTTTCACACCAGTCGCAGTATAGGCAGAGAGGCAGGTATGCTAATGCTACTATCTGAAATTAAAATTTTAGAATTATTACAAAAAAAAAACATGGAACTAAGGATCACGCAAGGAGCAACTTCAAAGATAATTTTAGTAAGAAGTTGTGTTGTTAACTGCTGTTTTTTGTCTTTGTTGAAAATAGCAATGACATCCATACTAATATTATAAATTCGAAAGTAACTGTCTGTCTGTCTGTATGTTACCTTTTCACGCCTAAACCACTTAACGGATTTCGATAAAATTTGGCACAGAGTGATAGATTGCATCTAGGGGAAGGACATAGGATAGTTTTCATCGACATACCTCGCGGGCGAAACCGCGGGCGGAAACGAATTTTAATTGGAGGAATGACCCCTTTTTTTAAGGATGGGAAATCATCAAATGACCCCTCCCGCTGGGGTTGAGCGAGAGGGAGTGTCACACATTTACTGACTAAAACCCGTCCATGTTCTATCTTTGCCCTTTGCGTTCCGGGGCCACGGTAATTCTTTCGAAAAATCCCGCGACCCCGGCAGGCACTTGGGCGCCGTCAACTATGCTGACATCTCTTTGAGGCGCGCGTGGAACACGAACACCCAGACATGGAGACAGAGAACAGCTGGAGTTACGGATTACGGCATTTATTAATTATGTACGAGGAATTAGAAAAACAGTACGATGACATAATGTCAGGGCAAAAAGATAAGATAGCAATCTTGTTTAAAGATAAAGCACAAAACATTGAGATAGTGTACTGCTTTTAGTCTCATGATTTACCTACCTACAAAGACAGAATTGGTTAGTTACAACATTGAACTTTTAGAAAGAATAAAACATATTACATAACATAATATTACATTGAACAAACACGTAATGAGTTTCCACCGGATGCGGCTGTACGCCCTTACGAGAGGATCTTCGTCTCCTGTTACATCAATATTCAGGGTCACCACTGCAGTCACCACAAGAAGTACAAACGCCAAACTATACCACACCAGCCTTATATTTAACAAAGAGTACCCCTTAATCTTCACAAATTTGATCTTTAATGACTGATCAGGCATTTTAAATGTAACCAGTGAACCAGTGTAACCAGTTTTTATTTGACAAATTAGTTTATTCAAAGTGATTTGCTAAAGTGTACGTGAACGCGTCTCCGTATTGAGCGAGTTGTAAACATACTGACGTTATATTCGTATTTTCGTGGATTTGCAATGTAATCTATCAGTGCAATTGCAATTATTATGAGTATGATAGTAGATAATTATTTGGTTGCTTTCTTGTCTAATCTTTTAAATATTTTCGTTAGACTTACTTAACGACTAAATACAGATTATCATCTAAAATCTAAATTGCCGACCGTCACTATTCCAGGCGTCTGCAGCATGGCACACCTGCTGCGGTCATCGTCACACGAGGCTTAGCCAGGAGAGTACTGTGCTTCTCTCAAGGGAGAACTAGCAGAGGATCGAGGCGGGGGTGAAGGGGGGCTTCAGGGGAACAGACCGGAATAACTCAAATTTTGGGACCATAGACTTACGTACCCCCTTTCTTTCCTTTTATCTATCTAATATACTTTTTTATGTTAATGCGCTTCGGCCGTCAAAGAAACCGGGGGTTTATACCTACGTCTACGTAACTGGTTTCCAGTAGACGTATAAAAAAGCCTTCAAGGAAACCAGTTACGAAACCCCGGTTTCCTTGACGGCCGAAGCGAACAATCGTGTCTGTTGTGTCCGTGTAGTGCCGGACTTAAAGATAGCACCAGATCCATACTTCCCGTGGGTGTCGTAAAAGGCGACTAAGGATCGTACTGGAGAATGGGCAGCAGCGTTCTCTATGCATTACACCACCATACTGCGATCGCCAACCCGCCTACCAAGCGTGGCAATTATGGCAAACCCTACTCCCCCCCTCCCAGTATTTGGGGAAGGCCTATGTCCAGCAGTGGACGTCATTCGGCTGAAATGATGCTGATGATGTTAACAATTTACGTGGTCTTATTTCATATCCACCACCACCAGAAATTTGAGATTTTACAAGTTTCTATAGAATTCGTTAAATGATTGCATTAGAAGAACTGTCCGCCAGTACTTTTTCCTTGGTTTTATCCCATTGAATGGAGAATTTATAATTAGAAACTCATAAAAACCATACGCCGATTTCAAAATGCCTACCTAGGTATTAGTTAAGTTAGGTAATATTTTGTTATTAATTAGGAGTAAGTGACAGACGGTCACAACGTCGATATTAGTATAGACTACTATTATAAATGATATTATATTATTATACTAGGACATTATGGTGTCGACGTCAAAAAACGAGCATCTGAGTTAGGTTGACAGAATGGGATATTGGAATAAACCACTTTAAAAAAACATATTCTACAACCTATTCATCAAACATGGACATGGGCATGTTGATAGACGGTATCACTTTACATTAGCAAAGGGGCAAAGCTATTTTTGTACCCGTTGCCCCCCCCCGACTTAGGGCGGATTCTTGGACATGATCGGATTCATGGAGAATAGGGGATTCCCGTATTTCATCTGTATTGGCATCTTTAGTCTGTGCGTTTTTCGCCACATAAAAAGCAGTTTAAAATTAAATGAAGAAGTTTGAATTGACATGTTACTCCAGTACAACATTTAGATATTCATTTCAACCAGGCGCAGCTTTTATAATATAGAGGATGGTAATGAGATTTTATACAGTTTTATTTGCTTTAAAAGATACTCAAGGTATTGACACTCATGAAATGTCAGTTTAGCTTAAGTGATAAGAATAACATTACTCCTCATCATAATTCAGCTGGAAGACGTCTACTGCATGCTGGACATAGGCCTCCCCCTAGCACCGTCAATTTAAGTCGATCCACCTTGTGAGAGGCCTTCCAATGGTCAATTCTTCGGGCTATGTCGGTTACCTTGATTCTCCCACAGATGTCTTCATTTCTGATTCGATCACGTAGGTAAATTTGAATCATAGACCTCTCCATTTGAATGAATTTCAGCCTTTTAGTGAGTCCCATTGTGAACATTACTTACTAATAAACTGACGGATAATCTTAGCGCCTACTTTTTATTAAGAGTAATTACGCCTGAATAGTTTAAATAAGCAAAGTTCCATAGTGTTAAGTTATTCTATAATTTATTTTAAATCGTTGTAATCAATATTTTGCTTGGTGTTATTGTGTTTATTGTTTACAAAACCTTATGCAATAAGTGTTTAATATTTCTTCATCAAATAAAAGTCAAATTAAAGTATTTTATTATTGTTTGGAGAAAAGCTATTATTATTCTGTATACCAGTATCTTCAAAGTCACAAATATTTTGTAATAAGGTTATTTAAATAGGTCGGTAGCCTATTTAAAACAACATTCTGATAACATCAATTTTAAATGTTACTTACTCATTTATTATCTTAGGCTAATAACATCGTTATTTCTATTACCTATTTCATTTCTTTAAGGAAGTTATGGTTTATTTGATAACGAAATTCTTAGAATAATTCATTATGATTGTTTCAGTGTAAAAAAATATATATTTAGAGTGTGAATTCTCAGTTAAGAGAAGACAAAACTAGCATAGGATGAAGAATCACTTATGGGTCATAAAAGGTCTTCCTCAGATTTTGTGGAACTACTGGCGGCATAAACATTGAATTCGGGTTATTGGCTATAAGTAGGTACTAGTGATATCATCTGATTCTGTTCTTCCGTTTGATACATCTTGTGCCTACTTGGTCTACAAATAAATTATTTAAAGATTCACCATTTTCTTGAGGATCCTATGGAATCCTGTCTGTTGATTTGTAAAATAGGATCTTTAGTGAATTTAAAGTTGTTAATAATTTGTCATGCTGCTTTAGTCATATTCTTAGAATAATTTAAAACATAGTTGTGGTAGAGCTTTTGGGGTGAGTTTAATAATTTTGTTGAGTCTCTGTGAAAAAGTTTTGAAAATAGATAAGTACCTATCTTTATTTTTACACGTAGGGGATTATCTTTACTTCCACAGAAAATTTCGTTGTTTCCGACTACAAATTCTTATACCCCGGGATATCCACTTAATCTTTCTGTCTGGTTTAACAATAACCCATTTCGTCGGAAAGCAAAGATTAGGTACAAAAAACTCCATGTATTTTCGAAATAAACTGAAATGGATTTAACCAGAAGGCTTTGAAATCCGACATTCATAAGTCCTCATATAATAGTACTCTATGGTCACCATACCTTCACAAGATAAGTATATCTTGTATGTAAATATACCATAGACCCTCGATGAGTGCATTACCTATAATGCAGTCATCGAGGGTAGCAAAATCCGCTCATCCTCAACATTGTACGTTGTAGGAAAAAAAATATGGCCCGAATATTAATCACGCGCAGCACAACACGCGCCAACACCCAATCACTAAATCAATATAAGTGATTCCTAGTAATTATTATTTACTAATGAATAAACCACAATATTTAACGTGACATTGTTTCCACAAGTCCGGGTGCCACGCGTCCTGTGATAGCTATCTGCTTCACACCGAACTAAACGGGTTCTCACCCGTTTAATCCCAACTGATAGGAACTGATTTGATCACTGCTCTATATTATGCTGCGACCAAACCTTGACCAAATGAATCAAGCGGTTTAACTCTAAATTAATTTTTGAAGTACTTACGAAACAATTAATTAAGCTAAGTTTACAATACAAGGCAGAAGTGGGTGTGAAAAGTTTTTTTTTTTTATTAAAGATAAGACTGACAAATATGATAAAAGTAGGCATGACAGCGTGGACGGGAATAATACTAATTTTGTGACAGAAAATAAATACTTTATTAATGCTATGTTATTGTTTGGAAACATTGCGTCGTCATTATCTCCACCAATCACATTCCACGGCCTCTTAATTCGGCCAATCATAGTTTTCGAGTTTTACGACCTCTTCCAAGTTTGCATGACACTTTGACATACAATCTAGCTCAAAACTTACCCTGTAAGCTTATCCCAGTAAGCTATAGCTTCTCTACTTTAGTTTCAATTCTGGAAATTCTGTAAAAAAGCTTACAGTAAAGTTGTATCTAATATCTCAAACCATTTTTTTTCAAATGTGGCCTAGGGGATTTTAAATCGATAACTGACGGTTAACGAAAGCAATATTAATATTAATAAACTGTTCCACCAAACCGCAATTATTAAAATTTTGTTTCAGTGCGATTAGTAGACACGCACGTAGTTACGTGCGTGTTTATCAAAGAAACCCCAATCCGTCATTCCAAAGGGTCATCAAAGCTTCATTAACGTTAGATACGAACGATTGTTTATAATAGGTTATTATCACATCGTAATGGTCTAGTATCATGCAGCTACCGATATTTGTGCTCGTGTTACGAACGTCAATCATTATCACCGGTTTGTTAGATGTATCAAGGACTTGATAATCTCTTATGGGCACGAGGTAGAGAAGTGATGAAGTGGACAACACTAATGCTTTTTAAGGTTATCTAATTGTAGATATCTGTTTTTCCAACGAGAGCATATTGGTTCTACTGTCAGTGTCATGAGTTCAAAGCTACTTCAAGGCGTACAAATTAAAGACTTCTATTAAGACAGATGAGCGAAATAAACGTCCGTTTCTTTCTTTAATTCTCCTTTCCCAAATTAGTATTAATTACTATTTTGTCTAACTAACGGAAACATTTTAGTCCAATCACAATTCCTTTTAGATCCTTACGAAATGGAGGCGTGAATAACGCAACAAATCTGAAAGTTTAGAAAAAGAACTTGATGATGAACTCTCTGCCAACGTCTATGTTCCCTTCCAATTTAACCTGTCTCCCTTCAAAGCAAGAGTGAACCATCTTCTGGGCACGCTCATTCTAAAATATGCCTCATCCATCGCTTTCCCTCAGGCGAGATCGAGGTCAAAAAAAATGACCTCGTATTGTAAATGTACCACGCACGTAAACCATACGCACTGATAAACGTGCATATACGGAGATATACGGTTATCTGTTCATTTATCTGCTCATTTGCAATAATCACGAGAGCGTATGATGCTTAGCATTCTACCAGGAAATGGTAACCGGGTGAAGTTCACCTTCAAAGACAAAACAATCGTAACAATAATGGAATTAAAAACTTTGTGGTGGTGTTTGTGACTTCAGTAGCATCTAGTATTAGAGCAGAGTGTGAAGTGTACCTAATATACCGGTTTAATTAGATATGCACGCGAGAAATTTCAACTTTGTCTGTGTGATAGCAGTGCACCTGCAATGGCCTCTGGCATTACAAATGTCCATAGGCGGCGATGACCATTTAAGATTAAGTAGGCCTTCTATATGATTGCCAAGACATACAGGAGTCCTATCCTACTGGTAGGCCTAATTATCCCGTGTCCTAACGTAACTTATGCAATGATTTACGCTAGTAACATTATGTCAATGAACTTATATCACTTTTCGTTCGGAAAACCGAAAGGCGCTAAGTCGCAAAGACGTTTCAAGTGACATTGAACGCGACGACCGTGTATTCTCGCGACGATCGCCCTGCAGTACGCGTTGCTACCTAATAGGTACCTACCTTTATCATCGAACATTAGGAAGACAGCTTAGCGCCTGAATGGCTGCCCCGATCTAATCAGGCTTTATCAACGCGTCTCTCGCTATGCTCATCAGTCGACTTAAAATAAACATGTTTTGTACCTGTATCACTTTAGCGCTTCGAACGTAGACTATTTCTTCGCATCCCTTGTACTAAGTAACAAGGATTGCTATAACGAAGTTTGTAAGCTCGTGGTCAGAGTTGAAAAAATAAAGTTCAAAGGCTATGTATCTTCAATTGCACGCCAGTCAGCCCGATCTAGAAGACTTAACTACAACAATAACGATTCTTGAATAATTTTAAATGCGTCATTCCGCATGGTTTTAATTTTAACTCCTTGATTAATTAACAGTTACTCTAGCTAAAGAAATAAACGTATTCCTTTATTGTTTACACAATACACTGAATACACACCAGTATGTCTCGGCTACAAAGAACCATTAATTTTAAATCGATTAGTACGTAAGTACGGTAAATAAAACACTACTTTATACCTATACTAGAGAACTGCCACGCATAATTGCAATTATTTATCCTACTAAGTGTTGGCAGATGTATTGTAAGGCGATGCAAAAATAACTTGAGTGGCAGCGACAATAAAGTAAAGCAAAGGAAATCGATAATTTTACTCCCCACGTAGACCTACGTAAGTACATAAATATACAATGCGTTGGTAATTGAATGAATGCACATTATGAAAGTAGTTTGTTGAGAATCCTTTACTAAATCGATTTCTGTCATTTTTAACATAGGGATATTTTTATCCCAAAAATAATTAAAACTACGTACATTATAGCCAATTCGCTGTACAGTCAAAATAAACCAAAATGGACGAAGTACTTACTACGACTGTGTGCGAGAGTAGATTTGTAATGTGACCACCATTTTCTCCTGCAATCAGTATAACTAATTTAATAAATAAACAATCATCATCTGCCTAGCCTTTTCCCAACTATATTGGGGTCGGCTTCCAGTCTAACCGGATGCAGCTGAATTACATGGAGCGACTGCCTATCTGACCTCCACAACCCAGTTACTGGGTAATACGATACCCCTTGGTAAGACTGGTTGTCAGACTTTCGGGTTCTGACTACCCATAACGACTGTCAAAGATCCACGAATGACAGCCGGGACCAACGGCTTAACGTGCTTTCCGAGGCACGGAAGGGTCTCGATATGTAAAGATGGTCACCCATCCACAGACCAACCGCGGCAAGCGTAGCTTAACCTGATCGAACGACCTGTGCGGCTGTTATTATTTAGCCACGGGTAGGCACGGCCCCTCCTCCCTTCTCCTTTAGTTAATAAATAAACAATGTATAGTACATAATAGTAAAAATTCAGTGTACCCATTTATTATTATAGCATAATATTCTGATTGGGGTGATAGGGGCATTAATTCCAGGACATGTTGTTTGTATGGATATGGTGCACGTTAGATGTGCGTGATATAACTAACGATTTTAGGTAAAATTTTCATGAACTCTCTCCTCCACACTTTCTAAAAGTTCAGGGTTAAGCAACAACAACCTTACGGATCGATCGATCAGGTTAACTCAGGTCAGGATCAGGGCGACTCTCTTTACATAACAAGACCCGTCCATGCCGCAGAAAGCATCTCTCAATCTTTGACAACCAATCTTACCAAGGTGATCATGTTATCCAGTTGAGTAACAGGACTGAGCAGATCAGATAGGCAGTCGCTCCATATAAAATAATGCTATTCAGCTGCATTCGGTTAGACTAGAAGTGCACCCAACATAGTTGTAAAAAGGCAGATGATGATGATGTCTTCTCCTAAGACGTCGTTCGGGTTTAATGATTACTTCTTTTTTCTACACGAAACCCACATTGCGGCTACGATCAATATTTTTTTAAATAAACAAATAAAGGAGCGTTCCGATTCGCCACATTTTATCTCGAGCAAAGAACGTATCACATTGACAAGTCATGTTCGATGTTATTGATATTACGCGAAAAATATTGATAGTTTCATAGGAATAGGTATTGATGAGTTTAAACTATATGTTATTGTACTACGTTAACGATAAATAAGAGTACGTGTGACGGTAGATGTTTTTTTTTTTTTTTTTATAATGGTACACCAACAGCTTCTGTATACAAAATATCAAATAACAGTAGGTAATAGTTATGTGCTTATACAGTTGCCAATAACAGGTGAACCAACATTCTCAAATATAGTGATAACCTAAGGTAAAAAACGAAATGTATAAAGATTAAAAAAGAAACGAAATGTATAAAAATGAAGTGGTAACAAATAATGCAAACAGAAATATAAAATGACATCAGTAACAGAGGTTGCAAGAAATACCTACATACTAATACAACGAATCTTTAGATTGTATGGGTTGCGTGCTTTGGGACCTTAAAATTCAAGACTTACAATTTAAAATTTGGGCTTTAAAGTTTTTTTGGGAGTCATGGTATATGTCAACATCTGGAGTGGATTTTATATAAGAATTCATCTCTCGACTGAGCCTATTGAGAGGTGAGTTTACTCCTATTGTATGGGTGTTGGATGCTTTAGTGCAGAATAAATGGGTAATGGGATATCTGGGTAAATTATAGGGGACTTTTAGTCCAATTTGTTCAGTTAATTTATCGCAGTCCAATCTATTGTTAAACAATTTGATAAAGAACGTGAGATCTTGTACCAGTCGACGGTCGCGCAGAGTATTCATTTTGTAACACTGAGTAGGTACGCTGTTCGTATTGACACTAATTAATTTTGCTGGAGTCCCTTCCAAACACGTGAAGCCTTTGATTTGACCCTCAACTTGACCCACTAAACGACCCGCAACGTGCCCCGGTCATTCATTAGCTTCAAGATCAAAACATATTTTTATAATTTAATGGGGGTTTAGGTTTACGTAGTAGATTGTCTTCGTATCGATCATAATTGTGTTTTTCCAACTGGCCTACTAAGAATTTGTTTTAAACATTACAATAAATGAATACGTAAAAGATGTGCTTAAACTGTTGTTACACTAAATTATTGTGTTTGCACATTGCTTTTGTTTGGCGTAGTGTTGGTCGAACTTATGCTAAGCGTAAACGCAGCGTAGCAACAGCGCGGCGGCGCCAGCGTAGCATACGCGTAGAGGCGCGTAGCAGCCCGTAGAGGCGCGTAGCAGTCACGTAAATACAGCGTAGCAGCTCTTAGGAGTCGCGTAGAGGTAGCGCGAGGACGCGTAGTCGCCACGAGTACATTATATGTAATTTTTAACCGACTTAAAAAAGGAGGAGTTATGTATACCGATTGTTTTACAAGCATAGCCATGGCAAGGTTATCAGCCGTACATTTAAAAATATAATATCACGTTATAGTTAAACCCAGGAGAAAAAATCACTAGGAAGTATACAGCCATTTTCTTTCGCAAACGCTAGAAATTACAGGTCTGTATTTTCATAATCACTTTTTTCTTGTCCTAAAGCTCATTCTTTCGCCTGGGTTATACACAAGTATAATCAGCGTCTGTAAACAATACTATAAATAAGATTTTTTGATTTACTTTACAGCACTATTTATGTATCGCACTCGTGTTGATAATAATTACATACCCTCTCGCCCGAGGTTGCGTTACACGTGACTTGGACTTATTGTATATACCAATGTTTAACTGCACATGTACACAAAATGATTATTAAATGGGCCGTGAAATAGCGTGGTAACTACATTCTAGTGTTCTATCGTTTATTTCAAGATACTCGTTCCTTTCTGTGAAAAAAGGGTTGCCTTACAGAATGCTATTTTGTTACGGTATGTTTTTAATCGATCCTCAAATAACTTCTATTTTGGGATCTTAAAAATACAACTGCGACTGACTTGCATACTAATCTGACCTAACCAGGTTAACCAGTCGCCCCAACCAAATGGGTTCATTTGGTTGGGGTGACTTTTAATCGATCCTCAAATAACTCCTATTTTAGGATCCTAAAAATTCTAAATACCTAGTACTTATGTAACTGCGACCGACTTGCATAATTATAACAGTGCTAATCTAACCTAACCCATTTGGTCATTGTCATCTAGCTTAGTTACTGCGACCAATTCGGCTCGGGAATACCCCTTTTTTTTAACGTGGAGAAATGCTCATACATTCTGCACTACCACGGGGAGATAGTGCAGTTATGTGGGACTCTAACCAACTAAAACTCCACGTTGTCCTCTTCTGCAGCTTACGGCGGCGGGAACACGGGCACGCGTTAGCACTCCACTCATCCGTGAACCCGCCGCGGCTGTCCGTCACCGGACCCTCCTCTGGGGAGTGCTCCCCATCACCGGTGCACCAGAACACATGGCACGCCGTGACCACCCCAGGGACCAAACCAGCATATGGGCGACAGACGATTCCGTGTCTGGGCACCCTTGGTCCTGCGACGGGTCAGGTCATTGGCCCCGCCGCCTGCCAATTTTCGGCCGAAAAGGATAGGGAGAGCGGCCAAAGTCATACCAACACTCCTCCTTCCCTGCGGCCCCACCGCGTCCGCCATCAGACGGTGGCGACCACAAGGTAGGGAGCTTAGTTACCGCAAAAACTATGAGAAAAGCTTAGAAAGTTAAAAAGAGGTTCATTTATTTTAAAAAGTTTACATCACTAAGTTTAAAAGGATCAGTTAAATATTTCCCTTTTTTACAGGCTAATGACGGTTTTGTGGGCGGGTTATATTTTTTCCATTAAATATGTATAACCATAGATATATGAAGTAGAAAATTTAAAAAATAAATAGTACACTCCGCAAGTACAAAACAATAAAGTACAATCTCGAACTGGCTTATGGCGCATTGTGCATATTCAAATGCACAATGTGCCGTAAGCCGATCCCGTGAGAACATCGGGATAAAAACTATCCTCTGTTCTTTCCCGGGACTCAAAATGTCTCTATACCAAATGTATTATATTATCTGTGACCAAATTTCATTTAAATCGGTTCAGCGGTTTAGGCGTGAAGAGGTGACAGACACACTTTCGCATTAATAATATTAGTAGGTATGGATGCACAAAATACTATAGGTACACAAAAATTGTTCAAAAACAATAATTTTAAAATTAATTATACTGTAAATAAAACTTATTGCCAGTTCAAATGTGTGCCTTCTCTGCCATTATAAACAAACTAACATTGAAAAATATCGATTTATTCCGGTCTGATCCCCTGAGCCCCTCCCCCCCTCCACCCCCCTCCTCGATCCCCAGCTAGTTCTTCTTCTGTTTTAATCTCTGGCTTATCCAACTCTGGCATTAGTGATATCGTGAACATTAAAATCGACTATTCCATTAATGAACCTCTAGAAATTTCTTTGATCTCATTGCCTTTATCGTGTTCCTAAGCTTCTAGACTCTCTGTTAACAAAGAGTCCTCTTCATAGCCTCGGACCTAATGTGCAATCATTACACACATGTACAGCTAGTCACATTACATAAGCACGGTAATCACTTCGCATTATATACGATAGTTAATGTTATCGGTACGAAACGAGCCGCGGTTCTTGAATGTTCCCAGTACCTACTGTACTCTAACGCACTTGATAATTTAAAAAGTCAATGATTTACTTTGTAAATGTGCTAATGAGGACCAATGTTTTGTTAACTTTGTTCGTGGCTTCAATGAAGCCTTCGATCAATAATTATTGATCGAAGAATGAAGCCCACAAAATGTATAAAGGTGCTTTGTATCGGGTTGTGGCATGTCACATGTCTTCAATTTTTAAGACGTATTGTGTAATACAATGTCAGCTTCAAAGTTTGTGTAAAAACAGTTTACAAAACAATTAGCAAGTAATAAAATTGCTGTAAAAATAACAACACCTAATAATAATTAATTTACAAATGTATACAAAAGGTCTCATTGCTCGGGCGCTACAACCGATCTGGTTAGAAGGTTGTTTTATTTTTAAGAGGTGCTAGTTTGAATTAAAAACAGTTTTACAAAAAAAAAAAAACAACTGGCTTCCAAAAAACACACTATTGTCTGTCTTTTGTTTAGTATTTTCGTCGTAAAAGTCAAAATCAAAAAAACATGTTCAAACTAAGCTAAATCGGCACTTTGTGCACGTCAAAATTACATAATTATGAGAGTCCTTCAAAACTCCCGCCCTTCACCACTTCCTAGTGATTTAGCTGTTTGGGACGAAGTGGCGCAATACACTCCAGCAGCACAGCTGTCTCTTAAATGGGAAGAACTTGAGTGTACCTAGGTGGCAAAACTGATCCCATGATATGCAATGACGTCGAAGAAAAGACTTGTTATGGTTTTTTCTTAGTCATCCAAACCCGAGACTTTCCCATGACATGAATGATGTAATTATTTTATAATGACGCTTGCTTGGTACTAATTTGACCACATAATATGACTATCTGCATGACACAGCTACTACACAATGTTTAAGTAAAGAATTTGATGTAAATGAAAAATGCAAAAGGTCTTATTTATCCACACACACATACAAACACCATGATTGCGTAACACATTATCAATCTCAATCTCATTCATTTTGAAAGATATTGCTAATCCATTGCTACATTTATGTTCGAATTTGTCTGCTCAACAATGAAAAAATAACGCAATGAATGTTGTTGAACTGTCAAAATAAAAGCCATTGCTGCTGATAGTGTGTTACGCAATTACCCCAAAGCGCCGTCCCGGGACGTGACAGAGTCATACACTGGGGCATACACTGGGCAAGTGGGCAGGCACTGGAGCCGGCTGAACCGGACGGGTGTATAAACTGTAGGTACACAGTACACACCGATATTTTATATGAATTTTGAGCCGGAGCACGGTACGTACACAGCAGGGCCCTGGGCGCCTACGAAGATACGGGCCCGACCGTAAGCAGGGGGCCTAAAAAGGCCACTTTGGCAGAATCATAAAACAATTCATATCAAGCAATTTCATCTGTATGACAGTTTTGTATGGAGATTCGTAAAATGCTATAGGTACACCTCTGCCTAACCCTTCAGGGATATATAGGTGTGAAAGTGTCAAACAGATGAATTGCGTGATATGAATTGTTTTATGATTCTGCCAAAGTGGCCTTTTTAGGCCCCCAGTTTTAAATTTCGGCATGAACTCCCAATCTATTAACTTTTTCGAATGTAACATTCATCGTTTGGTCATTCGTTCTTTGTTCGGCCCCGAACTAATTAAGTCGGATTAAGAAACCCCGTAACTTAAGGGCTCTTTGGGTGATTTTAAGTCTTCTAATAAGGCCCATTGTGTTTGTGAGCGACCACGTTTCAGTGCCATAGGTCATCTTGATCTTGACTCTACACGCACTAGTCAAAGGACTTACATCCATTTTTTTTTTTACCTTATGAAAACCTACCTACATATTTCACAAATTCACCAACGTCATAAACATGACAGAACGTACGGTACCAAAGTAATTAAAACTAAGTTATGTAACTATTGTGAGGTCAGATAAACAGTTCTACGTAAACATATAAATATTATGATTACAAAGAAAAAAGAGCGGCCGTTAATAAAAATATTATTAAAATTAATTAGTTCAATGTTGCCTCTGCCCGATACTGTTGGGAAACTATGATTAGTAGTTCACTCAGTAACATTATAATGCGACAAAATAAAGGGTTTTTCAATCATTCGAACCCTGTACTAAGTAAGTATTATTTAAATGAGTGTTATTATTATGTAAATGTTTGTAGTATGTGGTGTAAGTATTATTTTTGGAGTGTCCAAAGTGTCAATCAATACACCTGCACTTCTGAGGACCTCAAAAACGCCACTAAAGCCGTGATTCGTGTTGCTACCTTATTTTACCCCCACATTATTGTGTTTACTTTTGTCATCGACTCGAAAGCTTGTTAGCTGTGGGTATAAAAAGTATACAAATTCAGAAATGAGTCCTTTGCTTTATCATACCTTTGTCATCAGTCCTACATCCAGAAAGACCTGTTTTACCACTACGAAATGTGCAATTGCACACATTGCATTTAAAAAGTCAGAGAACTGCGATACATTGCTCATTAATGTACATAATATTTATAATGTGGTTATAGCCAAACATGTTACAGTAAATTAATAACTAAAGTTTTAAAGAAACCATAACTAAATTCATCTATAAGTGAACTTCATGAATTATTGATGCAGTTGCTAGTAGGTAAGGTAGGTTGTTGTACAATGTTAAATGTTTCCAACTAAAACAATGAACAGGAAAACCTTTCAGAATAGCGGTCTATGGAAATTTACGCCATTATATAAAAGGCTATTTCCGATATTCATCTTTATATTACTTTCATCATTACCTCGGTTTTTATATGACCTTAAAAAAACAAAAAAAATTAAAGATTTCTCTTGATTCTTTTCCTCGTTAATTTGAGATTATCTTGGTCTCTTTTTAGAGCAATCATCATCATACTCCTGCGACCTGCTTTTATCCCAATAAATTAGGGGTCGGCGCAAAATATCTTTTTCTTCCATACTTCTCTATTAGTCGTTATCTCGGTAGTCACTCCCTTTCTAACCATAATTATCATCATTCACAAAGTCCATTAGTCGTTCCTACTATAATTTTGCCCTCATAAATCCTCCTTGAATAAAAACCGTTATAATAGCGTCATACTTAAAAAAAAAACAAAGCACCTAACAGATACTAAAACTGATGTAACGATAGCACGTGCGGACCGCGTGAGTCGAGTCGTTATCGCGGTGCTGCATAGTCATAGGTAACGATGGTAAGTAGGTCGCCACTACCTGCATCGGATCCCGCACCAATTTGCTGAGCGTATCGTAGTTACCTTTGACGATACCGCCATTGAAAATAGGTAACCTAGATGATAGTTTTGCAAATTGATTTTGACGATATCACATTGTTTTATGCGTGGTGGATTGTGGTGTGGCCCACTCCCTCTCACGAAGAGGAGGATTGTGTCCCAGCAGTGGGAACATTATCGACTGATTTTGATATTTACTATTGTTTTAACATTATATGTCTGTCTATGGTACTTGATTATGTCATACTTATTTTTTTTTTCTGTAGGTAGATATTTACATAGTATAAGCTAACATTTAAAACAATAAATTGTGTTATACGTTTATATGAAAAAAAAATAAAGCAAAAGTCTTACCGAGGTCACTTCGTTCCTTAAAACAATATTCTGTACTTAGTCCATTTCTGCGGAAGGAGGGTGGCCCATTTAAACTGCTAACTTATTCGATCGAGATTTACCTAAACCTGTGTGATTTCATAATAATGTGGTTATACTTACCTACTTGTAAAACGAAGCTTGCGACTGTATTTTTTTTTTTATAAACTTGCTGTTTCTTCATTATATCTCGCTCGGATAATATACCTAATGCTAATGTTCCAGTAAATGTTTGGGTCATTTGTGGTTACCAAGATACGGTAAGATCAGTACCGTATCTTGGTAGGTATCATGTAGGTATCTATCGTTGTTTTGACACACAAGCATACAATTGTATAATCATCGCCATTCATGACTATATGTAGTGTGTATTCTTAATAAAGAATCACAAACTACAAACAGAGTTTATGTAAGTATATTTCGTAGACGTATTTCGTCGATAGACAATGAATTTGTAACGGCTTTATCAAAGACTGGTATTGTCATTTGTCCCTTCAACTGTCCAATGCAAAAAGACGAATATTTGTATACTACCTAGTTACTTTTATCTAATATATAAAATTCTCCCCCCCCCCCCCCCCCCCGAAACAAATAAAGAGGAAAAAAAAAAAAAAAAACTATTTTTCATACCCCTAAATCAAAACATACGCGGGAGAAACCGCGGGGCGCAGCTAGTAACACTTATACGTTTCCATTCATCATGTCGTCGCTCGCATGACTAAAAGTCTTGTCTAATTTTTTGACTGATTTGAGTTGGGGCGGGTACATTGTTCTATACATGGTTCTCTACATTTTGTTGCCTTTCAAAATGGTTATATTTTGAGATCCAAATAACATAGAGGTACGACGGTTAGTGAAAAAGTTAAAGAATCACGAATAAAGGGATGTAGTTGTCCAGACTAAAATCAGCTAAAAAATTAAAAAAATGAGATAAGTAAGACATGCGAGCGACGATGTGTACCTTTTACATACACAAACACCTTCATTTATTCCAAGGCTGTATATCTAATTCACAGCGCACCTTCTGTGGATAAAATAATGGTGACAAACAAACATACGCACGTGTCTGTGACGTCACACCGGTTTCAACATGCTTAGGTCACGGTAACTACCGTGCCTAGGTGTAAGTGTAGGTAACTCATTGATAAACCTACCTTTGTGACATTGTGACTCATTCATATATCGACCGCCGAAACAATGTCGACGACTGCTATTGGGTTTTTCTTGGAATTTCTCAGTATCTTCCCAGAGTATGGATTTGTGCCCGTTTAAGCCGTGGTCAGACTCTGCTACTGAGAAATACTCCAAACTTGTTTTAAGAGTATTTGGGGTAGGAAAGATGATGGCAATAACCTCGAACAACTGATGGTTACCGGCAAGGTGGATGGTAAAGGACCAAGAGATCGCAGCCCTTTGCGATCGTCCGACCAGATAAGCTCTTCTCTTCACACGAAATTTCATGATACGCTTCACTTGGCCAGGGATTGACAGAGATGGCGTAACATCGTCAGGGAAAAGATGTTTTCAAGGGAGGATCACGATATTCACGACCCTCAGTAATGACGACTTGAGGAGGAGGGATAAAAATGTACCTACATCCCTGCTTACCCCTTTGGGGAAGACCTACAGGCGTTAAGTTATGTGAGTGTTACTTGATATTATGTAGATTATGCTAATGATATGTAAGAGCTTTTAACTGACAAGATAATAGCGACGTTTTTTTTTTTAAACATGTGATAAGTAGATATTAAGAAAATGTTTATAAATGTCGCCGCCAACTGGCTTAATTAGCTGCCTAGCCTTTTAACTAAACGGAGCCTTTCACCTAGCTGCCGGAATGATATTCAGCCATTCAATCAATCAGCTAGGCTCTTGGATCGATGACGTTTAACTTTCTACTTGCCTAGCCCAGAATTTAAATTTAGTTCCATTTTCTGGCGCTGAAACCCAATCTCTCAATATAACGTCGACAAGTGACAATATTTTGTGTTTCTGCAAAAAATGAACATTCATAAAGTTGGAACTAAATGCGGTACTATAAAAAATTGGTTTTCACAACAAGAGTTGCAGTAGGTAGGTACTCAGGTATAAACTATGGCGACGAAATTTCTGTAACTCCAATTTCTTTGAAAGAGGCTGTGGCAAGTCAGTCACCTTTCGGGAGCCAGGGATTCCAAAAATGTAGTTGTATGCCAGCTGTAAATCAATGTCGCAATAATAGATGTGCGTGTTTAAAAAAAGTCGGTCAGTGGGTCGTCTTAGGGGCGGATTTAAAAAGTCCTTTGCAGATCCAAGTGCGAAGTTTAACTTGCGTTAACAAATGGCATTTTTAATTATGTACCTACTTAGTAATTAAGTTACACTATTTGATCTCATGTTTAGCAAATAATAAATAACTAATTTAAAACAAACAATCACTATTGTCACAATTATGTTTCATCTTTTATTTTTATGTATCTACTTAGTAATTAAGTTACACTATTTGACCTCATGTTTACCAAATAATAAATAAGTTACTAATTAAAAATAAACAGTTAAGTACTATTGTCACGTTTCATTTTTTTTTCATCACATAGTCCCCTTCTTTTATGTTAAACGGCATAAGCATCAGGCAGCCAGTTCATTAAATGTTGTAATAAACGAATTGGCGGAATATCATTCAGGCCGCTAGTTGAAAGGTGCCATTCAGTTAAAAGGCTAGGCAATTAACTGAACGGCTAATTAAACAAGTTGGCTGCGACATTTACATTCTGATAATTTAGGAATATTTTCATTCAAAAAGATATATAGATACTTACTTACATAAGTTGAAGTACATATTGGTTCTGCGATAAACATTTGCCTAGATAACCATCATTGTATATTGTTAACACAATATTAATAATTACGACAACCTAGATTTTCCACTCGCTGATAATTGTTTTATTTCATTTACGTTTCCACGTTTCTTGGGGCACGGTTTCGATCGCGTGTCAGTGAGGTTATAAAAGTATAAACTACTTAGATGTACCTATTGACAGATGTTAATGACTGATTCACAGACGTCATGTCACATCGATTAAAATCATACAGTCAATGGCTGCAGTTTATACGAACAAAATTTCCTGGTCGTGATTTACATGACACTAGTATTTAAGTACTTTGCGTAGGTAAACATAGACATACTATGGCACATGTAGGTATTTTATTTTGTTTATTTTATTTTTTATTGCCTGCTTATTTAGTTTAAGGTAAAATTTCAAAGAGCTGTGGATTGTGTGAATAATAAATAAATAATTAAATCAATTTCCTAAAGGTTTGGACATTAGAAAAGTGCAATTTCTACGCGGTCAAAATATGGCAAAAAAATTCACCCCAAGGGGGTGCAGAATCATCTACCGAAGCCTAACACACTATTAAACAGAATCTGAATCATTTTGAATTATATTTCCTAATCCATTACTTCATATGTTCGACACATTTGTCTGCTTAACAACGTAAATAAAGCAATGCATGTTGTTGAACTGTCAAAATTAAAGCCATTCCTACTGTTAGTGTGTTGCAATTTCCCCGCAGTATACTGCACCCATATTTCGACAATTGCGTATAGTATACGATAAATATATGTCTGTAACTATTTTACACGTTCATTGCGATCTTCCAGTGATGATGAGGCCCATTTTCAGCAATGTAAGTTTCCAGATTGACGTTCCTACATAAAACTATGTGGATCATCATTCAGACAAAAGATCCCAACCCGCACTGGGTCCGCGAGGTAGATTACAGCCCTCTCGAAGTTAGGCGCCCCGTGTCCCAGCAGTGGGAACATTATCTGGGCTGATTATGTTATGCTAGACAAAAGATGTCTTCTGCTGAACATAAGCCTCAACCAATAATAATAATAAATCTTTATTGATGAATATGAGACAACCATACAGAGCAACTTATTAATAAACCCAGTATATAAAAACATGGCTTAAAGTTATTTTGACAATAAACCAAGCATCGCCACTACAACTGGATATTGTGACTGTATTATACAGGTGTCCCTCGAAGTATGGAACAAATATTTAATCAATACTTCCAGGGACATCCTGTATAACAGGTGATTTACTGGAAGACTCGCATTAATTTGAATGTAATAGATTCGGTCTCTTATAGTCATGATGGTGTAATTATTATGACATTACAAAACATGTTACTTAATGTGAATCAGATGATCACTTATGGGCTCGGTTGGTGTAATTGGAGAGCATGAAGAAAACACTCTTTTATTGCCAGTAAAAACCAACTGTCAATATTTCAGCGTCATTGCGTAAAAGCCAAAAAAAAAAAAGCGTACTTATACCTTACATAAATCTACCTCGAGGCGAGTTTCAAAATATGAAATAAGAATTTCAGTTATCGAAGGCCGATTAACAGTAGTTAGATAGGTACTTACCTATATCCAACAAACCCAAAACGATAGCTGACGATACCCTACGTCCACCAATATCGGTAACACGTCACACATGAGGAGTCATTCATTGAGCGCCCGCCGTGGCTCATGCGCAGACGGTGCGGCACGCGACCAACTCGTGCGCCCCACGAACGCATCACGCATCACACCATGACATGGAAGCGCGGAAAATCTATTCCCGGCCGCCGTTAAACTTGAAATGTTACGGGTTTTATAGAAAGATATGTGGGAACTGGGAACCTACATATCTACGATAACGGGCGTATTGCCAAATAGTCTATACAAATAATTGTCGTTCCATAATAATTGAATTCGTTGCTCTTCTAGTTAAAACACACTGCGACAGTTTAAGGACACAGTTAAAACTGACATAAATGATTTTTTTACAGTAAGTATTTCAAAACCGAAGCAGTGGGGAAATTGTCTGTTTTTATAAAAGTACAATATCCTGTTGGCAGTGTAAATAGCCGCCCCAAGGTTTTTGTAACAATAACTTCGATCGTTAACGCGGTGGACCTGTGTTCATGAACCTGCGCGTCGCTTCTTTGCTGTATTATTTAATTTATATTAATTTACAATACAGCGAAGATTAATGGGTCCATTTGTCTTTCCTTCGAGTAAAGGGCTAGGGCAGGTACAGTCAAAAAAGAGATGAGTATATTATGCAGGATCGTCGGATGTAGTTGAAGTTTAGTAAGAAACCGATGGATGTTGTCGACTCAAATTTCATTTGATAAAAGAGCTGTTTGTATTCTAATAATAAAATTATTAGAGAACATTCACCGGTTTCTTACTAAACTTCAACTACATCCGACGATCCTGCATACTTATCTCTTTTGTTGACTGTACATACTGACCATATCACTGACCATCAGTCACTCATAATCACTGACAGTGTCTGTTTTGACTCTTGTATTTAAATACTGTTGTCTGAAATGTGTATGGCATAAATGTCATTATCTAACAATTTTCGTTTTTCATGGCCTAGTATATCACGTGTTTTGTTATTATTGAAAGCTAAGGCATCTCTTTCAACAGATTACACTTTTCCACTGTTGAAGTCAAAATGTTAATGCGTTTGCGTTCTTTGAATTCAGATGCTCGCTCGGAACTATTTAAAAATACGTGAAAGCATCTCACCATCTGTTAAAACAGAAAAATATCATTGTTTTGCTGAGTTAAAACATACTAACTCATAATATCATCAAAATTCGGAAACAAGAGATACAACTGTGAAGCCTCGACTTCATTAAATCATTACAAACACCGAATTCGCATTTTCAGTCGGACAAGATCCAAGACAATTCTTGACGAGGGGTCAGTAGAGTGATAACCCTTCACATCGCCAGCGCGGACCTCCGCTGCCGCCGCCGCCTCGCAGACGCACGAGATCTTCGCCCTTCTGCGACGCGTCTCAATAGTCTATAAAGGCACCCGACGCACACAAAAGAAACAGTACGCCTTCGATCTCCGTACAGGATGTCAAGTTAGACATTCTGAACAACGCGAGAATTTGTTCAATAACATTCGAGTAACCTGCAATGACAAAAACAATACAAACACAGTGATAAATAAATATTTTTCTTTCAAAAATCCCTCCGTTTGGGTCGCGCATGCGTGCAGTCGGCGTTGTGATTGGCCGTGAATAGGAACGTTCGCAAAGAAAGCAAAAACATGAGTGGAACGGACAGAAGTGCCAGTCGATCAGCGTGCAACAGCAAGGGAAGCATGATTGTTGTGTCGAACAGGCTGCCTTTTATACTGAAGAGAAATGAGAAGACGGGCGAGCTCGAGAGGAAGGCCAGGTACTGTGACCTATTTTTCGCAAAGCAAAATCCACCTCGAATTTTTTTCAGCTACGACTTCATCATTGAGCAATAACAGCGATTATCGGATTTTTATGTTGCAGCTATGGTGTTCTAGAAGCGGATATTGTGTGTAAAATACCTATAAATAAACCGTGGTTAACTACGGCATAAAATAGAGTTACTCAAAATATTGATGTTGTGTTTACAATCAACTAGAATATTATGCTAATGACAGTACGGTTTCTAGAAAAACCGGGGCTCGTTCGGGCACCAATCGGTACAAATCGGGAAGTTTCTAGCTACGTTGTGTTATGTTATGTTCGATTTAAAATTGCATTTACTGACTCATAATATGTAACTCAAAACTGCATAAAACTCGTATCATTTACCGTAGTTACCGTTAGGAATTTGTTGAACACTGCATGAACTCATTTATACACTCGAAAGCCGGCATTTTATACAGAACAGAACATGATATCGTCAGCTGTTGCCGCTGGATTTCCATAACATACACGTATTACGCGACTTAATTAAAAAGGTGTGTTTGTTGTATCCAATTTAACTGAATGTTGGAGGTTTAATGATGCGTCGATTCTTTTGTGGGATAATATTGTAGTTGACCGTGTTGTCCTCTCGTCTGTAGTGTTGTCATTTATGGGTTTTGTGTTTTGTGACATTGATACAATACATGGCGCACGCCGCTAGCACACTTCGTAAATTATATAACAGGGCCTTGGTCTTGAATGTTTAGTTTCAAGGTCGATGTTACTGTAGCACTGTGCCGTTAATTGATTCATCACGACATTAACAATACTGCATTAAACATTCATTGATTTGATTTATGTTGTCAAACAGAATATAAAACTATAGTTTCAACATGCAATATATTATGATAAAAATAACATTGATATTATTATGATAACATGCGAGTCTTGCTCTGTCCATTATTTTATTAGTTTTTTGACAGATGCCTTAGAACGTAACTATTCCAGATTACGTAAAAGTTAACTTTTTATTGCGTAAAAATATATACATATATATACATATTGCCTTATCTGATTGAATTTTCTTATTTATGAATTCTTACAGATATTATAATACCGTACGTCTATCAGGACTAACAAATATATATTTGTTAGGCGTATTAAATTATATTCTATCGTACTAAGTGATGGGATCGAATGTAATCGCTTCAAATGAATTTATCGAAAATAATTATTATATTATAGGTAGGTAAATCAGTATAGAAAAACCTTGCATCCACTCAAATATCAATAAAATGTGTAAATTATTTGCCACGATACGGATTTGCCACCATAAACAAGAATTATTGTAAATGTTTTATTTCAATTATTAAAAAACGTTGTGTTTTAGTAAACCCCATATTATTATTTATGTGTATGTGTTTATAATAATAATAATAATAAATCATTTATTTGCGTAAAAACATGGTATAAAAATGGTATTGAAGAAAATAAAAAGTACAAACATGTTTTGCTATGTTATAGCATGCAAAAATTTTGGCAATAATCTGTAACAATAAAGAAATTTATCAACATTTACTATCCATAAACTCTTTCAAATTATAATACTACGTTCACTTAACCACTTATACAGTTTAAGCTTTAGCAACCTTATATCTAGAGACTTAAAGTGGCTTGGCATGTGGTTATAAATACGCACACACATTGCTAGGCAGTTTCTATTGTACTTGGTTATTCTTGGCAAATCATGAAGAACCAATTTATAGGGATCTCGTCTGTTGCGAGGGCATACATCATTTGCTGTCTTGAAAAGATTTTTATTCCTAGCTACGAATATACACACATCAAAAGTGTCTAGGGATCAACATATATTTTTGCAATAACTTTTCTCCTGATTGATATTAATTAAAATTTTCTTTAAGGATTCATCAAATAAAGTGTTTTCGTTTGTCACAGTAACGATAAACCAAGTCACCTTTGCATTAATAAAGAAATTTGCCATTTTCCTAATAAAAGGATTTTTGACATTTGAACCACTAACACAAAAGTTCGAAAAAAAGACTGAAATAACAGTTTTCTTTAAAATTTTATTGGGTAACTTAAACAATTAATAATCCGTGTTTCTACCGCGAACACTAACAACACAAGAACATCGGTTTGGCATACTCAAAATGAGTTCATCCAAAATCACGCTGTGGAATGGCCGCCCATGTTCGTTGCAACAACAAAAAAAGGTCTTCTTGCGACTGGATACCCTCCATATTCGGCAGAGCTCTTCTCTGTAGCATATCCCATGCATGCTCAATCGGATTCAAGTCTGGCGACTGAGCAGGCCAGGGCAGGACATTGATGTTAGCTGCGGCGAGAGTCTGTCTTACAACTCTTGCGGTGTGCGGTCGTGCATTATCATGCATTAACTGAAATAAGGGACCGATTTGCACTTGTAGAGGAACGATGACGTCTGATACAATCGTCTCAGCATAAATTTGAGCGTTGAGGTTGCCTCTGATCCAAATCAACTCAGTTCTTCCGCCGATCCAAATACCCGCCCATACCATGATGGTTCCACCACTATAAGGATGGACTTCCTGGCAGGATTTTAATCGCTGTTGGCGTCCAGGGGTTCTCCAGTGTCGTATACGTCTTGTATCCGGTCTCATACCAAAACGAGACTCATCAGAAAAGCACACGAAACGCCATTGTTCTTCTGCCCAATTTCTGTGTTCAAGAGCCCATTGATATCGAATCCTACGATTGTGCATTGCTATAGGTGGTACCCGTAGCGGTCTTCGGGAATGAAGGTTCACTTCATGCAAGCGGTTTCTGACTGTTTGGTCGCTAATTAAGTTCCCTGAAGAGTGATGAAGCCTCACGGCTAACATCATGGCGGTTATTGTTGGAGCTCTTCGAGTTAAGATTTGAATGTATCGGTCTTGTCTCCGTGTGGTGCAGCGATACCGTCCTCCATGGCGCTCAGCCACGGTACCAGTGCTTCGGTAACGTGTCCAAAGTCGACTGATAACACTCTGACTTGTATTCAGAGCTAAAGCCACAGTACGTTGCCGGGAACCAGCTTCTATCATTCCCACGGCTCTGAGCATTTCTTCCCTGCTTAAATGACGTCGCCGCTCCATAATAACGTTGGTTTTAATCAGTAGTAGGGAAACAGTAGCACTAATAATGTCTTCAATGCGTTGTATGTTTTTATAGGGAAAATATTGACAGCTGATTTTCATCTTTTACTCGAATTTGATTCACAGTTCCTGATTCAAATTATGAAATGCACCAAAAAGGATCCATATAAATTTATAAAATCATAAATTTATTACAAAGCCACATCTCAATCTCAAGAAATCCGCATAAAAATGCTTGATCCCTAGACACTTTTGATGTGTGTACATGTCTCATAAATATATAGAGAGGGCAACGGTAGCAAGTCAAGTTTTTTAAATATAGGTCGACACGAGTCATCCGATTGTAGTCCATACATAGCTCTAATGCCCTTTTTTTGGGCCACGAATGCTCTACTGATATCGACACTGTTACCCCACGTTTAAGTGTAGGTATACACTACAACACAAAATTGATACGGCAAACCAGTGCATACGCATTACCTGAACGCGCCCCAAAAGGTATTAGCCGTAAGGCTTATCCGGGGGTACCGCACGATCTCGGGCGAGGCGGCAAGCCTCCTTGCCGGACTGCCGCCATCGGATCTGGAGGCGATAGTCCTCGCGCGCCTCTATGAGTGGCGCGCGGAGGCACTACGCCGGGTGGAAAACCGCTTCCGCGGCAGATTGCTGCGGAGCGGACGGACCTCCGGCGCGATCTCATGGCGGCATGGAAAGCGCGACTGTCGCACAACCCAGCGCAGGGCACGCCGCGATAGCGGCGGTAAGGCCCCTCTTTGAGGAGTGGCTAGAGAGGCGTCACGGCGTCCTCACCTACCGCCTGACGCAGGTCCTCACCGGACACGGATGTTTCGGGAGGTTCCTGCACATAATCAGGCGGGAGGAAACGCCCGGGTGTCACCATTGCGAGGATCGCCCAGAGGACACGGTGGAGCATACGGTGGAGGTCTGTCCCGCTTGGGCAGAGCACCGCCGTGTCCTCGTAGAGGCGATCGGCAGCGGCGGCGACCTCTCGCGCCCTGCCCTGGTCCAAGCCATGGTCCGGGGCGAGAGGGAGTGGGAGGCAGACACCTCCTTCTGCGAAGCAGTCATGCTAGCGAAGGAGGTGGCGGGATGGGCGAGGGAGAGAGCAGAGAGAGCCGCCCGTCCCAGCCGCCGCGGTAGACGCCCCGGGCGTCGGGAGCCGCGTGACGACTCCCGGCCACCGTAGGCACGGGCCTGCGGACGGCGAGTAATGGGTAGCTCGCCGTCCGATCAGGACCAAGCCCGTGCTGGACGGCGCGTATGTGTTCCACGCGCGCCTCAAAGAGATGTCAGCATCAATGGTGGGGCCCGTCAGGGCCGAAGCCTGCCGGGGCAGCGGGATTGTCCGAAAGGGTTACCGCTGCCCCGGAACATAAAGGGCTAAGGAAGGAACACGGATGGGTTTTAGTCAGTAAGAGTCTGACACTCCCTTCTGCTCCACCCAGAGCCGGAGGGGTCATTTGATGATTTCACATCCATAAAAAAAAACCAGTGCATACTTTATTTTTATTCTAATTTCCGCTATAAAACCTGCAAAATTGAAATGAAAGTAGGAAACAAACCTGCTAATTTATGTTGTTTTGTATTTACATAATTAGCCTATAATGTTCCCACTGCTAGGACACAGGCCTCCTCTCTGTGAGAGGGAATGGGTCGTAATCCACCACGTGGGCCCAGTGCGGGTTGGTAGATGTTACATGTCTTCGAATTTTTGGTTCTAGGACATTCATCACGACGTTTTCTTTCAGCGTTTTGAGAGCAGAAGTGATAAAATAATTTACACAAAGTAAAGCGCCTGTCTGGGTTCGATCCTACGACCTACAACTCATAGTAAACACCCAGAAAGGCGCTTTACTTGTGTTTAATTATAATAAACACAGGCATAGAAACCGAACCATATTTTATTCGACAGCAAAAAATCGATAATTTAAACTACATAATAATTACAGTGGAAATTATCGAAATGTGTGTTATTTTTAAGATCTATGATTATAAGTTATAACGTTGCTGCAAACACTAGTTCCATGTGTCAAAAAAAAAAACCTGTCAAGTGCGAATCTAACTCGCGCTCACCGAGGGTTCCGTACAAATTTGTAGGTAGATATGTAAATAGTTTACCACGGGAATCGTGTCTCGAATATTTTTCCCGTTATTTCGGATTTTTTCCTTTACTTGTGCTAAGTAGGTACATGACATTGCTTCTCGCCAAATTTCATGATTCTAGGTCAACGGTAAATACCTTATAGGTTTTGATTCCCTTGCTTTTTTCAAAGCTGCTTTCTTCAAGGGATTGAAGCCCTGAGTATTTGATATTAATTTCAGCTTGATAACTCCACGCGTTCCTGACAAAAAGCGTCTTGAACGACAGAGAACGAAGTGATCTTATGAGAGTTCTGTTTTTCCTTTGAAGTACGGAACCCTAAAACGGTTCACCTAGTGAACAGTGTATTTAAGTTTATACGAATTATCAACATAATATGTGATAACATATAAGTACATTTACGCTCCTATCTAGGTACCTACTTAAGTTTGTATGAACCCATTAACGTATTTAGGTTAATTAGATAGGTACCTACTTGCTTACTAGTTAGTTTACTATGCACTCAGCTTAAATCAATAAGGAAAATGGATAGTTTAATCAATAAATTAATTCATTAATTGATAAAGTGATGCCCTCCGGCAATTTTTGATAGATAAACATTAATGTATGCTTGTATAGGTTGTTTTTGTCACAATTACACAGTAATTTAACTGTAGATACTGGTACTTATTTATTTACTTAATAGCTTCTGCCCGCGACTTCGTCCGCGTGAAACACCCTCCCCCCATTCACCCTCATAGGGGTGGAATTTCAAAAAACCCTTATAGTGGATACCTAATCTTCACAAGGAACACACCCTCCAAATTTGATGTCTCTAGGACCAGCGGTTTAGGTAGGCTGTGCGTTGATATATCAGTCAGGACTTTGAACTTTATACAGGGTTATTGGAAAAACACCAACAACCTCTTAAGAGGTCATTGTACTCATCATTCATCATCATCATCTGCCTAGCCTTTTCCCAACTACGTTGGGGTCGGCTTCCAGTCTAACCGGATGCAGCTGAATACCATCATATTGTACTCATCATTATGAACAACTTTTACTACGGGACCAAACCTGAAATCGCGAAAAAAAAATTGCTGTTCCCTACATTTATGTTCGCATAACTCGTCAAAATGTAGCAAACAGCATATTTTTTTTTTTCCCAATAACCCTGTAAAATTATATGTAGAAATTATAAAGATTTATTTAAAGCCAGATGTCTAATATTAGCGCAAAATAATTTAATTCGATGACCCAATCTAAAAAATGAAGAAGGAGTTATAATATAGCTAACAGAAACAAGGCATTTTACCAAATAATTGTTTAATTTATTTATTTTTTTATTTTTACTATACATCGTATATTGAGTATTGTCAAATGATTTTAATGTTGATGCTTTTGTTTACAAACTTTGCACACAAAAATATTGTGCGAATTTATAAATATGAAATTCGCACAATATTTTTATCGACATGCACTTACATATTTCGCAATATTTTTATGAAGGATTCCTAACTGCGTAGGTATATTGTGTAAACATTTATTTACGTTAAAATTAATATTAAACAGATAATTTAATTAGGCCTTCAGATAGCCACAATCGCGATCCTCCTGCAAGTCAAAGTTAAAATTAAACTAAGACATATGGACGTGTGATAACCTACATATCGCTACTCCTTGTTACTGCCATATAAATATAAATCAAACAAATCATAGGCACCAATAAAGTATATGTCGTAATTGTTTGTACATATAGACAATCATTTTATTTTGTATCAATTTACATATATTTAATACTGATAATTTCTTGGTTTTTAGGGTTCCGTCCCCAAAGGGTAAAAACGGAACCTTATTACTAAGACTCCACTGTCCGTCACATGGAAAAAACAATAAATGAAAGCTGCTTAATGAAACTATTATTGACAACGCGTGATTTAAAAAGTAAGTTGTAAAAGTAATTTATTATTGCGAAAATAAATATTAAACATCGTTTATAGAATTCATTGCTAGTTCAAATAAAACGCACGCAATCGATAGCGAGACTCGTGAAAGAACATTTGTTGTTGTAATTTTGTTTTCATAGCTGCAATAATCTGTAGTCATCATTTATTTTCGTTGTTTATATGTATATTTAGTATGTATTTATTTATGTATCTATTATACAGCATTATATATAAATATATATCTATGTATCTATTATAGTATATTATTTTGCACCACTGACAACCCCATTTTTTATATCCACGCAACCACTGTCCATTCCAAGGTTGCCTGGAAGAGATCGCAGAAAGCGACAAGGCCGCCCATTGTATGTTTTGTATTGTATTAATAATCTTTTTTTTTTGTATTTTCTGGTGTACAGTAAGTATAAATAAATAACCAATTTATATGCATCATATTCATAGAAGAAGCGAATGTACACTTTGTATTCGTGCGTAGCAATGTAGCACCAAACGGGTAGCAAGCCTACGTCTAATTGCTACGAAAGTGCGCAGTGCGTTTTGGTCCTTTTTGCCCCCTTTAGCATCGTTCAGTATAACAACGCGTTCAGGGGGTTTGTTGGGGCTTCGGCATGTTCGCTGACCACAGCATGGACGGCTTCCAGGCGGTGGTTCGCAAAAGAACGGCCTCCCTGTAGTCTCGGGTGAAGAGTAGAACTAACATGCTTCTGAGCGTGGTGTCGGACAAAGTGGACAGCCAAATCCTGAGGCATTGATCGCTCATGCATGTCATAAATAATAATTAATTATTCTTCTATATCTATACCTTCTAACATAATATGGACTTGTATCAATTACTGTGTGCTTGGTCTGAAATTAATATTTTCTTTTGTTTATACGGTTCCATACCTAAAGGGTAAAAACGGGACCCTATTACTAAAGAGTCTACTGTCCGTCTGTCTTTTTGTCTGTCACCAGGTTGTATGTCATGAACTGTGATAGCTAGACAGTTGCAATTTTCACAGATGATGTGTTTCTGTTGCCGCTCAACAAACAATAAAAATCAAATAAAGTTAAAATTTAAAGGGGTATACAAGAAACGATTTTTTTCGGCGTTTTGTGCCTTGTGGTACGGAACCCTTCGTGTGCGAGTCCGACTCGCACTTTTCCGGTTTTTTTTTGTGTTTTCGCATCCAACCCAACAAATAGTTGTAGCGTGATTAACAACTATTTATTGGGTTAAATATTGCTTTGTTAAACAATCATATTTTAGGTAAAGCGATCGTATAGTAAATCTGCGTTACAAATAAACAAGACCTCCCATCGTTTGCCTATCATTACCATAATATATACTTAGGTAATTGACCTAATAACTTATTTTGATAACGAAAACTCACGCAATATCTACAGTGATTTTTTAAAACAAACGAATAACCGACCAAAATCAGTCAGAATTAACCGAGTTTATTTTGACAACTAACCCGAACTCACACATCATTTTTAACCGACTTCTAAAAAAGGAGGAGGTTCTCAATTCGTATGTTTGTATTTGTTTTTTTTCATGTTTGTTCGCGCATAACTCCGTCGCTTGCCAACCGATTTGAAAAAATCTTTTTTTGTTAGAAAGGTCCCAAATGGTCCCATGATTTTTTTCGAAATCCGCCAAGCGGTTTTTGAAAAATCAACAAAAATCTAAAAATTCTAAAGCAATATTTTGTAAAAGGTGATGAGCAGTTGACATTAGGCTATTGTACCTTAGATAAATTACAAAATGCTAAATAACTTTAATTTCGGAAGTCGGTGTCAATAAACGAAAATGCAGAACCAACGACACCGACTTCCGAAATTAAAGTTATTTTGCACTTTGTAGTGTTTTTTTAGGAAGTCGGTTGTAACGTTTTTTACGATAATACATATAATTCTATCGTTTTTTACGATAATTCTATCTGGGGTCGGATCTTCTTGTACAGCCGCGCCAGGACGTTCAAGCCAGAGATTAAAACAGAAGAAGAACTAGCAGGAAATCGAGGAGAGGGGGGTGAAGGGGGGGGCTCCTGGGTTGACTATAGGAGTTAAGTTCTTCACTTTCATCTTCCTCTCGATACAGGACCACTATGCAGCGGGGGTAGGGCTGCCATCCGTCCGGGTTTCCCCGGATTTGTCCTAGTTTGGTGGGTGTCCGGGGAGCGTCCGGGCGAGGTTCTTAAAAATCGTCAAATAATAATAAATAAATTTGTTTTATTGCAGGCAATATACCCATACACAATTACAATTTACAATTTGACAGTGAAACAAATAAAAGAAAAATAAAATTAAAATTCAAAAATATATGTCAAACCCGGTCAAACCCGGACACTTTCTGTGTTAGGGGAAATCCGAGTTTAATGATTTGCAATAAATAATTTAAAGCGTAAATCATAGTTAAAAAATTGCCGCGCGGCAAATATACCACGTGCGCTCGTGACAATTCATAATTTTCTTTTGTTTTATTTTTTTTTAATTTTCAAAACAAGAGCGTTCCTAATTATTTTTGTTATCTTATTACCGCTCACATAGAGAAGAGTATACTTAATTGATTAGTAAAATAAGCGTTTTTTTTTTGTACTTATTGTTTTTTTTATTATAGGGCTTTATCGCTTAGCGACCACATGAGGTTTAAGTTGTAATTCTATAAATAAGAAAAAAAATATGATACTTATTAACGATGTTTTTAATTTATTGTAAGCAATTTTTTTTTCGACGGAGTCCGCGGATTTTTTGTTTGTTTCACCCAAATGTGAGAAATTGATTGTTTGTTTGCTCACAGGCTTTTTACAGAATAGCACTTTGAAACTATACCAAAAACTGCAATATTCAATAGAAACTATTGTCCCATGAGATCCAGATCATCATCAACTTTGACTCAAAAATATCAGCTGAATAGTCTGCACCATAATTGCATAACACACTGTCAATCTCAATCATCTTGAAGGATATTGCTAATCCATTGCTTCATGTGTTCGAAAAATGTGTCTGCTCAACAACGTAAACACCGCAATGAATGTTGTTGTACTGTCAAAATGCTTCTGATAGTGGGTTACAACTACCCGCTGGTCTAACACAATTTTAATTGGAATGATCCGACACGCGAGAGAACTAACAAGTCATCTTGACGTTACTATTAAATTAACTAATCACCGTTGTTGATATAAAATATGTTTAAGTACCTAACTAACAATGAAATAGTGATTCTTTAATTACACGGGTTAGTTCACAAGTTAATGAAATTAGATAACAAGTAACAACAACATGGCTATCTATTTTAAGCTCGGTGGCCCGAGCTGTCTACTTATGTGACCGAGCTATGAAACTTTATTAAGTATACTTAGCTGACTGTCTCTCTGGTCAAGTGTCCGCACAGATTAGCAACCAGAACGTGTACAGTCCGTCACACAATTAAAGTGGATGAGTTGGGTCCCCAGGAGGCCTACCATGATCTATTTAAAAACGATTCAAAGCAAGACATTTCAGTTTAGGTTCTTAAGGCATTGATTGCCAACGCGGTCACGGGTGACCGCGAACAATAGATTTTCTATTGTGTCTGTTGCCTGGCAGCCAACGTGTTAAACTGCATCGCTCACAGTCGTACCATGACGTCCAATACGCTCAGCGGCATTTGGATCGTTGAAAGTGAATGAGCGTTAAGAGCTCGTGGTAGGTATCCAGATGGCACGGCCTAAATTGAATCGTTAAACTGACGTCATGGTACGAATTAGAAGAACAGTTCAGTTTAGGTCCTAAAGTGGATCGCGTTAAGAGCTCGTGGTAGGTATCCAGTATGACAAACGTAAACTGGCATTCGCCTTCTGCACATTCATAAATTTTCGTACTGAAAATTACTTAGGAAATGCTTTTCTTTTTGTGGTTCTAAATATAAAATTGTTTGTCCACAGCGCTGGTGGTCTGGTTACAGCTGTGGCCCCAGTGGTGATCCGAGGTGGCGGCATATGGGTGGGGTGGCCAGGCATCCACCTGGAGGACCCCAGCGAGAAGATCCCGGAGTCAGACCCCAATGACAAGACCCCCACAGCTGGCTTGCGCTCTGACAAGGTATGATAAACTGTATAATTAGGTATGTAGAAACAATGAGTCTTCGTCCGGGATGTCAAAGTAACCGACATAGCCCGAAGAATTGCCAAACTTAAGTGGCAGTGGGCAGGGCACATTGTTCTCAGAACAGATGGCCGATGGGGTCGAAAGCTTCTGGAGTGGCGACCACGTACCGGAATGACGTAGCATTGGAAGGCCTCCCACGAAGTGGACCGACGACCTTATGAAGGCCGCAAGAACTCGTTGGATGCGAGAAGCACAAAGCCGGTCGAAGTGGAGGTGCTTGGGGGAAGCCTATGTCCAGCAGTGGACTTCTTTCGGCTGAAATGATGATGAAGCAGTCGCACTTTTACTGCACATATGCTGGGTGTTCTCAAATATGCTGTTATTTCCTTATAATCATCAAACAAAACACATTATTCGTATAGGAATCGTTCCATCGCATGTCAAAGACTGCACTACCAATCGTGGACGTGACGTGGGCAGCAAAACAGAGAAACGGTCTGAAACACCCGAAAAAACACAACAAAAACTAACGTATTTTAACAGTTTTACCTATTTCCTGAACTAAGTAAATCTTTAAAATCGGACACAGTGACACATTTTTGTGTACTTACACCTTGAGATGTTTTGAATGACATAGATACAACGCAGTAAACAAAGATGCTCGTGTCGTGCTCATACCATTAAATCTTTATGCACCATAAAAATCCAAAAGTAGGCTATCTCCTCCTAAAGTTACGACTAGATATTTGCATAGAGCTACGAATAGGTAAGTTACCTACTTATTCGGAGGCATAGAGAAAATCTTCCTTGCTGTGAATAGGTGCATCGTAGATATAACTACTTACAATACAACGTCAACGACGACGTTGTCTTTTAACGTCATTTATTAAGTTCTTTGCGCTTGTTTTATGGTTATTATCCATACTAATATTATAAATTCGAAAGTAACTCTGTCTGTCTGTGTCTGTCTGTATGTTACCTTTTCACGCCTAAGGCCACTGAACGGATTTCGATAAAATTTGGCAGAGAAATAGATTGCATCCCGGGGAAGGACATAGGATAGTTTTTAATCGACATAGACACGTACGTCGCGGGCGGAAGCTAGTTGGACATATTTATTTTTATGGATATGTATATGTTTTGTGTATGTATTTATTGTATATAATATGCAAATGGTACATCACAAACTACCTGCAGTATTATATCTCATGTCTCTCTAAATCTATCCAAAGGTTGTCTTTAAAAGATCGCTATTAGCGATAAGACCGCCCATTGTGTCACCCCTTGCTACATTTATATCTGTAATATTTATGGTATGTACAATACCTAATAAAGAACATTCTATGCTATTCTATTCTTACATATAAAGTATTTCTTTTTTGAGGTGTGTTAAAAAAGTTCTATGATTGTTCAAAAATCCATTTTTAAATTGGCAACTGCATGCAGTAATCCTACTAAGGAATCTAACAAATTTCAGGCACCTTTAAGATAAAATTTTACGGTTTCTAAAGCATAATAAAAACATTTGCCAACGCAAGTGATTCACACCGGCCCGACCTTGCACCACGCATGACCGTCGTGTTCACTGTGCAAATACCTACTTAGCCAATTTGCTCGCCAGTGTACCTACCTACTGACGTGCACAAGCTCACCTCCTTACTTTAGCACCTTTGGTTCAGAACAAACAATGCAAATTGCAACTAAGTATTACAAGCCAGATCTTTTGGTTAGAACAAAAATCAAGCAACATCAACAGTGATTGTTTATTTATCCGTACCTACAATTACTTTTAATTATTTGTGCAATAAAACCACTTCATCCATCGTAAAATATCAGTATCACACAGTCACATAATTGTAGCATTTAAAATTACTTTACGAGTTACGTTACTATGCTATAGGTATGTATAGGTAACTACTTTTATATCTCCTTGGGTATAACTATTTTCCACTAACTAGGGGAACATTTAAGGAAGTACGTAATACAGGCTCCTCGTTATTTTCCAATCAAACATCTGATAATAATGCGTTATCTGGTAACAGTGATAACAGATGAATGTGACCGCAGATATCTACTAAGATAGATACTTACATTTTATTGCGATAGGTAAATAGTAAATACTATTACCTACGTCATAATTCGTCGTAGTGCATTATGTAAATATAACACGTACATCATCATCTGCCTAGCCTTTTCCCAACTATGTTGGGGTCGGCTTCCAGTCTAACCGGATGCAGCTGAATACCAGTATTTTACATGGAGCGACTGCCTATCTGACCTCCACAACCCAGTTACTGGGTAATACGATACCCCTTGGTAAGACTGGTTGTCAGGCTTTCGGGCTTCTGACTACCCGTAACGACTGTCAAAGATCCACGAATGGCAGCCGGGACCAACGGCTTAACGTGCTTTCCGAGGCACGGAGGGGTCTCGATATGTAAAGATGACCATCTTTCCATCCACAGACCAACCGCGGCAAGCGTAGCTTAACCTGATCGATCGACCTGTGCGGCTGTTATTATTTAGCCACGGGCCCCTCACGTACATACACATAAAATGCATAAACATATATCATACGTTATTAAATATATCATGAGATACAATAATTGAGTAACACTTAAACATAACAGTAGCAAATGCTTTGACAGTTCAACGAAATTTATTGCGTTATTTACATTGTTCAACAGACACATTTTTAAACATATGAAGCAATGGATTAGCAATATCCTTTAAAATGATTCAGATTGTGATTGATAGTGTGTTACGCAATTAGGTTGCTGGATGCTTTCCAATTCATGATAGGTACTTACTACAAAAAATATTTCCTGATTGCCTTCAAGATTAAAAAGAAATAAGTACCTACATCTGCAAAACCACAATATCTGCATCATTTCAGATAGTCCCTATCTACGCGGAACCGAAGCTCTTCGACAGTTACTACAATGGCTGCTGCAACGGTACCTTCTGGCCTCTGTTCCACTCCATGCCTGACCGCGCCACCTTCATCGCTGACCACTGGAAAGCCTACATCAAGTGCAATGAGGAGTTTGCGGATAAGACAGTGTATGCCCTGCATCTGCTCAAACAACAGAAGGGGGGGAAGAATGGCTCTCCACCAATAGTGTGGGTCCATGATTATCATCTTATGTTGGCCGCTAACTGGATTAGACAGGTTTGTTTAAAACATTGATATTTTCAGCGGATATTGTCATAGAAATGAAGAAGGAGCCAAGTGTTAATCGTATGCGTTTTACTTTCAGCGAACTGAGGAAGACGACATAAAATGCAAACTGGCATTCTTCTTGCACATTCCATTCCCGCCATGGGACATATTCAGACTGTTCCCATGGTCTGATGAAGTATTGCAGGGCATTCTTGGCAAGTCTCACTACGACCTGATATTTTAAGTATTTAATTTTTGGAAAGAACATTGTAATAATAAGGGATGTTTGTATCTTCACAGGTTGTGACATGGTTGGATTCCACATAATGGATTACTGCCTGAACTTCATAGACTGTTGCCAAAGAAACTTAGGGTGTCGTGTGGACAGAAAGAATCTTCTAGTTGAATTGGGAGGCCGCACCATCTGTGTCCGACCTCTGCCCATCGGAGTGCCCTTCGATAGATTCGTGCAGCTGGCGCAAAACGCTAAACCAGTGCTCTCTACTAACCAACAAGTGATATTAGGAGTTGATAGACTGGACTATACCAAAGGATTAGTACATAGACTGAAAGCCTTCGAAAGGCTACTGGAGAAATACCCGGAACACATAGAGAAAGTGATGCTGCTGCAGATTGCAGTGCCGTCCAGGACGGACGTCAAGGAGTACCAGGACTTGAAGGAGGAGATGGATCAACTGATTGGAAGGATAAATGGAAGATTTACTACGCCCAACTGGTCACCTATTAGGTGAGTTTCTGAAGTCAATTAGTCACATGATGACATTGAGGAATTTAGGTCCAGACTTGGAGCAAAACTTGAAGAATAAGTATATATGTATGATCATTTGATAAAATATTTTTCCAGATATATCTACGGTTGCATCGGTCAGGACGAACTAGCAGCCTTCTACCGTGATGCAGCAGTTGCTCTGGTCACACCTCTGCGCGATGGGATGAACCTCGTCGCCAAGGAGTTCGTCGCCTGCCAGATCAACAAACCGCCTGGAGTACTGGTCGTGTCACCGTTCGCTGGTGCTGGAGAGATGATGCACGAGGCTCTTATCTGCAATCCATATGAGCTGGATGATGCTGCTGAAGTTATTCACAGGTGATTATTACTTAGTTATTATCTCATGTAGTCTTCAGAACTTGGATTTACGTGGCCTTTTTATTAAGCCTGAGATACTCCTAGCGTGTCTGTACCTAAAGCAAATGTTATTCGTTCAGAGCTTGATGACGTCAATTGTAACGACAATTGCGTTGCGCTATATGATATATTATGACGATTGCTTACTTATTATTAAACGTTTATTCACCCCCCCGGTCAAGGGTTATCATAGTCATTGACACCAGGGTTGTAGAACAACTCATAAAAATAGAATCGCAACCGTTAAATCGTATAATTAACAATTGCTATGGTTTTAGGCATCAGTTCCAAAGTACAAAACCTAGAGAGATAGTCAAAAACAACACCTATTAGAAAAAATCTGAATTTGTTTTAAACTTCCGTTTCAGGGCCCTGATAATGCCCGAGGATGAGCGCACAGTCCGTATGAATCATCTAAGAAGACGCGAGCAGCTCAATGACGTCGACAGCTGGGTGAAGGCCTTTCTGAAAGCCTTGGACTCGCTGGAGGAGGAGGCTGATGATATTGGAGCTACATCCATGCAGCCTGTCACTATCGATGACTTCGATGAATACCTATCCAAGTGAGTTAAACATTATTAATTAATTACATGCCAGTGTAGCTTTTCCAATTATTCATAAAATATTTTACTGCGCCCAAAAGGACTAATTGCCAAGGACTGCACCTATTCATCATTAGTCTATAGCAGTCCACTGCTGGATGTAAGCCTCTGCAATAGCAGGCCATGTAACTCAATTCTCGGCTACTCTCATCCTGCTGCTGTTATAACCCACCCTGTTAACGCCAATCCATCTACCTTGAGGGCATCCTACCTTACGTTTGCCAAACCCATTCCCAATGTTAAACCAACCAAAATCTCCTAAACCCCAAATTCTTTGAACCAGGTACATCGGCTACACGCAGAAGCTGGCGCTGCTACTGGACTACGATGGTACGCTGGCGCCCATCGCGCCGCACCCTGACTTGGCGACCCTGCCGCTTGAGACCAAACACACGCTGCAGAGGCTCTCCAACATGTCCGACGTGTACATCGCCATCATCTCCGGCAGAAATGTGGACAATGTTAAGAATATGGTGAGTTAAAATTTTGCTAAGTACTTGATAAACTTAAGGCCTTTATGATACGAACTCCACTAAAGCTGGCCGGCTGACGTCAAATTTTTATTATTTAACAAAGACATCTCTTTATTTCAAGGTAAGTATTATGTGCCTTCATGATGTCAAATTTGACTTTGCAAATCATCCAGCTATTATGCCAGTACTAATACCTACCTACACTTATGCTATCTGCAGAATAAGTGTAGTTTGTATTTCGTGCAAGAATACGAAATAGAACCGCGGAATAAGTGGAAGGAAAGACAACAGAAACGAAAAAAAAACTGACTTTATAGGTACAGTCAATAAAAGAGATAAGTATGCAGGATCGTTGGATATAGTTGAAGTTTAGTTAGAAACCGATGGATGTTGTCGAATAAAATTTTATTTTATTAATAGAAAACAAACAGCTTATTTATCAAATTAAATTTCAGTCGACATCTATCAGTTTCTTACTAAACTTCAAGTATATCTGACGATCCTGCATACTTATCTCTTTTGTTGACTGTACATTTGTCATTTGCTCACGTTATCTATACTAATACTCTTTAAAGTAATGAAATATATTTTAGTAGGTTTTTTACTCAAATTAACGCGGGTGAAACCGCGGGGCACCACAGCTAGTTAAATCATAGCGGCGGATAATTACTTGAGTAACAAGAACTTTAACCACTCGCACACGCCCGGGTTCTTCCGGACTCGCTAGTCGGGTTCTGGGCATGAATACAAGTCATCTATAGCTAATTATAACGACGACTCGGATGCGGGTTGTGGGCACACGAACGAATTATTGTTCGACCTTAGAAATGCTTAGAATATGTGCAAATCGGATGCCTGATGATAAACTCTGTGGAAAATATTAACAAATGAAATAATAAATTAAATTGGTATTTATTTAACTTTTGATCTGAAGACCGACTTTGATCGCACAGTAGCTGATATGTATGAATTCGATACCTAAGTACCTACCATCACGTACTTAAAATCATATCGCTATCGTTACTGCTGTAGCTAGAGAGTACAGTGTGTACCTAAAGTTTAGACAGCCATTTGTACGTGCTAGGTATCGTCATACTTACCATTTTTTTTTTATTCTTTAAGTTTTAGGGACTTTTATAACGCACAGCGTATGTCAGTCCCATCGTAACCTAATACAAGTACACATCAAACTAATGAGATTAATATGTCAGGGCCATAGAGGCAGTCACCTCCTTCTGCGAAGCAGTCATGCTAGCGAAGGAGGTGGCGGGATGGGCGAGGGAGAGAGCAGAGAGAGCCGCCCGTCCCAGCCGCCGCGGTAGACGCCCCGGGCGTCGGGAGCCGCGTGACGACTCCCGGCCACCGTAGGCACGGGCCTGCGGACGGCGAGTAATGGGTAGCTCGCCGTCCGATCAGGACCAGGCCCGTGCTGGACGGCGCGTATGTGTTCCACGCGCGCCTCAAAGAGATGTCAGCATTGAACGGAGGGGCCCGTCAGGGCCGAAGCCTGCCGGGGCAGCGGGATTGTCCGAAAGGGTTACCGCTGCCCCGGAATATAAAGGGCTAAGGAAGGAACACGGATGGGTTTTAGTCAGTAAGAGTCTGACACTCCCTTCCGCTCCACCCAGAGCGGGAGGGGTCATTTGATGATTTCCCATCCTTAAAAAAAAAAAAAAAAAAAAAAGGGCCATAAAGTCGAACAACTTTCTCGCATCTTCAGAGCTCGGCTTGGATAGTATTTGATGGAATGTACCTATATCGTTCTTGTTCAACTTCAAAGCCCCGAATAACTTACTCCTATCAGCCTCAAAGCGAACACATTCCAAGTGATGCATGTCTTCTACAATTCCACACACCTCACAGTTGGGAGAGGTATTTTTTTTCATCAAGAAAACGAATTTGTTGCATGGAATATGTCCAGATCTGTGTCTGTGAGCTGTAACCACTAATTTCCTGCTTAAATTATTATTTATAAACCAGGGTACACGGGGAAGCTGACATTGTATGGTCTTATACCATATTCCTTTTTCTAATGAAATTCTGTCAAAGTATTCCTTCCAAAGATCATAACAAACATTTTTGAATTTAGGCTGAGTAATCAAGGGTAATTTTGGTTTCTTTTCCGTTTTTAGCTGCATATTTGGCTAACATGTCAGCCTTCTCGTTACCCCGTATTCCAATATGCGATGGGACCCATTGCAATCTAAGCTGAACACCTTTTTGAGTTAGTTCGTCTATCTTAGATAGCATGTCATAAGCTTACTTACCATCTATGGTCAATATGCTGCACACAGAGAAGTGCAAGCCCTAGAGGAATAAATGGAAAAGCGGTGACAAATAAATAGGTGGAAACGCACTGAGCAGCACCAGCGGTATCAGCCTATTGAGCTGGTATAATTTTGTACTTTAACTGACTGTATCTTCTGATAAATTGGGGTCAATCGGCCTGGGGTTTGCAGATAATAAAACAATACTTAAGAACAGAAATCATTTCCTATAGTAATATTAGTTGTGGTTGTGGCCTAGCAGAACGTTCATTGAAACTATCAGGTGGCTTTGCAAATAAATGACAAGGTCTTCGATATCATAGTGAACTTTGACAGCTCCATTAACCACTGATAATTGAGCTGTCACCCTTGATAAAGTTATTACAACCGGGTTATGACCCACTGGTACCTAGGTAGGTACTTGTGTAGCATTTGTGTTTCTATTACGTATTAATGTGTGTGTGGCCGAGGTTTTTCGTTCATGTTTGCATAATTATGTACCTAATTCTATTTCAAACATACACGGCGTTACCTGCTTAAGAAAGTTTGCAGCTATATGAAAATTGCTGGCTGTATTAAGGGGCTTACAGGACCACTAACGCAAAAAACGCAAGTTTTAGAAACAATAAAATTATTTATGATCGACTACAGTAAACAAAATCAGAAAAATATATGGTATTATTCAGAATATACGCTACGTAGATAGTGTGTTGATTACAGAATACAACTAATTTGATACGATACAAAAAAATCATGAAGATACTTCTAAAAACTTTCTTTTTACAATAAAAACCATACATAATACACATACAATCATTATGATTTTTTGTCAGATTATTCTAAAATCAACATACTAAAGCACTAGTGTTTTAATTTTTTTGTCCAAACAATAGATTTTTTGTAAATAGATAATCGCTTCATATTTTGCAATAAATTACCAGCGTTGTGTCATCGCGCTTCTCTTTCTTTCCTACGTAATCCGACGAAGGCCGCGCTTTAGGTTGTTTTGCGCATGTAGTCGCCTTAAGTACAACCTACTAAACACGTATGTGTTCCGTAGATTAGGTAGGTTTACTGCAAACAAAGCAACCTTGGGGTAGTCCTAGATAGGTACAGTTCAAAGTAGGTCAAATCGATTTCGCGATAGGTTGAATGGATATAAACCTAAGTCAGATATTATTTGTAACTCCATCACGGATCAGCTCAAATAGGTAGGTACCTACGTTGCCGCTTCAGGTAGGTACGTTCAAAAAGGAAACAGGTCTCCACCTGCTCTAGTGCCTAACTGCCTACCCATGACCGAGTAATAATCACCGTTAGGTATTGATTTACCAAAAAGCATGGAGAACCGCATACCTAACAGACACGCAGCCGCTACCTACACAGCTAAAACGTGTAGTTATGCTAATTGACCTGTTGTGTTTCAAGTACAGAGGCCAGCACATCAAGCTACCCCATCTGTCAAATTTTCCCAATTGAATATGAATCTTATTCCTTTGTAATAAAGTTGAAAATATATCAAAGAAATTTGACAGATTAGGGTAACTTGATGTGCTGGCCTCTGTACATAGGACCTTTTGTGGTTCATAGGTTGATCTACAATATGTGTTTGGGGTGATTCCTAATAATACTTACCTACGTAGGCCCATGGTAGGAAAATTACAATTATATTAGCACTGTCTAAATCAACGTTCAATACTTGGTTACGCAATAATAACAAATCATCATCATTCTTTTGCCTTTACCTATCCCAATTTATTTGGGGTCGCCGCAACATGTATTTTTCTTCCATACTTCTCTATTGTGGTCATTGTGGGTCATTTTGTTATTATTTTTTTGTTTAATTCTTATTATTCTCTTTGTTCTGTTAGTTTTTTTCTAGGTCTGGCAGTTTGAGTAATTTATGTGGCCTACCCAAATGTCCTTTCTTTTGTATTGTTCGTCGAATCGTTGAGCTCCGGTTTGACTTGAGCTGCACGATTTCTGACAAATGCATGCACTGACTGGACAAGTCCTCTCAATCTGTGTGGTTCTTTCCTCAAAAGACCATCTCAGACATCGATCTACATGGTCTTCATATAACCTGACCAAGATTAAGTCTGGACTTTAAAAGAGACTGTGACCTCTAAGTTTGTTATGGCCTTTCTTCTCAGAGTAGTCAGATAGGAAACGCCGACCTCATCTAGTTTTATAAAAAATTTGATTGACGTGTAAAGTGTTTGTGCAAACCTACTTACAAAATAAAAATCATTTATTAGTCACCCCCTTTTTAAATATAATTATCATCATTCACTTAGTCCATCTATCGTTTCTTTGGTCAGTAATAAGAAATGAATATTCTTTATCCAGGTGGGCATCGAAGGCATCACATACGCGGGTAACCACGGCCTGGAGATCCTGCACCCCGATGGCAGCAAGTTCGTTCATCCCATGCCTATGGAACTGCAGGACGCTGTCGTCAAACTGCTCAAGGCGTTGCAGGAACAGGTAAGGATCTTTATATTTATCCTAAATCAGTGCAGAGGCAAACTTTCCGTCATGGTATGAAACTTGGCGTGATAAAACTCCCAGAAGTTCAACGATCAGGCGACGTCATGGTTACCACAATTCAATATCCCTCAGTCATCATCTGCTGAGTAGCAACCCATCTAAACACGCTTTTGAAAAACATGGTGTGGCATAAATATTGGTCATCAAGGATCGACAGCCATCATTAGGTAATTTTGGCTTTTTTGCTGCTGTATTTTCCTACTTCAGCAGTCCCCAGACTTCCCTAGGCTCTCCTCGGCTCTTCTCAGAGTCAGGAGGGGTTGTGACAAGAGGCGAGTTGATACAAACCCGATTTATCGAGCTGGCATCTTCTAGTATTACAGCAACCTAAAGCATAAAAATAATCCCCAATTAGCTCCAACTATCTGACTAACTAACCGACTCCTCGAAAATTCAAATGTGCCTGTTGACCAATTACTCAATCTTCTTCATTTCTTCAGGTCTGCAAAGACGGTGCGTGGGTTGAGAACAAAGGAGCCCTCCTGACGTTCCACTACAGGGAGACTCCGGTAGCTAAGCGTGCGGCCCTGGCCGAACAAGCGAGGAAGCTCATCGTGGCGTCAGGGTTCACGCCTGCGCCCGCGCATTGTGCGCTTGAAGCGCGCCCGCCTGTTGAGTGGGACAAGGGTACGTAATTGGTTTGATAATATTCTGTAACTAACAAGACATACCTATTCGAATTTCTGACTTTATACCGACATCATCGACTTTTGTTCTGATCAGATCAGAGCATCTATTGGACATCTCCTGCAAACAGAAATTTTGTATTTCAGAACCATTTTGGAAAAAAATACGGAATTTATTTGAATCTCTATTCCCAGTTCTCTTTTTATTTCACTAAAGTTAAAAACAGTTTTTCTAAATTAAGCATAATAAAATTGTACTAACTAGATATTTTTCAAAACACTTATCTGATTGACTCCTTGAATAAATGTGTGGGTGTTATTATTCACAGGTCGTGCATCCATTTACATCTTGAGAACAGCTTTCGGTTTGGACTGGAGCGAAAGGATTAGGATTATCTACGCTGGTGATGACGTCACTGATGAAGACGCTATGTTGGTAAGTAGATACCGTCAAAGACAAAGACATTTATTCGTCAACAAAACACCATTTTACCTTTAACTTTGGCCACTGATATTTCCGCCTGTCTTGGTAGTTGTTGAGAATCTTAATGAGTCGGGTAGGACTCAAAGTCGTTGACGGAAGACCATTATTTGGACGATTTATGAGCACCATATCTCATAATGAAATTATCTTCCAGGCCCTGAAAGGTATGGCAGCTACATTCCGCATCGCGTCATCAACCATCACAAAGACTTCGGCAGAGCGGCGGCTGTCGTCCACAGACTCGGTGCTCGCCATGCTCAAGTGGGTGGAGCGGCACTTCTCGCGCCGCAAGCCGCGCGCAAACTCGCTGACATACAAGAGCGCTAGAAAGGCTCGCGAAACAATGCAGATTCACATGTCGTACCAGATGCCTGCGAAGACCTCCCCGCGACACACCCCTCCTCGCACGCCCGAAAAAACCTCCAGCGGATCAGAGTCTAGTTAAACTGAACTTCTGCTTGTCTTATGACATCTGTGTACTGACGCACTAGATGCGGTATGCAGAACGAACTTTATTTAACACCGGAATAAAGTTCAACTTAACTTCTGTATGTAGCGCATAAAGTACTTTAGTATATCATCGTCGTTTATCCTGTTATTTAATTCCATAGGTAGTCGTTATTTCCCATATAATTCAATGATTTATTCTGATAATGATTTATTCTAATAATGATTTATTATGTTCAAATAGCAAAGCTAAGGCTTCATTATTCCATTTAAAAATATTTTTATTTATCATATCAATTCAATAGTGTTGAATTTCAATAAAATGTTTCATAAAAGTCATATCTTGCCAAATATATATTTCAGATGAGTATTGAAAATAGTTAGGTAGCCAGTATTTAAAACTAAATCGTTCCTACAGCTTTAACTTTTAGAACATAAAAACGACGCACTTTTCTATAATTTCTAAAATACATAATGATCAAACTGAGCTTATTCAGAGTTATACACTGAGATCATAATTTAGTAAAACTGACTGAATAGTATTTATAAATTATTTGTCTAAATTATACTCTTGAGGACTTGAAAATAATTGGATGTTATTAAAGTTTCGTATCAAATAGGCGCCCTTGCATTAATAAATGTTACCTTTCGCCTAGTGTGAAGCTCCGCTCCTATCGTGTAGCGTAACGTTGCACTCCATTTAGTTTTACATGTTATTTATGTGATAGATTAGTGATAATTTGTTTGTAAGGCTATGTAATGATTATATTTAAACATACGTAAGATGAGATTAGTGCACAACTTTACTCTGAGCGCACGATCTGTAGTGATTCAATGCATTTGTCCAAGTTTGGCTATGTAATAGTGAAACGATGAGCATTTTATTATGATGTTTATAGAATTATGTGTTTTATAGAATTGTATCAACATAGTTCACGTAAAATATTTCAATCAAAATAAGCGTAAGTATATTATACACCTTTACTATTCAAATCTTATTCGAAATGTGAAAGTATAATTTCGTCGTATCAAAAAGATATTATAGATAATGTTAGCAACTGACATGGAAATCTCTGAGATGTTGTAAATAGTAAGTGAATAATGTACTATAGTAGGGCTTTTAATTAGCTGCAGTAAAATGACAGCTTATGTGCTGCCACTTTTTAAAGAAAATTAAATAGTGATGTTACAAAAGAATCGATTCATTCAATTAACATTAAATTCAAAATCGTTCAATGTTCAATTGATTTTATAAAAGAGGATATTAATTTTATGGCCAGTCAATCAAAATTGGTCAATTGCGTTCCAGTCACATCATTATTAGAGATAGTGTGGCAACATAAATTAACAAAATGACAGAAATGTCATTTTACTGCAGCTAATTAAAAGTCAGACATAATCTAGGTGGTGTACAGAGGCCAGCACATCAAGCTACCCCAATCTGTAAAATTTTCCCAATTGAATATGAACCTTATTCCTATGTAATAAAGTTGAAAATCTATCAAAGAAATTTGACAGATTGGTGTAACTTGATGTGCTGGCCTCTGTACATGCCAGTTTACTGTAGTGGCAGAACACGCACTGAAAGTCTCGAATTTGTGTCATCCATGTATTTTTACATACATACTGATGTTTTTAAGGATTCCAATAAAAATTTCAGAAGACGGAAAATATTTTTTTAATTGATAATATATACAAAAACGTTCATCTACAATCTTAATAAGAAGTACTGACTCAAGTCAACCTTTCTAAAACTGGAATGTTTACATTGTGCCATATACTATAATATACGCGTAAGTGTATCCAAAAGAACCGAACATAGTCAACATCGATGACGTAATTCCGCAATTTATTATCCGTTGAATAAATATATTTAGTTACAGTCAAGAGTGATCCACTTAATAAAACATTTATTCACAATTATTAGTAACACTAAAGAGTCTGTATATCACGTGCCAATGCCTAGACATTACTGTGCGACACGACCAGCCATGACAGTATGAAGTAGAACAGGCAGATGGGGTACACGGCCAGTGCCTTCTTGCCTTCAGGCTGACTGTCTCCCAGGAACTTTGTCGCAGCTGGAAACATGAATAATACAGGTCGACGGTTAAGAGGAAGTAGGGTATAAGCGACAAAAAATGAAATGTTCAGGAGAGCCGTTCAAAGTTTTAAATTTTAGAAAAACTGACGTATTTTTGTCATTTATGAATTTTTTTGCTAGGGTTTAAACGCCAAAAAGTCATCTTAGAGCCATGAGAGTAAGCGCATTCGAAAGAGCGGAAAATCTTCCGTAGGATGGCATATATGTATAACTCATTTTTGACCAAAATGTCGCTTATACTTCCTTTTTACCGTCGAGGTGATTAGCTCTTTTTTAGCGATGATGTAGTTTTCTGCCAACAACATATAGCTTACGCATTATGTACAGACGTCAGCACATCAAGCTACTACCATCTGTTAAATTTCTTTTATAGATTTTAAACTTTATTGCTAAAGCATAAGGTTCAAAGTTGATTGGGAAGATTTCTCAGTTTCGGGTAGCTTGATGTGCTGGCGTTTGTACATAATATCGGATGAAACACAAATTCATTTTGTAGCTCAAGTTTTTTGATAAAGAAGAAAAAAATACCTTCAGGTTATGGTAAATAGGCGCACATTAACACTAAATAAGTACCAGCTATAATCAGCTAACAGTAGGTGAGGCGGTTTATATACTCAATAAAATCTTTATGTCCAGCATTCAAAATATCAGCAATTTATTCAGCCATCAAACTGCAACTACATAACCCAGTCCTTACTCCTATAGAGTTACTCACAAATTTAGGTTTCAGTATAGCCAGATTAATTTGATAATGAAAGGATGCCTGCGAAGAAGTGTTTCGTCTATGTTCATCAATAAAATGATAAAAAGGAACCTTCAAAGCAAGAGGGAACAGGTAGCTTTTGGGTACGCTCATTTCAACTTAGGACTCGTCGAGGTAACGGGCGGGCCCATTAAACAAAAAAAAAAACTTACCAAATGTGGCCCAAATGAAGCCGACCGTGGATAAGACCAGCCTGAGAAAGAAGAGGAAGGTGGTCTGCGTGGTGAAGAGTAGCACGCGACATAGCACCAGGGACAGTGCGACGGGAAACATGCAGTAGCCCAGCACGCAAACTGACTGGAAGAATGAGCTGTAATAGAAGGAAATAGGTGTTGAATTCCTCTGTAACAGGTCATGCGATTTATTACAGGGGATATTGTGACTGTGAAATTACTTTACGAGTACTTACGATTCCATTTGTTTAGGTACTCTGTTTCCCAGATTTTTCTATTGAGCCATAAAATTTAAACTACCCAAGAATTCATATTACGTAAATGTTACACAGTAACCATATTTTTATTACTTTTATTATAATGTTTTGCTACTGTATAGAAAAAGTCTTCATATTTACACAACTTGTGAGCCCTGACATTTAGTTAATGAAGCTATATTGAAATTGCATCATTTCATAGGCCTATGTTGATAAATACCATTTTAATAGGTAGCTAAACATAGTATAAACATATTTCTACTACCATAAAACATATTTATTTATACAAATTATAGAAAAGCAATACTGTTACTTTTGCAGATACTTGGTATGACAAGTTATTGACTTTGAACTACGAAAACGACCACTTGCATGTAGGCGCCATTATTTTGCTATTTATCAGGCATCCAATAATCTAAATCCTATTATTTCTAATTCCAATACGTAGCCGCGCTGTCTCCACTACGTTTCATGTTAGACAGTCGCTCCATGTAAAATAATGGTTTCAGCTGCATCCGGTTAGACTGGAAGCCAACCCCAACATAGTTGGGAAAAGGCTAGGCAGATGATGATGAACTACCCCAATGTTGTTAATAAGTAACCGAATTTTGTTTTGCAGTAATTTTTTTAGCAATGAAAAGTTTTGGTTCTACTTGTGGTTAATGTTTATTTAATGAATTAGAATTATTTCCATCAAGTCGAGAAAATTATATCGGTCAAGTGGTCGCCGTCAATATTGATGACCTTAAGGGCTCGTTTTATGGCATTTTCCATCACTTGTGTCAGAACTTCCGGCGATAGGTTCTCGCATTCCTATCGGATGTCCTCTGAGGCTTGTTTACATAAACCCGGGAATTCAAGTAAACCCACAAAAAAAAGTCTGGAGCGGTCAAATCGGGTGATCTGGGCGGCCAGTGCAAATCGCCAAAGCGAGATTTTAGACGACGATTCTTGAGGAGTATAGCGTTCCATGGCTTACTGACGTGTATTCTGCATCACAAATGTCAAAACAGAATTAACATTACCGCCATTTGTTATAGGCATAGCGCTTTCCAATAGGGTGATTACTTTTGCCCCTCCTTGTATATTCTCCTATCGCACGTATGCTCAGAGATTTCTTTAGAAAAACACATCATCTTTGCACATATTTTTCGGTTACTTTCTTCTTGTTTCTATAAAATTTGTGATAAACTGATAAATAAAATAAAACATTAAAATTATTTAAAGACAAACTTACATGTTTCCACCAAGCAGTTTAGAGTTTATTGTGACTACTGCGGCTCCTATCCAAACTAGTACAAATACTTCGGCAAACTCCGGGCCGCCATCATTGGTGTTGTCGGCTACGTCCGTGCCTTGCAGAATTGTGGCCATAAGGGTGCATAGCAGGAGGGGGCCCCATAGATCCCCTGGAAACAGAGGAAATTGATTTGTAAATCGTCATAAGTAAGACACATTTTGATCTGCAAGTAAATAAAGTTTGCAAATTAGTTTCTCTTGATGCAAGGGCTTGTAGAAGTGTCCATTAAACCACAGTAATAACAGCGGTGTACTATAAGGATTTCCATATAAAACCTTAACCTTAGAAGTCAGACATTCAGGATTTTTTTTCACAAAAAACAGGAGAACATAAACAATATTGAATATAAATTATTGCATTGAAGATTACTTAAAGTAAGGCTTGTTTGTTATCTAATGATAAATACTCATTACTTACTACTGATAAGACTGACAATCGTTGATAAAAATCTAAGCATTAAAAACCAATCAAACTTTAATTTTCTTCTACATGGCTATTTTAAGTTGTTCTATGAAAAATATCTAGACAGCATTATTAATAATAAATGATAAATATATCGCTCCTTTGGAGAAACATCGACGTAAATGTATTTTTTCCCAAAAATGAGTTAAATATTCAAAGCACTTAGAAAGCGTATTTACGTTTGGAAAACATGGACGGAAAAATACAAAAAAGTACCAGTTACGTCGATTCGATGTTTCTCCAAATGAGCGATATGTATAACTATAAAAATTTCGATTAAACTAAATGATTATTGGTGCTGAGAGGTTCACGCAGGACGCTGTGTTACAGGGTGAGAGTAGCACAAAGAGCCATGGAGTGTTCCATGCTTGGCATAAGGCTTATAGACATCGAGATCAGCATTTTTGATATCGGCAAACGAGGTATGGCACTCAAATGGAGTTGGGCAGGACACCTGGCAAGGCGCAGTGATGACAGGTGGAGTAAGGCAGTGACCGAGTGGCGACCAAGGAATGTGAGACGTCGGTCGTCTGGCGGCAAGATGGGCGGACGACATTGTTGTCATCGCGGATAGAACCTGGATGAGGCTGGCACAGGAGCGTGGGGAATGGCACATGGAAAGAGAGGCCTATGCCCAGCAATGGGTGATGTCGGGCTGTGGATGATGATTAAATGATAATTCAATTAAATCTATTTAAGTGAAAAATTCTAAAATAAACTACTCACATTCTTTTAACAAACTAGACTTCTCTCTAGGAATGAGTACATGGTAAAACTTATTTCCCACTGCTCTCAGATCTCGAAGCTAAAATAATAAACAATAATGTTAGGTAAAATCACTATGTTTTAGTCGATACAGGGTGGCAGGAACATCGCCGCGCAACCTACCCAATTGATTCAGTACACTATTCTGAAAGTTTAATTTATCTTCGGTTATTTAAAAAAAATGCTGTTTCATACATTTTGACCGCATAGGTATTGCAATTTTCTATGAAATAGCAGTATTTTTTTTGTAAGCTAGTTCATCTTGAATAATATCCTGAATTCATGGTTACAGTTTGCGTGTCGATGTCCCTGCCAAAGTGCCAACCAATATGTGCACCAACTACTAAAATATTAACTATTTTCTAGTAAGTAAAACTTTTAATTTATATTCTGTAGCTGATTTTGAAGCTGATAATTTCCTATAATTAAAAAAATATCTAGATTTAGTCCCTGTAGGTTATTTTATTTTTATATTTGTATAGTTATAGTACCTACTCATAATATTTTTGCATGCCTTAAAGACAGAATGTACAGACGCCAGCAATGGGCGCCGGCAAGTTTATTTTCAGCTCAACGAAGCAGGCTTGATCATTTTTGCACTTCCACCTATGATGTAGTGGATATGTTAGATTATCGTTTGTCCATACATACAAGAAGTCACTTTGTCGACTTAAGAGCGTTTACGACGCACGGCATTTAATACAAACTTTTAAGCACTTGTTTTTCGAAATGAATGAACCGATTTTAATGAAACTTCATACGCATAAGCAGGATACAAAGGTCTAAAAAGTTAGCAGAGAACATTTTTACTTACTTTTTAGACCTTTGTATCCTGCTTATGCGTATAACCCCCCTCACAGAGAGGAGGCCTGTGTCCCAGCAGTGGGAACATTATAGGCTGGTTATGTATGCGTATAAAGTTTCATTAAAATCCGTTCATTCATTTCGAAAAACAAGGGCTTGAAAGTTTGTATGAAATGCCGTACGGCGTAAACGCTCTTAAGTCGATTAGATTTTCGGAAATAGGAGTTCGGTACTTTGTTGACTAATGCACAAAAGGTTTATAATCGAGAGATTGCAGAATACAATCGAAAATTTTAGGATCTCGCCTCAAATAGGTTGAGTTCTCTATTATTCTATTAGGCGTATTTGGATATTTTTAGTTCTGAATGTTTTACACCTATATTTTATTTTGAAGCCAGGGAGGTGCAAGTGCACCCTCTTGCACCCCACTTCTGGCGCCCATGATGCCAGCACATCAAGCTTCCCGAAACTGTCAAATTTTCCCAATCAACTTTGAACCTTACGATTTAGCGATAAAGTTGAAAATCTATTAAAGAAAGACTAAAACTAGATGAGGTTGGCGTTTCCTATGAGTATTGATACCTCGATTCATGGGTCAGGCAGGGGGCGAGTAGATTAAGGTTCTATCACTAACACTAGTTATAAGGTATTGTACTACGAACAAACTGGATCTTAGTTATCTTAAATAAACGTTTATTATTATTATGTGACTACTCTAAAAAGAAAGGTGGAAGCAAACTCAGAGGTCAGTCTCTTTTAAAGTCCAGGCATAATCTTAGACAGATCATGTGAAGACCATGTAGATTGGTGTCTGAAACAGTATTTTGAGGAAACAACCACACAGATTAAGTAGATCTGTCAAGTTAGTGCACACGTTTGTCAGCTTGGTAAGGCTTGTTGCTTGATTTGACCGGGGACTGATGTACAGGCTGATTATAACATGGTTTAAATCATAAGACTATTGATTTGTTGAGAAAAGGCAGCCAGAACTGTATTATGTGGTCTCCTTACTGCTGCTAAGTTTGTTTACCTTAACAAGGTGTTCATAGTAAGAGATGCAATCATAAACTAAACACTTGCCAAGAGAAATGTAAGTGCATCTTAACAACAAACAATACCAACATTCCATTACAGCAATCACAATTACCTACTTACAAGTAAAATGAAAAACTACTCTATATTCATGACTCCAAGGCACATAATTGCTTGGCAACACAGAATATGAATCTCAGCTGTTTATGCGGTAACAAGTTGATTAACATGCCCACCGTTTTAGATGATTTATCCTGTATGAGGTTGTGATCATGTAAATCATCTTATATGGCATTTATGGGTATTCTAATCATGACCACATGTCCTTCAAAAGGATATTTGATTTTGATATACTTAGTCTATTTTGTAATTATATACATTCTAACATGATTACACTCTTCATCTACATAAATAAAACAAAGTCGGGTTAGTTACACCATTTAAAAGTCAAGAACAATTGGGCGGATTTTTATGAACTTTGATTATTATTGATTTTTATGTCTTTGTCTCCTCCGCCCCAAATAGCAGAATAACTATAAAAATATGGGAAAAATTATGAAGATAATGCATTTTCATATAAACAACATTTATTGATTCTGATGCGGTATGAAGTTCGCCAGGTCAAATAGTTATGTATATAACTAAGATGGCCTACATAAAAATGTACACAATTAATTGCTTTCTAATCTGTGTTCACGGTAAATAACACGTTTATTTGTTTCTACTAATGATTTGTGTGAATTTGATGAATTTTTTTTTGAGGCTATTTTCATTACATTGAATAAGCTTTTAAAATGCAATAAAAACATAGTATTTCTAATTCTTATACTCCAAATTACAATCTTCTACTGGATACTTACAAAAGTTTCTTTAATAGGTTCATCAAGAGTGTTGAACTCCATACTGTTTCCAGATGGCACACCCTGTGAGGGTATGTTCATCTCCCCCTCGATCACCCCTACGTCCCCTGCAGGGTACATCTAGATAACATAGAAAATTACATGTACATACACCAATTTATTTGAAGTGATAAAACAGCTTTTATTCAATACCAGTGTTGCCGCAGTTGTTAACCAGCATGAGTAGGAACGATACAAATAATATAGAACATACACTAAACACCACTATCAACGTAGATCATGTTAAAACAGAATGACTATGGCGTAAAAGCAGTTCAGTTTGTATGACTCATAAAAACTTAATTTTTGGTAACAAATAAACAATAAACCTCCTCTACGGTTTTGTGATTATGAGGTTAGCGATTTAATATCATTACGATTACATTTTTGGAGACCAAATAACGATTATTTTTTGTGGAACTATCAGTTTAATACGAGAGTGAAATATGGATTATTATTGATTTACATTATATTTAATACACTAAAAACTTACATCGTATTTTGTATCAAACGAGGTCATCTCTGATTTTAAGTCCGCACTATTTTAATTAACACAATAAAATATGGTTAAAATAAATAAACTCCAACACATCAAACACTCACGAAGATTTCTTTCAGTGACATTTATGTGTAGTCCTTGCCACTGCATAAAATAATTAGCTGAAGCGTTCGTTTGGAAACACTTCAATACTGTGGTAATTATAATACAGCATTAATTGGTTATAAATACTTTGATAAAACTATCTGGAGAAGAGGAAACAATAATATAAATCTATAGCGTTCTCTTCTCCATTTTTCTTCTTCGCTGAGATGGCAATTTACTGTCTGTTACTCTGTTATATCAAGGAAAACATTAATTTGGAGAAATTGTATCCGAGCATATTTACCAAAAAGACAATTATCCAAAGAATGGAAAAAAAGTAAAATAACGGAACATAGAGTTTGGCCAACGAAAGCTGACATCCTCAGAAGAATAACTAAAGCATAGAAGGAAGCTAAATTAAACTAATATAGTCGTCTCTGTTTTCTTATACACTCATAACAGCATTAGAAAGAGACACATGTAGGTTGCTCAAAATGCAAAACGTCACAAAGCAAACGTCAATTTGGTTACCTTGGCTACCTTTATGATACTAAGTTTAAAAGATACTTAACGTCTCAGTTTTTTGTCTATGACTTTGTTCATCGCATTTTTTCGTATAATGCTAGCAATAGTGCTTGCTAAAACTATCGATAGAACACCGATAGAACTAGCGTCATCTAAATTATTGCATTATACTTTTTTACACGTAGTTTTGGGAAGGATTAAATATTTAAGAGTGAGATAAATACCTAAATACCTACGTTCTTGCCAGCGAATCGTACGTATGAGTAATGAAATGACAGTTGTCAAAAATCCGTGTGGCTCATGGTATAATAATTTAAAACTCTTGTGTGGCTATGATTTCTTTTGTAATTTTCAGATTTCTCTTCGATATTGATACGAGGTAAAATGGATCAATAGCGTTGATCCATTTTACCTCATATCAATAGCACGTAACAACTGGGAATGGAAAAAACAACATCGTATTTGTTCCGAACATTTCAGCGATGAAAAAACGAAGGAGGTTCTAAATTCGACGCGTATTTTTTTTAATTAGTGGGGCCCGTGGCTAAATAAGAACAGCCGCACAGGTCGATCGATCAGGTTAAGCTACGCTTGCCGCGGTTGGTCTGTGGATGGGTGACCATCTTTACATATCGAGAATCCTCCGTGTCTCGGAAAGCACGTTAAGCCTTTGGTCCCGGATTGATTCGTGGATCTTTGACAGTCGTTACGGGTAGTCAGAAGCCCGAAAGTCTGACAACCAGACTTACAAATGGGTATCGTATTACCCAGTAACTGGGTTGTAGAGGTCAGATACAACGCTTGCTCCTCCTTATTTATTGTAGGTATTATTTTATCGATTTGTCGCCGCGCGCGCCAGTGGCACGGCATTTATATTTAGCCAAGTTGAGCCAAGCGGTGAAAAGGTTAAACTGATGTAAAATATACTAAGTAATTTTGAGCCGGCGCCAAACAATCAATGAATGAACAAAGATCACTAAATCACTTTATTGCCGACTTAAAATTACTTAGGTATACTGTACATCAGTTTAAGAACTTGATTATTAAGGTTAAATAAATAAGGTATAAGTCTTATTTTTTGCTTTTCAGTTTTTCGGCGGTTTAACTTTTTGTTAAAAAGTTTTTTTTGTTACTCGTTCCGGGGCCAATCGCTCTTTTAAAATTATTTAAGTGTTTTGTTGGCAATTTCAATTTGTTAATAATTATCCTGTGTTTCTATTTAAATAAGTTGATCAGATAGTGAGTTCTTCATTTCATTTAGCATATTTAGATTTATTGTCGTGGAGATGGAGCGATACCATAAAATAAGAAGTCGATATCGTTATTTATTTTATGCATAGTCACATCACTAGCTAATACTCTTTTGTCTATGACAGCGTACACTTCTAATGTCGTAAAGCGCCTTCTATGCTTTAGTTATTGTTCTGAGCTGACATCGAATTATTTTATTAACTTTTTTTTTAACTTTTGGAATGAAGACATTTTAGGACTGTCAGTCCTAATTCAATTCAATTCAATTTCTTTATTTCAATCAACCTTTGGATCATATCATAATTTAGAGCATTAGGTAGAACAATCAATAAAATAATTGTCAATGTCAATAAATCAATAAATTCGCAATGAATAATAAATTGTATCAATTGCACTCTATCAAAAAGTACTCTGTGATCAATTGCGTTTACGCAGTGTATAGCCAGAGTAACAGTCTCTGACTTGTATATAGTTATCTGTGGTAACAGCTCTTGATTTTTTTAAATTGCCGCCTTTTTTCTTGGTCAGCGTAGACAGAGTCTGTCTACGTTGGTCAGACTTTACCACTGACATCAATCCACAGAGTAAAGTAATATACGGCAAATTATTAATTAAGGCTTATCGGGTATTCGGGTATCTAATTCTACACGGACGGAAGACGAGGCGGTATGGTCGAAAGACTATCACTAATACACTATAGCCAGCCCTTTGGGCGAAAAAAAAAAAAAGTAGCTATCTTAAAGTACTCTGTGACTGCCCGAGGCGAGCGGAGTAGGGCGAAGAAAAAAAAACTGTGACTGAAACTGAAATTGTCAACTTCATCCTTCATCGATTGTTGTTGAATTGTTATTTATGAAAACAAGCATTTAGGTGTAAATTATCTAGCTTCTAAATAATATGTCATAATCACTTAGTTCAATTTGCAACGGTATGCAAGTTTCGTGATATGAAAGTAACCGTTAAAAGTACGTTTAACATAACCTGCCATTTCAATCAACCTTCATTTCTATTTGGATGTTAAATTGTATCCTATTTTCACGTAAACGTCAACTGTGTAGGTTGGACGGGCGTAGCGACTTGGCGGTGGGTTGCCAACGACGACAACTGCGGTATTTGTCGCATGCCCTTTGACAGCTGCTGCCCAGACTGCAAGCTTCCCGGGGACGACTGCCCTCTCGTCTGGGGTGCCTGCTCGCACTGCTTCCACATCCACTGCATCGTCAAGTGGCTGCACTCGCAACCCCAGCAGCAGTGCCCTATGTGCAGGCAAGACTGGAAATTCAACAACAAGTAGATAATCAAAACGTAAGTAATACACTTCATATAACTCATGATTGCATGATTTCATTATGATATCATTGTTTTAGCAATTATATTAATGGAACATTAGGTCAGATTCACTTCTTAAGATTCAGATACTTAATCACTTCATATTTCATATTACTTAGTACAACAACAAGGTGATAGTCACTTGAAACAGTGTAAGTTTCCAATTAACAGGTGAAATTAACGTATATTATTATTTAATGAAACGGTATCTTACTTATCCACTTAATGAGCTATTGATTTAAACATTGTTATTTGTATTAACAAAGTTCACCTGCATTAATTTGAGGAAAAACCTACTAAAATATATTCCATTACTTTAAGATTATTATTTAGTACATTACTATAAGAAGCTATTTTGGGTACCTCACGGTATGATCAGTAAGAGTGGAACTATAGTAAACCTCGCAGAGCTACCGGCGACCATGCAGATTTATTTTAAAACTATGATATTTCCTAAGATATTCATTGAAACCTCTATTGCTAAGGCTCCACTGTGTGTCCATCCGGCTGTCGCAGGGAAAGAAAGAAAGAAAATATGTTCAGTAGGCTAATAATGTGTATGTATGTGTGTGTGTGGGGTAATATGTATAGTAGACGCTGAAAATTTTCACAGTGTACTATTATGGCCGCTATAACAGCAAATACCTACTTAATAAAAATTAAATTGAATTAAAAATTAAAGGGGGTTCCCCATTAAAGAAACGTGTTTTTGTGGCGTTTTTCTTTTGCTAAAGTATTGTACACACGGCTACACATCAAGCTATACATAACCAGTATAAGCTGACCTCTGATTGTACGAAAAACCTATACAATGCGAGTTCAACTCAAACTGGAAATGCATAGCTTGATGTGTAGCCGTGTGTACATGACAACGAAAAAATATTTCTTACATAAATATTAATAATGCAAATTTAAACCACCAGAGTACTAATAATAATAGCATACAAACATAACTATAGTTTCAAGTTAAAATAATTATGATCAGCATTGTGTTGTATTAATTTGCATTTTTATGAAACTTTTGTCTCATCTTTGAAAGCTTGAAATAAAAATAATATTATAATTGTCTTATTAGGATAAAGTTTATGTAACAACTAGATTTCTAACATAATTAATTTTGAGCAAAAATAAGATTGAAGAAAATGCAATTTTGCAGTATAATCTAACAGAATTAATGTAGGTATTCTACTCATATAATTAAATAATGACATCATCACATGAACAGTATTGGTAGCATAACTAAAAACCTTAAAACAATTTTTTAAGTGCTTACTATTTTATTTTAATAATTGATTATGTTTCAGGCATTTTGCTTTAAAACATCTTTTTAAACATTAAATTCACTCAAACAAACCATACAGTAGTCCTTAATTCTGACAATATACAGGGTGTTGTAATTTAGCCAACAAGTGTGTTGTGTTAGCAATGTTAGCATAATGACAACAGCTCTTCCAATCCAAATACTTATAAACAACAACTGTACTGTAACATTTTGATTGGCGTGAAACAATAGGTCAGAGAGTGCTTTCGACATCACCAACAATAGCCATGTCGTGTGCGCCGCGGACCGGTAGCCACTGTTGCATTCATTCTCATAGTAAACAATCACTTTTACATTATTAAAAGTGTGGGTCAACTCATTGTTAGGCCGTATGGTACCTACTGTAACAACACAACACGCAACAACTATGGCAAAGCTACGAACAAAGTAATTTTCAAGTTGGGAGGTAATTATTACGAAGTTTTGTACGCCTGTTCGACGTAGCGTCGGAGCGCGACGTATAGCGTTATAGCGGTGAGCCGGCACGCCGGTGGTCGCCGCAAGGAGCAGGCAGTGAGTGCCGCGCGCTCGCGGGGACGGACGTGTCGCCCTGCGTACTGAGCGCTCTCGTGTGTGACTTACGTGCTGGTGTTAACGCGCTCCTTCTACTATAGTTCGCATATTATAGTATTGTTCGAGTGACGCTTCCTTCAAGCATGCTGATGGTACAGACCAACGCACAACCGATGAAGAACAGCAAGATCAAAGGACCACCTCCAGTGCCTCCGCGGCCCAACCAGAGCGTGGTGGCGGAGGCACTGGCAAAAACGAGGAAGGCCGTGGCGGACTCTAAGGCTAGCTTTACGAAATCGCGTGCCTTCTCCAAACAGGAGAACCACTACACATCAAAATCTAAAACTTTGGATAGAGCTAATACTCTCAGCGAATCAACAGTATCACCCAAACAAAACGGATTAGCACGGGTCAAGTCGTTCATCAGGGATGTGATTAGTGACAGAAGTTCTTCTTCCGATGAAAGAAAATCTAGCGGTCAAAACTCCAGAAGAAGCTCTAGCGACAGTAGTTCTATTCCAACTCCGACATCGAATAAAAAGTCAAATGAATCGCTCAACTCTAAAGCAGTCAAAACATGCAGACAAATATTAGTAAGATCACTCTCAACATCGAACAAATTGGATCAAGATCCAAAATGTAAAGTATCAAAGTCCTCTAGTTTTGCGGAGAAGACTCTACCTTTACGAAAAGCACCTCCACCGCCGTTGTCTCCTAAACCTAAGTTAAAACCAATGAAGCCCTTGCCTGTAAATAGAAGCCCTGTACATAGCAGTAAATCTAAGATCTCACCGGAAATAAGCCCTTATTCATCTCCTTTAGATGCTAAGCCGCCACAGAGCCCAGTGTCAGAAGCGCCATACGCATCAGTGGAGGAAGTTCAGGAGTTCGATGACAGGTTGCGAAACAGTCCATCGAAACAAGTCAGCAGCCCACCGGCTAAACAAACCGAAGCAGGAAGTCCAAAAGTTGACAACAACTCGTTGGAAAGAAAAACATCGCGAGTCACAGAAATGTTAATTTCAGAGATCATAGCGAGTAGAAACAATAATAAAGAGAAAGACGAAGCGCAGACTGTGATAGATAAAGGGAAAGATTCTGGGAACATGAGTAACGGGAACGACACTCCGGAGCTGGATATGATGAAGGACATGAACAACCACGAGATGTTGATATACGAACTGCAGACAATGCGCTCGCAATCGAACGTGCCGGAAACTTTAGACACCCCTGAATATGCAGAAACAAATGGACAGTGTGATTCTGAGGACTCTGAACAGAACTACGCCATGTCTTCAGTGACGAGCGGGAATACTTACGACGATGAGCAAGCTTATGCGTACATACTCGATGATGACCTTAAGTCTAGGTGGGTTCTCAAGAATTTATTAATAAATTTACTTAATATTTCTTATTGTATGAATAAATCGTTACATTGTACTTCTCTTCCGTATTTCGGGCATGTTGTGGTTTTGTGTTAAAAGGTCATACGACTTGATTAAACCCGGTTATGAACGCTGATAGACTCGTCAATACTGCGCACAATTTCTAGGTCGTTAAAATGATGAAGTAAACCTGAAAGTAATTGACGTCTTTAGTTATTTACAATGGTGGTAATTTGTTTTTAAATAAATTCCATACAGTTTAATTATTTATAGATTGAACTAACTGTAAAGTAATGATGATGATTCATATTTTGGAATGCAATTCCAAGGTTATGACTTTTAATAAATTAATAACCATCCGCTGCTTATCTCTCCCAAGTCTCTAAAACGGTTTTTTTTTGTCATAATCATCAAATGTATAAACTTTTCCATTATCACTGTCATCAGCATCACAAATTTTTACGACTTTGAATATGCTTAAATTATAGCAGTTCTATATCGATCCCGCAAATCTTTTGGAAATTAATAAACAAAAGCTCCTCCTAATGACTACAATTTTGTGGGCAGACTTCGTAAGCAGTTCCGCGCAATCAGCACCATGTCCCTGCAAGGTCTACCGCCTCTCCCAAAGAGTCTCAGCGGCTTTGCAGAGGGCGAACCTGACCTGCAGGACACACCCTCACCACCCTCGGAGAAACCACCCACAGATCTCGACTCACAACTCGCTTATCTCAAAAAAGAAATGGTATGTTGAACTTTCTTTTGTCTTTTATAAACCCTATAATCCTTTCTTTATCGTTTCCTTATTATTAATAAGTACCAATATCATTATTAATCACGACACTAACAGTTATTAAATCAAAAACTTTACCCTTTTCCTTTATACCATACCTACACGATTTTTACGATTTCGTAAACGGCACGTTTATAAGTCATAAAGTTTACGAACGGGAAGCTGGTGATGTTCCACAAATCCTTGTTTGTTCTTATTTTATTTTAAGCGAAAACGTTATAAAATTTCCTTTTTTGGTTGTTGAACAGCTATGAGCATGGGTATGATGAAAGGAAAAATGTCGGCTTTACATTCCATCGCTACATAAGGATACTTGATTTGATTATACCGGAATTACGAAAGTTTATCGAGAGTCGAACCGAACCACATTATTAATGACAGCAATTTTATAGAAACTAGGAGTAGTGACACCGAAATTAGATTAGCTCCCCAGTGCTCAATACAAACATGGCAACATGGAATAAATAATGTACAACAGCAGACACGAGCGCAGTTTAAAAAAAACAGATGTTGTTCGTACATTTGGGCTTATCGGCCGTGCGCCGAACCCTATGTACGGAGAGACGTGCATGCTCCCTTTACTTGGTCTTACGAGCGGGTTTGGCAATATAGGAAATTGAAAATCAGGACACCTATCGACACGTTTTATTACTCATATTCACGAGCCATGAAATTCATATCAAAGTGGGCTAGAGATACAACATACCACTAATGGGCCGAATTAGATAGTATAATGGCTTATCTACGTCGCGTGTACATAATGAAAACAATTGATTCCATGTAATGCCACGACCAATATTGTGCTAATGAATGTTTGTTTCTTATGCACTATTTGATTATGAAGTTCCTTGAAACTGCCCACTTCATCTCAACATCGAAGACTACATAAAATATATGTGTCTTTTTTGTATTCATGCTCATATTTTGTTTGTATAGTCTAAGGTCTTAAAATAACTAAGCTATCTTCAACCGCTATCTTCCCGTGCTAGTCATCGGACGGAAATGCCATACCTATTACACTTTATAAACTATATGAAACCCCACTCGTGTCACCTAGGAAAATTGCACAAGTTAAACTGACATGAATTTACTTAATCTTGCCACAAAGGCTGAAAAATTTGTCAAAATCGTCGTAAAAAAAAATCCTAGAAACACCTGACATAGAAGTCATAGTTAATGGCGTATCATTATCGCATTGCACGGCCCTCGGTGCATGAGCATGACGCAAAAACTTGTAATATATAGCTTTAGTGACACGTACACATACATACATATACCTAAGTATATGTAGTGTCATAGACTCCCCAGGCTTGACAATGAGAAAGGTCTCAGTGAGACAATTCTCGTAAAGTATGACGTAGACACATACAGTTGAATGGTTTGTTGCGTCCTTATAGGTCTTCCTAATCGGCGGTCGATCCGATTCCTTCTTCATGTCACGTCTGTTGTACGTAATCGTCTTTTGAAGTACTTTTGTTGACGTTGGGATGGTTTCATCTGTGGTTTCATCTGATTTTGTATTAATCAACTTGTTCAGCCAGTTCCTCATTATTTGGACAGGCTCCAAAAATTAAGAAAATGTCTGCAGGTACAGATCGAATAAATTTGATATGATATGTTTATTCCAACAATCTTTATCAGGAAATTAACTCCGTTATATCCATAACTAGCTACTGGCGCGGGCAAAAGTATGACGTCGTTTTCGCTTAGCGTTCCTTCAGACTTTTTTCTTTTTGCTAGGCTCCCAAGGGCCCTAGCGTGAAGTTAAATAGCCTATAGCCTTCCTCAAGAATTGGGCTACCAAACGCAAAAAGATTTTTTCAACAAACAAACTCTTCAGCTTTATTATAAGTATATAGAGTAGGTACAGATTATTTAATTTACGTTTAATTCTTGTAGGAATAATTATAGTGAAACTAAAACATTTCAAGATTTTGCGACATCAAATAATTTTGTGTCGGTATTTCACAAAGTAGACATAACATTAGACGTGTATTAGTCTTGTAGCAGTTGTAGCCGGTGTATAATAACGCTGTAATGGCAATTATCACCCGCTGCAACCTTGAACAGCTCGTAATCATAATCATTTGCATCCCACACTTCACGCCATAATATTATTATTGTTTATATCATAAAAATTGCCACTAAAAACAAAAGTAAAATAACTTTCTGTTAATGCAAAGATATAACTTTCGCCAATAAAAGTATCGGAAAGTGTGAGAACTTAAGGTTTCCTTTCACGTCTTCTTTATAACGATCTCAAGCTAGGGTCTCTTCGAAGTAATCCTTATTCTGGCGTAGACATCTTTAATTTATTTTATTCTTCACGTACAAGAAATTTAGTATTGTGTGTTTCATTAAAACCCTCATTGTAAAGATGTTTTATTTTATTTTTGCTGCTCATCTGAGCATAAAAGAAACGCGTGTATCTATTAGATTAGATTCAGCTCTCAAAAAGTGCCTTTTTTCTTGAGTAATCTTGGCAAATGTGGGCTTTACCTCTCTCCCTAGATCAAGGTCCAGCCGCGAATAGCAAACAAAATGTAACTTAATTTATTTATGTTGCACCTTGTAAACGTATTCCACTAAGCTAATTATACTTGTAGGAGTAAGCTGAAGGGTGATATCACCGAGTAGTTCAACGACATACCATCTGCGATCAAGTCACGATCATTAGAACCATCCACTAAACTCTTTAAATGTGGGTAAATTTTTTTCAGGTAGATTAATACAGTTGCAAATGTTCGTCAGGCTTTTGGTTAACAATCTGCTTTTTATGCACTATGCGGTTATAATCTTGGCACCCAACGAGCATAGACTTAAACAATCTCCATTGCAGATTTTTCACCTGAACGGAAGTACTTGTATATTGCTGCCTCGGCTTGGCCCACAAGTTTAGTCTCTGCTTGACCGATTTTGTATCATCAAATGATCCAACTTCTGAATATTCTCTTACAAAATGAATTGCCAATCAAATTAACTGCAAATTGGGATATAAAGACTCTAAATTGCTCGTCTTCATTCAAAATAGATTGACATAACCAGACGTAACATTTCGAATTTAATGAATATTGAAAAAAAGGCCAAGTGCGAGTTGGACTCACACACCAAGGGTTCCGTACCACCATACAATATGTAACACTAAATATAAAATAACGGCAAAAAATCACGTTTGTTGTATGGGAGTCCCCCTTAAATATTTATTTTATTCTGTTTTTAGTATTTGTTGTTATAGCGGCAACAGAAATACATCATCTGTGAAAATTTCAACTGACTAACTATGACGGTTCATGAGGTACAGCCTGGTGACAGACGGACGGACAGCAGAGTCTTAGTAATAGGGTCCCGTTTTACCCTTTGGGTATGGAACCCTAATAAAAAAACTTTTATAATTTGAATGCAACTTCATCTATGTGATAGATCCGGTTTAACACCATACAAACTTCAAGTTACGTGAATGTCGTAATCTCGTTTGCATTTATATGAATCTTCGTTAACATTTGCGTAGGTGAGAACTGTGAGAAGCACATGGTAACTGTCTGTCATTGTATGTGTATATTCAACAGTTTTTTTTTTTCAGTTACATGCGTAGGCGATTGTATAGTATCCTGCGTAGTTGTGCTAGTAAATAAAGTCTAATATGGTTTGTAGTAAATATATTGGATTGAATAAATATACCTTTGAATTGTATTGATGCAAATGATATGTTTAATAGTGATCTGCCGACAGTGCATATAGGCGGGTGAATAGCAGCTGCACACACATTTATGTTATCCAGATCTGTCAAAAGTTAAAATTATCTTATTTTTCTGGATCAGACTCTTGTCCTGCACTTGATTGTTTTGGCTCTCAAAGCACTGACTAAAAGCAACAAGCAGGGAAACTCTTAAAGCAAATAAATATTACTTTGATCGATAGAGTCAGTGAAAATCGCACGTCAAAATCACCAGTCTTAGCACCATTAACTTGTACCTTACGAGGTCCAGAAACCTGATATTAAGTTAAACCAGTTTCTAAATCACGTTGCGATTCTTTTACGTGTGATTAAACACACGCCTGTGCCGGTGTTGGCTGTCATGCGTTATGCCATATCCTTGTAAAGGCAATTGCCAGCGATAAGTTACCTGCAAAAAGTTTGATAGTTGAAAAACTTTTTAATTCGAATCGAATCGGAGTGGTCAAATGTTAACGACTTTTTTATAGAGAAGCTAAAGGCGAAAGGTGAAACGGAATAGTGATGCTTACAATACCCTCGTCTGGCAGTCAAGGAACTAATGCTAACTTTGTTGAAAACTTAAACTCTTTTCTATATAAAGGTCCCAGGTGACAATGGAGCTAGTTGACCGCTGTTCGACAACCATTAATTTTGTTTCTGCTTGAGCAAGCAGTATAAGTACATAAATGGTAATACAGAGCACCTCATTTTATTGACCGAGTCAAAACGTGACGATGTCATTGTAGTTATAACTGCCGTTTTCCTTAAACGTTGTCCAAAACATTACAAGGCTTAACACTAAAATAGTGGAATATGAGTTAATGTGAATTTCGACAAAGGGGGAAGCCTGTATGGAATTTGCCCGCATTGATTGAAAAAGCCATGCAATTGTAAAGTCCAAAAAGTAAATAGTCGATTGGAGAAATATTCTCAATCGAATTAATATTAACTCCTCAAGATACAAGTAGAAACATCTTCACGTTACCTCATCATCATCTGCCTCGCCTTTTCCCAACTATGTTGGGGTTGGCTTCCAGTCTAACCGGATGCAGCTGAATACCAGTATTCTACATGGAGCGACTGTCTATCTGACCTCCACAACCCAGTTACTGGGTAATACGATATTACCCCTTGGAAAGACTGGTTGTAAGACTTTCGGGCTGCTGACTACCCGTAACGACTGTCAAAGATCCACGAATGACAGCCGGGACCAACGGCTTAACGTGCTTTCCGAGGCACGGGGGGGCACGGTATGTAAATATGGTCACCCATCCACAGGCCAACCGCGGCAAGCGTAGCTTAACCTGATCGATCGACCAGTGCGGCTGTTATTATTTAGCCACGAGCCCCTCACATCTTCACCACCATCATCCATCTTCATCTTCACGTTACCTATTTTAGACATATTATGAAAGCTCGTTATCTGGACATCCGAAAGAGACGACTTTCTATGTGTACGACGTTGTCTACCCACGCAATTGTTTTAACACACCCATAAACAGTTTGTTGTGCTTTTACTTTACAACTTACAACTAATAACATAATATAATTCGTAATCGTAACTCGTAAATTGACAGTATGATTTATTTTTAACTAGCATTCGCGAGCGTGGATGTCGAAAAATATCCCACGGGAACGTACTACCGGGATTAATAGTATGTGATAAACCATCTGTGTACCAAATCAAATCCGTTCCGTATAAATAAATAAATAAATAAATAAAAGAAAATGAACAACTTTTAATATGGGGCGGACTCAAAATTATGAAAAAAAAAACGGCCAAGTGCGATTTGGGCTCGCACACGAAGGGTTCCGTACCACCATACAACATTTAACACTACATATAAAATGACGGCAAAAAATCACGTTTGTTGTATGGGAGCCTTTAAATATTAATTTTATTCTATTTTATATCTATTATTTGTTGTTTTAGCGGCAACAGTATACACATTCTGTGAAAATTCTAACTATCACGGTTCATGAGATACAGCCTGGTCACAGACGGACGGACAGCGGAGTCTTAGTAATAGGGTCCCGTTTTACCCTTTGGGTACGGAACCCCAAAAATGCGAATATAAATGTATAGAACGGCTGGTTTTCTTTTCTCGATTTCAGTGTTGGTCTCTTAGTAAAAGTTGTTCATATTCATGGGTACTACACTCCCTTAAAGTATGTCCCTCGTTTAACCTGACACACTGTATATTGTAAACATTCAGAAGTGCTAGGTTTATTTCCCTAATCATGAATAACAATTTGGATTGCATCCATCTTTCCACGCAACATAATTTGGACAGTAATAAAGCCACGACGACGCTTATAGAGAACTACTTAAAACGCCAATAAATCGTTTAACTAATAATGCCACTGTAATTTATATCGTAACCTAGCGTCCGAGTGCCCCTCTAAACGCCTGTAGAATGTACTGGTGACGATTGATGTCTCCGCGGCGTTAACCCTCTACCCGCATTGTCTGTGGCAGCTCCGCATCCGCGTTGGCAACCACGGCGCCAGGATGTTGAACCCCTACTACGAGAATAACTCGCCTAAATGACACGGGTTCATAATCGTTAGCATTTTCGTCACAGTTTGTTTCAACAAGTCCAAAAGCCTTATTCTTTCTCTTTCTCTCTTAGTGCCTCTTATTTCACAGTTTCCAACACTCATCGTCTTTCCTTGACTTCGTTCTATCTTCGATATCCGTTCATGGCAACAATTCCATAATCATATCTTCATAAATACAAGTTTTTTTTTATAAACGCGCTTTGAATTGTGAGCTTCCATAGTTGCTTTTTCCTTATCGTCTTTACTAATTAACGCATTTATATTTATTGTAATTAAATGTTTATAGAACTGTAATGCGCAATCGCGGTGAGGAAAATCCAAAATTCATCCAAAGCGATGACAAATTATTAAATTTGCAAAAATATACCTATATTTATTCATAATATTTTGCAAATTCATAACAGAGTCCGAATTTCATTGTTGGAAAAGGTCTTTGACCAGACCGAAGTCGACCTAAAAGATCAAACGTACGAATCACACAAAATTTTTGGAGCTCTGCCTATAGTTTGTCATGTCAGCACGTGTGATATGGTAGGAGCCACCGTATATCGAGAGTATGTCGTGCCTGGAGGGAGCACGTGCTGGTATTTTTAGCACGAGCGACACCCGGGGGCGGATTACGTCACATGCTGTAACCGGATTAGACGAAAACTTCGATCAGATCGTGCAATGGACAGCGCTGCGGCCGCGCGCCGTTGACATCGGTAATGAGAAATTGAATGAGATGCTTTAGAATCGGACGTCAGACGACACGGTATTTATGACCGATGCTGTCATCCTAGTGTTAAATTATTTGGTACTTTAATTTGTTTACTTGCACCTTTTTTTGTCTGGAGATATTGTTATCATCGATGAATTGTGAAACGTTTAATTTAGAGTAATCAAAAGCTTCAAAATCAGCGTTTGATACTGAGAAAACCGCTACGAACTTAACCAGCATAGAAACAACGGACTCTAATCCTGCCGAAGGTACTTGGGCAGGTTTTTTAATAGGTGTACTTAGTGTAACACTGTTCTTAAAAGTTTCCGTCCATTACAGAGATTAGACGCCAGGGTACAAGTTTCTGCAACTCGTGACGCGAAAGACGTGCGCTATCGCTAAACCCAAAGAAGTCCCTTACACATTGTATAGTACCAGTTTACCTTTAGCACATGTTTTGCTTAAAAGCCGGAATAATCCCAATGTTAAATCCTCATGTTCTATAACAATTATCGCTAACCAGTCTCTAGAAATTGCTTTGGGGTGTTTGAGGTTCAGATATAATGAAAATTTGCTCTTTGAGGAACATTTATCCCCCCTCGTGGATACGAGGGCTTCATAGGCGTAATAAACCCCAATGACGTAGTAGAAAGATGTGATAAAATGTCACTCGCCTGGTTTATTAAGCTATGAGATTATTTACGACTTTAGTAGACGCATGAAGACATTTCGGACGGCTCCGAAATGTAGTATATCATCTATAAATAACGGAGTCAACGGGGCATTAAGCTAAACAAACTGAACCTATGTATGTATATGTAGACGACACAGCTCGTTTACTCGCTCAAGCTCTTTCATCCAACGTTTTTTGTCGGCGTTCTCTTATGACAATTTGACATCTACTGTTGTTTTAATAGTCTTTACAGTTTCAAACTACATGTTAAGCTCTTTTTCTAATAACTGTAGTCATTTTCTTACTGTTCACAACTTCCAACATCTTTGATATCATAAACAACGGTATGCTGTAATGAAAATCAGAACAAATCTCAGCTATAACCACAAATTGAACTAAATTGGCTAATGGGAGCATTACATTATAGACTGCATCATAAAAATTTACGTCAACCATTGGCCACGACGGGACAGTTGAATGGAAGTCCGTCGACCCCACGGCTTCACTGACATAATGCGCCACGATTGGATTACTGACAACTTAACAACTCATCAATTACTTGCCGAGTCTACCGACTATCGCTGACTAAACTAATAACATACGTAATTGGATTCAACAGTTCACGCCGCACACAGCTAATTTAGAACTAATACAGAAACTATCTGTGTTATTGTTACGCGGTTTTGTGTATTTCAGGATTCTGAAAGGTGCTTAAAATAAATCTCGTGTGTTAGTCAATGCTGAAATAGTGTTGTTATTTATTTTGAAGCTTGTCTATTTCGTAATGTCGGACGAAAAATTTACAGTTATGACTTCTGCTAAACTACATAATTTAGACCTACTTGCTATTCCTGTAATGGCTTCATAATTGTAAACTGTTTCAAGTGATATTTTGCAAGCATTTCTTTGAACGTGCAAATAAATGATCTGGGCGATTGGTTTTCAAAAGTGGGCTATTTTTTCCGTTGTTTCGTCAACAATAGGTACTGGACAGTGTTTGTCAGTACTTACGTATGTGTTATTTAGTACGTGGATTATCGAGCTACTAGTTTTGTTACACTTGGTTAATGGGGGCTTGTTTTTTTTAAGTTTCATCACACACCGTAGGTCGCTAACTTGCACATATGCATCGTTCGCACCTGTGCCTGAACTCGCTGCAGTCTGTGCACGTGTTTATCTGTTCCATTAGCGATCCTCCGCTGCGCTCACGTGTCGTAATGGGCCCTTATTCTTGTTTGCTCTCAGTATGTTTTCTTATCTTTACAGTCCTGTCGGTTGTTCTCGGAATCGGCTTGCTCTCTCGCTTACTTCAACTTTTGAGAAAGTTGACGTAATTATTCTATGATGATTAAAACGGATGCTAATTAAACCTTAATCTCAACTTCAAATGTCTCGGAAATTATTAGTTCAATAACGAATATACGTCCTGTCAATTGAATCTACCTTGGCTGAAGTGAGAGACGAAAAGAGAAATTCAGTCTATCGAAAAATAGAAACATTAATTTTAATAGCAATTTTGCATGATTGCTCTCGTATTACTAAAGTGTACTGCCGTTTATGAGCATTGACCAGTCCAATTCGAATATCAATTTTATTAAAAACATTTTTGGCTGTAATTACAGACACTTTCGTTTTGCACACGCCAATAATCAAATAATGTATCTTATAAGTTTTCTAAACTTCATGCAACTAATTACTTTCAATATGCAACAGTCCGGTTTGTGTGCATGAAATATTTTATGATTTGAATAAGATTAGTTGTCTGTGTTAGCTCATAATTATTGAGTCGAAAGACAAGCCTCCCAACTCCCAAGTATCGCTACTACGATATATCCTTTGCAAATTCCTGCGACGCGACCTCCACCAGGTGGTTGTCATTGTGTAAGTTCACTTCTGTATCTGAATATCTGATGTCTTTTTTCTTGATTGCTATTGTTTTGGAGTTTGAAGCGCATGGTGTTGTGATAAAGCCAGCTGATTGAATCACCGCGGTGCATCTGCGCGCGCTCAATGGCGCGTGGCGGTCGCGCATCATGGCCGCACGGACGCGCGCGCACGCACGCTCCCGACTACTTTCACATGTCATATTCGTACACAATTTCACCTACATTTCGATTAATCCTCTTTCGGTCAGTGGAATGCTGTAACAAATGTATCGAACTGTAAACGATATCTCCAAAGACAAGACTGAAAGTATTCCGTAGATATGTGGTGTATTTCGTTGCAACGGTTGTGCAGTTAATTAAGCGACTGTTTATTATGATTGTAGATATTCATTGTCTCACTCAATGTTTGCTTACAAAATAACGTGTGTTACATCGATGACCTGTGTTCCAGATTACCAAAGTCTATTAATGACGTCATTAACATCAAAAATGATGATCTTAGAATTACTGTATCACGATATCATCGATGTGGGCTAATGACATCCACGAGATCACTTGTGTTTGTGATAGGTACTTATAGTCTCTTGCATGCATAATGTGTCGCCAATCCGAAGAGAGCTACGGTCGTTATTCAGTTTCGTTCTGTTTTCTATCGTTTTGTAACGGTTATGCAAAGACTCTATTGGGCCACTTTACAGTTTACACTATACTTTGCATTTTCCTAAATTTTCCGTTCTGCCAATTTCGGTACGGAACTCAAGGAATTCCAAAGGTTCTCACTCGGCCCATTGTTGATTTGTAAAATAGTTTCAATGTTTTAAGATACAATAGAATTTGTTCCGTTGCGGTAATGTTCCGTTAAATCTAACAATAGGCAGTTAAGACCTCGGAAATTAAATGGTATAAATCATTATGCTGTGTCTGAAATTGTTAACGTTTTTTTTTGTTTCCAAAGTTAATGTTAATCAAACAAAAAAGAACACTGCACACGTTTTTTATGTTTTTTCTTTAATAATAAGTTGCTGAAAAAAAGAAAATGACAGGGACGTGTTTACAGCAGACCTTGATTTTATGAAAAAAAATATTGCTCTAGAGGCATTATTCAGGAAGAAAAAAGAGGAATACGTTTGTATGGAGAATCGCACGCCCTGTTCCCTCTTTTGTCAGACAGACGTTGAGTTGGTAAAGTAATTATAATTAATTCATTAGATCTAATTACACTTCCAGCGTGTGAACATAAAAATAAAATGTTGTAATGTAAGAACATAAGCCAGTTGTATCTATTATTAAGTAACAATGATACTTTACTAGTGAGTTTACTATTGAATTCTTGCTCGAGTCAGATGAAGGACAGTAATATTTTCCATAACTACTTGTAATTTATTACAAGCAGAATATTTTTATGTGGTTGGCCTCGGTCCCAAAATAATTAGTCACAAATATTTTTATGAGAATATTCAGAATCCCAAATCACAAGTTGATTAGTTTTGGCAGTGCAAGAATTTTGGCTTTTCACGCTAAATCATACACAAATTGAGCGATGGATTTGGCGGATCTATTGTAAGATTTACAGGAATATCAACTTTTACGTTGGACTGTACACCAGTCAGAACCCTTGGTGATGGCAGAGACATCGACGCACAAACTGTAACTATGAATGAGAGGAACAGCATATTTTTTATAATAATTGACGAAAATTTCAACGCTTAGATGTTCAGAAACATTTGTTGATACCATAGATATCCGCCTGAAACCATGGTAACAGGTTGCGCGTGGATGTCCCTACCACCCTGTATATCGTAGTTTCATGGTGATGATATTTTAAAACATCTTCCGAATCTTTATGGACGATTCTATAACTACAAACGAAGATGAAAGGTGAAACTGCGCGCGTGACAGGTCGCGAAATGTTTTACCAAAATAATCTCCGTTCATTTTCTTTTCTACCTGTTTATTAAACAATGAATCTCGTGTCAGGCTATTCGTTTATCAACACTTTTACTGTCCACTGTACCGTCACGCTTTCTTCAGTTATTTGGGAAAAAGCATTCAAACCATCAATGTTTGCCTTTCAGTCTTCGTGTTAATTCGCCACATTATCAGCCAAACTGTTATTCAACTCCGATAGTTATCAAATTCATTGCTTAATAATTATCTAATCTTCGTAAAATTATGCTGTTTCATTCATTCAAAATTCGACGTTAAATCGAAATTAACGACGGGTTCTGGTATCATTCGTAACGGTATATCATGGGTTTTACATAAAGCGTAATGGCAAAATCATGGAACCCTGGTCTAGATTGTATGAATATTTTGTAACGTGACTCGTAATACATCAACGTCTTAGTAGGAAACTTTTAGGCAGGCTTCCCTAATGACCCATTCATGTGGTCTCTTTCATACGGGGCGGGCCTCGTGGCGTGACTCACGACTCCCTCAGGCACCATTAAATATGCACAACAACACTGATAGCTGTACTCACTTCTATTGATTAAATTCCTTCTAAGTAATGTTGAAGAAATGAAGAATTTCAAAGTTATCTGATAAATAATGCAAAATCATTAGAGAGACGGCTATTTAATAGAGCACCCGCTAAGTATCCGTTACGTATCTTGTAATTAACAAAATAACTTGATTGCTTGAAACAATACTTACATTATGTTGCTCTGAGACTAATTTTGTCTGGGTCGAAATTGCTTGCGACTTTTAGATCATTGCCCGATACGACAGCAATCTTATGTATGACAATAGCAATTTAGTTCTTTAGAAAAGCAACATTACCTTCACGAAATAATTCGAACACAGCCAGGTCACGAGAAAGTAAAGTTTATGTCAACGGTTGTCGGTGCGCACAAATTCGTTCACTTGCCATTCAGAGAGTCACTCAAGTGCGGCCAGAGCACGTGAACGAAACCGGGTCGAGAAGACGAAGCCTACTTGCCGCTGATTCCCACGACGCGATACTTTTGAACAACTGCCTCTGAAAGTCAGGAACTACCTTTGTATTTGTACAAAAGGGCAAAACTGTCAGAAACGAGCACTTGGCCATGTCCATTGTAATTATGTTCATTGCAGAGAGCTTACATATTTTATTAATCAAAAGACTAGTAGGTAAGTAACTCCATACAAAACAGACATTTTACTAAACCTACAAAAAAATCAAAACCAACTGGCTCCTAGACCAATCGGTAACTCAAATGTAGCGCTGAATTAATTCATTAATAAAATATAAGCTACATTTACGTTGAAACAAATTTTAAGTATGCAGTGCATATTCACCGCTGCACCAGCCCACGTGATCAATATGCTGACCAAGGAAACGCAATTAATGCATCCGAATGTACGAGTATATCCGTTACCAATATAATGTAGACTGAGCGAATTTGTTTACGTGCTCTGTTCCGAATAACGACCATGAGGTGTTATTTTATAGGCGTTTCCTACTTGGTTCTTCCCATAACGCAACTGCTCAAGTAACAATAAGCCATTACATTGTTAAGGATAATGCTATACTTTGAGAAACGATTGAAAACACACGCAAGGAGCTACGTTTACAGAGGAAAGTGCAGTTTTGCCAGAGTAGCTTTAAGCTATCAGAGCGACATAATATTAATTGTACAGGAAATAATATTTACTGTATTATTCAACCTAAAGTCCTCTCTTAGATGGTGAAATATAATTTGCTCCGTGAGAAGGCTATTGTTTCTATTCCGTCATAGAGCTCACCGGAGCGCGACTAAAGACCTCGGGCCTAAGGCGCTGTGACTCAGCCAACGTTTATATGGCTGTGCAGCACAAAACACAACTTTTTCTAACAGTTTTTGTTTTAGTATTATCACGGGAAACCTTCCTTGAGTCATTGATCAATCTTTTTAATTTGAGAAACCCATAGAAGTGTCTATTGTCTTGTCATTGAAACATAAGCCTTGGAAACGTCCCTTACCAGAACAGTAGCGGCTTCTGTTTCAATATTTGTATTTTATTTAGCAAATAAACCTGCCTGTGTTATTACGAAATGTTACGTCAGATTATACTGAAATGGATATTGAAAGTATAAAAAGTTCGCAATGAATTTTATGATGTATTGTTCAAAACCAACAAGGCACCACAAACTCTTTGTCGGGGATCGTATTTCGTTCGCTCATCTAAACCACGACACGTTCTCGGCTTTTAACCGTATTATAAAGATTTTATAGAACTTGATTGTACTTTGAGGTATTAGAAACGAATAGGCCGGAAACTTTAAGAGGGGAAATACATTTCCTGGCTGTAAATCTTACCAATATCAAATTAAAAAGATTGGGTTTTTTGATGTTTGAGTCTTGATCTCGCTCCCAGGAAGGCTTGAATGGATATGGATGTAGACTATATCCTGGCATACCTATAACGTAGAATTCTATCGGTTCTTTTCTTCCCGGATTTTCTTGCCTGAAGACCGTGTGATCTAATTCGGCGGTAACAACGACTTCAACAAATTCTAAAATCCATGTGCGAATATATTTCGGCTTGGCCCTATTCAATATTATCCAGTCGGTCCAGTCCTGTCAAGTGCCAAGCATTGATTTATTTCTGTGGTATACGCTTGCGAAAGCTTACTCGCGGCTTTACAGTTGTAAGATAATCTCCGTAAAATGTTATCAAAACAAATCTGCTGGCGTTCAATTCCATTTCCTCGACAATATTGGAGTGTTACGATATTGCAGGTCAATCGATTACACATTCAGATTGAAAAATGTTCTTCGCGGTTTATAAAGCTTAAGCTTATTGGAATTTTTGTTGCCCTGTAAAACTTGCTTGGTTAGGTATATGAACCTGGCATTTATGAGGGTTTCCTTCATAAGTAGTTTTATTTTCTCCCAATGACGTGCAGTGTTACGTTGCAATCCTGAAGCCTAATTTTATTTTAGCTTTGGCGGCTCTTCAAACCTACAATATCGGAATACCAATACCGAGAATTTGGCGCCGCCTAAAACATAACACTAAATGGAAAATGGAAGAAAAGCAAAAGGTTTTAACGACCGCTGTAGCGCAAAAGTAGTAGTAACGCATCGTTAACAAGTCCCATAATAACCCGTTTTACATGCTTTTTACAACTTCTGCGGAAAGATAATCGACGAACACTTTGTTTTATTTCACGCCAGTCGTGCGCTATTCTATACAGAAGACAAAGAAAGAATAACTGAGCATGTGTATTTCGTATTATCTTTCCCTTCAACTGTTGAAAAATCAAAATTTAATTTATAACAATACAAATTCAATAAAATTGTGTCTCATTAGCTACACTTGAGCGACTACTGCACAATACCAATTGTTTTTCCAGATAAAATCTTTACAAACTGAAGCGCTGAATGTAAATAATTTTCATTGAACTCAATCGTAAATAACACACAGTTGTTTATGTAATAGTTACCTATATCCATATTTTAAGAAACGACGGCTGTATGTACGTCACGGTGTCCGACTGGCATATACGAATCATAACATGAGTCATTGATGACCTTTCCCGCGTCTAAATTTGCGCTGCCAACGACCGGCGACGCGCCGTCCGCGCAAGGATCTATGCCGCTTCTTAATTGATCATTAAGATCGCATTAATTATGCTTGATTATGTTAGCCGTACGCACATTTCACTTTCGATTTTCATTGTGAATGCAAGGGATCTCTACAAAACGTTTTGCTGTTTTCTTTTAAAGTTTCCAAATGTCATATGGTCGAAGACAATGGTTAGTTACCTGATGGATTATTGTTTCATGTATTATTCAATGTTCTTTGTTCTGCAGCATTTTAGTTTAATCTTTACTAATTCCCCATTTCGTTACGACCGCCACAAAAGGTCACGGTGTTTGTCCTAAATGCTAATCACTTTGCCATTACCGTCAAGGCAGTTTCGTAAGCATCTATTATATCAACATGATATTTGCGAATTTTCTCTATAAACGTTAGAAATTGTTAATTAGTTTTCAATAATAACTTTCTCATAATATTTGATTAAGTGTAATCATAGTGTAGTGAATCTCTGGTGCGTCGGCACGCCTTGTGCCACTTAGCTAAGGTCGGCTCACAACGACAGACGGCCGACCAAATCTGAACAAGCGTGTACCGAATGCTAAATTATCAGGATTGTTTAGGTATTTATGCCGCTCTTGTACACCATTCACTCAAGGCTTTCATATGATGCGGCCAAAAGCTGGCGAGCCTGTGACACCGAAATTTCTAAAATGTTATTGTTCCCCAACGCTATATGCCATGCATCATGTAGCCTTTGATAGAAAAAACATATACTTACATCGTCTTTAAAAAAAACATACCACTGCTGCTGATGTTGCAACAGCAAAACTGCGTTTCAACAATCGCCTTGGGTAACTTTGTGTGCTAAAATAATAACTTTTTATTTTTTGGTAAGTAATTAAATAATTTTGACACGCTAGTCTATTGTACGATGTCCCTGGCACCGGCGTGTCTGACGAGTTCTAAGTTCTAACGTTCTATTCAATACTCCTTTATCCTTCGTCCATGTTGTGTCATTGTCTTCGTTCGTAGACAGTGTGGCTCTTTATATTCCGTAATGGCGACACAATGCTTTGTTTTACTATTTACTTCGGGTGCACGGATGTCCCATGCTCTCTGCTCCTAAAAGCAACAAACATTTACAAGTTTTATTGATGAGCGATATTCCAATACTTTGATCCAACTGTGCAGATAAATTTAACGCTACGTGTTAAGTCACCCCACGGATTGATCGATGGTCTGTGTAAACACACACCTTCGCGCGGCCAATGACTCCATGGTTTGGGGTCTGATTTCCTATAACATTGGCGTGGGTGGGTGAAGTTTTTACACGAGCCTACGCAATGGCTGTTGGACAAATGTTTATGTAAATTTTTCGCTTAGATGCCGGTGGGCTTTCGGTTCTCTCCATTTATTGACGATAAATAATCGAAACATTTCCGAAAATACTAAATTAACAATTTTTGGGATGTTATGGGCTTTTAGTGGGATTAGCAAAAAGAAAGCTTGCATTTGATGATTTCTCATAAAACCTAACAAAACGTAATGATCGATTAGTGAATGAGGTTTTTAAAAAGGATAGTTTCCAGTTGAGTCACTGCACCAGGTAAGCACAATTATGATGACTACCGAACTGTTACTGAAATAGCCACCTGATTCATATTCCAGATTGAATCATTGATGAACGCGAACCAGAGCTAAATGTTCAGTGATTTGCTTCAATAACAAAGATACGTGAGGGATGGGATAATGTGTGCTTTATACACTGCCCACGCGCATTATCTGTTAGATACGAGTCGTCCTTTGAAGGTTTGTTTAGTTCTGTTTATATCATGCTTTGTTTTACGATGCAGCTCTTTGATAACCAAATAGAACACAATGGTTAGTTGATTACATGCCAGCTGCCAATGATATAGTTCGACAGTTCATTACTGTTTCGTTCAACTTTCAGGTCATGCCCTTGGCTCATTAGACTATAAGGCTTGCCAAATAATACTGATTCAGCTGCACCTGGTTGACTGGCAACAGAGCCTGATACGTTAATGAAATATATATTATTATAATGCAAATCTACATTACACATAACAGATTTTTGCCGAGTTACGTTCACATTCCGTTGCCAGGACAGAAGCTAACGTTTTGGCGAGGAATAGCAAGTACTTACTGATGATTCACATGGTGCCATGTTTGTTTACTAATAGCAGACGGCGCGCGATGTGATTCAGCAATTATGGATAGCTTGTTATGTGGTGTAGACAATTTGCAGCTAAATTCAGTGGGAGGGTCGATTTCAAAACGACCGTAAAAAGTGGGTTTTTGAAATAACTCCTAAAATATTGTTAAAATACACGTAATGTCTATTTACTGCGATACTTACATTACATTTTTATATTGCACAGTTGGAAATATTGAATTATCATATTTAATATTCGAGATAATTTTATGAAACTATCTATTTTTTCATTTGTGTCACCGGTAATTTTCCTGCTCTTTCAACAAAACTTTAATTATAAAAAATATTACTCTGCGAAATTGTATACTTTTTTATTTTGGTTACACATTAATAACCATAGCCTCAAGTTACGCTAATAGTTTTAAATTAATTTAAAATATAACACGATTTCTCTGTGTTTTATTTTGCGATAAATTTTTTCAATCATTTGTGTCGACTAAATAAAAGTTCCGTTATTAATAACGCCTGTGCGTTACCGCCATCCCCACTTCTACGCCGCGTAAAGGGACCCCAGTAGCACGTAAACGTTCGGCGAGAGCAGACGCGTGCTTCATTATTCTGGTAAGAAACCACAATTCTACTCTATTTCTGTGCTTAATACAAAAATTTAATCATTCGTGTTTATAATAGTATGGTAGTAAGTGTTTGAACAATTAATTTTTTATCATGCACGTATTTTAGTAACAAATAAGCAGGACATTTTGTGGCCTTCTATTTAGCGTCTAGAATATTCTACGACGCAATTTATCAGATTTTTTGTTGAAAATTTCATTCGTGTCACTTCATTCGTGTAAGTTTTTTGAGTAAAACTAATGAAATTCCATTCGACACGAATGAAGCCGTTTATTACTTCACTACGAAAAAGGAGGGTTACGATTCTTTGCATGTTTTTAGCTTTAAAAGTAAGGTTTAAAACCAAATTTGACGACACTAAGGGCCAACGCTGCGTTGAACGGACGCCCGCGCGGTCCATACAAAAGTGCTACGTCGCGGGCCACATTGCGGGCACCCGTCGCGGAGAGGCGGGCCCCGCGCCCGCGCTGAGGTGCCTGCCTCCGTGTGACGAACGCCTACGACGGGGCCCGCGACGGGGCATTTTTGTATGATGATGATGATGAAAATAAAATATCTTGTTTTAATTTAAGTAGAGCAATATGCGAAACTATTTTAAGTAATATGGTGCGTACAGACTGGTGAAACGTAATATGAAATGTATCATCTGGTACACACGGCTACACATCAAGCTATACATTTCCAGTTTTAGCTGACCTCGCATTGTATAGGTTTTTCGTACAATCGGAAGTCAGCTTATACTGGTTATGTATAGCTAGATGTGTAGCCGTGTGTACACTGCGTAAATAAAATAATTAACGCAGCGTTGGCCCATAGTGTCGTCAAATTTGGTTTTAAACCTTACTTTTATTTGCAAAGATCAAGAGTTTTCTCTGTTTACCATGAATTTCTTTGTTAAGATTATTAAATGGTTTATTTTCTTTGTAGTATACGGTAAATTGTTTTAGGTTTAAAATGGTGAAAGAAAAACTTAAGAAAAATGAAGATGAGTTAGAAAGGAGAAGGATTGCAAGAAGGGAAAAATATAAACGAATAAAAAACGATCCCGAAAAATATGCCGTTGAAAAGGCCAAAAAAAAGAAAGCTTACTTAAAGAGGAAAAGCGAGAATAAAGTAAAAAATATCAATCAAATGTCTCCAAGAGAACGAAGAGCACAAAGAAAACGGAGAGAAAATTCGAAGCGATACCTGGAAAAGAAAGCAAAAGAACGGAAGATACAAGAAATTACTATTTCTGAAGCGCTCGAAGCTCACGGAAAAATTAATAATAAAGAGTTATCTGATCCATTGTGTGGAGAAAATTTTAAAACAAAACAGATTGATAACGAAAGTAAGAAAAGAACATTCCAAAGTAAAATTAAAGCCTTAAAGTTAAAACATGCGATGGAGAAAAAAGAAATGACCTTAATAATTAAGAAGTACCAAAACCGCTGCAGAATTTTAACGAAGAAATTAAATAAAATTAAAGAAAATCAGGCCAATACTGGTTTTGAAGAAAATATTGCATTACCTACTGACTTGAGTAGGCCCATTGATACATCGAGTTGCCATGATGCTGCCAAAGAAACAACAACCGAACATGTTATTTTAAAGTCGTTGGCAATATAAAACGTAAACCTAGATTAGAGCTTCGTAAAAAGATTCTAAAAGACAGATTTCAGCAGAAGATTAAGCAAGGCAGTGACAGCGTCCAAGATTTAATAAAACAATTTTATGAAGATGACATTAACAGTCGCATTGGCGCAGGAAAGAAACAATATGTAAAGAAATAAGGAATAGTGAAACAAAAACGGTATCTGCTTGATTCTGTTAAAAATTTGTATAAAAAATTTCTTGAAGACAATCCTAACATACTGATTAGTTATGTAACGATTACTATACTATTACTTATTATAATTATTACTTTTTGGGTCTATTTGCCACGAGATGACAGGGAAACATGTGCATGTACAACACATACAAATATAGATCTAATGATTTTCGCTTTAAAGAAAAATAAAATTGTTGATATAAAGAATTATCAGGACATGCTGCAAGTTCTTTGTTGCGACAACTACAATACGAAGTGCGTTGGTAGAGAATGTGAAACTTGTAAAAACAGAGTAATACCGTACAAAGAATTTAATAATCAGGAAGAAATTGAGTACAATGAATGGTGTAGAGATAAAAAGAAAGTGGGCCCCAAAGAAATTAATATAGTCAAAAAATTTACAAGAAAAATAAAACCTAAAGAACTAATATTTAAACTTGAGCATTTTCTTCCGAAATTCCTCAATCATACTGTGAACATCCTCAATCAATACCAAGCTGTTACTCTGTTGAAACAATCCCTTAATCATGACGAAACAATTCTCCACATGGACGAAAATTACAGTTACAAATTTGCTGAAGAGGTGCAGAGCCTACATTTTGGAGGTAGCCGTGGACAAGTGTCTCTCCATACCGTGGTGGCTTATCTTAAGGAAGGAAGGGAGACTGTTCACTACTGCCTATGCACGGTCAGCGAATGCACACGCCATGATTCCCCTGCAGTCTGGGCACACTTACAGAAGGCGTTAGAATTTGTGTTCGAAAAATGTCCCTTTGTCACCACCGCGCACATTTTAACAGATAGTCCAACAAGCCAATACCGAAATAAACCAATATTTTACGTAATAACTCGGCTCCGCGATACCTTCCCGTCTTTGAAGTTAGTTACATGGAATTACCAAGAAAGTGGTCATGGCAAAGGCGCCCCCGACGGCATTGGCGCTGTGGTTAAGCGGACAGCTGATCTTCAAGTTAAATGTGGGCGTGACGTCGGGGATTTCTCAACATTCCTTGCAGTTGTTCGTGAAAATGTTAAAAATGTTGATATAAGAGTAGTAGAGGAGCATGAAATTATAGAAAAAGAATTGCTTCTTCCTAAGGATATTTCGCCTTTCAAGGGAACTATGTTAGTTCACCAAGTGATCTGGAATTCTGGATCCAAATTTCTTGAATTTAGAAAACTAAGCTGCTTTCTGTGTAGCGATAAAATCTGCGAACATGAGAATAAACATTTGCAATTACACAAAATCTATAAGAGTGTCGTCGAATCAGTTGTCCAAAATATAAAAATTATTCCACCAAGCAAACGAATTACAGTGTTGAGCGATGTATCCATCCCGTATTATAATCGTAACAATAATCCGTCAACTTCCGGAACACGCAAAATTAGAAAATCGAGAAAGAAAGGAAATGTAAAAAGACTTGCAGATGTAAAATTCGACTGGACAAATCAGACATTTATGAACACCCAACAGAAGGTATCCGGTGGGCATGAAGAGGCTTTTCTCCGCTTTATTAATGAACGGTCTTTTGAGAATACAGAATAAGAATAGAAATGAAAGAAGAGAAGAAAAAGTGATTAAAACTTTAAACATGATCAAGACTGATTATTAAATTAAGTTAATAGGAAAATATTCAAAGAATTAATAAACAATAAGATTGAGAAACCAAACACTTTAGCCCACCCCGCTTATCTATGACCGTTCCTGAGGTAGCTGCTCAGTGCGGGACGTAACGTGAGAGCTCACTGATACATCAACTTGTGAAAACAGTCGTCCCTCCCGCACCACGCAGCTGCCTCAGGAATGGTCTCAGTTAAGCGGTCGTGCAGATTTAACTAGTTATTATTAGATATCCTATCCAAAATGACTAATTTAATAAGAAAAAGTAGTTAGGTAGAAACAGTATACGAGAAATATATTATTTTATATAAAAAAATAATTTGATACTCATATTTCGTTGATAAAAAAAATTGTTACATTATCGTGTTATTCTTGATATTTGTTTTTTATAATGTCCAAATTTGATTAAAAGCTTAATAAAGGTACATATTCTTGTTTTAGTTCTCACTTCTCACCTAAAAATTTACTTACTTTAATATTTCTTTTGCATTATTAAAAAAACTTAATATCATAATCATTAATTATTGTAGTTCAGTTAGCCAATATCATTAGTGTCATTCAGACTTCATTCGTGTAATGAGAATTTCATTCGTCTTCCCAGGTAACTCATTCGTGTTACGTTGATCTTGATTTTTTGTGACTTATAAGTAGATACGCACCGTGATTTTACGTTTGCGTACATAACTTCATTAAAGTAAACGTTATAGACCGCCAGTTAGCAATGAAACGGGTATTTGCAGATAGCGAAAGAAAAGTGTCAAATTAATTCGTCTCGTGAAATCGACCCGGGATCGTCATCACTACTAAGCGAGTGGTGTTAGGGAAACAATAGTACATTTCATTTTTCAATTTCTGGTTACCAACGATAGTATGTTCTGAGATCATTGTTCAATTCACTTATCTAACTAAACTGCTAAATGGTTAATTGCATTGATGATGTAACGAACTCCATTCAGCCTTTCGATACAGACTTTGTTCTACAGATTATTAGTAAATATTGTTAGCTTTACAACGGATTCAGTAGAATTCATGTTAGGTAAGTATAACGAATCGAATCAAGTGTTTAAACCGATAATCATTAATTATCTTTTGTTATCGTACAAACAAATATCATTACAAATAGTAAGTAGATAAATACAGTCAGTAAATCTACTCCATTATTGTGCCTAACATTCGCAGGTCTGACCTTCGCGATACTATCTATTCTACTCTGAACGGCACTTGACTGGTCAAACCACTATTGTTCGTCATTGATACCTTGTGTTGGTGCATAGAAATATATATCTACTTACGTAGCTATTACACACTCTATTAGTTTGACGTTTATTGTAACTTTGAGGGTTTTGCCTCAAATCACACGTTTCATGATAACTTAGTTACGTTTATACACACTCAAAGGTATTTATTTATTTTTTGGCATCATTAAAGAATCTTTGGTTATACTTTATAACAAGTTGTTTACGTTAATCACAGAACGAACAGAAATCGGAAAGCAAAAAGTTGCTGCATAACGTTAACAGGATTAATATATTTGTCTTCTATAATTCCCAACAATATTGCACAATGTAATTGCATCTAAAAACAACATTAGGCAACTGCTGCAAGTGAAAAATACGTCATTATTTTTATCAACGCAAAACTTCCATAAGAATGCGCTCCAGTTCACGCTACGGACTATATATATATATCTTAACTGTTGACTCATTTAGCTTATCAAACAAGGAAAAACTCATTTCAAATCATTATCTTTGCTTTTAACTCAGGCTTCTCCTCCAGCAGGCAGCTTTAAGAATCTGGTTTGTCTTGCGCGACTGTTGTGTAAGTCCAAATAAGAATGTTGGCAACAATTCTTGTATAATGGATAAACCGTAAAGCATACCTTTATTGATAGGAACCATTATATTAACGGTGGTCCGCAGACTTCCGCTACATCGGCCAGATCAACCTGTTGACGACCTTGTAAGGAGACTGGGCTCTTGCACCGCGCCCACATTCATCTGGGTACCTAGTAAATAAATACTATTGATATTGCATTCACCACAGGAACACCTTGAAGTCCTCAAAATGTCCTACAAAGAACACACCTGTCGGTTGAGTCGTGGTCGCCCAAACTGGTCAGACTGCATTGCAAAAAAGGGGCGTGTGCTGCCTGCTGCCCATTGTTTAGGGGACGACGGCTTATGACGTCATGCACGTTCAAGAGCACACTTCAGACATGCTTGACAAAACATCCAAGTTGGATAATACGGCAGCTGTCTATAAAAGTCTAAACAAACCCATAAAGACGATTGTAATGTCACAGCTAACTACTATTTGGAGAGGATCCGACTGTAGTAAAAAATTGAGATGTGCAGCTGCGGACATGTTGTTAATTGCGACGGCACGCGTACAACCTGCGACTGGCGCTCGAGGAGATACGATACGAGACGTAAGTGTGTAGAGCAAAATGAGTCTTATAGCGAATCACTGACGGAACATACATGAATTGACATTAGGAACAGTGCAGCGACAAATTTAAGTAATTTTTTCATAATATCCTTTTGGGATAGACATCTGGAATAGAAAACACGTGTGCCAAAAATACATATCGGATTTTGCAAACCGATTGCGAGGGTTCTACACTATCGGCTGCCTGATTCTTTAGCTTGTTAATAAAACTTCGAAACCGGATCCAGTATATCCTCTGCAAAAAACATTCATAATTATGTGTGCGCGCCTTCAACATACTTGAAGTTAAAATTCTACATAACTAATTAAGGTGAGCTGGTCTGTGAGGCAAAAATAATTTAAGTACCCTTTTCGATTATGGAGCGCCAACATCTAATGGTGTGTTTAAACAAAATATTATCGGCAACCGCCTAAGTGCTGGTCATTTAAAAGTTGACGTTCAATGATCACTGCAAGTGTACAAACACGGTGAAAAACACGAGGACTGGATTGAACGTCCGTGGGTGGACTGGTCCCACGAGGCCACACGTTTTTCTAACGCTCTCTTGCGCTAACTGTACTCAATACTTAAACATACGTGAACATGTAGATACTACATGCTGGCACGTTGACAAAACTCGCCGGTACTGAGAGCTTCGCACAATACACTGACCCATTCGTAATCGTAATGCATTACATCATTCAAACAAACACCTATTTAAACCATAGACAGAAAACTTTTAACAAACTTCTATTTTGTCGTTGTATATCACGAGCCAGGATTAGATCATGACATTATTCGGTTATAAATCGAGAAAGTTACAATATGATAACATACATAATAATTCCACTTCTAATGGACTGCAAAACAAGTTCCTATCTGATTTTCGAAACGTCTGTCATACAATTTTACGTTTTGGACATCTGATAGTACATACTGAGAAGAAAACAAGCCTTGCCCACACCATAACGGGAGTCACGTATCATAATAATACTTTCTTCCGGTCCAAACTATTAACATGTAGGCATCTTGACTGGTATTGAATGTAAATTATATACGAGACACGTGGGTGATACGGTGGCGCCGGTGCCGGCTCCCGAACCACGACCATAGAGAAATAGGAACCATGTAACGGCAATCTTCAATTTATGCCCTATCATGTTCGGCTTATGGACTCTTAGTGGTGTATTTATTATTATACCTGACTATAATCTCATCGTTGTAATAAACATCTGATATCATATCCATATGAAGGTTCAGTAACGTTACTTGCTACAAAGTTCTTAATCCAATTGACATGCGAAAACATTTCATCGTACATATCGTGATTTCCATCATGTTTTAATGCAGTTTACTCTCATTTCTGTGCTATTCTCGCTTCGTATGAAATATTAATGACGAATGTGTGCATGTGGAAATTGAAACTAAGCCAATTAAGGATCATCTGGCATCATACTGGACTAGAGATGTACCTATAATATTATGAATGAACCTGATATTTCCTTCGGTCGATATATTTTATAGGAGTTCAATTAAATTACTTCATGCTATATTGGCTATAAAACCACAGGTTTTGCTCAGTGCTGATCAAATAACATGTTGTAAAGAAAGTTTGCGTGAATGAAACTGATGCTTGAGTGTTGGACACTACCGGAACCAGTGCCAGCTATTAGGTTACACTTGATCTCGACGAGATAGATCTGCGTGGGATCATTTCACTTACACTGGGGTTTAATGTTTATTGACAGTACTGAATGAGCAATAATTTTCTGCGTGTCTTTAATCGCTTATTATGCATAATCCCTTTGGTAAATCATCTTTGATTGAAGTTTTGGCACACTTAGGCCTGAGTTCACTAACATTCATTTATGTCAAATTTTCAAGGAAATTTGACATAAATCAACTGTTTAAATACCTAACCGATGGTTTGAATGGTTCGGATGGTTTGAACTCAGGCCTTACAGATAGGAATGGCTTGCATTTTGACAATTCAACAACATTAATTGCGTTACTTACATTGTTGTGCACAACCCAAACAAGAGCAAGAGGGGCCCGTGGCTAAATAATAATAGCCGCACAGATCGATCGATCAGGCTAAGCTACGCTTGCCTTTGGTCTGTGGATGGATGACCATCTTTACATACCGAGACCCCTCCGTGCCTCGGAAAGCACGCGGTCCCGGCTGTCATTTGTGGATCTTTGACAGTCGTTACGGGTAGTCAGAATTCCGAAAGTCTGACAACCTGTCTTACCAAGGGGTATCATATTATCCAGTAACTGGGTTGTGGAGGTCAGATAGACAGTCGCTGCATGTAAAGTACTGGTATTTAGCTGCATCCGGTTAGACTGAAAGCCGGCCCCCGATATAGTTGGGAACAGGCTAGGCAGATGATGACTTACATTGCAGACAAATTTTTCGAACATAATAATGAAGCAATGGATTAGTAATATCCTTCAAAATGGTTCAGATTGTGAATGATAGTGTGCTACGCTATTAACCCGTGCTGGTTTACCATTGGGTACTTACTGAAACGCCTCGAGCAAATCTTTTTCTGATTGATTTAAATAAAATGTTAACCATGCCATATCACCATAAAGTGATAACCATGAAAACAATCGGTTTCCCTAATTATAAGAACCTTGCAAGGCATTTTGTCTTTGCTGACGCAAGAGACTGAACAGTTCATTACCTCAAATAAATAAAGTCCAACTATAGCCGCATTGGTACACAATAGACCGGACGCAGTGCTGCACAAATAGGAGTTTCCTTTGAACTAGTTGTTGTAACAACAACGCCACAATTGTTAATGTAACCGCTTGCTTTCCTTCCTAGAAACTATTAAGCTTCTTTTACGGTTCTCTAGGTGCTAGTCACAAACTCTTTGATCAAACTTATTTAGAAAAGAATTTCTTTATGGTATCAATTGGGTGTTGAAAATTTTACGAGAGATTTCAACAATATTTTTAACGTAACAAAGTTGTTTGTTTTTATTACTCTGAATCTGAAGCTATTTAGGAAATTCACTTTTTTTTAAGCTTTTTTCATGTCCGGCATTGTGAAGGGGTGCGGGAAAGCTAATTCAATTAGTTTACCACTCGCCACCCCTTGACCGTTTTGTTATTATGATCCATTTCAAAGGGCCATCACGATATTCCATTATATCTGTAGGATGATTACATTTTAAATATGATTTGTCACGAACGTTTTTTACAATGTTGTGAAGATCATTCCATACCGTCAACTCTTTCGATAAAAATATTTTTATTGTTCGAAAGTCATCAATTACAAACTGCATTCATCCATCATATAAAATCGTTTATTTTCTTTGAGCTGGCATAATTATTTAACCTTCATACTGTTTATTTGATCCATTAACATGAAAACCGTTTGGCGAAGCTGGCAGATGCAAATGTTTACAGCCTACATTTCAACTACATGTCTCCACAACGCGCACATTTATAATTCATGTAAAAAAAAACATGTTTTTCTTCCGCCACGCAACTAGCTTAGTGAAATATTTTTCGCGACCTAATAATTTTCGGGAACTTTGTTTTGTAGAAACAGATTTATTTTCTATGCCTACCACATTACATTTCATTGTGCCACTTGTCGAGCACTTTACAATCTGAATACAAAGTGGTTGAAATTGGTTCCAAGCATTCATACACTTGTTGAGGACAAATATCAATTTATTTCAGCGTCTCTAAATCTGTCACTGTGTAAAGGTGTCTTGTACGAGTGAGTTTCTTGCTGTTTTATAAGTCAATCACGTCATCGCAGAATTTATTGAATTATACCTTATAAAGGAAAAATCTTGTGACAAATTCTTGTTGTTAAATTAAATAGCAATCAAGTTTCTCTTCATGCTTATCGTCTCGTCAGCGTATGATTTGTGCTGGCGAGTGCATGCTAATTAGTCTGATGGGACAGTCTCGATGTTTGCGTCTCCATCGGAGCGTTAAGCTCCACTCGATAGGCACTTTCCCTCTTTTTCGAATCATTCTCTACGGGAATGCAAGCGACGTTAATTTTCTCTCGTGCTGCATTGAATTTCATGCAATGATTCATTACATTTCTTTCTCTAATCTCCTTGAATGCTTCGCTTTGATCATTGACTTAATTGCCCATTGAATAATAGCTGTAACTTCGTATTATATGAGATTAGCTCAATTTTATAATGTGTCTTAAAAATATATTTAATTTCTTATATAATACTTCCTTGCTTCTCTTTTATTTAAGACAGCGTCGACCAAACGCCGACCGCGCAGTGGCGCCCTCATCGTTTGTTTGGTTATTTCTTTTATTTTAGAATGGAAATGGATTATAATAAAACTAAACAATGTAAAAAACTACCGTTTGTAATAATATTAACGTATAAGATTGTGGAGCACAACTTACGTGCTTATTTTCTGCATTTTCATTCTAAAATAAAAGAAATAACCAAACAAACAAAGAGGGCGCCACTAGGTGGTCGGCGGCGCCCCCTTAAGTAAGAGCAATTTACCTTTTATAGCATTGAAAAGATCAATTGACCCCTGAATTCGGTGACATTTCTTTTAATAAGCTTTCAATTAAACTTGGCAACGCTGCAGGTGTGTCAGCAAAACTATAGATGTGAAGCCTTGACGATTTGGCAATAAAAATGAAGATATAACGGCTAAGCAGAAACTGTTCGATGCGGCCTAAATACTTTTTATGAGATCGATTTTTATAAGAAGATGTTACGGTTGCATCTAGTGCCTATTTACCTAGTTCAGATCTAGATAGACCTGTCGTCCAGATCCGCGATGCGTCGTGAATGTGTCGGCGTTGTGTAGCTAATATCAATAAGTTGTTCGGTTATTTCTGCGTCCCACATACAGTCGTGATCGCGCTGCATTCCTATCTAACGCAATCGACCAGTATGCTCGCGGAAGGTCGCTTCGAGCACTGTTGTCGTTCATTTGTCATGGAAATTGTTATAGCCTTTTTTTTGGTGTGCGGTTGAAGTCCTCATGGACTTCCTCCATCGTGGGGGTGACAGAGGGGCATGCCGGCCGCACAAAATTGACTTAATCATCAACCTTCGAACTTTTATCAGCTTTATTCGAACAAAATTCGTTCTAGAAATTAAAATCAATAAACCCTTGATTAATCATCTACTGAATGAATAAACCGGCCCACGTGTTACGATGTAGGCAGTAGGCTGTTCAGCGGTTCGATAATTAACTAATGTTTACATTAACTGGATTCTAGAGTATATTTAAATAACATATACCTGTTTATCGGGTCATGGTAATAAACGGCTAAATTGAACTCAGAGTCGTTAGTTCTTGTTTAAAATGTTGAAATTCAGCTGCCATTGCGGTCTCGATTTTAGCTTTAATTTAATGTTCATGTGCACCGTGCACGCCCCTTCGTATGTAAACTAGGATCCTGATCATTTCTTTACTTTCTCTGACCGACTCTCGGTACAGTTGAGAAATTAAGTTAACTGTTGATACATGAATTCCCATATTGATGTTTTTGGCGTGATTGCTTTTCCTGTTTCACTTTACTTCCTTTAACTTTCTTTACTTTAGTTGAAATTGTTGGGGTAACGTATCATTGTACCACAGTATTACCAAAAGCTACATGTCTAATTTGCAAACTCGAATAGATTTTTCCCTTTCATAAAATGATCACCTTTAGAATGTCAATTGACTAATTATACAAGATGTCTAGAGTGCTACAAGGTTCTTTTGGCGCCTAAATGACATTGACAGAACAAGATGGCGGCATTAGTTCAAATTTTGGGCACACGACAAAAGATCCTTGTACAGCAGGCTGATAAAGCGTCCCATATTCAAGATGATCATTCTTATAACTAATGTTCTAATTATAATTTTCCAGGCGAGTCTGCGGCAACTAGACCTCTCCTTACTGTCCGAACTATGGACGCTGAGCGAAGCCATGGCGTCGTGGCGGCGGCAACTAGAACGAGGGCCGCGCCTTCGCCCTGCGCCGCCGCCGCCTCCACCCCCGCACTACCTTCGGACATAACCACCCCATCAGCATTAATAGGCAATTGACTTACCACATCCGTCAACAAACGCACGCACACGTGTAAAGCTCACTTAGGTAGGACATTCACGGTCGACGTAAAACCATTGCATTGTAACTCTTATCTCGTCGAGGTAAGGTATAAAATTAAATAAGAGTTATTACCGAGAGTTTTATAAAACTCACAGCAATAATTCTAATTTATACTTTATAAAAATTGGCTATGAGTTACATTGCAAATGTCTTAGTAATGGTTTTACGTCATTCAAAATTGATCGGGAATGCGCTGCCTTGTTCAGGAAGAATTCGAGGGACGCTCTCATGAAGTCGCCTAATATCGTCATCGACCGCATACAGCGTCTTGCCGTACCCGAGTTAAGACGGGTGCTATGGGAAATTGGGTCTCTTAGAAGCGCTCGCTGTAACCAGCTGAAGCTAAAATATTCTGTGATGTTTACGCGAACGCTAGACGTCACTGAAACCGTTAAATAGGACAGCCCAGTCTTATAATAATTAAGTTTTGCATTGTACCGGTATGTGTGCGTGCGCCAGCTGACGGATAATGTACGAAGTCAAGTGTTTTGTATAGTTTGATTAAATCTATACTCGAATAGTGAAGAGCGTGTTCAGTGTCATAATATTTGAACCAAGGACTGATAAAGGTTCAACTGCAAGACTGGGTTGCCATAGTATTAAAGAGAACTGAGCATTTCAGATTTCTTGGGAGAAGCCAATTTCCTGCTGTGGGTTACTTTGAGCTGATACAATGGAAATTGTACTTTTATAGTCCCAATCTGGAAATGGACACAGTTCAAAGGCAGCAAACACTCAGTAATTATTTTAGTTATTTGTATTGGCAATCCCAGCATTGATGTGACGTGTGGTTTCAGCAGTTTTTTCTCTAACAATGTTGATTGAACAATTTCATTGTATTTATTAAGTTATAATAAAATTCTTGTAAATAAACAGTTGTTGTGATCTTTTAATTAGTGAACCATTATTTTAGGAAAACTGTCTCAATATTTCAAATCAAATCTTTGTTGCTGAACACAGTACACATAAATAGATTGCAAGATGGTGAGTGAATACGCATTATGCGCAGTTCACTGTCTTACCAAATAGGGCAAGCAAAATTATAAATATTTCATAAATTACATTTATAGTAATGTCAAATATTGAAACAGTGAAAAACACACCACACACACTGCAAACATATTCTTGAGTCACTTTTTTTCGTGTGGTATTCCTTGTGGATGCCCTCCGCCCTTGGGCAGGCAGAGCGGTATATTAGCACCTTCTTACTGACTAAAACCCCTACGTCCTTCTGAACCATTAATTATACTGAACAAAGTATAGGCCAGAAGCCTTCATGTATATGGTATACTTCATATAGGTATTCACTTCTCATGCTACCTACCACTTTTAGCCTTTCCTGTTTAATTTCCCCTTTTAATTTTAGCACTAATCGAAACATTATAGTATTTATATTTACCAATAAGTATTTTAAAAAAAGCAACAATGACAAAAAAAAACACTTGCCGCCTCAGACCAAATAAAAAAGACAGTGTTGAGAACGATACAGTGAACTCATGGTATAATAACATTTTAGACCATGAGTGAACTATGCCAAAACTACACCTCACTAAGTGCACACATGTTTACGAAACTGGCTTCACTTTACTGTTGACAGACTTTTTTTTTTAGGATGGTTATTCATCAAATGACCCCACCGCTCTGGGTGGAGCGGAAGGGAGTGTCAGACTCTTACTGACTAAAACCCATCCGTATTCCTTCCTTAGCCCGTTATGTTCCGGAGTAGCGGTAACCCTTTCGGATAATCCCGCTGCACTGTTGACAGCCCTATCTTGGTTTTTAATTTGGTCTGAGCTTATCGCATAATGCTTTGCAGTAGAGCCTATTATAGTTGCAAAATGTAATGTGACATACATCAATGCATTCTTGGAAACCGCAGCATTGACATTATTAATTATTATATTGATACTAGTTGTTGCCCGCGACTTCGTCTGCGATCAAGACAAAAGACACGTGGCGCCATCTATTATCATAATAACGTTATTGTTGTTTCATCCGAGGAATAATTTTGACAGTTAATTCACACAAAAACTGTCAAACGTCAATTTATTCCTTCAATAAAAGTTATCTGGCGATGGAAAAATCAGACCACACAGTTTCCTAAAAGAACGCCACAAATTATAATGTACTCTGTGGAACGCCACAAGCATTTTTTAACACCTCTTCTGCCTAGCCTTTTTTCCCAACTATGTTAGTGTTGGGGTCGGCTTCCAGTCTAATCGGATGCAGCTGAGTAATAAGTCAAATACTAGTGAAAATTACAGATTTTCATGACGCCCGTTCTTCGTCGGAAACCGTAGATAACCTGGCTGTTTCTGCCGAAGTAAAATATCAAAATAGCAACCAAAAATAGGCAGGTAGGTTAGTATTTAAGCAGGATTGGTAAGTTACGTAATACCTATATAATTTTTTATGTATTAAGTAAAAGGAAAGGTAACAATGCTTTCTTAGATTTGACTGACACACTCCTATGGTTGTGTCAGTCAAATCTAAGAAAGTTTATTATTTTTAATAATAAACACATAAACCTTACGAAGGTTTACAATAATTATTATTTAACGTACGAGTCGAAACATCACATCAGTAGATCCATAGATTTAAGAAAGAAGAGACCCCAATCTGTCAAATTTTCCCAATTGAATATGAACCTTATCCCTTTGTGGTAAAGTTGAAAATCTATCAAAGAAATTTGACAGATTGGGGTAACTTGATGTGCTGGCCTCTGTACAACATACGATTCCTTGGACTTTTCAGGGAGTAGATTTTTGGCAATGCCAATGGCTTTCCGGAATCAAATCACTATCGTCACTCGACATTTTTGTGAGAATTTGTAGTGTTAGTAATATGTTGCAAAGCAATTTTCAGTATATTAGCGTTTTTTTTTTGTGTTATTTTTTTTATATTCTACTCGTGGTGGCCAGTTCTATGTTCGAACAATTTACCTATTTTTGGTGCAGCATATGTTTGTGAAGGCGAAATTAAGCGCCAGGGTAGCCCGCGAAATTCTAATTTTCTTACATTTTTTGCAATTTGCTGGTCAGTATTAAGTTGTACACACGGCTAAACATTAAGCTATACATTTCCAGTTTTAGACCTCGCATTGTATAGGGTTTTCTTACAATCAGAAGTCAGCCTATACTGGTTATGTAGGTATAGCTTGATGTCTAGCCGTGTGTACGTTGATCAAATTATGATTCGGGACCGTAACAAATATGTACCTATTTACAGAATTATAATCATTAAAGTCATTAACACAACTATAAGACCAATTAATTCTATTGAATGACGGTATTTCATGAAATCTTGACATTTAGTATTATACTAACTTAACAAGTTGTATTACTGATTCTAGTGATCATAATTCTGTAAATAGGTACATAGTTGATACAGTCGCGAATCATATATAATAATCAACTTACACCCAGACAGACACTGAGCTGCAAATTACAAAAACCGTAAGAAAATTTGAATTTCGCGGGCTACCTTAGCGCTTCCCCTTAATGGTGAATGAATGCATGGAATTAATATGTACCTACTAGACTACCTATTAATGAACATACTTGTTTAAAGGCCGCTGTACACATTGGGCCAACGCGCTGGGCAAGTGCGATGGGCCAACGTGTAGAGGGCTACTTTGTTTTATATACAGGTAGATTTTTTTATCACCATCCAAATTTTTACAAGCTGTTCTACCCATGAATATGAACAACTTTCACTATGGGACCAACTCTGATATCATGAAAACAAAATCTGCTGTTTCATACAAAACTTCAATACCTATTTGACCAAAATGTATGAAACAGTTGATTTTTTTTTCGTGATTTCATAGTTAATCCTATAGTGAAAATTGTTCATATTCATGGGTAGAAGACTTTGTAAAAATTTGGATGGTGATAAAAAAATCTTCCTGTATATTAGTCTATGACTTTGCGTTTGTCCGGTAGTTGGTGCCAGCGCTGGCCGGATGTTATTTTTTCGTGCACACATCAAAGGATTTTGGCGAGCTCCGCAAACAGGTTTCACACATTGACGTCTTATTCAGTTCGTTGTTATTTGTCAGCAAAGACAGTAGTGCCTAAGCGAAATTTACCGAATTTACGTTCCCGATTTTCGATGACGGCGGTGCAGTGTGGACAAGACGCAATATTACTTTACTCTATGACAAGACGCTTCGGCCGTCAAGGAAACCGGGGTTTCGTAACTGGTTTCCTAGAAGGCTTTTTTATACGTCTTACAATTTATAGAAATGTACAGATATGAACTTTTAAAATTAACATTAGCATTAACGACATTATCCGTCGGGCTCTTGTCACCGCCGGGGTGCCAGCTGTTTTAGAACCTAATGGCTTGGCACGCGACGATGGGAAGAGGCCAGATGGAATGACCATAATGCCTTGGAAGTTGGGTAGGCCTTTGGTGTGGGATGCAACCTGTGTCGACACCCTCGCGCCATCCCATCTTCCTAGCACGGTGGGCTGTGCTGGGGCGGCTGCTGCAGGAGCAGAATACCTCAAACGGCGCAAATATAACAACCTTATTGGGTGCTATATGTTTGAGCCGTTTGGGGTTGAAACACTAGGGCCTTGGGGTCCGGGTGCTCACCGAATATTTCGGGAAATCGCCAAGCGGTTGGTTGACTCTACGCGTGACCAGAGGGCTGGCCTAATTTTAGCCCAAAGAATAAGCATTGCCATTCAACGTGGCAATGCTGCCAGCCTTTTGGGCACTTATCCCATTGACAGCGATGCGGACGAATTTTTTGATGCCCAATGAGCTCATGCCTTTTTCTTTCCCTTTTTATTTTTTATTTTTAAACACTTGTATATAGTATAAATATATTTTAGAAAACAATTATGTTTAATAAAGAAACTTTTAAAATGGAGTTCAGAATATACGATAATTAACGCAAGACCTTATACACCCCAATTAGAGTATAGAGTTAAGCATTATAATATAATGACCAAAACTGAATTCTTTCAAAGCTAACTATCGTGTTGTCCCTAGCATTACTTGACGCATTTAAAATTGAGTCTTATTGCCTTGAAATAAGATTTAATTTTCATTGGCTCAATCGGCGGGCAGTACGGCAAAATATAAAAAAAAAAACCTATAGTTCAGTAGTCAATTACAACGCGGTCACATTAACGTGACCGCGTTGTATGAACAAACTACTTTCAGGACTTGCGTTTATTTTGTTACACCTTGTTGACCTTGTAATACAATATATAGCAACAAAACAAAAACAAAGAAATATTCTTAACTTATTATAGTAATTATAATACATTTTAATATAGTTATAAACAGATAACTATCTGCAGTAAAATGACTTATACCTTCAAAATGACTGAAATCGGCGTCTTTGTTTTTTCGCGGCCATCAACCAAATCTTGTTTTTATAGTTTAGAATAGTATAATATATCAAACGAAACTTATTTTACATGTATATTCTCGTTTATATGTCTCTAAACGTAGTCCGAAATGGTTTTACTGCAGCTAATTAAAAGTCGGAGTATAGATAACATTGTGCTAAAAGACACGTATCTAAACGAACTGCAAATTGCTTGACGATTTGTAAAAGTTTGTCTGTTTGACATTTCTGAAAATAAACATTTCAATTTTCAATTCTGTGTCTACGTATGTGATAATATTCTGTCGTCTTTTATTAGAAAGAATTTAGACAAATTGGATGATAATCTGATAGTTGCAACCGATGTCAGAGACTTCATTGCAAGCCCAACAAGAGCCCAAGGAAGAGCTACCGCCGTCCAAGATACCTGAATCCGTAAGGGTTAGTATGATTGTACCGATTAATATTGCTATTGGTTTTATTACCGTAACCATTACACTAGGTTACACCATAATATACAAAACAGATTCATAGCAAGGTACTTATTACCCAAACAACATTACATTCACACATGTTGTATTTTCAGAAAATAATATCAATGGAAAAAGAAAATGAGTCGAACGCTAATCGAAAATCCAGGATTGACCTGAACGCGCTTCCTACTCGTCAGTACCTCGACCAGACAGTAGTGCCAATACTGTTGCAAGGTCTCTCTGCCCTGGCTAAGGAACGGCCTCCAGATCCCATCAACTACTTGGCTGCATACTTATTGAAGAACAAAACTACCTTCGAGACCCACACCTCTACCAACAATAACCCTCCGCCGAACCCTCAACCGTAATACTTCCTTAGTTATAAGATGTACAGCACAAGTATGCAGTACAGTAATAATATGCATATTGTAATACATAGGTTTAAAATTTTGGTTTTTATCTTTGTGACAAAGAATTATCTGCTTTATGAAAAGAATTTTACAACATGACATAGCTAGTAATAGGCTCCAAACTATTGTTACAGCAACTATTAGTTGTTATGATAATTTTTGCTCTACAGCAAAGAAAGGGTCATTTGGTTTATCCACCCTAAGGTAGACACACGGAAACGCATATCTGAGAATCCACCCTAGGCCTAGTTGGATATACGGAATTTATAAGCTTAGGGTGAATTCTCGGACATGTGTTTCCATGTATCCAATTTAGAGCGGATTTTTTGAGGTGGATAAACGGAATAACCGCAAAGAGATCTCGGTGAAAACGTTAAACTTAGATACAGACTACTTAATAGCATGTTTGCTAGTCAATTACTTGCTCAAGTTAATATGGCTGCTAGCTATGATCACATTTCGTGTTTTAATAGTAGTTTGGAGATTTTTTTTTATGAGAGAATTATTGTTCAACTAGTACAGTACTAAAGAAATAAGTTAGTTTTTTAGTCAATTACTTTATGCATGTTACTACAGATTAACATAGTCTAATAATACAGCAGTGTGCATACATGAGCCTTGGTCAAATGATAATCAATTAAATGTTCTTGGTGATGTTCACCACAAAATAAGTTGGAAGTAATGTAGAAGTAATAATATTTTGCTATTTAAAATAAATAATATTAGACTAAACATTGCTTTTTCTTATGTAACATACATTACACAAAGTATTATTTTGTTTTGGGGTTATTCCGTTTATCTACCCTTGAGCCTTCTTCCTCTATCGTTCTTTCTCTTCTTCTTCATTTCACCATAAGGTGTACACTGAATGTTTTTTTTTAGTCTCGAAATTTTTACTCTGACATCACGAAAAAAATATCAGCTGTTTAATACAAAAGTTCAATACCTACCAGACCAAAATTTATGAAACATCAGATTTTTTTTCGTGACTTCAGATTTGGTCCCAAAATGAAAGTTTTTCATATTCATGGGTAGAACACCCTGTAAAAATTTCGAGACGGTAAAAAAAAACATCCGGTATAACACGCGGAAACATACGCACGAGAATCCACCCTAAACTAGAGTCAGAGCAAACCCATTTCAAATAAAAAAACCTAGTTGGATAAACGGAATTAATAGGATATAGTGAATTCTCGGACATGCATTACCGCGAATCAACCTTTGCGTAATTTTTTCAGGATGGATAGACTGAAAAACTCTTCTTTAGTACATATTTAACAGGTGAAACATATTATATTTTTTTCATTAATTGAGATAAGTAAGCCAATAGAGGCTATTTAATTTTTTGTAAGAAGTTCTCTGTGGGAGCGCTTCCAATAGCAAAAATTATTTCACTGTTAGGAACCTACACTATTTGCCGAGTGCTTTATGATATGGTTGACTTCCACGTGGACGCTGTGGCGGGCAGAAGATAGAGGGGTTGTAAAACACCCTGTATTTATAGACAGTTGCAAAAGCAAGTTCTGTCCACAAGATACTATACAATGTAAAGAACTTAGAACTTGGTAACTTCAGACAAGAGCAATATTTTAAATTAATACATCTTGAAATAGGTATACAATCTTTTTAATACCTAATATTTGTTCAAAGCAAAATAAATACAAAAACTGTAATAATTTCAATCAATTTAATCAACCAAAAAACATTGTAAATGAACAACATACACCATTACACTACATATAACAAGCACCTCACACTGAAACTGAACATATAATAATTCATTTTGCTTCTTTCTCGGCCTCCTCAAGAAACTGCTGTCTATGCAACAGCCAAGAGTCATTATCATCGGCCCCTTCATCTTCAGGCACGACAGAAGGCAGTTCGAACTGAAGATCGTCGGTGATGATGCAGCTTTCGTCAGTGAGTGAAGGCACAGATTCGTGGACAGGCAATGGCACTGGCTCTTCAGGCAGAAACTCTGCTATGTAAGCCGTGACGTTGCGTGCCCGCCATGTTGCGATCTTGCCTGTTAGGAGGCAAGGATATAAATTAGGTACTATAGTTTTAAAGGCGACCAACAAGGGATCAGTTGTTAATAAAAAGGGGGCCAGTAGTGGTAGTCAGTAGCGACATCTAAACAGCTGCGTTAGAAGTACACAACTAGCGAGTAGCGAGCGAACTACAAGTTACAGAATGCCGAAAATACTGACGTCACACAATTGTGTTTAATAACAAGCAGTTTTCATCATAGAATCAAAATGCTCAACCATGAACCCAACTACGACCGACCGACGCGCGACGATAGCCAAACACTACATTCGTTTGACAGGAGGCTCCTTCTGATGCAATTGAGGAAAATTCCACTTCATTCCTCCACTTCCACAAGTCCATCTTTTGTTTGGGGCGACAAAATACGCACTACCAACTCTCTCGAATAAGATACAAGTATTATTATTAAATTATTCATGCTTTTCCTGGGAATCGATGGATTCAAGAGGCTAATGCAGTTTTTGTCATTTCTAATTGTATGCATTCGCAGACACTATAATAGGTACCTATTTATGCATTAAATCCCGTTCCTCTAAAATTGTATCAGTCCGAGGTCTCTTGCGGACGACGACCTCAATCAAAAATTAGACGCGTATAAACTTGCTTGCATTAGATTTAAATAAATATTATTATACCTACCTACTGCCATCAAACCGGCAGTGGCTCTGAGAACAAAATTCCAAGTTTAAAACTCACCCAAAATATCATCACGCAACTATTAAATTATCTACCCAAGCTATCTACCTGCTATCCTTGTAGGAACAGTAGGTAGGTATACATCAAGCTAACAAACTCATTGACCAGTACTTGCTAGTTGATTGTATGCCTCTTTCAATTCTACTTGCAAAAGGTACCGTTACCGTTCATCCTTACCTGCTGTCTCATCAAACTCCAAGGACTCCTCTTCCAATCTCTCTTCTTTTACGTCTTTTTCTTCTTTCTCCTCTTCGCCTTCACCGAATTCCTCACTAGCTGGATCTTTTATAAGCAGGTAGAATCCATGTTGCATACAATTTGTATCAAAGACGAAGCATCCCGAACCCTTAGGCTTTCCCTTCAACCAGGAGCCATGGTAACGATAACGAGGGTAAATAATTTGTCCGGGCCCTTGGATCGTCCCTTCGAGCCATGTCCCCATGAATTTTATTTGGTACTCGGCGAAGAAGTACGTCCCTAGGCCATGTCGTTTGCCTTTGAACCACGCGCCCTCGTATATGTCACCGTTGGGGTAGTAGTAGGCTCCGAACCCTTGCTTCAGGTCGTGCCGCCAGTCTCCTTCGTAGTGAGAGCCGTCTGGGTACACCATGCGGCCGACTCCGTATTTCATGGCCCTGCGCCATTCGCCTAGAGGCAAGAATTATTTGTTAGATCCTAATTCACGTACAACCTGTCTATTATGTTCCAGTGTCAAAAATTTTCCTTTACCATGTATTTTATTTGTTAGCTTAGTTGTTCATTTTATTGTGCATGTTGTGGTCTCCTGTAATTGAAAGAGTACACCTACCAAATACTTTGTCGTCCATTAACTATATAATGTTTAGTTTATATATTTTGTTGGAGATCCTAAAGTAAATAAATAAATAAACCTGCGGAAATGTTACAAAAGCTATTTCGTGTCAAGATTTGAAAATTTTGAAACCGCCTACACACATCTACACCAAAGTTGTTTACCTTTCCCGTAGCTCTACACGTTTACCAAAGTCGTTTACCCTTCTCATAGGTCTCAGGTTTCCATACCTTCGTACCGAGAGCCATTCTTGAACACGTACAACCCTTTCCCGTTCCTCTGTCCGCGGCAGTAGCACCCTGTGTAGTAGTCTCCATTTGGAAGAACTGCCCATCCCTCCCCGTGTCTGTCTCCTTGAGGATTCCTCTTTCCTACGTAGATCTAGGAAATTCTGTACATTAGGTATCATAGGCCAAGGCCAGGTTTATTTTGATTTTGATGAAAATAAAAACTTGAATCGTTTGTAAACATGTAAGAAGTCTGTACCGAGTAGGTAAGGAGTACCTGTAAGTATCGAGTACCAAGCAAAACCACAGTCTTGCGGATTATTATTTCTGTAGAGAAACTACTGCAATACAGCAGGTAGCATTCATAAGAGGACTAAAGGCAAAGAGTATAATAATAATACGGGAGAAGAGAGCCCTCTTGTGCGATTTCGATGCATCCAAATTCGATGAGTCGCCACCTGCATTTCTTAACGGGAACTAAGGCAGGAATGTCTCTATTATATATATACCTACTTACGTATAGGTTTTAGTACTCTTTTTATAGATGTATAATATGTATATGTGATCATTATTAATTTCTTGTTTTTTTGCAAATAACAGCTGTGTTTACGTCGTATGTCGATTAAAATGCGATTTGCGAATATAATGATGATACATTTACCTACTAAATTACAATCATTAGAATTTAATAACTGAAGGAGTTAATATTTATACTTTAATGATCGTGATTCAGTGAGTAAACGAGTCATCGTTATATTAGCGAATCGCATTTTGATCAACATACGATGTGAACACAGCTTCTATTTGCAAAAAACACAAGAAAACTTGACTTGAATATCGACAGCTACATTTATTGGAAACAAACAAACACAAACAAGCGCAGACGCAAGTCGCGGCGGCCATAATGTATGATGTTGCCAGAATATGTCACACACAATAATTATGGATTTCCGTGACAAGGTTGCCATAATTGATAACGCTGGACAATACTGGACAGCAATTATATCATTGACTGGACAGTATGAAATATAATAATGTGATCATTTTGATGGAATATATAACAATTATTCTCTAGAAAAATACTTTATATTAAATTAGCCAACTAAGTTATTTTTGGTTAAAATCGGGATTGCAGAGACATCTATCGATAATTATGAAACTAATAGTTTCCTGTTAAGTAAAGTAGATGGCGACTCTTCGTTTACTGAAGTGGTGCTTGTTCTAACTGTCTCCCCCCCTGACTAAAGGTCTACTTGAACCGTTTAAATCAATGTTTTTTTTTTAATCATCTAAAGCTATGTTTCAGGTATTTAAGACGGTATTAATTTACCCCGATAGTGTCTATATCCTCTCCTGCTTCGCCTTTTGCTTCTGCCATAATTATTGTTTTTATTTGATTTGATTACAAACACAATTTAAAAATATTATTGTATTGTCAGATAATTGACAATCAAAACATTCTATCCGTCATCTTCATGCAACAATAAAACAATGACCAATTGAAAAAAAAATCAGTAAATAGGTCTCATGTTGCAAGTAGGTATGTAAACTCTGGCAAAAAATAATAATAATAAACAGAAATAGCTTTATTTCTCACACACCCATGTCTGAATAAATTAATAACACAATATAATCAAAATTGAAGCAAGCTATGCAAATGGAACGAGTTATGTGAGCTGGGTATCTTAACATGAAACCGTGTGAATCAATGGGTGACTAGACTCAGGCAATAGTTACAAGTTCAGCTTCAAAGCACACAAGCAAACGAGGAATGTAAATTAATTAATAAGATCAACGTTTGAAAGTAAATGCAAGGAATAGAACAATAGTTAAGACACGTTAAAATTATATGGATCTAAGCGTCATTGAGGAATCCTTTAGCATTATTCCAGCTCACAGGAAAATCACAGACAAAAATATTAATGTATAGCCTCATAATTAACCAATTTCTCAAATATTTTCTATAAAATTAATAATGATTAATAACAATATAAGAAAGCAATAGGGAAATAATAGAAAAAGTTTTTTGAAAGACAGATAAAACCCTAAATTTAAAGACCTACAGTAACAACTCATAAAGTAATTTTGTACTTTTCGGTTTCCCGCTAAATTGCATTGTCGTGGCAAGTAATACATCACACTCGTCTCTAAGGGCCTTAACGCTAACTAAATTCAGTTACTTTTATATTTATAAGGTCGACACAGTTCTGTTCTTTAGGTCACGAGACAGCGGACCGATGACCTCAATCAAGTTGGATTCCATCTGCATTTATTTTGAACAACTTTTTATTTACTCGTTTACCTCATTCGATCGAACCCACATTGACACTAAACTAGGAAACGTTAACTGTTTATTGTTTATGTTTGTTTTAGCGCGGTGGGGCTTGCGGCGGCGCTTCTTCTAGCTTGCCCCACACCACGTTGCACATCTCACGCACTAGAGCCTGTTCTCCCGAATCTAGGTCCGGCGCTGGTCTTCTTCGCTCACGTTCTACGCGTTCTCTAACTTCCAAAACCTGTAAAGCACGTACCACGGCTTCAGGGCGTTCATTTCCTCCATTTCCTAGTCCTTTCTCTGCCTCTAAGCGCCGAACTTTTTGCTCCAAGTCTTTCACATATTGTACTGTTCTTTCAGCAAGCTGAGGATGTGTGATTGGTATCGCAGGCGCAGTTCGCATACCTTCCTCCGCGTTTGTCCCGCTACTGCTGCCATCACCGTCGTCTCGCTCCCTTCCTGCTGCTCGTCCACAATTACTACACGTACTCCTCTCACGTTCTTCGTCTAAATATAAGCACAATTCTTTTAACTCTAAATTATCACGAATTAATTCTTGCTGTTTATCATCTAACTGCCTTAATTTGTTCTGGTATGCAGATACTTCCTGTCGCATAACGGATGCTGTGTATCTTCCAAATCGTTGCCATTCTCGAGCTAGTTTTCTGCCCTTCTGTCGATCATCATCTAAGAAGCAACACAAATCTCGAAGTTCCTGATTATCCTCGCTTAATCGCCGATTAGCTTCTTTCAGCGCTTTTATCTGAGCTAAGAGCGCTTGAATCTGTCTTTTCTGGTCAGTCGATGCTCGAGGTCCCTCGGGTTCCACACGTTTGGTAAACTTCAGCATGTCAGCTGATCTTCTATGAATCTGTTCTTCCTCAATATTACGCTGTGCCCGCTGGATGTCGTCTGCGCTTCTCGCTCGTGCAGTTGGCTCTACGGGTTCGTGCACAACAGCTTTCGTCACTACCTCGGATGGCCGCGGCATACGAAGTGCTCCCGATGGTTGAGGATATCCTTGACCTTGTGGATATTTTAAAAAGTGAATAGATCCTCCACTGTACGAACCCGGAACAGCACCATGCGCAACTAAGGGGTACTGCGATTTGCTAGGATCGATAGATTTGCCTGCGTATGGTGGTTTATACTCCTTGGCGGACGGGTCGATAGTGGCTAGTTTGGGCCCGCTCGCGGCTAGAGGAGGCGGATGATAACGCGGTGGAAAGTTGACCGGTTCCGGGCCCTGTTTACCTAGTTGCTGCTTCTGTTTATTAAATTGGCCTGCGTTCTGATTGATTGACATTGTCGTTGGAACCGTTTTCGGTTACCAGCTCAGTCAATACTTGTGTTTTTGGAGCTCATTTCCAAATCTTGCAGATCACGTAAATGCAAAAGACGAGACGGCATGAGTTCAACGATTGGTCCTTGAATGAACAGAGGTGGGGGCCGCCGCCGGCTGCGTAGGCTGTAGAGCGTGGCATTCGCGCAATTAACTCGACCGTCGTTCTTTGTGTTCACGAAAATCACTTGTCACACACTGTTTGGGAGCACTATGAACTGATTATTGTCAAAGTTTTGCTGATATGGAGGGAAACAAACGTTTATGTGATGTTGTTTTCAAAAAGCAGGTTATGCGTGACCGTATGTCGACGGTACGACGCGGGCGCGCGCGGGGCGCATGTCTCGGACTGGCCCGGCGGCGCTACCTGCGCGGAGGCTCTCGCGCAGCGCGGCGTCCCGCTCTCGCGCGCCATCTCACCTGCGCGGCTGCGTGCACGCACACAGAGGCATCGCTGTACGAAGAGCAATCATTGACTCCAAACTCCAAGTAATGCCACACTGAGACACACTCACAAGCAACACATCTGCACGTCACACTCGACGACGCGCAGGCGCACTCGCGGGGATAGTTCTCGACTATTCATACTCTTGATTGAATTGCATACCTTTGTATGACAATAACTATAGTACTCGAGCGGAAGAAAACTTTCGATGATTCTGTTTGTAGAGCAGAATACATTGCGTGTACCTGTACATATTTTTGAGTATTTGAACCGCTACTTATCTATTTTTCCATAGCTTAAAAGTAGTTGTTTTGGACAATTTGCCAACGCAAATTCGCAGTCATATTATCTTCAATGTCAACACATTGAAGATATGACTGCAAGGTCGACATCACTATCGACATAAATCAACCTTGACTGGAACAGAAGTACAACTTTCGCCATGGTAAGTTATCTACTTCATAAAATTCTTAAATCATTCGTTCACTGACAGACAACGCGCAGCCTAAACAGCTGGTTCTAGAAAATTCAAATTTAAGTACCTACCTAAGTTCCTTACCTATTTAACGAAAGTGAGCACAAAAAAATCAACCCCTAAAGGAGTTAAATAGGGGATGAAATTTTGTATGGAACTTAGTAATTTTTGTCGATGGGAAATCCCATAGCTTGTATTTACCTAAGTTTAAGTTATTCAACTTCTGGCCTAATGGCAAATTAATGATAAGTAGGTATTTTTGTCTGACACATCGAAGTAGGGCTTAGTTGAATACTCTGTTCAGCTGATATGTAATGTACCAACATCTGTTTTGTTACCCTCTGTCAAATCTAGCCTACCAACTTCTCTATCTACAATCCTAATCTTGGTTGACTGGTAACCGACTCTACAATGTTCGGTTCCTGTCACAACCAAATAGCAATGCGCTTAGTAGTAAAACCTAGAGAGAAAATTATTATTGCCAGGAGTTACTTTCGGAAATTAACGACTTTAATTTCTATAAGTAGGTAGATAGTTTTATAATTTGGGAAAATGTGTTATTAGATTTTTCCATTAAGCTACGAAATTATAAATATAATTTTATTTTTTTATATTATTTTTTTATCATTCATTTACCTACTTAATTATATTCAATTTTACAGTTTAACTATAAATTGAAATTAAATTATAAATTGCCCAATTATAAAACTGTTACTTCTACTACTACACACCTCTGCGTGATGTTATGTTTATTTTTTTGTAAAAAAGTTTTTATTTTTCACTTTTTAGTGAGAGAGTTTGTAATTTATCTAAGTTACAATAGCCTAACGTCAACTGCTCATCACCTTTTACAAAATATTGCTTTTCCCGATGCTGGGACGTTAATTTTTGAGGAGTTCTCCTGGTAAGAACCTGAAGAACTCCACTCCACCACCACACGCATTGTGACGAGCATAAATTGCTTAGCAACCATATTAAAGTAATCGAATCGCAACCCGTGAAATATTTATCATTGATTAGTTCCGATGGCCGTCTGTAGTCTTCATCATCAGCTCCACTTTACCAAATGATGATTTCCGAGAGCAAATGCTCAAGTTACTCTAAAAAATATCCAAATCGCTATAGGTTTGCCAATAAAATTTGAGGGTTTCCCTCGATTTCCATGGGATCCTCTCATCAGATTCCAACTTGCTGACAATGGGACCACCTTGGGAGTATACCCTTCAAGTTACTCTAAAAAATATCCAAATCGCTATAGGTTTGCCAAAAAAAGTTGAGGGTTTCCCTCGATTTCCATGGGATCCTCTCATCAGATTCCAACTTGCTGACAATGGGACCACCTTGGGAGTATACCCTTTTAAACAAAAAAATAATTTTCGAAATCGATCCACAAATGACGGAGAAATCGGTGAACATACAAAAAAAAAAAAACAAACATAAAGTCGAACTTATAACCTCCTCCTTTTTGGAAGTCGGTTAAAAACGTACCCTTATTAAAGTCTCGATCGCAGTTTCGCTGAGACTACCTAATGCCAGAAAAAATTTTAATAATACATACTCACCATAAACATTTCATGTAAAGTATGTTGCCAAGACTCGTATAACACTTTCACTGTCACTGTTAAAAAGTTAGATCAGAAATCTAATGTAGAGCCAAGCCCCTAACTACAAATTCTACATCTTTGTCAAAATGTAGGGCTTAGCCGTTGTAACGTAACTATTGCACAACATTAAAAGACCTATGACTTAATTTCGTACCATAAACCCAATAGGAGTTTAAGTACGATGGCCGAGAAACGCACAAGCCAGCACTTGGGCTGTTTTTATTTTTGTTGTTTGTGTGCAAATACTAGCTTGCATACCAAATTACAGCGTTATAGGACTTCAGGAAATACCCTAAAGATTTTATTTTATACACACACACTTGCACTTCCCTTTAAGGGGGTCACTCACTGGTCTTTTAATGTTGTCATGCAATAGTTCAATCGAATGGTCAAGCCATACATTTTAACCAAGATGCAGGGTTTGAAGAGTTATCGGTTATGAACTTATGAGTCTCCGATTTGGAACTGTGCTGCCAGCAAAACTCAACTCTTTGGTAATACTTGACTAACGCGCCGAGCGAGGACAGTCTTCAGTTCACAAGGCAAGTTCACCCATTTCACTTGCTCATCGGTATACAATACATGTGATTTGGCAAGTATATGCAAAGTGTCCTACCCACGGGGGTAGGCAGTGCCCCCACTGCGACTTAACGCCAGTAGTAGCTCGCTCAGTGCTCGGGAAGGATGGCGCGCGTTCGTGCGCCCGCGCAAGTCGCCTGCATTGCGATCATACTCCTCGTACAAGGTAAGTTAACATGTGGACGGCTTGCAAAACACTTTATTCGGTGTTTTTATTTATATTATGTTGGCTCAGTTTGTAAACGGCGATTTGTAAATCTGTTGAAATTATCGAGATTTCGAAAAATTTTTGGATATACTGACTCTACTAAGACCGAACAACCTGTTTTTATGATAGCGGCATATTCTTATAATTTCTATAGGTAAAGTGTTCAAATGCAGTAAATAATAGGGGTTTGTGTGATGTTCGATTCTCACATTGGGCAAAGTAGGTACCTATTGGAAATCGACACCGACTCGAACTATGCATTTCGACCATAAAGGTTAACTTCATATTTAACATTGGGTAGAGCCGAGGCTCCTAAATGTAAATCAAAACGTTAGTATCAACGTTTTAATTATTGCGAAGACAGTAATTTATAGCGTTCTTCTTGCAAACAACCAGCAACTCACCACTTATAGACCGTATGCTGGTCCAGCATACGGTCTATAAGCGGTTATTTCTGGTGTAATTCAAGTGACACTTAAGTAATCCGTTCCCTTTCGTTCATTGCACATTCCTAAATAAGTGATTCTATGTTAGAGCACTGCTGTGCAGTCTCTTTCACTGGAATCGTTGCTAAAAATGGTTTTTATAGCCACAATAGTTATTTACACCATCAATTATGTCTTACATCTATTTTACGTAATAATCATAAAAATATGTGGGTAGGTATGTCGAGAGTCATGACTATCATATTATTATGTTCTAAAGCCACAATTTCTTGCTATTTATTATAGTGATATATGTGTGGATATGATCATGATTATGACTTTACTGCACAGTTATATCAGTTCTACCGAATGCTATCCGTAAAAGCTCCATTAAATTCTCTAATCCCAGATCCTTATCCAACATAGGAAACTTTGGGCCCAAATGAAAAATCGGCGCGCGGATTAATCGCAAATTCTATCAAACCATAGTATTTTGAACAGCTATAGTAACAACTTCATTCCATTGGTACAGGTGCATTCTCTCAGCGACATCCGATCAAGGAGGCGTTGTTCCTGCACACCGATGCCTACGGTAACGCCACCTTCGAGGACTGCGTGTGGCGACGAGACAAGGAAGTCTGCCCTGACGCTGACGTGAACCTGCACCTGTATACTGAAGCAGATCCTGTCAAGAATGTTGTGAGTATAAAGCCCTTTATCTATCCAGTCGTTGTCACTCCGGAATAAGAAACTGGCAGTGTAACCCGGTACAGTCTTTAGGGAAACGAATTACCTAACGAGAAGGGTTGAGGATCGCTAGGTTGATTGCGTTTCAGGCAAAAGGAATCTCTATTCATTTTCCAAGCATGAACATTTTGGAGTTATATTTCGATGAAAATTCATGGCAGTTCACCTGTCGTGAACCACGGTTTACAATAATGTTGAAGGCTGATTTTTTTCATCTATTCACCTAAACTGTATTTGAGTCCTGGGATATGTATCTTTATATCCCTACGGGATATATATCATATGTCGTAGCATATCTTTCCTCTCGCAAAGAGTACTCCTGAGTCCAGTGACTCCCTGCTGTGGGAACATTACAGGCCGATTGTAGGTATTATGTGTGACTTTATATTCTATACCTAAAGGGTCTTGTACTAAACCATGTTCAATCTTCGATATCTGACTCTCTGATCGTGTGTCAACATCAATACACCGATGCCTAGGCCGACCATTCGTTGCATAATGATAAATGAATATGCTAATAGAGTTTTTGTAAGAAACATCAGCATTGTAGTGTCATGTTTACCTAAATCTGAGAGGAAGATTTGTAAATTATCCAAAGGTATATCTAACGCATTGTATGTGTTCGTAGTTCCCACGTGTCTATGGGCAGGTACATAATAAACACGCAACTATCTACTATATACCTATGTAGTGTAAGCCATTCTTCAAGAATATTTAGATAAATCATAAAACAAATGTCCACATAATTAAGCCGTTGCTTGGTTACGTAACTTTATACTTGCTTACTGCATCCGTGAGCCTGACCCTCGGGCCCTATGGGCCATCAGGTAAACAAAATTACAACATTGCACCATTCAAACCCAGCAAAATACTTAAAAAGATCCTTTACTGGATTCCAATACTCTCTACGATTTGGAACATTCTTCCTGTTTTAGAACATGACAAACGGTTTTCAAATGGAACAATTCGATGGCATCTATCGACACGGCCAAACCAAACTTCAAATCAAGCCCAAAAACCAATTCGCGGCCATTCTTACTACTTACAAGTCTACAACGAAAGAGTAGGTACTAGGGAATATTGTAATATTTCAATATAAATTATGTACATTATGAACGAAAGTCGCTCACCTTCGTGTTTCATCGGCTGTGACCAAGTTTGCACTTCTGTTTAGTGGTATCGCCCATTGAGTAATCTTCAATAGGCATGCAAGATGTTTATTTTTTCGTAATTTTTAATCGATGTTCTGTATACCTATAGTGTTCAGACAAATCGCGTGTTGTGTTTTGAATTTGTAAGACTAGAGGTTAGCTTGACCATAGATCACGAAAGGTGGGACAGACTATTAGTGTCCTTGGAAGCCCTATTATAATTTATTTATTTAATACTTCAAACACACAAATGTACAGACGCGGCCCATTGCCTGACCCAACAATTGCCTTGCTTAAAAACTTAACAGAAGCACAAAAGACAATTTATTACCGAGAAAATTTGAATACACATGGGAGTATATCAAACTCAAACCATTTGTTTTATATTATATATTTATTTCAGAAAGATGAAGCTAGTTGCCCATTCCAAAGCGTAGTAGGTTCCTATGGACACAGATAATATAATAAGTACTCCTATGGAGAAGAACGGGTAAGAAACTTCACGACTAGGCCAGACTTTAAAAAAAAAAATAGGTCCACAATTGACGGAGAAATCGGTGAACATACATAAAGTCGAACATATAACCTCCTCCTTTTTGGAAGTCAGTTAAAAATAGGTATCTACATAAAAAATATCAGTCGCCTTTTGTTTATATTTTGCAAGCATGTGGACCTTTTCTACTTCAGTGTTGACACAGGATCGAACCCATGACTAAACAGACACAGTCGAACTAAGTTTCACTTTTCTCATTACGATGTACGAAGTGCGGCTGAATGCAAGAATGCGTCCAAAATACCGCTACTCGTCCTCAACTCCTCAAGGGGACTCGGCTCTCCTTCGCCGGACTCATAAGTTATTTCGTTCACATACCTACAGTCCATTCATAGTGGCACTGAATTTACAATAACTATACAAGAATTGTGTCAGAAACCTACATTTTACTATTTAGTCTGTCTTTGAATCGAAGTAGGATCTTCGTTCTATTTCAAAATTGATGTTAGTGTGTCAATTTTAGTACATCATCAGAAAAAATCCATTCCATTTTTACCCGACTACGGCTAAGCCAAAAGGAGGGTCATGATTTTAGCAGGCTATGTAGATAGGTATTTCTCACTAAATTTTACAAAAAAGTAAATAATTGGATCGAAAAATAAAGACATGTGCTCTAATTTCTCGAAAATATATCTAGTAAAGTAAACTTGTAAGTAGATATTGATTTTTTTTATTTTTTGAGTTTTGCTGTAGCATAATATCTGAAGTAAACATAGATACTGCATGTTGTGATGAATCTGTCGTCTGACTACCAATGTCTTACATTCTAATAGAATACAAAATTTGTTGAATCTTATCTTACATAACAGAGAGTGTTATACATTATCACTAGCAGCACCCCGCGGTTTCACCTGCATACGTTTCTATCCCGTGGGAATATCGGGATAAAAACTGTCCTATGTCAACTCAAATTCAAAAAGTTTATTTCAAGCCACTTCTGAATTGTCAATGATCGGTCAGACAGAAAGATGAAGCTAGTTGCCCATTCCAAAGCGAAGGTACCTATGGAGAAGAACGGGCAAAAAACTCCATGGACACTCTTTTAAATCAAAATTATATGGTTACAAAGTCTTGGTTAGGTACATTATCATCACATCCTTTCCCGAGACTGAAACTATCTCTATACCAAATTTCATCTAAATCGGTTCAGCCGTTTAAGCGTGAAGAGGTAACAGCTAGACAGACAGACACACTTTTGCATTTATAATATTAAGTATGGATTACATTCGTAGAAGTTATGCAATAATTAGGAAATGATAATTAATTAAGAAGTGCATAGCATGCGTTTTTGTCTTGTTGCTTTGTCTTTATCATGGGAGTTATGGGTAATCGAACTGTAGACACTAATGCACGCATCTTTTGTCCTGACTACAAAGAAGGGTTATGTTTTTTGAAGGACTGATAGTAAATGTAAGCATTAGGCTACCGTCTCACTTCTACCACCATTATCCTAATAGACTACGACTGTTACCAACGAAAACCGGCGATTTAAGGACGGAGTGCCACAGGGAACTGTTTTAGGACCCGTAACGAAAAAAAAGTAATAAACTATTTTCCGAATTGACTGAATCCACATCAAAACAAACATTTTTAACATAAAATCACGCCTATAATCGCCGAGGGGTTAGACAGAGGGCGTGTATAGGATACCTGCAATTCGCCAATCACATTAATTAAGCCCTAACAGCTGTTACATGAGCTAATTTAATGTCGTTGGCGAAATGCCTCGGAGGCAAGTCTTGCATAAGTTTCAAAATTATTCAAGTGCTCTTTATTTATAGGTGGATCTAAGCAGTCAAGACTGGCTGCGTCAGAGCGGCTGGGACCCGGCGCACGAGACCGTTCTGTTGATACATGGATATGCGGGAGGAGACGACACCTTGCCAATCGTCGTTCTTAGAGATGGTAAGAGACATTATGCTTCTATCATAGATTATGAAATAATACTTCTTATAGAAGGGACACTCGCTATATAAGTAATATTTCAAAGTGATGTTCTCCTAAAGTATTGATAGATATTTTATGGTTTTACGAACATGGTATTCTCGAAACAATACCTACTATTATGAAATAGGTCTTTTTCCATTGTCACAGTTCATAATTCACGAGAATATCGCTTTTGAATGTTGCGTAACTGTAAGGTAGGTATTTATGCTAGCGACTGTAAGTACCTATCTACTTGTTATTAGTTATTCTTGAAAAATTATACTTACTTTGTCGTTCGATACTATTGTTAGATATCGATTCCCACTAGGTACTTCACGCTAAGCTTCCAAAGGTCTCTTCCATCAAAGTCCAAAAGCATGAAAAAACTTATTGTGATGTAGGGTGTAGTTATTTAATGTAATTATTCTGACAGTGCAGGCAGTGCTAATTTCGAAAGTTATTATGGGGGAAGATTGTATGCGCAGTGAATAATTTCTTTGGCATTGGCAGTTTACACCACAAACTGCTACTGACTAAGTATGCTGTAAACTTCCGCAGACCCGTTACAGCGGTGCTATTCTGTTGAAAAGATCACTGTGATAACTTAGGTGAATAAGTTTTCACGCTGAGATTTTTACCTACTGTTCTGATTGATAGCATAACTTACTCACATTAACAACATACCAAAGTACTTTATCATCATCATTTGAGCCGAAAGACGTATACTGCTAGACATAGGCCCCTAAGCACCGCCATAGGCCTCCGCAAAGTACAGTCGCCGTCAGATATATTGTAGCAGACAAGGTGACCAAATACTTCTGAACAATTTAAAATGTCAATAAGTTACATACACTACAAGTTACCATTAATATCTGAACATTTATTAGTTCATTAATATCTGAACAGATGCTTGTCAATAATTTCTATACACACAGCTAACCAAAAATAGGTATCTGAACACTTTCAACGTCAAGTGTATCTACGCAGACAAACACTGAGCTTACCTAATTCGTTACTGCGTGATATAAAGGACGAACCGAAAGTAAAGTTGGAAGCACTTCCTACTGCAATTTTTCCTCAACTGTTCAGATATTAAGACTACCCCATCTGCGTAGATACACTTGACGTTGTAAGTGTTAAGATATTTTTGGTTAGTTGTGTGTCTGCTACAATACATCTGACGGCGACTGTACATGTAGGTACTTGAGATTTAATGTTTGGGTAATATTTTCTGCTATTGAAGATCGAAGGCCTTGCAGTTACGCCTTTGTAACTGGAGAGATCTAAGGGCGTACAACCACCAAGCATTGACCCGAAAGGTCAAATAAATTATGACAACCACATCTCATGGATGGCATAGGTTAGTCATAAGGTCCCAAAAGCCATCGTACCTACGCTTCATTACAAAAAATAGCCTTCAAGCTTCAAGACAAGTGAAGAAAAGAAACTAGCCTCTTACCTAATTGCAAAGAAAATACAGTCCTTATTAAGCAAACCGCATCTTTTATTGCGGCGATGTGCCATGAATCAATTACCATAAACTGCTTCCCCTGGATCGTAGCCAGAGGTGAAAGTGTAAGTGTTTCTGATGCAATACTGTCATCTCGGCAGGAACAGTCAGTTGCGTACGCGCCGCATTACAATTTACAATGCGCGGAGCTCCCACAGCTTTCTCTGCAATATGTTGCAGTACACAGCAGTTCGACGACCTGCATATCAGCATTGACAGTTGTGAAAATTGTATCACTATGCATTGCATTGTGAGGGAAAACTGACGTTACATAATTTTAAAAGACATGCTTTAATTTGCTGTAATAACTACCTTCATTCTCAGACCAAATAAAAAACCAAGACAGAGGGCTGTCAACAGTAAAGTGAAGCCGGTTTCGTAAACATGTGTGCACTTAGTGAGGTGTAGTTTCATTGTAAATGCTTGTATATGTGTGCGTGTGAGCGTGTATGCAAAGAGCGGAGCTCGGAAGTGTAGTTTTGGCATGCTTCATTGTATAGTTCTCAGCGCTCTGTCTTGGTTTTTTATTTGGTCTGAGCCCTCATTAAGTCAAGAACAATTCGTATAAGACACTGCCCATAAGGCATTTTCTGTATTGACTCCTCTGATCTTTGCATTCCCATAGCTAGGTGCCTAGGTACCTACACTGTGGAAAGGACACAGTTCGTGATTCTAATTTCTCGTTGAAATATTTCGCCGGTTCATTTTTGTTTTTTAATAATTATAATATCCTTGGACATTTCACACAACGCCATATAGTCCCAAGCTAAGTAACTTAATGCTTGTGTTATGGTAACGAGATGGCTGATAAACTTCTTTCATACATTTTTTTTTTGTAAATACATACATATTATAGATAAAACACCCAGACCCGGAACAAATACTTGTAGGTCGTACAAATATTTGTTCCGTGCAGGAATCGAACCCGCGACATGCTGCGCAGCAGTCAATCGCTCAACCACTGCGCCAACCGTGTCGTCAATTTCCCTATGATATCTGGCGGCCATGCAGACTAAGCTAGAGTGCATTGTCTTTTTGTGATTTTGCACTGGTAATGCGCGCTAACTATACTTAGCTTCAGCTACAATCCATTGAGTCGATAACCATTCTACTAAATTTTAATAACATTTAAGATAAAATTTAACGTTTATATACATAGTTATGGCTTTAATTCCATACACTCATCTACAAAGCTCAACTAACACTGCATTGTTCCAGCGTACCTCCGCCGCGGTGGCTACAACGTGTTCATGCTGGACTGGGGCGCGCTATGCCAACCACCTTGCTACGTGGCCGCAGTCCACAACCTGCGTCCGGTGGCCCGCTGTGTGGCCGACGCACTCGCTGCCTTACGCCGCGCCGGTCTGAGGACAGACAACCTCACCTGTGTGGGACACTCGCTCGGGGCGCATCTGTGTGGCATCATTGCTAATTATCTGACGTTTAGGATGAATAGGATTATTGGTATGTATGATTGTACCTACTTATACAACCTAGAGTTGTTGAGTTAAGTTAGGCGTTGAGATACGAATAACTTCACAATATTTTTTAATGCTGGCAACATTGTGTTTTGCGCCCTGCTATATTCTGCGTTTCGGGACAGAATTTGATTTGTACGGTCTTATGCCAACGCCGCCGCACCTCTTTAATAAAGTAGGTATTCATAACAAACAAATACGAGCACCCCCTTTTGTGACAGTAACTACATCTCTCTGGTAACTGATAGCGGTAGTAGGTACCTATTTAGACAGAGCTAAAGAATATTCTTTAGCTCCGGCTGCATACGATCGTTAGCACATAAACTTCCTAGATTCTTGTAGGACTACCAATATTTCTAGAGGTTTGATACTTATATAGTTCACAGCCAAAATTTATTTGAGAAATCTTAAATCTGTTCTACATTAAACTATCTTCAATTTGCCAGGGTTGGACCCAGCTCGTCCCCTGATCCGTTCAGCGCCAGCGCTCCGCTTGGACCCGGGCGACGCACGCGCTGTTCACGTGCTGCATACTAACGCGGGCCGTTACGGCGAGGCGTCGCGACTAGGACACGCAGACTTCTGTCTCAATGGAGGACGGAGCCAACCATATTGTGAGGATACGCCGAGTGAGTACAGGAGCCCCGTGGTACCATTGTGAGCAAGGCAGGTCAATTACAGTTGGTGCGTACCAAGTTTTCATTGGTGTTTTATGTAGTTTACCTTAGAACGCGTCCTAAACAAAAGCGGTCGCGTGGCGCGTTGTAGTGTGAGATCCGCCTACCTCACGCGACGATCGAAGCGTTATGTCTGGTCAAATAAATTAATTTTTATTATTTTTATCAAGGAAATAAAATGTGTTATTATCTCTCTGTCTCCGTATAGACGAGGCGCTGTGCAGCCACATCTGGTCGATCTGCTACCAGGCGGAGAGCCTGTTCCGTGCGCGCGAGGCGGCGCCGTGCGGGCGCAGGTGCTCCGTCAAGGTGGCGCCGGCGCGGGCCTCCGCGCTGCCCGTGCCGATAGGACAACCTGCGCCTATGAGGTTAGTACCTAATATCCGCTACTTTAACTCCTGTTTCTAAAAGCCATCAACTCACCATGATCATTTAGCCGGAAGACGACTAACGTCAATGACCAATCTGGTTGCATTGGAATGGGGACTATCGTTTTTATGCCAACTGGGGCGCCACTAGCGGGTAAGGTCCTGTCAATACTTATGTTTATTTCATAATTATGTTTTGGATATGATAAATTACCCATATCTTCATACAATGTTTATTTGATTACACTTTAAAACTTCAAATGAATATTTACGTTATATAATATTGGCAAGCATGAAGCAGACAAATCCTTCCTCCAAGTGCTACCAAATTACATCCCAAGTTGTTCCGTCACTCCTCCGTAAAATTTTAAGCCATAATTAGCCAGGAACGGCACAATCTTTACAACAATAAATATTATGAATAATTAGTAAAAAAAACTCCATAGAAAATCCCGCAAACAATGAATATACACTTGCTCCTCCAGTGGTAAATTCGTTAGCGTTAGAATGGCTGGTTGCCTATGGCAAGCGACTCTGAAAGTATATTCAAGAATTGCTACCCAATTGCTTATATTTGCTACATTTCTTCAATAATTGCTACATACGATACATTCAAAGAAATATGAATTTTTTTTTTGATCAGCCATTCTGACGTCAGGATGACTGGTGGCCTCCTTGTTCAGCATGAAGGATGCAGAATTTCCTAAAGTTTGTTATATCAATAATTGCTTACTAATTGCTACTTTCACGAATTTTAGTTTGAGCTTCGTACATACATTAGGTAAAAAAATATAGATTTTACTAATATTTGTTCGAAAAAGCTCCTAATAATTTAGAAAGGCAACAGTTTTTTTTACGTTGAACGCCTGCAATATTTGAACAAGACGGTCGCTGTCGTAAAAAAAACTGTTGCGTCCTTCATGCTGAACACGGAGGCCACCAGCCATCCTGACGTCAGAATGGCTGGTCATAATAATATTCATATTTCTCTGAATGTATCATATGTAGCAATTATTAAAGAAATGTAGCAAATATAAGCAATTGGGTAGCAATTCTTGAATATACTTTCAGAGTCGCTTGCCATAGGCAACCAGCCATTCTGACGCTAACGTAAATTCAAATGCGTTTTTCATTTGAACGTTGCCATTTTTATATCATTGAGTGTATTGTTACAGAAATGTTTAATTATCTCAGATTCTGACTTCAATTTATGAAATATTCTAATTTCCAGTGCATCAGGCGCCTACTGTCTCGAAGACTTCTCGACGCCCTTCTGTCCGTACACCTCAGGGTTGAAAGAAGGCGACCACCGCTGTTGTCTGGACGAACTGTACGCCGCCGCCGCCACAGCCGACCCGCCGCGCAAGAGGCCGCGACCTGTGCGCCTGCGTGGACCACGGTTTAGGAATAATGATAGCGATAACTATACTGTAGCATAAGATACAATATAACATCACGCCTGTACTATCGCGGACACAGCCGCCTGAACACCACTAAGTTCATTTCTGCTTGCACTCAAAAAATAGATGCGCTCTCTAGTAAGCGCGCCAAGGTCAAATAGTTCATCCGTAAAATTCACAAAAGGAGTACACGTGATGCGTCACTAAGCTGCGCAGTGCAGGTTGCAACTAATTGCGTTATCGCTTTCCTAATAGGCGAAAACTTTAAGGGGGCGTGGCTTAGCGCCGCCACAGGATTTAATTAAGCGAAAAAAAATTTAAGTGATCAGGTGGAAAAGGCCGCTATGGTACCTATTACCCCAATAGGTAGACAGAGGCGTAGTAAGTCCCATGTACTAGGCTACAAGGATCTTTTTTGACGCTCGAATGACGTTGACAGGGGGGCACTAAAATGTTTAGACAAGATGGCGGCTTCGTACCAATTTTGGCCACGCGCCTATGTATTCTTGTACAGCTATAATTTGGGGCTTTGTAGTCAGGGTTGCTACTGAGAAATTCCTCTAAAAAAAAAAAACAAAATCCCTTTGCCCGACCTTGGGTTCGATCATTCGATCCATGTTCAATCGCACTTGCGATCACTCAGTCCTTTCACAGCTATTTTACCTCTGACAGCTGCAACCCAACTGGAACCTTATTACAACAACAATAAAGATCAGTGATTTTGACAGACTTGACAGTTGAAGTAACCCAACAGCAGCCTTATTGTCACGAGATTAAAGATCATTGTGAAATTGACAGTGATGCAAAATCAGAAGTAAAATAACTGTGAATAGACTGTAGACACTGACCTCTATTAAATGTATAATACAGGTCAGTGACTGTAGATCAGTGGAGCTCAGTCGAAAGGTGTCAGACTGTCAGCTTTAAACATTTGTACAAACATGTTTTTACTGTGTAATTATTTTGAGTACTTATACATTTATATAAATACTAGCTGTGCCCGCGACTTCGTTCGCGTGGATGTCGGAAAACAACAGGTAATGTGTCGCTTAGGAAAGGTGTAATTGCCACTCCTTCATTGAAAAGGAAGAATCATCAGATCTTGCCTGGTAACGCTTTCCTTACCTAGGGTTCGCTACCACGGCCCTTTCGACTGCAATCACTGCGTCTTCATGGTTCATAATGACAATGCGACGAAGTGTCACTTTGATTTTTGAGAATAAATTAAAATAAAAGCGCCTGCTCGAGGCTGATTATCTAACCAAACAGCCATAATTATGTCCATTAACGGTATTCTAAGACAGACGCAAAATAAAATTTTGATTTTACGTCTGTCTTAGAATACCAACTTGTAAAATAATATCATCATTTTATCTAAAGTATATCTGAGATTAGTAGGTGAAGTTTGAAGTTAGTTTTTCTAAGTCTTGGTTTCTTCTCTGTGGTAAATTTAGAATTTCTTAACTTGGTATTGAAGATATCATATATACCTACCAATATTATGCCTCATAAAGCATCGAGATATCTAGATGATAAAAGGAAGAATACATTAATGGCTTCTACATAAAGTTGCCCGTGTAAAAAGCAACTCATTAAACTTTGGTTATATTTGACACCGGCCGCCATTTAAACTACGAAGATGAAACCCATGAAAACTTTAGACATAACTTTAACCGACTTCCATAAAAAACCCTAGAAAGTGCAAAATAACCTTAGTTTGGGAAGACGTTGCGCGTTGGCAAAAAATTACAGACTTCTGAAACCAAAGGTCTATTGCACTTTGAAGTGTGTTTTTAAGTCGGTTGTATTTTATTTTATTTCACACAAAGTCGTGTAAGTTTACATTGAAAACCATGAAAACGACACACATGATAAAAAAAGAAAAAGAAAATTGCAGCCGCCATCTTCGATTTTCATTTTGACGTCACAATCGGCTTCAGCACTCTCGAAAACCATGAAAACGACACACACTACCAATTTTTCGATTTGCAGCCGCCATCTTGGACTTTCATTTTAAACAATACTGAAACGGTTTACCAACAGTCGATTGGTCCATGAACCGTTGGTCAACACCATTAACTTTTCATCCAAAGGACTTGTGACCCACGAACGTTTCCCCAACAGAACTCTACGTCAGTGAATGCTTAACCAACAGAATGTTTTGACCAATAACTTTTCACCCAAAGAACATTTGGCCCATGTCAAATAGAACTTAGGATGCAAGGGCGAGCGAAGCGAGCTCGGGACTTGGGGCACCCCGACTCGGACAGGTAGGGTTCGAAGGGATAATCGGCGGCTCAAGTGAGCGAGCAAAGCGAGCGAAGGGCACCCCGAGGTTAGGCTTGGTTAGGTTACTTTATACCCTTTTCACAGAAATAAAGGACTACGTCTTATTATTATTTTACTTTCATCTTTCCCGGCGTCTGTTGGCCTTGTTCTTTGGGTGAAAAGTTATTGGTCAAAACATTCTGTGGGTAAAGCATTCACTGACGTAGAGTTATGTTGGCAAAACGTTCGTGGGTGAAAAGTCCTTTGGAAAAAAGTTAATGGTTTAAAGATAATGTTCACCAACGGTTCATGGGCCAATCGACGGTGGGTAAGCCGTTACAGTTTCATTTTAAGCTCACTATTGGCTTCAGCACTCTCAAAAACCAATAAAACGAAACCCATAAAAACAAAATTGCAACCTCCGTTTTGGATTTTCTTTTTGACCTGCCCTATCGGCTTCAGCACCTTTTAAATCTATGAAAACGACATCTATGACAAAAAATCAAAACAAAATTGCAGCCGCCATCTTGGATTTTCATTTTGACCTGACTATCGGCTTCAGCACCCTCGAAAACTATCAAAACGACACCCATGACAAAACATTTAAAAAAAATGGAGCCGCCATCTTGGGTTTTCATTTTGACCTGACTATCGACTTCAGCACCCTCAAAAACCATGAAAACGACAAACATGATAAAAAAAAATTACAGCCACCATCTTGGATTTTCATTTTGACCTGACTATCGACTTCAGCACCCTCGAAAACCATGAAAACGACACCCATGACGAAATAGTTAAAACTTTAGGCAACCGCCATCTTTGATTTTCTTTTTGACCTCACTTACCGGGGTCAGGATCCTCGGAAACCATGAAAAATAGCTCTCTCTCTCTCTGTGTGTGTGTCTCTTTCTACCTATTACTTTGAAAAATGAGGCATAACGATTTTTCGTTATTTGACGATTTCTCCCTTAGAACTCCTACCGCAAGCTCCTTAGAAGAACTTCGTTAAAAAACGCTCTGCGTTACTCAACTTTCTATATCAATAATTATCCAACTTCTCTATCGCTCAGAACACCACATTAATTATTATTATCTTACATTATCCTCACTTTTTGTTTAAAATTATTATAGCGCCACAGGCGCCACTAAATAAACCATCAATGGAAAGCGATTTTGTTTAATATTATAATCATTATCATTACTTTTTAAAATAACATAGACATAAGTAGGTATCTGTGTTATTTCGTCATTTAAGTAAGCATAAACTAATAGGACGTGATTATTCACATCACAACAACAATATGTTTTCGTTAGTAGGTACTATATCGCGCCAATAGATGTCGTTACGTGTTACTAAAAAACGTAAAAAGTTGTTCTAGAATACTTTAAATTGATTATATCTTTTGATAGAGTGAACCGATTGCGATGAAATAAAAACTAATCACTGCTCCGAGTTCTACACCATATTTGAGTATAAAAAGTAACGGTATTGGTTTGGTACTTTTTACGTTGACCCTGTTCAAATCAATAATCTGGCACATCCAAACAGACAAACAGACAAACCGACAAACAGACAAAAATTCCAAAAATTGATGAAATGGCATCTGTTGGTTATCCTTTAACACCCCAACTATTTTTTTTGGAAATATTTTCAATGTACAGAAATGTCTCGTCTACAGATTTATTATATGTATAGATAGATATTGAGAAAATTAACTAAAGTGGTAAAACAAATAAAAAAACGGATAGCCTTTACAAATACGTTATAAAAAATTTGCTAAACTAAATGTGAAATACAACAATAAAAGTATTAGTGCCTAATTCAAAACAATACACAACCTATGTATGTACCATATTTTTACACAATTATCTAAATATGTATGATAAGTGTAAATGTGTATAGATTGCAGAAGTTTAGCCAAAGAAATCTTACCATTTAGTAATATTGAATAAATTATTACTTGTACATGAAAATCGTTTAATTTTAAATGGAATTGTTACCTAATTTTAAGGGAGTCAAGTAAAAAACACAAATTATAGAATCAATCCTATTTAATAAAAAATAATATTAGAACTAAAATCACATCGTGAAAACCATGTACAAGTTTGACACAGAACTTATACTTAGCTAGCACACTGTTGCTAAACAGTGCCAAAGACATCTCTTCAGGGGCCATAGTATGAAGTCATAAACCCAACATTGTTCCGTTGCGAAAAAGAGATGGTGCTATAAGTCATGCTATGGCTCCATCTCTGTCTAACACTGGAAATGTAATGGCTCTAAATCTACGGTTTCCTAGAACAACGTTTCAGTCATATTTATAACGGACGTCGTGAAAACCTGTCATCCAGTTTGACACTGGTGTTAAAAAAGGCTCTGTATTTATTGCACGACTCTGCGAAGCCCACGAGCGAGAGAATCGCGGCGATAGTCGCGCCGTGCCATCAAATTTTCGCCGCGATGATATCGCCGTGTGGAGACAGGTAAGAGAGTGTATAGAAATACGTGACACGACGATAATATCACCGCGATTCTCTCGCTCATGGAAACTACTATCGAAAAACTAATTTTGCCTCCTTTCTGCAACTGTTTCTATTGTTATACTGCTGCTAGTACACAGAACCTCCATGTAGGTGAAACGAAAAAACACCAAGATATTTCTTAAAAAAACTCCCGTGAATCAAGTGTGAAACCTGAAAACATTGTCCCCAGCTTGCGAAAAAATCTTTTTTTTTTTGTGTTTTCGCCCAGTAACCCTACTGAAATCGGCTCTTTTATTCAAAGTAGCTTAATTATAAACTAACTAATATAAAATCTATATCTATGGTTTTTATACGATCAAATGAGCATTATGAGTCGTGCACTTTTGGATTTTACAAATTTTGGAAATTACGGCCGCATGTGGCGTTCACCGGTTATAAAAAAGAAAACCGTAGCTTAACTCGTGAAAACACGACGTTCCCTACTTAATGGATATCGCCTGTCTTTTGAAGAAAGATGAATTTAAAGGCGACTTCCGTTTCAAAAATAGCATGAACAGATAACTGTAATACTACGAATATTATGCGCTGCTATTTTCAATCTATTTACTTTGCTATTTACAAAAAAAAAAGTGGGAATAAATATATTTTACACACAGTTCATTTAACATGCTTTTTGAGGAATCGATCGCCAACTATTATACATTTTAGCGGTTAACATTACAACACTATAGGAGTAGGAATATTAACTACCTACATTGTATTGCACTCCTCTGTCACACATATGAGTATCTACTTCACGTGATGCAAGTTTAATACAGCCCCATTCAAACTTTATGGCGGCTCTGAAGTGCGCTACTCACTGCGCAGTACCTCACCCCTCACCCCGCTGACAGGTGAGTTTGTTACTGCGCAACGACTCGCCTCATGTTTCGAGCCGCCGTAAGGTTTGAACCGGGCAGTACAGCTGTTACTGCTCAGTACCTTACGAGGCCAAAAAAACCCCAACTGCAACATTCCGTATGCGCCGGAACTAGAAAGACATTTTAGACACAAAAATAAACTTGTAATAATTCAAACAATGTAAGAAAGCGCATCTCAAAAAATTACAGTTGTCTCCCTGTGTTCGGTGGCTGTTGATTTGGTAATAGGGTTGCCAAGAGTGTGGCTAAAAACTAGACATGAATAGTCGCGACTTGACGACTAAGTATACGAATATGGAAGAAACTGATTTTTATTTATATCACACTAAACTATAGCTTTTACAGCAACACATGGTGAGACGACTACTAAAGGCTAGCCATTTGCGTATTTAAACAAGCACTACAAACCTGCGAATAAAAAGCACACATTTTTTCTATGCACAAAGTTTTTAATACGTCCATTTTTTTATTGGCAACCCTACAAGTCCACAGATGCATTATCAAGTTAGTATTGTTGTCAGCTTTTGTTGCCAGACATCAGAAGAGACAGAAGAGCTGCCTTTTCTTTCTCCTTCTTTCTTACTACGTCAAGGCTGCGCGTGCGCCACGTACTTTTCCTTAGCTTGATTGGTCTACTGCCAACGTAGCGACCTATAATAAAAATCGAGTTAATTAGAGGTACAAAAGCTTGTAGCTTAGCAGTCCATTCAAGTCGTCATTAAACAGTTCGATTGACGCCGTGGCTAATGGTTTTTCAAACAACTATTGCCTACAGGTAGGTTTTCCAGTTCAGAGTGTAAAAAACGTATATTTTAAAGAAGCTGTTGCTCGTGGCTTTATTCGACAGACAGAGAGAGAATTATTACATGTATACTTTGATACAAGTATAAGAATGTTTCTATGAATCCCGGACATGGTCTGTCTGAATGCCAATCTATTCAAATAAATAAAATTGAAGTGTGTTTTTAATGTCAAAATAGCAGCTTTTACTAAATGCATTTGAAATTATACGAGCATACAGTACTTTTTAAGTAAACAAAAAAATATATATTTTTGTCTGTCTGTTTGTTCCGGGTAATCTCCGCAACGGCTTGACCGATTTTGATGAAATTGGATACTTTGAACCCTCTGGAAGGAAAAAGACAGGCGGGTGAAAGCTAGTTTCAACAGTTTTAGCATGATTGACATGCAGTAGCAAGCATTAATTATTCTGTTGGTGATCAAACTGTTACTGTATTAATCTTACCATCCATCTCCTTCATAGCCTTGATGAAGTCTCCAGGGTCCTTGAAGCTGACGAAGCCGAACCCTTTGCTCTTGTTCGTCCGCTTGTCTCTTATCACCTTAGCTCTTTGGAACGAGCTATATTTACTGAAGGTGCGCGTCTAAAAACAAAAGTATAATAAACTAAGCCTCTGATAAATTAAATAGAAAGAAAGAATAGCGTTTATTTGGTTACAGTTCGTGAAACAAAAATATGGATAACAAAATAAAAAACCGGGCAAGTACGTGTCGGACCACGCACAATGAAGGGTTCCGTAGTTGGAATGAATTTATCCCAAGAACAAACTTAACATTGTAGTTGAAAAACATGTTCTCCCATACATTCCAACTGAAAATGTAAGTTTGTACGCACTATATTGAGAGATTTACCATGTTGTTTCAAGATCATAGACTTCTTATTAATTTTCCTGTAATCTATAGGTATAGAACTATTTTCTGTATTTAAAAAAAAAAAAATTGGCTCAGTAGTTTCGGAGATAAGGGGGGGGGGGAATGGTAAATTTCCGTCTATTGTCTTAAATAACTTTAATACAATTTATTTTAAAATTATGAAAAAAATATATTTGAGATCCTCACGGTAAGCCCTTTCATTTGATATGTCACACGGTACAGACTGCGAAACTTTTTTTTTAAATTGTCTATTTACCCCTCAAAAATGACTCCCATTTTCAAAACTATAACAGTGTGTGCCTCACGGCTGCACCAAAAAGGTATATTTCAGAATTAACGCCAGACAGATGCTGGTTTTCTAATAAATCTTTAGAGACAAATGACGGGGAATACAAATCAAATATCAAATAACAAAATATGAAATCTAACTCAAAATAACTCTAGGTTGGGAGCCCCTGGACTAATAGGGGCTCCCAACCTTTTAAAATACGACCCCCAAACCTTTTTTTAATATCTCTACGACCCGCAAATTACTTTGTCGACTTATGCAGAAACGCTTAAGAATGTAAAAGCAAGCTTCAAATTTCGTTTTGAACATTTAAACAAAAAAAAGTCACTTTTTCGAGTAGCATATACTCAAAACTTATGAGAATGCATAATATGTAAGAGCGAGCGATGCGAGCTTCAATAATTTTGCACAATTTCGATATATTTCAATTCAATCTTTATTGCATCCATAATGTAATCACACATTTTTCATAAGTTTCATTTGTTTTCAGACAAAGTAAGTTGTTGAAAAGCTGAAAGTAAATATTTTGATACTTCTTGGTTTTAGAATCTAGCCTTAACGTTTTCTAATACTTCATCTGCCTAACCTGTTCTAATACTTACCAAGAAAATAGCCTATCGGTGACTTTACGCCTCGCAGCGGAGCGCCCCACTGGTTAGGAATCAGTAGTCTATTTCATGTTTTTCAAGTTATATTGACTGTTCAAGCAATGTATGTTGAAAATAATTCTTTAATTCAACGTTACATGGCATTGAACAATAAATATTGGGATCACATGGCAGTTTCACACTGCATTTGAATTTAACTACGTTGTCGTGTGACCCCAACTTTTTACAGTATAAAATATATTTTTACAGTTAAATATATCAATCAGTAACTAGCTCATCCGACAGACGTTGTCCTGTTAAAGACACGTGGCGCCGTGGCGCCATTTATTATCATAATAACGTTATTTTTGTTTTCCTCGGGAACAGCACTTTTTTTCGGGATGAAAGGTACCTTATGTCCGTTTCTGTACAACATAATTATATGCAAAATTTCAGGATGATCGGTTCAGTGGTTTAAGCGTGAAAAGGTAAACAAAATTACTTTCGCATTTATAATATTAGTTAGGATTTGCTGAACAATACAGCTGCATCACCGTGTGAACGGCCGCTAACTGTAAATACTCACCAGCAGTTCATCTGTGACGTCATTTCCGAGGTCTCCACAGAACATGCGGAAGTCATCGTCAGTCCAGTCCAGTAGTGTCACATCCTCCCAAACCTGACCTCCAGCTGTCCTGACAACCTGACAAATATAAAATATACAGATCAGGATGGCTATTATTCCAACCTAACAAATTACTTTAAAAAAATTAATGAAAATTATAAAGCTAGTTCTGTAAAGCATCATACCTTTCTGTTCTTCTTCTCCTTCTTGGGCTTGGCGACGGCATCGGGCACAGTGATGGTGGGCGGGGGCGGCGCCACAGGCGGGGGCTCCACCACGGGCTCCGGGCGCGGCGGCGGGGGTGGGGGGGTACGCTTCTGTAATATTATGAAATTTATTCGAAAGCAAGAATCTTCGCAAGTAATACAATCATATTGAAATTATTGTCTGAGGTTTGAAGTTCCTGGAACAGCCATGTAATTTCAAATAAAATACAATACTTGCACAATTGTTAATGTAAATGATGACCTCTGTAATGGGTAAATAGCTCAATCTAGTTAGGTATAATGTATGTTTACCATGGTCAAAATTTGATCATTCAATACACTTCAAGATCAAAACCTATCACTCTACCTCTGAGTTTGTTTTGGCCTTTCTTCTCAGAGTAGTCACATATTTGATAGGAAACGCCAACCTCATCTAGTTTTTAATATGATTGAAGTGTAAGTGTTTGTACTAGCGCAACGACATATACCTGGACCAGCTACCCTCCGGAAACCTGACAACACACTTACATCCTCGCCAGAAGAAACGAGACACGTCCTTATTGAAACTCACTTCCCGGGATGCATTTTCGCACAGGTAATTGACTGGCAGGATGCAATTCAGACTCCATCTGAGAACGATTGGCACTACGCTAGCAGGGTGATCACGCTGGACAAACTCCAATGGTCCATCCACAGCTTCCACCCTTTTAAGGCAGCCGGCCCTGATGGAGTGTTCCCCGCCCTACTGCAGTGGGGTGGCACCTCTGTCGCCATAAAACTGGTGCCGTTATTGAGAGCGTGCCTGGCCTTCAGATACGTTCCTAAAGGATGGAGGGAAGTGAAAGTAATATTCATCCCCAAGCCAGGTAAGGGAGACTATACAAACGCCAGATCCCATCGACCAATCAGCCTGACCTCTTTTCTTTTAAAAACTCTGGAAAGGCTGTGCGACAGGGAACTGAGGGATGGCGCTCTAAAGACTTTACCGCTACATTGTAACCAACACGCATACAGCTCAGGTAAGTCGACTGAATCTGCCCTTCATCTGGTAGTCAGCCAGATAGAGGGAGCGATTCAACAGAAAGGCACCTGTCTGGGCACTTTTATAGACATCGAAGGAGCTTTCGACAAAACCAACTTTTCCAGTATCAGCAGTGCCCTCTCTAGACATGGAGTAGAACAAGTACTAACGGACTGGATCACAAACATGCTAAGTAAACGAGTGGTTCGCCTTGAAGGTGAGCAGCAGCTGGCCATGATAGCCAGAGGCTGCCCTCAGGGGGGGGTCCTGTCTCCCCTTCTATGGAATCTGGTAATCAATGACCTCATCACCAAACTCAACGCCAACCGCTTTTACACAGTAGGTTATGCAGACGACCTCGCAATCCTGGTCTCGGGGAAGGTAACGGGTACAGTATGCAACCTTACTCAACAAGCGCTACGTATCGTAGAGAGATGGTGCAGGGATTTTGACCTTTCAGTGAACCCCACTAAAACTGAACTAGTCATGTTTACCCATAAACGAGTTTTAGGGCCTTTTCGCCTACCTAAACTGTTCGATACTGAACTCCAGTTGGCCAACGAAGTCAAGTACCTCGGGGTCACACTAGACAGTAAGTTAAACTGGAGGAGTCATCTGGACAACATACTGAACAGGGCCTGCATAACCTTTTGGCAGTGCAGGAGAATGATAGGTAAGAAGTGGGGCCTATCCCCTAAAATTATACTCTGGCTGTACACTGCAGTGATCCGCCCCATGATCACCTACGGGGCTGTGGTCTGGTGGCCCCGTACCAAGCTAGTTACAGCCATCAACAAACTACAACACATGCAAAGACTAGCCTGCATGGCGACTACGGGCTGCATGAGGACTACTCCGACTGCAGCAGTTGAAGCCATCCTGGGAATCCCACCACTTCACCTGTTCATACAGCAGGAGGCGACGATGGCGGCAGTACGTCTTAACACACTAAATCTCTGGGGTAAGAGTGACACACCACACACTACGGTGCTTGAGGGACTCCACAAGGAATATCCCATTACGAAAGCCATAAACGACCGGGTACCCAAACAATTTATCTTTGATAAAAAATACAAGATCCAGCTTCACGAGGACAGCCGTTGTGAAGGGCTGAGCCCTGCAGAACTGCGCATCTTCACGGATGGATCTAAAACAGGTAGTGGCACAGGTGCTGGAATCTTCTCGGAGGACCTCAACATACATATTGCCACACCTTTGGGGGCCCATAACACAGTGTTCCAGGCCGAATGCATGGGCATTTCACTAGCCGCTGCAGCTATTATGGCCAGGAAAGTAATGGACCACTCGATCCGCATACTCTCAGACAGCATGGCGGTTCTGCAAGCGCTGAACAGTTATACAGTTGACTCTGGGCTAATACACGAGTGTCACCAGCGCCTCAACCAGGTCGGTAACCTCAATAAAATAACCATTCAATGGATCAAAGGACACAGCGGTTCGCTGGGTAACGACGCAGCCGACGAGCTTGCTAGAAGGGGGGCTAGCATGACACCAGTGGGACCTGAGCCCATCGCCCCACTCCCGTTCGGGTATATACGCACTCTGGTAAGGAAACGCACCAGAGACCAACATTGTAAACTTTGGACGGACCAAAGCGAGTGTAGGCAGGCTAGGGAAGCACTTCCCACATTGGACGGCCGCCTCACTAAACAGGTTCTCCGTCTAACTAAACAAAAGCTGCGTATAGTTACTGCAGCTTTAACCGGCCATGGGTCATTTAATAAACACCTCTTTGTCATAGGAGTAACAGACAGTCCGCTGTGCAGAGCCTGCATGGAGGACGACGAGACAGCGGCACACGTGCTTCTAAACTGCCCGGTGGTCGCCACGTACAGGGCAAAGTACTTCGGTAACCCAGGTACCCTACGTGAGGCGGTCAGTAACATCAAGGCGTTGCTGGCCTTCCTTGAGGAGCTGGGGTGGATCGAATAATCAAAATTCCCACCCGCACGCAAAATACGCGCATTGACGTGGAGTTGCGGACAACAGCCCGTATTACCTATTACCTATTAAAGTGTTTGTACAAACCTACTTACAAAAATAAAATCATTTATCATTTACAAAGATCAATAAAAATACACAGAGAGAGAGAGAGAAAGAGAAAGCAGTGGTCGCCAAGTGGAAAAGCCGCGACTTATAAGGTGTAGGTTGTTCATTCAAACCCAAACAGGCGCTTTACTTTTTGTAAACTATTTCATCACCACTGCTCTCAAAACGGTGAAGGAAAACATTGTGAGGAAACCGGAATGTCCTAAAACCAAAAATTCAAAGACATGTGACATCTGCCAACCCGCACTGGGTCCGCATGATAGATTACAGCCACTCCCTCTCGAAGATTGGAGGCCTGTGTCCCAGCAGTGGGAACATTATAGGCTGATTATGATCAATAAAAATACTGCCTTACCCTCTTCCGACTTTCTTTCTCTTTCTTCTCGTCATCCTCTTTAGGTTGCTTGTAGAGTTTGGGTGCTGCTGACAGCACCACAGGCTGTGGCTTGGGTGGAGGAGGTGGTATCAGCTGAGGCCCTGGCAAGCCGGGGCGGAGGAACGTTAGGGCGGGCGGGAACGCGCCCTCCGCGCCACCTGGACGTATCCTGACCTGGTGATAATGGTTAGTGTTACTAGTTTGATCCAATGGTTTAAACGGCTTAGTATAGATTAGTATGAGACTTAGTATTGAAACATCAAATCACCTGTGAAGGCACCATGATAGAGGGCGGTGGTGGAGGGGGCGGTACTGTGGGATACATCATGGACATGTCGAAGGAAGGCATCATAGGCGCAGCGGCGCGCTCCAGCTGCTGCTGCACGGCGCCGAACGTGGCCGCGCCGATTACGGCCCGGGAGACCACGCTAACTCCACCGTCGCCTCCAGAGATCTCTGCTTCAAACCTGGTATCAAAAAAATAAATGAGCACAAGTGAGAAAAGTGCCTTAAGACGACCCACTGACCTAAACTGCACTAAAGTAGGATGGAAGGGGTGAAAGTGGACTTGACGCGAATTTGCTTGTGTTGAAGCAAGCAATGCAGTTCAGTGCAGTGCATCAATCTGTAAATATCCATTGCTAAACCTGAGGCTCAACAAGCAGTGATGCAGATGATGTGATTGCCGTAATTATCTGTAATATTGGCATGTTGTGGTGTCTATGGGAAATGTAAGGTCGCTAAATGGAGTGGCTTCTATGGTTTCATGTAAATTACATTGCTAACCTGGACATTTCATCTTGCATCTGCTGGTATTTAGAGGAGTCTTCCATGTTGCCGCTCGAAGTTTAACCTTAAAGCAGTCCAAAACGTTTACGTAGTAACCAGAAATAAAATGTACGCCACTAATTACAGTCACTATTGATACATACAGATCCACACATTTTCGGGATTATTACTGTGTCAATCGTAATGGGTTAATCGTAGTGAACTAGTGATCAAAATATTTGTTTGACATTTGACGTGATTAGGCCGCCTTCCGAATTGGCCAATATCGCTCACAGCCACAGAGTACTTTTTAATAGAGTGAGACTCAAATCGTCTCACATGCGTTCCATAATGGATATCACGATTATGACAGCTGAGAGCTGTCAACAATTCGGAACACTCGTTAGCGCGCTCACAGTGCTTACTCGGTGTCAAAAAGATATTACAGCAGTATTTCTTCATAAAAACACCACACGTTTCTTCCTTTTCTTTGTTTAGGTGGCGACTGTCAGCCAGAAGCACAATTTCGAAAATGCCACGTTATTAAAAAGACATGGTGCAACTCAAAACAAAACACACACTGACACATCCTCATCCTCACACACACACACACTGTCAATTTTGACAGCGCTCACGGTGATATTTGTACGAGGCATGGTCGGCGTTATCGCAAGATGGCGCATGCCATGACGTCATCTATGACGATTCACGGGACATCGTTATCGCGCTCACGCCAATTCGGTACGGGTTTTAGCACGCTCAAATCGATTACATCGATTATGTCCTCAATTCGGAACGCGCCCTAAGCAAACGCAAAGCAAGCCAAAAAATCACTCAAGTGAAGTGAAGTGAACCATAGATAATATTATTACCAAATGTACAGACGCCAGCACATCAACCTACCCGAAACTGTCAGATTTTCCCAATCAACTTTGAACCTTGTGCTTTAGCGATAAAGTTGAAAACCTAACAAAGAAATTTGACAGATTGGAGTAGCTTGATGTCCTGAATCGCTATTCACAAATCCGAAACCGTACAATTTTGACAGTTCATATACGGTATAAAGTCATCAATTCTTCCGACAGGTATTTGCTGTCGGAAGTGTTATCGAATAACAAAATATTGTATAAAAAAGAGTAATCTAAGCAATAAGTGTCATAACACGGCTCCGGGAAAGGTCCTCATGCCCTTGCATGAATGCAAAGAGCATCTGCCACTGCTCCAATGACACTCTTTTCTGAAAATATGCATTTTCAATATTAGGTACCACGTTTTATAAAATGAAAATGAGGAAATAGTAATTTGTTTAACCTTTTAACCGCCCGACTTCATATCGTTTGTCGTGCCATCAGCGCACGAAGTTAAAAAAAAAAAACGAAAAAAAAATACCTGATAGAAAACAGCGTAATTACCTAAATAAAAAAGCAGATTAAACGAGCTGTGGTTTTTTGTCGTAAATATACGACCCTGGCGAAATGGACCCGAAAATATTTGTCGGATTAATCTGACGTAAGCGGTTAAAAGGTTAAATACCGATAAAATACATACAAACATTTTTTTGTTAAAAAAAAAACTAGTTTTTCACTCAATTATTATTTTTTTTTTTTTATTCTCCAAAGGGCAGGCTATAGTCTTTCGACCATACCGCCTTGTCTTCTGCGTAGTTCTCAATTATCTCTATAGCTCAAAACAAGATTCAGAAAAATAATTATTCCAGATTTCCAGGTTTGACAGAAAGTTGAAGTTTACAAAGCAAGTTTAATAGAAATCAGTAAATTTTATTTATTAATAAAATCATTGCTTACTGTTTTTTATTTGTTAATAGTTACTGAATGCATAATCTATAGTTGTCCATAGTGAAATACTCAATAAACTCACTTAAAATTTTCTACCACGAATATCTATTTACTACCATTTTGTAGCGTTCCCCGTAAACACACCTAAAAAAAAAACCTTCCATACGGATCTGTGAATAGCGTTTTGCCGGTCCTTCGGTTCAGAAATCAGGTTATCGAACAAGTGTCATTGTCGATACGATAGTGAATCGTATGTTTGTGAATACAGGTGCTGGCGTCTGTACAAAAGTGAACTGCACCCGTATTCACAAACATACGATTCACTTTTTTAGGTGTGTATACGGGGAACGCTACAAAATGGTAGTAAATAGATATTCGTGGTAGAAAATTTTAAGTGGTACATAAATGATTTTTATTGAGTATTTCACTATGGGCAACTATAGATTATGCATTCAGTAACTATTATCAAATAAAAAGCAGTAAGCAATGATTTTATTAATAAATAAAATTTACCTGATTTCTATTAAACTTGCTTTGTAAACTTCAACTTTCTGTCAAACCTGGAAATCTGGAATAATTATTTTTCTGAATCTTGTTTTGAGCTATAGAGATAATTGAGAACTACTCGGAAGACAAGGCGGTATGGTCGAAAGACTATAGCCTACGCTTTGGGCGAATTAAAAACATAATTAAAAAAAATAATTGAGGAGTGAAAAATTAGTTTTTTTTTTAAACAGAAAAATGGTTGTATGTATTTTATCGGTATTTAAACAAATTACTATTTCCTCATTTTCATTTTATAAAACGTGGTACCTAATATTGAAAATGCATATTTTCAGAAAAGAGTGTCATTGGAGCAGCGGCAGATGCTCTTTGCATTCATGCAAGGGCATGAGGACCTTGCCCGGAGCCGTGTTTTGACACTTATTGCTTAGATTATTCTTTTTAAAACAATATTTTGTTATTCGATAACACTTCCGACAGCAAATACCTGTCGGAAGAATTGATGTCTTCATACCGTATATGAACTGTCAAAATTGTACGGTTTCGGATTTGTGAATAGCGATTATAGGATTTCGTCGATAACATTGACATTCGATACGGTACCAAACCGTGTCGTAGCTTTGTGAATAGCTATGCAGAAGTGATGAAGTCAGCAATGGTCAGCGATGTCACTGACAAGTGATATGTCAATGTCTTCGTCACAGAGTACACTTGGTCCTGTCATTTTTTTTTTATTCGCCCAAAGGGCAGTCTATAGTCTTTCGACTATACCGCCTCGTCTTCCGTGTAGAATTTCTTACGTTGTAGGTCACATCTCACCATTCCAAGGAGCTCAAACACGATACCTCTGCTGTAAGTTAAAGGAGTTGGGTATCCTGCACATTCCAGGTGATGCTGCAGCAGCAGTTCAAGGTATGTACAGAGGCCAGCACATCAAGCTACCCCAATCTGTCAAATTTCTTTGATAGATTTTCAACTTTACCTCAAAGGTTCATATTCAATTGGGAAAATTTGACAGATTGGGGTAGGTTGATGTGCTGGCCCCTGTACTACTATCATTGAAGTAACGAAATGCCAAATTTCGACTCAATTAGACCTGTGAAAGATGCTCACATCAATTCATCAACTAGAAAAGAGCTGATAATCTTCAAACGGCTGAACGGATTATCTTGAATCATAGTTATGAAAACTTTCGATCAAGTCACCTTTCAAACAAAAAAAAAATACAATCAAAATCGGTTCAGCCGTTTGGGAGCTAAGATGACACAGACACGCACAGATACACACGTCAAACTTATAACACCCCCCTCTGTTTTTGTCGGGGGTTATAAAGCATGTGATCAACGTTTCCAATAACTAAACCGCAACTAGTACCTACATTTGTTGTCTTGAACAATACCCAGTCTCGCTAAATGAGCATTTGTTTTGGAATGGCCAAAGCGGAGTCTATTCATCGTCTTTATGATGTGTCGAGGTGAACAAAGACTTAAAAGAAAAGATGGACTCCGCGCCACGCATATCGAAAGTGAAGCACAGTAAGACACGCCTCAGGCTTACATTTACATCATAGTATGCCGACCGGCCGCCATTACGTGACACGACAGCGTCAATCGTCAATCACGCACTCATAGACCGGTACGGTGCTTCACTTTCGATATGCGTGGCGCGGAGTCCATCTTTTTTTTTAGTTCTTTGATTATGAAGTGTCATTTTACTGCAGCTAACTAAAAGCCAGAGTATAATTAGCTTTCCTAAAAATTGGATAGTGTAATAAGCGCTTTATAATTAACCTATAAGTCCATGCTTTAGGTATAGGTAGTCTGTGGAAGTTGTGGAACAGACGTCAGACAGAGATGAATGAATGAAATTAAGGGCGCGTTCCGAATTGAGGACATAATCGATGTAATCGATTTGAGCGTGCTAAAACCCGTACCGAATTGGCGTGAGCGCGATAACGATGTCCCGTGAATCGTCATAGATGACGTCATGGCATGCGCCATCTTGCGATAACGCCGACCATGCCTCGTACAAATATCACCGTGAGCGCTGTCAAAATTGACAGTGTGTGTGTGTGTGAGGATGAGGATGTGTCAGTGTGTGTTTTGTTTTGAGTTGCACCATGTCTTTTTAATAACGTGGCATTTTCGAAATTGTGCTTCTGGCTGACAGTCGCCACCTAAACAAAGAAAAGGAAGAAACGTGTGGTGTTTTTATGAAGAAATACTGCTGTAATATCTTTTTGACACCGAGTAAGCACTGTGAGCGCGCTAACGAGTGTTCCGAATTGTTGACAGCTCTCAGCTGTCATAATCGTGATATCCATTATGGAACGCATGTGAGACGATTTGAGTGCTGTGAGCGATATTGGCCAATTCGGAAGGCGGCCTAAAGGTCGTTGGTATTAAAAAAAAAGTACTCTGTGGTCGTTGGTCGTTGATGCGTGAAAACTGAAGCTAAGATATCCTATATTAAAGTTTAATAAACGAGTCGATGCGTCTTGTAGTTTCTTTAATTGTAAATATTTTTAGTTAGGATAAAGCATCATGGTTGAAGACGATAATAAAACAATTTGGTGCGGTAATTTACCTGAACAAACTTCTGAGGAAATACTTTACGAACTGTTTTTACAGGTTTGTGTACATAAATGTTGTCAGCGCACAAGAACGCTTTCCGAATTTGCCAATCATTGCTAACAATATTCTATCTTAATCACATTTACAGGCGGGACCATTGGAGAAGGTCAGGATACCAAGAGATCGAGATGGACGGCAAAAAAACTTTGCTTTTATCACGTACTGTGACGAAGTTTCGGTGCCTTATGCATTAAACTTATTTCGAGGTACCTCCTTATATAATAGAACATTAACTTTGCAAAGTCGTGGCCGAATGGTAACTCTACCGCCACCAATCAGATGTTACGGACTGGAACCACCTATAGAGTTCCCTCAACAAACAAAAATTGCTAAACAGTTTGCTGATATGACGGAGGATTTGAAAGACGACGACTTTAAGTCTGTCAGTATGACTCGCCCACCATTTGACCCTAATGACAGATTGGTTATGGCCAGCTTACAGGGTAACTGGTCTCATCGGCATCACCCCTACAGGCCCAAAGACAAGGTGCACAGAGATGACTACAGACCCAGGGATGCACACAACGACAACTATAATAGGAACAAAGACAATCGAAATAAACATTCAGGAAATTGGAGAGAGAGGAGAAGTCATAAGAAAGCTAGCTACCACCGGTAGAGCTCTGATTTTGTGAAGAGACATACATATGCAATGGAAACTAATAATAATTGAAGTTTATGGATGGTACCCCATATTTGTACCTAAAAGATTTAAAAGCAAATAACAACACACACTCACAGACGAACACCTATAGAACACCCACATTTCACTAGTTATGTTTGCGTCCAATGTATATAACTAAATTACTAAATTTAAATAAATTTTTCACAGTACAAGTGCTGCCAAATACATTCTAATATTCCGTATGATTAAAGTGAAAGGGGTCAATCATAAATAAAAACGATGTTTCTTTGAATTGTTATAATACTTTGTTGCTGTGCTGTTTATAACATAACATTTCTTAGCATAATAATAATTATAGTGAGTTGCTACATTCATTTTTATTCTATTTTTTGCTTTTCTGTCCAAAAGCTATTTATACAAAAACATATGGAATGATAGTTTAATATGTTTTTGTTTGCGAGTTTGTTTTGGATTTCATATAAAATAGTAAAATTTGCACTTACAGCTTTATACCAGGTTGTCCCAGATAGGAGGGTTAGGGTACCTACGCACTATGCTATATATATATGCGTGACGTTCTTCAGCCGGACGGTTGACCGCATTCCGGCCAACCGCATAGTGCGTAGGTACCCTAAGGTGCTGTGCATATGTTGCAACTTTAGTTACACAACTATCAACCCACTTGCTGCAACATTTACTTTTGTGCCATTGCATTGATTTATATGAAAAACTTCATAAATGGATTGCCATTTGGCGAAACTCAAAGATCAAAATTGCTCAGTCCCTAATGATTTGACTTAACAATTAAGTTTAGGGAGATGATGATGATTTAAGTTTAAGTGACAAACAACAAGTATTAACAGTTTAGTATGTTATTTTCAGTGGCGTAGCTAGGTGACAAGGGGACCCAGTGCGAAAAAAAAGTTGGGGCTCTAATTTAAACGTGTAATAGTCATAACAGTTATCAGAAAAATATTTGAAAAATTTGCCTAACCAAATATGCAAAGATATACTTTGGCCATACTTTGACTGACTGTACCTACTGGAAAAAATGTACTATGCGAGTTCTCAAGTAACATTAACCTTTTAACCGCTTACGTCGGATTAATCCGACAAATATTTTCGGGTCCATTTCTCCAGGGTCGTATATTTACGACAAAAAACCACAGCTCGTTTAATCTGCTTTTTTATTTAGGTAATTACGCTATTTTCTATCAGGTATTTTTTTCGTTTTTTTTTTTTAACTTCGTGCGCTGGGGGCACGTCAAATGATAAGAAGTCGGGCGGTTAAAAGGTTAAATGTTGACGCATTTTATAAGCATCCTTTTTAACCGACTTCCAAAAAGGAGGAGGTTCTATGTTCGACTTTATGTATGTTTTGTTTTGTTTATGATCACCGATTTCTCCTTCAAATGTGGACCAATTTTAATTTATTTTTTTGTTTGAAAGGTTGCTATTGAGGTGGTCCCATTGTCATCAAGTTGGAATCTGATGAGAGGAAAGATTTTCTTTATAACCATTATGACTTGGCCTATAACCCGATTCCGGCTTGATGTCGACTTACGGGACAATCTGTATGATACTGAAGATGCTTCATCATCAGCTGTTTATCGCCCACTGCAGAGCATGTAACGTAGTAAAAAGGAACGTGGTTGTGCAACTTGTCGTAAACCTGGGTATCGTATACTTCTGTCCCGTTTAGTAAAATAGGCAAACAAAACGAATCAAGAAATGTTATTAAGAAATTTTCAGTTTTCAGTGTACTTACGAGTGAAAAGTAATGCCGTGTGATTTATTTTTTCCTTTAGAATAATTTTTACAACGAGTAAAATCACGCGAAGGTACCCCGAGTAGAATTTATCATGGGTTTGCCTAATGTCCTATGGGGGCCTAAAGAGGAAAGCCTAATTTTGGCATGCTGTAGAAATCCTCACTTAACTTCTATGGGGGCAACATGGGGAATTTAGGGGGCACTACCCCCTAAATTCCCCATGTTGCCCCCATAGAAGTTTCCCGCAGACTGCCCAAATTAGGCTTTCCTCTTTAGGCCCCTATCCAAACCCCCGTGACATGCCCCCACTGCCAGCTGCCGCGTTACGAATCCCCAATGGATCCGCTACAATCTGACAAATTTCTTTAAATTTTCAACTTTACCACTAAAGCATAAGGTTCAAAGTTGATTGGGAAAATTGGAGTTTCGGGTAGGTAGCTTATGTACCTACCTTTATTCCGCCAAAAAATCACAAAATAAATGTGTCTCAGTCTCAACAACCACGACCCTTCCCCACCTTTCCGCACCCCTTCACGTACTGCTAACACCAAATACTGCTACTGCGATGCGGCTCGTCTCGTATTCAGACCGGCCGCGGCCATAAAATTTGACGCGGACGTGTGTTTATGTAGGTATTTATTTAGTCTGTAATCCTGTTTATGAAAATAAATGGTTTAGGGTACACCCTAAACCATTATAAAATATTGTAACAATATTTTGTAGAAGATGTCAAGGATATGGAATTTTGTCAAAAAAAGGAGTGCAGTTCGTTACTAATATTTCGGTAGAGGTAAGGTGAGGTGAGGTTTCGGTGAGGTAAGGTCGGATAAATCGGTCGCATAACAGCCGATTGGTTGAAGTGGCTAAACAGAAGAACTTACACAACACAACAGAAATAATTTATTATAATTTATGTTCTGAAGGTGGAAGAAATTTTTGGCTAGGTCAGTTCGAGGTTTGCTGGCCAGGGGCCGAGGGGCCCCCTGGGCTCGGGCGCCCTGTTGCACGGCACCGCCTAGCCCTCCGATAGCTACGCCACTGTTTATATTAAATAGGTTATTTGTCAATTAGAAGTATATTGCAATAACGGGTATCTAGGTAGCTTGTTTTTCTGTGTGTTTTGTGTTTTGTCGCTGTGTTTATAATTTCTGTCTGTGTACTCGTTCCATCAGAATCATTTGGAATTGTTGTTGTTTGTCAATTAAAGTATATTGCAATAATAACGGGTAGCTTGTTGTTCTGTGTGTGTTTTGGGTTCTGTGTGTGTTTTGTGTTCTGTCTGTGTACTCGTTCCACCAAAATCACTTGGAATTGTGGTTGCATAGAAGAAATCCTTCTTGAATTCACTCTGTAAAAAGAAAACAAACAGTTTTATTTGTTAAAAATATTTCAAAGAGAGAAAGGACAATTTATCAGATCGTGCAAAGAAAAATCAACCCATGACCGGCTAGGGGAGCCAACCAAGTCTTAGTGTAGGTAGGTAAGCCACTAAGTCAATGTATCATAACTATTGCACTAGGTATCTACAGAGAGGCCAGCACATCAACCTACCCCAATCTGTCAAATTTTCCCAATTGGATATGAACCTTATTCCTTTGTGATAAAGTTGAAAATCTATCAAAGAAATTTTACAGATTGGGGTAGCTTGATATGCTGGCCTCTGTACTTCAATTACCGTACTTGATTGAACACCTAATTGCGTAACACACCATCAATAACAATTTGAATAATTTTGAAGGATATTGCTAATCCATTGCTTCATTATGTTTGAAAAATTTGTCTGCTCAACAACGCAATGAATGTTGTTGAACTGTCAAAATTAAAGCCATTGCTACTGTTATTGTGTTACAAAATAACAACACAGTGCAGCACCATCATAACATCAAAACACAAAATCAACTCACGAGTTCATTCTTGTATTTGTAACGTATATAGCTAGCTATATCGTGAACGAAAACCAGTGACACAAGATAGAATATGACTGATAATATTTTGTCTTCCCAATCAAAGAAATCAGTCTTGATGATCCAGTACATCAAATAAGTGCCCAATACTCCGCGTAAACTGAGAAACATCACAAGGTATGAGACCTCTACTATGTAGTACAGCTTTGATTTTCCGTATCCTGATTTTTTGAGAAACCTGCAATACAAGCATTTTAACTACTGATTAAGGGGCTATGTTGAAAAAAATGTGTTTTTTCTATTTCGTGTAACTTGTTAAGTATGTGGAATAGGGATTTAAAATTTTGGTAGGTATTTGTTTTTTGACTCTCTTTCACACTCAACCGAAGATGCGTTAGTGCGTCGAGCGAATAAATAGACCCAATCGAAGTTACGCCCGACGCATTTTCCGTCAGGTATACCTGTGAACCGACCCTAAAGGCGTTTACGTCGTAGGTACGGCATTTCATACAAACTTTCAAGCCCTTGTTTTTCGAAATGAATGAACCGATTTTAATGAAACTTTATACGCATAAGCAGGATACAAAGGTCTAAAAAGTTACTTAAGAACATTTTCGAACTGAAAACTGGAAATCTCTGTTTCTATGGAAACTAAAATCGGTCTAATTTGGCTGTAACGGCTGTAACACTATTTTTCGAAAATGTTGTGTGTTCGAGTCGTAGTCGGTTCAATTAACTACTGAGGAGAAAAAAAAAAACAACCGCCTTCCAAAAAAAAAACGCTACAAAGTGAAAAATAACTGTAATTTCGTAAGTCTGTGTCGTTGGTTCCGCATTTTCGTTATTTTTGTTGGTTGCAATTTATTAAATTTTAAGGGTGTCTGGCAAGGGGTTGCCACGATGGTAAGTGTCTGGCAATGGATGACGTGGTTTCTAATATTATCCCGAAGAAAATGTAAAAAACCGGTCAAGAGCGAGTCGGACTCGCGCACCGAGGGTTCCGTTCCGTACCATCATGTTTTTAATTTTTGATCAGCGAGGCCTATATTCGTCAGAAAGTTTTAAAAATGTGCACTGCGGTGTAGAATATTGCAGCTTTACGTCAGCGCCGCGCCGTCTCTTGACCGATAGTGGAACTAATGTAACTTTTGTTGATGATTTCTGGAAAAGTGTGCTATTTAGAGACTTCGTTTAATTTTTCCTGTAATATTTACATAAACTTGTATCACATACAATAATTTCAGATTTTTGTCTTTACAAAATTCGGAGATAAGGGGTTTATTTTTTTTTACATCAAAAGTCTAAAACTATGCTGCCTAAAAAAAGAAAAATCTTTGAGTATGTGCAAACTGCGCTCTTTCATATGATACCCCCACATGCCCTAGTAGCCCCACTTCAAATTTTTCAGACCCCCTTTCAGTCCCTGTTGCAAAAAAAATACATATTTTTTTATTTATTTCTTAATTGCAAAATAGTTGCGAAAACGTCATCTAAAACTATTCCAAATTTCAAGTTGATAGCATTAGTAGTTCTTGAGATATCTGTGACAGATGACAGAGAGTCTCACCATAAGCGGAACCCTTATGGTGAGACTCAGTCTGTCATCTGTTTTACCATTTTGGTACGGAACCCTAAAAAATACGCTTTATTATTTGACGAAAGTAAGTTGGTATTTTTTTTACACCTTTGCTACAGACCTGCTACCTGCCAAAGCCACGATGATTGAAACTTCATAGTTGCCCATCGTTCCTACCTGTGTTGGGAGCATGCGCTGAGAATACTTTCAGCTTTTATAAAATAACGAACGTCTGGCGTTCATGGGATCTAACTGATGATGGGATGTAACTGGTGGTATCTACTGATAAGGTATGAGGCGGTCATGGCAAGACGAGAGCTAGCGGTAACAGAGCGGGGGTCGGGAGGGGCCGGTCCCTTGCGGGTCGTATTGTACAGACGCCAGCACATCAATCCACCCGAAACTGTCAAATTTTCCCAATCAACTTTGAACCTTACGCTTTAGCGATAAAGTTGAAAATCTATTAAAGAAATTTGACAGATTGTAGTAGCTTGATGTGGTGGCGTCTGTACCTACGTACTTTTCTATAGACACACAACAAAAGAAAATACTTAGGTACTTACGCTATTTTTCAAAGCTATAAACATTACTAATTTTCTTTATTCACAATATTTGTTTTATTCGCGCAATATTTGACAAGGTTAATATTAGGTAAGTATATGTATATAACAGCAAAAGGTATTTTTATTTACTTACTTAAAACGCTAGCGAATAGCAGGATAGGTGGGTACCTACAGAAGTTCAAGGACTAACTACGGTAATTAACAAATGATTTAAGAACTATTCAAGAACTAAGCCTTAATAAATTCAAATCTTGTATAAAGCGAAAACTATGCCAGAAAGCCTATTATACTGTAAAAGACTATACAGGGTGGCAGGGACATCGACGCGCAACCGCTTACCATGGATTCAGTACATGATTCTGGACCCCCCTGCGTTGAAATTTTTCGTCGGCTTTTTCTTAATTTTTACGTTTTTTCTGCAGTTTTTTTTATTGTAAACCGTATAAAATCATTATTTCTATCTAACCCAATGAGATTTTTAATTAAAAAATAGTAAATTCACTTATTTCACTTAAAACAGCAATGTAAATAAAACTCGAAAGGGCTACCTGATCAGCTGTTTGCAAAAGTTCATTTGCGAGGTCAACACTGGCTTAGTACCTTGACGCTATTCGTTTTCAAATGCCGACAAAGGGACCGCGGCGGCGGCGGCGGCGCGGCGGCGGCGAGCGGTCTCGTAAGAAGCTATGCGACGTATCCCAATGAATCTAACAGACGCGTCACATGAGGCATTTTAATCATCTACATAAATGAATGACCCATTTACTACTTTTATTTTAGTTTCATTATGGGGATAATTATTTTTCTAATGCTTCATCGATTTAAGTAAAGAAGATTTAAAAAAAAAACGTGTAGAAATGTATTGATAGTCACGTAATTTTTCAAACTTTTTTTATTATCAACATTAATTTTAGTTTTGAATGCAATTCAACAATGTAATTTACTGTTTCATAAAAAATAATACATCCATTTTCGCAATTAATTAGGTAGGTACCTAGGTACAACTAAATGTGTTTGTACACTCTATCATTTTTTTGATCTGTGTTCGGTGTAGGCACTGTATTCACAGAAAAAATGCAAGTACTAACTGTCGGCAGCAAGTGCGGCAAATTGAAAGAAAGATCAGCTAAGTACATTTCTTTTGATTTCGCCGATTTTATCGGATTTTTGCCAGTTCCTAGATTTCGTTGATCGCAAACGGGCGTGCTGTTTGTCGCGAATTCGTGATCTTAGCGTAGTTTTTAAAATAAAAAGTAATTTTCTTTCTCTGTGTGTGTGTGTCGTGTGTGTTTGAGAGTGACGTTCAAAATGCCTTCCAGACCTGAACAATTCTTCAGGCACCAAACCCGATGGTCGGTAAATGTGTGGGCCGGTATTTATAAAGACCGCGTGATTGGACCCATTTTTCTCCCTGAACGACTAAACGGGCCACGATATCACGTGTTCACGAGTTCCTAAAAACAACTTTCAAGGAAATAATCGAGGAGGTGCCTGTGCTCCAGTTCCGCGAGACATGGTTCCAACAGGATGGCGCGCGCGGCGCTCCCCCACACGTGACCCTTCCTGTCCGAAGCTGCCTCACCGTATCTTTTAGAGACCGGTGCATTGGAAGATTCGGTCCACAACCATGGTCAGCTCGCTCACCGAACTTGATTCCATTAGATTTTTTTCATTGGGGTTACGTCAAGGATAAGGTGTTTATGACCGAGTGCGATACCGCAGCAGAAATGAGAGATCGCATTGTGAATGTGTTTGCGACGCTGCGTGAAGAGTGTGTCCAGGATCCCACTTTTTTGTCCCGTGTCCACGCTGAAACTGCGCCGCGCTCAGATCTGCGCGCGGGTTGGTGGCGGCCACTTCGAACCCTACCTACCCCCTATCTCATTAGGAATGAGCGAGATTAAGGTAAGTTCATCAATTAAACATTACTGGATCGCTAAGTTCTTATCAAGCATCTTTTTTGTTATCAATCCTCATCGGTATCGCTATTTTATGGGAATAAGCTTATTGTTATCGGTTATCAAGACTAATTAAACATGATTTTATGTGGTAGGTACCTATCAATGTTGTCGTTAGGCGATATTTCGTAGGTACGTTCACGTTCGTCCGGTCGCGGCGGGCCGCGGTGGTGGCCCGGCGGCTGCGGGGCGGGCGGCCGCGCCACAGATTTGTATGTGTGTGTAGGTTAGGCAGCGCGCGCGCGCTCGCCATCCGCGGAGCGTTTTAATCGCGTTGTTTGCAATACATTGCGCGCTCAAAAATGTAAATTTTTTTAACCGGTCATTTCCGAGATGAATGACTTTCGTAATTTAATTTATGGCATCAGGTGTAACCTTTTGACAACGTTTGCGCGTCGATGTCCCTGCCACCCTGTATTGAGGACAAAAAGGCTTGGGATTGAGCTGCTCCAATAGGTTTAGACTGTAATTGTTGTTTTTATTTTTTCATTTTGCTATTTTACACTTTATTTTTTATTTTATTTTTTCAAAATATATATTTTTCTTTAACAAGACATGTACATTTAATGTATAAAGTATTATATTATTTTAATTATTGTGAATGTGAGGACTATGTGGGTCATTGTTTCAGTTTTAATCATGGTCTGGCAGTTTGAGTAGTTTATGCGGCCTACCCAAATGTCCTGTTTTTGGTATTGTTCGTCGAATCGTTGAGCTCCTTAAGTTCTGAGTTGAGCTGCACGGTTCTGACAAATGCGTGCACTGACTGGACAGGTCCTCTCAATCTGTGTGGTTATTTCCTCAAAATACCATTTCAGACACCAATCTACATGGCCCTCAAAGATTATGCCCGACTTTTTATATACACTTTGACTTTGATGATTTTTATATATACAATGACATGAATATTTACTTTGTAAAGTATTTTTTTATTTTTTTATTTAATTGTTGTGAATGTGAGGACTATGTGGGTCATTTCTTTTTTTACTGTTTTTCTTCTTAGTTAGTTTTAATCATGATCTGGCAGTTTGAGTACATTACGCGGCCTACCCAAATGTCCTTTCTTTGGTATTGTTCGTCGAATCGTTGAGCTCCTCAACTTCTGAGTTGAGCTGCACGATTTTGACAAATGCGTGCACTGACTGGACAGGTCCGCTCAATCTGTGTGGTTCTTTCCTCAAAAGACCATTTCAGACACCAATCTACATGGTCTTCACATGATCTGACCAAGATTATGTCTGGACTTTAAAAGAGACTGTGACCTCTGAGTTTGTTTCGGCCTTTCTTCTCAGAATAGTCAGATAGGAAACGCCGACCTCATCTAGTTTAAAAAAATATGATTGACGTGTAAAAGTGTTTGTACAAACCTACTTACAGAAAATAAATCATTTATCATTTATCATTTATAATGGCATTTCCGTTGGCCTTATTATTACAGGCCCTATACCTACCTAGCAAGATTATGACATTTAAAATTCGAAGGACAGTGGAATATTAAAACGGGCTTACACAATTACACAAACCTTGTGGGCAACTTAGCCCATGGCTAGGTAGGCACACCCAGAACTGTACATTTTTCATTAGTAGGATTCGTTCTAATGGTGAAAGTCCGGTTAAGCAGTAGCCATCCTCATAAAGGATGAACTGCGAGATGCCATTGTTAAAAAAAAATCGTTCTAATGGTTACAACATCGCCTTTAGGCGCGATTGGTCCAATTTCACTTGCCTGAGGTAGCAACAACGCGTTGCGGGAGTCGTGTGGTGACGTTACGCAAGCGCTCGGTGATTCGTCAACATGTGACAACTATCAAACTTGTGGCAAAGATTATTGTTTTAAAGATTATTTTCTTTCTAAAATCAAACAAGTTGACTTCAAAAAGGGAGCTTAGCAATTCGTCTACATTGTATGTCTATGTCACCGATTTGGACGATTCTTTTTTTGATTGAACCCAATTACACTCCGAATTTTGGTCTAATGAAGACTTAGAGATAGACAATAAAACTCCTGAAATTAATGTATGGATGGGTTATTTGTTATCATCCATTGTAAAGTAAAATAACCCAATATGTACATAAATTAAATAAATCGTTTAACAACTCTGGGCATGCTGCAGTCGCAACGAACTCCATACGAAGCTATATTTATACAGGGTTAAATTAAATTAGCTAGCGAAACTCTGCAGACGTCGACGTTTGTGAGAGTGAGGGAAGAGAGAGTGCACCTGTGTCTGCGCACACACTTGTGCACTATAATACCTCCCGCGCCGAAGACTAGTCTCCGTTGAGATTGGCCGCCGTGGCCGAAATACGGTCAGGAGGACTTTAATGTAACCCTGAATAGAACAGCTATATATTAAGCAAGAAATACTAACCATCTTACTTGTAGTAGAGGATTGGTCAGTTCCAAGAGGAGCAGCGAACATGCAAACGTGCACCCTGTGTGGACTTTTTGCATGTATCTAGTAATGGCAAAGAGAGCTGACGTATGGTGACACAGCATCACGACGCTATCCGTCCAGTACAGCAAGCACCACAGCAGGTCGAAGGCGAAATAACCCCACGACCAAATCATTAGTAAGTACTGGCACGGTAATATCCTCCCTAAAAACAAATGACAAACAAAATAAAATAAAAATTATATGTTCTTAAATTTTCATCGGCGAGGCCTATATTCGTCAGAGAATTTTAACAGTGCAGGCTGCGGTGTAGAATATTGCAGTTTTAGGTCAGCGCCATCTCTTGACCGACAGTGGAACTAATGTAACTTTTGTTGAAGATTTCTGAAAGTGTTCTATTTAGAGACATCGTTTTATTTTTCCTGTAATCTTTACATAAACTTTTATCACATAGAATAATTTCTGATTTTTCTAAATGCAAACTTCGGGAGATAAGGGGGGGGGCGGTTTTTTTTTTTTAATTATTGCTATGTCGAAAACTAAACGGCCTAAAAAAAAGAAAAAGTGTTTGAGAATGAGCAAACTGCGTTCTTTCATGATACACATGATAGACATGCCCTAGTAGCCCCACTTCGAATTTTTCAAACCCTTTAGCAAAAATAAAAAAAAAATATTTCCTTTATATTTGCAAAATAGTTGAGCAAAAGTCATCTAAAACTATTCAAAATTTCAAGTTGATAGCAATAGTAGTTCTTGAGATATCCAGCTGTGACAGACGGACAGTCAGACTGAGTCGCACTATAAGGGTTTCTTTTTACCGTTTTGGCACGGAACCCTAAAAAGCTGTTATTTTAACTTGTATTTGTATATGTAACTGGTGAAAAAGAAAGAGAAAAAAAGTTTATTAGGACACAGTTCGTGAAACACAAAATACCAAAATATTTTTTCAAGCAACAATAGTGTGTGCCTCACGCTGCTGTTGGTTTCTCTGCAATAAGTAAGATACTAGTCAATCTTCCAAAAATTTGCTACCCAACATCATCAGGTACCCAGATACCTAATGAGAGTTCGGGGTGGTCGGTCAAGGGTGTGACACCTAATTTAACCTAGATCTAGCCTAGATAATCAAAATCAAAAGTCATTTATTCAAACTAGGCTGAGAATCAGCACTTTTCGAACGTCAAAATTTCATAAGACAGTCCCCCAAAACGCCCGCCCTTCACCACTTCCTAGTGCTTTCGCTGGGGAGAAGAAGTGGCGCAACAAACTCCCCAGCAGCACAGCTGTCTGTTCAGTTATAAAATACTCGACTGTATACAAAACTAGATCTGCAAAGTATCTAATTAACATTACAGGACACAGAACATTCAGAACATTCAATAAAATTATTTGCCATATGTTAGCTAGCCACGCCAAGATAGACACCAGCTCTAGATTCTAGAGCTGTGTGATTCATGTATGATGAAACAGGAACACTTGTGTGATTCATCCTTGTATGTCAATGGTTTTTGAAAAACCAACATTCACGTTCGATACCCAACAAACCAACAGTCCGATAGTTTTAAATCTACTGAATTAAGATATGGATGTCGCAGCCAACTGGTTAAATTAGCCGTTCAGTTAACTGCCTGGCCTTAAGAAGTAGTGCTCGCCTCGCTTCGCTCTCTCGGCTCGCACGCGGTTGCTCACAGTTCTAACCTAACCTAACCCATTTGGTTGGGGTGCCCTGCCTTATCTAGTTACTGCGACCAATTCGGCTCGCACGTGATTGGTTACAGACTTCCAACCTAAACTGTAATTGAATATCATTCAGGCCGTTAGTTGAACGGCCGCAGTTTAGTTAAACGGCTAGGCGGTTAACTGAACGGCTAATTTAACCAGTTGGCTGCGACATGGACACTTGGAAAACATATTAAAAAGGTACTAACTGGATAAATAATAGGGCGTCAAAGTTCGCCATTTACATTGCGTGAAGCCAACGACAATGGCTACAGTGCCGTGCAATAGCGTCAAGAGCCTCGACCGCCACTCTGGACTCTTTTCTGGCAAGTTTTCCTCCGCCATGGAATACAAATAGGTCCACATCAAGAAAGACACAAGTTTGGCCAGGGACGAGTTTGATAGAAAACAATGTCTCATTAGATACATCGCGAATCAGTTATTGGGCATACTTATATGATTTATGAGGGGATTCTCCGGGAGGAATCATGGTTATAGGTTGTAGATCATTTCTGCAGGTTTTTACGGATCTTTGAAGTTGTGTGTCAGAAGGGAGCACAGACTACGGTCACAGAGGTAATACTTAATAAGAGCTTTTTATGAAAAGTTTTTGTTTAGCTGTGATATGTAGGTATGTACCTATTTTTATTCCGACTCTTTCCATGCCCTATCGTTTGTCTCTAAAACACTGGTCTAGACTAGACTGACCATCCAGCAGGGTCGAAGACTGATGTGGGCGAGGATAGAAAATTGTATACGTACCGTAACTACTATATAATTTACCTAATAGTATAAATAAAACATCAATTAGACCAGAATATTTATTTCCTAATAAAAGTTTATAAATTAATTGTCATTATAATAAAGTTCGCTCCATTGGAGGATAACATCATTTAACACATCTTTAAAGTCGTACAGTATATACCTATTTAATTTATTTTAATACAAAAATACCTTTCGCATATTTCAGTCATAGTTTCTCACAATTTCACTTACTTGTTTACCCGTCTTCCATCGGGGTACGACTTTTGGGAGGAACTCTTATAGTTACGGGAGACAGAATCTCTGGCTCTGTCCGGTTCCTATCGGTAGGGCAATTTGTCGACATACTTTTCGATGGCGCGATACCGTGAAGGTGTCATGGCTTCCTTGAGCATCGGTTTGAAGCGCACGTCCTCCCCGAGCGCGAGGCACAGCTGCCGCGCGTGCTGCCGCGTGTCCGCGCTGGCGTCCGCCAGCAGCTCGCCCGCCGCCCGCAGCAACGACGTGCGCACCTCGCTGGGCAGAGCCAGCGCGCGCGCCGCGCCCCCGCGTTGCACCAGCCGGGCCAGCGCCGCAGCCGCCGACGCACGCACCGGTCCCGCGCGGTGCGCCGCCCCGCGCCGGGCCAGCGCCACCACCGCGCGGACCTCGCTGCCGCCGCAAGCTACCTTCACCAGCGCATTGGCGGCGTCTGCGCGGAGGAAGCGGTTGACGTCGGCGCAGCGCTCCAGCAGCGCACTGATTGCTTCCTCCACCTCGGGGTCGAGCGCGCGGCCGCGATGCTCAAAGAGGGCACCCAGCGTACAACACGCGGCCCGTGAAACTCTCGACCTCAGTGAGCGCACATGCGTAGCAGCCGAGCGCGTAGCCGCGCGCCAGCTAACAGCCGGCGCGCGGGCCGTCGGGTCCGCCGCGAGTCTCTCAGTCTCCACGAGTCCGCTGACGATCACCTCCCAGTCCTCGTGTCGGGCGGGAACTATACACTCGGCAAGGGCGGTGCGCACGTCACGCTCGCTAGGCCGCGGCCGCTCGTCGTACACATCGCTGGCGGGCTCCGGCGTGGGGACTCCGCTCCGCACGGGCGATGGAGCGCTGCTCCTTGGTGGTGTAGGCGTGGGTCGCGCGCTCACAGTTGTTCGCACCGGCGACACCTCGACCACGGTACTCGCGCGGGATTCCAGAGACTCATGCCCAATGGAGGCCCCCGCGCTCCCTGGCGGCTGCAGTGGCGGGGGCTCGACTTGTAACTGTGACCGTCCACTGATCGGTGAGGGGTTAGATCTTTCGGAGTAGTCCTCGACGCGGATGGAGGGTGAACGTGGCGGCGACGGTACTGAATCCTGAACCTCGTCTGGAGCGGTGTTGAATTCGGTTGTAGCACCTATCACCCTCTCATCAGATCCTTCCTTTAATGCGGATGACTTTTTATTGTTTTCCCCGTCCTCATAGCTGGTAAGCGCGCTCGAGTCTCTGTAAACAGAAATAAGTACAATAGCGTCGCGGACTCGCGAGACTGTTTGTTTACATGCGACACAAGCGTGCCGAGTGCCGACGCGACGCCGGGCGGGGGTTGTGTATTACCGCGTGTTAGGGGGCAGGTCGGCGACGAGGTCTAGCGCGAGGGCGGCGGGTGCGGGCCGCACAGCGGGGCGGGGGCAGCAGCAGCGCAACATGGCGCGCGCGTGCCGCCGCGGCGCCTCCGCGACTGACGCCGACACCGCCGCCGGTGTGTAGGTGTAGGTACACTCGTGTTCACCCACCGGCCACGATCAATTGGCCCTATGTTGATGAACTCACTCTACCTGCATATTATGCAGATTAGCTCACCTTCATGTAATTCTACCTGTCGCCTGCTCGGTAAGAGAGTCATTATAGGTAGTCAATGGATCGTAGTTCATGATGTAATGTAAGTAGTATGAGTCAAACTCGACTAGGTTCAAAGGGCTCTTTAAACTACCTGGGTACTACACTATAGTTCTTTTCAAAGGGCTCATGATTGTTTCTTCAGAAAATCGCATACCTACTGTAATAAAAAAATTGAGGTGTTTTTAGTTTTAGGTATCAGATTTATGAAGGCGGCTGGTCGCCGCCGTTGCGTAATGCTCCATAATTTTCTTAATTATTAATATACGTTAAAGGACTGTTAGGTAGGTACTGTTTGCTGAACACGAAAGTGGAACGATCTAACGATATGGAAAATGGGTCGTCTCGTCAGCGGTTCATAAACGCTCTGAATGGAAGTGGGCCAATAATTTAACTTACAAAATGTAGGTTAGTGGTGGCACGCTATTACAGCCATTACTCTTGGGTACTGAGGTCTGAGGGCAGGGCAACATCACGACGTAAGTCAAATTTCTAGCCTATAGTTAATACCGTATTACAGTTCTGTTAATTAGTACCCTTCGCTAGCCTTTGGGAATTAAATATTATAGTCGATATTTTTGGATTAGCTGCGCGCTGCGGTGTGATTGCGTAACACACTATAATCAGTACATTTTCACAGTTCCACAATATTCATTGCGTTATTTACGTTGTTGAGCAGACAATTTTTTTGAACCTAAGAAGCATGGATTAGCAATATACCTACTTCTAAATTATTCAGATTGTGATAGTGTGTTACGCAATTGAAAGGTGAAAAAGGGATCCAGCAATTTTGTTCGTCCGAACAAACTTAGCTCCGTGGCAATTTTCCCATGTGACAACTCAAAGACCAGTGACGAAACCAGGAACATGGTCCAAAGCATCATATGCCCAGGTGAAATGAAGCTGAAAGTACGAGGCGTACGGAAAATCGGAAAAGGAGGTCTCATAATCAGCACGGAGACTAAAGATGACCTGGACAAGCTCAAGCAAACAGTCCAAACTGCTTCGTCAGAGCTTACCGTCGACGAACCCCGAAAGCGCAAACCTCGCATTGTAGTAATTGGAGTGCCCGCATCTATGACGGAAATTGAGGTATTTAAATGTCTATATGAACAGAATTTAGCCGACAAACTGCCAACTATGTCCCGAGATACTTTTATGACCTCATTAAAACTAAGCCACAAATCTGGGAGAAAAGATACTGAAAACTGCAATTATATATTAGAAGTTCCAGCCATCATTCGAAAGGCCCTGATCACCCAGGAACGACTATTTATTAATTGGACATCATGTCCAGTACGCGACTTCACTCTGGTGACCAGATGTTACAAGTGCCAGCAGTACGGCCACGCAGCCAAGTTCTGCAAATCCACTACCCCTACGTGTGGTCATTGCGGCGAAGAAGGGCACACCATTCAAGACTGCACAAAGAAAGCAGAAGCGCCAAAATGTGCAACATGTCTGCGCTTCAAAAAACCAGCGAGCCACAAAACGGGAGATCTAGATTGTCCAGCTAAAAAGTCTGCCGAAAACAGGTACATTAACTCAATCGATTATGAAGGCGCCTAAGAGCGCCACTTACTTGTTTTTATTTAAGACTTTACTTTTTATTTTAATTTTTATTATAAATATAAGTACTATGGATAGTACCTTAATTACGGACATAGATAATAGTTTTCAAACTGTTTCAAAGTCATGTAAGGTTGAGGACTGCAGACAATATCTTTCCGTGTATCAAAAGTCACTAACCATATTAACCCAAAACATTCGTAGTATTTATAAGAACATGGATAGCTTTAACATTTTTCTACATAGACTTAACTTTAATTGTGATTTATTAATACTAACCGAGTGCTGGTTATCTAATAGCCAGGATAACCTACCAGTAATACCAGGGTACAACGTATCTTTTACCAGAATCAATAACAATCAAAATGATGGTGTGGTTGTCTATTCAAAAGATTCTTTAATGGTCACAGTCGAGGAACCTAATCTACACGACTGTAAGAGTAATTGCTTGATTATCAAAATTGGTACAACCGTAGCAATAATTGCTATATATAGATCCCCATCTGCTAGAAACTTGGATGCATTTCATGCTTCCTTAAACCAAATTTTTCAAGCAGTAGGCACTTTTAAGAATGTTATTTTAACAGGAGATATAAATATAAACATTAACTCTGATAACTGCAATGCAGGAATCCAAGACTATCTTAATATCTGCTCTTTCCATGGTTTTCTGTCCGCACATACACTGCCTACTCATCAAAGCGGTTCCTGCCTCGATCATATGATAGTCAAATCCAGATTTTCGTTTATTACGCTTGTTACTAACTCTACAATTACCGACCACCACGCAGTTTTACTGACCCTCAACCTAACGCTGCCTAAGCAAAATCGCCCACAGACCAAAACGCAACTAAACACTAACAAACTTGAATATGATTTACGCAACATTGATTTTAGCCCAGTTTTCAATACACCTGATGCAAATTTTGCTTTATTGTACTTAATAAAACATGTTCAATCAGCTATATTACACAACACGACCGTTGTTACAGTAAACAAGAAAAATTATAATATCAAACCTTGGATTACTCCTGGCCTAATTCGGTGCATAAGACAGAGAGATAAACTTCATCAAAGATATAGGAGGGACCCAGATAATCTAGTCACTAAAATCACCTATACCAGATACAGGAATTTTTGTAACAAACTCCTAAAGGATTTAAAGAGAAATTACGATAAAAATGAATTAAATAGAGCGGGAAACAATAGCAAGCAACTTTGGAAACATATCAAAAACGTCACCTACATGTCAAAACAGCGCGAATCAAGTTCAAGTTTACTGCTTTCTAATCCTTCACCTATCCTGTCAGCCAACGAAGTGAATAATTTTTTCGTAAATGTTGGGAAAACTCTTGCTGAGCGAATTCCAAAACCTGACTGTGTTCAACTTTCTTCCCAAAAGCGTGAAAATAGACGTACCCTAAAATCTTTTGCCTTGCTAGACACTGACGAAGACGAAATTACCCGAATAATCTGTGGACTAAAAGATGACTGTGCTGTTGGATGGGATAACATTAGCAATAAGACGCTTAAACTCTTTAAGCATATCCTTGTACCTCCCTTAACACATATTTTTCGTATGTGTTTATCTGAAGGCATTTTCCCTAAATGTCTAAAAAAAGCGATTGTAATCCCTATCTTTAAATCCGGAAACAAAGACCTAGTTAACAATTATCGACCAATATCACTACTCCCCTCAATATCTAAAATACTAGAAAAAATTATAAACAGTAGACTAGTTAACTATCTAGAGAAAAATGAATTATTATCATCTGCGCAATTTGGTTTTAGAGCCAAATTATCCACAGCCGATGCAATGCACAGTCTAACAGATTATGTCTCAGAAGAACTTGGTAAAGGAAACCAGACCCTGGGGATCTTCCTTGATCTGGCGAAGGCTTTTGATACAGTCTCTGTTTCGACGCTTTTGTATAAATTAGAGGCCATAGGAATAAGGGGATCGCCGCTGAAACTTTTTGCTGACTACTTAGACGATCGTTATCAATGTGTTAAAATTTACAATATTAGTAGCGACGAACAAAAAAACACAGGTTTTGGTGTTCCCCAGGGAAGTATTTTGGGCCCCACCCTTTTCCTGATTTATATTAACGATTTGTGTAGTTTAAATATTAAACAAGGCAAAATTATATCGTATGCTGATGACACGGCGTTAATATTCACCGCTAAAACAAATAGCGAATTGTATGAATATGCTCAAATAGGTTTTAATAGTGTGTGTAACTGGCTTCAAAGCAACTTACTAACATTAAATGCCGACAAGACAAAATATATTCACTTCTCCATCCGCAAACCGCATTTTAATATTACTAACTCTCATCTGTACGCCCATCATTGCGGACTCCGCTCAGTCAGCATATGTAAGTGTCCTTTTATCCTCAAAACATGTAACATAAAATATCTCGGGGTTCTAATAGACGAGTCGCTCTCATTTAGACCACATATTGACAGTTTGGTTACAAGAGTGCGCAAGTTGATTTTTGTTTTTAAAAAATTGCGAGCAATTGCAGATAAAAAACTAGTGTCAAAAGTTTACTTGGCCCTGGGTCAATCTGTAATACAGTACTGTATCACTTCATGGGGTGGAGCACCAAAAACTTACTTACTGCCTCTTGAAAGAGCACAGAGAGCAATTTTAAAAGTAGCAAACTTCCATCCCTTTCTCTATCCTACAGATCTGCTATACAAATCCTGTAACGTGCTGACTGTTCGTCAGCTTTTCATAACGCACTTAATATTAAAACAGCACACCATGCTCTCCTATAACATTGAAAGTACTAATAAGAGACGGAATGATATTGTATGTGAGTCAAATGCACCCTCTAAATATGTCTTTGTAAACAGATTCTATACTTTTTTAGGCCCATTTCTGTACAATAAATTAAATAGGAAATTATGTATCTATAAATTAAATAATTACGACTGTAAAAAGAGTATTCTGCAATTTTTACTTAGCATATCATACAGTGAGACAGAGGATTTACTCGTTGTCTGTAAATAAAACATGTTAGTCTTTTAAGTTAATATTAGTTTTTAATTAGTCTTATCAGTTTTTATTTTTATATTTTAAAATTGTTAGCATTTTTCTAGCCTGAAACACAGGTTCTACCTAGTTCAGGCAAATGAGTGACTGTGTCCACTATAATTTTTAATACGGTATATGTTACTGTAAACTGCACCATTTTTATAAATAAACGATATTATTATTATTATATTATTATTAATTAGGTAGGGTGCTGGATTCGATAAATTGAGCCCCATTACAACGTTAAGTAGAATTTTATTTTATCACCATCCAAAGGGTTAAGTAATTGAAACGATTGACGATTGTTCTGGAACATTGGGTTATAAAGGATTTGTCATTTTGGTCAAGAATGGTGGGTAGGTATCTACATGCTGATATTCATCATGCTGGTCAGACTTATAAAAAAAGATGGACTCTGCGTTACGCAAATAGAAAGTGAAGCACAGTAAGTATGCCGGGACCGCTTGTACAAACACGCCTTACGACCACATTTACATCATAGTATGCCGACCGGGCGCCATTACGTGACACGACAGCGTCAATCGTCAATCACGCACACATAGATCGGTACGGTGCACGGTGCTACACTTTCGATATGCGTGGCGCGGTGTCCATTTTTTTTTAATTCTATGATGCTGATATAGGTAATCGAAATCGAGCTTTAAATTAATTTGTAGACACTAACGCATTTAAAACATCGTTCTGCTTCAGTCAATCGTTTGAAGATAACGCAGACAAAATGACAATAGCGCTAAACGCATTTAGTGACTTGTGGTTTGTGGTGAAAGCGGACCGATAGAAGTAAGAAAATATTTTCGCAACAAGTACCTATTGTACTTGCGAACGAAAGTTTTTAATTCCAAGCTTTATTAAGTTCTGCCATCTTCAAGCGTGCCACCATGAGCCACATCATTGCGTCGCGTCATGATATGCCGTTGCCACGCGACAACACTATTCACACCCACGCACACCCCAACTTCTACCAGAATTACTTTGTTCTTAGAATTCAATACATTATCATAAGTTAATTTGACGGTTGACATTTTCCTCGAGGTCGAACGTCTTTCTTGAAAGCGTTACGAATACGAGTTTACGAGTGTTTTGCCCTATTATAATGTTATCGATTGTTAGTCAGACTTTGAAATAGGGGTGAGTGACTTCACTGTGTAATTGGCGTCCGTAATCGGCGGGTAGATTTACATAGATAATATCGTGTAGCGGTCAGCTTGCCAGTAGCCGGTGATATTAAATCGAAATTGGGACACGAATTAACCCCGTGATTCTATTGAAGATTAGACTTCAATCACTGTTGTTCAAGGTTTCCTCTATTTCATGTGGTTTGATATTAAGGCAGTCGACGTCAATTCATCATCTGCCTAGCCTTTTCCCAACTATGTTGGGGTCGGCTTCCAGTCTAACCGGATGCAGCTGAATACCAGTATTTTACATGGAGCGACTGCCTATCTGACCACCACAACCCAGTTACTGGGTAATACGATACCCCTTGGTAAGACTGGTTGTCAGGCTTTCGGGCTTCTGACTACCCGTAACGACTGTCAAAGATCCACGAATGGCAGCCGGGACCAACGGCTTAACGTGCTTTCCGAGGCACGGAGGGGTCTCGATATGTAAAGATGGTCACCCATCCACAGACCAACCGCGGCAAGCGTAGCTTAACCTGATCGATCGACCTGTGCGGCTGTTATTATTTAGCCACGAGCAGAACATTATTCTCAGGAATTAGAACAGTTAGGTAGGTAACGCAAACCCATGAAAACTGCTCTATCAGCTCATTAGCTAAGTATTAGTAGCTTTTTTAGTACCTATTTAGCTTTCGTTAATTTGATATTTAATATTTTCCAAGACCTCATTTAATGTTAAAGAGATTTGACTCTTCGAAGGGTTTCAAAAATTTCTATAAAAGGTATACTGGACGTACCTAGTACCTACCTATGTTGGACCGAAAATCCCTTCTATTAACTTGTGCGTGATCTTATACTTCCCACATGACGACTAAAGTTGTGGATTCCTAAGAAAGCGGTGAATGGTCACACAAAATGACGGCTGTCCAATTACAGAGCGTTTCTTGACGCCTTTAAATGTCAAATACTGGTGAAAATGAAAGATTTCCACGACGGCTGTTATAATATGACGGAACCGCTCTTCAACAGCAGCTGTATAAAGGTTCTCAATCTCCACAATAAAAAAACAATTGCATATCAGCTTTAGTTCGATACCCCTCTACCCTCTAAGATTAGATACTGCTGATAGTATCTTATTAGCTGTCATTTCCTCATGTAAGCTGAACTTTGAACGTTATAAGCTATGTTTAACAGATAGCGCCGTCTGTCTGTCAGGTGCGTTCGTTCTCACAATCGGAAGGTCAAACCATTTAGACCTAGCACTTGACATAGAACAAACAACATGTGTTGATTTATTTATTTAAACTTCTCGCACACAAAAAGGTACAGAGGCCAGCACATCAAGCTACCCCAATCTGTCAAATTTCTTTGATAGATTTTCAACTTTATCGCAAAGGAATAAGGTTTATATTCAATTGGGAAAATTTGACAGATTGGGGTAGGTTGATGTGCTGGCCTCTGTACAAGCATAAGCCTATAATATTCCCACTGCTGAGACACAGGTCTCCTCTTTTAGAGAGGGAGTGGGCTGTAATGTACCACGCGGGCCCAGTGCGAGTTGGTAGATGTCAGTACATGTCTTCGAATTTTTTGGTTCTAGGACATTTTACTCACTGTGTTTTCCTTTCCCGTTTTGAGAGCAGAGGTACTTAATAAAAATTATTTACACAAAGTAAAGCGCCTGTCTGGGTTCAAACTCACGACCTACAACTCGTAAGTCGGGGCTGTTATAGCACTGGGCCATGACTGCTCGAAAGGTACACACGACGATTCTAGGTAGCAGATTTCTAGTTTTAGCTGACCTCGTGTTGTAGGCTTTTCGTACTTTTTCAGAAGTCACCTTATACTGGAAATGTATAGCTTGATAAGTCGCCGTACGTACAGACGCTAGCACATCAACCTACTACAATCTGTCAAATTTCTTTGATAGTTTTTAGAACTTTATCTCTGAAGCATAAGGTTCAAAGTTGATTGGGAAAATGTGACAGTTTCGGGTAAGTTAATGTGCTGGCGTCTGTACAAAGGCGGACCTAATGCATAGTGCATTTTCTACCATCAACCAACACCAAGGGTGTGGTGAAGAGATAAGATTATGGCAGGTGCTGGTGTGGTGGTGTTTCTAGAATTCTTGTTTCCTAGTAAATAATTCGTTTATGTGAAATTTAAACTTTACTAGCTGTTGCCCCCGACTTCGTCTGCGATCAAGAAAAAAGACACGTGGCGCCATCTATTATCATAATAACGTTATTGTTGTTTTCCTTGGGAACAGCACTTTTTTTTCGGGATGTAAGGTTATGTCCGTTTCTGTACACCTGACAACGTAGGTATATGCAAAATTTCAGTATGATCGGTTCAGTGGTTTAGGCGTGAAAAGGTAACAAACAATCAAACTTAGTTAGGATTTAAAGTTTCCCAGTCCACCAGGAAATAAAAGGGAAGTGGGAAAGAGGTGTACCTAAAGGGGGTAAAAATTAACACTTAGCTCGCCATTCGCTTGAATTAGTAAACGGTATAGACAGAAAGCTTATTGAATGTTTCTGTTTAGGTTCTGAATAATTAATGTTGGAATCTAATCGAAGGTTGGAAAGCAAATTAGTTTTAATCGATAAGTTTAAGCAGGGAGGCACCTACCTATGCTCTACCAATTTAATAATTCATCAATCAGAACCTTAGGTAGTTATAAATTTAATTTTTAACTTCCTTATATTAAAGTTAGGTTCATCAACCTGGAATCAGTTCTTGTATTTTTAGATAGATAGGTAACAAAGGTTCAAATCCCCAGGCACCTGTTAATAACCCGGAATTCGAAATAGGGACCTCATGACCCACAACCGTATAAGCTTATTAGCTAGTATACAAGGTGGCAGGCAGGGCAACCCCTTTCTACCATGGATTCAGTAGGTACACACGGCTACACATCAAGCTATACATAACCAGTATAAGCTAACTTCTGATTGTACGCAAAACCTATACAATGCGAGGTCAGCTAAAACTGGAAATGTAAAGCTTGATGTGTAGCCGTGTGTACAGACGCCAGCACATCAAACTATTACAATGTGTCAAATTTCTTTAATAGATTTTGAACTTTATTGCAAAAATATAAGGTTCAAAGTTGATTGGGAAAATTTTACAGTTTCGGGTAGCTTGATGTGCTGGCGTCTGTACATTAGTAGGTACCTAGTTATGATTTAAAAAAAAGCGATTCCATAAATTTTGACCGCGTGGGTTTGCACTTGTCTTGAAACAGCAGGTTTTTATTTGGTAACCAAAATTTTCTATAAACACTTCTAGAATCATGTGCTGAATTCATGGTTTTATTTTGCACGTATTGTCTTTGCTACCCTGTATGCTAGACCAACGAGCAGCATCCTAATTGCGTAACACATTATCAATCTCAATCTGAATTATTTTGAAGGATATTGCCAATCCATTGTTTTGAAAAATGTGCCATGTCTGCCTGCTCAACAACGTAACTAACGCAATGAATGTTGTTGAACTGTCAAAATTAAACCCATTGCTACTAATAGTGCAATTACCCCGCTGGTTAATAAAAATATACATAGGTACAGAGGCCAGCACATCAAGCTATCCCAATCTGTCAAACTTTGATGGATTTTCAACTTTACCACAAAGGAATAAGGTTCATATTCAATTGGGAAAATTTGACAGATTGGGGTAGGTTAATTTGCTGGCCTCTGTACTTCGGATCCCTCTGAGAAGAGAGATAGGTCTTCTTCTGAAATATCCTGGAAGCTATGTAAAAAAGTATAAAAGAGGACTAACCTGTCGCTCAGAGGAATCGGTGACAGCGGCTGGAATGGTATGTAGTCCCTGCCCAGCTGCGACACACCTGTGGAAGACGCAAGCTTTACATCTTCACAGGACTTTTCTTTTACTTCAATAGATAACACAATATAAATTTTTGTAATATACTCGTAAAGGTAAGCTAAGCTTGCCGCAGTCAGTTCGTGGATGGGTGACCATCTTTTACATAATATACAACATTATTTTTAGTATATGCGAAACCCGAGACACGTGTCTAGTATTTTTATGTAAAGAATCTATGTACAAAATTTCAAAACTGTATCATGAGAAATCACAAAGTTATAAGCTTGTTATGTTACCTGGTTGTCCGTTCAAAAACATGCTCACCACGTTACGCGGCGCGGGGTGACCATGTTTTATGCTCCTCCAGCATCGTACGCTTATTGATAATAGTTTGGCAGTAAGTATCTAACTGTACGGCGATTTTATTGTAATTAACTAGTGATTAAATATTTTTGGGACAAAATATAACATGGTGTAAAAATTATTGAAATCGATTCAGTTACTTATTCTGAACAAACTATATTCAGGTTTCGCATATACTAAAAATAATATTGTAGAGACCCCTCCGTGTGCAATACTGGTATTCAGTTGCATCCGGTTAAGCTGGAAGACGACCCCAACATAGTTGGATTAAGATTTGCTCGACTTATAGACTGAAATCTATTCCATCTATTTAGATAGGTATCTTTATTTTTAACCGAATTTTAAAAAAAGAATGAATTTTTCTCATGTATGTAAACCAACCGATTTTTCCGTTATTACGGAATTACGGATTACCAATCCGCCCAATCCTGATCATCTCACATGATCCAACTCTTACAAAACTTTCTATCTGTCCAATATTCTCTCGTATCTTACCAGGCAGGGGTGCGGAGTCAGGCAGAGGCCTCAGTCTTCTGGGCGGGGGCGGTGCTGCGGGGGGAGGGGTAGACCTGGCGCGACGACGAACTGGGACTGGCAACTGTGAGCTCCTGCACCAAAGGTATACCGTATGAAAGAGAGAAGTTCGGTTCGGTTTAATAGGGACTTCGAAGCGCAAACTTTCACCCCGACTAAATTTTTTTACGCTGGTAGGTCTAGTCTAGAATTATGGAAACAGTTGCGTTTGCGTCCTTTAGGCCACCCTGTATAATATAGACGTGTGTGCATTATGCTTGAAGAACAAACCTGTTGACGTGACATGGCTTGATGTTCTCTATAGGACGACTCAGCCTTTCTCTCAACTGCAACAAAGATATTAAACTGTTAACTGCAGTAAGTCTTTTCAAGAAATTATACCATTATGGTAAAAATACGAATGTGGCGCATCCGTTGGTGCAAATTTCTACATTACTTAAGTCCTATATACTGCCCTCGGGGGCGTATGTATGTAGCATGTAGTAACTAACTACAATACGTCTATACATCAGTGGAAAGTGGACCTTCATGGTAATTAACTATTTTATCACAAAACACGTCTGCTCGGGTTGTGCCAGCCAGCTTCTTCTTCACAGCTGGCAGCCGAACCCACGGCCCTCGCCAGACACAACGCGGCTCGCAGCTGAGCGCTTTGGATCAGCTAGGTCAGCATTACCACTCACCTTATTACAAAACACGTTAGCTCGGGCGGTGCCTGCCAGCCTTCTCCTCACAGCTGACAGCACAGCGGCAGGTCCCGCTGCCCTCGCCAGACACAATGCGGCTCGCAGCTGAGCGCTTTGGATCACGTCTTTATCATCGCCCACCTAACACAAATAGAAAAGACAGATTAAAATAAAGGGCGTTTTCACTGCAACTTGAATTATTGAACGCCCGATCTCAGACCAAATAAAAAACCAAGACAGAGCGCTGAGAACGTTACAGTGAAGCATGCCAAAACTACACCTCCGCTCTGTGCAAACACGCTCACACTTATATGCACATATTTACAACCATTTACAATCAAACTACACTTCACCAAGTGCACACATGTTTACGAAACCGACTTCACTTTACTGTTGACAGCCCTATGTCTTGGTTTTTTTTTTATTTGGTTTGAGGGCCTGATTCAGCAACTTTGAAAAACTTTCTACTTGAAATATCCAGCACATAATTAAATACACAATTTGTTTAAATTTTTAAGTTAGCGGATGCATAATAGCATGCATAGCCATTCGAAGATTGTGAAACAGGCTCTTAGGCTGGCTTTTACTATCCTGAACACCTAAGCCAAAGGTCTTGTCAAAGGTTAATTGCCTAGTTCTACAACGACCAGTATTCTAGGCTCCAAAAAATAACTGTGCACTACTTACGCCAATCATACTGGGATCAAAAATGAGGTCGACGATGTGATGTAACGCGAGTCGTTGCAGCAAGGCATGTGGCAAGGCTGCAGGGAGCGGTTCTCTTGCCATGCGCGAGATCAGCGCGGGCAGGAGTTGCCGTGCGCAGTCACTGCTTGCGCCCCGCACTAGGGCGCACACGGCGCCCTCTGCCGGGGCTCTTGCGGCTGCTACCTGTGCCACAGTTGGAAACTGTTATGTCAAGGTACACACTGATACAAACAAACGAAAAGCAAACAGCTGTCAGAAGAATAGCGGTCCTCTGTTTGATTAAACTGATAAATATTCGGGTTTGGACTTGTAAACAACGTTTAGAGGACTCCTACGATAACATTGATTGATGTTCGATACGGTACGGAAGCGCATCGAGTTGTGAATAGAAGGCAGAAGGCCAAACATTGTTCCCTAATCAGCGGAACCCACTGTAGAATAGTGTCTTTGTTTCATATTGTTGTCTGTCAAGTTCGCTGTGCATATTTTGCATTTGAGGGGGAAAATGAAAATGAGGAGCTTTCTTATGATTAAAAAATCACCACAAGCTTACCGCAAAAGTTAATTATACCTAGTCGTTTTCAAATAGATAAGTAGGTACTAGGTAGTACTGCTATCCACTTATTTGTGAAATTCTGAAAGTCTAGACATTAAATGCGGTGCCGGTGTATTTATAATGACTGTCTGCATATTATTTATACGCGATACAGGTAAGTATTGTGTAAGTATTGTTATCAGCCACTTTGACACGCGACGCGAATAGGGTCCGTCCCCATTAGATAAATATTTTAACTAGATATCTACGACAATAATAGTGGTAGACGACTTTTCAAATACTTAATTGTCTATTGCCTGTTGTCATGCGGTCAATGAAACGAACTTCCAAAAGTCTAAATAAACAAACCTAGTTTCAGTATTTTGCCTTCCCAGAGTCATATGTTAACAACCTTTCTAAAAGTAGTTTCAACTTTTCAATCAACCTCACTCAATCAACAAGCAAAGTTTCTGAAAGAAAGCTCTTGGTTGTATGAAGAAGTAGGTAGGTATCGAGCCCTTTGTGAAAGAGCTCGCATGGGATGGTAATCTTCTGGTATTGCTCCATCATCACGGCCGTCGTCAGCTTCATCATAATCAGCCTATAATGTTCCCACTGCTGGAACACAGGCCTCCTCTCGGAGAGAGGGAGTAGCGTCGTCAGCTTGTTTGCCATTAAATACCTACGCACTAAAAAAAAAAAACATCGAACTAATAATAAAACAATTGGTCGTCTTCAGAACGAACTCGTCAGAATTCACTTACCAACCTTATATTATTTGCACGAGTTAGCATTCCCCTTAACTTTCCCCCATGGTGAGTGTATTATTGAATTATCATAAGTATTTGTTTTTTAGTTTATCGTGTGAGCGATATATCATAAAAGAAGGTGGCTTACAAACGTAGAGTGGAAAATGTCAATGCGGGTTTGCCCTAACTGTATTTTTTTACAGAAGCATTACCTACCCAAGAAATTAGGTACCTATAAGTATTTCTGATGTTATTGTAGACACGGCTACACATCAAGCTATACATTTTCAGTTTTAGCTGACCTCGCATTGTTTTTCTTAAAATCAGAAGTCAGCTTATACTGGTTACCTATGTATAGCTTGATGTGTAGCCGTGTGTACTTAGTTCAAAAAGAAGGAAATATCAGCAGAATATAGGTATATTATTATGGTACGCAGGACGACATATCAAGCTAAACATTTCCATTAGTAACGTAAACGCACCTAATAACGACCCGTTAAAATCCGCGCTCATTACCGCCCTATTCAGAAAACTATCATTTTTATGTCATGTATTAAAGCTACACAATTGGTTGCTTTAAAAAAAATGTTGATGTATTTGTATTGCAAATGTTCATCTCTTGTTTCTGTGCGTAACTCGACGATTTAAATAATAATTGCTCAGTTCGTCCGTGGACGCCGAACTTAGTGCATTTTCCATAGTGTGGCATTCCCGATGGCGTAAGTACTCTTGTTTCTTTTTTAGCAGAAGATTATATCGTCAAGCATTTTAATGTAACTTCTAGTTCTTTTGATGCATTTTTGATACTTTCAGGAACACAAGTAATGATTCATTTTAATGAGATACTATTTTATTTTGCTTAACTTTCAATATTAAAAATAGGCGGTAATAGGAACAAAAATCACAATTTTATTCCTATTGTCGACCCATGTCGCTGATAAGTACTTGTTGTATCTTTTGTTTGCCATGATTTTTGTTAAAATGCTTAAATTAATAGGCAGGAGGCTATACTAACTCAGTTCCTTAGTATGTTAACTTACATTTGAGCTATTAACGCCTTATATTCAAGAGCTTTAGTAGCCGTATACACTAACTTTGTTCTTATGTAAATATTTTGATGAATAAAGGAGGTATAATTTTTAAATAGTGTATTTTTATAGTTGAAATATCATTATTATTAAATATTTTCAGCAACCGCACCACTTAAAATCATATACATGTACAAAAATCACATGTATTTACACAATTCATACACATTCCCTTGGGTCGGTAATAGGTTTTACGATTTCCTTTAAGAAAACCTATTACCGATCTACTTGTACATTTACGACGGACCCCTTTTTTTTTAAGGATGGGAAATCATCAAATGACCCCTCCCGCTCTGGGTGGAGCGGAAGGGAGTGTCAGACTCTTACTGACTAAAACCCATCTTTATATTCCGGGGTAGCGGTAACCCTTTCGGACAATCCCGCTGCCCCGGCAGGCTTCGGCCCTGACGGGCCCCTCCTTCGATGCTGACATCTCTTTGAGGCGCGCGTGGAACACATACGCGCCGTCCGGCACGGGCCTGGTCCTGATCGGACGGCGAGCTACCCATTACTCGCCATCCGCAGGCCTGCGCCTACGGTGGCCGGGAGTCGTCACGCGGCTCCCGACGCCCGGGGCGTCTCCCGCGGCGGCTGGGACGGGTGGCTCTCTCCCTCGCCCATCCCGCCACCTCCTTCGCTAGCATGACTGCATCGCAGAAGGAGGTGATTGCCTCCCACTCCCTCTCGCCCCGGACCATGGCTTGGACCAGGGCCGGACGCTAGAGGTCTCTCTACGAGGACACGGCGGTGCTCTGCCCAAGCGGGACAGACCCCCACCGTATGCTCCACCGTGTCCTCTGGGCGATCCTCGCAATGGTGACACCCGGGCGTTTACTCCCGCCTGATGATGTGCAGGAACCCCCCGAAACATTCGTGTCCGGTGAGGACCTGCGTCAGGCGGTAGGTGAGGACGCCTTGACGCCTCTCTAGCCACTCTTCAAAGAGGGGCCTTATCGCCACTATCGTGGCGTGCCCTGCGCTGGGTTGCGACAGTCGCTCTTTCCATGTCGCCATGAGATCGCGCCGGAGGTCCGTCCGTTCCGCAGCGAATTGCCGCGGAAGCGGGTTTTCCCCCCGGCGTAGTGCCTCCGCGTGTCACTCATACAGGCGCGCGAGGACTATCGCCTCCAGATCCCATGGCGGCCGTCCGGCAAGGAGGCTTGCCGCCTCGCCCGAGATCGTGCGGTACCCCCGTATAAGCCGTATGGCTACCACCTTTTGGGGCGCGTTCAAATAGTGGGCGGCTCGTAGCCGCAGTGAACGCGCCCACACCGGGGCCCCATATACGGCCATGGACCGCACGACCCCCGCGTAAAGCCTCCGGTAGGAGGCGTTTGGCCCCCTCAGGTTGGGCAAGAGCCACTTGAAAGCGGCCCCGGCCCGTTCCAGTTTGGGGGCCAAACGTCGGAAATGGTCGACGAAATTCCACCGGCTGTCGAGGACGAGACCCAGGTATTTCATCGTTGTCTCAACGCCGATGTGAACCCCTCCTACCGTTACTTGGGATCCCGATGGTGGCCCGTTCCGAAGCCCATGAAAGGACATGGCTTCGGACTTGTGCAGAGCCACCTCGAGACCCAACTGCCAGATCCTCTCCACGACTATCGCAACCCCGCGTGTCATCGCGTCGGCTGCCGCCTGATGCGACCTCCCCTGCGCCAGGACCAGCGTGTCGTCAGCGTAGCAAACCACGCTGACGCCATCAGGGAGGTCGGCCCTACTACTCGACGGAGGTCGGCACTCGGTGATACCGGAGTGCCTCCCCAATGCAGCTCCAGGGCAAGGTGTTAAACGCATTGGCGATGTCGAGTGACACCGCCACGACAACCCCACCCCGGGATACCGCGTCCCCCGTCGTGCCCTCACGACGGGGGACGCGGCTCACACGCATGATGGCGTCCACCGTCGAGCGCCCCTTGCGGAAGCCAAACTGGCTATCCGCAAGATCCGGCCCCATCCTCACCAGGTGCCCGACGAGGCGGCCCGCAATCACTCTTTCAAAGAGCTTGCCGACCTCGTCGAGCAGCACGATGGGCCGGAATGCAGACGGAGAGTCCGCAGGGCGCCCTGGCTTCCGAATGAGGACCAGCTTCCCCGTCTTCCAACGGAGTGGAACCTGGCCTCTCTTCATACATGCGCTTAAGAGCGCCTCCAGTCGGGGTTCGAGAGACCTCGAGGCCAGGGCCCAGGCAAGCCGTCGGGCCCTGGGGCGGTATTTTTGGCCTTCAGCCTACCTACCGCCACTCTCAGATCTACCCCGGTCACTTCAGGGATGTCGTCGTCGTCCGCGTGGTCCGCTTCGGACACCGCAATTGGCGGAGCCATGGGCGGGGGAGTATGCTCCCCCCGTGAAGGGAACAGAGCGCTCACTACCACCTCCAACAGCTGGGGGCGGAGACTCTGCGTCAGCGGGGGGGCCCAGGTGCGGAGTTTACTCTTGTATAATACCAAATGCCCCCATTGGTTATATATTATAGTAGTTATAATCAATGCTGGCCTTTGGTAATTTGTTAAACATAATTCGTATAAATATGATATTTTTTATTGATTTAGCGCTGTTAAGAATATACTATTATAAGAATAATATAATTGCTAAGTGTTGATAGCATTCTGTACTGTGTTGGAGCATTTATATAAACAGTTCAATATACACGAGCATTTTTATTTAACTTTAACGGTTCCATTTATTTAGTGGTCGGTATTAGGTGTCACATAAACGGTATTAGGCACACACCCGATATTTTGAGTCGGTAATAGGGACATGACCCTTTTCCTTTTATTTAATTTTTAATTTTTTAAGTAATTTTTTGATTATGTGTTCTTATACATAACTAAAAAAATCGATAATTTCAGTACTTGAAAAATTATTTTTATTGAAGCCACATATTAAGAATGTGCTTAATTTTTTGATATCAATCTGAACTCCGCTTAAACTGGCGGTAATGGGTGCGTTTACGTTATAAGCTGACTTCTCATTTTACGAAAAGCCTAAATGCGAGATCAGCTAAAACTGGAAATTTATAGCTTGATATGTCGTCGTGTGTACCTACATAAAAATAAAGAGTAAAAAAGAGAAATAAATAGAGATAAAGAGTAATCTAAATAAAGCCTGCCTGCGTGCCTGTCAGTAGTATAGTACTACACACCAGATTCGTGGCGTGTTATTTACCTCAGTCTGGACAAAACTTCGACAAGATAGGTCACGGTCTTCAGCACTAAGGGACCGAGTATAAAGAAGATTTACCTCATCGCTAAGGGCCCACATGTGGTGCACGAGGGAGAGTGCGGCCGGCTCCACTTTCCTCACGCTGCTGGTCTCAAGTAACGTGCTGTGGAGCTGGTCGGCCGCCCGCACCGCTGCTATCCAGTTCTCCTATTAAAATATATGAAGACTTGAAAAACAAGTGAGTCGAGTCAATCATTTATTTTCGCCGGTGCCATCAACAACCGTTGGGCTGCAGCTGAGAACTTCCTAATAGAAAAACCCAAGAAATTTTGCCCGATCAGGGGATCGAACCGAGGGCGTTTACGAGCACTTATGTATTTGGTATAATAAAGTACATGCAGACGCCAGCACATCAAGCTACCCAAAACTGTAAAAAATTTCCAATCAACCTTGAATCTTGCTGTAGCGATAAAGTTGAAAACCTATTAAAGAAATTTTACAAATTGTACATACAATGACATGATCTACATACATTTTTGATACTTTGTAGACAAAAGACAGTAATGTAATGTAGGTACCTAAAGTACCTTTCGATTAAAGCCAATCTAAAATAACTACATGGTCTACATTACTTGTACATATAAGAACAACGTTTTCTAAACTTGGCTATATGAAGTAGTTAGCAGTATATGAAGACATGAAAAATGATACTGTACCGTGTTATGCAGCTGATCGGACACATGTTGCGGAACCACCCCCAGTTCTTCCCAGTCGTAATGAGCTCGCAGAGGAGTTGGAGTGCGTGGAGTTAAAATGTCGATCTCCTTCGGTGTTGACGACGCCAGGAGACTTAACACGAACCTATACGCCCAAGAAATAGAGTAATAAGACATACGGAATACTGTAACCAGCTAGGCAGCTACCTCAATGATTGACTCATCTAGATTTATCGGTCACTTACCCATCACGCTCCAATTCTACCCTTGTTTGATGACGACGTGGTGACACTGACGGACTACGCTGTAAGTTATGCATAACCTCTACCTCCTTATGAGGTTCCACAGGACTCCGAGAACTGCGCCCAGGCTTCTCTGGAGACCGCACTTCAGCCAGCGATAACGCCAACCCTGACATTTCAGGCATTACACCTTCATCTTTATCGTTCTTAGATCTAAAGTAATCGTACAACTCGCTCAAAGACTTAGATTTTACTTTAACTCCATTAAATCTTGCTACGTACGTCGGCTTCTGCACCTTAGTATGAATAACTGGCAGTGGTATACCGCTCTTTTTTCCTTGCTTGTTTTGTGACTCTCTTTCTAATGCCTCCCGTTTTATTTCATTCATTCTACTAACTATGCCAGGCGTTAACGGTGCCAAAATTTCTTTATAATTGTCTTTTCTTATCTGCTGTGCATGGATATTGTTGTCATCTTCGCTTGTTAATAAGTTATCGCTGTCGGGGGTCCTTATTTTTACACTCTCGCCACCAAAACGCACTCTTTTAACCACAACATCCGTGTCCTCGGATTCACCATCACTATATTTTAACATGTTTCGGTCTGAGCTATCGTAATCGTCTTCACTTCCTGTATTCTTATCAGATTCAGTCTCATTCTCTTCTAAAACGGTCATTGTGATCGCTGTATCAGAATCAAATTTAATTTCTGTTTCAATTATGACTTTTGCGAAATGATTATTGTAAAAAGGTATTGACCCAAAAGAATCTTCTGAAGATGAATCAGTCGACACCCGAATAGGGCCCGTATGGTTATTATTAAAAACATGATTGATTTTTACTAAAGGTTGATTGTTATTATGTCTATATGCAGTTTTTCTCGGAGCGTAATAAACATCCATTGAATCTTCATCATAAGTTTCACATAAGTGTCGAAATCTTTCCTGAACTTTGGGATCTAATCTAGAAAGATATATCATGTAATCCCGTGGTCCACAAGCTCTTCTTAGTTTCAGTAGAGATCTCTGCGCGACATCTCTATGCACCGGGTCGAAGAGCTTCTCACCTAGAACTTGAAATATTGGTAACATATCGAGGTGTGAGTGTCTTCTCTTCAATATACCCATCACGGAAGGTATCGACAATATGAGGCCTGTAATAACATTCACTTTTGTGTCAATATTCGCGGAATGAGGCCTTATGTTGTGGTAGGAACATTTGTCTAAAATTGCTCGCGCCGCACATTCAACGTCTTCGCAATGCGTGCAGAAGACTTTTAGTGCATCCAGCGCAGCTTTCCGGACGTTGGGAGAGTTGTGTCCTAGGTTGTCGACGACTTGATCGAATGGAAATGATAGCGCGTTCCCGGAGAGCGGCAGAAGATCACCTAAGACACGAAGCGCGTGAAGACGTACTTCCCACTCGGGATGCGTGAGGCGGTCCCTTATCGCGACGTACAGCAGCTCGACGTCGAGGTCGGGCGGCAGGGCTCGCGCCCGCAGCACGCGGTCCCACAGCGGAGCCAGAGGCGGTGGCGGTGTCTCGGGTAGTTGCATGATGGTGGACTGACGGCGAGGGCTCGCGTGCCCGGCCGGGCCGCCTCGCGCCGCACAACTGGGTTAATGGTCGGACGGTAAGCCACGCCGCCCCTGACCAATCGATGGAAACACATACCTACGTGTAACAGCTACGGGCACACATACACATTCGCGTGTACGCGCACTTGCAACATAATAATACTGGACCATTAGCATAATACTAATTTGCATGGAATAATACTCAAGTCGGCGAAACTGTTTCGTTTCCTCTAAGTTTACAGGTGCTAAATAATAATAGCTTGCGCTAATCTGCCTATTATTGAAACAGAAAAGTTGTAAACGTAGAGAAAACTTTTCCTATGAATTTTTTACCTGCACGTGTATACCTACAGATTAGAGGGTAGAATTACAAAGTTGTATGAACCCAATCTACTAATATAATAATATTATGAAATGTAGAAAAATCTAGGTATAGGTACCTATAGCGAGGATGTATTTAGGTAATAACTAATTATTACCATAATACAAAATGCCTCGGAGTCGGATGCCAAAACGGTTTATTTGGTTTACCTACTTACTGTCACCTAAATACCGATCCATTTTATTATTCGAATTTCTCAGCAACCTACGCATTTAATAAGTTGAAAAAGAAATCTATATAGCCCTATTACTTTTTATATGGCTTTTTATATGCCTTTACATGTCTTTACATCAATCCATTTGATAAGAATTCAGGTCATTCAGACACCAAGGCCAAGACCTTCGTATTTACACCTCAAGGGAGGCCTTGGGGTGCGTTACAAAACAATGCACAACAACTTGCTAAAAAAAATCTAAGTACGATTAATTCTTTCGCACCAATTGTGTTTTTCGCCATCGATTCGCTACTCATATGAAATAGTTACGTAAATACTTTCGATTTAACTTTATTTCATTTGTTAAAAAGACTTTCTTCTGTTATGATTAGATCCAGTGCACAGATTGGAGCCTAAAAGGTATCATCCACTGGGCATAGCTCCGACACCCCGCTCAGCAGTATCTAGCGCTTGCGACCAGTTGACTAACGATGCTAGTCTGGAGAAATTACCTAGTCCTGATGAGTAACCAAATTAGGCAGGTACGTGGGTGAATAGGAGTCGGGCTGGCTTCAGGCTGTACCGTCACCCAACATTTCCAACGTAAGCACTACGCTGGGTGAAACCACATTCCGGCTCGCTGCACGTTTGCGTCTGGGCTCAGCTTTCGGAGCTCTACATCGCTGTCAATGCGGTGAAACAGTCGACTGCCTCGGACAACATAGCCTATCCTGCAGCAAGAGCGCTGGTTAGATAGCATGGCACGCCAGCTTCATCATCCGTCGGGCTCTTGTCACCAGTGCGGGTACCAGCTGTTTAAGAAACCAATGGTTTGGCACGAGACAATGGGAAGAGGTCAGACAGAATTACCATAATGCCTTGGAAATTGGGAAGGCTTTTGGTGTGGGATGCAATCTGTCTCGACACCATCGCGCCATCCCATCTTCGTAGCACGGCGGGCTGTGCTGGGGCGGCTACTTCAGGAGCAGAAAACATCAAACGTCGCAAATATAACAACCTTATTAGGATCTATGTTTGAGCCGTTTGGCGCTGAAACACTAGGGCCTTGGGTGTTCATCCGAGTGCTCATCGAATATTTCATCATCATCAGGACATCGCTAAGCAGTTGGTCGATTCTTCAGGTAGCCAGAGGGCTGGCTTATTTTTAGCTCAAAGAATCAGCATTGCTATCCCACGTGGCAATGCTGCCAGCCAGCTACATTTATGTTGTGTATGCATTGTTGTAATATATAAAGTGTTTTTTTTTCCTTATGTAATTTAATGCTTCTTTTTTATACCATGTAATTTCAGATACAATTTCTATTCTATTCTATTTTTCTTTATGGCAATGGTGCCGATGTCGACAATTCTGCCAATGTCAGATGTGATATGAGAAAACGTAGTGATTTTTAGAATTATAACAAAAAAAAAAAAAAAAATAATATTTTACATCCATGATTATATCCAAAGAAAATAGTTGAATTTAATGTGAAACTTGTTGAAGAATATTAATAAGTACACTGAAATAAATAAATAGAGAGAAAAAAAAATTGTTATGTCATTAAAAAATAATAAACATATTATTATTTACACAGAAATCATCATAATTTGATGTCATTGATGCGGATAAAATACATCAAAGCTTCAAGGAGCTTTGGGGAAGAATATGTTAACAGGGATGGAAAGTTAATTGGGACAGGGATCTTTAATTTATAGAGATGGCTATACAAGTCATGGGCAGGGTTATTATTGGAGCAGTTAAAAAAGATGTGCTCCAAAGTACCTTCATCCAACCCACATTCGCAGAGAGATGTGTCTCTGACCCGTAATTTGTGAAGAAACACCGGGGAACAACAGTGACCTATGCGGAGACGGCAGATTACAGAAATTACTTTCTTGGATATTTTTTTGTAAGGGTAAAACCAAGGCTTGGGTGTAATATTAGTCTGTATTGCATGATAAAAAGCACCTTTTCGTTTACTAGAGTTAAGCCACTGCATCTGCCATGAGGATAGCAAGCTCTTTTTTGGAAGGCTCAGCAGATCGTAGCCCTGGCATTGGAAATGCTTAAGATCAACGGCTTGGGACGTGACAGCATCCTTAGCAAGAGCATCCACATATTCGTTTCCTCTTATGCCACAATGGCTTGGAATCCAAACCAAGTGAACGGTTTTGTGATTCTTGGCACAAGAGAAAAGAGACTTTTTGATTTGCAATATAATCGGACTGTGCAGTCTACTCTTGAAAGGATTCTGCTCCAAAGCCTGTAAGCAACTAAGTGAGTCTGTAAAGATTACACCTAAACTTATGCTATGGGCTTCTATGAATAAGCACGCTTCTAATATAGCCACGCACTCACCCGTAAATACCGATGATTGTACAGGGCATTTGAATTTTAGAACGATTTTGGAGTTTTGGTAGTATACCGCAGCACCAGTGCAACTTGCATCTGATAATTTAGAAGCGTCCGTGAAAAATCTTTCAAAATTGCACCATCGCTCACCAACCGCCGCATTGAACATAGAGTCCGCCGAAGGTGACTTTTTCGAAATGCCAATATTGTAGAAAATATCTGGTTTAAAACATATAACTTCATAATCAAAATTAAAAAGAGGAAGTTTCGGAAACTGAACAATGGAGGAATCTAAATTTTGATAACAACGGAAGGAATTTAAAATCAAAGGAACTTCTTTATGGTTCCAATAATTGGAACTTCTGCATGCAGTATCCAGGTCGTCAACCTTTTGGACAAGAGGGTGGGAAGATTTGGAAATGACTCTAGCCCAAAATCTCGACGCTAGATACTGCCTTCTCAAGGCCAACGGTGGTTCTGCGCACTCTACCTGCAATGAGTTAATTGGTGAGGACTTCATACAACCCGATATGATCCGTAGACACTTAGCCTGAATTCTGTCCAGCCTTGTTAAAGCACCTTTGTTGCAGGGAATCAAAAGAAAAGATCCGTAGTCCAGAACACTCCGGATTAAGGCATTGTATACCAGTTTCATGGTGAAAGGATGAGCACCCCACCAGACACCGGCAAGCACTTTTAATATGGGAATAGTTCTCTCACATCTGTTAACTAAATGATTTAAATGATGTAAGCCACTCAATTTGGAATCTAAAAAAACACCTAAAAATTTGACTTTTGAAGAAACCGGTATACAATGCCCTTGGATGCCCACTGAAATTTGTGGTATCATCCTCCTGCGAGAAAACACAACTACAGCACTTTTTGGGGCAGACAAACTCAGACCGTGGGAATTTAACCATTGATTTAAGGAGTCGAGGGATACGCAGAGAGATGTAGCAGCGTCGCTAACAGAGTTATCGGTGACATAAAGAGCTAAGTCGTCAGCATACTGAAGAATTTGACAGTCGTTATTAAGGCATGAACCGATGTCAGCTGTATATAAGTTGTACAGTAATGGACTAAGAACTGAGCCTTGTGGTAGACCCTTCCATGACATCCTGACGTCAAATTCTTCACCCGGCACTCTCAAAACCAAAGACCTAGCCATGAGTAGACTACATATACACTGCACCATTCTGTCCGGTATGCTCAGCTGTTGCAATTTTTGCCTGAGAATGGGAAGAAGGACATTGTCATATGCAGAGGAAATGTCTAAAAAGGCAGCGACTACGGATTCATTTTTCGAAAAGGATGAGCGTATATCTGATACCAAAACCCCTACACTATCCATGGTACTGAGTCCCTTTCTAAAACCGAATTGAGACCTAGGAAGAATGTCTCTGGATTCTACTAAATATTCTATTCGATTCTTCACTAGGTGTTCTAATATTTTTGCAAAGACTGATGACAAAGCGATTGGTCTGAAGCTGTTTGGGTCATCAGTGTGTTTGCCTGGTTTTAAAATAGGTATTATGATTTGAGTTTTCCACTGATCGGGTACCCAGCCATTAGAGAAACAGAAATTTAAAATGTCTAAAAAATAGTTTTTTGCTTTAGGACCTGCGTGTGACATAAAGGAATAGACAATACCGTCTATACCGGGGGCAGAGTCATGAACGTGATTTAAAACTGAGTTAAGCTCCTGTATAGAAAATGGGGCATCTAAAGGATCCTGTGAAGGAATGTGAGACAGCTGATAATGTTCTGTTTCCGAGGGTACATACGGAGGAGCTAGTTTATCAAAGAACTGCTCAGCAGTCTCTCGAGAGATGGGAGAAGAAATTGACGGGGAACATCCCGATCTAAAACGGTTGATCTTCTTCCATACAACTGATAAAGGAGTGGAGGGAGATAGAGAACCACAAAAGTCAGCCCAACCAGCGCGTTTCTTCCTTCGCAGCAATCTTCTAGATTTAGCAACGGTCCTGTTGAATGTTACTAAATTATCACTAACCATCGCCTCATTGTAAATCATTTCAGCATTATCTCTTTCTCTTATAGCTGATGTGCATTCATGGTCCCACCATGGTGGAGGAGGGATCTGCCCGCGTGCTGAGTTTTTAACAGGAAAGCATGAGTCTGCACTAGCTGTTATGGCCGAAATGAAGTTATTATAACAGTTAGACACATAGGGGGGAGTAAGGGAATCAAAATCACGAGAAACTAAATTTGGAAGTGAGGCTATTTTATCCTCCAATAATGAGGAATACTTTGTCCAATCAGGATTAGACAAATTATACCTCAAGAGTGGAGGGCTTGATTTTTCTAAGTATGTTTTATCAGCCAAAGATATTATAATTGGATAGTGGTCACTCCCATGTGACAAACTGACACATTCCCAATGACACGAAGCTGCAATATCCAGAGTGCAAAATGTGAGGTCAACACAACTCTTTTGCTGTCCAGGAAGAGACCTACGGGTTGGGCAACCATTGTTTAGGATACACAGGTTAAGGTCATCCAAGATTTCAACTAAACCTTCTCCAAAAGAGTCGCAACGTTCAGAACCCCACCTAAAGTGATGGCAGTTGAAGTCCCCCATAACAAGTACAGGGCCTTCTATGTTTTCCAAGGTACGCTTTAAGATTGGAAGGAAACTTTGGTGAGGGTGAGCAATATAGACAGATAAGAGGGTTATACCCTCTACCCTAACAGCCACGATGCTAATATCATCACCTAGAGAAGGCAAAGGTACAGCCGCTAGTGCTACACGATTGTTCACGCAGAGAGCCGACCCGCCATAGCCATCAGGTCGGTCACATCTAAGCACATTAAAAGAAGGTAAACGAAAACTAAGACTCGGAAATAACCAAGTCTCAGCAAGGGAACAAGCTAAGGGTTTGTATTTGTTGAATAGGAATGTGAGCTCGTGCTTCTTATAAAACACGCTCCTCACATTCCACTGAAGGAACACGAACTGAGGCATTATTAAAGGATGAGAGTGAGTTGATAAGTGTAGAAGCAACGTTGGACGGTAATTGAGTTTTGTTGGACGAAGACATTAAAGTTAACAAGAGTTTACTAAGAAGTTCAATGATTGAAGACAAGTTTTCAGGAGATTCTGCTAGTTGACTATTAAAAGCACAGCCATTAGACTGAGAAGATTGAGGAGTGCTAATGAGCTGCTGATGAGCTGTTTTATCATAGGAGGGAGAAAGGGGAGCATGAGTCTTTGACTTTAGGAACACAGTTTTTCGATATGATTGGGTCAGTGATTTAGCAATGTCTGCATAGCTACGAGTAGAAATGGGAACAGTTTTACTTGCCTCAGAATATGAAATCACTTTCTCAGCCATAATTGTTTTAATAGTCTTCTGCCTGCTATACTCCGGACAGGCCCTGCTATTTGCAAAGTGACTTCCAGAGCACAACACGCAGAAAGCTTCACTCTCAGCAATGCTACAACCATCACCAGGGTGATCATTGCCACACTTGCTGCAACGGGGTTTGGAACGACAAAGAGATTCTACATGACCAAATCGGCAACACTTGCGGCATTGAATAGTGGGGTAGACATACTGTTCTACAGCAAGAGAAGTATAAAAACAGAAGATTCGTTTTGGTAAAACTTGGCCATCAAACGTGATGACACAAGTTTCCGTGGGCCTGTATTCGGTTAAACCGTCATTATGAACCTTTCTATTTAATCGCCTAACTTTTATAATTGGACCACAGCCTACTGGGACCTTTAAATATGATAGCACTTCCTCTTCTGAGAAGTCAGTAGGAATTCCACTTACAACACCCATACGGGTAATATTAAAAGATGGAATTACAGCTTCATATAAATTTGTCGCTAGAACATTATTAGATATAAAAGCATTTGAATCTTGAGGGGACGCAAACTCAACTGAAACACGATTTCTACCAACTCGCTTGACTGCAACAATATTTGATATTTTCTGATTTGCCAAAAAGCGCCCAAATGAAACTGGGTGTAAGGTAGTTCCAGAATTAGCTTGAGTTTCCTGACGGGAAACATGGACGATGAAAGGGCCTTTATCTGTTACTAAGTACGTAAGACGGCCTACATGGGTTCGCGGTTGTTTGGTAGGACGATTGGATATATCCCCTTCATTACCGGGGCGTTTACGTATGTTATTCTGGGATGGGAGGATAAGAGACTCCAGGTTACAGACCACATCTGTAAACTGGCTTAATGGGTTGGGTGAGGGACTTAGGTTAGATGAAGAAAAGTGGGATGGGGGGGTAGTGGGTACATCATCAGGAGGGTCTGGGGGTTTATTTTTATTCAAATTCATCTTGGGTACGTATAATCGTGACGTAAAAAACAAACAGTAAGTAAAGAAACCTGATAGCAGGCAACTACAAGACAAAACACAAACAATCACAATAACAAGTCACAATAAACACAATATCACAAAAAAAAGCAAAAATTCAAACACACGTGTTCCCAAAGAGCACTCTCCAGATACAATTTATTGTTCATGTATAAATGACTATGACTATGACAGCCTTTTGGGCACTTTTCCCATTGACAGCGATGCGGAGGAATTTCTCGTCGCCATATTTTAGTTTGAGTTTTGGTTTAGGTTTGTAATGTTTAAATAATAAAGATTAGAAGTTTATCAGTGTTTATATTTTTAGCGTGAGCTTGATATTGTCAAATTAAAAAAAATTTGTTGGACCTTTGTGATAGTAATAAAAACCATATACTCAGGTCTACAGTCCCTTGAAGCTGTAACAAAAATTAAACTTCAAAGTTAACGTAAAAAAAAAAGATACGGTACGGCCGTTTATGCCGCAAAAAACGTATATTTCGACACTCTCAAGGGAATCAAAATTTATAGGGTACTTCCCGTTGACCTAGAATCATGAAATTTGGCAAGAAGCAATGTCATGTAGCATAAGTAAAGGAAAAAATCCGAAAACCGTAAATTTATACCTAGTTAAGTATATTTAAAAAAAAAAATCCCGTGATTAACTATTTACATACTTACCTACCTACCTACAAATTTCTACGGATCCTTCGGTGCGCGAGTCCGACTCGCATTTGACCGGTTTTTAAAGTTATACGGAGGCAGCGTGGAAAGCGGCAAAATCGAGAAAACCACTAAATCTGTTACTGGGAGATTATAAATAATCTATTGATTGTCGTTGTCGTAGTTAGACAGCAGACCGAGAGGAGAAAAATCTTGCCATTGTGCTGCCCGATATTAAGGGTCGTTTCACTAATATCTTCTCATTTTGAGTGTTGGATACAAACTCTTTATAGCTGCCTACATAGGTAACATTAGGTACTTGCAACTCTAAGAAAAAACTCCCTTCAGGGGTATACAATAACGACATTGATAACCTCTACTTAGCTACAGGAGCACGAATACTGACTAGAGATTGCAGCTGTGCTACGACGTAGCAGCAGGTCAACCGCGAGGGGGCTACGATCACTACGACGTAGCTTCAGCGAGTAAGCTCAGCGTGAATCGTGACCTCGGTCGGTCACACAGCCCCAACAGGCAACAACCCACGAAGTGAAGTAAATCCACTGACCTCTACAATGTTTAAAAGAGGTCAGTGAGTAAATCAGATTTTCATAAAGAGTTTTTATAAATAGGTAACAATGTGGATTTTAGCTATAAAGCTGGTTGATTTCTCAAAGAAATCATCGAAACGCACTGACCTCTATTATACAAGTGTATGATACCAGTGTCGAAACGCCTAATAAAAAAAAAAATGGTTTAGTTTTTCATGTTTTTGGCTTCTCATACATTTTTTTTCACAATTGTGTGGCAGGATCTCGAATGCTCTACTCATAAACCAGTTTGTTTCTTTAAACATGACATATTTTTTTACTTTTGTGAACAAAATATCATATCGCTTATTTTGATTAATTATTGTTTAACTTATTTAACACAAGCTCAACGCAGTGTAAAACGAAACGCGTTTTACCGCCCGCCATGTTTATTTTGTAAATGTCATGTCATTTTTCAATATCATATCACCTTGGTTGGGTTGTGCCACAGAGTACTTTTTAATAGAGTGAGATAGAGACCAATCTTGTTCCGTGGAACGGGTCATTTGCGTTTGTGAAGAAACTAGCGCCACCCATATTTTATCGTTAGAACTACACCACTATTGTACTTTTTTTTTTTTACTTTTGTTTTTTTTTTTTTTCGGTACTATTCAAGTGTTCATTTCAGAGATTGATAAATGAAATACAATTTTATTTGGTTAATCATGTTTTTATTTAAACAAAATACAAGTGTGCGCTTCTAAACATAAGCCAACGCATCATTCACCTAACATTTATGTAGGTACAAGTTTTAAGGACAAGGACGAACACATTAAAATAAATCACAATAAGTACAGTAGGTACTTACACGAATATCATAGAAAGGAAAACAAAATTAAAAGCAAAAGCTAAAGCAAAACAGTTTGGGTACAAAATCTTTACATAGTATGAAACAAAGTCTCATCCACTGTCTGTAAGCTTAGATCTTTCAAACTACGCAACGGATTTTAATGTAGTTTTCAGCAATAGATAAGAGTGTGATAAGAGTGATTCAAGAGTGATTGTCGTAACAAACATGTTTTTGTGCGCTTACATTGCAAATGCCGGCTAAACCTTACGAGATAGATCAAATTAATGTTCTACTTAGGTTCTACGGAATTGTATAACTTAAAAATATCGATAAAAAAAGTCCGCGATGGTATATGTTTATCTCCTACATATAACCCACAGTACTTAACCATTTTCATCTTTTACATATTACATAAAAATTATGGAATATTTTACCAAGCTATTTTAAACAATACAGTATTATTCCTTTTCCAATTAAATACATTAGATACGTTGTGCATTTCATGTAGGTTAAAATTGCCCTTTACAGCATATCATTAAAATGAAAATCTTAGAAGATATCAGAGCGTACAATTATTAATAAAATCTACATTTTTTTTACCTAATGTATGTACGAAGCTCAAACTAAAATTCGTAAAAGTAGCAATTGCTACTTTAAAGTTTACTGTACTGTGTTGTTGTTGTGTGTGTTTACTGTGCTGTTTGTTTAGTGTACTTTTAGAAATTCTGCGTCTTTCATGCTGAACACGGAGGCCACCAGCCATCCTGACGTCAGAATGGCTGGTCAAAAAAATATTAATATTTCTCTGAATGTATCATATGTAGCAATTATTGAAGAAATGTAGCAAATATAAGCAATTGGGTAGCAATTTTTGAATATACTTTCAGAGCCGCTTGCCATAGGCAACCAGCCATTCTGACGCTAACACATTGACTGAAGTCATTTTCACAATTTTTTCTTTAAGAAGCTGCAATAAATGAGATCATTTGGCAGTTTTGGTCACGCCATCATTAAAAAAAAATTGTATAACTTTGGCGTATGTCTGATTTGCGAGCAATATAAATATTTTTCTTATAAATCTATATGCCTTTGGACTCTGTTTAAAAACCGATAATGCTGCAATTTTTTCTTGCAGCGTGAATCGTCGTCCTTCATCCTTTTTTTTGTCTTCTCTCCACTGCATCCGCATTAATAGTATTGCAGTGCTTGAGCAATTCTGCAGTACATCTAGTACTGCAGGATTGGCAACAATTTTTTTGCTGCCTTATTTCCGCTGTCTGCTTTTTAACTTTATTTTTTAATGTACATATTCTTCTTTTGGCAGCCATTATTTTCAGCTGTAGATCTCTTTCTGCCCTGGAGAGCTTAAGCGTCCTGGCAGATATTTTCCCGCCTGTAAAGTAGAAAATGATTTTGTATGAGTGCAAAAGTAAATCTGTTTTAAATAATTTCTAATCAGTAGGATTATTACATTAATTCAACTATTAAATTGCAAACCTGACAAGTGCAAGCGCAAGGCCCGTATTAATAAACGTTTCTCAACGACGGACGTACTCAAGTGCGTTATCATTTGAAACGCCATTATTACGATATCAGCATCTCAAGATCATTGCTAATTAATAAACACATGAAAACAGTATCTCAGTTACCAAGCTCAGCTCGTCGACGCTGTACGTCACATTGCCGAAGTTTAGAATTATCATTCATCACATTTCGTTCTTGCTAGGTATGTCGTAAGATTACTATATACTGAAATTCACAACCAACTTCAGATGAACTCGGTAAAAGATGAAATCTTGGCCACAACCAAAACATACTTGGAAAGGCTAGACAGGCATTTTTTTTTCATTTCGTAAACCCAAACTGTACTTTGAGTATGTCAATTATTATGTTTATTAATACGATCATGACCTCAAGATCGATATCAAGTGCGAGCTCCTGGGCTGAGTAACGTTTATTAATACAGGCCTAAGGGTTCTATTCCATCAAGACTATTACACTTTACCTTCATTTTATTTGGTACTAGCTTCCGCCCGCGGCTTCGCCCGCGAGGTATATCGATAATAACTAATGTTCTTCCCCGGGATGCAATCTATCTCTCCGCCAAATTTTATCGAAATCCATTCATTGGTTTAGGCGTGAAAAGGTAACATACAGACAGACAGAGTTACTTTCGAATTTATAATATTAGTATGGATAGATAGAGGCCACAGGGACACATATTCTGATGTGGAACCCTATATGAGTCAAATAAAAAAAAAACAATATACCTGAAGAAGTTAATGGAATTGGCTGATGTACAAGTTCTTGCAATGATTTTCTTCCAACACATGGCAAGTTTGGTTGTGAATATTGTTCAATCTCAGAAGATCCATTGGCCAGATCCATGATGGATCTAGTGACAAATTGTTTTCTCATTAGATCCTGTTTTGAAGATGTGGATCTACTGAGATTTTTTTTCTCAGAAGATCCATTGGCCAGATCCATAATGGATCTAGTTTGTGATTGTAATGTTAGACCTGAAACAATTATAAAGGAATAACTGCATTAATAATTTTACTAAGGCGCTTTATAGTTTTTTTTATCAGTTAAAGGAATATTGTCAACTTTATTCTTTTATTATACAAAGTAGCATTATGAAGGTAATGAACAAACCTGTTAAATATAATGTTGGAACTGCAATATTGTTTATTCTGTTAATGCGACATAAATATTTATTCTGAAAGTGTTTGCGACACACACAATGGGACTTAAAAATGTGTGCATTTTCAAGTCACAAAATATCACTTCCCGTAGTTCCAATAGATTAAAGCCACGTATTGAATCTAAATCGGTCTTTTTCAGGGTTTGGAAATCCATGGAGAACTGCATGCATGTCTGAAAAAAATTGCAGACAATTATTAATTTTTATTTATATTTAATTTGTGATTCGTTTTTTGTCAAACATTAGTAAACCCATAATATTGTTGTTTCGAAACAAATTTAATTTTATATTGAAAAGAAACAAAAATTTAAGACAACCATACAACTGATAAAACGTAATTTTGAATTGCATTCAAGTAAAAGGCCAAGTTCCAAGATTCAGCTATGACAATGTGACATACCTCCACTGTCCTTGCACCCAGGAACATAGTTACACAGCAGTGCTTATCCGATGACCTGATGCACTAAAAGACTCTTTTTTCTCAAACTTAGCACTACACTGGAGTCCTATCTTGGTTTTGACATAACCACTCACAAAATCACTTTCTGGTCACAAATATGGATTAGTCGTAGGAACTTTCGCTCAACTCAACGACAAACGCGCAACGTTACACAGAAAGATCACAAAAATATGGCTAAATTCAACACTAGAGCAAGCGTGAGACTTTATCTTATCAGACATTTTTATTGGGGATACCAATTTATTGATAGTAAAACCTCCAAAGTAATTCTACCAGGATCCCTATGAATGTTTGCAAAATATTTGTGTAAATTATTGCAATAGGTGATAATCATTGATAGAAAAATAATTGAATGTCATACTGCGCGATAAATGTAATTAAAACCCTTGACAATGATCCATAATTAAAAATATTTTTTGGATACACTAAAACAGAAGTCAGTTAAAAATATACTATTTTAGTAGTAAATAGGTTACCGACGTATCAAAGTTGCGATTATGTTTAGAGCCATCTATTCGAATTAATAGTGAACATTGCTTCAGAGTTCCATCTCTTAACCAGCGTTCGCGTAAAGTTCAATTATAATCCGACAAAATTAAAAAACACATTCAAACTTATTTTGTACAGAGACAATATATACTTCGTGATTTTGTATCATTGTATACACTGCTATACCGAGTTTTTTGTTCTAAGATTGAGCACCCTGGGTTGTGCTGTGGATTGTGTTACTTGTTTTTTTTTTCAAATATAAACAATTGTTTCCTATATTATCGATGAAGTCTATTAAAGAAAGCCATGTGAAAATTTCAGTGTACATAATAAAAAGGACGTCTTACTTCAGAAATATGCTACCGTGATGACAATTATAGTGTGAGTGCGGATCAAAGATAATGCCGACAAGATGAAGGTTTTATCGTTGTTATTTATGATTACGACGAGCTGCGGCGTCTGTGTGATCTTCGCTCAAAGCGATAACTGTACTAGAACTAACAGTCGTGGTGATTATAAACTATGTGTTCGCAAGCTATCCGATACTTTAGCAAGTAAATTTAGTGAAATTGTGCTCAAAGAACTAGGCAGCGAGTATACGGCGCGCTTCGAAATCCGGACCGCTTATAAAGTGAGCCGCTACCAAACCTCTGACAATGATGTGTTGACCAGTATCGCTGACAAACTGAGCTACAAGCTATCATCAGCTACAAACATACTTCGCGACATGAACAATGTTATAAGCGACAACAGTACTCCGTCCTTCACACATCCTTGCCCATTCAACTCTATTCGTAAGTCTGTGTTTATTAAAAGTTCCAATGTATACGACAGCCTGCCTTCACAGGATCCTAAAAGTAATATGCTTGGACGCTTTAAGGATTTAAAAGTTAAGAGACAGTATTTCTTATCACACATGGACTATGCCACTGATAGAGATTGTGCTACAATGCCCCACTCTAATTTAAGGTACCTGTATCATAAGATTGTGCATCCTGAACCAAAATTGGTGGTGTTTATAATTGATAATAATATGAAAGAAGATTCACTACAACATGCTGTGCATGTTGCTAAAGAAACTGTGTATGCTCTGCAAGACTCGGATATGATAGCACTGAAGATGACGAACATGACAGAATTCCTTAAATTTGAAGATACTTGCAGTACTGATGGGATGTCTGACCTGGGTAATGCCACAGAAAATAATAAACTACTGCTGAAAGAATATTTAACATCTCTAGATATTGCACCTACACATGTGTCTCCTCTAGCTATTAACAAAGAGCTAAAAAATCTGCTTCTACAGAGGGATTTACCAAAACACCAGCTATTCATTTTCCTAACAGATACAAAGGTTATGAAAAATGAAACATGGCTCAAAATATTTCCATACTCTTCAAACAAAGATGAGAGCTTAAAGTTTGCTATCGGATTAATTTATGAGAATCAAGCAGATAAAAATAGTTCACTGGGTATACTGCACATTGACAAGTGGCACACACATACAAACAATCATTCTGTTATGAGACTGCACATAAATGACAGTGGAGTGGTTGGACAAGTCGCTTCTGCCTTTATATCTCTACTGCCTGGTCACTACGGAAGTAAAAAGATTAAAATTGAAGGTCCAGTGTGGGAGGCAACAGAAAGAGACTTCATGATATCTTTAGTGCTACCAACAACAAGTGGGGTGCTTGGACTAGACCTGTATTGGTCCGACCTTGCAGAAGACATTGTATATTTCAAGGGCACAAATGAAAGAAAAAGAGCTTTTGTGATGGATTTTTCAGGTACAGTGTTAATGCACACATTCTTCCCCAGGCCAGAATCAGCTTCAGATAAAATTAAATTTACAAAACTGGAAAGTGTAGAAACATACACATTCATCACAACTGTAAAGGAAGAAATGTTTGCTAATAATTCAGGCAATTTGACTATGTCTGAACATAACTCTACTAAATCAATTATTTACTCTTGGAAATGGATAGGGAACTTGTATATAGTTTGTATTGTGTCTGAAATGACAGAACCTCCTGTGTTTAACAAAACAAACATATTTTTTACTAGAAGTAACAAGGAGATATTGTTCCACAGGTTGGATTTGTTCCCTCCTAAAATGGGCAAAATTTGCAGACATTTCAAACAAATAGCCACTATAGATCAAGGTACTGTGTATTTAAGTCCATCGAGCTTCCAATCACCTTTTACTTATTTATATGATATGGGTGATGGTCAGGAGGCTGTAACATACATGCAGAACTATTTAGCTTATTTAAAAAGTGTTGCCCATGGCTTACTCTCCAATCCTGGTCTTAAGAATGAAATTCAGCAAGATGTTGGTTTTTTGAACTCTATTTTATCATATTATAAAAGACAACATCTGCATGGACCTTATTCAAAATACATAGTCAGAAGGTATGCCGTGACAGAGAGTGGAGTCCTAGTGATGTTCCCTGGCACAGTGTTAGAGTATGATTACGAGCCAGTGAGGAGGCCATGGTACACATACGCTTTAGAGAATCCTGACAAAATTATTCTAACTCCTCCCAATTTAGATGTTGGTGGAGCTGGCTATGTTGTTTCCATATCATATGCAGTAAAAAGTTCCTTCTACCCTACTATGGTTGTGTCAATGGATGTTACTATGGGCTTTCTGTACAAGCTTCTCATAGATAGTATGCCTCTGTGTGCCATGTCTTATGTTAAATGTTTTATCATGAATAATAAGGGCTATTTAGTGTCACATCCTGGACTTATGGATCCAAATAGCTCTGGTCCCATTGAACAACAGCATATCACTCATAAGGAATCCATGATTGCAATTGATATGTTGAATCATAAGGGTTTCGTTACAAAAAGACTGTGTAACAATTTCTACGATAAAACAATACAGAGATTTTACGAATTTAATACTTCTCTACCTAACGTGCTCTCTAATGTCGTATCAGGCGATCACTGTGTTCATTATTATATTGCTGCCATTCCAGGCACCAATGCATTTATTGGCCTAGTCAACGCGTCGTGCAGCGTGGGCGCTTTCTGCCCCTGCAGTATGGTCGACCGTCTGTGTCTAAATTGCAATCGTATGGAGCAAACTGAGTGCGAATGCCCATGTGAATGCAGCTCAGAACTTTACGAGTGTCCCAACTCGAACGTATCACGTTTCAATCTAGAGATACCCCTTTGTGGCATGATGCTAGAGAACAACAACCATAAGTCTCATTACTTTCACAACTTTGCAGAGAATTTAAAATCCTGTTTTGATTTTCAGTGCGAAACTTATCTTTCGCATTCTTCCTGTTTAGGCGTTCTTGGTTGTGAATGGTGTCAAATAGACGCCGACGGTAGGACACCACTGTCGGCACCGTTCTGTACTTCTCAATCAACATGTTTCAATGGCGTGTTAGGCGCCGTCACACCCTACGGGGAGGGCACTCTTGGCCATATCAATAGGGATGCCTTCGGAAACTACTCGGCTATCGGGCCGATAGTTGGTTGTATAGTCACCGCGAGCTTAGTCGTAGCTGTTGCCATATACTGCTACAGGCAGAATGTCACTACAGCCAGTTGCCATAATTTATATGTAGATGGTCCAGCAGAGACCTGGCATGATGCAGATGTTCAAATGAGTCACCTGCAATCTGATGACATGCATGACCAGTCTGGTCAAGATAAGTTGTTGCCAGCCATGGAAATAGAAGCTCCTATATCACCATACAGGGTTGTGACCGGATATAGGAGACCACACACAGCTGGTGGTTCTGATCATGGGTACTCAACCATGACTCCCCATGAAGACTCAGAGGCTACTGGGTTCTCAGTGAATGAACCAATTGTGTTATCAGATGACACCAAGTCTGATGTTAGTTGTCCTCTGCCAGCAAAGATAAAGCCAAGATTAAAAGCTAATGATTTAAATATAACTGTCCTGCCATGTGGTAAGAACAGTATAATAGCTCCCGTTACTGTGCACAGACATATGGAAGCGTCGTAATATTTAAGAGCGCGCCATTATAGCCCAACGCGAGCGATTTCGTACCTCTCGCCCCACCCGTCCGCGCCCCCTCTACAATAACACGCGGTGACATGGCGCGCGGCGCGCCAAGCACCGGCGCGAGCGGCCCGCGGCGGCTCGGCAAATTCCGCGAACGAGTGCGTGAGTCGAGTTCGAGTTTGAACGGCGCAGTGCCCCGGCCCAGCTGATCAACAGCGATGCCGGAGACGGGCCGGGCCGTGAATATGCCGTTTCGTGAATTTGAACTTGATTCATATGGTACCTAATAAAATCGTATTCGTAAAAAAATATTTCATTCAATTAGGATAGTTCAAATTCACGGAAGTATTTCCACTCGTGTTTTTTATTCGAGGACTCGAGACTGTATAGGTACAGACTGATGCGACATTCAGTCCTCGCGTAGGTACCTACTATCTATAAACCTAAAAGGTTAGTATGAAATAAAATGTTATATTTATGTTAATATCCATCAATGTTTATTTATTATTAAACAATTTAATATGTATATTCAGAATATATAATATAATTACAATAAAAATAAAAATCCTATAAAATATAAAAGACAAAAAGTTTTCAACAAATTACGCGATGCGCAACATTCGTAGGTTGGTACCTAATACAAATATCGTAGTACCGTAATAACAAAAAGTAATGTTCCCTAAACAAAAATAAACTCTCATAACATAACTATGTCATGTACCTAAAACAAAAGTTCCTTATAAATAAAAAAAACTAGCCAAGTGCGTGTCGCACCACGCGCAATGAAGGGTTCCGTAGTTGGAATGAATTTATCCTAAGAACAAACTTAACATTGTAGTTGATAATCATGTTCTCCCATACATTGCAACTGCAAATGTAAGTTGGTCGACTATTACTCGTAAACTTGTAAGCCTACTTAGCTGTGATAGTTTTCCTTTTTAACCGACTTCCAAAAAGTTCGACTTTGTATGTTTTTTTTTTTTGTGTGTTTTCCGATTTCTCCGTCAATCGTGGACCGAAATGATTTTTTTTTTAAACGGTCTCGAGTTGGTCCCATTGTCATTAAGATGGAATCTGATGAGAGGATCCCATGGAAATCGAGGGAAACCCTCAAACTTTATAGGCAAACGTATAGCGATTTGGTTATTTTTTAAAGTAGCTTGAGCATTTGCTCTCGGAAATCATCATTTGGTAAAGTGGAGTTGATGATGAAGACCATAGATGGCGATCGGAACTACTCAATGATAAATATTTCACGGGTTGCGATTCGATTACTTTATTATGGTTGCTAAGCAATTTATGCGCGTCACAATGCGTCTATGTATGGTGAGTGGTTGTTGAGGAGTTCTCCTTGTTCTTACCAGGAGAACTCCTCAACAATTAAGGTCCCAGCATCGGGAAAAGAATATTTTGTAAAAGCTGATGAGCAGTTGACATTAGGCTATTGTAACTTAGATAAATTACAAACTCTCCCACAAAAAAGTGAAAAATTTTTGTGGGAGAGTTTGTAATTTATATACTACTACCGTGAATATTTTCACATATCGAAAAACAAACATTTAGCTGGCAGGGGGGTGGGGGAACACTTGATTCTAATAAAAATTTGCACTTTAAGCTTAATATATCACAAACGGACCCCTGAATCGAAAAATTGTTTCCTATTTCGAAAGACCTATCCAACGATACCCCACACAATGGGGTAGAAAATAAACATACCCACTTTACGTGTACAGGAGGTACCATAATTTTTTTTTCGTGAATTCCTTTTACCACTTTATCGGCGTGATTAAAATGTATATATGAATATAATAGTAAGAGTACTAAGAATCTCTGAGCTAAGCTGCGGACGGACAGACGGACAGACATGGCGAAACTATAATTGTTCCTTATTGACTACAGGAACCCTAAAAATCACACTACATTAGAGCGCGTCATAGTACACACGGCTACACATCAAGCTATAAATATCCAGTTTTCGCTGACCTCGCATTGTATAGGTTTTTCGTACAATCAAAAGTCAGCTTATACTGGTTATGTGGTTGTGGTAATGTGTAGCCGTGCGTACCAAATCAGGTACAGGTAAGTTATCAAGTATACATTGTACAACTACCGCTAAGAACATTGCGTAAATTTTACATATTATTGAAATCGACAATGGATTGCTTGCATTGTTGTATATCTGTTATGTCGTTACTGTCGGTTGTTTCCTGCGTTTTTGGGACCTTGGAAAAATGAGAATTTATTGGATTTTGTTTTCTTTTCTTTTTTTTTTCTTTGTTTATAATCGGAGGGCTTATTTTCCTCAAAGGCATATTGCGTGTTTTTCGCGGATCCAACAATTCCGGCAGTAAAGATTCCAAGTAAAATGTCTTCAGTTTGGGAACCATATGATCGTTCCACAGTTTTTGGTCGCATTGTATTATTTCTGTTTTTATCTGTTCATTTGAACTAGTCCACACAGCAAATAGACACTCTCTTCTTCCTGTAATATTTAACTGTCCTTGCACTTGGAAATACCAGTGGTGTTTTTTATTTATCAACAGTTGGCCATTATCATACTTCCAGAAAGTAATTTTCCTGTTTTTCACAGCATCTTCCAAATTAGTTCTGTAGCCTGATACTGGACATTTTATTTCTACGATCCTATTTTCATCTATCACGCCGTCAGGAGTTGCTCCTAAAAATGGATGATTTTTATCGATGAATAGGCCACAGGGCATAATTTTAATATTTTCTTGCTGCTCCAGTTGACTCAAGGCAATTTTTTCATTGATTTTACCATGTTTGATGGAGGTAACACCAGAGAGATCATTTTGATACAGTAAACTTTTTACTATACTACCTGACGTCGTGCTCCTCTTGTTTATAATTTTGCCGAAATTGGAAGCTGTTAATAAATTCCTTCGCATTTCCATCCATTTACTACAATCACTCTGGAGGACTGTTTCCCTTTCAATGTTGGTTCTTTCTTCGTCAGATTTCTCCAAATTTGTTAAAAATGTTTTTTTCATTCTTTCTAAATCTTCTACATGCAAATCAGGCTTCACACAATTTTCACCGTAATTTTCATCTTCAGTTCTTTTCTCTTTTTGTTGAAAAACAAGCTTTTTGGGTCGCATTTTAGGCTTTGAACTGTTTCTTTTCAGTTTTCGCAATTCCAGGTGTTTTGATTTTGACCTTGGGCTCACACCCAGAATAGATCTTTGGAGCTTATACAAAGGTCTTTTTGTATTAAATGATACAACTGCTGTAGCGCATCTGGTTTGATATGAACGCCGAAGACAAAAGTTTATGCGTTTGCCACCGATACACTTTGCAATTATGGCGTTAAACTGTTCACAACGATTGCTGTCCACGTCTTCAATAAGACTGCGTGCATTGGCTGCAATAGAGCCGACTATAAACTTTACTTGATTTTCTAAAGCCGTATCTTTAAGTTTGACAGTGACATCTTCACTTGTTTTTTTGCTTTCGCAATAAAAATCCTGGCAATTCGTATGACAACCGAAAGCATGATTGTATGAATTGGAAATTGCTACATAAAGATCGTTTATTTGTTTTGAGCGGGTATCATTTGTTTTCTTCAGGTGTTTTATCGATGAACAAATAACTTTTCTGATTGCCAGGATTCTTTGTGTATTCAGATACTTTCTATGTTGCAGTTTATATTTGGTGTCTTTGGTAAGTGCTTGTAGTTTATTACACAGGTTTCGTAATAAATGGTTTCTACACTCTATCTTTTCAACAGTGTAGTTAGAATATGGCCGGGCTTCTAAAATTTTAGAATACGTGGAAGCGTCTCCGTCAGCAACCATTTTGCCGTAAATTAGACCATACATGGGCAAAGATTGTTTGAATCCTTCCACTAATATTTCCGATTCCATGTTGGTAGATGAACCAGTGTAATTTTTAAAACACATGTGCTCTGATGGTGCAGTTTTTTTATTCTGGGCGCGTACACATATGCAACAATATTTATTTTTTACGCCGAGATATAGCACTTCCCCAAACTTTTTACCTATGATTGCAGCAGCGCCTGATAACGAGGAATAATTTTTCTTGTAGGTCCTCTTGGCCCAGCAACCATCAACGATCACGTCTATGACGGGGATTCCATCTGAATTTACTCTGCCTTCGTCCAATGCACTTTGCTTCTCACGAGCAGCCGCAGCTTCCATCTCAGTTGTGGCTAACTTTTCCCATTCTTCACTAACTCGGTTATCAATTTTCTTATAAAAAACCTCTGTCATAAACGGAACATTTATTGACGTAAATATTTCTTGCAGTTGTGTGTATCCCACACCTGTAATAGTAGCACTTGTTACTACGGCAGTATTTACATTTAAATTTTCGCTTGGACTAGGTTTGGACGTATCTGTAGTAAGTTCAACATTACACATGTTACATTTGAATTTTAATTTTGAAATCAAGCCTAACCTTTTCTCCCCTATCAACTCCAAATTATTTATACCGCAACCAAAGGCTGTTGAGTGACTAGAAATGGTTTTTAATTGTTTTAAAAAATATTTAAGATCTATAATTCTTCTTTCGTCTGATTCTTCATTGATTTTTACATTATTTCTATCTGACGTGTCCTCTTCGTCTGGAAACCTACAAGAAAAGTGCATTTTATTACATAAATATAAAGCAGACAGTAAGAGTAATGGATGAATGTTCTAAAATAATAGTATAATAATTTTTGAATAGCTCCGACACTTTCCCATGGCCAAAGTCCTTTCATATAATATGCCACCCAAAAAACCGTCGAATCAAGAATATCCTCCTTTTTGAAGTCAGTAAAAATACGAGTAAGTACAATATTATCTATGCATTAATTTCTATTACCTACCTTTGATTCTCATAAACCAAGTCTCCGAGCTCATCATCGTCATTCACTTCGTCCGCGTTGTCGTTTTGGATTTGTTGAGTTGGTATGTTTTTTTCTTTGCTGAAACAATAATATTTTAAACTTTTTGGACTTTTTGAATAATAGACATTTGGGCCCGGCTTTGCTCATGTTTCCGGAATCAAAAGTAACCTTAGTATTGGGCTTCCAGTCCCAAGCTCTGGGATTTGATTTTCAAGACTTGTCACGGTCTCGGAAATTCCCGGGAATATTTATTTATTTATTTATTTGGTCTACCAACGATTGTTTACACCAGTTATGGGCACAAAAAAAAAAAAACAAGCAGAAACAGATGAACAATAGTGTACAATCACTTAAAGGTTTTCACATTGTAGTTGAAAATCATGTTTTCCCATACATTGCAACTGCAAATTTAAGTTGGTCGACTATTACTCGTAAACTTGTAAAGCCTACTTAGCTGTGATAGTTTTTCTTTTAACTTTGTTATACATACTACTACCGTGAATTTTAACACATATCGAAAAACACACTCGACTCTAACAAAAATTAGCACACAAACGGATCCCTAAATCGAAAAATGGTTTTCCCAATATTTTCCAAAACTAGACGAGAAAAAAAACATCCCCACTTTATGTGTAGAGGAGGTAGCCTTAAATTTTTTTTTTTTCGCAAATTATAGTTTTGTGTTACTAAGAATCTATGAGCTAAGCTGCGGACGGTCCTTGTTGTTTGACTACGGAACCCTAAAAAAGAGAAAGCCATTATGGAAATATTTTTTTTTTTCTATAAATAAAATTAATTACTTAGTTAAAAATATCAATGATTATTGATACAATGATATTATTTTGATACTTATTGTATTTTTACCCGCATTATTTAGATAGGTAAACACGGCTCCATATCAAGCTATTCATTTCCAGTATAAGCTGACCTCTCATTATACGGGAAGACTCAATCATGGTTCAATATGGGATTTTACATACTTACATAAATATATAGCATCACGCCTGTATTCCCCGAAGGGGTAGGCAGAGGTACGTAGTATCTACATACATTTCGCCAGTTATGTTATAAGTCTCATATAATAGGGGGCGAGTCTATTGCCGCTAACCGGACACAAATCCAGACTCCAGACTGTACTGAGAATTCACTAATGAAAAAATCCAATACCATTTTGCCCGACCCAGGAATCGAACCCAGGACCTCACGCTAGACCAACAAGGCAGGCAAAAAAAAAATACTAACGGGGATTAAAAATGTACTTATTTATTTTCTATGTATTTATTTATGTACTTACATTTCCGTACCGTCAATCGATAGCGGCGAGTCCCCCTTTGCCTGTTCCAAATGCCCAGCCACCGCCGGCCAAGAGCAAGACGCGGGCGCCGCCGCCGCTCGCGCCGCCGACGACGCCGGTCCGGCTTCATGCAGTTCATGCTCTAATACCGTGGGCGCGGTTTTATTCGTCACATTCTCAAGCTGAATGAATGGATTTCTGTAAATGTATAAGTAGTCATAATTAAATAACACACAACATTCAAATAAGTACCTGTTCTTGACCCCACAGTATCGTGGGTAATCAGAAACTACGAGTGGTATAATAGCCCGATTGATCCTTTACAGGTTCCCAATTACTTACAAAAAAAAAAAACTATATAATTACAATTACAAAGCGTATTTTGCGACTCATCAAACGAATTTAAACTTTATCAACAGCCTGCAGCAGGGTGACGAGACACTAGGCATAAGCTTTATCTCGTAGCAATACGGTTGAAATTCGAAAAATGGTTCGCGAAACGAACTTTAGTGTTCGTCCCTAGACATATTCGAAATACCTAAGTAGCTACGTAAATAAAAGAATTGATACCTACCGTTATTTATATCGGTAGTTAGGTACTTACTTTTTTTTTCTTTCGTTCAGAACACGGAGTTGTTCCCTAAGACGTTTTAATTGTTTTCTTTTTCCGAGAATTTTCTTTTTGCCCATCTTTATTTACACTAAATAATGTATTATATTTACACCAAACGGTTTTAACTCCTTTTTACAGTAGGTAATAAATACCTACTACAAAACAAAATAAAAATGTCGTAAATAGTCCTCTCTCTGTAATGTCGCCAAACAAGGTTCATACCGCAACAGATGCCGCAGCAGACTGATTGAACAAATTGAGAAGGATAGCGCTATTACTACCGCGGGCAAAACAAGAGACAGAAAGAGAGTGTGCTCGCTTAGAACAAAATGACGCAAGCGCCAAATCACTTAATTGCTAATTACGAGAAGAACGAGTTCAAAAACAAAAAAATAATTCGTCACGATTTGAGATAATATTATTACCTATCTATTAGGTTAAAAATCGCTTTTAAATTCCATAAGGTTTTAGAGATCTAACTAAAAATAAGTGCAAAACGAGGTTTTTTCGTTTTTTTTTTTGATCGAGATTTTTTTATCCGATCGTGTTTTCGCTTCAACAGATTTAAAGATTATAAGTCCAAGTTTAATGTATCCAAATAGCAAACGCTTAAGTCTTATAGATACCGATATCCAGATCGCCAAATATCACCAAAACAGCATCATATGGACTCTTAAGTTCATTAAATAAATCTACCTCTGTGTATATAACTAACTTACAATTATGTATTAATTAGTGTTTATTTTTTATTGTGATGAATTTTATTTGCTAACAGTTTTATATGTTCCAGTTTTCTTGATCAAGTACTTAGCTTTAATAAATGTTCAATATGATACAGTTAGTAAGTTTACTTAAATATTTGGTGCTCTTTATGTCCTTCGTTATAAAAATCATTTTATAATTTTATTATGATATAATTATTATTGACTATTGATGTTCCATGCGCGATAAACTAATCTGCAGCAGAAAATGTATAAAATGATTTTGGTCTAAATATATAATTTGTTAAATACTGGGTACTTAATCTTATCTTTCTAAGATAATCTTACTACTTGATTGTAACCGCCTCATTTAGATCACAATAACAAAACCTTTATGTTAATGTTTTGAAGTGTTGTAATAATTTATCGTGTTTCATCCTAATACTGGCAACTCATTGATAAACATAGTATGCTAAGGTAAACAGAATTCAGGTTGTATAATACAGGTCTATTAGCAATACGTAAGTTTTATATGTTGTATTTTCTGTGTTAGCTTATAAGACGATATATAAATTAATTTTTGATATAAACTAAAGTGCCAGTGCCTCCTGTATTATTAAGATAAGCAAACTTATTTTTAAGACTGAACTTGATGTTGGCATTTATTTGATGTAATAAATTTTCTTTTATAACATTCTAGTGGTTTTAATTGGACGCAGTTGATAATAATTTGAGAAATAGGTAGTTACTAAAAATGACACGAACCCGAGAGGGAGTGATCCTACACACGGTGTCCTGCTGCTACCTTTAGCCAGGGTGCTATTATAGAGTGCTTGCGCATTTCGTCACGCCCCCCGACTCCACAAATCTTGAAACAACGTGCTTTAGTAAAAGGCATGTATTTAATCAAACTTCAAATAATTCCTATTTTGCTTTCCTTAAAATATTATTGAACACTCAAATATAAAGAATGCGCCTCTTTTTCTGAACCTCTAATAAAGGAATTATAAGGTTTTGGGGTCCTATAAATACTTAGGTACTAAATACTGTAACCGCGACCCAACTTGGTTGTAGCCCTCGCCCACTGCTACCACAGAGTACTTTTTGATTGTGACTGCTACCGCGGCAGACCTCGCGCGCTGGTTGTCAATTCTGACAAACACTAACTTAGTAACTGCGACCAATTCGACTCGCGCGTGGTTGGTCACAGTTCTAAGTCTAGGAGCAAACGAGCCACCAGCCACCAATGATATTATAAGTAAAAATCACTTATAATATTATTGCCGGCCACAGCCTCCAGTACACCAGCGACACGCAGTTAACATGCTTATTCATACGTTTTGTATGGATCCGTCGTCGTACATGTGTGGTTCTGTGAGTACTCAACACCGTAGCAAGAGGCGACAGCCACCGGTGGTTGTGGCCGGTAGCTAACCTAACACATTTGATCGGGAAAAGGCCAGAAAATTAAAAAGTGGCCCAATTATAAAAAATAAAAGTGCAACATTATACCCCAAGTTTTTAGAGATTAATTTAAAGAAAGCGTACATCATTAGAAGGTCCGTAAGTTTTTAGAGGATTAGTTAAATATAAATTTCCAATAATAAAACACGTAATAACCTTAGAAAATATTTATTTAGATACTTACATGACTTCTACAAAATTATCTGTTGTTTCATACTACAATCACACTTACGTTCAGAGAAGATTTATGCAGTCGTGATTTCGGAAATCCGGAAGGCGCCCTTCGCGCCATGATCGATTTGTTTAGGACCCGGCCTAACACAAGCAGTAGTAACAAAGTTATTCATCTTCAAATCGTATATGCGTGTGCGTGGGCTGCGGCGAGGCGGGCGCCAGCGCGCGCGGCTCGGGCTGCGTGTGGCGCTGCGCCAGCAGGCGGCAGCGCCCGCGCGGGCGCCGGTGGGCGATGGCGCTCTCGGCGCGTGACCACTGTTCCTGCTCCTCAGGACCCGACAGAATGCGCGCGTGTTTGCCGGCGTTCGTACAGTACTGGAATTAAACGATTCATTATTATGGTGTCCCACTGTACGCACACTGTAAAGTTGCCTTTCCTAAGTTCTTTATTAATTCTACAGGTTGAAATTGAATACATGCGACAAATCGAAATGGGAGATTGTACTCATCATTATGAACAACTTTTACTATGGGACCAAACATGAAATCGTGAAAAAAAAAAAACAGCTGTTCCCTACATTTTGACGAGTTATGCGAACATAAATGTAGGATACAGCAGATTTTTTTTTCGCGATATCAGGTTTGGTCCCATAGTAAAAGTTGTTCATAATGATGAGTAGAATCACCCATTTCGATTTGTCGCATGTTTTCAATTTCACCCTGTATAAAAAATATGGTTTTGGTAATAGGGAATACGGGCTGGTTTTGCGTACGCGTTACGGGTTGGAAAATCGATTATTCGATCCACACCAGCTCCTCAAGGAAGATCCGATTAGAGCTAGGAACTAAAAACCATTTTTTTGATTGCCAGTGTTCTCTCCAGTAGTGAGAACAATCAGAGATCAATTTTACTGACATGAGACCTACGTATTACCCGACCTACAATCTTTTGTACGTTTCTTGAGTGAGGATGGCAGGTCGACGACAGGTCGGCCGTTTTAACAGTTACTTCGAAGTAAGATATTTACCTCTTCTGCTGATTTCGGAGTATCGAATCTGATAATTGCTTCTGACTGTCCCTCTTTCACATCAACGTGTAATGCGTGTATATTGCTCCTGATCTGTACATGAAAAATTAAAAAAAAGTAAGAAAACAACTGATTATAGAATGGATTTCTGGTTAGTAATATGATAGTATGGTAGATACCCCCCCACCGGAAATATTGTACACACGGCTACATATCAAGCTATACATTTCCAATTTTAGTTGACCTCGCATTATATGGTTTTTCGTACAATCAGAAGTCAGTTATACTGGTTATGTATAGCTTGATGTGTAGCCTTGTGTACAATCCAAATTGTTACTAACATTTCGGCTTTGTAGAGTATTGTAAAGTCATATTATTTACGCCAGGGTATTAATTCGCCATAATTAGTGTCGAATATTCCACTTACCGTTCTTTTTGTGAGCCTCACATCTAAGCATGGCTCCGGTAGTATCTCTTTAACGAATAGACCTGGAACTTTCTCTATAGAGGCTATGCCTTTAGGGGCGTCTGCTTGACCGGAAGGCAAAGCTGTAATCAGTGGAAATCACGTTTTAAAACAAGGCTTTTTTAAAGTGTTAAGTTTTTTATTAATTTTCCTAACATGGCAAAACGCGTACATTGTTATCTTGATACTAATAATAAAACTGAAGAGTTTATTTGTTCGAACACGCTGAAACTACCAGTAGAATTTTAAAAAATCTTTTTACATTTGATAGCCCAATTCTTGAGGAAGGTTATAGTTTTAGCAGTGAATGAGTTGTAGGCTATTTGGTATTTTGGACTTAGGACACAATAAAAAAAAAATAGAAAAGCGAAGTAAAAGTGGAGGAGGGTGGTACGGGGGAACTAGAAAATTGATTGAGTAAAATGACTGATTATAGAAAATATAATGAGCTGCATCATTATGACAACAAGTATATATAAGAATAAGTATTATTCACCTGGTTCAACTTCAACAGATGGCGCAGCGGGCGCAGGAATACTGGAGTACTGATGTTTATTATTATGCAAATTAGTTTTCATCTCCTTCATATACTTTCTTTGCAGGTTCAAGTATTTATTCCTCAGTGCTTTCCATTCTGACTTGGATAACACTTGTAATCCCCACAGAGCGCCTCTGGGAGCCTCGTTTTTAGTCAGGTTGTTTTTAGCCTTGCTGCGTTCTTTCGCAGTACGCTTTCGAGTCTTCTTTTTTCTAGGCGAACCGCCACTTTCTTTGCCTTCATCGTGACTGGTCATTTTGTCCTTTGATTCTAGGTCTAATAGTTTATTTTCCTGAAAGAATAATAAGGTTATTTTAAAACATGTGTGGTCAGGTTAGTACGCGATACTCGCACGCACACACACTCACTCGTATATAATAGAAAGAGACACAGAAAGAGAGAAAGTCCAAGCTGCAAAACTATATTTTTTTTTTGGCAACTGTTCCATAGTCGACTATTCTGCCAACGTGTAGTGATAGTGACAGCAGCACAGCAAGATGAGCTGTCGAACATTGCACTTTGTTGTAGTTGTTGTGTTGTGTGTACTATCCATTCTTGAAAACAAGATCTTTATTTTAATACTCACTTCTGTTGGTGTAGTTTCACTTGCTATGCTCTTAGTCTCCTCCTGAAAGAGTAAATAAAATATATTTTAATATTATTTAATTTTGGTCATCTCAACGGTAAAGACATAACTATTAAAGTCAACTATGGATTAAAATAGAGACATCTCTTTTTACAAAACAATGTTTTTACAAGTAAATCAGACAGGGTTGTCCATTCTTTACAGGGAAGTATGTCATAATGTCTCTGAAAAGAATTTGCTACGCTATTAATGCAAAAAAATATTTTATTAAAACTCAACTGTACTTACAGTAGGAGTATCAACCCTCTTCTCACTATCGGACTCACTTCCCAACTTCAACTCCAAACTCTTTTGTAGTGTCTTTTTGTCCTTCTTTTTCTTCTTCTTTGGTGGTTCACATTCTTCTTCAAGCTTCTTTTCAGGCATGATGGTCTCATCTGATGGTTCATCTACTGAGAACATCTTTATGGAAGACAGATCCTCAGGAGGCATGCAAGTCGGAAGCTTGCAACCCATTTTGGTAAACGTGTTGATGCATTTTTGAGCATCTTCTGGCCTGTTGAATTCTATGAATGCAAAACCCTGTAATGTTGGTGGAATTGATACATTATTAAGTAAAAATCTGACAATATTTCAGAAACCTGATGTATAAGAAGAATACATTTTTTAAAAGATGTCCAAGAACAAACATCTTTTATTAACCAATTAATCTATATAAGTACATAAATATCTCAAATGTCTAAAAATTTTTTGCTTTCAATCTAAACTAAATATTTTATGGAGAAAAAAAATTGATTTATTGTATGTTTGTTTGTTACAATTTCACACTAAAACAGCGAATAGATATTTGGCACATGGGTAGACCATAACCCGGATTGCATTAGGACATAGAATAGTACTTTATCCCAGTATTCCCGCAAGATCGAGAGAGAGATAGATTGACACATAAACATAATGTAGGTTTTACCTTTATTTTCTGGGAGTTTTTAAACTTAGGCAGTGATATATAAGCAACATGGCCATAGTCTGAGAACACTCGCTCCAACCACTCTCTACTGGCTGTGACTGGAATTGACTCCACATACACTGTCCTTGAGTCTGCATCATATGGTAGAACAGCAGTCTTTCTCTTTACCTAAAAAAGTTTCAATAATATTCATACTGTTAACACACTGACAGGTTATACTGAGGCAGATGGACATCTTCGAAATGAAATGGTGTTTTACTATCTATCATTTATAGTATAAACTATATTTTTAATCTTGTTGCCTTTTAATATAACAATAGTTAAGACGACTGCAAGAGTGGGATGGAATAAGAATGAAAATGAGTCCCATAGATGAGGGCCCTTCATAGACATGCAGACAGGCTCTACTAACTAAGGAGATTATAAGATATAAACTACCTTCAATTTGTCCTCTGATAAATCCAAGAGCGTGGAGTTCTTCATAGCTTTCGCTATGTCGTTAACATCCTGCGTCAACGAACGAACTTTATTGAATTTGAGGAACATTTCTATGGGCACGTAAGGATCTTTTTTCACAAGATCTCCCAAAAATCTATCCTTAGTTAAGTTAGCGTCGCTAAAGTAGAACTCCATTTGTTTTAGAATATTCTCATAGACTTGTTTCTTACGGTGCCGTATTCGTTTTCTAGGACTGTGTTCATGTTTTACAACTTCGGTAGTTTCCGACTCCGACATGGTACAGCAAAAACAAATAGAAACTATGTATTTTCAACGTCACGACAGTTTTTATGGATTAGTTGCTGTTAATAGCGTTTCTATATTATATATCTAACACAAATAATTATAACAATAGGATGAAATTTCGCTCGCTTGTCCGCGGGAACGACGTCGACGAAATGCAAAGCAAACAGCCAACTGGCAAACCAAACTGCCAATTTTGACAACGTCATTTTTGACAGCGGATTTTTAAGGGTTAAGCCATGTATTCGAACCAATTAGGCGATTTAAACCGAGTTTCATCGATATTAAGTTTGAGTTTAACAATTCTATCCACACTCAGTTCATGGCATAACTCTCCCGTTGCCCCTATGTCCGTATGTCGTTGATTTTGATATTTCTTCAAAAGATTCTCACGTCTTTCGGGTTCCCTTCACGTCTTATTCAACTCATCCTACTAATATTATACATCAAAGTTTGTATGTTAGAAATTATCTCATCAAAACGGCTGAACGGATTAGAATGAAATTTAGCAAAAGTTTTTATCCTGGATTAATACATAATTATGGTAATTTTTATTCGAGTAAATAACATGACCCAACTATAAAAGTCACGCAGACGAAGTAAGAGGCTAGTAATATAAGTTTAAATAGAATAGCCAACCCGTCTTGAGCAAGCGTGGTGATTTGGTGATCAATGCTCATCTAAACATACCTTCTTTAGAATATTATGAAAAATAGTGTAGTGTAGCTCTAGCTACCGTGGTAGGATAGGTTAAATTTTTGTGTGATTATAATATTATGAAAATGAATTAGCGAGGGGAGTGAGCTGGAATATTGGAGCAGCCTGACCGATATATTACTTTACTCTATGAGCCTGACTCGGACTCGCTCGAAATTGGAATTGGGCTTTTATCCGATTCATACGACACACAACTTAGGTGACCTGCACTGCAGGTTTGCGCACAAAAAAAAATTTACGAATCACATGAGTGAAGGTCTAGTTAAAAGAGTTCGTAAAGTCAAGTGGATAAAAATGTGTGCCCTGTGTTGCGCAGTGTGTGGATCATCTATTAGACTTTCGAGGGATATCACCATAAAAAAAAATCAGTTAAATAGTTTTTTAGGTGATTTCAATAAAACATCATTATGTATTTTTTTAATGGCAACATTGGACTTCTCACAGCCACACGGTCATTAGTGATGTATTGATGAAATATCGAGAAAATGTTTTTTTAGCTTTTGATTCATTTTATATTTTTACTGTAAAAGCAGTTGATGGATAAGTTAGTGTAATTTTGCCTGTTTTTGTCCCTTGACGATACAATTATTAGTCTAATATCGGTCCATGGTTTTTTTTTGTGTAGGAGTCGTGTATAAGTGACGAGACTACCCGCGGCGCGCAGAAAAAAGTGTTCGGGAACGTTCTAGACGATGTCACGGGAAAAGCGGGACGTGTGAGTGGATAAAAACCACGTATTGAAACTAATTTTCTATCCTATCGTTCTCCTCGGTAACAACAACAAAAAACCGACCGTGTACAGTGCGTGTCGACCCAAGCACAGTAAAGGTTTCCGTAGTTGGGTTGAATATTTACCAACGGATAATATTGATGTTTTTGACTGCAAATAAGTTTTGTATTACATAGTATTTTTCGAAAACATTAAGTTATTACTGCGGTTTGACTTGGAAACTATAATATCCCACAACTCAAAAACTATGTACAGACGCCAGCACATCAAGCTACCCGAAACTATCAAAATTTCCCAATCAATTTTGAACCTTATGCTTTAACGATAAAGTTGAAAATTTATTAAATAAATTTGACAAATTGCAATAGCTTGATGTGCTGGCGTCTGTACTGAAATAAAAAAGTCAGTAAGAAACATCATAATTATTCTATTTAATTTTGGGCTAAATGGCAAAAACGGTACCATAAAAAATGCGAAATAATATAAATACTAATGCTCTTTTCCTCACGCTGTTGTTAAGATAGAAAATATACTTGTACAACTTGTAATTATTTAATAAATGCCGTTTTTAGCGATTTCACTCGGCATTTCGAATTTTTTCGACAACGAATTGTACTGCTTTTTATCGATTTAATTTTGCTACATCACTATGGTTCTTAGTACATTTTGACATTCTGGATTTTTGGTGGTCTCGTCGAGATAGAGTATGTGGGAAAAATTATTGTTTGTTAGTAATTAGGCAGGTGTTATTTATCGCGGATAATGTTCTAATATGTTAGTCATTATTGGTTTAATATCAAATTGTAGTTTGTCTGCATTCACTGGTGTTCGTCTGTTGAGCGTGCCATTCATAGATTTCTCAGATAGATCTGTGCACAGAGAGGAAGATGACGGTTTTCATCTACAATAGTGATATTATTTCCGCATAATTGTGTTTATTATTCACGATGACTACAATTACGAGGTCTGCTAGAGTCAGTTTGAAGCCGATTGAAGTGCCGAAGGCTTTACAGGAGGGAGAGAAGTTCATCAAGTGGGATGAGGTATTTTTTTTACTTGATAATATTATATTTTTTTAGTTTTGATACTGTTGCTTTTGTGGTACCTTCATTAAATTTTCACACTTGTCTGCTCTATTACAAGTAGGTAATTAAGTGCCCTTGCAATTTAATTACATTTAATGCAATTTTTTCTGATTAGAATTTAGTACAAATATAATTTTTTGCATTTATTTACTTTTTTGTCTATGTTTCTATATTTTTTCTATGGTGTAATCTTAAACACGTGTGAATAGTCACTTTTTTATGATAAAAAATGTATGATTATTTTACCCAATAGTTTTTGTTACTCCAAGTTATTAGTGACAACATTAAGAAAATACCTAACACAATTAAGATAAGATGAAGTTGATTGATTGGTAGAAAAGTTGAGTATTTTTTAATGAGCTGCAATATGAATGGAAAATTAACAATTTAAAATCTCTTATCAGTTTAATTAAGTACCACTTGTCAGTTCTGTTGCAAGATAATAATTATTATCTAATAATTATGGTAGTTTCCAGGTGCTGTTCTATTCCAGTATTGTTTGTTGTGATAACCTGATTGTAAACAAAACAATCTGTCTTATCAATCAATGCACTCAAACTGCAGTGATTAAGTGCACCTTTTATGTTGCAGAAAGTTTAATAAATAAAACAGAAAGTTATGAATATTCAATACAATATGTTTCTCACTCAATGTGTACTTGTTTGTCTAGGACTCCGGTACTGGTCTACCAGTCACCCTGCGGGTGGACCCCAAGGGGTTCTTCCTGTACTGGACCGACCAGAACATGGAGGTGGAGATGCTGGACATTGCCACCATCAGGGATGTCCGCACTGGAGGACATGCTAAAGTTCCGAAGGTTAGTTCAACTCTTCTTGTTCTATTCTTCTTTATATAATAAATGGATAAATTAAATTAATTAAATATTACTCCATCATTCGCCTCTAATTTAGTCTGGAGTTGTGGTGAAGTTCTCTTCATGTCTTTTATATTTAATAAATCCTCAAAGTAGGTAATTATTATTGTAGATATTGTTATAATGTTATTGTGATACTGCAAATAACATTAGATTTTTTAAATGTGCAACATTCATGCATGCATGTTTTCATTAAAAGTATAATTAAATAGAATTGCCCTTTGTTCTGCAATAACACTATAATAACTTAATATTATTACATAAACATGCATCGCCTTTTGAACCACTTGTGGCTATAATGGAAGTAGGTACGTATCTACATAGTTAGGACTATGTAGGTGCTGTTCGCGTGCCGTGTGACCGTGTCACGTTCACGTGTGACGGCGGCGTTTCGGTGGGTACCTAATAGGTACGTTTATTTTGCACCCTGTTGAGTAGTGGAACTCCTTGCAGAGTCAGGGCCATCCGAAAAGATTTAATCAAGTCAAATGTAGGTTACTCCTAAGGCGAATCTTAAGGCTAATCGAAGACTGCTTCATCGCTTAAAATCTGGTGATATAACCATCAAACTTGACCCAAGAGATATAATAAGGTCGCGTAGCCGTTGTTATTACCGACGGCAATTCTTTTTCTTTTTCGTCGACGTATTCACTAAAAGTCGTGTTTGGCCTGCAAGACCTTCGTTTAGTCGTTCTTCCAATGCCTGAGATCTTTATCCTTCATGAGGTCCTTATCCGCCTTGACTGGCGTGATGCTGAGATGCAAGCCGCCAGTCAGGAACCAGAAAATGTCCAACAAGTGGCTTATCTTTTACGTGTAACCAACTAATCTCATTCAGTCAAGTAGAACGAGAAAACTATACGTACTTATACAGCAAAAAAGTTTCGCATCTCAAAAAAGTCCAATTGACGATAAAACCGGGATTGCACGCCAACTTTTGCAATTTGTTTTTCCAGTCTTCAAAACAACCGCTAGTTAATATGTCAAATTATACTTCTGTGCAACTTCATCAACGAAACAAATCTTGGCTCTCGTAACGTGGAATTCTTATTATTCGTGATGTGCTCTAAACTAAGTTCTATCAGGCAAATCCGATCCTGGCACAGTGCCGGAAAGTCTCAGGACAAAGAAGATGAAGAAGGCTGAACAAAATATTTTTTTCTTGTTAACCTGGCCCAGGGTCCTGGCCGTATGCCAGACGGGCCAACTTTGCGACTAAAACTTCCAATTTGGGCAGAAGTTTTGGACGTTTAAATGTCCGTTAGCTGCTTACATGTCCGAACCGAACCTCTAATAAAGATAAATAGTGTGATTCATATGCGCTTCTGGCTACCGAGGATCAAATCTAACCTTATAAATTGCAAACGTATGCAATACTTATGACAAAAGTTTTGGCTTGTTACTGAGATTGAACTCAAAATTGTAAATCTTAAATATAGTGATACAAACTAACCTAACCTACGGTGCACAAAGTTGGTCACTTACTGAACAACAGAAGTCAAAACTCAAGATTTGTCAACGGGCAATGGAGCGCAGCATATTATTTGTTAAGCGTACAGATCGAGTTAGAAACACCACGCTGCGCTCTATAACTCAAGTAGCGGACGTGGGAGAAAAAACAGCCAGGCTGAAGTGGGAGTGGGCCGGGCATGTCTCACGAATGCACCCGAAGAGATGGGCAAAGATCGTTACTCACTGGACGCCTGAGGCAGGACATCGCCGTTGAGGTAGACCAAGGCGAAGGTGGTGTGACGATCTAATATCATTTGCAGGGCCAACATGGCCGGAGATCGCACAAGACAGGGAGGTTTGGAAGAAAAAAGGGGAGGCCTTTGCCCAGCACTGGGACACAAAATAGGCTAACAAAAAAAAAAGTGATACAAAACTACGTTACTTTCATATTTTGGGCGGGGTTCGAATTGCATCGATATCTTGCGTCGCTTCCAGTGGTTCACAAACTTGGCAATGCTCACAAGTACTCAGATTTCGGGTTCTACTTCTGTCCGATTTAAATACGATAAAGTGGAGCCAGACTGCCCGCGGCCGCGCCGTCTAGCAATTAACAAAAATAATTGCAGACTTGAAACTTTGTCAAGTGTCGTAATTATATTTAGATTAAGTTAAGTAGGATGCTTATTTTATTCCATAAAAAAAAATAACACTGTATTTTTCGCGGCGTTTTCCCACGAAGTGCTCCAAACGCTGCGAACGGTAAAACCTAATGAATTCTTATAAATAATTCCGGTATTGATCACCGCTGAAAATAAGGTATCAACCGACACGCGACCTTCCAAAATTTGGTCAAATGGCTAACTTATTCACATATACTTTTAGCATCTACAGTAAAACTTGGTGAGCTTTCTGAATGTATAGATTTTCAAAAAGTTTCGAAGCTTTGCCTTGCCATACATATGAATGTAACAGTATCGCTCGTAGAGATTTAACGTCGTCATCGTCGTTCGTTTTATACCGTAGTCCGCAAAGTAATCCCTTTTTAGTATCAGCTAGTCTGGGCAGTGTCAGCTTTGACGTACTTAATTGAGGTGATCAGTTCGCATAAATTCTGCATGGGAAGTCAAGTCCTAGGTCCATTCAGTCCATAAGTACTGCTACTACATACTTATTTGCGTAGGTACTTATGTATTGTTCCTTATCCTGTAATTCTAGTGTTTAGAAACTTCTACATGCGAGGAAAGTAAAACTAAACTTGGAACAACTTCATTATTTGAACAATGAAAGTTATTCTAACTTTAGCTTTCAAATATGCCTAACCACCCAAATTAATTGCACACAAATTCACACAGTATAACTACACGCACTTTGTTAATTAACTAGTTGTGTCCTGCGGTTTAACCGCATAAGTCTCGATCCCGTGGGAATATCGTGATAACAAATATCCTATGTCTCAATCCAGGTCATGGTCTACCCATGTGCCAAATTTCATCTAAATCCGTTCAGCCGTTTTAGCGGGAAAGCGTAATAAACAAAAGTACAAAAAATTAATCTTTTCTCTTTTTTATTATTTTTATAATTACTTTAGATAGAAAAAGTGGTCATCAGGTAAGCTGTTGACATAAATATTGTCAGCTAGATTATTCATTAAGACGTTTCGTGTTATGAAACCATAAAGTATCAATATCATGTTTAGGTATAACGGCGTGGCCTGTGATGTGGTGCCGTGACGGGACATAAAATTATAGGGCGCGGTAACTTGTGATTTAACTAACACTAATGCTGCCTGTCGAAGCTTCCCTCACCTAATAACTACCCTTCTTTACGAGTGTCAGTTCACTAATGACATACTGCCAAAGCTTTATTTGATTTTAGTAATATGAAGTGGTAAAATAGTTGGCAGAGTATGTTCTAATGTCAAAAACTACTTGTATTAGCTCAGCTCGTTGTGAACTTAGTTCAACTACCACATGTTATTTGCCAAAGATATAGCATAATCACAGAGCACATGCCTCCTCTCTATGAGAGGGAGCGGGCCATAATCCACCACGCGTGCCCAGTGCGGGTTGGTGGATGTCATATGTCTTCGCTTTTTGGTTCTAAGATATGCCCGTTTCTTCATTCACGATGTTTACCTTCACCGTTTTGAGAGCAGTATTAAATACACAAAGTAAAATGCTTGAATGGGTTTGAACTCACGACCTACTCGTAAGTCGGGGCCGTTACCGCTGGGCCGCCACTGCTCTCAAGAGTCAAGATATGTATAGGTGACATATCAATTCGATGCCTGCTAAGACCTTTATTTGATCATGGAAACGTGAAAGCATTCAGCTTCTGCAGATGTACCACTAACGATGTATGTGTAACTGTACGAAGACTGACTGATCTGTCTGCCCCTAACTAATGAAGCTCTGAATGAGTGACAGGCACCACAGTTGCAGCAGACAAATCACCTAACAACTTACTAGAACTCCACATTTGGTTTCGTGCAGCGTTAAACGATGCGAGAAGAATATTGGCACTGTGGTCACCAGTCTGCTTGCCAAGCGTAGTGGTGACTAATCCACGCTTACCGAGTAATAGTAGAGAGGCATTTCTATTATTTTGTTGTTTCCTTATTCTGTTGATGACAAACTTAAACTCTAATGATTCAGCTATCAGTTCGCTCGTGATATTACAACAGCATTTCAGCTGTATTAACAAAAAAACTTGGCGACAAAATTAGACCATTAATATCATTTGCTTATCGCTTGTAATTAATTACGGACTAGCGCTGGCGCTATATCCCTATCACATTATGTGTAACAATAGCTTATGTGGTTAAGCCATTTTTCAAACTTAATTAATGGGTTTTAACATACACAGAATCAGATGTATAATATGCTAGCTTCATAATTGAGTAAGTACACCATATCGTGTGAGAGCAGTGGTGGCCCTGTGGTAACGGCCGCGACTTACGAGTTGTATGTAGGTCGTAGGTTCGAACCCTGACAGGCGTTTTATTTTGTGTAAATTATTCCATCACCACTGCTCTCAAAACGGTGAAGGAAAACATCGTGAGAAAACCGCAATGTCCTAGGACCAAAAATTAGAAGACATGTGACATCTATCAACTCGCACTGGGCCCGCGTGGTGGATTACGGCTCACTCCCTCTCACAGAGAGGAGGCCTGTATCACAGCAGTGGGGACATTATAGGCTGATTTTATGCTATGCTATGCTGCCCATTGCAATAACATAATAATATTATGGTATGTTACATTAACTTAGTTTCTGCTGTATGTATCATAAATAAATAAATATGATTTAGCTGATTTTGCTATGCTTATGCTATTTTGTGATAAACTTATGTTTATTGCTGATTTCTATCGCTTGAATTTGTTGTGCGGTTTTTCAGAAGAGAAAGAGTTTATTAATGAATTCGCTAATTAAGCCTCTTTATCCTTATTTTACGAGAAAATGTTAAATTCGTTAACTTAAAAAGATGATCTGGCTTGTAAGGTTTGCTTGGAACTGTGACTCAGTCTACCACATGTTCCAACCCCGATGACGACTGTGAAAGTACTGCTTGTCTACATGTAGTTAGTGCTCTGCCATTTAGCTTTTCTCAGGGACACTTTTCTTGGAATCTGCGTCAGTAAGGTCCAGCCATTCCTCTTGACGCTTTGGGATTGACACTACTTACTGACAGCTCACTTCAGCTTAGTTTTCACGGTGGGATTTCTAGAGAATATACTTTTGAAAAGGCTTGCAAGACCAAGACATTCAAAGAAGGTATATAGGTAATGGTTTATTGGAAACACACGTGTCACACCCTCATGTTAACTACATTACAGGTACCGCACAGTAGGTGTGTGCTGTAGACATTGCCCAGTATCAACATTACATAAGGTGGCCCAAAGCAAACAGTGCTGAAGTGGCGATGGCGTGCCCCGATACTTTACCTATACGGTCACCACCCATATATCCCTCAGCTTTTATTTCCAACTTAGTCGTTAATCTTAGACATCTTGAAAGTATTTCAGTGCAAGCAACAACGCTTTCGTTCCAGGTTGACGTTGACATTTTAATGCGAATGCTCGTAATGTCGTGATGAGAAACAGCTTTACGACAAAATAAGTTTGTCGTTCTATGCTAACGTTTTCAGTAGATTTAAATTATATGCGGTCAGTTTGTCAGTAATTCCCACAGTCCAGATCCACTACAAAAAGGGCCAGGACCACCGTATTTGCTACAACGACTTCTCTTATACCTACTCATCCCTAATACTGTTATCACATCACGATGGGGGATTTGGAATTTAAATTCAAGATGTTAGATCATTAGCATGATTGAATTTCTATGTCGTCTTTTACTACATTCACTAAATGTAGTGGGATGACCCATTTCTATCCCGAGATCACGTGCATTGCACATTCATTACGCATGCATTATGCGGTGGAAATAAATTATGTCGTCATTTTAATGTTTTTTTGTTAGGGATATTTCAATTGGTTTATTTGCCATTTTGACGTTTCTAAGCAGATGCAAACTGCATGTGCAAATGGTGCTCGATGTGATCCAGAATGTAACACGTTTATATTTTTCTTTGTTCTTTTTGTTTGTTCGTAGATGGCAAGGGATGTTACATGTATATAGTATGTAGATATTGAATATTATAGAAGGTATCGTTGTGTTTTTCTATTGTAACTACGTACAACAATTGATGGAAGTATCATCGTCTTTCTCTTGCCCTATATCAATTTAATGGGGTCTGCGCAACATTTCTTCTTCCATACTTCTTAATTAGTCGTCATCTCGGTAGTCACCCCGTCTAGCCATGTCATCTTTTACACAGTCCATCCATCGTTTCTTTTGTCTCTCTCTACTCTTAGAGCCATCCACAAGTACGTCTAAAGTACTTAAACTTACTCACCTCCAAATTTCAAAGGGCAAAGGACAAAATCTAGGTAATCTTAGTAATATCAAGTCTGTTTACTCTTCAGGGCAATATAGTTAAAACCTTGTTTTCTACATCAGTTCAGAGACACGCCTAATGCATATATTTTGACTGCGACCTTATCTCGTCTCGTAACCTATAATAAGATAAATGTAGGTACCGATTTGGTGTGGACTCGGGTCATTTGGTCTTGTTTCCACCCCCCCTAATATCTCCAATGCATAGATGATAATATATTTTAAGTTTTATTCTTTAAGAAGATGTATGTGGAGTGTAGATAGACAAATGTTGATATTGGTATATGGGTAGCAGGTTATATCCCTAAGCTGTCTTGGTTTGGACGTACGGTGTCGTATTACGCTCCCCACGTACGAGTTAATCCTCAGATGTTCTATATTCATCTCAGTATATCATGAATTCATGAGTTTCGGTGGAAGATATTAACCTATACTATACTGTGTTTCATTAATAATTTCGACTTCGGAAACCAGTTTCACATTATATTTCTCCATTTTTTTTACAACAAGGTTTTTATTATATTACTGGTCTATTAAGGACTGTACTGTCAGATAGTTTATTGTATACATAAGTAATTCTCATCATCATGTATGTGGAACTGTGGAAGATATGTTAACGAGATATGCATTGTCAGCAGATTGTTATATGCACAGATCGTGTGGCGATGGCGGTGCGCTAACATTACCGCCTGACCGATCGTTATCGATTCCGTGTCATGCACTAATTTTAGAAAAATCTATGTTATAAATTATAGCCTCGACACCAACGGGACCAGTTCTATGCTTTGTATCTATAGACGCATTTTATTATTTAGGACAGTTGAAGTATCAAACGTTTGCTGTGTATAAATTTAACGCAAATCTTATGCCTCGTTTATCTTTTGAATTCCATTCGCGCTTCTTCCTGCATACTTTTAAGAGACGTCAATTTACCCGAGAATTTCTGGAAATGTGAGCACATTTCAATAAAGTTAATTGTGGATGCGATTACTGGGAATCAAACAAAGACTTCTAGTACAGTCAGAGATGAATACACTCTGTTTTGGAATGTTATTATGATTGTCGTGTTCAAAACACGATGAGATTGTGAACACTATTTTGTACTTGTCCAAATATTAACGTAAAACACCTTTGATTTTTTTTGTGTTTAATACTCTATGTGATTAGTAGTCACACGGGGAATGATGATAGTAATGAAAAAAAAATTCCAACGATCTGATGCTATAATTAATAATAAAATTCCACATTAAGTATAATCTTCGATGTCTTGTTTTATGACGAGATAATAGTAAACGTCCTAATTGCGATCCGTGGACAGCTTGACGTAATCTATGATGAGTTGATTGATTGATAGTTACAACATCATTTCAGTTAGTACTTAGTGGGTATGTATACAGAGCTGGTACATGCTGCAACCCAACTTTATGAAGTATGGAAGCTTTACGTCACTCAGAGCAAGAGGCAAAGTTATATCTTCAGTTGAGGACGAGACAAGTGGGCATCTGAAAAGCGAAAGCTATTGGTACTCGTTCATTCAAGAGCGTGAGATCTTCTGTAGTAGACATAGGTAATAACATAATGAGTGTTAGGTATATGATTCGTGTAGGTTTTATAATATATATCAAAGCGACATACCAGTTGTGGTTTATTGCATGATTATGGGTTTCCGTTGTTCCCACGCCAGGCATAAACTATAAACTGTGACTCGCCCCAGATCACGGGTCGCTTTTTTAACCAAATTTAAAGGAAGTCTTTTAACTTGTTCTGCAAAAGACCGTTATAGACGTCACGGCGGGAGTAACCATGTATTTACCATTATGGTCAAATTCGTCATCCTCCGCCATATCGTGAATTCTAAAGTGATTCGGGAGGACAGAGATGTAATTATTGTATTTAACAGGCCTCTGAACGTTCTTGATTATTAATGACTAGCTTCTGCCCGCGACTTCGACCGCGTGCAATTTCTTGTTCCCCCGACCCACCATGTCGCATCGCAACGCATCGCCTACCCGCGCTATTTCTTTTTCCCTTGGCGGGTTTTTTTTTTTAAATTTTTGCTCGGTTTCTTAGGGTCCTAGAGCAATGTTAAATAGCCTATGGCTTTCCTCAAGATGGGCTATCAAAAGTGAAAAAAAAAATTCAAATCCAAAATCAAACTCTTCAACTTAATTATTAGTTATCGTCAAGATGAAGGGGCCAAGTCCAAGTATAGATTATAGTCTCGTATCCCCAAAGGCCAAAACCTTCTAGTACTTATTCTTGGACGTACCCTTAAGTGAATTTCTGGTCTCCTATGCTTACATACACACCACACATCAGGCAATAGGTACATGACACACATTCATATCACACAATACTTAAATTCTTAGATAAATTATGTATGGAAAACCGTTCCTGAAAGAATTCAGAGCAAGCGACATCTGAGAAGAGTGCAGTATCAATCGTGTCACTATTGAAAGTGCAGAATGTATAATTCAAGAGTCCTGGCCACTGGCACTGCACTAATGGCGCGAGCTTGCAGAAATAAATGATGGCGTATTTGAACTAGAATCTTTCAGATTTCCAGATGGGACTTTATTATCGATTTTTAGAACGTCGTCAGCGTCTGTGAGCCTTTAATGTTCGTCAACGTGGTTACGGATTTTAAACTGCTTGACATTTTTATGATCTTGACGTCTGCATCCATTGATGATGATCAACGGTCGATAATGCTCATGCTTTGAGATATTTAGCCTAATGTCAAAAGATTTGTGCACGCGTTCTCCAACAATATATTTACCAAAGCTGCATATTTGACGGTAGATGACGCTCTGGTTCAGACTAGGTATTTGGAATAACAAAGCATCTCATTTCGCCGGATGCCTCAAGCTGTCAGATAATCAGCGCATAAATATTACAAAATTTTAAATCTCCCCGATCCTAACTGGTGACCTACTTCTCCGGGTACGCTATACCGTTACTGTCATGTCATTTTAATTGAAGTCTACCGTGGGGAACTAGGGACCAATGGGGTGCTCGACCATCTATAGTACGGTCAGAACATAGAATTTCCAAAGATATGGACAGTAATGCACACTTTCTAATTTAAATTAGGTACCTTTGAATTTAAATAATTATCGTGAAAGACATTTAAAAACTTGAAAAAGTATCTTTATCTATAAAGTCATCAATTATTTGTAGTATAGATAACTTACATACTTTGTAAATTAGTTAACTTATCCACTCTTGTCGTAACTAGTGGTACTTACTTTTCAAAACGAGAAATGTAAGGTTTGTCTGAATGTTCAATATTATAAGTCACAAAGGCGTGCGATTCTGTTTCATGGAGGATTCGATTCGAGATTCATACTTATCTCCATTCAAGAATTTAATTAAGTACTTGTTTAGTCGCTCCTGGTACTGTACAGCTTCGTCAGATTTTAATTAAACTTTAAAGGTTCAAACTTCAAAGCAAGCTGTTCGGTTCTTTTCTATTGATAAACTCGCTCCCGCTTCATCTGATAATGAGCGAAAACACGGTAACAGCTCCGGGGCATGTTGCTACCGCAGCCGCTAGTCCCATGAATAAAAATAAACCTCAATGAACGAAACGTGGGAATGAAAAAATATGTTTTACATACAAACTTACAATTACATATCACGGGCAAGCATAAAAACTATGTATTATATCATTGTTATTCTTTCAACAATGCAACTTTTATCCAATACATGTTTTTCCTTAAGATTTTTACATATTTTGATAATGCCAATTTGTCCGTCGAATCGTTAAACTTATCTGATAAAATAATTTGTGTTGTGTTTCGAGGTCGGCCGGCGTTCAACTCAAATTATCGTTATTGTGGAGTTCGATCACGCGAGGCCTGATTCGACGATATGGTGGCGAGGAAAAGTGCGAACACATCTGTAATAAGCTGGGTTTAGCGATCCATCGTGTTCAGCCGGGTTAAAATCAATAAATCGTTCTCTTGTTCAGTGCCATTATTCGCCCGCTAATAAAGTTCAATCGATACTTCATTTTATATTTATCACTGACTAATGTAACAAGTAATTCTTAACTTTGCAGTATGCTTGGCAAAAGTTCTACTTTGTTAATGTTACATGCGTACCTCTGCCTAAGTTTCTCTTTTGAACACGAATCTTCTATATTGACTTAAAAGTAACTTTCATTGCAGGATCAGAAAATACGTAATGTAGTGCTGATTGGTTCTCAAGGATCTCTAGAGGAAAAAACTGTCACCGTGTGTTATGGCGCCGACTTCGTCAATGTTATGTTCATCAATTTCTGCTGCACTAGAAGGGAAATTGCACAGGTGAGCAGCTAACTAACATAGCGAACACATTGAAACCCACCGCTAAGGGGCGGGGGTGGTACTGGGCTATTAACACTTCAATCAGCAGATTGGTATGAATCGGTCATGTTTCTACGTGGCATTATGACTATAGCCCCGATAAAATCACCGTTCGACTGTTTATCGTCATTCCTAAGCAGAACTATCTCAAACACTTAACTGAAAACAAACTTAGGTGTTTTTTCAATTTATTCAAAGCAGCAAACAGTATTTCGTTAACGCAGTATGATGGAAAGTCGTGATGAGTGGTGTTAACACAACATGGGACAACATTGGAATAACAAATAGGTGCACGTAGACGAGTTGCTCGTAAAGGTGTCCACACAATAGTGCGGATTTCACGTTGTCTGATGGTGCTCAGCGGAGCGGACCAAATCCGTGTCGTAGGCGTCATAGGCGTAGGTAACACTTCGGTGCCGGATGAAAACTTTTCTCTATTGCTTTATGTTCGTCGATGCTGAATGTCTGTTGTGATGCACTCGCGTATTGGCATACTTTGCAGTTTGCACCAATTCCGTGATTGAATTCAATTTCATTAGTTGCGGAAAGCTACAGACAGTTTCATGTGTGACTGTGAGCAACCTTTTTGTTCGGATTAAATGGATTGAGTGCGGCTTCGGTCCAATTTACAAGCTTCACGTGTTCGAGATTTTATCAAGTCAACACAAATGGAATAACAATTCACCTGAATTGCAAAAATAACCCCAGAGCCTTTTTCGCTCAATGAGAACTCAAACAGTAATTTTTTGCGTGGTCCACAGCCAACTATAATAAGCCACATATATAAGAGATGAAGAAAAAGACGTTTGTATATGTACCTACATATATCTTGCGTCAAATAAAGACGATCTTCGAAGATATAGTGGATTTAGAATTCTAAAGTTAAAAGAGTATTCGAAAGCTTTCGATAGATTACGCAAGATCTTTCCGGAACCCTGCGAAAGATATCTTCGTCCGATGCGCTTCAACTTTTGCTGCATGGCAAATGCTAATATGGGATAGCGAAATAATTTCGTTCAAGTGGATAAAGAAAACTTGTTGGTTGTAGAGTTGAGCTTTTGACGTGACTTGTTTAATCACTATGTTTTAAACGCTTCGGCTCAGCAAGTGAAGGTGGCGGGAATCTATTGGATGCATGCGGTGGGGGACCAGTGGTTGTGGCGATTCTTGGGAGGTCTATATCAAGTAAAGGACGTTTTCTGGCAGAGTCGATGAAACGCTTTAAGCGAGTAAATTTTGGTCAAGACAACACGCATTCACAAGACCATGAGTAAATGGAATCAGATTCCTATAAAATATCAATGGTTAGAATACGAGACGTTGTAACCAACTACCAAGGAATTGCTGTTTATTATATTCTTGAATGCTTCAGGAAATGCTAATGTTGGTATTCAGTAATAAACATAGTCTGCGCTAGTCATTAAGTCTCTGCAAGTAAATTATGTAACTACACTGTAACTGATACGTATAATAAATACCTCGGCCAGTCAGCTATGAACACCATATTATTAATAGCTATAATAGAACATAACTAAGAAACGGCTGTAGCACTGACTATGGAAATGTGGAATCCAGCGTACAATCCTAGTGCCAGAAGTTTCAACCCCTTTCTTTTCACTCCAATCACAATACCCGACTATGATTAAATTGAAATATTTTATTTTAGTAAAACGAGGCCGAACATACAATCATGGCTCATCATAATAAACGTGTTATTATTCACGGATATTATTTGGAAAAAGTTATGTCTCCGTGACAGCATTTCGTGGTATCAGTGACAAATGTGTTTAGTGCTGGGACAGTAGACGAGAATACGCGTAATGATGATGTCTGATGCCACGATAATAATATGACTACAGATCCGCCGGGGTCAAGGCTTTCCCGAATAAGCAGGAATGCTGCTCGTATTTATATTTCTTTTTTTGACAACCATTGTGTTTGGTTAAAAATTTAAAGTCATCGTGACGCCTCTTAAATTGGGTTAATCCGTTAATGTGTAAGCTTTTGAGCGGCTAATTAATAGGACACTGGGCTTTTCATATTCTTTAACATGAATAAATGATTGGAGTACCGCAGTATTACTGATGACATGTTGTTATATCACTGAGGTTCGCGTGTGGTATATTGTTAGAGTTATATTTAACGGTATTTTCAATGATTGGATTGATATCATGAATGTTATATCATTACATTCTACAAGGAAACTTAGTTTGATACAAGACTACTGTTTAACATAACCTGTACTATAGTAGTTCAATTGCCTACCATTCGTGTGTAAATAAGACTTGTTGAATGTTTTGACAAAGTCATTAAAATTGTTCCTTACTTTAAAAGCACTTAGGTGTCTTCGTCAATTTTGATGTCATGTTTATTTGCTGTCATAGTTACTTACATTTTATCAGGAGATGCCTCTCACGCGGTACCCTCACGACACATAACGGCTTCTAAATTTATGACTACTTACTTAATGTAGCGTCCCAAGTAGATGGAAGGTTCGCTTTTACCAATAGATGATATTTAATTCCGTAACTTAGCATTTATGTTCTAGAATTAATCGGTAATGGTTTCTTTATCTGACGATAACGACTGGAGTTGTTTACGGTGATACTGATGTCTTGAGTAATTAATTATCGATTCTTTCCAAGATTAAAGTTTCAGCCGACTTTTATGTCGCAGTGAGCTTTAAGCTTTCTTTGAATTTGCTCATCTAGATACATAGCATAAGAAGACGCATAAACAGCATAGGCTGATTATGCATGCGTCTGCTTATGTTAGGTATAGACCTAATGCTTCCACTGCTGGGACACAGGCCTCCTCTCTTCGAGAGGGAATGGGCTGCAATATACCACGCGGGTCCAGTGCAGGTTGGTAGATGTCACATGTCTTCGAATTTTTGGTTATGGCCGGTTTCTTTACGATGTTATCCTTCACCGTTTTGAGAGCAGCGGTGATTTAAACTAAAGCGCCTGCCTGGGTTCGAAGGTTCGAACCCGCGAGCTACATATAGTATGTCGTGGCCGTTACCTCTGGGTCACCACAGCTTTGGATACGGTTGATTGTAATTTGATTTTGTTGACAGCTTTGGACCGAGGGGTTGTTTGCGCTGGCGTACAACCTGAGCCAGCTCAACAACCCAACAATCAAGTTCCTCGAGAAGTTGCACACGAAGATCGCGCTCAAAGCTGACAAGTCGGGGAAAATTCTCGTTAAAAAGTAAGTCACTGTGTCTTTCTACTTTATCTAACATATTTATGGTTTTTTAACGTTCAGTGATAAGAACTGTTTTATTTTACAACTTAGTATGGCTTTTATCTTTCTCCGGCATTTAATGGGTTGTAACGGGTCAATAAATATCATTTAAACTTTCAGACGGAAGTATTAAAGGATTAAAGAACAATAGGAAGTTTAATGAGATTGAGATGTTTAAGAGCGCGGGTAACATTTGTTGACCTCATTCTAAGAGCGGAGCCCTAGCGCTACTGAGCGTTTGAATTACATTAAGCAAAAATGTTTATCTGAATGATAACGATGTTGCATTAATATACCTAGATGAACAGTTAGCAATATACTAACCCTTTGACTTTTATGACTTGTGCGAAGATAAACAGCTGATTTAATGTATTTATGTCGTGTTTAAGACGGACTTGCTATACATCGTAACTATTACTATTTTAATAATCGCTTCTTAAAATGCAATGTTGTAAATCATGACTGAATTTAATAGACACAGTTGATGAATATGATTAGCTATTTGCTCCGCGTAAACTTCAATGTTGAGACTGTTCAGTGGTAGGTAGCTATTTTCCACGAGGACTATTTTGTCGGTCGTTGCGATGGAGATTCCGTATATAAAACTTTTTGTAGCACCCCGTTCAGTTTTCGTTTATCTCTTTTTTTGAGTTCGGTTTCCTTGTTTCTGGGTGTCAGGTATTGTTAGTGATAGTCGCACTATCTGTCATTGTCATCTAGGTACCACATGAGAGGTTCATTGGACTGTGTTGAGTACAAAGTACAAACCTTCGTCAATCTACCGTTGACACTCGGTGATAAACTTATTGGATGTTAATATATTTACCCAAAACTCAGTTCCTTACGTATTTCACAGATCTTAACTTCAGTTTACGATGTTTATGTCCGGTGTATACCCGGAGAAAAACACATGAGTGCGTTTTCTTCGTTGCTTGCTCCTGTGTTTTGACGGTCGTTGAGATTTGATTATAGTTGTACAATACAAATTACAAATTTCACTTTTCAATAATTTCACTTTTTATTCACCGTTATATTTATTGTTACAGTATAAAATTTACATAATTTAAAAAATATTTAAAAAGGGAGGGAAAAGAATCATAGAACAATCAACAAATTGAAACAACATGGAAAGTGCTCAAAAGGCTGGCAGCATTGCCTCGTATAGAAACGCTGATTCTTGGCCAAAAAATAGGCCAGCCCGCAAATTTACCGTAAATAATTTTATCTCATGATATATTTTTTTATCTTGCCTTCCAAGGATGTCAAAAACATGAGACGCTGAACCCTAAACATGAATTTTCCCATTCTCCGTTTTAATGTTCTTTGTAGGGATCCTTAAAGTGTAAGACGTTCACCGTTCATGCATAACAAACGCATGAAGGTTGTCGACTGCCTGTTGGTAACCGTCGTCGTCGTAATATTGAACAAGTATTGTTTATTTACGTCGGGGCGACGTGTTTACTTGTGTTATTTTACCGCACGTGTCGCCATGTACTTCGGAGCTATGTTACTCAACTCTGTAGCACATTCTTGTGTGTATATTTAAGTTAAATAACTCCTAGTGGTCACCTCTGCCGGTTATGATAATTTAACACAAGTTATAATTTTAAAATCTATCAGGGCAGTTTGCCTTGAAACTTGTAAAAACTTCTTTTGATTTAAACATGCTTTTTGCTTCATTTATTTTTAACTGCCTTTACGTTAAAAAGTTAAGTTGTTGTGTTATAAATGTTAGAATATAGGTTAAGTACTATAGACCTTCGGAATATTATTTATTTTGTTAGTTGATGAGGTGTTGCCTTGGGAATTAATGAAAGGTGGTAACACCGACTGATTGTTTTCACACTAAAACAATAGCTACATTATACATACAGTTCATTATAGGTACACTAGCAACACACAATCTATAGAAAAATCCCACAGGATATTTAAATATCTTTCTCAGAAAATATATTATTATGTTGAACCAGATATATAATTTATACATATTGATCATTATTCAATACCTATGCAAATCTGAAAGCCGAATTAGGATATACAGACGCACTCAGATACACCAGATTTTTTTTAAATGTAGTTATTATACGGTTCTTGCGTAATACAATGACATATCCGAACCCGACTCGTAGTCGTAAGTTCGCTAATGGCCTGTGTAGACGAACAAAGTTTTTATCATGTCAAGGGGCAACTGTCATTTGTAGTCGGAACATGTTGAGTTTAGTCGAGCCACGTTTATTTGAGCTGACATTTGACATTTTTACCATGGTATGTTTTTACCAAAGGAAACCATGACAACAGTTTCAATAGAACCGGCAGTTTGATATTTGCTGAGCGTGATTGGATTTGATTTATTGGTTTTACTGCTGCATCTTTAATCTTTCGAGACCCGCTGACTATCAAGAAGAGCCTCGAATAACCCAAACTTGTTAGGTTAGAAGTTGAAAAGGTCTGTTAAGCTTTAGCAACTCGTCTGATCTTGGATGTTCATGGATTGATTGACATTGCTTGGAAAGAAAATTAATTATCACCATTGAGCTCATCCAGGTGTTTCCCGTTACTTTGATGACATCGTCAGTCGAAAGCGATTTTGGATTTTGGTCTTTGGAATGACAAATGAAATCATTTTTTTGCATAAAATCACAAATGTCGTGGGTGACGCACAATGATAGGTGCACTAGGTACCTACTACAAAGCACGCCAGGACAAAACTTAGAAGCTTTGCGTGTGTAAAAAAAAAAAAAACCCCCGGGGTTTATTTGTGGCGCGATGTTCGTACTAATTTAGAAACACGAAGATAACCGAAGCGCAAATCTTTTTTGGTTTACCTATAGACATACATATAAAAATAAATTTAAAAGTCTTAAAATATATTTTAAGTACTTAAATTTAAGTCTTAGAATTAATAATTCTGTGGACAACGAACTAAAAGGTCAAATTATTATAAATAACAAATTTGACCAATCATTCATTTGTTCAAAACCTTACTACGATGTTCAGTTACATATTAATGTGTGTTTTAATGCAGTATCGTGAAGCTGCTAGCACAGAACAAAGAAGACAAGAAACGCGTAGAGAAGGCGCTAAGTGAGTCGGGATTACCCACAGGCAAGAATGACACCATCAGCCAGTCCAAGTTCCAGTTCGAAGACTTCTTCGCATTCTACAAGAACCTCACGCAGAGGACCGAGGTCCAGAAGATATTTAATACTCTGTAAGTATTTACATAATAGAAGCTCGTAAAATAATATTAATAATATGTACATGTATATAAAACGAAGGAAAAGAATCATAGGACATCATAATATTTGTCCGCATAGCTGTCAACAGGAAAAGTGCCCAAGAGGCTGGCAGCATTGACACGTTGTGTGGAGATGTTGATTCTTCTCTGTTTAGTTGTTCATATTTAACTTTAGCACTTTGAGAAGATGCGCGGCATCGTCGGAACGAATGGAGGGAGGTCTTTGTCGCAGTGAATGGGACATTCCGGACTATTATCTCCGGGTGTTCTCGTCTAGCTAACGGAGAGTACTTGCATAGACACAACCTTATAGCCAGGATAATCCATCAACAAATTGCTCTGAAATACAGCCTTGTGGAATCGGAGGTGCCGTACTACAGGTATGTGCCCGACCCAGTTCTCAAAAATGGAAATACTTATCACTTTGTACTGGGGATCGATCTATCATCACTGACGGGACTATTGTTGCCAAAAAGCCTGATATAGTGGTGGTGGATCGATCATAGCGGCGCGCAATGATTGTTGACATAACTGTCCCGCATGATGAGAACCTCGTGAAAGCCGAGACAGATAAGCAAATCAAGTATCTTGACTTGGTTTGCGAGGTTGTCGACATGTGGAATGTGGACTTAGCGATCATTGTGCCGATAGTCGTGACAGCCAAAGGGTTAATAGCCAAGAACTTTAACTAACACCTGAGGAGGCTGTCGTTGGGCAGCTGGATCAAGGGCTCGATTCAGAAAGCGGCACTTCTGGACACGGCCCGCATTGTTAGGAGGTTCCTCTCTCTGGAGCCCTGACCGCCGGTAACTTGGACCCTATTCCCGATACCGGTGTGCTACTATTTATTATATGTATTTTTAAATGTTTTCATATTTTTTATATTCTAATATTTAAAAATATAATTTATATGTATTTAATTAAATAAAGGAAATAATATAGCACTCACTAGCTGTGCCCCTGTCTCTGTTTGCATGGATTAATGTAAGTACAGATTAAAACAAAAATCGAGAATCGACTCGACTCGAAGAATCAATAAAAAAGAGTTAAATACATACTAACAGAAAGACGCGTTTTATAAATGTAAGAAAAACATAAAAATCTTTTTTAAATTTTTGTATCGTTCAAAGGAGAACGGCAGGCTTGTATGGGAATTTCGTACAGCTAATAAAAGTTCGTGTTTTGGAACACTTTTTGTTTTAATTGGTAGATAATATGATAAACAAGCCCTTTTTAAATTCTTAGATTTTTAGAACTTGGGACGTAAAAGTTATAACTAGTTTTGTTTTTTAAGGTTATTTACTAGTGTACCAATGTAAATTGATACTTAGAGGTCATAGACTTGTGTGCGTGATTCGACGATTGACGCTGTCGTGTCACGTAATGGCGGCATAATAATAAATTGCTCAGATGCAGTCACAAACCACAATCCAAAACAACAGCAAAGAACTGAACCATAGAGTAAAGTAATATATCGGAACTGAACTGAAAGACAGAATGATTTTCTTTTTATTGTCAATAAAATAATTGCCATATGAACAAAAAAATATTTTTGACGAAAATCATTCCTATCATAAAATCGTTAAATAATATGATTAGGTATAAGCAACAATTATGCATTCATACGTTTATTATATAAGTGTTAATTTATATTTAATGTTATTTCCATTTCTAAATAATTAGTTATCATTTCGATATTTGTGTTATTTTACATATGGCAACTTCTAAAAAGATAACTGCGTTTAGTTTACGATTCTATTACGTTTATTTATTAAAATCTTTTTATTCATATTATTAATTAATCCGAAGTTCTAAAAATAGTACACTTACATGAAAATAAATGGCTTAGTTGCCTTAATAAATGGTACAAATTCTATAACAGAACAACAAAAAAAGTATCCTGTACGAAATCTGCCGTTCACCTTTGTTAGAAAATCCATCGTGACGTTTATGATAAGTAGAAATCATAGGTACTTAATCATTATTTAATCTAAACAAGTATTTTACCCTAAAAAAAACGTTTATGGTTCTTCGCAAAATCTTTTTTTTTTTATTCAATGTATATATAATAAATAATTCGTGGTTCTTATTATCTCGGAATGAAAAGGTCATGATTGTTATTCCGGGATTTCAGAATCTGATATTATCCACTCTTTGTTATTTATTTATTTTATTATTTATGTACTTACTCAAAGCAAAATTGATACAGATACGACATACTTATTAGAATTGAGTACAAACTTACTGTTTATTTCTTAAGAAATGTCCACTTCTTTTCTTATTCTTCGTAACTTACTTCCTGGAAGTTTAGGCAAGTATATTCTACCTATTCTGATCTATGATGATAAGTTACATGTTCTCAACGATTTTATGTGAAATCCCGAGCGCCTTTTGTGGTATTTCTACAACTTGAGGAAAAATATCCCTTGGATGTCCTACAAAACTACCTATTCCTTATCAGCATACCTAGCTGTTCCCAACCGTTCGAAAGGCTTCAATATCTAAAATTACACATTTTTGTTTACCTGATTTGCCTTGCCCCCGACAGTAATTAGCTGTCGGAAGAACATCGGTCGTCTATTTTAAAGTGGTTTAAAGTTTTAAACTGTTCAAATGTTCGGGTTTCGGATTTGTGAATAGCGTTTAGAGAACTCCTTCGATAACATTGATTGGTGTTCGATTCGGCGCGGAAGTATTTCGAATGGTTGTGAATAGCGATGCTGATGGATGATGATACGCTCAGATAGCCCAGGTACGCACGTACGCGTTCTTTCCGCGGCGATTATTTTTCGCGCACTGGTTTTTCATTAGCGCAGGGGGTTGAAAATCCTATAGTGTGTTTTTTTGACTCGCTAGGATGCGCTCTGTTGGAATCTCAATGCTCGACTCGACACCGAGTTAAAAATCCATCCAGTGCGCGATATTATTACGTCCATGCGAACGTGGGCTTAGTTTCTAACGACACCAGAACCCAAGCTGTCCCTTAGAATTTATCAATATGTTTCCGATTAGTACTTATTACATGCGCTGTTATGTAAATGTACCATTTGCATGCTAATGAAATTGTTGTTGATACGTTTGGAAGAGCGACCATTTCTTGATTATCCTGATCTGCTACTAACGCTGCGCAAACTTTATTTAGCTAGTAGTTGGCCATGAATTCAGGAAACTTATCATTACATTAAAATGAAATGCTGTTCGTTGTTAAGCGTATTATTTGAGAACGGCTGAACCGATTTGACTTTTTTTTTTGTTTTAAAATGTTTCTAATAGTCCAAATTAGGTTGCTGGAGCACATCCGCACCATTAAGCTTGCACATACGAGGTGCATTCAATAAGTACCTAGCCTCATCGCCAGAGGGCGCTGTAGTTTCAAAAGAGTTTTACCACAGTGTAGCACATTCTTTTTTAATTCTTTTTTCAAATTTTCATTCCAAATCCCTTCATTTGTTTTAATTTGACAACTTATGGAAGCGAACGTGTCGATCGGTTTTACAAAAATGGAAAAAGAGCAATATCGTTCGGTGATTCGATTCCTATTTTTGGAAGGGAAAACGCGCATCGAAATAAAAGAGCGCTTGGATGCTGTGTACGGTGACTCTTCTCCATCGATGGCCACCGTCAAGAATTGGTTCAACGAGTTTGCACGTGGCCGTACGTCGGTTTTTGATGAACCACGTCCAGGTGCACCGAAAACAGCTGCTACGGAGGAAAACATTAAAAAAAACCATGATCTCGTATTGGCAGATCGCCGATTGAAGGTTCGCGAGCTAGCTGAGACTGTAGGTATTTCAGAAGGAACAGTGCATCATATTCTTCACGAGGAACTCGGCATGAGAAAGCTGTCGGCGCGATGGGTGCCGCGTTTACTCACACCAGAAAACAAGCGCAACCGTGAGACCACATCGGAGACGTGTTTGGCGCTGTTTAAGCGGAATCCAGCGGAGTTTTTGCGTCGTTTTGTGACCGTCGATGAAACCTGGATCCACTGGTACTCACCAGAGACCAAGGAGCAATCAAAACAATGGATCCAGACCGGGGAACGTGCTCCAAAGAAGGCGAAAACTGTAAAATCGGCCGGAAAAGTTATGGCTACCGTTTTCTGGGATTCACAAGGTGTGATCTACATCTATTACCTCGAGAAGGGTAAAACAATTACAGGGCTTTACTATGCCGATTTATTGGGCCGATTCGACGCCGAATTAAAGAAAAAACGACCTCATCTGGCGAAGAAAAAAGTGCTGTTTCACCAAGACAACGCACCGGTTCACACGTCTGCCGTTGCCATGGCCAAATTGGTCGAATTACGCTACGAATTGCTGCCCCATCCACCGTATTCTCCAGATTTGGCCCCTTGTGACTTCTTTCTGTTTCCTAATCTGAAAAAATCACTCGCCGGGAATAGATATGGATCAAATGAGGAGGTCATCGCCGCCACGGAGGCCTATTTTGCAGAGTTTGACAAAAACTATATTTCGGACGGGTTAAAAAAGTTGGAGCATCGCTGGGCTAACTAAGTGTATCGAACTAAAAGGAGACTATGTTGAAAAATAAATTGCCACTTTTCCAAAATTTTCGTTTAATTTTTGTAGGCTAAGTATTTATTGAATGATCCTCGTACATTACTTGACCGACAAAACAACCAACATTTTATGAACGAAGTCCGTTGTTATAATAATGGCCGGGCATGCATCAGTTCGATCAACTCAATTAAATTTTTCTACCCACCCTTGAATGGAGCGGTCTATTGAGCTAAATGTTTCTAGAAGTTAATCACAAAGTTCGCTCCGCATTAAGACCAACTCATGACCTTTAGATAGAAACGTGCAGTTAGCCGGTTGCCGATTCCGTTGATATTGTCTGGAAATCATTTCGGGCGCGACTAGGGTTACCATTTCCAAATTACAAAAGACAAGCACCCTGAATCATTTTGATGGATATTGCCAATCGGCTGTCATTCGTGGATCTTTGACAGTCGTAACGGGTAGTCAGGAGCCCGAAAGTCTGACAACCAGTCTTACCAAGAGGTGTCGTATTACCCAGAAACTGGGTTGTGGAAGTCAGATAGGCAGTCGCTCCATGTAAAATACTGGTATTCAGCTGCATCCGGTTAGACTGGAACCCGACTCCAACATAGTTGGGAGAACGCTAGGCAGATGATGATTGCCAATCTATTACTTCATAAGTTCGAAAAAAAAGGTCTGCTCAACAACGTAAATAACGCAATGAATATTGTTGAACTGTCAAAATACCTAATTCGAAACACGTCGTGTTTCTGTGACAATAAAACAATTTTTCTTTCTTTTTTCTCTCTTTCTGAGAAATCCGGACAAATGACAAGGCCGGGTAAAGTCCGAACGGGGGCTAAAAACCCGGACATGTCCGGACAAATCCATACTGCTGACTACCCTAGGTGCGATCCAATATTTTCACCTTACAACCGACTGATGTTTGCAAAGTGAGCTATGGTAATCGCTTGGTATTTCCAAAGATTAACATAAACCCCAAGGTCGTTACTTTGGGGTTGAGGTATATAGAATCAAATTATATGAGAAGCGTCGTATACCTATTTAATTTGATTCTTTATACCTATCTACTTTTTTATTGTTAAGTACTTGTTATGTTACCATGCGGTATCATTATCATTAGTTAATAATTATTATGGCATGGGAATATTATATAACATTCAAATAAAAAAAATAAAGATTACTTGAATATGGGTAGGCATGATGGCGATACACATAACAAAAGTTCTTTAAACTATATCCTACCTTAACAGGTATGCAAATAGCTATTATAATGAATATATTATTTACATTAATCATTAATTTATCTAATAATAGGTAATTTATGTAATACGGGTTGGTGTCCGCAACTCCACGTCAATGCGCGTATTTTGCGTACGTATTTTTTTTATATTAATTTATAATCTTAATATTAATTTATAATCTTAAAATTAGAGTATCCACCACATAATAAAATTAAATAATACTACTTGTACAGTAATTTCAGAATAAGTTTGAATCTATACTAATAGTAAAGCTGAAGAGTTTGTTTGTTTGAATGCGCTAATCTCTGGAACTACGGTCTGATTTGAAAAAAATAACCATTTTCATTTGATAGCCCAATTCTTGAGGAAGGCCATAGGCTATTTAACATCACGCTATGACCCTTAGGAGCAGAGTAAAAAGAAGAAAGTCAGAGAGAGCGCTAAACGAAAACGAAGTGATAGCGCAGGCAACGCGATGCGATGCGACGTGGTGGATCGGGGGAACAAGATATTTCACGCTGATGGAGTCGCGGGCAGAAGCTAGTTAATAAAATTTCTCATGTCCTAGAACCAAAAATTCTAAGACATGTGACATCTACCGACTGGGCCCGCGTGGAGGAGGCCTGTGTCCCAGCAGTGGAAACAATATAGGCTGATTATCTTATGTAATAATATTTTATTGCTATCAAGTATCAGAAAAAGAAACCAAAGGTCATGACTGATCAGCTTTTCACGCTTCAGTTTCGTTTATTGAGCCATCTGTTTAATTAAGCGTAAATTGTTTACAGTAACCGTGAAGGAAGCATTAGTGTACGTCGATATGTTGATAAAACGTTTCTCCTTAAATTATCTTCTCTTAAAAATAAAATCGCCTAGTAACTGAATTTGTTTGAGACGGGTCGAAAAGGGCAGTAACTTTCGAAACAAGTAAGGACTTAAGTTCTACACTCTATTTATACAGGAAGATTTAACCATCCAAATTTTAGAGGGTGTTCTACCCATGAATATGAACAACTTTCACTATGGGACCAACACTGAAATCACGAAAAAAAATCAGCTGTTTAGTACAAAAGTTCAATACAGACCTACTTGAACAAAATGTATGAAACAGCAGATTTTTTATTCGTGATTTCAGAGTTGGCCCCATAGTGAAAGTTGTTCATATTCATGGGTAGAACATCCTGTAAAAATTTGGATGGTGATAAAAAAATATTCCTGTATGTAGATGTGATGTGACTTCCCAGTCACACACACACGCCCCTAAACAGTCCATACTAATATTATAAATTCAAAAATTATAAATTTGCATTTATAATATTAGTATGGATGCGTAAGTAACTCTGTCTGTCTGTATTATCTGATACCTTTTCACGTCTTAACTGAATGGATTTCGATTAAATTTGGCATACAATTTGGGTAGGACATTAGGATATAGTGCACCTAGCTTTTGACGTTTCATAAGCGCCCATGTAGGTTTATGTGAAATAAAATAGGTACTTATTTTGATTTTGATACTTACTACTGGTAAACCTATAATTAGCGACTGTGTAAAACCGAGACCATTGTGATCTATACCTAGTACTTAAGATAAATTAAACATAGAAGCTTTAGGTGTACTTACCTTAATAAAAAAAAAAATAGATACTTTTTATCCCGGTAGTACTTTCCCGTTGGAATAAATTCCGACTTAAGGTGAAAACGCCAGGGTAGCCCGCGAAATTCATTTTTTTTTACGTTTTTTGCAATTTGCTGGCCAGTACTACGTTTTACGTTGATTAAAATATGATTCGCAGCCGTAACAAATATGTATTTACAGAATTATAATCATTTAAGTCATCAACACAACTCTCTAAGACCAAGTAATCCTACCGAATGACTATTTCATGAAATCTTGACATTTTAGGAGTACACTAACATATCAAGTTGTATTACTAATTGTAATGATTATAATTCTGTAAATACATATTTGTTACGGCCGCGAATCATATTTTAATCAACGTACAACTTAATATTGACCAGCAAATTGCAAAAAACGTAAGAAAATTTGAATTTCGCGGGCTACCTGAGCGCTTCCCCCTTAAACGCGAGCGAAGCCACGGGTAAAAGCTGGTCTGCAAAATTGCAATATGACAGTGTCAGTTGCCATTTTGCCGGTCCATCGCCCCGCCATCGCCATCTGCCTGTACAAATAATAACCCCATTTTCCAGGTCGACATTTACGTCCAACAGATTATTTAAAGCTGATAATGCAATTTTTTCCACCTCCCAGATTAGCGTTGCTCATGTAAATATAATATAGAGCAGGTAAATACGGCGTACTAAAAATAGAACGAATCAGCTCCTGTGAGTGGCGTAATACAAAGGTCGCGGGTTGGAGCGGGGGACAATTAGGTATAATTGTTCGGGTTGCCGGGCCACGTTAACCTTATCAACCATTTGACTCTGATATAAATCACAATTGAACTCACTACTGTGACCTATCCACCTAAGTTCATACCGCTATGTACAGTCAACAAAAGAGATAAGTATGCAGGATCGTCGGATATAGTTAAGAAACCGATGGATGTTCTCGAATAAAATTTAATTTTATTAATAGAAAACAAACAACTCATTTATCAAATTAAATTTCAGTCGACAACATCCATCGGTTTCTTACTAAAACTTCAACTATATCCGACGATCTTGCATACTTATCTCTTTTGTTGACTGTACCTACATCTCTATGTGGTTTTGTTTGGTGGTTTTCCGAGATTTTAATAATTTTATAAAATTGTTGATTAATATGCGATGTTGAATCGGAGTTTTCCATTGTTGAATAATAATAATAATTATTGTTGTGCCATAACGATAATAGGTAAAGCCATTTATAGATAATGTCAACATGTCACACAAAAGTTTTTATCTTGTAGATTGGTACGACGTAAGACGAACAAGAAGGAATTCAGGTTATCGCCTGGTTTAAATAAATTTGCGATAGAATTATTTATTCGGTCGCGATGATATTAAATGATTATTTTTCTATAAATAGTTGAATTGTTGAAGGCTTCCGCGTTTTCTGAGATTCTCATTTCGAGTAACAGTACTCAATATCATTTATTTAGGCCGGTTATGTAAAACTCGGGAAATCTACACATTAAGCTACTTAAACATAACCAGTATAAGCTGACTTCTGACTGTACGAAAACCTATACAATGAAATTTCACCTAAAACTGGAAATGATTGGTGTGTCGCCGTGTGTACAATTCATTCATAGTTATTTACCTCTGATTTTGGATCACTGTCCAAATCGCAGTGATCCTATGCCTTATGCTCCTTGTGATAAGGTTGCTGTTGGGTTGCTACCACTGAAAAGTCTGTCAAAATCACAATGATCTTTATTCTCGTTATTATAAGGTTGCTGTTACGTTGCTGCTGTCAGAGGTAAAAAAACTGTGAACGGACTGGTCCTACATATTTCTTGTAGGATGAGAGACCTTACTCGTTGCTCCGTTAATTGCGTAAACCTGTATTTCCTGAGGGTAGCAAATGCCACCAATCAAGCATTTAATACATCAAGATGTTGCTCTTTTATTAAGCGGTTGAGATCGTGTAAGGGATTTAAGTGGCTACATTTTGTCTTTTCATTAAGCTTGAACAAAAATTGTTATATTTAAGAACAATGTTTCTTAAATATATAAATTATTGTTCGTATAACTCGTCGAAATATAGGGAACAGCTGCTTTTTTTTTCCGCGAGTTCAGGTTTGGTCCCATAGTAAAACTTGTTCATAATGATGAGTACAATCACCTCTTAACTGAGACGTTGCCTGAGGTAGCAGCGCGGTGCGGGAGGGGTGTGGTGACGTGTTGCGAGAGCTCAGTGATTCGTCAATTTGTGACAACTGTCACCCCTTCCGCACCGCGGCGCTACCTCAGGCAACGTCTCAGTTAAGCGGTCGGTCTATAACTGCAATTATATGGGTTCCCAAATCAGCCGGGTTATTCTGTAAAAATCTCACCGTCAAGAAGTAGGTGAAGTGAGTTTAAAGTAAGCAAGTCAATAGTTGCAATCCCTAGCATCAGGTGGAATGACAGCTCTCTACAAGTTCACTTCACCCACTTGGTTGAAAAATATATGGGTGAAAATATCACCGGGATAACTTTATCCCGGTGATATTTTTACAGAATATGCCGGCTGCTCCATTTGGCTGGGTGGTAGGATGAGGGAAAAATAAATGTGTGTCATAAGCATAACATAATATTAACTCATTCATAAGTCATGAATGGAATCCAAAGTTTACGAGACAATTAAAAATCAGGACACGTATCTACCTAATGTTCTTGAAAGGGCAAAATACCCACAGGAAATTTGCACAATCATCCGTTGGATGACATCAGTCGGTCAAGGCTAGCTATGATAACAAAATATTTGTTTACAGAACGGACGGCAAGCCGCATCTGTCAGCCAATCAGCTGGTGGACTTTCTAAACGAGATCCAGCGGGACCCCAGGCTGAACGAGATTTTGCACCCCTACGCCGATCTGCAACGCGCCAAGGATCTTATCAAAACCTATGAACACAACAAGTACCATCAGCAAAGATCGCAGCTTACCTTTGATGGATTTTTAAGGTTTGTACTCCTAATTAGCTTTATTTTGTGTAAATTATTTTATCACCACTGCTCTCAGAAAAGTGAGGTAACCGGCAAGTCCTAGAACCAAAAATTCAAAGACATGTGACATCTACCAACCCGCACTGGGCCCGCGTGGTGGATTACTGCCCACTCCCTCTCATCAAGAGAAATTATTATAGTTACTTATATTTTAGGTATGTTTTGAAGCCCATACACTAATTAGCGTAAAGTGACCTTAGCATAATCAGCCTATAATGTTCCCACTGCTGGGATACAGGTCTCCTCTTTGTAACAGGGAGTAGGCCATTAATCCACCCGCAGGCCCAGTTCGGATTGGTGGATAAAAACTAACCTTAATACCTTTGAATAAAGAGGTTCTTAATACAAAATATTCGTACTATATGATGTATCTCTTTATAACATAAAACTGTTGAACTAAAAAGATTTGTTATTTTTATTACTATGGAGGTTTATAATAAAAAGAGTGTTTATTAAACTCTCCATCAGACAGTAATATAATAAAAATGTACTCTTTTTACTTGTGTTTAAACAATTTTTAATGATGATTAATTTGCGTAATAAATTTTCACGTTGCTAAAATGTTATAAAAAAAAAAAATTCTATTAGAATGTTGTATTGAGCTTGATTTCTTTTAAATCTATCTGTTCTATAGCTGTGTTGACACACTAACGCAACCCGGAACATTTTTCTGTAGGCCATTCAAATATTTGCGCTGAAGTCGCTCAGCTACTTCACAAGACTTCTAAGGCCTATAGCATAATCAGCCTATAATGTTCCCACTGCTGGGACACAGACCTCCCCTCGGCGAGGAGCGGGCCGTAATCCAGTGCTAGATGTCACATGTCTTCGAATCTTTGGTTCTTGGACATACTGGTTTCCTCACGATGTTTTCCTTCACCATTTTGATAGCCCCGCTTGCCCTAAAAGTACTAATTGCGTTTAGCCCTAAACGTAATTAAAACATCGATTTGCTTCTGCCAAACGTTTAAAGATGATAGAGACAGAACGATGTTTTAATTAATTTAGCGTTAAACATTTTTAGTGATTTGTGGTGCAAATGGGCATTAATGTCTCTTCTGTTACAGATTCATCATGTCGGAGGACAACCCGATAGTGGCACCAAGTAAGATGGACCTGTGCGACGATATGGAGCAGCCTTTGGCGCATTACTTTATCAACAGCTCGCATAATACCTACCTGACCGGTCACCAGATCACGGGGAAGTCCAGCGTTGAGATATACCGACAAAGTCTGCTGGCTGGATGCAGGTCAGTTTAACTATACTGGATGATTTTTATTACCGTCTCGAAATTTTTAGAGGGTGCTCTACCCATGAATATGAACAACTTTCATTATGGGACCAACTCTGAAATCACGAAAAAAAAATCTACTGTTTCATACATTTTGGTCTAGTTATCTAGTAGGTAAGTATTGAACTTTTGTATTAAACAGCAGATTTTTTTTTTTCGTGATTTCAGAGTTGGGCCCAAGTGAAAGTTGTTCATATTCATGGGTAGAACGCTCTGTAAAAATTGCGAGACGGTAAAAAAAAAAACACCCGGTTTTTTGAACTTTGAACCAGGGGCTACCATGTATTTGTGTCAATAGCCATTCGTGACGTAATTCATGCCCTGCTATGTCTTATATTATTATCTAACAGTAATGTGTATGTATAGGAAGCCGGAATCATAGGCGCGACGAATGCGGTGACTGATAGCATACATGTCTAGTTCAAGAGCGTTGGACTAAGCCTCCAAACTTGACCTTGTGTTCAAAGGTGTGGAGAGGGGTTCCGTCACTTTCTGCGATGACTCAAACTACTGACCTTGAGTCGACTTGTTCTATTGACAATTCGAGACCCAAATATTGTTGCGCAACAACGCTTTGTTGGTACTTGTTCTACGACCTTTCGAAAAATAATGATTGATTGTTATGCCTCTAAAATGTTTAGCTCATAAACCCTGCTATTATGTTAAACGGCCAAAGAAACAATACGGGCGCGCGACTCGTACATTCCGTAATACACATTCTTTGCAACTTTCTGCTCAAGCTATTTGTACGAGTTAACGAAAATATCCGCATTTTTTTGCATTGTTTAAAAAGTTTTATTGAACAATCTGTGAAAATTCCATTGGCATATTAAACTAGAAAATTCCATTTGGCGGTTCTGTAGTGTTTTGAAGAAGCGCGGCACTTACCTAGCTCTTAAAACTCAAAACCTGTCAGTTAAAACAAAACTGATGTAAACCTGATCGAATGGTTCTTGGATAATGTATAACGCCCGAACTCGTTGAGCGCTTATTTCTGCACTGCGCTATGGATATTAATTTGTTTATAAAAATCTTTACCTAATTTTTCCAATGCGTTTTTAATAATAAATCCAATTAGTGCGGTATCGAACGTTTAGTTATCGATATTATCGGTGTGAATCGACCTTAATTATCGTGTTAGCGTATGAAAATATACCTATATAAATATTTCGGAAACATATTTTATTGTGCGCATCACACGTGTGCCTTATTTTTCGCTCGGTTCATTCCATGCTTGACTTTTAGTTTACCTATTCAATGTACCTACTCAAACTTAAAGCATTTATTGCAATTAAACCATTTACAGGCACTTTTGCATTGTCAAAGATTCGGTCAGTCAGAAATATGAAACTAGTTGCCCATTTCAAAGTGTAGTAGGTACCTATGGAGAAGAACGGACCAGAAACTCCATGAACACTCCTTTATATTATATTGTTATACCTATTAGATAAATAGTATCTGAATTTGAAATTTTATGACATAATGGGTGTGCACTTATATGAGTAAGCGATTTATTTTTAAAGAGGCGAGTAATAAATAAATATCAGATGTTGTAGTAAAACGTTTTCGTTTACGTTGTCTGCATGCCGCGCTTAAAAAGTTTAAATTGAAGCAGTCTTGTTTTCAGTTTCATAACTAAACAGAAACCATTTTTTCGGATAACTCAACTTGTCTAAACGTAAAAGCGTGTTGCGTCCGACTTGGCGATTACTTTCTGTCTGATATCTACTCAATAAAAATCTTAAATTCGAAAATCGACATTTTTGCCCAATGGGAAATACCATCACGCGCACGGCTGGTACTGATATAATAAACAAATATTAGCTAGTAGAGACATACCATCGATAATTGAATGCAACCATAAACTTTCAATCAATAGGTTTACAGACAATAGAAGCAAATACATCTAATCTCTCTCCTTTTCAACACAGATGCGTAGAGCTAGATTTCTGGAACGGCCGCACGGACGAGCCGGTGATCGTGCATGGGTACACTTTCGTGCCAGAGATCAGCGCCAAGGAGGTACTGGAAGCGATAGCAGAGAGCGCCTTCAAGACGTCGGACTACCCCGTTATACTGAGCTTCGAGAACCATTGCAATCCGCGACAGCAAGCCAAGATTGCCAACTATTGTAGAGAAATATTCGGAGACATGCTGCTTGATAAACCGCTTGATTCCCATCAATTGGAACCGGGTAAGTTGTATAAACAAATAAATAGATATAATCTACGTTGTACTTACTCCGAGAGGATCAGTAAACATGAGAACTGCACAAAGGACGGTCTTATCGCTAAAAGCAATTAAAATGATCTTCTTTTTCTGTCTGACGTTAATACGGAGATCAGGAGTAAGGACTCCTTATAGACAGCTATAATGACGGTAGAGAGAAATCGTGAAGACCATGGCCATAATCGCCAAGATTAGACGACGGGTTAGTGTTCGCAGTCAGTAGGTTTATACTAGGGAACATGAGCCCGTTGAAAAAATCTCCTAAATATCTGGAACAAGTGTAAAATACACTATTTATCTTCTATTATAGAGACTGTCGCTAGACGGGCTTTTGGCCACTTTTTTGCTAAAATCGGAATTATTTCAGTGTCTCGTAAGAAAATAACTTACAGTTTCTAAAACTCCAAACTATCCCCGAATATTGTAAAACTTGTATGATTACGAGAAGCAGCAGTTGAGGTAGGTCAACATTGGGTAAACCATCTCCGTTTACCTCCGATACTAAAGATGCTGTTTAAGATTAGATAAATTGTTTGCGTTCAATGCCTATTAATCTTTCAACCGATCATCCAAACATCAGGAGTGCATCAAACTTTATTGAACGCTTATACGCCAGATGATTTTCATTTGATTTTATGAAAGGAAATGACGTACAACATATCAGTCGACAGGCTCTTGTCAACGCAGGGTTGAGTACAGATTAATTCTGAAGCATATTGGAAGTTTTATCTAGCGTATCAATGACGCAATGGCTTAATTTTCAGCGCTATTTCGGTGCTTATTAATAATTCTAATTATTATTATAAATATTGTGTTGAGTTAGTCGGGCCCATTGACGTAAGGCGATCAGGCTTCGATACTTTGAAGTCGGTACACCTGCAGTATTTACGTTGGCCTGCGACCAAGCGTGTGCCGTTATGCCATGTAAACATGATGAGACAGTTTGTTTTCCCTACTCACGCATTCGGGTTCAAACGTCCACGTTGTATGTTGTTTTAATCGGTCCTTGACTTTTAAGGCATGCTTACGTTTTATTAGGTCGGTAGGACTTCCAAGCGAGTAATATCGAACTATTTAAAACGTTCCTCGACAGACACGCGTATTTTCGTAGTCGTTTATAGAGTTTGGTGTGAAAAGATATTAATCATTGGTCAATAAATGTGTCTCCGGTAGATGGAGCTTTAGGATTTTATTATCACTGACTGTAGTTTTTTGACCTTTTCACTTTATTTGTTTGAACAAGGATTTGCATTTGTGAATTTAACACCAATGTGTGCCAAGAGTGAATGAAGCGTTTAAAAACAAAAGTAATGCGCTACTGATCTACTTCTATAAAAATGTATTTGAAAAGAAAACGTCCCTCAAGTTTTATGATCGCCGTAGTCTCAGTGCAATACATAATATAAATGAAAACATTGACGATAGACTGATTTATTTACATCCAAGCTACGTTTAATCGTTTTTTTTTTTTCAATTATTATATTTAGAATTCAGTGATCGAAGTACTGATGGATTGCTGCGTACAAAAAATTACATTTCGCGATCTGAAGGCCGATTCCCGTAATTAAAAACGTTCAAAATCTAGTCGCAATCTCATCTCAGCGATAATCAATGTCCAAAACTGTTAAAAAATGTAGGGAAATCAGAGGTATTTTGACAGATTGAGACTGAGATCACACTGTAAAAGTTCTTAAAATTATAAAAAAATGCCCCTCTGATGTGTTTTTGTTTCTGACATCAAGGAGGGGAGTTACCGCCGCCATCCTTGCTGCGCAACAAGATCATAATTAAGAATAAGAAGAAACATCATCACCATCACAAGAAAGAAGACTCCATTGCTTCTGAGGAGAGCGAGCCTCGACCAGAAGTACCGCAGGGCAACGGAGATGTTACCACCGCCACGGTGAGGTCAACTGTATTCTATGGAAGACTGCCTTTTACCATGCATTTCTCCAGGATGAGAAGTATATGCCAATGTCATTCTCCGGACCATAAACTATGTCTATGGCATTTTTATGGTGTACATAATAAAGAGCTTAGTATTCTATCTATCTATGCAAAAAATCACATCGATACGTTTTTCCGTTGCTACGTGAAAGACTTTCGCGTTTAAGGTAATTAAGTAAGGAGTTATAATACCTGTACTTAGGGTTACCTATTTCGATATTCAAAAAGTTTCGGCGAAAAGCCGGACATTTGCGAAAATTCGAGTTCAGGCATTTTTGTTTTTCATCTTTCATTAGTGCGTAATGTTTTACTTTTTTTTAAATCACCATATTTTGAAAAGGCCAAATAAATAACAAGGCCGGACAAAGTTTGGGGGGGGGGGGGGGGGCATAATGCCGGTTGAAACCCTCCCTGTACTGGCAGGCATAGTTGATACAAACGTAATACTGAAATAATTTGTAAATCAAACATATTCTTAATGTGGTGCGTATTACGATTAGATTACAGAATATATAGATTCCCAAATATATATTTTGAATGGACACTGATTTAAAGACGAGTTATGAGAAAAATAAGTTTTAATAGAAATTTGAAATTCCTTATATCTCGTCTTTATATCAGAATCCTTTCAAAATTATATTTGGGAACCAATCGTAATCGCAATCTGTAATCCAATCGGAATAAATACACACTTGATTTACAAATTATTTTGGTCTTACGTTTGTATGAGCTACGCATGCTCCGCCGGCCCCTTAACAAGTAACAAACAAGAAACTTTGCTTGCAAAGCTTTCCAGTTCTGTAATATTAATGATAAAATTATGATTATAGCTAGCTGCACTTTCCTTTACATTTTAACGAGATAATGTCACATATTTCCTAATCCATTAAACGTAATTGCTATCAACATAAAAAGATCGCGTTATTTATTTAGCGAAAGCCAGATTTTGGCTGCGGATCAAATATATTTTGAATGTGAAAATCGTTTGCGTACTTTAAGATTAGAATAGTAGGTGCAGTATTTAGTTATTTTTCCGTAACGATTTATTGAACTCGTTAATAATATTTATGATATAATCATAAAACATTTCCGTTCGTATCCTATTTAGTCGTTCAATTTATGAATTAGGGGTCGATGAAATAATTATGAATGGTTTCTTTCCTGCCATTCCGATGTACATAGGAAAAAACAAAAAAATATATAGGTATATGAGCGATTTCTCAATGTCGTTAAAGAGCGTCAGAAAACTATAATTATCACCTGTCCTCTTCGCTATTAAATTTTTTCGTGGGTTGACGTAAAATATGTAATATGAATTTGCATTAAAGGTACCATAAGTCATCTCGTACAGGGTCAAATTCAATTAGCTTGCTAAACTTCACAGACGTGATTACTATCGATTATCTAAACAAAATAAAACAGAAGAAAACATTTTTTCTCAAGTCATTCAACGTGGCTAAATAATAACAGCCGCACAGGTCGATCGATCAGGTTAAGCTACGCTTGCCGTGGTTGATCTGTGGATGCGTGACCATCTTTACATGCCGAGACCCCTTCGTGCTTCGGAAAGCATCCGGCTGTCAATCGCGGATCTTTGACGGTCGTTACTGGTAGTCAGAAGTCCAAAAGGTCTGACAACCAGTCTTACCAAGAGGTATCGTATTGCCCAGTAACTGGGTTGTGGAGGTTTGGTAGGCAGTCGCTCCATGTAAAATACCGACTGGAAGCCGACCCCAACATTGTTGGGAAAAGGCTAGGCAGATGAATTGAGGATTCAAGTAATAACATTAACAGCGGTCGTTGACTTCCTAAAAACCATAAAATCTTCTTATTGTTTATTTTATCGTGTTTATGTCCCATCGCGTCTGCGGAGTTCAGCTAGCCAATTTAAAATAACCCTGTACCTATATCTGTTGACATCACACACCACATCAGTTTTTTGTTTGTCGAACATGCATACAATTCTTTACTTACATTTATCCATTGTTGTGTTATGTGATTAAGATATAATAAAATTGCCTTTGAACAGGGTAGTACTAACTTCTCATTGATCTGTCAGCGCATCATTGTCTAAACAAAACTTGGTGCAACTAAAGCCAGTCATCAGTTACTTGCGAAAAGAGCACTATTGTTATTTTGACTGATAGTACAAAAGAGGCTGTCACAGCTATGAGTGAGACGACACTGTACGAAAACGAAGTGTTTCCAAAACTAGATGAGCCATGTTTACTGTCGGGTACAGCCTAGCCCGACGCAAAATTTGAACACGAGGCGAGTTGTTGCGCAGTAACACATTCATGTGACCGCGGGAGTGAGGGGTGGGGTACTGCGCAGTGAGTAGACCACTTCAGAATCGATATAAAGTTTGAAGCTCACTGTACTATAAATGATTATGTTATTTGTCGCCAGTTGACACGTCAGGGTTCATCCGAATCTTCGGACTCGGAAAGCTCGTCGGGTGAAGAGGAAGCAGGCGGTGTCGACAGCGCGGTCGGCGAAGACGCGCGGGAGACACACGCCGGCGCAGAGATATCTGCTCTCGTCAACTATGTACAGCCCGTTCACTTCAGCTCCTTCGAGAACTCCGAGAGTGAGTTATACAACACTCTGACGTAGCGTAGTTGGCTCTAGGCCTCCAAATGTCCCCTTTTGTATCTATTATAGCGAGTTCGTGGCTGGTGAGCCGAAATTTCCCGCCTTAAAAATAGGTCAGAATCGTTTTCCCGATCTGCTAGGTTCCCGTTCCATGAGAGACCGGACTATGAGAGTGAGAGAAGAGAGAGTGCACCTGTGTCTGCGCTCACACTTGTGTACTGTCACATCTCCCGCGTCGACGGCTAGTCTCCGCTGAGACTGGCTGCCAGTGGGCCTGGAGGAGTGTGAGTGCCTGCCAGGCTGACGTTAGGGGAAGCAGGTCGAGGGCCGCTTCCCCGGCGCAGCGAGCAGCGCGACTGATTGCTACAAGTGTAGGTCGGGGAGGGCGCCCGAGGACGTACGCGGCCGCAGAAATCTCTGCCATAGTCAACTACGTGCAACCTGTACACTTCAGCTCCTTCGAGAATAGTGACAGTTAGTATTACTTTTGTTTTTTTTATTTGCATTTTTTGTTTCATGCTTCTTTTTTCAAATTGTGCAGTGCGCAAGCGCATCTACTGAGTCCCAAACGCTGGTTTGTCTACAACTTTTTAGCATAAATCTGTCATCTTTCATCTTGTTCTGTCCTATCCCGAAACTATAAGGCCAGAATCTCGAAACAAAATTAGCGTAAAATTAATGGTTGAATGATTTATCAAGCTAATCGCAGCAGTATGCGCGCGCTTGACAATTCTCACTTTAATTTTGCGATAATTTTCGTTCGAGAAACTGGTCCTAAGCTACATGACTGAACTGAGTGTGATGTGTAGAAAAGAACCGTTTCTACGAGATGTCTTCGTTCGACGAGAAACAAGCGACGACGCTGTTAAAAGAGCGTCCCATCGAGTTCGTGAACTACAACAAGCATCAGCTGTCGCGCGTGTACCCGGCGGGGACACGGTTCGACTCTTCCAACTTTATGCCGCAGGTAATAATTGCACACTGACACACAAATTGCTCTGTAAAAAATCGAGGAAAAGACTGACTCTTACGCACCCTTGTGAGCTTTGTAAACATCACGTTTGTCGCCTAGATCATGAATTATGTAATATCCTTAGTCACTATATACACATTTGGCAATAATTGAAATGTTATAAGCATTTGTGACGTAAACATAAAAAGAGACTAGATTTTCCTACATGTCACACAATTGCCCAAGTTTGACCAAGTGCCATCAGTTGCTATCAGGGCCCTAATTCACTATGACCACTCAATGATTCCTTACTTAGAAACCACGTCAATTCCTTAGCTAATCACGTCAATGTCGCGTTCATTTCGCGCGGTTTTGTTCATTGTGTTATAGAGAATACGGCTCCAGGTGCGATACTGGTAAAACGCGAATCTATCACTTATAAAGAAAAACACTAGAACTTGAGAATGTCCATTGGAGTATAAGTAATTAAATAAGTATATCGATAATAGCCTTTTAGCTCGATTAATTTCCCGACCGGCGCCGCTCGGTTCTCTAATGATATATTACTGGGAAATAATCTATTTTTAGTGAGTTCCGAGTATCAATATTCTTGTAATAACTCCATGTGTTCAACAGGTTTTCTGGAACGCCGGCTGCCAGTTAGTAGCTCTGAACTATCAAACGTTAGACTTGGCCATGCAGCTGAACTTGGGCACCTATGAGTACAACCGACGATGTGGGTATTTACTCAAGCCAGAGTTTATGCGGAGAAAGGTGAGTTGTTCAATTGTTTACAGAAAAATAACATAGCTTAAGATAGAAATATCCGTGAATGGAGGTGGTAAATGGATGGAGAGTGAGAGGAAGGCCAAAGAAAGTATGGATGGATTGTGTGAGAGATGACGTGAAAGTAAAGGGAGTGATTGATAGCGTGACGGTTGCCACGGGAGAATGCAAGAAGAAAACGTGTTGCGCCGACCACAAGTAACATGGGACAAGGACATGATGAGATAGAAATATAGGTAATATTAATATTAATATCATTGACGCAAAACATCAGTCTGAACGTCCTTGCAATGAGGTAAAAGTTCGTTTGCCTTCAATTCAATAATTTCTTCTTTTGTAAAACAAATAAACTGTGTAAATAATGTTGATAATTTTTATTTATTTGTTAAAACTTTGACACTACAGTAAAACTAGTTTTAAATACAAGAAACGCGCGAGTATTAATTACTACATGTGGTTCTCGTACCTCGCAACTATAGTAAATAACAAGACGGAGCAAGCGCCATTAAACAACATAAGCAATTTGAACATTATTACTCAGTAAATATACCACATTACCCCATTAACGTTTACTATTAAGTTACCCTCTCGACTGTTTTATTGAATTATAGTTCTGCATGTTAGCCACCAGCATGTTTGGATTGGTGAGCAAACCTTATGCATGCTGCCCAATATTTTGGCAATGGTGCATTTGGTAAGAGAATCGATTAAAGCCGAGTTCCCACTATGATGAGGGGGCCCGTCTGATTCAAAACAGACGCAAGTGTTTGTTTCCATACAATTTATATATCTGTTTACATTTACGTCGTTTATCCCGGATACGTCATACGCGTCGCGTGCGCCTTTACATTTACTTTATTAGGGGATTACTTATATTTTTTTCTAATGCGAATTCGACATTTTATGGCCTCCCAATTCAAGACATGGTCTGTCTGTGTGCCCAATTGCATGCCAACCCTTTAGTTGTCTACGCGTGATAGAGTCACACAAAAAAATACATGATGTTGTTATGTTTGATATTGATGAATTCAGAAAACGATTATAAAAAAATATGCCATCTTTAATGGTAATGTGATCAGACCATGAATTTTTATTCATGAGAATAGGTTTATTACGACTTCCATGCAGGTGAAGTAACGTGCAAAAGCTAGTAAAATTATATAACAATAACATAATCCTTTTCCCATTCCAGGATCGTCGCCTCGATCCGTTCGCAGAGAGCACAGTAGACGGTATCATAGCTGGTACATTATCAGTGACCGTATTGTCTGGCCAGCTGCTGACGGACAAGCGGTGCGGCACCTACGTCGAAGTGGACATGTTCGGATTACCGGCCGATACTGTGCGCAAGAAGTTCCGCACACGGGTCGCGCCTAATAACGGCATCAATCCGGTGTATGGAGAGGAGCCATTTGTTTTTAAAAAGGTATGTTTTCATCCTAGTTTAAAGTACAGGCCACACCGCCAACTTAGTTTAGGTTTATTCATTAACGATCTAGATCTTTATATGGCAGATCCCACCGGCCAGTTAGTACTTCATCGGAATGGTGTATTGAACAATAATGTCGAACAACAAAGTCGCGTTGACATTTCCGAAAATAGAGCATTTTCTGATGACTATTTGCACCAACGTGTGTATAAAATAGGTCCACTTGTTATATACGGGATGGCGTATTTAAAATGATGGAGGTCCCAAATAAATCCAAATTATCCATGCCATATTTCCAAGTGGTGAATTCGTTTTTTAATCAGTCTAACATATAAAATAGTCATAAAAAACACTTATTTAGTGGATCCCTAGCGGAAAAAGTAAATGAACCTACTTTAAAAAAATCTATTGTCAAACGATGTTTACAATTTTAGCGGTTTTCAGTTTACGTTAGTAACACAATGGAGCAGGATATTGCTCAATGGACCTACATATAGTAATAATAATAATAATCCACTATAACATGACCGTAATAATTACGTGTTAAAGTGAACGTAAGTAACTGAACTGACGACTGTAATTTATACGTCATTCGCCCCGAAGTCTTCTGTCGCTTAAACGCATAGTAATATTTGCAATTATGTGTGCAAACGTAACTACATTAACCAATCTATTTAGCATTACTCATGAGGTAGGTATAATTAGATAAAGTAGGTTTTACATGTAATTTTCTCCATTGAAAGTTTCTGTACTCTCAGACGCTTAATGCAAAAGTTTATTAAAATAAGGGCGGATTGTTCAATAGTCAGATAACTTTTATCTGAGGAATAAATATTGCCCTGTTACTGGGTAATAAATACTCTGTAATAAGACTTAAGGTCAGACTTTCGGGCTTCGGCGGACCCGTAACGATTGTCAAAGATTCACGAATAACAGCCGGGACCAACGGGTTAATGTGCTTTCCGAGGCACGGAGGGGTCTTGGTATGTCAAGATGGTCACCTAACCAGACCAACCGCGGCAAGCGTAGCTTTACCTGATGGATCGACCCGTGCGGCTGTTATTACCCAAGTTTTCTTCAACTTGCAGAAGACCGGTTCCATAAAGCGACCGAAAACAGGCGCTTGTACGGCGGTCTCGATCGAATGCCTGTCGCGAGTGCGCTTGCACTCGCTGTTCGTGAAGCATGTTTGTATATTCGTCCGTCTCTTGATGTATGGAGCCGACCTTCTGAATCTATTTATTTTGTGGCACAGATGTCGGTATTCCGCGCCTCTCTTTGACTCCCGCCATATGGGCCGTGTCACTGCGCGACGGATTGTTTACACGTCACTCCGCCGTGCGCCGGCGCCGACACAATGGCTTTCAGATAGTTAGCTACTACAAACGCTCCACTGATTGACTTAACGACTGAGTGCAATTAAGAATTGTTTGAAATCATCCCACTAATAATGTATAGGGATAATAAATCTAATAATACGTGTTGTGGTTCAGTTACGTGTGAATTTATCCTTGTTTACATAGAGATCAGCTGAGCGCTTTTACAAGGTCAGTTTTTACTGTATTAAAAACGTTGATCTTTCATTATGGATTTCTTCGCGTGGATGCGTACCACAACAAATCTCACAATTTTAAGGTTTCAAATCAACTATGGTTTAGGTCGCCGTTAGCCGATTGGTACTCATCATCATCAGTCAACTTGATTCCTACTAAATGACTCTAATTTTAATTAACTGGTATTATAACTAACGAGGGTACTGCAATCAAATAAAGCAATCAACTCAGCCTATCGCAGTCCACTGCTGGACATAGGCTTCTCCCATGCTCCGCGACAACACACCCTGTCCTCCGCCTTCCGCACCGCGTCGTCTGTCCATCTAGCTTTAATCAAATGTATATTAATTCTTCTGTCGCATATTATGAAACCTCCTGTATAGACTACTAGTGATTTTAAAAGTATTGATTGTCGCTACGTGACTTGTAACATGATGTAGGAAAAAAAACAGCAATTAATGAAACAATAGTATAAAACCTACCAATGTTAAATTCCTTACAACTTATTTGCGAGACAAAATTTAACACGTACACACGGCTACACATCAAGCTATACGTAACTAGTATAAGCTGACTTCTGATTGTAAGAAAAACCTATACAATGCGAGGTCAGCTGAAACTGGAAATGTATAGCTTGATGTGTAGCCGTGTGTACAACGTAATTGGATTTTTAACGCCAATTTAACAGGAAATATCCATCAATGGCTTGGTTTTAGAAAAAAGCGAGTAATTGTGCATTTTACAGGTGTTTGCACGGTATCGGCGCGGTTCGGTTTTGTCGACAATGACCATTAACCTTGATTCGTCTAGTTTTTCCGCTGTTGGTTCTCAGTACAATAGAAAACCTTTTAAACGCAGGGCGAGAGACAACGGATCGCGTATGTTTTCTATTGAAAAGTTCGTACATAAAAAAAGGTCTTGGCTTTTGAGGCGTTCGCCATTCGATTATCAAGAAGTCGCTCAAAATCGTCGTGGTTTATTTTTTAATTACTCAATAATTTTTTTAGCTTTTCAATTTATTTCGATGCCGTTTTCCGTTCCTCGAACAGGGGTATCAAAAGAAGCTTTTTGATTTATCATAGTTTCTTTTTTAATAGATGTAAGTAAATTAAGGATCATACTGCGGAGTTCAGAAAAATTATCGCGCATTCCAATAAATATTTGCACTGCTTGTTACACTGTCGAATATCAAGCTTCTTGTCCTTTCTGCCAAGATTTGGTAATTTTGTTGTAAGTACATATTTAAGAAGTGTGTTTTAGACGACCAAAGGGACAATTCTAGTATTTTCAAGAACGTTCGCATTCGAATGTCAGTCTCAATCTGTCAAAAACACCTCTAACTGAGATGAGTTTGTCTATAAGAGTTGGGCTTCTGTTGTTTGACGTGTGTGTGTGCGGCAGGTGGTGCTGCCCGAGCTGGCCATGCTGCGCATCGCGGCGCACGAGGAGAGCGGGCGCCTGCTGGGCCACCGCGTGCTGCCGGTGCTGGGGCTGTGTCCCGGCTACCGCTCCGTCAACCTGCGCACCGAGCTGGGCCTGCCGCTGCCGGCCAGCCTGCTGCTGCTGGTCGTCGTCAAGGTAACGCTACCAGAACACGCACCCTACTGCCCCACACACTCTTGAACCTTGGATGTCTTCTCTTTACTCCCACATTCCATGAGTTTTTTTTAAATAAATATTGATAATTTCGATAAATTAAGTGAGCAATCAATGTTCAATGATCTTTATTTATTCTAAAAGGACTTCGATTGCTCACTTACGAATAAGTACATTACTATTGTGTTGTAAAATGTAGCCCAAGTAGCTATAGTCTTTTTTTAAATTATTTAATTATTTAGATGGACACTATGTTGTCCTTTCATACTTTCCTAATTTCTATCAATAAATAACAAGACCGGCTTAATAAGCTAGCTAGTCTAGCTAACTTATCTATCGATAATATGTATTAAAAGAATTTGCAAATATTAATAAAATTAAAATAAAATTTTCACCAGGATTACGTGCCAGACCGGCTCTCAGAACTAGCGGAGGCTTTGGCGAACCCGATCAAGTACCAGAGCGAGCTCGACAAGCGAGAGCACCAACTCGCCAAACTAACAGAAGACACCGACGTGCCCAGCGACACGCTGCCCTCCCGCCCCAAGCACGCCTGCGACCCGCCCGAGCGAGACGACGCGCGCCGCACACACGCACACCCTGTACGTACACACGCATTACATACAGAGCGAGCGAGACTAGTGACGTCACACCGACGTGCCAGCGACACGCAGCCCTCCCGCCCCAAGCGTGCGACGTCACATTACAAATTTCATAGCCGCCATCTTGGATTTTAATTTCGAAATAGTACCGTGACAAATAATTTGTAAAATTTCGTAGCCGCGTACATACATCACACATCGAGTTGTGTCTCGTAGAAACAAATTCAACCCATCATTGAATTTTGGTGTAAAAATTATGATCAAAATCCCTTTAGGGCCGGACGCACTTAACATTGTTTCACTTAATCCGCAGATTAAACTAGAAGAGGCGCCAGACGGTAGTCCGTCAAAGGAAGCTGTGATGGAGACCAAGAAATTCATCGAGACCGAGAGCATACCTTCACCACTACCTCCCAGCAACGGTGAGAATTAATATTATCATCATTATGAGTATGAAAGAAAACCAAATTGTTATTTGTTCTCTGTGCTTCGAAAACAATTCTAGAGCAGATCTCTCGATTTGTTTTGTATTATTTTGATAAACTCATAAAACGGGAACAATACCGCATTAATCCGTTCACACTATGTCTATAGCCGTACCACTTTTGACAATTCTCTTTTATTTTTGCTAATTAAATTTAAACTCCAATAAGATTGAAACTACATAATTGTCACCTTGGTCTTAAAGCAAAAATAGACCTTGTCGTTTTATGACGTGAAGTGACAATCAAAGTTAGGGTGGTAAAGCAAATACGAGGTCGAGTATACATAATAGGATTTAAAAAAAAACACGTTTTATTTGGTACACCGAAAGAGTCAACGTCAATGTTATCTTTAGACTATTTATGTCTTCTGCCAGTTATAATTATCAAACAATTATAACTCAATTTATTTTTAATTTTTTAGACGCGGAAGTTAAAACGAATGGTACGTCGGACGAGTCTTTAGCAGAAACGCTCGAGACTCTGCTATCAATGAAGGTGGTTCGCGAGAAACAGTCGGAGCTCGCGCGGAAACTAGACGCGCTTCGACGCAAATTCGACAAAGAAAAGAAACCACCAACATCCAAGTTCTACGTCAGCAATAAACTAGTTAAAAGACTGTCCTCCAAAAATATGTAAGTATTGATTGTTTGGGTCTTTTTTTTCCAGATGACTCACGATGATCATCATTAAAAAAAACTTGTACAAAAAAATCGTGTACGTCAGGAACGAAATTCCGTACGCATACACAGTTATGTACAGGGTGGCAGGGACATTGACGCGTCGAGATATATTTGGTAATTAAGTTTTTAAATGGAACGGAAATGACGCCAGTGATAATGAATTCTCAATTTTAAATGGCCACTATCTTGTGTTACAGAATTGTCTCCATTTTTATTAGCAAAACCATTCCTAAACACTCCAATGATACCTTATTTTTATCGCTACCACCTTAAATTTGGAAATGAACTACAATTTCGCTATTCCAAAGAACCTTTTTTTTTTTTTTTTTTTTGTCGCTGAGAAATGACATTACGCATCTCCGCTCGTCGGGGGACGAGACGGAGTATGTGGGACTCCCTGCCAGAGTGGCAGTATACCCACTAAAACTCAGCGGTGTTCCCTCGGCGCCGTGATGGGAGGGTCATGGGAAACCGGCTCAGCCTTTACTTCCACGACCCTCCCGGCTATTCCAAAGAACCTAGGCTAACTAACCTAACTACCTATACCCATAATGAATATTTTATAAAATCTTTTTAACATACATTTTTTTTCTTTGCCGAAACGTAAATACTGAACGTACGTACGTATATAAACATTATGAAAGTAGTTTGTTCAGAATCGTGTTCTGTAATTTTTTAAATTAGTTTAACTAATAATTTAATTAAAACTACGTAAATTACAGTCTTACTTTCGCTGTACAGTTAAAACAAATCAAAATGGATGAAATACTACGCTAGATCCTTATGCGTGTGCAACTGTGTGCTAGCGTAGATTTGTAATGTGACTACAATTTTTTTTTTCCTTTTTTCGGCCAGTATACATTGTACGGAGTAGACGTGTGTCGATTGCCACGAGTGATTGCTCTCTCTAAATTCTGTGATTGGCTACATCTAACAATTTTCGATTCCTTGTTACTCATTAAGCGATATAACGAGTTGGTTACTCCCACTGGGCGGTCCTAGAGAGGGATGCAAATATTTTTGGAATTAAACTTGAAGCAATAAATTTAAAGTGCGTGTGATTAGCTGGATTCGAACCGGCGACGCCCTGGCCGCCGCCGACCCGCTTGCTTAGCCATCGCGCCACCGCACAAGTAGCAGCGGACCTCGTAACTTCACTCCCCACTGCGCGGTAAACAACAGCTCCGCTACAACCGCTACGACGCCGACGTGCTACGACCTCTACGCCGTGCTACGAGTCAACGGATCGGCTACGAGCAGTTGCTGTGCTACGAAAACGGAATTGCTGAGGACGCGCCGGGGCTTTGTTGATGTTATATCAGACTAGATAAGTATCGATTCGTGCTGTGTACTTTTAAAAATGGCAAGCTTACAGCGCACTCCCCCTAGTACGCCAAAAATTCAAACAATCAACCTCAGTCAGACTCAAACTCAATCGGAACCTGACATAAACTCTGCAATTACGCTAAGTGAGTTCGTAAATACAACCAGAAATAAACGCTTTCGCAAGGATGATTCGCCGCAAGGGGCCGGCCTAACCTCACCAGATGCAGAGAGGTATAACCATGGCTCCTCCATCTCGAAAACACTAGCAGAACAGACTGCCCTTATAAACACAATTCTGTCCGATGTTGGGGAAATCAAAATACAAAATTCCCAAATCAAGGAGTCCAATACCGAGATCCGCAAGTCTAACGAAGACATTCGGGAATCAATGCGCTTTATTAACGTGCAATTTGAGGATATGAAAAAGGAGGTCGAGGATTTAAGGAAAGAACGGCAGCAGCAAAAACAATACATAGAAAATCTAGAGAAAAAAATTATTGACCTTCAACACAAGTCACGATCATCTGGAATTGAAATCCGCAATATTCCCCAAAATAACTCTGAAACCACCCCAAGTCTTATAAAAACAATTTGTAAGATTGGTGACGTCTTTGGAGTCCCTATCATGGAATCAGGCTTACGCGACATATATCACCTACCAGGGAAGAGTACCAGCCCTACGTCCCCACGCCCAATTATCGCAGAGTTTTCGACGGTGCAGGACAAACAAAAACTCGTGTCGGCAGTACGCTCCTATAACAAAGAAAAAGGTAAAGAAGACAAAATTAATACCACCCTCATTGGTATACCTGGAAAGACCCAACCGGTTTACATCACGGAGCAACTGTCAGGCAGCTCCAAAAAACTGTTTTATCAGGCTCGGGAATTTGCTAAGAACAACGACTACAAATTCTGCTGGATCTCAAACGGAGGAATCTTTTTGCGCAAGAAAGAAGGGGATAAGCAGGTAATAGTTCAAACCGAAAAATGTCTTCTTGACCTCGTTAACATAAATATGTGACTCATTTGTACTCCAGAGTTTATTATAAGCTTAATAATATTTAACATTTTTAGTATCTGTAAAACAAACCACACGTACACTACTCTCACACCCTACACATATGTAAAACTCCCACAAATACAAACCGCAATTTACACTAACACTATAGTTCTCCCACAGGTAGATCATCCTACTTACCTAAAATGGCGTCGGGTCATTCTCACAGACCCCAAATATATTACAATATGCACTCTAAGCCACTCATATTTGTACCCTCGTTTAGTAGCCACACTTATATTTTTCTATGGCTAACACAATTCATAACATTAATAATGAACTAGATAACATAAACTTAGGGAACTCCTTCTCCTGTTGTTCAGATGACTGCCATAAGTATATAAACCCAGCTGATAGCAGCTTCAACGTATTGCATATTAACATTCGAAGTGTCAACAAAAACTTCAATCAGCTCCAGGTGCTGCTAAACTCAACAAATATTGACTTTGATGCAGTAATCCTGACCGAATGTTGGCTTAGTAAAGTTAGCCACCTACCAGTTTTAGATGGCTTCAAGTCTCACTCAACAGTAACCAACTCTAATCAAAACGACGGTATCATAATATACACTAGATTAGGTCTACAAAGTACCGTGTGGGAACCGGACTTCGAAGGAGGAAACTGCCTAATATGTCAGATAAATCAGAAGCTTACAGTGGTTGCTATCTATCGATCCCCATCTTTTAACACAAAACACAATTTTGAAAGTTTTACATCTAGCCTAAATGGTGTCTACGAAGTAATCTCCTCCTGCCCTAATATTGCCCTTATTGGTGATTTGAATATCGATATAAGGCCGGAAAACATGAATGACCGGAGTTTTGATTACCTTGCTCTTAATGCCTCTCAAGGTCTCTTGCTAACTCACCTCTTCCCCACTCGCCTCGAGCATTGTATTGATCACATACTTCTCAAGTCTAACCTCCCATCTACCACACATGTGTTGGACTCGCATATTACAGATCACAAACCAGTCCTTTTATCTATTAACCACGCCAATCCAGTACGTAAAGTAAGTCATCTTAACACTTGTCTAGACTACGAAGCAATCATCTCTGAACTGGAAAAGACTGACTTTTCTGTAATATATCACCTCGAGGATGTAAACGCAGCCATGAATGAATTTATAGACATAGTAAAATCAGCCATCTCAAACCACTCAAAGCAAGTCAAAGTTCCAAGGCGTAAAAGAACCATTAAACCATGGATGACTCCTGGTCTCCTGAGATGCATTCAAAATCGCGACAAAATGCACATGAATTCAACCAAGGACCCTCACAATGATATTCTTAAAACCACCTACACTCGGTACCGAAACTTCTGCAATGAATTACTTAGAAAGTTAAGAATATCCTATGAAACGAATGAGCTCGAAAAAGGGCGGAATAACCCTAAAAAGTTGTGGACAACAATTAAAAAAATAACCAACACACAGAAGATACATTCCTCCCCCTCTGAACTCCTAAAAATTGACGATAGTCCAAGTGCCTCCTTGAATAAGGTCTCTCAGTTTTTCTGTAACGTGGGCAAAAATCTGGCGGAAAATATTACATCTCGGAACCGTAACTCTCCAGCGATCTCCTATAATCCTTCCACCTCCTTACGTTTCACGCATACCCCACCAGTCAACTCACTTGCCCTACTAGATGTGGACGAAGCTGAAGTAGAGTCGCTTATCCTTCAACTACGTAGTGACTGCGCCGTCGGTTGGGATGGAATATCATCTCTCTAATTGAAAAGGTGCCGTCACATCCTGGTCCCGGTCATTACATATCTCTGCAATCGGTGTTTAGATACAGGTACCTTTCCGGATGCTCTCAAGAGGGCAGTGATACATCCCATTTATAAGAGCGGGGACAGGAGCTGTGTCAACAATTACAGACCGATAGCAGTTCTGCCTGCCCTCTCGAAAATCCTTGAAAGGATTCTCAATAATGGTCTTAAGAGATTTCTTAATAAACATCACATTATTGCTCCGAATCAGTATGGCTTCCGCTCGGGGGTGTCGACTGAGGACGCAATACTTGACTTCACACAACAAGTTGCAATGGATCTTGACAATAAAACCAAGTGCTTGGGTATCTTTTTAGACCTTTCCAAGGCATTTGACACAGTTTCTGTTCCCAAACTTATCCTTAAGTTGGAGTCAATAGGCGTACGCGGTAGACCTCTCCAGATTTTTGCAGACTACTTAAAAAATCGCTCACAATGTGTTAAGATTGACAAGTACATTAGCAATGAGACAACTGTCACTTACGGCGTTCCACAAGGAAGCATTTTGGGCCCCACGCTGTTTCAGATTTACGTCAATGAACTGTGTATGATGCAACTGTCAAACTGCAAGATCTATGCCTATGCGGATGACACAGCGATTCAAGTCAGTGGGCCCACATGGGATGTTGTTAAAAAAAAAGCAGAGGCAGCTCTGTCTGTAATAATGAAATGGCTTAACTCAAATTTGCTCACTCTCAACTTGCATAAAACTATTTACATTCCCTTTGCAATCCGTCGTAACACTTCACCGCCTCAAGACTTCTCGATAACAGCTCACTTCTGCCGGAGTTCAGTCGGACCCTGTACCTGTCCCACACTCACCAGAACCGATAGTGTGAAATATTTAGGCGTACTAATAGATGATGGGCTAAAATGGAACAAGCAAATTGATGCCCTCACCACCAGAACTCTACGACTCATACACATCTTCAAGTCGCTCAGGGACTCAGCTGATGCGGATACGCTTAAGATGGTCTACTACGCGCTGTGCCAATCGGTTCTTGGGTATTGTGTTGCTGCTTGGGGTGGTGCATGGAAAACAAATTTTCTTAGAGTAGAGAGAGCGCAAAGAGCAATTCTTAAAGTAATGTCAAGAAAGCCCTACAGGTACCCAACAACAAAGATCTACTCTGACTGTATGGTTCTCACCGTCCGGCAGCTCTTTGTGCTACGATCGGTCCTGAGGAAACATGCCTGCCTACAACCTTTTGATTGCAATAAACGAACACTTCGTCTCCCTCGCATTCAGCACAAAACCAGTTTTGCTAAACACCAATACTACATCCTAAGCACTCACTTATACCAAAAAATTCACCAAGTGCTGGGTATCTTTGACCTAAATACGCAAATGGTTAAATCGAAAGTAACAGAGTGGCTTCTACAGAAGGACTATGCTTTTACAGAGTCCTTACTGTCCTTCATCGCCTAATGTCCATTACAATTTTTAATACATTATACACAATCCGCTCTCACACTTACTCGTACATAACAATAATACATTACTCAACAAATATAACCCTCAAAATACATTCATATATTCTTATACACCTACACACACGCAACACACTCACGCAGACACTACCTACACTTCCTTATACATAACAATTACATAACCTCATAAACTTATCAAAGATACTTCACTACTCTATTAATAATATTATTAGTTTTACTTTTTTTTTGTTTTTTCTTCTGTTTCCATGAAATACTAAGATTAAATTGAAATTGTTAAAGAAAGATCGACACACATCTATTTTTGTCATTAACTTGTAAATTAACCTTGTTTGTGACCCTCATGGCTGACCACTGTCTCTTAAGATACAGGTTTACCTAGTTTAAGAGGCAGGGTTACAATACTTGAGTACAGATTTTAACATAGAACCAGATGTATACAATTTACACTATTTCTAGAATCACCTAGTTTCCCATCTGTATTTTTATGGCAAATAAATTTTATTATTATTATTATTATTATTAATTTTCTCCCACAATTAGTATAACTCATTTAATAAATAAACACTGTTTTATACATAATAGTAAAAATTCAGTGTATTATGATTATTACATAATATCCTAATTGGCGTGTGCGTTAATTCCGGGACACGTCGCCTGTACGCTTGTGTAACTGTGGCGGCGCGTGCGCAGCAGCGGCGAGGCGGGCGCGGCGGAGGGCGCGGCGGCGGGCGCGGGCGGCGAGCTGGCGGCGCTGGAGCGCCAGCTGCGCCTCAAGTGCCACCACGCCGTGTACGCGGCGCTGGAGAAGCACGTGCGGGACGACCAGCACCAGCAGATGAAGGCGCTCTCTGTGCGTACCTACACTCTCTTATATCTCCGGCAGTTTTCAGACTCTTTCTTTTATCGAATCAGGACTTTTTGAAGCTATGACACTCGCAGAATATTGCATATAAAACTATAAATAAACTATTAGAAATAAAAAATAAGTAATTCACGCTATAATTTGTTTCCAGGATTTGGTAAAAGCGCAGAAGAAGGAAATTCTGAACAGGCTGGCGAACTCGCGGAAGGAAGACGTTAAGGCGTTAGCCAAGAAGACCAACAGAGATAAAGACGAGATCAATAGAATAAAACGAGAGATACATTCGCAGGTAATTTATCTACCAATGCTTATTTTCTTGTTTAACAACATTCAAATGTAAAACGGAACTGTCCTTGTACAGTCGACGTCGATTGCTTTACCACCCTTAGGTTGAATATCACATCATCATCAGTTCAGCTCGGAGTCACCCACTGCTACGTAAAGGCCTCCCCTTTCTTCTGCCATGATTCCCGGTTCCGTGCGTCTCGCATCCAGGTGTTTCCCACATAATGTCACATGCTTGTCATAAAACGCCAAGGTCTATGTTTTGCTTTAAGACCAATGTGACAGTTAGTGTACATACGTACGAGCGACACGCGTCGACGACAGAGGCAATTGCAGCCGTCGACGCGTAGGCGGCTGCCGGCGACAACATGCCGCTCGTGTATTTGAGCTGATATTTAAGTTTGAAAAAATACAAAAAAACATATTTCGAGCATAATGTTTAATACCAGAAACAACTTAGGTTCCTCATCATCATCATCATCATCATCATTTCAGCCGGAAAACGTCCGCTACTAGACATAGGCCTCAAGCAGTTTATAATAGCGTGGAAAAAAACCCAGGGTAGGCCGGCCCCATTAATATAACCGATATAACCTGAAGGCTAATTCTCGTAATTTAAAACATTCAAAATCTAGTCACAGTTTCATCTCGGCGACAAACAAATGTCAAAAAGGTAGGGTAATAGAGGAAATAGAGGTATTTTGGACAGATTAACACTGTGAACGTTCTTAAAATTACGAGAATAGCCCCTCTGGTGCTTTCACCAGGTTATCGCGGGATCCGCTAGATGAGAGAAGCGGAATTCACTAGATGAGAACTTGTCAATGTGGCAATGCTTAAGGGAGGCCGAAGTACACCAGTGAACGTCCTTCGGCTTGTTTTCCGAGATGATTTGTAAAGCAGCGTGTTTGTGTAGTCCGTGGAACGTGGCGTGGCGGAGTGCTGCCGGCTGGAACAGAAGTACGCGACGCAGCGCGAGCAGCTTGCGCGCACGCACGACCGCCTGCTGCAGCTGCTGCTCAAGCAACGAGACGCGGTACATATACTTTGTACTGTATAACAATAGCTATAACCTATTATACAACCAATCAATACCAACAAAAAAAAAACTGTTCTGCATTTTGACCGCATAGATATTTTTTTTAATAACTAACGAATAATTTAAACGCAGGGGGTTAAAACAAAATGGGATTCAAAATCATGTACTGTGTATCCATGGTAACAGGTTACGCGTCGATGTTCCTGCTACCCTGTATATAAATAAATATAGGTAGTTGTATTACGCGTCCCGCAAAAATTCAAGCAACGCTGGCCGCAAGTCTTGTCACATCAGCGAGCTTTACCGGCGAACCAACAAGACCGCATTTATCTATTGTTCCCCGGTGCAGGAGCTGGTGGAGCTGGAGCGCATGTGCGGCGGCGCGCCGGAGGGCTAGTGCGCTCGGTGACGTGGCTCGGCTGCGCTCGGCTGCGTTCGGCTGTGCTCGGCAGCGCTCGGATGCCCTCGCCCACTCTCGGCCTCTCGGCCGCCTCTCTCGTCGGAGTTCATTTTCATTTAGAAATCTGTGATATTATCGCCTAAGGAGCAAACCGTACGGCCGGCGCTCGTATCGTCTCCGGATCGTGAGTCTCGACAGTATTGTTCTCTACGTTTGCAATCTCATAGTTTTAGTTGTCCCGCGCGAGTGTTCGGCGGCTCGCCTGTCTTAGCTCCCGCGAATATTTTTCGATTAACGTTAAGATTGTCCTCGTATTGTACCTAATTTTATCATAAGAAGTGTGTCTTGGGAATATTTGTATTACTGCATTTAATTGAATTAGTCGATAGCGGTTTTGCATGATTAACGCTTTTACGACGTCCTAGTCATCGCGCGCGGCACGCGCGTGCGCAGGACGCGTGCGCGCACTGATGACGTCACGCAGGACTCGTGCCCGCACTGGTGACGTCACGCAGGACGCGTGCGCGCACTGGTGACGTCACGCAGGACGCGTGCGCGCACTGGTGACGTCACGCGGCCCGCCCGCGCGTCTGCCGCGTTAACTTTATACATATCTAATGCACAACATGCTGGTTTTTCAGTGGGTAATTTATCTCGTACCTAATTATTTCGTACAATACACTAATAGATCTTCCTTTGTATACATGTTTGTAGATGTAGCTATTAATTATTAATTCCGTATATTGTAAAAGTAAATTGTTATGAAATTGATTCTTATGATGGTTATTCCAATATTTTCTGGTTAGTGAACGCGTTTCGAGCGAAGAGTTTAAATTTATTAATTTGTAATATTCAAAGTACTTGGGAGTTGATTTATTGGAATTAAAATTAAATTTTTGTAATGCACTCGTTGCAAATTAGGTACGAACATAATACTTCACGTGCGTTTTACTGATTGTCACAACATATTAATATATTAACGTGGGTTTATATAGCATCTGTGTAGTATTTATGAGTATCGTGTAATATTATATTATGTATAATAGCTTTCTTTGCATCGTTTAATTGTACTAACAGATGTCAGTAACAGTAGGTTGTAGATTAACATTCCATTTTTCGCTTAGTCATTAAAACGTCAATAATGTTTAGATATTAGTAATAATGGGCCATTGCACTGATTATCCAATCTAGTGAGGAAACTCCAAATATATTTAGTCAGTCACGAAAGACAAGCTTCAAACACTATTACTGATAGACAATACAACCGTAGACTAGACTAGTATAACAGTAGTTGACAAGCAACTCCAAGTAGCAATAGTAGATATTACAACAACCAAATGGAATCTGTGCAAGCCTTATGTGGTCGAGTTTTGATACAAGACCCTCCTTTAATACGACGAAAGTATTAAATAAAAAGTTTGGCACTTGAGTCACTTTCATTCCGATAATTTTAAAGAGTTATGTGCCAATAGCAACACCATCTAAGATATTTAAGTTACAACTCACTGCCAATAGTATTATCAGAGGCTTGAGTCTTGTAGAATAATTGCAGCCTTAGACAAGCGCCTCCAGTAGATATTAGCAACGAGCGAGCGGTTCTACAGATCTTATTTACTTCAAACCGTATAGTTAAGGGAATAAACATAAAAACACGTTTCAAGTACATAGAAAACATCTTAAAACGCATTTTAAATAGAATGTTTCGTTAAAGAAGTCTTCACTTTATTACGAACAATATCGTTAATTAGCGAGAAGCTAGACATATTCATAATTCCCAAATAATTACTCTTTTTGAAAAACAATTTTTTTTTGGGTTTGTTAATTGAAAAGTATAAATAGCTGTAAGAGTGGGACGAAGCATAATAAAGCCTTTCTAGCTCCCTCATTTATAGGTTGCGTAATGTCGTTATTGTGGCAAAAAGAATAAAATAGTCGCGTTCACGTGTATCTCAAAATTGCAGATTTTTTAGTTATGTCACTCTTCTGGCCAATGAGCGATATATCTGTATAGAAATACTTTCAATAGTTAACAATACACGTGGCTTCTTTAGAGGAACAATATGTAACATTACGGGTTTAATTTATAATAATAGAGTGAGTTATATTTCAATGGTGCTTTCTCATAGGCTCAAAGTACTTAATGTTACTGAATTTTACCACTTACGGTAGAGAGTAAGATTTTAATTCGTCACAATTTGTTTCGTTTAAAGAATAGATTAGGTAAAATTTATCATAGCGATACTTTTCATTAATATTGTCCTCCCCTGTAGTGGTTTTTAGTGAATTTCATTTTTGCGAGTCGAATTGATCAATAAATAATTAATTACCAGCAATAATATAGTATAAAATAGTATTTACATCCGTCTCCTCTGAACGAAACTTGCAATAAATAATGTTAAATGATATTCACTACTTTACATAGATTTAAGGCAAGTGTTCATTTGGATACATTTTCTTTAAAAGTTATAATGAACTTCGGAACTTTGAAACACTTCTTGATCATATTTGCTTCATCAAGATTTCTAAGCGTAAAGTAGTCTAACAAAACAATAATATTGTTTTGTTAGACTACGTTGAACAAACGAAAAGTATCCAAAATGAGCACTTGATGTAACTAAGGCCTGAGTTCACCAACATTCTAACCATCGGTTAGGTATTTAAACAGTTGATTTATGTCAAATTTCCTAAGGAAATCAACTGTTTAAATACCTAACCGATGGTTAGAATGTTGGTGAACTCAGGCCTAAATAGTGCAATATTAACTTATGTCTCGGCTGTCGCTAAAAATACTGACTTATGCACTCTCCGTACCGTTTAAGTGGGATATAGTAGTTGCCAAAATGTAGATAAATTCGTTTAGATTTAAAGCTACGGCAATACGGTGTACAGTTGTCTTAGTCGATTCTCGATTCTAGACTGTTAATCGATAGTAAGGTTTCACACGTCTTGACCTATCGTAATTGCCTTGTCATAAATTTTTTTATGTGCATCTTGCCATGGGCGGATTTCTATGATTTAGGAAAAGAAAACTGCCAACCTGTTCTGTGAAAATCTCACCGGGAAAACTTTGTTGAAGTGAATTTGAAAAGAGCTGTCATACCACCTGATGCTAGGGTTGACACTATTGACAGCTCACTTCAAGCTCGCTTGACCTAAGTTTTCCCGGTGAGATTTTTTTAGATGAGACCGGCTGGCCATTCTTCCGTAGCTACTTAGATACTTGATCTTACAGCCGTTCGGTTGTTTTCCTTTACTTTAGAGGTTAATTTATATATAATTATCGCGTCTATGGCACGATGCTCTCAATATGTTTTTTACTCGCCGTTAGTCAGCGAGATAAGAAGAGTGGCCATTATTTTTATTGTATTTATCAAAATGTTTTCTTGTACAAAAACCTAGTTATCGTATAAGTGCCATGAATATAATGATTTTTTGGTCCCAAATATTTATTAACTTTTAAATCTACTCTATAATACATTTATTATCGTTAAAATTAAACTTTAGGAGACCGTTGGGATTATTTGTGACATGTTATTATCTTGAATTGATTAGAAATATTGCAGAAGCATTTTAACGTCTAAGTTCTAACACAATATTACTCTAAAGGCCTATTCAAACCTAAGCGGTATTCGCTGCCGCTGTGGGTAGAGGTAGGTACATACCGCGCGGGTTTCGCTCAGCTATTTAGTATCAAGTTCCGCGGCTAGAGCGGAATAGTTGGGGTGCCATAGTACCGCATAGGTATTGTTTCGCTTGTTGGGCGAAACAATAACTAAACAAAAACTTTCACTTTCCTGAGCGAAACTCAAACTCTATAGGTATTCTACCCACAAGGATAGCGAAATCCGCTTTGGTGTGAACAGTAATATTACCGCATACCCACTCGGTTTTCTCTACGACGCTCTCTCAGACGGTAGCGAATACCGCTTAGGTTTGTCAAAATGGTGTTTTACAGTCCTTAGAAAGACGTCACAAATAATTCTAATTTAACAAAAAAAGTAAAACATGGAAACAGGGAACCTCTGACTATCTCTTGTCTATATTTATCGATCTGTCTTTGCTATGTATGTATTTGACACAATAGTTGATAATTTTAATATAGAGGAGTGTGAGGTAATATCAGTGTGTTTAGATTTAATAATAGTAATTATAATGGGTTTAATAAATATTTCCATCGGAAACTTGTGATGATTAGGTTTGTAATGTTTAGGCACTTCCCTGGTAGCACAGAGATGATGGTTGAGTGCGCGATCGCTCGGAATAGTATTCGTTTAGAATGACACGACCTGATGAGCTTAATATGCGGTGTTAAATCCCCTGTATAAATAAACTGGTACGTTAAAATGTACAAATGAGAAATTCTACACTTTGTAAGTTGAATCTGTAGTTTAGAGCCAGTGGCAAATACAATTGTTTTTGTTTTTAGGTCTCGGCATTAGGCACATGGACGGATAGTTTAGGAACGATCTTACCACACATTAAGTCTACAATAATGGAAATAGTCGTTCTAGATGTGGAAAGTATTACAATATTATGTTGTACGTGTGTGAGTGGGCACTGACGCGGCTTTAGTAAGTGGCCTTTCATGTTCGTAGTGGGGACGCAGTACCCGCACTGTGCGGGCGCGAGCTCTCACCAACACGCACAGCGGGGATGACGCAACAGTCTGACGAATGATTGAGGTTTTGGCGGGTATTTGAATTTATCAGCTCGATTTTAACGTTCTCCCGACGTCCACAACTAAAATTTAATAAGTATATCTCTTCTAATGACCCGTTTTTGGCATTGTTATCCCCGTTCGTTGATACAAATGATTGAATTAGATAGTAGATAGAATAATATCAGTGTAACGAGTAGCTATACGGATGTTTAAAGTGAAACACGACTTGTTCTTGCCTTGTGTAATTAAATTATTGTCTTAAGATGTAGGTCACGTCTGTTCTGTATTAGAACCACAGCAGCTTTGCACTTGTAACGTCTTTCATTTCACAAGAAGGCCTAAGCTTTTCTTCTGTTTTGGACTTTTTAAGATTATTCTAAATGGTTCATGTATTTTTCTATTTGTCTTGTATTTATTACCTTTGTGAAGTCTCTGAACTCTCTAAACTCGGGTACATTGATTGCCCCAAAATTGTCCCAATATTTTTATATAACATATTTATTGGCTATTTAAGGATATATTAATATATTTTATTCTAAATTATATTATCAGCCCTGCTTATAATATTTATTTGTGTATTCTATCGCTGTGGTCTCCGTGTTTGGCTACATTATAATATTAATACATTATTAAAAGTTCGTGTGATTCTGCCAACTAGATGTTAAGAGTTATCTCGTAGTGTTTAATTGTAATCCGACTGCAGCTTCGATAGCGTGATACTGATGTATGGCGGAGAGGGTTCTTGTACCATTCTATTAGGTGGGTGTTAGGATAAACTATAATAGTCCCTAAGTGAAACTCGTATACTTGTTACATTTTATATTGACTATTTATTTAAAAGAGTTATCTGATTATGTATATTCTAATATTTATATTTCTAGACTATTCTATTATCATAATATTACGAGTGGAGTGAGATCGTAAGCTAAGCTGCGATGAAATATACAAAGACTTTCTGTATTTTATCTGCATTGGTCTTGCTTTTGCGGTTTATATTATTAGCGAGTCTGTTGGAGCCCTAAAGCCCTCTGGAGCTACTGTCAGTACAGACACGGAGTACAGACTGGGGGCGACGACTTACTGTCATAGTCCCTGTAGTATGGCGAGCATAGTATGAGCCGCCATCTTGTATGTGCGCGTGTTGATTCCGTAGTAGCGAGTCGTCTCCCTGCCGTGGTCTCCTCTGCACCTGACTAGTTTTCGATGTATTCTTCAATAGCTTCGACATGATCAATAAGTTACGCTATTAAACTTGTTTGCTCATACTTTCTACTGAATCTACTCTCATTGATCCTTCCTGCTTATGGCTTCTTAGGTTTTCGATTTTATACATTGTCGATTTTTTGAAAAGTTTACATAGTTCACGTACTCACAGTTGCTGTGTATCTTTTTGTATCGACTATTTATTCTACGTAACTATACAAGACTCAATATGAACTGTATTCTTCTTTTGGCTTGTTCTTCCATATTTTTAAACAGATGTCAGACTAACCTATATTTTTCAAATCAATTTTAGAATCTATATTTTTGATGTTGTTTCCTACATATTTACAAATTTTAATTATGTCTACTCTAAATCTAGATTATGTAATAAGTCTTCAATCGCGTTATGGGGTCATGCCGTTGTAAAATGTAATATACTTACCTAGCTAGTTACTAAGAATAGGTATGTACTATGACTCCGCTTGAAATGTTTTGTACAACCACGGGTGAACCATCTGCCAAAGTATATTTCATATGAGGCACGCATATTGCCAATAAACAAAATGTAACTATGGCGATAAAAGCCACTCTCGTGCTGCGACATAATAGAAAAATCATGATTCGCAGTATGTATACTTTGTTGCTCTTTGTACGCAACTGCGATTGAAGGATTAAATCGAAGTTAAGTCTCACATTAGCAATTTAAATCTATTTTTTTTTAACACTAGTTACTTATCTTCTATTTTGTGTAAAATTTTGACAGATGGGGTATGGCTACAAATACGTCGATATCATTATTTTATTGTGGCTAATAGGTATTTTCAGGGAGTGATTAATGGTCAAACTTTGTTACCACTTCTCGTCACCTTGTGAGTGTTTGTCCAAATGCATAGATAGACAACAAAGTGCGAAGGCTTGTTATTTTATTTCTATTTATCAGACTACCATTACAAGTTGTGTGTTGTTCGGGTTTTAGCACTCCATGAATTATCCAAGCCACTTAAATTTACACACTGCATTAATGACAGTACCACATACTCATAATACAGAACAAAACAGAAGGCGTTCAATTTAATTCCACGCCGTTCACATAATCAACCTATACTGTTCCCACTTCTGGGACACAGGTCTCCTCTCTGTGAGAGGGAATGGGCCGTAATCCACCACGCGGGCCCAGTGCGGGTTGGCAGATTTCACGTTATGAATTTTTGGTTCTAGGACTTGCCGGCCGCGCCGTTCACCGAGTCTAATAACAAAGCAAGTATCTCGCATCTGCATCTCTTTTCACCCGCGTAATATAGTAGCTTAGAAACATTTTTATTATTTCTGGGGAAAAAAATCTCCATCCTCAAATCATCCGAAATAAAAAACAGTTTTCTACTTAAAAAAACTATTTAATAGTTTTTTAGAACACGAGGCAGCAGAAACGCTATAGCCTCGCGTTAGAGCTTCTTGGTTTGTTCTGTATTCTGAGCACAAACATTGTCAAGCGGAGTAGAATCAAGTGATCGGCACATTTCTTATGATCTACTTAATAAGCGTCGTTAGCGACGGGTTGTGAATATTATGAGAGGTAGCTGTAATTGTTCGACATTCGGAGCTGCAGTGGGTGATTGTTTAGAGCCCTGTCTCACTTCCCGTAGAGAGCCGTCTGCCAGGCCCGGGTGGTTCAACATCGCTGCGTTATTGATCGGTGGCTATGGCATTACAAATATTGTTCATAATTTTTTAATTTTTCTGACACATAGGTATTAGGTTTATCCAGTCTTTACTCTATGTCATACCCTTTACGTTTTAGTTTAAAACTGCTATGGTGTATTCAAATTCCACCAGATTCGCAATAACTATCGATTACTTCTACGTTATGTTCACAGCATTTTTAATGTAATATTTAAATCAATCAAATAACGTACAGCGAAATATTGGAAATGTATAAATGCGTCATATGAGTAATAATACTATTGCTTGATTGGAATGTAGCAAAAGGTCAGACCTCGGACCGACATTTCGTTTATAAAGCTCATTAAATTACTAATTTTATTTAATTATAGAATGCTATAGCATTTTATATTTTAGCATTTTAGATTTTGCCGATATCTCAACAGTACCACTGTGTTAACGTTTACTTATCAATTTCAGGAAAACATAACTCATGTCATCAATACAGGGTCAAATTAAACTAGCTAGCGATACTCTGCAGATGTGATGGTTATCGATATGTATACACGATAAAATAAAAATGATTTGATGTTTTTTTCTTAAGGGTCATTGATCGCTGGTAGTGTTGTTACTTGAAGTAAATGTGTCTTGTCGTTTTTATTAGATATCGATACAACCACGTCTGTGAAATTTAATCATAAAATACAGATTTATTAAACTGATATTTTAAGTAAATACAGGCATATACTCCACAAAAAAAAAACATCAAATTAATTTATTTTTGTTTTATCATGTTATCGATACTCAACACGTCTGAGGAGTTTCGCTAGCTAATTTAATTTAAGCAGGTTGAGCGGTAGCTACGTTATTTCAAAACTAAAGTCTTTACATTCGGGATAAAACGATGCTTTTGTGTAAAATATGTGATTTTAAATAAGTTAGTATATAATTTTAATCAGCATTCTTCGATGGTTAGCATTCATATTCGAGTTCCGAAATGATTTAAAATTGTCGCTGGAGCCTTGTCAATTTAAAGATGAGACACAAGTATTGATCTGCTATTCGAAATATTGAAGACAGTTAATTGTAAAATAGTGTGTTTTAATTATATTGTTTAATTTAACGAAAATGTTTTTTTTTTCTCAAATGTTAATTTTAATATAACCGACTGAAAAGTGTCGCGGGAATTTTTAAGGTAACCATAGGTAATGTTTTGTGCGCATCATTTGAATATTTAAAAGGATGTTGATGTTGTTAATTTTTGTTTGTTGATTTAATATTTTTCTAGATTTTAGTCGCACTTATTGAATCTTAGCAAAGATCTGTTTGTAGAAAGTTTAACGATGTGGTGTGTACATTTTGTGCCAGAAAATGATATCAATAAAGTTTATTTTTTAAGGCGTGTGTTTAACGATGTGGTTTTGATCCGAAAGTTTTGTGATGGTATCAATTTAGTGTGATAATAATGATTACTGTATAGTTTTCGGTAATGATATTGTTCTATCACTTTGTTTTACACAGACCTAAGTCTCGTTTTTCGTAGTTATTTATTATAGATTTTATTTGGAACGTTGTCAGCTGTTTGCAATTAAGCAATAGATTACTTGGGAATTGTGTGTCATAAAATTCAAGTATATGGGTAAAAACTGATGTTACATTCAAACGGCATAAGATGCTTCGTACAAAAGTAGTTTCGTGAGCCAAAGTACGTGACCGTTAACTATTAAGTAACTTAAGAATTCGAGGACTCTTATCAACTGTGGCACCTGCAGTAGCCATGATAGCATGCTTGTGTTCTGGTGAATCGCGACCATAACATCATCGATTTGTTACAATCAGTTATAGCAATACTGTATGCCTTTGAACGTAACGCTCAGCCGGAGGTACAAACCGAGACCGAAGGGCCACGTACTTAGTAGCAACCTACAACACTGATAACACGTAAAGTTGTCTGGCGGCTTTCACTCTCTATAGTTCTAGTCATTTTTAATTCCTCCGTGTTGTATCTATACATAAACAAGTATGCCTGTATATGGGTAGACAATATAATAATAATCAATATGAATGTTAAACATAATATATAGGTGAAACTTATATCTATTAAATTGATGTCTGTTCTATGTTTTGTTTTATTGTGGAATCCCAAATTATTCCTTGTTCTGAATCAAATTTGCAGTAAAAGGCAGATTCGCTGCGAATCTCTCGCTCATATTACGCGCGTACAGAATAAGCGTACCAACGTGCTTTGCCGCTCTATTTCCCTTGAACGTTAAACTGGACGCAATAAGGAGTCTTAGTATCATGACCCACGCGCTACACGCGCGTGGCTACGGATACGAAGTCAGGGGGCGCGGGCAGCGGCGCGTTTTAATGCATATATTTATATGGAACTGGCCTCGAAGGCAGCGGCGCGGAGAGCGGTGTACGAGCGATGCGCACCAGCCTAGCGGTGCCGTAGTGTTGTGTATTTTATTTTTTGCTTTTTGACGACCGACGTTTCAAATTTTACATCAAAAAGATGTTGTCGTCGCTGTTTAGACATTTCGTTCGCGAACAAATACACTAAAACAACACCACGCCGCTCTAGCGCCGCGCGATCTGCCCGTTGGCTTCGATACCGCCTTGCCGCCCCCGCCCCACAATCGCTGACTTCGAGACCGAGGCCTCACGCGCGAGTCTAGCGATGCTTGTGGACCATTAGGGAGGGTTCACATCTGACGGAAGATGCGTCGAGCGTAACTTCGATTGTTCGCTCGACGCGCTAACGCATCATCGGTTAAGTGTGAAAGGTTGAACGTTTTCTCATATAATTGTCTGTTCTGGCGTTACGCTACCGATAAGACGCGACGTATCTTCCGTCAGATGTGAACTCTTCCTTACACGTTCGTCCATCAATGCCTAGTTGTGGCAAAGGCTTGTATAGTACTTTCTCAAATAATGCGAGGAACCTTTTAACCGCCCGACTTCATATCATTTGTCGTGCCCCCAGCGCACGAAGTTAAAAAAAAAAAAACGAAAAAAAATACCTGATAGAAAACAGCGTAATTACCTAAATAAAAAAGCAGATTAAACGAGCTGTGGTATTTTGTCGTAAATATACGACCCTGGCGAAATGGACCCGAAAATATTTGTCGGATTAATCCGACGTAAGCGGTTAAAAGGTTAAATACCTACTGTAAGCGACGGAACTTATTGAATAGATATTTTTTTTTTTATAGAATTTAGATTTTTAAATGAGTACTTTTGTCTTTGGTTTTGTGTGTTGTCATGGTGTTGAAAAATAACAGTAAAATCGTCGTCAAAAAAAGGCTTTTTCTTTTCTTCGAGTTTTAAGTCCATATAGTTGGTCCTGTAGTTGAGAAGGAACCACGATCGTTATCCCCTGTGGATATATTGTCTACAACGTTTCAAGTCAGCAAAGCAAAGTCTAAGAGGTCTTCATCTTCCTCTGTGATTGCACGGAAAAAAAGACTAGAGTTAGAGGCTGCAGAGGCGCGGGCGAGGATAGAATTAGACTTAATAAATAAACGACTAGAGACAAACTTAGCAGAGATCGACGACGAATGTAGTATACTGTCAGATCACACCAACAAGGGTGTAGAAGAGTGGCTGGAGCACAGCAACCGAGAACTCTTGGTACAGCCCGTCCACGACAAGGGTCATACATCGGACGTGCAGTGCCCGCCGACCACACAGAATGTCGGCACTGATGGAACAGTTCACCTGCTGGCCAGCGCACTAAAGGATCTTGCAGCCGCTTCTACCAACAACGGACTTAATTCAAATTTGTTAAGTAGAATTTGCACACCAAGGGAATTACCGTTCTTTTCTGGCGACCCCTTGGAGTGGCTCCATTTTAAACAAGCATATGAAGAATCGTCCAAAGTATGTAATTTCAATGATAACGAAAATTTGTGGCGCCTAAGGAAATGTTTGAAGGGATCAGCTCACGAAGCTGTCTCGGCCTTGTTGATAAGTGCAACCTCGCCTGAAACAGTAATTTCTACACTCGAGCTACAGTTTGGAAATCCTGACATCATTTTGTCACGCATTATGGTTGATATCAAGAAATTACATCCAGTTTCACAGGAATATTATAAAGATATTGTGCCCTTCTCAGTCAAAGTGAGAAATTGTGTAGCCGCTGTTAAAGTGATTGGGCAAGATGAATACCTGAACGGTATAGGCATAACTACAGGCATTTTATCTAAGTTACCGCCAGTTCTGCTCTCAAAGTGGGCAGATTACAGCTACACATTTATCAAACAAGGAAGAAAGCCAACATGGTTCGATATTTCCGAATTTTTAAACGAGGAAGCTTTGAAGGTGTCGTCTATGGTTTTATTGAACAATAAACACGTCGCAAATTACACACAAGGTACAATTTTATTAAACAAAAGTAGTGACAATAATGAAAAATGCAAGTTCTGTCGCATTTCAAAGCATAAACTACAGGACTGTAAGAAATTTCGAAAAGCATTACGTAGAGATCGATGGAGTTTCGTGAAGCGACACCGGATATGCTTCAAATGTTTGAATTCAGATCACGATAGAGCAATCTGTCCAGCTGCAGCATGTGACGTCGAGGACTGTGGTCAACCACACCACAAGTTACTGCACTACAAAATACCTCAAGCACTGAACAGTGATAACAATACTGCATCCGAACCGCCGCCGCCACCGCCGGTGGCACCTGAGACAGTCACTCATATCAAGAATAGCGAGTGTAAAGTATTACTGAAAGTTGTGCTTGTAGCTGTGCATGGACCTGACGGTATTGTCAATACAAGTGCATTATTAGACGATGGATCTACTGTAACTCTGATCAGTGCAGAGCTGGCGTCACGCGCCGGGCTCCGCGGGCGCCGCGAGACGCTGCATGTGCAGGGAGCGTGGGACGACAGCACGCTGGTGTGCGACGCTGACGTGATGAGTGTTTGTATAGCGAACCATAATGGTGAAAGATTTAAAATTTCTGCTCGTAGCTTCCAGAACTTTAGTGTACCTGTACAAAATATTGATTTAGTTAATTTCAAAAACTATGAACATTTAAGTAGTATAAACGATTTGTTTTGTTATTCTTATACTCAACCTGAAATTTTGATAGGTCAGGATAACTATAATTTATTATTACCGTTAGATGTTAGAGTCGGCAAATGTAACGAACCTTGTGCCACTCGTACTCCGCTTGGATGGTGCGTCCACGGTCTGGTACCTGTCTCTCTCTCGACGCGTGGGTGTTTCTCTACGCTGCACGTCTCCGAGGTACAATCAGGGTTGGCAAACACTTCTTTCGAAGACCTGCACGAGATGGTAAGAAAGTCATTTACTATCGAATCTATGGGAATATCCGGGAAACCACGCCAGAACGCTGATGAACTGCGCGCTCTGGAACACCTGGAGCGAACGGCAAAACTGATTGATGGTCGATGGCACGTAGGTCTGCCCTGGAAGGATGTCAGCTGTAAGATGCCTGATTCTGAACGTACGGCACTGTCTAGGCTGCACAATTTGGAGAAGAAGATGTCCTTAAATGGACAGTACGCACAAAGGTACCGAGATCGTGTTAAGCATTTGTTAGACAATGACTTTGCTAAGGAAATTACAAACTTATCGAAACCGATAAAAACTTGGTACTTACCTCATTTTGGAGTAGACAACCCAAACAAAGCTAAACTTCGTCTTGTTTTTGATGCGGCGGCTAAAACCCGGGGCTTATCACTGAATGACTATTTATTGACGGGTCCCGATTTATTGCTTTCATTGTTTGGCATTTTGTTGCGTTTTCGCGAACATGAGATCGCTGTAATAGGCGACATCAAGGATATGTTTTTACGAGTTAAAATCAGGGAGAGTGATCAAGATGCTCTTAGATTTTTATGGCGCGACAGCCCTAATGAGCCCATTAAGACGCATAAAATGACTTCGTTGATATTTGGTGCAAATTGCGCACCGTTTGTTGCACAGTTTGTTAAGAATAAGAACGCGCGACGTTTCGAATCTTCAAATCCTCAAGCCGTTAAAGCTATTCTCGAACAGCATTATATGGATGACTATATTGATAGCCTACCGAACGACAAAACTTGTATTGACCTAGCGCACGACATAATACATATATATAAACAAGGGGGCTTCGAGATACGTAATTGGCTTAGTAACAGCAAGTTAGTTTTAAACAGTTTACCCGAAGAGTTGCTCGTTAGCTCGGCCGTTGCCGTGAAGATTGGAGCGAGGCACGAAGGTGAGCGCGCCTTGGGTATATTATGGTACCCAGTAGATGACACCCTGGGCTTTAATACCTCATTCAAGCGTATACCGGAAGAAATTCTGAATGGTACCAAATGTCCTACGAAGCGCGAGTTATTAAAAGTTATTATGTCATTGTTTGACGTCCATGGATTTCTGTCACCATTCTCTATTAATGGGAAAATATTGCTCCAGGAAACCTGGAAATCTAAGGTGAACTGGGACGAAAACATAACGGAGGATATTTATGTTAAATGGTTTAAATGGTTGACGCTATTTAAAACAATAAGTAGCATTCGAATACCACGCTGTTACCAGCGAGTGAACACGCTGTTGTCACCTCACGCTGCAGCAGGAGCAAGCGAGCGAGCGAGTAACGATGCACAATTGAGCGCACAGTTACCGACCGACCAATTGAATGACGAAACAGCTTATAAGTGTTTACAACTGCATGTTTTTTGTGACGCGTCTTTGCAAGCCATGTGCGCTGTTGCTTACTGGCGTTGGTTGGACGGCAATGGGCAAATAAGGGTATGCTTCGTTGCGAGTAAATGTCGAGTTGCACCTGTAAAACCCGTTACAGTTCCGAGGTTGGAATTACAGGCAGCCATTATAGCTGCCAGGTTAGCGCAAACTTTACAGTCCACACATAGAATTAAAGTTACCGAACGATTCTTTTGGTGTGATTCCACGACGGTGCTGCAATGGGTACGCAACGACACACGGTCATACAAACCTTATGTTGCTCACCGCTTGGGAGAAATCGACGAGTTAACGCAAATTAAAGAATGGAGATACGTACCTACGTCAATGAACGTCGCTGATAAAGCCACTCGCGAGAATTTCGATAGTGTTCAGCTGGATGGGGATTGGTTTAATGGACCTGCATTTTTGTTTGACACAGAGGCATCGTGGTCGATGAGTATATTTGCACCGATCATTGAAGAGTCTGACGTAGAATGTATATCAAATATAATTCACAAAAATGTATATGAAAAAACAGCAACTGAACCGGACCCGATGCGGTTTTCGTCTTGGATTCGGTTGCTCAGAAGTACAAGTGCAATGCTAAAATTCATAGATAAATGTCAAAAGAAAGAAATTGATGACTACACTGCTATGGAACGCGCTGAGATTCTGCTACTACGGAATGCTCAAAGAAAATCATTTTCCATGGACATAACTTTAATAAAAAATGGAAAATGCTTAGATAAAAATAGCAAATTACTTAAGTTAGCGCCTTTCTTAGATGAGCAAGATGTTCTTCGTGTGGGTGGGCGCATAGATGCCGCTGATGGTGTTTCTTTTGATGTTAAGCATCCTGTAATTTTAGAGGGAAGAAGTATCGTAGCAAAGTTAATCGTTAGACATTACCACATTCAGGCGTGTCACGGTAATCAGGAGATGGTGGTAAATAACCTGAGACAGAAATATTGGTTAATTCGAATGAGACCTACTGTTAAAGAAATAACAACTAAATGTATGCTTTGTAGGATACGTAAGGCAAAACCACAAATGCCAAAAATGGGTAACTTACCAGGAGCCAGAGTATCCCATCATCAGCGACCGTTCACTCATTGCGGCGTCGATCTCTTTGGACCCATGGACGTTACAATTGGCAGACGTACAGAGAAAAGGTACGGGGTCCTCTTCACCTGCCTCACTGTTAGGGCAATTCATTTGGAGACAGTGTCGTCGCTCAGTACCGATTCGCTGATTATGGCTCTTCGGAGGATGGCTTCGAGGCGCGGATGGCCTGCCCATTTATATTCCGATAACGGGACTAATTTGAGAGGTGCAGACGCAGAACTCAAGAAGTCAGCTATGGAACTTGATGAGCAGCTTCTGCAAACCACCGCAGGTATTCACGGCACTCGATGGACCTTCATACCACCGGCTAGCCCGCACTGGGGTGGGTCATGGGAGCGCTTAATTCGAAGTGTAAAAGTTGCACTGAAAGTAGTCCTCAAAGAAAGAGCGCCTAAAGAGGAGGTGCTGAACACTCTACTGGCTGAGGTAGAAGCCATGGTGAATGGCCGTCCACTAAGCAACGTCTCGGTAGACGTTACAAGTAAAGAGTCTCTGACGCCTAACCATTTTTTGCTCGGCTCCTCTTCTACTTCACCGCAGCTAGGCAGCTTTCAAGATTCGGACCTGTACCGGCGTCGACAGTGGCGGGTAGCACAACGATTGTCCGATATGTTTTGGAAACGATGGGTCACCGAAGTACTGCCTACTATGATACCACGACAAAAGTGGACCGAAGATGGAGGCAAGCCTCTTCAGGTCGGAGACTTAGTGTTTATTGCCGACCCTGATGCGCCACGTAACGTGTGGCCACGAGGCATCATAGAGGAGGTTTTTCCTGGAAAGGACGGCAGAGTGCGAGTGGTACAAGTTCGAACGCAGTTAGGTAGCATCAAACGATCTGTGGCACGCGTCGCTAAGGTCTCCTTAGAATGAGCTAGTGCTGCGCCAGCAGCACTAAGGAGGGGCAGTGTAAGCGACGGAACTTATTGAATAGATATTTTTTTTTTTTATAGAATTTAGATTTTTAAATGAGTACTTTTGTCTTTGGTTTTGTGTGTTGTCATGGTGTTGAAAAATAACAGTAAAATCGTCGTCAAAAAAAGGCTTTTTCTTTTCTTCGAGTTTTAAGTCCATATACCTACAATTACTTTTCAAAATCAATGACGAACAACCACGGAGCGAACAACACAGAGCATGTACGAACAATCAAAAAGTACTCTGTGTGTACACACGGCTACACATCAAGCTATGCATTTCCAGTTTGAGTTGACCTGGCATTGTATAGGTTTTTCGTACAATTAGAAGTCAGCTACTGGTTATGTATAGCTTGACGTGTAGCCGTGTGTACGAACAACGAACACATAGAGGAAAAAATTTGATAGAACGAACTGTACAAAATTATTGTTGTTCAATACAATAATTTTTCCCACGTTAAAGTGTTTATTTGTTTTTTTTTTTTTGCAATAAACAGCTTTCTATTTGCAAGCCAGTTCGAAATTGAAATAAAACCTTTGATAAGTTACCTCCTAGGTTGACATGTTTCGGAGTAAAAGATCTTTTCATTTTTAAATTACACCACAGAGCATGAATTACACAAGGCTCTAAAGCTTAATACCAGAATCGCTAAATAGCAGATTCGCAAAACACCGGATTCGCCATATACCAGATATGCACAATACCAGAAACGCAAAACACCAAAAGTACAGTCCTAAACAATTGAATTCTGTTTATAGACTATCTTGTATTAGTAACTATTTTCTTCGATGGATAAAACAACTATGTAACTATTTCTATCGTTATCGTTATTTGATACCAGAATTTTATTTGTATATGCGAAATAGCACCACCAACTTTCATTTTTTTTTTTATGATTTAGTAAAAAAAAAAAAGGTACAACTAATGCTATTGAGGGATGGCACAGACGCAAACATAAATAAACATACATAAACCGACACTATTTCAATTTATTTTACTTTTGAAGAAAGAGGCACTTTTATAGGATGTAAAAATTAAGAAAAACGTTTTTTTTATTCTGGCCATTAAAAAACAAATGTAGAAAAAGAAAAAAAAAACTAACTGCTTGCGTCAACAATGAAATCGCGTTGGAAGTATGCTACAAGATTGGAATCTTTAATTAGGAATCACTAATATAATATACTTATCTTTCTGTAGGATCAATTAAAAGAAGATCAGAAGATCGATAAAATAAGTTTGTTAAATTAGCGATTCTGAGTTTTATACTTTAGTCTTTACTTTAGTATTTTTTTTTTTCAACTAAAATTTGTTTTTAACTGTACAAAATCTGTTATTTTGCGTTTCTGGTGTTTTGCATATCTGGTATATGGCGAATCCGGTATTTTGCGAGTCTGGTAATTTGCGAATTTGGTATTTAGCTTCGGAGCCTTACACAACAACTACGAGTTTACTAGGTAGGTAATTTATTTGGCTGCTAAAACACGACAGATATGGATTTTCATACAACTTTTGCCAGCCGCTGCTCGCATGTATTTGACCAGTACAGCAATTTCGATTTATCTCGAAGAAGGTTGTCAAAATAATGCTCTTTCCAAGCATGTTTGAGAAAACACATTTATTTTGTCACACAAATGTATTGACAAAACAAGATGGCGGCGTTAGTTCAGATTTAGGCCACGCGTCAAAATAACCTTCGTTAGTGACTATCGCATCGTCGAAGTTTCTGAAAGAAAACTTTTTCTTCAAAGAAGCAGAAACTAGCCTTCATTCCTCTTTCAGCTATGATTTCCCATACAATGTCAATTAAATTTTTTGACATATTTGTCAGTGACAAAAACAATGCAAGATTAAACCCAAAAATAAACCAAAATTCAGTGTTCAAAATATACTTAGATGTAAGTGAATGTACAAGAAACTTTGATAAGACGAACGCAACGTAACTTTCACATAAACAATTTTTATTCGCAAATTCTCAAGTGACTATGTTCCGTCCACCTCATTGTAACTTCGGAAGGCTTCGGGGGCCTTTCGTGATGGCGAAGCTGCCGATACATCCGGCGCGGCAGAAACAGCCGATAAGAGGGTATAAGAACTTCGTGATGAATGATACTCTGGCGCAGATAGAGAAAGAGTGCGAGAGGTTCTGTCCGGTGCCTCGGATGCCGCCGCAGAAGGTCTGTGGTTGATAATGATAGCTACGTGGTTAGGTATTGTTATCCATATCAATATTATAAATGCGAAAGTAACTCGTGTCTGTCTGCCTGTTATCTGTTCATGGCTTAACGGCTAAACTGTTTCGTTGAAAATTGGCACAGAGGTAGGTAGAACCTGGGTTAAAATAAACTTTATATCCCGGCAGTACGCTTTCTATGGCATAATTTCCGACCTCCACGCGGTCGAAGCTGCGGGGAAAAGCTAGTTATTTCATAACAATGTGGTTTTGCAATGGTGTTGATTTCCGAGTAAAGAATATTACTTCATCGTAGAGGTACCTACACACAACGCTGGAGCTGGTACGGACGTACTTACCTACAATAGCTGTAGATAAGCTGGTGAGACGCCATTTTTAACCGACTTCAAAAGAGGAGGTTCTGTATTCGACCCGTATGTTTATATGTTTGTATGTTCTCGATTTTCTCAAAAACTAATTAACTAATTTTGATGATTCTTTCACCAACGTGATCTACCTACATACTTTCAGGAAGGTTTTTAGAAAATAATACATTCGGTAATTATTGTTATGTACGAAGTTATATGCATAAATGTCAGTACATTTATGCATATAACTTCGTACATAACATCAAAATTCGCATAGAAATGCCGGAGATGCAGTCATCTCTGGCATTTCTATGCAAATTTTGATGATTCTTCTAGTCGGTGTCTACAATTCTTCAATGCACTTTAGCTTGGCACCGCTTGGCTGCAATTGCATATCTATGTATTGTTTTTAATGGATAAGGTATGCCTCAGGGTTGGTCCTATATAAATTTGATTAACTTATTAACTTTGCTTGGGTAGTTTTTGAGCATAAGAACATTTTCGGAATGTCTTAGTTTGTATGAAATGAAATGCTGTACGGTGTAAACGCTCATCTTCTTCTATATCTATACATATAATAAATCTGTAGACGAGGCGTTTCTGTACATTGAAAATATTTCCAAAAAAAATAGTTGGGGTGTTAAAGGATAACCAACAGATGCCATTTCATCAATGTTTGGAATTTTTGTCTGTTTGTCGGTTTGTCTGTTTGTCTGTTTGGATGTGACAGATTATTGATTTGAACAGGGTCAACGTAAAAAGTACCAAACCAATACGGTTACTTTTTATACTCAAATATGGTGTAGAACTCGGAGCAGTGATTAGTTTTTGTTTCATCACAATCGGTTCACTCTATCAAAAGATATAATCAATTTAAAGTATTCTAGAACAACTTTTTACGTTTTTTAGTAACACGTAACGACATCTATTGGCGCGATATGGTACCTACTAACGAAAACATAATTAATGTTGTTGTGATGATGCCTACTTATGTCTGTGTTATTTAAAAAAGTAATGATAATGATTATAATATTATAAAAATCGCTTTCCATTGATGGTTTACTTAGTGGCGCCAGCCTGTGGCGCTAAAAGAATTTTAAACAGAAAGTGAGGATAATGTAAGATTATAATAATTAATGTGGTGTTCTGAGCGATAAAGAAGTTAGATAATTATTGATATAGAAAGTTGAGTAACGCATAGTGTTTTTTAACGAAGTTCTTTTATGGAGCTTGCGGTAGGAGTTATAGGGGAGAAATCGTCACATAACAAAAAAGTGTTATGCCTCATTTTTCATAGTAATAGATAGATAGAGAGACACAGAGAGAGAGAGCTATTTTCATGGTTTCCGAGGATCCTGACCCCGGTAAGTGAGGTCAAAAAGAAAATCAAAGATGGCGGTTGCCTAAATTTTTAACTTTTTCGTCATGGGTGTCGTTTTTATGGTTTTCGAGGGTGCTGAAGTCGATAGTCAGGTCAAAATGAAAATTCAAGATGGCGGCTGCAATGTCTTTTTTGTCATGGGTGTCGTTTTTTTCGAAGGTGCTGAAGCCAAGAACAAGGCCAACAGACACCGGGAATGGTGAAAGTAAAATAATAATAAGTCGTAGTCCTTTATTTCTGTGAAAAGGGTTTAAAGTAACCTAACCAAGCCTAACCTCGCCTCGGGGTGCCCTTCGCTCGCTTTGCTCGCTCACTTGAGCCGCCATCATCCCCTCGAACCTTACCTGTCCGAGTCGGGGTGCCCCAAGACCCGAGCTCGCTTCGCTCGCCCTTGCATCCTTAGTTCTATTTGACATGGGTCAAATGTTCTTTGGGTGAAAAGTTATTGGTCAAAACATTCTGTTGGTTAAGCATTCATTGACGTAGAGTTCTGTTGGGGAAACGTTCGTGGGTCACAAGTACTTTGGATGAAAAGTTAATGGTGTTGACCAACGGTTCATGGACCAACCGACTGTTGGTAAACCGTTTCAGTACTGGTTAAAATGAAAGCCAAAGATGGCGGCTGCAAATTGAAAAAAAAAATCGTCCTGTGTGTCGTTTTCATGGTTTTCGAGGGTGCTGAGGCCGATAGTGAAAAGTAGTCAAAATGAAAATCGAAGATGGCGGCTGCAATTTTCTTTTTATTTTTTTTATCATTTGTGTCGTTTTCATGGTTTTCAATATAAACTTACCCAACTTTGTGTGAAATAAAATAAAATACAACCGACTTAAAAAACACACTTCAAAGTGCAATAGACCTTTGGTTTCAGAAGTCTGTAATTTCTTGCCAACGTCTTCCCAAACTAAGGTTATTTTGCACTTTGTAGGGTTTTTTATGGAAGTCGGTTATATTTTTAGCTTTACTTTCTGGTTTTCTTCAGTATATGGTCTAAATCAAAATCATGTCTAAAGTTTTCGTCATGGGTTTCATCTTCGTAGTTTAAATGGCGGCCGGTGTCAAATATAACCAAAGTAAATGGGTTGCTTTTTACACGGGCAACTTTATGTAGAAGCTCTTTCGAGGGGCAAGCAACCTTTCTAACATCGTTTACAGAGAAGCATTTTTTTATTTACATAAGGTTTAAATCATGACTAATTTCAAGTTTTTTGCCTTTTTTGTCGAATTTTTTAACCTTAATTTACCATGATAACGCTTCAGCACACTCCGCCAGACGGGCAGTTGATTTATTGAGTAGGTACGGCAGTTACACACAGCACTGCCATGTCATAAAAAGGTATTGTAGAATATGTCTTCGAGACAATAACTAAATTCTTGGCCATTGTTTTGGTTACAACTATATCGACCCTCAAGATATCTTAAGGCTATCCACCAAGGGAGAGTTAAGCAAACGTGGGTACAGGTTTACAGAATAAATATGAAAGACTTCAAACTACTTTTCAGATAAACTTCAGTACGATTTAAGAGTAACACCATTGATGTATTCTTCCTTTTATCATCTAGATATCTCGATGCTTTTTATTGCATAATATTGGTAGGTATATATGATATCTTCAATACCAAGTTAAGAAATTCTAAATTTACCGCAGAGACTTAGAAACCTTACTTTACCAAGACTTAGAAAAACCAACTTAAAACTTTACCTACTAATCTCAGATATAGGTACTTTAGATAAAATGGTAATATGATTTTACAAGTTGGTATTCTAAAACAGATGCAAAATAAAATGGACATAATTATGGCTGTTTGGTTAGATAATCAGCCTCGAGCAGGCGCTTTCATTTTAATTTATTCTCAAAAATCAAAGTGATAACGTAAACGCACCTAATAACGACCCGTTAAAATCCGCGCTCATTACCGCCCTATTCAGAAAACTATCATTTTTATGTCATGTATTAAAGCTACACAATTGGTTGCTTTAAAAAAAATGTAGATGTATTTGTATTGCAAATGTTCATCTCTTGTTTCTGTGCGTAACTCGACGATTTAAATAATAATTGCTCAGTTCGTCCGTGGACGCCGAACTTAGTGCATTTTCCATAGTGTGGCATTCCCGATGGCGTAAGTATCTTGTTTCTTTTTTAGCAGAAGATTATATCGTCAAGCATTTTAATGTAACTTCTAGTTCTTTTGATGCATTTTTGATACTTTCAGGAACACAAGTAATGATTCATTTTAATGAGATACTATTTTATTTTGCTTAACTTTCAATATTAAAAATAGGCGGTAATAGGAACAAAAATCACAATTTTATTCGTATTGTCGCCCCATGTCGCTGATAAGTACTTGTTGTATCTTTTGTTTGCCATGACTTTTGTTAAAATGCTTAAATTAATAGGCTGGAGGCTATACTAACTCAGTTCCTTAGTATGTTAACTTACATTTGAGCTATTAACGCCTTATATTCAAGAGCTTTAGTAGCCGTATACACTAACTTTGTTCTTATGTAAATATTTTGATGAATAAAGGAGGTATAATTTTTAAATTGTGTATTTTTATAGTTGAAATATCATTATTATTAAATATTTTCAGCAACCGCACCACTTAAAATCATATACATGTACAAAAATCACATGTATTTACACAATTCATACACATTCCCTTGGGTCGGTAATAGGTTTTACGATTTCCTTTAAGAAAACCTATTACCGATCAACTTGTACATTTTTTTTTTAAGGATGGGAAATCATCAAATGACCCCTCCCGCTCTGGGTGGAGCGGAAGGGAGTGTCAGACTCTTACTAGACTAAAACCCATCCGTGTTCCTTCCTTAGCCCTTTATATTCCAGGGTAGCGGTAACCCTTTCGGACAATCCCGCTGCCCCGGCAGGCTTCGGCCCTGACGGGCCCATCCTTCGATGCTGACATCTCTTTGAGGCGGGCGTGGAACACATACGCGCCGTCCGGCACGGGCCTGGTCCTGATCGGACGGCGAGCTACCCATTACTCGCCATCCGCAGGCCTGCGCCTACGGTGGCCGTTAGTCGTCACGCGGCTCCCGACGCCCGGGGCGTCTCCCGCGGTGGCTGGGACGGGTGGCTCTCTCCCTCGCCCATCCCGCCACCTCCTTCGCTAGCATGACTGCATCGCAGAAGGAGGTGATTGCCTCCCACTCCCTCTCGCCCCGGACCATGGCTTGGACCAGGGCCGGACACTAGAGGTCTCTCCACGAGGACACGGCGGTGCTCTGCCCAAGCGGGACAGACCCCCACCGTATGCTCCACCGTGTCCTCTGGGCGATCCTCGCAATGGTGACACCCGGGCGTTTACTCCCGCCTGATGATGTGCAGGAACCTCCCGAAACATTCGTGTCCGGTGAGGACCTGCGTCAGGCGATAGGTGAGGACGCCTTGACGCCTCTCTAGCCACTCTTCAAAGAGGGACCTTATCGCCACTATCGTGGCGTGCCCTGCGCTGGGTTGCGACAGTCGCTCTTTCCATGTCGCCATGAGATCGCGCGGAGGTCCGTCCGTTCCGCAGCGAATTGCCGCGGAAGCGGGTTTTCCCCCCGGCGTAGTGCCTCCGCGTGTCACTCATACAGGCGCGCGAGGACTATCGCCTCCAGATCCCATGGCGGCCGTCCGGCAAGGAGGCTTGCCGCCTCGCCCGAGATCGTGCGGTACCCCCGTATAAGCCGTATGGCTACCACCTTTTGGGGCGCGTTCAAATAGTGGGCGGCTCGTAGCCGCAGTGAACGCGCCCACACCGGGGCCCCATATACGGCCATGGACCGCACGACCCCCGCGTAAAGCCTCCGTTAGGAGGCGTTTGGCCCCCTCAGGTTGGGCAAGAGCCAATTGAAAGCGGCCCCGGCCCGTTCCAGTTTGGGGGCCAAACGTCGGAAATGCTCGACGAAATTCCACCGGCTGTCGAGGACGAGACCCAGGTATTTCATCGTTGTCTCGACGCCGATGTGTACCCCTCCTACCGTTACTTGGGATCCCGATGGTGGCCCGTTCCGAAGCCAAACTGGCTATCCGCAAGATCCGGCCCCATCCTCACCAGGTGCCCGACGAGGCGGCCCGCAATCACTCTTTCAAAGAGCTTGCCGACCTCGTCGAGCAGCACGATGGGTCGGTATGCAGACGGAGTCCGCAGGGCGCCCTGGCTTCCGAATGAGGACCAGCTTCCCCGTCTTCCAACGGAGTGGAACCTGGCCTCTCTCCATACATGCGCTTAAGAGCGCCTCCAGTCGGGGTTCGAGAGACCTCAAGGCCAGGGCCCAGGCTTTACCTGGCAAGCCGTCGGGCCCTGGGGCGGTATTTTTGGCCTTCAGCCTACCTACCGCCACTCTCAGATCTACCACGGTCACTTCAGGGATGTCGTCGTCGTCGTCCGCGTGGTCCGCTTCGGGCACCGCAATTGGCGGAGCCATGGGCGGGGGAGTATGCTCCCCCCGTGAAGGGAACAGAGCGCTCACTACCACCTCCAATAGCTGGGGGCGGAGACTCTGCGTCAGCGGGGGGCCCAGGTGCGGAGTTTACTCTTGTATAATACCAAATGCCCCCATTGGTTATATATTATAGTAGTTATAATCAATGCTGGCCTTTGATAATTTGTTAAACATAATTCGTATAAATATGATATTTTTTATTGATTTAACGCTGTTAAGAATATACTATTATAAGAATACATATAATAGCATTCTGTACTGTGTTGGACCATTTATATAAACAGTTCAATATACACGAGCATTTTTATTTAACTTTAACGGTTCCATTTATTTAGTGGTCGGTATTAGGTGTCACATAAACGGTATTAGGCACACACCCGATATTTTGAGTCGGTAATAGGGACATGACCCTTTTCCTTTTATTTAATTTTTAATTTTTTAATTAATTTTTTGATTATGTGTTCTTATACATAACTAAAAAAATCGATAATTTCAGTACTTGAAAAAATATTTTTATTGAAGCCACATATTAAGAATGTGCTTAATTTTTGGATATCAATCTGAACTCCGTTTAAACTGGCGGTAATGGGTGCGTTTACGTTACTTCGTCGCATTGTCATTATGAACCATGAAGACGCAGTGACTGCAGTCGAAAGGGCCGTGGTAGAGAACCCCTAGCTAGGTAAGGGAAGCGTTACCAGGCAAGATCGGATGATTCTTCCTTTTCAATGAAGGAGTGGCAATTACACCTTTCCTAAGCGACACAATTATTGTTTTCCGACATCCACGCGAACGAAGTCGCGGGCACAGCTAGTATGAAATAAGAATATAAACTGGTGTTTTGGTAAGTTTGTGAATTTGTTGTTGTACTATATTGCGCGCGCGCGCGCGCGCGTGTTTGTTTGTGTGTGTGTGTGTGTGTGTGTGCGTGAACTTACGTCTGCATTCAATTGTAAGCAGCTTGTTTGCAATATTATACAGACGTAGTAGTTTGACAGACGTCATGAAAACGCCTACTCTTTAGGACTGGATTAAAACTACTATAGTTCAAAGAGGCATGTTGCCTAAGTATAATAGCGAGAACGTATAATTGTCTAACCGTTAAAACTTCAGCTTGTTAGTACAGATCTGTCGTAGAAAACAGTCGAGGTTTAAATAGGCTGACTTTTAGGATAAGTCTTTGAGCTCTCTTTAGTTCCAAGAGGTGCATTTTGGCTGCTTCGCCCCACAAGGAGATGCGGTAGCTACCTAAGGACAGACTGACAGAGCGCCAGGTAGATAATTCGCATGACTTTAGAGTCCGCTACGTGCCGAAGATTTTTAAAGATATAGGTTAGCTTACGTATTCTCTTGGAGACATTGCTATCTAATATGTTCTCAGGACACAAGTGGGAAAATGTAAGTCCAACCTGGTAAAGTGGGGCTACCTTGACAGAACGGCTGTAGGATGTGATTGTGGAGCTATGTCACAAACCATGCTCTACCTCCTATCCTGCCCTCTGTGTCGCATAAAGTGCAGTCAAAGTGACCTCTGCGTTGCCACCGACAACGCCCTGGAAATGGCAAAGTTTTTGGAAAACAAGATTAAAAATACAGTCGTGCCAGTACACAAAGAAGTGGATAACATCTTTTGAAAATCTCGGACTGTGATTGAAAGTGTGTCACGCAATTAGGGTGCCGTAACCAGTCATGAAATCATGTCTTTTTCCTACTTCAACGCTTGCAATTCGTAAAGGCCTAGAAAGGCGTCCAACATAATCTAGCCTGGTTGTATTCCCTTAGGTGGCCGTGGTGGGTGCCGGCAGCGATGTGGGCCGCATCGTCTGCCTGTTCTTGAAGCAACAGAAAATCGTCAAGTTCCTGGCCATGTACGAGGAATATGCGGAGTCGGGTGTCCTCGGCGCGGCTACCGATATTGCGCACATCGACACCAGCTGCGTGGTCACAGCTTTCCAGGGACGCATGTTCCTCAAGGACGCTCTGCATGTAAGATCGAAATAATCAGTCGGACCGTTTCAATTCAAAGGACGCATCACAAATCCCAATATAGGTGGATAGACCTCCCTCATCATCATTCTCTTGCCCTTGTCTATCCCAATTTATTTTTGGGTCGGCGCAACTTGGTCTCTTTGTAATCTTGTATTGTGTTCGTAACAATTTATTTTCTAAGAAAGTAGGTACATAAAATAAAGGTGTTTAGAAAACCGTTTCATTCGGTCTTATGGAAAATCCTTCCATTCATTAGTGAATAGATCCAGTCCAGGACTAGATTCAAGGAGAGGGTTGAGTGCGTTTAGTATTCGCGGAATGGCCAATCAGTAATTATGTTGCTGTGACGTACCTACAGGACGCAGATGTGGTCCTGATCTGCGGCGGTTCGTACCTGCCGCCGCCATACTGCTACATGATGGACCGCGACCTTTTCTTCCGCAACATGCAGCTCGTACGCACAGCAGCGCTAGCGGTTGCGAAGTTCTGCCCGCACGCCATCGTGGCGATCCAGACGCCGCCGGTTGACTGCAACTTTGCGCTTTGTGCTCATGTTAGTTGATCAGATTTTTGGAACGAAGTAGAAATCGTCACAGAAGGAAGAAGTATTATGCCCCCTCCATGCGATTTTCTCTCTCTCTCTTTTCTATTATATACAAATGTGTGTGTGCGTGCCAGCATCGCGTAAGGAACTTCGTTCCTGACTGAGGTCCCCCGACTGCACACGTTTTTTTTTATTAGAAAACTGAGAGTATCAGGTCTTTTGCTACTACGATATCGTTTCATTGGCGACTACGAAAAAATACGAGTGGGGTAGCTTCTAGTCGGTAATATTTAAATTAGTAACCTGGGTAGTATTTACTAACCCCGACTAGACTACAGTCTGTTTTTATCTTCTAAATGAGTACGTGGTGGCGGCTGCCATCCAGGGACGTGCGGTTTAACGTACGGTTGGCTGTACTAACTGTTTTCAACCTCAGACGCTAAAGCTGTCGCGCGTTTTCAACAAGCGGCGAGTCCTGGGCGTGAACTCGATCAACTCTATGCGAGCCAATCAGCTGTTCTGTAACAAGTACGGTGGCGACCCCACAAAGACCCACCTGCCAGTGGTTTGTGGGACCGGACGCTGTACAAGAGTCCCCGTGTTCTCTGTTGGTAAAGCGGTTACTGGTTGCTGCACAGTTCCAGATCAGGATTCCGTAAGTAAACGGTAGTACCCTACTTAAACTAAACCAGACTACGTTCGAGCGATGACATTCGATGTAACGTTGTTCAGACATAATTTATACGATTATGATGAAATTTTAAGGCGATCAATGTCGCCTGTTCGACGTCGCCTATATTCGTCGGGGACATCATATCGATGTCCCCGACGTCGTCGATTATAATATCCAGGATAAGAATGCTTGGAAACGCGCTGGTCCTGCTCCATAGGACAATCTAGAGTCTTGATAAAATCAATCTGGTTGCTAATTTTATTTTATAATTTGTATAACATTGTGGTATCCCCAGAGGGTTTTTGAGCAAGCATTTACAGGGCGAAAAGTTGGTAGCTGAGTAGGTGTGGCATGAGGAGGGAACAGCGAAAATATATTTAAAAAGTTTCTGATAGGAGCCCCATGGTCAGGAGCTCACTTTCAGATTTAAAAAAAGGGCCAAAAATAAAGTGATCTTCAGAGCCGTTGATTTTCACAATTATGATCGTGTGCGGCCTTTTTCTTTATTTAATTGTATGTGGTCACATGCTACCATAACTTATATGTAGCTATGTTAGTACAGCGCAGCGGCATGCGACCATGGGAAGGTACTTGCTCGTTTCATCCTTTTCATTAGGTAGTCGGGTTTTAGTTTTTAAACTTTTTTGTGAAAAGTTTTTTTTTTTTTACTTTTTAGTTGTACCTACCCCACACAAATTCATATAACACTACTTGTAATGTAAATATCAGTGATAGGAAGTTATTAAAACATCATCAATGTAAAATAAGTGGAAAAAAAATCGTATTATTGAAGCTAACTACACAAGCAAAGTTAATATTGTACGTCAATCAAAAGTGTTTAGGGATCAAGTACATTTTTAACTATAAAAAATTATCCAATTAATATGTACCAAATCTAGTCTTCCAGACTGGCTGTAAAAATTAAGAAAAATTGCAATTTTTGCAAATTGTGGGAGTTGTGAGACCTAAGTTAATGTCGTCAATTAAATGGCATTTTTGGCAAAAGAGCATTTTTTACATTTTTATTGTAAAGATTAAAAAAACAACTGTGTTTCCACCATTGACACAAATCACACAATCACAGCGATTAGGCATGCTTAAAATCAGTTCATCAAAGTCACTGAGGAATGGCCGCCCACGTTCTTTCTAACACGTCAAAAAGTTTTTGTGGGGTATTCACGGCATTCATAATCGGCAGAGGTTTCTTTGGAGCATATCCCATACGTGCTCAATTGGGTTGAGGTCTGGCGATTGAGCAGGCCACGGCAGAGCGTTGATGCGACCATCGGCAAGAGTGCGTGTTACGGCTCTAGCCGTGCGCGGATGTGCATTGTCGTGCATTAGTCGAAACGAATCATCCAACCGGTTTCGCAAAGGGATGATCACGTCTGAAACAATCCTCTCCGCAAAAATCTGAGCACTGAGGTTGCCCCTGATCCAAATGAGATCGGTTCTTCCACCGATCCAAATACCGGCCCAAACCATTATTGTTCGCCATCCATATGAATGAAATCGGAAAAGCAAACACAACTCCAGTCTTCTTCCTCCCAATTTCTGTTCGCGAGCCTATTGTAAATGGGCCCTACGATTGCGGGGTGCTATAGGTGGAACTTTCAGCGGCCTTCGGGAACGCAGACCCACTTCACGTAAACGATTTCGGAAGGTTTAGTCGCTTATCAGCAAGCCTGAAGAGCTTTGGAGCCTCGTAGCCAACATAATGGCGGTCATGATACGATTCCGTCGAGCAGTATTTTGGATGTACCGGTCCTGTCTGCGAGTGGTGATGGGAGATCGTCCTCCATGTGGCGCGGCCACGCTGATACGATAGTGTGTTCAGAGACAGCTTATGACGCTTTGTGTAGTGCCAAGAGCGACAGCCACATTACGTTGCCTGGAACCAGCTTGCAACATTTCGACGGCTCTCATCATCTGTTCTTGTGTCAAATGATGTCGTCGCTCTATATCGATGCAATTTTTTTCAGTTTCGATGCAGAAAACTTTTATAGGAATCCTGATTGACAATTGATTTTCTATTTTTAATCAAAATTTAAAGGAAATTCTTTATCCAAATAATGAAATTAACTAAAAATAATCAATAACGATCCAAAAAAGTTAAAATAATAGTCCTCAATTGCGGCGATACGTAAGTACCTACTTGATCCCTAGACACTTTTTATGTACATGTAATTTATATGGGACCACCCCTGAGGCATAGCTTATCCATTAAAAAAGAAGTCTGAGGTAAAAAAACATAAAAAAAAGAAAAAAGATCAACCGAATTGAGAACCTCCTCCTTTTTTTGAAGTCGGTTAAAAATGCTTTTCATGTGCCTATTTGAAATAAATGATTTGACTTTGACTTGATTTTGACTTCGCTCAGTCGATCACTATCTACTTGCACCAGTTGCACCTTTAGATAAATGATTTATTTCAGTAAGTGTACAGTGGGAACAACTTTACCCCAGTAGGATTGCTTTCCGAATAGTACACAATGTTGCGTTAGTGATGACCACTCGTCGTGCCTTCGCTTTAGCAGTTTGCTTCAACAGTAGGTACTACTGTCCTATTGCAATCCACGGCCGGATTTAAGTGGGAGCCACAATGCTTTTCTTTGTGGTGGTTGCATAATAATGTACTCGTACAGTCAGGGCAATCTGCCGTGTTATAGCCAATTCATAAATCTGTCAAAGAATGACAGTTTGATTTGAATATAAGGCCAATTTAATTAGGTAATTTAAAAGCAATTTGTTTAACAAATAATAACAATGCTCGTTCCGTGTCGATACAGTTGAACTGCTTGTCGCGACTGGTGCGCGAAGCTGACGACCTCATCTGCACGGTCAAGAGCAATAACGAGCAAGGACACCTCTCCATTGGCTTCTCTACTGCAAGATTTGTAGTAAACCTAATGAAAGGTACTTTTTTTGTTTTATTCATGTTCTCTTAAAAGCTGTGTGTGTGTTTCAGAATCATCTATTACATCTATGGTAACAGGTTGCGCTTCGATGGCCCTGCCACCCTGTATGATTAAGGTTATATTTAAAACCTCAAAAGCAGTAACCATTGGCCAATATACCTAACTAGCATCGCCCCGCGGGAATATTAGGATAAAAAATATCCTATGTCCTTTCTCGGGACTCTAAACTACCTCTATACCAAATTTCATCTAAATATCGGTTCAGCGGTTTAAGCGTGAAGAGGTAACAGACAGACAGACACACTTTCGCATTTATAATATTAAGTATGGATGTCTATTCAAAATTGTTTCAAATTAATATTATTTCAAGTTAAACAAATTAATATTATTTGAAGTTGTAGCGTAAACTGAACTTTATTATGTAGGATTTAAAGTTATTTTTCCATAAACTCATATTTGTTTACATTTTTGGCAAATAATTCGCGAATGCAGCTTAAATCCATCTGCTGTCCAGGTCTATTTGAGTCGACGGCATTAATAGACAGCGCGCTGGTGCAGCAAGGCGACCCGAAGAAGTGCTACGGCATGAAGTACTGTGCCACACCCGTGAAGGTCGGCAAGAAAGGCATTTCTGAGTACGTAGTGCCGGTATTAAGTCCTGCGGAGAAGGAGCTGCTAGAGCAGGCCAAGTGAGTTAGCCACGCGTATTTTGTCCAGAATTTGACAAATAGACGGCATTTTTAGACTTCCGTAGTCAAATGGTGAAAAAAGATCCCCTAAAATTTCTGTCATGTGCGTCCGGATATCACACAGCCATTTAACTTCTCGGATATTATTAGAGATATATATTGCACTATATCGATGAAAATAGTAGACTATTTTCATCAGTATAATGCAATATATAGATACAAAGAAATAAGGTGTATTCTGTGCACCATATGGTCGGACTTTTAATTAGCTGCAGTAAAATGACAGCTCATGTGTTACTTAAATGACTGAAATTGGCGTCTTTTTGTTTTTTCGCGGCCATCAATGAAATATTGTTTTTCTAGTACAGAATAGTGTAACAAACGAAACTTATTTGACATGCATCTCTAAACGCAGTCCAAAATGAGTTTTTAAGAAGTGTAATTTTACTGCAGCTAATTAAAAGTCGGAGTACCTATAGACAATGGTGTTGCTAAAATAAGAAAAAATAATTAGAGAGAGATATACTAAGCACTCCCATAAATAATAGGTGCGGAAGTCGAGGGTTTCTATCCATCTCATTTTAAGTTAAGGTACCTAACTTATTGCATTATCAAAATTCAATTAAAAACAAGGATACCTACGGTGTTGTTTACCAAATTAATAGTTCCCTATGTAACATTATTTTTCTACCGATCACTAATGAACACTAAATTATTGTTACTAGGTGTGACTTGGAAGACATGTTAAACCTGGGCAAGTGCTACGCTGTCGGCGATGAGTACTACATGCATCCTTGCAAGTACTACCCCCCTTGCTGCTGCTATAATTGCGAAGTCTGCCAACCTTGCAAGAAGAGCGCTATCTAGGGATAATGGACCATGAAACAAATAGCTCGATATTACTAGAACGGGCAATTTCACGTCGAAAGTATTCATAGAGCCGATATCAGACGCTTAACTTTTTGTTCACTTTCGCCTTTCGTTCACAACTTTCAGTCGAAGTGAAACGTCTGGACATTAAATCAATCAAAAGTGAAAAAATAATTCATTAGTCCACTCGCCCTCCGGATGATTGATAAATTAATGAAAGGAGCCGATGAACGTTCATTCGTATAAACTTTGTCGGTGTCGCGTGAACGTGGAATAAAACAAAAATGAACGTTCACTCGAGAGAAGCGTGCGATATCGGCCTTATCAGCTGCGAAAATAAAGACACTGTCGACGTTTAACTCACTAGGTACTCCTAATTGCTACTATGTAGGTATATGAATGTCTAAGTTAACTCGTATAATTGTGATTAACAGGTGTTGTTTATTATTAACCGCAGATATTATTTTTCTATTTTAAAGCTGGTAGTCGAAACTGTAAAAATTAACGCATTATGGATTTTTCTTAAAAAGAGAAATAATTAAAAATTTAACTGAAGTTTCTAAAACTATGTTATAAAAATCGAATAATAAGTCATAAATACTCAAAAAATGTAAACGTAAACAATAAAAATGTATGAGTAAAATTAATAGATACACTTATTTTACACGTAGCGGTACCCGACAATCAATAAACATAGAGAGCTATTGATTATTAATTCCCACTCGGGTCTCCTATAAGTAAGAGAGAACGGGCCTTTATTGGAAGTCACGTTTTCGACTTTTGGTTCTATAGGTTCCACCAATGAACCACCACCACTACCCTAAGGGCGGTTTCGCACTACGTCCGATCCCAATCCGATCTATATCTGTCCGTCAGAATTTAAAACATTTTAAATTGGGATTGAATAACTAGGATCTTTAATTCGGATTCGGATCAGATTTAGTGCGAAACCGCTCAAGTCATTGATAAGGCAAAAATTACCTATTAGGGGTTGGCAGAAAAAAATCACTATGCCATGTATTTATAAACACCATAAGTTGTATCATTCTATTTTTATTTATTTCTATTTTTTTTTTGGGAAATCCTCATGGATCCTCGTCTGGGGAGAACGGAGGGTTATGTCGGTCTCCTGCCGACTACCATGAGTTGGGGACCCGGGAGATACTTGTACATTTGCCGCACCTCCGACTGGCATCAGCAGCCATGCCCAGCGGGCTCCATCATCACCAAGTGCGGCCGATCCCACTACAGCACGTCCTTCCATAAAGGCTATGCGTGCCACCTCTTTGACTGTTCGAGCGACGACACAATCCCAATTTCGCCGCCCGCAGGCCCCTCATGGTGGCCGGAGATTTCGACGTCCTTCATCCTATTTACCTAAGACTCGTGAAACACATGGGTGGCGTCAAATCCCCGTTCACAGACACATTGGACGTTACCTAATACTTGAAACTTAAGCCTAAGTAGATAAGCATGTGTTTGTCGCACGTTCCTAACAACATGGTTCTATTTAAAAGCACTCCCCTCACGTTACCGACTCACGTGAAATGAAACGCTTTTCGCACAAGTTTTCCAGCACGAGTGTCTAGATTTAGACCCGCTTCTTTCACGTGATTGTCAGCGATTTCGTACGGTTTCTTTGTGGATATAGGCGCGTACTATACTGGAAATGTTATGAGCGTAGTTTATAAAACCGAGCTGGCGTAGTTTATTTATTTAAAGTTTTCGCACACAAAAAAGGTACAAAGGCAGACGTAATGCCTTAGTGTAGTTCGCCGAAGAGACTGGTTTCTGATGTGATAATATGCCGCTGCTGAGCGTCGCATACGAATATGAACATTATAAATATTATTCGTACTTATAACGTTGATGTTCATATTCATATTCGTATGAACCGATAACTTTGCAAGTCAAGGTGCACTCTATGAATTTTGCGCTGGGAAACATATAGCCGTTTTTGTAACGCAATAACTTCAAACAAGATGCAGTTGCGCCCAGTATGAGCTAATACTGATACGAAATAGTATTTCTGTTATTCTATTCTACATGGACTCTACTACGACAGCGATTATACCCAGAACATGGTATCATAAATATTATTAACTGCGATATGCCACAGGCATTGGTCTTACCAGGGGGTATCGTATTACCCAGTAACTGGGTTGTAGTAGTCAGATAGGTATCGCTTTATGTGAAATATAGCTGCAGATGCAGATTCAGCTGCATCCTGTTAGACTGGAAGCTGAGCTGGAGGCAGATGCACTCTATCAAAAAGTACTCTGTGGGCAGATGAGATATGCCACAGGCAATCGATCATGAACTGACTAGTCAAAGTAAGTATAATAGACTAGCAGCACTCGGATTCTTTTTTTAAATAAAATCGGAATTATAAGCACCAAAAAAAACAAAAGTAAATGATGCTCGTAAACTATATCTTTGGCGACACATTGGAGGGTTAAATCGTCGATTCGAACGCAGGATTTCGTCCTCTGTGGCCAGCAAACGGAGCGGGGAGCATTTTTGTTAGTCGTGTGCTCTTTAATCGCAGACACGAGCAAAGGATTGTGATTATCATTAGGTATTAATTATTTTTGCCTAGATTGTTCTTCAAATTAGATAGTTGCAGTTGCAGACCGATTTTCTAATTTTCTTATCTTTCGTCACAAATTGTTTGTTTTTTATTCTGGCACGTTCAGTAATGCTTTCTGTATCAGCACTTTTGCACTTGATAACCAACGGTGCATATGTAATAAAATATAAATAACAACATAAAAAGTGTGTTTTTAAGAACATGTGGACGTTTTCCAGATATTTCTTAAAAAAAACTTATTTGATAATGTTATTTAGGCATAGAAAACGCTGCCGAGATATTCTTGGCAGATTGGCCAGAGATGGCATGAGCACTCAGAAAAGAGTAGAAGGCTGGGGGGAAGATCTTTTGCCATCAGTAGGACAATACAGGTTGAAAATAATAGAGTGCCGAGACCGTGTATTGCCCATGGTTCACCCGGCTAGTCCACCTAGGTGGACTATGGGAAATTATTTTTCCCATGGTCCACCAAAATATCCATATTACATTATTTTCTTTTAAATTCGTTTATTGGCGATCCCAAAAAGTAGACGACGTAGGTAATGCATGTGATGCAGAGTTGTTTCTGCACCCACATTTTGCCATGTAATATCGAGCTTTTTGCCACCAACCGGGCACAAATGTGCCCAATGTGTGACTCCAGCGTACTACTGAGAAATTCGTAATGGAAAATCCCAATATTACTTTGCTCGCCGGGGCAATCCCCGGCGAATGCTCAATATTCTGTTACGAGTAAATGCTCTAGTCTATAGTCACCTTATTACTCTGTATCTTTACGATCTTTACAATTTAAGTTATAGTTGAATGGTCCAAGGTCCACATACTTATGCTTTCAGCGATCTTAGCGTTAAACAGTGCATTGCCCTCCGGTCATTGATATGTAAAACGATTTAAACTAGACACTAGATTAGAGAAATATAGGCATAATGCAACAATGTGATTACTCCTTCTGACAACAAGTAGGTAAAGATAATTTTTAGAATGCGACGTTTGGGTGGTGGCGGGTTGTTATGCAAGGTGCGTCATCCTACATTTAAGTCTAAAGATCTGTATAAAATAAAACATTCAAGTCGACATTACCGTTTAAATTATAGTGTGATAATTATGTTAACACTTAGGTATACAACACCGTTGAATCTACTAATTGTCTCGTTAGATACGTGACCAGATGCATGAAAGTGGTGGTAGGGAAATATAATAAAAATAAAAATTCAGCCCATGTTACTCGCTGATAATGTAGCTTTCTAGAGGTAAAATAATTTTTGAGTTTATCAGTTACGAACAAACATACAAAAAATCAAATCTTTTCTCTTTTTATTATAATATTAGTTTGGCAATTTTATTTTATCTCCTTTTATAATAACTATGTGGATTAAAATTGGCAATTTTATTTTATCTCCTTTTACAATAATTATGTGGATTAAAATTACTTCCACAAGAGGCGATAGTTTAAGTCAATATAGGTACATTCGGTTTACTCAGGGTAGTCAGCACGGGTACAAACTTATAGAGGTAGGAGGAACAGGGTGTAAAGTTCACTCATCCTCTATAGCAAAGGGAGGATCCGATTTCGGAGATTAGCCGGAACAAACAGATGGACAGACAGACAAAAAAAAATATATTTTGTTATACTTAGGTACCGTATATACTTTCATGTGCATTTAATAAAAAGCTGTTATTTTGACATTACAAACAGACACTTAAATTTTATTTATTTGTATGTATAGATTCACTAATCACGTTAAGTTAATACCCGCATAATAAAATTAAACGGCTAACTATAAGTACCCAGATAAAAATGGCGTCGTTATCCGAATAGGTAACCGCTATACAGCTGAACTTGAAACGTGGCCTTGGCTCGGGTAAGGTCGTGGGGCCAAGGCTTCCCCCTCTCGGGGGATTATCCTTACACGTGATACTGCAGTGAGCGGTCCAAGTTATATGCAAATAACAGTATTGTTCAGTTCCGTGGCGATGACGTTGGTACGATACTTTTTAAGCGACCCGGACCCGCCCCTACTCCCCACGGTTTTACGATTTGACAAATCATTGATATTTCTATAGATATTAAATGCAAGTTTAATATGAATGTATTATACAGGAAGATTTTTTTATCAGCATCCAAATTTTTACAGGGTGTTCTATCCATGAATATGAACAACTTTCACTATGGGACCAACTCTGAAATAAATAAAAATAAAAATCTGCTGTTTAATACAAAAGCTATTTGACCAAAATCTATGAAACAGCAGATTTTTTTTGTGTCCATCTGATCATATTTGTGGGTTAAATATGGTCAGAGATCACACAAGAAAGAGGTTTGGATCCTTCCAAACCACTTTCTTGTGTGATCTCTACCCATTCTCCTGAATGGGTAGGCGTTTGCCCAGAAGTGGGAAACAATGTAGGTAAGCTTAGAAAAAAGTAAAATGTAAGCCCTTGGAAACTCATAACCAAGTTATAAGAAAAAAAAATAACTCCATCCATCCGCCAAAAATAGAAATGTCATATAAAGGCAGCGTAGACCTAGCTACGAATATTCGTAGACCACCTGCTACGTCAGTAATGGGCTACGACATTTACGTAACCACTAGCCGGCGCGAGCGCCGCGTCGTTGAGCGATAAGTTATAAGACATCGACGATTCGTGGACATTATTTCACTAATCTGTGTTCTACGAATTTATTTTAGAAAATGGTGGAATGTTTTTGCACGAATAAAATAATTATGTAAGTACCTATTTTTATTTCTCAATCCCGTTACTTATGGATAAAAAGAGTAACTTGTTTCCTACCGCCTCATCTCCATAGGAAACGACCAATTGGAACCGTGCGCCTAGTAGGTTTATATGAAGAAAAAAATGTGTTTTTTGCAGCATCTGTTCAGTGTTGATAAATATAATCTACCGATATTTAAATAAATTTCTTGTAAATAATTAAAAAAAAATGCACCTAGTTTGAGAGTCATCATAATCTGTTTAAGCCTTTTCCCAACTACGCTGGCTCGGTTTCAAGTCTAACCAAATGCAGCTGAAAACCAGTAGATATTTTAGATGGAGCGACTGCTACTTGAACTGTACAAAGTATTTCATTTACCTAAATCGCTGCCGCTTGTATTTGCGCCAAGCGTAGGTTGGTAGATACAGTGCCCCCGGGAGCGAGTCTCAATGTCACAGTCAGGATCGATCCGACCGTGGCCGACCGACTTTCATCCCGTACTATAGTACATATTGGTACTGTGTTCGAGTAGCTTCATTCCAGAAAGGGAACAGTATGAAGTTCGAATTTTTTTTTTGCATTTTATAGCCCATAACTTGAGGATGGCTATTTATTTTAACATCACGCTAGGACTCTTCGGAACTGAGCAAAAAGAAAATCAGGGCGATGCGATGCGACGGGGTCGATAGGGGAAACAGGAAATTTCAAGCGAAGCCCAAATAAATAAATAAATAATAATAAAAACCTTTATTGCAAAAAACACTACAGAGATTTTACATTGGCCCCAAAGTAGGCAAGCCTGTATCTTGGGCAACAACAACAAGAATATAGTTAATTCAGAATAAGTAGATCAAACAATAGACATTTGTTTTTTTTAATTTATGGCTGCCTCCCCTCGCCAACTTGTACCTAAAGGGGTTTCTTTTAATTGTTTAGACTAAGAAAGGTGAAAATTGCAGTTCATTTTCTGCAATACAACGCAAACAGAAGCCGTAGGAATGTGTTCGCTCTACTTAAAAACCTACCTAGACGAAAAGGGGTGCGTGGGAGAGCGCGATCGATACGGGGCTACTTTATTTATACTTCGTTCTAGAATATACTTCTTTCAGTCTGGTTTACCAAATGTTTTTATTAACACTACCAATTAGCAGCATTATATAATTTAAATAAACAATATTTTATTATTTGTTTTAATTTTTGCGATAACTATGATTTAACACAAGACACTTATCTACTACATAAGTAAGTCAAGTGTGAAAAAAGTTTGCAACTAAAATGGATCAAGTTTAAAGAAAATACTTACGATGGCTCTTTTAAACTTAATTTGCTTAGTATGTAGAACAGCGATTTATAGTTATTGAACTTATGTTTTCATAAACAATATTGTTATGAAAATAACCAGTAACTACTGTATCGATAAACATTTGTGATTTTGTCAGTTTATTCAAAGGTTTTTCTTAAGTACCGTGAAAAATATTTAGTGGGTATTGTGTAACACACGTAAAATAGCTATCGATCGCAATGCCTTTCATTTTGACAGTTTCGTGGTTGAGCAAACGAGCTTTTCAAACCTATGAAGCAATGGATGTACACCGCAGGTCCGATAAAAGTAGACTTTTGATTCCCCGTAGTCAGGTAAAAAGAATGAAACAAGAGAGTACCTTCCCGTGGTCGCATGCTACCACAGGTTATAAGTATGTTAGTACAACGGCATGCGACCACGGGAAGGTACTTTCTTGTTTCATTCTTTCAGTAGTCGGGTTTTAGTTCTTAAACTTAATTTTTAGACAGTTAAACAACATTCATTGCGTTATTTACGTTGTTGAGCAGACACGTTTTTCGAATATATGAAGCAATAAAATGATTCAGTAGTATATTACGTAATTAGGTTGCTGGTGTTATTCCTGGTATTATATTGATGTAGGAAAAGTTATTTAAAGACTAGCAGCGCCCCGCGGGTTCACCAGCATAAGTTTAAATCCCGTGGGAATATCAGGATAAAGGTATCCTATGTGTTAATCCTGGTTATAAAATATCTGTGTGCCAATCCGTTAGGTAAGTAGTTTTTGCGTGAAAGCCTTCCTCACAAATTGTCGCGTTTATAATTTTATTTAAATATAATAGGATTAAAACTAAGCAAGTAATTTGATAAGTGTTCTTAAGATATATTATAGTTATATCATTTATTAATCAAGACATAACAATGCATTCATTATTAATTGTGATCAGATAAAATATAATGATACATGGTTTAGGTATCTATACAATACATACAAATAAACAGAACTGATACAAGTATGATGTTATAATGTCTGTTAGTAAATTAAATAAATAATATAATTCAATAAAACAAGGCGGTAGTTATATTTATTTTATTACGCATTTTAAAGTTAACTTTTACGTAATCGGGAATTCACGTTCTAAGGCAGCTGTCAAAAAACTTTTAACCTACAGTCCGCGCCTTAGGTATAAAAAAAAAAAAAAAAAAAGGTATGTGAGCGGTGGGACGGAGGGGCGGGGGTACTTTGTCTTTACTCAATACGTGCATTGCGAACCCTAGGCACTCACCCCCGTCCGCACCAAAGGCGCGGACAACTAGTTCCGCGCGGACTATAGTGGACAAAGTGTAAGGAAGGATTTTTGAAAAATTTCTCTCCTAAAGAGGTTCATAGGAGATGAAAGTTTGTATAGAAAATGTAGGTACGCAAACATTCTCATGCACTTTAAAAAACAAAAAAATATATAAGTAAATAGGTATTAATATGCATTTATTTTCCACAACACGTGCTGCACTGTACTGATAACTACAGATAGCAAAGCACGTGCTTGTTTATTGTTTTTAGGTCCCAGGTGTTTTTGATTGTAATTATTTTCTGATGAACCAATTCTCAAGAGAGTAAACCCAGGTCATGCTTACTATTTGTGGTGCTGAGCTAATTGTATACTAAGGCTGAGATCTACATATAGAGCGAATTTAGACTTTCATATAAAAATGAATCTTATTAGTGTGAAGTTAATGTCTGTACATGTATAAGCGATTGTGATCACTTCACACACCACTACTGTTTTTTGATTGAAAGGGAACTAAAAAGTTGTAATATCTAAGTTGAAAGTTTGTAAAAAAGCCAGTTACACTTTAGTTTAACTTTCATCTATAATGACTATAACATTCGCAGATATTATAAACTTTAAGTAGGTATTTGACGTGCAAAAAGTTATTTAAACATAGACATTTTTGTGCGATTTCGTGCTTTTGGTATTGTAATCTAAAAATAGGTTAAATGTTGTGATAATTTTTTTCAAAGATCTTGAGGTATCTTAAGTGAAATCTCGTGCACTTAGAAGTTTGTAAAAATGAAGTTGGTTTTCAGTCCTATTCAGTTGCGAATTAACTATCAAAGATTAGTTTAAGTGTTGGATTATTATCAAAACTTCAATAATTTACTTAGTTTTAACCTTTTCCCCTGAAACAAGTTTTGCATCTCGTGAAAGATAGGATTTCAGCTATAGTTGTCGCGTTTAAGCATGGTAACAGCGGTCATTGACCCACTTACATTTTCTAGAATTCCTTGTTTCAAAAACTGAAATAAAATCCTTTAACGTCTTGAATCTATCGTGATCTTCAAAATGTTTCAATAAAAAAAAACCATATATCGTTTATTGTTTGGGTTTCTACGAAGAGATATTAGGGACAGGGCAATGACCGCTAATACCATGCTAAAACGCTACAACTATAGACTAATTAATCGAGCTAATAAGCTAAGTATTAAATCTCTGTTTTTGTACTGAACTTTGTTGGTAACCTGATTTTTTATGGCTTTTTTTTAGAAAAGTGATATTTTTCTTGATAAGTAGTCTTACAAGTTCACGCATTTGGATGTGGTAACTGGTTATCAGTCAATTTGCCAGTCAGCAAATTTGGAATCAAGGCTGACTGCTCAGGGTACCCTGGACGTATGTAGGTACTTAAGAGCAGGTATCAACCAAAATAGCCTAACTTCAATATGATTTTTCATGAAATTGATGAGACTTAGGTATAAAATAAAAATAACACGAATAACTACATGATATTTCCAAACTTATTGTGGCAACAAATCACAAAATAGTAAAATTTTCTGTAATAAAAAACATCACGAAGTTACCTCCAATTTTCACGACTTTTCGATTTGTACTTAATATGCTAATGACTACTAGAATGAAAATTTGATGATTAATTTATTAATATAAAGCGACTTAGATTGTGGAAGGATTTTATTTTATTACTTTTATTTGTGGTTTTATTACTACGATAAGCTTATAGCACTTACGACGTTCTTAGTTCGTGGAAGAAATCATCTTCCGTCGCACGTTGCGGGAACTTCAAACATATATATGTTTCACAAATCAGTCGCCCCCGCTCTGTTGAGACGAGAGGACTGCGCTCAAATTTTCGGCTGCGCTGCTATTATTTTATTTACGTAAACAATATTTTCGTAATTTATCACTTTGTAGGAAAGACACTGTGAAACAGAAAACATGGAAAAATAACTAAAACCACTCCCGAAACGATTATTAAAAACAATAAGACTTGATAAACTATAACAAATACCGAGGCAAAACTATAAAATAAAAATATTGAAATAATTCAATGTTGATATTTGAAAAGTCAAGATGACATACATTTTATTTGACAGATTTTTGACTGGTATAGTACCACTAGCGCCATTGTTCTGCATTTCGGTTCATTTTCTTGCGGAGAAAATTTGCAACATAGCCAACTAGCGGTTATTTGAAAGTTCGTGCTGGAGATTTTAGACCTTACGGTGATTAACTCAAAATCCAAATTCGTTTTCTTCCACTTTTCTTGACAAACTCCGTATAAGGTTTTAGTAAGTACTATTCCCTAAATCAAGTTGAAACTCGAAATTCAGCGTAAAGGGTATATTATTATTGGAGCATACAAAAGAAATATCGGAAATTAAATACGTAATGAGTTTATTGTGGACAAAAGTACGAAACGGCACATGAAATATTTCATACAGATATATAGTGTTCTCATGACTAGCCTTCTTTTTATGGTGAGGATGAGTAAAGGTTGTGACGGATCAACATGTTTGGGATTGTCGGCTTCGCCGATAAAAAAGTTAAGCTCTGAATGGGTGCTAAGTTCTATAGAGTTGAGAGAAAGTCTACAGTTCATATTATAACTTGGCAAGTTGGAAACTTGGAAAGTTTCAACAGTTACAAAAGAGGAACCTAATGAACTTTAGACTTTGGAACCCATTTACATAGATGCCATATTGGTAAATCCGACAAACATGTACTTCTTTTGTTCCGAACTTAGCCTCGTTTTCCACAAATGTTTTCGGTGGGGATTTTTTCCTACTCGCACTTCGCGCAGGAAAGGCTTTTATGACACATGCCGTTTGACGTTGCATAATACAGTGCAAAATCCACCATACGAATATCATTTTTTATTTGGGTATCACTGTTGCAAATTTATTGACTTTGCACGATCCTGCAAAGAAAAATCCACGATATACAAATATATTTTTTTTCTTGGTCAACACTGTTTTTCATCAAGATGTGGTGACGTCCAACTTGTAGGTCCTAAACAAAATTTGGTTACATTGGAATTTGAACTTTGTCACATCAACATTGAGTTTCTAGTTCCAAAAAAATACTAAGACATGATTCTTAGATTCTGAATTCAAACTTAGCGTATAGTAAGTATATGCAAAATAAACGGATGTTTTTACTTACTAAAGAATTGCATTGAAAATAAAGGGAATGAACAATGATCATATTTCGATATTGTAATTTGAGAAACCAATACGAGAAAATTAAATAGGGTTGTTCATCACTGCGGTGCGACAAGTTTTCTAAGATTTTTGATAGATATTTTCAATCATCTTTGTCCTTAATATGACCATTACAACGTCGTCATTCTAAAAAGGCTTGATTATATAACTCAAAATAAAAAATCATAAGATAAGCGATGTGATTACATTGGCCTTTATATTGTTAAAAAAACAAATTAGTTGAGTTTGTTTTCATCATGATTTATGATTAGGAGTATGTAATATAATACTTTGATGGAAGTGCTTTTGCTTTTTAGGGTTCCGTACCTCAAAAGGAAAAATCGAAAACCTTAGATACAGGATAACTTCGTTGTCCATCCGTCTGTCCCTTTTTCTCAGGAATACGTATCAAGTTGAAATTGATATCAAATACTTAGATCTACGGTTTCTTGGAGCTGTAGAAATATCAAGCCTCAAAGACGCTGACTTAGAAGCTAGCATAAATTGCCATTCATGTCGCGTGTTTTGAAATTTAAATCCTTGGGTGTACCTTATACGTTTTAATTATTCCCGTTGACCTAGAATAATGAAAATTGGCAAGAAGCAAGGTCTCACAGCATAAATAGGTACAGGAAAATATCCAAAAATCGTTCATTTGTAATTTCATTCGGAATCGAAAATGTATAGGCATTCAACTCGGTTTGCTCTCTAATATAAGATTTTTTTTTTTACTGTATAGTAAAGTTAGTCCTTCAATCCAGAATTGGAAATTCATAGATAGGCTGTATTACATGTATGTCCGTGAATCTGTTACCAGCATCGGAACAGATTCAGGGACATACAATAATATTGCCCTATCAAGATATCTACTTGCACAGCCTGCTATAATACTTAGGTACATTGAATAGAGCCATTTCATCTGATTATTTTGCATATACTTATTACAGAAGATGGAAATTCAAACACAAATATATATGATTTATACCGATCTGTTCCCATGAGAACCCCCCCCCCCCCTCCCCCCTCGATCCCCTGCTAGTTATTCTTCTGTTTTAATCTCTGGCTTACTTGGCCGGGCGAAAAGTTTCTGCTGGCGGGAAGGGATTGTGTTTTGTTTTTGTCGTGTTTGATGAGAGGGGTAGGCAAGGAAGCGCGGGTGAAATTTGATTTTTTTCTGGCTTTATGCCCCCCCTTAAGTAAGTATATTGTTACCATGAAATCAGACACATTATTCTGGACCCACGAGAGCAGAATTCCTTTGCCGGTGAAAAAAAAATAATCTGCTGTTTCATACAAAAGCTCAATAGTTACGCGATCAAAATGTATGGACAGATGATTATTTTTAATAAAAAGATTGGTACTTAGGTCTAGAATTGTGTGCTGAATTTCGATATCCCTCACACCGAGTATATGTCGCAGCCAACTGGTTAAATTAGCCGTTCAGTTAACTGCCTAGCCTTTCAACTAAACGGCGGCCGTTCAACTAACGGCCTGAATGATATTCAATTACAGTTTAGGTTGGAAGTCTGTAACCAATCACGCGCGAGCCGAATTGGTTGCAGTAATTAAGGCATTGCACCCCGACCAAGTGGGTTAGGTTAGGTTAGAACTGTGATCAACCGCGTTCGAGCCGAGGGAGGAAGCGAGGCGAACACTACTTCTAAAGGCCAGGCAGTTAACTGAACGGCTAATTTAACCAGTTGGCTGCGACATATACAAAGTATTCACTGAGGTGTTTTTAATGAAATCTCTAAAAAAAAAAACAAACTATCGTAAAACAACACTATCTTTCCACTTCATCATAGTTGTGTGTGTATTTATTATTTTGAAAAATGTTTGTTATATTATCGAACTAGAAAAATTTACCGGAAGACTTTTTTGCAATCTGGAATATAATGTGTTGTGCAGCCTGTGTAGGTGATATACAACAAGCCGCTACAATGGCGACATTAATTTAACACACGGGTAGAGCTAGTAAAAATTATTAAAACATAAAATATTTCGTAATTCTCACCGACAGAGGGCTGAAATTAAAACGGCAAATTGAAGGAAATTGAGTGCTCTTTCCTTCAACTTGCCGTTTTATTTTTATTGATGCGACGACGTTATGATCCGTGATCCTGGCAAATGACTCCTGCGCTAAAGTTCTCTAACCGGTCAAGCTCCGCGCGTATCTCATGTGATACGATACTATAGAAAATCAATTGCGTACTCATTAGCGCATACAAGTTGCTGCAAGATTATATTTTAGAAAAAAAAGAATTATATTAATGAAATTAAAAACGAAAACGCGATACCGTGTATACGTGTTAAATTAATGTCGCCATTAAAGTGGCCTGTACTCGTAGAAACCACTGACGAGAATTGCTTTGCCCAAAAATTTACTCCCTTCATCTAATTATAGGTTACTGCCCTATTTTTCCAAACGGCTATGCTATGATAGAGATAGATACTATTTATCTATCAGTCGAGGTTTTTAAGTTGGGATTACAGGGAGAAAACTATAACAAAAATGAGAAAATTCCACCAATTTGATCACTTTATTGTATTTCATTTTTCCCTCTCATTTTAACTCAAATATGAAAGGTATTAAGAGAAACGAATTACAAACCAATCTCGCGCCGCTACAAAATTTCGTTTCGTTTTTGTAATATTTGGTTTCAATGGGATACATACATAAAATTGCACGATTATAAAAATATTGACTGCAAAAATATTATGTAGGTACTCGTATATCTGAAAATCGAATGAAAAATAATTGTAAAACAAACTATGGATTCGCACGAGCACCACCGCGTGAATCGACAAGCGCGTCATAATCTCAATTTCGGCAATTGCGAATATAAACCCGGGTGTAGGTGATGTTTTAATACACTGTAGTGTTAGACCTCGTAGGCGTCGAACCGCGCAGCAAGCGACGACGGTGAAGGTCACTCACGTACCTGCGGGAGTTTGAGTCAACCCCTACAGTCTGATCTCTGCGGCTACCGAGACCACCCGCGTCAAAACAACAGCCGCTATAAAACATTATATTCTGTGTTCAGAAATATTCGAGGTTCAAACTAGTACTGTACTTTAGGAGTTCTGTGCACTCGAAGTAAGTACGATGTCGGATTCGGGCACATTCGGTGAAGGTCAGGGTTGTTGTGGTTCGAAAATTTATTGAACTGTTTGGTCGCCGCCGGCCAAAAGCTTGCGGATTCATTTTGGTCTAAATTGAAAGTCGCTTTTGGAAAAGATTACACATTATTATCTGATGTACCAACAGAATTTACATCACGCAATCATAGTGTGAAACGAATAGATACTAGCAATTTTCTAACGAAACCGGTTGAATTCTAATGAAGTAAGTAGGTAAAAGATTTTCACTGATTGCACTTCTTAAATTTTCTAATGCACGCCTCGATATTTTCAGCCTCGATATTTACATCTTGCGAATAAAGTGGTAAATGCGTCCTTTTAACTGAAATTGGGGTGTTTTTATTCGACATTTTATTTGGACTTTTTACTGTAATTGTTTTCACGAAAGCACTCAAGTGTTTGAACTATGAAGTATATTATGAATTAAAAACTCGTCTAATTATGAATAAGCACTTTAGAATTTTTTTTTTAAAGAAACTAAACAAATGTTTTAATTTTGTAATTTTCGAACTGAACTATTCAGTTCAACAAAATTTTCCAAAAATCAAATCTAAAATTAGGACTTGATAAAGATTTTCTTTAAAAGCGTTATAACTCTTTCTTTAAATGAAAAGAAGTTTTGAAATATTTGAGTGCCATTAATATTTTCGTAACGAAATTTTAATGAAAACTAATTAACTACTCAACCTGTGGAATTAAAACAAATGACGTGCGTTCAGTGTTCGCGTTTTTATTTTGGCCGCATGAAATAACTGAAGTGTGTAGTTCTAGCGAATATGGCAGCCATTGAAGAGAAGTTATATCCTAACTGTGATGCCACCGTGTGGCTCCGCTCCTGTGAGGAGGAGGTCGAGAAACCCCTGGAGGGGAACGTGACAGGTATGTTTACAAGTCAATAAATCTATCAATTACGAGTAACTGCGCCGTGCACTTGCGGATATAATATGTCTCTGCAAATTTGCAACGATATGAATGATAGCAGATTTTCTTTTTAGTGATGATATTTCGGATCATCTCCATTGGAATGTATGCAAATATTCTAGCTAAATCTAGACTCAGGTCAGTGTGTCAGCCAAGTTTCGAAATAGAAAAGACTCTTCATTATTAGTATTCGATCAGGAATCAAGCAAGATATTTACGTAAATACCATGACTGAGGAAGGAAGGTTAATAATACGTTTTGAATACGTACGTGAACGGTTTGTAGCTAAAACTTTCCCACTTTCCATAAAAGTTGTGTGGGTGGGAAATTCATCCTCAAAGGAAAAAAAAAACATAACAAACACGAAAAAGGCAAATGCTTCTACAAGCACTTTAAACTGTTACAAGTTTGGGTAAATAAATTATCCTGCCTTCATATTCACTAAGTCAGTTTCTTATAACAGAACTGTAACTATAAACTCTCTCTCTATCTTCAATCCGTAGTTCTATTTTTACGCAATTCCATTTGCTGCTAAATTAAATAAAGCTTCTTCATCTATAAATACAAGTTTCCCTGACCACACATTACTTACTTTACGAATCGTTATTATTGTATAACGCAGCACTCGTCTGGTTTGGAAAAAAATATAGTTGGTAAATTGCTATTCGTGATCTAGCTAGTAGATACATAAAACTCGGTGTAATGGACTTTGATATGTCTTTGATATGTATGACTGTTACTATGATTTCAGTAATTTTAGAAATCTGGACTCATCAGGGTTGACATTTTTCTTCGGCTTTTAAATAAGGGTTTAGCGAATCCGAGAAATGCCGGATCCGAAGTGACCGTAGTCCTATTTGGATGAGGCGTTGCGCATTAGATCTGAACTCTATCCGTCAGAATTTAGAACATTCCCATTTCGGATTGAAGTCGGATCTTTAATTCGGATTCGGATCGGAAGTAGCGCGAAACTGCTCTAACAGTTTCCGCGTCGATGTCCCTTACGCCGTGTATACAATATGTCCCGGAATTAGCACACTCCACCAAACACCCCCATTAGAATATAATTATTTTTAGGATAAACAATTACCTTGTATTAAAAATTATACAAATCGATTCAGTAAATGATTCTGAACAAACTACTTTCATAATGTGCATTAATTCAGTTACACATTATATACACACTCTTTTTCTGGAAACCTCTTTCAAGCTTACTGGAATAAGTGCTATATTTCTCATATGTCTAGTACGTAATTAAACTGATCCCCCACCTGACGGTAATTTTCTTGACACAATAGTTGTGAGCTCGTTGTTTATAATCCAAGGCGTGTTTGCAAACCCACAACAATGCAGTGCGGTCGTCATCGCAATGTTTAGAAATATACCTTGTATATGCACCTTTATTGCGTCGTGGTTTTATAGAAACCTTATGTAGAATATACACGGTGTAATATATCGACGCACAAACGGTTACTATGAATTCAGTAGGTACATGATTCGGGACCCCCAGCGTAGAACATATATCGTCTTATTACAAAACGAGTTCTAACTGTAGACCTAGCCTAAAACTTCGAGCCAGTTATTGTATTTTGAACTTTATTCCGATAAACGTAAAGTTCTTAGTGCAAAATTGACAACTTAGACTCGGGTTTAAGGTCAGTTTTTGTAATAAGAACTTTAACTTTGTCGGATTATATAGTTAGAAATTTAAAAATTTCTCGATGGTTTTAACCTGGGTCTATAGATAAACCTTGTTTTGTAATAAGGCAGATAAAGTAGGTTATAAAAATAAATCTGCTGTTTCACACAAAAGTGCAATAGCTGCACGATCAAAACGTATGGAACAACTGATATTTTTTAATAACCAACGAAAATTTTCAATGCTAGTGGGTGAGTCTGGAATCATGTATTTTTTGAACTCTGTAACAGTTTCCGAAACAAACTAGTTTAATATAATTTCCTATTGTTCATATATTGGATTCCTATTGTTATTGTATTGTTTCCCCAGGTGAGTTTCCGACATGGCTCCGCGGCACGTTGCTGCGCAATGGGCCCGGCTCCCTCAAAGTCGGCGATATGAGATTCGACCATCTTTTCGACAGTTCCGCACTTTTGCACAGGTAAGCCAGGCTTTGCATACCTGCAAAGGGTATATACAGGATGATTTAAAAATAAAATCGTCCTGTATGAGGGGATGATAGACGTACGGGCAAGTACGCGTTATTTTATAAGGACTTCACGATTTTTTTTTGCCCATATCTAAGTGCTTCGTTGGTCTAGTGGTAGAGAGCGTATCTTCCGAGCATGGGATCCTGGGTTCGATACCTAGGTTGGGAGAGGTATTTTTTTTTTATAAGGAGTTTCGTAGTAACAGCCCCTAAGTCGGGATCTTGCCTGGTTCATGGCGATAGGCCCGAACCCGACCCTTTAAATAATATTAATTTGTTGGGACTCAAATTTTGAATGTTAAATTACCACCTTACAGGACGTTAATTAATCCGTACAAATTAACTTAGCAGTGAGCTAAGTGAGCAGTGAGCTAAGTTAATTGTTTTGGCCTCTCAGGTTTGAATGACCTGAGTGGCCAAAACAATGGACTTTTACTGGAAATGTCCATGGAGACAAATAAGCGGATATCGATGGGTTCCATTGTGCAGTCTGCTGCAACTGAACAAATTATTCCTACAATTCGTCTAAATTGGAATGTCAATAAGCAAAAGGGTACCTACTTAAATACCATCGAGATGGAGGGGTTATTGGCATATTGCATGGATCCATAATATTAGGTACCTTTTACTTTCGTGGTCCCCTTAATTCTGTTCAAAGTCAAATATTGAAATCGTGATATCGAGAAATTACAATCTCCTAGATATGTTTGTGTCCCAGCAACAAGCATAATCAGCCTATAATGTTATAATATTCCCACTGCTGGGACACAGGCCTCCTCTCTGTAGAGGAGGAGCAATAATCTACCACGCGATCCCAGTGCTAGTTGGTGGATGTCACATTTCTTAGAATTTTTGGTTCTAAGACATGCCGGTTTCCTTACGTTTTCCTTCAGCGTTTTGAGAGCAGTGGTGATGAAATTGAATACATAAAGTGCCTGCCTGGATTCGAACTGTCGACCTACAACTCGTAAGTCGGGGCTGATACCACTGGACTACCCACCACTGCTCACCACCAAAAAGAATTTAATGTAAATAGTTTTTCTTATACATTCCAGGTTTGCGATGGACGATGGCCATGTGACGTATCAGTGCCGGTTCCTCAGAACTAAAACTTTGCAGAAGAACCGCGCTGCTAATCGCATCGTCGTCTCGGAATTTGGCACTAAATGTGCTCCAGATCCGTGCCATTCCATATTTGACAGGTAAGTCATTGTTTTCAAAGTGTAAGAAGATACTCCAGTACGTGTAGCATAACTACCATAGAAACGGGTTTTGTCGACGGAAGAATAGACAAAATGATAGATTGTAAAATTAATAGGATACAGGACTATAGGCATTTGGTCGTAAGATCCAGATTTTCAAAGGAAATGTAGTTATGTAGTATATAACATATTTTCAGGGTCGCAGCATTCTTCAACCCAGCAGAACACATGTCGGACAATGCAATGATATCTTTGTACCCGTTCGGTGATGAAGTGTACGCGTTCACAGAAGGACCAATTATTCATAGGTAAGATGAAGCTAAACGCATAATAAATTGTTTTCTGAAACTTAGATTAAAAAAGAAAAGATGGATGGAATGTGATGTAGCTAGAATAGAAATAAACATTAGGGCGACGGATGGATGATAAAGATAAACACGTACACACGGCTACACATCAAGCTATACATTTCCAGTTTTCACTGACCTCGCATTGTATAGGTTTTTCGTACAATCAGAAGTCAGCTTATACTGGTTATGTATAGCTTGATGTGTAGCCGTGTGTACCTATAGCACGGTACCTATAGTTATATGTACACATACAGTACAAAAAGACGCACTGCGTCGAACCTATATCAACGTTCGGCTCAGCGCGGTTGATAATCCTACAGTGTGCTTTTATTTAGTGACTTCGTCCGCGTGAAATTCGTACTTTCCTCAAAAAATTCGAAAATGTATGTTTACGATAATTATCATATTTTTAAAAAATAAGTTTTCGGGTCAATTTTTGAGTTTATAGATAAAAGGGATCAGATTTTTCATAAACTGTATCCCCACTTCTCACCCCCATACGCCATAGGGGTGGAATTTTGAAAAATCGTGTTCATAACCTGACTCAAAGATTATTTATACCAATTTTCGAGTTAATCAAGCCACGCAGTAAAATCCTCCCCAGTGAAGTTAACAACCCTTTTTTACCCCATTAGGGATAGATTTTCGAAAAACTCTGATACAAGTTATTCTTCATTTTTAGTTTTAAGTATAAATACTGAGTTTCGAGTTAATCGGACAGCGCGTTAAAATTCTTCCATACAAATTTTGTAGGGTGACAATGCTAGTGCAAGTATTAGGGCTGTTGATTGTAAGTAGGTACATAATTATGGAAGAGACAAAAATATATTGTGGAGAAGCTTGTGACTAAGTAATAACAGTCGCACGGTTCGATCTATCAGGTTAAGCTACGCTTGTCGCGGTTGGTCCGTGTATGGGTGATAATCGTTGCACAGCAAGACCCCTCCGTGCCTCGGAAAGCACGTTAAGATGTTGGTCCCGGCTGTCATTCGTGGATCTTTGACAGTCGTTACTGGTCGTCGGAAGCCCGAAAGTCTGACGAGTCTTTCCAAGGGGTATCGTATTACCCAATAACTTGGTTGTGGAGGTCAGCGGGATTGTCCGAAGCAGCAGGATTGTCCGAAAGGGTTACCGCTACCCCGGAACATAGGATGGGTTTTATTATAAGTTGTAGATGTGTAACCACACATCTTGTATCTTTGATAAACAGTTAGTAGGTTTACCAAAATATTATTGCAAAAAAGGCGTAAGAAACCGTAAACCGGCCGATGATTCAACCTTCATCATTGATCATGTAACCTTTCAAAAAATTTTAACGATATCATACGACCGGATGACCCATTATATTATTTTCCTCAAGTTAAGGGTGCTCAACTTTTGCCTTTATTTCGTGGTTAAAAATCAACTTCTGCGTATTATCACGCGCAACATGTTATGAGGCACCCTAATGTAATAATTGGGTACTTGAACGTTCACAGTCAACATGAATTACAGAACAATAAAATTATAATAGGTTCAGAATAAAAACGTTTTAATTTTGCCCATAATTTTAGGACATATACTGTCAGAATCATTGCAAGATTTTATTAACATCAGCAACTGAGCAGAGGCCTATGTCCAGCAGTGGACTGCAATAGGCCGAGTTGATTGATTGATGCTAGGTATGATGCCCATGGACGAACCTCAATGATGAAACAAAAATAAAAAAGAGGGTGTCGATAATTAGCTAACGACTAATAGAGATGAATGGCAGATGAAGACGTGCTGACACATAAACACACACACACACACACACACACACTCACAAACTTTCGCCTTTATAATATTACTGTGATGTGATTACATAATCAACCTATAATGTTTCCACTGCTGGCCTCCTCTTTGTGAGAGGGAAGGGATCGTAATCCACCACGCGGGCCCAGTGCGGGTTGGTAGATGTCACATGTCATCGAACTTTTGGTTCGGGGACATACCGGTTTCGTTTCGTTTTGAGAACAGTGGTGATCAAATAAATTACACAAAGTTAAACGCCTGACTGGGTTCGAACCCACGTCCTAAAAATCATAAGTCGGGGCCCCTACCACTGGGCCACCACTGCTCTTGCTAAAGCTAATTGATTGATTGAAACTAGTTTTAAGTAATGTTTGAGTGTGGTTCTGTAAAACAGGCCCAAGTTGTTTAAGTGAAATAAGGTTTTTATCAAATTGTATGTATATAAAAAGGGGAGGGGAAATAATTAAAGGGCATCAAAAAATTCGTCCGCATCGCTGTCAACAGGAAACGTGCCCAAAAGGCTGGCAGCATTGCCACGTTGTATGGCAATGCTGATTCTTTGGCCAAAAAATAGGCCAGCCCTCTAGTCATGTGAAGAGTCGACCAACCGCTCGTACATATTATTATTTAAAGACTGTTAGCTTTTAAATTATGTAAATATTTCAAAGCAAATAAATAAAAACATTGTATGTGGTATACAGGGTAGACACGGTGACGCTGGACACATTGGAGAGGAGGAACATGACGAGCTGCGTGGCGCTCGTCAACCACACCTCACACCCACACGTCATGCCCAATGGTGAGGACTTATGGAGGACATGCACTTGGTCATTCATACATCATTGGTGGGACACTGTCGCGGTTCAGCAGATACACAGTTTCAGTTAGACAATAAAGGAAATCTGCTCGTTTGACCACTATACAGGGTGGCAGGGCCATCGAAGCACAAACAGCACCCTAATTGCGAAACTCACACTATTACTCTCAATTTGAATAATTTTGAAGCTTATTGCTATTCTATTGCTCTCTATCTTAGACATGTAGTAAATTAATAATTTTATTTATATTATTATTTTTTTTATAATATTTTTAGGGGATGTCTACAACGTTGGTATGTCTATCGTGAAGGGCAGAATACGACACGTCGTCGCTAAATTCCCATTCACAGAAAAAGGTAAAAACATTTTTATAAAATATTCGTACTTACAGATAAATGCATTTTGTAAGCGGGAATCCTGAACAGAAACCTGAACACCACATACATGTTCGCTTTCCACTATAGGTAACTAGAATTTAAGAAACGTACATTTACAAAAAAAAAAATCGCCAGGTACTTTTGTGTTGACGGATAAGCTAAAGATACTGCGGGTAGGTGTTTGTCAGTAAATAAAATGAACTACCCTCTTTTTTTGCCGATCCGGTTAACTGCTATACCTATAATAATAATATGGTGGTAATGTCGGTTTAAAAAATCTTTAGACCAGCGCTCATTAGGCAGCACGATGCGGCATGGCACGGCAAAGCATTGAAGTATGGGGAAGCATTCCGCGATATGTGCAAGTCTCCTTGTAGAGATATCCTCAGACCAAATAAAAAACCAAGACAGAGGGCTGTCAACAGTAAAGTGAAGCCAGTTTCATAAATATGTGTGCACTTAGTGAGACGTAGTTTGATTGTAAATAGTTGTAAATGTGTGCGTGTGGGCGTGTATGCACAGAGCGGAGACGTAATTTTGGCATGCCTCACTGCATCGTTCTTAGCGCTCTGTCTTGGTTTTTTATTTGGTCTGAGGAGATATCAACGAAATTTGAGTTCTAAGTGTATGACAATAAGATTCAAAATAATTTCTGCGTACGAAAATCCTTTGCCATAAAGCGCCGTGCCGCCTGGTGAGCGGCGTTTATACCTCCAACGTACTGGACATGCCTCTTGATTTTAAAATACCGCTATTAATGGTAAGGTCACACAATCCCCAAGTTTGGCAGGGAAAACAATTTGGTGATCGCAGATATTTGGAAAGTAGCTTTCTTAAAAGTGTGGAATCTTCGTTTAATGAACTGTGAATTTTTTCCAGGTGACATGTTCAAGAGCGCACGTATTGTGGCCTCAGTTAAGCCTCGATGGACACTTAATCCATCTTATATGCACACTTTCGGTAAGTAATAATTAATAACTCAAAGCATTTATTTCAGTTACAGGCACTTTTGAATAGTCAAAGGATCAGTCTATGAGTCAGAAAGATGAAGGTAGTTGCCCATTTCAATGCGTGTTCCTATATATGGAGAAGAACGGGCAAGAAAGTTCATGGACACTTAAAAGCTATATTCTTAAAAAAAAAAACATCAAAGCGTCCAGTGTAAAAACAATAAGAAAAATAAACAATTAAATAAAAAAAAAATGACCTAAGAGATGATCACGGGCAAGAAACTCCATGGACCAATAAATATCTATAACGATATTTTGTTATTGACATGTAAGACATACTGCATTCGAGATTTATATGCCAGAAATGTAAACAAATATAAGTTTTATGGAAAAATAAACTTCAAAAATTTGCTAGACACTCTGAAATCAACTTAATTACCATTTAAATAAAGTTGATATTTAATTGTTTAACTTGAAATAATACTAATTTGAAACATAGTTTGAATAGACGATAGATACATACTCGTACATAAACTCACGCCATCTTCCCATGGGGTTAGCAGAAACTACAGAACGCCACCTGCTGCAATTACTTAGTAATGGTAATATGTTTGATATTCTAGGTATAACAGAGAACTACTTTGTGATAGTGGAACAGCCGCTATCAGTGTCGGTGGCGGGTCTCATGCGCGGCCTCATGACAAACGACAAGCTCTCCTCCAGCCTGCAGTGGAACCCCGACTATGAGGTCTGTGCATCTTTGATTCAACGTCGGTACAAGTATCTTTTGGCGCTTGCCGCGCTTGGCCAAAATCAGAACTAAAGCCGCCAACTTGTTTATTTATTGCAATATTTGTGACAATAACAACGCCTCCCTATCAATGTCACTCAAGCGCCAAAAGATTCTTGTGGCATTATACACGTGTACACACGGCTAGACATCAAGCTATACCTACATAACCAGTATAACCTGACTTCTGATTGTATGAAAAACCTTTACAATGCGAGGTCAGAAAACTGGAAATGTATAGCTTTATGTGTAGCCGTGTGTACCTCTACCGTGTTGAGGAAACACTGCTAAAAAGCAATTGCTTGGTTGTTCCTCAGGGTGACTCAAAGGACCAATAGCCAATGCATAACATAACACAAATTATGCTATCATTTCTTTAATTTTGTCTTTACGTTTTAAAATCAGTGTTTATGATGACTTGCCAAATTGAATGAACCGTAAAAAAGGAATTAGGCTGTTGGTAATTTATATTAAACATCCTTCTGTAATCTGTTCCATCACACAATTACTCAAAAGCCTGTGTTCTATCAACGAAGAATATACTATTCAAATAACAAATCCATTACAATTCACAGACCCACATAGTCCTCCTAAGCCGTTCCACCGGCGAGGAGGTGAAGCGGTTCCGTACCGACCCTCTCTTCTATTTACACATCATTAACGCGTTCGAAGAAGACGGCAGACTGGTGGTAGACCTGTGTGCCTACAAGGACGCTAAGGTCATCGACGCCATGTATGTGCATGCTATTGAGGTGAGTTCAAACCAGTCGATGGTTCAAAGTTTCAAACCGTCTTCATGGAAACCAAAAGTTGCTTTTTGTGATGCAGGACGCATGTTCCTGAGTGTTTCTGGCAACACTAATTAAGCGTTCAGTTTATTAATGGATTTAGGATGTTGCTGGGGCTTCTGCGCTTCTGTAGCGCTTCGCAGATGTTCGCGGAAGCCCGTGTTGATGATTTTCATGCTAGTGAGAAAGAGGGCGGTGTCAATTATGGGTAGGTTGCGTGGAAGCTCCAACAGCATCCTGAAGACATTGGTTGATAAGGTGGACAGTCCCTTTATTAGGCACTGGGTGCAGAGGCACGTGCCGACATGTGTTGGGCCACGTAGCTATTAGTTGTTGTTAGGTTAGTTTGTAAGTTTTACAAACATAGTTTTTTTAAGTTGTTATTACTAATTCTACTTATATGGATTGTGTGTATTTTTTTTTATATGTAATCTGGTATAAACGAAATTATTATTCTTAAATACAGAATGAGTGTGAAACTTGATGAATGAAAGATTTTTTCTCATATCAACTTCAATGCGCTATGGGAACGAAATGAGTTGGCTTGACCAAATTTTTTTACTTATATAATATACGAACCTCTATAAGTAACGCTTGACCATTTTGAGAAACATTTTTTAGTTATTAAATCATTATTCAGAATAAAAATATGACCACCAAAGGCCGTCACTTATATAATACATTGACCTGATATTTTTTTTCCTATGGGCATCTCGTAGTTGACCTTGAGAGGTCGTGACTACTTAACCGGGCTATATGTTGACCTGAAAATAATCTCTCTAATCAATCAAAGATCACACCTAGAAGTGATATAATTATCTTGTTGGATATTTATTTTTGGGATCAATGTCCAGATTAAACAATATTTTAAACTCTCAGTCGCAGACCACTTTTGAAAACGACTTGGGAAGCCCTATATATCTATGTGTAGATATGGCTTTATATGATATTCTTTGGGTACAACAATGCCCGGAGTATATAAATTTAATCTCACCATAGGCCTGAATTCCTGTGACGCTGACGTCGGTCGCGTACGGTCAGTACCAACATAAGCATCGCTAACGTCAGCTTCGCAATATGGTGCTATATAGAACAAAATGTATATTTACACGCGCGACCGACGTATGGCTACGCAACCGATGTCAGCGTAACAGTAATCTTATTTCCAGTCAATGCAAAGCAATGCAGACTATGCTGAATGGTTCCGTGCACGGCCTAAGAGGCTGGAGGTATCTCTGGATGCGCCTAACTTGACCAGTGTGGATGCAAGGACCCTGGCAGATATCGGCTGCGAGACTCCGAGGATACACTATGATCTCTGTAATGGTAAGAGAACAGATAATATTTTTGTAATACGATGAAATTCCATTTTACGGAGTAAAGTGCATATACAACTAGATACATAACTAACCTAACCTAACCTCTAAATCCATATTAATATTATAAATTCGAAAGTATCTTTGTCTGTATGTTACCTTTTTACGCCTAAACCACTGAACGGATTTCGATAAATTTTGGCATAGAGATAGATTGCATCCCAGGAAAGGAAATAGAATAGTTTTATTGACATACCTCTCGGGCGAAAAGGAAACATAATATTTTTAGGCTAGGCACAGACTTTAAGTAAAAGGGCATTTCATGCAAGCCCTTCACACAGCTCGTCTGTCATCTTCCATAGAGTGCCTATCATACGAGTACATTTCAACCGGTGCATGCGCACACGCTACGCGCATACATTTTGTCTGCTGAGGACCAAAAGACTTTGAGAACCATTAAGAACGATAATTATAAAAATCATTGTTCATTGCAGGTACACCCTACAGATACTTCTACGCTATCAGCTCGGATGTGGATGCTGAGAATCCTGGAACGGTAAGTTAAGATATTTTTTTCAATATCATCTTAGTGATGACATTTTTTTTGCTTTCCGCTTAGGCTTCAATAAATACACACTCTCATTCACTTAATAAATTGACATTCAGTCAGCACGAGCCAAAATACTTAGAAAGGTTTTAATGACAAGCTTCGAATTTTCCGTAAGTATTAAAATACCTATTACATGAAACTGTAGATTTAGGTTCTAACCAAGTGTACAGTCTTAGGAATGTTAATTACTATTAAATTTTATATCCTTCTAATATTATAATAGTAGGTATTATTAGACGTATAGAAAACTAAATCCTTTTATTATTAGAAGGATAGAAAACGAACTTGATCGCTATTAATTTAAAATGTTTCAGATCATTAAAGTGGACACTAAGACCGGCGAGACCAACACATGGTGCAACCTGAACTGTTACCCCAGCGAGCCGATATTCGTGCCAACGCCTAACGCTAAGGTGAGGCAATAGATTTGATGACATATTCAAAAGCTTTTGGAACGAAGGTCCATAATGCGTCTTAGGAGTCGACTGGTAAAAATCGTCACGCTGAAAAAGCGATATGCCCTCTCCATACGACTTTCTCTTTCTCTCTGTCTTTTTTTATATACGTCGTATATAAAAAAAAGACAGGATACGTGTGTGTGTACGAGCGAGTAACGCTTAAGGCACCTCGTTCCTGACGAGGTTCCTCCGACTGCACACGTATTTTCATGTAACATTTTCTTAGGAAAGGAAAATATGGAAACTAGCGAACATTTTTTGGTCCTATTAACAAATCCCAGCAAAAGAATCCATCAGTCATGATTCTTATCCACTTTTATATCCGTCCATCCCTAACCAAATCAGCATCGAATCTGAAGTTCCTGTAAACTATAAATAATACTAAGTATTTCTTCTAGGACGAAGACGACGGTGTTCTCCTCAGCGCGTTAGTATGGGGCGGGGACAAGACACAGTCTGTGGCCATGCTGGTCCTAGACGCTAAGACCATGTGTGAACTGGCGCGAGCCACGTTCGACACTCCCTCGCCAGCACCCAAGTGCTTACACGGATGGTTCTTACCGACCAACGTCTAAATAAATATACAGATGATAAACTTGGAAAAACGAGATTTTTAACAATAAGTTTAAAGAAGTTTAGACTACGTTGCTTAAATATTTTAATGTCGCTTGTGTCGTGAAATTCTTAAGTTTTACTTTTTCTTGACGGAAAAGAAGGTGGAATTACAATCGGTGGCCATATTGGTCTTAGAAGGTCAGTTCATTTGTGTTAACCACTAAATTCTAATTTAGGGAAATAAAGCTTGTTTCAATTGCTAGGTAACTGAAACATAAAAAGATCCTTGAGGATATCTTTTGCAGCAACAAGCAACAACTCTCCAAGCCTCAGTGTTAATGCAAAATAGTTTCCGTAAAGAAGGACCAATGTTGAAAAGGGTATGAAGCGGTATCTACAACGCCACATGCAAACTACGCGTCATACTGACGTCACGTAAAATCCTGCATCTCGCAAGCATAGTTTATCGCGCAACTAGCATATTATATACAATGGCCCGACACGAATCATCGGGCAGTTGTCCGCCAGACACAACACCCATCTGGTCCTCCCTTTTCCATGGAGGATGAGTGAACGTTACACCCTGTTCCTCATACCTCTATACTGGTGACCCCGAACATGAACGTCAGCGCAGCCTTCGTGCACCTATTTCAGCGTGACGTCATCATCACTTCCGCAAGATTTAGAGCGGCGAGTTACCCAGCCAGCCAGCACCCACGTCTTCAATGGGTATCCTGACTACCAGCATGCAGTATCCGCGCATACCTGGTCATCACCCTCAGCTTCATCAGAAACCTCGGCACAGCACACTTCACTTTCGGCCGGTCCACAAGCAGAGCCATTAAAACCCTCTTCTGGTCGACGCTAGCAGCCAGCCTCAACCCGGCGCTGTACAACATCCAACGCACTAGAGCATAACGTAGCGCCACCCCAACTCACTGGGGGCGGGCATCTTTGCAGACAGTTCCGAGTTTTCAACTCAACGTGAACTATGCGGAAACCGGTTCCGACTCACTGGAACCACAGCTGGCCTAGCAAGCATCGCAAGATACAAGACTCAGCTCACTATGACCTTCGGTCTCCGGAGGGGCGTGATGTAGCGGTATCCACAACGCCACATGCGAACTACGCGTCATACTGACGTCATGCAAAATTCTGCATCTCCGTAAGCAGAGTTTACCGCGCAACTAGCATGTATACAACGGCCCGACATGAATCATCGGGCAGTTGCCCGCCAGACACAACACCTGTCTGGTCGGAGGATCCTCCCTTTTCTATGAGTATTAGTGAACTTTACACCCTATTCCTCATATCTCTAAAGGTAAGACCAATGTTGGTCTTAGACTCTAATTATGTTTTAAATTGTTCATAATTGCGGCATTTAGCTTAAAACTTTTTTTGGTTTGGTTTCGACCACAAAATTAGATAAATAACTATAATTTACTCAAATAAAAAGTTCTTAATACGTCTTGTGTTGAAACGAATTCCAAAATTATGATTATGATGAAATACTTCAGAATATTTATTTAAGTATTGTTCGAAGACTCCAAAGACTGTTTACTATTTAGCAAGTACCTATTATTTAGCAAGGACTTTAATTTTAAGTTACAAGTGAAGTTATTGTGAAAGTGGGTAGATTGTGTAAATATTTAAATGTGGTTATGGGATATTTTTTATGTTCAATAAATAATTTGACATAATGTGGTTGTTTTTTTTTTTAATTTATCACTAATGAAAAGTTTGCTATCGTAGAACGGTACGTATTGCAATATTTAAAATTAAAGAACTAACGTCTAATAACCTACGTTCAAATTCTCTAAAATCGAAATACCTAATGTTTTTAAATACCTAAGCAACTAACACCTACCTACGAATTACCTAAGTTTAAAATACCGATTGGACTAAATATCTAATGTTTAAAATATCAACAGTTATTACACCTAAATTATATTTACGTTAAAATACCTACTCGTTAAAATATCGAACAAATTTAACGCTCGCCGGCCGCTACCGCGGCACCGCTCGCTCGGCTCGCGCGCGGTTGGTCACGGTTCTAACCTAACCTAACGTATTTCACCCAGTTCAAAATGACGAATCATACCTACAATCTCCCGCAGAAATGTTTTCACCATTGTCTAATTATCTAGTCACAGGCAGATTGTATGATTCATCATTATCGATTTTGAACTGGGTGAAATGGGTTAGGTTAGGTTAGAACTGTGACCAACCACGCGTGAGCCGAGCGAGCAAAGCGAGCGGTGCCGCGGCAGTGGCAGTGACCACCATTTTCTAATTATCCGGTGAGGTAAACCAATTTAAGGAACTTTGTATGTATATAGGAATTTCAAGTTTTAGCTTTAAGAACTTCAGTAACATTTCCATTTGACATTTTAAGCTTTCGGTATTTAGAATATAAGTGAAACAATCATTAGGTATTTAGATTTTAGGGATTTTGAACGTAGGTTATTTTACGTTCCTTCTTTTAATTTTAGATATTGCAATACGTACCTACAACGTAGAACCTATAGCACCCACCCCACCCTAACACCCCCTCACCCCCTTGCACCCTAACTGCGTAACACATTGTCAATCACAATCTGAATCATCTTGAAGGATATTGTTAATCCATTGCTTCATATGTTCGAAAAAAAAATCTACTCAACAACGTAAATAACGCAATGAATGTTGTTGAACTGTCAAAATTAAAGCCATTGCTACTGTTAGTGTGTTACGCAATTACCTCGCTGATAAAGGCTGATAAAGGTGGAGGTTGTAGGTGCGTTGTCAACAAGAAAATAATCAGAAGCTTTATTTGACGGTCCATAATTAGAAATCGCTATCTGATAGCGGGTAAGCAGGATTTAGTGTTATAATTTTTTGTATTTTTTTTATCAGAAATTATTTTCAGAAAGTTTCCAATAATAAAACCTAGCTTGCCTAAACGGAACCCTAAAAGCTATGTAAGCTAGATTAGATAAAACAATGTTTTTTAATAAATGTAAACAGTAACGTTCGAAAAGGGACTAGCGATGATTTGTATGTGTATTTCATTCAATATGATTTATGCCCTCCAGCCGTTACTAACAACACTACAAAAATAAGATTTCTTCGAAAGCCGACGACAGATAGTTTACAGGTTGTTTTGATTGTTTAAGTAATATCTTCCTGTTTCAATGCTTCTGCTGAGAAACGAATAATATGTTTTGAAAAAATATCCGTGTTATACATTTTTTGTTGCTGACCGTGATTACCTAAAACATTTAGGTATTTTTGGTTGTTATTCTAACCCATTGGAATTGAGAAAAGCATTTTTAATAAGTTAGTTTTTTGTATTTTTATAATTGGACTAAAGAATCAGACTGTTGGATGGCAGCTAAGCTAAAAACATACTTTGTTAATTCAATTAATAAAGGTACACAAAGGTAACCAACGAGTGATTGAGGGTGAAGGTTCATAAAACCACCAGACTTCGCTCAAAAGGGTGCTTACATAAAGAAACAGGTTTCCGGTGCAGGCGAGCCTGTGCGGGTCGGTACCCCTCGGTGCGGGGGTGAAATAGCCCCCCCACATTAAATTATGCGCTCACACATAAAGAAATAGGTAAAAACATTTATCCTTTCCTTCCGAAGATCAACCTGCAGAGACAGCACCGGGAGTCGGGACCGAAAACCCGCTTCTTTATGTAAGCACCCGATCATAAACATGGTGGCGGTATATGACCCAAAATTCTAGACTTTTAATTTTTATATTAGTAGTCGTTTTAATTTAGTTTTTTATAATCTTAATTTTATCCTTTTGCTGTGACCTTTACAGGGTCCAAATTTTTTTACCTAGCTTTAAGCCCTTTGTAACACATCGTTTTTACCATATTGAAAATGCGTTTAATCATCTTCACATGAGGCTGTAAAAGAAAATTTTAATGAGCGCAACTACTATCTAGTTATAAATTTTCTGGTCCTTTCATCCACGTACTATATAATTTACTAAACAACCCAGAAGGCAATTCTCGCGCATCTCGCATTCGTTATTGTCGTTCGAGTCGAACTTTTCCCTCGTAAAAATCAAGTCGAGCTTTGCTCGCCATGTCGATTCGAGCATTTCTCGCAGGAACATGACATGCCTTAGTTTACATGCGACATGCAAAGCACAGAGCATGTAACCTTAACCAAGCCATGCATTCTGTTGTGGCAAATACAAAGGAGGACTTATTTACAATAATGATATTGATAAATTATTATGAAATACGCTACGAATAAGTATTACTTATTCGTAGAAAAAAGGTACTTATAAAATGCTGGTCAAAAAATGTTTTTGAATTAACAAACATTTTTAAAGATAGTCAAAAGTACATTAACGATTGATTCAAATAGCAATGTTATGTGGAATGGATTAGTTTGTGCGACGCATAATGGCAACGTTTTTGTCCTAGACTCGTGATTTACGAGTGACTACTTGTGAGAATACAGTAAAAATTCTGGATAATGTCACCATTTTAAATCGACATAAGAGACGGGCGGCAATGACGAATGCGTCATCAACGAGTGTAAACGCGAAAATTGCCTTCCAGGCCCAACAATTATTAATCTAGTTAATCGTTTATGTACTTTGCTGAACACACTACTTCGTTGATAAGTTAAATTACAGTATTAGATAAACATTGACCAGTACCGGCAGCATTAGCTCAGTCGACCACGTAATACCTCGCGCGAAACTTGTGAATTAACTCAACCTTCCATAAAACTCGGTGTGCGTAACGTGTTTTAACTCCTGTGGTAAATCAAAAATACAATTCACTTAACTAAAATTTGAAAAAACAAATACAAAATAATGAATGAAACCGATTTAAATATCACCAAATATTGGCACAACTATGTGAAGTTGGCTCTTACCGAAGAGCCCCGCAGTTCTCAAGTTATCTTCTCAGTAGCACTGTTCATCATTTTCATCGCCAGTCTCGTCGGCAACATTCTCACGTGCATCGTCATCTACTATGACAAGACCATGCATACCGCCACTAACTGTTACCTCTTCAACTTGGCTGTGTCAGATCTGCTCGTCACCTTCCCTATTTTGATGATTATTTATCAACTTCTGACTCAAAGGAACGAGCTTTTTCAATTCCACTACGGAGTGTTTTCGTGCAATTTCGTCCTCTGCATTCACTTTATGTTTATAAGTATCCTTTGGAACAACAGCATCCTGGTGATGACGGCTCTTTCGATAGAGAGGTACATCGCGGTGTGCTATCCAATGATGCTGCAAGGCACACTTGTATGGCGAAGAGTGGGCAAGATTATTGGAATTATTTGGACGGTGGCAATCATTGAGACCTTGCCAGAATATTGGATGCTACAAATATTCGATACTGGGAACTCTTTAGTTTGTTTTTCTTTGCCATCATATCTTAGTAGGACTGTAACTGTAGTGAATGCCGTGCTCACATTCATTGTTCCACTGGCTATTATGACTTTCGTATATACTATGATAGCATTTAGAGTTAACGATAATAATGAAGTGCATAAATATAAAGGCTCAGTATTTAATAGTGGTTTCAAAAGGAAGAAAGTCAATAAACTCATTGGTAAGTTGTTTTTGTCTTGTGTAAGTTACACAATAGTATTTATAATTGTCAAGTCATTATTTAACTATTCTATGTTTTGATATTCAGTAGCCCTGACGGTGTCGTTTGTGATTTGCTGGCTTCCATTCTTCCTTCTCAGAACGGTGATCTTTGCAGTCGACTATGAAAAGTTCGCTCATCTTCGCCGGGTATGTCAGATTACTCTTGTTCTTTTCCACGTGCAGTTGTAACTTTATTAAAAATCCAAGTGTCATATAATCATTTTTAGCCTGATTGAAATAAACATAGCAAGGTCAAACCTATTTAATTCAATAATAACATTTTGAATATAGGTACTCCTCGACACTTTTCGAATTACGGAGTACTAGTGTCAGGAATCTACAATATGGATGCCTACCTTTTTTTTGAGATTAATTTAATGTTGCAGTGGTTGTCAACATTCCACAAGTTTGCGATGTTCAACAGCTGGTTACCCACGGTATTGAACCCATTGCTGTTCAGTGCCATGTCCACCAAGTTCAGAAAATCATTTAAGGTGTGTAAAAAAATACTAACGTTTATATATAAATGTATGTGCGTGGGCAGCCCCCACAAGGTGGACCAATGACCTGGCGAAGATCGAGGGAATCTGCTGGAAGCGAGCAAAGCGTGATCAGTCGTTGTGGGGCTTATGTCCACGAGTGGGTCTTTTGGGTTGTTATCACTAAAAACAGACAATTATGAAACAAAAAGTGCTAAGTAAATGTTGTATATTATACAAGTATCGTACTCGTTATGAAAATCCCTTGAATTTCACTGTGACACATACCTAATTTAATGATTACTGCTCGTGGCTATTATACATCGAAACTAATAATAAAGCTCATAGTTTGTTTGAACGCGCTCCGTATTTGAAAAATTCTGTTTATATTTAATAGTCCTATTCTTAAGAAAGGATAGACATCACGCTATGATCCTAGAAAACCAAGCAAAAAAAAAACTCAAAAAGAACACCAAGCGAAAACGAAATAATTCGAAACGAAGTCGCGGGCAAAAGCTATACTATTATAAAATAGGTCTTATAACAAAGTTGCAATCCATATTCCACGAACAGATCGCTTTTGAATTTTGCTAAGTAGGTACCTATATCTGTTCCCGCTAATGTGCGTAAATCAATTAGAGTGCAGATTAACTTGTTAATCTGCAGATTATCTGGTTGAGTCCGATAAAGTGAAAAAGTGAGTGGGAAAAAACATTTTGTTATCGGCCAAACCTGGTTTTAGGATGAACTAGTTTCGCCTATTCCAAACCAGACTACACGGGTTGCATGGTTGCGGTCGGTCGATAGGCAACATAGGATGCAAGAGCGAGCGAATGAGAACTGGTTTGACCTAGACGAAACTAGTTCATCCGAAAATCGGGTTTGTTTGGCCGATAACATATTTCATACTTTAACGGCTTATACCCGGTAATTTGCAAATTACCTAGTTAATGTGCATATTAACGTATTCCGTATTCTAACGGTAACATATACGTACTAGTGTTCGTGACTGTACGGACATAAACATACGTAATAAGTATTAATAGATTCTAATTTTGCAGAAGCTCTGGGAGAGGAGACTAAGGAAACGAAATCTACGAAGCGAAAAATGTGAATCAAACACACACTCTCAGCGTAGAAAGTCAACATCATATTATCAAGTTGATTAAACATTGACCAAATTAGGAATCTCAAACAACGAAGCGACAAGTAGATACAATATTTTGTGTGTGTGTTGTGTACGTTTTTCTTCATCTGTAGTATGAAAGTCATTGTGATCTATAGAAAAATATACCAAATTTGGAAATGAAATGACGTTGCATTTTTGCTATTGTTTCATACATTCGCGGAAGACCCAGAAGTAGATATAACTATTATAAAAAATATTATTACCGTTTATTTATAAAAATGGTGCAGATTTACAATAACATAACTTAAAAATTATAGAGGACACAGTTGCTCATTTGCCTGAACTAAGTAGAACCTATGTTTCAGGCTAGAATGAAGATGAAGAGGATTAGTCTGTTTTGGGTCAGGATCGATTTGAGCGGAAAAAGGAAAGGGAGGCCTTTGACCTGGGACAATACAGGCCGATTATTATATTATTATACTCATAAGTTCATAATTCAAATATTGATTGCTGTAGGTACTAATACTGCGTAAGTGATCTTGTACACTGCATGCAATTCAAATCCAAGTAAATATGCTCCGAAGTAATCATAACAGGTATTTGGATAGGTAGATACTATTTGTATAAGCGCTTACGCTTATCAGAGTTTTCTTGATACCTACGTATTTTCTCGAATTTGCTCATATGTCGATCCTACTGATTGATATGTAGGTATTATAAACGTGAAAGTTTGTCGGAGCGGATATCACGTACCTATCGGCAAGCGTTGTGTGGGACGCCCTCCAGCTAGATGGACCGACGACTTAAAAAGGTGGCCGGGACAGACTGGATGCGGAAGGCGGAGGACAGAGTGACGTGACGCAGCCTGGGACACCTGGGAGCTGGAGTGGAGTGTGAGTCGCCGAGATGATTGAGATACTTACTTCATGATAAGTGGGATCTTTGAATATACCATATTAATTATTACCGTAATTATCCATTACAGTCCCACCGATTATTAATACCAAATTCTTTTTAATTTGTGCTATTTCGTTTTGAGTTTTAGTTTTAATTAATTAGATACTTAATTGATATTTTGCTTAAAGGGTAGTTATGATCTGCCCCGTTGGTATCGTGTTCGTAAGCGCGACTGTTGAGTGGGTTCGATTCCTAGGTTGGTCGATTTCAATGTGTTACTGGGTTTTTCTATTAGGAATTTCTCAGTAGCAGTTCGGAGTTTGGAAGTTGGTGGTGTGATACTCCTGTGCCTCGGAAAGCACGTAAATCCGCTGGTCCTGCGCCTGATCTCTCCCCGGTCGTGATATTACCGATACCGTCTCATCGGACTAGTGAGAGTACACCTGTATGTACGCACACACTTGTGCACTATAATTTATCCTGCGTACCTGGCTAATCTCCGTTGCGATTGGCCTCTGTGAACGATCAGTCGGGGGATTATTTGAATCAATAGGTAGAGCATCTATTTTCCATTTCCACGTGTAGGTAAGTCTCTACATCAAAGGCCATAATTATAGGCTTTTATTGAGTGTTTACATTATTTTTAGATAGATAAGATAAATAAGATAGTGGTAAAAGTATTTTATTTATTCATCATTCAGGTCATACAAAACCACATAATTTGTCAATAATACATACAATCATTAAAGGCCCGAGCTTTTAATCTTTAGATAGTTTTATACGAGGAACCCGCCCTATTTATTCTTCAGACAAAAGTTATTTGAAAATTGAAAAATTTAAAGAAAACTAACAGCTACCTTATTGTAACGAGAATAAAGATCACAATGATTTTGTCAGTGATGCAAAATTAGCGGTAAATTAACAAGTGAAAGGACTGTACCTACGTAATAAATTCAGATTTTCTTACGTCATGGTCATCTGAAATTGTTTAGATTTTTTTACATCAAAGCTTTATGAGAAAGAAAGAAGAAAGAAAATAAGTTTATTTGCGGCAAACATGACGCATCAAAAGAAAAAACATAGAAGAAAAAAAACAATTTGGGAGAAAACATGCGTCACATCCACGCAAAACGGACATCGCTCAGCATAATGCTATGACCCTGTACGAGACAGTCCCAGCGCTGGTTTTCAGCGACAGCCGGCGTTGACGTGACCAAAAGACCAAAAAGACCAAAAGCTTTCTTGTCTTACTTCACTGATGCAGTGGCTTTTGTTTTTTATTTTATTTTATTTGTACCCTTCTCTAGAAGTCACTGCATCAGTGAACTAAGACGGTAGAAATTATCTAGATGTAGGAAACCAGAACGATTTGGGACAAGATGCCAAGCAGCGTAACGATATAGTTATTTTATTCTCCGCGAAACTAACCTAAAAATGCACTAGCATGTGCATTCAACTAACCTAAAAATGCACTAGCATGTGCATTCATACCTTTCTAATAGATGGCGTGCCAAGCAACTTCCAGAAATAAAATATTATGAAATATTATTTTTATCAAGTTTGCAATTGACTTCCGTTCGCTAACCGAAAACGATATTTACAGCACCGTTTAAGTTACTTGATTGATGAATAAATAATAATAATAAAAGTTCCTTCATATAGGGGTAGGTGTTCTTATGGGTGTACACCCGTAACAGAGAGCGAGCCTACTGTCGTCAACCGTGTATAAATTCAGACTCCCGGCTGCTACTGAAAAGCACCCGACCGGACCCAGGAGTCGAATCAATGAAATCGTGCTCAGCAATAGTGCTTGCGACCACTAAACCAACGAGGCAGAAATCATACAAAAAATATCTTTAATTTATTACGGTTGAGTCTGGTTGACTAATAAAGTAGTAACCAACATGAACTTCTTGTAATAGACTAATTTTTATTGTTCATAGAATCTTCAGACAATTTAGTTTTACATTTTTATAATAGATGGCACCACATGTACCTACTTTTTATTATTATTTCTTTTTCTTTTTATTATTGTTCTAATGTTAAGTATTATAATAATTTATGATACATAACATTAAAACTTTTAATATATAATGGCGGTTCGCAATTATTACGTATATAAAGAGACACTGGTTTTGGAGACACGGTTTTCCCTAGGCCGAAACCTTACATAAATGGGATGGTTTGTCCGGAGTACCAGGTCTATAATAAACACCAGATCCTCTGGCCTAGTGATGGGTTCCAGCCGGTACTTCCGCAGAATTCCTGACATCAGAGTTTTCAACTCCATGATGGCGAACTTTTGACCTGAAATTGGTGAAGGTGATTATTAATTGAACACTACTTGTTGCAAAGACAGTACAATTTCAAGCGCATTTTTTCCAGTGTTATTAGTTTTTCCATCTGGAATTTCTCAGTAGAAGCCCCAAGTCTAGCCCGGTTGATATAGCTGGTAATAGGCTCGCCCCCTACTACCTAAATGTCTTTTTTTAATTATCGAAATATGGGTGTACTATTGGTACAACTCTGCTTAACCTATCGGGAATTACAAACGTGGTGTGATGGCTGGTCTGTGTGAGAATGGTATGTGTTAGGCTGGTCTGTGGTCTGCTGGTCTTTGTTAGGCTGGCCTGTGTTAGGTTAGTCAATAGGAAACAGTGGATTATTGTAATAAAGATGTGATCTAAATGAAAAAAATGTTAACGAATTTAACCTACCGAGAAAACCGTACCTACTCTTTTGTGCACCATACTGACCTATACAGTTCCTTGGGCCTGCACTAAATGGTATGTAGCTGTAAGGATTGCGTTCAATCGCGTTCTGTGGCATGAACCTCTCTGGTCGGAACTTCTCAGGGTCAGGGTACACCACAGGGTCACGATGGATGTCAAACACATGGATGTCCACCATAGTGTGCTTTGGGACCCTATAGCCAGCTGTGGAAACCAGAACAGGATATATGGTAAAAAAAATGGTTACCGGTCAAAAAATATAGGTACATAGAGGGCGTATCAAAAAGGTGTGGTCAAAATGACGGGTGTGGTATTGATCATCAAACTGAACAAACATCTTCATGGGACCGACATCGTAATCGCGTCAAAAAGTAGTCCCATACATTTGGGTCGAGTTAGTATTGAGTAACTTTTTAGACCTTTGTATCCTGCTTATGCGTATGTAGTTTTATTAAAATCAGTTCATTCATTTCGAAAAACAAGGGCTTGAAAGCTTGTATGAAATGCCGTACGGCGTAAACGCTCTTAATACCTATATCAACTTCTTCAGTGAGATATCTGGCAATGAACGGCACACTGGGGTATAATCGTAGAGATTCCTTGATGCAGCACTCCAGGTACTTCATCTTGTTTAAGTCCTCGATAGTGGGTTGTCTTTGAGAGTCTCCATATATGCCATGCAACTCTTCACATATAGAGTCCTGGAATTCAGAAATGAAATGGTTTTAGGCTTCAGTTTCCTATGAAAGCAGTGGAAGCCACATAATGGTTGCAATCACAAAGTTAGGAGACATTTCGGCGACCGTTGCTAGAGGCGGCAGCGGCAAAAAAGTAACCGTGACAGCAGCAACTCATATGCAGCAACTCTTATTGTAAGGAAAAGAAAGATCACTTTGATTTTGACAGTGACCAAAATCAGAAGTCATTCGCTCAAGGCACTTTCAATGATGGCGGTCATGAAAATTACAGCACCAGTGTTTGACTGTTCGGTGTCAAAAACCGCTCTCAATATGGAGGAAACCTAGGTTTTAGTGTTAATTCAGGAAATATTAAATTAAAGTGAATTTAAACACGTGGTAAATATAGTCATAACCTGAATTTCTGGCTCGTTGGCAATACTCATGAGTATAAATGTAAGTGCTGTTGCTGTTGTGTCGTGACCCTGAAATGAGCAAAGTATTGCATAACTGATACAAAATATTACGTAATTATATATTTTCAAAGCACATTCTTCTCCTAACTCATGGACTTACCTCAAAGAGAAATGTATCGATTTCTTCCCTAATTCCATCATCATTTATCGTCCCTTTCTCTTCTTCATTGAGCAGTAGATCTAGCAAAACCGGCAATTTCTTATGCACCTTTTTATCTTGAAACTCAGTGGCATTATTAACATTTCTGTTTTCCCTTCTCTTTTGTATGATTTGTTTTGTGAAATTGTGTAAATCTAGCAAAACAGATTTTTCTCGTCTTGCGGTTGCCGATAGCTTGTATATGGAAGCGAATATATACCAGGGCTTAGTCATTCGTTTTGCCACACATTCACCCAGTTTGTGTACAGATTGTAAGTAATTGTCTATAGTATGTGTTTCGTGTGCCGTCGTACGCAGTGAGGTTTCTGAAAATACAAAGACATTCACTTCAGCTTGAAGGTTTATTCGTTTATTTTAAAAGTTCTTCTGGCATTGGATTGAAGAGAGTGTAAAGGCGAGTCTATAGTAATAGAACATCGAGCATTCGCCGTTTTTAAATTTTATCGAATCTCACTTCGATCACGACGCTCAGTGTTTTATTACAAGCTGATTTTAAAAACCAGCGAGCCTATTATGATTGGTGTAACATTTTATCGAGCAAAGGCACGAGCGCAAGAACGCACAATCATCAACAATGAACGCAAGGTAAAAATAAATGTTATAGGTAAATGCTCACTAGCCGTTAGCATTACGTCGAACCCAGCGTCAGGCATTCGCAGAAACTTTACTTTACGTGGAAATGCTTTTGGACACTGAGTTTTTGCCTGTATTGTACCATTCGTAAACACATTACATTTAAATTAATGCTCGAGAATATGCTCTAGTGTATACTCACCTTAAATAGATAAGCGTCGTAAGCGTACGTCTTATTTATTCTTACCACACATGATGAGCAGTGCTGTTTTTGTTAAAAATGGTACCAAATCGGTTCTTTCTGTGTCAATTTCATTCTCTATGGTGGCCAGTAAAACTTCGGTATGTTCAGAAAAAATGCTGAAGTATTTGTGAAGGATTTTGAAGTGGAACGCTGGAGTTAACATTTTCCGACGTTGATGCCATTTGTCACCTGCCAGAAATAACGTTATAAAACACCTATTCATTGGCTGACGATAATAAAAACGCAGGACCTACAGCCTACTTGCACAGCGTAGCTGGAATAATCATAAGGACAAGTCCTGCAGCAATGGACATGCTGCTTTCAGTTGAGGGGTGATATATGTTGATGGATTTGATGTATTAATTTGCTATTTAAAGAATTGGTTCTATAGGATTAATTTTATACTCTTATAAAACCGGATGGTTGACTCGATTCTGAAACAGTTCTGAGACAGTCGCTCCCCGATCAACTTTTAAAATTGATACTTATTGATTAAATTTCAATGACAGGATTGATAACTGAATAACTGAATCAAAAATGAAGAAACCAAAAATAAAATTAAGAATTCAAAAATAAAATTAAGATTTCAAAAATAAAATTTTTTAATTCAATGAAAATAAAATTGTGCGTTAAACCACCACTGAAATACGTTTTTATGTTACACTCTTTTGAGATAAATGCTGAGCATTTTTTTCGATGTTATTGAATAGTCCTATATCAATTTTAAATTTTTTACCAGTTTTCTATACTTAGTAAAGTTTTTTATACAACCAGTTTTTGGGAAAGCACTTGTTTTAGGCGTAAACAATAAACGAAAACAGTAAAATATGTATAATAAATATTTTATGCCTTGGTGTAAACGTGGGGGATAGCCTAAAGCTTCGGCCAAACCTGCGCGTCAAGTTCGCGGGATTCGGAACGCGAAGCGGGAGCGTCAACAACATGAAACTAAACGTGAACACCTGCGCGACTACTGCGGTCGCGTAGGTGACAAGGCGATATAGATAAACATGAGCAACGTCCGCCACGCGACTGACGCTCCCGCTTCGCAGTCGCTTTGGTCGCGCAGGTTTGGACGAAGCTTAACAGTTCTGTCGGCGAATCGTTCGCCGGTGAAAGGTTCTATCGAAGAAGTTCTCAAAATTGAATCGTTCTGAAAGCAAACCGTTCGTCAGAGAAACAAATGTCAGACCGGAATAACTTGGAATGACTAGTTGGATAAGAAAAATATTAAAACAAAAGAAGAACTAGCAGGGGATCGAGGAGGGGGGTGGAGGGGGGGGAGGGCTCATGGGATCAGACCGGGAATGAATCCTATTTCAATCAGTTCATGCGAATGTCTGCGCGGTGATGAAAACCGCTACGAACTGGAATTGTTCTGCTTACCATTACTCACTAATAATCCTTCCCCAAGCCAACCTTGCAGAAAGTCGTATGGCACGTGTTTCTGAATGAAAGCAGTTGTAGAAAGTATCAACTGAAAGTAAGCGGAAAAATAAATTATAATTTAAGGCGGATACTGTGTATCGTTCAGAGGGGTTCGTGGCTAAATGGTAACAGCAAGAGGTATCATGTTACCCAGTAGATAACTGGGTTGTGGAGTTCAGATAAGCAGCCGCTCTATGTAAAATATCTACTGATATTCAGCTGCATCTGGTTAGATTGGAAGCCAACCCCAACATCAGTCATCAGTCGGTGGCAAACAACGAAAATGAGAACAACACCGACTTCCGAAATTAAAGTTATTTTTCACTTTGCAGTGCCTTTTTTGGAAATCGTTTTTTTTTATCATTTGACTTGATGTTACAATTTTTATTATTTTTCATTTTTATCAATTTTACTATCAATGTCAAAGAATAATAAGCATCACCTTTGTACCTATTTTTCTGTTCTGTTTTTTTCTTGTCTGTTTATATATATAAAATATATAGTTTATAAAATATATAAATACGGGATGATTTTTTAGTCTCGAAATTTTTACAGGTGTCCCTTTCGATGTAGTCAGAAGATAAGTAGGTTATAGGTTATATGGTTCCATGGCATATGGCATTAGGGATTGTTCCCTATCGATATACTCTTCTGACTATGATTAACCACGGGGAATGAAAATTACCCATGGACCCGGTAATGGGTCGACCCACCGGAACCACGGGTGGTTCTACCCATGAATATGAACAACTTTCACTATGGGACTAACTCTGAAATCACAAAAAAAAAATTGCATTTGGCAATTCTTCAAAAGTTCAATACTAGACCTAAATGTATGAAACAGATAATATTTTTTTAGTGATTTCAGTGTTGGTCCCATAACGAAAGTTGTTCATGGGTCAACACCCTGGTAAAAGTAAGTGCAGTTTCGTAATGTAAATTCAGCTTTATGTAACTGTTGCACTGTTATTTTACTTTGAAAATGTAAGTATTATGTTTTCGTATCAGAGTAATTAATTGTGAGTGAACTTAATAAAACAAATAAAATAAAGAATAGGTACCTTCACGTCCTCCGGATGATAAATATGTACGGAGCGCATGTGAACTCCGTCCAGTCTCCACAGTCGACCATAGCTTTTGCGCCATATTCTCAGATGTTCAAAAAATTGTTCTGCAATAAAATTCAAGCTTGCATTTCCAAAAAAAAAAGTGTTTATTCACAGAAATTATTTTAAACAAGATGTAGGGGGGTAAGGGTACCTACTTAAGAACATTTTCGAAATGTCTTATTTAAAAAAAGATAACTGGAAATCTCTCTAATGTTTCTATGGAAACTTTAAAATCAGTCTAATTTGGCTGTAACACTATTTTTCGAAAATGTTCTTAAGTAACTTTTTAGACCTTTGTATCTTGCTTATGAGTATGAAGTTTCATTAATATCGGTTCATTCATTTCAAAAAACAAGGGCTTGAAAGTTTGTATGAAATGCCGTATGGAGGGATGCGCTAGGTAGCCCACGAAATTCAAATTGTCTTACGTTTTTTGCAATTAGGAGGTCAGTGTCATGTTGAATGTTGATTAAAAAAAAAAAATTACTAACAAAATAATAATCATCAATACATCCTATTGATTGATATTTCATGAAATAGTCATTGAATAGGATTATGAACTTATTTATGATTTTCGCGGGCTACCTAGCGCATTCTCCTTAAGTCATAATAACTATGAATATTTAGATATTTATTTTGAGGGAATAAAAGCGAATCGATTAAAGGTGCTTTATTAAAGGTGCCCAGGAGAGGGACAGCGTAGGCTAGTAAAAAAAAGAGTGTAAACATACCTGGACTTTTATGCATAGCAAATACATGCCCAAATACGGGCACTCTTGTAGGCCCAGGGATCTTGGCCATCAGTCGCCCGGCATGGCAACATCTGAAATAGACACCAACTATCACAAACACTAAAATAATAATACAAAATAAATCCAGAATCATTATGAAAAGCTGTTAGCTGTAGCAACGACTATTCAATAATGGCGCGAGGAACGACAGAAACATTTCATTATGTTTTATTTTTATGTCAGAAGGTTCAATTTCGTTTTGTTTTGTTCATATATACCTGTTCAATTATATTGTAAAAATATATTTAAAAAAACAAAAAAACTGACTGCGGCCATATTTGAGTTCCGCCTGTTTCAACTTTTATTTAATTTATAAAATGGGCTGATTTTTAGCTTTCCAGTTTTTTTTAACTTAAGTTTTTTACCGTAGTCGGGTTTTTTTCAATACCTTTTATATTTCCAGCTTTTTTGTTCACAATAATGTGAAAGGTTTTTTTTTTTTTTCATTTTGTGTTTTTTGATTTGTCACTTTGAATTAATTTTAATCATTATTAAAAGTTGTTCATATTTTTGTAATTTCACCTTTTAAAACCCTTCATTTTGATATCCCACTCGATGGCATTAGAAGAAAAAAAAAAATCGAACTCCACAGTATGGCACCCCAAATCCGCCATTTTACTTTGTTTTTTATTTTAATGTAGCCAGTGACACTCGCGCTACCAAGACAAATCTAAAGACGTATAATTTATCCACATCCGTTCATTCGTTTAGGAGTTACGAGGGAACAAAGAAACGGACATACATACGCAAGTATGTATGTATGTCCGTATAAAGGTCAAACACATAACCCTCCTTTTTGGCTTCGCCGAAGTCAGATAAATAAATGGTTTTGTATGTCGTTTAATTTTTTGTTTTGTTTGCAAACGTTGAGTTCTTGCAATGTCAAGTGATTTCAAAGTATTTTAACCTTTGTGTACGCTCTTTATCCTTTGGTATTTGTTGCCATCCGAGGGTTCTGTTAGACTGAAGGATGATTTGTGACCGTGACCGTGAATGAGCAGTGGTGGCCCGGTTGTAACGGCCCGACTTACGAGTATGTCGTGGGTTCGAATACAGACAGGCGCATTATTTTGTATAAATAATTTCATTACCACAGCTCTCAAAATGGTGAAGAAAACATCGTGAGGAAACCGGCATGTCCTAGAAGCAAACATCCAAAGACATGTGACATCTCCCAACCCGCATTGGGCCCGCGTGGTGGATTATGGTCTACGTCCTCTCTCAGACAGGAGGCCTGTGGGCTGTGTTATAGGAGTGGAAACATTATGGGCTGGTTATGCTTGTGCGCGAGCTGGGCCACACTTCACGAGCATTTTACATATGTGAAGCAGTTCATGCTACACCGTGCAGCGTCCGTGTGCCATCCGAGTCGTGGTCCCTACAAATCGAGCAGTCTACTTCCCTGCTGTGCACGATGTCCGTGGTTTCGTTCGAAGTTACAGGCGTTTCATACTTCGTATCACTTACAGATTTATATACGGATATAAATCCGTAAGTGATATGTGAGTATGAAACGATTAGCATCCTAATTGCGTAACAAACTGTCAATTTCAAAAATGCATCTGCTCAACAACGTAAATAATTCAACGAATATTGTTGAACTGTCAATGTTTTCACCTGTCCGAAAAATTTAATTTGACACTTCTTTTGACGGATCAACCACTTTCGGATAAGCCCGTATTTTTGTTGCCAGACTTACGGCCGAACCCGTAACCTATTGACAGATAGCTACCGGCTTGTTTATAAGTACCTAATAACAGCCGCACGGGTCGATCCGTGTATGGGTGACCATCTTCACATACCCCTCCGTGCCTCGAAAATCACGTTAAGCCGCTTGTCAAGGCTGTCATTCGTTTATCTTTGAAAGTCGTGACAGGTCGTTAGTAACCCGAAAGTCTGACAACCGGTCTTACTAAGGGGTATCGTATTACCCACTGGGTTGTGGAGGTCAGATAGGCAAACGTTCCATGTAAAATACTGGTATTCAGCTGCATCCGGTTAGACTGGAAGCTGACCCCAGAATAGTTGGGAAAAGGCTAGGTAGATTATAGATAGCTACTGATGGTAGCCAGTATAATTATAGGTAACTGTCAGTATATTATAATCATACAGCATATCACTACTATATAGATTATTGGGACGTTAAAACCAGAGATAGACAGGTTTTTCTACCGCAGTATGCCAAAACTGGTGATAGATAGGTTCGGCTGTAAGAGAGTAAACCCCAGACAAGGACGCGGCTCGAGTCCGTGACGGTCTTGCATAAATCAGCCCTAAATCACGTGGTGTCCTATGGAGTACCTGGGGGCCTAAAAAGGCCACTTTGGCAGAATCATAACACAATTCAAAATTATCACGCAATTTCATATGTATGACAGTTTTTTTATGGAGATTCGTAAAACGCTATAGGTACACCTCTGCCTAACCCTTCAGGGATATAGAGGTGTGAAACTGTCAAACAGATGAATTGCGTGATATGAATTGTTTTATGGCCCCCTCCTCTCGCTCGCTTTTCGCGGGTATTGGCCAAACATTGTCTAGTCAACGCAGTTTAGAGCCTGTCAACACTTGACTGCACTAAAGCCCCGCGGATGGTCACGTGTGTGTAGTTATTATTGCAGGAGATTGCAGTCTTTGTTACTAAGATTTTATTGGTTTAATCCACACTAGGTTTAATCTCGGACGATACCGAGATCTCCTGCGCTTATACACACATTCACAGCGTGTTTGTACTTACAATGGGTAACCAAAAGTAAAGCGCGCGTCTTTTCGTGAGATAAAAAAAACTATTATTATATTTTATCTAGGAATTTTATTTGTTATTTTAGGAATCACTCTGTCTGTTAGAATGTTATTTTATTGAAATAAAGTCACTAATATTGTTTATGTATTTTATTTAAGACAAGTATTTAGGTAACCCTACCTAGTTAAAAAAAAATAAAACATCGGTAGCTTTGATTATAGCTTCTATTAACCTTTAATAATCCTTTAATATATTACAAAATGTGACTCTCACCTAAGTTAAAGGTAATTTTACACCCCTTTATAAGGAAAATGTATTTACTTACATAAGAAAAACTTTTATACAAAAAAAAAGCAACCGACTTTGAAAAAAAAAACACTAAAGTGAAAAATAACTTTAATTTCGGGAGTCGGTCGGTGTCTTTCGTTTTTTGCCACCGACTGCCAAGCTTAAAGTTATTTTTCACTTTGTAGAGTTTTTTTGGAAGTCGGTGGTTTTTTTTTTTGTAAACAGTTATTTTTTCAACTTTTTAGGTGTAAACCCCACACAAATTCATAAAACATTACTTGCTATACTTAGTATCTCTAAGTAGTCTGTGCTTGCTATGTCAATATCAGTGACAGGAAGTTATATTATAACATCATCAATATAAACTAAGTGGAAAAAATACGTATTATTGAAGCCAACTCTAAAAAAAAATTTTTTTTGAAATCTAATTACTATACACTATGATTTAAAATTCTAGTTCCAAATGTTTGAACTGTAATGTTTTTATTGACTAATTCAACCTACGACTTATCATAAAAAATAATCAAGTAATCCCTTAGGATAACCTGATTATGTTTTTATTTAAAACTAGCTGTGCCCGCGACTTCGTTCGCGTGGATGTCGGAAAACAATAGGTAATATGTCGCTTAGGAAAGGTGTAATTGCCACTCCTTCATTGAAAAGGAAGAATCATCAGATCTTGCCTGGTAACGCTTTCCTTACCTAGGGTTCTCTACCACGGCCCTTTCGACTGCAATCACTGCGTCTTCATGGTTCATAATGACAATGCGACGAAGTGTCACTTTGATTTTTGAGAACAAATTAAAATAAAAGCGCCTGCTCGAGGCTGATTATCTAACCAAACAGCCATAATTATGTCCATTTTATTTTGCGTCTGTCTTAGAATACCAACTTGTAACATCATATCACCATTTTATCTAAAGTATATCTGAGATTAGTAGGTGAAGTTTGAAGTTAGTTTTTCTAAGTCTTGTGTTCTTCTCTGTGGTAAATTTAGAATTTCTTAACTTGGTATTTAAGATATCATATATACCTACCAATATTATGACTTATAAAGCATCGAGATATATATATGATAAAAGGAAGAATACATTAATGGTAAGAGCTTCTACATAAAGTTGCCCGTGTAAAAAGCAACCCATTAAACTTTGGTTATATTTGACACCGGCCGCCATTTAAACTACGAAGATGAAACCCATGAAAACTTTAGACATGATTTTGATTTAGACCTTATACTGCCGAAAACCAGAAAAAAAATTGTAAAGATAATTACAAAAAAATATAACCGACTTCCATAAAAAACCCTACAAAGTGCAAAATTACCTTAGTTTGGGAAGACGTTGCGCGTTGGCAAGAAATTACAGACTTCTGTAACCAAAGGTCTATTGCACTTTGAAGTGTGTTTTTAAGTCAGTTGTATTTTATTTTATTTCACACAAAGTCGTGTAAGTTTATATTGAAAACCATGAAAACGACACACTACGAATTTTTCGATTTGCAGCCGCCATCTTGGACTTTCATTTTAACCAGTACTAAAACGGTTTACCAACAGTCGATTGGTCCATGAGCCGTTGGTCAACACCATTAACTTTTCATCCAAAGGACTTGTGACCCACGAACGTTTCCCCAACAGAACTCTACGTCAGTGAATGCTTAACCAACAGAATGTTTTGACCAATAACTTTTCACCCAAAGAACATTTGACCCATGTCAAATAGAACTAAGGATGCAAGGGCGAGCGAAGCGAGCTCGGGACTCGGGGCACCCCGACTTGGACAGGTAGGGTTCGAGGGGATGATGGCGGCTCAAGTGAGCGAGCAAAGCGAGCGAAGGGCACCCCGAGGTTAGGCTTGGTTAGGTTACTTTATACCCTTTTCACAGAAATAAAGGACTACGTCTTATTGTTATTTTACTTTCACCTTTCCCGGCGTCTGTTGGCCTTGTTCTTTGGGTGAAAAGTTATTGGTCAAAACATTCTGTTGGTAAAGCATTCACTGACCTAGAGTTATGTTGGCAAAACGATCGTGGTTGAAAAGTCTTTTGGAAAAAAGTTAATGGTTTAAAGATAATGTTCACCAACGGTTCATGGGCTAATCGACGGTGGGGAAGCCGTTACAGTTTCATTTTAACCTCACTATTGGCTTCAGCACTCTCAAAAACCAATAAAACGAAACCCATAAAAAAAAATGCAACCTCCATCTTGGATTTTCGTTTTGACCTGCCTATCGGCTTCAGCACCTTTGAAATCTATGAAAACGTCATCCATGACAAAAAATCAAAACAAAATTGCAGCCGCCATCTTGGATTTTCATTTTGACCTGACTATCGGCTTCAGCACCCTCGAAAACTATCAAAACGACACCCATGACAAAACATTTAAAAAAAATGGAGCCGCCATCTTGGGTTTTCATTTTGACCTGACTATCGACTTCAGCACCCTCAAAAACCATGAAAACGACAAACATGACAAAAAAAATTGCAGCCACCATCTTGGATTTTCATTTTGACCTGACTATCGAATTCAGCACCCTCGAAAACCATGAAAACGACACCCATGACGAAAAAATTAAAAATTTAGGGAACCGCCATCTTTGATTTTCTTTTTGACCTCACTTACCGGGGTCAGGATCCATGAAAAATAGCTCTCTTTCTCTCTCTGTGTGTGTGTGTGTCTATCTATCTATTACTATGAAAAATGAGGCATAACGCTTTTTCGTAATTTGACGATTTCTCCCTTACAACTCCTACCGCAAGCTCCATATAAGAACTTCGTTAAAAAACGAAAAAAAGCGATTTTTTTAATATCATTATCATTACTTTTTAAAATAACATAGACATAAGTAGGTATCTGTGTTATTTCGTCATTTAAGTAAGCATAAACTAATAGGACGTGATTACTCACATCACAACAACAATATGTTTTCGTTAGTAGGTACCATATCGCGCCAATAGATGTCGTTACGTGTTACTAAAAAACGTAAAAAGTTGTTCCTAGAATACTTTAAATTGATTATATCTTTTGATAGAGTGAACCGATTGCGATGAAACAAAAACTAATCACTGCTCCGAGTTCTACACCATATTTGAGTATAAAAAGTAACCGTATTGGTTTGGTACTTTTTACGTTTACCCTGTTCAAATCAATAATCTGTCACATCCAAACAGACAAACAGACAAACCGACAAACAGACAAAAATTCCAAAAATTGATGAAATGGCATCTGTTGGTTATCCTTTAACACCCCAACTATTTTTTTTGGAAATATTTTCAATGTACAGAAACGTCTCGTCTACAGATTTATTATATGTATATAGATAGAAGATATAGAAGATCATAATTTATTTCATCACAGCTGTAGTGGAAAAACTGTCAACTAACATTCGGAGTGTACCACTGTATGTTCGAGTGACGTACCTATAGGTATTTGTCATTTACATGATTCGTCAACGTTTGAATACGATCTTTGATTTATAGGAACCACTTTGAAAACAATTGTTAAAAAGGATCCTAGTTAAAAAAACGAATCGTTGATAGGTTCGTCCATATGTGGACAACGGGGTATTCGTACAATTTTATTTCTTTTAATCTATCAAGGTTAAAATTGTATATTGATTAATCTCGTTTGTTTATTTTTAACTTAATTATCAGGCATTATTTCTATTCCGGAAGCGGACACAGATTGGGTGCGTGGTCCTCAGAACGATATCAGTCGTGAAGATAAGATCCTCAGGTTTCGTAACTGGGTCCAGCCTGAACCTTCGCAGGATACTGGACATCATAGTCTTCAGCTCCATTTGGGCAAACTTTTGACCTGAAATAACAAAAATAGTAAAAATGTAAAAGGATTAGAAAACGAGACAGCCAAGCGGTCTTCACGTGACCAGAGGGTTGGCCTATTTTTTGGCCAAAGAATCAGCATCGCCATGCAACGTGGCAATGCTGTCAGACTTTTGGGCACTTTTTAAAATATTGTGGGAGGTTGTAAGGAATTGTTAGCCCACTGGTAAGGACCCTAACTTACGAGTACGAGTCGTGGGTGTAAATCCGGGCAGAAATGACTTTTTTATGCATTTTTTTAAGGATAAGATTCGCAAGGAAAGCGACCAGTCTTAAAACCAAAAATTCGAGGACTTCGGGCATTCTCCAGTCATCACTTTAAACGTGGAATTACGGCTCTCTCCCTCTCAAAATCAAAATCAAAAGTCATTTATTCAAACTAAGCTGAGAATCAGCACTTTTCGAACGTCAAAATTACAAAAGACAGTCCCCCAAAACGCCCGCCCTTCACCACTTCCTAGTGCTTTCGCTGGGGAGAAGAAGTGGCGCAACAAACTCCCCAGCAGCACAGCTGTCTGTTCAGTTATAAAATACTCGACTGTATACAATACTAGATCTGCAAAGTATCTAATTAACATTACAGGACACAAAACATTCAATTAAATTATTTGCCATATTTTAATTGAATGTTGTGTCCTGTCCTACTCTCAGAGAGTAGGCCCAAGTACCAGCAACGGGAACATTATAGGCTGATCAGATCATGTAAGATTACCAATGTGTAAGTATACAGGACAAACACATTTATTTACTTATTCTTAAGTTGACATAATGCAGCACTGCATTGTAATCTGTACAGGCGTTTGCACTAGTGTTATGTCAAATGCAGCGAGTATATAAGTTCCATTTAATGAAGATACGTTATCTGGTGAGATCGAGGTCAAGAGTCCATTTATTGATAAACATAAATTATTTGTTTGTTTATTTGCGAACATAAATTATCATAACAGGATATCCCGGGGCGATAGGGTAAAATTAAATTATAAATGAAATTAATAAAAATAAATTAATTATACAGGGTAAATTACTGACTCGCTAGCTAATTTAATTTAATCGGGTATCGTTATCTAATCATAGCAAAACAAAAAAGAAATTAATGAATTATTTTTTGGGGTCAACGACAGTTGGTGGTGTAATTACTTGAAATATTAGTTTAAACATTAGTTTTTTTTTTGTGTAAACTTCACAGACGTGAAGGGTAACACGAAAAAAAAAAACTCATTTTCTCAATTCATATTTCAAGTACTACATATCTCAATACACTACACTACACTACTACTATATTGGAGGTACCAACCTATGCAGTTCCTGGGTCCAGCACTAAACGGTATGTAGGCATACGGGTGGCGACTGATACAGTTCTCTGGCAGAAACCTCTCTGGAATAAACTTTTCCGGTTCTGGGAATATCTCCGGGTTCCGATGGATATCAAACACGTTGAAGTTGCACATCGTATTATATGGGACTCTATGTTCACCTGTAGCGTTAGGAAAAAAACGTGACATTACTATAGGCCACATTAGCACAGCCTTCGATCAACTATAATAGTACTAGATTGAAGGAGCAAAAACACATCGCCCAAGTGGCCGCGATTGCTTGCAACTTGATTATCGTTTGCAATATATTCACTACTTTGATTGAAAAGTAAACGTATTTTTAAAATAAGAATAAAAATATTTATGGAAATTAAAACATAATTTCTGAGCAATAAGGTTGAAAAAACTATGTTGCTTAAACCACAAATGTGGTCTTATTTTTCCGGTCGTTTTTGATGCGCTCGCGCGCTCATCGGAAGTCTAGTAAGGGCCACATGTATTGTTTGGCATTGGTCTGGGGCTGCTTGAATAGGAATTAAGCATGTAAAGAATCCTTTAAACAGGCCTAGCTCTTAACAGACCAGAGGGGCAATTCTCGTAATTTTAAGAACGTTCACAGTCTGATCTCAGTCTCACTCAATCTGTCAATAATACCTTTAATTTTCCTACATTTTTGACAAGTTTTTGACATTTTGTTTGACGCCGAGATGAGTATGCGACTAGATTTCGAACATTTTTTATTACGGGAATTGGCCTTCAGATAAATGGAACAGTTCCGACTAGAATGAATTGAGTTTGTTGTAAAGGATCAAAAATTAAGTCTGAAATAAATAGCATTTCAAATACCAACAAAAAACCTTGGCTAACAAATCAAGTCGTGAGCAAAATTTTAGATACAAAAGGAAACATTATGGACATAAGACATGGTCAAAAGTTAAAACATACCAATTTCGACATCCTCCTTGAAATATCTAGAGATGAAATGCACACTGGGGTACAACCGAAGTGACTCTTTAATACAACACTCTAAGTACTTCATTTGACTCAAGTCCTCGATTGTAGGAGATCTTTGACTGTCACCGAAAATGCTCCTCATCTCTTCAGCTATCGAGTCCTGAAATTTGTGTATTTTTAATTAAGTGTTAATGTGTTGGTTTAGCAGTCACAAGAGCTACTGCCGAACATGAGGTCGTCTGGATTTGTGACCAGTTGATGGTATAAGGCCTCCTATAACATGGAACTCAAAGAAGACATTATCTGGCGAAATTGTAGATAATTTGGTATACCTCTACGTAACCCTTCAGAGCAAACAAGCGTGATGTTATGTTATGTTGCTATGCATGGATTTTGATAAACCAAACATCAGAGAAAAAAAATGAGTAGGTAATCGTGGTTATTGGGCACTAGCGAACGACCAACGACCAAGGTTTACAATAACATACAATCAGTGTAGTTGCTAACTATGGTGGAGACGGTTGTCCTCAGTCAAGTCAAAAAAAGCATTTATTTCAAATAGGCATATAAAAGGCACTTTAGAACGTCAAAAATTACAATAAAATAGAATTGATTCTAGTCGCCCCTTCCAAAAGGTAGTTTTCGTATGGAGAAGAATGAGTACGAAACTCCACCTTTACTCTTTTAAAATGTTTTACAATATTTTGCATAGGTACATTAATTATATAATTAATAATATTATGTAAAGACGATGCATCTTAAATAAAATTACTATAATATACAATAGATAAAAAAAATAAAAATGAAAGTAATTACAAAATGTAAATCAATGTCAAAAATAGGTCAAAAATGATAAATTTTACGATTAAATTAGCAACCAGTTTGATTTTGTCTAGACTATTGTCCTATGGAGCATGACCAGCATGTTTCCAAGCGTTCTTATCCTGGATATAATCTTCTAATTTGTGGTATGCTTGTTTATAAAGTGTACGTTAAATGTGAGTTTTAAATTTTCTTTCATTTAATTGCAGTATATCACAAAGTATTTTATTGTAACATTTAACACAGTACCTCATAAAAGATGTATGTACTTTGACTATTCTGAAAAATGGTTGATGTAATTTATCTTTATTTCTAATAAGTTTTTTTTAAATTAAAATAACGTAGATTTTTTTTTACATACATAATATTTTCAAATCATAAACAAATCATTTATTTTAATAGGAATAATATATGTTTAACATAGTTTGCATATAAAAATAACAAATTTAAATCCTAACTTAACTAAAACTATACAAAAACTAAAATATTGCGTCGAAAAATTCGTCCGCATTGCTGTCGACTGGTAATGTACCCAAGAGACTGGCAGCATTACCACGTTGTATGGCAATGCTTAACCTTTGGCCAAGGTAAAAGCCAGCCCTTGGGTCACGGGAAGTGTCAACCAGCCGTTTTGAAATTTCCTTAAATAGGGCATGAGCACTCGGACCCCACGACCCGAGGGTTTCAACCCCAAACGGCTCGAAAATATAATTTCCGATAAGGTTATTATATTTTCGCCGCTTGAGGTTTTCCGCAGCCGCAGGAGCAGCACCAGCACAGCATGCCGAGCCAGGAAGAATATTAATATTAATATTATTATATATTATAAGAATATTTTCATAAATGAGTATAAGTTTTCATAACCTCTTAAACACATTGCATGGTAATTTGATTGGCTATAGTTACCTATTTCAGTCAGCTAGTTTATTAAATGTATGACACGTGACCAGAGGGCTGGGTCGTTCTTTGGCCAAAGAATTAGCATTGCCATTCAACGTGGCAATGCTGCCAGTCTTCTGGGCACGTTTCCGGATGACAGCGATGCGGAAGAGTACTTCGACGACTAAGTGTAAATAGTTTAAAAGTACCTCACTAACTAACTACTAAATCACTTAACCAGCCTAACATTATAAGTATAGTACAGACGCCAGCACATCAAGCTACCCCAAACTGTCAAATTTTCCCAATCAACCTTAAACCTTACGATGTAGCGATAAAGTTGAAAATGGGAAATCATCCAATGACCCCTCCCGCTCTGGGTGGAGCGGAAGGGAGTGTCAGACTCTTACTGACTAAAACCCATCCGTGTTCCTTCCTTAGCCCTTTATGTTCCGGGGCAGCGGTAACCCTTTCGGACAATCCCGCTGCCCAGGTTGATGTGCTGGCGTCTGTACATTAGGCCACACGTCAAGTCACCAGTAAGTATAATATAAATTGACCTCTATTGAAACTCCGTTATACTCTAGGCCAGCTCAAGGTCATAGTGTTACTACGTCGACAGTAAATGCATACAAAAGATATAATATTGATAATGCGCTTGATTTTGCAGCAAGTGGCGCCATCTAGTTTATTTTTTGTGGAATCACTGAAGAGGTCGACTACGAGTGACACTGGCTAGTGACAGTCACTAGCAGAGCGTCACATCGATATTTGCATGGCGGCTGTCTTCTGAAAAGAAGATGATGTGAAGGGAGCCGCTGTCGTACCACATCCATGACGAACTGCTATATTCTGGCACAATCCTAATGATATTGAAGCTGCTGAACCACTAATACGGTAACCACTTCTGGTAAAGGCTATCCTGCGCCGTAACGCTTCAAATTTTTAAGCACGATAGATTTTATACAATACACACAATCAAAAGCTGTACCTGTATGTCCGGTTCGTTGGCGAGTCTCATGATCATGAAACAAAGTGCTGTTGCAGTCGTATCGTGACCCTGGAATACAAACATATTGTCGTGTTTAAAATTGATCAGGCACCTATTTTATTAAAAAGGATCGAGTTTTTGAATGAATGTCCTTAGATTTTGACCGAGTAAAAAACGGTCAAATCTAAGGGAAAACGTGACTGGTTTGCTGGACATTGACGCACAAACTGTAACCACGAATTTAGCACAGGATTCTAGACCTCTAGCGTACAAATTATTCGGCGGTTATCAAAATAAAATCTGTTGTTAGCAAGAAAAGTATAAATACCTACGCGGTCAAAATGCATGAAACAGCTAATTTTTTTTTTATAATCGACTAACTGTTTCAGCACACTCCCCTGTGCTAAAATTGTTCGTCGATTATTAATGTATACATTTTTTCATGATTATACATAATCATGAAGAAATTTAGAATCATGTACTGAATCCATGGGTTGCGCGTCAATGCATAGTTAATTTGTAGCATAGCATTAATTACTTACTTCAAACATAAACGTGTCGACTTCTTCTGTGATTCCATTTTCATCGATATTTCCTTTTTCTTCTTCATCTAGTAACAAGTCCAGCATGGCTAGCTTAGCCTTTTTACCATATACATTATCTTCACCATCATCAATGTATTTAGATAAATTATTATTTTTCCTATATTCCCTTCTGTCCTGAATTATTTGTGTGGTGAATTTCTTCAAAGTATTTAATGCTTCGTTCTGAATCTTCGCAGTTCCACTAAATTGGAACAACGCATCTGAGTATAACCAAATCCTCGTAACTCGGTATAACACGGTCAACGCCAATGTGTGTAATGGTTTAAAGTATTTGTTGGCTAATGAATCTTCTCCTTCTCGAGTCGTGGCTCCCATTGCGGTTTCTAAGACGAACAAAATACGTTCCTTTTTGGTCTCGGACAATTGTACGTAATTAGCATCTAAACAGACAATTAATATCGCAACTGCTGTCTTGCTAAACAACTATAGCGACCCGTCCAGCTTCGCATATGTCTCTACTCTCAGAAGTGACAGTTTTACTTTATTTTTGTACATTACTTTATATTAATTTGGTATATTATCATATTTTAGTTTTACTTATTAAATGATTGTCTTAATAAAAGCGCGCTTTTGGATTTTCAACTTCCGGTGCTCAGCCGCGCGAGAGTATCCAACAGCGCGCTTATATTTAGGCATTCATTTAGAGGTCGTCTAGTGTGAGTGAAAACGGGATTAGTTCATATTAGTAGTTCATAGCTGAGCAAAATGTTTGAAACATACAAGGTGTATCTTACCACAAATAACGCCAAGAGTAGCCTTGCTGATAAGTGGGAACAGATCAGATTGGTCCTTATCAACCTCTTTTTCAACAGTGTTCACTAGTTCCTGGGAATGTTCACAGAACGTGGCGAAGAACCGCTTCAAGATTAGAAAGTGGAACGCAGGTGTTAACATTTTACGGCGATGTTGCCACTTTTCACCTGTAACAAGTAGTTAACACATTGACTGCCAGACAACAGAAAAGCTATTGTTGCCGGACATGGCACCGTGTGACTGGGGTGGCAATGACTTAAAATACTTTGGTGCTTATTTTTGAACTACTAAGAGATACATAATTTTGTGTAAATATCTTGGTACAGTCGGCCTCATGTCAGTGGTAACTTACACTTACATCTGGAGATGCCATATTGTAGTAGGTATGCATGTATAATATGTATATATATACGTTTGCGCACGTAAAAATAGCGCATAGGGATTTTATTGCGCAATGGATTTTCAACTCTCGTTATTGAGCCGAGTATTTAAAAATCCAATAGAGCACATCCCAGTGCATCAAAAGAACACACTGTTGGATTTTTTAAACTCTTAGCGCTAAGCAAAGCGTTGAAAATCCATTGCGCAAAAAAAAAATACCCGCGGGAAAAACGCCCGTGCCTACCTGGGCTTAGAGGTCAGCTTATACTGGTTTTATTAACAGTGACGTGTGCCCTACTACCCTAACTACATTATGAAAAGTCATTATGAAATCTGTTTTATCAGTGTTTACAAACATTGTAACAATGTTTTTATTAATTTATCAATACAACTTATTTATCAAAAACCTACCTGTACTCGTCAAAAGTCCTTCACGTAACCACGGAAACAAGAATTTGTAGGGGTAACTTTTGTCTAGATACCGTGTAGACGACAAAATTACCTGAAAAAAAAAATGTTTTGCCAAACTTAGGAACGGGGCACTCAGTTGGATATACAGTACCTACACTCGCGAGAATAAAAAGATTTTATGGGCCGACATTACCTTGTGGTATTCCTAAAGTACAATAATTATTTTTCCACCTTAATAATAAACGTTATACAGCATCTGTATAGTTACACAATGCTTTGTCTTCTTCTTTTGAAAGTCAAAACTGACAACTAGAGTATCTCGCGGAGATTTGTAAGAATTGTAACATATTTCGTGGACAATAAGTATCATTTGTGCTTACCTCAATATCCTCTGGTTTATACACATACACTGCCCGGTAGTTAAAACCACGTAATTTCCATAAGTAACCAAAGCGTTTGCGCCATTCTATTTGACAATAGAACATTTGTACTGAAAAAAATAAGATTATCAATCTCGTCTGCAATGCAGCAATGAGAAAAAAACAAAACAACTGACTTCATTTTTGTTTTTTGTATAAACGTTAATATTTTTTGACTTTTTAGTTGTGGTAACTAATTGGTGGGTTTGTGGCTAAGTTATAACAGCCGCACGGGTCGATCGATCAGGTTAATCTACGCTTGCCGTGGTTGGTTCGTGGATAGACCATCTTTATATACTAAGACCCCTCCGTGCCTCGCAAGGACGTCAAAAGCGTCAAATCATTAAAAAAAAAAACAATCAGGGCTATCAATTTAATTTTTTTAGATAACCACGATAGTTTTTATGATTTTTTTTCTTTGAGCTCTATGCGAAGTGATTGAAAAAAAAAATTTGTCATAACCTTTGAACCGCAAAAAAATTCACCGACATTCTCAGGGTTAAAAAGTTTGGAAATGACCTTGCTCATACTTCCTATTCGATTTGCTATTCGATTTGGTCCATACTTCCAGGGACATCCTATAAATATAAAGTTAGTCAGTAGCATCTGGGGTACATGGTGACAAGTGGTTTTTACCTACACCCACATTTTGCCTGAGTCGTTATTCACCTCTGCCTGCCCCATCGGGGTATAGATGCATGCTTTCAAAATTATAAATGTAGAGCCTCTCAACTGTGGGAAAATCAAAATTTGATTTATAACAGTAGAAAAAGTAATTGTGTCTCATTAGTCACAGTTGAGCTTAAACAGAGAGCGATCATACAGTGAAACTTTTGTTTATAATGAATGCACTTCAACTGCACGGTTTATCTCACTGCCAAAGGTCAGGGGCAAGACAAGTATATGGAACTGTAGCAGCACTAATGTAATTATTAGAATTCTGTGGAGATCCGCGACGGGGCCAAGATGACACAGACAAGATAATCTCTACTAATAATAAAACTGAAGAGTTTTCTTGTCTCTGGAACTCCGACACGGATTTAAAAGATATTTTTGCATTGAAGAGACCAATTCTTGAGGAAGGCTATTTAACATCACGCTAGGACTCTTAGAAGACGAGCAAATAGATAAAAAGTCAGAAAGAACCTATGCGATAACGACGAAGTTGGACGGGAACATGAAATTTTACGCTGATGAAGTCTCGGGCAGACGTCAGTATATGATATAGGCGTCGTTGTTATAAATATACAGGGTGAAATTGAAAACATGCGACAAATCGAAATGGGAGATTGTACTCATCATTATGAAAAACTTTTACTATGGGACCAAACCTGAAATCGCGAAAAAAAATCAGCTGTTTCCTACATTTATGTTCGCATAACTCGTCAAAATGTAGGGAACAGCTGTTTTCTTTTTCGCGATTTCAGGTTTGGTCCCATAGTAAAAGTTTTTCATAATGATGAGAGAGAATTTGTCAAGATCACCCTTCATTAGATTTTTCAAGGCCCCAATAGCTCTGCAACCTCTTTGTTTTGTCTTGCCTGGAAAGAGACTATTTGACCAAGATAGAGATACTTATCGACGTATTAAACCTCACAACTCACAGCCACACTGATCCTGCGAAGCGGGCTGTTTGTCATCAACTTGATGCTAATTTCATAAGTAAGATATTTGCACCGGTATTATCTGTTGCCATTAGAACGACAGAGATAAATGGATAATACCACTAACGCATCTATTATCTGTGCTATTATTATTTTACTCACAACGCAAAACCGTTACTATATTTTACCTATTTCCATTTTTATGATAACTCAGTTATCATTACGATAATATTAACCACCATAGAAGAAAATAAAATAAAAACTGCACTTACCAGGGGTAATAAATATGTCGAGCATATTTCCAATTAAAAACGTTTCCTTCGGTCCTTTAATTTTATTAATTAATCTGCTTCCATGGTTGTATCGGAAATACAAATGTGAGCCTAAAACTAAAATGCAGAATAAAAGAAAAAGTAATAGAAACATTATTAACATGGTATTGTCTCGACGGTCGTGAAAATACTGATTGCTGATAAGCGATAGCTTTAAGTACATTTCTCAGTACCGCTTAGGGTACGCGTACACGGGTGACAATGATACTCGTAAATGATATTTACACATAGGTACATAATATATAAATTCACGCCCTCTTCCCATGGTTGGCAGAAACTACAGAATGCTACGATCGCGATCCTTACATAAGCCTATCCCTCCTTCCCCTTTAAATTATATTATATATTTTATTTCGTATATTGGTTAAAAAAAACAAGTGTTTTTTATACCAATTTACGAAATAATTATAATTATGTTATAAAAGTAGATGAGTTCGGTGTCCTGACTACTCAGAGAAGAAAGACAAACAAACTCAGAGGTCACAGTTTTAAAGTCCAGACATAATCTTGGTCAGGTTAAATGAGGACCATGCAGGTTGATGTCTGAGATGGTCTATTGAGGAAAGAGCAATACACATTTGAGTGCACCTGTCCCGTAGTCCAGTCGATGCACGCATTTTTCAGTAATCGTGTAACTCAACTCAGAACTTAAGGAGCTCAGCGACAAAATCGTTACATAAATAACAAGAATAATAAAATATTATAATTTCAGCGGAAAGACGTCCATTGCTGGACATAGGTCGAAGTGGAGGTGCTTGGGGGAGCTCAAGCACCTTCACTTCGACCGATTCTATGCTTCCCGCATCCAACGGATTCCTGCAGGTTGGATAAAATTTTATGATTCTTGGCAATGTTGATCAAATATATAACTAATAGTAGTCAAATGAAAGCCCTTTTCCTCTCTCCTACTTTTGCTGTGCCCGACAGGGTCCACAATGATCATATTCTGTAAAACCTACCACTGCAATGCACAAAATACACTGAGAAAGCAAAAAAAAATTATTGAGTATTGAGTATTATTAATATGTCGTTACGACTGACGACAACAAACAATTTACTGCGATGCCAAAATTCTAAATATTCTCTCTATGTTCCCTTCCACTTCATTGAAGTATCTCTCATTATACTGAGCGATAACAAGCAAGTATAACAAACTATGAAACAAATTTAGCATAAAAACATGATGATTATGAGCACTTGGGCAATGATTGCTGCAACTGTTACCTTCACTGTCCTCCCAAGAAGAAGGGACTAAGGGGTGTTAAGAAGGGACGGGGCCTGCGAGGAATTTGAAAAATAGGTATTTGAAGAAACTATTGCCATCGCCTTACCTCAAGTCTGCCCCCGTATTGTGTGATAGGGACAGCTGCAGAAAAATTTTGACGAGATCGACGTTTCGTATTCCCCATTTTTCTCCTCGAAAACTGAGCTGATTCAATTATTTTTTACATTAATATTTTAAGAAAGAGTACATAATTATGTTTAGGTTCCTATAATTTTTTTTTATGTTAAAAACTTTTCTAATTTGTCTGGTAGTCCTCTAATCACGGTGGTAAAAATAGGGCATTTTTGTAATTTTTAGAGGGTCATATTTTCTTTACCAATTAGTTGCTGAAAAAAAGAAAATGACAGGGATGTGTTTACAGCAGACCTTGATTTTATGAAAAAAAAAATTGCTTGTAGAGGCATTATTCAGGAAGAAAAAAGGGGAATACATTTGTAATCTTCTCTTAATTCGGTAATTTGAAAACATTGTAAAAGCCAATTATTTTTAGAAGAGTAATTGTGGAGTTTCTTGCCGGCTCTTCTCCGTATGAAACGACCAATTGGAACCATGCACCTAGCTTCTGACGTTTCACAAGTGCCCATGTAGGTTTGTGTGAAATAAAATACGAGTATTTTTATTTAGAAAAAAAAAAAATAGCGAAACTTGCCTGCGTGAGCGCAGCTTTAGGTTGAAGATGCGCAAAATTCATATTTCTAATTCGTCACGTCTCACGTCTGTCAGTACTCGGTAGAATGCGTTCGATATACCTACCTGCTTATATTTTTCTGATTCGTTAGCATTTTTTTCTCCATTTTGTGTCAAGGCATTCTTTGTTTATAAACATGCCTACAATCTTTTATTCACGAAGAGAAGAGAGTTTTGATAGTGTTTCGCTCAACTGTTAAAATCAAAATTAATAAATTAAATTATTAACTATTGATAAAAAACAAATTTTGAAAAATCAAAATTTGTTTTTTATCAATAGAAATTCAATTGTGTTTCATTAGCCACAGTTGAGCTAATAAGTGAAAAACTGGACTAATGCGTAAGTAAGAGTTAATCTGAGGGTCCAGTAGATTCGGAGTAAATTGGCTGTGACTGACAGACAGACACACGTGTGATCCTGTAAGGATTCCGTTTTTTTCATTCGGACGTACGGAACTCTAAAATAGGTTTATAGGTAGGATTTTTCAAATAGTAAAGTTGGTACAGAGGCCAGCACATCAAGCTACCCCAATCTGTCAATTTTTCCCAATTGAATATGAACCTTATTCCTTTGTAATAAAGTTGAAAATCTATCAAAGAAATTTGACAGTTTGGGGTAGCTTGATGTGCTGGCCTCTGTACTAAAAAAACTTGAGCCACAATAGATATGATTACTGGCGCCTGTAACTATAGAGTACAATAGGAGAGGCCTATGTCCAGCAGTGGACTGCTGTAGGCTGATGATTATGATGGTGATGATATCTATAATAAAAATAACTCTAAAAATAACATAGGTTCAAATGATATGAAATAGATAATATGAGGAAGGCCAATAACTGCTAAGAAATCGTGGAAAAAGAAATGGTCTTGTATTTACTGTTGAGTGACGGATATTACACACTATCATAATGAGTTCATAGTGCAAACTGTCGAAAAGAGATAACACAAGGTTACCATATATGGAGAAATCTATGAACTATCTGTCTGTACATTCAGGCGTACGCAAGTACGCTGCCAGGGCTAGGGTTTGAGAAATGAGAAGAAAAAAAAACAAAAATAGATAAAATTTATTTAAAAGCTACAATTTTCCTGACTCTATCATTTCTTTGATACGGTACTTCTGTATCTTGCCGGATGCTGTCTTAGGGAACTCGTCCACGACCTTTAGAACCCTGGGGATCTTGAACCGGGCGATGTGACCATCGCAGTGACGTCTGATCTCATCCACGGACACGGTGACACCTTCACGGAGTCGCAACACTGCACACAACTCTTCGCCTAATCTCTCATCTGATACTCCAACCACCTGATTCGAAAAAAAAATAGGTTTTTTCAAATTTAGGTACCATCGCTCCTTAAAGCGTCGGTAAGAGATGGAACTATATAGGATGTGTAGCTCCATCTCTGTCCCACACTTAAGTAAGATTAAAATAATACCGCTAAAAGATGTAGTGGTAGGCCCCAGGTATAAGCAAGATTACTAGTACAGGAAACGTACCACCACCTCTTTCGCCTTGTCAAACTTACTATATCCGTCCTATGTCCTCCGTGGATCTTTGACAGTCGTTACGGGTTGTCAGAAACCCAGAAATCTGACAACCAGTCTTACCAAGGGCACAGATAATATAATACTCTACCAAGGGGTATCGTATTATCCAGTAACTGGGTTGTAGAGGTCAGATAAGCAGTCGCTCCATGTAAAATACTGGTATTCAGCTGCATCCGATTAGACTGGAAGCCGACCCCAGCATAGTTGGGAAAGCCGCGTGACGACTCCCGGCCACCGTAGGCGCGGGCCTGCGGACGGCGAGTAATGGGTAGCTCGCCGTCCGATCAGGACCAGGCCCGTGCCGGACGGCGCGTATGTGTTCCACGCGCGCCTCAAAGAGATGTCAGCATCGAAGGAGGGGCCCGTCAGGGCCGAAGCCTGCCGGGGCAGCGGGATTGTCCGAAAGGGTTACCGCTGCCTCGGAACATAAAGGGCTAAGGAAGGAACACGGATGGGTTTTAGTCAGTAAGAGTCTGACACTCCCTTCCGCTCCACCCAGAGCGGGAGGGGTCATTGGATGATTTCCCATCCTTAAAAAAAAAAAAAAAAAAGCATAGTTGGGAAAAGGCTAGGCAGATGATGAAATTTTACCTAGATTACAAGTGAACGATGTGGTCAAGCAAGCATACCTACATATTTATCTCTGTTCTTGTAAACTTGTGAAGTCTCTGTTGGAGATCCAATAATTAAATAGATAAATAAATCAATAATCATCACTAATCAGAGGGGCAATTCTCATAATTTTAAGAACATTCACAGTGCCTGATCTGTCTCAATCTGTCAAAAATACCTTGCGACTAGATTTTGAGTTTTTAATTGCGGGAAATGACCTTCAGATACTTGTCAAGTATCTCTCTGAACAGTAGGTATAAAGACATACATTTTGAAGTGGCCTCGGTCATCCGGTGACTATTATCTGTAGGCAATTATATTGCCTACTGGATATGGCTGTGCGCAGTTCAGTCAAGATGATCGCTTCATGAAAAATTATAATGCTGCGGCCATATCAATAATGATTCCACTAAACACACGCAGCACCTCTATTAAACAAGGGACACCTTGTCAGTGGACACAGGCCTCCGATCTGTGATATCACTGCACTACATGATCTTTGTAAGTATTCCTTGTACTTACTAATTCTATGTATCACTGTCTTTTAGAACGATTCAAATATTTTCTTACCTGACAGTCCTCAATATCAGGATGTGTGATCAGCAAGTCTTCGATCTCTTTAGGAGCAATATTCTCTCCCCCTCTAACGATGATATCCTTCAGTCTGCCCACGATGCGCCCGTATCCATCTTCACTTATCGTGAACTTGTCTCTAAAATGAATAATAATTAATTAATGTTATGTTTACTCAATTTTTATGTGAGAAGTCAAAAACCATTCTCCAGACTAAAAACTCAGGGAGAAAATGAATATTCAAGCCAGGGATGATTGTAATTAAATTAAATTAGTATATCAAGGGTAAATGGTCGTTACACACCTTTTAGAGAATTACTTCATTATATTTAACATAATGTACTTACTAATATTTTGTGTTGCCACTTGGCAACACAAAATATTAGGTTAAAGAAACAACAATCCAGCATACTGTTTGCATAACAATAATTATCAGCCATCTGGGAGCAGCCAACAAGTTCCCAGGCATGAAGACGCATCTTACAATAGTTACAATAAAGAACCTAGTTGTTTTGACTGCCTTGTTGGCTGTAAAAACTTAACGTGGGGTCCGTGTCTACCCCGCGGTGAGGCTAAATGGTTTTCCTTTAGGGAATTTTTAGATGCCCGGAGTCTGATTTTGAGCATAACTCAACTATGTCTACGCTATCTCCGAAGGGGCAACCATACTGCAGGTATAACACGAGGAAATTCAAGAAACCTTACCTTTTAATTCCGATCCAGCCTGTCCCTTGCTGCACTCTCCCAGCGACGCCCTAAGCCGAGGTCCGTACCCCAATGGGAGTGCCCTTAGCATGTAGTAGCTTAGTTTTTAAGTTTTTTAAGCCCTGGCTGGAGGCCTTAATTTATTGAGGCATCCACAGACAAGCCCGATTATGCAGACGACAACCTCATAGGTTGAACTGCGAGATGACATTTATAAAAAAAAACACCTTACCCAGTTTTCAACCAGCCGTCTTCGCTGAGGGTCTGTCTGGTCTTCTCCGGGTCGTTCCAGTAGCCGATCATGTTGTTATAGCCGCGCACCACTAGCTCGCCGGGACTTCCGAACGGCACCATGTCACCATTCTCATCTACTACCTAAGGAATTAATATATCATTACTTTTAATTCTTCTAATGTATTTAAATTATTGTAAGTATTTAATGTATTATTGTATTTAATGTATTTTAATTATTCTAATGTATCAGAGAAGCTCATGCCGTAGTAAATGTATAAAAGTCAGTCAGCAATGTACAGAGGCCAGCACATCAACCTACCCCAATCTGTCAAATATTCCCAATTGAATAAGAACCTTATTCCTTTGAAGTAAAGTTGAAATTCTATCAAAGAAATTTGACAGATTGGGGTAGGTTGATGTGCTGGCCTCTGTACTAGCGCAGTGTGACATGTGATTGCCTGGCGTGCGCCATGACGGGACCAAACGCATATCCGAGATCCCACCCTAAGTCAATAAATTCCGTTTATCTAACTAGGCCTAGGGTGGAATCACAGACATGCGTTTCCGCGTTGGATTTTTTGGGGTGAATAAACGGAATAACTGGCCATGACAAGCATTCATGAATACAAGTTCAAATTAAATTATCTAGCGAAACTCCGCAGACGTGATGGCCGATGAGGTCTGATGAGTATGAGTATCTAAACATATCACGTCTACGGAGTTTCCCTAACTAATTTCATTTTACTCTCTATAGTCATTGTATGCATAATTTTTTAAATGTAAGGGATAAAACGAGTAGAAGATACGTAACCTTGATAGTCAATTACAACATGTTACTTTGTATTACAAATCAATTGCCGGGCGAAATCGATTAGCATTAATTATACGTCGTTAAATTAATACCGCATAAATGCGGCTTAGGTGCCTATTCTATGGTGCATTTTATAGCAAAAAATCAATCAAGTTAATTGTATTTCATTCACCTATTATCTGTTAATCACAATCATCACTAGAGCATTTTCTCGAGCATTTATGCCATACTTACCATGTAATGTAACGTTCTTACGAACGGTACGATACAGGCAAAAGCTCAGTTTACAAAAGCATTTCCATGTAATCTAACCTATAACATTTATTTCTACCTTGAGCTCATTCTTGATGATTGTGGGTTCTTGATCGCTAGTGCCTTTGCTCGATAAAATGTTTCTCCAGTAAGCTCGTCGGTTTTTCACATTACAAACAGACACTTCAGTTTTTTTTTAATGTAATTGTAAATGTATGTATAGATTACATATACATTTTAAACGATTTGCCTCGTGTTCGCTCTGGCGGTCGTAGGTACGTAGATCTTGAGACCATAACAGCCATACACAGTTTGGGTTTTGATGAGGTAATACGAATCTAAAGGCATGTTTGATCGTCAAGGATCTCCTCAACCTCACCGATTGGTTTTTGTTTCGAGGAAAACAAAAAAAGTCTGATTCAGTCTCATTTAAAGGGAAAAGTACTCTTAAGGCATTGACTGCCAACGCGGTCACCGGTGACCGCGAACAATAGATTTTCTATTGTGTCTGTCGCCTGGCAGCCAACGTGTCTAACAATATTTTCCAAAGAAACACTTAAAAATCCAGAAATCTAGACAAAAACGCAATTACGAAGTAGTAGGTTCGGAAAATCAGTAAATATGAAACAGTTAATTGTGCCATAGAACTTGTAAAAACATCTCGGTCGAGTAGGTATTGAAGTTTTATTTATTTAACCATTTAACCATTTATGTACAATATATAGTATAAACAGACGAGAAAAAAAAGAACAGAAAAAAAGGTCCAAAGGTGATGTTTATTTCTAAAGAAATCTCGTCCAGCATACTTATGATAGGAAAGTAAATAAAGAACTGTAATCTGCATTGGCGATTTATTTCCCAAAAATGTAAACAAATATCAATTTATGGAAAAATAACTTTAATTCCAACACAATAAAGTTCAGTTTACACTACAATTTCAAACATTTTTATAACTTTTTCAATAGTGCTAGTCACTCTGAAATCAACTTAATTGCCATAGAAATAAAGTTTAGTTTTGTTTATCGTGAAATAACATCAATTTGAAACATGAGATTTAGACAGCATGTGGGAAGAGTTTTGTATGGGACCGCTGATTTCGAGATTACAATGTTGGTCCCATGGAGAAAGTTGTTCAGGTTGATGGTCTGTACTACACATTTAAATATGAGTGCGACAGAGAGCACGCGACGCGACGTGTAGTTCGCCTTGTCGCAACAATGTATAAGGAAGGATGCTTATGAGCTGTTCAAAGTCAGCCAGTCGGTATACGAATAATATAAATGAAGGTACCTTGGTCTCCAAATGGTCCTGTATGTAGCCAACGGTCTCCGCCACCATGTCGATACTGTCGCCAGGAATGCTCTGGAATATGCACGCTGTTGTCTCTGTCATTCCGTATAGACCCTGAAAAGACGGCAACATTTAGAAATACCCTTTTCATGTAAATTGGTATGTTTTGGTAGTCATAAGCAGCCGCAGCCACTGACGGTAAGTAACTATCATCAATCAATAATACCAGAGTTACAGATAAGTGGCCACTCTAAATACGAAGCTGATACATCTCATGTTCCTGTAACTGCACCGGCACTACCCATGCTGTGGTAAACCACAACATGGTTCTTCGCAGGTATGGTGGTTATACCACGTGAGGACGACAATAATTAAAAACACAAGGCAATAATAGTGCATAGGAGTATTTTGAAACCGTCAACATCAATATATATATATATATTTACTATTTCAATAGTATTTATAGACAAATTATATATCGGTTTTACCAGTCAGCTACTACAGAGCAGACAAGATATTAAAGTTGGGAGCGATAAATGCTTATGCGAATCTCGCACCCCCGACCATAGGCAGAGGTGGAACACAGCTTCAGTTTTAGCCGGTAAGAGTCCGGCATGCCCCCTTCTGTCACCCCCATGATGGAAGAAATCAATGAGGATTTACACCGAGCACCAAAAAAAGCCATTAAAGTTACTAATTGGATATTATGTGCCTGATTGATTTTTCGTTTATAAGCTGGGAGCGTGTTTACTTCGATATTATGAAGTTTAATTATTGTTATATTGAAGACAAAGGAAAATATAGTTATGCTGTTAATGAGCTACCAGGGAAGGCACATGTTCAGAAAGAGTTCTTGCAAAACTTCCTTGTCTTCAATGTAGTCTTTAATCTTTTAGTATGCTTTTTTGATGAGGACACGTTTGATGTGGGTTTTGAACTTTCCATCGCTATGTTCTGTAACCGGCTTTGGCAACATGTTATAAAAGTGGATACTGTTTATAAGAAATGACTTGATAGTTTTAGTTAATCCGGTTATCGGGTAATTTTATTTTTATTAAATGTTCGTGTGTGTACAGTGTAAATCCTTGGTACTTTTTAAAATTGGCATTTTGTCGAACTGGTCACATTGATCTCAATCTGGCATTTGGTTAGGAATTCCAAATTCAAAATTTCAATGAGCTTGTGTATTTGTGTTTTGAATTTAGTGATTCATTTGTTTTCCGTAGTGATGTACAGATCAGTGTTCACAAGCTTTTAAGAGATCACAGAAAATGCTAATTGCATCGTGGGATTTCTCCCAGGATTCCAAAATGTGACTGATGAGTTTTACTCCCGCGTCAGTCGCCGACCTACCTTTCGTAAAACCAAATCTGGCGACTATAAACTAACTATAACATCTCTGTATTATCTAATGCCAGCGGTGGCCCATTCAAGGCGTTCATACCAAAAGCGTAAAGATATCATAAGAAATATAAAATACTGCTTCCTACCTTAACAGCTTCCGTCTTAAGATATTTCTCCATGTCTCTGATGATTTGTGGACTGCATGGTGCGCCGGCGGCTAGTGCTATCCTCAACTTGGATGGGACGTCCCCCATCGTTTTGATCTTCCCCAGCATATCCAGGAACATGGTCGGGGTTCCAGTTATCACTGAGCATCTTCGAAGTACATGGAATTATTAACAAATTGGGGAGTTTGTTGTGAGCTATTTGTGACTGAGCTCGTTCGGGGAACCAAGCGGTGCTGGTGTATTCCAGTTTGGGTGCCAGTATTATTTATTACAGGCATATAAGACAGTTCAGCTTGATTCAAAATTTATTAGTGGCATCGCGAACGCGTTTCTACTAATATTGTAGATGTCTATACCTACAACGTGTACAAGAAAGGTGTTGTCAATTTTAAGGGTGTCGTACAGACCATCAAACACAGATACAGACGTCATAATCGCGAAAAAATTATCAACTGCCTCATACAAAACTTCAATACCTACTCGATCCAAATGTATGGGACGGCTGATTATTTCTTCTCGATTATGATGTTGGTCCTATGGAGGAAGTTGTTCACTTTGATGGTCTGTCCACAGCCATTTGACCACACCTTTCTGATACATGCTGTATAGGCGGACAGGCGATGATTATCAGTATCACTTACTTACAGATAACGACTGCAGTTTGAAAGAGTGGCCATGGCCTAACATGTAGCGGGAACTACTGATTCTGCTTACAATACTAACACTGCCACTTCGTCTTCATCATTCAAAAACAGTTCATTATGAATAGGCATAACTAGATAGTTCAAATGAAAAAAACTTACTTTTCAGCGAATAAAGTTTTGATGTTATCATCAACGTTATAGACGGGACCTGCTAACACCAAGCTGCTGCCATGTCTTATGCCACCCAGGAATGTGACGATTGAACCAAGAGCGTGGAATAACGGCACCTGCAAACAAACAAGAGACAATCACACTGTTGAATATGCTTTCAAACAGTGGATGTGGAATAGTCCAATTATGTCACTACATAATTGGATTTCAATTATGGCCAATTCCTACGGCTACCGTAATAGTGTCTCAAAACAAAATAGTGAAAGAGCATTAATTTGCAAAGTTCTCATTTCAGTAGGTATACATCTCAGATACAAACCACTTGAAAAAAAAAATAAACGTGAGATACGGCATTGTCCAAGGTCAATTGCTTTTTTCATATAATGGATTGTTATCAATTGTTATCAACGATTAATCATAAGGAATATTTATTTTATCTACCAACCTTTACGCAAATGGTCTGATGTCCTTCGTCTAATCTGTTCCGCTTTCCTACGAAATATGTATTATTCACGACGCCGAGATGAGAATCTAAAGCTGCTTTTGGGTCACCTGAAGTAAAATAACAAAATATTTGGGAGACTTTAAGAAGATGGCATTTTAACGCCAATTTCAAGGAGTAGGTAATTTATTCATCAGAAAACATTTATATCTGCATTCCTTTTAAAAATCTAGCTTAAAGAATGTTCTTTAAGCTAGAAATGTTTGCTGATGAATAAGTTACTGAAATCAAGATCTATATACCCGTGGAAGAGAAAGTAGTATCGCTTACCACAAATTAATTTTGATCAGGCAATCTCCAGTGCGCTAATAATTTTACACACTGTGTTTGCCTATCAATGTTATTATTGTTTGAATTTATATCACATAATCAAATCAACTAACATACGACTTGACAACAGATTAAATTAGCTTTCTTATTGTTAGACCAAGGCACTGTCATAGTAAGTACCTCTGGACCCTCACCAGTGGTGCCCGAAGTGAAGTGGATGAGGCATCCGTCGTCGGACTTAACCTCACTGCCGTACTGAGTGACCTGGCTGCCTGTTCCACTGATAAGGGAATCGTAGGGAGTTACACCACTGTTGACGAAGATAAAGAGTTAACAGAATAACCAAAACAAATCGCATATGCCGCCGACGTTTAATACTTTTGAGCTCCGCGTTGTCAAATATTAGGGAACTTTCAATATGCATTGTATATTTTTCATAAGCATAAGTGAGCATAAAGATTTTATCTGATGGGCAACTGCATATAGTTGTGCATTCAAAACATAATTCCTAGAATACTTCTGTTTTCCCATACGACTTCCTCTGGTCACAGATCTTCAGTATTAGTAATATGCTGTTTGTAGCATTTCTTTTTCCCAACTTAAAGAAGTGGAAGTTGACTTTTTAGCTTTTGACCGTCTTTTGAGGAAAAAGGATTGATTCTCAACCTAATTTCGATACATGATCATTTTTGTGCACTTACTCTAGTTTCTCCTTTTCAGTAGAAATAATAGAGCTTAAAGTTGGAAATTCCTTTGACTTCCACGAGCCTGGCTTGCTGTTCTGTAGTTCTGGTATCATCTGTGACAGTTTGTCGTAATAGTCCCGTTTTGGCATTCTGTTGCCTATCAACAGACTCTTCAGCCCAGTCTTCTTTATGCAGAAACTTAGCTCATTCTTTTCATATACTGGATTGATCAGGACCTGTAACACCATATTAACAAAATAAGGTCGAAACTGGCTTATAATAGTCTGGCTCGCGTAAAAGTCATACACAGCCTAGTACTTTACCAGTATAGAAGAGGCATTTGTCTTGCAATTGAAGGCGTATTTACTAAAATACTAATTGCGGGCTAAATTTCAGTTGTAGGTACTAGTTCTATAAGGGAACCAAAATATTTTCGTCAAACCTGCTGACTCTACAATATTTCTCAGACAACACAGAATCTTTTTTTTTTTTTTATAATTTATTCTCAAAAACTGCTCAAAGGCGTAAAATACACACAATCAGCCTATAATGTTCTCACCACTGGGGCACAGGCCTCCTCTCTTTGAGAGGGAGTGGGCTGTAATCTAGCACGCGGGCCCAGCTCAGTTTGGATCTATACCACTATGCCACTGCTCTGCGGAAAATACACCACAGGCATTTTCTAGTCTTGTCTATAGTTAGTCAGAACACTCACAGATATTAGGCCTGCTCTAGCGGCTGCAACTACAGAGACGATCCATGCAGCGCTGTTGTGTGACCATATCCCCACTGTGTCACCCTTCTGCAGACCCTGGGCACGGAGGGCACATCCTAGGGAGTCTGCCTGAAAGGAATACATGGAAATAAATGGGTGTTTTAAAACTTGAAGTTGGTTTGTAAGTACACTGCCCAGAGCCCATAGCACGAACACGCGACGTAAACGTAACGTAATTTCGAAATATTTTTAATCGAAATTACATCTTAAGAGCGTTTACACCGTACGGCATTTCATACAAACTTTCAAGCCCTTTTTTTTCGAAATGAATGAACGGATTTTAATGAAACTTTATACGCATAAGCAGGATACAAAGGTCTAAAAAGTTAGCAGAGAACATTTTCGAAAAATTGAGTTACAGCCAAATTAGACCGATTTTAAAGTTTCCATAGAAACAGAGATTTCCAGTTATCTTTTTTTAAATAAGACATTTCGAAAATGTTCTCTGCTAACTTTTCAGACCTTTGTATCCTGCTTATGCGTATGAAGTTTCATTAAAATCGGTTCATTCATTTCGAAAAACAACGGCTTGAAAGTTTGTATGAAAAGCCGTACGGCGTAAACGCTCTTAAAGCATTTTTTTTAAAGGAGAATGCCCAAAAAGAAATATAAAAAAGAATAGGAAAAAAGGTTAAGAGGGGGAGGGGGAGGGTGAGGTTGGTGAGGTGGTGGGTGAATAGGATTAGTGCATCATGCAATTATGTTACACATATTATTTATTTATATAAACTTTATTCTACTACAAAACATACAATGGGTGGCCTTGTTGCTTTCTGAGAGCTCTGCCAGGCAGCCTTGGAATAGACAGTGATCGCGTGGATATAAAAAATGGGGTTGCAATATTCCACCATCCGACAACGTAACGAAAGTCAGTTAAGAATTGAGGGCTAATAACACTGATTTCAACAAAACAGCAAAGAATAATGAACTTTAGAATCGCAGCAGCCCTCAATAATGCATATCGAGAACCCTAACCAGACAGATTGCCACAAGCAAAAAAAATAATGCTATCCTGAAAATTTACCAAAATTGCTCACTTATACCTAACATCTGTCTTCTAGACCATCGATGTTTAATAATAAAATGTATATTTAAACGATATTTTATCTTTATTTTATAAGTATATTTATTTTATTTATATTTCACATTAACGTTTTTTTATTACTTTCACGTGTAAATTAGATTATTTACAAGTAAATTATTCAAAACAGATTTGTTATACTGTTTGTTTATTGCTATTATTGTGACAACAAAAATAATCATATACATAATATATTTACCTAAGTGACAAAACTGTTTTCGATGTCTCCAATGATGACCTTCGTTATAGCATAATTTGACAATTTATGTTGTAAAATGAAAATAGTAATTACTCGAAAATTGTCCAATGGACTGCGTTTATGACTCTTTAAAACGCGTTTTTCTGTATATTATACGGATACAGCATGTATAATATTGGGACACCTTTTCAACAGCGAGATTTTGTCGAGTAATCTCAGTAGAAAAACGTACAGGATTTATTCCGTGATTGTAACTTAAAATTGAGATCCCCGACAATGTCGAAACTGTTACTGACTAGAGCTAGGCCCTCTGGTCTGTGACAGTTTCGACACTGCAAGTGACAATCGCATTCAAAGCATTTCGTAAAAAAAAACTAGCTTTGAAATTTCACCCCCTTAGGGGTGGAATTCCGAAAAACTCTTTCTTAGTGGATATCTACTTTTCACAAAGAATACACCCTCCAAATTCCAAGTCTCTAAGACCAGCGGTTTAGTCTGTGCGTTGATATATCTGTCAGTCAGTACTTTGAATTTTTAAATATATGTATAGAGATAACTAAAAATCTTCGATGAAGCGAGATTGAAGTAAGCTGGACAGCTGTATATTTATTCTTAAATTCTCATGATTGCACCTACCACTGTTTGTTTCTGCATCACCCAAAGGTTGACTGGTAGAAAATTCCTATGGCATTGAGGCCGCCTCTGTACATTAGTGTGCTTAAAGTATTAAATAAATAAAAAATAAGCTATCATTAAAAAAAAATTGTAATTTATTCAAATTAGGATGAGAATCAGCACTTTTCGAACTACAAAATTACCTAAGATAGTCCGCCAAAACGCCCGCCCTTCACCACTTCCTAGTGCTTTCGCTGGAAAGAAGAAGTGGCACAGCAAACTCCCCAGCAGCATAGCTGTCTTGTATATTATTCTATACAACATAAGTAAGTATGTATAATGAAAATGTACCTGTTTCAATAACTCCGCATAGGTGATAGTGATGTTTTCATGCACTGATCTGACAGCGATCCTGTCTGGGTACTTGTCTACTGTCTGCGCGATGACGTCACCAAGTGTCTCGAGTGACAGGGGTTCGGATCCCGGGTTGTGCAAGTAGCTTTGACCAGCTGCCGCCTGAAGTTGGCGACTCCATCTGAAAATCATTTTGAGTTCATGTAAATATAAAATAGTAGCAGACGTGGAAGTGAAATTTTTCTTTTTTTTTTATAACCGCCTATAAATTTCATCGTAATGGGGTTTAGAATCATACTACTAAAACTTGTAAAAGACGAAAATGAACTCTACTGTAATTATAATAAGTTTGTACATAATTCATAAAAATAAAATGAATAATTTGGTATCACAGTTATGCATTATATGTGTATAGATACAAATATTTAATAAAGAAAAACGATAACAATAATCACGAATGTAGGAGCGGACCGAAGATCGATCGAGTTTTATAATTATGAGTGTTATCTAGTATTTTGTTTGTTTGTTTGTTTCATGATCTTAATGAATTTCTCGATTTTAATATTAATTAATTTGAAGATAATTAATGATTAAGATTTTAAGGATGATTGCGATTTAACTTATGAATTTACTTTACAATTTGATTGTTTCTATTTAATCTAATTTAGTTATAATAGTAGGTACAATTGTGGCATATATTTTAATCTTTGGTTACTAACATAATTTTTAAGTATACTTACATAAATATGGATGACTGTATGACACTGATTTAAAGACGAGTTATGAGAAAAATTAGCTTTCCATAGAAATTCCTCATTATATCTTGTCTTTACATCAGAGTCCTTTCAAAATATATATTTGGAAACCTAGATATTCTGTAATCCAATCTAAATAAATACACACTACCTTAAGAATTTGTTTGATTTACAAATAATTTTGGTATTACGTTTGTATGAACTACGCATAGAGAGCAAGCATTATTGGCCTAGTGGACAAACGTACATACAGTTATGTAAGTAAACATGCTGGAGCCAACAACAAGGTATTAAATACTTTATAATAGCAGTTTGTTTATAGCACACGTACGTAAGTAGCTACAGTATGGTTTGCATAGTAGCTACCTATTTATCTTATCGGTTGCCCCCAAATCTTTTTATTGTGTGCATCCGCATATCTAAGTATACATACAGATGTATTATGCTACTGTATAATTACGAACATCGAAACTTTCTCGAAAAATTGTGAACTGCAAAAAACCATTTACAGTTTAGCGCATTATTTTTCGATAGTTTATAATCTGTCCATAGCAAACCGACACATTGTGAACTGGTATTAAACTTGCATGTGACAGTTTCCACCTTGCGCTAATACTAAATAGGCAAGTAACTGTTACCTACCCTCCATCTGGGAAGAACGGAGAGTTATGTCGGAGTCCCACCATCTAAAACCACGCTGTTCCTTCTAGTACCATGACGCGGCGGCCCGGGAGATACTTGTACATTCCCACACCCCCGAACAGTTCTAACCTAACCTTACCCATTTGGTCGGCACGGTTCACAATTTTACGGGTGATAAAATTTGACAAATTCTGAGCCCTGTCGGTAAGTGCAGGATCGTTCACAATTTGACGGTTTCAGTAAATGATTCTGAACCTGGGATGATTCGTATCACTGTATTTATGAGATGACCTACAGTTTACTAACAATAATGTGATGATTGCCTCGGTCGTCACGTGGTCGTAAGAGCAACTGCTCAGACTGAGGTCGAGGGTTCAATCTTCAGAGGTAACAGTGTTTGCAAGCTTTTCTACCAAGAATTTGTCAGTAGCAGCCCAGGGTCCGGCTTTGTACCCGGTTCATTGTAATAGGCTTGCCCACTCTTACTTGGGACTAAAACATAATGTTGAAATGTGGGTGCAGCCGTAGTGAGCCGCATGTCAGTTTAATAATTTGACCTAAAGCAGGCTAGTCTAGCGTACTACGGAGTTTCAATAGAATAAGGTCAATTTAGGTAGGTATACTGGCTTTTTCCTACGGCCTACCGTACTATACAACACTGCTAACCCTTTCAGTAAATACTGCAGGCGTGATATAATTGTTCTTTAATTGGCTACCTAAATATTTTTTCGTTTATCGTTCCTTCTAACTTTTTTCCTTTTGCTCGGCTCCTAAGCGTCCTAGCGTTATGTTAAGTAGCCTATAGCCTTCCTAAATTAGGCTATCAAATGCAAAAATAATTTTCCAAATCCGACTGGCAGTTGCAGAGATTAGCGCGTTCAAACAAACAAAGAAAAACAAAAAACTCTTTTTTAAGTAGTTGGATGCAAGGATGAATTGCAATCATGCTATTAAAAAAAACCCGGCTGTTTTATTGTTTTATTTTCCTCTTTTACAAATTGCTGTGTTATCCAAAGATCGTAGTGCATACAAGGATAACCTACACAATAACTTATACATAACTAGCTGACCCGACCACGCGTTGCTGTGGCTAACGTTTTTGTCATTTTTTTTATTTTTTTCTATCCTATCTTTCAAGTTGGATCAAACTGCACACGGTGTACAAAGATTAAAATCGGTTAAGTAGTTTAGGAGTCCATCGCGGACAAACATCGTGACACGTAATTTATATATATTAAGATTATTAATCTTATATACGCCTTTCTTTTTCAATTGTAATTTAAAAAAAGTCAAACCTCGGTTAAATCTATATTAAACCTTATGTTCAAGACGTAAGGTCGCGTATAGTGCATTTTGCGAAAAGAAAAATGGCAATGAACTGCGCTATTTTCCTTGGTAGATAGCTACTCTGATAAGCTGCTTGGCATTATAATTACGCTTTGCTAGCACACTTTTATTTGATGATAAAAGATAGCAAGTGTGAAGTACCTCAAACTACAAATAGATACCAACCTCAATCAATCTGCCAAGCCTTTTCCCAACTATGTTGGGGTCGGCTTCAAGTCTGACTATCAGCTGAATACCAGTATTTTATATGGAGCAACTGCCTATCTGACTCCTCCACTACCTAGTTACTGTGTAACACGATACCCCTTGGTAAGACTGGTTGTCAGACTTTTGGGCTTCTGACTACCCGTAACGGCTGACAAAGATCTACGAATGACAGCTGGGAGCAACGGCATAACGTGCTTTTCGAGTCACGGAGTAGTCTCGTTAGGTAATGCGAGGTCACCCATCTTCGAACCGACCGCGGCAAGCGTAGCATAGACCCTTGCGGTTGTTATCATTTAGCCACGAGCCCCTACAACTAGGTATCTAAATAGGTACAGTCAACAAAATAGATAAGTATGCAGGATCGTCGGATATAGTTAAAGTTTAGTAAGAAACCGATGGATGTTCTAGAATAAAATTTTATTTTATTAATAGAACACAAACAGCTCATTTATGAAATTCAGTCGACAACATACATCGGTTTCTTACTAAACCTTAACTATATCCGACGACCCTGCATACTTATCTCTTTTGTTGACTGTACATACCTTACGTTAGTTTATTTAACTATTTTATTTTTATTACTGATATTAAATTTCAACTCAGGGGGTTTCAGAAATGCGCGTCGACGTCGCTGCCACCCTGTCTGTATACCTGCCATGAGTTCAAAATGTTTACTGTGTACTGTGTTATGTGAATTCACATTAGGTATAATTATGTAATAATATGTTAGTACCTTGGTATTAAGTAACGACTTCATATTTTCAAGAGTCATTGTGTTTGTAGTCAGTAAATAATGTGTTAACGTAAATGGGAGGATGTTCCAATGGCATCTTTAAAATGATTAAATAAATAATAAATAATAATCATGATTGTTTTGATTATTTATTAGTAATGATTATTCATACCTACTTGGAAATAGCTAAATGGCTTTTGCCCGCGGCTTCGCCCGCGCGGAAGTCGGAAATTATCCCACGGGAACGTACTATCGGGATAAAAGGTATCCTATGTACTAAAACAATATGCAAAGTAATTTTAATAAAACTGGAATATGTATGTTAAAATATTTTTGTAAACAACATTTTTGGTATTGCCATCCTTTGCTAGAACATGAATATTTTGTGGGCTGGATACTCGTGAGCACGCCACATACAATTTATTGCCCATGGGAAAAATATACGCCCTGCATCCTAAATCTTCAGATCTATATTCTATCTCTCTGCCAAATTTTATCGAAATCCGTTCAGTGGTTTAGGCGTGAAAAGGTAACATACAGACAGACAGACAGAGTTACTTTCGAATTTATAATATTGGTATGGATAAATATAATATGAATATAATAATGGTATATTCAAAAAGCAATAACTTTAAAGCAACTGCACGATAATAATGTTATAAACTAGCTTCTGCCCGCGACTTCGTTCGCTTGAAATTTGTTGTTCCCCGACCCACCCGGTCGCATCGCATCCGCTATTACTTCGTTTTCGCTTAACGTTCTTTCTACTAGGCTCCTAAGGGTCGTAGCATGATGTTAAATATAGCTTTCTAAAAAAATTGGGCTACCATATGAAAAAAATTTTTTTTTTTAATCCGATTGGTACTTCCTTCTGGAGATTAGCGCGTTCAAAGAATCAAGCAAACTAACTCTTCAACTTTATTATTAGTAAGTATATCAAATAACTGCATATAAATGCAATAATTTATAATGATAATTTTATTTTATTTCATGCTAACAGATGAATCTATACATAAAACATTATTGCAAGTACGTAAGTTTTATTAATCACTAGCAACGCCCCGCGGTTTCATCCGCATAAGTTTCGATCCCGTGGGAATATCAGGATCTATACCAAATTTGATCTAAATTGGTTCAGCGGTTTAAGTGTGAAGAGGTAACAGACAGACAAACACATTTTCGCATTTATAATATTAGTATGGATTAGTATGAATTTGTTTTTATTAGTTAACTACCTAAATAACAAAGATAGGGAGTGATAAGATTTGAAAAAACCTTGTACCTATAGGTACATGCGTATCTACTAAGTTTAGGAGCGTTTACGACGTACGGCATTTCATACAAACTTTCAAAGCCTTGCTTTTCGAAATGAATGAACCGATTTTAATTAAAGTTTATATGCATAAGCAAGATACAAAGGTCTAAAAAGTTAGTTAAGAACATTTTCGAAAAATAGTGTAACAGCCAAATTAGACCGATTTAAAATTTTCCATAGAAACAGAAATTTCCAGTTATCTTTTTTTATATAAGACATTTCGAAAATATTCTTCACTGAATTTTTAGATCTTTGTATCCTGCTTATGCGTATGAAGTTTAATTAAAACCGGTTTATTCATTTCGAAAAACAAGGTCTTGAAAGTTTGTCTGAAATGCCGTACATTGTAAACGCTCTTAAGTGCTAATACATAATAACATTAACTCGAAACCGGCGTGCGTGTATGACTAGCGCCTAGCACTATCAAACACAATCTGAATAATTTTAAAGAATATGTTGCTAATCCATCGCTTCATAATATGTTCGAAAAAATTCTCTGCTCAACAAAGTAACAATAACAAGGACAGCATTGCACCAATTTTAAAAAGGGCAACATCATACGGGACCGGCTGGAGTGCAAATGATTCGAAAGAAATATTTTTGCATTAATAAATACCTACATAATACTTATACCATTAGCTGCTAAACTAAACAACGAGTGCAGCTGGGCTGTTCGTTCCACCTCACAAAGGACAAGGAGATATTGTTGGAGATGATTTCCAACCTTCAGTGTAACAAAATAAAGACGGACGAAAAGAAGAAGACTGAACCAGACATACTTACATATAGGTAGGCTTCTTTTAGGTTTTTTGAAGTGAAAACTTCTTTTGGCGCGTTGGGCATTTTTTGAGATGGGAAAAAGCCATTGAACTCGCGCCACTTTTACCGTTCGGATGTGTTCGGCTGTCCTCGGGATGTACTCGGTTTTAATGTACACATAGGTATATATCCGATATGTCAGTGAGTGATGGCAAAGTATTCTGTTTATGTTTTGTTTTCACTTCTTCGGCACTCCCGGAGTACCACTGTTTTTTTTAAAGCATATTCATCTGTCTTAGGCTTTTTCTGAGATATATATAATCTGCCCATAATGTTCCCACTGCTGGGACACTGGACTCCTTTCTTTTGAGAGGGAGTGCCATTCTAATTCCGTTCGAATTTCGACTTTATCCTTATTAGGCCAATACACGCTGCGATTAAAATGCCTGTGGCATTTCATCAATTAAAGTAATAATAAAAGTTGCACCATCAAAATATTGTTAAGACGATGCAAATCAATTGTTGCATCAATTTTATTGTACGACAAGGGCAAAAAACTTGCATCGTGTAAATGGGTTAGACAGTGGTGAATCAAACCATAAAAATAATTTAAGAAAAAACCCAGCCACCCACCGTCAAGCATCGTGCAGCATGCTGTGTCATGCGTGAGAGTTCCAGTGCACGCTCGTTTCATTATAGACGTCTTAGTGTGCATACACACAAGCGACACGCATCGAAAATACAGACAACTGCAACTGTCGCCGACAATATACCGCTAGTGTATTTGAGCACCGTACTCATACAATTGACACTAGATCCATCATGGATCTGGCCAATGGATCTTCTGAGATTGAACGCATCCATCGCTTTCCATCAGGCGTGATCGAGGCCGAGAGAGGGCGGACATATTCAACAAAAAAAAAAAACAAACCTTGTATTGACAACGCTCCTGAACCTCGTAGCGTGGATCGGTTTAATGGTCCACATGGTGTTATTATCACGACACGACCACTCGGGCGGAAACGCACTGACACACTGGTTACCGGCAATCGCGTACAATACACATTATCTCATAAACATTCTTATCAGTCCTATGATAGTAAAACTAGTATTGGAGCCATTTTAATTGTTGAAAATAGTGTCTGGGGTGAATGTAGAAGCTGGATTACTGAATGATACGAGCTTTACTCGATTCGGTAACTGGTATTGATTAAGTGCGCAAGAGTGGTTTTGTGTCTCTGAGTCTATCTAGTCCAAGTATAGGGCGTCCTTCGCTGACTGCCGTATGTCATTACTTCCCAGAATTCGATCCTTATTAGCGACATTATCGAATATTGTAATGATACAGTGTGTGTTTTTTTTTTCAAAATCAACAGGTTTAATTCCTGGCTAGAAATATTGATTTTTAAAAAATCCAATGATGCAATTTTAGTTTTCATCAAAATCGAGCCCGCGACTTCTTTGAGTACTTTTCGCTATTCCTCATAGTTTCAGTTGGTAGTTGGATTTGGCCATCCACGCCTACTTGAAAAATTCACCCTGCATACTGTGTCCCTATGTTTTTCTTTTTTTATTAATAGTTGTAAATCAAATCAAATCTTATTCCTTGAATTATTAAACTTGAAACTTGGCACGATTACTTATCTAAGTTAATTATGAAGTTTGTAATTTCTTGTTTTTCTAAACTACCCCCGAAGGGGGATTGGGACACCCCCAATCCCCTTCCTTCCCAAAATTTGTATTGAAGAATTTTAACGCGCAGTCCGATTAACTCGAAACCAAAAATAAAGAATAACGTGTGTTAGGGTTTTTCAAAATTATATTATAAAGCTAATAAACTTTATGGTGTAGATTTTACTGCTTGCTTCCATTAACTCGAAAATGGGTGTAATAAATAACCTTTCAGTAAGTCATACAATGGAAACGACCCAAACGTTTTTTTAAAAACAAGCCCTGTCATGTTAAAAGGGCGGACAGTTTATTTGAAAAACCCTACATTTCAAAATTGGCCCTAATACTTATTTCTCTAAATAAATTATAAAGATTGTAAACATAAATTTTCGAAAACTAACTTTGAAGTTGAGGTGAAGAGGTTGTTCAAAGTTTTTGAGGAAAGTACGAAACTCACGCGGACGAAGTCGCGGGCAATGTGCTAGTCTATTCTAGAAACAATACCACCCAACATCATCAGCAAAAACATCTTCGTCGGTGATGAGAACTGCCTTCGTGATCACCATCTCCAGGAGCAGAACACGCAAACTGTTAAGTCTAACCGAAGTGCAAGGCCACTGAGCAAAAGGGTGGGTTCGAATCCCGCACGGCACTTACGATATTGAACCTAAAACAAGCAAACAAATCAAGTATAACTTACACCATCCATCAGAAACGCCAAACAAGACCTCTTGAGCAGCAAGGGTTGGTTTGCCTAATCCGAAATGTAATGAAACTCTATATTTTGCACTTACATAAGGACACCGCTACTAAATAACAAAAATTATATACGTAACATAACGGACCACGGTCAAGTCTTTGTATTCTTTTTGGTATCTGATCTTGGCGGTGGCTGAATCGAGGCCGAGTGCCGACTTGCCCTCCGCCCCGCACGCCCCCGCGCCCCGCACCGGAAGTGGCGCGTGGGGCGCACGCGACGCCACACCGCCCCCGCGCCCCGTCCACTCCGTAGCCCTCTGTGACGAAACATGCAAATTTGCCCGACCTCCTAAGGCCACGATACAGATCTAGGTAGGTGAAAATGCGTTACAAACGTATTTTCCGCCTTCCTGTTCTCTCTAACAAGGTCGTGGGGTTAAAGATCTAGGTGATCCTTTTCTATATATATACTTCGTAATTACGCCGATATTAACCTTATTCTGAAGTTTATAATGAAAATAAAGCCCTAAGGGCTTCAATCCAGGTACATGTCAAAATCATTTTCATGATTTTTACGTATTTTCGTCTGAGCAAACAATGTTTCTTTTCAAAATAAAAAACAGCCTATGTTGTCCCACTGCAGAGCAAAGGCTTCCCTTTGCTTTTTCCAAGCAACAGTTAAGAAAACTATACCTTACAAAATAAAGTAATTGTTTCTTCATAAAATACCGTTGATATTTACAGAATGCCAGCGTTGAAAAAACTGTTAACTCATCGAGCACTGACTTGGCTGTTTAATTTCATTACTAAATTGCAACACCTTTCAATATATCGAGTGTATCATATCATGTCAAACTGAACAATTCCACTGTACTGAATGTTGAACTCGTTTTTCGCTAAAAGATTAAAAATTAATAAATCAGTCTATTAGCGAAATTAAAATTGGCTTAAAAAGAAAAAAAAATTATAAAAGACATAGCTTATATGTGTACTCACTTTATGTCCGTCTGTATGTCACAGGTTTATTTTTTCTTTTCCGTGGTTGATTCCTTTCAGAATTGTGTTTTTTTGCAGCCGTTGAAGGGGGTGAATTCCCACCATACTTGCAATTTAAAACTACTATGGAATACTGCATTTGAAACAATAGTTTCAACTTATAAAGAAAGGCATAACATATTATTAAAAAAAAAATGAGAAGTTACCTATTTCAAGGGAAAAACCTCACCACAGCAACAAGCAGGGGTCCCGCGACAAACAATAAATGGGTCAATGCATGGGACGCTCTGAGACATCGCTCGGGAGTTTGTTTGTAAATCCAGCCGAGCGCACCGGCGCCTTTATTTACTCGAATCATGCAAGAAGTCGGCCGGCGCTACGCAATCGTGCCGCAGTCATGCTCCGCCCGCCCAACGAATAACATACTCGGAAAGCTCGAGCCATGGCCGTCCGTGATACCCTGTGCAGTGCTTCGTAAATGTGATACTGTTATGTGACGATGTCGCAGGCCGCCGGCGGCAAGAAGGGAGGCAAGGGCCCCCCTAAGAAAAATGTGGATGAAGACAAGATCCCGCCGGCTAAGGCCGCAGACGAGGTTAAAGATGAGACTTCTTCTAACAATGGTGATAAAAAGGAAGTTAAGGAGCTCAATGGAACGGAGAGCGTGGTCAAGCCTCCGAGTGCGGGGATTAACATCCGGGAGGTGGCAGCGAGGATCCTCACGCTGGCGCAAAAGGGGGAATGGCCAGCAGTGGAACAGACCCTCAAGGTTCTGGAGAAGCTGGTGGCGGCTGGTGGTGAGGATGCCGTCTCCGTGCCCATGGCAGGCATCCTAGATCCGGTAATGTTCTATTTTATGCTTATTGCAGTATTCCTTCTGTCAACTCTATGTTGCATGTTGTTACGAAACGCTCTAGTTCTCTAACGCTGTTTTGAATTAAATTCTGGCTTTCGGTTGGTGTCATACATTTCAGAAATCTTTCTGAACGTTATTTATACTATTGGTTTTAAAATTGGGAATAATTTATATCGGTGAAGTAGGCATCACGAAGTAACGGTTTCTATGGTGTCTGGGTGACGCTTTGTAGGTAGGTACTTCAAGACTTCGCTATAGAATTGAATCTGCCGATTAGATAGAGAGTATTTAGCTAAGAATGGATCCGAAGTTTTCTTAAACTGACCTGGTGGCCAGTTAGAAGATTTCCGTGGATATAGGAACTATGAAGGGACAGATATTGTACCTGCTCCAGACAGCTCTAGTTTAGTTTTTGTTTTGGTGACTGAGCGCTGTCCAAATACGTCGGGATGAATAAAGAAGCCTCCTCGTGTAGCGCAGTTTGTTCCGCCAGTAACTCAACTGAACCGAGCGCTTGGCGCATCCTGGACAGTCACACCCAACACCTTATTTGACTGGCTAATTCACCCTCCGACCGGAGTCCGGCGTCAAGCAGCCTGCTGTGATTCGTCGCTGCGTGGAAATTCCAGTGCCTTAGGCATCTTCTGGGCACGCTCGTTCCATCATAGAGCTCATCCATCGCTTTCCATCAGGTGTGATCGAGGTCAAGAGCGAGCACAATCAAAATAATTTAAAAAAAATGCCTTACAGGGAATGCGAGGAGAATTCTTAACACCTTCACGTTTAAGGAATTCGGGTATCGTCAAAAATGCCTTTCCTAATTTGTTATAGCTATATTTATGTTGAGTTTTTAATTGGTTTTCATGTTAGGTACCTATTATATAAAGTTAAACATATACCCACGTTTTTTCTGTTAGGAAATTTGGCTGCTCATGCGTGTTGCATTATCTATAGTCTATGTCTGCAAGTTAGTACTTTTTGTCATCAAGCGCGTTACACGTGTTTCAACTAATATTTCTGACTACCCTATAAAAGTAAGAAGCCAGCCCTACACCGTATTTTATTACACATAACAATGGCCTTGTTTTAAGTCCAAATTAATTCCAGGTACACCTATTACAGATGTCCTTCATATTTTCGTTAGCCGCGTGGTCGCCAAAGGTCTCATTCGTAGCGAAACCTTCAACCTTCTTGGTTCGCTCAATTATAGCTGCTTCATAATCATTACTTATATTATTAGAAATCAAAATCTAACAGTTATTATTATTGCTTGGAATTTTATCATCATATCTGCATAATCATAACTTTTTTTTTTCAAATATTCGCATCCAAAGCATACTCAGCCTATTATGTTCCCACTGCTGGGACACAGGCCTTCTCTCTGTGGGAGGGAGTGGGCCGTAATCTTCCACGCGGGCCCAGTGCGGGCTGGTAGATGTCATACCTATGTCTTCGAAGTTTTGGTTTTAGGACGATGTTTTCCGTCACCATTTTATTATTTATTTTGAGAGCAGTGGTGAAATTACACAAAGTAACGAGACCCCTCCGTGCCTCGGAAAGCACGTTAAGCCGTTGGTACCGGCTGTCATTCGCAGACCTTTGACAGTCGTTACGGGGTCGTCAGAAGCCCGAAATTCTGACAACCAGTTACTTACCAAGGGGTATATCGTATTACCCAGTAACTGGGTTGTGGAGGTCAGATAAGCAGTCGCTCCATGTAAAATACTGGTATTCAGCTGCATCCGGTTAGACTGGAAGCCGACCCCAACATAGTTGGGAAAAGGCTAGGCAGATGATGATGGTGAAATTACACAAAGTAAAGCGCCTGACAGGGTTCGAACCCGCGAGCTACAACTCGTAAGTCGGGGCCGCTCACAGGGGCCGCTACAACTGCGCCATCACTGCTCGAAGCGTCACCGCTGCTTGAAGTCGCCGTAGAAATATAAAACGATTTGAAAGCGATTGTCACTCGTCTAGGCTTTCAGATAGTGGTACAAAAATATGATAATTCATTGGTGGCTGTTTGTTTATCAAAAACAAAGTCAATTCATTGTGGAATTCAATGTGTTATTTAAAGTTATCAAAATTATGTTAGGATACAGGATACAGGTTGTTGCTGCAGCTGTGACCAACTTGCTTAGTTTTATTTATTTATTTATTTGTTTCTATATTATTATGCCTACTTAGGTTAAGGTATGTATCTATGGGTCTTTGTTACCTGAAAATAAATGGTTTATTATTATTATTAAAACCATCTTTAGCAGACATTTTACTCATTGGTTCCCAACCAGTGGTCCAGAAGAGATAAAATATGGTCCGAGAAAAGTTTAAAATTTCAAACCTTTGTCATTTAAATACCGATCAAATGATGATGAAACTCGAATTTTAATTTTTTGGTTTAAAAATTGTGTTTTCTATTACATATCCGTACATACCTACTGTTGTAATGCACTTTACATGTAACGATTTTTTTTTGGTAATTTTTTTATATTGGCGCAATTTATTTTGCTTGAACCTTATGGTCACTAGCCAGGTGGACCACGGGCAATACACGTTCTAATCTAACCTAATTAACCTGTATTGTCCCTCTGCAGGGCAAAGGCCTTCCTCTCCCTTTTCCACACAATTCTGTATTTTGCGAGTGCCGACCAGCCCCTACGGTAGGAGTCAAGCTCGTCCCGCCATCTTCGTCTTGGCCTGCCGCGATGGCGTCTTGCGTTTAGTGGGACCCAATTGGTGGTTTTCTTAGCCCAATTGTCATCTGACATGCGGCAAACATATCCTGCCCAGTCCCACTTAGTTTACGGTCACTATTAACAACTAGAAATTCAAAGACGCTAGTTAAAAAAAGGCTGAGAAACACTGATCTAACTACATAAAAACCAAACCGAATTTACAATTCCTTATACTTTACATAAGTAAGGTTGGTTGACCTAACTTAAATTCATTCATTCACTGTCAGACAACGCACAGCCTAAACCGCTGGGTTAAGAAGCATTAAACTATGCTCAAGATTTTCTTATATACATAAGGATTCAAGTACATGATTCTGAACACCCCGGGCGATTAAATTATTCATCGATTTTTTTTTAAGAATCTACCTACTGTTCCATACATTTTGACGGCGGAGGTATTGCAAGTTTTCTGTAAAAAGCTGTTTCTTTTTAATGACCGACGAATTTCAACGCAGGTCGAATCATGTTCTGAATTCATGGTACTTATCAGGTTCAGACTGGTGGACTGGTGGTTCAGGGCTTCATGTACCTACCATATTTGATGCAATAAATGAATTGAATTGAATTGCGCGTCGACGTCCCTGCCGCCCTGTGCAATTGGTAGTAAGTAGGTGGGGTACTCTGGACGCTTTTAGCGCGTACGTCTTCTTTTTTTTTTTTTTTTTGTTCTCACATACTTATAAATACAAAATTAACGATGTACCTAATATTTTTGTAAAATATAATTTAAAAGAGTGTCCATGGAGTTTCTTGCCCGTTCTCCATAGGTACCTACTTCGCTTGGCTTCGCTTTGGAATGGGCAGCTGACTGACCGACTTCTTGACAATTTAAATAAATGCTTTGAGTTTGAGTACAATCGCGAAAATACACAAGAACAAAGCGCCTGCAACGATAGACATAAAACATTACAACGTTTCGCGACTTGCTCGTTGTGACTATTGTTACTTGTTTTTTTTATTTTTTGCATAGCCTTTTATATCTAATGTCTTTTAAAGCTGGTTTGTTTGCGTTTTTATATTGTGTTAAGGAATTTGATGATACTAGAATCTATTCACTAACAACGCAGTTGTATTCTCTTCTAAACCGACACGTCCAACCCCGGGTTGCTACTCAAAAGCCAACCAAATAACTCTTTGCCGATTTAAATCACCCTATACGTAATAAGTTATAAATATTATGTAATGCGCCATTTTTAATTTTCCTCTTTTGTCCTTTCCGGAAACATAAAAACTCCAATAAAAGTTGACACTGAAAGAATTGACGATCGTCATTAACTAAGTTTAGTTATACTGAAATCAGCTAACGTTATGATACTTCAAGTCGTTTTGATTTGATTCTGTCATGAAATCACGCGTAGAAACTTTGGAAGCTTAATTCTATAATGTTCCCACTGCTGGGACACAGGTCTCCTCTCTGTGAGAGGGAACGGGCAGTAATCCACCACGCGGACACAGTGCGGGTTGGTGGATTTAGAACTTCAACTCGTATCCACTCAGTGCTGAGGCAGCTTACTAAACGCAACTAACGGAAATCATAGGTATTCATTAAATGATTGAATTAAATACATAGAACGAGGTTGATAACTAGTTTAACGCTAAATGTATACCTAACATTTAGTGATTCGTCGAGCACGTGAGTTAAAACGATTAATTAATATTCTGATGCTCTTATAAACATGGTTGTGTTTTGTTGATTTCGTCTCTATTGATTCCATGATGCGAACCGACCCGCGATGAGACGCTTCGTCACAAGGTAGGTACTGCTATGAACGAAAGTTTATCATCAAATGTTGGTACTTATGCTTTAAAATAATCAGCCTATAATGTTCCCACTGCTGGGACACATGCCTCCTCCCTGTGACAGGAAGTGGGCCGTAATTCACCACGCGGGTCCAGTGTGGGTTGGTGTATGTCACATGTCTTCGAATTTTTGGTTCCAGGACAAGCCGATTTAATCACGATGTTTTCCTTCACCGTTTTGAGAGCAGTGGACACAATTTGTAGTACCTGCTTGGATTCAAACCCATGACCGTAGGTCGGGACCGATACCACTGGGCTACCAGGGCCACCACTTGCTTATACTTTAACCCCCTTACTAATAAACGTATTATATTAAATGAAGATTTCTCTCTTTCAGTCGTCAGTAATTTGACTATCGAAAGAAGAAGACAAAGCGTTGTGTAACTAAACAGACGCTATCTATACAACGTTTATTAGTAAGGGGGTGAAATATTAAGTTTTTTTAGTAGGTAAATAAACGATTGTTAGTTATTGCAGACGAAACAAAAACAATGGAGAATAATAAACCTTTTATCACTTAGTATCATCAAACGAAACTTCCTCATTTCCGAAAAGTAAGAACAACCGCTACCGCAGATACCGCCCGTACCTATATTTGAAACATGGCAGATCCCGGCGATTAGGGCTGAATTTTTATTGAATAGCTTTCAATCACGTCATGTGCTCATCCTTTGCCACTGGTTCAAAAACCTGAGCGGGTGTCGTTTTCTTATTTTTACGAAAAAATATTTTTACAATCAGAGATATGGTTTTGTGCATTTTTCATAGATTTATAGTTGCACGATCGTCTTTGGTAATAAAAACTGATATTTATCCAATGTAAAACCGGTTTAAATATCTCAGAAAACTTTTTTAATTTTCGTGTTGCTATTTCAAGATCGAAATTAATAGTAATCTTAAACCCATACGGATAAAGATTATAAAATTTTTGATAAAAAAAAACCACATCTATTAAGTCTTTTCATTGATAAATGTTCAATTCACCTAATCTTTAACTAAATGCTAACAAAAATATACATTAAAATGCTTATGTACAAAATATAACGCAACTAACTTTTTATACCATGTACTCAATTAAATGATAAATGATTTTATTTTGTAAGTAGGTTTGTACAAACACTTTTACACGTCAATCATATTTTTTATAAAACTAGGTCGGCGTTTCCTATCTGACTACTCTGAGAAGAAAGGCCGAAACAAACTCAGAGGTCACAGTCTCTTTTAAAGTCCAGACATCATAATCTTGGTCAGGTTATATGAAGACCATGTAGATCGATGTCTGAGATGGTCTTTTGAGGAAAGAACCACACAGATTGAGAGGACCTGTCCAGTCAGTGCACGCATTTGTCAGAAATCGTGTAGCTCAACTCAAAACTTAAGGAGCTCAACGATTCGACGAACAATACCAAAGAAAGGACATTTGGGTAGGCCACATAAATTACTCAAACTGCCAGACCTAGACAAAAACTAACACAACAGAGAGAATAATAAAAATTTAAAAAAAGTGACCCACATTGTCTTCACATGCACAATAATTAAAATAATATAATACTTTACAAAGTAAGCAAATGTCATTGTTTAAATAAAATTCATTAATGTCAATGTGTACATAGAAAAAAAAATTAAAACATTCAAAATGTAAAAAAAATATTGGAAGCAGCTCAATCCCAAGCCTTTTAGTCCTCAATATAATCTTTAACGGTATAAAAAGCTTTCTGGCACAACTTACGTTTAATGAATGATTTGAATTTATTAAGGCTTAGATCTTGAACGTGGCTTGGTAGTTTATTGTAAAAGCGTATACATTGGCATCTGAATGAGCTACCTATTTTCTTGAGCCTTGTTGTAGGTATAACAAATTTGTGTTTGTTCCTAGTATTTATATTATGGACATCACTGTATTTTTTAAACAATTTTATATTTTTATGGGCATATAAAAGATTTTCATAAATATACTGAGAAGGCACAGTCATTACATTAATCTCTTTAAATTTGTCTCTGAGAGAGTGTCTGAAATGACTCCCTAATTAAATAAGTAGGTATACAAATAAATACAAAAGAAAATTTGGATTTTAATGTTGTTTGACGTATATCAAATGTAAACAAACAAAGACTCCTGCGATTTATCATGCATCGCTTGTTTGGAACGAACAACATCACGTAAAATGTCGCCACAATTCCCTAAAAAGTATAAGAATATTAGCGAGGGGATTCCAGTTCAATTTTTTATTTTATTATGATGTTCCAAAGCTAACATAAACAGTATCGTTTGTATCGCAGTTCAGGGGAGGTTCACGTTGAATTTTTGTGTTGGTTCCTGTGGAGGGTCGGTCTGTCTGTTCGATATCTTGGCAACGGATCGCGTGCCTGTCTGTCGCTCAACGAGACATCTTTCTACATTTTTACTGCCTCTACAGGGGATGCCGTACAGCCGGATCGATCAGAACTATCGCCATATATGATTTGTTTTGTTATTCGCGTGAGATAGTCGGCTTTCCGTTTTGAATGTTTGTCTCCGTGAGCTTAAATCAATATTTGGTTGGTTGTGCTTTATGTGGCAATGACTTCCTAGCCGATGTGCACGTTTTGGGATTTAGAAGGTCTTTGTAAGCATTTTACAATGCGAGATAATTCCACAGTCACATAAACGTATGCGCCACACTGATTTTAAATCCACTATTGTCGCGGTTCAAATTTTTGAAAAAGATTTTTACTATTTCATTATTTTCTAACGACGCGACCACAATCTTTACATGCCTAATTACTGACAGCACGGGACAGGAATATGAATTTGGTCCGTATTAAAAAAAAGAATAACTTAAAAAGTTAAAAAAATATTAACGTTTTACAAATACTTAAACCAAACTGTAAGTATTAACAATAACACAAATAAAAGCTCTGATTTGACTGAATATTGTAGTGGCCCAAACGATGACCTTTTTGTTGTTTACACTAGGTACTAAATTAGAAGATTAACAAACTATATAAATAAATACAAAAACATAAGGATATTTAGGCGTCGAAGTACTCGTCCGCGTCGCTGTCATCCGGAAACGTGCCCAGAAGACTGGTAGCATTGCCACGTTGAATGGCAATGCTAATTCTTTGGCCCATAGAACGACCCAGTCTTTGTTGTTAATACAAACCGTAGCCCACGATATTCAAATTTTCTTTTTGTTTCTTGTAATTTCACGACAGTGCCAGATTGTGTGTTAATTAAAATATGATTTGCGACAGTAAAAATATGTATTTACAGAATTATAATGATCAATACTATCCCCCTTATTAATAAACGTAGTATATCAGATGAATAGTTACACACCGATTTCTCTCTTTCAGTCGTCAATAATTATTATAATCATTCAAAAAAAGAAGAGTTTATTAGTAAGGGGGCGTCCCAGTGGTAACGGCAGGGACTTACGAGTTTTAGGTCCCAAGTGTGAACCCAGGTAGGCACGTTGTGTAAATTATTTCATCACCACTGCTCTCAAAACGCTGAAGGAAAACATCGTGAGGAAAACGGCGTGTCCTAGAACCAAAAATTAGAAGATTTGTGACCTCCGCCAACCCGCACTGGCCCCGCGTGGTAGATCATTTACGGCCCACAGAGAGAAAGCCCGTGTCCCAACATTGGGAACATTATAGGCTGATAATGTTACATGTGCAGCGCGAGATTTAAATCTTCGTTCTATTTCTGTCATAAGTTTGAAGATGACAGAGAGTTTTAAAATAAGTTTAGCGTAGAATGCATTAAGTTACCTGTGGTGCAAATGGGCTCGAGAATGTTCTTTATTTTGTTTTGTAAATTCCTTTCCATAATTAGGTTAAATAGTTTAAAAAACATTGGTTACAAACCATTCAAGTGTGGAAATTACAAGATATTCTATTTTTGGCGCCGCGTTTACGATATGGCTGCGTGCTACAGAAGTAGTTGGTCAATTAAAGGCTAAATCTTAATAGAGCGGTGGCTTGGCGTGTTTTAAGTATGCCAGACGGCGGGCCGCGCCATTGCTGACGGATTCAATGGAAAATCGTTACAGGACTCTATATTAAAGCTGAAGATAACATGTTGATTTGTAAATACGAGTGGAAAGATAGCCGTTCAGTTGAATTACTAAGTTTTGCTCATAATTTTGTTGAATTGGTGTCCAGAAACGTTATTTCTGTTTTCTGTTAAAGAGGATACAATAATCAAAATGTTCATATAGCACAGTTGCTGACATTTGTTGATTTTTAGCTTTTCGCTTTACATTATTATCACTTAACTTTATCTCAAAGCTAAATGGGTAAGAAGTTATGACTACAGTGAACAAAATAAGAAAACTATTTCACCCAGAAAAAATATTATGACCGAGCAGTAAAACGCCGAAAAAAATTAGGTATAGTTTCCTGCCATTTCAGAACTAACTAAGCCCTAAATGAGTACCTAATGTTAGTCTCCAACATTCCATAAATATGAAGACTTCGTCGTCTGAATAACTGTCGAGGAGCTACCAGTAATTCGTAAGCTAAGGCGGCGAACCAAACTACCCTATTTCCGCCTAAAAGCGATATTTTCACCTCCCGGCCTACATTTAAGGCGTATAAAGAATATAAGCCGCTATAACTGACCATTTCTGTGTCAAGGGTAACAGCTAGGAGATTTGCGTGTTTGCCTGCCCGTTACTCGTTAATCGATGGGAGATTTTCGACCTTGGGACCACCACATCCTTGGCTACTGCTGACCTGTCTAATACTTAAGGCCATTGTTATTCGATGCCGTTTGGTGGAATGAGGGAAGTTGAAGACTTGTAAAAACACTGAAATTCTTACTCCATTACTTTGGTGTTTGGGGTCGGCAAGTTCCTCGATTTTTGTTGGGCTATGCGGCTTGCGGCACTGTTTTAATTGGGAAATATGTAACACAAATGTTAGTACGAGTACGTTTACCTTTTGGAAAACTTTAGTAGATTAAACATTCACATGCTTAATGAATTATTTAGGTGTTAGTCGTTAGGTGTATCCGTTCCCTTCTGATTAATAACGTGTGAAGCCTTTTGATATTGAACATTAAACACATATTACGTTAAGTTCGTATAAGATACTTTTTATAATTCCACTTTTGGATTGAAAACCTCAACTGTATGGTGTATTGATTTAAAAAAACATTTTTACAGCTTACTCAAAAACATTGCACGGAATACATATTTACTGACTGAAAGCGATCATGCAATTTTTTTTATCTAGATATGTCGGTATCGCAATTTAAAAAAAAAGTCCCAAAGAATATTTGAAGGGGTATACGGTATAGGCAGGGGTGCATACAAATTAATAGTATACATGGTGACAAGGGACATCGACACGCAAAATGTAACCATGAATTCCGCTGTGATTTTTTTACCCCTAGAATAGAAATTTTACGTCGGATATAAAAAAAAATCTGCTGTTTCATAAAAAAGTAGATTTATTCCGGTCCGATCCCCAGCTAGTTCTTCTTCTGTTTTACTCTCTGTCTTATTCAGTTTATCTAGGTTACTCTTTTTGACAGGTAAGAACAGTCAAGAGCAAATAAACTTTTCATGTTTTACAAAATTAAATAACGAATTTTTTTAAGTACAATACCTACGAGGACAACTTGTCTGGAACATCTATCATTTATTTTCTTGTAAACACTCTGATTCGACGTGGCGCGGTAAAGGAGTTCATGGAAGGATTTGGGGGAGGCCTTTGCCCAGCAGTGAGACAGTATAGGCCAACAAAAAAAAAAAAGAAAACGTGAGCAAAATCTTTCTCTGCTTACTTTTTTTGATATCCCCTTAGAATTCGACCGTCACTTTAATGGCAGCTTTTATACTAGAATCATGAATTATTTACGTCGGCTGACTCAATAAAATTGCCGTATCTACTTAATTCAAGTGGGTTAGTCTTACATTTTTTAATACTTTATTATCAGATGTAGAGTCACGAGCAAAAGTATATAGGTAATATACCTACCTGCACTTAGCGAAATTCAAAAGTAACATCGTCCAAAATTATCTAAATTTTTACAGATTATTAAGTGTCTCTACTTCACAATCATATTTATGCTTTGAGTACATATTTCACAATTCCAATCAACTCGTTAACCAATAAGCGTTTTTAATTTCGCAAAAGCTCAGATGTAAAAAGGTCCGGTGCCGTCATTAATGTGACTGTAAAATGACAGCTGGTGTTTGACATTCCAGTGTGCAGTGTCGAAAAAGAGACAGTGTTTTGGAGTTTTTTTGAGAGTCCATAAGGACGTCTATTATATAATTTTGTGACTTGTTGTAAGACGACACCGCTTTTTCAGGAAACCCAAGCTTATGTACGTGTGTACATTCTTTTAGTAAGTGTATTATGTTGGTACTACGGTGTGCTGTAGAGGTCACGGTAGCCTGCAACTAATGAATATTAAGCACTTCCCTGCGACGATTAATTAGTGGTGCTAGCAAGACTGTGCTGATTGTGCACTTTTATATTCGCCTAAGTGGGTAAATTAAAACAGTAGCATATAATTTATAAAAGAAAAAACAAAAAAAAAAAATAACCGCCGAAAAAACTAAAAGCAAAAAATAATAATTCTTTGCAAGTATACCTAAGTCATTTTGAGTCGGCGCCAAACAATCAATGAACAAAGATTGGTTCTGCATTTTGCGGAACATACGACACCGACTTCCGAAATTAAAGTTATTTTTCACTACTCGTATGTTAGTTTTTTTGGAAGTCGGTTTTTTTTTGTTACATTGTTTTTTTCTTTAAATTTAAGGTAATTTAGTGATCTTTGTTCATTGATTGTTTGGCGCCGCGCGCCGAATCAAAATTACTTAGGTATTCTTTTTCCAAATTTAAATGGGACCAGCGCTGATTTGCTGCTCTGTTGATCGAAGCTGCTCTACGATATTTTTTTCTCCTGACAGTTCATTTTGTTTACATGTATGTATCTATCTATGTATTAGTACCTATTTATTATTGAATTATAAAGTTATTTTCTAGCCATGTATCCCATATGTTGCAGCTGCCATGTTTTGTCTCTGCATCACCCTAAGGTTGACTGGTAGAAAATGCCTCAGGCATTAAGTCCGACTTTGTACAGAATTTTTTTACTTGTGCATAAAGTTATAATAAATAAATAAATACTCCTCTGTGAAACGTACATAATACGGTGCTGTACTGTTGGTCTATATATACTTCAGAGAGCAGCGACCTAACAGCAATCTTATTGTAACGAAAATAAAGATCACAATGATTGTGACAGACTTCTCAGTGGCAACAACCCAACAGCAACTTTATTAGAATGAGAATAAAGATGACTTAAATCAAATCATTTATTTGTATAACACAGGTTCACAGGATGTTACAAAAGCTTCATAAGGTACAGACGCACGTCAAGCTACTAAAAACTGTCAAATTTCTTTAACAGAGTTTCAACTTTATCGCTAAAGCGTAAGGTTCAAGGTTGATTGGGAAAATTTTACAGTTTCGGGTAGCTTGATGTACTGGCGTCTATACACTGTATTATAACCATGTGAGGTATGAAAATATATTAGAAACAAATATAACACAATTATTCTTATTCAGTTTTCTTATTAAATTACATTGTCAAAATATACATAAATAGTCAATTTTGTTACACATTAAATTAAACCTCAACTAATAAATTATGACATTAATGTCAAGTAAATTAATAATGTCATAGTAATTATAATTATTATCATATGTGATTTGGACTGTGATGCAAAATCAAAGGTAAAATAACTGTGAATCTTTCAGATACGGTTTTAGTTTTATAAAAAGTACCTACTAGCAAAATAATATGGTTAAGTACATTAAGAAGTTTTAGCTTATTATTGAAATTGTGTACATCAGTGTATATAAATAAAAACACACAATATCATAACAAAGAATATAATTCATTACTGTTTTGAACACAATAGTAAAGCCAACGTAGTTGTTTATTAAAGTAAATACAAATACTAAACTTTCAGCATGGCCGTGACCTAAAAAACAGGAATATCCTAAATTCGTTCTAAACTTGATCCGCAGTTTTATAATTTGTTGTCTGTCAGTTAAGTATACTTTTTGTTTGCAAACCAGCCTTGCAACGATGATAGTTATTCTTTATGTAACCGCTGAAGCCTTCTCTTGTCTCACGTGAACAAATCTAATGGAAAATTGCCAAGTCCTCAGCTTAGATAATATTTATTTGCTTGATTTATTGGGTTATGGCGTACTAAGCTAAATGGTGAAAGCTCTATCTATCAACAAGTTAAAATCAAAACGACTTTAATTTAGTGCCGAATGCGATATTGATTTTAAGGTTACGAGGTAACACAAAGATTAGCAAGCAAAGGAGCTACTATACTTTTTTCTATAAGAAAATCTGAATAATTGAATCGGGACTTCGCCATGGCATGACCAAAGACTAGAGCCATAAGCCGAGCAGTTTTCTTGTTACAGTAATTATCTTATGTAGAAACAGCCTTAATTTGTGCGTCCCTAAAACCTAGGTACCTCTAATATTGTGGAGCTAGATTGTCAGATCCCAGAAACGACTGTAACAATTATTCATATCATAACATACATTTAACCAACTCAACAATTACACACAAGCCAAATGTTCTTCAGTTTAAACCACGTGCACTCCATTGAACCCGTTTTTGCGTACTCCTCAGTTCCACCTACCAAATGCAAATGAATGTGTTCTAAATTCCGTGTTTTTGGACAATCCGTTATAATAATACTTTTCTAGCTATTATTAAATGAATGCACTAAGCTAGTAGTAAGGAAATTAAGAATGGAATGAATACAAATAAATAACCTACTTACTTACTAAAGAAGGCTTTTCAATAAGGATTTCTTTGCCAAAACATTGATTGAAATGCTATTAGATAGGGCTTTTTTCTAACTTTGGAAAGTCCCAAGGTCTTCGTGCCAACGAACTGGTGTAATGTGTAGAGCAACAATCAAATCGAAAGTTAGTCGTGTTTTTTCAAAGAAAACAATCATGGCGAAAGTCATGCGTAATAATTGTATGTTATGTATGAGTTGGCGGTTTCTTTAATTTGTGGAAAGTTAGTCTGGAAAAGTAAGACTGCAGTGTAGTCAAATATGACTCATATCCTGTGGAAAAAAGTTTGATCATTTTTGTGGTAATCAAAGTTGGACGAGTCATCATGTAAATACAATTTTCCACTGAAGTACCAGAAAGTAAAAACACTTTGTAATTTTAAGAACGTTCACAGTCTGATCTCAGCTCGCTGAATTGATTAGCGACAAAGAATGTCATGAACTTGTCAAAAACTTCTTAAAATTACGAGAATTGCCCCTCTGATGTCTTTAACTAACATGCTCTGAACTCAAACCCTCTTGTCAACCAAAGATAGGCATCCTTACATATTTAATAATTAAAATGATAAATGATTTTATTTCTGTAAATAAGTTTGTACAAACAGAATCATATTTAAAAAAACAAATGAGGTCTCTATTACACTCTGAAAAAAGACACAGTTCTTTTCATTCCACCTAACTAACTATTGGAGGGGAAGGCGGCAACAGTTATTTTACAAATAAATAGGACAATCTAAACAGCTTCTATCATAAAGGCACGTGATCCGACAATATCAATTTGATATTATTGGTTCATTGCCTTTCTGAACGTTAATAGTAGACAGTCAGTCATTTTTTAAAGAAAACTATGTCTGTCTGTTCCATTACACATGTATTTATCAGAAAGGTTTTTGAAGTGAATTCTTCTTTAGGCACGTTGGGCATTTTTTTGAGATGGGAAAATACCTTTGAACTCGCGACACTGTTACCGACACCGAGCTACATTTGGATATAAATCCGATATGTCAGTGAGTGATGGCAAAGCATTCTGTTTGTGTTTTTTTAATTATTTTTTCTATGTCTTTGGTAACCATGGCAATATAGCATAAGCATAATCAGCCTATAATGTTCCCACTACTGGGACGCAGGACTACTCTCTGTGGGAGGGAATGGGCCGTAATCCACCACGCGGGCCCACTGTGGCAGCATTTACTCTGGTGATGATTAATCAATCTGCCTAGCCTTTTCCCACCTGTGCTGGGGTCGGCTTTCAGTCTAACCGGATGCAGCTGAATACCAGTATTTTACATGGAGCGACTGCCTATATAATCGAAAAGTTTTTGTGTATATAATATTAACATTAATTATCTTAGATATCGCACAGAAATCACGATGTTTTAGTGCCGTACGAAGCAGGAGCGCACCAGTTTTTAATAAATAATACTGTTCACTTTAAAACATCTGATATCAACTAGCCCTCACCTTAGTTAGCTAGTTGCCTGGTCGTTAGCTGCTATAAATGGACATATAATCTACATAGCCCTGTAGAATAGGTGTGGCTATAGGTAGGTCATATCTAGCCGTAGCTTATATGCATTAGACCGGCGTATTTTTCAATTATGTGAAAGTTATGGAATTGACTAAGCAATTCAAGGAATTCGCAAGGGCGGGACAGCAAGAGACGTCACTAGTTTCAAAATTGTTAGAAAAATAGTAAACTAGCATATACGGTCACTATGCCTGTGTAGAATAAGTCGAACTTACTAGCACATAGAACTTCTATAGTAAAAACTGATAGGAGTTTTTAAATTCTAAAATGCCTAAGTTCAAAAAACTAAATAAAAATAATTTATTGAAATTAGGTTGAGAATCATGACTTTTTCAACGTTAAAATTACATTAGACAGACCCCCGAAACGCCCGCCCTTCACCATTTCGAATTATTTTAGCTGGGAAGAAGCTCAAGAAGTGGCAACAAACAAACTTCCCCGCAGCACATCTGTCTGTAAAGTTTAAATAACAACTTACATGTTTTTCTGGTATCGTCTAAAGTGTCTTTAGACTGTCCACAGTGAAGCTAAGTTATATTTCAATCTAATTAAAAAATAAATAAAAGTTCTAGCCATTGATCTATCTTGGTTCCAGTCATCTATTCCGTCTCGTATCATTTGTTTACTTATTAATAAACTGTTTCTGATACAGTTACTTCTCACCTGTTAGAGCAAGCCTTTTTTTCGTCAACTCTAGAACACCTTGTAAAGTTTCAAATAAGCAGCGTTAAACCTCACAGACTGTTCAGTGAACTTGATCCAAACGAAGCGTCAAATGCGGATGTTGTGACGTCGTTGATGTCTTTCTGACTAGCGAAGTGATGGGTCGACGTGTCGGGGAGCGTGGGAACATCATTAATGTTACTGGCTTATTTTTCTATTATGTGTTACTTTTTTGTTTTTCGATATTTTTAATATGGTATCCAGCCAGTGCCAATATAGTTCACATTATGTTTGTGTTTTATTTACAATTATACTTGTTTAAAACTATTATAAAAGTTACTGGAAAATGACAATTCTCAAGTAATTTTTCAAATGGTTTAAGACCAGCTTGGTTTCTTTGGTGGGTTGGTTATTTCAATATTGTATGCACCCACCCATGTAATGAACAATGAGTTTTTGAGATATATTAGATTTAATTACTTATTATTGTTAGAAGTATTATAAAAGTCACTGGAAAATGCCAAAATTCTTAAATGATTTTACAAATAGTTGCTATGGCTTACAAAGGCGAATTTTCCTGTTCACATATTGTAGTTTTAGTACAGTATACTTACTGTCTGCGTTTGATTCTTCAATGAAAAGTTGACCTTGAAAAACTTGTTAAAATAATGGAGTAGGTAAATGATTGTAGATATAGCAGTAAATGATAAGTATTTATTTCAATAAGTAGGTTTATGCAAACACTTTTACACGTCAATGATATTTAAATAAAACTAGATGAGTTCGGTGTTCCGTATATGTAATTGAATTTCTTGAGAACACAATACCTCGAACATTCCATACTACATACCGACTCATGCGAAGATTAGTTTGGTACAGACGCCAGCACATCAACCTACCCGAAACTATAAAATTATCCCAATCAACTTTGAACCTTATTCTTTAGCAATAAAGTTGAAAATCTATCAATGAAATTTGACAGATTGTAGTAGCTTGATGTGCTGGCGTCTGTACTTCAAAAGTTTAACTTTCGTAGCAATTTAGTTTGACCATTGACCCTGAATGACAAACCAACCCCTTCAAAATGACGCGTCATCATTCTGACTAACATTTATGGTCAAACAGTCCCCTAAAATTACACAAGGTTTAGTCACAGCGTGGGCGGCGCCACCTAGCCGAGCACAACCATACCACCGGATGTGAGCAAGCAGGTTAACATGATGAGTATTAATCGACTAAAAGCCTTCAATCACCGGATATTGCGAACTACAGGAAGTTCCTATGAAAAGCGAATCGACCTGAATTTCAGGATATCAGGAAATTGGATAGCTGTTGATTAATGTTTGTGGTAACTCATTGCGATGTTAGTTCAAACTAACTTAAGGTAGTAAAATGTTTACATTAATAGGTTTATAGAACACTAAAATTTCAGTGTTTATGAAATAGACTTTTAAGGCTTTCTTTCAGTAAAATGTTAGCGGATGTGAAACAGAAATTAATTCAAGTAAGTAGGTACTTTTGAGACCTACATTGTTACCATCGCGGGCAGAACCTGGATGAGGCTGCTGCAGGAGCGTGGGGATTGACACAGGAAAAAAGACGTGAAGTCAGGCTGTGGGTGATGATGAGGTAATTTAGCCTGTGCGCAGACCTAAAGATGGGCATTCACGGTCATGAAATCGCGTCAAATGGCGTGATATACAGCCAAATTTTGATCGCGAATGTTAAAATCCATTGGCATGATGTAAAACTCTGGGTTTCCAATCGCACCAAAATCCATCCCTTTGACATAAGTCATTTGGAGCCACGCCGAATGGCCTAAAAGTGAATGCCCACCTTAAGTCGAGTCTGTAAGGGCAAAAAAGGAACATGGAGAGGTTTTTTATTTCCCATCCTTAAAACAAAAAAAAGTCGAGTCTGTAGATAGAGTATCGCTCTGTCCATGAAAATAATTCAGGCCCCCAAGATAGGCGCCACCTAATTTGGGGACCACTGTTCACATAACTATGTTAATCGTTCTAGTTAGAGTATACATTATAATTATTTTTATAAATTTATTTTGTTACAATGGACCAATTAATTAATATTATTTTTATTCTTAATTATGTTACATGTATTATAGAATTTATATTAGGGTATCATAAGTTATTATAGAAATGGAATTTGGGAACCCTAATAGACCACAACTATTTTCGTACTATCTTCAAAGCTTTGGAAATTACCTAGATCATAAACTTTAACTCCCTTTCACAGAGAGGAGGCCTGTGTCCCAGCAGTGGGAACATTATAGACACATTATGTTACGTTATAAACGTTAACAACGAACCCTCTTAATGTCCGGTACTAAATAGATCAACGAAGTAATGTAGACATTACAGTATAGTGACGTCATCACTAAGTTTCGCGTGCTTTCCAAGTCATAGGCCGAAAGTTACCCGTTCGTAAAGCAATAAATTATTACAAAATACACGATTAAAGATCTAACCGAATAGAAATAGAAATCGGAAAGATAGAAATTTATTTTTAAAGAAAAATTCAGGAATAATTAAATGTCCATCTACATATTTCAGAGGTCTATGATTATTTTTAAGGTTGTCAAGGCAATTTATGTATTCCCGTTTAATCATCCAAATCTACACATATGTATTGTAAAATAAAGTAATTTTTCGTGTCTAACTGTGTGAGCGCTTAGATCTTCTAAACCACACAATTGATTTGGATGAGGTTTTACCTTCATTCAGTAGAGCATTTATTCTGGAAGGTTTATTTACATGAATATTCGAATTAGAATTAGCGGCTGCAGAAATCTTAATGTTTTGACATGTCGCCATTGCACCAGTGTGAAGCAGGGACAGGTCGATAGTCGTACATACTCCTAATAACATACTACTTGTCTATTTGTTCCGTGCGGGAATAAAACCTGCGACCTATCGTGAGCCACTCACTTAGAGTGCGCCAAAACTACTATCAAACTATTAAAATTATTTCGGAATGCTACCAAATATCTAAAATATGTCTACCAGAAAAAAACATATATTAAAACAATTTAAACTAAACACTTCACTACATGAAGTAAAACACGAAATAATTTCGAAATAGGTTTCATTCAATGTGCCCTTAATTACATAAACCATTACTAGACGAATACGCCTTAAATAATACATGCTGTATGCAAAATTTAAGGTGTGTCAAATACCGGGAAGTTATTCATACATAGAGTAACTAATAACTCGTTATTAGACACACCCTGTACTATAATAAAGATAAACGGCAAAGAATTGGTAAGTTTTAAAGGGTTTGAAGGTTACCTGTGCGCCATTTCGTTTTTTTTTTCTACATGGCCACGTTTGTAGCCTATATAAATCAATAGCTGACATCAATGCAAATTGAAAACATCTACTCAAGAAAAAAAAAAACAAATCTTCAATCACCTTTAGCAATGAGATAAAATAGAAGCAAATAATAAAATATGATGAATATAAAGTCAAAGAAATTCGTCAATTAGTGTTGTTCTAAGTAGCCATTTCATACAGCTGTCAAAGAATGACTTCATTGGTCAATTTGCTTTACAATTATTTTCCCTGACTTTAAAATACGTACATATTTTGTTGTAATATTGTTAACTCTCGTCAACTATGTGGTACTTACGTATTGCTTGTGAAAACTAACTTCAGTAATTACAAAAGATTTAAGAATATAATTTTTTGCGTAGGTTGTACATGCCGCATTGGGTCCACGACGTGTTAAGTTTTTAACATATAAAGAGTTATGTATCGTGGACATAAAGAAAGGTACCTATGCATAAATTATATAAAAAACCCGTAAATAACGTTTAACTAAAGCATGCTACATAATCATTAAATTACTTTAGAAATGTTACAATAATATGACTAGCGTTAAATAATAAAATATTTAACAAAAAGCATTGCAGTCCACTTAAGTTAGGCAAGCTAAGCTAAGCTCGATGCAGACAGCGAATAAATTTATGTTGTGCCTACTTGATGTAAATTACTATAATTTAATCTAATTTACATAAACTATTTCACCTTAATGTAACCTCAATTTTCGCGAACATTTATCAAGTACATTTGTTTTAGCATTAAATAACGACAACCCAATTACTTTAGCTACTGTAGAATGATTTAACTTTTAACCTACCTATGCGTTGCTAAACGATCTCTAAGAAAATATACAAGACGTAACAAACACATTGAAATACGTACTAATACGTAGACTATACTGATATAATTTAGATCTGTGTTTTTTTAATACAAACGATTGCTATTTGGCGAAAATAGACGTGATGTTATGTTACTGTTTGTTATTGGTTCAAAACTATACATCTAGTGCAGTAGCCTCCGTGGCGTAGAGGCGTACACCGTGCAGTTTCTTGCCGATTCTTCTCCATAGTAAACTACCGTGCACCTAGCTTCTGACGTTTCATGAGTGCCCAAATATTTCATTTGACCCTCTGTATGTAACCAAAGATAAAAAACGTCCGCACATTTTTCATTTGTTTTCAGTAGGACATCATTTTCTTATACCGTAGCGGTAAACAAATCACAATCCGGTCTCTCAACACCCACTAAGTGCACATAGTCATTTAGCAAAAAAAAAAACTACTTTTTCAAGTCAAAGGAAATACCAAAAACAAACATACCTTCTTAGCGCCCCTTCTAATCCCGTTTTTTTTTTTTTAAGTATGGGAAATCATCAAATGACCCCTCGAGTGTCAGACTCTTAGCGGTAACCCTTTCGGACAATCCCGCTGCCCCGGCAGGCTTAGGCCCTGACGGGCCCCTCCTTACTCCCCTTCTTATCCCTGGCTCTGACATCAAGCAATGGACAAAATTAAGCTTGAGTACGAGGTTTTGACTATGTTGTATGTGTATATTTTATGTCTTTTTAATTTGTAATGTGCGTTTTGTTTGTGCAGAATAAATTTTTCTTTCTTTCTTTTCTTTTCTAATATAATCTAAAAATGACTACATAATATTTCGAGTAGAAACGACTTCTGTTATAACATTACAATGCTAGACTCCGCTCTTGACTAGGTAAACCTCTGCTATGAACAGTTTAAAAACTAAATCCATTGAATATTCTGCGTTTTACTTCAAAACATTAACTGGTTAATATTTTAACACCTTCTTCAGAATATATTTAGAGCAAGTGACGAACCAACGACATACATAATACCTATAAAACCCCATGAACACGATGCAAGTTTCTTGACTGCGGCATATAATAAAATTGAAGCAACACTGAACAGAATGACTTGCATCGTCTAAACACTTTTTAGACTATAATTTTTTCTTCAACTTATGGTGCACCACAGGCAATCAAATCGCACCGTGTGAATCAGGGTTAACTCTCTACCCATGGGCAAGGTTATCAGGAAAACAATGACGTATTAAAAATACATAATAACGTGACGGCAAAAGATTAATAAGGAACACGAAATGCAAGTTTTCGGTAACAGTAATTTTGTAACAGATTATTAAGGTAATTATAACGGGTCACGCTTGTGCACCTTACTAATCACACCATGGGGAGTTTTGCTACCATTTGACTGCCAATCCAGCTATGAAAAGTTAGAACTCATAAGCGGTAGGCGAAATAAAATAAAACCTTAAGAAACACCAGCTATTGAATAAACGTTACAAACACAAGCACGCTGCTTAAATTCAGAAAAGCCCATTCATATATATCTTTAGGGAAAGATAAAACACACCATTTCCACCAGCTACTATTAAATGTCAATACGTCACTTAAACGTATGCACGGTTACGCCATTGGTACGCACGGCTATACATCAAGCTATACATAACCAGTCTACTCTGACTTCTGATTGTACGAAAAACCTCTAAACCAATGCGAGGTCAGCTAAACCGGACATGTATAATCTGATGTGTGTACTTCTAGTACCGCATTTAATAGAAAATATTTTATAATATAACAAAAATCATAATTAGTTTAGTTGTCATTGAAACAAAAACATGTTTTTTTGTTGTTGTAATTCATCCTACCAAGGAGATTATATTACGTGCTTAACAGCATTAAAACCTCTTTTCTTTTTTTCTTAATCTGTTAGAGTAATGTCACTAGCACTTTTTTGTTTCATTTTCAAATATTTCATTTGTTTTGTAAAATAAAAAACAAAAGCTGCACGCTTTTCAGATTTGTGTATTACCTTCTCCGCATTTTAATTAACTCGCGTTTGTATTAATTTAATTGAAAACGTACGAATCCTCTCAAAATTAGTTTTGTGAATTATTCGTATTCCTAGCAAACAAACGGAACAACAAAATAAGAAAAACAAAAATGATTTCTACAAGAAGCTCGCTTATGAAAACAGGTAAAGTTAAATGTCTCTAACACATAAACAAAACTCTTTTTCACCTGAAAAAACTACGTATGACGATAAACTAAGTTAGTTCTGCCTGTCTCGAAGATTGAATACCCAAACGAAACCACGATAATTCTTAATGCTGTAGCACTTTATTCTAGCCGTTTAGTGGCACAATCTTCTGTGAATTGCACCGCGCCCAAAGGCTTAACTATTTATCCGCACGAAGCAAAACTTTCAAGAGACCTTAACGGACAATTATTCCTGAAGTCTTTCCACAGTAATCGTGATTTATAACGACTTTAAAATGTACCCTATTACTTTAATAAGTTTCAGTTATCGCTGTTTTTTAATTAATGGGCTGTATTAAGTTCAAGGGTGTTTGCCTAACTGACACCTTCGTTATTTATTTAATTCGTTATACGGTCAGCGGGTTGGGTAAATTTATTCAGTCCGCAATTTTGGCTGGTTGTTTGCAGTTGTTGCATTTAACAACCGGTAGTTACGAGTACTACGTAGTTCTAATTGCTGTGAAAATGCATTGCTGTGGGTGGCGAACTGCCTGCTGTTGCGTGTCTTGTAGTCAAGTACTTACTTGAAGTTATTGTAAATGCAATCTAACTTATTGCATGTAATATTACCTACCTGTCTCATGTCTACCTTTAAAAGAAACTTCGTTTTCTTCCGGACTGTGTGACCGCAAGGACAGGGTTACATTTTTTTATTATTCCTATGTATGTTTGTATGAGAGATGTTTTATACCCGCGACAAGTCGTAACGGCTGGAGGAATTTTAACAAATGAGATGCCCATCATTTCATTATTCATTCCGTTGATCCCCTGAACCCCCTCCACCCACCCCCCTCCTCGATCCCCTGCTAGTTCTTCTTCTGTTTAATTCTCTTTCTTATCTAACTTTCATATTCCGAGTTATTCCGGTCTGATCCGGTTTTTCTTTTGTGGATTCCTGAAGGATCATCAGCAACAAAATATACATACAGGGTATATTGAAATACATACGTTCGTAATTGGTCTAAGTAGGTCCTGCGATGGTTTTAGGCAAGGTTTTGTTTGTATACAATCAAAATGGCGGATGTTTTAAAATATAACTCAACATAATATCTCTGTCTACCTACAGGGACACATTTGTATTGTACCTAACCATTTGTATTTAGGTATTAGCATTAAGTTAAAAAAAAAAATGTGACAGTACAAAGCGTTCCTCCGGCATACATTGGGCCGTTATTCTCTATAGCTTTCTACCAGTCGGGATCGAGGTCTAGAGTAGGCCCATTTCGCTAAAAAAAAAATCTCTATACTGACAAAACTTTTAACTTTGTTAGAGATATACGTGTACCATTTATGTAATTGTTTGTAATGTGCGTTTTGTTTGTGCAGAGTAAACAATTTTTCTTTCTTTCTTTTTTCTCCTAACTACTCATATTGTTGCCTAACTCGTGCCTATACTACAGGCGTTATAGTATAAATATTAACCCTTTGTTTTGTTCCAGACGACGGGCATGACACCGCTGATGTACGCAGTGAAGGACAACCGAACATCTTTCGTGGAGCGGCTCATTGAACTGGGCTCCGATGTCGGCGCCAGGAATAATGTGAGTCATAATATTTTAAGCACCTGATTCACGCTAAGTGACTTGACTTCACGGTGAGTAACTTGTCAAGAAGACAAGGGAACCCATAAGTTAGCATAACATAATTTTACGCCTATAATTTCCGAAGGGTTGAGCAAAGGAAAAAAAACTCGTACTTTAAAAAAAAAAGATTTGTTATTCCATACATTTTGACCGCGTAGGTATTACACTTTTCTATGAAACAGCTGTTTTTTTTTTGATAACAGACGAAACATTTCTACGCTGGTGGGTCTAGAATCATATGCTGAATAATTCATGGTTTATAGTTTGTGCTCTGGTTAAATTTTATTCCTGTATAGTACACCCACATTTGGTCAGCTAAGTACTGCCCACTTTTGTGGTTTATTACTGTTATTTGGTGAGCCTGTTGCTATCAACCGACTAAGACTATTAAATGTATCGCAAACTGACGGCCAATTCTCGTAATTTAAAACGTTCAAAATCTAGTCGCAGTTTCATCTCAGCGACAAACAAAAGTCAAAAACTTGTCAAAATATAGGGAAATTAGAGGCGTTTTTTGACAGATTGAGACTGAGATCAGACTGTAAACGTTCTTAAAATTACGAGAATTGCCCCTCAGATCTCCGAGCTTCATAACTTAAAAGCACTTCATGCACTGGGGAACAATACGGTTTTTCCGCAGGGGGACAAGGTGCTTGTAAGGATTAATATTTAAGTACTACTTTCTTTAATAAGTTATACTTCGGTACCTATATCTATACATCTTTACGGTCACTATCTTCTGCTCGTGATTTTGACGCCGTGCACCACGATTGACGATATCGTACTTCCTCAATTTATTGGCACATTATGTACGTTTAAAATCATTGCCCCCGAAATAACAATCTATAGCATTTAACACCGTTGACAAAGGTATAGGTGCAATAATAATTAACAGCATGTAGGTACGCGTTTAGAAACAAAGCGAACTGGAACGAAGGGGGTGATTTCCTATAAGGCGTGCCAAGCTGCCGCCGAAAGAGCTTGTGTCCACATCGAGCGACAATATTTTAATTATATCTGTGATGGACGTATATTTTTTTAAGGAATACCTAAGTACGCTCAGTGAATTAGAGGTATAGGTACCTAAACCTCCCGTTATGTTTAAGTCACACATAATCCAAGATAAACCCCGGGCACAAATCCAGATTCCAGGCTGATACTAAGAAATGTCTGAAGGCCAATTCTCGTAATTTAAAACGTTCAAAATCTAGTCGCAGTCTCATCTCAGCGACAAACAAATGTCAAAAACTTGTCAAAGTGTAGGGAAAATAGATGTATTTTTGACAGATTGAGACTGAGATCAGACTGTGAACGTTCTTAAAATTACGAGAATTGCCCCTCTCATGTAGAAACTCAAAAACACTTATAGAGGATATGAGGAACAGGGTGTAAAGTTCACTCATCCTCCATAGAAAAGGGAGGATCCTACGACCAGACGGGTGCCTGACCTTGGATTGAACCCAGGACCCCCATGCTTCGATTGTGACCGGAATCAAAAGGAGGCAATGCTTTTTTTTCAGAAATACAAATAATCTTACCTCCAACTTACTGTCCTCCGAAAACATCTGAAAGCAACTTCAAATTCCAACTATAATCTGACTCGCTTGCAGTAGAACCCATGGCTTATTCTGCTAACTTATAGCTCGGGTTTCATGCCTACCGTCACAGATTGCCTGATAACACCCTTCACAGGCAATTTATGCTCATAACCTGTATTAGGTCAGCACTCAAGCTCGGACCGAGTTATAAGAAAATGCATTACGGACTAGCAAGTCTAATGTTAACAGAATATGAGTTGAAAATGTATGTAGCGGGCTACATAAATTGGCGCTTCACAACATTCTTGCATTTTTTTTAATAATATGTTTACATAATCAGCTTATAATATGCCCACTGCTGGAACACTGGCCAACTCTCTTTTGAGAGGGAATGTGCCATAATCCACCACGTGGGCCCAGTGCGGGTTGGTAGATGTCACATGTCTGACATGCGGTTTTCTCACGATGTTTTTTTCCTTCACCGTTTTGAGAGCAGCGGTGATGAAATAAATTACACAAAGTAATTCGCCTGACTGAGTTTGAACCCACGACGTACAACTCTTAAGTCGGGGTCGTTACTACTGGGCCACCATTGCTCTCTTAAAGGGTTGGTTTTGTATTGTTTTGTATTTAGATCCAAATAACTAACTTTTTACTGTTGTTTTACTTTGATCGGTTTTCTTTAAATTCAACATTTGTACTCTTTCTACGTTTTTCTTCATTAATTTGTCTTTACCTGTTTTTATTGTAGATAGAGTATTTCTCTATCTACGGTTTTTATAATCGCGGTCTTTTATGCAGATAAAAAATTCTTTTACACTTTTTGTTACCAACATTACAACCGAATAAAAGTCTCTACAATAACCAATCATGTCATGTCCTAAAACTTGCACAAGGTCTACAACTTTTATCTTTCAATTAAGTCTACAAAATGAGCTAGATTTCCTTCTTTAGATTCATATCGTTACTTGAAAACTTTCAAATCGAGTTTATTTTTCCGCATTGATGGCTGCATACTTATAACTGCGATAAGCGAAAGTAAATTAGTTCTTGGACTTTATGGTCTATTTTTATTTTCTTGCTGTTCGATTGACCTCAAAATATGATTTACTGCTTACTTACCCAACAGCTTTCTCGCTCACCCACAAGAGCCTATTCATGTTGTATAGTAATGATTAAAGGCAAATATCTCGTCTATTCTGTAAAAATCTCACCGTGAAAAATTGGGTGAAGTGAGCTGTCATACTACCTGACACTATTGACAGCTCATTTCAAGCTTACTTCACGAGATTTTTACAGAAAAGATCATTTGACTAATAAACACAATAACTGCCTAATTATCTAATAAGTATTTCATGATTCGTTAGCCCTAGTGATGATAACTATAAAACTGTTGCAATGTGGTGATTTTATAGTAAAGCTCAGCAGCTACACTGAAAGCTTTTTTTGTAAGGTTAACTGACCTGTAAAAGAAAACTTTGTGTGGTATTTTGTACACAGTTTTTTAATGTTTAACAATCTCGTGTTGAAAACGATTGTACTTAGCTGAGCCTACACAAACATAAATAAAACAAGTAAAACAGTAGCAACATAAACTTATATTAATTAAGACGTGCTGCAGGAATGTTGCCTGTGAATTACAGGATTGTTTACGTCAGGTACGCGTCAGTTTGCATTTAGGAGACTTATAAGTATGACTTTTATTAGATGACAAAATAAAACAACTAACTTGAAAATTCTAGAAAAATTACTTAAAAATTATAATAATTTTAGTTTCGGTCTGAGGTCTAAGTTGACTTTGTTTTTTACACAGAGAAATCATAATATTTGCACATACACAAAAAAAAACCCGACGAATGCTCCTTTTGTAAGTCAGTTAAATTATGCTACACGTTTCGATGACGCCTTCTCAGGCAGTAATATCCTTTCTACCGTTTCTAATGAACCATTAACCGGTTGAAATGTCTCGAGTGGATCTACGTTCATACAGCATACGAAGGATGAAGCGGACCCAACAGACTCATCAGGTATGAGTCAATGGGCCGTGACATTAGACCATAAATGGCGCGAGGTGACTATTAGTACCGGTAGTGCCACGTCAGCACGCGACCAACGAATTATACACTACGCAATTTACTCACTTCACGCTTTACTCTCATTTCGTCACGTCACCAATGACGTCACCGTTCTTGGTGATTTTCTGTGATTGTTATAGATCTTCCATAGATATAGCATGGCTATTGGATATGGCATCCGCAATTAAAACCACTGACTATTTCAAGAAGATTGGCAGGAGATTCGTTATGTGTTCCGTTTCTACTGTACGATGATTTAGGTACTATATGTCAGTCGCAAACATCATATTTTGTGAATACTTTTGTCTCTGTCTCCGATAAAGAGAAACGAAACGCTGTCGTATTATTTTTCTTCTCATACTACTCCAACATGTGACATCCACTAACCCGCACTGGGGCCACGTGGTGCCACTCTCTCTCGAAGATCGGAGGCATGTGCCCCAGCAGTGTGAATATTATTGAACCTATCTTTTACTTCTCAAACAAATACAAGCAAACGCCCTCTGACGTGCCCCTGTCGAATTAGTTGTCTATAGCTTGATCCCTATCCAACCCTCGATGCTGTCCAATACCAAATCCATACTATCCATACTACATAATATTAAATATTATAAATGCGAAAGTGTCTGTTTGTCTGTCTGTTACCTCTTCACGCTTAAGCCGCTGAACCGATTTAGATGAAATTTGGTATAGAGACAGTTTGAGTCCCGGGCCCTTTCCCGGGACTCAAACTATCTCTATAAAAACTATCCTATGTCCTTACATAGGATAGTTTTTATCCCGATATTCCCACGGGATCGAAACTTATGCGGGTGAAACCACGGGGCGCTGCTAGTATATAATATTATATCATCAGCGCAGTGGCAGCCTTATTTCAATCACTGCTGAGACTAGACCGACTCCATTTTTTGCCATGCTTCCTTGATCTATGGGAGGCTCATCCAGATCCTTTGTAGATCATCCAAACATATGGCTAGGCTGTACGTAGGTACTATTATTTTCTTCCTATTCTCTGAAATATAATCGTGCAGAACAAAATGAATAATTAAAGTCCTATACGTAGCGTACATACAGTTTGCATACATATTGATTAAGTAAGCTAATGTCTTAGCAGGACCTGTACTTGAGCGCACGCGATCTATCAGCAAACACACTAACATACATGTATACATATGTAATTATGTATGGACATGTTTACTACGCATGGGAATGTAGAGAAAAATGTCCCTACATAATGTATGTAAAGTAATTTGGTGACACCATTAGTGGAGACCGCTTGCTTCGCTCAACAAATCTACATAAGTTCCTTGTGTACTTTTAAAAGAAATCAGCATTAAATGAAATTATATTCCATGCCTAATATGTATCTTCTTATACATGAGGACAAGATTAATTGAGTAACAGTACAAATATCAAAATCTAAGGTTATAATAAAAATGAACATTCAATTTTATAATACAATATTTATGTATATACAGTTTCAAAAATAGCGTACCCTATTTTCGTAGCCGGGAAAAAAATTGGCGTAGCAAATACAGCACACGTCGTAGCAGCGTAGCAGTTTCCGTAGTCTATGCTACGCCGTAGAGCGCTGCGCTACAAACATGCTTGCGGCATATTCTAAGTTCTTATAGTTTTCATAACTTTTGCAAATGAAGCAATTCTTAGAAAACCGCTCGGTTTCCCCACAAGCTAGTATTTATGGTCGCAGTAATACGACGCCGGGGAACTAACCCTGAAATTTAAAACATATTTTTATGGCGTCTACGTTTCTATTTCATTTTTTGCCAATAAAAGCCATTCGGGGCTAATGTTGTCGATCTAGATTCGTACCAGGCCTTCGGCCGTTAGAAATAAGAATCTCATTAAAAATATCGGCCAGAATTATGTAGATTGTATCATGATATGGACACAACACGGTAATATTTTTCGTAATAATATGATTAATGTTAAAGTATCGTCAGTCGTCACGGTTTCAATGAAACGACAAACAATCTCTGGCTCGATTTTACTATCAAGAACGGCAAAGGTACGAACTTCTAAAACAAGCAGGTCTTACTTCTTATTCGATGTTTGCAGCATAGATGGCGGTACCTGTACATACTATTGAGTATTTGGCATACTACACATTTTTATTTTTCATTCTTTTCGGGCCAGATTGATTCGGCACAGCCGGGTGGCAAAATATATATTCGATTTTACCGCCACATCCCTTTTACTAACAGCTGTAATAAAATAATGCGGTATAAGTACAAAATATATCTACATACTTACTGATTACGCTTCACGTGACCAGAGGGCTGGTTTGTTATTTGGCCAAAGAATTAGCATCGCTATTCATTGTGGCAATGCTATCAGTCGTCTGGGCACGTTTCCGGATGACAGCGATGCCGACGAGTATTTCGACGCCGTCCATTTGTAAAATATATTATAATATAATATTTATTTGTATAATTAGTTAGTCATTTAATTTAGTACCTAGTGCAAATAGTTACAATTATTATTATTTGGTTAGACACACTAGCAGCTAATTAGCTATTATCGTATAGCTTGGAGATTATATTTAGTCTGTCCAGACGATTCTTGAAGCAGTTCTGTTACTTATTGTTAAAATGTATTTTTATACTTGTCGATGCCGGCCGTTGTTATAGAAGCACGGCTACTCTAATCCATGGAGGTTAGATTCCCGGGTCGGAAAAATAGTTATTGGGTTCTCCCATTGAGAAATTCTCCGGAACAACTCGGAGTCTGGATTTGTGCCTTGTTAAAGGCAGGTAAGGTAAGGCTCGTCACTTTTTGAAATCCCGAATACTAATACTAATGGACTCGCTACCATGGGAGACTTAAAATATCTAAGGAAATATGGTTGAACTTCAAGTACTCTGAATAACCTTTCGGGAAACACGAGTGTGATATCGTGTACATCCTACATACTCCATATACCCTATACCTGTAGGATATACAAGCGTGTTGCAATGGTATGATGGAATTGATGGAATGTCATGTTGTTTTTCATATTCCCAGGACAACTACAATGTGCTGCACATATCAGCCATGTACTCCAGAGAGGACATCGTCAAACTACTGCTGTCCAAGAGAGGGGTCGATCCTTTCGCCACTGGAGGGGTGAGATTATCAAAAAAGAGAATGTTGCAATGCCTGCCGTAGTCGTAAAAATATAAATTTTATGGAGCATTTTTTGACAGAAAAGTGAAAAGTTTGAATATTTATAAAAAACACCCAAATCCAATTATTATTTTCAGTTAGATCATTAATTAGAGCTTATTATTATTTTGATTGTTTCTTGCTTTATAAAAATCATGATCCTTGGACATTATTTATGAAATATTTCGAAACGTAAAAATAATTTACTATGGCAGGCAAAAGTTGTTCTCAATTTGCATAACACTAGTCATTAAAGTATTTGCTAGCCTACCATAATGTATTAAGTAAATATGAATAATTTATGAAACTTATGAAAATTTCATTGAAACTTTTAACGGTGATTATTTCTCATCTTTAATGTGTGTGAAATCCGATTCTCATTTCCTACCTTATTCCAGTTTTGTTTTATACTATGCAAACGAAAGAAAGCTTAAAACAAAAAATCTGGGTCTGCAATTAACTTTGATTACCTTTTAACTTAAAAAAAACGCATAAACTCGCAGGCCCAACTACCTAGGTTTATTAATTGTTGTTTTACATAGAGCGTGTTCATTACAGAGCCGGCAACAAACTGCCGTGCATTTGGTGGCTAGCAGACAGACCGGCACAGCCACCAGCATACTTAGAGCACTGCTTACTGCCGCCGGGAAGGACATCAGACTGAGAGTTGATGGGGTAAGCAGTATAGTAACTAATGTTAGTAAATTTTTCCAAAGTAATAGATACAAGACAAGAATATTCAAGACTTAGTCGCAACGAGAACCATGAAGAATCACGGAACAAAAGTAATGCTCATTCAAAAGTCTATTTATTTTCGCAGAAAGGTCATTTACTGTTTGTCGTTAGTACATCGACCGATGCCTACCTCTACCGATACCTACCTATACCTGGCAAATACATAAATGTATGCAAATTGGAAATATTAAAACTAAACGACCGATGCGAATTGTGTACAATAAATCTTAAGCTTTATAGCGCTGTTATTAGAGTTATGATTTGTAAATACAAGAGTAGTGAACGGGCGTAGATGCAGCGTCGTCGCAGGCATCGCGTGCAGCCGCGCGCCTGGCACCGCCATCCGCCTGATTCAGGAACTACCCCCGAAAACACCCTAAAACACAACCTGTAAACAAAACTCTACGTTTGCGCTGTGAGCTGAATTAACTCAATGCCTACCAACTAATAAAACTTTGGAACTTATCGTACCATCGTTAGAAGCAACACGCATTAACTGACAAAAATAATCCGACAGTCACTAATTATGACTAAATTGAATCGGTACACGGCGTCGCGCGCCGCGTGCCGCGTGCCTGCCCGAGACTGACGTGCTAAGGACATTCCGATAGCAGGAACGAGCCACCCTGTACGAATAGAAACTAGCTAATTATCCGTCGAGCTTTAGCCGCCGAGTAAACGTCACAGCGCAAATTTACAATGCAAATCACCCGCTGAATATTAGTTACAACGTCAGCGCTGAAATTCAAAATTACTAATTTTAATACAATACGTCTCAGTCGGTCCTTCGTCACGACTAGAGGAAGGCAGGTCTGCCATGGCCTCCGACGTTCGTTCGTATAGCTAGTACCTAGTACTCATGGAGGATCAAGTACGTATCACTGGCTCTGAGCGTGACGGACGAAACTTAGTACATCGTGGCAATTTCGAATGCATCGGTATTCAGTGAGAACCACGATAGACGATCGATTATACATTATTGTCTAGTCGACTGCGAAGACTGCGATGCACATAAATCGGTTGTTATTGTCTGTGGTGTCACGGTTTGGAAGCGATTCGTGCAGTTGCACCGCGGTGTGCAGGGCGCGAGTTGTCTGTGGTGGCGGCGCATGGATGCGGTGAGGGCGCTGAGCGGGCGCGATGTGCGACCGGGATGCCGCCAGTGCAAGCCGCGGCCGGCCGCGCAGCCCGCCTGCCAACCAGCAGACAAAGGACCTACAGAAACTCGAGATCAGTTTCATAGAGCTCAACAAGGAGCGCGCCAGACAGAAAGAATGGAAAAAGCTAATTCGCGACATGGTGTGTTCCCAGAGGGGCAAGATCCCGCTCCTGCTGGCAGTGGAGGCGGGCAACCAGAGCATGGTGCGAGAGCTGCTGAGCGCGCAGACCGCCGAGCAACTGAAGGTATGTGCCGCCCCTGTGTATCGCACACGACGTGACACGCGTCGTCATATAGTGTAGGCTGTATACGTAATGTTATGCAACTGCACACGAGATTATCTTATCAATTATTCAATACTTGAAATTCTTGTAACAGTTTTTATTTTGCATTGTTTGAAAGTTTACTCACAGCTTTTTTGTAAATAAATTAACTTACGTGAAGCTTTAACAGAGTAGGTGTGCTATGTGAATATTTTGTGCAGAAGTTTGTTCTTCTTATATTTAAAAAAGTTTTCCGATTCTCTCTTACTATGCCTAACAAGTAATTAGGTGCACTTATCATAAGCGTTTCGTCGCCTCTTCAGTAACCTGTACCATTCTCGTTTATATGTAAAAAGAAAGCAAAGTATTTTAGTGTTGATAAATAGCGTACTATAATTTTAGCGTAATTCTATTAGATACCTAAAATATAAAGTATTGATGACGAAACGCCCCACTTTTCCATCAACCATCGCTTTTGCCACCATCATGAGCTCGCGTCCTCACCAAAAAGATCGTTCGAGTTCATGTGTTCGGTAAACCGAAAGACGCCTGACATTTATTATGAACGCGACGATCGCAAATTCGCGCGAACGATGTTTTTGGCTAGGACGCAGGGTATCGCTTCGCCACCCATTGACCAGAGGGACACGGATACTAATCCCAGTAGTTTAACAACCCGTGTGCCACCCAGGCGAGCACCCCCGCGGGGGACACGGCCCTGCACCTGGCGGCTCGGCGGCGCGACGTGGACATGGCGCGCATCCTGGTGGACTATGGCGCCGCTGTGGATGCCGTCAATGGCGCTGGTCAGACCTCCCTGCACATCGCGGCCGCGGAAGGTGACGAGCCGCTCGTCAAGTACTTCTATGGAGTCAGAGCGAATGCTGGGATTGCTGATAATGAAGGTGAGCTTATACTGTTGTTTGTTTCATCTTTCAAGTTCAAAATATACTATTTAACATGGCACTTATAAACCGTAAGAAGCTAGGTGCACGATTCCAATTAGTCGTTCCCTATGGAGAACAGCCGGCAAAGAACTCCACGGTTAGTTTCTTTAGAGACGGACGTTTTAGTAAATGTATCTTAAAAGCATTCTTTTTATCGTGTATGTTGTCTTAACTACCTATTCTTCAAATCATATTCTGACATCATTAAACATAATTATATCAAAAATTTAGTTCGTTCCTTCCAAATCCAAGCTTCCTAATTTCTGAAGGACAATGCGAAAGTTGTAGCAATCTAGATTCTGTCAGCCCAGAAATCCCCACTAAACCACTGCCTACTTTGATGACTCTTCCATGTCTCTTCCAGACCGTACACCAATGCATTTAGCAGCAGAAAACGGCCACGCAGCGATCATCGAGCTTCTGGCAGACAAGTTCAAGGCTTCCATCTTCGAGAGGACCAAGGATGGCAGTACACTGATGCACATAGCATCGCTCAACGGACATGCGGACTGTGCCATGATGCTGTTCAAGAAGGGAGTGTACCTACATATGCCTAATAAGGTACAGCTTTATATACTGACTGATTAAAACTGCCTTTCCACGAGAGATTTTCGAGATAGCTAAACGGTGCAGCTAAGCTGTGAAACTGTGTGACCTATTTTGGTATACCACAGAAAAGTGGTGTTTCGGAGCGGGTAAGATTTCGTAGAAGATGCGTGTCTGCGTGTATGTACAAAATGTTGCTTCGTTGAACCCTTTTCCAGCAAGCCAAGCTACGCTATGAAAATCAAACAACCCTAGTAGTTCATTTATTACCTATACACATCCATCACTACGCCGATTAGCACATCTCTTGTTGAAACACAGCCTAAGGGTTTGGTTTAAATTATCAGTTTCTATTTTACGCAAGTTTTATATAATTTACATATAAACTTGTCATAAAACTTCGCCTACGTCTTCCCTAAAACATCATGTGACCATGTTCTATGTAGGTATAATACAAATTTATAGAAATGGAGGTATTCCTACAATTCTCCTTTGCGGTGAACATTTCCGATATGAAAATATTCACCGCAATAGATATATAGAGTGGTGAATAAGGCTGGGCATGTTTAATTGTCGTATTTTCCTCCACGGCGGCAGAACTGGAGCTTATGTTAAACCAACTCAATGATGCAAGCCTTGAGGTTGGACTGGCGATGAACGTGTCGAAGACCAAGCTGATGTCAAACACCACTAAATATAAGATGAGAGTGAATGGTGAGGAATTGCGATATGTCCATGAACACTACTTGGGTCAGTAAGTCTCTTTCCAGTCCAGACAAGACAAGGAAGTCTTAAGACAAACCGAAAATGCCTGGAAGAGCTACTAATCCATGAAAGAGCTTATGAAAGGAAATCTGCCTTTATCACTAAAGCGAAAAATTATGGACATGTGCATTCTTCCCATTCTGACCTATGGATCCCTGACTTGGTCTTTAACAAACATTCAAAAGTCAAAACTCAAGGTTTGCCAACGTGCAATGGAACGCAGTATTCTAGGCGTCAAATTGACAGACCATATTCGCAGCACCACACGTTCCAAAACAGATTATTAACGTTGCTCAAAAAGCCGCTAAGCTAAAGTGGGACTGGGCTGGCCAAGTGTGCCTTATGGCCCAATAAGCTGTGGGCGAAAATACCCTGGAGTGGAGCTCTGACATAAGTAGAAGGCATCACGGCAGACCCCGTAGAAGATGGTGGGACGAGCTGGACAAAACAAACGACCAGTGGTTCACTTTAGCCCTGGATGGAAAGAGCTGGAAGTCATGGAGATAGGCCTTTGCCCAGCAGTGGGATGATGCAAGCTAACAGTAATGACTTCACATCTGTATGTTAAACAAAGAAACAATACACTGAAAAAAGGATCAACCAACAACAATGATAATTAGGATTAGTTGCCAATACTATCGTAGGTCTACCTAGGCTTCCAGTTTTCTTTGTTTCAAGCCAGCATTGAGTTTTATTGCAGCTACGTGAACAATATTAATAGAACTCATGGATTATTTCACTATTACAGTTTATTAATAACAAAGACATTGCTAATATTTATTCAGCTTTAGAAGCGAAGGATAAGTGTTATAGCATTATGTAACCTAATAATGTTTTTTTTACAATATAATTAATAATCTGATTATACAATTTCCTATATCGTCTTTGATTCTAAAACACTTGACTACCTGTTTCTATGTAGGTATAGCCGTGCCGGCGACTCAGCTCGGGTGAGCAATTTTCTAAAAAGTATAGTTTAAAATAAAAATCACGGAAATCAGGAAAGTGTTTCTGGACCCATAAGCACACTAACTACAAACGAATAAGCAAACAAGGGATGTTACGTTTTATATTGTTAAGATACTATTGGACATACCTTACCAATAACTGTTTATTCAAAAACCCCGAATAGCCAAAAATAAATCACCCAGAAGCATAAAAGATAACAGTAATGATAATAAAGTAATTAACAAAACCAAACCAGCATAACTTCCCTTTATTTCCGTGACACTGTCTTCATTGTACCGGATTCCATAGGTACACTCCTTGCGCACGAAACTGCCATAAGACGTTGCGTGTTTAATTTCATCGTAGTGCAATAGTAATTAAATAGGTATATTTCACATTGTTCAACCTTAGCCTTATTTCGAAGCTAGGAGAAGCTTTACATACAAATTGTAATTATAGAGTGTTATACTCAGTGGATGAGTTCTGATTTTGACTGAACATACATATCTAAAAATGCCGATGTTTCTCAATTAGGTAATCAAACTTATTTTTTTAATTCTTGATAGGTATTCAAAAACTGCAGCATCCTGCATCATATAACAAAGTTCTTTAAATAAATAAAAAAATCGTCTTTACAAAGCCAAACGATTTCCTTTCAACTTTTCTGTCACTGGCGCCACTTTCAAACTTCCTAACAGTAACTTTTTAAGAGTGAAAGCGATATGTAAGTCTTGGGAACGTATTTTACATGAAATGTTTTTGGTGGGTTTATTTATTACGAGGTGTCATTTATGATCTCTACTTAGATGACTGTGGTTACTTCAGACAAAATCCCTAGCTACGCCAATGCAGGTGCAGTTATTACAATAGTATTATTTGTGTTTAATTTTACACATACCATAACGTTACCATACACAAAAGATTATATTCTACAAACTAGCTTCTGCCCGCGGCTTCGCCCGCGTGGATGTCGGAAATTCATGGGTTACAATTTTTTTACGCGGTAATAAAAAACACTCTCGCGGTAATCAAAAACCTACGGTCATTACGTACACTATCAAATCGACAAACTTATTATTTGCGGTTGGTACAGTAATCGGGTCTAGGGATCGAACCGCAAAATTAAGTTTGTTTTTTATTGTATGCCCCCCGGCCCCCGGCCGTACCGCCGCCGCCGATGCAACCGCTATGTCCCTGCATTTTAAATTTGTAATATCTTCGAAAATATTCATTTAAATTACGTGCTGTAAAGGGCCATACTAATCTATATTACATGCACAATTTATTTAAGGTACTTAATTGTATAAGGATTAATGCTGTATTGCTTGAAATCGCTTTTTCGTAAATAAGTAAAGGAAAAAAAATGGTTATTGTGGGTTATCCATAAGAGATAGATATATACCATCGCGGACTCTTTTGTAGACCTTTTTAAGGTGTACAATACTGTAGTACATTATTTTGATCTATCTCATAGGGTTCAGCCAGCGCCTGCAATGTAAGCGCAAAAAAATGTGTTTATTTACGACCTTACATTAAAAACCTCTAAAATTATCAGTGTTTCTCTACTATATTATGCATGTATTATATATATAAACCTTCCTCTTGAATCATTCTATCTATTAAAAAAAACCGCATCAAAATCCGTTCGGTAGTTTTAAAGATTTAAGCATACATAGGGACAGACAGACGCGGGAAGCGACTTTGCTTTATACTATGTAGATACTAGATCAGCCTTCTAGAAATGTTTATCTTCCTTATCATCGCTATAAGGTTCAAACATCATGCTCATCAACCTTCCTTGAATTAAAATATATTTACCTAGCATGTCACTATCTACTTAGTTACATGTGACATGTCCGGATTTCCTCTGCAGGTTGCGTATAAAGCTCAGTATACATGGTACCTACACGTGCCGGATGTAAAACTGGGGGCGACCTTTGTACACAGTGATAATAAAAGTAGGAAAATGTAACGCATTAATATGAAGGCATTTCTACATATTAATTTACATTGTACCTACTTCAAAATATGGTGCTTTGTCATTTATTCGTCATTTGTTTCTGCCGTTCAAATATTTAATCAAGTGGAAACTAATCATGTTTAACTAGTGAATAATATTAATCGGACTGTCATATACATGTAGTATAAAAGTCCAAAAAAAAATAGAATAAAAAAAAACAAGTGGAATCGGAATAAAAGAAAAGGAATAAAAGTATCTCCTTTGTAATTTAAAGAATATATACAGAGGCCAGCACATCAAGCTACCCCAATCTGTCAAATTTTCCCAATTGAATATGAACCTTATTCCTATGTAATAAAGTTGAAAATCTATCAAAGAAATTTGACAGATTTGGGTAACTTGATGTGCTGGCCTCTGTACTAATAAAGATAAACCGATAAACCCCAGGCTAGGAACACCATTGTTTATAAAAGACGTACCAAAAGTACGTAAAGGATCATAATGTAGATTATAATCAATCCCTCAAATGATTATCAAAGAATGTCTAATAAAGAAGTATCGTAATCATCATCCTCGTGACCTTTGTCCCAATTTATGTGGGGTCGGCGCAAAATTCTTCTTTCATCATACATCTTTATTATCACTGTCTCATTGACACTACAGTAGAATTATTAACACTAACATTATACTAACATGTATCACACCATGTGTTTGCAGGATGGTGCTCGCAGTATCCACACGGCAGCGCGGTACGGGCACGTCGGGATCATCAACACACTGCTGCAGAAGGGCGAAAGCGTCGACGTCACCACCAACGTATGTGAAATGCCGAAGACAACCGCCGCAACCAAACCTATTGTATAAATGTGGCGGTGTTTGGCAATAGCTTGCTATTGCTAAACATCGCCAGATTCAACATGAAAGAGAAATGAAGGCTACTATTATTTACAAGACTGGCAAACAGTTTGGCGATTAAAGTATATTTTTAGCGCAACTCAAATTGTATTAAAAAATATTCAACAACGAGACAACATATTTTTTGTCATTAACGATAATATCGACTGAGATAGTGTAGTTAATAACGATTATGTTTTACGTAAACCGTAATTGCAACAAAGAAACTTGAAGTTTGCAGGACCAGTCTTTGCAGAAGTACGATTACCGACATTGTGTTTACAGGATAATTACACAGCATTACACATAGCTGTAGAATCGTGTAAGCCTGCTGTCGTAGAGACTCTGCTGGGGTACGGAGCTGATGTCCATGTGAGGGGTGGCAGACAAAGAGAAACTGCGTTACATATCGCTGCCAGGATACCTGATGGTAAGCACAATACTATGTTATTAATTGGTCATTTAATGGCTGTAAATCTGTAACCTAGCTTATACAGAAGTAACGTTCAATTTTTACCGCATAAATTCACGCGGACCCCACACCATTAGCTGGCATATAGTGAAACCATTTCATGCAATCTGGGTGAATAAACTAGAAAATGAACCGCATCATCAAGATGATACTTTAGAAGCCACATTACCTATTGTTGTAGATATATTCAAAATGGATATGTATTTATTATTTATTCCAGGTGACAAATGTGCGCTGATGCTGTTAAAGTCAGGAGCAGGTCCTAACAAAGCGACTGAAGACGGTCAGACCCCAGTACATGTGGCTGCCAAGTACGGCAACCTCGCCACACTTGTACTGCTGCTCGAAGATGGAGGAGACCCGCTAAGGAAAACCAAGGTAGGAGGAGTTTATATTAAAGCTGATTAATTTGGTATAAGTACTACGTTTTGACACGTTGTTATGTATTCTTTAAAACCTGCACAGATTATTTTAATAAAGAGCCCACGTGAACACACCTGAAGGCCAATTCTCCTAATTTAAAACGTTCAAAATCTAGTCGCAGTCTCATCTCGGCGGCAAAGAAACGTCAAAAACTTGTCAAAATGCAGGGAAATTAGAGGTGTTTTTGACAGGTTGAGACTGAGATCAGACTGTGAACGTTCTTAAAATTACGAGAATTGCCCCTCTGGACTGTATTATCTGCGGTTGGTCAACGTTGGTGTACCCCAGGGTTCAGTTCTGGGTCCACTTTAGGTTTTTGTTTGTGAATGAGGAACTTTGCTATTAAATTACTCATCAACTGAAATAATGTATTTTGAAAGATTCTCTTTGGTAACTGTTTTTGTAATTATGTACGAAAAATGAACGCTTATTACATTTAACACATGTTTGCTATATATTGTACTTTATTATCTATAAATAACTGTTTTATGTCTAGTGTCTATTATTCTTATTATATTCCTAATAACTCGTTGACATTGTATCGCTTTTTTGTGTGTAGACTGGAGAAACACCTCTACACATGGCATGTCGGAGTTGTAAACCAGACATCGTACGACACTTGATTGAATTCGTCAAAGATCATAAAGGTGAAAACGTCGCAACAGCATACATCGACTCAGTGGACGAAGACGGCGCAAGCGCACTCCACTTCGCCTGTAAAATTACAAAAGAAGAGGTTGAAATACCAACAGCCGACAGACAAGTTGTCAAATGTCTCATAGAAAATGGCGCGGACGTCACATTGATAACGAAACATTATTTAGAAACGGCATTCCACTTTTGTGCTATTGCCGGAAACAATGACGTCATGACTGAGATGATCGCGCACATATCTCCTGCTGACGTGAGCAGAGCATTGAACAAACAGAACTCAATAGGGTGGACGCCTTTACTAATAGCTTGTAATAGAGGGCACATGGAACTTGTCAGTACGCTTCTGTCAAACCACGCGAGAGTGGACGTGTTTGATACAGAAGGTAGATCAGCTCTCCACCTCGCCGCTGAACATGGCTACCTACAAGTCTGTGACGCTCTCCTCACAAACAAAGCATTTATAAACTCTAAAGCGAGAAACGGCAGAACAGCACTTCACTTAGCAGCTATGAATGGCTACGCGCATCTAGTCAAATTCCTAATAAGAGATCACAACGCCATGATAGATGTCCTCACATTGAAAAAGCAGACTCCGCTACATTTAGCATCAGCGAGCGGACAAATAGAAGTGTGTAAACTTTTACTAGAACTCGGAGCTAACATCGACGCGACAGACGAATTAGGACAAAAGCCTATTCATGCAGCCGCACAAAATAATTACAATGAAGTGGTTCAACTTTTTTTACAATCACATCCAAACTTAGTAATGGCTACTACTAAGGATGGGAACACGTGTGCTCATATAGCGGCTATTCAGGGTTCTGTGAAAGTGATTGAGGAACTCATGAAGTTTGATAGAACTGGTGTTATATCTGCTAGGAATAAGTTGAATGACTCGACACCTCTTCAATTGGCTGCCGAAGGTGGTCATGCGGATGTTGTCAGGGTCTTAGTAAGAGCAGGAGCGTCATGTACCGATGAGAACAGGACAGGTCTGACAGCTGTACATTTAGCGGCACAGTACGGACATACTAATGTATTAGATGTGATGCGATCGACCAATACGTTAAGGATATCAAGCAAGAAATTAGGATTGACGCCACTTCACATAGCTGCTTATTATGGACAAGCTGGTAAATAAAATTAACTTTATATGCAACTATTTTCAGGATTTTATTTGAACAAAAGTTTGAATCAATATGCTTTGTATTACAGAAACTGTCCGAGAGCTCCTCTCCCATGTACCGGGCACAGTAAAGTCAGAAGCTCCTACTGGAGTATCCCTAGTTCCGGAGCTAGGTGCTGAGTCTGGACTAACTCCACTACATTTGGCTGCTTACAATGGTAACGAAAACGTCGTGCGGTTACTTCTCAATTCTGCTGGTGTGCAAGTCGACGCCGCGACTAATGAAAATGTAAGTTCACATAACTTTTATACAAAATTCCTGACATGAATTACAACTTTGTTTTTCTCATTCCAGGGCTTCAATCCACTACATCTCGCGTGTTTCGGAGGGCACATGTCTATTGTAGGTCTCCTCCTCAGTAGATCAGCAGAGCTACTTCAAAGTACGGACAGACATGGGAAAACGGGACTACACATAGCCTCAACGCATGGTCACTACCAGATGGTCGAAGTTCTACTTGGTCAAGGAGCTGAAATCAACGCCACCGACAAGAATGGATGGACACCTCTCCATTGTGCAGCGAAAGCTGGTCACCTCAACGTGGTGAAGCTCTTGTGCGAATCAGGAGCATCACCGAAAAGCGAGACTAATCTAAATTGTGCTCCAATTTGGTTTGCCGCATCGGAAAACCACAACGATGTCCTAGAGTACTTACTGCACAAAGAACACGACACTCAGTCCCTTATGGACGACAAGAGGTTCGTGTACAACCTGATGGTGTGCTCCAAGAACCACAACAACATCCCTATCGAGGAGTTCGTGTTGGTCTCGCCGGCGCCCGTCGACACCGCAGCTAAACTGTCCAACATCTACATTATTCTATCCACTAAGGTATGCCTCACACATTTATTGCTTTCTGATTAATCAGTGAGTTTATATTCATCGCACGTTGTTTTCCGTAACAGGAAAAGGAGCGTGCCAAAGACCTTATAGCGGCAGGAAAACAATGTGAAGCGATGGCCACCGAGCTGCTGGCGCTGGCGGCCGGCGCAGAGTCCGCCGGGCACATCCTCACCGCCACCGACAACAGGAACATTGAGTTCCTCGACGTCTTAATAGAAAACGAACAGAAGGAGGTCATAGCCCACACAGTGGTCCAGAGATATCTTCAGGTAAAAAATAGGTAACTTCCCTACTTCCCAGAAACTTGACTCCACAAACATATGATGATGTTGATTACTTCGCTTTTTTACAGGAACTCTGGAGAGGGAGCCTCAAATGGACTGGCATCAAAATTATGTTCCTTTTTGTCGCGTTCATAGTATGTCCACCCGTATGGGTGGTGTTCTCTCTTCCATTAGGCCATAGATATAATAAGATACCAATAATTAAGTTCATGTCGTATTTAACTTCACACATTTACCTGATGGTATTGTTAGCCTTAGTAGCGATAACGCCTATTTATAATTCGATATTTAGGGATAGTTTAATACCAAGGTGGTATGAATGGATGCTGCTCATTTGTCTGAGCGGTCTCCTACTCTTTGAGCTCACCAACCCCAGTGATAAGTCTGGTTTAGGGTGGATCAAGATAGCAGTTTTGTTATGCGGCATGATCGGCGTGGCTACACACGTCGTCGGCTGGATTTTCGTATTACCTAAGTATTGGCCAACGCTTATGTATTGTAGGAATCAATGTTTTGCCTTATCATTTCTATTAGCGTGCGTTCAAATATTAGATTTCTTATCTTTCCACCACCTATTCGGTCCGTGGGCTATTATTATAGGAGATCTCATGAAGGATCTCGGAAGGTTCCTCGCAGTATTAGCGATATTCGTGTTCGGCTTCTCGATGCACATCGTTGCATTGAACCAGCCGTTCAGGAATATTAACAAGGCGGAAGACAATAAGTATGCAAGACAAGCGAGGAAGAGACTGTTCTCCGACGGTGAGTGTGAATCCATTATACATATAATGTTGCCTACCATTACATCTACCATAGAAATAGTCCATTCATGTATGTAGATCATGTGTGTTCATTCAAATATTTAATGTTGTACTTGTCGTAATAGAGACTCTCCGATTGAAACGACAAGCGTATGATACACAATGGCAAAATACACTAAACGGAGAATCATACAGGAGGAAACAAGGTCCAACAGGACGTAAGTCCACATACACACGAACAAGACTGTTTAATTTTATGTGCATATGAATGCCATTTTCCTTACGATGATCGCATTACAACTCGATGTGCTTGTTTTACTTGTTATTTTTTGTTATAAAATACGTGCATCCGCTTGCAAGCTTCAGTGTTTGTCACATCGAGAATGTTATCATCGTTGGCGTTTTATGCGTTACATTCCATTAGATAACTGTTGCTATCACGTTAAGAATGTGGAATGTTAGGTCTCTGTAATATACAAAGTACACTTCGCCTCGCCATAATTTCAATGTTTTATTTTCATATATTATGGCACGTGTAAGTGGTTGGTGGTTAGAAACCTTGATGTCTATTAAGTACACAATGCATTTTCTGCATCGCATCACAGCTTTATGAAGTCGTGGTTTCCAGATGTGGACACAGAACATGCATTGCGCGTCACAAAACTAGTTTTAGTGGAATGAGTGGCCGACCTCACCGCATTTGATGGAGCAAGTTTGATTTGCGCATGCCGCGGCTGGCTTATGTCCTGCGTTTGTTTCACCACTCCGAGGTACTATTTTATGTTTCGGATTTGTTTGGCTGTTTGTCGTCAATGTGGCGTCTGTCCTGCGCTCTCAATGTCTAGCCGTAGTCGGGACGGGGTGGATTGATGCACTGGTATAATAAGTGGAAAACAAGCAATCTATTCTCTTTAATTAGCACACTAACACTAAATTATATAGACACTATAATCCAAATTAAGTTCAACACACATCTACACTTCTTTATACCAATGTACAGAATACTTACACAACCGTATCAATCTATCTCTTCCACACAAATAGGTGTCTAGCCGTGTTAGATCTTTAGATTTGCGGGCAGATTGATGCAGGAATAGATCAATCATTACTTTTTAAAATATTAATATTCAAAGTCACCGAAGTACTTGTAACAAAGTATAGGTATAGTGAGCCATGCATCAACCTACCCCGGTTCTGTTCGCGCCGCGAGCTACCAGACCGTGGTCCATGTTGAGTGTTGTCTTCTAGCGACGTTGTCACCGGTCGAGGCGTTGGAGAAACTGTTCTTCGCACTTTTCGGACAGATAACATTGTCGGACCTTAACTACGTGTCCAGCGTGCGGCCGCTGTGGACGCAGAACATATTCAAGTTCGTGTTCGGGGCGTACTTACTGATGTCGGTCGTGGTGCTCATAACACTCCTCATTGCGATGATGTCGGACACTTATCAACGTATACAGGTAACTACGTGTCCCCAGAACTCTGATCTTTTGTTCGCAGTTACTATGAACCCACTGTACTCGTTCGAGCTGCTGTTCTTCGCGGTGTTCGGCCAGACGACGACGGACCAGACGCGGGTGCATCGTAACGATAGTAACATACAGCCGGCCTGGACCAATTACCTGTTTAAAATTGTGTTCGGGATCTACATGTTGGTGTCGGTGGTAGTACTCATCAATCTGCTCATCGCTATGATGTCAGACACGTACCAGAGGATCCAGGTAACACGTGAACAGATTAAAATATGATGTACATGTGCTTGTACGCATATTGGCACAGATAAACAAATAAATTAAACCGATGATAAAATCTGCTACTTAAATAAATGACGCCTGTTAGTTGCGAGGTAGACAAATGATTCAATTAATATGTTTTTCGGTAAATTTGATACTGGGATATCTGACCTGCTCACACGATTGTACACGTTAGTAATTAAAATTATAAGGCAATTTCAGCACATTAAAATTTTATGCAAATACAAGGATAGTGGACCTACTACAATTATATTAAAGTTATGTACCTACTAAAATAAAACAAGTAGTTATTATTGTTTTTTTTTTAAATAAAGTCACAAATATACATGATAAACCTGACTGTAAAGGTGATTACAGGCAGCCTAATTTGCAAATCGAAGAATGGTTGGACTTTAAAACATTACTTTAGCATAATCAAAGTTGGGATGTCTGTAAGCAACTTTATAATAAAAACTTGTTTACCTATTCACCGATAATTTTATTTTTTTCTATGTACTTTACACCATACTTTGTAGATGTGTTTTTTAAGTCAATCTTATATCCTGTCTAAGATTCTATTATTCTAATTACTTAAAATCGAATAAGTACTCAAACGCAACTCAATTGCTGATAAGTCTGATTCTCTTACAGTAATGTTTTGATTAATGTATTGTAGCAACATAAAACTTTTAATTTGAGTTACAGTTTAATTTGAGTCGCGTTTGAGAGTATACGGGGTTGAAATAAACGGAATTTATTGCCAAATTGTTGTACTCTAGTAACAACATACGTACTGCGATAAACAAAGTGTCTGCCTATGACAATCCCACCTTTTCTATTGCGATAAACATAAGGCCAAGGATAAGGTTTCTTTACGGCGGCACGGCGTATAAACCGCGCCGTAGAAAAAAGTGTCTGTCAACCATCTTCCATAGTCATCCTTACAATACTGACAACCGTGCCTATCACACCACATGGCGAATAAACCGTAGCTTTGCACGGCAAGAAAAAAGTGTGTCTACAAAGGGCCTAACGACGGGCTATCTCATAAATATCACCCCAGACCCTAAATTATCTACCTGCTACAACAACCAAAACTTTTCAGGCACAATCAGACATAGAGTGGAAGTACGGACTCTCTAAGTTGATCCGCAATATGCATCGGACGAGCACCGCGCCATCTCCTCTCAACCTGGTGACGACGTGGTTGATGTGGATCATCCACCGGTGTAAGGTGAGGCAGTACTTCCATATGTTACTTAATACTACTAACGTTAATTTTGCCAGCGGAACGATGGAAAAGATTTTGAGTGGGACAACAATAAAGGCTTAGGTAACAGGTACCTCAGTACCTACCTAGAAGATTTTGACTAGTTACTGGTTCAATTAAGTTAACATTAACAGTACGACGAATTAAGCTAACATTAACAGACGCGACGCTCTAGAACTGAACTTTTTATAAAACTAAATTTACCTTATAGTCACTGCAATTAAATATAACGATACTGCTCCAACGAAAGAGATTCGATTCTTGCTTTTGTTACGTAACTACCTAAGATGTGAGATTTTGAAACTTCAGGAACAACAGGGCATCCTATGATACCTATCATAATTTAAATTAAGCCTAGTCTTAGAAGACTCCACTGCTACACCTCAAATTGTTATAGCACACGACAAACCACTTTTTCAAAAAATAAACATGGATTGACTAATATTTACCAATTCCAATTTCTCAGTTAGAAAAATCCATATTCTGCATTAAAATTATAAACACGGAGTTTCTACAAAGCACTTAGATTTTATAAGCGAAAAGAATCAAAATAGAAAAGCTCATTTCTGAAAACTGTTCATTATTCGACCGTTAAGTGAAATTAGCATCTTATATATGTACCTACATTGCAATTAACACCGTTTGCTTTCAATCAAAATTTTCCAATCAGACACCGTCCGGAATATGGACGCATTATTAGTCGATTATAAAAGTCAGGAAAAAAAAACTTGTAAACTAAGCACTAAGCTATCTTCAAAACCCACACATCATCCACGTCGCCCCACATTCAACCACAAGGTATACTGGTCTGACTATACAGCATTACACTCCATTTTTAACCCAACTATTTCGCACCAGGACCGCATAAGCAAAAAGAAGCGACCAAGCTTGGTGCATATGATCGGTTTGCAGAGACAGGACCAGATGAGCGCGCGGTCCAAGGCTGGTGCCAAGTGGCTGTCCAAGGTGAAAAGGGGACAGGTTGTTCCGAAGGGTAAGATATACATAGATGAAATACTCTATAATGTACACCACACACAGACAACATTTAATAACAAGAATGATACAATATGCAGTGCTACCACAAGCAGCGATTTTACCCAGAAAATTTAGGATGGACAGTATTTTTGTGAACGAACAAGAGTAATTTTGGTCTTAAAACATGAAAGATATCTAAAGCACCAAATCGTAGTCCATCACCTACATATACTTCTAGTTACACAGAAGTATACACTACAAAAATTTGAATCAATGCAACAAACTTTTTGTCCCCAAAATACCTGATATTCAAAAAAATGTATTGTTTCACACTAAAATTTTCTTTAATCACTAACACCTAGGTCACACCTTCCTAGGTCCTTAAGAATTTTCACATATATGACAATATTCTTTTAACTCCTAGATTCAACGCGTCTCTCCGTGGTGCACCTCAGTCCTCTGGGCTCCCAGCTGAGTATCAACAACGCCACGAAGATCGAAAACGTGGTGGACTGGGAGGTCATCGCAAAGAAGTACCGAGCTCTGATGAGAGACGAGCCAGAAGAACCGGCCAACAAGGATAACGAAGGAGACTCGGCTGATAACGTGTCGGAAATAGTTCCGAACAATATATCCGCCGCTCCTCCTTGAACATAAAAGCACAAGCTTTTGGGAATCAGTGTACAAATGTAAAATACTAGACGAAAGTCTGCAAGTCGAGGTTTGACGGGAAAGGATGGCTATAAACTAGTCAGGTTCCAACATTGTTACTCGGTTTTGACGAGACATTTTGTAAATATATTTAACTCTTGGAATAGATTTTTGTAACTGAAATTACGACAGGCAATCATGCTATCGAATCGATATCGGTGGCAAATAGTGTTCGAGCAAAGTGAAGATAATTTGATGTGTCACAAGAATCAGTATATATATGCCATAAATATCTATTTTTTATGTATTACGAAGGGGTTCACGGCAAGCAGGCGAAAAAAATACAGTATAATGTGTAGTTTTATATATCGATCAGCATTTAAATTAAACTACGTGGAAAATAAAAAGTATTGGCATCTCGACTAAAATCTGCTAAACCAAATTCTATAGGAATAAGTTTTTATAACCAAGGTTTGAAATAGAATTTGTCAATAGCCGGAAGAAATTAGGATCATCATCAGTCAGTGCTCTAGCTCGACAGAAAGCGCGCCATCAATAGTGAGACAAGTACAGAAGTATGGAGCAATGATGGCCCAGTGGTATCCGCCCCGACTTACGAGTTATAGGTCCTGAGTTCGAACCCAGACCGGCACTTTGTGTATTTAATTTCATCACCACTACTCTCAAAACGGTTAAGGAAAACATCGTGTGGAAACCGGCATGTGCTAGAACCAAAAAATTCGAAGACATATGACATCCACCAACCCGCACTAGGCCCGCGTGGTGGATTATGGCCCACTCCCTCTTACAGACAGGAGGCATGTGTCCTAGCAGTGGGAACATTATAGGCTGATTATGCTCTTATGCTAAGTACATAAGTATGAACATGCCACTTCGGTTTAATTCAAAACGTGTCTTGTATATCCTTGCCATCCCGCTCAGTAAACTTAGGAAATTTGCCTCGCTTGCAGTAGGCTCCGAACTTTATAACGGTACTTGCCCGTGGTCCCCCAGTATAGGCCCCCTTGGGGTACCACGAACAAATATTTTTGCCCGTGGAACCCCCAAGGGGGACAAAGTGGTACAATGGGCAAATTATTTGGCCCGTGGTACCCCCGTATAGCCAGATAAATAAAATGCAATCTCTTTGCTTAAGTAATCCATTAAGGGACAGATGACCTAAAGCCATTGTACAGTTGATTAAAGTTAATAGTAACGCGTAACATAAGCTAGCAATACCTAATATAAACTTTGTAGAAACTTAGTAGATAAGGACAGCGATGTTATTTTTCCAGATTAGTGTTGTTTAGTAATAAGGCTAATTTATTACTACTAATATTTTTATAAATAAACGTGTTGTGTATTTGTGTAACTGTATTGTTTTAAAATAAAATCAGTGCAATTTCTAATCACTTGCGTTTTTTATCCTAATTTTCGTTTTTAGGATTCCTTACCTCAAACGGAAAAACGGAACCCATATAAAATCACTTCTTTGTCAAGACAATTTTTCTCAGGAACGCGTGAAGTTATCAAGTTGAAATTAATATCAAATACTCAGGGCTGCAATCCCTTGAAGCAATGAAAAAATCTTCTAAGTCAACGCAATAAAAAAATACGGGCGTTTATGATCCGTATAATGCCGCATAATATTTTGTCACGCGCAAGGGAATCAATACCTATAGGATATACATCTCGTTGATCTAGAATCATGAAATTTAGCAAGATCCGTGTAGTTGCATACCTACTGTACGGAACCCTCGGTGCGCGAGTCCGACTCGCACTTGACCGGTTTTTTTAATTCCGTAAGCGCTTTACTCTCATGGAAGATTTCTCGACGAAATACATACTAAACACTATCGTAAATCGCCGATATTTTTCAAATAAATTAAAGAAGAAACGTCCTTATCGTACGAGTATATTTACAGAGTTTGTGTATAAAAAATACCTTTATTGTATTTAATAATTATATGTTTATGATTTGGACACTCTTACAATTAAATAACTTACGGTGTTATTGTTTCGGTTTGTCTTCAGGTCACATTGAACGGAAAAATAAATTATTTACTTAGGTCATATTAATCACACTCAATTCCCAGAAAAATAGATATACAGGGAGACATAAAGTATTGACCCATTATTCTAGGAAATAACTTTTTTTTTTAAGAAATCTGTATATTTCTGTTTGGTTATTCCGTTTATCCACCCTAAAAATCCACTGTAAAGTGGATACGCGGAATCGCATATCCGAGAATCCACCCTAGGCCTAAATAATAAAAAAACCTAATTATTTAAATACGAAAAAAAAATAGAATACAACAACCTGCTATTGCGTAACTGGTGGAAAAATAGAATAATACCCGGCCTGGAAATCGAACCCAAGTCCTTATGCTCAGCAGTAGCACTTGCGTCCACTAGACCAACGAGGCAGTGTTTTTAAATTAAGCATTATCCGTGAAAATAACTATAAGCCCTAGTTACAAGTGATAGACGATAATTAAACTAGCAAAGGCGGCCCCTAAGTCCTTTCACGAACCCTATTCCCGCGCCACCTCAACCAGCCCTCACAGTACCCGTCCATGTCCAGCATTTGCTATTCTGTAAAAATCTCACCGTGAAAACTTAGAAGAAGTGAGCTATCATTCTACCTGATTGCCACTATTGACAGCTCACTTCACGCTCACTTCACTTAAGTTTTCACGGTGAGATATTTACAGTAGCTCGGCTGGTCATCTCGCCACCTCTTTTATCTAATTAAGCATTGTCTAATAGAAATTTAATTGGAGTGCCAACTAAAACAAATAAATGTTACAGCTGCTTCAAGGCCTTAACTCTAACTTCCGCGACTGTTAATTTCGAAGCGATTGTATTATCAGTTCCACGATCAGTTCTAACGTAATAGTAGACCGCCGCGCGCGCATCCTTGCACAAACGCGTGCGGGGGACGCAGAAAGTGACGAGAAATTTTTTTTTTTTTAAATACGCGTCTTCATGAAAAAAAAAGCAGTGTGCCTGGCATAAAATAACACGGATTATAATAAATAAATGTGTATGTTCTGAAGAAAAGAAAATTAAAAAAAATGTGTAGTGTAAAGAATTTGTTGTTTTTAACGGTAGTCTTTCCTATAATAGTGTTGCTAGGTTTGTACAATGGTTTATACATTTGTAAACGTATGAGACTTGCTTATTTTTATATATGATTTTATGAAAAGAAAACTTGTTAGTGTTTTTATTTTTACTTATTTCTGTTTTTACATACTGAATAAAAATATATCAAAAAAATAAATAATACAAAACGAGGTAATGATCTTTTCTATTTTATTTTTTATTATGGCAAGCGAAGCCGATGTCGACCATTCTGCCATGATTAAAGTGAATTGGAAAAGCAAGAGTGCATTGATATAAATTAAAAAATAAATAAATAGAACCGTTTATTTATAAAAATTTGTTTTTTTTTTCAATTATGTTTCTTAAAAAAATTATATCAATTCCAGGTTTGCTCGACTCATCACAAGCGGCATTTTTACGATGCTACAACGGGTAAGTAAACTATTTAGTACAATTTCGTGTTTAGTATGTAAACATGGAGTCACATATTATTATCTAACGTAGTCGCTAATTTAAAGAAGAATACAAATAAATTATATGATAATTTGCAAAATAAAAAAACATTTATTCATTCGAAGAGTGTAACTTTTTAAACAGAGCCAATTCAAGGTTCTTCAATTTACTGCAACACGCATTATTGGCCCATACAGTTTCTTATGTATTGTAGGTGCATTTACAAACATAATTATATCTCACGTATATCCATGTACAGTAACAAGCTTTAATGCCTACCTTACACTTACGCAAGTTTCAAAAGCAATTTTCTCCTAAAGTATACATATTTTATGGTTTTACAAATATAGTATTATCGAAACCATTCTTAAAATGTATATATTATGAAAAAGGTATTTCCTCAAAGTTGCAAATTTTATATCACTAGAAAAACGCTTTTGAATTTTGCGTAACTGTAAGGTATTTAAATGCTCGTGCAAAGTGCTCAATGGGCATCATAAAATTCGTCCGCATCGCTGTCAATTGGAAAAGTCCCCAAAAGGCTGGCAGCGTTGCCACGTTGGATGGTAATGCTAATTATTTTACATAAAAATAGACCAACCCTCTGGTTATGTTAAGAGTCGACCAACCGCTTGGCGATGCCCCGTATACTCGATGAGCTCTCTGGCCCTAGTGTTTTGACCCTAAATGTCTTAAACATACCTATATAAATAGCACCAAATAAGGTTGATGTAGGGAATACTCGCTAAGTTACGTAAGGGCCTATAGTGAAAAAAAAAACCTATGATCACAATTGTTTGATTTTGAAACAATTAAAATTTTAGGTTTCCGGTACAATCTTCACTGAAAATGGTTTAGAACCATCTAAAACATTAAGAATGGATGTTTCTTTTCAGTTTTTTTTAAGTAGAAGTTTTCGCTGACCTCGTTATTGCACCATCACCCTAAGGTTCAATGTCACTTGCAAGTCATTAAACGTCAAGATCTTTGTGACTATGTGACAGTTAATTTATTCTTGCCAGAAGTGGTGAAGACTTTATGTGGTTGACTGTATGGTATTACTTAAAATCAATTGGTCATGCTTGTCACCAAACGTAGTGTTTCGAAGTTGATTGTCATTCTATATTGTACCTCCTAACATTACACAGGTATTGCGTCGTTAAGACGTTACTATTGTCTTTAATTCTGATCCAAGAGTTTGGATTTCCTGTCACGGCTATTGTTATCTTGTATGGCCGAATTACTGATGAATAAACATAAATATTAAGCAGGCACAACTCATTGTCCCAAATACTCTACATAACAATATTATGTTAAACGTTGCGACGTCCAAAAATCGATTCCATTATGTAAGTGATCAATTATTTCCAGTAAGTCATTGAAAAAGCGCTTGTGAAGGTCAACATTACAAGCCAATAGAATTCGTTCAAGGCACCTCTTCAAAAAGGTATAGTTTCGTATGAACAAGAATGGGCAAGAAAGTTCATAGTTAGATTCTCTTTCCAAATGTTTTACAACATGTTGTCTATAATCTAGTATATCTCTAATATCTATACAAATAAATAAAACTAAAGAGTTAATTAAGCGTTATTTATGTTGTTGAGCAGATAAATGTTTCGAACATAATATCTTCGACATTATTTTGGCAACTGATTTTGCTGGATGGTTTTGGATCGATGGATATACCCACATCTATGCAAAATGAAATCTGCATGGATAATATCGACCACTAAAGAACTCATTTTGCTCCATATTTCAAATTGTTGAATGGACCCTGGAATACATTAAATTAGTTATCTTCAATTGATTTAAAAAGTCAGGATTAGTGGTTTAGCAATTAAGATTATTGCTTAATATCACGAGAGGTCAGATTTTGATCAAGTTTAGACCACAACACCCGTACAAAAAATGTTAGACAAAAACAATGGACTGTTTTATCATTTGCAATTTACTTTGAGGTTATTTTAAAATGATTAATAGAATCTGGTTGTTGGATAACCGTACAGTATGGACTATTTGATGTAGTTGGATATACAGGTACTCCATATTATAGTCTAGTCAATGAAATTTATACGTAAGTAGTTGACCTACAAAATGTCGGAATTTAATTATGATGATTCGTGCCAAATTGTCACTGACATCTGTTTGTTGAGTCGGTCCGTGGATGGGTGACCATCATTTCATGGGTGAAAGCACGTTAAGCGGTTGGTCTCGGCTGTCGTTTGTACATCTTTGACAGTCGTTACGGGTAGTTAGAAGACCGAAAGTCTGACAACCAGTCTTACCAAGAGGTATCGTAGGTATGACCCAGTCACTAGGTTGTGGACGTCAGATGGTCGCTCTATGTAAAATACTGGTATTCAGCTGCATCTGGTTACACTGGAAGCCGACCCTAACAAACATGGAAAAAGGCTATGCAAATGAGATGATAGTAACCGAGAGTATTATATTATCTGTGATAGTAACTGACATCTGTATGGTTCTTAACTCAAATAATGTGAAAGCATTCTCAAGACTAACTAAACTAATAGCACGGGCAGGCGATGCAATGCGACGGGGTGGGTCGGGGAACAAGTACTCGGACGAAGTCGCGGGCAGGATCACAAGTTGTTTATGAAGATATGAAATTTCACCCTCCCCCCATCCACCCTCTTAGGGGTGGAATTTTGAAAAACCCTTTCTTATTGGATACCTTATACTCTTCACAAAGAATACACCCTCCAAATTCCATGTCTCTAGAACCAGCGGTTTAGGCTGTGCGTTGATATATCAGTCAGTCAGGACTTTGAATTTTATATATATAGAAGATATACATTTTGTAAAGAATATTCAATCAATTTGAATTAATTAATTAAATTATTAACCTTAGCTGGGATCTTACTGCAACAAAGCACGCTGTATGTAAAATTATTCAAACAACTCCTCTGTTTTGATCCTACTTTATACAGAACATCAAGCCTGTATTCCCGAAGGGTTAAGCAGAGGTGCACCTATATAGTTCACCCACATTTCGCTAGTTATTTATAAGTCCCATACAGGGGGCGAGCCTATTGCCATCAACAAATCCAGACTCCGGGCTGCTACTGTGAATTTCCATATTAGCCCAACTTTCACTAATAAAGAAAGAAAGAAAATAAAGAAAAAAAAATTAGACAATAACTTTTTCTATTGTTACCGATCACTAGACCACGGGGCAGTCCTACTATAAACAAGATATAAATAATACCATATACCTAATTCATGTCATTGTTTCAATATTTATTTTTATGAAAAACCTTGGCGAAAACAATCGGTTCATTCAGTTGTTTATGGAAGATAACTCTTCAAGGTCACTCAGCATAGTCTTTACGTTTTTCGCCGTAATTGTTGTCTTTTATAAGCTAACTACCGTGATACACGAACTTGAATTATTTAAATCATTAAAACAATGTAGGTAGATAATATAGGTACCTATCTACTATGGTCAAGCGCAACTGCTGAGCGTGGGGTCCTAGGTTCGATTCCCAGGTCGGGCAAAGTGTTATTGAGTTTTTCCATTAGGAGTTTTCTAGTAACAGCCCGGAGTTTGGAAGTGCCCCGTGCCTCGGAAAGCACGTTAAGCTGTTGGTCCTGCGCCTGATCTCTCTCCGGTCGTGTCGGATTGCCGTCGCATCGGACTATCAGAGTGAAGGAAGAGGGAGTGCACCTGTGTCTGCGCGCACGCTTGTGCACTATAATATCTCCCGCGCCGAAGGCTAGACTCTGTTGAGATTGGCCGCCGTAGCCGGTACTTAAATACGGTCTTGGAGGAATTTATTTAGGGGAAATAGCACAGGCATCTGTGCTATTGGTTTTCATTCTCCACAAGAAGTTTGCAAATTCAAGTCTGGAAATTTGCAAATTCATCAGGAAATACTTACACGGACTTTTTCACAACCCGCGGTGATAAACATACCGACCGATCTGTCAGATATAAAAATATGTTAATGTCGCGCATGAAACTACATTCCAATAGCCCCTACGTAATGTCCATAAAAATATTTAATAAACTACCAGATGCAATAAAGGATGAAAACAGTGATACGACATTTATAAATAAGTAGCTCAAGCAAATATTTGTTAAAAAAGCATACGACACGATAAACGAATTCATACATAATAAAAGAATCTGTTGAACACAAGCAGACACCACACACAGTTAGTCGTATAGACACACTCATACATACATAGATATATATTATAATATGAAATATGTATGTTTAATTAACCTTACCAAATAATTATTATGTACAGAGGCCAGCACATCAAGCTACCCCAATCTGTTAAATTTTCCCAATTGAACATGAGCCTTATTCCTTTGTAATAAAGTTGAAAATCTATCAAAGAAATTTGACAGATTGGGGTAATTTGATGTGCTGGCCTCTGTACCTAAGTACCACAAACTACAACAGGCTGATCTCGTTAAATAAAATGTTGTACTTATTTAATGTTAATAGCATATTTTAAAAATTGCTTATTGTTAATTTGTGTCCTAAATTTATTTTAATTTTAAGAATTAATTTTTGGACTCTTTGCTGTGCCCTACAGGGTCCATAATTGTACCTTAGCTTTAAGCCATTGTAACACCTCTACAACATTATGGAATGCAAATAATTAAAAATATGAATATTTATTTTATGATATCGTATAAATGTAGCTATACAAAAAGTAATGTATTATAATTTCTCATAAAACATCAACTAACTGAAAGAGTTAGTTACATTTAGATTCATCATCTGCCTAGATTTTACTTAAAGCGACTGCTTATCTGACCTCTACAACCCTGTTACTGGGTAATACAACACCCCTTGGTAAAACTGGTTGTCAGACCTTCGGGTTTCTGACCCGTAACGACTGTCAAAGATCCACAAATGACAGCCGAGACCAAGGGCTTAACTTGCTTTCCGAGGCACGGAGGGTGTTGGTATGTAAAGATGGTAACCCATCCATGGACCATCTGCGGCAGACGTAGCTTAAGCTGATCGATCGTCCCATGCGGCTGTTATTAGCCACAAGCCCCTTTCTGCCTAAATTAAGTAGGTAGTTTGAAATGCTAAGCGAATTTTGACCCAGGGACACCTTTATCGTATTTAGGAAATATTAGACATTACCTTGGGCCAGCAAAAATATAATTTTATTTTATTTGTTATGGACAACAAACAGTTACATGCCAAATATAATATAATAATCTTGTTAGTGAAACAAATAGATGAACCCAAGTTCAAGCAGCGACCTCGTTGGGTGTCTGTGTCGACAAACGCACCGGTACAGTGCGCGTGCGGCTTTGGAAACGACACGGATGAGTAGCGATTGGTTGACTCACACAGTATATTACGATCTTTGTAATATCATCAACTTGATCTATTTTTATTTAAAATTCTAGTGATTCGCCCCAGCTTCGCACGGGTGCAATTTTTTTTAATTACCGAATATTTTTATTACAAACCTTATCCTGGCAATTCCGAACACAAAAAAAAGAATAATCCAATTTGGTGCAGTCATTCGAAAGTTATGCGCGTGCAGACATTTCGGCGACTTTGTTTTTTATTATCTAAGGCATAGAAATGTACTTTCTTATATCTATGTATGTAAGGATAAGGAGTTGCTATGAGTCGCCATAACATCGAATAAAAATAAGTAAATAAAAAAATGGTAGCGCGTCGACATCCCTGCCACCCTGTAACTTTAGGTGCAGAGTGCACATGGACACGCAACCAGTTACCATCGCTTAAGTACCTACATGATTTGTAACCTCCAGCTTTGAACCTCTGCTTAACATTTCGGGGAAAAACCTAGACGTGGTGTTATGTTATCAAATAAACTTAAAATCAAAATCATGATAAGTAAACACAGAAATACAACACAATATGGTAAAATTACATGTTAATAAAAAAACTGTGCTAAAATGACGTAATTAGAGAGTGGACCAACTGACCAGTCTACCTTGGTTATCTTCAAAAACAAAGACATTTATTCGTCGGATATACAAAGCTCTACCGTCACATGAGCGTAAGGTGAAAAATTTATTCATTGTTCATAACTTTTCTGTTATACAATCATACTGTTCTTGTAGTAACGAAACGGCCAAGCCTCATATTTTGACTGAGGTGTAGAGTGTGTGAAGTTAGGGCTTGTAGACTTAGGGCGTATAGAGTTAGAAGCTTGGTTTAATAATTGTAATTAATATCATTGTGTAAACCTAACACGCCGCGTGCCCGATAGGAATTCCTAACGGCAACAATGTCGATCTTTCATACAAACTTTCATCCCCTCTAAAGATGAACTTTAAAAAATCCTTCCTTAGTACTCACTTTCGTTATTTAATCAACTCTTGTGCAAAATTGCAGGCTTCTAGAGCCAGCTGTTTAGGCTGTGTGTTGTCTGTCAGTAGATTAAAGACTCTCGTAAAGTAGATGAATAGGAAACAGGGTTAATTGGAATTCTAGCAAAATGTAAGTGTACGTCAACAAAATAGATTAGTAGTAAGTTAAGTAAAAACCGATGGATTTAATTTAATTTGGTAAATGAGCTGTTTTTTTTCTATTAATAAAATTAAATTTTATTCGAGAACTGCATCCATCGGTTTCTTACTAAACTTCAACTATATCCGACGATCCTGCATACTTATAATATCCATTTTGTACGAGTACCTACCTCGGCCATCATCATCACCATGGTAGCCTTGTTTCAGCCACTGCACTAAGTATAGGCCACCTCCCTTTTCTGCCATGGTTCCCTGGTCTGTGCGAGTCTCATCCAGGTCTTCTCCTGGATCTTCTGTAGGTCGTTCACCCACATGGCTACCATGTCGTTAGGGCTCTGCTCCACTTGCCATGACCACGTCCTGCCCACCTCCATTTCAGAGCCACTACCCGTAGTTCTACGTCTTCAACCTTGGTCCTGCGTCAGTTCTCTGACCTCGGCCTAACTTTGGGAAATATGGTGATGTAAATCAGAAAGTTTTATGAATAAGACCCTAATCTGGTAAAACATAAATGTTGTTAGTGTGAGCCCAATCCACGACCATTGAAACACTTTGCTATTGCTTTACAATTCTAATTGCGGACCGGAAATTTGTAATACCAGGTGTTTCATCAGTTTCGTAGACCTTTTATAGTACCTAAGTACCTAATTTACTTAGTAGATATTTCAAACTCCTTGTTTACGAAACCAATTTGTATTACACTGCCGACGACATTGATAACCTAGTCTCTGCTGCTTAAGCATATTTACCCCCTTACTAATAATCGTATTAGGTATATCATGCGCGTTCGATCCTAATTCCTTCGGCGAACTAGACTCGTCGGGTTCACATAATCCGTGTAGCAGACTGTATGAATAGTTACACACTGATTTCTCTCCTTCAGTCGTCAGTAATTTGACTTTCGAAAGAAGAAGACAAAGCGTTGTGTAACTATATTATACAGACGCTATACAACGTTTATTAGTAAGGGGGTTAGTAGGTACCTATCTAATCTTAATGTAAGACCTTCTAAAAACTGACCTATAGATTAATAGGCTTAGTCGGTGCAACCCAATTTGAAATACGATTATTACTGTCATCATCTGCGTAACCTTTTCCAACTATGTTGGGGTCGGCTTCCTGTCTTACCGGTCGCAGCTGAATACCAGTATTTCATATGGAGCGACTGCCTATCTGATCTCCAAAAAGACCTACTGGGTTACACGATAGGGCTCTTGCAAGACTGTCAGACTTTCTGGCCTCTGATCCCACCCGTAACGACGGTCAAAGATCTACGAAACGAAGAACAGCCGGGATCAACGTCTTAACGTGCTTCCAGAGGGACGGAAAGGTCCCGTTATGTAAACACGGTGACACATCGACAGAACGACCTCATTAAGCGCAGCCACGAGCTCCTTACTGTATCCATTATTTTTATGTAAGTAATATATTGTCGTATGGTAGAATCAGTAGGGCAAAAGCAGTACAAATCCTACAAGTTTTTTTTTGTGGGTACTATTAACAATGGATTCAGAAAAAATGTTGATTTCATAATTTTTTCTTACAATAGGTATAACATGTTAGGTACCTGTACTGAATACAAGGTGTAGTTGCAATAACAGACAACCTCAAAAGGTGTCAACCATGAAAAAATCACCTTGTAGATGGAAAACCGAGCTCTTCCAGGCTCTCCGTAAGTTTGCAAACGAAATTCGCCCACAAGAACTGCTTGCATGAGATTATTTCTTACATTGAATTTCAATGTCAGAGGTAAATGACAAAACTTCCAATTTATAATCTAGATGAGGAGAATGTTTTTTTTTCCTATTTGGTTGAGGTCTAACCCATGGCCATGGCCGATGCCATTAGAGGCATTTCGTGTGAAGACTCTATTAACAAAAAACTTGAGATGACTGTCTCGTAGGTATAATGGACACAAGCGCTTTTACTGAACATAAGGTCTTGAGTTCGATCTCCTGGTTAGGTACTAAGTAGGTATTCATGAGTTTTCCATTAGGAATTTCTAGGTAACCTCGTAACCTTCAGGTGTCTTCATGTCCGCTTGATGGCAAAAAGGTACTAAACCAATATATCAGCCGCACGGTCCGATCGATCAGGATAAGCTGCGCTTGCCACGGTTGGTCCGTGGATGGGTGATCTTTACATACCGAGACTCTTCCGAGCTTCGGGGAACTTTGACAGTCGTTACGGGTGGTCACAATACCGAAAGTCTAACAACCAGTCTTACCGAGGCGTATTGTATTACCCAGTGACTGGGTTGTGGAGGTCAGACAAGTAGTCGTTCCATGTAAAATAATGGTATTCAGCTGGAAGCCGACTCCAACATAGTTGGGAAAAGGCTAGGCAGATGATGATGTGACTAAAGTACCAATACCTCCGCCCACCACTTTGGGGGATTCGTCATCATGTTATTTTTTTAAATCTAGAATGTTATATTAGGCACTAGGTATTTGTTTCCATTTTCTTAATTTTACTAGGTACCATCGCGGCGTTTCCGGCTGATCTCATAAAAGTTTTGTTGCTTAACTCCTGCGGCGCGGCGGCGCCAAGCCACACCCCCTTAAAGTTTTCACCTATTAAGAAAGAGATAACGCAATTAGCAACCTGCACTGCGCAGCTTAGTGACGCATCACGTATACTCCTTTCGGGAATTTTACGGACAAACAATTTGACCTTGGCGCGCTTACTAGAGAATGCTTCTATTTTTTGAGTGCAAGCAATGGATTAGCAATATCGTTTAAACTGATTCAAATTGTAATTGATAGTGTATTACGCAATTATTAGGGTGCTGGGTACTCTATCTATAAAATGGTTCAGGTTGTTCTCAGCTAACTAATATTATAAAGAGCGAGAGCTAATATTATAAAATTGTTCGTTCATAACGGGTGTAAAAAGACGCTTAACGAAGCCGAGAGTCACTTGTTCTTCCCGTCATTGTGATCATTTTTGAACTAGGTATACCTGGAAACCTTCTGGTAACAGAGATATTTACGGTAAAAGATCCAACTGTTTTGATGTTTTTGAAGTGAAAACTTCTTTAGGCGCGTTGGGCATTTTTGGAGATGGGAAAAAACCATTAAACTCGCGACACTGTTACCGACACCGCGCTACATTTGGATTTGTTCTGCTGTCCTCGGGCTGTACTGGGTTTTAATGTATGTCCGATATGTCAGTGAGTGATGGCAAAGTGTTGTTTGTGTTTTGTTTTCTCTTCTGTCGGCATTCCCGGAGTGCCACTGTTTTTTTTTACGAGAAGCAGACTTTATATACCTCGACCCTATAGGTACATGCATGCACCAGCCATAAGCAAATTCTTTCACCAATTAAAACTTACGCTATTGCGAGTGCCATAGGATATCATCATCATCATCATCTGTCGAAAAACGTCCACTGCTGGACATAGGCCTCCCCCAAGTACCCCTTTACCTCGACCGGTTCTGTGCTTCTTCCATAGGACATGCTTTATGTTAAAACACGCAGACGAACTTGCGGGCAGAAGCTAGTCTAATATTATAACAAAGTCTATCATTTCCAGATCCCTGAACAATTACCTAGTGACACCATTGAACAAGCCGCTCGCCCTAGCCCCATGCATCAACACAGACCATCCTACCGTGTTTTACGCCTTCGGCTTCCGAGGCAAGACTGCAGGGCCAGCAACCACAGCTGTCCTGACTGCTTACTTAGCGCAGAGGAAAAGGAATGTCATACTCTTGGACTGGGAGCAGGAGGCGGATCCTGGGGTGCTTGGCACATCGTTGGGATACGCGCTGTCGGCTGTGCCTAATGCTAAGAAGGTACCTAAGTGTTTCTAGACTAAGGGCAGGTTGTTTCACATCCTCTTGACACACGCGTATACGGCAAAAAATTGCGATAACTACCGTCAAACCAAAAAAAGCGTTGTTTCAAATTACAATTAAGTACAAAATTATGGCCTTGACGTACGTCAGATAACGATCACGAAAACGTTATTATTTGACGTACAGACGCCAGCACATCAAGCTACCCGAAACTGTCAAAATGTCCCAATCAACTTTAAACCTTATGCTTTAGCGACAAAGTTGAAAATCTATAAAAGAAATTTGACAGATTGTAGTAGCTTGATATGCTGGCATCTGTAGCTACGTCAACCGACCAACCGTCCAACTGTTTGAAACAACCGGCCCTTATTCGTGAGCCGTAATTTACAGAGAAAAGTTAAAAAAATCGTTCAATCCTAATAATAAAGCAAATTCTCGGTAAAAAACACCGAGAGCTCCTGCCATAGAGGAAAGTAATAAAATAAGTATATCGGGTAGTTCCTGCGCTTACACACATTCACTGCGTGTTTGTGCATTTGGTCAACACAAGTAGAGCGTACGTTGCTTCGTGAAATAATAAAAATACTTACCTAAGCAATAAATAAATGAATCAACTAGACCATAGAGCTTCCGTGTAGAAATTCGAAACGCTGCAAAAGCGCTATTATAGATACAATATGATATTTATCACAATGTAGATTCATTCAATGCAATATGTATGAATATGAATTTAATCACTTTTGTTTGTAGGCCAAGTGTGCCAAAATAACCAATTATTTTTAAAACTTGAATTTCCTTATCTTTGCTATGACAATTAGAAAACATTTAAAAGCAAATGATTTTCACTTGATTGTTGACATATTTTTTGAGGTTCTTGAACTTACGCTTGAACAATGGAATTCAATGGATTATAGTGACGTTGTTTGAATTCCTTAGTATTCAATACACCTTTGTTCACTTTCTTTGTATGTAAAATAAGTTATGCAACCGCTGCAGCACACATTGTCCCCAAAATAAAATTTATGTGTGAATGGCCACGACTTTCCAACTTTTGAATCAAATATTATTTTAAACACAAAAAATCCAGAATATGAATGCTTTCCGACCATAATTACTTACTGATGTGCTAAAAAACACGTTTAAAAGGTACCAACAACAAATCAAAAAAGGCGCTCCGGTAGGTAGATACCTATACCTACCTACCACATATTGTTTAAACCTATATCTTTCTCAATCTAGGTTGGAAGAGATCTGGCCCATGCGCTGATGGACTTGACTAAAGTAGGAGTGAGGATGGAGGACATCCACCTGGTGGGCCATTCTCTGGGTGCCCACCTCTTGGGATACGCTGGCAAGAGGACCAGGGAACGCGGTTATGTAGTGGCAAGGTGGGTAAAAATGTTCAGCCGGTAGATATTGGTTTGACCATGCAAACGTAGACCTATTTATTGTGTTTTGAGAAAGTTGTTCCCGTCACGATAGGTATACAAGTAAAACAAAACCGAGTACCTAAATATACTACAAAACTAATAGTTTCTTTTTCATGTCGCTGGCATGACAGTTATTTATATTTTGTTTGCCCAAAATTTAACCACTTCCACGGCGTTATCGGTGGCAGCGCAGAGGTCACTTTGGCTCCATGTATTAGAGCACAAAGAGCAGGATAGAAGGAGGAGGAGCATACTTTGTGACACAGCTCCACATCCACACCCAGCTGCCGTTCGTCCGCCGTGCTAGCCCCACTTTACGATATTTGACATACATCTTCCCAATTGGGGTCGAAGACAGTTCAGGAACTTCTAAGTGGACCACGGAATGTTACACCTTGTAGGTAGTAGGTACTTAATAATAATTGAAACACTCTCAAAATGCATTACAAATTACAATTGATACTTAATTTCATTCACTGATTGCTTACATCGTCGGTATGCAATGGATGTATTGACCTCTATTACCTATAATGACCTATATCAATAAGGACATCAATAGGCAATATTTATTGTCCTCTATCCTCAAACTCGCATGCATACTTACCTAATTAATCGTAGGGACTATTTTTATAAATGACTGAATGAAGAAAAATTAGCAACCTCCAACAGGTCTTCATCGTATCTACCGCGACACCGACAACTTCTGTAATGCAAAAAAAACCGTAAATTCACCCCTAGACAGTTAAATAGATTAAGAAGATTTTTTTTAAGTATGGAATAGTGATCAAATTTGTTTTTCGCCTACTAGTTCATAAGTCCATCTTTTCGTCACTATACTTACCCTGTAAAACTCCTTAGGGCCACACGTGCACCTCCTTGAACGCTTAACAATGCGGTTGTTCGAGAAAACGCTATGAGCATCTCATGCATTGTGGATTTGTATGCCTAATACGGTAATACGTGTGCCTAATCCTTCGAATGAAAAGTGCATTGTAATTGATAAACCAATCAAGAAAAAAAAATATTTTCTCTAAGGAACTCAAAAAAATGTTTACAACAAATAACTTTAAAGTCAAGAAACATTTAAAACACTCCATACATCCTTCGTTTTTCATCATTCCAGGATCACCGGTCTAGATCCCGCCCGTGCCCTCTTCGAAGGCGCATTCACGTTACAAAGCGGTCTCGACCGCACATGCGCCAAGTTCGTGGACATCATCCACACCGACCCTGGCGGCTATGGCTCTAACGCATCTACTGGCACTGTGGACATTTGGCCAAACTACACAGGGGGCCCAGGCACCCAGGCGGGCTGCCCCGTCGGGAAGTTTGAACAGTTTAGTCCTGAAGGTAGGTACGATTGGATTATGAATATGAAAGACTGGAAAATTCATGTTACCTGCTAAGCTGTGGTAAGCAGATATAGCAACAGCCAATTAAATCACTTGACCACAAGTTTGGCATTATAGGTAGGTATCTACATTTTTTATGGTGTACATAATAAAGAGTATTCTATCTTTGGGAATAAGTGTCACACCCCTATAGCCCCAAATTGGCAAACGTCCTTGACCGAAATATTTGTAGCACCAACTTGAGGGTCATACATATTCAATACAATTCAGCATCTAATTACTCATTGACCTAATACCATTCTAATCAGTGCCTAATCGAAGCATGTTAGAAAAACTGGAATTTCAATAGCTGCAGGTTATCTTCATGAGCATATTATTCAAATATCTGCTTATGAATGCACATAATTCAGGAAAAATGAAAGAAAAAAAAATCTGTGGATAAAATTAATGGCCCGCAGGCCCCCATAATTTCGCATAAGAAACTACTGGTAAACTCAGGAACGTAGCCGACAACCGATATAAGATACCTAACTCAATTATCATATCTTCGGAAGCGTGAACGTCAGACGTAACACAACCAGCCGCCACCACCAACCACTTCCCTAGGTACTTGTTCTGTTGTAACTCCGAGCTACGCTGGGCGAGCTCAAGCTCAATGTGTTAGGTACCACTGCCGCGCGTCCTGTTCTAGACAAGACATCCTTAAGTCATTGACTGGCACCGCGGTCACACGGTGACGGCCAACAATAGATGTTTTGTGTTTGTTGTCTGGCAGTCAATGTGATCGACAGATATGAAATCCTTGGAGATAACTGATCCAATTTGTTCGTTTTCCAGATCTATGCAGCCACGATCGCTCGTGGCGATACTTCGTGGAAGCCCTCGGGTCACCGACGGCTTTCCAAGCAGCGAGTGCGTCGAACCTCCATGAATGGATCGTCCACGCTGGGGAAACCAATCAGAGCATATACTTGGGACCCCTGACTAGCACACGGTAAGTATAGCCATTACAGGACTGAGAGAGCTCCTAATATTTTCAACGCTTCTATTTATATGCCTGCCAGCTGCCTGCCTGCTGGCACTGTGCACTTGAACCCTTTTCTTGTTTCCAAGTGCCCCATGCAGGTTTATGTTAAAGAATTTGGTATCCCATAGCATTGGAAACTGCCAGTGCATATTATGACGGGGAATAAATTGAGAGTCCCAAGAAACAGAAATGTTGAATCGAACAGGCACAAATGATTATAAATTTTAATAGTCTGATGACTGGGTAATTCCTAAGAATAACTTGCCGAATCTATCGAGAAGAATTAAATTTATCTGTGAAGACGGTAAAAAAAACTACAAGTTATATATGTGGAGAGGATTAATAAAAAACCGCTAGCACAATAACAGCAAGAAGCACATTATTGAGGCAAAAAAGCCCACTTATTATTCTACGTTTTGTGACCTTGAACACTTTTTGTTGCAGTTGAACTGACCCTGACTATTAATTTAATAGTTTTTCCGTAAATAAAACTGACCTCAACCTATTCAATTTGAACTGCGTATTGATGAACGATGATAGTCGAATTCAATCTCAATTAGATACATCATTTAGTTTGATTTCCTAGTGATTAAAAACTAGGTAAGTACCTACCTACTGGTTTAAGGCCCACATGATGATATATGAAAAGAAGAAATTACCCCACTGTCCTGAGTAGGTACCTAACTATTTACACATACCTTTATACGGTACTAAAGCCAATAAACAGGTCAATTTTTTTGACTGATAAATAAAACTTAAGGGCCCTAACACATTGGCGATTTTCGAGCGTGTTTCCAGCACATAGTCGACGCCGGTGTGATAATTTTGAAAACGCTCTATAAGCAACTCGAGTCGTAATTACCAAAGGCATAAATTAAAACTAGACTAGGGGTTAGACTAGACCAACTACTCGCCCAATATATCTATTGTTGACCCCTTCCATAACTCTACATTTCACATCCACAGAGCCAAAGGAAACTTCTATCTGCGAGCACGCGCAGTCTCACCCTTCGGATTAGGCGCGGAAGGAATGAAACCAAACAGCACTCAAGCGAGGAGGCGCAGGAGAAATCCTTTATTGACGAGGATCTTGAAATACTTCTAACGTTTTTGTAACAAACTAGTCCAAACATTGATTCATTCATCGTCATCAGCCTAACGAAGTCCACTTTGTCCAGCTGTGGACGTCAACTGCACGCGATTTGCCACAATCATCGGCTACTTTAATCAAGCTGATTTAGTGAAAATCGCTCCACTCCACCCACCTAGCCTAAAGGCGTCTTCTTGACATTGGTTTATTGCTAGCTGTATGTGACAGTCAAATATCGGTTGCTGGAGCCTGCTTGAGGTCATAGTAGATATAGGCTCAAAAAATCATGCACTGTATCAGAACGGTGTGTTCATAACGGTGTGGTGTAAACCATCAAACTACACAACTTTATCCATGGGACCAACATCGTACTCGCGATAAAATAATCAGCCGTCATTTTATGATATGACGTCTTTCTTCACATCTTTCTAATACATGCTGTATATGTATATGCTGTATATGAAAGTGTAGTTAAACTAGCAATAGAATAATTTAAGTAGGTAAGTATCTAGTGCGTAGGCCATGGATATTCAAAGAATAAAATCAAGAGTTAAGAAGCCATATTTTATGTCGATATTAGTGGTTGATAATTATAGCAGTATGTGTGTGTGTGTGTGCGAAATAATGCAGATCTTGCATAGAGTGTACCTTATGATTATAGAGATCAGAGGGAGAAAGATCACTGGAGATATCAAGGCATTTGTATGAGCAATAAAATTCAATTTGTTTGTGATACTCTCCAGAACATTACCAATTAAATAAGGTAGTATTATTTAAAATACATCCCATTTGAACGCCAGAAATATGTTTTAATATTAAACTTATGTTGTGATGTGCAATAAAACTAAGTACGTATAATAAATGGTTTTATTAAATGTATTTTACATCAAAATACTACAGGTAACTATGTACAATATTTACACCACCGAACATATAAAATATGTAGGTACTAAATGTGCGCGAAATATTGTTTGATATCTACTTTCGTAGCTAAAACGCAACGATAAATACCAAAATACGTATACGCCAGTTTACAACAAGTTCTCGATCATTAAGTCCATTATTGGGCCTTGCAAATATGGAGATTGTAACGGTATCTACAATCGTAAGCAGCTGACAGGCTCACAATAACAGAACCTGTGACCATTCATGTCTCGAAACCATCCTCAATGTGTTGAACAAGTTTGAGGGTCAGGTTACAGCAACACTTGATGGGTCTGAAACCAGCTTGCTCCGGGATTAACTTGGGGCAATAACACTCGTTAGTCGGTTCAGCATCGTTCTCTCAAACAGTTTGCACATATGGCAGAGCAGAAATACTGGACGAAAGTTTTTTGGATCGTCCGTTGCTTTATCTGGCTTCGGAATTGCTATGACCTTAAATTTTCTCCAGAGTTGTTGTATAGTTGCAGCAACCAAGACACAGCAACTGGGCCAAGCTGTCAAGCTGTTTGATTTGCTCAACTGAGATGTCGTCCACTCCCGAGGCTTTACCACACCTAAGATCCCTCATCGCTGCGACGACATCAGAAAGGTTGAACGGTTTGCTAATATCGTCACAAGCGCGATCGGATTTTTGTGGCTTAGGGACTTTGCTGGAACGGCAAATAAATCTCTAAATAATCAAAAATAATAAACAATCTTAATAATCTATTGGAGATTTATTAATAAAAATAAGCTTTAAAATATATAAGAATTCGTTTTTATGAAAACAACTGTTACCTTGTAAATAAAAATAATACAACACTATGTTGCTCTATTCTAATTAAACAAAATAATATCCTCTTCGTTACTAAAACGTTAATTTTTACGTAAGTACTTATATTATTTACAAATTCTTATGACAAGACTAGTACTTTACACTGTTGTTAATATACAATGTGTAGATAACAATACGAAAATAAATAAAAAACATACTGGCAGTACCAGTGTATTTTAAAACTATCAAATAAATCTTAACATTGAATTTGAAAAATGTATTTTTCAAACAAACCAAATAATCTGCATTCGCGATTTATTTGTAAAAAATTTAAACAAATAATTATGAGTTTATGGAAAAATAACTTTAAAACTGACACAATAAAGTTCAGTTTACGCTAAAACTTCGAACATTTTTATAACTTTTTCAATAATGTGTTGTGACTTAAACTATTGCACATTATTTGATTAAATTCTTATATTCAGTCGGCGACTAATAGAGAAGGAAGAAAAAAAGAAGTAACTAAAAAAAAAAAAAAACCCCGACTGCGGTAAAAAAAAACTTATAAAAAAAACTGAAAAGCTAAAAACAAGCCCATTTTAAATTAAATAAAAGTTGGAAGCAGGCGGGACCCATTTGAATTTGAAAATATAATAATAAAATGGTATGGGTCCCGCCTGCTTCTTACAACCACAGTACCTACAGTATTTTGTCTTATAATTAATTGTATAACATATTTACGGAATTAGTCTATCACAATTTAGAACGATTTCATCGTAACTTTCTCATTCAAAAGTTCAACCACACCAAAGGACTACAAAACAACCAAGTCTAGAATTTTTTTCCTCCTGTTATTATGACATGGCAACCCCAAATGAAAAATATTCAAATTCACGAACTTCACCGAAGCTCTTCGGCAGTTCACAGATACCTGTGCTAAGTGGGCGAGGTCGAGTAAAATCGCTTCATCGTCGCGTCGATATCGACGATGGCGTTACGAACGTCGTGCGTCGCGGCGCTTATCGTCTCGAACGTGTTCGCTAGACGATCTATCGCTCTCGCCTGGCGGATATGAAACAAAAGATGGTTAAGATTAGAAAAAACTCAAGTAATTATGAAAAATCAAAAACCATTTGTGAAAAATGTTGCCGATAATGATATGAATATGATTGGTATATTTAGGATTTCGACAGAATTTATTTCTGTAAATAAATGTAGGTGGGTGAATGGCCACTATTGGACCTTTATTAGCACCAACTGTAATCTTACAATATCCATAGTTTATAAAAAATCCTTTTTATAAAGAGCACAAAACATGCCAAGTTTTAATTTTATCAATGTTTAGTATCAATTTGATAAAATGTAGAGGTGGTATGGTAACATAATAAAAATATAAGTATTATTAAAATGTTACAAGAATAAATAATTCTATTTTGTACAGAGGCCAGCACATCAAGTTACCCCAATCTGTCAAATTTCTTTGATAGATTTTCAACTTTACCACAAACGAATAAGGTTCATATTCAATTGGGAAAATTTGACAGATTGGGGTAGGTTGATGTGCTGGCCTCTGTACAAGAAAAGAAATATACCTTGGAGTTTATAGAAGAATACTACTACTACTACTACTATTCTCAAACAAGCCGACCCGGCTTGTTTGAGAATGGCTAGTTCTCTTTATTTTGCAGCTTTCCTGTACCTAATTCCGAAAAAGGGTGGAGGGACTTTTCAAGTCGAACTATTTTTAATTAGAATTTTACCTGTATCTGTGATGCATCAGCGAGTCTCTCCATAGCCTGTGAGTTTACAAGCGACGCGTGCGCCAGTTGTGTCATGGCCGCCGCTTGGTCACTCATCACTTTAAACTGTAATACCAAAAAATAATAAAATGCAAATTAACAATTGTTTTTGTAATTTTTTTTTTTTCGCCATTTACAGAGTCAAATTAAATTAGCTAGCGAAACTCTGCAAACGTGAAACATATGAGGCACACCAGAAATTCATAAATGCCTATGTAAAAGTAAGGTTATGCCTTGTAGGAACACATGCAGTACACCAGACATTCATAAATGCGTATGTCAAAGTAGTTTTAGGTTTAACCTACCATTTTCTCCATGATCGCCACCTGCCTGTCTTCAACATCCACCACTGGCTCCTCGAAGGCCAGCACTGGATCTGACTCAATATGGTTCTGATCCATGCTGTCCTCATTGTAGAAACTCTCATCTATGAAGTTGGACTCCTGCTTGACACCACGAGGTTCTGAATAAAGTTTAGTCTTCGTAAATTACCAAAGTTCAATAAAACTATTCTATCAATGGAGAGAGGAGGCCTTTGTCCCAACAAAGCATTATTAAAGACTGACTAATAATGTTATGTTATCAAAGGCTACAGTTGATAGACTAGTTTCAGCTTGGTTGCTCAGCTGTAACTTTATGGTGAGGACCAAAACCACATACAATGTGTCTCCAAGTTATGCAGCCTTCTGCAGTGTGGACCACTCCGTAGATGCTGTTTCCAACAGCTTTCTTTATTGCGTCTGACCATCTTGCCAGTGCTCTGCCAGTTACATACATACCACCCAAATACGATTAATATAAATTAAAATACTCACTGCCATTATCTCCAGCTAGGAATAAGTCCCAGATCTTCTTCTCAATGTTGGAACACAAGTTGTTAGGATCACCTCCTCCACCCTGCACCTTGGATCTCACTGTTGACTTTTTGTCAGCCCAATACTGGAAAAATAACAAAAGAAGATTATGTTTTATAGAAGCAAAATAGCTGCAAATAGCTGTATTCTGAAAGCTGCTCTTTGTAAGCAGTAATACTGAAAAGCAGCATAACTGCTCAACATGATAGAAGGGTAGGTTTTAATGAAAAAAGACCCATCTCCCTGAGTGGGAACATTTCAGGATGATAATCACAGAACAGATAAAAGAAATAATAATGGTATGTTATGTTGTTACGATTGATTTTCTTTTTGTTACATTTTTTTTCCATATAATTTGGTTATTTATTTTTGACAGTGTTTATTTTAGTTTGTGATCTTCCTGTACGAGTCACAATAAAAACTTTTTCTTACTTATTTTTAACAACAAAAGACTGGAATGGCAATTTTAATAACTTTAGACAATATTAGGTTAGTTCCTCTTTTCCTGGCTACTTTCAGTGATGATGGTGTGATTATGTCAAGGACAGCCCACCTACAAGAATTTTAAGAAATGAAATGACCAAAGGACGACAATCATGTAATGGCCTGCAGATTTTTTTATTGCAGTTATGGGTAGAAATCAGTGACATCCACCAACCCTCTGGACTCGCATGATGTATTATGGCCCACTGCCTCTCACAGAAAGAAGGCCGGTGTCCCAGGAGTGGTAACATAATAGGCTGCTTATGTTATGGGTAGAAATCCACCATCCTAACTAATATTATAAATGCGAAAGTAAGTTTGGTTTGTTACCTTTTCATGCCTAAACCACTGAACTGATCATCCTGAAATTTTGCATATACGTTTTCAGGTGCACAGAAATGGCCATAGGATACCTTTTATCCCAAAAAAAAGTGCTGTTCCCAAGGGAAACAATAATAATGTTATTATGATAATAGATGGCGCCACATGTCTTTTGTCTTGATCGCAGACGAAGTCATGGGCAACAGCTAGTAATGTTTAAAATACAGCACAATAATCAGTCACACTTACTTTAATCCAAGACTTCATAGGCCTAGTGGGACCAGTAATGTTATTGACAATCCGGGTCAGTTTGAACCACAGCTTCTTGCTCTCATCCCTGCCTTCTAGACCTCTTAACTGACCTAGTGCTAACGCCGGATGCTTCTCCATAAAGTCCACTATTGCTGTCACCTGCTCCAAGCTGGGACGGGACTGGAAATGTTTAATTTTCAATTTTATAAACTGTCTATAAATTGTACACAAACCAGCCAAGTTGCCTTTAGTGTGTGTAGCCTGTGGGAATTCTGCATGAAAATCCAGTGCTAACCAATAAAGATTTTCTTTTGCTACATAGGATTTAGACATTCAGAAATGCACTGGTAAACATGGTATACCTTTGGATCCCTACTTAACATCTAGCTAGAGGTAAAAAGGAAAAAACCTAGTCCAGTCTTGGTAGACTGGACTCAATAGATTATGGAAATGTTGATATCAACACTCCTATTATTTACCTCTTATAACTTTATATATTCCTATCGTCGTGCGCTATACACGGCTCAAGAAACGCTCACGGTTTATCGAACTCACGCCGAAATTCGAACATCTTTCGCCTCATCATCAGCGAAGCGACAATGCAATGAGTAGAGGTAAACACGAATTGCGCCAAGATCTGTTCGAGTTACCGTGTTTAGTGAGAATCTGATGAAAATTAATGGATGGCTACGATTGTTCCACTTACCGCAATGACTCGATCCGTCATGTTTGATATTAGATTATTTACTTGATTGAACCTATCGCTTGCCAGCACACTTAAGCCACAAGAGTCTTTGCATAAATCAATATTTCGATACCAAGACTTCCATTTCGAGTCCAATTCGTGTCAGAAAATGCAATAACTTCGTACAAAACTACAAAACGTCGATAACAAATATTACATGACAACCATTGGTTGGGGCGTTGAAGTGCACCAAACTTGAAACGAAACGCAACGAAGCTGTTTTTCACAAAACATTTATTTTTAAATTTAAATTGAATGTGCATAAAAATAATATTTAAATAAAAAAAGCATTTTATTTTAACTAGGTGGGAAATGTGGGAACTGGGAATACAAAACCATAAACTCCCAATCCTATTTTGCCCAATGAAGCAAAACTGCCCATACCCAAATAAAAATAATTAGATTTTTCTAAAAAGCAATTTAAAGTAAATTCCTAAGCAGCGTTGCCAATGAGGATCTTCACTGCCATTTTATCACGATAGGTGGCGCATCGGCGGCATGGCCATTGAAAGCTGTCAATTCAGTACTATCATTCAGTTAATTTTAATTTTCTCGTTAAATGCCTTTGTGTGCTGTACCAGGGTGTAATATCCCCGGTGTACATTTATTTCCCAAAGATACAACGCTAAAAAAGAAGTGGGAAAAGGCTATACGTCGCAAAAATTTTGTAGCAACACAGCATAGCAGGTTATGCCGGAATCATTTCCAAGAATCTGATTATGTAGGAGAGTCAGCTTATACAGGTGAGTTATTATTAACTATGTGTTGATTTTAGTCATTAGTCAGATCACTGTGGTGGTTAATTTTAACTAGCTGGGTGGTCAGTCAATGGGTCATCTGTGTTTGAAAACTGTTTATTTTCCTGTGGATTTATTCTATGTAAATAAACCAGTGAACAGGGATCCTGTGTGACTCCTTATTACAGATTATGAGTTAAAGTCTTATACTTAATCTCTTGTACCATCTTATGTCTACAACTGTAAAATATCTGTGTTTATGTTATTGTTGTTGTTTTCCAGGAAATCCTCAAATATGCAGATTTCTCAAAAAGGGGACTGTGCCAAGCATATTCCCATGGTCCACCCGGGTGTCAACAACACCTACATCAAGAAGCCTACGGTATTTGGAAAGAAGCAAACGCAGAATTGATTTCAATCAGCCAACTGTGGACGAAAATATTCCTGAACCTTCTACAAGCACTGAAATAGAAATATCTACTGTAGAGAGCTCCCCAGAAGATACTAGTCCAAGAACAGTCTCTGTTAGCATTCAATGTGGTAGTTCTTTGGGAATCATATCACTAGAGGCTATGACGGCAAATCAGCAAGCTATTCATTTTTATACTGGGCTAGAAAACTATGACAAATTCATGCTGGTTTTAGACACATTAAGTCCTATGTGTAACAATTTAAATTACAAGGGAAGTAAAGTAATTAATGTTTCTGTTGGTGACCAACTGTTGATAACACTTATCAAGCTAAGGAGGTATTTACCAGATTTTGAGTTGGCATTTTTATTTGGTATTTCCCAAACTAATGTTGCTAACATTTTTATAACGTGGATCAATTTTATGTATGAAATATGGAGTTTAATAAGTATTTGGCCCAGTAAAGAATCGGTACAATACTTTATGCCAGAGTCATTTAGAAGAGATTTTGCAAGTACAAGAATTATTGTGGACACAACAGAAATACCCATTACAAAGCCTGGGAATCCTGTAGCACAGCAGGTGACATTCAGCAGCTACAAACACAAAAATACTGTGAAGGCTATGATTGGAGCTACACCTGGTGGCTTAATATCATATGTCTCAGAATGTTATGGAGGTTCAGTCAGCGATCGTCAGATTATAGAAAGATCCAACCTTGAAAATCTGTGTGACACTGGCGATTCTATCATGGCAGACAGAGGTTTTAATGTGCAGGACATTTTTGCTCCAAAAGATATTAAAATTAACATTCCAATATTCTTGAAAGGAAAGACACAAATACCAGGTGTTAGAATAGTACATGATAGAAAACTAGCAAGCAAACGAGTTCATATAGAACGTATTATAGGTCTAGCTAAAACTTACAAGATTTTAAAATGTGAACTGAGCCCATATCATGTACCTCTAGCTTCTAGAATTTTATTTGTATGTGCTATGACTTGTAATTTTAGAGAAAATATTATGAAATAAAATCTTTTTTATGATAGTAAATAAGTTTTATTGTACAACCTTATTCTTTAAAAAAATCTTTTTTTATTACAGCATTTTTAAAAAAGTTGTGATAAAAAGAATCAAGTTTTGTCACCATATCCTGTATGAATTGTTCATCACGTTCAATAAATATAACATTTAAACCTTTATAGGTAAAAACCAATAAATTACAAAATAATCTTTTTGTTATATATAACTGCCCTTGAATTTGGGAATAATATATACAACTTTTTTTTAAAGTTAGTTGTCCATTTTCGCCATATTGTAGATATGGTACTGTTATAGGACCAATTTCTTGATTTCTAGAAGCATATGGACATTTAACTTCAATAATGGTTTCTGATCCCAGTAAACCATCAGGAGATGCTCCCAGATAAGGCCTGTCTTGAGACAAAAACAAACCACATTCCATTACAACCACACCATAAGTCTCCATGTATTTTTTAATTGCTACTTTTTCGTTTAAAATCCCATGTGCCATGGCTCTTGTACGGACTGAATTTTTATTTAATATTTGATGGGAATATTTATTTAAGGTTTCACTTTTCAAATGGCACACAGTGTGAAAAATGCTGGCTGTTATATGGGTTCTTCTATAATCATGCCACTTCGGATTGGAACTTTGCCCTCTAGTTTCCATTTCAATTTCTTTAATTCTGTTTTCAGACACATTCAATAGACTCATAGATTCAAAAAAAACATCGAGGGCTGATTTTTCCATATAGTCATGGTCTAAACATATTCCTCGTTGGTTAGCTGCAGGATATAATTGTTTTAGAGGCATTGACGACTGTGAGTAATTTAAAATCAATGACTGAAACCTGCATTGAAAGGCACCCTTATCAAAATTAGGGTTTTGTCTCAAGTATGGAGAGTAAACAGAATTATGGATATCTCGTTTGGACGGCAATCTGGAGGCTCTCAATGGTGTTGCATAATATTTCTTTGCTGGCCTATGAAATGTCTGCAGTTGTGAGGTAGAAACTTCATGGAGGAGTATTACTTTTTCCCGGACAATATTTTCAGCAGCAAGAAGTACCACAGCTATATGTTTACAATGAGCTTCTTTTCCTTCTCCTGCGGCACATTCACAGCTCGCTTCTTCAGGCATTCCATCATTACTTAATTTTATGTTAACCTCATATTGAAGCTGCTTCATGGCTGCCTTGCAATAACCTGGAAGAAGTATTGATATATTTAATAGGCAAATTATACATCAACATTTAAAACTTCACCATCCTACCATTGTAAACCATGGAAGAAGCGACCTGGCCACACTAGTTCATAGACATAAACTTTAAAATGAGTTTTAGTGAGAATAAGCCTACCTTTTAGGTATGTATCTTGGCCGGATGTTGTTGATCGTAAAACAAGAAGGTATCTTGATTCATACAATCTTACAGCATCACTGGTATTCTTATTAAATCTGCAACAAAAACCATTATGAACAATAAGGGCCGCACGAGGGTATAAAACAAAATTTACCTCTATCTTTAGAAATAATATTCTATTATGTACCTGTCAAAATAATTTTGAATATGTTGTTTGGTAATCTTCGGCAATATGGTGGAGCTATTAACGTCGTGGTAAAGTTCTGCAGCAGGAACGTCAATTGCTTGGCTTTCAGAAGCTTGAGGGCTTTGATTACCGAAATTAAAATTTCGATCATAAGCTTCTAACCTAAAAAATAAACAATACCATTTATCACTAAAGTAATGTTCTCCCATTTCTCGTAAATTTTCCTACCATGAGTCAAGTAACGATTAATAGGTAACAACTAAAAAAATATCCAAATGTAGAGCATATTACTAATGAAAAATATTTTATAAAATATAAGTCTACCTGTCAATGAGATCTGCTTTCTTGCCAGTTATCCTTCCTCCTCGTTTTTTTAGTTCGTCTTTCAATTCTTTAACCTTCCAGGTACCATACATGTTGTTATTAACGTTATCGGACCGGTTTCAACATAAAAAATAGGAAGAACCAAAGCGTACACAAAGCGAATACGATTTGACAGCAGCCATCCCGCCGCTAGCGACATCTGCGCTGAGCTTTGCGTGTGGATCCCCATTTGTGGAGATTTCCCCAAACTGCGGGGAAAATCGACACCATTGGGTGTTTTGTGAGGAGAGGCACCTTGCGGGAATTATGCGGGGATTTTTAAATTTTTCTGGTAATTTGTAGACTAATTTTTTTTTCTTCGGGGCTGCGTTCCGTTTTTCATCGCTCTCTGACACCCGCTCAACACGAACAGCAGGATAGCTTAATAAAATATTATACAATCGCTGGTCGTCAGCGGATGATCGATCGACGGAACTCACCCCGGGCGGGCAAAGTATGACACATACATACCACACATGTTGGTCTGCCTCGTTTTATGTCAACAGTTCATGTTGGAGATAAAAAGAGACAGAAAATACAAAGACAATGAAAGACAGCCCGCCCGTTAAGGTGCAGCGCAGACGGCACACTTTTTGTGCGATCGAGTCTGCGGCGCACAAAAAGTCTGCATGGCGCGCAAAAAGTCGGTCGCGGATTTTTCACAGACTCAACGTACACAACGCACATCTTCGATCATTCTGTCGGCAGAGCTGTAGGGACGTAGACGCTATGGAAATCGTGCAGAGATCGCGAAGAATTATTTTGTACATGAAGTACAGAAAAAGAAGAAGAAATAGAGAATTTTGGGTACAGAGGCCAGCACATCAAGCTACCCCAATCTGTCAAATTTCTTTGATGGATTTTCAACTTTACTACAAAGGTTTATGGTTCATATTCAATTGGGAAAATTTGACAGATTGGGGTAGGTTGATGAGCTGGCCTCTCTACATCCTATACTTTCGGAAAGATTGCTGAAGGGACAGTTCCATACTAAACATTCAATTCTGAAACAACATCCGGAAAATATTTTCAAATTTTATAAAATGTCTGTTACTACATTTGATGAGTTGCTATTTATTCTAAGACCTGCTTTGACTCATTCAGAAACAAAAATGAGGAGGTGCACTTCTTCCCACATTTTTCTTTTTAAATGTCTATCATGATATTCTGCCTTAGAAGTATCATAAATTGCTGGTCTGTTTTGTATTTCTTGAATTAACATCGTTACATCGACCTCTGGCGCCATGATAATAGATCGCGTGCGTTACGTCCACCCCTAGCAAATGCAGATTGCCGACTAAAGTGTGCGCCGTCTGCGTTAGTTGAAGCAAAAGTTAAATTTTTTTTACACACTTTTTGTGCCGTGCGGCGCGGCGCGGCGCGGTGCGGTCTGCCCGAATTACACGGATTTTTTGTGCACCGGGCTTTTTGCGCGTCGTACTTACTTACTGCATATAATTTCATAGGTTCTATTTTCACAGACTAAAAAGTGCGTCACGGATAGTCTGTCGTCTGCGCTGCACCTAATAATACGTTATTATATGGTGCAGCGCAGACGACAGACTATCCGTGACGCACTTTTTAGTCACACACGTCGTGTGTGCGGCGTGTGCGTTACTGCATATAATTGCATAGGTTCTATTTTCACAGACTAAAAAGTGCGTCACGGATAGTCTGTCGTCTGCGCTGCACCTATATAAGTACGACCGCCTTGTCATAGACTACAAAATATCAAGGTCCGTGCTCCTTGTTCAATTGTTAATATTTGAATTGATAATAATAATTGTGTTGCCCCCTTGTCGCTACGTCACTATGTGCTAGCGACCGTTTCCGGGGGCCCATTATTGAGTGTGCAAGTCACCCCCTGCTATTTTATCCGTGTATATATTAAACATTGATCAGGCAGGGGTCATAGTTCTTCCATAGTTCTTGGCAACCAGTCCACTTTAGCCACCCAAACCCATAGTCCAACTTTTTATTTTTCCATATGCTGCAATAGTCCTACACCAACCGGGGGTTGTCCTTGGGTGCACTTGCATAGTGCACACAGGGATAATCGTCGGTTGGTGTCACATTTCATTAAAATTTCCTAAAGGGCCTCTGCGAGTTGGCTTCGGCCCCTCGTACGCCTTCCAAAGGACCGGGACTCAATGGTCCCGAGATATAAAAAAGAAAATGTTGTTGATTTTTTGTAAAGAAATGAGTTTATTTTATGAAATAATTTTGTGGGAATCAGGATTTTGCTCTCCCTAAATTCGGGGATTTTGACCTATGATTTTGGGGAATCTGGAAAATAGGCATTGGCAACGCTGGTCAAGACTCAAAAAGTACGACTTAAGGACATGTATCCATGGTCATGAAAGATAAAAAAAAAGTCAAAAGGGAAATGTCACAATTTGGCATGGCATGTCAAAAAGAAAAAAGTGATTTTTATTTTGTAGCGGTTGTGGGTCTCTGATAATATTTTTCAGAAATTGTTTATGTACACAAACCAAACAAATTACAATTGCCATGAACCTAGACAGTAGTATTAAAGAAATACACAACTAGATAAATACATTATTTCGTTAAAAAAAGTACTTATACTACAATATTATGGTAAATATTGTTTAAAAGATAACAAAATAGAGGAAGAAGGTAGAAAAATGGCAAATTCAGTAAACATATCTATAGAGGCACCAATAGAAAACCAAATCCAAGAGATTACCTACGATGGCCAAGAGATATATCAAGCGTAAGTATTTTTATGTTCACCTGTGCTACTTTTAGTAAAGCAGAAGTAAAATAAATATCTTGTGAAACCAGTAATCTTCAGAAACCAATAACCTTATGATTCTGCTTACAGCCCACTGTCTATGTCAGAGAACCTGGCCCGGCTAGCACAGAAGATTGATTTCGCTAAAACTGAAGATGAGTTCTGTAATATCAAGAAAGAAGGCGAAAGTAGCTCTGACTCGAAGTCTGAGGATGAGAACAAGGAGCCAGGGTACCAGTCGAGCTTATGGCCATGGGACTCTATCCGTAACAAACTCAAGAATGCTCTGACTGAAGTCTGTGTACTGGCTGATGTACTGAGCATTGCTAAGGAGAAGAGATACATGGTAAGGAACTTCAATACGAAATCATAGATATCATAATCAACCTACACTCTCCACTGCTGGGTCTCAGGCCTCCTGTCTTTGGGAGACTAGAACATAAAGCTCATTTATTATTTTATTTTAACTCATCAAGCTCCGCTAATGAGACACAATCGATTTTCTATTGTATCAGGGCTTACAGACTAATAATAAAGCTCAACATTGCACTATTAAATTTTTTATGAGTCACAGAAATAATCTTAAGAAATACTGTTACATTACAGGTTCTAGACCCAGTCCAACCAGAACAAGTGGAAGGCAGACCCATGGTCCAAGTCTATGGAAGGAAGAAAGCTCTTGGTGCTGCAGCAGCCGTACTCCTGGCAGGTGTAGAGCGTCTTCGAGCCAGTGAGACCATGAGAATGACTCGTAATATGCCTGACTTCCACATAGACCTGCTGAGACTGAGGCAAAACTGGCGATTGAAGAAGGTGTCCAACACTATTGTTGGGGACCTGAGTTACCGTACTGCAGGCTCTAAGTTCAGCCAGACTGGAGTGTTTGAGGTTAGCATTGGTTTAATATGCCCCTATTTGTGCTTCCTATATTCCTATTCCTTCCATTCCAATTTTTATGAGAATAAAGTTATCTCAAACTTCAAATAGGGTTAGTCAATCACAGCATCTGATAGAAAAAAAAAAACAAATATATACTTACTCGTATTAGATGAGATATTGTTTTTTTTTTGGAGGGGTAACAGCATTACGTTATCCACAGAGTGATGTATGCAGCAGTAGTTTCTTATTCTAAATAAAACTGTATATTTCTGGTTACATCAACTCAAGATTTATAGTTACTTAACTGGAGGAGTTAAACTGAGGAGTGGTCACAGTTGTTTTTATGTATCTACTTGGCCTAAGTACATGAAACTTCATAAAAAAGCTTTTAAGGGGATTACAGGACCTAAAAGCAAAAACGCAAGTTTTACAATGCCTTAAAGTATAATTAGGATCAAATACAGTAAACATTTATAATAATATGATATTCTTCAGGATATATAAGGTGCTAGAAAAAAAATATCTGCCACGGCTGCAATGGGAGACAGTATTCTGTATATGTTAGGTAGGTAGTGTATTGAAAACAATTCAACTAATTATATAAATTAGAAAAAAATCACGAAGATGCCTCTAAAACTAAAATACATACAATCATTCTGATTTTTTGTCAGATTATTTTACAAGCAACATACTAAAGCACTAGTGTTTTAATTTTTTAGTCCAAACAATACATTTTTTGTGAATAGATAATTGCTTCTCTATCTTTTCCATGCAGTCCGAGAGTGACCGCGCTTTAAGCCATGTAGTCCCCTTAAGTATATTTTTTTCAGCATGTCATAAGCAAAATACTAATAGCAACTTTTCAGGTGACCAAAGCCCCAGAGGAACAGATAGCTCAAGCCATGAATGCAGCAGGACCTGTGCCATCAGCATTGCGCGTCACTGTCCCACCTGAGTTGCAGGGCGTCGCATTTATTTCTGTTCTGTGTCAAAAAGGTATACTTCAATATTTCAATCATGTTTATGCATGCAAGGGCTGTTTATCGGTTGATTGATAATTGGGTGCATTCCTTTGCTCTAGTATACCCCATACTAGAGCAAATATTCAAAAGTTTTCACCCTGATAATTAATAAGTAATTGACCAAAAACTACCATTTGTGAGAAAAAGTAAAAAGATTCATTATGTAGGTACTTTATGAACAATCAGACTGCTCTGAATATTAAAAGATGACGCTATTCAAGTACTCTTTGAAAAGTAAGTATTGTAAAGTTATGAAAACTTGAGCCTTCAATTGTTTATCAAGGCAGTTTACTCAAAATAAATCTGTGGCACTAGAAAAACCCCTTTTCAAGGAATGCACCAATTGCAATCACACTGTAGAGACTGAATTCTCCAATTAATGCTTGTTGTGATGGATCCCAATATCATAATACATTTAAGAGCGTTTACGCCGTACGGCATTTCATACAAACTTTGAAGCCCTTGTTTTTTGAAATGAATGAACGGATTTTAATGAAACTTTATATGCATAAGCAGGATACAAAGGTCTAAAAAGTTAGCAGAGAACATTTTCGAAATGTCTTATTTAAAAAAAGATAACTGGAAATCTCTGTTTCTATGGAAACTTTAAAATCGGTCTAATTTGACTGTAACTCAATTTTTCGAAAATGTTCTCTGCTAACTTTTTAGACCTTTGTATCCTGCTTATGCGTATGAAGTTTCATTAAAATCGGTTCATTCATTTCGAAAAACAACGGCTTGAAAGTTTGTATGAAAAGCCGTACGGCGTAAACGCTCTTAACATTTTCTATTGGGATAATCATTGTAAAGATAGCTGTAATATGCTACATTTTTGTTATGTGCTTGGTCAGAGATTTTTTTTACTAGCCTAGCTAAAGTGATTAATTTACAAGTAAGTAACCTAAAATGATTGATACTTTCTGAGTAAATCTTAAAGAAGAATAGGTTTTATCCACATGGTAACACAGCATGAAATTCTGCTGCTTTTTGAAACGTGGTGTTTAACGTTTAACGTGTGTGTGTGTTGTAAAGATTTTTTTAGAACAAGGATTTTTTTTATGTTTTTGAATGTGTATTCCACAAGAAGTTTTTTCCTCAAATCTTTAACCATGAGTTACAGGTATCCAATCTTATACAGAAATCTGTTTCAGAACAAGAAGATGTAGTGACCGCTACCCTTAGTTCGGCTGCTATCAACTGCCCTGGAACCCTGCCAGGAGATGGAGCAGAACTACACTGGCAGCAGAAACTTGAGGCTGCCCAGAATGTGCTGTTCTGTAAGGAGTTGTTCGCAAGACTAGCTGCAGAAGCCGTGCAACTTGACGCTTCTATACCACACATGGTTGTAGGCAATCAGATCATGGCTACTGTAAGTAGAATGAAAATCTGACAGTATGAGTACCTATAAAAATAGGTAACCATTTACTGAATGATATAACCGGTTGATTGCCGTAATTACAGACACAATTAAAAAACCATTATGTCTCGCATAGATCTACGTTCCGGCCATACGAAGGGTTAAACCAGCTTGAACAAAATGTTAATAAAATCTGTATTCAAAACTACATCTTCATTCTTCTTCTATTTCTTCATTGAAAGATCCAGTACCGTATCTGTAGACTACAGGACATGAATGCAAATCATTTTAAAAACAACCTTTTAGCAACAACACTCTTTTACTTGTTATTTATTAAATGCATAAATTCAAATTATTTATTAATCACAATCAAAATTTTGCAAAATGCGCTTTGCTACCCAAACCATAAAATAATCTGAATGAAAATGGGTATAAAAAAAAGTGAAAGGCTATAATATAGTATCGATTAGGTGATGCAGTGGGTTCATACCGCGCAAGGTCACTAACCAACATTTACTTATTGCTGAATGTACCAGGACAGCACTAAAAGGAGATTAAAAAAAGGCAATCAAATTTGTCATGAAAATATTTTTTTAATACATAGTTATCTTTATTTTAGGTTCTACCTGGCATTCAACTGTTGATCGGACTTTGCCACAACAATGGACAAAATAATAACAATGCTAACCCAGAAGGAGTCAAGGTTTGTTACCAAACACACTTTTTAATACAACCAACAAGGTCACAAAACATGCAACCTTTTTCACAATTTTCTTTTCTTTAGCCTGAAAGTGCGACTGGCAAGTCAGACCATGACCATGTTCTGGAACATTCGTTACATCAACTACTCAGGGCTGTGCATCATGCTAATACTCATCATCCCTTCCCTCACCCTGCTACCGGACCACTTGGACCTTCAAAACGACGCTGTTTGGCAGGTAAAGATAAATTAGGAATAACATTGATTTTTATTTAAAAAGGTGTATTTAATTGCATAAATTTGGCATCTGATGTAAAATGGCCATAATCAGCTTTATCTTTGAACTATACAAAGTCAAAAATAAAGGAAGTACAAGACACAAAACCAAGTCTTCTTCCACATACTTCTGTATTAGTCAGAAAACATTATGTATCAAAATATTTACCCACTTTTTCCTCATACTATTCATTAAATTCAACTATTAAGTTATAAAGGGCTTCCTTTTAATAATTTTGTGTTTTAGGTCCCATGGCAGCTGATCGTTATGAATTGCTTGATATGAGCAAAGAACAGTCTCTGTTAGAACAAATCATTCAGCAAGCACAACATTTCTTTATGAGGAGACGAAGCGAATACGTACTGGATACTATTGCTAAAGAGGTTTGTAAACCTAAATAAAGAAAGTTCTACAAAATTTTATGTTGTTTTGTATCGACAGCGAGGAAGTTTTTTACACCAATTAAAGATCATGTAAGATCAGATCAGGTGAAAAAGAAGCAACATCCATACCTTCATTTGGTTCATCATGTGGTATGATAATGGGGTAGTACCTATGTACCTAGATTAAAATGTTGACTGCTCGGACCCCATAAAATGGTGTGATAGTGCACAAATTAAAATGATTATTATACTTTTAAGTAAGTCAGGTACTACTTTTTTGATGATTAAAATTTGTACACACATTAATATCTTCAAAAATGATTAATAATAATATGATAATCAAACTTAGTTTATTAGTTTTAGAGATAAAACACAAACACTCATTGAAAACCTAAGGGGCTTGTTATGGGTTACCAGTTATGTTTTCTATGTATAGTGTTACATCGAAATATAGGGTGTTCTGTAAATGGCGATTCTAATGTATTCTATTCACACTTTTGTCCTTCCATACAGGTCAAAGACCCTCTGATCGTGTCACACTGGAATGCTCTGAACAGTCCCACACAATCATGTGTGAAGATCAATATTATGGCTTATGGGTAAGAATAGACAATTTATCATTTTACATTCAAAACATGAATATAGTTTATAACTCTTTGAACTGTACAAACATTACTGTCATGACCAGGAAAAGCCTAAACCCACATAAAACTCAAATATTTAACTAGTTGCATTTACCTGATGAATATAACCACCTTTTCCTGTTTTCTCTGAGTATGGAGGCAACAAGTTTGGTTTAGCCAGTGGAATGACGATCATGTTAACAAATCTAATCATCTACTTACTTAATATAGGCCAATTTGAGGTTAAATAAATACAAAACATGATGCAATGCTTTTTACCAACCCACTTCATTAGCATGGTGAATAACATATTATTTTATTTAGACAATAGCCATGTCTTGCAGTAAACTGAATAGATGGACGATGAATTTGCCAAGCATGGCTGATTGTGATATGGACCACCACATCATCCATTGTAGGTCTGTTTTGATGCCCAAATATTTACAGGAATGGTATATCTTACTGTACCATGCCTGTTATTGCAATAAATAACACATGGTGGTTATTGGCACTTACCAACCATGACCTACTACATTGAAAACATGTTGTATGTTTGTTGTTACAACTTGTAACAATCAGTAACCAAAACATGATCAGGTGGTTCGCTGACAACCCTGTTATAACTTGTTTTATGAGTCTTGATCTGTAATCCTATCCTACAGGTATGATGCAGTGTGCAGGACGTCCCTTGTAGTGCATGTTGGAGAGAAGACTCTCAAGTGTATTTGCCGTGATGGCAAAGTGAGACATCTGTCTTATGAACTGCAGGAACTAAGGGATCTCATATACTGTCAGGTAATCTATGATGGTACTACTACTACTAATAAAATCAGTATGACCAATTGTAGTAAAAAAGTAATGCAAAGCTCTCAGACCAAATTGGTCTGAGGCAAAGCTGTCACCATTAATTTTAAGAATTTTGATGATAAGACTAATAACTATTGCCACTTGTCTTATCTTTGATTACACACTTATTACTTCTATGTACATTTGTTACTAACATAAGAAAATAAAGAATCAGGGCATATCATGCTGGATGATAATTATTTGTATGAGTGAAGGTTAGGTTATGTGTTAGGTAATTGGATAAGCAGGCATGTAACCTTTGGGAAATAAAAATTTGCTAACTTTTATTATTAGTACTTGTGAAATTCTATTACTAATCATGATTACTCACTTCTGCAGTAGCCCAAGAGTTCAGCCAAACAAATGACTTATGAAATTGAAATACAACCAAATTCCTCTGGCAGATATATCAGCATCAGATGACTGCAGTGCAAGCTGTAGGCCGGTGCATGGGCTGGCAGCTGCTGGCTATTAGCTCACACCTGGGGTCTGGACCTGTTGAACCACTGGGGAATGCTTCTTCATGTCTTCTCGCTTCTCCTAATGGTAGGTTTATGATTGTTTTTCCACACTAACATGTTTTTGTTTTTTAACGTGTTCTGTTTATTTTGAATTATGTTTTTGAACTTGTTGCATTGAAATGTTTGGATGTTTTTATGTTGTTCTAACAAATATTTTTCTATTTTTTTAGGTGACAGAATGCTTGCTATAAGATGCGAGCCATCAGTTGGTATTCAAGTTTACATAGCTCAATCTCCCAGAAAAGACTTCTTTACCAGTGAACTTGTTCAAGACAAAAAGTGGGAGCATCTCGGAGGAGCCTTCAAAGAAATTAAGTTAGAAAAAATGGAAGGCAAAAACTTTTTGAACAAGATGGAGCTCCTCATGGCATGTCTTAGCAGCCCTTCATAATTATTTATGTGAAACTAGCAATAAGAATAATTTTGTGATGTCATTTTGTATCAACATAATAAAAATCAAATTGAATTATATAATCGTATATTTTTTTTAAAGAAACTTAGCAATTAGGGTGCTTAGGCAGAATGTTAAGTAATCACTGAAGGATTGTTCTTGCATTAACTTCTCGAAAATCAAATGCCCCGAGATCAGTATTCATCCTTGGAACTGTAACAAAAAAAAAAACATTTTTATGACCTTATCAACATACCAGAAGTATAGGGTTTTGATGTAAAGAGTTGAACTTACAATGACGATCAATCGATGACTTATCCGTGGAACGAGCAACAGTAACATTTTAGGTTATACACATTTTTTTTACAATATTTTGCACAGGTTCTTTCCAAATGAATTGCAATACAATACTAATAGTAATGGATATCAGTAAGTGACCAAACAACAGGAGTTGTTTTCACATAAATTTATTGAATCAAACAGATACGAGAGTTACATATACATTTTAAATGCTAGTTATTAGACAGAAGTATTTTAGTAAAGTCACACTGAATAACACGATAGATAAAATCAAAAGCTATTACCTCTAATTCCTTGAGACATCAATGGAACACCTCCTAGTATTAATATCAAACCCCCAGTTTTTACCAGACATTGAATTTAACACTTAGAAGGCTTCAGATTACGATAACACTAACACCTAACATAAAACTAAATACTAAATTAATATCGAGACAATGGCGACCTAGATCTGAAGTTGCCGCCGCCGGAGCCGTACTCATCGCGTTGGTTGTTGCGATTGTAGGGCCTGCCGCCGCCGTACGAGTTGCCGAAGGATCTGTTGCCGCCTCCGGGTGGGCCGCCGAAGCCGCGACCTCTGAAGTTGCCGCTGCCGCCGCGTCCTCCTCGGAAGCCGCCACCCCTGCGGGGCCCATCTCGCTTCCTAGAGATCTCTACTTTTAGGGTCGCGCCTAACATCTCGAATCCATTCATCGCGCTACACGCATCCTCAGCCTCCTGCAAGTTCTCAAATTCTATGAAGGCAAAACCCGGAGGGTTGAGGGCCACCCAAACGGAGTTTAGTTTGCCGTATTTATCGAATTCTCTTTCGAGGTCTTCCTTCTTGATGCCTTCCACTAGCCCGCCGACATACACGCGAGTACCACCAGAACTCATGATTGTGTTGAAATCTATAAATAAAGAAATTACAATTCAATCACATGTAAATAGATCACAATCGTAAAGGGGATGTTATTTATCATAAATGTAACTACGACGCGACCGTACTTCGCACAGAAATAAATATATAAATACAATGAAGAAAACAAAATGTCGACACTGCACAAGCATTGCCACGCCACGCCAACAATTACAATAAAACGTACATTACATGATTATTAACAAAAACTTACGTGTAACGTTGATATAAAAATGAAAAGGAATTAAAATAGTCCTAAAATTACCTAATTTATAACTTTATTCCAACTATTTTAAATATAAATTGTGAAGACATAAAAGAGTCGACGAAATTTATGAGTGAATGAACGATCGTTAGCGAAACTCAACGGAATCTAGGGAATGAACTATTCCCACGGTAGCATAGTAGTCAGGGTTGCAACTTAATTATACAAACTATATAAAATATCTTTGAGAATATTTAATAAAAATGGGTTGTATAATAGTAAATAAAATAAAAATGTTTCCTTAAATTTTTATTTTTAACTATTAGCAATGATTTATGAAAAGACCGTAAATAGTTTATTTATCAGGAGGAAAGAACGAACGAATGAACTATACTACAACGGCGTCCCACTAGCGCACATTTGTGACGTCATTCAGGCTCATGCAAACACTGCGTAGCGGGAGGGTAGCAGTGGTGGGGAGGAGGCTTTTGATAGAATGAGTGAACTGTGAAGTGACTGAGGCTGATTTCCGAGGAGGGAAGGGAGGAGGAATCAACACGAAACCGGCCAAACGACTTCGTTCAACGGTCGCGCGGTAGCGCGCATTTTTGCTTGTTTTATTTTTACCAGCCCCACCTTTGTTTCGTTATGAATTGTTTTGATTCAAATTTTCTAATTCACGTGAAGATTCATTTAAAACTTTGATGTTTATTTACGAAAATGTGTGGTGTTGTATTGTGTCGAGTTACCTGTGCGATGTTTGGATAGGTGTTGAAATAGGTTGCAGCAGGTGAGGAACGGTAGTTAAAGTGAAATGAATATTTTTGTGTTCAGTTAGTGAATAATGGAGTGTTGTAAAGATATGGGTGTGCAGAAGAGACACAGTCAGTTCAGCGACACGAAGTATAAGTGGAGGACAGTGTTAGTGTTTTTCATAACGGTTTTGTGTTGCTTTTGTGGGTGTAAAGGACAAGAGTCACTAGGAACGGCGGACCCTTATCTTCTAAACAAGTCGTTAGGTCTGACGGAGTTGCCGGGCGGCGTACTGACCGGTGGGCGCACCGTGTGGAGGCCTGATGGTAGTCCCTACATGTTGCGGGATGACCTGCTCATCGAGAGGGATGCGGAGCTGGTGGTGGCACCAGGAGTCGAAGTTCGGTTCGCGCCGATGATCGGAATCACAGTGCGCGGGAAGCTAGTCGCTGTGGTAAGTAAAAATCTTCAAAATTTTGCAAATCATTAAAAAAAATCCAATCCAAGCACTCCTGATATCAGGACCGGTAGCTATATTGCTTTTTAGTAAATACTTAACTAGTTGTATTACTCGTAGCCTTGCGTGCTAAGTCATTATAAAGGCTTGTTAGTTTGTTGCCGTTAGGCAGGTTTTCTTATAAATTCTGACTAGCAGTATTTTTAGATAGGTACCAGCAATTTGCTCTTTTGATGTAAATCGTAGTTCGAGTTAGATTCTGATTAGAGTACCATGTATAACAATAGCATCTAATTAGTCTTCAACTTACCCATTTATTCTTACAGGTAACCTACAGTACAGTATTCGTTTTTCATTGTTTCATTCATTCATGATAATGAAAGAATGAAACATTTAAACCAACATTGACTCACTGCAATGGGCATCTGAATCAATCAAATCAATCCTTCAATCTGAGAAAAATAAATCGGCTTACAAGATAGACACTATAATTTATTCCCCTTCCCAAAAACCCGTTTCTTGGAGATTAAGCTCAGGTCAGTCCCCAAAAAGTTTGGTTTTAAATTAGTCTACCACAATTGAACACGCTAGCCTTCGACAAACAAGCAGTTGATAACTTTGTGATAACGGCACGTACCTGTGCCTTGATAAGGGCTACGTATCGAACCCATTCAACTGATATTGATTTACTCACCTGTTTGTGTGTCGAGCAAATATTTGATACGTTTATATAACATTGCGAAATCATTATGCACTATTATCAAGCTCTTGAACTAAATTTTTCAGCAAATATGTAACTAGTCCTCTGCCTAGCCTTTTCACAACTATTTTGGGGTTGACTTCCAGTCTAACCGGATGCAGCTGCAAACCAGTATTTTACCTGGAGCGACTGCTTATCTGACCTCTACAACCCAGTTACTTGGTTATACGATACCACTTGGTAAGACTGGTTGTCAGATTTTCGGGCTTCTGACGACCCGTAACGACTGTCAAAGATCCACGAATGACAGCCGGGACCAACGGCATAACATGCATTCCGAGGCACTGCAAACTGACGGCAAATATATGAGAGTCGAAATTACAAAATGACAAAATGATGTATAAGCCCAGTCATCGTTATTCTCTTGCCCTTAATCCCAACTTATTTGGGCTCGGCGCAACATGCCTTTTTGTTCCATAAGTATTTTTCTATTATTCGTCATCTCGGTAGTCACCCCCCTTCTAGCCATATCATCTTTCACACAGTCCATCCATCATTTCTTAGGTCTTCCCCTCTCCTATAGCCTTTCTAGCATTTTCCTCATTCCTTCGTATCTCATGCCCATACCATGACAAACGATTTCCACACAACTTTGCAATCACCAGTGCCACTTTCAGACTTACTCTTAGATACTCATTTCTAATTCTATCCATTCGCGTATATGCTCAAAAAGTGCCCGAAATTACTATAACACCATTTGCCATCATAATTATGAGCATGTTCGATGCGCATTTGTGATGTAGTGAACTTTAATGAACTTCGTGGCATTCCTGCTCTTACTCTAAAAGGGCAAGTTGCCAGTAATTTGCGCATGGTTTTATAAGAATAAACTGGTATTCCACATGATAATTACTGGTCTAGTCCAAAACCTGTTGATTATTAACTCATTGCAATTGCACGCATGTTTCGAAATATGAAGGGAGATACTTCCACGAAGGCCTGTACAAAAGGAACTGTGTTTGTCTGGTCTGTTTTTCTTTTACAAACTAGTTTTATTTAGGATTAAACATAATGCGCCCTGCACTTTTCACCATTATTAAACGCTTTGCGTATATCGACTACAATCTACAATAGATTAAAAAGATTTAATAGTACGCGCCCAATGATAATATTATAAGTGTACGCGGCGTTACCACAATTTCAAAACATCCCGATGTGAAAACATGCCTGCTTTCTGTGTGAACGTATACGACATTCTTCTATTTAAAGCAGGAATGAATCATTCTACAAAATGATGATGAGGAACACGTGTTAATGAACGCAGCTGATGCTATAAAGAAGCCGGCTGTACCTGACCTGTCCCGACCCCGGGATTGGGGCGACATCCTTTCGCTAATTCAATCAACTTGGACAAATCACTTCTCTGACCCCTCCGCATATTTTACGATAGACAACTTCCTTTAGATAATACGGGAGACGTTTTGTTCCGGAGATTTTTATGTTTGGAATGATCCTCTTTGGTGTAATTTAGGGTGGCAGTCATGATTTATTGAAACAAAAAGAAAAGAACTAATAAAAATAAATGATATCAGTGGAAGTATTTGTGCTCAAACTATAAAGCCTTTGAATGAAAATAATAAATGTCCCACTGAGCGTTTCTTAAATCAGTGAAAGAATACTCAGAGATCGTAAATCGTTTCCTGAAGTATCCTTTCACTGATGAAACGCTCAGCGGGTCATTTATCATTTTCTTTCGAAGGCTTTCTAGTTATCTTTATGGTGCATTTATGATTGCCTGCACAATTTTGTTTTCAATTCACATTTGATCTCATAGAACATTACATTACCCTTACCGTACATTACGGAATGTCTGATATCTGATATCTAGAATGGAATCCGGGCTTCTGTCTGATATCTAGAATGGAATCCGGGCTTCCACGGTAGATGCAATTTGATAGGAGAAAAGTATCCCACGATAGTTCATTGTATTTATAAGTCAGGTATAAAAGAACGTCGTAAATAATGAAATAAATGTGCATGCAAAATAAATACTTTTTTCTCTTTTAACCTTTAAGCTAGGTAAACCCATCTCAAATTCTCAACCTAATGCACTGCATTAGGATAGCAATTACCTACACTAATTGCAAGTACTTAACTGTAAGTTCTTGATTGTTTCCAACGGTAAGGGCATACTGTACCTTAGAATTCAACGTAAGTAGTGTCTTTAGCCACTTAATAGTCCTTGTTCTAAATTGACTCCGTGTTTTGAATAAGAATGGAAATTATCACTTAAATAGATTGCCACTTTGATTGACTTGCATAGATTTGTCTTATTAGTCGAATTTTTTGTTGACTTTGGCCAACCATCTATTCTATCATAGTTTTAATTTTATTTTCTGATTGGAAAGTTATCTACAGAGCATCTGCTTGCCATAATGCGAAGAATTAGTTTCAGCTATACACCATGGCTAATAATAATGACTGGTTACATGCAGTAAAATTCGATAACAACTTTCACTTCCTCAGATCATTTTGGTCTGAGTAAAAATTTTGCAATAAAACCGAAACTTCGGACGGGCTTTCAAGGCATCCCTTGAAAGCCCGTCCGAAGTTTATAAAGTGTCATCACACTTGATTCGTTACCAAGAACAAGGTAGCGATCATTATGAAAATATGTTGTGGTTTTGTTAAGACTTTTACCTTCTAAAACAGTTTCCCTTACCTGACCTACCAAAAACGCCATGGCGTTTAGGACTGTTCATATCAAAATTGTGTCAAGATCTGTAAACAAGATAAACTAAGTATTAATGGTACACCTGCATTGTAACATCTCTGTGTCTATAATAGCATAGGCAAAGTTTAAAGAAGTATTTTTCATCGTTATCGTTTTCCGTGCGCTAGGTCGAAAGGTGCAAGCTGCACCTTGCGTCTGCTAATGACCTCTTATCGGTCAATATAATCCATCTGTTCAGAACTACAGTTACTAAAAGACACTCAACCGTCGCGGTTGAGTGGCTAACATAACCTATTTGTTTCAATATCGTAATAGCAACCTTGAAGGTATGTAGCGGCGCCTTCTCTGAATCATAGGGAATTAGATTTGCATTGAATGACCCTTGCCTTTACTCGTTACGGACTGGGTCCTTTGTTCTGTTCGCATGTTCTGGCGCTAAGAGTGTCATTCGGATGAAGATGATAATATTTAGATACCTACTTACACTGTTTCTTTCTTTTGGTGGCGTTCTGTAGTTTCTGCCTATTATACCCACGTGGGAAGAAGGCGTGAGTTTATGGATGTATGTTTCACCATGAGTAGCCACTGTATTTTTCATAATATACCTGGAACAAGTCTTAAATGGACCCAAATTTTATTAAAACTTTCAAAAACAGACAGTGGCAGAGCAGATTCAACAAATACTTAACATTACTACATTACTTAGGTTAAAATTAATTAAACATCTTTTGTCTCCCATTGTTTGTTTTCTATGTCAAGTGCCTACCTATGTGTTTTCTTATCACGTGTCCTGAGTACATATGTGATTCATTCTCGATTGCTAATCCCATGTGATTCACCTAGGTACTGTTAAGTGGCTTTTATTTAATTTTATGAAATGACGTCTGACTGCATGAAACCTTTCCATTAGGTAATCGTATTGTATACTATAATAATAGTATACCACCCTATTATAGTTCCGCTGCAGAGCAAAGGCCTCTTCTCATGCGGAGAAAGGATGAGCGTTGATCACCACGCTTGATTTACTTATTTAAGTTCATTTTGAAGGATATTGCTAATCCATTGCTTCGTATGTTCGAAAAAACCTGTCTAAATAACGCAATGAATGAATGTTGAACTGTCAAAATGAAAGCCATTGCTACTGTTGGTGTGTTACGCAGTTACCTACCATGTTTTTTTTTGTATTGTAGAATATATGTAAATTGTACAGAGGCCAGCACATCAACCTACCCCAATCTGTCAAATTTTCCTAATTGAATATGAACCTTATTCCTTTGTAGTAAAGTTGAAAATCTATCAAATAAATTTGACAGATTGGGGTAGCTTGATGTGCTGGCCTCTGTACATACTGTTTAAAGTTCAAACAAAATGATCAATGAACGGTTACTCTCAATCTTGGAAACATAATTTTTCTGCTTATCTGCAATTTCCACACATCCGCAGAAAATCCGTTTCACCCGTTACACTCGGCGGGTGGGTAAAAAACTATTTTTATTAGCGAAGATTTTGCTTGACATCATTCCCACATTTGTGGGAAAACACTTTTCCCACTCACACACACACTCACTTCACTTCACTCCACTCACTCACTCTCTTCTTCTTCGCATAAAACTTGAACATCAAGGACCTCTCTAGACTATTGGCAGATAGCTCTGTTCGGTGATTACTTATATATTTTCTACCAGTATCTTCGAAATTGAATAATTAATCAATACCTTATCAATTGCACAATAAACCGTTTGTCCCATTAGATACTCCTTGGTTCTTGTAGACCTTTGATAACCTCGAAGATTGCAGTTGCTCAAGTAAATCAATACAAAACTTTACTTACCATAATCGATGTTTATGCTGAACAGTGTACTTTACTAACTTTGCGATGAATCAGGTAAATTCTTCCTTGACACGAATTAAAACTTGCATGAACTGTACATGGTGCAACAAGGTTATCAATTAACGTTCAGAACTAATTTCGGTGGACAATCATGTATGCTAATGTTTTCTTTGAATCAGTTCGTCGATACTTTTTAATAGTTGTCGTCATGAATTGCATGAGTCACATCCTGTTATCTTGTAGGTGGCAAACAGCAGTTCAAATACCGTTAATTAGTTTCAATATGCCACTGACATGATACCTGCAACTAGACTGCACTCGATAACTTGCTTTCAAAATTGATTTTAACAATCGGGATATAAGTATGATCTCTAACGACAGATAATTTTCCTTTTCTAATTTAATCCTTTCTTATCACGACTAGATTCTTCCTCATTCTAAATTAGTTTCAGAATGTAATGAAATAATGCTATTAAAATTATCCTCAGAGAGAATTTCAGTGAAAGTTTAGTTGCAACTAAAAAATCTAAAAGAATCTGGCTCTCTTTCATAATACGTATCTGCTTGCGGGTAAATGGCCTAGATGAGTCACCTTACCTACCATGTTTGTTTACCTACTAGACACATCCTATCACCTCGTAAATTAAACATTAAATATTAAGTGTCACCGTACTTCCGGTATGGTATTGTTCATAATTCTTATCACCTACCGTTCGAGTACCTACATTGCATTCTTTGATAGTGATGACATTAGATGTTATGTCCTTCCTTACTGCGAAGTGCTAACTAATGTCTCACTTTGCCTTTATAGCAGTGTGAGAAAAGTAGGTATGATTTGTAATTACATATTCTATTTTGGGTTTTCCTATTAGCAGAATCAAAGTTTGATGAAATCATTTTGTAGAATGATATAAATTTTTACAATATCAACAGGATGATGTGCGTTCAAAGAAAATAATAGTCGATGAAATCTAATTTATCCAAATCTACCGCGTCCAACAGTTTCCTGGAAAATAACGCATTGAATCGAACGCGAAAAGCAGTCTTTTGTTTGGTGTATGGAACAATTTCTCCCAATCATCTTGTTTCGGACATTTTCGAGGTCACGTTCAGCTAACAGTATCTGGGCATTGATTTTGCAGCTAAACTGGGTTGCGGTCGGGACTGACTGGTATGGTCTGTTACGCAATTTGAGGCAGTCATACTTGAGTAGCCATGGTGTACCTACTCAGCCAAATACCAAACTTATTAAGTATAATTTATAGACGCCAGGATGTAGGTATATATAAAATATAGGTCAGTAAGAAACAGCTATTGAGAAGTTATTTCAGAAACAAAATAAATACAATTTGCTTCTGCCCGCGGGTTTCGCCCGCGTGAATTGTCACGTTTGACAATTGTGTCGGGAATTGTCCCACGGGAGCGTGCTACCGGACCGGGACTAAAATGAATCTATGTCTTTGGAAAACTTTATCGAAATCCGTTCAGTGTTTCAGGCGTGAAAAGGTAACACAAAGACATAGTTACTTTAGAACTTATAATATAATGATGATGGATGCTACTTTCTTATGGATGAAGACAACAAAGACAGAGACCTATTTCAGCTAAAGGAAAGCTACTTGAATGATAAATGACTATTTACAGAAATATAGAGCTGAGAATATGAAACATTGCAAAGTATCACAGAGACAGAAAGATTCCCAAAACATGTTATGAAATCGGAAGAATTTGTAACAACAAAGAAACTAGAAATGAATCGTGTGAAAAAGATTAAAGACATTTTAACGCTGCAATTAAACGGTATTCTGTGGAGATAAACCTTCGCTTTATGTGTAAGACCTTGTGAACCAATGAATCCTTGCAAATTCCGTTTGTAATTGTTAAGGCGTTCGCCCACTTTGATGAGATGTCTATCAAGCGTGCACTGACTGGACAGGTCCGCTCAATCTGTGTGGTTCTTTCCTCAAAAGACCATTTCAGACACCAATCTACATGGTCTTCACATGATCTGACCAAGATTATGTCGGGACTTTAAAAGAGACTGTGACCTCTGAGTTTGTTTCGGCCTTTCTTCTCAGAATAGTCAGATAGGAAACGCCGACCTCATCTAGTTTAAAAAAATATGATTGACGTGTAAAAGTGTTTGTACAAACCTACTTACAGAAAATAAATCATTTATCAAGCGAGGCGGCTTTACACGTCTCATCCATTTTAGACTACATGTTATTCAATTAGTTAATTTCTTTGTTCAGAGACGACCCAAATTTTCTGCTCTTATAGTCTAAAAAACGTTTCCCACAGCATTAACATTAGTTAATTTCTAATTCTGCTACCGTTATCACCACATTTTTCTCAACAAGCGTTTGGATTTTGCATCTGGACTCAAAAATACAAGAATTATTTCTTCCTTGTATTTTTGAGTCCAAATGCTGCTTGAATTCAACATTTTCTGAACAGGTTTCGTTATGATAATACCTCCCAAACCAAGATTTACGATAAGAAACGTAACATGCACTATAATAGAGATCGCTGTTTTCGTCCGAGTTATTCAAGTTGCTCTAAATACTGCGCTGGTATAACAAACGGCCTGGAAACCTTAGTGTTGGGTGTGAGTTCAATGTCTCGTGATATCACAACGATCTCGTTACGGGGCCTGCAGCTACGTCTCGCTTCATGCTTTGTACCATGGTGTGATATGCTATGTGTTTAAGTGACAACTTGGTCTATGATTGCATCTGTATGGTCTCCGTTGTCCAGTTAGTGGAGCTATGCTTTGGAACAGTGAGCAGGTGGAGGACTGTGATACGAACTTGTATGTTGGATTAAGCCGTTGCTGGCACGTTTTTAAATCGAAGACCTATGACGGACAACAATATTTGAATCGTACTTGTAGACTTATGTAAAGGCTGTAAAGTTAGACTTTACAATTCATTAAATCTTTTTTAACCGATTTCCAAAAAGGAGGAGGTTATATGTTCGACTTTATAAAACAATGTCGTTCCAAAGTGAAAATTTTCCAATATAGAAAAATATTCTTCATTTGCAACGCCAAGATCGCAGATTCTATTTACAAAGATATAATTTTAAGTCCGTTATTAAATATCTTTTTCGGTTTTTGATCTGATAGTAGATAACGTACACACGGCTACACATCAAGCTATACATAACCAGTATAGGCTGACTTCTGATTGTACGAAAAACCTATACAATGCGAGGTCAGCTAAAACTGGAAATGTATAGCTTGATGTGTAACCGTGTGTACAACGAAAAGACCGTTCGTAGTTGCAATTTCAAGAATCATTTCGAAACTGACGAGCGACATTTGCTCTAAAACGATTTGTTTCATTTTATGCAACGAATCAGTTTTGCACGATTTGAAAGTTTAGTCTAAAAAACTCATTCAGTTGTGAAATGTTTCGGTTTTCAATTGGCCTGTTGGATTATTTTCTCTTTATAAAAGTACTTTACCCATGGGACCAAATATTATTTTATGAAAATGTTGTCCTTAAAATTAATTTTATGTCATGGACCTACGATTAAATCCAGTGAATGCCTTTGGCCAGGCAACTCTTGCACAAGATGCATGCATGGCGCAGAGTGTGCATTCATACGCACACCCGCCCTATGAAGTATATTGTGCCTGTATAACATTTCTGTTTGACTCAAAGCAAAAGCGAATAATCTCATAATAATATTAAATAGTACCGTTGCAAAATAAACGAATTAAATACCTACTTGAGATTAAACTTTGAGCAATGCAAGTAATTGTTGATTTACTTATTTGTACCTAAACGTATTTACAACGACAAGCAAAACGATAGATTTCGCACGTACCACCAAGTACACCAAGTAGGTTAACTACTTAAAGAAGATAAATGATATCATTATGAAAAAAAAAATATCTTCCAGTTACTTTCATCTGAATCGCTGAAAGTTACCTAAGTTTTTCTTAGCCCATTCATGTTTCCGTAATTACTTAGTTATGGAAATAACGAATTAATATTTATCATTTACTACGGATTACACAATTTCCTGTAGCTTATACTGGTATATTTTACTCGAGGTTACGTCGACGATACTGGTTCGAGTCAGTGGTTTGCGTAAATGCCTCCATTCATTCACGATCTTGGTTCATGCTGCGATGCGTTTTTATATAAAAAAAAAAAGGTTTCAGGCGCTTGCGGATTGTTAACTTGGCAATGATGTCGATTTGGAGCAAACACATTATTTCTCCAATCCCTACCTTCGAAATTGAATGTCTTATGAAGATTATCGGGCTTGCTATCTCAAATCTCATTAGTCGCATTGATACTAAACTGTGAAGTAACAACACAGATAATATAATACCTACTCGTAACAGCGATGTCACGGTAATGTTATTACTAATCACTCTACATTTAGAATCCATTAGTTCCATCCAACTAATAAAAAAGTTCGTGACCCAAATGTGTACCTACTCGAATTCATAGGAGAGTTAAGAAATTACACAAATGCCTTGGGACTTGAATAGCTGATGGCAACGTGCATGTATAACTCTCCAGGGATAAAATTGCAGGACAAAGGCTATTGTGTAACCTCAGGTGGACACAATAAGAGCTGTCGTAGATGTTTTTAATCATGTAACAACTGACAAGTCATGTGGTCACAGGAATTTATGAAACAGTAACAAACGATGAGTGTTTATCAAAACCACACCTACTGGAACGAAAATGATTAAGTGTACGTGTAATTTATTGTCACTGTTTATTCTATTGATATTATACTGATTAGATGCCACTATAGAAACAACAAAAATGGCACCTGGACTACTCGTAACTTCGGAAGCAAAAACGATTGACTCTAAGTTTACTATACCCACGGTACCTACCCATCAACCGTGTTTAGGAGACTAATAAAACTTTTGGAGTGTTCACGCCAAAACAAAGCGTTGTTCCCAATCAACTTAGTCTAGACGAAAATCGTCCTTCTGACGCTGTCGGGTAAAAAAGTATGCCCGACAAGATAGTGCGTGTTTTAGTGTCGCTTAACATTTGGCACGGGAGATACCATCGTCCCGCTCTGTTTACGATTGTGAAAAGCGTGACAAATGGGCTCGCTTTACACTGATCTGTGGAAAATGCTCGTGACTGGTAAAAGCCACTGTTATGGGGACATTTCCTTTAGATTCTATCTTTTTTTTTTCTGCAATTTCTACCGTCAGCCTAATGCCAAAGATCTAGGAAAATAAAACAACGACATTTTTATTGATGTCTTTGAAATAAGACTTGGGAGTTGTCTCTTGTAATGAAATAAGCAACACCACTTTAGAATTGAAAAGAACAGTCAGTTACCTAATCGACCATTTTATAAAACTTCTGCCTGAGTAAATCGCGTTGAAGTGCTTGTTAGGTGAACAACCTAGTAATATTTCCAGTGCAGCACGATTATTTACCAAGTCAGGATCGTGATGTCGTGATCCATTATACAAGAGCCTTCTATAATACTCACCTGAGTGGGGTTTGCGTCACTCTATTCGTAATTTTATACACAAGTTAGTACCTACCGAATCAATTAGACAAATTATAATAAATATTTCAGCCTAAATTTAGGTACATTTGGGTTGGTAATTGAACTTTCTCCCTGATTTGTAAATCGCTCTGCAAATAGCTGAAATTAAAATTTTGGTCGTAGAGAATCATGATAACAAACATGGGAAGTGGTTTTGAGAGGTACCTACACTACACCTATATTTATATGTTTTATTGTTTGCCATATATGGCGGGGGTCATTGAATGGCTTATGACACAACCCATCATAATATCATGCTTATATCTCTAACAAAGTGCTTCGCAAATCTACTTGCCGAAAGTGGTTTTTCTCTCAGCATTACTTTCAGTAGATATGATATCTATTCCACCCTAAAAATTGTATGATGAGGCAAAAAACCAACTACAACTCTTACTAGACTAGATTCATCATATTATAAATCAAACGTGTTTATGTCAGTAAACATGTCTTGGTTATCGAGGCCGGTCGTCCGGTATTGGTCACATGCCGTTGTCTAGATTTATATTTGCCCAATTGCCCGTCCTGTCTGACAAAAATGAAAACAGGCCACAGTTTAGAATCGACTTCCTGGAAATTGTAACACAGTTCATTGTTTCAAAGTGATAATACTTACAAAATGATTCGCACAGCATTGCAGACATTGTTATTACAATTTGGCAGGTCTGTGGAGAACAATGAACTTTTAACCATAGAGTTCATCATAACTGTATTGATGAATCTATTTCAACGCTAATTGTTTCTACCGTCGATTTTGAATATTGTGGGGCCCTGAGTCCTTACCAGGAGGAGTCCAAGACCAACCCCCTGGAAGTTAGTTTATTTCGGTGATAGATTCCGTTACAGCCTGTGTAAGTGCTTAAATAATGTGTGGCACGTTACATCACTGGTGATCAGAGCGGTTATAGTTAGGTACTTATCGTTCTCATCTCTATTTATTTATGGCTTCCAAAATGATTATGATTTATCTAGTGTCGGTTCAGTTCTCAACTAGGATAGCTCGTTCTACATATATAATGATATAATTCATTGTTTTGTAGTTTCCTGCAGTCGGTTCAAAAAATTATGATTGCACGTAGTCTGATTATCATCGGCTTTTAAACAAAAGCCAACTCGCCACAGCATCCTTCCACATACTGCAACTGTAAAAGCCTTTTTACTGTTACAATGTTGGCATCATTCAACATCCATTTAAATATTCTCACCTTCCAATTATTTGTCAAACCAGGCATAAAATTATGCTGCAGCCTCCAAGAAACCAATTTACCTATATTTGTTTTGATTAAGCACTTACCTATTTATACGTACGGTTTTGAACCAGCCAGCGTGACCAATCCATGGGAATCCAGACAGCCGTAAATAGCAGTTGTATAAATTACTTGGCGGATAACGAGCACGATCCATGGCTTGGCATAGTGTGATGGTGCACGGAGAAATCGGCGGAAGCACGGACCGCTAGTCCAGGCACTTTGTTAGAGAATTTCTCCTTTAATCAGCGACAAGCCCTTGTACTTAATTAGTGCTCAAGAAGCTTTAATTAATGTTGTTATCGTTGAACAAAGTACAAAATTGATTGAATACTTACTTGGTTAAATAGTTGTATCGAATTATTTTGTTTAACTGTCGTGTCGCATCATTTCATTGAAATAATTTTTCAAGATCGGTACATAGCGTTTCTTCTGAGGTTTGGAGGTTCTCAACACACAAAATAAAGTTAGGAACACAAAGAGGGAGAGTTTAATTAATGTAGGTACACTTACCTATGCAATAAATAAATCTATCTTTTAAGGTACTTAATTACTTATAGTAGAACTGATTCATTCGCTTATTTATTACCCAACTTGCAATCGCACAAAATTTTTATTTTGTGGTTGTGTTCTTTCTCTCCGTCATGTTTACCGCAAATAAACTTTTTATTCGCGGCTCATTAAATAGGGCTGGGCTGCTTTTATTTTGCAATTAAAATACAATTTTGATTAAACAGTCCCCTCCACCTGGCTCAAACACTCATTTGTGATTCCACACGACGACGGCTACGCAGGAAGTCGCTGCCGTAAGGCTTGGAATTCGCCTTCAACGTACAATAGTAGCTATGCATAGTACGTAAAATACTGCACTCAAAGTCTTATCAATGTGCATATCAACACTTACCATTTCTAAATGTTTTATTAGCAGTAACTGTACTTACCTACATGTAATCTATATACTTATAATAAATCTGTAGAAGTGAAAATTCTGTACATTGAAAATATCAAAAAAATAAATGGCAGGGGGTGTTACTAGACCGAAACCGAACACAAAAATGTGAAAATTTTTTTTGTCTGTCTGTTTGTTCAGGCATCACGCAAAAACTACCGGTTCGATTACGATGAAACTTTGTATAATTATTCTTTAATATCCTGGGCACCACACTGGGTACTTTTTATCCCGGAAAAGTATACAGGTTGAAATCGAATACATGCGACAAATCGAAATGGGAGATTGTACTCATCATTATGAACAACTTTTACTATGGGACCAAACCTGAAATCGCGAAAAAAAAAACAGCTGTTCCCTACATTTTGACGAGTTATGCGAACATAAATGTAGGAAACAGCTGAATTTTTTTCGCGACTTCAGGTTTGGTCCCATAGTAAAAGTTGTTCATAATGATGAGTACAATCTCCAATTTCGATTTGTCGCATGTTTTCAATTTCACCCTGTATACAATAAAAAACAAACTTAATTTTGCGGTTTGATCCCTAAAACCGATTACTGTACCAACAAATAATAAGTTTGTCGTAGGTTACGTCACCCGCAGTGAAGTTCACTAAGGAGCGCTGCACACGGCTAAGATACTACATATAATGTTTTTCGCTCGCCATACAATTCAATGGACTATCTCACACGACGAAGCTATAATAAATAATATTTCAAATTTTCGTATCTTAAGATGAATTTGTATGGCGAGCTAATGAACTGCGAGATGCCATTTATAAAAAAAAAAAACTCGCGCATCATACATTTTTTGAACTTTGATTTGAACGGACGTGTCGAGTGGCGAGCGTTCGTTCTTATTAGCATTCTATAAATTGTATGTTTTAACTGCTACTTGCAATTCTAAACCGTGCTTTTCAGTGCGACCTTTTTATTCCTTTTAGTTTTTACTAAGTACAGTTTAAGGTAGAGTTATTTAGGTTTATTTTAATAAGTCGTAGGTATAGATTTTAATTTTTAAGTGTAGGTAGTATATTTGATAGCGTACGTAGTGACCGTAGGTTATTTTATTACCGCGTAAAAAAATTATAACCCATGAATTTCCGACATCCACGCGGGCGAAGCCGCGGGCCTATTGGGTCGTCGGCGGTAGGCAAGTCAAATGCCAGATTATAAGCGAAAGATTAAACGAATATGAGATGTCATTAGGTACCTATATTAATGATGTCGTCGGATACCTACCTAAGATGACAGCGTACAAAAAAGAGGATTAAAAAAAAATGCCAATAATTAAAGCTTAGAGCTTTCGCTGCTCATAATGTGAAGTTGTGAACACAAAAACAGTAATCTCCAACGTATAGAACTAATAGTTAAATTATAGTAAGTAGATCTACCTAATCATAATAATTATACTGGAGATCGATCAATCATTGTCTTTCAACGATACGTTCTAGTCTAGTCGACTCAACATGTTGTATCATTATCCAATAGAAATGCTTACGTAACGCCTTCTCGCATTACTTATTTGACTTTGACCTGCGCGTAGCCATTATTGAATTGTGAACTTGAACTTGATTGAGAAACATGTATCTCTTTTCCTATTCATAAATCGATTTGCGTCGTTTCATCTTCTGATTCAGACTTTAGAATATTCTCTATACATCCAGACGATGATATGATATTACACTTTAACCTTGGTAACTCGAACGGGAGTTCTCGCCTTTCAAAAGCGCAGACAAAATGGACGTAGGTAGGTACACTACCAAATTCACAACCTACAACGGCTGATATCATATTTTGTCAATGCCAGTGTCTTGTGCAATATTTAAAATCAAAATTTAAAGAAAAAAATATAGCCCATAAAGAAAATATGTAAAGAACCTATCATATCCATGTAGCTTTCTCATTTTGGACTTCGCCTCTCGATACCGCTGACGTCCTTGTGGTGATCGTTGTTTACCTGTATTTATACAAAAATAAAATAACCAGCTGACTGTCCAGCTGACTGTTCCGACTGGTTTTTACCCTAGACTACCCCTATACTAAGCATATTTACTCTTTAGTGGGTTTTGAAATTCTGCATCCATAGTAGTAGGTACCCAACAAAAACGTGGCCGCAAATAAAAGAAACATCAAAACTGTATACTTTGTTGCTGACTCACAGTTCAAACCGGTGTCCTTGTCTCGTCCTTTAGTTTCTTTACCGGTAGGTATTTGATGTTATGGGTTTTTTATCTCTCGTAGTCAGATAGTTAGCCGGCCGTAACGATTTAACGGACGTCTGGCGACCTGCCTTAAAATATTCCGGGTGACGTGTACAGAATTATAAAAAAGCCTTTGGGGTATTGTATCGGTTTGTCGTGCTCACGCGACGCAGTAGGTACTTTAGTAAATTTCTTTAAAGTTCGGGTTGAAAAGTGGTACGCGTGCTACATACGGTACCTAGCCTACTATTTATTTTTTAATCTTAATAATCCTTATTGGTGCGTTGTCTCAAAAGGTTACTGAAACATTTCATAGATAAGACACAATCCCACCTTATAGGTTTGTATGTTCTGAAATGGACACTTAGCTTCAGGCATTCTATTGCAAAACACCTAGACAAACGCCTACGTGTTAAGCCGACGACGACGTCTAGACTATTCACAGGTAGTTTAGCATAAATATCTGCTCATACATCAGACAACAAAAAACTTTCTACTTACTGCCTCATTGAACAGTAAATAAGTCGAGCGGTAGAGCTCACTGGATTTCGCAGAAATGCACTTTTGTAAACCGATTTTTTTTGAGTTAATAATGGCCACGCCATTGTCGGGCGTTCCCCTAATCGGAATTACATCAAGCACATTCCAATTTAGCAACGGTTAGGTAACAGTTGGGCATTAGATCGTGACTATATGAATGGGGTGCTGTGAAAAGGCAGGAAGCCATAGCGACGAAGTGCAAGGGCGCATCGTGTGTGCGCGTACGACGATAAGCACGCGCAGAGTATGATGTCATGTGACCGCTTTGGTGTCGATGACCATAGTTCGATAGATTTTTTTTAATATGTATTCATGTATAAGTACCCTAATTTATTGTTGTTCTTCCAACTGCAAGCTAGTGAAATAAGATAAGGTTTTATCATTAAATAAATGTAATTGTCAATATATGAACCATTCATTTTAAAATAACAGGGTCCTAATTAGTGTCAATTTACGACGCTGGTGGTAAACATACGATTTTGTAGAAGTCTGCATTTCTTTAAGATCGTGACTAATTCATAGCGTAGGTTTAATACTGACACTGAAGTATCGAGTTAAGCCCGTATATGTCATTGCCTACCTAAGTAACTACCTTATAAGTTTTTCCACATAAATGATAGCGCATGACACTTTTACTAAAACTCTATTTAACATCATCGCCCACGCATCGCTGGCTGCCATCCGTTTGCCGATGATAACAGACTTTTTCTCAACACATGACGATATTGCTTACACAGGATGCTTTGAAAAAAGAGACACAAAAATGTTGTTCTTTCAACAGTATAGTCACGCTCAGGTGGATTTACCATGGCCCTTAGTTCAAACGTTTTCGTATAGAACAATAAATAATATTGCTAAACGCGTTTTATACATCCGCCTATTCTTCTTGGCTCACCCCTTGTGCGCTTGGCCAACTCTCTAATCGATGCCTTGTGAAATACACAACAATACAATACGATCATTACATTTGCACATATATCTGCACACCTGCCTTTCACTTAGTAAATACCATTTCAATGACATCTTCTATCCATACCGATATGCAGGGTGCAGTTAAAAGTAGGTCTAGCTTTTAACTAGACAACTTTCGTCCACTGATAAATTTTGTAGAATTAATCTATTGTTTTAAGCTAATGTTATATGCATGCATAACATGTTGGTGTAGGTATTTATTAAATAGTAATTCGCCCAAAAGTCATACTTATCTATAAATTAAAGCTGAAGAGTTTGCTTGTTTTTTTGTTTTGAACATCTGGAACTGATAAGAATTTTATTTAGCTAAGTTTACATTCGAGTGGATTGAATTCCTAGACCTCACATTAGGATTCCCTCTATTGTGAAATCCAGGCTCCTTCGTACATTTTTAAAACTTAAAATAGGTACATTTTTAAAACTTAAAATAGGTAATTACCAGTTGGATTTGAAAAAATATTTTTGCATTTTATAGACAAACTTCTCGAGGAAGGTTGTTATGTTGGTAGTATGGAAAATGTTACATCTCATAAAACAATTTTCACGCTCTTTTCAATTACTAGGTGACCGTAATTCTTAGAGGCAATCAGCCGCGAATAACACCTACATATACAGGAATATTTTTTAAGGAGTGCGCAAAAAAATTTTGGTGGTTCAGTATCAGTAATAGAACACATTTCCATAATTTTTTCAAAACTTTTTTTCACTTTTTTATCCGACTCTAAATCAGCAAAATATGGACACTATCTATTCAAGATAATAACAATGGGCGCGCGCGCCGGGCGGCGCACGTGGCGGTGTTGCAGCGGGGGAGTCCCGGGCGGCAGAGTTGTGCCAGGCACGGCGGGCGCCCGGGTTCCGAACTCCCGACCCCGATACTCGACAGTCTGCTCATCGCAATCATCGCATGCGCTAACGTGACCTCGCGTCCAATCGCTTTCCCGTGCAACCCCCGCGCAGCAAGTGTGTCGAACTCGTACTTACCTAAAGGTCACGATCTCGGACTTCAGTAACCGCGAGTTTTATGAGATGGTGCGAGTGTATTTACTAAGTGGTGAAAGTTTACGAGCTGCTCGCAGAATGTATGCGACGGAGAGCGTACCTCGAATGCGAGCCCATGGTATCCTTAACCCCGCGGTCCCTAATGAAAGGGCCATTTTAGCAGCCACTCAAAGGCTGCTAGATCACGGTCAGTTCAGGACCCCGAATCACGCACAAGGATCTTGAACAATTATTAAAATACAGTGATTAGTGACATGTAGGGTAAGCAATTATTTTTAATTAACAATTTTAGCGAATAGGTTATTTTTGATTGAACATTGTTGTAAATACTTAGTTGATTCCAATTTTTTTAATACGCCCTAATGCAAGTATGCATTATGCAATGTCAATAATTTTATTTCATTAAGTTTTTAAAAGTGCCTTAATTTAATTGAAAAATTCTCTATTTTCTGCATTTTGATGGTCCTAAGCCCATGAAAGTATGAAGGAAAAATTGGAATTACTCTTCAAATAACTTCAGATCCCGGCCTAATCTTATAAAGACTAGTTCGAACCTGATAAAATGAGCGATCTGTAACTAAATTGTAACCCACGTAAATACCTACCTAAGCCTGTGAACGAAAATCGAACGAGCGCACAGCTGATAGGTAGGTACAGACCACCAAGCTACTACAATCTGTCTTTCTTTAATAGATTTTCAACTTTATTGCTAAAGCATAAGGTTCAAAGTTGAATGTGCTGGCTTCTGTACATAAGCGCGTTACGCTTCCCCACGCGCCGGCTAGTAGCCATAAAATCAGTTTAAAAGTAAACATCTTTCGTAATCGATAACTTTATTTTTTTGTACTAAGACATATCAAAATAAAAAATAGGTGTTTAATAAAACTTATCAAAGTTTATTTTGTCAAAGTTTGCGCACTGAATAAAAAATATTCCTGTATAACATTTTTACTGTTTGTAGCTGAACTAACCAGAATGAAATTGATTCTGGATGCAGGTCATGTGTAGTTTAATAACTTCTTAACTATAAACTTTATTATTAAGTTTGAGCTGTTCTCATACCTACCTACTACAAAGCTATCTGTGCAGCATTACAATAGCTTAGTATACCCTGATGATATAATTATTTAAAAAGTTTAAGTTGCACTGTTTTGCTTCTGTCCCAGAATAATTAACTGCCTCCATAATATAAAATACCAATACAAATTCAGAGTAGTAACAAAATTTTCTCTTAATTTCAGGGTGAACATCAAAAGGGTATAACATTCACGAGTATAGAAGAGCCGGATAGACCTTCTAAGCCTATACCAGATATCCGTTTAGTGGACGGACCATCCATCTTAGTGGGAAGAGTGCAGCTGTTACACCGAGGACAATGGAGATCAGTTTGCACCAACTCCAGAAAGTAAGTAAGAATAAAATATAAGAAATGTAACTGTTTTATTACTTACTATTCAAATTAGCTCGTAAATAACACTTTTCTTCTACGCTTTCAGTTGGACCGTCAACGACATGGAGACGGCCTGCAGACAATTAGGCTTCATGGGAGGATCGTTCTACAACTGGATCGATCGTCAACCCGGCAGAAGAGCAAGACTATTATTCGAAGAGCCCAAATGCAAGGGAACGGAATATGACCTATTCCAATGTGACTGGAACTCTAGAGAACTCGGCTCAGGCGTCTGTGACTACCACCCAGATCTCGCCATCCAATGCTCACCTCACCATGATGTCAATGACCTTTCAAACTCTAGAAGGCATTGGAGAGGACTACGCTTTGAAAATGCAGTCTTCGAACGAATCCTTACCGCTGCAAATACTCTCTACGTTCCTACATCGATGTCCAAACTTATACACGTGACTATAAAAAATGCAGGTCTAGGTAGAGACAACAATGCAACAAGTGCCTTAGATGTTATAGGAGTCCCACCCGTCTTAGAAGACATAGAAATATCAAACTCTGTCTTTAACGCGATAAATGTGACGTCGCCTAACGCTCCCGTAGTTATAAACAATTGCACGATACAAAACAATAGAGGATATGGTGTCTATGTGAACTCTACGTATGGCATGACCAAAATTGAGAATTGCTTGATACACGACAATGGCGGCGACGGGGTTAAATACGTGGTGCACGAAATGAACATCGATGAAAGGCTAGACAGAAGCGAAATATTTGATTTATGCACATTAGCATCTACACCGAGCCAGACATTTCCTATTCAAATGTCAATTGAACAATCAAGATACTCTAATATGGAGAGAGATTGCCATCAGAAGTTTTATACTAGACCGGACCACGTTTTAACTTTAGGTTTCATTAAACTTCTAACGAATCAAAACAATACGGGTGAATTATTTATATACGACGGATTAACGACAGAAGACAGACTTTTATTGGCATTCAGCATTAGAAATCACACGCGACCACAAAGTGTTACGTCAACGAGGAACCGCATGTACGTGAGATTCCGAGCCAACACCAGGACAGATATTACTGGCTTTTTGAGGTTGACATCGGGCATTAGCAAAACGTATGATTTAAATGTAACTGACACGATTATATCCGATAACAATGGCAGGGGCGTGGTAATCGAAAACTTAAGATCACAAGTTCACATTCATCGTACTTCTATATCTAATAATAATCATGTTGCTGGTCTTCAAGTCACGCGTGGAGCGGGAGATGTAAATGTAACTGAAAGTAGAATATCCTTCAATCAAGGTGACGGAATCAACATTACCGTAACTGGAGGAAACAGAAACATATCAAGAAGTATATTAAGTTCTAATCAAGGATACGGTATAGCTGTATGGATAAATAATACTCAAGAAACCGAATATATCCCAGTAAATCAAACCACTGCAGTAGAATATTCAGAAATATTCAAAAATCTGGATGTTGGAATACTACACGGAAACTTTTGTGGCGACAGCTGGGTTAATATTACTGGAAACTGGTTTAATATAAGCGCTGAAAGTACCGTAGAAATATCTACGTGTTGGAGATTAACTAATCCGGCCAGATTGCTCAATTTACAAGTAGGTCACAATAGATTTTACGAAAACCAAAGAGTACCTCTTAAAATCCAACCAGCCCTCAATATAAATGGAAGGATTGAATATAATTATTTTGAACATGGTAACTATGGTGCAATCGTTATAATGAATCGTATAGAAGGGAAATATCCAGAAGAATTCGAAATCTTACCAGCTCGATTCCACATACAACATAATTACTTCTTTGGAAATAGGGGTCCCTTCGTTGTAAATCTTGGACTATCTCCTTACAGCGATCTGCAGTACATTCTATTTTCTAGAAACTTTCTTCGAGACAATAAAGTAAGAGAACCGTATGAACCTCTAGAAGGTATATCATCTAGACTGACTCCAAGAAGTAGAGTCGCAGCTACGATTGTATTAGCGTCGAGTAACATCGACGTCTATAGAAACATTATAAATAACCCAGAAGCTCAATATGAAATCGGCTCACACGTCGAAGACCAAAGTAAGATATTGAACTGTACCTACAACTGGCTTGGCTTCGGAGAAGAGGAAAAAGTTTACAACCGATTGTTCCACAGAAAAGACAGGTACAACTTGGCTAAAATACTTTACATGCCATATTTATTGCATAGCAGTAACCCCGGAGCAACACAAATTAATTATAATTCACTTTATGTGCCACAGTTTAATGTACCCGGTACCTTCATAGTTGGTGGCGAAGTTGAAGGAATAGAAATTCTTCGGCAAGGAGAGTATGATGTTGATAAAGATATTAATATTCGTCCTGGAGGAAAATTAGTTTTACAATCGGGCGTCACGTTAAAATTTCCTCCAGCCATAGGAATAATGGTTGCCGGAAAACTAGACGCGAGAGGTAAACGACCCAATGACATTACATTTACCTTGAAAGAAGAAGTAGTTATGACTAACGAAAGTGTTTATGAAACAGATTTTGAACCGACAACACCCGGATATACTGAGCCGATTGTGCCTATAAGACTTCTAGGTGGGAGAACACAGCATGAAGGCAGATTGCAAGTGAGGATCGATGACAAATGGGGTACAGTGTGTAACTACAGGTGGAACATTATCAACGCGGCGTTAGTTTGCAATCAACTTGGCCTTGCCCTGAATCCAGAGGATTGGTTCCTAGAACCCAACGAAATACCATCTGCAGGTATGAATGAAGATATAATTTTATCCAACGTTGAATGCTCAGAATTCGACAACGATATTACGAAATGTAAAGCAGAAACTAAAGATCACTTTGAGAATTCTTGTACTCATGAAAATGACGTTGGTGTAAGATGTTACGAAACAAGTTGGGCTGGAGTCAGATTCAGTGTTATTTCTGAAAGAGCTGATTTACAATACGTCACTATAGAGAAAGCTGGACTATTGGATTATTCCTCAAATATTTTCAAACCAGCTCTTCAAATAGATTTTGCTCGACATAGCTTGGAAAGTATTAAAGTATCTAACAATTACCATGATGGTTTGGGAATACTATATTCTGATTTATATGGAGCCGATGCGGTTAATACCGTTCGTAACTCAGAATTCAGTAATAATAGAGGAAGCGGTATTAGTTTCAAACAACTTGGTCTTAAAGTATATGGATCCATCATAGAAAATAACAACTTAGCTGGCATCTCACACAACCCGCACATAACTGGACCGCAGCAAAGAGAAATAGCTGGTTGGTTTAATTTAGATCCTGGATTCAACATGGACGAATCTAATTATCATCCAATCATGATTCCTGAATATGAAACGGACATAAGTTTAGTGAATGGCGAAACCAGACACATAGTTTTCACAAAGCGCAACGGAGAAAGTATATCAAAAACATACAATATCAAATGCAATCCAGGATACGTTCTTGGGCTTCAACTTCTTAATCCTATACATAATTTTTCAACGGAAAACATTTGTATATACGACTCGCAAAATATTAACGAAGCGAGTGTAAAGTGGTGTCTCAATCGTGATCTTTCGACATTTCCCACGACAAGTAGCAGTTTTGGCGTTGTTATAACATATGAAAGTGGAACGAATGCCTTAGGAGGAGTGGTGCTAGTCGTAAGCACGATCATAGCTCCGGTGCAAAACCTAAGAAACAGAATAGTAAGAGGGCCGGTGCCAACTCTACAAGTAGTTAATTCAAAGATAAAAGGAAATACAAAAGGAATCAAAGCTTTATACTACAATCGCTATTTAAATGAGTTAGGTGACCACTTTTTACGGAAAGCTAACGAAAGTATTAAAATATTCAGCTGTGAAATAGCGCACAACAAAGAAGAAGCTATCTATGTCAATACTCCGTTCTGGGATATACACGACAGTAACATAACGGAGATAACCATAATGGTCAACAGCAGTTTGATCACAGATAACGGTAAAGGAATATTTCACTTCGCTAGAGATTTGAGAAGCTCGAACAATCTGTATCACTACATTCTTCAGGACAATACAATAGAGAGGAACAAACAAGGTGGTTTCGACGTCGGGTTACCGTACGTATGGCAATACAATGAAAATTTTACTCATTCTGTCTACATGCACAATAACACTTGGCGTAACAATCAAAACTTTGCGTTAGTCGTAGATGGGCATTTCGCCGAAGTCAACATAACAAAGAATATCTTCACTGATAACACTTGTAAAACTGGGTTAATATCCATACAAGGCATGGAAAAGAAGATGATGATCGATGGTAACTTTATTGAAAGGAATAATGGGCAGTTTATGGTGAAATTCCATATGGACAGTCAAAGTGAAATTATGGGTTTAGTTTATGCGCTTTTCATATATAACCAAGTGAAGAATAACAGACACATGCTATCACAAGTGAGCCGAGGTGCTTTAATCAGAAATGTTGAACCGACATACGTTATAGGTTTTAAAGGAATACAGAAAGTAAAAGTGAGTAGGAATTTGTTCGGGAACAATGTGTTGGAGTATACACTGTTAGCTGGAATTAGAACAGCAAAGATCAATAATCTGTTAGACGTTACGGAAAACTGGTGGGGAAGCTCCGTAGAAAAAGACATTCGGGACCAGATATTTGATTTTGATGATTGGAATAACCACGCTATTGCTACGTATCTTCCTTACTTACTAGAAGATAGTTTAGATTCTAGTGTATCTGCTTCATTCAGCCCAGAGATTATTGTGGATACAAACGAGTTAGGAGGCCGTTTATTGTCAAACTTCATTATTGAATCCAGAATTGCTCCGTACATAGTGAAATCCGATATAACTGTTATGCCAGATGCTATTTTAACGATCAGTCCCGGTGTTATATTGGAATTCGCGCCCAATGTTGGGATACTCGTCATGGGTAACCTACAAGCTATGGGTCACAGTCAAGCACCCATAGTAATGCGACCTTTAATTCGAGGTAATGTAGAAATTAACAGAATAGAAAAAAGAGATGTCGGTCAATATTCGTCAACCCATCACAAGCATAGACGTCAATTAGAATCATTGACTGTACCAAACTCAATAAGACTGTGTACAGGAAGAAATTGTTCAATCACTGATAATACAGCGGAAAGAACAAATGAAGGTTTTCTCGAATATTACAATAAAACCACTCTACAATGGGTGCCCATGTGCGATAACCGTTTTACTGAAAGAAATGCTCAAGTTGTATGCAGGGAGTTGGGTTTTGATCCAATTAACGTGTTCTTTGCACATGACCGACGAGTGGAATATCATAGTAATTCTTTATCGAGGGTTTGGTCATGGCCAGAGCCCTTACAATGTGTTGGAACTGAAGACCATTATGAAGAATGCCCAATAAGACTGAATGGACAACTTTACGGTCATAGACATGAATGTAAGTGGGATTCTGATTTCGTATTCATCCACTGTGGTACAAGAAATTTGGAAGACAATCTTGAGTATTGGGGTGGCATAAGGTTTGCTAATCCAGAATTTGAATATTCTCTATACGAGCATCGTATTCACGACCATCACACTCATGAAACAATGAAGAAATCTGAAAGTGAATTAATTCACGTACAAATAATTGGTGCTGGTATACTGCACAATGAGAAATCTCCTGCTGTACAAAGTATAACCAAGAATCCTAGAATACAAAATGTAAATATAACAAAATGCGCTCATCACGGCATTAATCTAATATCTCCCACCGATTCAGTAAATATGATGTTTAATTCCGTGAACGATATATTAGGGGAAGGTGTTAGTGCCATATCATTGAATGGGGAAGGTAGAGAATCTGATGAATCCAGTTTTACACCGCTGAAGGATTTGAATCTCCCATATCACCTGTTTTCACTTATCGACATTTGTGATAGTACCAAAATGATCACTGTTGAAGAGCGAGTGTTGCTGTACTATAAATATGACAACAACCCCGTCAACTGTGTTAAGATATTCAAGAGCATGTTTAGAGTGAAGCCATTTGGGTTTAGGTTGCTTCAATTCAATCTTTTCAACCACACTCAGAATTATGGCAAACGCGACTCTCTGGCGTTGTACGATGGTGATATTTACAATATTACGGCTCCTATGATTGGTTACTTGGAGAATGGGTCTCCAGATGAAAAGAAGCTCTTCAAGACCGAAGGTGCCAGTTTGAGCGTCTCGTTGTTCGCAAACGGAGCGTCTGCTGTTCATGGATTTATTGCCGAGATTGTTACTTTGCCGATTTCAGCTATTGGTTTCAGTAAGTTTACTCGTTCATCTAACATTTATTTAACAGTTTCTCAAATGAATGAATTCCTCTAATAAAGTTTTCCTTTTTTACAGACCGTGATGTCCAGCATAACATATCGAGCAGTGAATTTATAAAGAACAGAGATGGAGCTATTACGTATCAGTCGGTCGGTGAAGTGAATCCACTAGTAGCTATCACTAGGAATGAGATCAAGGACAACTGCCTGAAATTGTACGGAAACTTCACTTCATGTCCAGCGGCTGTGAGAGTAGATGTACAGAATACACAGACGCTGGTATTTAGAGTGAGTAATCTTTACACCAACCAAACTAATATCGACTTTATTAATTGACCGCTTTGTTCTTTTATAAAGTACAAAACAAAAGACAAGCAGTTCAAATCGAATGATGTCAGTTACTAATCAATTTAATTTCTTCCAGAACAATTTGGTACGAAATAATGTTGGAGGATTATTAGTCAGGGCTGACTCTCGAGGATCAGCCACTTCACTTCGCGGATGGATACATAACAACCTGTTCTTTGGTAACCATGATCTTCCATGTCTCAAAGTTGAAGGTATAAACATTATTCTTATGCACGCTCTCTTGTTTCAAGCCTCTTTAAGTTCCTTTCACTTTGTTATCATGTTGTTATACAAGTCTCGTTTATTTTCAGGCCGCCAATCTTCTCCATACCAAGAAGTCACGATATACCGTAATTATTTCACGCGTAACCGAGTGCCTTTCAGTGATGTCATCATCTTGCGCCAAGTCGTCTCCAACTTTACATACAACTACGTTCATGATAACACCGGTCTGAGGATTCTTGAGGTTTCAGGCTTCGATAAAGTCAGGCTGCCTATTTATCAGACCACTTCGCACAATGGATTTTATAAGTAAGTTCATCTGTTATTGCTGGTCCTATTTTGTGATCTCATCTCAATTCTTAGCTTCTTCTAATATTTTTCCATGCTCCATTCAATCAATCAATCAACTGCGCCTATCGCAGTCCACTGCTGAACATAGGCCTCACCCATGCTGCGCCACAACACCTTGTGCTCCGCCTTCCGCATCCAGTCTGTCCCAGCCACCTCATTAATATCCTATTTATCCAATATTTCCATGCTCGTTAATTTCTAAATTTGACCTTTCTTACCTTCAGGAACTACGCCACCGACCGCGAAGGTCGAGCTACAGTTGTAGCAGGCACAGCTGGTCAGAATTACGTCGACAACATTTTCTTCAACCCCGATAATGATTACGAAATGATCACAGTCAATAGATCTATGTGAGTACTATCTGCAGATTCTACTGTTCGGGATAAATCGACTGTTTCTCTGGGTTTTGTAATTGTTATTAATTTAGATTGAGAATAGAATATTTATGATATAGGGTACATTTTTTAATATGTATACTTAGACGATTTTCTTATTTTTTTGTCATCTCAAGGATTTTCCAAGTAGGTAAAGCTTATTCATACAATATATTTATTACCCCTGCACGTTCGTTCAGTATATGTATATTTATAAGGAAATATATAATTATCTTGCATGTTTTTGTTGCATGGCTACCCCCGGACCATAGCTTTGTTGACTATAATCCAACTATGATGAGGTAAGTCTACGTTGTCAAAATTTTAATTCATCAATTACCATTATATTGATTTACTGCATGTAGATCCTTAAAACAACTAATTTAGGTACTATTTTAATTTAGCATAATCGCTGGTATGATAACATTCTTTTGTGCGCTTTTTCTACTGCATCTTAATACGGTTTAGTAAACAGTTATGCGTTTTAATGAAAGCAAGCAAGTCAAACAGTAGCAATGGCTTTCATTTTGACAGTTCAACAACATTCATTGCGTTATTTACGTTGTTGAGATCGATGGATTAGCGATATCCTTCAAAAAGGTGAAGGGCGGGCGTTTTGGGGGTCTTTTGCAATAGGCATGACGAAAGATTTTGATATGTGTGATATGATATAGATGTTTACATAGGCGTGACGTCATGCGCTGTGATTTTTGTTTCGGTCAAAATGGCCGATTGCAGTATTTTAATCTTTTATTTTAATGAAAATCCGATTAATCTCAAATTTTTAAATAAAACTAAATCAGTGTTTTAAATCCTTTTAACGTGTATTTTCCCCTAAAATCATTAAATCCTTGATTATTTGACACTGTCGTCACGCCTATTGTGACGTTCAAAAAGTGCTGATTCTCAGCCTAATTCGAAACAATGACTTTTGATTTTGAAATGATTCAGATTGTGATTGAAAGTGTGTTTCGCAATAATTACGGCGCTGGTGTCCGTAACTCAACTTCAAAGCGCGTATTTTGCGTAGGTATACGGTACGCTTACCTATCACAAACATAAAAATTATGTTTATTCATATTATGGATATTTTTTTTTATAACTTCTGTTAACAATACCTACCCCCTTTACTTTTTACTAATACTACTAATGACATCGTTAAAATGTTACTAACGACGTGTACTCTAATAGACCAACACAAACTTCACTTAATAATTAACTAAGTTATTCTTTGTAGAGATCACTGAGAGCTCTATCTGTTGCCACAACTCATTCACACTTAGCACGTTTTCACTAAAATTAAATCATTCCAATTCTACAACTTCCCATTCACAATTCTAGTTCCCTTGATCTCTGGCGTACTCGCATCGACGCGAAGCATAACTTCTGGAGTTACAACGAGACCCTAGCTGTGGCCGGTCGTATAAGAGACCAAAGTGATAACCCTCTGCTGCTAGAGGTGGACTACAGGCCGTTCTATATGAACAACCAGACGGTCCTTGGAGGCGGGAAGTGTCCTCCAGGATGGGATGCTGTTGCAGGGACCTGCTATATGTATGTTGGTGCACCAATGACGTATGAGGAGGCGAGGCTGTTTTGTTTGGTGAGGATATTGATAATTTTTCTCCGACATGTACACCAATCTATTTTAGTATATACAAGATCAGTGTGATGTCACGAACATTTATAATTGGATTTTGAGAGATACTTTTCTTTGAAATTCAGTGAAGACTAGTACCTAATGCTAATGGTCGGATCTCTTTGTCTCGAAGTTTTGGCTTGTAATTATTGCGACTTGTTTATACCTCTAAATCACGACACCCTAACTGAACTATCAATATTTTTTATCAGAGATTCACAATCAAGATTCACCTTTTTCACGCGATTAGGCATCATAAATCATTATTAACACTGATGGGCTTAATTTACCCGTGATTTACCCAACAACTTTTTTACCATCACCAAAAAAATGGGCCCTAAAATTCATAAAAAAACTTTTGTTGTAATCCCGAGCCCATTCTTTATTTTTTGTCCCCATAACAACTTTTTTTTTAATGAAACCCCTTTCCCTTTTTCTCCTCAGTCGGACAACGCGTCAATGCCATACGTAACAGGCAACTACGCGGCGCTCTACGAGTTCATCAACCGACAGAACCAATGGTTCCAGTACGGGGACAGGGTGTGGGTCAACCATATCGATTATGTTACTCAATGCACTTCGTTTGCCTTCTCGAACGTCGAAGTGACTGACTGTAATCAGAAGAATGCTTTCATTTGCGAGATTGGTTAGTTTATTTTGCTTTTCTTAAAACGTCTGTGCTTCTGCATTTAGGCACGATAGAACATGGTCTTTGTTAAGACTTTATTAAATAATAGTAATACATATTTATTTGTTGGTCAAGTGCTACTGCTGAGAACGAGGTCCTGGATTCGATTCCCAGGTCGGATAAAGTGTTATTGGATTTTGCATTAGGAATTTCTCAGTAGCAGCCCGGATTACACCGGTTTCGCCCCCTATTACATGAGACTTAAAAATAACTGGTGAAATGTGGATAAAGGTGTGATGTAATTGTTTATGTTCAACACGTTTCATCCCACATTCACACAGTAGGTATTTTATTTCTTTTGCCGACCATTTCCTCAAGCTTCGCTACAAAACGTCTTTTATTTACAGATCCGAAAATTATGATCGACCCGATGTCTTGGCAAGGGGATACTCTGGCAGTAGCGTTTATCGGAGTGTTGATAGCCGCCGTATTGTTAGTGGCAGCCGCTCTTGTCTGCTGGTATTCCAAGTCTAAACACAGGTTGGTTACCGTTATTGTAATATTTTTGCTGGTATGTAATTGGTGTTCCTTCCTTGTTACTTCAGTATCTTCCTCTTTCTAGATAGAAAGCCTGCCTTCGATATAGGTTGTGCTAAGCTTTGGAGATGCTTTATTGTGGCCCAACAAATTACTTCTTTCTATGATTTTCAAGTTCCTTTTCTCTATACTTCTACATGAACACGTAGAGTAGGTAATGATTGTTAGATTGAAAGAAAAATAATTTAGGTATTGGGATATTTACACAGGAAAACAACAATAAGTAATCAAATATTCTTCTTTTTTTACAGACACGTCCAAAGACTAGAGCGGCGCAATTCGATCCGGCAGTCTTTGCACTCGGTCCGGTCTATTGGCAGCATCAATGGTGGCTTCCCTGATACGCCTTACAGAAGAAAAATGGCACAAATGGTAAGATATCATACATACGTTTTTTAAATCAAATAATATTTATCGACCTTTTTGACGTGATAACATCTTGTTATAAATCGATGAACGCCGGCTGCACGCACGAAAAAACATGACTCATTGTCACGTTCCGCCTGAGCCGAGCGTGCATGTGAGAGCGCTGTACAAGCGATAGAGAGGCACGATCGGCCTAAGCGTTCGGCTTGTGACGCATCTATCTCTTATGACGTTATCAAGTAAAATTATCGTGCGTAAACCGACTTTACAGACAATCAATTTTTTTGAAAGTATTTACAGGTTAGACTAACAACTTTAAACTTCTTTGTCTATAGAGCAGTACCCGCTCCACCGACACACTAACGAAAGGCTCAGACTACAGAAAGATGTTAGCATCGACAACATCAATGGAATCTATGGAAAAGAGCCAGTTCAATTCCTCTCTGGATGACAATCAGAGCTTCGACATTTACGAGGCTCACAACCCTAACCCAAACGTGATGCCTCTTCAACACTCCACATTTGTAAAGAAACCCATCACTCCAGAATATTCTGTGCCACAGAACAATACAAGGCCATACAACTTAGCATTTAGAAACGAAGGTTATAGAGATAATTCTGGGACAGCCAGTGGGGCCCCATCCATAAATACGGTTGCCACTGAAGAAATACCCATACTGCATCATCCAGAAGGTTTAAGATCGCCTCCAGATGAGTATGCAATGTCGCCACAAAGCGATTCTCAGTATTTCACATCAGATACATTACCGTTAAGAGATAACTCTGATGATGGCGATAGCATGAAGAGGCAGTTGGAAAGGGCTGGGAAGATATACGGGCCGTATGGTGCTCCCGCAGGAAGTTACGGTGCACAGCCGAAATTGTCATTTTTAATGGAGTTAAGATCTAAAATGCCGGACCAACCACAAGCGGGAGCAGTGCCTACTACGACGTTCGGCCAAAGGAACAATGTTGCAGGTAATTGAAAAGTATAACAAAAGTTAGTAAGCTCTAGGTTCGGCGAAGTTTGTATGTAGAAACAATCTCAAGATAATAAATAGTATAGGTATTTACGTAAATATTAATTACCTTCCGTCAACTTTGTGTGGACTATAACCCATAGATCTTATACTACTAATACACTATAATAATTATACTACTATGATACGCTTTCATTCTAAAAATATGATCTCGGACGGAGCTCGGACTTCCGACTTATCAATGGCCCGCGCGGGGCGCCAAACCGCCAAACCGATGTTTAAATATGTACAGGACCTACTCTTTAAGCGCCAAACCGCCAAAAAAGAGTCTGTGACTCTGTGCAAAGAGTGAACTGTGAATGAAAGTGTGAACTACAAACAAAGCTCTAAACCACTGACCTGTACTATACAAGAGGTCAGTCAGTGCGCTAAACCAAAGTTTCGCGCCAGCCAGTTTGATTTTGGCAGATAGATAAAGACCGAAATAAAATATTGATTGAATCCCGCATGCTGTTCTTTTTGGGTCATTTTTTTCTATTGTTATTTATAGATCAGCAGCAGTATTACGAAGACAACCTACCAAGTCCACCTCACCCACCAGTATATTCTAGTGCATATGATACAACTGCATCAGACAACATACCCAGCTACGACTCCAGTCCGCACGATCTTTCTAGAGAGTTCGACGATTCACCGTTACCCGAACTACATCATAGATCTAAGTCTGAGGCGTTACTAGAAACAAATTTCGACTTTGAGAATTCGGAATCCAGTCCGATACCGATGTCTGAAGCAAGTCGGTCACATAGTCAACCATTAGAAACTGCTATGTAGTGGAAGCCATAAAAAACTCGAAAATTAACGAGATTTTTCAATAAATTGTTACTTAACAATGGTCTAAAAAAATAGCCTTTGAATGTAGGTATAATTAAATAGTCTATTAATAAAACGGAGTTGATCACACCATCCTATCGTAGAAGTAAAAAACGAAAAAAAGACTGAGTTATGATGTCTTGATCGAGATATTTTATGTTTCTTGCATTTAGTTTCATGCGTTTTATCTAAACAAGTGCCTTTTAAAACTTCTGACATTCCAACTTTCTCTTATATTCTGTCCCTGTAGGTAATTTTAGTTAATATGTGTATGTATAAAGTATTTTAAATCATAATGACTATGCAAATTACCAGAGGTGATCGATCTCATAATGAAGTAAACAAATTAAATTCTAATGCTGCGCCTTATGGACAAATGGATGCCTTATTAATAAGTTTTTGTTAAGTGAAATATTATAATTATGCATGTATCACAAAAAGAAGTAAGTAAGTACCTAAAAGGCGTATACTATAAATGTAATTAATGATTATGATGCAATATTAGATACGTATTTTTTGCACGTCCGTCCCTAAGTGTTAAACGTCAATGTTTATTCGACAAATTATATATGTAATTTTATTGTAGGTACATTAGTGTTAAGAGACAGTCTTTCCATATACAATAGTTATATTTTGTAATTTTAAAATCGTAATATTATTCATGTTATGTTAAATCTTTTTTTATATTGTTTTGCGGAGATTTTACCTCAATGTTGACGCGTCTATACCTGCATACTTTTTCAGCAAATATCTTAAGTGTTCTCAACCCTAACTCGTACTTCTATATTAATTCCTCTTGAATGATTTTATGTATACCTAAGTAACCATTTATCATCATCTTGGACACTCCGGGAAATTATTTTATTAGGTAGGTAGGTACTTATATTATAGAAAGGTGAACATCGACGCGCCAAATTGTAGTTGATTATCTTTAGCTGACATCAGTAAAAACTGTGTTTTAAACAGATTTTAATGTATAAGTATTTTTTTAAATTATTTACTTTAACTTTTTTTATTCACTTAACTAAGTTATTTACAAGATTAAATGTATAAAAATATAATGACCTAATGTTCATGCTTTAAATGTAAATTGTACAAGAGTAATAGTAAATCATAATTTAGAATAATAGTTGAATATGACAAATATAATTATGATTTAACTGATGAAATACCTATTAATAAAATTTGACACAGTATTTTCGTATGAAATTTTTTTTTTTATTTAATGTTTTTCTCCTGTTAATTCACTAAAAATTCGTCGTTACATACACTAATACAACGTTCATTTTATTGCATAAATAGCAAGATTTATGCAATAAAATGAACGTTGATATACTCAGAATGAAAAAAAATAAGAGCCGATCACTGCACGATTGATGATCAGTGTGATCCTATCACAGGAGCACACACGGCACGATTTTGATCAAGATACAACCTGACACTGACCTGCAAATTGCAAGAAAATTTGAATTTCGCGGGTTACCTTTGCGGATCCACCTTAAGTAGTGCACTTACAAAGTCACTTATGATAAAATCATATTGAATTAAAATAAACTTTATAAAATACTATAGGCAAATTAGAAAAGTCAAATCAAAGTAAAATGTCGCTTTTCGTGTCAAAATGTCGCTTAATCTAGCGACAAAGTCGCTAAATTGGCAACACTGAATCTTGTTTTTCAGTCCACAGACTATGGTTACATTGAATAGTCTAAGTAACGAAACTTATTTGACATGCATATATCTCTAAACGCAGTCCGAAATGAGTTATTAAGAAGTGTCATTTTACTGCAGCTAATTAAAAGTCGGAGTAAGTCCTTTTCACAAAATGGCGACTGTCAGAACTCAAAGATGGCCGGAGTACCCAGTGACAAATGTATGGGTAAGAAGGAAAAATTCTGCCGGTACGTGTGAGAGCTTCCCATTCACATTGAGAGTGTGAAATGATTCCGGTGGGCACAGCTGCATGTGTATCTACAGGTTACATGCTCTGTGGTAATAAATACCTTTTTTTTTGTCCTGATTGTGACGTCTATAGGGCGCTTTAATCTAACAAGTGGGGGCGATTGTGACTCCCTCGTAAAAAAACTTTTCTCTACGTATTTGTCTTAATGAATCATGGACTTATAAGTCCATGTAATGAATTTGAAAATATTTTTCTTAATTTTATTATAACTTGTATGTACAGAGGCCAGCACATCAACCTACCCCAATCTGTCAAATTTTCCCAATTGATTATGAACCTTATTCGTTTGTGGTAAAGTTGAAAATCTATCAAAGAAAGGAGACAATTTTTTTTGGGCCCACTGTTAAACGGTAACGTTTATTAATGATATTGCACATGAAAAAAGTGATCATCTTATTATAATTAACAGACCAGAAATTATATAGAAATGTAACCGGAATAATGAAATAATAGTAAAAAAGTGTTACGGCAAAAAATGCTTGTTTAGGAGCGTTTTTAGGTTTATTTTAACGTGAAAAAAAAATGTTACTACGGTGCGCAGCGGTAATAACATCGGCTTTAAAATACGTTTAAAGAGGTAATAATTAATTGGTACAGTGAACTTGTTTTTATTAATGCTGTTATTAACGGTTATCACGTTATAAATATCAATCAACGTACTTTAAAAATCACCATGGAACGAAACGTAATTAATAGCCCGTTGCAGACACTCTGTGGTCCAGTTTCAAACAGTTTGACAGATTGTCATAAAGACCTCGAAGCCATGCCAAAAACATAAAAAAAAAACTGTTTGACAGACAACATAGAATGTAGGATTACATACTTTTTGGACAACATTATTATTGTTTCCTGCAATAGTTGTATGTTTCTTCTGTTCTTTTCATATTTTTATTCGAAAGATTTTATGAAAATGGCATCTGTAGATACAGTGCATAATCCACAAAGCCGATAAAATCAAGGCACACAAGTAGGAAAACTTATTATATTTATATATTAGTTGACACCACCCCATCAATTACTAACACTAGAGCTGCTCTTGCTGGATACTGTTGTAATTGTTTAGTGGGCAGACGCACTGTTGGCTGCTGTGCACATGTGATGTGTATAGTGTGGTATTTATCTTGGGCGCGGCATCAAGTTGAGGTTGAGCCACCTGCATCTTTTTTTAGATGAAATACTGCTTTTAAGAGATGACTTTGAAAATGATGATGATGAACAGTAATAAATACTTCTTGTGACGTACCTATACCTAATGTGTTTTTTTTTCTCCTTGCACAACCAGCTTATAACACATCACCTTATTATTTTAGATCTACAGTATTGGCCGGCAAAAGCCGCGCTATTTCGAAATGAATACCTATATCTAATCCATTTTCATGAATTGGTCTATCAAATCGTGTAAATCACATCAAAATCTGTCACGTAGTACAGACGTGACTTTGTTTTATGCTATAATATTATTATTGAAAAGTGCACTATTTTGACTTAAAATACCAAGGAGACCTATCCACTCATTAGACAATAGCTCTTGTGAGATTTTAGGTTAATATGAGAGTCATGTTTTCTGACTGTCGTATTTCACAGTATTCCGGTTACATAAAGTTTTGCTAATATTACCACTGTAATCTAGAGATTATAAGGAATAAACTAACGTGCATTTCATTGCTATACGCCACAATTTGTGGTGGGCCTATTCCCCAAACAAAAAAATTGTCTCCTTTGACAGATTGGGGTAACATGATGTGCTGGCCTCTGTACCTAACACATTAATCACTTACAGTGCAAATTGTAACATCAACTATTGATGAATCAGAGTGATATTTTAAAATTTCGAACAGTGAATAATAAAGTCGGACGTGATTGTGATTAGTCCATGCATGAGTCACAGTTCCACCAACCAACTCGTTGCCTCATTCACGAAATCACGACCGATTACAAGCTAGTCAAAAGGTTACATGCTCTGTGAGCTAGTCTGTGGCAGAGTAGAAAGGTATTTGGTCGTATGACGATCTTCGGCATTGAGATAGGAAACTACGGTTACTTACTAGCATGGACTTATCATGCAACTTTTATGATAAGATAATATTATAATACTCTAGTAACCATGGGCTTACTACTGTTACTATATACAATGAATAAATAAACCTATGGACTGGGCATACCCACAAAATTAGCGTGTATACAAATCGGGCACTAAAGATGGCCGCCTTTCGTAGGGTTCTTTTTGTTTTTTCTCGCACCACACTGTTTTATACGACACGAGGGCATGATTTTCCTATTAATGGACACCAAAACACCTAGTTTCTAGACGTATTTCTCTCGAAAACAACAAAAATATTTTGAGCAATCAATCGTTTGACAGCACATCTACCACAAAACCATTCATAAAACTCGGAACTCAACATGGCGGCCCGTCACGCATAGACATGATATCGTTGTCTCACAAAAGTGTTGCCTTTAGTATTTGACAAACATTTAGATGTCTCTCTTTTCATAAGCAGCTCTTGATTAGTTAAAAAGAAAGGGAACGCTTTTTGACATGTGTGTGTCTATATGATAGATATTTGTATTTCTATTATTTCTATAGTAGAATAGGGCATCTCCATGCTTCTCCTATCTCAATGGTCCATGGTTACTAGAATATTATATTATCTGTGCTACGGTTCACGAATCAGTCTATGAATAAAATTGAAAATTTGACAACTGTTTGTTTGACAATTGTCAATAATCCAAGCAAAAATTGTCGATCGAAATCGTAGACAGAGAACGACCATATAGGAATTAAATATTTTTCTCATTAAGCTTAAGTGGAAAGTGACAGCAAATCCTTAGTTAAAATAAATGTTTATTAAGTGAGAGTTTAGTGTTTTAAAATCAGTCTTATCACAGAGCTTGGAAGAGAAACAAACTAAAATACCTGCGGGCGTATTTGTTTTTTTTTTGTGAATTAATTGTTCTGTGTTTTGGTAAAAATGGATACGACAGGGTCTATCAATACTGCAGCTATAGAGAGTATTGAAAATGAAGAGGAAGTTATTGACGATTCCGAGGAAAGAGAGTTAGTGACTGACTCATGTTCCACGAAGGTCTTGGACACAGGGGAACAGCCTCGGGACAATTATTGCATTGTTTATATACTCTTCTACCTCTTTGGAGTCACTTCCTTAGTGCCCTGGAATTTTTTGATCACCGCTAATGATGTGAGTATTTATTTTAATGTCTCTAAACTGTGACAAAGGAATACGACCTTCAGGCTATTTTTGCTTGTTTTTGGAATGATGACCTTATTCGATAACTATGAACGAGTCTAATCCATCTAATTCTAAGTTGAACTAATGCATTTTAGGTATCATACTGTTTCATAATAAAATAATTTATGTCTGAAAACATGCCTTGGTTAGAGAGACTTACTCATCGTTTTTGAATGAAAACTTAGTTCCTTTTTTTAAATTATGATTAGTTTATGATTTAGATACATTTACTTAGCTAAACAGTTACATAATCTTCAAAAACCTTTAAAATAAAGTACTATAAACAAGGTCTTTGTTATTTTTAGTATTGGATGTACAAGTTCCGAGATGTTACACCAAATAATCTCACGATGGTGGTACGCAAGACCCCGTTCCAGGCGGAGTTTACATCGTACCTCAATGTGGCCACTGCTATTCCTAACTTATTGTTCCTAATCCTGAACTCACTGTATGGACACTTGTAAGTATGCTTAGAATATAATTAATTTTGAAGTTTTTCAATAGAAATGATTAACATAAATGTGAGTGTTGACGAAAGACTTACTTCCCAGGATTCAATCCTTATTAGCGACACTATTGAATATAATATTTTATTATTTTTTTTTTCTAAATCAACAGGTTCAAATCCTGGCTAGAAATATTGATTTTTCTAAAATCCAATGATGCAGTTTTAGTTTTCATCAAAATCGAGCCTGAGACTCCTTTGAGCACTTTTTCCTTCCTTATCCTAATTCCCTATAAATTCCAGAATACCACTGAAGGCACGGCTGCAAGGCTCCCTGGTAATAGTGACCATATGCTTTCTGGTGACAACCTCATTCGTGCAGGTGGACACTGATGAATGGCAGAACACATTCTTTATCATCACCATGGTGTCTGTCGTCATTATGACGGGTGAGTCGTTTTGTTATGCATTTTCATTTAATAACTAAGATTCCGTTCATTTTATAATGGCAGTGATAAGCCATAAATGAATCACAATATAGCTATGACAACAACTTGCTCTGTAAGCAAAATTCAAAGATGTTTAAGTGAATCAATATGTTTAAGACATGTGGATAAACAACAAACATCAACATTTAAAATTAAACAGTTTTGACAAAATGTTACAAACATGCCAAGTATTACCTTGCTACCTTACCTTGTTGTCTATGAAAATACGTCACCTTCCACAGACAACAGATAGGTAGGAATCGTGATGGGTGACTAAGCTTCTGACTAGGTAAATCTTTCGAAAAAAGAAAAGAATGAATAATTGTGTATTCTGCACAAATAAGACGCATATTAAAAAATAAACATACAAGGGGCAGCAGGGTCTTTTGTATGGTTTTAACTTACAAGATATAATAATAAATACTCCTACTGAAAATGTCATTTAAATGGGTCACTGCTAGGTGTGGTTCGAGGCTTCGAGCCCCGACCTTCGAACTTCGTCGGGCTAGAAAAAACGTGAAGAGAGAAGTAGAGCTAAAATGGAGTAACGTTGAAGTTTCTTGCCCATTTTTCTCCAAACGAAAAGACCATTTGGAAGGGGCGACTAGAAACAATTCTATTTTTTGTAAATTTTGACGTTCAAAAGCGGCTTTTATGTGCCTATTTGAAACAAATGAGATCGCCCTTAGCAATAAGCCCGCCAATTGTGACACCCTTTGTAAAGTAAAATATTTATGTTTGTAATTTGTATGGTGTACATAATAAATAGTATTTATTCTATTCTATAAATGATTTGACTTTGGCTTTGGAAAATAGAACATTGAATTTACCTGCTTGTGTTAATTCGATTTGATAATGATACTTAATATTTTTTTACAACATGTGTTTCACCCTAAAACAATGCAAGAAGATAATCATGATTCAAAAGATAACTTATATAATAAAATAAAAAAACAAGATAAAAATCATCATTAATTTCGCAATTAGTGAGTGTGTGATTTTCTATCATGACTTTTATCATCATTATAATAGCTTACTATATCTATCCCCTCCCCCCGTTTCCTTGATTGATAATATATAATTTAAGCCCCTGTTGATAATAATTTTGTCATATTTCATGAATAACATCTGTATAAATAAAAATCAATGTTTGTATGTTTGTCCACTGTGCGTTCCGAAACCATTCGTCAGATTGTGATGAAAATTTGGAAGGGTGATCTGGGGACGCCCATGAGGGTTCCAAATTATAATAATATCCTTGGACATTTCACACAACACCATATAGTCCCAAGCTAAGCAACCTAATGCTTGTGTTATGGTAACGAGATGGCTGATAAACTACTTAAATACCTTTTTTTTTTTGTAAATACATACATATTATAGATAAAACACCCAGACCCGGAACAAATACTTGTAGGTCGTACAAATATTTTTTTCCGTGCGGGAATCGAACCCGGGACATGCTGCGCAGCAGTCAATCGCTCAACCACTGCGCTAACCGTGTCGTCGTAATTAATAAAACATGGGAAAAAAAACGATACGAATAACGATACGAAGTTCGCCAAGTCAGCTAGTAATTCATAATAGTTACAACCACAGATAACGAACTAAGTACAAATAGTTTTACAAAGATTGGTCCTTGGCAGCTCTGGAAACAAAGTGGTGAAAGTAGACGAGGAAGGCCTTCGCCCAGCTGTGGGAAGATACGGGATTAATATGTAAAAAAAAAGTTTCTGCTTACAGCACCTACTCTAGACGCGGTTGCTTTACGAAATAGGTACTTATTACCTAATTAAGTAGGTAATTGTATGAAGAATTATTAACGTTTATTTTCCCAGATAATAAACATTTAGGTAAAGGAATTTCTGTTCAATTATGGGTCGATTTTTCAATCGATAGATATTTTTTATTCATGGAATTACCAATAAAATTTACGTCTGACACTTTTTGTATGGAAGAACTGTTAAACATTCAAAATTATTCCTCTGATAAAATTATCTAGCGTTGGAAAAATAAGCCCTAAACTATCAAACAAATGAACCGTTTGATAGGGCATACAAATAATTGCTTATGATAAAGTACGGTCTACGTAACTCGTTAAAGTTATGCAGATGTGCATTTGACCCCTAACTACCTCGAGTGCTGATGCATTCGATAATGTTTGTTTTATATTATCTGGGTCACGTTTCATGTTCCTCTAAGTATTTTGTTTTGAATATACCTAATGTTTGGGTATCTACTTATGTCTTAGCATAGCCAATTACGTAATTAGCTAGATTCCCCATTGTGAGACGATATTCTTTAAAACTTGTGTAGGTATCTCCATGGCAAGCTGCAGCCTGCATGTAAGCCATAATTACCAAATGCACGTATTCGCATGCGGCATGCCAAATGATCACCTATGTATTTATAACTAGCATTGTCGAATAAGAAAATGACCCAGAGGTCTTAACCCCCCCCCCCCCTCCCCTTAGGCCTATATTATCAGCGGGATTGTCCGAAAAGTTTACCGCTACCCCGGAACATAAAGGGCTAAGGAAGGAACACGGATGGGTTTTAGTCAGTAAGAGTCTGACACTCCCTTCCTCTCCACCCAGAGCGGGAGGGGTCATTCGATGATTTCCCATCATGAAAAAAAAATCCTATATTATGATGAATCGATGTGGGTCTGACTTGGTCAGAACCAAGTGAAGCAGTATTTAGATACATGCCTAGGATGGATCTGACGTGCTTAACAATCTTCACTAGTGTTTATAAGATGTCACCTTTACCAAAACAATGTAAGTACGTACTTACTTATTTCTAGCAAATACACGTTTGATTTGACTTGATTTAAGCTCTTTTAATGAATGCTCTAAAAAGCGTAATTTCAATCTATTTACTTTTGATATGTATACCTACTTATAAATAAAAGAGTTGACCATGACTTTGCACAACCCGTTTTAATGGATAATAAAATCGATAAGGATCTCGCTCGAATAGTGTTGCTTTGAACACGAATTGTATAAATAAATATCCTACTCATCTATTTTCATACACTTGTTTTCGTCACTTCAAATAAACATTACAAAAGTAAGAGATAAGATTTCCCCATATTTGCTGTTTTTATTGCAGTCTTAATTCCGTAATGCCTAAATCACTATGTAAACTGGCCCTAAGTATTTCCGTTATAAAATTTAATTTAACAATGCAGGTGATGCTATATATGAGTCATTAGGATTTCCAAAGTCACACGTAGCAAGTAAATACACACGGGAATCTAGGTTTACTGTCGCAGCACGCCTGCTCTGTGTTGCGTGACTTTGAGACTTGACCTAGCCTATGTTTCACGGTCGGTAGAGTATGAGTTATGTTCCTAGTAAAGAAAATGCTAAACATTAATGTCATTGTATAGACCAGCACATCAAGTTACTACTATCTGTCAAATTTCTTTAATAGATTTTCAACTTTATCGCTAAAGCGTAAGATTCACAGTTGATTGGGAAAATTTTACCGTTTCGGGTAGGTTGATGTGCTGGCGTCTGTACTATTAGATCTCCGTATAATAACTGACTGTAGGCTAAAACTGCCATGCCATTTTCATCTAAGTTTTACCTGTCTACTACAGCTTGCTCAATTGCTTATGTTTTGAATAAAAACCCCTCTGTCTAACCTTCAGGGAATGCAGGTGTGATGCTTTGTTCAAAATATCAACTTGAATAAAAATAGAGTTTAATTGTGAGATAATTTTCTGATTAAAACATATCTATCTCATTAATGTTTTATGCACTAAAGGTGCCACTAGTCGATATTTTTCCATACAAATTTCGGGAGAGTATTACGCCACTGTTTGACATTGTGCATCCAAAGTTAAACATGATATCGTTTTGACTTATCATTAATTTTGTCTGTACGGAAATAGAATAGTAAAATAAAAAGCCATTAAAAAGTTATGAGCCAACAAAGATTCGTATTTCTTGCTATTTTTAACGTAACTTTGGGTGTAAATAAGTAATAAAAGAACTGTAATATCTTCAAAACCAAGTCCATACCGACACCGACAAAGCTCAGTTATCGAAGAGTTCAATAAACTTTATTTATAATTGATCTATGCAGTGGTTTTTTCATAAAACTCGTTTTTCCAACCCACTTTTCGATTTTTTTTACGCGCCTATTAGTTCGGAACGGTGTTTCTGTGCGTGAGAACTAGACGTTGTGCTTGTAGACTAGCGTCTAACTGCTCATCACTGATACTAGCTCTGTCAGACGCGAAGCCAAATGAGACAGCGTGCTTTTTGGCCATGACCACCAGTGAGTTCGAGCTCGCGACTAGTTTACTCTTAAGGGCTGATTTTTCAATCAACAGATAATTTTTATTCGTGGAATATTATTCCGACAGATTTTGTATGAAAGAACTGTCAAAAATTCAAAATTATTTCTCGGATAAAATTATCTGGCGTTGGAAAAATCAGCCCTAAATTAAATTTTAATACTAAATATTATTCTCCTTCGTTTTGATAGTATCAGTTTTTTTAAACACATTAGGGGAAAATTATAATTTAATTTTAATATGGTGCACAATAAATACTAGGTGACCTCATCATTGACATTGCAATGATAATTAATTGAACAGGTATTCATGCTAAAACATAATATCTCCAATACCTAACGAAAATAAATGAGGCCCAAAATCTGGTTATGGATATGGCGTTATTTTGGTTTAACGACCGTCTCGTCTGACTCATGTACCCGATGTTATAAGGACTAATCGGATGTGTCCGTCTATCGACTTGATATGCATAATTTAGGTTTCACAGTTGATGTTTTATTATGCCTGACTAAGTAGGTACTCAACCTTCCTTCTCAATTTTCACCAATTTGAGAGCTCAAAAAATTATCATAAGAACCGTTTGAAATACAGTGGTAATAGCGAATGGGCCCTGGCGAGAAAGTACTCGGAATATTAAAGGTTAATTACGTCTATTGGACAGGAGTGTATAAACCTGACTGGCTATTTGCATCCAATATTGCTTATAGAAGTCAACAACCATCAAGACATCAACCTCTCCTTAATTACCCATCAACTGCGAAAACCATAGCATAGCCTATTATACTTGACCCGTTGAATGCCGTAATTACAGAAACAATTAAAAAGTCATCGTGTCTCGCGTGGATCCACGTTCCCGGCGAAAGGTTAAAATGAAATTTTCTTTTTCAGCTGCCAGCGCAGTCTTCATAGGAGGTCTAGTAGGCATCGCAAGCAGATTCTCCAAAGAATACATGGCCGCAGTCGTAAGCGGCCAATCACTAGGCGGTATTATAGCCGCTGTGGCCCAAATTATATCACTGGCTTTCAAAATATCACCTCTCCACAGTGCGCTGATATACTTCGTCATAGCCGATTTTATGGTGATAACATCACTGATATCATATGTCATGTTATACAAGATTGACTTCTTCACATATCATATCCTGCGAGGATGCGGTGGTATAGCCACGAACAGGCATAGGGAGGTGTTCATGACTGTCATCATCAAGAAGGTTTGGGTGTACGCCTTCAGTATATTCGCTGTGTTCGGGATCAGTATGGCTGTGTACCCAGCTGTGACAGTTTTGGTGGAATCTCATCCGGATACGGCGGGCACTGATTGGAATAGTGAGTATTCTTTTATTTGGTTAATCTATTTAATGTTTTTTGTAGTGAATACTTCTATAGGCGCGTTGAGCATTTTTTGAGATGGAAAAAAACCATTGAACTCACGCCACTGTTACCGTAAGCGACACCGCGCGTGTTTTGTTTGTTTAATAAGACGATTAAAAAAATACCCGCTTCGGATGTGTTCGGCTGTCCTCGGGATGTACTCGGTTTTAATGTCTACCCGATATGTCAGTGAGCGATGGCAAAGTATTCTGTTTGTGTTTTGTTTTCACTTCTGTCAACACCCCCGGAGTGCTACTGTTCCTTTTTTTTACAATTTATTCTCTGACAGACAACGCACAACCTAAAGGTCACAGTACACGTATCAAACCGGAAAGGGATCGGCACCGTATCAACTCGAGCCGTTCAATATTCTTTGTATGAAACTCCCTAATGCAAAGCATACTATTATAATCGGAATCGTAACGTAATCGCCTCGCCCCGGGACAAGCGTACGAACCGCGGTGCGGTGCGTTACGGCTCGTCGTCCCCGCGCTTACGTTAGGTTGACGCCTGTTTTACGGCGAGGCGAAAGGCGATACGGTGCCGATCTCTTTCCAATTTGATACGTGTGCCTGTGACCTTAAACCGCTGGGTCCAGAGGCATGAAACTTTGCACAAGAGTTCCTTATATATCGAAAGTGAGAACTAAGGAAGAGTGTTTGAAAGTTCACCCCCTAAAGGGGTTAAATAGGGTATGAAAGTTAAGTGGAAGTTCGTCTTTTTTGCCGATGGGAAATACTATCCGGCTTGTAATTAAATACTTAATAAAAACTTATTTACAAAAAAAAAACAACCGACTTCCAAAAAAAACTACAAAGTGATAAATAACTTTTATTTCGGAAGTCGGTGTCGTTGGTTCTGCATTTTCGTTTATTGACACCGACTTCCGAAATAAAAGTTATTTATCACTTTGTAGTTTTTTTTGGAAGTCGGTTGTTTTTTTTTTGTAAAAAAGTTTTTATTTTTCACTTTTTAGTGAAAGAGTTTGTAATTTATCTAAGTTACAATAGCATAACGTCAACTGCTCATCACCTTTTACAAAATATTGCTTTTCCCGATGCTGGGACGTTAATTTTTGAGGAGTTCTCCTGGTAAGAACCTGAAGAACTCCACTCCACCACCACATGCATTGTGACGAGCATAAATTGCTTAGCAACCATATTAAAGTAATCGAATCGCAACCCGTGAAATATTTATCATTGATTAGTTCCGATGGCCGTCTGTAGTCTTCATCATCAGCTCCACTTTACCAAATGATGATTTCCGAGAGCAAATGCTCAAGTTACTCTAAAAAATATCCAAATCGCTATAGGTTTGCCAATAAAATTTGAGGGTTTCCCTCGATTTCCATGGGATCCTCTCATCAGATTCCAACTTGCTGACAATGGGACCACCTTGGGAGTATACCCTTCAAGTTACTCTAAAAAATATCCAAATCGCTATAGGTTTGCCAAAAAAAGTTGAGGGTTTCCCTCGATTTCCATGGGATCCTCTCATCAGATTCCAACTTGCTGACAATGGGACCATCTTGGGAGTATACCCTTTCAAACAAAAAAATAATTTTCGAAATCGATCCACAAATGACGGAGAAATCGGTGAACATACAAAAAAAAAAAAAAACATACATAAAGTCGAACATATAACCTCCTCCTTTTTGGAAGTCGGTTAAATTAAGATAACACTTCCGTTAACAATAATCTGTAATCGCCAACTAACAGTAAGCATGCGTACCTAGTGATTAAAATGCTCAATGCTTCTCAATATGAAAAGTAGCCTCTGCCCTGCAGTGGAATATTTGCATGCTGATATTATAATTTTCCCCGTCAAAACATACTAGAGTAGGTAGGTACGGTCAGCAACAAAAGTCGATTAACACTTTAATTTTTACATGTTATTAAATTGAAAACAATTTTTTTCAATAAACTTCTTTTTAGCTTTTCACATAATAGTAAAGAGTTTATATTAAAAAAATTGGACTTCTGCTGCAATTTTGAACAAATGTTTTGCTCAATCTAAGATTTAAAAAAACTGAAGTGTTAATCGACTTTTGTTGCTGACTGTACATAAAGATAACATACTGCTGAATACACGAGCCTAGACATAACTATATCGAATGCACAATCATTATCGATCGTCAGCTCAAATTATTTATACAGATACGAGTTATAATTAAATACAACGAAACCATTTTTGTCGCATACAATCGTTGCAAAAGTGTTACCTATATTAATGGGGATTGATAAATGATTTTTATTTTGTAAGTAGGTTTGCACAAACACTTTTACACGTCCAATCATATTTTTTATAAAACTAGATGAGGTCGGCGTTTCCTATCTGACTACTCTGAGAAGAAAGGCCGAAACAAACTCAGAGGTCACAGTCTCTTTTAAAGTCCAGACATAATCTTCGTCAGGCTATATGAAGACCATGTAGATCGATGTCTGAGATGGTCTTTTGAGGAAAGAACCACACAGATTGAGAGGACCTGTCCAGTCAGTGCACGCATTTGTCAGAAATCGTGCAGCTCAACTCAACAACATTGGAGTATGTAGTTAAAATAGTTGGAAGACGTTGATACAAAAGAAATATCTTTGTCCTAATAGCCAACCCGTCTTGAGCAAGCGTGGTTATCAATGCTCGTGCCTTCTCTGAATGAGAAGAGGCTTATGCCCTGCACTGGGGCAAATAGACTGGTATTATTATTTTTATGTAAGAAATTAAACTTTACTGAGCTATTTTAAATTCACCCCAACGCCCAACATTCGTGTGAACAAATGAAGTGATAATATCATAAAAAAAATGTTGCTCTATCATTCTCACAGCTGCATTGTGTCTGTGTTTCTCCGTATAGTAAAATGTATGTTTCTGTGGCTTGCTTTTCCAGTTATCCATATTGTTTCCCGGTTTATAGAAAATGGAAGTGGGAAACTGATCTCCGCTCCTGTCTATAGATTATGTAAAACAAGAGCATGTTTTTCAAACAGTTTCTCCCGAGTTCGAACTTATTAGTTTTTGTGGGTTTGGTTTTGTTATTAGTAAGGTACCTATTGATAAATCTTAACAGAATTATTGATATGTTTTTGAAATATTTTTTTCAGACATATTCTTCGTTCCTGTTGTGAATTATTTGATCTTCAACTGCGGAGATTACGCGGGACGATTGGTTGCTGGGTTCCTATTGCGAGTAAGTACCGTGCATCATAAATTACTATCAGCTTACATCCTTTACCTGACTTTACCATCATCACACTAATATTATAAAAGCGAAAGTTTGTGTGTGTGTGTTTATGTTTGTTATTTCTTCACGCTCAAACGGCTGGACCAATTTTGATAAAAAAATTATGGATGTAGCTGACACCCTTGATTAACATATAGGCTACTTTTTATCACGATATTCCCACGGGATCGACACTTACGCGGGTGAAACCGCGGGGCGCAGGTGGAGGGCCTAGATCATACGGTCAACTAAATATTTAATAACTTTCATTTTCAGTATTATATTTATCCATTTTTTTTTGTCCTTTGCATATCAGAGATGTAAAAATGCATCCATTGTTTGTAAAAATATTTTATCGCGACGCATTGTATTTATGAATCATTGTAGATTTACACACTTTACCCTTTAGAGAACTAAATCATACTTTCGATTGCGGTTTAGCTAGTGTTTACCACTGTTAAAACACAATAAAAAAGGGACTTAGTAATTCACGGTTTACTGTGGTTTCTAAAACAAAGTCAATAAAAAGTAATAATACTTAAACCTACACTTAATTGTTTGAATGGTCACCACCTGTGAACGATAGAATGACATAGAGGTTTTATAAGGCCTATGACCTCTTAGTGTTTCTATCGTCATAGTGTGGTAAGTCGGTTGACCCGACCAAACACGTGATTACGAAAAACAGGGAGCTACTTATCAGTATTATACGAAAAACTATATAGTTCTAACCAAATTGAATCTTCTTACAGCCAAACAACCAATGGATAATCGCCGGAGCCAGCATCCTCCGTATAATCGGCGTGCCCATGTTAATGCTTTGCAACGCTCAGCCGCGCAAACATCTGCCCGTTCTGTTTGCGTATGATTGGGAATACATCATCATTATGATAGTCTTCGCGTTCACCAACGGATATCTTACTAATATCGTGATGATCAACTCTACAAGGTAAGATATTTGCTATTTGGGTATTATAGTTATTACTGTGCAAATTGTGCAACGGACAACTGTCTAAGTATATGCCTTTAGTGTTTACTTATGATTGGAAGTACATGATCATGATAGTCTTCACATTCCAAAACAGATTTCTCACTAATATCGTGATTGTCAACTCTACTAGGCAAGATATTGCTACTTACATAATTATATTACTGTGCAAACATCTGCCTGTACTGTTCCCGTACGATTTTGAGTATATCATTATCATGATAGTCTTCGCGTTCACAAACGGATATCTCACTAATATCGTGATGATCAACTCTACCACGTAAGAATATGTTCAGTTATTATTAGCAAGATGTATCTGTGCAACGCTCAGACAGTGTTTCTGTGCAATGCTCAGCTGTGCCAGCACATACCCTGTATAAATACTTATCTTGATTATTAATTCTAAAGTTCTACCACATTCTTCTACGGATTTCGAATGTTTGTTGTTCATAATTCACCACACATAAAATGGCTTATAATATGTTATGCATCTTATCAACTTGACCGCAAAATTCTCTCTAATCGCGTCATCAAAACATTTATATTACCAAGTCAAAATAATCATCATTCTAACGAACTGTGGCTGACTATCTATGTGACCCCGACTAGACAGAATGTGCAGTATAGGTACATAGGTCTAGAATGTACAGGGCATTGCATAGTTAGTAATGAGGTTATCACTACTTTTCTATGATAAACGATGAATTGATGTATCTATCGGAATACCGTGTTTTGAAATCAAATAAACTACTTGATATTTTTGTATGTTCTTTGTTTATGAAACAAGTATTGTGGAATATCATTAAAATAAATCCATAAATATTATTGAACGAATAGAATTCCAGAAATAACAACTATGCACATCTAGTAAAAGTGCGCAGTGCTGCACACCCCCACACTATTTCAAGTTAAATAAATATCAACTTTATCTCAATGACAAGTTGTAGCGTAAACTGACTTTATTATTAGTTATTTTTCCATTAATTCATATTTGTTTACATTTTTGGCAAATAAATCGCGAACGCATATTAGGTAACGGAAGATGATCGATTAAATTATCCTCTATTCAAAATACGGAAGGAAAACCTAAAAAAATTAGGACTAAGAAATAGATTGAAATTGACATTGTCGTAAGCTACTTATGGGTTGTTTTGTTTACTTTAATGACCTTTACTACTTGTACCGGGTGTAGCATTTTTTTTTGTTAGCCTGTTTTGTGTCCCCTTTTTTCTTCCAAACCTCCCTGTCTTGTGCGATCTCTGGCCATGTTGGCCCTGCTAATGATATCAGATAGTCACATCAAAAAAAAAAATACACTAAATAATACCTAATACTTTATCTAAGATAGGCTGACAGGCTGTCAGTTTAACCATACATTCTTCGTGGTATTAGTTTGCACTTTCCGTAGTTTGGCGGAACTTTACCCCACGTTCATTGATAGAATCAAAGTGTCATTAGCATTGTCGTTGTCTGCTCGTACCTCCATCCTTTGGAAATAATGGAGACCTTTTTTGCGTATTATTTATTATTCCTTTCTATAATTCAACACTATCTTTCCAGAGTGGTGGAACTGCAAGAACGTGAGAAAGCATCAGGTCTGATCGCTACAATGCTGAGCGTAGGTCTGGTCGCCGGCGCCGCTGTGGGCATGCTACTCGTACATCTGCTATAAACACCTGACTATGCGTGGTAGAAAGTAGGAAGGAAGGTATGTGGTCACAGGAATAATGTTTAGGATTTTTAACCTGGATTTAGGTATACGCCAGACTGTAAGGTTACAATCGGATATTAAAACCGCTAATTTCATAAACTGATTATGGATATTACGTATCATTATTTAAGCAGCAGCTGTCATAAGCTGGATTAGATGGCCCGGAAATGCGGTTATCATATCGATATCCGATTGAGAAATATTATTGGGTAAGACTAAAAAAAACATTTTTGTTTTGCAAAATTTAAGTACCTCTGTGTTTTGTATAAAATGTCTCGCGAATGGGCTAACTGCTCCTAGTTGTTATTTTAAAGGTGCTGTTATTATTATTGGTTTAGCAATGAAAATTAAACTACATTCCTACAAATATTAAGTAGTAGAATATAGTATTCCTATTTACTAGACTTCATACCAGGCGATAGTATTACTTGACCTTAGGCCGCGGGCGGTACTTGCTTCTTAGACATTAACTATTATGTGTAACAATAATACTCTATCAAGCGTCCCATAATACATGTTAAGCATAAAGGAACAAATATTATCAAAAATCGACTAATATAAATAGATTTTTAACACTAAATTGCAAGGTACAAAGTTTATTTTGTATAGCGATATTTTATTCGCGTTTCCTTCTATGGTATTCTCCATAAAAAGTATGGTTTTTATATTTTACAATATGCCTTTTTTTAATACGGGCTTGTTGACGAATTATTTATACGCCCTTTTCAATTCAATTATTTTCTTCTTTGTCATAATTATGCAGTTTGATTGTAGAATGCAATTTGTTTGTAGAAATTAAATGCAAAATACGCTAAAATAACAAGAACATTCCCAATATAATTTTACTGCCCGTTTAGCTTTTAATAAGTGATTTATTATTTAATAAATTATAATATAATTTCATCATTTGGAGTTGATGTTTCGTTGACTGTGACTTAAAGCTTTTTGTATGGATATCAATTAGATTATTAGCGGCTAAGAAACCTTAAAAGGTTTATTCGTTTTTAAGCACATGTAATATGCAACTTAATATAATTTAAAAATCATAGATATTAAGATATATAAGAAACACGGGCCAAGTATGCATACACTTCTAAGCACGTGCTTTGGGTAAGCATTATTCCTGTCACTTTCGCAGAACTGTCAAACTTAAAGTTCAAGATAGAGACGGGAACTTTATCTAAGTCAAAGCACGTCCTAAGCAACGTTTATCAATCTCGGCCACAGTTTTTATGTAGCAAAATATGGAAAGAGTGATATTCTTAGAAATATAATTCCAATGAAAGTCAGCTTCCATACTTTACTTATTATTAAAATTAACACATTTACAATAATAAATGTTAACAACAATTTGTGACGTTACTTGTCTTGTCTTGTCCTTTTGTTAATTCAGTTTGGCGAATGTGTTAAGGATCTCAAATACTTAGGTTTAAATTATGTATTCAAATAAACACTTAAGTTTATATCGATGTATAGCAATGTATGTACGTATAATCATGATTATGTGGTCTTGAATTAATATTATACAAAACAGTTTTGTACCTGATTTTAATTTTAAGGACCTCCTTACAGGTGCTCTGTCCAAAAAGTTTTATATTCAGTTGTAAAATGCTGTTATTAGGGTAAGCGAAACCTTGATAAGATCACTTTTTGTTACATACCTAGGTACTTCATTGTACTTAATATTTTTTTTACTTTGTAAATATTTTTTTAATAATTCGCTTGTGTAAAACCATCCTTATATTCTTTGTAACTTTCGAAATGACTTTTGAAATCCGCAAAAAAAATAAAATGGTTTTCTACTGTAATTTTAGCATCGGATTTTATGTACAAGTGTCCACAAAAATATAATATAATGTTACAATGCATTTTATATTTACGTTTGTTATTAATTTATAAGAATGTGTGTGATCTTAAAGTGACGCTTCGATTTCTATATTAACAGTAGATTTATGTATAAGGCGAAGGATAGCCCGCGAAATTCAAATTCTCGTACGTTTTTTGCAATTTGCCGGCCAGTATCATGTTGTATATTGATCTAAATATGACTCGCGGTGGTAACAAATATTTATTTATGGAATTATAATCATAAAGATCATCAATACATCTCTCTTAAGTCCTTATTGTCTATCGAATGACTATTTCATGAAATCATGACATTTGAGGCCAATTCTAACTTAATGATTATGATTCTGTTAAGCCACAATTATGGTCGCGAATCATATTTTATTCAACATGCAACCTAACACTGACTTGCAAATCACAAAAAAAGTACGAATATTTGAATTTTGCGGGATATCTTATAGCATCCCTCTTGACATTGATGAGCATAATTTTCGTTTGTAGTAGTAACAAAGTGATAGTGTATTTGTATTTATAAAATCGGTACTCTATTTTCATTGTGTTATGTGACATGAAAACAGGGAATATAATAATTTGTATAGTCTAATGAAAACGACGTGTATTATGTATATAGGCAAAGAATTGTTTTTGTTGATAACTTATCAGTCAATTTTGTGAACTACATTCTAAGTATACTATATCATACTATTTAAAAACAGAGTAGTTTTTGAGCTAATTAAACAAAAGAACGATGAAAAGTGAAAAGTGCCGCCATCTATTGAAGCTGCACGTAACTACACCATTGCAGAATAAGATAATATGAACTCAATTAGAAAATTTATAAACTTGTGATAATTTGTTGAAGAATGAATGAATTTAATTAAATTTTAAAATAAATTATTTATGTGACTCAATGCGTTTGTATTGTTTTTATTATCTAACACTTAGATATTGTTCTAAAAAGTGAATTGACTGCTGTAGTAGTATCTTGTAACGTCATTTGACGTCAAAATGAAGGGACTGAGGATGTTGTTCTACGTCGTACGGTCACCAAAGGAGATAAGTAACCAGGGTCGTCGGATATAGTTGAAGTTTAGTAAGAAACCGATGGATGTCTTCAAATAAAATTTTTATTTAGTTAATAGAAAACAAACAGCATTTATATCCATCGGTTTCTTACAACTTCAACCACATCCGACGACCCCGGACTAGTGGTGGTTAATAAAACGTATAGCGTCAAAAAATAGCACGCTATTTATTTATAGCATCTAGCGTTTGTTGTCCCGACTCTGACTTCGCGCTAGAAATATAACGTCTCAACAAACTAGCGTCTCATATTCTAAACGTACACAGCGAGGCTAGAGCGGGATAGCATTATAGTTTTATAACTTTTATAGTCTCACTAGTCTCACTCACAGCGTCACAGCGCGTCGGGGCACTCAGGCGAAGTCGTGTGAACTCGGGCGGCAGTCGGCCGGTTGGCTCGCGGTACCTGTTATTATTACTCTGCTCTATGCTCTGTGTACTATGTAAATGCTCTGCTCTTGACTGACGCTGACGCAAACATTGCAAAAATCCTCCACTATCATATTCGTACATCGTCTATGAACGCAATAATATGATTTGCATGCCCATGTGACGCTAGAACATGGAGGACTCATAAAATATACCATCTACGTAATAATACCCTTGTTTCCAAACCTTTATATGATTTGATTTGATGAACCAACGCACACTGCAGGCGGGCCGTAGCCCGTACCGCACCATTGCGCTGTGGCCCGTTGCGGCTGTAATGCGAGGTTGGCTTAGCGACCACCGATTTGAAGACAACTTCTGTCCGGTCAGCTAGATAATAATAAAGATTCAAAAGTAAACAACAATATATCAGTCAGTCCGTTTAATAAATAATGTCATGTAAAAAAACAATCACAATTTCAGACATTTCTAAATGAGAATGATTGTAATTATATTATTTGTAATATATAAACTATAATTACACCTTACACGAAGCGATTACTCAAATTATGTATTTAAGTTAAAAATGTGAATAATTCCAGGCACCATTTTTGATATATTATAAAACTTTAACTTTTGAGTAAATATCCAATACCGGCAGATAGTAAAAATTTTAACTTTTTAAGAAAATTTAAAATAGAGGAAGCCGCCATCATCTGGGCCATTTTATTTGTTTGTTTTTCTTAAGCGACTTTTTAGGGTTCAGTAACCAAAGGGTGGCAACGAGACCATATTACTAAGCCGTCTGTCTGTCAGCGGGCTGTATCTCATGAACTGTAATAGGTAGACAGTTAAAATCTTTACAGAGTGTGTAATTCTATTGCCGATATAACAACAAATAATAAGAAATAAAGTTAAAAATTAAAGGGGTCTTCATATGAGTAACGTGTTTTTTTGTGGCGTTTTTTACCTTGTGGCACGGAACCCTTCGAGTTTCTTTTAATATATAATTTTCTTCATATTTCAACAAATAATATTTAGTACACTCTACATTTAGAACTATACCAACAAACAAACAAAAATGTGACGCAGATGATGATCACTAGTGCTAATTTTACCTGCATAATAAAATATCACAAAATTATACTGGATAGTCACTCAAATCCTTCCCTCCCGTCATTTCATAACAACATGAGCAACGCGAACATTTATGAGCACAATATACATAAATATATTTTAGACAACACAATTGCCGTTTAGAGTCACATACAGGGTTGTGCAAATTAATTACAGAACAGAACTAAATTAGCTAGCGAAACCCTGCAGATGTGATGGGTAAGTATCGAAATCTAAACAAGATAAAATGAAAATAAAAAGATTTGATGATTTTTTTTGGGTCAACGACCGTTAGTAGTTTTGTTACTTGAAGTATACGTTGAGAAAATATGTTCTATCGTGTTTAGATATCGATGCGAATAACGTCTGTGAAGTTTACACAAAAAAAAACCAGATTTTTTAAGTGAATACACTAACTGCGGTCGATGACCCATAATTTTTTGTTTTATCATGTTTAGATATTGATACCATCTCGTCTGCGGAGTTTCGCTAACTAATTTAATTTGACCGTGTATTTAGGACCCGTTTCACCACTGAACCATTAAGAACCAGGACACCAGGGGCGACACAAGTCGCGCTACCATAAAAATGTATGCGTCTTCATAGAGGGTACCTCACCTGAGGGGCACCAGTAGCAATGGCTTTAATTTTGACAGTTTAACAATATTCATTGCGTTATTTACGTTGTTGAGCAGACAAATTTTTCGAACATATGAAGCAATGGATTAGCGATATCCTTCAAAATTATTCAGATTAAGATTGATAGTGAGTTAAGCAATTAGGATACCGGTGTCCGCTTGGTTGCTCAACCAACCATACATTTTTGACAATGCGATCATGGTTGCGCCTTAGTGAGATATAAGCCTAACCAATGAAAAATAACAAAATATATTTAATTACTTACTCATTATTTTGTACAAATCTTCAATGTAAAAATATTGAATTAATAAAATACGAAACGTGCAATATCTGCCACAAAATCATAATTAACAGCAAGTGTTAAAACAAGCCCTAAATATTCTTTAATTTAGATAGTAGATTCTTTCTGCTTATTTGTCACTAGTTTTAAAACTACAACAGCGTGAGAGCTCGTTGGCAGGCAGAACTTTGAACGATATGTAAAAATTCGTAACATTCCTATGAAAATATACTATTGGTAGTTACAATTCGCAAGTGCGCGTCACATCATTGCAATTTCAACCTTATGTCAATAACTTTAGAAGTCACATGACGTGCGCTCGTGATTTGCAAGGAGTATACAGCCCCATCCAAACTTTATGGCGGCTCGGAACATGAGGCGAGTCGCTGCGCAGTTACAAATTCACCTGTCAGCGGGGGTGAGGGGTGAGGTACTGCGCAGTGAGTAGCGTACTTCAGAGCCGCGTTAAAGTTTGAACCGGGCTGTACAAGCAGAAGCTTGATTGTCGTAAAAACAATTTGATTTCTTAGTCAATAAATATTAATATTATTTTCTCTGGTGAGATTTTATGTTGCAAATGATTTATAACTAAATATATAAATGGTTCGAACTGACTAGTAATTTTGATGATGAATAAGTGTGATGATTGTTCTACATAGTGTTTTTTCAACTATAGTTTAAGGCAGTGTTGCTGGGCTTTTCAAAGCGTTAGATCTCCTCCAATAGTTGGGTTCAGACCTTAGATAACCTTAGATTTGACATTCACTAACAATTTCTACAAAACTTATAACAGTTACAACTTTTCATAACAATGGCCATCACAGGAATTTGGTTCCATCCCAACTAAATTCTAATATACCTATTTATAAGCATTATATCATCTTATATACGGGTGGCAAGGACATTGACGCGTAATCTGTTACCAAGAATTCAGATGCTTGCGTTGAAATTTTCCGTAAACTATTAAAAAAAATATTCTGTACCATACATTTTCACTAGATATTGCACTTTTCTCTGAAACACCTGTTTTTTTTTAATTGATAAAAATATTCTACGCTAGAATCATGTGCTGAATTCATGGAATTCATGGTTACAGTTTACGCATTGATGTCACCATATTTTAAAAAGCCCAACAACACTGTCCAGTCACATAAAATTTTGCATAAGGCTGCGTTTCCACCAGAAATGAGCGTGGATGCGTAGCGAGGGATGTGTGTGAAACCAACCAATAACATCGCTTCGTTTTTATAGCTTGAACTAAGTTAGCGTTGGCATTGGTTAGCTTTACACACATCCCTAGCTACTCATCCTCGCTCATCTCTGGTGGAAAGGCAGCCAAAACCCAACTCCAAAATTCATAAAACCATTCCTAGATTTCAGGTTGAATTTCAGAATGTAAAACATAAAATATATATTCCTATTTCCTATGTAAATGTTTGACTATCACAAGACTTAAGTTTGCACAACCCTGCCTCCCCACTACCTTATGTAGGCTCTATAATAATCAGGTGTTGGTTGGCAGTCACCTATTCCGTTGCGTCACTACTTCAGCCCCTTGTCGCACGAACCGGAACATTCCATTGGATATCGCCACAACGGGCGAAAATAGACGGAGAGGGTATTCGCTGGAAAAGAAATAAAAAATTAAATTAAATAATATAACGGAAAACAGTACCTACATATTATGTAGCTGTCAAAATGGGTATTATGTACTTGGCGCACCCGTGAGGCATACAATACTGTTTTATCTAAGCTACGCACGAAAAAGCATGACTCATTGTCACGTTCCGCCTGAGCCGAGCGTGCAAGCGAGAGCGCGGTACAAGCGATAGAGAGGCACGATCGGCCTAAGCGTTCGGCTTGTGACGCATCTATCTCTTATGACGTTATCACGTAAAATTATCGTCCACCGACTTTACAGACAACCAATTTTTTTGTGTTAATTGTGCCTGTTTCAAATAAATTATTTTCTTTCCTTCTTTCAACATTCGTTGGCAATAATCAAACTTTACCTGAGATTGAAAAAAAGAAACTGATTGGTAGGCCTCCAGAAACTGTGGTCAATCATAAAAACCATCAAAAATACAAGAGCTGTCCATTGCCCAAGAATTTTAGAAATTTACGCAATGTCAATTTATTTCATTATCTGTAATAAATTAACTGAGTTTTCATTATCAATCACTATCTGGTTAATCATCAAATTCCAAATCCAAAGTCCATTCTGTCTATAATATTAATTGTGTGTAGACATACCTACCTACATACACTCGTAGAGCGGATTGGACTTTAGTACTTTAGGCAACTATACGGTATTTCAACAGTTTCATCTGAAAATTAACAACTTCGTTTTTTACTAACAAAACATTTCAACAAATATGCTGACCACATAGAGGTGAAAATAGGCTTTTTTCAGGGGCTTGTGGGTAATAACAGCCGCACGGGTCGATCGATCAGGTTAAGCTACGCTTGCCGCGGTTGGTCCGTGGATGGGTGACCATGTTTACATACCAAGACCCTCCGTGCCTCGGAAAACACATAAAGCCGCTGGTCCCGGCTGCCATTCGTAGATCTTGGACAGTCGTTACGGGTCGTCAGAAGTCCGAAAGTCTGACAACCAGTCTTACCAAGGGGTATTGTATTACCCAGTAACTGGGTTATAGAGGTCAGATAGGCAGTCGCTCCATGTAAAATACTGGTTAATCAGCTGCATCCGGTTGGACTGGAAGCCGACATAGTTGGGAGAAGGCTAATGAAAATGAAGGCAGATGATGACATAGAGGTGAAAATGATTGCTAAATGTGAAACTCACCTTCCAATAACAGGAGTAGCTTCGTTACCACTCAATATAAATACGGGGAAGAATATGGAGAAGACGCAACCACTGTAACAAAAAGAAAATCATTAAGTATATTATAAATTTATTTCTATAACCTATATTACTGCATCATCCCACTGTTGGGCAAAAGCTCCTCGACTTAGGTACAGCTGTTTCGGTCCAGCGCTTTTTTTTTTTTTTTTTTTTTTAAGGATGGGAAATCATCAAATGACCCCTCCCGCTCTGGGTGGAGCGGCAGGGAGTGTCAGACTCTTACTGACTAAAACCCATCCGTGTTCCTTCCTTAGCCCTTTATATTCCGGGGCAGCGGTAACCCTTTCGGACAATCCCGCTGCCCCGGCAGGCTTCGGCCCTGACGGGCCCCTCCGTTCAATGCTGACATCTCTTTGAGGCGCGCGTAGAACACATACGCGCCGTCCGGCACGGGCCTGGTCCTGATCGGACGGCGAGCTACCCATTACTCGCCGTCCGCAGGCCCGCGCCTACGGTGGCCGGGAGTCGTCACGCGGCTCCCGACGCCCGGAGCGTCTACCGCGGCGGCTGGGACGGGCGGCTCTCTCAGCTCTCTCCCTCGCCCATCCCGCCACCTCCTTCGCTAGCATGACTGCTTCGCAGAAGGAGGTGACTGCCTCCCACTCCCTCTCGCCCCGGACCATGGCTTGGACCAGGGCCGGGCGCGAGAGGTCGCCGCCGCTGCCGATCGCCTCTACGAGGACACGGCGGTGCTCTGCCCAAGCGGGACAGACCTCCACCGTGTGCTCCACCGTGTCCTCTGGGCGATCCTCGCAGTGGTGACACCCGGGCGTTTCCTCCCGCCTGATGATGTGCAGGAACCTCCCGAAACATCCGTGCCCGGTGAGGACCTGCGTCAGGCGGTAGGTGAGGGCGCCGTGACGCCTCTCTAACCACTCCTCAAAGAGGGGCCTTACCGCCGCTATCGCGGCGTGCCCTGCGCTGGGTTGCGACAGTCGCGCTTTCCATGCCGCCATGAGATCGCGCCGGAGGTCCGTCCGCTCCGCAGCAATTTGCCGCGGAAGCGGGTTTTCCCCCCGGCGTAGTGCCTCCGCGCGCCACTCAAAGATGCGCGCGAGGACTATCGCCTCCAGATCCCATGGCGGCAGTCCGGCAAGGAGGCTTGCCGCCTCGCGCGAGATTCGGTCCAGCGCTAGTGTGGACAATTGGCTCTCTTTTGGCGACAATTGGCGATCTGTTTTTTTTTTAATATTTATATGGGCTATTTATTTTGTCTAGCTCTACCTGGGGTCATTCGTTTTTGTCTTCCTTTTATCTGCGTGGTCTACCACGACGTCTTCGTGGATGGCGCTATCTGTAGCATTATGCTAAGCGATGGCTGTTTTGTGTGGATGTGACGCATTTTTTCCCTAAATTGTTATTTTTTGTGTTTGTGTTCTTTCTCTGTGCAAATAAACGTATTTTATTTTTACTTCTCTACTTTAATTGTTAATACGCCTGGGGGCGTTTAGTTTCCCTCAAAATGTAAAATTCTATATCAAAAAGGAGTTAATATTTTCATAACCTATGTGAATAGTTATTACATTCACACATGGAGGAATAAACGGGTCATGATGTCAGCTGTACCATTATTATCATTGTTTAATACACTTCTTCACATTTTCTTATCAATACTGAGCTCCGCGTTACATCATACATAAAACATAAATATTATAATAACCTAGCTGCCACCTACATTAATTGAAAGGTTTATCTACACGTGAGGAACGGCATGGCCTAAAACCAAAAATTTTAAGACGGGTGACATCTACTAATCCGTACTGGGCTCGCGTGGTAGATTACGGCCCACTCCCTCTCACAGAAAGGAGGCCTGTGTCCCAGCAGTGGAAAGGAAACGTTATAGTCTGATTATGCTACACTAATTGAAATTGTCTACACATGTAATTGTATTGTATTTTGTTCAAAATTGAAAATGTTTCCTAAAAACGTTTTCAGTTAGGTACAACTAAGCTAAGGTTTGCTGCTTGAATGACTTTTGAACCACCCCGTTTTCATAAATTCATTCGTTCTTATAAATAAGGGCTGCTTCATATTATTTATTTGTCATACTTGAATGCAGCTGTTTTAACGTCATAGGCATAGCCTTTATAGGACACAGCTGAAACTACAATATTTCCCGATTTATTCATACAATTTGTACCCAAACCTAGTATAAAGTATTTCTATGGATATCGAAAATTAAGCCGAAGTACTTTGCTTTATCTCAATGTTTAAAGTCAAAGCTACGTAAAAGTAGTAAGTAGGTGCCCATTGTAAACAAATTGTTCTACCAAATCAAAACCATCGATTGCTACTTTCATCATTAAAATAGGCTCGCCTATTTAAATGGGAATGATGACGTAACTCGTGAAATATTACTGTATCAAAACTCCAACCAATCTCTTATTTATTTATTAAGGTACACCAACAGCTTCTATGTGTAATATATCTAAGAAAGAAAGAAAAAACGGTTATTTGCGGTGAACATGATGCTAAAAACGGTTATTTGCGGTGAACATGATGCTAAAAACGGTTATTTGCGGTGAACATGATGCAAAAAAATAACACAAACAGTCTTACACAGTGGCCAAATATAGGTTTACCAACAATTCAGAAATAAGTGATCACACATAATAATAAGAAAACTAAGGGCTAGAATAAAAAAAAAAAAATTGTAAACACTTCTTAAACTTAAGAAAAAAAAAAAAAACATTCAGCGTATAGCAGCCCACTGCTAGACATAAGCCTCTCCAACTGTTCGCCATTCAACTCGGTTCTCGGCAACTCTCATCCAGCTGCTTCCAGCCACCCTGCGAAGATCATCCAGCTCCACTTAGCATATCTCATCGGGATATACAGGCGATAGGCGTTATTAATGCTATGTCTCACTCTCACCTTATAATATAAGACTGTGGAATCTGCGTCAACACAGCTAAGGGCAGCCCGAAGCCGAGGAAGTAAGGCCAGTTGGACTCGATGAAGGTCAGCCGCTTGTGCAGCTCCCAGCCCATGTTGAACCACTTGTACTCGAACGAGTACAGTGAGTACAGCAGGCACATGTGGACAAGGCAGAGTAGCTCGCCTATGTACGTTATTGGTAGCATACTTACTAACATACTCTGAAATTTAAAGTTAGGTATGATTAGGTGCATACTGAGTTTTTTGCACACTAGCTTCTGCCCGCGACATGGTACGCGAGAAATTTCTAAAAAATCTGCTATTTCATATATTTTGGTCTAGTATGCATTGAACTTTTGTATTAAACAGCAAATTTTTTTTCGTGATTTCAGAATTGGTCCCGTAGTGAAAGGTGTTCATCATCAAATTTCGAGACGGTAAAAAATATCATCCGGAATATCCTAAAGCTGACCCCGGTACTTTATGTTCGCTTAGCGTTCTTTCTGTCTTTTCCTTTTTGCTTGGCTGCTTAGCGTCGTAGCGTGATGTTAAATAACCTATAACCTTCCTAAAGAATTGGGCTATCAAATGCAAAAATATTTTTTCTAATCCCACTGGTTGTTTTAGAGATTAGCGCGTTCAAACAAACGATAGACTTAGCTGCAATGTTAATATAATTTACTAAAGTAGAATTCTTCTTCGGTCCGCTCTGGATTGAAAGAAACAGTCTCGCCTTCAAAACAGTTCTTTGCTCCCTTGGTAAACAATCTACTATTCTATCATCAGCGAATAAAGTGCATGTGAACACTTAGCATTAGGAATGCACATAAAAAGAGACAAGTAAATTGGACACTTATGCCTTGTACTTAAAGCCTCAAGTATCAAATTTGCATGCCTATTCAACTTACTTCCACTTTATATTGAAAGTATCATGATAACATACCTGTACTAAAAACAGCGCTTGCACCAGCAAACTGAAGAGGGAGTCAGCGATGATTTTGCTAACGCTCGACATGAACTGTGGTCGCCCGCGTCGGTGGCGGTACGCGCTGTCTGCTATATCCTGACAAACGGTATTAATGATAAGTATACTCATAACTAGAAACAAATTGGTAGGTATGACTAGTGACCCACTTTACACGGGTAAAATGGGGCGACATGTCAATTTATCGAAGTTTCTATGCTAAAGTATCTAAGAGAAATATTAATTTATTATTTACACTCCAATTAACTTAAATCCCACCTATCCCGCACTGTTTGAAGACTAAGGTCTTCAACCAGTGTGTCCTGCCCGTCATGACATACGGTGCTGAAACGTGGACACTGACGGTTGGGCTGGTCCACAAATTCAAGGTTGCTCAGCGCACTATGGAGTGAGCTATGCTCGGATTGCTCGGAGTCTCTTTGAAGGATAAAATCAGGAATGAAATGATCCGAAAAAGAACCGGAGTTACCGACATAGCTTGCAGAGTAAGCAAACTGAAGTGGCAGTGGGCTGGCCACGTCTGTCGAAGGACCGATGGCCGGTGGAGCAGACGAGTCCTGGAGTGGAGACCGCATATCGGCAAGCGTAGTGTGGGACGCCCCCCGGCTAGATTGGCGGACGACCTAAAGAAGGTGGCTGGGGTTGACTGGATGCGGAAGGCGGAGGACAGGGTGTTGTGGCGCAGTTTGGGGGAGGCCTATGTCCAGCAGTGGACTGCGATAGGCTGAGTTGATTGATTGATCCTTAGGTTTATCTTAGGTTATACTGCTAAGCATGAGATCTTGGGTTGGATTTCCGGGATAGGCAAAGCATTATTAGGCTTTCTATTTGGAGTTTTTCAGTAGCAGCCTAGAGTCTGGATTTATGCCAAGTTGTATTTGCACACCATATGTAATGGTAGAATGTAAAAGGGCCATTATAGTTTTAAGACCTACATTCTGGCAAATCAATGAATTTGAATTTGAATAACCATTTGGGTTATAGCTGTGATGTTATGCTATGCATGTGAGATGTTATATCTAGCTCTATAAAAACATTCATTAACAAAATAATGTGCTAAGCACAGTTTGATGATGATGTCATTCTATGACTAAGAGGTATAACACTAGAAAAACAATCTTAAACATTATAATAATGTTAATCATATTACTTAACATGATGTAAGTCAAGTTGTTACAAACAGGCTTATCAGTTTTATTCAAGTATTGAATTTATAATAATTATAACAGAAACATACATTTTCATGCTTATATATTGGTTTTGCAAGGTTTTCTTCTCATTTGTTTTCCTTTTAAACTGTTTTCTCAATTTTTATAGGAAAATAATGCTCTAGGCTAGCCAAAATCTGAGATTTAATGCGGGTTATGAGGAGCAATATAAAAATACCATAGTTTTATCAGGAAAATCTAGCTCTGGGGTTCCCAACTTGACTTGATTGCTCAGTATGACAACAGTGGGGTCATAGAATTATTTCTTGACAAAAAATATATCATACACATTCAGCACCATATCTAGCAAAGGGCTGTATGCTGTTGATATCTTATAAAAAACAAAAAAAAAACGCGCGCGCGCTTTTATAAATACTAAGAGAATACCAAAAGAAACTATGGATGGACTGCTTGAAAGATGATATGGCTAGAAAAGGAGAGACTACAGAGATGACAACTAATAGAGACATGGAAGAAAAAGACGTGTTGTAACGACCCCACATATTGGAATAAGGGCAGGAGAAGGATGAATAAAAATAAATACTCACTTGAAACCACAAGCTGTTGACTAGCTTACTCAACAAGAACAACGGGAGCACCCATATCATCCGGAACGTCATGGACAGGAACGGCTGCATCCATGCCCACACATTGTGTGCAACCCCTGGGTTGTGGCCAAACACCACCGTCACTAAGTACTTGACCGCAGGCAATAGAACATACTCAAAAATTAATATACTAAGCAAAAATATAAAGCCGTTGAGAATGCATGATTGTAACACCCTTGTAAGTACTTTTGATTCCCTGAAACAAGGGAAAAGTGAGGTTAAGGAGAGGTCACCAACATTTTTCAGGACTGCCATAAGGACAAGCAAAACTTATAGTTTATGCCTATTTACATCCTGCTTTTCACAGCCTTCTAGTTCTCGTGAATTTATTTACAGGTATGGTATGGCCAGGGTTTAGTTTTAATAAATAAAAGATCAGAGAAACTTACTGTTTTACTTTTGGCTGCTTTTGTTTATTTTTTGTGTTTTCAAATTCCGTTTGTGGCGAGCGACTTAGAGCACGCTCATTAATCTCTTTATCTAAATATAAGAGTACAGTTACACCTCGTAAGCTGTCTATGAAACCTTTGATAAGCGATACAGAAAAATTCTGAAACAATAAATTACAGGAACAATGAACAATCAACATTTTAACAACAACGTCATAATCAAGGCTCAGTCAAAATAGTACTCACTGTAACGCTCTCCATTTTGGGTTTGAATTATTTTTTCACAGTTTCATTATTCAATATTTTATTGAATTAATCACATTATTTTGTTCAATTTTGTTTGACGTAACGTAAATTTACGTAAAATAAAGTGACACAATGACAATTTGACATCAACAAATGGTAATAATGGTATGGTAGCTTATGGTTTTGGGACGACGATGCGACGTTACGAAATTCTACCAAAATATCATAAATTTAATATTTTGATTTAATACACACATCAAAAGTGTCTAGGGATCAAGCATTTTTATGCGGATTTCTTGAGATTGAGATGTGGCTTTGTAATAAATTTATGATTTTATAAATTTATATGGATCCTTTTTGGTGCATTTCATAATTTGAATCAGGAACTGTGAATCAAATTCGAGTAAAAGATGAAAATCAGCTGTCAATATTTTCCCTATAAAAACATACAACGCATTGAAGACATTATTAGTGCTACTGTTTCCCTACTACTGATTAAAACCAACGATATTATGGAGCGGCGACGTCATTTAAGCAGGGAAGAAATGCTCAGAGCCGTGGGAATGATAGAAGCTGGTTCCCGGCAACGTACTGTGGCTTTAGCTCTGAATACAAGTCAGAGTGTTATCAGTCGACTTTGGACACGTTACCGAAGCACTGGTACCGTGGCTGAGCGCCATGGAGGACGGTATCGCTGCACCACACGGAGACAAGACCGATACATTCAAATCTTAACTCGAAGAGCTCCAACAATAACCGCCATGATGTTAGCCGTGAGGCTTCATCACTCTTCAGGGAACTTAATTAGCGACCAAACAGTCAGAAACCGCTTGCATGAAGTGAACCTTCATTCCCGAAGACCGCTACGGGTACCACCTATAGCAATGCACAATCGTAGGATTCGATATCAATGGGCTCTTGAACACAGAAATTGGGCAGAAGAACAATGGCGTTTCGTGTGCTTTTCTGATGAGTCTCGTTTTGGTATGAGACCGGATACAAGACGTATACGACACTGGAGAACCCCTGGACGCCAACAGCGATTAAAATCCTGCCAGGAAGTCCATCCTTATAGTGGTGGAACCATCATGGTATGGGCGGGTATTTGTACTATATTATTATTGGTATTTTTTAACTGAGTTGATTTGGATCAGAGGCAACCTCAACGCTCAAATTTATGCTGAGACGATTGTATCAGACGTCATCGTTCCTCTACAAGTGCAAATCGGTCCCTTATTTCAGTTAATGCATGATAATGCACGACCGCACACCGAAAGAGTTGTAAGACAGACTCTCGCCGCAGCTAACATCAATGTCCTGCCCTGGCCTGCTCAGTCGCCAGACTTGAACCCGATTGAGCATGCATGGGATATGCTACAGAGAAGAGCTCTGCCGAATATGGAGGGTATCCAGTCGCAAGAAGACCTTTTTTTGTTGTTGCAACGAACATGGGCGGCCATTCCACAGCGTGATTTGGATGAACTCATTTTGAGTATGCCAAACCGATGTTCTTGTGTTGTTAGTGTTCGCGGTAGAAACACTGATTATTAATTGTTTAAGTTACCCAATAAAATTTTAAAGAAAACTGTTATTTCAGTCTTTTTTTCGAACTTTTGTGTTAGTGGTTCAAATGTCAAAAATCCCTTTATTAGGAAAATGGCAAATTTCTTTATTAATGCAAAGGTGACTTGGTTTATCGTTACTGTGACAAACGAAAACACTTTATTTGATGAATCCTTAAAGAAAATTTTAATTAATATCAATCAGGAGAAAAGTTATTGCAAAAATATATGTTGATCCCTAAACACTTTTGATGTGTGTAGTATTTTTGAGGATTTCACATATATTTTATAAAGATTGATTCATTAGTTTAGACATGATAATGCAACAGACAGTTGCTTTCGCATTTAATTTAATATTAAAGTGTAAAATATGGATATAATGAGAAAAATAATTATGGATGTGTCGCAGCCAACTGGTTAAATTAGCCGTTCAGTTAACCGCCTAGCCTTTCAACTAAACGGCGGCCATTCAACTAACGGCCTGAATGATATTCAATTACAGTTTAGGTTGGAAGTCTGTAACCAATCACGCGCGAGCCGAATTGGTTGCAGTAATTAAGGCATTGTACCCCGACCAAGTGTGTTAGGTTAGGTTAGAACTAGGATATACAGATTTCAGTGGGATAATAGTGGCCACTATTATCCGTTTTAAGGATTATAATAAAACTAAACAATGTAAAACTACCGTTAAAAATAATATTAACGTATAATCTTGAGGAGCACAACTTAACGTGCTTATTTTCTGCATTTTCATTCTAAAATAAAAATAACCAGACAAACGTTGAGGGCGCCACTGCGCAGTCAGCGCCCCCTTAAGTTTGTAGGCTATACATAGACATACTTACACACATAAATATCAAACACATACATACATGTTACACACAACACAAATACATACATATACTTACATACAACAGTAATACAATTACATTAATTAAATACCTACATCCGTGAGTACACGGCCTAATAACTTCACTTGTTGTACACCGCCTTACTTACTACCTACCTACCGCTCGACCGTACGCCACGCGCGCCGCGGCTAGCAGAGCCCTGCGCATATATTATAATGTACTCTGTGGCCCTGCGCCAGCGCTGTGCCGCACGCCTATATACCTAACGACACGATCGGATCGCCGCCGCCCGCACCTCTGCGTCTCCCACGCACGGCCGCGCCCCTCGGACCCCTCACTAGCCCGCTATAAACATCTACGGCGAATGCATGTCGTCTTATAACTCGCGCCGCGCATTTTAATTGTGTTAGTTTATGTTGTATTATTTAGTTCTAAAGTAGTGTTTTTAATAGGTTACCTTAGCCTATCCTAACACACTACAAGTTTTAAATAAAATATTAAAGATTTATATAGATTTATTTTAAACTAGCAGCAATCCCCGCGGTTTCACCCGCATAAGTTTCGATCCGGTGGGAATAACGGGATAAAAAGTATTATATGTGTTGTTCTGATGTATAAACTATATTACTGTAAAGTTTCATCAAAATCCGTTCTGTAGTTTTTGCGTGAACACTGATATTAGATCGTCACACTATCTTCGCCTTAGTTTACCTCGACGGCGCGGTGCGGCGATGTCCTGCCTCAGGCGCGGCGTCCAGTGAGTGCCGATCTTTGCCCATCTCTCCGGGTGCATTCGTGAGGCATGTCCGGCCCATTAATAGTAATAAAATTTAAAATTGCAAAAATTGGTGTGCCCTTACAGCCTAACGGGTTCATAGCAGGTGCAAGACCCATAAAACTAATAACTGTATTACCACATGAGAGCAATATTTTAATTTAACCATTTTCGTAGAAATTGGTAAAGCGAGGCCACATTTATGTTGACTTCGACTTTTCCTATCGCAATGGACGTATGTACACATACATGTACAAAGGCCAGCACATCAAGCTACCCCAATCTGTAAAATTTTCCCAATTGAATATGAACCTTATTCTTTTGAATTAAAGTTGAAAATCTATCAAAGAAATTTGATAGTTTGGGGTAACGATGTGCTGGCCTCTGTGATATGCGGAGTGAGATTGTTAAACTATTTTCCAAAATATCAAAGATATTGGAAATTAAACAATTAAAATTCCTTTTATTGAAAGGTCTGCCTCAAAACCTCTACACCAGAATCGGAAGCATCTCCGAAAACGAATAAAATTAAACGTTGTGACACCTTTGCCTTTATTGTTCCAAATTAGTTTTATTTATTGTTTTGAAAATATTTTGAAAGCTCATGAATTGTTTTTGAAATACCCAGAATTATACGTTGGGATTGACAATTTTGACGTGAAACCGAACAGCCGCCTCTCTAACAGCTGTCAGCTGTCAATGTCATCTTTTCTTTATCATTTTCCTTCTCTGTTATTCTCGCTATAATACGTTTGATTCTCTGTCTCGCTCAGTGTGTTTATTCTGGAGAAAGTATCGTAATTAATTACATGTCTTGTCTGCTTACATAGCATCAAGAATTTTGTTTTGTTAACATTTCGCTTTTGTTTTAGTTAAAAATCTCTTAATTTTATAGTATTCGTAGATTAATTGGTAGGCTTATGAAGTGTTCAAGATGGATAACACGTATATTCTCAACAATTTGAGGTAAGTAAACTTGCGAAACAAGTGCGTATGTCGCAACTTTGTTCTCTGCAACGTATCTAAATACCTATTATATACGTATCTGACCCATTATGCATCGTGTTTATTGTGTATATGTACTGAATATACCACTACGTTCTGTATCATACTTATTTTCGTAGGAGGCGGATTAAAAAGTATGTGGGTACCCAACTTCAGGAGAAAGTAAAAATGTTTTCTTATTCCTTTCATTATGAATGATGTAGAAAGTTGTAAAACCATAGCTATCGAAAGGACAAGCATATACCTAGTGCTTAAAAGTCTTTGTAGGTATGTCATCAGTTGAACAAAATTAACAAAACAGTACTAAAACAGGATGTACCAATTGACTAATTTTGATGTAAGCAATACTTGAATATGCAGTAACTTATCTCTTTATTATATCCACGCTGGCAGAACAGTTGATTGTGGCTCCATGGCCAAAGAAAAAAAAAACTATAGTAAAGACCAATGACATAGCAAGTCTTATAAAAATCATTGAGTCTACCTACCTACAAACCTATTGATTGTCATTCAAAAAAATCATAATAACGGCTCATATACTAAAGCAAGTGTAAAAACACAACTTTCCATTATTCAAATATCTAGAACTTCTGCTTAAACTTTGTTTTCTTGGTTTATTTTAGGAAAATTTCGAAGTTACTGCTAGATTACCCTTACCTATAGATTGAAGTTGAATACTTACTACGCACATTTATCATCATCAAAGCCATACCAATGTTCTGCTGGTCATAGAACACTTTCAACCATACAACTCAAACCTTATAGCATCCACACAACACAGTTTGCCAAATACTCCAATTCTATATAATCTTATGCTGTCCAATTTCAGAGGGGCAATTCTTGTAATTTTAAGAACATTCACAGTCTGATCTGCCTCAATCTGTCGAAAATAACCCTTACTTCCCTACATTTGACAAGTTTTTGACATATGTTTGTCGCCGAGATGAGACTGCGACTAGATTTTGAACGTTTTAAATTACGAGAATTAGCCTTCTGGTGTGTTGTTGTGGAATATAAATATATTAATAAATCAATGTTTCTACTGAGCATAGCCCACAACGATGCCACTGCTGGGACACAGGCCTCCTCTCAGTGCGAGACCAACTCTAAAATCCAAAAAGTTTGTGAAAAGTTGTACAACTTGCCCGCTGAAAGATTGCCAAAGAGTTCAGTCAGCCTGTGTAATAAGATGTATCTTCTAAGCTTGTATTTTATTCTCTCTCAAAAAGTATACAACTTGTTTCATACTCTATTTAATTTAAAATACACTTTATAACGTGAAGAGGTCGGATAACTAACCGCACCCGCCATAATCCACGCACTTCTGACGGAAATGCGTCACATTCCCGCCCGGCCAATAAGAGCCACGCGAAGCTTCTAGAATATTCTAGAAGCTTCTTCCGTAGACATGCGCCGTACATTTCTTTTGACAACGGTTGTCTGACGCTGTCAACGGTGCTCCGCACTAAAAGTACTAGTTTACCAATCTTTTTCTTCACCACAAACCCAATTGTTTATATACCACAATGTGTGTATGTTAAAACTTTTATTTTTCCATTTGGTTGTACATAAAAATTAAATACTACACATTGAAATCTGTGTATTTGAAACCAGTGGGTCGTCTTAGGGGCTGATGTCATGTCCACACATACTGTGATTAGGCAGTCTTTTGATCAACGGTAAAAACAAACTATGGTTAATCTGGTCATTATTCTTTTAGATTTATTTAATAACAGTAAGTAGGTACTGTAGGTATACAGAATGGCTCAACTATAAAGATTGAAATAGTGAAAAAATATTGGAAGGTTTAAAAAAAACAGAAATTTTATTAGATTTTAGAAATTTCATTTGAAATTAAAGAGAGCAAATACTTAGCCATTTGATTATTCATTAATGCAGAGAAAATTTTCAAAGTGATTTTTCATCAACTATATTATGTAAACCCATTTTGGAGTGCCAAAATCTCTTTACCCAACTTCACACTAAGTAAGCCTATTTCGCCACTATGCAGGTTATAGACAAACAACAGGGATATCAATGTCCAGTGCAAAGTCTTTCATCATAACATACAAGTACAAAAGTTGCGAACATTCGCCCATAATGATGTATGGACATTCGGAGCCAAAGTTCAAAACTGGTATAGCTAATCAGTCGACGTCACGGTTGCGAGCGTCCCAGACTGGAGCCACTCAGTTGTACACTCGGCTGCGAGCAGTGCGCGCGCGGTCTCAGCGCGAAACGCGCGTCTTTACAATCGCATTTATTTAAACATATCTACTTCTTTGTGACGTACGAATGACCAACTGAGTTTCTTAGTTAAATAAAATCCATTGTGTTTTGTTCAAAATGAAAGTGGACAAAGAATCGTGCCTTCCGGGGCCCGTGGACACTAAGCCCATTATCTCTGACAGGAAAGGGAGTCTGAAGGTGACCATCACCCCGGCACAGCACAAGACCCTCACACATCTGCCGAAGAGACCGCCAGTGGACTTGGCGTTCACTGATCTCACCTACAAGGTACAGGAGGGAAGAAAAAGCAGTAAGTACAATATTGAATTATGTCCTCTGTTTGAGAAAACTATCAGTTCGAAATAATGGCAGTGTATGATAGATTGCCGCTATCGATTCCATTTATGTAAATAAGTGTCTTTAATTATTTAAATAATAAAGATAATGAGTGTTTCTTACGATGTCTCTAAATCATTAATTATGTCCGCGTTAATGAGACGCCATATACCTATGACCTCAATGATTATATTTCCTCAAACTCCAAGATTACGTTCGATTAGATGTTTGTATTTATTACCATGAGAATTAAATCCAAATAAATAATCCTCTGCATAAACTGGTAACTTGAAGGTACAGTTTTTGTCGGATCTTTTCAACATCTTTGGTCATTAAATCTGAATTGCTCTTCAAATTTCGAAATTTCGAATTAAAACTCGTTATGCCAATCAAAATGTGGCAACCTTCCTCGAAAAATGTTACAGAGATAATAAAATGACAAAGAACGATAATAAACTCGGCCAAGTTTCAGCACATAATAAACAAATATACCTACACAGCGGAAGAGATATAATACTTTGAACTCGAGGGAGTTAAATCAGGATAACCTATCACGTAACGCTCATGTAAAGCAAAAACTGCGCATTGATTTAGAATAATCAATACAATCCTGTAAAAGGAATTGGGAAGGAAGACCTAACGTGAAGATATGACGACAAAGGGACATCCTCAATCAGTTGCTCCTATCCTGGCGAAATAAAATCATGAGTTTTTCAGCAAGTTACTGTGCAATATCAATCCCAAACAACGTTTCGGGGCCCTTCCGAATCCTCTATTTCCTCATTACCACGAGAATTGGGGTGATCCAACACATAGCAACGTCAAGTACACTTTATATGTCTCAGAATCGAAAGACCGCTTAAAAATAACACAATTGAGAGCTTTTTCTCACAACTTGACCCCTTCTCAGTTTTGGTTACCCTGATCTTATCTTAATGATGTCGTCGTTTCATTCCCCAATGAATTAGGATATTTTTGTCGGTGGTAACCTGTCTTTCCTGTTATGCCTGTATAAAAAAAATCTGTTTTTGCTATATTCCTATTATCGTTTTCAACATCACTGACGCAATTATTTGTAGATGTTAAAATCTGAGTCTAGCTTGTTTTTATAACACTAAATTAGAGTCTTGCCTCAGTAGTATAACTTGAAGTGACATGAATAAAAATGCCAATGCTAATTACTGTTTTTATATCAACATAAGAACAAAAAATCTTCAAACCCGTTTATATGAAAGTGATGTAATGCCTGCCATTTTCGAGTTAATTCGTTTTAAGGACGACTTGAGCGCAAGTTTAATCAAAATCTTTCGTTAGTCCTTTCCTCAAGGACGTTGTCCTACCGTTGCATATCAAAAGGAGTTGTGTTTCTTTGTTTTCCTTGTTTCCTGCTACGATAATGTTTGTTGCTCCACCGAGGATTCCGCGCGACGACGGTTACAAAGAAACTATTTACATTTACTATGGAAACGGAATCTTACAAAATACTGAAGTTTGGTTACTGTTATTTCTTCTAAACGTTTAAATTATTCTACAAATGCAGAATCACGATTGTATTAAAACTGTTTGCATATCGTGTTGCCTTGGGGGACACTTCCATAGTTCATACGAGATAATTTGTAACCTCTTTTTGTTTGAGTAACCTCGTACGAGGTTACTCAGTATTTTAAGGCGAAATTGGCATAATATCCACTGAAAACCGCAGTGCTCTGTTGTCTTGCTTGTTTTTGGGACGGGAGCCAAATCCATCGTTTCAACTTCTTATTCCAACTTTGTATCAACTTCAACCATAATTACTTCAACTTCTGTAACAAAATGACTATAAATGCTGTATTAGCCAGCAGGTCAGGTATCTTTATTCTTGTCAGTCAAGGTTATGACGTTTCTGACTTGTCTGAAGCGTTTAGGTGACTTTGCTCCTTCGTCGGCAGTAGTTATCCATATTATTTACCACAGCCTTTTCAACACATGATTAAATCTTGTTAAGGTAGTAGGTGCAACTAGTAAGCATTCATTTTTTTCTTAATTTTTCGTGTCTTCGACCTCGAATCCAAGGTTAAGATGGTCCACAAACATTTAGCTGAATTTGAAACAGAGTTGTGTCCGCAAATCTAACGGTGTTTGTTCGTAACTAGGTTCAGTTGAAAAGTTTATTTTTTAGTAAAGTGAAAGTGCGTTTAGAGAGTTTGATGATCTCGTACAACCTACATCATTTTTATGAAAAAAAAAAAAACCATTGCTAATGATAACACGCTAATGTCTTGAGACTATCACTAGCTTATGAACAAAAATTTACGTACCTGCAACGCTACAACCAGTTTGCGAAAAAAGTTTATCAACGCTATATCCTTCCTTCAAGTTTATTGAAAAGGACATCTAGTTTAACCAGATCTGTTTATTAATAGACCAAATGTTCTAGTTCCTTTAGCATTATCTGAACTCCTCAAGCCTTCAACTAGGTATGTAAAAATATACCAGTAAATTCGAGACTTGTTTTCTTGCAATTCTTATAGAGGGTCGTCTCGTCGTCAACTAGGCTAGTCGACTAGTAATTTATTAATGAAACGGCTAAGGAAACACTCATTGCTACGTATAGGTAGGCGTCACCAAGCAATTTACGTCTTTCGTTATAATTGGTAATGGCTTGTCGTATGCCTTTATTATGTACTGTAGCACTTGTAACATCACATTGTGGCTTTGAAATGTTATTCTTAGTAACATTTATGGGATTAATAATGTTAGCTGCTTATGGTGCTTCTGTATGATGTGTGTCCCCGTAAATATGACATGTTTTATTAACAGTGTTGATGATTGGTCTGATTAGGTTTTCATTTTCACTTTGATTCAAACGATAATTATTGAAGGTTGTTTCCTAAAAATATTACGACAGTGATTACTTTCTAGGCAAGCTTATATTCATATCTACATATCCTACATGATTAATTAGCGTATAACTATTAGTCCGCTTATTGACAATCCTTCCGTGGACCATGACACTGATAGATAAAAATGTTGTGTCTGTGTTTTTAGTAAGATAGCAATAAGAAAGAAACAAAATGCTTTAATTGCGTTTGTTGCACTTAAGTTTTAGACGAATGGAACTACTTCCTTTCGTTTAAAAGTCGAGACGATTTGGCAAAATAATAATTATTTATATATTTTTGTCTTAATAGTTGCTAAATTTTATGGCTGAGTTCACTCACTTACATAATTTGATAACAGTGGCATACATAACTAATTCACTGGCCTTACATTTTATCATAACTCGTAATGTACCGAATTTATATAAACACGTGGATTTCCAAATTCTAAAACAGCGTAAACGTGTAAAGTCTTTCTTTATACTCATTAGTTCTAAAAATTACGTACATTTTAATCCGTGAAGTAAAAAATATTAATGACAGCTTCTTCAAAATATATTGCTCATGATATATTAATAGTCCCATAGTATTTTTTTAATTGTAGAGAATTAATTCGTAAGTAATATCGGAAGTAGAAGAAAAAAGAGACATGAAATATGAGTGTAGATCCTATTAGATAGTCTTAAAATCAAAGAGACACAGCATATTATTACGTCGCGATAACACTGATGAAGGCAACGAAAAAATGCAAGTTATTTACTACTGATAGACATTGTAAATTATAATCTATCAAATCAGCAGTATGTTTTACAAATCTGTACTGATAGAATTATCTCATATTGTATCGCGATCGGTTATAATTTTATAAATAATGCTGTTGCTAGTTCTGCGTACTCTGCATCATAAATTCCAAGTAAGTGTAGTTTTTTCTTCGTACTTACATAATTCAGAATCTTCCCGCTGTTTATGACTTTTAATTGTTGTTGTTCAAACAAATGTTTGTTTTTGTTTATTTAGTAACAATTCACATAAATAGTCCTTCAGAACGTATTTCAGCCATGGTGGCCAATCTCAACGGAGACTAGCCTTCGGCGCGTGAGTTATTGTTGCACTACAATATCTCTCGCGCCGCGCAGACACAGGTTCAGTCTCTCTTCCCTCTGTCTTTTTTTCTAAAATATCTGACTGACTTTAAGACTTCTCAACTGTATGCTACAGTTTTGTTATCATTATTATCATGTAGTTGAATGCATCGTTTAAAGCATTACAGATGGACATACCTATGAAGTTTATTTAAGCATTGGGGTACAGTGGAATGGTCCATTGGTGAACTTCATCGTTATTTAATTAAATCTTCTATTCATTACTTTTTACCTTGACGTTTAATAGCCTCGGTTGTTCCTACTCTTTGTTCCTTCTCCTTGCCAATCATGTAAAAATCTCACCGCGAAAACTAAGATGTGATAGAAGTGAGCTGTCATTTCACCTGATGCTACGGACTGATACTATTGACAGCTCACTTTAAGCTCACTTCACCACCATAGAGAGGTGTACATATTCTGTAAAAATCTCACCGTGAAAACATGGGTGAAGTGAGCTTGACGTTAGCTGTCATTAGTGTCAATCCCCTAGCATCAGGTTGAATGACAGCTCAATTAGAGCTCACTTCATCTAGGTTTTCACGGTGAGATTTTTACAGAATACATTGGCTGATTGTTCTATCTGATGTAGTAACATCGAAGATAAGGTCAACATAATCAGTTACAGTAGCCCTATGGAATTTATCTACAAAAGTGGACGATATAATTTACATTAATTCTTTAATCTTTTGATAAAAACAGGTAATTCTTATCATTACAGTCAAAGTACGAATATTGAGAAACGGCCAATTTCGAATTACTGCATAGTTTGAAAGATAACATTTTTACGATACTTCCCTGCTTGCTGATCAGGAATATTAGGGATTAAAACTTATTACAAAAAAACATTTTTTTTTAAACTTTGTCTTGTTGTTCCGGCTAATCTCCGAATGGACTGGACCGATTTTGACGGGACATTTACTGGCAGATAGCTGATATTATATGGAGTAACTTTGGCTTTTATTTTAGAAAAAGAATTAGTAAAAAGACACATTATTGTTTTCCGACAACCACGCGAACGAAGTCGCGGGCACAGCCAGTCTCACCATAAATGATATAGGTACTTTGAAACTTTTACTTCGCGGAGCTTCTATAAATAAAACTCCAGATACTTTGAAGTATTTTAATTGTATTTGATCTTGGCGTGATCTCAATACTCAAAAAAAATCTTATAATCGCTAGCCTTATACATAATCGACGGAATCTCTTAACATCGAGATTCAGGAATGTGACGTAACAGACCAACGCCATCTAGTTTAATAAATCTAACTAAATTTCTAAAACATACTGTCTGTTTCACAAAATTGAATGCGAACATACCGCCCACCAAGGACATTATGATGTCCTTCATTACATTAAACCGCCCACCGTGAGGTCAGGGGCTCAAACTAGAATAACAATAAATTACATGTGCAACGACAAGTGGTAACGTGAAAGATTACAATTTTTTATGGAAAGTACCCTTTCTTTGGCACAAAAATCTTACAATACTTTGTGGACTGTATAAAACTTATCAAAAATTTTGGCAATTTACACCAAAAAAAAAATAGCTTAACCAAAACTAAAGTGTACTATATAGTACACGAGTTTGAACCTTGTATTATAAGGTTTACCTTACTTTGCAATTGGCAAAATACACAATTTTGACGTAGGTCGTTTGATCGAGGATCCATTACACTTGAGGGTCACTACTCGTGTAACCTTATCTAAACCAGGGTGCTTGTCTACGACCTTGCCCAAAAGCCAACGGGCAGGAGGTAAGTTATCCTCCTTGACTAAAACTACATCTCCGATACTTGGTTCTGGAATATTTTTTGTCCATTTATACCGTTGTAACAAATGAACCAAGTACTCGTCTGACCATCGCCTCCAAAAGTCTTGCAACATGCGTTGTGTAACCTGCCAGCGTCTCAGGTTGCTGATATTAGAATTTTCATAATTACGTTCAGGCACTGCTATCAGAGGCTCACCTATCAGGAAATGACCTGGTGTTAAAGGAGTGGGTTCTATGGAATTGTCAGGCAACATTGACAATGGCCTCGAATTAAGGCAGGCTTCTACCTGGGCCAAAAGTGTTGATATTTCTTCGAAAGTAAGTGTTGAATTACCTATTACGCGTTTTAGGTGGAATTTGGTCGATTTCACCCCAGCCTCCCACAAGCCACCGAAATTAGGGGAATGAGGCGGAATGAAATGCCAAGAAGTGCTGTTGTTACCCAACCACTCTCTAATCTCTACAGCCACGGAAGATTTTTCCGCAGCGACTAAATGCCGAAGTTCTTTGGAAGCACCAACAAAATTGGTTCCATTGTCGCTCCAAATTTCATTGACAATACCTCGCCGAGCCACAAATCTTTTAAAGCCAGCAATGAAACCTTGCGACGTCAAATCACTGATGGCTTCTAAATGAATAGCCTTGGTCACCATGCATACAAAGACACAAATGTATCCCTTGTATGATCGGTGGCCTCGACCCTTTGACGTTCTGATGCTGATGGGGCCAGCGAAATCCACTCCACTATTTAGGAATGGTCTTGCTGGAATGACTCGACTAGACGGTAACTGACCCATAAGTGGGGTTTGAATATATGCCGAGAACCGCCTGCACTTCACACATTTGTGTACGTGAGCTTTCACCTTTGTTTTGGCGGAAAGGATCCAATACTTAGTACGCAGCTGAGTCAACATTAGTGTTGGTCCCCCATGCAAAGTCCTCTTGTGGGCTTCGTCAATCACTAGATTGGTGAAGTGACTGTTAGGTGGTAGGATGATGGGATGTTTGACAGCCTCGTCTAAATTTGCATTATGAAGGCGTCCACTGACACGGAGAATGCCTTCATCATCGATGACTGGACAGAGACCTTTAAGCTTACTTTTCGCTTTAACGCTTCCTGTTTTTCTTATATCCTTGATTTCTTCGGGAAACGCTTGATTCTGAACAAGTTTAACACACGTTTTTGTTGCTTCTTGTATTTCTTCCTTAGTTAGATACCTTTCGAATCTCTTTTTACCATGTGATTGTCTCTTCCAACTCAAAATTCTTCTGCAGTACGCTATAACCCGAACTAACCTTTGTAATGATGAATACCTTGTCCAGAAAAGATCCTCCTGAAGAGGTTCAGTTACAACGTGAACCTTGATTGATCTTTGCTCCGTGTTGGTCATAATTGACTTTGGTCTTGTGTATTCTATCGTTTCATTATGAAGCCATGAGGGTCCTTGACTCCATAGTGAGTTGCATACAAGTTCTTGTGGTGTTACACCTCTGGATGCTAAATCTGCAGGGTTATGCGTAGATTGGACATGAGCCCAATGTGAGTTGTCGACAAGCGAGAGAATAGTAGACACTCTGTTTCCAACGAAAGTAGTCCAGTGACTGGGATGTTTACTGAGCCATGCCAAAACTACTGACGAGTCAGTCCAGGTGTGTATTTGAAGGGGTGCTATTCTCATTACTTCAGCGACTTCTGAAATGAGTTCTGATAGCAACACTGCGCCCATCAGCTCCAAACGCTGAATTGACTGCTGCTTGACTGGTGCAACCTTACTTCGAGAAGTTATCAAACTAACATGAATGGTATTTTGGGCATCAATGACTCTAACATACACCACGGCTGCATAAGCAGCAATCGACGCGTCGCAAAATCCATGTAACTCTACCAATAGATCGTCGGATTTTATGTTAACCCATCTGGGGACGCTGAACTGTTTCGTCTCTACAAGGCCTTGACGGTAAGTTTCCCATTCTGATAGAAGTTCCGGAGTTAGTTCTTCATCCCATTCCAGGCCGGCAAGCCAAAGCTTTTGAATGAAGATCTTAGAGGTTATAATGCAAGGAGCCACCCAGCCAAGCGGATCGAACAGGCGTGCGATATCGGATATTACCTTTCTCTTGGTGATTGGGGTCTGCTGTGGATCAAGTTGCACTGAATATTTAAAATCATCACTCTCACGATCCCACGAAATTCCTAAAATTTTTATAACTGAGTCCAACTTAATATCCTTTCCCTGTTCCTCTTCCTCATTGTTTCTTACCTTATGTTCTTGAATTCTCTGGTTTAGTTCGTCGCAGCTGCTAACCCATTTCTGTAGTTGAAATTGACCTTTGGTAAGTAACTTTGTTAATTCTCTATGTATGTGTAAACCTTCTTCAACTGTCTGACATCCTGTCATTAAATCATCTACGTAAAACTAATTTTTTATGATTTCAGATATTTCAGGATGGTCTTCGCTTGCATCAACTGCCACCTGCTGTAAGGTTTTTACTGCGAGGTATGGAGCCGCTGCTGTACCAAACGTAACTCTTACTAATTTGTATTCTTTTATTTCAGATTCTGGATCATCGCGCCACACTACTCGCTGAAACTCTGCATGTTCAGGAGAAACCTTCACCTGTCTGTACATTTTTATGATGTCAGCACAGAGACTTATGGGATGCATTCTCCATCTCATAATGATGTGACGTAATGGAGGTTGCAAGATGGGACCAACCATGAGATCGTCGTTCAGAGACACTCCATTTAACCCTTTCATTGAAGCGTCAAACACTATTCGAACCTTGGTTGTAGATTTGTCTTCACGTACCACGGCGTGATGTGGCAGATAAACCGCTGTACTCATATTACGCTCATCACCGTGTACAGGCTCCATATGACCAAGGTCGATGTATTCTTTGAACGCTTCTGAGTATCGAGCTTTAATTGTCGGATTCCTCTTGAATTTGTTTTCAAGAAGATGAAATCTTTTTATTGCGAGATTTTTCGAATTCCCATATTGACACTGCGGATCTTGATTGCGAAAGGGAAGGCTAACCACATAGCGACCTACTTCATCGCGGCACGTAGTTTGTGCATAAATATCCTCACATCGTTGTTCTTCGTCAGAAAGGATCTTCTTATCAGGGATAGTAGACTCTATTTCCCAGAACAGTCGCAAAAGTGCGTTCTCATCAGCCTGATCTGAGCTGCTTTGAATGACGTGATGACAATGAATAGAGTCATGACTTGACGATATCTGTCCAGAAAGGATCCAACCCAGGGCAGTATTCTGAGCTACCGGTAAGTTTGGTGGACCTTGAATGAAACCATCTCTAAGAACTTGACCATATATTTCCGCACCAAGTAAGATGTCTATCTTGCTTGGCGTATGGAACTCTGGATCAGCTAAAGGTATCCCCTTTAGCTCGGGCCAATAGGACTGCTCTAATTTTTCTGAGGGTAAAAGCGACGTAATGGTACCTAATACAAAAGCATGAACTTGGACACTAAAATTTGGATCTGAGCGTGAGTGAATAGTCACCGTGACTGTAAACTTGGAAGCAAAAGCACTGCTCTCACCGCCTATTCCAGATATAACCGACTTCGTAGGCTTCTTCTTTAGTCCGAGTAGCTGCACTGCTGATTCTGCTATGAATGATGCCTGAGATCCCTGATCCAATAGCACTCTCAGCAGTTGTGTAGAGCCACTTCTTGTCTGTGCTTTGACAAGAGCAGTAGCCAACAAAACTTGAGTAGGTAACGACCCCTTAGAAAAATGTGAAACTATATTTGAAGTTGATGGTTCGCCTGCTGATAACGATGCCTGAACACTAGACACCGCTGATTTAACTTCAGCTGCTGTATTAGGGCTTTCATTAACTACTGTGGAGTTTGAGACCGAATTTGGATGTAGCAGTGAGTGATGCCTTCGCTTACATATATGACACGACGCAGTATTACGACAAAACTTAATGGAGTGATTCGCGTTTAAACAATTGTAACACAAACGCTTGGTTTGTGCAAAGCTATGACGAGACTCGTAACTCTCTTGAGCGAACTTCTTACAATTAGATATTTTGTGGTTTTCTTTACAGAATGGACAAGTTGTTTCAATAGCCTTACTGTCGGTATTTACTACATGGTGAACTTTTGGTTTAGGTCTATTTGGCTTAGTGTCTAAAAATTCGAGCGCACGAAATCTGGATTCCAAAAAATCTCTGAACTCCGAGAGCACTGGTAATTCGTCTTTGGAGCTAATTTTAGTCTCCCATTGCTTTCGTGATTCTGAGTCAAGTTTTGAACTAATTATGTAAATGATTATGATGTCCCACGTGCTAACGTCAACTCCGAGATTTTTCAGACCATTTATACATTCCATTGTGGTATCCAGTAAACACTTAAGGCTATTTGAGCATTCTGTTACATTAGTCTGACCCAATAAGCGCTTTAATAAACAATTTGACAGAAATCGCTTATTGTTATATCTACTATGTAGCAATGACCAACATTCTTTGTAATTAACTGAAGTAACCGCAATATGTCTGACAAGTTGATCTGCTTCTCCCGACAATAAACCCTTTAAATAATGCAATTTCTGCACATCTTCTAAACTATTATTATTATGTATCAAAGATGTAAATAAATCTTTGAATGTAGTCCACTCTGCATAGTCACCCGAAAACTTTGGAATGTTTATCTTTGGTAATCTGACACTATTTGTTATTGTGTGGTCGACATTTGTCTTTGGGCTTCGATCTGCATCATAATTTATATGTTGGTTTAAGACTTCTTTTAATTGCGTTTTGTGAAAAATGTAAGTTTCTTCAGTGGTATCATAAACATCATTTATAAAATACCTATCAGATTGTTGCTGGGCGTCTGTAGCATTCTGTATTATGTTTTTATGATTTGACGAGAATTCTTTCCACAAGGCTTCAAGTGCTTCTAATCTAGTCTCAACGTACGTTTTAGTTACTCTATCTTTAGGTGATTTTTTGAAGTTAATCTGAGCCTTTTCAATAAGAAGCTTTGTATTATTTTGCAATTTATACATAGCCTCCATATTTATTAATTTTCTAAAGGCCGTAAGAAGTTACTAATATGAATTTACTATAACTACCAAAGACAAAATGTTTACCAAAGACAAATTCAATTTTTACAAATTGGTCAATTTTTCGCAACAAAGCGCAGATTGGTACATAAAATATCACAAGTTCAAGCAGGTACACTTTTTAAAACTTATGAATAACGTCCAAATAAATCTATTAAAGTCCAATTAAAACCTTTTCAGACGAAATTTTCTATCTTCAGAAAACCCGACTTGCAAATACACACATCAAAAGTGTCTAAGGATCAACATATATTTTTGAAATAACTTTTCTCCTGATTGATATTAATTAAAATTTTCTTTAAGGATTCATCAAATAAAGTGTTTTCGTTTGTCACAGTAACGATAAACCAAGTCACCTTTGCATTAATAAAGAAATTTGCCATTTTCCTAATAAAGGGATTTTTGACATTTGAACCACTAACACAAAAGTTCGAAAAAAAGACTGAAATAACAGTTTTCTTTAAAATTTTATTGGGTAACTTAAACAATTAATAATCCGTGTTTCTACCGCGAACACTAACAACACAAGAACATCGGTTTGGCATACTCAAAATGAGTTCATCCAAATCACGCTGTGGAATGGCCGCCCATGTTCGTTGCAACAACAAAAAAAGGTCTTCTTGCGACTGGATACCCTCCATATTCGGCAGAGCTCTTCTCTGTAGCATATCCCATGCATGCTCAATCGGGTTCAAGTCTGGCGACTGAGCAGGCCAGGGCAGGACATTGATGTTAGCTGCGGCGAGAGTCTGTCTTACAACTCTTGCGGTGTGCGGTCGTGCATTATCATGCATTAACTGAAATAAGGGACCGATTTGCACTTGTAGAGGAACGATGACGTCTGATACAATCGTCTCAGCATAAATTTGAGCGTTGAGGTTGCCTCTGATCCAAATACCCGCCCATACCATGATGGTTCCACCACTATAAGGATGGACTTCCTGGCAGGATTTTAATCGCTGTTGGCGTCCAGGGGTTCTCCAGTGTCGTATACGTCTTGTATCCGGTCTCATACCAAAACGAGACTCATCAGAAAAGCACACGAAACGCCATTGTTCTTCTGCCCAATTTCTGTGTTCAAGAGCCCATTGATATCGAATCCTACGATTGTGCATTGCTATAGGTGGTACCCGTAGCGGTCTTCGGGAATGAAGGTTCACTTCATGCAAGCGGTTTCTGACTGTTTGGTCGCTAATTAAGTTCCCTGAAGAGTGATGAAGCCTCACGGCTAACATCATGGCGGTTATTGTTGGAGCTCTTCGAGTTAAGATTTGAATGTATCGGTCTTGTCTCCGTGTGGTGCAGCGATACCGTCCTCCATGGCGCTCAGCCACGGTACCAGTGCTTCGGTAACGTGTCCAAAGTCGACTGATAACACTCTGACATGTATTCAGAGCTAAAGCCACAGTACGTTGCCGGGAACCAGCTTCTATCATTCCCACGGCTCTGAGCATTTCTTCCCTGCTTAAATGACGTCGCCGCTCCATAATAACGTTGGTTTTAATCAGTAGTAGGGAAACAGTAGCACTAATAATGTCTTCAATGCGTTGTATGTTTTTATAGGGAAAATATTGACAGCTGATTTTCATCTTTTACTCGAATTTGATTCACAGTTCCTGATTCAAATTATGAAATGCACCAAAAAGGATCCATATAAATTTATAAAATCATAAATTTATTACAAAGCCACATCTCAATCTCAAGAAATCCGCATAAAAATGCTTGATCCCTAGACACTTTTGATGTGTGTATGTAACAACAATAACTGTACTCACGATTTTGCCTTCAACAAACCGCACTTCACAACCACTGAATCCGTATTCACTCCACTGCGTCACCCAGATGTTGAAACCCAGGCGTATCGCGCTGGCGAACTCAACTGCTCCCGCCCTGCGCGCCTCACTCAGCTCATCAGCTGGTGATGATGATGTCCAGTCCGCCCTGCTCCACCCAGCCAGCGCCTCCGTCTGGTGCTGGTCCACACCAACTCCACTGCAGCAGCACTGGTCACTTCACTGTGCACACCAGCTTGGGTGTGCGGCGCTTCAGGGCGATCCACCCTGGTTTCTACGCCAAGAATCACAAAAACACTACTGGTTCCTGGATCTCACTTTGTCCAGCTCGATGGACCATGAAACTTTTACTTCGCGGAGCTTCTATAAATAAAACTCCAGATACTTTGAAGTATTTTAATTGTATTTGATCTTGGCGTGATCTCAATACTCAAAAAAAATCTTATAATCGCTAGCCTTATACATAATCGACGGAATCTCTTAACATCGAGATTCAGGAATGTGACGTAACAGACCAACGCCATCTAGTTTAATAAATCTAACTAAATTTCTAAAACATACTGTCTGTTTCACAAAATTGAATGCGAACATACTTAATAATTATATCATTTAGACAACAAGCAGTAATTATTGCTGTTTGTTGTCTCTTATGAACTTGGTCTTTGGATTTGTTTTTTTTTTAACGTTATCATAATTTTCGCTAAGTTATCTTACATAGCCCAATTACAATTGTCAGTTTTCTCACGACTTATCAAAAATTTTGTTGCAGTGTAATTAATTGTGTGTTCGGAAGTATACACAACGAACAGCTTAATGTATTACTGTATGCTATCATAGGAAAAACCATACCTTACTTTAGTGGTTCATTCTTGGTAGCATTCTTGTAGTTCTGCTTAAATTAAAAGTACCTAAACGGAAATAAATTACGACATCCATCAATCCATTACTTACTTTTTAATTTTATTGATTTACTTAATTATTACACATAACATCACGCTTTGTTTACCCGAAGGTGTGGGTTGAGGTGTACCAGGTACCCTATTACAGCCACGTGTCGCCATTAATAAAGAGGCGAATCTTAATTTGAAAAAGGTTAATATTGCATTAGGTACCTATAATTATTAATTGTTATTTTAAGAATCCCTAATGAGTTTTTTTTATTACGTAACAGATTAATTCGAGAAGAATATTGATTGAATTACCTCGTTGAAATCAAGTTTAAATTGTTTCTTTTGTGTAATTTGAATAGAATATATCGCGTATGACAACAACCTCATTAGTCTGATTCGTCAGTTTGGCTGGTGTTTTTGAAAATCAATCGTTAATTGTACCGGTACACGTTTCTTTTTTTGCAACTGAAATATCGCTATCACTTCGCTTAGCGTTCTTTCTGACTATTTCTCTTTCTGCTCGGCTCCTAAGGGTCATAGCGTGATGCTAAATAGCCTATAGCCTTCCTCAAGAAATGGGCTATCAAACGCAAAAACAAAAAAAAAAAACAAATCCGACCGGTATTTCCAGAGATTAGGGCGTTCAAACAATTTCGGCTTTATTATTAACAAAGTATATAGATTGTTTTAGCCTTTTGCAATTATGTTAGGATCAGTATAAAGTTTTTCTAATTTAGTATTGTACTCGCTTGAATTGCTTTAATAGGATTTCTTCAAAATTGATATCATCTATCTAAGTATAAACAAATTATAGCGATAAATGAAATGCGTTTTTAGACCAAGGCTGCAGATTCTTGTTGCCAACTGACATGACTTGTGAGGTTGCGACAATATCTTGCGTTTTGTTTTTTTAAGCATAACTTTAATGTTTCATGGTAGAACTTCTCGAAAGATTCAATTTTGAGCGTGAATGTGGATGGCTAGAGTAGGGGAAGGCCCAAGTAACGATGGATGGACTTTCTGAGAGATACAGCTAGAAAGGGGGTAACTACCGGGATGACGACTAAAAGAAGTGTGGAAGGGATAAACGCAAGAGAAATGATGATGATGAACCTCAAGAAAGATTAAATTGGGATAGGAGGTATTTGAAGCATGCACATCGTGTGTCAATTTGGCATTATTTTGTCATCAAAATTATTAATCAACTCAGGTAGGAAAAAGAAAATGTCAATAATATTAAACTTTTTTTTTTACACATGCTGGTATTTTATGCTAAGAATTAAGATACGGGAAAACGTTAAATGTTAATGCAGATTGCAGGTTGATGACCGAATGTTGACTTAAAGGAAGGTAAACAGGTAGCACAATAGTAAAATATCAGTGAAATGGATGACATTTCACTTTAATTGTTGATCTCGACCTTTAGAAGAGACAGGAAGAGGAAAATTTCTTTAAGTACGAAACATCTGGTAGTATTTACAGAAGACCAGGGGGCCTAAAAAGGCCACTTTGGCAGAATCATAAAGCAATTATCACGCAATTCATCTGTTTGACAGTTTCACACCTATATATCCCTGAAGGGTTAGGCAGAGGTGTACCTATAGCATTTTACGAATCTCCATAAAAAACTGTCATACAGATGAAATTGCGTGATATGAATTGTTTTGTGATTCTGCCAAAGTGGCCTTTTTAGGCCCTCAGGTAATAAAATATTTGATAGCTGTATTTTTTTTTAAATCTTAATTCTCATCACAAATCTTTATAACTTATATTTTTATTTATGTTAAGTATATTTTTTATTTTATTTTTTAATGAGCATTTGTTTATACTCAAACTCAAAAGGAGTTTAGGACGCCATATTTTAGTTTGTTAATATGTAGTTTTACTTAGGTTAGGATATTATATTTTTATGATTTATTAGTGTATTAGATTTAGAAGTTTATCCACCTACGAGTATATGTATAAATACTCAATGAACACTTCCAAATATTTTAGATAAAGCGCTTGATTGTTAGATATTTCTTTGAGTCAGCATCCTCATTCAGTTTCAGAGATTTGCTGAAATGTGAAAATACACTCCAAAAATTTATACTTCATTGAAATTTAAAATTTCGCTAGTTTTGTTAATGATATTAGGCATAATGTCTAGAACTATTGGAGAAAGTTTGAATGAATTTGTCTTGAAAAACGACACCAACTTCGTTGATCGGGAAAACCGATTTCTGATTCACTCTTCAGCCCAATTATGTCTTATGGAATATGGTGTTCATATGTATTATATACGATATATATATTGTACCTAGTGATTTTTCTTGCGAGTACCAAGGAGCGCAAGAAAAATCAATGAACTTTGTAATATATTTATTTCTAACAATGACGTGTCACAAACTTTGTAAGTACAATTTTGTGATCCAAGGATTGGTCTGCATTTTCTTCGATTCGAATTAGATTTCCATATCATTATCATGTTTATTTAAGTACATGATTAGTTTTATTCCGTAAGTATTAATAGATCAGCTGGCGTGATGTGGCTTTAACGATACGTTATCCAATTGACATGTTTTTCCGTGACCTCGATAGCTCTTAATGCGTAGGCCATTAGGTACTGGCTCCATCTTATTAATTTTAAAGTAATTTACTTATACTATAAAAAAGGTAAATGTGAATTGGACCATGTTTCTTCATAATGGAAAATTGATTTTAATGTCGTAGAAGCACGACTGGTTCGTGATATCGTACACGTATGTAAATACTAGCTTCAGCCCGCGACTTCGTCCGCGTGAAATTTCGCCCTCCCTCCATCCACCCTCTTAGGGGTGGAATTTCGAAAAACCCTTTCTTAGTGGATACCTACTCTTCACAAAGAACACACCCTCCAAATTTCATGTCTCTAGGACCAGCGGTTTAGGCTGTGCGTTGTTAGATCAGTCAGTCAGGACTTTGAATTGTAAGTATATAGATGACGTAGACAAAGACAATAAATAAACTTTGGACTTGAGTGAGTTTTATCGATGATATAGTTGCACAATAAATTTTTGTGGCAGGTCCTAATACGAATATGAAACATTCTTTCATAACAAAAAAGCAATTTCCCTTATTATTTATCATATTCTAATAATCTAATAATATTCATAATCAAATGCATGAGGACAGGTAAAAAATGTTGATGCCTCTGAACTCAGAAATACTTTAAACGTAATAAAGGAATATACAAACAAACGGCTGTTTTGTACTATGTAGACATTTACTTAGTGATAAAACTGAAAGACTCTCCCTAGATATATCTAGAGAGTCCTTATTTTTTTACCAGTCGGCTTTACGCGGAATGTCCTATATGGCAAATAATTTAATTTAATGTTCTGTGTCTTGTAATGTTAAATACTTTGCATTCCTGTTTGTATACAATCAAGTATTTTCAAACTGAACAGACTGCTGTGCTGCTTGATGCAAAAACTTAGAACAATAACGACGTCGAATGACGAAGAATAAAAACAATTAATGAATAAGTTATTGTCTCTGTGACGCGAGAATTACACAGCAACTGACAGTAAAAATAGCCAGGATCTCTTTACTAAGCTAGAAACATTAAAGGCAAGGATTAATTAAAACAATGATGTCTTCAGTAATTTAATGCGGTGTAATTTAAATTGATAGGTTTGCATGCAACTAATGATAAAGTGTAACGTGTTATAAGTGTACGTTTGACCCTTGTACCTACTGCAATGTGCTATGTTATTATAGTCTGCGATTACGACACTAATCAAAATGCAGAAGTGAAACACTCTAATAAAGTAGTTGCTTAGTTTACTGATGATCATATCAGCAGGCACATCTAGCAATTTAAGAAAGTTTTTATTAAATTCTCTCCCAGCGACAGACTTGAAACCTTTTATATGATGCAAGTTACTTGCCTGTGGCCTACAGGCTTGCGTCGTATAAACACTGTTTGGACGGTGCATCTTTTATATTGCTGTTTCAACTTATGGTAAGTCACAGACAATTTGATAGCACCGTCTGCACCGTGTACATCAGGCATAGATACAATCAATTCTTCGGCTTTTCGCTTCAAATGAATAAGTCCGATTCCTCCTGGAAAAACAATTCTATGAACGATTAGATACTTACGACTGAAAGAGACGTTCGCTTTTAGATTTTCTTTATATATTTTTCTTATTCCTCCTTGGTCATCTTTCCTTATTCAACTTTCTTCGTACTTTCACACGAGTACTTGAAGATGTAGTATATATTAGAATAACAAATAGCAAGGAATGTAACAATACAATCGATAGTGTACAATCTAAAGCCCATATGGGAAGTGGACTTTGCAAGGCATGAGTAATGTTTGATGTGACGAACAAAGGGCTAGCTTACGTGCCGTAAGTAAAACCGTCTATATATATTCAAGTTACATACAATTCTGAACTTTTGCGGCGTTGTACAGAATCTAATTCAAATGAACAGTTTGTACCTATGCAAATAGGAATGAGGAAGTCAAGTGTTTGCACGTGGTTATCTCATACATACTCAGCCTATAATGTTCCCACTGCTGGGACACAGGCCTTCTCTTTTTGATAGGGCTGTAATCTACCACGCAGGCCCAGTGAAAGAAGAAAATACATTTATTTAGAATACACAAATAAAATAAAATATAATACCCAATAAGTGTAAAGTCCGATGTAAGAAATTAGCAGGAAAGTGTGCTTCACAGCTGCGCTAAAAAGGCCCAGTTTAGCAAAAATGCCAGACAATCTAATGCCTGACGCTGGTTTTTAATTGGACCTGATGTGTGAGGTAACGGATGTAAATCAGTTTTATACTGCAATGTGACGTGTGTATGCATACTTAAATAAATAAAATAAATTAGTGTCAGATAAAAATAGTAACGAATATGTATAAACAGTGTGATATTGAGTAACATTGCAAAAACAAACAAAAAATACTGTTAAATAAAAGTGCGAGTTCGTAGATGTCACATGTCTTCGAATTTTTGGTTCTAGGACATGCCCTTTTCCTGACGATGTTTTCCTTCACCGTTAGTAAAACTTATAAGAATTCCACGTTACAATTTTTATTGACGTTAAATTTTTAACTATGAGCTCGTTGAAACGCGTGTGAAACTGTATGAATAACATATACTTTATTATAACTGGGTTCAATATACTGCTAGGGTCTTTGAATATTTATTACTGCCTCCGAGTGTCGTAAGAAGTAGGACATAGGACATTATACTCGTAAGAAGATACACAACAATTTCTGCTTGCGCGAAATAACAACTTGGATTACCTTTCTTTCTATTAAAAATATGTTACTACAAGCTTCTGCACGCGCCTACGTCTGTGTGAAATTTCTTGTTCTCCTGACACACCGCGTCGCATCGCATCGCCTGCCCGCGCTGTTACGTCGTTTTCGCTTTTGCTTTTCTTGGCTCCTAAGGGTCCTAGCGTTGTGTTCCTAAGGAATTGGGCTATCAGATGCCTTAAGATTTTTAAAAATCTGACGGGAAGTTTCAGAGATTAGCGCGTTCAAACAAAAAAGCTCTTCGGCTTTATTCGCCCCGCGGTTTAACCCACGTAATTGTCCCGTGGGAATATCAAGATAAAAAGTAGCCTATGTGTTAATCCTGGTTGTAAACTCTCTGTGTGCCAAATTTCATCCAAATCCGTTCAGCCGTTTTGTGCGTGAAGAAGTAACAAACATAAACACATACAAACTTTTGTATTAACCTTCGGAGCCATAACATACATCGACCAATAACATTTTTGTTAGTCCTATGTATACAATGAGAATAAAAACATAGTACATACCTATCTCCAAGCAGATCTGGGAAGATGCAAGCGTAGATATAAGCTTCTATACTGCGCAAGATGTAAAAATGTAAGTGAGACTCAAAAGACATCGGGCGAGGAAAACCGGTTGCTCTAATGGTGTTAGTAAGTGTTTATCTAGCAACCACAGCGTGCTTTGAAATATTGCAATTGCAAGATACAGTAGTATTTGTTAAAAACAGATAGTGAAATATCGTTATCAATTTCATTACGTTAATCATTCGTTAAGAGCAGTGGTGGCCGAGGTGAACCCACGACCTCGTAAGTCGTGGGTTTACGTTTTTTTTTTTTTTTACGTTTTTTCTTTTTTATTGGGTTCGAATCCAAGGTGCTTTAATTTGTGTAAATAATTTCATCATCACATCTCTCGAAACGGTGAATGAAAACATATCGTGAGGAAACCGGCATGTCCTAGAACCAAACATTCGAAGACATGTCACATCTGCCAACACGTCGCATTGTCCCAGCAGTGGGAACATTATAGGCTGATTATGCATCATTAATCGAATGTCCAGTGTTTTATGGCTTCTAGCAACAATGTTGAATACTAATTGAAAATTGAACGGTCTTTGTACTTAAAGAAACATAATCAAGTAGTCATCGTACCTACTTACTTTTTTTAAATTTATTTTCTCTACTTAGTGTGCATACACACGAGCGACAAGCGTCGACGACAGAGGCAACTGCAAACGTCGATGCGTGTCGGCGACAGCTGACAAAGCGTGTCGGCAACGTGTAGTTGATTACGGTGCTCAAATACACGAGCGGCATGTTACGTCTTACGTCGTCGGTTGCCGCCGACAGCCCGACACGCGTAGGCTGTTGTCGCCGAAACGCGTCGACGCTTGCAGTTCCTACTGTCGTCGACGCGTTTCGCTCGTGTGTCACACTAAGGTACAGACGCCAGCACATCAACCTACTACAATCTGTCAGATTTCTTTGATAGATTTTCAACTTTATCACTAAAGCATAAGGTTCAAAGTTGATTGGGAAATTTTGACAGTTTCGGGTAGGTTGATGTGCTGGCGTCTGTACAATCATTGACATGAGAAAGTTGCCAATTTGGCAGACCTCTACAGTTCCTTTGTTGTGAATTCATTCGAAATCATTAGCAAAATATGGTGTGATTGTACAGTGTCAGGTTAAACGAGGGACATACTTTACAGCCGGTAAGAACAATTGACGGGAAATGCTACTAAAGTGGTAATCTATTTGACTTTAAAATTAGGTAGGTACATTGTCATGGACATATTGTTTAGTTTTCTCAAACGATCTAGCTAGAGTTCATTATTTAGGTTACCTTACTCGCTATCGGTTGAATCATCCTACGAATCCCTGTACCAAGCCAGCACCCTAATTACCTAATCCATTGCTTCATATGTTCGTAAAATTTGTCCGCTCAGCAACGTAAATAACGCAATGAATGTTGTTGAACTGTCAAAATTAAAGCTATTGCTACTGACAGTGTGTTACGCCATTACCCCGCTGTTTATAGTAGGTAGCATTGTCGTAACTGCAGCGGTTATTGATGGAATCCATTTACAGCATCAGACGGATAACAATGTAGTGTTGTCATAATGGTGCCGATTCAATTGTTCACAAACTAAACTAAATTTAAATTCAGTGCATCTTTTTCTTTCTATTTCAATAAGAAAAGGACAGATTTTTTTTTTTAATTTAGTCTTGTCAAATTAATCAGCGCCTGACACTACTCCATACAAGTTTAGACGTGATTAAAAACTTGCCTACTAAAATTACGTCAATTTACGTCAGGCGCTGATTAATTTGACAGGACTAAACTAAAATATATCTTCTGTCCTTTTCTTATTGAAGCAGAAAGAAAAAGATGCACTGAACTTAAATTTAGTTTGTGAACAACAGAATCGGCACCAATATCCGGAAAAAACCATAATTTAACTAACATGATTGCTTGCAAAAACTCACAATTTCCGAACGAGGAAGGCAAATCTATTTCTGAGTTCTGACATAAAAATTTAGCTGGGCCATCCAGGCAAGACGTCATCCTATATTAAGTACGTACACAATTTCTGTTTTGCACAAGCGGGTCTGTGAACTGGTTAAAAACACGACCTCTAAGCAACAGCATATAATAATAACTTAATGCTCTGTAATTACTTGAATTTTGAATGTTCTTGCCTAATCTTTTAATTTGAAAGGACTGGCGACAATTATCATGAATAAAATAAAAAAAAAAAAAGTTATTTGTATAGTCAAGGCCATGGACTGATCTAATCTAACTTTTCCGCTATATATAAGATTTCTGATATATAAGATTTCTTAATTAGTTTAAGGATATCCAATATCCTCTCCCTGAAGACAGACGTTTTAGCATTTTGCAGATCATTGATTAAGTAAGAGGTAGGGTCTCAGGCCTTCCTTGAGGAGCTGGGGGATCGAATAATGGGGGATCGATTTTCCCACCCGTACGCAAAAAGCGCGCTTAGACGTAGAGTTGCGCACTGGTTAGGATTTAGCGGTTGTCACTGGGAATATATGCTAATATCCTACTTCATACCTTTTGGCTAACAAAACCTTTTCTTTCTCTTAGATGTGAAGACGATCCTCAAGTCGGTCTCCGGCCGACTACGGTCTGGCGAGCTGACTGCCATTATGGGACCATCCGGTGCTGGAAAATCCACACTACTCAATATTCTCACAGGATACAAGTAAGTGAAGAATTCTATTGTAGTCCTGCCAATATTGCACCAGATATGGAGAATAAACTGGCACGGTGCGACGACGGCATATCTTCATTCTGTTTTTGCTGAACTGAAACTCGGTATGTCAGTTGCGTAGAATTGTGCATAAAGGTTCCACCTTTCACTGGTTCGAGGTGGTTTTACAAGGCGCCATACACTGAAGAGACAACAATAGGACAATGAATAAAAACTCTGGCAATACAAATGTTGATGAGTATTGTGGACTTTCAAATAAATCCTAACATCGAAATTAAAAAAGTGATTTTTTCAAACACAGTCTTAGGGCCGACTATCGATTTTGCCGATCAGTCGACTATCTATAGTGACTAAACATTGGATATATTTGGTTGAATTTTCGTATGCAGACTGGACAATACATTAGATAATGTATTGTCCACCTTGTATGTTTATATTATAGTTATAAGGATAGTAAGACATTGAAAAGATGTAGTGATGTGACTGTGTCACGTAGATCCAGTAAATCATTAGATTTTTGGACTTAACGATGCTTAGGGGATACAAGTAACAAACACATTGGGTTCGCAGGAAATACCTGATTCATGAAAATTGCATAAATGTTGTGTCAAATTGATAAACACAGATAGTTGATGATTCGAATTGATTACGATGCTCTTTTACGACGGAATCCGATTACAAAATGGCGGAATGCTCGTAAAAATTAAGAATTGAATTGACAATGTAGAGAACAATGCAGTTTGATGCAAAGACCAAGAATATAATTTTAATAAAATCAATAATAAAGAACGCTGATTTTTGCGCTGCCTTAAGTCAAGGCTTGATACAAACGTAGGTAGGTATGCCATACATCTTTTCTGTACCATGACTTGCATTTTTCTCAATCGGGACGAATGAAATAACCACAATACGCTAGTAGTAGGCGTTAGACACGACCTGACCAACCCACTCCAGACGACAGTTGTACTAGAAGTCATTCCACAATTTTAAATCCATCACGTATATGTTACACAACTTCCCATATTACGTCATTTGTACTAAATAAATCTCTTGTACTTTACTCATGTACCTATTATGTACATTTGTGATCTCCTAGTGTCATCATTTCTAGGATAGTTGGCGAGTTGCGACAGCTGTTACGCAATTTGAACGCATACGCAAACTATGTCATTTCATAAATTCTGCGTTATGCTATGTTATAAGTTTGATACTTACTTGAATTTATGTTAATATTTATTATTAAAAATGTAAATTGAAGGACTTGGTTCTTCCTGGCAGAGTCACCAAGGATCTTCAATTTCTGAAATGCAATGAATGGGTCACATTCTCCTTGTCATAGTCTCTTTGACATCTATTGTATTTATTTTTACTATATTTGGAGGGCATTTAGTAAATTCATTTTTCTCAAGACTTAAATGTGGCTATTAGTTACCTACGCTGTTTTATTTATTAGGTATACTAGTAACTCTCCCCTGCTTCGCACGGTTTTCGACTTTACAAAACATCGAGATTTTTTAATAATAATTTTATATTTTGCACATGAACCTTGAATGAATAATAAATTCTCTAAATGTAGGTGAAAACAGCATCAAAATCCGTTGCGTAGTTTAGAAGAACAACGCGGTCACACAGACAAACACGAAAAGCGGCTTTAGTTTATAATTATGCATGTAGATATAGATTTACTCAATGCCTGTACATCGCATGCGCCTGAGATACACAAAGTACTCATAAAAAAAAAACAAACGGAAAGCTAAAAAAAACGTTTAAAAACAACTTTTAAAATCCTCCGTAGCCATGTTATCCGAGGGACAATTCTTGTGATTTTAAAAACGTCTGATCTCAGTCTCAATCTGTTAAAAATACCTATAATTTCCCTACATTTTTGACATTTTCATTTTTTGAAGTAAAATTGAAATCATTGTCTAGTTTTAGTATACAACAGCACATCAAGCTAGTCGAAACTGTAAATTTTTTCCAATCAACTTTGAACCTAATGCTTTAGCGATGAAGTTGAAAATCTATTAAAGAAATTTGACAGATTGTAGTAGCTTTATGTGCTGGCGTTTGTACTTTGGGGGAAAACTGGTGGCCTGAAATACAGGCTTCGGCACTAGTCTCCCACTATATTTTTTTTAAGCTCATGACTGGACAATATTATTTTTTTGTTATTATTTTATAAGGATATTGTGCTGAGAAAATAAATAAATACTATTATTAGTTATTATAATTTGTTTGTCGCCGAGATGAGACTGCGACTAGATTTTTAACGTTTTAAATTACGAGAATCGGCCTTCAGATACATTTTTATAAGTACATCAGATGAATTAAACTGGTTTAAAACACGTTTTGCTATAGTTTATAAAGTTTATCTACGTCATTTTGTATCTAGTGACATTGCGATGTTGCTTCAATGTCACAACAGGCTGGCTATAGGGTTGGTAAACAAACAGTTCTGATGCAGAAGTCAAGCTTTGTATCATTGTGATGAAATTTGGACCCAATCCTGTGAATCATAGGGTCCTAACTCCAAAGTGATGGAAACATCTGCAGTTTGTTTGGATGGACTTAAGAAGTCCATTTCACCATCATTGTCAGCGTCTTTCTCAAATCTCCACAGATGTCTCGGGACATGGGCCTCGAAATTGCCATAAATTACCATTCTTTCTTGGCAGATGGTGTTGTGATTTTCGGTAATATAACTAAGGGTAATTTTAAATGATAATGGTTTTAAATGAGGCTCTTAGGGTAAAAATAATAATTTAATTAACATCGTCAAGTAATTGATTAGTCGTTAGTAAGACGTCATTTGACAATCAGTCTTACGAAGGGGTATCGTATTATCCTGTAACTGGGTTGTGGAGGTCAGATAGGCAGTCGCTCCATGTAAAATACTGGTATTCAGCTGCATCCGGTTAGACTGGAAGCCGACCCCAACATAGTTGAGAAAAGGCTAGGCAGATGATGATGATCGTTAAATAATTACTTAACTAAACCATTTATTACTAACTGTTAGTCTTAAACTTACTTAATCTAGAAATAATGAAGTTGTCTTCTTAAAAAATATGTTTATTATTTCTATGGAGGTATTAATTTTCAATAATATCTAAGTAGTTAAATTATACGGGGTTATTTGAACGATTTCATCAAGATTTTAAATCATTTAATACTTGAAGGCCAATTCTCGTAGGTATTTAAAAACCGGCCAAGTGCGAGTTGGCCTCGCACACGAAGGGTTCCGTAAGACCATGCAATATTTAACACTACATATAAAATAACGGCAAAAAAATGACACTTGTTGTATGGGAGCCCCCCTTAAATGTTTATTTTACTATGTTTTTAGCTGTGAAAATTTCAACTGTCTATGAAAATGTCACTGCTATCATGATGCGGTTCATGAGATACAGCCTGGTGACAGACAGACGGACGGACGGACAGTGGAGTCTTAGTAATAGGGTTTTTACCCTTTGGTACGGAACCCTAAAAACTTACAAAATTTTGTCGCAATCTCATCTTAGGGACAATCCCAAAAACTTGTCAAAAATGTGGGGGAAGTTAGAGGTATTTTTGACAGATCGAGACTGAGATTAGAAAGAGAACATTCTTAAAATTACTGGAATTGCCTCTCTGGTTGTGGTTTTCATTAAAACTAATAACTTTTCTTTGCCAATATAATTAAGAATAACAATAACTCTGACTAGCCATGTAAAAATGATTTTAAGCTACATACGAAGTCGAAGAACAGAAGTTGTTTTATGTTTAGGTAAATAATCTTGCCAGTCCTTTTGCCAAAGAACCTGTTATTCATTCCATCAATGTTATTATCCTATAACTCTAATGTCACGCAAATCACACTAATATTATAAAGGCGAAAGTTTGTGAATGTGTGTGTGTTTATATGTTTGTTACTTCTTCACGCTCAAACGGCTGGACCAAGTTTGATAAAATTTTGTACGGAGGTAGCTGACTCTCTGGATTAACATATTTATTCCGATATTACCACAGGATCGAAACTTATGCGGATGAAACCGCGGGGCGCTGCTTATGTCCGCTTAAACATAAAAGAACATGCTGGAAGATGCAATCAAAAGCCTTTACAGAGTTTATAGGTCATCCTGAACAGTGATCTGATAACACAGACTTTGGCCATTTTCCTTTATTCTCGCTTATAGGACAATCAATTGTCTACATGGCAGAGGTCAGTTTTGTCTGTTTTAACTACAAAGTTTTAAATTCGTCATCGTCGCACATATTACTAATCCATCGAATAAAACAAATAATATTGTTTTCAACATCAAAACCGGACTTGGTTATCAAAGCTATACATGTAGCAGTAAAGTGGGTCGAGCGTCCGAGCGCGGCCATTACGCAGTTTGTGTCTACTGTTGCAAACATTTTTATGAACTAGAAAGAGAGGTGTACTACTGTCTCTCACTGCACTGCTCATCAAACCATCATTTTACTCGGAGTAGTAACAATTTTAACAGTAAAAGGAACAAACCTGGGACTTGAAACGTTACTCAAAATAACGTTACGCGTAGTTCGGGTACCGATAATTTGTACCGTTCCACCAGGATCGTAACAAAATTAATTCCTTGGCTATAGCGATACTGACAAACGGAACGAAATCTTTAAACTGTTCATTGACCATATTACCAATATATCGTTATTAGTATAAAGATATAATAACGTTATTGATTTCGGTACTCATCGACTTATAAGATGACGAAAAAGTATGAAGAACTAGCTTCCGCCCGCGGCTTCGCCCGCGAGGTATGTCGATAAAATCTATCCTATGTCCTTCCACGGGGTGCAATCTATCTCTCTGCCAAATTTTATTGAAATCCGTTCAGTGGTTTAGGCGTGAAAAGGTAACATACAGACAGACAGACAGACTTTTTAGAGTTACTTTCGAATTTATAATATTATATGAAGAATAACGTTACAAATGAATCTGTAACGTTTCACCTGTAACGTTATTATCTTATGGGTAGAACATCCTGTAAAAAATTGGAACCGGAAAAAAAAGTCATTCGGTAGGTACACCTCTGCTTCACACTTCGAGGAAAACAGTCGTGGGTGTCATGTTATGTTTATTTATTAATTTATTTACTGTTTTGTATTTTCACATTTCTGAAGTATCAAATTCAATTGGTATTGTAGGTACTTATTTGCTTTCATTCATCAACAAATCGCTTGATTGCTATTCAAGACATTGTGCATTGTATGAAATGGACACGTGGTCAGTCACCTTTTTATGGAAAGTATTTATCATTATAGAAACACTAGCAGCGCCCCGCAGTTTCACCCGCGTTAGGATCGATCCCGTGGGAATATCGGGATAAAAACTATCCTATGAAATATGTATGCAGTCTGTAATGTAGGTATGTTATTGACTTATAATAGTCAAGTTACTTGAATGTTATCGCTTGCGCGTGATTCGATTCCCGGGAACTTTGTTGTAAACATTAAAATATCGGTTTGTTTTATCATAGTTATGTTTTATTTTACAACACATATAGGATACTGTTTCTTAAATAATATCAATAAAATGAAACAAAGGGTGTATAATGGTCATTCGATAATTCTTCTAGTGAGTCTGGGACACCCTGTGTAGCAGTTTACCTACCTATTATGTATGTCAGATTAAGGTATTTTTCCTTTTAGATAAAGCAAAGAGTCGATTATTGAGTTTATTGTCTGACAATTTTTGTGATTTTAGAGAGACGAATAAAAAAGATGTTTGAGTTGGCTGTGCTTTTTGGAATACCTATCACAATAACGAGTGACAATGACTTTATTTGTGAGTCACTCTGAAGTACATACAAAGGACAATCCTTTAACTACATGCATTAACTTGACAAGAATATAATGTCATGTCTTGGTTTTTTTTCAGTTTTTGTTTTTATAATCAATTAATCATGAACGACAACTTATGTTTTGTTGAAAAAAAAAAAAACAAAATTAGTTTCCGTTCAAACCACAGTTAGTGTTTTGCGAAACTCCCATTTAGGGACACAATAGGTAGGCAAATGAAGGCTGAATGGTAAAGTTATTGATGCATTAAATCATGTTTTATTTAAAAGTCAATAAATAAGCTTTATTTAATGTGGGGGCGATAGCCGACAGTGACTTTGTCAGCTTATTATTTTTACGATGAGGAAAACTCCAGTAAATGTTTGAATATTGAATAAATTAATTTGAAGTTATCGTTACCATATGCAAATTCTTCTATTTATTTATCAGAGTATTGAGATTAACATACACATTAGGGACAACAACATTGCTTCGAATAAGATTTGTGCACCGAAAACCTGATGAAGATTAAAAAAAAGAATCGATACCTACTTACCTGCTATAAAAGAAAAAAAAAATAACAGGGCAGTTCACTAAGTCCCAACCTAATAAGACTTTATTTGATAAACATGTACGGTACAGTAAAATTTTATAGGGTCAAATTAAATTAGCTAGAAAAACTGTGCAGACTTGATGTGTATCGATATCAAAACATAATATAATAAAATAAAAATGATTTGATGTTTTTTTGGGGATCAATGAACGCTGGTAGTTTTGTTACTAGAAGTTTGATTTAGGAAAATCTGTTTTCTTTTGTTAACGTAGTTTAGATCATCACGGCCAAAAACGTCTGCAAAAATTTCATGAAAAAAAAAAATGACACAGATTTTTTAAACTGATATTTTAAGTGACTACACTAACTGCGGTCGATGACCCCACAAAAAAAACCTTCAAATTAATTTATTTTTAAGGCTACGTACCCAAAGGGTTAAAATGGGACCCTATTACTAAGAATCCACTGTCCGTCTGTCACCAGGCTGTATCTCATGAACCGTGATAGCTAGACAGTTGAAGTTTTCACAGAATGTGTATTTCTGTTGCCGTTATAGTAATAAATACTAAAAACAGAATAAAATAAATATTTAAGGGGAGCTCCCATACAACAAACGTGATTTTTTTGCCGTTATTTTATATAATAATAATATAATATAATAATAATAATAATAAGCCCCCTAAAATCCTACCTTACGTCCAAGCTGAACACCTAGCTACGTGGGGGGCGGACACGCGTACTGTACAACTGTACAAAAAACTTACGCGGCTAACAAGGAAAGGTAACCCTGTATGGAGATGAGTAATAAAAGAATATATAATTTACGGTCGCTTCCCGGGGAGCGCCGGGGCGCATCTGGAGCCGATGCTAGATGCCACAGCATGCGAACCATCGGCGGTGAGGAGTTGAGCAAGCGGGCTCCTACCGAAAAAATTGTTACAGCTGGTCGTAGTGAGCTGAACAGGCGGGCTCATAACGTCGAAGCTACAGCCGATTCCACGGGCGATGATACCATTTCATTATTCTCATCCATCCCTTCGACTCGCCCGTCCTACATGACAAGAAGAACAACTAGCTTGTCCACCAGCAACACGCTTGATAGTGTTGTGCGAGATGTCAACATTGACTCTGAGCTTGCACCCACTTCAAGCGCCCCAAGTACACGCAGACGATGGACACCTGAAATGAATAAGTTCATTCTGCGCACTTACTTTCAATTGACTTTATTAGATACAGACAAAAGAACTTATCTCGAACCACTCCACCTGAAATTTATAGAAAAATACCCGAACATGCAGGTTAGTCGACAGAGAATAGGAGATCAACGAAGAGCTATACAAAATAACAAATTACTACCGCAGAAAACAATAGACGAGATACAAAAAGAAGTACAAGAAGAGTTAGACCGACTACAATTAAACCATTTTACTCTACAATCACAAAACTCTATCGACCACACACAACAAACACCTACACCGACACAAATGCAATCTACAACCTTAGAAACCCATACTACACAAAATAAAATACCGACTCGAATGAGATGGACTAGCGAACAAAATGAAGGTATAATGCGGTCTTATTATAGGGTTACAGATTTAGGCAGAAATGAGACAGTTTATAGAAGACGCATGTATGTAGATTTTATAAATACTTTTCCATCACTTGCTCACCTAAGCGAACAACGAATTGCTGATCAGAGGAGAGCAATAATAAACAATAAGTACATCACCAATGATAAATTAAATTCATTAAAGTCAGAGGTGTCTGAAGAACTAGGACTAGATAACCTTAATTCACGGGAAACGATACCAGTTATTAATAATATCAATAATACTAATACCATAACCCAAATAACAAACACTATAGAAGAACCTACACATAACATACAAACATCAGCTAACACTGAATTAAACAGTATAACAGAAATACAATGTAACCCACAAATTAACCCAGATAGGGACCCATTCATAGATGATACTTTCCAACAAGCATTCCAATTTTTTAAAGAAACTAGCCCTATTAATAGAATTTACATTCCTAAACAGAAACCATCTAAAAATCTAGCAAGAATAATTGACTATCTAAACAAAATCATACTCCCAGAAAATGTCAATGAAGACACCGAATTCAACACATTACAAACTATCATTTATTGTGCCGCATGGACCGCTGCTAAGGTAAACGGAGCAAGAATAGTACTCGAACTGAGAGGAGAAATAATTCGAGGTAAAACAGAATATAAGCCAAAATGGCAAAGACGGTTAGAGCAAAAAGTTAAAGATTTACGAAGGAAAATAGGTAGAATGACACAATTTATGAACGGCAGTAGCAGTAGAAAATTAAAAAAACATGTAAAAAAGATCATAAAACTTTATAAAATTCATACCGTACACGAAGAACCAAACACACAAGCAGCACACACATTAGACACACTAAAACAAAAACTCTCTGTCGTAACAGGCCGACTCGAAAGATATAAAGCATGCACGTTAAGAAAACAACAAAACACTCAATTCTCCCACAATGAAAAACTTTTTTACCGTAATATCAGACAGGCAACTGCAAATATTCAACACAACAACCCATGCGACACTGAAAATGACATCCTTGACCCAGATACACTACAACACTTCTGGGCAAGATTATGGGAACAACCTATTTGCCACAATTCCCAAGCTGATTGGATACAATCAGAATTATCAAATAACAATACAAACATTCAACCGATGGTGTTTGAGCACATATCCCCAGAAATATTTCATAAAGTTCTGACGAAGTTACATAATTGGAAAGCTCCCGGATCAGACCACATCCATAGTTACTGGTACAAAAAATTCACAGCAATTCATTGTTACCTATTTAATTTCATAAATTCATTCATCCAAGACCCCAAATCAATACCTTCTTACATAATGACAGGAACAACTTTTATGATACCAAAAGACCGTAAAGACCTCTCTAATCCAGCGAAATACAGACCCATTACATGCTTGCAGACCTTGTATAAGATCATAACATCCTGTATATCTGAATTGATATACGAGCACATTGACGCCAATAACATCTTAGCCGAACAACAGAAGGGATGTCGAAAGTACAGCCAAGGCTGCAAGGAACAATTAATCATAGACTCCGTTATTTTAAAAAAAGTTCAGAAATCCAAATCGGATTTATTTACAATGTACATCGATTACAAAAAAGCTTATGACTCTGTTCCCCATTCATGGTTAGTGCAAGTACTAGAAATTTACAAAATACACCCGTCTGTAATAACATTCCTCAAGACCGTGATGAAAACTTGGACTACAGTACTAAGACTCACTACACCAACCGAAACAATAGACACCGGCCCAATTAAAATACAGAGAGGAATCTTCCAAGGAGATGCACTCAGCCCACTGTGGTTCTGCCTTGCTCTAAACCCCCTATCTAAAATATTAAACGCAACCTTATTAGGAATCTCTTTAAATTCTACTGCTACCAATGGACAGGATGACCCCCAGGGTGGCATTTTAAACCATTTACTGTACATGGATGATATTAAACTATACGCAAAAACTGAAAGTCAACTTAACGAGTTAGCTAACCTGACAGAGAAATTCACAAACGACATAAAAATGGAATTTGGAATAGATAAATGCAAAATAAACTCAGTTAGAGCAGGTCGAAACTACCAACACCAATACATCTTAGAAACAGGCGAACAAATAGAACCACTGGATGAGCAAGATACTTACAAATACTTAGGTTACATACAATCAAGTCAGATACACCATAAAGAGACCAAACAGAAATTAAAACAGCAATTCCAACATAGATTAAATACTATTCTTAAAACACAACTCTACTCACGAAACACAATAAAAGCAATTAACACATTTGCTATCCCTGTCCTCACCTATTCGTTTGGTATAATCAACTGGACCAAAACAGACCTGAAAAACCTGCAACGCAAAATTAACACAACAATGACTAAATTCCGTAAACACCACCCTAGATCATGCCTGCAAAGGTTAACACTACCGCGGAAGGAAGGAGGCAGGGGACTTATTGATATTTTAAACTTACACAACCGACAGATTACAACGCTCAGAAAATACTTCTTCGAAAAAACTGCATCTTCAACACTTCACAAACTAATAGCACAAAACGATCAACACTTAACACCTCTTAATCTTAAAGACACAACTGAACAGCAAAACGAGAGAGTGACTGATGAGAAAACCAAATGTTTAGAGTGGACCCAGAAGTCTCTACACGGGAGACATCGTCAAGATTTATGCCAATTGAATGTCGACAAAGAAGCGTCGAACGCGTGGTTAAATCGAGGCGAACTTTTTCCGGAAACTGAAGGGTTCATGCTTGCAATACAAGACCAAGTTATTGAGACCAAAAATTACAGAAAATACATCATAAAGAATCTAACAAACGACACATGCAGAAAATGCAATAGTTCACCAGAGACAATCCAACATATCACAGGAGCCTGTAAATCAATAGCCCAAACTGACTACAAACATCGACACGATCAGGTAGCCAACGTAATACACCAAAAACTAGCTCATAAATACAAATTTATAGACACCATAGTACCATATTATAAATATAACCCTGAAACTGTACTAGAGAACCCCTCAACAAAATTGTACTTCGACCGAGCCATACTCACCGACCGCACAATTCATTTTAATAGACCAGACATCACATTAATTAACAAAGTAAATAAAACTGGGTTCCTAATAGACATCGCCGTGCCAAATACACATAATTTACAGACTACAATAACCGAAAAACTATCCAAATACACCGAACTAAAAGAAGAAATAACCCGACTTTGGCATCTTCAAAAAGTCACAATAGTCCCTATAGTGTTATCTACAACAGGAGTAGTACCCAAACAGCTTCATCAGTCCCTTAGTTCTCTCAACCTGCCATCTAACACCTACCACCTGCTGCAGAAGGCAGTGATTCTTAATACATGTAGGCTAGTAAGAAAATTCCTCCAGTGTGAGGCCGATAATTTGCACCATTACTCCCACTCAAATATAGTTTCGGCTAATATACAGCCTACTGCGGATAACCACGCAGTACCCTAATATCATCCCAACACGTAATCCCACTGATGAACACTTGGCTTAGGCCCGTGCCATCAGTTTTCCGGCTAAGCCGAGGTAAACAAATCTATAAATAAATAATAATAATATCCTTGGACATTTTCACACAACGCCATTTAGTCCCAAGCTAAGCAACCTAATGCTTGTGTTATGGTAACGAGATGGCTGATAAACTACTTATATATATTTTTTTTTTTTTGTAAATACATACATATTATAGATAAAACACCCAGACCCGGAACAAATACTTGTAGGTCGTACAAATATTTGTCCCGTGCGGGAATCGAACCCGCGACATGCTGCGCAGCAGTCAATCGCTCAACCACTGCGCCAACCGTGTCGTCAAATGAAGTGAATGAAGTCATAATTATGAAGTGTTAAATATCGAATGGTGGTACGGAACACACTTGGCCGGTGTTTTTGTTTTATCGTGTTTGGAATTGGATATTGATACCCATCACGTCTGCACAGAGTTTCGCTCTAATTCAATTTAACCTTGTATTCAACCTCTTACAAGCAGTGAAATAAAACATGCAAAAATATTAACCGACATTATACTTGTTAAATGATAAATGATTTTTATTTTGTAAGTAGGTTTGCACAAACACTTTTACACGTCAATCATATTTTTTATAAAACTAGATGAGGTCGGCGTTACCTATCTGACTACTCTGAGAAGAAAGGCCGAAACAAACTCAGAGGTCACAGTCTCTTTTAAAGTCCAGACATCATAATCTTGGTCAGGTTATATGAAGACCATGTAGATCGATGTCTGAGATGGTCTTTTGAGGAAAGAACCACACAGATTGAGAGGACCTGTCCAGTCAGTGCACGCATTTGTCAGAAATCTGTTATTTACTTAATAATCATAATCATACCGTATCCTATTTCCATTAACAAATAATTAGTCATAATAATGATTTGTATCGGTAGGTATGGACTGCAGGCTATAAGGCCACTGGGTGACGATGTCAATGTCATGTGCTTGCAATCGATATAAACACAATGTCATTTTCAATACTTTGGAATCTGCATTATTATTTAGTGCCTACGAACAGTCGACAAAGTTCGCACTGTTGCGTATCACACTATTACTACTTTCAATTTGAATAATTTTGCAGCATATTTCTAATCCATTGCTCCATATGTTCGAAAAATGTGTCTGCTCTACAACTATCACTACAATCTACTGTCAATGAATGTTGTTGAACTGTCAAAATAAAACCCATTGCTATTGACATTTATTCCGGTCTGATGAGTGTCGATCCCTTGTGAATATTGGGATAAAAAGTAGCCTATGTGCTAATCCAAGGTGTCAGCTACCTCCATACGAAATTTTATCAAAATTGGTCCAGCCGTTTGTAGCAGTAACAAACATACTCACTCACAAACTTTCGCCTTTATAATATTAGTGTGAAGTGTGATAAGATGAGTCAGAACAAATCAGTCATTATCAGCAGATACTGAAATTTTGATAGAATTTAGTATGAGTCAACCTATCAGTTAGTAAATTATTATTTTTAGAAGTTACTCATTTCATTTTGAGTAACTTCTAAAAATAATAATTATTTAGATAAAATGATAATAATAAATATATTATTATCATTTTATCTTAGGTACACACGGCTACACATCAAGCTATACATAACCAGTATAAGCTGACTTCTGGTTGTAAGAAAAACCTAAACAATGCGAGGTCAGCTAAAACTGGAAATGTATGCTGCTTGATGTGTAGCCGTGTGTACCTAAGCAATTAAAACTTCAGCAGAATACTTAGTCTTTTCGACTCAAAAATGCAAAAATGCTCATTGATGGGGCTGTCTGTTTTAGAGGTCGCACCTTTTTAACAACAGAGGTGACACCAAACAGTTTCGAATTGTGCAGATAAATATGAGCCTTTTGTAATAATTTCCAATGCACATAGCAATAGCCTTGAATGCATTAATTAGGATTTGGTTAGCTAAACACGAAGGAAGGTCGTGTCAGATAGTATGGTATAGTGAAGATTCTTTATTAAAGACCTAATAGATATTATATACCACATCTATTCTATTGAAAGTAAAAACAGAGTGCTGTGTGACCGCTTATTTTTTCTAAACTTCGGGGTTGATGCGTTTTTCAACATCTTTTAAAGAATTTATTCCTTAAGGTTTCAAACTCAAAGCATTTATTTTAATTTAAGCATTAACGGGCAGTTTTGAATTGTCAAGGAGTCTGTCATCAGTCAGATTATATTGTTATAAAAACATCAGTAATTTTGAATTTATAATTATATGTGAGAACGATGTAACAAAGACGTAATTACACGTTAAAAACGTCCTGAGTACTTACAGAAACATTACAACATACTTAAAAACATTACTTACAAAAATAAAATAAACCGTGGCAGCTAAGTTTATATTCATAATAAACTAATATTTAACTTAGCACATACGAGTACATTTCTATGTTTTGTCATGTTGCCACATTAAATCTAGTAGATTGCACAAATAATAAACAAATAAATTAAATCCACTACCGTACCGCCAAAACTTAGTCACAATCCAATCTAACATAATTTTCCCTTCCTCAGAACCTCAGGATTGGAAGGTAGCGTCACAGTGAACGGGATGGAGCGCAACCTGTCGGGTTTCCGCAAGCTGTCCTGCTACATCATGCAGGACAATCAGCTGCATGGTAACCTGACGGTGGAGGAAGCTATGGCTGTGGCCACTGCGTTGAAGCTGCCCAGTGCTACCACCAGCGCTGATAAGGAAGAAGTGGTATGTAGTAGAAAATATCCTCTATTGTACATTTACAGGAAGAAGAGGAGGACATCATTGTTCTCTTGTTCTCCCTTTCAATGTCCTCCTTTGTCCTCATGGACACAACATAGGGTTGAAACAACTAAATTGTATGCATGTTTTGAAAAGTAGTCTTTTTCGTTGCACTTATAGTACTTCTATGGATAATTTAATGACTACTAAACTAGAAAAAGGTCGGGTTTCACAGTATGGTCTTTTTTGACAAACACGCCTCCGATGTTATTTTATCGCACCCATGCGTTTGCTTATCTCTGTGACGAAAATATAAAAATGATAATGGCATTATCTTACTTTTTCTACGTGATTCATTTTATTAACAATTTGATGGTCGACTCTAGTTACAACTAAAATATTTACAAGGCACCCAAATACAAAACAATCTCTCTTGCAGATTCACGAAATCCTCGAAACACTGGGTCTATCAGAGCACCACAAGACAATGACCTCGAATCTGTCTGGAGGGCAGAAGAAGCGTCTCTCTATCGCCTTGGAACTGGTCAACAATCCTCCTATCATGTTCTTCGACGAGCCGACTTCTGGTCTGGACAGCTCCTCTTGCTTCCAATGTATATCGCTGCTAGCGACCTTGGCGAGGGGAGGCAGGACTATCATCTGTACTATACATCAGCCTTCTGCCAGGCTGTTTGAAATGTTTGATCATTTGTATACCTTGGCTGATGGGCAGTGTGTCTACCAAGGCAGTACGGGAAGACTTGGTATGTTATACTTTTCACTATGTTATGTTTAAGTCTTACCAATTTGTTATGATTCCTGTCAGGCCGATGTATATATGCTAGTTGCGCGGTAAACCATGCTTACGAGATGTAGGATTTTGCGTGACGTCAGTATGACCAGTTGTTCGCATGTGGCGTTGTAGATACCGCTACAAATCAAAACTCGTGTCAGTTAATTGTAATACGTTTTGAGTTTGGTCGATCATAAACATAGAATTTAACAGCTATTTTACCGCTCAGAGACTAGAACAAGTTTTTATAACTTACAATAGCCCAGAGCACATACACTTATTAATTTATTTGGAAAATAGGACAACTTTAAACCGTCATAAATCTTTACGCCACAATTTTTTCTTCCAACAGTTGAATGGCTAGGCAGCCTGAGTCTGCAGTGTCCCTCGTACCACAACCCAGCTTCCTTCATCATTGAAGTGTCTTGCGGCGAGTACGGAGACAATACTGGCAAGCTTGTGCGAGCCATTGACAACGGCAAGAATGATATCAGGTGAGATGAAAAATAAATTGGTACTTCCTGGGTTACTCGTTATAATACTAGCCACTGCGAGTAAGGATATATACAACGTGTCCCAATTTTCAACGATAAGCGGGCACCAAGGATGGACCTGCTCATGACTACCCGGGAAATTTATTTTTTTTATTTTTTTTATTTTATCCACGATTTTCCAAATTTTTGTTTTTTTTTTGTATCGGCAACATAAGTAGCACTGCTATTCACCACAACCCTTAAAAATCCCAGAATACCTGTCGTTCTTTTACAAAAATCAATCAAAATGATTTATTTCCTTAAAAATTTTCAAAGAATTTCTTACTTTGTAATTACAAAAAAAAAAGTTTTTTTTTTTTTTTTCATTATTTTTTCTCGAGTAGTCATGATCAGGTCTACCCTCTGGTGCCCGCTTATCGTTGAATTTTGGGACACGTTGTATATTTAAATGTACGGCCAACGAGCGAAATTGTAAAGCAATTTTCGTTCAACACATCCCACGTAGTGTCTGCATGTCACCATGTAACTGTCAGTTTCATTCTAAGTGTTGGCAATAATACTTAGTCGGAAAAATACATCCAGTACACAGTTGTTTTACCTCTGATTTTGAACCACTGGCAATATCACAGTGATCTTTATTCTCCTTGTAATAAGGTTTCTGTTGGGTTGCAGCCACTGACAAGTCTGTTAAAATTACAATAATCTTTGTTCTCGTTGTAATAAGTAAAATATTATGTTGGTGCTGTCATAGGTAAAATTACTTGTGAATGGACTGTAGTCAGATGCAAGTAAAAATTAACCTTAAGGTGCTTCATATCCTCAAGTCTTGATTGTAAGACTCTAGACAGAAAGTTCCGCCATCATTTTTATGACGGGCCCTTTATTTGTCCCACCTTTTTATCGTTTGGGCGCATTATGTCCAATTCGCAAAATGTCCAACTGTCCAATTCTCAATTGGTCCAGTTCGCATATCCCGATATTCCCACGGGATCGATACTTACTTATGCGGGTGAAACCGCGGGGCGCAGCTAGTACAACAATAAAAAAGGGCATCCATTAAGTTTCTTGCCAGCTCTTCTCAATTTTACCTACTGTTTGGAACCGTTTTTATGATACCTACCTAAGTAAAGGTTTCATTAAAATAAACCATCAAGCCTCTAAACATTTCTGTCCATTCCTTCACAGAAACGGCCAGCCCTTCCCAGACAGCAAAGTCCCAGACTACAACAACAAGAAGGCTATGGAAGAGTCGCTCAACAAGGAGTGGAACAAGAACGACCTCGCACAAGTTCAGGAGAAGTTCAGAGACGGGAACAACACAAACGGGAATGGAAACCTACAGAACGGGATCTTGCAGTATGCTGCCAGTGAAATTGCTAAAGGTAAGAAAGAGATAAAACAAACTCAAACTCAAAGCATTTATATTAACATAAGGTCACGCCTGCATTCTGTGAAGGGTCAGGCAGGGATGCACCTATGGTATATCCTACATTTCAACAGTTATGTTTTTATAGTCCCATGTAATAGGCTGACTGCCTATTGCCAAAACTTCGGGTTGCTACTGAAAAGTTTTCGAAGGAAAAACCCAAAACGCTTTGCCCGACCCGGGGATCGAACCCAGGACCTTGACCTCAGCATTAGCGCTTGCGAGAACTAGACCAACTAGGCAGTCGTTTATTTTAATGAAACTATTAATAGAAACTTTTCAATAAAAAAAAACTGCTGTTTAATACAAAAGTTCAATACATACTTGACCAAAATGTATGAAACAGCGGTTTTTTTTTTCGTGATTTCAGAGTTGGTCCCATAGTGAAAGTTGTTCATATTCATGGGTAGAACAGCCTGTAAAAATTTGGAACCGGTAAAAAAAAACATCCTGTATAGCATAATCCTGTGTTTAACCTAACCTACCGTACCAATTTTACTTGTACTTACAGTTTGTTTGAAGAAAAAAAAGCATTTATGTTTTTGGTATTTTCATTCGTCGGTTCCGCGCCGAAAGTTGAAAATCCAACACCGCGCTTTTATTTAGGCTTTCATTCCGGTGTCTAGTGTCAGTGAATTCAATTCCTCACAAACTTACAATTGACTTTAAAACCTACAATTATAATATGAAAGCATTTAAGGGGACTACATGATCTAAAGCGCGGTCACAAATTTGCTTATTAAATTCACGGGTAAAAGGGTATCTTCCATCAGACAGTTATTAATATATACAGCCTCGACATAGATTATGACGTCACCGTAATAAATATTTAATAGGTATTTCCGGATGCGGTTGATATAGTCGTGAATTAATTTATTTCCCGCTTGTTGGGTTGCGTGCTTGTTCTTACATAATAATAATTATTGCTTTGCATAGAGATGTTCGTCACAGATTCTACTCGGTAGCCATTTTAGAAACTGGTTTGGTCCTTTTGCGGTGTTAGAATATGAGGAAATCTCGAGCCCTCAGTAAGGTTAATGAGCATCAAAGAATTCTACATGTCATCATTATCTGCCTAGCCTTTTCCTAGGCTGGTTTCAGACTTTTTGGGCTTCAAATTTCCCACAGTTATACAACGTGTTTTTTTTATATCCCACAACTCTAAGGTTATATTCTATAAGTAAAAATTATGCAAAAAGTCCTAGAATATGTGGTCCAAAAATGCATAGTTACGAAGATATCATGTTTAACTAAACGGATATTTAAACCAGTTGGCTGCGACATATCTAAGTTTAATTGATAAATACGAGTAATTAATTTTCATTCAAACCAATAATTCATATTTATAGCTAAGAAAATGCGACGTTGTCATATTTCACTTAAGGGTTTTTAACAATAATAATCGTGACTTTGTCGAATTATTTTGTATGAACGATTTATTAAAATGACCATCATCATCATCTGCCTAGCCTTTTCCCAACTATGTTGGGGTCGGCTTCCAGTCTAACCGGATGCAGCTGAATACCAGTATTTTACATGGAGCGACTGCCTATCTGACCTCCACAACCCAGTTACTGGGTAATACGATACCCCTTGGTAAGACTGGTTGTCAGACTTTCGGGCTGCTGACTACCCGTAACGACTGTCAAAGATCCACGAATGACAGCCGGGACCAACGGCTTAACGTGCTTTCCGAGGCACGGAGGGGACACGGTATGTAAAGATGGTCACCCATCCACAGACCAACCGCGGCAAGCGTAGCTTAACCTGATCGATCGACCTGTGCGGCTGTTATTATTTAGCCACGGGCCCCTCGTTAACGTGACCATATTGGCCAATAAAAAATTGTATTACCAGAAACAGGCCAATTTATATGTCGTATGTGTGACTGTAAGCAATTTGGCGTTCACTAGAATAAAGACTAAAGTCAAAAAATCGGAAATAGTTCCAATTGTTTTATTTAAAATATTAATATCACTATGCTAAACATATCTGTCCTCAATTTTGATTGACCTTTACAGATATTACAAATATAACCTTGCAGTAATCTAGATACTATGGATAACTCATTACAGAAATGTCCTTATCAATGAGATAACCCGTTTTCACGTGTTTCCTAATCGTGGCATACTCGAACATAAAAACTATTTGCAAGATTCATAATGAAACGATAAAGAGGTGGTATGCGTTTGCGTCGGACTGATAACAGAGATCATAGGTAACGATGCATCCTGTTTGTGTCTCATGTGCTAATCATGTTTAGAATAATGTCTTGTCTGTGATATTAAATTAATAATATATGAATATCTAGAATTTAATGATATTTACATTATTCACAAACTAACTAGATAAGTTTGTGTTTTAGTTGCAAAAGTTTCTTCTGTTTCTATGCCAATTTATTAGACAAAAGATACTTTACCATTGTATAGACGGTCAGATAAACAGTCGCTCCATGTAAAATACTGGTATTCAACTGCATCCGGTTAGACTGGAAACCGACCCGATTGATTGATAAGTACTTGATGATTGTCATTTATTTAATGTTTGTTTTTTTGAAAACATGGAAGGGCAATGGTTTTGAGGAATGTATAAATTATCAATATAGAATAAAAGATCAATTTAATTGTCATTGTGAGGATTTTCATTGTTCTACCACAAAAATACGATAAAAAACAATTCTTTTGACTCACATGTTATGGAAAACATGTTTTCATCAACATTATCACGTTTTGCGATAAAGGTTCCTACCCGGTAAAAAAGGGAAGTAACATAACACGGTAGTATAAAGTCTAAACTATACACACACAGCAATGGCTGGGTTACACAACCAACTTCCACGGCACACTGATAACGGTCTATAATACGGAACATGAACTTTGAACGACGATAAACTAATGCTATTATAATAAGTTTTCATTAACTGTGTACCACCATACCACCATCCATCATCATCCTTCCTGTAAAAATGCCATAAAGGCTCTCGCAGACAGGTGCGACGCAACTCTAGAACACAACAACAATTTAGTTAAATGAAAACTTCATAGAAATGTTCTACCAGTCGCGACGCGCTGTCGCGTAGTGTCTACCTGCGGTAGCCTTATAACGTCATATATTATTGCTTTTATTTCGCGTTTTATAATTATAAAGGCGGAGGCTAAAGTCACGTGTAGCGAGGAAGAAACTTGCCTCAACAAAATAGTTAAATTAATGAATTTCGTATTAGCGACAAAACCGGTTAATAATATTAAATCACCTTTAATCTATCAACAGTATTATGTATAGTTTAGTAATTTAATAAGGTTATTATGAGCTTATAAATACTTTATTATTTGTAATATTACGCATTACTTCGTTATCGCTTAGTGTTTTATCTGACTTTAATTATTTTTGTTCGGCTCCTAAGGATCCTAGCGTGATGTTATATTTAACATCACCTATAACCATTCACAAGAGTTTAGGCTACCAAACGTAAAAATAATTTTTCAATCCGACCGTTAGTTCCAGAGATTAGCATGTTCAAACAAACAAGCGCTTTAGCTTTATTACTAGTATAGATATGTGCGAAAGTAACTCTTGTTTGTCTGTCTGTTACCTTTTTACGCCTAAACCCCTGAACCGATCGTTATGAAATATGTCAAATCGGTAACGTGAGACCTGGAGTCTTCTCCAGGTATCAGAACAGGTCTGAGAACATACTTAGGCTATTTTCACCTTGGATATTTGTAAATAAAAAAATGGTGAAATATAAAATACACACACAAAAAGTTGCGGGCAACAGCTAATTGTGTAGTTTTGTAATTTAATACTGTTATTATGAGCTAAATTATTTATAATGCTGTCAGGGGACGATTTACGGAAATTGTGCTTATGTATGCCTGACAAATTGCCGTTGATATGTGTTGGATATCTTCATGTACAGACGCCAGCACATCAACCTACCCGAAACTGTCAAAATTTCCTAATCAACTTTGAACCTTATACTTTAGCGATAAAGTTGAAAATCTATCAAAGATATTTGACAGATTGTAGTAGGTTGATGTGCTGGCGTCTGTACATATATTAATCATAGCGTGCTATCTATATATCATTTTATTTTGTTAAAATTATGCGAAAATAGTTGTGTAATTGTTTTATGTAGCGGGCTAAAAAATAAAATGCCAAATATACTTTATTGTACTTGGCAGGTTATTATACTCCAGTGACCTTTGGTCCTCATTGGTCGCAAGAGCTACTGTTGAGCATGAGGTTCTGCGTTCCATTCCCAGGAGGAGATAGTATTATTAAGTTTTTCCATCAGAAATTTCTCAACAGCCGCCTGGAGCCAGAGTCATTCAGAGTACATGGGACTTAAACATAACTGGCGAACTACGGGTGTACTATAGGTACAGCTCTGTCTAACCTTTTGGGGAATACAGGCTTGATCTTATGATATATTGTGACCTTTACAATATTGTGTGTGGGATGCAATAAGAAGCCTCCTCGTGTAGCGCAGTTTGTTCCGCCAGTTACTCAACTGAACCGAGCGCTTGGCGCATCCTGGACAGTCACGCCCAACACCTTATTTGACTGGCCAATTCTTCCATTGCGGTCTAGGGCTAACGCTCCCCTGGTTTGCGACCACCCCCTCACCGGAGTCCGGCTTCAAGCAGCCTGCTGTGTTTCGTTGATGCGTGGGAGTTCCAGTGCCTTAGGCATCTTTTGGGCACGCTCGTTTCATCATAAACCTCATCCATCGCTCTCCATTCAGCAATAAAAAAAAATTGGAACCAAAAATTTTATAATTCCCCCACTGACGGACTCCGGTAAAAATTTTAACTTGTTCTGGCGTTTTTTGCTTCAACACGTACTTTTTTTTTTACGCAGAGTTACGGACTTTGTTCTTACTTTATTATCCTTTATTAAATGGCTGACGCGTGTTAATACATTAATACATCTATTTAATACATATGTATCCACGTGATAACATCATGGGTCTCGTGCCTTGACATTTGACCCTCCCGTGTTGTCTCCGTAACTGAACGAAGGCTGTTCAGTGTTCACAATTTCCTCATTCTTTTTTCTTTTCATTAAATGGCGTTTAATTGTATGGTTGCCAGTTATTGGGACAGATTTTATATTGTCGTCGAAACAGAGGATATTTTAATTATGATAATTTATCGTGCTATTAAACGTTTATTTCCTATTTGAATAAGCGTAAAATCGTTTTAAACTATGTTTTCTGATTACTGGTTTTAAAACTTCGTAAACGTGGAAGATGGATGATGTAATTCTACAACAAAGAAACATTTCCAAATTGCAATTTATGTCCTAAGTTGATCTTAAAATAATTGCTCAACAATGTAGCTGTCCTTTCGTTTGCAAAATGTATGATTGAATGCCATAATTATACTGTTGGTCACGTAGGTACTATCGCGGACACTCCCGCCTGACCACCACTAAGTTAATTTTTGCTTGCACTCTAAAAATACAAGCGCTCTCTAGTTAGCGCGCCAAGGTCAAATAGTTCGTCCGTAAAATTCACAAAAGGAGTACACGTGATGCGTCACTAAGCTGCGCAGTGCAGGTTGCAACTAATTGCGTTAATAATAGGCGAAAACTTTAAGGGGGTGTACGGCGGTGGCTTGGCGCCGCCGCCGGGTTTATGCGAAAAAAATATTAAGTGATCAGGTGGAAAAGGCCGCGATAGTACATTCCTAGCGGAACATTGATCAGCAAAAAGTTTTAAAATGCGTGACTCGTTGGTCCAATGGTCACAAGCGCGACTGCTAAACTTGGGGTTTTGGGTTCGATTGACGAGTCAGGCAAAGTGATATTAGATTATACTATCAATAATTTCCCGGAGCCGACATTTGTGCCCGGTTAATGGGGGCTCGCCCCCTATAACATGATACTAAATCATTACTGTCGAAATATCGGTGTACGAAATACTTCTGCTTATCCCTTAGTAGCCCTAAGGCGTTGTGTTATGTTACTTATTAAATGTTTGCCCTTAATCATCACATTTCTAACCTCCAATCTCTTGTCTCCAGGTGATCCGCTGGTAGTCCAAATGGACACAGAGAAGCAGGACAATGTAGAAGTCGCCTTGCTAGGAGGCGAGGCTTCTCCCAGACGGTATGCCACGTCAGAGCTCACACAGTTCTGGGTCGTACTCAAGAGGACACTGTTGTTCAGCAGAAGAGATTGGGTAAGTGTACTGAGTACCACAGTTGTAATACTCCGGTAGTTTAAAAAATACCACTTATATCTACAATTACCGTAAATATGGCCACCTAGTTTTTTTTAGAAAAATGTCTATCGCCTCAGTCACTTTATTCCTGTGTCAGTCACTTTCTGAATCTTGATGTATCATATTTACACCCGAGTGCTGTACTAAATAACACTGGATTGTTTTATAAAATTTGTCGAGGTTTGTGTGAATCTACGATAAAACAAGTGAATTTTCCCCTTTCCAATGTTATCAGCACAGCACTGGTGATTAATCGCGTTTGCTTTACGTATGGGTCTTTGACATTTTGAACAGGGTCGGTCGTCACAGATAGAAACAAATGACGAAATTCCAATGTCGTACATGTCGATTGCGATAGACATTGATTGTCATGGCAATGTCAATGCAATGTCAACAGCAGTACCTTGTCTTGGGACCTTTAAATGGCATTGCAAAATTGATGTTTTGACAGAATCGAGATAGATTTAGGTATACAGTATAGATATACAGGGTCAAATTAAATTAGCTAGCAAAACTCCGCAGACGTGGCGGGTATCGATATTATTTTTTGGGGTCATCAACCGCAGATAGCGTAGTCATTTGAAATATCAGTTTTTTTTTTTGTTTAAACTGAACAGTCGTGATGGCTATCGTATATAATATATGTATAACACGATAAAAAATATATTTTCTCAATTCATACTTATACTTATAAGTACTTATAGACATCGTGAACGTGTTTCTCAGATAATATGTTTTGTGAACAATGACACAGTTTTGTGTCATGGTTTAAAATAACACGATTATTCAGTTCAGATTGTTTAATATTTTTGTTGGTAGTTATGTTGTGGCTATGAGTACGACAATACATTATTATATATCAGAGATCATTATGACACTATATTGTGTCAATGTGTGTTTTCGTTACATAAAAGGCACTTTGCCTGTCGAAAAATACAAATATATATATATATATATATACTAACTGACCCGGCCACGCGTTGCTGTGGCTAACGTTTTTGTCATTTTTTTTTCTATCCTATCTTTCAAGTTGGATCAAACTGCACATGGTGTACAAATTTGATTAAAATCGGTTAAGTAGTTTAGGAGTCCATCGCGGACAAACATCGTGACACGTAATTTATATACAATGTGGGGATGACAATACGACTATAAATTAAACTTCGTATACCTAATGACGTTCCCAGTCTGCATAAAAAAATTCAATCAAATAAATCCAATAGTTTGGTCACTGGACATTATTTTTCATTTTTGACTTTTTCTACATGATGTATCTGTTAACAAGCCAGCACCGATAGGTTAAAGACATTTGCAGTTAAACACAACATGTGTCCAGCTCGCTAGTTCAATAACCTTCGTCAAATTTGTTCTTAAATTTGATTTCCCGTTGCGAACTAATGCATATTATACGTTATGCTTGAGACATAAGAGCCATGCATGCGGAAGTTTTTACTTCCTACAAATCTTACATTTATTACGAACCTGCAAAAAAAAGGGGTGCCCGGCACACTGACCGATACCATTTTTTCGGGTTTCGGCCATATGTTTGTTGGGTCAATAACACCCGCTGTTGCCGCAATATTTAAAGTGTGTTCTTTTTTGTTTACACTTTTACGCTATTTAATATGTTAGAAAAAATCACTTTTTTAATTTGAATGTTAGGATTTATTTGATGGTTCCTAAATACTCCTATGCATTAGTATTGTTAGTGTTTTCATTTATAGTCGTATTGTCATCCCCACATTGTATATTAAGAAGATATATATATATATATAAATATATTCACCCTAGTCACCCCCTCCAAAAGGTACATAGTTTCGTATGGTAAAGAATGGACAAGAAACTCCACCGTTACTCTTTTAAAAATGTTTTACAATATTTTGTATACATTAAACATCTGTGACGACGATGCACCAAGAACATATTTACTATACTTACCACAATTATGTAAAAAGTTAAGAATAAAGCAATGATGACAGGTAAATTTATTATAATGATAGATATGCGGTAGGTTAAGATAAGATATAAAAAAAAATATGTTATTGTAGGCAGTAGATTTACAGAAGTTTTAACCGTCAAATCTCTGGCAAATATTTCTTGCAAATAGGAGCTAATATTGTATGAATAAATTAAAATATAATTTTAGACAATGCTAGGACTTGCTAGGGTTAGACTGACATTTTGTTACACACAACACAACAATGAATTATTTCTTCATTCATTGTTACAACCATACCTACACAGTAAATATTTAAATATTTATTGTCAGTTTACGTAATATATGTCTAGAACCGTTCGATTTTTTTGGGCAAAGCGCTAAGTTTAAAATAACTTGTCAGAAATCATAAATAAACATTCTTGGGCCAATGACTGTAGTTTTGAACAAGTTAAAAGTAACAGTGTTTAAATAGCATTAATTATATGTTTTTTAGACCAGTGATGGCCCAGTGGTAACGGCTCTGACTTACGAGTTCTAGGTCCCTTGTTGTAACCCTGACAGGTGCTTTACGTTGTATGAATAATTTCATCACCATTGCTCTCAAAATGGTGAAGGAAAACATCGTGAGGAAACTGGCATATCCTTTGGAGCGTTTACGACGTACGGCATTTCATACTTTCAAGCCCTTTTTTTTCGAAATGGATGAATTGATTTTAATGAAACTTCATACGCATAAGCAGGATACAAAGGTCTAAAACCCATTTAAAGAAACAAACACAAAAAAAAAAAACATTTAAAGAAAAAAAACCTTTTCGAAATGTCTTAATAACTGGAAATCTGTTTCTATGGAGAATTTAAAATCGGTCTAATTTGGCGTATGTGTACACTATTTTTCGAAAATGTTCTTAACTAACTTTTTAGACCTTTGTATCCTGCTTATGCGTACGAAGTTTCATTAAAATCGGTTCATTCATTTCGAAAAACAAAGGCTTTAAAGTATGTATGAAATGCCGTACGTTGTAAACGCTCTGTAAACGCGGTCACCTGGTGACCGCGAACAAAAGATTTTCTATTATGTTTGCTGCCTGGCAGTAAAAAATCGAAGACATGTGACATTTATCAACCCGCACTGTTCCCACGTGGTAGATTACAGCCCACTATCTCTCGAAAAGAGAAGGACTGTGTCCCAGCAGTGGGAATATTATAGACCGATTATGGCTATATGTATAATTTTTAGACAATTAACAAAAGTTCTATCGAAGATTCTTATGTTGCCAATGTATTGATTGGTCAATTCAGGCTATATTTGAGTATGAATTTGGACACGCTACATATCCAGGTCATACTAAAAATAGTCGAATGTAATTTCTGTCATGTTTAACTTTTATTTTTCACACTTACTCATTATGATTTTCAATGCTTTCTAGACTAACATTAAAAGTGTAAAAACTTGTCGCTATGTGTGAAGATTCCAATTAACTACCTACACTCGCAATATTGGGACAAAACAGAACTATGCCAATTTCCTTAATCGACAAAGGTGTTAGAAGGTACAGCCCGGTTCAAACTTTATGGCGGCTCTGAAGTGCGCTGCTCACTGCGCAGTACCTCACCCCTCACCCCCGCTGACAGGTGAGTTTGTTACTGCGCAGCGACTCACCTCATGTTCCGAGCAGCCATAAAGTTTGAATCGGGCTGTAGACAAGGGTCTTGCTGCACATATGCTATCCAACCCCGATAATTAGCGGTTTGTTGATGAAAAGCTAAGTCGTCGACTTGACTGGACGAATTGATTGATGGAATGCGATTCTAACGCAGAAACGCTCTTATAGCAATAGACAATATTGTTAAAACTTTTTTATGTCCGTTATTGTTTATTCGGGGCTTTTGGCTATTTGGATTATTTTATGTTTTTTTTAATTTGTGAAATAAACAATTTTTCATTGTTTTTTTCTTTTTTAATTGCAAAAGGATTTATAATTTTACACCATTTCTCCCACAGACTCTCATGTACCTCCGTCTCTTCGCTCACATCCTAGTCGGCTTCCTCATCGGTGCACTCTACTACGATATTGGCAACGACGGATCTAAAGTACTCTCCAATCTCGGCTTCCTGTTCTTCAACATGCTGTTCCTCATGTACACCTCGATGACCATCACTATTCTTAGTTGTAAGTATCAAAAAGTTTTATTACGTTAAAATAGCCAGCTCGGACCCACTTATGTAATAAATGTAATGCATTCGATTTGATTTTTGGATCGAAAATACAACTATCCTTAAAAAAAGAAACTATCCTTAAATAAAGAAAGAAGAAGAAAGAAAATACGTTTAGTTTGCGGCAAATATGACGCATCAAAAGAAAAAACAAAATAAACAATTGCACCGTGCGTTCTGGTTTGACAAGCACAATAAAAAAGTCGTTCAAATTAACGTTACCTTTGCTTCGCGCGTTCGTGTTAGGCCTTCAGATTTGGCTTGATTGAAGAAGTAAGTATGCAAGGAACTTAGCTTTCTGTTATTTCTGACCTCCATGCGAAAAAGGTGTAATTTTAAATATGTAGGTAATAAAAGCTTGGACTATTGAGTTCAAACTGCAAAAAGTTTATTGAACCAGCAGAATAGTGATTGATGCCTTCTTGCCTTCGTTGTATGATATGAGGACTTTGTCCTGGCCAATATGTTAGTTTTAATACGTAGTAGAGGGTAACAGTGGTGAGAATAAATGTATTTTTTTTTATTACAAACTAGCTGACCCGGCGAACTTCATACCGCCATCGAAATCAGTCAATCCGTTCTCGAGATATCATCAAAAAAGTCAATACAAAATGTATGAGAAAATGAATATCTTTTTTCTTTACCGTGAATGGTTCCCATGTTTTAATAGTTTTTGTGCTATTCGGGGCGGAGACGAATCCAACCAATAAAATATCATAAAAATAGCTCCAGTCGTTTTTGAGTTATAAATGGTGTAACTAACCCGACTTTGTTTAATTTATTTTATATAAATAGATAATAAAATGAGTTCTAGACTTGCCCTGCATAAGGAAAAAGGGTATTACTTTTCCTTCTCAAGAGAAATTCCAAAACTATTTACCTGTAATATCTTCTAAAGTGATGTACTGTTCAAGGATAAAATATTGTATGGAAATCCGAACAGGTTTTATTTCTTCCACTGATTTAATAATTAATCGAGTCATTTCCTCATATTTTAAAGTAGGTAATGTCAAAAACCACTGAGAAGGTCGTGGACAGATCCAGTTTTTTATATAAAAAAATACGTATTTACAAAAGCGACGTGAAAAATTGGTCTTTTAATTTAGCAAAAGGGCATACTATTTTGAACTCTAACGCTCAAAGAATAAAATTGAATTTTCCTTTAACTTTTTCCTCCTAATCTAGTTATTTATTAATTAAATTAATGTTTGTTTTTTCCAGTTCCCCTTGAGATGCCTGTGCTGATAAAAGAACACTTTAATCGATGGTACTCGCTGCGGTCCTACTATTTAGCGATCACCGTGTCTGATATACCTTTCCAGGTAATTTGTCGTTCTATTTTTCTAGGAAAATGGCTGTTGTAGTGTTATTTATATGTGAATAGAGGCAATTTCTGGATTTTTAAGAACGTTCTAATCTCATTCTCAATCTATGTAAAATACCTCTGATTTTAATACAATTTTGACATGTTTTGACATTAAAATGTAGAAGTCGAAACCAGAAGGCCAATTCTCGTAATTTAAAACGTTCAAAATCTAGTCGCAGTCTCATCTTAGCGACAAACAAATGTCAAAAACTTGTCAAAATGTAGGGAAATTAGAGGTATTTTTGACAGATTGAGACTGAGATCAGACTGTGAATGTTATTAAAATTACGAGAATTGGCTCTCAGATTTCGACTTAGTCTACGTTTTTTAATAAGGGAATTGGCCTTCAGTTATAATGTTACAATCTTTTCGTAGAGATTTTTCCTCTGAAAGCGGCAACCTAACAGCAACCTTATAGTTACGATTATAAAGATCACTGTTATTGTGACAGGCTTGTGAGTGGTAGCAACCCAACCGCAACCTTATCTCAACGAAAATAAGAATCAATTTGCTTTTGACAGTGATCAATAAATCAATGGATAAAGAAGTGTGAACTTATATATATTTTAAGTTCGTTGACTGTAGTTATCTTAGAACCCAAGTCAACGAACTTGACTTTCCCTCATATACGCAAGGAACTCCAATATTAAACTTGCGTTTTTAATTTATTGTCGTCATCGATAACCAAAGAAATAACCGAATGTTAATATTATTTGATGTACCTATAAATGTATATAACGTATGTGTATGTGTATATGACGTTAATTTTGCCTTCCACTCGGCATTTTTCACTTAAAGAATCTGGGGGCCTAAAAAGGCCACTTTGGCCTAATCATAAAACAATTCATATCACGCAATTTCATCTGTATGACATTTTTTGTATGGAGATTCGTAAAATGCTATAGGTACACCTCTGCCTAACCCTTCAGGGATTTAAAGGTGTGAATCTGTCAAACAGATGAATGATGAATTGTTTTATGATTCTGCCAAAGTGGCCTCTTTAGGCCCCCTGAACACAAAATTAATCAAAAGTGAGAAATCTAAATAGTGAGCCGATTCAACAATGTTAGAAGTCGGCGATTTTTCACTACCCAATGATCGAAAAATTAAATGAAAGGAAACGTTAATTCGTATATAATTTTGTCGGTTTCCTGTGAACGTGTTATGAAACATAAATATCCCTGCACTCGAGAGAAGTCGAAGGTCAATAACTGATATTTGAGATTTTTCATTTTGCCAATATTTATTTAACCATCAATCATCTCTTCCTAGGCGATATTCTGCATAATCTACGTGGTGATAGTGTACCTGCTGACGTCACAGCCGCCCGTCTGGTTCCGGTTCGCGATGTTCCTCTCATCTTGTCTGCTCATCTCCTTCGTGGCACAGAGCGTTGGTCTCGTTGTTGGTGCTGCTATGAACGTTCAGGTATGTAATTACTTATTTGTAACTGGACTATCTGTTCCGTAAGGTGCTTTACTTAAGGAAACAAAGCCATGGGAAGTTATAAACTACTTATTACAGTAATGCATATTGTCAGAGAATAAATAAAAAAGACATGAGAAATGTTTGACTCCATCCATACTAATATTATAAATTCGAAAGTAACTTTGTCTGTCTGTCTGTATGTTACCTTTTCACGCCTAAACCACTAACGGATTTCGATAACATTTTTCAGAGAGATAGATTGCATCCCGGGGAAGGACATAGGATAGTTTTTTTATCGACATACCTCGACGGGGAAGCCGCGGCCGGCAGCTAATATTACATAAAATACACTTAGAGTCACGTAGTGAGTGATGAGGGGTTTTACAGTCGTAATAAAACTTTTATATTCTCGAATCTTTAACCGATTTTTAAGAAATAGTTTCCATGCCATGCCAGCTTCTATGAAGCAATCGGTATCGTCGCCGTGATCAGCCATTAGATGGGCCACCAACCTATTTATAACACGCAATGTACTAATAACGTGTTTTCTTCCACAGAACGGCGTATTCCTGGCCCCTGTAATGTCAGTACCATTCCTGTTGTTCAGCGGTTTCTTCGTATCATTCAACGCGATACCGGTGTACCTAAGATGGATCACATACCTGTCGTACATCAGATATGGGTTCGAGGGCACCGCGCTCGCTACTTACTCTTTTGACAGGCCGAAGTTGAAGTGCCACCAGGTAAGAAACGCTAATAGTTTTGTTTTAATACTTCATTACTTACTATCGTATTACCCAGGAACTGGGTTGTGGAGGTCAGATTGGCAGTCGCTCCATGTAAAATACTCTTACCCGGCTGCATCAGGTTAAATTGGAAGTCGACCTGTCTATCATAGTTTGGAAAAGGCTAGGCAGATGATGATGACTTATTTAATCAATTACATGGGGCCCGAGTGGCCACTTAGTACTTCGAGACATCGCCAAGCGGTTGGTCGACTCTTCACGTGACCAGAGGGCTGGCTTATTTCTTGGCCAAAGAATCCGCATTGCCATATAACGTGACAATGCTGCCAGCCTTTTGGGCACGTTTCCTGTTGACAGCGATGCGGTCGAATTTTTTGATGCTCTTTGATTATTTCCCCTCCCCTTTTTATATACTTGTACATATTATTATTTTAAGACTGTTAGCTTTTAAATTATGTAAATAATTGAATCTCTAATAAAATTTTATATTATAAAAAAAAACATTCACAACACAATCCACTGCTAGACATAATGCCACTTCTTAGTTGTGTCCCAAAACATTTCAATCTGTTCTCAGCTAGCGATTGTTATATTAATAAACTTCTACAGTCCGCTGTTCGGTTCGGTTCCCAGGACAAGAAATCACTCCACAGTGATTTTATTTTGCTTATAAATTTTACTGTAACTCTATCGTTACGGCTTATTTTATCAGCAAGCAAAATGATAAATAATATTTATTTTTATGTAAAATGTAATTATAATCGACATCATATCCTATAATAGCACTCCATTGCTCTTCAGCCTTATCCACTACCAGTATACTAATATTATTTACCATTTCCAGACTTACTGCCACTTCAAGAACCCAGAGACTACCCTAGAAGAGCTGGACATGTTGAACGCAGACTTCACCCTGGACATCGCAGCCCTATGCCTCATCTTCGTGGTCCTACGTATATCTGCGTTCCTCTTCTTACGCTGGAAGCTCAAAGCCACCAGATAAGCAAAAATAAACCTTATGTTAACTCTAAGTAGGGTAGAAAATCAAACGACAAGCTATTTTAAGTTAGGGTTGTCACTTTGTCACTGAACACAAAATTGTATAGGTGTGATGTTGACTTATTATGGTGCAGGTTGAGTTTATAATGCAGTTTTAAAAGCGATAAATGTTTTTACTATATCGAATTTATGCCAAAGGTCCTAATAATTCCTTATTTAGGAATTGGAGTAACAAAACTAATTATTTCTTTTAAAATTCGCAAATGTAATTCGATGACCTGTTTTCATAATGTTTCTCATAGAACTGAAATTTAAGACAAGGTTGCAATCGCTGTATGTAGTTATGATTACGCAGTTAATGTGATAAAGAGATGTTCTATACTATAATAATTAAAACTCAAACGGGACTACATTTCGAATATGTTATGAGAAAATGGATTCTCGGTTCCGTGTCAATTAGCGGTCTAACTTGTAAGCAAACGTCCTGTAATCATGTTTCACAAAAATAATATAATTAATATTCATACATAATGAAATATAATAACAAAGAAAAGTCATTGTGTGCTCTCGAAAAATCATTAATTCAATTAATTATTGTAATTTTATAATCATGACAATCATTTCGTGAGGACTTCGAAAATGAGAAAATACCTAATTATGTGGAAAACATTTCATTCATTTAAGAGTTAATCTTTTTACAGATTTTTAACTACGAGCAAAAGAAAGCTACTGAATGTGATAGTTATGTGTGACAGGCTGGAAAATCACAAAATTATAAAAATTACAGCATTTTTATACAATCATTTATTAAGATAAATATTAAGTAAAAACTGATTTTCTTTACTTGGTGGCCTTATTTTCTTAATGCTATACATATTTAAAATATCTATCCATAAAGTGTGATTTTAATGCAGATTTTATAACTTTTTAAACAATAGTAAGATCTGAAACTATCCGATGCAAGAAACTAATGAAATAAAATCGTTCATTGATTAATTTGCTCATAAACTATTCTTTGCTACTTGCCTTACGGGCTTGCCGTTAAATTTATATCAATGATGGACGTAATTTTAGCCTATATGCCTTTATGGCAATGGTGATTTAGATTTGTAAATTTTACTTACAATATACGAAGACTGCTGTTTATTTCAGAAATATTTTTGAATCATTAGAATAATGCTGACATGATATTCTTCAATATTTTTTCCATTTTTCAAAATTAATTCTTATTTATTTGAGTGTCTACTTTATACCATTCGACCAAGTTTGTTAAACAACTGTCTGCTCATATTTGAAGGATTTCAAAGGTACTATCAACTATGTCAGTAGTACACTTGAACTAGCCTTACTGCTTTAAAATAAAGGCGCTGTCAATTGATAAATTGTTAACGGTCTGAACTTCGCGCAGAAGGTTGCGCACTAACATATTTTAGGAACCAAATGGTGACTTGAGGCGAGTGTGAGTGAGTGAACATGAGCAATAGTTCGGAGAGCCTATGTTCAGATTGGCCAAGATTACTTTGTTTTCGCGGTTGACTGTACTAAGACGAACATTCCACGCAGTTGTTGACTTGCCTTGGTCAGCTAGAAATTTTAGATATTATTTCTAAATTACCGTTGCCATTAGTAAATAGTTTTACGTTACGCATTCAGGGATCATGGTAATATTCATTGTACTTAGTGATGTAATTATTTAGATAAATATTGTGGTCCAATTTATTATTGATACGGTTAGATGTAATGGTTATAGAATGTATGATGTTTTGTACCTATATATTTTTTAAATAAATGGTTTATGAAATTATATAATTATTTTTTTTATTTGGACATTGTTAATGACATTAATGACCTAGTTTTGCAAACCAACCTTATATAAGATTACATACATACGTACATAAACTCACTCCTTGTTCCCATGAGAGTTTGCAGAAACTACAGAACGCCAGCTGCTACGGTAATTTAACTCTTTTTGACTTTACCTTGTGTAAATTTAATTTTCTATTAATTAAATTAAATTTTATTCATGAAAATCCATCGGCTTCTTACTAAACTTTAACTATATCCGACGATCCTGCATACTTATCTCTTTTGTTGACTGTACTTACTACGCACCAGACCTTTCAGAAGAGTAAAAGATTATTTATGCAGAAATTGTTTGAACACTTTCCGGCGCGGTCCTTTATTAGGGAAAGACAGTAGAATTTTTCATACAAAATTACTGTACGAACAATATCACGGAAAATTAAATCGTTTACCTACAGCGATAGACGGCTATAACCGTATCCGTATAGAGCGTTGTGGATGAAATCTGTTTACGTGTAGGTATGGCACACATTGAGAGCTCGTAGACCACTGGTTTTTTACAGTAAATCAACGTGATCTCAGCCTTATTGCTTTAGGCGTAAAGTCTATACAATAAACAATTAAATTTTACACTGCGGTAGCCGTGTTTGACGTACAGAAAGTACCAAATTATACGGCTGTCGCCGTACTGGACCATGGACTTTTAAAATACGGTTACAGCCATTACTGCGCCGGAAGGTGTTAATGGCCTACATAATCATAAATCTATGTCAACAAAAAAGAAAAAAATATTTAGGGTTGCATGCTATAAAATATGTGATTGCATGATAAAGATAAATTAAAACATTTTGCAAATAAGTATACATTTTTTGATTGCACATAAAAACTTCTAAATTGTAGTTTGGATTGCGTGCCAACTGAATTGTACTTTTGATTGCCCATCAACTATCAAATTGTACCTTGCCTAAATCACCTTACAGCTAAACACATTGTTGCAGTTGCCAAATGCAAAAACTAAGCCTCTTCAAAAGAACAATTTTACACAAGGCCGAGCCATTCAACTGTGGACTTAGTAACAGCTATCTAGTATCGGCTAGCCGCAATCAGATGCGCTTGCGTTCGTATCCGGGATGTTATGCTATCGCAGTACCAAAGCACTCAGCCGAGGAAACATTGGCACATACCTACCTATTGAAACTTTGTAAGAGCTGCTGTTCAACAAGTGTTCAACCATGTGTGACATTTTCTATCATGTTCATCAGTTGCGATTGGCCTGTAGCTAGGCTGTTTATTTCATCATTTTTGACGGGAGGTATAAGAGGACGGAAATCATTTTCATAGGTACCTACTCAAACATATTTTCATTGGGATATAAAACTTACCTAGGTGAAAAAGAAATGGTACTTAGATAGATAAATCATTTATTTAGTGCATACAACAGAAATAGCACAAAACACAAAAGCACATGATAACTAAGTACCTACATGAATATAAAGAGAAAACAAAGTATCGAAATACAAAAAATAAGAAAGAAGCTGACACTGTCTAAGACATATTTAAACTCAAATAAAGAAATAACCAAAGTGCAGTGTGCGTCTCAAGGTTCGTAGTACAATAAGAACTGCCGCGCCAGATGAAAATCGGACGTTACATAATTATTAGCCCTGCAGTTTCGGAGGTATGAAACTATCAAACATGTAACGGTTATCTACCTAAAATCTTGGCAGGTTGAACGATGGACACTGAATAAGTTCAAAGTCGCTCGCCTATAGCTGTGGGGGCGTATCTTACGCCCAATTTCACTTCTATGCGAACTCTAACTAAGGTACCTACGTCTTTTTCAACCTTATTTTGAAACAAGTTAAGTACCTATGTAGGTACGATACTGAAGTAGATCATATATCGTCCCCATAAAGCGAAAAAGAAAGAGTTAAAGTTTTTGAAAATAATAACAAAAACTTTTAAGTCTCATTACTTATCTCAAAACAAAATTTTTCGTTTCGCTCTACGGGGACGATATACTTACCTTGATAAAATAACGGTTGATTTGAAATTCATAAAAGTACCTAAATCATTCGTCATTCTTTTGTTTTATATGCCCTGAATAAAAAAAGTTGCGGTATGACCGGGTGAAAAAGGTCATTTTATGTGTAGAGTTGATTGCTTTACCTGCCTATTAGTATGTAGGCATATTATTGACACGTGGGTACTCAGTAGGTAGTTTACATTGTTTTTGACTGGATTTGTCAGATTCATTTAGGTATTGGTAACGGGTTTACACATGCCTTTTTCTTAGGTTCAATGTTCGGATACAATACAATAGGTATTAAAACTATGTTTATCTATCTACTAGGTACGAACTGATGACCGTTGGGGTACACGTGTTCTTGAGTGGAGACCGCGAATCGGCAAACACAAAGGTAGGACGGCCTCAGGCTTGGTGGAGCGACGATCTTCGCAGGATGGCTGGTAGCAGCTGGATGAGAGTTGCCGATGAGATGAATGGCGTGCAATCGGAGAGGTCTATGTCCAGCAGTGGACTGCTGTAGGCTAATGATGATGATGAGGTATGTAGCATCGCGGCTTTTTCCGCCTGATCACTTAAAAACTTTTTGTTTAAATCCTGCGGCGACGCCAAGCCATGCCCTCTTAAAATTTTCGCATATTAGGAAAGCGATAACGCAATTAGTTGCAACCTGCACTGCGCAGCTTAGTGACGCATCACGTGTACTCCTTTTGTGAATTTTACGGACGAACTATTTGACCTTGGCGCGCTTCTATTTTTTGAGTGCAAGCAAAAATTAACTTAGTGGTGGTCTGGAGTGTCCGCGATAGTACCTAAATCTATGTATGTTAATAACTTTATGACCCTCATCATGTTAGACATAGTGCAATCTCCGCACAATAAAGGAATATTTATATCCTAATTATTTAATGCAATAACGTTTTATTTTTGGGAAGTGAGTGGTTGTCGAAAGTAGAGCAACCTTGAGGTACTCGTACTTGGGTACCTGCTGCGTTAAGAAACCTTTGCCCTTCTTGGTCGCCTCTCCTCTCCAATCGTCGGTTTAGTACCCTCAAGCCGACAGCTGAACTTGAGGTCCTCGATTTGATTACCAGGGTGCTAACTCTCGAATATAATTCCGATAGATCGACATTGGTCAAACGTCAGTTGGTCGAGTGAAAAGTCAGGGATTGGCTAGACTCAGTGAGTCTATTATAGCCAATCCCAGACGTTTGACTGACAATTATTATTTCCTGTATTTGTATTTAAGGTATGCACCCTGGTCGGGCAACGTTAAGTTATTTTTTTCTACCTGATACTTGGGTAATTAGAATAGGTAGGTAAATAATAATCAAGTCATCTTAAAGTCACTAGGTAGTAATGTAAAGTAGATGGGAAAAAATATTGCTATTTCTCTTGGTTGAAATTTTTTATTAGTTAACTAGCTCGTACCCGCGACTTCGTCCCCGTTTCGGCCCCCGACCCACCCCGTTACATCGTATCTGGGTAGGAGATGCTATTACTTCTTTCTGACTTTTTTCATTTTGCTCGGCTACTAAGGGTCGTAGCATGATAGGTAATCTTCCTCAAGAATGGGGCTATCAAATGCAAAAAGATTTTTAAACTCTCTCTTAGTTCTATCCGGCTAAAACTAGGTGTAGCCAGCCGCACTTCGGCTATTAGCCGTAACATACATATTCAATGTACAGTTTTGACTTTGCTACGATTTTATAATATGTATAGATGTTCGATTTTATCATTCCTAATGTGGCGAAATATCCATAAAATGTATGGAAATAGGTACGTGCACGTTGTAACGTTGTAGTGTACAGAAATTTAAAAGCGTCTTTAGATATAGGTATCCATACATTATACAACTGCGGACTGTACCAACTTATTGTTCGTGTTAACAGTCAGATTTGCTTTTAAAAATATTGTATTTTAAGGAAAAGAAAAGGAAAAATGTGTGGATGTGTTGTGAGTTTTTGTATGAGAGTAGTGAGTGTGAGGTGTTATATGTGAATCAATAAAAGTAAAACAAGCAATACTAGGCAATGTATTTTAGTAGGTACTGATTCAGTTTGTGTATAGTCCTGTTTAAGTAGCCAGTCCATTGAGGGGCTTGTGGCTAAATAATAAAAGCCGCACGGGTCGATCGTTCAGGTTAAGGTACGCTGGCCGCGGTTGGTCCGTGGATGGTAGGCCATCTTTACATACCAAGACCCCTCCGTGCCTCGGAAAGCACGTTAAGCCATTGCCGCGTTGGTCCCGGCTGTCACTCGTGGTTCTTTGACAGTCGTTACGGATCGTCAGAAGCCCGAAAGTCTGACAACCAGTCTCACCAAGAGGTTTCGTGTTATCCAGTAACTGGGTTGTGGAGGTCAGATAGGCAGTCGCTCTATGTAAAATACTGGTACTCAGCTGCAAGCCGACCCCAACATAGTTGGGAAAAGGCTAGGCAGATGATGAATTAGCCATTCCATCAACTTAGCCTTTAATTTAAACTTATTGCAATCGAGTATATTTAGTTCTTTATGAATTTTCTTGTAGATTAGTGTACTTAATCTGAACTGTCAAGTATTGGTGTCTGGCAAAAGCGGTTTTGTGTCGTGTACCTAGGGGAATATTGGTTAGTTCGTTCGCCAGCACCGACAGGTTATAGACATCTGCAATTAAACACAACATGTGGCTAGCTCGCTAAATTCACTAAATTTGTTCTTAAATTGTATTTCCCGATGCTTGAGACCTTATGCTTGAGACATAACAGTCATGCATGCGGACGGTATTACTTACTACAAATCTTAATTTTTTTACAAACCTGCAAAAAAATGGGTGCCCGGCATACTGACCTATACCATTTTTTTCAGGTTTCGGCCATATGTTTGTTAGGTCAATAACACCACGCTGTTGCCGCAATATTTAAAGTGTGTTCAGTTTTGTTTACACTTTTATGCTATTTAATATGTTAGAAAAAAAAAAAGACTTTTAATTTCAACGCTAGGATTTATTTGATGGTTCCTAAATACTCCTAGGTATTAGTATTGTTAGTGTTTTCATTTATTGTTGTATTGTCGCCTCCACATTGTATACAACGGCCCGACATGAATCATCAGGCAGTTGCCCGCCAGACATGATACACAACACCCGTCCCACACAACATCCTCCCTTTTCTATGGAATGTGAGTGAAGTTTACTTCCTGTTCCTCATACCTCTATAAGGATTAGAATAGAATTTATCTAGATAAAAAAAAAAAACAAGATGTAAATACATAAATGAATTCTTTATTGACAAAGTACACACAATGATTTCATCAAACCTTGCTAATTAATAATATCGAGTATAGTGGGATACTTATACACCGTTAAATTTTGATCGTTTTAATCCTTAAAAGGGGTCATTGTACTCATCATTATGAACAACTTTTACTATGGGACCAACACTGAAATCGTGAAAAAAAAATCAGTAGTTCCCTACATTTATGTTCGTATAACTCGTCAAAATGTAGGGAACAGCAGATGTTTTTTTTCACGATTTCAGTGTTGGTCCCATAGTAAAAGTTGTTCATAATGATGAGTACAATGACCCCTTTTAAGGATTAAAACGATCAAAATTTAACGGTGTATAATAAAATGATGTGCTATGATGATTGTGTTAAAGAATCAACGCCTTTGTCTTACTCTTCATCGACAAACAGAAAGAAAGATAGGTATAGAAAGAGAGAGAGAAAGATATAGAAGAAAGAGAACGATAATTATGATACCTTGATATGTTTTATGAAAGATTTTGATTTCGTTTCGATATAACTTCAATAATAAATGCTATGACAGACATCGTACACCCAAATATATAAATTAACCATGGAATAGCCAAACGCCCCACAAATTCGTACTGGTGAAAACGATGCTTTATTTTTTTAAGGTAAATCATGTCACGCATCACTTTTTCTACTAAACCGCTCTCCCTCAACTGAATGGATATGTGACATAATTTATCTATTAGAGGAAACCCTTTGTAAAGGTATACAGCATAAATCACCTTAGAATAAGGCTTAGTTAAAGACATAATCCGAGGATCACCAAACTCATCAAAAAAGGCCTGTTCGTTATATCTATATAATCCATCCAAAAGAAGCGTGTATAGATTTTCAGATTTCGCCACTGCCTCGATGCTTTCCATTAGACGATAGCATACATCCGAACCGTCAAATTCTGCACTTGATTGTACCGATTCAGTATAATACCTTCCCATTATTGAACTTAAGCATGGTTTCAGCTGAAAACGAGCTATATCTTCTTCTGTTGAAATTTGATATTCCTGAGCAGGGTTTGTGGTGAGACTGAAAAGACTGGATTGGTAGAAACTGTTGACCAAATACGCAAACAGCACCCAGAGTATGAAAACACACTTCACCGGCCACCGACTTTGGACAGTACGCCCGTGAAGAACAAGATTGTCCAGTAGTATTAACACAATGTAACTTTTATCCTCCGTGCGAAGAAGAATGATTAATAATACCGAGTAAATCACGAGAGCCAGCATTAGGAGCAGCCACACAGTGAATTCGAATTCCAGATAAGTGTTCTTCCAAGGAGGCACATTTCTGGCTCGTCGCACCACAAATCTTATCTCATCCGTATAAACTAGGTGACCGTAAATGACCGAGAATGCCGCTGCACGAGACGGTATCAGTAGCATACCTGATACGTGCATGTCCACTTCGTTGTCTTGTATCTTTTTCAATGCTCCTACCGCTTGCATGTCAGTTGATACCGTGGAAAAATCATCAGCGTCGCCATATTCTACGATATTTATACTAAATCCTAGCTTTTCCCCCATTAAACGTAGTAAATATGGCTCCACGCCATTTCGAAGTACAGGTGGTGAGGTAGATGATTCGTTGGAAGGCAGTAGTGTGTACGGGGGCCATTGGGTCGCCTGTACATTAAACGTACAGTTCTGTAGTCCAGTGACAAGTTTTTCTGGGTACAGGTTAAGTGAGTGTGCTTGCGAACACTTCCCAAATCTGGTGGTGGTATCATAGCGTTTACCGCAATTGTAGTTATCAAAAGGGTTGTACGTGTACAGGTGAGCGTCAGCTGTGGCATTTACCACCAACACATTATTCACGTGCTGTTTAAGAAATGTGTCGAAGACGTTTCTGAGTTCACTCTCTTTTACATCTCTGAGAAGAAGTAACAAGCGAGCTCTTGGATTCCATGTTGAGTCCTTGATGAGACTAAAATGAGTGACGAAAGAAGTGACATTATGTGAAGATATGAGATATGCTTGGTGTACGTGTGGGACGAGCAGTTTGGCCGTTGCTCGTTTAGATACCACTGACACAATGTTTGCGTTATTAATAGCTTTCAGAAGTTCTACATCTCGAACTTTATTTCCGACATAAGTTACTTCTTTTGCTTCAGTAAAATATTTTCCGATTATATCTGTTACACATTTCATAAGTTCTTCGCTATATGATGACTCAGGTAGTTGTATATGTAGACAGTTTCCACTGTATATTAGGGACACAAGCAAGTACACAGCCCTCATTTTTGGATATGGGAACAAGTAACATGCTCATGTACGTAGGAGTTGGCTCTATTCATAAATCATGGTTTACTGGATAATGTCTGTATCTATTTCAAATACACCCAATTAGGTGTTAAGTGCTATAATTATAAGTGTGATATGATTGACATATGATACCTTTACCAAGTCCGACCCTAACTATTGCCGTGATTGACACTTTGATACGGTGGAAATGGTTTAGGAGTGTGGTAAATAAGGTAAGTACCTACATTGTAACATTGTAATAATTGAAATTAGTTTATTTATTTGTAAAAGCAACTGCGAAGCTGCGTTAAGCGTACGTACTACAGCTGGCCTATTTTTAGGTCAAAGAATCAGCATTGCCATGCAACGTGGCAATGATAAAAAATAAGAAATTAAATAAATATCAATATCTAGTTCCAAATGTTTATAAATATAAACATAATAATATTTATAAAATGGTAACATTCCGGGCAACGACTAATTACGCGTGTCGGCCTGTAGTTGGTATTAAACACTACATTTTAGTTGCCGTTGAACAAAACATTCTGCAAAATCACTAACGCTTCTTTACACGATGTTTATGTAAATATTCAATTAAGAAAGTGACAATAGATACAGTACAGCCGGCCACGTACACGCACCACGGGAGAGTAAAACGAACCTCGAACTCTTTCTGAGAAAATCTTTGTTTCAGTGTTCTTAAAAAGTATTGGTCATGTAGGCTCTTCTCTGTTAACCCATTCTCCCTCAACCGCAACGCGTTCAATCGCAACGTATGCGTGATCGGAAAACCTTTGTAAAAATAAAACCCGAACAAAAACTTTGCATAAGGCTTATCGAAATAATAAATTAAAGGATTGCCCCACTTGTCGTTAAAGCTTCTTTTGTTGTATAAATACACATAATATGGTGTAAGTGAATACATGTCTTGATTTTGACTAACTGTGGTGAGGGCTTGAAGCGTATTGTTGCACCTTTCTGTCACCGGAGCGCCTAGCGGCGGGAAGTCTTTTGTATGCTCAGTCGAAAAGTATTTCTGTAGTGCAGGACTGAAGCAGGGTTTGTATTTATATTCCAATATGTCTTCTTCAGTTGCGACTTGGTATTCTGCGCTCGGGTCAGTAGTTAGACTAACTAGGCTGGACTGATAGAATGTATTGATGAGGTATGCAAACCAGACCCATATTATGAGTATATACTTTATAGTCATCGAGCAACGAATATCACGGCTGTGTAGCAGCAGGTTTTCTAGCAGTTCCAAGGCTATGTAGCCTTTGTCCTTTGCTCGGAGGAGAAATATTATCATTGCAAAATACACGATGAACGATAGCAGTAACAACAACCACACAGTAGAGTCGAATTCTATGTACACAGTTTTCCAAATAGGAATTAATGATGCTCTCTTCACTGCAAATCGTAGCTCGTCGATGTAATCGAGATGCCCGCAAAGCCAAGTTAAACCTTGGGCTCTTGTTAATACCATCATCATGCCCCCAAATATAACATCAGTTTCATTATTCCGAAGCATTATCAAGGGACCGCTCACTGTCATATTAGGAGCAACTGAAGAATATATGTTAGGGTTGTAACTGTAGTTCAAGATTACGTTGAATTGTTCTTTTTCACTTAAAACTTTGAATATATATTCTTCTGTGCCCAATATGGTTTTCTTACCTTCAGATCTTAATGGGTTGATGGCAAAAGGTGGCCGGTGAGCCACTGATACATTAAAGGTGCAGTTTTTGAGTCCGGTGACTAGTTTGTTTGGGTACAGGTTATCTGAAGCCTGTGAGCACAACCCGAGGCTGATGATGTCGTCGTAATACTTTCCACAAGCGTAATTATCAAACGGGTTGTAGGTGAAGAGGTGAGCATCCGCAGTTCCGTTCACAACCACCACGTTATTGATATGCAGTCTCAGCAACTCATCGAAGATCACATGAAGCTCGTCGTTTTGCAGCGATTCGACTACAACCAAGAAACGCGCGTATGGATTCCACGTTGGGTCCGTCATTAGGTACTCGAAATATTCCGTGAAAATAGTCACATTCTTAGAATTTATAAAATATTCCTGATTAGGCAAAAATGACTGATAAGTCGAGTTTCTGGTAACCAGCGAAAAGTTGTATGTTGAATGAATTGTTTTGAGCAGCTCTTCATCATCGATTTCCATGTTGACGTACGTCAATTCGTTTTGTTCAGTGAAGTATTTGTTGAGTACACCGGTTACACACCGAATTAATTGTTCTTTTTCAAGATGGTATGGTGGCAAAGCGATCTGGCAATGTCCAACCACGTAGAACACGAACATCAAATACCACACTAACATTTTGTAGCATGAAATCGTCAGTGATTTCACATTTGACGCCTATTTAATACCTTATCTTTCCGTGCTTTGAAACGGTTTCCGTGGTCGCGTGCATCGCTTTCGTATTTAATATTCTATTGATTAATTAGCGCGATGAGTCTTTGTTCTATGTTCTATAGATTTGGTTTCCGCAACTTAGTCCTTCAGTTTAGTTGTCGAGTTTTTGTTGACTTTATGAATAATAAATAAGCTTGAGTTTTATAGATGAAATTCTAATTTCTAAATTAACACAAGAACAACGAACAGGCTGTCCACTTCAAGCGCTGTTACTAATGTATCGAAATGTACTGATACGAATTACAGTTTTTATATAGGTAAACAGTAATCTAATTCTCACTCCTAATGACATTATCATTACCGAATAATAATACAGTTTCTTATACCAAAGTAAGTTATTATCAGACAGCTATATTATTTTCTTTAGATACTTCACCGATTTTTCTTACAACTATATTATTATTTTGTAATAATGTACCTAATCACATTAAATCTCTTCGAGCAAATAGATTGCGGAGGGAAATAAAAAACAGGTTGTCCTTTTATAGTTTTATTTAAATCGAAAATGATAAAAGTGGTAGTTACAAGGCCACACATTTTAAAATTACATTAGAGCTATTTAATGTATTTTTAAATTACTGCTTGAACAATCCTATAATTATTTAAGCGTGAAACTACTGCACTACTGCAGGCAATGAAGTTAGTATTTAGTGTTCATACACCCGAGATAACTGCAGCCGTGCCGCTCGTGTCTAAGAGAACTTAAGTCAAAGTCAATTGTGATTATGTTGTGCCTCAGACCAAATAAAAAACCTTTGGTCTGAGTGTTGTGCACGGAGAAAACGTTATTTTAACTTTACCTAACATGTTGTGTAAAATAATGAACAACATCAGATGGTTAATATTGCAAGAATGTGACGATGTGTACGATATTATCGTGGACGTCCACTTGCATAAAATGTATAAAAAAACGTCGTCTAAAGCGTCTTCATATATTTCCATACATTTTATGCGATGCCGTGACTTGAACGTGGACGTCCACGATAATATCGTCACGTTAGAAATTATAAAAGCGCACATGACCACTGATGCCATCCATGCCGTAACCTTCATCACATGCGCACCTTCTGGGCGCAAACAATATAAATAAATCAAAGTACCGTCAACACAAAAAGGAGAACATAGTTAATATTTCAAGTAACCATGTTTAAATCTTTTGCCTGCACTTGTCCATGTTAATTGTTGCGCAGATCCATTCTTTCGTCATGGCTTGTCTTGTCAGCTGTCAGGTTCACCCTGTTTTTCATTCTTATAATATGTAATTCCGTGATATCCATTCGTCTTTTTTTGTGTAAGTTCCTGGTCCCGTCCATCCACATACGAGGGCTGCACTAAAAGTATCGGGAATGGAATATTTCCACTGTTCCTGTCATATTAAAATCTTTTTAACTGAAAACTCCTTGGTTTTAAAAATCGAATACCATTTATTTATTTAAAAAAAGATTCTCGGTCTTGTCACATGGTTTTGTAAAACTTGTTTAGTCGTTGAGAAAATGGAATTGACTCGATAAAATTCAAGAGCGATGATTTATAATGACTTTCGAAGTGGTTTAACACAAAAATAGTGTGTTGACCGGATGATTTCTGCATTTGGTGATGAAGCCCCATCCAAAACCAATATCTATCGCTGGTTTGCTGAATTTCAACGTGGACGTGTCAAGCTCAGTGATGATCCCCGTCAGGGTCGTCCAAAAACTGCAGTCACCCAAGATAACGTTGATGCTGTGCGTGAGCTGATTGAGGAAGATCGACATGTGGCATACCGCGAAATTCAGGCAACTTTAGACATTGGCATGAGTCAAATACAAATAATCTTGCATGAACAATTAGGTGTAAAAAAGTTGTTTGCCCGATGGATACCGCATTCGCTCTGTGAAGAGCAAAAAGCGGCTCGCGTTGCTTGGTGCGTCAGAACTCTCGAAAGATTCCACGCAGGATCCTCAAATGCTGTATACAACATCGTATCAGGTGACGAATACTGGATATACGCGTACGAACCCGAAACAAAAAACCTGTCACGAGTATGTTTGTTTGTGTGTTCGAAAATGAGTTAAAGCCAACAAAAATTGTTCGTTCACGGAGTGTTGCAAAAAAAATTGTGGCCACGTTTGTCTCCAAAACCGGGCATGTTACGACTATTCCTCTTGAGGGACAAAGAACGGTTAATGCAGAATGGTATGCTAGCATTTGTTTGCCACAGGTCGTTTCTGAACTCCGTAAAGAGAACTGCAACCGCCGCATCATCCTCCATCACGACAATGCGAGTTCTCATACCGCGCACAGAACAAAAGAGTTTTTAGAGCAAGAAAACATAGAATTATTAGACCATCCGCCGAACAGCCCCGACCTAAGCCCTAATGATTTCTATACTTTCCCTAAAATAAAGAATAAATTGCGTGGACAGAGATTTTCATCACCTGAAGAAGCTGTGGACGCCTACAAAACGGCCATTTTGGAGACCCCAACTTCCGAATGGAATGGTTGCTTCAATGATTGGTTCCATCGTATGGAAAATGTGTCAAATTTCGCGGAGAATACTTCGAAAAGCAATAAATACATTGTTAAATAGTAATGTTGGGTCACTTCCTTGATTCCTGAAATTTTCAGTGCCGCCCTCGTAATTATGGTTGTAAAAGATTCTAGTTATTTTAATTTTGTTTGTTTTAAATGTTTTTTCTCCTACATCCTGTAACCATGAATTCAGCACATGATTAAAGACTCCCTTTTTGTCAGTAATTAGACGCAAAATTTCCGCCAAAATTTTTGCCACCCTGTATATATGTATTAAGCATGCCCTAATGATTGTTAACATTAGGTGCTCTACAAATATCACAATACAATTTTGGTGCCATAACAGGGGGGTAATTGTGTAATACACTATCAGTAACAATGGGTTTCATTCTGACAGTTCAACAACATACATTGCGTTATTTACGTTGTTGAGCACACATTTTTCGAACATATGAAGCGATGGTTTAGCAATATCCTTCAAAATGATTCAGATTGAGGTTGATAATGAGTTACGCAATTAGGGTGTAGAGTCAATACGAGAGAGAAGTGGGCGTAACATCATTACTATGATTTATTTTATAGTTACATGTTTTCGTGGAGTTACATTAATCACAGGTTATTTTGTATGTATATACCTACAATATGTAACATAATTAACGCAAGACCTCATACACCCCATTAGAGTATTGACTTAAAATAATAATACATTGCCTAAAACTTTAATTCTTCAAAGCTATTGCATTACTTTATGCATTTAAAATTGAGCCTAAGATTGAATTTCCTTTGACTCAATCGGCGACCAGTATGGCAAAATACATAATTTTTGGAAAAAATACTTATATTCAAAATAACCGAAATCGATTCAGTAGTCAATTATGAACAAACTACTTTCAGGACTTGCGTTTAATCTGTTACACATAACAGCTAGCTTATTAGCTGTGTCAACATTTTACCTATCGTACCTAATTAAAACATTTCACATAATATTATTTGTTCATGCAATGGATATGGGTATAGGTACCTACTCGTTCTTTCACAAGAATATGCTGTCAAACTCTTGATGACACTCACTTAGGCAGGATGACAACCACTTTTCTTAGTAGATGTATTTATACAGCATAACATGATAGCACTTTGTTTGTAAATTGTAGTGCACTTCAATCGTGATTTGTAAGGACATTCCCGTGCTTTTTATCAACTAGCTGAGACGACAAGCATTGTGATAGACGCACTCTCTTGATTCTTTGTTTAGTTAAAAGATTCGCGACAGAAAAACTAGTAAGTATTGGTAATTAGTTAGTTCATTTGCATCAAAATTGGTTAGTGTGGAATTCATTATTTTTTAGGCATATTAACTTCAATGATAAATGCCACTACAGCCAATGCGCACCCGAAAATGTAAATTCGCCATGGAATAGCGAAACGCGTCTGAAATTTTTTATCTTTCCCATGAAAATTATGCTTTATTTGTTTGAGGTAGTTCACGTCATTCATAAGTTTATCTACCAAACCGAGCTCCCTCAGTCGGAGCGCTTTATTATGTAAATAGTGAATCATAGGGAATCCTTTGTACAAGAAAATTGAGAATATAACCTTGGAATATGGCTTCGGTAGTGTTACGACCCGAGAATCACCATACTCATCTAAAAATTCCTGCTTATTGTACAGATATTGTCCATTCATAAAGATCGTGTAAAGATCTTTTGAATTCGCTACTGTAGTAACGCTTTCTATCATACCGTCGCAGTCATCCATTCTCTCATAACCATCATCTGAAGTTACTGATTCCAAATAATATTTCTCCATTGCTGAACTAAAACAGGGTTTAAGTTTGAACCTAGCTATGTCTTCTTCCTTTGAAATTTGATATTCTTTAGCAGGGTTGGTAGTGAGACTGAAGAGACCGGACTGGTAGAAAGTATTTACCAGGTACGCGAACCACATCCAACATATGAGGACACACTTCACCGGCAACCGACTTCGAATGCTGCGCCCATGAAGTACAAGATTACCCAGGAGAATTAAGACAACTAAGCTTTTGTCTTTCGTGCGAAGCAGAACTATTATTAACAGTGAGTAAAATATGAGACTCAGTACTAATAGCTCCCACACAGTCGATCCAAATTCCAGATAAACATTTTTCCATGCAGGCACCTCTGGGGCTCGTTTGACTACAAATCGTATCTCATCCGTGTAAGCCAGATGACTGTACACAAAAGAGAACGCCAGTGCACGAGACGGTGTCAGTAACATTCCCCCTAGAGCAGCATCCGCTTCATTGTCTTGTATCTTCTTTAATGATCCAACTGCTTCCATGTCAGTTGATACCGTGGGGTATTCTTCGACAGCGTTATAATCGTTTATAATGTTCATTTTAAATTCTTGCATTCCAATTAATTGGAATAGGTGTGGCTCCGCTCCATAACGAAGTGGATGAGATGAGTCTGAATCGTTGGGGGCTAATAGTGTATAGGGCGGCCACTGATTTATAATGACATCAAATGTACAGTTCCGTAGTTTGGTGACTATTTGCTTCGGGTACAAGTCATATATCCATGCTTGTGAGCACTCCCCGTAGCTGATGATGTCATCATAGCGTTTACCGCAACCGTAGTTATCGAACGGGTTGTAACTATACAAGTGAGCATCTTCAGTTGCATTCATAACCACCACGTACCTTGCGTGCAGTTTCAGAAATGTGTCGAAGATGATTCTCAGGTCGCTTTTATTTAGGTCTTTGACAATAACCAAAAATTGAGCCAGTGGATTCCATGAAGCTTCTTTGGTAATATTAGGAAATTTTTGAGCAATTAAAGATGCATTTTGACTAGATAGTAGATAAACTTCGTGTTGAATAAACAAAACGTTTTTAGTTTTTCTCGATAGTAATAATATAGAAACAGTATTTGCAATGTTTATAGCTTTTAAGAGATTCTCATCTTGAACCTTATTGCCAATGTATGTTAAGACTTTTGTTTCGGCATAATGTTCTTTGACTATATTGGTAACACATTGTATTTGTTTCTTGTTGTTCGGTGATTCAGGTATTGGTATTTTGAAACAGTTTCCGCTGTAGTATAAAATACAGATTAGCCAGTACATGACCAACATTTTGAGACGTGGAACTGATAATTCGTTTGGTGATCCTTTTTGAAACAAGGGAACTTTTATTTTGTCATTAATCAAAGCCTAAGTGTAGGTCTACTCTTCAAATCTGACGCTGATTGTAAGTTTTCGGACATAATTTCTAATGAGGTCTAGTGCTGACGGCATTAAATGCCATGATTACTAGTATTTAAAGCAATTTACTTTTATGGCAGTAGATTATGTGTCTGCTTGTTTGTTCATGTTATTTAATTTGTCGGTTCTAAGAAAATCAACATCTCAGGGTTATAAAGTCTCATTGATATATTGTCATTAACCTAAGTTAATAAACGGGCAAATGTACCTATGATGCTACAGTAGCATCATAAGTATATTTTCCCGTTCTCTCATAAGAAAACGACGTTTAGCTTTTATGGCAGATTTACTGGAGAACGCCAAATCTGGATATGATCAAAAAGTATTCATAAGATTACCCAAAATAGTGATTATATCGCGTAGACACTAATTAAAAAAAATTAAATAATACTAGCTAAAGCGCAGCCTCTTTTTTTTTGGGATTGTAAAGTCAAATCGTCCGGCATGGGCCTGGTCCTGATCGGACGGTGAGCTACCTATTACTCTCCGTCCGTAGGCCCGCGCCTACGGTGGCCGGGAGTCGTCACGCGGCTCCCGACGCCCGGAGCGTCTCCCGCGGCGGCTGGGACGTGAGGCTCTGTCCCTCAACCATCCCGCCACCTTCTTCACTAGCATGACTGCTTCGAAGAAGGAGGTGACTGCCTCCCACTCTCTCTCGCCCTGGACCATGGCTTGAACCAGGGCCGGACGCGAGAGGTCGCCGCCGCTGCTGATCGCCTCTACGAGGACACGGCTGTGCTCCGCCCAAGCGGGACAGACCTCCACCGTATGCTCCACTGTGTCCTCTGGGCGATCCTCGCAATGCTGACACCCAGGCGTTTCCTCCCGAAGCCTGATATATAAATAAACCATGGCATTGCGAATCTAGATTCGAACTACTTTTGACGAAAATGACACTTAATCTTCCAAGCATAGTAAAAATCTTTGAACTTCTTATCAACCAAACCATTTTCTCTTAAACGAAGCGCGTTTTGTCGCATTTTGTCTGTAAGTGGAAACCCTTTGTAGAAAAATTTAGCAAAAATAAACTTGAGGTATGGTTTTTTAAAGTAATATACAGGAGAACGACCAAATTCGTCATAGTAGATTTTTTTGTGATATTTATATTTTGATAGTTGAATATGAGTACCTAAATAAATCTTACTTACCTACCTACTCAGTAAATAAAACTTTGAAATGGATCTAGGCAATCACAATTTATTTTAATAGATATATTAGTCTCAGATCTTTGTTTTCAGTTTTTATAGTTTTAAGGTGCAATGATTTTGTTGAAAAAAAAAAAAAAAACTATTTTGCTGTAATGCCAATAAACGCATTTTCTTTCTTTCTTTAGAATGTATATATTCCAGAATTTTAGGGCTAATGCAAGACTTGAAGTCGTGATAAACTAAATCTGCTTCATTATAAACTTAGTGCTCTTTTATTGGCTTTCCGATTAAATTGACTAAGCTCGACTGGTAATGACTTAACTAGAGACGCGAACCACATCCATATTATAAAGATGCACGTTACATTACTAGTCATTTGTTGGGGCATATTACAGCCACTGAATAGCAAATATTTTAACAATTTCAGCATTAGGTACCCATATTAATTTTGTCTTCAGCACGGAGCAGTATGTTCATTAATATTCACATAAACTAATAACAAAAAGCGCCACACTTGTGGATAGAATTCCAAATAAGCGTTTTTCCACATAGCTACAGATGACGCCTTCCTCACAAAAAACGTAAGTCATCATAATAATTTAGGTACCCGTGCAAATATGTAAATGCATCTGCTCGGTTCGATGCAAAATATCACCCAATATTGCATCTGATTCATTATTTTGCAATTGGATAAGGTATTTTCACTTTTACACTGGAACTGTACAAAGAGAGCAACAAGTAAAAAACCAACAATTTTGAATGCACATTGATCTATGTTTTTAGGTTACGTGATATGAAAATAAATAGTTTTTTTTTTAATTCATATTTAAAGTTGTCGTATAGGGAAATTAAATGGTTTGTCGTAATAGATGTAGCATGTAGTTGATTTTTACTCAGATTTCAATCTGCGCTCATAAAATGGTCTTTGATGGACGGTTAATAGCTACTTTTAGTCTCTGATGATTAATTATACAACTTGGGTCTGACCATATGCCATTAAATTAAACTGTGCTTAATGACGTTCCCAGTCTGCACACAAAAATTCAATTAAATGAGTATTTTTATATTCAAAACTTCAGTCTCTAGTCGTCTAGTCGGCTGGTCGACAAAACACATAGTCGGCCCATCATTAAATTTATTTGTTTGATTTTTTTTATTTATCTTTAAGGATTTATTTAATACCATCAAAATACTGCCGATGCATTAGTTTTGCCAGTGTTTTCACACTGGCTATAAGAAATAGAATTCTAAGTAAAAAAAAATGATTGGACCAATAATAGGCAATTTTTAATGTCAACATATCCATGAAAAGAAAATTTAATTATTAAAATGTAGTTTCATATGGAGAAGAATTGGCAGAAGAGGAGAGTCATTTGTAGGTAGGGATACCCTAGTAAACATAGACGATTGAATACTAAAATTAGTTTACATTAAAACTGCCATTTGACGAGTGATTGATTAATGAAAGACAAGGCATCAAGTACTTTAATCATTTAATACAGATACCTCTTTAACGTATTGTTCACACATCATAATAAGAACATCATCAGCCTACGTGACGATAAGTGTTTAAAAACGGTTCGTCATTGACTAATAGAAATTCACGTTTGTAAACTTCTAGACATAAGAGACCTTTGTAATAGTGCATATCGTGCAGACACTAATTCAAAAATGAAAACAATAGTAGCCAAGAAGCAGCCTGATATATAAATAAACCATGGAATTACGAATCTAGATTCGAATTCCTTTTGACGAAAATGAATCTTAATCTTCCTTGCAAAGTAATAATCGTTGAACTTCTTTTCAACCAAACCATTTTCTCTTAAGCGAAGGGCGTTTTGTCGCATTTTGTCTGAAAGTGGAAACCCTTTGTAGAAAAATGTAGCATAAATAAACTGGACGTATGGTTTTTTAAAGTAATAGACAGTGGTTCGACCAAATTCATCGTAGTAGATTTTTTCGTTGAATAGATATGTTGATAGTGTACTAATCATAAATAAATATTCTGATTGAGCAACTTTTCTCACGCCTTGCAACGGTTTTAGACAATCAGGATTTATTGCAGTAGATATATTCGTTTCAGATTGTATAAATTGTAGCATTGCAGGAATAGTACAAGACTTGAGGTTGTACTCGACTATATCTGCTTCATTAGAAACTTGGTGTTCTTTTATTGGTGTCCTTGTCAAACTAACTAAGCTCGACTGGTAATGACAGTTCATAAGAGATGCGAACCACACCCATATTATTAAGATACACCTTACATTACTACTCATTTGTTGGGGCATATTACAGCCACTGGATAACAAATATTGTAACAATTTCATCATTATATTAGTTTTGTCTTCAGCACGGAGGAGTATGTTCATTAATATTGAATATATCAAATAAACTAATAACAACAAGCACCACACTAGTGGATAGAATTCCAAATAAGCGTTTTTCCACATGGCTACAGATGACGCTTTCCGCACATAAAAACGTAACTCATCATAATAATCCAGGTATCCGTGCAAATATGTGAATGCATATGCTCGGCTTGATACTAACAAAGTTTGACCCAGTATTGCATCAGATTCATTATTTTGCAACCTTGCCATAGGTCCCATAACTTTCATATTAGGGGATATTGTAGTATATATTTCATTATTAATATCGAAGCTAAAATTCACTTTGAAATGTTCAAGTTCTCCTAGCACTTCAAATATATATTGTTCAGCTCCTAATGTCATTCGGTCGTTTATAGAGTAAGGTGGTCGATGTGGAACGGCAGCAAGCAAGGTGCAGTTCCGCAGACCAGTCACGAATTTGTTTGGGAATAGATTATAATTTGTAGTATTCAAGCACGAGCCGTAACTTATGACGTTGTTGTAATATTTTCCACAGGCATAGTTGTCGAAGGGATTGTAGGTGTAGAGGTGAGAGTCGTTAGTGCCGTTTACCACCAGCACGTTGACCACATGTCGTTGCAATAGCTCGTCAAAAATCTTCTTCAGTTCGTTGTTGTCCAGTGATCTGATCACGATTATGAACCGTGACGACGGGTTCCATGTTGGATCTTCGAGAAGATATTTAAAACATTTCGTGAATGTGGTTGTATTCTTTGCGTTTATGAGATATCCTTGGTGTCTAAAATATGACTGTGCAGTCGCCTGTCTAAATACCATCGTTGTGACGGTTGATAAGTGAATTGCTTTCAGGATTTCGTAATCATCAGAGTTCATATCAACGTATGTTAGCGTCTTTTCGTCAGAAAAGTTTTTTCCCAATATATTGGCAATACACATCATCAGATTTTGATTTTGCTGTTCTTTAAAATTTAAGTCATTTTCACTTTTACAACTGACATATATCAGAGAGAACAAAAAATAAACAACCAACATTTTTGGACTCACATTGACTTATGTTTTTAGGAGATCGTTGGGTAGCTTGATTATGAAGATTAATATGTTTTTTGATTATTATTTTATTATTTATAGTAAAATGCCATTAGAAATAAAGCTTTTATATAGTTTATCGCAATGGATCTCGTTTTTTTTTTCAACATTACTCTGATTCTAATCTCTGTTCATGAAAAGGTCTTTAATGTTTTAGTAGGTACGTTTTGTCTGGGACAATTATTTGTATTATTACCATTAACTTGCTTACCTATATACAATTATTAAACATACTCCGGAAACGTGTCACGTTGATTGGCAATGGTTATTCTTTGGCCATAGAACGAGCAATTCCTCTGGTGTATTGAAATGTCGACCAGTCGGCTTGAAGTTACCTTAAAAAAGACTGAAGAAATCACTGGTCAGTTTCACGCTCCGGAAAAGTGAAAATAAAAGTTATTCCCAAAGCACCTGACACTGCCCCCTGAATAGTAGGGGTAGAAACATGTAGGAGACACCCTGGTGCCAATAACAATAGAAGTCTAACGGAAAACTATATTTTGCCGCTGCATCAAGGATTGTGGTAGTGGCAAATGTGGATGACGGAAAAAACGCTGAACTGTTCTGTGGCGTGCCGCCACTATTAAGGGAAATGCCTCAACGGCGTGTCTATTGAGTAGGACGACAAAAGGACTATAACTGATCTGAATCTAAATATAGAACGATATGTCGTAAATTCAAATAAAATAGAGCCTTCTCGGGTTCCTCTTCGCTTCACCGTGGGTGACCAAGCCACGGCTACTGAGCCCCCCCGCCTCGACAATGCGGGAACCCACCGGGAAGGATAGCTGATACCCTGGATTAACATATAGGCTACTTTCTATCTGGATATTCCCACGGAATCGACACTTATGCGGGTGAAACCTGGGAGCGCGGCTAGTATAATATAATTATCTCCGAATCCAAATTGTTCTCGACTTTGATGCTTTAGTAAAAATAATGAGTTTACTTTTAAAATATGTAATTATTATTGATGGCCGCCAAAAAAAAAGAATATCCCAGAATGGATATCCTTTTTTTAAGCCACAAGTCCGTATGAAATCAAAAGCACGGAATCATTGTGCAAATAAGAAACAGTGATCACAGCAGTAACAGAATAATATTTAAAGTTGCTACACCTCTCTCAAAGTGCCTGCAAACCTCCGGTTTAGATTTATATTAAAAGCTTACTATAATCCACAATGGCTTTAATGACAATTTTTTCCATAATCTTAACAAGTATACTTTTTAATCAAATACTAAACACGGTCAAAATATATTGAGTAAGAAGCAGTTTGGAGTCTGCGGCCCCATACGTATGCACAATATAAATTTTCGAGCTCGCTACGTTCGCTCTTGCAGCCTACATTCTCACACTTTCTGCATAAGTCGACAAAGTAATACATAATTATGTATGGACTATTCGAAATTAAGCCTTACTTACACAAAGCGGTGTGCTAAAATTTACGAGCCCACTCCGCTCGGTACTGCATGTAAAATTTGTAAAAAAATTAAAATTTGAATAATTGAAAATTTACATTCGTAATTTTCGTTTCTAAGGCGCGGGACAAATACAAGAGGTGTGGCGCGGGCGCGGCGCCACTTCTCTACAAAATTTATATGTATAGAAGAGGTGAGGCGCGAGACGGGTAAGTATATATTTTGCATGAAATATCAAAGAAGCGGCGCCGCACCCGCGCCACACCTGTTGTAATTGTCCCGCGCCTAAGTGGAGGGCCAGCCGTCTCTTAACTGCCCGGGAGTGTTTCAGGTCCCAGTCCGGGCCTGGGTTGATTCGTTTTGAAACACCCAAACCGTCGTCGTTTCTGGATCGTATTGATAATCCAAGACTGTAGACCTGTAATGATGTCGTAAACACGCCAAGACGAGTCTGAGGTTGTGCGGCACCCAGCGTGAAACTATCCTCCTCACGCGAAGATGCAACCGCAGACCGAAGATGCAAACCGGAGTCACACGTAATATGTACGATTTGTACCTTAAACAATGTAATGGCATTGACTTGACTTTATATTATTATAAACCTCGTTTTAAAGAACGTATGTAGGTATACATAATATGTAGGTAGTACAGAAACAAATATATTATATTTGAATGTTGTTTTGTTAAAACGCACACCAACTTAACTTATCGCTTTTAGCGATATGACCGCCCATTGTGTCACCCTTTGTACAGTGTCTCTATTTATGTCTGTAATTTATATGGTGTGCTTAATAAAGAGTGTTCTATCTATCTAACTTATTGCAACGTCTTGGAGACACGGTTACGTTTAATACAAGGTATCCTGTTAGACTGATTATTCCTCCAATGAAAAGCCACTTTTATCGCAGAAGTTGCTTTGTAATGGTTATATGAATTAATAATAAACTACCAGAATGATATACGGAACTGCCAATCAATCTTTTTAGAACAGCTTTATTCGAACGGCTCAAAGACCTATCATGTGTAGTCGTCGCGTCGTCGGTCTGAAAACCAACGTTGTGACGGTTGATACTTGAATTGCTTTAAGGATCTTGTAGTCTTCAGAGTTCACATCATACGCTAGCGTCTTTTTGTCAGAAAAGTATGTTACCAATTCGGTTATACACATCATCAGATTTTGATTTTGCTGTTCTTCAAACGATAAGTAATTTTCACTTTTTGAACTGAAATATATCAGAGAGAACAAAAAGTAAAAACCAACATCTGTTTATGTTTTTGGAGAACGCTGGGTTCGCTGGAACGCTTGTTTATGAAGATTAATATGTTTTTTGATTATGATTTCAGTATTTAAAGTGAAATTTCATTTGAAGTCTAAGTTATCGTAATGAATCTAGTTTGTTATGCATCATTACTCAGATTCCAATCTCTTTTCATAAAATGGTGTTTCTTGGAAGGTTAATAGCCACGTAAAGCCAGACTAAACGTGGCTATTAACCTGCCATCAAAGACCTAATTAATCAAACACATAATTAAAGGTTTTCGAAATATCATTTATTTAAAATATCATTAATTTGAAATATTTTAAAACCTGTGTTTTGATGATATGGTATAGTGGTAAAAAATCGATTGTAAAGACGAACGCGAACCGCATCTATTATTGAAAAGAAATTAAATTATAGGGATTTCACCTACCCGCACTTTACCGATACCTACGAAGTTTAGCTTTGTTTTTTCCACCGCCATCTTGTTTTTTTTTTTAATATTGTATCTGCAATCAGCATGATCTACGCATACGCTGACGATACTGCAATTATCATCTATGGTTCTACTTGGGAAGAGGTCAAAACTAAGGCAGAAATAGCACAAAATAGTATTATGAACTGGTTCCACCAAAATCTACTGACATTAAACGTATCTTGCTGCATTCCTTTTGCAATCCGACGAAACACCAAGCCTACGCAAAGCTTTGTTGTAACTGCTCATGCTTTGTTGTAACTGCACTGCTCATGTCCTACGCTAGTTAGAAGTGAATGTGTAAAGTATCTAGGTCTGCAAATAGATGTCGGCCTACGGTAGGACAAACAGCTAGAAATGATAACTAGCATAACAATGCGTCTTATATATGTTTTTAAATCCCTTAGAGAATCGGCTGACATAGATACATTAATAATGGTTTATTTTGCACTGTGTCAGTCGATTATCGGATATTACATTACTGCATGGGGTGGAGCTATTAAAACAAATTTCCTGAGGGCAGAGCCAGCTCGAAGAGCCGTACTTAAAGTTATGTCAAAAAAACCGTATTTATATCCAACCAAACGACTTTATGATGAATGTAAGGTATTAACAGTTAGACAGCTGTTCATCTTGCAGTCTGTCCTCAGAAATCATAGAGGCATGCCAAGATTTAACCCAAAAAAACGCAAAAATGTCCCATCAGGTGTAACCTATAAAACTACGTTTGCCAAGCGCCACTATTACGTCATAGGTACTTCTATAAACAGGGCGTCCCACGGATTTGCCACAGGGAGGGAAAGTAACTTGAATATTGTAGATGGAACATTTTACTGTAAGAAGACATTATTTGAATTTAAAAAAAAATACTGCATTAATAGATATTATATGATACCGGAAATCGAAAACGTTACACGAGAAAAATAACCACCCTGTTATCGATCGTAAGGCTTCATCATAAGGATAATTTTTTGCTAAATAACATAGTGTCAAAAATAAAAGGAAGACCATGAATTTTAACATTTTTAATACAAAATTAATCAATTTATCAAATGCTCAAAATTAGTCCCTTCCTGTTGAATACAAAGTCGCACTCTTTTGATTATTTCGCTCCCTGCCGATTTTTTTATCTTGTGGTGGATATTTAGAATAATACGTCTAAGTTCTGCTTGTAGCTCGTGGACACTTTCATACTGGTTCTTGTAAACTAAAGTTTTTACATAACCCCATAAAAAATCTAACGAGCGGCCATCTTATTTGTATATGAAACTACACAAAATACTAAACATAGGTACTTGATTTGAACAGACACACGCTAAAACAAAAAATCACTCAATGGCTACTACAACAGGACTACCTTTTTTTTTTTTATTTTTTTTTTTTTAAGGATGGGAAATCATCAAATGACCCCTCCCGCTCTGGGTGGAGCGGAAGGGAGTGTCAGACTCTTACTGACTAAAACCCATCCGTGTTCCTTCCTTAGCCCTTTATATTCCGGGGCAGCGGTAACCCTTTCGGACAATCCCGCTGCCCCGGCAGGCTTCGGCCCTGACGGGCCCCTCCGTTCAATGCTGACATCTCTTTGAGGCGCGCGTGGAACACATACGCGCCGTCCGGCACGGGCCTGGTCCTGATCGGACGGCGAGCTACCCATTACTCGCCGTCCGCAGGCCCGCGCCTACGGTGGCCGGGAGTCGTCACGCGGCTCCCGACGCCCGGAGCGTCTACCGCGGCGGCTGGGACGGGCGGCTCTCTCAGCTCTCTCCCTCGCCCATCCCGCCACCTCCTTCGCTAGCATGACAGCTTCGCAGAAGGAGGTGACTGCCTCCCACTCCCTCTCGCCCCGGACCATGGCTTGGACCAGGGCCGGGCGCGAGAGGTCGCCGCAGCTGCCGATCGCCTCTACGAGGACACGGCGGTGCTCTGCCCAAGCGGGACAGACCTCCACCGTGTGCTCCACCGTGTCCTCTGGGCGATCCTCGCAGTGGTGACACCCGGGCGTTTCCTCCCGCCTGATGATGTGCAGGAACCTCCCGAAACATCCATGTCCGGTGAGGACCTGCGTCAGGCGGTAGGTGAGGGCGCCGTGACGCCTCTCTAGCCACTCCTCAAAGAGGGGCCTTACCGCCGCTATGCGGCGTGCGCAGCAATTTGCCGCGGAAGCGGGTTTTCCCCCCGGCGTAGTGCCTCCGCGCGCCACTCATACAGGCGCGCAAGGACTATCGCCTCCAGATCCCATGGCGGCAGTCCGGCCAGGAGGCTTGCCGCCTCGCGCGAGATCGTGCGGTACCCCCGTATCAGCCGTATGGCGACCACCTTTTGGGGCGCGTTTAGGTAGTGGGCGGCTCGAAGCCGCAGTGAACGCGCCCACACCGGGGCGCCATATACGGCCATGGACCGCACGACCCCCGCGTAAAGCCTCCGGCAGGAGGCGTTTGGCCCCCTCAGGTTGGGCAGGAGCCGCTTGAAAGCGGCCCCAGCCCGTTCCAGTTTGGGGGCCAAACGTCGGAAATGCTCGACGAAGTTCCACCGGCTGTCGAGGACGAGACCCAGGTATTTCATCGTCGTCTCGACGCCGATGCGAACCCCTCCTACCGTCAGTTGGGATCCCGATGGTGGCCCGTTCCGAAGCCCATGAAAAGACATGGCCTCGGATTTGTGCAGAGCCACCTCGAGACCCAACTGCCGGATCCTCTCCACGACTATCGCAACCCCGCGTGTCATTGCGTCGGCCGCCGCCTGATGCGACCTCCCCTGCGCCAGGACCAGCGTGTCGTCAGCGTAGCAAACTACGCTGACGCCATCAGGGAGGTCTGCCCGCAGCACCCAGTCGTAACCGATGTCCCACAGGAGCGGTCCCAAGATCGATCCCTGTGGGACACCGCACGACATCTCTCGCCGGTTCCATTCCCCATCGCGACCGGGGTAGATGACGGCTCTGTCCGAACAGGACTACCTCACAGACAAATAACACACAGACCTACCCACAGACCTACCTCACAGACCCGAAACTGTCAAATTTTCCCAATCAACTTTGAACCATAATCATCAGCAATAAAGTTGAAAATCTATTAAATAAATTTGACAGATTGCAGTAGCTTGATGTGTTGGTATCTGTACATTTTCAAAAAGCTTCTTGGATTAATTTGTGTGATGATGTATCTCAAAACAATTCCACAAATCTTTACTAAAAGCGTCACCCTGTCAAATTCATTCGAGCGCCAAAAGATCTGTATAGCCGTGTATTCGTAAGATCAGTAAATATAGTTGATATAACTGCACAAGGATTTTGGCGCGAGGCCCAAATCGGAACTAACGCTGCCTTCTTGGTTTTTTATACAGTAATAACACTAATTCAAAAGTAAGAACAATAATAGCCAAAAAGCAGCCTGCTACATAAATAAGCCATGGAATTACCAACCTAGATTCGAACTCCTTTTGACGAAAATGAATCTTAATATTCCTAGCATAGTAATAATCTTTGAACTTCTTTTCAATTAAACCATTTTCTCTTAAATGGAGCGCGTTTTGTCGCATTTTGTCTGAAAGTGGAAACCCTTTGCAGAAAAATATACCGAAAATAAACTTGACGTATGGTTTATTAAAGTAATAGACTGAGGATCGACCAAATTCGTCGTAGCAAATTTTTTTGTTGGATAAATATATTGATCGTGGCGAAACCGTAAATAAATGTTTTGATTGGGCAACTTTTTTCAGACTTTGCAATGGTTCCAGACAATCAGGATTTATTGCAGTAGATATATTCGTTTCAGATTGCATAAATTGTAGCATTGCAGGAACAGTACAAGACTTGAGGTTGTACTCGACTATCTCTGCTTCATTAGAAACTTGGTGCTCTTTTATTGGTGTCCTTGTCAAACTAACTAAGCTCGACTGGTAATGACAGTTCATTAGAGACGCGAACCACACCCATATTATTAAGATGCACCTTACATTACTAGTCATTTGTTGGGGCATATTACAGCCACTGGATAACAAATATTGTAATAATTTCAGCATTATATTAGTTTTGTCTTCAACACGGAGGAGTATGTTCATTAATATTGAGTATATTAGATAAACTAACAACAAAAGGCACCACACTAGTGGATAGAATTCCAAATAAGCGTTTTTCCAGTAAGGTACTGATGACGCCTTCTTCACAAAAAAACGTAAGTCATCATAATAATCCAGGTACCCGTGCAAATATGTGAATGCATCTGCTCGGCTCGATACTACCAAAATATCACCCAACATTGCATCAGATTCATTATTTTTTAATTTTGCCATAGGTCCTATAACATTCATATTAGGGGATATTGTAGTATATATTTCAGCAGAAAAATCAAAGCTAAAATTCACTTTGAAATGTTCTTGTTCTCCTAGCACTGTAATAAAATATTGTTCAACTCCTACTGTCATTCGGTCGTCTTCCGCATGTTCAGGGTGTATAGAGAAAGGTGGTCGGTGCGGGACAGTAGCAAGCAAGGTGCAATTCCGCAGACCAGTCACAAATTTGTTTGGGAATAGATTATTTGTCGTATTCAAGCACGAGCCGTAACTTATGACGTTGTTGTAATATTTTCCACAGGCATAGTTGTCGAAGGGATTGTAGGTGTAGAGGTGAGCGTCATTAGTACCGTTTACAACCAGCACGTTGACCACATGTCGTTGCAATAGCTCGTCAAAAATCTTCTTCAGTTCGTCTTCTTCCAGTGATCTGATCACGATTATGAACCGTGACAACGGGTTCCATGTAGGATCTTCGAGAAGATATTTAAAATATTCTATGAATGTGGTTGCATTCTGTGCGTTTATGAAATATCCTTGGTGTCTAAAATATGACTGTGCAGTCGTCTGTCTGAATACAATCGTTGTGACGGTTGATAAATGAATTGCTTTCGGGATCTCATAGTCTTCAGAGTTCATGTCAACGTATGTTATCGACATTTCGTCAGAAAAGTATGTTCCCATTATATCGGTTATACACACCAACAAATTATGATTTTGCAGTGATTCAAAAGATAAGGTATTTTCACTTTTACACTGGAGATATAACAAAGATAGCAATAAGTTAACAACCAACATTTTTGGATGCTCATTGTTCAATGTTATAAGGTAACGTTTGGTAGCTTGTTAATGAAGATTTTAACGTTTTTGGAATACTTAGATACCATTAGAAATAGAGCTATTAAAAAAAATATCGTAATGGATTTAAATATTTAGGCATCATTACTCAGACACAAATCTATGTTCATAAAATGGTCTTTGATAGATGTTAACGTTTTAATTTGTATAATTACCTAGCTATTGCCCGCGGCTTCGCCCGCGTGGGTGTCGGATATCGACCCGGGAACGTACTACCGGAATAAAGTATCCTATATCCTAAACCTAAATCATGGCGTATTCGTATGCCTTTCATAGAAATCCGTGCAGCCGTTAAGGAGTGAAAAGGTAGACAGATAATAAATTGTAATAATTTTTGACCCAGAGGACCGATTTTTCTGAAATAAAGTGTAAATGTTATCTTGGACTGTATTTCTAATCCATAGAGGTTCACAAAAACATTTTTATTATTTTTACTAGCCTCCGTTGGGCCGGCTTCTGGGCAAAGTCGTCCTAAGGGAATTTTTTTTCTTTTTTTTTTCTTTTAGTATTCTATCTATCTATCTATTTCCCTCCACTATTATCCAGCTCGTCCCGCCATCTCCTACGTGGTCTGCCGCGATTCCGCTCTCCTAATTTTGCTGTGCCCGACAGGGTCCATATTGATCTTTTACTTTGTAATATCATCTATGTAATACAAGTACATATGGAATGCAATAAAGAATTGAGTATTGAGTATCTCAGGGCATCAGTTCTGTGTTGGGTCCACAGTTTGTCCGGCATGAGGCAGACATGTCCTGTCCAGTCTCATTTAAGTTGGGCAGTCTTTTGAGCGAGGTCAGCTATTTTTGTTTTGGAGCGCAGTATTGTGTTAAGAACACGATCTGCTACGAACACGATACATGTTGGAGCGCAGTATGAGGTTAAGAACATGATCCGCTAAGAACACGATACCGGTTAATTTGAAAATCATCCCCTATTTATCCCTGGGGCATCCCCCCATTTTACAAAAACGCTGTAAGACGTAATTTCTTACCAAAAACATAAATTTGAATCATAATATGCTTAATTTAACAAATGCTGAATTTCCTATACCAACTTTCATCCCCTAAAGGATTATTTTTTAGACAAAAAGTAGCCTAAGTATGTAATGGCCCAGCATTGAAAACCAACTTAAAGGTCCTAAACAAAAGATTGAATTTCATTCATTATAAGTTTCATTGGGAACAAGACTGTGCTTCGAACCATTGTGAGTATGTGATTACTAGGGTTGGGCCGACTACGACTGGCTGACTAATCGGACAAGCCATCATTACATTCGGTGGACTTCGGTCCGAATTTGGTTTAAAAACAAAACTGTGATTTTGATATCTATCTATAGGAACTAACCCCCTTACTAATAAATGTATATGAATAGTTAAACACCGATTTCTCTCTGTCAGTCGTCAGTAAATTGACTTTCGAAAGAAGACAAAGCGTTGTGTAATGTAACTTTACAGACTCTATACAACGTTATTAGTATGGGTGTAATAATAAAGCTGAAGAGTTTGTTTAAACGCGCTAATTTCTAGAATTACCAGTCGGATTTGAGAAAATCTTTTTGACCCTATTTTTAACATTATAACCGCCCAGCGCCCGAAAAAAAAAAACGAAAGAAATACTTGATACAATTCAGCGTAATTACCTAGGTAATTATAAAAGCAGATTAAACGTAATTTGGTCGTAAATATACGACCCTAGCGAGCATAGAAATATGAATACAGCAAAGAACCAACGCGTCGATGCTTTTTGTCGACTAGTCGCTGACTATGTGGCCGGATAGTCGGCTTTTCCGATTAGTCGGTGCACCTCTAGTGATTACTTTAAATACTTGTGCTTATGATACTTAAGATTTATGCCTAGGTCGTCATGTTACCTACTAATTCATTGATAGAATACCAAAACGAGTTTTTTCAATAGATATTACCATTTTTATGACATAATTTTATGTAAACAAATGACTTGTATGGGCGCATGTCGGTCATTGTCAGTACTCAATGAAAGATTGCTTTGATTTACTTATTCTGCGATTATAATCTTTGATGCAAGTCTAAATCAACATTGGAAGATTATGTCCCTAGGTAGTTTTTTAACTTCTAAGAGTGGCATTAAAAGAGCTAACTTTGCTACCTACAGGGATTGTAAAGATGAGGGAAAGGAGGGAGATTAAAGGAGGTAATGAGGGTGATAAAAGAGGGGTATGAATTATATGACGTTACAGGTCATTTTTATATAATAAAAATAATAAAGGTCCGACGACGCTGCCCTGCGGGACACCATATTTTATTTCTCTAAAAGACGATATAGAATTCCTTTCTAGATCCTAAGCACAGGCTCGATATCTCCGTACATTGCCTATGACCTTTTAGGTACGTTTTTACGTAAGTACGGTACACTAGGGACGTCACTAGATATGTACTAAATGATAAATGAAGATGATAAAATGATACTTACATTTTTAAACGTGTAAAACTAGTTGAGTCGTTGTTTCTTATTCGAATACTCAGGGAAGAAAGACTGAAACCAACTCAGAGGTCACCGTCTCTTTTGAACTAATATTTAAATTAATCGCATAGTCCGAAACGGTAGGAGCGTTGACAGACCAATAAGTAGCCAGGCGGTTGGACGACCTACATAAGATCGCGAGGAATTCCAAAACCCTAATTGCGTAACTCATTATCAATCTCAAGCTGAATAATTTTGAAGGATATTGCTAATCCATTGCTTTATATGTTCGAAAAATGTGTGCACTCAACAACGTCAATAACGCAATGAATGCTGTTGAATTATCAAAATGAAGCCTGGATGAGACTGGCACAGACCAGGGAAGCATGGCACATGCGTGATATGGCAACAATAATGATGATGATAGTCCGAAACGTCCAATTAACTCAATAGGTAGAACTGCCAGTGGCCCGGTAAGTAACTGACATGATCTCCATTATGAATACACACATTATCTTGTTCGGACATAATATTGTGGGTCAGTGTCAAATCATATAATTATAATTTGGAACGCTTGTTACACCGCTGCAGCGTGGGTTCTTTATTCTATTCGCTAAGTTAAAAGTTGCAACATGGCGTGGAGTATCGTGTTTCACAGGCGTGTTAGGTGTATTTCTGTGTTAAATGGAAGGTCACAGAAATCTAAATACATACCTACCTGCCTAAGTAAAGGCACGTTTATTGTTATGCAGATGTCTGCGCGGATAGCAATGGCTTTTGACAGTTCAACAACATTCATTGCGCTATTTACGTTGTTGAGCAGACAAATTTTTCGAATATATGAAGCAATGGATTAGCAATATCTTTCAAAATGATCTAGTTAGATTTATAGAGGGTTACGCAATTAGAGTGCTAGGTTGTACTACATCAAAAGGACGTAGGATTCAAGATGCATTGTTACAAACTTGCAAGCAGGGATTTTTTTAATGTAGTTGTGATTATGAAGAGTAAACCAATTGAAACGCACGCTTTAAAAAAGTAAGTAAATACTGAATCTTTAATCAATGCTGGCCAATATATACGAGACCTTTTTAATAGTCGGAAAGGAACCCTAAAACGTACCAAAAAGACTTGCCTAAAGTAGTTTTATGGTCAATTTTGATCCAGACAAGGTCGACGCAAAGATGATTTTGCTGTGCAAACTTACTCGTATTTTTTTTATTTATTCCAAATTATAAGTATTGTTATTAATTGTAATTTGAGTGCGGTTATAGTGCTTGTGGCTATGGATACTGCAACAAGTAGAAATATAAATCATCTAATTGCTTATAATGTATATGTACAAGAGACGAGGGTAGTAGGTAGTGGGTAGGGGAGGGGGGAGTAATGTCGGGTAGGAGGGGCAACCTGGGGGTTTTTTAAGCAAAAGATTTATGCTGGGTGTAGAACTTAAGGGGATATGTTGAAAAAAAATTTGTTTTTCTATTTCATGTAACTTGATAAGTATGTGGAATAGGGATTTAACATTTTGGAATATGTTTTTTGAGCCTTTGGGTCTAGTAGTAACATGTAAAAGCAACACGATTCAATGAATTTATCTCGATACAAAAAAAATGCAAAGTTATATAATTTTTTTTACTTTTTTCGGAGTTATTAATTGGAATTTACTTTAAAACATAGACAATTCTCATATCAAAGTTTACTCAAATTAGTTTTGAATTTAATAATTTTTTTTTTTTTTAAAAGGAGTAAATTCGTTTTGGCACATACGTCGTTTTATTCCGAGCGCACGCACATTATAGCCATCACTCTTATTTTGCGATTCAAAAGTAATTGCATCATTTTCGCTCGCTTAGTAGGTTTTCGAGGATTTTAGATTTTCAAGGTAGCCCTGGCTTGGATAGATTCCAAATAAGCGTCATCTTGATGTAGATATGTAAGTATGTTAGTAGTAGTATAGTGTAGGTATGTAAGTAGTAGAAGGAACCTTTGCGAGAGACGTACCCTCCGATCTTCTGTTACGTCCGGCGCACACTGGGCAATCGATTTTATCGATTGGCTAATCCTTTCACCACGATGGCAAATATAAGTCCATTACATCACTTCTCAGGGCCAAACAGTCTACTGACAAAACCAGCTCCAATAAAAAAATATGTTTGATCTATTCGCCATCGATACGCTTAGAAAAGGAGTAGTAGGTACCTACACTAACATCAAACCCTATAAAACTGTAATATGTATGCATAAAAACAAATAATAAAATAAAAAAAAAAAAAAATAATCTTAAACACTGTCGGAAACTAACAGCTTCATAAATCACTGTCAACTATTATAGGATGCTAGCTTTTGCATTAATAAACAACTTGATCATTAATAAAAAACCGGTCAAGTGCGATTCGGACTCGCGCACCGAGGGTTTCTTCGTACAAATTTCAATCAATCAATCTTTTTTCGTGAACACTGGTATTACAATAAAGGTCTTATTTATACCTACATTTTAGTCGAGCTCTGTCCCACCAATGAAATTGGTATACGACTGTACGTACGCTTTTTCAGTAATAATAAGTCTGAATCTATACAATACAAAGTCAAGTTCGAGTAAATAATGTTAATTAAATGTATTATTAATAAATAATTTAATCATATATTATATCATTCATTTCTATTCTGGGTATGTAACTACACGGTATTCTGATTTTTTCCTTTACTTGTGCTACATGACATTGCTTCTTTCATGATTCTAGATCAACGGGAAGGGTTTTGATTCCCTTGCGAGTGTAAAAATATGCGGCATAAACGGAACATAAATGCATCTTTTGATTGCGTTGACTTAAAAGTTTGATATTTTCACTTCTTCAAGGGATTGCAGCTTTGAGTATTTGATATTAATTTCAACTTGATAACTCTACGCGTTCCTGAGAAAAAGGGTCTTGACAGACGGACAATGAAGCGATCTTATAAGGGTTCCGTTGTTCCTTTTTAGGTACGGAACCCTAAAACAGAATTAATTTCCTTATATGTAATTAATTATTTATTTATGCATAACCATGAAAATATTTATAAATTGGATAAATCTGATTTCACTCCATTTGAAGATCCTTCAGAAATGTTACGAGTAGTTGCCCTATACAAATTGGCGTGTGTCAAGTAATTTAATTTAATGTTTTGTTTGTCGCAATGTTAATTACTTACTATTGTATAAAGTCAAGTTCTTCTAACTGAACAGAGAGCTGAAGCTGCTGGGGAGTTTGTTGCGCCACTTTTTCCTCCCAGCTCAAGCACTGAGAAGTGTCGAAGGGCGTTTTTATTATTTATCGTTTATTTGGAAGAGGTATTTGGAGGATCTATGGAAGTACTGATAAGATTAAAAAAATCCTCCACAAATAGAAAGATTTAAAGCATTATCGAATGCCATAGGATAAGTTTGATTATTATGGGATCGTTTACTCCTAGGCGAACGGAAGTTGCGGGCAGAATCTAGGTGGATAAAGACTCTCCCTTTTTCACTTCGATCCTGACGATGATGGGTTTGACGATGGTGCAGGTTTTCGATCTTCTCTTGTTTTAATTTTAGAATAGGTAAGTAACCATCCCTCGGATTTGAAGACTCCGATGTTCCTTATTCAAATAATGGTTTCCAATTAATGTTATTTCTAAACAAAACTTTCTTTTGTTTTTAAACAAATCTCCACAGTCAGAGTCATTCTGAGACTCAGTACATATTGAAAAAGTTATAAAAATGTTTGAAGTTGCTGCGCAAACTGAACTTTAACAAGGTATGTATTAATAGAATTATAATCATCAACGTCATCAATACGAGTTGTATTGATGACGTTAATGATTATAATTCTGTAAAGTCATATTTGTTACGCTCGCGAATCATATTTTAGTCAACATTCAACATAACATTACATTATTTTATTTTATTTAGGGAATTTGGTACTTGTACAATTAGTTTTTAACGTTATTCATAGTTTTAAATTGTAAGTTATATTAATTTTAAAACCACGCTATCGCATTAGGTATAAACCTGTAATGATAGTGGTAGGGAGATTTTCAATATAAAATAAATAAATAACACTGACCTGCCAACCACCTGCCTGCCTGTGCTGACCTGCAAATTGCAAAGCACGTAAGAAAATTTGAATTTAGCGGGCTATCTAGCGCATCCCCCTTAAAAGTGCCTTAAATATCGTTAATTTCAAATAGGCACACTATTTGAAATAAATGACTTGACTATGACATTGATATTAGGTACAATTATTTTTCTAAAAACATTATGTTTGTTTACATTTCGGTAACTAAACTGCAAACACAGAATAGTATGCCCCTATAGCATTAATATTTGTGACTCCAAGACGCTACAATATTTATAGATACCTCCTTAATGTTTACAAGTCAGTTCAATATCAATCTTATTTCGCGGTTCGTTGGAGAGAGTGAACTGAGCCGTAAGTGAGTGTTCCTGTTTGAGTCCACTTAGATATTATTGCTATTGTTACCTAAAGTGTAGTCACCACTGTGCAGATGCAACAGTAGTGTAATAGGGAGCAGTTTTTTATCTATTGCTCATCGTAATCTTTTGTTAGGCACAGGTGAAGTAAAAAAATCGGGGTTTTTCGTTGGAACAAGTCTTAGCCGTTTTTGTGTTTGGAACCTTACCTCGGTCGGGATGGGCTTCTTGATGCAGAACTGACAACTGACCACTGACTATATATTAGTCAGTTTTTGTACCAGGGACTTTGTTTTTGTCGGTATGGGGTTTTTCGTGCCATGGCATAAGATATACCTTGTTTTATAATGAGAGGGATTTAATTTAATTTAAGTTTAAAGTTTACAATAAATTCTAGATAATAAGTAATTACCTACATTGTTTTGCTTTTTAAAAACCGATTGTTAAGTTACTATCTGTGGAGGCTTGTCATTTGGAATATAGTTATGTATTGTTTTATCTACAAAATGTAATTAGTCTGTAAGCCTTCCTAAAAATAAAGAAATAAATAAATTATTTAATGGCTATTATTGGACAATAAGTAGACGTTTGGCACGCGATTGACGACAGAATCGTTTAGTTATTTATGATTGCGTGTATCGCGCTGCTGTGCCGCGGATACGGAGGGCGATAATGTAAGGATTGATGACTAATTGTTCGATTAGAAGTCGTCTGTGTGCCTAACGTTGTTTTTATGTTTATCTGAAACTGTAGCAGTATATTTGTAGTAATTGAAATATACCTACATATAGCTAAGTGTGAGCTTTTTAGTCATTTCGCACGAAGTTAATTTATTTGTGGGCGAGTCGACAACTCCAGAAATATACATAAAGCAAAATATGCCAATTGCCTTATACATATTTCGGGAGTAAAAATTTGTTTTTGAAAGTGACGATTCGCACGTGTCAGGCGGGTATAATAAATATTAAGCTTGGACCGATTTTAATGAAATAAAATACTAAAATAAATATTACCTCAGGTTACGGACACTGACTATATTTTCAATTCCTTAAATATTTTAAAAACAGGTACACAAAATTTCAATAAACATGTGAATTAAAAAAAGAAAGAAAAATTATTATATTGAGCTGAGGCCCTTTTGGCATTATATTAATTGTTTTGTTCTGTTTTTTTTTTTGTTTTAATTTGTGTTTTCTATGCTAATTATAATGCCATTAAACGCATTTTTCTTTCTTTCTTAATTGAGATCGTTCGGGATTTCGGGGATTTACCACCACCGTACTTTTTTTTGCTGACAAGTAGCCTTGCTGTGTTGGTTTGCGCCAGTTTCATCACTCTTTTGTCGTTATCCCATTTTTGGGGTCAGCACAACATATCTCTTCTTTGGTCTTTCCCAGCTTTTTTAACATTACATTAATGCTCAAAATGTTCCTCACAACATTTTCTTCATTCCTTATCTTGCAATTTTCACTTTCAGTCACCGGTGCCCTTTCAGACTTCCTCTTAGGAAGGGTGGCAGTATCTAATATCGATGCGCAAACTATAACCATAAATTCATCACATTATTCCGATTTGAAATATCAACGTACGGGGGTCCAGAATCATGTATGGATCTACAGTCAACAAAAGAGATAGGTATGCAGGATCGTCAGATATAGTTGAAGTTTAGTAAGAAACCGATGGATGTTCTCGAATAAAATAAAATTTTATTAATAGAAAACAAACAGCTCATATATCAAATTAAATTACAGTCGACAACATCCATCGGTTTCTTATTAAACTTCAACTATATCCGACGATCCTGCATACTTATCTCTTTGGCTGCCTGTACCTACTGAATCCATGATAACTGAAAGACAATTCTCGTAATTTTAAGAACGTTTACAGTCTGATCTCAGTCTCAATCTGTCAAAAATATCTCAAATTTCCCTACATTTTGACAAGTTTTTCACATTTGCTTGTCGCCGAGATGACACTGCGACTAGATTTTGAACGTTTTAAATTAAGAGAATTGGCCTTCTGGTTGTGCGTCGATGTCCTTTGCCACCCTGTATACTCATTAAATTTGTTATTCTATACATTTGCATAACATTACACATTCCTCTTAACATTCTCTCCTCAGCTGCATGCAATTGTCTTTTTTTCATTCCTTTTGTGAACGGTGGTGGTGGTGGTTCAACGGTAAAGGAAAACATCGTGAGGAAACCGGCATTCGTCCTAGAACCAAATATTCGAAGATATGTGACATCTACCAACTCGCACTGGGCCCCTGTGTCGCCCGTGAGAGCTTATACCATGTTCAAAACCAAAAATGGCCGTTCAATTTCCAAATTCAAATGCCACTCGCCCCATCATTACGGTTTGCATTGACATATTTTGAAATTTTCGACAAATGGTCAATCATTTGTCGAAAATTCGAAATTCAGTTGGTATAACAATGAATCTTTTATTGTTTCTCGTACATTCTCCTTCATCGTATTACTTTCAAGTAGTACTACTGCTATTTTGCTACCTTTTGCTTATATTATGAATGTAAAAGTCTCTTTCTTACTCAATCGTGTCTCGACGAAATGAAACATCGTAATATGCATACGGGACGCGTAGTTTATGTTATGATGAGAAAGGAAATTAGCCGCTTTAAAATAAAACTATTTTTATTACATTGTATTTTTATACATTAAACCGGCATGCCTTAGAACAAAAAATTCGAAGACATGTGAAATGTACCAACCCGCACTGGTGGTTTACGGCCCACTCCATCTCACAGAGAAGAGGCCTATGTCCCAGCGTGGTCCCAGCAGTAGGAAAATTATATACAGATTATACCTACATATCTCAGGCGAAAGATGTCCGCCGCCGAACTATTCAATGATTCAAAACTTTTATAAAAACTAACCTAAACTCTGATAATGACTACTTCTAAACAGCTTTGATAATGCGGGCATTAATAAATTGATGAACCTGGATCATGTATTTTTTTTATTCATATTTCTATAAAAATGTATGGCGTGGCACCCGTCTTTGAATCCATCATTGCATAGTTGACAATCAATCAACTTATCTATGTAGTTGTTGGACATTGGTGCGCGTAAGTGGATCTGTGACACGGCATCGACGACGTCCGTCTTTGCAATAAGTCAGAAAAAATATGGCTTTCGCTGTTCGTAATAAACAACATTCGTTTATCGCCAGCTACCTGAACTTTTCTAAACAATGGTGTCAACAGCAACAGAATCCACCAAGAAGTTTCGTAGCGTTTTCCAAATGCACAGATTGACTTCATTTTGTACAGACTCCAGCACATCAAGCTATCCGAAACTCTCAAATTTTCCCAATCAACTTTGAACCTTACGCTTTAGAGATGAAGTTGAAAATCGATTGAAATAGATTGTAGTAACTTGATGTGCTGGCGTCTGTACATCGTGGTTGGTTAAGCTTGTGATTTAGGTAGGTGTCTTTCTATTAAGGTTATCATCATAATCATCTACAGCCCGACTGCACCCACTGCTGGCCAGCCTCATCCAATCTACCCGCGATGCCAACAATGTCATCCGCCGCCATCTTGCCGCCGCGCGACCACCACTTTGTCTTCCAGTCCTTGAACGCCACTCGGTCACTGTCTTACTCTACCTGTCATCACTGAGCCTTGTCACCAGATTTTTTTCCTTCAACCGAAATTATTTTCTAAATAAAAGTGTAATAATAATAATAACATTTCAGTCATCGACATTAAGTTACTGTTTTTAGAAAAGGAATAGGTACAAAAGAGTTTTTCATTGATTCATACTTAGGTATTTTGCTTTCTTTGTAACTGATTTAGTTCAGTGAATAAACGATCAATAGACCCTCGAAGATAATATGTGAAGATAGATAGTTTAATACTTTGATATAAAACTTATAGGTGTTTCGGATGTAGAAATCCGATTACACCATCTGCTGTAGATATTCTTCAAGCTTACCAGTTTTCGCCTTTCACAATGGATTCTCGTAAAGTTCAAACTAGAAATTTTGTAAAATCATTTCACTCATTTGACGCAACATTAAGAATATATTATTTACCATTAATAACTACCTAATCAATCATGATTGACAGTAACTAAATTTTTTGTAGGTGGAACCAATACTGTGTTTCCTTTGTTTGATTTTCGTGTAATGTTTTTTTATAAAACAAACAAACAAACAAATATCCAAACAACACAAGTTTGCGCTACAAACAACAAGTTTGCGCTTATAACTTATGTTTGTCCGTGTTCTATGTATGATTGCAAGTAATTGTGATCCCTCTGTTGGAGATTCAATAAAGAAATATTTTCTACCAAATTTACTTCCATTTTGACGTAACCAAGTTGTCAATAAACCTCAGAAATCCGCATTAGATAGCGAAATTTCGCGTCAATCATCGAAAGGCAGACATAACCACAGACTACAAACACCAGCTTATATTTGTGTATCAAAACAACTCAAGCTATTAACTATACTGTGACTTCAGCTCGTTCTAACTTTAGTTGTCATTCGTTGCTTGCGGCTACTCGACGCATGCGTGATACCGGTTAAATAAATACGCGAGTTACTGTATTAAAACTACAAATAATCAGTACTGTATTACTAAGTATTTATGGCAGTGTTTTCTATAGATTTTTCGTATCAAATTGTTCTGTTTCGTCGGACTTTGTGTGCCCTTTAGCCTGTTCCAAATTCGAAGTTTCAATTATCTAACGATTGAAAGATTAAAGGTATGTTTCGCTGTTGGTTTATGGTTTCGTGTTTGAAACTAGAACAGTATCTGTAATTTGAATAATGATAGGATGTAGCTAATTTTAGTCAATTGTATTAAAAGGATCAGTATCTTGTTTTTATTTCAAATGAGGGTAACTAAGTGAAAGCTCATAATGTCAATTCGCGTAATTAAAAACGTTCAAAATCTAGTCGCATTCTCATCTTAGCGACAATCAATGTCAACAACTTGTCAAAAATGTAGGGAAATTAGAGGTATTTTTGACAGATTGAGACTGAGATCAGACTGTGAACGTACACGAAATTACGAAAATTGCCTCTTTGTATTAATGAAAAATTCGATTCAATTGTCCTTTGAAAATTCACATGATTACTTGATTCTTTTAAGTATTTGATATAAGATATAGTTAATTACCTATCGTATATAATTTTAATATGGATAATGAGTTTAATTTGGTATTTTCGAGCTTCGGTAAGAAAATATTTTGGCCATCTAATTTGGAACGCCTTGAAACCAACACGCGTACCTACTTGGTAGTTGACCTCCTGGCAATAGATTTTTTGATTATAAATTAATATTAACTTACTACTTAATATTTCTTTTAAGTAACTTTAAAACAACTGCGCTTAAGTACTTTCAGCAAATAAATCTTCGCAAAATCTATTTCGTATAGTAAAAAAAAAACATTATTTAATTCAATGTCAAATCATTTATTTGACATTTATGACCAAAGAAAGGCAAGAAAATAAGGACAGTGGATCGTCTTAGTGGCTCGGGGGAGGCTTTATATATGGAGGAGAATGGGCCAGGAAATATAGTTGCTCTTTTGAAATGATTTACAGTATTTTGAAATGATTTACACATTAATTATACAGGCTGTAAAAAGAACCGTCACGTTCATCACGAAGACTATGTTCCTAGAATAAAATTACTACACCACAAAAGGTAAAAAATTTAAAAAAATTCAGTGAAGTGCTAATCAACTTTCTTTACTGACTGTACCACGTAAATACTCGCTCATTTAAAATACAAATTAAACAAAACGACTGTGTTTAATTCAACGAGATTAAAGCTACGATGATAATAATGTATTATGTTTTATAATATTATTATTACGTGGGAACTTAGGAACCGGGATACCTACATAGAGAACGGAAATAAATTTCTAACTACCTTCACGAGATTGTATCTATATATAGTGAACTGTGCCATATTATTATGGATTCAGAACATGATTCAGAGCCCCTTTGCGTCGAACCAATATGTCGGTTATAAAAAAAAATGCTGTTCCATACATTTTGACCGCGTAGGTAACTGTACTTTTCTATGAAAATTAATGTTTTTTTTCCCTGCCACCCTGTATACCTACCTACTATAAATTTGACAGATTTTTGACAAGTAGGTAGTAGTACCTACTGTAGATCGTTGGAGGTCTACAGTACCGGGACAATAGATGCCAATAAAAGGCCTCTGCTAAATTTTATGCATTTATTTTCAACTAGACATATTCATTGTGGACTGTTGATAGTAAAAGGCCCGCCCCTTATTACATGTGACTTAATCATAACTGACGTAGAGCAGCACTCTGTAAAAATCTGGAACCGGTAAAAAAATCATCTTGTACAGGCAGGTACATCTCTGCCTAACCCTTCAGATATGACAAGCGTGATGTTATGTAATGTAAAATTTATTCAAATGTATGTTTCCAATTGTTGTTAATTCAAGTCAAACAAATATCAACTTTATGGTTTACGTAGGCGATGCTCAAATCTGAAAAATCTAAAATCAAAAACTATTTCATACAAAAAACCTACCCAATAAAAATGTATGAAAAAGGTGCTTTTTAAGGTTCCGTACCTCAAAAAGTAAAACGGAACCCTTATAAGATCACTTCGTTGTCCGTCTGTCTGTCCGTCTTTCAGGACCCTTTTTCTCAGGAACGCGTGGAGTTACTAAATTGAAATTAAATACACAGGGCTGCAATCCCTTGAAGCAGTGAAAAAATCATACTTCTATGTCAACGCAATCAAGAGATACGGGCGTTTATGTTCCATTTATGCCGCATATTTTGACACTCGCAATGCAAGGGAATCAAAACTTTTAAGGTACTTCCCGTTGACCTAGAATCATGAAATATGGCAAAAAGCAATGTCATGTAGCACAAGTAAAGGAAAATGTCTCTATGTTGTAGTTACATACCTACAAATTTGCATTGAACCCTCTGTGCGCGAGTGCGACTCGCACTTGACCGGTTTTTTTCAAAGTTTCAGAGTTTGACAATGAAACAACATTAATGATATTCTTGAAGTTCATTCACCTAAAATATTAATTTTACGCTACTATCTGATGTTACATGGTAGTTTTTTTTTCTCAGCTGACAAAAGGCTATATTGACAGTACCTACCGAATTATGACGGTTAACGAACTTTGGAATGTGCAAAAACTTTGATGAACCATTCGCCTTTTCTTTATTATATTTATAGTAAATGTAAAAAATTCAAGGACTTGATAAGTAAATACAATGTTAAATAAAAAAAAAAGACAAAACAAGTTCTTCAAAAAAACATGGGTTTATATGCATTCTGATTATTTTAATTTTTAATTGATCTTGAAAATAAAAAGTATTACCGCATTTCACTTTAAACATAAATATAACTTTACCTTAGTAATATTTTTTTAGTTTGTTCAGAATTAAAATGAAATATACATTAATAACAACTTATACCTAAGTAACTAATAAAGATAATTAACAATATAATATCCTAACTTAACTAAAACTAATTAAAATATGTCGACGAATAATTCATCCGCAACGCTGTCGACTGGGAATGTACAGACGCCAGCACATCATTCAACTTTTCATCATTTCAATTCAAATGGGAATTTATATAGTCGCCGGTTTGGTTTCACGAAAGGTAGGTCGACGTCGGACGCGGGAGTAAAACTCATGTCACATTTTGGAATCCTGGGAGAAATCTCAGGATGCAATTGTCATTTTATGTGACCTCTCAAAAGTCTTTGACTGCGTTGGCCACAATACACTGATCTGTAACTTATACCATTATAAAGAGGCACTAAAAAGTAAACTCGGAGTTTCTAGTTAATATGGGCGTGCCTCAAGGATCAATTCTTGGCCCTTTCCTATTTCTAGTATATATTATTGACCTTTCTTACTGGATGGCTAACCTATCGGATATAATTTTATTCGCTGATGATACTTCCCTTATTTTTTAAATAGAAAAGATACGGATGTCTTACATGCCAAAGATAGTCTGGCAAGAAATTAGATGCTATTACAGAAACTGTATTTATAGGAATTACTTTAGATTCAAAATTACAATAGGGCGCACACATTAGAGCTCTTTCAGGTAGATTAAGTTCAGCTGCATATGCAGTAAAAGAAATAAGGTAGTTGACAGGTATAGGTACAGCTAGGTTAGTATACTTTGCTTATTTCTACAGTATATGTCGTGTGGTATTCTGCTGTGGGGATCGGCAGCTGATATAATTAAATTTTCATTTTACAAAAGAGGGCAATCCACGCAATCTATAGAATTGGTCCTCGCAAGTCTCATAAGAAACAAATTCAAAGCAATTGATATACTAAACTCTGCCTTCTCTTTATAAAAATCTTAGAAAGTTTTTGTAAGTTCGCAAAATCTTAGGACTTTTCAAAATAAGAAGCGATTTCCATAATACAAATACACGTAGTAAAAATTAAATGTGATATCTAAATTTAGATTATCTAAAACTAGAAAGTCGTTTCTTATAAACAGCATCCGCTTTTATAACATACTGACATACTGTGGCGAAAGCTAGATTAAACGGGTATGCTTAAATTCTAGTATATAAAATTAAAAACCAAACTAACCAGGTGAGATAGGTGGATGCACTATATGACGAATATAAGTTGGAATGTGGTGTGAGGCAGGGTGATCTGACATCTACCGGCCTCTTCAGCCTGTATGTGAACCAGTTGAGCTCAGCAGGACATAAATGTTGCCAATATTTTTACTCGAGCGGCCTGTGCCTACAACATCCTTCGTATTTAATATCGTAGTGCTTTCAGAATGCTGTTAGGGTTGCCGCGGCATTGTAGTGCGTCGCAAATGTTCGCAAATACGCGCGTTGACGGTTTCCACGCTATAGTGCGTAAGAAAGTGGCGTCATTATTCTAAATACTGCGCGATAGTACCAACAGCATTTTCCAAATGATTGCATCCGGATATGACTGTCCCTTACAGGCATACTATGGGTAGGAATAGTTACGGGACAATTTTAAATGTAAAAAATGTTACTTTCTTGTATTAGGTACCTACTAACTTAGATCTTAAGAAAATTGTTAGATACTAACACTGATATGGATTCTGTCTGAAATAAATGGCAATAATAATAAAAAGTTGCCAAAGCCGGTTACAGAAACTAATTATGAGATTAAATACTACGGTGAAGACAAGGTAGTTTGGCAATAATTCCTCCTGCATATGTGGCTTCCCTGGCACCTCATTAACGGCATAATTACATCAACTCAAAAGGAAAAACGGGCTCAAAATCAAAAGTAATTTATTCTAATTGAGACAGTCCCTCAAAACGCTTATCCGTCACCACCTTCCTTGTGCTTCAGCTGGGAAGAAGAAGTGGCGCAATAAGCTCCCCAGCAGCGGCAGCAGCACAGCTGTCTATTGAGTTAACTGCCGTTATTATTATTATTTCGTTAGACACACTAGCAGCTAATTAGCTGATGCGTACGTATCAAATAGCTTGGAGATATTTAATCTGTCCTGTCGATTCTTGAAGCAGTTCAGTGTGGGAGCCGTCACAAAAGTTTGATAGAATAGGTATTCCAAAGTGCCTAAGATTAATCATACGTCATCGACTTTGGAATTCAAATAATTGTTTTGTTGACTTCACTAGTCTATTGGTCTACAAGTAAAATGTTTTTACTTTGCGTCACTAAATTAAATGCTGATTTATTAATTTTATGCGTCTTTGACGAAATGTAAAAGTATAATGACTTTTTAGAATATTAACGATCGTTATTCATGTTTTTAACAGTAAAAAGAAACATAGCTATTCATTTGTTTTGAACAGAATAATGTTTTGCTTTGTCAGACATCATTTGCTGCCGACTAGAACTAGGTTCAAATACCTACAAGTACAGTATTTTATTATAAAATATCTACTACCTATAGTGCAAGTGAGCGAGCATCGGAAATTGCATAACTGTTTGTTGGTTCCTTGAGCCCAGTTACCTGTTATCATCATAAACTAACACGCACCCAACTGATAGAGAACTTACTAGGAATAATAATTATTCTAGTTAAGTAACTCTAATATAGTGATTGCGCCTTTTTTTGTGAACCTTAAATAATGCCTAATTTGGTGTCCTATAAATAGTCGAGTAACTAGATTAGATGCGCAAAAAGTAAAAGTGTTCATCATTAGAAGTTTTTTAGAGGATCAATTAAATATTTCCTGTAATACAAGGTGCGTTAGTATAGAAAGTGCAGTTTCTGCAAATGACGTACCACCAGAATAATCGCGTAACACACTTGCAATAGCTATAAGAGTAGGGAAAAAAAAAACGATGGTTGGACTGTGTGCATGATGATACGGTTAGAAAGGGGTTGACTCCCGAGATGACGACTAATAGAGAAGTATATGGAAAAAAAAAAATTTAACATATGAAGCAACGGATTATAAATTTTCTTCAGATTTTGATTGAAAATGTGTCATGCAATTGCGATGCTATTCATTATTACTTCAAACTTTAACTCCAATAGTTTCAAGTTTACACTCCAAAATAAGGACAAATTTCATAAAGAACCTTGCATCTGTAATATACTGCATCGTCTATAGCCTGAGTAATAAACAGGAGATTGTGCAACGTATAATTAATTAGATAAAATTATCTTGTTATGAAAGGCGTAATCGAGTGTGAATGAACTTACGTACCCTATCCTGTCGGTTACGTCGCAAACTGTGCAGTATACTTGATTGTTGTTAGTACAAAAATGTTTAGCATAGCTGCCTCCATTCCTGATAGTACAACGCTACAAGTTTATTTTGGCGCGTGGCCAAAATCGGAACTAATGCCGCCATCTTGTTTTGTCAATACAATTTCGGCGACAATTTAATAAATGTTTATCAACAACGCCCCCCTGTCAACGTCACTCAGGCGCAAAAACTTGTAAGTTATATTTTGAAATTGAGCTGCATCGATAATTGATAAGCAGCTTCTACCTAAACGTTACCCAGTGGGCCAAAGTTTAGCGAAAATTCTATGATGAAGCTTGAGGAAGGCCTACTTTTACGTTTTTATTAAATACACACATCAAAAGTGTCTAGGGATCAAGCATTTTTATGCGGATTTCTTGAGATTGAGATGTGGCTTTGTAATAAATTTATGATTTTATAAATTTATATGGATCCTTTTTGGTGCATTTCATAATTTGAATCAGGAACTGTGAATCAAATTCGAGTAAAAGATGAAAATCAGCTGTCAATATTTTCCCTATAAAAACATACAACGCATTGAAGACATTATTAGTGCTACTGTTTCCCTACTACTGATTAAAACCAACGTTATTATGGAGCGGCGACGTCATTTAAGCAGGGAAGAAATGCTCAGAGCCGTGGGAATGATAGAAGCTGGTTCCCGGCAACGTACTGTGGCTTTAGCTTTGAATACAAGTCAGAGTGTTATCAGTCGACTTTGGACACGTTACCGAAGCACTGGTACCGTGGCTGAGCGCCATGGAGGACGGTATCGCTGCACCACACGGAGACAAGACCGATACATTCAAATCTTAACTCGAAGAGCTCCAACAATAACCGCCATGATGTTAGCCGTGAGGCTTCATCACTCTTCAGGGAACTTAATTAGCGACCAAACAGTCAGAAACCGCTTGCATGAAGTGAACCTTCATTCCCGAAGACCGCTACGGGTACCACCTATACCAATGCACAATCGTAGGATTCGATATCAATGGGCTCTTGAAGACACAACAGAAATTGGGCAGAAGAACAATGGCGTTTCGTGTGCTTTTCTGATGAGTCTCGTTTTGGTATGAGACCGGATACAAGACGTATACGACACTGGAGAACCCCTGGACGCCAACAGCGATTAAAATCCTGCCAGGAAGTCCATCCTTATAGTGGTGGAACCATCATGGTATGGGCGGGTATTTGGATCGGCGGAAGAACTGAGTTGATTTGGATCAGAGGCAACCTCAACGCTCAAATTTATGCTGAGACGATTGTATCAGACGTCATCGTTCCTCTACAAGTGCAAATCGGTCCCTTATTTCAGTTAATGCATGATAATGCACGACCGCACACCGCAAGAGTTGTAAGACAGACTCTCGCCGCAGTTAACATCAATGTCCTGCCCTGGCCTGCTCAGTCGCCAGACTTGAACCCGATTGAGCATGCATGGGATATGCTACAGAGAAGAGCTCTGCCGAATATGGAGGGTATCCAGTCGCAAGAAGACCTTTTTTTGTTGTTGCAACGAACATGGGCGGCCATTCCACAGCGTGATTTGGATGAACTCATTTTGAGTATGCCAAACCGATGTTCTTGTGTTGTTAGTGTTCGCGGTAGAAACACGGATTATTAATTGTTTAAGTTACCCAATAAAATTTTAAAGAAAACTGTTATTTCAGACTTTTTTCCGAACTTTTGTGTTAGTGGTTCAAATGTCAAAAATCCCTTTATTAGGAAAATGGCAAATTTCTTTATTAATGCAAAGGTGACTTGGTTTATCGTTACTGTGACAAACGAAAACACTTTATTTGATGAATCCTTAAAGAAAATTTTAATTAATATCAATCAGGAGAAAAGTTATTGCAAAAATATATGTTGATCCCTAGACACTTTTGATGTGTGTATTTGCAGCTAGAAAAGGAACGGTCCCTAAATGGAATATTTAATGGTGTTGAAGTTTTTTATGGAAAATTGGGAAATCCTCGTGAAGTTCAAAATATCTACCTATGGTGGAGATGGCAATACAACAAAAAGTAATACTTCGTATATCTAATGACGTTCCCAGTCTGCATACAAAAAATCAACGAAATAAATCCAATAGCTTCGTCACTATAGCTAGTCAGCCCATCACTACTATTTAGTTTGTTTAAAAAAAAAAAACGCTTTTTTGATTTCAATTTTAGGATATACGAGAGTTCCAAAATACTCTTATGCAATAGTATTGCCATGGTTTTAATTTATTGTCGTCTCCGCATTGTATAAATAAACAAGTCATAAAATATTATGTCAATTTCATTGAGATTGTTTGACTTCGCACGTAAGTAATAATTATCAAAAAAATAAAAGTTGTTTGCTATGACAAGGTGGCCAAAAGTTTAAACACTGAACATATACTACGAAGTAACATCCTAATGCGTGTTTGTTTTTTATTTATTCAGTAGTACACATACATCGACTACATAATTTAGAGAATTAAAACCACTTAAGCAGATACTTACTTAAAAAGAAACAACAAATAAAATTACAATGGCAGAATAATTGCGTAACACACTATCAGTAGAAATGATTTTCAGTTCGACGTCATACATTGCGTTATTTACGTTATTGCGCAGACAAATTTTCCGATCATTTATGTAGTAATAGATTAGCAATATTCTTCAAAATTTTCAGATTGAGTTTGATAGTGTGTTACATATATACTTGATAATATAATACTCTAGCCTTAGTGTTTAAAGTCAGCTTGTATCTAACTGGTGAAAGAGTTGTTAAAAGCATTCAAATTAAATCGAAGTTTGGCCTTAAATAAATCTTTATCACCATTTGGCATTGACAATTTTTTTTATGTGGAATGAATAACAAATGCGTAATAAACTTCCTGTGAAAAGGTCATGAAACTGGATTAAAGGTGACGGTTCCTTTTATGACTTAAGCAAGATGATCTTAGGAATTATTACTAAAGCGATTTTCCTCTTTAATGATTTCATTAGGATAATGTTAAGAAAAATTTAACACTTTCTCGAAAACCTTTTTCCTCGTAGAAAACATTACAATTCGTCCAAGGGTATACCATGAAATATGACTGCTGTATCATCTGCATAGGCTATTAATTCAACATTGGCAATAGAACGATTTGAGATGTAATTTATGTACCTAAAATACAAATAAAGTTGGACCAAGTGTTCTGCCCTGAGGAATAACGCTCTTTCCACACCCATTTTTCCATATTTTCTATAAAAAAATAGGATAATACGAAACACGTTATCAAAATACCTATAAAGCTAACACGCCGGTAATTCATGATAGTTCGCAATAATCGAAAGCTGTTGCGCAAACGCATCGCTGAAGCAATGTCGTCAAACATATACCGTTCTATATCAGAGTTATGTGAAAGTTAGTAAATTGGTTTATAGAAGGCTGCTATTCAAGTATAGCTGGTTCCTTTGTGTTTATCTAAGTATATTAATATTCTATAATAAAGAGGTAAAGTTGAATGTTTGTAAAAGGGAATTTCGAATGACATAGGATATGACAAAGGCCAGTGATATATCGGAGCAAAAATTCTTGTTATTAAAAAAACATTCAAAATCTAATCACAATCTCATCTAAGCGACAGTCAATGCCAAAAATGAACTGAGAGATTTTTTTGTCTGATTGAGACTGAGATTAGAATACGAACGTTTATTAAAATAAAGGGAAATGCCCCCCAGACCTAGACTAAATGATGGAATTAAAATTATATTTTCCAACAAAATAACCAGTAGGGTAATTGCTTAACACACATAAAATGGAATGCCTTTCATTTTGACAGTTTAACAACATTCATGGCGTTATTAACGCTGTCGAGCACTTGAATTTTTCTAACACAGGTAGCAATGGATTAAGAGTTTCCATCAAAACCCTTCTTATTCTGAAAAATAATAAAAATGCTTTTACTTCTTCTTCTTCTTTTACTTTAGTATTTTTCTGATTCAAGGAAAATATTAAGACGAGGGACTTTATATAATACGAGATTGATTTGGTCTTAGAAAAATGTTTGTTGTTTTTCTAGTGTCACTGATGCATATTTTAGATTTTATACCTACAAGTTATTAATTACTATTCAACCTAGAAATAGCTGAAACATATTGCTGGTATCCAAGCTACTTCCGAGTCATAAATATTCATAACGAGACATTTCAATGGCAATTATAGGAAAACCACTTAATTGAGTCCTCACCTGCGGGGTATAAGAGCGTTGGGGTAGGACGAGAACGGGGACCGGGAGAGGTGCGGGCGGCGGGCGCTCGTAGTGTGAAAAATGTAAGGCAAATGCCTTACATTTTTTTATCTATAATTTGGCCTTGTCCTGCCTTTTGCTTTACCATACACAATATAAACTTTGATGTTGTTCAATTATTATTTGATAGATCTTTGTGTCCGAATAAAAAAAAAAAAGACAATACTCTTATTATCATCATCTGCCTAGCCTTTTCCCAACTAATTTGGGGTCGGCTTGCAGTCTTACTCGGCAGCTGAATATCTATATTTTACATAGAGTGACCGCCTAGATCTGACCTCGACAACCCAGTTACTGAGTAGGTTTCCTAGTTAGTTTGGTACCTTCAATTACGAATACACTTAACGGCCAGACACAGGACACAGGCTGCGTAAGTCCTTTTGACATAGTGCCTTGTGCCCGTTCAATAATGTAATTCTTAAGATGTCTCAACTTAAGTTATTACACTTTCGTCTTAACTTGACACGCTGCCAACCTATTGGGCAACAAACAAACAGACTATAAGTAGTATTATAGTATTAGCAAGGTTTATGCAAAATGTCTGATGCCTGATTAGTAAATAATGACTTTAAACTAATATTTTATATTCATAACGGAAAGGTTACTTCCGATTGATCCGTAGCATTGAGTTTTAATGTATTTTATTGACTGAACTTGACAATGATTTCATAGATATATTTTGACTTATAACTGGTTGATAGTTTATGCTGTTTTATTCTACCGGTAAAAAACTAGATGAATGTAAAAGACTCGGATGCCGCAAGATGTTTTGATTCTCATTGTAAATATTATCTCAATAAAAAAATAGTTAGATTGGTTTTCATTCTGAGAAAAGAAAACAAGAATCACGTAATTATATCACAGCTAGAATGATTATAAAATTATGCTAGATACTAGCAGAACAAAATTAAAATGATAACAGCAGAAACCGTGTTACATCAAATTATATGACAGTTAAAGATATTAAACTCCTATACACGGACAATTAGAACGGAATAGTTGCCACGATGAAGCAGCAAACGAATAATAAATATATTCTAAAATAAAATGAGCCATTTCTCTCATTATCGTATTTGACACATATTCGTATTGATAACGCCAATATTGTATGTGATATGTTGCAACCAGACAGATCACGACGACACGCGGAGGTCGACCACATTCCCTGGCGTATTCGATAGGTTAATACACTTTAGAACTCAAATGAAGAACTTCGAAAGTTCCAAAACGAATAAGATTACCTATCTACCTAAAAGAAAAACATTAAAAATTTTATAATCAACCTACAGGCGTAATTCTTAACTCTTTTGGAAATCTTATTTTGTCATCTGAATCAGAATTTAATATGATTTTTTTATGAAAAGTTAGGCTTCTGTTCTCTTGTAAAGTTAGCCCTATGTCGCTTAGTCAATTTTGCGTTTCAAGCGTTGTCGATGTCATCATCATTCACCACCATTTCACGTAGGCATCCCCCTAGCATTGCTGCAATCGCTGGTCCAGTTGTCATATAAAAGGTCAGCGGATACCCGCGATATTCACACGGTGGTCAGTCCACCTGAGCATCATTCATTACCTAACACGTGATTGCAGTGGTCATAAAAGCTTCAAGATACTTTAACAGGAACTCTTTTAATTCATCTCTTCGATATTTATGGAGATCCAGAGTGAAAATGGTCAAAGACGTTATGACCTTTATTATTTACTCATGCAGTTGTTATCAAATTGGAGCAACACGATTTTTTTTATCTACTTTGATGTTCTTAACCTACTTTTTACTTTATTTTAATGAAGGTTATCATATTGATTAATTAGGCACAGTAGACTTTACTATTTTTCTTTGAAATGGGTAGGGGTCAGGTCTTGGGACGAAGGAATTCCTCAAAATATTTACAGATTTATTGTTGCGAAAAGAACACAATAAGACAGTGTTCGGCTTATGTTATCCAGTGGTGTGGAGGTAGCGTGTATGCAGTTCTAGCGGTGTATGTAATTGCGTAACACACTAACAGTAGGAATGGCTTTGATTTTGACAGTTGAACAACATTCATTGCGTTATTTGCATTGTTGAGCAGACAATTTTTTTGAACACTGAAAGTAATGGATTAGCAAAATTCTTCAAAATGATTCAGAATTTGATTTACGCAATTATGGTGCAGCTTATGATCGATTGTCTAATTAAACATAAATACATATAGAAACTCTTATGATCTTAGTGCATAATTGACAATAATGAAAAGACAGGAAATAAAAAGCTCAGAGGAATTGTGGCTTGACTACATAGTTTTGAGAGGCTGAACGAGAATAATATTCGTGTTCTTACTGATGTCCTTTGTCAAACATAACATTAACTAAATATATATTACAAATACATCGTAAAGTATTACAAGTACGTACAAACGTCGAGATGCCATTAGGATTAGCAATAGTTGAAACTACGGTCGCATCAGAGAATAGGCGCTGCATTCTACAAGTCAGGGATTGCAACATGCAGCCGTTTCGCTGTTTCTAAACATTGAACAGCTGTATGCTAACCACTGAGACGTGTCTAAATGGAGGAATAATTAACTGGATGAATACTGTACAGTAAAGAAAATTAAATCTGCACGCGACTGCTTCAATTAATTTCAGCCCTGAGTATTTGATATTAATTTCAATTTCAGTTCCTGAGAAAAAGGGTCTTGACTGACGGACAGACAGACGGACAACGAAGTGATCTTATAAAGGTTCCGTTTTTCCTTTTGAGGCACGGAACCCTAAAAATAAAAATAAAATTACTTAAACTTACAAGTTATTCTTTACAATTAATGAAGGCCTCTCTGCTCCTGCATCGATAACTTATTTTGTTCCCAACCGAGTTATTTTAAGTTAAGGCAGTAGGTATATACTCACATATTATTGTACTTTCAACGCCATTGCGTCGACTTTCAATATCCTGAACGTTTTAATATTCTTATTCTTAGATCTACTGTGCATAATATGCAGGTGTTTAATGGGTGATTTTGCTTCATCGTAATGACACTGCAAAATTTTATTTACCAACACAAAATTGCCTTTTTTAAATGTTTGTTAACAAACTCTAGGTCGTAATATTTAGGAAGTTGTCGTGTTTAGTTTCAGGTTTATGCAAATCATCTAACAATGTATCATGGCCCTCTAGATATAAATATACACGTATTTAAATTATAAAATGTACTTTGATCCACGAGGAAGGTCAAAATACAAAGCTAGTTAACCTTTTGGCTTTTAGACTAATGATGTTACTATTTAAATTGCAAACGTGTGTTTTTGGAAACTGATTATTTCGTGAAGTATGAAAAAGTAGATAACATCTGTGTCTTGTTTTACCTTCTAACTAATTGTAATCATCAACACAGTCAGCCTGTAAACTCGAATGAACATCATCCTTCTCAAAGACTGCTGCAATTATTCAGTGCCAAATGTCTAATGCCTTATTTATTCAACTCTCGGATTGGTCACCTTAAAAAAATTGTACAGGGTTGCTTATCTTTTTGATTAATTTTCTCCAAGTCTTCGTAACCTCCAAAATCGCCAACTGTATTAAAATAGACGTCGTAATTATGTAGATTCGAATCGATTACATCTGGATCCCCACAGGGTTCTGTTTTCGGACCACTTTTATTTATATTAATTTTATTGTGATAATTTTAACGAAAATGAAAGAAAACAAAGGAAAATAGTTAAGACAATTATTTGAAAGTCTGGTAAAAAATCTAGGTGTTTTGAAACGTAGGCAGCAAATCTAGGTAATAACGTGATTGACACCTCCTACAGAAGTAAAATGTTGTAATATTTCGAAGGACATTACATACCAAAACCATATGATTTCGTAACCAAATCCGATACCTACTCATTTTGCAATAACACTGCGACTGCGTAATTTAATCAACTCAGCTTATCGCAGTCTACTGCTAGACATAGGCTCTTTCACTTCTTCCAGGCTGCGTTAAACACCCTGTCCTCCACGCAGTCTCCATTCCAGGAGCAGAGTGCTCCACCGGCCATCGGTCCTTCGACAAACATGGCCAGACCACTGCCACTTCAGCTTGCTTACTGTGTAAGCTATGTCAGTAACTCCGGTTCTTTTCAGGATAACTTCATAACGACGCCAATTATTAGTTAATTCTATTACAATGTTGTATAATGATGCTAAGTATGTACTCTTATTGATATTCCTTGAGAGCAAGACTTAATAATTACATGTTATAGCTAATAGATGGGAAGTGTTAATTTGTTTAATCGATGTGGATTTAAGATAAATAAAATCTTGTGATGAGTCTATAAAACAGTGAGAATTAACAGTTGGCAGTAGGGTGTGTAATTTGATGGCATGTAATTTTAGTTATAGTGAGTGTAAATTTATTTATTTAAATTGTGAATCAACAATAAAATACATTGTGCGCCACAATGTTAGTAGGTAGGTGTACTATTATTTGTTATGTGATAATACATATAATAAGTTAATCAAATAAAAGTAATGGTTACTTTTTAGAAGGAGCAACTAGAATCAATTCTATTTTCTTGTAAATTTTGACATTCAAAAAATAGAAAAGGTCCTTTTGTTTGCAATTGAAATAAAATATTTCACTTTAACTTTGCGGCTGTTTTTGCTGATTTTTATAATATCTATTTGACCTTTCGTTTTTCATTATAACCTTATTAGTAGCAGTCCGAAATCTGGATGTGTACCGGCGGGTCAATGACCCTTAGGTATCACAAGTAAGTGACCCTTAGGTTACGTAGGTCCCTACGTTGTCAAAAGTTTAAGTAAAAAATTATACCTAAGTTTCAACATAACCCATTTCTAATAAATTTTTTTTATTGTTACGTGAGTGTAAATTATTCCGCATTGTGTGAATAATACCTGCTACTTATCTAAAATATTTCCAAAATTGTGCATTGTAACTTGGTTCAAGAGTTCTTGGTAGCGATGACGAACCTTGCATAGTTTTGTTAGCTATAAATGACAATGGACTTGCATAATTAATTTTAATTGTTTAAATAAATAGGTACCAATTGTTAAATTAAGTCACAATTGAAATTAGTCATGCAAGCCCATTTCATTTTAAACTAATAAAGATTTGCAAAGATATTTAATTTTACTTACTCGACTCGACTCATAATGCGAAGCATCTAAAGAGTGCTTTACGATCGATTTTTTTTTGCCCCCTTTCTGCAACTGTTTCTATTATTATACTGCAGCTATTACACAGTACCTAATTAATTTATAATTATACCATTGTATAGATAACTTAATAGAGATTAATTCTGTACTTTTCAAAAATTGATATACCTAATGCAGTAGAAACGAAAAAAATATCAAAATATTTCTAAAAAAATCCCGTCAATCAAGTGTGAAACCTGAAATCATTGTAGCTAGTGAAAAAAATAATTAATAGAGTAAATTTTTGTTTAATAGATTCGTTTCACCGGGTTTCACCCGTATGAGGCTCTTATAATGAAAGTAATTTAATTATAATAAATAAAGAAAAGTAACTAAAATAGTCGTAATATCTATATCTAAGGTTTTTTATACGATCAAATGAGCATTATGAGTCTTTTGGATTTTCCAAATATTCTTTTGTTACTGTGAAAAGAAACAACTTTCAATTATGATGTATTCAGTTAATTATATACTAGATAAATAAATACTTTTTTTTATACAGTACCATGGCAGTAGCAGTAACAACTCGTAAAGTCGTAACATGTCAGGTTAAGAAAAAAAAAGAAAACGCAAATACACACCTGATAGATATTAAACAGGTCTTGTGGCTACGTAAAACAGTCGCACGCGTCGATCGATCACGTTAAGCTACGCTTGCCGCGGTTGGTCCGTGGATGGGTTACATACCAAGACTCCTTCGTGCCTTGGAAAGCACGTTAAGCCGTAGATCCCGTATGTCATTCGTGGATCTTTGACAGTCGATAAGACAGTAAGATACTGGTGGCTCAGGTAAATCCGGTAAGGCTGAAAGCCGACCCCAACATATTTGGGAAAAGGCTAGGTAGATAATGATCTTGAAGTCCCATGAAATAGGGGATGAGCCCATTGCCATCAACTGGGCACTGATCCAGACTTCGGACTGCTGCTGATAAGTTTCAGATGATAAAATCAACACGGGAATCAAACCCAAGACCACATGCACTGCAAGCAATCAGTCATCTTTATCTACTGAAAGCCATGATCTTTTTGCAAGATTTTTGCAACGCGATGCGTCTTTAGGAAATATTGTTGTAACCACTAACAGATTACAAATTGCAGCAGGTGGTTACTAGAACGACCATGTCAAAATAAAAAAAAAAATATCACATAAAAAAAATATCACACAATATTTCTTATCTATGGTCAAACTGCAATTTTAAAGATACTGGGGAGGTTTCTGCGCTACTTTTTTTTGCTATCAGCACTAGGAAGTGGTGAATGGCGGGCGTTTTGGGGGCTTACTTATGTAACTTTGACGTTCAAAAGTTCAGATTCTCAGCCTAGTTTGACCTTTTTAAATTTTCTGTTTTTTTTTTTCTATCCTGTAATTTCAGGATGAAAATGCTCACAAAAAACTCAAAACTGAAGTAGGTATGAACACATATCCTCAGTTTGAAGTTTCCAAATTTTCGGAGGTAAAATATTAATTTTTCCTGCTAAATTCTTGAGCTAACATTTGCGTGTCTACATTTGCATTTGCACATAGATAATTTCCTTATTATGTCCCAATCCATTTTGTCAGCTTTGACCTCGTCATACAAAGCGAGGAATTAACTATGCATTCGTGTTCATGGCTACTGTATACTGAAAAAGTAGTTTTAATATTGCACTTTGATTGTATTGCTATTATGTAAGTACATAAGTAGTTTGTTTTTTGACGTGATAACGTCTTATAAATCTGTTAGATATGTAGGTATAGGACGGACAACAGTCAAACACGCAGTCAATGCCGCACTAACTTTAATATGTATGAACGGGTTACATAGCCGGGTCGCAGCCGCGGTACGCTACATCTACATACATAACAAAATCGATGAACGTCTGCAAGCATGACCCATTGTCACGTTCCGCCTGAGCCGAGCGTGCAAGCGAGAGCGCGGTACAAGCGATAGAGAGGCACGATCGGCCTAAGCGTTCGGCTTGCGACGCATCTATCTCTTATGACATTATCACGTAAAATTATCGTCCGTAAACCGACTTTACTGACATTATCACTTAAAATTATCGTCAGTAAACCGACTTTACAGATAACCAATTTTTTTGAGGTATTTTAATATAATGGATAAACAGCAGGATTTTCACACGATACATTTTCCATTCGTGTAAAAGACGAATTTAGCCGCCGACAGTATTCATAGGTACAGACGCCAGCACATCAACCTACCCGAAACTGTCAAATTTTCCCAATCAACTTTGAACCTTATGTTTTAGGAGTAAAGTTGAAAATCTATCAAAGAAATTTGACAGATTGTAGTAGGTTGATGTGCTGGCGTCTGTACAACCGCATAGCATGAAACCTTTTGGTACAACAGCCACTCCGAGTAGACGTCGTCTGTGATGGATCCACGCTTTCATTATTCGCTTTCATTTATTTATCGCAAAACAAGTTGTAAAACCATTATTGAGTAAAAGGGACGTACCGTAATATTGTCTTTCCGAGGCACGGAGGGGTCTCGGTATATAAAGATGGTCACCCATCCACAGACCAACCGCGGCAAGCTTAGCTTAACGAGATCGATCGACCTGCTCGGCTGTTATTATTTAGCCACGGGCCCCTCACCCCCGTGGTGGTTGTGACACGGGCCCGTTAATTTACATAATTATTGAAACTTATTGACAGTATAAGCCAGTTTCTGTATCCTCCTAACTGTAATCTCTGAAAACAAAAAATGCAAGATCTAAAACCGTTAGAATACTTGATTTGTATTGTAACTTGGACTTTAGAATACGAACTATCTGACCTCCGCGCAGTCAACAAACAACGAAATAAAAGAACCTCGATTTTATTTTACAATAAATTTTACTATATAAAAATAAAAAAAACGTGGAAGGTTAAAGACTTTTGCACATATAAATTATAACACGAGTTTAAAAGTATGGAAGTATCGATTACTGTGGATTCATTCATGTGGTCCAGGTCATGAGTAACGATGAATAAATAATCGCTCGGTGGACCTAGGGCAGGCAGCGCTGCTACCAGGTACCAATTAGGTACCTACCTACATATTGAAGCTCATTCTGACATACACATAATCGGCCAATAATGTTCCCACTGTTTTTAACCCTCCCCGTGATTAAATAGTAACAGCCGCACAGGTCGATCGATCAGGTTAAGCTAGGCTTGCCGAGGTAGGTCTGTAGATGGGTGACTATCTTTACATACCGAGACCCCTCCGTGCCTCGGAAAGCACTTTAATCCATTGGTCCCGGCTGCCATTCGTAGTCAGAAGCTCGAAAGTCCGGCAACCAGTCTTACCGAGGGGTATAAGTATTAACCTAGTAACTGGTTTGTGTGTTGTGCTGTGAGAGGTAGTGGGCCGTAATCCACCACGCGGACCCAGTGCGGGTTGGTGAAGTATCATCAAAGACAGATTTTCGGACTTGACTAGTTTTTTTTTTAATTTTTTTTTTTATTAGCTATTGATGTCCCAATGCTGGGCAGAGTCTACTCTCTTTCCAGCTCTCTTTGTCCAGAGCTGCCATGGACCAATCTTTCTTTCCAACTATTAGTAACCATTTATTAGTTTACCATGCTGAACTATTTTTGAAGTGAAAACTTCTTTAGGTGCGTTGGGCATTTTTTGAAATGGGAAAAAACCATTGAATTCGCGACACTGTTACCAGCGACCCCGCTTCGGATGTGTTCGGCTGTTCTCGGGATGTACTCGGTTTTAATGTCATTTCCGATATGTCAGTGAGTGATGGCAAAGTATTCTGTTTGTGTTATGTTTATAAGACGATAAAAAAATATACACGTACGTTCATTTCTGTCGACACTCCCGGAGTGCCACTGTTTTTTTTTTTACAATGATTTGTGCCCATATGATGGTAATAGGCTCGACCCTAAACATTTAATAAACTATAGGTACTTTCTGTCTAACGCTTTGGCAAATAAATGCATGATGTTATATTATGTTAATATACTATAATTTTTATTTACTCATAATGTCAATGCGTGTATAATTAGAACGATGAACTACAAAACGTTCATGGCCGCAGTATTTTGTACAAAATATTATCTGTGCGACCGACACAGACATGAATTCGTTACGCATTGCCGTTTTAATTAGCAGCCTAACGTTCTTGTTTAGTGTATATGAAGAAACCTTGTATGTCTGTGGTTATGTGTTAAATATCGTACATGTGTTTCAGATATACAGGATCAAATTAAATTAGCTAGCGAAACTCTGCAGACGTGATGGGTATCGATAGGTATCTAAACACGATACAATTAAAAGATTTAATATTCTTTTTATGGGTCAACGACCGCTGGTAGTGTTGTTATTGTGTTTCGAAAACGACACCAATCACGATCACAGTCATCATCATCATCATCATCATTTCAGCCGAAAGACGTCCACTGCTGGACATAGGCCTCCCCCAAGCACCTCTACTTCGACCGGTTCTTGCGGCCTTCATAAGGTCATCGGTCCACCTTTAATCACAGTCTTTTACACAAAAACTGTTTTTTTTAAAGATATTTCAAGTGAATACACAAATGGCGGTCGACGACCCCATAAAAAAAAAATCATTAAATTAATTTATTTTATTCATGTTTAAATAATTATCGATACTCAACACGTCTGCGGAGTTTCGCTAGCTTATTTAATTTGACCCTGTATTGTATACTGCCTGAATAATAATAAGTCGTTATAAATAATGACAAAGCAATTATTTTGGTAGGTAATTAAGTTTTTGCTTTATTTCGGATACGGATAATTAGTCATCACATTACATATTATTCGCGTTCGGTTAGGTAAGGTTAGTTTAATATCTTATCGTGCATAAAATCTTTTCGAACCTCAACGAAACAAGTAATAACGTAATCTTTGTTGGTGACTGTACGAGTACCGTCGTTTGATGTAAATCCCGGTAGTGCGATATCGTCCCCGGAAAGCGAAAAGTCATTAAGTTGAAAAATCGTGTTTTGAGATAATGAGAGTTACTCAAACTCAAGGCATTTATTTCAATTAAACCATTTACATTTAGGCACTTTAGAATTGCCAAGAAGTCGGTCAGTCAGAAAATATGAAGCTATTTGCCCATTCCAATTCGTAGGTACCTATGGAGAAGAACGGGCAAGAAACTCCATGGACACTCTTTTAAATTATATTTTCACAATATTTTTTTTTTTGTTAATGTTTTCAAAAACTTTAACTCTCATTATAACAAAACACGATTTTCGAAAAATGACTTTTCGCTCTAAGGGGACGATATATGTCTTGCGTATGAAATGTTCCTTTTCAATTGTTTGTGACTGCAATCCAGTGCACGATGAATAAATACCTACGTGAACTTTGTCCCTAGAGTTTTATGGATTGCTTACTAAGTATTACAAGTATACAGGGTGTCAGGGACATCGACACGCAAAATGAATACTGCCAATGATTCTACACGCGAAGCAATTTATCGTCAGTTATCAAAAAAAATAATCATGTGCTTGATCCATGGTAATTTATTAACATTGAATAACAAGACAATAAAAATAGGGTGACATGATTATGCTTTAAGTTAATTTGACATCTGTATAATTTTATTTTAATTTGGACCAAGATTTTAATTTAATTTATTTGATTTTTAAGTCTTTGACATGTATTATAATTCATCTGACAATTTTTATTTTTAAACCTTTGACATTTGTAGAATTCTGAATAATTTTTTTATTTCTTTTTTTTATTATAATTTTGTAATTTTATTTTAATTATTATTTATTAAGATTAATAATAATAAAAATATTTGCACACCTTAATAGCTACAGAGTACTTTATATTTATTTGTCACATCGCTTTCTACTTGTATTAAGTAAATAAATATTTTTGATTTGATTTCATTAGGTTGCTGTCCCGGCCCTATTTAACATCTTCTGCTCTCATATCAGCACGATTTTTGAAATTTACGAGATTTGCTTTATAAAAGTTCTGGCGATAAAGTTAATTCATATCGTTAGAAATAGGTTAGTCAGTTGATAACAGGCACAACTATCCTGAGTCCAACTCTTTGAATGCACCTCGTTTGACGAATTAGGTACTATCCATTGACTTTTGACATAACAAACACGTTTCACCAGTCACACAGTTGGTTCGTATAACTTCGTAGACATAACAACGCGCTGCTGGGCCAAACACGTGAATGCTGTAGTGAAAGGTATCCATTCATTTGGAACTGCACGCTGCTGACGATCGCGATGGGCGAATATAACTTGTTTCATATAGTAGTAAAACTGCTCAGTATATACCTATGATTTATTTAAAATTAAAGTTGGTTTTTGTCACTGATTAGAAGCTTTGCTCGCGACTTCATCTGTGTGGACTTCAGGATTTTATATACAAACTTCAACAACCAAGTTCACAAAAAAAGGGGAATATAAACAAAAAAAAAAGTTGGTATATATCTTTCTTTAAAGTTCCAGCTATCTTTATACCAAATTTGATCAAAATCGGCTCAGCAGTTATGCCGTAATAAAAATAATTGATTTGATTGATTGTTTTTTTTTTATTGATTGGTTATTGTCACTGTTATAAAAAAAATATTATAATGTAGGTATGCTTACTGTAACTAGAATAATTAACATAGTTATTTTAACAGTAGTCCCCAAACTAGGAAACCCCTGTAACTTGGAAAACAGACTCACTTTTGTATTAGGGATCATATTTTCACATCATCAAAACAATTTAAATCTGGTCGGAATCGTGTGCGATGATAATAACGACATTAAAATACAGTTGAATAATCAACTTAAATTTTCTTATGCCATAATATTTATAACAAGATTATTCAATATCGGATCAATCATCTAGGGCTTAGATGATTGATCCGATATTGAATAAAATATTAGCTTAGATTCTAAGCTAATATTTTCAAATATGAGAATCTAACCCTGAGATTAGCATGCGAATATTTTACTGTTAATCCATTAGTGGTTGGGTCGAGTCATCCATCATCTTGGTACAGGCTATATCCCCTCTTGTTGGCTTTAGGAGGCCACATGGCGTTTGTTTCTTGACCAAAAATGACCCCAATTGACTTGGAAAAAAACCTGAGATTTGCATAGCTGACCAATTCGGATGACTACCGTAATTTTTTTGTTGCTAATTTATTTACCGGTGTTGAGATCCATAGGTAATTAAACAGTTAATATCTCTTCATAGAACTCAGATATATTATTTGTTATTTCAACTGACGTGGGTGAGAGATGACCCCCAATATATGAGCAACAATAGATTTAAATACGTGGAAAAATGTTGGGATTTTTTTCGAGTTATCGTTGACCTCTCATAGTGTGCCTAAGCAATTTACAAGGTGAATATTATTTTTTGCCATCTTTAGAATAAAATTTAAAGTCCTGACTGACTGATATATCAACGCACAGCCTAAACTGCTGGTCCTAGAGACATGGAATTTGGAGGGTGTATTCTTTGTGAAGAGTATAGAGGTATCCCTAAAAAAGGGTTTTTCGAAATTCAACCGCTAAGAGGGTGAATGGGGGGAGGGTGCGGACGAAGTCACGGGCAAAAGCTAGTAAATATATAAAAGGATCATGTTAGTCCATGGTTTTTGTCTCTATATTTTGGTCAACGGAAAGACAGAGAGTAAATAATAACTGCCGCACGTTTCGATCGGAGGTAAAGCTACGCTTGCCGCGGTTGGTTCGTGGCCATCCATTGCATAATTATCGAGACCCCTCCCTGCCTCGGAAAGCACTTTAATCCGTTGGTCCCTGCTGTCATTAGGTACTCGATCTTTGACAGTCGTTATGGGTCCGTCAGAAACCCGAAAGTGTCAAAACCGGTCTTGCCAAGGGTATCGTGTTACCCACTAACTCGGTTTTTAGGTCAGATAGGAGGTAGACTGGAAGCCGACCCCAACAAATTTGGGAAGATCCAGGAATTCGCTGTATGAAACTCTGAAAGTTTGCCACATCTAGCTCGGTTGGAAACTTAGCCAACTAAATACACGGAGTATGAATCCAAATTTGATACAGGTGACGATCATGTTTTTATTTAATTGCAAAACTATGCCAATCTATTTAATGACTTGCAGAAAAAAAATGATTATATAAAATAAAACGCAGACAAACTTGACCTGTTTGTGTGTCAATGTCGACTCTGTTGTCTACTTACGTAATATATTTTTTAATGGCAATCTTTTTGTTGAGTTAGGCATTTTCGTTAAAGCAATAGACAATGTCGTTTTTCGAGTGGCCATGAATGATTCTGGATAATAACTACGCTATTACGATTTTGCTGATTGTGAAATTATTATTTGTTTATAATTACTTATTAGGGGCCCGTGGCTAAAATAATAACAGCCGAACACGTCGATCGATCAGGTTAAGCTACTCTTGCCGCGGTTAGTCTGTGGATGAGTGACTATCTTTACATACCGAGACCCCTCCGTGCATCGGAAAGCACGTTAAGCCGTTGTTCCCGGCTGTCATTCGTGAATCTTTGACAGTCGTTACGGGTCGTCAGGAGCCCGAAAGTCTGACAACCACTCTTACCAAGGTCAGATAGGCAGTCGCTCCATGTAAAATACTGGTATTCAGATGCATCCGGTTAGACTGGAACTCTGGAAGCCGTCCCCAACATAGTTGGGAAAAGGCTCGGCAGTTATTGACTTACTTATTATTATTATTTTGAAATCAGCTATGACTTCTCTTGTTTAAACTCTAATAAGTGCTGTCTTTGACACTCAGAACCTGGCAGAAGGTGTTTTAGGGTTGAAATGATGATGATGAAGAAGTGCTGTCTTTACTTACTTAGATAGCCTTGGGACCGATGAGAGAAATAATGGTGAAGAAAAGTTTGTGATGAAACCTAATCTTAATATTCTGAAATCGAAATCAACAGTGAGTCAGCATGGCGATCAGCAATGACCATTTTTCCTCTCAACCCCTTTTAGCTACTACACTGGACAACTTCAACTTCATGGACTGAAATAGACACATATTTTTTTACCTGAAAGAGATTCATAAGCATAATCAGCCAATAATGTTCCCATTGCTGGGACACAGGCCTCTCTGTGAGACGGAGTGGGCCTATAGTGCGGGTTGGTAGATGTCACAATGTCTTCGAATTTTTGGTGTCAGGGCGTGTTGGTTTCGTCACGATGTTTTCCTTCACCGTTTTGAGAGCAGTGGTGATGAAATTATTTACACAAAGTAAAGCACTGCTGGTGTTGAATCCACGACCTACAACTCATACGTCGGGGCCGTTACCACTGGGCCATCACTGCCTTCACATCTACATCTATAGGGACATTCATATTCCTCTTTATTTTCAGATCTTATCCTTGGGATGCCAGCGTGATCAACAATGACGACCAAAGTGGAGGTGAATTCGCGTGCCCTCGGCCGCGCTCACCTCTCGCATCTGCCCCAGCGGCCTCCCGTCAACCTCACCTTCCAAGACCTGAGCTATACTGTGCAGAATGGGAAGAGTTAGTGCAATATTTATTTACATACGAAGACACCGCTTTACAGCAGTCCGCGGCTAAGCTACACTTGTGGACTGCCTTGTATCGTAGGCAGGATCATCCACTGCGACACACGGCCCAGCCTCGCGCGAAAGCTTTGCTGATAAACAAATTAACCGCGCATATAACATGGCATAGGTACCCCCAGTATAGAAAAAAAACTGTTCAGTGGTGGTACCTTTCCGTAGCAATGGATGGTCGCCTTATTGTCGTTACGGGTAGTTAGAAGTTCGAAATGCTCACAGCCAATCACACCAAAGGGTACATCGTTTGACCCAGTAACTGGGTTGTAGGTCAGATAAACAGGCACTCCAAATAAAATACTGCATTCAGCTGCATTCATTAACTTGAAATCTACTCCAACGTAGTTGGTAAAAGACTAAACAGGTGATGACCTAGGTAAACCTATGAAACATCTTCGTATCAAAGTTATGATCTGTTTACATAATCAAACTGGAATGCTCCCACTGCTAGCACACAGGCCTCCTTTATAAATGTGAGAGGGAGCGGGCCATAATTAAAAAAGCGGGCACAGAGCGGGTGGGTAGATGACATCAGAAGGCCAATTCTCGTAATTTAAAACGTTCAAAATCTAGTCGCAGTCTCATGTCGGCGACAAACAAATGTCAAAAACTTGTCAAAATGTAGGCAAATTAGAGGTATTTTTGACAGATTGAGACTGAGATCAGACTGTGAACGTTTTTAAATTACGAGAATTGCCCCTCTGATGAATGAAGTGTGTTGCGTGTTGAAATGTTAAGGTTTTTTCTGCCTGCCGTTTTAATAAGTTACTTTGTGTGCACTGGCCGAAGCATTGGTTTTGCTTCTAAGTTGCCCTGTCAGCCTTAAAAGATGCTTAGTGATTACCAGAGGAATATTATAAAAATGCGCGTAGATGCATGATTTCCTTGTTGAAATTGAATACTATTCGTTGGTAAAAATAAATAACAATTAATTGGTAAAGATAGTTCGTTTTCTCTTCTACAATAATAATATAGCGATTTTTTTATTATTTATCAATTTATTTAGCAAAAATCGTTCTCCTGGTGCATGTTTAAGCAAAAAATCATGGAGAGCTGATTTGAGAGCTCTAATTTGCAGATCCCGTTGAATACCTATAATCCATCAAAACAATATTTTTCATATCACAAATATCATAGACTTTTATAATAATAGAATACATTTTTGTTAAATTATGCCTAATACATAAATAAAGAAAAAACGACTGGACCTAATTAAATTTTCTACAGGAAACAAGACTGAATATCTCCGAACTCCCACATCATTTCCAAGTAGTATTTATACCAAAATGGTCTCTAATAATTGCTTAAACAATTTCAATAAAATTAACCTATTTGCCAACCTATTAATTAGAAAAACAGATCATCTAATGATGATCTGACTTTTATTGGATTATAATTTCATTATAATTAATAAAATTATAATCCAATAAAAATGTTGATAGCTAATAGATAATTAATAATAAGTAGGTTACTAGAGCCAGATATGACATTTTTACCGGAACAGCGATTAAGTATGTATGTAAAGTTTATATTTTTAATTTATAGATTCAGTACGTACTTATAACACAATAATAAAAATCTTAAATTTCTGCTTACTTTTTGATATCATTTGGGGGTCAAATAAAAGTCAAGTGGTATTGTGTTTATGTTAAAATAAACTCCATCTTATAAATTTAAGCGCTAAAAATAGAAAAATAAGGTTAAGAAACGTAAAAGCTCGAAATGGTTTTGGAATCAGCGTAGGATTTTTTTTCTAATACCTACCTACCGAATTGGGTCGGGTTGTTTCCGTTTCAGTGTCCGCAAGTGTACCGGTTGACACTACAACGTAATCGGGTTATTAACTCTGGCCCTAAGTACCTATTTAAACATTCGGATTAAACACTGACATAATCTGACCTCAGCCGAAAAACATAGAAAGAACGAAAAAGCATTTTAAAGAAACTATTCAGCTTTATTATGAGTACTTAGCTTTATTTTTAGTATAAACGGTATCCATACTAATCTTGTAAACGGGAAAGTGTGTCTGTCTGTCTGTTACCTCTTCACGCTTAAATCGCTGAACCGATTTAGATGAAAAATGGATCGACACTTATGCGGGTGAACCTGCGGGGCGCTGCTAGTTTCTATAAAAAAATCCATTGTACCAACTTAATTTTAATTAAATGTAATTTGATATGTGAATATTTGCAATTATATTTTTTTAACATAGTGTAATTAATTTGTAAGGTAATGTCTACCGCGGACATAAAAACGATAATCACGCAAACAACGTATTTTCATAAAACTTTCACCATATAAAAGATAATTTAATTCCCCGAATTTTAGTAGGTATTTCGGTTTTTATTTGTTTGGTGTTTGATAAATCAACAATAGATGATTGTTTCATATTTTGCAATAAATTACCAGCGTTGTGTCATCGCGCTTCTCTTTCTTTTCTATGCAGTCCGATAGTGACCGCGCTTTAGTCATCATGTAGTCGCCTTAATGATCAGCTAACCTGTTTAATTCCTATTTTAGTTGGAGATAATTGCTGATCCATACATTTTGACCGCGTAAGTAAACTTTCCTATGAAACCGCAGATTTTTTTTTATAACTAGCGAATAATTTCTTCTCTAGGGGGCTAGAATCATAAGCTGAATCTATGGCGGTGTTGTCAAAGGTATTGGCTAGGGAGCTAGAATCATGTGCTGAACAGGTTTTGTTTCGATGTCTCTGCCACCTTGTATAGGAGTAGCTTTTGTTCAGCCCTATTCATTTATTTCATCTCAAATCATATTAATACAAAGGAAAGTTTAGATACACATAACATAACATCACGCCTGTATGGCCCGAAGAGTGAGGCTGAGGTGTACCATCGCGGCCCTTTCGATGGCGATGGCGCGGCGCCAAGCCACGCCCTCTTAATGTTATCGCCTATTAGGAAACCGATAACGCAATTAGTTGCAACCTGCACTGGGCGGCTTAGTGACGCATCACGTGTACGTACTCCTTTTGTGAATTTAACGGACGAACTATGTGACCTTGGCGCGCTTACTAAAGAGCGCTTTTTTTAGTGCAAGCAAAAATGAACTTAGTGGTGGGCAGGCGGGAGTGTCCACGATAGTACCTATTATAGTACAGCCACATTTCGCCAGTAATGTTTAAGTCGCACATAACCGGCCGCAGTGGCGGTGCTGCATTTACATGCTCTTCTACGTATGTCCAAATTTAATATTATAAAGACAAAAGATTGGATTTGATTTTTTGTACGTCTGTTTGTTACGCTTTCACGCTAAAACGCCTGTATAGATTTGATGAAATTTAGCAATGGGGTGTTGACCTGGAAAACCAGGTCAAAAACCAAATGTCAAATTCCTTCTGGACTAAGGCTACTTTTCATTTTGGACAGACGTAGTCGCGGGCAACAGTTAGTGTTTAATTAATAAAAGGCCTTATCTTCAGTAGTTCACTGGTTGATTTCATCTCCCAATTTTGCAATAAGTGAAAATTATTGAACAACCAACCTTTCAAACGTTAAATTTTCAAGCAGTGCATAACTTGATCTCATTAAAAGATTATGTTATATTGTAATATTATGCAGTTTATTAAGATATCCGGGGGCGTTGCATCTTGTGGTTATACATACCAATAATACCGCGGCCGCGGTTACAGAGCAATGAACCCAGGCAGTTAGAGTTACATGTGCATTCAACAGAGATGACAAATATAATCTTGAATAAACAAGTAAAGTTAAAGCAAAAATTGTCTACCAACTTAAATTGTCCGTATATTTAAATGACAACTGTCATATTTTGACAGTTGTGTGAAATAGCTACAACACGGCAAATTGACGTAGTGTGTCAATTTTATAAGCAAAAAATGGTACAATATGATACGCGAGACTTAAGTAGACTAAGTGGTTCATTATTGCACGTCGGGATCAGTAAGTTTAACTCCAAAGATACAAAAAATACATAACCAAAAATTAAATTAGCAAAAACTCTAGAATAGACACTAAGTTGGCATAAAATCTAGAATAGTCCTAGGTATGACAAATTAACTTCTATTGATATAAATAGGTTATACGAGTACCTACGTTATTATTGGAATTTGTTGCTAAGTTATTAATTTTCGTTTCAAAGCTAGTTTTTGTGTAACCTTCGCTCATAAATGCTTAATTTAATAGGAGATAATTTTAAAACTTAATTTGAAAGGATAATGTCTGATAAGTTGATAATTAAAACGAAGCATTGTTTTAACCGACAAATATAACGTCAGTTAAACAATGCTGACGTATTTCTTTTCTGCAATCTTTTGTTTAGAATCATTCAGTTTTGTTATGGAGGATAAAAATATACACACTGGATAAACTTTTCATAATATATTAACTAACAATCTATTAAAATAAAATTATAATAACCTAACCTAACTAAAAGTATTAACAAACTAAAATAAGCCGTTGAAAACTTCCTCCGCATAGCAGTCGACTGGAACCCTAGAGGCTGGCGCGTGAAACGTCTAATGTCAATGCTGAGCCTCTGGCCATGGTATTTTGCAATCTTGCATTTTCTATACAGGAAGATTTTTTTATCACCATCCAAGGGTATAATGAATATACGAACAACTTTCACTATGGGACCAATTATGAAACCAATCAGCTGTTTCATACATTTTGGTCTAGTAGGTATTGAACTTTTGTATGAAACAGCAGATTTTTTTTTCGAGGTTTCAGAAATGGTCCCATAGTGAAAGTTTTTCATAATCATGGGTAGACCACACTGTAAAAATTTGAATGGTGATTGAAAAATCTCCCTGTAAATGTATTTTTCGTCTCCATTATTTAATTAGCGTAAAAATATTATATGTAGTAGTACGAGTACCATGTACCTAGTTTGTTTTAAAATAATAAATCATTGTATAAAAAAAATATAAAACAAAGATACAAGGTTTAAATATACGTAGATTCTTGATCAAAAAAGTAAAATCTTCCTATTCCTTGTTTTTTTATCTGGTAATAAATAATGATAAAGTTTAAAAACACATTAATTAATGCGTTTTTTATCAATTTATAAACATCATTATTTTATTTGTGCATAGCGATTGCATCACATTGTTGCGTTTTATTATTAGGTTACCTTTGGAACGAGTCTATTTAGAGATTGGCCAAAAACAAAAAAAAAATGCAAATAAACATTAATTTCGTCGGTTTTTTACTCAGGTAGGTAATATATTTAAATCAAAAGTTCAAATATTTATTTAGAAAGGGGAGGGGAAATAATTAAAGGGCATCAAAAAATTCTTCCGCGTCGCTGTCAACAGGAAACGTGCCCAAAAGGCTGGCAGCATTGTCACGTTGTATGGCAATGGTGATTCTTTGACTAAAAAATAGGCCAGCCCTCTGGTCACGTGAAGAGTCGACCAACCGTTTGGCGATGTCTCGAAAATCAAAAGTTATAATTAGATCAGAATTCCTAAGTTATAAACCTATAATATATGAAAAAAATAACACAAGCATTAGGTTGCTTAGCTTGGGACTATATGGCGTTGTGTGAAATGTCCAAGGATATTATTATAATATCAGTTTAAGGACGTTGACAAAATGTGGAAACGCCATTGGATAAATGTGTTTTCTCGTGGGCAGGAAATAGACTTGCTTGAGTCGATTTCTCACTTACAATTTGAGTGCTGTGATGTGATTATTATAATTTTAAATGACCCTAAAGATGTATATACTATTAGACTATTAAGGTTCATTTTGTAACCTACAAATATTCAATCAAATAATTTAGGAATAATGTTATTCAAACAATAATATGTCGGAAAAATTGGTGAGATTTAAAGTTGAAACCTTCTAAATACAGATGAATTAGTTACTTTTTCCCTTTTAGATTGTTTACATTTTCATCATATACTTTTGGAACAGACATTAGCAATCGATAGTGTAAGTTGAGAAAATTGAAGCCATAATGACGATAGCCCGTGAATAGCGCCCACTTAGTCTAAAGAGATACGATTCGCATGCGTGGTGCACCGTGCAGTTGCACCGGTGTATATAATTACTGTTGCTCAGAGAACATTGGTCAATCTTTAGAAAGCTGCACGTGACCGACCAATAGTGAAGCGCGTGGAAATCCGCAATATCGGTACGGGAGAATGGGTCTGTTAGATTAGCTTTTTATCGTCATCATCATTGCAACCGAAATACTTCCACTGTTCGACATAGGCATATCCCAAGCACCGCCACTTAAACCGGTTATGTGCTTCCCGCATCCAACGGTTCCTGCGGCTTTAACAAGGTCATCGGTCCACCTTGTAGGAGGCCTTCCAACGCTACGTTTTCTGATACGCAATCGCCACTCCAGAACTTTTGGGCCTCATCGTCCATCTGTAGCTACTGCAAGCAACGTGCCGTGTCCACTGCCCCTTAAGTTAGCATTTAGTTTTGAGGAATTGACTACAAGTAACAAATAAAACTTTGCAAATCAGTACCTGAATTGAGCAACACGCTTTCAATCACAATCGAAGAATTTTCATAAGTTTGAAAAATTCGTCTGACCAAAGACGTAAATAACGCAATGAACATGGGTGAACTGTCAAAATGAAAGGAATTACGATCAATTGTCATTTTATGTGTGTTACTCAATTACCCCAAAGATTAAGTACCTATCGGCAGTCTCACAACCAAACTATTCTTAAATATTATAATTCTTTTTATCACGGCTTGAGTTTCTTGAATATCGTGCTGATATAAAAGAAAGTTAAAATGGGAAGCAAATCCTGGAATTCCTTATTTAAGAGCTTTCTTTTAGCAGATTGGATTGACTGAAGAACTACGAAATGCTTTGAAAGCGATTGCCACTTGTCTAGGCCCTCAGTTCAACTACCTTTTGGAATTTTCCTATGCTGTGTCTATACAGGATGAAATTGAAAACATGCGACAAATCGAAATGGGTGATTCTACTCATCATTATGAACAACTTTTACTATGGGACCAAACCTGAAATCGCGAAAAAAAAATCTGCTGTTTCCTACATTTATGTTCGCATAACTCATCAAAATGTAGGGAACAGCTGTTTCTTTTTTCGCGATTTCAGGTTTGGTCCCATAGTAAAAGTTGTTCACAATGATGAGTACAATCTCCCATTTCGATTTGTCGCATGTATTCAATTTCATCCTGTATACTACACCCACCACTACGCCAATCAAGTTTAGGTATTCGTTATCTAACCCGACCAAACACGTTTTAGTTCATCGACAGTTTCGCTTCACTAAACCTTTACACGTGACTGTCCTGTAACCTAAATGCGAGTAGACGGTATGCGTCAGCGCACGTATTTGTTGGTGAGAAAATCTGATAGAATTCACTTATGTCTTCACGCCCGTTTTCCCTAACGAGGTTAGTAGTTCTAATAGTTTGTTGTAATATATTGGTAAACATTGCATTATTAGTATTGGGATAGGTCTGTTCGGGGAATAACCGTTCTTTGCTTAACCTTAATAGTAATGGTTATGAACAATAACGACAATACCAGTGTGACAGGTCTTGTTAAGTTTTCACAATGAGTTTATGTTCGCCCTAAGTGGTTCTCTATGTAGGAACTGTTGAACACTATAATATAGTTTATATTATAGTGTTCAACAGTGACCTGCGATTTATTACTCAGTGACTGGGTTGTGGAGGTCAGATAGGCAGTCATTGAATGTAAAATACTGGTATGCAGCTTCATCCTGTGAGACTGGAAGCAACATATTTGGGAAAATTCTAGGCTGATGGGGATGAGGGACCTGCAAGTAGTTTACTTCAAGAAATTCGTTCAGTCAGCCTTCTTCATCCTTTGAAAGAGATACAATGGATAGACTGTCTGAAATATGATAATTTGGGTAGAAACGGGATGAATACTGAGATGTCGGCTGAGGGAGATATTTGGAAGACAAAGACAAGCCAAATAAATTGGGACAAGGTCAGGAAGATGATCTTGATGAGTGTTCTCGAGCCGTCGAAGACTGTCTGTGTCTATCACTGGATTCTGAAAAAGTTTTCCAACATTCTTTTCTCCGATGATATATGATGTCGATAGAACGATTTACTTTTTATTGTTACATTACCGAATGTTTATGTTATCTAGTACTTCCTTATAGATTATAAGGTTTAAGATTGCATGAACGTTTTCAGTGTGTGTGGATTGTCGCTCTTCAACTGTTAATAACTACGGAGTAAAATCAAATTGCGTCTTAACAATGTTGTAGATGGTACTGGTTTAAAGGTTATGTACCTTTAACGAAGCAGTAAACTTGTTAAGCAATTATTCAATCTTAGAAGCTTCTAGCTTTATTTAATAATAACAGACAATAATGTGTCATGTCTTTTTTTTAACGTAGTCAGATTGAAGGATATCAAGTTGTCTGTAATCCCGTCCATAGGTTATCAGACTGTTACTAAGCCCTAAGTTACTCAACCAAATATGTTGAGAATTTTTGAGGAATTAAAATGAATATTTCGTTATTGTCGTTATTGGCCAAAGCAAAACATAGGAGGAATCGTCAACCTTACATCGATCAGCCAAAATTCCTACTACTTGTAAGAGCGATAAAATCACAATACCTAACACTCATATGGGGTAATTGCGTAACACACTATCGCTATCAGTAGCAATACCATTAATTTTGATAGTTCAACAAAATTAATGGCTTTACGTTGTTGAGTACATTTTTTTTGGAACATATAAAGCACTGGATTAGCAATTGGTATTAATAGCAGTGCCCTGCGGTTTCACCCGAATAAGTTTCGATCTCGTAGAAATATCTAGATAAAAAGTATCATAAGTGTTAATCCTGGCTATAAACTATATGTGTGCTAAATTTCATCCAAATCCGTTCAGCCGTTTGTGCGTGAAGAAGTAACAAACATACAAACACACTCGCTAACTTTCGCCTTTATAATATTAGTGTGCTATACTGGGTCCCATTAAAATAGGTGGACAAATTTTAACACAGCGCTCAGTACGTCTAACCAAAAACATCCAAGCAAAAAAAAAACACTGATTAGGATACTGATTTTATTTTGACTTATAATAATAATTTCCCGGCACATTAGTGTATTTTCGTTAGCTGATTATTTTTCTTGTTAGTTATCTAATGCGTTTTTCTTATTTATTTTATAACCATCGTCCTTAATTTGGTGGTCTGAATGATTACTAAAAGTTTGTACATTTATTTTAACGGGACCTTATTTATTATTCTCATTTTTAAAATATTTCTGATTGAGATTGGTAGTGTGTCCAATTTATTATGGGTTGGCAGAGACTATTGTCTTCTTCATCTTTGGGCCACTGTTTCATTATACACCTCTGTTTTAGCCATATCTATCATCTTTGGGCTACTGTTTCATTATACACCTCTGTTTTAGCCATATCTATCATCTTTGGGCCACTGTTTCATTATACACCTCTGTTTTAGCCATATCTATCATCTTTGGGCCACTGTTTCATTATACACCTCTGTTTTAGCCATATCTATCATCTTTGGGCCACTGTTTCATTATACACCTCTGTTTTAGCCATATCTATCATCTTTGGGCCACTGTTTCATTATACACCTCTGTTTTAGCCATATCTATCATCTTTGGGCCACTGTTTCATTATACACCTCTGTTTTAGCCATATCTATCATGCACACAATTCATACATCGTTTCTTTGGTCTTGCTCACAGAACAGATACTTATATCTGTTCTGTGGTCTTCCTATATTGTTATAGCAATTCCTATTCATACTCAAACCTTTTCTACGACTACGATATGTCCCCTGCGTTAATATAAGTGTGTACAATAAAATTAAATGAAATATGCCCACTTAGTTATTTCAAAACAATTTGAGAGCTAAGCACCTATATCGATGCGAACAAAGCAATATGAGATGGCGACACTCATTTTGAAAGACATCATTATGTCGAAGTATATGGACGTAAGGAAACCTATGGAAACTGGAGGCTATAACTGTGTTACAGCGCTTTGTTTGCGAAAGTTATACCATTGCAAAAGATGCTGTTAGGATGCAATTGTGTGTTTTCTCATACATTTGCAAATGCATGGACTTGCATAGGATTTGGAAAACTATATCTTGTTTAGTATTTTCTCGGGTACCTACACGCTGGATTTATTGAAATCTTTCCTTTTGTTTGTCTTCTTGTCCTACTTTTAGACAGAATTACAATTGAAAACTGTTTATGGACAGTTAACGGAGCTCAAGATTTTTTTACGTCGAAATTGACTTTCTTTTTTTAATTTAGGATTTTAAAAATTTATAATAAGTGTATGACAGATTCGGACCCACAACTAGCTAGACGAACCGGCGACCTTAAATCAGTGTTGTGGCTACTGGAGAGAGGCCTATTGTCTACTGTATAGTTGTGTTGATAGGCTGAGTTGATTGAAGGATTTCTTTAACAACATTGATAAACTTTACCAGTTTGAGATTATTTTATTATCTTGTTATACCTTAATCCTTTATTACATGACTGCCTTGTCTGCCTAATCTAAAATTACTACCAAAGTAGCTAGTGTAGCTACCTAATTTGGTGGCATTTGGGTGGTCCTTGACCTTTGGTATCTATGACTAGAACATGTCTGTGGTGTTTGGTTATAGGTAGCAGTATAGCTTACATGATAAGTGAAAAATTGGTGATTTTCTGTTTTTACATCACCCCTAAGCTCATTTTTTTTACTTTCCTTTGCTCTAGTCTTTGTAAGCCTTCTGCTGCTGTAAGTACATGTAACAGTTTGATCCATAAACTACTACGCTGATTATTCGAAGTTTGAAATGCTTGTTTTTGCCCTTATTATGACGTGTGTACCAGACGCCACAGATTTTTTAATCGTAATTTTTTTCCCATATCCACATCATGAACAGCTATTGTGGTGGTATACTTCAATTCGCGTGTGGAAATTTGAGATGCTCATAGAATTTATTAGCTGTTTTAGTGTTTAATATTCTATGCACGCTTTTAAGGGTTTTGGTGAAAGTTAGCGAAGGGCTTATACTTATGACTTGTGTTAGTCACTGATTCACTATAACTTCTTTACGAATAGCTGCGCCCTCGGCTTTGTCTACATGAAATGTTGGATTATATAGATATTCCTTTATGTACAGCCAGGGAAATTAATTAGTTAGCAAATTGCCTACCAACTTAAATTATCCGTAGGTATTACATAAATCACAATTGTCATTCTTTGACAGTTGTATGAAGTGGTGAGTATATTGACGTAGTGAGCCAATTTGATAAACAATTAATGTCCCTGAGTGTACACACTGAATGGACGAATAAAATAAAGGATGGCTTCCACCAAACGGCTCGCATCGCATCGGATTGGAACGGATTTTACAATCTTTAAACGATATTAAATTGTGCACATAGTATTTAAGTCTATTTTGCCAAGCCGCGCACAGCAGCAGCGGGCGTCCTCCGCGACATGCGATCGTAGGGGAAAGTATGTTGCGACGCGAAATCGGCTCCGTTCGCCTGTCGTCGTATCCGATCGAATCCTTTCGGCTGTCGTCCAAATTTTTCTTTTTCTCTTTTGTGTTTTATGATTAGGTAAGTATTTTTCATCTCCTTCTAATGCAATAGCCAACAATACCTACTACGTCAACTTCAACCGTTAAAAAAAATTAGAACACGACAACACGGTAGGAATGAAACTATTTGACTAGGCGCAGAAACGGATACCTACGTTAGCAAGCGACGCGCGACGGTACGGAGCCGATCGTTTGCGTCATCGAGATGCTGCCGGACGAGATCGGCTGTCGCCGCATCCGCTCGTATCCTTTTTCCGATCCGACGCGATGCGAGCCGTTTGGTGGAAATCATCCTTAACAGTAGATAACAACACAATAACAACACCTAACATACCTTTTTTTTTTTTTTTTTTTTTTTTTTTCGCTGATAAATGACATTACGACATTGAGACGGAGTATGTGGGACTCCCTGCCAGAGTGGCAGTATACCCACTAAAACTCAGCGGTGTTCCCTCGTCGCCGTGATGGGAGGGTCATGGGAAACCGGCTCAGCCTTTACTTCCACGACCCTCCCGGCGCATGCCCGCCTAGCTGGCGGGCCCCGCGTGCCCCCCGAGCGGGAGCTGGGGGGCGACGGGAATGGCCGGGGACACCTGGCCATTTCCGTCCGACACTGGTGGAGGCGCGTGCGATGCAGGCGAGGGTGCCCCCGCACCCGTCGCCTGCTGGCCTCCACCTGGGAGGAGTCGGAGATGACCGTCATACTGACGTCTTCTCCGACCCCTCCTCCGCCTTCGGAGCGGCGCCGCGAGAGGGTCTTCCTCCCGCGCGCGCTCCGCCGCCTCCTTCTGGGACATGACATGTTCGCAGAAGGAGGCGACTGCCGCCCAGGACCCCTCGTCCCTCAGCATGGCGTTGACCACGCCGGGGAGCGAGAGGTCCGTTCCGATCGCCGCCGTGAGACTGCGGCGCGGCTCGGACCACGACGGGCACACCTCGAGAGTGTGCTGCGCCGTGTCCTCCGCCGCACCACAGTCGTGGCACGACGGCGTCTCCTCCCGCCCGATACGGTGCAGGTACGATCCGAAGCAACCGTGCCCGGATAGCACCTGCACCAGACGGAAGGAGAGGAACCCGTGCGACCGCTCGAGCCAGTCTCGCAGGACCGGCCCAATCGCGTCGAGGGTTCGGCGGCCGAAGGCTGCGGCGGTGAGGTCCCGCGTCCAGTGGACGACTATGGCGTCCTTCGCCTCCCGCCGGACGGCTTCCCGCTCTTCGGGGGCAGGGCGTTCTCCTCTCGCCCTCCGCCCCGCCGTCCATTCGTATACTCTGGTGAGCACCCACGCCTCGAGTTCCCAAGGCGGGGTGCCGGCCAGAGCACACGCCGCGGAGAAGCCGACCGTGCGGTAGGACCTCGCCACCCGCTGGGCTATGGCCCTTTGGGGGGCCCGCAATGCGGCGGCGTTCTCCCTCCTGTGGAGGGAGTCCTCCCAAATAGGGGCCCCGTAAAGGGCCATACTCCTCAAGATAGCATAGAGTTGCAGGCATCTCGCGCTGGGCCCCCCCAAGTTGGGGAGCAGCCACGAGAGGGCGCCCGCAGTCTTCAGCAGGCGCGTCGACAGCCCGCTAAAATGCGGGCCGAAACGCCACCTGCTGTCGAGGCCCAGATATTTCATCTGGGCCTTTACCTCAATGCGGACGTCCTCCACAAAGATGTGGGCATCCTGTGGTTGGCGCTGCCGAGGCCCGTGGAAGAACACGGCCTCGGTCTTGTGCAGCGCCACCGTCAATCCCAGGCGGCGGATCCTCCCTGCGACCAAGGATCCGCCCGCCGATGCCAAGTTGGCCGCCTCCCTGAAAATCTCCCCCCGGGCGGTGAGGAGAGTGTCGTCCGCGTAGCAGACGACCCTCGTGCCCAACACCTAACATACCTACTGCAACAACATTCAACATACAACATTACATAAAATATAATCATTGTTTCTATGTTAATTAATGTAGTTTTTCTTGTACCGTTTTAATTAACTATAAAATAATAAATAATAAGAATGGTACAAAGGGCGGGCTTATTGCTTTTGTTTTTTTTTTAAACTATGGAATTGGTTTTACAGTAGGTAGAACAGAAGGCCAATTCTCCTAATTTAAAACGTTCAAAATCTAGTCGCAGTCTCATCTCGGCGACAAACAAATGTCAAAAACTTGTCAAAATGTAGGGAAAGTATAGGTATTTTTAACACATCAAGACTAAGATCAGACTGTGAACGTTCTTAAAATTACGAGAATTGCCCCTCTGTTATGAACAGATTGTAAGACAGATTCACATTTGTAGATAATTTTGAATTTAGAAAAACAACTAAAACATGTTTTTTTTTATAACATACGGAAGAACTTAAGAAATAAAAGACAAGTTTTATAATGGCCAGTTATGTTTTTTCAGTGAGAATTTCCAGTAATTGTAAGTAATAAATTGTAAGTAAATATATGCAGATATTTACTTCTAATGACTGGTTTCAAAGAATTTACCGTCTATGATTGTCGACTGCTGACCTAACGTGACCCCACAAAGCCCATTGTTTGAATGCAAGTGTCATTGAGTAGGTATTATATTCACTATGACAAACGTACTTGACTGTTGAAATATACAGCGTGTTTCAGAAAGGTGTGGTCATATTTAAGGGTGTGGTACAGACCATCAAATTGAACAACTTTCTCCTTGGAACCAACATCGTAATCGCGAAAAAAATATCAACTGTATCCCATACAAAACTTTAATACCGACCCGACCCAAATGTATGGGATGGCAGTTTTTTTTTTCACGATTACGATGTTGGTTCCATGGAGAAAGTTGTTCAAATTGATGGTCTGTACCACACCCTTAACTATGACTAAATATTTCTAACTAGCTTTTGCCCGCGAATTCGTCCGCGTGAAATTTCATCCTCCCCCATTCACCCTCTTAGGGGTGGAATTTCGAAAAACCCTTTCTTAGTGGACACCCACACCTCACAAAGAACACACCCTCCAAATTTTATGTCTCTAGGACCAGCGGTTTAGGCTGTGCGTTGATATATCAGTCAGTCAGTTAGGACTTTGAATTTTATAGATATAGATTGAAATGAAGCACAGCGGCTTAAGGGGCTACCTCAAAAATCTAAAATCCTCAAAAACCTACTAACCGAGCGAAAGTGATGCAATTACTTTTGAAACGCAAAAGAAGAGTGATGGCTATAATGTGCGTGCGCTCGGAATAAAACGACGCATGTGCTAAAACGAATTTACTCCTTTTTTAACAATATAAATGAATTAAATTTAATACTACTTTGAGTAAACTTTGATGTGATAATTCTCTATGTTTTAAAGTAAATTCCATTGAATAACTCTCAAGTGTTACGCCGCGAAGTAACGTCGAAAAAAGTAAAAAAAAATAGATATAACTTTGCAATTTATTTGTATCGAGAAAAAATAATTGAATCGTGTACTCCTTTTACACGATAGACCAAAGAGTAAAAAAACATACTTAACAAGTTACACGAAATAGAAAAACCACATTTTTTTAACATATCCCCTTAAATTTTTTTGCTAATAGGTTGTTGCGTGTGTCTAACTAGGTTTTTGCTAGCCGAAATAACTTGTTATTATATCTAATATATACATATGTTGGGAGATAAAAACATTGGTTGACAACTAGACGGAAGTTGAAATACTTACTTATTCAAGGTGTTTTTCGGATAGATTAGTCAAAAATATTTTTACAATAAAAAAGTCGCAATTTTAATATGTTGGCATAAATAAAACAAATTATTAGACAAAATAAATCAATGTCACTTTATAAAATAACAAGGAAAATAAGATTCGCTTGACTACGAGATATCTAGTAAAGATCAAAGGCGAAACAGTGTTTTTTTTTAAAGAAAACTCGTTATAAAATGATCACTGTTAAAAATTAAAATTAAAAATGACAAAAACTAATTTGAATGTTCAGCTTAATTAATCTATTCTAATAATAAAGCTGAAGAATTTGTTTGTTTGTATCTCTGGAACTACTAAGCGAAAACGAAGTACCTAATAGTACGGGCAGGCGATGCGATGCGACGGGGTGAGTCGGGAGAACAAGAAATTTTACGCGGACGAAGTTGCGGGCAGAAGTTAATTAGTTATAATTTTTTGTATAAACAAAAGAGCAAATAAAAAAAAACCTCTTTTGAAGATAGATGTGTCTGGCTTCTAAGAAAACACATAGGTACCTATCAAAAAATAAACATAATAAATAACATAGCTAAGACTATAAGTCATGTGTGTACCTCACTATGACATAAAGCCAAGGCTTTTTAGTCGATTCGCATGAATATACTCGCCCGAAACGGGCGAATCCTCACTTTTATATATTTTTTTTCTTCTTTAGGCGACTCAAACGGATTGGTACATTTTTAATTTTGTGCAATAAAGTAAAGAAAAACTTTTGTTAAAGTTATATACATTATAAATATATGTGAAGGTAGCTAAGTTGGTTAGAAATTACGGGCCTATACTACCTCAAATTGCTTAGCATGATCCTCCGTTAAGTCGAAAATACTGCAGCATTAATTCTGAAATAAATATATGGTAAAGTTGAGGATTAATGTAAGGTACTATGTGTGACGAAAACACGATTCCATAAAAATTTCTCGACAGAAAAAAATCCAAAGTTACCTCGAAACTGAACAATAAACCGCTGGTATTAAAAAAATACTTCAAATTTGATCAGGAAACTTTGTATAATAACTAAACTAACTATAAAGCAGCGACTATGTGTTTTTTTTTAATTACAATTATTTTCGCCGTAAAAAGCAAATACCTAAACTATTGGCGCTGCCTGCCGCCCAGCACCGCACTCTGTCTCACTCACACTTAGTCCGCGAGCAGTATCGTGCGAGCGAGACAAAGAGTGAATCTTAGCTGAGGTAGTATGGGCTCTTAAGAAAAAAGTACACGTTTTTTATTTAAGTACCTACTTAACACTTACCAGTTCTATGCGCTAGTGTCTTTTTTCTATACTTTATTGCATAACATTCAAAATGTGCCAATTCGTGCGAGTCGTCTATAGAAAAAATAATAGATAATATTTGAAAGTGACGATTCGCTCGTTCCGGGCGAGTAAATTCGTGCGAATCGATTAATAAGCCAAAGCCAAGTAACACGACAATCAATGGCGGTTCTCGTATCCTTGGGCCCCATTTTATCGTAGACACCGACGATCTCTCTAGAGAAGCCTTGAATTTTGAGATTTTGTAATGTTAGAGTAACCTCTTGTTTCAACGGATGAGATTTTAAACATCGTTTCGCTAGTTAAGATTAGGCTTAATAATTAAAAGTGTCTATTAAGTATTTACTTTGAGAGGCAAGTGGCTACATAATAACAGACGCTTGCCGCGGTTGGTATGTGAATGGAGTGACCATCTTTACATACCGAGACCCCTCCGTGCCTCGAAAAGCACGATAAGCCGTTGATCTCGGCTGTCATTCATGGATCTTTGACAGTCAGTCAGGAGCCCGAAATTCTGACAACCAGTCTTACCTAGGGGTATCGTACCTATTACCCAGTTACTGCATTGTGGAGGTCAGATAGGAATTCGCTCCATGTAAAATACTGGTATTCAGCTGCATCTGGTTAGACTGGAAGCTGATCCCAACATAATTGGAAAATGATAGGTTAGGAAATTATATATAACTTGTATGAGTGGTGCAAACTGTTAATATACCTAAGTTAGTTAAGAAATAAATAAATGATGTTAAATGATGTTGTGTGTTATTAAGTGTTTATCGCCTGTCTATTATCTATCTCGGTAAAAAAATACATTTATGTACACACGTATAAACAGACAAGAACAAATAAAAAATACGTTCAAAGGTGACATTAACAACAACAGCTACATTTACGGATTTATATATTCGAAAATACAAAAGTGTATTCGGTAAAAGTGTATTCGGTAAAAGTGTATTCGGTAAAAGTGTATTCGGTAATTGACACATAAAAATATATATGCAGTATGAATAGTAGTTGTTTTGTTGGTACGAATATAAAGCTAGACAGATTTTTTCAGCTAGAATTTAAACAAGAATTTAATTAATTGACAAAATGTTTGCAAAGATGTAGGTATATTTTATTTTATCTTGAAACGTGATCATGACATGATGATTATATTTTTTCCTACACACTGTCGTCTTCATTATCATAATATACAACATTCGATTTTAGTATATGCGAAACCCGAAACACGTGTCTAGTTTTTTTATGTAAAGAATCTATGCACAAAATTTCAAAACTGTATCATGAGTAATTACAAATTTATAAGCTTGTTATGTTACCTGGTTGTCCGTTCAAAATCATGTCAACCACGCGGCGCGGCGTGGGGTGACCATGTTTTATGCTCCCCCAGCATCGTATGCTCATTGATAATAGTTTGGCAGTAAGTATCTAACTGTACGGCGATTTTATTGTAATTAACTAGTGATTAAATATTTTTGGGACAAAATATAACATGGTGTAAAAATTATTGAAATCGATTCAGTTTAAACTTATTCTGAACAAACTATATTCAGGTTTCGCATATACTAAAAATAATGTTGTATATACTATATTATATTATATACCTACCTATATTAAATAAAACAAAGTCGGGTTAGTTACACCATTTATAACTCAAGATCGGCTCTTGAGTTATTATGATATTTATTTTTTGGATTTGTCTCCGCCCAGAATAAATTCACAAAAACTAAACATGATGATACTTAATTCATTTTCTCACATTTATTGATTCTGAAGCGGTTTGAAGTTCGATAGACAAGCTAGTTCATGATAAAAGGGCTCTTTTAAAGATTTTTGTTCAATACTTAAAATAAAGCTAACTTAGATTTTAAAATACAAATTCGGAGGCTCATAAAAGGAGCCAAAATATTCAATTGTAATCAATAAAAAAGTCTTATACCGATGTCTGAAACAAGGTTCTGAATCCGGCTTTTTTGACTCTTTTAATATCCTTCTAATGATAAAGCAAGTATTTTCATCATCATCCAGACACATCCCTCTCTTTCCTTGTACCAATCTCCACGGTCCTGTGCCAGCGTCATCCAGGTTCTACCCACAACAATGTCGTCCTCACCTCTCGCCGCCGTACGACCGACACTTCATCTTCCAGTCCTTGGACCGTGGAAGCCACTCGGTCACTGCTTTACTCCACCTGTCATCACTGCGCCTTGCCAGGTGTTCTGCGCAACTCCATTTGAGTTCCAAGCTAGTGCTTTTCATGATATGAAATAGATCTTAAAAGAGATAAATATTACAATATATCAATTACTAACCACTAACCATGGATGTTAAGGATGTACCCTAAATTGTCTAGACTCTAGAAAACCCTAAATTCTCTAAACTTGATTGTGTTGTTTGTGTAGACTCTAGGCTGTCTTGCTCTAGATACAATCTTTGCTACTTTCGACACTAGTTTTTTTAATAAGCAAGGTAAATAGCATCTATGTTCTAGATCTCAATGTTACTCAAAAATATGACGTCTACAGTCAACCTGTAGCGCAGGCGCGTGGTTGCAAAATGCATGGTTGTACCTCGTCTTGTCTGTAAGATATTGCAGAAAGAATTATAATTAATCATCATTATGGTTAGACTGTGTTTTCGCCATTGAAACCATAATTTTTAGTGTTCCGTATGGAAATTATAAATTTATTATTATTCTTATTAAAATACTGGCTTTTAACTACTATTAAAATTTACTACTATTAAAATACTACTTCGTCTGCGTGGATTTCAGAGTTTTCTAAACAAATATTGGTCAATCCAGAGTTCACTCATTTTTGGGTTGTTAAAAAAAAGTATGATTCCTAAGGGTTCTAATATTCTACTTAGTAAGTAGGTATCTATTCTATTCTAAAAATAAATTCATTTATTGATTTACTGACAGATAACGAAATTTCGCAGAATAGTTCCTTATCATAGCGAAAGTGAGCGCTAAGGAAGGATTTTTGAAAATACATTCCCTAAAGCGGATAAACAGTTTGTATGGAAGTTTGTCATTTTGTCGATGACAAAACCCTATCAGGCACATAGCTTAACTTTAAGGCGACGCTGACCGCGCAGTGGCGCCCTCATCGTTTGTTTGGTTATTTCTTTTATTTTTTAAACAATATAGAACTACCGATTTACATTAACGTATAATCTTGTGGAGCACAACTGAACGTGCTTATTTTCTTTATTTTCAAAGTTAGTTCAGCCGTAAAAATATATAGATAAATATACATATAAGACTAACTTCTGCCCGCGACTTCACCCGCGTGAAATTAAATCACCTGCCCGCTATTCCTTCATTTTCACTTAGCGTTCTTTCAGACTTGTTTTATTAGTTAAATAACCTATAGCCTTTCTCAAAAACTGTGCTATCAAATGCTTAAAGAATTTTTGAAATCCGTCTGGTAGTTCCAGAGATTAGCCCGTTCAAACAAACAAACTCTAAGCTTTGTTTTTAGTATAGAGAATAGATATAGAAAACCATAACTGTGTTTCACATTGTTAGATAAATTATAATAACCTTTCAGATGTAAGTAATAATTTTTATAGGTTCTGCGCTGAGCTATGATTACCCTTCTCACTTAACATAACTGGCCTTTGATACGAACTATGCGGGTCTGTTTTATAAATTACACCTTATGCTGTCAATCAAGGTCATTATGACAATAATTGATCTTGTCTCGACACTCCTGATGGTGACTAGCAACTAACAATTCTTGAAACTGGTTCAAGTTTCTTGATGATGAGATAATTTTATGTAGAACATTTCCGTCATAAATGATTTCTATGTAGCTTTAACCATTAAGGCTGCACACGCGACGGAAGCTTAAAAATGGAGCAACTTCTCCCGTTTTCCCAACATTTCCTTTCACTGCTCTGCTCCCATTCATTGTAGCGTGATGAAACGTATACTATAACCTCCCCAGGAGTATGAAGAATAATTGTACCAAGTTTCGTTAAAATCCGTCGAGTAGTTTTTGTTTCTATAAGGAACATAGAGACAGACAGACAGACAGACAGACAAAAATTTTACTGATTGCATTTTTGGCATCAGTATCGATCACTAATTACCCCCTGATAGTTATTTTGAAAATATATATCATGTACAGAATTGACCTCTCTACAGATTTATTATAAGTATAGATATAGATTTTATTTTAGTTTTTTTTTATTAGGTAGGTACTTAGGTTTACTTTTATAATCTAATAAAAAATTCAAAGTCCTGTGATCCTGTCTGACTGATTATATCAATGGACAGCCTAAACCGCTGGTCATAGAGACATTAAATTTGGAGTGTGTTCTTTGTGAAGTGTATATAAATATCCACTAAGAAAGGGTTTTTAGAAATTCCACTCCTAAGAGGGTGAATGGGGTAGGGTGAAATTTCACGCGAACGAAGTCGCGGGCAGAAGCTAGTAAAAAAATAAAATTGAATCGCCGAAATGTACGAAATGTATAAAAAGAAACACTGGGGCGGCTAGTGATTTATATAATTTAATTTTATCATCTTAATCTTGATTATTTAATCATATTGACAGAACATGAACGATGAAGCCCGGTTCGAGCTTGACCGATTATGAAACAATAGCGAACCTTCTCTTTCACAAGTGCGCATAGAAGTACATAGGTAGGTACTAGCTAGAGTATTATATTATCTGTGGTACTAGGTTTGAATTGTGGTTGCACCGGCTACTTGATACTTTAGTAGTTCAACTTGGGTTATATCCGCACTTTGCTTGAAATCTGCGTTTTAATTATACTACGGTTTTCGCTATTTTTATAAAGAATAAACATCGAATTAAGCTAGTAAAACACGCCACAAGACCAAAACTAAACGTGTTTTGTTTTTTTAGCTGTGAAAAATGTCCCTAGAACGACGGCCATTCTTCACTGTCTAATAAAAAATTTAGATATCAAGGATCCATAAGTAGGTACCTACATTATAAATAACAATATTACATAAGTAAATGACAATAAAAACTAAAATGTAGATTGATGAAAATGAAAATAAAAAATAAAAATTAAAAATTAATAATTAAAGATAAGAATCAAAATTAAAGTCAACATCAAAATTAAAATCATCAATTTTAAGTTTTTTGCAATTTGCCGGTCAGTGTCAGGTTGTATGTTGATCAAAATATGATTCGCGACCGTAACAAATATGGCGTCATCATCATCTGCCTAGCCTTTCTCCCAACTATATTGAGGTTCGCTTCCAATCTAACCGAAGACAGCTGGATACCAGTGTTTTACATGGAGCGACTGCCTAACAAATCCGACGTCCTCGTAAAAAAAAAAAGATGTATTAACAGAATTATAATCAAAAAAATCATCAATATAGGTGAAGAGTGTCGAATGTTGGGCAGCGGGATTGTCAAAGGGTTACCGCTGCCCCGGAATATAAAGGGCTAAGGAAGGAACACGGATGGGTTTTAGTCAGTAAGAGTCTGACACTCCCTTCCGCTCCACCCAGAGCGGGAGGGGTCATTTGTCACAAAAAAAGGGTGTCGAATGTCACATGTATGGGATGTTTCGTTCAGTAAACAGATAATTATCGTAGGTATAAATGATACATATTTATTTTCATACTTAGGTTTATACAAATACTTTTAAACATCAATTATATTTTAAAGACGAGACGAGGTTGGTGTTTCCTTTCCGAAAGAAACTCAGGATCAAAGGCTTCTAAAAACCCAGGCATAATCTTGATCAGACCATGTGAAGAACATGCAGATTAGTGTCTAACATGGTCATGCGGGGCAATAACCACACAGATTTGAATGGACCTGTCCAGTCCATGCAGGCATTTGTCATTAATCGTGTAGCTCAACTCAGAACTAAAAGAGCTCAACACTAGTTCAGTATACATTATCTTAGATTTTGATTACGTACCTAGTGCTGAAATCTTTAATAAAACTATACGTGTGCCTGTGCCTTATATTTTTTTATTGTCTCGAGTAACCAGTTTTTTTTAATAAATAAACTTAACTTAACTTATTTAACTTAACTTTTTTAATAGACAATGTGAGAGTGTGTGAGTCTATTCAATAACAGTGTAATAAAAATAATAAGTTCTCATTATAAATTATTTTAACTACATTACCACAATATCACTTAGCTTTCCGTAAAAAAAATATGAAATAATACTTTATTACAGATAATCAGTAATTACATCCACTTAGAAAAAGAACCCAATATCTCACTAATTGAATAAGTAGGTCGTAGTTCGAACCCAGACAGGCGCTTTACATTGTGTAAATTATTTCATCACCACTGCTCTCAAAACGGTGAAGGAAAACATCGAGAGGAAACCGGCATGTCCTAGAAGCAAATAAATTCGAAGACATGTGACATCTGCAACCCGCATTGGGCCTGCGTCGTGGATTATGGCCCACTCCCTCTCAACGAGAGGAGGCATGTGTCCCAGCATTGGGAACATTATAGGCTAATTATGTTACCCACCGCGCCGCCCGGCGAGGAAGCGACTAGCTATCAACGATTTTTCTAAATCGACCTTCATTCGTAGGTCCCGTGTAAATAAAAGAGATACCACATAATTATATCCAATAAATTGTATTTTTATGTATATCGTCAGAAAAGGCGTTAAGAAGTATGTGGTATAATTTAAGTTGAAGGTTCCGTGATCTTGTAACTAAGGGTACTGACAGCTAATAACTAAGTTAATTAACCGAACAATAAGGAAAAAGGTTTTTAATTATGTAAATAATTTATGTTTGTTATCATGTGCTGCCGTGTAACAGATAGTGTTAATTTTCAATTTGTGCTAAGTCACTGACCTCTAATAAACACAGGTCAGTGACCTAAGTTAAATAACTACTGACACACGGGTTCAGTGCAAAAAGGTCAATCGAATGCTATAACAGTGAAAATAAAATATAAAACAAAATATCCTTGTAGCCTTGTAGCAATGGACCGTTAGTTACTGCAAGAGAAACTTAAGATCAGATGCGAATTTTCACATGCCAAAAATCAATTTTTTTCTGTCAAATTTCTTTATTTAAAATAGTAAAATAGCCAGTTTTTTTGGTGAGCACGATCTAAAATAAAACCTTTTTGAGAACAAACTATCACAATAGAATCTTCTCTATACTTGTGTTTCATTTATAGGAATGTTATTATTTCCAGGTTCTAAGATAATCCTGCGCAGCATCAATGGCGACTTTCGTTCGGGTCAGCTGACAGCCATATTGGGTCCCTCTGGAGCGGGCAAGAGTACCCTTCTCAACATACTAGCTGGATACAGGTACTGAATGCTTCAAGAAAATTTACTAGTACTTATTTATGAGTGGTTTTTCTTGCCCGTTCATTTCCATAGGACCCTACTACTATGCTTTAAAATGGGCAATAGGCTTTATTTTTCTGACTGATCGATCCCTTGAAAATTAATTAGTGTCTGTAATTGATGTATTTGAAACAAATACTCGTAACTACTTAGAGTTTGCGACTCGATCACGCCTAAACGGCTGGACAGATTGGATGAAATTTTCCCAACATTATAGATTATGTCCTGTATTAACATTATCGTACATTTTCATTTGACTATGAGAAGTATTTTTCCTTGTACAAAGATAAACGAACTGCTTCGTAAATAGACTTCGTTTAAAGTGGAAAATTAGTGTTAAAGTTATTAAAACACTAGTTAAAGCAACCTTATTGCTCTTTAATAACTATGTAATAAAAATAATAAGTTCTCATTACAAATCCATTTAACTACATTACCAAGTACATTAATATCACTTAGCTCTCTGTAAACAATATGAAATAATACTTTATTAATTTATTAATTATTATCTTTATGTGTGTACATAAAGATAATAATTAGTAATTACATATACTTATAAAAAGTTACCAATATAACACTAATTGACTACGTATCTACGTACTTAAAGAGCAGTGGTGGCACAGTGGTATCAGCCCTGACTTACAAGTTGTAGGTCGTAGGTTCGGACCCAGACAGGCACTTTGTGTAAAACCATAATTTGGCTTATTCCCATCTGCCTCTCTTGCCACCGGGGTGGTGGCTGGCACTAAGTCATCACCCTACTCTCTAAAAAAGGTGAAGGAAAACATCGCGAGAGGAGGCCTGTGTCCCAGCAGTGGGAACATTATATACTGATACCTATGTTTTGTTTGACATTATGGTACCTATGCTTGTGCGGACTGGACGAGAAAATTTTCAGTTTTACTTGACACATTTTATCCCTGTCTGACTGAGATTTTGATGAATTCCATTCTAAAGTCCAAAAATTAAAAAGATACGCATAATCCTATTAAAACTACGAATATAATATATACCTAATTACATATAAATAAAAGCACAAATATAAATAAATACATGAATATACTTACTAAAAAGAAATAAAACAAACAATGAGAAAATTATTATTACCGTTGTGATGATACTGCCAGCTTCTTGCGAATTTGCTCGCGGACCTTAACTTTAAAGAATAATCGGTTGGTTGCCATCCTGATTTCCTGAGGGAGCGCATTCCAAAGAGAGATAGACTGAACGAAGAAGGAAGAGTGAATGAAGTTTGTGCGGTGAGAGTGGTGAGTGCGGTGAGTGATTAATTCCTCCCCACCTCTGACAAACCTTCACACAGTATTTCAGAATCTGAAGTTTTTCAATACGTTTGTCCATCACCATATTTCCTCAAGTTGTCAGGTATTATGTAAATACGGCATAACGACTAAACGCTAACGTCATAGGACATTAATAGCAGGTCTAGTGCCTATGCGTTCGAGGCCTGGGTTAATTGCTAGCATATTTCTATAGCCTATTTGAGTCGCGTGACTGGAGATAAATGATGAAACGTTGTGTTTAGAGTGTCTTTTGTTTATATGTACCTACTGAATACTAAATGGTATTGATGCTTTTATATGATTGGTCCTGACTGTCATTCGTGGATCTTTGGCAGAATCTGGAAAGTTTGACAACCAGTTTTACAAAGGGGTATCGTATTACCTAGTTACTGGATTGTGGAGCTTAGATTTAGTATTCAGCTGCATCCGGTGAGTCTGTACCCCAACATAATTAGGAGAACGCTAGGTAGATGCTTTGATGAGAGGAATCCATTAAACCCTTAAAATGGTCTTGCTTAAAGTTTCAGTTAACCTAAAACAAAGATTAAGTTTAGCTAAAACCCCGAGTAGCCTAATAACCAGCTTATATTGGTCCGACTGCTGGTATAATCCACCACGCGAGCCCAGTGCGGGTTGGTAGATGTCGTGTCTTCGAATTTTTGGTTCTAGGACATGCCGGTTTCTTCACGATGTTTTCATTCACCATTTTGAGAGCAGTGTTGATAAAAACCATGAGTGACCAAAATAATTTATTCACATTTATGTCATTTTATTTTCAGTGTTCTAAAAAACTGGTTGGTGATTTCAGACTTACTTACATATACATAAATCACCTATAAGTCCTCACAATGATTTTTCGTCGGTAATGTCTAAGATAAACTCAGAAAGTATATGTGTATTAAAAAAGACGCTCAATTAATAATAATTGAGCGTCTTTTTTAATACACAATACTTTACGATATACAATATACTTTTCGATACGCTAATATAAATTAGCGTATCGATTTATATTTTAGGGAGATCAAAAATCAAAATGTGTATTTGGAATACATGCTCAACCCATGTATTTCTTGGATTTTCTTCACCCAACAATGTAATAAGCGAAACACTTTTTTTTCCAGGGTAACAGGCGCCTCAGGAGTGATCTCCACAAATGGCGAGCAACGAGACCTCCGCCAGTTCAGGAAGCTGTCCCGGTACATCATGCAGGAGGATCTGCTGCAGCCCTACATCACGGTGGTGGAAGCCATGCTGATTGCTGCTGACCTGAAGCTTGGAACTGACATGTCTAAGGAGAAGAAGGGTGTTATTGTACGTATTCATAATCATCAACATCATTTCAGCCGAGAGACGTCCACTGCTGGACATAGGCCTCCCCCAAGCACCCTCACTTTGACCGGTTTTGTGCTTCTCGCATTCAACGGGTTCCTACGGCCTTCACAAGGTCGTCGGACCACCTTGTGGGAGGCCTTCCAACGCTACGTCTTCCGGTACGCGGTCGCCACTCCAGAACCCTTCGGCCCCATCGGCCATCTGTTCTGCGAGCAATGTGCCCTGTCCACTGTCACTTAAGTTTGGAAATTCTTTGGGCTATGTCGGTTACCTTAATTGTATGTATTATGAAGATATAATATATGTATACCAAGCGGTCATTATTTGAATTCAATCATTTATTTACTGATAAAAAAAATATACTTGGTCAAATTAAATTGGTTAGTAAATCCGCAATGATGATAGATATGGGGATATCTCAACATGTTAAAACATTTTTTTTTATCCGATAGTTTTTTTTGGATCACCGCTGGTAGTTTAGCCGTAAGTTTAGTTAAGAAACATTTTTTTTTTATTATATCATGATTATAATATTCACCCATCACGTATGCGGAGTTTTGCTAATAAATTTAATTCGACCTTGTATTTTCAGTTCGTACTTTAAATATTTTTATGGATGGTAATTTTTTTATCGCAATTTGTTTTAGGATCCAAACTATCCAAAATACTTCTTGTTACTACCTTTCACCTATGTCCAGCATTGGGTAAAGTCAGTGGAAGTTTATGATGATATTTTTGAACTGTCTTTCAATCTTGTACAGTTCGGAAAATTTCGTTGCGTGCACAGGTAGAAGAAATCATTCAACTGCTAAGGCTACAGAAAGCTAGGAACACAGCAACAGAACGGCTGTCAGGCGGCGAAAGAAAACGAATATCAATCGCTTTAGAGCTGCTCAACAATCCGCCAGTTATATTCTTGGACGAACCCACCACGTAAGTCATAACAATACATTATTATTTTCCAAAGGATTAGGCAGAGGTACATAGGTCCTTTTGCCAGTTATGTTATGTCCCGTGAAATGGAGAGCGATCTTATTGCCATCAAATGGGTACAGATACAGACTGTGCGTTCGTCTACCGCAGCCGTCACTAGGTCGTCACCAAAAACGAGATGACGGAAATTAGTTATACATACATTTACAATGACAGCGTGTATCGCACGACCGTCACTCGAGCGCTGACATCCCGGCCGCCGAAGTTATAAGTAGTTCGGCGTTACCGCTAGAACTCGGCCCGAGATTATGACGAAGTTCCGGCAATACAAAACACGTGTGATCCTGTCCACACACTGCCGTTGCACCAGCGCCGTTCGCCCGGCTTTTGTTTTGTCTATCATAACATACTGAACTGCCGAGTTTTGGGGGTCGGGGGGCCAAGAGTGGACTAAATGGTTCGATCGCGGTTTACAAACGATCGCCATCACCGCCACATAACCTTGTATCTCGATGACGTCCCGGTTACGGCTGCGGTGAACAAACGCCCTTAGGCTGAAGAAACAATATCCTGATAGAAATCTTTGCCCGGTGATCGAACGTAGGCTCAGAGGTCATGCTTGCGACCACTAGACCAACAAACCTGGCGTATTGCTTTACGTAAAACATACAACACGTAACATCCTAGTTACTTGGCAGACTAGTAATTTTAGTTACATCGGTAAAGTTTTTTATTTCATTCAACCTTCCATAGAGGACTTCAAAGATAAAAAAGAAAGACGGATAATTCTTGTAATTGACATGTGAAACAAATTAGTTTAGAGTCTAGAAACAATCTTTGTGGGTAGGTAACTAATTATATTCCTACTTATCCTACGTATCTGTTTTTACGCTAAAGATATTTTTTGACTATGCTGACGTTATTGAACCCGCACTTAATTCACGCTTATCTGTGACTTAAGTACACAGAAAAGCGTGATTTAAATGTGCGTTTAGGTCACACGTACTATAAAATAGTATTAATGCACGGCGTTTAGCACAAACTAATTTCACGCCGTGCAATTATGGTAATGCACTATTATTAATCTCAAAAACGGTGAAGGAAAACAACGTGAAGAAACCGGCATGGCCTAGTACCAAGAATTCGAGGACATGTGACATCTACCTAAAAAAGCTGATAATTTTAAAAGCTTCTAGACGTAATTAAATGCAAGGTTTCCGGTTTATTGATCAATTAGTTGATAACATGCACGGTTAACAACATACTTAGATTTCAAATGATTATGAATATAAAATAAATTAACATGTTTATGACATGGTTTTATAATCCATTTTATTGAACTAAATTCTGAGGAAAAAGATCGCATGAGTTATTTAAGTACTTAATTAAGTACTACAAAATCTAAAATAATGAAATTAAAAGAATAGCTGTACTGGTTCGAGGGGCTTCCGGCTATGTAATAACGGCCGCGCGGGCCGATCGATCAGGTTAAGCTACACTTGCCGCGGTTGGTCCGTGGATGGGTGACGGAGGGGTCTTGGAAAGCACGTTAAGCCGTTGGTCCCGGCTGTCAATCGTGGATCTTTGGCAGTCGTTATGAGTCGTCAGAAGCCGAAAGTCTGACAACCAATCTTACCAAGGGGTATCGTATACCCTGTAACGGGGTTGTGGAGGTCAGATAGGCAGACGCTCCATGTTAAATACTGGTATTCAGCTGCATCCGGTTAGATTGGAAGCCGACCCCAACATAGTTGGGAAAAGGCTAGGCAGATGATGAGCTGTAGGTACTGTTTCGACAGATGTTTATTAAGAAAGTATCTATACATTGTTTAACAGTACTTACAGTGCCAAACAAAACCATTATGTAGATATTAAATTAAAAAAGCAGTCACCTCAAAATCCCATTGATTTTGAATGTTAGTAAACCACCATTCCTAAAAGAAAGAACGAAAAAAAAAAATAGGTTTATTTGTCACAGAAACACGTGCATACAAAAAGATAATGAATTCTAATAATAAGGAAAAATAAAAACAAAGTATATGTATATCTATATAATTACAAGCACAAAGCAGGATAGTCGACGGCTGCACGTCATGACTGTAACAAGAAGGCTTCCACTCAGCATGATGCTGTGCTATAGGGGATCCACAGCACAGCGCAGATTTTCAGCGGTTACCCGAAAAGGACATACGGAAACCAAGTCAGATTAAATGTTGTACTATGGGGAACAAAATAAAATAAAACAAACAGTAATATAAAGCAACTACATAAACAACCAATGATATTAATAAATATTATTAAATAACATAACATTTTATTTATCCGCAGGCATCACCGTGCGTTCATAATAAATAATACTCGTAGACAGGTACCCATCCAAAGCAATTATTGCACAAGAATATTCAGCGTTTTGTGTTTTGTCTCGCTCCCACCCTCACCTATCGACGACGTAGTCTCCTTAAAATGCGCCTCACTTCTCATACGCGTGGCTCGCGGTGTGCGCTCCATCATCTACTCCCACTTAGCACTCTTCGCTATCACTGCGTATAAGAACCTAACTACCATTTTCAGCGGTCTCGACGACGTAGCTTCCTCAACATGCGTCTCCCTTCTCAAACGGGTGGCTCGTGGTGGTCGCACCGTCATCTGCTCCCTGCACACGCCATCTGCCCGTCTGTTTGCGGAGTTTGACCACGTGTATGTGGTGGCCGGTGGTCGTTGCGCCTATCAGGGAACGTCGTCTGGAGTCGTGCCCTTCCTTAATGAGCTGCAGCTGCCCTGTCCTAAGACTTACAACCCTGCAGATTTTAGTGAGTATACCTGACTTTACATTATCATATTAAACGTCCACTGGGCCTAGCCCAAGCATCGCCTTATCGGTCATGCTTGACTCTGTCGAAATATTTTGTGTCAGATTCTAAAAACCTTGGAATTCGGCTGATTTTAGTGACTGCCTTGGTTGATTAGTTGCATTTTTATTTCTAATGCTGACAAAATACTATCCTGCGAGTCAGAAATAGCTCGATGTAATGCAAGAATATAATAATATGATTATGACAACAAAGTTCAAACCGCAGATATTGTAGTTTAGTAATAGAACTAGTTTGTGTATAGTTTTAGTTAAGTTAGGATTTAATTTTGTTATTTTTATTAACTAATTAGGTATTAGTTATTGTATGCTAACTTATTATTTTAATTTACAACAATAAATTTCTAATATCGAGGTACTTATGACCAAGCTTACTATGAAAACTATAAGAATGTAGTTATACCATAACACATAATTATGACAGAAGTATTTAGGAACAGTATCTAAGCAATTGTTAAAGTTTAATTACACTATAATAAGAGTGTTATTGTCATAATGATCTCAGAACAGAAAATAATTGGTCAATTAGACAAACATTATAATTATGTCACATTGGTTAAGGTCGTGATTATGCTTCTGTTGCATATTATACCTATTCGTCTTCATATAAGTACACAATTTATCATATACTGGCTGACTCATTCCTTTGATTGAATCAAAAGATTGAATGTCGCTATAAATTCATGGATCATTTCAGTGCATAGAGAAGGGTGCCTTGAAGTTGAATTTTGTATTATTTGTCGATATTTTCCTGTTTTATGGGTGAAAAAAAGATACATTTCTGTGCCATAGGTTTTTACTCCGTTCACATAATAATATAAAGCCTGTTTTTGTCCAGACGGTAAAACAGTCGGCCGGTTAATGAAGGTAGGTAGGTAAATCTATGTCCAAAATTACTCTTGTAAGACTTGCTACTAAATATGATACGCATGTATTCGCAGTAAAGAAGATCAGAACCTACCTTACTTTCACTTTTATGAACCAGTTTTGATCCAAATACAAGTAAGCACTGCATAACGCATTTAAATTGCAAATGGACGATATTGGATATATTATCTTAGATCATCCAAGACTGAAAAGAAATTGTAATTTGGATCCCAGTTAGATATCTATATTAACTAGATAGCCAGTTAAAAAATAATTTCCAAAAAAAAAAAACTAAAAGAAAATTCTTCCTTCCAGTAATCGAAGTTTCTAGTGGCGAATATGGGTCTCATGTGGAAAGAATGGTCTCAGCCATTGAAAATGGCAAGAACCAACGATGGAGAAACTATGCCATTGAAGACGTCCAAGCAGGAGAGCAGTTCGAAGAGATGGAGATAGAACAACTCAACGCTGGTGGAGTTGAGAAACATAACTATAAGCATGGATGTACTGCTTGCCAACAATTCATGGTGCTACTCAAGAGGATGCTGTTGCAGACTCTTAGAAATAAGGTAATATTATATTCCATATATAATTATTATTTTTACAATCTGATCTTGATTATATAATCAATGGTCAAGTTCAAAGATTAAAAGGTCAGAATATTTATGAAGAAGACACACATCACATCATCACACATCTTCGAACCAGACAAAAAAACATAGCTTTAAAAATATGGTAATCAAACAGAACAAACATTAAAATGATTAACAATTATTTGTTTTTTTCAGAGCTACCTCTGGCTGCGGGTCGGCTTGCACTTGTTCATTGGTTTCATCGTTGCCCTTTTGTTCAACAAGATGGGCTACGACGCATCCAAAACCATTTTCAACTTCGGTTTCTGCTACGCCTGTACCATTGCCATGCTTTACATTCCCATGATGCCTGTTTTACTTGCCTGTAAGTACAAACATTTTATTCTCATTTATAATTTTTTTTAAATATTTGTTGATTTTTCTACTTTTGACTTGTTTTTTTTTTCATATTGACATTTTATAACTCCTTCTGTGAATCATAATTTCTATGAAATTCAAAAATATATTCATTATTTAGATTTATTCAGCCGCGAGTTAGGTACATTTTCAGATGGATGTAAAATGCAAAAGCAAAGAATATATTTGACTTGAATAAACATGTACGTATTACATAAAATATACCTAATAAAATTTTTGCTTTCCACCTTGATTGACTGTAAACAGCAAGTGGCATAGTCCGTATATTATCACAAAATTCACATAGGAAGTGTTTAATCAAATAATAAATGATGTACAAATAAATATTACGAAACCTTGAAAATTAGACGTTAAAAAGTTATCTTTTTAACGTCACAACGCATGTCATGTGTTAGATGAATCATCTACTCCTTTTATTAGAGCAATAATGTAGCTTCTAATAATCCCCTTCTCATTTCAGTTCCAACAGAAGTACAGCTTGTCAAGAGAGAGTACTTCAACCGCTGGTACGGCCTCAAGCCCTACTACGCCGCTCTGGTCATCTCACGGACCCCCGCCACTATCTTCTTCAGCCTTATCTACCTTGTCATCACTTATCCCATCACCTCACAGCCAATGGAGCTAGATAGGATATTCATGTTCAGTTCTACGTGTATTCTAATAGCTCTCATATCGGAATCTATGGGAACTGTCATTTCGTCTATGTTGAGTGTGGTTGTAAGTTATTTATAAATTCTTTCAACCTTAGATATTCTCATCATTTGCCTAGCCTTTGCCCTATTATGTTATGGTCTGTTCTTTTCAGAACTCAGTCTTTATGGGCCCAGCAATGAGTGTTCCACTGATGCTTCTCGCGGTTTACGGCATCGGCAGTGGTGACGACCCTCTCCCCATCGTATGGAGACTTGCAAGGGCTTGCTCGTTCCTCCGTTATGGGATCGAGGGTCTAGTGGCCGCAATATACGGCCCTCCCAGAGATGATCTCGTATGTCCTGACCATGTCGACTACTGTGAATATAAGAACGTTGCGTAAGTTTTAGGAACTACATTATTTTATATTTTAAATAGAACGGTTCTACTAGCTCTTACATTTAGCAAATACAATCAAGGTACAAGTGTACCTCTGCAATTAATGTATGATTTTTATTCCCATTAAAATACGTCCAGTATATTCTAGGTAAACCTGATATTTTTGTTGCGTGTAGATACTGATAAATTATATCTACTTTCCAGCTACTTCGTGAAACTTATGGGAATGTCTGGTGTGTCCTTCTGGGTTGACTTCAGCGTGCTTATATTCATCCTGCTCGCTATGAATCTCACCGGCTACTACCTTCTTCGGCAGCGTCTCTCTCCAAACTACGCGTTTAGAGCTATTAAGGTTATCGGAAACTTTATTAAAACCAAGATGAGTTCTTACTCGTAGTAAGCCATGGAACTTCATAAGTTTCTGAAGTTTCTTCGTGCAATTTGGGCCCTATTCCAAAAACAATTGTGTATAATAATATACGATAATACCCAGTAGAAATAGAATATACTATTATAATTATATAAGATTTATTACGTCTTGTAGAAATTTTTATTTCATAGCAATTAGTGTTGCCAGTTAAACGTGTTGCTAATGTTTTTTAAGAGCTTGATGGTCATTACATTCAAAGAATGTGAAGATTAAACCAATGTGATAGCATGATATAGGTTTGAAGTGGTTCCTATTTACCCGACTACGGCGAAGCCAAAAGGAGGGAAATTCTTCAAAGTGCATTTGTAAAAAAAATAAAAAATGGTTTAGGTGTAAAACTTTATTGATGTATTTAAAAAAATGTGATTGGATATGAGAAACTTAAAAATCGGTTACTAGGTACCATTTAAAATGTATAATTTGAACCAAAGGAAGTAAAGGAATTCCCAGTGTGATCCGTGAGTGTGATAGATCTTTTGTAGGTTTTTACGTTATGATAGTTAAAAAATTTATAGTTTTTAAAACAAAAATAATATTATAAACAATACTTATTACAGATGATAGTGAAAAGTGTAAAGGTAATGAGGATATTTTTAAGACTGATTGTACAGACACCAGCACATCAAGTTACCCGAAACTGTCAGATTTTCGCAATCAACTTTGAACCTTATGCTTTAGTGATAATGTTGAAAATCTATTAAAAAAAATTACAGTTGTAGTAGCTTGATGTGCTCCAGTCTGTACATGAACACCGTCTTCTTTTACTTGAAATAATTATAAATTGTCGCATAATGCATGTGCTTGTTAGTTTTTTGTCTCTCAAATCAATATAAAGGATATTTACTTAGGTTATTTCACTAACATTAAAAACATCACATTTATAGTACATTACGATACGTGTGACTTATGTTGTCCCTCCCTAAACGCCTTGCATTAGTACTATTTAAGTCACACGTATCGTATACTCTTTTATAGCTCGAGCGACCTAAACCCGCACTTAAGGTCTGAGTTCACCAACATTCAAACCATCGGTTAGATTTAAACAGTTGATTTATGTCAAATTTCCTAAGGAAGTTTGACATAAATCAACTGTTTAAATACCTAACCGATGGTTTGAATGTTGGTGAACTCAGGCCTAAGTCACGCTTTTCTGTGTAAAAATGGACTACTTAAGTCACAGAAAAGCGTGATCTAAATGCGGGTTTAGGTCACATAGTGATATTAATAAAATATTTACCAATGAAGTGACGTGAATAACCTTGAATCAGAAACAAAATTCTCAGAAGTTCATTGAATAAAATGTACAAGGATTTTTCAATGAGCTGAATACCAGTGACCATAATACTGTTTTAGAAAACTCCTTATAAGGAGTTCCTTTTATGGAACGATCAAAGTTCGGCATAAATCATAGTTATCAATTTTTTTTTATTTGTTTGCTCTTTCTGTTTTAATTATGTTGCATCACCACTTGTAACATGTTCGCCTACAAAACATTATGATACAACATATGAAATACAAGTAGCTGAATGTGACGTCACCATTCCCATCTTTCATAGAAAATCACGTTTTTCTGAATATACGGTAGGTATATTTACGTCGTTTCTACATACACTTTGCAACTTTGGACATCATCCGTTTTGGTACAAATGTAAAAGTGCAAAAGCTTCTAAACATTTCATTATGGTACCGAAGATGTAGGGCCATTGGCCCTAGTTTTATTTAGCTTAAAATAATCTTATTCGCCTTTTCCAAAATTTTCGATGTACTTATTGAATTATCAAAAACAAATTAGATAGGTCAAAAATAATTAAATTTACATCTCCCGACGCGACATACAAGGAGTTTACAGTAATCATGGTAATTTGATGTGCGTCCGAACAAGTTTTGCAACTAAGTTGCATAGTGCACGTAGAGCTTGGGCGTCGTAGGTAAATAGGTATTTTCGATAAAAATATGCAATCATGTATCAGCTGAGAAGATCATGTGTGACAGCTTAGAATGGACAGCTGTGTGACGCCACTTTTTGCGTCTCGTATTTCACATAATGTATGTATTATAGGAAATGTTGTTGGCGTCTTTGTTTCAAGTGGAGACTCAGCTTTATAAAATGTCCTTAAAATATGGAATGTGATGAAGGCGTTTTGTCTGAACGTGGTGTCATAGATGATTTTTAGCCTAATACTTATTAATAAGTAGGTGTAAATAATTTATATTTTGAAAATTATCTCTTCAAATATTCTTTTATCTGTATTTTAATTATGTAAAATACTCTGTTGGTGTAAATTATTTTCTTATAATTAAGTGTGGGTTTGGTTTGAGCCATCAAATATAATAATAAAACCATTTTAGTTCTTCAAACGTATTTTTATTTACCAAATGGATTTCTCACTAAAATAAAATCACACATTTGTTTATTAGTGAACATAAAATCGTCTCAACAAAATCTGACTAGGGCTGTCAATTTGCAAAAATAACAAAAATAATAATTTCAATAAAGTTTAGAACTTTTGTATTACTTCCTACTTATTGTGCTCTAGGTGCTGTCGTGCACTTGATGTAGTATATAAATCGAATATTTTTGATTCTATAGTCATAAGTCATATTTTTGTCATAAGTACAAAGTATGCTATATCAATATATTTACATAAATCGTGTTTGAACTATGTTAGTATTACATAGGAATGTTCGTATAATAATATATTGTAATAGATGCAATTTCTTATTAACGTGCATTTTTTTTCCTATATTTGTCTACATTGAATATAGCTAGTGAAAGCTGCCCATTTCACAAAAAAATACTTCTATAATATTGCCATGAATATTTTTTTTATATTCTTTAGCTAGACGTTCAAAAATTCCGCACAACGGGCATAGATACAGGTAAAGGTATCAAGTAGCAATAATTAAGATAATATGAAAAAGAAGATATTTTTAACTGTAGAAAAGAAGATATTTTTAACTGTAGAGATTCAAATATTGTTCTAAATGAATGTTTTTGATCTTAATAAGCCATTTACATTAATCAAGTTGTTTTAACATTGTCCATTGAAATGTTTTATCTCCCATAAAGTTTTTAAGGACGTTCTAGTTCATTCATAATAATAGGTCATTTATTTTTTATCGTAACTATGATATTGTCTTTTTCTACAAAATTCGTTTATGGTGTCAGTTTCAGATGAATATTGAGCATTATATAATATAATTATAATATTATCATTGTAATTGGAATATTTTTCGTGGATGATACCCAATACATAGCAGTCATGGCAGTTTTTATTGATAATCTATTGATGATGAGTTCTAATCTACAGTTGGTTAGCATTCGATAAAACATTCACTCATCTCTGACACTTTGGTTGGTCAAACACCGATATCGTTTTACAATAATTATAAAAGAACAGATAGAAAAATACAAAAGTACACAAGTATTTACAATAAATTAATACTTCTCGAGAAATTAAAGTAACAAATGTAAATAAAAATATCTAACTTAACGAGTATTAAACAATTAACTTACTTTACAGATACGAGATTGTGAACATTTTTAGGCCTTGACTTGTCATAAAAATAAAATTTATTTGATGAAATGGAGATTTTGGAAGAATTATTTGTTCAAGACGAATTCTATGATTGTCTTTATACAAATCTTTGAGCATCTTATATGAAACTATTATACGAAACTTACAAAAAAATAAAACTTAAATTAAACTGTGATCATAGCTTGTACTGTAAGGCGAGAACTTTATTTTCTTATTAAATAATAATTGTGATGTGATGTTCAAAATTAAACAATAATAATTTTTTAATGAAACACCCTATCATTTGAGATTGCTTAGACATATCATACAATAATTAAAATTACAAACGATTGCCAAACTATCAATAATTTTTCAATTCAAAATTCAGGTAATATTTTGACAGAAGTTGTTTCGATAAAAATCGTCCGTTTCTAGTTTAGTGACGCCACATTTTTTATTGAACACTGAAGTTTGGTTTTGCTAAATCAAAAGTATCTAAAAAATAAACAAACTAATTTCGAATATTTCTTGATAGGTACTTACTTAAAATTATTATAATAAACGGTGCAAGTTCCAACACCAATCAATTTCGATCTGTAATAAATTCCTAAATGTTATTCTTTACAAATATTATCCACATTCCACATTCCCGGCACTTATAGTGAATTAACTATAATAATGGTAACAACTCTATACTAAGGTTTTATTTACTGAATATAATATTGAATATACACGATAAACTTAAATAAATAATTTACAGATACTAAGTCATTAAATTGCAACTTTATAGAAACAGTAGGAAAAAAACAAAAATAATATTACATTAAAGTTAAAGATCGGTTGTCTTTAAAAGATATAACAAAATGGAATGTTAAAATTGTGAGCCTTAAAATAATATTTACAAATTGTAAATTAATTTGGCACCTTCTACGTGTGAGAGGAAGATTATGGTGCCTTAATTCTAAAGGTACTGACATTATAAGTACCGAAGCTAATACGTGATGTAAAGCGAAGTGTTATAAGTCTTATTTGTGACTATATCCCTGATAATGTTTAGATCACTATCGTAATTCCCTAAAGGAACCTTTTCTTCTACTCCTGCTTGCATATCTTTAGATGTTATTTATATTCGGTCTTATTTTCCAAATAAATTCCCGGTTACAACTTTTTTTATATTTGTTACATCAGCAAGTATAATTTCAAAACTAAGATATGATCGTTAAATTATCTATATTTTTTTTTAATATCGGAATGATTTACTTTTGGAACCGAGAATAAATTATTGTTTTTCTAATATCCATTTTAATATCAAGTATAACCAGACATTTCAAATGCAGAAGAAACAATTTCTTCCGTCGCGTTTTCTTGTCTTATCTGTAAGCATCACTCTTCCTGACGGAAAAGTTCATGTGCTGGTTAATATTTCTCAAGCATTTTTTCTGGCACCTTAAAAAGTGAATTGTTGGCTAGCTTTCTCTTCATCACACTGTTCCATGTAGAGGGCTGGTCGTTCTGTATCGAGACATGCGCCAAGCTTGGCATGTCTGATCAAGGGTCCTTGGCGTCGCCAGAGCTGGACATCGTCTGCAGGGTCGCAGGCGGCCAGGACAGCGGTCACTCGGTCTTCTGATGAGAGGGAGAGGCAAAGGCGGTGGTGACGGATGAGACCGTTGTCGAAGCGCCACTCTTGGTTGCCGCCTGTGTAGTGGCAGGGATACATACCTGGAGAGTAATGAGTTTGTTTTTAAATCTTGGAGTTTGTTATGGCGACAATAATCATGTTCAGATTTAGCTCGTATCAAACTACACAGATTTAATGACTTACGAAACTCTGTCGCAAAAAAAGTGGAGCTTGCACTTAATACATTTTGCGTAAATTCTGAGGTCAATAAAACGAATGGGTCTTACCTAAAGTGCCATCAACAAGATGACCCATGGTATCTAGACACCTGACTCCTTGCTTGATAACGTGCGAGACATCAGTCATGGCTGGTACTTGCAGCTCAGGGTACACGTGTTCCAGGTACCAACGGAATGGCTTGCAGTGCAGCTTCTGACGGAGGTTCACGCGTTCTGATATGCTGAAGAAGAAAGAAAGACAATGAAGGTACCTACGTGAGTGATGAATAAATTTGGCATAATGTAGCATTAACATAGTCAGCCTACAACGTTCTCACTGCTAGAATATAGGACTCCTTTCTGAGAGAGGAAGCATATGCAGATATAAGATAATTCCATATCAAAATTAGAACAAAATAAGTTTCAACTTACTCTCCAAAATCAACTTGCTTAGCCAACGGCTGGGACCTATAGTACAGTTCCTTGTAATCGTCCATCCATACTTCGGCAGCTCTCCTGGTGTTTCTTGCAAACACCGCACCGGATCCGCCAGGGAAGGTGTAGGGATGACGCTTCCTGAAGACGTGACCCACTCGGGAGCAGGGCACTATTTCCAAGGAACCGCCGCATTGCCATACCCTGGAATTTCAGAATTTAAGAGTAAGTTTTATGGTAAGTACAATACATTCTACATTACAATAGCAATACCAATGATTGATATCTGTATAAAGGCTCGTATGTTCGATGTTGTTTACTAGTGCAACGACAATTTTAGCTGTGATGCATTATTTGGTAAGTTTTTTAGTTTTTTTTCATCGGTACCCGTTTGCAAATCTCGCTGGGATTTTCAATTTCGTCAGTCTTTTATTTTATAAGTTCATTCAATTTAAACGAAAGTGTAAAAGAATCCTGCTTACCTAAACGAGATCTCCAGATTCTCTCCTCCCCAGACGTCCATTCTCATGTCGTACTTGCCGAGCTTGGTGAAGTACTTGCGGTCCATGCTGAACAACCCACCAGCTATCATGGGAGTTCTGATGACCTGGGTCGGGTCGCTGAGGCGGGCGCTACGCTCGGCGTGGGCCAGGTACTCCCACTGTAAAGTGATGAAGAAGAATGACTTTCAATGATAGTATGAATAGAAATCTGACACAGAACCTACAATAGCGTGGTAACTGTATTTAGCTTGATCTTGTAAATATTGTAATGCTTAGAAAGTGTGAACGAACTTGAAAAATCTTTGAGTTTGTAATAGTCATTGATCTACCACATACTTATTCAGTTCCCATGGAATTCCTCAAAAGGCTGATGAGATTGTGCCAGCCAACAACGTCGTGCGTATTAACGAAGGACTAGTTTGTGCAGCTTTGACCTATATTCGGCACAGTCATAAATATAAAACATATCTAGTTATTTTTAGTGCGTGTTAGATATACACACGGTAAGATATTGAAGATTTCATCAGACTCATACTAGAAAATTACTCCTAAAGTCCAATCTGTTCACATATCCGGCACTTCACCTTCTATAGCTAGTAAGCGATAGTTGGTCAGTGAGCGGTTACCTTGAACACCAGGTTCCAATCGAAACCGCCGCGCAAGTCCGCCGACGCGCCGATGTACTGGAATGTGTCCATGCTGATCACGTCAATGACTGGACACACCACGCGCGTTGGGTCCTGTGGACGAAATAAATCACATGGTTATTTAACAGAAAAAATAATCCATCCTGTTATTGAAATGCAAGGATAGGAATGAAAATCAATATATAATTTAACATTATAAATAAATTTATTGCTTTTCTTTGATAAATTTTCCGTCAGAACCTCTGGTGTTTTTTTTTTTTATGAATGGCTTCTCGCAGGTCAACCGCGGAGGTTGTTGACTGTTTAATCGGGCTAACCTATAGATTCCGTATAAATAAGGTCTCCGGCTAGGGCAAAAAACTTATAAACTAAGTGACTACACGCTAAGGGCACCCGCTGTGGGGCATGAACTCGGCTTAAAATTAGGGCATCATTTGGGGACACACTTTTCGTGCGATACTCCGGAATTCAATACTCCGGGTTCGTCTTTAAAACCATAGCATACCATTCAAATCATCGATTTCGCGTACATTTAAAGCGATGCAATTTATGGTCTCCATGTCATGGCTGAATTCATAATCGTTTCTTTAGGCCAAAGCATTGAGCATTTAACGTCGAAATGATTCTACTTGTTTAGTAATTACCATGGAACAGCATATTATAGAGGACGAGAGGACTTATTACAATTTAGCTAATAAATTGGAGAATTTTAGCAATAGCAGGAGTGCTATTTTAGCAAATCCCTATTGACACAGGGGTTTATTCATAAACATTGCTTAAAGTTAAGTAATGATTAGCGACTGCTTGACGTTTAAACGTCTCTTAACTTTAGGCAACGTTTATTATACATCACTTTTTCCCAGCGAAACTCAAACTCAAACTCAAAGCAGTTATTTCAATAAAAACATTTACAGACACTTTTGAATTGTCAAGAAGTCGGTCAGTCAGAAAATATGAAGCTAGTTGCCCATTCCAAAGCGTGATTCCAAAGCATTCCAAACCTATAGAGAAGACCGGCAAGAAACTCCATGGACACTCTTTTATATTTTTACAAAAATATTAGTTACATCATTAATGTTGAATTTATAATTATATGTGAGAACGATGTAATAAAATCGTTAATTATAGCTAAAATAATGTAAAATTCAATTTAATTTCGTCGTTATTTCACACTACGAGTTTCGCAGGCATACCTACATATTTATCTTATATTTTGCAAAATCTGTAATGCTGAATGATATATCGGTAAGTACTTTAATATGAATAACTATTGCCATTTATTATTATCATTGAAATTGTGCCTATGTCTTTGCAAGAGTTTTTTTTGGGCATCAATGACCTTACAAAAATATTATTTTTCGTAACTTCCTATAAAATTAGGCGGAAGAATGACCGTAAACCAATCTTTATTACTTAAGTTATATACCTACGGTTATGTAATACGTTATGACCTTGTAGTCATATGCGAGTACAGTTCGGGCTTTACTGTAGTCCAAAGGTGTGTGAGAAACAGTTTCAAAAGGAAGCCAGTTCAAAGTCTTTTGTAAACTAAGGATATAACACAGATCAATCTGAATGCTAATTCTCGTATTTAAAAACCTTCAAAATCTAGTCTCAATTTAATTTCAGCTGTCAAAAACTTGTCAAAAAGGTAAGTAAATTAGTGGTGTTGTGGTGTTTTTGACAGATTGAGACTGAAATTAGACTGCGAACGTTCTTAAAAATATGAGAATTGCCGCCTGTGTTGTGCTAGGCGGCCGGATTCCGTTCATCGAGCGACCATCGACTTAATTTCGAGACCATCGACTTATTGACGTCGCGGTCGATCGACCGCAATCTAGTTGTACCTACCTAGATTACCACTAGGTAAGCATCTTTAACCAGTGCGCAAAATTTAACCATGAATTCAGCATAATGATTCTAGACCCCTAGCGTGGTAAATATTAATCGGTTATTAAAAAAAAAAAAATTGTTGCACTTTTCTATGAAACACCAGATTTTTTTATAGCCGACGTAAAATTTCTACGCTAGGAGATCTAGAATCGAATGTTGAAATTGTGGTTACAGTTTGCGAACTGAAAAAAAAAACTTGTATACCTATTTTAGGCAGTCATAATTAGATATGCCTATAATCTGGAAATACTTTTACCGAAAAATACGCCGAAGCCGGAGCCATTCGAAGTAATAAAGGTGATGAGTAAACCGCCAGAGGTCACTACAATTTCAGAGTGATAAAACCATTATGTCAACATGCAACTTCCAACCACAAATCGAAATTAATTGCTGAAAGTGTGGTCACATTGAGTACCTAGTGTGGTTTTGTGAAGAAACAGTCCGTCTATAATGCAACCATTTTATTACCAGTCTATTATATTATCTATGATAAAGAACATGACTACCATATAATATAGTAGGGGTGAAGCCAGACGAGCGTAATTTTTTGAGTTATGAGTCGCGTAATTTCGGTCGCGTAATTTCTGCTACATTCGGTTTCATACAAAAATCCTGTTTCGTTCACACGGCGACGCAAAGTGAGTTTTTGCTGTGTGTGTTGTTGAGATTACGCGACCGAAATTACGCGACTCACAACTCGAAAAAATACGCTCGTCTGGCTTCACCCTAATAGGGATCTTTAACATTAATGCCCGTTTTCACTAACACAACTAGTCATCTAAATGAATGCCTAAATAAAGCACGCTGTTGGATTTTCAACTTTCGGCTCTAAGCTGAGCGTTAGAAATCCATCAACAGTCTGGCCTAATTGCGTAACATACTTACAATCACAATCCCTGTCTAAATATTAATCCCTAAACAGATCCGAGACTAATTAATTGACAGACTGACGGGAAAAGCAAAGCTTTAACTGAAGGAATAAACACAAGACTCCCTATCCATCACCACCCATCTTCTACTCTGGAGGAGGGATGAACGAAGAAATGATTGTGTTCACCTAAATTTGGTATGATCTGTTCCAAAAGTATGCGATGAAAATGTAAACAAACCCTGTTCAGGTTAATTTCTTACGTCATCACTCAGGGCTTAAATTCTGTATTATTTCCCCGTGAAATCTTACCACGTGCAAACCACGTCAGTATCATGTCTTGTTTAAGGCAAGGAATCGGAATGTCAACCGTACGGACAACATGTATTCACGCCAATTTGTCATAAAGAACACGTTAATAAATGTCGTGATTAACTAAGGAATTGACGTGGTTTCGCAGTAAGGAATCGTTAAGTGGTCATAGTGAATTCGGGCCCTGATCTTATAAGGGAATTAGTAACATATTCATCTTTCTCAACTTTATGTCTCCCCACTTTTTCCAACAAAAATTTCATGTTTTCTGATAAATTTGTTGACATTTTCATTAGATTTCAGCGACAAAACAAAAAGGCAGTTATTACAAACATGATGTAAGCTAGAAATATTCTAGATTTTTATATTACCCTGACCAATATACGTGCGGTAATAACAGTTCACTTTCAGGCTGTTGATTGAATTGATCATAGTTTAAAGGCCGAGTCACAGACAGACAGACAGACATTCACTTTTAACTGAAGACGGTTTTAATGGTTAAGTTTGTAAAGCTTTAAAGGTTAGTCAATTTACGAAAAGGCTTAAAGAATAAATAAAGAAAAGGCTTTTTTGTAAGAAGTAGTAACTTGCAAATTATTAACAGTTAATTTTAGAAGGTCATTAGTCACTAATTGTCCTTAGTGACTAAAATAAACAAACGAGAGTCGAATGCATTTCATACAAACTTTCAAGCCCTTGATTTTCGAAATGAATGAACCGATTTTAATGAAACTTTGTATGCATAAGCTGGCTACAAAGGTCTATAAAGTTAGTTAAGAACATTTTCGACTGACAAACTCTTTAATTCTTTTACTAGCAGCGCCCCGCAGTTTCACCCGCATAAGTTTCCCGTAAGAACATCAGGATAAAACTATTCTATGTCCTTTCCCGGGTCTCAAACTATCTCTATACCAAATTTCATCAAATCGGTTCAGCGGTTTAAGCGTGAAGAGGTAACAGACAGACAGACACACTTTGAACTTTCGCATTTATAATATTATTATGGATTTCAATGCCAAGTGTACTGCCAAGGTCGCGTTGTACACTTGAAGTTATTATGTAAGAAAACCTGATGAATAGTTGTTATAAACATACATAACATCACGCCTGAAATCCCCAAAGGGTTAGGCAGAGGTATACCTATACACACACACCCACATTTCAACAGTTATGTTTAAGTCCCATGTGATAGGGGCGAGCCTATTGCCATCAACCTGGCACAAATCCAGACTCTGGGCTGCTATTGGGAAATTCCTGACAAAAAAACCCAATAATACTTTGTCGACCTAGGAATCGAACCCAGCACCGAGGCATTTATAGATCTTATCTACTACACAAAAAGGCACACAACTCAGTGAGGCCGCGCGGCGTAGCTCGACGTAGTAGACACCACCTCACTGAATTGTGTACTTTTTTGAGCAGTAGATAAGGTCTATAATAGCTATCTTGAAAACTGACCCTAAATCATCATTCACACAATCCATCCATCTTTCCTTTAAATGTCTATGATATAACCTGAATCTACTTAGGTGATCAAGAATGGGACATGTTGAAACAAATGCTCAAGGAATGACAATACAGTGCACTAATTGCTAAACTACTGCAAATTCCACGGTAATCGTCTCAGTGATTTCACAAAATGTTGCATGAAAATGAATTAGTGAATTATATGTAAGTTATTACAATATATTAACGACTAGGCTGTAAAGCGTGGCGTAAGATTCCATTCCAGGTAGAAGGTACCCATTTATGAAGCAGTTGTCTAAAGTGAAGGTACGTTGCTAATCCGTGTGATGTGTGGTAAGTCTGGCGATTGAATATTAGCGCTAAGTGGATGGTGTGTGAACATGGTGAATGGCTTGTTGCATCATCACTAGTAGGTTGAATTCAGCACGTGAATCCAGACAGTACAGAAACATTTCGTTTGGTATAAAAAAAATCTGCTGTTTCGTAGGAAACCTACGCGATCAAAATGTATGGAAGAGCTATTTAAAAAAAAAACCGACGACGAATTTTAACGCACATTCATCTGAATCATGTAACAAGTTGCGCGCCACCCAGTATGGCAGACGTTTTTTTTTTTAATTATGATCCATTTTAAAATGTATCTGATTGTGACGCCTATTTCGATGTGGGATGATTGTGAAGATGCTAAGAACTAATTGGCGTCAGCTCGATGCCCATACATACCTACCTACGGTAACACAATGACTGACAACATAGGTAATTAAACTGTGTCTTTACGACACTATTTACGTCATCTTAATTCAGCAGAATTGTAGTTAGCTATTGTCTGATTTCTCGTATCTTTACCAATATCAAAGCGTACAAAAGCGTTCAACCTTTCAAAGGGAAACTGACTTTAGTATCTTCCACTACTAGTCCTCTTACTAATAATCGTACCTATTATATCAGATGAATAGTTACACGCCGATTTCTCTTTTTCAGTCGTCAGTAATTTGACTTTCGAAAGAAGCTCAGACTAAATTAATAAAAAACCAAGATAGAGCGCTGAGAACGATACAGTGAAGTATGCCAAAACTACACCTCCGCTCTGTGCATACACGTCCACACGCACACATTTAAAACCATTTACAATCAAACTACACCTCAATAAGTGCATACATGTTTATGAAACCGGTTTCAGTTTACTGTTGACAGCCCTCTGTTTTGGTTTTTTATTTTTTCTGAGGAAAGAAGAAAAGCTTTGTGAAACTATACAGACGCTGTACAACGTTTATTAGTAAGGGGTAGATCATAATATTCCAATATTACACACAATTTATAGGCTAATAATTGCACATAGAAAGTGGTCCTATATTTCTATATCTCGTTGCGATGAACGTCGAAATAACTCGCAACTAAATCCAAATGGCGGTGCGTTACTAATACGACTAGTTGCGTAGGAGCAGGTATGCAAGCACAGTGTAGCATACTGAGCCGGGAGCGACCGAGGGTGAAGGGATCCTGATGATCTGTTGCACAACAAGGTATACTATCTTCCGTTCACTACGCTTGAGCAACTGGGGCGACGCAAGGTGAAAGAGGTAGCGGATTTAAACAAGTTTTGATAAATTATTTTATTTCTGTAAGTAGGTATGTATGAGCACTTTACGCGTCAATCATATTTTATAACTAGACTAGCTGTTGCCCGCGACTTCGTCTGTGATCAAGACAAACGACATGTGGCGCCATCTATTATCATAATAACGTTATTGTTGTTTTCCTCGGGAGCAGCACTTTTTTTTCGGGATGAAAGATACCCAGCTATGTCCGTTTCTGTATACACCTGATAACGGACATGCAAAATTTCAGGATGATCGGTTCAGTGGTTTAGGCGTGAAAAAGTAACAAACCAACAAACTTACTTTCGCATTTATAACATTGGTTAGGATGAAGTGATGATAAAATTCAAACGTTTACAACAGTCGATCTACTTTGTAGAAATCTTACCGTGAGGTAAAGTGAGCTGTCATTCCATAAGATGCTAGGGATTGACACTATTGACAGCTCACTTCAAGCTCATTGCACCTAAATTTCCAGCCGGTGGATTCTGTTAGAATCTCACCGTGAGAAGTTTGGTGAAGTGAGCTGTCATTCCATCTGATGCTATAGGGATTGGCACTAATGACAGTTCACTTTAAGCTCACTTCACCTGAGTTATCACGGTGAGATTTTTACGTTAGTGCTATTCTGTAAAAATCACACCGTAGACCCGATGATCTGAAGATGTTCTCGTGATGAGAGAGAATGCCAATTAAGTGTTCGGAAGTGATCTGTATTAATCAGTATTATCAGTTTGCATGTATGCAACACATGATCTGTGGCAATAGGTTATCAAAGTGCTACTTTGATATTTATAACTAGTAGGATATAAGTTTGTCACCTCGGGCATTTATTACTTATTATTAATTATCAAACTAATCACCTCTTGTTATTACATTTTTGAGCCTTGAATTCTACCACATTTTTTTATCACGTTTTTTTATATCTTTCGTTTGCCGTTTCGCAATCTCCACTCAAGAACACGTCTATCCTAACGGTCATCGGTTCTACAGCTAATATGGCCGGCCCATTGCCACCACTACACAAAACACAAAGCTACAAAGTTACTGTTTTTGATTCAGCAGGTATTTTTTCACCAACCTGCACTGGGCCCGTAGATTGCGGCCCACTCCCTCTCACCGAGAGGAGGCTGGTGTCCCAGCAGTGGGAACATTATAGGCTGGATTATGCTTATGCTAATCGGAGTTGACTGAATTTTCAAGATCCTTCTATTAACTCATGACTTGGACCACACAATCACTGCATCGGTATCTGTAACATTACGTGAAGCAACTTACTTTCCAACGTTACACATTTACCAACGGCCTCCATGTTGGTTTTATCTTATTTATTACCGACACTTTTCAATAGGATTGTGTGATTAATGAATCCAGTAGTCATTTGTTTTAAAGAGCCATGACAAATGATGGCGTGTGCCTGTATGGTCACGTTTCGGGGAAAGTATTGTTATTGTCATTTGTCTATGTCAGATAATGGTGTTGTAAAGAAAAAGGATTTTTTTTTGGGACAGTCTAAATATTAAAATATTTTTATACTATACCTGCTAAATAATAACAGCCGCACAGGTCGATCGATCAGGTTAAGCTACGCTTGCCGCGGTTGGTCTGTGGATGGGTGACCAGCTTTACATAACGAGTCTCCTCCGTGCCTCGGAAAGCACGTTAAGCCGTTGGTCCCGGCTGTCATTCGTAGATCTTTGACAGTCGTTACGGGTTGTCAGAAGTCTGACAACCAGTCTTACCAAGGGGTATCGTATTACCCAGTAACTGGGTTGTGGAGGTCAGATAGGCAGTCGCTCCATGTAAAATACTGGTATTCAGCTGCATCCGGTTAGACTGGAAGCCGACCCCAACATAGTTGGGAAAAGGCTAGGCAGATGGTGATGACCTGCTCGAAAAGTACCTAAGTACTTTTTTAAAAATAAGGCGGAAAGTAGGTCATTACTGTTGTACATATTTGCGGGTCGAAAAAGGTTATGAAAATCCATTGTTAACGTGCTGAGTTTTTTATTTTATTTAGGGCAATTCAGTAGTTAATCTAATTCAAAATATAAATATTTTATTTCACATAAACCTACATGGGCACATACGAAACATCAGTTATTTAGACGTAGGATTAAATATAGTATGTTGCCAAAAGAAAAAAAAAATCACTACAGCGCAAAATGATACTGGCCACATACTTTTGCTGATAATTCTAACCAATATTTATCTAAATGGCAAATGTTTATATTCAGTTTTAATAACTGCAATATCAATATAAACTTCACTTAACAACAATCTTTTATTTTCCTCGTAGACATAGTATGTAGGTATGTTTCTTTTTGAGAGAACTATTTATCCGTTAATGTGTCTCTTAACTGTTGACTTAATAGGTACCTATTCTTTCTATAATCATTAAATTGTCCTATTAGTCATTCGGTTTTCGGTCGATTCGGTAATCTCAGTTCCTTTGAACCATTAAATCGGATCTTATTTTTCTTAAAAAAGCGAATCTCATTTGATTGCAAGATGCCACAAAAACTTGATAGACTTTAAGACAATGAACAAGATTGCAAACGATTTCAGTCTTGCACCTACATCATTTTATAGTGGTGTCTATCAGATTTGGAGTGCAATAAATAAGTAACTATTACGATCATTGATGACTATTTTAAGACATTATTGGCACGGAACAACGTTGCAAAGTATTAAGTTTTGATTTAGAAATCACTTTGTTTAATCGTCAACTCATTTATTTCAATATGGCCATTAAAAGACGCTACTTAACGTCAAAATTTACAAGAAAATAGTATTGATTCTAGGCGCCCCATCCAAAAAGTAGCTTCACTTAAAGAAGAATGGGCAAGAAACTCTATAGGTACTCTTTAAAAATATTTTACAATATTTTGTAATAGAAAGAAAAATAGTTTATTTGGACATAGTACGTGAAACACGAAATACCAAATTAACAAAATGTACCTGTTGTTTTTTGTATTGTCTTCTATGAGTCTTGCACCAAACTACATAATTTTATAGCAGTAGGTACCTATCTAATAAATTTGCAGGGTAATGCATAAGGAACCACGATCATTGATGACCATTTTAAAACATTATTGGCACCGTTTTAGCAACACCACTACCAAGTTACGACATGTCTTGTAATTCACATTCACTTGTGATGTCCAATAGCCCCAATAGGCTATAAGGAATAGCCTCATTACTCTCTAATCGTTCCGTTATAGCCTTATAGCCTAGTCTAGCTCGGTTTAATGTTACCTAATAGCCGTGATACGGTGTATTATAGACGTTCAATTCAATTACTAACGTACAGACATAGTGTAATCGCAGTTGTTATTGGTATTAGGGTATAACCACACAAGTGTTTTTAATTTCGTTAGGATAAATGTTTTGTAAATACATAATCCCTTGAAATGGGGGCACCGAGGCCAGGAAGCTCATTAGTGAGATAGGGCACAAGCTCCGTGACAAAACGGGAGACTCCCGCTCCGGCTCGTTCTTGGTGCAAAGGTTAGCCATTGCCATCCAACGTGGTAATGCAGCAAGCGATTTGGACGCCTTTGCGCCGGGAACAGTTAGGGGCGGGTTATTTGACTAGTTAGACGTATTGTTGTGACTGTTATTTAAATTAAATTATATTTTTTTATTTAAATTATAACTATGACATAACTCTACAATAATTATCTGACTGAAGCACACAAATTTTATAATACGTAATTATTCATTCATTGACATAAATTTTACAGCTTTATCTAATATTTAAAAGGTAGTAATAGGTAAAGTTTGTGAGTTTTTATCTTCAGAACTACTGATGAGATTCCGATTCTTTCACTAATGAGAAGCTACAGTATTGCCAAATTAATATCGTCCATTAATTACCAAATTATTATTTTAGTATTGCCAAATTAATGTCGTCTATTAATTACCAAATTATTATTTTACTATTACCAAATATAATTATATATTTGGTAATAGTAAAAATTCGAAAGTAACTCTGTCTATATGTTACCTTTTTACGCCTAAACCAATAAAAGGATTTAAAAAAAAATTGCAAGAAGATAGATGGCATCCTGGGGAAGGACATAGGCTACTTTTACTTAAAACGAGATATTTCAGAAGAAGCAGAAGCTACGTTCGAATAGACATAACATCACGCCCGTGTTATAAGGGCCAGACAGAGCTGCATATAGTAGACACATCTACTACTAATTTTGCTAAGAGCAGGCCGCTGATGATCTATTGAAGAAACGATATTGAAATGATATTACTTAACACGGATAACTTATATCAACTTAATGAACCTATCAAATAATTACACTGATTATAAGTCAGTTTTTCTATTATGTAAGCAAGCAACATTTGTTTCGCCAGATATTGTGACAGATATTATCCAGTAACTGGGTTGTGGCGGTCAGATAGGCAGTCGTTTCATGTAAAATACCGGTGTTCAGATGCATCCGGTGAGACTGGAAGCCGACCCCGACCGAAAATTCTAGGCAGATGATGACTGTGATAGAGGTAACAATGTGTGGAAGAGGACTGCAGGGCCAGGAATCGTGTGTTCAATCCTCTACCTTAAGGCGCGGGCCCACCGCAGCGCACGGAAATTTTTTCAACACATTTGTAAGAAAATGAATGTGGTTGTGTCCACCGCAACCCACGTAGAGGCTACGCATGAATTGACGTCATTGATACATGCGTGGCTTGCTCGAATAGGCGGTTACATAGCTCAACGCTGTCGACGTGGGTCTACGTTTCCACTGGAGTACACGAATATGACCCACGACTATGTACAGGTACAGCTCCCTTATCGCAGCGCAGTTTCCCCGCCCGTTCCACCTCCCGCAGTGAAGCCCGTGTCTGTGGATTGCAGTGGCACGTGCGTAGCCTCTCCGTGCGTCGTGCCACGCGATACATAGTCGTGGGTCTTCGTGTGGAAACGTAGACCCACGTTGCCGCGTGCCCGTGCACAGCATGTGCTGCGCGCCTTTACGCCATTTTGCACTATTGCGTCAATACACTTTTAGCACAAGCATACCTATTAAATCAATATGCAACAGCTACGTAGTAATATTTCTTAAATGAAAATAAAAACAGTTCGTTCCATGAGACATCCGCGACAGCGCAATCTCCTCGGAATAACTTCCGCTTAATTAAAAACCGTCCAAGTGCGAGTTGCACTCGCACACAAAGGGTTCCGTACCACCATGCAATATTTAACACTACATATAAAATAACGGCAAAAATCACGTTTGTTGTATGGGAGCCCTCCTTAAATATTAATTGTATTCTGTTTTTAGTACTTGTTGTTATAGCGGCAACAGAAATACACATTCCGTGAAAATTTCAACTGTCTAACTATCACGGTTCATAAGATACAGCCTGGTGACAGACGTACTGGCGGACGGACAGTGGAGTCTTAGTAATAGGGTCCCGTTTTACCCTTTGGGTACGGAACCCTAAAAAGGTCAGATACTTCAAGGTCATTATTTTTACCCAGACGTGGCAGCTGACCGGTTTATTAATATTTAATACACCTACCTCAATGGAAATATTGACGGTAGTATTACGCGTCGTTAACTTAAACCAACACTTGACGAACACTTACACCCAGTTTCTGAATTGAGAATTTGAAGTTGAGAACATCTTAATCTGTACTTAAGTATGACTTAAGTATGAAGTATGACTGTATTTGAGAATAATTAGTTGAGATTTGCTACTTTCTTCAAATCAGAAACCGGGTGTAAGTGTACGACGCGATATTTTAACCTTCGTTGTGTGCTTAGTGTGAGCAGATGAGTGTAAGCAGTAGTGGCCCAGTGGTATTGGCCTCGACTTACGAGTTGTAGGTCGTAGGTTCGAACCCTGACAGGCGCTTTACTTTGTGTAAATTATTTCATCACCACTGTTCCCAAAACGGCGAATGAAAATATTGCGAGGAAACCGCCATGTCCTAGAACCAAAAATTCGAAGACATGTATGTGACACCTACAAACCCGCACTGGGCCCGCGTGGTGGATTACGGCCCATTCCCTCTTCCCTATATATTCTTCCCTATAGGCTGATTATGGTGTATGTATATGCTGTGTCCCTAGTTAGATGGTAAATTGTTTAGTCGGCCCATAGATTTTTACAATATTTTACAATTTGTTTTTATGTAGGTACTTCAACATTTCAATTTCTAATAATATTATTGTGGCAAGTATTTTATTCCTTGGTTACTTACATAATTTTTAAGTTTACTTACTAACATAAATATGCATCACTGAGTCTTGACTTAAATAAATAATTATTATTAAGGCCCGCTTGCACTACAAATCACTAAATTCTAAATACCTACGTTTAGCGCAAAAATAATCTAAAACGTCTTTTTGTTTCTGTCAATCGTTTGATGGCAGAGACAGATTGTTGTGTAATTCTCTTCAATATTGCTAAAGTGTATAGAAAAATAGGTAAAGCTGCAAACTTTCTGGAAATAATCTTCTATTGTAATTTTATATTGTTCTTCAGGAAATAACAGTAAAAAACTCTTTTATGAGAAGATTATCGTACTATTACATATAATAACGTATAATAATAATAGAATATTAATAATAGACAAATGTATTATTGTTCTGTTATGAGGAAACAGCAACTTTTTATTGTAACCGTTGTACCGGCAGATGCTATATCATAAAATAAAAATAATAATTACCGGATTCTATTTTTATTCGTAATATGACGTTATCATACCAGAATAATTTAATGAATATTAAATTATTAAATTTTATGACCAACTTTCAGTTTTCTCTTTATAATGATCCAATGTATTGTTTACGGTAAATGCCAGATTATTCAGTTTCTTATTTGGTGTTGAAAATAACTACAAAAGAGCTTTTAATATTTTTATTATATCAGTTATGTATTCATTTATGTAAGTAGTCTTTTTCCTTATTTTTTCTCGATACTTAGCTGACTATTGGTGAAACAATGGCGACTATCACGCCAATTATATAAGGTATAGGGAAAAAAGCGGCCAAGTGCGAGCCGGACTCGCACACGAAGGGTTCCATACCATCGTAGGATATTTAATACTATATCATATACCTACACTTAACAATAAAAAAATAGGTTTGTTTAAAAAGTACGTTTCTTGTATCCCTTTAATTTTTTACTTTATTTAGTTTTCATTATTTGTTGTTAAAGCGCCCATAGTTAGTACACACTGTGAATATTTCAAGTGTCTCCCTATTAAGTTTCAAAAGACCCCCCGCCCCCTGACACCCCCACTGTCCCTGTGACAGACGGACGGACGGACATCGTATCCTTAGTAATAGGGTCCCATTGGCACCCTTTCGGTACGGAGTCCTAAAAGAGATACAGAATCTTATCACTAACAAGAAGTCATTAAAGTAAGCCAGGAGTACCTACTGAAAAGGTAACCAGATATCACGGAATTTCATCATTAAAATTCCAAACTCTTTTAAGCTGTTAAGTGCAATAATAATAACTCAACTACCGGTCATTATTAATTTACTTTTACGCTTTAAAATGAAACTAGTTTTACGTATTTTGCACTTTTTCATTCCCGGGTATTGCCAAGCTTTTAATGAAATTCTAGATACGGGTCAGGAGTCGGGTGCTATGAAAATTTAAATAATTATTAACCAAGTATGCCTAAAACGGACACAAAGGAAGCTGTCAGCATAATATAAATAACATTTCTTCACACGGTTTTAAAACTTGATAAAACATTGAAATTTCTTTATGATATGTGAGTTTAATATTAATATGATATAACTACACAAAAAACTTCCGGCATAATTTTTCCAAAGGATTTCCAAAAAGAAAGACTTACTCCTTTATTCATAAACGTTGCTTAAAGTTACATAGTGATTACCAACTGTTTAACCCAAAATTTTTGACGTTTAAACGTCACTTAACTTATATTATCGTTTATAAATAAATCCCATAATTAAAATAATTATGTTACCGGTATTAAATTATTAGTTAACATTATAAACATGACAAGAGACGAAAGTATTTGTCAGGATTGCTTCAAATAGCCGTAACATTGCCGTAACTTAAAGATGACTTTCAAATAATACCTATACAATCAGCCATGTTATAATTTCGACAGTCATTTTTATGCAGACCACACAACAATTTAGATTTGACTTAAAAGTTCAGATGTTACGAACTCTTGATATTTAACAGCTATTATAATCTGTTCAGTTGAATAAATTATTTCTACGCCTTCTTCCATTATTATTCAAGTCACTGATAAGTTCTGTTAAAGTTATTCAATCAGTAGTTTTGGTTAAATTACTTTTTATTGCCTGAATATGTTTATGATGCTGCTGTAATTTATTAATCAATCAGTCAGTCTCGTTTCTATGTAATTTATATACCTATAATTACGTATATCTAATATGAAATTCCATATAACGTAATTAATTTAGTTTAGCTATGTGTTGCATAGTTTCTATAAATAATGTTGTAATCAGTATAGGTACTCCCTACTAAACAAATACGCTTTACTGCATGCAATTTATCTACCCACAACATTTCCCAAACTCAATTACAAATTTCATCTCCCACAACAGCTCTACCATAGTACATTTTCGAAGCTACGCTCGTTCCAATTTTGAGCACGTTCTGGCATTAAATCTAGTCAAAATTAAAAGCGTTATATTTTTCTCGGTGGCTGCAACATCCACAAAATACCGTCACGTCCGCGCTGAGCCAATGACATTACGTTACCAGTGAGTTGACGTTCGAGACATTTTAAACTTGGAACAGGAATATTTATTGTCTGTGGTGAATACAGTTTTTTTTTTATTACTAGCTGCGCCCCGCAGTTTTACCCGCGTACGCCCCGATTCCAAAAAAAACTGGAGTGGGCCACCCTTATCACTTAAGGGTATGAAAAATAGTAGCCGATTCTCAGATCTACTGAATATGCATATAATACCTATAAAATTTCATAAAAATCGGTCAAGCCAATTCGGAAGAGTATGGTAACTAACATTGTGACACGAGAATTTTATATATTAGAATAAGAAGAAGATTACTACGCGGAACCCGCACTAGGCCCGCGTGGTGGATTACGGCCCATTCCCTCTCACAGAGAGGAGGTCTGTGTCCCAGCAGTGGGAACGTTATAGGCTGATTATGATTATGATGACTACGCGGAAATATCTTATTTATGTTTGTCCATTTATAATTATCTATGGCCAAAAAACCCAATAGACGAAAATATCTCAAAGTTTTTTTTATTACTCTAAATTGAGGCAGAATTAATTCTGTTTGCCTGATCCAGATGAAAAGCATCATGTAAATGAATAGAACCTAAGTCATATCAAAAAAGCAATAGCTAGACCCGCATTTTCATGCAAAACATGTGTGACAAGTGTATAATTTACTGTGATGACTTATTTGTTGCACAACTGTTTGCACACAGCATCATTGTGCACAGTGTATTGACAAATTACCCGACTATCTCTATTTGCATAAGGTTTTTCCCTTTCTCCCCACTTTTACGATATTCACTATCCGTAGCAATGGGTAAGATTTTTTTCAGTTCAACAACATTCATTGCGTTATTTACGTTGTTGAGCTGACACATTTTTCGAACATCTGACGCAATGAATTATCAATATCCTTCGGAATAATTCAGATCGAGTTTGATAGTGTGATACGCAATTAAGTAACATCGATGCGCAACCTGTTACCATGGATTTAGTAGGTACACATGGCTACACATCAAGCTATACATAACCAGTATAAGCTGATTTCTGATTGTACGAAAAACTTATGCAATGCGAGGTCAGCTAAAACTGGAAATGCTTGACTATCTGTAGCTTGACGTGTAGCCGTGTGTGTGTACATGATTCAGAACCCCCTTGCCTTATATTATGCCTTAAAATTATTAAAAAACAAATTGCTGTTCCGAAGGTTTTGCAGTTTTCCAGATTTTTTATTTGACAACCGTCGAAAAACTACCCTAGGTCTAGAGTCATGAGCTGTAATCATGGTTACCGTTTACGCATCGGTTTCCCTGACAACCCTGAATTACTACCAAACAGAATTACTTTCACACTAACTTCTGCCCGCGACTTCGTCCGCGTGAAATTTCCCCCTCCCCCCATTCACCCTCTTAGGGGTGGAATTTCAAAAAACCCTTTCTTAGTGTATACCTACTCTTAACAAAGAACACACCCTCCAAATTTCATGTCTCTAGGACCAGCGGTTTAGGCTGTGCGTTGATACCTATATCAGTCAGTCAGGACTTTGAATTTTTTATTGTAATATAAATAACATAACGCTACCCCTTGTTTCTTGGAAGGGTTGGGCAGAAGTGTAGGTACCTACGAGAATTATATAGCACACCTACCTTTCGTTAGTTATGTCGAAGTCCCATGTAATATGAGGCGAGCTTATTGCCATCACACCGGGCAAAAATTCAGACTTCGGGCTGCTACTGAGAAATTCCTAATAGAAAAACCCAATAACACTTTGCTAGATCCGGGAATCGAAATCAGGACCCTAAGGTCCTGATGTTGGTCTAGTGGTGGCAAACGAATGCTGACCCTAAGGTCAGCATTCGTTTGCCACCACTAGACCAACGAAGCAGTCTAGTCTACTTTCACATTTATAGTATGAGTTAAGGATGCTGTAGAAACATTTCATGTTCCACGAACGTTATTTGGTGCAACAATGTATAAAGGGGCTTACAGGACCTTAACGCAATAAACGTATGTTTTAGAAACAATAAAAGTGTATGATCGACTACAGTAAACAAAATCAGAAAAATATATGATGTTCTTCAGGATATATGCTAGGTAGATAGTGTGTTGAAAATATAATACAACTAATTTGATACGATAGAAAAAAATGGCCATATACGAGGTAAACTATTTCTTCATATATGGCAATTAATATTCCAGCTGCAAACAACACTCACTTATTCCTATGTGTTGTCGTGTTGTTTTGTTGTTTTTGTTTTGTTTTGTAATATTTTTATTTTTGATTAATTTGTGTATCTGGTTTAATTTTATATGGGTGTATACCTGAAATAAATAAATGATTTGATTTGATTTGATTTTGATAGGTACCTCTAAAAACTTTATTTTTACAATAAAAACCATATTAATACACGTACGACAACGTACAACGTACAATCATTATGATTTTTTGTCAAATTATTCTAAAAGCAACATACTAAAGCACTAGTGTTTTAATTTTTTAGTCCAAACAATAGATTTTTTGTAAATAGATAATTGCTTCATATTTTACAATAAATTATTAGGTGACAACGCTGGTAGTTGTCATCGCGCTTCTCTTACTTTTCTATGCAGTCCGACAGTGACCGCGCATTAGGTCATGTAGTCGCCTTATATAAAGATTGCAATTCAGACAATTACAATATCGTTTGGATGCGCATTGCATAAATTGGATTACGCCATTACAACACAACTTGACATTTTGCTCCGTTTCGAGTTCGATCAGACTCACGAATGTAATGTATAAGCAATCGGCTATTTGCGAGCTCAGATTGGCTATAGAGGTTACTAGAATGTAACATAACATCACGTGTATTTCACCAAAGGGTTAGGCAGAGGTGTACCTATCTATAGTACACTTACCTTTTGCCAGTTATGTTTAAGGAAAATGGCATAATATGGGACGACCTTATTGCCACAAGAATAAACAAAACCCGGTCAAGTGCGAGTCGACTCGCGCACCGAGGGCTCCGTACAAAATTGTAGGTATGTATAGTTTAATTTTTTTTTGTAAAGTAACTACAAATTTACTGTTTTAGGATTTTTCCTTTACTTGTGCTATATGAGATTGCCAAATTTCATGATTCTAGGTCAACGGGAAGTACCCTAAAAGTTTTGATTTCGGAACATAAACGCCCGTATCTTTTGATTGCGTTGACTTAGAAGTTTGATTTTTTCACTGATTCAAGGGATTGCAGCCTTGAGTATTAAAATTTGATATTAATTTGAAGTTGATAACTCCACGCGTTCCTGAGAAAAAGGGTCTTGACTGAATTACAGACAGACGGACAACGAAGTGATCTTATAAGGGTTCCGTTTTTCCTTTTTAACTATTCATGTGCCATTGCCATCAAAGGGCACAAATCCAGAATTCGAGCTGCTACTTACAAGTTCCAGATAGAAAAACACAAAAACTGTTTGTCCGACTTGGGAATCGAACTGAGAACGTCATGCAGTACCTAACGCTTACAACCCAACGAGGCATGCTTTACTAGAATGCAAATGTGACATTTAAATAAGTGGATATGTTTGTCTTTCCACGTAAGAATTTATAATTACGTCACGAGGCTAAATGTATGGTAATATTAAAACTGTGGTTAATAGCAGTCGGAATCGGTTCGAACGTTCTCGAATGGACACTAGCTAGTTGCGTGCTTTCTTTGTTTAACGTTACATAAAAAAAAACGAAACAATTTTTTTATGTATTTTTGAAGACTATGGGTACCTATACCTACATACCTCTACGTTTTGAATTTTATTTTACTTTTATTAGTTTCACTGTCAAATTGTATATGGGTATATTGCCTGCAATAAAACAAATTTATTATTTATTTATTATTATTATTTATTTAATGCGGGTTGCAGACCAAGAGCTAAGTTAAGTTAGTCTAGCTTAGCTCGTATAGCTGATGTAGTTTATCATACTTGTGTGCAGACCGCAAACTATAGTGGATGTACTAGTGGAAGTATGAAAAATTACCTCAGCTATGTGAGCTAAGCTAGACTAACTTAGCTTAGCTCTTGGTCTGCTACCCGCATTAAATGTGTTAATCATAATCTAGCTAGTCCCGTGCTTTCCTTTATAATGTGTTAATTCATCATATTTTCAACCCAAAAACGTCCACCGCTGGACAGATCTCCCCCAAGCCACTTCGATCGGTCATGAGGATGCGGATTCCTGCGGCCTACACCAGGTCATCGGTCCAGTTTGTGGGGGTCAACAACGCCACGTCTTCTGACATCTGTTCTGCGAGCAATATGCGACTGCCACGTTTAAGTTTGGCAATTCTTCTATAAATAAGGCTTTATACAAATAAGTAAATAAATGAATATAGCTTTGATTTGATCCGCCTGCCAAGTGAGGTATTTCGATTGAAGTGTTTTATTTTGATTAGATTCAATGTTTTGTTTCTTGGTTTGGTTACTTAAGTTGATGCTCAAGGCCTTATGCAATTAACGTATAATTTGGCAATACCAAGATAAGATAATGACATAATAATTATAAGTAATCAATGCAATATACTTAGAAATGCAGCAAATAGCCGACAGCTACATAAAGGCCATCAATATGCCAGACGCATTGGCAATTAATTTGCAAGTCAAATGAAACTTCATCTTTATTGATATTTAATTAGAAGCTCGTTTGCCACTATTATACTTAGTGATGTATTCAAGTTTAATTTATGATCTGGTTTTGCTCTAAATGTCAAAATATAATAAATAAATAAGGATTTTGTAGTTGTGAGAAGGATGATAAGTCAGCAAATAATAACGAATATGTACCTAATTAACTAAAGAAGTATTATGTTTAAAAAAAAACATTGTTATTAGGATAATTATGTAAATAATATTAACTTTTTAAAGTTAACAGGTTTTGTACAGCCCATCTCTGATCTATCACATTTTTCTGCGCATCAATTTACAAGGTCAAATACTTTATGTAATAAGTGGCAAATTAAATAGTCTTATATGAGTCAGAGCTGATCCTTGACCTTTAAAAAATATTGAAGTCTTTAAGCTGTGTGGCTGTTCAATCAAAACGCGAGTAATAATAATTATGCGCAATACTAATAATTATGATGGCAGCACTGTTGATACTTATTAATTTATTTTTTAATAAAAATAAAATTATATCCTAACTTAACTATTCAGAAAATATAGCATGAAGAATTCAACCGCATCGCTGTCGATTGGTAATGTACCCAAGAGACCTATTGAGACTATTTTTTTTTTAATTGTAATATTTGCATTAAAATCTGTGAGTGAACAATAAATCACCCCTATTTTCCCACCCTTAGGGTAGGATTTTTTTCGGAGTATATCCTTTCCAATAAAAAAGAATTATCAAAATCGGACTACTCTGTAAAAAGTTATGCGTGGTCATACATAAAAAAAAACATATGTACGCGTCGACTTGAGAACCTCCTCCGTTTTTTCTTTGGTTAAAAAATGGGCCAGACCTCTGGTTACGTGAAGAGTCAACCAACCGCTTGGGGATGTCCTAACAAACTCGATGAGCTCTCGGACCCTAGTGTTTCAACCCAAAATTGTTCAAATATATAGCTCCCAATAAGGTTGTTATATTTGCGCCGTTTGAGGTTTCCTGTACCTGCGCAGCCGCCAACTGTCGTATTGCCTCAGACCATATCTTAGAGACCTTCCTACTTCCAATAATTACGAGCAACAACAAAAAAAGCAACATACCTCCTTAACCCTCTGCAGCAAAGGTTCCAGCCAGTGCGCATTGCACTCCACATGGGAATCCAGGAAGGTGAGCACCGGCGCCACAGCAGCATCAGCACCCCTGACCCTGGACCTCATCAGACCCTCGCGTCTGGTGTTGCGGATCACCTTCACCTTCCGAATGGCGCGGAGGGCGGCACCGTCGTCGGCTGTTGGGGAAAAAGCAGTTTCAACTATGAGAAGTGTACATCTATCGATACCTGTGAGGGTTTATTTTCGTTGGATCCCGCTTTTGAATCCCATTTTTTAGGTATTAACGTACGTACATAGTTTAAAAACAAAATCCTTTTTCGTGTCTGTCTGTGTGTGTGTGTGCATTTTCATTAAAGGCTGATTTTTCCAACGCCAGATAATTTTATCCAAGGACAGTTCTTCGATACAAAATCTGTCAGACGTCATTTTCATTCCACGAATAAAAATTATTTGTCGATTGAAAAATCAGCTCTTAGAGCATTTATTCCGGAAGGGTTTTAAATGTTTTATGGAAGTTCGTCATTTTTGTTTGCCGAAGGGCAATCCTATCAGGTACGTGGCTAAGAAATCTCAATATTTTGTTTTGACATGTTGCCATGGCATCCGTGCGAAGCAAGGGCGGGTCGCTAGCAAAAGATAAAAAAGGGCTACTGATGTGCAACATTTTTCGTGAAAATATTGGGATAAAAAGTCGTAATTATGTCGTAATCCAGGTCATGGTCTACCCATGTGCCAAATTTCATCTAAATCTGTTCAACCGTTTTAGCGTGAAAGCGTAACAAACAAACACATAACAAAAATATTAGTTTAGTTAGATACTTGCTGACAGGCCTACACACTACACAGTCTTCCCATACATATAAAAGTGTAATTTGAAAATGTTTTATAAGCTCTTGTCGGCTCTTCTCCATAGGAAACGACCAACTGGAACCGTGCATCTAGCTTCTGACGTTTCATAAGTGGCCATGTCAGGAGGTAATTTTCAAAAGTGGTCAAAGAAGTCGAATCCGTTTTTTTTATCACAGTTTTCTCTGTAAATAGAAGCATCAACTTTATTTCTGTTATTGTTTAATAATCTTGAACTCCATAGTAATCCATACTTACCATCCAAAGCGGCAAAACAGCGTAAAAGTTCACTTTTCTCAAGATGTAAGTTTAGCATAATCAGCCTATATTGTTCCCACTGCTGGGACACAGGCCTTCTCTCGGTGAGAGGGAGTGGGCCGTAATCTACCACGCCTGTCTGGGTTCGAAAATTTGTAAATCGCGTCCATTACCACTGGGCACCACTGTTCTACATGTCGGTTTATGTGTAATAAAATATTTTAAATTTCATGCAAATGCTTTAATGACGAGTACTAAAAAGCTTACGACATTCATAATAATTATTGATAGTCAGTTATAAAACACAAATTGGTATGATCTCTTCTATGTGGATATATTACATACCTACGTTGCATAATTTTAATTCAATATTATACAGTTATCTTCTTATATATAAAAATGAATCGCTAAATGTGTTGCTAAGCGCAAATCTCGAGAGCAGCTGAACCGATTTCGCTAATTATTTTTTGTTGTGTTCGGTATTGTCAGGACAATGTTTGTATGAAAGAAAATTTTGGAAATTCGAATAAAAGAAATTACACCCATGCGAAGCTGGGACGGGCCGCTAGTACTATAATAATGAATATGAAAGATTAATCTGTGTTTTGTAAAATATTAGGTATTATGAAATTATGCTGTAAAAAGTAAAACACGTTGGCTAGATGCGCAATAATTGTACCTACTGATAAATTGTTTAAATTCAGTACTAACAAAACATTTTTAACAAATTGATTGATTGATCTGTGGGCAATTCTCGTAATGTTAGGTGATCTCAGTCTATCAAAAATATCTTTAAAATTCCTTAATTATTGACAAGTTTTTGACATTGATTGTCGCTGAGATGAAATTGCGAATAGATTTCGAACGGTTTTAATTAATGGAATTCTTTCGCGTTTTATTTTCTCTCTATCCCTAAAAAGGTCTGTAAGTGAATTATGTATAGTGCTGAATTTATTATACACTTACGTTTAAAGTAGCAATACCTTACACTCGACCTTGCCAGTATAAAATAAGACGGTAAATCTACATGATATGTCCCTTAGGAACTGTCTTCTGAGGATAAATGAATATGCTTCTGATTCGCTTGAGTTCCTTGGCCAATTTTTTTGTTCGTGTACATTATATTCATTGCTTTTACTGGATAAGTGATATTATTTACAGTTTATTCTTTTCATACAATACAACCTATCACTTCATTGACAGACGGTAACGGAAAACATAGTCTGGAAATCTGAACATAAAATATGCTGAAATTAATGAAATGGGGAACTTTAAGCAGGACTCTTAAAGATGTCGATGCAGAATTCTAAAAGTCCTGATACTCGTCGTTGTCGTCGCATATATATGAAAACGTCGTAATTGGGTTATATACAATGTTTAGTATCCTCATTTAGGTTTTGGGTAAATGAGAATACAAAACATTCCAACAAATATGGCTCAGTTAAACATTTTGACTTTCATTTTGTGTATTGCTTTGCAGTTACAGTTTTAATATTGCACAATTTAGAAATGAATATCTTATTTGGATACACACATTATTCGTGGATATGTCGCAGTCAACTTTAAGAACTTTTACACCTTAATTATTACTAATCTTGAAATCTAAAAATATTTTGGATGAGAATAAGACCTAGTTACTATCATTTCTATTACTTTTCAGTCCTGTGAGAGATTATCTAGTCAAAATTGCGCCCAAATCCACAATGTTTCAAACACAGTCACACAATTATTACAATTAATAGTAATATTTAGCTCATTAATTGCTCCACCACCAGAAGAGCTTTTAACCCAATTATATTACTCAAATTTCACAATTTATTATGTGAAATGAAAATGAATTGCCAACGAAACTATTGTTCCAGATAATTACGCGAATCAAGTGTTTTGTTCAATTCACAACACTGTGGTGGATTTACCATTGTTAAAGTAATTTCTATGATTTTTTGGGAGCGCCATTTTAATACAGAAGGTCGACTCCGTACATAAGCAGCCTATAATATAATAATATAATATAATATATAATATAATATCCTTGGACATTTCACACAACGCCATATAGTCCCAAGCTAAGCAACCTAATGCTTGTGTTATGGTAACGAGATGGCTGATAAACTACTTATATACATTTTTTTTTTGTAAATACATACATATTATAGATAAAATGATGACACTGACCTCCTCTCTGCTAGTAAGAATGGGCCATAATCTACCACGCGGGCCCTATGCAGGACGGCCGATGACACATGTCTTAAAATTTTTGGTTCTAGGATAAGCCGGTTTCCTCACAATGTTTTCTTTCACCGTTATGAGAGCTGATATGGCTGATATGGCTGAGATGACGACTAATAGAGAAGAAGGTATGGAAGAAAAATACATTTGGGGTCTGCACCAAAAATAAATTGGGATGGAGAATGATGATGAAATTATCGGAAAAAGCCGCTCGGCTTAGATCAAAAGCGAGCCTAGATGGTGAATCAAGTTTGCTTCATCGTGTGGATTGGATTTTCTGTAGTAGGAATCTATTCGGTGGCACCACTATGGTAACGATTTACCTTTGTTTCTGTAAATTCTTTGATATTGTGGGAGCAGCATTTTAGTTTCGTTTTGTTTTTAGGCTTGGCGGTGCGCCAGCCAAGTTGGCATATTTATTAGCGCTTGCACGTTTGTGTGACAATATTCTTGGCCCATTTCTCTATCAGTAAGTTCTTTGATATAAAGATGCTGCTTCTTGTTTTATTTTGGGTGGGTCAGCTTGACGTTCTATTGTTGGGAATGTTGTGTAAGAAAATGTCAGTGCGTTGACAACATTTTAGTTGCAAATACATTTTCATATTGCGAAACCACTGTTGCTATTTTAAATGAGTATTAAAATCAGATATGTAAAGTTCATAATTATTTTTCATGCGTTTATTCCTAAGCGTTGCGTTAGTTTCTTAGTTATAATAGTCATTCTTCTTTTAAGTGCCTATATAGTTTTAACTACAAGTAACACGTAATGGTAAGCCTTCGTAAAAACGATTATTTTCGTCTTCTACTGCATTCCTTAATCGTCGTCATTCTTCTACTCTTGTCCATATTTATTTGGAGTCGGCGCCACATGTATTTTTCTTCCATACTTCTTTATTAGTCGTCATCTCGGTAGGCACCCTCTTTCTAACCACATCATCATTCACACAGTCCATCCATCGTTTCTTTGGTCTTCCCCTACTCTTATAGCCATCGAAATTCACACTCAAAACTCTCCTTACATTTTCCTCATTCCTCCGTATCACATGCGCACAACTTTTCAGTTACAATTTCTTAATACATAATTATTATAATTTAACTATTCCACCTTAACAACTTGGCGAGTATGTAAGTATGTTCATATTTTCGGTACCGACACCTTTCACTTAAACAATTTTTTTGTTTATTTTCATCTCAAGTTAATGCAGTCTTGTGTAATGATTATTATAAAAAATGTAATTCCCACCTACTTTTACCTGTTATAAAGTATGTAAAGGCAGATCTATACCTGCGCATGTGTAGCGCTCACGAACCCGCCTCGCGTCACACTGAGCACGCATCGCAAACAGCTTAAGCGCAGTTCGCGAGCATTGATTTGTTTGTGTTTTATTGGCTGATTTAGTATGGACACGTTCGAGAACAACTTCGCGAAACCACGAAAATGTGCACATAGTAAATATCACAAGTTGCAGGCGAACCGCTCGTTAGCCTCTGGCGAATATGTCCACAAGTGTCTATACTATGTTCCTAAGATGCACGTGAACCCCACTGTTCGTGCATGTGCGCAGGTGTGGATCTGCCTTAAGAGATTAGTTAGATGACGGCGCAGTTTCAAGTCAAGTAATTACGCAGATAACATTACTTACATAATCATGCGCATGCCAACCTTATGACCCCCGCGGGATTTTGCGGAATATTATCAGTGCAAAAGTACTGGTAGAATTCACGTTACCTATAAACTTGGTAGGTTAAAGTTAATAAAATAGCAATACTAAGAGCCCTTTTTGTCTACAGTATAACGGAATATGCTACCATTAATTGAAATAGAGCCGATAAAAAAAACTGTATGAAAAGCGAATTTGGCTACAGAGGGGTGAATATGTGGAAATAGGTAGGAATGAAACGTTGACGAATGTATGACTGTGTGAAAGAGCTGAAAGCTAAGGTGTAAGTGATACGGATGACGTAGGTATGACAAAGACGTATGTTTGGGAGGACGTAGAAGATATGTAAAAAAGTAGATGACAGTTATCTATTGAATGACGGAGTAAAGATACGATAAGACGTCATTTTTTTAATGTGTTTACTAGTTTTTTTTTAAGAATATACCAGTTTTAGATCCTTTTACTATTTTTCTGACTTCAGCCCTTTATTTTTACACTCATATAACAGCAGGCGTGTTAGGAGTATATCAGATTTAAGTACATAGATGAAGCAGTAGTCATAAAAAAAAAAACAATTGGGCCTTCGAAAAGCAGGTTGATAATATTATCAACATAATATTCTCGGATGATTAAAACAAAAGTTACCTACCACTAACTCACTTCAACTTATCAGATAATAAACACCTCCTTAATTTTGTTTTATGTACCAACAGCCGAGGAAGTACTTAATTATAGCAATAATGTTAATAATTAATAAAGTTGCAAGCGTTTTAACTTAATTTCAACATTGTTGGTTTTACATTAATAATTAACGCTAGGTGGCCTTGGATGCGCTTGTGTTCATAAAAGCTTAATTAAGTATAATTATGTATTTTGGTTAATTTGTTGCAGTATCAACGGAGATCATAACCACATACGAGTAAAGGCTATCGCAGACTTAGGCGGGCCGCACCGCACGTTTTTGTATGAAAATGCGTTGCGCTGTAATCTGCACTTGGCGTAATCTTCTACATATTATATATATATAAAAAAGTCGGGTTAGTTACACCATTTATACCTCAAGAACGCAAGAAGCAGAATAATTATTAAAACATGACAAAAAATAAAATCTGAGGCGATACGAAGTTCGCCAGGTTATCTAATGAATTATAAATTGATGATGGGTATGTAATTCAGATGCTTACTCATACAAAGATCATTTTAATATGCCCCCGATTTAGTTCTGCACTCGATTTAGTTCAGAGTAACTAGCTGGCGTTTTGGCGTAGTCCCCGACATACGAGTTATGTCGTGTAGTCGTAGTGTTTAGCTCGAGGGTTCGAACCCAAGATGTCAATTCTATTATTTTAGTTTAGTTTATGAATAAAGGAATGGAAATATTTTATCATAAAATCTTGTTAACAAAGTTATGAGTACTCACGGTTATCACTGTAGTCGTCGACTAGAATAATTTCCTTGATGAGGTGCTCCGGACTTCTATTGAGGACACTGCAACAAAAGTATATTCATGAAGCTTTGTAAATCTCAAGAAAATAAGTACCTATTAATTTCAGTGCTGCTATCTAAGTGTTGCATTATTTCTGATGACATCAAGTCCTACATTGTAACAAGGATGTTTTGTTACTCGAATGACGTTGACAGGGATATGCTTCTGGTAACCAATTGTGAAATTGTTTTGTATTTCACAAAATCGAAAAAACAATATGGCTGCGTTAGTTCCGATTTTGGCCAAAAGTTCCTTGTACAGCTATCATCTGCCTAGCCTTTTCCCAACTATGTTGGGGTCGGCTTCCAGTCTAACCGGATGCAGCTGAATACCCGTATTTTACATGGAGCGACTGCCTATCTGACCTCCACAACCCAGTTACTGGGTAATACGATACCCCTTGGAAAGACTGGTTGTCAGACTTTCGGGCTTCTGACGACCCGTAACGACTGTCAAAGATCCACGAATGACAGCCGGGACCAACGGCTTAACGTGCTTTCCGAGGCACGGAGGGGTCTCGATATGTAAAGATGGTCACGAATCCACAGACCAACCGCGGCAAGCGTAGCTTAACCTGATCGATCGACCTGTGCGGCTGCTATTATTTAGCCACGGGCCCCTCCATCAGTCAATGTATTTTTTATTGTTTGTAGTTCCAAGAGAGTCCGAGGAAACCCGAAGATCTTACGACGTTAACCGAAGAAAGTCCTAAGTAAGTATTACCTACTTGGTATTACGGAGAGTCCCGAGAGCTGTGAAAAGAAACTGTATTTACCTGACTATAGTTCGCAGTAATGTAGACCTGGCTTCGTTGTGGAATGTGATGATGATACTGGTCTGTGGCAAGTCATCGTCGTATTTCTTTAGTCGACACCTGAAAGAAAATTAAATTGAATGATTTTTGTGTAGGCAGGGAATGACAAGCACTTTCCCTATTTGTTCTAGCCGAAGTTTCAAGTTGTTTTTTTTTCAAATCAAGAGTGAACAGGCATCTTCTGGGCACGCCCGTTCCATCATAGACCTCATCCATCGCTTTCCATCAGGCGTGATCGAGATCAAAAGCAGGCCTATTCAGCAATAAATAAATACAAAAAAAAAAGGAAACGGTATATTGCCGTATGTAAAACCATCTATTTTTCTATAAAGACTTTTAAAGACTATTTTTTTTTTGGCTATCCATTTTGTTATTGTTGTATCTTCAGCAGAGATATGGCTATACATCATTTCATCATTTTTCATTTGGAAAAGACCCTTGTTTTCAGAGCAAATAAAAACAAAATTATATTCCAATATGCTTAATCACAAACACCGCCATTTTAAAAAAAACATTAAACCAAAACTGACATCCCCAAAATATTTAACCAGTAATTATCATTAACAATATTGCACAATCTCGAGTACATCTCAGGAGACATTGACCCCAAGAGGCTGCGAGGTCGCCAAGTTGCAGGGAGGTCACAAACGCCTCGTATTACGTATGTGTGAGGTTGCGTCAAATTGAGGCCATCGGTTGACACTGCTCTTCTTTAGCGTAAGCTTATAAAGAATTTGGGTTAAGAACAGCTAATATTGTTTTAAGCTGTTTGATTTATAGATTGTGACGTGTATTGGGTAATAGTGAATTTGGCGGTCAGGTACCTACAGTAATATTTCAAGCCTGTATTTTTTTGGGTACGTATGTTTGTCGCAGCCAATTGGTTAAATTAGCCGTTCAGTTAAGCGCCTAGCCTTTTAACTAAACGGCGCGGCGCGGCGGCCGTTCAACTAACGGCCTGAATGATATTCAATTATAGTTTAGGTTGGAAGTAACCAATCACGCGCGAGCCGAATTGGTCGCAGTAACTAAGCCAGGGCACCCCGACCAAATGGGTTAGGTTAAGTTAGAACCGTGATCAATCGCGTGCGAGCCAAGAGAGCGAAACGAGGCGAGCACTACTTCCAAAGGCCAGGCAGTTAACTAAACGGCTAATTTAACCAGTTGGCTGCGACATATACACGGGGTATATTATTTCCACGCTGTTGACTCCACTGGTAGGAAAACAACATGCCAAAAGTATTGTTAAGGGTAGATTTAATTGAGAAGCATTTTTTGTGTAAAGAAAATATGTATGGACTTCATTTTAACTTATGTAATGTGTCTATGTACCTAACCCTTGTTTCGAGCCAATGTACTTATATTTGTTTTAACAGAGTATTTTCTGTATTTTATGAGCGTTTACATTCTACTATCAGTCTCAATCTGTCCAAAAATCCTCTTTGCCTACGTTTTTGACTAGTTTTAGATGCGATGAGATTACAACTAGATGTCCGTTTTTAAATACGGAAATTGGCCCTCTGTTTGTTGAAAAGGGGTGACTGTCATCGTAACTAACATCAAAGTTTAATTCATGCATTTCGAACCCCTTTCCTCTAACAAGGGCTTCGTATTAACAGGATCTTTGACTAACAAGCAATACTATCGTATAGCAGGATATTACACGATCTATTTGCCAGAGAATTTATTAGGTCAATATCTCGGGCCTGATTCCTTAGCTTCGGAGAACATCGATCACGGCTCGCATGCAAATATCTATGGCGGTCATTATGTGTCGTCGGAAGCCTGAAAAATGTCTGATAACTGGTTTAATGTTAGGTAGGATACTGGATACTCTGTAGTCTATTTTTTGGGGTCTCATGGATTTCTTAGTATGGAATGTTCGTGGTAATATCAGAAGGCCAATTCTCGTAATTTAAAACGTTCAAAATCTAGTCGCAGTCTCATCTCGGCGACAAACAAATGTCAAAAACTTGTCAAAATGTCCGGAAAGACGTATTTTTGACAGATTGAGACTGTTGAGTTATTAAATATTTAATAAAGTTAAATCACTTTTCTTCTGAAAAGTACATAATTATGTTGTCATGGGATTCAATGGAAATAGCAAATGGCACCCATCGTTAACACCTGAAATATGGGATTTAAAAGCGGGATCTAAAGAAAATAAAAATCCAATTTTATTCCACAAATAAAAATTATCTGTCGGTTGAAAAATCTGCCCTAAGTCTCCAAATAATTAATTTAGCCTCTCACAGTGTACCTTTTGCCGGAGATAGGGCACGCCCAAGTTGAACTACGACATCCTTTTTTTTTTGGTGCGTGTTTGAAATCCTCATGGCCTTCCTCAATCGTGGGGGTGACAGAGGTAACCCCCATGATTGAGGAAGTCCCCCCCATGCCCCCCTGGGCATGCCAGACTCTTACCGGCTAAAACCACCGCGGTGTTCCACCTCTGCCTATGGCCAGGGGTGCGGGATTGGCACAAGCATTCACCGCTTCCGAGCTACGACATCCTGATCTCTCTCTACCACATCCCGCTAATCACCACTGCCTCCGTAACAGGTCTATCAGTATCAGTCTACAACTTAAACATAATTGTCAAACTTACATAGCATTCCTCGTATCGGGAACCGGCCTGTTGCTAGGCAAGTTATCAGACGCGGCCTGGTTGAACCTGTTCCTCACATAAGGGTCTGCGTCCTTGGACCCTCCAGCCACGTAACCCGCCTCGTCAAAGTACGCCCGGCCTGTGGTCCCGGTGTTGCCAGTATTGAAGATTTCTTCCGGTGACGCTGGACTGCTTTCTGGCTCTTCGACATCTGAATGCTGTTTTATTAGACGGAGAGCTATGTTTTCTTCCTGTAACAAGTAAAAATAGTATTTAAGTATGAGGTACAAAAATATTTTAAATGGAGTCCTACAGAATCTTAAAATTTTATAACGACGATTTCGAGTTGAATTTATTTAGGTACGTTCATTTGACATCATGCTTTGTTTTTTTAGGTCCAACGGCAAAGAACAAACTAATATATTCAACAGAAATTAGTATTCTCAGCCCAAAAATTTTACAGAGACGGATCTACTCCGTCATCCCTAAAAGTCAGCAGATAAAATTAAAGAAAACCACTTTTAGTATAAAGATTAAAAAAAAAAATAACTGTGCTCAAACTGTAACCATGATTTCAACATAATTATGATACTAGACCTAGCGCAGAAATATTCGTAGGATATAAAAAAAAAATTGTTGTTTCACACATTTTGACCGCGGTATTGCAATTTCCTATGAAACACCGTTTTTTTTATTTTGCTGAATTCATAGTTACAGTTTGTCCATTGGGCATTTTTTTCCCCGTATAGTAAGAAGTATGTAGGGTATTATAAAAAAAAAACTTCAAAAAATTAAAGTTCGTTCTAATATTGTTACCCCTGTCAATACAGTACCAGCGTGCTTTGAACTCAGCCTCTAAACAAAACACGCACGTCCTCATAAAGCCACAGTCAGACAGTTCAGTCCAGTGTCTGAGCATACTAATTACAATAATAGCCTCACATTATGCCACAACATGAACAAAATAAACAGTCTTATATATTAGTGAATGTACGTGCCAACGTTATTTATGAGCTAACTAAATATACTGGATGCGACGCGCTGCAATAATTGTGCTACTCTAGTTTGCTCTCATATTGCTCTTTAGTACTCGTACCTTCTTAGTTTCATGCTGGACACGGTTTGTTGCAAAGAGTTTTATTGAAGAGTTAGTCTTCAATAACTCTTTGTGCTGCAACTTCGCTCGCGTAAGATTTCTTTTTCCTCCGACCCACCCCGTCGCATCGCATCACCTGCTCGCATTACTTCGTTTTTGCCTTTTTTCTTTGTGCCGTCTCCTAAGAGTCCCAGCGTGAGGTTAAATAGCCTATATGTATGCAAAATATGCGCATTGACGTAGAGTTGTGGACACCAGCCCGTATTATCTAGCCTATAGCCTTCCTCAAAAATTGTGCTATCAAATAAAAAAAGAATTTTTAAAATCCGACTGATAGTTCCAGAGATTAGCATCGATCGCGTTCAAACAAACAAAGTCTTCAGCTTTATTATTAGTAGGTATAGTATAGATACAATATAAATAAGGTGTTAAAAAATTTACGAACTGAACAACTTTCACTATGGGACCAACTCTGAAATCACGAAAAAAAAAAATCTGCTGTTTCATACAAAAGTTCAATACCTACTTGACCAAAATGTATGAAACAGCTGTTTTATTTTTCGTGATTTTGGCGTTGGTCCCATAGTGAAAGTTGTTCAGTTCGATGGTCTAAAGCACCGCTTAAAGTTTGTGAGGTTAATTTTTTAACACTTTGCATAGGATGTCAAAAACATAGTACCTACTCATTATTGAAGATGTATTATTTTATGCAATTTATCTGGCATAGATTATGTTTTTTACGGTGGTGGTGGTTTTGCTACTAAGACATGTCGCGTCGACCCCAAATAAATCGTGTTAAGGACAAGACAGTGATGGTAATGATGAGGTTATGTTTTAAATACTTACACCAAACACTGGAAGGGACCTCATCTTGTTGGACAAGTTGTGCGTGCCTTTTAGTCATTGCTAAATAAATGTGTTTACTTTCTTTTTTTTTCTATCATACCCAGTGATTAAACACAGCAGGAAAATTGCACACAGAGAACGGTTCACACACACACACACACACACACATACACACAGTTGTAACCAAATTCCTTCTCGTTGACACATAAAAATTTTTGCATGAGGTTATAACCATTCTGAACAGCTCATCTAGTCTGTAACACTTATATACGTCTATGGCAGCTAACCTAATATTTAATTCATGGCGCCCGTCTCGCTTTACGCAATCCTAACTAAAAGATCTTTTAAAAGCTTCGTTTTATAGTAATGGCGTGTAAAGGCTTGATAAGGAATTTCTTAAAACTTACCTATGTAACATATAACATAACATCACGCCTGTTATCCTGGAAGGGTAAGGCAGAGGAGTACTTGTAGTACACCCATGCGCATTTCGTCAGTTATACTTAAGTCTTATCTTATCTCTTTTGTAAAAGAGGACGAGCCTATTTAAATAAACCAAGCACAAATCCAGACTCCGGGTTGCTACTGAGAAATTCCCGATGGAAAAACCCAATAACACTTCGCCTGAAATGGGAATCGAACCAAGGACCTCATGTTTAGCAGTAGCGCTTGCGACCACTAGACCAACGTGCGATTCCCAGATCGGGCAAAGTACTATTGCTTTTCCATCAGGAACTTTTAAATCGCTGCCCGTAGTCTAGATCTGTGCCCGGTTGATGGCATTATCTGGCGTAATGTAGGTGGTACGGTCAGCAACAAAAGTCGATTAAAACTGTCATTTTTACATGTTATTAAATTGACAAAAAATTTTTTCAATAAACTACTTTTTAGCTTTTACATAATAGCAAAGTGTTTATATTCTAAAAATTGTTTTTCTGCTGCTATTTTGAACAAATATTTTGCTCAATAATTAAGATTAAAAAAACTGAAGTGTTCATCGACTTTTGTTGCTGACTGTAGGTACCTACTATAAGTACACCTCTACCTAACCTTTCGGGGATTAAAGGCGTGCATGTTATCTATAAAATAAGTTTTGTGTAAGGTCATAAACCATTTACTTTTTTATAATTCTATGATTATTTTGTAAGCAAAATCACCGACCACTTTCCAAATACCCTAATATGAGTAAGTTATAAAATCAATATATTGCGTAAAACCCGATTCTAGCCTGACCTTGAAAGAGGTTTCCTTTGCCCATCCGTTTCACTCAACCTTGACATCGTCTTCAATGACGCTTTACTATTATACCATATGTATGCTAATCAGATAACTGGTTTAAGGTATAATGTCATCAAAATTATTAAGTTCTTGTTTTTATTAAGGTTTTTTATGTTAATATTTTTTTTTTATTTTTTTTTTATAATTTTTTTCTTGTTTTTAACCTTATAAAAATACATAAATAGCTACTTTATTGTATGCATAATGAGTCTATAATGTTACCACTGCTGGGACACAGGCCTCCTCTCGGTGAGAGGGAGTGGGCCGTAATCCACCACGCGGGCCCAGTGTGGGTTGGTAGATGTTACATGTCTTCGAATTTTTGGTTCTAGGATATGCCGGTTTCCTCGCGATGTTTTCCTTCACAGTTTTGAGAGCATTGGTGATGAAATGAAAGTAAAGTGCCTGTTTGAATTCGAACCTACGACCTACGATTCGTAATCACGGTACCACTGGGCCACCACAGCTCCACCGCACTCCAGTAGCTCCAGCGCCGCAACTAAGTACACACACACACAACAGTATTTAAGTTTCCTTAGTCGTCTATTAGTAATAGTTTTCGTTTATAGTTTTGAGGCCTGAGTTCACCAACATTCTAACCATCGGTTAGGTATTTAAACTTGACATAAATCAACTGTTTAAATACCTAACCGATGGTTAGAATGTTGGTGAACTCAGGCCTAAGAGTGTTTACGACGTACGACATTTTAGTAAATGAGCCGATTTTAATGAAACTTCACAGCCAAATTAGACCGATTTTAAGGTTTCCATAGAAACAGAGATTTCCAGTTATCTTTTTTTAAATAAGACATTTCGAAAATGTTCTCAGCTAACTTTTTAGACCTTTGTATCCTGCTTATGCGTATGAAGTTTCATTAAAATAGGCTCATTTGTTTCGAAAAACAACGGCTTGAAAGTTTGTATGAAATGCCGTACGTCGCGTCGTAAACGCTCTCAAGACACACGGCAATTATGTTTATGGAGACTCCGGCACTAATCGTTGTCGGTATAATTATGATATTTAGGAGAAAATTACAGATGTCATTAGGCTTTTAATTGTGTACATAATATCAATGTCAAAATGTAAATGTAACATTGAATGGTTTTGTGAAAATTATTCTAACCTACATAGAACAAGGTAGGTAGGTTAGGTATAGGTACTATTAGAGAACAAGGTATTCTTAAAATGTGTTAATAGTAACTACAGTGGGGCTATCGAAAGAATTATCGTTCTTGACATCCGTCAGTTTCATACAAACGAATACGTGTTGCCAATTTCACCTTTATTAGTTAGTAGTAGACAGGTGTCAGGAACGCATTTTATCAACGGCGAGACTGACATTACCTCTAGACTTTTTTTTTTTCTTTCACTCTTTAGGTTATTGAGACCGTATTTTCTTTTAAGTATGACACTAAATGCAAATGAAAAGTAACTGTTATAGTTTAATTTAATTAGGTATACAAATTTCAAATATATATTAATACCTACGTAATTTATATAAAATATTAACTCTAAATAACAAAGTAAAAACTGTATTAACTAAAATACATAAATAACAGTAGCTTAAGGTTTATGCGGTATCGTCATTAAGCGATGTGAAATATCGTTCTTTACTTGTCAGTTGATTTACTCGAATTCAGTTACGAATTTATTTGATTTATAGCCTTGGGCCTAATTCATCTATCAGAACAGTACTAACAATGATTAATTTATTTGCTAATATGTGTTGAACACGCAAGATCATTAAGTGATTGGCAATATTTATTTTCTTTCAAAATTATGAACCGAGCTGAAAAAAAACAAGCTGTAATGTTTGTCTGTAGTGTTTGCAAAGACGATTACAAAAAAAGTCAACACCACTTAGGTACTAAAATGTAAAATAAATTTCTTTACTGTCATTATCGTATTAAACATCGACTAAAACCAATTTATAGAAAGAGTTATCACTAATCTGTAAAAAATAAAAAACAAAAGATACCTACTTAGAAAAAGAGCAAGACAGCCTTTGACTTACAAGTTAGTACTAAAAGTGTAAGGTACCTATTAACAAGACGCAAATGGTTTTTTTTCGTTTATTTCGTAAATAACTCCATAGGACAATCTAGAGTCTAGAAAAAATCAAACTGGTTGCTAATTTAATTGTAAAATAGGTACTTATAGATATTATTTTAATGACATTCATTTAAATTTTGTGATTACTTTAACTCACAAACTGACTTATTAATTGTCAATTTTTTCAGGAAAATCGTATACATATTTACAATGTTTGCAAATATGTGAGCACCATGTATCTATCATATAATTAATTTATCTGTCATTGCTTCAGTTTTAATTCTTTTACCTTTTTTGGTAATAGTAATTTTATTCTAGAACAGTTGCACCATCTTCACATAATATAATTATATAATGAATGTATACAAAATATTGTAAAACATTTTAAAAGAGTAACGGTGGAGTTTCTTTTCAATTCTTTTCCATGCGAAACCACGTTTTGGTAGAACTTTGGGCGACTAGAATCGACTCTATTTTATTGTAAATTTTGACGATCAAAAGTGTATTTTTGTGCCTAATTGAAATAAATGCTTTGACTTTATTGACAACCGCAATTCTTTAACAATTAAATAAATAAATGCTTTGACTTTATTGACAACCTTAATTCCTTAAGAATTAAATAAAGCAATGATAATACTAGAAATAACAAGGAAATTAGTTACACAATTGAGTTTGTTTCGCCAGTTCTTCTTAGAAGTCACATAGGAAATGTTGACAGACTCCTTCTAGCTTATTTTTTTTATATGATGTGTAAAAGTGATTCTGATATCCTATTTACAAAATGAACAATTTCATTTCATTATAGTATGAATAAATATTATTTCTAAGATGCTTACTTACTTTAAGTGTGCTTAAAGTAAAGGCTAAGAGACATTACCCATTTAGAACGCAACGCTTTGCCGATAGTGTCTGTGAGTGTCTGCTTGCACCCTTCAAATTATCGTGGAATTTTGTTCCGGTCTAGCCGTTTTGAAATACATAATGTACAGTTACGTGACTATGACACGCACTTGACCAGTTTTTATTTACTGCCTTGGATTTTGTCTCTCTGCATTATGACATTGACAGACGCACTCTAGAAAGGCAACATGTTTGACGTTTGTGTGGCTATCGCAACTATTATTAAATCGCGATTATGACCACTAACGTATGTATCTACTAAACGTTTTATAGCTATTATGTGTATTGTGTACCGATAAGTCATCATCATCATCATCATCTGCCTAGCCTTTTCCCAACTATGTTGGGGTCGGCTTCCAGTCTAACCGGATGCAGCTGAATACCAGTATTTTACATGGAGCTACTGCCTATCTGACCTCCACAACCCAGTTACTGGGTAATACGATACCCCTTGGTATGACTGGTTGTCAGACTTTCGGGCTTCTGACAACCCGTAACGACTGTCAAAGATCTACGAATGACAGCCGGGACCAACGGCTTAACGTGCTTTCCGAGGCACGGAGGAGACTCGTTATGTAAAGATGGTCACCCATCCACAGACTAACCGCGGCAAGCGTAGCTTAACCTGATCGATCGACCTGTGCGGCTGTTATTATTTAGCAACGGGCCATTGTATTGTGTACCGATAAGTATCAGTTAATAATTTATTACTAGTGTTGGAACCAAATGAGTTTACTTTTGACGGCACTTTGACATTGACTTTCTAGTAATGAACTTTAATATGTCATTCTGACGAGCGAATGTGACAGCGCGCGTCTTTTGTTTTTTTATTAGCACGGTTGGCTTATTTTGTAGATTAGAGTCATCTTCATTTTCTTTGTTATTAAGTTTTAAAAGCCGTTCGAGCGTCTTTTGTTTTATGCAAGTTTTTTTGTTTGTTGGATTTTCTTTACTATAAAGTTTTCTGCAAGAAAACTGCTGAAGAGCACTGCGGCAAATTCCGAAAATTTAATTTTTACTTATAACCAAAGATGAGACGATAAGATGGTTTGAAAACGTTGTGATACTACTTATTTAAACCTATTTTGATATCTATATCTAAAATTAACCTAAATTAAAACTAATAAAATTCTTAAATTAATTCATTATTAATTCACTGACAGACAACTCACAGTGACCGTGGGTTCTAGAGGCATAACATATTGCACAAGAGTTCCTTCAAAAACGAAGGTGATCAATACGGGTGATTAAATAAATCTCACCCTCGAGATGTTAAATATGATGAAAGTTACTTAAGTGATGATCGACTACTGCAACGAACCTGATATGGTCATGAAATCTCCGAATATTTTTTTAACTTTACTAAATTAATGTACAGCCAACAAAAGATATAAGTATGCAGGATCGTCGGATATAGTTGAAGTTTAGTAAGAAATCGATGGACGTTCTAGAACAAAATTTAATTTTAATAATAGAAAATAAACAGCTCATTTATCAAATTAAATTTCAGTCGACAACATCCATTGGTTTCTTACTAAACTTCAACTATATCCGGCGATCCTGCATACTTATCTCTTTTGTTGACTGTACCTACAGAAAGTCTATTTAATTTTCTAATTCAAATCATTTAAAGGTTGAAGTCTAAAACTCAAACAACGTACATCATCTCATACGATAGCGCATAACTAATCACACGCTTCTCCAGGGTGTCCAAGAGTTACATGATCGGTACTGAGGTATGTTCTCTCGCAATTATTGGTTGAAACATTAAGTATAGGTTTGTGTGAGAGGATGTCGTTAAAAACCGACTTTATTACCTATTTAGCTGTATGATTTACAAGTTAGATGTACTCTAGTGCAGTTTTTAAGATATTATGCTGGCAAACGAGCATGCGTGCCACCTGATTGCTACTTATGAACATCCGCTACACTATTGGGGTAATTGCTAATAGGTACTTTATTAATTTGACGAATTGGCTGTGAGAGTTAAGGCGAAACCTCCAGGGCAGTCCATGGTCTTACTTTTTTTTTGCAATCCTCAATTAAACACAATTCTCTAAGTTCATATTTTCCTATTGAAATTCATGAAGTCTTGACATTTGAGGCCAATTACATTTTAAGTCTATCATCGCAGTCCACTGCTGGAGATAGGCCTCACCCAGGCTGCGCCACAACACCCTGTCCTCCGCCTTCCGCATCCAGTCCCAATCCCAGCCACTTTTTTAAGGTTCATCTAGCTGGGGGGCGTCCCACACTACGCATGCCGAAACGCGGTCTCCACTCCACAGGACTCGTCCACAGGCCAGCGGTCCTTCGACAAAAATGGCCGGCCCACTGTCACAACAATTTTAAGCATTATAATTCTGTAAATACATGTTTGTTACGGTCGCGAATATTATCAAGTAACGATAGAAAATTTGAATTTCACGGTTACGCATCTTTCTAAAACAGTAATATCGTGTCTGTTTTTGAAATGCAACTGTAATGTAACGCTGCAAATTTCATAAGACAACATCCACATATATTAAAATTCTAGTCGAACTTATCTATATAGATACAAGTACATCTGTTATTCCAATATCCTGTATATGAAAGCTATCGTGCAATCAAATATACATACCCAAGTAATATTCCCCCGCGATTAAACTTTTACACTTCCAGCCAATTAAAGGGGAATGCAATAGATTTGCACACTTTTGCACAAGTCCTGTTTTCTATACTTGTTAGAGAAAAGACAAGCTGGTTTATTATGCTGAGCTTTCTACGTGTTCGGTGGATTAGCAAGCAAATCGTGTAAACAGTGAAAGTGCTTTGACGGTGTTAAAATTTGCTTGGATTCTGATACGTACTTTGTTTTACCTAACTTATTTTATTGGTAGAGTTTTAAAGGTCAGAAAACTAACAATAATGATTACTCTAGATTAAAAAATGAATGCATTAAAAGAGCCTACAGATGGTATGGTTTCGAGGAAGGTGTGTTCGGAATCTGCAAACAATCTTGCAATGACTAATTTGTTCATTATCTAGTAAACTTTTTAGTACCACCTCGTGTCGACACGAGAGCCCATTTCCCATGTCCTCTCCTTTAACTTAGAGCTTTATCAGGTTTTTCATGCCAGAAGATGATTGCATTGTGTAAGAAACCTTTTTCTAATACCCGCTAATTAATAAGCTGCTTATAATTTAATGCTTCCTATCGAAATTTTAAAGTTCCATTTGGTCTAGTGTCTAAAATACATAATTATGTATTATAACAACTAGATTTACATTTTCATTTTAGAAGACTCTCGGACGAAGCATGAATATAGAAAATATTTACAAGTTACCCAGGTGCTTCGCCTCGCATGTTACAAGTTGGTTCGTGAAACTATAATGAATGCCTCTCCAGGGTGCATTACTTTATACGAAACGGACAGGTTTTTCTGTACTTTTATTATTTATATGAAACTTTTCTCACCTCGTTTTGTGAATTCGTTGAGCATGAAAGCTATTTTTAACTATGTCAGGCAGTTTGATGTAGATTACTATTTTATTCAAACTTTGTTTGTACAGTTTTTACAGTACAGTTTTTAAACTGTTATAGAATGCATTCTCAAGAAATGAAAGCAATTTTACACTAATAACCGGGTTCACAAGGTTCGATTTTGGTTGATCAACTGCTAAGCCGAAAGCGATTTGGACCTATTGAATTTAAATTTAAAAGTATTTTTTACTGGCGCTCTGTAGTTTCTGCCTACCCTGACGAATTGAAGGCGTGAGTTAATGTATATATTTTTGTTGAACAAAAGTGTTTTTGACTAAAACGGTATTCCTAGGAGATGCTTTTATAATCGAAGTTATTCAAGTGTGGTCTCTCCCCGTTGCCCCTCCCCAACAATTATGACCTCTCTTTTTAAAGCTATCATGTTTTAAGTAGGCTAAATATCATAAATACCAATGCAGATTCATATTCTCGTGCAAGGGTAGAGCTATCCCGTGCCGGACGGCGCGTATGTGTTCCACGCGCGCCTCAAAGAGATGTCAGCAGATAAGGAGGGGTCCGTCAGGGCCGAAGCCTGCCGGGGCAGCGGGATTGTCCGAAAGGGTTACCGCTGCCCCGGAATATAAAGGGCTAAGGAAGAAACACGGATGGGTTTTAGTCAGTAAGAGTCTGACACTCCCTTCCGCTCCACCCAGAGCGGGAGGGGTCATTTGATGATTTCCCATCCTTAAAAAAAAAAAGGGTAGAGCTATCCCATGCTGAATATATGTATAGGAATTTCCAATGCATTACGAATAACATTGCCATGAAGTTACGTACGCTATAATACAACTAGTCGTAGTACCTACATACAATGAGGCATACACTGCCGTGCAATTTATATATAATTACGCGGGGCGCTCTCACAGAAAACCCCGTATTTTCCAACAATGAGCGGCAGTTAGGAAGCAGTACACTGCAGTGCATTGAAAGTATAAGTGTAGCACTGGAGTGTAATGCGTGTGTAATGTCGTGCACCGCAGGGCGTGACCGACGCGGTTTGAGTTTGACAGGCTTGGCGTTAAGTTAGGGCTACTGTTATGTTACTGTCACCTGAGAATTTTGTCGTCATGCTATAAAGTAAATATATCAAGCACCTACTAGGTAGAAGCTGATCAGGAAATAAATTTTCTTAGGGCTGTTTTTTCGAACGCCATATTTCTTTATCCCAGTCCATCTTGGACTCGGATAAAGATGCAAATTATCTTTTTGAAATTAAAACTTCTGTGCTCTTGACGATCTTTTCGTTTTATTTGGACAGTGAACAAAACTAAACTGTCACGTTCGGGTTAGTGACGCTGAATCGGGTATACTCGGCTGCAATCGGTCGCTGAAACGCATATAATCAGCGCCGAATCGCATCTACTCGGCTCCAGTCGTAAGTTTTCACTTCTATCGTGTGGTCATACGCACTCCCTCCTTATACTTAAAAAAAAAACTTGCAAACGTCAATTTAATCACAGATAAATGATATTATTTTGACGTTGGAAATTAGCCCTTAACAGATTTACGTTCGTGGATACGAAGGGTATCCACGAACGTGGATCCACGCGAGACACAGTGGCTTTTTAATTGTTTCTGTAATTGCGTCATTTCAACAGTTAATAGTAAATACCTACAGACTGATTATGATATAATGTTAATTACATTTCTCAGTGGTCTTGCCTCATGTGGCGCTATAACGCACTTCACTGGCCTTTTAATATTCAACTATTTAATATTAGCCAAGACCAAAACGTTGTAAGGAAACTTGCCATATTATTTTATCTTCATCTTAACTATTATTACGCTGACCGAGATACCAAACCTTTACAAAATAGTAACAATCATCTTTTTAGATAAAATTTTTGTAATAGCCCGACAAAATTATACAAATTTGGACTAGCTGGTTGTTAAAAACATATTTTAGTGTTACCAAACATATCATAATTACGTCATGTTCGACAGCCCTGTAGAACAACATTATAATCCGTTGGGTAAACTGTGAAATGTTTACCATTAATGTGGCCTCAAGTGTACGGACGTATGATTAATATTTGTATAATTATGGTGCAATTATTTTGTCCGCAAGTTTTCCGGTTCTTCGTGGTCATTATTATGATGTTTGTGATTTGAAAACGTTTTGTAAATTAAATGTTTTCTTTCTAGATTATTATCTAGACTTGCTTTGATAATACTAGGATATTCATAAAGTATGAATGGAGGAAAGGAAACGTCTGAAACTGTTTTCTTTTGTATACAGTTTAGTTCAAGCAGCCAGTGTTATTGTTCGAAGTAAGCAGTTCCTTGTACATAAGTAATGCGTAGATTATACTGCAATGCTACTGAATTATAGATATATACTTCAGGTTAATGACCTTCATTGAACGTTATAGTGAATGATATCAATTTCATGCTTATTGTTATGTATTATTTTGATTTAGTCCCGGATGCAGATTATTTATGGAATTATAAATAACTAGCAGCGTCCCGCGGTTTCACCCGCATGAGTTTCGATCCCGTGGGAATATCGGGATAAAAACTATCCTATGTCCTTTCCCGGGAATCAAGCTATCTCTATACCAAATTTCATCTAAATCGGTTCAGAACAGACAGACAGACAGACACACTTTCGCATTTATAATATTAAGTATGGATTTTTGTCAGTTGCCAATGCGACATATTTGTCAAAATAAAAAAAATAAAAATACAGATTTTCACGACAACTATGAAGAAATATTGAAAATTTTTCGAATTATCGGATGATTGATTATCGGTTTTATTAAATAGGCTACATCACCCCAATTGTGTAAAACACTATCAATCGTAAACAGAATCATTTTGCTAATCCATTGCTTCATATGTTCGAAAAATGTGTCTGCTCAACAACGTAAATAACGTAATGTATGTTGTTGAACTGTCAGAATGAAAACCATTGTTATTTTTAGTGTGTGTTCAGCAATTACCTCGCTGATTTCATACATATTGCAAAATTCCAATTACCTCATAAAGCATTATTAGGCACGTTGTCTGGACAACGTTTATGGTGAAAACGCCAGGGTAGCCCGCGAAATTCAATTTTTTTTACGTTTTTTGCAATTTGCTGGCCAGTACTAAGTTTTACGTTGATTAGAATATGATTCGCGGCCGTAACAAATATGTATACTGTGTGTGTGTACTTTTAGCCTGTATCATCCCACTGCAGGGCAAACGTATCTCCCCACGACTTCCAGCTCTTTCGATCCAGGGCTAAAGAGGAACACTGGTCGTTTGTTTTCTCCAGCTCGTCCCACCATCTTCTACGGGGTTTGCCGCCTTCGAGCTGTGTCAGGGCTCTATGTGTTGGTTATTTTGGACTACAGCTCATTGGGCATACGGCAGACATGGCCAGCCCAGTCCCACTTCAGCTTAGCGTCTTTTTGAGCAACGTCAATAATAATTATTTGTGTACATACACTTAAAAAAAAAAGATGGACTCCGCGCCACGCATATCGAAAGTGAAGCACCGTACCGGTCTATGTGTGCGTGATTGACGATTGACGCTGTCGTGTCACGTAATGGCGGCCGGTCGGCAATGTCGGCATACATGATTTAAATGTGAGCGTGAGGCGTGTTTGTACAAGCGGTCCCGGCATACTTCACGTACTTCACTTTCGATATGCTTGGCGCGGAGTTCATCTTTTTTTATAAGTCTATGTTTATGTGTAGATAGATAAAATACCTAGTTTAATCTTCACCAATAAACAAATTAAAATAATACTGCTTGTAGATGTTAACGACGAGTCATAAAAAGCATGACTAATAACCATAATAATCAATCATTATAATAACAGAACTACAGTGAAAACCAAAGCTGTCGGCAAACACGACCATCACAGCCTAACAATAAACTTTGCAAGGCATCGGTAATACTTAGTGAACTTACTTCAAAAGGCTCGTTCACACGAGTCGAGTAATATCAAATCAATAATATTTGAATATCAGTCTGATACGGGGTCGTGGCTAAATAAGAACAGTTGAACGGGTCGAACTGCTGCGGTCGATCCGTGAATGGATGCCCATTACATCCATTACATACCGAGACCCCTCCGTACCTCAGAAAGTATTCTTAGATCTTTGACTTTTGTTACGGGTAGTCTGAAGTCCGAAAGTCTTTCAACCAGTCTTCCCAAGGTCAGATATTCAGTTGCTCCATGTTAAGTAAATATCCAAACATAGTTGACAAAAGGCTTGGCAAATTTTGAATTTCAACCTGAAATAACTGTAATGCTGAGGAAAACCGTCTTCCTACTCTAAGTACAGTGATTAATTAAAGCTTTTAAGTGAAAGCCAAGTTAAGTGCACTAGTCTAGTGCTCTATAGATTTCAGAAAGAAAAAAAGAAAAAGAAAGAAAATACGTTTATTTGCGGCAAACATGACGCATCAAAAGAAAAACATATAAAAAAAAAAAACAATATGGGAGAAAACATGCGTCACATCCACGCAAAACGGCCATCGCTCAACATAATGCTATGCTTCAGCTGTCGCAAGTGGTTAGGAGAGTTCTTATCTAAGGTGCTGATTACCAAGTTTGGCAATTTATTAGTAATAAGATAGGTAGCTTACGGAGACTGTGACCTCCGAGTTTGTTACGGTGTTTCTTTTCAGAGTAGTCGGATAGAATATAGCGACCTCATCAAGTAAAAATATACCTATTTACTTACGTAAAAGTGTATTTTTTTTAAACAATTTACAAAACTAAATATTATTATTTAATCCTGTATTTTTCATTCACATTACCTAAAAACACTAATTTCTAACTGCACAAGAGTCAGCTAGCGAAGTAAGTACTATTTTATAATAAAAATATATATGTTTGTATGGGCCTGCCTTGCCTGAAATAAATAAATAATCCTACTGTAGCCTATTCCACTATTCAAAACCATTTCAATATCAGCCGGTACTAAAGTGTGATGTAATCTAAATCACGCATGGAATATAAAACGAACGAGCTGTTTAAGTACAGTTTTATTGATTTTATAAGCACATTACGACAAATGGATTACTCATTATAATTACGTGGTAGGGCTGTAATAATGATTTTGTTATTACAATGGCTTGATAAGTTATCGCGCCTGTTTGTAATTTAATTATTAATAATACATTAAACCTTCTGGTATAAATGGTCGTAAGTGTATCTGAGTGTTCCGAGTTTGATTCTCAATTGATGCAATAGGCATTGGTATATTACCTAATGAATAATTTATAGATTCCTTTAACTAAAAAAACAATAATAAGAAATACTATGTCAATGTCAAATTCTTTGGGAAAATTGAGTGATATTTTCAGTAGCAGAATAGATTTGAAATTATGGCCAGTGATAGGCTAGGTAGTGGTGATAGGCTTTCGGGGGTCCTAATTTCGGACAATCTTTGAATTAGGGAGAATCATAACTAGTATGTAACGATCTATTCTGTATAATCATCACCGTGATGACTTAGGTGAAGTGAGTTGTCAATGGTGTCAATCCCTGACATCAGGTGGAATGACAGCTCACTTCAAGCTCACTTCACTGAAGTTAAACGGTGAGATCTTTACAGAACAAACATGCAGATTATCTGCCGATCTCATCGAAAGATACAGAAGTGACGTAACAATTTGGGTTTTAATTTAATTCGAAGAAAAAAATTAATGAGATTCAATTTCGATGAGAACCACAGGATATTACAACATTAATAAACCATTAAGGATTCAATAAAACGTTGAGTAAGTTAGCGTTGAAGGATATAAAAGACATAAAATATGTTTCGCAGAAGATTGCATTGCTTCAAGAGATTTAAGTGCATGTATTTCAAAAAAAATCTTGTAATAATGTTACAAGAAGCTTGGTATTTTCAAAACCTTACGTCACAAACGGGACTTTTAATGAATTAAAACCTATAAAGTATTTTAAACAGGGTCCCATTAAAATAGATGGACACATTTTAACACAGCGCTCTATACGTCTAACCAAAGATAATAATATCCAAGCAAAAAAAAAACACTGATTATATTGAATTTATTTTGACCTAAAATAATATTAGTGTATTTTCGTTAGCTGATTATTTTTCTTGTAAGTATCTAATGTCCTTACTTTGGTGGTCTGAATGATTTCTACAAGTTTGTCCATCTTTTTAATGGGACCTTATATGTATAAGTGAACCCTTAAATCATTTTTGCATTCTTGGGTAGGTACTTATAGTAAAGTTTTGAGTTGAGCTACACGATTACTGACAAATACTTGTATTGACTGGACTGGTCCACTGAAATCTATGTGGTACTATCCTCAAAAGACCATTTCAGTCATCAATCTGCATGGTCTTCACATGATCTGACCAAGATTATGTCTGTACTTTAAGAGACTGACTTCTGAGTTTGTTTCGGCCTATTTTCTCAGAGTAGTCAGATAGGAAATGCCAACCTCATTCGCCAGTTTTTTTTTTTTATGATTCGCAAATGTGATTCCGTTATCCTGTTTATAGAATAAACAATCTCATTTAATTTTTTTTTTTTTATTTTTTTTTTTTTTTTTTTTTATTTTTTTTTTTCATAGTAATAAATTGCTATCACTTATTTATCTGCCAACCGTTGTGACTATAATAATTTTCACTTAGTGCAGTCATTGAGAACCATTTTTCAGCAATTATTAATTACGGTAATTTTGAACAGTCAAGAATCAGAAACGAACTGGGATAACCAAAAAACTCGAGTCGTGTGCTGTAGGTATATTATGTATTAAATAACACACAATTAAATAATTAACAACGTCTAAGAGTTTTAATCAAAATGGAAAAAAAGTGTCGTGACCGTCAAAATTTTACAATTTTGTGGGCCTAACTCTACTGTCACTTCTTTCGGCTGTCTACGAAAACGAGCGTTGCGGCTCTGTCTCGCATAGGGTACCATAGGTCGCATAGGGTAAAAACCTATACAATGTGAGGTCAGCTAAAAGCCTGGAAATGTATAGCTTCATGTGTTGCGGTGTGTACTATACGTGTTTTTGTGACAAAATAAACATTATATTTTTTTCTATCGAACGATACAAAGTATCTAATACCTATGCTTTAAGGCGATTAATATCTACTGATACTCCGACGCCGACGTCGATCAACCGTAGTTGGTTTACACCTTAAAGAGCATAGCCGATACACTCACCACTAAAATATCGTCTGTACACAGCTTTACGACGCGGAATAACCGGATCTCAGTAATGCGGTGTCGCAACAACGCGTTCAAGGACGCGCACTGACCGCCGCGGCCGGCGAGCGCTTTCACTATCAGCAGTTCAAGCACCACGTAATTGGATTAGTACGCACGAAGATGGACTGGTATTCAAATTATATGTTTATTACGGAGTAATTGATGGGCGAAGGCCAATTAAGAGTTCATGTAAGAAACGTGGGTGATTAATTTTTTGAGGTTTAAAGATGTGTATGAAGAAATAAGTAAGTAATTTATTCTTGTTTAAGGTCATTGATTGCATTTAGATATTTAGGTACCTGTGATCGGGCATCTTATAGCATCAAGATAACTATCTTCTTTTTCATTGGTATACCTACATTCAGATTTATAGAAGAATCTTATGAATAATTATTCTTATGAGAAGCTAATAATTATTTTTCATCAAATTATTAATTTTAAAATATTTTTAATAAAACAGTTCTAAAATAATCTGCTGAAAGTCCTTAGAGTTAGGTACCTACAAATTTACAAAAAAAAAAAAATGTGGAACGTTGCCATAGCAACTAGCTTTTGCACTACATATTAAAACATTACAACTTGTTCCTAGGCCAGTGAATGTTTATTGTCGTTCACTGTCCTAGGCACATTTTCATTAGTGAAATAACTCACTTTAAGGATTACTTCAGGACTATGGGTAAATTTTCAATTTCCCAACGCATTGAACCGTGAAAAATTTAAATAACGAACTCATTGCTAAAGTTGGGTTTTATGAACGAATTCGGGACACGTGCCTTTGTATTGTACCTTTACTGCGAATTTCATCGTCATTATCATCATCAGCCTATATAGCAGTCCACTGCTGGACATAGGCCTCTCGGCAACTTTCATCCAGCTGCTACCAGCCACTCTGCGAGAATCGTCGCTCCACCTAGCCAGAGCGCAAAATTACTATGAATTAACTTCGCAATTAATTAAATTATCCATCGCGTTGAATTATCTTCGAAGTTCATCGTAATTTAAGGTTTTATCTTGAGTTTGGGTAGATGAAACTGGCTCATTAATTTGAGCTGTTTGTCTGATCTAGAACATTTTTTCATTGTTTTGTAAAAGTATTTCATTATGGGTTTGTGAACCTTCATTTTTTTACTATTCTCAATTTTAAACTAGCAAAGCATTCATTTCAAATAGACCATAATTTCGTATTATTTTTTCAGTGTGGATTCTCTTATAGAGGAACTACAATATTTTAAAATCACTAAACGCTAACGACGCAAGTTTATGTCTACTTACTTTATGCAGTTTATGGGCTATAAAAAGCGGCTCCTCATAAACATGTCCTTAAAGGTGAAACATTAAAAACTTTTATACTATTTTTTGGCATTTTACACCTGACATAGGGTATTCTGGAAGTCAATACACAGTCCAGCATAGCCATTTTCAAACACTATACGATTCCGTACCAAATCGAACATCAATTAATGTTATCGAAGGAGTCCTCTAAACGCTGCACGGTGTTCAAAAATCCGAAACCCGAAAGAGTTGACAGTTTTTAAACCAAATAGACGACCGCTTTCATCAGACACCTGTTTGCTGTCGAGGACTAGGCAACCAATAACCAAACGAAAATGAAATGAAGGTAACTGAAAAGGTTCTGAATAGCTATGCAGATAAATATCTGTTTTTAGTCCTATAGAATATACATTCGGTGTCATTTTGCTGCCGGTGAGTGACGATACATCGTTAATCATGGCTGGCCATAAATCAAAATGTAAATGAGTTTGAATATCAATTGCCACTCTTTTTTTTTCAATGTATTTTGCACCAGATCGATCGAACCACGACGACACAAAGTCAGTCTTTGCATTTTGATATTTTTGTGTTTTGTTGATAAGTTAGACCAGCTTATTGCAGCGGGATTGTCCGAAAGGGTTACCGCTACCCCGGAACATATAGAGCTAAGGATGGTTTTTCACGGATGAAGAGTCTGACACTCCCTTCCGCTGCACCCAGAAAAAATAAATCAGCTTATTCATTTTTTACAAACAATCCAATGAGTCTGTTCTAATACAATAAATAATGAGAATAGTGAACTCATTATTATCATTTAAAAATTGATTTAATAGATATATATAGGTGTACATATTTTATAGAAAGCATTATTATTCCAATATTGCTAAAAGAATATCCGTCTATAGCAACCTACTATGCTTAGAAATGGACAACTGCATTCATCTTTCTGAGTGACCACCCGCTTGAAAATTTTAAAGTGACTGTAATTGGTTGAATTGAAATAAATGCTTTTAGTTTGAGAATACTTCCACCAATTCTAAGACGAAACGTTTCAGCACATTCTCGAGGTGCGTGTTACGTAGTTAAATACCTACCTATGTACATTTATTTAGAAGAACGTATTATGTCCAAAGGATGCGTTCGCTTTCACTACCACGCGTCCAAATTATACGTAATTGGATTTTTATGGTCTAACAGACTTGTACGCCTACTCGCCTACGGTCACTGCCTACGGTTATATCTGTAATGGCGATACCATTTGAATGAAATCGAAATAGCAATAAATGCCGTATTAGTTTCGATATTAATGACTGAGTTACGAAATCGTAGTTCGGTGGTTGTTGTTGTAAAAGCGGTTAGGTACTACCTACTAGCATAGCGTGAGCATTAAGAAGGTAAGTAATGAACTATATGCACTGCAGAGCTGCAGAGTTTTCATAATAACTACGGAGATACAAGCATTTATCCACTTACCGCATAGACCTTCTAAATTTTATTGGACATTGGATTTTGATTCGGTTTTCACTACTTTTAGCATTACTTAGAGCATTTATTTCAGAAAGTATAAATGTGTGTGTTTTCAATGACTGGAGCCCTCCTGGGTAGGGTAGGTATGAGTTCTATGAAAAGTGGGTGGAGTCGAAAGTGTTAATACATTATTATTTAACTTAGATATAGCACTGAAATGTCAATGATTTAATATGTAGCCATGATTCAAAGAACTGGCCACGTATTTCTATTCATGAAACGTTGACTGAACTGAACAAGTGCCTCCTAATAACTGAGATGAACATTAAGGGGGAATCACAGCACTCGACATTCAGATTGCTGATCGTAATTTGCGGACAGGGGGACAGTAATGCCCATCCTCTTGGCATAAATCCTGAGTCATCTGTTATGTCACCCAGGTGGGAAAGGCAGCTTTTATTATTTCTAGAAACTATCATTAAATTTTTATATATCAGAACGTTTACCTGAACCTATTACGTATTCTAACCACAAAGTCGTTTCACCGGTTTGTAAACTACAAAACAATTGAAAAAACCAGCATTTGTTTTCTAGCAATTTCGAGCACAAAATTGATGATTAAGGACATGGCTATTATATTGAGCACGAGACTCAAGGGAATATGCGAAAAACACCTGAGATCGATTATTGTAAAAAATATTCCATTCGACTGTGGGAATTAAGGAAGACATGTATTGTGACTTCCACCAATCCTCACTGGGAGCTCGTGGTGGATGACGGCCCACTCCCTCTCACAGAGAGGAGCCCGTGTCTCAGCACTGATTATGCTATGCCAAAGAAATCATTATGTGAATTTATTACTTCAAAGTTTGCACATAGAAAGTTTGCTAGGAATCCGGTATAATAAAATTGTAAAGTAATCAGGAGTTATGTAAATTATATGCTTTTTTATTGCGTTTTTTCTATGACTACATAAGAACACATCGGTACTTCCTGTAGTTGTCAGTTTGACATTAATTGTGTTTATTTTCTCTAATTTATGGAGGTAACTACAAGCCAAGCGGATGATGGGATTTTCCATCGGCAAAATTACTATCTTCTTTATAATTCTATTTATGTAAAGTTTCATCTACCAACTAGTCAGAGCAACCAGCGCTGGGGTTCTGTCTCGTATAGGGTCATAGCATTATGTTGAGCGACGGCCGTTTTGCGTAGATGCGACGCATATTTTTAAAGTCTTTAGGCACTGAATTTGCACGAAGCCTTCCTTACTGTGTATCTGACTATGTATTAGGAAACTTAATTACTAACTTTAAGACCAACACTGTACCAATACCTATTGCAAAATAAATGATTACCTATGATTATGATTAAATCAACAACTTTTATAACAAAAACTCGCTGAATTCCTATAGCAGTGTTTCGGCACCTGCCAAAGCCACAATCCATGTTAGAGCGGTTCCGCACTACATCCGATCCGAATCCGAATTAAAGATCCGACTTCAATCCGAATTGGAAATGTTCTAAATTCGAACGGATAGAGTTCGGATCTAGTGCGCAACCCCTCATACAAATAGGACTATGGTCATTTCGGACCGGCATTTCTCGGATTCGGATCGGACGTAGTGCGAAATCGCCCTTAGATACCCAGATTGAAGATTTATTGAATTTTGTTATTTTGTTGTCCATCACCAACTCAAGTGTTAGATAATTTAATTAAATTACTCAATCCTAAGGTCTTGAACATCACGAGCTCCAGTCGTGCTTAGCCATTGAAGCAGTACCTAAAACAAACAAACAAACAAATTAAACTAACTTAAAAGTTAAAATAACAATCACGTAAACCATTCTAATTTTAGAGGTTAGCTAGTATCGATCAATCATAAAACGATTAATATGCAAATAATTTTTAATAGGTACTCTTCACTTTCTAAATTGTATTAAAATGTGTGCGACCGTGCGTGGGTTTGTAATTACAGCGGTTCTCAAAATGGTGCGAATTATTGGTCCTTTTTGGGAGTAACTAATTATAAAAAAAAAAATCTACTGCAAAAAAAAGATTTGTGTCTGAACTTTTATTTTGTTACATGGGACTTAAACATAACTGGCAAAGTGTGGGTGTACTATAGGTGTACCTCTGCCAAAACTTTTGGGGAATACAGTATGAGGAAGGCAGTTGCCAGCCAGACACAACACCCGTCTGGTCGGAGGATCCTCCCTTTTCTATAGAGAATGAGTGAACTTTACACCCTGTTCTTGTCCTGTATATTAGAAAAGTAGTTGTGAGGTTCTTGAAATTTGGAGGAGGAGCTGTTCTGTGGTACTTGCTCGTCTTGATGATGATCTACGCCGCACAGTGCCATCAAAATTGGGAACAGATGTTTCTACCGTGTCCTCTCGATAATTGTCTAGGTTGTTACTGCGATTTCTATATCATCATTCAGCCGAAAGACGTCCACTGCTGGACATAGGCCTCCCCCAAGCACCTCCACTTCGACCGGTTCTGTGCTTCTCGCATCCAACGGGTCACAAGGTCGTCGATCCACCTGGTGGACCAACACACACTGCTTCAAATTTCAAAAACAACACACTATTTCCATATGCTTATGTATATTGTTGTTATAGCCAAATCTTATAACCTATTCATTCATTGAGCAAAACAGAACAAGAAAGCATCATCTTAGAAACCAACATCTAATAGGAGAACCTACTAAATCAACATGCCACAGAGCACAGTAAATCTTCACCAGAATAAATAAATTAACGTAATCAGTTCATGATCAAACATTTCTACACAATCTGTGGTCGTTAGCGCGAAGTAATTTGGCGCCCAGTCCACGCAGACCGATCTTTGCGTCACCGCAGCGTAGTCCACATCAATCACGTTACGCAATAGTTCCTGAGATGCGCTAGACTAACGTGTGGATTGTGATGCAATTTTATACCCTGATTTTGTAGGAAATGGCCGTGTGGTGCGATATTTGATGTCATCGGATTTGTTTGATGTTGCAGGTTTTTGTTTTCGAACATGGATGTACCCATTTTTACTTCCGTGCTCATTATAGAAGCATTATTGTAGTTGCTGTTATTAACGTGACCACCTACTGAGTACAACTAATTAAAAAAGATCCAACGACTCGAAAATAAAAGGATGAAGCTATGTAGCTAAATATCATGTCCTACGTTTCCCGTCAGCTGCACGTTACAGGAACTGATGAACGGACGCTAGTGATGGCGCCAAACACGTAGCCGAATTCTGGGTCAAGTCCATTTTGAATGCCATCGACATGCTAAGAAGATAAAGAAATAAATGACGAATTTGTGGTAATTTGACTAAATATTTTTTCATTCTGCTATAATAATATCTATGTCGCAGTCAACTGGTTAAATTAGCCGTTCAGTTAACTGCCTAGCCTTTAGAAGTAGTGCTCGCCTCGCTTCGCTCTCTCGGCTCGCACGCGGTTGATCACAGTTCTAACCTAACCTAACCCATTTGGTCGGGGTGCCCTGCCTTAGTTACAGCGACCAATTCGGCTCGCGCGTGAATGGTTACAGACTTCCGACCTAAACTGTAATTGAATATTATTCAGGCCGTTAGTTGAACGGCCGCCGTTTAGTTAAAAGGCTAGGCGGTTAATTTAACCAGTTTGCTGCGACATCTACACAGTTATTTTTAAACCGCTGGAAAAGTTATTCCATTATAAATTCTAATTACTCATAAACTAATCCAAATAAAGCAGTAAATATATCAAACCATTCAAAACTTAAAGTACTTAAACTTAATCAATAGCAATTAAAACCCGTTGTGGCGTGAATAATTAATGATAGTCAAGCCCGCGATTGAGAACCACTGACTTAATAGCCCTGACATGTCAGGAGTCAAATGCAGTGACCTTGTAATGGCGTACGACGCGCGACGGCTGTTTATGGTTCCGCTTGACGCTTTAATAATAAATTGAATGAGGATTTATGATCTGATTGAGAGGTTAAGGTGCAGGATATGCGGATATGTTGGTTTGAAAGATAAAGTACCTAAGGTACTGCTAAATAAATAGATAAATATTGATGGGACCATAGACTTATAAAAAAAGATGGACTCCGCGCACGCATATCGAAAGTGAAGCACAGTAAGTATGCCGGGACCGTTTGTACAAACACGCCTCACGCTCACATTTACATCATAGTATGCCGACCGGCCGCCATTACGTGACGCGACAGCCACAATCGTCAATCACGCACGTGACATAGATTGGTACGATGCTTCACTTTCGATATGCGTGGCGCGGAGTCCATATTTTTTTATAAGTCTATGGATGGGACTTAAACATAACTGGCGAAATGCGGGTGTACTGTAGGTACACTGCCTAACCCTTTGGGGAGTGCAGGCGTGATGGTATGTTATGTAAATACTAAAGCGGGTTGCAGACCACGAGCTAAGCTAAGTTTGTCTAGCTCAGCTCGCATCGCTAAGGTAATTTTTCATACTTTAATACCTATAGTACGACATATTATTATTGTTTTTGCCAACAACATGTTAAGAGCAAAACAAAAAAACAGCTGTTCCTTACTTTTTGACGAGATATACGAACATAAATGTGATGATTCTTTTTTGCTATTTCATTTTTGGTTCCACAGTAAAAATTATTCATAATTATTTTTATGTTATATTAATTAAAGAGGTATTCCACTCAGAGCACTGATTTCAACAGCACTTGGATGAACGGCTCCTGAGCACTTCCACTAACCGCACTGAAACAAAATTTTGTAACGTGCGGTCCCCGAACGGCACTTGCATACAGTTTGTAGTGATGGGACGTATATATTCTTTGTTCAGGACATTACAAACGTATCGATACGGCAAGTGCGTGTAGAACCACGGAGAGTAAATAAAGGTCTCCGTTATCGTTATGAATAGAGGTTGTTGGTGTTTTTCCAATAACCCTGTATATACACTGGATAAACTTGTTATACTAAATTAACAAACGAACTTTTATAACATAATTACCTACATAACCTAACTAAAACTATGAACAAACTGAAAAATGGCGTCGAAAAATTCCTCCGCATCGCTGTCGACTGGTAATGTACCCAAGAGACTGTCTGCATTGGCAATGTTTGAAGTAGACCAATGACGATCAAATAAAAAAAGCTACCGGTATTCATCTCTAACTGACAATTTCACATTTTTCACACTCACTTTACCTTAATTCGAGGTTCCTCCAAAGTCTTCGTTCAATTAAGGCCGCGATGCATAAAATTGTAAAAAAAAGTTGTTCAACACACGTACCTACAGGTAATTTAAAACTCGTTTACCAAGCTAATATGTTTGCCGACTAACATTTTCATGTGAGAGGATGTTGTGAATTTGCAAAGTGCACGGAACGGTAGGTCATGGAGTAAGAACAAATGGAGCAATAACTTACAAGGCTAATTAATCTTTACCGTAGTTTCCGGCAAAGATAAGTGGCCTCTTCACTTTAGTCTATATCACGGTTAGTTTACGAGCTCTCATTGTGGATGTTCAAAGAACATCTAAGGCGTTATTTGAAGCTAATAGAGGGTTATGCAGGTTTAGTCCAGGGTCCAGTCTGATAATAGAAAACATAATTCAGTTGTCAATCTGCCATATGTTTTCGAAGAGAGCTATGATGAAATCAGGGACCTCAGCAATAATGACAAGAATTCTGATGACGGCGGATGTACTAAGTTTATTGCTTTCGGCATTCGTGGCGGACATAGACACTAAAACTGCCAAAATAATGATACGATGTCAACACAATTTGACCGTAAGTATCTGAGTTGAATTTTGAAAAAAAAAAAAAAACATCGTATTAACACTCCATTTATTTTACATCTTGGCTGTGGCTTACAGCAATCTTGTAATATGGAGTGATGTGACGAGTAAACATTTTTGGGATGCCATTAAGTATCCTTTTGATGTCGCAAACGGATGAATATAAAACAGGAGTTAAAAAGCTACACTGATTATAAAATTCGGAGCAGCGCCAATGAATAACGTTTCCTTTAATCAGGAGTGAAGAACGGTTATCTTTTAGCTTAAGTGCCTCTTATAAGGTAAAGCCGTGCAGGGTACGAAAAGACCCTAATCTAGATAGGGCACGTTTTTTAAAAGTTGGCTTTCCATTACCCGTCCAGAAATATGTAGTTATTTTGCTTACATTGCTCTTCCAGGTTTTTGGAAATTCCCAAATTTGTCTTATCAGGCAGATGTGAGGGGACGCCCTGGAAGGACATAAGAGTGACTTTTTGGTGAAGTTCCCTTCCCTCTCACAGATAGGAATACTGTGTTCCAGCAGTGGGAACATTATAGGCTGATTATGGTGATGTTCCTCAGAAAGATCAGTTGCGTAGTACTCGCAATCGGCGTGCGTGTATGACCAGTGTGCAGTGGCTTTATTTTTACATCAAAACGTGTCCACTATACATTAAGGCCTTCTCAAAGAGGGTCACAAACTATGTCTGGAATCGAACGTCATTATATTTATTAATATCCACTTAAAGGTTAATTTGACACCCACTACACACCACAAACCAAAGCAATGAATATAACTAAATTCGAGATGAAACTTCAATCGTCACGGTCGTGGGCGAAGTCGCAAGGGACGCCTAGTTTAAAAGATGTATGATGTACAAAATGGCCAGGGATGGGCAAATTCAGATATTATAGATTTTAAAATATGGGTTTATTTATTAACGTTGCTTAAAGTTAAGAGACGTTTATTCATCAAAAATGTATGGTTAAACAGTCGCTTTATGATTTAAGGGGATATTAATATTTCTTTTTACTTTTCTCCGGATTTTTTAATAACTTTTCAGCTAAGGCGTAAGTAATTGAAGGAGTACACTTACTAAATACTTTGTCGTCCATTTACTATAAGTAATGTTTAGTGTATATCTTTTGTTGGAGAGCCTAAAATAAATAAATAAAATCAAATAAGTATAAGCAGTTAAATTGGCATATATTTGATCAACTGTACGTTCACAGCTGTGATTTAATTATAGGTACGAACAATTTAATTTGGTAGTCAATTTTGACAAAACAATTAACTCCCCTGACTTGATCTACAATTGTGGAGATGTAGATAATTAAACCTGTTCGAATTGAAAACACGTTTAATTTAATTCCTGATGATTATTTTGACTGAAATAATTGAATTTAAAACAAAAACAAACATATGATTTAAATGAACCAACCCTGATACCGCCTCCATCGGAGACGACTCATAACTTCGCTCCCAGTTTTCCCAAGAGAGGTGACCGTTTCTATTTATAGTGAAAGGCCCATCAGCATCTATTTTTAGCTGCATATCAAGTACAAGGTTGTTTCCGCCATATTTTTGGACTGACAGGCTAATTTGAGGATATTTGAGAAGGATGGGAGTGGCTTGATATCTCAGGGAAGTCGTAAGTCCGCTTTGGGATGATTATTAGTTGTTGGAATATGAAGTAAAGCGTGCGTGTTTTCTAGTGTTTTATACAGGGTCAAATTAAATTAGCTGACAAAACTTCACAAGCGTGACTTGTTAAATATAACCCAGTAGAGACTGGACAATTGAGAGGTGAAGTTGTAATAAGTACCTAAACTATTGAAAGTACAGGACGATTTGCAGTTTCTAATAAGACTACCAACTGCTATTACTAAATCGTTTTTTTTTTAAACATTGCTTTTAAAAGCGAGCTCAAAGATATTGCCATTATTTTCTTGATACTACGACCGAGTAATTCTCTAAGTTGATGTTAACAGCTTACTAAAAAATGGACCCTTTTTTGCATTGTAATGGGCACGATATGCCCATAGAAGGGCAGTATTTTCACTATTGGGTAATCAGTAAGAGTACACAAAACTATCAGATCGGTTGAATGTTGTGATCGCGTGCTGTTTTATCCTCCGTCATAAATTCACTGCTTCTAGGGACTGTTGTTCTTAACCTCGATATTTCTTCGAAAGTTTATTTCTGCTAGAGTGGTAGTAACAACCTTAAATAACTGATTTGTACCTACTTTCAAGGTTTTTAGGCCTACTCTAGTTACAAGTTTTTTCTTCACTGGGTTCGACACGATATCGTGACCTGTGCAGAGCACGTAACTACGTATATGACTTTATTGGTATGCAATTTGTTTTTATTTTTTTTCGAATGGGTAACCTAACATACCACGCCACTAGTCCACAAAAGGTTGGGCAGAAGTGCATAGTACACCCATATTTCACCAGTTGTGTCTAGGTTCTATGTAACAGAACACTGAAAGAAATAAGCACTAAACACAAATAAAAAAACATTGATCAGAATTTTTTACTGATACGAAAACGGTTAAAGCTTGAGGCAAAATGTAACCGTCATGACAGTAAACTTTAACGTTTTATGTAGCTGTTAAAAGGTCATACAATTAACTGTTTTATTCATTTGGTGATATCGTTCAAACCATTGAAATTTACTTACATTACAGTAATGGTGTTTTTTTTTTGTTTTTTTTCAGTAAATAGTATGTTCAATCATTAAAAGTCACTGTTTTGTCTTTTACTGTTTTACAAACATTTCTTCTTACTGTATAAAGTCAGAAGGTAAGTCTAAATGAAATCGCTGTGTAGTAAAAAATATTTTATTGCAGTGAAGTCGAGAAGTTTGACATCACCTGGGCACAAATACAGGTTTCGGGACTGCTGCTCAGAAATTTCTAATGGAAAAACCTAATTAAACTTTGCCCTGCCTTAGAATCGACCAAAGACACAGAAAATAAAATAAAATAAAAAAAACTATCGAGAAAATTATGTAGGTATTATTATACCAAAAGCGAGTTTTAGAGTGCCCAGGCAAGGTGACTTAGATTAATGTGTACAGAAAGACGGATCGGATTGGTCCACATTTGCAAATTCGAAGCAAGGAAAAGGGAAGGTCTTTGTTCTCGTATCGACCTGCACGTTCGAAAACAGGTCTCTAAATTATTGCAGTGCAGGTAAATGGGGAATTGCCGCACTTAGCAGGTGAATGTTGGTCATATCGGTTTGTTGTAATTAGCAAACAGAAGGACACTGTTGCTTATTCTCCAGTCGCCTTTTTCAATGAGAGGATATTCGCGTTCAGTATTTATTTCCTCGCGTGCTTGCCGGAAAATATTCCACGGGATCTGTGTGGCAAATCCGGTCAGTAGGTATTGCGTCAATGCGGTGCCATTCAGGGGAAAAGACATACGGACAAAAAAAAAGTAAATTTCTATGACTCGTTTCCACACCTCACACCTACAGTTTTGACTTCGCTACTGTTTTATTAGACATGTATGTATCGATTAGTAGCAGACAGGAAAATGGAGCAGCCTACAGCTGCTTTAATTTTTAAGCCTTTTATTGCCTCAGAGGCAGTAAGAGTTACTTCTAAATTGCTGTGAGCAACACGAAAGTTTTCTCCAGATTTTTCCCATGATCCAAAAATACTAATTGAATTAAGAACTTCATTTCAACTGTTAGTTATTTTTACTTTAATTTAACTTGGTTGACGTCAAAGTCAGGGTTTCCGTGATTCTTTTACATTGTTTAAGTGCTTTGTGAGGCCCTGACCAGACTCAAAAACTGTGACAAACAAAAACAAGAAACAAACTATGTTGGTATTTAATTGGGGTTTTTGAAATGTTATTTATTAGAAAAGATTATTTTTATGGAAAGGTTAGGTTGGCGGATTGTTATAATTAATGTTAAATGTATATGTGTGTGTTGTGTGTATGTTATGTTGTTGTTGTTTGTGTATTGTTGTTGTGTGTTGTTATTAATTTTTATGTGTGTTTTATGAAGTATCCTTGGCTATACACGTTGTAAAAGAGATAGACACGTTAACTGTTTTCATGAAATTATCACAAGATAATAGTTCGCCGAAATATTTCAACCCTGGTGCGTCTAAAATCATGTACTGAACACATAGTAACAGTTTGTGCATTGATATCCCTACACCCCGTGTACAGTCACGAGCACTAATATGTCAATACTTGGCAATTTTCAATTGCGATTTTTCCGTGAAATATTTCAACGTTGAAAAATTTAATATAATTTATTATGGGTTCGAAAATACTATGTTCATAATAACATAAAATTTCATTCGAAAATAAAGGAGAAAATCGCCTTTGAATAAAGCCAAGTGTATACATATTTATGCTCGTGACTGTACATACATGGTTGTCGTTGGTCTCGGGGTTGCAGGTGCGATTGCTGAGCATGGGGTTCTGGGTTCGATTCCCGGGTCGGGCAAAGTGTTATAGGATGTTTTTCCATTAGGAATTTCTCGGAGTTTGGAAGTTGGTGGTGTAATACTCCCGTGCCTCGGAAAGCACGTTAACCCGTTGGTCCTGCGGCTGATCTGTCTTCGGTCGTGTCGGATTGCCGTCCTATCGGACACCATGAGAGTGAAGGAAGAGGGGGTGCACCTGTCTGCGCAGACACTTGTGCACTATAATATCTCCCGCGCTGAAGGCTAGATCAGCCGCCATGGCCGGAATACGGCTTAGAGGACTATTATATTTTTGTTTTACTAAACTCCGCCTGTGTAAAAGTAACCTATTCACTCGAGACTTGAAAACTTCCAGGTTAAAGATAAGAAAACTCCGGCAAGGAGTTTTTACTCCTTAGCAGCACGAAATAGTATGTTTAACCATTTTGGTGGTACATAAGGGCCTCCTTATGCCAGTATATACATGTCCTAGTTATATACGTACTTCCCGTAAGGGTCTCAGGGGACGGCTAATGGATTGTGGCTAAGTGGTTTGGGTAGTGGCATCCACCTGGCTAGCAATATCATTATATTTCTCTCATAGCGGTGCCATTTTAAACCTATTTTGACATTATACTTTACGCTGATGTCCAAAATAGGTTATTTCCTTCAGTTATTAATTTTTTTTAGGTATGTTTTAGGCTTTATTATCCGTGCTTGCAATGTAATGTATATTTAAAGTGTGATTTGGTAACTAAAAATATTTCGACATCATACTTACGCAGTCAAAATAGCTTATTTACTATATTTATACTTTTTTTAGGTACTATTTAGGCTTGAAACCATTCATTATCTGTGCTTCCAGCACATTTAAAGCGTGATTTGGGAGTATTTTGCGAACGGCTTTGTATGAAAGACATTTTTATGATCCACCGCGAATCAATTTGATATCTAGTAGAGCTCTACTAGACTGTATCAAATTGATTCGCGGTATACAGCTGTATAAACGTTTAAAAACGACTCTTTATTATGTATTTTTACTCTTTTAAACCTACCTGAAAATTTTGCTAACCTTAATGACTATTTAGGTTGTACTGTGTGGCTAGTTTCTTATTTTCCATTAAAGTTTTCATATTATTACAAAACAACAGTTTTTTTGTAGCAATTAGCATTATAGGTAGGTTTGCTAAATGTACTTCGTTACAGCGGTTTTTTTTGCAATTCGTCATTTAAATAATAGACAAGTATGGAAGAAAAAGACATGTTGCGCCGGCCCCAAATAATTTGGGATTATTGCAAATTATTTACATTAAAATGATTTAAATAAAAGATATAAATAAAAGTATGTACTCCTACTCATATTTATATAAGTTGACTTCTGATTGTACGAAAAACCTATACATTACGAGGTCAGCTAAAACTGGACATGTATATGCTTGATGTGTTGCCGTGTGTACCAAAACAATAACAAATTTGTACGTGTTTTTATTACTGTGCTCGTGTCTCGTTAAACTGGAAACCAATCCCAACATTGCTGAGAAAATGTATGACGAAGAACGACTGGTCTGCTATTCACAAGGCCACATATGGTAGAGTTCCCAGTTCCTACCGATTGTAGTGCCTGTCGGCGTGCATCGTTAGACATGTCATCTTGAAGACTTGGCTTTGCGGAAGCGTGATTTTAATTAACTTTTGTGCATGACTAACTGGTTATATTTTGAGCTTCATTTGTTTGTCGCACTAAAAATATAGGTAGGTACCTAACTAAATCACGAAGGTATACCTATAGGTAAATGTTATATAGAAACATATGTATAAATGCAACTGCGATAGGTACTTATAGCTAAATCATTATGGGGCAACATACAAAACAGTATTTTTTTGTGGTGTGAGTGGATGGGTAACCTTCTTTACATACCGACACCCCTCCGTGCCCCAGACAGCACGTTAAACCGTTGGTCCTGTCTGTCATTCGTGGATCTTTGATAGTCGTTACAGGTAGTCAGAAGCCCGAAAGTCTGACAACCAGTCTTACCAAGGGGTATCGTATTACCCAGTAACTGGGATGTGGAGGTCAGATAGGCAGTCGCTCCTTGTAAAATACTGGTTCTATGTTCTATGTTATGGGTTTGGTTTCCGCACTTAGTCCTTCAGTGGACCATTGTGCGTGGGCCATGGCGGCCGTTGGTGGTTATTCCAACCAGCCCACCTCCCTTCAGAAGCTGATTAGGTCTCCTGGTCTTTTGAGAACATCTGTGTACGATCTGGGTGTGCCGAGGGTTTGTGTCCTGATCTGGGTGACGCCTGTGCACTCAAAGAGCACATGCGCAATGGTTTCATCAGCCTCCATGCAAGCTCTGCACAGGGGGCTGTCCGTTATGCCTATAGTGTGAAAGTATTTGTTTAGCGAGCAGTGTCCCGTGATGGTCCCCGTCACCAGGCGCAGGCCTTTCCTGTCCAATCGTAAAATACTGGTATTCAGCTGTATCCGGTTAGACTGGAAGCCGACCCCAACATAGTTGAAAAAAGGCATCATCTGCCAAGGCAGATGATGAAATAAGAAAAACTAAGCCTTCGCCCAAAATAAGGTGCTGAAGAGTCTGTTTAGTACGATTTTATCATATAAAACAATCCTTAACTTAGTATTCAAGCACAACTCTTCATCATAAGCTCGCGAAGCTCGCAAAATTGTCATTCAAGTCCACACCAGCGCATATTATAGCATATTTTCACGTCGATATCTATTTCCTTGTAAGCTGCCGGTTTCTCTAGAAATGGTTCGGATTTACTAAACGTGTTTGGAAAGTGACTTGTTTAACCGTGTTAGTCACGATCCAGCTTCGGCGAGCTGGGACAGGGTTGGCAAGTTCAATAAAATGTAAGTTTTCAGCTAATTAGGTGAGATTAGGGTGAAATTCGGTGAGGAAAGCTGGAGTTATAATAAATGCTCTGAAATCGCCAATCCGTCTTGAGCATACCTATTTTTTGTAAGAATGGGAAGTCATCAAATGACCCGTCCCGCTCTGGGTGGAGCGGAAGGGAGTGTCAGACTCTTACTGACTAAAACCCATCCGTGTTCCTTCCGTAGCCCTTTATGTTCCGGGGTAGCTTTAACTGACGGGCTCCTCCATCCTGACGGACCCCTCCATCCTGACGGGCCCACATCCACGGGCCTCCATCTTGAGCATGTGATCATGCTGCTCATGGTTTCTCTGTATGTACTCGTAAAGATGCCTTTATCCCGTAGTGGAAGAATAAGAGGCTGGTATTACAGGTAAGATTTTAGTGAGAAGTTTGTCTCTCGCTGGTCTCGTAGTAGCAAACATGACTGCTACGCGTAGGTTCTTGAATTCGGTCGCAAAAAATTAGGAAAAGCGTTTTTGGGCTTTTCCATTACAAATAACTTAGTACTAGCCCGGAGTCTGGGATCAGCTCATGGCAATAGCTTTTTTAATTTGGCTCATAATTTCTAATGAATACTTTTTATCGTGATGGTTGATTAGTTAGCATGAAAAATTAAACCTAGATGAGATCATTTTAAAACCAGGAAGCTGGATTTATGATCAAAGACTGGCATAGTTTTTAATAAAAATGAAAACACAAACAGCTTTTAACAAAAATGTGTATGACAACCCTACACAGTAGTGCAACACAAATTAAACTTTATTGCTCAATCAATTAAGATCACAATGGTACAGCTTTCAACAATGATTTATTAGTAAATATTTGTTTGGTGCATTGTCCTTATATGTAAATGGGTACGTGTTTGATTGGGCTTTTATACATCGTGGGTGGTTGACAAACGAGAATTTGATGTATTGAAGTGTTATACAATAAATCTTTCTCTATTTAATTGATCGTAAACTATCACATATGATAATCGTAATTTTTTTTAATAAATCCGTTTTTTTAGCACATCCTGCGTTGCTGATTGATTAATCTTTTTCCCATGGTTTAAGCGGCGGGTTTCCGCGTTACTGTGAGCTATTACTCCATGAGTAAGAAGAACTCGAAACTATAAAGCTTTAGTTTACTTTTTTCGGTAGGTATCATCATTATCAGTCTATAAAAGTAATGATCCTCTCCAATCGCACGGCATTTTACTCCATCCACAGCTACATGCTGAATGACATGCTTTCTCGGCATAACAAATATTTACAGAGTAAGTTACATTTTAGGCCCTTTGTACAGACGCCAGCACATCAAGCTACCACAATCTTTAATAGATTTTCAACTTTATCGTTAAATCATAAGGTTCGAAGTTGATTGGAATTTTTTTACAGTTTCGGGTATCTTGACGTGCTGGCGTCTGTCGTCTGTCTGGCGTCTCACGTTGTTCTTGCCGTGAAAAACTAAGGTTTATTCGCCGTGTGTAGGCACGGTCGTCAGTGTTGTTTGGATCAGCATGGAAGCTTGTTGACCATATAATATGTCCGAAGAGCACACACACACACTTAACACCACGTGCCACGGAGCTCTTTTGCCTTTGAGCTTTATTCAAGCTCTATAAAAAATTTACATTGACTGCCCCGTTGGTGTTGTAGTTTTAAACGCGACTGCTGAGCGTGGGGTCCTGGGTACGATTTCCAGATCGAACAAAGTGTTATTGGGTTTTTCATTAGGAATTTCTTAGTAACAACCCGGGTTTTGCCCCCGTACCTCGGAAAGCACGTAAAGCCGTTGTGTCGTTGTGCCGTTGTGTGTTGTCGCGCCTGATCTCTCCCCGGTCGTGTCGGATTGCCGTCCCATCGGACTATGAGAGTAAAGGAACAGAGAGTGCACCTGTGTTTGCGCACACACTTGTGCACTATAATATCTCCTGCGTAGCTGGCTAATCTTCGTTGAGATTGACGACCGTGACTGAAATCGGTCGGGAGGCTAGATATTATTATCAAACATTGAAAGCCGGTTATACACGGTTAAGTTAGTGTTTAAACGATGCAAGTCATTTGTTGCTTCTGGCAAGAAACTTGCATTGTAGAAATGGGGCTTAAATAATAGATAATTGACGATACCTTTTAGCTCTATCGTTGTGCTATATTCAGATGATTAAAAAACGAATACCAAATGATAGGCTCCGACCCTCTGACGTGACGTGATCTGAAAGTGGATACCTTGCATTTATTTGCTGTTATTTTTTTGCAAACACTTTTAAGCACATCACTACACGTAAAAGCAAACAACTTGTCTATCTAATGGACGTGTAAAAAAATCTTACATTTCACTTAGGAAAAAAACCCTAATTGCGCTAACTCTTTATTTTTTTATGCAAACTATCCGTCAATTGACTTTAATCTCGCCCATTTTTTAACAGTATAAACGAAATTATCGTGTGTCAAAACTGTCCTATCCTACTTCCTACTAAATATAATAATTATTATAAACGCGAAAGTTTGTGAGGATGGACAGATGGATGGATGACTGTTCCTCTTTCACGCAAAAAACTACCAAACGGATTTTGATGAAAGTTTACAGTAACATAGCTTAAACATCAGAATAACACATAGAATACTTTTTATCACGATATTCCTGCGGTATCGACACTTGTGCGGGTGAAACCGCGGGGCGCTGCTAGTCACACGTAGAAGTAACATGCAATGTGTTTAATTGTGTTTACGTAACAAGTGCTAGTTTAGAGCACAACACGTAATATAACGAGCGCATGCGACGGTAAGATACGGCGCACGATAATTATAGCGGCGACATTTTGACCAATTATTTTTCATAAACAAAAAAAGAAAAAAAAAGTATTTAGTAGCTATTATTTCGCACTTTTCGTCGAGTAAATTCGTATGAATCGACTAATAAGCCGAATTGGCCGGTTTTCTGTAACTATAGGTATTATTTTTTATCAACGTAATTAACAAGTTGACTGCCAGGCAACAGACACAATAGAAAATCCATTGTTCACGGTCACCGGTGACCGCGTTGGCAGTCAGTGCCTTAAGTAAGACCCATGATTACTTTTATTTTGTTGCACATTCAAAGTTTCTATAGTCGTTTTCAGCGGGACTGATGGTTTTCGGTCGTGACATTCGCCGATATTCTTCTTTTTAGCACAATTCTCGAGCAAATAGCCTATTCTTTATTGGGTTACGCACATTTAGAAAAATATTCAGTTCTCAGGCACAACTTTGCCACAATTATATTGCAATATGTGCCATAATGTATTTACGACCAACGAATCTATCTCGCTCGTCGCAATCTTAAAAGCCGACAAAATAATCTAACGCAAAATCTCAAGCGTGTGCGCTATCTAAGTACAAAAAGTAAAAGCTCAGTGAACTGGTATCTGTTTGCCATGGGACCGGTACTGATTGCTATCCAGTTTGTTACGGATACCGACTAGAGATCGTCTCTTGCGCACGCAGATTTTACTGAGGCTGATTTTCCAATAGATTTCTAAGCTCGATCGCTGGCTGGTTTGACTGGATACTTATGAGCTTGAAGATTTTGAAATTTAATTATGGATTTTTCAAAAACCTCATTAATCCGCCATTGTTGCCGCGATGGGTAGCGTGACTGACTGCCCATGGTGACCTAGACTTAGGTGCTTACCTACTTATCTACATACACACCACCACACGTTGTGGGTCATCATCTGGAAATTCTCAGTAGTATCCCGGAGTCTATCAGTCCTGTCCTGGAGTATATCTAGTCAGATAGATAGATAGATAGATAGATAAACCATTTATTTGGCGCACACAAAAGACAGCACAACACACAAAAGTACAATATCAGCCAGCACCACCCTTCACTATTTACCATTCACTTAAACGTTTAACGTGGTTGCACTTGATAGATACACCTCTGTCTAAACTTTATGGGAAAATGGACGTGTTGTCTGTCGTTGATGGTTAGTGATTGAACCAAAGTATTTAGTATAGGAGCTAGGATAGACTCGATCTCATTTGGAAAGACCTAGATATTTCTGCAGGGGCGAAGATTTGAAAAGGTTTTGTCTTGCCGAAAATCTTGATACGCCATGTTAATTGATCGAAGATAATCGATACTTATCGAAGATATTTCTGCCCGGCCTTAAGAGGGATGAAGCCAGAATTCATACTTTTTCCGACTTTTTGTTTGTGTTTTTGTTCTTTCTCTATCGCATGTTTGCCGCTAATAAAAGTAATTTCTTTTTTTCTTTTTCTTTAAAAGAGCCACAGAGAGGCAGACATATTTAAAAAAGATCCCGATAATTGCAGTCTCAGAATGACAAACAGATCTCTTTTACGATTCTCGTTTCAACATTCGAGACAAACAAAATCGTGATTAGGTTTTTCTGTCCGAAAAAAACTTGGCTTTAGCCCAGAATTGGAATTAGGAATTGTGCCCGATAAAAGGCTCGTCCTCTAATACATTGAAAGGCCGTGAACCAGTCACAACTCAATAAAGTTCTGATTAAAGAATAGTGTAGATTGAGCCGTAGAATTAAGTAGGTACTAGATTGGGAATTGGGTATTTTTTTTACTTTATTTTTAGTTGGCTGGGTTTGATTATAGCTGTCGTGTTTAAGCATGGCAATAGCGGTCATTGCCGTTTCTCTAATATCTCTCCCTGGGAACCCAAACAATTAACTATGCATGGTTTTTCGTTATTGGAACGTGTTGATGATCACGATAGATAGAAGACTTATATGCACATTCTAGAATAATAGGACATCCAGTATGAATCTGACAGATTTAAAACTAACCTCAGTTGAAAACAGTTTTAAATCGCGAATCTTCCCGTAGAAAAAGTAAGCGAAAATGTAAATTATCCTTTACAAAATACTTATTTTTATAATTGGACGTAAAACTTGAATACATTTTACATAAACGGTAATGAACTATAATACAAAATAACAACTTGGTAGACAAAATGTAAGGTAACAGATGATATAAAAGACGGCAGCAGTTCTTAAAATAAATGCTGTTAAAAACTATGATTTTCGGAAGGGTTGGTGACCTTAATTACCATTAACAATGTTAAGCAAGTAGGACGTACCTAGACGGATAAAAAAAAGCTAAGTCATTAAACATAGACACTTATTTCCACGAAATTGTGAAATATCTACATAGCAAAAGCGTAGTTTCGCCGCACGTTCGAATCAAACGTAGGTACAGTTAGGTACTGATTAAAATCTTCCAGCTCCAGGTAAATGCCGAGGACCTAGGATTAATATTTAGTAGACGTAAGTCTGAGCTCGTGATAGAATACCGATTCTGAAGATATAATCTAGAATGCAATACCTAATGCAGTGTTATCCACTAACTTGTGTTGTGTAATTTTGTGAACGGTTTAAAATCTAGTTAGTACAATTGAATTATCTGTCTCAACAAAAAAATCGATTTATTACAAAATGTTTAGTTCAATGAAAGGCTAGACTATCTACAAACTTTGTAATAAATCGATAAGTTTAATAGAATTACAGATGTCCAAGTTAGATATTATACAAGTTCATAAGGGCTCCCGCAGACAGTCGCGACGCGACTCTAGTGGGACAATTTCTGTGAAAACTTCATGGAAATTTTTCTACCGGAGTCGCATCGTCGCGCCTTTCTGCGGGAATTGATGAAAAAGTCAGTTACAAAATAATTTAATTCTTACCTATGTAAATGATTGCACATTCATATTTTGTAACCATATTATTTTAATGTTAAAGAGTGTCCGTGGAGTTTCAAGCCCGTTCTTCTCCATACCCAATTACGCCTTGGAATGGGCAACTAGCTTGCATCTTTCTGACTGACCGACCCCTTGAAAAGTGCCAGTAAACGGTTTATTTGAAACAAATGCTTTGAGTTTGATACTATGGGGTTGTTTAGTGATTTAATTTCTCCCTATAATACCTACATAGTTTTCTCAGAAAACCATAAAAGAAAACAGTGCTCAATCCTTATTACAATATCAATAAACATTCCAAGCGTAGTATTTAACATAGAAATGTTACATGATATTTATTCATGGCCCACGCATTTAATTTGCGCTCCTACACTAATAATCTGGGACGGACTTCGCATAGAATGGCTGACTCATTGATTGTGAACAGCTAAACAATACAAATATTGTTTTAGATTCCCATTGTAATCCTACGGTATTAATGCATTTTTTATCCGTCACTGTGGTAGAATGGTTTTTACACAGCGAACTAGTGCAGAAAGGTATGAGGAATTTATTTATCAAATGTAATAAAGGAAAATTAAATAATAATATCTCGTAATCGGATTGTATTCTTTTTCCTTGTAGGACAAACAAATCATTTATGTTATGCTGTAATTTGAAATGGTATTAGTTACCTACTGTGTAATATAATCGAGTTAGTTCGTATGATGTTATTATTTCGTTCGTCACATTCAAGTCGGTTTTCAATTCAATTTAATCTAGCTCCAGCAATCTAAATTGCCTCATATTACACGGGACATTAAAGCTTAAAATTGTTCACCATAAACCTATTTATTTCACCTCATTAGTCACTCGGGAATTCGTACCCCGAGCTCCATGATGCAGACTGTCTAGTTTGGAGCTCACTGGGAACCTAGCTGTAGGTAATATTTTAAGCTACTCATGTCGTCTCAATTTGGTTTTAACCTGTAAACCTGCTTACTGTATCACCTCGACAATAAACTATTTACAATTTCTGTTCTATTTCTATCTTCTATGTACAGACGCCAGCACATCAAGCAACTACAATCTGTCAAATGTCTTTAATAGATTTTCAACTTTATCGCTAAAGCATCAGGTTCAAAGTTGATTGGGAATATTTGACAGTTTCGGGTAGCTTGGTGTGCTGGCGTCTGTACATACAATGTATACTCCTAGTGAATCAGTACATGTGCCCCTTGTATCGCAATCTTGTATTTCATGATCCCATTTTCTCGACACTAAAATACCTTCACAACCAAAACCATACGTCAAATCACACATCAGGCACACAGGCATCAAATCTAGATCGAATGGGGTCAGTTGTTCAGCATTGTCACAGAATGTATTGGTACAGAAGTTCGGGTCAATACTACAAGCAATAACGCGGGCGCATACGTACGCACGTAACGTACGGCGACGTCAAACAAATGCCGGTCCCGGTCGCGAGTGCGCTTGTATTCGCTGTAGTTGAAGCGTGTCTAATGTGTCTATCTCCTATGGAGTTTTATCTCAACCTTCTGTACCTATCCATTCTGTGGTATTACCACAACGTTTGTCAAACTCGCGTGTGGCTGCACCCGTCAAACGCAGTCAGATGGTGTTCACCGCAGATATAGCGTCGAAACTGACTGTATCGATTAGTGGCATTGTGCTATCAAATGTGGTTCTATTTATAAAGGAGACTGTAGGACTTTTGCATATTGAAATGTTTTTGTTGGTATATATTGGCGTGTACTAGCTGACTTATGGCAAATAATTAAAATTAATGTTTTGTGTTTCGTAATGTTTATTACTTACTATTGTATAGAATCAAGTTCTTCTAACTGAACAGACAGCTGGTGCTGCTGGGGAGTTTTTTGCACCACTTCTTCGTCCCTGCTAAAGAACTAAGAAGTGGTGAAAGGCTGGCGTTTTCGGGGACTTTCTTATGTAATTTTGACATTTAAAAAGTGCTGATTCTCAGCCTAGTTTGAATAAATCACTTTAAATTTTGATTTTGGATGTTTATGTATATTATGTTCTCTGCCGTGTAGGTCACCGGTGACCGCGAACAATAGATTTTCTATAGTGTCTGTTGCCTGGCAGTCAACGTGATATCAGTCTTCAGTGACTGATATTCTGAACGTCGGTAGTACGTCGATGATATGGGCGAACATCATTGCCAAGGTGCCAACACCAACACTACAACGTACTGGAACAGTACCTTTTAGATTGGCATAAGCAAAGAGTTGACTATGGGTTACATTGGTCAGATGAAGTCAGGCTATGGATGATAACTTAATTGTGACTACATTGATAACTATATTAATGTGCATAAAGTTGCAGCAATAATTACTGTTGATAAAATTCAAATCGTTAAATTCCATTGTAATGTAAGAGAATGTATTTCGGCAGTTGGTAATACGTATCATAATATGTATCTGTTTCGTAATAGCTACTCCAAACTTGCTAGTTGGAGCATGATACTTGCTCATTCAACTACGAACCACATTCCTACAATTAGAGAGCAAATCCAAATAACAGGTGCCAGTGAAAGTGATTGACGACGGAAAGCCAATTACATCGAGCCCAAACCGTTTAATGACAGCTGCTATTTAAATGTACGCTCCAACTTATTCAAGCTCCGTAAATCTTGAATGTCTCTAATGATTGGTACACACGGCTATACATCAAGCTATATATTTCCAGTTTCAGCTGACCTCGCATTGTATAGGTTTTCTTACAACCAGAAGTCAGCTTATACTGGTTATTTATAGCTTGATATGTAGCCGTGTGTATACAATGGAGTCGTCTGTTTTATGTTATAGTTTATATCGTTGTAGATTCTAAATTAGCGTGCACTTGGAAGATCTTGTAATCGTTTTTTATGTCTCGTAGCTTTATTGTGAGGCTGCAATCTATCGTATTCTGCGCCGTGTTGAATTCATTTAACGTTTTCAGTATGCATCGCAACATTATCTTTAGCGGTAACAGTTCGTTCAGAAGCATTGACGAAATCAAACTGATCGAATGCTTTACTTTCTTTATAATTTTGTTACAAGTTATATTTTTATTCTCATAAAAGATATATATATTTATATTATTATATTTATATTACAAACTTGAATAGCTTTATCATCATCTTTTGAGATATTGAAGATTATATAAAGTTAAGCATCTTCTTCGTGTTAAAAATTTTTGAAATCGTCTTTAAATTGTCTCTGTTCGGTAAACATTCTACACGGTTATGAAAGCCAAACAGGTCATTATTCCACTGATCCAATGACGCAGATTGGAGCTGTGCAATGACAAACAGTAGGCAATTATGGTTAGTTTACCTGTATCTCAATTACTCGATGTTGTAAGACAAATTAGTGTGGAAGAGCTACCGTTACGTCAATGTAGATGTAGTCTAATGGCTAACAGAGGGTATTTGTAAAGGTAGGAAGGGAATGTTGTGTTGTATCTTTCAAAAAGAGGATAATACAGGTAAAAGTTCAAATATCTCAGAAGGGTCACTATAACGACCGCTCATTTAGAATGTCTAAATAATGAGTTCATGGAGATGGATACGCCTCCGAAGATGACCCAGAAAGAGCAGGAGAGTTATAAGTGTAATAAGAAGCTAGTTTGAGGTGGCGTTGAGCAGGACAAGAGAGGAACTTGGAAGAACTTAGTGGATTCCTCCACTACTTTGCCTAGCAGTGGTAGAGTAGGTATAAGCTAGTTTTAGATCCTTGCATTCTCCGACAGTGATATTGGGGCTAAAGCAACATAAGAAAGAAGAAGTACCTGTAGAAAGCTTCTTTCAAGTCAGAAATCACCCAGTACGAATATAATAGTCCAAAATACCATCCATGTGAAAAGCGCATCACAGTTGGTTAACATGATGTTGGTTGGTCAATTTGAAAGCGCTTTTCGGGCACACATTCGGCGAGAATCGAATGAGCCACATTTTGGCGAGAATCGAATTTGCCATAACGTTTACATTTGCGTATTTACGGCGAATCCGACGTCTAGACGGCTTACCTTTGTAACCGGCAATATCCGAGTTAATCGAGTTATCGGATCGACGTCGGAATCGAATCGAAAGCTGGAGCTCGTGAATTTAATATCACTCCCGCATTTTGGATCAAAATCGTTGCTTAAAGTGATATGGAACGATGTTTGAGTAATAGTTTGTGCATTTCCTTGTGACTTGTTTCTGTTGCGAAAATGGATTTATTTAGGTATTCATGCTTCACAGCCATTTAACTTAATTTCATGTCCATTTGATAATTTGGCGTTCGTCATTCATAGCGATGCAACCCAAAGATCATACTATCCTTTTCAACAAAAATTACATAACAATTTTCCGTGCATCATTAACCATATAACCAAAAGAGAGATGTGCAATTATGCAACAGCATCATCTAATTGCAAATTCAGTTCCTGCATTTAGAAATCACGTCCACAAAGTGCTCACAAATTAATTATACTTTCCACATTTAATCCTCTCACTTTACACCCATATATATTTTTCAAGTCCAACGTCAGGCTGGCAGCAACAGCTAAGCCTTGGGGACTAGTGATGTGAATCACGATACACTTGAGATAGTGATGTGGCGAAATGTTGCATTGTCTGCACAACAATGAGATTGCGACACACGGCGCCGCTCTAAAATGAACTTAATACCGTATCTTAAGCCTTATAGTTTCGATATTGCAATACTTAATTAGAGGCGTGATGTAGATAGCTTGAGAGAATTGAGACTGTATAGTGTATATTCAGCCAAATGGAGCCGTTTAGCCCATTGTGCTGTCAGAGATATGACGTATGGCTGGACTCTGTTCGTCTATTGTTTTGGTAAATCGCAGCTCGTTTCTAGACCTTGCTTTTCCAAAACGGGAAGTTAAATTTCGCCAAAGTTGGCAAAACTATTCGCTGGCGCCTGCTCTGTTTTGTAAAGGATTACTATTTGTTGTTATGGACTGGCAAAGGGCATAATAATGTCATAGAACGATGTTTAATTCTTGCATTCAATAAACTGACCGTTTATATCTGCATTTTTTTCTGAGACATAATCCTTTTTCTTTCACTATGCTTTTCAGATCGATTGCTCTGTTCGTTCATAGTTATTTTATTTTACCTCTGATTTTGTATCACAGTGACCTTATTCTCATTTCCATAAAAAAAGGTATAAGTCCATTCACTTGTACACTAATTTTGTTTAGTAGGTACTGATAAACTACAAACTATCATTCTTAGTTCAAAAATATTCCTACTTTCTTTTGTTTCTGCCCCCAATAAAACCTCCTCAACCATAGCCTTATTTATCTACTAACCAGCAATCATCTTATACATAAGCATTTAGTGATAAGTAGAGTGCATCGAGGTTCACTGGTGTAGCCTTGATCCGTTCAGACTACGCACCACGTAGTGCGCAAGAGATCGTGGAGATGCACATTATGTATGTGAATATGTAATTATTCGACCGTGTCAGAGCGTATTTGAATAATTCATGGTTGCATGTTTCATTATTTTTGGTTTTATTTTTATAAAATTAAAATGGCGGATTATAGACGTCATCAAGTAATGTCTTGAACAAATTTCCTTTTTTTATGTGGGTTACCAAAATAAGCAAACGAATATAGGGCTTGAGAAAAACGATTTCAAAAATATAACACTAAAAGTCTGATGCAGACTGGTGGCATCACATAATTATGAGATTGAACTTTAAGTTGCCACCAATTGCATCAGACTGCTTGAAAAGTAATTTTGTTTTGGACTTTTTAGATGCAGTTGGGTTTGTGATTTTTTTCAATTAAATAAAGACTGTGTGGTAAGCATATCGTAAGTGATGTAATATCAACACGAAATTTCTAAATTCGATACCATGTCCTTTGAATTTTATTAAGTGTCATGTAATCTAGAAATAGATAACCCACGTTGGTATTCGCTGCAATTTTCATGCGTGACTTGTAACTCTATGTAACAGTAAAGTAACTTTACGAGACAATCTACAATTTGTATGCATAGTAGATTAAGGCATAGATCGCAAGCCGTTGCTACATTATTGGTAAGCTTATGCACCGCTGGCATTCAAAAACACGAAATCTTTTATGTAATGCAGAAATTCCCTGTTATATAAACTTTAGTATATTGCGTGGTAAGCTAAAATAAAGGCTAAACTATTTTATTTTATTACTAGTTTGGTTAAACCGTCTCGTTGAAGACGATCGTTAGGATAAAAAAATGTGGAAAAGAATATTATTAATATTTTTTGTCTCGTAAAAGCAAATCGTTACGAAAGCTGCTGAAAAGATTTTTTTTTTGTATTGTTGGAAGAATGGCTGGTGATTATACGGCAACTTAGATATTATCTTCAAGAATTCAGTCTAGGAAATGGTTCATTAGCATGATATTTTTAGTAGAATGCTTCTTTAATTACCTTTCCTGCTGTTGGTACCTTAAGAGCATCGTAGATGGAGGAGTGTAAATATGTAAAAATCTAGTGTCCATGATAAAGTCTATTGATCGTTGACCATGCATATTAAGCACATTGACAGTTCTCACATAAGTTTTAAAGAAGAAGAAAAGATTAACCTTCTTAATTATAAAAAAGCAATCCGCTTTACAAACCAATTTTAGCTATCGAACTGTTTTGTCCCTTTCTGTCAAGTTAAAATGACGTTTGACTGAAAGAGACAAAACAGTTCGATAGCTGAAATAGGTTTATAAAGCGGATTACTATTTTATGAACGACGCTAAGATTTTTGCAACAGCGCGGGGATGACGACTGGCCGTTTAACTATGCGCGGCGGGGAACATTGCATTGTTGACCTAGAACATTGCATTATGATCCTACATCTACACTAAAAAGGTAGATCTTGTTCCGATTATATTTCACAAAAACAAGTAGCTAGGTAATCGAAAAAAAATATGTATTTACTTATCTTAAAAGAGAACTCAGATGTAACAGATATTTTTTATCAAACTAGATTATATCATTAAAGTAAGCGCTATAACACATTACGCATACCTAATCTATACAATCTGTTTCATCTAACGATCTCATCTCGTTTTTAATATTATTACGTCTGGTTTTTCTATCAAACCGGCAACAAGCTATGTTGTATACAGAAGTTCAAACTTTGTTACTAGGTCACTAAAGTTTAATATTGCATGATAAAAACTTGATTGACGTGTTTAAGAACAGCACTTCACTTAGAGTAATTACATCAAAGTTATGTAATGGCCTTTTTGTAACGAACAGCAAAATTATTAATATCTTAAAATTGTATTTACAATATTTAGACTTAGAAAAGCCCCTGGTTATGATAGAAAGGTTTGCTCTCTGTTTTAATTAGGTAAGCAGTGGTAAGCAGTGCTCACCCAAAGCTAATCTTTGCCCCTGTCTATAATTACTGCAATTATTTGTCAGTCACGTCCGCATTTATTATTCTGCAATCATTTGTCAGTTCCTACTTATTACTTTTACATTATTAGTTTTAGTTCTTTATAATTACGTACCTATATTTTAATTGTAAGTAATAAATTCGTATAGATTTTTAATGACCGCCTGTCGCATTGGGTACATACACCTGTAATGATAGCTGTAAGGGGAGAGAATTTAATAAATATTTAAATAAATAAATAAAATAAAATAAGCACTTGTACCTACCATGTTTTGTGTCGGCATCACCCTGTAGTTGTATACTGCTAGAAAATGTCTAAAGCATCCGTCTTTGTACAGTTATTTTATTACATGAACATTAATAAAAAATAATGAAACTCCTTTTTTTTTTTTTTTTTTAACAATGGCATCTTGCAGTTCATCCTTTATGAGGATGGCTACTGCTTAACCGGACTTTCCTGTGGATGCCTCGAATTAAGGCCTCCAGCCAGGGCAAACAATAAACTTAAAAACTAAGCGACAGCGCTAAGGGTAACCCCCTGCGGGGTTCGGACCTCGGCTCAGGGCGTCGCTGGAAGAGGACAGCAAGGAAAAGGCTGGATCGGTATTATTATTAGTGTTTAGGGGCGAATTTAAAACTACAGGCTCAGCTGCGCGGGCTGGCTCGAGCAAGGGTCGGGGCGGGCACGGTGATGGTGCGGGACGTCGCGACGGGCCTCGGCGGCGAGGACGGAAGGACGGATGTCTGAGCTTGTTTTTGTGTTGTCGTCTGAGAGTACTCGTGGCCTTACTGCTCTCCTGGAGGAGGGTAGTGGCGTCGTCGGGGATGGTGAGGGTATGCCTTGGTCGGCGAATCCTACTTATGCGGGAGGGAGTGTATCGGGAGGCCGCCGCAATCAGGGGATTGGGGTGCTTTATGGCAGAATGAAACTCCTACGTGTCCACAGACATTTATATCGTCAATAAACAACCTGGAGAAGTCTTCTATTTAACTCACAAGGCTAAAAACAACAGGCGTTGCTTGGAGGCAGTAAAACGCATGGTGGCAGCACCGGACGATTTTTTTAGCTCTGAAAACCAGTCTTTCAGGATTTTTTCGCAAGAAACCGCTCTTTTGTATACACAATATTTTAGACTAAGGACTTGCATCATATCACTTACGCAGTTCTGTAATGTTACACGTAGGTTGTTAGTGTTGTGACTACATACGTACGACCTTCTGCGTTATCTTATATTTATGTGTCAATCTTTTTGCTTCACCTAAAAACTAAATGGATCTTATAGGTCTCTGCGATGAAAAGGTTGTCTAAGAACGTTCAGATGTACAGACTCCAGCACATCAACCTACCCTAAACTGTCAAATTTTCCCAATCAACTTTGAACCTTATACTTTAGCCATAAAGTTGAAAATCTATCAAAGAAATTTGACGGATTGTAGTAGCTTGATGTGCTGGCGTCTGTACTTAACATAATTGCGTGACACGCTATCAGTAGCAATGGATTTAATTTCGACAGTTCAACAACATTCATTGCGTTGTTTACATTGTTGAGCTGACAAATTTTTCGAACATAGAAAGTTTTGGATTTGCGGTATCCTTCAAAATAGTTTTGGATTTGCGGTAGCACTGCTGCTGCAGTATTATCTCTCATTCTCCCTTTCAATCCATCCAAAGGTTGTTTATGTAAAATTTCTACATTTATATCTGTAATTCGCATGGTGTACACGATAAAGAATTTTCTTTTATATTCCATTTAGTTTAAAAAAAAAACAAAGTTCCCAAAAAACTTAGCACCTTCAACCAGATTAGATTAGATTGCGGTTAGATTTAAAATTTAATTATTTATATTTAATTAAATACTATATTAAATTTTTTATATATTAATATAAATATATACGTTAACTTGTTAAGAAAATGGTCAGATAGGTATAAATATAAACAAAAACTTTGGTATACTAAAGATAAAGTTAATAATGATCTAAAAGTAATTAGTTACACTTATGTACTAGAGGTTAGTACAATTAATCACTACCTTCAAACAACTGAGAAAAACATGGGGAAACCCATTCATTAATAATTATCCGTGACGCGTTGTTTGTCCTTGACAAAGGGATCTATTGTTGTGTACATGCGCCGGCATGCTCTTACGTCGATCTTGACATGCCTCCGTAAGAGTGACGTAACGTTATGTGTGTTATTCTTTATTGATATAACAACAGCAAATCTGACTGTTTTCTGGTATTGTTTATTTATTTATTTATAATTACCTTTATGTTGTATTGTGTTGTTGGCAAGGGCTTCCCCTTGTCCAGTGAAAAGGAATTAGCATTGATCATCATCCTTGCTTACTGTGTTTTCAGGCCATTTGCCTTCTATTTAAGGTGTAAAAAATAAACCCGTCTAACTTTAAGAGGTGCTTTAAGCCATCGAACTGAACAACTTTCACTATGGGACCAACTCTGAAATCACGAAAAAAAAATCAGATGTTTAATACAAAAGTTCAATGCCTACTTGACCGAAATTTATGAAACAGCAGATTTTTTAAATAAAGAAGAAGTGTTTTTTTTTAAACGCGCTAAATATCTAGAACTACCAGTCCGATTTGAAATTCTTTGCATTTTATAGCCCTATTCTTGAGGAAGGCTAGGAAAGGCTATTTAACATCACGTTAGGACTCTTAGGAGCAAAACAATAAAAAAAAAAGAACGCTAAGCGAAAACGATAGGTAGCGCAGGCAATGCGATGTGATGGGGTGGGTCGGGGGAACTAGAAATTTCACGCAAAGAAAGTCACGGGCAGAAACTAGTATAAGTATAAATGCAACAATCATGATGTGACCAAAATTTTGTAACAATACGAGCTTCATCATTCTGATTGACCGACTCCTTTGGCAATTCAAAAGTGCCTGTAAATGGAATTATTGAGATCAATTTGGGTTTATAAAACAAACGATGATTTTCGCGATTTTCTTCGTGATATTTTCACTTCATTATAATTCAGTGAATTCACTGTTATGATAAAAACGAGATATCATTTTAAAATCTACATTGTGAGCTCCTAACCGTCTTTGCATCTAAAATATTTTGTTGAATTATCGGGTCTTCACAGATTTTTTTATTGTTATATTTCATGTGGGTATCCCAAATAAAACAGTTATCTTTCTTTATTTTTTTCTTTGACTTTTAACATAATACAGAGGAACCCTTGATCACACTCAAGCGCCTAATATCCGTTGTTGTATACAAAAAGACCCTAATGCAACACAAATGAGACCTTTGAACTATTTGGGGAGCACTCCTAATGAATGAAGTAGCTACGCGACCTAGTTGGGTTGGTCCTAATTAAGTTTGTTGATCTCTGAAGTCGAATAGCAGAACCCACTTTGCAAATTGGTTTTTTCAAAGGCAAAAACAGGAAAAAAAAAAGGTTTAGTCGTGGATAAAGGTTCACTCGCTCTCAGAGAGGAGACCTGTGTCCCAGCAGTGGGATCGTTATAGGCTGATTATCTGCTGATGTTGCATAGAATGACGTTTGTCAATATCTACGGTTTCTTCTTTCATATTAACTTGAATTAAGCTGTTTATATTCGAGAAATCTGTTTTGTTTATCTTTAGTAATATCAGCCCATTAACGTTTGTAGTGCTGATTGAATTTCTTAACCAACGCCAAAAGTAGGAAGTATTTGTATTTAGTCATCATCAGTCAGCAGTCCACTGCTGGACATAGGCCTCTCCAATTGCACGCATCATCATCATCTTCTGCCTAGCTTTTTCCCAACTATGATAGTGTCGGTTTCCATTCTAATCGGGTGCAGCTGAATACCAGTATTTAGATGGAACGACTGCCTATCTGACCTTCACAACCCATTTACTGAGTTATAATACGATACCCTTGGTAAGACAGGTTGTCAGACTTTCGGATGTCTGACGAACCGTAACGACTGCCAAAGAACCACGTAATTTTATTACATACATTACGTGGATCTTTGGCAGTCGTTAAAATAAAAAATCTAGACTACGAATTTCAATCAAAATGAAGGCCTCAGTAACATCACAAGATACCGACATTGGCTGTCTCAATCTTGTTTCAGTCTAATTTATTATTCGCGGTCCAAATTATCTCATAGCGGTTACACAACGCTAAACGCCAGCCATTTTAACGCATCAACTTAATGTTCCGATTAAAGTTAACTGCTATACAATTACTAGATGTAGCACGGTATTTATGTAAGAGTAAATCACGAGTGTCGTTGGTCTAGTGGACGCAAGCGCTACTGCAGAGCATGAGGTCCTGGGTTTGATTCCCGGGTATAGTGTTATTGGGTTTTTCCATCAGAAGTTTATGAGTAGTAGCCCGGAGTCTGGATTTATGCCCGGTTGATAGAAATATGCTTGCCCTGTTATCATCATCTCCCTAGCCTTTTCCAGCCTAACCGGATGCAGCTAAATACCAGTATTTCACATGGAGCGACTGCCTATCTGACCTCCACAACCCAGTTACTGGGTAATACGAAACCCCTTGGTAAGACTGGTTGTGAGAATTTCGGGCTTCTGACGACCCGTAACGACTGCCAAAGATCCATGAATGACAGTCGGGACCAACGGCTTGACGTGCTTTCCGAGGCACGGAGGAGTCTTGGTAAGTAAAGATGGTCACCCATCCAGGACCAACCGCGACAAGGGTAGCTTAACAAGATCGATCGACCAGTGCAGCTGGTGTTACTTAGCCACAAGCCCCTAATTACATGGGATGTAAACTTAACTAGCGTTATGTGGATGTGCTCTAAAAAAATACACCTCTGTCCAACCCTTTAGGGACAGGCGTAATGTTACATTATGTTATGTTAAATGACGATTGCCAATAAAAAGTACCTACAGATGCAGGTGTAAACCGATTAATTGTTCTGATAATGATGTGTTTATGTGCCGGAAGTTTTTAATAGAGTTATAATTTCATAATTATGTATTTTTTATTGCAATTGCATTCAGTTTTTACAACAACGTGCAAAAATGACTTATTACTGGGACTCGTAATAAAAGAGAATTAATGCCTGTATTTAAATTTGCGACATAATGACTACCGAGATAACAACTAATAGTAAATTATGGAAGAAAAAGACATGTTACGTCGACCCCAAATAAATTGTGATAACTGCAGGTGAATGATGAGGACGATTTAAAGCGACATTCCATTTGAATATTCTACAAATTAAGAACAATGGCTTACCACCACAAATGACAAAAATTTAGCTCATTTTTGGTTCCGTTTAAAATTAGGGCACACTTGCACTGGAAAGGGTAAACACCCGCATATTTTTACCGCAATGCGCACAGACAGGTATAATTCTTACTTCATATTAGGTATAATTTACACGTTGGCAAAGGAATTCCCTTTGAATCGTCACTGGGGAGAGTGGGCAGAGTAGGCTCGATTGTAGATTACATCCAACATGACAAGTGGCGCGTTTCGTTGCAAAAAAGGTTTTCCATTATTCTCCTGATTCATACCTGTAACAAAAGAAGGTTTGGTCATTAAAATGTTCGAGTGAAGTGAAGTGAAGACTTGTGAAATGTATTGTTTGTTAAAAGTTGACAGAGATATTGAGTTTTTTTTTTAGAGAATGAACCAATCTTATTTTTGGGAAGAGCATAAGCAGTCGCTCCATTTAAAATACTGGTGTTCAGCTGCATCTGGTTAGACTAGAAGCCGACCCCAAAATAGTTGGAAAAAGGCTACGCAGATGATGATGGTCATTTGGAAAGAGTAAAGAAGATGACCATCATAGAAGTCCAGTTTTATTAAAAAAATATAATTTAGATACATTATAATAACACATTATTATATTAGGCACTCAATGGAAAAGTAAAGGGCCATGAAATTTCAGAGTTTAAAGAAAAGTTATATTCCGGGAAATTTTCAAAAATACAATAAAATTAGATTTTCCCGAATCCCATGAATCTTCGCCTAGGTTTTATGATGTGCGCAATTACTGTTAATGTTAAGTGACGCAGCACAAAACCCATCGAGAGACCGACCTCGGCAAACGTTGCTTAAACGTAAATATCGACTCGTGCGGCTGTTATTACTTAGCCACAAGCCCACGTGTCTGTTACTCATTTAGTAAATTAGATAACGGAATTTCTAGAGTAGTGGAGGTATCTAGACATCGTTAGATTCGCAACCGATCAAAAACACTCTCACTAATTACTATGCCAAGATCTACTTAAAAAAACTAGTCATGGTACCTACAGTCATTAAAAAGTAGGTACCTGCTTAGAGCCAGTTTCTAATGGCTCATGAAACTAATTAAATTATAATAACCACGAATTATGCTAATCTTGTTATATAATTTTAAATACATAACAACGACTCCTCTCTAAGCCTGTAATGATAGTTCAGCGAGAATAAAGGCAACGCCACACAGGCACTAAGTGAATTTGTGATATTTATCGCTAGCACATTTGATTACTAACACAGGTGTGACTTAAGGGGCTGTGCCTCACAAATGATTGGGAATCATGATTTCTCAAGCTGGAATCAAACGTCTGTGAAGAATAATGAAATCACTTTCCATATAAGTTGATCACTTTTATACTTTGCCATATTAACTTGTCACTAAGCATAATTATAATTAGCCTATAATGTTCCCGCTGCTGGGACACAGGCCCCTCTCTTTGAGAGAAAGTGGGATGTTGGTGGTGATGCGGGCCCAGTGCATGTTGATGCACTTGCCACTTGTCAACTGTCATTTTCACCGGGTTTGATGCTTAATTTTCAAACGCAAGGTTTTAGAACCTTGTCTTTGAAAATCAACCTTAACTATAGGTACTTAGGTAGATACCTATTGTTAAGGTTTTTATTGACTTTCCCACCTCCCGATAGGGATTCTGCTAAGTCTGTTTGAAAGTTTCAGGATCACAAAGCGACAAGCATAATCAGCCGATAATGTTCCAACATCTGGAACACAGGCATCTTCGATTTGAGAGGGAATGGGCCGTAATCCAACTCGCGGGCCCAGTACGGGGTGGTAGATGTCACATGTCGTCGAATTTTTAGGTTCTAGGACTTGCTGATATTCCTCACGATGTTTTCATCCACCGTTTTTGAGAGCAGTGGTGATGAAACAATTACACAAAGCAAAGCGCCTGCCTGAGTTCAAACTCACGACGTACAACTCGTAACGCGACAAGACGATTACGAAATCATTAGGCCAAATCAGAATTTTTCGTTTCTCTCTTGTACTAGCTTATGTAAATGTTGCATTACGCAGTTTTCTCGAGCAATTGAGTTGCTTAAGCCTAAATTAATTCGTTATCGACGATACTTACATTTTTAATGTTCTTTTTAAATCGATTGGATTGGATGAATTAATTAGTTTTGCCGAAAGCGGTGATAATGGTCTGGATTTCTTTCGCGTCTATTGTGTAATTTCAGTCTACTGCTTGATTTTTTCATCTTTTTTTACCAAGTGCAACTAGTTATTGTAAATGATTTAGTTTCCAGAAGTTCATTTTTATATACATTTTGAAAGACAAGATCGACCCGTGCCTACTTCTATTTACCTATTTTTCAAAAAATATTACACTACAAAACATAATTTAATTTTCAAACATTCTATTTTGTTTATTATTTTGGAAAGGTTCCATTCCAATCTAAAGAAAATTTGTAGAAAACTTTAGCACGCATATCAATCAAACAAGCCAATCTAAACCAACGATACGGAATCCCAACTCACGCGCATCCAATTACTGCCGCGATGCGCAAGCGCGTAGGTCAGTAATTTCGAACGTAGGTACAGTCAACTACTCTTCCATGTAACAATTTGACTTTGACAGCACTTTCATTTCTTAGCGATAAGGGCAACTTCAGTCGTCGTAGTGTTACTTCTGAGTGAGGTTGAGCGTACTTCTATTACAGGCTACTTTTACTTGTTACGTCATCAACAGCTTCATTAAACACTCTCATTGCCTTGCGTTAGTTTTATTGTTCTTTGTTTTGCTCATCCATTCATGTTTGACATAGATTTTATATCAATTTGTGAATGGGCTGGTTTATTCTGGTATTATGCTTCGGAGCCAAATTAGATATGTGATAACAATGGAGTGAAAGGTTTTGGTTGTGCGGTAATCATGTCAGCTAAGCATGCGCTTTATTTAGAACTTTTTCTATGTGGTATTACCACCGCGACTAATTGACTGTGGACTGTCTCGTTAATATATTCGTTACAAGCGCACATGCTGCACATGCTCGCTTGGAGCCATGAAAGGTACAGTTGATGGTGGCCTAAATGTTCCTCACTCCATCAAGAGGTTCCCAGGATATGATGCAGAAGCAAAGAAATTCAATGCTGAAGTACACAGAGCACACCGCCGTTTTGCGTGGATGTGACGCATGTTTTCTCCCATATTGTTTTTTTTTTTATATTTTTTATACAATGTGGGGATGACAATACGACTATAAATTAAACTTCGTATACCTAATGACGTTCCCAGTCTGCATAAAAAAATTCAATGAAATAAATCCAATAGTTTGGTCACTGGACATTATTTTTCATTTTTGACTTTTTCTACATGATGTATCTGTTAACAAGCCAGCACCGATAGGTTAAAGACATTTGCAGTTAAACACAACATGTGTCCAGCTCGCTAGTTCAATAACCTTCGTCAAATTTGTTCTTAAATTTGATTTCCTGATGCGAACTAATGCATATTATACGTTATGCTTGAGACATAAGAGCCATGCATGCGGAAGTTTTTACTTACTACAAATCTTACATTTATTACGAACCTGCAAAAAAAAAGGGGTGCCCGGCACACTGACCGATACCATTTTTTCAGGTTTCGGCCATATGTTTGTTGGGTCAATAACACCCGCTGTTGTCGCAATATTTAAAGTGTGTTCTTTTTTGTTTACACTTTTACACTATTTAATATGTTAGAAAAAATCACTTTTTTAATTTGAATGTTAGGATTTATTTGATGGTTCCTAAATACTCCTATGCATTAGTATTGTTATTGTTTTCATTTATAGTCGTATTGTCATCCCCACATTGTATATGTTTTTCTTTTGATGCGTCATGTTTGCCGCAAATGAACGTATTTTCTTTCTTTCTTTCTTTACACATGTTTGGTCTACACGTGGCTGAATACATGCGCAGTCTTGAAGCAGACGATGAAGACTCCTTCAAGCGACAGTTTGGCTAATACATCAAATTTGGTGTGAATGCTGTGTGTGTGTTTTTTTTTATTGCTATATGGGCCCGCTCTTGATCCTGATCATGCCTGATGGAAAGCGATAGATGAGGTCTATGATGGAACGAGCGTGCCCACAAGATGCCTGTTCACTCTTGATTAGAAGACAGAAGGGTTAAATGTGAGAGGGAATACAGATGCCGGCAGAGAGTTCCACACTTTGGCTGATTCAATTGAAGCCACTTACAAGAAAGCACATGAATTGATCCGCTCAAACCCGTCCCACACCAAAAAGGAAGTCAAGACGAAGGAAACTGGCAGCAAGCAGAAGCGCTGGAACAAGCGCAAGCTGACTCTGGCCGAGAGAAAGAACAGGACCAAGCAGAAAATGGCATCCATATTAAGGTCCTGGGTTCGATTCCAGTGTCGGGAAAAGTTTTTTCCGCTAAAAATTTTTCGGTAGCAGTCCAGAATCTGGATTTGATTCCGTTTGATGGCAACAGGCTCACACACTATCACACTAATATTATAAAGACGAAAGTTGGTGTGTGTGTGTGTGTTTATATGTTTGTTCCTTCTTCACACTCAAACGGCTTTACCAATTTTGATAAAATTTGGTATGGAGGTAGCTGACACCCTGGATTAACATATAATCTACTTTTTGTCCCGATATTCGAACGGGATCGAAACTTATGCGGGTAAAACCGCGGGGCGCAGCTAGTTGACACATAACTGGCAAAATGTAAGTGTTCTATAGGGTACATATCTACCTAACCTTGCGGGGATTACAGGCGTGGTGTTACGCTATGTAATGGAGTATTAGAGTAGGTTTATTTTATTGTAGTTCATATTGTTTTGTGCCTTTGCAGCACGTGTTGCATTACCACTTCTATCAACGAGTATATACTGTACGAAAAATATACATATCGCTCATTTGGAGAAATATCGACGTAAATGTATTTTTTCTCAAAAAATAGTTAAATATGACAAAGCACTTAGAAAGCGTATTTACGTTAGGAAAGCAAAGACTTAAAAAAATAGTATCAGTTACGTCGATGTTTATTCAAATGAGCGATGTACCTATAGCAGCGTTATTTCTTTTTATACAAAGTGATAAGATAAGATAATATTTATTTTTTCTAATTTTCTTTTTTGACTTCGCGCCCGTACCTTGTAGCCCGTACCTTGAATACTCTTCATTATCTACTCCATATAAATTACAGAGAAAAATACAGAAAAAAAAAAATCATACCTATCATAATTTATTATTAATAAAAAATCATAATATATTTTTTTTAATTTTCGTTTTTTATTTAATTAAATCTTTCTATTGTTTTTTTTTTGTTGTTCTTTTCTATGGTAGGCATGCTATGCGTGCTAATATTGCCCTGATATTAGCAAGTACACGCTAAAATATATAAAATTCCTTATTTGTTTTCAGAAAGTTCAGTGAAACTAAGCTTCAGTTAGATGTTATCAGTATTCAAGAAGATGCTGTATCAATCCTGGAGATTAGTTATTCAAATTCTGTTAGACTGCAGATTAATTGAACCAGATAACGATGGAATGTGAAAGAAATCTCAAGAAAAGTAGAGAGCAATTATTATGAATGTTCGATATCACGTGCGATCTTTCTAATTCATCGATATTTTTTTTAAATGTAATGTAAATGTAATATATGTGTGTATTATAATTTTGCATGCTTTAATATTAAGCAAAACATGTTTGGACTCATTTTATATTGTAACACCTTTTAATACCGTGTTTTTTGCAAATAAATATTATTATTATTATATTATTATTATTAAATTGCGTAAAGAATGTTCGACGTTTCTAAAAACATGTGAATGAACAATTATAACAACATTCATATATGTATCTAATTATTTCAATTTGTTCACGTTTTGAAATTGAAGATGTTTCTCTTAATGAAATCAAGAAAATAACCCCCCCCCTATCCCCCCTCCCCCTATGTCCCTATGGCATTAAGTCCGCCTCTATACATTTGTGTGCTTGAAGTATTAAATAAATAAAAAATAAAACCCCTGCGATTTCGGCACATCTTTAATTTAGGCCTATTAAGGTCACTTTTAAATAAATATTTTGAATTTTATGCAACAAATACTTCTTCAGATCACTTCTGCGCGCTAGGGTATTTTTATATTTCTATATTTTATTGCATGAAATTCAAAATGTGCTAATTCGTGCTAGTCACTAATAGAAAAGATAATATTATTTAAGGCATTGACTGCCAACACGGTCACCGGTGACCGCGAACAATAGATTTTCTATTGTGTCTGTTGCCTGGCAGTCAACGTGTTAAAAGTGACGATTCGCACTTTTCGGGCGAGTAAATGCGTGCCAATCGACTAATAAGCCTTAATTTGAAGATTTCTGACATCCTTGCATTCGGATTCCTGCCTAAGAACACACCCCTCGGTTGTTATAACCATCCACCATAATTACCCTATATCAGCAAAGGAATCTCCGATTCGTTTGCTAAATGTGGTATTTTCTTTCTAACGCCTCTCTGTAATGGTACCTTCTAATTAGTAGGTACTCCCAGTGGCTCAAATTATGGTAGATATTGTGCTCTGAGAAAGGTTACTGAAGGATTAACCAAGTGACAAGTTATTGGATCTTCTTAATTACATTTCTATCTTCAAGTGGCTTATGACTATATATCCTCCTGATTATAATATCATTCAATTCAATTTAAAAATGTCGTTATTTGAGAATAGCCGGTGGCAATCTATATATGAAATATAAAATATATATCAGATGACAATTGGGCTAAGAGAACCACTGATTGGGTCCCACTAAACATCGCGGCAGGCCAAGACGAAGATGGCGGGACGAGCTTGACTCCAACCGTAGAAACTTGTAGGACTCGCAAAAGACAAAATTGTGTGGAAAATGGAGAGGGAGGGCTTTGCCCTGCAGTTTTACAACACAGGCTAGATAGATTAGATTAGATTCTGAAGCTCCTACTAACAAAATAATATTTTCGCTTAACAAGCATTTTTATATTCCTGTTCAGAAATATAATGCCATTAATAAACTTCTTTCCGATGTAAAGACTGCACGTCTGTATCAACTGCTTTCTGAAGCATTACATCCAATGATTGATCACAAGCGCAGTGTGTGAGCAAGAACGATGTATCTCATTGTGAAATCTTAACTGGACAGCGGATAGACACGATTACTGCCCGATGTGGCCCATCCTTGGCTTGAATGGAGCAGTTATTTAGCTCACACAAAACTGCAGCGGTTCAGTTATTAATCTAAATGTTAATAATCATTTTCATTTCCTCGTTTCCTGTAATATCACAGATTGTGATCATTTTATTTGTTATGGGTATGTACCAGCCTTTTGCATGTTTGTGATTAATGATTTTATTTCTATAAGTAGGTTTTGTACAGACACTTTTACACGTCAATCATATTTTTAAAAACTAGATGAGGCCGGCGTTTCCTATCTAACTACACTGAGAAGAAAGATCGCAACAAAATCAGAGGTCTTTTTTTTTTAAGTCCAATATGAATATATCGTTCTCGAATTTCACCGTATGTATGTTGTGTATTGTTTACATATTGATCATTTTAATAATATTTTGTGTCTTTTTGATTGTTTTCTTTTTTGTTTTCTTTGGCTAGTAGGTTGTGATACGAATTTGGGTTGTAAGGACCAATTATTGTAATTTTAATCACTGTCATCTGATGTCGTGATTTAAGTTTCCTTTAAAGAATAAATAAAGAAGATTCTGCAATGTTATAATATCTGTGACTCATACTACCTAAAGGAAAATATTTTGATTTCATCTCTAACAATGTAATGAGTAACAATGACTTACTCAACACAAACAATAACGGAAATTATATCATTTAATTTTAAACTTCCCACGGTCACTTTCGTGTGCGCAATAAAAAAAAAAGAAAACAACATTACGTCCGCTTCTATCCCCTTAATAAAAATATTAGTTGTCTGCTAAATGTCAAACAGACAAGACGTATCATGATCACGCTCCGTCTAATCACATAATAGTCTCCACAGAAGATCAGCTCCATACATCGCGCGTAAACGAACGCGCAGTCGGAGGAGGAAAGTTTTTAGTACGAATGTGGAATGTGGCTATAAGAGTAAGGGAAGACCAAATAATCTATGGATGGACTGTGTGAAAGATGATATGACTAGAAAGGGGGTGACCACCGAGATGATGACTAATAGTGAAGTATGGAGGAAAAATAGATGTTGCGCCGACCACAAATAAATTGGATTAAGATCAGGAGAATGATGATGATAATGAGTTGCACACATAGATACGTTTAATGTACAGCGAGTGCAAGCGCACTCCCGACTGGCATTTGTTTGAGATAATTTAAGATGTCAATACGAAGGGACAATGGAGACCATGTTTGGAGTTTCCCTGCATGATCGAATCAGAAATAAGGAGATCCGCAGGAGAACCAAGTTAACAGAAGATTTGTAAAACTTAAGAGGCAGGATATTGCTCGCTGAACAGATAGCCGATGGAGCCGAAAGGTTCTGGAGTGGCGACCGCGTACCGGAAGATGTAGCGCTGGAAGGCCTCCCACAAGGTGGACCGACAACTTTGATTTTTGGTGAGAAAAATCGCTGTTTGCGTCAGTACGCAGTGTAATGCACACAAAAAAAAGTGCTTAAGTACTTGTCATATACTCCCAGTATTTCAATTTAAGTTGTAAGATTTAAAAGTTTTCGTGAAAAAAGGTCTTTGACTTCCAATATCTCTATAACCAGAAGGTTCCCATGTATTTCAATATATGTACGGTCCAGTGTGTTTTTACACCTGTTTATTGTGTGCGTGCGCCTGTGTTTTCGCTACATGACCTTCTGAAGGTACTATTCTGTGGTCTAACGTCGATTTGTATCACGTTACGCACGCATTTAGCGTAAATGTTGTAATAATTCTTCGTCGTCAGAAAGTGGTCCTAATGTCCTTGCTTTCTCCGTTTAGAGCCTGCTGGAGTTCGCTTTCTATGGTGTACTGAAAAGTGACGTTTTGTTTTTGGGTAAGTGGTGTTTGTTTAGGTCATTATCATAAACATTTTTTGGGCTGTTACAAAGGAATGGTTAAACTGAAATTTTAGAATGGTGTCAATGTTTTAGTATACAAGTTAGACACTGTATGTCACCGCACTGTTGCCCGATTTTTTTTTAATTGGACGATATCGTTTTCTGATTATACTTTCAAGTAACCGGCTGTTGTGTATTATCGGTTTCTTAGCCTTAAGGCGCAGTTATACGACTTCTAATGATTTTAAATTCAACATCACCTCTAATCGACCGGACTGATTTCTTTGAAAAAAATAAATGTTATACTAGACCATTTGCTTCGTAATTTGATATGTGAATATTTGCAATTATATTTTTTTAACATAGTGTAATTAATTTGTAAAGTAATGTCTACCGCGGACATAAAAACGATAATAACGCAAACACTATCGGGTGTATTTTCATAAAACTTTCACCATATAAAAGACAATTTAATTCCCCTAATTTTAGTATACGGTTTTTATTTGTTTGGTGTTTTGATAAATCAACAATAGATGATTGTTTCATATTTTGCAATAAATTACCAGCGTTGTGTCATCGCGCTTCTCTTTCTTTTCTATGCAGTGCGATAGTGACCGCGTTTTAGGTCATGTAGTCGCCTTAACCATGATATTTACTTTGTCGATCAATGCTAACCTGATTATGAAACTTGTTTCACTGATTTACGTATGAAATTATACTCGAAGTGGTACTGGTTTAACTTTACAGCAAAGGTCCTTCTTCAACCTTGTATTTAAGAGTCCACCCAAAATAAAGCTTTATTTTAGAGCTTTTTTATAGTGCATGTTGATTAATTTGTGTCTTTATTTTAAAACTCGCTGTATCCACGGCTTTGCTCACCTAATTATTTATTCTATTGTCACTAGGTATAATTTATATTCTTATTTGTTTTTAGTCTTTCAATTGATTGAAGTAGGTGTAGATATTGAAAAAAAAAACATGTAAACAAGATCACACAATAATCTCATAATACCTAATAAAACAAACGTTTATTACTAGGGTACCTGTTAAGAGGAGAAACCAAGCATTACGTAAACAGACATCATATTTAACAACAAGCACCGGATTTCCGAGCAGCGCCGAGGTTAAAACTAGTCAAATCAATAAACAAGGTAGGGCTACATGTGTAATAAGTTGTACACACGCGCCACAAACAGGTTAGCCAACTAATGTCAAATACGTTGTTCTACCAAATAGATAGTTCATTCATATGCTAGAAGTACGTAGATAAGAACATTTTTAATGTCATGCAAGCAAAAATTCGTCATATCTTGCTAAGAGAAAAAAAACGGTAAACCAATGTTCGCGACGATTGTGAATATTGGTAGAGAGTTATATGAATGGACTGTACATACAGGGTGTCCAGTAAATAGCACGACATACTGCAGGAGGTGATAGCTTGGGTCACTACCTATCAATACAACACAATATATGTTCAGCAAAATCTTACGGATTTTTTTTCACCACTGTAGGTTAAAGTTATGCGAAAAGAAAATCGTTCTGTGAAAATTTTAACTTAAAAAAAACTACTTCTTCAAAACTTTCTTGTTTTTGATAAAAAAAAAAATTATAATGAGTAGAGTAACCTATTCACGAATAACTTGATGTAAAAAAAGTTCTAGAAAAGGATTTTTTCATTACGAGATGCTTAAAAATCTGTTTCAAGCTAGAGATTTTTCGATATTTCGGAAAATTTAGTAAAACTGTAAATCCGTAAGATTTTGCTGAACATATATTGTGTTGTATTGATAGGTAGTGACCCAAGCTATCACCCCCTGCAGTATGTCGTGCTATTTACTGGACACCCTGTATGTACAGTCCATTCATATAACTCTCTACCAATATTCACAATCACATACTGCAGCTGTATATGATGATCACGTGTGCTATAATATAATACTATTGACATTAACGGTAAACATCATATTTATACAGGCCACTAATTTACATGCATTCCGCGACTTTACATAATAAAAGTCATTAGAAAGTTACCAATTAAATAACAGTCATAACAATACGCCTAATTAGTCAAATAACCCCCGCCCCTAGCTGTTCCCGGCGAAAAGGTGCCCAAAACGCTTGCTGCATTACCACGTTGGGTGGCAATGGCTATCCTTTGCACCAAGAACGAGCCGGAGCGGGAGCCACCCGTTTTGTCACGGAGCTTGTGCCCTATCTCACCAATGAGCTTCCTGGCCTCAGTGCCCCAAACACCCATGGTCTCAACCGCAATGGGCACAAAATGATAACGGTCCACCAACGGTGCGTACTATGAGCCTCTTCCTTTACATAATTATGTGAAACATACGATTTGGTGCGTATTGTATATGTCACGGTCGATTTCTCTTAGGCGACACGTAGCGAATGGTAGCTAGTTACTTCTTAGATGGATTTATAATAAGTCTTATATGGATTAAAGTGGAGCAATGGCTTGTAGATAGGAAGAGACCGGTAGTCATCGGTCGGTGGTCATTGGTAGACTGACGGTGACGAATGGCGACGGACGACTGACTTGAGTCGGTTGAAACATCGGGAATAAGAAAAGGAGCAGCAGTTAATTTGGTATGGAACTACTGGTAGGTAAAGCTACAATAAGAAAAAATTGTAAGCCAATAGTAACGCCTCCACTGCAAGATGTTATCTATGGCGGGAGCTGTATAAGCCCCCTTACAATTTTATCGAGCCATCTCAACACACACACACACACACACACACACACACACACACACACACACACACACACACACACACACACACACACACACACACACACACACACACACACACACACACACACACACACACACACACACACACACACACACACACACAACATCACGCCTGTAATGCTCGAAGGGTTAGGCAGGGTTGTAAGTAGGTACACCCAAATTTCGCCAGTTATGCTTGTTATACGGATTTGTGTCCGGCTGATGGCAACAGGCTCGCCCACTATTACATGGGACAACACAATTATAAATAAAAAAAAACAAAATGCAAATAAAGCTCTAACTAACCATAAATAAGGTTATTTATAATATCATATCCGAGTAGCACCCCCACTGACCTACTGGCGTGTGGCGCGGCTTAGCAACACCAAATTACATGAATATTTTACACATTACGCTCTGCCCTCACACGTCCACGAGTATGGATTTACTTATTTATTAATGTATCCATAAGTAAGTATATACAAAAGTCCGTACTCGAGGTCTGTCAGCGAGCAATGGAACGCAGTGTCCTCCTAGGACTTAAACTCACTTATCGCAACTTGATATTGCATTCCATAATTCAAATTGTCGGTCATACGGTTGCCAAGATTAAATGGAAGTGCTCATACATACGAGCGACACGCGTCAACGGCAGAAGCAACTGCAGCCGTCGACGCGTCGACGGCGGTCGTCGGTGGGTGTTGCGGCTTAAATGGAAGTTATCATACAGATACACATGAAGACGGACATTTGTCACATGCTAGAGGAGCTATTGGCTACAATAACCACACAGAAAAATAGCAGCAAACGGCAACTCTTCCCGCACAGGAGGAGATGGCGGGACGTACTCAACTCTTTTCTTCAGTAGTTGATATGGATAAGTGGAAGGAAAGATGGGAGGCTTTTGTCCTGCAGTGGGACTCAAATGGCTGATAATAATATTAAGTATCTATGTATAGTCCCGGCATAATGCATACATTCGAGAAAACAGATTAGTATCCGGGCAGCTAAGTACAAATCTTTGCCCGTATTCGTAAATAATAAAAAGGACTGGGTATGGGAAGGGGTATATGAACCAATAGCGATACGATTTCGATAATTGTGTAGAAATACCTCACCTATAGCCTTGTGCATACGGGCATTAAAATATGAGCGAAATTTTGAGAAAAATATAGATACCTATATGGTTCATAGACCACTTTTGGCCAGTCTTCTTTTTTCGACATATGTAACTGATAGTGTTAAGATATTAATGTCTTAGTTGGACACTTAACTCTTTCGTTGGATGTACTTTACATACTTTGTAGTTGAAAAAGGACACGAAAAAAAAAACACTTTTTATTATCGACTTTTTATCAATATTGGACTTTGAGTCATAAATCATATTATTATGCTCATTATAAAACACAAAGACTCCGTAAATATTTCCCGGTTACCACTATATGAAAGTCTTATCAGTGTTTCAGCTGTAAATCTCACGTTTCATGTTAACTGTTGTGATTTGTTTTCTAAACAACCATTCTTATAGGTTGACACGTGATTTGATTATAAATCAGAATGAATGATGTCATAATCGAATGTTTTTTAAGAAATAAGCAGTAATTTTTGTACTAAAATTATAATTATGCCATATCCCTATGTATTTTATTGTGTGTACATAAATAATAAAATAAATAAATTATGGGTCGTGGGGCTGGATTGACTTTCAGTAATTGAGTAAGTAACTGATTGTTAGTGAATATAATATGTAGGTAGGTATAGCATGTATATTTTACACATATAAACAAAAAATATATATACCTATACCTACATGTATAAGGTGTTCCAAAATTAACCCAACAACAAACTTTAAGAGGTGCTTTAGACGATCGAACTGAACAACTTTCACTATGGGACCAACTATGAAGTCACGGAAAAAAAATCTGCTATTTAATACAAAAGTTCAATAAAAAAATATATTAAAAATTTTAAAGCGGAAATGATATTATCTCTGGTTTAGTACCTTACCTACCCCTTTATACTGCATGGAATCACCCACATTTTTTTTATACAAAACGATTCAGTATTTCGATCAACTAAACACGAAAGCCACTACTCACCTACTGACAGTTTCCTATATTATTATCGACACTGCACCAACTCGATTCACTTCACTAGTTTAAACCTCAGCTAGTTTTGTAAATTAGTAACCGATACACGCACGTGAGCACGCACGTTACCGTTACAACATAAACGTATCGATGATTCAAAAATAAAACTCATTCATTTCATTCATTCATTCGAGTTTCATCCTGGCCTTCAGCGTCTATCGTTCGTTTAAAGTAAATGGTTTTGAACGAAGAACACTGGTGTATTTAAGTGATTGAGTACGTCAATGTTTCAGAGGGTTTTTATATATAATTGGCGCAGACACAGGTGCACTCTCCTTTCGCATAGTCAACATTCAAACTCATGGCTATTACTAAGAAATTCTTAATGGAAAAAGCTCTCCCAGCCCCTGGAGTTCCTTTTGGAAATATAAGTCCCATCAAAAGTGATTTCATTTATTTAGGTCATTAACTTCACCTCTTGCCGCGAGGTTCCGTCGAATAATAATTCCCCATGAATTTGGGTCAACAATTTTCGGGAAACGGAATAATTATGCAAATAGCGTTTTCTTTTCTGTAGTCAGAAAATAAATGTTATTCTTAATTGTTGTCTTACTAAATACGTCCTTTGGCGTTGTTTTCGTAGAACCCTGCAATTATGAACTTTTTAAGGAACTTAATAATTGTTGAGCAGATTGACACACGGTGAATTTGCCGAGTTATAGCAATTGTAGACGACGAAGAATGAGGATTAGTAGAATAGTCAATTTGCTTATTTCCTAGCGTAACATATTTTATATTATATTTTTTTATGACTTATGGTTTGTATAACAAAATAAAAATATTAATTAAAATGATAATCGAAAGGTCTTGTATAGGGCTGACAGTGATAAATGTATTAGTTAAACTCAGCTTAGGCTTCACGAAGGTTGTATTATGGACGTTAATTCGTTTCGCCTTATTACTTTTGATCTAAAAATAGCAAAAATAATAATAAAACGTTGTTAACTACCTGCCATGACATAGCAAAACATTAAACAACATTTCTAAGAGAAAACTGTTTATAACAAACCTCAGATGCACTATAAAAAAAAGCTATCTCAGACGATTTTTTCACGCCACATTAGTCCTAATTTAAACCGTAAATAAGAGCGACATTCGTATGTTAACGTGTCTTAAATTTAGTGGAAGTGTCTATGTGGAATACTTACTTGGCACTACTAAATGATACTAATAAGAACGTGACACTTGTAAGTGCTCTCGTCAGATCTATTCAGATATACGTTAAATAGTTTTTGTCCTAGAAATTCATGTCACTTTTACAGTGGCAGGAATTTCTAGGACAAAAACAATTGAATGTCTCTTGAGTCAATAATGTTTAGCACATGCTGTTCCACTGCCGGGCAAACAGAGAGGAGTGGAAAGGAGAAAGGGAGTCTCTCTTTCTCCTTCCCATTCATCTCTGTCTAGCTAATGTGGACCATACCAGTCTCAAAATAAAACACCTTCGTGTTTGGTTTCCTTTTGCCCGCACATAGAAATAGAAACCAGTCTTCATCAAACTTTTCACGGTTTCAAAACCTATCTACTGATTTAGATAAGTGCGGTCTCCGGACCATTGTTCATTAGACCCACAGTTATTTGGGCTTTAATTTTTAACCTCCGACGAAAACAGGGGTTATTACAAGTTTAACGTGTGTCTGTGGCATCGTAGCTCCAGACGGCTGAATCGATTTTGTATTCTATATTGTAGAAAAAATAGCTGCTGTTAACGTTTTATTTTCATTAACTTATATTATTAAACACCTTACTACTGTTAGCCTGCACCATCCCACTGCTGGGCAAAAGCCTCTCCCCATGACTTCCAACTCTTTCGATCCAGGGCTAAAGAGGACCTCTGGTTGTTTGTTTTGTCCAGCTCGTCCCGCCATCTTCCACGGGGTAACACAACGTTATACAACTTACATATCGCTCATTTGGAGAAACATCGACGTCAATGTATTTTTTCCCAAAAACGAGCCTATATGCCTATATGCCAAAGCAAAGAAAGCGTATATATATACGTTAGTAAAAAGTAACAGTTACTTCGCTGTTTCTCCAAATTAGCGATATATTACAGAAGAAGAACTAGCAGGGGATCGTGGAGGGAGGGGTGGGGGCTCAGGGGATCAGACCGGAATGAATCAAATTAACTTAATTATAAATGTATATTTGTGTTTTCCTTTTAAAAGAGTTTGTGTCGGGGTTTTTTTGTAAATGGAGTTCAAGGGTCGCTAGCACTGGGGCCCCGATGAGTTCTATCGATGATTCCGAAGCCGTATTTCTGTATCCAAGGAAAACATGCCATTTTATTCGAGAAAAGAGAGAGTTCCTTCGCTTTTACTAGACTGAATGTACTTAAATATGTATAATATTAGTATAGTATAGTATGTAAACAAATGCAAGTAGGTACATCTTTTAACTCCAGAATAATACACCCATTGCCGAGGATCGCTTAACATATAAAACTGATCAACAAGTCGTTCGGAAACTTGATCAGTTAGTTAAAAACCTGTTCTTCTAGATGCTAGCAAGTTTCATATGGCTATGAAAGTTTCCAGTTTTACTGGCTGGGGTAGGTTTGGCCCCAGTCACGTGAAACCTAGTAACGATATCAAATTAGGCGTTTGTCAGTGTTTCTTGCAAATACATAGTCATTTATTTGCCAGAATTTAGGTTTACAACGTATGATCGTAAAACTATAATAGGCCCCTTTACATTCTACCATTACGAGTAGGTACATATATTATGCAATCTTTAATTTTATCTTGCACAATGCAATTTTATGTTTTTTTTTTTTTTAAAGATAGCAGTAACAAATTATAGCTCATTCATTAGGATTATTAAAGATTTTTCTTTGTTGTTTATGTGTGGTTAATAACATTGTTCGTAAACACCTCATTATGGCTGTTACAATATCAGTGTCAAAGAAAACAATTAAACGACAAGTGGTCCACTTTAGCCCTGGATCGAAAGAGCTGGAAGGCGTGGAGAGAGGCCTTTGCCCAGCAGTGAGATGATAGACGCTAACAGTAACAAGAACGTTAAACTGTTAATTAATAACAAAGAATAATAGAATAGTACTTATAGGGGACACCACAACAAGGTTCTTGAGCTGATTTCAAGTTTGGAACTGATGGTAGGCCAAAATAATCGCATCACAGACGAATTAACGAGTACTTTAAAGGACAACATTGAGAACATTTCAACGAAAACTCTATTTCTTCATCTCTTAACCCCAATAACTAATCGTGTACTTACGCCTTGCCCTCAAAAAACCCATAAAAACAACAAAAATGTAACCATTAAAGTGAACAAAAACCGTCCAAAATAGAATTACGCAACGCTTTGTATAAATAATTCGGTGAAACAGACCTTTTTTGTTTGAACTCAATATTTCGAGAGGGCTTAGTACCTCCGTTTGAAAGGAGATTTGGAGGCTTGGGGTGTCAAGTTATACTTTGTCTGTAACTGGGTTAACAATTCTGAGCGACCAGCTTTCAGAGAGTGGATATAAAAAATCCTAACTCCTAATCCATCTGTGTGCCCATCGAAATCCGGCGTGAAAAGGTAACAGACAGACAGATAGACAGAGTTACATTCGCATTTGTTAGTACTAGCAGCGCCCCGGTTTCACCCGCATAAGTGTCGATCACGCGAGAATATCGGGAAAAAAGTATCCTATGTGTTAATCCTAGTTATAAACTATGTGTCTGCCAATTTTCCTCAAGCTGATTTTTTTTCGTGATTCCAGAGTTGGTCCCATAATGAAAGTTGTTCATATTCATGGGTAGAACACCCTGTAAAAAATTCGAGACGGTAAGAAAAACATCCGGTATATTGTCACGTATCAAGGCCCTTATGTTCTACCTACATCTTACTTAAAAACTATATTAGTAACATGCAGGAATACTAAAAAGAAAAAGACAATCACAATCACAGGAAGGTTTAACAAGCTTTGTTGCTGACATGTAGCTTGGTAAACCTCCCCCATTGTAGGCCCACCCAGCCTTAACAATTCATCTATTACTTAAACAGGAGATTCATTACAACGAAACAAGAAGATGAAGTGTTGTTTTAATATTCAATTTGCGTGCTAAGTGTCATTATTTTTATCGGTTACAAAACCGTGTAATTTCAGCATGTGTATAGTTACGTTGAGGTATGTATCTACACACGTGAAATTAAAATTTATAGGTTATTAACAATAGATTCAATAAGGTTATAACAATGAATTTTTATTACCATATAATTTTAATCTTCTTCATAAAATAACACAATGGAAAAAGGAAACCAAAAACAAATGTTTCTTCAACTAATAAGTATTAAAACATAACCAACTTATTACCTCGTTACATTACTATAAATAGTTATTTTTAAGAGATATTTCTCTAGGTAATGATAAAACAAAATTTTTTTATAACTTACTGAATATTATTCAATCAAATAATAAGACAACTAGTAAAAAAACATTTAATTTAATTTCATTACTATAATAATCGATCAATCAATCTGCTTCACCTTTTCACAACAATTTTGGGGTCGGCTTTCACTATTAATAAACATACGTGTTAAATTAAATAATTACTATTATTAATTTGACATTTTGAAATGTTTAAAAGAATTCGTAATTAGTGTCATAAAATCGAGTAAAAATTATTGTAATGAAAAAATAAACGGTAGATATTTATATTCACAACGATCGATCAAAATGTTTAAAAAGTTACATTATTTATCATTTTACTACTAAAATATGTGAGTTTTTACGAGGAAACTTGTAAAAATAACAGCATTAAGCAGGAAGAGAAACTTAGTATTGTTAGCGATAGTTATTTACTCGGAACAGTTTTTATTTTATTTCACGATTAATCGATGTTGGGCAATATTGTTATGAGTTCATTTGTTCGTTGTAAAAACGAAATTTTGTTAGACCACCTAGATTGAAACCATTCTAGTTACGTTCAAAATGGTATCATTATTTTTAATTACAACACTTATCTAAAGTAATATTATAGAGAGAAAAGATTTTATGTTTATTTGTTAATCTTGCATCGCTAAAACGGCATAACGGATTTGGATGAAATTTGTCACATGGGTAGACCATAACCACAGGATACCTTTAATCCGAAATTTCCAGGGGATCGAGAGTTACTCGGGTAAAACCGCGGGGCGCAGCTAGTAATAAATCAAAACAATTAAGATTACTATTACTTTGTCTTGATTTTAAGCCAGTTACTTATTTAATTAATTAATAACAGTTATTTGAAACGTTTTTAAATAGACTATATGCTTAAACTATGAAGCAGTTACCATGTTCATGCAAAAAATCCCGATTAACATAAGATAATATCTCGCTTGTATTCCCCTACGGGTAGCAGAGGTGTACATATAACACACCCACATTTTGCCAGTTGCCTTCAAGCAGGCACAAATCTAGACTCCGGACTGCTACCAAGAAATTTCTGATGAAAAAACCTAATAACACTTTGCCCGACCCGGGATTCGAATCCAGGAACTCATGGTCAGCAGCAGCGCCCGCAACCACTAGACCAACGAGAAGTCACTATGCAAAATTGCGGGACGGGACCAATGTCTTCAAAGGAGTTTTTCCGGTTCATCACAGTTAAGCAAATGGTTACAATAAAACAAAATCTTAAAATTATTAGTTAATATGCGGAAACTTAACTTAGAAATAACCTTTTCAAAAGACTAGATAAAGGTTTTTATCATCGCTTATTACAAACTAGCTGTGCCCGCGACTTTATTCGCGTGGATGTCGGAAGACAATAATGTATCTTTTTACTCTATCTTTTCTAAAATAAACCTAGCCTAAGTTACTCTTTATAACATAAGCTATCTGCCAAAGAAAATCCCGTCAAATTCCGTCAATGGGTCCAGTCGTTTTGGACCCGGAATACACAGACAGACAGACAACAATTTAATAAAAAAAAAGAGTTATAATAAGTAGGTACCTACCGTCTATACTTTAATAAGCATTACATAAAAAGCTGTTATTTTGATATTACAAACAGATACTTACATTTTATTGATTTGTATACCTGGATGTATGTATATGTCGCAGCCAACGGGTTAAATTAGCCGTTCAGTTAACTGCCTGGCCTTTAGAAGTAGTGCTCGCCTCGCTTCGCTCTCTCGGCTCGCACGCGGTTGATCAAAGTTCTAACCTAACCTAACCCATTTGGTCTGGGTGCCCTGCCTTAGTTACTGCGACCAATTCGGCTCGCGCGTGATTGGTTACAGACTTCCAACCTAAACTGTAAATGAATATTATTCAGGCCGTTAGTTGAACGGCCGCCGTTTAGTTAAAAGGCTAGGCGGTTAACTGAACGGCTAATTTAACCAGTTGGCTGCGACATATATAAATAAGGTCTATCTATTCATACACTTTCTTGTAAAAAACAATTTTTTTTCGCGTTTAGGTTTGGTCCCATAGTAAAAGTTTGACCCTTTCAGATATTTCGTGTATGAATAGATAGACTTTATATAAGACTAGTTGCGCCCCGCGGTTTGTAATTGCCGACCCCGTCGGAATATCGGGATAAAAAGTAGCCTATATGTTAATCCAGGGTGTCAGTTAACATACAATTTTTTTTGTCAAAATTGGTCCAGCTGTTTGAACATGAAGAAGTAACAAACATATAAACACACACACACACACACTCACAAACTATTGCCTTTTTAATATTAGTGTGATTACACATTTAGCATGGTTTCCCTGAAAGATTGTTGGGGCAGTATTACGTCATAAATGGAATCACTTTTACCGTGACCTAGGGAAAGAAAGTGACTTGTTGGCAAAGAGATTGGTACTAACTACATACAATGAGTTAACCAACACAATATTGTCTTCAGTTTCAAAAAGAAAAAAAATCTATAGAAAGTAGACTTAATAGGTGTGGGAATATAGCACCTGATACTTATCCACATTAATCTTTCAACACCATTCTAATGTGAGACAGAAAACTTGGTAAAAGTGTACAATAAAGAAAAAGTATCAAGATCAGTCTACGGTCTCTCCAAATCAATGTCACAGACAAAAAAGTGGCCAAGTGCGAGGCGAACTGGCACGCAAAGGGTTCCGTACGACCGTATAATTATTTAACACACATGATTATACGGTGGCGATTTAGTCACCGTTACGTAAACGGGGTGTTTTAACTTTCGCTATGAAATTCTTATCTGATTCGTAGAAAAATATATAATATTCCTATTTAACAGCTGTGGGCACGTCTTCCCTACCATTACCGCGCCCCTCGATCTATTCCTTGATATGCAATGGTCGCTGTATAGCACCATGAACATGAGGCTGCAGGAGCTAATGCGAATCTTGGGGTTCATTCGATTAATCGAGTCTGGTTTAACCACGCTGGGATCGGTGCAATTAATTTATTAATTCATTCATGTAGACAATTTCGACGCTTCTGTGAAAAGTTTTTTAAAATTTTTCATTTCCCTTTAATTAAAATTTTTACTTATTTTATTGCTTTTACCTGTTCCTGCTCACTCTGTGAAAATTTCAAGTGTCTACGTATTACGGTCCAAACATACCGACAGCAGAGTTTTAGTAACAGGGTCGGGACCCTGTTACTGAGACTTGGCACCCTCTGGGTACGGATCTCTAAAAAAACATGAGTACCTACACTAAGTTTTCTATATCGCAACGGAACAATAGAATTATTTAATGTTTTTCTTGACGTTGCATTGGCCCGTTTCCCACGACTTTGCGACATTTTCACCAATTAGCTGGTAACACGCGTTTAGTACTGCATTGCGTTTTAATTGAATGCGTCAAAAAACGTTGATGGAGACAATGTCGCCATAATGTATTGCTACAGTGAGATTACTAGCTGATCAAGCAAATTAGACAACTATAGGTAAGTGACGTCATGTCTGTCACAAATTCAGGGTGAAATTTGAATCACCGTTATCCTCTGAAGGGGTCGTTACGGGTCGTCAGTTTCGTATTATCCAGTAACTGGGTTGTGGAGGTCAGATAAGCAGTCGCTCCATATAAAATACTGGTACTCAGCTGTATCCAGTTAGACTGGAAGCCGACCCCAATATTGTTGGGAAAAGGCTAGGCAGATGATGATGACCTAAATCTTATAAATAATGAAGCAGTTATGAGGATTAACGGAAACAAAACAAAACGTTTGAATGGAAATTAAATAAAGAAATAATTATGCACAAGTTTGCCAGTTTCGGTCAAAAAAGTTAGTTTTAGCATGACGGGTTTTGACCGATGTTATGTTTCCGTTGAAAAATATTTACGTAGACAGTTTTCAAAGTAAAATGTTTTTGCGTGATAATGTTCTTGTGTTTTTCAGTAAATGTGTGTTTTTCTATTGTGTTTTTTGGTGTGTTGTACCTAATATTTGTCCATCTGTCTATCCATTTTTTCTATTTGTCAACGTCTATCATCTCGCTTTTGTTACGCTACAAACAAAGATAGAAGAAGAACAAAATATATAAATAAAGAATAATTTGTTTATATAGCCTGAATGTAATCAATTTTTTGTGTTGATAATAGTAAAATCTAAAACCTTTGACAATTCCATCCCAAACATTTACCAGTTTTTGTACTCACACGAATAATCGTCATGTTTTTTCAGTACTCTTTCATCACCAGTAGCAGAAATGTACCATACCTGTAACAAACAATATAAATTTAAATAAAGTACACCAACATTACTAAAACAGTTACAAAACACAGGTATTTCTGAAGACAATCTTATTTAACATGAAAGACATACAATTTCAAAATGCAGAATGCAACAAGTTGCAAGTGTGGCAACATTACTTTAACAAAAACAGTTGGTATTACCTGAATTAAATAAGCGAGAAAGCATATTATTCGCATAGTAATGTTAACAAGAGAAGTGGTTTGCATAACATTGGCAAATACAGAATGGGCATTATTATTTATGCAGCTCTTAAAGTTGTAGAAGGTAAAGCAGGTGATGCTATTTTATTGTGAGTATTTTTAAACGTTTTTCTTTCTAAAGAACATGAAATATTTGAATTAGAATCAGAAGGTTGCGTCTTCATATCCTGTCGGGGTGAACAGTATCGAGGTATGAGGAACAGGGTGTAAAGTTTACTCTGTAGAAAAGATAGGATTCTCCAACCAGACGGGAGTTGTGTCTCGGTTGTTGTTGCGGTCAATAAAATTAGCAACACCAACAATGGTAATTGATAATGAAATCATTGTAGACAATGAAAGTATACATTATTTGAATAAGAAGCAAAGTTTGTTGGTATTGCGTATTTTAATAACCGATAGTGAAAATAAAGCGGGGTAGCTGCATAACACACTATAAACAGTAGCATTGGCTTTTATTTTGATAGTTTTCAACAAAATTAATTGCGTTATTTACGTTGTTGAGCAGACAAATTTTTCGAACATATATATGAAGCAATGGATTGGCAATATCAAAATGATTCAGACTGTGGTTCTAAGTGTGTTACGCAATTCTAATAGAAGATTCTAAATGAAATGTTACGTAATAAAAACAAACTGCTTGTTCATTTATGTTCGCATAACTCGTCAAAATGTAGGGAACAGCTGTTTTTTTATTTTCGCGATTTCATGTTTGGCATAGTAAAAGTTGTTCATAATTATGAGTACAATCTCCCATTTCGGTTTGTCGCATGTATTCAATTTCAACCTGTATTTAATTAAAATGTTGCAAACGTTTATTAATGCAATTGTTCAAGCTGATGGTAAATTAACTTTGTATGAGATAAACAACGGCTGGTAATCTCTTGTATCATGACTTTGCCGTTGGCACGTCTCGGCTTTAGGAAGATTGTAGATTCAATCTTTCTTTACATTAGAGGTGAATTCCCTACCATATCTAGCCGAGGTTGACTTTTCAGGAAAAATACCTTAAAGATCTTAATTATACTGCCTAGTTTGGAATAGCTATCATTATTAACAATTTTCTGGGTCCTCCTTTTATATACCGTCCTCCTACTTTGCAAAAATCGCCCCTATACATAGGCTTTTAAACTTCTGTCTTGCGTTTTGCGGGTAATTTCTTATTAGTAATTCTGAGAGTCATCACCAGATCATCTAGAAACAAACTCCTTATCCTGTTATATAACAAATTAAAGCCTCTACGCAGGCATTAGTCCACATTGTGCAAACTATTAGATGTCCAAACCTTTCGCCTACAAACGCAGTTCTAATCCATTTCCATGTCACGACTGGCACAGGACTTGTCCACATTCTGTTTACCTTTCATTTCCTTCACGAGGAAAAACATTGTATGTACTTATTCCAAGGAATAAAAATAACAAAACAATCCTCACTTTTCCCACGTACTCCCACGCAATCTTTAGAAACATATTAGCAGAGGACAAAGGGACAAGTATTTTAAGAATGAATATCTTGGTATAACTGTATCAATCATGTTCGTTTAGATAACCTCTGTCAAAGGGCAAAAACATTTTACTAATAATGCTGTACGCTCTAATTAAATTACTATCTTATCTTATGCTGATTAGTTTGGCACGATGCAAAATCTGCAATTTGCAATAAAGATTAACTCTATTTGCTGATCCGGGGTTGAAACCCTAGGGCCTTGGGTCCAAGTTTGATCAAATATTCAGGGACATCGCCAAGTAGTTGGATGACTCTTCACGTGACCAGTGGGCTGGTCTACTTTTAGCCCAAAGAAAGAGCATTGCCATCTAACGTGGTAATGCTGCCAGCCTTTTGAGCACTTATCGAAGAATTTTTTGATGTCCAATGTCCCTTTTCTTAATTTTTTTATTAGACAATTGTATTTTTTATTTGCCCGTCTAATAGTTGTCCTTGTCTCGTCTAATTGCTAGTTCGCTGTTGGAATTTGGAATTGTCTGTATATTTTTTTATTCACTGACAAATTCTTAAGACACCATGCTAGTCTTTCTTTTTAACCGACTTCCAAAAAGGAGGAGGTTATATGTTCGACTTTATGTATGTTTTTTTTTTTTTTGTATGTTCACCGATTTCTCCGTCATTTGTGGATCGATTTCGAAAATTATTTTTTTGTTTCAAAGGGTATACTCCCAAGGTGGTCCCATTGTCAGCAAGTTGGAATCTGATTAGAGGATCCCATGGAAATCGAGGGAAACCCTCAACTTTTTTTGGCAAACCTATAGTGATTTGGATATTTTTTAGAGTAACTTGAAGGGTATACTCCCAAGGTGGTCCCATTGTCAGCAAGTTGGAATCTGATGAGAGGATCCCATGGAAATCGAGGGAAACCCTCAAATTTTATTGGCAAACCTATAGCGATTTGGATATTTTTTAGAGTAACTTGAGCATTTGCTCTCGGAAATCATCATTTGGTAAAGTGGAGCTGATGATGAAGACTACAGACGGCCATCGGAACTAATCAATGATAAATATTTCACGGGTTGCGATTCGATTACTTTAATATGGTTGCTAAGCAATTTATGCTCGTCACAATGCGTGTGGTGGTGGAGTGGAGTTCTTCAGGTTCTTACCAGGAGAACTCCTCAAAAATTAACGTCCCAGCATCGGGAAAAGGAATATTTTGTAAAAGGTGATGAGCAGTTGACGTTAGGCTATTGTAACTTAGATAAATTACAAACTCTCTCACTAAAAAGTGAAAAATAAAAACTTTTTTACAAAAAAAAAAACAACCGACTTCCAAAAAAAAAACTACAAAGTGATAAATAACTTTTATTTCGGAAGTCGGTGTCAATAAACGAAAATGCAGAACCAACGACACCGTATATTTTTATTTATTACATATTTTCAAGTATCTTCTCTTATCTCTTTTCTATCGAATAAGTTGTATTAGATTTGAATATGTGCCAAATTGAAACGTGAAAATATGTCAGTCAGGGAATCTTACTAGAACAAAGTTACTGATATCATACAAGAGTTTGTAATTACCTAGGACTAAATCAGCTAGTAGGCATTTATAAATAATATTAGTGTCGATGCTCATAGGCCCCCCACTAGATTGTTCGTTTAAAACTACATATGACTGCTGTGCCGATTTAAATCCGGGGCAAGTTGTTACAGTCAATTGAACGAAATATGTTCGTGCGATGCTTCCTTCGACCTCTCGTTGCCAGTGCATCGTGTCTATGTAGATTTAGATTTAATTTATTAGGAGCCTCTGTTAGAATTTAAAATCTAACTTCAATACTTTCTTAGGTTAACTTAGACATTATTGACATCGATAAAGGCAAAACATTGTGAGAAAAAATGGACTTAAAGTTAAGTAAGTCTTGAGCAAGTCCCGTCTTGAGCAAGCGTGGTGATCAATGCTCGTGCCTTCTCTGTATGGAAAGATGCTTCTGGCCTGCAGAAACAATAATAGGCTGGTATTATTTTAAATAAGCTTATCGTGGGTCCTATCTACTTCAATAATATTAGTAAATATATTTCGAAGAATATTTTCCTCATATTCATCAATGACGCAGCGATTATAATCTGAGCTTGACCTCTCCAATCTTTAGGGAAAACGGAATCCCCGTGTATTCGTAAAAGTAAACTTAAATAAAACAAAATAATGATTTGATAAATCACACTATTTATTTAACCACTATGTAGGCTTACTTAATAGGCCTTGAACTTAACCCAAATACCAAAAACATTAACACAAGTCATCACTATTCCATCGATCAATACTCGAAACGAAGGTCAACGATGCGTGAACAGTTCGGTATTCATCGCTTTAAACTAATAGCGGTGATAATAAAGAAATTAATGGCAGTGAAACCGTTCATGACGGGGGTGGAGCTGATTCCACGGTGACAATGACTATTCACCACACTTTCCCCATGGATCGCTTTCGACTGAGGTGAAAATGGAAGGTCGAGGTAGGTTTGGAACGAAAGTGGGTTTCTGTTATTTACTGGTTAGATTAATCGAATTAATTCTAGAACTATTGCGTAAATCATAGTATGCATGAACTGAGAATGAAACTATGAATAATCGCTTTGAGGACTATTAACGTTTTCTCATCTTTGGTACCTACTTAATGCGACGCATAAGAAATTATAATACAGTTGGTTGAATTCGTTTTTGTCAGGCAAAGTTTATAGTTTCTTTGAAATACATACACATGTCATACAAACATAAACTCATGCCTTCTTGTCATGGGGGTAAGCAGAAACTACAGAACGCCACCTGGTACGATCCTTACATACTCCATTTGCTTCGTTTATGCTCATAGCACATTTGTCTGGTAGTTCTTTGAAATAATCGTCAAAATAAGAGCAACATTGAGTTATCATTAAGGAGCAGCTACTCATAGTTCCTTCGTAATATTTAATAATTTCGGGTACTTGACTGAAACAAACACCCTACACACCCACACTCACACTATCATTCTACACCTCCGCACACTTCACCTGCACACAACACACACATTACACTATACAAATTTTTTTACTATTCAATTTTTTTTTTCTCTTTTGGTTAATTTGTTAAATTATTATTTTTTTCCTTTATAGTTTGCCTGGTTAGAGTTATACAATTGACAGTTGTAATGTTAATGTTAATTGTGTTTAATTCGGGGTGAGAGCCTGGTGATCCGTCACACAGGGTATCGGTATGGACGCCATTCTCTCACAAAGGATCATATTTTATGCATTTTTGTCATAATGCTATAATTCTTGTCTCTGCTTATAACTATGTGAACCTTTGTGAGGAGAGAAAATAATAAAGATCTTTATTACATCATCATAAGGTAGACTATTTCACTATTGAAATTACTTGCATAGTAACTGTGTGGTCTTTTTAGTCAGGGATCTTATGTCTTAACGCAGTCTTTACACCTATAAGAAATAAGTCATGGTCAGTATAATTCGAAGTTTATTTCAAGTTTTTGTCTTGAAGGCAGTGCAGTAATGTGCACAAAAACCAAATCGGGCATCATTAAGAATTCGCCTCAACTCGTTTAATTCAGAGGTCGTTGGATTAACGTACGTAAGTAGGAACGTAACCATGTGAACGATTTTATTTTATTTACTCCTCAAAAGGTAGGCTGAGATGAAGGCTCTGCTAGACAACGGCATTTTCTGGAGAAAGTGACAAGTCTATTTTTTACCGTTCAAATTAACCGATTTTGTATTTTCCCCCTCCCTTAAGTGTGGGGACGACCCTATCGCGAACCTCAGAACTAATTTCAAACCACAAGATGCTTCTAGAATGTTCTATTTAAAAAGCACTATATACCTAGAAAACAGACCAGACCTCGCTCATAGTCTCGCTTTGGACTACTTAATGAGACGAAAACAATTTACATGTATTTAAATTTTCACGCCAACCCACATACATAACATTATATGGAGCAAAGCTAACCAAATTTTCACGTACTAATACTTTTCTGCAGTATATTTATTTGAGTTGAAGTGCAAAAGGATGTTCATTGAATTTGAAATGAATTTCGAAATAGATTTTAGTCATAACCTATATTAGTTTGGAAGTGTCAGCTGCTAATGTTTGGTGACGGAGGTAGCTGGCAAGTTTATTGGGGAAACTGAGCTTTATTTATTACTAGCAGCGCCCCGCGGTTTTACCCGCATAAGTGTCGATCCCGTGGGAATACTGGTATAAAATCTAACCTATGTCCTTTCCCGGAACTCAGATTATCTCTATACCAAATTTCTTCTAAATCGGTTCAGCGGTTTAAGCGTGAAGAGGTATCATACAAACAGACAGACAGAAAGACAGACACTTTCAAATTTATAATAGTATGGATTAAAGGGGTTTCATAAATATGTCACACAGGGCGCCTGTCCCCTGAAAAAGGGTAGGTAGGGATATAGAGGGCAAGACTAGTGTCTATAATAGATATTTCTTGAAAGTTAATATTTGACGGTTAAACTTTGAATAAGCAAATTTTGTTTATTTGTTCGATGCTTATTTTTTTAAACTGTAGTTCTCATAATACGTGTTTTACATTGCATGATTGCACCCATAGGTATCTACTTCGAAAGCTAAAACGTGGATATAACGTAACGTAGTGCACCAGCAAATTTAATATATTTTATGATATCCTAAAATAATTACACTAGTAATAAACTTATAACGCTCATTACCCACTAACCATACTATGAACATTTCCACTAATCCCTGGTGGATAAACTTGATGAAAAATAACTTTTAATTAAAGCTGCACACGAAGTGAATTGTTGAACAAACTTATTTCAGACAAAATAGTGCTGATACAACTCCGCGTTCGAATTGTTTTTGTCCCGAATTCCGATACTGTGTGCATTTTTTTCCGGAACTCAACGAATTCGAATTTTAAAATCGCTAATGCATGGAACAGTTTTTCTAGTGCAAATGTTTTTCATTGTTAAGCTTTTCGTTCAAAATTAATTGAGTTTTGTAACAGTTTTTCTGACATACCTAGTCACTTTTTATAATTCCCCAACGTAAAATTGATTTTCGAACTGAATCCTTTAGTTCAGAACTATTGGATGCTTAAACACAGTAACTCTGTTTACAAACTAGTCCCCTTATTTAACGTTACTTCAAGTTAAGTAATGTTTAGAGTCTGTTTAACCATAAATTTTCTGACGTTTAGACATCTCTTAACTTTCAGTTATGCTTATAAATAAGGGGGTAAAATATAGATACTTTATATGAAAACACCTACTATTTGTATTATAACATGAATGAAAATGTGTCAATATTATTGCTACATTATAAACAAACTAAAAAAACGTACTTATTCCTCCAAATCCACTCGCTTTATCAACAAAAACAAAACAAAAATAGAAAGGTAAGACCACACTAAAACTTCCGATCAATCAAGCGTGTAATTATGAACTGACAAACCGAGTTTGATTGGTTCAAAACCGTGTGATTGGATCAAAACCGTTTGATTGGTTCAAGCGGTTGCATCTCATCGGATCGTGTCGGATTTATTGATTATTCTAAGTGATGTTGTATAACACTTTATATTTTACTTTTTATTTGTTACGCTCTGATTCCTTCGATAAACTTCCTTGTTTATCGGAGTTTAAAGAAGACGGGAGGTTAAGTTTACTTTTAATTTATGTGGCAGTTGTTAGAAGGATTTTTTGGTTGACCTACTTAAAGCTAAGTCCTACTAAGTTGGAAGAGTTTGCAGAAACATGAAAGGAGGAAGCCTGCCAGGAATTAAGTTCCTTACACGATACTCACACGGACACACACATACACTCGTATAAAATAGAAAGTAAGATTGAGAGAAAATCGCATGGAGAGGGCATAACGGTGAAGGAAAACATCGTGAGGAAATAAGCATCTCCTAGAACGCTATAGGCTAAAGTTATCCGCCGAAGCATGAATTAAAAATATAACAAGTACGAGTAACGTAGCTGCTGAATACACAAAAATTATAAAGATAGGGAACTATTTGCTGACCAAGTAAATTCAGTATAAGATAGGCCATCCCTCTTCTCTTAGGCACTTAAAGGGCGACTTAAAATCATGTCAAGATCATGTCCATGAAAAATGTTAAGGGTCGAAATAATTAGGGTCAAGCTCTTCTTCCTTATGAAGGGGACTACAGGACTATGCCTAGATACTTACACATAAATCTTCCGGAATAAATTCTCTAAATGATGGTGAAAACTGCATCAAAATCCGTTGCGTATAGTACCTATAGAAAAATAATGGATATCCCAGACAGATACGAAAAGTCAATTTAATTTATAGTATGTAGAGGTAGCTAGTAATAATGTCATTTGATCCGCTCAACTGTCATCCGCCGAAAATAGACACGGAACGAACATGGCCGATTGTCCCACTGCCAGAAATGCACACGTTTTTTTCGCAAGTCCCGGTCACACTGTATTTTTATTTTTAGTTATTTTGTCTATGGGAGTATCGCTGTCATTCTATTTTCTTTAGTCGAGTAATAGGATGACGTACCTTTATGCAAAAAAAAGAACCTAATAAGATTCTAATAAGTTATCTGTAGTTAAAAATAAACAAACAGTGTCACGGGAAAATCCGGTCATGTGTAGCTTGCTACATAATATTTAGCAAGCTACACATGACCTTGAGTAATCTGTGGTCATGTGAGTGGTAAAGATGTGACGAAATGATATTACAAAATTGAGGATATTTCCTGAAATCTTCGAACTAGCCAAGTATAATCATACAACTATGACTTATTCCAAATTATCTTGTTTACAGTGTTCAAAACAAATCTAGCCTGATTGTTGTGTCACTCTGGTATTCGCAAGAAAGCAAACAAAATATAATGGTTCGACGATTTTGATCTTCTAAATGAAAGGAATATTATGTTACAAAGATCACTTCGGATATCATTCTCTGTTTTTTTTCTGTTCTTTGTTATTTTTGGCAGAGTCGTGTTTATTGTTAGCAAAGACAGTCTGCGTTTTCCCACACTTTAGAAGTCTTAGGGCCGGCGCTGACTGACGTCGCGGCACGGCATGACACGGTAAAGGATTTTATTTCTGATCCATTTTTTTTTATCCTTAATTTAATGAGTTTAGAATTCACATTATTTCGATAAAAATAATCATACCGCGACACGTCGTGGCATGCCGCGGGACGCCGCAGCATGTCGTGTCATGCATGCCGTTTCATTTCACGGATTGCCGCTGCGCCCAGCGAGGCACATAGGTCACAGAATTATGACAGCTAAACTAATTGAAATAATGTTTTGGCAGACTGTAAAATAAGGTTTTGGCAGACGGGGCTTTCTCCGGGATGCTACGGCGTGACGTGGCATGCCGCGTCATACCAAAGCATCCTTCGGAGTGCCGAAGCACGCCCTGCCTTGCCCTGCCGTGCCGCGACGTTTTATAAGCCGATGTAGAAATTACATCAAGAGGATTAATAGAAGTGTTTTCCTGATTGCTAATGAATAGTTATAATTAATTGTTAGTACCGGTTTCATAATTCTTTCGGAGAACCTTATAAATCACTACCGTAAACCATTGATCAATATTGAAATTTAAAGGTCTATATCTTTTGAATCTCTGGTTGTAAAAAAAACATATAATCGGTCTAGTTATCGATTCTTTTTAAACTCGCGATTTCTGTAATAATATGTGAAAAAATATGGCTTGATTCTGAGAAAAAAAAATAAAAACTGTCTAATCAAAGTTATAATGAGAATGGGGTTACTTTGATAGCTTTGGAATTACGCAAGAAAATAGGGCACGTTGCGTATGGGGTAACTTTGATCTAGTAAAAGACAAATGAAACCTAAAAAGAATGCTTAAGCTTACGGTGCTTAAAATAGTTGGTGAATTCCCAGCGTGTCCTCTAGAAAGGATTCAACAGTTCATCAATGATGTTAGACAAGAAAAACAAAAAAACTAATTGCGTTTCGTTTTACGTACTTCGCGATTTTATATGAAATAAAAGTTTCAATCAAAGTTACCCGGCTGTTCAAAGTAACCCCGGTTTACCCGACCTCTTAGCTATCAGAGGGGCAATTCTCATATGTTTAAGAACGTTCACATTCCAATCTAAACAAAAAGAAAGGAAATATTATTTATTGGGACTGAGAAAATACAGACATAACATAATAAACCTTTCCCCAGTTAATAGCAATTCTAGAGCGTAAAACGTGAATTCAATTCCTGTATGATGTAACTTGTTCCAGGGTTCTTGATGAGATGAAAGCAGACGTTGCCAACAGTTTGAATTAGTTCATAACCAACAACTCCACCGCTAACAAAACTGTGAAAACTTCCACGCTAGCATAACGCGAACACGTCTCTTTCAAACTACAGAAGTCCTTTTAAAGTCCCGTTACTTTAAAAACTAATAAAGTTGTACCTATGTGTTCTTGGAACAACAGCAACGAGCAAGGGAAGTTAGTCTTGCGGAGAAATTCTGTTCTACATAAGTGTAATAATAATATTATTATGATGTCAATAGAATTTATATATTACCTCGTTGGTCTAATGGTCGCAAGTACTACTTCTGAGCATAAGGTCGTGGGTTAAATTCCCAAGTAAGGCAAAGCGTTATTGGGTTTTTGCATCTGAAATTTCTCCGTAACTGCCGGGAGTCTGGATTCGTGCCCGGTTGATAGCCATAGGAGGGGCCTGTTACATATTGGGACTTAAATATAACTGCCAAAATGTACCTACTATGGGTAGGTACATTTCTGACTAATCTTATGGGGATTACAGGCGTGATCTTATATTATGTCGATAGATTTTTTTTTCTCCCTTGAGTTACTTACTACCTTGAGAGTCTGGTTTAACCACGCTGGGATCGGTGAAATTCATTCATTCATTGTAGGCCAGACTTCCTTGAGCTGTCCACTGATTGAGTAATGGTATTATATTAATGATGTATGTAACGTCTAATGAGGCTACGTCCACATTAAACTTTCCTTGCTGAATCATGCAGAGGCAAAGAAACATAATTAATGTCATGCTTATGTTATGGAAAAACTCTTTCAGTTATTCAACATGTATCGACTTTAACTCATTTAAAGCGAATTTAACCTATGAAATAATCAGAACACGAATATTGAACGCCATTTGAGGGGCAATCCTCGTCATTTTAAGAACTATCACAGTCTGGTCTCAGTCTCAATCTGTCATAAATACCTCTAACTTCCATACATTTTTGACAAGTTTTTGACATTGGTTGTCGCTGAGACGAGATTGTGACTAGATTTTTAACGTTTTTAATTACTAGAATTGGCCTTCTGATCATCTGAATCACGTTCAAGAGCTGTCAGTGTCAATATTACATAGAAATTATTATACACAGCTCTTCTAATTCACTTTGGAAGACAATGTCAAAATCCTCGACATTGGCTTTGCTTGCCATATTTTTCTGCAATTTGCAATTTTCAAAGTCTTTCGGACATAGCGCATTTCACCTTTTCGAACTATCGTTTTCATTATAAATAACAATGACGCAGTCAGAAAAATAAAAGGTAACTCTTGTTTGTGGTTGGAATACCGCTTCTGTAGGTAAGTTTTCTTTAGCTGGAAAAACTGACGTACCTAAGTAATTTTCTATGACAAATTATTACCAAAAGGAAACCATTTTTGATGATGCTCATCTTAGTGATCTCATAGTGGATTATTTAAAAGTCAATTTGGTAAACATTGGCCTGGCATAAATTATAATACGAAAATGACAATAGTATATGAAGAAGAAACAACAAAGAGCCTTGACTTAAATTGTAGCAGCCATACAAATTAGAAAATTATTCTAATTTTGTGAAATTAGAAACAGAATAGTTGCATAATAAAGACCAGTAAAGTTTTGTGTTGTGTCAAAATGTTTTTCAAATCAAAGTTAACACAAAGTGGTGCTGTTCCACAAACGATGCGACGCCATACGTCGTGCCAAACTCGTAGCTAACTTCTGGGCCGAAACAATATAGTTTGCCATCAAAGCGGCTCAGCGCGGCATGACAAGGCAAAAGATTTTCGTAAGCGGAAATGATTTTGAATCTTATTTTCAAATCCTTAGCATTCACATTTCGTTGATGTCGTCACAAGAGCACTTGAACATGACGCTGCGATGCCAGAGAAGACTCCGGCTTGCCGGCCCATACAAAATGTTAATGCTTCGCCAAATTCGCGATGTTATGGCACACTTTTTATGATTGTGTGCTATCATCTGTTTTGAATTTGCTATCTCATAACGCAAAGCCTTCTCTCAAGCAAGACAGCTTTGTCTATGGCTTAATAGACAGCCTACAGTGCAGCCGACGAGAGAATGCGTTCTTAATAACTGTCAGTTTCATACAAACGAATATGTGTTTTGCGAATTTGATCTTTATTAGCTACTAATACTGTCACGCTGACAGGTGTCAGGATCGCATCGTCTCGACGGCCGGAATGAAGTTAACTGTCAACAACATAAACCGTCTGTCCACTCCACACGCGTCAGTGTGTTCATAATTATTATCTATAATTAATTCTCCGCGCGTTCTCCTCATTATAATAAGACAAGGTAGGGGGTCTTAGTATCCTAAATACTAATGTCGTAATTACGCTTATGATACTCTTAAAGTAGGTAGCCACTGTAACTGTATGGGTTTGATTTATATAGTGATGCATGTAATGAGCTGATTAGTCACTTGTCAAATGGGTTTTTTGTGATTTATTGCACACTGCATCCGGTTAGACTGGAAGCCGACCCCAACATAGTTGGGAAAAGGCTAGGCAGATGATGATGATTGAAACACTGTCCTGACTCACTGACAATACGGATACAAATAGTATTCAAAAACAAGTAAAAAAGCGCTAATAAATGAATAAGTACATTTAGAATGATTACAAAATGATAACTGTAATCGGAAAAGCAAATAGTAATTCACAAACATGCTATCAATATTGTCCACTACTCTTATCCTGACCATTTCCTTTACCAAAAAAAAAAAAACAAATGACAATCCGATGACGTGACAGCGCATGACATTTTCTCACGGGGTTTTCCCAAAACGGGCACAGATTAAAAACAATAGATTGGGTTAGTAGGTACGGTCCACCATGATTGTAGTAAGTCTAGTCCACGTGCGCTGATTTATAATGGCTACCCAATTTTGAAGGCACGATCGCTTATTGTTTTTAGAGTTCCGTTCGTTTAGAATGTGGAGTACTTTTTGATATGGTGATAGAACAGTTTCATTTTGTGCTGCGTTTTGACTTAACAAACGCCCTCGTGTAGGGAAAGATTTGAATTTTTTTTTTTTTTTTGTAAAGATTGAAAGATTTATTCACTTTTTCGGAATTTCATCATACTTGTCACGTTTCATATGATTTATTACTAGCTACCATCGATGAAAAGCCTCTATCCTTCATGCTTACCATCCTCCTCAGGGTTAAAAGTATCTCCATACCAAATTTCATCAAAATCGGTTCAGACAGACAAAAATTTTGATTTTTTAGGAAAATGTAAGATCTACCTATCTTACGGAAGTTTATTTTGCAAAAGCCTCACAGTAACTTTATCTATCAGCATTTTCCTAATGGCATTCAGTCGATTCAATGTTTGTTTCGAAAGAACCCAATAAACAACAACTACTAAAAACTATTTAAACTTGACGTTGTTTTTAACGTTCTGCTACGTGGAAAGTGCGTTACGTGACTAGTAATGAAATTGGAAGAGCATTGCGTCTCACATAAGGTATTTGATGACCACACTTTGTTAGAAAGGAATTTGAAGCCTACAAAAGTGAAGGTTCACTTTCTGGTTTATTTTTTTCTTTTTTATATTCTGCTCTAAATTCGATGGTGATTTTTTTATGGTGTAATATAATATAGTCCTCCTTATCGATTTCGATAACGACGACCCTTTAAAAATATTATTATTTCCTACCGTAACATAACATAAATACATACTTAAGCATAATCATCATATAATGTTCCTACTGCCCTACACAGGCCTCCACTTTTATGAGAGGGAGTGAGCCATAATCCACCATGCGGGACCAGCGTGGGTTGGTGGATGTCGATTTCGAATTTTAGGTTCTAGGACATGCCGGTTTCCTCAAGATGTTCTCTTTCACTGTTTTGAGAGCAGTGGTGATGGAAATAATTTACAAAAAATAAACTGCCTGCTTGGGGTCAATTACCATTGGGCCAAAATCAAGTATTATTTCTTTTGAACAAGAGTTTTTTAGAGCCTAAAAATACATATACATGCAATATGAACAACAATAGTGAAACCTGTATACAATAGAATTTTTTTATCACGTTCCAAAATTTTACAGGATGTTCCACCCATGAATATGAACAACTTTCACTGTGGGACCAAATCTGAAATCACGAAAAAAAAAATCAACTGCTTCATATATTTTGGTCAAGTAGGTATTCAACATTTTTATTAAACAGCAGATTTTTTTTCGTGATTTCAAAGTTGGAACGTGATAAAAAAGTCTTCCTGTATATTGTATACAGGTGCAATATCTACATAGCTACATACATATACGCAACATATACATTTAAGCAGGTAGCAGATACGTGAGTATTAAGTACTTAGTATTCAGTGGCATGGGGGCGAAAGAGTAAAGGAAGTAAGCCCTCTACTTATTCTGCAAGAACAATCTTTCAGATAATTTGATTCTGTAATATTTTAAGTAGGTATCTGTTATTACATTTATATAGGTGGTACATAGTATATAAGAGGGATTTAAAATTACTTACACTGTTACGTTTTGAGGTTCTTTGGTAGTTAGTTACTTGTCTTAGGGTTTTGAGGTATCCAGGAAAGCTTGAAGGTATTTCAGTAGTAGCAGCTTTAAAAAAAAGCCACCATTCTATAGGTACTTACATAATTTATCAAACATTTCACAGTCAAACTAATTTGTCCAGTAAAAGAATAAAAAAAATTGTTTCTTATTGGAAAACTTGAGACCAGTGGTGGCCCAGTGGTAATGGCCGCGACCTACGAGTTGTAGGTCGTAGGTCCCAGACAGGCGCTTTACTTTGTGTAAATTATTTCATCACCATTGCCCTCCAAACGGTGAACAAAAACATCGTGAGGAAACCGGCATGTCCTAGAATCAATAATTCGAAGATATGTGACATCTAACAACCCGCGTGGTGGATAACGGCCCACTCCCTCTCACAGAGAAGAGGCCTGTGTCCCAGCAGTGGGAACATTATAAGCTGATTATGTTTATTGGAAAGCTTATTGTTCAATCGCATCATGATTTGATTCATAGTTGTCAGTTAAGACATTTTGCATTCTATTTTTTATCATACCGCTATTATTATTTTTTTGCACTTTTTATACAATGACATAGCGGTCATTTGCCCCTGTGTTACTAACAGTTTGGAGTAAAAATTAAATGCTTAGAAAACAGTTCCGCTATATTATTTTAAATATACTTTTGACAAATTGTAACCGGGTAATGTTTAGCATGCACATTTAATTTGTTCGAATAAGTACAACATTTCGCTTTTCGAAAGGTGGCCATTAGATTGCAGTAGATACACCTGTTCACCTACAGTAGGCTTGTATTCAAATTAGGGAAGTTAAGACTATTTTAGGGCAGCATTCCCTGTTCTCTCACTGTTCTAGTATACCCTGACCAAACGAATTAGGTTAGACTAGAACAGGAGGCCTACCATGATCTATTTAAAAACGATTCAAAAGCAATACATTTCAATTTAGGTTCTTAAACTGCATCGCTCACAGTCGTACCATGACGTCCAAAACGCTCAGCGGCATTTGGATCGTTGAAAGTGAATGAGCGTTACGATCCGAGCTCGTGGTAGGTATCCAGATGGCACGGCCTAAATTGAATAGTTAAACTGACGTCATGGTACGAATTAGAAGAACAGTTCAGTTTAGGTCCTAAAGTGGATCGCGTTAAGAGCTCGTGGTAGGTATCCTGTATTCAAATTAGGGAAGTTAAGACTATGTTAGGGCAGCATTCCCTGTTCTCTCACGGTTCTAGTATACCCTGACCAAACGGATTAGGTTAGACTAGAACAGTGATCTGAATTAGTTGCAGTAACTAATATAGTGCACTACACATTAGAGTCTAATGTGAAGATAGCATTACGCATAACACAGCTATTCGATTGAAGCATACCTTTTAAACGTGACAACTGAATAATAAAGTAAAATGGCCGCAGATTAGAAGGTGAAGGGTTAAATACTGTTGTGTTAATTATGTAAATCACATTTGCATAAATACTGACGCTAAATACTTGTCATACTCATATATATTATTCTTACTTAAATCGTAATACTCGTATATGTACTTGTACGGTAGCGTTTCAATGGATTGTCGCTTGGTGCATGAAATGCACGAAGTGTCAATACATCTTTCATGGTAGGCAGAAGCATTTTGCTGAACATATTGCTGCGATTTGCTTACCAACTGTGGTGCTTATTTAAATAGTTCTCATCAGCCTGTGTTTTTCCAACTATATTAGCAACTATATTAGGGTCGTCTTCTAGTCTACCTGGATGCGGCTGAATACCAGTATCTATGTTACATGAAGAGACTGCCTATATACTAAATATTATAACATGATAAGTACCCCTTGGTAAGACTGCTTATCAAATATCGACAAATGATAGCTTGGTCCATAGGCTTAATTATTCAAATAGTTATCAACAGCAAATGTGATGAATTTGATGAAATGTTAATAGTTAACTGTAGCGACACTATCGTCTTAAGAAAGAAAGCTTTATAAGTGAACTAAATGTAGTTTGAAACAAATAAGTCTCATTCACACATTCAAAACTTCAACAAAAGAATCATGTTTCACGATTGACACATTAACTAATGCATAGTGATGGCACGCATCGATTACCGATCGATATACCTACATGTTTTTACAGCAAACACTATGCCATAGAATATGAACGTAATAGAAGCGATAGTTTTACGTCGACCACATTTTAAATGCTTACAGTAAACATACGTTCGACACAGTAAGAGCGGTTTCACACTATGTCCTATCCGAATCCGAGAAATGCCGGTCCAAAGTGACCATAGTCCTATTTGTATGAGGGGTTGCGCACTAGATCCAAACTCTATCCGTCCGAATTTAGAACATTTCCAATTCGGATTGAAGTCGGATCTTTAATTCAGATTCATATCGGAAGTATTGCGAAACCGCTCTAGGGGTTGTGTTGTACGATACGTGCTCCGAGCTTGATTTTAGAAAAACGTGACTACTCCTTTTTAGACTTGAGCGATCATTAGCTGTAGCAGGATCTTAGGAAGCGGTACCAAGATGATTAATGTGATTCTTTTGGTTGAATCAGCTTACGCACTTAAAGGAGTACTAACCTGAAGGACCTACCAGTACCCTGGCGAAAATATGTTACATCAAATTTTCGTAAGAGACTGTTTCACAGGTCTGTCTCCGTACCCAAAGGGAGCCAACGACTGACCCTATTACTAACGCTCCGCTGTCCGTCTGTCACAAGTGCTGTATCTTTTGTACCGTAATAGGTAAACACTTGAAATTTTCAAACAGTGTGTACTACTATGGCCACTATAACAATATAATAAAAATGAAAAAAAAAAAAATTGTAAGGGTAAAAATGTTTTTTTTTTTATTGCTGAATGGACCCGCTCTTGACCTCGATCACGCCTGATGGAAAGCGATGGATGAGGTCTATGATGAAACGAGCGTACCCAGAAGATGCCTATATAAGGTACTGGGACTCCCACGCATCGACAAAACACAAAATGCTGATTCCGGCGGGAGGATGGTCGCAAACCAGGCGGGAGTTAGCCCTACCACCGCAAGGGAAGAATTGGCCAGTCAAATAAGGTGTTGTGTGTGACTGTCCAGGATGCGCCAAGCGCTCGGTTCAGTTGAGTAACTGGAGGAACAAACTGCGCTGCACGAGGAGGCTTCTTCATGTAGACAAAAAATTGTAGTGTTACATAATGTACGGTAATACGGAAACCGTCATGTACGACTCGCACTTTACATTCTCCATGGCATATTCCTCCTACTTCTTACACGTAAGGTCCACGTGTAAGAAGTAGGAGGTTTACTCCTACCTACCGTGTATTCGCGATTTATTTGCCAAAAATGTAAACAAATATGAATTAATGGAAAAATAAATTTAATTCCTACACAATAAAGTTCAGTTTACCTACGCTACAACTTCTTATATTTTTTAACTTTGTTAATAGTGCTAGTCACTCTGAAATCAACTTGATTTTCATTGAAATAACGTTGGTATTTGTTTAACTTGAAAAAGGGTAGGGGTGTGCAGCACTGCGCACTTTTACTTTAAATGAGTTTCGCTTCTAGACGGTTTCCTTATTCTATGACCATCCCCACTTAATAACAAGTGTCACTCCACGGATCGGTTCAGTTACGGCCGTTTAAACAGCCGTATGAGCGATAATGGCCGTTGTCAGATCCGGACAAATATGGGCTCGTCATATTTGCAAGTGAAGTGGTTTTTCTTTTTAAGGGTCGAAAGGGTGTGTGATGGTAATGGTAACGCTGTGTGATGGTAACGTTGCTTGGAATTTTTAGGACTTTGGAGAATTTAAATAAATTTTGTGTGGATGCGGTAATTTAGGATGGAATTGAAAACTTTACCCACTCTACTTAAACTCGAATTCAAAATTCAGATCGATCAGAGATCATCAAGAAGAGAGTATCATCTTTGCATTAAAGGACTTCTCACAAATCAATAATTTACTATTTGAAATTCTTTCGGTCTTTCTTCTCAGAGTCGTCAGTTAGGGAACACCGAACTCATTTAGTTTCAAAACATAATTTAATTTTGATGAGTAAAAGTGATTTTGTGAATTAATTACAAAAAAAAAAAACAAACAAAATCTGACTACTCTGTAAAAAGTAATGCGTGGTCATACATAAAAAAAATACGCCTCGACTTGAGAACCTCCTCCGTTTTTTCGTCGGTTAATAAAAATCATTTATCATTTAAAATAATAGCTTTTTTTACCGCAGGAAGCTTTCAATCATCAGATTTACTGCAATAAATCAAGAACCTTCTTAACTCAAATACCTAATCGAGTAAAAAAAAGCTCTTATCATTACCATAATTTCACAATAAACATTGCACTTCCATCCTCAAACCGAACTCTGCTTCCTCCATTTAATTTGCGCTATACGCCGCTCATGCGCAATATTTATACAATTGATAATTTTTCATTTACAACTGAAGGAAATCTCATTAAACTGGCGTCATACTTACTTTAAATGCGACGACATCTACGTTCACGGTTGACGGATTCAGCACTTTTTCATAATTTCAGGCAACGGCAACGTTTAAAGTTTTGCAGCGACGAAAACTAAAAGTAGTAACTGCAAATAATATATTATGAGCTAACTGTTTAATTGAAATATACAGTTGCTGTTCATCTAGAATAATATTTATTTTTTATTTGTATTGTATAATATTTTTCCATCCATATATATGTGCATATCTATGTATTATGTTGCACATGTTTATACAAATAAATGCATCTCTTTGTAAGTACTAAATTAAAAATTAATTTATTGTTATATTTTTGTGTCTCGGTGGCACTGATGTGACCGAAGCCAAGTGTTAACCTAAGTGATAGATGATAACATAATTATTACCTATATGTTATGTATGTTTAAACTTTGTGTTGTTGATGATGTGTGCGGGTGTGATATTTATATCGTTGTCGTTCTGAAGGCATTTCCGGACAATTCTGCAAGTGTTCAGGGCAGTTTTCTGTAGAGTTTGGTAGATGGAAGGAGACAAGTCTTGCGTTTGAGAAAGTAAAGATTGGTTGGTTGGTTGATTTGGTTGGTTGGTTGGTTGGTTGGAACCAACTGCTGGGAATGACAACCGTGATTACACGCTACAGGGGTACTTAATACTACAGGGATTATCGCAATGCTGCCATTATTTTAAGACTAATTAGTGATTACAAATTAATCACATCACGGCGTGATTGTATCATTATCGTAAAGCATGCTTACAATGTTTACCTTATAATAAAATATTAGGTATAATTTACAACACGTATTTTTTATATTTATATCAAAAAACGTGAGTACGGTAAAAACCATTTAAAATCACCAAATACGGTTCAAAATGCTATTTAACTATTGTATGATTCGTAATTTGGCCGAAAGCACTCCGAATTTTAACGTTTCAATCACTAGCTTAATAGTATGACATAAAATTAGGTCAATTGGCCTATTTAACAACATTAATTACCAACACAGCAGCTGTGACAACATCTGACAAGACATTGTGTGTGGTTAATGAAAACATAACAAAATGTTAGTAATAAAGTCACTTAGTTTAGAAGTCTTGCTTGCTTTTTACCCAACAGCAGCAAATCTAAAAGGAGGTTTACGATTTTAGCAAGCTATGTATGGCTATCTTTTATACCTCCTAAATAATTCGTAGTATTTAAAAAAAATTGGTATCGTTGTTTCTTCTAGTTCTATGTAAATAGCGCCAATGTTTGACACAGAATACTGTGTCAAACATTGGCGTTATTTACAGACAGCCAACTTAACTTTTTACGCCTTTACGGCTGAACGAAATTCGATGAAATTTGGCACGCAGAGAGACCATTGCCTGGACCATGTTATCTACTATCCCGTGGAATAATCCCCGCGATATCTACAGTATTTTTGATAGGAAATAGCAAACTAGACGGAAAGTAAAGTATAATGCAGGGTGGCAACCCTGCCACCCTGTATTATGAATGTACGGAAGAGCTATTTGTTTGTCGATGGTCCCATCGAGAAACAATTAGCTCTTCCACACATTTTGACCATGTAGGTATTGCACTTTTTTAGGATACAGCAGATTTTTTTTAATTAACTGACGGAAAAATCTAACGCATGGGGTTCCAGAATCGTGTACTGAATCCATAGTAACAGGTTGTGGTCCTGCCATCCTGTCTAGAACAAAGAAGGACAGTGGCCTTTATGTGAAACACAAAGGTTTTATTTGATCTGACCAAATACTCTATTACGTTCTCAATGCCCTAAAAACCCAAATAACCAACCAAACGCTTTAGATAAAGCCACGTGCATACAAAAAACTGACATAACAATTACAAAACCGCTCCAAAAAATATAAAAGCTCGTAAAAGGAGAATTTTATATAAAAACCGATGTCACACAATAATTTACGAGATTGGCTGCCAAGACAGGATATTCCCAAAGGAGGATAAAATAAAAATGACGTTTTTATTAATGGCTATTTACGACAAAACAATCGTGACTCGGATTAAAATGTTCGCTTTCTTATTCGTGTTCGGAATATTGAGATCTGGAGATCCGGATTGGCTGTGTTTTGTAGATAACTGTTAGGTACTTGGATTTTTGTTACAGTAGTTGAGTGTACAGAATTTAAATAACTTAGTACTGTAGCGCTTCTTTTGTTTTTGCCAAAAACATAAGAAGGGTTAGGAACGAGAACAACATAGTATCTATATTTGAATTAAGAATCTCAGATAATTATTAAGTTTTGGAACAATCACCTCGAATTCAAACAACACAAAGTTCAAATTACATTGCAACAAAAATTTATTTCGGCTTTTTTTATTAAAAACGGTCATTCAAAACTCAAATTTAGAATAAACAGCCCTAAAGTAGATAGTTGAATAAGTGGCAATAGACGTAAATTATCTGAGCTTAAGAATTGAAGTAGGTATATAAACTTACCCCCTTGCTAATAAACGTTGTACTATAGCGTCTGTATAATTGCACAACGCTTTGTCTTCTTCTGTCGAAAGTCGAATTACAGACGACTGAAAGAGAGAAATCGGTGTGTAACTATTCTTCTGATATAATACGTTTATTAGTAATGGGATTATTATTTAGCACTTGTCAAATGTATTTTTTTGTTATGTATTTTCTGGTGTACAATAAAGTAAGTATAAATAAATAAACATTGTCACAAGCTGTCATCAAAACCAAAATTCCACATTATTATTTTAGGCCTAGAGCACTACTAGTAGGTAACTCAATGGCGGTCCGCTCACGATGCAGCCAATCACGATCAAGTTAATAACGCGTTAGTAAGTCGCATCGGTGAAGAAAAACATAGTGAGGAAACGGGCATGTCCTAGAACCAAAAATTCGAAGATATGTGACATCGATAGCAACCAACACTGGGCTTGCGTAGTAGTTTTTGGCCCACTCCCTCGCACAGAGAGGAGGCCTGTGTTCCAGCAGTGGGAACATTATAGGCTGATTTAATAGGTTGAACCATAACCATAACAATACTAGTGCTGTAACATTATGGCTACTCATTGGTGAATTGAGTTTGTAACACGTTACTTTTGACCCGTTGATATACGGAATAAGCCTTACTGATAAAAAAGGTGGAGTCTTAAAAGCAATAATGTTAAAGAACTATTTTTGCCAAATCTATTTAAACGCAACTCTCAGAAATCGTTATTCCACCATTTTTCTCTCAAGAAGCATGACCTTTCAGGAAAATATAAATAAAAATCAAAGCTTTGGTTGGTTTGATTTTATCTCTAAGGAAAAGAAAGTTTTCTGGCTTTCAGCCAATAATTACGTTGTAAGTATTTATTTACCTTTGTTATGATCGGTATCATTATTATTTTCAACATCAAATTTTAGTTATTTATGACTTCTGAATGAGTTTAATTAAAAGATTTTCGTAATAGTGTTTCAAAAAGAAACCCAACCAGAAGAAATGAATGTTCAAAATATACATTTTTGGACAAAATGTATCTTTTGGACATCGCTTTCTTAGTAGGTGAAGGAGAGATAAAATGATTGTATCTTTTGGACATTGCTTTCTTGTTGAGTAAGAGAGAGAATGTATCGTTTGGACACCACTTTCTATAAGGTATATACATACGATGTCTTTTCAGCGGTCAATGAAAACTTATTTTATCTGCAGTGTGACATTGGACAACCCTATTACTTGCTGCCTTCATAAAGAAATATTTTAAACATTGTATAATAAAAAAGTTTCTTTAAACGTGAAGCGTGATTTAGAAGAAAAATAACAGTTGTTGTTTGATACCAATAACTACGTCAAATAATAAATCTAAACGACTGATATCGTGATATTAAAATGTTATAGCCACGATCTATTCCAACGAATACATTGTGTACGATCCACCGGTGTTATAACTCAATAAAGTACCATAACCGCTTACCCTGCACCGTGATGTTATTGAAAGAAAGTTTTATTGCTTAATCGCATGTTAAAGAAAAATTTAGCTTTTGTGGAAATCTACATCCATCAGACATTATTTGGCTTCGTTAAGTGTGCGTACACACGAGCGCCATGTGTCAACGGCAGAGGTAACTGCAGCCGACGACGCGTATCGTCGACACCGATCTACGGCGTTGACGCGTGTCGCTCATGTGTATCAGTACTAGAAGAATTTGGACCTAAAGATTTGATTTCCTAAGAAAAACGGTGAACAGTCACAAAATAACGGCTGTCCAAATGCAGAGTGTTTTTTTACACCTTTATGTCGAATACTGGTGAAATGACAAATTGAAATACAATCTAGAAAATGTATATATACACTTCACAAAGAACACACTCTCTAAATTTAACGGTTTAATTTTATGTCTCTATGACCAGCGGTTTAGGCTGTGCATTGATATAATCAGTCAGACAGGATCACAGGACTTTGAATTTTAAGTATATTAGATTATAAAAGTAAACCTAAGTACCTACCTAATAAAAAAAAAAACTCAATAACAGAAAATAAAATACCTTCCTACCTAAATAAACCTATTTCTGATGATAACTAATCTAAACTCAATAAATAAGCAACAAATAATCCTAAAAACTAATATCTATACGAATGACTAATCCTACCTAACAGTTTTATAAAATAACCTACGGTCACTACGTACACCATCAAATATACTACCCATACTTTAAAATTAAAATCTATACCTACGACTTATAAAAATAAACCTAAATAACTCTACCTTAAACTGTACTTAGTAAAAACTAAAAGGAATAAAAAGGTCGCACTGAAAAGCACGGTTTAGAATTGCAAGTAGCAGTTAAAACATAGAATTTATAGAATGCTAATAAGAACGAACGCTCGCCACTCGACACGTCCGTTCAAATAAAAATTCAAAAAATGTATGATGCGCTTCAACGTTCAGCACGTAACCTACGACAAACTTATTATTTGCGGTTGGTACATTAATCGGGTCTAGGGATCGAACCGCAAAATTAAGTTTGTTTTTTATTCTATATACTTTTCCGGGATAAAAAGTACCCAATGTGGTGCCCAGGATATTAAAAAATAATTATACCAAGTTTCATCGTAATCGGACCGGTATTTTTTGCGTGATGCCTGAACAAACAGACAGACAGACAGACAGACAGACAAACATTTTTTTAATCACATTTTTGTTTTCGGTGTCGGTCTAGTAACACCCCCTGCCATTTATTTTTTTGATATTTTCAATGTACATAATTTTCACTGCTACAGATTTATTATGAGTATAGATAACTTTGTTAGATAATAGTTCGAAATTTAAAAATGGCTAGATTGTTCATAAACCTGGGTCTAAATATAAACCTTGTTTTGTAATTAGGAAAAACATTTACATTGAGTTTACAAAATTATATTCCTGCACCCTCATTGGGTTCGACGACTTTACGACCAAGGAAAACGAAGGGTGCTCCCACGCCACAGCGCGTTTGAAAACGTGTGCCGCACTAAGGGAATGTTATTAACACAAGGGTGTAAATCATAAGGGTAGTCATACTTCCCGCACGTGTTCACACTGAATAGAAAAAGTAAAAGAAAATCTTGCTAGTGTTGGTAAAAGAATTTGAATATTTTACGCATACTAGGCTATGTGTTAGTGAGGGGCTCGTGGCTAAGTAATCAGAACAGCCACTCCGGTCGATCGATCCGGTTAAGCTACACTTGCCTAGTCTGTCCGTGGATGGGTGACCATCTTTACATACCGGAATCACTCCGTGCCTTGGAAAGCACGTTAAGCCGTTGGTCCCGGCTGTCATTCGTGCATCTTTGACAGTCGTTACGGGTCGTCAGAAGCTCGCAAGTCTGACAACCGGTCTTACCAAGGGTTATAACATTACCCAGTAACTGGGTTCATGCTCCATGTAAAATACTGGTATTCAGCTGCATCCGGTTAGACTGGAAGCCGACCCTAACATAGTTGGGACAAGGCTAGGCAGATGATGATATTAATGATATTTGGCAGAAAAAACCTAAATCAGGTCACTCGTTCGACAAAATAATAGAAGTACAAAATAAGGCTTTTTTATAAGTCTTCTGCACCGGAGAGCTAAATTTTAACTTTCAACTTTTACCTTAAAACATAATTATTCAGAAAAATTATATAAGTAGGTAATGTCAAAATTAAAGGCTGAAGTTGAATATTTCATCCAGGATTTTATGAAGTAAATCTCAATTTGTTAAAAATAATGGACACTAATGGACTTTGGCCACCACAAAAGCTTTTAACGCTGTCACACTACTCACTGAAAAATTAAATTGTACTGAAGTACAGTGCATGCACTCACTCATAGTTTTTTTGACAAGCAATGTAAGCATATATATACATTAGGGGGATTATTTATAATCATTACTTAAAGTTAAGTAATGATTAAAGTCTGCTTAACCAGACATTTTTTTTTTATGAATAAACCCTCAAGTTCTCTGAACGCTACCGTTATGAATAATAGGAAGGCCCAACAAGTTGTAGGAATCAATACAATTCGGAATTTCAGGCTTGGCAAAGACGAGGATAATAAATATTGAAGTTGTGCAGAGACTGATGGAAAGTAAAGCCATACAAGTTAGAAAGTGGGACAAGGAAAATTGTGATCATACGTTTCCACCTTGTGCTTGAAAGCATCACGTGAATTTGAGAACCCAGTAAGACATCATTTTTAACGTGTCGATGGCAATCTAGATAGAGTCTGCCCAGAATTAGGCAAAAAATTTGGCGCTTTCTATACCATCTTCCTGTAGCGTGCAGGGACACGCTGGACACGATTTAAGTGTCTCATTGTATGTGGAACATATTAAAACTAAATATTAAAGCGGTATGTGGCAGACCTCAAACGGAGAAAATATTCCTGGGAGTTATAGGTTCGAGCTGTTTGGGGTTGAAACACTAGGGCCATGGGGTTCGAGTTCCCAACTGGTTTTTCGAGACATCACCAAGAGGTTGGTCGATACTTCACGTGACCAGAGGGGGCTGGCCTATTTTTTCCCAAAGAATTAGCATCGCCATTCAACGTGGCATTGCTGTCAGTTTTATCACTTTTTCTGTTGACAGCGATACGGACGAATTTTTGAATGCCCTATGATTCGTTTATCCCTTGTTATATACATGTCTATATTATGATTTTAAGTCTGTTAGTTTATACAGCGGTATGTAATTAAAAACCTACTACAGCTGATAATAGTAATGAAACAAATTATCTACCACTACAGATTCCTCTTGAACCAGTAGGTAAAGCAAAGAGAAGATAACAAAAAAATGTGCTTGTTTACGTAAACTACTGAATATGTGAATCACCGTTATCAGTGTACACTGATAATAGGTGTTTGACCTCGTTGTATGTAAATAGACCCAGATTAGCAAGAGACTTACGATGATGTAAGATGGTAATTTTGGTTTACGAGATCATTTACGATTTCTCAATATGTTCTGGATTTCTTGCACGACCACAACGTGTGCTGATTTGATTTTTGTGTGTCGAAAATATATATTTTTCAGAGTTGCTATGAGAAATAAGAGAAGACAAGAAATATTGAATTTTTCAAACAAAATACTTATCGTTTTCTATATATTCTTTCTATTCTCATCCTTCTTTTACCTCGTCACTGTCCTGCCCTCATATACCCAGTGTCACCCAAAACAATGTTGGAATTCACCCTGATAACAATTAAGATGAAGACTTTTCCAAACGTGGCGTCATTAGAGATCGCATATCCCACGTGCGTTGGTGACTATGTTGATGTTTTTTACGATTCCATTGTGAGAGCTCGTGACGATAATTAGAGCGTGGCGGTAAGGAGATCCAGGTAAACAGTTTTGTTATGTGCATATGAGATACTTATATCTTCCAGTTAGGACCACAGGACATCGTTGTTGTTGTTTTATGACGCTAAAAATGTTGCATCTAATAAGGTTTCCAAAATATCCTATGATTTGGTCGCAGGAAAAGACTGGATGCGGACAGAACTGGTTATTGTGGCAGTCTTACGAGGCGGTCTACGGTGGACGTCTCCGGCTGAAATGATGATGATACCTAAAGAGAGCGAGATGTTGATATTATTTGCTGCAAATCGTACAGCTTGATAATATCCTCATTAGCAGTTACGTAACTATACACAACGAATCACATAAAATACGTCAGTAATAATTAATTTTAAGTGCCCACGTGGATACGAGGAAGCACATGATAAACAAAAGAAAAACTTGTCTGAAAAAGTGTTGGCTAATGGCCTATTTATACGATTCCAGTTTCTTGAGTGCTGCATGCAATATAAATAATAATAAAGCTAAATGACTGGTATCTTCGGACGACTGTTTATATTTAGACGAAGATTAGATACAGCTTAAAATTCGCAAACACCTAAAAAATCGCGATATGTGACTTAGAATGTGGCTAGACGTGGTGAGGCAGGTGGAGTAGAGACGGAATGGTCGCTGAAAAACAGTAAAAGGAGCGTTGGAAGACCAATAGCCACGTGTGTGGACGACCGACAGAAGATCGCGGGGAAGACCTGGATGAGACTCGCACAGACCAAGGAAGCATGACACAAAAGGGAGGAGGCCTATCTACTATGTAGTGGAACAAGGTTGCCGATGATGATGCTGTGACTTAGCTGTTTGGGCATGTGTGTAAAGTTTGAACACATATACACCCGATACTAAAACGAAGTGGCAATAAACCAATTTAGTTATTTTTTTTTATCTATAGTGTTTTAGTGTCAAATTCTTTGTTTCTGCAGAAGTGAGTGAGTGTATCTTGCACTTTGCCATTCCGTCAGGTAGTCTTCAATCAAATATTCAACTGTTTGTCGTTAATTCTATAGCCGGTTTACGTAATAACACTTCAAACATTTACATTGAGTTAGTCACGGCCTTGTCAGTAGTCATAGGTCAAGGTTTTACAGAGATTTAGTTTGGATTTGATGTCGCGGAGATACTTGCTAATTCTTCTCTATAGTAAACGATCAATTGGAATCGTGCATCTAACTTCTGAAGTTTCATATGTGCCCTTATAGGAAATGAAATAAGATAAAACGTGTTTTCATCCTCTGTGGCTACTACCTGTCTGTGAATTTTGGCCTGGCAAATTAAGTTAACCCAGTTTCTGACGTCATCGGTATGTTGCATAGCAGAATCAATTACTTGAAGCAATTACTTAAATCTATAAACTTAGTAAAGTTAGCTTAGCTATTATGCCCGTGTCGCGGGCGCATCACGGATTGATTTGTATTGTCAAATGTCACTCTCCAATTTTCAATGTCAATTAATGTGTGTTATCTTTGGTCCCTGGCCCTGACATCAAGCAATGGACATAATTGAAAACATTTTTGAAGCTTGAGTACGAGGCGTTTGACTACGTTGTATGTGTATATTTTGTCTTTTTTTATTTGTAATGTGCTTTTTTTTTGTGCAGAATAAACAATTTTTGCTTTCTTTCTTTCTTGCTATTTATTATTTTTTATTGTCTACAGTGACTACCGAGCGTAAGCCAGGTCGGGCCAAGTGAATTTCTCAGCAACAGCCCGGAGTTTGGAAGTTGGCGGTGTGATACCCCCGTACCCGTACCTCGGTCGTGTCGGATTGTCGTCGAGAGTCAGGAGAGTGAGGGAAGAGTGAGTGAACCTGTGCCTCATAATACTTCCCGCGCCGAAGGCTAGTTTCCTTTGAGATTGACTAACATGGCCGAACGAAATACAGTCTACAGGGCTAATATTACAGGTAAAATTGCTTTTAGAATCTATAAAAAGGATCATGCATTTATTAATACAAAAGGTGACGTCTGATTCGAAAACCCCATAAATTTTAGGATTTAACAACAGGGATTTACTTTCAGAGGACGACCCGGATAGTTAGACCCAATTTGGAATCCCCTTTGATAAGCTTAAATTTTAATAATAGGTCTTAGAAACAATGGTCGAAGTTGAACAAATAAATCATGTAATTCACCATTTGTTTACAAGATGTAGATTTTGACCCTGACACCCTTAAACTATGTAATTGTACAATTCTGAACTTGGCATTTAATAGATTTTTTGACGAGCCTTTAAAGTTAGCCAGAGTTATTTGTAATAACCTTGTCGTCAAGCTTCACGAAAGTCTATAGAAACATTTTCTTGCACATTCAATAGATGTTTTGGCTTAGCTTCTAAAAATAAGGATCTCTTGAAAAATTTGCTCATTAGCAAGCTTGATCATGTGTTTTTTGGGTTCCGTATACAAAGGGTGCTACCCTTTCATTGGATCCTATTACTAAGCTTATGCACCGTCTGTCTGTCACAGGGGTGTATCTTATTAACCGTAATAATTACCTAGCCAAATATTTTTTTTACGCCATCATCATCTACCTTGCCTTTTCCCAACTATTTTGGGGTTGGCTTCCAGTCTTACCGGATGCAGCTGAATACCAGTGTTTTACATGGAGCAACTGCCTATTTGACCGCAACAACCCAGTTACTGGGTAATACGATACCCCTCGGCAAGACTGGTTGTCAAACTTTCGGCCTTCTGACGACCCGTAACGACTGTCAGAGATCCACGAATGACAGCTGGTGCCAACGGCTTAACGTGCTTTCCGAAGCCCCCTCCGTGCTTCGGAAAGCACGTTAAGCCGTTGGTATATGAAGATGGAACCCATCCACGGACCAACCGCGGCAAGCGTAGCTTAACCTGAGCGATCAACCCGTACGGTTGTTCTTACTTAGCCACAAGCCCCTCTTTTTACGCCATCATGACCAATAATAAAAAGCCGTAGTTGAGAACCGTACGTACGAGTATAAGAAATGTTTGAAAAAATACGAGTATGTTGCAGTATTTTTTAATTCAGTTTTCCTCAATATAGTTTTCATAACATAAATAATAGAACACAAATGGCTGCAACGATCCCTTTAGCATGATACAATCCTTTAATCTCCTAGAATGGCACCCATGGGAAATTACTATAAAGATTGGTAGCCACGCCATTATTGCACGAGACGATAATAATATCGATCACGCGAAATTAATAATATCGATCACGCGAAATTAATTATTCATACATTCGATATGGTTATACCAGTAATCCTTCACTTTAGTCAAGGTAGTTGCATGTATAAATATTTTTTGAATGTCACTTGTTTTGACGTAGTAATACTTGTATTTTCAGTAGTAATGTCTTCTTAATAAAGCTCCAATTCTATCGTAGCCTCATATACGGAAAATCCTATAGGCTTCAAAGGTGAATGTCAAGTTTGATCGTACTATGACAATGTATTTTGCTACTTTATTATGATATACTTACTTACTTACTTATCTTGAACTTAATGTACTTTGTTATATTATGCTTCGAAATTTAAAAATGGCTCGATGGTTTAAGCTTGGGTCTAAAAATAAACCTTGTTTTGTAATAAGGCCGTAAATATAAAAATTCAAAATATTTTATTTCACATAACTGGGCACCGTTTCATTTATTTATTTCCTATGGAGAAGAGCCGACAAGAAATTCCACGGTTACTCTTTTATTTTATTTTTTTTACATTTTCAAATAACTGTGTTAACAGGTATGGGAGGATAGCAGGTATACAGTAACAACAACAACAAGTACCAGGTATTTACCAAAATAGAACCTAATGTGAATATTCATAATATCAAATAGTGTCCCTGCCCACCAAGTGAATGAACTGCAATTTTTCTTGCTTGTACAAATACACCCCTAGCCAGCCATATTGATCCGATCGCCCTACGGTTCCTTTAACTTAGGGTAGTCAGCAACTACACCCGTCTCTCTCTGTACGATAATGCCGTCTCTTTTGCACCCTGCGCTTTTAGTTTGTAATGTTTGAGGAACAAAATACTAACTTACTAAGTTGGTTCTGGTAGGTAAGTTTTTGAATCAGTTTAAAAGAGTTTTTAGTACAATGTTGAGAATTTTGTCCTCGAATAAACGAAAATAAAAGTAAAACCAACATTAAAATTTCAATATTTTGCAAAGTTCAAATAACAATGCAAGAGTCGTATTGATAGTGTTGTTTAATTATGAGACAGACGCTCCAATTAAATTAACCTTGCAAATTTGGAGTACCTATTACACCTAACAGACTAATTCGTCTTTTGACCAATTAAATAAGCCAAGTGGTGTCAAAACGGATGGATTACCTTTCAGACGTACAAACTAAAAAAATAATTTTCAGACCAATTAAGAAAATTAATTTAATAGCTTTAGGCAATCAAACTATTTAGGACGCCGAATCAGGAAGGTAGATTGAGTTAGTATTCTGATTGTATTAATAATAATTACCCATTTATTTCCACATACAGTAATGTTATACATTACCCTGTATTTAACCATAAAAAAGAAAAAAACTCTTATTCTTGAAAATATGTGCAGTGCTACTCAATAATACTTTCATTCAGCAAAACTGAAAATTTTATCTAGAAGATTTAAGACATATAAAACTAAAATTATCAATTAATTTCATTTCTAGCAACATAGTTAACTACTAACTAGGAGGTGAATACTTGGTTCATATGGTTCATTATAATACCGATTACGACAAGCTGAAAGTACTGAAATTAGACAGATAACTACATAATAGTATCACTATTTTAACAGATGTACAAATGCCTACTGATCCACTTAATTATTTAATAAATTAATTCACTTTCTTTATCGCACTCACAAACGTTAGCATTGTAAAACAAAGCACTAAACACAATATAGAAACAAAACAAGAATATCAAAATTCAAATCTACCCCAATAAAAGGCACCTACCAGACGATTCCAGACAACCTTTTTGGTACCAAACTTCATAAGTAAACTACGATACGACAGGATTATATCCTCAGTAACATTTGTTGACTGCCAACCAAAGGTCGAGGGTCGAAAGGATACCATCGAACTCTCGAAATGGTTAGAACCATTCATAACACAAATATTAACACATCCGTAGCTGGGTTTAAAAGTACACTTTACTTTGGAGAAGACCTTTAAACAGATAAGGTGAGTAAGTAGGTGAGTAAACGAAATTATGCTTTTAGTGTTGACCTTTGACTTAGCTATGCTACAGAGCATATTGGACAGACAACGGCCCATCTTCCATCTTGCGCCGCATGTCCTGTCACCTGCACTCGTGAGGACCTAATAGCTGCTTCAGCAAACGGTATTAGCGTCGTTTTATTTTGGGGCATACAAATTTAAAGAATATTTTTTTAATTATGTGATATTTTTTGCCATCGATGCGCTAAGAACAAGTGCATAATATATGTTCAAATGTGTCTAAAGGAAGGATAAACAAGAAACGGTAGGAAATACTGACAGTACCTACCCAATACTGCTCTGAAATCCAACACAATTAAAAATTGTTTAGAAAACTGCTTTGAAGCATGACGTTATATTTATCAAGATTGGAGCGATAATCAATGCTATTAACTCAACACAATTCACTATTGAAAGAAATCAAAGGTGTGAACTGACACAATAACTTACAGACGTAATTTATGTATAGGTAGGTAGGTATGTCCCAAAATTTAAAAGACTGCATTTTTAAAATATGTCTTTTACTGTGGGTCCAAGAATAATTTCTTGTGGCAAGCCTCATAGTACTATACTATATGTAATAATACATTGTTGTTGGTAATTTATGGACTGAGTAATATAACTAGGTGTAGGGAAAAGGCTAGGTAGATTAAGATCTAGGTGTAGGGAATTAATTACTAGGTACAGTACAAGAAATCATACTGCAGAAATTAAACTAGTAGTACAACTAGTAGAAAATGTGGTAATACCTCATACCTGTGAATGCGATGCGATGGGAGAGAAAAAAATGTGGTTTAGGAAGTAAAACTAAACACTTAACACATCTATTTACGATTATGTCCGAGTATTCTCGCTTCCGCGTGATCATGAACGGCTTGTATAATTATGATTGGTTTAAGTACAGGTTTATAGCCCGTTAAGGGTGTCAGAAATAAGTGGAGCATTGCCAATTTGTATGTTAGGTAGGTACAAATTTTCTTTTTATGTTTGAAATTAATAATCTTTTTTAACCGACTTCTTTGAGAATGTAAACTGCCCTTGTTAATATTAAATACACAAAAAAAATGGATTACTGTGTCTGAATTGGCATAATAATAGCGTAATGAGCCTAATGTTCTTACTGCTGGGAAACAAGACTCTTCTCTTCGAGAGGGAGTGGGCTGTAATCTATCACGCGGGCCCAGTGCGGGTTGTTAAATGGCACATATCTTCCATTTTTGGTACTAAGACATGCCGGTTTCCCCACGATGTTTTCCTTCACCATTTTGAGAGCAGTTTTGATGAAATTATAAGGGGCCTGCCTGGGTTCGGACCACGTGGACCCACCACCTACAACTCGTAAGTCGGAGCCGTTACCACTGCTCTGAATATAAGAAAAAAATGAATGACATCACGACTAGACATCATTAAGATTAGGATGTGTTTTATATTTAGGAAAGGGTCATGGTCATCCGAGCAATAAATAATCTGAACATAACTAGAAATGTTAAAAGCAAAGCTAATAGAGAGACAGAATATTAGCAAGACAAACAAGTTTTCGGAGTTACATAAAATCACCAAATTCCAACTCTTTATAATTGCCACGAAATGCTAGATCACAGTCAAATAAAAAATAAAATATATGTACCAGTTACCTACATCTTCCATTTAATTGTTGTTATTTATACGAATGTTTGTTACCACATCGCGGTCACAGAAACGTTACTTTCATTTTATACAGATATAAATCATAACTAAAATAAAAAAGAATTAGTAGGTACCGTAGTTAGTTTCTAAAGAAAGAAAGAAAAAGTATTTATTGCGACTCGTACAGGAGGATCACTAACCAAACTAAACACAGTACAAATAAAAACAAATTATATAAAAAATTAAAAAGAAACAAAACAATTCTCGTAAAATAACACCGTTTGCTGATCTTGATTATGATTGCAGAAAACTTAAAGTTGCTGCTCTTTCATCATGATTCATCATCATCTGGCTAGCCTTTTTCCAACTATGTTGGGGTCGGCTTCCAGTCTAACCGAATGCAGCTGAATACCAGTACTTTACATGAAACGTCTACCTATCTGACCTCCACAACCCAGTTACTGGGTAATACGATACACCTTAGTAAGATTTTTAGATTAGTTTGACCCTGAACTCTTTCAGACAAAATTTTATTTTAGCGCAGTAACATGTTTAGCTTATCATGTTCCAACTGCTGGGATACTGGCCTCCTCTCTGTGAGAAGGAGTGGTCCGCGGGCCCAGTGCGGGTTGGTTTTAGTAGAGTAGGCAAATAAAACTACTATGGTTGACTAAGTTCAAGCCGTAATGATCTAACGGCGCAGGATAGCCTTTACCAGCAGTGCTCACCGTATTAGTGGTTCAGCAGCTTCAATATCATCAGGATAGTACCGAAATTTAGCAATGCGTCGTGGACGTTGTATCATCAGAAGACAGCGGCCAAGCAATGACTCTCTGCTAGAGTGACCGTCACCAGTCGATATCATTCTTATCCGACCTTTTCGATGATTCCAGCAACTTCGTAACAAAACTCCCTGGCAACAAAAGGCCCCTCCATGTCTGCTGACATCTCTTTGAGGCGCGCGTGGAACACATACGCGCCGTCCGGCACGGGCCTGGTCCTGATCGGACGGCGAGCTACCCATTACTCGCCGTCCGCAGGCCCGCGCCTACGGTGGCCGGGAGTCGTCACGCGGCTCCCGACGCCCGGAGCGTCTACCGCGGCGGCTGGGACGGGCGGCCCTCTCGGCTCTCTCCCTCTCCCATCCCGCCACCTCCTTCGCTAGCATGACTGCTTCGCAGAAGGAGGTGACTGCCTCCCACTCCCTCTCGCCCCGGACCATGGCTTGGACCAGGGCCGGGCGCGAGAGGTCGCCGCCGCTGCCGATCGCCTCTACGAGGACACGGCGGTGCTCTGCCCAAGCGGGACAGACCTCCACCGTGTGCACCACCGTGTCCTCTGGGCGATCCTCGCAGTGGTGACACCCGGGCGTTTCCTCCCGCCTGATTATGTGCAGGAACCTCCCGAAACATCCGTGTCCGGTGAGGACCTGCGTCAGGCGGTAGGTGAGGGCGCCGTGACGCCTCTCTAGCCACTCCTCAAAGAGGGGCCTTACCGCCGCTATCGCGGCGTGCCCTGCGCTGGGTTGCGACAGTCGCGCTTTCCATGCCGCCATGAGATCGCGCCGGAGGTCCGTCCGCTCCGCAGCAATTTGCCGCGGAAGCGGGTTTTCCCCCCGGCGTAGTGCCTCCGCGCGCCACTCAAAGAGGCGCGCGAGGACTATCGCCTCCAGATCCCATGGCGGCAGTCCGGCAAGGAGGCTTGCCGCTTCGCGCGAGATCGTGCGGTACCCCCGTATCAGCCGTATGGCTACCACCTTTTGGGGCGCGTTCAAGTAGTGGGCGGCTCGAAGCCGCAGTGAACGCGCCCACACCGGGGCGCCATACACGGCCATGGACCGCACGACCCCCGCGTAAAGCCTCCGGCAGGAGGCGTTTGGCCCCCTCAGGTTGGGCAGGAGCCGCTTGAAAGCGGCTCCTGCCCGTTCCAGTTTGGGGGCCAAACGTCGGAAGTGCTCTACGAAGTTCCACCGGCTGTCGAGGACGAGACCCAGGTATTTCATCGTCGTCTCGACGCCGATGTGAACCCCTCCTACCGTAAGTTGGGATCCCGATGGTGGCCCGTTCCGAAGCCCATGAAATGTCATGGCTTCGGACTTGTGCAGAGCCACCTCGAGACCCAACTGCCGGATCCTCTCCACGACTATCGCAACCCCGCGTGTCATTATGTCGGCCGCCGCCTGATGCGACCTCCCCTGCGCCAGGACCAGCGTGTCGTCAGCGTAGCAAACTACGCTGACGCCATCAGGGAGGTCTGCCCGCAGCACCCAGTCGTAACCGATGTCCCACAGGAGCGGCCCCAAGACCGATCCCTGTGGGACACCGCACGACATCTCTCGCCGGTTCCATTCCCCATCGCGACCGGGGTAGATGACGGCTCTGTCCGTCAAATACGCCCCGACTACTCGACGGAGGTAGGTCGGCACTCGGTGATACCGGAGTGCCTCCCTAATGCAGCTCCAGGGCAGGGTGTTAAACGCGTTAGCGATGTCTAATGACACCGCCACGACCACCCCACCCCGAGACACCGCGTCCCCCGTCGTGAGGGCTCTCACGCGCATGATGGCGTCCACCGTAGAGCGCCCCTTGCGGAAGCCAAACTGGCTATCCGCAAGATCCGGCCCCGTCCTCACCAGGTGCCCGACGAGGCGGCCCGCAATCACTCTTTCAAAGAGCTTGCCCACCACGTCGAGCAGCACGATGGGCCGGAATGCGGACGGAGAGTCCGCAGGGCGCCCCGGCTTCCGAATGAGGACCAGCTTCCCCGTCTTCCAAACGGAGTGGAAACTGGCCCCTCTCCATACATGCGCTTAAGAGCGCCTCCAGTCGGGGTCCGAGAGCCGTCGAGGCCAGGGCCCAGGCTTTACCCGGCAAGCCGTCGGGCCCTGGGAGGTGTACCTGCTTACTTTCCGTTTGAATAAACAGGTTTTAAGAAACAAGAAGAATAAACTACGAAACTACAAGCTGTATTATCAAATCGAACAACCCATAATTTGATACCGGTGGACGGGTAGACATCACAGTGTAAGCTGACAATGTTTTCACCTTTATACCGTATCATTAGATTATGTCAGTTGGGGTCGGAGCAGGAAACAATTTTATTTATGCGCCAAAGTCCATTGCTATTGTGAGCCATGATGTTAGAAATAGGAATTTATGAAAGTTGACCATGCAACACGCAAATTACAATGAAATTATGCTAATCAAAAAAGTTTTAGACTTTGATCGGGTTTTTTTTTAGTTTACGCAATATTATGCATTGGTCAGTTTGGTAATAATGATGTGAAACCTCGCTGGTTAAAGAAAGGCTAGTTGCAGAGGAGAAAATAGCTGTACAGACGCCAGCACATCAACCTACTACAATCTGTCAAATTTCTTTGATAGATTTTCAACTTTATCACTACATCATAAGGTTCAAGTTTGATTGGGAAAATTTGACAGTTTGGTGTACCTTGATGTGCTGGCGTCTGTACGAGGTCCGACAGCCTGCTACGAGAATTTAATTTACCTAAAGAGGACGTTTTGCTGAAATTAATAATTATCCGACGAAATGCAGTATGGATTTTTGATTCAAAGCACAGTCTACTCTCTTATATTATGTTCGTCAACGAAGATACGGCCCGTCCGAATGTTATTGTTCATCCGTCAAAAAAAGTCTTACATTTATTTTTTTGTACAGGCAATACCAAGTCGGGAGTAGGGACAACAGTCAAAATGTGTTGTCATTCATTCTTAGTTCTGACTCCGAACTAATCTTATATTCGTAAGAGGTACGGTTTATGAAACACCCGTAACTTCAGCTAAAACTACGGAATTCGCGACTTAGAGTAACGTTTTAGGAGACTTTCTTTAAATTTTATATAATTGCTAACTGCATTCATAGATTTTCGAAAAATGTTACGGTCAGCTAGAAAATCTGTAACTAGCTGAATGGAAAAGTATAAGACGAGGATAAAGATCTTTTAAATAACAATTTCGGTGATGTAATTGATAGCGTCGCAAATGATACCATTGATACTAAAGTAGGTAGGTACTGTTTTGTTAAAATTTTAAGGAAATAAATAATGAAAGGCGTTTTAGGGGACTGTCTTATGTAATTTTGACATTCAAAAAGTGCTGATTCTCATCACGGGTGTCGGTGTTGATGTTGGGTCCAGTTTTTTTAAAGGCTTATTGCTTGCCTAGCCTTCGAGGCTATTTTAATCGGATCGAGTATTGTGATCTTTGGATTGGTCGAATTTAATGCAAAAGATTTTTAATTATGGTTTTTTTTTTCGTTTGACATTGACTTTTGGCAAACATTCCTTACATCGCCTGTAGCATAAGCACGATAGTGAATATTTGGTCCTCAGTTTCCTACATTGCAAGAGAATGTCTTCAGCTATTAGTTTCAAATCTCCCTTCCCAGGGTTTCCGACAGTCGGTAATTATTACATTACTTAACTGATTATCTTCCCATTGACAGTGACTGATGCTTTGCATATTATTTATCTTTACTAGGATTTTGTGATGAGTATGATTTCTGACAGAAGGTATGAAGGTCACATCAGTATTCAGTAGTACAGTAGCTGCAGAACAGTTGAAAGTTCTTTAAGATCCAGAAACACAAATGAAAAACAGATGATGAAAATTCAGTAGACGGAATAATCCTGGAAGAAGCATTAGAAAATAAAGAAAATTGTTATCATGTAAATTAGGGGATATGGTTTTCAAATTTAAAGAGCTTTTTTTTAATGATGAAAGATAATAATCTAATTCAGAAGGATTTATAGGCGATTTGGGCATACATTTGGATAATATTAATATATTTTTGCTAATATAACCGCTCCATAAAGTCAAAGTGATCAAGTAAATCGGATAATTCCACTGAAGGTTAACCAGTTCGTGACATTAACGCTTTAAATAGATTGGTTGCGTTTTTATAGTGTCTTATATTTTGCGGGAAAGTGAAAATAGTTTCGCAATGAGTCCTACACAGTCTAATAAAGACGGTTATTTACATATATGTCAGTATGTAATTATATAGCGTTTATGAGTTATTATTATTCATGGCTATAATGTCAATGTTTTATAAAATATATATAAAATATTTCACAACCTCGACCAACTAAGGTTCGGAATTAATTTTAAATAAAAAGTAACGTGACGCTGAAATTCTAATATTCCACGTTTAAATGCAATCGCAATTTAGAATGTCACGCACTGGAAAAAGAAAAACTGGTTTGTAATTTCAAAACTAAACCGAATTTTGAACACAATTTTTTACGCAAAAGAGTTTCGCAAACCAAAAAAATATGGCAAGTCTCTTAAAACTAAAAATGTTACTTAATGCTAGTTTTTTAAAGAATTATAAAGTTATGAATAAACACATTTATCATACTCGATTAGCACTAAACAACGATTTGTTGTCTTTTGTAACGTGCGAAAACTAGCAGATAACACGCATTGTTCTTTTTGGCAAATTTTATAGCACCATTCAGATATAATTGATTGCATTTCCGTTGGAACCTGCAATTAGCTGCGTTATACAGTTCTCAGTAATTGATAGTTTCATAAAGAATCAGCATGTACCTACCTATCAGTTAATGAGAATCTACATAGTCGTTTATCTTAACTGCAAGTGCTGAAACTACATGGTTGAGTATCTTCGATTTTATGACTTGCAACGCCTAGATAATGTATGGCTTTACGCCCTTGACAAGTAGAAATCTTATTTCCATGCGTAGTTTTTTTTAGTGTAAAAAAGTTCTAAACTGGATAAGTATTAATTAGCGTTGTATGATACTTGGGAACTGGCTTTAGCCGCAACGGTCTCACGCAATTTAGCAAATTTTTTTTTGTTATATTTACGGGTCAAGGTAATTTTATTATATTGAAACCTCAAATAATATCACTTTCACAGAATAGTTTCAAATGCTGATGATGTTTTAGTTCTGTAGGCTGCAGTTATCACGCCGCGTAGGCGGCTCGCTCATGCGCAGAGCAACCCCACCGGAGGTTGCAGCGATCCTTAACCTAACTAACAGCTGATCATTGATAAACAATGCCGCCAGCAATTGGCGAAATTCCAAATGCAGACAAAAAAAATGACAATCAACAAACAAAGTACCTTAGATTGTGCTGAATCAGGCTGCATGTAGTAAAATAGGAAAAACATCCACACAGCTCCGATTAGGAACAGGATTTTGACGTTTCGTCGCATTTTGTATTTTTTTTTAAACAATTCAAAAGAGGAACGTATCACTGGTTGGATCACACTCGATTTTTAAACGGGCACGTTCGTTTATGCGTCGCGTTCGTGTTTGTTATTATTTGTCTTGACGGTTCGCGGCGCGCGCGGCCGCGCTCGGTGGTGCGACGTGCGGACTAAACCCAGTTCACAGAATAATACAGATAGCTGCCGGTCATGCGCGTATCGGTCCTCGACACCGCGTACCAAAATAGAACTTGCACAGTTCGGCCGGCATCGACGTACTGTGCAGCGCGTACGGCGGTCCTCTCACTGTATTGTTCTCCTTGGTCAGTGTCTAGACGTATGCCGTGGTAACTGCCTGGCAACACGTTAGCCCCAGTACGCCAAAGAACCGGTTCAGATGCATGTGCAATCGGTTTTTATTATGAAAGTATGCAAGGGTTATTATATCGGTCATGCAGATAATTTCGAGAAACCTGGTGATTTAAAATTCTCATTGGACCATTACTTGGTTCCTAGCATCTTCAAGCTCTTATTGCAGAACCTTTTCTTCGACATCTCGCAAAACTTTACAGTCGACACCTATTTCAGCTTTCCACAAAAGGTCCAAAGTTTCAAATTTTTTGCCCGATATTGGCTCCTTTTCTTGATCTGCCATTATTAAGATTTTTGTCGTTTTGACGATTGCAATGTTGTAATTGTACATAGGTTCACTGTTATGGGCTTGTAATGTCATAATGATTAAATTGTCGTTTACCTCGATAAGGGCAAGGCCGTGAAATGAATACTTCTATTGCAACTATTACGATTTGTTTTCCGACTGCTTTATATTTATTGTAATTTGCTTGTGCAGAGAGTTGGCAGATTTTCATTCTATCTGCGATTCTGCGAAGTAAAAACATTTGGCTCGCGTCCACTTTTATCTGCAGAAAGTAGTATCTGTAATCGCACTGTTTATGTTTATGTCGCAATTTCTCAATGTTTGCTGTGACCACAAACGGTGAAATACTTTTAACAGCTTCAATCGTACTTTAATTACATCGTGTTTTAATACATCCTTATCATTAGCAGCAGGGACTGTCCCAAATCGCGCCACTTTTTGGTTCTTTCTTCTAGGTATCTTCTTTCTCCTTTCTTACTCAAGCTATTTATTTTCATCATAGTCTTGCAACTCTTTTCGGTAGTGATCCGCACTTGTCCATTCCCTAATGCCAATACCAAAATCTACAGCTGCGGCCTGCGTCAGTTCCAACGTTACTGAAGCTGAAAGATCAATAAAGTTTCGATGATTACACATCTGCATCAGAACTTTGCTAGACACTGCGATGTCAAAGTATTAACTAGGCCAGCTGCTCCGAACATTAAGACATGCTCAAAATACTGCCATAGCCATTAAGATTACATATGTCTTTAGACTATTTCCTGACACCAAAACTTTATGTTGAAGAACCATTAATTGATCTTTATCGGTTTCGGTTTAAAGAAATTTATTTGAACATACAGTCTTAGGCTTATAATGAGATACAAAGTAATAAGTATGATAATACAGTACAATACAATTTCCTCCAGTGTATTGGAAGTTATAATATACATACGTTTCATAAGCTTATTTTTAAATGTATTCACGTTATCACACTCTTTAATCATCATCATCATCATCTGCCTAGCCTTTTCCCAACTATGTTGGGGTCGGCTTCCAGTCTAACCGGATGCAGCTGAATACCAGTATTTTACATGGAGCGACTGCCTATCTGACCTCCACAACCCAGTTACTGGGTAATACGATACCCCTTGGTAAGACTGGTTGTCAGACTTTCGGGCTTCTGACAACCCGTAACGACTGTCAAAGATCTACGAATGACAGCTGGGACCAACGGCTTAACGTGCTTTCCGAGGCACGGAGGGGTCTCGTTATGTAAAGATGGTCACCCATCCAATATGCACTCTTTAATATCGTCCGGTAATTCATTGAACAGATTAACTCCTTCAAATAATATTGTCTTTCTACCTTAATTATAAGACTTCAAGTTTGTTATATTATCTATTTCTCAGGTTATGTGACATTGTTTTTTTCTTTAGTTGTGTGTTAGTTTGTATTGAGTTTGAAGTTATGTTTTTAATAAGGATGCAGGTGTAGTAATTGTATAGCTGTCTAATATTTAATAATTTAGTTTTTTCGTATAATGATCTTTGTTGAAATGAGATAATGATAATTGAACAAAGTTTTAATTATTTTATTTTGAACTCATTGAAGTGAATTTAAATTAGTTACTGCTGCGGAACCCCATATTTCAATCAAATATTCTAAATGCGATTTGACTAACGAGTTATACTAAATCAAAGTGCGCACTTTGTTTGCTACTTTCCGTAATGCTGGGAGCATTAATTTACTTTTGAGATGGTCGATGTGTAATTTCCAATTTAGTTTCTCATCTACCCTTAATCCAAGATATTTTTCATTGGTGGATCGTTTTATTATTTCGTTATTTATTATAAGAGGCGAGAAGTCCGGTATACGCTTTATCTGTATTACATTTGGACGAAGCACATTTTTGTTCTTATTAGTTGCTTTTCTTCGATTAAAATGTTATCCTTAGACGTATCCATTAAATATATAAAAGAAGAATTAGCAGATAAAAAGATTTTTATTGATTATCTCTCGTCACTAGTTTTCTTCATGTTTCCGGAGTTCTGGTTTATGGTGTGTGACTTCAATTCTTGTAGCTACCCACCATAAACCAGAAGCATACTTATATCGATTTAAAACTGGCTACGGTCACACCTAACATACTAATGTACCGAATGTACCCTTCTTGAAAAATACTATAATTATGCACTTGTATCTTGGTACTTAATTCAATATCGATGGCTATGGAACGTTTCCCGTCAATAAGCGTATCACTATACCAAACGCCGAAGTTATTTTTTATTAATTATTAGGCCATGCCCTCTAAACCACAGCGTGAAGCGTGGGTGACCCACTATCAAACTGACAGATTTATATTTATAACGTTCACTTGACAATGTCACGTGACGTCATTTAAACATGACAGGCCTAGAAATGATTACGCCGGATACTTGCTTCCGATTAGATGGAATCAAAGATGGAAGGCCGATAGTCAGTGAGAGAAAGCAGACCTAAGATGGATGGGTGTATGGTGTGAAGAGTGACAAAGCGATAGTCATTGAGAGAAGGAAGGTCTAAGATGGATGGAATGTGTGAAAGAAAAAAAACCAAGAAAGGAAGTAAACAATGAAGAAACATCTGAAAGTAATAGGATACGAATGCCAACTGCAAATTAATTGGAATACCTAATACTAGAAGGATGGCTGTGATGGCCTGACCTGAAGATAAGCAGGCTTTTCTGACTCTTGCTCTTCTGATTCCTATCTCTGTCAAGTCTCGATTCGATTCACTTCCCGTGTGAATGTGACAAACGTAGGTAGGTAACTATATCGAAAAAGTTTGGAAAATATTAGTCATCATGTCCAGCTAATATTCTAAGCCATTAGAAAATAAAATCTAATACATGACGGGATGCTTACGGGGGGGACGGGGTGCTTTTATAGATTATAAAATAATATAGAAAGCGATAAAATCACATCACAATAAAACTAGAACAACCCACATTGACTATAAAACGTTCAATAAAATATTTAAACGGTTAGGTATTACGATGTTTCAATCTCTGATGACTGTGACATTGATTTTATGATTATTTATCTTAATGGCTTTTGAGATATAAGTAAATTCTTCCGTAATTTAGAACTCGCCTGACAATAATGAGGAATAAAATAAGTATTTTTGGCCCTCAACAACAGACAATGTGATCATAACGCAAAACTTCGGAAATAATACTGCAATGCTGATTTTCAGAAGGAAGTCAACAGAAAGTGTGTAACGCTCCCTAATAATTTTCTGACAGCGCCATCTAGTGGTAAAGCTAACTAAGACAACGTAACGCAACTTAGCTGCAGTTACATCAAGTTCCGTGCGCACTTGACAGATGACGTGCTATAGTTTGTTTTATTTATAAAAACGGAAATGAGAATTGTTTTCTTAATTTATTTTTTAATACAAATACATTTTTCATTTAAATTATTTGAGACTTACGCAGAATTTTCATTTGTAAATATTTCAGAAATGAAAGAAATCTTTAACGTAACATAATAAGTGAGAAAAGTATAGTTAATTTTTTTGTTGCATTTCCTCATTTACAAACAACTTTAAAACTCCACCTAATGCAAAAAGTAGAAAAAATGTATTCCCAGGAATTTCACCGAAAAACGAAAAATAGAGAAGGAACACATGTGTATTCAGAACAGAGTATCTACATTACACAGACCGATGCACCTGTTGTAATTAGTCGCCTCTTCATAACGCGGAAATTATATTTCTCTTGTCATACGGCGCGGTTTTTCTTGCTTATGGCCGGATGAACCATGTGGGTTTATGGTGGAAAACAGCGATGGTGCGATACCTGAAAAGTTCACTGGTTATTTTTAATGGCATCACAATCATTTTCATCTTTCAACCATCAACTGTTAAAATAAACAATATAACTAGACAGAAAATAAAAACATTCATAGGCTGTATTACTACACAACAGTCCAGTGACAACAACAACTTTTTAATCTCCATAAATGGTATCGCTACCGAAATTAAAAAAAAAGAAAAGAAAAAGCAAAGGCATATTTCCTACACTTTTTTCCCGCTTTTCCCCGTCTGAGTGTTCCTGTTATCCCGGCAGAGTTCGTGCGGTGTCCGACGGGAGCGCGCGTCCCCTCGCCTCGTGATCGATTGGCGCGTAACGAACTTACATCGAAGTTTGAATATTTCGAATTCGTTCGATTCGAACTGTTTTTAATATTGTTTTGTTTATGTGAGTGATGTTTAGTGTTCTTTATTATTTGTTGGACGTAAAGTTTTAGGTAGGTAAGTCAATCCCATTTTTTTTCTATCATAATGTGGGTTTAAAAAAAAAAGCAAGTCTCACATCATTCAAGAGCACGGTCGGAGGGTCATCTAAGGGGCGCGTTTTTAAGCTCGCCTTTATACTATTTACAATACAAGCAGCAATGCCAACCCTAATGACATTCTTATCAGAGAAAATTCCAATATTATCAGGGCGATAATTTTAAACCTTGAAAAGAGACCATAAAGTAACTCAATACAGAACACACGACTGTCAAAGAATACAAAGATGACTTTCATAATGATGACACAAACGCAACAATGTTACAAAATGAAAATAAAAATGTCATACATTATGAACGACAGAAAGAAAAAATTAAACGAATATTAACAACTTTATTATGATAAGTTACATTATTTACGGCAATAAGCTGCAAGGCTTTTAATAATTTAATCATCCCTGAAGGTAAAAACTTAATGAATTCTTCGAACCGCTCTCATTACCATAGATTAAAATCTTGTCAGTTGTCGATTTCCGAACGCGATTTACGATGCAAATTATGAAAATTTCGTTAAAATGGAAGATAACATGATCAGTAGGAAGGTATTTTTTTATCTGGATTAACAATTTTATTGCACGATATACTGTTGGATCATGTTGATACCTATCGATCCGCCTCTGCTTCGTACGGGTGCAATTCAATAATTCGTATAGGTAAACCTTCCGTAAAAAAATCTCTAAATGTATTGAAAACCACATCAAATTCCGGTCAAACAGTCGCTTATCACTACTCAATTTTAGGGAACGTTTATGATAGAGAGATAAAGGGGCTTATGACCATTTTTCCAAAGACACTTAAAGTTTTGTCCTTCTGTAAGATACTTAATAGATATATCGTTTTAAATACACGTAACAATGAAATAATATAAAACCTCCTATACTATAAATCCACAAGGTCAGCTGTTTCGCCAATATCATGGCGGATTGACAAGACCCCGTCTCCCCCATGTTAGTCTGATGTTCACCCTCCCGGGGTGCAATATAAACAATATTAGCGTCCCATGTTAATATATTGAGTATTGACATTTTGGCAATAGAATATAATTTATTAGAATTGTAGAAATCGATGCTATAAGTTAAAACTATTTACAAAATCGTGAGCAATTTCAAAGCTTTTCTTTGGCATTATCGCACTAATATTCTATGTTAATCTTTATTATTTACTAGCAGCGCCCCGCGGTTTACCCGCGTTAGTTTCGATCCCATGACAATATCGGGATAAAAAGTCCTATGTGTTAATCCTGGTTATAAACAATCTGTGTACCAAATTTCATCCAAATCTGTTCAGTAGTTTTTGCGTGATTGAGTAACAAACATCCAAACATCTTCACTTTTCACATTTGTATAATTAGTATGATTATGAAAGCTTTTATAATTTGTTTTATCATTATCTATGTGTGTCGATAGTAACAATTAAATTTGAAAAACACATGTATTACCAACATCCTTAATTAACTGTAACCACAAATCAACCACAAAACTGATATCATTCAACAGATCTTTTAGTTTTCAGTACGCAGGTGAAAAAAGTTTTCCTTCTTCCTACTGTTGAGTTTCTTGACTATTTTCATAATTTATTTACAAGGTCAGCTGTTTTGCTAATTACATAGCGGGAATAGAAGACCCCCATGCTGGCTTTACGTGCACCCTTACTGAGAGCAATGTAAACAACATTAATAAAACTTTACAGTAGTGGTTTATGAGCGTCATAATTTAGTTTATCATCACGTTTTAATATTTACATACACAGATTTCAATCAGTGTCAATTTGCTAAGTAATATAGGTATAGGCATATCTTTTCTTTGAAAATTTGTTAGATGGTTCAAGCAGACGCCATCATTATGGGCCCTAAGCCACAAAATTTTGCAATTACAATTTACCAATTTGTAAATCTCACAAGTGCTTGTAGGTACCACAAAACTCTAAGTCACACAATTGTAACGGAAATTCCTTACAAATACATAAATTGTAGACAAGTCTACAATAATTTTACTCGTACCTACATATTTGTAATTTCTGTCACGCATTTTTTTCTACAAATTAACATTTTTGTAGAATTGCAGACTTGTAAAGTTTCGTGGTATAGGGCCCTGATGGTAACCCATCGCATCCGGTGGTCATCACCACCTATGGAAATCTGCAATTCTAGAGGCACCATGGCAGTAGGGTGTGCTTGTGGAGCTATGTCGCAAACCATGCTCCAACTCCTATCCAGCCGGCTGTGTCCCAAAGCCTGCAGCCAAAGTGACCTCTGCGCTGCCAGTGACGACGGTCTGGAAGTAGCGCAATTTTGGGCCAACAAGATATAAAATACAGTTGCGAATAACTCCAGCGAAACGAAAAAGAAGACCGCAGCTGCTTTTCCATCTGAGACACAAACTAAAATGACTCATTCTGCCTGTAATTACACCTTGAAAATTGGAAAATATCCAAGCTGCTTGGCGGCAAAAATAAGTATGGTGGTATGCGGTCCCTGGACGCACTTTCAGATACCTCATGCTCATCTGCTACTTAACACTGTTCCTCCTATTTCAATATAATATTTTTTTTTAAGTATTGCCTACCTATTTAGTTACATCTTCACCAAGGTTTCAAGCGGGAAGTAAAGAGCTTCATCTCCCCCACATTTGTGGTCGTCACCCTTGCTGAGCGTAATATAAACAACTTAGCAATGTAAAAATATCAAAAATAATTATATTTACATAACAAATAACATTTTGTGCAGCGTTACTGGTGAGAGGATCCTGGCTCTGCTCTGCTGTTTTTATTATTGAATCGATGTCGGGTATTAATAATGTGTCGCCTAGAGAAGGTGTCGGTACGACCACTCCTCCATTCAAAAGGAAGAATCTATTTTCTCTTTAAAATTTTTTTTAAAGTTCTTAGTTATTCCTTATCTACCAGTCAAAGTCCCGTCATATTCGGTCCGGTCATTTCGGAGATCAGCCGGAACATGTAGACGTGTACGTGTGTGCCACGTGTGCAGAAGTCCAAGACACCTGTCTTATTCGAAAAACTAACCCAAAACTCCAAGACAGCGTCAGACTTAAATTAAATTACCTACAAAATCCAAGGGAGGTACAAAATGATAATTTAGATATTCCACGATACATCTATACAAGTTGCCTGGTCCAGTAATAATCCGGCGGTATTGAAGTGCATCTCCCCTCGCCTTTGTGGTCGCCACGTGCCCTCGCTACATATATAAACAATTTAGGATCCAGAGCTTCATTCATATTGATTCCATGTTTTACGATGAGCCAAGAAAAGTAGTAGGTATCTACTTAAGTTTATTAAATTTTTTAACCATATGGTCAGTTATGGAACGTCAGGGAATTGAATTGTTTAGAAAATTAACTACCAATTTAAATTGTCTGTATATTCAAATAAAAACTATCATTCTTTGACAATTATTTATTTAATGAAGTTTAATTATACTGAATTGGGTATCATGGTTATTGCTAATCCATTGCTTAATTATGTTCGAAAAATGTGTCTGCTCAACATCTTAAATAACGCAATGAATGTTGTAGAATTCTAAAATAAAGCAGGATGCTGATGAATGCAATGTTCAGCCGGTCTACCTCAACAAATAACCAATCAAACCACATACAATAAAGTAATCTGTCTGCCCCAAAACGAGAGGCAATGTTAATTACTTAGTGTCAAAATTACCACACAGCTACACCTCATTCACTCTCTCCAATCAAAACAACATCACAACAAATAAAGCTTAAAGCATACAGACGCCGAAACGCTACACACTACAAAATGTACAGATTAACGTCAGTACAGATGTGCTAAGTCGAACCAGTCGATCGGTGTAATAATAGCGCGTTGCACCCCATCCCTGCGATCCGCGCCGGCCGTCATGTGCACTCGCCCTTACTTAATCTAAAACAATTTAGAGCTGGGTATTAAATGGAATCCTATACTATAATTTGCTTTGAGGATTTATTCTGGCTGTTTTGAATGTGACATTAAAAGTGGATCGAGTTTTTGGTCTCATTTTGGGAGCTGTTCGGTGTTTTTGACTATCAGTACATTATCTTAACTCAGCTTATTGCAGTCCAATATTGGACTCCCAAACTCCCAAACTGCGCCACAACACCCTGTCCTCCGCGTTCCACATCCAGTCTGTACCTGTCACTTTCTTCAGGTCGTTCCTCTCAGTACATTATAGTATACATAAAAAACCAAAACTGCATTTTGAAAAAAAAACCTTTTTTTAATTTGGAGGAGGTTAAACAAAAAAAAAAGTTGTTTCATACTTAAGTAAATAACTTTTTCACCTATCAATCTCCGATAAAGTACACAAAAAAAAAAACACGCTGTACCTATTCCGAAAACGCAATTATTCATCTCCAAAAACATGACAGCCATTTTCTCAAGAGAGTTTCCAATTCAACAAAATATTTAAGCAAGTGCATGAAACTATTTAAAATGTTCGACATAACATTGTGCATAAATTTATAAAGTTGCCCAGGACGCCGTAGTAACCGATATTCCACAGTAGATTTATGACTTCCGCAGAAAGGAGAACTGAGTTGGTATTCTTTGATTTTCATTCGTTTCCGAAATAGGTACTTATAACACTATGTTGCTCCTTATATATGTTTGGTATACTTTTAGAAAATTTCCAGGAAATCTCGTGAAGAAAATAATCAACATTCCTACCATAACTAAAAATGAAATGATGAAAACCCTTTTGCAAGTTGAATAGTTAATGATTGATTATGATCATGAAAGACCCAGGGGGGTTCCGTTTTTAGGATTCCGTACCCAAAGGGTGCCAACGGGACCACATTACTCCGTCCGTCTGTCAGCGGGCTGTATCTCATGAACTGTAATAGGTAGACAGTTCAAATTAACACAGTTTGTAGATACTCGTATTTCTGTTGTTGCTATAACAACAAATAATAAAAGTAAAATAACGTTAAAAATTAAAGGGCGTCTCAAGAAACGTGTTTTTTTCGGCGCTTGTGTTTAGAAAACTTTCGACTCGCACTCTGGCCGAGTGTGAGTCGGACTCGCACACGAAGGTTTTCTTAATAATTTTTTAATAAGTTTTATAATATGACTGTCGAGATCCGTTTGGTAACCGAAAATTACCTTTCTTAAGGTTTTTAAAAATTTGGTTCATTTAAAATACTGTGTAATGGCCAAAACATAATAAAGGAAGTACTACGCTAGTAATTATGTCAATGGAAAGTACTTATGAAATATGCCTAGGTACCTTAATGTGAAAAAAATCTTTTTTTACTTTGAAATATCTGTCTGAAGTCTGGAGTAGGTCGGTGCGGTGGCGGTTGGTGGTAGGTGGTGTCTGACTTAAATAAGTTATTACTATTAAGATTTTTTATAAATATTTTAAATTAAGTTTTACTTTAAACTAAACATACATTAGCGACAGCTTATGATTGAATGTTTGTTGTTCGTAACACTGTCTGTCGTAGTGTATAAGTATTAACATACTTCATAGGTCACATTGTAACTAGCATACTAGTATATAAGTAAACATAGGATATATTTTTACTAACATCTTTTATGTATTTTTGTTTTTGTCAGTGTGGACCTTTTGTTGTCTGTGAAATAAATAAATAATTATTATTTTAAGGTACGCACGAAATATATTGGCGGTCCGGATCCGGACCACAGTCCGCCATTTGGTAACTGTAGATGCTCCAGTAAAGCCGGGTCTCTCCTGCTACCTTAATTTTTTGAAATTGGCCCTAATATGTTTTCCTAATCTAATGGGGCGGTGGTGCCTTAACTGTTTGACCGAACAAAAATGTTATTCATTTGGACTGGATAACATACAAACAAGTTTTTTTTTTAAGTTTGTCCAACCCTGTTAAATTTTGCCGTAGGAAACCTGGCTTAATACATACATAGACTCACGCTTTCTTTCCATGGGGATATGCTAGGATCCTTACAGAACCAGTTTTATAGAACACAATAATAGTTCCCTTCATAAACAAATCATTGATACTAGATGACGCATAATTTTCGCAGCCTGCACATGATGGCAGTCGAGAGGGTGGGGACTGCATCTAACTGCCGCTTCTAGTATTGCGACCAGTCGACCTTGATGAGATAATAATTATAGCTGACTATGTGCCACTGAATAGGAATTTCAGAAGAGTCGGTTTTGGAGGGAGAGGAAATTATATGGACGAGAAATATTAACAAGGTTTTAAAGAAATAGTATTTTAATCAGTACCGGTATAAGATTAAGCAGATATTACTTAAAGTATGACTAACTTAACTCTTTGCAATATCATTGTTGTTCAAAATGATTTGGCAAATACGAATGACATACAGATGTGGTATTTTACATAACATGAAATATGCTTTGCTTTAAATAGGAGAACGAATTTCAGGCCACAAAGGCAAATACAATCATATTAGTTCCAATTTGAAAACTATAATAATTTAAATGAAAGACTCTTGAACTGTTTTTGCGTAAAACTCTTATCACAATCTGAATCATTTTGAACGATATTGGTAATCCATATGTTCGAAACATTTGTCTGCTCAGCAACATAAATAACGTAATGAATGTTGTTGAAGTGTCAAAAGTCAAAACCAAAGCCATTGCTACTGTTAATGTGTTACGCAATTACCCCATTGTTGCGATTTTGGTCTTTCTTTTTAAGCTTTTCATCCTGTCTTGTGTTGGTCTGTTTTAGTTCGTATCTATCTACAGTCTATCTGTGTTGTGCTATTTTCTATGAATTAAGAGCATTGGCCCTAGATTAACTTGTATAAGTAAGTAACAATTAACAATTTCTCTTAATCAATTGTTGATCAAGTCACTATTCTACATGTGGTTCTCGAAATTAATACAACAATTTCTACGCATTGCTGCGCGAGACCAAGTTAGCAAGGTTTCCTTTGAGAATATGTACCTTGTTAACCATTGTGATGATAATGTTGTATCTCCTAGTAAACAGTAAGCTAGGTCCGAATACGAGTTCCGTATTATGTCCAGGTTCATTATTGTCAATAAAAGAGAAAATATTTGATTAGTATAATGTTTTTTTGTTACGCTTTAACAATAATACTTACTGCTGAACAGATTTAGATGTTGGCACAAGGGTAGACCATGACCTGGATTAAGACATAAAACTTTTTATCCCGAAATTCTCACGGTATCGAGACTTATACGGGTGAAACCGCGGGGCATAGCAAAAATAACTTTATAACTGGTTAGTTATAAAGTGGTTAGTTATAAAGTTATTTTCAACCGTTGTTCTATCAGCACCACCTTTATCTACGTGTCTGTGAAATGCATTCTTGAGACCGGGAGTGTAGCTATTAGGCCTGGATCAGGAAGAATTAGAGCCACAATTTCCCAGGAAGACCGGTACATCAGGTTAGTTAGACATGCATGCATCACTTTTTCCTTCTACTGACGAATCATCTCAAGTTCATTGTTCACAGTTGACTCAACTCAAACTAAAGTTAGCATCGTTAGGAGAATTGGCGAAAAATATTTGGCGCCTATATCCAATTAAAATCCACAAAACTTGCTACGGCAGATTGAATATGTCACGCGAGCTGTAATTAAACAATTAGTTACGTCTGGGTGCTCAATTTGTGAAATGTACGAACATTTTTTTTTTCATGTTTATTTATTTTGACATTATGATGGTTTTAGGTTGATGTCACTAGATGGCGTTAGTCACTTTTGCGATTGTTTATTTAATGAGTTCTTTTTCGTGTGCCTAAGACTTTTCTTCTTTGCTTCTTAGTGTGTCGATGGCAAATGACATGATGATGATGATGTTTTATTTGATCTTTTGTTTTTTTTTTTTTGTTTTTTGTCAGATGTAGGTATATATAACTGGTGTATTGTGTGTCTTTTAGTCTGTGCTAAATAAATGTATTTTCTTTCTTTCTTTCTTTTTCAAATGCTGTTTAAAATGAGGTAAACATTTTTGTTTAGCTCAGTACTTATTCAGCAACGCTAACACCATTCGCTAACGCAGACATTAGCACATTTATAGCCGTCCCAAGACCAAGTGATATTAAAGCTCATAAATATGACACAATTTTATTGCATTTATAGTGTTAATTTTGATTTATGAAACACAGAAGAAGATTATCAATAGTCCTAAGAAACGTAGTTAATAAATAGACGTAAACCGCCATTTTACTGTATCCTCGTCAATCTAAATGTTTCCTAAAGGAGACGAATAGCATTAGAGTATCTAGAATCTAAAAAGAAAACAGTTGACGGAAACTATGACACCATTTTTAAAGAAATCGAACGTATAATTCTACGTTTAGTACGTGGCTTCAAGCAACGCTATCGTAGCTCGTGCTAATAACGTTTGGAGTTCTAGTAGTCTGCTCTTCTTATACTTCGCCTAAAACTTCCACAGAATTGCTTTCTGCTACAAAATACACGGACAATACAATCTATCTCGAACAAAAGTTACAAATCTGTCGTCCGAATATAGGATCAGCCTATTACCCGCACTAACGAACCCTAGGTGTGGCGAATCCCCACAAGTTGGAACGAATCATTTTTACAACCTCCTGGCGACAGGAATATACAGGATGTTTCTCGGAGGATACTAAAATTTCATTTCACGCTGCCCAGTAAATTCTGCTTTACGTAGTCTTGGGATGGTGGAACCTGGTGCTGTATGACGGTTTTAGTACCTAGCTTTTGTTCCTAGAAGTTTTTGAAAACTTTCTATGTAAATTGTGGGTTAGGAAGTTTTGGATGTACAGAGTGGAGGAACGTGTTATTAGGGATTTATTGCTTTGAGGAATATTTGAAAGGAAAGCCAGGAAGATGCAGTTTTTTGATGTCACACCCTATATAAATGTCCTCTCACCCTGTGTTGATTAGAAGTATCATCAACTCATAGACTTAATGGCTTTGAGCAGGAGTCTATCCATTTTTAACTGACTTTAAAAAAAGGAGGAGGTTACAGACACTGAAAACCAGTTATACAGTATAAGATTTTATTATCGGTAAGTATAATTATCCCCATTAAAGAGTGTTTACGCCGTACGGTATTTCTTACAAACTTTCAAGCTCTTATTTTTCGAATTGAATGAACCGATTTTAATTAAACTTCATACGATAAAAAGGTCTAAAAAGTTAGTTAAGAACGTTTTCGAAAAATAGTGTTACAACCAAATTAGACCGATTTTGAATTTTCCAAAGAAACAGAGTTTTCCAGTTATCTTTTTTTAAATAAGACATTTCGACAATGTTCTTTACTTACTTTTTAGACCTTTGCATTCTGCTTATGCGTATGAAGTTTAATTAAAATCGATTCATTCTTTTCAGGGCTTAAAAGTTTGTATGAAATGTCGTACGACGTAAACGCTCTTAAACGAAGACATTAAAAGGCAACTAAAACAGCAGACAAAAGTGCACTTTTGAATGTTTCCTTTGAAACTTGCAAAGCATGTAATTTATAAATTATGCGTTCCTACAAATTTGGAAGAGGTTGGGAAGCAAGACCTGGCAATCAGCCATGGTACCACATAAAAGAGGAACTTGATTATAACAACTAGGTTGCGAAGACTTTTCACGTTTTCAGGAGTTTGTTGTCACTCTGAACATCAATGTCTAGTTGGCCTCGTAATTGCTTTATCTTCTAAAAACTTCATTAAGGGGGATGAGCTAAGGTAGCCCGAGAAATTTGATTTTTTGCAATTTTCAGGTCAGTGTCAGGTTCTACGTTGATCAAAATGTGATTCGTGAGCGTAACAAGTATCTATTTACAGAATTAAAATCATCAAAACAACCCTATGAGTTGATTTTCCTATAGAACCACCTTTACCCAAACAATGCACTTATTTCTGGCAAATAAACGACTCATTTGGTAATTTTTTTTTTATTGATCACAATTTGTACAAGAATAGAATATACGGTGGCCCCCAAACTGAGCATTTGCCTGGCATCTTGGAAGTCAGAGATTGACTATGAAATAGTCATTCATTAACTATAAAATAGTCATTCAATAGGATTAAGTTTATGAACTTATCCTGGCAAGCGCCAGGTTAGCCCGCGAAATTAAAATGTTCCGATTGAAACTATCTAACTGTCAAGTAGGTCTTGTAAACAAAAATCTACCTTCTGTCACTTGTACGTCATAAAACGCAACGACGTGTTATTGACATTCAACTTTAGGGTGGTAAAGCAATAATGAGGTGGACTAACTAATGCCCCAACAAAAAAAACGTTCATGCGATTAATAGTCGCCCATTAAGTAGCAAAGACGACAAGAAACTTCGCGACATTCCCCTCAAACATAGTGGTAGGAACAAATTGCCAGCGCACAATAGTTTCGACCAGCACGCACCATTACTGCCTACCCCACAACGCTACGTCGGCGTCCACAATGGAACTATTGAAAAGTCAGAACAATAGTTAGGCAGTGTTTACATTCGGATTTTTCGACAGCGACAGCTTGCGATCGGCGAACCAGATTCAGTGTGTACCCGACTACTTTTGCATCGCCGACTCGCAGTTTTACTTGCAAAATTATTTTCGTATAATTTGTTTTTTATGTGCACACAAAACACTTAAAAAATACATGAAGAAGGAAGAGCACAAAGGGCAGTTTTCTTTTGGAAAATATTTTGTCTTTATTTTTACGTAAAAAAGTGTAGTTGATTGATTTATGAATAGCTGATTGATTTATGAATATGAAGCTTTCTTTAGTCTATTCTTAAAATATAAAAAGAATAAAAAGTGATAATCAATAATGTACACAGAAAAAAAAAAGTGCTACTTAAAAGTTTTGCAAGAATAACAATAACGGAAAAGCGTTCGAAAGACAGAAATCTGAGTAATGAAACTGGCACGGAACTTTCCTTGGAATAAATAAAAGGTGCAATTTTATCAGTGGCATTGTTTTTACTATTACAAAATGAAACTTGCTTTGTAAAAACATAGGTAAATACAGCATCAGTCTGTTATTTTTTACTTTACTTACTTAGCAAATAATTTTGGATGAAAAATATAGGTAGCTACAGGTTCAAATTGAATTAATTAACGAAACTCGGTAGACGTGATGGGTTCGTTAAATTATAATGTAGGTCTGTATAAAACAAACAAAATCAATTTCGCTTTTCGCAGAGTTTCGCTACCTAATTTTATTTTTAACCCTGTATACTACAATACTAGCGTTCATAGTTTCAACGAACACCCCATAATAATGACATTGTAGTACCTATAACTGCTTGAGTTGCAGCTACTCGACAGCCCCCAACACCTCACGAGTATGAGTACAAATATAGACATTTTACAATGCCCTAAAAGCTTGCACGTCTCAAAAAAGATTTGGGCGTTTGACAGGTGCTGAGTGTACTCCATCGGAAGCCCTCTTACCGACTGGCTCCGGTAACTATACTCGGACTATTTCGCTCACCTACAACACATCTACAAAAAATGTGAAATTGAGTTTTTACCGTATAAGTGTTCAAAAGTGCATAATTTAAAAAAAAAAGTGGTAAAACGGCACAACGCTACTAGTATAGCGTTGTGCCGTTTTACCACTTTTTTTCAAATCAAACCCATAAAATATTAAAAAAACGTAATATAAACCCATAAATCAATTTTTAACATTTTATATAAAATCTTTGATCCCGTTTCTGTAAAATGTGAAAAACGTAGATGTGCCAATATATTACTAGGTGAGCGATTTATTAGCTGCAGTAAAAATGACACTTCTTAATAACTCATTTCGGACTGTGTTTAGAGATATGCATGTCAAATAAGTTTCGTTTGTTACACTATTCTGTACTAGAAAACAAGATTTGGTTGATGGCCGCGAAAAAACAAATATACGCCAATTTCAGTCATCTAAGTAACACAAATAAGCTGTCATTTTACTGCAGCTAATTAAAAGTCCGACTATAGGCACTTTTCGTGTATGTACCTACTAGTGCATGTTGTTTTTTATTTTTCTTGAAACACTGACAGGATTTTTTGTTTTTGGTTTCGTGTTTTTGTCGAATTTTATTTAAAAATTATAATTAAAGAAAGATATAATAATATGATGGATTCAATAATTTGCATATTTATTTACAACTAGCTGCGCCCTACGGTTTCACTGGCGTAAATGTAGATCTCGTGGGAATATCGGGATAAATAGTAGCCTATGTGTTAATCCAAGGTATCAGCTACCTCGATACAAAATTTTATCAAAATTGGTCTAGCCGTTTGAGCGTGAAGAAGTAACAAACATATAAACACATACACACACTCACAAACTTTCGCCTTTATAATATTAGTGTGATTGTTTTACTTTTATTGATAAAGAAGTAATCAAATATCAAAAAAAAAAACGAATCTCTGTATCTAATATCTAAAATGATGTTTTTCTCGTTAGCTTTGCAAAAAAATATCAACAATATTTTTACAAACAAAAACATTCTAGCCAATGTATTTACGAAAAAGTTCTCGATTTTCTCAACATGTAAGCCAAAACTAATTTACGCACGCGACCGAGTTAACACGTCAATCATCAAGTGGGGTGCGTAGTACCCGCCCGGTGCTTTGGTAAAAATTCTTGCTACCCTCACAGCAAACAAAGAAACTTAAATTGGATCCCACTTATTGTTGTACAAATCGAACTTTGAATTTTTTATTAGTTCCACTGTACACACTATGAAGGGCTCAAGAGGCTTATTGAATATTAGTTCTATTATAACAACTAAATTTGATTATTTGTGTTTCTACAAAGGGTTTAATTGAATTTATATAGGTAGGACTAGCTGTGCTCGCGACTTCGTTCGCGTGAATATTGAATTTCGTGGGTTTCAAGTTTTTTGAGTGGAACCCTAATTCTTTTTCTAAAATAAAAGTTACTTCTTATAACATTAGCTATTTGCCAGTTTATATGCATTTAATAAAAAGCTGTTATTTTGACATTACAAACAGACACTTCAATTTTATTTATTTGTATAGATTTTGTATCAGTAGGACTTCGACACACGAATTTTTCAACAAAAAATAATGTAAAAATCGCCGATAATAATCTTATCAAGAAAATATTCGCTATGGACAGTCCTGCAACTTCGCCACCACAATTTTAACCATGGAGAAAACTTTTTATTTAAAATTTTCCCTAATTGAAACAAAGTATGGTGCCTTAGTATTAACATTCGGCTTCCCGAAGCCCTATTTAACGAGTCGCAAACACGCAGTGCAAATCACTTGCCAACAGCACGACATTTTCTTACATAAATAAGTGTCGCCATCTCACTTACGCAGTGGCAGAGGAATTAAGTCGCCCAGCATTCCCATGCAAGGTAACAGCTACATTCGCTCGTTAGGCCACATTTGCTCCAAGAGCCGTATTTTATGTTTTTCCTCTCTTACTGAATTTCAGAACATACATATTTAAATACATCGTGATTCTCGTACGGAGTACATTTTTATTTGGACTAGAGGAATGTTCATTAGTAACCAGAGCGCGGTTTTATTCCTCTACAATATTTATTTCTGAGTTTTTATCTTCAAAGCCTTATATTTTCTTGTATGAGTACATGTATTTGTGAATGATTGGGATGTGCAGAATTATTTGATGCAGACAAAAAAGATTTACAAGTTTTAGAGGGTTACTCACTCGTTGTGTGTCGTTTTATGTGTCCAAATATTGGTTCATTTATTCGTTCAGATAATTAATAGTTACCAGAAGACATTTAAAAAATATATTTACCGAAAGACAACATTATCCCCTAAATTCTAGAGGGTCATCCTGCCCTTTCAGTTGGATTGACATACTCGCAATATAATCGAATAAAATAATACAGAAATGAAGTTTTAAGCCACACAACATTGCAATGTTGCGCGAACGATATAATATTGTAACGTTGCAATGTTACAATTAAAATTAGAAAAGAAACGGAATATTGTACTCTGATGTACGCAACAACATTTATTTGAACCCAATACAGCTACAGCCAAAATTTATCCTCGATAAATTAAGCCAAACAATACTTCGGCATATATTCCGATGTCCCGCAAATCCCACATTATGTTGAACATGAAAATTGTTACCCTTTTTATTTTCATACATGCTGGAGCTAAATTCAAAAATTTGCCGACCTCTGCATACCGTCTGTCGCATGCATGCAATTTTAAATAGCCATTGTATGAACTATGTTTTATCGAGTTCTATTTTATAGGGAATTTTATTTTAAGCTCTGCGGGTGGAAAAATGTTTTATTATTCCTGAAAGGTTTTGCATACAATATTAAATTACTTTCACGGCTTTTACGAATACGGTAGTGTTGGGTAACATTAAATATGAACGTAAACTTAGAAATAAAAATGGTTGTGTTTGAAAAATTAAATTAAATACAAACAGAATCGTGGCTACTCAAACCTCAAACTATTCTGTGCCTCCATTTTGCACCTTGACTAGAAGTAATACAACTCACATTTACTTAAATGAATAGCCATGTGTTTCCACGCTAGCAGAATATTTTCTCGTCGACTGTCAAGTTGTTTTGAAAATAATTCACGCAGAAAATTCCTAACAGACATCTCTGGAGACATAAGCGCTGTGTTTCTAGAAGTTACATACTTACATAGTTAAGAATGGGGATTCTCATTTTTTCAAGTTTGCTGGTAAAGGTTCTTTCTGTATACCAGCGTTCACTTACGAAGATTGACTTCAGGACTCGTCATAACTTCCTTGAAGCATGAGCACTGACGTAATAACGTTGCCAGTAATAGCACCTTAAATCATGTTTGAGCCTTAAAATGATAGGTTTAATTTCTTAAAGCCTGCGTTAGTATTATTAAATGGACTTTAAATTAGTTTCTAAATGGATTTTAAATTAGTATCCATAAGGAACTTGCAATGTTCAATTTATGCCTTCACTGGTAACTGATCCTCACATGGCCTGAGCAAGATTATGTCTGGAGTTTAAAAGATACCTCTGAGTTTGTTTCTGTCTTTCTTCTCAGAGTAGTTACCTAATTAAGAAACAACGAACCCGAAGTTTTAAACATATGTTATTGTGGGCGTGTAAAAGCGTTTTTTGAATCAATTCACATAAATAAGGGCTGATTATTCTATCGCCAGGTAACTTTTTTTTTATTTTTTATTGCTGAATGGGCCCGCTCTTGACCTCCATCACGCCTGATGGAAAGTGATGGATGAGGGCTATGATGGAACGAGCGTGCCCAGAAGATGCCTAAGGCACTGGAACTCCCACACATCGACGAAACACAGCAGTCTGCTAGACGCCGGACTCCGGTGGGAGGGTGGTCGCAAACCTGGCGGGCGTTAGCTCTACCACCGCATGTGAAGAATTGGCCAGTCAAATAAAGTTGTTGGGTGTGACTGTCCAGGATGCGCCAAGCGCTCGGTTCAGTTGAGTAACTGGCGGAACAAACTGCGCTACACGAAGAGGCTTCTTCATGCATCACAAACTTTTTTTCGAGGAATAAAATGATGTTTGACAGTTTTTGTATGACAAAACTGTTAACATTTCAAAATTATTCCTCGAATAAAGTTATCAGATGCTTGAAAAATCAGTCCTTAATAGAATTTATCATCATTTATCGTTAATCACATAAAATATTAACTTAAAGTTACATCCTAAGACTAATAGTCCATAGTTACAAATAGACGTAGTTACTAATAACTTGCAAGGTAATCGCGTAACACACTATCAGACGACGTATTCCACATTGGGAACCCGCTTAAATGGCACCTGAGTGAATGCAATGACACACAGCGGCACATTCACTCAGGTGCCATTTATGCGGGTGCCCAATGTGGAATACGTCTATCAGACTTGTACTAATTATTCTGTGCTATCAGCAGCAATGGCTATCATTTTGACAGTTCAACAACATTCATTGTGTTATTTACGTTGTTGAGCAGACACATTTTTCGAACATAATGAAGCAATGGATTAGCAACATCCTTCAACATGATCCAGATTGTGATTGAAAGTGCTATTCACACTCCTCGCAACTCATCAATATGATATTCGTAAAAGGAAATAATTTTCTATTGCTGTCTTTTAGAGTAAAATTTTCCAGCAAATGGCTGCTTGCATAACAATTCATCAATTAGATTAGTAGTAATAATAATAAAAATATTTTATAAAATATACAAATGAACGCATTATTTTTCTGAATCAAGACACACTTTTGATACATCTTGATTCTTATCCTCATTGGCAACATCTACCTACATGTTGCAACCATAGTAGGTACAGATTAAAGATTGTAATTGTAACCATTCACTCATTCGTTCAATTGAAGCTAAAGTTTTCGTTACGAACATCTAACGTCAGTCGATTCCATTTCAACTGTGGATCAATCGGCACACAAGACTTTGCGTCGGCGCATCTTGTAAACAAACGGATCGCCCCCCGTGTTTATATAGTCTTACTCTATCAAGGTGTAACTATAACAGTTGAGTCAATGAACCACAGGTTACTTTGGAAATGCCGCTTTGTGTAAACAAAAGTAAAAACAGTCGTTGTTTATTATATTTAGAGATTTTAAAACTTATTTTTCTAGTAACACTTTGAGAGGTATATTGCTTTTCTTGCTACGTAATGTTTTGTTTTTGTTTTGGACGTGAAAACATAAAAACCACACTGATATAGATGCGTTATCTAGGTCGGAAAACGTAAGTATCACGATCTGTATGAAAATCAAGCGTGCCATTTTTTGACAACCTACTATGACGTCACTAGCACTATTTAGTGATGGGAAAATCTAATCATTTCACAGACCTCGCGTGCGGTACCCGTGTCTGCCCCACCCCCGGGACCTAGCGCCAGCGCTCACACTCACCCAGCCAGCCGTACACAAGACTGAGCGCGAAAGTTGTCAGCGGGATTATCCGAAAAGGTTACTGCTGCCCCGGAACATAAAGGGCTAAGGAAGGAACACGGATGGGTTTTAGTCAGTAAGAGTCTAACATTCCCTTCCGCTCCACCCAGAGCGGGAGGAGTCATTTGATGATTTACCATCCTTAAAAAAAAAAAGTGCGGTTTTTGGCACGCGGAGTGCTCTTGCGTTATCTAGGTGTATCTGTGGTAAAAACTTTAATTTTGTTCACTTCGACGTTAGGAGGGTTAAATATTATATCCTTACGAGGCAATGCGGCCATGACGTGCCAAAAACATAGCTTAGTGACTACTGAAAAAAAACTGTATATTTTCACATTATACCTAATTATTATTTTTAAATCTCTCTTGACATTTCTCGGGACCCTGGGGTCCCGGACCTTTGAAAGGCGTACGACCAAAGCTAACTCGCAGAGGCTCGTTAAACGTTTTTAATGAAAAGAGACACCAACCGACGATTAACCCAGTTCGAACTATGTAAGTGCCACGGCACGCGTGCCATTAATTTGCCCTGGTCTACATAATTCAGTCTGCTTATGGCTAAAGCTAGATAAAATGAAAACTGTCTTAGGTCATAATGAATACCTATAACTAGACATTAGGTCTTTCTCTCTGTAGTCGGTCCCTCATGTCTGAGGATCGTGGTCAGCTTCGGAGTTGCATCTAGAGTGGATGATCCGCCTCCACCGGTTTCTGTTCAGCGCATCCCTTACCACCGTGTACAATTTAGAGGACGATGATTCCTTAACCTGATCGGTCCATCGTGTTGGTGAACGACCGCGCAATCGTTTGCCTTCTGTGTTCCCAACCACAATCAGTTTTTCAAATCTTTCATCGCCTCTGCGTATTAAGTGGCCGAAATAAGAGACATTAGGTAGGTCTCCTCTAGGTTGTGCCACCCTATTCTCTGCCTTCCACATTCAGCCAAATACAAATATGGGGCACAACATAGATAAGAAATGTATTGAGCCACCAAAACAAACAAACAATTGGACATCCTAAAAGATTTTTCCATGCAAATATTGTTCTAAAACAAAATAAAAGTGAACAAATACACGTTTTTGCGAACACACATAGAAATTCCTCTTTACGCTGATTTTTAAACAAACACTGAACAAAATGGCCGGCTTATTGACGTGCCTAAGCAAATAGAGGGGGATTTATTTGCTAGCAATAATATATGAATATGTACTAACTACTTTATGTTACAAATAGGGTGCATTATTAGGTACTACGTTGTGGATTGATTGCTTACATCTAGAGTTGTTAGTACTCACTTACTTTAAACATTGTTGATGCTACGGATTATGGTGTATGTAGGTATATAATATTTTTGTCCAATTCTGATTTCACAAATCATTTAATTTCATGTTTAAGGGAGATGGAACAAACATCCTCACTGATATAGTCTGGTAACACTAGGTATACCCGTGCGGCTTTACAGCCACATGCGTAAATCGAAGGTTAAGCTAAGCTTGCCGCGATCGATTACTGGATGGATGACATCCATTACATACATGAGACCACTCCGTGTCCCGGAAAGCACGTTACGCCAGTTTTAAAAAGGGGTGGCTATCATTCGTAGATCTTTGATAGTCGTTGCGGGTAGTCAGAAGCCCAAACGTCTGAGAACTAGTCATAACAAGGGGTATCGTGTTATCCAGTAACTGGGTTCTGGAGGTCAAATAGGCAGTCGCTCCGTGTAAAATACTGGTATTCAGCTGCATCTGGTTAGCCTGTAAGCCGACCCCAACATAGTTGGGAAAAGGCTGGGCAGGTGATGATGTACTCAATAAGTAAAGTTCGAGGTTTAATAAATAACACATAACATACAATCATGACATCACGCCTGTAATCCCGAATGGGTTAGGCAGAGGCGTACATACCGGATGATTTTTTACCGTCTCGAAATTATTATAGGGTGTTCTACCCATGGAAATGAACAACTTTCACTATGGGACCAACTCTGAAATCACGAAAAAAAATCAGTCGTTTCATACATTTTGGTCTAGCAGGTATACAGCAGATTTTTTTTTCGTGATTTCAGTTTCGCGTTTTGCATCCACCATTAACCCGGGTACAAATTCAGATCCCGGGCGGCTACTGAAAAAAAAACACAAAAAACAAATATTAGCAACAATAGTATTTACGGAAACCTACGGAAATTTAAACTGTATTGAGAACCTAGCCTGTGGTAGGTAGCCCCACCCACCAATCATCATGAATTACCAGCGACATAGATTCCTCGAATACCAACAGTTCCGTCAATCAATGAATGACATTTGATTTAAGTGTTTTTATTTACTTTGTAAGGACATTCTTTGACGCATTCTTGGCCTGGTGCCAGTTTCAACTTATTGGTTAAACCATGAGGAAGCATGGAAGGATGGCAAGGAGTGTCTTTGATTTAAGTTCTGTGACATTCAGTGCCATGGTTACTAGATTTTGCGCCAATGGCTAGTATTGTTATTTTGTTTAAGTTTTTTCTTTTGATGCGTCATGTTTGCCACAAATAAACGTATTTTCTTTCTTTCTCCATTTCCGAAATTGGTCACCATGGCCGAAATTTGGTCTGAAGGACTGCCTATTATCATTACTAGATTCTCATGAAATATGTAGAATAAGTTCGTTTTATTCGAAAACATAACTAGATGCTCCATCAACGCAGGAATTACTACGAGTGAATTACCTTACAATACGCTATAATATATCTACCTTGGGACCCGTGGCTAAATAAAACAGCCCCATAGGTCGATTGATCAGGTTAAACTACGCTTGCCGCGGCTGGTCTGTGGATGGGTGACCATCATTACATAACGAGACCCTTACAGAGAAAAAAGTATCTGCTGTTTCATACATTTTAGTCTAGGTATTGAACTTGATTTCTTTTTCGTGAATTCTGAGTTGGTCCCATAGTGAAAGTTGTTCATATTCATAGGTAGAACACCCTGTAAAAATTTCGAGACGGTAAAAAAATCATCCGGTACCTATTTAAAAGGAGAAACTGACTGACTGATGACGTATCAACGCACAGCCGAAACTATCCTTTATAAAAACCACGACATTTAAAAAATCTCAACGTAGTCGTCTTTATTTGGTTCGCGGATGTTTATTTACTTATAACACGCGTAAACGCAGCGTGCTATGAAACGCAAACTGAAACGCAACTTTGTTCAGTTTCCTGTGGTTTAGGTGCACTAATTGTTTTAGTATTGCAACACATCATACAAGCAACGCCTTGTTCACTAAGGAAGTTAGGATGCTAAGTAAAATTTAGAACTACTAAGTCGTTTCGAAGAATTCATGCGTGACTTCTGGTTGTTAAGGCAGGGGGAGTTTTAGAGTGCAATTTTATGTTTGATAGTACAGACGCCAGCACATCAACCTACAACAATCTGTTAAATTTTCCCAATCAACTTTGAAACTTATGCTTTAGCGATAAAGTTGAAAATATATTAAAGAAATTTGACAGATTGTAGTAGGTTGATGTGCTGGCGTCTGTACATGCGTAAAATGTCCAGACTTACCCATTTGAATACTAGAGAACTGGACTTAATGCTATATAAAACTCAATGTTGTAGCTGATGCGATTGACACTAATAATCTATTGAGAATAACTCGTCTCACAGGTCTAAATGAGAGATAAAGTTCTTTTAAGTCTTCCCCTGGAATATCGGTTGGTAAACTCAGAAGAAAAGAGTTAATAATTTATAAAGATAGAAAGAATTTGAAGCGGTGACAAGACAATAGGACTCATTAAATGGTACACTGTTGAAATATGTAAACGGGAAACTTTACATTCGAAGGTACAGAAGAATGAATGAATGAATGAATAAAGTTTATTTGGACACAGTTAACACAAATACAAAATTAACAAAATGAAAGTATAAGAAGTTTCTAGTTATAAATAAATAGTAAAGTATAGTATAGTTCCAAATAAAGAAAAGGATGAAATGCAGTACATAAGTACTATATCGATCAGTGATGCATCAGGTACTGTAGCCGCTCTGTTCTGTAAAGATCTCACAGTGTAAACTTACGTGAAGTGAGCTAGTGACTGTCATTCCACCTGATGCGAGGGGTTGACACTTATAATAGCTCACTTCACCTAAGTTTCAGCACACAGCTGACAGTTGTCCATAGACAACGGTGATCACTAACCATCAGGTAGGCCGCCTGCTTGTTGCCAACCAATAAAATTTCGAAGATAATTGAATCAAAAGCATTTAGTGTATTCATAGACTTATAAAAAAAGATGGACTCCGCGCCTCGCATATCGAAAGTGAAGCACAGTAAGTATGGCCGGACCGTTTGTGCAAACACGCCTCACGCTCACATTTACATCATAGTATGCCGACCGGCCGCCATTACGTGACACGACAGCGTCAATCGTCAATCACGCACACATAGATCAGTACGGTGCTTCACTTTCGATATGCGTGGCGCGGAGTCCATCTTTTTTTATAAGTCTATGTGTGTATTATTATTTTTCGCCTAAGTTGACCCACTGAAGGGCAAATTCGTCCTTTTCTTCATTCCACTCCTCTCCATCTTCTTGACCTAGTGTGGACCAATCCTGTCTGTAAGCATCAGGCTCATCCCGTCATCTTCGTGGTAGTTTTGGCCCATGACTCGTTAGACATGAGACTATGCGTCGTAATTTAGCGTAATGCATGAGTAATTCGATCACAATTCACTTAGACTTTCAAACGAATTTATTCATATTGTAATACATAAATACCGGCCGAGTGCATACCGTCTCGCACGATTAATGCTCTCTTAGATCAATTATTCATATCTAAATCCAATGCAGGTATGCAATGCTAATTAATAGAATTTAGTATGGACTTTATGTTCTAGCTAGATTCTTATAATCAATCAATCAACTGCCTAGCCTTTTCCCAACTATATTGGATCGGCTTTATGTCTAATTAGATGCAGCTGAATATCAGTATTTTACATGGAGTGACTGCCTATCTGACCACCACAACCCAGTAACTGGGTAATAAGATACCCCTTATGGTAAAACTGGTTGTCAGTTGTCAGACTTTTGGGCTTCTGACGACTCGTAACGACTGTCTAAGTTACACAAAAAAATCCGGGACCAACTGTGTAACGTGCTTTCCGAGGCACGGAGGGTCCTTTTATGTCAAGATGGTCACCCATCCACGGACCGACGGCGGCAAGCGTAGCTTAACCTGATCGATCGACCCGTGTGGCTGTTATTACTTAGCGACAAGCCCCTCTATAATTCTTATAATTAACTTACAGCTAAACAGATACAGTATAAATAGGATAATTACAAAATAGGGCCAATTCCAAGTTTCCACATGTAGTGTATGTATATGTCGCAGCCAACTGGTTAAATTAGCCGTTCAGTTAACCGCCTAGCCTGTCAACTAAACGGCGGCCGTTCAACTAACGGCCTGAATGATATTCAATTACAGTTTAGGTTGTAAGTCTGTAACCAATCACGCGCGAGCCGAATTGGTCGCAGTAATTAAGGCATTGCACCCCGACCAAGTGGGTTAGGTTAGGTTAGAACTGTGATCAACCGCGTGCGAGCCGAGGGAGGAAGCGAGGCGAGCACTACTTCTAAAGGCCAGGCAGTTAACTGAACGGCTAATTTAACCAGTTGGCTGCGACATATATATAAAATTTAATATAATAGTATATTTCATCAAATGTGACAGAAAAAAGATAATAAACATAAAAGAAAAAAAAACCTGAATCCTTTGAATTCTTTGGGAAAAAGCTATCGGGTAATTAGAGTGTTCATATTTACTGTTCTAAACGCTTTTCGGTTCTTAAAAGTAGCCTACCTACTTAACTGGAATATTTTTTTCTTTATGTTCTATTCCGTTTTGTATTTTTCTATTTTTGGTAGGCCCTAGTAACAAAGTTACGGGTTTTTAATAACAATTAGATTAAAATGTTGTTTAAAATGTCAAGATTTCTGCTTTTTACAAAAAAAATCGCAGGAAACACTACTCTCGAAACATTTGATCAATTCCAGAACGGAAAATTGGAAAATATCTCAAATACCTCACAGACACTTTTTCGATATAGCCACTTAAAAACCAATTCCCCAAGCATTAAATCAGAGTATAAAATACCGAGACAAAAGCTTTAATATGAGAAAAGACCTAATCAATCCCGAAGATAAAGCTCTTTATCTATAAAATTTCAATATCCCCAGTTTAACGGACTAGACTTGGAAAGCGGTATTCTCATTTCTAGTCAATGAAATTGCATATAATTCCCTCGCAATCGGCCCTCCCTTTTGTGTTTGGAATGAGGAAAAAGGAGAGGTAATAAGCTCGATATTCAAAGGTAATGATGGCGCGGAGATGAATAGTACCAATAATATGAAACAGATTAGACTGTATCTACGTATCTTTGTATGTATGTGTGATAGATCGCATAACTGTGATCGGTTTCGTTGTTTTATTATTGATTGTGAAATGCGAAAGCGAATTGCCGACAGTAAATGGATTGTGGAGCAAGACTGTTTCCATCTGTCTTAACCTCAAAAGCTTTATGATGGAAGTAAGTGCGGTTTTACTAACCTATCAGTGTTTTAGAGGTATCTTTGTTAAAAGCACCAACTTGTAGATACAACGTATTTTTTGTGGCTTATTTTAAAGTAGCTGCTCATCATACCTGTGTTGAAGCAAGAGCCAGGCTGCACTTTTAAGTTTCGTCGGTTCCTTCTGAATTCGTAACATCGTTTTAGACAAACGATAGTTTAGTTAGTTTACCTGTCCGCAGCTCGGCTTAAGGTAAGGGATACGCTTAGATAGCATGCGAAATTCAAATTTACTAATATAATTAAATTCAATTTCCAGTGGCAGTTTGTGTGTTGATTAAAGTATTATTCGCGATCGTAACAAATATGGCTTTATAGAATTATAAGCATAACAATCAGCAATACAGTTCCATCAGCCACAAATGTCATGATTTCATGAAATAGTGATTTTATAGGGTAAAATATGAACTTATAGAGATGTATTGAAGGTTTTTATTAGGATTCTGTACCTCAAAAAGAAAAACGGAACCCTTATAAGATCACTTCGTTGTCCGTCTGTCTGTCTGTCTGTCTGTCCGTCAAGACCCTTTTTCTCAGGAACTTAATTGGAATTAATATCAAATACTCAAGGCTGCAGTCCCTTGAAGCAGTGAAAAAATCAAACTTCTAAGTCTACGCAATCAAAAAATATTTTTTATTTATGTTCCGGAATCAAAACCGGTAGGGTAGGGTCAAAAAGGGTAGGGTCATGTGGCACGTCAAGTAAAGGAAAAAATCCGAAAACCTTCAAATTGTAGCTACATCACAAAAAAAAAAGAAATCCCGTGATGAACTATTTACATACAGAAAATTGTACGTAACCCTCCGTGACCAGTTTTTAATGATTAGGTATCATTTTCTGTAAATAAATATTTGTTATTTGAATATTTAGATGAACATACAACTTGATACTGACCTGCATATTGCAAAAAACTTAACAAAATTTGAACTTCGCAGGCTACCCTGACGGTTTCGCCTTAAATTTACCACTTGCTCTTCCTAATATTGCACTCTTCAACTAGAATTTTACTAGCTTATATATATCGGTAAAAATTTAAAATATCGACAATTCGCGAAGTCGTTTTATACCAGGATAGAAATCATAATTATGTAGATACCTATATAGAAATGGTGTTTTTATTTAGCATAACTTTATCCCTTTGAAATGGTGTTTTTATTTATCATACCTTTATCCCTTTAGACGTGATTTCGCTTGTCTTTGCTTGACAATCAGAGACAAGGACAAAAACATTCATTCTATTATCATTAACAAGAATGTGTTTATTAAACTATCATTGATTTCTATAATATGCTTTTCTCTTAATTAATAAAATCGTGTACCTATGGCAGGTATAAAAAGCAGTCTAACATAAGATATGATGCATAACTCTGCTAGGTTTAGCAGCAACAACAGGACTATACTCATTAGTGATCCGATCAAGAACACCGTCATTAATATTGTGAAAATTAATAGTTTTTAATTAATTTTGAGACCAATTATGGTTCGTGCAACAGTTATCCTAATTCTCTTCATCATTGGAGTCACTGTTGTAATGGCTACGCCGCTCAACGAAGAGGTAAGAAGGAGAAGGGGTACCTACCTAGAGGTACATGTTTTATTTATTTTATATAGCAAAATTTCTTATCACGTGTCAAATTTTTACAGGGTGTTCTAACAACTTTTACTAAGGGACCAAAACTGAAATCTGCGATAAAAAAATCAGCCGTTCCCTACATTTACGTTCGTATCATCATCATTATCATTTCAGCCGAAAAACGTCCACTGCTGGACATAGGCCTCCCTCAAGCACCTCCACTTTGACCGGCTCTGTGCTTCTCGCATCCAACGTGTTCTTGCTTTATGTTCTTTTGGCTCGTCAAAATGTAGGGAACATCTTATTTCAGGTTTGGTCCCATAGTAAAAGTTGTTCATAATGGTGAGTACAATGACATCTTATGAGGTTGATGGTGTTTTTAAATTTCTTTAATGCCATAAAAACAGATTGCAGAAAAATTTTAGACCCAGCCAGGGTCTAAAATTTTTCTGCAATCTGTCCAGAGCTAGGTTAAAGTACCTGTATTTCAGGAGATAATGACTTCTTCCATTTAGGTTACAATTATGTAGGTTTTATGCAGCCTACGGTGATTAAACTATATTACTTAAAATTTTAATATATGCACTAAAAATATAATTAGAATTAAAGCAATTCATAATGGATCAAAAAACAAAATTAGAATAAAATCAGGACTTAAACAAAATTAGATTTAAATTTAATTGAAAACGATATTATTATTGAAGCAAAGATTGAAATGAAATAAAATTAGAATAAATATTGATTAATTAAATAATTATTATTGATTAAATAATTATTGATTAATTAAATAATTATTATTGATTAAATAATTATTGATTAATTAAATAATTATTATTGATTAAATAATTATTGATTAATTAATAAGCAGTTATTATTTATTTTATAACAAAATATGTTTATGTATAAGCAAAGCATGTTTATGTATTAAAGCAAAATATGTTTATGTATTATGTATAAGCATTGATACAAATATACTCGTTGGTTTGTAGGTTTGTTTTAGTGAGTTCCTGGGTACGACTCCCAGGTCGGGCAAAGTGTTCTTGGGTTTTTCTAGCTGAAATTTCTCTAAATTTGTACCCGGTTTAATGGCAATATGCTCGCCCACCTCTCCAGGCCTCCCATTTTTTCCCTTTTTTATGTAAATTTTTTTTTTTTAGGAAGGAGACGGAAACTGCTTGCAATTTGGAGGAATAGTACAAGTGGTCACAGTTGGAGACAACTGCACCGTTTACAAATGCATTCTGGAAGATGGTAGCGAATTTAATACATCAGATTGTGAACCTACAGTTATACATTTTAATTAAAATTAATTAATTAAATACCGTATTTTCAGTTTAGCGACCAATATGATGGCCCAGTGGTAACGGCCGCGGCTTGTAGGTCGACGAGGCTGTTTTAGGTCGTAGGTTCGAACCCAGTCAATCGCTTTACTTTGTGTCAATTATTTTCATCACCACTGCTCTCAATACGGTGAAGGAAAACGTGATCATCAGAATGACTGCCCAAAATGACCGATCAGCTTTAAAACATTACTAAAATTTAATACCTATTTGCTACTATTTGATACCTTTGTTTAAATAATTGGTACCTAATTAATAACTGAGAAAATCAATAAAAAAAATGGGCAGTCATTCTGACGTCAGGATGACTGCCCACATTTAGAATCTTCACGTACGGGCTCCAAAATTTCAATTCGCCTTTACAAAAATTTAGTACCTATTTGATACCTAAACATATATTTTTTCTAGATTTTTAGGGCAAAGAATAAAGATTTTATTAGAGATTTTCATCAGAATGACCGGCCAAAATGACCGATCAGCTTTAAAATATTACTAAAATTTAGTACCTGTTTACTACTGTTTGATACCTTTGTTTAAATAATTGGTACCTAATTAATAACTGAGAAAATCAATAAATAAAATGGGCAGTCATTCTGACGCCAGGATGACTGCCCACATTTAGAATCTTCATGTACGGGCTCCAAAATTTCAATTCGCCTTTACAAAAATTTAGTACCTATTTGATACCTAAACATATATTTTTTCTAGATTTTTAGGGCAAAGAATAAAGATTTTTTTACTTATTTTTGTTTACAAAGGGCTGATTTTTCCAACGTAAGATAATTTTATTAAGAGTAAACTAGTCGCGAACTCGAACTCACTGGTGGTCATGGCTAAAAAGCATGCTGTCTCACCTAGCTTCGTGTCTGACAGAGCTAGTATCAGTGATGTGCAGTTAGACGCTAGTCTACATGCACAACGTCTAGTTCTTACGCACAGAAACACCGTTCTTAACTGATAGACGCGTAAAAAAATTCGAAAATCGCTTTGGAAAATCGAGTTTTATGAAAAAACCACTGCATAAATCAATTATAAATAAAGTTTATTGAACTCTTCGATAACTGAGTTTTGTCGGAACGGTTATGGTTTTGAAGATTTTACAGTCCCTTTGTAAACAAAAATAAGTAAAAAAATCTTTATTCTTTGCCCTAAAAATCTAGAAAAAATATATGTTTAGGTATCAAATAGGTACAAAATTTTTGTAAAGGCGAATTGAAATTTTGGAGCCCGTACATGAAGATTCTAAATGTGGGCAGTCATCCTGACGTCAGAATGACTGAACATTTTTTTTATTGATTTTCTCAGTTATTAATTAGGTACCAATTATTTAAACAAAGGTATCAAATAGTAGCAAATAGGTATTAAATTTTAGTAATGTTTTAAAGCTGATCGGTCATTTTGGGCAGTCATTCTGATGATCACAAGGAAAACACGTGAGGAAACCGGAAATCCTAGAACAAAAAAAATATCGAAGACATAGTGACATCTACCAACCCGCACTGGGCCCGAGTAGTGGATGCCGGTCTAACCCCTCTCACAGAGAGGAGGCCTGTGTCCCAGCAGAGGGAAATGTTAAAATTATACACTGATTATGCATTTATTTCAATTTATTTTTACAATCGAGAATCCACTGGTATTTCAGTTTTTCAAACAAAGCGGTATTAAACCAGTTCCTTCCCCGCGTCGAAACCAAAGAGGTCATCGCTCGAGAATGCGATTGACGCGATCTTTTTGATGAGTTTTGATGTACTACAAACGCGACTTGGTTGATCGGGCCACTATGTTATCTATATCTACGAGCATTATTACTAATCATAAAGCTGAGTCCATCACCAGCGTCCATCATTTCCTGTAATGTGAGGACAGGAAGGATACGATATTAAGTGTCCCATCGTTTGTGGAACAGCACCAAATTTACACTCAAATTTTTTAAGGCGGAGTCGTCGTTGAGTCTCCACGTTCTTTCGTCATTGTTGAGCAGACGAATTCTTTAAACCTATGAAGCAATAGGGGTCAAAATGATGTAACGCAACCAGCTAGAGTTTCACTTCTTCATTTTCTTATTCTATGATTCCGTTCATCATTAATGCAACTTGACACGTCGCGACGGTCACGACATATTGAAGTGGATACGTTGTATTTCAATATCTATCGACTTTACGAGCGACGTAAATAGACATCTTGTACTACGGGTCTGTTGTTCATTGGGAACTGGAGAATTCTAAAGGAAGGACTGTCCAGTGTCCATGTTGCTATAGATAGAATAGAAGGTAAGTAGGTACAGGGTGAAAGGAATTGGCTCGGAATGATGAACTTTTGAATAGGTTGGGTAGATAATTATGTACCTCATTTGGTACTTTTCACAAATGTCAGTGTGAAAAAGTAGGATAAGATAAATATTAAAACAAAAGAAGAACTAACAGGGGATCTAGGAGGGGGGTGCAGTGGGGCTCAGGGGATCAGACCGGAATGAATCGCATGTTTTTGTAATTGAGCTGTCACTATTTAGGTACAACAATAATAAAATTGGGTTCGCTACGTTAAGCGTGCGCACACGGCGGGCCCGACCGCCTCGCGTGTTTGTATTGAAAGATAGAGCAGCGCTCTCTGGCGCGGACGCGTGCGACTGGTTTGTACACACGGCTACACATCAAACTATACATTTCCAGTTTTAGCTGATCTCGCATTGTATAAGTATTTCGTGCAATCAGAAGTTAGCTTATTCTGGTTATGTAAAGCTTGATGTGTAGCCGTGTGTACATGGTTTGTACAGACGCCAGCACATAAAGCTACTACAATCTGTCAAATTTCTTTGATAGATTTTCAACTTTATCGCTAAAGCATAAGGTTCAAAGTTGAATGGGAAAATTTGACAGTTTCGGGTAGGTTGATGTGCTGGCGTCTGTACATGCAGTGGCGCCCGCTCCGTGCACCAGCCGCGTGCGCACGTTTAACGTAGCGAACGGCCTAAGTAAGAACCAAGTCGGAAACTTATCTTTTAATTAGTTCAGGTGGAATAAAATATTATTATATTATTAGTCTACGGGAGCAGAACAAAGGTTTAAATTATATTTCTTTACTTTTATTTAGGTATATTAGGCATATATTTCTACTACAACGTTATTAAACGCGGATATAAATTAACATCAGAGGGTGTTCCACAACTCGCTAGGTGACCATCATGGGGGCTCCGAGCTGGGGCCTATATATAGTCCTCTAATAAACCCCAGCAAAACACAAAAAACACAAATCAGTTTGTCAGATTTTTCTGACTGCTTTATCAGACACTTATCGCGAAAATGTCAATTGGTTTTGTACCTAGTATTTTTTTTTTAGTTTTGAGTATGAAATGTCGGTGGCTGTAAGAGTCTGGGAAGATCAAAGAAACGATGGATGGACTGTGTGAATGATGATTTATAGAAAGAAAAACAAAGAACACGTTTATTTGCGGTTTTATGGCTAGAAGTATGGAAGAAAAAGACATGTTGCGCCGACCACAAATAAATTGAGTAAGGGCCCGAGTATGATGATGATTTTTTAGTTTTTTTGTTTGTTTAAATAGAATAACAATGTTTAAATTCGTAGCAATTTAGTTGGTTATTATTTAGAATTAGAATCTCTTCTTGGAAAACAGAAAATGTCTTGATCCCGTAGGAATATTAGAATAGAAGTATCCTATGTCTAATCCTGGTCATGGGTTGCCCATGTGACAAATTTCATTCAAATCCGTCCATATTTTCTATTTATTAAGTTTAGAAACACGGTATAAAACCCCCAACCTTGAAACACTGAAGGTTAAAACAGTTATCTATCTAAACTACACACCTTGATAAGCACATAATAATTAAATTCCGCTCGTGTTCCATCTCTATTACGAATTCACTGAGCTACCCTATTAATTATTTAAATGTAATATCTAATTAATTCTGAACTGTGAAATAGGCAGAGCTATGCAAAGTCACGTTTACCTCAGTGTCATTTTAACAGTCACTAAAGTAATTGTTAGGAGCTATAGTGTTATAATTATGAGGTAACAGCCAACAGCTCTTTAGTTTTAATGAACACTATGGGGAATTTAAATATTATACTGCTTTACTCATGAGTTTCTTTTTGAATTTATTTTCTCCCTCTTAATTAGTAAAACGATGGATGGATATAATTATGTTCTACTAGCTTTTCCCAGCGACTTCGTCCGCATGAAATTAGTAATTTGGGTAACTTATTTTTTATCCAATATGCTTTTTTATCAATCTGCCTATTTAAGAGCGTTTACGCCGTACGGCATTTCATACAAACTTTTAAGCCCTTGTTTTTAGAAATGAATGAACCGATTTTAATGAAACTTCACACGCATAAGCAGGATACAAAGGTCTAAAAAGTTACTAAAGAACATTAACGAAAAGTAGTGTTACAGCCAAATTTGACCGATTTTATAGTTTCCATAGAAACAGAGATTTCCAGTTTTTTAAATAACACATTTATGTAAAATGTTCGTCATTTTTCACCAAATATTTTCCAGCATTTCATGTTTCTTTTCTATGTTTATACTCACGTTAAGAAGTCGGTCAGTCAGCCAGAGCGTCGTTTAGATGGCGGTGATAACATCTGCTACGTTTTCAGCTTTTCATTACTAGCTGAATGAGCATGAATCAAGACTCTCTTCTCTGGACGTACCTTAGTTTTAAAAGGAGAGAGATCTTGGTGAGTTTTCGTCTGAAATGTTTTTATCAAAGACTAGCTGTTGCCCGTGACTTTGTCTGCGTATATCTTGTATTTCATCATAGGGTTGTTTACGCGAAGGGTGCCAACGGGACCCTATTTCTAAGGCTCCGCTGTCCGTCTGTCCATCCGTCTGTCACAGGACTGTATCTTTTGACCCGTATATTTTGAAATTTTCACAGAGTGTGTACTATATGACACTTAAAACAACAATAATTAAATTAAGTAAAAAATTAAAGGAGGTTCGTACAAGAAAAGATTTTTTTTTAATATGTAGGTATTGTTAAATATTTTAAGGTGGTACGGCTCCCTTTGAGGTTTCGACCCAGCGAGTCCGACTTGCACTTTTCCTGTATTTGCAACCTTTGTGCTTCTCCAGGTCGCTGATGAAATATCATAACGATCGGTTCACTGGTTTTTACATGGAAATACGACACACAGAGTTACTTTCGTGTTTATAACACTAGCTGATCCGGCGAACTGCGTACCACCTAAATGTATGAGAAAATTAATATTATCTTTTCTTTTTTTTTCGTGTATTTTTCTCATATTTTAATTCTGCTATTCGGGGCGAAACCCAAAAAATCAATGATCATAAAAATCGGTTTAGCCGTTCTTGAGATATAAATGGTGTAACTAACCCGACATTGTTTTATTTATATAGATTAAGTACCTAATAATTATAGTAGGTACTTAATCCGCCGTGGCTACCTGGTTAATAATGACTATGAAGTCATTAAACCAGGTATCCACGTACCTTAAAAAAAATCTATAAATGTATACTTAAATACCAAATATTAATTGTTAAAAATAAACTCAAATACCTGAATATGTAGGCACAATCTTCATCACCGCTTCTTCTTAATTTAGCTGAGAAGAAAAACTGACGCAGCAGAGCAGCACTTAACCCCAGATAATAATTACTACGTAGCATTTAGGCTCCCCGCAAACAGGCGCGACGTGACTCTACAACATTATTTTTAGTATATGCGAAACCCGAAACACGTGTCTATTATTTTTATGTAAAGAATCTATGTACAAAATTTCAAAACTGTATCATGAGAAATCACAAAGTTATAAGCTTGTTATGTTACCTGGTTGTCCGTTCAAAAACATGTTCACCACGCGGCGCGGCGCGGGTTGACCATGTTTTATGCTCCTCCAGCATCGTACGCTCATTGATAATAGTTTGGCAGTAGGTAACTAACTATACGGCGATTTTATTGTAATTAACTAGTGATTAAATATTTTTGGGACAAAATATAACATGGTGTAAAAATTATTGAAATCGATTGAGTTACTTATTCTGAACAAACTACATTCAGGTTTCGCATATACTAAAAATAATGTTGTATAGTCGGACTTTTAATTACCTGCAGTAAAATGACAGCTTATGTAATAATAATATCCTTGGACATTACACACAACGCCATATAGTCCCAAGCTAAGCAACCTAATGCTTGTGTTATGGTAACGAGATGGCTGATAAACTACTTATATACATTTTTTTTTGTAAATACATACATATGTATTACTTAAATGACTGAAATTAGCGTCTTTTTGTTTTTTCATGGCCATAAACCAAATCCTGTTTTTCTAGTACAGAATAGTGTAACAAATGAAACATATTTGACATGCATATCTCTAAACGCAGTCCTTTTTTTTTTTTTTTTTTAACAATGGCATCTCGCAGTTCATCCTTTATGAGGATGGCTACTGCTTAACCGGACTTTCCTGTGGATGCCTCGAATTAAGGCCTCCAGCCAGGGCAAACAATAACTTAAAAACTAAGCGACAGCGCTAAGGGTAACCCCCTGCGGGGTTCGGACCTCGGCTCAGGGCGTCGCTGGAAGAGGACAGCAAGGGACAGGCTGGATCGGTATTATTATTAGTGTTTAGGGCCGAATTTAAAACTACAGGCTCAGGTGCGCGGGCTGGCTCGAGCAAGGGTCGGGGCGGGCACGGTGATGGTGCGGGACGTCGCGACGGGCCTCGGCGGCGAGGACGGAAGGACGGATGTCTGAGCTTGTGTTTGTGATGTCGTCTGAGAGTACTAGTGGCCTTACTGCTCTCCTGGAGGAGGGTAGTGGCGTCGTCGGGGATAGTGAGGGTATGCCTTGGTCGGCGAATCCTACTTATGCGGGAGGGAGTGTATCGGGAGGCCGCCGCAATCAGGGGATTGGGGTGCTTTATGGCAGAGTCAAAGAAGCGCTTGGAGAGGCATTTCATGAACTGCTGGATGGTGGGGATTCTGAGATCTAGATGCAGATTCACATTTCGGACATAGAAGGGGGCTCCCGTGACCTTTCGGAGGAAACGGTTCTGGAGGGTTTGCATTTTATGCAGAAATCGCGGCTTGGCGTGTGCGAAGACTACGCAAGCATAGGTCATGATGGGACGGATGACCGCGGTGTAGAGGCGCAATTTGCACTTGAGTGACAATTTGCTGCGGGCAGTTATCATAGAGTGGAGCCTACCGAGAGCGAAAGAGGCGCGCGAACGCGCCGTCTTTATGTGCTCGTTGAAGGTGAGGTTGTGGTCTAGGATGACACCTAAGTATTTGGCTCGCTTTCCCCAGGGGATCGGCTTGCCATACATAGAGATCGGGCGCGGGAGGGGGGGGGTAGTTTGCGCGGTTTCGAGAAGATGACCGCCTGACTCTTATCGGGGTTGACCTCGATTCTCCATTTCCGGAACCAATCGCTCAAGGCGCTTGCGGAGGTTTGGAGGTTTCGAGCTATGGATGACTGGTTGACACCCGAACAGTAAATGGCAGTGTCGTCGGCGAAGAGCGCCAACTGTGCCTTTTTACTGTTCGGGATGTCACTAGTGAACAGGGTGAAAATGAGGGGAGATAGAACGGAACCCTGGGGGACTCCGGCGCGGATGGGGTGAGGGGGAGAGAGAGCGCCCTCGATACGGTAGCGGAAAGTGCGGTCCGACAGAAAATCTCGTAAGATGAGCACGAGACGGTCTGGCACACCTAGCAGGTACAGCTTATATAATAAGCCATTGTGCCAGACCTTGTCGAACGCCTTCGCTATATCGAAGAACAGGACGCCTGTCGAAGCACCACGCTGAAAAGCAGCGCTAATGTGCTCGACTATGCGGTGGAGCTGGTGGATGCACGAATGCTTCGTGCGAAAACCGAACTGTTCGGGGGGGATGAGGCTCTTTGCTTCGGCATAGTCTTTGAGGCGCTTATAAATAAGCCTCTCGTAGACTTTGCCGAAAACATTGAGCAGACTGATGGGGCGGTAGCTGGAGGGCTCAGACTTGGGCTTGCCTGGCTTAGGGATGCCTATGACTGTGGCTTCTTTCCACATTTGGGGGAAGATGTTGTTGCTCAGGGCGCCATTGAAGATGGCGGTCATGAGCAGTATGAGGGGGGCGGGGAGGAGTTTGTACACCCTATTGGTGATACCGTCCGAACCGGGGGCTTTGCGGGTTGCGAGCCCTTTTATGATGTCTTGCACTTCGTCGGGAGTGACGGGAGGCAGAGGATCATCAGGGTCTTCGACTGGCGGGAGGGAGGCTCTCCGTTCGACTTCAGCGTTCACCTCGTCGAGGTGCGCTCTGTCTACTGGTTGAGAGCTGGGAGTGCATTGAGCCTCTAGGCTGTCGGCTAGGCATTCGGCCTTTTCGAGGTTTTCGAAAGCGACCGTTTTGTCGGGGCGTGTGAGGGGAGGAACTGTGGCCTCTTCAGAGGAGCGGAGCTTCCTCTGGAGTTGCCAGAAGGCGTGGTGGGTGGGCTCGAGTTCGCCGATCAACTTATCCCATCCCTCGGAGCGCCACTCCCCTATGCGTTTCTTTACAGCTCTAAACGCAGTCCGAAATGAGTTATTAAGAAGTGTCATTTTACTGCAGCTTATTAAAAGTCGGAGTATAGTGTAGAACAATCTATGAAAACTTTACCAAAATTGTTCTACCAGAATCACATCGCACCGTCGCGATGCGCGTGTCTGCGGGAGCTTTAAGACTTATCCGTAACTATTATATTTATTTACTGAGATTTACCTACTTACTTGTCGGTTATTTTGTTATTGTTGCTGAGAACAAATTTTTTTTCACTCCAGTTTTTTTTTTTTTACTTCCTCTTTAGTCTAGCAGTGGTAAGCGCTACTGCTGAGGTCATGGGCTCAATTTCCAGGTCGGGTAAAGTGTGTCAATACACACTTCACCCAACCTGGAAATCGAACCCTCGGGCTCGATCGGGTTTTTTCTATCTGGAATTTCTAAGTGGCAAACGGAGTCTGGATTCGTGCCCGGTTGACGGTAATAGGCATGCTCATCATTACCATGGGAGTTAAACATAACTGGTATATAAAATGTGTTACATAAGACTACTATAGTTACACCTCCGCTCAAACCCCTTGGGGATTACAGTAATGTTATGTTACGTGTTATTTTTGATGATTCTGTACGATGACGCTTATTAAATGATCCTTGAACCCACCCATAGCTGTTATAGGTTATTGTTAATTGTTATCCGCATTACACAGTTTAGCTTGTTTTTATTGAAAAGTCTAACCTTTATACTGAAAGGTTTTTACACTCTAGCTACAGTTTGACTGCCATATTTTTACAATTTCGGAGGCAAATTGTATTAACTGCATCAGTACCCCGGCCACACAAATGCCGGCGGCATGTTAACATAATTAGTACAATATTCTGGTCATATACTCTGCGCGTACACAATTTCCGAAGTTGATAATTGATAGGCTAATTCAAAATGTCGATGTTAGTTTAATGCATCATTGAGATATTCGAGTATAAAGTCAAACAAAGACTAATGATACATTAATTAACCGACTTCAAAAAAAGGAGGAGGTTCTCAAATTGTTGGAATCTTTTTTTTAATTTTTATTTAGTTATTCGAGTGTAAAGTCAAACAAAGATTATCGGTAATTATTATACCTAAAGCAGGGTGTCAAAAGAACCATCACGAAACCCCTCATCAAACTAAGTAACTTTGTGCAAAAAGATTCCTGGGAATCGACTTTCATTTTTGCTGTAATAATTCGATTAAGAGCATTTACGACGACGCATACGGCATTTCAGAACAACTTTGAAGCCCTTGTTTTTCGAAATGATTATACCGATTTTAATGAAACTTCGTGTGTGTGTTGTTGTTGTTTTGTTGTTGGAGATTCCTACTTATTTGATTATGATTTTTTCAAAGCTCTCTACACCTTTAAGACACAAATAGTTAGGTATGTGTTGCTAAGAAACGAAATAAATAAAATGTTTACAAATATATTATATAATTTGGATGGATTTGATTTGGACCCCACGACACAGGGAATACTAGTGTGGGGTCCAGAGCATTTGTAAAAACCTAGCACCTAAGACTCCTTGCAATCTGCTACTAATTAGGTATTTTTTTTATATTGTACCGTGTTTTTTTTTCAGAACTGAATAAAGTTTTTTTTTATTTGTATAAAAGGAATTTATAATGATTGTTTTCCCATGTTATATCTGACGTTGGCAGAATAATCGACAACGATACCGCTTGCCTTATCAAAACATAGAATCATTGCTTCTATTAATTAAGTTGGCATTTCTGCTCTATCCCTAAAAAACTTCACTCTAAGCAAACCGTGACTGTTCCGTTATAAAATCACACTAATATTATAAAGGCGAAAGTTTGTGAGTGTGTGTGTTTATATGTTTGTTACTTCTTCACGCTTCTTCTTGCTGCCTCTGCTACTTCTTCACGCTTCACGCAAGAGGGGCCCGTGGCTAAATAATAACAGCCGCACAGGTCGATCGATCAGGTTAAGCTACGCTTGCCGCGGTTGGTCTGTGGATGGATGACCGTCTTTACATACCGAGACCCCTGTCATTCGTGGATCTTTGACAGTCGTTACGAGTAGTCAGAAGCCCGAAAGTCTGACAACCAGTCTTACCAAGGGGTATCGTATTACCCAGTTACTTATAGGTTGTGGAGGTCAGATAGGCAGTCGCTTCATGTAAAATACTGGTATTCAGCTGCATCCGGTTAGACTGGAAGCCGACCCCAACATGGTTGGGAAAAGGCTAGGCAGATGATGACTTCTTCACGCTTCAATTTTGATAAAATTTTGTATGGAGGTAGCTGACACCCTGGATTAAACTAAGGCTACTTTTTATCCCGATATTCCCACGGAATCGACACTTATGCGGGTGAAACTGCGGAGCGCAGCAACTTGCTAAATAAATTAAAATAACTGATATATTGACCAAGAAAATGTTTTACTTGATATTCACACCCTACAAACAAAAATAGTACTAGGTATCTGCATCACCATCGACAAAAAAACAAAACCAGCCTCATCCTATAGACAAAACTAAGCCAGGGAAAACAAAAACGTTGTCTATCAGCGTAGAATCTAGGTTCCGTACTTGTTATACCGGGAACAAACCTGTCGACTCCAATAGAAGGCTTTGAGAGCCGTCACAATGCCGGTAACGTTCCAACCAGGCTTTGACTGATGCATCCTAGGACATTGCAAAAATACACCCAAATCTGCCAAGGGAATTTCAACTTTGTGGATACGAACTAAGGTTCTGTGAAACAGTCCTTTTCAGTATTCATCTCGAGCTGAACAATTAGACGGGCGATAATGGAAGATATGAAAATAGGTGATATTGTAGGTACTTATATTAGGTACCTATTGAAGTAGGACCGTTTTGACTGCGTGTACTTATTTTGGAACGTGAGTGAAGTTTGAGATGTTATCAATAGATTTAGGGTAGAATGGATGATAACAATAGATATTTGGTATTGAAACAGATCACAATATTAAATCTCAACAATCTCAATTTCTTCATTTACAAGTTCAATATTCGAGAACTCGCGTGGAAGGATGATTCTTGTGATTTGGCACTCGGATAACTTTAACTTTCCTTTTTTTTAAATGTAATTTTGTTAGTTATAAGTAAATGCTCCTGTTTTTTCAAAATTTTTTTGTAAGTCCTGTGTGTGCCCCTAATAAAATATTTTTCTTTCATTCTGTAGGTCGATTTTTGATCGAAAATTGATTTGCTAGATACTACGGCGTAGGTACTAACAAAAATAATAATTATTGAAAGTAAAAACAACTTATCTTAAGAGCGTTTACGCCATACGGCATTTCATACAAACTTTCAAGCCCTTGATTTTCGAATTTAATGAACCGATTTTAATGAAACTTCAAACGCATAAGCAGGATACAAAGGTCTAAAAAGTTACTAAAGAATATTATCTAAAAATTGTGTTACAGCCAAATTAGTCTGATTTTAAAGTTTTCATAGAAACAGAGATTTCCAGTTATCTTTTTTTAAATAAGACAATTCGAAAATTTTCTTAAGTAACTTTTTAGACCTTTGTATCCTGCTTATGCGTATGAAGTTTAATTAAAATCGGTTCATTTATTTCGAAAAACAAGGGCTTGAAAATTTGTTTGAAATGCCGTATGACGTAAACGCTCTTAAAACTAACAAATAGCACAATTTAAACCTAAAACCTTGGACCTTCTAATAATAATATCAACAACAATGAAGTCCCCAGTTATGAAAGCTCGTAACAAAGCCTATCTCAACTCCCTGTCCTCCGTCCTTATTACAGCATTAATTGTCAAAATAAAAACCCAGAATCACAAAGGAAACCCGGATAATTAAGGAAACAGAAGTAAAACGCGTTTCGCGACAGGATTTCAATACGACCGACCCCTTGTCTCATTCGTTAGAGTGTCCTAAAGAATTACGTTTTTTTTTTCAGTTCCGCCTAAGGACAATCGGAGCTTCGAGGCTTCGTGGCCAAGATGAGTAGCAGCGGGATGAGGGGTGGCCGCAGGATCCCCACTCCGATGCCGGGCCCCAAGGAAACTATACATCAGCCCAGGTAACATGTTGATCGTGAATTCTGGGAGGGTGTGCACGAAAATTACAATAGTGTTATGTGTTTTGCGAAATAATTATGCGGAACTTTGAAAACGATTTCTGTGTTGGTTACAAATTCTTTGGCACCATTTGACAGGTAAACACCTTGTCAACAGAGGCCTAGTGTACAAATTTGACATCTATGAATGAAAAAAGAAAATCATACGGACATAGTATATAGCCTTCTTATTTAGTTTTTGAAATATCTTTTAAATGGTCCAATATTGGAGAAGGAAGTAGGCGAGAGCCAAACCTTGAATTATGACTTTTTACTTAGGCTTATTCTCACTTTATATCGGCATTCAGCAGACCGGTATATAAAGATAATATTCCAAACTTTGCTTAGGCTCAATGTGGTTTCATAAAGTGTGTTACCGCATCAGTAAAACATTGGTTCCATACGGTTATGTTCGTTTACACGCCGCATAACAAAACGAAATAGGATTTTCAAGGAAATTATTTATTAAATTTATTGTACATCGGCACCGGTTCCCGGAAATTGCTTTTTATGAATCTGTTAGGGTTAAATTAGTTTACTGAATTTCCATGAAATTTACTTTGATTTTGGTTTGGACAATAATGTTATTATAATTAAACATTCTACGAAAAACGCGATTAAGAAAAACGAAAAAGAATAGGTGGACTGCAGAGAAGATATCCAACCTAGAACATGGCAATAATGTGGTGCAACTATTAAAGTATAGCCTAACATTAAAAGAACAACGGACTATAGCAATAACCTTCAAGATATACATACAGAATATGGTAGACCTTTTTAGTTTAACCTATATTTTTTTTCATAAAACCTGAAAAACGTATTTTTCAGAAATAATAAAGCAATGACCCATCCTTATGAAACAGCCATGCGTAGAATATTTTATAGCCGAATTCTATCGCTTCAAAAATGCCCACACCATTTTATAATTCAAATTGAAAACAAAGGCACCTTTTGAAAGGAGTCCTTCAACCATCTTTTCTCGTTCAAATACAGTAATGACACTTAGCAAGGACCGGCCGGAGATTGGGAGGGACCTTATAAGCTGAACTTTGGCCCTTGTTCCATGTAAATTGAGACCTTATTGCAATTCTCGCATTTTGAGGATCTAATCTACATTAATATAATGAAAAGGAAGTTCGTTTGTTTGATTTTGTTGTTCGATAATTGTGTTTGTTACTGAATTAGTTTTGTTGTTTATGTGTGTGTCTTTTGTTCGTGTTAAATTGTCCTTTTCGATGGGAAAATATTTCTGTGTTTTTAAAGCCGATAGTGATAAAAAATGATATTTAATAATAAAAGTCCTTCAGACCATATTTCGGCTGTGGCGGCCCATCTCAACGGCGACAGCCTTCGGCGCGGGAGATGTTATAGTGCACAAGTGTGTGCGCAGACACAGGTGCAGTCTCTCTTCACTCACTCTTACAATCCGATAGGACGGTACGAAATCTGACTCGAGCGGAGAGAAATATAACGCAACATTTCACGACGTGTGATGTTAGCAAGCATTCATCATTTTGGAACAATACATTTAATATGTGGGAAAGTGTGACAGGAATAAGTTCACAACCAACTCCCTCTCACACTTAACTGTGGCAGCAGAAATGATAGTGCAAATATACAGTGTGTCAGGTTAAACGAGGGACATACTTTGAGGGAGTGTAGTACCCATGAAAATGAACCACTTTTAATAAGAGACCAACACTGAAATTGAGAAAATAAAACCAGCCGGCTCTATACATTTATGTTCGCATAACCGGACAAAATGTAGGGAACAGCTGTTATTTTTATATTTTTGATTCCGCCCCATATTAAAAGTTGTTCATTTTCAAGAGTACTACATTCCCTTAAAGTATGTCCCTCGTTTAACCTGACACACTGTAATAAGCATTTTATTGAGATGGACGTTTATGGCAAAACTCTTGACCGTTAGAGCATAACATTCAAATCAAACTTTACTGCGCAACCTTAAACTTGATGTACAGTACAATTTGGAAGCCCCAGCTATTAGACAAAATGGGAGTTGCCACTAACAAACATAGACAGCTCACAGCTGTTAACAACACTGACCCTTAATCACCGGAATCTGCATACCGCACATAGACAGAGTCCCTGCGACAAAATCATAGCAATTACTACCACAGAGGGGAGGTGTTGAGAACCATTTATAATAGTTAGGTTGACAACACGATGACGTACTGTAACCGATACGCTTGTGTCGCTTCAAGACAACAGTATCATGTAACTATGTGAACCCACTTCTTGCTTAGCGCGTAGGTTGAATAGACATACAATGTCACATCTGTGTGACCTTTTTATTTGATCTATGAACTGTCTAGTGTCTTGTATTACTTAACATTCATGTCAACGAAAATGCTGTGTGATGGATAGTATCTGCTTCTTTGCTTCTTCTTTGGAATATTCTTTCTCATGTTTGTCTTTTAAGAAAAGTGTTTATTTCTTTCGTAACACTGTGCTGGTGCTTATGTAAAAGGAGTAATAGAATGTGGAACCCAATTTTTTTTTCATGTCAGGATTTAGCCACTGCATGATCAGTTTTGAATCTACAATCAATCAACTCAGCTTAAATATCGCAGTTTACTGTTGGACATAGGCCTCTCCCAGGCTGCGCCAAAAATCCCTGTCCCCCGCCTTCCACATCCAGTCTGTCTCAGCCATCTTCTTAAGGTCGTCAGTCCATCTAGCGGAGGGTCGTCCCACACCACGTTTGCCAATATTCGGTCTCCAATCTACGACTCAGCTCGTCTACTCCACCGGCCATCGGTCCTTCGACAAACATGAATCTAAAACACTTAAACGATAAAGATTTTCCATGGTTTATTAGGCATGCTGGTTTTTTTAGATACCTACATTCGATAGGGGGTATTTAATACATAGCTACGTGCAACTTTGCCAGTAGGTACATAACCATCGGTGATAAAAAAAATCCTTCTTATAACAAGACCTATTTCTTAGGTCTGCATTGCGATACACTGAGTAAAATTAAAGCCACTTATAACATCAATATCGATATTTCATAATGTTTTGATAAGTTGTCAGAAAGCTTCGAAAGTGACCTTTCCCTACCCTTTATTATTTGCACGCGATGATTTTCGATTGAATAGCGTGGCAAAGAACAGAATTGAATAGTTCCTATTAAAATAGACACAGGTGTGAAATAGGCTTTTTCTCAAACATGCTTGAGCATTATTTTGACAACCTTCTTCGAGATAAATCGAAATTGCTGTACTGGCCAAATACATGCGAGCAGCGCGGCAGCGGCCGGCAAAAGTTGTATTAAAATCCATATCTGTCGTGGTTTAGCGGCCAAATAAATGACATAGTAAACTCACTGTTGTGTAATTTAAAAATGGAACGATCTCTTACTCCGAAACATGACAACCAATGAGGTAACTTATCAAAGGCTTTATTTAAACTTCGAACGGGCTTGCAAATAGAAAGCTGTTTATTGGAAAAAACAAATGAACGCGGTAAAAATTATTGTTCGTTGTCTGTATTTTCAAGGTAAAAGTTCTGCCTAGGTACTACTTAGTTTTAATTTCCGCGCATTATTTCCGAAAAGTACTATACAAGCCTTGGCCACAACTAGGCATTGATGGACTTACCTACGTACTCGTATGTCGTTCGTCCATCAATGCCTCTTTTGCTGGCCGCTGCAGTAATGTACTATTTCTTTTTACTATTTTTTTTTTATTATTGTAGAATACCAAACAAAAATTTTAATTAAGTAAGTAGGTATACAGAAGGAACGGTATGTAAATATTTCTGATATACATAGATCAGATCCTGGTAGTGAGTTGGCAGGTAAAAGGGGAAAAATAAAACCTTTTTGGATCCCGAAAACCAACAAAATGTTAAGTCGGGTTACCTGAATATGAATAGATCGTCCCTTGTAACATTTGTTGGCACTCATTACCATAGTATCTAGCACGAAAAACAACTTTATTCATCAGAACCGCTGAACGGCTACAAGGAGACTGCTTCTAGGCGATCGCTTGACAGATTAATGATAAGTTGATGTAACTATTTTTAAGAGACCCATTCCACATGAAAAGTACCTCGGACTTGGAAAACCCATTTATTGTTAAAGCATATATTATTACCATACATAGAATAACGTTGCATATCCCCTCAGACGCGTGGCGGAACAGACAAGTTACGTGTAACAATATCCTACAAGTTATTAACTGCACTCGTATAAGTGCTTACCTACTTAGTTTGGATTTCAAAGAATTCGGTGAAGCCAATACGTTTCTTGTAAACTAAGTGAAATAAAGGATATTGGATTAGGGTGAATGGAATACATAATCGTAGATGTTTCGTATAGGCAGAAACGACAAATAAGTAGGTTTAATTGAATTTAAATGTATTTTTGAAGAGAAACCTTCTTTAGGCGCGTTGGACATTTTTTTAGATGGGAAAAAACTATTGAACTTGCGACACTGTTACCAGCGAAACCGCTTAGGATATGTTCGGCTGTCCTCGGGATGTACTCGGTTTTAATGTATATCCGATATGTCAGTGAGTGATGGCAAAGTATTATGTTTGTGTTTTGTTTATAAGACGATTCAAAATATACACACGTAGTTGTTTTCATTTCTGTCAGCACTCCCGGAGTGCCCTTGGTTTTTTTTTCAGACTTTCTTTAAAGCCATTATAATAATGAATGACTATATCGACCGTAGGAAATTAGGAATCTCTCTCATAAAAGTTATAAGTTCATTGTTTATTGGAGTGTTTTCTTAAGGAGGGATCATTAACAAGCTGTTATATTGATAACGTTAATGATTATGTGTTGAGAGGGGCTCATCTTGCCCATCATGGGGACCATCTTTACCTACATACCGAGAACCCTCCGTACCTCGGAAAGCACATAAGACGTTAGTCCCGGCTGTCATTCGCGGTATAGTCAGAAGCCCGAAAATCTGACAACCAGTCTTACCAAGGGGTATCGTATTACCCAGTAACTGGGTTGTAGAGGTCAGACAGGCAGTCGCTCCATGTAAAATACTGGTATTCAGCTGCATCCGGTTAGACTGGAAGCCGACCCCAACATAGTTGGAAAAAGGCTATGTAGATGGTGATATTGACAACGTTAAAGAGTGCTTTAGTATTATCAACTACCCAATAGACTACACTAAAAGATAAAATCTCTATTGAAACCCGATCTTAATTAAAGGTAAACAATTCAATATCCAAACAAAAGCTTCACAGATGCCATTAAATAAATGTATAGAAAAAAAACTATTCCTATTAAAATAGTTAAAAACTGTCGATTCACACCCCATAATTATTAGGGACAGAGTGTCCAATTTATATTGATATACGGGTAAATAGCGAACTCATTATAAAGTAGTTTATTTTCGCATTCCCTTTACAGCAGCAACCTCTATAAAAGGCCATATTATACTGGCCACCCTGTATACCAGATGTTTATAGGGCAACCCTTTTAGGTGGCTCTTTAAAAATAAATATTTTAACTCTGACCGCGGTAATGTATGTATGTAAAAAATTAATGGCCACGTGAGCCGTGAAGTCAGTATAGCCTATGCATTTTCGATGACAGCTACACACAAACATTATGCACGTGTGTTGGAAGCTTGTTTTGGTGCAAGCAAAGAGAGAACAACGAGAATTTATTGTTGAATGGTCCAAGAATGGACCGAGAATAAAGACTAGTTGACCCTAAAATGCTTTGTTTTTAAGTAGGTACCGAAACTTGTATTTATTGGCTGGTCCTCTAGACTGTTGTCGGCCATGGCGACCAATCTCAGTTGAGAGTAACGCTTGCGAACACGAGACCAACGGGGTAGTTTATATTATATGTTGTATTTATTTTATTGTAGGTACTTACTTGAAAAACTAAAATAGGTACAGTTTTCAGGAACTCTCATAATATTAGCTTTTGAATAGTGAACTCTACTCAATTTTAGTCAACCAAATGTAAGTTCTCTGAAAAACATCACTAACCACGTTCGTAAAAATATCGAGGTTTGATGTTATCGCGCACTGGATTTGCAACTCTCGATGTTGAGCCGAGCGTTGAGAATCGAACAGAGCGCATCCCAGCGCGTCAAAAAAATACTGTTGCATTTTCAACTCTCGGCGCTGAGCAGTACGTTGAAAATGCAGTGCTCGTATAAAAATGGCCGCGGGACAAACGCTCTGTGCACCTTGTCTAACAAGAACCATTTCAAATCCGTATAATAATACGTTTGATCTACAATTTACAGTCATAAACGCACCACTAAAACCCTCTTAAACCAGTAACACGTATCACTATTCAAAAGCGAATAAAACAATAACGTATCTACTTACTTATTTAATTTCACGCTTGCGCTCGTAACTTGCGCGGACGCAAACTGCTACCAGTCAGTCTATTAACGTTTACTGTCCTACGTCAAGCGTAAATAAATTTCATAAACAAGGTAATCATATTTCGACGCGTCTCATCGTGTCACGCAATGAAATAGGCGCAGTTTTTCAACTCTAGCGCAGTTTTTGCCCTTTGAACTTTGAAAACGTAATGGAATGCGCGTTTGAATAGGTTGGCAGATAGCAATGATAAGTACTTCAGACAGTTTGATGTTAAAGTAGCATGGTGTTAATTAAAAAGCTAAGTTAGGAAAAGAGCAAAGGATACAAACAAAACTCATGGAAAGTATAATTGCGATTGCGATAAGATCAGAACGATAAAAATGAAAAAAAAAAAAAAAAAAAAACCTGTAATGTTTTTAAAGGTTCATTAATTCAGAAGGCCAATAAGTTCTTAGAGAATCAGTTTAACATTTCCCATAAATAAATGATCAAAATTATAAAGAAAAAAAAACTCACAGCATACCAGAAACAAATGACATTCAACACAATCATATCAAACCAAACTCTTCGTCCAGTCACCGATACCCCTCATTAGCTTCGCTCCTCAAATTCCCAATGCCTGTGCAAAGATCCAAACTCTTCAGGCATAGTACAAGAGCCTAAGGATGCTCAAGTAGCCATACCGTGGCATTGTTAGTTGGTTCCTCGTAAAAAATGCACGCCCGCTTCAGGCCAGCATTCAAGTGCCATCAGCAGACTCACGCGGTCTCGTGCCGGGACTGATATGTATTGCTGCCTGGATGTGGCAGTTTTGTAGGTGAGTCTTGAAGTAGAATGTATTTTACTTCCACCAAGATGTAAGCAAGTTCAAAAAATATGGTCACGTTATCTTTACACGTAATGTCTCGGAAACGTGACACTTTAAGGGGTTTGGTCTTTTTCTTGCATTGATGTCAACTATCGATTTATAAAGGTTTCATGCATGGCCGCAATTATGAAAAAAAAAAAATAAGAAAATGGCACGACAGTAGTTACCTACTTATGTTAGTAGGTGTGGGTATAATTAATCTTCAATCCCATTTTTAATTAAAATAAAAACTATTAAAATTGTCACTGCTGACTCATTTAACTTACTTTTTCAATTTGTAATTTGTAATTGTCTTTGATTTCGTTTGTTTTACGTTTTCTAGTATATTCCTGACTAGCGGCCCGACCCAGCTTCGCACGGGTGCGGCACAAGTTTTCTTTCATACAAACCTTGTCCTGGCAATTCTGAACATAACAAAAAAATAATTATCCAATTTGGTTTAGTCATTCGGAAGTTATGCGCGTACAGACATTTCGGCAACTTTGTTTTATACCTACTATGTAAGGATATTATGTAACTTAAGCCTGTAATGCTCCTGTAACAGGAATTCACTTAAAGTGGTTTTGAATGACACTATTTCTTCAAAAACAATATACGTACTCTAGGTACGATCATCTATTTCTACCCACATTTGGCAAATAGAATTCTACATTTTTATTGTGGACATAGCCACATCTAGTTAGCTCTATGCCTCCCACTTCACCTTGCATTAACCATTGAAGCGGTCATTACACGACATTCTTTGGACAATGTGGCGTATTATGTCTCGACCACTCTGAATCTTGAATAAATCTTCAATATTGAATATCTTATAGGTAGATCATTTGGAATTTAATAGAGGTTTTTACATAATATTTTCTATGTTTTTCTGCTTTTCTAAACACATAAATTTAAGAACAAGTTCTCTAATGATTGTTTTAAATCTGGAGAAAAATAAAACTGCTAACACAAAAACAATGTAGATTTGTCTTGCTTATAAGCACCTAAATACAGATCTCAACCTTTTTTTTTGAAAGCAGTTTTATTTGATGATGATGAAAAAAAAACAATAATTTACTTAATAAAAACATTATAGACTACATAATTACATAATTATCTACTGTAGCCTATTCCTACTACTTTGAATACAAAAATATAATATATGAAAAATTCACAATTAGGTGTCTACAAGAAAAAAAAAAACACTAACACACTTTCTGTCAGAATTTCCTAACAATACACTGAAAATAAATATAAAAAAAAAATATCAAAATGTTAACAAACATGAAATATTGTTAATATTCAACATAAAATTAATATGCAAACCGTATATTAAATACAATATTCAAATTACTACTGTAACAGGCATGAAAACAATGGACACACTTTTTTATATTTTTGTTCGAACAATTTGTATCAAAAGTTTTGTACGAAGGTAGACTCTTAGCTCCAATAAAGCGTTAATAAAAATATATAATATAAGAAAATCATAAATTAACTGCTCTATTATCGTAGTTATCATTGAGATAAATTACTTTATTTCAGTATTGATACTGCACAAATGCACCATTGATACACGATTAAAAAGAAACTCGTTCATGAGAGATAACGAAATACAAAGAACAAACTGCTCTTTATCAATAAGATATGTCAGAATAATGCACTATTTTGTTTGAAAGCACTTAAATAACTTACAAAATGATAAAATAACAAAAAGAGTTTGTCAGAAGTGGGATTCGAACCCACGCCCACAGAAGTGGACTGCGACCTGAACGCAGCGCCTTAGACCGCTCGGCCATCCTGACATTGTGAAAGAAGTCGAAATAGTAGTATTTGTTCCACTTACTTTTGTAATAGTTTAGATTAATTTATTTTTTTCAACGCTGTAGTATTTTTATGTCATGTATCATTTTACTAACTATGAAATTGTGTTTCCATTTCAGCCGCCTCAAAGGCATGCCTATTGAATTCGATCGTATTCCGTTTTAGCATCCTAAGTACCTACGCTACAGTGTCATTACATCCCTCTTTTTTATCAACATGTTGTGTTGTCCCACTGCTGGGCTAAGGTGTCTCAAATATCCACGACTCCAGCTGCTCTGCTGGCGTCGAAGGGCGCCGTCCACGGAGTAAAACAAAGCCCCGTCTCAGCACTGGAGTCAGGAGGGGCGAGGTGAATCTCCGGGCGAGCGCCCTCTAACAAGAAAAAAATATTAATATACATAATCAGTTACATAGGTTAACTTACTTGCTTTATCTCATACTAACCCACACTGTCAATCACAATTTGTATAATTTTGAAGAATATTACTAACCCAAATATTCAAATGATGTTAAAAAAAAAATCTGCTCAGCAAAGAAATTAACAAATAAACGCAATGAATATTGTTGAACAAAATTTCATTGCGTTTATTTGTTACGCAATTACTCCGCTGAAAAGTGAAACTACTTATTAAGGTGATTGGGTAGTGACACTTGTCCATACATTCTTTCGGGGTAAAAATCTCGATACATATGTACAACTTACTGTAGGTATTAAATACATGATTGACCATATTTTGTCTGGACTTTAAAAGAGACTGTGACCTCTGAGTTCGTTTCGGCCTTTCTTCTCAGAATAGTCAGATAGGAAACGCCGACCTCATCTAGTTTAAAAAATTATGATTGACGTGTAAAAGTGTTTGTATAAACCTACTTACAGAAAATAAATCATTTATCATGTACAACTTACTGTAGGTATTAAAATTACGCCAAAAAATCCCTCATTTTCAAGTTAATAAGTTTATTTACCCACAGTAGGTAGGTATCCCAATTGAAAATAAGGACCTACGAGTACCTACATAATTACAGTCACGTTGCTTTAAAAAGCCACGAGACTCGCAGCAACCCTAAACATACAAAACAACAAGAAAATGTTGTTTAATATTTGTGGAAAGATGCGGGAGAACTAAAGAGGCAATATTTACTTTAATAATTATTTACATACATAGAAGATATGGTATGTTATGAATGTGTATTAGCCAATATTAGGATAAATTATCAACTCTATGATGTAAAACCGATATATTTTTTCTTTAATTTTCATTGTTTTACTCATACATTCTTGAAATGGAGGGATGAGTACCTAAAACAATATGTAGCTAGCTCACACCAAATAAAAAACCAAGACAGAGCGCTGAGAACAAAACAGTGAAGCACGCTAAAACTACACCTCCGCTCTGTGCATACACGCTCACACGCACACATTTACAACCATTTACAATCAAATCACATTTTTTTTTATTTGAAATGGGTTTGCTCTTGACTCTAGTCTAGGTCAGAGGTGACAGCTACAGAGTCGACCATGGAGTGAGCTAACCCAGAAGAAGCCTATTCACTCTAACTTTGAAGAGATTCGGGTTGTATGCGCTCGGAAACACAGACGCAGGTAGAGAGTTCAGGGCACGCCGCGATAGCGGCGGTAAGGCCCCTCTTTGAGGAGTGGCTAGAGAGGCGTCACGGCGCCCTCACCTACCGCCTGACGCAGGTCCTCACCGGACACGGATGTTTCGGGAGGTTCCTGCACATAATCAGGCGGGAGGAAACGCCCGGGTGTCACCACTGCGAGGATCGCCCAGAGGACATGGTGGTGCACACGGTGGAGGTCTGTCCCGCTTGGGCAGAGCACCGCCGTGTCCTCGTAGAGGCGATCGGCAGCGGCGGCGACCTCTCGCGCCCGGCCCTGGTCCAAGCCATGGTCCGGGGCGAGAGGGAGTGGGAGGCAGTCACCTCCTTCTGCGAAGCAGTCATGCTAGCGAAGGAGGTGGCGGGATGGGAGAGGGAGAGAGCCGAGAGGGCCGCCCGTCCCAGCCGCCGCGGTAGACGCTCCGGGCGTCGGGAGCCGCGTGACGACTCCCGGCCACCGTAGGCGCGGGCCTGCGGACGGCGAGTAATGGGTAGCTCGCCGTCCGATCAGGACCAGGCCCGTGCCGGACGGCGCGTATGTGTTCCACGCGCGCCTCAAAGAGATGTCAGCAGACATGGAGGGGCCCGTTAGGGCCGAAGCCTGCTGGGGCAGCGGGATTGTCCGAAAGGGTTACCGCTGCCCCGGAACATAAAGGGCTAAGGAAGGAACACGGATGGGTTTTAGTCAGTAAGAGTCTGACACTCCCTTCCGCTCCACCCAGAGCGGGAGGGGTCATTGGATGATTTCCCATCCTTAAAAAAAAAAAAAAAAGGTAGAGAGTTCCACTCTTTAGCTGTGCGCAAGTGCACACAAGTTTACGAAACCGGCTTCACTTTACTGTTGACAGCCTTCTGTCTTGGTTTTTTATTTGATCTGAGGTAGCTAGTACCACTATACATAATATATGCCATACATTAAGCTTGCGCAAAGAAGTAATAAGAGTTAAATGTTTATAAAACCTGTACTTTTTTCATACAAATTAGTTCCTGCGAATCGACTAAAAAGCCGATTATTTTTTTTAAAAGATTAGCTTAATCACATAGGTAGGTATATAAAACTCCACAACATGTTAGTGCAAAATAACGAAACTGGCTACCGATGCACATTACGAGGACAATATGGCGTCGCGTCCGGTGTTCCGTTTGATCTCGCCATGTGGTTCCGGTAACGGCGCAGATCGGCGCGTGCGCAGGACACGTGCGATTGTGCTCTTGTTATAATAAAATTAGTCTGTGTCGGGTTTGCATGTTTTTGTCTTCTGTTTTTGCGATTATTATGGTTTGGTTTGCATTTATTTTCTGGTCTTAAGGGGCTTCTATTAATAAAATAAAAAAGTAAGTACCTAGGTACTTGATATTGATCCATTTTAAGTGAATAGGTAAATGCCACGTTTACTTTCAAAGAAGTAAACCCACTAGTCATTAACAGATATGCTAATAAAATTTGACGTTTTTGTGGACGGGACGTAGGGGAAATTCGGAATTTACTTATAATGTTCAGCGGGGTTATTGATTGCGGAACACACTAACAGTTGCAATGGCTTTCATTTTGTTTATTGAACAATATTCATTGCGTTGTTTACGTTGTTGAGCAGACAAATTTTTCGAACAAATGAAGAAATGCATTTGCAATATCCTTCAAAATGATTTAGATTGTAGTTGAAAGTGTGTTTTTTCCGTCAAAAGTATCGTAGAAGTAAATATTGATCAACCAAAGAGTTGAATTAGTGTTTGGCAAACACTGATTTAATTTCCTCGTACCTACTTCTGGCCCGTTAATTGCGTTTCTATCCTACCTACTTTTAATTGCAGCTGATACCAAACTTTCTGCCAAACCCGTTGTGTACAATAATGGAATCAATTAATACCGTGGAGACTTCAAGTTGCTTCAATTATAACTTATCCTTTTACAAAAACAATGCCGATTCTGTTGTTCACAAATTAAACTAAATTTAAGTTAAGTGCATCTTGTTCTTTCTATTTCATTAAGAAAAGGACAGAAGATAAATTTTAGTTTAATCCTGTCAAATTAATCATCGCCTGACACTACTCCATACAAGTTTAGATGTGATTAAAAGTTTGTTCAATTAGTGCTGTAGAATTTGCGACCACAAGACCAACAATGATCTATGATTTCATTTCTCAAAATTAGCATAATTTCGTAATACTTAAATGGCTGCCCATAAGTTCACATTCTTGTAAAACAGGAATTCAAACAAACCCGAAAAGATAAGATAGCCTCAGTAAATACAATATAACGACTCAGTCATTAACCACTTAAACAGAGATATGATAAAACTAGATTTGCTTAAAACTATTTACTAAAACGTCTCGCGATTCGCGAGAATCTCAACTGGGGTACTGACTCAGTTTCTTTATTCAAAAGCTTGCAATGAACGCTTCGCATCGTTTACATTTAACCTAATTATCTAGCAAAAAGCACTAATTAAAGCAATTCCAGTGACGTTGGCAGCGTAACGTTTAAAGAAAGACGTTTTATTTCTCCGTCTCCCATTTATACGGATTCATTCAGAGTTTCAGAGCTATATATAGTTCTGTATGAGACTCTTTCAGGGTTTTATGATGATTTAAAGCTATTAGTTTTTCATCGGATGGCTATCTTGATGTTATTTTTATCTTTTATAAGCTGTGTAGATGATGATGTAGAGGTGTTTGCATAAGATATTTCTGAATATTAAGTAGCGGTGAGTAATCCCATGTAACTGTTTTATTGAACTTCCGTTTCAGGTGTAAACTTCGCATCATCTCGTAGAGTATCTGCTGCATTAAATCCAGCTGACAATATTTAAACGGGGTGAATTTACTCATGAAACGAATCCTTGTTTTTCAATAAGTATGAACATAATATCAAGGGTTGGGCAGAGATGTACACTCAGATTGAAATGCCGTACGGCGTAAACGCTCTTAAGAGGCAAGGTCTGCCTCTTAAGAGCGTTTACGCCGTACGCCATTTCATACAAACTTTCAAGCCCTTGTTTTTCAAAATGATTGAACGGATTTTAATGAAACTTTATACGCATAAGCAGGATATAAAGATCTAAAAAATTAAAAAATAATATTTTCTAAAAATTGTGTTACAGCCAAATTAGACTGATTTTAAAGTTTTCATAGAAACAGAGATTTCCAGTTATCTTTTTTTAAATAAGACATTTCGAAAATTTTCTTAAGTAACTTTTTAAACCTTTGTATCCTGCTTATGCGTATGAAGTTTCATTAAAATCGGTTCATTCATTTCGAAAAACAACAGCTTGAAAGTTTGTATGAAATGCAGTACGGCGTAAATGCTCTTAAGAAAAATATTGAGGCCACAGAAATGGTAAACATCCCTTTCCCGCCAAACATAAACATCTAAAATACAGCATCACTTCCAAAAAGTGCCCTAAACTTTTCTCTTTTTATTACAATCGCCGAATCCTGCTAAAATCAAAGCAGGCCTAATAAAAGCGATCATAACTTTCGGCACCTGTTTCCTCTCGATATCGTGCAGGATTCGAGTGAGGGAGATCAAAGTGTATGCCGTACGCAAACTGCGAACAATTGTTAGGTAGGTACCTACTGTGATTCATGGTTCATTGATTCAATAGAGGTACCTATGTTTGTTCCATTTTGTGGATGGAGTAGCAGAGTAGTGTGGCTTTATGATGCTGTGGCGTGAATAATATGGGAAAGTTGGTTATTATGGTTTTGTTAAAGATAAGAGTTTTGGTATTGCCAGCAAGTTATAGTACCTTGATGAGATGTTAACTTCTCAAACTCATAGAAAAAGTGTGACTCAATGTTGGAACTAAGACCAATGGGGCAGTTGTTAAACACAATATCAGTAACCATGGCTATCATTTTGATAGTTTAACAATATTCATTGCGTTATTTACGTAGTTGAGCAGACAAATCTTTCGAACATTATGAAACAATGGATTAGCAATATCCTTCAAAATGATTCAGATTGAGATTGATATTATGATGATAGTATAACGCATTTAGGGCGCTGATAAAATGTAAAGCAATTGGATATTAATATTGCCAACAACAAATTCCAAAAACTAATTAACATTCAAATAATTGCAGTAGGTTCCAGCTCAGTTGATACACGAAAAGATATCATTACACAAGTCAGAACAACAAAAAATACATTTGCAACACCAGAACACCACAACAAAGGCTACAAAACAATGGGAACGAAAATACTCTTGAATCTAGAGCAAGCCCAACATCACAGAAAAAGTAAAAAAGTATTTAGTAACACTGCACCGCGGTCATAGCGATCATTGAGTACAATGAGACGCAAATAGAGAATGGGATGCGACACCGAGGGTGCGAATGTATTCCTAATTGCCTGCGGACGTGTCTCAACTCGGTTTTACGTACAAGTGCATCTACATAGGGTTGTGGCGAAGAGATGGTTGGGGACAAGTTATTAGTCCCACTGAGAAAGCATGTATCTGGCCGTAAATAAAGCACCTTTTGTTAATGGTGTCACGCATAGTTTTGATTTTGGAAGCCAATGTCGCTGTTAGAAGCGGTACACCAACTGTATTTCAAATCATCGGTATATCACAGTCCATTGCTGAATCTGGGTTACTGTATCAAAAATGAGATATTTAACTAGATTAAAATAACGTCCGTGAGCGAGAAATGTGACGAATTGACGACAATAACACAATGCATCCAGACTGGCAATAATTCTACTAATATTGAACTTCATGATGGGCGAATCTTTTCGTCAAACTGTAAGAACTTTGTTTGGCATAGCTCATGTCCATACGAAAGATAAATGAGATGATACAAAAATCACTTTCTCTCCACCAACCCTACCTACCTGTGGCGTCATAAAGGCTACTATGCAACGCATCGTGGGGTGCAAGCTCAAACACACACTCTCAAACATCTCTTACATCGCATGCGTGCACATAGTAAACCGAGCCGATTACTGTGGCTATAAAAACCCAAAGATAAGTACTGACGCGTTAGGGTGAAGATATAAGACAACGTATAAATTGCAGCGTTTATGCGTTTGAAGTCAGGAAGCAGGGTTTGAACTTTGCGACCGGAATTGCATTCTGTCGATGGGAATTGTTGAAACTGAATAAATGGCAACTAGAATCAATTTATACATTACATAGTGTAACGTAACACGACAACTTATATTTCATATTTTGAATGATCAACATTAAAAATATGAAAATATAGTCTCATCACCAAACTTATTGAACAAAAAACTTTATCAAAAGACATTTAAGCCCACTCTCCCCACTTATCAAGCCGTTAAAAAATATTATTATTTTTTTTTTTTCCACCAAGTTTATGTACTTTGGAAATTGATATTTTATTTTCAAGAAAAAATTTTGGAACTTAAGTACTTACTTACTTTTATTACGTACTCAGTTCTTAAGTTGGTTTTTTTCCGGTAAGAACTTAAAATGACTGCTCAAAGATCTTAGTTTTATCATAGATAGTACTTGCCTTTTTATCAGTTCAAGTTAGCCCATTCTATTCTACCTAATCGGAGGAACAGACAAAATGTGAAAACTTGGAAGGCTGTACCGCCATCTACCGCTTAAAACCGCAACAAATAATAGTTAACGGTACAGATAGGCTCTAATAGATGGCGCTTTAACCAAACGGTTTTTACTTTACTCCCGCCACCTAGCGGCGAATTTGGGAACTTTTTTCCAAGTTCTAAGTAGATGGTTCAAGTATTACTCCGTAGATAGCAGCACTCAGGGATATAAATAATTTAAGGCAGTCATTCATCATGGTCCGGGACTTTGATTCCAAAGTAACTTAGTTAAACAAATAGTACCTACTACTAGAAAAATAATAAATATTGTTATTGCTGACGTTAACCATACATAACATAATTTTTGAAGTGAAGCCAATATTATTTGTATAGTCCAACTCGTAATCGCATGACCACTTTTGACAGCAATTCCCAGTACAATGAAACACAGAAATTGAAAATAATTATCTGACTATCACATAGAATCTTTTAGTTTTATGACGTGAACGTGACATTCTACCTTAGGGTGTTAAACAATTTCGAGGTCGACTATACCTTATTATTATATTCTGCTTGCTTTGCTTTCTGCCAGCGAGCAGACATATTTTCATGTTCATCCTTCTCACATGGTTGTTATTATTTCGTCATTATAAGGAACACCTCTCCTTAAATCTCCAGAGCATTACAGGCATGATATTATTTTATGTTATGTAGGTAAATACAAAACCACCACTAAAGTATGTTGGGATAAGTTCGGCGCTAGGGTAAAACCGTACAAATCAAATTTCCAGATAATTTGGCAATATTTGGCCAAATTTACCGCAACTATCACATAAGTATGAAAAAAACGACTTACTTAACTGAATTTAACATTTTCAATTCAAACGGTGAATGTAGGTATTTTCTCAGTGTATTTTCAACATCACTGGCATCAGTGAAAGAAAACATCGTGAGAGAGAGAAAGCAATCCTCAAGAACTGTGTTAACAAAGTAATGCAAAAAGACTTTTTAACCGACTTCTAAAAAAGGAAGAGGTTCTCAATTCGGAAGTTTGTATTTTTTTTTTATGTTTGTTCGCGCATAAGTCCGTCGCTTGCCAACCGATTTGAAAAATTATTTTTTTTATTGGAAAGGGTATACTTCCCAAATGGTCCCATGAAATTTTTTTAGAAATATGACAAGCGGTTTTTGAAAAATCAACAGAAATCTAAAAATTCAAAAGCAATTGTTTGTAAAAGGTGATGAGCAGTTGACATTAGGCTATTGTAACTTAAATAAATTACAAACTCTCCCACTAAAAAGTAAAAAATAAAAACTTTTTTACAAAAAATACATTTGCAATACTTTTTTTCTTGTAAAAAAGTTTTTATTATAAATCCAACTGGTTGTTCTAGGATTGTTGCAAAATAACAAAGAAAACTCGTCAGCTTTAAGTATTATATTACTTTACGTTTATTGTGAACCACTAATTAAAAGCTCCGCACAGTTCACAACATTCCAACATCTACTACTTATAAGTTAGATGACATTGCATTCCACAATGTAGAATTAAATACTAATCACACAATAGAAAAAAAAAAATCTCTAACCTTATAGTTTAAATTAAACCATGATATAAACTAGCTGCCAAGTACAGTCACAAACTCATCCGTTACGGGATGCTTAGCTGCAGTGAATAATACAGTTTATGTGGTGCAAAATATGTAGGAATAGTAGGTACGTTATTTGTTTATTGCAAACCAAATGCTTATGAAAACTATTTGTCTTGCTTACAAGGTAATTGTTATAGTAATTTTTGTTTGGATAGCGCATAATCAGCCTATAATGTTGCCACTGCTGGGACTCAGGCTCTTTTCGAGAGGGAGTGGGCCGTAATCCACCACACCGGCCCAGTAATAGATGTCACATGTCTCCGAATTGTTGGTTCTAGGACATGCCGGTTTTCTCACGATGTTTTCCTTCACCGTTTTCAAAGCAGTGGTAATGAAATTATTTACACAGCTACCTAACTACGCCGCGCGGTTTCACCAGCGTAAATGTTGTTCTCGTGGGAATATCGGAATAAAAAGTTGCCTATATGTTAATCCAGGTTGTCAGCTACCTCCATACAAAATTTTATCAAAATTGGTCTAGCAGTTTGAGCGTGCAGAAGTAACAAACATATAAACACACACACGCTCACAAATTTTCGCCTTTATAATATTAGTGTGATAAGGACGTCTGTCTTGTGCGCAGCAATGGAATTTCATAAATTATAAAATAGCAACTTAAGTATCAATAAAAAAAAAATTGTGTTCCTATGCATAACTGTATTTGTAACCTCATTTAAATTTTCTGCTCTCAAAACTGTAAAAAAAACCAGTGTGAGGAAACCGGCATTGTTCTTGAACCAAAGATTCAAAGACATATCACGTCTATCACCCGCACTGGGTCCGTGTGGTGGATAGTCCACTCTCATTGAGAGGAGGTGTCCCAGGAGTGGGAACTTACTTATGAATCTTAGCTTTTTGAAGCATCTTTTTTAAACGTACTAAGAAAGAAGAAAATACATTTATTTGGCACAAACTAGAAGGCACACGATACACATAATACATCACTAGATAAAAACAAAAAATAAAGATCAAATAAAAAGTGTAAAGTCCGATGTAAGAAATTAGCAGGAAAGTGTGCCAAACGACTGCGTCAAAAAGTGCCAGTTCAGCAAAAATGCCAGACAACTAGTGCCTGACGCTGGTTTTCAACTGGACCTGGTGTGCGAGGTGACGGATGTAAATCAGTTTTATACTGCAACGTGACGTGTGTATACATACTTAAATAGATAAATAAAATAAAAATAAACTCAGAATGATTGATCATTGCTATTAAAAATGTCTAGGCACTTTTTTTTGTATCCTATTTATAGTATCTCTCGCTTCTTCTGTGATCATAAAACTTAAACTATTGAAAAGACATACCTGTAAGCTTTAATATGACATACTTTAAGTCAGTGTACATGAATGTTTTTTGTTAGGGCACAGCTCTCTAAAAATTCCGGCCGCGTCCTTTGTGTCAGATAAAACAGTAACGAACAGTACTAAAATTCAAGGTACCTAGACTTTCTCCACCGCACCTACGCACTAGCTAACTACCCTCCATTAGCCAGTCGCGATAAGAGCTCATTGTGAGCGGCGCGTGTAGCGATGACGTCCTCCATCATACGCGCTCTATCTGCTGATCATGGATAGCATCGGAGCTGCGTAGGTTTACATTATACTGGTTTGACGTTGGATTAAAGAACACGAAAATAATAAAAATTACAAACAGTAACGTCAAATGTGATAAAAAACTACGCGAATTTGTTTCAATGTGTGCTACATTGCATGTTACGTTTCACCAATATAGATACCCAGCGTTCGGTGTTCAAGAAGGTTTGGTCCAATTCGAATTAAATAGTAGCTCTTAATAGTAAAATTTTGCCAATATTGAAAATAGTTATTTTAGGATGAAAGGTGCAATACCTACTTAGTGAGTATAGTGCATAAGCTGTCATGTGCTTATCTCAACATTTACCTCTTACAGCAGCATCTTATTGTAACACTAACACTGATTTTGATAGTGATGCAAAATCAGAAGTAAAATAACTGCAGTCAACTTTTAATTTGAGAGACTGTTACAGATTCGTCAAACAGTAGGTGTCTATGAAGTCTTGCATAATGGATTAGGTACATAGTAGATTGAATCAAATAATTATGGTTAACAAATTGACAAGCCCATTTTAATCAACCTAACAGTTTACCCAATATCAATTATGAATTCAATTAGAAACAGCACAGAATTTGGTAGCATGTATAATTGATCAGGTTCAAACAAAGCACTGAACGGAACAGTACTCTAAAATGTTGGTCTAGACGAAGTCACAACTCATACTAAGGTACTAGCTATTAAAATCGCCAATAACCATTAAGTCAATGGAAACACGCCAAGTACTACCGAATGCAATACAATAGCCAGTATTAAATCTAACCAATAAATTATTCAAAGACGTTCCAACCGCAGAACTGCTGGAGTGATCCCAAATTATTTCTACTCCGTCTTTAAATACACTTAGACCTTCACACCTCATCATTAAAGACTAAAATTGTGGAGAGTCTAGTTTGGTGATGGTAAAGATACGTTGGTATTTTGTAGTGTAAAGGAGTACCTATAATTCAACGCTCAACGGTGACCGAGTATACGTCAAGATGTGTGAATGTCTATATTAGATGCTATTTTATGGCCGCGTATGTGGAGAATGGATTATTAATCATACTGTGAAGAGACTTGGCAGTCCTATCATTAAGATTTACCTCAGTTCCAGAGCCAATGTCCAAAGCAGTAGAATAACTTAGTTATCTAACCCCGTATTCACTGTAACTAAATGGGTAATTCTCGTAATTTTCTGAACGGGATGTCAGTTTCAATATGTCAAAAATACCTCTTATCAACTCTCCTACATTTTTGTTTGACATTGATTGTAGCTGAGATGAAATCGCGACTGGATTTTGAACGTTTTTAATACGGGAATTGGGCTTCTGAATTTCACCATTATTTTCTTAATTGACATTTTTTCGTTATTTATCGAGCATACATGAATTTAAAAGACAAAAGACCGTTGAGCACAAAATTGCTGCTACAGCCTAAGCAAAATAACAAAATCCAACCAAATGACCCAGAAATAAAGAAAAACGACCAAAAGACTAATAGAATTCAACACTTTCCCTGAACAATAACTTGGGAATAAGCGACGACAATTTGTAATAAAACCGTATATCATAATAAAAATAAAATAAGAATACACACTTTCGGGGAAAAAAACGATTACTTTAGCCACGATAAAGGAGTATATTAAGACGATAAACCCGTCTGTATAAGACGTCGAGGGACATAATATGTGTAATAACATATAAAATATATCTGGGAAACGGTCTTCGGCCGTATTGCATGGGTCATGGGTTCGCCATATTCTTGCAAAGAAACTGTTGCGAGAAATCACTTTCTCTACCATTTTTCTGCTGATTTAGTCGTGTTATATAAGGGGGTCTAAAACTTAAAGGGTGAAACCTTCATAACAATTTTTTATAAGATTTTGTGGTGGCCCATTAGGTTGGATTAATAGTAGTGTTAAACTTAAAGATGGTTAAATGATCTCGGAAATATTATAATCTTACCGTCCATTTAAAGTATCTGAATTAATCTGATGCTTTATCAGATTGTTGATACCAAGTGTTTAAAGACGAGCACTATCCTGCCGACAAACTGTCACGCAGTTTGGCAGGCGTAAGAAATGTGTACAAACAAGTGTTTGGTCCAAAATATTTTATTTTTATTTATCAAGATGTAACCGATATCCATAATTAAGAACCAACATAAAGGTAGAAAAAGATGGCTTAATGCAGAAAAAATACTGATAAAGCTACAAGTTACTTAGCATAGGAAAAAATATTGATTACAAAGGAAGCATTCATTATTTTCAATAGCGCGATAACCTAGTTAACAGAAACCACCCAGATCTTCGATGATAACCGGGATTGACTCACAAATGGGCCTCTAAACATTTACCATAAGACATGTAGACTTCTTCCACCCATTTGAACCCTTCAAAACGATTTGTTAACGCATCCAAAAACGTATTTAACCCTCAAAACTGTCATGGGATGGTTTGAGGGGTTAAAGGACCTTACGAAACTGATCCTTTCCACAATGGGGTTGCTATAAAAATAAACTGGAACCCTTACAACTTTTACAAGGTCGATGCTAATGTGAAACCGATACATTTATGATGTTTTCCGGCTATAGATACTGTTAATATTTGATAATGTAAGACTTCTGTGGACATGGAGTTGGAGAGGTTAGGCTTAATGGCTGTTTATAAAAATTTCAAGTACCCAGATTTTTTTTATGTCTACAGATGTTAAATTTTAGTACTGCATAATATTTATATAATCATCACAATGATGCCTAATCGTTTGCCAATCTGTTTAAAATTACATCACAATCACAATTCACAACGTTTATTTCATGTTTCTGAACACTGTAATTTGGAAATATCGTAAAAGCTAATAATTTTTAAAAGAGTAACCGTGAAGTTTTCCACCTGCTCTTCTCCATAGACCTCCAGTAACCTGCTTGGAACCGTGCACCAAGCTTCTGACCTTTTATAAGTGCCCATGTCTCTGAATCCGTTAAGCCTGGTGAATTCTAACTTTTTCGTTTGTCACTGCAATTTGGACACCATACCATGTTTTATAGTGAAAGCCTACAAAACAAACAATGCCTCTATTTTTTCATATTTTTATGAAACAATAATCTGTAAGATTTATTTGTCATCTGTACCCTTTTCGTCTTGTTCTTTATGAGTTTTAATTTGACGCGTTGTTGGTCAAACAATGTTCTTGTTTTTGGTTCCTCAACCGGATGTTGACCGGACAATTTTATGAAGGCTGTTCCTGACTTGATAATGACGAAGAACTGGCTTTTTATTAACGAGTGCCAGTAATTGCTTTTACAAAGAATAGCTTGAAGCTTCTAACAATTATGGTTGGAAGATTGAAAAAAATACTCCTATAAAAACATTTTATAGGAGCTAGGAGCAAGGTAAAAGATGTGACCCTTTTTTATTATAATGTAATTTGTTATTTTAGCATACTCTTTACCCGATTTAAATTGAATGAAACACCCACTCTTGTAAAACGAACAATATTTAGGATACTTACAAAGGCTTTCAAAATAAGGGTCTTACCTTGTATTCCATGAACAACTTTTAAGCTAATTAAATCTAGTTTATATTCAACCAATGAATTACCTCATACTTATTTTTCATGTAGGTACTTCATACAAAATCAATGTCCTTCTTAGCTACTAAAGGTTTCAATCTAAAAGATGACACTCCTTATTCCAGTTACTTTCAAAAGAAACTGTCTGTCTGGGAATACAAACCGCAAAAGGCATCACAGCTGCTTCAGCCACATTTGCTTCAATATTCTGCAGTAACTCATTACAGCCGACTTTAGCTACAAACAGGGCTACTGTTTTGACAGATGTTCATCTGAAATTGTTATTTTTGTCGCCGGGGGTGTTAATTTGCGTCGTTTGTTTAAACGCCAGGCCGCGCGTCAATTAAGGGATTACTAAACGTAATTTGCATGTAATAACTTGAAAGGTGGCGTTGAGGTGGAGTTTGCCATCTGGTTTTTGGGTAGTGTGAATTTGTAGTGGTTTTGATGGATGTATTTTATTGTTTGGCGCATGTAGCTGGTCCAACCGACTTATGCTAGAATGGTAAAGCAGAGTTTTGAGAAACACAAGAGAATTTCAATGAGATTTATACTTTCATCCCCCTGTCTTTAAATAGGTAGGTACTGATAGTGCCGCTCTTGGTATTGGAACTTCAAAACTGTTAGGAACAGTTATTTAAATTTATTAAATAAATAGGTACAAGAACCTAGAAGATAGGTCATCTGCTTAGCTTTTTCTTAGCTGTGTAGGGGTCGGCTTTCAGTCTAAGATAACCTGATGCAGCTGAGTATCAGTATTTTATATGGAGCGACTGCTTATCTGACCACAGCCCATTTACTGGGTAGACTGGTTGTCAGACTTTCGGGCTTCTGACGTCCCGTAACCACTGAAGATAAAAACTTTTTTGCAAAAAAAATAAACGACTTTCGACAACGAGTCGGTGTCGTTGGTTCTGCATTTTCGTTTATTGACACCGACTTCCGAAATTAAAGTTATTTATCACTTTGTAGTGTTTTTTTTTGGAAGTCGGTAATTTTTTTTGTAAAAAGTTTTTATTTTTCACTTTTTAGTGGGAGAGTTTGTAATTTATCTAAGTTACAATAGCCTAATGTTAACTGCTCATCACCTTTTACAAAATATTGCTTTCAAATGTTTAGATTTTTGTTGATTTTTCAAAAACCGCTTCTCCGATTTCGATAAAATTTTCATGGGATTTGGGAAGTATACCCTTTCCAACAAAAAAATAATTTTTCAAATCGGTTGGCAAGCGACGGAGTTACGCGCGAACAAACATAAAAAAAAATACAAACATCCGAATTGAGAACCTCCTCCTTTTTTAGAAGACGGTTAAAAAGAAGATAGATCACAATGATCTGAAATTGAAATTGTTCATTGTTATCATTATTTATTACCATTTCCATTAGGCTATAATTAACTTCTGTTTATCATCATCTTATTTATCAGTCTTTTGCTGACCATACATGAGCCCGATTAGCTAGTTTTGAATAAAATACATTTTAGTATCCCGTCCCACTAAACCTTTAATTAGAAACTTTGTAGGATGTACCGCTTAGTTTCCATCGTTCATCTGTCTGTGTATTTCCAAGGCATAAACAAATATTACAATACACGCGAGGGTGTCGCAAGCGATTATTAGTCGGATGTTAGTCGTGACAGTTCGGCGAGACAGAACAAATACTGCGATTGTTACTGCGACTATGTCGTGCTTAGCTGCTGAGACTTTCTTTAAATTGCGTTTAATTTTCTATTACGTACATTGTTGCCGGGTAATTACCTGATAGAATATGCCTGAGAATCGGAAGAGATCATGAAACTTAAATTTTACTGTCAAAGTAAAATTTTCTTCTTATTTTTGGAGGCCAGTAAAATGCACTTTTTAAAGTCAATTTACTAGAAAATAGAATTTATTCTAGGTGCACCTTCTAAAGGGTAGTTTTAGTTCTTGAAATGTTACCAGATAACCATTTATTAAACATCAACTTTGATTACAACGAGGATCAACGGTTAATCAGAAGTTGTAGCTGGCAACTCTTGATTGACGAATCCTTGAAAATTCTAAAGTCAATCTTAGCAAAAGGTTTAATTAAAATCAATGATTTATGTTTGAATTTGAATTAATAATTCTATGGGTTTTGGGTTTCATACAATTAGAATAATCTATCTCTCATAAGCACCTTTAACGTGCAAAGTAGGTCGTACATTGAAAAGTAGCTTGATGAATGTTGTGCTTAGTCAATAGGTAGTGCCTATTGACTATGTTGTAAGTTCAAACTTGATACATCACTCCAAGTATGTTTATGTAAGCAAAATGATGCATTACGATTTTGTTTTTCTCAACTAAGGAAGGGTTGTTTTTGTCTATTATGTAAACTACCTAAAATATGAAAAAACATCTTACTAGGACAACATGGTCATCCTAAACAACACGTGTGCTCATTTACTTTTGAAAATATTTCGCTGTACTAATTTTCGTGTCTTCCAAACATTTCCCACTACATTTTGAACCTTATCTTCTCGAACATAGGGTTCTTTAACCCCATCTTCTGTCGTCACATTGGGTTATGGATCAGTGTTGTAACCGCGATCACGGTTTGCCTGTTCATTGTTTTCGTTGACGACAGCGCGTTGTGTCGCAATGTTCAAAAGCCGAACGATGAACACTGTCTGACCCTAGTACCTCAAAGGTCATTGTATAAGGAAGAAAGGGCCCTTGTTTACAATGTTAGAAATTGTTTGAAATTATAATATGGTTACTTACCGGCTGATTTGTAACCACCGGGTGACTAATTGCCGGTCTCATGGTGCCAGGCGTGACTGCTGAGCGTGGGGTATTGGGTTCGATTCCCAGGTCGGGAAAAGTGATATTGGGTTTTTTCATTAGGAATTTCTTAGTAACAGTCCGGAGTTTACCCTTGTGCCTCGGAAAGCACGTAAAGCCGTTGGTCCTGCGCCTGATCTCTCCTCGGTCGTGTCGGATCGCCGTCCAATCGGACTATGAGAGTGCGGGAAGAGAGAGTGCTTAGGTGTCGCACACACTTGTGCACTTTAATATCTCCCGCGCCAAAGTCTTGTCACTGCTGAGATTGGTCGCCATGTCCGTAATTCGGTCTAAATAAAAGACAATGATGGTTAAAGTTAATAATAATGTAAGATATTTGATATCATTCGTCAATTTAATTCAGTCATTATTTTTGTGATCACAAATAAAATTTCATCATCTTTTCATCTCATCATCATTCATCGATCTTTCTTAAGACGCTACTAAAATTCGTCGAAATCTTATTAAATTGTGTATTACATCAATATCTCAGCACATATAATAAGGCTGCAATATAGATCGGCTCTGATCGTAATTCGGATTTGGGTAACAAAATGATTACAAGATAATTTTCCATCAAACTCCTGTGCGCATGAGTGACTTACTGGCGAGAATTATTTCCTCTCGACGTACAACGTCATAGAATGTTAATATGTGTAGACGGCCCGCGGGCCAGTAGACATCTTCAATGTTATGCTAGCCTGGCACTCGTACTATTTGTTCACTCGCTTATGGGCTGATGAAATCTATATAAAAAGTGTTTTTGGAACCTTAGAATTTGGAGAGTACCTACTACGAAGAAAGTGTTTTTGGAACCTAGGAATTTGTAGAGTGTTATGCAGAAAATGTTTTTGGAACCTCCTCTTTATTGAGCACTCCTGGTAATTAATAGTGGTAATTCAAGATGGATCATCATCGTAATTAGCAGCCTTCTTCCACCAATTGCTGAGTACTAATAAAGCTGTCTCTTTCTTTTTGTGTTCTCTTTTTTTGCGCATATAACCTGAATCTCTTCAAAGTGAGAGTAAATAGGCTTCTTCTGGGTAAACTCACACCTTCGTCGACTTTATCTCTGTCACCTCTGACCTAGACTAGAGTCAAGAGCAAACCCTTTTCAAATAAAAAAACCATGCTTCCCTGATCTTGCGACTATCAAACAAGTGATGGGGTGACATGGCGTTTTTGTATAACGAATTTTATATAATAAACATTCATCAATATTGGCCTCAAGAGAAGCATGTCTAGTGCAATACTTTAAAAACTTTTTTAAATACTGTTTTTGTTTCTACTGAAACAAAAACAGTATTTTACAATCTTCTACTTAATAAAAATCTTAAATTCATTCATTCATTCACTCACTGACACTCAACACTGGGTCTAGAAAGCTTGATTTTTTGCACAAGAGTTCTTTAAATAACGACGGTCATCACTAAGAAAGGACTTTTGAAAATGCATCCCTCTAAAAAGATTAAATAAAGAATGAAAGTCTGCATTGAAGTTCGTCATTTCAACTGATGGGAATCACATGGGCACACGGCTTCTACCTATATGAATTAAAATGACTTCTCATATAATAACAGCACTAACGATGGTTTTCTCACTTTAAAATATCAAAATAATGTGTAACTACTCAGTATAACATGTTGTACAGTTTCAGTGAGTTTACGACCCAAAGTAGCGCTTGCGACGCCAAAACTATCAGAATTCAACTAGCGGCTCTTTCGTCGCGCCTAATGCAGTTAGTCGCCTACCTGCAGGCACTTTTCACTTTTGGCTAGATCTAGACAGGAACGATAGAATACAGATTTAAAGTTCCAGACAATTGTATCAGAACTGTTAGTCATGGTAGTCCATGCAGCGAATGAACTACTATCGGTATTTTTTATTGATAAGTACTAGGGACTTATACTTTGATGACTGTTTTTATCTTCATTGATCTAGCTTTCCCGATCTCATATTTTATACCGTCATGTAAATAATCTTATATGATCTTTCTTTGTTTGGTAGAAAATATGTAGATGCTAGGATACATGTAAAGTTTTTATTAAGAACATTATTTTCAAGTTTAAATCCCTTACTGTTGGTGGAGGAAGATTTTCTCAATTTTCAACTTTGTTGAAATTGAAAACATTTCTTGGTTTGGTGCATTAAACGAAGGTCTTAAAGTATGAATATCAATTTCATATGCCATTCATTCCATCTTGTTTGTTTCTAAAAGACTTTCATAAAATAAAGCAACTCTTTTGTTCATGATATGCAACGTAGTGAGTTAGTTCTTTATTTTTATTTATTTATTGTACTTATTGTTGTGGACGTGAAGGCGTTCAAATGGCTACTCGAGGTCAAACTACAATTAAAATTTAGGTAGGTAAATAGGGACTGTTGATTATTTATGTTAAATCCTACCTTAGGATACCTAAGCCTACCTGAAAAAAAATCCTAAGAAAATTAAATCTAAGCAAACTTAATCGAGGGCGTGAAAATCACTACCAAGTGACATTTACCTACAAAAACTTACAAAGGCGTCTGTTGCCACTGTTGAATTAATTTACGCACCAAAAATATGCGCGCCAATAACTCACGTCGGCAATCTTCGGCAATTTCCGACAAATCCCTTCGACATAAAAGCAAATCGCTTGGCGATCTGTCAGCGAGGTGGGAACGGCAAAAAAGTGGAATTTCTTGGCATAAGCGTCATAAATAAAAGGAGGCGGCGAACTTTCTGCCGTTACCGGTGTGAGGTTGCTGAAGACGTATTCCAGAACTCGACAGAGTTGCGTTTACGAATGGTTGAAGAACTCGTTTTGTTTATAATGTAAAATAATTTGAATCCAAATAAAATCAATAACGTATTACTACTCAAGGAATAGGGAGACCCAAAATTATCAAAGTTTGATTCCCCTATTTCAGAAAATGTAATCAATTTAATTGTGTCATATCAGCAGTTGTCATTGGTTGACCAACATGTCAAGCTATTTAGGTATGTTTCCGTTCTATGTGGGTAGAGTGCAACAAGGATCTTCTGGTGCCTGGGTGTGTGTGTGCCTGTGTGTGTGTGTGGTGACGGTTTTACAGTTCCAAACCTACCCTGAAAACAACTCCTTTTTTTCCCGACCTAGAATGGAAGGTTCGTTGTCACTAGTACCATTAACAGTTCCATGATGGAACTACTGACTGTTTTTTTATATCACTAGTTCCATTTTAAAAGAATCTGAAAATAATGGAACTAATGTTGAATTTGTTACCACTTGTTCCATTTTTAAAAGAATCTGAAAATAATGGAACTAATGTTGAATTTGCAGATATCACTAGTTCTACATTATTATTTTAGGCAACGGTTAGTTAACGTTGACCACAAACAAATAGAATACATTCAGAATAAGGTTATGTGGGTACAATTTGTCGGCACGGACGTTCGGGCGCGCTCTCCGCAGGAAATGAGCATATTTGTCTTACCTGACAAGGTGTGGGGTCTTTTGTGGCGATAAGCGGGATGCGTGTATAATAAGATACTGTATTAAACAGGATGAGCGACAAGCCTGCAGTACCAGGCTCATGCGAGACAGGTGATAGTAATTAATATTTTCATGATGTTGCATTTACTAAGACCATAACCAGCCTATAATGTTCCCACTGCTGGGACACAGGCCTCCTCTTTGTGAGTGGAAGTGGGCTATAATCCAACACGCGGGCCTCTGCGGTTTGATAGATGCTACATGTCTTCGAAATTTTTGGTTCTAGGACATGCCGGTTTCCTCACGATGTTTTCCTTCACCGTTTTGAGAGCATAGGTGATGAAAATTTCTTGCCTGGGTTTGAACTCACGACTTACAACTTGTTACTCAGGGCCGATACCCCTTGGCTACCGCTGCTCCCATCATCAGCATACTATAATAAACTGATGACCTTCTACCACACATTCATTACCAACCATCTAGCCCTTGAAGATCGTCGGTCCGTTCCATGATGGAACTACTGACTGTTTTTTTATATCACTAGTTCCATTTTAAAAGAATCTGAAAATAATGGAACTAATGTTGAATTTGTTACCACTTGTTCCATTTTTAAAAGAATCTGAAAATAATGGAACTAATGTTGAATTTGCAGATATCACTAGTTCTACATTATTATTTTAGGCAACGGTTAGTTAACGTTGACCACAAACAAATAGAATACATTCAGAATAAGGTTATGTGGGTACAATTTGTCGGCACGGACGTTCGGGCGCGCTCTCCGCAGGAAATGAGCATATTTGTCTTACCTGACAAGGTGTGGGGTCTTTTGTGGCGATAAGCGGGATGCGTGTATAATAAGATACTGTATTAAACAGGATGAGCGACAAGCCTGCAGTACCAGGCTCATGCGAGACAGGTGATAGTAATTAATATTTTCATGATGTTGCATTTACTAAGACCATAACCAGCCTATAATGTTCCCACTGCTGGGACACAGGCCTCCTCTTTGTGAGTGGAAGTGGGCTATAATCCAACACGCGGGCCTCTGCGGTTTGATAGATGCTACATGTCTTCGAAATTTTTGGTTCTAGGACATGCCGGTTTCCTCACGATGTTTTCCTTCACCGTTTTGAGAGCATAGGTGATGAAAATTTCTTGCCTGGGTTTGAACTCACGACTTACAACTTGTTACTCAGGGCCGATACCCCTTGGCTACCGCTGCTCCCATCATCAGCATACTATAATAAACTGATGACCTTCTACCACACATTCATTACCAACCATCTAGCCCTTGAAGATCGTCGGTCCATCTAGTCTGGGGGCATCCTACATTTCTTTTGCCAATTCCTCGTTTCTACTCGTAACTCGGCTGCCCTAACAGCCATAGGTTCGACAGTTAATAGGGCCGACCCAACAACACTTCGCCAGGCCATGTCGACGACTTTGGGTCCTATCACCTCGATACGTATTCAATTCAGAGAAACTTTCGAATTTCTTTTTTAAGTTCGGCAGGCTATGAAAAGGGATATGCCTCAGAATAGCCCAGAATTTTATGGGATGGATGCTGAAGCCTCCTCGTGTAGCGCAGTTTGTTCCGCCAGTTACTCAACTGAACCGAGCGCTCGGCGCATCCTGGACAGTCACACCCAACACCTTATTTGACGGGCCAATTCTTCCCTTGTGGTGGAAGGGTTAACGCCCGCCTGGTTTGCAACCACCCTCCCACCGGAGTCCGGCGTCAAGCAGCCTGCTGTGTTTCATCGATGCGTGGGAGTTCCAGTGCCTTAGGGATCTTCTGGGCATGCTCATTTCATCATAGACCTCATCCATCACTTTCATGCGTGATGGAGGTCAAGAGCGAGCCCATCCAGCAATACAAAAAAAAATAATATGTTTTTTTTTTTTTTAAATGCTCGGCCCCTATTTCATGGGACAAATGTGGGTGTACTTTAGGAACACCTCTGCTTAACCCAACGGTGAATGCAGGTGTGATGTTATGTATGAGAATATGATAGATTGATTATGCTCTAGCCAACACGAGAGAAGATCGGTATTATAAGATTAATTTATGAAGTCCAGCTATCGATGCTGGCTGAAAAACTGTTAGATAATAAGGAAAAACGAAAAAGACATTTCTCCCGCTATAATTAACACCCTACTCACTAAAAAGCAAGAGCTACACATTCATAAATTCACTTACCAACATTTATGAATGTTAATAATTAAAGCCACTATAGCTCCGTGCGATTTATTTGGTGCTCCGACTTTTTATGCACCGTTTGCCACCGAATCTTGAAGTCAGGAAACTGACGTCATATTGTGGCGAGCGGAAGCAGTTCATGCTGTAGAAATATATTGTTTTCTTAGCTTTGTAATATTTTTTAGTTTACTTAAACGGAGAGATGCTTGAAGGTGGAGTTGAATTTTGGATTTTATGTTCTTGTGTGTTTATGAAAAGGTAGGTATTCTGTGAATCGTGACAAGAGGATGGCAAGTAAACTGGAGTATGTACCTACCTTAAGCGCAGACCAAACTTGGCAAGAAGCTAAGATCGCTTAGCTTCGCTCATGTAGCTCGTCTTTTCATTCTTCGGTTCATATAGTTCTTAGTGTAATGAACTTAGCGTCATTTCCAGTGTGGCCTACGCTTTAGTGTCTAGACTAAATATGTATTTTTTTTAAGAACTAGAACTATGAAATATTACTATGCTCTAATAGACAGTCCAACCTAGGACTTTAAAATCGACAGTTACTACAGCTGCGCTCGCACTGTCTCACTAGTGCCGTACCAACCTAGTGAGACCATTGTTTTTCCGCAAAGCAGATATCACAGTTAATCACCGTGAATCATAATAATACAGCTGTGACTCATCGAACTTGGAGCCATTGATTTAATTTGTGAGCTTAGAATAGGACAAAATGTAAAACGCTATATAAAATGAGGGAAATCTAGCTATTTCTATACATTGTATAAAAAATTGTCGCTTTTCGGGTAGGTAAGTCTGTGTGTTTGTTCTGTTGTTCTAAACTACACAATGGATTTTGATGCAGTTTTCTATAATATTTAGATACTTTATTCCGGAAGGTTTGTGTATTTAACTAACACATTCATAATAAAGACGTCTCGATGTTTTGTAAAGCAGAAGCGGATCGCTGGTGTGAAAAAAAAAAAAGAAAACAAACACTCCTGTTTGAGAAATATCAGAAAGAGGATAGGAATCGCCAGGGCAGAATAATTGTTTCGCATGGCAAGAGATATAAGTAGGTTCGTGGAGATGACGGCCAATCTCGTTTAAACAGATGCTGAGGTACAGATGAAGATAATGTTTGACCTCGTTTAAAGGCTACGAGGAGAAATTTTTTATGAGAATATTTTGTGGGAAAAAAGATTGTGATGTTGAAAATGGTAGAAATTAATGGCACTCTTCACTTTTTACAAATTATGATTATTTAGGGGGTGTTGTTTTATTAATTAGTACCTATAGATACAGTACGGCCGTCGAGAGAATGCGTTCTAGACAACAGTTAGTGCGACAATCCTAGTAACTAAGCTAGGGAGGGCCCACGAGCAACTTTTGTCTCCGCAACTAATTTGTCTCTCACATCAAGTCTACCGGTTTTTATGAAAGTGCACGCATGTAGAGACGCGACAGCTGGGAGACTTTTTTGTCCGCGGGTTTGGACGCAACTGTCGCTCGTCTATTGTTTTCAATGCAAGTGTCAGTTGCCGCGCAACCGAAAATTTAACAATAAGGTGTTGCTGTTGCTACCGTGAGCGTATCGTCCAAATCTCAGCGAGGAGACAGCGACAGAGACAAAAAGTTGCTGGGCAACTAAGTTGCTTGTGGGCGCCCTACCTAATAAACATAAAATTCGCAAATCACGTATTCGTTTGTATGAAACTGACAGGTGTCAAGCACGCATTCTCTCGTCGGCCGCATGTTAGTGCACCTCTGCTTAACCCTTTGGGAAAATAAGCATGGTGTAATGGTGCTATGTTGTTCTTATCAAACTTTGACTATGACCAATTCATCATTTTCTTTATGATTGTTGATTGTCTTCTAACGCCATAGCATAATTCATTTAATTTATTCATCATGGATTGTTATGTATATTTGTAATATAGCATAATCAGCCTTAAGTGTTCCCACTGCTGGAACACAGACCTCCTCTCTTTGAGAAGGAGCGGGCTGTAATCCACCACGTGGGCTCAGTGCGGGTAGATGTCACATGTCTTCGAATTTTTGGTTCTAGTATATGCCGATTTCCTCATGATGTTTTTCTTCACCGTTTTGAGAGAAGTGGTGATGAAATAATTTAAGTACACAAAGTAAAGCGCCTGTTTGGATTCGAATCCACGGCCTACATCTCGTAAGTCGGGGCTGTTACGACCGGGCCACCACTGGTCCTCAAGTATGTGTAATTATTGTAAACTTTTATTTTCTGCTTTTCAGGTCAGCCCCACGATTGGTTGGCTCAGATGCATCATACAAACTGAGCTCGTATGAAAAGGAAGCCCTGAATGCGGTGAGTTTTTTTTTTTTACTGAAAATGTTGCAGATAGGTTTTGTGATACGTATAGGTACGTCATTAATTTAATTACCGAACGATTACCTACTTTAAAGGGATTCAGCACATGATTCAGAACCACTGCGTAGATTTTTTTTATTTGCTGCTTCTACATTTTGACCGCGTAGGCATGAACTTTTGTATGAAACAGCAGATTTCAATGCTAGGGGCCTAGAATCATGTGCTGAATTCATGGTTACACCACGTTACACTTAACCCGTTAAATTGTATCTATAGGTGGAATCCGGGACCGCGGTCCCGGTCCCAAAAGCCCTTCGACCCGTCCCTGTCAACCTGTATAACTTCATAACAGCTATCAAAAGTTCAATACAGTTTTCTAAATTGGTGCGAAAACTGACTGCGCTAGAGAAATGACGACGAAAGCTAGTTTTCTGAGTGAAGCCTCAAATATTTTTAAATTTCAAAGGAAAATGTAGATGATTGATTTACTAGATTGGAGGCTTTGATTGGTATACTTATTACATTGGGTTAAAATAAATCATTAGGTAAGTGATATTTGGGCTCCTTCATTTGTTTACACTGAGGTCGATTTTGCCATGCGGCTGGTCGCTTACCAAATCGCTTCACAAGCTCGCCACCCCATTAACACAGGTCGATAAAGATCCTCTGCGATTGAGCATTTTCACGGTCGATTTTAGTCACCCGCCGCATGCGAATTGTCGTCGCACGACAAAAGTCGACACCCTACTCTAGTTTGAAACTTGAAAGAAAAAAGTTTATTTGACCCAGGTTAAGTAAGGCACACAATATTCGCACCAAAACAACAAAAAAACTTAAAATAGTGCGACTTTAGTCACCGGCAGCCTAGCCGAATTGCCATTTAGACAGTCGGCTAGCATGTCAATTGGTCTGCGTTTTTTATATACAAATAAAAGATCCAGGTTCCAATACCCATCGCGCTAATTTAAGCCGAAGATATCAGTGGATTAAATACTATGCGAAGTAAACACAGTTATCTCAAAGTTATTGCGTACTAGACAAATAATGCACGGTGGAAGATTTAGCGGAAAGTGATAAATGATTTTATTTCTGTAACTACGTATGTCTTAGTACAAACACTTTTACACGTCTATCATATTTTTAAAGACTGGATAAGATCGGAGTTTCTTATTTGACTACTCTGAAAGAAAGGCCGAAACAAACTCAGAGGTCACAGTCTCTTTTAAAGTCCAGAAATAATATTGGTCAGCTCATGTAAAGTCAATGTACCGTGTATTCACGATTTTTTTTGCCAAAAATGTAAACATATATGAATTAATGTAAAATTTACTTTAATGTCTACTCAATAAAGTTCACTTTATGCTACAACTTCAAACATTTTTTTATAACTTTGTCAATAGTGCTAGTCACTCTGAAATCAACTCAATTGCCATTGAAATAAAGTTATTATTTGTTTAACTTGAAATAGGGTAGGAGTGTGCACTGTGGAGCACTGCGCACTTTTACTTTAGGTAGGTGTCTGAAATGGTCTTTTGAGGAAAGAACAGCGAGAATAATGTCAAGTCGAATACCTGCTTTATTCGTGGTTTTAATACAGAACATCTTATTACGTTCAACATATTATCATCATCATAGGCAACCTTGTTCACTTTTGTGCCATGTTACCCTGGTCCATGCGAGTCTCATCCAGGTCTTCGTAGCGATCTTCTGCAGGTGTCTACCCACCTGACCCATTAATCTGCCAACAACCATTCAACAAGTTAAAAGCTCTTCTTGGATGCGTCTGGCATTGCATATAAAATTTCCATAGGCGGTGATCATCATGTAAGCCGTTGGATTGTTTACCATACAGTAAAGTAACGTGATAAAGTGCATCAAATCAGTAAGCTGACTTGAATTGTAAGATCAGCCGGTCTCTTCTGTAAAAATCTCACTGTGAAACTTAGGTGAAGTGAGTTGTCTTTTCACCTAATTGACTCTACAGACAGCTCACTTCAAGCTCATTTCACATTAGTTTACACGGTGATTTTTTTACAGAATAGCAGTGCTGGTGTCAGCAAGATACAATATTGTCGACACAACTGTCTAATGTGATTGATACTATGTTACGTAATTACGGTGGTGACTTATTAAGTCAATATCTAGACACGGTTCCACCGTGGTATTGATTGGATTTGACAGATTGATTCACAAATAATCATTCAATTGATCACAATGGGTTTCATTTTGACATTTCACCCCCGGCCATTGCGTTATTTACGTTGCTGAGCAGACAATATTTTATAAATTCAAATTCAAATTATTTATTACAATTTGTACATGTAAGAATAGAATAGACAGTGACCCCCAAACTAGACATTTGCCTGTATCTTGGGAGTCAGAATAAACCTAAACCTATGAAGCAATGGAATCGGAATATGCTTCAAAATACAACGGATTGTTTTTGAAAGTCTATTACGCAATTATGGTAGGTACTGGTTTAAAAAACCACGCACTTTTTAAATACGTTCTCGCTCATGCCTTAAACACCTATTCCGTGCGCTTATAGAATTTATTGACCAATTACGTAAACTATTTATAGCAGCCGAATGATTATTTGTCTATTGCATATTGCAGATAACATCAGCATAATGTTAGAAACTAACTGACTTGTTGCAAATAACTTCTCGGTGTAATGGTCAGTTAATTTATCGATTTTCCTTTATCAAGATTGCAAAACCAGTTTTTCTTAATTAAATAGTTTCTCTCTAACAAGAACCGCTATTTCAATTTTCTATCTTGTTAGCTGAACTTTATTGATTTCGTTTGCCATAAAGTAGATTTTGTGCAGTTATTATTAGTTTTTGTGCCTTTACGTTTAATGTCCTAGAATCTAACTACACATACAACCACACACCCATGAAGCCTGTATTCTCTAAAAGGTTATGCAGAGTAACTTTTAAGGGGCAACCCTATTGCCATCAACTGAGTAAAAATCCAGACTCCGGGCTCCAGGCTCTATCTATCTATTAAGCCGGTAGGGAAAATCCTCCGTTTTCTCTTTCCACAAGAGTCTGTCCGTGTCTTACAAAGCTTTAAAAAATCACTTTTATTTAAAATGTTGAGTCAAGTATTTTTTTTTATATTGATTGTCTGATGAACGATGATTCAGAAGTGAAGTTGAAGTGAATGTCAAAAATTGGCCTGAAAATTGTTAGATTTCTCTTTCTTGTTTTAATTGCTATGATTTAAATGTCTTCCTATTAACAGCGGCAAATTTCTATAACGACACGTAATGAAACAATAGTTCCTGTTCAGTAAGTATTTCGCGTCCCATATGTTAACAAGCGAATATTTGTTTTATGGTATTAGTTATACATAATTGTATGGAGGTAAATAAATGAGAATGAAGTGGTTTTGCGGCCACTGTGTTCGTAATATATTCAAATTATTGCTCATGCTGTAGAGAAAGTTATGAGTTCCATAATTCTGTACATTAAAATTGCCTCCAAGAACGGTTATATATGAATAACTAAAGTTTCCTTTTGTTATAGTCATCATTCAGAGTTATTCCGGTCTGATTCCCTGAACCCCCCTCCACAACCCCCCGCCTCGATCCCCGGCTAGTTCTTCTTCCGGCACCACACCGCTATGAGTGTTCAAAGTTTTCGGCTAGTAGTAGACAGGATGATTTTGCAGTCCTTAGCAGCATTTTAGTTCATATTTAGGCAAAGTATGACGTAGCCTCTGGGCTGCGTGGCACTATGTTTTACCCATAATTGTTTTTTTATAGTTGCAACTTATTATCAATAATTTATAATTTATCATCATCATTTCAGCCGAAAGACGTTCACTGCTGGACATAGGTTCTCTGCGTCTCGCATCCAACGGGTTCCTACAGCCTTCAAAAGGTCGTCGGTACACCTTGTGGGAGGCCTTCCAACGCTACGTCTTCCGGTACGCGGTCGCCACTCCAAAACCTTTTGGCCCCATCGGCCATCTGTTCTGCGAGCAATGTGCCCTGTCCACTGCCACATAATTTTGGCAATTCTTCGGGCCATGACGGTTACCTTGATTTTCCTGCGGATCTCTTCATTTCTGATTCGATCAGGGAAACTCCAAGCATAGCCCTCTCCATTGCCCTTTGGGTGACTTTTAGCCATCTAATAAGGCCCATTGTGAGCGACTACGTTTCAGTGCCATAGGTGATGACCTATGGCATTGTCGGTAATTAATGTATACGGGACGTTAATACGTTTTAATATGTCTCCTTGCTTAAATTAAACCTAACATAAACGACGATGATCCTGCTGTTACAAATAGCAATCTCTTTTGTTAACCCTTAACAAAGGCTGCTAGGTTGGTAGTTGACCTGCTGTAAGGGTCGATTAACACAGATACGGCGGTTGGCGCCAACTTGTAGGGCCGTGTGGAACCCAAGAATTTATAAAATACGAATAGAAAATAAATTATTACAAAAATATCTACTTCACTCAACATCGTCATGTCTTGTTTAATTTATTTATTTATGGACAATTGCTTGATGTACTCATAGCTCACAGCAAATCGCCGAACCGCGAACTCTTGCTGGCTATCCATGTATATTTATCATTTTAACCATTTGTTTTGCGATAATTTTTGGTTCCAGAAACGTGGTGTTCTAAAATCTGAATGTGAAACCTGACATCGTAAGTCCTGATAAAAAATATTAGCCGTAGACGAAATAGGAAACATAGTAAATATGCCCATTAGTGATCATCATCCTGTCCTGCCCTTATATCAATTTATTTGTGGTCGGCGCAACATTTCTTTTTCTTCCATACTTCTCTATAAGTGGTCATCTAAATCGGTCGTTGTCGTAAATACACCCATTAATGATAAACCATTTGAATTAACCATTCAATTTTGAATTGTCAAGGAGTCGGTCAGAAAAAGTTATTTGCAATATGTTACTGCTACTGTTAGCCTGCATCATCCCACTGCTGGGCAAAAGCCTCTCTCCATGATTTCCAGCTCTTTCGATCCAGGGCTAAAGTGGACCACTGGTCTTTTGTTTTGTCCAGCTCGTCCCGCCATCTTTTACGGGGTTTGCCGCGACACTTTCTAGCTGTGTCAGAGCTTCGCGTGGTGGTTATTTTGGCCCACAACTCATTGGGCATACGGCAGACGTGGCCAGCCCAGCCTCACTTCAGCTTAGCGGCTTTTAGAGCAACGTCAGTAATCTGTGTTTTGCAATATGATAAATCAATAATCTCCTAACATTCTGATATTTCTAATAAAACCATTTTATTCCCTACAACTATTAGGTAGATGTATCATTCGCGTAGTTATTTGTGTTATTTAATAACTCTTATGATTTTCGTGCCAACCCTAGCTCCCAACCAGTGAGTACTTGTACCTAAACACTTTTTCACGCCATTTAAGTGCATAAAATTAGTTTCACACAAACCTGAACTGCTCAAGACCTTACCGATTAGGGCTGGCTATTGTTACATTGTTGCAATTAAGGTATATTGCCCACAGTGGTACCAATTCAGTGAGGCGCCGATCCTTACTGGAATCGTCTTTGTATTTCATTGACAGAGAGCAGAACATTTAGAAGACTCAGTATCAAAAAAAATAGGAATTTGCACTTGATTACGTCGATGTAGTTGGATGTAGTATAATATTTATGTTCAGCTTTGGAAGGTTGAGACAAGAACAATAGTTGTCCCAACTAAAGTTTAAGAAATCAACGAACTGATAATAATAGTTGTGAAAGCACTGATTCCTTTGGCACATGTTCCCTGGCAAATTAAAGGCTCTCGCCAAAACTCGCCATTTATAAGCTTAAAAGTTACCGTTTCTCCACTATGATCAGACGGCAGATAATTTACGATGGCTTTAACTAAATAATCACAATCGCAGAAGACATTATCGATATAAGTAGCAGAAGTTGGAGTTACTCTAGTCGGTTCTGTAAAAACGTTCAATAAATTGAACGATTTAAAAAAATATTTTCCAAAATATTAATATTAAAATCACCACAAATAATTGCGGCTTATTTACTGCATGCAAGTTTCGCTAGGACATCTTCAACTATTGACTCAAATAAAGAAAGCTTCTGATCTGTTCTGCTGCAACTGGGTTATTAAATTATTATGGCCACGTATTCTCTATGTCTTGAATTCTAATTTTTTAATTTTTTACCAAAAGATTAATAAATTCTTGTGAGTCCTAGAATTTCATTCGGACTACGACAACCATTTGGACTATGAAAACCTTAACCTTTAAAACAGAATATAATCTTTATTTTCACCATAAATATTACAGAATATAAATGTAGAAATTTTACAAGGCGTGACACAATGGGCGGTCTAAACAGCCACACTTTAATTATATTCCTACCCCTATTTCTAGAATGATAATTTCATAGGTTAAAAAAGAAAGAAAGATATATGAAACATGATATATGATATATGATGATATTGGCATTACAGCAAAAAAAAAGAGACTCGAGGAGGACCTCGAGTCTCTTTTTTTTTGCTGTTAGGGGGGGGGGGGGGGGGGTTGAGAGACAAATTACAGTGGTATAGGTGCCTAGTTTCGTTCATTGGTCAGAGTGAACTTACTGATTCATATTTTTGCACAATGTTATTACCTCTGTAATACTAATTACCTACAGTTTATTTTAAGAAACAAAGGATTCAGTTACAGCTGTTTTTTGTACTGTTCCTGACCATTTGGGATTGAAAAGGGTGTCTGATTCGCTATGGTTGTTTAGTTTATAAAGGTAAAAGGTAAGATTAGGCTTTCTAATTACATTGTGGTTTCGATATTCTAAGAATCTTCTATATCAATGCAATGTTTGTACAACGAAGCCTGACATACGAGATGCGATTTAATTGCCAAGCACTAGTTATCATGGCCAACTTGCAAAACTTTAAGAGGAGGAATATAGTTATATTGTTCATGAAATTGATAAGACAGACTTCGTTCTCAGTTGACCGCAGTAAGGACAACGTCCATAAGAGGAGGTTCATGGACGGCTTAGATCTCCGTTGCGTGTTTGGCGTTCCCCACTGACAATGGCTCACCTCTGTTCCTGTGTATCCGTTAGTAGAAAAATACTTTGTTGCTCTGTCCATTACCAAAAAGGTCCAATAAAAGTTTTGTATTTGCCTACCCACATACACTGTGCTCCAAATAAAGGAAAAACGCCCGGATACCCGGATACCATTTGAAATATTTACCCACAGCTGTAAACAAGTATTTCGTGATTACGTATTACGTCGTATTTCGTTTTCGTAGAATATCACAGCGACATAAAATTTCAAAAAAATTGGCTTTCAAATCATCATGATCAGCACTTTGAAAGTGAATGTCTGTGTCTACTATGTAGGGTTTCGTTAATAAATTGCTATCAAAAAATTATAATGAAAGTAAATCGACTATCATAGTACGATAAAATCTAATATCTTAATATAAGTTTGTTTCAGTAATAAACGAAGATGTGAATGAAAATGAAATTTGAAAAGAGTGTACTTAAATAGATGGCTTGGTCTTGTTGAGAAGATCAGTGAAAGGCGACTAAGAAAAGGTATTTAAAAGGCAGAGTGTGAGTAGAAAGGCCAAGAGCCCTTAGTGGTGATGTTTTTCAGAAATTTCAGCAATTGACGTGTGTGTATGACCAGATGTATGAAAGTAAACGAAACAAAAGCAGTAAGGATCGCAACAGGTGACGTTTAGTAGTATCTGCCTACCCTCGTGGGAAGAAAGCGTCAGTTTATGTATGTATGCATGAAATAAGTACCTACCTAACCTATTAAAAACAAAACTGTAGGTATATATCGTACAGGTGTTTGACACTTAATATCTATTATAAGGTTCAGAAGTGGAAATGATTAAAAAAAACACATTTCAATAAGAAAACCATTTAATAAATCAAAGTTAAATTGGTTCGGATTATAATGGCAAAAGTAACAAAATAACGGAATAGCGATTGCACACTTTTAAAATACAAAACAGCTCACGTGACCTTTAACCGAAGGAGATTCCCGTAGAGACGCCCGTACGTCGTGACCGCCAACGAAAAAAAAGAGACTTGACAGTTAACAGACACGCTATTTATAGGCAGTCCGGTGACATGGGGTTGCCTGTTCCTTACACGGCTTCTCCTGACTGTATGTCGTCCTCGACACGAGTGAGTCCCGCAGAGTGAGTGCAGGGGTCGGAGTTCGCGGCGGTTGATGTCGACGGTGCTCGTTCCACGTCGTCATCCAGCAGAGGCGTAGACGGGTCAGCCACACGCTGTGATCCGGCTGCAGACGCAGTCTCATCATCCGCATGTTCACCTGGATACAAAATTACATTAAGAAAGATATTTCAAATAAGACTAAATTAACACATTTCGCCATTCACAATATTCTCTACGTCATCTTTCAATTAATTCACTTATCATCTATCAAAGGATTCATACAGCAACCACACATTCATCATTCTAAAATTATTCAGAGACTTCTCTCTTTTTAATATTCGAACCCAACCGAGGCCTTTATTTCGAAGGTCTCCGTTGTCCTCGGGGCAGCTCCCTGCACCTCGTGCCGACTGTCTTTGACAACTAGTCAGTTATCTGAAACAAACTTGACGCAGACCGTATTCATACGTCAAGCTGCTTGGCACGCAGACCGTATTCATGCGTGCAAGCCTGTCTAACATGCAGGCCGTATCCATACATGAGAGACGTCCGACAAACGGATCTGAAGTTGACTACACTAGCCAGCTTATACAGCTTGGAGCACGCCAAACATCATAGCAACAAGCACCAAAGTGTAGCGACAAACGCCAAGCGACAAACGCCTGAGTGACTAGTACCACAGCGACTAGCACTTACACTTAAGCAAATTGGAGAAAAATACTTACTCTCAAAGAAGGCGGCACAAGTGTTTGGGCACCACTCGCCTTGCCATGGCACCATGTGTTGAGCCGCGGCCTGCGTTGTCTTGCCGTAGCCACCGCTCAACAAGCGCAGTGTATAGCGTCCACTGGGTAACACCTCTACCACTTTGTAGGGGCCACGCATACCGGGATCGAGTTTTCCCGTTACCTGAGAAAACTTAATAACGAACACACAATCGTTAATATTAAATTGGCGAGGTGGGTGTCGCCCTTGGTTTACTCGTTCGTCCTGTTTATCTTGATTGTTCTTCAGCAACTGACGAGCTCTACCTCTGGTGATCTCGCGTAAGGCTTCCCGGTTGGGCGTGCTGTCTTTAAAAGCCACGTCACGTATCAACGCACGAACCACAGGAGTTGTAGCTTCAGTACCGATCAGGAGGTTAAGTGGGGAAACTTGTGTTGTTTTTTGTTTGGTGACATTTAACACTAACTGGAGCTTCCACAATGTACCTGACCAGCTAGCCTTCTTGTAATTAGTCTGTATACGTAACATGTTGAGGATAGTTCGCATATACCGCTCGGCCTGACCGTTAGCGTGATGCATCTCTGGTGTTATGTAGTGCAAATTGCAACCAAGTTCGTTTATCCACGTTACAAAGTCATTGGATTCAAACATACGTCCTCTGTCCGTGACCATAAGCTTAGGAACTCCAAATAGTGAAACGGCTTGTGTAATAACGCGCTTTAGCTCTATGGAATCTTGTCTAGTAATGGGGTACAGTAAGGAGTACTTAGTGAAAGCGTCTACTATAAGGAGGACGAATTTGTACCCTTCCGATACTGGTAAAGGACCTAAAGCGTCGACGTGCACGGTGTCAAAGGGTGTGTCTGGTTTTTCCCAGGAAGTTATATTTTGTAATGGGGCACGGGGAACTCTTTTTTGAGAAATACATACGAGACAATGGGCTACGTATTTAGCTACGAATTGTCTTAGGCCTGGGAACCAGAAATGTCTCAAAATAAGATCCAGGGTCTTTTCTACACCGATGTGTTCGTGTTCATCATGGAATACCCTAAGAAAACTGAGTCTGTGACCCTTGGGAATGTAACAAAGCATTCGGGGTTGTTCACCTATCGGGACGTATTTGTAGTACAAAATATCATTTTGCACCGAGTAACGATTCGTATCTAGACTACCGTCGCGAAGTTTCTCAATAAGCTCTCGAGTCTCATTGTCTGCCGATTGAGCTATTTGAGCCCAGTTACGAGGTCGGGATATTTGATTGACGTTAACTACTGGGTTTCGACTCAGGTAGTCTGCATGTGGCATCATTACTCCTTTCCGATATTCAATCGAGAATTCGAAGTCTTGGAGGTAAATCCACCAACGTGCAACACGTGGTAACAAGTCCTTCTTTCGTTTGGTAGACTTAAGGGCATTACAGTCCGTGACTACTACGAATTTTAACCCTACGAGGTAGTGCCGGAAATTTTGAAGAGCCTTAACTACGGCAAGAGTTTCGAGTTCGTAAGAATGATATTTGCGCTCGGCCCCTTGGGTAGACCTACTGAAATAAGCTACGACGTGTTTTTTTGAGTCGGGGTGGACTTGTATGAGAACAGCACCATAACCTGCACTGCTGGCGTCCGTGTGGACCTCGGTTGGAAGGTTTGTGTCAAAAATCGAAAGAATTGGCTCATTTGTAAGTTGTTTAATGAGGTATTGGCGAATAGACTCGCATTCGGGTGACCATTGGAATTTGACATCCTTACGGGTTAAATGAGCAATTGGAGCGGTTCGAATCGCGTAGTCTTTAATGTATCGCCTAAAGTATCCCGCTAAACCAAGGAATTGGCGTACCTGTTTTACGTTTTCTGGTGGCGTGGTATTAGCTAAAGCTTCTACTTTTCGAGGACTCGGCCTAACCTGACCCTTACTTATCACTCTGCCTAAATACTCTACCTCGGTTACAAGAAAAGAGCACTTACGAAGGTTTATCGAAAATCCCGCCGTGGTGAGAGTATTCAGTACTTTACGTAACAACTCAATTCCTTCATTCACGGTATAACTCATAAGGAGTAATAAAACAAGCAAGCAATCGTTATACTTTTCAAAACACAGCAAAAAATAACGGTTTTCTTATTCAAAGGTTGTTTCAAATTAACTAATTTTAGAAAGAGTGGGCAAACTAGTTCTTTATCCCACTTCTGATATAAGGTTCAGAAGTGGAAATGATTAAAAAAAACACATTTCAATAAGAAAACCATTTAATAAATCAAAGTTAAATTGGTTCGGATTATAATGGCAAAAGTAACAAAATAACGGAATAGCGATTGCACACTTTTAAAATACAAAACAGCTCACGTGACCTTTAACCGAAGGAGATTCCCGTAGAGACGCCCGTACGTCGTGATCGCCAACGAAAAAAAAGAGACTTGACAGTTAACAGATACGCTATTTATAGGCAGTCCGGTGACATGGGGTTGCCTGTTCCTTACACTATTATATTATTATATATAAAGAATATTATATATTTATTAAATATAATACTATAAATGCGAAAGTGTGTCGGTCTGTCTGTCTGTTACCTCTTCACGCTTAAACCACTGAACCGACATACCTAGATGAAATTTGGTATAGAGATAGTTTGAGTTCCGGGAAAGGACATAGGATAGTTTTTATCCCGATATTCCCACGGGATCGACACGTATGCAGGTGAAACCGCGGGGCGCAGCTAGTAGATTACAATGGTAAGTCTAGCCATAACATGAATACTATGTATACAGTCCTGCACAAAAGTCTGCCGACAATTTGAGCGGTCGCGAGGTTCCATTAGCTCATCAAGACGCTTTTGTACGCAGACGTGGCGGAAACAGAAGGGATTTGATGTATAATCTGTGAGGACGCCCTATGCGCTCTTACCATGGGAACTCGAGGGAAAGGTGATGTTTTGTCCAACACGTTAGACGGGATCGAATGTACGACTTCAAAATTTTCGCTTACCGACAGGTTATGATGGAGGCAAAAAGTCAGAAAAAGTCTAATAAGTTTTTTCAAGAAGGCCATTAAAAGGCACTATAAAACGTCAAAATTTACAAGAAAATAGAATACTTAATTCAATTTTCTTGTAAATGTTTACTATTACGACCTTTCCATGTTCGTATGGAGAAGAATGGGCAAGAAATTATATAGATACTTATTAAAAGGTTTTACAATATTTTGTGTACCCAGTACCTATACAAATTTAGGTAGGTACTTTTTGGATGCAAAATGAGCACTTTCAATGAATTTCGAAAATCTTCAGCATTGTAAGCTGTCTTAAAAGGCAAAAGGAAATATCGGATTCCCATGGGATCGACACTAATGCGGGTGAAACCGCAGGACGCTGCTAGTACTAACTAAACTATTAATGTAACTATATAACTAAGGGCTGATTTTTCAATCGACAGATAATTTTTATTCGTGTTTGAATTGACGTCTGACAGATTTTGCATGGAAGAACTGTCAAAAATTCAAAATTATTCGTCGGATAAAATGATCTGGCTTTGAAAAAATCAGCCCTTAAACTAATAAATAGCATCGAAATATTGCTCCGCATCGCTGTCGACTGTTAATGACATGTACCCATGAGACTGTCGGCATTGCCACGTTGTATGGCAATACTTATCTTCTGGCTAAGATAAAAGTCAGCCCTTGGGTCACGGGAAGTGTCAACCATAGTCTAATAGTTCTAAAACCTCTTGAATTTAATATTAAATCCAGGTGATATAAACAAGCCGTTCCTTAGTAGGAGCAACACCATCAAAAGATACGTTTGAATAACTTGCAGCAATAATCGTTGATTGTGTCGTAACCAAGTTCGCTGGTACATCACAACGACTCTTTTGTGGTTTAATTGTACGTAGTTCTGTTGTTAATGTTCGGCTTTGAACGGAAATATTCAGATCCATGGTGGAGAAAGAAAAGGGGGAACTTTAAAACATTTTAGACAAGGTTACAGTATAGAAGCTGACACTAAAATGTATAAAAAAGTATATAATAAAAAAAGGGAAGAGCACATTGGGCATCAAAAAATTCTTCCACATTGCTGTCAATGGTACAAGTGCCCAAAAGGCTAGAAGCATTGCCACGTTGGATGGCAATGCTGATTCTTTGGGCTAAAAATAGGCCAGCCCTCTGGTCACGTGATGAGTCAACCAACCGCTTGGTATGACAAGGTTTGTTTCGAACTAAGTACAATTTGCTTACTATTTTGCTTTTTAGCGATAATTTACCTGTTCTGCTAGAATAGATAAGCTAGTTACAAACATAAATGCTTTGGAGTTCCTCAAGGCATGAAAGCCTACACGAATCACTGCGCTCCAACAATAAATTATGTCAATCATGAACATTTTAATTTGGAGTTACCTCTGGATTACTTGTTGAATGGCAATCGAAGATAGAGATGGAACTGTAATATTAAAGCGCCTGTAATCCTCGAAGTATTGGGCAAAGACGTACCTATAGAACACCCACATTGTGCGAGTTATGATTAAGTCCCATATAACAGGAGGCGGCCCTATTTCCAACAAGGCACAAATCCAGATTCCGTGATGAAACTGTAATTAATTGATCATCTTATGAAAACACAAGCCTAGCTACACATGAAACACAAATCAAACAGACACATAGGTACCTACACTGAAACCAAATACAACCCCACAACGATACATTTCACTCAAATCAAATCATTGTTATTCCAACGACCACGAAACGATAATGGCGATTAGTATAATGAAATGAAAACATTAGAGCCAAATAAAGACAGTCACGGGGTAGGCAGATAAATAAATTTACACTCTATTAAGCCGCAGTGATTCAGCTAGTAGGGACAGAGGGAAGGAGGGTCGTGGCGCCGCAGTTCGCACACATTATGAGGAAGGAATAGCGAATATAATAATCTTAGGAGATGATCTTCCTTATAAAGATTGAGATAAAGGTTTCCCAACGTTTTAAGACATAGCTTATGATGAAGAAAATGTAGTAGAAGGAATGGACTAGTTATGTAGGATTCAAAATAACGTGTCGCTTTTTGCATGACGATCAGTATCAAACAATTTTGTAGTTAATATTATGCAATAGAGATGCTCAGATTAGAGCAGAATTCATAATTATAATAATCAGAAGGTTACCTGCCAAAATCTTTAATTTGAAGAATCTAAATCATAAAATTGATTTAATTTGAATTGTATTCTGAACACTTATGAACAAAAAAAAAACATTAAAATGCTACAATGGCACTTAATAACTGTCAACAAAATATTATGCTGTATTGATGATTTCTTCATAAAACTCGGTCACAGCGGAATGCGGACTTGACAATAATGACTCAATACCTTTGCTTCATTTCTTATTTACGTCAATCGTAAAAAGACGATAAGATCTACATCAAATGTCATCGGTTTATGTCTCATACTGAGTGTTAAATGTCAATACACTTCAATTTCTTGTTGGAAAAAGAGGTATTTAGTTTAATGTCATTCGTTTCTTGCATGTGTAGACCGGTTATTCAATAGGCTGTACGACTTTATACGTGGTAACACTTTGACCTTGAGCTACCCTACCGCAGCTCACGGAGTTTCAATATAAATGAAGGCCAGCTGAAGCTCCCTCTCGAGGAGAGGCGAGTTGTGTCCTAGCAGTGGGAACATTTTAGGCTGATTATGATAAGAGGCCAGCTATACTGATTTTTTTTTCACACATATCAGACGATCAGTGGGCCATACTTACGACCCAGTGGGTCCCTCGTGGCAGGCCCAGACGGAGATGGCAGGATGAGCTGGACTCCTTTGATAAAGATTGGTCCTTGGCAGCTCTGGACAGAGAGAGGTGGAAAGAGAGTAGGTAGGCCTTTGCAAAACAGTGGGACATTGTGGAAAAAAAAAATCTAGCGTAACACTCGTAACCAGAGTGCATGTATGACAGTAAAAGAAGCAAAAGGAGTATGTCAGAATCGCAGCAGGTGGCGTTCTGTAATTTCTGTCTCGGAAGACGGTGTGAGTTTGTGTATGTACATGAAAAAAAAAAAGGAAGCTGTACATAGGTACCTAACAGTCTCGAACCGAAAATCAGTGTATTAGTTCAAATGCTGGACAATCTCACTGATGCGCTAACGCTAAACTGATGCCGACAGGTACTAGAATTTTGATGACTGATGAATATTTTGTCATCCATCTGCTAGCCGGCAGTCCTGCTTGCAAGCGTGTTTAGCGTTCATGGAAGTCATGTTTGAAGTTCAATGAAAACTAATGCTGTGCTGTTTACATTTTGAGAATGTAGATTTTGAAGACGCATAGATACTTCGATATTTTTACCATTTTCTATTGTATTAAGTACCTAGTACTTTTTGACAGGCATACTTTGTCCTCCTCACGGAGGTCCTCCCATACCTATTAACAGTGTAATTTTAAAACATGGTAACAGCCAATTATTTTGAAAAGAGTAACCATGGAATTTCTTGCCGGCTCTTTTCCATAGGAAACGACCAATTGGAACCGTGCACCTAGCTTCCGTTTCATAAGTGCCTATGTAGATTTATACGAAATAAAATATTTTGAATTTCAATTTGAAAACAGTTGAAAATGAAATTAGCTATTGTCGAGACGATGCAGGTAACTACCTATACTGTACGCGTAGCATGAACACCGTAGAAACGGCCTTCTATTCTTCAGTCGATAAAAGTCTGCAATGACGACCAATTTTTCTTTACTTTTGACACTTAGGGGTAGAAATATTTCTTCTCAACATGTGCTCAACAGTCTACTTACTCGTACATCACATTGGACCTAAACAAGAATCTGGTCCCCGTTGCTATGGGAAGAATAAATATGTCTTTGTCTTCATAGAAACGCAAGGCCCTTGCTCGAGCAGAAGAGAGGTCGAGCTAGATAGAAAGAACTTTGTCTATTCTTGGTAGACTAGAGATAGAATTGGTCATGCTACGTGAGCAGAAAATATTCGAAAAAATAAACGGAAGAAAGATTGGTACTGTCAACCCAACTATATTATGCCCAGGTCTATTAAGCCATAATAGTCATTTGACTCACATTTACCTTGACGTAAAAAATATATATCAAACGGGTAACGTTAATGCATCGCGCTGGCAATCTCAAAATCGAGGGGTGCATAATTTATCATACAGAGCCACTGCCTTATATGTGAAGCTATTTTGGGGTTTCGCAGCAGAAAAATGTCAGGTGGAAACGCTTAAAAATGTCCTTTTGACGGCGTTAATTTGGTGTGATGCTTTAGGCAGAGTGAAATAACTAGTGGTACTAGTTGTTAGTCCATTTAAATAATATATTATATTAGTTTATAAATAACAATAATAATACTGGCTTTGCAGCAATTTTGTTTATTGTTGTAAAATCCAGGTCGACATCGCAGACACAAAATTCAGTTTTGATTTCATTTCTTTTTTCTACCACAACTTTCCCAGTAACTCAAGAGAATGTTTAGCATATTATCAGCCTATAATGTTCCCACTGCTGGGACACAGGCATCCTCTCGGTGAGAGGGAGTGGGCCGTAATACACAACGGGGGCCCAGTGCGGGCTGGTAGAAGTTACATATCTTCGAAAAAAAAAAAAGATTAATAGATTAAAATTAACAATATACGGAATGACGTATTGCAGTCGCTACACGCTTGCCGCATTTTTTATTACATCACACGTCTCTGTGAAGAATGAATTTCAAATGGTGTCGGAAGTTTGTGTTGGGGGAATAAATCCTAGCCCCGTACTATGAGAAACAATTAGATGATGTCTGGACGAGAAACTATGTTTAGGTGAGTTGGGTGTGAGAATCGATGATTAACAATAAAGAAGAAGAATCGAGTGATTATTGTTTAAAAAAAAACAAAGATGAGGAAATGAGAGATAATAAAAAAAAAGGTTTAAAGCATTTATTTCAATATCAGGAACTTTTTAACCGTCAAGGAGTCGGTCAGTTAAAAATGTATTTTATTATAATTATGTAAATTGTACGTACGTTAGGTAAATATAAATAGAGTAATATTTATGATAGAAGAGGTAACAGTTGTATAATTTAAGTAATGCTTGCAATGCAAGCATTTCGATCGAGAAAACCATTCGTTTTAATAAACTTAAAAACTATTTTTCCAAAAGAAACCGCATGTGAAATCATACTTCTTAATTTTTTTGGTCCTTTGGTCGGATATTATGATTTAAATCTCAAAATTGTTCTCTAAAATTACGAAGTATAAAATTATTAATTAGTAAAACATGTAAGGTAACACAAAGACATGGATCTCAATTTAATCCTTAAAACCTATGACAGCTATTATAGCAGTGCTCACAATCTCAGATAATTTACTTTCCATCGCCACTTAATCAATTATCTACTTTAGCGAAATGTGTTCTAAGTTGATTTTTGAGTGACCATTTGTAACAAAAAGATCCTAATAAGTTTTTGGTTGCAATGGAATTTGAAATTTGTTTAGTATGACATTCAGTTTTTTCTTCCATAACTTGAAAACTATTTCAAATTCTTAATTCAAATATATATGTCAATGTCAAATATAGTCAAGATTGCGAGTGAAAGGAACTCGATGCAAAATTGAATATAAGCGATATCTCTTCGACTTTAAACGAGCAACAAGTAAGGATACAAGCTGTTTTAGGGTGTTAGAAACTTGAAAGAAATATAAGCCTTGAATCGGCCTGTAGTGTGATATATGATGTACCATTATGATATCAAAGACGACTCTAATATTGAATTACACTCTTGAGTCGAATGGTTGCATTCTGTACTTCGATAGCAAAACTTATGGTTAAATATTTTAAAATAGAATAGAATATCTTTATTTTGCATAAAATATATGTTACATAAAAGTCATCAAAAAGTCATCAAATATACGTACGTTATTTTACGATGCAGAAAATACCTTAAAAAATTTATAAACACACTTCGATTATTACTAGGTACCTACCTACTGAAATCATGTGATCAAAAATACTTAAAAAAATATTTAATAATAATAAATATATAAAATATTGAATAAGCTTCTTTTTTAAATAATTGGTTATAGATTGTGACAAACATTTTACATATAAAATTTGTTCTCAAACAGTGCTTCTACATCTTGTGACAGCTAGTACACAAATAGTAGGTAAAGCGCCGCCATTTTAAAATATTAAATTGTTTCAAACATTTTGACTGTTCGATATTTGAATGTTGATGAGGTGGACTTCAGAACATGATTGACTTTTGTCCCTCGTGGTCTGGTCTTCTTGTTTTCTTTGGATACTGTTCGGTTTTTCGTTATCATGATTTTAGTCTTCAGTTTTGTAAAACCAGTAAATATGTAGCTGTTGACACTTTAAAGCAGATATCGCTTACAACTATACATTTTGTACATAATCTATATTACACCTACAATCAAAGTTGAACCTTGTCCGTCTTAAAATAGAGTCGCAATTTCGCTGACTGACTCCCGCCAACAAAACGACAACCAGCGACATTTTTTTTATCAATCCCTACCGCAGTAGGAACATCTATCAATATCGTAAATTTGACTATAACAACGTATTTCTGGTTTACCGGTAGCGTATGTCTGTGCGTGCCAGAGTACTAGGGGAGCAGAAATTAATAAGAGGAAACGCGATTTTAACGACTTCCAGACAAATTGATGCGGAACGATCATTTGTTATATTCGAAGTTTGGGGCCGTATTCTGGTGGATTCAATAGAACTCAAAGGTGAATTGTGCGATAATGTCGATCATTAATGTGAAGATGTGTATTTTACTCATTATCCATGAAGAAGAGATTATCCATTTTATTTGCGTTTCTTACTTCATGCTGAAGATAAAAACAAGAAAAAACTTTTTGTAATAAAAAAATCTTGTTATAGTACCATTACAAAATTTCAAGAAGATCCACAGCGGCTACTTACTACATAAAAGTAAATAAACAAAACTTAGGTAAATCAATGATTTGCTATTTCTAACTCCATCTTTAATTTCGGTCAACACCTTCAAATTATACCGTAACAGAATACGTCCGCATTTTGTCAGCCGGCCCTCCCCGACTATTGTAAACTTGATTTGACGTCCAAAACAATATGGCTTCCATCTGGCAGCTGACAAGAAAACAATTTAGCTGCTAACTATTAGCAACTCCCCAAGGAACAGTAAGTTATACCTCTCATAGAAACAAAAACAAAAATAGATTTTAGTTACAATATATTTACACGATAATTTGAGAATGTAGAAAAAAAGCATAGTGAAAGTATCAGCTGTTTGTCAACTCTTAAGTTGTATGGGGTTGACTGAGGCAAAGAAATCTTTTCTTGCAGCCGCCTTTTGCACGGCAAAAGAATCAATGATTATGGGATCTTTTTGGAGAATCCCTTGTGGAGACAGTTTAAAGCTGTTGATGTGTTAAGTTGAGCCGTTGCTGATCCTTTATGGAACAGCGCATAGATTTGAAGTTCAGTCGTGTAAAACAGGGAATGTTTTCTTTACAATAAAAACATTCTTATGTTACTACGAAATTCTAAACCTACATTACTTTAATTGTTTACCTACTCAAACACGGACTAGATTGAAAGCTCGAATCAGTCTGCAGAGCGCGAAACAGATGAAAATGATGCAAAAAAAATTGTAAATAAACAGATGCAAGTTATTTACATACAGCGAAATCTCATCGACGATGCGGGCAGCCTCGTAACATGAGGTGGATACTATAGGTTTGCGAACGAAATTGTAGAGGAGAGAAAAATAAGTTTAGGAATATCTACGGAAAGGGTAATCTTAAAGCTGATAAGACAGCCTAAGATGTCACTACACTTTTAAAATATAAAAATATCAAGGCAGAAGAAGATCCTGACTGTTATATGTTTCTTAATAGTATGAAATTACGTTCATTTTTGAAGAAAATGATCAGATCACTTCAATTAATTATTATATACGTTCTCACGTCGATTTGCGTCGTACAACTTACAAAGAACCTACTTAACAAACCCGAACGGGGCCCGCGGTTTGGATTGCGGTCCACTCCCTCTCACAAAAAGCAGGCCTGTGACCCAGCAGTGGGAACATTATCGGCTGATTATGCTAACTTCTAAAGAAGACGAAACTAGTGCTTAACTTCAAACTGCTTGCAATCCGAACCCAGGGTGATAGCAAAAGAAATCCTTGGCCTTCGCTCTTCGACTTCTGTGCAAGTGCAACAGTAAAACAGAAAGAAGAAAAAGTACGCACAGCACACCTTCTAAACAACTCGAAAGCAACTCACCCAGTCCAAACTAACACTGGTATCTCCCCACTCAGCTCTGTCATAAATGATACAGAATCAACTCAGAATTTGCATGCGGACGAGACATGTTTGCAAATCATATGTTGCGATTTACCAAGACTAGGTACATATGTACTTAGTACGTTTGCTTTCCTCCGAACTGCTCGGCTATTCATGCTAAATATCGGGAATCTACACCTTGTTTGGGTATTGTGTTTCGGCGAAGTGTATTTGGGAGTTTTCAGCAGTTTTAAAGGTAGCAGTTCGTTTGGATGAATAGTTAACAGTCTTCATGATTTGTATTAAATCAATTAATCAATGCCCCATTGATTGATCAATTAGTGAATAATTGGTATGAGAGAGTGGACGACGTATAACGAGACATTCTTATTCTAAATCCCGCCGACCATATTGCTACCTTTTCATTTCTTATATTAGAAATAAGCGTATTGAGGACCTAGAGTATGTATGTAGTATTTTTGGAGTGAGAGAAAATGACCTTTGGTGCTTGATCCTTTTCGTCTGAAAGTAAACTTGTGCCTAGCCAGGGATTTTGGGCGTGTCAGAAATGTATAGGGAAAGCATTAGGACACAGTATTTTGAACAAATCCAAGTGTAGTTTAATTAGATTGTGCCCGAGTGTTTAAATTGTAATTAGGACTCATTTGAACCTCACATATGTTGAGGAAACTGAAATTACTGACTAAAATTTCAGGGACCAGATATAATTCCGTATTACATGGAAAATTAAAGTTTTAGCCTCTCCATTTCTGGCTGAATAGGGTAGTAGACTGATAAATTAGATACATTGTATCCATTCTATACACATACCGTAGAATGCAATGACATATATTATAGTCCTCCGTTTTATAGAGTTATGCATTCTCAGTTCCATACATTTATATTCTTGTACTTTCGAATTTATCAACCCGCACTGGACCCGCGTGGTGTATTACGACTCACTCCTTCTCAGAGAGAGGAGACCTGTGTCCCAGCAGTGGGAACATAATATTCTGATTATGCTACTTTGAATTTGAGACAATAGGAGAACGGGAAATAAGGGAAAGCACCCGTAGAAAAGACCTTAAAGTTTTGATTAATCTGAAGTTTAATGTTGTGAAATCAGTAAAATTATTTAACAAGTTGCCTTTAGATCAGAAGGCCAATTCCCGTAATTAAAAATGTTCAAAATCTAGTCGCAATCTCATCTCAGCGACAATAAATGTCAAAAACTTGTCAAAAATGATTTTGATGAGATTGAGACTGAGATCAGACTGAACGTTCTTAAAATTACGAGAACTGATAATTTGTTCCTCCCTCTGATCATTTGTATCTGAAATTCAAAAACAAATTATTGTTAATGAAATAATTACTACGACTATCATCGTTTTGCTTTAGTTGATACTTCTTAGAAATCTATCAACCCGGTCAACGACGAAGCATTAATATAAACATGCAGTGTTAAATCATACCGCGCGTTACCCGGAACACTCAACCAGACAGACGGACGTATAAACATTATCCGTCAGGAGATACACAAACGGACAGTAGCTGATGTTACCAGCGGCGGTGACTAATGAAGTGTTTGTTATCATGCACTCCCACTGTATAATGTAAAGGTTGCTCCAGTGAAATGTTACGTAAGAGTTGATTTGGGCTGGCGAAATAGTGATAATTATAAAAAATTACTAGCTTGTGCCCGCGTGATATTTCTTGTCCCCCTGACCCACCTAGTCGCATCGCATCGCCTACCAGCACTATCACTTCGTTTTCGCTTAGAATTATTTTTAACTTTTTTTCTTATTGCTGGGCTCCTAAGGATCTTAGTGTGATGTTAAACAGTCTAGAGCCTTCCTCAAGAATTGGGCTCACAAATACAATACAAAAAAAAACTGCACGTTCCAGAGACTGGTTCAAACAAACATACTTTTCAGCTTTGTTTTTAGAATAGGTTGCACTTGTGATTCAATCGACCTTATAGAATTGTAAATTCCCTACTTATAAACATTAGTAACTCCTCTTTTATAACTTTTATTAATTAGTTACTACAAACAGTTTTTGCTCTGACCTTCATGAGAACTGAAACCAGCACCAGTGGTCATTTGTCTTATTTGCTCTTTATAGAGTTGTATAGGTACTAATCTCTAAAAGGTTTAATCTGCACCAAATTGATCCGCCCAGATCAAAGGACCAAATAATGCAACCAAAACTCCGGTGTCAAATAATTTGGATATAGGTACGGCTGTGTATTCAGCAAGTTGCAGCGCCCTCTTTGTGCAGTAATGATGACGTGGTGTCGCCCACCGCACTTATTAGTATAGATATAACGAGGATGGGGAGGTCCTGGATGTGGTAGTAGAGAAATGGTGCTACGCAAAAGGATTTGTAACAACATCTACACCGCCACATGCGAACTACGCATAACACTAACGTCACGCACAATCCTGCATCGCGCAAGAAGAGCAACAGCTCGACATGAATCATCGGGCAGTTGCCTACCAGACATAACACCCGCCTGGTCGGAGGATCCTGCCTTTTCTATGAAATTAAACTTAGGAAGAGTGAACTTTACACCCTGTTCCTCATACCTCTAATGATATAGAGATTAATCACTGTAACCAATTACAAGCAAATTATAGAACTCAATCTAAAAAGCGCGCTATGCGACATTAGTTGAAGAGCTTAGAAAGGTAAGTTGAGTTCTAAGAAAAGAGAACTAACCTAACTTACCTAATGGCTTAGCAACATTCTCAAAGTCGATCGATGATCTATTTGAAGTCTGTGCTTCTAAGTGGTGTTGCAGCAATTTACTTTTACCACGAAAGTAAAATAAAACCCTAATACCTACTTTTTAAGCTGTAACGGCAATCAAATGTTGCCACATCCAGCCACAACTACATCTCGTTCAGAATCACCTAGACAAATTCACCCTCCGACATTGTCGCTTTGATCTGGTACTGATGTTTTGGTTTCCACTCAGCACCCATGCATCGAGGGGACACTACCTAGCTATCGATGTCGCCTACAATTTGAGACCTCCTTGTCGATGATTAATTCCTGGTACCTTTGTTTAGGTGTCACACAATAGGTATTTGTGTTTTTTTTGTGAAATTATTTTGTAATTATGTATTTATACATTTAGGTACCTAATTTCTATTAAAAATAACGTCGTTTCAAATTAAAAGGGCACCTACTTTTTTTTCTATTATTTGTTATTCGGTCCGGAATAGGTGTGATCTGTGTAATATTCAGTTGATTCATACAACCCTCTCAAAATTGAATTCTTGCACTGAACTGTGCAGCATGCAGGTCACACGTCTAGGTCGTGTTGAAAGCCTCTTAAAGACGTTAACGACTGAAATTCACTCAGTTTCTGGAACGGTAAGTCTTAATAAACTGTAATAGAAAACTGAAAGATATATTGTTTTTAAAATACGAGGGAAATTATTACATTTAGAGTCTTTTGAAAAAAGATTTCTATGGGAGACGTCGTCGCATCAAAAAATGTGGCTTATGACATCTTTCATTGCTAATTCTACATTCATTGCCAGTGTCGCAACGCATTACATAATGTATTGTCTTTGGTTTGATGTACACGCACATGTAACATCTAGCAATGGACAACGTGGTCTACGTTTTGGCTTTTGACTAATTTGTATTATTGTGTGTATTTTGTCTACTTTTTTTTGTAATCTTTTTATGTCTCCTTATTGGTTCATACTTAAGATACTGAGGATTATTATGTTTACCATAGATATAAGAAAGAAGATGTTTACTTATGATTTAAGGATATTGAAATACGCGTAGGCTGTTGATATATTTAGGGGTTACACATTCCCTGAGAGTGTTTTTACCTAAAATCTGTACAAGATACCCTTTATTCTTAGAAATAAAATACACACAGTTAAGAACTATAAAAGCTTAGATTCCACAAAGCTAACGACACATTACCAACAGATGCTGCCAAAAAGACCATATTTGCTTACATTCAAGTGTTTCTAATATAATAAAGTCGGATAAAAATAATAATATCACTATCTATACGATATGCACCCCTGTGCATGATGGACTGAAGCCCACAAAAACTAGATAGAGATCGCTTGTGAAGTGACGCGTAGCAGTCAGCTGAGCGCGAAGCCACGAGGAAATGATCATGAGGGGCTGCATGGTACCAGGGCTGCATAGATGACGTGGATAATGTTTTGGATTATGAGTGATTGAGCGTAATTTGTCGAGGACCTATACAGTACACACTTCATAAAATAAATGCGCAAATGCAGAAATTTAAATCCATTGCATATTATTGTTAGGTTATGATGTATTTTTAACGAAAAGTTACGAAGTCAAGTCAACTTTGCAAGTATGTAGTAGGTACTTTGTAGAAAAACTGCATAAGTAATTATAATGACTCAATTAACATTTGACGTGTAGTAGTCAGCTGAGCGCGAAGCCACGAGGAAATGATCATGAGGGGCTGGATGGTACCAGGGTTACATAGATGACGTGGATAATGTTTTGGATTATGAGTAATAGAGCGTGATTTGTCGTGTATATTTTATTTTGTGTGCTAATGGAATATGAACAATATAAGGATGAATTTTATGATTTTGTTAACAAGAATTTAATAACGAAGTTGTTTTCGCTGCACTGGTACTGTGAAAGAGAGGCTGTTTGTTAGTGATTGTTGTAATTTGGTATAACTTAACTACTCATGTAAAATTCATATAAGTTCGTGTGAGAAAAATCACATACTATAACTGTGAATTACCTACAAGTCGTCGAATATTAATAGTCGAGAGATGAGGTGCGTAGTCTTTGATTATTATGAGTAAGTATTCAATAAATGTATTGTGCAAAAATTAAATTCTGCAATTTACATTATAATAAGTATTGAGACAGTTACAACGGAATAAATACCAACTATAAAAGTATCACGAGGTACTGAATAATAAACCTATCTACCTAAAAACTAAACTATTTGAAACATTTGTTCAGTAGCTATTGTATTCATAAAAGCTTTTGAATACATATTCCGATAGTCTATTTCTTAAGCCCCATTAAAATCGACAAGTCTCAATAACAAGTCAAAACGGACAATACAGCGATCAAATCAAACGTGCAAAAACCTCAAAAAAAACACCTTGAAAAGCAAAACAAAACCAAACCGCTCACAAACATTCCATTATCACTTTCAGTAACTTTCCATTTCCTATTATCACTACCCAATTCGCCCACATAATGAATAGGGAAACATCCAAACATCCACTAGTCGCTGTTACCATGGAAATACATCATAACATCCACATTACTCCCTTCGAGGGTAGATCGGCGAATGTTTTTTATTTGATTTCGCATCCAATTTGCTCTCTCAGGCGCCAGAAGCGGTCTGATGATGGGAATTACTTTACTGTAGCTATGTGTGGCGAAACTGTTTTTTATGATGTGTTGTAAATTATTATAGACTAGTTTAATATGTAGGATTGACTGAACTTTTTTTAAAAATAAGATGTTTTGTTCGACTGAAACCTAGAATTATGTAAGGACCATTTCTCGGTGGATGATTTTGCTAACTGGGTTATCAATTTTACGTTTTGGATTGTACAAGCAATCCTGGTAGATTGGTACCTTTATCTTTAACTTGTTGTCGACTTGTTGACGAAATGGCGAGTTCACGTGACTATAAATAGGACCGACGAATAATATAACCAGACTGGATTAATGATCTCGTTGACCTTTACGAAAAGCTGACCTCATATTATCAGAATGGATATCTCGTCCGCTTCACTGTTAGAACCCCAAACTTATCCAATAATAAAATGATCTGAAGTGTTTCATAGGAAATCGGATAAAAAATATCTCGAAAAGCTATCATTTCGTCCACGAGCCACGGCTTAGCCGTAATAAATTTTGATGTCCATCAAAATATTAATAATGTTACTCAGGTATTTCAAATTCATCAATTCTATTGAATATTACGAGGTTTGAATAGTATTAATTGTCGAAATCATCATTTTGTATAATAGGCAAATAAAATACATTTCAATGGACTCCCATAAGAGTCATATTTGGTCACCTAAGATGCTAGTAGCTTGCCCAGGAGTGGGACAGCGCTGGCTAAAAATATTATTATAAATTAATATATTCTGCAGTTTAACAATTAATTCCTCAAAAGCTAACGCTCAATAAAGAAGCCTTTACAACCCATTCACAAAACAGCAAAACATTTCCACAAAGAGATCTATAATGACGCCCATTCAATATGCGTCTCAGACGGGACAAATCCTCAAAGAATGCGGCACATATGCAGCGATACTTAATTGGGTCTCAGGTGCGTTCGCGGAAGCAATAACTGGCGCGAATTAAATACCCGCTACATTTATACGCACGCGTGCAGACGCCCTTAGTTGTGGTACGGGGCATTCGTTATGCGACTAGTCGCGATTATAGAAATGGGATAGTTTTTCCTTATTGGGAATGAAGAATGTGGATAAAAGTTGCGTATATACCTATTACATCCATATTTATCTACCACACAATCTGCCTAAAATGTTGACTTTGCTGGGACACAGGCCTCCTCTCTGTGAGGGAACGTGCCATAATCCGCCATGCGGGCTCAGTGCGGGTTGATGGATGTCACGTCATGTTTTCGAACCCTTGGTTCTAGGCCGCCGTTGCTGTTGCCGTTTCCTCACGATGTGTTCCTTTACCGTTTTGAGAGCAATGGTGATGAAATTAATTATCAAAGTAAAGTGCCTGCCTGGGTTCGAACTCACGACCTACATACTCGTAAGGCTCGAAGGTGCATGGTTTGTGTCTTTTTCTGTAATTTTATGATGTGGATTGGAAAATCCTGATGCTTTTTATCAGTTGGACAAAATTTAAGTCGCGACGATTACACAAAATAAAGTAGGTACATACTCGTAATTTTAATAAAAAAGGCAATTAATCATGTTGATTAATTGTATTGTGCGAAAATCGTTAAAGCAAATTTAAGCGCAGTTTCCATAGGTAACTTTAATTGTATACGTTCCCGCGTAGTCGCGCAGCCAGGGTTTAAAATATTACGATTCAACACAGGATCATCATTAAGGGGATTGTAATATTTGTAAAATATTTCTTTTAACTGTTAGAATCTTTGTAGCCGTAGCCGATTTTTTATTTAAACACTACCGGGAGGTGCAATTTTTAAAATCCAAAACCCGATAAACAAACACTCTGGAAAACTTTTATTTTACGACTTGAGTAAAGACGAAAAAGTTTTTAAATTTAGGGCTTCAAATAAAAATTTCAATGGGTAGGTAGTTAAAATAAACTGGAATGTTAAAAACACCAAGTTAACATGTAGGTAAATAACGAATGAATTCATCAACAATTCAAGAGATAATCTTTGCCGCAAGGGGACCTCATTACGCAAAATAAAGTTGATTCATTGTTAATATTGGTCAAAATTATAATTTGAGTGAAAGTGCGCAATGGGCTTGTAATAACTTGATTGATTGGGAATGATAACGCCGCGCTGCCGCCCGCACCGCTTAGGGCTGCCATCTGGGCTGCGGCCATCTTGGAAAAAGTTAATAAAATTCTTTAATTTAAAAAAATATATATTATAATTAAGTACATATTGTATTAATTTTGAAATGGTAATTTATAAAGCAGATGGTGTTTAAATATTAGAGTGAGTGACATAGTTAAAAGTCATGTGTTTTGGGAACGAAGTAGTTTAATGGAGCTTGCGGTAGGAGTAAACTTGGAGAAATCGTCATGTAACGAAAAAGCATTATGCTCCTCCATGCGACTTTTTATTACATATAATAAAGAAAGCCAGAGAGAGAGAGAGAGAGATAGTGTACATGATTTTCGAGGGTGCTAAAGCCGATATAGTGAGGTCAAAATTAAAATCCAAGATGACAGCTACAAAAATTTTCAGATTCTTCGTCATAAGTAACCAATTTTATATATCCTTATATAAAATTGGTTAAATTTTAATGAACAAATCTAAAACATAATTAGATTATGTAACTTTAGGTGCTTTGCCTAATTGCTAATCAATCACTATAAAGTAAAACAAAACCTGCTCCACCAGAAAAAAAAATCTTTATTGAAAAACTGCTTTGACAACTCGGCAGCCCTATAATCGAAATTCGTCCAATAAATTACATCGATATTATCACGAAAAAAAAGGCATCATAAAAAAAATACGAGAGCGTGATAATTGGCTTCGAAACATAATTACAGTAGCGGGAATTATTTCCAACAGCCAACGTGTGGATAGACTCCTCCCAGCGGCCTCATTTGGCTCCAATGGATGTATTTCATCATTAAAATCCTATATAATTTCTTAAATTTTCATTATAGCACTGTTATTGATTTTTTTATGTCTCATTTGCTTCAAAACGAGAAACTTGCTATAAACATTGTTGTAGCCGTCTGTTTGTTTGTCACGACTGATTTCCTTGCAAAACGCGTAGTGTAATTTAAAGTTTGGTTGATAGCCTTAGTGACCGACGTTCAAAAATCAAACCCTGAATTCTCAAATGTAATTTTACTTACATGACACCACATAGGTAACATAATATCATGGCTGTAATCACCGAATTTCCACCTATAGTACCTGTATTTCGTCAGGTATGTTTAAGTCCCATGTAATAGGGGGCGAGCCTACTGCTATGAATGACTACTACGAAGCAGGAAAAGTCTTTCTGTCCCTACAATTCACTTTAATGTGACAGAATCCGCATCAGACTTAAAGAAGACTTAAAATTATTGTTAAATTTAGAGAAAAACACGAGCTAAATGATAAAAGAAACCTAAATCAAAAGGCATATTCTATTAATGAAGATAATGCAAGATATGTGGTTATAATGTGTGCGTTAAGAATTATTTAGTTATATTATGTTGTCATTTGTAAATATATTTAAAATTTAATGTTAATAGGTACATACGAAATGTTATTATATTTCTAACGATTTATATATTCTAAACATATTTTGTAACCAATATTGTTAACTTTGATAGAGGATATTGGATATAATTTAACTCTATTAGCATGTTATTTAAATATTTTACAAAAATTCTAACACTAAATTGTAATTGCGTATGCCTAATTGCCTACCTATTTTATATGTGTACGCCGCGCCGTTAACGGCAAAACAGAGATCTCTGCACCTATTATATTTCAAACACCTACGTTTAACAAATACAAAACTTTGACTTTGAAAAATAATGTTTTTTATAATAGATAATGGACTATTGCAGAGTTACTTTTAAAGAACTTATGACGTGTTACAACTGTAGTAAAATATTGGTGAAGTTACTGCACATCGTCTAGAATTAGATCTTTAAGTTGTCGTCCTTACGATAGTCTTGGGAAAAGATGTTCGTGGTGCAAAATAAAATGTAACTCCCGCGTGGCAAATAAGTGTATCTACGAGTATATGTTATTGGGTAGTGCATACGATCCCTAAAGAGTAAATAGGTACACGAATTATACATATTATAAGGAATTCGTTGTAGTATTAGACAACAGTAGCTTACTCGTTCTTGTCTAGTTCTTCAAGAGGCTTACCTGTAGGTATCTCTCTTCTGACTGGTAAGCCCACAGTAGGGCCAGCTTTCTGAGAGAGATTCAGTTTCATCACCATCATTGCCACCTGCAGAAGTTCACTGCTTGCCTCTTTCTTCTTCAACCCGTACCCCTACAATGCTGCTGAGTGTCTTCTCTTTTGCACGCCACTCTTCCCGATCTTGGGGTCCCGCATCCAACTCTTGCCTGCTACATTGGCCAGGTCGTCGTTCCACCTGGCTCATGCCCTGCCTATGCTCCTATGGCCACTGCTGGCTTCATAGCCACCTTTAAGTTTATGGTACTGATAAATATATATTTTTTTAGCCATTACACTCCCAATGCTGGGAAATGGCCTCCCCCAAGTCCTTCCAGGAACTCATTACCCGCGCTTTTGATGGTACCAATGTTCTTAATATTATATTTTATTTTCTCATGGTCCTTGACTTTTAAGTTCACTTTCATAATCTCTACATAAGTTAGCTCATGTTAATGGTGGATAAACACCCTAACTTAATGCTCTACTACTCTATTTACATAATCAAGGGTTGTAAGTGATACGTATACTTTGTAAGATGCTTCTTAGGGGTCTACCGCTAACTAATATTTTAAAGCCTGAAGCATTTTTATCTTTTAATAGCTCTTCTATGAAATAAGTTTCTATTTGGTTTTAATTATAAGGGTGGTAATGTCAATGATGATTCCTGGTTATGTTACTAACTGGGGTTAGTAAGAATTTTTTTTACTGAATTGAATTTGTAATTAAGAAAAAAATGACTGGGCTCTTGAATGTACGTTGCTGTTCTTTATTTTATGTTTAATGTAGTGTAACATTAGTTGTTATGAGTTTTATCTAAGCCATAGATTAGTCATTATTTATTTTACAATCTTGAACCAACTTCATAGTTGTAGGTAGATAGCTAGTTTAAAGCCTGCTAAAGTGTTCCTGACTTCTTAAAGGATGCCTCTTTCTTTTCTAGTTTTCGAGACTAGAGCAAACAGGTCTGCTCTACGCAAATGCGCTACTTCTGGTATCGTGTTCCCGTTTACCATCAGGCGAGACGATTGTCTAGCGCCTCTAGCTTATTTTGAATATAGAAAATGCTAATGACCCTATGGGATTAAGGGTTCAAGTTTTCTACAGTAATTATTTTCGGGATACTTTTTTTAATATTTTAAATTATACAGTTTAAAAGTCTATGATAACTTTATAATGTGGGTCTAGAACGAACGCGAGGAGTAAACGTAGATACCGTAAATTCAAACGATTTTAAAATTGAAAATATTCGTTTTGCACATTTATTTTGAGAAAGTTTTCAAGTTATGGAACAACAAACTGAATGTCATACATAACAAAGTTCAAATTCTATTGCAACCAGAAACTTATTTCGACCTTTTTGTTACAAATTGTCACTCAAAAATCAACTTTAAATAGGTACATTTCACTAAAGAAGATAACTGATTAAGTGGCGATGGAATGTAAATTATCTGAGATTATGAACACTGCTATAGTTTTACGGATTGTCTTATATCTACGGGTGATACCTACTTATTGCGGTTGTTGTAAAAAAATAAAATCCAAAATGCTAAAGATAGGTAGTTGAATTTTCGATTCTAAATCGTCGCGTGATCACGCTAGGCTTCAGCGGGGTAATTGCATAACACACATTCATTTTGACAGTTGAACAACATTTATTGCGTTATTTACCTTGTTGAGGAGACACATTTTTCAAACATATGTAGCAATGGATTAGCAAAATCATTCAGATTGTAGTTAAAAGTGTGTTACGCATTTAGATTTGTGTAGCATTTACTAAGGAGGTCTTCGAAACCGGTACAAACGTCAGTAGGTACTCAGGTAAACTCAAATGATGCTCTCAAAAGCCTCAAAGGCATTGCGGCTTACCGATGGTTCTGCGTCAATCCTGAAGGGTGCAAAGGGGGGATTATGACCAAATTGAAAACGTGTCTCAAGCGGTATTTTGGAACCGCCAATTAATGCGAAACGAGTTTTTGACAGACGTGTACGCAGATTGGGATGCATTTTGTTTGCTTTTTGTTGTTTATTTTTATGCACTGTACCTACTCCTAATTAATTTTTAAAGTTTGTCTGATTTATTTCAATTGTGAAAATTTATTGAGAGGATGAATGAAAGGCAATTACCAAAAGGTATTTACAAGGCAGATGAGGCGGACAAAAAGTGACGTTATTGGTGACATTAGTACTACTCGCAACTGGCGTGCGTGTATGACCAGAGGGGCAGTTCTCGTAACTTTAAGAACGTTCACAGTCTGATCTCAGTCTCAATCTGTCAAAAATACCTCTAATTTCCCTACATTTTTGACAAGTTTTTGACATTTGTGTATAGCCGAGATGAGACTGCTACTAGATTTTGAACGTTTTAAATTACGAGAATTGGCCTTCAGATGTATGAACGTAAACGAGGCAAAAGGAGTATGTAAGGATCATAGCAAAATGAATTACTCGTTTTTATCAATGAAACTTGAGACACATGAGATCTTCAAAACTATGCATTTTTGGACTACATATTCTGGGACTTTTTGTATTATTTTTAATAACCCGTTATGGGATATAAAAAAAACACTTTTTGCATTTTTCTAATGACTTTGTTTATAGGCCGACCGCTTAACTGAGACGTTGCCTGAGGTAGCTGCGCGGTGCGGGAGAGATGATAGAGTCACAAGTTGACGAATCACTGAGCTCTCGCATCACGTCACTACACCTCTCCCCGTTTTTCCGTTTCAGTTAAGCGGTCGGCCTATAACGGAATGTCCTAAGAATACAAAATCAGCCTATTATCTACCCACTGCTGGGACACAGGCCTCCTAGCTTCGAAAGTGAGTGGGCTGTAATCTACCACGTGGGCCCAGTACAGTCAGCTGATTGGTAGATAACACATGTCTTCGTTTTGGTTCTAGTTCAAGAAGATTTCCTCACGACGTTTTTCTGTGAGAGCACTGGTGATCTGGGTTCGAAGCCACGATCTACGACTCGTAAGTCGGGGCCGTTACTACTGGGCCACCAGTGCTCATAAGTTGAATAAGTTACAGGTGATAAGATAAGATAATTTTAATGATTTTGTAAAACATGAGTACAGTATGAAGGTCTTATAATTATGAGGTGGCTACATGTTTTGCCATTTATGGCGTAAGTACAAAATTAGTTGCACTAGACAAACAATCCAAAAAGAAAAAGAAAAAAGGTAAACTTCAGATAACTCTGCTAATCGCCTAGTTATAATTTATTTGATCGAAATAAGTAACATCAATAACTTTAAAACTATTTCAACTATATTGTTCTACCACTTTTATTTTATTTCACGCATAATAAACAAGTAAGGTACTCAAACAAATTCACTTTGCATACAGCCAGGGGACAAAGTTACTAAATAAATAAAAAAGGCCAAGTGAGTGTCGGGCCACGCACATTGAAGAGTTCCGTAGTTGGGATGGATATTTGCGCATGCACAGTATTAATTCTACCGGCCGCAAAAATAATTTTGTATTTCATTGAAGTTTTAATGAATTCTATGAAAAATAAAGTCGAAAATACAACCTCATTCTTTTTGGAAGTCGGTTAACAAAGTTAAACTGTAGTCGTAACAAAAATATCCCATATCTCAAAAAACTTAATGGCAAAGTCACTTAGAAACATCATAATCTTTTCAATTATGGGATCTAATGATACCCCACACTTTTATGTCCATTAAATTTATTTTTCATTCCTCAGTTACTGCATGTCAGATTTTCTCCTACTACTCCTAATAATATTTTCCGTAATTTTACTACACAATTGGTTAGCGGTGCACAGAATACCGTCTTCTTTAAAATTTTGATCGATATAGTGCAATTAGTCACCGAGTAAAATTACTGTGTCACATCTGGACAGACAGACAGCTGGTTAGACGGACGGTCGTACAAACAGACCGACAAACGCGGTGACGAAATTAAAAAGGTTCCCTTTTTGCTATTTGACTACGGAACCCAAAAAATGCACCATATTTATTATTATATCCACACGTCAGGCACCACAGCTGGACAGTGATGTAACGAGTGGAACTGGCTCCGTGACAGGTGCAAGCGATTATGGCAGGGCCAGGGGAAGCATGTACCATCGCGGACCACTTTTCAACCTTATTACAAATAAAGCATAAGGGTGAAAAGTGGTCGACCGCCATACCTTGTGAATATAATGTTAGGATATGTTCGGCCTGGGAGGTTACAACGTGTGAATATTGTATCAAATGAAGTTGTAGTAAAAAGGGGCTGTACCTAATTGGTAATCTAAAGTACTCGTATTAATAAAGCTGAAGAGTTTGTCTGTTTGAACGCGTTTATCTCCGGAACTACCAGCCGGATTTTAAAAATTATTTTTGCATTTGATAGCCCAATTTATAAGAAAGGCTATAGGCTATTTATCACCACGCCGAGGAGCCGAATAAAAAGTAAAAAAGTAGAACGGAATCTAAAACCAAGCAATAACGCGGGCAGGACAGAGTGATGAGATGCGAACGGTCGATCGAGAGAACAAGAAATTTCACGCGGATGAAGTCGTGGTCAGAACCTAGTTTTATATAAGGGTTTGTGATAAGAAACGCTTTTGGCTTTGATCAGAATTTTTTTTTTGGTTTCCCCAAATAATCAAAGATAAATTTTGGATCGTAATTCAAAGTCTAAATTTTTTGATTTTAATTTAAAAAACAATAATGTACAAAAAACAAGAAAATAATACATTATTTTCATAACAGTTCGTTCGACACGTCAGCTTTTCATGTCAATGGCGGTGTGAACGCGTGACATCACTCAGGTGCGTCACGCCGCGTCACGTCGATATGAAATTATTTTTGTCTGCTCTTATTGTGAATCCAGATTTTAACTTATGAAAAAGAATATTTCTGGTACAAAAATGCGTCGCATTGAATTTAATGTAAAACTGAAATGAAAAATTCGGTTGGATTTTTAATGATACGGTAGGAGCACAAAGAAATTGAATACAATAAAAACTATTTTATGAAAAAAACAACCGACTTCCAAAAAAAAACACTTAAAAGTGAAATATAACTTTAACTTGGGAAGTCGGTGTCAATAAACGAAAATGCAGAACCAACGGCACCGACTTCCGAAATTAAAATTATTTTTCACTTTTCTGTGTTTTTTTTTTTGGAAGCCGGGTTGTTTTTTTTTTTGTGAAAAAGTTTTTTTAAAGTTGCTTTTTCCGATGCTGGGACGTTAGTTGTTGAGGAGTTCTCCTGGTAAGAACCGGTAAGAACCAGGAGAACTCCTCAACAACCACTCACCATACGCATTGTGACGAGCATAAATTGCTTAGCAACCATATTAAAGTAATTGAATAGCAACCCGTGAAATATTTATCATTGAGTAGTTCTGATGACCATCTGTGGTCTTCATCATCAGCTCCACTTTACCAAATGATGATTTCCGAAAGCAAATCCTCAAGTTACTTTAAAAATTACCCAAATCGCTATAGGTTTGCCTATAACTTTTGAGGGCTTTCCTCAATTTCCATGGGATCCTCTCATTAGATTCCAACTTCATGACAATGAAATATCCTCCAGAGTATCTATAAAAAAAAAATTGGTCCACAATAATAATTGACGGAGAAATCGGTGAACATACATTAAAAAAAACATACATAAAGTCGAACATAATTATAACCTCCTCCTTTTTGGAAGTCGTTAAAAATGACGAAACTTTTTAACAATGTAGATGAATGCCTATATGCTGCCAGTCTTCTGGGCGCGTTTCCGGAACATTTACTTGTAACCCGTTCAATTGTATGCCGTAAAAAAATTAATAACAAGTGTACAAAGTAAACGAAAAATTCCACTGCACTTGAAATACGGCATAACGCACTGTTCCTGACCTTTCATTACCTCCCTTATGAAAATATTTTGACAGTTTTTTTTTACACGAAACTGAAGCCTGACAGCGTGACGTGTCGTCGCCACGGTCAATTTAATTGATAAATTAATTGAAACCCAACGTCATTTGCGGAACCCTATTCCCTGTTTGGGGTGATTTTTTGTCTACTTACGCCAAATCACCGAACATTTATTAATGTCTGACGAAATTTTTGGGAATTTGTCACACTCAAATGTTTATGCGTGTTTTTAGGTCATGCTACATTAGCCAGGGGAACTGACTTAATAGATACCATTTTTCAGTGGTTTACGTGCCGGTCAAACAAAGTAATACTCAGCGTTTTTACATACAAATATGCAGGTAAATTTATTTGAGTACCAAAATGGGTATATACAAATTACAATATTTTACTAGAATTAAAAACGGGCTTTTATAACTCCAGAAGCTATGTTGTAATGAAAAAACCTCTCTGACTGTGACAGACACCTAAAAAAGTGATCTTATAAAGGCTCCGTTTCACCTTTTTAGGAGGGAACCTTAAAAAATGGGCTCTGTAAAATTTTGGTAGGTCTGTATGTGTTTAGAGGAAGTGTCTTGCAAAGACATATTATTTCTTTTTAGCCTATGTTGTCCCACTGCAGGGCAAAGGCCTCTGTCTTGAGCTAATGTGGACCAATTCTGTCTATAGACGTCAAGCTCTTCTCGTCATCTTCGCCTTTGTCTGCTTCTCTAGTGAAGTTTTCTGGAACCCCACATGGTGGTCAATTTTGCCCATGACTCGTAAAGATATAGCTATCGCCAAACAACAAGTTCTAATTATAATTCCTTTGACCTTCATACACGACAGACCATGAAACGCACCTAAACTCGTAATAGAATATCCAAAATACACATTTGCAGTTCAATTACATAATGTTATTGCGCTAAAAGCAATGAATAAACGATCACGGGCGGGCGTCACCGGCTCCAATTATTCGCATAATCCACGGCCTCTTTAAAAGCAATTAATATTCCATTGATCCACCAGGGGATGGTCATCCGGGGTAATCTCCCCTGCCTGGTGATGATTGACACCTCAGGTGCCACACGTAGGTGATAAAATTATCTTGTACTACATAACATAATTCTTTTATAAAGCTTTTATTGTTGAGGTTGTTGGTGGCGTTGATTTTATAACCAACTATATAGCGCTACTCCGCCTAACGCTCCTGTTTCGGCGACTTGACAAAACATCAAGATTTCTTTAATATTTCATGTTTTATACATATATACCTTCCGGAATGATTCAGTAAATAATGGTCGAACCCGCATCAAAATCCGTAACGCGGTCACATAGACAGACGCGAAACGCGACTTTTTTTAAAATATTTATAGATAGGTAACATAACAATTGATTGAATTGTTTTGCTCTTAAATCGCATGTTGAAGATAGTTGCAGAAATTTAATCATGATGAAGAGACACTTGTTTAAATGTAACAGAAAAAAGGAGGAGTTTGGCCACACCTATATATAAGATTTAGTTTGGAATCCTTTATTAGCCGCTTCCCAAGCTATAATTTCTGCGCGAAACATATAAATGAACTTCATCTTCCAGAAGTGTATTTATTATAGGTAATACCAGCCTATTATTGTCCTACAGAAGGGCCTCTTCTAATACAGAGAAGGCGTGAGCATTAATCACCAGGCTTGCTCATGGCGGATTGGAGATTTCATACTATTAATTATACATGTTTATAAATCCCGCAATTATTCTGCTAGTCCTCACTATGTTTTCCTGCCCCGATGTCAGAGACGGACATCCAAGATAAATACTACTACTACGTACGTACTTACTTAGATACTTAATACAAAAAAATTATGAGTGCTACTTTTTTTTTTCTGTTGGCACGCACCGGTGCATAACAAACAACCTAATCCAGCCATATCCGCCTAGAAATAACATCGGTACAACAGAAGTAAACAAACATTTAATTTCCACATACTGTCACGATCATAAACCGTAAACCAAACAAAAATCGTAATAATCTTAACGACCATCTGTCTCCATTGTTATCTGATATCGATATGATGGAACAAATGTCCGGTGTCCGATATTGTCCGGGGGGCGTCCGGCACAAGTGCAGTGTCCACAAGCATACTTGCACCTAAACCTACACCGAGCGAGCTTGTCCCCTGGCCGTTTGTCCCTTGGCCCCTACTAAGTTTTTGTGTAAATTCGACCCAGGTGGCGGTGTTGAATGAAAATATAGAAGTGGGGTGCTAATGTTACGTATTGTCAAATAGTTGTTGATAACTGTCGATAGTTGTTATTGCGTGAAGTGGTTATGGGATTATTATGTTTGATTGTGTTTTGTTTTGTGGTTGAGTAAATATTTTGTTAGGTTTCGTATGATGGAGGTGTAATGCGATGGAACTGTTGACCAGTCAACATTTTTCATGTTAGGAAATTAATATGTAGATAGTAACGTGCATGTTTCTTAATATTGTTTCAAACCGAAATGTATCGAGTAGTTTCTGAAAATTAAGGTCCCTTGCGCTGCGGGTGTGATGAAAAGTTGATTTTTCAATCATCTGATCATTTTATTTGAGGAATAATTTTAAAATTTTGACAGTTATTTGATAAGTACAAAAACGTCAAACGTCAATTTTATTCCTCGAAAAAAAGTTATCTAGTGATGGAGAAATCAGCCCTAAGAAAAAAAGCAAGGGGATGGACCGCGTATCTTTTGCACAAGACGTTAAAGATCAGCAATATTTTGCGCCTGTTCTTGTCGATATGCTCAATTTGTTATATCAATTTAAGCAAGGTAACTAAATATTACTCTCAGAATGAAAACATCGCCTGTTTTTTATTTATTTAAGTACCTATGCTGTCCCATTGCTGGGCAAAAGCTCCCCCAAATAATTCCAAGAACTCCCCCAAGTCCTTCTAAGAACTCTTTTCCCGCGTCACCTTGAAACAGCACTTGCAGTACGGGTCCAGGTCATCTCGCCACCGCTTTATGGGCCGACCTCGGCCGCACCGTCCATCTTTAGGCGCCCACCATATATTTTGTGAAGACTTTTGCCTAGCGGTTATCGTGCATGCGGTTGGTGTAACCCGCCCAATCCCGTTTGAGCCTGACAGCCTTCTTGCCTACGTTTATTTTACCTTTATAAAATCTCCATAACGTAACATAACATCGACTAACAGAACTTGCATTCCGAATTTACTTCCCAAAAAAATATAAAGCTTTGTTTATTCTCCTTTCATGCAAATAAATCCCCAAAACACTAAGTGCAAGCCATTGTGGTTCCGTAGTAGGGTGTTCAAAGAGCCGGAATTTATTTGGCACGTAACGAGTCGGTAACATAATTCGAGACCCCGACAGTCGCGTCGTTTGTTGTCATTAGTACATGTTCGGGTATTGATACTGCGCTGTTAACTATCAGGTTTGAATGGGTGATTGCTACCCTATCTGGTCTAGTTAATACAAGAGAAATTGAAATTATCGAATATAAAATTGGAAAGATATAAATAAGTGATGACATAGGTGTGACCAGGTTAGTTATCGTCAAAGATACTGGGAGATGATGACGATAGAGAAGATATAACTAGTGTTTAAAAGCCCTTTAAAACACCTTGACAAAAACACAGATGACACAGTCTTATTTTAACGTATTTCGAGACCCTGACAATCGCGTCGTTTGTTGTCATTAGTAGGTACATGTTTGGTTATTGATACTGCGCTATCTGAGGGGCAATTCTCGTAATTTTAAGAACGTTAACAGTCTGATCTCAGTCTCAATATGTCAAAAATACCTCTAATTTTCCTACATTTTGACAAGTTTTTGACATTTGTTTGTCGCTGAGATGAGACTGCGACTAGATTTTGAATGTTTTAAATTACGAGCTTTGGCCTTTAGGTGTCAATGGGTGCTTGTTACCATACGGGAATCTGGTCTAGTTTGTACAGGAGAATTAGATAACTGATGGCATAGGCATATAACTAGGTATTGTTATCGTTGACGATACTGGGAGATGATACACATACATATATGGCTATTGATACTGCGCTGTTAAGTATCTGTTTGAAATGGGTGCTTGCTAGTTGCTACCTTAAATGGAAATCTGGTCTGGCTAATAAAGGAGAAGGAGATATTGAATGTTAAATTAGTGATGGTTTAGCTTTAAATAACTAGAATAGTGTTACCTTTGACGATTGGTACTTTTATGCAGATGATGATAATGAAGATTATACACATCTAGTACAGTAGGCCGCACATCAGTGAAGACAAAACCAGTTTAAGTTGTCTTTTATTCTCTTGAAATTCCATACTACACTACGCCAGTTCAAGGTCGAAGTCTTACAGTTGACGTACCGTCAACTATACTTCGCGGCCCTCTAAACCTTTTTTTTAAGGAGAACCTTGTCAAAATCATACCTGATGATGAGTCTCTCAGTCAGTCGTTTGTTTTCATTAGTGCATGTACCTATTGTGCTGTTAACTAACAACTTAAGGTTTGATCGTCAGACTAGTTCAATGGATGCTTGTTTTGCCTGCTAGCTTAAATAGGAGGTCTGGTAATGGAAATACTGTCTTTGAATTGTCATTGCCATAATAATTAATTGGCGGTATTTATTAGGTCAAGACAATATGGCTGATGGTGACATTCAATAAGGTTCTACAATCTCACTTCGTCTTTTCTACTAAAAATCTTGGAATATTATAAATCCTACTTAACATAGTAGAGTTTACACCACCTACAGATAGATGGTTTAGCCCATCCATAATTGATTGTCTTGTGGATGATTTATCATCACGCCTGTATTTCTCGAAGAGTTGGGCAGAGGTCGAAAACAAAAGTCGATTAACACTGACATATTTACATGATATTAAATTGAAAACAATTTTTTTTTATAAACTGCTTTTTAGCTTTTTATAAAATAGCAAAGAATTTAAATTCTAAATATTGTACTTCTGCTGCAATTTTTAACAAATATTTTGCTCAATAACTAAGATTAAAAAAACTGAAGTGGTAATCGACTTTTGTTGCTGACTGTACCAACCGCCAGAGGTACACCCCCATTTCGCCAGTTAGGTTTAGGTCCCATGTAATAGGGGGCGAGCTTATTGCCATAAACCGGGCACAAATCCAGACTCTCAAAGATAACACTTTGCTTGACCCGGGAATCAAACTCATGAAGTCATGACCTCATGCTCAGCAGTAGCGCGTGCGACCACTACACCAACGAGGCACGTATGACACCAACAAACAGTTACGCTAATCACAATAGTAAGGTCATTCGCAATTGTCACTATATGCGTACAACACAGTTGTGCAACAGTCTAAATCTTGTCAAATAAAAACTACCAATTCCCAAACACCCCGCGGCTTCCCTAATTTGTCTCGTCAGCTTAGCATTTATAACTATACATATAAGCACGATAAACATCTGAGATCATGCACATTTTCTCGGAAGGGGCAGAAGCTGAGGGTGCGTAGCTCTCTAACTCGATAATCCACCCCCAACGCAGGGAGATTTATTAATCAATCTCCAAAACGTTTTAACTGGGCAAATTGAAAAATTATGTGTCGACGCGTTTGCGACCCCTGCTCCAATAGTATGGGAATGTTAGTTTAGTTTGTGAAGAGATTTTTGAAATATGTGATGCTTTTTGTCTTGGGTTAGTGGCTTGCGTTGAAATGTGGCAGGAGGTTTGATTTAGGTATATTTTGCCATGACTTATTGAACCTTTGGAATTTCTTAGTAGTACCCCGGAGTCTGGGTTTGTGCCCAATTGATGGCAATAGACTCCCCCCTCCTATTACATGGGACTTTAACATAACTGACGAAATTTCGGTGTACTATAAGACACACTTCTGCCCAACCCTTGGGGTTAACAGGCGTGATATTATGTTATGTTATTAGACTACGTCGATATTTGTGTGCAAAAATACAAAAAGTTTATTGCAGTATCTTGTACACACGGCTACACATCAAGCCATACAAAACCAGTATAAGCTGACTTCTGATAGTAAGAAAAACTTATACAATGCGAGGTCAGCTAAAACTGGAAATATATAGCTTGATGTGTAGCCGTGTGTACAACTTTTACAGTAAATATTACATAGGAACCTTCTTTTAAGTAAAACATATACCTGTGCTAAGAGGCCCCGCTCTTCAATGTCACATTATAAAATTTTAAAAGTGGCGTAGCAACAGATAATAGAGTTTAAACAAGAAAATATAAGTAAAATCTAAAATTGAACAAGATAAGACTTGAACTGTGTAAGATTGACTTTGAAAGATTCAAAGCCTCCATTTCCTAACAACGCCATAGAACCCGCTATATTTCCATAAATTACATTTTTGCACTGTCTGAATTGCTTACACTCCACGCTTGAAGTTTTGGGTATGTATAAGGTAGGAGTTTTTATCCTTCTTCGCTTTGCTCTTGTTGACAAAGGGGTTGAGGTTGTGGTCACGATGAATTTAGTCTAATCGCAGGTGTAGTCGTTACTCACCTCACGATCTCGCTCCATCTGGTTCTGTTAGAAGTTAGATGGTTGAATGTGGCATTACGAAAAGATAAATTTAGTATTCCGTATTCCCTTTCCGTATATAATAAGGTGCTATAAAAGTATCTGCCACGGCTTAAATTTTTTATTTTATTTATTTATTTACTTCGAATACAAAAACGATACATATCTTTGTTAGTAACACTTATAAAACTATGTTAGTAACATTACACTAAAAACTTTACACTATCAATGGGAGACAGTATTTTGTATATAGATTACAGTAGTGAAGAAATTTTGTACCCCGGATTAAATAAACATTTACTCTATTCTGTATAACGTGGTTCACAAACAACGCGCGATATGTCGCTTCGTCAATGAAAATAATTGCTATCTCTTTCTAACTATTCTGTGAATGAACACCGAAATTAGCTGATTACTATGGGACGGTTTCATGCAACTAAATCAATTCAATTTATACGCACATTTTTTTGTATGAAAAAATTTATGACATAAGGTCAATAATGTATCTTTACTATTGTAATCTATACACAGAATACTGTCTCCCATTGCAGCCGCGGCAGATATTTTTATAGTACCTTATATTTTACTAGGATTTACTTAGAAAACATTTCTGAGCTAGTAATCTACATTTCTACCTCCTAAAACATCATCTACCACTATCAAAACCCACATTGTTTTACACAGACTATAATTATTCCTGTAGATACCCTTATCACTACAAAAGCACATGCCGTCAAAAAACCTTGCCTATCCGTGACACGGCTAATTACCCTCGGCGTATTATCAGTGACCCTACGAAGTAACTTTGACAAAGCGTTTCAGTCATACCGTCACATGCCAGCTCTGCTCTGCTATCTACCCGGGTACCCGCATCGGGTAGGGTGGGTACCCCAGTTTATTCTTCGGCGGATGTTTAATCTGCGACAATGTTTAATTAATCAACGTTTGTCTTGTTGATTGCCTTCCCAATTATAAGTTCCGCCGTGTGTGTATGACGTTGATTTGTGATGATGTCTTGGATTTTTAAGATTTTCTTCTTATTGGTTTTAAGGGTTGAGAGATTAAAAGCTGTTGAAACAGGATAAAGCAGCTGCTTTGGAACTAAATATCTTTACGAAAAAAACTTAAACATTAATTGGGATCATCTCTATTTGACAATATAGCTTCTTATTCAAACATATTAGTCAATTCAAAATGTCTATGTCTAGTTTTGTTTCTTAGATACTAATATTTGTATATTTTTCGACAAAATTTATGTCAAAAACATATTTAATCTCAAGTAAATTGTTAAACAACTTTCAGCATAAATACATAGGGTAACTTCACACATGCACACACAGCTTATTTCTGGAGTATAAACGAAGTTACACAATAATATTTTTCCTATACCCAAAGAAATTAGGCAGAGCAAATATGAGGGGAGCGCGAAGAAACTCTAAGAACTTGTTAATAACTTAGAATAAACAATTATGGCAGCAGACGGGACGAGTATTATTATTTTACCTACATATAGCACTTTATTGTGTGTGGGTATGGTTTCGTAGTATTTTCCCATATACTTATAAAAAAAAGATGTACTCCGCGCCACGCATATCGAAAGTGAAGCACAGTAAGTATGGCGTACCGCTTGTACAAACACGCCTCACGCTCACATTTACATAATAGTATGCCGACCGGCCACCATTACGTGACACGACAGCGTCAATCGTCAATCACGCACTCATAGATCGGTACGGTGCTTCACTTTCGTTATGCGTGGCGCGGAGTCCATCTTTTTTGGTAAGTCTATTTATTTTCCTTTGATATTCTAGTCTTCGAATTCACACATCTACAACCCGCACTGGGCCAGCGTGGTGGATTACGGCCCCCTCTCTCTCACAGAGAGGAGGCCTGTGTCGCAGCAGTGGGCACATTATAGGCTAATTATGTTATGTTTTCTATTAGAGAATTTTTCAGTTTAGATAGATTAAAAGCTTCTATGAAATTCTTCTTTCATAGGTACTCTTTACAAGCAGGTTGTTAAAAAAAGTGATAGTCTTTTCAAAGATAGTGATTTTTTTTTAAAGAAATATCGAACTTTATATGTGTGTCACAAAAGTTCTAAGTGATAAAAGTTAGATGAACTTACTATGTCACCATCTCAAAAGCTTTTGATTCCTAGATCTTAGTATATCTAGCCTGTATCAAAAGTTTGTCACATCTGCAATATTTTTTTTACTCAATGCCTCCCCCCACACCTTGCGAAGAACAAAAACTATTCTCTAATTGATTGACGAGCTTCGAATTAGTTGGCGTTACTACAGATGCAGCGGAGTTTTACAAATAGACGTATACTTATATATACTTATATAACTTTGTGATATTGATATATTATAGTTTCTGATGTTTTGAAGACAGGGAACGAAAACGGACGTAGGAATATTCTTTATAGACAATCATGATTGAAACGATAGCAAAAATACATATAACCTACCGTGGTATAGTAATTGTATTCTAAGTGCATCGTGTTTGTCTTAAAACATTTTAAAAGAGTAACGGTGGAGTTTCTTGCCCATTCTTCTCCATACGAAACCACCTTTTGGAAGGGGCGACTAGAATAAATTCTATTTTATTGTAAATGACATTTAAAAGTGCCTTTTATGTGCGTATTTGAAATAAATGCTTTAACTTTGATAACCAAAAACTTAATAAGTACCAAGTATTTTTCTTGATCTTAAAACGTTTAAGTACTTTAAAACACTGTGGTTTATAATTATTAAAACAGCCAAAACGCTCATCTTTGTAGTTTATGAAAGACAGTTGAAAAAACGCTCTTATTGATAAGTTAAAATAGACTAGACACCCACAGAAAAACCCTCAAATAGGAAGAACTATTCTCATAATTAAAAACGTTAATCTAGTCGCAATCTTATCTCATCTCAGCGACAACCAATGTCAATATCTTGTCAAATTATAGGTATTTTTGACAGATTGAGCCCGAGATTAAAATGCGAACATTCTTAAACACACGTTAATTGCCCCAAAGTTAGTATTTAGCTCGTTACTTATTTGTAAAATTACCTAGTATAACAGCATTACCCTTGCCGACACAGAGAAGCAGAACTGCTAATTAATTTCGAATACATGCCGTTATAAAATAACAAGCTTTGTTCAAACATAAAGTACACGCTTTATGAGCTTTCAAATCTCAGTCACAGAATTGTTTGTTGCAAGTAAATTTAATTAATTACACGAGATATCTGGAACAATGGGATATAATGCGGCTGTAACACTCCCTCTAATATCTCATTATCTATCTACCGTCTCTTTTAAACATCGTTTGAAAAAAGGAGACAGCGATATGTCGGAAGATGATGGCGCAATTTTTCCTATCGTAAATCAAAAGATGTGAAAATGTCTGGCGGGTGATTGTCTGGAACAACACTTGTAGTCTGGGCATGATTCGGTAAAATAAAACACTCTGCAATTGATTGATCTCAATAACATAAAATATAAACTTATATAGACGTGATACCTATGCAACAAACTAAGGACAGGACGTTGCGTTATCGAAAAGGCATTAAAATTTTTATTGTTGTATATTGATTTCTATAGATGGACGGCGAAGCCGAGGTCAGAAAGCGGTAATGAGGTGACCTGGACGCGTGCAGCGAGGGAAAAGAGTTCCTGGAAGAACTTGGGGGGGGAGAACCTTTGCCTAGCAGTGTAACAGAAAGCAAAACCTATCTCTCAAATGATGATGAGGGTGGTAGACAGAGGTCATGCACAATTTCACAGCTGCAAAAAAAAAACCTAATGTAAAAAACCTACCATTACCAGAACAAAAACCATAAACACCACACATCATTATCTATTCAAAATTTCGCATGATCCTTTCTCCCTTTGCAAACAGCCTAATGACCCAACGTAAGCCTTTCTCAAGGTTACATCTCCCATTATGAAAGCCGCGAGGCATCAGGCCATGGTTCCGTATAAAAAAGCTGTTAAGTAAATACGAGGATTGAGCGACGCCGGGCTCGGTCGTAAAAGTACTCGAAGCAAGTTCACCGAGAATTGAGGCACAGAATAGAAAAATATTTCCTATTTTTCGAGTGGGAAGTTGACTGAAGAAAAACACCGTGTTTGCCTTTTATTAAGGTGAGATATTGTGTGATATAATATCTAGACAGAAAATATTTGCGAGTCTTATAAAGAGAAGAAAAAAGAAATAGAAAGTTGTGTGGAAAAAAGGATGGTCGATTGTCGAAAGCAATAGTGGAACGATAGCGAAATTGAAAAAAAAAACAAAATAAACTCTTTTTCGTGAAAATCTGTGGCCAAATAAACACTTTGTCGCGAAAATCTGTGGCCAAATTAACACTGTCGCGAAAATCTGTGGCCAAATCAACACTTTCTTTATCGTGAAAATTTGTGGCCAAATTAACACTTTTTCGCGAAAATCTGTGGCCAAATAAACACTTTGTCCCGAAAATCTGTGGCCAAATTAACACTGTCGCGAAAATCTGTGGCCATATCAACACAACGTTAGCTAAACGAATATTATGAAATGGAGAGTATTGAGATTCATATCATAATTTCAGCCGAAAAACGTCCAGTGCTGGACATAGCTCCCCAAGCACCTCCACTTCGACCGATTCTGTGATTCTCGCATCCAGCGGATTCCTGCGGCCTTCGCTAGGTCATCGGTCCACCATGTGGGAGGCCATCCAACGCTGCGTCTTCCGGTTCGCGGTCGCCACTCCAAATAATACTCGAAATTCATATGCAGAAGTACAGAGACAATGCATACACCTAACTGAGGCAAGGCATCATAATTATGCATTCCGAGTGAAATTATTCCTAATGGGAGATTGCTTTCAAGAACAATATTTCTTTGAAAAATCTAGGTATGTTCTTATGCCACATCTAGTTTATTATCTTAGCCCTGACCGTGAGACGCATTAATTTAATGATCTCCTTTTCATGACATCATAAACTTGGCTCGTAAAGCACCACTTTTCAGTCGATATAGATTTTTCTATCGTTTTTTGTCCGTGCTTGGTAATAAAAGGAATCACTTATAAAATGCACTTTGGTGGGACAACGGAGGGCTGATTCCTTACATTGTTGTGATACACTGTTGATAAGATTGTAAAACATGGTCTTTTTTGTTGTTGTTTTTCATCATACTTTATATTAAGATTCAGCAATTCGTAACTAATAGTATTTCCTGGAAATCGGAGGTCATATGGTAACACCATACAGTGTCCAGTGAGTTTCTCAAGGTTACATATAGGATAGTGTGAAACTATCTATGTCTTATTTTAAAGTATAAAAAAATGGCTTTATTCCTCATTAGCTATTGTCGTCAGTCTCGTCGTCAGTCGTCAGATTTATAACAAAATCAGAAGTAATTTTCCTTTTTACCTATATCTAAAATATCTACAGATTGCCAATTCACCACGTCTGTAAACCACAGTAAGGGAAACAATCGTACAAAGAACAGGGGCCCAACAAGGAAATCTGGATGCAAACTCTATGGGGCGCCGTCGTAGGGCCCAATCCGCAGGTTGTCTCAATAGAAGATTAATACTGCCCCGCCTTTGTTAGGGCACGGTAATAAACAGACAGGGAATGACGTTGATGCATTGATCTTGAAGATTTTTACAAGTACCTATTTCTCAAGAAAGTGTGGCGTTGGTTATTATTTGTAGATTTACATACATACGCACGAGTAGCACGTTACGCCTTTGATCCCGGCTGTCATTCATGGATCTTTGACAGTCGTTTCGGGTCGTCAGTACCCCGAAAGTCTGACAACCAATCTTACAAGGAGGTCAGATAGGCAATCGCTCCTTGTAAAATACTGGTATTCAGCTGCATCCGGTTAGACTGGAAGCCGACCCCAACATAAATGGGAAAAGCCTAGGCAGATGATGATGATGAAACATACATTACAGTAGCTGTAGATCCCTGTTAATCTCGTATTTTATTTGATTATATCTTTACACTGGCTCACTATCACACCAAGCCTTTCCTGCAGGACGATGTCACCATCAAGTCATTCCTGCCATTCGTGGTGACTTAGGTACAGATGACATTAGTGACAGCAGCTTTCTCACTACTTTTGTAAATAAGATAGTCTTTACATATCCATCCGTGTATTCATGTACTAACCACAGATATAGATACACCTAGATAACAAGAGCAACTACTTCGCGTGCCCAGCTTACGTACCTACAAAAATCGTAAGCCGCCACTTGCGCGCTCAGTCCTGAGTACTGGTCGCAATAAGCGTGAGCGCTGGCGCTAGGAGGGGTGGGGCGAGACGGGTGCCGCACGCGGCGGCGTCTTTGAATTGATTTGATTTTCCCATCACTAAATAGTACTTGTGACGTCATAGTAGGTAGTCAAAAAAATGGCACGCTTGGTTTTCATACAGATCATGGTGACACTTGCGTTATCTAGGCCTATCTGTGGTATTACTCGTAACAGCAATATTTTTTTGAATAACCGACGAAAAATTTCAAAGTCGGACATCTATATACTGAATCCATGGTAAGAGGTTGTGCATCGATGTCCCTGTGACCCTGTATTGAAGGAATTAATTTACACTCTGCAGCTGCATAAACTATGTACAGATTGTCCAATATTTGGAGTCTTCCAAGCACGTCACAGCCATGCCTTCAATTAGTATAGTGCTGACGCATGCAGTATTGAAACCGAGCCTTCCCAAACGTTGCCTTACAAGAACACTGGTCCAGACTTGATTACTCCTCCCATTGTCTTCGCCCTTGCGTTTAACCCTTACGTTTTGAGCGTAACGTCGGCTTCGCTAGATTGTGGTTTAGACACTGTAGACTGACCGAACATTGACATAAATGAAAGTAAAACCTGTAAATGACTGGAAGAGCTCTGAGAGGGTTTATTAAGATTATGGCTGCCTCAACATGTCTGTGATAACAGACACAGCCCCACAACTTATTGTGGAAAAGAACAGAGGGGGCAATTCCCGTATTTTCATGAACGTTCGCCTACTTCGCATTCTGATCTGTCTCAATCTTTAAAAAAAAAAAAAAACTTTTTACTACATTTTTGACATTAACTGTCGCAGAAGATTGCGACTAGATTTTGAACGTTTTCAAATTATGAAAATTGGCGCTCCGTTTTCTCGTTACCAATCGATTTCACTTTCGCCTTTGTCTACCTCACTTTACTCCTCTTTATTATCTTTCCTTTCTTTATTTATGACCACATCCTAGCAAATGGAGTCTCCTACCTTAACTACAGCCTTTCAACTACTTCCTAATACTATTTTACTATCTAATACTCAAGAACTCGTCTAGCCACCGAAATAAGCGTAAATTGAAAATTAACGCAAACCGCCTGTGAAAGTCACTGTGCACATTAATGGCACTTAAACGTAATTTTCCGTGTCTTAAGTGACTTCAGTTACTTTCAGCGAATTGAATAAGCCGCATACATTATATGGTATTACGTATGTACTTACTTTGGGTAATTTTAAGTCTTTTTGATTGCTTCGTGTACCTATATTAAGAGGAATTGTTGAATTTTGAGCTGTTATAATAATAGAGATTGAAATAATTCAAAATTTATTGACAAATTGTTGCATAAGTCTATCGTCATTATAAAAAATATTTATTTTATTTATTTAACCATATCACACAAACATAATTATAAGCAGACAAAAAGAAAGGAACAGAAAAATACGTACAAAGGTGATGCTTATTTTTAAAGAACTCTCTTCAAAATTGTTTTTTTTCTTCTTCATGAAATCACGTAAAAACCTTGCAACCTGATGATGTCATAGGGTAAAGTTTCTGTGTACCTACAGAATTTCCACGATACGTCAGCGATAGCAATTGGGATTCATAATGTCGTGTTTGTCATGTTCGATTTACTGAAACGTGCCAAGAAGTAGTCTAAGAGATTGTGAGTTCAAATCCCACCTGTTGAAATGGACAACTCATTTTCAGTTTATCTAGTAAAGTTTGGAACTTACCGGGATATATTGTTTGGGTGCTAAAGAATTACATTATTATAGACTTTAAAATATAGCCATTAAAGCATTTCAAGTAATTCAAGTTCAAATCATAAAAACGCTCTTCCGCTCTCCTATCTTATTAAAAATTTTGCTGTGCCCGAAAGGATTCATATAATCGTTTCTATTTATTAATAATCACCACCTGTATGTGTAGATTATGGGTTGCAATAAAGACTAATTGAATTGAAGTCGTGTTACTCAAGAGCAAGACGTAGGTACTAACAGAAACTCCCTTTAAAAAAATGCAGGTCTTTCAAAACGTAAGTATGTTATTAAATACATACCAAAAAAGGTCTGTTTACGAAGTCTCTCTCTCCCCATCTCTAGATAATATTGCATTGTAAGAAAACAAACTTGCGAACATTTCTGCCGTTTTTTCCTAATAAGTGAACATCAAAGGCCATTGAATTTAACGAGAGTAAGCCGTTGATAATCCGGGTCGGGCCGCTCAAAGGCTGCGATAAATAAAGACTTCTGTAATTGGACATGTTAGGATTTTTGTATTGTAAATCTACAATAAGGCCTATAATAACACCTTATTTCCATGGCGGCAGGCAGAAATTACAGAACTCCACCTGCTATAGCATAATTAGCCCATAATGTTCCCACTGCTGGGACCCTGGGACACAGGCCTAATTTCGGCTAGAGGGAGTGGGCTGTAATCCACCACGCGGGCCCAGTGCGGGTTAGTAGATGCCACCTGCTATGGTCCTTACATACTCCTTTTGCTTCGTTTAAGCTTAAGCCCATACTACCTCAGCTAAAATGCACTCTTTGTCTCGCTCGCACGATACTGCTCGCGGACTAAGTGTGAGCAAGACAGAGTGCGTGCTGGGCGGCAGGCAGCGCCAATAGTTTAGGTTTTTGCTTTTTACGGCGAAAATTATTGTAATTAAAAAAAAATAAAAAACATAGTCGCTGCTTTATAGTTAGTTTAGTTATTATACAAAGTTTCCTGATCAAATTTGAAGTATTTTTTAAATTTGGATTTTGTTCTATCGAGAAAATATTTTGGATTCGTGTTTTCGTCAAACATAGTACCTTACATTAATCCTCAACTTTACCATATATTTATTTTTAAATTAATGCTGCAGTATTTTCGACATAACGGAGGATCTTGTAGTATAGGCCTGCGAGTACTACGCACCTGACCTTTTTGAAGAACATTACTGATAAGGTCGCTATTATGTCTTCCTAGGACGTCCTTGTAGACTTTTTTTGTAAAAGGAAAAAAACTATTAACATAACATCACGTCTGTTTTCATCGAAGGGTAGGACAAAGGTGTGTAGTAACATCCACATTTCACAAGTAATGCTTGAGTCCCATGAATTAGGGGGCGAGCGTACTGTCATCAACCGGGTAGAAACCCGGGTAAAAACTTGGCAGCTTCTAGGAAATTCCTGAATCTATTAAAAGGTAAATATTAAATCGAATAGACTTTTCTTAAACATGTTTTTTTTCGACGTAGGTGTATCTGAAAAGGGCGATCAAGTGGAAATTATCAGAGTTATTTTTGTATGGCAGGAAAAATACTCGTAAATATGAGTGAGTTTCGGTTGTACCAATTATAAATGAGCAAATCTGTAAATACGAGTCATAGACTTATAAAAAAGATGGACTCCGCGCCACGTTTATCTAAAGTGAAGCACCGTACCGATCTATTTGTGCGTGATTGACGATTGACGACGTCGTGTCAGGTAATGGCGGCCGGTCGGCATACTATGATGTAAATGTGAGCGTGAGACGTGTTTGTACAAACGGTCTTACTTACTACTGTGTGTGTTACTTATACTTACTGTGCTTCACTTTCGGTATGCGTGACGCGGAGTCCATCTTTTTTTAAAGTCTATGGTACGAGTATGTTTCTTTTGAATAATATACGAGTATGATTCAAAAGCTTAAAATAGTCCTACTTAGGCGGAGTTACAAAATCTGCTCATGAATACCCTCCATCTAGAGAAGGCGGTGGGGTATGTCAGACTCCTATAACGGGTTAAAACCGCACGGAGTCCGTCTCGACCACATAACAAGGGGACCTAGATCGTGGCACGTCTATCAAGTTTAGATCTGTCTGGTTCCCAAAATCCGAATTCTATTCTCTAAGCCTTTACATAGCCACACAGTTAAAAGATGCCATATGGAAAAGATGTTTATAGAAAACTTAAGGCTCTGCCCTAACGTAGGTCACCGTAAAATGCTCAGTTTTTTATCGCACTGTTAGGCGTATTGGTACAGTCAATAAAATAGATAAGTATGCAGGATCGTCGGATATAGTTGAAGTTTAGTAAGAGAGCGATGGATGTTGTCGAATGAAATTTAAATTTATAAATGAGCTGTTTATTTTTTATTAATAAAATTCTACTTTATTCGAGAACATTCTTCGGTTTCTTACTAAACTTCAAGTATATCCGACGATCCTGCATACTTATCTCTTTTGTTGACTGTACATATTAAAAGCCAGAAAAATATCTTAAATTTCATAAAAAATAAATAGTAAACTATCATGATAAAACAATAATTGTAAAACAGAGCTCAAAAAAAAACTTATCGCGTCGCATAATTCTTGAAAATTTTAACGTAATCTATCATAGTTTATTATTTTCATATAATGATGTTAAAGGGAATTCAATCAACTAAAGAAATGCCTAAAAAATATTCCACTGAGCTTGCATTTATTTTTTCATTTAAATGTAAAATTACTTTTATTTTGGTGGTCATTCCTTTCAAGTAACATCAAACGCACTGCTGTTTTGAACCTTATTTTGTTGCCGTGGTGCGCTATTGTCGTTTATCTAATAATTTGTTTCTTACCGCGCCTTAATGGTCGCATCATGCGAGTATTATGTTTCTATTCGAAACTCGAAAGAATTCCATCAAAGAATACTTACTCTAAAAGATTGCGTGACTCTCTCAATGTTATGATAATCGTATTTTTTGTTATGTATTTTCTGGTGTACAATAAAGTATATATAAATAAATAAATAATGTACATAATATGAAGGTTCTCAATCCTGTTATGATAAAGATGTTATTTCTGCAACACGGATGTTCTAATTAAGCTGTCCTAATTAATTCGTGACGTGTAATGTTTTCTTTATGTCGTTACCTTATATTTCTCGTGAAGCTATATTTTCATACTTAATAACTATCGACCGAATGAGGGCAATTAATAGCCTGACCGATTTTCTGTCTACGTTTTGGGTCCTGATTCTTATTATTTGGAAAAAAAATGTGTAGCCTGCAATTCTCGTAATTTTAAGAAAGTTCACAGTCTCATCTCAGTCTCAGTCTGTCAAAAATTCCTGTAATTTCCCTATTGTTTTGACAAGATTTTAACATTTGTTTGTCGCCGAGATGAGACTGCGACTAGATTTTGAACGTTTTAAATTAAGAAAATTGGCCTTCAGGTTGCGGTTGGAATGACCAACGACGGTCGCCATGTCCCACGTACAATGGTTCACTTCAAGAACTAAGTACGGAAAACAATTCCAATAACAAACATAGAGAAAATTGCTAGTCTGGCTAAGGCTGTCTTTTGTGCATGATCTTAATAAACCTGTATTCATCATGCTCCTGGCCTTATCTCAATTTATTCGGGATCGGTGCAACATGTCTTTTTCTTCCATAACTTCTCTATTGGTCGTTATCTTGGAAGTCAAATTCTTAAAACTTTTTTATTAATTACAATTTGTACAAGAAATAATAATGGAATAGACGGTAATCTCCAAACTAGGTATTTGCCTGTACCTTGGGAGTCACAACCTTTCGAACCATATCATCATTCACACAGTCCATCCATGGTCTTCCAGACTCTTATTAAATCGCCATCGACATTCATACTCAAAACTTTCATCACGACAATTTCCTCATTCCTCCGTATCACATGGCCATATTAGGAAAACCGATTTCCACACAAATTTTCAGGCACCGGCGCCACTTTCAGATTTCCTCTTAATAATCCTGTATTATCCGCGACAAAATTTAAAGTAGGAAAACGTTTTAAATTATCTCCTATATATTTTTATGATAAATCCAAATTATCTTACAATAACAACTATCTAATCTATAACTACAGTCAAACAAGCAGTTTTATCAGTGCAATTTAATCACGTTTAATAACAAGGCATTAAAGAACTGCAGTGAAACGGTGGTTAGTGTTGGTACAATACTTGCAAATCACTCTCGCAACGCATTAGAGCCGTCACTCCTCCCTCATAGCCTCTCAGAAACGCACGCAAGAACTGCATTAACATACATCTGACATGGAGTAGTATGCGACAGAGTGCTCATAAGTATGGTGATACATTTTAAGCATTATTTATTAGTAGGAAGGAACATTGGATATTTGAATGAGCGTAATTATTATAAAATAGAATTAATAATTTGTGTAATACTCACTTCTTTGATGCGGCGGAAATTAAAGTATTATTTCTCAACTTGGGAGAGGCTTGTATCCAACAGCGGACTGTGCGTTAGGCTTAGTTTATTGATGATTTTATTTACCTACATGTTAAGACGCTTACCTAAAACATAAGTCATTTTACTAAGGCGGCTGTTTAATTGGTGTGTAAGTGAATCACCTTTAATGGTACCATTAAACGGCGTAGTAGCGTATCTGGTCTCGAAACTACTTTAAAAATCAATTTATTCCGGTCTGATAGTCTTCTGTTTTTATTCAGTCAAAGCCACCTAAAGGCAACATTCCAGAAAATCTTGGTAGCACAGCGGATTTTCACGCAACAAAATATGCAATGTTAATGAAATCCTTTAGCAACAACATTCGCCTTCCATTCACTACCTACTCCATGACTCCACACAGTGTACACAGGAAGTGCATTCACTTGTCACTAATTAATGGATCACGAACACTTGAATGCGATTATTGTAGATGGAGCTTTTGTTCTCAATCGTTTTTCTTCCTTATGAGGTTAAGTAACGGAGGCTCATGAGCTAATGAGTTAGACTCGATAACGAGTGATACGATACCAGTTTTGCGTAAGTAGATTTTTATGTAACTTGTACAGTATACAACGCAAGACCTCATACACCCCAATTAGAGTATTGAGTTAAAAGCATAATACAATGACCAATACTATTTTTTTAAAGCTAACTATTATTATTAAGAAAGTCGTGTTGACCCTAACATTATTTTATGCATTTAATATAGAACCTTATAGCGTTGAAATAAGATTTAATTTTCTTTGGCTCAACCACCGTTCAGTATGGCAAAATACATAATAAAAAAAAAAAAACCTATGTTAAAAGTTACTGATATCGACTCAGTACTCAATTATAAACAAGCTACTTTCAGGACTTGCGTTTATTCTGTTACACCTTGTATACTAAATCCATGCTTAATATTATAAATGCGGAAGAAATACTGTCTGTCTGTCTTTCTGCATATTACCTTTTAATTCAAAACGGGTGAACGGATTTTCATTACATTTTGCACATAAGTAGACCATGAGCTGGGTTAGGACATTTATTTATTTAAACCACAATTATAACACTTTTACAGAATTACCCAAGGCGATGTTTTAAGTCACAATGTCTATTCCTTTACAAAAATAAAATAAAATCACCTGCCATATTAGCAAAATTGCAAAGTTATAACGCTGCTGTAGCCCGCCCACATGACTTGAATTAATCATTGACATAGTATACTGTACCAGAATTCCCGAATAGATTTATATACCGGTAGTACGTTTCCGTGGAATAATTTCCGACCTCCACGCGGACGAAGCCGCGGTCGACAGCTAGAACTGATATAACAACTTACCATATGATCTGTTCTTCCTCCATATAAAGTTGTGTATAGGATTTTTTATGCATTTTTGGGAGTTTAGTAAAAATAGGTAATTTGGACTTGAAGTAAAACTAGCAGCGCCCCGCGGTTCCACCTGCATAATTGTGGATCCCGTGGGAATATCGGGATAAAAAGTATCCTAATGTATAAGCTATATTACTGTAAAGTTTCATTAAATCCCTTCAGTAGTTTTTGCGTGAAAGAGGAACAAATATCCATCCATCTATCTATCCATCCATCTTCACAAACTTTCGCGTTTATAATAATAATAGAAAGTAGGATAGGATAGGATTTTAACAAGACGATAGTAAATCCGAAATGTATTACGCGTCGAATTGAAATACACATCAAACATAATCGCCGTAAGCTCTTTTCCATTCCATATCTCTCTATCACCCGAACCAAATTCGGCGTTGCATAAATTTCTCGTATTATTTGCACCTCTTCGGAGGGATGAAGTTGTAAAACCCACAGCATTTGTATCAAAGGCGGTGCATGCCAATTACTAACTGAAGCTTCTTTGTCTTATGTCTTCGAAATGTTTGTGCAGTGTTGCTACAGGCAAATATTGACACGTTTCCTACGAATGAAGGATTGCATCGGAGTCTGTCGAAATTATTTGGAATTTCATTTGAATATTATGGAAGATTTTGTTGCTGTGGTAGTTTGTCTGTAGGTACTAATTGCTTTTGGTTTTGTGTGATTGTGTTTTGTTTTTTTTTTCTATTGAGTATACTTGATTCAGAGTATTTTGATTGTTACCCCTATGTGATTTGTTTTTCTATCTATGCTTATTGTTAGCTTTGGTATGTGACTGATCCATCTTAATATGTACTCACATCTATTTTGAACATGAATTATATAAACAATATTTAGATTTAAAAGAGTGTCCGTGGAGTTTCTTGCCCGTTATTCTCCATAGGTACCTACGCTTTGGAATGGGCAACTAGCTTCATCTTTCTGACTGACCGACCCCTTGACAATTCAGAAGTGCCAGTTTTGATTTATTTGAAACTAACAGCGCCCCGCGGTTTCACTCGCGTAAATATCGATCCCGTGGGAATATCGGGATAAAAAAGTAGCCTATATGTTAATCCAGGGTGTCAGCTACCTCCATACAACATTTTATCAAAATTGGTCCAGCCGTTTTAGCGTGAAGAAGTAACAAACATATAAACATACACACACACTCACAAACTTTCGGCTTTACAATATTAGTGTGATATGATAAATGCTTTGAGTTTTACTGTAACTACTTCTTTGTTTCGTCCATCTTGTATTTTATTTATTTACAACCTTTAAATTGATTATAAAATTCCTCATCAACATCAACAACTATTGAGATACAAATCTACTATCTTCAGTACTCCGTGGTCGTCTCCTGTGGGATCCTCAGAGCTCCTGTAAATACACTTTTGTGCTCCGATTGCAATGAGTTTACTGCCCCCAAGCACTGCTGTTTAAATTAAACTCAATTTGTGGCTATGTATTTGTTGTGTGACCTAAATGATCTGATGTATATGTGATATGTTTCATAATGTCTGTATGGCTTTATCCGTCTCATAGGTATTATCTTGTTCCTCTAAAATTACCATGTATTGTTGTCTCTATCTTGGTCACTTCAACTGCAACAGAAAAAGACAATGTTTTTTTGCAACTAATAATATTAATTAACCATAAGCTCAACATGATCAACCGGAAAAACTATCCATGTAGTTGAGAGCTAAAAGATATTTTGTGTAGAGTTTAAACGTTTCTTTGTAATATTACATTATTATTTATTTGTTGTAAGCTTATAAAAAACCTTACAATAATAATAAACACTTTGATATTTGCATTAACAAACTTGAACAAACAGCGAAAACTTAAGTACGCAAACACATAAAGAAAAAAAAAACACTATCAAAATATAAGGTCCCATTAAAATAGATGGACAAACTTTTAGTAATCATTCAGACGACCAAACTAAGGACGATGGTAAAATAATTTATAAGAAAAACCCATTAAATTACTTACAAGAAAAATAATCAGCTAACGAAAATACATGCACTAATGATTATTTTAGGTCAAAATGAGTGTTTTTTTGCTTGGATATCTTTGGTTAGACATACTGAGCGCTGTTTTTTTAAATTTGTCCATCTATCTATTTTAATGGGACCCTGTATTTAAACTCAACTGGCCCTTCAATTCTAATTAAAACAACGCCAAGCTTTGTTAAACACTAAATACAGGCAGACGGCAATCTAAATCGCAGAGAAAAATACCTGCAGGCCAACAGGGCGGTATCAAAGTGGGGATCCGTTGTGCATAGAGCACAGATGTCGTAGATAGTGCTCTGTGAGTATTCAGGGTCCAGTTAGCATTCAGAAAGATGCCGCGGGCGGAGGCGCGATAACATCTCTGCAGTGAGCTGTGACAGATGGAGACTTATGGCTGTGAGGAGAGGCGAGCAGTGTGCTTGGAATAAGGATCCTGTGGAGTAAACGTCAATGTGTCCTACTGAGTTTTCTATTTATATTATAGAATTGGGGAAGAAAGTTTTGTTGTTGACTGTGATGCGCATTTTCACTATATTATGGTAACCACCCATGGACTCCACGAGACAGGCTCGACATAGGCACGTACTAAGAAACTAACTTGGCATGTCTCACATAGAAACTGACGTACTATTTTATGTTTCTTCCTCACATTTTCAATTCTGGCAAATATTTTATCGTATTTCACGCTAAATCGTTTTCATAGAAAGCTTCCCGCTTGCCATCCTTGTCAGCCGTATGTCCATCTGCCATCGCTATTCAACCAGCATCCTACAAAGGTGAATTGGCGGCAAAAGCGTGTCAGATTCATTGCACTCCTACCAACAGCGATGTAAAGATCGCAGCGATACGAGCCAGCAATGGAAAGGGTGCAAATGATTCCAAGGAATTTATCCACTACGCATTCCTTTGTAAGTCCGGTATATGTATCAGATATTGTTGGCGAGACTTCAATTTCTTATCTTGAGATTGGCAGGGCACTATCACGTATTGCACTTATAAGATCCTTTATTTTATTCCAGTATTTTGTTTTTTTTTATGCGGGTTGATTGATTTTTATTGACCGTGCCTGCATTTTAATGCAGTTTTGTAGCTAATATATTAATTGCAGAAGGAAAATAATTGTTAGCGTTTTGTTTATTTATATTTTGTTGATTCTACCTAGGCCATTTGCACTCTAACTACCTATTTAACTATTTAGTCATTTACGCAAAAATTTAAAGACTTATTTTGCGATGAGTTTATTTTTAGATGAGAATTTGCTACCTAACTGGAAAATTTGAGATTGTTTTCATGATACGAGCCAAATTCTAAGAAAATGTAGTTATTATTATACCCGAACTGTTCCTACGCTGTAACGCTCATAATATGAAGATACGAAACCAATTTTAGTATTATTTCGCCGAAAATCACAGAGTTATTTTTAAATATAGCTCAAATTGTATATCATGAGTAGGTCAGCTAAAAGTTTGTATTGCGTGGGCGATAGATCAAGATTATATAACAGAAGACTATCTAGCCTAACTTTAATAATCTATTTTCAAATTTGGTATTTGCGTGGGAAAACTGTTCATAATAAATTATCTACCTACATAATTATATGGATCTATAGCATATTTAGCAAGCAGACTTATAATTCGTAGGATTTGGATAGGTAGTAACTATGTCTACGAATCATAAAGTTTACAAATCTGTCGAACACTTTTCACCCTTATGCCCTTGGTGATAAGGTTGAAAAGTGGTTCACCGCTAGTGTCCGAGATGGTACCTACATTAAGCCGCTCGTCAGTTTTTTTTTCAGCCATTTCGTCCCACTGCTGGGCAAAGGCCTCCCTACTCTCTTTCTACCTCTCTGTCCAGAGCTGCCAAGGACAAATCTTTATTAAAGGAGTCCAACTAACGTCGGTGATAAAAAACCAATATAAGCTGACATCTTATTCTATTGAAACTCCATACTGCGTTAGGCCAACTCAAGTTCAAAGAGTTACCAATGGCGTACGGCCTACTATACTTAGATAAACTTTGACGTACAGAGGCCAGCACATCAACCTACCCCAATCTGTCAAATTTTCCCAATTGAATATGAACCTTATTCGTTTGTGGTAAAATTGAAAATCTATCAAATAAATTTGACAGATTAGGGTTACTTGATGTGCTGGCCTCTGTACCTTGTTGAAAAATTGAGTAGTGCTAACAAAGACCTTAATAAAGTCGCTGGGATAGACTGAATGCGAAAACGGGGAACACGGTGTTGTGGCGCAGCCCGGGAGAGGCCTATGTCCAGAAGTGGACTGTGATAAGCTGATTTGTTGAAATTGTTTATTGAAATAATTGATTTACATAAATATTTACAAAATAGAGCTTTATACTAGATGAAGGTAAAAATAATGATATATTTTCGTTGGATCCCACTTTTGAATCCCAGTTTAATATTTTTGTCGTTGGATCCCACAAAACATTGGATTCTGGAAAATATTGGATTGAACCAAATAGTTGATTAAAATTACCTGGCTGTATCAGGATAGACTGTAAGCTCCTCGCCTCGTCCATTTGATACCTACTGTGACACTGTCAACATTGATAAACTTCTTCCACTTAGCATAGACTATAGATTTCCATACAAAACACTTTTCACTTATCCCGAGATTATTGAAACAAGGGAACCGCAACGAAAATTTTAAATACATCAACCACCTGTCAGTGGATTCGATCGTAACGACAAGCAATCGTATAAAGAGAATTCGTTTTACACCTTCCAACTATCCGATAATAGCCTTATTGTTTTGACGGCTACCGGAACCGGACACAGATATATGCAAACGAAACTGTCGACTCGTGATGAGTTTCGCTGAAAAAATGTTTACAAACGATTTTAAACTGACTGAAATAGCAGTTCCCTAGTGAATACCGTATTGGATTTTTATTAAATGTGTCGGAATTTGGGATCGTGTTTTGTTTTTGTTCTATAGATGCTTTGAAATTCAATTATTTATTGCTATCGGAAACGAGTGTCACAAAGTCAGAATGACAACTATGTTTGAAATAGTTTGCTTAACAAAATCAATAAAATGCATTCTTCATTAGTTTTCCATTAATATCTGACCTCTTGAAAAGTTAAAGCAAAATTGTCGATAGTACTTTTTTTATTAGCTTTTTTACCAAAATGACAGCAAATAAAGGTCGATCGCTGCTGTAATTTTAGTAAATTAAAAATAATACTAAGTATAGTGGTTCTGTCTATTTTTAGATACGAAAGCTACCTCATTGAATGCTATTTTTGGTAGTATTTTTGTATCCAAAAAGCTACAACCTGAAAACTGAGTATTGCTTTCCTAAAATTTATTTTTTATTTCAAAATATTATACCTAAAGCAACATAATACAGCTAGTTTGGTCAAGTTTCTTTTATCAATGCTTTATTGTTTCACAAAGGGATAAAAGCTCAGTAACTTACTCCATAATCTGCTTATAAAATATTTACTAAGTTTTATAAACGTGGAGAAAATAAGGTGACAATTTTTTATTTCACAAGTTTTGATTATGACCTTAAAAGTACAATGTATTTTACTGACACCCAATTAAACTCTGATTTTGAATTTGCTAGACAAAAATGACAGCTAATATATATACTAAATAATGTCATATTGGCAAAAAAAGTCTATTGCAGCATTTACAGCTGTCATTTTAGTCTAGCAAATTAAAAATCAGAATTAAGCATAAAACAATCACATCTTGGACTAATGTCAAGCAAAACTCCACAGGTAAAAGCAACAGCTCCGAAAATGGACCGCAACGGGTACTTTTTCTACGTGACATCCACTGCAAAAAAAAAGAAAATCAACTTGATGCAACCGAAGCCTCCTCGAGTGGCATTCGTTGAGGAAAAGCGTCGGCCAGGGATGGCTGAGCGAATACACACCAGCTACACCAGTGTGGCACCGTCTGCCACTGAGAACGGACGTGGGGACCCTATGACGCAGCGAGGCCCGTCGCCCGCGCCACGCGCGCGTTTATATACGCAACTCGAGAGTTATCAGCCGAGGTATCATACGATTCGTGATAACAGTGATAAGAGAGTGGAGAGTGAGTGTAGGAGGAGAAAGGAGAAGAGGATTGTTGGATACCCGCAGCCGCAGCCCGTTAGCAGGTGAGTTTTAATTTTAATTATAAAAGTTTCAAAACAAATATGGGGACAATATATTTTACGGGGAATATTTACATTGTTTAGGTTTTCAATTGATATTGCGACATTTATTGTATTTACAAAATTTATATTTTCAAAAGCTAGCAGTTTAAAATAATAGTATAGCATGTAGTATATAAAAAAAGAAGAGAAATAATCATAGGGGTGCGCAGTTGTTTTAGCTGTTTTTGTTCAATTAAAAATACCTGGATGAAAATGTAGGAAAATTGGGACGGACGACAAAAATTAAATCCTGTTTTTTGTAAGTCCAATGAGCGGTTATTTTGTTTGTACTCTATTTGTAGACAAAAGATCTATGTTTGATTTATTCAGTAAGCACATACTGTAAAATACTCAGCTTTACAAATATAAGTTATAATTTATCCAAATAAATAGGCAGTCTGTCGCTCCATGTAAAATACTATATATTATTGAGCTACTTTCGGTTAGAATGGAAGCCAACTCTAACATGGTTGGGAAAATGTTAGGCGGGTGATAAGTTAAAGAAAACTTTGAAGAAAACATATTTGCCAAAACCGTATTACCTATTAAAACTTTTCTATGTCAATTATTTTCCAATATATTGCTTTACTACCTGTAGGTAGGAAATATTAACTACGACTTCATAACATCATTTCCTGAAATCGAAAAAGCCAAAAAAGCAAGAAAAACACTTCCCACAAAAATTGGGATAAACTTTAATCGAAAATTTGAACCTGCGCTGCGTAGGTAGTTGATAATCTTCCCTCGCAGCGGTTTTAATCAGCGTATGTACCCGGTTTGAAATATTGATAAGATTTGAAGTAGGCAGTCTAGCTCACAGATGAACCCTTTGCGTTAAATTAGATAGCAGTGTTACTGATGACTAAATAAACACGGTATGACAGGTACTCCTATTATTACTGTGTCGTAGGGACCTGCAAAAGGGCACAGCTGGCTAGGACCTAGTAGTGGATTAAAGTGCTAATAATGTCGCAGCATCATTCTGAGATAGGAGCCTTTAGGCCTCGTATAAGACTTTCTGTTTCATTTTTCTATTTGGATCTTTTTTTTTATATAACTTGTTTTTTTTATTTTTTACTGTGTTTCGTTTGGTATGTGATCTTCCTGTAAGAGTCGCAATAAATACTTTTTCCTTTCTTTTCTAATGATTTGGCTGGAAACAAAAAAAAAACTGTAGTTTTAAAGTTAGTTTACTTTATAAGTGCAGTTTAAAAAAATGTGTGTGTGTGTTTATTGCTAAAAATATTACACATAGCTTACATTAGTCCCAAACTAAGCAATCATGTATCTTGAGCACCAATATGCATATATTTTAAAAACATGTTCGGTAATAAAAGTAGAATAGGTTTGATTCAAATTACTATAAAAACTAAATAAATATCTAAGAAAGTTAAAGATAACATAACAATCAAATCGAGAATAAAAAGAAAACAATAATAATAAAACTAGAAAGAAACGCTATTCTGTGAATGAACACCTCATTCAATATGTGATGGAGGTAATTTTTTAAACAAGAGTATAGAATGGATAACTTTTTTTCGTCTCGAAATTTTTAGATACATAGTGTTCTACCCATGAATATGAACGACTTTCACTATCCAACTCTGAAAGTAGGAAAAAAAAAACCTCTGCTGTTTCATACATTTTGGTCAAGTAGGTATTGAACTTTTGTATTAAACAGCTGATTTTTTATCATTTATTTAATGAAATAACAATGTTTTAAGCCCTTTCATTTTGCATCCAGTTCAGTTCATTCAGTTAGCTTCTCAAATTCCATGTATCTATTATCATATGCAAATTTAAAGCAACTTAAAAGAACGTAAACTGGTATAATAACTAACTAAAATTACCAAATCAAAGACAACCTTCACTGTGAACTGGTGCGTAAAACCCCTTTTAAATTAATAAAGTACTGAAAATGTTTTCAACTCTACGCATTAACTTTTGTAGCTAAAAATATTCTGTGAATTACATACAGATCGCCGACTTATAAGGTTGTAAGCAAAACAGTTTATAGGAAAGTTCTGAAACTTTCACAAAAGATTTTTATCGACCCTCCTTTGTTAAACTTTGTAAAAGTTACAAAAAGTTTTTAACGTTTTTACAAGTTTTCCAACTGCTTTCATAGTTTTTTCTTATTGCTTCATATTCTATAGTGTTCCGACTTTTATTGTTTAAGATTTCTTAGCTAAACATGTTTTTTTAGTTTTTTTACTAATTTATGATTCGAGAAACTGGGGAGATTGTTGTAGTCTCGACCTTCTTCATAGGTATTTTTTAATATATTTTTTAGTTATCCTCCATACAAACCGGAAGATTTAGAATATTCCATAAAAGTAGGTAGGTACTATTATTTTAATATATTATATCTTCGTCATAATTTGTACATAATTAAGTTGATTAAAATTGGATAAGTTTCTAAACGGTGAAGGAAAATATCGTGAGAAAACCTCATTAGGAATCCTAATGTCCTAAAACCAAAAAAAATCGAAGACATGTGATATCCACCAAACCTGCACTGGGCCCGCGTGGCGGATTATGGCCCACTCCTTCTCACAGAGAGAAGGCCTGTGTCCCAGCAGTGGGAACATTACAGGCTGATTATAAAGGTTTAAAAAACAATGTATTGACTTGTTTCCAGTATCACAGAATACAGCTACCTACTTTGTGTCACTGAAATTATTAAAGAATTCATGATTACTTTAAGATTTAATAAAATGACATCGTCAATGCCCATCAACGAGAAAAAATCTGTTAAGTGTGGGAACTGGAGAAAAACGTGGAGTCTTTAGCATCATGTCTTCCCGCGCGAGTTCATAATGACATGCTTATCTGATAGGTACTTAACATTGCAGGAAGATTTCCCTACGTAAATAGGTATATCATCCTGTAAACAATAAGTTGTTTATATCTACATTTCTCATTTGTTTTATGTAGAATGGGACCGGGTCGATCGAAGGTTAAGCTACGCTTGCCACGGTCAATTCGTGGATGGATAACTATCTATTGCATATAGAAGCCCATCCGTGCTTCGGAAAGCACGTTAAGCCGTTGGTCGCGGCTGTCGTTCGGATATCTTTGACAGCCGTTACGGGTGGTCAGAAGCCCAAAAGCCCAAAAGTCTGACAACCAGTCTTACCAAGGGTATCGTGTTACCTAGTAACGGGATTGTGGAGGTCAGATAGGCAGTCGCTCCATGTAAATTACTAGTATTACAAGAAGCCAGCCCCAACATAGTTGAGAAAAGGCTGCGCAGATTGATTGATAGAATGGGACCAAGTTTCTGATAATTTCACATACAAAATAGCCAATACCCAACTAAAATTTAGTCAGCCATCGAATACCAGTGGCGACCTTTAAACATAATACTTACTTTGCGCAATTCTACCATTAATTTATCATAACAATGCTTAGTTGTGAATCATCAATATCCGTTAAACAAAAGAAGATACTGTCTGGAAGAAGCTAATATGTATAATCCCACCTTGACCTCTTCATGTATTGTGATTTTCAAAACTATTAAAGTTCTGCCGCTACCACATACTAAATATATTTAGGGTTTTGTTCATAATTTGAAAGCCGCGGCCGCGGTTTCACGGCCCGTTAACTGAAATTCCGCGCAAGGCGTTGCTACTCCTATCGAGGCCTGTCGCAGAACGTGGCGAGCATTCCCACGACGTGTGTCTGGCTTAGGGTTGCCAACCATACTTTATAATAACGTATCCTACTTTATTTTCGATAATTAATATACTTTATACTTTTGCATAAAAATAAAGTATGCGAAAATACTTTATTTCTAATCTTTTGTGATGCGTAAAACGAAAGACTCATATGGGTAATTCACTGACCTGTATTATACAAGTAGAGGTCAGTGAGGTAATTACTGAACTTTTTATCGATAGTATGTACTTACTTAAAAGCCAAAAAAGAAAATCTATTAATAAAGATAAAGAATTTTCAGAGAAAATATAGTTATGCTTACAAACCAGTTGTGAGGGAGGACAAATAGCAATTATACATAAAAATACATCTGAAATAAATTCGATTGTAAAACGAGCTTTGAAATTTTCAAGACAACAAAAAAATGTTAGCACTTGCTAAAACCTCCCAAAAATATATGTTTAAGGGATAGTAACATACTTAAATTTGAAAAATACTTTTTTTTCTTCCAAATACTTTATTTTTTCCTATTTAAAGAATTTGATGCGTTATTTTTCTCAATAAAAGTTGGCAGCCCTAGTCGGGCTGTTGGCCGTTATTCCAACATTTCAAGTGATTCGGAGCGCATGGCAGTGTGTGCAGCCACTGTGCACTGTAGTTTTATTCAGTGGTCAGCATTTGATAAACAAAGCAAAAAGAAACGCGCCCGTGCAGGCCGCGACAGGCGCCCCCGCGCCGCACCACGCGCCTGAGTCCCGACCGATCGGACGGGCGACGACAGGCCACCTCAGACCTCATAGGATGCGACAGTTCCTACTGCATGTCGGCCTGACCTGTCGAGGTCCGATCTGTAAGAAAGCGGGCCATGGGACCGCAGCATAAGGATGACCCTCAATTATTCACATCATTGTGATGAATAGTAACTTTAGAGTGACATAAAAAAAAGGAAAATGTCATGAGGGAAGTTTTGAGTACCTAAAAATGTGAGGGCGATGAGAGTTGGGGCAGACTAAAGAAACAATGGATGGACTGTGTGTGAGATAATATGGCTAAAAAGGCGGCGCCTACTGACATGACGACAATTATAGAAATACGGAAGAAGAAGGCATGCTGGGCCCCTCAATTTATTGGGATAAAGGCGAGAGAAAGATGATAAAAAACATCGCATTAAAAGTCTTTCTATCAATTACACAAAGTCCAAATCTGCCTCCATTCAATTCATTAAATTCCCTTCCCATTTATAGGCATCTTTTGATCAAGTGTGACCAACGCATAGATCTACTAATACTCAACTGTTTGTTCGTAATTGCAACCGGTAGCGCTCGTCATGGGATCATCGCCTTAGAAGGCAAGCTCTGTTGTAATCCTCTTTACCATTTATAGTTCTGTAGTTCTACCATATGGGGTGAATGGTATTCGTATAAAGAGTGTTAGGCCTATGCAGATTATATGTCCCATATGCCTGTATGGTCTATTGGCCGTAAGCTAGATTACTCAGTGTTGGCTTTGGTCCCGTGTCGAGCAAAATTATTTTTCGTTTCGATTAAGGGCAATAGGCTTGCCTTTATAGGTACACTAGAGACCCCTGCTTCGCACGGCAACTCGAGAAAACATAACTGGTGAAATACGCGTGTACTATCACATTTTTGTCTGCTAAATGTTATTATTAGGCAGGACTTTGAGGGACTCTCCATAAATCGTGTTATGACTAGTTGTAATTCTGTCCGTATAACGTTCATAACATGTTTGTCACACTTTTATAAGTTTAGGTTATGCTCCCCATATCAATTCTTTTAGTGTCAATTGTAGGTTATTTTTAACCGACTTCAAAAAAAGGAGGAGGTTATCAATTCATCGCGTAGGTATTTTTTTATTATTTTTGTTTATGTATACCGATTACTCCGTCAATTGTGGACCGATTTTGAAAATTATTTTTACGTTTGAAAGGGTATACTCTCGAGGTGGTCCCATTGTCATCAAGTTGGAATCTGATCAGAGGATCCCATGGAAAAAGAGGTAAATCCTCAAATTTTATTTATTTATTTATCTTATTTAAACGGCTTACAACCAATTACAGAAATTAAAGACAGTTTTTATAGACACATAAAATAGTAATCAAGTTAAAAGTTAACAACACTTTCATACATCCCTATCACAGCAAACCTATAACGATTTGGGTATTTTTAAAGTAACTTGAGCAATTTCTCTCGGAAATCATCATTTGGTAAAGTGGAGCTGATGATGAAGACCACAGATGGCCATCGGATTTACTCAATGATAAATATTTCACGGCTTGCGATTCGATTACTTTAATATGGTTGCTAAGCAATTTATGCCCGTCACAATGCTTATAGTGAGTGGTTGTTGAGGAGTTCTCCTGGTTCTTACCAGGAGAACTCCTCACCAATTAACGTCCCTGCATCGGGAAAAGCAATATTTTGTAAAAGACAATGAGCAAGTTGACACTATGCCATTGTAACTTAGATAAATTATAAGCAGACCTACTAAAAAGCGAGAAATAAAAACTTTTAACAAAAAAAAAAAGTAGCACTTCCAAAAAAAGCTTTTGTATTTAATAGTTATTTAGTTCTAGTAATTTAATTTAGTACCTAATGTAAATAGTTATCTATTCATACAATAGGTACTTAAATATAAAAAAAATATTCCCATTTTCAACTGATTTGTACAAGATAAAATCTACATTTGTGACTGACTACATATCATTCAAACTATTTCATTTACATTATCAGTGAGATTGTATCTTAATTACTGCGCCCGCATTAGATCATAATTTCTCACTGCACTTGACCTTCTTTGGGACTGCAGCAGTTTCAGCGCTGAATGTAACAAATGAGTCTCTAAAGCGCTTTCATAACTATACAAAGGAGAGATATCGTTTGTTTGTGACGTAAACGCTAGTATAACAATTAAACAGACACTTGAACTGATGAACGGAACCATTCTGTTACCGAACTTGTAAGGAATAGGGAAACAAAGTTATTGTTTCACGAAAGGACTATAAGTTTTAGGGAATAAGGTTGTAAATTGAATCGATTAAGCAGGCTGTCAGAAAAAATTGAATGAAAACATTGGGAGTGATTGACGAAATGTTAGAGATGAACATTTTGATGGGTTTTTTTTTGGGTTACGCCGCCTCGCAAATTGAATGTCGTTTTGTTTTTTTTTTTGCCAATTGATGGGAGGGTTCGCCTCTTTGGGATGACGTTTAGCAGATTTATGAATGAATTAGCGCTGGAAGGATTTAAATGTGGAATTTGGCGTGAAGTGGTCGTGGATAAAATTTTTAAATCTGTACTTTTAGCTGTAAGGATGACTTAAGTGTAGATCAGGAGGTTAATTTCCTATTGATTTCTAAACCACAGATTACAGTAGATTTCCATGTTAAAGGTACCTGTCAGATAAAATAATAAACCGAAAATATCCCAGCAGGCCGAGAATAAAGGATTAATTATTTATAACTAGCTTTTGCCAGTCGCTTTGCCCACGTGGAGGTCCGAAATGAACCCATGCATCGTATCTACTATCGGGATATAAAGTATCGTATGTGTTAATGCAGGTTATAAACTATCTGTGTGGCGAATTTCATCCAAATCTGTTCAGCCGTATTTGCGTGATTGAGTAACAAACATCCAAACACATCCATCCATTTCTCTTCAAAAATACAAATTGTCGCATTTATAAACTTGTAAGATTAATTTGTGTTTTCTTTTCAATTACCTAATTAAAATGGTACCTACTTAGGTTCTAAGTTTTTATTCATATTCATATATTCATTAAAAGAAAAAAGAAAGAACCGGGGGAGCGGGATTGTCCGAAAGGGTTACCGCTACCCCGGAACATAAAGGGCTAAGGAAGGAACACGGATGGGTTTTAGTCAGTAAGAGTCTGACACTCCCTTCCGCTCCACCCAGAGCGGGAGGGGTCATTTAATGATTTCCCATCCTAAAAAAAAAAAAACTCATTAAGACACATTTACACACCTATTTTTATTCACCGATCAATCTCTTGACTAAAGAACAATAAACCTCTAACTCACATTGAAAACTCATAGATAACCTATAAAACCTCTTTACCATAGTTTATAGCTTTTGTTTTCACATAAAATGCTTTCATGTTAAGGCCAACAGCACCGTTCGTGACTGCAAACCTCGGGTGTAAAGAGATGTCAACTTTTTTGTGCCTTTCATGCTGATTAAGAACGATATTTAACACCTAGACGCAGGCGAAACTAAGGTACTTAATAAAAGTATTTCATGCACTTAAAATTCGTGTCTGAAGATTGTAAAGGTAGACGAAAATAACGAAGTTTTTGTAATAGGTGTACTCCTAATTGCACGCGACGGTTTATGGCTAAAACATTTTTTTATTGACTTTACTTAGCAATAAAACGATTATAGAAATATAGTGTTTAGTATTAGTATTCTTAAAGAAAATTTTATTTCTCATTAAGAATTACAAAGATTTCACTTAGGTACTTGAGAACATTTTTACAACTTTCGATATAATAGATATAAGTGCTTCTGCGAAGCAGTCATGCTAGCGTGCTAGCTATGTTAGAAAGTTTAAAATGTATTTTTAGTCATTACTTCCTTCAATAATTTATTTTTGGTAGTGTACCACACTTTCAACCACAATCTGAATCATTTTGAAGGCTATTACTAGTCCATTGCTTCATATGTTCGATATAGTTGTCCGCTCAACAACGTAAATAACGCAATGAATGTTGTTAAATTGTCAAAATGAAAGCCGTTGAAATTACACCGCCTGGTTCATTTTATCCTTGACCTTCCTTAAAATGCAACGCCTATCTGTCTGTAAATCCGACTGAGTGTCTCCAGAGAAAGTAACATTCTATCAGCGATAACTACGATAAAAAAAGTCAAAAATGTATGAGACTGGCATAAGTTACCGTAGAGCTTATGGCAATCCTGTTGAAAGCCCCGTTGTAGAAATATACGAAATGCTTTGAGATTGCCACTGGTCTACATGACCCTCATAACTACAACTCATATGGTGTAATTTTTATGGGTCATAATTTAATTAGTAAAAGGTCATAATTATTTTGATAAAACTATGTGTGATTTGTGATATAAAACGTTTCAAATGATTTATACATATTCATCTAAAACAGACGTTCTATCCTCGATACTAAAATTGGAGCCAAATTGAACAGTTTATACGAAAAACCGGCTACAAATTGGTCCCTTTATGTGCCAATAACCATTGATAACTGTGCCAATTGGCACATAACGCGTCTTAGAGGTACCTATTGGCGTCACAGTCCTGGGAAAGATGAACTGTTATGCAGTTTCTGAATGTCAGTTTCAGGATTGATCCTTTTAATGGTTTTTTAAGATATTTTATGGGGATGTTTGAACGTAAATGAAGTAAATGGAGTATTTAAGGATCGTAGCAGATGGCGTCCAGTAGTGCCTGTCTACCCCTCTGAGGATAAGGTGTGAGTCTAAGTGTTTATGCAGGTACCTATGTATGTTTTTTTGTTTTTTTTTCCTACTGCCTAGTTCTCTACGAAGTAGGAAAAAAAGGTCAATTCTAACAAATATTTCAAATACATAGAAATAGTAGACTTAGTGAAGCCAAATAATAATTAAAATGCATTTTTTTGAAAAATTATACAAATAAAAAGGGATTTAAGCCTTTTCTGGATAAATTTCGATTTCACAAATTAATTATTGTAGTTCCAAGAAAATTATTGGATTGTAATCTAAGTCAATTAGGTCTTCTAACTTGTTCGAAAACACAACATTTTAGTATTATAACTACGTTTCGACTATCAGCACAAGCCTGGTTTTTGAGGCCGTCAACTGATAAAATATCAATAGCTATTGTTTCGACAAAGTTATAATATGCCTAATATAATTTACCCGCCCCTGCTACTCACGGTTTCATCGAGAAATATTAATGTAAGCTTTTGCCCGCGACTTCGTCCGCTTGAAGTTTCTTTTTCCTGACCCACCCCGTCGCATCGCATCGCCTGCCCGCGCTGGTTAGTACTTCGTTATCAATTAGCGTTCTTTTTTACTTTTTTCTTTTTGCATGGCGCCTAAGAGTTTTAGCGTGATGTTAATAGCCGAAACCTGCCAGGGCCTGGGTATCGTATTACCCAGTAATTGAGTTGTGGCGATCAGATAGGCAGTCGCTCCATGTAAAATAGTGGTATACAGCTGCATTCGGTTAGACTGGAAGCTGACCACTGAGTTTAAAACAGAGTCACTTTTTGTGACCACATTGTTCTTCTAAACTACACAGCGGATTTTGATGCAGTTATCACCATAATTTTGAAAATGTATTAAGGACGGTTTGTGTGCGAAAAAATTTTTTTTTGTTTGTTTGAACGCGCTAATCTCTGAATTTGATAAAATCTTATTGCATTCAGTAGCCCAATTCTTGAGGAAGGCTATAAGCTATTCAACATCAGCTGAGCAAAAAGAATAAAAAGTCAAACAGAACGCTAAGCGAAAATGAAGTAACAGCGCGGACGGGCGATGCGATGCGACGGGGTGGGTCGGAGGAGTGAGAAACACGCGGACGTAGTCACGGGCAGAAGCTAGTAAATAAATAAAACATAACATAACATCTCGTCGTAACAACACAAGACAAAAACATCCTCACATACTATTCCTCAATTCGCTCGAACATGAAACATTAGCCAATAAATTACTAGCTATATATAATACTCTTCACAAAGACGCGGAACTAACTAGATACCTCTTTATATAATATTCCATTATTCTCAAGACGTTTTACTGAACAATAACCGCTGGAAAGTATCCGTAAGGATCTCCCTTAATGAGACTAGGTGGGTGTGAGCAGGGTCTTCGATGAAATGGGCAGTAAAGTCTTTGTGAATTGTGTAGAGTATACTAGACCAGAATAGTTTTGTGTTTATGATCAAGCTTCAGCATTAGGTAGTTGAAAACCATAGTAATGGTTTTGTCATAAAAGTGCTTGCTTCTTTGTACTTGATTATCAACAGATTTAAAGGCAAAAAAAAACCAGAAAGCCAATTCCCATACTTATTTAAAAACGTTAAAAATTTTGTCGCAATCTTATCTCAGCGACAATCAATGTCAAAAACTTTTCAAAAATTTAGGGAAATTAGAGGTATTTTTGACAGATTGAGACTGAGTTCAGACTGTGAACGTTCTTTAAATTAATTGCGTTTTAATATTTCTACAACGACATTCAACAGTCAGTAGCTTTAGTCTCATACAGTTCGACTTTGCATCATCGTTTTCGCCGATAGAATGTCACTTTGTCTATGAATGACACTTCATCACAGAAAAGTCAAACAGTAAGCAAACGCAGTTATGAATGTGTGTGTATATCATGTGTGTATTCTTTAAAAAAGCCTTTGCCTTAAACTAGAATATGATCTACATATACTGTTACATATCTACCTACAAGTATTTATGAGATTTAGACATGACATAGACTTATAGAAAAAGATGAGACTCCGCACCACGCATATCGAAAGTGAAGCACCGTACCGATCTATGTGTGCGTAATTGACGACTGACGCTGTCGTGTCACGTAATGGCAGCCGGTCGGCATACTATGATGTAAAGGCGTGTTTGTACGAGCGGTCCGTCAGTATTTTTCATAAAAAGTATGTCTTTGTAAAGGTTGCCATTTGAAGCACTCAAAATATGTATTTGGTCTTATTAAAAAAAATCTAATTCCACATAAACATTTGTTACATTAGTAAGTACATCAAAAAATTTATTTCGTTCCCGATTAAAAAAGGTCGGCTCATAAGTTTCATCTTTTAGCCACACAATATTTTTCTCATAGTCTCGTCACTTTCATCCGACACCCCACCATGTTTACCGGCAAAGAAGATTTTCAAACTCCATTGTGCCCCCTCCTTTACATACCTAAATCATAATGGTCTACATTCCCGCCTCCTTTCAAAGGTTTTCCATCGAAATTAAGAAAGTTTAATGAATTGTGGCGGCAATTTCTTTTGGCTTTTTAAAGATTTCCTGTGTGTATTAGAATATTTGATGAAAGGTAGTCTTGTGGTTGGCAGATGTGGGAGGTTCGTTGTATCGCTTTGATTCTTGTCCTTAGGGAGAGGAAAAGGACGAATTGTTAAGATCTTTCGTGGAATTGAGTGGGTAGATGTGAAACCCTATATGTATACCGTAATTAATTTTGACTTTGCTAAAAAGTGTGCTTTTGTAAAAAGTGAGATATACAAGGTCCCATTAAAATAGATAGACAAATTTTTACACAGCGCTCAGTACGTCTAACCAAAGATATCCAAGTAAAAAAAAACACACTGATTAAAGTGATTTTATTTTGACCTACAATAATAAATTGCCGGCACATTAGTGTATTTTCGTTAACTGATTATTTTTCTAGTAAGTATCTAATGCGTTTTTCTTATACAGGACGATTTTTTTATAACCATCCAAATTTTTAGGGGGTGTTCTACCCTGTGATAAAAAAATCTTGCTGTATATTTTTTTTATCATCGTCCTTATTTTGGTGGTCTGAATGATTTCTATATGTTTGTCCTTCTATTTTAATGGGACCTTATATTTGGAGATGAGAAAATTCTTAAATTTTATTTACTTTGCTCAAATAAATAAAATATAAAAGTTTGATAAAATTCCATCGATTCGTGTTCTAAAAATTTACTTTACTCAAATAAATAAAATATTAAAAAAAATATAAAATTCTATCGATTCGTATTCAAAAAAATGTCAACCATTTAAGCAAAGGTGGGCCAGCTAATTACTATACCTGACTGTAAATTCCTAGAAAAATAATGATGGAAAGTAGGAAACTATCCATCTGCACATAGATTTTGTTTTATAAGAATTTGATCATGTCCAAATAAATCTGACTTGTCTGAACACCGACATGAGCTTTATCCAGAATTTATATTGAAGAAGTAATATATATCAAAACACTAGAAGGCACGAACAATGCCACCATAGGAATATCAAAACAGGTTAAAAGCCAGTAAATAACCTCCCAGTCAAATCATCGGTTAATGTATTAGATTTATACGTATTTATTGGACATAAACTGCAATTTATAACACATAAAGAGTGGCTCACTCATAATATCGTAAATCGTTCATAATCACGCCACGAGTGTCGATTTATGAAGTCGCCCGCAGAGGTCGCTTTACATAATTCTTGTTTTTGGAAACATACGGGGCCTGCTGTTGGGACGGCACCGACAGACATCTTATAACATGGTTTCTACAAAAGCGGAAAGGAAAGGATAATATGTGTGTCTCGAAATACCATTAATTAGTATTGATCCTTCTTTTACATTTTTATTTGCGTTTTATAATGTTAATGTGGCGTTGTGTTTTATTTTTCTTTATTAAGTATATACTCGAATTAAATCATCTCTTTGTACGCACTTTGGCAATAAATCGATGTTTATTTAAGAAAGAAAGACAATTATAATTTATAATAATCAATTTATTTATGATGAATTAATTTATGATAATTAATAATTACGGACCCTTTAGGTCACAGCAAAAAGTAAAAAAGTAAGAACTACTTAACAATTTGTAGATATTAATATAATATCTATACGTTATTGTTGGTTTGAAGCTAAGCGGAATTATTATTTGATTGTCCTCTTTGCTTTTGTGGAAACAGAACCTTATGTTTTTTTCAGGCTGTGAATTAATAAAATACCAATGCTAAGCAGGTGTCCATTAAACATCATGCAATAAATACCAAATATTACATAACATTATATTCTAATGAATTATTGATTACATTACAGCCCTGTTCATTCATAATGCACTACCCCATCCAATCAATGACTGACATGACATTTACTGCGAAAATTAACATCCATCCCGTCTGCTTTGATGCGGAACAAATGCTTGTATTAATCACGTGGTATGAATAGCTTTGATATTTCGAACCATCAGTTGTATATTAATTAATAGAATACCATACATGATATATTTTTATGAATGATACCTACCTACTCTATGAAATTGATTATCATCTACTTAGTCTTTTCTCAACGACGTTGGAGTCGGTTTTCAGTCGTACTGGGTGCAGCTGAATACCAGTATTTTACATGGAGCGACTGCCTATCTGACCTCCACAAGCCAGTTACTGGGTAACACTCTTTGGTAAGATTGGTTGACAGATTTTGGGACTTATGACTACCCGTAGCAACTATCAAAGGTCTGCAAATGATAGCCGGGACCAACGGCTTAACGTGCTTTCCAAAGCACGGCGGGATCTCGATATGTAATGGATGGTCACCCATCCACGGACTGACCTCGGCTAGCATTGCTTAACCTTGAAGATCAATCCGTGCGGCTGTTATTATATAGCACCAAACTCCACTCTATAAAATTGATGACAGTTTAAATCACCCGTCCGGGATGTGAGTTCAATTTACATTTTCTAGAAACATGTATAGGTAGGTACCTACTTATGTGGTCTAGTTCTATTGCTAACTGATGTCCGGATTCCTATTCCCTGATAATAATGATGCATAAGCCCTACAATTGTAGTAGAAATTCGAATTTTGACAACAGAACGGTGAAAGGAATCCTTCAATTGCCGCGCCCGTTCCAAAAACTCGCGGGCCTATGTCCTCACACAAAAGATTTCATGAGAAGACAATTTCGCCGTCGGGTCGTCGGTGTAAATTTCCCGTAATAATATGTCCAAGTGACGTTTGGCTACCTTTCACGAAATTTCGTCGTGATTTCTTTGTAAAGCCATTTAAAATTTATGAAAGTGACTGTCAAATTATACTCTTCGCAAGGTTAATAAAGTATAAAAGGGGCTTAGGGTAAATGGTAATGTGTCATTTCATAAAAATTGTTAAGTAAGGCTGTATGAGCGCTTCCTTTCATAATAATGCTTTTGGACATCAATAACGGTGTTTCGAGACCTGTTTTGTATTGACTGCGGATAATTTATGGGCTTTAAGATTTCTTTGTGTGAGAATTTATAGGTATTTCATACGGTTTTGTATGGGACAGGTATTAGTAATATAGTAGGTATTAAGGCGTTATAAAACCTTGTTTTATGGTAATTTTGGTGAGTTATTCCGGCGTTTGAGTTGGTTATTTTGTAATAATAAGATTTTTTTTTTTTATTATTTATGCACACAGTAAAATACATAGGGATATGACATAATTATAATTAGAGTACAAAGGTACTGCTTATTTCTTAAGAAATTTCTTCCAGCAGACCTGCGAAAGGAGATGTAAAAAAGAAATGTAGACAATAGTGTGTGAGAACAAGAAGAGAAAAACATGAATGTGTGAAGTCTAAAACTAAAATATTAAATACACATGTAATGCAAAAAAAAACAAGTATACTTAAAGAAATACATAATGCTAAAATATATAAACACATAAATACATGAAGATTTTTTTATCACCATCCAAATTTTTACAGGGTGCTCTACCCATGAATATCAACAACTTTCACTATGGGACCAACACTGAAATCTCGAAAAACAATTTGTGTTTTGATAAAAAAATCTACAAATTTACAAAACAATTAAAAAGGCATTGTGTCTCACGTGGATCCACGTTCATTCGAAGGGTTAACCACCTAACTGTAAATATAATTAATATTTAAATAAACTTTACCAACCAACCATAAAATTAGCCTAAGCGTTAACAAAACTCTCAAATCTCAACTGAACTCAGAGAAAATTAACAAAATTTAGCCTACAGGCTAATCAGCGGCGCAAATTCGTTAGCCGTAATAAAATAGATAATCCGCCTAGGGTTCGTAAAGTAATTAAAAAAGTTTAATTGCATGTTATAAGACGGGCTTCGTTCAGTCAATTTCGTTTAACTAAACCGCTGTATCATTGGGGACACGTTTTTGTTGGATGTATCGATATTTTGTTCTTTGGATTTTTTGTTTCATTTATTTATTTTGCTTCAACATAAAACAGCTGTCCGACAAATACATTTTTTAAATAAAATTTGACAAAATTCATACACTTATCTCACAGAACTTTATACACAGCGTGATCGTCTTCCATTCATTTATGGACACTTCAAAAGCACGTCAAAAACGTGCTCAAAAGAACGTCTTTTGGCTCTCTAGCTGCTAGAGAGCCAAAATACTTTCTTTTGAGCACGTAAAGAGTGTGAAGGACAGGGGACTAGGCTAGCGAACCCTATTACTCAAAATCTTCTGAGAGTGTCGATAGCAATCTGAATGGAGTCGGCCCAGAATTCGGCTACTTGTTTGGCGCTATCACCATCGTCCATCTGTTCCTGTAACGTGCAGCTGATAGGACACGCAGGACACGATATTAAGTGTCCCATCGTTTGTGGAACTGTACCACATTTACACTATAAGGCGGAGCCAAGTACTCATAGTGACGTATACCTTTATTCACAAGTGCTAGCTAGCTGTCAAATAGGCAAGTTCCATCAGAAATAACACGTCGCATGCGTATATCACGTTATCAGCCTTTATTGTTCGCACTGCTGGGACACAGGCCTCCTCTCAGTGAGAGGGAGTGGGCTATAATACACCACGCGGGCCCAGTGCAGGTTGGTAGATGTCACGTCTTCGAATTTTTGGTTGTAGGCAATGCCGGATTCCTCCGGATGTTTTCTTTCACCGTTTTGAGAGAAGTGGTGATGAAATTATTTACAGAAAGTACAGCGCGTCTGGGATGGAACCCACGACTTACAACTCGTAAATCGGGGACAATACCAGTGGCCACCACTACTCTCCAGTGCGTATGTTGCGTACAATGCGTATATATATTGTAGTACATTGGCAGGTACTTGTAAATACCTAGCATCCCACTTGACTCTAACGAGCTAAGCAGAGTGACAATTAATAGAGTGACACACTTGAAACTAATTGCGTAACACACAATCAATCTCAATCTGAATCATTTTGAAGGATATTGCTAATCCATTGCTTCATATGTTCGAAAAATTTGTCTGCTCATCAACGTACATAACGCAATGAATGTTGTTGAACTTTCAAATTTAAAGCCAGTGCTAGTGTGTTACGCAATTATCCCGCCGCGCCGGTATCTACTAATAGATACACTCACGTTTACCGTCATCTCACCTGATGGTAAGTTAGGATGTGGTCGACGATGGTGCACGCTTGAAGTAACTCATTCACTCAAGACTAGAAGACTACCCAGCTATTTATAAGAGAAACTTTGAGTTTCTCATCTCTTCTCAACATGAAATCGCAAAAAAAATCAGCAGTTCCCTACATTTATCAACGCATTACTCGTCAAAATTTAGGAAACAGCTTTGATTATTTTTTCTCGATTTCAGGTTGGGTCCAAAGTAATAGTTTTTCGTAATGATAAGTACAATGACCCCTTAAGAGTTTATCCATTAATTAAGCACATCCTGTATAAGGAATTTTTGTGCTAAATTTCATGGTTCGAGACCCAACGGTTAAGGTTGTGCGTTGTCTGTCAGTGAATTAATGATTTTTATTAAGCAAGTACCTAGAGTAATTAATCGTCACATCACTTCCACACCATTTCACTTCAAACAGACCAGCTTCATTCAGCCACGTACATATAATGCCTAATAGAATCACTAATGTAAATACTATTGAATGAAGCATCAATTAATTCGGACGTCCATTCACGCTCACTGATTGACGTGACAACGTCCGAGAGACACACCTGATAGGAATCGATATGCCAGTGGTAATCGATTTCGAACGACGGACATAGACGCTTCCTGCGATTCCTCAAAGGATTGGGCTGCGTGTGGTGGACTTTAACGATTATTGCTAGCTCGGAAACCGATTTAGTGTTTGAAATGTGTGATGGGTCATTGTCTTTAATTATTATTGATATTTTAATGTATTGAGTCGAATTGGAATTAACATTCAAGACGTTTTGTTATCTTCGACGCCTATGTACTGACTTTAATTTTTCAATGGAAGAAATATAATAGAATCTCTTGATATAAATTAAATTTTGTATTCAATATTTTTTAGATAGTTTTTGTTTAGATTACCCCGTTACTGTCGGAATACTACAAACATCGTTGACAAACAAAACTCAAACATCTCTTAATCTTATTACACGGTCCATTACATTTACATAGCCAACACAGAATCCCAGACATATTTATTGCTGAACCAGACAAAATATCACTTTAAAAATATATTCTCCACATTACTCAAAAAATAACACTGTCAAAGAAAACCGACGAAAATTCTCTATTCTTCCTTCTCGCTAAAACAAATACCCCTGTGTTTATTCACCCGGTGCCTTAGATTACCCAACGGCCAACTTTTATTGGAACCTACAAGTTTGGTTTGCTTATACTTCAACCTACTTTGAGACCCAACCGTACCCCATGACATACAAACGAAAAGCCATACATTTTTAATCAAATAGACGTAACATGTTTTATGGAAAATTTCTTCAAGCGGAATGGATGAGTGGGATTATGAGGTCGATAGGTTTTCTTGCTAGTTCTTTTTTTTAGTTTGGCGATGTAGGATTAAGTATAATTTTTTTTAGTTTGGCGATGTAGGATTAAGTGTAAATTAATTGTAAAAGGTGACCTTTTATGAAAAAAAATTAAAGAAGTGAAAATAATTTACGTGAAGTGGGATTGAATTACGTCAATAATTTTATTAAAACACCGACGTACGTGTGAAGTTTTATACTTAATCATCCCGTGAAAAAAGTCTCTTTCGTTCTGATATTTTCCTCGTTCGTTTGTTAAAACACACGAGGTGGTATCATTTTTGGTCCAGCGAATAAAAATTCTAATTTGGTATTTTCATTAGCAGTAACATTTTTAAACTCGATCATTTAATAAATTTCCACAGAAAAACAAACGATAAAATAAATATAAAAGATTGAATGGCGTTAACATATGAATTGTTTATCCAAATCTCTTAATTAACGCACATTCATATGATTTGATGGATAGCATAATAAATATTTACATAATCAATTTAGGATGTCGTATGTCGTCATTCTCGGGTCCGATGGGATCCGTTACCGAGCCAACGTAGGTTCGTGTATTCGGGTCCATTTGGCGGCGCTTCTGAACTATACGGTTAAAGCGATGAAAATTACAGCTGGACTGGTAAACCGTTTAGGTTCACAAAACTAAAATTCTAGGTAAACTGCTAATTTCACAGCCTAAACATTTCTAAGCCAAAAAGTAATTAGTGAGCCAAAAAGCCAGACCTGTGAGTGATTTCTAAAAGAAACATTTCATCGCAAACTTTCAGTGACAAGTAGAACCTAGCGATAAATCAACTGAACAAAGTCGGGACAAGAAAAAGCTAGCTAATGGCTTTCCTTCTGATTGAGGTTAAGGCTATTTTTAATTTAAGACAAATTAGAAAGGTTCCTTTTTCACCTTTGAAGATTAGGGATCCGTGTTGTTTAATTTAGTTTTTCTATTGGGTGTAGCTTTGTAATTTTCAAAAAAAATAGACTCTGGTTTTTCAATCGTCAGATAACTTACAGTGGCACCCAAAGATTATATTGTAAAATAGGTTATATTATTATTTGAAATGTTTTATTTAAACAAAATCTTGTTCCAAAATGTTTAACTGTACACTACAACTTTTTATTGACTATTTATGACTTACTTCTATCTACGACTTATAAAAAAAAAAAAAACAAGTAATCCCTTAGGATTACCTGATATTTTATTTTACTTCATAATGTAGCACATCACAGCTGAATTGAAAAAATGTCAACTAACTTTTTGAGGCCGCAGTATATCAGATCAATAAAAATGGCGGTTTGACAGCTTTTGTGTAGAAAATATAACAAACAGCCATATTTTATTCTTCAGATAAAAGTAACCTGTCTATTGAAAAATCAGTCCGTAGACATTTTAATGATGGAAAAGTTTTTTAAGACGCCTTTGACAAAGACCTTGTTACAATATAAATACTACAATGAATCTTTGGGTTATACGTTTGTTTAACACGAGAATAGCTTACGTTTTTCTAGCAAGAAAATATATTGAAATGATTTTAATTGGTCTTATGTTGGTTTTTTTTTTTTTTTTTTCTTAACAAAAAGCGCCTTCATCCTCTCTCCTATTAAAAATTTACTTTGCTGTGCCCGACATGGTACATAATTGATTCAATGTTTTAACATACCAAATATCATGTACACATTATGGAATGCAATAAAGTATTGAGTATTGAGATAAAATTATTCCCTGTACGTCGACTTTCGAGTTTTATCATTTTATTTTTGTTACTTAAAGAAAGCTTACCTCAGAATTATTCATTGACTATACATAGTTTTTCTCGGTTTAATTACCTAAAAGTTTGATAGTATGTAGGTAGGCAGGTATTAACGTATGGTAGTGTTATTTTGTGTTAATTAATCAGTGTTAATTAATAAATAATTCTGGGCTGACTATAGATTGCTATCATGAAGAATCAATCATTCGACCCACCTGATACCTATGTTGGCAAAACTGATACTTAGTTTTATTTTATCACACTAATAATATAAAGGCGAAAGTTTGTGAGTTGTAAGTGTGTGAGGGTGTGTGTGTGTGTGTATGTGTGTGTGTGTGTTTATATGTTGGTTACTTCTTCACGCTCAAACGGCTAGACTAATTTTGGTAAAATTTGGTATGGAGGTAGCTGACACATTGGATTAACATATAGGCTACTTTTTATCCCGATATTCCCACGGGATCGAAACTTATGCGGGTGAAACCGCGGGGCGCAGCTAGTTACCGATGAGATTATTTTGTCGAATAACAGGCCTCCAAATGCTCCGAAAAAAAGCCATGTGGGGTACCGCCACATATCTGACACCGCAATAACGATACCAATCTACGCATACCAGAGACATGAAACGCAACACAATCATCGACGCTGGGGGGCTAAAGTATATCAAAGTGCTTACATATATATAAAGCTGCCATCAGACTTCAAAGGTTCTGCACTCGGTTGTAATGAGAGCACTCTGTGGCATGGCGGTAAATTAAAAATATTTTCAAATTGCAACCCAATGTTGTGCGATTGTGGTACCGAAAGTTGTAAATGTGATGTGTGTTTTAATCGTTTTTGCAGGTTTTTTTTTTTTCTAAGAGGGTGTGTGTTCTTTTGTGTTTATTGAAGGAATCTAGCTTTGCTTGCAAGATAATCAGTTCAGATGCCTTGGTTTTGATAGTGCTATGGTTTTGCGCTTTGAACCGTACAATCATATTATTTTGAAACGGTTCTTTTTTTCAGATTACTATCTAATCAAAACAGATTAGTTTGTATCTAATCAGACGAGAAGGCCACTCCCGTAATTAAAAACATTCAAAATCTAGCCAATCTCATCTCAGCGACAGTCAATATCAAAAACTTCTCAAAAATTTAGGAAAACTAGAAGTATTTTTGACAGATTGAGACTGAGATCAGACTGTGAACGTTCTTAAAACTACGAGAATTGCCCCACTGGTACTACGGGGAAGTTGGCTGTCGTAGTATTAGCAATATTTAAAATACCAAGAAGTATTTTGTTCTTAATTTTCATAAAATAGGACCAGTATTTTGTTTAATTTGACCTCACGGTAAACTAGCTGCGCCCCGCGGTTTCGTCCGCATAAGTGTCGATCCCGTGGGAATATCGAGATAAAACGTAACCAATATGTTAATCCAGGGTGTCAGCTACCTCCATACAAAATTTTATCAAAATTGGTCCAGCCATTTGAGCGTGAAGAAGTAACAAACATAAACACACACACGCACAAACTTTTGCCTTTATAATATTAGTGTGATCACCATTTTAATATCTTAGTATAGGTACTTACTGAAAGCCGCAAGTCGACATCCCTACGCCACCGACTAACATTGTTTTTGGCTCTTTGGGCACACGACCATTTTTATACACGCTCGACCACGCATTACGAGTATTTTTGTCGTACTCGTACCTACCCGTAACACGAGTATGTTTGTCGTGACGGTTTGTAGGATTTTACTCGATTTTTATTTTACCAAAGGCGGCATGTAAGCCGCGTTTAATTGCGAAAGTTTATTTTTCATTTTTATATACAGGATTTTTTGGCGGAAAATGTGTTAACGTGGGTGGTTTTAATGACTCGGTTATGTTTTGCGTAATATGACAATGTTTTTGGAAAATTTCTTTCACGTGTGGCGGTAGGTACCTACGTCCTAAAAGTACACCAGCTGACGCAGCGTAGGCAGGCAACTTTGTCGATCTTGTATGCCTAGTTCTACTATACATTTTCATAATGTTAAAGAGATTATAAGATACATTTCATATTGGTGCTACTATTGACTTAAAATTTCAATTTTGTATTGCCATACTGCTTGGCAAGGCTGCCAGACTTTTGGGCACTTGTCCTGTTGATAGTGATGCGGACTTTTTTTTGTGATTCTTTCCCCTCTTTTTCTAAACGCGTGTATTTTAAAACTGGACATTGAGATATCCGGCGACATTCATTTTCTTATATTTCAATTAGGGAGTCGAGAATTTAAGCGCCAAAGTTTTCATCTAAAATAAATTTATCAAGTCGCTTTCCAAATAAGTGTAAAATTAATTCAAAATCTAAAACAACGCCAAAACTCAGTACCTACTCCAACATAACAACCCACTCTCAAACCTCAATACATGACTAAAAGCTCTTAAATCGTCGTTAAACTTTCGTTTATCTTAGCTAAAAACAGGCATAATTATAGAAGCTTTTCTTTGAAAACCAAATACTCTGTTAAAGTAACTCGAAAATAACAAATGGTAGGTTAAATCCTTCGCACGTGCTGTCGTGGGAGTTAATTCCATCGGTTTTCCCAATAAAACTTGGGTAATACAGTTTTGTAGAAGCGGAGGTCTGTACGGTAGTAATACACGAACTGTTTGTCAACTGCGTTATTGCATGTTTCAAGTTTATGTATTGTAGTGTATTTGAGAGGATTGTTGTTAGGATACTGTTGGCTTAGCATATGGATATTAGCATCTTAGCTTGTTTGGTTATATTAGGAAGCAATGGCCATAGAAACAATTTCGAAAAGCCTGAAGAAGCAAGACAATCACACTCGCGACTATAACTACATAAAATAGGTATAAAGCCTACCCACTACTAATGCCAATCAAAAAGACAGATAGGTACCTTACTCTGTTTTTGCCTGACTTTAAGGTAGCACACAGTCTAACCACTCTATAAAGTATACTTATAAATTGTGAATTAATTTTTGAAACTTGGTTGGTTGAAAGCAAGCAAAGTTGTGGGCTGCAATAAATCTACAAATACAAATCAGAAATTTATGGTCATATTTATGGGTGCGATACAGATCATCAAAATTAACAACTTTCTCCATGGGATTATCATCTTAATCGCGAAAACATTATCAGTTGTTCCATTCAAGACAGCTATTATTCCTTTGATCGCCACACGTCAAAAAATCAAAAGCGTGCCCTCGGCGTCAAATTATGTCATGTAGTCGAACCTAGGCGTTCTGGGCACATTTTGATTTGTCATCTATACATGACTGTGGTGGTCAAAAATTTAATCGCTATTACGATATTGGTCCCTTAGAATAAGTTGTTCAGGTCAATGATTTGTTATGTACCACACACACCCTTAAATATGACCACAAATTTCTGATACACGCTGTATAGGTACTAGATATTATCTAATAAGACACGTAGTACCTACTAATTATCTTATCAATCAGAGCATTAATCCAATTAGCTAATTAAAACCATGTTGGTAAGGGTGGATAATAATTAATTGTATGGTGACAGGTTAGTAGTTTAGGACATCAATTATGTAATACCTAATGTAAGTAACACCATTCAAAGATGATGAGAAATACTTGTTATAACTTTCATCGTTATTATCATCATCCTACAGCAGCTCACTGCTGGCCATAGGCCTCTCAGCCACGCCATTCAGCTGGATTCTCAACATTCTCATCCAGCTGTTACCAGCCATCCTGCGAAGATCGTCGCTCCACCTAGCCTAAGGGCGTCCTACTTTACGCATTCGATCTCTTAAAGATGGAACTACACCTAGCCAATTTTACTCATCAAAAGTCAGGGTGTCAATTAGCTATCAGCAGTCTAGAATTCTGTCAAAATCGTAGAATTACCGGTATCCTTGAATGTGGTGTGTAATGTTTGATATAATAACAAAAGTTCTAATGATCATATGACCTAATTTCATTCAATATACTTTTGTTTAATATAACGATGAAATGAAATAATGTATTATTGATATAATTTCGTTTTACCTAATTTTGTATGGTATAATGGACATTTAATAAAGTGCACATTTGAACTAAAATTAATTTAGTACTGAATCTTATTTCAGTACTATAATATTCAAAATCTATGTAACGTTTAATATAATTTAGAAACGTCTACTAATTATTAGATCAAACAAGTGAATAGAGAAATTCAAAAAACTCGTCACACTATAATGCTGGTGAAAATGTTTAAGGTACGGTGACGTCACTGAAAAGTTATTTATGAAAGTAAGTTAGTATGTTTTTCTAGAGAAGATTTTTTGAATTGATTTTACTTTAAAATAACAATTTGAATATAATAAATTGTTATTTTAAAATAAAAACAATATTGAAACAACGTTCCAACGACATAAACAATTTTGTTCTAGAAAATGACATGGAAAATACTTGCCAGTTTTCCAGGTATTTAATCCAAGCAGGTTGGTAGTAAAGCTAGGTCCCGGTAACAATGTACTTAGCTCTAGTATTCGAGCAACGTTGATGAATTTCGTAATAAATTTTGAATACTCTGGAGCCGGGAATTGCTTCGATTTTACTTGTTTTGTTTGTTTACGATGAAAACTTTCATTATTAACGTTTTATACAAAATATACTAAAGGACGAATGTCTTCGATATACAATGTGGAGTCAACTATATGACAGTAAATGAAAACAGTGACATTACTAATGCATAAAAATGTTTTGAAACTATCAAATAAAACCTAGCAAAGAGATTTTTTCAAACAAAATTAAATATTAGTGATGAGCCAACTTTGAGTAACAAAAGTCACTAAAATATTGGATATTTATTTTTCAACATAGTCTCCTTTTAGTTTTTTCCATGGAAGGTGGGTAGGCCTTTAGTGTGGGACGCAACGTGCGTCGATACTCTTGCGCCATCCCATCTTCCTGGCTCGGCATGCTGTGCTGGTGCTGCTGCTGCGGCTGCGGAAAACCTCAAGCGGCGAAAATATAATAACCTTATCGGAAATTATATTTTTGAGCCGTTTGGGGTTGAAACCCTCGGGTCGTTGGGTCGTTGGGTCCGAGTGCTCATGCCCTATTTAAGGAAATTTCAAAACGGCTGGTTGACACTTCCCGTGACCCAAGGGCTGGCTTTTACCTTGGCCAAAGGTTAAGCATTGCCATACAACGTGGTAATGCTACCAGTCTCTTGGGTACATTACCAGTCGACAGCGATGCGGACGAATTTTTCGACGCAATATTTTAGTTTTTGTATAGTTTTAGTTAAGTTAGGATTTAAATTTGTTATTTTTATATGCAAAGTAATAAATAAATAAATATTGGATATATTTGATTGAAATTTACGTATGCAGACTGGGAATGTCATAAGATCTACGCAGTTTAATTTATTGCTGTATTGTTATCTCCATCTTGTATTTGTAGTATACATAGGTGATATCACGCCTTTATCATCCGATAACATGTTATGTATAATGTTAATAATTCAAGAGTTGTGCTGTAAGTATTCCCCGAAGAGTCTGTTCTGTTGTAACATACATAAACATAACGCATGCTTAATAGAATACTGACAACTCAAAACAGACGATTTTTGGGAAAGCGCAAAGAAGATCTCCCTATGAGGACTTATCCTACTTGTTGACGCATAAAATTAAAACTGATTGGGTTTGATTAGATTAATGAATCATGAATGCTTGAATTTTGAACGTATGATTAACTATTGATGAGATCTGAGTAAAAAAAATCCGGAAATAATTCTGACCTATCTACTAATGGGTCAATGTTCCATTAAGCATGAGCATCACGCCTTAGGCAGAGGCGTATCTGCGTATAGTAGATCCACATTTCGCCAATTATATTTAAGTCCCAGCGTCTACTGACATCGATTGGGCACAAAACCACACTAAGGTGCTGCTACTGACAAATTGAAAAACACAATATCAGTTTACCCGACCCGAGAATCGAACTCAGGACCTCATGCTCAGTAATAGCAGTTGCGACAAACGAGGCAGATTGTAAGTCCTATGTAATTGCACCATTAACCGGGCACAAATTAAAACTCCATGTTACTACAGAAAAAATCCGTCAGGTCGGCGCAACTTGCCTTTTTCTTCCTTAGTTCTCTATTAGTCGTCATTTAGGTAGTTACCCCCTTTCTAACCATATCAGCCTTCACACAGTCCATCGATCGTTTCTTTGGTTTTATAGCCATCGACATTCATACTCAAAACTTTCCTCACGACATTTTCCTCATTCCTTCGTATCTCATGCCCATACCATGACAACAGATTTCCACACAACTTTTCAGTTACTGGTGCCACAAAAAAACCTGGGTACCTAAACCTAAAAAAAAATCCAGACCGGATCTATTCTAGGAGGTGTCCTGGAATAGATCTTCAGGTCAGGATTTTTTTTTTAAAGTTCAACTGGTTGTAAGTGCGACAGTTGGTGTGATGGGTGCATCTCACCAACTGTCACACTAACAACCTCTTGAACAATGTGGAAGAAGTCAAGTAGTATATACACACATCAAAAGTGTCTAGGGATCAAGCATTTTTATGCGGATTTCTTGAGATTGAGATGTGGCTTTGTAATAAATTTATGATTTTATAAATTTATATGTATCCTTTTTGGTGCATTTCATAATTTGAATCAGGAACTGTGAATCAAATTCGAGTAAAAGATGAAAATCAGATGTCAATATTTTCCCTATAAAAACATACAACGCATTGAAGACATTATTAGTGCTACTGTTTCCCTACTACTGATTAAAACCAACGTTATTATGGAGCGGCGACGTCATTTAAGCAGGGAAGAAATGCTCAGAGCCGTGGGAATGATAGAAGCTGGTTCCCGGCAACGTACTGTGGCTTTAGCTCTGAATACAAGTCAGAGTGTTATCAGTCGACTTTGGACACGTTACCGAAGCACTGGTACCGTGGCTGAGCGCCATGGAGGACGGTATCGCTGCACCACACGGAGACAAGACCGATACATTCAAATCTTAACTCGAAGAGCTCCAACAATAACTGCCATGATGTTAGCCGTGAGGCTTCATCACTCTTCAGGGAACTTAATTAGCGACCAAACAGTCAGAAACCGCTTGCATGAAGTGAACCTTCATTCCCGAAGACCGCTACGGGTACCACCTATAGCAATGCACAATCGTAGGATTCGATATCAATGGGCTCTTGAACACAGAAATTGGGCAGAAGAACAATGGCGTTTCGTGTGCTTTTCTGATGAGTCTCGTTTTGGTATGAGACCGGATACAAGACGTATACGACACTGGAGAACCCCTGCACGCCAACAGCGATTAAAATCCTGCCAGGAAGTCCATCCTTATAGTGGTGGAACCATCATGGTATGGGCGGGTATTTGGATCGGCGGAAGAACTGAGTTGATTTGGATCAGAGGCAACCTCAACGCTCAAATTTATGCTGAGACGATTGTATCAGACGTCATCGTTCCTCTACAAGTGCAAATCGGTCCCTTATTTCAGTTAATGCATGATAATGCACGACCGCACACCGCAAGAGTTGTAAGACAGACTCTCGCCGCAGCTAACATCAATGTCCTGCCCTGGCCTGCTCAGTCGCCAGACTTGAACCCGATTGAGCATGCATGGGATGTGCTACAGAGAAGAGCTCTGCCGAATATGGAGGGTATCCAGTCGCAAGAAGACCTTTTTTTGTTGTTGCAACGAACATGGGCGGCCATTCCACAGCGTGATTTGGATGAACTCATTTTGAGTATGCCAAACCGATGTTCTTGTGTTGTTAGTGTTCGCGGTAGAAACACGAATTATTAATTGTTTAAGTTACCCAATAAAATTTTAAAGAAAACTGTTATTTCAGTCTTTTTTTCGAACTTTTGTGTTAGTGGTTCAAATGTCAAAAATCCCTTTATTAGGAAAATGGCAAATTTCTTTATTAATGCAAAGGTGACTTGGTTTATCGTTACTGTGACAAACGAAAACACTTTATTTGATGAATCCTTAAACAAAATTTTAATTAATATCAATCAGGAGAAAAGTTATTGCAAAAATATATGTTGATCCCTAGACACTTTTGATGTGTGTATTTGTATATTCTATAGGAATTATAATCAACCAATAAATAATTTAATGACCTGTTTGACACTGTGGCTGAAGTATTTGGTTGTCTCATGATTTTTATCCGTACAGGTGCTCACTAAAATACGGGAATAGGGATGACGATTTTTTTTTATTAATTAAGTGAAAAAAATTCTACAAAAAGTCTAAAAACTTAACAAAATTCCAAGTTATAAGTTTTAAAGTAACTGCTAGACAAACACGATGCTACCATAGAAGTGACGTCACGACTATGTAACTTCATTAGTATGAAGTGACCATGAAGTTATTATATAGTCATCGTGACGTCACTTCTACACACCATACATTATCAGTAACGCGCGACAGGAACGGCAATAAAGGGGATTATTACCAAAAATTTTTAAAGAGTGTAGCTTCGTCAAATTTTCATTTTTTTTACTGATTTTATTTATGCCTTCCATGAAATTACATTATTTGTTCGAGAACATTTCTAATAATTATTCATCATCCCTATTCAGCCACAGGTGAAAAACAATTGAACGGCAATAAAAAAACACAACCATCATTTTTATTCATTGTTACATTATTTTTAATAACATTATTCCTAGTCAAAGTTTATTATTCAAATACGCACGTACTTTACAAAACACACACACTCACTCATACCGGTAGATAGGTACATTAAGTACGAACTCCATCGTACTTAGAAACGACTTAGGCTTAACTTTTGTATTATACAAGTATTAAGAACAAAAGCTTTGAATTCGAATACTTTTCCAATTATTTTACTTTGTATCAGCTCGGGTTTTCTCAGTACAGTTGGGATATCAACATAAAACGTGCTTTTAGTGACATTTTCTTCGTCCATTTTGGCTTGTTTCAATTATTTTATTTTTGTTATATTTTTTTTTTGTTTCTTTTTCAGTAATCTGGACGCTTTTAACGTGTACGCTTTTTTTTTACGTAGTTCTCCTCACATATATACATTCGACATTAATGATGTAACTTATATTTTTGTAACAATATAATTTAAAAGAGTGTCCATGGAGTTTCTTGTCCGTTCTTCTCCATAGGTACCTATTAACACTTTTGAATGTGACGTAGCTTCATATTTCTGACAGACCGACTCCTTGACAATTCAAAAGTGCCTGTAAATTTTAATTGAAATAAATGCTTCGACTTTGAGTTTGAGGGCAGTAAGTAACCTACGAGAAAAGTAAATAAATGACAACTTATCCTTCTGTGGTAACAGGTGACTGAGGGGATATAACAAGGGGATGATTATAATTATGCTCAAATACCATCATACCAGGATCTGAAAAAATCTGTCTCTTAGACGATGATTGTAACAAAAATGGAAAGAATTTTATTGCAACCTTGCTCTAGTGATCCCAAGGTACTGCTGAGAATGAGGTCCCGCAGTTAGGTTCGATTTCTAGGTTGGGCAAAGTGTTGTTGGGTTTTACCATTATATATAGGAATTTTTAAGTAGCAACCCGGAGTCTTGATCATAACTGGCAAAATGTGAGCATACTATAGTACCTATAGTATGCTCACATTTACAGGCTACGGATATACATACCTCTGCCTTCTTTCTCACATCATTGGAACTTGGAAGCTAAAATTCATAACCATGGCTGAATTAAATATTCTAAAGTGAATTTAACTCACTATCAATCTCAATCTGCATCATTTTGAAGGCTATAGCTAATCCATTGCTTCATACGTTCGAACAATGTGTCAGCTCAACAACGTATATAACGCAATGAATGTTGTTGAACTGTCAAAATTAAACCCAATGCTACTGATAGTAAGTTGCGCAATTTCCCCGCAGGTCTAGATTTCGATGAAGACTAAATCAATTTACATAACACTAGCTTCCGCCCGCGGATTCGCCCGCGAGGTATGTCGATAAAAACTATTCTATGTCCTTCCCCGGGATGCAATCTATCTCTCTGCCAAATATTATCGAAATCCGTTCAGTGGTTTAGGCGTGAAAAGGTAACATACAGACAGACAGACAGACAGACAGTTACTTTCGAATTTATAATAATATTAGTATGGATTTACTTCGCTGACTGTACTCGACTGTTCTGACCTATTCAACGCTCTTGAAGAGTTAAGAGCTATCGATAAACTTCGCAGACTATTGTTAAGACTTTATTACATTATTCCTGGCGCTTTGGGATTTATTTCTTCTCCAAAGGTAATATAAGATATATTGCCTTGGCTTTTATTCGTCAAACAATCTGATCTAATTTACACTTACGTCCCATTCAATCAATAGCAAAGTCATAGCTCCTTGTGAAAAAGTCTTTTGTCGCTATCAAATAACAGGTACATAAGGTTTTATAAGAGCAGTGGTGGCCCAGTAGTAATGGCCAAGACTTACAAGTTATAGGCTGTGGGTTCGAACCCAGGCAGGTGCTTTACTTTGTTTAATTTATATCATCACCACTGCTTTCGAAACGGTGAAGTAAAACGTCGTGAGGCTACCGGCTTGTCCTAGAACCAAAAATTCAAAGACATGTGACATCTGCCAACCCGTACTTGGCCCGCGTAGTCGATCAAGGCCCACTCCCTCTCAAAGAGAGGCCTGACTCCCAACACAGGGAACTATAAGCCGATTATACTTAAGGTTTTATAAACTAAATCTGTAAGGTGAGCCGATGACCTTGCGAAGTCCGCAGGAATCCGCTAGGCCGCCATAGATGGCTTATGGTAGCAGTAGCCACAATCCATCAGACAGCCACCGCGTCGGCTTTGCAAAAATACTGCTACATACTCGCAATACGAGCGATATTTCGGTTTCCACAAGCGACAGTTGCAGTCGGTCTTAGAAATCTCTTTGGCAAACTACATACAATGTTATGTTAACGGCAGTTCAGCAGTACCCACTTTACATCAGACAGGCCGACGTTGGCTTAAAAAAACACCCTCACATTTCGGTGTCCAGATCTCCATAATGTAACTAGAGAGAATAAACTAAAGGAATGCAATACTAATGTAGAGGGGCCCGTGGCTTAATAATAGCAGCCGGACAGGTCGATCGATCAGGTTAAGCTACTCTTGTCGCGGTTGGTCTGTGGATGGGTGACTATCTTTATATACCGCGACTCCTCCGAGCCTCGGACGTGGATCTTTGATAGTCGTTACGGGCAGTCAGAAGCCCGAAAGTCTGACAACCAGTCTTACCAAGGGGTGTCGTATTACCCAGTAACTGGGTTGTGGAGGTCAGATAGGCAGTCGCTACATGTAAAATACTGGTATTCAGCTGCATCCGGTTAGACTGGAAGCCGACCCCAACATAGTTGGGAAAAGGCTATGTAGATGATGATGATCTCCATAATGTAACTGTTGCAGTCCTATCTCAGGAATCCCTTTGGGAAAATATATACTAATGTATACAGATAATATATGTACCTTAGCACCTGAATAATCCTTCAGTGATCTCTGGGGACTACACGGCATTATTAGCTTAATTAAGCAGATAATAACGCGTGACCTAGGTAAAGATGAAGCATGGTTGATTGTGGTTGACTAATATTGCTGCATGGATGCGTAAGCTCAGGTACGCTCGGGCGTGTTTTTCCTGCGGCAATTTTTTTTCGCGCACTGGATTTTCAACTTACTGCTTAGCGACTTTGGGTTAATCCTGTGTAGGTATGTGTTTAGTTGGTAATCCTTTATAAATGGATAAATAACTGCGTAAATTTTTGGCTGATAACTTAGAAGTTAAGTGCAATTTTTATCGACCTAACGCGATTTTTATGTCTACGGTGACTGGACAATAAGCTTTTTGGGTACGAGTGTCCCCAAAGTGTGACTACATTGAGATTATGAAATTAGTTCGAAGATGGTCTGTACTCTGTACTTACTAACCTTTAATCTTAACCTTGAAAACAAGAATAACCTGGAGTTTGACATAACTTCCTGGTTTTCCCAAAACTTCCAACAAAACAACCAAATTACAGCTGATCGCAGACATATTAATCAAAGGAGCGTCATAAACGAAATATGCGTCATGAAATATCGGCGGACGAACAAAAAACCAATGAAGCAGCGGCCAATTTGTTGATTTATTGTCGTTAAAACTCGAAAACATCTGTCGTCAGAAAAAGTTACGTTACGGCCTGTTAATTGTACCGTATACGGCTTGGTTAAGTTTACTTGGTATTTTATGTGCAGTTATGTTGTTCTTAGTTGTTAGAGAGTGTTGGTGGGGAGTATACAAGACAGTACAATTTTTATAGAAGCTTTTCTCCGGCTAGAGGTATTGGATTTAAATTGAGCTGTGGTATTTTTAAGGGGCAACGTTCAAAAGTGGACTTGGTTTTTCGAACGATAATCATGAGCTCTGTTTTGGCATTGGTTTGATCAGTGTCTTCTGTCTCTATTTTTTATCTTCATTTGTCGTCATTTGAGATATAGAAATGTATGGAATTAACTTAGTGTGAAGGTTGATTCCGGTTGATCATCCTCCATCACCGGTTGAATATCATGGACAGCCAAACGCACAAATGTGTCTATCCTTTCCCAACTCGATGTCAAGACCCGATTGTCTACATTATGCCTACAGCGTATTCTGACCTATTTCGGCCACATAATGCGAAGGGGAGATAGCAGCCTTGAAAAGCTGGTTATTGTTGGCAATACCGAAGGAAAGAGAGCACGAGGCTGGTCGCCAACACGATGGTCCGACCAAGTAAAAGAAGCTACGTCCACAAGCAATTTTCAGCAGGTGGTGATGGCCACTTTGGACCGGAGTAGATGGAAGCAGATTGTCCGCTTAAAAGGGTCCAGTGACCACGATCCTCAGTAATGAGGGACCGATTTGAAGAAGAAGAAGAAGGTTGATTGCACGCCAAGGTTGCAATTCTATTGATAGGTTAGATACTAGCTAGAATAGATTCGTTGACAAACATTTAAACGACCACTAGACGACAAAACAATTTCGACAAGCCAAAAAACAGAAGACGGTAGACACAAACAATAATGACGACAACTCGTAACATTTAAATACACAGTCTTGACAAAATGCAAAACAATAATAGTCATGTAACTCACAATGCTAAGATTTTACGCTCAATAAAGCAAGTCAAAAATTCCGTACTTCCAGCCGAGCCGCATATAAAAGTTGCGGAACAGGAAAACTTGACAATAAATCAGGAAAAGGTCGAATATGGCCCCACTTGGGGATCGGTGAAATGTTATTTTTTTCTGATTTTGATAGAAAAATGGAAATTTGGGAGTTCCTTACGGCTGTGCGATGAGTGACAGTGTTTTATTTTTACAAGTTTTATTGAGATTTATTTTGAACCTCTAGTGCTAAGTGATCCCCAGTCTTCTTTTTTTCGTTTCTTTTTCGTAATTTTTTACATTGTCAATGTTTTTTTTCGTAGAATTATGATCCGTTTAAAGTTCTAATTCATCCATCTGCCTACACATTGAAGAGCAAGCATCAAGTACCTCAAACATGACTTCTGTATTTATTATTGCATCGTCTCTGAAAGGAATTGTATGGAGTTTTCTTGTCGGTACAGGAAAAATGTTTTAGCACACATCCGCCCTTTTACGAATAGATTCATATAAGATATGCATTCTCTTTTTCTTTTAGAATGAACTAGAACTTATTCAACTTCAATTTGCTTTCGAAAAACCACTGCCTAAGTCGAAAATTATTGCTTTTAAATCCAATCATATTTGAAAACTTTGCCTTGGATTTTCAAAACGCTTCTAGAGAATTCAATCAAAATACTATGGGATCCATGCAAAGCTATATGAACTTCTTTCGATATTCGCTTCGTAACGAGTGATAGTTTAACTAATAACAGTCAGTAAGATATAGGTATCAGGCATTTGTCATACCGCGTACAGGTGGTCTGCGGGTGGTTCTTACGAGATGTAGAATTAATAGCTCCTACTTTAGGTGCGACATTGTTTGAAGAGAGGTGATATTTGCAGCTGATGTTACAGATGATATATCTACTTCAATTATCTTAACTGTTCGTGTAGAGTCTGGTTCTGCCTCTTCATCCAGGCCTGAAAATCGGTACTTACTAATGTTTATACACTTAAAAAAAGTTATCTGTACAGGATACCAATATCGTTCCCGCTTCCCACAGCTGGAACTATTGTTTCCTCCCTGTCAGAAGGAGTCATCATACAATAATGAAGTTATTTCGATTGCCACTTAACTTTTAAAAGTAACTTGGCTTTTTCAAGTCAGTGGACTGTTGACGGAGCGACAATCGTAACTACAGTCCGGTCGTCGAAAGAATGCGTTCCTGATACCAGTAAGTGCAACAATTCTAGTAGCTAATAAAGATCAAATTCCCAAAACACGTATTCGTTTGTATAAAACTGACTGGTACCAAGAACGCATTCTCTCGTCGGCTGCACTGAGGTTAAAACAAAAAAAAAAAACAAAGTTGTTTGCGATACATATACTAATATTTTTTCTAGGCTAAAATTATAGGGCCAGCAAGAAGTGCCTCAATAGTTATTTACTTTGAAGTATTTCCTTTAATAAGCCTGTATTAAAAATATCAGGTCAAGCCATTTATATCGTCAGAGATCGAGTCAGCGCATTAAATATAATTATTTTAAATCAATTTGCGTGTTTGAGTTTTATCGATAAATACTGAGTGCATTGAATGTTCATGCTCCAGTTGACTGCGTCGATAACGTTTTAATCAAAATACTTTAAAATTTTAATTAAATTACTGAAGTGACTATGTTTGGGCTGTAATTAGTGAGTGAGTAGTTTGTGAATACTCCTTATTAACCGACTTCAAAAAAAGGAGGAGGTTCTCAATTCGGTATTTTTTTTCCATTTTTTTTTTTTAATAAATATTGCTCTTTGGTGTGTGGCTTTCGCTACGCTTTTGACTGAGTTATGCCAATTTGTTTAATAATTCGAAATGTTAAGATATCAATGACATGTTTTTTGTTACTTTTAATGGTGATTAAAATAAACACAAAAATATTAACTGCAGTCAAAAAAACCGGCCAAGTACGAGCCGAACTCACGAAAGCCACAAGGCAAAAACACCAAAAAACATACGTTTCTTGTATACCCCTTGGTAAGACTGGTTGTCAGACTTTTGACCTTCTGACGACCCGTAACGATTGTCAAGAATCCACAACAGCCGGGACCATTCCGAGGCACGGAGGGGTCTTGGTATATGAAGATGGTCACCCATCGACGGACCAACTGCGGCAAGCGTAGCTTAACGTGATTGATCGACCCGTGTGGCTGTTATTACTTAGCCAAAAGCCCGTCTGAGGTGCGACTTACTGTACCTACTAAGTTTATTTATTTAATACTTTAAGCACACAAATGTACAGTGGCGGAGTTTTTGCAATAAGTTGTATGAAAGATATGCCTATTCTATACATTTTTCAATTTCTATATTTATGCAAATGCGGCGTAAGCTATGTCAAAGCTATCACTACTTAATTACTTGTGACATTTCGAGAATATTCTACATTCAAATGTGAATCTAGTAGGACGTTTTACTTAGAAGTTTTATTTAACTTTTTTTACATTTCGCGGCGGCAACGTTTGAACCTTTCACAGCGCTTACAGCTTGCAGTTGGAGAATAATCTTGAATGAGTGGAGGTATAGTTATTATATAAGCTTCATTTTACCTTTAACATATTTTAAGGCTTGTGAAGGCTTATTGAAAACAGTAAGGATACTGTAGAGATTATGACATGCATAGTTTGTGACATTCAACCTTTTTTTAACTAATTATAAGATTAGGTATGTTATAATTTTTTTAGACCAAACGAATTATAGCTGAGAAGCGCATTTCATTTTTTTTTGCCTATTTGGTGCCAGTGCTAGGATAAGGCCGCCCCGTATTCACTATAACTTCCAAACTGATATGTTTTTGTTTTTGTGGCGTCAGGAACCGCAGTTTGAGTAGTCACTTGGACATCAGTATTTTTTGAGTCAACTTCACATACGTGATAAGGATCTATATCTAAACGCGACAAAACAAAAGAACACAATTTTTTTAAACTCCTACTCCAATCCATACTTCATACTTTACTTTGTCTCATACTTTTTTTTATTTTATCTTTAGATATGGACTAGCTTCTGCCCGCGGCTTCGCCCGCGTGGATATCGGAAATTATCCACGGGACAGTACCGGTGAAGTAGCCCATGTCCTTCCCTGGGATGCTATCTATCTCCTTGCCAAAGATTCTAAACATGCTGTTGACGCTGATCTTGGGACTATTCCGGTGACTCCGCTGCTCTTTGAGACACCACTATACTCAGCATGCTGTTGACGCCGATCTTGGGGCTGTTCCGGTGTTTCTGCGGCCCGTTGAGACACCAGATACTAAGCACGCTGTTGACGCTGATCTTGGAACTATTCCGGTGACTCCGCTGCCCTTTGAGACATCAGATACTCAGCATGCTATTGATGCCGATCTTGGAACTATTCCGGTGACTCCGCTGCCCTTTGAGACATCAGATACTCAGCATGCTATTGATGCCGATCTTGGGACTGTTCCGGTGTTTATGCAGCCTGTTGAGACACCAGATGCTCAGCATGCTATTGATGCCGATCTTGGGACTGTTCTGGTGTTCTGCAGCCCGTTGAGACACCAGATACTCAGCATGCCGTTGACGTCTAGGTTGACACTGTTCTGAAGTTTCAGCAGCTCGTTGAAATGCCAGATACTCAGCATGTTGTTGACGACGATCTTGGAACGGTTCTGGTGTCTGTCTCAGTAGCTCTGTGTGCGCCTGACGCACCGCCTGCTCAAACCTTCGCGGCTCAGTTTGTTGAGACGTCTCGTTCGTTAAGTCTAGCTTTTTTTATAGCTCGAGCTTTATTAGTTTTATAGCTCGAGCTTTATTAGAGCTTTATGAAATATTAGACTTAAGCTTTCGAGTCATTATTGTAAGTACTATTTAAAAAACAAAAACCATAGTAATTTTCAAACTAACTAAAACAATTCCAATAGCCAATTTTGAGGAAAACGAATCTATGTTCTTCCTACTTACAACACAACCTAAACCTATACGTTAATCTTAAACTAACAAAAAAAAAAAAACAATTGTAATAATCTAAGTAATGAAATGTGATATGATTTGATTTGATATTTCTTTTTAAAATATCATCTGCATAGCCTTTTCCCAACTATGTTGGGGTCGGCTTACACTTAACCTTGCTTTCCGAGGCACGGAGGGGTCTCGGTATGTAAAGATGGTCATCCATCCACAGACCAACCGCGGCAAGCGTAGCTTAACCTGACCGATCGACCTGTGCGGCTTTTATTATTTAGCTACGGGCCCCTCGGGCTCTTCTTAAAATATACTACCTAAAAATTATAATTATGCCTACTCATTCATTTCATTTTGGCAGTTCAACAACATTCATTGCGTTATTTATTTACATTGTTGAGCAGACAAATTTTTCGAACATATACAGGTAAAGCGATGGATTAGCGATATCCTTCAAAATGATTCAGATTGAGCGTAGGTATTGTAAAAGTGCTCTGTGCCTCACGCGTCTGCCTGCCCGCGTTCGGGAGTTCGGGTCCCCCCCCCCCCCCCCTTCACCGCTCTGTGCGCCGCCGCGCCGCCAATTCCTATGGCGCTCTACCTCAGGTCAATCTTATCGTGATAACTTTTAAAGAATTTGTCCAAATTGCTTGGTGTAAAAGACAAAGTTTATCTACATTAAATACCGAAAGCGATAAATGTATTAATTTTCATAAGAATTAACTAAGTACTCTAAAACGTGCATTGTAAAAAAAGTATCCGATTTAAATGTATTTATGGATCACTATTTTGGATATAATGGCTTCCACATAAAAGGTAGATATATGCTGTCGCGGACTTTTATTTAGAACTATTTAAGACAAACAGTCCCTCGATACATTATCTTCGTGTAGCTGTAACGGTTTAGGCAGCGCACGCCAAGATAGCTCTCAGAGGGCAGGAATTTTTCCGACTTACTTGATACTTATCGTATGGGCAAAAAAAAATTACACAAAATCTTTATAAATTGTAGCCTATGTGTTATTCTGATGTATAAGCTATATTACTGTGAAGTTTCATCGAAATCCGTTCAGTAGTTTTTGCGTGAAAGAGTAACAAACATCCTTACAAACATTCGCGTTTATAATATTAGTAGGAAGTAGGATATTCTTTAGATATATATATTTAATTTGACCCTGCATAGTTTTTCACATTTGACATTACACACTGACAGTTTCTCACTGAAATTATCCATCACAATTCATTATGAATACCTCTCAAATTAAGGAGGCGTTTACGAATCTAACAAAAATAAGCAGTTTTTCGGTACATTTTGCGGGAAAATGATACGAAACCAAATCTAACTAATAATTACCACAGATAGATTGCTCCTTCATCTTCAAATATAGCAAAATTTTTATTCGAATAGTTTGGTTTATAATATTGTAAAAAATTATTTCCGTTGCCTCTTCACACAAAATTGACGATATCGTAATGACTTTAGGTACATTTTTCTTCTATTTATTAACATAAATTTATGTATTTAAAAATATTTTATGTAAGCAGACATGTTCAACTCAAAATGATTGTATAAAGAACTATCAAAATGTTACCAAATGGCTCAGAAAAAAAATAAAAATCGAGTCTATTTTTTCACATATTTAGCTGTAACATGTGAATCTTAATGCACTGTATTAAGGGTTATTTTACTGGTCACTGTCTTGCTTTATTACACAAAAATTTGTAATGAAATATTAGTCTGCGCTCAGCCGCCGTCGTGGGTGGACTCTGTGTCGGTTGTAAGCAGCAGCTTGTGCTGAAAAAGATCTCTGTACGGATAGAAAATATTTGACATACCAAACTTGATACTTCACGCATTCTGTATGACTATCGTATGAAAGATTTTATTCACAGTCTTATATTATTTTTTTAGAAGTAAGTAGGGATTATTCATATTTCGTTTCGGTCATGATGGAGTCACCTGAAGGTGTACTTCGAAGACTGCTGCTGGAACTAAAAGACGAGCTGAGCTAGGTGTGCCGAGTTTGGGCTCGTATTGTTAGTTATGTTGAGACCTTACCTCCGGACTTGATGAAGTGACCTGCAGGTGTACTTCGAAGACTGCTACTGGAACTAATAGACGAGCTGAGCTAGGTGTGCCGAGTTTGGGCTCGTTTTGTTAGTTATGTTGAGACCTTACCTCCGGACTAGATGGAGTGACCTGCAGGTGTACTTGGAAGACTGCTACTGGAACTAATAGACGAAAAGAGCTAGGTGTACCGAGTTTGGGCTCGTTTTGTTAGTTATGTTGAGACCTTACCTCCGGACTTGATGGAGTGACCTGCAGGTGTACTTCGAAGACTGCTACTGGAACTAATAGACGAGCTGAGCTAGGTGTGCCGAGTTTGGGCTAGTTTTGTTAGTTATGTTGAGACCTTACCTCCGGACTAGATGGAGTGACCTGCAGGTGTACTTGGAAGACTGCTACTGGAACTAATAGACGAGAAGAGCTAGGTGTGCCGAGTTTGGGCTCGTTTTGTTAGTTATGTTGAGACCTTACCTCCGGACTAGATGGAGTGACCTGCAGGTGTACTTCGAAGACTGCTACTGGAACTAATAGACGAGCTGAGCTAGGTGTGCCGAGTTTGGGCTCGTTTTGTTAGTTATGTTGAGATCTTACCTCCGGACTTGATGAAGTGACCTGCAGGTGTACTTCGAAGACTGCTACTGGAACTAATAGACGAGCTGAGCTAGGTGTGCCGAGTTTGGGCTCGTTTTGTTAGTTATGTTGAGACCTTACCTCCGGACTAGATGGAGTGACCTGCAGGTGTACTTAGAAGACTGCTACTGGAATTAATAGACGAGAAGAGCTAGGTGTGCCGAGTTTGGGCTCGTTTTGTTAGTTATGTTGAGACCTTACCTCCGGACTAGATGGAGTGACCTGCAGGTGTACTTGGAAGACTGCTACTGGAACTAATAGACGAGAAGAGCTAGGTGTGCCGAGTTTGGGCTCGTTTTGTTAGTTATGTTGAGACCTTACCTCCGGACTAGATGGAGTGACCTGCAGGTGTACTTCGAAGACTGCTACTGGAACTAATAGACGAGCTGAGCTAGGTGTGCCGAGTTTGGGCTCGTTTTGTTAGTTATGTTGAGACCTTACCTCCGGACTTGATGAAGTGACCTGCAGGAGTACTTCGAAGACTGCTACTGGAACTAATAGACGAGCTGAGCTAGGTGTGCCGAGTTTGGGCTCGTTTGGTTAGTTATGTTGAGACCTTACCTCCGGACTTGATGAAGTGACCTGCAGGTGCATTTCGAAGACTGCTACTGGAACTAATAGACGAGTAGAGGAAGATGTGCCGAGTTTGGGCTCGTTTTGTTAGTTATGTTGAGACCTTACACCCGGACTTGATGAAGTGACCTGAAGGTGTACTTCGAAGACTGCTACTGGAATTAATAGACGAGTAGAGCTAGGTGTGCTGAGTTTGGGCTCGTTTTGTTAGTTATGTTGAGACCTTACCTCCGGATTTGATGGAGTGACCTGAAGGTGCACCTTCCAAAAAGTTATTTTTTAAATTCAAATTAAATTCAAATTCAAATATTTATTGCTCAACACAGTACATAATAATACATTTCTAGATGTCAAATGAATGCGCAGTCCACTGTGTTGTACCAACTCAGGCATGCAAAATTATTATTAAAATTATAATTAATTATTATGTCATAAATTCCAATTAATACCTTACACAATGTCATTAATTCCAATTAATAAGTTATACAATGTCATTAATAAGTTATACAATGTCATTTACTTTGTAGTGTTTTTTTTTTTTTGAAAGTCCGTTGTTTTTTTTTTTGGACAACAATTTTTATTTTTCATTTTTTATTTGTACCTGCCCAACACAAATTTAAATTACTTTAAGCAAAATTCATAAAGCTATACCTTATAAAGGTATACCTTATCCTGAGGCATATCTAATATTTATTCCTCAATTTTCATTATTGCACCTACCATTGTTTGTCTCTGCATCACCCAAAGGTTGACTGGTAGAAAATGCCTATGGCATTAAGTCCGCCTCTGTACATTTTTGTGCTTGAAGTATTAAATAAATAAATAAATACCTTATCCATTAAAAAATGAGAGAATTTGCAAATCCGTCTATAGAGATATGACGGAGCTATGCCCGAACATACATAAAAAGAAATACTCCTTATTTGAAGTCGGTTAATTATTAAATCAATTCATAAACAAAAAGTTATGCCCGAATTTACTTGCAAGATTAGAGGTACTCCAATAACAACTTTGACAGAAATGAGGGTGTACCGTGGTATACTAAACACATCTGCGTACCCCTTTAGAGGGTACAGGCGTGATGTTATATTGTGTGATTGCGTAAACAATGCATACATATGCGATAGCAGCAATCGCGGTTGATTTGCTGGCATTTATTGAAGCCTTCGGTTGTCTGTCTCCGAAACTCTTCATCACTCTTCATCACTTTATTCCGGAATGGTCTATTTCGGAATAAAGTTAAACCTCTTTCGAACAAAAAAGATTTTTGCAAGTCCGTCTATATATTATTATGACGGAGTTATCTAACCTAACACCCTTACATTAAAAAAATATATGTATAAGCATCCGAATTGAGAACCTCCTCCTTTTTTGAAGTCGGTTAAAAATACTAGATAAAACGAATATAAATAAGCTTTTTTTAAATTATATGTTTCAAAAATCTTGTCGCGCAAATTGTTAATACATAGGTACTTTGGCATGTACTTGCTTACCAATCAAGTAAGTAAATGGTATCTACTTTTATGAACATTTCACGGTACAAACTTTTTGACAACAACGCATAGTAAGCTTAAAAAAATACATGCCTAAAAATTAAATAAAAATAGGCTCAAGTATCAAGTCGTGTCAGTTTACTCATAATTTCGCCGCTTCGCGCATGTCGCTGTGTGTGTGAGCCGTGCACGTGTAGTAGTAAGACTCAATACCTAAAATTGAAGCGCGTCAATTCGTAAACGCGTCCTTAATATCCTCGATCCCAGCCTAAAGGTCACAGAGCTAGCCTGAGTAAATACCATCCCAAATGTTATAAAAAACGGAGAATATAAAGCCAATTAAATATTTATTTATCTAGAACGTTTATTCCTTCGGGGCGTAATGAATAAAAGGTAATATTTTATTCATCGGAACACAGGTCAAGTTCGGAGCGCGTTCTGTTCAGACGATGCAATATTTCAGACGGGACGCCCCGTATATATTATTCTATGAGAGTAATTTGTCTGAGAACAATGAAAGATTTTTCGCTTGGAGCCAAGGGCAATGTCGGTAAATAGTTGTAAGTCGGCTCTTGGACTATACTGGTGTTTGGCGCAAGGCTACAAATTATTACAATGATGACTGAATATACTATGATGATAATTTATATCACTTTGTTAAATGGCAAGGTAAGTTTGATAAACTTCCAGTTCATTTAAAAAAAAAAAATCTGAAAAGACCTGACCTGATAACCTTTTATTGCTGGAGTACGAAGCTTTTGAATACTTTGTATGTGTAAGTATATTGGATTTATTTTCGTTGAATCCCACTTTTGAATCCCAGTTCAATATTTTTGTCGTTGGATCCCTCAAAAAAATTATTATTATGTATTTCCGTTGGATCCCAAATTTTAAAAATGCAAGAGAATTACGTTTTATTGTCGTTGAATCCCATATGTATTATTTTTTGTAATGTGCGTTTTGTTTGTGCAAAATTAACAATTTTTCTTTCTTTCTAAGATTTTTTAGAAAGCTAAGGCTAAGCACAATTTTATAATACTGCCTTGTTTTTTACCGAATCACTACAAATTGTAAAAAAAGTCTCCCCGCCGAGTCTGTCTGTCTGAACGCGATAAACTCAAAAACTACTAAACAGATTTTCATACGGTTTTTACAAATGAACGGAGTGATTCATGAGGACGGTTTCGGTGTATAGTTTGTTAAGTTTTTGTTTAAATTGGCTGAAATATGGCGATGATTATTAAAGATGTCGGAAAAAATCGTGCAGACTGGGAGCTTTAAACCAATAGAGTTAGGTTTATGAAAACCCCGGTAAATAGCCTTGTAGAACCGGTAGTATGTTCTCAAGGGTGGTTTAAAGGGCAAAAGTTAGTAAGTAATATTATAATTAAAAGCATACTTACCAAATTCATTTTTGTTATTGAAGAAATCTTTAAAAACTGTAAGTACTTAGTCTGGGAGTACTAACTTTTGACAGAAATACGTCACCCACCAGAGTGCATTCATATTACCCGCTCCGCTCACCGCTCCTCTCATCTCTTACACCACACCACTAGTGAAGAGCTTACACGGTCATGCCTAGATAGCATCGAGGTATCGCTCCTAATCGTCCATTGTGAGCGGATAACGATCGCTCCTCCCGAAGCCAGTCTGGGCCACGTAGCTGGGCCACAATGGACTATGCCTTTCCCACGTCGAGACCCATCACTCATGTGTGCTTTCTAATGATTGTCGGGTTGAAATCGCTTTGTCTCTTGTTTGTTGAGATTTTGTTGTAATCACTGTAAGTATAGTCGTCACGCTTGTGAATTTTGATGGGGTTTCTATTGATAGTGACGTCAGTCTCATACTAGAATCCACACACATCCCGACACAGACACCGACTTCCAAAATTAAAGTTATTTATCTGTTTGTAGTGTTTTTTTTTTAAGTCGGTTGTTTTTTTATGTAAAAAAGTTTTTTCGTCACGTTGACTGACTGATAGAAATTGACAGAAAATCCAAGTGGATTCAATGAATTTGAGAAATACAGTCTTCAGTTATATTTCCTCTTTTATTCCATTAGTTAATAAGTTACCAAATGTCAAAAGTCCAGGTAAGCCCCTCTCCTACATTCAGAGGGACTGTCCGAAAGGGATACCGCTACCCCGGAACATAAAGGGCTAAGGAAGGAACATGGATGGGTTTTAGTTCTGTAAGATTCTGACACTCCCTCCCGTTCCACCCAGAGTGGGAGGAATCATTTGATGATTTCCCACCCTCAAAAAAAAAAAGCCCCTCTCCTACATACTACTGTACTAGTTTTACAAGAGCGGGGCCTCCTAGCACAGGTATTTCTCATATTTAAAGGGAGACCCGTAATGTAAGATATATTGTAAAAGTTGTAAAGTTACTGAAATAAAATTTATTATTATTATTATTTCTTATATACTATACCGTACGTTTATACGGTGCAGCTTCCGCACTTATAACATATTACAAGAAGTGCTATATCCCAGCCAAGATACTCGAAGACATACTCGTACGATATAACCCCAGAGTTAAACAGTAAAAATGTGAAGGAAACCCAGTGTCGTAAAGAAGCTCGCGTTTTACTCATAAATTTGAAACGTGTGCTAGTGTCCGGTGAAAGGCATTTGTCATGAACGCGGTGTACTGCTGCAGATACATATGCCAAACATTTCGTGCACGAGAATAGAAAATTCTGCCACTTACATTTTATGAGTCCCCCGTTTTGGCTGCATGTGTGTGTATCACATCGGCCTTTAACTTTTTATTATGTTTTTGGCGGGCTATCATGAAGGAATTTCCATGAAGGGGAAGTGACAAGCCGCGAAATTAAGATTTTCTTACGTTTTTTTGCAATTTTCAGGTCAGTGTCAGATTGCATGTAAAACAAAATATGATTCGCGATCGTAACAAGTAAGTATTTACAGAATTATAACCGTTAAAATCATCAATACAACCCTCTAAGTTCTTAAAACCCTGGTGAACGACATCATGAAATATCAATCGCGGGCTACTCCGGTCCTTCCCCCTTAAATAATGCTAAAGAAGAGTTTGACAAGTTTTCAACATCAAGTTCGCAATTCAGAAATCAGATGTAAGTGTTAGAGTGTTAGTTTCATGTTTCCTCACGAAGTTTTCTCCACTGCAGGTGGAAACCTATGTTTCAATAATGACTGAAAAAGTAGCTAAATAGGTTTGCGATCCACAACCTTTGCTTAAGAATCAAGTCGTCGAACTCCAGCCACATATCTTCCTGTCAGAGTTTTCCAAAAACCATAAAATTTGTAACTGTACGCTGAATAAAATCGAATGAAAATCTAGAGAAAACTGGCTAAACTGAAATCAATTAGAGAGACTCAAGTCTCAAGTGTTCAAGCATTAATTCAATTCTGATAGAAACACATACTTACTAGTAAATAACTAAATTGCAAAGATAAACAGAAATAAACTATCTCAGGCTGAGGGCAGACCGTTAAGACTAAGTAAATATTCGGTAATTACAGATTAACCTTAATTATCCTTGGACCTTCTCTCTAGACTATTGGAATTAAGATATTGGCTGTATTGTCTTGATTCATTAGTAGAGATAGGTTTTCTTGTTGTTTTAGTAGGAAATCTTGGTCTTGTGTTTTATTTTTTGTGTATTTTGACCTAAAGTAAAAACTCAATCAAAGTTTTGTGTTCCATTATCACCAACAACAACAACTGAGCTTATAAAATATACACACAATATAGCTAATGAAATTCTATTTTAAATCGCGCTATCACATTTTCTACCATCTGTTTTCTGTCACATCGATTAGCTTTTACCATTCTTTCATCAGATAGCCTTCAAGTCATATCAGCTGTGGGTCTTAGATACTCGCTGAAAATAATCAGCATGTTAGTAACATTATTATTTTTTGTCTGAAAATTTCACTCAAATAACATCATCACAAATTATCTAGCCTCATTAGCATTTAACTCTGTGAAAATTCTAACGTGATCTATAAAAGATCGCGCGAACCGATAAAACAGCATATTGTGTTACACATGCGACAAATTCTAACTCTCCCACAAAATTAAAAACAAAACACAATCACCTCGCAACAACTAGCTACATTATTACCATCGACCAACACAATAGCAAGATTGAAACTGAAATTAAATTACTATATAAATTATTGAGCGCTTCACATAAGGCTTGTTTCAGCGTTTGAATTATGTAGTGGTTCGCTTTACATCGCTTTTACGCTGCAGTAACGCGAACCAGAATATTGCACCTGTTACTCAAAGAGTATATTTTTTATCGGTATTACAACTCCTCAAGGCTTTCGTGGCCTGATTAGCTTTAGGCTGTGTTGTTCAGAGGAGAATAGAGAATTTTCTGGGAGGATATTTTAGTAGGTAAGCGAAAGTTAGCAACAAAACGTTTTACGGAAGCTGCTTGTTATGTGAAAAAAGAATTTTTCTACCTTTATAAGGTTGAACATTTTAATACGTATATGTAGTTATAATTTCAAATAATTGGTCCCTATGTTAGGCCTATGTCTGGCAATGAACTGCTTGAGACTGATGGTGATGACGAGAGGCTCCTATCACATAAAGTGGCCGGTAACATATTTTGCAAAACATGATTTTACTAAACTCTACTGCCAACCCCTTCGTGGAATAATGCTTGCGTGATGTCTATGTTCAATAAACTTATTTAAATAACAAAGAATATTTTAGAAATAATCTTTCTCTTGAAAACATGGTACAGCGATTCCTCCAAGTATTCCAGATAATTTCAGAAGCAAGGTAAATTATGACGCCTGTGGGGTACCCAACTTAGAAATATACAACAGCTTTTATGCTAGTGCAATTTTAAAAGTTCCCACACATATTTCACTGTAGGTACTTCGTGCTGGACTCAAATAAACTACTACTTTTATAACTGGCGATGTTCAAACAACGATATTTAAATTCAAGATGCACCATTTCACGATATTCTTTTTGACAGCAGGATTGGATTGCAGATGCTGCATAAAAATTGTCATATTATACATAATATGACGCTTTTTACAGCTGTTAAACTTAGGAGCAACTCCTAAGTTGAAAATCGCAAAAAACGTCAATTCAAACGTCACATCGAAACGTCAAATCAATCGTCGTAACGTTGTCAACGCTTAAACGAGGCGGGGTCTTTTCAGCACCTTATCGAAAAAAAAAATACAATTCTATCCTAAATCTCAAAAGCGAAATGGAGCAAAAACAACAAAACATTCCTTTACAAACGTCACAACTAAAAGCCACTTGAGTCCAATTCATTTTCCTGCTAATTTACTCCAGCAGTGCATTCCAATTACAAGGCGAGTCCCCGTATGTAATGCCTCGCGAGTTTGAGGGTCTGGTCCTCAGTCTTCCCAGAGCTAATCTCAGTGTCACCGCAGGGCACGCTGCAGTCTATTTAGGTATTAATACCGCTTCTGAAAGGAACACTTGAATTTTCCGAGGACTTGGATTAAAATGGCCTAGAATGTTTCTGGAGTTTCTGGCTTTTACAATTTGTACTGCAGCGCTGGTTGCTTGAATTTTACATGATAGTGTTGATTTCGTTGCTATTGTAAATTGAATTGTTTATTAGGTTTGTCTGGAATCTAGATGGAAGAATTTTATCCAGCACACACGTGATTTTTTGAGTTTTTGAGTAGAAGTAATAATGTAGTGTCCATGAAATTACAATTGAAATACCTAACAATGGTAACAGGACACGCAATTTGAGTTCTAAACATCATCATTAATTTGGCTTGATATTGAGTTTCATCTTTCAATTATAAAGTCTTATTATTAAACGCGTGCCTTCAGAATTCTCAGTCTAATTCAATTTCTAAGACATCCCAAACGATTTATTAAAATGAATGTTCTCATCCCCAATCTAGTTACTCCAAATAGTTCAGAGACTCATCAATGAAATTATTCCACACTCAAGCCTCCTCATTCGTCCTCAATCAAATCAGCATCCTCCCTTTGCTCATTACTCCAACATCACAACGCGGATCCAACTTATACTAGAACGTCTCAGTTTTACTGAGCTCCAGTATTTGTGTGAGTATACTCAACTGAGTATATTTGAGTATTTGACTAAATTACGAGCTTTGCCGTCTCGAAGGCTAACTGGAACTAAAGGTCTGTAGAGCTCCGCTATTTATGAGATGTCTCCTAGATAGTTTATCCTCGCACTACATAAACACGCCAGCTTAATTCGAAATACGGTTTTCTGGGAAATTCTCAGGGTTGGCGGATTTTCATTTTGTAAGATTCTGTGGTTGCATGTGTAATGAAGTAAAATGAAAAGAAATAGGGTGCTGCGGTAATGCAATGCATGTTGAGTTTATTGCGTTGTGGAAGTTTTAACGTGTTTTCTTTTTGTTTTAGGTAAGCGAATGTGAAATGAAAAGGGAGTAGATCATGACCCACCTAGGAACGGTGGAAGGCGTATAGCATAATCAGCATACAATGTTCAAACTGCTGGGACACAGGCCTCCTCCCTTTGAGAGGGAGTGCGCATCCACACGCGGGCCCAGTGCAGGTTGGTAGTTGTCACATTTTTTCCTCACGATGTTTTCCTTCACCGTTTTGTGAGCAGTTGATGAAATAATTTACACAAAGTTAAGCGGGTTTGAACCTGCGACCTACAACAGCTCGTAAGTCGCGGCCGTGTACAATGTGATAGGGTCGTCAACGATGACGATAAAGCTAAACACAATTCTAAATTTCGATTTCTGTAAACGCGTTTAATTTAGAACATAAGGCTGGTAGACTCTTAAGCTTATAAGTCGAAAAGTAGGTAGATAAATAGAAAATAGCCAATTTGGTTTAGAAGTGCATGTTGGTGATGTCGTCATCGTCTTATTCTAAAGGTGAAGTTTACGCACACAGAGGGTTCATAATACTTACCTTTATAGAATGAGTCCATTTCACAACAATGGTATAGGACAAACAAAGAGATTAGATTTTGGCTTTTTCGAAATTGAACCTCTTTGTTCTCAGAAAATAAGGAAATACAAACAGAAAGTCCTTATTTTTATTCCTTAAATATTTAATGGCCTGAGAATGGCAACGGAGTAATTTAGAAAATGAATACTTCATTTTTTTCTTACCAAGAATACATTTCACAAAGAACTGTTTCTGCTCAAAGCTAATGTTTTAAGAAAATATTAAACATAACATCACGTCGAAGACATTGTGTTTATCAATAATATGGTAATTCTGAAAACATTTCCAAGAATTTTTATATTTTACAATATCTTTCCAAACTTCCTTTACTAGGTTAACAACAAACTTTAAAAGATAATAATATTCCTATTATTGTAGCTTTCACCTTCACATCATGTATAGGAAAACTTAAGCAACGTTACTGACGTACTTTTTTACTTATTTGACGGCGCAGCAAGTGGCGCCATCTATGTTTGTTACGAAGTTACTTCAATCCCGAAAAGGTCCTTTAAGAGTGACACTGGCTGGTGACAGTCACTCTAGCAGAGCGTCGCATCTATGGTTGCGTGTCGGTGCTGCGCTGTCAAATACACAGTGACAGCGATACATTTTCAAAAAATATCTTAATCTAAAGCCTTTGTACTGAAACCAGAACTAAAAAATAAAGCTAACCACCATCGTTGGTTTTACTACAATTTCTCACAAATGTTTTACCAAAAATCTATTGTGAATTTTCTAATTCTACGAACTATCGTGAAGAATTCTGTTGTAATTTGTACGGAAAAATTCTAGTTTAGTTGTTGTAGAATGTCTGAAATGAAATAGGGTGTAACATTGCAGTGCTCGTATCTTTAAATAAATTACATCGTGATTCTGTTGTTTTTTTAATCAAGTAGAGTAGGTATACTGCAGTCTTTGTGATTGTCTTACAAATAATCCTGCACACGTCACGTCTAGTAACTTTGGATGTTCTTAAGTTGGTATGTCTGTTACACTATCACGCTTTAACGACTGAACAGATTTAGACGGAATTTGACGCACAGGTAGAATCATCATCATCTGCCTAGCCTTTTCCCAACTATGTTGGGGTCAGCTTCCAGTCTAACCGGATACAGCTGAATATCAGTATTTTACATGAAGCGACTGCCCATTTGACCTCCACAACTCAACTGCAGGGTAATACGATACCCCTTGAAGACTCGTTGTCAGACTTTCGGGCTTCTGACGACCCGTAACGACTGCTAAAGATCCACGAATGGCAGCCCGAGGCACAGAGGGGTCTTGATATGTAAAAATGGTCACCCATCCACGAACCAACCGCGGCAAGCGTAGCTTAACCTGATCGATCGACCCGTACGGCTGTTATTACTAAGCCACAAGCCCCTCACACACAGGTGTATCAAAGTATAGGGTCCCTTTTATCCGAGTTCATGTCAAAATTCCCTAGAATGCGAGTGAAACCACGGGCAACACTTAGTCTTTAAATAAATATATCGTATTCTTTTGTTTTTTTAATCAACCATAGTATTGCAGTGTCTGTGACTGTCGTACAAATAATCTAGCGTGTGACGCGGATCGTATGAGGAGAATAATTGGCCCTGCATATTGGACAGTGTGTTGTCCCACTAATTAGTTTGTCTACCTCGCCGTTTATGTAACCTCTGTTTTTGCTGTCACTTGCTTTTATAAATAATAGTAAGTAACTGGTATTTTCTGAACGCATAGAATTTAGTAAACACTAGATGTGTCGTTATTATTCAGAACATATTTGAGATTAAATACGGGTCTCGCGAATGTCAATTTGTCGAGAAAAATATTTGGGTTTCTATTGTAGCTTTGTTTTCAGCGAGAAGACCGCCAATTGTGTAACCCTGTGTAAAATATCTACATTTATGTGTATAGTGGGTATCTGTAAATAAACATAATGATTATTATTTATTTATCACTCATAAAATCACAATTTTCTCTTAGTCAATCTACAAAATCATGGCAATTCATGAATATGTCGCAGCCAACTGGTTAAATTAGCCGTTCAGTTAACCGCCTAGCCTTTTAACTAAACAGCGGCCGTTCGACTAACGGCAACCTAAACTATAATTGAATGATATTCAATTATAGTTTAGGTTGGAAGTCTGTAACCAATCACGCGCGAGCCGAATTGGTCGCAGTAACTAAGCCAGGGCACCTCGACCAAATGGGTTAGGTTAGGTTAGAACTGTGATCAACCGCGTGCGAGCCGAGAGAGCGACGCGAGGCGAGCACTACTTCTATGGGCCAGGCGGTTAACTAAACGGCTAATAATTTAACTACGGTTAATACATATTTATAAGAGATTACGTTGACGACTATACTAGTATAAACTGTGTAATAACTGTGTAATCGCATGGTGTACATAATAAAAAGTATTCTTCTATTCTTTAAAAAAAATCTTCCAGCCCAAATCATCCCTGAATCGTTTAGTACTTTGAAACATTACCGTTGAATTCAACGAAACGCTACCTTCGAGAACTTTGTTACAAGACATTATTACCGAGAAATCTTTTTCACCAAAATTTCAGGAACGTGCCTGTAAAGATTAACAAAATGTCTTTTTCAACCGATGGCTGGAGTTCTCAAAGTTATAGACCAACTTTCAACTTTTATTACTCTAGAGTTCTCGGAGGTTTGACCCCATTTTGATTTTCGCATAAACGATCAGGTTTACTTACGTTTTGTTGCAGGACATTTCACTTTTAGGTGGAACTCCTTTTACGAAAAGGGGAAGTATTTTTTTTTTTCTAAGTGTAATTGGTGTTATAATTTATTTGACCTAGAAGTGAAAGTTAAATATCGGATTGATTCTGGTTAGTTTTTAACCGACGAAAAATTTCAACGTGGGTTCAGAAGCATGTATTGAATTCATGGTGACATGTTGCACTTTCGATGTCAACCCTGTACGCTGATCGTCGATCGCAGACGAGATTACTGTGTTTTCGCGTTGATAAATAGATATGTTTTCTACTCGACTTGTGAAACGGGAATCCATCCGATATTTAACTTTCACATATAGGTCAACTAAAATATAACACCGATTACACTATAACCTTAAAACCTTAAACCTGTACTGTATAATCGCTAATACGATCCGCAACAACTTTAACACCAAGCAGCGATAAAGCACAAACGTAAATCGTCATAGTTACCCGTAATCATGGAGTTTGTTACAGCCGTTTTGTTAGTCGTTTTACTACTCAAACGTTCGCTGTAACGCGGGACGTTAACTGTGTACGTAAAACGGAATGAATCGACGGGTAATGGTGTTTAGAGATGCCGTCTAAGTGAAAAATCGTGGTATTTGAATCACGATTTTTCCCGGTTGGAGTGACGTTAATGAACTGAGTTATATTAAGTAGCTCTAACACACAGTTTTACAAAACCTACATACATCTATTTAATACCTGACATTGCACATTATTTATGAGTCGTGTATTATATCTATTGTTGGCGATCGTTAATAAATAAATTAATTAAAGTACATAAGTACCTCAAAATTTTTAATCATCTTTTCCTAAAATCAACAATTTCAAAATTATCAGGTACTAGCTGCAACAGCCCGCGACTTCGTCGGCGATCAAGACAAAAGACACGTGGCGCCATCTATTATCATAATAACCATATTGTTGGTTTCCTCGGGAACAGCACTTTTTTCGGGATGAAAGGTACTACGTCCGTTTCTGTACACCTGACAAAGTATAATTATGCAAAATTTCAGGACGATCGGTTCACTGGAATAGGCGTGAAAAGGTAACAAACAAACTTACTTTCGCGTTTATAATAATTAGTTAGAATATATTGCAACATGAAGTCGTGATCGTATCGTGAGTTGTAATAGCACAAAATACGCCTTCCGGCAATCAAGTAACCTTACGACTGCGTAATAACTGTATAAAATACGCTTACGTTATCGCTAAAAGACTAATTACATTCTTCACTATATTAAAGACAGTTAAATTTTATTGTCTATACAACTGACTTTACGCTTAATCTCAGATTAAGTTAACGATGAATTAAGGAGTAGGCCGTAAAAAGTTTTAATATGAATCAGATATTTGCCTCCATTTCAGTGTCGTGTCTCATTTCACAAACAATCATTGTTTACTTATTAGAAAGTTAACCACTTGCGAACTGTCTAAAGAATGGCTAAAGCTGTGGTGAGATATTACCCATTATACTTCCACCTGCTGAAAATCTCCCACATGGCTTGGCTTACCTGGACCACATGGCTTGCCTTACCTGAAAGTCTTTAAATAAAACCTGGACCCAGGTTGGCCGAAGCAAGGAAAACGTGCTCAGATGGAGACTCACAGATGACTCCGCCACACAGACCCGGAACAAATACTTGTAGGTCGTACAAATATTTGTTCCGTGCGGGAATCGAACCCGCGAGATGCTGCGCAGCAGTCAATCGCTCAACCACTGCGCCAACCGTGTCGTCAATTTACCAACGTATCACAAAATCTCCGAAATTTTAAAGATTATAAGCCTGACAATTTACCAGAAAATCCTTATAAATGACATAGACATCCGCCAAGTTTCCTATTTAAACCCAGAGTTCTTGCATTAAAATGTCATACCAACAAAGAAGAGAATTAACTTGAATGAATGTGTGCCTAGTTGTTGAAGTGGTTGCAAGCACTATGCTCAGCATGAGGTCCATTGGATGTCCAGTTTTTTATTCGTAGGAATGGACAAAACTAAGTAAATGACCGCTACTTGCAACGCGTTGCCAACTTGCTTCAAGTTTGAGAACTCTGCGATGATAGACTGCTTATCGGGCGCACATTAAAATTGATGAGTTTTTTTTTATTTTAGAGCTGCTTTTTCAATCATCTGATAACTTTATTCGGGGATTTTTTTTTTATTTTTTACAGTTCATTTGTGCAAAAACTGTCAAACGTCAATTTTATTCCTCGAACAAAGGTTATCTGGCGATGGATTTTTTTTTTGTTACTGGAACGCCGGTAATTCGTTTTTACTTGAAGACAATAACTTAGTTTGCACTATCTAAGACGATAACTACACGTTTTCTTTTCAAGAATTTACATTTGAAGAAATGAAAATTTGGAATGATTATGTAACAGTTACTGAAGCAAGTTTTGACGCGAGTTTGACAAGAGTTGACACAAATTTCCAATTTCATCCTGTAGATAATGTATAAGTACTTACTTCCAAAAATTATTCCAAATACATCAAAACACGTTTATTCACACGAATATAGTTATCCAAACGCATAGAAACAAAAATATGACGTGAAACTAAAACTTCGGATCAAACGATTATATAAATGTAAGGAAGTTGCTCTCACCAGCGTAGTCTTTCACAGGTACTTCGGACTGTATGTGGAATGTACAGTCAAGTGCAAACATATGTAACGCAAATTCTTTTGATTTTCTAGTCTAAACTTTAAAATGCACAAGAGAATGTGTGCGAAGGAGCTATTTGTTGATTACACAGAAAAGATAAAATAAGTGTTGAACACAATGATTTAGTAATATATATAATATGTCAATGGTTGAACACTTAAGAGCCATTTCACGTATTCGCGCGAATTTCCAAGATTTTAGTCGCCTAATTTACCGTCTTAGGTAATACTCTGACATTGTTGAACACATGTAAAAAAAAGACCAATCTTTCGTATTGATACTTCATGTAACACATTTACAAAAACTTATTTGTTTACTTTGTGGTGATTAATCTCCCACAACTAGTTTACTGAAAAATCATCGCAGAGTCAACTTCAGATTCCTATATCTATCATTAATATTTATATATTTGACAAAAAAAAATACAGAAAGCATCAGACATATAATTTTGTCGACACATAATGTAATAGAATATCGATTACTAATAACACTAATTAGTAAAAAAATAAAGTCTAAGGGCAATTTTTACGTTTTATATTGCTATTTTGTCTAGGTTTTTTGGTTTGAATAAGGCGTAATTACATTTAAAAAATCATGTCAAAATAAAGTATGATCTTTAAAAAAACTAATTCTGAAATTTTATTAAAATCCCTTCATTTAATTAGACATAATATCGTTATTGACATCACTCTTTTTAGAATAAATTACAATGCATCGGCGGGCACCGATTAGTACGGCGCGAGCGCCCATCGACGAAGAATCTATGCCAATTTTTCCCGCGTCCCGATTTTCGAGCGCACTTATCGTGAACGCATTATTATACTACGAGTACAACATTTTGATCCTCTTCGCATTTTTTTTTTATAAGGTTAGTGTTTTGTTTATTATCAATTAAAGTTTTACTTTAGTACTTTGTAGAATAATTATAATATATTTTTGTGTTATTAGTTTTAGCAATGGGGCGTAAAGAATGTGTATACCATTGTGTCAAAAAAAGGAAAAATAAAAATTCTGCAGCCTTAGAGAAAGCAACAGAAGCGAGGTAGATATTTTATTTTTATTTGTAACTCATATACACAGTAATCGATCACATTATCGAAATGGACTATAGAACTATTTCTTCTATCAATTTTAATAATTCTAAAAACAATATTGATTATTTTAATAATCATTTAATTATTATTGAATAAAAAAAATATTTAAGTAATTGTAGATATCGAAACTTGACAGCTATTTTGTTTTCATTTTAGAATGAGAAATCGTGTGAATCGAGTAGAGGAGGATAGTACCTTTAGAAGAGACGACGTGCCGGGTACAAGTGAAAAATCAGATTCGACAATAGAAATTGTATTTATTTATTTTTATTCAGACTCGATCGTAAATATTTTTAGTACTTACTTATTATATTTCTTTAAATTTCAATTAGATGTTTTAATGTTCCTTTTGTTTTTAGAACGATCACATTATAATTGATTTTCAATACTTTTGGAATCAATTAAATAGAAAAAGAGAAACAGTTGGGTCCCATGTCTAAATTTGACTTCAAGTGTATGATGTGTGGATCTAGCTTTGTTCTATAAACTACGGAGACTGAAACAACTGAACGATCAAGACTCGACCTTAATGCAGGAGCGGTATCAGGTGCAGTCATTACGGGAATTGGTCTCTCAAACTTAAATGAGATCAGTGCATCGATGGATTTGCCAACAATGCCACTTCGATTATACAGTCAAACACATGATGCTATTTCCGACATGTGGAAAACTGCTGCTGAAATGACAATGTTTAATGATGCCAAACAGGAAATTAAAGCGGCAGTATCTCGTGGCGATGATAGCGATCGAAGCGGATGCTTGTTGGGGAAAACGCTCTTACAAAAATAATTATTATGTTATAAATATATTAATATATAATGTCTGATTGTTTACCTGTTCAATTTTATTATACACTTATACATAACATATATTTGTGTTTTTTTATTAGTCTAGCAAGTTAGTAGACTGAATAAATAAAATCACTTTTTTTCATAAGTCTCTAGCAAAGGTGCATTACAATCATGACGGCTCAAGATTGTTTAGTCCGTCTCGACACTCGCGCTACACTGTTTGCATTGTGTATGTGTGGATAGCTACGCACACATACACAATGCTGCCGTCTTTTACCTAAACTCGAGCGTCAAACTTTTGTGAAATGGCTCTTAATCGTCAATCAAAGAAAAAATGTTGTCGAATTTTGTCTGATCAATCGACGTCGACCTGTCGATATTTATCGCCTCAAAACATATTCGATCATTTATGTTAAATCGATCATTGGTCGATCGATGAAAGCCCGACCTTCGACTTTCATTGATCGATCAACTTCGATTAGCACACCTAGACCGACGTCAATTAAACACAGTGGACATCGTTTTTGTGACTAAATTTTAAACGGAAGGTCCTGTTCCTGTGATATAATATTTTTTTAACTAGTACAGGAAACAGTTGATCTTTTCTACTAAATTTAAGTACCGACTGTATTGTATTGCACAGACTTGCTTATCAATAATTGGTGGAAAAATAATTTGTAACACTGTTTTTGGAACAATAAAATTATTATTATGAAATTATTATCGATCGACCGTAATCCAGCTTCCATACTCGTACCACTCTCTGGATCGGCCTGATCGAACGCATTCTGATTGCACAAACGGTGCCAGAGTACGTAAATGTACATATTTTTGCCCTTGGCTGTACCTCGGAACGTATGTAGAGTGGTACCAGTTAAAATATTACAGTTACCTGAATGTCGGACTTATTCAGAGTCGGAGAATTAGTCAAATAGAACGGATGAACTTTGGCTGTGTGGGGCCCGTACTAATGGAGAAATGTGCCCGTTATTTGTGGTGTGTGACATTTGTTCGAGGAATTTTGGGTGCTATGTAGGAAGGTAACTAAGAGACAATAATAAATGTATACAGGTTACCAGGGGACATCGACGCGCAACCTGTTATCATGAATTCAGTACATGATTCTTGAACCCTTCTTGCACTGAAATTTTTCGTCGGTTATTAAAAAAGGAATCCTGTTCCATAATATTTATTATATTAAAATAATATAATATTTTTTTTTTATTATATTAAATTTATTATTTTTTATATTTATTTATTTTTATATTTAATATATATATATTTTTATATTTGTTCTTATATTTTAGTTATAAATGTTTACTAAGTTTTTTCTGTCATTGCACCTACTGTCTATTGTCTCTGCGTCACCCTAAGGTAGACTGGTAGAAAATGCCCATGGCATTAAATCCGCCTTTGTACAGTTTTTTTTACTTGTGCATAAAGTTTTAATAAATAAATATTTTGACCGCGTACTTCTGTACGAAACAGCAGATTTTTTTTTAAATTGGTCCACAAACCAAGTCCACGTTTGCGGTCCACTATCGAGCGCGCACTTACGAGCTTCTGACGACCCATAACAACTATCAAATTCCACGAATGACTGTCGGGACTTGTCGTGCTTTCCGAGGCACGGAGGGGTCTTTGTATGTAAAGATGGTCACCCATCCACGGATCAATCGCGGCAAGCGTTGCTTAACCTGATCGATAGACCCGTGCGGCTGTTATAACTTAGCCAAAATATGTAATTACTACGGAAAAGAAATGGTTTTCATAGAAACTTCCTGCACTAGGCTAGGCCAGTCCCGAAGGAAATTAATGATTTTTCTTTGAAATTATAACTGAAAGGCTTGACTAAGGCTTTCAAATCAAGTGGGTACTCATTACTATTATAATAGCATCTACGAAAGCTATCGAGTGCCACTCGTATTCCGAACTCGATCGAGTGAACAAACATTGTATTCGCTAGTTCATAGTACGGAGCTCATTCGTATCCGTCAAACATTGTCCGCCAGTTTGTCACGGAATTAGTTCCATACCGAGATGAGTCTAGTTGAGTGAATTAATCTTAGTTTAGGTTGCCAACTTGACGATTCGTGTATTAAACTGTTTTTATGACTTTGCAAACTGGAATTAGAGGGCAAATTGGTCCCTAGCAGTCTGGAAGTGACAAAAAATATTTGTCTACCTGAAAATTGTTTTAGTAAATTTTTATTGTTTTGGGAGATACTAAAATGAATATTTCTAGACAAACTGGAAATTATGCTCCTATTTTATTTAAAGGGGTCCAAGTTTCCGATCCTTTTGCTTCATAATGGTACACCTACAACAATATTTAAATCACATTTTACGATACAATTTTCTGAGTATTTGTATAAGTAATTTAACTAATGATTTTTAAATCAATTTACGTCAGACTTTTAACTGCAGCCCCTTAAAACTTCAGTGGATTATTATTTTATTTATTTATAAATACTTTATTTTACACCACAAATAACATAACAAAAAAAAAATTTTGAACACCGAAAATATAGGTACAATTCTCTCTCAGACTCTTTCAGACAACCTTGGATTGGACAGGGATTTGCCTGGACATAAAATGGGGATTTTATTCTCCCATTCAGTATTCTTTTTTTTAAGGCAAGGAAAATAACACAAGCTAGTTATATCGTCACCCCTAACTATGTGCTTCGCAGCCAGACGCGTAGCATTTCGAGGACGTTCAGCAAATTATACTTGTTCTGTTATTCATTCTATTGAAAGACTTGAGAAAAGGCTTATTTATACAACAAAAAATAGTAAAAAAATATAACTGTATTTAGATATATAAACTATTCAAGTTTCCTACGTTATTCTCCATCACAAGTCCCACATCTTATTCAGAAACGCGAATTACACTCGAGTGTAGTCTCTGCTGTGAATGGCGTACTTTTTCTATTATTTTATAATTAAATAAACTTCAAGGAGTCGCCTTATTACCATTCAAAAGACATCCCTCGTGTATTTGCTTTTTCATTTAACCATGTTTTTTTTTTTTTTGTTTAAAAAACCTACAGGTGAATGAGCTTTAGATTTTAGTAGATAATAGTGCAGTCTGACGATCTTGTTTGTTTATTTGCTTCGTTTTACATGTTGTGTTATGTATTTTTGTTTGTAATGTGTGTTTCGTTTGTGCAGAACAAACAAGTTTTCTTTATTTTCTTTCTCGCTACCTAATTTTTTAATTTTTGGTTAAGACAGGTGTATTAAACAATCGCATAATCTATCAATTGCACCGTTTTATTGTCAACAGTGCCATTTGCAGGCGAAACGATATTCGTTTGTTCTGAGGTCTTGAAGTCAACATCGGCATCGATCAGACTGAGATCGATTAATCAAACATTGAAGATTGTTTGTTGTAGAACCAATGTAATTTACTTCCATTATTGATGACTAGCGACCCGCCCCTGCTTCGCACGGTTTTTACGACTTGAAGAAACATCGAGGTTTCTTTATGATATGTAAGTTCAATATCAATGTTTTATACAAACATGTAAGCATAAACCTTCCGGAATAAAGTATATAAATGATGGTGAAAACTGCATCAAAATCCGTTTCGTAATTTAGAAGAACAACGCGATCACACAGCTATATACCAAATATATACATAATTATGTACGAGTCTAAACAAAATGTACCAAAGTTAGTGGAGACATTGATAAGCGATCAGAACTTCGTCCGAGAACTTCTCCACAATCGTCGGTTTCAGGTCCACCTTCTCTCGGAAAGAAATCGTTGGAGAGCGCAGAAAAACGTAAAATATTGACCAATAAGTAATGAGGTAGTGACACTGTGGTGCTTGGTGTGAGTGTAAAAAAAAAAGAACAGGAAGATCACAAACTAAACTAAACATAGTCATAAACAAAATAATAAAAAAGTGTAAATGTGTGATCTGAGAGCCGAAAAGGCCTTATTAAAATAATTAGTGTGGGAAGACGGCTGGGTCAATCGGTTTAGAAATAAAATTAATGGTATACTTAATTAGACAGCTCTATCTGTAACCACAGATAATTAGAAATACCTAGATAACGTAAATATTACGATCTGTATGAAAACCAAGCGTGCAATTTTTTACTACTTACTATGACGTCAGAAGCACAATTTAGTGATGGGAAAATCAAATCGATTCAAAGACGCGTGCGGCACCCGTCTCGCCCCACCCCCGGAGCCTAGCGCCAGCGCTCACGCTCACCCAGCCAGCAGTACACAAGACTGAGCGCGAAAGTGACGACTTACGATTTTTGTAGCTATTCTAAAAATAAATTTTTGCATTTGAAAACCCAATTCCTGAGAAAGGTTACCTATAGGCTATTTAACGTCACGCTGCAAGTTTTAGGAGCCGAGTCAAAAGTCAGACAGAACGCTAAGAGAAAACGAAGTAATAGCGCGGGCTATATATAGGTCGAGGAAACAAAAAATTTCAAGCGGACGAAGTCACGGGCAGAAGCTAGTGTTTTAATAATTAATTATAATTATTAGGAACGTTTTCAGAGAACGAATTGTAATTTAGGAGTCTGGTCACCATACTATCTTTATGGTCAGCAACAATTTGCAACACTAAAGGGTTTTTCAATACGTTGTTAACCTCAGGCTCGAGAAGTTCAATTGCCATCATAGGCCAGTGATTTTCTAAAGATACTTATTTAAGATAGTATAGCTTAGGTGAATTCCTAAATATCATAACTTTACCAACCCGAGCTGAAAGATACAGGCACTAAAGAATTCTTTCCTAAAATAAAATAATCAGACATTTTTTCACAGAAACTCATTTCCATAACGGAATGCTTTGCGCAACAAAATAATTCGGAATGAAACAAAAAAAAAAGGAAAATAAAACTGATTAAATATTAAAATCAAGTAGCTGTTCCTCTCACATGTTATTTTAATTTTCCTGTTCGAAGTATTATTGTGTTTTCAATGGGCGTTAGGTGGAACAATTGATAACTAGTCTTCCTTTGACTGTGTTAAATAAATAATGCGCTAAAGGCGCTTTCCGCCTGGGGCACGGTTCGGGACTGTATTACTATATATATTCGTATATATATAACCGTTGTTGCTTTGCTCATGTTCGGATCGAGATACTTACAAATTGGCGATTTTATCAATATAATAATATGGAATCTGTAAGAGACTGAGACAGCACCGTAATTGGGTAACACACTTTTAATTACAGTCCAAGGGTTCTCAACAAAATTCTTAATACAATGGTTCATAAGTTTCGTTTACTAAACATCGTAAATAACGCAATCGACGTGGCTGAACTATTAAAATTAAAGGCATTGCCATCGATTGCCATTGTACTCGTACGTGAGTTAACTCTTGTTAGTTCCTGCGCCTGATTTCTCTCTCCGGTCTTGACGAATTGCCGTTCCAGCAGACTATGAGAGTGAGCGAAGTGAGAGTGCACTTGTCTGCGCACACACTTGTGCACTATAATAATATCTCCTGTGTCGCAGGCAAATCCTCCGCTATGATTGCCGGCCATGGCCGAAATTCGGTAGGTATAGAAGACTATTATTTATTATCTGTGTTACGCAATTGCGTAATTACCCCGCGGCGGGTTCCAAAAACTTGATCAAGACTCTGGTCACTAAAACTGTCAAATTGCAGGTTCTGTTTGAGAGAAATGTACCAAAATAAAGGTCAAAGTTACTGATATTATGGTTACAAACCTGTTCAGTGAATATGTCGGTAATCCAATTTATGAAAGTGTCCCACTTTTCCTTAATTTCAAGCCTGTATCGAGGATTACAGTTCGTGCACCAGGTAATTTTTGTGTGAGCCGAATTAACTTCGAAATAACACATGGTTTGCGTCGTTCCAATCTTTTTTTTTACACCTACACCTACTGCGACTGACGACTAACGTGCGGCCTCCTTTTTCATCATCATCACCATTTCAGCCGAAAGACGTCCAGTGCTGGACATAGGCCTCACCCAAGCACCTCCACTTCGACCGGTTCTGTGCTTCCTGCATCCAGCGGGTTCCTTCGGCCTTCACAAGTTCGTCGGTCCACCTTGTAGGAGGCCTGCCAACACTACGTCTTCCGGCACGCGGTCGCCACTCCAAAAACTTTCGGCCCCATCGGCCGTCTGTTCTGCGAGCAATGCCCTGCCCACTGAGTTTGGCAATTCTTCACCACATTATTAACCCGCCAGATAGCGGTAATTTGGTGTGTTTTCCTAGAGAACGTTTTTGACCGTAAAGGCAAACCCCGCTGCCATCATTTTAACCGTTGCTTAAGTTCAAAGAAAGAAAACGAAACTTCATTTATAAAACACCTTATTCTTCACTTAACCGTCCACCACGAAACCGAGTTACCTTCTTCATAAGTAAGGAATGTCAACTATCCGACAACCGATGGTACCTCTCAGTTTATTTAGGCCGCTATCTAACGCGCATTTCTTTGTCAGCCTCTTTACCTCACTGAATAAAATATTCGGGATAGGTATCTCTACTTCCGAACACCCTTGCTATATTAAAGGCCTTTGGTGGCAAGTTATTGATAAAGCGAACGTAAAAGGGTACGTTATCGGCTATCGATTCACTTATTAATGTAAAGATGTTGGAGTTTTTATTCATATTTTTTCCGTAGGTGTTTTTTTATCACTTTCCGTAAAACGCTGCCTTAACGGTATTAATATAGGACGCGAAGAGTGTAAAATAGCCAGTTCCTTGCTTGATCTAAATCAGTGGGCCCACCACGAACGCGTCGATAAAACGTAACGTAAATTCGAACATTTTTAAAATTGAAAATACTCTTTTCACATTTATAATATTTACTTAGTTTTAAAACTTTATTAATTATCATAATCACCATAATCAGCCTATAATACTCCTACTGCTGGACGCAGGCCTTCACTCTTTGAAAGGGAATAGGCTGTAATCTACCAAGCGAGCCCAGTGCGGGTTGGTAGATGTCACATGTCTTCGAATTTTTGCTTTTAAGAAATTCCGGTTTCCTCAAGATGGTTTTCCTTCACCGTTTCAAGATGTTGATGAGGTGATGATATTATTTACTTAAGTACATGAAATGATTCATATCTTTGGGTGATACAAATTGTACCTATTGTCGCAAAAAATTCAACCAAAATGTTATAAGTTAGTTGTGTTTTCGATTCAAAAATCGTTTGGCTTTACGAACTTTTAACCAAGGTTTTCACAAGAGACGAATGGTTGCATCCATCTAACTTGCTGACATATACTAGTGACGGATGTGCACTTGTGCAGTCTTAATTTACACAAAAAGCGCAGAATGGCAGTGCAGTCACTTATCTTTTTCTATCACGATAGCACTTGGAGCACATAAAGAGTTTGAAATGATAGCGAACTTTGAAAAAATGCTGCGATAAACATTGTGATTTCTTGAATTTTTGGAAAATGGCTTCTGTGAACGGTTCGTCTCTGTTTGATCATGTAAGCAATATCCATTAGCGATTGAACAAGACCAGTAACTAGTTACCAGAAATGAGTTACTTGCTTCATTTTCTTTTTGCCCTCCGACCGCTTTCAGAACCTTACCTGCCAAAATATCGGTATCATTTACCTTTTCTAGAGCAAACATTTTATCATACTATTTTGTGGCTTTCAAGTGTTTTGCCCTTTATCGAGGCCTTGAAGTAGTAATGGCCTAGTGGCCTTGTGGATATCTATTTCGAACCAGTCTTTCTGTCCAACCGCTTGGAAAGTAATAAAACTAATGACGTAGAAAGAAAAATTGCTTGTACATGAGCAAGATTTCCATAAATTGAGGGCAGAACCGATATTTTGATTACAATTTTGGAACACTTGAAAGAAAAAAATATTATTGAGCACTTGAAGAGTTTCCGTATTCTTGTGTACCAAATACATATTATATTATTTTGGTTTTGCAAGGAAATGGAACTAACCTACATTATTTTTCTTCTTAAATTCACAGCTAGAGATAAAAAAAAAAATTTTGCCAAAGCATCTACGCGGTAAATCAGGAGGGAATTCCTATCAATTCCTTTTGATCAGGATTCCGTTTCGTCATGAAAAAAGAATGTAATATTCATTGTTACGATTTCGTATTCATATTACATACAACACGTGTCTTGCTGGAGGCTAAAGCTTACAGGTAAGTGATAGCAAGGGTTTCATTTGTAAAAGGCCTGCAAGAACCTTCAGTCTTTTTTGTGTGATTCTAAACTGTTTTGTCTGTCCTTATATGTTCACGACGATAGTGAATATAGGTAGAGAGTTGAATGAGTGGACTGTTTATTATGATGAGGTTTAGGAAGCGCGAGCGCGACCTGTCGACGCAGCATGTTGTTGCGCACTGTCGGCAGGTCGCGCTCGCGCATCCTAAACCTCATCATATTATACAGTCCACTCATTTAACTCTCTACCTATATTTATTATCGTCGTGAACATTATATCTTAACTTAATCAGACTTTATGGCTTATGAACAATTTTATTAATGACGTTATTAGTATTATAATCCTTCAATGAATTTCACGTTAAGAAAGTGCAGTCTTTCTTGCAGTTACTCATACCTAGTTAAATAAAATATTTCAGAAAAGTTAAAAACGGTCTAAGATCGTTTTAATTTAGAGTCATAGAACCCTTTTTTGTACTTATTTCTGCTTATTAACAACGACTTTTGAGACAGCAATTGTGAAAAAGAAAATACGTAAACTATGATTACCTATGTACTACCAATTTTTTTCCAAGTGAAGAATTGGCTTGTTTTTGCATATAAATGAAAACATTGCTTTGTTATTTATCTATAATTATCTTTTCGAAATACCGTACTTTATCCTTCGTTAACTATTCATTAGGAACATTCCACTAAAGGTAACCATGATTTATGTCCCAAAAACCTTTGGTGGCTTTAAAGGGTGAATAATAATGAACGTAACTAACGAATACAATTCATCCTACAATGTGTCTTTTATTATATTTTCTTTCGTTGGCGTGTTTTCGGTTATCAGAATATCTGAAGTGTTGGCGTTTTGATAAACAATGTTATTAATCGCTTTCAGTAATTCTGGGTCGGATTAGTGCGTGATACTGTAAAGGTATTTGGTTGTGTTTTGTTTTTTGTTATTATAAAGTTATTGTATAACTGCCCTAAATGGACTAGAGGACGCTAGCGCTGCTGCTGATCATGAGGTCCTTTCTTGGGGTACGATTCCCGGGTCGGGCACAATGTCATTGGGGTTTTCCATCGGAGTCTGGATTTGTGCCCGGTTGATGGCAATAGGCTCGCCCCCAATTACTTGGGACTTAAACATAGGTACCTGACTGGCAAAGTGTCGGTGCGATGTACTTGCAAGACAAAGGTGAACGCCAAGAAATAAATTGTTTATTAAAATTCCCGGTAATTTAATTTCTGTTTCCACCTGACACTTCAAAGTCCTAACAAAAGTTCACCCAATTTCAAATTTATAAAAAAAACTCGTTGAAAAATTAAAAGCCAAATTAAATTACCTAGAACTCTAATCAGGCCAGAATTAAATATGAAATAAAACCCACAGCAGTCGCATGTCCCATAAATCCACCCGGAGTCTTATCTGGACGAACAAGCCATTGTGGGCCATAAAAGCACCATAACTGTGACGTCATAAAGCATGGGGACTGTTACGTCATAACGTGCCTCATTAACAATAATCCTTATCGCTTTATACAAGTTTTAATGATACTTTAAAAGGGGCGTGCTGGGTGAATCGGTTTAATACTGTAAACGAAATTGCTTCTTGGGAAAAATAAGATTAAGTATGTCACGGCCTACCCCCTCTCATCGAGGAGGCCTTTGTACCAGCAGTGGGAACATTATAGGCTGATTGTGCTTATATGATATGGGTATGTCGCAATGTTTTTAAATTTAACAACCTCGAAATAATACAGATATTTTGCCAGAAAAATGTGATGAAGAAAATAATTATGTCCCTATATATACCTCAGGTACACCTAACATTAAAACGCTTAAACTTTACCTCGTAGCTTTACTCTTGTAGGTACATCTGAATAACACCAGTTGCTACATAAAATAAGATGATTCCCTAACTAGTCGAAATCCTCAGTCTAATTAAGTGCGTTTACGACGTACGACATTTCATACAAACTTTCTTCAAGCCCTTGTTTTTCAAAATGAACGAACCGATTTTAATTAAACTTCTTACGCATAAGCAGGATACAAAGGTCGAAAAAGTCAGTTGAGTACATTTTCGAAAAATAGTGTTACAGCCAAATTAGAACGATTTTAAATTTTCCATAGAAACAGAGATTTTCAGTTATCTTTTTTAAATAAGACATTTCGAAAATGTTCTTAACTAACTTTTTATAGATTTTTATAATGCTTATGCGTACGAAGTTTCATTAAAATCGGTTCATACATTTCGAAAAACAAGGACTTTAAAGTTTGTATGAAATGCCGTACGTCGTAAATGCACATAATTTGAGCCTTATCATAATAATCATTTAACTCAGTCTCACAAATCACATGGTTTAATCTACACTATAGGTATATAGGAATCAATTTACATATTATATTACCTTAATCACTAACGTACCGAAAAAATAACAAAAAAAAATTGAGAACCACATAAAAGTTCATCAAACTACCATTGGAAGTTATTTCAGTGACGTCCATATATCAAAAGGTGAGAGTTAATGAAGGTGGACACGCGAAACGTGGTGATTAAAATTAATAAAATTAGTTAGTGGCAGCAGGTGAGCCAAGCCACAGTTCAGTTCATTAATAAACGGTAGAACAACTGCGAACATCAACGGACTCACACCGCCACGCGATCTGTAACAGTTGGTGGCAGTCGCATAGAAACGTTTTGTCTAGTGCACCGCAGTATCTTTATAAACTATATTAACAATCCTAAAGCTGCCTAATCCATTGCTTAAAAAAATATTATATTACAATATAATTTATTTTATATGCCGATCTATTCTGAAAATATCTCACCGTGAAAACTTAAGTGAAGTGAGCTGTCAATAGTGTCAATCCCTAGCATCAGGTGGAATGAAAGCTCTGTTCAAACTCACTTCACCTAAATTTTCAAGGCAAGATTTTTTCGGAACAGATCGGCTGCTCTATGTTTTTTATTGGCATTGCAAGTGTTACGCAACAACCCCGCTAGGTATTCGATTGTGTGGCCTCAGTACGAGCAGTCGAGCAGTCTTCAGGTAAAATAAAGCTGCTCAAGGCTATTTCTAGTAGATACAAAGCCAACTTCATATCTACTAGAAATAGCCTTTGAGCTACACCGTGCTTATAAGCTGCACGCTGTAGCTCAAAGGTACCGGGATCATCCTTTTGCCTTTTCAAAATAGCCCAGTTGAAATACTGTTTTACTTTTGTGCTGTGGCCAAATATTAGCCTGTAAGTAGGACGAGTATACGTAGGTACTGTTTATAGAGTGACACCGGTGGACACCTAAAATGCCTGTGGTGAGGGACTGGAATTTATCGTACGGGGAGTTTTTGTACTAAGGAGACTTTTGAATTTGAAATATTTACGATGTGTAGAGCGTGTGTGTGTGTGTGTGTGTGGCTTGTTGCGTATTGACGATAATTTTGGTGCTTTGTACAGCTTGTTTTCGTAATTAATCTTATAAAATTCATAGGATCGAACCCAGACAGGCGCACGAAACATCGTGAGGAAACAGGCATATCTAAGAATTAAAAAAAAATTGAAGACATAATGACATCTACCAACCCGCACTGGGCCCGCGTGGTGGATTACGGTCCACTCCCTCTCACAGAGAGGAGGCGTGTATCCCAGCAGGGGGAACATTATAGGCTGATTATGCATCATCATTGTTTGTACAAATAATAAGGAAACTAAAAATTATTTACTGAAAAAAGCAACGACCCCGATACGGTTTCACCTAATTAATTTCTAAAACACGCGCGGTTTCTGCTCAAGATTAGCAAAGAACACTAATTAAAAAACCAGTACCTGTGTAAGTACAATCCTAGCAAAATCCATTCCCGGAAAATGACCAGCTATACAATTTTTGGATTATGTGTACAGGACCTCAGATTATGTAGATTATATTGTATGTTTCATTTCAATTAGATTTTCATACACGACAATAGGGAGGGAGGGCCGCATTGTCACGGTGAAAGCCCGGAATTCTCCGGTATCAGACTAATAATTATTTCTATTGTCTTATTTGGCCCGGCTTCCCCACGGGACAATTAAGGGTGAGGCATCAGAATTGTTGGCGTCGCGTGGAATGTTGGCGCTGACCGGAGCTAACGGTTCTAAGTTCTAGTGGAAAGGCTTAGTTTGTAGGTGCTAACACGAGTAAGGATAATGTTTAATTTCAAATGTACTTGCTTAGTTAGTCGTATTTTAAGAATAACTTAGACATGCTACAGAAATGTCGTGAGTTAGAACCCAGGCAGGCGCTTTACTGTATGTAAATAATTTCATCACCGCTGCTCTCAAAACGGTGAAGGAAACATCGTGAGGAAACCGGCATATCTTAGAACCAAAAAATCGAAGACATGTGACATCTACCAACTCGCACTCGGCCCACGTGGTAGATTATAGCCCACTCCCTCTAGAAGAGAGGAAGCCTGTGTTCCAGCAGTGGGAACACTGTAGGCTAATTGTGCTACAAAAAGCGTCGGGACTATCACCCAGCATGTGAGCAAACGTGTCCAAACCAACCAGCGTGTGCAATCCTCGTCCGTTCGTTACATGAGACAAGAGTGCCCTTGTTTTTCGAAATGAATGAACCGACTTTAATTAAACTCGTACGCATAAGCAAAACACAAAGGTCTAAAAAGTTAGTTAAGAACATTTTCGAAAAGTAGTGTTACAGCCAAATTAGACAGATTTTAAATTTTTCATTGAAACAGAGATTTCCAGTTATCTTTTTTTAAATAAGACATTTCAAAAATATTCTTAAGTAACTTTTTAGACCTTTGTATCCTGCTTATGCTTATGAAGTTTCATTAAAATCGGTTCATTCATTTCGAAAAACAAGGGCTTAAAAGTTTGCATGAAATGCCGTACGACGTAAACGCTCTTAATACCTAAAATTAATTATGAATAGGTACTTTAGATACTTTAGACTTAATATTAAGTCTTCAGCATAAAGTCTAATGACCTTCGCTTTGGGGCGACAAAAGAAATTATTTTAATTTAAACAACAACGCCGCCCCTGAATAAGAGTTATTTCAATATTTTCGCCAACTTTGACGAAGCAAAGAGAATTCCTAAATGCAGCGAAATAATTAGTTGCGAAGCTTGCGCGTAGTTCAGGGACATAGGAGCTGAAAGTGTAGGCAACAATATTGAAATAATAATAATAGGAAGAAGAGTAGAAGAGGCTCGCGTTGGGCAGCTGGATCAAGGGCTGATTCAGAAAGCTGTACTTCTGGACACGGCCCGCAATATTCTAATATTTAAAAATATAATGTATTATTATATACATGACGATGAAATAAAGGTAATAATAATATATCTTTATTTCAGACCATAGATCCATAACAATTAAATAAAAATAACAAAATAAAACTAATCTATAAACCTGCCTCACATATCTGAATGACGGTCTGTGTGCCGCCATCCAGTGACCTACTATTTGGCTATCCACTTGCCGGCTAGAGTAGCCACGAGGCTGTTGGGGCTGGGAAATAAGTGTCCAGACTCCAGATAATCACACTCATCTTCTTAGTTAGACTGGATGCTGACTGCAAACTTTTGTGAGAAAAACCTGACAAAATTATGAATTACAGGACTACGCAGCCATACAACTTGCGGTCGAAAACCAAGTACTTAGCGTGTTGAGAGAGAACTTTAGCTTTCAAAGACATGTGCGTAGGTTCCGGTAGAATTAGACCATTTGAAATGCAGCTCAATATTAACCGGAGATACGGCATAAATAAACTTGTACACTAACCTGCAAACAATTGCAAAACACACTTTCTTTCACAATCAAAAGGATTTTGAAGGAAATTCCTCATCCGTTGCTTCATGAATATGATTGAAAAATTAGTCTTAACGTAAAAACGCAATGACATTATTGAATTCTCAAAATGAAAGGCATTAATTTTTTGTGTGTTACGCAATTGCTTGATGGTGAGGTAATTCCGCGATCAATAGATATTTATTTATTTAAACTTTTCGCACAAAAAGGCACAAAGGCAGACTTAATGCCTAATCATTCTCTACCAGTCAACCAAGGGTGGTGAAGATACCGACTTAGCTAACAAACAATTGCTAATCACACTTTACTCCCGTGTGTCTCGTATAAGGGATGCATTAATAATGCAGTGACGCGACGCGAGACGGGGGACGCTAGTCGTGGCGGATGGTAGCATGGTAGGATGGCAGGATGGCAGAATGGTGGCCGCGCCAATCACATTAAAATAACCCCACTACAGCTTATCTCGCACCTCATTGTTGCTCGCTGGCTATAGCATTCTATTTATTTTCGTGTAGTCTGGGTGGTTTTGATGAAGTGGATTGTTACCAAAATAGACATGATTTTTTTAATATAAAACTTGAAGCTACTAAAATAAGCGGCCATCAATCCGACTCAGAGGAAGCCCTCTCTGACTCTTCGTCCTCCTCAGAAGACGACTATATAGTCGTCGGAAAGGGTGGCAAGAGAAAGAAGAACGCCTCCTCTCACGCCAACAAGGCCAAAAAGTCGGTCGCGGCAATCCCCTCTAACCCCCGCCCCCCCACCCCAACCCCCGCCGCACCGCAGGCCAATCCCGCGTCTAGCCTCTCGGCTACCCCTCCCGCTTCGAACGCAAAGAAGCCACGACCCCCGCCCCCCATCTATGTCCAGGATAAGTCCAAATGGACAGAAATCTCCAAAGCGTGTGTTGATCAAAAGATCAACTACACGAACGCCCGCTCAACCCAACAGGGTATTAAGGTAACGGTCGCCTCGTCCTCGGACTACAGGGACCTTACCCGTCTCCTCCAGACAAGGGCTTACTCCTTCCATACGTACTCCCTTCCGGAGGAAGTCCCCACCCGCGTAATCATCAGGCGCGTCCCCAAAGAAATCCCCACCGAGGAGATCAAAGAAGACCTTGCTTCACAAGGCATCCCCGTCTCAGCAGTCCATCGCTTGCACAAAGCATGGAAGGGCCTAGTCTACGACATGGTCCTGGTCATCTGCGACCCTACTGAAGGACATCACCCCATCTTCAAGGTGAAGTCAGTCTGCTCCCTCTCGGGTATCTCTATCGAGAAACCCAGGAAGTCCAACCTCATCGGACAATGCCACAGGTGTCAACTGTATGGCCATTCCCAATCCCACTGCTACGCGACACCTAGATGCGTCAAGTGTCTAGGTGCCCACGGCACGTCAGACTGTCCCCGCCCTAAAGACCGCTCTCAGTGCACAGAGCCACCGAGCTGCGTTCTTTGCGGCCAATCCGGGCACCCGGCCAACTACCGTGGCTGCCCCAAGGCTCCCAAGTCTTCTTCTCCCAAACTGACGAAGCGCGCGAGCGACCGTCAGCAAAGGGAAAGCCCCTCTGTGAGGATCCCGATCCCTTCCTCCCAGATGCCCGATAGGCTCAGTCCCCAAAGGCCCTCCCCATGGGCGAACCTCAACCACCTCAAAGCTCCCTCAGCTTCGGTGCCCCCCCCACCCCCGACTATCCCAGCGCTGATGGCAACTGTCATCCCCGCGCCATCAGTAGGCCCCTCGGTCCCAGTAGCCCCACCGGTAGCCCTTCCCGCCGCCGCGCCCAGGGCTCCCGCTGGTCCCAGTAGGTCCCCCCCGACCCCCGCCTCCCGCCCCCAGCCTAGCAGCATGGAGGTAATAATCGGTGCTTACGCAGCTTTTATTGCCCCCGCAAATGCCATGGCAGCGGAAATCCAAGCCTGTAACGGCAATCCTCGGCGCATCGCCGAGATTTTCAATGCGTATCCTCAGATTACGCAAGTCATGCAAACCCTCAACTTCTAAAAGCTCCAATGGCTTTACAAAGAATGAGCGTTACCAAACCCCGATCCCTTAGACTAGGGTTTTTCAATGCAAACGGCATTAAAAAACAACGCGAAGAGATCGCCGCGTTCCTCCGCGATCACCAGCTCGATGTCCTCTTAGTCCAGGAAACCTTCCTGAAGCCCCATCTGCGGAACCCGAGCATTGCCAACTACAAGATAGTTCGCAATGACAGGTCTCGCTGCCACAAGGGCGGTACCCTCATCTACTATAGGAAGTCCCTCCATTGCATCCCGATAGACCCGCCTGCCCTCCTCTCTCAGCTAGAGATCTCTATCTGTCGGCTCGGCATGACCGGTCACCCCTCAATCACCATCATCTCCGCTTACATCCCGCCCACCAATGGTGCGGAGGATCCCATCTCTCTCTCTACCGATTTCACTACCCTCTTCGGTATGAGTGACTCCGTCATCATGGCGGGGGATCTCAATGCCAAACATCCCGCTTGGAATAGCAGCACGACCTCTACCAGAGGTAGGATCGTGTTCAAACTAGGCGACTCCCTCAATTTCGATATCATCGCTCCGATGTATCCCACTCATTTCCCGGGCGACCCCGCCCAACGTCCTGACGTTCTCGATGTAGCGCTTCTCAAGAATGTAAACCTCCGTTTGCAGTCTATCGAGACGGTACAAGAGCTCGACTCTGACCATCGCCCGGTCATCTTGCACCTGGCCCCCTATTCGGGCCTCCCGCACGACCCCAACCAGCCCCCCCAGACCAAAATAGTCACCGACTGGAGGAAAGTAAGCGAAAGACTGAAATCCACCACGTCTCCCCACTTAGACTCCATCCCCGAGCAAATTATCTCAGTCGCAGACACGACTGGGGCGATCGACTCGTTCACAGAGCACGTTCAATCCGTACTGACGGATTGCTCACGGGAAGTTCCAGTGATGGAAGACCATCGCTGGAAACTGCCCGATGACGTACGTGAACTGGTGACCGAGAAGAACGCTGCCATTCGTGCCTATGACTCTTTTCCCTGCGACGCGAACAAATCCCACATGCGCCATTTACAGCGTGCTGTAAAGAAACGCATAGGGGAATGGCGCTCCGAGGGATGGGATAAGATGATCGGCGAACTCGAGCCCACCCACCACGCCTTCTGGCAGCTCCAGAGGAAGCTCCGCTCCTCTGAAGAGGCCACAGTTCCTCCCCTCACACGCCCCGACAAAACGGTCGCTTTCGAAAATCTCGAAAAGGCCGAATGCCTAGCCGACAGCCTAGAGGCTCAATGCACTCCCAGCTCTCAACCAGTAGACAGAGCGCACCTCGACGAGGTGAACGCTGAAGTCGAACGGAGAGCCTCCCTCCCGCCAGTCGAAGACCCTGATGATCCTCTGCCTCCCGTCACTCCCGACGAAGTGCAAGACATCATAAAAGGGCTCGCAACCCGCAAAGCCCCCGGTTCGGACGGTATCACCAATAGGGTGTACAAACTCCTCCCCGCCCCCCTCATACTGCTCATGACCGCCATCTTCAATGGCGCCCTGAGCAACAACATCTTCCCCCAAATGTGGAAAGAAGCCACAGTCATAGGCATCCCAAAGCCAGGCAAGCCCAAGTCTGAGCCCTCCAGCTACCGCCCCATCAGTCTGCTCAATGTTTTCGGTAAAGTCTACGAGAGGCTTATTTATAAGCGCCTCAAAGACTATGCCGAAGCAAAGAGCCTCATCCCCCCCGAACAGTTCGGTTTTCGCACGAAGCATTCGTGCATCCACCAGCTCCACCGCATAGTCGAGCACATTAGCGCTGCTTTTCAGCGAGGTGCTTCGACAGGCGTCCTGTTCTTCGATATAGCGAAGGCGTTCGACAAGGTCTGGCACAATGGCTTATTATATAAGCTGTACCTGCTAGGTGTGCCAGACCGTCTCGTGCTCATCTTACGAGATTTTCTGTCGGACCGCACTTTCCGCTACCGTATCGAGGGCGCTCTCTCTCCCCCTCACCCCATCCGCGCCGGAGTCCCCCAGGGTTCCGTTCTGTCTCCCCTCATTTTCACCCTGTTCACTAGTGACATCCCGAACAGTAAAAAGGCACAGTTGGCGCTCTTCGCCGACGACACTGCCATATACTGTTCGGGTGTCAACCAGTCATCCATAGCTCGAAACCTCCAAACCTCCGCAAGCGCCTTGAGCGATTGGTTCCGGAAATGGAGAATCGAGGTCAACCCCGATAAGAGTCAGGCGGTCATCTTCTCGAAACCGCGCAAACTACCCCCCCCCCTCCCGCGCCCGATCTCTATGTATGGCAAGCCGATCCCCTGGGGAAAGCGAGCCAAATACTTAGGTGTCATCCTAGACCACAACCTCACCTTCAACGAGCACATAAAGACGGCGCGTTCGCGCGCCTCTTTCGCTCTCGGTAGGCTCCACTCCATGATAACTGCCCGCAGCAAATTGTCACTCAAGTGCAAATTGCGCCTCTACACCGCGGTCATCCGTCCCATCATGACCTATGCTTGCGTAGTCTTCGCACACGCCAAGCCGCGATTTCTGCATAAAATGCAAACCCTCCAGAACCGTTTCCTCCGAAAGGTCACGGGAGCCCCCTTCTATGTCCGAAATGTGAATCTGCATCTAGATCTCAGACTCCCCACCATCCAGCAGTTCATGAAACGCCTTTCCAAGCGCTTCTTCGACTCTGCCATAAAGCACCCCAATCCCCTGATTGCGGCGGCCTCCCGATACACTCCCTCCCGCATAAGTAGGATTCGCCGACCAAGGCATACCCTCACCATCCCCGACGACGCCACTACCCTCCTCCAGGAGAGCAGTAAGGCCACGAGTACTCTCAGTCGACAACACAAAAACAAGCTCAGACATCCGTCCTTCCGTCCTCGCCGCCGAGGCCCGTCGCGACGCCCCGCACCATCACCGTGCCCCCCCCGACCCTTGCTCGAGCCAGCCCGCGCAGCTGAGCCTGTAGTTTTAAATTCGCCCCTAAACACCAATAATAATACCGATCCAGCCTGTCCCTTGCTGTCCTCTTCCAGCGACGCCCTGAGCCGAGGTCCGAACCCCGCAGGGGGTTACCCTTAGCGCTGTCGCTTAGTTTTTAAGTTATTGTATGCCCTGGCTGGAGGCCTTAATTCGAGGCATCCACAGGAAAGTCCGGTTAAGCAGTAGCCATCCTCATAAAGGATGAACTGCGAGATGCCATAGTTATAAAAAAAAAAAAAAAATAAGCGGCCAATTGCGAGTCGGACTCGCACATGAAGGGTTCCGTATCACCGTACAATATTTAACATAATTTTTTTTTTAACTTCTGTAAAACCTCTTTTTTATTATTATTTTGTTGTTAGTATATTGGTAATAGTAGTAAACACTCTATGAAAATTTCAAGAGTCTACGGTTCAAAAGATACAGCCCTGTAACAGACAGACGGATGGACGGACGGACGGACAGATGGACAGCGGTACCTTAGTAATAGGGTCCCGTTGACAGCCTTTGGGTACGGAACCCTAAAAGTGCTCAATAAGAGGTATCTGGATAAATAAATACCACTATTTATGTAACAAATTACCGAAATAGTGTTACAGAAATAGTGGTATTTCTTTTAACTTCGTAACGGATTCTAACTCCTATAGTTCCTTACGTAGCGGTCTTTTAAACCAAATCACGTAATTTTATTAATTACGAAATTGAAGGAACGTGGATCGCTTCAATTTCGTAATTAATAAAATTTCGATACTATACGTGTTAGAACAACAAAGGTACCGCCACACAAATACACACAACAATGAATTTATCCATAAGGATTGACAATGAAAATCATGACAAACAATCCCGAAATCCTCAGAATAGGAAGCAGGACAAGGAAACCAACGAAATCACGGAGCAATGGCCACACGCAGGCTACCATTGGTATTCGCCTCGTGATCTCGTCTCGTGCCTCGTGAGTCGCACTATGAGTTTACGAGGCATCCAAAGCCTTTGACATCGCCGTAACTGTCACGATGGATGATGACATGAATTTTAAACAGAAACCCGTAGGCCGTGATGTTCATGATAATCAGTGGTGCATTATAGATAAGCCGCGTTTTAAGGAAAGATTAGGTAGGAGCATGTGTGTACGGCGTTGATGAGAGATTAGCGTAAATAGCTTGTTTGAAGCCAAGAAGTACAATCTGTAATAATTAAACTTTCCAACTAATATATAGCTCCGATGCGAATTACTTTGATTTCTGTGTACTAAAAGGTAAACTCAAGGCGATATTAAAGTAAGTAGACATGAAATCGTAAACATTTCATCAATCAATCGTAAAATTTAAAAAGCTAATAGTCTTAAAATAATTATATGTACATTCAAGTATATAAAACTGAGTGCAAATAATCAAAGGACATAAAAACAATCGTCTACATCTCTGTCTACAGGAAAACTGCCCAAAAGACTGGCAGCTTTGCCACGTTGTATGGCAATGATACCATGTGAAGTGTCGACCGACCGCTTGGCGATGTCTTGAAAACCTAAGTCCCACTCGGACCCACTAAATAAAGGTTATAAAATAAAATGAGACAATAAAGTCTGCAGTGTTAAAAACCAAGTTTTGTGAAGCATCTTGCAAGCAAAACAGAGCTTCAGAATAAGTAAAAAATAAGTCCGGAAATATTAACCTTCCCCCTTAATATTATCGTATTTTTTTTCACTGCTTAGTAGATTTTAAAATTACCTTTTCAATGAAATAGTCATTGGATAGGATTATATGAACTTAGAGACTTGTATTGATGATTTTAATGACTATAATTGTGTAAATACATACTTGTTACTCTGAATCATGTTTTGTTCAACATACAACTTGTAAAGCAGCAAATTGCAAAAAACCTGCTAAGCTGCTAGTTCAGAATTTATTTCATAAGACGTCATACGATCTTACATCGTCTTCTCAACAAACAGCTTCCTGAATTTCGCGGGCTTCCCTGGCGCTTCCCGCGTAAGGAGCAGACCTAATTACCATACTCATTAAATTACGAATCATCTTCACACCCATAACGAATTTAAGTCACAGGAGGATATTAGGTATTCTTTTATCGTTCACTCCCGATTTGAAACTTGATTAGCCCCGATAAATTCGACAAAGGGAATTACTAGATCAAAGGAAATCTTATTCTGATAAAGGTCTTTTTGATTGGGGCTCGATTTATCACTGAATTTGTAAGTTTATGTCTGATTGTAATTTCTGACAGTGTCAAAGATATTTCTGGCGATATTATTGCTGCCATTGATAAATAAGAAATTAGAATTTTTAGAAGGGACCTGGTGATTCATTTTCACTCTCATAGCAATAAGTCTATTTGACGTTTCATCACCAATTTGTTTTTCAAGACCACTAGTCATGTCTTGTAGTCTTACGATAGGTATTATCACTCATGCGGTGAATGCACAGCTGACCCCGCCAAATTTCATAAAATAAATAGAATATTTCATTTGAAAATTCTTATGTCGCACATATTTCGCTAATTTGACGATTGATATAAAACTAATGGTTATTATTCAGCAATTTTATTATTCTTATAGTCGCGAATTGCATTTTGATCAACATACGACGTAAAACAAAGCTGAAATTTGCAAACATTATTGTCTTTCAACAGTATACTATTGCAGTATTTAAAGTTTTAAAAGTTCTCGGTAAAGCAGGATGAGAACTCTCCGCCATTTGATTCAGTAAGTAGGATATTATCATAGTCCAGGAGCAGACAAAGCTTTAGCCATAATATCCTTCATTCTATTTTCATAATATCCTTATGCGAATAATAAGGTGTTTTTCTTTCCACTGTAATCATTGATTCGCCCGGCAGTAAGTCCTTACGACAGGCGTAAAAATAAGTACCGTATTAACAAAACATAAAAAAATAATCCATTTGTGAAAAGTGGGTCAGATGTTGTGAAGAAACAAGGAAGGTATGACGAGACAGCAGGTAAATCCCTATTAATCCATGGTATTTGCTGTGTCTTAGAGACGTCGAGATTCTTCCAAGAAAAATGTTATGCTTGACTTTAAAAAGTACTGTTAAATGTAAATATTGAAAATAATAAATATAGAGACGTGATACAGAGGTATCTGATCCACAATTACGGCTTTAATTCGCAAAGGATTTGCAAGGCTTCTTAACTACTTAGCTCATTTTAAAATAAGCGCCATTTTTATTTTTCAAAATTTATCAGTAAAGATTTGATCATTAGTATAATCAGCCTATAATGTTCCCACTGTTGGGACACACCTCTCGGTGAGTGGGAGTGTACTCGTGTCACATGTCATGTCTTCGATTTTTTGGTATTCTAGGACATGCCAGTTTCTTCACGATGTTTTCCTTCACCGTTATGAGAACAGTGGTGATGAAATTATTTACTTAGCTTAGAGTAAAGCGCTTGTCTGAGTTCAAACCTACGACCTACAACTCGTTAGTCACGGATGTTACCACGGGGCGACCATTGCTCCCTATTTGATTATTAGTTTCCCTGAAAATTTATCTTCTAAAATAATCCTAGGTATATTTAGAAAGTGTAATTTATCAAAAAAGTTTCTCTTCATACAGTCATTGTATATCCAGTTTTAATCTCTTTATTACTCCGGTTACATTTAAGCTAATAATTTTAACTAAAACTTTATGAATTAGATAAGCACTAGAATTAGCTCTTCATAACACCTACGGGTTTGATAATTAGATTCAAAGTAACTTTGAAAAGGGTTTTACGTTTAACTTTGGAAGCTTCGGAATCCAGTGTACGTGGCGCTCTCTCTCGGAATGATTAGAAAGTAAGGAGTTCCCTCGGGAACAAGGGAGTGAGGAGGATAGGAGCGTTTTAGTTCCGGCGTTTGAACATAGATGGCGTTAGGATAAACGTCTACGAACGTGGAACTATTTTATCTAAAAATATTTACTAGGTAGTAAGATATGGTATCTATCGATATAAATTTCATGCCTATAAGTACTAGTAACCTAACATGGTTACCAAATTTTTTTTTTTTTTTTCTGTAGACTTTTTTTGCAGTGTCTTTGCCACTAGAGGTCACACGCCTTTGCAGGAAAAAAAATAAAGCATGAATAAATCTTATTCAAAGAAAATGACTGTATTTAGGCTCCGACGCAACTCTAGTAGAACAATTTCTATGAAAACTTCATGAGAATTGTTCTAAAATCGCGTTGCACTGTCGCTTTCTGTCCTATAATGTTCCCACTGCTGGTAGACAGGCCTCCTCTCAGTGAGCAATGAGTCAATCTAAAAAATAATTTACAACAATCTACAAAATGTTTTCTTCACAAACAGGATCTAGTTACTTGTAGGACAGCCGTTTCTCTTATTTCATTTGCCATTAAGAAGGTATCACAAACTCGACACCTAAAGGGTGAATCTGAGTGCAATCTCGTCATCTCGCGCGACAGAAAGACAGACTGACTTGTTTATTAAATGTGTGCACGATATTCTTGACATCGCTTTTATTAATCCGCCATTTTGTTTGACTGTTGCAATGTTTGGGTACCTACCTACCTACCTATACAGGAAGATTTTTTCATCACCATCTAAGTTTTTACAGGGTGTTTTACCCATGAATATGAACAAATTTCACTATGGGACCAAAAATCTGCTGTTTCATACATTTAGGCCAAGTAGGTATTGAACTTTTGTACTAAACAGCTTGTTTTTTTTTGTGATTTCAGAGTTGGTCCCATAGTGAAAGTTGTTCATATTCATGGGTAGAACACGCTCTAAAAATTTGGATGGTGAAAAAAAAATCTCCCTGTATATTTGTAGGCTAATATGCTGCTCAGACATAACTACGTAGGTGTGTCTATATCGATATCCGTGGTCTATATTATAGCATGATTTTATATTGAGTATAACGATTGGGAAAACAAAAAAGCATCTCATCTCCTCGTGATGAAATCGTTTGGCAAAGAACACAACTTTTGCCTATTTTTTGGATAAAGAATCACGGCAGCATTACCTACCATACAACGTGGCAATGCTGCTAGTCGTTTCCTTCCTTTTTAGCGCAGCCGTGAGGCACACACTATTGTTGTTAAAAACATTATTTTTATTTTGTTAATTTTGTATTTTGTGTTTCACGAACTGTGTCCAAATAAACTTTATTCTTTCTTTCTTTCGAGGACTGTAACTCTTGACAGCGATGTGAGCGAATTTTTTGATGCCCTTTGATTATTTGCATTTAGCTTTTTAAAGTATGTACCTAAATATAAATAAATACCTGTTTGCTGTCATCAATCTTTCTCAATACTTACAGGCCTTTTTTTTTTTTGATGGGAAATGTTATAGTGGGCTTAGTGCTAGCTAAATCTGAATCCTATCTTCGGTGTTATCTTGATACTGACGAGCTCAACTGTGATTAGTGTGATCACAAAACCGTTCATCAGGCATTCAGTCACGCCATAAATATAGCAGGCTTGTTCTAAAAATATAATCTCTAACATTATTTTTAAAATGGCTATAAGCAAAAAGATAACGAAAACAAAAAACCTTTATTTGAGATAAACAAGACCCAAATTAAAAAAAAAAAAAAAAAAGAACAAGCAAGAACAACAACAGCTTGAAATCAATGAGTAGCTGCTGCTATATTTGAAGATAAAAACCGTCTAAACAGAAATAAACGAAACTGTCCGTCATTAATTTAGCTAGTAGCTGGCTAGCTATAGTGTTGCATAATCATTAAGCTAAAAAATTATTGTGATAAATTTAAACTGCTTGAAATAAACGAGTACCTACAAAAAAAGTCAAAAAGCTCTAAAACAAAAATAAACATTGCTCCATATTGTAAGGGCGTGTTAATTTCATCTCCTAACCTAACCTGTGAAAAAAAATGCAATAAAAAGTTCACTCACGTGCCGAACCCACGTGGTTCCCTTGTTAAATGCGTTCGGGAGTTGTCGGCGATTGTCGGATTCCACATGGCTTTCGCTTTATTTTGTGTTCTGTCATTATGCAGTTACACAAGACAAAAAATGCAGACTATTTCAAAAAGTTGGGAGTATGTTAAAAGGTTGAATGCGCTTCAGCATTGACACAGTTTAAAAAAATTGTGCCAGCAACCCGTCTTTATGGGTAGGTACTTACGCTGTCAAAATGTATGGAATAACTTTTTTTTTTGATAACCGAAGTTGACGAAAGATGTCTACGCTAAAGGCTAAGGTGTATTGTGCAGATTCATGGTAACAGTTTGCGCGTCGGTGTCTATCACCCCATGGGTGCTGCCACCCTGTAATTTTACCTATGGGGTGAATAAAAAAAGCCTACACAATTGGGGATTCATACATGATCTGGTGTTTTCCTGGGAACGCAGCCTTATCTTCGGCAGAAGATAATCCCAGGCTACCTTCTCTTTTCACTATATCAAGACCAGCCCTTCTTCTAAAATTATTCTCAAAAGTTACTCGTCGCCCAACGTTGTTTCAAATTCATCCTCATATATCTGCAATGTCTGCATTTCTAAACGGTTCACAATAACTAACACGGATCGTCCGTTGGGACCGAGTCTCTTACATTGGTGCCTGACATTTAGTCTAACGTCTAACCTCCGATATTCTCAAAGGAAGACGTGAAAGGTTATGCTATGAGTAGGTAGGTAACGGCTGTCTCGTATCGTTGAATATCAAATAAATGTAGAATATTTTTTTTTAGAAGGTAAGTATCTGAATATGGTTCATATGTATCTGATATCTTTTCGACCCCAGTTATATCCATGCACTGAATATCGGTTACGAAGTAACTAATTACAATTAGTAATCTGTGATATCGGCTCCAGTAATTAGAGCTAAGAAGGTGGTTCGCAAATTGAAGAATACCAGCTATAGACGATTCCTGCAAAAATTCTTTGTTTTAAATTAAAATAACTAGCGAGTTAACTTTTCAGCAGAGTAAATTATTGGAAAAATATCTAGGTTTAACTACATACACACATACCCCACGGCTTCTTGCCTAGGAGCAGGTAGAAGCTAAAGAACGCCTGCAAACTATGCTACAATCCAAGAGGGTAGGTCCTCTCGTTCTTTTCTCATACCTACAGAGAAGGCACGAGCATTGATCAACACGAGTTGGCAATTTCAGACTTATAATATTGACTTTATGTCTAGGTTTCCTCACGATATTTGCCTTCGCCGATGGCAGTGATGTCCAAGATAAACTCAGAAAATACATTTATGAACTAGTTACTAAAAAATGAATAAAAAATTCTGAGAAAATCCCTCTAGTCCAACCAATCCGGAGTTTACCTTTGAAAGGACCATATTATGTATTAATACATTTTCTTAGCAACACCACCCATACACGGTGTTCAATAGTTACTTAATACTTAATCCGAAGTACGCCAGTTGAGTGGGTAGCTAAACTTGTTAATTAAGTACGGCACAAAGGAGAGTGTTCGTTGCTAACCGCACGCCACTTGAAAATTTACCATACCAACTTGTGTTGGGCCAGTGGTCGAGTATAGTGCAACTTGCAAGGACATTGTTATTGCGAAATTGGGACATCTTTTGTGGAATATTGGGAAATTTCTCGTGGAATATTGGGACATTTTAGAGATATAATATAACACCTCGCCCGTATTCTCCGAAGAGCTAAGCAGGGGTATACCTATAGTACACCCACATTTCGCCAGTTATATTTAAGTCCCAAGTAATAGTGGGCAAGCCTATTGGCGTCAACCGGGCACAAATCTATACTCAGGGCTGCTACTGTGAAATTCCAGATGAAAAAACCCAAGAACTCTTTGCCCGAGCCAGGAATCTTACCCAGGACCTCATTCTCGGCAGTAGCGCTTGCGTCCACTAGACCTTCGAGGCAATCCATATTAGGACACTGTCAGTTGATTTGAATTTCACCTGAATACGATCGACAACACGAAAGAAACACTGAATAATGCAGCCTCAGTTACATTGAAACATAAAATAGATGAGCTAACTGTATTCCTGCAAATAGAAATTGCTCTCTCTGAAAAATGGTTTTTATCACGAAATGACATCATATTATTACTTCAAGCCTGTAAATCCCCGAACATATAGCTCACCCACATTGCGCCAATTTTGTTTAACTCCCATGAAACAGAAGGCGATCATAAACTCATATGTACCTATATCATTGCAAGGGGCAGTGTTTAAAACCGGTGATCGTCGTAAAGTTCTAAAATGAGTGGTCACGTGCGAGCTGTAATGACGTGAGCGATGTGGTCAGCACGCACCTTTATGATCTTCCTCTCAACCCTTTTTATTTTTGAATGTTTTAGTATCTGTTTTTTTTTGAAAAAAACTAAATTGTAGTGTTTTTAGGAATTCGCAGTTCTGATAGTATTTTACATATCAATGGCAAGCTTTTCGCTATTTTATTTCTCATTGCAGCCAGTCATTTCTTAATTTTCCCATGTAGGTACCAACTGGTTTTTCTGCTATCTAAATTGATAAATTATATCGTCACTGGAAAGGAGAAAATGCTAAAGTGCCATTTGGGCCAAAATATGTTAAATAATATACTTATCGTTGGAGTCAACGATAGCCACAATCCACAGAGACACAAACCACAGAGACAATCTGAGCTTGTTAAAATTGGCTGAAATTGATTCATCTATTCCATACATTTTAACCGCGTAGGTTGCCCTTTTCTACGAAGCAGCAGTTTTTTTTTTATATCCGGTTATAAATGGGTCTAGTACTTATTCGTAAGTCTAGAATCCCGCCACCTTGTATAAATTGTCATATCTACAAACCAATACCATTATGATTTTGTGCTAAAGGAAACGAAGTCTTAACGAGTGATTTATTTAAAACTTCGAAAGCTCGATTGCACATTAAAATAAATAATGAGCGAACCCAAAAATAAATTATAAAAACCCGGTACGAAGACCAAAACACAAATCTGGTCCGACATGGGGGTAATTTGTAAATTATTTCTGGCGTACGCTACGCCTATTAGGACATCTTGATGGCTGTCTGTCGACTTCTTTCAACATCTATTTAAAAGCTACTGTTAAAAAAATAATATTTAATATCATTATCAAAAATACATTCAAAATTAAACCTTAATTCGAATATATAGGTGGTGTTCGAAAATTATTGAACAGTAGATTTAAAATTGTCGAAGCCTCAACGAGTATTTATGGCACCAAAGCACCATTTTACGTTGACCTTCCCCGCCCTCTTCATTGCTTTAAAAACTGACGGTCTCAAACGATTTGCCCTAAAGTTACACGAGTCATTTTACACTGGCTTTTGGCCCGTTCGAAACCATTTTGTTATGATGGCGGCATCAAAAGCGCAGGATAAACGCTAACTTATTTTTAAGTGGTAGATATGCAAGTTATTTATGGTGGATCGGAAGCAAAATGCCATGTTCAATCTATAAATTGATTTATTGGAGGGAAATTATCGTTTTGGATAAGTATTATTATTTTTGTTTAAGGAAGCTGATATTTTCGGACGTGTTTTGAGTTTGAGCTTCATGTTATAAATCTACTTATACAATATGAAATTAAATAATTCTTGAAGTAAGCCCATCAACTTTCACCCACTTGCAAAAATGTAAAAGCAATCTTCTCCAAATCAATGTTCATAGAATCCTTAAAATCCAACAGGAATAATAATATAATAATAATAATAATCATTATTTCCTTTCAAATTACGTTAAAACATCACCCACCCTTTAACCAACGTGATTTAGAGCCAGTTTTCAAAAATATCATTACATCAGTGTAACGTAAGGCGCAGATATACGACTTCTAATGATTTTAAATTCAACATCACGTCTAATCGACCGGACTGATTTCTTTAAAAAAAATAAATGTTATACTAGACCATTTGCTTCGTAATTTGATATATGAATGTTTGCAATTGTTTTTTTTAACATAGTGTAATTAATTTGTAAAGTAATGTCTACCGCGGACATAAAAACGATAATCACGCAAACACTATCGGGTGTATTTTCATAAAACTTTCACTATATAAAAGACAATTTAATTCCCCAAATTTTAGTATACGGTTTTTATTTGTTTGGTGTTTGATAAATCAACAATAGATGATTGTTTCATATTTTGCAACAAATTACCAGCGTTGTGTCATCGCGCTTCTCTTTCTTTTCTATGCAGTCCGATAGTGACCGCGTATTAGGTCATGTAGTCGCCTAAATGTATTGAAAAAAAAAGTACAATATAAGCCTCACAATATCGCGCGAAATAAGCGCGAGATTGGCGTGATTTGCTAAGGAATTGACGTGGTTTCGAAGGAAGGTGAATTAGGGCCCAGTCTAGTGTAAGAGAGATCTCTTTTTCGCACTGGAATCATGATGGCATTAATACTTCGTAATACGGCCCCTGTTTAGGAACTATTTACATAACTTATGGGCATAATAGGCTACACCTAAAGCGCGCTGTTGGATTTTGAACGCTCGACTCAGCGCCAAAAGTTGAAAATACAGTCTTCGTTTAGGTGTCTCTGTGTTAAATTTTATTTATTTCCTATGGTTGGATTCCCGGTTTCTCTCAGCCTGACTTCTTACATAACCAACACATCGGCAGACCGATACATCAATACTAAGAGCAAAATCGATAGGTCGGTGCTGTGTTTGTGTGGTTGACAGTGCAATTATCATCCTTTGATATATTACTATGGCTCCCAGATAATATCTAATGGTTAATTCTCTATTAACAATACCATTTGTTTGTACGTCAACGTGTTGAAACCTAATTGCTTATTGAGGTTTTCGCGTTGGTTCATTAATTATTAGGTATTATGTCATGTAGTTTTGCACTTTGGCATAATTTTATACTCCTTGCGAATTAACATGATGGTCCAATTTTATTATTATTATTATAAGTATGTGTTTTCCCACTGCAGGGCAAATGCCTTCCTTCCCTCTTTTCATTTTTCCGGGTCTACTGCGATTGTGGGCCAATCCTTTAACACGTTGGCTGCCAGGCAACAGACACAATAGAAAATCTATTGTTCGCGGTCACCGGTGACCGCGTTGGCAGTCAATGCATTAAGAAGGATTGGCTGCCAGGCAACAGACACAATAGAAAATCTATTGTTCGCGGTCACCGGTGACCGCGTTGGCAGTCAATGCATTAAGAAGGAGTCCAGCTCATCCCCCCATCTTTTTCTGGGGCTGCCGCGCAATCGCTTCCAGGCATTGGGATCCACTGAGTGGTTGCTTTTGCATATTGCTGCTCCGACATGCGACAGATATGGCCAGTTCCACTTTAGTCCAGCAGCTGTGCTGCCAGCGTCCGCTATTTGTGTTTTCGAGACGAATTATAGAGTTCTTAATGCGGTCTGTGAGTTTGAAACCTAGTATACTTCGTTCCGTAGCCCTTTGGCAGACTCCAAGTGTGGACTTTTGACGCTTTTTAAGAGGCCAATGTTTGCACTCCGTAGGACCAAATAAACGAACATAAGATTTCCTAGTAAACATTGCGCTATGTAGCCCAACTACGTTTAAATTTCAAAATTATCAACACCTACTTAGAAGAAATTAAGTCTTATTCCATTAAAAATGAGGTTTATTTCCAGAAAATCAAACAAAATAAATAAAACATGCAGTACGCAGTAAATACTGCGTTTATTATTTTTTTCGCTCTCAGCTGAACCTAAAAAGGCAAAACATACGCACATAAATTACCGCGTATTGTAACGAAGTTCAAAGAGGTAATAGCAAACAAATGCGCGCCAAAAACAATAAATCAAAATGGCTGAATAACGAGCGTCGGACGGTGGCGAACGAAACTTTAATTTCGTTCGTTCATGAGTGCACTTTACTTGAAACATTTCGAATTACTAATGGTTCTCGTTCATTTGTTTAGACGTTCGTTTTTTTTTCGAACGAGTTGTGATTTTGTTTCCATCCATCTCTACTTGCTTTTCGTTTACTTTGTGATATCAATAAGTAATTCCATGGGTCACCACAAAATTATAAATATTCATACACATTACTTACAAAAATATATCACTCTATATAGATACCTATATCACAGCCTATACAGGGTGAAATTGAAAACATGCGACAAATCCAAATGGGAGATTGTACTTTTAATAAGGGACCAAACCTGAAATCGCAAAAAAAAATCAGATCTTTCCTACATTTATGTTCGCATAACTCGTCAAAATGTAGGGAACTGCTGTTTTTTTTTCGCGATTTCTGGTTTAGTCCCATAGTAAAAGTTGTTCATAATGATGAGTACAATCTCCCATTTCGATTTGTCGCATGTATTCAATTTCAACCTGTATAGGCTAAAAAGACAACTTAAACAGGGAATTTGTCACGAGGCGGCGGCGGTCCTCTCATTTATTTAGCAAGGACTTACTCGTAGGTACTTACTATTTTAACTTTTAATATTTTCCGCTGCTGGTCAAAGGATTCACCGACCCGTTTCTATTTTTTGAGTCTCTCTTGCAAAACTGTAGAAAAAAAAAAGAAAATGAAATTTCCCGCAACCGATAGTACTACCCGGTTACAATCCGGTGCAAACACTTTCCGGTACTTCAGGACACGCGGCACACAGCATTAACCCGGACACTGCGTCGTAGATTGTTTTTAACACCCCTAAATGGTGTACAACAAACTCCATCCCACCGGCGACAATAGAACGCTTTTCAAAGACATCTCCAACTTTTCTTTCGCGAACTTCCCTTTAGATTTTCACTCTTGAAGTTTGATGTTCGAAAAAGTTTTGGTAATTTTATTTTTCGGTTTGCAACAGTGGAACGTTGCTTTTAACAAGTTTTGAAGGAACTTCCAAATGTGTCTTGAAAGTTTTTTTTTGTGCCTAGGGCGGAATGTGTAATTCTGGAGGCAGGAATGTAGCTGCCTACACGTTTTCTCTCAGATACGAATATTCTCTTGGCTTTTTCATTTATAGGAATTACGTGGGTGGATTCTGATTTCAATTGAAGATTTGAAATGGCATTTGAGTCGGTTTATTATTGACTTTTAAAATACTCCAATCTTGAGATGCAAATTAATCTGCTTTTATGTCTATACGTTACTGTTACTACATCTAAAACACCCTAACCTATTTCAAATAATGGCCATCAAAATATAAACCAGTTGACATTATGCCGACAAAGTTGTGATCAAACCAATATCACAATTTGACACAGAATTATGATGGAACCAGCGATCAAATATTCAATTCAGTTCCGGATTTATATTGCGATGCAAATTACTCTCCGCCGGCGTGAATTAATAATTGAGAGTTGAGACTAAATAAATATTACATCAAAGTCTCTCACACAATTGTGACAAACGGACGGGCAATTCATCGAACCTACGAGTTAGATGCATGGTTATAGATAATTATAGGGAGGCGCATCATGTATTGCTCCACATAATTATGATATTTATTTTAATTATATTTTTTTTATATGTTAACATATCTCGGGATCATGGGGTCCCGGTCCCTTGGAAGGCGTACGAGGGGCCGAAGCCAACTCGCAGAAGCCTCTGCCCTTGGTCTTAGACAATTTTAAATGGAATGAGGCACCAACTTATTCCTGTATGTTCTGTGCAAGTGCACACAAGGACAACCCCAGGCTGTTGTAGGACTATTATCATTGAACTGTGGCCACCCACAGTTCAATAATAATAGTTGGTAACCAGTTGGTAACTTAACCAGAGGCACTCAATCCACATTGAGTGACAGATAAGATGGACTGGTTACCAAAAACTATGAAAGCGCTATGGCCCCTGTCTGACCAATGTTTAGGTACAGTAATTTTTATAATAATAGTTGCACGAGTAGTTGCTCTTGTGTTATCTAGGTGTAGTCAAAATGCACTTGTAGATATAGCTAGAAAGGTGACTGTTGAGACGGTGACTAATAGAGAAGTATGGAAAACGAAGACATATTGCACCGACCCTAAATAAATTGAGACAAAGGCAGAATATTGATGATGACGAAATAAATGTGTGGGCCAAAAAGTATTAAGATACTGTAATTCCATCTAAAAATATTATAACAAAAATTAAATGCTCTCTAAAACCAATCTCCCAGTACACCACAGGCACTCGTCCCAATTCCCGTCACATTTGCATGTGAAAGCCATAACTTTGTGACACGGAAAATTTAATCTTTTTGGTACTTAATTAAATGAAGACCTACAGCTGACCTAAATAAATGAGACCGTAACCATTTTAACTGTGTTTTTTTTTGTTTTCAGGTACGTGCTTTTATGGGAGTTTGTGAGTAGATATAAAATGTGTTTTAGCAAAGTGTTTTACCTAAATAAACCATGTTACCTAAATGTGACGAATATTTGTCCACCTTTTAATAAGAATGTTGTGAACTTGTGTATTTACACAGTATTGAAGACTCGTAATTACCTGTTGTTACTATCCTTGTAAATATATCGTTGGTGAGCCTTGCTTATTAAATAAATAAATGTTCAAGAAATTACTGATGAAAGGATCTTCTCTTGAAGATAAACATTCGAAATGATGTCTACTCAGATTGCACATCACCGAATCACCAATCACATTATTTCAAAGTGTAACATTAACCTATAGATACAATTAGGTCAGTAACTAATATCATCGTAACCACAATTATATTAAGTGACATTTAAATTCTATCTTCAGAATAGCCACGAGTGAATCAGAACACGAACCACGAACACACTTCCTTCTTGTTATAATTTCACTGAACTATAATCACTTCGCGTCCTGTCACTTTTTCTATCAACGGCCACATATAAAACAAACATCAAAGTCCACATTGTAAAGCTATGCCGAGTTCAGAAGACTGTAAGAGAATGTACTAGGAAAGCATTTTACCGAGAATCGCTAAGAAGCTTCCCACCATCTTCACAGAGACATAAAGCTTGCTGCAAGGACAGCAATGCACTCAGGACTTGTCTCCTCGTACCAGGATAACATAAACAACTAGGAAACTAGCAAACAAATTGACACCGACCTTATTACTTCGCAGGATAGAATGACTTTTCAATTGGCACAATTTTTCGCAGTAGTAAAATTTTCACTGTCTTATTGTCACCCGTACTCAGTTGAGCTTGCGGGTTCTAAATACAATTTTCACCTTTATTTTCTTGCACATAAAGTTTACGACATATGTTTGAGATACCTAATGTTATAGGTCGTTATAGTTTATGGCATATTAAAATCCTAGTACTACTTATTTGTTCTATCTTGAGATCTGATGGTCGGGAAAAATTGCGCCGTCAACGTTTTGATGGGCGGTTAAATTCTTTATTTTTCACTATAATTAAAAGACGCTGTTTTCAAGACTCTTCAGTGCTACTCGTAAATGTCCGCTAAAAACATGGTCTTTCAGCAGTCCTCTTTACAACCACAAGGATGTATTAAATTGCTTTATTATTTAGTCTAATCTAGAGACTTCAAGTACAACAATAATAATAATATCCTAATAATAATATCCTTGGACATTTCACACAACGCCATTTAGTCCCAAGCTAAGCAACCTAATGCTTGTGTTAGGGTAACGAGATGGCTGATAAACTACGTATATATTTTTTTTTTTTGTAAATACATACATATAGATAAACACCCAGACCCGGAACAAATACTTGTAGGTCGTACAAATATTTGTTCCGTGCGGGAATCGAACCCGCGACATGCTGCGCAGCAGTGTCGTCAACAATGTGTGAAGAACATGCTCGTATTGAAACAACAAATCGAATCAATGCTTTTTAAACAAACACTTCGTTCTCCACAAAGCGAAGACTGCAAAGAAACCATTTAAAAATAGAACCATTAGACTCAAACGTATCAAAAACGACAAAAATAAAAACAAATGAAAGATGTCTGCCTTCATCTATAAATTGAGTCCGCGTTCAGATGTTCCTAATCGCGGCCTTATATTTTACAGAGAGGCTAGGCTTTGTTCTGTTGCTGTTATCGGATTTCTTCTATTTTTCCATTGGCTGAAGAGCAGTGAAGCAGAAACAATGGCAATGAACATTAGTAAGGGGATCGCGCCGTCTCGAGAAGCTCTCGACCATCGACTTCTTCGATAAGGCGGTGCGGTTTTGGATGTGGTGTAAATTGTAAACGGTCGCGGTCTAGTATGTTTTGCGATGTTTATCGCCTGTGGAGAATATTGAAGAAGATTATTCAGTTAACAATGGACTCCACTTGACTCAAGTGACTTTTTTACGGTGCCCATAATGACGGTGAACTCGTAGTTGACACAAATTGGCATACAAGGAAGCAGTGGCGACCTCTTTATTAAGCCAATGAGGGCTCTTGGAAAGAAGGTTCTACTCACAGTTTTTAAAGCGAGGAAAACTTATTACCGATACGTTACTGACCCCAATTTTCATACATAATAAGAAGCCCAGAAGTCTTTCCATGTAAAAAAACCTCACGTAACTTTTTGCCTCATTACATTGATATAAAACTAAAGAATACTGGTTTTTTTAGATACTATTCTGTCGATATCTATTTGAAAATCAGAGTAAAATATCTTGTATATAAAACAAAACGCTTCTTAACCCACAAGGAGTGGATACTCATATCGTTATTTGGTAGGTTTTCAACAATAATAATTAAAACACCACCGGCAATAAGACTCAATATTGGACTGTTTCAATTCTTTAGATTGTATTGGCAATGCTCCTAGCATTGCATTGTTAAGGGGAGGTCTTCACAAGTGCAATATTGTTCAAATAAAAGTTTCTTGAGGCTATCTATAAGTTTCTAGATCTTTATTTATTGTTTAACCGGTTGAATACCGTAATTACAGAAACAATTAAAAAGCCATTGTGTCTCGCGTGGATCCACGTTCGCATACGAAGGGTTAATAGATATTTAGATGTTCATTAAACTTTTTTCATTTAGTATCATACCCCCTTACTAATAAACGTTAACTAATAAACACATCTGTATAGTTACACTGTGCTTTTTCTATTTCTTTCGAAAGTCAAATTACTGACGACTGAAAGAGAGAAATCGGTGTGTAACTATTCATCTGTTATAATACGTTTATTAGTACCTAAAGGGGATAATGATTATGTAGTCTTAACCTCGGGCTTGTAATTTTAAATTAAGTCTCTTTGAAACTGAAAAATCTTAGCTGAAGTTTTTTATTTTTAATTGTTTTGCCCAAAATACAGCAACGTGAATACAGTTGGCTGACGCAACCATCAAGGTCACGTGCTGGCGGCAGGGCATGCATTTTATTATAGGTACACAGGTGATTGAATTTGGCGCCTCCAAATGGCCCAAAAATATTAAATTATGGTTAATAGCGATTTTAGAAAAAACTGCCAATGTCTCTTTATTACAATACTCTTCATAAAAATAAAGCTAAACAGCTATCAAATTATTAAGAAAACCATACAATTTAAAAAAATAAGACAGTCATAACATAATTCTTATGAAAAATCACGTGTCTCTTAAAAAGTCTAAATTTTCCTGTTTACAACAAAATTACGAGCCGCGAAAATAAAAACAATTTTCGCGAGTTTGCCCTTAACTTATCGTTTATACTTAAAATATCTCCGGGGAGTGTCCGTGCCAATGATTAAAGTTTCTCCCCATTTAACTTAGCATCCTGCTTCAAATAACTTTATTGAATGTTTCAAATTCAATCATACTTTTATTGTGGTACTTACTTTTATTTTGTTTACGTTTAATATGAACTGCTTTTCATGGGTAAACATTAATATATGAAGTAATGTCTCAATACTCAATACTCAATCATTTATTTGCATTCCACAATGTGAACTTAGATGGTAACTTAAAATATATGATCATTGTGGACCCTGTCGGGCACAGCAAAAATATAGTAGGAGAGAGGAAGCTTTGGAATAACTAACTATTAGTCTTCTGAACTTGATAATTATAAGGGTTCTTTAATTTGGTCGGACAAATGTTTTGATTTTTACTTACTTTACTTTTTAGGGTTCCGTACCCAAAGGCTGACTACGAAACCCTATTACTAAGCCTCCACGACAGTGGAGACGGACACACATGTCTGTCTGTCAGCGGGCTGTATCTCATGAATCGTAATAGGTAGACAGTTGAAATGTTCACAGACTGTGTATTTCTATTGTCGCTATAACAACAAATAATAAAAATTAAATGAAGTTGTTAAAAATTAAAGGGGACTTTCATACAAGAAACGTGATTTTGCGGCGTATTTTGGTACGCTTTTCCGGTTTTTTTGGATATTCTGCGAATTCACATTTTTGCAGCGATGGCAGAACCTAATTTAACTTTATTAAACTCATAACTATTAACTACATATATTATTTACGTTACAATGGCCAAATTTTAATGTTTTCTCTATTCGATTTACTGTATTTTACGATGGACAAGGCTGGCCACAATATGCTAAGCGCCTAAAAAGGCAACCACGCTCAAAATACATCACATTTTACTCGTCTAAACGCGCAATAACATTAAAATATAACATCTCTCATAATTGTTACATCTTGTCTAAATCGTCGCACCAATTTTGAGTGAAATGTTACGATAATGTAAGTAGCCGAGCCGTAACGATTACTGTTACTGCTGATCCCATTGTTGTATTATTGTTATTATGGACATAACCTGCAGTTGTGATGCGAGATATTTGAGATAAATGGATGCTGGAGGAGTTATGGTGATAGGCTGTAATTTGAGCAGAGATGGAAAAGTAGGTATTTATTTAGATATTTTTGGTAGTACTTAGGTAATCTTGACAAGTTATACGCGTGACTGGTTTGTAACTGTAAGGTACCTACGTTAAGTTACTTAATCCTAACCAATTTCGGAACGTAAGTGCTGAAAAATTTACATTACACGTAGGAATTTTTAACCAACCAACAATTGTTTACTCGGTTACAATTTAAATCTAAGGTTAAAAAGGAATGCTTTGCACTACTGCCCACTTAGGTACAGTTTTCCTGGCAATGAAATTTAAATTGTTACAAGCAAACACAACATTATTTTATTTACCTTTTTGGGTACATAAATATGAAAATTTGAATTACAATCACCATTCGCTAATGAAGTAATTCATACTTTGTACAATCGCTTGGGATTGCAACAGTATTGCCGGACAATAAAACCTCCTTTATTTAATTGCTACAAAAAACCACGTGTCAGTGTAGCAACGGTCACCGACAACCCTCGACGACGAGACACAGAAGAGATAATACAGAAGTGTCAATATTGTCGATCAGGTGTGCGCTGCACATCACTCATACGTATGTGAATGGTATGTAAAAGTCGACAAAACGAACACTGTCATCGTTATCAGCCGAAAGAAATTCACTGTTGGACATAGGTTTCAACTGAACTCCGATGTCGTAGGTCGTTGAGGCCATGCTTAGGATAAGCATATGAAAACAATACTAACTAAGAAATCTTTGCTGTTATTTTCAGGCGTCATTTACTTGCGTAAATTTCGCCTTTTGTGTCCAGCACTGGTATTTTATGTTTAGTTAAAACCGTTTACTACGCTGCATAGTCCAGCAGATTCCAATAAGTCTTCATGTAGACTATTGTAGACACATTCGTTTACCATCGTGATTTGTGCGTGTTAACGCTTAACAGTTTAAAATGATTCTTCTGACACTATCTACCCCGTGTCCTGACAGTATCAACAGCTAAATTAATTAAACGGGCACGTGCGTGTTGCTACCGAACACGTGTCGTGTCCGTCGCGGGCATGTGCTATAAATCAATCAAGTGGACCACCGCTTCATTTGTAGGGTTATACTGCGGTATTTTAATAATGTTGCAGTTCAGTGAAGTGCAGTCTCGATCGATTGTTTTTTGATTTTTTTTGTTTGTTTTAATAACACTTAAGTTTTGTGCAATTATGCAGGCGGGTGAGATGAGGTAAATATTTATTTTTAGATTAATTTGCGCAATGTTGACATATTTACGTGTTTTAACATAAAATGGACGGAATTAGTCATGAAAATCTTAATTGATTTAAGGCGTTGACGCAAATATTGGAGAGACTTTCCATTTGTACTTCAAAATGATCATTCTAAATGATCACCTCAAAAAAACATTCAGCCATGTGCTAGACAATAGTTTTTTTTTTTACCAAAGAGTCACTATTCCAGCCAAATATTGAAAAAAAAAGAAAACAAAGTTGCACCAACAGCACACAAACTGCAACAAATTCCTAAATCAACCATCCTAAAATAACCGTATTATCACACATTAATCTTCAAAAATGCTCTGGACACAGAACTCAGACAATATAGCTACATAACTACGGAACGTCCAATTTTATGGCTTATTTCGTAAAAATGCGCGATAGATCATTGCCCCTACCATAAGTTCTCGATTGCAGAGTCGAAGTCACGCGATGTCGAGACGTGTCGCCGAGACGGCAAAAAAGTGACATTTGGTGACAGCTATACAGTTTGTTTAGGAATGGAACTCGAATGCCGAAACGCTATGGTCTGCTTTTTTAGTTATTTTGGGTGGTACTGAAGGAATTTTTAATCTGGTTTCTGCTTGTTGTTATTTTGTTGCTTTTTATTAGTCTGAAGATTGGATCGATTAGGTACACACAACGCCACATCAAGCTATACATTTCCAGTTTTAGCTGACCTCGCATTATAAAGGCTTTTCGTAGTATGAGAAATCAGCTTTATTGGAAATGTATAACTTGATATGTCGCTGTACGTACCTTAGAATAACGATGTAGCAATAACTAAACTTTGAACCATAAAGAGGTGGTGTGGGTAGTTTTCGTACTTATGACATGAGGCGGAAATAGACCATAGATAATGCCATTTTAGTCATAAGTTATTTTAATAAGATGGAGGACGGGACAATTTTTTTGAAGTCTACAATAATATTTCCCGTAGTAGTCACCGTTTGACTAAATTACCTAAGTAAGTACTTACTAAGAAAAGAAAAACTAAAGTGCCAATCACAATAATTGTATAAGACAGTAGCCCGCACCTCTACGTGAGATAATAATCACGTTAGTAGGAGTCATCGCAAGTTTTTTTTAACCGGACCTTTATTTATGCACCATTTCCGCAGAGGGGACTTTGACAAATGCCTGCAATTTTTGCTTCCGCTACTTTTCTACCTTTACTTGCCGGCTGGCAGACGTAACTACATGTAATTGCTTATCTGTTATAGTTTGTGTGATCTATGGTGTAAACTCATACTGGTCCTTCGATTTTCTTTTACAAATATGTTGTGACGGATAATGAAGACTAGCAAAAATAAATTGCAGGAATATTTCGCTCTTATTGTGTTAGAAGGAAGTTATTTTCTTCTGACCAGCAAGGTGTTTGCAATAGAGTTTCCTATTGCAGATCCCTAGTTGAGTAACAACCTATCAATTATAATCTGAATAATTTTTAAGGATATTGATAAAACATTACTTCATATGTTCGAAAAATGTGTCCGCTCAACAACGTTAATAACGCAATGAATGTTGTTGAACTGTCAAAATGAAAGCCATTGCTACTGATAGTGTACGCAATTATGCTCGTGTGTTTGCCCATTTATGCGCGTGTGTTTGGCCAACTATGCGCGTGTGTTTGGCCATTTATGCGCGTGTGTTTGGCCAATAATGCGCGTGTGTTTGGCCAATTATGCACGTGTGTTTGGCTAATAGGGTTTCCTATTGTAGATTTTATTTATATTCTAGCTGGCAATAGCAGCTGTTAGTAAATTGTAATATCGCAAATTAATTACCTACTTAATTTCGATAGGTACGCTTTGCATTTAATTTTATCATTGTCAAATTACAAACTTGGGCTTAAATGTACATTTATTGACTTAATGGTTTATATTTACCTAGCCGTATTAAGTAAATAAATAAATAATTGATGGTTAATTAATTAACAAATTATTTATCTAAAATCCTTTAATTATTTACATAACGCAGCTCCAACAATAAGACATTATCTCCGTTTGTTATTAATTATAAAGTTTACGGAGTAAGAGCGGAGGCACACCGACGCGTCATCTGCGCAAAGTCTGCGCGCAATGAAATTAAAGCTGGCACAATGAATCCTCAAGTTTTAATTAAAGCGTGAAAAGTGTCGCCGGCGACTGCCGCCACCTCGCGACCATCAGATGAGCTCGTATTGTTTTGACCACTTTATTGCGTCAAGGAAATTTTTTATTGTTATAAATATTATTTGTAAAGGGTTCGTTTGCTACGGACACATTGTCTTTACGTAAATTACTCGAAGAAGAATAACTATAAAAGTCGCTAGAATTAGTCCCAACGTATGTTTTACAAAATACTGTACGTTACTTTGTTGTGTGTCACGCCTTAAGAGATGTGAATTCGGCTTATGAGCCAATTCGCACGAAACTACTCGACCGGAACGGGCGAATAAATAATAATATTTTTTTCTATACGCGACTCGCACGTAGTTAATTTTATTGACTTCTGTGTGTAACTTCAGAAATAAGCACTAGGCCATTGGCATATTTTGAATTTTATGCAATCAAGTATAGAAAAAGAAGCGAACCGAAGTGATAAGAGTCAAATATTATAAATCGTGTACATTCTTGGATCTTTGACAGTTGTTACGGGTCGTCAGAAGCCCGACAGTCGGACAACCAGTCTTACCAAGCGGTATAGTATTACCCAATAACTAAGTTGAGGAGGTCAGATAGGCAGTCGCTCCATGTAAAATACTGGTATTCAGCTGCATCCGGTCAGACTGGAAGCCGACCCCAACATAGGTAAAGGTTAGGCAAATGATGTTTCAGGAGAGTAAATTCGTGCAGATCGACTAATAACCCGTGAATAAGTACATCCTTTGATTTTATAGTAAGTAGACCACGAAACAGTGAGTTCTTTCAGCCGCAGCTTTACAATTAATAACAAATAAAAAATGACAACTTATCAAACAGTACTTCATTATACAAATAACAAGAGATTACTCTGTAACACAAACAAAAACCACTGACGACCAAATAAATCATACCAGCAAGTCACTCCAGTAGAATTATTGCTTTTTAATTTGAAACAGACGGGAAAAGTGAATAAAACGCGGCTAAAAATGTCCCCTTATTAAATTAGCTTCGATCACCGATGTTATTTTGAGTTTTTTTACAACTGTTCTTACGCTTGTAATCGTAAAGATGGATACTTTATGACCTGAGACATATCTATCACTTAGTGCACGTACGAGTCCTTTTAATTCTGTGTTTATGGATTAACATTTCAGTATTAACACGTTCCGTATTTATTTATGTGTCATTGACAATCACAATTTATTATCACTTTATTTTGGAAAACTACATAGCTCGTTATTTTCTTAACTTAATCGGTAAATGTGGAGGATTTTGACCAGCGGTCATCGTGCATGCGGCTGGTGTGGCCGCCCAATCCCATTTGAGCCTGGCAAAGCCTTCTTTCCTACATTCAGTATGCCCGTTTTGGAACGCAGCGTGGTGTTCCGAATTCTGTCTTGTCTTTTACCACCCAGAATGCTGCGTTCCATCGCTCTTTGGCAAACTTTAAGGCGGAACTTTTGTGACTCGGTGAGGGACCAGGTCTGAGCACCGTAGGTAAGGACAGAATAGTTTAAAAAAAATGCTTAGTTTGGTTTAATTATAGTGTTTGAATTATCTAAGCAGTGTATTTTTACAAAATATTGATTGTTCCTGGAAGGATTTTGTGGAGCCTTTGCCAACCAGTAATGTCGCATTAAAAACTAACAATACAATAGAAATTATCGCGGTTCGTGATGAAAATCTATTTTCTGAATGTTCTGAATGTTTCAGATATACTGTCCTCGATAATACACCGATAGCAAGTGCATTTTAATTACATGATACATAGTTTAGATTCACCAAACGTTTTCGTATATAACTTTAATACTAAAGGAGCAGTGATGGCCCAGTGATAACGGACGCGACTTACGAATTTTACGTTCTAGGTTCGGACCCATTGCAGTCAGGCGCTTTATTTTGTGTAAATTATATCATCACCACTGCTCTCAAAACGGTGAAGGAAAACATCGTGAGGAAACCGGCATGTCCTAGAACCTAAAATTCGAAGAGATGTGACATCTACCAACTGGCCCACTCCCGCTCACAGAAAGGAGGCTTGTGTGGGAACATTATAGGCTGAGTATGAATGTATGTAAACGTTTTCGTGCAGCTCAATCGAGCTTCAAAAATAGGAGGAGGTTCTCAGTTCGTCGCAATCTTTTTTTTTTAAGTATAACATAACCATCACGCCTGTATTGCCCGAAGGGTTAGGCAGATGTGTACCTATAGCATACCGCAATTTCGACGGATATTATGTTTAAGTCCCATGTAAAAGGAGGCTATAAGCCTATTGGCATCAACCAGGCATAAATTCAGAATCCGGGCTGCTACTGAGAAATTCCAGATGGAAATACCCAATAACACTGCCCAACCTGGGAATAGAACACAGAACCTGGTGCTCAGCTGTAGCGCTTGCGTCTACTAGACCCAAAAAGCAGTCAGCATAACATTACGTGCTACACTCCCATTTTTACACAACATTGAACGGCTCTATTGCTACTTCAGCCAACATAAAAAAGTAAAAAATGCAAACACAAACAAACATAAGCACATACTATGCAACGGCAACTTAGAAAGTCACATCGTAAAAACAAAACATAATCGCAAGTAAAAAAGCTGTAAAAACAAGTGAAATGAACAGCTTGTAATGAAGGCAAAGTTGAGGTTATTAGCTGTTACAAGCTCATGGTTTAAGACGGAAGCTAGAAACAAAGTATGTTATAATGATGCGGTCTGTTTTTGTGCTCGCGCGTTTACCTTCTCGCAATGGAGGTTTGACATGGGACTGGGGCCCAGTTTAACGTTTTTTGTCGTAGTTTCGTGTACCCTTTGAGCTTACAGATTTGTTACATGTAAAAAGTATGTATTTCAACTTAATTGGGCGACATGCTGTGTTTGTTTTGTTAATTTTTTACGCTTGAGAGGCTTAAAATGTAGCAATCAAGATCGGAGATTAGACGAAAGTATTTTTCTTTTGAAAAGAAAATTAGAGTTATTAATTGGGTACGTAAATATAATTAGATTTTTCTATAACGTTAATGATTTGTGTTACAGATAAAATGGTATATTACAATAGCAAAAATTCTACCAATATTTTTGTATGAGTGAGCCAGGCAAGTATTTAAAAACACAGAGCTCAAAATCGAACTTACAAACAGAAATAAAATATTCTATTCAGCTACAGGCTCATAACTTCCATTTCAATTCAAAAATCGGAAAACAATAAAGTGATCCGGCAATATTAATGAAGTTGCCGAAATTCGTACGTTTTCGGTTGCAGATTTCGGACGATTGGCTGCGGGCGTAAAGGCCTGAGCACTTTAAAATTTATCGAGTTTTCATGTTTCGCCGCCACCGTCGCGCCGGCCCGGTCCCTCGTTGTGACACTGTAATACAAAGTTCAACGAATGTGCACAAAATTGTTTTTGTACCTAAATGTAATTTTGAATGTGGCATTTGTTCTCGTTTGTGTTTTTCGAACGGGTTAAGGCGAAGGTAATGAGGCATTTTCAGGTGTCAGAGGTGCTCCATTTATAGCGACCAAAAACAAGATTTCGAATCTTTGGATAATGCTTCAAAAATTGGAACGACGTTAAGATTATTACATTTTTTTAAAGAGATTCTCAAAATAAAATATTCTTTTAAAAAAATTCGTCAGACTGCTCTGGTCGGACTGAAAAAAACAGATTTTAAATAAATGTGCATGACATATTTGAACCATTCTATTAAAAGTTACAAACCTGCACATAAAATAAACCACATTAGAATGAGGTATCCTTACTTAGTAGTCTGTGTCGCTCGCATATGCACGGTCGGCAGTTTGCCGCCGCACCGCCCCCGGCTATTTCAGGACCACTGTTCTAAATTCAAACTTTTATAATTTATACTTTTTCAGTAAAATGAGGTTTTTTGATTTTAGACATGTATCCTTTGGCACAAGCGGGGTTTTAAATAAAATTAAGGTACCTATGTTCTATTTTAAGCACATGTGTTTCGTTTCTCAGAATTTATTACATTTTATTTTGTAGCAACATCAGAATTTTATTTTACACGCTCAAAACAATTGCCAAAATTAAGCTGACTTATCAGCATTTTCCAACAAATTCGGACGCGACAAAAACTGGAAAAATTCCAACTCACATACACATACAGGGTCCCATACAGTTAATGAGTGCTGAGTTGCCAGTGTTGGTAAAAAGCCGGGGTTGCCAGACAAATAAAGATTTATTCAGGACAATGTCTCTTAATTGTGCTGTGTCAGGTGGCCCGAATCATACCGATTGTGAAGTTTGGAAGTTCAATGTCGGGTCGTGTATGACCCCTCCGGTCAATGGTTATATAGTCTTTGGGTAATGGTTATTAGGACAATTGAAAACTAAGTTCTAGTATTCTCTTTCGACTAATGAAACAAAAGCCTTTCTAGGAAATGAAAATAATTTTTTTAAAGATAATTATTGTTGCCAAATCTTTTTCAGAATAATAATTCAAATTCAAAATTATTTATTTTGGGACAACTAGATCCATCGGTTAGTATACAAAAACTTAAGAAAAACTATTGTTAGTACTTAAAATAATAATACTGGAGTCTACCAATATAAAAATTCAACAATCAATCACACACAAATACCGATTCCTGTGTGTATTCACTTCTAAAGTATTATATAACGGCTACATAATTTTCTAGAAACATATCTATCAATTCCAAGACCTATCAAAAACTTATACCATCATCGTTTCCAAAGTACCAAACTTCGACAATATCTCATTTATCATTAGCGTCACCAGCAACGAAATCTCCACCTTACTCTTCGTCAATAAGATTCAAATCTATACAAAAGTCAGCCAGTCTTTGCACAAATGTTAGGACACGTCTAACTCCCTCTCGTTAGGTAATCAAATTTGTTTGTAGTGCGCTAACGAGGCTGCAACGGTCAGGACTACAGTCGCCGGTCTGCGTCGTGATTTGCTTGTTAATGTACAGTACCTGAAGCAATCGATATTGTGTAATAGCTTAGTCACTGTTCCTGATAGATGTCGTATCTTTTGTTTGGGAGAGAATAGTTTCAGTTTTTGCCAACTTAAATTTAAGATGGCTGTGTACATCTTCAAACTGAACTGAACGGAAAAAGTTAAAGTTTCAATTATGTCAAGTGAAATTAGACTAGTCAATATAGCCCCAGGTTTAGTTCTCAGTATCGTGATTGATCATTTAATGATTGTTAATGGCATTTACTCTGAATTCCATTACTATTTAGTTAGGATTTGATGTGTAATTTTATCTATAAGCCAATCTTAAATAGGATCTGAAAATCGTGACCTGATGGATGTCTAATGGATATTATTTCTATTGTATTTGCTAAATTGACTGCAAAAGCAAAGCTGCACTTCGTCGTCCTAATGTTCAATTAGATCCCCCTATAAAAAATCATTATTTTTGAAACAATTGCTCATAAAAATAAAATTACAGCAAAAAAAAAATACCGTTCATTTTCACCAACACATCCATCGCATATGCAACGCCAATTGTATTCTTTGAACGCATCCGCTCCACACACGGAAATTAATAAAGAGACAAATTAACGGGAAAACAAAAAATAGTGTTCCAAAGTCAATGACACAATGACAGCCATTGTCGACCACTTGTGCCTCATTAGGATGAAAAAAAAAAACAATTAAGCTGCCTTCACCTGGACAACTTCATCGTGCAGTGCATTAAAACTAAAGTCGTCTTTATTACAATCAATTAGAGGTAGTATTTCTTTGATAATCTCTTCATAATCTGCAGATTTGTGTAGTTCCCCTTCATCGTCATACATACGTCAGTCGCAAAGTACTGGGGCCATTCCTTTATGAGCATTGTGAACTTTAATCCGGTCGTGAATGGCATTGTTTTAAATCACCTACGGCCCAAAGGATCGTGAGTTCTCATTGTGCTGTCGAGTATTGTGCGATGAGTACTTTGATATGGGCGTTTAGGGACTAACGACACGTATGGAGTTGGGTAATGGACATGTCATTTCTCTGCCAAATATTAGATGGGCCATTTAAAGCCTGAGGCCGAAGTTCCTTGTTCAGCTATTACAATATTGTGTCTTATCATGAACACTTAAATTATTTTTTGCTATATACATAGGTGAGTTTTTAGGCTCAATTAAAATAACTGGAACAAATTAACTATAATAATAATAATTTTATATTTTATATAATTTTATTTCAATAAATTTATTATATATTTTATTTTAATAATATTTTTATATTTTAAGAAATATTTAAAAATGTAAAAAAAATTGATATATAAATAAATAAAAGAATAATAATAATGTTTATTCAGTATTAAAATTGGTAAAATTATTACATAGTCTTAGAAATTATTTACAAAGGTAATAATGTTAGATGCCTGTACTAGGATAAACCTGTATCACAGGCGGCATGAGCATACTTTATGGTAATTGAAGGACAATAAAATCCAAAACAATATTTAACATTATAATTCTTGAAATAATGACAAAATTTTAGTAATTCATTATTTTATACCTAGTTTACTTAAATACTATTTACCTTAAAGATCAAAATAACAAAAAGTCTCACTACTTATACGTAATTGTTTAATCAGCGTAAAATAGTTTCTTGCACTTTAGAACTTAGCTAAACACATGAAATTAATGATTTGCGTCAGCAGAAATTGGTAAGTGGGTTAAAGTCAATGTTGCACAAAAATTATATCACGTTCGATGCAATGTGCAATGTGTTTAAGTATTCGATTTTTGCTGCGGGCGACTAATGTGCTTAAAGATCAACAAAATCAAGGGTTTGTAGGTCAGTGCAGTGTTTTTTAAGTCAGCAGCACGCAGTAGACACGGAAATCTGACCTTAAGTATGACGCTCTAGGTGCCCTCGTAGTCGATTGAGTTGATGTATCTGTACTCCGCTATTTTCCTAGCAGGGCACTCAGCATCTCCCGTTTTGTGGCTATTGGGCTTTTTAAAGCGTGAGCAAGTTGCACATTTTGGTGTGTCAGCTTTCTTTGTGCACTCTGACATCGAGTGTCCTTCTTCACCGCAGTGACCACACGTAGATTTTGTAAGATATAATTGTAAGATAAAAGAAACGACCTGGAGAAAATTTATAGAGTGACAGCCATCTTTATTTTTCTTTATTTTTTTACATGAAGTTTGTATAACCAGTAGTTCTCATTTTTTACATAAAGTTTGTATATCCAATACACCCCCTAAAACTTAATTTAAAAAATACGTCTAAAGTGGACAATCTTTAACACCTAAACCAGTTATGCATTTATAGTGCTTAACACTACACAATGGTTTAGTGAATACGTCAGCTAACATGGATTCAGTGGGTACATGTCTCAGCTCGATGTCTTTAATATCCCTTAACACTTCCCTAATATAATGATATCTTATATCAATGTGTTTACTGCGTGCATGGAACATTGGGTCTTGAGCCAAATATATTGCTCCCTGGTTATCGGCATGAACAACCACTCGAGTGTACCTAACAATTCCTAGCTCCCTCATAAGACTGTTCAGATAGACTGCTTCTTTCATACATTCAGATAGACTTACGTATTCAGCCTCACAAGTCGATGTAGCTACGCTACGTTGTTTTCTTGATTGCCAAGATACGCACGCACCACCTAAAATGAAAGCATATCCAGAATATGATCGCCTGTCTAATAAACAATTAGCCCAATCAGCATCCGAAAAACCTTGAATACAATCACCAGTTCTTTTGTATACGAGGCTGTATCGCATAGTCCCTTTAAGGTAACGTAATATGCGCTTCGCTGATTTCCAGTCGCATGTTTCCGGTTTAGTTAACTTTTGACTTAGTTTACTCACCGCATTTGCAATATCGGGCCTAGTTGCGTTGCTCAGGTAATTTAAGCAACCTATCAGTTCTCGATAAGGCCATGTTTCATCTTTTTCGGTATCACATTTTTCTTCCAATTTTACCTTGGAATTCATTTCCATGGGCGTTGCACATTTATTACATTTTTCCATGTTAAATTGTTTTAACAATTTTTTTATATAATTTTCTTGTGACAAAACAATGACGTTGTCATTTCTTTTTATGTCTATTCCTAAAATATATTTCGCCTGACCATAATCTTTCAAATCAAACTCCTTTGACAACTCATTTTTAAAATCGATGATTAAACCTCTTTCTTGACTTCCTATTAAAATATCGTCGACATAAATTAATACAAATAAAAATATATTCCCATTTTGCTTAAAATAAAGGCATGGTTCATTCAGACTCTGCTTCAACCCCATTTCAGTAAGTTTCTTGTTGAGCCTGAGATTCCATTGACGTCCAGCTTGCTTCAAACCATACAATGATTTCCGTAATAAGCATGAATCGCAACCATCATCCAGTTTACTAAGCATAACTTGCGCATGCTTTCTAACCATTGGATCTTCTCCCTCACGATTCATCAGCTTAATTAAAGTCTCTCTTAATAGTTCTGGAATTTCCATGTAAATCTCTTCATCCAAAGAACCATTCAAGTAAGCAGTATTAATATCTAATTGGTGAATCTCCAAATCCAATTCAACTGCGAGAGCCATTAATAATCTGACGGTGTCCAGTCTAGCTACAGGCGCAAAGGTTTCTTTGTAGTCAATACCATATTCCTGTCTAAAACCTTGAGCCACAAGCCTAGCTTTCTTCATAAAAGTCTTGTCGACGTTCTGTTTTGTCGTTAAAACGTAACGGCAACCAATGACGTTTCTGTTTTTCGGTCTTCTAACTATCTCCCATGTCTCTTTTTGAATTAGACTCCTAATTTCAGATAATATAGCTTCCTCCCACTCTGGTTTATCATCACTTTTCAGAGCATTTTTCAAACTCATTTCAGCTGAACCAGCAAAATCTGCAGCATCATTTAAATCAGTCAAATTTATTGTTTGTTCAGTTTCGGTCATTCGATAGATTTTCCTTGGACGGCCTACACTACCTGTGCGTAATATTTTAGGTCTACCAGGAGCTCTTTTCATCAATCTTTGTTGATCAACATGTCTACGTGTTCCAAGCGTTTCTGATTCTTCTAGTTGATGATCAATGTTTGAAGGGTATGTGTCTTCATCCTGTTCGCATCCTCTCGACTCTACAGAATATTCTTGACATTCGCTCCATATCTCATCGTCTACTTGTTCTATTTGATTATCATGTTCTTCCGGTAGAGTACACTTTGAAAACTCGATTTCAATGAACTCTTTATCTGCATCTTCTTTAACATTCGACGGTCCTGGCTCTTGTGTCGAGATCTCGTGACTTGAATATTCACTTTCGTGAAATCTCACATCTCTTGCAATCATGAATTTTCTTCGCTCTGGAATCCATACTCTAAATCCTTTAGCATTCTTTGGATATCCGACAAAGATGCCAGCAATTCCTCTTGCTGTGAATTTATCCTTATTTGGATCTTTATTTAAAATATGTACCTTAGTTCCAAATCTTCGAAGGTAATTAATCTTCACTGGTCTATCTAGCCATCTTTCATAAGGAATATCACCATGTAGACTGCTTGTAGGACATCGATTCCTAATATAACACGCGGTATCTACTGCATCTGCCCAAAAACCTGCGGAAAGATCTGAACTTAGCAACATACACCTGGCCATTTCTACTAAAGTCCGGTTCATTCGTTCAGATATTCCATTTTGTTGCGGTGTCCGAGCAACTGTCAGTCTTCGTATTATCCCTGCTTGTTTCAAAAATTCGTCGAACTCAGCGTTGCAATATTCACCTCCATTGTCGCTTTGAAGATACTTGATCTTAAATCCGGTTACATTCTCAACTTGACTTTTGTACATCTTAAAAGCTTCTAAGGCTTTATTTTTCGCACTTAGAAAATATACCTCACACCAACGTGTACAATCATCAATAAAAGTAATAAAATATTTCGCACCTCCTACCGACTCACATTTCATAGGACCTACGATGTCAGAATGAATTATTTTAAGTTTTTCAGTGCAAGGACCCCCGGAATTAGAAAAAGGTAATGCGGTCATTTTTCCTTTAGCGCATATATCGCAATCATGTAAGCTTTGTACTTCGGTTGCGTCAAATTTGACACCTGATTTAGTTAAAAGTTTAGCGACATCCTTGCCATTTAAATGTCCTAAACGTTCATGCCAACTAAGTATGTCGACATTTGCATTACTTAAACTAAATGAATATTCAGACCTATTTAAACAATACAAGTTCCCTTTTCGATGGGCTCGCAATGTAATATAACCCTTTTTGTCAATCACACTTGCGAAATTGTGTTTAAATGTGACATCACTACCATCGTTGGTTAGCTTGGCTACAGATATTAAATTTGTCCTTAGGTTCGGAACATAAAGTGTATCATGTAAGTCAATCGCGGTCTTTGAGTGTTTGTTACATGCCGACAACCTTACAGTACCCTTACCTTTTATTTCAGTACTAACATGCGTGGCTAAATTTAGTTCTCCGCTAGTTACAATTAAAGTATCCCCGAACATATTCGCATCATTACAAAGATGAGACGTGCACCCACTATCAAAAATCCAGTCGTCCTTTTGTGCATTTACAGCATTACAAACTTCTAAATCTGAAACATTAAAAGTAATTAGTGCTTCGTCTACATCCACACGATGTGCTACCACATCCTTTTGTACCTTCTTTTTATTCGGACATTCTGAGGCCTTATGTCCTTGCATGTGACATTTAAAGCATTTATATTTAAATCCTTCTTCGCTGGTAGTTGGGATAGTTTTGTTTCCAACTTTTGTGCTTTTGTTCCATTTCTTAAAACCTTTTTTATATGTATGCATTACGCCTTCATTCTGAGATCCATTAAACTCTCGGGATTCGTGCTCATCTAATATTTTAATTTTCAATGCCTCTGGTTTCGGCAACTCGTCTCTTGACTCAATGGCACATCTAAAGTTTTCAAATTTTCCAGGTAAACTATATAACAACATTATAGACAACAAATCATCGTTGATATGTATACTCATCTCTGCTAGTTTATCAACAGCGTCGAAAAAACTATTCAAATGATCTCGTACATCACCTGTTTCCGACATTTTGTGCAACATCAGTCGCTTCAGAAGTGTAGCCTTCTTAGCAGGTCCTTTCGAAGCATAAATAGACTCCAATTTCAGCCAAACTTCTCTCGAAGTGTTACAGCCCCTAATATGTCGAAGTTCAGTACCACACATCGACAAAATTAGATCCGCTTTGGCCTTTTCATCCTCAGCTTCCCATTTTTTAGCTTCTCCTATTTCGGATGGTTTTGGTACCTTTCCACTAGCATACTTCCAACCATCATTTTTAATTAGGATCGCCTGTACCTGTATTCGCCAGCTATCATAATTTTCTTTGTTCAGGGGCTCGATCCTAAACATACTGCTCATCGTCGCTCCTTTGCACAAATAATTATTTCACTGGGGGTAAACGCTCTTAATTCTCCAGACTTCTTATTGAATCCACGCTACTCCTACGGTGACTGGGCGATTGGGTGTCTGGGCTAGAGTACATTATACACCCGGTGCCTGGGCCCATAACCAATGTAAGATATAATTGTAAGATAAAAGAAACGACCTGGAGAAAATTTATAGAGTGACAGCCATCTTTATTTTTCTTTATTTTTTTACATGAAGTTTGTATAACCAGTAGTTCTCATTTTTTACATAAAGTTTGTATATCCAATAGATTTTACCTCTCTGCATGATTTTGCTGCATGACCATATTGTTGGCATTTGTAGCATCTGGTGACCAAGGTGAAATCCCTAACAGGGCATGCCGTCCAATTTATAAAAAGCCTTGATTGAGATAATAGGGCTTTACGTATATTGGCAGTAACTTCAATGACGTAGTTACAGGTCGACGTATCTTTCTTCCCAGATTTGTGGCTTAGTTTAACCATGCTCAAAAAGGAGTCCATAACCATTGCTGGAAACTTATCGGCTACGTTCTGTTCATAAATGCACCTGAAGACTTCAGTTTCATCCAAAGTAGTCGGCACACCTACAACCACGATCCTGGGTTAACTGTATAATTTTTAATTATTCATAACAACCCTCATAGACATAAGTAAATTATACTTTCCAAAACTTTCCCGAACGTTACCTCGAACGGATAAAAGCCATCATATACTGATAACACCAGTAACTTTCTTTACTTAATTACGCCAGCCTTTTAATATAAACATCGATTTCATTTATCTCGATTCCCCATCAAAACGGCTCTCGCAACTCGAAGGTAACATGTTAATTTACCGGGATCGAGTGATTTGTTAATCTCACAATCGATTTGATCGCTCGGCTCGCAATTAATTCGGTCTGGTTAGCATCGAGTTGTGATAAACTTGCGGCAAATTGTCTTGTAGATAATTTTAATTTTTTTTACAATAATAAATGACTATTTTATTCTTATTTGCTGAGAAGAAATAAATGTTGTTGAACAGGTCTGAATAAAAAAAATATATGCCTCCAAGGAAAATATGGATATGCAAGTATTTTCATCTTATTTCATATTAATTTCGGTACTGACCAAAAAAACAGAATAACTGATTGACATTACAAAGTATGAATTTATGAATCTTATCTTTAAAGACATAGCACGTAATGCTTAAAACCGTAAAGCATTTCTCAAAGATCAAACACTTAAAAAATGAGACGGCAATAAGAACCGGCGACCGAAAATCCATCGTCGTAAATTGCCTCGGTACATTTTTCAACGAGAATAGTTTTAGAAATCACACTTAACTTGGTTATATGCTCCTTAGAAACGCTCATAAATACAGGGGCGCCCTGAAAAAGGTTTTTTCCTTGAATTTAAAGGATCGCTGTGTACTCCTCGTAAATTTTAATAATAGTCACTAGTATTTTTGGAGTGAATTCAAAAGTAAATGCGAGAGTTTGAAATACGAGTTTAAGCCTGGCTATGGACTGGCTAGATATTTATAGACATACGGTACGAATGTCGTCACTATTTTTATCAATATTGATAAGAATAATGAACAAAACGCGATAAACTAAAAGCTTTTTAAATCGTTGAGGAAGAAAATCCATGTGTGCTTATTGATGATCTAATAAATCTGATTGAGACTTATGACGAAAGAAAAAAGACGAGAATTCTGTTAAAAGAATCTACAAAGTATCTAACATCCACTGACGACCGTTCAGCCGAATAAGCAATTGACATTCACCACTTTGGAGCCTAATCACGTGAAATGGAATTATCTATGCTCTACTGGATCCACTCGATCCGTTCTGTTTAGCCTGTCCGAAGATGAAGTATTTTCTAATATTTATAATTATTCAACAGTATCATTTTTTTTTAAAGTAAAATTATAACAGCACCATCTCCTTCCTTATCTTGTAATTTTCGCGACCCCCGACCTGGCTATAACTGTCACAAATCATTAGCCAAATGTCAGTAGAATGCCAGCAAGCAGTATAAAATTCATGCTAATTGCGAGGAGGGAGCATTGACGGTGTCACTCGGTAATGGCTTTTAAGAAATGTAATAAATTATTCCACCCGCCGCCGCCAGGTGACGCGCGTCGATGTGTTGGTATGGAACAAGTTACAGGGGATGATAAAATCGCTGCTAACCCTGTTGGCCTAGGCCTTTATAATGAATCCTTTATTTTGCTGCTCAAAGGAAGAAGGTCAAACTAAAATTAATTATGTAGTGAGAATTCAAATTCTCCAAGAGCAACTGTCTCAGTGGTGCATGCAAAAGACACTAATGTTTCAAGAATCAAGTTACTTTTTCGCATTTTCAGTGCAATCTTCCAATTGCACCGCACGGTTTGTTCCTATCAGATTCTAGGCAGATCAGGATTAAAATTATTTATGTTGAATCGGGCACGTATTACATATAAGAACCTACTATATTGCCACATGGTCGGAACTTCTGTCAGCGTTCATCAAATTATTTTTTTTTGTCTCGTCGTAAATGCTAAGTTCAAGCAGAAAGTTTCCAGACTACATAATTACCGGACCCAAGATCGTCCCTTGCGCCACACCTTGTTTTCAGACGTACGACGTGCTCTTATCGTTCCCGGAATTCGTCTTTTACTGAGTAATTTAAAAAAAAGATATGTCTTTTAGGGGCTACATTGTTTGCTTTAATCATTGTGAGCGATTTACTGTGCACATAGATATTTATGTGTGTGTTCAGATAAACGATACGCTACTTAGTAGTAATGTGCTTCGGTGGCTTTTAATTGAGAGATACTTCTTAGTTGGTTTCCGTTTTAGAGGTTTATTTGTGGTTTCACGGTATCCTAGTAGATACCATCTCAAATGGTATATTGGGATCATATATATATTTTTTATTTTTGGTCTCGCAGTTATAATCTACATATTGCTTTATCAACCATTGCAACAAGATCAATAAATAGATAGTACAAATAGTGACACGGATATCTCTGATAGGAGGATTATAATAATATACTCTGCAATATATGGATTTAAGACCATTACAGGTGAAATATAAGGATACAACCTGTCCCATCGGAGACCAGAAGCGCATGTTCCCACTCAATTACCAACATTCTATCAAACTCCCTCACGATCACCTTCCATATAAATGTTTCCCAGCAAAATAAAGACCTCCTCACACGCGTACCTGTGGGACGCATCAATTCTATTTAATAATTAATGCTGTCAAGTTCCATGAGTCTCAACGAGGGAAGAGATCGTGTGCGTAGACCTTTGTCACACCATTAATTACCTCAAACTTCGAGATGGATTAATTTTAAATGACTTTCGTGCTAGTTGTTTATTGGTTGTTGGGAATTGGTCATTGCTGTGTATTCCTTATTTTTGTATGTACAAATTAGGATGATTATCAATGTTTCTATGTAACAAAGTTACCTGAAATACTCAATTAACTTCTGCGAATATGGAATCAAAATTATATCAGTATCTTATAAAATTCGAGTATAATAGGTTCAGTTTATGAGAACTAGATTTCTAAATTATTCATAAGAACTAACCCTGATTACTTCAATAATAAAAGCAAAACAACACTTGAAGTATACAGTGAACCCCTTAAAAATCCGTTGAAACATTTAAAGAAACATTGCGTAAAATCGTTCCACGTCTCCCCTGGTTCCATTTGACCAAGCATTGAGTTCCAAGATGGTAAATCATCACCCTTCTGCTTACCTCCATTTGCGAAATAGCCGTCCGCCTATTAAATGTCGATTTTTCACGTAAAGACCAGTCCCTTCTGTACCCTGGCGCCCTGCCTCCCCTGTCTTGAAGGGAAACAGTTGATATTTGAAGGAGCCTTATAGGGTTGAATTTTCTTTCGTAACTTTCTTTGAATTTAAATGTATTGAGTTTTGAAATACTTTTTTCCGGAGCTTTTTGTTGGACCGAATGTGAGTGACGTGGTTGAAAAATTGTGAAATTTTTTTAACGAAAAGCTGATTTCACAGTACCTACCTAACATGTTTTTCCAACCTTTGCTGTCATGTCTGTAATCATCAAAATAAATAGTAAAAATTAATTAATAGCACAAACGTAATATTCAGTCAATGTTCTCAACGTTTTCCATCAGAATTTGTCCCATGTATCAAACTCTTCCATTCAACAAATCCTGCATCCATAAAAACTAAAATACCAATCCACTCATCCCAATGAAGGAAGTACAGATTTCCATACATGATTCATTTCGGCTGTGCACTGCTCAGTTGAAAACTGGCGTGCAACGTCACAACGTCACATGGCACACAGGCATGTGACGTGTCAGGAAGTGGCACGCAGGAAGTCAAGGGAAACATTCAGTGCTGGGCTATGGTGCGAGGTGGGAGAGATTAGCGGGGATATATACCCCCTTACTATAAAACGTATTATATCGGATGAATAGTTACACACCGATTTCTCTCTTTCAGACGTCAGTAATTTGACTTTCGAAAGAAGAAGACAAAGTGTTGTGTAACTATACCGACGCTTTACAACGTTTATTAGTAAGGGCGTTTGTGTATATGATGTAAGTAAGAAAAACATTATATGACATTGAAACAATCGCGGATAACAATGCGGATGAGACCGCGGATGATGCTGGCACAGGAGAACGTGGAGATTGGCACAATTAAAGAGAGGCTAATGCCCAGCATTGAGTGAAATTGGCTTGTGGATGATAATGTGAGAAGAACTAACTTTATAGATAAGCAAGACTTTTACTATAATTTAGAATGTCTAGAAAAGCAACAAAATACAATTCATAATTAGTAAAGAGTACCGTGAAACTTCCACAATAGAACCTGAAGTACTAATCCGACAGAGATTATTATCGTGTTTCAGTTGTAGTTTGTTAGCATTCTATGCTCTATCAGATTATGATGTGATTTTGGCTAAAAGGATCATTACTCCTTAATACTTGTTCTGCTCAACTATATACTTTTTCTTGATAAGTTACGTTGATACGTTTTTCTTTTAGAACGGTTCAGTTATTTTGTTGTGCTCAGAGTTCGTTTAGTATAAACTTTAGTCCAAGAAAACATAGAATATAATGAGAAAAAAATAGAATGAGCAAGACCTGGATATACCAACAAAATAATGCTCTATCATCATCGTCATCTGCCATTTCCCAACTACCTTGGAATCGGTTTCCAGTCTAACCGGATTCAGCTGAATGTTTATTTTACACGGATCGAGTGCCTTTCTGACCTCCACAACCCAGTTATTGGTAAGACTGGTTGTCAGACTTTCGGGCTTCTGACAATCGGTACCTAACGTCTGTCAAAGATCCACAAATAACAGCCGGGACCAACGGCTTAAAGTGTTTTCTGAGGCACGGAGGAGTCTTGGTATGTAAAAATGGTCACCCATCCACAGACTACTATATCCTGAGGATGCACATTCGCTCGTTTAATCTTTATCGACATTAACATGAATTCATCGGTTCAAAAATACACTCCAGCAGACTTATTTTCCTTTCAGTACCTACTCAACTTACTGCCAAACGCCATCCTCTCATGGCTCATAGACAAAAAAACCAGAAGTATTAAGTTCGCTGCCATTTTGAGATTACCAGCGGACTGTGTGCGGCGCGCCTTAATTTATTGCCCTCCAAAGTGTTTGAATTGTTAATGCTACATTCTACTTACATTGTCGGAAGTGCACCTTTACAGTATTTATTTTTATTTAGTCAACGATTGTTCCGTCTGGCTTGCAATGATTTAGATGTAGGATGTCGTTTTTATCGTGGGCTTATGGACTGTTGATGAATTATATCTCTTCGACCACATTAAGTGTTAATCTAGTGTTGTTATTTATGCCTTCTTCATTTAAATCTTAGGGCAGGGCTACTTCTTATATTGCATAATCAGCCTTTAAATGTTCCTACTGTTGGGACTCAGGCCACTTCTTGGTGAGAAGAGTGGGCCATGATCCAACTCCCAGGCCCAGTGCGGGTTGATAGATGTCACATGACTACGAGTTGGTTCTAGGACATGCCGGTTTTCTCACGATGTTTTCCTTCACAATTTTGAGTGCAGTGGTGATGAAACAATTTACACAACATAAAGCGCCTGTCTGGGTTCGGACGTACGACCTACAACTCGTAAGTTGAGGCCGTTACCACTGTATCACTACAGCTCATACACTGCTTCTTATATTCTTCTTATTTAATATTTCTTGGCCATCATCAACTTAGCATGTAGTTCTCTACCACTGTTCGTTACTACACGTTATTTTAACTTGATTTAAGTTTCCCTATCTTATGCCGTAGGTACTGCTAAAGTCAATGACTGCTTATCGCCATGTGGGTGTAAAGCATTCACCTGTATACTGATAACATTATTCAATTAATTCATTAACCCGTCTAGCTCCGCTAATAAGACTCAATTGATTTTCTATTGTATGCTGCTACATACTACGCGCGGAGCTTGCCCGGTTAAGAATTCTGTTGGTAGATCAAACAAAAATTATATCAGAAGCATATTCCTCTGTAACTGTCATAGCTGAATTCGCTAACTTATCTAAAATACCTTGATGTTTGTTGTCTGAATCATTAATGACAACAAACAGTATCAATTTAAAAATGTATCAAGCCTGTACCTTAGTCTAAAATTTACAAACCACGATATGAATATTCATCAGTCCGAAATATTTCTTTGACTCCAAACTTTAAGGGTTTCGTTGTCAAATGTCAAATTTGAGTCAAAACTAACACGACTGTGATCAAAGACTATGATGGAGCCAGAACTATGTTTTTAATTTCGTAATGGTCTCCCCTGGGACTGCCTTCAGAATACAATAGTAACGTACTAGGCACGCTCCGGGGTCGCTCTTCTCTTGTTATTTTATTATTCGCTTTTTTTACTTCAATGGTAAGTAGATTCTATAGGTAGGTATATGATTGATTACAGAAGTTAACAATGCTGGTAATCAGTTTAAAAGTGTACAGGGTGGTGAACAAATAAACTTAAGTAGAATTTTACTCGTTGACGTTTTAAAAATACCAGCAATTTAGACTGATATTTTACTTTTACTCATGTGACAAAGTTATAATTTTATCAAGTGCCAGGTTAAAGTATTTAGAAAACTCAAATCCCAGGTTCCAGCTTTGGTATATACGAGTATGTAATTATGATACCTGCATCATGCTGTTTTCTTCATTCTTTAATTCATAACCTTCAGCTGGATAAAAGCTTCAATTTATAAAAAAAACTAGCAACGCCTCGTGGTTTCACCCGCATAAGTCTCGATCCCGTAGGAATATCGGGATAAAAAGTATTATAATATGTCCTTGCCCGGGACTCAAACTATCTCTATACGAAATGTCGTCCAAATCGGTTCAGCGGTTTAATTGTGAAGAGGTAACAGACAGACACACTTTCGCATTTATATGCAAAATGGAGGGATAAGCTGCTAATTATTTCTTACTTACCCTACTATACGTCTGTAACTTTACGTACCGTGTTATCCTGTGTTATTCCCAAAAGATCACGAAAGTATCCAACCAAATACTTAAACAAAACTGTACGGACAGGCATACATTAGTTTAATTTTATATATAGATCAATTTGAGTGGAGTAGACCCGCGGGTCGCCCGGGGGACTTCAATAAAAAACCACTTTATTTCTGCTCCTTTTATGTAATAGGTATTTCATTATACTGATAATTTCCCTTAAGTAAGATTCTCCTTATTTATGTATTTTGGGAAAGGAAAGTTATTAGCTGGAACAGATAAAAATTAAAACCTATTTAATACATAATGAATATTGATCATTGGCAACCGTTAACAGATCTTTTGCTGAGACTGTAGCAAAAGGCAAGAGTTCAAGGAGTCATTGTACTTACGCAATCATTCATTAATCATACTCTAATTACCTAATTATTTTAATCTCATTGCGTTCACTGATCAAAACGTTGTATCTAAATAACATTTAAATTGGAACTTGTTTGCTTACTCACGTGGACGATTCACTGACGATGATAAACCAAACCCTGTGCTCGTCGAAATCTTCATATCAAGTCTCGATGTTCAAGTTTCTGCGTTTATGTTGCCATATACTTTCTCGTATAATTAGGTCACTCCACGCTTTGTATGTATAATTACATACAAAGCGTGGAGTGACCTAATAGCCTTACTCATGTATACGTATTTCCAAAGGACTTTTGCCAACTTTGTAGCTACTGGAACTAACAAGTTCTCTATTAGCTTTAGCACGTCGATCTCATCACTTTATATCATTTATTTTGTTAACGAAGAAGTTGACTTACTTACTTATAATTCGTTGTATCAGGAAGCCATTTTGGTCGCCCCTAATTATTATCTATAGGCTTCAGTAACGAGAATGTGTGATACACACGGACAAACAATTGAGTCAGCCAAAAACTCATCAACTGGTCGGATAGTTAAGTAGACCTAGAATCAAAATAAATCAAGACAAAGAAAGATAAAGATGAAAAGTAATTGTGATTCAAGAGAAAGATACTATACAACCTTCAGCAAATTAAAATGATTGAAAGAATGCGTCCAGAACAAGAAAATAAGTTTTTCAGAAAGATCGATACTTAAGTCCTTGTTGTAATTAATAAGCAAGATTTATCGTTTCTCAAATTTCCATTTTTTTTTAATCTTTATTAATAACTAGCTTCCACCTGCGGCTTCGCCCGCGAGGTATGTCGATAAAACTATCCTATGTCCTTCCCTGGGATGCAATCTATCTCTCTGCCAAATTTTATCGAAATCCGTTCGGTGGTTTAGGCGTGAAAAGGTAACATACAGACAGATAGAGTTGCTTTCGAATTTATAATATTAGTATGGATTATATTCATTTATTTCGGATACCGGATCCGGCTGTTGGTACTAGCACGCATGCTTATTAAAGCGCTTCACAATCCTGATTATGGCGTTCCATCATAGCCAAATTTTTAATTATATTTTAAATGATTACTACTGATTACTGTTGCATCATCCCACTGCTGGGCAAAAGCCTCTCCCCATGACTTCCAGCTCTTTTGATCCAAGGCTAAAGTGGACTACTGGTCGTTGGTTTTGTCCAGCTCGTCCCACCATCTTCTACGGGGTCCGCCGTGACGCCTTCTACCTGTCTCAGGGCACCACGTAGTACGGGATTACTTTACATTATTATAATATATTTTATTAAATAACTTTACCCTTCTCCGTCATAGGCTGAGCTAAATTACTATTACAGGTACGAATTCAAAACGTAATATGGGAACCAAATAGATTTCTCCTTAGGCGTTCGTCCCGCTTACACTCCATCAAGATGTGATAATCGAGGTACCTACTCCTCGCTTCTCGCAAATATAGGTGTAGAGGTGATACGCGTAAGGAACGTAAACTTCCTTGAAAGATTCCATTGCAATGGCATACAAACCTAACCTTTCCTCTCCAATATCCATATCAACAAATCAGGTAAAGAGCCCAACAATCGGCCGACCCTTATGTCCCACGACGAAAGGTAATTGGGCCATCGAAAATTGATCGCATTCTCATCGAGATGCGGGCATTCAGCTGCCTGTTGATATCACGGGACATTACTCTTTATTAACTTGTCGCTTTTTTTCTCGCCGTTGACAAATACGAGCCACTTGATGTGATCATTGATTTATTTATACGGATTCGTCAAAGGAGCAATGCGTGTTATTTTGTTACTTGTATTGTTAAGGAATGAGTCATGTAGATGAAAAACAGCTTTGGCTATTAATATACTAAGAGGTATTTTGTTTGTGTTTACAAAATGATCGATAAAACATACTTATACTAATAATAAGGAAAATGACAAACACCTATTATAAAAATGCAATTGACAAAAAACTAGGTCGTTTGCTGCTCAACCCCTGGGGACACACCGTGATAAACGTCCTTATGCAAATGAAGCCATTAACTAAAGCATCGAATGACCCCTAATGTTTTACTTTAAAAAAACGTAAACAACTTGAATTGGGTGTTTTATAATCACGCTATATTACAATTAACGTTGTTCACGGCAATACTGAATTAATACGGGAAGTGGGAGCACCCTACTGTTAGTATTAGGGACATAGCTAACGATTGTGGGACTTTTGTGATTATAACCGTCTTATCTAAAATTGACGATTAAATTCCGGTACGGCCGATTGTTGGGACGTTTACCCCGTTAGCGAGATATAAGATTGTTTGCGTTAATATAGTTATTTAGATAATGAAAAAAAATATGGTTTGGTTTTTTAAATCTTTATTAGTTCGTTATTAATGAGATTTATGAATTGAAATACTTAGGTAAATATTATACATGCAATATTTGCGAAAAAAGCTTTGTTTTATAGGTATTTTAATCATTGGTAAAGGTTTAACAAAACGACGTTTTTAGCAACGTACCTAAATTAGCACTAGATTGGTTTGTGTTCATCATCGTGAAATCAAGACGCAGTGTTACTGTTAGGGACTAGAAGAGTTAAAGTAAATTAAACACCGATAGGACTTCTTTAAATTTATAGAACATTATTTTTAGTATATGCGAAACCTGAATATAGTTTGTTCAGAATAAGTAACTGAATCGATTTCAATAATTTTTACACCATGTTATATTTTGTCCCAAAAATATTTAATCACTAGTTAATTACAATAAAATGGCCGTACAGTTAGATACTTACTGCCAAACTATTATCAATGAGCGTACGATGCTGGAGGAGCATAAAACATGGTCACTCCGCGCCGCGCCGCGTGGTGAGCATGCTGAACGGACAACCAGTTAACATAACAAGCTTACTCGTATAACTTTGTGATTTCTCATGATACAGTTTTGAAATTTTGTACATACTTAGATTCTTTACATCAAAATACTAGACACGTGTTTCGCATATACTAAAAATAATGTTGTATTGTTAGAACAACGTTACATATTCCAATCTAAGCTAGCACTCACTTAGCTAAAAATATTTGACACTTGCTTAAATGTTCGAATGGAACCCGCGCTAAATTACAGCCAGCTTGCACTATACCGGGTTATTGAAAAAACACCAACAACCTCTTAAGAGGTCATTGTACTCATCATTATGAACAACTTTTACTATGGGACCCAACCAGAAAACGCGAAAATAAAAATCAGCTGTTCCATATATTTTGACTAGTTATCGGAACCTAATGTAGGAAACAGCTGATTTTTTTTCGCTATTTCAGGTTTAGTCCCATAGTAAAAGTTGTTCATAATGATGAGTACAATGACATCTTAAGAAGTTGTTGGTGTTTTTCCAATAATCCTGTATACGGTAAGGCTACATAGATAACCTCTACAGTACTTATTAAACCACATTTTTAATCTCTATGAATGTCTAAACACTGCCACCAAAGCCCTTCCTTCACTACTTATCAGTATGTTAGATCTTTGATAACATCATACCATCACACCTGTAATACCAAAAGGGTTTGGCAAAGGTGTACTTATAGCACCCCCACATTCCGCCGGTTATGTTTAAGTCCCATGTAAAATGGGGCGAGCCTATTACAATCAACCGGGCACAAATCCTTACTCAGAACTGCTACTGAGAAAATACTGATGGAAAAACCCAATTACACTTTGCATGACTTTGGAATCGAATCCAGGACCTCACGCTCACCGGTAGCGCTTGCGCCCACTAGACCACCGAGGTAGTCAACGTCTTTGATAGCATGTTCTTAATGATAGTCATAGTTCATAGTTCAAGATAGTAGGTACCTTTGTACTGAAATTATAATTATGTCATATCCCTATGTATTTTACTGTGTGTAAATAAATAATAAAATAAATAAATAAAAATAAAATGAATGAATTGTAGATTGGAGCAGCGGTGTCCCAGTAGTAACGGCCGCGACTCACGAGTTGTCGGTCGTGGGGTCGAACTTAAACAGGCACTTTACTTTGTGTACACTATTTCATCACCACTGCTCTCAAAATGGTGAAGGAAAACATCGTGAGGAAACTGGCATGTCTTAGAACCAAAAATTCAAAGACATGTGACATCTACCAACCTACACTGGGCCTGCGTGGCCAATTATGGCACACTCGCTATCACCAAGAGGAGGCCTGTGTCCCAGCAGTGAGAGCTTTATAGGCTGATTATGTAATGATAGTCTCATAATTAAAAGGTTATCACTAATTTCAATATACTAGCCCAACCTTACGCAAACGACCCATCCCTCATATATCACTCATAACGTAAAATAGCTTTTAAGTTTTATTACGACCATGATAACACCACATAATGACTGTTTTATTAATCATAAATTCTACACCTTTACGACTTAATGTTTGAACGTCGCCACTGTAAATATTTACCGTGACTATTATCGAATTTACGAACATTAAAAATATTTCTTCGACAATCAACGAGATGATGTTTGGATATGAAGGTAGCGTTTTATGAGGCGATAAAGATCGTTAAAGAAATGAGAGCGGGATGTTTTAATTTTGGTTAATATTTTGTTCGTACACTGTAGATGAATAAGTGCCTAATAAATTATTGGATGGGATACAGGTAAGTTTTGCTGGATTGTCTCAAATGTTTGATAATGTTACTCTATACAGGGTTTTTTTTTTGAGACGGGGCAGAAAGAGTACCTATGGTCACTGTAGTTACAGATAAACGGTTTCAGGAGAAAGTCTTTAATTTTTTTTTTATAATTTTGATCCATCTTCACAGATCTGAGTTTTGAGTACTAAAAAAGTCAGAATTCTCAAAAAAAACATTTTCCTTTTAGTCGTAGGAAATGAGAATTCAACTTACTAAATAGTGTGGTCAAATCTTGTTTATTGGGAAATACTAATAACACTAATAATTATTATAAATGCGAAAGTTTGTGAGTATGTGTGTTTATTTTGTTACTTCTTCACGCTCAAACGGCTGGACCAATTTTTGACAAAATTTTGTATGGAGGCAGCTGACACAGGGTGTCAGCTGCCTCCATACAAAATTTTTATATGATTAACATATAGGCTACGTTTTATCCCGATATATTCCCAAGGGATCGACACTTATGCGGGTGAAACCGCGGGGCGCAGCTAGTATTCTAATGTTCAATTATAATGTTCTTCATAAGTGAGTTTCTGCAAATAAAAATTCACAGATTTGCCAGCTAGTCAGCACATTTATAATCTTTAGGAACATTACGAGCAACTGTATTCTATACTTAATGATAAAGATCTAAGTAAAATGTGATTGGAATACAATACACTGTTGTAAACTGACTTTTACTCGTAGTACATAAATCCAAACTAAAGAGAAAAGATTTGATTTTATGTGTTTGTCTATTATGCTTTCACGCCAAAACGCCAAAACAGATTTGGATGAAATTTGGCACATGGGTAAACTATGACCTCGATTAGGACATAGAATACTTTTTATGTCGATATTCCCACGGAATCGTGACTTATGCGGGTGAATTCGCTGGGCGCAGCTAGTGAGCAATATTTTTAATTTCAGAAGACTTAATAAAAGTTCAACCATTTTATTTATACCACTATCTATAGGCCACGTGCCATATTGAGGCTATAAATACTCAACTGTCAAACTAGAATTTAATATTTTATTCGATGTAGGAGTAACGTCGCGTCACGTCGCGAAGCCGAGATGAATAATAAATTAGATCTGCAATAGATGGGAATTACTTTATTACAATGTACACCTAGGTACTTGTAAGTAGGTAGGGAGTGAATATCAGGGTAATGTAGAGTTGATTGGACGTACGTTGGATGTACGTCATAATGACAGACGGGGATGAATAAGTTCAATGGAATAACTCGGCTGTGCAATTTCAAAACCTAGCAATAGTTTTTTTTTTTTAAATCGGTGTTTTTGCATATTTGACTTATTAGCTAGTACTTATTACCAAATATGCAAAAACGCCGATTTAAAAAAAAATGCCCGTTGCTAGGTTTTGAAATTGCACAGCCGAACTGTGTCATAATTTTTCATTGATCATTTAAATCATCTCTCTTTCGTTGGTTTGATTTAGCAATATTTCAGGCTTTTACGCAGCGGCATTTAATAAAAAGTTTGTTACATTGAAAACCTATATTTACATGGCATAAAACAACAAAAAGATCAGTAGGACAAACTACAACTAAGTACCCTTAGCTCAGAGCACCATAAAGATATTTCCCAGTGCTCACCGCGTGATCTTGTTACCTTCAAAGCAGCCAGCTAACAGCTTTTATCTCTCAAAGGCACCTACTATGACAGTCTAAACAAACATACTACGTTTCCTTTTTTATATAAACACAGATATAAATGGATGTATGTCAGTGCGTTTGTGAAAGGAAGAGAGAGAGTGAGAGAGATAATAAATTGTCTTATAACTTTCTTGTATCTGATACTTCAACAAAACCGGACTGATTAGACCGGAATAAATAATTTTAATCACCAATTATCTTATTAAATCAGCTCGTAAATGTCTTAAGGCTCCCGCAGACAGACGTGAACAATTTTCATAAAGTTTTCATAGAAATTATTTTACTAGAGTCGCGTCTCGCGTGTCTGCGCGGAAGGTCTCTTTCCCAATGTGACACCTATTGCCAGAACAAACATTTTCAACACCATGTCGGTCCATATTATTTATTTCGTTTGGAAAATAAACTCGTAACCGTAAGTATAAACGACAAAAGATTTGCCAAAGTGTCAATCCAATTGTTGAATAATTCTAGACATCCATTGACTGTCGCGAAGATTTCGACATCTCAAGTGACAAATGACAACTATCGCGCGGTTCCCATAGAAATTACAAACGTGCAAGCTAATATTATATGGAGACATAAGTCACCCCTATATACCATATCCCATGAAGTCTGATGTCAATATAATTGTACTTACCTAAGTAAGTACAATGTGATATTGCATAAACAGACATTTTGATATCACCATAGTGGGCCATATTTTCTTTCCGGATAAAAAATAAACTCAACTTGAATAAGCATAAGCGCAAAAGGCCAAAAGCTTTGCCAAAGTGCCAATCCAATTGTTGAATAATTCAGAGATCAATTGGCTATCACGAAGATTTCGACATCTTATGTGTGGTGACGAATGATATAGCGAGGCTTCCATACAAATTACAAACGTGCGAGCTCATATTATTTAGAGACATTAGTCACCCCTATATACACACAAGGAAATACATAAGAAACCCATCTCCCATGAAGTCTAATGTCGATATAATTGTACCTACCTAAGTATGGTATTCGTGCAGTAAAGTTCAAGTAAAGTAGCGCCGAGGGGCGTCGGCGCGTCGCGTGGAACGGATTCGGATCAGCGCGCCGAAAAATGACGCGTTCCGCTCTCATCTGGGTTGTAAAGTTCGTTTTAGTTATGTTTCTTGAAGTTCAAGATGTTAGCCTAGAAGTGTTTAGTATTTCTACGAGTTTCAATAGGTTTGACATAAAGTTTGGCATTGCAATGCATTTTTGACTATTCCAGCAACGTTATTGCTCATATACATTTACATAAACTGACCCCTTCTACCCATGAGGTAGGCAGAAACTACAAGACGCCACCTGCCAGGATTGATATAATGTTGCTTTATCAGGCCCTTTGATCACGCAAGTGCTGTATACGGTATGGTATCCATACTAATATTATAAATTCGAAAGTAACTCTGTCTGTCTGTCTGTGTGTTACCTTTTCACGCCTAAACCTGCACAGAACGGATTTCGATAAAATTTGGCAGAGAGATACATTGCATCCCGGGGAAGGACATAGGATAGTTTTTATCGACATACCTCGCGGGCGAAGCCGCGGGTGGAAGCTAGTACCTAATATACTCTTGACAATGCTAGCCTCTTTTGTTAAGTTTTTTTTTTGGATGCCTTTTTAGTCATTCGTTAATTATAAGCCTCATCCAAATTCTACTCACGATGACAATGATATCGTCCGCGTGTCTTGCCCAACTCCATTTGAGTTCCATAACTCGTTTACCAAAAACTACTGAATCCACACCTTATCTAAAGGATAGAGCTCAGCAATGAATGCAGTGTAATAGTGGCGTTGTTATTAATACTGACCTAATAGGGTCAGTTACACATAAAATCAATATTATCAACCGTATACAGGCTTATTGGAAAAACACTAACAACCTCTTACGAGGTCATTGTGCTCACCATTATGAACAACTTTTAATATGGGATCAAACCTGAAATCGCGAAAAAAAAAACTGCTGGTCCCTGCATTTATAATATGTTCGTCAAAATGCAGGGAACAGCTGATTTTTGTTACGAATTCAGATTTGGTCCCATAGTAAAAGTTGCTCATAATGATGAGTACAATGACCTCGTAAGAGGTTGTTGGTGTTTTTCCAATAACCCTGTATAATATCCCCCTGACTCAAATAACCACGCTACATGCTACGAATCAGTGGAGCTTCCGTCCACATTAAACGAACTCATTATGTTGTTTAATCAGTTGTAAAGAGTTTATTATTTTAATGCAGGGACATCCGGTTTGGTGTGGATGCATTTTATTATATCCCTATTGTAATTACAGCGTGTCCCCTCTTGCTTGTTTGACGCCCGAATATTAAATCAAACAACCGGCATTTTAGTTTTCATTTAAAATGGGGTAAATTTTAAAATCATCGTCACAGGATATTTCCAGTGACGATGATTTTACCTCCCTCCGTGATCCTAATGCCCTAGTTATTAGGATCACGGGAGGAGGTACTAGTAAATCCACAAAAACTAATCGGTTTCGCAGACATGACGAAGCGGCAGCCCAACATGACATTACGGGACAAACTGACGTCATTCATAATTAGGCACTGCACACAACAATGCACAAGCCTGACTAGGGGCGCTAGTGTGTATGGCCCTTTGGACAGAAAAGACTCCCACTTTCCTAATAAATTTCCAAAGTACAGACATCCCAAATCCTTCACCAAAAGCCAAGTCAAAAAACAATGTCAAAATACGATATTTTTATAATTTTCTTTTTAGTCCTGGCAAAACAAATAAATATCATAAAACCATTAAAAACAAAATACAATTTAAATGCAAATTCGAAACAAGTGAACGTTCTAAAATTCCATACGAAACTGAACGGAACAGCTAATTTCAAATTGTTTGAAACTCGTAAAATCGGGCGCTTGCCATTTTATAGACAAAAGAAAGCACTAAAAAGCGAATGTAACGTTCGCGGCACACATCTAATTTAGATAAAGAGTTTGAGATAAACTGTACAAATCACTGTACACAAAAACCACTTTGCATAGGTCTTTTCAGATGCAAATAGCTGTATTAAATTTGCAATTTAGACCCCGACAACGCACTAGGGTTTGGTTCAAGGTGCAAGAGTTGTCGAAAATGCGACTAAATTGCTCTTGAGGATTTCAGCGCTGTTTTCCAAAAACCAATATTTAAATTCTGCCATAAATAAAGACTAACTGTTTGTATTGAAAAAACTAATCCGTCAATAAATGACACCATAACAAAATCAATCTTTTCGTGCTCAGCATTTTCTTATGTATTTCTTGTTGTGCCTGGTAGATGACATGTGAACTTGTAATTATTATTAAAATCTTGTAAAACACATCGTCATGATATTCCTACCCTTGTCCCATATTACTTGGGTTCGGCTCAACACGTTTTCTTCATCCAGTCACCCTGTCAACATCTTGATAGACACAATGTGATATGCAATAAAGAATTGAATTGAGATGAAAAAAATTATCATAATGGATTAATTTTTTCATCTACTCCACCAATCTTGTGAAAATCAGTAAAAAAGAATCTCGCAGCAAAACATACCTATGACTATCTACAGTATCTATCAAGAATTAAAGATAATCAGGCACTCTCGATACCTCCTCTAACTTACACCACCACATCTGCTGGCAACGCGTCGAGCCGCCAGTACCTTCAGACAATGAAGACATCCCATTGTGATGCTATACGTTTTATGCCTCCCTGGTACGCGCTGACAGAACTGACCGTAAAATTGATCGTGTTTTATCATGGCTCAGTGTTGATTTCTAGACGGACATGACTTTATTGCATTTGAATGCGTAGGCATTGATTGAGCTGGAATAAACCTGCTTATATTTTATTGGGGTGCTTTATGTTTCATGTCTATTACACGCTGACCTTTGCAGTTACTCCGTGTTAATTTCTTTTCAGACAGATGTTCAAAGGATTGGATTTGTTTGGCTGAGGAATGAAATCCCGTACGGCGTAAACGGCGTAAAATTTTCAAAGACGTTTAGTTGTATCACATTTAAGATGTGTGATACAACTAAATGTCTTTGAAAATTAGCAGCATGTTGAAACAAAACGCTGTATCTATCTAAACCAATCCTATAGTGTTTCCTTACAATCCCCCTTCTTATGATGTCATAAACAAATTATAGCCGTATTCCTAAACCAAACTTAGTTACATCCAAAAACTTTCTGAAATCATCTAAATTATACTCCCCTAACCTGAAAACAAAACACTTGACAGTAAAATTGCTCTCTTCTCTCAAAAGCTCACATTACAGAAGAAAAATAGCAGTTCAGTTAGGCATCGGAAGTGGAGGAGAAATGTCACCATAAGGATAATCTACGTAAGATAATTTCCACTCAAGTGGTTCGATGTCTTCGGCCGGAGGTCAATGAGTAACGCCACGGGGTGCACAAACTGATGGGGACTTAGCAGGAATCTCTTAATTTATAGCCTCGTTGAGATTTGTGGGGCAAATTAGGGATTGAAGCGGGGAGAAAGAAACATGTCTGCCGTGAACTTTGACCTTGAAGAACTTGAATGTAAGCGAGATTTTCTTTTTCGAGAAATTGTGAAGTATTAAGACGCTTTCAAACGTTCTAACATCACATGCGCCAAATACGTGGTTAGCCAGTCAGATGTTTCTTACTATCGAATTGCGATACTTTTGCCTATAGCTTTAACTTACCCTGGATCCTGCAAAGAAAGACAGAAAAAATAACAATTATTTGGGACACTTACAGGAGATAAAAAACGTAGCCAGAAGCAGCATTTAAACAAAGTTACATTAAAAACAACGAAAAGAATAAATAAACTTCTATCTTAGCATAATGCTGATACGTATAACTAAAAAATTAATACCGCAGCGCTGGTAATCTGATTGGGCACGGAAATGTCTCGTTAGTTGTTACTTCATCTGTGTATACTTAGGCATCCTATTTTCTCCATTTTCCTTTGACTTGCGCCGCAACATGCTGTTATCTACAGACTCATAGTGGGTGAAATAATCTGATTTGTCCATTTGCCGGTCGCGGGATCGTAACAAACGGTCCTGTGTTCGATTAACACGATTGGTTTTTGTACTCATTGCGTTTATACCGACTTAATTGACGGTAAATTTATAATCTTTTGGATTTAGGGGCACTTAGGCGTTTTTGTGTTGAGTATTATGTGCTATTTTGTTTCGCTAAAGATGTTAAGATGCTCGTAAATAAAAGTAGGGATTAAGTTATTTGTCTAAGAAGGGAATTTTTCTTCAGCTTTCATATTATTTTCAGACGCAGTATTCGCTGTTATTGAAAACTACTATCAAATATGACCAGCTTGCAATATTTTTTTTTTTTAATGTTCAAAAGAGAAAATAATTATAATGTATCTGAATCGTACAAAAGATCCATTGTCATTAATAATACAACATCTTCATCTCAAAAAAACATTGAATTATACTTTGTCAGAGAGCTCTTTTTACGCGCCTCTGAGAGCACCCTACAATAACATCACAAAGATGCTTTGACATCTAATTGCTTTGTCTTGTCCTTCAGCATAATAAGGCATGAGCACAACTATACGACTATAATAAATACATATCACGTTATCGCGTCAGCCCCCTGTGTGTCGCAAATCCGGCAGCATTTGTAACCGACCCGCGGATTATCGGTTCGCCCCGAGCAAAAACAAGAACCCGAACGAAGCACCCGTGGACATAAATTCGCGACAATGATTCATGATCGCCGCGTTCGAAAGTTTTTGCACGAGCGATTAATCGCAGCGACTTTTAGGGAAATCGCTGCAACGCTTAATGTGGGTGAGTATTATTTTAATGACAGCGCTTGGAGCGTAAAAGGTGTTTGGAGATAAAAACAGTTTACTGATTTACCGGTTTATCCTTTTAACTTGCGGTATTATGTTCTTACGTAACAAAATATCGGGCTTCTATTTTGGAGGAGGCGATCGTTATTTTAATCTTTTGCAAAAATTAATAAATGATATGGAAATGGCTCTTACAGATCACCAGCTATACGGATTATCATGGCCATAAGTCTCCAGATAAGAAATAAATCGCCATGTCTGTAAAGTAAGAGCAAAAGCCGCATTATGCTACAGCTTACATCGGTATGCTTCCATATAAAATGGCCGCCAGAGGCTATCTGTTAATTAATATTGTAGTTATAGCCGTGACCGCGGTACTCCGAAAACACCTGCAAACAGAAAGTGAATAAAACGTGTTTCTCTACACTGAAAGAAATAAGCAGTAAATAAAAATGAAAAAACATTGATCTGAACTGCTTTAAACAGTTCCATATGAGCCTAACGTTCAAAACAATATTTTTTACTGATCCGAAAACAGGATCAGTAAAAATGTTACCGTCATGACAGTAAACTTTTGCGTTAGCTGGCCCCTACATTTTGACGAGTTGTGAAAACATAAATTTAGGGAACAGCTGATATTGTTTTCGCGATTTCAGGTTTAGTCCCATATAGTAAATGTTGTTCATAATGATGAGTACAATCTCTCATTTCGATTTGTCGCCTGTTTCTAATTTCATCCCAGGTACACCTCTACCTTACCCTTTTGTGGTTACAGGCGTGATGTTATGTTATGCTATGTGGTATTTATTTACATTTTAAACTCTGGACAGTAAGCCTCTTTATCATTCTGCTGCTCTAATTCCTGATTAACTTAATTGTTTCTCAAAAGAGACCTTCAAACATACCGCATTTTATTGCTCACACTAAACATTAATGTCACCACTGACCGAGCAACTTCATTTAACCGACTGATCAAACCAGCATCAATCTTCCCGCTCTATCATAAAAAAAGGTTATAAAAATAAGGCAAGCTACACACTTCGACACTTGTTTATGTCGTTCTTGCATTTGTACTCGCGACCGCACTCGCAGTCTCGAGCCCATCCATTTGCGGCGACAGATCAATCACGACTCAACATCAAGCCCGGAATAATGATCCTTTCAACACTTCATGTACACTGAGACACTTATTTTGAACTTTGACTCTTAAGCTTTAGGGTTGGAATTTGCTTGTAGTGTTTGAAAGCAAAGTAAAGAGGCAATGTGCGTTGTTCCTTTGAGCTATTTAAGCTCGCGCTAAATGATCGACGCGTCATGTTTCTCTTGGACTGAGAGAAAGTAAACAAGTCCAAATAAGATCTGTCGTTAGTGAATAATGGGGGAAATATGTCTGTTGTATTCCTTACGGATCGTTTACACTTGGTGGAAACTTTGTATCTATGTAGTATACAATGTATGTAGTAGGTATCTGTGATAAGTTTGGCGCACGAGGAGAAAAGTTAAGATTAGAATGCTAAGTAATTCAAACGGCGAAGATAATAAATTATTCCCAGGAAACCGATACCGAACCGATAGGGAACTACACACATTAAAGTTCTAGTTTGGTTTCTAGGTTTTTTTCGTAATGTTAACATGTTTTCAGATAAATTTTATTCAATACTCTGATTTTTTTTGATGCCCTTTGATCCTTTTCCTTCTTTTTTTATATACATGTAAGTACATATTTTTATAATTATTTTACATTATAATAATTTATTATTAATATTTTAAGTCTATTAGCTAATATTATAGTAAATGTTATCTTGTTTGAAAATACCCTGAAACCACATTAATATTTGTTTCCGTGTAAAGTATTTCATAAAGCACGATTTACCATTTTTCTATGCGCAAAGGTTTCTTTATGCCTAATTTCAGCGGATCAGTGCAGTTGTTTAGCCATGAAAAATGTTATCTACTTACAGACAGACTTCTCAAGTTCACATAGTCTGTACATACATACATACAAATAAATAAAATTCAAGTGTCTGTTTGTAATGTCAAAATAACAGCTTTTTAATAATGAGTAACTATGTAAGTAAATACAAGGCTAAGAATTAGGGTTCCAGGCAACAAAAATATTATTATTGTTTTCCGACATGCACTCGAAAGTCGCAGGCACAGCTAGTTAAGTATAATATATATTAAAATAAACAATCGTTCCACTGATCCGCAGAAATAGGAGCCTTCAAGAAAAACGAACAAAACACAAGAGGAAACTATAATTCCTCGCCAGTTAAAGTTAACGCAATAAGGATTGTGGAGGTCAATTGGATCTGAACTGTGGAAGAAAGGATATCTTTGCGTTTCCTTTCCGTTAATCTTCTGACTTGCCTTGAGCAATTATCGCCCTTAGTGGTGTTATGCAGTTTATCTTAGTTAATCTTATAAGTACCTTTTTATTATTGAATTATTGGTTGGACTTCTTTTAACTGATGTATGGTGTGAAGCTCAGAAATGGTATGAAAATTTATACACACACATAAAAATAAACTCACGCCTTTATCCCATGGGGGTAGGCAGAAGCTACAGAACGCTACATATTCCTTTGCTTCGTTTACGTTCATACGAATTTGAAATTATTCTTCCAATTTGGCTGTGCTTCACGTCACGGGTACAAAAATACTGGCCGATTTAAACTAGAATTTAAATCGGCCAGTATTTTTGTACCCGTGAGTGTTGTTAAAAGCGTTGCTGTCCATCCTACTAGGTGGACATAGGAGAAACAGAAGCCTTTCTCCGAATTTGGCCTTTGCAGATTTTCTAAAAGCAGTAATTAAGAAACCTAAGATAAACAGCAGACGACGACCCCGCAGAATCAAACTAACCTGACCCGAATTGAACTTTTTTCTTCGAAATATCAACTTTAAAAAAATAACCCTTCCGCGCGCCTCGCGGTCTTATTTATCCAGCAGTTTGCATAGCATTTATCCGCGCATGGCTGAATAGTCGCCCGAGGCGCCTCAATAAGGTACGCACGCGCCTCGACCGGCTTTTGTCCTCGCCTCAAGTGCAAATAGCCTGGCGTTCTAATTTCAAAATGCCCGTCCTTGAATAGAGTGAGCTTATTTTGGATTTTAGTGGAGATTGTCGTTTTTTTTTTTCAAAAAGTGGCATTTTTTGATGTCATGTCTGGTATCGATAAAATTCGCGGTTTTATCTTTAGGCTTTGCACAGACCGACACAGAATTATCTGCATTTTAATAAAATACTCACGGTGAGCACACCGCAAACAGTCTGTATTACGCACATCGTAAACAATACCTACTAACTTCTGAGGGGATTTTTTTGTATTTTTAAGAACAGTCGCATATTGTAATCTCAGTCTTATTCTGTCAAAAATACCCCTAATTTAAGATATTGATTGTCATTGAGATGAAAATGCTATTAATTTTACACGTTTTCAAATACATAAAAAAAAAAACATGACCTTAATATTACCCAAATTCAACATTTAAAATCAGTGTATAAAATAACGCTCTCACGAAAACCGTTACGTATATTTTTAATTTTCATCAGTCAATCAAAACCTTGATGTCTTATTAATCAACATTCCGCTTTTAATTATTAATCAAACGGATGATGTTTCAAAGGGATCTTTACAATATCGCTATGATAAATAATTACCTACCTACGTATTAAATAAATATTAAAATGAACGCCAATCATAAAGAATTTATCAGTGTTCACAGAGTCAGTTGAGTGTTTGACAACTTTGCAAGTGTTTTCGTTTATTATAATGTCAATCCTGCGTAAACGACTCATCATCTGCCTAGCCTTTTCCCAACTACAGGTATATTGGGGTCGGCTTCCAGTCTGACCTGAATCTGACCTCCACAACCCAGTAACTGGGCAACCAACCCGTCTTAACTGGTTGTCAGACTTTCGGGCTTCTGACTAGATCCACGAATGAAAGCCTACGGCTTAATATGCTTTTCGTCACACGGAGGGGTCTTGATAGACCCATCCACGAATCAACCTCGGCAAGCGTAGTTTAACCTGATAGTAAACCTTAGTTAATAAACGTCTCAAAAGGCACCAATTTTGCACTAAACCTAAAGTGCCTATGTGGCCGTTTGAAGCGTTCTCTGATAGGGCTACAAAATCCACAGGAAGTATTCTCTCTCTTTCGGTATAGCGTTTACGTTTTATATGTAGAGATAAAACGTCTTAGAAACGTACTCATAAAAGCTTTTTAAGTTTTTTTGTTAGCCCTGGCTGGAGGCCTTAACTAAGGCATCCACAGGAAAGTCCGGTTAAGCAGTAGCCATCCTCATAGGATGAACTGCGAGATGCCATTTATAAAAAAAAAAACTCGTGTAAAGCTATGATGGATTTTATTAGCTCCTATAAAACGCAACCGCAAAATCTCCCATTGTACATCAAACGATGTGACAAAAATTACAAGCATTTGACGTTACCTACATGAGAGGTAATTTCACATTATGTCCGCATCGGTTGTCTGAACCCTCTGCACCATGAAAAGAGTGATACAAGGTAATTTTTATGTACGCCGCCGCCGCGCCGCTGTAACGGAGGGTTATTTTTACCCAACTATGGCAAAGCCAAAAGAGGGTTATGAGTTTAACAGGCTATGTATTTAAAGTTTTACAAATTGTGAAAAACAATCAAGCGACTAAGCAACTATTTTGTAATCCACTATGATATGGACCCTGATACACGTAATTGGAATTCAGCAAGCAGACATCATCTTTCGGCTGAAATGATAATGATGATGAATTGGAATTTAAAAACTTTAACTTTTTAGTAAGATTAATAGTAGTTTGTTTTAGGTACAATTTTATTAGCTCAGTATTTTTTGAAGATGGTTTCTTCTTAAGACTTTCAATGTTTTCTAATAATGCAATTACTTGTTACAGGTACGAACGAGTACTTCTTCACTGTCATAAGTTAGCAAAATGGTGAGGTCGTTAACCTATGCTACAAAGCTGACTGTTTACGTACTTAACTGAAATAGGCAACCACTAAGTAGTGTGACAAGTGAGACTGCCAAATTCCTTTATGTGAGCTGAAGAAATTATATGGTTTTAACAATCGAGGTATTTACAAAGAGTTGACTCGTTGAATCCGGCTCGAAGGACCATTAGTATGTATGCGCCACTGAATGGGTCGCACACACCTTGGATGTTAGCTTATGATGATAAGTCACGGATAGCCAAAGATGATGGTTTATTGAACAGTTTAACCACCACGTAATGCTATTTTAATGTTGTGTGAAAGAGTACAACTGACTATAAACGCTGGTTGTGAAGGCACTTTTGCGATAAACTTAAATAAGTGCGTGCAAGACGACGGAAAAGTCTTGAACTGAGCAATGGGCGCCTACCATGTACGATACATCGCTCGTACAATCTTGTTACATATTTGTGTCATTTTCTGTCATAAAATAATACCTATTTAGGTAATCACTTTGACTTTCAATTCTGGCACCCACGGTCAAAGTTCAAAAGTAAGCTTACTTTTGTCTTAAACCATGTTTGGGAAAGAATATCCGTGGGGTTTCTTGTCTGTTTTTCTCCCTAGGAACCTAGTGCGTCTTGGAATAGGGTTCCTCTTTCTGAAAAAAGGACCTGTGAATGGTATAATTGAAATGAATGCTCTGAGTGTCAGTTTGAGTTTGAAATAGCTCTAAGCTTTTCTCGCATACAAAATAACAATAATCTGAAATCTATTCAGAAGTTCGCTGCAACTGAACATTGTCGTGTTTCCACGATAATTTATTTATGAAAAAACAACTTTTGACATGATACCTATTCGTACGATTAAAACCTCCTGTCGCCTATAAAGCGTTCAACTTTAATCTATTCGTCTTTATTCATTACATAAACCGTACATAAATCTTGCATTCCCACGAGTTAAACTGTATCAAATTACTGGGGAAGGGAGCATCCTAGTCAAAGTATGTTCACCCCTCATATTAAATACCACGCTTTTTCTGCTGCTCATACTGCAAACATCATCCTAATTTGAACCTTATAATGTAGTACGAAGGTTGTTAGGGTCTTTCAGGGATGGTAAACATAATGTGGTAGTTATAAAAATCAGTTTCAAGAGTGTTTGGAATGACGTGCTGTTGCATTGCGGGGGAGGTCACGTTTCGCCCCCGAGGGTCAAAATTAAACGGGTCAGTGGTCAGGTAAATATAATGGAGTAAACAAATTCAGCGCACTTTGATGCACCATTGATATTTATATTATTTTTAGGGGAAGTTTAGAAGGGGATTTAAACATGTTATTTGATTTGGGGCTATTGACAATTTTGTGTTTAGTTGAGGGAATTTTCAACATTTTAATTTAATATTAGATATTTTGGTATGTATATTCCGAATTTTCACAACGATTTGCATCCATAATGCAGCTTTTTATCTCAAGTCATAAAGATACCTACTTAATAATTAATATTCATACCAAGAATCAAATACATCAAAGAGAAGTAAATATATTAGTTACACATTCCTCGAATACTGCTGTAACTTGACGTATTGAAAACCCACAGTATTCTCCGTAACGCAGTTACAAATCGATGGCTCGGCGACGTACTGCAATATCCGACAACCCACAAAACAATTCGGTCTAACAGCTTGCGCGAAATTACAAACTGAATCGCTTGACTATGAAGAGGATTTCCACTGATTCATTCATCACTTTTTGCAGCTGAACTCAAGTAAGGATCAGCTTGCAGTTGATACAGTCACGGGAATTATCCTTACTTAATATTATAAATTCTAAAGTACCTCTTTCTGTATGTGACATTTCACGCCTAAACCACTGAACGGATTTCAGTTAAATTTGGCAAGGAGATAGACGGCATCCTGGAGAAGGACATAATTATGCTACTTTTTGCCCTGAAAGCACGTTCTCGTAGGATAATTTCCGATATCCACGCGGGCGAAGCTGCAGGCAGAAACAAGTTTTTTCATAAAATTGACACACTACGTCAATGTACCGTGTTATAGCCATCTCATACAGCTGTCAAAGAATGACAGTTGGATTTTCAATCTACGGACAATTTTAGTTGGTAGTAAATTTCCTAAACAATTAATTTCCCTGACTTTACTTCAAAGGTAAACCTCAGCAGCTACTTAATGGTAAAAGTGAGAATGATTCTGTGAGCTTACACAAACTTGCAACTTGGAATTGAGTGTTGACACTGCTGAAATACTTTATCCTTTTCAGCCTGACAGTTTGGTCTATTGTTCAATATTAATCTTAATGGTCTGGAATGACTAGAACAATCTGACGTTTAACAAACAAATGGCAGTCACACAGTAAAATTGTTGGTCCTTATGTCCACGCGGAACCATGTTAGGACCAAATCTTCGTTTCACATCACTATTTGACCACAAAAGACCGCAATAACGTCACGTTTAACAAAAACACTTTGTAATGCATTTCACTGGTTATTGTTAAAGCCAATTAGGCTGGCGATACACGGACCAGCAGCTTTGTGACGTCAGTTACCTGCCAACTTCTCGGGGCCACAAATGGAATACTAATACAAAGTTTGTTGTTCACTATCGTCAAATTATTTTGGTTTGTCGGTTGCGTTACGTCGAATGGTGATACTGTAATGGTTATGTTTGGTGCTTTCGCATCTATTGTGTACTTCTCAAGTAACCAATACCTAGGTAATAATAATCATGCAATTTGAACTGAACTATTAATTAAAATTGTTTTTTCTGTAATTATGATATAGATATCCCTTTCACAAGTCCTATTAAAAAAAAGGCTAGAATGGAGTTGACATTTCCTATCTGACTACCCCTCAAAAGAAATGGTGAAACAAACTCAAATTTCAAAGTCTTTTTTAAAGTCCAGACATAATCTTGGTCAGATCAGTAAGTAGACACTTGCATCAATTTTGCTTACGACTTCCACGCGACACGAAGTCACGCGCAAAAGCTAGTGTTATGATAAGCTGCTTTTGTACAAACATTAAAACGACCCAATTATCGTCACCTCTTTTAATACACCTTCAATGATAACCTCCCCGATATTTTCCTCCAACACCCAGAAGCGTTGCAACATTAGAAATTCAAATCAATATTTAACCCTATTCAATTAACTTAAGGCACATCTAAAGAACGTTTTTACATAGAAAAGGAGTATAAAGGATTGCAAATGAGGCTCTTCCCCCAAAGGCCTCTTTAATTATAAGGGAGATTGTTTGTCCGAATTCCAAAGGCTACCTTCGTACTCTAATTACTCGGCAAAATCTCCGTTTAAGCTGTGCAATTAGATTTTTTCCTCGAGACTATTACAGTGAATTGTTGAAGCCCTGATTTCGGGTTTTAGATTTCTGGTGGTCCGATTACGTTGGGTTTATTTTGTTTGAATGTCTTAGTAAGCTTTATTGGTCCTTCAAAGCTTTATTTTGCGAAACGTTTTTGATCCTAATGGTTTTTACTCTGTTTATGTGACGTGCTATAATAGTTCTTTTTATAATAGTTCTTTGGGGACTTTATGTATCGTCCACTTTATTATAAAATCAATTTCTCTAATATGTGCAAATAATGTTGTGTAACTCTTTACCATTAAAACATGGATTTAAATATCACACAGCAGACATAGAAGAATTTATCTATCACTAGCTGCAACCCGCGGTTTTACCCGCATAAGTTTCGATTCCAAAAAAAATCTGGAGAGGGCCATCATTATTACCCAGGCCTATAAAAAATTGCTTACGACCTATTATCAGACCTGAATTTACACACAAAATTTCATAAGAATCGGTCAAGCCGTTTCGGAGGGGTTTTGTTACAAACACTGTGACACGAGAATTTATATATTTGATTATCAGCTATTATATATTTTATATATATGAATACGACATTCTTAATTTACCTTGCTACTACACATTTCCCTGTGGTATTTCCTAAAAAGGCATTTGATTTGAACAGTTCGACCCAAAGGACCAAAAAGGTTGAAATGGTATCTAGGTCTCTCAATTAAGGCTTTATTATAAAAGGCAAAGGATCGGCTTACCTGTGTGACGGTCAGTACCATTTAGTTTTTTTATTATATATTTATTTTATAGGTTAATTGAAAAAACAAACTCCAGATATTGGGTTAATGCTTAGTTTTTGCGGTATAACCATGACATCACAACTTGTTATGGTAACCTCACTATTATTTACTGCCAAAGAAATTAGCGCTCTGCAAAACAGTACACATAACAATCCGAACAAAACCTAAAGTTACGATACATTTTTCTGCTCCATTCCTTTTTTATCAAATAAAATACAAATATTCTTATTGTCTGTAACCCAAAAAAATCTTCCTAAGCCTGCGAAGTTTTAAGTATCTCACAATAAAAACTGAAACTTTATCTTCCTAACTAAATATTCAATACAAAAAGAAATTTCAACTGATTTTGTAAGTTTGGCAATTTCTGTCCTCGAGGACAGATGCTGAGCAAACGTGGAGCACTTAACAAACTTTGATTTTAGTACCAAGAAAATCATTCCAAGTTGAACGTAGTGGACAAGGAAACAAGGTCCCCGTGATAAAAGTTTCAGAATTGGCTAGGATAGTTTCTTATAAATACGAGTAAGTGGTGGATAAATAAGTAATCGGTTTGGGAACTGTACGGTATATTGGGTTTAGAAGTTGCTATTTCTGTATTGGTTATAAGTTTTCTGATTGAGTGGTCGATGTCAGTCTGTAACAAATAAATGTTTGAGTAACAATAACTTTGTTTCAAATTAAAACATGATTAAATAAGTGTATGTTTCCGAGGAAGGGAAGTATCAATGGAGTATATTTTGATAATGATTATAAATTATTGTAATGTATGTTAAGGCAATTATTGTTGTAATTAAACCCATAACAATACATTTCAATAAAGTTCATGTACCTATTAATGACACCACTAATAAAGCTTTTCCCATAATATGTTACTATAAGTAAGATGATAAGCAAATATTATTAATTTCTAAAACTACTAAAACCTCCCACATAAATCTGTTAATACAATCTAAATTACTTTGAAAAACCTATTTTCCCGGAAAAACGAGTTTTTCAACGAAAAACGTCCGCGTGGTACTAGGCGCTCATCGTAGCTAGAAGGTATCGTAGCGAGATGCAGTAGATAATACGGTATGAAACTGAACTTCAGTAGCGCGTCGACCATCGACGGTGACGCACGTCCTGCGTTGCGTTCGAACCGCTGTTTTCGTGTTTATTTCGTGTGTTGTGTAGTGTCAGGGATTATTTTTTAATGATAGTGAGTTTGTAAATGTTTTCTGAAAGGTTTGTAAATGATTCATGATTTATAAAAAAAATATGTAACTTAAAAAAATAATAATACTTAATAAGGGTAATAAAAAAATAATATTATGATTTTTAAAGACTCAATCACATATGTACCCAAATCAATCCAATTTAGATTATGGAGTTAAAATTAAACTATACTTCTAATTTTTTCGTTAACGGGTGAGCAGATTATTTAGTATCTCCTAGGAACTCAAACCCACATGCAGCAGTCACTGTTCCATAATATAGGTAGGTGTCAATTCATCCTACGCAGAGTTGAAATTTCTCCTTCTTCGAAATATCTCATTCCAAAACAATTTATTTATGATTTATGGACATAGTAGTTACATAAACGATCTATCAAGTGAATGGTCTCATTGATCCTTTTGAGTGCACTTTATCTAAGAGCGTGTAAATCGAGCCTAATTGTCCTTTTGCTATGACAAGTTACTAGGCTCTCATAAAACTTATGAACTGTATGACTGTTTTACTCTTGGGAACATATTAATAAGATGCATTAATAATGCAGGTTTTAAGTGAGATTTATGTCGATGACTTCCTGACGTGTGTACCGGCTGGTTTCTGTATTGAACAGGTCTATGAATCAAAACTAATAGTCTTCATAATCTAAGCAATAAATTCTGCTGTATTTGATTTGTAGAGCAGCGTAAGGTCAATGTCTGCCTGTTTCTGCGTTGAATGGTCGTCTAAATAAAATTTAATACCAATTTAGTTCTCCATGGGAAGACCATTCTTGAGTAGCTTTTGATTGCACGGTGGTCTCCACGTAGGTTAATTATTTATCTTGATAATGTTTCACTATATATTTTTTTCTAATAAATACAAACAGGTATTTTTCTAGCGTCAACAAAATGGAATAGATTAGAATAGAATACTCTTTATTATGAATTACAGATTTAAATTTAGAAATTTTACAAAAGATGAAAATAAAATACTAGATTGATAGAAATTACTATCCACTGCATTACCAAGGCCAGTCCTTGACGCTGGCTTTTTATGAGCAAAATATACTTTTATATTTTGCTCATAAAATTAAATATTAAATATACGTTTAAAGTATCTTTTCCTGATGACAGAATCACCGACAGTTAAGGTTACTGATGAGGTAAATGCCTTTGAACTTCATTATTTAATAATTCAAGTACAGACATGTACAGAGGTGGATTAAACACTTAACTTGCAATTATTTTACATCTGAAGGCATGTATTATTATTTTATATATGAAGCCCATAATTATAACTATAACTTGACTTAGTAAATCCTATCATATTATATGTAGGTATTTTAATATCGCCTTTGAAGAATCATCTATTTATGTTTAGATTGAAATAAATTATCCTTTGAATCCTAAATCAGGCCAAACGAAGATCAACATACATTTTAGCTTTTAATCAAACTAAAATGCTTTTCAACACTAAATAAAACAAACATGTAAAACGGAACGCGGATCAATCATTCGAATGAATTCCCTCATAACGTTTAACATTGCGTTTCGTTTTACGCAGAGTAATCCCTTATTTTTATTTGAAGGGAACAATTATTGTAAGTGCTGTAGTTGTAGGAAACTGTGGAGACCATAAAAACGAGTATAACGTAGAATGAAATACGGTATGGGGGGTTCTCTTTATTAGTATAACATATGTACCTAGGTACCTATGTTGGATAGATAGCTTCTTGAATCACTTACGTGTTATGTGTAAAAAGTCTAGAGTTATCTTTTTTGTGATACGTTTTTTTGTTTCTGCAAAACACAGCCAGTTTTTCTGTCATTAATTTAGGGGCAAATGCAAAAAAAAGGTAGTTCCAGTTAGCACGATTTTTTTTTATTAGGTACAGTGAAGAGTAGCGTTTAATTTAATGATTTTCCGTAACAGATCTTTTTCATTGACTTGTTTAATGTCATGATCGCCTAGTACAGGTTGCTATGCTTTCTTTTAATTTAACATACACAATGTTCAGAGATATAGTTAATATTGATTCAAAAAACGATTAATTTAAGATCCCTCAAAAGTGCATTTGACTTTTTTTTTTTTATTAACAAACGAACTTTTATTTTTTTTACTTTATTTTTATACGCAACTTTTTACTTTTTTCAACGTAATTTTTACTTAAAAATTTTTTCAATTAATATATGTTAACACAAGAAACTTTTAAAATATGTCGCCTTTACTGCAACTTGCAGGTGTTCTTTCATTAGCAGCTGTAGAGCCACCTGCTAATAACGTACATTAGAAATAAATTGTACCGCAAGCTGCACATCGACGATACGGGAAAGATTAATAAGTCTACTTCGATACACGTATTGAGAACTAGAGTTCACTTCAATACAGTTTATTCTATTTCAATGGTTATAATATTTTTATAAAAATACCGTAACATGAAATGAAATGGAATTGTGTATTGAAAATAAGATTTCTATATTAAAAGAAGGCGAAACCAACTCTGGGGTTAAAGTTTCTTTATCTAAACTATTTTATGAAGAGAAATGATATATTTTTTTATTCATTTGTTACGCTTTCATGCTAAAACTACCAGTGTAACATTTTTCTTCGAACTCTTTCATTTGAATCCAAATCCAGCACGAATATAAGTCACGAATTCATTAAAATCCGCCTTATCTTTTGCCGACAAAACAAAAAGATATTTTAACACAATTTCACGCTTCGGATACCATTAGTATAGGGTATAATTTAAATTTTTTCACACTAACAACTTTTCGGTACAACTGGCCATATTTCACCGTGAGCTAATAAAAAAGTAATTTCATGAAGGCAATAAACGGTTTATAGTTCCAGATATTAGGGCCTACACGCGAACATACAGATGTAGGTATACTAATGTTGCCTAGATATTCCTATCTAGTGGTGGAGGAAATATATGTTGAACCAACTCTGTTGTTAAGGGTAATACTTTATGTAGATTTTAAAAGATTTCATTTTTTGCACTTGTTAGTAAGCTCCGAAATTTCCTTCCAGCTTTAATGAGGGTAGTTTTTAATTTGTGAAACTTCAAAAAACTGGTTTTTGAATAGATTATCTTTACACATTAAATAAGCAAAAAAAACAGTGTACAGTCGCATACAAACGCCTAATGAAGACAGTATTTTAACGGGCCACTTAAAAAAAAAACAATTGCCGATAAAATAAATTTAAAGAAAAACGTACATCGACTTAAAGTTAGTGCTACTTTTTATAGTATTTCCAATAAAACAAACGGACGTAAAGCCGTCTTTTTAACGCGTTCCCCATCATGATTTATTCGAACCAACAAAAACGCCGTACCAATACAATCTAGTACGTTTTACGGCATAACTCGAAACAAAGAGAACATCTGAACTGATTAATTAATGTAGGAACTGGTTTACTATGTAAATAGTAGCCGTAAGCCACCCAGTGTGCATTAGGAGCTTAAGGTCGTGCTCGTCGAGGATCGCCCAGAGGACACGGTGGTGCACACGGTGGAGGTCTGTCCCGCTTGGGCAGAGCACCGCCGTGTCCTCGTAGAGGCGATCGGCAGCGGCGGCGACCTCTCGCGCCCGGCCCTGGTCCAAGCCATGGTCCGGGGAGAGAGGGAGTGGGAGGCAGTCACCTCCTTCTGCAAAGCAGTCATGCTAGCGAAGGAGGTGGCGGGATGGGCGAGGGAGAGAGCCGAGAGGGCCGCCCGTCCCAGCCGCCGCGGTAGACGCTCCGGGCGTCGGGAGCCGCGTGACGACTCCCGGCCACCGTAGGCGCGGGCCTGCGGACGGCGAGTAATGGGTAGCTCGCCGTCCGATCAGGACCAGGCCCGTGCCGGACGGCGCGTATGTGTTCCACGCGCGCCTCAAAGAGATGTCAGCATCAAAGGAGGGGCCCGTCAGGGCCGAAGCCTGCCGGGGCAGCGGGATTGTCCGAAAGGGTTACCGCTGCCCCGGAACATAAAGGGCTAAGGAAGGAACACGGATGGGTTTTAGTCAGTAAGAGTCTGACACTCCCTTCCGCTCCACCCAGAGCGGGAGGGATCATTGGATGACTTCCCATCCTTAAAAAAAAAAAAAAAGGTCGTGCTCGTGACATACTACAAGTTAATTCGGTGAACTGTGCGCCGTATTGGTAAGTGTAACCAACAAAAGTGATCGGCAAAAACTAAACTTGCAAGAATTTATTTTTATTTTTGGCTGCGTAGAAGAAATTCATTTGTGGTTAAACATGACGTAAAGAAAAACACAAAAAAAGAACAAGTTCAGGGAAAATATGCGTCACATTTGCGCAAAACGGCCGTCGCTCAGCATAATGCTGTGGCCCTATCCGAGACAGTGCCACAGTACCTACCGGTTTATTTTTTATAAGCGTATTATTAAAAAGTCAGTCAACAAGCCAATATAAAAACTATGGATACTTTATCAAAACTAATCGTTAAAAATAAGACACCTGAAAATCTACTATATGTAATTACAAAAAGCCCTACTCAAAACGCGCACACTTCATTCCAACTCAAGTTTCCACAACCAAAAACGCCAATCACCAAAACACAAACATTCACGCGAACATCGGTACAGTGTGTAACAAAAGTAATAAACGCGATCGTCCGACAACATACGCTAATGAAATTTATAATCCATAAAAGCGGGGCCGCTGTTTTATAAAGTGTAATAATCATAAAGCCACGTCTCTATCGCATGGGCTTATTTAATATTGTGTACGACTGTACCTACTAAGCTTATTGCCCTTCGGAGAGTACCGAATCGTATGAAGGCTCCCAGCAGACAGTCGCGATGCGACTCTAGTAGAACAATTTCTATGAGAACTTCATGGAAATTGTTTTAACAAAAATGCGTCGCAATGTCGCGTCGCGCCTGTCTACGGGGGCCTTGATGCGTGCTGCGTTGTTTTTGGGTTCGGGATACGTAAATGTTGGATCGGCTATTTTTGGGTTTTATTGTTGTGGATTATAGTTGAATGTTCGTAATGACGCATGTATGTTGCACATACATAGGGATGTTCAAATATATTATGTACTGATATGATGTAATGTCTGTATATGTTTTGTAAAAACAAAGTGTCCAAAGTTCTAGAACTTCAGTTTCGATCTAGAAAGTGTAATTGAAATAACTGAATACCTCTTGGGGGTTTTTAAACTGAACTCGTAATTATAAAAACTACTTCATAATTATTAGTACAATGACCCCGAGGTTTTCAATTATTTCAGTTATACCTTGTATAAGTAGATACACTTATATATGGGTAGGTCATCTTTTCCAAATCAATCGATAACCGCTTCACGCAAAAAATAATGATCACCATCGGACTACTCTGTTAAAGTTATGCGTGGTCACACATCAAAAAAATATATTATATACGCGTCGACTTGAGAACCTCCTCCGTTTTTTTTCGTCGGTTAAAGAATACAAACTTGCCGAACTAGGGACGAAAATATACTGCAACTTCTTTCCCACCACGACCATATTATCGTAAAATTGAACGAAAAGACTGTATCTGCACTTCTTCTTACAAAGACCGGGAGACTATAGTTTCAGGAGCCATTATCGTTCATAACGCATACTACTGCAGGAAGGCACTAAACAATCCCCGACGATATTACACGGAGTATTAACACAGTGCTCACTTCTCTCCCTGAGGCACTGCTAAACTAAGTTACCATAAGATATTAGTAACGTTTGAAACTGTATGCAGCTTCTACGTTACTTGGAAAGGTCACTTAGAACAGTGAAAACTATACCTAATTTAAAACTGTGATAGGTAATAAAAACCAGTCCACAAAAAAATCACTCCCCCAGAAAGAAACATGTGTAAGACATATTTTACTATTTTTACGTCTTAAAGTTACAGCGGTAATAAATTCCTTAATTATTTATGTATTTTTAGTAAATGAGAACTTACGTCGGAAAGTATCTGCAAAATCTTCTCAAGACACCACTTGTATTTATGTCTCAGTCATAGAAAAGCTCGTGGATAAATAATAACAGCCGCACGGTTGATCGAAGGCTAAGCTACGCTTACCGCGGTTAGTTCGTGGATGGGTCATCATCCAGTACATATCGAGACTCCTTCGTGCCTCAGAAAGCACGTTAAGCCGTTGGTCTTGGCTGTTATTCGTCGATCTTTGACAGTCGTTACGGGTAGTCAGAAGCCCAGAAATCTCACAACCAGCCTTACCAAGGAGTATCGTGTTACCCAGTAACTTCGTAACTGAATCATGTCTCACACATACACACACTTGATATTAATTACGTTAAAAACTCTCCGGCATCCTAACCCCATAAGCTTGCACCAACGCACTAAATATCGACACTAAGAAAACTGTTAAAGAAAAAAAAACTTAAACTACTACCAACTTTACCAAACTAAACAAGACGCCGCGATAAATCCAAAACCCACCTCCAGCTTCAACAGAAAATTTGATAGGACCGGCTTTAATTCATAAATTAATTAGTTTCCCCGGCTTCCGAAGACGGAGTTGGCTGTCATTGCGAATGATAAGCAGGCTTCATTAGGATTCACGGGGCAATCCGGCCGTGGGCCAAGTGACCCGGGCTAACGAGTTGGTCACTACAGATTTGTCTCCTTAATACCCCGGCCGGTATTTGCGTGCTTGTTTTGTTTGACAGTGTGAAGTTTGTGTTAAGTGGTAAAAGCTGTTTTGACAACAGAGAGCTTTAAAAATTACTGGTTGGTGCTCGTTATTTTCAATTTTCCAATTCTGCTGATGTGTAGGTATAATAGTTTTTAAATTATTCAATTTATTCGCTGTATTTTTATTAAAATTGTATAAAATTATTAAACGAGACGAACCCAAAAAAATTTTTGTCAAAGCAACATTATTTTGTCTTTAAAATCTTTTCGAAAAGATTTTATTATACCTAATTTTCTTGTTTAAAATTGTCTCCAAAAAAAATTCACCTAACGCTCTTTTCAAATTAGGTACACATAAGTAGCTTATACCTACCCGCTCCTCCTAACAATTTTTCGTCACAAAACGAAATCCCCTCACAATTTCCCGGCGCTTATATCTCAAAGGAGTTTTTAATTCATTCAGTATTGCAAGACATACTTTAATTATTACGTCGGGCTACAGAGTGACGCTCGACAATAAAAGCACAAAGCGAAGCGAGGCTATAAATTTTTAACGTCTTCACGAAACAACGTTCATTTAGTCCCTTTGAGACTATGTTAACAGTTGCCGGCAAACGGGAATTGTGCATTGTCTATCAAAAATCTTGTTGAACTTTTTCAAAATGTTCCGTAAACTTTGAAGTTGATGGAATCTATACTAATAATAAATCTGAAGAGTTTGTTTGTTTGAAGTTATCTGGAAATACCGACCGGAATTGTAAAAGTATTTTTGCATTACATAGCATGATTCTTGAAGAAGGTTAAAGGCTATTTAACATCACGCTAAAGCCCTTAAGAGTCGATCAAAAGGAAAAAACTCAGAAAGAAAACGAGGTAACAGCACGGGCAGGCGATGCGATGCGACGGGGTGGATCAGGGGAACAAGAAATTTCACGCGGACGAAGACGCGAGCTAGTTGAGGAAAATATCAACAGGAGCTTGTGAAAATGGGAAAGAAGTACACCATAATCTGTTAAAAAGGAGGAAAATTATGAAATATTAGGTGCATCCTAATTTACTTACCTAATAAACTAGCTTATTAACATCTCAACAACCTTTTTGGAGCTTTATTAAAAACAGTAGATAAACAAAATACTTAACTATTTTTTATTAATAGGTATCTGTATTTGACTACCGCTTAATTACATTTTATTCAAAATCTTCGTACATGTTTCAATGGAGACATTGCTGTAAACCCTGACTATAAACAACAAGTTATTCACAGTAAAACGTAGACCTTTAAAGTAACTGTTCCAGAAGTAAATCGCGAATAAAATCTTCGAATTTGATTGCTCAATCCAAAGTCTCGATTCGCCATAACCTGTCAAATAAATTCGCAGCCGATAGCTTGGTTTAACGACTTCGAATGTTAACGTTTTATCGCCCGTCAAATTGTTGGTAGCTAACTTCGGATGTAGACCCGTCTTTATTAATAATATTAATTTTATTACTTAATATGGAGTTTAATTCTAATGGAATATTAATGTCATTAAATTTTCGGTAGGTAGGTACGCGGTCGTAAATTCTATGGCATCGATATAATTTGCTTTTGATATGGTTTTATGGTTTTTTATCCTCACTGTACCACTAGGACACCAGTGGCGGCGCAACCATGGTCGACTGCCTATCTTACTTGCACAACCCAGTGTCTAATACGATACCCTTTGGTAAGACTGGTTTTCAGACAGAAATATCAATAAGCTTAAATATTATTCCAGCATTTCCATGAGAGAGTTTCAGTGAAAGTTGCCAAAGTTATTGTAAAGTTTCCTGGGACATGCTAAGCGCCATTGGGTTGTTAGTAACTGGTTAGAAAATGGCTTTTAAGAGCCTCAGTGACTAGTTTAACTAGTTAGCTAATAACTTTAGGACTCAGGGACTAAACCACGCAGCTGGGCTGTTTCAATTTAAAAGAAGTTGAGATGACGACTTTGACAGCGATGGGGACGAATTTTTTGATGCCCTATGATTCTTTTTTCATTATACAATTGTACATATTATTATTTTAAATGTAAGCTTGTATTATGTAGTTACTAGACTGTTCTTGTAGCTGAACTTCTTTTGTTAACTTACATCAAAGAAGGAAGAGGTTCTCAATTCATTAGGATCTATATTTTGTTTCACCGTATTGTGAATTTGTAGTGTTTTATTTTTATGTTTCTTGTTTTTATTTTTGTAAAAATGTTTTCTTTTTTGTTAAAAGTATTCATTTTGCGTTACCTACATTTAGATGAAAAATATTCTTCGTTCGTATTGGTAAAGAGCTAAATTAGAAAAAGTTCATGGTGTGGTGAAACGTTTAGCCACTCACAAAGTTTATGTCTGGACTGACTGCCTAGCTTGCGCCACACGTAGGTACTTACAATTAAACACTGACCGTACCCCAAAAACACGTTATGACAATTACTATACCTATTTAAGATATACGTGCTTATTATACCAGATTAAAATATCATAATATCTAAGGAGTTGTAAAGTAAAAAAATAAATAAAAAAGCAATGTGCCTAGTATCGTTGCGTGATATTCTGCTCACCCCAAAATAAAAGATCATGATGATAACACACGCTTATCTTCCACAGATGTTCCTAATAACTATTCCTAGAGTGTCGGTGCAGTAACTGTGACAATTTGTTTGTTCGATAAATAGTTTTGTTATAATGAAAACTGTAAAGTGAAGAAATGGCGTCGTATAATCATCAGGAGACTCAGTCCAGTCCAGCGAAGGAAGTTCCACGGTAAGAGAATCAATCGTATTTTTTATCAAAATATCTGTCTCAAATTAATAATTATGTTATAAAATAACTTGTACATAATCAGCCTATAATGTTCCCACTGCTGGGACACGCCTTCTCTCGGTGAGAGGGAGTGAGCAGCAATCCACCACGCGGACCCATTGCGGCTTAGTAGATGTCACGTGTCTTCGAGTTTTTGTTTCTAGAACATGCCGGTTTCTCCACGATGTTTTTCTTCACCGTTTTGAGAGAAGTGGTGATGAAATAATTTACACAAAGTAAAGCGCCTGTCTGGGTTCGAACCACCCACGTGGTCTTCTTAGAGTGGAGGCCTGTGTCCCAATAGTGGGGCTATTATAGGCTGCTATTATTGGGGCTATTATTATTATGCTTCTGACAAGGAATCTCCTAGAGATCGGCAACAATTGAAAAAGTAACTGTGTCTCATTAGTGACAGTTGAGCTTATAGGTACTTACCTACTTGAGTTCCGATGTAGATTGTCAGAGTCAAAACATAAGGCGCGGGCTACACAGAAAGGACCTGAGACGCGGACGCCGGACGGGGCGCAGACGCGGCAATTAGAATACAGATGGAAAAGCGACGCATACATTTTGTATGGCGAATAATGAAGATACGTGAATCTGAGTCCCGTCCTCGTCTCATGTCCCTTCTGTGCGACCCTCGCCTAACGTGTACCTAGGCTATTTGTACTGTTTACTGTATGATACTAGAAATATTTAGGTACGTACCTATACACAGTTAGCTAACAGTGTAGTCTAGATTTTAGGTACAATATTTATAGCCTCCGTTCCACTCGGAGGCGTTCCACCGAGGACAATCGATTAGCGCTAAATATATCCCAACCCTCTTTCCTTTTAAAGTTTAAACGAATTCCTCATTTCAGGAGATCGTAACTCGTTCTAATAAGAGACTTTTATGTTTAAACCTTAGTTATTATGAGTACATATAATGGTACTAGCAGCGCCCCGCGGTTTCATGCGCATAAGTTTCGACCCCGTGAGAATATCGGGATAAAAACTAACTATACTATGTCCTTACCCGGGACTCAAACTATCTCTATAATAAATATCATCCGAATCGATTCAGCGGTTTAAGCGTGAAAAGGTAACGGATAGACAGACAGACAGACACACTTTCGCATTTATAATATTAAGTATGGATTTGTATAGATTTAACTTTTATGTTCACAAAACTCGATAAAATATAGGGAACTGCCGATTTGTTTCGCCATATCAGTGTTGGTCAGTAGTAAAACTTGTTCAGAACGATAAGTATAATCTCCGCTTTTCAGGTCCAACATTTTAATTAAACTTTGAAGATGAAATGTGTAAAGTCAGCAACATATCTTAGACATGATCTTGTGGTGTGGGTGTCCATAATCGGTTTGAAATCATAGACCAGATAGGCAGTCGCTCCATGAAAGATAATGATATTCAGCTGTATTCAGTTGGACTGAAAGCCAACCCTAAAATAATTGGTTAAAAGCTAAGCAGGTAATGAGGGGGCAATTGAAGAATCTGTGTTGATGAAGACTCCAAAAGTCAAGTTCAACCACAACATCGTTAAGTCAAAAAAAAAAAAACTGTAAATCGTCAATAATAAGATAATCAGTATATATCTGTAAAATCTGTAAATTTTACAGTGTTATAAAATTACAAGACCAAACGATTAACAGTGTAAATCCACAAATCCTAACAAAAATACAACGTAAACACAGATATTTATCCCGTATTGACAAATAATAACAAAAACATTAACTGCATTTAAATGTCAATAGCCGACGTACAATCGTATCAAATGACTTTATCTCATTGTCATGGGCTGCAACGGCTCTCGTATACACTCGTATCTCTGTTTCACTGATAAATTCGTTCAACTATCTCTTGTTACAACAGTTTGACATGTGATTGACTATTGTAATTAGTTATCGGTGCTTTTTATTTAATAATATTATTCAGAACAGAGGAAAATAATTCAAACCCGGATATAATTATTATATGTATCTCTGTGTCTGTTCTGTCTATCTGTTTGTAAATTAATTGTAAAATGTTAATGTATTATTCATTTATTTTTAGCCTATGTTATCCCATTGAAGGGCAAAGGCCGTTTCGCCTTTCCACTCCTCTCTGTCTAAAGCTAGTGTGAACCAATTGTGGCAGTAGTCGTCAAGCTCGTCCCACCATCTTCTCCTGGGTTTGTCTCGATGTTGCATAATGTAGGTAGGTGAAACAATAGTTGTTTTGTAATAGATATGATCTTGTTGGGATTGAGATTCACAAGATTGAACAAGGTGATCATGCACGTCCGAAAGTCGGTGCTTACACTGGAAAATTATCGTCGGTAAAATCTAAAAAAACCATAGGTACCTACTTCAGTCCCGTTTTATCTACGTAGATCATGAAGCTTTTTTGTTTTTAAATGTCTGTTGCATTAAGCGCAACTTTACAGAGTATAGCGAACAACACGCTTATAAGCATCATCAACTTCACACCTCTTTAAATCCAACACAGACAATTTTTTTTTTATTATTTATGTTCCTTTGTTAATTTAATTAACTGCATGTTGTTAATACATACCTACTTCATGTATTACATATTTGCGTGCCATCATTACATGGCGGAATGTGTCTTTGCACTACAATTTTACACATCATCTTTTGTACCTACCACATTTTATGCAAATAAACGATTTTGATTTGAAGAACTACTACAATAACCCATCAAAAAGCCACTAGACACATACAAAAATTCACGGTGTTTATCCATGAATACGGCACCCCCATTCTGCGCTACTTCTTTCGACGAAAACCGCAGTAAAATCGTCGGAGTCCGACAAAACAAAACGCACGTATGCTGTCAGTGTAAATGCAGCAATTCGTCGCTACCTGCACACGCGCACCGGAGCACCGGACATTGAATGTTTGGTCAATTTGATGGCACTACTATTGAAATTTTACGGTAGAATAACATAAGTTCAAAGAAGGCAACATGGCATTGAGAAAATCATTGGGGTCAGTTTGATGGACCTACTGTTAAAATTCTATGGTTACATTTGGGTTTGTTACAAAGAAATCATGACGTAAGACCTAGGACGATTGCTAGGTACAGATAACTGTAAATTAGCACAGATTTTTCATACACATGCCAGTTTTCATCACTATGATAGTCTGATGCGGAAAACTTTAAATCGTATCATATTTTAAATGCAAGTGAAATAGTGTATGATATATAATATTTCTGTAAATTAAATAATAAGGTCCGTGATAAGCTCTGGCATTATTCAATCTAATTTCAACAAAGCAAAACTATTCGTTAAATACATCTGTGTCAATGTTGATATTAATTAATTCAATCGGCATGCGAGTTATCATCGCAAATGCATCGAGTTACAAAAGTGAGGGCCGCCCATTTTAGTTCGGAGCCGGATGTAAAATCGATACAATGAGCACACAGAAAGATCGCAGACATTTGGTGTACGGAACCGATGAAAAAACGTTTATTATTGTAACGTTGAATTCACACTGGACGTTTGCTTTTCACTAGTCATTATTTATTTGGTTTTGTATGCCTTTGTGTTCTCGCGAAAGATATGTGGGAATTGTTATCATTACAACTTTCTTGAAGGCAATCTTTTTGTTGCTGGGTGTAATATTAAAAACAAACAAGCAAACCAGGTTTTTAGTTTTATCCTGACCTCGTTTTAGTTGAAAGGAAATCATACACGTACACGTGATTAAAATATAATTCAGTATTTTTCTGACTTAGCAATTAAGGAATTACTGACGAAAAATATAAGTATTAGGTACGTAAAAAAATAAATCATATGCATAACATAGCATTATACCGTTTTTCTGTAGCTACAATGTTGATATATTGAGAATATGATATTCTTACCCTTACTGCCCCGACTAAAAAATCCACCATGTATACATATATGATTCAAAACTCAAACTCACTAATAGGGTCATTTCTAACGAGTTCTAGGAGAAACGTTTTTGTTTTGTTTTTACATAAAAAAATTGAAAAACAAAACGCAAACGTTGAAAGTGCCAGTTTCTCCTGAAACGACAGTTCTGCCAATCAATAAAGAGTTGCAATAACCAACGTCCAAAAAATAAGGTCCTTTGTTCAATATTATAAGCAACAAATCTATCAAAACAGTTAATCATGAAGCAAGGTACGATAATGCGGCTCGCAAACATATTACGAATATTTATTATGCCATCAGTAAGACAAAATGGTTAATCAAAATGATGAAATTCCTCGCATTATGAAATGCTTCATTGTAGGTGGCGTATTACGGTATGAATTTAAATAGTTTTTGTGTAAATTATCCATTATATATCCATCCATTTATTAAACTAGTGTAAATTTTAAATTACAGAGATATTATTTGTCAGATTTCATTAATATTTTTGAATAAGTTATTCTACAATAGCCTATGAGCAGTCCATTGTAACTGAAAAATGGCGATAAACGTGCGGCTGTAGCAGTATTTTGTTCCAGAACTTATTCGATTTAACAAACTTATTATTAATCCCGAAGTCCATTTTTGGCTCTGCTTCCAGTCTTACCATCTGGTAGTCTGGTAGTTTTGTTAAAGCGGCATGTACAGATGAACAGCCCATCTGGGCTAAGCATCTGTACATGCCGCTTTAACAAAACTTTCATAGGCGAGAAATATCGCCATTGCGTGCAAGAACCATAAATTACAATGACTTGACAATAGGTATCGTTTTCCTTTTCACATATAATAGGTACACACTTTCCATAGAGAGTTCGTATTCTTAAAAATAAATAAATCTAAACAATAAAGAAAATATTCGTTCAAAGTTCCTTCAGACATCCTCAGGGAAAGAGCCGCATAATACGTTTTGTTGTGCAATGTCGACGCGGTCCCAAGGCGATGTCGTTCCGTCGTCGTCTTGCTTTTAAACTCACCTAACTGTATGTAGAATGGTGCTTTTAAATTGATCAATTTAATACTACAGTAACTATTTGAGAGCCTTGTTTATTCACAAATTACTTGAGATAACGGGAGACGAGGAGAGAAAAAGAAACTGGTTCAAAACTGAAAAATGGAATTTGGTTGAAAGAAAATAGCACAGCTGAATTCAGTAATGCTATCGCTTGTGATGCAATAAAAGATTTTAATGAGCCATTCACTCACAAAGGTTGAATAGTTCATCACGGATAATTACTGTAATAACGTTTTATAGGTTGAGCAAAGTATTGTTAATATCACGAGGATTGACCTAAACAATAACAATATAAAATCAATGATGTAACCAATGTTCTTTAGATAACAAAACGAGAATTTACTCACAATCCTCAATCCATAGATTAAGCAAAAAAACCCAGCTCATAAAATTCTGAACTCAAAGTTCATAAATCGCATTTTTCTTTCTATTTCCCCAAGGAACAAGCCATTAACTCCAAATTGCCGCAGAACATCTCAATTACCATAAAAACTTTGGGAACTAAAAATCCGCAAACAAAGGGTGGTTTTAAATCAAACACAATAAAGTTTCCCGTCTAACTACCGGCGTGCCATAACTCATTCACGTCGATAATCACACCATAACTTATAGAACGCCCCCTGTAGCCGCCCGCTAATATTAAAGTGGTGTAATGTCCCCGTGATCAGTTTTAAAATGTAAATTTATTGCACAAGGAGACGTGTTACCAGGATTTATGTCCTCTTCAATATCGTTGAGGTTTTATGATGGAATTTTATTACTTGTATGTACTATTTTTGGGAGAGTGGCTTCGTTATGACACGTAATCGGGTTACCACGGTGATTGGAATGAAATTGGTGCTAAATTTTGACTATAATTTAGGGCGTCATAAATATTTTCATACGATATTAGGTTTCCGATCTTCTTTGTAAGAAGGAAGATTATGAGAGCTCTTGTAAGAGGAAACTGTAAGATTGATAACTGTCTGTAACCTAACAAGGAAAGAGTTACTGAAAACCCTGAAGAAACACGGTGATACAGTAGATAAAAATAATTATGATAATGAAACCATAAGCAATAAGATATAAATCCAAAATAGTTTATTCGAATCATAACCAAACCAAGTAACGATGTATGTAGATATAATATAACTTACGACAATTTGTATCGGATCTATTCTAAAGTATAGAAGTAGACCACACATTTAAATATTCCACGTAATATACATCATCAAAATATCTCTAATCGGGTTAAGTTTAAAATTGAACTACCGAATCGTTTCCGAGCACCGATAGATTTTGATCACGCAAAATGTAAATTTTGGAAAAGCGAATCGGATACGAACTGAAATGTAGCAAACGATAAAATATTTCACAAAACAGATTGACTTATAAATCTTGTGCTTTGCTGTTCTGTGTAATAAATGGTGCCCAAAGTTGGCAATTTTAAATGTGTACTATTTTCCTGTTTTTATTTTTATTTTATGCTGTTTTTTCTTTACCTGATTCAATATTTTCACTGTTTGTTGTTTAGAGGTATGAAATACTATTTCATGTGTTAGTCCATATTTTTCACGAGTGTCAATATATTTTACGTGTATTCGTTTGATTTTTACTTCCCTATATAATGATTAATACCTTTCAATGCTGTCTTATAATTTTTTACACATCTTGTTAATTGACTGTCATTAGTGAACTCAATTTCCTTCGATTTATTGTACCTAGTTTTAAAGTAGAATTCCTACCTCTTTTATTTACATATTTCTAACAAGGATCTAAATTCATGATTACAATTAGTAAAAAATATACACAGTGTAATATTGTAGAAGCTAACAGTTATTACTTGGTTGCACGAACTTTAGATATTTTTATCTAAATTGTTTGTCCATGTTATACCCGTTAAGGTCATAATTAACCTTACAATATACTAATATATTAAAGTCATTATGGTCTTGTAAGTTCTATGAATGTTCTAGAAACATGCCAAGTGTGCTATTATTGGGCTGAATAATAGTGTTTTTAACCTTGGTCAATTAATTATTTTGGCTCTTTGAACTTCTTACTTGGTAATAATTGTGGCTCTCTATAATTTAGGTTCTAAATGGGTTATTTTCACCGGTTAGCTATTTTTACTATAACAAAACACCATACATTATTTACTCCGTCCATGTATAATCGCCATTTGGTTTCTTTCACCTACACCTTCATGGAGTTTGTCATTTTTAACATTGCTTATGAATTGTCGCTTTGATTTATTCTGCCTCTGGGTTTTTGTCCTCGTTCAAAAGTTTTTATACGTATTATTCTCAAGTCTAGTACAAGTTTCATCGTCTATCTTAGTAACAAGTTGCTGATTTTACTTAGACTATTCAACATCCTATTGGGAGTTTCGAGGATTATGATGTTATCATGATGATAACGTCATGATCCTCGAAACTCCCAACTTATCATAAGTAATATTCTCAGTTCAGCCTCAGCCTCATCCAAATCCTCGGTGTCAAACATACATAAGTCTTCACTGCATAAATCTTGAGTCTTCAGAAACTTCAGCTCATTCCGATTCAGGCCACGGTGTTTCTCCAGACGTGTCAAATATGGCAAAATTTTTGGTTATTTTTAAGGAAAAATCCTGGCGTTATGATTTGCATCACGTGTTGGATGACACATGTGTAATATTCCTTTTGTGTGATAAAATTTTTGGTAAGAAATGACGGGTAATTTCACTGGAGATACGGGTTTATAAATTTTTCCTGGATTTCGGAGTTCGGATGTAAGACTTCGACGTAATTTTACGCATTCTTTTTTCGACTTACCGAGTTACCTTAGTTAGTTTGCGATATTGCTTAGCACCAAATATTTGTTTCTTGCTCGCTCACAAAGGTGTCCTACCAAGAAATAGTAATGAACTAAACGACTGTTCGGGCAAAAGTATTTACCTATTAGAACGTTGATCTCGTGAAATGAGCAAATATTGATAATTAAAATTCGCTGCAGTCACAGTGTATAAAACCCAATTTTGGTTGTGTTGTTTGCTAAATGTTTGCATGAACTAGCTTATATTATATTTGTGAAGAAGAGCGTTTCCGTTACTTTTATTACAGACTTCATGAAAATCTGTAATTTTTACTAGTATCTGACATTAAGGTCAAAATATGCTCTGTATTTCGACATTACGACCGCATGTGGCAGTCACCACCGCTCTTCTAGGAAACTGTCACTTCAAACTAGCTTTAAATAATATTTTAGTCAATTACTTTATAATCATAATGAGATACGTCTTTTAAAATACATATTACTCTACCGAACTTTGGTCACCTGCAGGATTGCAACGTTAAACATTAATAAAGTTTAGTATGAACCTTAAATTTAAGAATTTCCTGGCTGTGGAGTCAGTGGGTACTCAAAAACTTTATGTGTAATCATAAAAAAAGTTTGAAGACAATTGCCAGGAAAAGTAAAAGATCTTCATCTCTAGCATAAGTATAAAATACTTTAGCACATATTCAACTTGAGTGTGACAGTTAAAGTAATTTGGCTATAAACCAGTGAGAAGGAGCAGAGTACAATTTGCAAATTTATGTGACATTACACGTCTGTCATCTTGAACTTCACTGACTCTAAACATCATTCATAGTACTCACGAAGTAGTTATAATTATTATTCATCAGGTTCTGAATTAATTTGAAGATTACCAGGCTTAATACCATATTTTTACCAAGGACTAGCTTTACTTGTTCTTCATAACATCTCATCAAAAAGAATACCCTCTAATACAACAACAATCTCATCAAAAAGAATACCCTATAATATTGTGACAATTTATAACATGTGCATCTATTAAAGCTGTACGATAATCTTTAAGAATGTTAATTGAACCACGTGTGTGTTCATTAATATATATTTTAACATAAAGATTGTATTTAACCTTACAAAATATTAATTATTACGCACATCTGTGTTATTATTATTATTCACCCTTTAGGTTTCGGTCACTATCGAACGAAAATAACTAATTGGTAACATGTCACGATGCTTAATGACGTGGGGAGATATTTTCGGGTCCATAAAAATGGTAAACCCTTTCGGAGTAATTATGATAAACTGTATTGGTTTAATTGGTCCATGAATGTGATTGGTTACGTTGTGAGTGTTAATTTAGTTACAGTTAATTGACTTATTGAATTCGTATTATAATTTAATGTTACAGTTATATTTGCCTTATTGGTTTACGTAGGGCCAATTTCAACGAATAACCTGAACTCGATTATTACTAGGCATAGTATAATCATCTAAACCTCGTTTGAGGGCTGTCAGTGACACTATTGCTGTGCAATATTAAAACTGACAGCTCTTGAATGTTCTGATTTCGTTTAAGATAAAATATGTCACTAATATTTTGAATGTTATGTATACCATTTGTTTGACTGGCTACCATTCGTTCATCTCCCTCACTAAATGATCTCTTGAAAAGCAATAAACAAAATCAGAGCCCAAGATCGTCCGCACATTGGCTAAACGGCCGAAATTACCGAATCACCGTTCGTATCTAATAGCCGTGGGTCCAAATAAGAAGGTACACGCTTCGCTGGCCGGCCCCCCCGCAATATCCGCATTTCGTATTCCTGTTCCGAAACCTTCCCGCTTTTCCGGATCTTTGCGAAATTGCCGCGGATATTCGGATACCGACGGCGACGTCCAACACTGTTCGGAGTTATTGTTGTTGAATGTGTTGTCATATATCATGGTGTAATGAAGATCTTTTGTGGGTGCGACTTGTTTGACCGTATTTTGTGATCTGCTGACTGGTAGTAATAATATACGAGTAAAACCACGGTCCCCCAGTTTAAAATACGTAGTCAGATACACACAAGAGACTCAAAAATCGAAGTTAATAGTAATCTACCTACCTAAACCATACTATACTAATTTGAACCCGTCGTTAAAACTGCTGTTATGGACGTATTTCCTGGCGATTGCCCAAAATAAGAAATAAATTGAGAAATACAAACTTAGCACTACTTACTTAGCACTGAGACGGTAAAGAAAGTAAATTGATTAGCTATATACCTTTCAAGACAAACATTTTAAGTGAAAGTAAGGGACGGTTCCTAGTTCATAGACAAAGAGCCATAAACTCGCCCCATGGCATTGTTTACTCGTAAAATAAAACATCGGTTCATCTCATTGCACGTATTTAGGTCAACTCGAGAATTCGCCTCACGTTCGTCCATTTGTTCCGATGTATTGCCCGGTTGATGTGCGAAACACCTGGCCAGTTTGGACAGCGCCATTAGATCGCCGATTTTATGGGATTTGTTTTCATATTGAATTTGAACGGTAATTTCGACGTGTCCGGAAAATATTTTGTAGTTTCGACAGTTTTATTGGTTTTTATAACTGTGAGGTTGATAAGTCATTGCTTTGTTCTCTAAATCGATTATAGGTTTTATTTTATTGGCTGTATATATTTTTTTTTTATTTGAACTCACATTTTGAAATTCGTTTTGTATTTAATAAGTATTTCATTAAAAATAGCAGTAGATCTCAGCTTGCCCACGTAATAATGTGCCCTCTTTAGTTGATAGCTAGCGGATTGGATTAGTTAGTGGACTGTAGAGATAAAATGATAGAAACACGTATATTAGCAATATTATAAATTTATTAAAATATTAAGACAATGCTCTAATGAAAACGGAACCTGACAACCGCAAAGCGAAAAAGAACATAAAAAACATGACATTTATGTACAAAAAAGGTCGCACCACAGCCAGTCGCTAACATTAGTAATACCCTAAAGTTAGGCAAACCCAAAATATATAAATATGGAGAAAAATACACCAAAACAAGAACTTAACAAGCGCAAATCAGAATTAATTGATTTAGCACATACGCAACAATCCACCAACATCCAGTCCTTCGCACTATCTGAGATACCACAATCTTTCCACGCTTATATTCACGAACCAATTTCCATACGAGGATTGAACCCCTGGTAGGGGGCAGACGTGATCCAATCTCGGGAGATGATTGATATGTCGGGAACCGTCGGACATTCTGCAGATACTATTTTTTATCTCCAGTTTTTGACAGTCCAACTGTATTCCGAGCGAAATAATTCATGAGTTTTTCAGGCATAGCTGCTATTTTGTCACTGTTTTGGTTGGAAGTGGTGGATTGTTTTTGGTAATTGGTGGAGTGCATATTAGAACATGAGCGATTATAAACAAGTGAACATGAAGATGAGAGATTTTCTTAAGAATGGTGTGCTGTTGATAGCTAACTAACCTTATAGTAATTATTACTATTTAACTTTGCGTAACTAATAATAGTGTTTTTGTAATTAAAACGTAACTGTCATTGAAATAAAGTTCTATATATAAAACTAACAACTTATTCTGGTACTAAGTTGTAAGACTTGTACGAAGAACTTTTTTTTCGAAATTATTATAACTAGCTTGAAGGTTTAAGCTCTGGCTAAAGTTACATCGTTTTGTGATAAGACGCTAATTATCTTAAACTTATCATCTCACAGCCTCTGCCTACGAGTACTTGATCTCGATCAAAACGGTTCGCATCTCGCAAAAAAAAATACTTCCTCACTCGAATCCCGAAAATTTCAAGGCGAAGACGTAAATTAAGACAACGAATCCTCCAACAAAAAGCGCCATTTCCATTACTATCTGCGTCTCTCGATCGCTTAACGACAAACCCTACGTCGTCTGGGATTAAGTCGCGTTGCGTGGCTCCGGCGGAATTAACATTCACGAGTGGCAACCAATCCGCGCTGACGCCAGACGTGGTGAGGTTCCGAGGACATCGAGACGCAGTTCGAGTTGTTTTCGGAAGTAAATGCAAGGAGTTTCTCTAGATCTTGTTCGTGATTTCAATGGAATAGCTGTTCTGGATGCTTTAAAGAGATTTGTTAACAACATTACCTCTCTTTAAAGGTAGCTCAAAGTTTATGTTAACTATGTACTTCTATAACTACTTCTCAAAAATTTTACTCTTTGCACGTAACATTGCTTTAAACAGTTACTAGAAAAACCAGGCGTTTACTAGCTAATTATTACTCGTATTTGTTCCTCTAAACATGAATGAGGTAGCCTACCAAAGCTGAAACAACACACCACTTTACCTCCACAAAATATAAAGTCTTAACGACCGGGAACATTTCCAGCGGCTCCGGCATTCTGGTAACCCTACCTCATCTCGTACACGGGTTCGTTAATATGCGCCCCGGGCAAGCCGCCGCGACTTATTTGCCTGTTCCCGGCACTTTTTTAACAAATTTCTCCAACTTGGGTTGGAAAATGAATGTTGATTTCTTGAGACTTTTGGAATAGAATTTTAGGTTATGAGAATGGTTATATCTATACTTCTGTTACACGAGTATATTTTCAGAAATGAATGTTAAATTAAAATCAGGATAATCCTAATGGAAAAGCGTAGAAAGTATTATTGTATAACTTTTTTCGCTTTCTTTTTAGCCCCTAAGTAGAAGCTTGGGTTATAAGTAGGTACCTACCAAAAAAACTTGGACACTTGTTGTTGTATTGGATAATGTACTAAGCTAAAGCTCATTAGGGTTAAGTAGTTCTGAACCGCTTAATGTGGCCCAAATTGGCATAAGTCTATCTTCAACTGCGAACTGTGTTTGGCTAAAAAATCATCATCATCATCATCTGCCTAGCCTTTTCCCAGCTATGTTGGGGTCGGATTCCAGTCTAACCGAATGCAGCTGAATACCAGTACTGTACATGGAGCGACTGCGACTAAAAAATATAAAGCAAAAACTGTTTCCAGAAAATGGTACAACAAAAGTGATACGTTTTCCCAGCTATGTTGCAACTTTATGAGAGTCAAAATTGGATACATACCTGACACATTCTCAGTTTTATTTCCCAGATCAGAGTTATTACGTCACAGTGTTCTATTTTAGGTATGTCCAAACCGACTCACCAAATAACTCAACGTCTGAAAATCTGAAACTCTCCCATTCTTTCCCTCCATAAAATTATATTGCATGAAACGGTATATCATAACCAGACTGAAGGGACAGATATAAAACAAAATCGATCCAAACGTTAAGCGTAGCGAAGGTTATCGCCTGTCAACCTCAGCTGAGTACGATTGCATTTTAAAAGTAGGAATTTAAATAGAAACATACTTCTTTACGGTAATCTTGCAATGTCCCGGTACGAGGGCGTCGAAATGTCTTTACACAGAGATCTGTTTGAGGAAACATTGGTGGGAATGGAAGTGCCGTAAATAAATGCTATGAAATTGGACTTGAAAGATTTTCGGCTGATAATAAGTGCATCTTTTACTTTATATTTCATTAAGAAAAGGACAGAAGATACATTTTAGTTTAATCCTGTCAAATTAATCAGCGCCTGACTTAAATTGATGTAATTTTAGTAGGAAAGTTTTTAATCAGTCTAAACTTGGATGGAGTAGTGTCAGACGCTGATTAATTTGACAGGACTAAAGTAAAATTTTTCTTCTGTCCTTTTCATAATGACATAGAAAGAAATTAAACACTGAACTTAAATTTAGTTTAGTTTGTGAACAAGGGAATCGGCACCATGGATTGACTAGATTAAATAAGAGAAGGATTTAAATAATAAAGCGGATCTATCGTTGCAAAGCGTGTATTCTAGAGCAGATATGAGACAGACAGAATACAAAATTAATTTTGACACTTAGGTAAAACGTCATTACGGGTTGTTAGGGTTCGTCAACATGCCAGAAGGTTGCGTTCATATTTCTTCAACGAAAATTAATCAATAGCAGGCAGGATTTAGTCTAGCTCTGGACTACTTGCTACTAAAATCTGATGATAATAAAGTTATGAATCTGACTCATCATAGTCTACTACGGCCAACCAAAAGGTCTTAGTTTATCAGCCATGAATTATCTTAATAAATGTGCACAGTCACTGAATACCATTTGTTTCCCAGGTACAGTAGTTAACCCTACCATCTCTAAATCACCACATGGCTCACAATATAAATTCTGTTGCCAAAATCAGACCACATCCATTCTCCCAACATCTGGGTAGTATAAATGACAAGGAAGCGAGGGTAGGCAGCAATTTACATAATGTAATCAGCCAACGGCGGATTCGATGACTCGAGGCTCGAACGCGAATCGCGAAAATTTTAATTTATTTAAGTCCAACATCTTCGGGGACCTACCGATCTGTCCTTTGAGGCTGTTGATTGATGCCAAATGCTTATTATTGGAAAATGGACGGAAAAAATCGTTCTACTTAGGTAAATGGGAATTTGGAAATGAGTCGCAAAATCGGTCGGGATTGGAGATCAATTTTGTTAGGTATATTGGGAAATTGTGTTACTTTGATGCCCGAATGACATTAGACTAGCGAAATAAAAATATTAACATTCATTTAGGATTCGCTTTCAGGCAGATGAACAATTATTGGACTCTTTGCGTTAAACCAGTTTAATAAAATCGTCAATCAAAATTCTAAAGAAATAATGCCTTACAGTTACGCGATGTATTGTTTACCTTCAACTGTTTTTGGTACCAGCAAAACTGTCTTCTACAACTAAATTTTCTCCAACAAAGCAAAACATAAGCTCTTTAACAACACAAGCTTTTAACGGAATATAACCGGGAAATTCGCTTGCGACATCCGTATTACGTTTACCAATCGCGATAAGACGTTGCATAAACTTAAAGATCTTTAACCAGATCCTCTTTGTATTCATGGGATGAAGAAAACTTTCCCAGGTGCGTTGTCTCCTCCCCCCCCCCTACCGTGAGGAGGGGAGCCCACTTCTTCCATGCCTTTTGAAAAATTTCGAGCATTTTTAAATTACTGCCCGGTTTTAGTATGCGGCCATGAAGTAAGTTGAAATCACATTTGTGTTTCTTGATTATGGCATTTTTTAAGTTTCCTTTGGTTTTTTTGATTAGTATAGTGCAAGTAGTAGATCTCTATAGTCTGGTAATAGCACATAACTATCCAAAGAAAATGTTAACAAGATGAAATTAGCAATAAAATCTACAGAAATTGTATAGCTACAAACATACACCTATGTACACACGATAAGGTCGACATTTAACCCACGGGGGTAGGCCGACAGAAACTATCAAATGTCATGTGCTTTAGTCCTTTTGATGAACAACATGTTTAACGCCACTATAAACGAGGAACTAAGATATTTGCCTAGCGGTGTGAAAAAGAACAAAATAGAATAGTAATATATTTATTATGATGTACGCCATATAAATGCTCCTTTTTATTTGGCTGTTTGTATTTCCTGTGCGTGTCCCAAATAAAATATTTTTCTTTCGTTCTTTCCATATGAATCCAGGATGCTAATGTAGAAATTTTACATAGGGTGATACAATGGGCAGTGTTATCGCTAGAAGCAAAGCATGATGATAAAAATTATAGGTAATCCACCTATACGCAATTCTCCTAGCCCACAATTCTATTCATTTTATCTTCAGTTGTACTTTTGTTACTGAAAGGTTTTAACGTCTCCATCTTTGTGTCCCTCGTTATTAATCTCCGAAAGAGTGCCACAATAAGAGGACAGTCGCATTTGAACGTTACGCCTCTACGGTTGATGGGAATTTTAATTAAGATTTTTTAACGCACCATTGCGACTCTGAATAATGTTGCTGTTGAATTCTTTATTGATAATTTTAATTAAGTAATGGAGTCGTGTTTGCTTCTGTGTGTTGTGCTATTTATTTTCTGTGCACTAAATATCTTAGCTACCTAAAATCTGGATCCTGTCAGGCACATCAAAGAAATCATTTGCTGTGCCCGACAGGGTCCACTGATCATGTACCTATATGTAAAATGCCATATCTACCTAAGTTCACAAAAAGGAACAAAATCTTTGAGTTAGTTTCTGGCTCTTGTGATACAGGACCTCCTAGTACGAGAGCCAGGGCTACACTTTTTTAGAGTCTGATATCATTATATCAGACTCTAAAAAAGTGGAAAGGACTTATGTAAAGTATAATCAACACTATTCTATGTTTTAAAATAATTATTACGTAAAACATTAAGTTACATTCAAATTGCGGTTTATACGCTAGATTGTAATTAATTATTATGAACCTGGTTATTTCTAATAAAGGATTTAAATAATTTTGTTTACATTTTGGAAGCAATAAATATTATAACATTGAAATACATTATTTAATTTCCATAGTTACATTTACAAAACTGTCTTCCTAAAGTTTTGTAGATACCTCTAAGTAACTTCTTCATGCCCGGTTTTAGGGTCGGCCCGATGAAGTCCGAAGTTAATGTCTAAGTTCGATTAGTTTCTTAACTTTAACAGTTTGTCTTTCCACGAATTTTTTACCTTTCTACCCAAAGTTTTTGTAAAATCAAGTCTTTAATATGCTTCTATTTTCATTTTATTTTATTCCTCATTGCTAGCAGCCACCACAACAGAGAGAATTGGATACACTTCGTATGAAATTTCAGCTTGTAACTCTAAAATTCCACTATATATAGGTATACATATTATCTGCCTAGCCTTTTCCCAACTATGTTGGGGTCGGCTTCCAGTCTTAACCGGATGCAGCTGAGTACTAAAATATAACAGAAAGCGACTGCCTATCTGACCCCCACAGCCAAGTTATTGGATAATACGAAACCCCTTGGTAAGACTGGTTGTCAGACTTTCGGGCTTCTGACGACCCGTAACGTTTGTCAAAGATCCACGAATGACAGCCAGGAACAACGGCATATCGTGCTTTCCGAGGCACGGAGGGGTCTTAGTATATAAAAGAAAAAGAAAAATTGTTTATCTGTACAAAAAAAAAATCACATTACAATAAAAATACAAAATATACACATACAATATACTCAAAAGCCTCGTACTCAACTAACAAAAAATTAATGATTTGGTATATACTAATGGTCACCCATCCACAACCCAAACGCGGCAAGTGTAGCTTAACCTGATCGATTGACCCCTGCTACTGTGACGTAGCCACAAGCCCCCTAAAATTCCAATATCATTTTCCTAATTAAGTAATCAGTGGTATTACCGGTAACACAAAACATTACACAAACCACAGAGCAAATATTAATTACAATAATAACATCAGAATAACATGGAACTATTTCCGCACAAAACTACCCTCCGGCGTACTGTATCTGTCGTGGATTCGATACTAGGTAATAAACTAACTATCAGACATAAGTCACTAATTCCCGCGATTTATGAAGCCTTTTATTGTAGGTACCTTCATTTTGGTACTTGCACGTGGTACTTTGAAAGTAATGTCGCGATCAAAAGTTATATTAGGATAGATTTGAATGGAAACTTTTGTTTTCAGATAGAGTCCATAACATAATCAGCCTATGATGTTCCCACTGCCGCGAAACAGGCCTCATCTCTTCGATAAAGAGTGGGCTGTAATCTACCACGCGAGCCCAGTGCGGGTTGTTAGATGTCACATCTCTCCACCAAGCACCTCCACTTCGACCGGTTTTGTGCTTCTCGCATCCAACGGGTTCCTGCGGCCTTCACAAGGTCGTCGGTCCACCTTTTCATGTTACGTTTCACATGTGTAGCCACCATTAGATTTGCCACAAACCGAACACCGCTATTTTGACAAAACAAGCTAACCTAAAAAAAAATGTTGCGTCCGTCAGTCTGATTGGGTCACGGATAATCAAAACGGCTTTCATATTGTCAATTCAATAGATGGCACATGTGTATGGAAAATCCGTTTCCTCGAATATTTTTACGTTGCCGAAATAAAAGCTATTGTCATTGTCTGCACCGTGCAACAAGGACTAATATATATATATATGACAGAATAGAAGACTGAAATTGACAATAATTACTATTATTGTCAACCCACTTTCTACTAAATTATACATACATATGGAATAAGTGGATATACATAAAATGCAACTGCTAAATCCCCTAAAACCATAACGATGGAAGCAAGATTTAAAGATTACAATTGCAGATTGTTACCCCATCGCATAGCTTAGACGAAAAACTTGTGCTGCATTCGATTAAATTCGTGAGACGATAAGGGGTGATGATATACCTAGTAACTAACAGTTTTGATACTTTCTAGAAAGGGATAATGAATAATAAGTATGACGAATACTTTTTTGATTTTGTATGTATTTTTAATGTTAGTTAGACATTAAATTTCATTTAGTAGGTACCTAGTGTAAATAATCAGTTGTGTTAGGTAAATATTGTAAAAGTTGGAAATAAAAATAATACTTATCATATATAATTTGTGACACAATGAGCTGCTTGATAATTAAATCCCTGCATATTACCGATACATAAATGCCCAGGTTTTTCTTTTTACAATCTAATATTTGGTTTGTATGATGAGCAAAAACTTAAACTAAATCATTCCGACAAAATTTGTTTACCACTTTTCCAACCAACTGTACTAACTCCGTTAAACTTCTAACTCATAGAAAATACACGACTTGTAACTGTCGCATGTGTAATGATATAAAATAGTGTCTCCACGATATTAATTACAGCATAACACGACATTAATGTCAGGGAGCCCTCTCCTGAGGGGGATTACGGCGTAGCAGACAAGAACCAGTAATACAAGTTTGAAAGTAACGTGACACGTATTATTTTGAGTTAAAAGTTTTGTGACGTTGAATTAGATGGAGATTTAGGGGAGAATTCTTATATAGCACTCTACATAGCAACAGCTGTACTGTACCTTCTTATTGAAATTTTCAGATCAGAAATTACAATACAGCCAGCTGGACATCAACGCACAAACTGAAACCATGAATTCAGCACATCATGATTCTAGACGTAGCGTTGAAATTTTTCGTCGGTTATTAATAATAAGTCAGCTGTTTCAAAGAAACGTGCAATAAATACGCGGTGAAAATGTATGGAACAGCTTTTTTTTTTGTAATCGGCGAAGAATTACAACGCACGGGTTTCTTAATTATGTATACTGCATCCATAATAACAATTTGAGCTTCGATGTCGATGCCAACCTGTATACTTAAAAAATGTGAAATGGAACACGGTAATTTATTAATATCACGCTATACAACTGGCCACTCAAAATAAGTGTAACTTTATTTGAAGCAAATTGCCGGAACGTCTTTACATCGATTCGGGATTGAATAGTTTTTTTAAAGTGCCCCTTGGATACAGCTGCACCCCGAAAGCAACCGTTATATACTAAACACTATAATAAACAAAAAATATATATTTTTCTCAAAATCTGACCTACCGTCTTTTATCTTCGGGATTCTGTAAATAAAACTAGGTCGACAAGTTGCCGGTAATAAGATAAAGAGATTAACTTTGTTTGCCGAAATGTATGGGCCTGAATTAGCAAAATGAGCGCTGGTAACTGGATATAATCGTCACTTTGTCTTGACTACGCACAAATGATGGAGATTTTCTCTTAAATTTTGCTGGGATGAGCGGAAGTTTTAAGGATTTTTGGGGATTAAAGTGTTTTTTTTTTTGCATTTAGTAATTTATTTAGGGCAAACGCTCACTGGCATATGAAATAGATACTTACGTATGTTATTCGGCGGCACTATACAGCTTGTAAATAATATATTCACCATAACACTTTTAGATATATCAAAACTTATGATTGTTTTTGTAGATTTAACTATATCTTCGACTCAATAAGTATTTAAACACTAAAACGTCAACAATATAACTCGACTACAACACCAGAAAAAAACAAAAGCGTTCCATAATAGACATTCCTAATTTAAACATTCTCACATTGACAAAGACTAAGAACCTGGTACTAGAACAGACATGTCACCACAGAGTAACAAAGCATGTCACACTCATTCCATCAAATCTGTCAGTTGGTTAGCCACAGAGTTAATGTAGCAAAGAGAACGAATTCAATGTATCTTAGCGCGACAGATACGCAGTCTTGCTAATGTTGCGTGTACGTATCACGGATGTAGGAAGATGGATACGGTCGGCTGGGAAAGGAAGTTCAAGTTGACTGTTGAAAGATGAAAACAGATAGGATTAAAATAGCTGCAACTTTTTTGACTTTCGTGGACTGTAGGTACGTTGAATTCAAAGATGTGACTAATCAAATCTTTTAGGATAGTAATAGCCTCCAGACCGTATTTCGGCGCGGGAGATATTATAATGCATAGACCAGACCATAGATACTATGGCGCAAACGCAGGTGCTTTCTCTCTTCCCTCACTCGCATAGTAACAAATAAGCGAAGCAATGAAGACTTCAATTTTCTTATTGTAATCGTACCCAAGAAATAACAACAATTTAGTTGTATTGGTCCAAAAAAGTTGGTCTATTGAACAAGGGATTTTGACTGTCGTCTTTCTTCATCATCATTTCGTCCTTTACTTGGTTGATTCCTTAGATTTATCAGCTTGTCGGTTTGTTTTGATCATTAACTGTGAATCCTATTTAGGTACTCTATTTCTCGAAATGGTTCTTACAACCTTATAATTTTGCCACTTCTTGCCTCAGTCCACAAACTCGACGTTGCGCATAACGCTCTAATGACTGCAAAGTACAAGAAGAAGGTTTTAATGCACGTCTCCCTCCCACAGACAAGTGTCTCTTCTGCTTCGAAAGACATGGACACAGACGGGAGACTCACTCTTTTTATTTTATTAATACTGACCAGTGTGAAATGGTATGGCGGAGACATATGCCTTGCAGAGAACAGCGAAATCCTTTTCTACAACCAATTTAAAATGGACTCTCTTAAACAGGTAAAGATATGACAATCAGGGGTATATTTAATTGGTCGTTCGCAAGGTTTTAACCCCCGCCCCGACCCTTGCTCCCGCCCCGACCCTTGCTCGAGCCAGCCCGCGCAGCTGAGCCTGTAGTTTTAAATTCGCCCCTAAACACTAATAATAATACCGATCCAGCCTGTCCCTTGCTGTCCTCTTCCAGCGACGCCCTGAGCCGAGGTCCGAACCCCGCAGGGGGTTACCCTTAGCGCTGTCGCTTAGTTTTTAAGTTATTGTATGCCCTGGCTGGAGGCCTTAATTCGAGGCATCCACAGGAAAGTCCGGTTAAGCAGTAGCCATCCTCATAAAGGATGAACTGCGAGATGCCATTTATAAAAAAAAAAAAAAAAAAAGGTTTTAACTTTATAAAGTTGTCTATATTTTTCATTCAGGCTGTGTCAAGGTGTAGTACTCGCGTTTTCGTTATGTCATAAGTCTTAGTTAAGTACCTGTTTTCTAAACGGTTATTCGTTCTTGTTTTTTATTATGATTCATGAAGAAATGTCGCGAGGTACTTACCTCGCGACATAGTCGAAAAAGTGGTTATAAAAGCTATTCTAATATATTCTATATACTTTTCACCCCTGGATGTTTCACAAGTGCTTAATACTTAGAAAGCAACAATGCTACATTGTGTTTTACCTGGCCATAGGTACATTATGTTATGTAAAGTGTCAAAATCTATAACGATTTACCACCATTCATTATCCTATAAATATTACAATAATCCTTTTCTAAAAACAGAAATATAACGGTTGAAGCAGACATTTCGTATCCTCTCCATCTCGATCATTATACGTGTGTAATGAAACACCCTGTACTCGCCCCGGGCGTTTTACGTAATGCTGGGAGCCGCTCCGGATAATAACCGGGTAATGTATGATATATTATTATGGCTTGATTGTCTGGATACCTACAGAGTGTAATTTAGTGTACTCAGGCTGATTTTTTGGAGAATTTGTTTGGGTCAGCTGTAGCATTTTTTATCATAATGTTTAAAATATTATTTTCGGCTCGTAAACCACTGAAAAATGCGAATTGCGATAATCATCGATCAGTTTGGTGATTCAAGTTGTTAGTATTCTTTCGCAAATTACATTTAATTATTTAAAGAGCGGTATCCGTTCGGAATAGAAAATAAATATGAGTTGAAACAAGTCACTGGTATTAGTTGTTGGTATTAGAACGGAATAAATCATAGAAAATTATTGTCGAAATTAGTCCTTATTCTCATACCACTTTGTGTTGCCATTTACGACAGCCACTCAGAGGAGGGCAGGTACTTTTACCAGTTCTGGCTGAGAACCGGATATCAACCAATTTATCATTAATTTTAATTATGTAACCTTCACAATATCAGCATTTCTAACAATCTAAAATCTAGAAGACTTATAATTCAAGTGCATTTTCTCGCAGACATTTAAAAAAATTAATAGGAACAACTTTTGAGAAATAAAACATACTCAGACGCACTAGACGTTTAATAAGGCATTTGCAGTCAACGTTTCGAGCCGATTGGAGACAAATTAAACTCTTCTTACAAGATGCTGCGTGGTACGAGTTGAGAAAAAAAAAACAAAAATATTATATTTTTTGATGAAATAAAAACTACCTTTTTTTCTTCCAGCCTGGTTCCCTTCAAGAAAATAAATCTAATTTTGGGTGTATAAGTAAATCGAAGTTCAAAGCACGACATAAGGCACTATTCATTCTAAACAATTAAACACTATAAATGCAGACAAAATTTACCCTTTTTTGCCGTTAGTGCAACATCCGATTAATAATTATTATTAAGATACGCATACGTCATCATCATCTGCCCAGCCTTTTCCCAAATATGTGGGGGTCGGCTTCCAGTCTAACCGGATGCAGCTAAATACCAGTATTTTACATGGAGCGACTGCCTATCTGACCTCCACAACCCAGTTACTGAGTAATACGATACCCCTTGGTAAGACTGGTTGTCAAACTTTCGGACTTCAGACTACCCGTAACAGCTGTCAAAGATTCACGAATGACAGCCGGGACCAACAGCTTAACGTGCTTTCCAAGGCACAGAGGGGAATCGGTATGGAAAGATGGTCACCCATCCACAGACCAACCGCGGCAAGGCTGTTATTATTTAACCACGGGACCTAAGCTACGCATACGTATTAATACGATATACATCTTCTTCAATTTAAGCAATAAGATTGTTTAAAAAAAAAATAAAAAAATGTCCTTTCCCCATTTTTCTCACTCTCGCTAAATCTTGCCACTCAAACCACAGGCCAAAACGTAACAAGGCACGAGAGAAATGAGCTTCAAGGCACTGAGACTGTCTCATAATACTTGTGTTTATAGCAAGGATTTTAATATGAACATCGCGACTTTAGCACTTACGACTTACGGCGCTGTGACTGAACGTTCATGTTTCGACACACGTTCAAACGAGTTCACTTGTAGTTTGAGCGATGTTCTTTTTTTCAATGATCTGATTATTGTTTTTGTAAGAATGCGGTTTTTTTTGGGGATAAAAACCTTTTTTTTTAAGTTTGCCTAAATATGTAGGTGCCTAGGTGCGCTACGTTTTACGAGCATTGAAGGTGCTACGAGGGTTATGCGTTACGGCACCTATTACGCTCTAGAGTTTAGACCATTGCAATATTGAAGTGAAAACTTAGCGCATTAGGCATTTTTTGAGATGGGAAAAAACCATTGAACTCGCGCCACTGTTACCGTAAGCGACATCACACGTGTTTTGTTTATAAGACGATTCAAAAAATACCCCCTTCGGATGTGTTTGGCTGTCCTCGGGACGTACTCGGTTTTAATGTATATCCGATATGTCAGTGAGTGATGGCAAAGTATTCTGTTTGTGTTTGCCACTTTTTTTTTTGTAATTTATTATTTTGTATACTAGATAAAGTCTTGAGAAATAATATTTCTGTATTGGAAACTATATGTGACACTGTTACATTAAAGTTCAGACTCCATAGGGCTAGATAGAATACTCTTTATTATAACATCATTTACAGATATATAATGTAGAAAATTTACTTAGGGTATCACTATCAATCTGAATTTGAATCATTTTGAAGGAGATTGCTAATCCATTGCTTCTTAAGTTCGAAAAATGTGTTTGCTCAACAACGTTAATAACGCAATGAATGTTGTTGAACTGTCAAAATGAAACCCATTGCCGTTGTAAGCTTGTATTTCAAGAGACAGTTCCCAGTGATTAATTAATTCATGTGCGTAAGCAGGTACTCATTCACAAATAATATTTACACCTCCAGCTCTCTTTGCTACCTGTATCAGTAATCAAGCTTGCACAATTTATCCACCCATCCTTAAACTTATCCGCTATCTAGTAACAATCAAAAATTTTACAAAAGCGTCCATCCCGCTCGGCTCCTGCCGACGTAGTGAGCTGAAGCCAATATTTCAAGCAACAACAATACCTGTCAGGCGCACGCACAACTCAATTATGTTCGATCTACCGTCACTAATGCCAATGAAAAAATTGTACTACCCGTTTTAAAACGGGGAATTCGGCAGTATTTTGTTTTTTTGTTGGTTTATTTTTGTATATGTATTATTGGAGTTGTGTATGGCAGATTTTGACTACTCTTGGGGATGACAGGCATGTTTAACAAGCCGACGTGTTTTAAATGCACGTAGGTACCTACCTCCCTACCTAGGGCAGTGAACGATAAAGAATTCAATAAAATCGATGTTTATAGTACCTACTGATTTTCTGTACCTACCTCAATACAGTATGTAGACAAAAACCACTATGAACTATTTCAAAAGCAATTGATGAAAAATTTTAGGATCAGAAAACTTACGAGTACCTTTGGGAAACGCCGACCTCATCTATTTTTTAAATATGATTGACGTGTAAAAATGTTAGTAACCTTCTTTACAGAAATATAATTTTTCATTTAAATACCTGAAGAAAACTTGTAAATTATTCCGAATACTGTTCGATATTCTATTTATTTAAACAAGCTGTTTTGATCAATTTACTAAACGATCTATTTACAGACTTAGTAGTCTGTCAATTTGTTTGCTTGGTAAAGTAAACCACAAGCTTCGGGAAGCTAGAAATTAAATCCGAACTTACTTATCTTGTATCTATGAAGTTGTATTCTTACTCTTACGCATGATTTTGTAAAACCTAACTAGAAAATGTATTCTAGCAAATTATGATTTATTGAACGATTAAAATCTGTTTGTAATACAACTGACTATTTACACTGAGTACTAAATTAAATGACTAACTAACTATACAAATAAATACTAAAACAATAGGACACGTCTTAAGCGTCAAAGTACCCGTCCGCATCGCTGTCAACCGAAAACGTGCCCAGAAGACCAAGCAAATTGGCTACCAACTTATATTGTTCGTATATTCAAATCACAACTATCATTCTTTGACAGTTGTATGAAATGGCTATCACACGGCAAATTCACGTAGGATGTAAATTTTTCATAAATTTTCCTGCCTGTCTCTGCAAAGCCCCTATTAATCCATCACCAGAATGCAGGTGACGTACTAATTTGCCTACGGATTGGTGACCGCAACTTAAATCGACGTTTCTGCTTATCCCCTAAACCTTTAATTTACCAAAAACCAATATAAAACATTCAGCTAACCACCACCAAATCCATTTTTGTGTACCGTTATCTGCGTAATAGATAACCGCGAACAACAATCCTAAAGCCGGTGGCACACTATCGCCTGTTTGCAAACAACACTGCGCAATAAACGTACCATTTGCATTTCCCATTACGGCTGCAATGTTTGCGTACTGGTCGATGAGAGCTGGTATTTGCCGAGCTCACGATAACAGATTATGTATAGGTGTGGTAAAATCACTTTTTATTGTAGCTTGTGTTTAGCTTGTGGTGTGCAATATGGTTTACCGTGTTGTCGGATTAGTTTTAATTAAGCTGATGTCGGGAAATTATATTTGGAATGCTGATGCAACAGGAGTGTGCTTTTGTGGTTGTTCTTGCTTATACATATAAGGCATTGCAGCTTTTCCATCTGTTCGTCTTCTAGTTATTCCACTAGCATTTTAGCCTTTTACAAGTATTCGTTATTTAAGTATTTCGTTGCCGTCGCATTTCACTATAACTGTGTCTGCGCAAATACTTGTGCACTATAAAATCTCCCGCGCCGAAGGCTAGTCTCCGTTGAGTTCGGCCGCCATGGATACGGTCTGCTGAACTACTTGTGTAGTGTATTTCCTATACATTAACCTTCATGGCTGCAAGAGTGCATTGATGTGGGGAAATTATATTTGGAATGGTGATGCAACAGGAGGGTGCTTGGGTGGTCGTTCTTGCTTATACAAATAGCGCTTCTCAACAGTTCCATCTGTACTTTTTGGCAAATTACGACACTGGCACTTTGGCCTTTGGCAGTATACGATATTTTGTTTAATTTAACAATTAGACAAAGGAGCTAGAAAAAACCTAGAAGGGGCTGAAAGAGTGCAGCATCAGCACTGAAAACAATTGAGCATTTCGTCTCCACATGTTGCCATAGCAACAACCTAACATAGTCAACTCGGTGCAAACTTGTTTCTGTAATGATTCACATGCGTCCAGTGAACGAAATTTTCGTTCACTGCATGCGTCTGACATTTTAAAATACTTAGCATGAGCTCGTGGAGTAAATGTAAATTCGGAAGGTTTAAATTTACGTAATATTCAGGTAGGTACTTGGTTCTACAACTTTTTCCATATTTACAGGGTGGCAGGGACATCGACCGGTTATTCCGTTTATTAAATCTACCCCAAAAAATCCACCCTAAGGTGGATACGCGGAAACGTATGTCCGAGAATCCACCCAAGGCCTAGTTGGATAAACGAAATTTCAAACGAAAACCGACATCAACGCACTACCTGTTACCATAGATTCAGAACATGATTCTGAACTCCACTGCATTAAAATTTAACGTTGGTTAGGTATTAAAAATACTAGCTGTTCGGTGCATTTTGACCGCGTGATGTAACAGTAGATTTGTTGATAAAAGCGTTCCTGCTAGACCATTTGAATCTCAAATGTCTGAAGCATGTGAACACAAAACTTAGAGAACGAAGTTCCCTCATCAAGTTTCTACACATAGTTCTTTTGACACAATGATCTGCTGCACCGATTAAGTACCTTTACCAGCACAAAACGCATGAGCTAAGGAAGTCTCACACACACATCACCGCCGATGGAGTGCCTGCATTCAAGAGCGAGTGTTGCACGGGTCGCACGCACGACAAAGAGACAACGCATTTGCATTCCCATTAGTGCGCCGATGTCGCCCGCAGCACGCGACAATGTTGACAAATGCGGGGCGACACTCGATGCATCGGATTACCTACGAACTACGAAATATTTGATAGTTTGAGGTTAGTTCAATGCTTAGGACGTGTGATGAACGCACGAAGTTTCAAATAGACAGCAGACACAGAATAGATCATGTTTGATATTTGTTTGCCACATAATGTTGTTATCAAATATGGCGTAGTAACAACAAAGATGTCTCAGCTTCTAGGTAACATAAAATAACATCACGCGTACTCCCAGATTAAACTGTTAATTTATAAAAAAAAAGTTAATTAATAAAAAAAATAAAAAAATGCGCATGTTGTCTCCACGCGCCCGTATTACACGTGTATTGTGTAATACGGGCGCGTGGAGACAACATGCGCATTTTTTTAATTTTGTTTATTAATTAACTTTTTTTTATAAATTAACAGTTTGTTTCTCAAATGAAGCAGAAACATAAAATAATAGACATTCAATCTTAAAAAATTATGTATATTTTTTGTGTTCCTCTAATTTTGCCGGTGTGATACCCACATTCCTTTTTTCTTTTTCAAAGTAAAAGCCAAAGTAATATTTGCCAGAAACATCGTAAAAGATGTTCATACATCTAAGAAAGATGTATGAACATCCTATAACGATGTATAGAGGTCTTCATGTTTCACCATTAGGTACTATTTATTAGTAAGAATAACATTGTGCAACATTTGTCCTTAATTTTCCTAAAGTATTACACAAGACCAGGAAGGGATTTAACCAGGAAAGTAGTTTTATTATTAAAAACATTCAAATTAAAACAAATCCTTCTACAAATTCAAGGCAATATGAGAAAAACATCGACAATTTTACACTTTAAAGTTACCCAGAAATCCTGTATTAAAGATGCAGCATGCACTTTGCATCAATGTCAGCTCTCACTAAACATCCGTTTCCATGCACTCCATTAGAGTCAAAGAAAGTTAAATTACATTGCAAGCAGAAAAGTCGTAAAATATCGTGCAGTAAAATGTGGACGTTTGTCAAAAAGTCCGTTTATCTGGAATGTTTGTAACATGTATAGACCACGCTGATGAAAGCTTCATACGGAGAAATAAAGAGATCTCATTACACTTGAGAGCAGAAATATGTACGTCTTTTTGAAACTTTTTTTATCGCTTTGCACTTTTAAACCCGCATTGGTGTTGTTGGAAGCTGTGTACTGCAGTTGTTTATTGTAAACATTTAGTGCACTAGTGGCCCGTGCCGGGATCGTGTCCCTAATTTCGTGGTTAAAATAAGCAAAAGTATGCCAAGGTAATTTTTTAATATGAGTCTGACTTAATAAAGGGGTTTGGTTTTATAATATTCCTCCACCTAAAACAAATAGTTAGCTACTTCTCAAACCAGCTGAAAAGCCCGACAAAAACCAACACTAAACAAATAAAGACAATTTCAGGAATAAACAAACCGTACAATTCCAAGCCCGATTTGTTGCGATTATCTAGCTAGTTTATCAAGATTAACGCGGCCTACGCTCACAACTGACGTTCAAATAAATTAATATCATTACGCAACGAATGAACCACTTTAAGCAGCCAATTTTGCTTTGAAAACCCCTAAATTTGACATGCAATCCTTGAAATGTATCTGATTGATGAATAAGTAGCAATTTATTTACTTCCATTAGTGAAAACGTCAGACAAAAATAATCTGAAACGGTATAAAAAAATATGACAGCATAAGCGTTTACTCAATTAGGTACACACTTTTTATTAGTTTTTTTTTTTGCAGAATATTGTGTCGCTTACCGTTTATTAAGTCGTAGAATGTTCTTGCTTTCTTAATGAATAAAATTAAACTGTATGGTTCATCCCAAAATACAAATAAAAATGCAATAAACAATATTTCAATAATGTTTATTTAGCTATTCGGATACCAACAACGTCATTATCAAAACGTTTACACACTGCGCTAGTAACATTGTCCGGACGTGTATTTATCGCGTCATTGCACCATTCCCTTCCTTTTTAATCACTGCAGCGTAAAAAAACAGTTTTCACAGTTGGTTTCAGCGATATTGCTGTATTTAGTCTGTGACACACGCATCTGTTTATAGTAAATGTATCCGAATAGTAAATATTTTAGCCTGTGATTTATTTATGAATGATATTTTTATTTTCTGTGAGAATTTTATAAATATGCATGGGTGTAATATTTGTGTTTTTTAACGTGATTTTTTAATCTAGATACGTTGGAGAAGTCGTAGGTTGTTTACCTCCCTAATGTAATAAAATAACTGGGTTTGAAAGAGTTCAAGCGATTATTTTTCTAATTTGATGTTTTATAAAAAGTACTCAGAGCGTAAGGTTTAGGCATGTTAAATGATCTAAATCATAGGTTCTCAACGGGCGCCTGAGACTTTCAGGGGCCCTGTTTCGGATTCGCGGCAGATGGTATAAAACAAATTGGGGGGCTCTAGAAAAAAATATATATCACAAAGTGAGCAAAATAAAGTTGAGAACCTGGGTCTGAAATTCTGAATGATCTAATAATCTAATGGATCTGATTATAATGGAGTTTATATCGACCACCTCTCGACGTCAAAATCTAACATCCATAATGTGAAACGGCGTAGGTGATTTTGGGCATAGTAATATCACCAAAATCATAAACACGCAATAAAACGTAGTGACTCTATGGCGATAGTTCAATATTTACTCATCATCATCTGTCTAGCCATTTCCCAACTATGTTGAGGTCGGCTTCCAGTCTAGCCGGATGCAGCTGAGTACCAGTATTTTACATGGAGCGACTACCTATCTGACCTCCACAACCCAGTTACTGGATAATGCGAAACCCCTTGGTAAGACTGGTTGTCAGACTTTCGGGCTACTGACGACCCGTAAGACTATCAAAGATCCACGAATGACAGCCGGGACCAACGGCTTAACGTGCTCTCCGAGGCATGGAGGGGACTTGGTATGTAAAGATGGTCACCCATCCACGGACCAACCGCGGCTGGCGTAGCTTAACCTGATCGATCAACCCGTGCGGCTGTTATTACTTAGCCACAAGCTCCTCTTCAATTATAATAAATACTTCAATATTTACTCTCGCCATGAATTATGCAACTCATTAAACGAGTTATTAATACTGCGCGAAATTACGCAGCGGCCCGCGAAATGTTTTGGCAGTAATGAAATAATATTTTTGATGCCCAAATGATAGCTTATTATAGGCTCCCAATCGCGTGGACTCCGCGCGTCGGAATCATGAATGGTCGAGAATTTTTATATTGTATTTTGACGAACTTTGATTATGTTTTGAAGGATGTTTCCACTTATTTAAATTTGTTTTTTATTGGCACTAACTTACTAATTTGAAGTTTTTTTTTTCAAAAGTGACCTTTAGTTAAAATTTCTTATGTTTCCAATAGGGATATATGCTGATAAATCTTAAGTATCCTCATCCCAGCATGCTTTTCATACTGTTACAATTTTCATGTTCCAATATCCCGAAACTGCTCATTCCCTCTTCTAAAATATATGTGTAGATACCGCAAATAATAAAACGCCGCACAAATAAAACTACAAAAGCACCATCAGCAATTTCCACCACCTTAGGGTTGCAACAGATGTGATTTATACCCAATACTTATTCAATACACCATTCGCAGTCGGCGCGTTTTTCTCGCACCGCCCCGCGAGACTTGACGCGATAAATCTCAACCGCGGAGTCGCGCCACAAAAATGTCATTATGTAAATGTACATAGAAATAACACGCGTATGCGTTGCATCGTATGCTGTTACGCGCGCTGTACGCGCTGCTTATCAGTGTTTTTGGGCAGGGCTGTCAAAATATGTTTTGGTGAACTTTCGCAGGCTCGTTCGATCGTAAAACGTAAACTACCTGGCGCATCGGGAACATTCACCTGTAATATAACCTTTACCCGCTACCTGGCCGTGTTACTTACTTTACTATCTATTTAAATAAATGTATTCACATTTCCTGATGTTTTCAATTATCTCTCTACTAAACCTAACAGTTGACGGCCTGCGCAGGCTACTTGCAAGTTCCTAGTCGTTACAGTGGAATCTTGGATTGTGACATAGGCGAATGCTCCCGGTGAGGCAGCGCCTTAAATAAAATAAGAAAATATTCTTTCTAAAATAAATCTTACTTTCTAATTAAATAATTAATTTCTGATAAATTGTTCTCCATTTTCTGATTTTCAATTTATCTACCTCCATTTCTCAACAGAGATAAGCGCTTTACAATAAATGCTCAACGTAACAAAATAAATCCAACTGCAAACACCGCACCGCAGCATAATCCTTGAAAATCAACGAATCTAGACAATACAAGCTTAATAAGCAACACAGAATTAAATGCACTCTACGTCCAACCAGCCGAAACTCCAACATCTTCAATCCTTTGTCCCAACTTGCTAGATATGACAGGCAGACAGGCTACGAACACGTAATAAGCTCAAATGCTATTGTTTAAATCGCGGTTACTACACAACGTTGCCGTTGTAGAGAAACGTCCCGATTACATATCAAAATGGAAATCGTGTTGCTATTGTTTATGCTTGCTTGAGGTTTGTAGAGCGTGTCGTAGCGTGAACTTTGTAAGGGATTGTTATATGTCTTGTTAATGTAGAATTACGGTTTTGACTGGCATTCATATTAACATTGTTTTGGATATGTGGTGTTTGCAATACTGTCACTAACTCCCAGTGTACTAGTTTGAATATGATGTCTCTTTATTTTAGTCACTGCCTGGTTTGTATTTTACCTTATCCATGCAGATATCTTCATTTCGAAGTCTAGCAAAACCTTGTAAAAAATTAAAATGTCTTACTGTGAGAATTGAATAGAATTAAAATATTTATTTATCCACGTAATAAAGCAAGCAGGTTCACTGGTTAACAGCAAATTGAGACGACATGGTAACTTAGAATAGTACCTATAGCTAGTTTATAATACAATATAGAAGTCTACTTTATAGCTTGTATATATGGGTTATTTCCGTATAGACAGATTTTCGTTTCGACAGATTTTCGTTTCGACAGTTTTTTATTTCGTCGGATTTTCGTTTCGCCAGATTCTTGTATCGACAGTAAAAATCACAAGGAGTGATAGATTTAGTTAAAGTGATCTATCCTTCACAAAAACATTGGTTACATAAAACCGAATGAAAATTCACCCATTCCAAAGATGCACACAATACTTACCAATATTTCCAAAGCTGCGAAAATCAACAAAATCTCTTTCGCACATCTGTTTCGTGTTCCTTTCCCTCCAAGCGACACGTAGTAACACTGAGCAGAGTCGCCACCGCTCCAGTTAATCCTGGTGCAGTCGACGCCGCAATCTGACAGGCGGCCACACCACCGCTGCCTACACCGCTTAGGGTCTCGGATTGAGGTGTATACATAGGTAGGTAGGACGAATTTATGTTTGTTTTGTGAAGATTCAATTGTTGGACGTTTATCACGTCCGTAGTATTCTGAAATGTTTTTTGTATTAATAATGGAGTTATTTTTGATTCTGAAGATGGAAGTGAGATGATGCTGAAAAACTACTTCATGCGACGTATTTTGAATCGAAGTTCTATAATGGGATAAGAACTAAAGAATATCTAATCTAATCTAACGAGCCTGTACTGTTCCACTGCAAGGCAAAGGCCTCCCTTTCCCTTTCCCACAGAATTCTGTCTTTTGCGAGTGTCAGCCAGTCCCGCCATCTTCGTCTTGGCCTGCCGCGACGGCGTCGTGCGTTTAGTGAGACCCAATCAGTGCTAAACTTAAGTGGGACTGGGCCGGACATGTTTGCCGCATGTCAGATGACAATTGGGCTAAGAGAAAGAATATATGAAATCCAATTTATTTCTCAGCAGCAGCCTTCTGGAATTTGTGTCGGGTTGATGGCAATAGACTCGCCTTCTATTACATGGGATTTAAACATAACTGGCGAAAAGTGGCTGTATTAATGGCTACACCTCTGCCTAACGTTTCGGGGGAAAAAACGTGATTTTATGTTGTGTTGTGCTTGTGTGACTAAAGAATAGTGTGTACCCTCAGAGTGAAGGTAACGAAGTTAGCCTAATTTGAATACCAACAACAATATTAATTGTACCATTATGATGGTTGCAAATTAAAAAGAAACTACTGAAGCTAACATTTCCAAAACAGAATATATTAAATTTTATAGAAACACTATCGATCGACGATAGTTTTCAGTTAAAGAACGTGTTTCAAGAAAACACAAAAATACTTACGATATACGATATTGTTAAAATATTACCCTCGTATACCTTACAAAATAAAAGCTGTTTAAAATGTAAGGCTTGCTGTATATTTGGCAGCAGAAGTATGCACGTTGAGCCGATAAATATTCACGAGCTATATACCACGTGTCCATTGAAGAATATTTAGTGACATGAAAATGTGGAGTCAATGTGGCCTCTATTTTCTTGCTGTTTGAAAATATTTTGAATTTGGGTAAGATAGAAGAGAAATCCAATAAGAATTTCGAATTTTACCTATATGTCCATAGTAATATGAAAAATATGGTAAACAATCTTATTAGACAGTCATCAAGGCGGTAATGATGGTTGCAATACAGCTAGACAAACATCTAAATTACTCTACTTCTTCTCTACTTCTCTAAAATAATGCATCATATCGTCCATTATAATATCATAGAGTACGTACAACCAAGTGAACTTTACCACCATACCAACGACATAATACCATGCACTACAGAACATTCCGTCATTACATAATTCAATACTCGATTTTCATTACTCTGCGTAACACTGGCTGCAACAACGTACGCCAACCCTATCGCCGCGAATTGGGGTTCAACTGGAATATGGTATTTCTCATTTCCGCACACTCCCGGAATTCCTCTTGTATATTTATTTTTATTCGTATTTGTATTCGTTTCCTGTAACGCAGTATATTTTTCGCGACGTTTCTATTCGCCGTATCCATCAGGGGGTTGCGTTCATTTTGTATGTGACGCAACGCGTTCTGAGTTTAAAATGTCATATTTGTTTTGGGTTTGTTTGTTTTAATAAAATTGTGGTGGTAAATAAATAATTGAGGGGATATGTTTTACAAAATTTGAGTGTCATTGTTATTGATTTTAAAGCGGTATATCGTGTTCTGGGCTGTGTATAGTTCTGATATAGGACTAACAGCATTTTATTCTTAAATTGTGTTTTCTTGTTTTTGGAACTGTCACGTCTGACACAGTCAAATCCAACTATTTATGTCTGCTCATTGCACGATAGAATATTTATTCCTGAATTGTGCCGTAATGTCGCAAAATTATATTCAGTTACTTTACATGTCAGTCCGAATTAAAAATGTGACACTGACAAATAAACAAACAAACATATTTTATTTCATCAAATGGCCAGGCGGTTAGGCGGACCAGACAAAACGGTTTAGGTTGATGTCAGCTCAGCGTTGGTCAAAGGTGTATGCTATTTTGGTCTACAAGGACCAAAATATGGTCATTACTTTGCAATAGTCTGTTCAGTGCCGTAGCTTCAAAAGGGTGTCTTGACTTGATAAAAGAAATAATTTGAAAACTGATGAAGATAATACACACACGATAATAACATAAGGCATACGACCTTCTACCAAACTGCTAAATGTAAATAGGATCTCAAAATACCCACGAATCCAATAAAAATAATCATAAATTCTACACGCACTTAAAATTCGCATACGTTAACACTTCTAAAAACAGCTTCCATATAAATCATGTTTTATTTAATATAAAACACCGATATATTATACTTATAAAAAGCACGTGTAAATCACACGCACGTGTCGACTACTAAATCTGTCGTGAATAAAAAAGGCGCGCGGGAGCTGCGACTTGTCGTAAACCATGAGGAAACTCCACTTTATGGTGGCATAAGGCCAAAGGGGGCAACGTTTCTGTACGCATTTTATAAACGTCAAAGGTAAGGGAGAAATGTTACCACCAGCAGTGGAAGGGTTAACGGATTTAGTTGAGGTCTTTACTTGGACCGCTCGAGTAATTCTCCCAATAAAAAAAACCTTGGTAAATAGAGACAAATTATAAAAAATTATGACCGAGATCACTAGCACTAAAGGGAATTTCTTCTCTTAATGGCCTAAACAAACAAAAGCAAAGAAAACGAGCCAAGTAGCCACCATTTCTCTCTATTTCCCGAACAAATAAAGAAATTATACCACAATACTATTCTTATTATTCAGGTCCACATCCCTTCTTAATAATAGAAGACGATAACTTTCTCGAGCATGCAAGCCATTAAGCCTAAGCGAACAAATCACCAATGAAAAGCACTTTTGTCTTATCCAGCATGTAATACAAAAATCGCGGACCCCTTGCCCAAACTTTTCCATCAGACAGACAATACAAACATCATACGTAGACGTGTTTAGGGTGAGTCTTCTCGACCGTAAATAGTGCGTAAGTTATAAGCTTACTGTTTAGCACAAATATCATTACAATAACATGACGATTATGATACCTGATAGGTAGGTAAATGAAGTAAAATGAGTATGTAGGGATCATAGCAGGTGGTGTTCTGTAGTTGAGTTATGTTTTGTATGTATGTGGATATATTATTACAAAAAATAATCAAATAATTGTTGTATTACTAATCTGGGCCGAACATATTGCCTTGAGGGACCCAAACTCTCTCGACTTTCAGTGTGGTGCAAATGCCGGCGCGCGGTATTTTACACGCTGGTTTCTTGCTAAAGAAAAGTTTCTAAATCAATCAAGCGTTGACTACACAAAGACCTCAATTGCGTATAAAATAAAACCGTGAAAACTATGTCGAAAGGTTTTTGCTAATCGGAGAAAATAAAGTTAGCTTATTGTTTATTTAACAGCAAATGGATACGAAGCGTAGAAAAAGCTCTTTATTTATTTCAATGTTTTACAAAAAAGAAAAAAAAATACCCAAAAACTTTTCTAAAATATCAACAAAACCCGTCAACTTATACCAAGCCCTGAAAGTTGGAAAAAAAGGTCCGATTCGCTGTACAAAAGGAGCATCTACCGCACGCAACAATGCTGTGATCTCTCTAATGAAGAGTTTTGTACACAAAGGGACGGCCCAACTCTTTTATTAATACCTCATGTTATGAGCCAGCAGTTTGCCATATGTGGATGATCGTTATATCTGGTGGATAAGGTAGATATTGTTGTCCTTGTTTCTTGTCGGGTTCAGCTAAGAATAGAACATTATTGCTTAGGGTTGCATGTCTTTTGAAAGGACTATTATTGGAAAGTCCTGTGTAAATCTAGTGACCTTAAATAAACTGGGACCCTCCCTGGGCTTAAGGACCTAGGCACGTGGCAATCGCTTTCAATTGTTATTTTGTTTATGTATTTTCATTTGATGCGTCATGTTTGCCGCAAATAAACATATTTTCTTTCCTTCTTTCTTTCAAACGATTTCGTATTTCTCCTACGACTTTCAACAGGATTGACATACATAAGCTTTTCGGTGGCCTACATCAATCCAATATATTTTTGACTTTTCCATCATCGTTATCGCTGATTGATGTCACTTTGTCCATGCCCTCTTGGCACTTGTAATAACAACTGCTCTCTATGCTCGAACCTAGCTTAAATAATTATTTTCTTTCAGAACAGTACTGGTCACTCTTCCCTAAACAAACTTTACTCTGGATTAGTGTCTTCTTTGCCTTAATCAACTTGTACAAGTCTGGTCATCTCAGGCAGTTTCAGTTTTTTTTTTTTTTTGTGTTTATTTACCTTCCGAAAATCCACTCAAAAGAAGGATAAACATACATTCCTTTGACGTACATATGTTCAAAGCATTACAGGCGTCGTCGTTTGCAATTTTTCACATAAAATATTCACACAACGGATGTTGCGTGAGTGAATGCATCACGGTGCCACTGTGTAGGGCCGAGCTGTATAGTTCACGTACACTGTTTTATAGGGTAACTAGGACTTCAGCCGATAGGGTTAAAGCTACTTGATAAATAGAACAAAGTAGTAGGTATTACGATCACACCTATACCTACATATTCCTGATGATATTGGAGAGCTTAATATTTGCATAATTTATTTAATAAGGATGGTGCTATGTGATACGTCCCAAAATAACGGTGGCATTAATCATACAATCATAATACTATTAGCATCACGCACAAATTATGATACCTATATAGAGCATTTCGAATAACAGAAATAAATAATAATGTAAACCAACAAGCAAAGCTGCTTTAGTATAAGTTCTAGACAAAGCTTGCCAACTCAGTATCGGAAGAATTCAAAACGATATCTTATGATACAAGCAAATGCATTGTAAGCACAGCTTCTGTGCAGCCAAAGGTAAAATTAACCGTTTCCCCTCCATCATACTCAGTTAAAAAGCGCGCTTGAACGCTATTTTTGATAGTTCTAAAGGCCTTCCTCTATTTTATTGCCATCATTTTACCAAACAATACTAGCTTCGCAAACATAATTCCGCAATTTACCAATTCAAAATTCACTTTAACACTACTCAATAGAGCCCATAATTGGATGGGTTTCGGCAGTAGGAAACCAGAAAAGTTTTTTCATGTTTGGCTGTTTGCCACTGGTTGGCTAGCTAAAAAATCCCCAACAAATAAAAGGTGTAAGAGTTGAAATGTTTTGAATTCGGTTAGTTCTAGCGTGAAGTTATGGACAGTATTTTGATGAGAACTACAAATATTTTAACTATATGAAATAATGGTTATGTATGGAAATAAAAATTGTCATGAGCTAAAAACTAGTCAGTATGTAGGTAATAAAACTACTGACTAGTGAAAACTGTTTAGTGAATGAAAACATAATAATGACTGAAAAATTCAAATTGCACTTAAATATAAAACCAGAACTCCGCAGAATTGCGAATAAAGTAATTCATTGTATATCGCTAGATGATAGAGGCCTGTTGGTTTGCGGGCCATGACAATAAGGAAAAGAAACCGAGAAGACGACGGAAGATTTTCCACTACTTGTTAAACTGGCATACAATATCATTCCTCCCGCAGATGCAAACTCTTCTAAAAGCTAGCATTTTCTAGATACATAAATGTTTATATTCCAATTGCACTTTAGCTTAGCGTTTCCCAACACCTTTAATTTTGTTTTTACCGTCGCTGCGTCGTTACTTTTACTGGTGTTTCTTTTTTTCAATATCATTTTTTACATTACTACTCTTTTTACCCGACCTAGCGACAGCAAAAACATAGTTATTTTTTCTAATTAGTAACTATCTTGCATATAGAATATTACCAGCCTGAAACTATGACCAATGTGTATCTAGTACCTTATAATATTTCGTGCAGCTTACCTCTATCTCCTTCGTGATATACCTGATGATTTTTTTACCGTCTCGAAATTCTTACAGAGTGTTCTACCTGTGAATATGAACAACATACATTATGGGACCAACTCTGAAATCACGAAAAAAAAATCGTCCGGTAAATTAGATAGTTTCAAAATGATACTAACATTTCGCTCGCAGTGCTGAATCTAATTCACATTTGAGGTGCGAGCTCAGTTAGAATCAGATCCATCAAAACTGTTACCCAATAATGGATGTTGCATTGTGGCCAGTAGCTAAGCATTTTATGACTAGAAAGTCTCGACACAATGGGCTCTTTATGAAGCACTCTGATACTAACGTTATATTTAAACGTCGTGGCGAGTGTAAGATATGACGCTTTTGCACCTTAGCACTTAGAAAAATAATGAGTACCATAAGCTAGAACTTATGGTTCATATATCTCAATGCCCAAGGCATAATATGTTTAATATTTTACTCTTCTTTCATACTTATATTAGGTTATTTTTATGCTTCCAGGGCCACATAAGAATAGAAAGCACTATTGTTGACCCGGAACCGACCATCACTCTAATTTTAACTTATCCAAAACATAATCTTATCTCTCCTAAAATATACTGTCCTTACACCGAATATATGACCCAGGGACGACTCGGGGCAGGCGACCCCATGCAAGACCGATTCAAATCACGAACGTAAACAAAACCGTTTTTACCGCCATTCAACGGCGGTTATGACGTAATGAATTAAAAAGGTAACAATGCTGAATGTTTTACGAGTATTAATTGTGAGTGATTCCGAATGACCGGATCACGCGATCCGTGTACACTATACTGTTGACTTGGAGGTGAAAAAGTGCGTTTCTACGCATACCTCTAAGCCAGTTTTTGCTGTTACTGCGTAATTAAATCTTAGTATGGAGAATTTTACTGCTGATTGCGATAGTAGCGCGATTGGGCTGTTTCGTATTAGGGAAGAAAATTGCAATGTTAATTAAAAATGGGGGCACACGCCTTAGCTACGTATTTATAATGATGATGGTATAAACTGATAAAAAAACAAGTAAAAATAAGTAAGTATAAACACGATGAAAGATATAGAAATCATAAAGCATAACGATACAATGTGATAGATACACAATAAAATCTTTTCAATATATCATTACAAATACTACAAGACGACGCTATCAATTATTTAATACAAACAGTATGGAAACAGTTTCGACAAACACGAACACAAAATAAAATTCCAACAACAACAGAAAATTGAAAAGAATCAGAAAAATGCTTTTATAAAATTCGGTACGAAAATAATAAAGCGACATGACAGGCTAAGTCTAAAACCATAGGCTTATTCATGCTCCGAAGGGCATTCTATCAAATGTCAAGCGGCGACCTTTTTGGAATTGTTTCCAGCGTGGCCATCGTCCCGTGAAATCAACGGTATCTTTACAATATAAACATCCTTTGCAATAGCAAGATCTGCCTCCGGCGTATCGCATTTGGTTTTTTTTGTTTTGATGTGAACATCGGGCTTTATAGAATTGGAGTGGACGTCGGGAAATGTAGTATGAAATGGCATGACGTTTTGAAGGTCTTTATAGTATTCAGACTTGTGTTTAGATTCACATGGTATTGAAATAGCGTCTAAAGGTTTATTGTGTTTGACGATCTCCGTAGTGCTACATTTTGTACAGCTCACATTTTTAGCACCCTGTAAAACGTTTTAGGTGTGATTTAACTTTAATTTAACCCTTATGTCATTGCTCTCTGTTTCTCATGGACCTCCCCCAAGCACCGCCACTTCGACCGGTTGTGTGTTTTCTGCATCCAAGGGATTCCTGCCTGTAATAATATTCGATACAATTTTAGAAAACATCCCAAATATAACACTGAAAGTTAAAATTAAACTCAGTTTGTCAAGCCCAATGAAAGTCTCACTTTGTCGAGGATGGTCAATAACCATTCTATTGTACCCAAGCCTCAATTAGAATAAGTTCTGTCCCTCTGTTCAGTGGGTTCTCTTGGGTAAAGGAAATCGTTTGGAAAACTTGGCGAGTTTGACGATCGCTTCGTGAAATAAACACGTAAGAGACCGCGCCTGGAGGTTTCCGTGAAAATGGGCCCAAGCTTTCCATTGAAATCCTCTCGAATTGTAACAAAACCTTCAAAATTTTGAGGATCCAATTATATGGAATTACGAAATTATTAATATTATTTGAAAGTAAATTGTCTTGTTTATCAACTAAAGGTTTAATAATTGTATTAACTTTTATTTACCATTTTCTAGCATGAAACAGACAAACACCACAGACACTTTCAAACACCAGTCTAAAAGCGTACCCCTCATCAATCAATCAATTTATCTGACACGCTCTTTCAATACCAGGCAGTACAACGAATATAGGATTCATATACACCCAATATATCCCAGTGGAAAACAAACATGAAATCACACTCAAAAGAAAGGTAAAGCTGGCAATAATTAACGGGAAATATTTAGGAACTGATCTTCTAAAAACTTACTGACCTACTAATGACGGACGCTTTTTAAAACTGCTGAACTTCTAAAAACTTTGTGCGCTTCTAATAATGCACACTTTTCTAATAATTGAGCCTCTTTTTTATGATTATTGCATTTTCTCACAGTTGGTCCCAGTAACTAAGCCAGGGAACCCTGACCAAATGGGTTAGATTAGGCTAACCATTTGTTATCAGTTATTTATTAAATATCTAAAGAAATCTTTTCCAACATAGATAGTAGATAAAGAGATGCAGACAGCGTGTGTAAGAGTAAAAGAGAAAATAAAATGCCTAAAATAAAAATAATAATAGGAGATTATACGCATATACATACAAATAAACATACTTCTAGAATGTTAATAATCAATAGTTATCTTCATGATGTCTGTTTATTATTTTCATTAATATATAATCTGATAGAAGAACTTAGTGACTAAGTGAGAAAGAAAAAAATGTAATAATTAATTAACTGACAACTCGTACACATATTCAATAAAGCTGATTTTGGCCCTATAGAGAATCAGTGAACCATCAATCCACCAATTTACTTGACGTGCACTTTATCAAGCCAATGTACTAGGCAGCCATAAGTCGGTAGGAGGCAAACGCAAGAGTTATCTAAACAATCCGGCAGAAGAATGTTAATAGTTTGGAACAATAAAGTATTGGCCGACACGCGACCGCATCACGCTAGGGAGAAGTATGCGGGGTGTTTGTACAGTACTGCCGTTTTTCAGGAAGCCTGGTATTAACATGATTGCACTTAATGCATTGGTTTTATGTGTTTTCAACATTTTCCTGGAAAACGTGTGTGGTTTTTACAAAATATCGGGAATGAAAAATGCAGCGGCAAAATAGAAAACGAATATTGACGTTTTCATCATATTGTATTCCGTTGCGTCGCTTGCAATTGTTCATAAAATATTCGAAATAAAATAGTTTCAAGTGTAAATAACTTCACGTGTCGAACACGCGACCTACATATTTAATCACCCATATTGAAGAAAATATATTCATTTTTCCGATACCTAAACATGGAGAATTTTCAATTTTAAGCCTCTGTGAGACGGGTGTTACGCCGATGGCATTAAAATAAAATACGAGCGGTGTCGTCCGTCGACACGTAAGCGCCATCCATCACCAGGCCGTGTGCAACCCCCTTTACAGGCCTGTGTAGACGAGCGACAAAAGTCAAGGAATTTGAGCAAGTTTTTTTTTTTTAATTATGGTAACATCGATCAAGAAATGACAGCGAATTAAGCTTATAAAAGTTGAATATCGAATTTCGTAATGGAACGGTTTTAATTTTTAAAAGCAACCATAATACAAGTAGGTATTTATTTTCAACAAAGTTTTTGTGTGGTCTAGGTAAAAACATTAGGTATTTGTATCTTTGTCTTAATTAAAGATAAAATGTCAAATAAAAACTTTCGCAGAATTCGTCAAACTGTTCTGTCCACAGCACAGTTAGAGCAACATTTCCTTTCATTACTTGACAGTTACAAAAACCCGTCCCTTCCCCCGACTTTTTCTATTTGTCTATTTTCAAATATTCACAAAGTCGTCTGTCTGCGCGCTGCTATGCATCACAGTCGCTCCGCATCGCACCATTGACGGAAGAGCGAATTTTTGAAAAATGTAAAAAGGTCACTTCGGTCGTCACGTACAGCGCATTTATTACGACTTCGACTTCCTTCAGAACGGCTTTAACACAGAACGGACGTTATAAATGGTTTTGCTTATTTTTCAATTATTCGATCGGAATGTATGAAATATGATCGGAGGTACGATCTGCGGACCGGAAGGTGGCTCTTTCATCATTAATTTTTCTGTCGGAAATGGTACCGGAAGTGAATGTGATTGAATAATGTACTGCAATATTGTTTGTTTATTGGGGTTCTTTTGTAGGTATATTGATTGATAGATATTTGGCAAGTCTGGCCTTAAATTGTGTGAAATATGGCAGATATATTTTTTTAAGGAATTCTGGGAGTTGGTGTTGTCGCGTAATTTGTCAATATTGCAGTTTAAGAATATGAAATATCGTTATTCGAAGTAAATGTTGTAACACTTTTAAGGTGTAAAAAGGTTTCCAAGTGCATTTTTTACATCTAAACCGGTGTTACCTACGATATTAATTTATTTCACAATTAATATTTTAGTCTTTCATAGTTAGTATATTTCATGTTTCTATACAGTAAAAACCTAACATAATCAGCCTATAATATTCCCATTGCTGGGACACAGGCCTCCTCTCTGTGAGAGGGAGTGGGCCTTAATCCACCACGCGGGCCCAGTGCGGGTTGGTAGAGGTTCACCGTTTGGTTTTTTATGTTATACACTTAATACTAACAAATGAATAAATACAGGTAAATAAGAGCTAAGCTATGTAATTTGACATGTACTCAGAAATCAACTGAGTAACTTATTAAAGCTAAACTTTCGTTAGTGACGACATATAAATAAATAAATATAACTGTAGAGTAGACTGATGATTTATCATCGTAACTGTACTTTGGGGGTCGAGAGGAAACTAAAACTTGTCTGGAAAATAAAATGCACTCTCGACCCCCAAGGGTCGAGAGGAAACTATAGTTAGGGGTCCAGTGGACACATTATTTATTGGGGTCGAGGGGCCGAGAGTGGACTAAACCATTTGATTACTATTTGCGACGTTGCCAACTTTTAGAATGCACGCTCTTAAGACCAACACATTATTTTGGTGCTTAAACTATAGCAATTTTTACTTTGTCACCAGGACATCAACAACAAAATGCAGTGGAGGCTCACCACACCGAGAGAGGCGGCGCCGGGACGAGGACTCGACCAGTCTGCAAGGCTTCAGCGCGGCCTTGCACCGCGCATCACCGCCGCCGCCGCCTGCGCTGCTGCGGAGACTAGGGGTCAAGGAACCTACGGGAGTAGGGAAGGTAAGTGATACTTAAGAAACTAAAGTAATTTTATTGTGTTCTTCATCGCTCGTATCGTCATGAACTTGTACATTACGGTAAAACCGTGTGGTCTGGTAGAATATTAGCCAGTCAGCAGACGGTACTGATGGTTTAATTATTTAGGCCCTAAATTTTAGGTAGGTCGATCTCGCCACTCGTGAAGCAATAATTACGAATAGTCGAAGTAAGAAGTCTAGGTATCTCCGATCAAAGGACGAAGTTACATTAAGAAAATATCTACAAATATGTTTGAGCAGCGGGGTTATTTCGTAACTCGCTAACAATAGGAATGCCCTTAATTTTGACAGTTCAACAACATCCATTGCGTTATTTATGTTGATGAGCAGACTAACTTGTCGAACATACGAAGCAATGGATTAGCAATGTTCTTGAATATAATTCAGATTGTGATTGATAGTGTGTTACGTAATTCCCTAATTACGTAACAGAACAACTCAATAACACACAAAAATACACACACAGACAACAGATCAACTCTTTCAACATCATCAAAATAAACGTTTTAACCGATTAAATCTTGAGTTGTACAACCATTAATCAATTTAAGACTATTCTGAGACCGTAAATTACAGCCTACATACTTTTGAATGCTTAAAAAACGAGCAACCAGCCGCTAAACTTAACAGCAACTCATCAACCAGCCGCTAAACTTAACAGCAACTCATCAACCAGCCGCTAAACTTAACAGCAACTCATCAACCAGCCACTTAATACAAATTCGCGATAAAGAAACGGAACGCTTCTCTTAGTCACGGTGCCATGATTTAAGAGGGGTTCAAGAAACACTCTAATTGGTTGTACCTAATGAGACAGCTGATGATCTCGCTAATGAGTCGCTTAACGATGCCGCGGCCAAGGAATATCGCTTTGTTCAGATCAAGGAGCATATAGTGTAGTTGTGTGCGAAAGATTTATGTCCTGAAGGAGTATAAAGGAGAGATACGAATAAAGGAACGTAAGTGTGTTTTCATGGACACGACTGAATGGCATTGGAACGGATTTCCAGTTTAACTGAAATTTAAACTTGTTAGGTGCACAGGTAATGTAAGTCAAGATTTTATTTATTTACTGTCTGTAAGCTTTTAGTGTGTGTCAACCTACTGCATAGCTTTTATCTTCTATTATCTTGGCAACTTCGATGTTTCCTGCTGCTTTAATAGTTTTATTGCATTAAAATTGATTATTCTGCACATTACAAAAAAACCGGTCAATTGCGAGTCGGACTCGCGCATCGAGGGTTCCGTACAAATTTACGGTTTTCGGATTTTTTCCTTTACTTTAGCTACGTGACACTGCTTCTTGCCAATCTTCATGATTCTAGGTCAACGGGAAGTACCCGATAAATTTTGATTCCTCTGAGTGTCGAAATACGTATTTTGCCGCATAAACGGCCGTATTTTTCACTTAGAAGTTTGATTTTTTTCACAGCTTCAAGGGACTGTAGACCTGAGTATATGGTTTTAATTTCAACTCGATACCTCCACGCGTTCCCGAGATAAAGGTTCTTGACAGACAGCCAGACAGACGAACATTAAAGTGATCCTATAAGGGCTCCGTTTTTTCCTTTTGAGGTACAGAACCATAAAAAATTACATGATAATGTCTTCTTCTATGTTTTATTATTTTGACACACAATTTCTCAACAGACTTACATGTCGGTCTAGTGGTCGCAAGCGCTACTGCAGATCATGAGATCCTATGTTTGATTCCAAGGTCGGGTTTTTCTCTCAGGAATTTCTCAGTAGCAACCTGGAGTCTGGATTTGTGTGATGGCAATAGGCTACTACATGGAACTTAAAATGACTGGAACCAAAATCTAGGTGTACTATAGACCCACCTCTGCGTAACCCGTCGGGGATTACAGGCGTGATAATACAATTTCTCAAATAATACGCTAGCAAAGTTCCTTTTCATAAATCAAGAATCTTACGTTTGTAAATCAAAATCCAAGTCGTTTTGTAAGTCCAGCTGATGTATTTCCAAGAAATAGGCGTGATAATGGTAAATTATGTCAATTAACGTGTCAAACTACTTTGGCGCGCAGGAGTGTTTACTATATGGCCCCAATTATCACACTAATCCTACTAATACCAGTATCCTACTAATGGATGGATGGATGTTTGTTACTGTTTCACACAAAAACTACTGAACGGATTTGGATGAAAATTAGGCACACAGATAGTTTATAACCAGGATTAACGCAAAGGATAATTTTTATCCCGATCTTCCCACGGGATCGAAACTTATGCGGGTGAAGCCGTGGAGCGTAGCTAGTAATATTATAAAGGCGAAAGTTTGTGAGTGTGTGTGTGTGTATGTGTTTTTTTACTTCTTCACACTCAAACGGCTGGACCAATTTTGGTAAATTTTGTATGGAGGTAGCTGACACCCTGGATTAACATACCTATGGGCTACTTTTTATCCCGATATACTCACGGGATCGCCACTTATGCGGGTGAAACCGCGGGGCGCAGCTAGTCTACAATAAATTACCAAGTGGTTAGAAAGACTTGACAACAAGAGTAGAATGCGTGAGTTTTTGATAGATAAAACGTAGGGAGGTACTACAGTATGACTGAGTTTTTATCAGAGACAAGAATTGCCTGAATTGCTCTATAATGATGGATCTGGCCTACTGGCTTTTGGTTAATGTTAATAATATAAATGTTGCATGTTGAATGGTGAAATATGGCTAAGCTTTAATGTATTTTATTATAATAATAATTATAATTTATTTAAGTCAGACACGGTGATCCATATTTAAGGAATAAAATACATGCCACAATAATATTATTATAACTAAATTTAAAAGTTGAAGTACCTACATAAAAAAAATATGTATTACCCATATTTGCAAAATAAATGTCTATTCTTTTCTACGCTAAAATCCTTTAACACAAAATTGGAACAAGGCAGCCGTATTGTCGAGTCTCCGATAAAAGAGGTCGTTACCCAAGCCCTTAGAAGATAACGCGAAACTCGATTTATGTCACATTAATGCGTGTCTTAAACAGCCTATATACAGCATTAAAGCCAACGTATCTGAGCAGGGAATTAACCTTTACAAAGCTTGTGATGGTTATTACGACCGGGTACTAATTGTACATAAAAAGCTTAGTACATCTGACGCGTTAATTAGTGTGAAGTAATGCCGTAACTATCTTGGTGCTAAAAACTCTTTTTCAACTGTTTTTTCTGACAATAATACGTGTTTTGTTGGAATATGAAAATATTTTACATAGAGCATTATAGACGTTTTAGGCCAATGAGGTAATGTGAAATCTTGCTCTTGCTCAATGCAAGTCTGGAAATTCTCAAGGAAATATTAAATGCCAACTCTAGATCCAAGTAGACATTCAAACAAAAATGAACCTTACAAAACATAATCTGGAATAATATATTATTCAACCGATAGATATTCCCTACGCGTTACATTCATAAACTACTTATCAATACAACGCTCATATTTCCAATCACTACCAATAAACAACGATTCCAACGCTTTAACAAAATACTATATAAACAAGGCTTGATCATCTCTTATTTAGTTAACCGTTCAATGCTTTGGCTGGGTCTAAATTCTAAAAGACCATTGGTCGATTGGAACGCGAAACGTGCTCGACGGACAGACCGCTAATGTCATAAGACAGCGGCTAACGAGGCGCACTGCGGGAAACGCTACTGGAATCCCAGGAGTATTCCAGACTCACGTAGTAGGAACGAACTGTCTGAGGAACTTTGAATGTTGCATGCGAGTTCGTATCAAAGTCTGTATTTGACTTTCTGTATACGGGACTCTGTTATGAAGATTGATTTTGTGATACTGGACTTGGTTTCAGTTCTCGAAAAAGACTAGCTATTTTAACCAGACGTAGGTACCATATAATAACCATTACAGAGATTTTGACGACACGGTTGGCGCAGTGGTTGAGCGATTGACTGCTGCGCAGCATGTCCCGGGTTCGATTCCCGCACGGAACAAATATTTGTACGACCTACAAGTATTTGTTCCGGGTCTGGGTGTTTTATCTATAATATGTATGTATTTACAAAAAAAAAAAATGTAAATAAGTAGTTTATCAGCCATCTCGTTACCATAACACAAGCATTCGGTTGCTTAGCTTGGGACTATATGGCGATGTGTGAAATGTCCAAAGATATTATTAGATACTCAATCTCTAATGTGTAATGTTGTGGATGTACCTACAATTAAGTAAATTCGTCATTAAAATGCACATGGAATGAACAAGCAAACAAATAAAGCTAATATGTGAATGTCAACTCAAACGCACCTTTTACGTGAACTTAAAGTTCCACAAAGGTTACTTTTTCTGTTTGTTAAAGTTTACCATAACAAGTTTAGTTACACCTCCTGAAAGTCCTTTTTACAACTAAAATAGGTATTCCTTAGTCGTTTTTACAATAAAATAAAACAAAAGTTTTGTGTAGTGAACGTTTTACCCCATCTTACAACTAATCCAGTCCACGTCCACACCGGTAATATTGCCAAGTAGTGGCAATTCTTTCACGCCTGCGAAGGCGCGGCGTGCAGCGTTGCAGTTTATTTAGTTATTTACACCCGTTGTCAATTACTGCGGCGACGCCGACGGTAGGGTTAATGTGATAAGTGACGCGCTAACAAGATGTAGGTGCAAGGACATCGCGTCAAAGGGTTAATGGCGAAGAAAGAAGTGTTAAAAATAATTGAATTTTAAATGTTGATACGTTGGTATCTTGCAGGTAAAATTATTTAGGAGGAACATATTTTTATTTAAGAGTAGTGTTAGTATTTATTCTTGTTGTATTTCATTTCCAAACAATTTTTTTTATAATTACACACATCAAAAGTGTCTAGGGATCAACATATATTTTTGCAATAACTTTTCTCCTGATTGATATTAATTAAAATTTTCTTTAAGGATTCCTCAAATAAAGTGTTTCGTTTGTCACAGTAACGATAAACCAAGTCACCTTTGCATTAATAAAGAAATTTGCCATTTTCCTAATAAAGGGATTTTTGACATTTGAACCACTAACACAAAAGTTCGAAAAAAAGACTGAAATAACAGTTTTCTTTAAAATTTTATTGGGTAACTTAAACAATTAATAATCCGTGTTTCTACCGCGAACACTAACAACACAAGAACATCGGTTTGGCATACTCAAAATGAGTTCATCCAAATCACGCTGTGGAATGGCCGCCCATGTTCGTTGCAACAACAAAAAAAGGTCTTCTTGCGACTGGATACCCTCCATATTCGGCAGAGCTCTTCTCTGTAGCATATCCCATGCATGCTCAATCGGGTTCAAGTCTGGCGACTGAGCAGGCCAGGGCAGGACATTGATGTTAGCTGCGGCGAGAGTCTGTCTTACAACTCTTGCGGTGTGCGGTCGTGCATTATCATGCATTAACTGAAATAAGGGACCGATTTGCACTTGTAGAGGAACGTTGACGTCTGATACAATCGTCTCAGCATAAATTTGAGCGTTGAGGTTGCCTCTGATCCAAATCAACTCAGTTCTTCCGCCGATCCAAATACCCGCCCATACCATGATGGTTCCACCACTATAAGGATGGACTTCCTGGCAGGATTTTAATCGCTGTTGGCGTCCAGGGGTTCTCCAGTGTCGTATACGTCTTGTATCCGGTCTCATACCAAAACGAGACTCATCAGAAAAGCACACGAAACGCCATTGTTCTTCTGCCCAATTTCTGTGTTCAAGAGCCCATTGATATCGAATCCTACGATTGTGCATTGCTATAGGTGGTACCCGTAGCGGTCTTCGGGAATGAAGGTTCACTTCATGCAAGCGGTTTCTGACTGTTTGGTCGCTAATTAAGTTCCCTGAAGAGTGATGAAGCCTCACGGCTAACATCATGGCGGTTATTGTTGGAGCTCTTCGAGTTAAGATTTGAATGTATCGGTCTTGTCTCCGTGTGGTGCAGCGATACCGTCCTCCATGGCGCTCAGCCACGGTACCAGTGCTTCGGTAACGTGTCCAAAGTCGACTGATAACACTCTGACTTGTATTCAGAGCTAAAGCCACAGTACGTTGCCGGGAACCAGCTTCTATCATTCCCACGGCTCTGAGCATTTCTTCCCTGCTTAAATGACGTCGCCGCTCCATAATAACGTTGGTTTTAATCAGTAGTAGGGAAACAGTAGCACTAATAATGTCTTCAATGCGTTGTATGTTTTTATAGGGAAAATATTGACAGCTGATTTTCATCTTTTACTCGAATTTGATTCACAGTTCCTGATTCAAATTATGAAATGCACCAAAAAGGATCCATATAAATTTATAAAATCATAAATTTATTACAAAGCCACATCTCAATCTCAAGAAATCCGCATAAAAATGCTTGATCCCTAGACACTTTTGATGTGTGTATGTCAGTATAGCGTCGTGTCGTCAGATTTTCAGAGACAACCAGTCTTACCAAGAGGTATCGCACTGCCCAGTTACATGGTTGTGGAACTTGTGGAGGTCAGATAGGTATGCGCTCCATGTAAAATACTGGTATTCAGCTGCCTCCGGCTTTTACGCGAGTATAACCTCTATTAGTCTCAATAAGTGTTATAAATAACTATTAGGTACATAGAAGTTTCCCCTACCTACCTACTATACTAATATCTCAGATAAGCCCTAGTATCATTTTCATCCCATTGTTCCACTAACGCCGCGCTTAAGATGCCAATGAACATCATAACTTAGCACAATGTAGCAACACCAAACAGAAACAACACACTCCTTTATAGCTAAATAATTTAAGTACATTCCAAAATCTAAAATACCAACCTAAAATAACAATAGTGTAAGCCGAAATCGGTCCATAAATTAGCAAATAACTAACATTTGTGTAAAATATAATTAGACTTTACTATCCAAATTAATGCATACAAACTATGTAGTACTGCACATAAACATTTAAATAGCGGTCGTAATTAACATTTCATTTAATGTAGTACAATGTACCATAAATATTCTGATCTTTTTATAGACAACTTATACTAAAACTAGTTTGTTTTTGTAACCCGGTAAACCCGGAAGAACGGACTTATCCCTTTTACGATTAAAATATTGATCCGTGTGGAAATATTTACCAAGTGTTAATTTTAAAATATAACAGTTATTGTTGTGGATACATTGTTAATTATTTGATTGATTGATGGTTAATTAATGCTCTTAATTGATTGTGAATTTATAATAATCTGTTTTCATTTATAGTTGCGGAAAAATTAAATTCTTTTAAATGTTTAATGTAATTAGTATATTCCGCCCATAATTTTTTCACTGCTGGGACACGGGCCTCCTCTCTGTGAGAGGGAGTGGGCCGTAATCCACCATGCGGGCCCAGGTTGGTGACTGTCACATGTCTACGAATTATACTAGGACATGCCGGCTTCCTCACAATGTTTTCCTTCACCGTTTTTAGAGCAGGGCCTATCTGGGTTCGAACCGACGACCTACAACTTGTAAATCAGGGCCTTTACCACCGGGACGCGCGCTATCAATTAATGTAATTGCTTGCCATGAAATCGGTTGAATAGGCATGTGATACGGAGGATTGAGAGAAACGTCATGAGAAAAGTTTTAAGTATGACCGTGGACGGCTATAAGAGTAGGGGAGGACCAAAGAAAAGATGGATGGACTGTGTGAAAGACGATATGACTAGAAACTGCGTGACTACTGAGATGACGGCTAATAGAGAAGTATGGAACAAAAAGGTATATTGCGAAGACTAAATTGAAGAAAAAGACATGTTGCGCCGACTAAATTGAAGAAAAAGACATGTTGCGTCGACGCGAAATAAATTGGGATAAGCACAAGAAAAATATGATACGCTTGTCGTCCGTAATGCATGTCAATGTTTCTTCTAATTACTTTATAGGGGTATGAGGAACAGGGTGTAAAGTTCACTCATCCTCTATAGAAAAGGGAGGATCCTCCGGCCAGACGGGTGTTGTGTCTGGCGGGCAACTGCCGGACGATTCATGATGTGCTAGTTGCGCGGTAAACTCTGCTTGCGAGATGCAGGATTTTATGTGACGTCAGTATGTTTGTAGATACCGCTACAAATTCCTATTTGGTTACTTTTATTTCTCATCTTTTGAGTGGAATGAGCTGTACAAAAATAGAATAGGTAAGTATGTGGTAGAGAGACATTATCCAGTCAGCAGTGTTAATAGCTCAGTTGACATTTCAGGGCGCGCCAGACTTACTACGTGGTTCGATGTTCGTAGAAGCTCTTTTAATACACCTAATGGTACTCGGACTATGCTAGGGCCAGGTTTATAGTTACTGTAAAAAGCTATATAATGCCTGAAATAAAGGTTTTTCATAAACCTAGATCAGGCAGATCTACATTACAGTTAGAATTTAACTTTCCTTCTTTGTAGTTAATGTAAATCATATTTTTACTTTACTCTTAACTTGAATATTTTTTTTATTTATATTAAAATCCTACTTCCTACTGATATTACAAATGTGAAAGTTTGTAGGTTTGGATGTTTGTTACTCAATCACGCAAAGACGGCTAAACGGATTTCTATGAAAGGCACTCAGATATTTTATAACCTCAATTGATACATTAGAATATTTTTTTATCCCGGTAGTACGTTCTTGTAGGATACTTTTTGAAACCCACGCGGGCGAAGTCGCGGAAAAAACCTAGTCAAATAAGTGATTTGACAAAGTCAAATTACTGGTGAAACTTCACAGACAGGACGGGTATCGATGTCAGTCTAATTATGATTCAACAAAACATAAAGATTCAAACTCATAGTTTTAACTACAACTGATTGGTCTGTAAAGTTTCCTAGTTAATTTTATATGACCTTGGATAGACTCTATCTCCTAGATTATCTCGGGTGAAAGCCTTAATTTCCCGTATTAGTATTTATAATTTGACTAACTTTCTCCCGCGGCTACGCCCGCGTGGTATGTCAATAAAAAGTAGCCAAGATTCAAAGTATCCCCATACCAAATTTCATCTAAATCTGCTCAACCGTTTAACCGTGAAAGCGTAACAAACAAACATTTGCATTTATAATATCCATAAAATAATATACAGGATGAAATTGAAAACATGCGACAAATCGAAATGTGAGATTGTACTCATCATTATGAACAACTTTTACTATGGGACCAAACTCTAAATCGCGAAAAAAAAATCTGCTGTTTCCTACATTTATGTTCGCATAACTCGTCAAAGTACAATCTTCCATTTCGATTTGTCGCATGTATTCAATTTCAACCTGTAATATTCATAGAGACTGAAATAGTCACACTTAACTGCTTGCATTGAAGGCCACGTCACTATGGTCACGATATCGAAGGCATTCAAGCTAATACTTTATTCATGTGACTACGCAGGTACAGTCAAACAAGCTATTTGGTATAAAGGCAAAAATATTCATCTTTCCACTACACTGCCAATATTTAGTTTTATTTTGTGCGTTATAACTTTTTCAGCTTATGGCATCCCCAATAGAGTGGTGTAAAATAATTAACTACTCAGCACACTCACACCATTGTTTAAAAGTAGTTGCAAGTTAGCTGCCTTTATACCAAATAGCTTGTTCGACCGTACGTGGCAGTATGTATGTGTGTACGTAGATACCAGTTAGAATAAGCGCCATATCCAACGGATACCTTTACATGAAAAAGCAAGCATAACACACGCGATTTCAAAGTGAAAACGAAAATTGTAACGAATACTTTAAAACACCGTATTGGACACGCGCATAATAATTCCGTAGTTATAAAAACTTATAACACCCCTCTGTTTTTGTCGGCGGTTAAAAAATTGACTGTGACAGACGGACAGACAGACACACGAGTGATCCTATAAGGGTTCCCTTTTTTCATTAGGACTTACGGAACCTTAAAAACATTACGTATTATTTGATATCTGAATTATTGACATTTCGGGAAACAAGCTTTGTAGTTGAACCGACTTGAGTGGGTTGACTAAAACCATTTTCGTGGAAAGTTATTTAAAGTCAAAGTTTTAGCAAACATTTCTAAAAAGTTAAGGCCACAGATATATCTGTGGTTAAGGCCATGCTCATGGACTCGCAAACATGCTGCCGTTCAAAATAAACTATAAAAACGACGTTTTTCCATTCCACTGCGAACTTCTAAAAATGTGCGTACAAAAGGTACTTTTCTCCGAATTATACGTACGACATATAAAACAGTTCGTGTTGGTGGAAGTCGAGTGAAATTTGCAATTCAAGGAGCTACGTAAGCTGGATGGAGTGGAATGCGGGGGGGGACAAAAAGTGTCCTCGTGGCATCGCACGGGTTAGGCGCCAACTGACATAGAACAAGAAAATCGCCTAGAACAGAAACTCATGTACTTTCTGCGTGTGATGAACTAATAATGCAGTTAATATAATTACCCTACCATGTCAAGATAGGAATTGCCCCAAATAAAACAGGTGCGGGGTAATTGCGTAATACACTAACAGAAACAATTCATTGCGTAATTTACGTTGTTGAGCAAACATTTTTTTTGAACATTTGAAGCATTGAATTAGTACTTAGGTATGGTATCCTTCAAAATAATTCAAATTGAGATTGATAGTGCCAATTTTATATTATTATTAGCTGTTACCCGTGACTTCGTCTGCAATCAAGACAAAAGACACGTGGCGCCATCTATTATCATAATAACGTTATTGTTGTTTTCCTCGGGAACAGCACTTCTTTGGGATGAAAGGTACTATGTCCGTTTCTATAGACCTGACAACGCAGGTACATGCAAAATTTCAGGATGATCGGTTCAGTGGTTTAGGTGTGAAAAGGTAACAACTTACTTTCGCATTTATAATATTAATTAGGATGGCCGAGCGCGAAACACGTTACGCGTTACGCTGTATTAAACGTTTCTTACGCCCCAAAACTATACTTAGGCATTTATAATGATTGTGTTCAGAGAGAGAGACGCTTCTACAAAACTGTATTCTATGCCTACGCGATAAGACGCGCCACTTTTGACATTTAGTGAGGCGGGTAACGCCATTGTTTTTGTAAGAGGGGCGAAATAGGCTTTTTTTAGTTTTGTGTCTATTTCTATTCGGTAGAGTTAGTTTCACTTTTTCCTGTGGAAATTGACCATGTTTTCTTGAAGATGCTGGTCGTACCTTTTCTTATGGGGGAAGCGTTAGGGTAGCCCGCGAAATTCATATTTTCTTACGTTTTTTGTAGTTTGCAGGTCAGTGTCATGTTGAATGTTGGTTAAAATATGATTTGCGAGCGTAACAAATATGACTTTATAGAATTATAATTATTAATATCATCAATACAACCATCTATGTTCATATAATCCTATTGGATGAGTATTTCATGAAATATCTATCAATAGTATTGTAAGCGACGGAACTTATTGAATGGATATTTTTTTTTATAGAATTTAGATTTTCAAATGAGTACTTTTGTCTTTGGTTTTGTGTGTTGTCATGGTGTTAAAAATAACAGTAAAAATTGTCGTCAAAAAAAGGCTTTTCTTTTCTTCGAGTTTAAGTCCATTATAAGTATTATATGAACTTAACTTACTGGATTTTTCAAAACGAATTGTGTTTTGTCACAAACATGACTACCGACTAGGTAGGTACATCTTTATTATTTTAACAAGAAGGTAATTTGACAATCCCTCTTCATCAAAACAATTCAAATCCTCTTAAATAAACACGATAAAGACGAGCAAACAAAAACCTTTTAACTAAAATTAGATCATTTCAAACCAAAACAAAATTTTCACAACAAAGTCTACCTCAATCCGTAATTTTTTATTAAACTTTCCTAACTAGGTTACCGTCCATAAAGCAAGCAATAGACAAGGGAAACAAACGTGTCTGTATATCCGGCATCATGTGTCAAAACAATCTTGCGCATTACTGGCCAGTAATAATATTGCTTGGCCCCTGGGACCTGGGCGGCCGGTGGACTACAAAGGTAGTAAGCTACTGGATGTGCTATTGTTGAAATAACATTGTCTGTAGTTTAAAGTCGTAATGAATGCGTCTCGGTGAATGAATTCGGGTGTATTCAGGATGAAAGGGAATCGTCGATTGCTTTTTTTTTATATTTAGAATAAATAATCAAATTAACGACTCTCTTCTATACATAATGCTAACGCTTTAGCGCGCTAAAACATTAGGTTTATGGGAGGTCAAGCAGAGGTGGACCCATTGCTTGAGATGATCGCATTGCATTATTATAATATTGCTCTCAATGAGTTCAAATACAAAGACTTGTCATTTCTTACACATTTTTGCCTTATTCCGACACTCCATCTACATAGTTTATTTTTATTTTTATATATAGTAGTTAAATGAATATACTACAACCAGACATTAAACCTGGTTCTACAAATAAATATCTTAGTTTAACTGCGCATATATAAAGTTATGTACCCATCAACTTTATATATGCGCAGTTAAACTAAGCCGTATCTAGTGCAAAATAGATTCATTGTACAGTACCTTTCCCCCACTACTTGTCCGTCTGTCAATTTGCTCGACCAATGAGATCGGCGGCCGCTGCCCGTGGGATTAAACTCCTTATTGATTATTGGACCCTTTTTTATACGCGTCCACTCAAGTTATGGAAGATAAATATGTTTGATAGCATGATAAGTTAAGGTTTGAAGCATGTTGTAATAATATACACGTTAAAAAGGGAACAGTTTAACCATATTACAATAGATTAGCACTTAATACGTGAGGAAACCGGCATGACCTAGAACCAAAAAAGATCGAAGACATGTGACATCTACCAACACACACTGGGCCCGCGTGGTGGATTACGGCCCACTCCCTCGAGAAGTGGCATGTGTCCCAGCAGCTTTGTACCACTTTAGGCTGATTATTTCACATTCATATTCATTGCGTTCTACAAGTTAGAGCTAAGAGCCGTTGTAGACCCTGTTAGGGCACAGCAAAAATTATTGTTAAAAATCTAAATCCTTCTAGGACTAAAATAAAAATAAAATTATACTTACAAAACTGAATAATTACGTTCGCATAAAAAGTTAATAAAAATAACATAAATAATTCTATTATTGGTAAGTAGGTAGCTATTTTCTTAAAATATACTATTATTACATTGTTTTAGATAAAGATACATACTTAATATTATTACCTACTTTACCTACATTGAATTAGCTATTGTTACTTGGGATTTTAGAAAATCAGCGTCACACCAGCATTATTATCGCTGGTTTCGAGTCTCATGTCTGACAAAACTATTGGTACCTATCCTTTCTTTTATAAAAAATGTAGAAAAATCAAGCGGCATTAATTATTATAATACCAACAAACACTCGACAAACAGACAACAACTGACAAAAATTTTATACTCAAATTATGGTTTTCTTGAAAATCTCATCATTATATTCAACCAGAACTCGCTATCTCTCAACGCCCGCTTGTTCCTCGCACCACATCTCGTCTCGTCCCTCAAACTATAGCTGATTTATACACCGAAGGGTCCACATTATTGGTACGTACTACAGACCCAGTTCCTTTGATGTGACCCTGATGAGACCCAAACATATCAATTCGGGATTTGTTGGTACCAAAATGGGATTCGAAATGAAAATGTAGGACAAATAGTTTTGTGGGTTCGAACGTGATTACCTGGGGTTTGTATTGTATTTCGAATGGTTTAAAGTTTGTAGCGGTATTAGTTTTGTCGGATTTTCCAATATTAGTTTGGTTTCAAACCTGGGATAGATGTCGCAGCCAACTGGTTAAATTAGCCGTTCAGCCTTTCAAGTAAACGGCGCGCGGCGGCCGTTCAACTAACGACCTGAATGATATTCATCATTCCCACTAAGTAATGTTATAAATATGAAGGTTTGTTTTTTAAAACTTGATGAGTTCGGCGTTTCCTATCTAACTATTCTGAGAAAAAAGGCCAAAACAAACTCAGAGGTCGCAGTCTCTTTCAAATTCCAGACAAAATCTTGGTCAGATCATGTGAAGACCATGTAGATCTGAAATGGCCTTTTGAGGAAAGAACCACACTGATTGAGCGGCAGATCCGCTTAATCTGTGTGGTTTTTCCAGTCAGTGCACGCATTTGTCAAAAATCGTGCAGCTCAACTCAGAACTTGAGGAGCTGAATGATTCGACGAATAATTGCATGATTTGTAAATCAATCACGCAAAAACTGTTGAACGGATTTAAATTAAATTTGGCACACAGCTGGTTTATAACGTAGATTAACACTAAGGAATGATAGAAAGGAAGTAAAAGTATTGTGACTCGCACAGGAATATCATAAACTACAGTATACGGATACTTTTTATTGCAGTACCTAGTACGTTCCCGTGGGATAATTTTCGTCATCCACGTGGGCGAAGCCACGGACAGAAGCTAGTCCTTAAATAAATAAACAGACTTTTAGGTATTAAATGCCCATTTTATAGTTAGTGATGTTTCTGAACTTTCTGCTTTAACATTGTTTAACAAAGTTGAAACCTTTTACCCGTCTCGTTAAAAGAGTTTCCTCGCAACTAAACTCTAAGTTTATTCTGTAAGTAAGTCAAAGAAGTTATCCAAGAAGATGCAAATAAAATAAAAATGGGAAAAAAACTTGAAATATAACCGCTTTGGTTGCAAATTAATGGATGTCTGTGGTTCATTTCATTTTTAAAATACAGGGGAATGTTAAAGGCAAAGTTTTTATTTGTTAAACTTAGGTGTAAAAATGAGGCTTCTAATTAACACAGGTCCCAACATATCTAGGTTTTGCCGTTGACGGTGTATAAGTATCAAATAAGTACTTTTGCAAAATTACAATTCAGTAACAGACTTAGATTTTTGTTCAAATTATATGACGGAAGAATAGAATAGAAAATGTTTATTTGCATAGAAAATGCCAATAAGTAAAGTAGAATATAGACATATACAGTTGAGTTGTTTCAAAATAATGTTTCGTTCCACATACATTCTACCATTTGGCATGCAAAAATGTGTACTTATGACTAATACTTTAACTACTAAACTATTAACACTAAATTATATACGTATTAAAACAAAGTTAACAATATTGTGAACAAAACATAATTCCTACCTTACTACTTACCTAGAACTGCCTCGTTAGTCTAGGACTGCTGAGCACGAGGTCCTGAGTTCGATCCCCGGCTCGGGCAAAGTGTTATTGGGATTTCCTTCTAGAATTTCTCAATAGCAGCCCTGAATAAGAATCGCCCCCTGTTACATAGGACTTAAACATGGTGAAATGATGGGTAATAGGTACACTTCTGCCTAACCATTCGGGGATTACAGGCGTGAAGTTATGCTATGCTACATATAACTTATCTGGAGAAATATGGGTGAACTATACAACTGTGCATACCCCTTCAAGACTCGTGATGTCCAGTCTCTATGGTCCGTTTTGCGTAACTACAATAACATCGTGTTCTCTAATCAAAATGAGATAAACTCCTCATAAAATCCCTTCACCACGCAAACATTTTGAATGGATCCAATAAAATCTCATACATCTTCTACATACCTACATACAAACAAACGTAAGAGCAATAAAAACAATATGGGGCGCGTCTCTTCTAATATAAGGGAAGATATTTGGCTGTCCTATTGCGCGGATGAAAATTCCGTTTTGAACCCAAAGAATGGTGATAAATTAAATGCAAGGGAATTTTCTTATGTTTCAAACTTATAGTGAAGATTACTTTTGTGTAATTCATTGGGTATTTTGAATGTTATTTTGTTAGAGCAGTGATGGCCCAGTAGTATCGGTCCCGAGTTGCCTACGGTCGTAAGTTCGAACTCAGGCAGCCGCTTTAGTTTATGTAAATAATTGAATCGCCACTGCTCTCAAAACGGTGAAAGAAAACATCGTGAGGAAACAGGCGTGTCCTAGAACCAAACAATCGAAGACATGTTGTGATATCTACCAACCTGTACTGTCAGTCCCTCTCACGGAGAGGAAGCCTGTATTCCAGCAGTGGGAACGTTTAAGCTGAATATTCTTATGCTATAATTTTGTAAAAAAAAACAAACATTTCACTAATCGAAATTACTAATATAGGGAAAAACCAAAAATCCTTTTTTTGACAATGTTTTGTCAAACACAATAAGTTAGAAAATTTAATTATTTTCATGATTTTTTTTAATACAAGTAGACTAGTAGGTAGATAGTCTAAAGCAAGCACTGTGAACATGTAAACTAGACCTACAAATTCACAAAAAAAAAGATGTCATCAGCATGCAAAACTGCTTGATTTCGAATATTCACACGATCTGCAATTAGCACCCTTTATAACTGACTATTCTACAACTTCCACAAGTACAAAGCATTCGTAATCTGGTTAAAACTCGAAACGCGAGAGCTTAGGTGAGCCACGTATTTATCGAATTAGTGAGGATTACGTGCCGAACGTTCGGACGGGCCCGTCAGTCATGGCAGCCGTTCGAGTTAGCGAGTTAGCTATCTCGATTGTTTTTAATACGGACGCCATGATTGAAGCGTGTGTCTGGTATTAATTTAGTTTGATATGATATGTGTGCAGTGGTAATTGTTTTTGTATGACGAGGGTATAATATTTTAGAGACAAAATCTAAATTGTCTGTCAGTGGTGCCATTAACAATGTGGAAACTACAATACGATAAAAAATGTAAACACTGACAATACTAATCATAAAAGTATCTTAGAACTATCAAATAAATCCTAACATCGAAATTAAAAAAGTGTTTTTTTCAAAGAAACGATGTGTTGAACTAATCTTCGACTTGCTATAGTGACTAAACTGTTGGATATATTTGGTTGAATGCTTCTATGCAAAAACTGGGAACGTCATTAGATTTATGAAGTTTAATTTAGTGTCGTATCCACCTTGTTTATGGAAATTGCAGAATAGATAACATTTGAAAATTTCGATTCAGTAAACAGTGAACTGTTTTCTAAATCACTATTCAATATTCAACTCTCTAATCAACACGAAGCGACCAAATTCCCAACCAATTTCACACGCAGCGTGCACGGTGACACATCCTCCCCCGTATATTTTCATCACACACAGATTGAGTTAACTAACTTGCATTTTTATCCAATTACCTACGCCTTTGTGAAGCTGTGTTCTGGCAAAATAAACTGCTATATAATCAGTCGCGCGCGCGCATCCCTCAGTGCCGGGCGCTGTGAGCGTACTCCGTGTGCTTTGTTGAGTATATTCAAAATGTCGGAAGTTATCAAGTGTAACTCGTGTAATATAGTGATCAACGAGCTTTTATCCTATATACAGAACAAAATATCGATAATAGACGAGGAAACGCTGGTGCGAATATGTTCAACGTCATTTACGAGCGAAGAAATTAAAAAAGCGAAGTCGTTATTGTTTGAATCTATTCCTTTGGACAAAGTCAAGATAAATCGGAAGAACAAAGGAAAGGAAGGAAGAGATCTAGTCGATATACTGAGCCTCTTTAAATCGATTGAACCCGACATCATACCTATTTTTGTGGCTCGCGAGCTGGAGAAGCTACCCCCTATTCTTTTCGATCATCTTGATTGCACGAAATTACTGAAAGATCTACTGATAGTGCAAAGTGAACTTGCTGTAGTTAAAGCTAGCTACGTTACAAAAGAGCAGCTCAGTGAGTGCAGATCTGAGTTACTACAGTTGAAAAATGATTCATTGCCTCCACAGAACGTGAATCTAAGGCGCGGAGCATGGCAGTTGGATAGTGGGCCAGTTGGTCTCTCACATGACATAAACGATTCCACTATAAGCAATTCTACGTTAAATGAGCATATAGATAACCAGAAGAACAGTTCGGGTGATAATATCCAGGAATACCGAAAAATTTTGAGGGTAAACTTAAAACAAAATGCACGCAAATCAGCTGTGCCGATACAACGGTCACCGGTATTGAATCGATTCAAGAATACAATAGCGAGTGGTTTGGAGCGGCGAGCCGAGGTTACTTCACCGCTACCTGCGGTGTCGGCCGGCCAGTGCGCCGATAACTGCGTAATAATAACGGAAAAAAGTGTCGAGCGCCACAATGCAGTAAACACAGTAGGTGAATCTGAACCGAACTTGAATGACAATGATAATGAAGGCTGGGAGACTGTATCGAGACGCAAGAAATTTAAGTACCGTTATCATGGGAAATCCGGAATTTCAAGAGATATGGAAGGGGGCTTCAAAGCCGCTGACAAAAAAGTTCCGATATTTATAACAAAGATTCACATGGATACGACAGATAAAGACATAATTAACTATGTACACAGAAGGACGAAAGAGTTGATAACTTTGGAAGAAATTACAACGAAACATGAGAAGGATCATAAAGCTTTTAAGTTTTTTGTATCTGAGCAGAAGCTATCTATGTTCTTAGATAGTAATTTATGGCCAGAAGGAGTCATATTTAGACGATTTATTAATTTTCGACAGAGGAGTACGAACGGTAATTACGCTGTGGCCGATCAAAAAACAAAATAAAGATGGCAAATAAGGAAGTATATAACTTTATAAGTTTCAACTGTAAGAATGTGAAACGCTCAGTAGATGATGTACGGCAGTTATGTCGAACATCCCACATAATTGCCTTGCAAGAACATTGGCTACTACCGCATGACATTCATTTCCTGAGCTGTATAGATGATGACTTCGCCTACACAGGTGTATCACCCATGGACACGTCAAAGGGGATGATCTCAGGACGACCGTGGGGGGGAGTTGCATTGTTATGGAATAAGAAAATTTTTAATAATGTGACTGTAGTGCAATGTGATAATACTCGAGTGTGCGGTATTAAAGTGGTGATAGGGCAAAGGTCATTCTTAGTGTTCAGTGTGTACATGCCGACTGATAACACAGTGAATCTAGTCGAATTTACGGATTGTTTGGGGACGCTGAGCGCAGTAGTGGGCAATGAAGGTACTGAGTGTGTTTACATGCTCGGTGACTTCAACGCCCACCCGGGTGAGCAATTTTATTATGAACTTTCAAATTTTTGTAACGATTTGGATTGGAAATGTGCTGATATCATTAATTTAGGTTTATTGTCTGACACATATAGTTTTATAAGTGACGCTAATGGGGCGCTAAGATGGTTAGACCACTGTGTTGTAACTGAGTCGGCTTTTCAAACTATAGTCGATACACAAATCAAGTATGATCCGGTTTGGTCTGACCACTTGCCACTCATTATTAAATGTAATATAAATAATGTAAAACCGAAGATTTTGCAAGACAATTTTGAATGTAATAAAATAAAATGGGGGGAGAGAAACCTCGAACAAATAGAGTTATATAGTAGATTATGTAATGATGGTTTAAAAGAAATTGATTTTCCGCCTGAATTCAGTAACTGTAGTGATAAACGTTGTGACAGCCGAGACCACAGGCGTATAATTGACAGTATGTATCATAAGGTTGTGAATGCATTGTGTAAAGCCGCCTCTGAGAGTCATACTATTGTTAAACCGAGAAGAAAACAACCAGTGATCGGATGGAATAAGCATGTGCGTGACGCTCACGGGGTAGCTCGGTGTAAATTTATGGAATGGGTACTGTGGGGTAAACCGAGTGAAGGACGCGTTTGGGAGGAGATGCGGGAGAGTCGTAGAATATTTAAATCTCGCCTAAAGTGGTGTCAAAATAATAGGGAGCAGATAAAGATGGATATCCTTGCTTCTCACCATTCGAAGCATGACTTTCGTAACTTCTGGAAAATTACTAGTAGGCTAAATAATAAGCCGAGCTTACCCGTGAGCGTCAACGGTGTGAGTGATCAGAAATGTATTGCGGACATATTTAAGGATCACTTTATGGTGAAATCGCCGTTGGGGCCATCACGGTCATTCAGTTTAAAAGGGTCACATGGACAGGAGATAAACAACAGATTTACAGCGAAGGATGTTCGGGGAGTTATAAAGTCTATGTCGCGTGGAAAGTCTCCTGGCCATGACAGCCTAAGTATTGAGCATCTAAAGCATGCCGGTGTCCACCTACCCAGAGTTCTTGCCATGTTATATACATTTTGTATAGGACACGCATACTTACCAGCAGAGATGATGAGGACCGTGGTGGTACCAATTGTGAAGAGTAAAACCGGTGACCTAAGCGAGGCGAGCAACTACAGGCCAATCTCACTGGCAACAGTGCTTGCTAAGGTGCTTGACAGTTTGCTTAATACACAGCTTGACCGGTACATAAACACTCATGAAAATCAATTTGGTTTTAAACCAGGACTGTCTACTGAGTCAGCCATCTTGTGTTTGAAGCAAACTGTCAAGTACTACTCCGATAGAAGTACACCTATTTATGCATGTTTTCTTGACCTCTCGAAGGCGTTCGACCTGGTTAGCTATGACATCTTATGGCAAAAATTAACTAACATCTCAATGCCTCTCGAACTGATTGAAATTCTCAAGTACTGGTATCTTAACCAGGTCAACGTCGTTCGATGGTCGGGAACTCTGTCGGAGCCGTACAGGTTGGAGTGCGGGGTGAGGCAGGGAGGGCTGACCTCGCCGAAGCTTTTCAACCTGTACGTGAACGCACTGATAGAGGAGCTCAGCAGCACCCGTGTCGGCTGCCATATTGACGGTGTGTGTGTCAACAATATTAGTTACGCGGACGACATGGTGCTGCTGAGCGCCTCGGTGTGTGGTCTGTCCAGGTTGCTGGGCATCTGCGAGCGTTACGCGCTGGATCACGGTTTGCTTTATAACGCTAAGAAGAGTGAATGCATGGTCTTTCGGGCCAGGGGTCGGAGCTGTCCGGATTATGTTCCACCTATTAGATTGAACGGTGACAAGCTAAAAAGAGTTCAACAGTTTAAATATCTAGGGCATATCGTGACCTCTGACCTGAGAGACGATGCGGACATCGATAGGGAGCGGAGGGCGTTGTCTGTGAGGGCCAATATGATCGCCCGCAGGTTTGCTCGTTGCTCGGGGGCCGTCAAAATAACTCTTTTCAGAGCGTTTTGTACGTCCCTGTACACAGCCAGCCTCTGGAGGTCATATACCCAGAAGCAGTACAACGCTCTCCGTGTTCAGTATAATAATGCGTTCAGGGTGTTGTTGGGGCTGCCCCGGCACTGCAGCGCGTCAGGGATGTTTGCCGACGCCCGTGTTGACTGTTTCTACACGTCGATGCGGAAGCGGTGCGCATCTCTGGGGCGCAGGCTCCGGACCACCTCCAACGCCATCCTGAGCGTATTTGCGAACAGGTTTGATTGTCAGTACATTAACCATTGTTATATGATTAATGTAATGACAAACAAACAAATGACTCAAAGGCAGGCGTATTATTAATAATTTTTATTTGTATTTTAATTTATTTGATTAATGTTAGAATGTAAATTTAAGTTATATTATATATTATTTATTATATATTTTTTATAGATATTTATTATGAATGGAATTTGATATTATTTTATTATTATTTTATTTTATTTGAAATGTACCTAATTACCTATGATCAAAAATGGATTGAAATAAATGACTTTGAATTTGAATTTGAATTTGAATAATAATTAGAGAGAGGAGTATAATTTCATAAGCGCACTCCCGTTTGCCGTTGTTGATGGTAACAACAACGTATAGGCATGTTTTAATCATCCTAGTTTGCTTGGTGTTTAAAGTTTGCTTGAATGATGCGAGTGGTAAACAGTCCATAGAGTTGTAATTGTTTTATGTTAGCCTGTAAGTATTCTGTCCTATAGTTTTCCTTTAAAATGATTCAGATTGTGTTGATAGCGCGTTACGCGATTAGGGTGTGACGTTCTGTAGTTTCTGCCTATCTCCATGGGAAGATGGCGTGAGTTTATGTTTCTATGTAATCTGAATTCGCGATTTATTTGCCAAAAATGTAAACAAATTTGAGTTTATGGAAAAATAGCTTTAAATCCTACACAATAAAGTTACAACAACAACAACTTCAAAATTATTTATAACTTTTTCAATCTTTTTTTTAATAGTACTAGTCACTCTGAAAATAAAGTCGATATATGTTTAACTTGAAATAATAACTTTGAATAGACATTACGTAATAATATTCTATTCTTGTCGACCACACCACACAATTTCAGCACCAAAATAACACTTAACTTCATCAAACAACATATAAAACAGCTAATATACTCTATGCCAGAGAGCGTTTTTATCAAATTATCTGTAGCTTGGCGGCTCGCCAACTGTGTGCGTACTATGGACTGTGTTAAATACACGTTGCTCGTTTTATGTGAATATTAACGTTGTAAATAATACGTTTCTATTATGTTGTTCTGGATAGTATTTAGGCGTATTGTTGCGGCTGCTATAATAATATGGGTTGATTTTTGAAATATTGTTCGTGTGTCGGGTTTTTTTTTTTTTAAATATAGTACTTATTTTTATGGCAAAATTTAGGACTTAATGATTCTTAATTATGGCGCCTGATAAACAGATACGGTATAGAATACATATTAAAGTCTATTCAAATGTATTGTATCTAATTATTGTTATTTCAAGTTAAACAGATATCAACTTTATTTTAGAAGGAATTAAGTTGATTTCAGTGACTAGCACCGTTTAAAAGGTTATAAAAATGTTTGGAGTTGTAGCGTAAATTGAACTTTATTGTGTAGGAATTAAGTAATTTTTCCAAATATTCATATTCGCTTACATGTTTTTTACATGGAATCGCATTGTTTTGAAAGAGTTATGTTGTTGTTGTTGTTATCATAGTTGCAACGTTGTACCGTGACATACATCCAGCTGGGTATACCACTATACCAGATATACATGTGAACTACCACAAGTGCCCCAGTTGTTTAAAGGTTAAAATGTCACTTATTAATACATCTGCATAACAATATGCAGATGTATTAATAGGTAGGCTGTTGTATGTTATGAAGCTTTACCAACAGATAAATAGATTTTTCAGAAGACCGTCGAAAGCAGTTTCTAAGGTACTAAATAAATTCCCATCAAAAACCAAAATAATCCTGTAACAAAATCGATTAACACAATCACTAACAAAAACATAACATCAGAGCTTCTAACTCGCGTAAAGCACAACATAATCAAAGTTTCAACGCGATAATTATTTAGTTAGTGGCAATGCAGTCCGGATCGACTAATGTACGCCATTACCCCGCTCGTGTACCCGCTTGAACTGCATGTAAATTTTAGCTCGTAGTGCGAGATGAGCGAGAAATGAGCTAGGGAATTGTTTGAAATGCTACAAGTTGTTTGATTCTGTCATATTTCGGTTTTTGGTTTGATTTCCTGATCTTTCAAGGATACGTTGCAAGTTATTTTTAAACTAATTTATTAGTTCTTTGTTAAACTAATTCATTATTTTGACAACTTTATGAAACTGTCCCTAAATGGCCTTATTAACATTTAGGTATGGGCTGAAAAAAACAGTGACAAAAAAAATACAGTGGCGGCCCATTTGAAGTGGAAGTGCCACTTCAAATGGCCCGCCACTGTATTTTCCACTGTGACAGAAAAAAATGCACTAGTTGTCCTATTATCCATTAATTACGAAAATAGAATAACTTCGTAATTTAATGTTACTCGTCCATTTCAATTTCGCATTGCCTTTCGTTTCGTCGCGTCAAGTGACTGAAAAACCGTCAACCGTCGTTCACGACGTCCATGCAGGCGACTGGAACTATTGGTTTTGTTAACTGCATGTATCAACGAATTTTTGTCAAAAAGAACTAAGCTAGACACCCACCTCGCTCACGGTATTACCTAGTCCACAAACAACCGTAGTCCCGCGACCCCGCCCGGGGTAGTTTGTCACTCGTATTTCAACATCGTTGTTTTACGTCTGCGCCCGTTTTGTTACGCTTTTTAAACTTCGATATTGTTCTATGCTAAACTTTTGTTACTGGTAGCTGTCTGCGAGCTAAGATTTATGTGGACTGCACCTAAATTTTTCGTGTTTAAAGCAGTACAAGGTTTGTCTTTGGTGCAGTAGTGGTCGTTTTTTAATGGGGTAGTGTACTTACATTGTCGCGACAATTTTAAAGATGTCTGCCACTAAGCATTTTGTAGTATTTTCTTTTTAATTTAGCTTCTGAAAAGAGACAAGACGTCATATTTTATTGGTAGCGTAACATTTTCATCACAATTAAAAACTCAAGAAATTGTTTATCAAATTAACTAGCAACTTAAATTGTCCGCATATCCAAATCACTACTGTAGGTAATTCTTTGACGGTTATGAAATGGCTATAATACGGCAAATTGACGTAGTATATCAATTTGATGAACAGTTAATTTCCCATGCCGTACTTTTATCGCAATTTTTTTTTCCCTTATTACCTAAACGATCCAAATGACTGGTCTACCGATTTATACGAGAAGTATGTACATTGAACAGTTCATCATTGTGTTCAGTATCAAGCGAACACATACTCTGCGGTTAGGGTTGACACGCCATATATCAGGATCGCTGGACAGGACCAAGCTGATAATTTAGTTGGATATTTTGTTTTACATAAGAGCTTATTCACAATTATACGTGCTTTATAAATCAATCGATTACAAATTCACATAAAATTAATACCTAGGTCATTTTTGGTATCTTCGACTTTTTTCAGGAGGATTTCGCTTGTCTTTCCTTCTTACTAATTTTATCTTTGCACGTGGAAGAAATAACGGAAAAACTTTTTTTTTCAACTCTAGGCCACTTTTTTTTTTTTTTTTATTTTTTTTAAATAATGGCATCTCGCAGTTCATCCTTTATGAGGATGGCTACTGCTTAACCGGACTTTCCTGTGGATGCCTCGAATTAAGGCCTCCAGCCAGGGCAAACAATACTTAAAAACTAAGCGACAGCGCTAAGGGTAACCCCCTGCGGGGTTCGGACCTCGGCTCAGGGCGTCGCTGGAAGAGGACAGCAAGGGACAGGCTGGATCGGTATTATTATTGGTGTTTAGGGGCGAATTTAAAACTACAGGCTCAGCTGCGCGGGCTGGCTCGAGCAAGGGTCGGGGGGGGTTCTAGGCCACACATCACACCAATATTATAAAAGCGAAAGTTTGTGAGTGTGTGTGTGTGTGTATGTGGGAGGGTGTGTTTACATGTTTGTTACATCTTCACGCTGAAACGGCTGGAACAATTTTGATAAAATTTTGTATGAAGATAGCTGACGCCCTGGATTAACATATAGGCTACTTTTTATCCCGATATTCTCACGGGATCGACACTTATGCGGGTGAAACCGCAGGGCGCAGCTAGTAATCTTTATGAGTCATAGATTTCTTTATATTGGATCAGCAATTCAGATATGCTTTTATTCATTTACGTTTAGGTACAGCATCATTTTGAAAAGCCGTCGCCCAGAATCATTTACATAATAATAAAACCGCAAACTATTATTACAATTGCAAAATTAAAACATACTCCATTCCTGGAATAACCATCCCTACCGTAATGTGAATATTTTGTACGTTTCACTTTGTAAAACACAATATTAATACGCAATATTAATTACGCAGAGCTTACCTGTGGCGCTGCACGGCAGCTGCGCAGCGCAGCGCAACGTAGTGCAGCACAACTAAACGTCAAATGACGTCATCGTTCTAATGCGTAATTACTGTTTTGTACACCTAATTAACGGTGAATGTACATTTACGTTCGGCTTCTGTTTTGTGGGAGTTTCGAATAAAAGGAATATGTAATGTAATTTGTGGAGGATTAATAGACGAATGCAGTTTTTCATACTCACATTTTAATGTTACTATGTTGTTAACTCATAATGTTAGTATTTATTGGGACTCGCCCAGCATAATCAGTCTATAATGTTCCCACTGCTAGGACACATGCCTCCTCTTGGTGAGAGGGAGTGGGCCGTAATCCACCACATGGGCCCAGTGCGGTTTTGTAGATGTCACATGTCTTCAAATTTTTGACTCGGACAAAAATATCACAAAACACACTCCTAATAAAAACGTAAAATATAAAAACAAAAGTATTTTATAATTTTTTAATAAAATCACTGCGAAACGCAAAGATTTTGCTTCAAAATTGTAGACGGTATCTTTAAACATTGAAGATAATGATATTACCTAGTCACCAAGTTTTAATTTAGGCTCATTCTAAAGCTGAGATCTACTAAAACGACAATTACCTAAGTACCCATTTCACTTAACAAAAGGGACATTTTAACAAAATTAGCTCAAAGGGAAATTACTTCATAACATAAGGTAGAGATACGTCCTAACGACTCTGCTGACATAATGGAAGCACCTAATGTGCTCCTGAGACGCATTTAAAACTAAATACTATCTTCTAATTTAATAATATCCTAGCTTTAGTGCCGTTTTACGAGGATTAGCGGATATACTTTATGAAGGATATGATTGGTTGTGTCTGGGTTAAGATTCTTGGGAGCATAAAACTGAAGTCTTTAAGTTTTTATACCTAGTTAAAACTTCCATTATGCTTGAATCTTCTCATCTCGTAATTGCATATCCTACGTAATATTTTTTTTTTTTATATCGTATAATTATGTAATTCAACTAACGATATCTTGCACGTAGGTACTATTAAATTAAATTCTCTGCTAGTGCTGTGCACTTCTATATGTGACGAATTCACAATTCTTAAAACTGTAGGTATGTGATTTTTGTTTGTCGTCGCCTTATCAGTAAATAAATAGCCTAACCTCATCAGTAATTTTTAAAGGTATGGCCAAGTGATACCAGTTGCACTTAAAGTTTGTTATAAACCCCATGACGCTTGATATTTTCGAAGACAATCCTAAGGAATTTCTTAAATAATAAGTACTTAGGTAGTTAAATTATCAGTAGAAGCAGCAGGTGTTCTATTTCTACCTACCCTTATGAGAAAAAGGCTCACACCAAATAAAAAACCAAGACAACACACACTCACTCACTTGGCTGTCAACAGCAAAGTGAGGCCGGTTTCATAAACATTTGTGCATTTAGAGAGGAGTAGTTTGATTGTAAATGGATGTAAATGTGTGCGTGTGAGCGTGTATGCATGTGTCGCAGCCAACTGGTTAAATTAGCCGTTCAGTTAACCGCCTAGCCTTTTAACTAAACGGCGGCCGTTCAACTAACGGCCTGAATAATATTCGATTACAGTTTAGGTTGGAAGTCTGTAACCAATCACGCGCGAACCTAATTGGTCGCAGTAACTAAGGCAGGGCACCCCGACCAAATGGGTTAGGTTAGATTATAACTGTGATCAACCGCGTGCGAGCCGAGAGAGCGAAGCGAGGCTAGCACTACTTCTAAAGGCCAGGCTAAGTTAACTGTAGTCAGTTAACTGAACGGCTAATTTAACCAGTTGGCTGCGACACATTCACAGAGCGGAGGTGTAGTTTTGTTTTCTTTGTTTTGGCAGTTCTCAGCGCTCTGTCTTGGTTTTTTATTTGGTCTGAGGGAAAAAGGCGATAGTTTATGTATGTGTCTATGAGTAATTAATATATTTATTAATGAAACTAACATGAGTGCGTTTTTATGCGTAGGTGAGATTGAATGATTCTTAACCGTTTGAATGCCGTAATTACAGAAAAATCGTGGTAAATCTATAGAATTTAAATAGAAAGAACGCTTCGACTTTTAATTAATAAATATCTTAGCTAACGCCTTCCTACGAGTGAACCGTGCAATATGTGTGGATGGTGCTCCGTTAACCTACTCACACAGTCCATTAACTACTTATAACAATCAAATAGGAACATGGTTTACTGTAGCTCTGTTTGTGAGATGTTTACGAGCAATCATCGCTTGACAGCGCTTTGAAGCGGCTGACCTGCTTCAGTCATAAGTATGTGGAGCAATTCCCTTAGACATATTCCTAACACGTTTGATCTACAGTCTTGCAAAAGGCATACCGTATTGAGGGTTTGAGGTAGAGTTTAGTGGGCCGCGTCTGTCGCAATACTTACCGCCTTGGATGATCATGGGTGTTGCATCCAAATATCTACTCACACGACTATCTATATTGCAGTCATACTTACGGGTTGTCAAGAACAGAAGGCTTAACAACCGCTTTGCTCAATAGTTACTAGATGTGTGGACTTCGGTAGCCATATTGCAGTGGCTTCATCAATACTAATAATCTTCTTAATATATATAAATTACGTGTCACGATGTTTGCCCCGCGCCCGATCTCTATGTATGGCAAGCCGATCCCCTGGGGAAAGCGAGCCAAATACCTAGGTGTCATCCTACACCACAACCTCACCTTCAACGAGCACATAAAGACGGCGCGTTCGCGCGCCTCTTTCGCTCTCGGTAGGCTCCACTCCATGATAACTGCCCGCAGCAAATTGTCACTCAAGTGCAAATTGCGCCTCTACACCGCGGTCATCCGTCCCATCATGACCTATGCTTGCGTAGTCTTCGCACACGCCAAGCCGCGATTTCTGCATAAAATGCAAACCCTCCAGAACCGTTTCCTCCGAAAGGTCACGGGAGCCCCCTTCTATGTCCGAAATGTGAATCTGCATCTAGATCTCAGAATCTCCACCATCCAGCAGTTCATGAAACGCCTCTCCAAGCGCTTCTTTGACTCTGCCATAAAGCACCCCAATCCCCTGATTGCGGCGGCCTCCCGATACACTCCCTCCCGCATAAGTACGATTCGCCGACCAAGGCATACCCTCACTATCCCCGACGACGCCACTACCCTTCTCCAGGAGCGCAGTAAGGCCACGAGTACTCTCAGACGACAACACAAACACAAGCTCAGACATCCGTCCTTCCGTCCTCGCCGCCGAGGCCCGTCGCGACGTCCCGCACCATCACCGTGCCCGCCCCGACCCTTGCTCGAGCCAGCCCGCGCAGCTGAGCCTGTAGTTTTAAATTCGCCCCTAAACACTAATAATAATACCGATCCAGCCTGTCCCTTGCTGTCCTCTTCCAGCGACGCCCTGAGCCGAGGTCCGAACCCCGCAGGGGGTTACCCTTAGCGCTGTCGCTTAGTTTTTAAGTTATTGTTTGCCCTGGCTGGAGGCCTTAATTCGAGGCATCCACAGGAAAGTCCGGTTAAGCAGTAGCCATCCTCATAAAGGATGAACTGCGAGATGGCATTTAAAAAAAAAAAAAAGTAGTTTACCTGCGATATACTCCTAAACTACTTAACCGATTTTAATCAAATTTGTTCACCGTGTGCAGTTTGATCCAACTTGAAAGATAGGATAGCTCACATTATCATACGACAAAAACTTTAGCCACAGCAACGCGTGGGCGGGTCAGCTAGTACTATATACAGGATGAAATTGAATACATGCGACAAATCGAAATGGGAGATTGTACTCATCATTATGAACAACTTTTACTATGGGACCAAACCTGAAATCGCGAAAAAAAAATCAGCTGTTTCCTACATTTATGTTCGCATAACTCGTCAAAATGTAGGGAACAGCTGTTTTTTTTTTCGCGATTTCAGGTTTGATCCCATAGTAAAAGTTGTTCATAATGATGACAATCTCCCATTTCGATTTGTCGCATGTATTCAATTTCATCCTGTATAAATTTGTTTGTTCGTTTGTAAGTTTGTATGTAGGGAACCTTAGTGAAAGTACCAGTCGGATTTGAAAAAATCATTTTGCATTTAATAGCCCAAGTCTTGAGGAAGGCTATAGGCTATTTAACATCACGCTGTGACTCTTAGGAGCAGAGCAAAAAGGAAATAATTCAGAATAAACGCTAAGCGAAAACGAAGTGATAGCGCGGGCAGGCGATGCGATGCGACGCGCGACGCGGGGCGTCGGGGGGACCACGCGAAGTCGCTGACAGATGATGCGATGCAACACGCGACGCGGGGGGTCGGGGGGACCACGCGAAGTCGCTGGCAGATGCTAGTTAAAAATACAGCCGGTTATGTTTTGACTGAAACCCGACAAATACAAAGTTAGAGACATATTATTATAGTGCGTATTGTCCAACTCTGGAACATAATATTCCATTAAATGAAGTCGGTTAATAAACCCAATTTTAAACCCTAAAACCAATACGCAAATCTACTGAGACAAACAACGACACAACGGAACCACAAAACCAATGATTTGATTCAAAATAGGCGATTGTGTGAGAATTAATAAAAACAAGCAAGGTCGCGGCGCGGGCGACTGTGACCGTCTCGTTAATCAATTTGCCGCTTGTTTCCACTCAAATTAACGCTTTCCTTCCTCTCCCAAAGAGGCCTCGAAAAAAGCGATCTGTAATTTATGTATTTTCATTTTCAAGTAGATTCAGAAGAAATTGTGGAATAAAAATATTGTCATATTGCCGCTAAGCCGTTTGGTCCTGTGTCTGATCTCTCTCTGATCGTGTAGGATTGCGTGTCGGCATATAATAGTGAGGGAAAGAGAGTGCACCTGTCTTCGCGCACACCTTGTGCACTATAATATCTCCCGCGCCGAATTCTGGTCTCCATTGAGGTTGCCTCCATGGCCGGAATACGATTTATAGGACTATTATTATTGTCGTGATGATAGATTTAAACAAAAAGTATGTGGGCCGATGTAACAACTCACACAACCCACGTGGTGAGTTACGAACTTTAACACTCCCTCTCACTGAGAAGAGGTTTGATTCCCAGAAGTGGCAATTACAAGATAAATACTGGTTAAACTACATACTACTTATAACGAAATGTTCGCTATCCAAAAAAAATCCCCATTATTTTAAATATTCAGATGATTTTCACACAACCAAGTTATCCGAAAACATAATAAGAGCGAAATTCCCGCGATTTTCTTTGCCCAACGTGCACCGTGTTCCGGATCACATAACCCTTCGACTGGTCAACCCTTCCTCTTTCGTTTCTCTTTTGTTTTAATCAACTGTTGATTGATTCGCCCTTTGAATTCTAAATTCTATTTTAAAAGTAACGAATCACTTTGAAAATTATTGGTTGTCTATTGTAACCTGATTTTCCTGGAAAATTCGAAGTTTGTGAATGTTATTGAGGTATTTGTTCTTTTTAATTCTAACGTCTTTATAAGGTAAAAATCAAATAAACATGAACCACTTTTTTTGCTTCCGATGAGTAAGTAGATACTATAAAGACTTTTTGTTTTAGATTGTCTGTGAATCTATCACAATGTTGAAATTAAACTCGTATTACCGTAACACAATGATCACCAGTTTCTCAGACAAATCAAATTAATAAACACAAACGAACCACAGTTTAGTTAACAAAGCAATCAATTACCTAATCAAAATAGTCCTCAACTTTCAATAAAGCGTTTAGTCCACAAAAGAGTCCAAAAGCCGACCAACAAACCATTACGTACAAATTAAAGGACTTATTCATTCGAAAATTGCTTTCATACTTGCGCACATTAAATCGAACGGAGTCCATTGTCCGAATCAACGTTTGATAAGCTTATTACCACCGCAAATGTCGACGAAATTAATTAGTCTCGGGCCACGGCGACCCGCAGCGGCCCATTGACGGTTAATGTCGCGGAACAAGTCGGGAGCGGCCGCGATCTATCACGTGGCGAAGAAGGGTTGAGTGTGCGGCGCTTGTCATGTGGAGCGTTTGATTTTAGAACGGTGTTGTTTGATTTCGAGAGCACTATTTATAAAGAAAGACAATTTTTAAGTGGAAATCATTTGTAATGCAATATTGTTCATTCGCTTTTGACTTAATTATTTAAAAAATAATTGTCAAAGTTCTTCTTCTAAATCTAAATATATAAAACTCAAAGGTGACTGACTGACATAGTAATCTATCAACGCACAGCCCAAACCGCTGGAGGGATCTGGCTGAAATTTGGCATGCAGGTAGATGTTATGACGTAGGCATCCGCTAAGAAAGGATTTTGATAAATTCTACTCGCAATGGGATATTTTATCTAAATATATAAAACTCAAAAGTGACTGACTGACATAGTAATCTATCAACGCACAGCCCAAACCGCTGAAGGGATCTGGCTGAAATTTGGCATGCAGGTAGATGTTATGACGTAGGCATCCGCTAAGAAAGGATTTTGATAAATTCTACCCCCAAGGGGATAAAATAGGGGATGAAACTTTGTCAATTTTAAACCGATCGGGCTGAGACTTTGCATGCATATAGCTACTATGACGTAGGTTGTGTACAAAGAAGTTTTGTACGCCCTAATTTTTTACACACGCTAAACAAAAGTAAAGCCGCAAAAAATATACATAATTAATAATAATACTTAACGCGAGCGAAACCGCGGGCAAAAACTAGAAGCTAGTGGATAAAATCAGTGGCATGGGTTCTAGAAATAATTATGTAAATATCCATACTAATATTATAAATTCGAAAGTAACTCTGTCTGTCTGTCTGTATGTTATCTTTTCACGCCTAAACCACTGAACGGCTTTCGATAGAATTTGGCAGAGAGATACATTGCATCCCGGGGAAGGACATCATCATCATCTGCCTGGCCTTTTCCCAACTATGTTGGGGTCGGCTTCCAGTCTAACCGGATGCAGCTGAATACCAGTATTTTACATGGAGCGACTGCCTATCTGACCTCCACAACCCAGTTACTGGGTAATACGAAGAACATAGGAAGGACATAGGATAGTTTTTATCGACATACCTCGCGGGCGAAGCCGCGGGCGGAACCTAGTTGCTTTATATGTTCGAAGAATTTGTCTGTTCAACGACGTAAATAACGCAATGAATGTTGAACTGTCAAAATTGAAGCCATTGCTACTGTTAGTGTGTTATGCAATTACTCCGCAGGCCTTTTTCTTACATTTTCTTAAACCTCAAAGGTACCCATCTTGGCACAAGACGTGTCTTCTACTCGACACGATCAAATTTTATTTTAGTCAAAGAAAAGCTCGCTCTCCCTTAACACTTGCCACCCACCGATCAGATATAACCCTACAATAACTATGGGTACGTGAAATTTGTGCGGCGCAGTTATTTAGCTTTTAAATCAATGTGTTGTTGATAAAAAAGCCGGTAGGTCGTCGCTAACGACCCATCGACACGACAACTTCGTAGGGGCTGTTCTAGAGAAGCCCCTATTACGAAATAAATTTTTAGTTAACGTTAGTTTTTTCTCGTGGTTATGTGCGGTAACTGGAAAAGTGGCGTTTTTATTAATTCTTTACGTGCAGGTTTGTGTCGAAGGAAACTATTAGCCGATTTTATAATGTTTAATGTAAGTGCGATGGAGTTGAGTGCTATGAATTATTTTTATGAGCTCGTTAGTTAAAAAGTACTGGTGGTTTTCGCTAAAAATTGTTTTTAAAAATGGTTAAATATGCATTTTATGGTTACCTCGAAGCCAATTAAAACACCTTCGTTGAATAAACTTTTGTTTAATTTTTATTTTATATAGGTAGGTACCTACCAGCTGGACTCGATAAGACTTTTTTTCTCACACTATGAAGGAACAAGCATTGATAACACGCATAGTGTGTTAGATTAACTTAGAAAGGGCAATGAAATACTTGCTAGGCTCGGAATATGTAGATTATATACTCGATGTAAACTAGCACCCTGGCTGCTTCGCAATATTTTAACGACTTGATAAAGCATCAATTTTTTTTTTTTTGTACGTATAATTTTAACATTTGATACACATAACTCTTCCGTAATAAGAGGGGCCCGTGGCTAAATAATAACATCCGCACAGGTCGATCGATCACGTTAAGCTACGCTTGCCGCGGTTGGTCTGTGAATGAGTGACCATTTTTATAAACCGAGGCCCCTCCGTGTCTCGGAAAGCATGTTAAGCCGTTGGTCCCGGCTGTCATTCGTGGATCTTTGACAGTTGTTACCGGTAGTCAGAAGCCCGAAAGTCTGACAACCAGTCTTACCAAGTGGTATTGTAACAATAATTGCGCGGGCAACACTTTATTATTCAACACTTTTTCATTAACCCCTATTTGCGATGCGGCCACTGTATTTATTATTACGCATAATCTCGGTGTATTTCGTTTTAATTTTACTGTTAATAAAAATGTTGGGGAGAATTATTGTCGTGGTTTTTGGTGTGATTCCTCTTTCTTTTTTTTAAGCAACTAAGAGATTATACGTTAACAAACTTAGCAGTATTATGTTTATATATGTTCTACTTTGAATTTGCGAAATGGTTTAATTTAAATTATCTGCCTTGCTTTTATAATATTTTGTCAGTTAAAAAATATTTATATGATATATGCTAATATTTAAATTAATAATATGTACATTTATATGAAAAAAAAAGCAAAAAGCCCAGCTGTGAGGCACACACTATTGTTGCTTAAAAATTATTTTGATTTTGGTATTTTGTGTTTCACGAACTGTGTCCAAATAAACTTTTTTTCTTTCTCTCTTTGTTTTTCTTTCAAAAGAACCATAGGGCATCATAATAATAATTAATATTAATCATAATCTTTGACCTTTAATTTTAATGTAATTATAGTAAAGTAACGCGTACCTTTCGTTCCGTCGCGGATGGTCGATTTCGCAATCGGTCAAATTCATGAAAATCGCAATCCGTCAAAATAGCAAAGCGTCAAAATAGCAAACAGTCAAAATAGCAAACCGTCAAATAGCAAACCGTCAAAATAGCAAACCGTCAAAATTGCAAACCGTCAAAATAGCAAACCGTCAAAATTGCAAATCATTATGCAAATCACTAGCTAGATCTGTGTAATTTAAAACATAAAAAACAGCAGGAGGCCTTGTGATATTTTATTTGATAAAAAATATAAAAAATATCTGAGTAAGCTGGAAGAGAGTAAAATAACAATAAAAGTATTTTTTTGTAAAAAATTATATCTTCGGCTAAAGCTATTTAAGCGTTGATTATGATTTTAAGAACATACAAAATATGTTATTGCCAGTACTGAAACGGATTACCAATAGTCGATTGGTCCATCAACCGTTGGTCAACATAATCATTAAACCATTAACTTTTCATCCAAAGGACTTTTCACCTACGAACGTTTCCCCAACATAACTCTACGTCAGTGAATGCTTAACCAACAGAATGTTTTGACCAATAACTTTACACTTAAAGAACAATTGACCTATGTCAAATAGAACTTAGGATGCAAGAGCGAGTTCTTCAACTGAATGAGACAAAATTCAAGTCTTGTATAAAATGCACACTATGCCAGGCATATTATAAGTTAGGGGATTACATCGTTGATAAAGATGCCTGGATCAATGCTGGTCCGGCTCCACAACCACAACTAATTGATTAACACTTGAACCTACTGTTGGAGCTGCTGAAGATTGTAAGACTATATTTGCATTGTATAAACTCAATTTCCTTTGTATTGTATAATTTCATAGCACAGATGTGAGTTCTATGTGAACTACCATTTACCGGGTAATAATATGTCTTTCATTGACTTGAATATGCCCTGGCGGCTGATAGTATGTCATGCTCACTAAAATGTCTCGCTGACGGTGGCGTGTGTGTTGGATCATTTAGCTCCCTTCAAAATGGTTGAGCTGAATGATGCTGATCTATGCGCCATGTTCGTGAACGGGCGCCGTCAGTTGGGGCTGGTTATCAATTGGCTGCCTCGGCTTATTAAAATTTTTTTTAGAGAAGAGATTTTAGAAAAGAGTGTCCATGGAGTTTCTTGCCCATTCTTCTCCATAGGTACCTACGCTTTGGAATGGGCAACTAGCTTCATATTTTCTGACTGACCGACTTCTTGACAATTCAAAAGTGCCTGTAAATGGTTTAATGTTTCTGGAGGTTCCTGCACATCATCAGGCGGGAGGAAATGCCCGGGTGTCACCACTGCGAGGATCGCCCAGAGGACACGGTGGAGCATACGGTGGAGGCCTGCCCCGCTTGGGCGGAGCACCGCCGTGTCCTCGTAGAGGCGATCGGCAGCAGCGGCGACCTCTCGCGCCCGGCCCTGGTTCAAACCATGGTCCGGAGCGAGAGGGAGTGGGAGGCAGTCACCTCCTTCTGCGAAGCAGTCATGCTAGCGAAGGAGGTGGCGGGATGGGCGAGGGAGAGAGCCGAGAGGGCCGCCCGTCCCAGCCGCCGCGGTAGACGCCCCGGGCGTCGGGAGCCGCGTGACGACTCCCGGCCACCGTAGGCGCGGGTCTGCGGACGGCGAGTAATGGGTAGCTCGCCGTCCGATCAGGACCAGGCCCGTGCCGGACGGCGCGTATGTGTTCCACGCGCGCCTCAAAGAGATGTCAGCATCAAAGGAGGGGCCCGTTAGGGCCGAAGCCTGCCGGGGCAGCGGGATTGTCCGAAAGGGTTACCGCTACCCCGGAACATAAAGGGCTAAGGAAGGAACACGGATGGGTTTTAGTCAGTAAGAGTCTGACACTCCCTTCCGCTCCACCCAGAGCGGGAGGAGCCATTGGATGATTTCTCATCCTAAAAAAAAAAAAAAAAAAGGTCATCTAGTCTGTTATATATCTGCGAATTTGTTGTCGATAATTAGATTTGCCTAACAGAAATTTCTACAGTTCGCAGAAAAAGATGTTAAATAGGTATACTAATATTATCCTAAGGTGAGTTTTATGTCATGTTTTCTACGGAACTACTGTTCCACTTCCGAAAAAATTTCACTAATGGGAAGCTGCATATTGTCAAATATCATAGGATGTTAAAACCAGAAATTTCAAGCAGACGAAGTCACGGGCAGAAGCTAGTAGTAGATTATTTCAGATAGTAGTGTACATAATTATTGACATCTTTAAAATAAGTGCGAGCGATACGTGATTATAGATATTCGACTGATTGCGATCTTGACTGTTTGCGAATTTGACCGTTCGCGATTAAAAAATTATGTGAATTTGACCATTCGCGATATGGACCGATCGCTATTTTGACCATTCGCGATATGGACCAGTCGCTATTTTGACCGAGCTCGATTTTGACGGTTTTTCAGTCACTTGACCGATTGCGAATTTGACCATACGCGACGAAACGGTACCTTTGACTATTTTAGTTAGATGTAAGTATCCATTTATTATAGATATATAGTGTAGGTAACCATTATCCACAATTCTGATATATCGTTTCCCACTGGCAAACCAACACAACGATATGTATACGTTTAATAGTGCCTGTTTATCTTTTAAGAAAAAGCGAAAGATAAAAAAATAATAATATTCACTGTCACTAGTAATTAGTACCAACCTCTGTCAACTCCAACCCCATAAGTTAAAACGTGAACCCAACTCATAATTAAAATAAAATTCCACTTAATCCATTATCTAAATAAGGCAAATGATCATTAAAAAGGCCGTGAAGACAAAACAGCGATATTATACCACCATAGCGACCTTAGCCTAGACACCGCATTTGCACCCCATTGGTTGAAGCTACGCTATGTAGAAAGCGGGTTATGTATTAAGAGGGCGCGGGGCGGATTATCCAGCCACTGTCATGACATTGACTGGTATCAGCCGATCTGTTCTGTAAAAATACTACCGTGAAATCTTAGGTGAATGTCAATACCTACTGTCAATCCTTAGCATCATAGGGGCAATTCCCTTCATTTTAAGAACGTTCGCTGTCATTCCACCAGAAGGCCAATTCCCGTAATTAAACACTCAAAATCTAGTCGCAATCTCATCTCAGCGACAATCAATGTCAAAAACTTATCGAAAATGTAGGGAAATTAGAGGTATTTTTGACAGATTGAGACTGAGATCAGAAGGCCAATTCTCGTAATTTAAAACGTTCAAAATCTAGTCGCAGTCTCATCTCGGCGACAAACAAATGTCAAAAACTTGTCAAAATGTAGGGAAATTAGAGGTATTTTTGACAGTTTGAGACTGAGATCAGACTGTGAACGTTATTTAAAATTATGAGAATTGCCCCTCAGACTGTGAACGTTCATGACCTCTCAAGCTCCGCTAATGAGACACAATTGATGTTCTGTTATATCGTTCTACAACGTAACTTTTATACCCTTTTAACGACTTTGAAAATAATTCATCGTTCATTACATCACTATTTTTCCATGACGGACGGTAAAAAAGAGGTAAACTGACACTCAAAAGGGTATGTCAGCATAATTTTTTGACGTTTACGTGACCATAAAAGTAAAATGATGCAACTGGCCTTCAATACATTGTAGACGGCACCGTTCAAACTGGCCCAAAATAATACAGCGGCCACATAGAGAATATTATAGTCTTTGAGCGGACATGACACTTGCCCCATTCACAACTAGTTACCATTTCAAAATTTTAAACGTCTGAGCATTTTAATTTTAGTCTTTCTTTTTTCAATACTCACTCATTGAACTACTTATTTTATTTATTTTATTGTGTTTGGGTGGCTTACAGCTATCAAATACAGAAGTAGTAGTGAGGTAATTGACGACAAGCTATTTACAAGCCTCCACAGTTAGCAACAGAGTATTGTTGTACAGACGCCAGCACATCAACCTACTACAATCTGTCAAATTTCTTTGATAGATTTTCAACTTTATCGCTAAAGTATAAGGTTCAAAGTTGATTGGGAAAATTTGACAGTTTCGGGTAGGTTGATGTGCTGGCGTCTGTACACATTTTCAAATTAACTATAATACTAAGAATAACATTTTTATATTATTTTAACCCCTCAAATGGAACAAGGCCGGACAAAGTCCGAACAGGGAACCAAAAATTCGGACGGATGGTAACAATATTCCCAACCCGCTATCAACATAGCGTATCCTAAAGGGCAAGGTTCCGTGACTTCCCCCTATTAATTCAATTAGTACAATAAATACTTTGAAGTCACCCACTCCGTAAGAGGCATTATAATAATCGTATATTATGTGATATACAATATTTTTAAACGCGAAACAGCAGTAGCTCAGCGCAGCTAAAGTGTGGGACGACACGCTTCTGAAATGTTTATAGTGTTTATGTTCAACAGGGCGAGCTTGTTAAAATATGGTTATATTGATAAAATCTATCGTCGTATAAAAGTTCGTTAAAAGCGTAATTTTCTATAATAAGCGAACAATATGTGACACTTGTTTTTTTTTTTTTATGTGTTGGCTACAGTTGCTGTTTTGTATTAACATGCTTACTTTCTGAGTTTATCTTGGACGTTACTGACTTCAGTGAAGGCAAACGTCACGAGGAAACCTCGACTTCTGAAACCGCCAACCCATCTTGAGCAAGCGTGGTGATCAATGCTCGTGCCTTCTCAGTATGAGAAGAGGCCTTTGCCTGCAGTGGGACAGTATGGTGATATTATTAACATGTTTAAAAGATACTTCTTATAAAACAGACCGTCACTAACCCGGAATATGTTAAGTCAAGAAAATATTGGAAATCCATATGAAATAATAGCATTGAAATAAAAATAAGACCCCGAGCGATCTGTGAAGCCACAACAGAAATAATAAACCTCACCCACCTTTGTTATACCAAACAAATACGTCGTAATACCAAGAAATTTTCAAGACATAAAATATAACTAGCATGATAAAAAAACGTTAAAGCTGTATTCTCATTACTTACAAAGCGTTATTCGCCTCGATGTCGCTACGCGGCTACGAGACTACGAGGCTACGAAGCTAGGAAGCTACGACGCTACGAAGCTACACCGGCTGACCTGCTTTTGTGAAAAACTAAATAAGAAGTCTGCGGACTGTGGACGTACAATGGAAGTTAAACCGTTTAAGTTTTGAATGAGCCGTTTGTTTTCTGCTTTTGGTTAGATAGGTTTTTGTTTGTTTTAATAAGAATACTGAAAAAGCTACGTTTATGTCGTAGCTGCGTTTTACTGACCCAAATAATAATTGCAAACCTATATTTTATAGTAATTGCAAATCTATAATTGCAAAATGTGTTTGATTTGGCGACAATTTTGAAATAAAGCAGTTTTCACAAAAGGCTACATGTATAAATCAGAAAACAATCATGGTAAAAATCATATAGATTCATAAGCTTTCCAAAACCCAACATTTAAAACTTTTAACTTCTCTGAATCACAGATCCCTGACTCAAGCTTATAAGGAAACCGCTAAATAGACTATCTGAACAAAACTTGGGTTCAAATACAGGAGTTTTCAATGATATGCGCATTATATTCTGAACATAATATTCAATGTAAAACTGCGCTTACCCAGCCCTTGTGTGGCAGTTTGGGGCTTTAGAACAGCGGCTTTTGTAATTTTCTTAGATTATGTAAAAACTTTCCTTTTCAAGGAATATGCAACTGAAATACCTAGGTATAAATGATAGAATAGTAAGTTCAATAGCAACCAGAAGGCGTATTTTCGTAATTAAAAACGTTCATAATCTAGTCGCAAACGCAATCTCATCTCAACGACAATCAATGACAAAAACTTGTCAAAAATGTTAGAAAAATTCCATCATCGTTATCTCTAGGCCCTCTTGTCATATCATCTATCATAGATTTATGTATTTACTTATGTATGTGATATTATGTATTATTACTTGAGAACAATCAGTTTCAAATTTAAGATGTACATTGGTATAATATTACTATCTGGTTTTTATGATAACAAAATCGCTGACTAAGAAATTATACAGTCAAAAAATTAAAAAAAAATCAAGAATACAAAAATATTGTTAATAAATAGTCATCCCAAATTACACAGTGCACACATAGACAGACACACACGCATACGATCGTCCCATCACAAAGTCCGAAGCTTACGACTACAAACCCAGCCCGCGGATTCCGTGGCCCCACCCGCTCGGCGACACAGACGTAGCTCGGAGGCTGCTATCGATTGCCCAGACCCCACATAATTGCCTGCCCTTTCTTCTTATTGACAGCCAGCCTCCCAGAATCATCCAGTGCACCCGTTTTAAAATGAACAAGGCTTTTTGTTTGTAGGGGTTTTAAGTAGGCTGTGGAGAGGCTGTGTTGTTATAAAAGTTGTAGTAGAGTTAGTTTTCTTTCTTATAAAATTGATAGGGACGTTGGCATGCGTTGATATGTAGGTAAAACTTTAGTACGAGTAACAAGAGCAGACATCTTGAATGTGAGCAGCGCGTCACTTTGCATCACATTTTGTTAAACCTAATCTTAATGCGGATTAAACAAGCGGACAATTAGCGGTTGTTTCTATCAAACCTACGTAGTTTTACGTAAGATACTAGCGTCTGCACGTGACTTCGTCCACGTGAAATTTCTTGTACCTCCGTTCGACCCCGTCGCATCCCATCGCCTGCCCACGCTATTACTGTATTTTTTAGACTTTTTGTTTATGCTCGGCTCCTTAGTGTCTTAGCGTCATGTTAAGTAGCCAAGAGTCTTCCTCGAGAATTCTGCTATCAATGCAAGAAGAATATTTCAAATCCGACTGGTAGTTCTATAGACCAGCGCGTTCAAACAAACAAACAAACAAACTCTTCAGCTTTATTATTAGTATAGGTATATTCTGAACTGCAAAATACACCGTACAGGTACGTACATATACCTACGTCATTTTACACGCCGAACTAACATCCATTAGCAAATTCCGAACCCACAAAAAAATAACCTAAAAACACATTTCAACACGAAAAACACCACACAGAAACAAACGAATAGTTGCGCAAAATTCCAATATTTCGCCACCCCATCATAAATAAACGGGGAACAATGACAGTACGAGAAAACAACAAAACCGTTTACACCACGTGCCACGAAAACTGCACACAAAAGAAAACAAAATCACCCGTACGAGTTGCGAGTTGCACATTATTAGTTTCGCAGAAGTGTGAACTCCGACCGCACGCCAGTACACTCCAGGGAAAGGAATAACCGGGGTTTATTAAAGTGTGGAACAATAAATTTAAATAAAGGATAGTTATGCGGTTCCCGTGTCCGCCACTGTAATGTAACTAATAGCCTTGTGACATCGTACGTAATGCTATTTTAAAGTTCCCTAGCCAAGTTTTTAAGAAGATTAAAAAGTCCCTGTAAATAAATTTCGCGTATATGAGGGAAATTACTTTGACGTCGTCTTTCACTTTGCCGTAATTATTCATTAGAGACTCTGCAAAATTTGCTTAGTTAAATAATTTAGTCTTATTATTTAATGAGAAGACATGTGACATCTACCAACCCGCACAGGGCCCGCGTGGTGGATTACGGCCTACTCCTTCTCACCGAGAGGAGGCCTGTGTCCCAGCAGTGGGAACATTATAGGCTGATTATGATTATGATCATGTGACGCATGTTTCCCCCTACCTTTTTTTTTACTTTATTTTTTGTGTATATGTTTTTTTTTTGCGTCATGTTCACCGCAAATATACGTTTTTTCTTTCTTTCTTCTTTCTATTATGCTATTTATTTTTTGAACACTTTATTGTCTCACCACATAAAATCAAAAGCACAAGCGTATTAAAATTATGTCAACTCGCCATGCTTTCAGATAATTTGGTCAATAAAATACTTTCTCATATTCAGACCACGGCCGATACGTTTTCAGCCAGTGCTAATCCTCCTTGGATATGTGTCCTTTTCTTAAAACTGTCATTAGACAATCCCTTCCCGGAATTTTCTCATATAAATTATTCTAAATGAAGGTCCACTGTCTCCACTGATGAACATAGTTTAACATTGTAAAAACTTATCACGTTAGTAAGAAGTTGTGCAGTATCTTGTGCCATAACTCGTAGTGGACAGCGCCGGTTGGTCAAGCCATCGTTAATATCATGAACAACGTTGGTAAACGGCCGTCCCTTCTCATAAACCACTGCGCTACTGTAATTCCGTGGGTTTGTACAGTTGATGGCAACTATGTTGTAGAATTTTGGTTGCATTCGATGTTTATTTAAATGTTTCTATTTCGTGAGGATGACGAGTGATTTATTTGTGGCAGCAGTAAATCTAACTGTTATATTTTTCTTTATTTATTACTGTACTATCTGCGCCCCGCGGTTTCATCCGCATAAGTGTCGATCCCGTTGGAATATCGAGATAAAAAGTAGCCTATATGTTAATCCAGGGTGTCAGCTACCTCCATACAAAATTTTATCAAAATTGGTACAGCCGTTTGGGCGTGAAGAAGTAACAAACATATAAACATACACACACACTCAGGTTATATATTGTTTCCGTAGGTGTGTTTAATTAAGACACTCGTTATAACTTTGATGAACAAACGATGGCGATTTACCACCGGACACTTCCCGGCAAACAGTGTTGCTCTCTCGGTAAATATAATATACAAGACTATAATATTTTGTCTACTATCTAGGTATATTTTGTGTGCTATATTTTCAGATAGTATGATATAAAAATTGTATAGCGACCTGTGGCAGAGCGAAGGCTTCCCTTTCCACTATCTACACACTTTAGTTACTAGTTCAGTTCATCCCTTCATCTCAGTTTGTAACCAATGTGTGGATTATTTTTGCCCACAATTCACTGTCTTTTTAGTTTAAGCTATGCATTTCATGCACCAGAACAAATAATACAGAGCATGTGATCAGTATCATGCTAAAAGTTATTATTTTAACCTTTAGGTATGCGAAAAATTTATACAAATAACATTACTTATAAGAAAGACCAGAATTCCATAGCATACACAGGAACTGTCAAAAAAACCCCCTGGAATCAAAATGTTTATGACCCCTCTCCATACACAGTTCATAACACCTCTGTGCCCGCCTGTCCTCAATGTGCCATCACAAGTTACGCGTCTCGTTACGGCGTCAGAGCAGAATAGTTGAGGCGACATATTGTCGAACTCAACTACTTTTTACTGACGCTGTAACTCTAGTACATGTGTCGAGTTTGGGACCACAACTGTTGGTCGTATGTGGATTTGTTATTGTTCCATAATATAGCTTTATTTGAAATTTGCTGTATTGAATGGGTGAAAACAACTAAGAATATATCTCTTTTAACAATTTAATCACACTAATATTATAAAGGCAAAAGAGTGTGTGTGTGTGTTTATATGTTTGTTACTTCTTCACGCTCAAACGGCTGAACCAATTTAGATAAAACTTTGTATGGAGATAGCTGACACCCTGGATTAACTTATATGCTACTTTTTATCCCGATATTCAAACGGGATCGACATTTACGCGGGTGAAACCGCGGGGCGCAGCTAGTAATAAATAATTCTTTAACTTTTCAGACAGAGTCTCATTAAATTAAATGAAAACATGAATTGATATGAAATTCACATTACAATCCATACAAAACAATACTCGGTACAATCTTCAAGACTTTGCTAGTACCTAAGTCTCATGCACAGTTTTCAGTGAAGTATCTACTGTATCATGTTATTTATACGGCACTTCCTAACATCCACGCCATATGTTGAAACACAATATGTTGCCCTACTTATCGCCCTTCCCTTCACTACTAAGTTTAATTGTGTAACTCTCTTGCTAGCCCGTAACACACTCCTTTATATGGGTTTTTCCCGTAGATATTTGAACATTCCGGGGCACTATTAGACTAAGAATAAAGTTATGTAGGCTAATTTTAAATCATCAATCGATCGTGGTCATTTAAAATTAATTATTCACTGTACTTACTCATACAAAAACATGTATTTGCTTCAATATGGGTACATGAGGATGAAATTGAATAAATAAATTATAATTACATAAATTATTAAATTTGATGATGAGGTTTAGAATTTGTAATAAAAAACAGTTGTATCTCTACACCGCAATTAAACCAAGGTCTTAAAAAAAAACTAACAGCAAAAGTCAAATAAACTTTGACACAAGAAATCAAACTATATAATAAAGACAAGACATCAATCTATGAGGGGCATCCGTCCGAGTTACCACCAGAAAATGCATTTTCATTTCCGCAACCATACTGCCCTCCTGACTTCGCTAAACAACATCAGCCACAACAATGACCTCGCTAGAAACACGGGGAAACAAAACACAATCACTTGACAAATCAGGCACCGAGCACTCGACTCCACTAGAACAAACAGTCAACTAATAATTAACTTTGAACTGTGAGTTCAAATTGTAAACTTGATTAATTTGTGGCGCTGAAGAAGTGTCCCCCGCCATCGCTTAGTCACGTAATCGCTCTCTGAACTCAGTTGGAGGGGAACTGTATGAGAATTCTTTAGTTACCTTTCGGGTTTGTATTTATGTGTTTTCGCATGATTTGCAAGTTAGGTAAATATCAACGTACATAAACTTTTCGAAATGATGTCTGTTGATAGTATATCTCGCTTCATTGTTATGAAAAAGACTACAGGGCCATAGAAAAAGTCACATTCTATCAGCAATAAAAAATATGGTATAGTAAAAAATGTATTAGATTGACCTATTACGCTACCGAAAAAGCGTATGAAGATTTTACTGTCAATATAATTGAAGCAGTATTAGAAGACTCGTCTTATTAACGAGAGAGTCTAGCAGAAGATTATTTACAAGACGATGATCAGTAGCTTTTTAATTGAGCGCTAATAGCAATTAAACTACTTCGACTGCCAGTTCATTTCCCAAGTGATAATGGTACCATTGGCGATCGAGACCGTTTAATTTTAGACCGTTTTTTTTAGTTCGTCTGATACTTTGATGTTGAGAAAAGTAAAAATATTGTGCGAATAGTTTTTTACCTTAACACCAATAAGATTTAGGCTTTAGAGAACATAAATGTGGTAGATAAATAGATAGAGAGTACTTTCTATGTACACCATATAAAATACAGATTATTTAGATATTTTACACACTTATGGGGTGACACAATGAGTGGTGTAGAATCCTGTTGATTCCGTATTTATATTGAACTAGCTTTTGCCCGCGGCTTCGCTCGCGTTAATTTAGAATTTGACAATCAGTTCGGGTTGTACTCATAACTCAATCATGACTCGAAAGACACGTGGCGCCATCTATTACCATAAAAAAGTTATTGTTGTTTTCCTCGGGAACAGCACGTTCTTTTCGGACGAAAGGTACCCTGTGTCCGTTTCTGTACACCTGAAAACGTATATGCAAAATTTCAGGATGACCTGCTCAGTGGTTTAGGCGTGAAAAGATAACAAACAAACTTACTTTCGCATTTATAATATTAGTTAGGGTTAGGATATATAACTTCACTGGTTCACTACCACACCAAGCGCTATCGTACAGATCCTGCTTCACTTTCGCTGTTTTCCGCCATTCCTCGTGACAGACAGATGAAATTAGTGACAGCAGCTACCCCGCTTGTTTGAATGAGACAGTGTTTACATATCTATTAAATAGATATACACTACATGTGGTCTTGTCGCTAAACACGATTTTCTAAAAACAACCTTTGGATGGATTAAAGGAAGGAGATACAAAAACTGCAGTGCTCTTCAAGGCAAGTGAATTGCAGCTGTAATTTCATATTTAAATCATGAATGAAGACACGACAATTCTACAAACCTTTAATTACAAAGCCCCTACGGACGTTAAAAACATGGGCGAATCTGTAAAAAGTAGCGATATACACGCAACACAAGTCCCAGGTGGGTGTAACGTTCTGTTAAGTACGAACATTTCTTTAACGAGGCGTCGTCCGTCGGTAGCTACGTGCAACGATTGTCTACTCACCTATTCGTGATTCTCAAACTTTTGCCGAACACCCCTCAAGCACTTTTGACGCGTAATGAGTACTTTACGCCCCTTCTACTTTAAAATGTTTGCACTTTTCCAAATTTTTTATTCCGTTTTGAATGCGTTCGGCTGTTTTTTTTTTTTGTTTGTAGTGCAAGTCTGCGCCTGCAGTGTTTGCTTTGACTGGTTCCAATTTTAAAATCATTTTATTTGAGCCTTGAATTTCTTGGCTCGACACTCAAATCGCTTCATGAGGTGAAAGATTTCAAATACTAGTATAGTAGGTACAGTTTGTATGTATAAATAAGGTTAACCTATAAAATTCTGACAAAATAATTATATTTAACCGATCCCCCACATATCCTGAAATCGATTACATTCAATAATTATCTGTTTATCTACTAATTAATAATAATCCTATTTAATCCTACTAATATTATAAACGCGAAAGTTTGTGAGGATGGATGGATGGATGGATGTTTGTTATTCTTTCGCGCAAAAACTTCGGAACGGATTTTGATGACACTTTACAGTAACATAGCTTATACATCAGAATAATACATAGAATACTTTTTATCCCGATATTCCTACGGGATCGACACTTATGCGGGTGAAACCGCGGGGCCCTGCTATTAATATTATAAACGCGAAAGTTTGTGAGGATAGATGGATGTTTGTTACTCATTCACGCAAAAACTACTGAACAGATTTGGATGAAATTTGGCACACAGATAGTTTATAACCAGGACTAACACATATGATACTTTTTACCCCGATATTCCCACGGATTGGCGCTGCTAGGATATTATATATTTATTAGACCAAAAGAATAAACGAGTTACATAATTTGTTTTAGCTACTTATAATTATGCTTAAGAGTAAATCAGTTACAACTGTGTCTAATTATTAGCATCTGCTGCTGAACTAGGTTTTTAGCCTGTCTTTCAGCACGCAGTGCTCAAGCCCTCGGACATGCCCTCTATGCAAGTATGAGCTTAGTAACAAAAGGAAACAGTTTATTAAAGTTTGTACATAATTATTTCAAAAGAAAGAAAAAATATTCTACAGCTACGTCATTAACATATTTACCTATTTATTCTAAAATTAATAACACACGAATGAACTTTATAAGCTCTATTTCGCAACTTCAAACGAGTTTTCCTCCGTATCAACACACGACTGCCTACGTGTGAAAACATTTTCTTAAATCTCCTTCTATATAAGTACACTGGAAGCAAATTCTCACAAAACTTGAGTTTTGAAAGTTTCGCAGTTTGATAAACTGGATTGGATGCGAAGGATGCATCTCGCTTGCCAAATCATAACTTTACATGGAATGACCTAGATAAAGTCGAGTTAACAGAGAGTAGGTTATTTTAATAAAATTATGTTTCCAAACTATTTCTGAAGCACATGCCATACAATTACTCCGGTCACCCAGTGCAACAATTTGCCTAAGTTACAGTGCAGCAAATTCAGCGCGTCAAACTAGCCAATACGGCCACAGTGTACAACGCTGCAGTAATCCAATTTGCAGTAAGTTTCAGTAAAGTTGGCCAACTTGGTAGACTTAGTGATTTAAATTTACAACTTTGTCCATCCTAGCACACTTGCAATTTTAACGATCAGCCGACTAAGTTTAAATCCGATTTTGCTTTTAAGATGTAAGTAATAGTGTATAGTTTGCCTTAGTGACGTCTATTAGAAGTGGGAGTCTAGAATGGGGCTGACTTTTAATGTTATGGACTTGCTCGGGTTGGAACTGTTACTGTAATGTTAGGTAATCTATGTAGTGTAGTGTTATTCGTGAAGTTTTGGGATGATTATTGTACTTACCTAATGTTGTCCCGTTATGTAAGCTATAGAGAAAGAGTTTGCTATGTGAAACGGCCCTAAAATGCTTTGATACTTGGTTTAGCTTTGACAGAAAACTAGTGGATTAATTATTTGGTTAATAAACCTATCTTTCTAGCAATCATAGTTCATCATCATCTGCCTATCCTTTTCCCAACTATGTCGGTGTCGGCTTCCAGTCTAACCGGATGTAGCTGAGTACCAGTATTTTACATGGAGCGACTGCCTATCTGACCTCCACAATCCAGTTACTGGGTAATACGATACCCCTTGGTAAGACTGGTTTTCAGACTTTCGGGCTTCTGACTACTAGTAACGACTGTCAAAGATCAACGAATGGCAGCCGGGACCAACGGCTTAACGTGCTTTCCGAGGCACGGAGGGGTCTCGGTATGTAAAGATGGTCACCCATCCACAGACCAACCTCAGCAAACGTAGCTTAACCTGACCGATCGACCTGTGCGGCTGTTATTATTTAGCCACGGCCCCTCATAATCATAGTTAAAACCATTAATTTTAGGCAAAGAGTCTCCACATCTAAATTAAACTGCTTCAAAATGGATGCCACTTACCTAACTCAAAAGTCTTGAAAATAAAAAGCTTCTTCGTAGAATTAAAGAATGCTCACACTTAAACCATAAAACACGCTATTACATCAGAAACTCCAAGTAAAAATTACAAAGTTTATTGGCCGTAAAAACTGGGATTTAACGAACGGCGAAAGACCGTCTTTAAAAGAACATCTCCATGTTCAAGTGTCCCCATATAATTTAGCGAACCGACGCTTTTTATTCGAACTCAGTTTATGAGGCCGTTTGCGGCCAAAACTCCCTTTAAATTTACTAGCCGGGTGCCGACTACCCGACATTCAACGACGTATATCTCTTTGATTCACAACAATTACTCTTAAGACTATTTAAAGTTAGTATTCTTGGGAAAATGTTAATTAAGTTCGGGAGTTCAATGGGAAAATCTGAGGAACATTTTTTTGGTTTGTATTTTATTGTAGCGGAAAGGAGGGTCCTATCCTTCCGAAATTCCAATTCCGGAATTAGCACGCCATTCCAATAAAAATATTTTTATTTCAAATGAACTGTGTTTACTTCGGGAATCGTCGTGAAATTCTCTAATTCCGACGCGAGTTATAAACAGCTTCTTATAAACTGACACAAAAGTACACTGTACGCCATGAAAAAGGAACGAATTCATCACGAAGGAATTAAAACATTTTCGTACCTTGTCTACTGAAAGCTATATACAAATCCAAAGATACATGGAAGTTTAGTATACCACACATACATAAGTCCCCACTTATCTCCAAAAAAGGCAAAAAACAGAATACAAATTCAAGCCGCCACACGAAAACGTAGAACATTTCTCTCCCAAAAATATTACCATCGAGTGTAATAAGAAAACAACAATTCTGCAAGTACAATCGCGAACATAAAACCATTGTGAACATTGTGCTTAGAACATTGTGCAGATGGGGTAACCGATGTTTGGTTTAAATCTGGGCCCCTCTTCTGATAATTTTCACCTGAAGCCGAATAGCGGGCGTCCTGGGGCGTCGCGGCGCCCTTTGCCAATTTATGTGCGAGATATCATCCCTGTAAGAACGGCGAACTGTTTAAAGTAAGGAGCTTAGTTTAATGGAAGGTGCTATCTTTGAGTTTTTTCGTCTTATAAGTTAAGTTCGTTAACATTTTGAGAATAAAACTACTGTTTAAGAAGAAATACCTACTTATATTAAAACATAGTCGTAAGTAGCTTGAACAAAATTTTAAATAAAAGTACCTAATATTATGTTGTGTTTTCTAAAAATTTGTGGGGCCTACAATAATTACCTATCACCTAAATCATGTTTTATTTTAATCTATACAAATCCATTGAACATAAACACAGTCAGTATTCGCATCTTAGCAGCTACACTCGTAATTTTTCGATTAGGTACATTCGAGAAGTTCACAATTTCAAAACCTCTTTTCATTTTAACAAAGTGAAAAAGGTCTAAAAAGTTAGTTAAGAACATTTTCGAAAAATAGTGTTACAGCCAAATTAGACCGATTTTAAATTTTCCATAGAAACAGAAATTTCCAGTTATCTTTTTTTAAATAAAACATTTCGAAAATATTCTTTACTAACTTTTTAGACCTTTGTATCCTGCTTATGCGTATGAAGTTTCATTAAAATCGGTTCAGTAATTTCGAAAAACAAGGGCTTCAAAGTTTGTATGAAATGCCGTACGTCGTAAACGATCTTCATAGCCACCTACACCGTCACAAGAGGGTGAAGAGTGTCGCTTACAATATTACGATGTTAACCACAGCGGGCGATTTACATAATTCATTCAGCCGTGATCCGCGACCCCGAAGACGGCATCCATAGGTAGGTAAGGAAAGATGGAAGGATGTTAATTGCCCTTGTGAGCTTAAGGGTGTTATGAATATGGATAAGGTGCTTTTATAATTGAATTTATCGAAGAGGTGTAATTAACTATGGTGTAATTAAAGAAAACACCATACATAGTCGCCCATGATGGTCATACTTTGGTGTGTATGGGTGATTGATAGCACAGATAGAATGCTTTTGCAAAAAACCGGCCAAGTACGTGTCGGACCACGCACAATGAAGGGTTCCATAGTTGAAACGAATTTATGCCAAGAACAAACTTAACATTGTAGTTGAAAAACATGTTCTCCCATACATTCCAACTGAAAATGTAAGTTTGTACGCACAATATTGAGAGATTTACCATGTTGTTTCAAGATCATAGACTTCTTATAAATTTTCCTGTAATCTATAGGTATAGAACTATTTTCTGTATTTTTTTCTAAATTTTTGGCTTTGTAGTTTCGGAGATAAGTGGGCGGGGAATGATAAATTTCCGTCTATTGTCTTAAATAACTTTAATACAATTTACTTTAAAATTATGAAAAAATATTTGAAATCCTCACGGTAAGCCCTTTCATTTGATATGTCACACGGTACAGATTGCGAAACTTTTTTTTTTTTTAATTGTCTATTTACCCCTCAAAAATGACTCCCATTTTAAAACTCATTTATTTACGTTACACGTCTGTGTTTGGGTCTCCGAGATTCATATGTGTACCAAATTTCAACTTAATCGGTCCATAAGATTCGGAGCAAATTGGCTGTGACAGACGGACAGACAGACAGACACACGAGTGATCCTATAAGGGTTCCGTTTTTTCCTTTTGAGGTACGGAACCCTATTAAAAGGAACTGTAATGCATCTATATCGTTGATCCTGTAAACAGTACTGTATTTAGCACTGTGTAAATGGGAGTTTAACTATACAAGTACTTGACTAGAAACTACCTTTTGGAAGGGGCGACTATAGGCCGATCGCTTAACTGAGACGTTGCCTGAGGTAGCAGCGCGGTGCGGGAGGGGTGTGGTAACATAATGCGAGAGCGAGCGTGATTCGTCAACTTGTGACAACTATCACCCCTCCCGCACCGCGCAGCTACCTCAGACAAAGTCTCTGTTAAGCGGTCAGCATGTAGTTTTTTTTTTTTTTGTTTGAATGGATATACTCTCGAGGTGGTCCCATTGTCATCAAGTTGGAATCTGATTAGAATCAATTATTGTAAATTTTAACGTTTAAAGGTGCATTTTTTTGACCTATTTGAAATAAATGATTTGACTTTGACAAGTCTGTTCAACCCTTCGGAGAAGAAAGGCGTGATGTTATGTGGACCTAAAATTATCTTGATTTACGAGAATTCACGTGACATCAATTGCTTAGGTGACTTTTTCACTTGATGTTCACATAGAAAGACAATGAAAACGTGCAATTAGCAGCTATGACTTACTCTCACCATGTAACAAACAACACTGTTATTTTCTCACTTAAGGAAATCGTACGTAGATTGAACGGAACTTAATTTAGGTAGGTACCTACCTAAAAACTCGTACCGAACTCACCTCTCAAAACACACTTCCCACACGCTTCTTATACACCTTAACACTTCGCAAACAAGCCTAACTATCTTCACTCAAAACTCACTTAGAGACTCCTTGACACATACGAGCATACATTATTCATGCTTCGCGCAGGTCTTAATCTTCAGCGGCTTCCCATGGTGCTGTCATAAGGCACATAAAAATGGAACGAAGTATAACAAGCTTGTGTATAACGGTGGGAATGTGAATAAGTATGGGGTTTTTGTGTGGGATGATTTGTCTTTTTGATCATGGTTGAGACAGTGATTAATTAAGGTATGTTTGTTTGTATTACGGGATAAAAATTCAAGATGGGAACTGTTTTTGGTTTAGGTTTTAATGAAATCAGAACAACACCCTAATTGCCTAAAACTTTTTCAATCACAATCATTTTGTAGGATATTGATAATCCATTGATTTATATGTACGAAAAATGTGTCTGCTCTACAAGGTAAATAACGCAATGAATGTTGTTAAACTGTCAAAATAAAAGCCATTACTACTGTTAATGCGTTACACAATTACTTATTAATTTTAATCAACAACAATCAATCATCACAACAATCAACAATCAATCGTAATCAACAACCGATCTCTTCTTTACCTGTGCCATATACCTACGTACCAACATTAGCCAAAGTACCTAAGCATCTGTTTCACACCGCATACTTCAAAGAAACAAGCATAATCTGAAACCAAAACATCGTAATACATAATTTACGGCGGTACACAATAATATTTGAGCAGGTGACACCGCTGATATTTTTCAAAAACATAAAACGGTTTTATGTTAGTCTGAGGATATTTCATCGCGGATTTACGAGGCAACATCGGTGCAAGCTGTCGATCGCTGCGTTGTGTCGATAAAGTGTCATTTTAGCGACAAATTCCTTGTGCTGACGAGTCCCGTGTTTTCCGGGATGTTTCCATGTTGTGTTGGTGTTGGGAGTTCGTTAAATTAAAGCGTGTGTTTGCGTAGTAAAGTGATAACTTGTGTAAAGGATTTTTCAGTTTACGAGTTTCTAAAAAGATTAAATCAAAATGGTGTTGAATAGCATTAACTAACATGAAGTATCAAAAACGTAACGTCTTTTAAAATAAAAATGTTTATTTTAAGGCTAAAGATGAACAAACCGTCACAATATTTTAAAAATTTCAAAAAATAAGATGACGGTAACATTCTAATTACCCAATATTTATAGTTTCAAGTACACTTCCGCATTTCATTTAACGACGTGAAATAGCTAATCACTATCGACACGAGATGTTCTCGTACCGTGTGAAACTACTAACGGCAATTATTGGATTTAAAACTGAATAATTGCACCGCACTAGTGCGTAACTCGTAAATGATGACAGTTTGCATTCATTTCCGCATTCATCACGGATTTAACTAACAAGCTGCGCTTTTATGAGAAATTATGAGGAAGTTATAAACATAGTGTATAATGTATGGGTATAAACATGCTACAGTTTCTAGCCTAGAATATAATAATAGTCTCTCTATTTAGGCACCATTTTTTTACGATGTATGATTAATTAAGGCAAATGTTTTAAGGTTTATTTTTGTATTAATTCGTTTTATATATTTTTTGTTTTAGATTTTGCGGTCAAAGAGTCGTCTTAGGGGCGGGCTTTGTAATGACTTCCGAACATATTTCTAAACTAAGATAGATTTGATTGTTATGCTTTTCCAATACTTAAATTATTCGTAATCCTTTGATGATCCTAGGCTTAGAAAAATAAAGAGAAAGAAGAAGACAGAAAGAAAACTGGAGATCAGCTACCATTCTTGCTGAGTGGTCAATCTACATATTTACCATGACATGAGCTATCACCACATAACTCGCGCCAACATAAAACAAAAAAAGAAGAATCCTTTAATTTTATGTTCCCGGGATTACGTGCCAATTTAGTCGAAGGCCCATCACTAGAGATATTGGCGGCATATTTTACGGCGGCGTCGCGCCGGGCTGATTGATTGGACGCCTCGTAAACGTGCCTGTCCGTGATTTATCTGCGGCTGCCCACGACCTCGTTACAAGTTATGATTTGGCAAAAAATTTGAGGTGTTCTATTCTATAGAATCGTGTCAGAGTACCTTAATGTTGTGGCAAGCATTTGCCGAGATTTAGTATTAGTGATAGAAGCAAAACTCATGACATGCCGTGAGATAAAATGGCTGATTCTAAGTAGTAATTAGAAAAAAAAAGTATTTATTGCGACTCGAACAAGAAGATCACAAACTAAACACAGTCAAAAATTAAAAACCAAATTATAAAAAATAACAAAAACAAAAATGAAACAGAAAGTCATAAACGAGGCCAAAAGGCTCCTATCTCAGCATGATGCTGCGACATTTAAAAAATAAACAGACAGATGACTACACAAGTTATTCTGTCTGTAACTCTAAAACAGTAACACCAACGCTGAATTCAGTAAACGCTTAATTATACTTATTTGTTTAACATTTTGAATTGCCCAACTCGACAGTCTTCCAGATTCTTCCTCTCTACTACATAGTTTTAACTTACAGGCGGCTTGTAAGACTAACATCCCCATTTTTTTAAAGTCATCAACGAAAACGAAAGTTATGGCGCGAATTTCTCTGCTTAACACATCGGAGGCGCGGAAATGCTCAACGCCTCATTATCCAAGTTTAATTTTATGCATGGACGCCCGCGCATCGTCACGATCGACGCCCCCGCCTCCGCACCCATTCGAAATTTAAATTCTCCACGAATATTGCCGAAAATATACGACCGGTGTTGCTAGTTCAAGGTGTCTAAGATTTACATCTCCATAGAAAACGACCTTCTGATGATTCATAAGTACCCATGTAGGTTTATGTGAAATATAATATTTTGATATTACGCAGTTAAGCTGTTCAAAATCTAATAGTAAATTTTGACGCTTTTTACGATTTGCTTAAACTACATTAATAATTATGGAACTGAAATGGGGTTGGGCATTACACCTGGCAAGGTGCAATGATGACAGGTGGAGTAAGGCTGTGATAAAGTGGCGTCCAAGAACTGGAAGACCAGATGTCGGTCGTCCGGCAGCGACGGCTGGCACAGGAGCCCGGGGATTGGCATAAAAACTAGTGCGTGAAGTCAGATAATAAAACATCATAATTATGCTTAAACTAAAATAAATATGGTACGGAACCTTTAACGAAATATTGTAGGAAGTACTCAGTGCTCACCCTTAACGTCAGCATAGTTTGCGTCCTCAGAGAGAAATGACTTCTTATAGTCTTTGTGAACAACAGTTGTTAAGTTGTAAGCTCATTTGCAACTTAACACTATTAAGTAGCCTGGTATAAACATTGCAATGTTGCAAAACTTGCACAAAGTTACATTCAAAAGAACAGCCATACTAAATAACTTATTTCTAAAGTCAGATAATAAAACTAATTCTTTTTTTTGTTTCCGTCTTAAATATATGTATTCGTCTGTCTTAAATATTGATTTATATTTCTCCAAAACTATGTTACAAATAGTAGATTTTAACAAAAATTAAACAACCCAATACGGATCAACCTAAAACTAAACTATTTAAACTACCAACCAGCCTACCAATTTGCGGTAGCAATTTCTTACGATATACTGGCAACACCGCATAGGGCGAGCCGAAGTCACATCGCTTGAGGCCAAACCGCAAATATATGGAACGGGGGAAAACTTTATTTCCCCTATCTCAGAGAATCTCGGGATGCAATATTGTGGAAGATATGAAGTTATATTGTCAAGTAGCATATATTATCTAAGTTTCACATAAATTACCTGAAATAAGCGTTGGTACGTACTCGGAACTTTTGTGGTCGTTAGAATACCACGTGACTGTTATTGCTTATAAGTACCTATTATACTAATGATTTTCTTACCGTCTCGAAATTTTAACAGGGTATTCTACCCATGAATATGAACAACTTTCTCTATGGTACCAACTCTGAAATCACGGAAAAAAATCTGCTGTTTCATACATTTTGGTCAAGTAGGTATTGTACTTTTGTATTAAACAGTCGATATTTTTGTGATTTTAAAGTTGGTCCTATAGTGAAAGTTGTTCATATTCTTGGGTAGAACACGCTGTAAAAATTTCGAGACGATAAAAAAAACATCCTGTAATAGTAATCAGATATGTTTATTAGAACCTTACTGAGAGCAATGGTGGCCCAGTAGTAACGGTCGCCACTTACAAGTTGTAGATCGTAGGTTCGAACCAGAAACAGGCCCTTTACTTTGTGTAAATTATTTCATAACCACTGCTCTCAAAACGAAGAAGGAAAACATCGTGGGGAAACCGGCATGTCCTAGAACTAATATTCGAAGACTTAGACATGTGACATCTATCAACCCTCACTGGGCCCGCGTGGTGGATTACGGCCCACTCCCTCTTACCGAGAGGTACCTGCTTAGACTGCGTAAAGAAAAAAATATTAATATCGTGAGCCTTAGACGCTCATAATAACAATATTAGGTGCTAAAGTAGTTTCAGCTAAACTTTGTCAAAGAAAAAATAAACACATTGCATTGTGAAATGCGTAATTTATTCCTTTTCTCACACCACGCAACAACAGCATCAAAAAAGGAAAAAAAGAAAAATCGTAATTACAAACGTATACAAACAAAGAATTTGCATAAATTATCCCGGCATAATTGAAATCCTTATCATAAGCAAATGAGTTTCCCGTTTACACCGGCTGTAAGACGAAATAGGCGGCCAAGTGAGAGTCGGCCTCGCATACGAAAGGTACCGTACGATACAAAACGCCAAAAAAATACGTTTATTGTATGAGGACCCCTTTAATTTTAACTTTATTTTATACTAGCTTCCGCCCGCGGCTTCGCCCGCGACGTTTGTCTATAAAAACTATCCTATGTAAGGACATAGGATAGTTTAGGGTAGTTAGTAGAGAGATAGACTGCATCCCGGGGAAGGCCCCGGTATGCAATCTATCTCTCTGCCAAATTTTATCGAAATCCGTTCAGTGAGTTCTCTGAGTTTATTTCGGCCTTTCTTCTCAGAATAGTCAGATAGGAAACGCCGAACTCATCTAGGTTAAATAATTATGATTGTCGTGTAAAAGAGTTTGTATATAAAAACCTACTTACAGAAAATAAATCATTTATCATTACTAAGGTTCAAAATATACAGCCCTGTGACAGACGGACGGACGAGCAGTGGGGCCTTAGTAATAAGGCCCCCTTGGCACCCTTTACGTACGGAACTCTAAAAAACAAATGACATCTCTTGCCAACGCCTATTTGCAGACAAGATTTGTTTTTGTCTCAGTCTGTGGCAGTTTGTCATTTCATCCCGTTGAATAATATCTCATCTACATGTTATTATTGTAAGGGATTTGGCCTGCTCTGTAAGACATCATGAATATCTCTTTAATTTTCCTTATGCATGATTTGAGGTTGTTGTTTTGATGGGGCAGTATGTTTTCGATTATGTTAAAGGGTTGAGATTATCATAATGATTGAACAAAATCAAGCTATTACGTAGGTACAGACGCCAGCACATCAAGCTACTAAAATCTGTCGAATTTCTTTAATAAATTTTCAACTTTATCACTAAAGCATAAGGTTCAAGGTTGACTTAGAAAATTTTACAGTTTCGGGTAGTTTGATGTGTCCGTACATGCGAATGGGCCTTTTCTGAACAAAATAATTTATGTACTTTGTGGACGCTTAGACCTACCTTAGCGTCCACAAAGTATGTCATGTGTATTTATTATTATTTAATCAGAACTTCTATTTATTTACACTAATTACTATCTCACTCTATTTAAGCATTCCGATCAGCAGAAAATATATTCAACAATATCCATTACGTTGTTTAGGTTGTCGAGCAGACGGTTTTTTCAAACATAATATGAAGCTATGGATTAGGAATTTCCTTCAAAATACTTCGGTTTGTGATAGAAAGTGTGTTGTAAGTGTAATGAAAGCGTCTGTCAAAGTAGGTACGCAATTAGAGCTCAGGATTCCGATTGTACATATGAATTGCAAACATTGCTCTTTAAACTGCATTAATAGAGAATCTTAACAAGTCACACAACACAATAATATTATAAAGCTAAGTGCAGACGCAGCGACGCGCGGCATGTACCCGCGCGATATCTCCCGCACAGGGACGTGCGTCACTCAGGATTTTAGGATTTACCCGTCAGCGATGCCACCCGCCCGATCTGATGCGATTAGCTCGATCAAATGCTACATGTCTAAATATACAAGTGTAAACAATGTTCCTTTGCTTTAAGTATCTTTAGAATGTTAAGCATGAAAATGTCACCTTTTAATCGTTGTGCTAAACTTATTTTATTCATTTTCGCTAATACCTACTACATGCGTCGTAATAATCAAGCACTAATCCAAAATTAACAACAATTTATACCTAATTTAAATCTAAGACGAAATGGCGAAACAGTCACAAATAACAATTAATATTTAATAACGAAAATTTACATAACAGTCCCTTCAACATCAATATTAATTTGCATCACTGTGTAAGGGTGGGCGCACACTTGCGACAACGCGGTATCGCACGCGCGGTCCGTCAGGCAGCCAGCTTAGAGGGATTTAGCCGGTCTGCTGCAGGCTCGAATCAAACGCTCCATTGACTCCAAATCTTTACTCTAATTGAAATTTAAAAGCGTTTTTGACAGTTCTCTGCGTCGCCATTTGCAAATAATAAAGGGGATGTAGCGATTGCGCATGTGGATTTAGAAGCGCGAACTTTTAAAAAAAGAATGTCACGTTTTAATTTTGTTTGATTTTTCTCTGCTACGGTAGATTTATTTAGCAGCCTGGCAATATTTGTAAACAAAATGTCAACCAATCATTTTAGTTTGTAGAAATCAGTAAGTACTCTAGGTAGAAGTCTGTTCAAAGTCGCTGTTGTGTCTACAAAAGTCTAAATTGCTTCGAGTTATAGCCATTAGACATTTCAATATAAATCGGATACCTACATATTTTGCTCTTTGGTAAATATTAAGAAGTACTAAATAAAAAGTTTTCTCTCTATTAAGCCACTCAGGTTTCTCCGGGTACTTGTTCTTTATAAATAAATACTAGCTTTTCGACCTCGTCTTGAGCAAACAGAATTTCAAATCAAAGTTACGCAATCTGTTCATTGTGGTATTAATAATATTGATTTGTAGGGTTAGGTTTATCTATTCCAAACAAATCTCTGATTTTAAAATACTACAGTGTTTTTAGGCAGTTTGTTTAATTAAGATATCAGTAAAATTATATTTAATGTTTTTTTTTGCAACTTTGGCGATTGTGGCGCCCCTAGTTTTCTTCTCTTTTTTTCAAGCTACAAATGAACCAAGCATAAAGTACCTAGATTACTAATAATATGGTGCACGATGGTGTATGTGTATATTATAGAATACTATATTCTTTACTTTTTATTATGTACACCATACTCGTATATATTACCGATACAAATGAAGAAATATTACGGGTGACACATTGGTAGTCTTATCGCTAAAAGCGATATTTGATAGGATTTATTATAGATACAAAAATTATATTATTTTTAAATTATATTCCTTATTTTGTTATTTTAAAATTTTGTTTTAAAATACTATCTTAATTGCTAAAGTATTTATTTTGAGTTTGTATAATTATGTTATCTAATATTGTTATGTTTTGTTGAATTTGTGTACTTACTTTACTTGACTAAATGGATATTTTTGTCTGACTAGATAAATGAATTGAATAGAAAAGGAAGGAGAGACAATACTGTAGAATATAGGTTTTAGTGTACCATTAATATAATTATTATACCAATAAACAATATAGATAGATCAGTACTAAGTAATTACGCATATTCTTAATTTAATCTTAGATACTAATTAGCCATTGAAGCCTGCTTAGCTGTAAACTACAATCAGAGAGCTAATTCATAGCAAGTTGCCGTTAATAATTCAGGCAATGGACCAGGCCGCGAATTAGTGGGACATTTCACAAGTATTAGTGGCCAGGGCTGCGTAATATGGGATTAGTTTATCAAAGAGCAGGGACGGACAACCTTTGCCTTTGGTAGTCTGTAATATTAAAGTGGGGAGAAGAAATACAAACCTTTGATGGTTTGGTTTATGTCGCATAATAACATGGGCCTCTAGGACCTGACCTTAATTGGCAGGAAAGTTTGGTTATTACAAAAAGCAACAGAAAAATACATAGCTTAATGGTAACCATAAAAGCCTCCAAGACTCATCATCATCATCTCTCAGGATCATCTTGATTTAAAATTCCCTTTCGTCTGTAAATGATAAATGTTTTTTATTTTGTAAGTAGGTTTGCACAAACACTTTTACACGTCAATCATATTTTTGTCATGGCAGTCACGTGTAGAAATTGGGAAGTCAATCTTTTATAGGAACCAAATCACGTTAGCACTTTAGTTCATGCACAATTTATCTCAGTCTCATCAAGATCAAAATAAAAATCAAAAGTCATTTATTCAATTTAAGCTGAGAATCAGCACTTTTCGAACGTCAAAATGACATAAAACAGTCCCCCAAAAATCCCACTACCTAGTGCTTTCAAGTAACATTAAAAGAGGATCTTTGACTGACGATTATTCAGTAAGACTAGCCTATTTTGTGCAATCAGCCTCTCTATTGACGTTATTGACTTGCATATCTCTTGACCACGGTATAATTATGCTATTCTAGTACTCTGCTATGAATCATAATCACCAAAATCCATATTTCAAAGAGGCAAAAATATTAATATTCCACGTCTACCCGTAGCCTGTAGCTAGCAACCCTGTCACATACGCACTCAACTAATTACGTAATGGAATCCCCGGCTCGTTAATTAAGGACACCTCACACGTATCCGTTGTTACAATGAGTTGCGTAGTGTAGATCGAGTTATGGGCTGTTCATATCTATATCTTTTTGGAGTTCAGGAAATGTGAACCTGGTGGGTGATGATGCTGAAAAGAACAATTTGAGTAAGATTCCAAGTTTGGAAAAATAGGTGGTATATTTAAATTAGTGTTTCCAATTGATGTTAATTCCACTTAAACAAATATCAACTTTAGTGTAGTTTAAATGGTGTGCATAATAAAGAGTATTCTATCTATCTATCAACCAAAATAGCCTAACTTCAGTTGGTTTCAGAGCGTTTATTAAAAAAGTTATTAAAAAAATTAAGTTGTACCTACCGTAAACTGAACTTTATTGTGTAGTAATTAAAGCTATTTTTCGAAAAACTCATAGTTGTTTACATGTTTGGAAACTAAATCGTGAGCGCCGATAAGCTAGTCATATTTCCATAATTGGTATGCCATATTTCTCGTCCATGTCTTTCAATTCCTATTGCTTAGAATATCCTAGCATACTATCTGGCATCAAAAATGCCATAAAAAAATACATTGTAAATATTGTTTTCCGTTTAGAGGTGAGATTATCATCCCTTTATTACCCCTGATAGAGATCACATAAAATTCTAACCCACATAAAAAACTATACCGAATTATACTTTTCAAATTAGTATCTACAATACGAAATACCTGAATCATAGCATTTGAACTCTGGTACCTCTGAGTTCTTTTCGGCCTTTCTTCTCAAAATAGTCAGATAGGAAAGGCCGACCTCATATAGTTTAAAAAAAAAAAAAATACGTGTATGTACAAACCTACTTACAGAAATAAAATCATTTATCATTTACTTCCTTCCACAACTTCACATTAAAATATATCACCTAAATTACCATACAAGTTAAAATAAACAAGAAACAAGCATCGTTTACCCCATCCCCCAAATCAGCGAATCAGTGATGTTAGACATCGCAGGTGTAATTAATTCCTAACTAATTACAACTCATGATACGCGAGACAAACTCCGAGTTACGCAACTAATCGTAACTAGTTTGCGTAGTAGGGAAACACGGAGGAGGAAGAAATGGAATATCACTCACGAATAGCATAATCATCCTATAATTTTCCCGCGGTTGGGACACAAGCCTTCTTTCGGTGAGAGGGAGTGGGGCTCAATGCTAGTTGGTAGATTTCACATGCCGGTTTCCTCACGATGTTTTCCTTCATCGTTTTGAGACCAGTGGTGATGAAATAATTCACACAAAGTAAAGCGCTTGTCTGGGTTCGAACCTACAACTCGTAAGTCACGGCCGTTACCACTGGGCCACCCCTGCTCTCACTCACGAATGTATCTCAAAAATTTGTATTAAATTAGAAATATCTATAAATTAACGAATAGAGTAGCGTTTTACTGTTCGTAAGGGCAGCACTGACTACTATTGCTACGGGTCCTAAAGTCTTAACTCCTCTGAGTTAGAGGTCCGGTTTAAAAATATAATGTTATTTTTATTGTTTGTTGTTCATTTTTATTCTGTAAATGAACTGAAAACATTGTTGAACCAGCGACCCGTAGCTGACAACGCACAAACAGTTTCAACACCATACGAGTCAGCGCGATGTCTGCATAACACTCCATTTCTTCCTTCTCCACGTCTATCTAACACACACTATAAAACGCAAGCGGTGTTCTTCAAAGCGGGATTAGTTAAAGTTTCATATTGACATTAAAATAAAGTTTGCTTATTGAATTATGTGTGAGAATTTTAGATACGACATGTTATCCGAGCAGTGATCGCGTTGCACATTATGATGGCACAGTATAAAAACACATTTTTATATTTGTAGACAGTAAATGTGTAGGTATCTATTGTCTATATCTACACACTTATTTCATCTACAGTTATCAGAATTTTTCTTTCACAAAGATCGGATCGATCAGCATTTATTTTCAGGTGCCACCGGTTCGTACTCCGTAAATTACTTAAATACAATATTCTATACAGATGTATCACATACACCATAGACACATCCTGCACTACGTTGACGACTATCCCACGTTGCTCGTCATCCATTGCGCGTTCACTCGGCTTTGACTCAAAGCCGTTGTCTGGCCTCGGTTCGTTAGGCCGAGATTTACTGGATGCTCACGCCCATACGAATCGCGGTTGGTTTGTGAAAAGTTTACATCTAACAGAATGGACTTTTGATGGAATATTTGGATATTCCAAAAAGAGGAGCTTAGACAAAGGGTATCAGATTTGGTTGGGATCCATTTTTTCCTTAGTTATTGTTTTTATTTATTTTGTGACTGCAGAATTCAACAAAGGATTTTACTTAAGTGATTAAAAATGTTGATGTCTCTTTTGATGTCGATTCTCTACTCTGGTTCTATGATCTCATTGAGTATTTACCAAAAGCCTCGAAATGAGTCAACTTGCTGTATAATATGTTAAATACATCAAGTTGACTAAAAAATCTCACCCATTTCATACTGAAATCAGTTTAGTTGAAGCTAAAAGAATCTATTTCAAAATTAGGTGTTTCTACCACTTTCCTGACTCAAAAAAAAAACTCAAAAAAATTGTGACGATACGAGGCAAGATCTCCAAAAATCTCCAAAAGTTAAACTTACCCGTATCTAACTGTAATCTTTTTTCCAGGTGAAAGTAATGCTCCGAGTGGGCGCATCAGGCGAGGGCCCCTTCACCAGCGGCACCCAGACCTTCTCAATGGACAAGCGCAAGAAGCAGGTCAGCCTGTGCGAGACGGCGCCCGCAGCCACCGCTCCGGAAGACAGGAAGGTTGGCGTGGCTGCACCAAAGATGTTCGCCTTCGACGCTATCTTCTCACAGGATGATGCACAGGTAAATTGCTGAAAAGCTCTTTTAGTTTTATGCTAGTTTGGTATGGGAACACGTGACTCTTTACATAATATGTCGCTCGAAGATGTCCCCATTTAATGCTATATTCTCGCAGCATGAGTCACAGGTAAGTTGTTAAGATGAAGCTCTTGTAGTTTCATAGTACCCTGGTACAGGGAGGTGACTTTACATTATTGTGTCGCACCCAAAATGTGCCTTCGATGCTTTCTCCTCACCGGATGAAGCACAGGTAACAGGGCACAGGCACAGGTAATAGGGGTGTCCCGCAAGGCTCCATACTAGGGCCCATAATCTTTATTTTATATTGCGCGGACATAATAAAAACTGTACAGCGTTGTAGATACCATGTTTACGCTGATGATATACAAGTATATATCTCGTTCAAGCCTGATGAACATGAGAGAGCTTTGAAAGATCTAAACGAGGACCTTGATAGGATAGCATGCTGGGCAGAAAATAACGGTTTAGTGCTTAATCCTATCAAAACTAAATACATGCTACTTGGAACCAAGCACCAAATAAATGCTGTACCTTCAAAGCTCAATGTTACCTTGTTGGGTGAGTTGGTCAGTCGAGTCGGTGAGGCACGAAATCTGGGTCTGTACATGGACGCTGAGCTGAGATACGAGGGTCACGTGGCAGAGTCAGTGCGCAGGTGCTTTTATAGGCTCAAAGTTCTCTACAAAATAAGGCCCTATCTGTCGGAGGAGCTGCGTATTCGACTGGTCGAGTCCCTAGTACTCTCTAATTTAAACTACGCAGATACCGTTATCGGTCCTAGACTGCTGGCAAGAACTGAGCGACTGATTCAGAGAGTACAAAACGCCTGCGCACGATTTTGCTTCTCAGTTCCGCCTAGAAGCCATATAACACCTTTTTTAAACAAACACTCCATCCTTAGAATGAAATCACGTCGCAAGTTACACTTAGCATGTCTTATGTTTGGGGTTATTAAGCATAAGGAGCCAGCTTATCTGTACAAAAAACTAAGCTGGATCGCTAGTAGGAGAGAATGCGCGATAAGACAGTGCTCCCAGCAACTCTCTACAGAGGTGCACAAGACGGCCGCCTTCAGAGGCAGTTTCAGGTATGCCGCATCCAAATGCTGGAACAACATTCCCCCACCGATAAGGAATCTAAAAACGCTTGGTACCTTTAGAAGTCGATTGCGGCAGTATCTGATCGACTCTCAGAAAAAACTGGGCTTGACCGTCACAAACACGTCCATAATATAGCAGATGGCAGGGGCTCTGTTCCACACGACATGTTTGTCTACATGTTATCCTGGAGACAAAGATAACTGTGTAAAACGAAACGCATTTAACATAGGTATTACAATGGAGAATATATAAGCAAATCACGCTATACTCACTGTACATAATAATTATTATAAAAAAAAAACATAACACAACAATATATTACTAAACACCAACATGTAAACTCGTACAGATAAACGATTAGAAACATAAACTAGTCATTATTTACATATTATTACCTATACTGTGATAATCAAGTAATCCAGTAGACACTACACAAGTAAATGTTCTTTCTGTCGGCTTTAAAAGTAAGTCAATTATGATGTGGGTACTTACCATCTTTATAATATACACGCCGCACTATGTTGGTACCATTTTGTTGAAACTAAGATGTGTCTTCTCGACATCCGTGTGTCATTAACGGGATGCAGCAGAATACCAGCGTCAGGTATTGTACCTGGCATATGCTGAGCTGGACTCCCATTTGGTGCAACCATGAGACACACACCGCCCAGTAGTGATCGACCGTTATAGATATGACGTGTCTATGGGTCAATTTATCTTTTTTAATCTTTGTATTCCTTTTTTTTTTTCTCTCTACTTTCTGATGTTTGTTTAATACTTGTATTGTGTCTTTGTTGCACTGAATAAACTTTTTATCTATCTTATCTATCTATCTATCACAGGTGAGTTAAGATGAAGCTTTTGTAGTTTTATGGCACCCTAGTCTGGGACGTATTGTGTGGCTTTATACATTGTGTCGAATTGAATCAGTCCATTCGTTGTGGAACTCGTGGAGCTCCACAAGCAGAATGCATCAATGTTATTGGTGCACTCACCGCGATGGTTTAACTTTAAGCTTATTAAGTATTTTGTGCTTGTTGACTGGTAAAGCAGTTCTAAGTTAGCGTTAAGTGCGTTACAAAAGTCAATAAAGAGAATGTCAAAGTTAACAACTCATCTTAACCAATATTACCACACTGTAATGATTGTACCAAGAAGGTTTCGAAATCGAAAAATGGGATACCTTTGTATTTAAATACAACTCAAATTAAATGCCAAAATCTCCAAAGGATCAATAAAACAAGTCTTAAAAAATAAAATCGCGTGAAGTAGCTATAATAATTGCCAAGAACAGCTGATAGCGTCCCACTGAACAAAATGATCGCCGTCGTTAGAAAGGTACTAACACAGCCATCGCAGGAAAAACCTTTAAGATTATCAGACAAAAGAGGTAATTACAGTAATTAGCTGGCCCAAATTACTGGAACAAAGAAAAGAAAGGGTCGAGAGAAAAACCGTAAGAGATCTATAAAGGAAGGATACTTGAATATAATTAACTAGCTTCTCCCCGCGACTTTGTTCACATGAAATTGGCGCCTGACCTACCCCGTCGCATCGCCTGCCCGCGTTGTTACTACCTAGAACCAAAAATTGGGAGGACTTGTGACATCGACCAACCTGCACTGGGCAAGCGTGGTGGATTACAGCCCTCTTCCTCTCACAGAGTGGAGGCCTGTGTCTCAGCAGTGGGAACGTTATAGATTATGCTATGTGACTAGAGAAAATCGACTCAAAATCAACTAACACCTCTCTTAGCGAAGGTAATTCCTTCACAATATAAACAGTTAAACACAGTAAGGATCTCAGACAATGCTAGTAATTCATTTCTAGAACAATTGAAAGCAAAAATGTTAATCCTGTAGTCAAAACTGCCATCGTCGAATTTCCCCATGAAATATTTAAAGGTATTATGCAACATATGAACATTATAAGGCAGCATATTTTTATTACTAACGTCTCATGTCATATACTGGCGTCGTGAGGCGGTCCCGAGGTAAAAATAAGAGAACGCTTACCTACTATTACGTAAAACTTTATCCTAAACGAACGGGTTAAGTTGCAAGAGGGTAGCGGGTACCATTTTCTCACTCTTTTGTTGCATATTTTTATAAAAAAATAACCTACCTCTTCGTAAAATAACAAACCCTCACTGAACTCTTTCTAACATTACTTAAAAGATTTTCTTCAAAGGAAGCATTTTTCCTCTACAAACTTTAAACGAGCAAGACGCTCCTTCAAGAAGATTCTTTCGATAAGAATGCATTGCATTACAAAACGCAGCGTCATCACCCCAGCTTGCTCCCCTCCCTTGCACAGAATGCCCACACGGCGTTCTCGCGTAGTTCTATACCCCTCTGAATTTCATGCACCAAAACTGTCGCCGGCGGAGCGAGCTGCGACTTCTCCTGTTTAAATTGTTAAACGGCGTGTACTGCGCGACTAACGCTAACTTTCGCGTTCCCCTTTACCGAAAATTTCACATTTTTGCTGTTGAGCAGGATAGAAAATTGTTAGCGGTTTTAACGAGATTTTAGAGCTTATGAGAAGTCTCTTTAGTGTTATGTGCCCGTGGTATTGTGTAAGAGGGTTAGTAGCTATCGTTATTTTCTCCCAAGGGTTTCTCGTTCACCTTGTTGTCCGTGATCTAATCTGGTGTTAGCAAAACGTGTGCATAAGAATATGCAAATTGCCACATTTAGTTACATTAAGGAACAGGCAATTTTCTGCTGGCTACAATGTTATCAATTCCCGAGTCACGTTTTTAGAAGGTAGCACTTTTATCGTAAGGTATGAGAGTTTTCGATTGAAGATAAAGTTGCAAAATTGTGGGAATGTCGAAGGAACTTACAGAATGTCGAAGTTGAAGATCACAGTATACTGTCAACTATCTCGATCGTTTCAACAACTACATATGTAATTTAAGCTGAGCGTGGGGTCCTGGGTTCGATTCCCATGTTGAGCAGTGTTATTGGGTTTTTCCATTAGGAATTTCTTAGTAACAGCCCGGAGTTTGGAAGTTGCCGGTGTGATACCCCCGTGCCTCGGAATCCTGCGGCTGATCTCTCTCCGGCCGAGTCGGATTGCCTTCCGAGAGTGAGGGAAGAATGAGTGCATCTGTGTCTGCGCACACACTTGTGCACTATAATATTTCCCGAATCGAGGGCTAGTCTCAGTTGAGATTGTCCGCTAAGGCCGAAATACATTCTGGAGGACTTTATAAGTTAAGTTAAGTTACATTTTGAGCATTCTCCTTTAATAGCCATTGCATCACTAGGCAATCTGGCAAATTCCACCCAGATCCACAGAAGTTTCCAATATTGTCACACTCCTGCAACGTAAACCCAAAACTCACTAAACCGAGAAAAACATGACCAAACGTGAACAATTCACACAACAAGTCCACCGGTGCATACGAATCCTATTAGCATGGTGTAATCGCCATGTCCATAGTTGCTGGCTTAAATTGTAGGAACACGTGATGTCATGTTAGAATATGTGTGTCAGAAGAGGAAAGGACTTAGAACACTGAATGCTTTTATAAGAAATAAGCGAAATGAAACTCTTTGCCTGTGAAGGTAAAACCGTATAGGGACAAATCTGGTCAAAATTTAACACAACATTTACTGGCAATTCCTACATGAAAAAGGTGCGCTTCTAAAGTAATAAAATAAGGAAATTGTCACTGTTAACAATAGGAAACGAGCTTGCAAGCAAATAAAAATACTCACATGAATGAAACGTAAGCTACATTGAATAACGACATTAAAAATCATATAACCTCTGCCGAGAGCTTTCCTTCTAAACTCGAGTAAAAGCCTTAGGATTTTCTTTATATTTGCGACAAAAACACAGGCAAACGCTTCTACTCGTACCTACAAATATCTCCATAACGACGCCAACGCAACCATAAAATGCACACTGATCTTAAATCCAACTTTAACCTTACCCATTTTCGTTCTGATAACAAAACCACGCATACCACACCCTAATACCCCACACATCATACCACTTAAGACCAGAAATCCCGATCAGGACTCACAGCTCCATAAACGTGGTAATAAATCACTTAACCACGTAATGCGCGTTCAGATGTAATTACTGAACGCACAAGTAAGCCTGCAGTGTCTAATGCACCACTATATACAAGAGATTACGAGACGAGGAACTGAGCTCTAGATGGTGTGTGTGCTGTAATTAGGAGTGTTATGTGTTTTACTGTTGCTTCCGGTTAGACTGGAAGCCGACCCCAACATAGTTGGGAAAAGGCTAGGCAGATGATGATGATGACTTACTAGATATATTTTAGTGTTAGTTTGAATTTCTCTGAATCGTGTCTATTCGTTCCGTTCTTTTCTTCATATTTTTTACTCTTGAATAATAAATATTAAAATATTTTTAGTAAGACTTAGATTATTAGGGAGAAAGGATACTTGTCTCGATCATTCGAGCTCTCCAAATGCAGCAGCAACATCTACCAACCCGCAAAATCTACCGACCCGCACTGGGCCCGCGTGGTGGATTACGGCCCACTCCCTCTCACAGAGAGGAGGCCTGTGTCCCAGCAGTGGGAACATTATAGGCTGATTATGATAAATGCAGCGAAAACGGTCGCAAACAAATGTCAAGTCAAAGGAAATTCTAAAGTCAATGAACCACTCGTCTGCACGATTAAAATAATTAAGAGAGCTATTCCGATACAATATGGGCCTTACACGAATGTATTTATACAAGCGTTGATGTAACATTTCCGTGCAATAACTCACCGGACGGCGCCGGACAGCGGCCGGACAGCGGCCGGACGGCGGCTTACGCAGGCTTAGCGTCCGACGCCGGGACCCACCGGGATCCACCGTAATTATGTTAGTAATCTACCTTTATGACTTGTTTACTTTATTATCAAAACAGATATGAATAAACTGTACTTTTAAAATTGGGTGCAAGATAAGGTTCCTTCTGTATTTTGGTAAATGAAATGCCGGACGATGGTTCAACGAAGCTTGGCGTCCAATTTCAGCACTGAAACAGAAGTAATGTCGCGTTATTCACTTGTTCGCGTTCGTATCCTTTGTGACTTACAAATATTTGTAGCGGTATCGACAACGCCACATGCGAACAACGCGTCGTACTGACGTCACGCAAAATCCTGCATCTCGCAAGCAGAGTTTACCGTGCCCTTAGCATAGATACAAAGGCCTGACATGAATTATCGGGCAGTTGCCCGCAAGGCAACACCCGGAGGATAATCCCTTTTCTATATAGTATGAGTGAACTTTACACCCTGTTCCTCATACCTCTATACATTTAACAATGACATGAATAACACCCATAATTAATTAATTAATTGACCTACCTCGTTGATCTACTGGCTGCAAGTACTACTGCTGAGCATGAGGTCCTCGGTTCGATTCCCAGGTCGGGAAGTGTTATTGCGTTTTTTCATCAGGAATTTCTCAGTAGCAGCCCGGAGTCTGGATTTGTGCCCGATTGATGGCAATAGGCTCGCCCCCTATTAAATGGGACTTAAACAAAACTAGCTAAATGTGGGTGTGCTATGTGTACACTTCTGCCTAACAATTCGAGGATTACGGGTGTGATGTTATGTTATGAAACAAATTATGTGGAGTAGAAATAGCACAAGCAAAATTTAACACGCAAAAACCGTTACCCTAAAACCATCCTAGTTTGGGCTCCATCAGCATCGTACGAGCATGCATAATTATATTTTTGAAGTGAAAACTTCTTTAGGCGCGTTAGGCATTTTTTGAGATGGGAAAAAACCATTGAACATTGACACCGCGCTACTTTCGGATGTTTTTTTTTTACTTTATTTTTTGTGTTTATGTTCTCTTTTTGCGTCATGTTCACCGCAAATAAACGTTTTTTCTTTCTTTCTTTCTATTTGTTCGGCTGTCCTCGGGATGTACTCGGTCGGTGATGGCAAAGTATTTTGTTTGCATGCCGATTCAAAAAATACACGTAATTGTTCAAGTTTTCACTTCCGTCGGCACTCCCGGAGTGCTACTGTTTTTTTTTTTGTCATGATCATCTACCTTGCCTTTTCCAACTATGTTGGGGTCGACTTCCAGTCTAGCCGGATGCAGCTGTATACCAGTATTTTACATGAAGCGACTGCCTATCTGAGGGGTAATTCTCTTATTTTTAAGAACGTTCATAGTCTGATCTCAGTCTCAATCTGTCAAAAATACCTCTAATTTCCCTACATTTTGACAAGTTTTTGACATTTGTTTGGCGCTGAGATGAGATTGCGACTAGATTTTGAACGTTTTAAATTACGAGAATTGGCCTTCAGATCTCCACAACCCAGTTACTGGAGAATACGATACCCTGGGTAACAAGGTTTTATGTCTGCATAAAATTCAAAATCAACAGCATCTGTCTTTTTCCTACTATGTCGGGGTGTTCATAAAATTCAAAATACTTAAATAAAATTAAAGATTTATGTTCAATACATTGATTACAATCTAGTGCAGCAGTAAATCAGTGAAAGCCGGTGGCCGGTAGTTCAATATGTCGACTTCGTTGAACATGAATCATGCAATGTCACTAGACTCCCCAAAATCCAGTGTAATTATGAAATTATAATCCCGCTGTTACTATCTGATGCTTTATGGTTATTATTTTCAATCATAAAATACTGATGTTCGTCAATATTTTTTTTAATATAGCCTTTAGCTGGACTCCTTTAACAAAAATTGATCCTTATCAGCTCTGGACAGAGAGAGGCCTTTGCCTAGCATAATCAGCTGTTCTCACACGCCTCCTCTCGATGAGAGGGAGTGGGCCGTAATCTACGACGCGGGCCCAGTGCGTGTTGGTACATGTCACATGTCTTCAAAATTTCGGTTCTAGGACATGCCGGTTTCCTCTCGATGTTTTCCTTTACAGCAAGTAGGGATGACATAATTTACACAAAGTAAAGCGCCTGTCTGGCTTCGAATCTACGACAAGTGGGACAATAATGGCTAGTAAAACCCTCTTTTACTAGCTAAGGCCCTTTTTTTCTGGTTAAGGTGAGACTTACATCACCTACAAACCGAACAACTAACAGTTGTAACTGGGGGAACAAGGATCACCTTTCCTAGCCTTTCAAGGTTTCTCAGATCTCCATCATATGAATAGATTTGTGCTATTATATAAATGGTTATAAGTATAGGATTTGTAACTAATTGGAAACTACTTTCATCAAAATTAATTTCAAACTTATCCACGAGTTTGGATCAAACTATTCGATATTAATATCCCACAAAAGTTTTAAACCCCAATCAATCAGACTATGGAAAATATTAGTGAGTTTTAATTTAATTAATGTAGAATATCGGGGATTCACCCTGAAAGAGGCTGTTTCCAAAACTCCAACCATACGATTTAGAAATGTTTTCTCGATAAAACTCAAGTAAATTAGATAATAGGGATAGATATTTAGGTTTTTCTGATTATCTTATTTTACTATGCTTTCCTTAAAATTACATTATTTGTAGGAACATTTCTAATATTAGTCAACATAATAAGTATTGATAACAGTTTTATTGCTTAATTTTTCCTACAGAAAAACCCGGTCAATGTCGGTGCTTAATTAATAATTGAGTAATAGCTGAAGTAATAACAAAAACTGATTAACTGGCGTCCCTCCTTTGCGAACTAAGCGCTCTCAATTAGTGAACGGAGTCCGGGTCATTAAAATTTTCATTCAATACAATTTCAGTATTTCCGTGTTAAGTGTGGGTATATCCCCTGCGATGGTGGCGCCATGAGTTCGATTTTGGGCGGAAAAGTCTTGTATTTATTAAGTGCCTAATGGCCGATTTCATCTCTCGTGGACTGTTATCATAATCTTTTCGTGTTCATCGAGGGTTCAGAATCTAAAGTCTCGAGTCTATTATTGTACCTATGTACAGTATTGGAAAAAAAAAACTCGTGGTAATTCATCATTTGCTTCGGATACAATTCTGCGCTAGGTCATCTAAATCACAAAAAATGGAGACCTTATGAGCGTTTACACCGTACGGCATTTCATACAAACTTTCAAGCCCTTATTTTTCGAAATGAATGAATGAAACTTCATACGCATAAGCAGGATACAAAGGTCTAATAAGTTACTTAAGATTATTTTCGAAATTTCTTATTTAAAAAAAGATAACTGGAAATATCTGTTTCTATGAAAACTTTAAAATAGGTCTAATTTGGTTGTAACACTATTTTTCGAAAATTTTCTTAAGTAACATTTTAGAACTTTGTATCCTGCTAATGCGTATGAAGTTTCATTAAAAACAGTTCATTCATTTCGAAAAACAAGGGCTTGAAAGTTTGCATGAAATGTGTAATGTAATGATCATCTCATGTCATTTTGTTTATGTAGGTTTTTATTTTTATTATTTTATTTTTCATTTAAATAGATTATACATATGTTGTTAATTTGAGAACGTCGTAAGCCTTGTAGACTACATTTGCAGACCATTTTCTATTTTATTAACTACCTGGTACTTGTTGACAGGCCCACACTCTGTCCTCCCATACCTGTTAACACTGTAATTTGAAAACATTGTAAAAGCCAATTATTTCTAAAAGGTAACTGTGGAGTTTCTTGCCAGCTCTTCTCCATAGGAAGCGACCAATTGGAACCGTCCTTAACACCTAGCTTCTGATGTTTTAGAAGTGCCCATGCATGTTGATGTGAAATGAAATATTTTGTTTTTAAATAAAATTATTGTAAATAGATCTAATTTCTTTAAAAATCATGCCATCTCTTGTACTTTTCCGAATAATCCTCTATTGTACCTACATAAAAGTAGGCCCCCCTATAGCTCTCTAATCTCGGTGCTCCACCTTAAGTCCTTTTAATTATCTGCGGAGCGGCCGAGAACAAAAACACAGGGGCAAAGAGGGCACTAAATTATGTTTCATACAAAAGTATAGCAGTGTACATAATCTCAGTCTATCTACTTTAGTGAAATGTATTCTAAGTTGATTTTTGAGTGACCATTTTTAACAAAAAGGTCCTGATAAGTTTTTGGTTGCAATGGAATTTTAACTTTAACAAGTACCTATGATATTCAGTTTGTTGTTCCATAACTTGAATTATCTCAAATTCTTAATTGAAATACGGTTTTTTCTTTTATTGAATGTAGACGTTTGCTTGTTTTTAACTAGAAAGGTTAATGTGAGATATATTTGATAAGGACATTATCCATTAACCATCTGCATCATACTACTACTGATAACATCATCTACGTAGGTATACTTTAAAAGGCCAATCCGTTGTAACTGTTGATAATTAAGGGTCACACTAGGCCCGCGTGGTGGTTTATGGCCCACTCCATCTTACAGAGAGGAGGCCTGTGTCCCAGCAGTAGGAACATTATGAGTTGACTATAATAGATAATTATGTATTTACAGAATTATAGTCATTAAAATCAATAAAATATCTCTTTAAGTTAGATTTGTTCCATAAGCACTTATCCACGATATTTGTTCTTATGGTACTAACTTGGAAATACGTATTAATGATTCTAATGAATAAAATTATGTAAATACGTACTTGTTATAGTCCCGAATCATATTTTGATCAAGATATTGTCCTGACACTGACCTGAAAATTGCAAAAAACGTAAAAAAAAAATAATCTCGCGGGCTACAACTGAGCATTCACCTAAAGGCGATCTATTTTGCCAAACTCTCCAATTTTAATCATCGCTCGACTACTAAAAGCCACATAAGAAACTAGCGACATCATTATAACCCCCATATTCTCTAAGCCTCTCGCCTCAACCCCCTAATCTGCGTGCTACCTTAAGTCCGCGTAATTACCTGAGATCCGGGCCGAAAGAAAACACCCTAGTTCGAATGATGGAAGGTACTGAAACACTCTAAGTGCCAGATTTTAGTAAATTATTCACGGAATTATAAATACTTTTGTCTCTAGTTAGGGGTGAAGTGGTAATGAATAAAGATTTAATCGTGTTTAATAAGAGGGATGTCAAATGTGTGTGTCTTGATTTTTAGGAGATGAGATAGGGAAGGCACAATATATTTATAATTTTATTTAGTTCACAACTGTATTGCATCTGTAGCAGTAATTAATAAAAATTAATTACCATAGGGCTGGGTCGTTCTTTGGCAAAATAATTAGCATTGCCATTCAACGTGGCAATACTGCCAGTGTTCTGGGCACGTTTCCGGATGACAGCGATGCAGACGAATACTTCGACGCCTAAGTGTCCTTTGTTTTTTTATTTATTTGTATAGTAAGTCTTTTATTATTTTAAGTCTATTAGCTCATGTAACTAAGTTATTATCTAATAAAAAATATATTGATTTGTGTCCATAAGAAATAAAAATTATAATCAATTCACCACCCACGAAAATCCACCATGACCAAAACACCAAACCAACCAAATTACGTCTGCCTAAACTCTCGGGGTATGGGCATGATGTGTGTTATAAGACAAGTATACAGGAAAAACCATAAACATACTCGTATAAACCAGAATAACTTGTAGTGTAACTTTCGTGAGACACATAACCACGTGAATAATATTAAACTGTGTAATGTATTGTTGGAATACTAGCGCTAATGTGTGTTCCACCTCATGAATAGTATTTTCGTTTGAGTCCAATACTTGCAGTAAGGCCGTGAGTAAAACCGTCCACAGTCCTAAAACTAACTCTGTAGGTAATGTAGAATGTGTAAGTTCCTTGGGTAGAACGGAAACTTCAGGAAAAAGCATTCTAAGTAGAAAAGGGTATCTCAATTATCTGCCTTTGTAAGAACTAAGAGCTGCTCATCAATATTTCAGGGGCTTTTTCTTGAAGATGCTTTTAACACTTCCTTGTCCTTCTTGGTAGGACTGAAATATATAAATTCCATAAATTTTAATGTTGTAGTTTTGCCTATAGCTTAATGGAATATTATTTTCTTGTCACAGGCGGAGATATGCTCGAGTGCGCTGACCGACGTCATCCACGCCGTCATCAACGGGACAGACGGCTGCCTCTTCTGCTTCGGACACGCAGGACTTGGTAAGATATACCTATGCTACATTAACCTTAACAAGAAGAATTTTATTATGATTGACTGTTATTGTGCTTCATCTTGGTAATTGTGTAACATTAGCCTAACATACTTAATGGCAATGTCCTTACATTTTGACATTTCAACAACATTCATTGCGTTTTTTACTTCAAAATATTTCGGGCTGTGAAAGTGAGTAACGCAATAGGGATGCTAATTGGCAAATCAGTTCCTAACTTGGTTAGGGTCCCCGGAGTCAAGGATATAAAAGGTCTTGTTTTGTTTCTAGAAATGAACACGCTAACCTTTCATAGGTACTCTAAGTGACTGCGTAATAAGAAAATTAGTCTTGTAGGTACTTATTCTATGATTAAGCAATCAGATTGAGTGTTTAAAAGTTGATAAACAAGAATGTCCACTACATTCTTGTTTATTAACTTTTAAACACTTCAAAACTCCAATAAACAGTCAATTAACCAACTCTAAACGCACATAAGTCTAGGATCACTTACATATTTATCCTACAGTGTATACTCTTGGAGATAATAATCAAGTTCTCACGTTGAATCCAGAAGCGTTGATTAAAAAGTGCGAAAGTGTACCACATAGGGTTGGCAGGCTTCCATATTAAAATATTATGATCATAATAGAGAAAACTATGGAGTATGTATGGATATAAGTTACAGCAAATACATTTTTATGTCCTTTTGATGAAATAAGAATATTATTCTTATAAAAAACATGTTTTGAAGGAAATAAGAAATAATTACTTTATTTCGGACCGTCCATTACAGACATTCAGCCATATTTGAGTTAGCACATAGTTACTTATGAACTATGTTAATAACCACAAAAAAAAAATTCGAAATCAAATTGACACGTAGACTGCGAATACTGCGATCTAAGAAATGGATGGTCCTGTGGCATGATAGAAAACATAGTTCTAACATTAATATATTTAAAAAAAATCCTGAAATTGAAGAAATAAAATTTAAAAAAAAGTTCATAGACGGAAACTTCAACTGTAGCACTTTCACGCTACGTTTGCAATGCGGAACCTTAACTCATTCCAAAGGTGGGTAGCCCTAATTATGCACTATAAAGTATGAAACTTCTCACTCGGCTCGGGCGGTGGGATTTGCATCTAAATGGCAAAGAGTCGGGAGAGCTCTTAATTGAAAGTTTGATAAATACGACCTGTCTCCGTCTCGCTCGCACGCTCGTGGTGGCAAAACTTTGATATTAAAACTGGGATTTCAAGTTAACACTATGAATGTTAGGTTGAAGGTAGTTTGAAGTCCGGTTTAAATAAATTATGGATAAAATCTATCTTTGTTCTGAGGAAGTCCCTTTTTCTTTTTACTTTCCGGAACTTTGAGAGCGTCAATGTTCCAAAGATTTTTCTTTTTAACTTGTCCTAAGACGCTTGCAGTAGTTTTGTTTTTAGTTATTCTATTCACTGCCTGGCCTTCCGTAAGTAACCGGTTAATTTACCGTAAAGGTAAAAATAATTGACTTAATTAGTGATCCTGATGAAAAAGGTAAACAAACGCAGAGAATGAAAACCTCCCTAATTAAAACTTAATGTTCTCAAACAATGGAACAAGACATTATAACTTGAAAACACGACAAAAAGCCAACAACGCTAACTGTATTACCAACCTATTAATAAGTTCCAGACACGAAATCAATTTTGCAAGTTGCGCGGGATTATCCGAACGATGCGATCAAGATAATACCACAAACAAACAATCGCGAAATGGGCTTATACTTTCATTAACACAAAACAACGAACGACTAAAAAGGAAAGAGGTAATTTACCCCAACCTCCCCTCATAGATTAAGGTTTCAGATGCAAATTGAATGCCTCGCGAGATGAAAGTTTTGGGGAAACGCGGCGATGTTGGCACTAAACCCAAGCTTACTCCCACATTCCGGTTATTCGGGATCGTAGATCCAACTGAGTGAATAATTTGAACCTCGTTTTAATTATTGAAGGATTTCGGAAGCCACGTGGAGCTAAGTGAACTTACCTGGCATTAAAAGTGATTTCTTGTGTTCTTTATGCTGCTGTCGTGAATTTATTCCGCGGTTTTTGGTATTTGAGTTGAGCTGCACGTGCTAACTGATCATTTATTTATGTATGTGGTTTTATTCAAACTTAACTTTTCGCAGTCAGCTTGAGTTAATACGAAATAGGCTTTACTTAGCCATCTTTACATTTTTTGGTCTCAAAAAGTTTGTTTACTGGAGTCAAAGTTTATGTGAACGGCATTTGGAGAGTATCAAATTACTATTGAGGTCCTCAATATTATTTTAACCTAACCTAACCTTAAATATTTGAGGACAAATAATTGTTCTAAATTGCCCCGATTATACTCAATAAACATTAGTTAAGTATATGCCCAAAGACGCTCCTTTTCTTTATCTTCTATGATGTTAACCATAGATATCGATATCCGTGATGTTAACGAACTTAATTTTAAATCTCCATTTCTTCATCAGGTAAATCCTACACTATGTTGGGGCGGCCGGACTCTCCAGCAGCACTGGGCGCGATACCCTGCGCCATCACGTGGCTGTTCCGGGGTATAGCGGAGCAGAGACACAAGTGTGGCACCCGCTTCTCCGTCAGGGTGTCAGCAGTGGAGCTCTGCACGAATACCAACCAGATCCGGGACCTGTTGGCGCCTTATCAAAATGGTTAGATATTACTTTATTGACTTACAAGTATGATGTTAAATAGAGGGTAAAAAATACCCGGGAAATAGTACCCTCGGGAAACAAGTGACTCTCGGCTTTGTATTTACATCCTTTATGTGTTGGTGTTCAATAACTATTCCCGTGTTACCTATAAAAGATAACAACAAATGCCTCATTAATAGATAATAATCAGATTGATACCGACGGCAAACAATTAACGCACGCCATGCCTGCACAACTTTGTATATGTAGTTTGTAGTGCAGGTATTAAACTGTTCATGTAAACATGAAAGTTAAGTGTTTAAAAGAAAACTGTAGTTATCCTGAATTATAAAAATCAGAATGACGTCTTTGAATACAAAATATTATACATAGAAAGAAAGAAAGAAAATATGTTTATTCGAAACACATAATGACACAAAATATTGGCGTGTATGGCTGGCTGAAGAGAGGCTTGCATCCCGTTGTGGATTATAATGGCTGACTCGATAGAACTTTGGCTCACAACTCGTAACCACATCATTTTCTCTCCATTCAGACACGGAGCAATCTCCAGGCGTTTACCTCCGAGACGACCCTCTCTTCGGAACCCACCTGCAGAACCAATCAGAACTCAGAGTGCACAGCGCTGAGAAGGCAGCTTTCTACCTAGATGCTGCACTGGCTACTAGAGGGGCCAGGGAGGAGGGTAAAGACAGCCATCTGTTGTACACGCTACATGTGTACCAGTACAGTGTTGGAGGGAAGGGAGCAGGTAAGAAACAACATGGCTACAGTTAGTTTCTATTATTATTTATTTAATTCTAAAACGCTTAGCCCAATTTTTTTATTTTACATTTTGTTTTTAGCCACACAACGTGCAAACCAAACCGTATCTTATGTGTGGGTGTGGACACCGTATTGTCCTTACGTCCTTTAAATATATATTAATAAATATTTTCATTAAAACATCTCCATGTAAAACAAAGGCGCCTCTCGTAATAATTACACTTGCACTTCTAAGAAACAGTCAAGGATTTATTGAAAGAAAATTAATTACGACGAATTTATACACAAAGCACAGTTATTCTAGGAATGTTCATTGAAGATTGTTTTATATTAAAGAGAAGCTTTAAAAAAAGTTTCATATCCGGCTCCATACTAAACGGGTCACAAAACAACAAAGTTCCTGAATTAAAAACATTTCTCTCTTTGTTCACAGTTGCCGGAGGACGCAGCCGCCTGCATTTAATCGACCTAGGAAACTCAGAGAGAGGGAAAACAAACGGCGGAATACCACTATCTGGTTTAGGAAATATATTACTTGCAATATTCAACGGACAAAGGCATCTACCGTATAGAGACCATAATCTTACACATGTTTTAAAAGAGTGTCTCGGTTCTCTAACATGTCACACAGCTATGATTGTCCATGTTTCACCAAATGTCCAAAATTATTCAGATACGTTAACAACATTACAGTTAGCGTCTCGAATACATAGGCTTCGGAGAAGGAAGGTCAAATATTCGTCAAATAATAATGCAGGGTCTGGCGGGAGCTCTGGTGAAGACGCTTCAAAACCGAGCAGTAGTGAGCCGGACCCATCAAGTAGTGATCTATCAGCTGACACGGTCATATACGTGGGTCCAATGGACGACGCAACTGACGGTGAACATCCACCAGTTTACATACCTCATATAAATTCAGGTGACAACCGATGTGTACTTAGTAAAGCGTTACGAGGTTCAGCAGCAGAACAAAAACATAAGTCATCGCTATCTAGAGTTGTTGAAGAAAAAAGTCCAGTGCATAGACTACATGGGTCACCCAAAGCATCACCGTTAAAAACTTTACAGCCCAGTCATACCCCAAAAGCGTCTCCAGTGCATTCAGTAACATCCAAATCGACACCACTTAAAAAAGCTGGTCCAAAACATCCAGAAGAAGGGAAAAGCACCAGTGACGAACAGTGGATCGATGGACCTAGAATATCTAAATCAAAATTAGTTGAAGCAAGGCATATTATCAAGGAAACGCAAAGCAAGAAACGCGAAACTTGGATCGACGGTCCAATGCAAGAACCAAAAGTACCAATACAATTTGAATCTGTGCCAATGCAACCTACCAATAATGCTTTACCACTCCAACTCGGTATTCTTGGTGCCCTCGGTAGCGAGAACCTGGGATATGGGTATATGGATAATCACAAGAAAAATATGATAAGGAAATGGGTCGAAAATCAAACATCACAAATTCATAAATCCAGACATAGCTCACCAAGTCACAAAGCGCAGGTTGTACACAAAGAACCTGGAGTTAGAGTTCCAGACGAACCTGAAAATGCTCACAAAATGGAGCCAGTGACGAAAGATTCAGTAAGGCGAATACATGTAGAAGAATCAGTAATAAGGACCGGATTAAAAGCTGGTTCCAAGGGAATGGCAATAGAAGAAGAAAATGTAGGCCCAGGTGATCAGAATACAATGGGTAAAAAATGTTCTAAACCAAGCAAACACGATATAGATGACGATGACGACAGTGAAGAATTAGCTGAAATACCTCCCGCATTGCCTATAATGCAACCCAGCAGTCTTAGTAGTAGAGAAGTTTCAATGGAAAGCTTAGATAGTAAATATAAAGAACGGTTTAGAATGGAAGATGAGTTAGCTTCAAATCATAGTAGGGACATTGATCCTCATGGCATGAGTAGGGGTCTTAATGACGATGAAGATGAAATTTTAGAAATAATCGAAGTAGAAGAGCCCCTAGAACCTGTTCCAATGATGGACTCTTGTCTACAAGTAACCGAAGAGGATATTGCGTTCTGTATGGGTTACTCTGAAAATCCTTTACCAGAAGTAGATCAAGAAGATTTAGATGATCATCCACTCAGGATTCTTAGTCAAGAAAATTTAACAGTAGCGTCGACTTTTACAGATACTCTCTCCTTGTATAGTGAAGTCGAACGCCAAATTAGAAATGAAGCTTATCTAAGGCAAACAATAGGATTTTATGCGGACAAATATAGTGGTGATCGTGGACTTGGCTTAAATCCACATGAAAGCTTACCTTCATCACGGTCAAGAATTGATGACATCATGAGTCTAACTGAACTGTACGGCTCTCGACGTAATATGTTAGACAACATTGATGATTACAACAATATGCCGATTACGAGGATAGCTCCACAATTTCAGTCCCTATCTCTGTCGAATGTTCGCGATACAGAAGAATTTGGAGGTGACGGTTCTGTTTATAGTGAACCAGCTTACAGGCCAAGTGACAAAATATGTAATAGTTGCAAGCGAACCATGTCTAGGCCCGGAAGCGCAGTTGGAGAGTGTGGTGCATATCAAGATTTAGAAGCGCATAACGATTGCTACGGCCCCTTCGAAAGATACCGAGGAAATGATATTACAGACGCACGTATAGCATCTCTAAGGCATCCTGATGGGGCATCAGATCCTAATTTACGAGAAGAAAGACGAATACCCGGTAGCGGAGCTCCTTCATTTAAAGAGCTAAAGTCAAACTTGCACCTGGAAGTTACGCCTCCGGTGGTAACAACTGAACCACGAACGGAAAAAAGTGACAAAGGCATAGCGAGGGTAGTTGCTAGTTCTAAACCTGACGGCTATGACAGCGGTCATGAGTCTACCCCGCGGACAGGTAAACACAGTCCCGCGACTACCTCAAGACGTGCTGAATCAGGCTACGATTCAGTGCCGAGAGATTCAGATGCATCGTCACTAGATTCGTACCCAACGCGGCGCGCAGCTGTCGCTCGAGCGCACGCGAAAAAGCACACCACAGCAAAATACAAACAGCATAGTGACCGTTCCTTCTGTTCATGGCTACGAAACCCCTTCACTTGCAAATACGCTGATACAGATCCAGAAATCAGTGACTTTTAGAGCAAACAACAAAATGTATTACATTATAAAAATTCTAAATAGATATCATTAAGCTACGTTACCGAATTTAATCTGGAGACTGCTTTTGTACTCTAGTACTCGTATTTATAAAATAAATGCTTCGACACTGTCAGGTTACCACTGTATTTTTCTAGACTTACGAAAGCTTCTAGCTCTGCGCTCTGATAATTTAGATAATATATAACACTATTGTAAATACAGATGTTAAGAGGATTGCTATGACTTGTTAGCGTTTATCTTCTGCTCATTTTTGTACTTTTATACTATCATCATGAGAAAACTTCTATTCCCAATGTATTGTGAAATAATTTTCAAAGGTTGGAGTAGCTTTTGTACTGAACCCACTTGTAAATTGTTCAAAGCAAGATGTCTTCCTCTGTCTTCCCCTGTCTGTGACAATTTCATATCGAGGAAATTATTTTCTATATCTGCACTGGCACTGACCTCATTGTCGTAATGTTATCTCTCGCGTTTATTCCAATCATTTCTGGAAAACCAATTTCGTAATACTCCATTTTGTATTTTTAATCCAAATAAAGTTTGTTGATCTGTTATTACTTTTATAGAACTAGCAATATGTAATAAAACTAGTATAAAACAATTTTATACGATAAATTAAACCAGAGTGATTGGAATAGACTGCGTATAATTTATATCAATGTAACTAAAAATCTCGTTTCTAGGATTTAAGACTGTTGTCATTTCATTGGCCATGTTTTATATAGCTTTAACATTTTGATATATAATTGTAATAATGTAACGAGAGGTTGACGGATCCGTGTGTATGAGATAACTCTCACCGCACTCGTCGGCTTTATCGAATGTTGGTGAAACTAAGTTAACGCTTTATGTCAATGTTTTGTTATTGTACTATTAATATTACAAATATATATCCTAAATTCTACTATGCGTTCGTATTAGTTTACAATAAATTGTTCGATTTCGATTAATCCTAGTTTTAATTTATTGAAACACTAAACCACAACAGACCCCCAATAGTGTCGTTTCAACTCTCGTTCTCGTTTATTATAAAGTCTACATTAACATACCGCGAATCGTTTGAAAGGCTAGTATAGTCACTGTGATCTGCTTAAGCCACAACTAGGTAACTTTAAACGCTAAATGATGAGACTAAACTCAGAGTCGACATCGCAGATCAAGACTGTCCTTTTAATCAAAATAAGTACACCCGATTTGAAGATTATTCGCTCCCTTAATCGCTTATGCTGTAGTAAAGAGATCATCCAAATAGAAGCCGCTATGCCCGAGCACTTAAAACAAAAAAACCATGAATAAATAATGTGATACCGAGTACTCCCGCGCCCTAGGGATGGGAATTTCAAAATCTTTTGGGGGTACAAACTTTTTTTCCCTCCTAGAAAGTGGAGCAACTTTCCCCTGTTAAGATGCAGCGCTATTATCTTTCATTTCGCCAGTAATTTAACATTCTCGGTACGCCCCGCGAAAATCAAGCTATCAAATAAGACGTCGGCTACCCTTCGTGGGGTGACAACTTTTTTCTTGAAAATCTCCCAATAATTTGTTAAAGTGGCAGCTGGTTAGCCCATAACGCTTATCGGGTTCTAAAAGATTTTAGCGTTTTTACATTGGATGGGGAAAGTTATGTTTTCATCGGTAAAGGCAATAAATTCTACTTTTTTATCGTAGATTTTGCGAATTCATTCGAAATTGCCAGGAGTGGAAGCCATACTTTTTAACGCCAGGAAGTGTGATCGACTGAAATTGGGGAAGATGAAACTATTGAGTTGGAAGCGAACAAAGAGGGTGACAACCACTCTAAAGTAAATTGCATTTTGTTCACAATGTAATCTTAGAAAATCCGAAACATTGGCATAGTAGAATATCAGGAGAAGGAGCCTCAATCTAGTGTTAATTCAAACATTTCGTCATAATAGTCAATGCGATGATAAACCCCATACTCAATGATGGACATGACTTCACATGACTAATCCTGTAAACATAATAGTAGCCACTGAAATTTTAGTCTTAAAGATAATCAAAAGCCCAGTCCCCAAAGATTTGTCTTCATGTTTTGAGATAGTAGATACACACCTACCATTACTAAAGACACAGTCGTTTGGCAGCTCTACAGCTGAACTCAGCGACAGATGTTATATCTTCTATCTGATTCAAGCTTTAAGGAGCACTAGATCCTTTATTCTAGAGCTCTTAACCAAAGCACCAGAGTGTTTTACGCCCTTCTGGCACTTATCTCAGTACTCGTAAAGCTTTGCTCTTTGGCTGAATGAAATCTTTCCTATTATAGTAGGTATTAGCTGATACATATTGCAGTATTAACAAATCCTGCATGGTAATTTTGGCTTTAATCCTCCTTCTAAACTCATATTCAACCTTTTTTTTTTTGGCGACTGCAGTATTAACAAATCCTGCATGGTAATTTTGGCTTTAATCCTCCTTCTAAACTCATATTCAACCTTTTTTTTGAACCATAGTCTGTAAAAAAAAAAGGTTGAATATGAGTTTAGAAGGAGGATTAAAGCCAAAATTACCATGCAGGATTTGTTAATACTGCAATATGTATATTCACCCTCCTTTTCCCGCCAACATCCTTAACTAAACGAACAGCCGATTATTTAATAACGCGCACGCTGTCACATAATACGACACCAATAAGTACAAAATGCGGATAAAAATAATAGCCCCGACCGAAGAAGGCACACGCGTCGACCGGCGAGTCGAAACGCACGTGACGAGAACACGAATCGCGTAAACATACCCACGTTAGTCCACACAATTATACACACTACACAACAAGAAATAGAGCCTTATATTCTGTAAGGATATTTCGTATATGGCCTCTGAAACATTGGAACGTGATACATACTGAAATAATAACAAAACGGATAGGTATCAGGGGTAGGCATAATGGTGTATCAATCCTGACTCATACGAGGAAACACCGAAGGTATCACATTTGTCATGGAACGTCTGTTGTGTACGGACTTGTGTCCAGCATACAAAGTAGAGACGTAACTGCTTAGGCCCAGTTGCAGTAGGGAGAAAGCGAAAAACTTGCATGAAAATATTTTTTGCAAAGTAATCTGAAAGTGAAAATAAATAACAATTATTATCTACATAAGCATGCAACGTACTCAGATTTTTAATTTGCTAGACTAAAATGACAGCTGCGATCAACCTTTTTTGTCAACATGACATTATTTTGTATTTATTGCTGTCATTTTGGTCTAGCAAATTCTAAAATAGGCTCTCTCTCTAAAATCTGAGGTTAGAAACGCTTATTTGCGATTTAGGTCCTGAAAATTCGCGCTGGATTTGAAAACTTTCCTAAAAAGTTGAGAAAAACCTACTTGCGAAATAAGCTATTTTCAGGCTGAACATTTTGCTGAATTTTTCATTGAGTTTATTCAGGTTACATACAAGATTGTGCCATTAGACGCACGGGCAGTTTGTGTGTATTCGAATTTCTAGTTTCATGTGAAGCAACTTGCGGTCCAACCTGCGGAACCATCCAAGAATATCAGATTTACCGATAAGTATAATCCCGTACAGTACAAGTTGCCTCTGGCTACGTCTAAAGAAAATAGGTATCGGAAAATATTTTCGTGGTTCAAAAGCAAACGGGAAAAGCCGGATACCATACGGATTAAACAATCCTACATTCAATACAAAAATAAATATAATTTTAAACAGACTCGACTTTCGACTTTTCCATTGGTGGCGAACAAAAAAATCCAACTTCTGTCGAATGTAAATGGGCATTTTGACCAGCTGCCTTGGAATGGCACTGCGCTGCGTACAATGTGGGACAAGTTGTATTGTATTGTATTGTATTGTGCAGTAGTTTTGTTTCTTAAAAAAATCCATCCGGGGAACATTTCGGCGACAGCATACGTGTCCGGAATGCGAAGTTCCCGTTTACTGAACAACACACACTGTACGCCTTTCACGAGGCTAGTATAAATTCTGCGCGATCCATTGAATAGATATTCTTTGTTTATCTACCATAACTTAGCGCTTAGGTCTTGAAGGAACTATGTTAAGGACCGTTTTTGGGACTAGAGTCTGTAAAGTACGATCGTACGTGGAGAGCTTAGCAAGTTTTTCGTAGCACTTCCAAAACATTTTATTGGTAAACATAAAGTAGGCTCCTGGTTCTGAACACTAATTTATCATTACTATTTCAGTAATGTTCAAGCTTTTAACATTCACATGAAAATAAAGTTATAATTTTTTTTTTTTTTTTTTTCAATTTGTGTCTGGGCGAAAAGTATATCGGTCACGGTATAAAAATTACGTATGTAAAAGGACGACAAGAGATTCAATAAATTAGAACAGATTAAAAAGATACATCAGCACTGCTCTCAAAACGGTGGAGAAAAACTACGCGAGGAAACCGGCATGTCCTAGAACCAAAAATTCGAAGACAGTCATATGACATCTACCTACGCGCTCTGGACCCGCGTTGTATATTACAGCCCACTCCAAGGGAGGCCTGTGTCCCAGCAGGTGTAACATTATAGGCTGATTATGCTGAAAACATACATACCAACCCTCCCTCTAAGCCCTCTAAGATTAAAACCAGAAGCACAGATACAATATAACAAAGCATTCCTTAAAATGAATAGACCAACAAATTCATCTAGAGTGCAAAGGTTCGAACATTCTGAATTCAAGTTCCCAATAGGGGCCCAGCAGAGTAGAAAAATAGCACCGATCCAGGCAGCTGCAATCTCTACATGAATCTGGTATATTTTTCAAGGCGTCAAATCTGTGCGTTACACCGCACTGTCGCAAATCGAATTTGTCTCCTCCGAGTTGAGCCGAATCAATCTGCATTATCCCTCTGACATTCCGCTGTAAACGATGAGGGTTAGCGGAAGATGTATCTATGTTAGATACTCGATATGATTAACAATGAACTTAGCTGAAAGCATTCGAAAATGACAAGTAAATTGATAACACCGCTGCATCTCTTTGTAATTATTTCACATAAGATTTTATTGGAAATCTGAAACTAGACCTGGCATCGAAGTTCAATATCTGTTAACAAGATATTAAAATTGAAACACACTATCACGCGATACCAACTCGCACCTCAGTTTAAGACATACTTTCTGATCGACACAAAATAGGTACCTCCTAAGCAAGATGCTATAATTGCACATTGTTGAGGGTGTAAATATTGTCTACCGAAGTGTAGGAGTTTGAAAACAATATTATTACGGAACTAAAACAGAATATTGAACTAAAAAAAAACTTGCAAGAATGGGTTTTAAAAACAACTATAAATACCCGCATGAAATTAAGCATAGCGTTGCTAACTCAAATTGTTCAGGCGCTCCTAGCAACTAAAATCCAACTTCACACCCGCCATTTCTTGCATTTTATACCATCTCCGAAGACGTGTCGAGAGACGGCCGAAGCCGCAGCGATTTCTCAGGATTTGAGAGCGCACTCCAACTTAAAGCGCACGCACTTTAACCATGTTTACACTTCGCCGGCAGCCATCGCAGAGAAGATGGAAAATAACTACAGCATATGGCTGGCAGAGATATTACATAAAATGGGTGTCAAAAATATTACAGGAGTCGAAATTAAGGAAATATGTGGAACAGTTTAAGCATGTTTAAGCTCAATCAATGCCTTCTTAAACAGAAAATCGTAGTTTACAATGTCCAAACGTGGCATAAATCTATCTCTCCAGGATCCAGGTCTTTGTTAGATCTGCAGAAACAGTTTTCTTTAGCATTAAAGATGAACACAGCCAGCATATAGGATGAAGGTATATATATGCATAAGCTAAGCTTAAAGTCACTCAGTAGTCACTATTTTCATCATAAAATTCACTCATACATTGTATTCTGATTAGATTTCACAGCCGTATTCAATACTTCTCTAATGACATTAAATATTGCCATCGACGTATAATATTACCAGCTTACAAACATTCTGCTGTTGATCCTTGAAATAACGCTTTTCTACATTACGCTTCAGTAAGTAATGTGATTATTTCTATAAAATATTAATAATCCTTATAAAGTAGAGATTGTAATAAAAAACAGAAATTCCAGCGAAGTCTTTAGCTCTGGTACTTACATGTGAAAGTCATGTTATTCATCACTTTTAGATACCTACTTTTGACAAGGGAGGAATAATTCCTTAGTTGAGGTTTTAGGAAAATAGCTTTTGTAGTTTTTTTTTAAATGCTATGTAAGAAATGTGAGTTTGGAATGTCATAGGATCATTTATTTATTTAGTAAAGGAAAAAATACACTGCCGGGGACATAAATAACATAATGCGTCTAGTAAACCCGAAAATAACCTCCATCCAATTTATGAATTTTATCTAAGTACGTAAAAGTGATAATTCTGTGAGAATCTGTACTGACAGTTCGTTTTATGAAGAAACATGACGCAGAATCTCAGGTAATTCTTATCGACGAGCACACCTTCTCTACTAATTTACCACAAGACTCTTGATCCGAACAAATTGGCTCCTGAGCACAAACTCCTACTGCGAAGCGCTGATGCGACTTTGATACAATTATTTATGTAGGCGTTTCAATTTTTCACGCGACACGCTCGTGATTGTAGTTACTTTTATACATAAGTTGTACATAGGTTTTACATCTTTCTGAAGTATATTATAAAAAGGAAGCCAATTTTTTAAGGAACTTCATTGATGTTTGAATGGGCTTTCTTAAGTCGCAAGCAAGATTTTTTTAGGCTTTTTATGTTATTACGACCATAGCTAATAAATTTAGATTTTGCATACCGCATCTTTATAATAATTATAATGAGAAACGCTAATCAAAACCTACATATATTTCGCAACCAAATAACCTAGTAAGCGCCAAACGAAAATCACTTCAGGTAATTACGAAATCTCACGTAAATCTCTACAAACAGTAGGTATCTCAGAACGTCAAAACTTGATCCCGTACCTTTGAGCTAGGACTCAACCGAGCTGGGACGTAGCACAGGCACATTTCGGACCATTAACCGTGTCTGAACCGGGACATATCGATTGGCGGCGCATAAAATATGTCCCAGCGGCCACGTAAATAAGCCGATGCAGGCTGCGATGCAAAGGACTGTTCGGTTAGAGAATGCATTGCTTGGTTATGTGAGCGTTTGAGTTTTTGTATTGTTTATTACGATATGTACCTAGATTTAAGGTCATAGCACACGTATCAAACCGGAAAGGGATCGGCACCGTATCAACTCGAACCGTTCAGTATTCTTTGTATGAAACTCCCTACTAAGCAATTCTTTAGGAGTGACGTGCTTTTAACATCCAAAAAAAAATGTATTGATGGCTTCAAGGTAAAAACATGCTCATAGACAAACAAATTCTCAATCATCAGTTTTCTCAATTAACTAACATTGTAAGAACTCGAATGCCGTCTGTGATACAGGTTTATAATAGTACAGACATCATACTTTGAATAACCAATATTACTTCTAATAATTTTTAAATTTTTATTTTATTAATTTATATTTTTGAAACTTTTGTTTTTTATCTCGCTAAAAGTCACCGCCATCTTCAACAGCGCTACAATATGTCAGTTACATTTTCATCATACCTACCACAGAAGGCCTTTTCTGCCAAAGGCTGCACTTTCATTCTGAAGGCAAGTCCATATTTTTATTTCACCTAAACCTGCCTAGTAAGACGATCTTGGAAAATTTCAGTCTCGAATATTTCATTTTCCCAAATTATGGGTAGGCTCATATTCACAAGACATTTACGAGCTAATATAACTGCATTATAAAATAGCTGTAAAGAAGCTCTTATGACACAGATGCTACCCTCATCATTCTCATTTTATTAAGCCCTTATTGTCTTCAATAAAAAATCTCAAAGATATCCTATAAAATGAGGTATAAGTCAGCGAAAAAATGATAAAGCCAGTAAATCAGGAGGCTGCACTGTTGGAGGAAGTGTTTATAAGAATTTATGCGTATTTAAACGACTCCTTTCATCGTCTGCTTCTATTAAGTACGCCATTACGCGTTGTATTTACGTAAAAGACGTGATATTGCGTTACCGATTTTTTTTTTTTGCTTGGGTAAAAGGCAAAGATGCACCGATCGAATGTGGAATCGCATTGATAAATTTCTTCATTACAATCTTTAAAACAAGTAATCGAAAAGAGTTAAAAGTAGAACAGGGTAGACCTGGAAAGGAGCACCACTAGCACATGACTAGCAAAGAATTGCCAATTTTAAAACTTGTTTATTTATCAAAATCCAATAGGAATAACATGCTTATATTGTTTAATAGTCATCTAGACCGTAGTTCGGCCATGGCAGCCAATCACACCGGAGACTTGCCGTTGCCTTCGGCGCGGGAGATAATATAGTGCACAAGTGTGTGCGCAGACTCAGGGGCACTCTCTCTTCCCTCACTCTCATAGTCCGATGAGACGGCAATCCGACACGACCGAAGAGAGATCAGGCGCAGGACCAACGGCTGAACGTGCTTTCCGCGGCACAGGAGTATCACACCACCAACTTCCAAACTCCGGGCTGTTATTAAGAAATTCCTAATGGAAAAACCTAATAACACTTTGCCCGATCTGGGAATCGAATCCCGGACCCCAAGCTCAGCAGACGCGCTTGCAACCAGCAGGCTTAGCCAAGTTAACAATCTACAATCGATAACGCAATAGCGTATCGCGGATAGCGTTATCGATCGTTAGTTTTTTTATAAAAAAACTAATCAAATGTAGGAGACCAACGAATCATTATAATTGCTCACATAAACACAAAATACTTGGTTTGCCCACAGCCCATCACATCTAAAACAAAATTTAGCAACAGATTTGCTCCATTTATTGGCCCCTACATCTATAATAAAAATAAAAATCTTAACATATACCTGATGACGAAAAAATCTTGCAAAACTACAGTGAGTACCTACAGAAACTCACGTAAGAGGAGACAGAAAAATTGCTTGAAATACCTAGTTAAAAATAAGCTAAACGACTAGGCTAATAGTTCAATTATTAAAATTAAACTAAGTATATATAACTTAACACAAAAATAACAAAAGGTCATGCTCCGCAATCTTACACACCCTCTTACACTCATTCACGCACACCTCCATCACAGACAAAGAGATGACTGGATACACACCTACATAATTATTATATTTTAAATATTGTAAAAAAATAAAAACTTTTTTTCTAAATTTTTATTTTTGTATTTCTAATATTATACGTACATTCATAGATGTGATCATTGCACTGACATAATAAAGATCGGCGTTGAGGGCTGAAATACAGGCTATGCATAGTTCGGCCCCAAATGCTAATACTTTTGTGTACTATACTCGTAAGTTTAGATAAAGCACTCTACTTGATTTTAAAAAAATGTACATTTTTATGTGAATAAACATTATTATTATATTATAATATACAGTCACAGGAAACGTATTTTAGGTAGGTATATCCATAAAGTCTTATACAAAAAAAAGTCATACAAAATCCTATTTTGATGCAAATAACTGCCGCAGGTGTATCATCGCTCCATCGTGCATACAACATAAACTATACTATACTTTCATGCTTACGACGCGTGTGTCTCTATAAAAAGTGACAGTTTGCAATTTATATACCTAATATATACCGTTCCGTTTATGTTTCAAATCCGAGCTTACGGTTTTGTAGTGCTGAGAATACGCGCAGAGCGGCGATAAAATTTATTGTCACCCGTACGACATCTGGTGCCTTCGCCCTGATTGTGGCGCAAGACGAGAAGGACTAGCGTTTCGATACAGCTTCTTCTTCGATATGTGAAAACCACATCATAACCAGCCTATAATGTTCCCACTGCTGGGACACAGGCCTCTTCTCTGTGAGAGGGAGTGGACCGTAATCCACGACGCGGGCCCAGTGCGGGTTGGTAGATGTCACATGTCTTCGAATTTTTGGTTCTATAACATTCCAGTTTCCTCACGATGTTTTCCTTCGCCGTTTTGAGAGCAGCGGTGATGAAATAATTTACACCAAGTAATGCGCCTGTCTGGGTTCGAACCTACGCCCTGCAACTCGTAAGTTGCGGCCGTTGCGGTTTTGGCCACCACTGCTCTCCATCCATCTGTTATACCTCGCCTTGGTATAAGTACTTACTAGGCATTCAGTAAAGTATTTCAGTAAGTAAATCTTGTCTTACAGTTGCACCATATGGGCGAATCGTATACGCAACAGTGGCCCATGCACTTTCCAAACTCACTACCGCTTATGCCTTACACGTTATGAGGGGAAGACGAACACAAACTGTTTTCTGAACGTACTCAACATTCAAAAGAATAAAACCTTCACAATGTCGGCGTGTACACGTAAATTCAGTTAAAAAGTTACCCTCAACGATACATAGGAATAGGCTCCTTCTTGAGGTTCTAAGTACGTAAGCTTTTTTCAAGAACTTCGTACGTCGGAACGTTTTATTCTTAAAAGCGGTATGTTGGTTATAAAGTTGTTAAACTAAAAATATATTAAGGAACAACTGAACATGGAACTTTTGGCGGGTGTCAAAATTCGGAACTAACAAAACAATATGGCGGCCCATGCTGTTTTTTCAATACATTACTATAGAACCATTTCACAAATGTTTATCAGCAACGCCCCCCTTTGAATGTCATTCAAGCTCCAAAAGTTCCTAGTAGCACTTAAATAGGTAATTGTAGAAAATATGACTCTTAATTAATACGTTGGGCCGAAACTCGAAATCACGAATCACTCTATCCCGAATCACGCTATAGATATTTGATACAATTTGTCATGCTTGGTTGCAAGTTTTTATTCTTTTACTATCATATGCTAATAATCTATGTATACAAACTTTGCGGTATTAATTAATACCATACTGTATCGTAGGTTTTTCAGGATTTTTACTGCGTGACTGCATCTGTTTTAAATAATTTGCCCGCCATTGTAATACGGTGGAATGTGCCCTGCACTAACAATATCCCATAATAATATAAAAAATACCACTTAATCACTTTTAATGTTATGAACTAAATCATGGAGTGCAGTGCATGACTTTGTGGTAAATAAATATGATATGAAAAGGAATTGTTTATGCTGTAAAAAAAATTTCGGAATCTAAAAAATTAAGCTCGGTCGGCGTCTCCTTTCTGACTACTCTGAGACGAAAGGCCGAAACAAACTCAGAGGTCAGTCTTTTAGACATAATCTTGGTCAGATCGTGTGAAGACCATGTAGATTGTTATCCGAAATGGTATGAGGGAAGTAGAGTAGGTATTTCACAAGAACATTCAATATCAGTCCATGTTAACTTATCAAATGGTCACATCAAATAAACCTCAAAGACGTTTACGTCTGTGCGTCTTATAAAGTTAAGAAAACAAAGCTTCCTTTCAAGATGGTGGAATTTAAATTTTTATGTCTGAATACCGTAAGCCCTGTTGTAAGGAGATAAGGAAAAATATAATTTATTTCAATACGCTTTGCATATTAATTGAATTTCTTTCTTAGTGACGCAAAAAGGGGCAAATTTTCAAACGTTGAAATGGAAAATATGGATACTTAAATAAATGTTGAATAATTAAAAAAATGTTTTTAATGACAGCCATTTTTGCTAACGTTGGCGAAATGTTGTTATTTTGATTAAGTTAAGAGGGACAGTAAAAAATAATAGGTATTCTTTATTATTTTGTCTTGACACTAAGTACCTACTTAATTGTTAGATATTGAGTTGATCGTGTTTTTGTTCAGAATTCGCTTGACCAATTTTTCTAAAAAAAAAATACATTGATATTAATTTACATTCAGAATATAATTTAGATTCATTATGAAACAATTCATAGCACATTATTCTTGTCGATACAAATCTTTCAATAACAGATTATGATCTATCCTTTAAACCTACCCTACAGTAGAATTCATTAATACACTCTAACCAAACAACAATTAAACCAAATTGTCACAACGAATTGAGCTCCACTACTCCCCTGCATTCATCTCGCTCTCAAAATTCATTTGCCCCAAAAATGCAACCGTGGCCCCCCGCAGTTAAAATTAAAGCTAATTAACTTTTTAACTCTGCCCACCCCGCGGCCGCTGGCGTATAATTAAAACGAAACAAAAGTCAACTTTATACCACCCTAAGGAGTTGCCTACTGCATACGATAGAAGTACCTACCTACCTACGTACTCGGCTTTTTTACGCCTGAAACTTTACGAGGACTGGGCCGCGTAATTAATTAGTGAAATTAACGTTTACGTCATTTTATAATGGAAGAAACAATGGTAGGGAATGTTTGAATGACCCTGGTAATCATGTACCTACATAGATTAAGATTTATGTACACTGTATCTTCTCTTTTCTGTCGTGCCTCGGCAAGCGTAGTGTGGAACGTCTGCAGCTGGATGGACCGACGACCTCGAAAACCCGGCTGGGAGAGACTGGATGCGTAAGGCGGAGGACAGGGTGCTGTGACGCAGCATGGGACAGGCCAACGTCCTGCAGTGGACTGCGTTTTATAAAGCAAGCCTTTTCAGAGCTATGTTAGAGTCGTCTTAGGGTATAAGGTACATGGACGGGAAACTGGTACCATGAGTTCTGTAGTGCTATTCTGTAAAAAATCTCACCGTGAAAACTTAGGTGAAGTGAGCTGTCATTCCACTTGATGCTAAGGATTGACACTAATGACAACTCACTTTAAGCTCACTTCACCCATGTTTTCATAGTGATATTTTTCACAGAATAGCACTACAGCAGTGCGATTCTGTAACCATCTCACCGTGAAAACTTAGGTGAAGTAAGCGTGGTGTGGGCTGTCATTAGTGTAAATCCCTATAGCATCAGATGGAATGACAGCTCACTTCACCTAACTTCTCACGGTGAGATTCTAATAGAATCGACCGGCTGTACATGATTCTTCAGTAATAGTTTGTGCGTCTGTGTGCTTTACACCGTTTAGTCCAGTTCAGTATCTAAAAAAAGAAATAAATGCTAACTAACATGCAACCCTTTGGATAGATATCAACTGTTATCATAAGATATAAGAGACCCTTGTCAAACTCAAACACATCCCGCAAAGACTACCAATAGTTTCAAATTGTATAGAATTGGACCGTGGCCTCCGTGGCACAGACCACACACAGACATTCTCCATATACTTTAATCACCAATAGTCCACAAATCCTAGGACGCCTAACAACTTTTACGCAATCATATTGATCTACTCAATAGCACAATAGCCATGAGCCCCTCCTCGTACATTAATTTAAACCCTACAGACACATGATCGAGGGCTATAAAAATTAAAACTCATTCACCCAAAGGGTTATGGTCCTACCAATAGCGATAGGGTGGATCCTGTCACCACATAATACTACTTTATTATGCACAACAATTTTAGTATTTTAGCTCCAACCGGTTTGGATTGGAGTGCTTTTTTCTTGGTAGTAGTTAAAAGTAGACGATATTTTTTTAAGCGACTTGAAAAAAAAGAGGTTCTTTAAATCTAGGCTCGATTGTAAATATGTAATAGAATTGAAGTTGTTTCAGTAATCGTAGTAAAATAATATAATAATAAACTTGTACGCTTCTGTATAATATATACGGATCTAAATATACCTTGGTACCAAAGAGAGCATCGTGAATTTCATAAATAAGAAACAATCTATTTTGTCTCTCCTTTTTGAAGAGCTCTCAAAACATTTTCATCAACAGTATGTTCGACTAGTTATCAAATATATTCATGAATTAGTGTAAAACAAACAAAAAAAAACATGAATACACAAACATTTTTTGTTTAATACAAAATTAAATAAAACAGAAATCATATTTTTGCTATTAAAATACAGACAAAAAGCCTTAGTTATCAAATAAACATAAATCAAAACATTACACTATCTCTAATTTTATCTAACGACCTCACAAACAAAACAAAACAAAATCCGAACAGGAAAACAAAAACAAAATGCACTATAATCCTTAAATAAAATGAAGTAGCATCTGCTACCGAACTGAAATCCATAACAACGCTTATATCCAAGGGCCACCTTCAGATTCCCTTTAAAATTGGCCTCAGCACGTGACGGGAAAGCGAATCCTTGTGTCCATTATTTTAATAGTTTCCCTACCTTTTGTCTAACCCTCGCCATAAAATTAAGGAGCGGAAAAGTTAAGGAGTATCGAGTATATGGTCGTAATTCTTGATTCGATTTACGTGCCTGCAAGATGCTTCTGCCTTAGACCCCGTAAGAGAACGTCTGTGGTTTCCCGTGCGTGACATAATAGGCTATTCTGGGGTGGAAGCAGGGTGCATTCTGAAACCTGTAATGGTAGGTAATGCTATCATTATCAGCCTGGCGCAGTACCGCTGATAAACCTCTTTGAATTCGGTCTCTGAGGCCTTAGTGTGAGTTTTTTCGACTCACGTTCGATTGAGAGCGCGTTAGAATTGTAGAGGTAGAAATTGATTCTCCTAGTGACCACCAGTTCTTCCCATATAAAATTCTAACGTGAGTGAAAAAACTCACACTAAGGCCACAGATGCATAATTGCCGAGTCGTAAGTGTGACTTCGCTCCGTTCCTATCGTCATTTTTTTGTTTTTATTGTGGTTGCTGTGTGTGCGATTTTTAAGACATGTTTTCTATCCGCAATAAAGTGGATATAGAAAAGTCAAAATCTTTTCTGAGGTAGTAAAAAGTTTAATCAGAGTTTGTGAGAAAAAATGTCTTCAATAAATTCAGTCGTCAAAAATATACGTGCACGTTGTATTTACATAAAAATATTATAAAACCGTGTTTTGTATCTACATAACTTTTGCCGGGACTTTTATATACTGGCTTAAACATAACATTTATTTATTTAAGTTTTCAAACCATATTTTTCAAAGACTTCATTGGTTGTGATAGGTATTAACCTAATTGCGTAGTAATACCTACACTAAAGTTGATAGTATTTTTTTTTTATTGGAAACTCTACTCTTAAAATAGTCATTTCGTAGAACTGTCTTAATAGACAGTAAAAAAATATTATATATTAATATTATTATATTATATTATATTATAGAAAATATTTAGCTTTAATAAGCTAAATATTTTATCAGCCATTACGTCAGACACACATCACATAACTTCAGAAACCAAAATGGCCGCCATCCTTCCAACACAAACGTCACATTCACTGGTCCAATATTTACCCGAACCAGTACAGCATAGCCTGGTACACTCGCTACCAGCAATAATCGAACGCGCGCAGTTTAGATAAGAGCGCAACTGAAGCACTTGAGCACTTCATTGTACATACTGCATTAGCTTTGAGCGTATTAGCATACAAGATAAGCTCTCCTAGATTGTACTTATGGGTTGTATAGACTATTGGCTTTGGTGGGACGCTGTGTCAGTGGTGTGGTTACTGCGTGATAAATCTTAATGAAGTTGGTTTCGGTAGATTGCCAACAGATTACAGCCATTTTCCAGCAACTATAGGACTCAAAAAGAATTAGATTTCATAATATATACGGTCTTAACTAGGGATTTTTAATTGACAATTTAGGTAAGTACACACGGCTACACATCAAGCTATACATAACCAGTATAAGCTGGCTTCTGATTGTACGAAAAACCTATACAATGCGAGGTCAACGAAAACTGGAAATGTATAGCTTGATGTGTAGCCGTGTGTACATAAATTACCAAAAATATATCGTCTTTATTATTGTGAAGTAAATAAATAGAACCCTTCATTATAACGTTTCACGGACCAGGTGCCTTATCCAGAAAAACATTTATTTTCCTTATTACGAAAACCAATTTATCAGAGCATTACCGTTTCAAATGACTCGTTTAATATTTTTCTCCAAATAATCCTTTCAGCTCCGGGGAGAAAAAAAAAAGATAAATCCACGTCGCAGGGAAACGGGGCAAAATCGATATACGCAAATCAGTGATAACAGGGCCCTCTAAACTTTTACCGTTTATTTCCCGAGCCCGGTCTCCCCTAGCGTCTTATCGCCTTCGATCTACAAATCCAATTTCCTAAAATAGGGATCGATCCGACAAATCATCTGGCCAACTCTATTATCCCCTATTCAGGAGGATATAGCGATGACTTGCTTAGTCGATACCGTTAGTGGACACTAACGCGGAAAAAATATCGAGTTACAATCCGTTTTGCTATCGTAACGTACCTAATCTAAGTGGCCATTTCTTGCAAACTTTTCACGTAACTGGTTTTTCATTAGCAGGACATTTTTTTCGCGGTACAAATTTATGATAAACTTGCTTCTGCGCTATTACTTCAATTTTACTTAGCATTCTTTCTTAGTTTTTTGTTTTTATTCGGCTTCTAAGGGTCCCAGCGAGATGTTATATAGAAAAACCACCTCAAGAATTGAGCTATCAAATCTTCCATCAATAATTATGAAATGCAAAAAGATTTTTTTTTAATCCGACAAGTAGTTCCAGAGTTCAGCGCGTTCAAATAAACAAACAAACTCTTCAGCATTATTATTAGTATATAGATACATAGATAGATAGTCAACGATCTTTTCATTTACACCACACACATCCACACCACACATCCTAACAACTCACAGGTAAATGGGAATAATTATTTGAAAATCCCATTTCTCGTTGTGAAGACCACCAACCACATATCTTATTAATTTTTATTAATACTTTCTCATATTATGCGCGCCATCAGCCTACATGACGCTGACAATTTATATTCATAAGAGTGCCCCTGCAATCCTTGGTAATTATAAACATCGTTACAGTTACAACATCGAGTGACGAGTGGAAGCGGCGGAGGTCATAAAGTGCCTCGGAGAGCGTCCCACCGCTGGAAATCTGCAGAGATGGACCAAGGTATGAGGGAAAAGCGGAAAATTCTCTATTCTGGGCAGTCTTTTCAAAATCATACTAACGTTAGCGGGTAAGATATTGTCTGGAACGGCCCTCCAAATAATTATGTAATAACCGTACGTTAAAAAAATAAATCTATTACCCACTGTTACGAATTAAATGATATGGCTATAAGCCAATTTGCAAACTTACATAGCTAGCTTTGATCAACTAGAGGTTTTAATGAAGCTGAATTAGAAGAATATGTAAAAACTCGGTAATTTTAGGCTATTAAACTATATAAGTAGCTCATGTCTTGAGAAAAAAAAGAAGCCGGACAGAAGGTTGGTAGCGAGACTGACTACCAACTACCAAAAGTACATCAAAGGCCAAATTAAACGCAGTAACATTTAACCTATTTGCCCCCTAAGGTATGTATTTGACTATAGTTTTGTCTCAGTCTAATAGTCCCACAATAGTAAAGTAAATCGCCTCTATATTCCACTCGTACCACATAACAATATTTGCATGTCGTACGTACAATACTATCCAACCCTTCCGTACCGGTTGAACCTTAGCCAAATGGCACCGTACCTGGATTTGGTACACAACCAGTTTCCCCAGACCCCTACCCAAGCTCCCCTTCAAACTAAAACGTATGAAATGACTGAAGTTGTATGTATAGTAAGGGGTCAAGTAAGATTGGTTAGAGAAACGTAAATCATAATCTCCGTATTTGGGTCGAAATGCTGATGTTGGGGTCGTATAAGAAAGTGTAAGCGATTTTTGGTGTCGTTTAGTTACAGTTTTAATGGTGTAGTGTCCTGTTGGGACATGGAGTAAGGATGGTGCATTTATCTACATGAGGAGACCGATTGGGAAGGTTTGTTTGCCGTTCTGCTTCGTTTTTAATTAAAATTTTATTGACAAATAGATTGACAGTCGACACCATAGAGGAAAAAGTTGACACACAGAAAAAGTTACTGAATTCGAAAGCGTCCGTTTTAACCCGATTAGGCTGAAAATCTATATTTTACACGGAGGTACGCCCAATCGACCCAAGATTACGCGGGTTGTCAGACTCGCATCTCGTTTTTTTACTGAAATTAGGTTTAAATATGTTTTTAAAAACGCAAAGGACTCAAGCAATGCGTAAAGAATGGTCACACATCTATAGACTTCTATTCTTAACGTGTCGATGGCAATCTAAATGGAATCCTAGAATTCGGCTACGTGTTTGGCGCCATCACAGGACTTGATATTAAGTGTTCCATCGTTTGTGGAACAGCATCACATTTACACTCCAAGGCGGAGACGTCTATGAATCTTCAGCTGAACAGGTTTTCCTTGCTTCGACCAACCTGGGTCCGGAGTCTGTTTAAAGACTTCCAGGTTACCCAAGGTAACTCATGTTCACTGTCACTCAGGTGGGAGATCACTTCATCATCCAAGGACCATTCATCCTGATCATCTATGGACTGACTGCAGCAAACGCAAAATTATAGACCAATCAATTCAAGTAGTTGCCAAATAAGAACTGCAGTTAAATAAAATTGGAAAATACCCGTCATAGCTCAACAAATAAAACGCCAAACGCAACATAAAATAAACTAATAGTAACTGCAGAAAATCTCATCTCGAACTGAAAAATGTTACAATTCCAGTGAATAAAACTAAAAATAACGGAAAATATCGCTTCTATTTGTAACTGCTGAACCAAATGATAAATATAGAGCAGGAACATCACTATTGATCCGGAGGATTCCAGGAGTAATAATAGAGAACATAATGCCGCATCCTTATTCTGTACCGATGGACAACGAATAGAATTTTATTGTGTTTTAGTGAATGCAAGTTTAGTCGACATATGAAATGTTACGTAGAGCTTAGACTTGAAAGCTATCGGACTATCGACCAGTACAAAGTAATGCATGCCATTAACGACATAGTCGATCAACAGAACAAATCGGAGCAATTAGGCAAACTGCGTGAATGTTAGAAAGTTGATGTACACAACATCACGCCTTTTATCCCCAAAGGGTTGGGCAAAAGTGTACCTAACTAAACAGCAGTTCAGTAGTAACTGATATTATATTTTTCAACTAATATCTTCTGTAGGTACTGTGTGTCACTGAACTTAAACGGCTAGATCGATTTTAAATATATTTTTTGTGTGTTTTGGGTCCTTGGATGGTTAAAATTCACAACTGGATCCGGTAAGTGGCCCTGCGATCGAATTCTAAGATTTCTTATGAAATTCACCCGGGCGAAGCCGGGCACAAAAAACTAGTTTATTATAAGATACTTACAGGAAGACAATTGTACAGAAAGAAGCTGCTTATTATCCTGCTGACTTATAAAATCCTTAAGTTAACTTTTCCGACGCCCGCCAACACAAAGATAAACGTATGCTCGAAGGATGAACTCCTATCACAATCAGTTTACACTAGATAGAGGTCCGCCGTCACCAGAATACAGCTGCACTGAACGCCGCGACAGTTATCCGAATGTCAATTAACAACACTTAGCGCAGACTCAGTGTTAATGCACCTTTACCTATAAATATATAGGTAACACAGATTTTGTGTTATTGTTCATGTAACACTGCCACGCATTATGATCCTGTGATTTGGGTGTTGGTTGGTATTATTTACCTACTTATATATACTTTAATGTACACCAAAAAATACGTAGGTAATAAAAAAAAAAACATTCTTATCACAAAACATGCAATGGGCGGCCTTATCGCTTTCTGCGACCTCTTTCAGGTACCTAACCTTGGAATGGACAGTGATTGTGAACACATAAAAATGAGATTGTCATTGGAATCGACAAAAGACAACTGATTAACAGCACTGGCTTTCAGACCCGCGAGTTATATATTTAGCAAAGGATAGCATACATAATCAGCCTATAATGTTCCCACTGCTGAGACACACGCCTCCTCTCGGTGAAAGGGAGACGGCCGTAATCCACCACGCGGGCCCAGTGCGGGTTGGTAGATGTCACGTCTGAATTTTTTGTTCTAGGACATGCCGTTTTCCTTCACCGTTTTGAGAGCAGTGGTTATGATAATAAATTACACAAAGTAAAGCGTCGTTTCGAACCCGAACAGGTTCGAACCGACGACCTACAAACGCGTAAGTCGCGGCCGTTACCACTGGGCCACCGTTGCTCTTCTTTATTTAGACAAATTAGAAAAACAACCTGAAAATACTCCGACTAAAAACACTAGTCCATTCACTCAACATGAAAAAGCACGTAACTTGTGACATCCAAACCTTTGTCCGCCCCGGGCCGTTCGAATAGTGCGAGTATCGATTGAGTGCGAGTGAATAATGCACGCGCCGTACGCGGCGGCGTCCGTTGCCGTCCGCCGCGCCGCCGCGCCGTCCTACGTCCGTCCACCGGTCAATTAGTCGCTTCGCACTGCACTCACTGTTGCTGTATTGTTTTTGATGCAGGTTTTATCTGGCGGAAAAATGGGTTGTGTAACTGGGTTGCTTTTTTGTGCTATCTGTGGTATAAATAATGATAAGTCGTTGATGCGGATTTGTGTGTTTTTCTCAATTTCCCTTTCAATCCTATCCTAATCTATTAGATTATTATTAATCTATTGTTTTATTTAATTTATGAGGTTTTAAGGGTGAGGCTGAACAGATTTAAAATATTATCATAATTATAATTATTGTGGAGACTAAGTGTCGATTCATACGCGCGCACACCAATCAGTGAGCGAATTCACGCGTCTTTTTTATGTTTATAGAAATAGTAATAATGTGCAGTGATAAGGGTGAATTTGCTAAGTATATTATTATATTTTAGATTGACGCTTCGCTGCGCTTCTACTCTGCGCTAATATGCATCGACCCTAACGAACTCGTTTCGCTCTATAGTATACTAAGTTCCAGATTCAATATTTTATATTTCAAATTTAATGTATAATTTATTATATTTTTAGAGAAAGCTTACACTATAAACACAATCAAAAATCATACTTAGGCAGGAAAATTTGCTAATTCCAAGCTTCCACATTTACTCGTAAAATGCAGGTAAATTATGCTGATACGGAACCTATCAAATTGAGCCAACAGTAGAGCTTCACATATTGCAAACGACGCCGCCCGTCACCACGTGTCAAGTGCATTGATTGCTGCATGACATTAGTTATTACAGCGTGACATACATGCCTGCCAGCTAATGTCAGACAACGCAATATGACCATCAATTAACGTAACAGCTACAATCCATACTAATACGAAAGCAACTATGTCTGTTTGTCTGACTGGTCCCTAGTCACGCCATAACAGCTGAATGGATTACGATAAAATTTGGCACACACATAGGACACTTTTTAACCTGGATGGATGGAGTATGTTCCTATGCGATTATTTCCGACCACCACACGGGCGAAGCCATGAGCAAAAGCTAGTATATAATATAGATACTTGCAGAAGCAGTAGGTAACTTACGTTAAAAGTTTTGTTTTTCATTTTTTAGTGAGAGAGTTTGTAATTTATCTAAGTTACAATAGCCTAACGTCAACTGCTCATCACTTTTTACAAAATATTGCTTTTTCCTATGCTGGGACGTTAATTGTTGAGGAGTTCTCCTGGTAAGAACCTGGAGAACTCCACTCACCACCACACGCATTGTGACGAGCATAAATTGCTTAGCAACCATATTAAAGTAATCGAATCGCAACCCGTGAAATATTTATCATTGATTAGTTCCGATGGCCGTCTGTGGTCTTCATCATCAACTCCACTTTACCAAATGATGATTTCCGAGAGCAAATGCTCAAGTTACTCTAAAAAATATCCAAATCGCTATAGGTTTGGGAGGAATAAAATTTGAGGGTTTCCCTCGATTTCCATGGGATCCTCTCATCAGATTCCAATTTGCTGACAATGGGACCACCTTGGAAGTATACCCTTTCAAACAAAAAAATAATTTTCAAAATTGATCCACAATTGACGGAGAAATCGGTGAAAATACAAAAATAAAAAACACATAAAGTCGAACATATAACCTCCTCCTTTTTGGAAGTCGGTTAAAAAATGATTAATAATAGAACAACGACCTGTTAATAAGATTATAAACTTCTAAGTTCATCACGGTTCAGTAGGTAAGTCTTACAAAACTTCCACTCAAGCACGCAACTACAGGATGCTCTCGCAATGCATCGCACACGTCATTGCGCACGACGTGGCGTCATTGCACACGACGTTTCGCGTGCATTGAATGCAAACAGACAGCGTGACAAGATATTAACGTGAAGTCACAATTCACCCGCCATTTTGATTAGACTTTCGTTAGTCGTAACTCGTTACAGAATCGCAGTCATAATTATTATGACCATTTGTTAATGACTACAACCAATGACATGATGTACAGTTGAGTTACCGTTTCGAATTTTGAAGGTACTGGCAAAATGGACATCTTACTATTTCTCTTTTTTTTTTTTCAGAAATTGGAAACAAGATATTCTATTTTACATCTCGTTCTTGCGAAAAGTCCGGACAAATGACAAGGCCGCATAAAGTCCGAATGGGGGACCCAAAATTGCAGACATGTCCTGACGAATCCGGATGGATGGTATCCCTATGTGCTAGTGCAAAATCACATAAAAGCAGTTAAGCCTTTCCTTACAGAAATCGACACTAAAAAAACCAGATAATTACGTTATAGAGCAATAAGTGCAAAAAATCGCAATTATATTATAATTCCCGTTAAATTCTTGCTTCAGTTTGAAAATTAAAAGGGCTTTGAAGGTGTGTGGCATTCCTACCTGTCCATTTTGTTTTTTTTCAAAATGGAGGCCACGCATGAAACCTGTATACGTCGATAGTTGACATCAATGCAAACAATGACTAAACCCCGTAAAGTATCATGTTTCCAAGAATTGGTGCCGATTCCCCTGTTCACAAACTAAACTAAATTTAGGTAAGTTTAATGCATCTTTTTCTTTCTATTTCATTAGGAAAAGCACAGAAGAATAGTTTAGTCTTGTAATTTGACAGGACTAAACTAAAATTTATCTTCTGTCCTTTTCTTAAAGAAAGAAAAATATGCACTGAACTTAAATTTTGTTTACTTTGTGAACAACAGAATCGGCACCATTAACATTCAAATTTGATCACGTGACATCCATAGTTTTTTGAACACGTTTACATCAAAAAAAGAAATAGCGGATATGTGGGTATGCCAGCCTCCATATAAAAATGTTTCGATCCCCTTTAACATGAGTAGCAAACACAGTAGATTCTACTATCACCAATGTACAGAGGCCAGCACATCAAGCTACCCCAATCTGTCAAATTTCTTTGATAGATTTTCAACTTTACTACGAAGGAATAAGGTTCATATTCAATTGGGAAAATTTGACAGATTGGGGTAGGTTGATGTGCTGGCCTCTGTACCTATTTTTATCAATTTTCCCTCTCGACCTTTACTTGTTAGCAAACCCATGTTTAGCACAGGATCTTCCCCGTTTCACATAAATATTCTATCCTAACTGAGCCATCACCAATTTATGTCAACCTACCTCTAATCATATCCCTGTTCAACCTAAACTCGCTTGTAAATTTATAAACAGGTTACAACGATACAGGAATATTGAATAAACAAGCCTTCCACGAAAGGGAAGTAATTAATTTTTGATCGACGCCGTGTGGTATTGTCCCTAAGCCTCTATTTAGTAATTCTGTATGTACAAAATTGTGCGTGGCAGTTGGCGGATTGAGAAACTCAGGCGGACCGTCTGAACCGTCTCGCGTCAATTATAAATGTTTTTGAAACTCATATTTAGAGGTTTTTGTATTAAAATATGCACATGAAGGGCTCGTAAATAATTCCAGCCGCACGGGTCGGTCTAAGGTTAAACTACACGGTCCGTGGATGAGTGATCATCGATTACATGGTCATACTCCTCAAGTTTTGAGTTGAGCTTCACGATTACTGACAAATGCTTGCAATGCCTGGACTGGTCCACTCAAATCTGTGTGGTACTTTTCTCAAACGACCAGACAGATTCATTACATCCATATTTGTTAGTAGGTACAATTACGAGCTTAAAAACTAGTTTTATTCATAATAATTGATTTACCTATAATAATAACAATTTAATCAATTAATATATAATAATAACAATTTTATCCATCAGTTAAATTAAGTTAAAAATTAAATTAGAATTTGATTATAAAATAAAAACCTGTCTGAACCTAAAAGAGACTGTGACCTCAGAGTTTGTTTCGCCCTTTCTTCTCAGAATAGTCAAATAGGAAACACCGACCTCATTTAGCTTATATTTTTTAATAATATAATGCGTAAATGTGATTCCGATTAGCTATTTACAGAATAAACAATTTTATTTATTTTCATTTATCGAGCGTGCCTCATAAAGAATTCAAAGCCGTTGGTCCCGGGTGTCACTTGAAGTTCTTTGACAGAAGTTACACGTAGTCAGAAGCCCGAAACACTGACAACCAGTCTTAAAAAGGGGTATCGTGTTAACTGGGTTGTGGAAGTCAGATAAGCAGTCGCTCCATGTAAAATACTGGTATTCAGCTGCGTCCGGTTAGACTGGAAGCCGACCCCAACGTAATTAGGAAACGGCTACGCAGATGATGATAACACAAGGCGATAAATGCTTGGTTTTTTGTCCGACGCGGTAAACTAGACACAATAGAAGTTTTATTTTATTTACTATACGTCTATAGACTTGAATTTTATATTCTTGTCTCATTACCCCTCGCTGTGGCCAAGACACCTTTAGCCATCTTCGGATCAGTCCCGTGAGTCTGCGGGATTGGCAGTGAGTTTACCCTTCCCGAAGTGGTATTCCTGTCTACTATCCGTCTGTAACCTTAGGTAGCATGGTGCAGACATCCTGAACTTATTTATATATTTATTTATCACATATTAGGTATACGGTAGGTTAGGGCTGTAGGGCTTTTAGGGCATAGGCTCGTAGGGACCGTTAGGCTTGTAGGTCTCTGTAGGTTACTTTAGCTTACCATATATTTCCATGTACCATCACACCCTTGACAGTATTGCTGCTTTACGTGACTTTTTTCGTGAAACTGTACTTCAATTGTACTTTTAACCATAAGTAACATAGTGAAATAATTGCGTGTTATTTGTTTAGTTGACTCCACAAATATTCAAATGTTCCTCTTTTTAACCGACTTCTAAAAAAGGAGGAGGTTCTCAATTCGGATGTTTGTTTTTTTTTATGTTTGTTCGCGCATAACTCCGTCGCTTGCCGACTGATTTGAAAAATTATTTTTTTGTTGGAAAGGGTTTACTTCCCAAATGGTCCCATGAATTTTTTTTCGAAATCTGACAAGCGGGTTTTGAAAAATCAACAAAAATCTAAAAATTCAAAAGCAATATTTTGTAAAAAGGTGATGAGCAGTTGACATTAGGCTATTGTAACTTATATAAATTACAATCTCTCCCACTAAAAACTGTTTTCCCGAATAAATAAAATAAAATAAAATGTAAAGGAGCTGCCTATCAAAACGCTGAAATTCATCAATAAACGTTGTAGAGCTTCCAATGAAAGCCATTGTTATCAGCAAAAGACAAGAAACAATAGGCACAAATAACAGAGTATTGAAATAAATTATTGTTGATAATCCATACATGTTATTATAAATTAAAGTCGTTTTTCGTGTAAGAGAATTTATATCGGAATGTTTAAATATACATAATATTATCCACCAGCTGTGTCCGCGACTTCATGTATCTATATGTCGAAAAACAATAATGTCTTTTTACTAATTATTTTTCCTTTTAATATCAGCTATCTGCCAGTGAAAGACCCGCCAAAATCGGTCCAGTCGTTTCGGAGATTAGCTGGAACAAACAAAGAGACAACAATGTTAAAAATAGATTTTTTGTTACAAGTAGATACCGTTATAAATGCATTTAGTAAGAAGCTATTATTTTGACTTTACAAACATACTTCTATTTTATCTATGTGATGTATGTAAGTATTAGATTATTTTAGTAACAGTCATAAAAAGCTTGCAAAGCAGGTCGGGTCGCTAGTTAAAAATATTTGATAAACGCTCCGAAATTCGTGACTACATGACACCAAGCGCAAAAAAAATTGCAAAAGAATTCGCAGAATCCTGGCTGGTCGGTAATCAAGCAAGAGTACACGAAAAACGCTAAGTGTACCTGCAAACGGAAGGTTTGACTGTGTGGAGGTACTCCAAAAATCCTCTATCAAAAAGTTGGACGTGTCAATGGACGTGCAAATTAGATTTGTTAGTGGACGCTCCAACTGTTACGTGTCACGTCACTGACGAAAAATCGAGAGGGTTAGCTAAACGTGGTTTGAGCATTCACAGCCTCACAGGCCGGACGCGCATGTGGAGGGTTCAAACTTACGTAGACTGTAGAGATCAGGACCGAAGATTGTCACTGTATATTGCACACCTTCCAATAAGTTGGGTTCATTTTAAATGAGGAAAGGTATAAGAGCAGACGTAAATACAGGATAAATTGTTAACCAGTGCGCAAACTGCATAACCATTAATCCAGTAAGTACATAATTCAGAACCCCCATGGGTTGAAATTTTTTGTAGTTTAATAAAATTAAAATTTGTTCTGCCATAAATTTTGACCGCGTCGGTATTGCACTTTTGTATGAGTGCTTATTTTGTAACCTTCGAATTTGTACGCTAGGTTGTTTAGAATTATTTGAGCTGAATTCATGCTTACAGTTTGCGCACTGGTTAACAATTCATCTTGTAGATTTACTGTGTAAGTAAAAGGGAAGTTAATTGTTTATCAAATTGACACACTACGCCAATTTGCCGTGTTATAGACATTTCATACAACTGTCCACTCAAATCTGTGTGGACCATTTCAAGCTCTAAATTACATTGTTTTCACATGGTCTGACCAAGATTATGTCTAGACTTTGACCCTTGAGTTTGCATTGCAATGTCTTCTCAGGGGTAGTCAGTTAGGAAATGTCGTCTCCATCTAGTTCATTTTTAAAATATGACGTGTAAAAGTGCCCTTTTACTACACTACACTATAGAATAAACAATTTCATTTCATGTCAAAGACTGAAAATTATAATTGCGATTTGATTAGGTATACGGAAAGTTGAAATTGGTAATCAATATGCTAAACAATTAAATTCCCTGATTTTACCATGAATGCTGTAACTTGAATACTCTATTCAGATAGACTTTATTTATTTTATTTGAGCTGAATTATGTAATGTGTCGCATAGTTAGAACACAAATTATGGGTGCATCGCAGTACAGACTCATGTGCATTGATTCAATAGTGAAAAACTCGCCGTTTGGCTCCTCGCCTAATTACCAGGCTTATCGCTAATTACCTCGCACCCGTCCACTCAATGCAACGCACAGAATACTATGTAACAAAATAGCACTTAGTTACTATGCGCTGCTGTTCAGCATAACATGTTCTAACTAAAATATAATGTTGAAACTATATTCAGCCGCCATTACGGATTGCAAATGAATTTCACGTTGTTGAATGAATGAATTCCAAAGCAGTGGACTATATTATATAAAATGATGGTCTTCTTTTTCTTCGTGTCGCTGGCACGACTGTATTTTATTTTTTTTATTTCCAAAACTTTCCCACTTCCACGGCGTTGTCGGTGGCAGCGCAGAGGTCACTTTGACTGCATGTTTTGGGCCACAGAGGGCAGGATCATAGGAGGTGGAGCATGGTTTGTGACATAGCTCCGCAACCACACCCTTCTGCCGTTCCGTCAAGGTAGCCCCACTTTACCAGGTAGGACTTACATCTTCCCACTTGTGTCCGGAGACGGTTCAGAGACTTCCAAGTGGGCCACGGGAGGTTAAACCCTGCAGGGAGTTGCTCATTTGGTGGTAGGTAGTGAGTAGGAGAGGGAAGAGTATCCTGCCACAGTTTGCAACGGGCGTCGGTCGGGTTTCCCGACAGAAATTATAGTTATCCACTCAGACCAAATAATTTTATTTGGTCTGAGGTTATCCATAGGAATGCTCTATGACGAATCCTACTATACTACTTCCTAATAATTGAATGTTTGTTACTCAATCACGCAAAAATGGCTGAACGGATTTCGATAAAATTCGGCACACAGATAGTTTATGACCTGGATTAACACAAAGGATATTTTTAACCCGGTAGTACGTTCACGCGGGCGTATTTCGCGGGTTCATATTTTGTATACGTTATCCTTGATCAAATGTACTTTTTAATCATGTCTTTTGATTTCGTTTGACTAAGCAGCTGAAGTAAGACTCTCTGATGTTTTCATCAGCAAAACTTTATATTTCAAAAAAGTTTTAAAGCAACCTGAGCGGAGCTAGTCCATATAACTTACCTTGATTAAATCTAGTCCTTCCGTAGCCTGCATCGTAAAAAATTTAATAAGTTTTTAATAAATTATAATATAGCAAGCAACGTCAGAATATTTAATAAGATTCTCAGTCAAAGTTTATTATAGTCTTTAGCTTGACGGCAGTAGAAAAAGTTGTAAAAGGTTCCAGTATCCTATAAAATACATACTTTATGTATATCGTAGGATCTGCTAGTACCGAGTAATATTTAGACACAATTGCTAATTCAAAGAATAGAAGAAGAAAAGAGTATTTTATCTTTATTAGGTATGTACAGTCAGCAAAAGAGATAAGTATGCATGATCGTCGGATATAGTTGAAGTTTAGTAAGAAACCGATGGATGTTCTCGAATAAAATTTTATTTTATTAATAGAAAACAAACAGCTCATTTATCAAATTAAATTTCAGTCGACAACATCCATCGGTTTCTTACTAAACTTCAACTATTATCCATCGATCCTGCATACTTATCTCTTTTGCTAACAGCCAAACAGCATTATCAGCCCACTCCCACTGCTGGGACACATGCCTCTTCTCTGTGAGAGGGAGTGGACTGTAATCCACGACGCGGGCCCAGTGCGGGTTGGTAGATGTCACATGTCTTCGAATTTTTGGTTCTAGGACATGCCGGTTTCCTCACGATGTTTTCCTTCACAGTTGCGCGACCTGAGAATCGAACCGAACACTTCATGGTAAGCAGTAGCGTTTGCGACTAATAAATCAACGAGGCAGTTAAAAAAAAAAAATAATAATAGGTATACATTTCTTGAAAAGATCTTTCAGAAAATCTATGATAGTAAGTACAACTTCTTTCTTAAAATACAACCTCAAGGAAACACCTACACAGATATGTGTGCATGAACAAAGCGGGTCCACAAGAGAGCCACTCAGTCTGACTGACGTTTTAATGGAGCACCATGTATTTATTCAGAGCCCCGTCGCTTCGGACCGCGGCAGACGAATGACGGAATTCACGCGGACCACTGTGTCTAATACTGAGTGACGTTATTCCTTTTTTAACTTCGACCTTTTTTTTTAAGAAAAGAAAGGTTTTTTTGAGGTTGGGTGAAAATGTTTTAAGGAACTCAGTAGCAATGTTGTTTTTTGATGGGGCAATTACATAAAAAAAAATAAACTGGGATGAATAGCCATCTAAGAGAATAAGATGGAGTCATAAGTACCTCCACCCTCATTGAAGAAAACAAATTTTCGTTTTGATTCTTCGTCGTATCGATGATTTCTTTTATTTGTTTTAAATAAGCTTCGACTACATTTCGGCTACTTCGACAACAATATCGTTGGCCTCACAAAGCCTCTTCTGTAACGCGCAGGTTTTAGTGCAAAGAGAGCACGACAAGAGGTTGGGCATAGTTTGCGATGTGGCTCCACAGTCGCTCTGCGGCTCATCGGGGTACCCCCATCTGAGCAAGTTGTGCCTGCAGTGACCCACCTTACTTCTGCTAGTCCTACACCGTTATAAATAACACAGAAAACAATCACTAAATAATCGGAAAATATCTTAATAATCATTATTATTTATTTATTTCAGACATAATTCTAGTCCATAGTTTTACACTCATACTCGTACATTTAAATTACTTAAAAACTATATTAAATCTAAATAATCAAAAACTCATTAAAAACAAAATTAAAATTGTCAAAAAATGATAAAAATGTAAGAATGGTGTTAAAAAAACTTAAATTGGTGAACGAAAACTTCACTAATAAGCGTCTCCACAGTTTCCTTATCCTTTCAGAGATAGTTACTGATTGACATAACATGAACTGTTCGGAGGACGGTTCAGCGATTGAGCGGCTGTTAGTATTATCTCGTAAACAAGGCCTTTATCATATCTCTATAAAGACTTGTTAGGCTGCTCTACGACGCGCTTGCTCGACTGGGGGAAAGAACTAATGATACAGATATAAATGGGTGATATTTCGACCAACGTTGTGAAGTAAATCAATGGTGTATAGATTTATTTATTTTTATTTAAATAACATGGGAGACTTACAGCTAAAACAAACAGATCAAGGAATCATTACTCTGAAAGCCAATTACTAGTCTCCACTTATAAAATAAAGAGGAAAAAAGTAAATTCTAAGGACATTCACGCCAAGTTACTGTATAGGTACTACATCATAATTACTAGTATTGCCGGATATAATACATTACGAACCCTTATTCAGTCAGATTCGGATCATCATCTGCCCAGCCTTTTCCCAACTATGTTGGAGTCGGCTTCCAGTCTAACCGGTGCAGCTGAATACCAGTATTTTACATGGAACGACTGAATATCTGACCTCCACAACCCAGTGACTGGGTAATACGATACACCTTTTTAAGACTGGTTGTCAGGCTACTGACGAACCGTAACGACTTTCAAAGATCCACGAATGATAGCCGGGACCAACGGCTTAACGTACTTTACTTTCCGAGGCACGGAGGGGTCTTGGTATGTATAGATGGTCACCTATCTACGGACCACCCGCGGCGAGGCTGTTTGATTACTCGGCCACAAGCTTATTCAGAATCGGTTAAAAAACTAAAAGTATGTACAACTAACTTCCTAGTTTGTACACCCACATATCGCCAGTTATGTTTAAGTCCCATGTAATAGGGGGCGAGCCTATTGCCATCAACCGAGCACAAATCCAGACTCCGGGGTGCAACTGAGAAATAGAGAAAACCCCAATAACACTACCCGAAACGAGAATCGAACCTAGGACCTCATGATTAGCGGTAGCGCTTGCGACCACTAGACCAACAAAGCAGGATTGGTTTTATTTTAATGTTGCTTATGTTATCCTTTCCCAGCACACAAGACGTCCACAAAAATTTTACAGCTGTTTATAAGTACCTACTTAGATACTTAGTTTATGAAAAAAAGTTTAGTTTTCATTTCAAAAAAGAATATCGCTAACGTTAATGTTATACCACAAAGGTTAGAGATTTGATCTCCACATTGACCGTATTCAAATGAAACTCTTTTAAAACATTTTAGTTCTATCCGTTCTATACAGCGTGCGTGCAGTCTGCAAGTTTCCCTCAGAGGGTTCGATCTTACTATGAGAGGGCCTTAAGGGCCCGTTATCTAAATCAAATGCCCTCTCCGGCGCGACACAGCTTGTTCGAGAGAGATTTTAAAAAGGATTTCTGTTAACTGGGTAAAAAAGGGTGGACCCACGTTGTAGCTACAGATATATATCTATCCTTCCTGCATAGACGTCTCCTCATTGTGTGTTTGGTAAAGTTATTGGGGATTTTGTTGTTTTAAAATTTTATTGGAATTTATTTTGGATAAAAAAAACACATTCAAAAATTGGCCTTCTGATCTAAAGAAAACCCTTGTTTTGTAATAAAAAGGTTTAAGACCCACAAAACGCAATATTCTCAAAACATTTGCAACCAATACACTAATGTCTAAAGAAAACAACAAAAAACTTCAAGTAATTCTCAGGTACTTAGAATAAAAGGATTCCACAGGCTCTAAAGCGGAACTTTTAAAGGCTTTGCCCAAATCTCTTATTGAATTGTCAGGATCTTAAGTAGCATTCAGTAGTTGCACCTAAGTTTCTGTCTTCTGGAGTTTTTCTATTGACTCCCCCACTTGTTTTATTATGTAAATAGAACCGCATTGAATGTGGTGCGATTCTTTCTTGAGGACCTATTACGGAATCTATCGATATTGGTTTGAAGTTTAATTCGTAACCACAGTTGAAATTATATCTCGAGAAAAAGGTTAATATTATGTACAAGCTGTGCCCGCGACTTCGTTCGCGTGCACGTCGTTGTCGGGTGGCTTTTAATTTTCTTTTTGCGCGTAACCCTATTTATTTTTCTAAAACAAAAGTTACTCCTTAGCCTATGTTACTCTTTATAACATAGGAAGGAACTTAGTTGCTCCTTATCTGCCACTGAAAGACCAATCAAAATCGGTCCAGCCGTTTCGGAAATTAACCGAAACAAACAGACAGACTGAAAGACAAAAAAAAATTGTTCTTTTGTTATTTTTTTTATGTACATTACAATAGTAAGTATTGTATAATTATACTTTCATATGCATGGCGTGCAATCTGAGAGGCCTATGTCCAGCAGTGGACTGCTATAGGCTAATGATGATGCATTTATTACAAACAGACACTTCAATTTTATTTATTTTTACCTATAGATGAACGCAGCCACAGTTGAATATATAAAAAAATATATATTATAATTTTGTACACATACATACGTATACGGTCGCCTTTTTTCCCAAAAAAGTAGGCATAAACGCTACGATACTTACAAAATCCTTTTTCTTCGTTTTTGGTAAATTAATGTAAAAATAGTTTTAAGGATCGTAAGACGTGTGTTTCTACGAACATCTACAACATCAACAACAGTTTTAATAGTAAAATTCCTATATCAAAAATTCCTATAAAAAGCTTCGGAATAATCACGTTAGAATCCGATAACACGATTAACAAACTTTGATCTTTGATCAATGACATAAAATCCTATTCTTCAACCAAAAACAATACCATCGCAAACGGAAAACTGTCAAACAAATCTCAACCAATACAATCGCAATAGAATCGACATTCAAAATCGGAATAGGTCCGCCGACTCCATAGACAAGTGCTTCGTAGGAGATTTCCTCGACCACATAATGCACTTAGGTCAGGATAAACGTGATAATGTGAACGGAGCTGCGAGAATCGCTCGTATCTCGCGACTGTCGCCGGAACACTAACAAATACGACTAAATGTGGAATGGAGAGTAGTTTTGGGGTTTGGCTGTGACTGGGAAATAACTAGGTACTTCTGTTGACTTTATGGCACGCGGAATATTCTTGCATTGGGTTTAAGGTTGGTAATTAGGTCTTACCTAAATTATCTACGTATTATTTTTGGGCAATATATTATTCAGTGTAGGTAATATAATGTCCCATAAAGGTCTTTGCCAATAGGCACGCCGAATTTTTATAGTTTTTTTTTTTATATTTTAAGTTTAAGTGAAAATGTTAGTACTCCAGCACCCTAATTGCGTACCTAACACATTATCAATCTCTGAATCATTGTAAAGGATATTGCTAATCCATTGCTTCATATGTTCGAAAAATATGTCTGCTCAACAACGTAAATGACGCAATGAATTTTGTTGAACTGTCAAAATGGAACCAATTGCTACTTATAGTGTGATACACAATTACCCCGCAGAATAAAGGACTTTATTTATTGGACACTTATACCTACGTAATTATAGTCGAGGTTTCTTTGGGTACTTACGTTGCAGCAGCATTTAACATTGACAAGACTTACAAACCATTTTAACAAAACCTTATCAATTAAATGTTGCTAAGAAATGTATACGGCATGTCCTAGAACCAAAAAATCAAAGACATGTGACATCTATCAATACGCACTGGGCCCGCGTAGTGGATTACGGCCCACTCCCTCTCACTAAGAGGAGGCCTGTGTCCCAGCAGTGGGAGCATTATAGTCTGATTATGAAGAAATGTATACAACAAATATTTTCCCATTTCCACCAAATAAAAATCTAAATGCAACCTACGAACAGTAAATCGATCGGAAACAAAGAACTTCATCGCCTTCAATAACGGCTCGAAACATTTTAGCAATAACTGTCCGGAATATTTTATTCAAGAACAGAAACAAGAATAGAACGCGTTTTTAGGATAGGTATCACTCGTCTCCTCCCAAATAGGGAACAGTGAAACAAGCTCTAAATCTCCAGCGCGTGCGCTCAACCAAGTTAGGTCGTTTACGTAATAAATGGATTTCTATAAATGACTGCGACATGCTGTGGAGTAGGGTTGTCGATTTTATTCGAGGTATCGATATGTGTCGTTTGTGGCGAGTGTCGCAGATTGTGACTACCGTCTGCGTTTGAATGTGTGTGATCGAAATGCATGTAGTTTAAATTGTGATTCAAAGTTTTAAATTAAGTACCTAATTCTATTTTTCATGAAAACATAATTATGTTTATTCTGCATAAGTAAGACGCATATAAATACATATCGTCTATTCAAACTAATGTTACAAATTGATGTTCTTTCAAGTTAAACAAATATCAACTTTAGATTTCAGAGTGACTAGCGCTATTGAATTGAAAAAAAGTTATAAACATTTTTGAAGTTGTATCGTAAACTGGACTTTATTGTGTAGGAATTAAAGTTATTTATCCATAAACTCATATTTGTTTACATTTTTGATAAATAAATAGCAAATGCAGATTACATACATAAACTCACGCTTTCTTCCCGTGGGGGTAGACAAAAACTACAGATCACCACCTGCTAACGATCCTCACATACTCATAAAATACACACTAATACAAAGTAGCCAAAAGCCAAGTAGGTAGGTATTCGATCATATTGGTTGTTTGTAACTTTGTGTGAAAGCGGTTTTGTAAAAATGTTTAATCGGTTTAGGTACACACGGCTACACATCAAGCTATACAAAACCAGTATAAGCTGACTTCTGGTTGGAAGAAAGACCTACACAATGCGAGGTCAGCTGAAACTGGAAATGTATAGCTTGATGTGTAGCCGTGTGTACTACTTATTGCATCAATATTTCTAAGTTTCTATGGCATTTACGTTTTTGGGCAATAAAAAAGACTGTAACCCAATATTTCCCAATCCTCTTACATACAATATAAAATAGGAAACCTCTCCATTAATCACCCGAACCCAATAACTTGGAACTACGAGACATCAATAACTGCCGACCTACCCGACCAACGTCACAAACTTTGACAGTTCTGACATTAGAACATTGCCCACATGTTACGTAGGCAGCAGTGGTGGCTCCAACTTACGTAATTGTAGGTCGTAGGTTCGAACCCAGACAGGCATGCACTTTATGATACCAGCGGCCAGCCTATTATTCTCACTGCAGGGCAAATCAGAGATAGATCAAGGCACAAGCATTAATCACCACCCTTGCGCAAGACGGGTTGACGATGTTTTTCTTCACCGATGTCAGTAATATCCAATAAACTCAGAAAGTACGTATGAACGACGACGTAGTACGTATGTATGAATTGAAAAAGTCACATTGGTACTTCGGCTTCACCACTGCTCGCAAAACGATGAAGGAAAACATCGTGAGACCCATTTCAAAAATTCGTGACATCTACCAACCCGCCTTGGTCCCAGAAGTGGGAACACTAAAGGCTGCTTATGTCATTTGGCTTAGTTCGACAACCCTAGCATGTATCGTATCTTGGTAGCAGTTCGCGCCAATGTCACGTGTGTTACAATCGCCCCCCGACGGGATCGGATTTCGGCAGCCATTACGTGCCCAAAGTGGCTATACGCGAGATAGTTGAAATCGTTTAGGTTTTATACATGCCTGCTTAAGTTAAACCGTCATATGATGCGTTTTGAGGAACGTGACGTGGTTGGCAAATTGTGTTGTTTTTATTTTTATTTTTGTAATATAAATGGATAAGTTGCAGCATTTGTGTGGGGTAGGGATACGCTTATTGAATTGTTATTTCTTGAATTATTGTTGATATTTTGTACTTATTCCTCAATAAGCATGGCTTCTAATAAGTACAAAGCTACGCGTACTAAAAAGGTTGAAAATAATTGAATCCGACGGTTTTGACAACATTTTCCTTACTTTGTTTAAAATTACTGAAATCAATTATACTAATTCTGAACAAATTACCTTCATGTTTGAACTTGGTATTTAAAGTTCAGAAATCATAGTTATTTCAAATAGGTACCCGTGCTATAGGTAGGTATAGCAAAAAAAAAAAGAAGATAAATCACTCAAAGTTATTTGAAATAACTATGTGATTTCCAGATCTACAAGTAGAGATGTATATGAATGGTTCCTGTATCTTTATACTTCCGTTAGTTTGTTCCATGTGACTCACCAGCTGTGAGCCCTCAAGCCCTGTCTCGTTTGATACTCCTTGCCTTTACTGAGGCATCGTTTTATTTTTAGAACTGCCGGCTAAAATAGCCCCACCACGGTTCACGGTTCAAGGAGCAGTAGGATTTATAAAGGATATCTTTTGAGGACTCGAGGTTTCTTTTGTTTTTACACTTAACATAAACTCACGCCTTTTTCTTTTGGCTGTTGGCAGAAACTACAGAACGCCACCTACTACGATCCTTACATACTTCTTTTGCGTCCGTCGTTTGTATCGTAGGTACATTAGTTCTTTAGTTTTTCTTAGTTATATTAAAGGAATGCAGATTTAAACGAAGAAGTGCAATATCATGACTCGGAAGAGCATAGAGAGACTTCTGAAAGCTTAAAACCAAATCCTGAAACTGTTTACTTTAGTATGTGGATTGAGCATTTGCCTTACACATGTAGTAAAGTGTCTATAACTTTTTTATACGTGTTAATAAAACAGCTTTCATTGCCTCGCTGATTATATGCAAAAAAATCAACATAAAGCGCCCACAAACGAAGTAAATTAAAACCTTAACAATAAGCATAATAACTCAAAGAATACTTCGTCGGCTTATTATTTCTGCGCATTAGGAGCGAAGAATATTGCTTCGGGCAATTTACGAGCGACATTCCGGGGCGCCTTATCTCCGATATTAAAGATTTCATTAAATCATGGCGGGCAATAAAACAGTTTGATACCGCATTCATGCGGCCGCCGCTTCGGGTGACCAACTTAATGACGTGTACGGTTTGACCCTTAGCGAGTGGGGTAAGGGAAGAGATGATGGGAAGAACGGAGCTGTTGGAGGCACACAACCTTCCTAGCTTGTGTGCATGTAAAAGCGTTTTGCGTAATCAGGGTTCAAAAAGTGATAAAGTGTTAAGTGGAGCCCACCATTGCCATATTTGGACACTTATTTGCAGTTGATTGATGTTTTTACCAAAACAACAGATTCCGTTATTTGTTAGGCAGTACCAAACCACCAGCCCACCAGTAACCGTTGGTGGTTGTTTGGTTGGTGGTGGTTGGCGGTTTGGTGGTGGTTATTTGGTGGGTATATATAGTTATATAATGACAATGGAGAATATCGTAGCGAGAACTGGCTGCAGTTTAGGACACCAGTGCAGAAATGAATCGGGAAACATCATATTTGCACAGTCGTTCAGAGTAAAAGTACGTGACATCTACCAACCCGCACTGGGCCCGCGTGGTCGATTACGGCCCACTCCTTCTCACCATGAGGACGCCTGTGTTCCAGCAGTGGGAACATTATATTATTATGCTGTGAACGGTACGGAACGGTAAACGCTTGTAACTTTAACCCGCCAATAAAATAGTTACAACTTGAGACATTCAAGTAGGATTTGCGATTTGTGCGTGACCCCCTACGACCTTGAACATAAGGCTCAAAATACATTATAATTTAGTTTTCGGAGGATCATATTTAATTTATTGCGAAAATAGTTGGCTAGTACTAAAATCGTGATCACATTTCAAGTGGCTTTTACTTGGATGGGTATGTATGTGGATATGTAGCTTTGTGGTTTGACTATAAATTCTAGTATGTGAAGGGAATGGAAAGCTTTAGGATGTCTACATTTAATTATGTTTAACTTCAAGTGAGAGTAAATCTTCAGATGGATGGAAGTAGATAAGTATTTACATGTAAGTAAGTACCTATATAAAAAAGAGGAAAAAAACCATAGGGCATCAATAAATCCGTCCGCATCGCTGTCAACAGGAAAAGTGCCCCAAAGGCTGGCAGCATTGCCACGTTGTACGGCGATGCTGATTCTTTGGCCAAAAAATAGGCCTGCTAGAGTCACATTAAGAGTCGACGAACCGCTTGGCGATGTCTCGAAAAACAATGTCCTAGTGTTTTACTCCCTAACGGCTCGAACATATTTTATAACTTTCCAATAAGATATTCATATTATTAATGTTATTTTAATACTGATTAGCTTATTTAAAATGTATAAGTACTTATTTCTGAAGCTCATTGTAAACAAAATGTATGAGATTGAGTAATAAAAAATGCAATGAGACGGTCAGTTCAGTTCAATAATGATCTGTTACCCATAATAAATTTCCTTATAGTCACAAACAAAGAAAGAAAAAGAAATATATTTTATTTTGTACATAGGAAATACAAACAGTAAAATAGGAGCATTTAAAACTAACAAATTAACAGTAAAAACAAATAAAAAAGGCTCCAATCTCAGCATAGTGCATATTACAAAATAAATACCGCAGTGCTGATAATCGGATAGGGCCCGCTCGACTCTGATGACAAAAACCTACCTCCAGATATGATATTTTGATTTAAAATAACAGACTGAAAGGTGCTTTCATGTTTCTTAATAGTTTATTTGGCCCCTGAACCTTTTAATATACTTCGGAGAAAATTAAGTATATTCTTGCCATCCGAAAGTGGCGGCTCGTAATATGACAAGGGAGACATGTTTATTTTGAAAAGATAAAATTTGGGTCACCCTGCTTACCCTCTCTTAAAATGGATAAGTAATGAAATTTCACCTCGGCACGGGGCGGCCGCAAAATTGTTATTTATTCATTTCCCTTAAAATATTATGTTGTCACGGAAAATTGTTATTATGTGTTTCGAAGATGTTATGGAGAAATATCGCCTTTTTTCCCATTTACTTTCGGGACATTTATTGCATCGAATAGACTACGAATGTTTTTTTTTTTATTTTTGTTTGCCTCTTTTTCTCGTAAATGATATATGAAGAGCTAAAACCTACCAGAATACTGCGATCGGCAGCCCTTTTACCACATACCTAACATATTTTAGAAAAGTGTTGTACCTACTTATTTGTAAAGGGTCAGCCCACGCCGAGACGCGACGCGACGCGACGCTGCGCGCACATTTTAATAGAGCGACTCAAAATATAACTTTATTTGAGTACTATACGAAAAGATATATATTTCATTGTGAGAATTCAGAATACGTTGCACCACGCAGCCTGACGCAGCGCTGATCACTGGCCCAGTATCGCGTCTCGGTGTGAACTGACCCTAAGGAATACGTAAACAAGATAACATAATCAGCCTATAGAGCTAGCAGTGGGCGGCTGGGACACAAGCCTCCTCTCTTTAAGAGGGTGTGGATCATACATAATCCACCAAGCGAGATCAGTGCGGTTTGGCAGATCAAACAAGATAACTACAGAAGATCGAGGGGAAGACCTGGATGAGATTCGCACTGACCAGGGGAGCATGGCACAAAAGGGGGGAGGCCTACTCAGGAGTGGGTAAAACAAGACTATCAACGATGACGAAAAACTAGATAAGAATAAAAGGACATGACAACAAGTAAAAAAAGTTCATGCGTAAGAAAAAAAAAAGATTCACAGCTCCTCCCCCGTAGGTGATAGCGTGATAATATGTTGACCCGACCTCTTAGTAATATTCATGCAAAATTTGAAGTAAATCCATGAAGTACTTTTTGAGTTTAGCCCGGACATAGGTACATACAGACAAACGGACACACCACAATAACCCGTAAAAGGAGTATAAAAACGACTACAGTACTAACTGCTGTAACAATAAGAGTGCCCCACAAACACGTGATAATGTGCAGAGTACCCGGTGTAATGTGCGCAATGCCCGATATAATGACCCACCTTTAATCTCACCAAATTAAATCGCAAACTCTATGGAGTCCGGCTAAGTTGTAAAATGCAAATAGAATGCCTTTTTAGTACACGTTACGGAAGGGTTACCCTTGTGGACTACGTAGGGGGAGAGAGTGTTAATGTTTTAATATTTTGTTATGTTATAAGAGTTAGGTACTAGCTTGTGTCCGCGACTTCGTGAAATTTCTTGTTCCTCCGACCTTGGAGGTAAGGTAATTAGACCTATTATTGTTGCATACCAAGCGAAGGGATATGTAGGAAAAACGTTCTCAGTAACCAATACTTTGGTCTGAGTTTCAAGAGCAGTGTTTCGTGATTCTCGCAATCGAATGCCTTGGATAGATCGCACAAGATGCCTATTGGTCAGACTTACCCTAACATAGCACTCATCTCAATGACAACAGAAATAACCTCTTTCATATCATCGTTGACACTTCCAAAATGGACACAACATTCATGCGTACCCAACCCTACGAAGGGTAGGCAGCAAGGGCAGTACCCCGAGGGTACATTGATAATTATTACACGGTAGATGTTCAGCCTCCTTCGACTAACGGTCCCGCGGGGAGGCGGGGATTATGACCGTATTAATTAATGCACAAGTAGCTAGTCGTGACTCTCTTACTTATTTGTTTTGATGTTCACTACATACGGTAAAAGAAATACTTATTGAGTTTTGAGAAGGTTATTTTTCTTCGTAGGATATTGACCGGCTGGGAGCGTTGAATACTCATGCGAATCCCGCACGGGCCGAGGTGGAACACGGCGGTGGTTTTAGCCGGTAAGAGTCCGGCATGACCCTCTGTCACCCCCACGATGGAGGAAGTCCTTGAGGTATTCCACCGCTCAATAAAAAAAAAAGAAAATTGAGCGGCTAGCTTTCCCGTCTATTGACGTCTAAGCGACCGGCGACCGTTCAAAAGGCGCTGTCCTACGGTAATTGCATAACACACTAACAGTACAAATAGCTTTAATTTTCAGTTCAACAACATTCATTGCGATAGTTAAGTACGTTGATGAGCAGAATTTTTTTTCGAAAATATGCAGCAATTTTTTTGCAATATTCTTCAAAATGATTCAAATTGAGATTGAAGGTGTGTTACACAATTAGAGTACTGTAACATCTCACCATTCATACTTATGTACAGACGCCATCACATCAAGCTACCCGAAACTGTCAAATTATCCCAATCAACTTTGAACCTCATGCTTTAGCGATAAAATTAAAAATTTATTTTTTAAAAATTACAGATTGTACTAGCTTGATGTGCTGGCGTCTGTACATAACCGTAAGTATGAACGGTGGGATAAGAACGAAAATAAATGTAGTATATAACGACGATGAACCATGTGATCCCAAAATTAGACAGTAAATAAAATATCGCAGTTACTAATCATCACCGTCTGAACGGGACCTGAAGAGTTCTTGCTAGAATGGCCGTATGGGGCCGTATTGTAAGTAGATAATGCAACTATTAAAAAAATAGCAAAACTGTACAGTTTTTATACTATTACGACGGTTTCTTTGGAAAACTGAACGTTAAACAAACCTCACAAGGTATGTGAAACAAACTAAACTAAACACACTAAAACAAACAAAAGTTTTTTTGATAACAAGAGAGCAGCGACACGAGGCACTAAAAGTCACTCATCAAAATTATGGAAATTCAACCAGAACCGACTTATTCAAAAGCAAAACTAACCAATTTCTCAGTCTTCATTTATGTCAGGGATAAAATTTAGAACTAATAATAATTTCCATAATTAATAGTCTAGTAAAAGTAGGTGCTAGTGTGGCGGTTTCAAGCGCTTCTGCTGAGCACGAAGTCTTGGGTTAGAGTCCTAGGTCGGGCAAAGAGTTATTTAGGTTTTTCCATCAGGAATTTCTCAGAAGCAGCCCGGTTAATGGCGTTAGGCTTGCTCCCTATTACATGGGACATAGATATACATAACTTGCGAAATGTGTGTATAATAGCCGAACCCTTTATGTTTTTGTATGTTTAAAGTGCTACCACATAAAAGAAACCAAAATACTCACCTAACACTACAAGGAAAAAAGCCGTGAATAATAAATAATGTAAAGAAAAACTAACCCATACACACATACATACATAATATATGTATAAGTAGCTACAATATACTTTACTTGTTCAAGTCACCACAATCTTCCTGAGCCTTTTCGGTTTCCCTTGCGTTTTTACGAAGTGAATATTTCACGAGGCAAGATTTCCTTTTTGTAGGGCAACTGTATTTCAAACTTGTGTGTAAGTAATATACAGGATGTAGGTATATTTGACCCTTGTTGCGTTGTCAGTACCCAAACAATAGAAGGGTACAACAATACTTGACGGAAAAGCTATTTGGGATACTGTTGTATTGTGAAGTAGAGATCAGTCGACGAAATGTTAATGAAATTAGACATAACATCACGCCTGTAATCCCCGAAAGGTTAGGCACAGGTGTACCTAATAGAACACCCCGATTTAGCCAGTTATGTTTAAGTCCCATGAAGTAATGGGCGAGCCTATTACCATCAACCGGGCACATATATCCAAACTCCGGGATACAACTGAGAAATAGGAAAAACCCCAATAACACTTTGCCCGACCCGAGAGTCGAACCCAGGACCTCTAGCTCATCAGTAGCGCCTGCGACCAACACCACAGATTACTGAAACACACACACAGCACACAGTACACACAACACAGTGCACAGTGCAGCAAATTCCGGAAACCTTAAATAAAAACAAAGAATATATACGTGCTACGAAATTGTTCCAAATTTAGCAGTTGTAATTAGCAATGGTAAATCGAATGTTTTCGCATTCAAGCTTGGTATTTTGTTGAATACATTACATGCAATCCCTACGTGATTTCAACACACACTACATTTTCTGTACGACAGATGTATGGTTGATTGATTCAATTTTATACCCAGTTAATTATGGTTGTACTAGCTTTCGCCCGCGGCTTCGCTCGCCAGGTATGTCGATAAAAGTCCTATCCTATGTCCTTCCCCGGGATGCAATCTATCTCTCTGCCAAAATTTATCGAAATCCGTTCAGTAGTTTAGGCGTGAAAAGGTAACATACAGACAGACAGACAGAGTTACTTTCGAATTTATAATATTAGTATGGATTGAACCTACCAGCTGGGATCGGTGGCTCAATGGCACAAACCATGTGCATTCTGCACAAGATAAGGTGGAACGAACCTAGAAAAAAAAACCCGGTCAAGTGCGAGTCGGACTCGCGCACTGAGGGTTCCGTACTTCACGACTTTCGGATTTTTTTTCTTTATTTGTTCTACATGACATTGCTTCTTGCCAAATTTCATTATTCTAGGTCAACGAGAAGTACAATATAGGTTTTGATTCCCTTGCGAATGTCAAAATATGCGGCATAAACGGAACATAAACGCCCGTATATTTTGATTGCATTGACTTAGGAGTTTGACTTTCTCACTGCTTCAAGGGACTGCAGCCCTGGGTATTTGATATTATTTTCAACTTGATAACTCCACGCGTTCCTGAGAAAAAGGATTTTGACAGACGGACAGCCAGACCTCTTAGACAGAGAGATCTTATAAGTGTTCCGTTTTTGCTTTTGAGGTACGGAACCCTAAAAATGAGAAAAAAGAAAGAAAAACAATAAAAAAGAAGAAAAAAGGGAAGAGAAGAAACAGTAGGTATTCTATTCTAGGCCGTATACTTACCAAAACGGTAAAATAAACAAAGCCATAAAATTTATGGATGTGTGCTCGATTGATAGGAAAAGGCTCGCCCCTATTAGGTACATAGGACTTAAACATAACTGACAAAATGTGGGTGTAAGTAAGAACTACTGGTACAACTCCGCCTGACCCTTCAGGGCCAACAAGCGTGATGTTATGTTATGCGTTATGGATACTTACTTAACTTTTGATAATTTTGTACTGAAGCGACACCTGGAAAAATCATCATCTGAATAGCCTTTTCCCAACTATCTTGGGATCGGCTTAGAGTCTAACCGGATGCAGCTGAATACCAGTATTTTACATGAAGCGACTGCCTGTCTGACCTTCACAACCCAGTTACGGGATACGATACCCCTTGGTAAGACTTATTGTCAGATTCTCGGGCTTCTGACGATCCGTAACGACTGTTAAAGATCACGAGTGACAGCCGGGACCAACAGCTTAACGTGCTTTCCGAGGCACGGAGGGGTCTTGGTATGAAAAGATGGGTCACCCATCCACGGACCAAACGCGGCAAGCGTAGCTTAATCTGATCGATGGACCCGTGCGGCTGTTATTACCTACCTACTTAGCTACAATGCCCTCACCTGGAAAAGTTTTAGCAAGAAATCAAAGAATCGCACATCCTGTAGTATCCTGAAAGTCGTAGGTAGGTAAGTAAGTATCGCTAAGGTTTACCGGGTCAGTGGTCCCAAAGGTGTTAGCACAATATAGGTTAGTACAGATTGTGCCACTTATATAGCGATGCTTCCGACAACAAAGGTCGTAAACACCAAAATAGTATTTTTTGTAATTAAAGAAAAACAAAAAATTTAATAGTTTTTTGGCTTCCATCTTTTTAACATAAAAAGTTGTAAAATTATGTACGATATACGTAAAATATGACGATGTTTCATAATATCATATTATTGCTATTTATATCAAAGCCTCATTTTAAAATTTAGCTTGGATTATACAAACAACTACTGGTAATACTGGTATTCAGCTGCATCCGGTTAGACCGGAAGCCGACCCCAACATAGGTAGTTGGGAAAAGGCTAGGCAGATGATGAGCTTGGATATACAAACAACCCAGAAAATTCAAGAAGTTGCCATTTACGACCACTAACTTATAAACGACCGACCGTTGTTTGTACGTTGCTTTATTATATGACCTGCACGGTTATCCTAACCACATAGCGTTCATAACTTACGAAAACAATAACCATTGTTACATGAAAAACACAAACTTTAGGGTTAAGTAGAAATTCGAATTTTTCTTTCAATAATAAATAGCCGCTGGGATGCTTTCTTTGGCGTGTATAAGCCTGAGAAGTTCAATACGAACCAAATTCCGCCCCCAACTCCCCAAGAATATTTATAACTTATGAATTGCCAGCACACTGTTAAAACTCAATAATTTGTACTAAATATAAAGGTAAAATTTTTCAATACAAATTCCAATTAACCGTACAATACAAGAGCTGAGGGAATCTGATTAAATTCATACAAAAGGCAAGTTAAATACACAACGATCTGTATCGTGAAACCTCGGGCGCGCCACTCAATGCGAAGGTATTTCCAATTACTCTCGAATCCTTCCATTTTCCAGTCGCAAGGAATTTTATTAACGCTGTCCCTTTCTATTTTCCCTTTTATAATGAGGTGGGAGAGGGATGGAAGACTAAGGATTTGAGCCATCTCATGAGGCTGGGTTAATTTCCATTCGCCCGGAGCGACGTCTCGCGTTCACCTTTCATACGTAAATTGAAAAGATAAGCTCAACTATTTGCTTACTATTTGGCTGGAGTTGACTGTGTACAAGTAATTGTAGTTCCCGGCTGCGTGCTGAAGCTGCAGCTGCTGCTCCTTAAATAAATATCTTGGCAAATTGCTGAGGATTAGGTACTCTTGTAATAACAACGTTTGGCAGGCGGAGTAGTAGAAATTATTGACTCCGCATCAAAGTTGTGACACAGAAATACGCGATAAATGCTAGGGCGACAGTACGATATGTCGGCAAATGCTAGGGCGACAGTACGACATGTCGACCATCAGTGGTGCGACAGCACATCGATGTTCGTAAGCCTATGTTAGACTGACTACACAGGTGACAATTGAATGCCCTACATTCTTCTTTCGTGATTTCATGTACAGTTACTTCCTCCAAAGTTAGGAAAATGGTCAATGTACAGTCACCAAAAGAGATAAATAACCAGGGTCGTCGGATATAGTTGAAGTTTAGTAAGAAACTGATGGATATTTTCGAATGAAATTTAATTTGTTACATGAACTGTCTGTTTTCTCTTAATTAAATTAAATTTTATTCGAATACATCCATCGGTTTCTTACTAAACTTCAACCTGGTTACTTATCTCCTTTGGTGACCGTACAATAAGACCTGGCGATTCTGTAACCATTTTACTAACACGCACGCACACACATGACTACATAAATGTATCTATAATCATAATGATCATCCAATCTATCATCTCGAAAGGTCTGCTTGCTTAAAATACAAAACATACGATTTTCAATCCAAATTCTATCATACAATAATTACCATCGTACGTAAATATTTACATATAAACACACATTTTCAATTAACAGACCCTGATCCCAAAATAATCTCCCCGAGCTAGCTGTAAATTAGTGACGCGCAAGTTCCCGAAAATGTAAAATAAGATAAGGCTAGCTAATAAGTGGACAGCACTAATGCTGACCCACGTCAAGCCTTCGTCAGATGCTCGGTAATGCTCGGCACATGGTCGCAAGGTCAGCTGTTAATTAGCCCTAGGGAGGTTGGCTGGGCGTACATTGTCCATGTGAATATTGAATCAAATCGAATATTTTAGGACCAGTAGAATTAAATAGACCACACCCTCTCAACTGTTTAGTAATTAACGACTAAAGATAAGCAGAGATAAGATAAGATAAGCAGGATACAAAGGTATAAAAAGTTAGTACTTAAAGAACATTTTCGAAATGTCTTATTTAAAAAAAGCTAACTGGAAATCTCTATGGAAAATTTAAAATCGGTCTAATTTGGCTGTAACACTATTTGTTTAGACCTTCGTATCCTGCTTATGCGTACGAAGTTTCATTAAAATCGGTTCATTCATTTCGAAAAAGAAGGGCTTGACAATTTGTATGAAATGCCGTACGTCGTAAACGCTCTTAAGAGTACCTGCTTATGGATAGCAATATCTCCTTTCAAGAGCAGCAACAGCTCTTTTTTAATATTTTTTCTCAATCAATCTAGCCTTTTCCCAACTATATTGAAGTCGATATATGGGGTCGACTATATGGGGGGGATCTACGTGTGACAGCAGATTAAAATAAATATTGTGACTACAAAAAAGCGAATTAATTTAACAACGCAAACACGAAATAAACTAGAGGATATTTGGATCTCAGTCCAAAGTTGGTGCAGGAAAACTGTATTTTCCCAAAATGAAAAATATTAAAACACCAATGTAAAAGATCGTAAAGAAAATAATATAGGTGCACATTGAAGATGAGAGTTAAAGGAAGGTCCTATCACGACCAAACCAGCAATTACTTCAGTTAATTATGTTGAAAGAGTTATTAATTAATTAGGACCTGCGAAAATATTGTGTCGGTCGCCATCTCATAGGTAAAAGGAAATATACATGGGGGAATGATCAAAGAGAAAATTCTGGCGGCATGTACTCGTAACTATGTAGGTTTCTGAATTTTGTGGGAAAATTTTTTTTTTGTTTAAGTAAGTACCTACCACAGTAGATCGCATGAGAGGTAACTAAACCAGTATAAGTTGGCCTCTCATTCCATTGAAACTTGAATAGCCCACCAATTAAAACACAATTCTCCTTCCATTTTATGTTTGTGTTTTTGTCTGTTTCGTCATAATATCAGCCTACTGAAATAATATAAGTGAGAAGTTAAGATGTTTCTAAGTAACATACGACGTACTGAAGAGTCCTCCTGAAGCCTGAAGTGTCAGAACCTCTCGACGTCACACGCACTTCATAGTATGTCTTCAACGTTAACTCTCGAGGACCTCTAGATTGACGGGAGTCATGTTATGGTAACTCGCTACTCAGACGGTACTTTTGACGAATTAACTTAATCTGCATTCGCGATTTGCCAAAAATGATTATTTGCTAATTGTAAACAAATAAGAGTTTAAGGAAAAATAACTTTAAATCTTACACAATAAAGTTCAGCTTACGCTACAACTTCAAAAAAAATTATAACTTTTTCAATAGTGCTAGTCACTCTTAAATCAACTTAATTTCTATTGAAATAAAGTTGATATTTGTTTAACTTGAAATAATATTAATTTGAAACATAAGTTTCAATAGACATTACATGTTTTGGTATCCATAAATAATACCAGTTTATTTGTCCCTTTGGAGGGCAAAGGCCTCTTCTCATACACAGAAGGCACGAGCATTGATCACCACGCTTGCTCAAGACGGGTTGGCGATTTCAGACTTACGTATATTAACTTTAAAGTCCAGGTTTCTTCACGATGTTTTCCTTTACCGATGTCAGTTACGTCCAAAATAAACTCAGAAAGTAGTGTGAATTGAAAAGGTCACATGGCTATTCAGTGGTAAGTAACGGCCGCGACTTACGAGTTGTAGGTCGTAGGTTTGAACCCAGACAAGCGAATTACTCTGTGTAAATTATTTCATCACCACTGCTCTTAAAACGGTAAAGGAAAACATCGTGAGGAAAAAGGCATGACCTATAAAATTCGAACACATGTGACAACCCGCACTGGGTCCGCCTGATGGATTACGGCCCACTCCCTCTCACCGAGAGGAGACCTGTGTCCCAGCAGTGGGAACATTATGCTTATGCATAGGTACTCGCCCGGATTTAAACTCACAACCTCGTGCATGAAACCCGAGGCCTTAACCTCTAGGCCATCCAAAACTTAACAATAAAAGTGAGGAAATTCATTGGGGACACATAAGTAACAGGACAGGGCTAAACCAGGTACCTACATAGGTATTTTGAGATAAATTATCTAAACGTGTATCAAGAAAACCTTTAACACTCGTGTTTTGAACGCCATTCACTATACTCGTAATTATCAAACTTGAACAGAACGCATACGTATCTACCCAATAAACACAAAGGGGTTTATTTAGTGACGTTCAAACGTCAAAATGCATGGTAATCACTACCTCACTTTAAGCAAAGTCTATGAATAAAGGCAAGAAAACTCTGAAAAACAACAAATTTATACCCCTTTACCTATAATTACCCTAGCTGCAGCCAAACGAGAAAAGAATTCAAAAACCGAACAGAGAACAATTTGAAACAAAACAAACCGTTCAGGCAGTCAGTAGCAGAGGTCATCGACATTATCATTACGCTGAAGGCGCACAGTCCCTCGGCAGAAGTAAAGACTGACCGCCAATAAAACTTAATGTTACTGCAACAGACGATCCTTTTCAATTAAAGCGTCTTACGATTTTAATCCGCGTCTGAATTGAACGTCTTCGGGATGGAAATGAGGGTCGTGAGTATACTTTAAGACCTGGTACTCATTAGTGCTTCTTCTGTCTGGTAATCCCGGTTTAAAGCAGGGTCCGCACGCGCACTTACTTAGTCTGTATAGTGCTGGCGATTGCATTTTATTAGGCTCTATATCGTTACTTACCTGTCTTAAGAATTATATGTTTATGAGGGTTTTAGAACGTCAAGTTATTCGAGAACTTAGAAGGCCTAGAGATTGTGCTAATTGTTTTTTGGTCAAACTAGACTGCCGTTTTACGAGTACCTATAAGATATAAAATGTATACTGGGTGGCAGTAAGATCGACGCGCAAACTAAAACCATGGATCTAGTACAAGATTCTTCCCCCCCCCCCCACCCCCCACACCGCGGTAAGTAATAAAAAAAATTGCTGTTCCGTACATTTTGGTATTGCACTTTTCTGTGGAAAGGTAATTTTCTTTTCATAGCTGATGATTCATTTTTAATTAATAGGTAATGAATGCTCATAAAAAATGTGTTTCTAGAGGTACCTACCAGCCATCCTATTCTAAATCACCAGATTATAACACAGTAACTAACATTCACCACCCATTGTGTCACAATTTGTACAGTTTCTATATTTAGGTCTGTAAATTTATATGGTGCACACCATATAAATTTATTCTATTATATTTATTCTATAATAAAGAGTATTCTATCTATCTAACTACTAATCCGTGAGAACTAAACCGGCTGACAATATTAAATATGTACACGACAACCCCCATCCTAAGATGAGCGCACGTTGTCAATTTAATTCACAACCACTTCGGTTCACTATAGGTATTATATCGGGCTCGCAATATTTACCCGGGAAACGCCCACCGTCCTGATGAACTTTAGTCCTAAACAAATATAAACAAAAGTCCTGCCAAGTGTCGGCTACGTAGAAAGCTGGGTTCCGTTAACATTACTGGTAGAATTCTAAGACGGACGGACGATTGCAATATTTATGGCGAATTTCACAAATGAAACTGAACGCGATCAGTCCCTCTAAACAGAGTTCAAATATTGACATTGACAACTCTTAAACGCGGTTTAGATGCACGGACCAGCAGGTCGATTCTGTTAGAATATCACTGTGAGAAGTTAGGTGAAGTGAGCTGTCATTCCATCTAATACTGGGGATTTACACTAATAACAGCTGACTTGTCACCTGAGTTATCATGGTGAGATTTTTACAGAATATTACTACTGTTGTCATTGTCTTAGATAACTAGCTGGGCTGACGATTTAAACGTGCTAGTATATCACTTAGTTTCTAAAAGTTTCAAGACCCAGAGTTTAATATAACTGCTGTAAATACTTGCTTTTGGAAATTAGAGAAGCCAACTAAACCGCTTGAAAATATGACATTTAACAACAGAAATACTTATTTTATTTTCAGAAATCGATGGTATGGTTTCCTTTTCCATGACTACACAACCCTAAAAAAAACTCCCCGTGATTCGAAGCTGAGAACAAAAGTTTACCTGACCCAGTAAACCTACGTACGTGTATTTGCCAACATTAAGTATTTCCCGACTGTTTTCGTTTCAAACACAGGCTAAATCAAATTCTTCACTTGTGGCATTCGACGTAATTAACATTCGAAATCATGAAACGATTTTAATTATTGGCATAATTGATATACCGCTGCGAGCGCTTTTGCGTACGTAAATTAAAATACTGGCCGAAATCATTTGAAATAGGCAACATCTGTTTACGTATAAAATGTTTTAATGATGGGAATTAGTGGTAGATGGAGCTGCCGAAGACACTCGCGATCGCGGTTGCTATCTTGATACCTCGATGTCGATTCTCGCTATTTCTACATTGATATAAGTACGAACACGTCAGCTCAGTCGTACCTGAAAGCTTTGTTGCCCAGTCCTGTGTTTGTGCTGTATTCTACCTACTCCAGAAGAACAAATTAAATAACGCCAAAAAACACGTTTGTTGTATGGGAGCCACCCTTAAATATTTATTTAATTCTGTTTTTATAAGTTATAGCGGCAACTGAAATACAATTCTGTGAAAATTTCAACTGTCTAGCTATCACGGTTCATGAGATACAGCCTGGTGACAGACAGACAGACGGACAGTGGGGTCTTAGTAATAGGGTCCCGTTTTTACCCTTTCGGTACGGAACCCTAAAAACTACAGTAGCGGTGGTCATTGACTAGCTTGTCTTGATATTACCTACCTATATATTTTCTGCGGTAGGTAAGTAAATTTCGATGAACAAGCAAGTGACACGCAGTATCTCAGACTAAATCTCATCATCACAGTAACCCTCCAGAAACCAGCCATAACATTTCATCGTGCCAAAAATCTCGTCCGACATACCGTGTCGTGCCGTAACCGTACTGTCGCACCGGAGAGGCGACTATAAACCGTTTTACGAGCCCGTGGGCACGCCGTCACTGCACAGATTACGGGGCCCATCAAACGTCCCCCTAAATTATTATCTCAACACATTTTCGACCACATTCACTAAGTTTATGTGTGATTTAAGGAACTATTCTGTCATGTTGTGGTTGTAAATCTGTTGGGGTGTTTTAGTGTGTTCATCATCGTTATTGCTACTAGCAGCGCCCCGCGGTTTCACCCGCATAAGTTTCCCGTGGGAATATTACGATAAAAACTATCCTATGCCCTTTCAAACTATCTCTATACCAAGTTTCATCTAAATCGGTTCAGTGGTTTAAGCGTGAAGCGGTAACAAACAGACAGACACACTTTGCATTTATAATATTAGTATGGATGTTATTGATAAGAATCGTGATCAACTTCTCTCAAGATTGACCTCTCGCCATATTGAGACGGTTTCAAACTAACTTCAATTGAGTTTCATCTGTGTAAAAATGTAGGCGCTCATCAATCAGTTCCAGTGCCCTTAACTCTGATCTGATCTGAAAATGAGATCATTTTCAGTCCACTCCTCACTTTTAACAGAAAGAGTCAACTGCAGAGCTTGCTACATTATCGAGGTTGGATAGCAGTTGCTTTCTTATAATCAGATATTACAAATTGTCTTCCGAATCCCTTCCAATTTTCGTAGCAACATTCTACAAATCAGAAACTTAACATACTCCACCAACGTCATACATCTAACAAAATAAATACCGCCAAGCACCCGCTATCAAAAGTAACTCTGACTTTGTATATTATTGTAATGGTATCGCCACCATTTCGCGGGTTCGACACCCGACCTTACCCTTATCGGCGATTTGTTCGCTCTTGAACTCAAATAGTAGATATTTTTCGTTCAGTTCTAGACTCGGATTGGGTAACGACGTAGAATAAAAGATAAGTACTCACTTTCCGGAGCTTACTGTGCTTTATGGTCGTACGGAGGAAATTTCTGCTTATTTGGTTTGGAGTCATGTGCAAAATGGCGTTCAAATTATGACGAAAAGTAATAGTTTTAATCGATATTGAAGTAGCTTCTTTTGTGTCTAACATGTATATGTCGCAGCCAACTGGTTAAATTAGCCGTTCAGTTAACTGCCTAGCCTTTCAACTAAACGGCGGCCGTTCTACTAACGGCCTGAATGATATTCAATTACAGTTTAGGTTGGAAGTCTGTAACCAATCACGCGCGAGCCGAATCGGTTGCAGTAATTAAGGCATTGCACCCCGATCAAGTGGGTTAGGTTAGGTTAGAACTGTGATCAACCGCGTTCGAGCCGAGGGAGGAAGCGAGGCGAACACTACTTCTAAAGGCCAGGCAGTTAACTGAACGGCTAATTTAACCAGTTGGCTGCGACATATACAACCCAATTTCTAGCATTTTTCGTAGGTGTTAGTTAGAGTACTAAAGGTACATAGAGTCTGACCATAGAAATGTAAAAAAAGCATAGGATGTTTTTGTAGGGATTGCTAAAGCAGATTGTTATTAAAGAAACAAAGTTTATGCATTTTTAATCTTTTCATTATAACGTTCTCATCTATTTGATGCTTATCAGCAGTCGAAAGGTGGAACAACGAGACTACAAATGTTACGTTTTCATTATAAACTGTAACTAATTTATCTACGTAGGTACATTTATTGTGTACAGGTAACTACTTATGTTCCACATTTAGAACGAAATCATAGAACCAATTCTAATTACAGACATTGTTGAAATTATTAAACGAAAACAATAGTTTATTTAACTAAATTAAAATATTTTATTGGTGGGTAATTAACAAAATTCCTGCCATGCTTAGCATAGTTTAGGTAATCATCAACATCAAATGATTATGAAGAGGATACTTCTAGTGAATTCAATAGGTAAGTGTGTCTAGCGGATTATCTAATCTACTATTATTGGTCTCTAAAGACCGATTTTTCTATCTGCAAATAACTTTTATCTGAGGAATACAAATATTGCGGTTTGCGCTTTTGTGAAATAATAATATCAAACTGCCATTTTAATTTTCAGTAACCGTTAACTGAAGATTGAAAAACCGGCCAGGTGCACATGCGAGTTGCACACGAAGGGTTCCGTACCACCATACAATATTTAACACTACGTATAAAATAACGACAAAAAAATCGCGTTTTTTGTATGGGAGCCCCCTTAAATATTTATTTTATTCTGTTTTTAGTATTTGTTGTTATAGCAGCAACAGAAATACTTACATATTCTGTGAAAATTTCAACTGCCTAGCCATAACGGTTCATGAGATAAAACCTGGTTACAGACGGACATACGGACAGTGGAGTCTTAGTAATAGGGTCCCGTTTTTACCCTTTCGGTACGTAACCCTAAAAATCAGCCCTGTCATGTCTTCGAATTTTTGGTTGGGACATGCCGGTTCCCTCACGATATTATCCTTCCCCGTTTTGACAGCAGTTATATAAAATAATTTACACAAAATAAATCGCCTGTCTGGGTTCGAACCTACGACCAGCAACTCGTAAATCGCAGCCGTTACCACTGGGCCACCATCACTGCTCTCCAGACCTACCAGTGCAGCAATGTAAACATTAAATGAGTATTCCTAATGACAAAAAGTGCTTAAAACATTTATCTTTTAATAGGAACGAGCACAGGAGCGTAAAAATGTCATAGTGGCGAGATTGTTCCAAATTTTTTGGAGCTAGCTTTGTTTATAGAGGCTGGGCGTTGTGGAATAATGACGAATAAAATAAATGCATGATTTTAATCTCCACCGCTGGCACACTGTCGTAAACTGTTTACGAGCGACCACTTAGGCGCGGGTGTAACCAATAGAAGTACGCGGAAAAGGAGGCTGAAAGAGAAATTGCCAGACGCTGAAAGATTTCAGAAATCCTGAAGGGTTTTTACCTGGTTTTTACAATCATTTAAGTCTTACCAAGGGCTATCGTATTATCCAGTACGTAACTGGGTTTTGGAGGTCAGATAGGCAGTCGCTCCATGTAAAATACTAGTTTTCAGCTGCATCCGGTTAGACTGGAAGCCGACCCCAACATACTTAGTTGGGAAAAGGCTAGGCGGATTATGATGATGAATGTTTGTTCAGCGAATAATACAGCAAACGAGAGCGACCAGAAACCATTCAGTAATCATTACTAATATACCACTTTATGTATGTTCAATCCATTTTTCACGTTGTTTTCTTCTTCAAAAAAATGCATATTGCATAATTGTTGGTCTTGAATCGGAAGCCTCCACCATGGTCACTTGCAAACAGCCAGAGAGTGTCGTAAGATACGTTTTCTATGCAGGAGCAATAAGAGCCCTTATAGCTATCTAGATTCCTGTACCTAATTTAGTACCGCTATCCCGCTATTCTCTCGTCCCTTGTCCTCCACAGCGCGATACCGCAACAACGCTCGCGTCAAACGGCCTGGCTCGTCCAACCCTTTGCTAATGCGATTCCTGTTTTATGACTTACGTAACGCGTCGAGCTCGTCGCTCAGTGTGGCCCGTTGATTAGAGCATCTTGTGAAACTGGCACAAAAGTTCACTATTCCAAGTATTTTCATGTCACTGGTGTTATGTTTCGTTTGTCCAGTCAGTCGGGATTTGGTGAGACGAAGAGCAAGCTGGGCGCGATTGCTCTTCGTCTTAGCTGCATCGACATCTATGCAAGAGACAATTTGAATAGGACTCTTTCAGTGCAGACATCATTATGTAAAATATTTAGCCTCATCTCTCTAGCCTCTTTCACGTTACCCGAAAACAGATATTATGTAGGCAGCTTTTGGTAGACAGTTGCTAAACTGATGATGTTGAAATCATTTCTGGTGGCAGTGACTTTAATGTTATTAACAAAATCAAATAATATTATTTCTGACAACTAAAAGATCAAATACAATACTCCAAAATAACCTAAATAAAAGCCATTCAAATATCAACAAGCTGAGAAACGGACCCTGATAACTGATAACATCACGCTACAAAACATCGTAGTCATGAAGAGGCACACAGACAAAACGGTCAGTTGTTTGATCGTTTGATCTATCTCTGTGCCGTTATTCACATAAGAACAGTATTTCTGAGAAAATTGCAGAACGTTTTTCGGGTTACTTGGTGACGTGACAGAATGATTCGTTCCCCGAACGACGAACAGTTTCATTAAGATCTCCGATGAATTAAATGGAACATGTATCTAGAATATTGATACTTAAGTTTTACTGAACCAGAACCTACGCACCTACAAAGTATGTGCATGTGGGTTGATGTTGATATCTAACACAGGATGGAGATAATGCTTAGTATTGCTTAATACCTTGTTATCATTATCAATAGCTTATTCAACAAACTACTAGTTGCGTAACACACTATCAATCAAATCTGATCATTTTGAAGGATATTGCTAAACCATTGCTTTAGGTATCTACATGTTCGAAAAATTTGTCTGTCCAACAACATAAATTACGCAATGTATGTTGTTGAATTGTAAAAATTTGCAAATTGCCATTGCTACTGATATGTGTTACGTAATTACTCCGCAGATAGAACCTAGCGGGCCAAAAGGTTTTTCATTGGAAATGCATCGCCATTTTTAAAATGCATTTTAGCACAAGGATTATCTATGAAGAATCTATGCGAAAAGGAACAAGGAGACAGCTGAGCACTTTCACAAACGAGCTCCAAATTAAGAAATAGCTCATCATGACCAAAACAGTAGGTTAGCAACTTCAAAACTGACACGTGTGTACATACATCCATATAAATGAAGGCGCTCCTACCTACTTGCATACATATGTGTGAACAAGTACATAATGTAAAACCACCGGACATTTGATGACCGCATGCCAAAAACTGGGAATTCAATTATGATATCAACGAATGTGCTTTATTTTTTTTATTTGTCCTTTGTTTATTAAATTATATGCACATCGTTATCATGTGTTCCTTTACTGAAAAGGAATTTAGTTGCATGGTGAGACAGGATGACAAATGCAACCCACATGGCCAAGATAGCCGAGATAATGGCGCAAGTTGAATGTAAAAATCATAAAATACATTGAAAAATCCAACAAATCCTGCACCTTAGTTGCGTCACACTTTCGATAACAATCTGAATAATTTTGAAGGATATTGCTTATCCATTGCTTCATAATGTTCGAAAAAATTATCTGTTCTACAACGTAAATAACGCAATGAATGTTGTTGAACTGTCAAAATAAAAGCCATTGCTACTGTCATTGTTGCTGTATTTTCCCAATCAACTTTGAACCTTGTGCTTTAGCGATAAAGTTGAAAATCTATCAAAGAAATTTGACAGATTGTAGTAGCTTGATGTGCTGGCGTCTGTACAAGTACCCCGCTGAGTATCTTAAGCATCTCTAAAACTTTGAAAACTCCGGAGCATATTTCAGGACATTCCTATTCCCTAAGAGTCCCGTAGGTGCAAGATCTCGCAATCTGTTCAGCGCACTATAACTTGGAGAACAATGCTTCGTAGATATTTTAGTAAAGCAGCGACATACGTAGGCGCCTACACACATGTACTACGTAATAATTTACCGGTAACGCAGGGCTGTCCCGAGAGTTTATATTAATTAAGTGACGCCGAGACGCGGTCACGTGCCGCACAAAGTAGATTATTTGCGGACACCCCTGGAACTCTTCATTATCGTCGACTTTTCCTTATTGTTTCGTATATTTTGAGGGAATAAGGAATGTACGAGCATAGCCTGATTATGACCCTAGCAGGGGAGTTTGTTACCAATTCGCGACCTATGTAGGAGGTGCACGATTGAGCAGTACAGCAATAGCCAATATATTTCTACGTATACAATGAAAAAGCAGACGAAGGACGCCCATTATGTTCCTGTAAGATTCTTCCATCGATCGTCCATGATCTTCGCATAGATTGACGAAGAATAATATTCTTGCAAAGTTCTTTACAGCTAAAAGTGACCCGCCTCGTCACTACAGTCCATTCACAGTTCTTTTATCTCTGATTTTGCATCACTGTCCAAATCATTGCCGTTGACAGGTCTGTTAAAATCATTGTGGTCTTTATTTTCGTCACAATAAGGTTGCTGGTAAAATAACTGTGAACAGTAGTCAGAGAATACTGCCATATTTGACTTACAGCATAGCGTAGGTAGTACAAATCTCTAAAAGTAATGCCAACTTTAGACCTACTTAAAACCACTTAGGCCCTTTGAAACACCACAGTTGCTTGTTTCTCGTGCCGTGACAGCCCTGTCCTAGGCATTCGGTCACTCAGGGCTATTTATTACTCCGTCTGCATTTTCCAGCGTCTAGACTTTCTTAAAATGTTACCTTACGGCCGACACTTATGCAGTTTAAACATCAAGGAGGCAACGACTCATAAAATAAAAAATAAGACACTCTTCGTAACCATGTTAAATACTGCGATAGTCTACGGACGGAAAACCATTGAGAAGACTGCTCTCAAGTAAATTATAGATTTCTGTAAATCATCTAAAAAAAAATCAACAGGAAAACTACCAAAACAATATTAAATATTTTCCAACAAAACAGAAAGAAAATTGCCATTAACGGAAAAAAGGCAACAGTAACTTCATCATTTTCTTATAGACACCATAAATAAGGGTGCGACCACAAAGGTGGGTAGCACAAAGCGTATCGTCGTTAGCAATACCACGTCCACTGCTACGGGACGGAAACGGCCCGGAAGCGGGAAATCATTCGCCGACCGGATCCGCCGAGACGCCGAGCCGAAACTACCCGCAACCCTCCACGATTCAATTAATCTCTACAAAAAGCGATAAATAAATTTTCGAGCGGTCTTTGTTCTTAAGAAAAATGCAGTCTTTGAGAATTGAGATAATTTTCGGGAGTCGCCCCCGGCGTTTGAGTCATTACCTTTAGTCTGAGGAAAATGATAGGAATATACTTTGAAGATAATAGTGATTCTAAGGACCGGCGCCGCATTTTAACTAACAAACGAAACTGTTCAAACTTTGGAAGGAAATTAAAGAGCATTGTGAAACGTTTTTATGATTTCTCATAATGACAAAGTTTATACCGCGTATGTGTTCTTGCATTTTGTCGATCGTTGCTATCACCACATCAAGGAGCACGTATTTAGGCTAGGTTAACATGTGCGGAATTTTTTGCAATTTGTGTGCTTCTCCAAGAAGATTGAAGATATTTTCTCCGTCTTCCTATCCTATATCTTCATATGAGATAGACAAGTAAATACAGATATATAAAAAAGGTCTTTAACGCCTATCTGTCCAGACTATTATCTATTCCGTGGTCCAAACATCGTCGGTACAGAACAAAGACATAAACACGTTAATGCGTCTTCTGGGTGGCTTTTAAAAGAACCTCCTAGTGCAGGGCCCCGTCCGCCGTCAGCCGTTGTCCGGAGTAGTTCGTCCGCTCGAGCTCCCGTCAGATTTAGATCTCGTCCGGCCGGACGCTGAGCCGAGTCATGGCAGCATTAATTTCTTTGCAAACACCACTACTATTTACTCGATTATATTTTTCACACTGGCGCGTTCTCAAATGGAAATAGAACATGGAAATCGCTGAAATAAAATATGGCATGTGATTTCGATACATTTCAGTGCTTTTCAGCATTCTAGACATAGTTTGACAAAAACCGCAATTTTGATGCACTAGTTTTCTCTATTTCTTTTTTGGAATTTACTATATTAATATGCATATCTTCTTGTTCGTCTATTTCAACAATTACCGTTTTGATTATAATATTAGTTAGGATTGTAGTAGAGCAGTGACGGCCAGTCGTAGGTTGGAACCCAGGTAGGCACATTACTTAGTGTAATTTATTTCATCACCGCTGCTGTCAAAACGGTGAAGGAAAAACCAACATTCATGCTAGAACCTAAAATTCGAAGACGTGTGACATCCACCAACCCGCACTGGGCCTGCGTGGTAGATTACCGCCCACTCCCTATCGAAGAGAGGAGGCCTGTGTCCCAGTAGTGGGAATGTTAAAGACTGATTATACTGTGGTCCACAATCCTAATGCTTTCACGCTAAAACGGCTGAACGGATTTGGATGAAATTTGGCACACGGGTAGACCATAACCTGGGCAAGGACATGGGCTACTTTTCATCTTGGATCGCAGACGAAATCGCGGGCAACAGCTAGTCATTGATATAGTTCACGAGTCTAGATTTATAGCCCAACAACCTTACCTTTAATATTTCATCTGTATACTTCCTGGGCGAGTAAAAATTATTTCTTTACTGAAAGCAAAAAATCAACGCAGAGCTGTGAAAGTGTTTATTTTCCTGAAACAAGCCCACCTAAGTAGGTCCAGATAGTAGTGGTTAGGCTCGGAAGTGAACATTTTTCATCATTTACTCGGCAATAAGCGGTTTAGTTTTTACCTCGTCTGCCTCGAACAATATATTACTGTTAATAGTTTATTGCACACTCGACTTATAGTGCCACGTAATAGATTTTTAGATGAAATTAAACTTTGTGATGGTCTAATGAGCGTGTTTCATTTAGTTTTCATAAAATGATGTTGTTTTCACTTTTCAGTCTACTTATCAGTTAGCACTAAACCTTTTATGAACGGAAGTATTTTTAACGTACACTAGGTATGCATGGGGTGCATGAAAGAGTGTCCCCGAGTTACGTACCTTCTGTCCTTTTGTCACGTCCGGCGCACCCTGGGCAATCGACTTCTGTCGTTTGGCTAATCCTTTCACCACGATGGTATCGACACGCTAAGAAGAAAACTAGTTATACCTAGGCACTGCGAGAAGTTACCTTTTTTTTGCCCTATGTGGCGATTTTCCAAAACAACCACATCTGCATTTATATTGCTCTCTTTCTAACCAATTTCAAAGAAACGAGGATGTCCTCAATTCAAACCGTATGTTTTTTGTTTTATTTATTTACTACATAATAGCTGCCAGTAATAAAGGTAATTTCCTTAAAAACAAGACCATAATAAATAAATCATCGCATAACACCCAGCTCATACGTCTACAGACACATCAGAATGTCCGAGCAGCAATGATAGAGCTTTTGAGAGTTCCCTGCACTTAACAAAACGAAAATAACTCTCTAAATGCAATCTCAAAATAATACGACACATAAATGTTATTTACGACAATCTTACACATCGGGCGAGAAAAAATAACAACACACAACATCGCCCCGTCCTACATAGTGTATTCAATTGGCCGCAAAGTACGTAAAGTGTTTCTATCTTTTAGCAAGCAACTTAATTATAACCCAGTTTATCTGAGCATCAGAGGCAAGTTGCCAGGAGTTTCGTGCATTCTGCTGCGGGGTCAGCGACCTGGGAATTGTGAATTAAATTCTCGCCAGATATTTTGGTTTGCGAATTATCTTGGGTCAATGCTCACAGATAATCGCGAGTATCTACTGTACGCTTTGTGCGAAGAGCTACTTTGAGTACGTGAGTTTGTGATTCAATGAGACGGAGACTTGCTTTAGATTCTCGCAATAGCGATGTTTTGGTTGATGTTTTAGATATAGCGCCTATGTATATCTATTATCTATCCGGTCTATTTTGTAAAAATCTCACTGTAAAAACCTATATAAGTGAAGTTAGCTGTCAGTACTTAGTTTCAATCCCTAGAATAAGGTGGAATGACAGATTACTTCACCTATGTTAATACCTAACCTAGCCGAATAAATTGAGACCCAGTAAGTATTTGATTTCTGACCCGGACAAAAATATTAGGTTAGATAGTACCAAACTAACCAGCTTTACCTGGTCACCTGCAAAGTTATCTACTGACACACAATAATTGAGTCGGATTAGATTGACCCAGTTCAGTGAAAAACAACTCTACTAAGGGCTGAGAATGAACGCATTCATAAAATAATTACGGTTGAAATTGGGTGTTGAAATTCCCGGAGCATTCATATCTTTAGAGAGAAGTCGGTAAAAAAAATCATGTCACCTCAAATTCATTGGATTGCACTATTAATAGTTTGCATTTTTCAACCTATTGGTCGTTCGCAAATAACAATCAACATGATTGTGTGTTTTGCCAAAAGTGTTGAAAATTGTAATGTAGAATCTTCGTGCCTTATCTTCGGGACACGCAATTTTTATTTGTGGATGAATGCTACGAGATGTTTCTCTGAGATGACTCAAGCAGACAAAACGCAACCTTATTTGACTGGAGAATTCTTCCCTTGCGGTGGTACTGGTAGGGCTAACGCCCGCCTGGTTTGCGATCACCCTCCCACCGAAGTTCGGCGTCAAGCAGCCTGCTGTTTCGTCGATGCGTGGGAATTCCAGAGCCTTAGGCATCTTCTGGGCACGCTCGTTTCATCATAGACCTCATCCATCGCTTTCCATAAAGTCAAGAACGGGCCCATTCAGCAATAAAAACGCAACCAAATTATACGAGTAAATACAGGCAGGTGGCAGGGTCATCGACGTGCTGACTGAAACCGTTAATTCAGCATTATGATTGTAGACGTAGCGTAGAAATTACTCGCCTGTTATAAGAAAAAAACACCTGTTTCATAGACAAGTGCAATATCTACGCGGCCAAAATGTATGGAACAACTAAGTATTTTTTTTTTATAACCAGCCTAATATTTCGACACAAGATTCAGAATCATGTACTGCATACCTACCACGAGCTCTTAACGCGATCCACTTTATGACCTAAACTGAATTGTTCTTCTAATTCGTACCAGACGTCAGTTTAACGATTCAATTTAGGCCGTGCCATCTGACAGCGATTATCCCAAACAGGGTCGCAAGTTTTGGTTTCATTCACTTCATTTTGTACTGTATTTGGTACCATGACGTCTTTAAAGCAGCTCAACTGAAACGCTAACTGTCAAAATAAGCGATTCAATAAAAGTTACTATTTCTCTAACATAAACTGAAACATTTGGTGAATTATTGACGAAAATAAAGTTTTTTAGTGGAATTTTACAAAAAACCAATGTAAGTGTACTTTAATCTTTCTTTTAAAGTGTAAAATACCTATTTTACATGCCTTAAACCGCATTTGTTTTTCTTTAACAGATGTCCTTTTTCGACTAGAATGCAACAAAAAAAGCACTTGCAAATTATTGTCATAATCTCGAGGCCAGTTGTACAATTATTCACTTTCTTAATAGATTTATCTATAGACTTCTCGAAAGAATTATTTAGTTTCAATACATATACAAATTATACAATGTTTAATACTTTCGACATTCCTTGAAATCAAAACTACACTCTGGTACGTTCGAAACAGAAACATTGTTTTATTATGTCGAAATAAAAATATTGTTTTCGTATAATAGCGTTGTCTCTTTTTCACCAGAAACGTTTCAAACGCGGTTTCTTTCATTCACTTTCAACGATCCAAATGCCGCTGAGCGTATTGGACGTCATGGTACGACTGTGAGCGATGCAGTTTAAGAACCTAAACTGAAATGTCTTGCTTTTGAATCGTTTTTAAATAGTTCATGGTAGGCCTCCTGAATCCATGTAATGATTACAGGTTGCGTGTCGATGCCACCCTGTATTACAGATAGGGCCATCCACGAAGACGCGCCCCACTCTTCTTTTTAATGCTTACAGAAGGTACCTACAAGTGTGCAACATTTCGCTACTATTTTAGTTTATTAGTGATGTCACCAAAACTAAAACACGTGCGGAATTAACTAGCGATAATCACTAACGATTATGAAGAGAGTGGGGCGTGTCTTCGTGGATGGCACGCACTATAACAGCTTTAGTGCAGTTCCAATCCATAGCATGTTTGTCATAACACTTCAAATTCTCATAAGGTTAAGCAGATATTCACCCACCTAGGTAGGTAAACTATTCCCAAAAACTCATACACATCGCAAACCGCATCATCCCCTTTCTCTAATAAATTCTCAAAATATCATTAGTCAATATTAGCAGCACCTAAATGAATGGAGTAGTAATCGCATGGTTTACGAGATAATGCTCATTAACGGGGACAAACAAACAAACGTTTCTAACTTTGTGGAAGATAACGACATTCCCGACACTGTGTGCCTGCTTAATTATTCTCTAATTCATTAGGTATTTGTTGTTGTTTTGGAATTTATTGTGGTATCCAGTTAGGAACAGAAATAGTTTTCTCGATGACTTCGTAGAAGCGAATTATGGTTATTAAATGGTCTGCAGAAACTTGTAACATCGGGAAGCAAAGTTTAAGCATCGGGCTACCAATACTGCAAGAGTGTAAGGACACCTTTACACGACATTGTTTGCTGTAGCACTGTTTGGATAAAATTAAACCCTAGGATAAAGCACTAAATGCTATTTTGCCACTACAAGGTAATTACCAGTGCCATTGCAGACGATTCCATGCCACATGGTTGCCAGCATTTCCCATTCATGGGAAGCCATATAGGAGTGTGATTATTTTAGAAAGATGGACTCATGATTATCGGCAATGATATCATCACGTCGAGTCCCAAATTCCCAATCAATTGAAATTGAAGAAACAAACTACGCAAATTTAATAAACTCAAAAAATAAAACACCACTAATCTGTAAAATAAACAAAAAGTAATGACATTACCAAAATATTCTCATCGTCCCAAAAATCCACCGCGCGCCAGATCCCCTGCACCTTACGAAACAAAGCTTAGGTTTATTTCCGTATAGTCGTATATATGCGACATAATGTGCGTCCCATTAACGGGGCATTCCAGCGATTCCAGTCACTCCAGTGTTGTGTGAAGCGAGGAGAGATGTGGACGTGCGCGGGAGTCCTCGCGCTTGTAGCATGCGCGTGCGCAGTAACGCGTGATCAGTTCTACCCGCACGGGCTGGGGTACGACCAAACCCTACCCCGCGGGAGCGAAGTACCCTCCCCTGAAATACCGCTGAAAGTACCCATCAAGTTCTACGGGGAGTCTTACGATACCATTTTTGTGAGTAGTTTTATGTTCTATATCTTTTGGCGTAACGTGGTCCCTAATTGTCCAGCTGTCTCTATAAGCTTTGCTTTTTACAATGCTGATGTTCAGTGAGCTCTGTTTTTCAGTAAAATTGTTAGGAAAAGTGCGGCGATTTACTTTTTTATGAAGATTGGCGACATTTCGCGTTGTTTCACATAAATTTTTCCGTTGCCTTGCGTTGTTGCGTTGTGTTTCTTTACGTTGCATGCGTTTGCGACCTAATTTAATTCCATTTAACTGGGGGACGGTCGACCAGTTTCTTCATTCATAAAGGGACTATCTTAAGTAGATAATCCCTGGCTTCTTTCCGCTCCGTCTAGTGCTCGTAACATTTCAGCGTTTATTGAAGGGTAGTACCTAACTTAGCTCCCGCAACAAATAGATAGACTATAATTAAGCAAAGAATTCACCGAGTGTGATAGGCGATAATTATAGGTATACTATATAACGTTCCAAATCTGAGTTAAGATAATTATTTTATACTAGCTTTTACCCGCGGCTCCGCCCGCGTAGGTTTCGGAAATTATCCCACGGGAACGTACTACCAGGATAAAAAGTGCCCTTTGTGTTAATCCAGGTTTTAAACTATAGGACTGTCCTGGGTTCCATTCTCACGTCAGAAAAAGTGTGATTAGGTTTTTCTTTCAAGATTTTTTCAATCGCTGCCTGAAGTCTGTTTGTGCCCGTATGTAGGAAAGTACTTGAAACTTAAACATGACAGAAAACATGGGGATGTACTAAACACCATCCTCTGTCTAATTGAGCAATATCTTCGGCATGTGAACGTAATTAACTCGAGATGACCAATACAACTTTTCAGTTTATACGTATTAGCAGGCGCTTATCAAATCCAAATAGTATCAAAAATACTCCAAATTCAGGACATGCAAGAATACGAAGAGATTCATATCATACTGTAAGCTATACACCATTTTGTCTGGGTCCTAATTACAAGCTATAGTCACAATTGGCATAGCTCACGCGATGTTAAGGAATTAGTCGTGATGCTACTATAAACTCTTAATCATGTGAAGGACAAATGCATTAAAAAATTTGACAGGCATTCACTGCGATACTTTGATAAATTTGAGAAGTGACTTTGGTTTAGGGAATGAGATATTATTATCTTGCAATTTTTTTTTATTAGGTTTCCTATACATATATGCAACTGACCACTTAGGTATACATTTTTCCTGCTATATCTTAGTTTGCTCGGATAATGATAATAATTCGAAATGCCTATAGTTGATCGCCAACCCGTCTTGAGCAAGCGTGGTGATTAATGCTCGTGCCTTCTCTGAATGAGAAGAGGCTTCTGCCCTGCACTGGGACTTCATGTGCATTAATTAGTTTTTAGTGTAATTAAAATGTTGTATGACCAGACCAGAGCGGACTGTCCCTTTCAGGAACAGTGGGTGAGGACGCACCCTAAATCTGAATTAATTATTTTATTACTGTTTTGAAAACTAACAATACTAACCTATTTACTAATACTTACCAAGATAGGTACTAACAAAATTATGGATCTAATCTGTAATAAAGTTTTATTTAATTTTAATTTAATTTATAATATTTGAAGTTATATTAATTTTGTATTGTATGTGTTTTTATGGGCCTTGATAAAATGATAGACTGGTATTATTATAATTTGTACGTCTCCTGACATTTCTCGGGACCCTGGGTTCCCGGAAAAGGAAAGCGTACCGACAGAGGCCAACTCGCAGAGGCCTGTTAGACGTTTTTAATAAAATTATTATTGTAGTTGATCGGATGTACTTATTCCTGATGAAACGATAGTTAATTAGTCTCTACCTTCGCCCGTCATTCGTGTTAATGTTGTAAGTATACTTTGTGTTTAGGTATTAACTAGTTAATCTGTTAAAAATATACCTACAAATAAAACTTCATATTTTATAGGCTCTGTAGCAATGCAGAAAACAAGCTTCTATAGTTCTATGTGCACTGTAAAGCTCTTTTAAAATACTGAAATTGGTCATACATTTATGAGGATTCCCATAAGTACTAGGTACCAAATTCAGTGATCTAAAATATTATACTATCGAGTATTTTATAACTGAACAGACAGCTGTGCTGCTGGGGAGTTTGTTGCGCCACTTCTTCTCCCCGAAAGCACTAGGAAGTGGTGAAGGGCGGGCGTTTTGGGGGACTGTCTTATGTAATTTTGACGTTCGAAAAGTGCTGATTCTCAGCCTAGTTTGAATAAATGACTTTTGATTTTGATTTTATTAAAATATATAAGAACTTCATTCATGATAGCTGATACCGGTAACAAGCACCAATAAGTAATTCGAAATGGCACAACGACCTCAAGCAATGAAACTTATAACAATGACAATTAATGCCTACAAAGTAATATTGAGTCACAATTACTTTTATTGTTAACTTACCTATTGAATTAATAGCAAAAGTTCAAAATGTCACATTTCATTATGCACATATTTGATTTTATTTGCGTAATTTCGTGGGGGCCACGGAAATTGGACGAGAAATACTGAATAAACCAACCAAATAATAAAACCTAACTGCCAGGATCTGTCTTCCGACTAAAGTTTTCTGCGACAGAGTTTTTATACCTATACATAATTATTTAAATTTAATTATTTATTTATTTAAATTTAATTTTACATTATTTATTTACATAAAGTTCATTTAGTTTTAAATTATTTATTTAGATATAATTTTATTTTATCTTCAATTATGTATTTAGATATAATTTTAATTTATTTTCAATTATTTATTTAAGTAGATATAATTTTTATTCAATTATTCAATCATTTCTTTCGAATTTTATGTTTATAATTATTTTGATCACCTCATGACTAACATACCTAGTTTTAAGATAATGTAATTACTAACATAAAATTTAATTTATTTTATTTTTTTATAATGCCAATAATGTTCCCACTGCTGGGTCTTGGGCTTTTATATACGACTCTCAAACTTCCGCCTGCAACAAAACGCTTAGGAGTTAAAAATGAAATCGACTATTTTTCTGGGTCTGGTGTTATCGAAAGGTCAGCCATTCACAAAAACATACACACTTTGAACTCCCAAAAAAAAATTGCAATAAAAATTCAGTGAGATGTGGCTAGTGCATTGCGTTTGCGCATTTGTGCAGGGGACCAGTCGTCCGGACGGAAGCGCACGTGGGCGGGAATCGATAGCGTCGGTCACTGAACGCAGCTTTTGTTTTTTTTTAATCCCTATCTAATCTGTGTGACAAAAAGTTCTGGACTCCTGAGTCTTGATCATTCGTGTAACGTTTTTCGATAATATAGGACTGAAATTAAACTCAATTCTGAATTCAATTTTAAATTTTTTAAATTTTCTCAATTCTCGTATTTTTAAATTGGAAGCAGGTGGGGGACCCATTCCATTTTTATATTTGCAAACTCAAATGAGTCCCGCCTGCTTCCAACTTTTATTTAATTTAAGCAGCCAGGTTTTTTTTAATTAGGTACCTAGGTACCTACTTTTTTATTTTTGCTTGGCTATTAAGGGTCCTAGCGTGATGTTAGGATTTTTAGGAGTCGAGCCTATAACCTTCTCCAAGAATTGGGCTATCAAATGCAAAAAGATTTTGTTTACTAAAATATATTGCTTGGTTAATTTATTAAACTGAACTTGTCATTCAGTTATAATTTAAGAATCAACACTTATCGTAATGAGTTAAGCAACAGTCGAGACCTTTTCGTAGAATTTACCTAAAAATGTACGTGATACCACACTATCGCCCAGAGCGGGTCACAGCCGTGTTTATATTATTTCCCTAATCGTATTAGATAAACGCAAACTAAGTATAACAATGATGAAAAGATGTACAGTTATAGAAAATGTCGTTCCATAAAAGAGTTCAACAACGTATCCTTTGTATTCGCAGGTAAATAACTATGGAGTGCTGACCTTCAGAGCAGACATCCCATCGTTCCTGAACATTGAGTTTCCGTTGCCGTACCCGTCGATCGCAGCGTTCTACACAAACATCGACACGACGAACGCGGGTGCAGTCTACTATAGAGAGACCAACGAACCACACGTTCTCTCCAAAGCAGAAGAGAGCGTGCAGAACAACTTTCACGACTACTACGACTTCAAGCCGACCAGCGTATTCATCGCCACGTGGGAAGACGTCACCTACACATCTAACGGACGAACAGACGAGCGAAGGAACCGCTTCCAAACAGCCATCATCAACAATGGCACGGAAAGTTTCGTCGAGTTCCTGTACCCCGAGAGGGATATCCAGTGGGTACAGAAAGACACGCAAGTATTGAGTTTGCCTGACGCAAAGGCTCAAGCTGGCTTTGTGTCCGAAGATGGACGCGTCTACACCCTCCGCGGATCCGGCAGCCATCAAATCAGAAATATCGTTTCGTAAGTGCTTATTTAACAGAAAAAAAAATATTCCTCCGAAATTATATTTGTCTAACTGATGTTTGTATTTAATTCCAGATGGTCAAATGTTCACGAACCTGGACGGTATGTTTTCCGCATCGGAGATGTACCTCTTGATAGTAACGTTGTTGTCCCCGACCTGTACAACCAGAATGAAGTGGAAATCGAAGAAGAGTCCAAAACATGCACGCAGAGCGGGCCTAGCGTGTGCCACATACAAGCGAGGTGCGTCGACTATCAAGCTGGAATTTGTTGTCAGTGTAATGAAGGCTTCTACGGAAATGGAAAATCGTGTATCAAAGATGATGTCCCACTTAGAGTTCACGGTAAAATAAACGGCGTTATAAACAACGTTAATCTGAATGATGTAGACATACAGGCGTATGTGGTGGTAGCAGACGGCCGCGCGTACACAGCGCTGTCCCTCGTGCCGAGCGGGCTCGGAAGCAGTTTGCAGTTACTACATGTGCTCGGGAGTGTCGTCGGTTGGATCTTTGCCAAACCATCAGGATCCGCCAAAAACGGCTACCAACTCACAGGCTCGTTGTTTAACCACACCGCAGATATATGGTTCCCAGCTACTGGCGATAGAGTTACAGTCAATCAAGAGTATCTCGGACATGATGTTTTTGACCAAATCACTTTAGAGACAGATGTCAGGGGCTCGTTACCAGTAATACTTGCCGGAACAAAACTAGAGATTAGTGAATATGATGAACAATACACCCTTGTAGAACCAGGCCTGATTCGCTCCGAATCTACCAGAACCTTCACAAACAAGTTAACAGGTGAAAAATACGAGCAAAGAGTTTCACAAACCTTCTCATTCAATACTTGTCGTTTCGCTCCTCCATCAGTCGAAGATAACACGCCATCAACATTGAAAATAAGTAAAAATTATTTAGGATATGAAGTCAGGGAAAACATAGTAAGATATGGAATGAGCAACAAGATATTCCCTCTGGGTGAAGAGGACCCTTGTATTATAGGGCGAAACTCTTGCGGCCCTCACAGCTCTTGTGTGGTCCAAGGAAGTTCCTTTGCATGTGTCTGTGAAACTGGATTCACAGACATTTACCAAGACAATGCTCTCGCCTGTGTGGATATAGACGAGTGTGCATCAGAAACACATAACTGCGACAGCAACGCGGACTGTAACAACCACGACGGTGGCTTCCAATGTCGGTGTCGTCAAGGATTTATCGGAAATGGCATAAATTGCAAACCTCTATCTACATGCCGAGACAAAAATTGTGATGTCAATGCTCGATGTATAGATAACCCCAATGGAGAACCCATTTGCTCGTGCAACCCTGGGTACAACGGAGACGGACAGTACTGTTTCCCGAACTACGAGACATCATGTCCTAGCTGCTCGCCGTATGCTGCTTGTGTATTCACAGGCAATAATTACGAATGTAAATGCAATGCAGGTTACTCCGGTGACGGGCGTTACTGCATCGAAAACGTTCGTGGGGATGAAACAACACGTGCATCTCCACCTGTTGAGAGTAACGAGGCTGATTACAACGACACTTTCGTCTTACCTAACTGCGATTCATACAGCTGCTCGTGCCCGCCAGGATACTCTGACTACAGGGATGAACTTAACAACCAGCTGTGTCGTCTCGGATACGATGGTCCTGAACCATCAGAGAACAACTACCATCAAGCTACCGACAGTTATTATCAGCCACCTACGGAACCATATTATCAAACACCTACTGATCCTCGCTATCCAACGTCAACAGAGGTAGCGTATCAACCTCCTACCGACTCCGGCGATCGTTCCCCGAACCCTTGGGACCCTAGTTACCAACGACCGTCAGAAAATAGTTACCCACCGCCTTCAGTAAACAGCTACCCAGATCATTCGGAGAACAAATACCCGCCATCTACAGACAACAGTCATTACCAACAAACAGACCACAACTATCAACAAACTTTAGACAACAACTACCCTTCGCCTACACCGAATCAATATCAACCTCCAACGGATAACAGCTTTTCAGTGAATTCACAAAATAACAATCAACCTTCAGGCAACAATTACAACTCGTCTCCTCAAACCAATTACCAACAGTCGCCAGATCCTCACTACCAGCAACCCGATTACCCACCAACGGACAACAGCGACCCTCTAAGTAAGATGACTAAATATATTTTATCTCTACAAAATACCTATCATCAGAGTAAACTTAGTTAATTGAAATAACATGAACTATTATTACCTTTTCAGTTAAATGTGAGGAGGACGCTGACTGTCCGCCGAACGCCGTCTGCTCCTACTTATCCGCGGATGCTTCAGGCGATTGGGAAGGAAAGCACTGCGTGTGCCCAGAAGGCTACGAAGGCGATGCGTTCGAATGCATCGAGAAAACCGGACCCAACTGTGCGTGCGGTCTTAACGCACATTGCATCAACACCCGCACAGACGAATTCATCTGCGTGTGTGACCTCGGATATCACGGGGACGGTTACTCCTGCCGACCAAACTTCAGTTGCAAGAACAACTCAGACTGTGAATACAATGCCGAATGTCGTCCAGACGCAAACAGCAACGAGTACATCTGCCAGTGCGTCAAAGGATACATCAAAGATCAGAACGACGCATGCATCCCTGACGCACAACTCTGCAACGGAGCCTGGTGTGCTGAGCACTCCTCATGTCTCTACGACGCCGATTTAGCCCTGAACTATTGCCACTGTGACGACGGATACATTGGCGATGCTATTTCGCAGTGCGTGCCTGAAGGACGCACGTGTGAAGTTGCCAACGACTGCAACGATAATGCGATGTGCACACCTGTCGACAATACGTATCAATGCGTCTGTAGAGATGGATACAACGGTGACGGGTACAGCTGCATCCCTGAAGAAACATGCAGGAACGACCCCAACATGTGCGACTTGCACGCGTCTTGCTTGAAGAGGCACGATCAGTACATCTGCGAATGTAATGCAGGCTACAACGGAAACGGAAGCCACTGCAACTTGAACCCCAGAAAGGCTGGAAACTTTTTGGTTGCGAGTGACGGCGCCTCCGTGTACAGAGTACCTTTCCAAGTCACACCCAGAGATTTCGCGACGCCGTTTAACAGCGGAATATCGCAAATCGCTGTTGGGATCGACGTCGACTGCGAAGTAGGCAAGATATATTGGGGTGACGTTGTTAGTTACGCCATCAAAACTGCTGCGTATGATGGTAGCGACCCCGGCCTGTTCTTATCAGAAGGTGAGCTATGGACTGAAACCTTCCTGCATACACGACGGCACATCAAGCTATACATGTCCAGTTTTAGCTGACCTCGCATTGCAGCTAACTTGTTATTGTAAGTAGGCTTTTCTTACAATGAAAAGTTAGCTTATACTGGAAATGTATAACTTGATGTAGCGTCGTACCGTCATGCGTACAATTCACAGCCAATTGACTAACAAAATTAAGATATAAACTCAAATGTTATTATTACTCATTTCAGGCGTTAAGTCACCCGAAGGCATAGCAGTGGACTGGTCATCGAGAAACATATTCTGGACTGACTCTAGAAAGTTGACTATTGAAGTTGCAAACTTGGACACGAAAGCGCGAAAAGTATTGTTCGCAATAGACAGAATATCCAACCCCAGAGGCATCGCCGTGCATCCGCGAAGAGGGTAAATATAAAGAAAAGTAATAAGTAAAGTTATATCAACTGGCTTTTATATTGGCAATAAAATCATTCACTTCTGTAACAACACACAGCGAAATATTGCTTTTTCAAGAGCAATCTACATTTATAAAATAATACTTTTAACTTTTTAGTATTTACAACCTAACATCTTATTCACAGAAAAATCTTCTGGTCTGACTGGAAACGGACAAATCCGAAGATTGAATGGGCGAGCATGGACGGGTCTCAACGAGGCATCTTCCTGGACAAGACTGACGTCATTTTACCCAACTCTTTGGCCATCGACTGGGAGCGAGACCGCTTGTGCTACGCAGACGCAGGGCTGGCCAGCATCAAGTGCGTCACCATAGAAACCCAGGAGAAGGAAACCATTGCCACCAACTGTTCGTATCCTTTCGGGCTTGCGATCCACGGCAATAAATTCTACTGGACCGACTGGAAAACGTAAGTGAAGGCTCCTAAATGATTCAATAGATACGCCTAAAGATCCATAAATCATACCTAAAATCATGCAAATTACATTGCATTTAACTCTGTAGCTCGATATAGCGGAACATGACGCCCCATTAAGCTCTAGATCTCATCCCATTGTTTTGGTAGCCTCTCTGGTCGAAGGTTATAAAAAAATATGGAAAAGGAATCCTCGATATGAAGAAGAGGAAGAAAAACACTTTTTGGGAGTCAATCCATCCAACCCTTATCTGCTTCTGCTAATACGTAGGTACTCACATTCCCACATTCTCAATAATATTAACTTTCAGATTAAAAATCGAGTCCATCGACGTGGTAACGCAAGTCCGTGGCCAAGTCCCGATCGCTACAGCATCTAGAAGATTGTATGGAGTCGCAGTAGCCCCGGACACATGCCCTCCAGCACAAAGCGTATGTGCGTACAGGAACGGCGGCTGCGGCGCCGACCAGCTGTGTCTGCCCGACGGCAACAACGGCAGGACGTGCGCAGACGCTGATCAGACCCTTAGCAGGCGTTAAGGGTAAAAGCGAAAGCGTCAGGATAGCCCGCGAACAAATTTTTTTATTTATTTTTCAATTTACAGGTACCGACCTGTAAATTTAAAAATTAAAAAAATTTATGTTGTTAGATTTTATGTTGATCAAAATATGATTCACGATTGTAACAAAAATGTATTTATGATGACACGAGAGTAGTATTGATATTTTTAATGATTATATTTCCGTAAACGCATTTGTTACAGTCGGTTTGTAGGATCAACCTGACACTGCAAGTTGCAAAAAACGTAACAAAAACTGAATTTCGCGGGCTACCATAGCGCAACCCCTTAACAACGTTAGGTTAACGACATCAATACGACATGCAACTTCGAACGAGAGACATGTGCTAGTGGCCCTACTCGCCTCCGCAGCTCCGTTCAAACGAACTATCCATAAATTGTCCTGTAGCACCATGTGCACTAAACTTGAACTCAGAATTTTAGACAATTAAAAATTTAGCAATCACAAACTCAGTGTCATACAAGACAGAGCTCAAATTCCATTGCATTTAGGTCCTACAAATGGTGACAGTTGAGTAGGTAGCTAACTATGATTTTGAATTCAAGTTTAGTTTTCAAAGCGTTTGTGTAAAACAACGCGACTAGATATTAATGTCGGTCAGTTAGGTTTAAGGTTTTGATTGTGGCCGAATTAAAGGTTCATGGTTTGAAGTAATTTAGCCATCTCTAACGGAGTTGGACTGTGGCCTGAGTTTGTACAATATTCTGTTTAAAAAAATATAAGGCTACAGAAAAATTATAATGGGCTGATTAATTATAAAATGGTGTTCAAACGAAAACGATTGCATTTTATCGGCCAGCATACTTTCAAAACCTAGTTCACTACGAAATTATGAAACACGGAATATTATATTAAACATTAGTCTAACACAACTTTATCGTACTATTACAAATCGTGTCAAAGAAATAGATAAACCATGTTTGGTAATTTCGAAGTAAACTGTTTTTATAAAGGCACTAGTTTAATGTTACCAAGTATATACTAACCAGTTCTAACCAAATTGTCTAACCACTTGACTAAACATACCTCCCGCCTAATTTTAACCTTAACTAATCAATAAAAAGTTAAAAGTCAGTTTTGCAGTATTTTGTAATTTTTCTTACTTGCAACTTTGCAACTCAACACCAAATACTTGTAGAAAATAATTTGTACCCAAAGATTGTTCCTGCTATTTAATAACCAAAATGTTAGAATAAAATAATACATACTCTTAATAAGATCTTTAATGTACTTCATTCAATGTAATTTATTAATGCCAAATCAATAAAGTTATTTATTTATACAGACATTTTTGACTGGTTCATTCCCATATAAGCATAACATAATATTAAAAATAATTATTGGAATATAAAATTCTTTCTTAACAGAGAAATTATTTAAAATACACTAAAAAGTTTACTTATATAATCATGTAAGTAATTATAATTTATCCTAGATTATACAAATCTTTTCATTTTCATGGCTAGTTATAGTTTTATGAATAACGGAAAAAAAAACTAAGGCACTGAATCAAATTCAGATAAAAATAATTCTTCAACTGAGTTTCTTAGCAATTGTGTAGTCCAGTAAGCATAATAAGCAAGTTTATAAGGCCTGTTGTCATCTACAAGTCTATCGTTGTCGTCGTCACCATTCGATTTTACAAATATTTGTAACAATCTCTAACATTTGAGAGTTTTTGGGGAGATAACACACTGGACATCTAAGCTAACTGTCAATAATTAAAACACACTAAGGGCCAGTTTCTCAAACGAAACTTATCGCAAAATTAATGTGACAAAATTGCTAGTGGCAGCTGTTAATAAATCATTTCACCAATTTTTTGTCACAATCATTTTGTGATAATTTTCGTTTGAGAAACTAGCCCCAAGTGTACACAATCATAACTAGACATGACAATCAAGGAAAAGATAAGAGATTACTGCTTTACCCCCACAGCTCCTCAGTGCGACCGAACTTAAACACTAGCGAGCCAGCGAAGATGAATGCGTTCTGCATGAACAGGCTCACTCCAGGCCAAGAAGACTTGTTTGCGCCTGCAAAGAAAAGTAGAATTTGTAACCCCCTTTAATTAAGTCATTTTAGGTTTTCATATGAAAATATTACAAAAAATTATTAAGTTTTCTATTAGGTTTTATTGCATCAACCTATAACATTCCCACTGCTGGGACACAGGCCTCCTCTCTATGAGGGATGGGCTGTAATCTACCACGCGGGCCCGATGCGGGTTGGTAATGTCACGTCTTCGAATTTTTGGTTCCAGGACAAGCCGGTTTCCTCACGATGTTTTTCCTTCACCGTTTTGAGAGCAGTGGTGATGAAATTATTTACACAAAGTAAAGCGCCTGTCTAGGTTCGAACCCACGACCTAACTCGTAAGTCGGGGCCGATACCACTGGACCGCCACTGCTCCGTAGGTTTTATTGTGATTTTCGGTAATTCAAATATATGACAAACAAATTAGTAAATAATTATGTCCAATATTAGATTGATTCATTATGTAAAGGATGTTAATTTGTCAATTCCCTTAGCACTTTTATTTTTGTTATTTTTAATTATGGTTTTGTAAGTATTGTTGTTGGTGTACCAATAAAGAAATTAATAGATTTATAACATCGGGCCACTCCTAATTTAAGAATGCACTAGTTGCTATATGCATAACTAGTATGCATAACTAGGTTACAAAATAACAATTAATACCATGGAGTGCAAACTATGTCCCACCTCAGCCATAGCAACCTTTGCGCTGCCACCAACAATGCTATGGAAGTGGCAAAGTTTTGGCACAACAATTTTTTTTACACTGTTGCTGCATTGACATGACAGAGAAGAAAAAAACTATAAATATAAAATATACATACCAGCATTAACGTAGTTGGCAAAGAGGATCCAGCAGGCAGCAATGAGTGAAGCAAAGCCAACAACAAATCCTAGAAACAGCCAGAGACGGGCCCCACGGGGACCCATGCAACCTCCAGTATAAGTCTCACCTCGCACCTGCAATTTAAAAAATAAAACAATGAAGATCTAGTAGTGATTGAAACTGGGTGGTAGAAGAATTTAGCAATTTATCTATTCTATTTATCTATGAATAAAATAATATTGAAGTGATAAGATAGCTTGTATTACAAACCCAGCTGATAATATTAATCTCTGTTCTTTTTTTAGACCCTGATAATACTTGTTTGACATCAAACAACCGTTACCTATAGAACTGATATTATAACAAAATTCTAATCCTTACAATGGGGAGCAGAATACTATGATCTTGAAACTAACAATTTCATCTTTTGGTTACCGTTAAAATTATATCTTGGTTGTTAGAGGTAGGTGGACTAGTCAGAATGACCAACAATGGCCGCTATGGCTCATGTACAATTGTCCACTTGAAGGACTTAGTCTAGTCAGCCTTTCCTCATTTAACCTGTCTACCTTCAAAGCAAGAGAGCACAGACATCTTCTGGGCATGCTTGTTCCATCATAGACCTCATCCATCGCTTTCCATCAGGCGTTTTTCATCAGGGATTCAGCAATAAAAATAAAAAACATGCAGAAACCAATCCCAGTAACAAAGAATGTCTTGGTACAGTCCTTGTTGCAACACATTTAATTTTGACCTACATAAACAGACATTCTAAGATTCAAAAACAAAGCAAAAGCTGACAAACTATTATCTGTGTACAAAGTGTCATTGACCTGTGCATTTGACACAGAGTTGACCATGATGAGGGACAGAGTGGCCATCACACCACAGACATGGGAGGCGTTGGGCAGATTCCCAGGGTACACTGATGCCGCATCGATTATGAACCACCATCCTGTGAAGAACTGAGGAAAAAATAAATTATTTATAAGTAGGTAGGTACTTAAAAAGTTTCTTGTATTTTTTATATTTCTTATCCTCAGAATACAGAAAAGATCTTATTTTATAATGACTTAGTAGTGGTAGACTTGAAGTTTATATGGAAAATAATCAAGACTACTTAGTAGGATGTCGAAAATAATGTCTGCCTAATTTCAATTTACAAAGATTCGACATTTAGGAAATGATAATATCATAATTAGGTTTTTCTTCATTAAGATAAGATTAGTACTCCAACATGAAATAAATTAGAAATACTGCATGATTCATCAAATACAAACCAAAAGTCCTGATGCTATAGATGCTAGAATGTTGCGCTTCTCTCCACTTTCGAACCACACACAACTGGGCATAGTCATATTCTCGAAACAACTCATGTTTGAAATTGATTTGAACTCTAATTAACGATGAATATTGCGAATTTTAGTGAAAAACAATTCTTTGAGATGGTAAATAAAAAGTGACAGCCCAAATTATCGCCCCCAGTGTGACGTTTTAGTTAGCTGCGTTCCATGTATTGTGCAATTACAATTTTGGGCATCGATTTATTATTATGACATCTGGCAATCCTTCTGGGTTTGGGCTGAGCAATCACACAAGTTTAGAGATAAGATAAAAAGAAGCCGCAATTTAGTAATAGAAAAGAAATGTTGTAACCTCAAGACATAATTTATTAATGTTACCTACTGAATTTGCATGCTTATTTATTATATTGGCAAAACATGTTTTGTTCTAAATTGTACTTTTATTTAAATAGGTATGTTATGTACAGAGGCCAGCACATCAAGCTACCCCAATCTGTCAAATTTCTTTGATAGATTTTCAACTTTACCACAAGGGAATAAGGTTCATATTCAATTGGGAAAATTTGACAGATTTTGGTAGGTTGATGTGCTGGCCTCTGTACCATCTCTTTAGACCGTGTCTTTTAAACAAATAAATCTATACTAATTAAATTATATATGATAATAAAGCTGAGGAGTTTGTTTGAACGCGCTAATATCTACTACCGATCGGATTTGAAAAAGTATTTGGTATTTGCATTTGATAGCCCACCTTTTGAGGAAGGCTTTATGCTATTTAACATCACGCTGGGACCCATAGGAGCCGGGTAAAAAAAACTTTTTTACAAAAAAAATACAAACGACTTCCAAAAAAACTCACTACAAACTACAAAGTGAAAAATAACTTTAATTTCGGAATTCGGTGTCGTTGGTTCCGCATTTTTGTTTTCAAAAAACTTTTAATTTTTTACTTTTTAGTTGTATGTTGTTTCTAAATAATAACAGCCGCACAGGTCGATCGATCAGGTTAAGCTACGCTTGCCGCGGTTGGTCTGTGGTTGGGTGACCATCTTTACATATCGAGACCCCTCCGTGCCTCGGAAAGCACGTTAAGCCGTTGGTCCCGGCTGTCATTTGTGGATCTTTGACAGTCGTTACGGGTAGTCAGAAGCCCGAAAGCCTGACAACCAGTCTTACCAAGGGGTATCGTATTACCCAGTAACTGGGTTGTGGAGGTCAGATAGGCAGTTGCTCCATGTAAAATACTGGTATTCAGCTGCATCCGGTTAGACTGGAAGCCGACCCCAACATAGTTGGGAAAAGGCCCGGCAGATGATGATGAGTTGTAAAAAAAAACAACAAAAAAAAACACTACGAAGTGAAAAATAACTTTAATTTTCACCCCACATAAATTCATATACTGCTATGTAAATATCAGTGACAGGAAGCTATTATAACATCATCAAATTCAAATTCAATAATGCGAAATTTGCGAATTAAGTGTATCTGTTGCAGTCAACTATTGACTAGCAAAATCAGTCAAAAGTACTTTTGCCCAATGCAGCTGGTTAAAAGTACTTTTGACTAAATGATTCCGTCAAAAGTGGTTTTGACTGGCTTTGAAAAGCGATTAACGTAATATAGGTACTGTGTTTTTATAACCTGTGAATTTTCTGATTACCTATTTTAATGTCAATTTTTAATAAACGATTTCACTTTTATTAAATATCTTTTTTATTCACATCTAACGAGTTAATAGTGCTTTTGACTGATGCTTTATTGCAGTTAAAACTACTTTTGACGAAGAGCGTCAGTCAAAAGTACTTTTAACCGCAAATTTGCAGTCAAAAGTACTAATAACCAATAATTTTCAGTCAAAAGTATTATTGACTAAAGCATACGGTCAAAAGTACTTTTGACTGATTTTGCTAGTCAATAGTACTTTTGACTGGTTAAGAGTTTTGACTGCAACATATCTACCTACAGAATTTTGAAGATGTTAACAATAGGTAGGTTCTTAGAACTTAGTTGCCTGCCAAGGCATTGCAATTTAAATGGTTACTTATAAATATTAATAAAATATACTTTATACTCAATATTACAGTATAAAATACATTATAATAATTATCAATATTCAGTAAGATAGAGTGGATCCCACATAGGCATGATAAGCACTAAGTGGTGTGGTTTGGTTAGATACTTTTTGAGCATGATTACATGTGTTTTCCATGACATATTAGAATCTATATAGATACCTACCTAAAAATTTTGTAGGTACAGACGCCAGCACATCAAGCTACCCGAAACTGTAAAAATTTTCCAATCAACTTTGAACCATAGGCTTTAGCGATAAAGTTGAAAATCTGTTAAAGAAATTTGACAGATTGTAGTAGGTTGATGTGCTGGCGTCTGTACTTGTTACCTCAGATAACTACAATCTAAGTGGCTTATGCGTTGCTCAGACAGAGGTGGCCGATATGGTCATAGCTAGATCAACGCTAGATCTATTCAAACGACGCGCGACGCGTTGTAGGTATTAACGTTTCAAAAGGCAATAGGTTTATAGGTTTTGCAAGTAATGATCATGTAATAGATTATTATTGTTCGTAACATAACGTTGATATATTAGGCAATTAATGTAACTGTTACACTTATTGATAAGCGCACTTGCTATATAATACAAAGACGCCTTTTTTATTAAACATTATTATTTTTGTTAGTAGTTCAATTTAAGAGTGAAAAATGTTGCTGAAGGGAATATTCTGTTTGTGCATTCAAGCTATACTTTTTGGGGTAAGAGTTTAATTTAACAAATTATTTTTTTACATAGTTGAACAAAGTTTAAAGTAGGAACAAGGTCAAATTCTAAATAGGTACTTATTAGTAATGTACAAAAAAAAAATGGTGTTCTTTTTTTTTGGGAGTCAGTTACATGAAGTGTGAGTTGAGAAAATCGCGGGGCCTAAAAAGGCCACTTTGGCAGAATCATAAAACAATTCTTAGCACGCAATTCATCTGTGTGACATTTTCACACCTATATATCCCTGAAGGGTTAGGCAGAGGTGTACCTATAACATTTTACGAATCTCCATACAAAACTGTCATACAGATGAAATTGCGTGATATGAATTGTTTTATGATTCTGCCAAAGTGGCCTTTTTAGGCCACCAGTTCTTTGTTATTTTATCGTGTTAACATATCGATGGTCATCACGTCTGCGAATGACACAAAAAAATTTTTACTGATATTTCTAGTAGTTAAGCTCACAGTCATTGAAAAAAAAATCGCCCAATAAGTAAATTTTATCGGAGCGCTCTGTTTCGTTCGCACGCACTTTTGCAGCTCTGGGGGCCTGAAAAGGCCACTTTGGCAGAATTATAAAACAATTTTTATCACGCAATTTCATCTGTATGACAGTTTTGTATGGAGATTCGTAAAATGCTATAGATACCTACACCTCTGCCTAACCCTTCAGGGATATATGAAAAAACATATTGACAAAAAACATCAGTCATCCCACGACGACTGATGTTTTTTTTACGATTATGAAGTTGGTCCCCGGGAAAAAGTACTTAGTTCAGTTTGATGGCCTGTAGCCTGTAGCACCCTACCCCCAAGTTTGGTCACACCCCTCTGAAACACATTGTATACCTACGTCATGTCATAATGATACTAATTTCTGTTTACAGTCGGTCTTCACTCAATGTATCCCGCCAACCCTATATCCTCGGGAGCAATTGTGTCCTGATAACTCCCCATTCGAAGATCACAACATAGCTGGTGTTGCCCCATTAGCACCGTTTTACGGCCGTGTGCTCGGAGGAAATATAGTAGTAGACACTTTAGCCCCTCATGCACACATCGGACCGTCTGGAGTAACGATATTCTCTGACAATCTGATCATTGAGGGTGCTGTTTTAGTGTCAGGTAACCTACCCTTTGTTGGGACCGTTGGCTTGGAAGGCGTTGTCCCAGCTGCCGGCAACAGTGCAGTGTCCTATGAATGTGGAACCGGTGATATTGGTATTGTCGATATCCAGGGTTTCATTAACGAAGTTGTGTTGCCAGCCGGTGGTATAGGTACTCTAGGATGTGGTGGTCTTAGGTTATAAGTTATTTATGTATTACATAGTTGTGAATATACGATATTTTTTTCATTTTGTTGTTTGTAATTTCCTTTGCGAGTCCTAAACTTATCTACGTTTTACTGACCAAGAGCGGTTTCGCACTAAATCCGATCCGAATCCGAATGAAAGACCTGACTTCAATCCGAATTGGAAATGTTCTAAATTCGGACGGATAGAGTTCAGATCTAGTGCACAACCCCTCATACTACTATGGTCACTTCGGACCGGCATTTCTCGGATTCGGATCGGATGTAGTGCGAAACCGCTCTAAGGGTCAGGCAAGGGTTAGTGGGTCGAGCGAATAAATAGACGCAATCGAAATTACGCCCGACGCATTTTCCGTCAGATATGTACCGACCCTTAAACCCACACGTGCTCCTTCAGTTGCCTGTGCCAGGGGCCAGGGGCCACGGTAACTCTTTCGAACAACCCGCGACCCTGGGAGAAAGACCTGCCCCTGAGATGCGATCTTTATTGGGTACATTTCACCATTCATGTTTAGTAGGTATTAACATAACAACTGGTCTGTATTCCTGTAGGGGTTGGGCAGCTGTGTTACCTATAGTTATAGCCTATCATCACCTTATTTTCACTATTCGTTTTATTTTAATTCAGAAATAACACTGAATTGCTAAGTTTTGTTGTAGATGCTACTCCAATTTCATGATTAAGTAATTGAATGATTACCTAACCAAAGGGCTGCAAGACTAGTTGTGTATTGTAAAATTGATAAGGCGTCACATGCCCTAAGGCTATTTCCAAACTTGGTCTACCTATAGGCTACTGACTTAACTATCTAATTATTTTCGTCTGTTGGGACCTGATTTTAAGTAGCCACGCACGCTTTTAGCTACTCCGAGAATAGATCACCTCGCCACATAGGTACACCAAAAGAAATACACTTACGTTTTGAGTGTTTATTACAAAAAACTGTAAAGTTACAACAATACTTTACTTAATTAAAAACATAAATTGACATAATTAGCACATCCGCGTACAAAACATTACGAGATGTGTTACGATATAAAACCTAAGTGTGTAATGAGTCGATCACAGTGATTGTCTTATGTAAGAGATAAGCCATGTTTCACTTCACGATTTCATGTTTGGCAATGTGGTCACAAATGTTGGCCAAATGGGTGTCAGTTATAGGCACGGAATAGAGTTATAGGTATTGAGAATGTTGGCCAAATGTTAACCAGGCGTATTGACAAGAGACACCGATTAATACATTAATGGAGTGTTAGATTGCTATGACGAGCGTGGAAATTTATAAAAAAAAATGACTCTACGTAAAATAAAGCTACGTAATGGCACTCCATTTATTATCTACTCTGTGTAAGTGACGAGTGTTGCCAACATTTATCGTGAAGTAAAAATGGTTACACATCGATACGTGACCAGCGCTATTATTATGACGTGTACTTATCCAGCATGACATCACAGTTGCTTACAATCTCATCGGTAGCAGTAGCCTTCATTCTGATAGCACCACTCCGGCTCTATGGACTCAGCTTGAATGCCCATGCGGACCAAACGCTCCCTGTAGGAAAATAAATCTTATTAAAAGTGAGGTAGTTGGTCTAAAAGGGTACAAAAAGCATGTACTTAAACTTCATGGTACAAGTGGAAATCCCAAGTAAATTGAGATGGTACAGCGTAATGTGTGAGTGAGAAAAATATAAAACCCCCAGTTAGATATAACGACTACCTCAAAAAGGGACTGCAACTTGGTAAAGGCCAAGCCAGCAGTCTACCAGTGGACTGCGATAGGCTTACACCGGCTCTACACGTTGCAGCGTTGGACGAATGGCTTTGGGGCCAACGTTGGGACGAACGCGTGGAGCCAGGTAAGTTGACGAACCGATCAGAGTGTGCATGCTACTGACCGGATGTGCAGCATCCTGTGCTCGGCGAGCTGCCAGGGCGTGTCGGGCTCGGCCCACAGGCGCTCGGCCAGCGCGGCGGCGCGCGGCCACAGCCTGTTGTCCAGCGTGGACGAGTCCGACTGCTCCGACCACAGAGCTGCCTCACCTCCTGTGCACGTACAAAACAAATTGCTGTTTTAAATAGTTGATAGCACAACATGTCGCCTGAATTCTACAACTTTCTAAAATCGTATAAAATTGTGTAAGATTTCGAGAAAAGCGCATACTCTTGTACTAAATCTGTACGTATAAATTGACAGCGTATGTGCTAAGTTTATAGATCTCGGCCTGAGACTCTGTCGGCACGATTAAAGCAGTAGCTGGAAAATAAAGTGTAAAGAACTCTTCGCACTTACCTAAGACCATATGTTTATATTCCTTGGCAATGGCCTCAGGGCTGTTGTTGTACACTTTCTGCCAGCCGATGTACGGTGAGCACCAGTTGTTACCTGTAAAGTGACAGTTTATAAAAAAAAAACCGTATACGTCGTTGACGATTACGTTTCCAATTTTTGAGATTTAAAAGAAATGTTTTATCGCCTACACAGAGTTCAGCTTCCGTTAGATACCTACACCTTCAATATTTTTGTGACATTTTCAATAGGTACGCTACTCTTCTTTCTGAAATCAATTTCATTGACACTGTCATAAAATTGATATTTGTTTGAGTGAAATACCTACTTAACGTCAGTTGGAAACGAAGCACTATAATTCATAATTATGGTGTACATAAAGAGTAGGTATTCTATTGTATTTTATGGGCTGATTTTTCCAACGCCAGATAATTTTATCCGAGGAATAATTTAAAATTTTTGACAGTTCTTCCATACAAAATATGTCACGTTAATTTTATTCTACGAATAAAAATTATCTACACCCTAATTGCGTAATACAATGGCGCCAATTCCCTTGTTCACAAACTAAACTAAATTTAAGTTCAGTGCATCCTTTTCTTTCTATTTCATTAAGAAAAGGACAGAAGATAAATATTAGTTTAGTCCTGTCAAATTAAGATACTCCATAGACAGTTTAGACGTGATTAAAAAATTAGCTACTAAAAATACGTCAATTTACGTCAGGCGCTGACTAATTTGACAGGACTAAACTAATATTTATCTTCTGTCCTTTTCTTAATTAAATAGAAAGAAAAAGATGCACTGAACTTAAATTTAGTTTAGTTTGTGAACAAGGGAATCGGCGCCACTATCTATCCATTTTGAAGGAAAGGTTAATCCATTGCTTCATATGTTCGAAAAATTTGTCTGCTCAACAACGTAAATAACGCAATGAATGTTGTTTAACTGTCAAAATGAAACCCGTTCCTACTGATAGCGTGTTACGCAATTACCCGGCCGTAGTTTAAATGGCCCTTAGTCTAATAAGAGTTGAGGTTGAAATCAAAATCAGCAGCACTTACCTTCGCCGACCCAGGCCCCGAATCCGCAGTCCAAGTATAACGCGTCGTAGTTGGACATGATCAGTCGGTAGCCCTTCTCTAGGAGACCCTTGACCTGAGGATTGGTGCCGGTCGTCCAAACCTGAGACAAGTGAAGACGTGTTAAAAATCTATACATATTACCTATAAAGTAAAGACGCTTCTCGTGTCTTTAAGTGTGACCGCATTGTTCGTTTAAAGTACACAATGGATCAACGGATTTCACCAATTCACCATAATTTCAAGAGAAGGTATTCCGGCAGAAGGTTTATGTAGGTACCTAATACTTAACTTGGTATAGCATTGAAATCGCTATGTCGCATGTCGCCACATTAGTAGATTAAACCCGTGCGAAGCAAAGGCTGGTCACTAGTATATAAGCATAATCAGCCTATAATGTTCCCACTGCTGGGACACAGGCTTCCTCTCGGTGAGAGGGAGTGGTGACACTACACGGGCCCAGTGGTAGTGCGGGTTGGTGGATGTCATGTCACATGTTTTCGATTTTTTGGTTCTAGGACATGCCAGTTTTGAGAGCAGTGGTGATGAAATAATTTAGGTAAGTACACAAAGTAAAGTCTGCGAACGTACGACCGTCAGTCGCGAATGTTACCACTGCGTCACCGCTAGTAGGTACCTATACAATCATGCACGCATATAATAAATCTACATTGATTTCAGTTGGGAAAACTGCTTGTGAGAGGGTGATAAAATCACGAAGCCTTAGGATAAGTAATGTGCTTATTTTTGGTCGGGCTACGTGGCCCGAATGTTGAGACACAAACATCACTTAAATCAACGGCATAATCGTAGAGTATATATGTTTTTTATAGGCTATAAAGGCATAATTTTAAATAATTATTATTTTTACCAAATGGCATATCACAGACAGACGGACATATGGACATTATAAGGGATAGATTCCATATCAAACATAGAAGATTCTTCTTCTATTTAATGCGAGAAGACTTCTTAGACTTAAGGCCAAGATATCAAGGACTCCCTGATAACTATCTTGGCAAGTCACGCGGTGTGTCTAAATGTGAATTTTGAGCAAACCTGGATAATGTAGGCATCCTTGTCCAGGAAGTTCTCGATGTGTGAGAATTCTGTTAAGGTACTGGTCCAAAGAATCAGAGGCAGTTTCTTTCCAAAGGCCTGCAAAAAGTAAAACAAAATACTTGAATATCATACAGGGTCGAATTAAATTAGTCAGCGAAAGTTGGCAGACGCGATGGGTACCGTTAACTAAAAACGATAAATTAAAAAGATTTTCTCAACTTCAAGGAGCAACACTACCAGCGGTCGTTAACCCCAAAAAAATTAACATAAAATCTTTTTGTTTCATCGTGTTTAGATATCGACGGAGGGGAAGTTATAGCAGCCGCACAGGTCAGCTTTTTCTTCAAAATCTGTCGTTTTGTGTTTAAAAGTGTGAAAAATGTCATGGACCATGGTCGTATGACTTTTAATTAGCTGCAGTAAAATTACACTTCTTACGGCATTTCGTTTTAAAATGTTGCGAAACCTACGTCTATTAGTGATATAATTAAAAAAAGGCATTAAATCATCGTTTTAATTTAGATATACGAAATTTACCAATTTTGTTTATACCGTAAATAATCCAATATTATTTTTTGTATTGATCGGATAAAAATATATGTTAAAATATAATTTCAAATCAGCGTAAGTACATAATTTACGAAAGATACATAGGTAATGTTGTTTCATTCTTTACTCTAAAAATCCTACTAAATACATCGATCATATAAATACGACTGACTGTTGACTATACGGGTTTAATGTTTGTGATTAGAAATAATGCGTTTATAAAAATCCAATCCGATCACTGATGACAAAACAATAATCAAGCATTGCTATTTTTTTATCGTAATTTTTTTTAAATTTTAATAATCTTAATTTAATTATTAAATATAGATACTAACTATCCTCTTTTATAAAATCAATTTAACATTGATCGATTTTGAACTGAATATTACTTGAAAGAATCGATTCTATTGTCATTTTACTGCAGCTAATTGAAAGTCCGACTGTAGTACAAACTGTCAAGTACCTTGTAAGCCCTATCCTGTGCGGTCATCTGGAAGTGGTTCCAGAGCTTCAAATAGCTGGCCTGGTCCAGGTTCCACCTGTTCTGGATCATGAACTGCTGGATCTCCGTCGAGGAGTTCCAGCATCTTTCGCTGACCTCGTCTCCACCCATGTGGAACATGTCTGGCTTGAACACGTCTAGAAACACAGTACAGAGCAATAAAATTTAGTAAAGCTAGGACAATATGGAGAGAAAATTGGTTGTTATTATGAAATCTAGTACCTACCTACTTTATACCTCTGGTCGCTAATATCAATAATTCATTATTTTACTGGGAGCAAAATAATGAACGTTTACGTTATTTTACGTTTCTCTAGAAGTGAGTTTTTTTGTAAATTTATTTTGAGTAAGTAGGTACCTAATAATGATTCTTTCACCACATACGATTGACAGACCGGTATATCTTTGAAGATAAAAGAAGTGGATAGAATTATATAAGTTTCCTTTTACAAATTAAAATCTAAGGGATGTTATAATAGCATTCAAGAATTAATTTCAATTATGTTAGAAAAAAATAAAAGACTCCAAACACGACTGAGAACAAAAGCGCGAATCGACGGCCGCGGAGTGTCAAAAAGCTTGATCGTAGTTTAGTAGGTAGATAGTTGCCAGCATCAGTAGTAGACTAACAAATACGACACACATTAGGGACATTTTCTAAGGGCGCGCAAACTTTTCTATTATTATTATTTGGTTAGACACACTAGCAGCTAATTAGCTGATGCGTGTGTATCGTATAACTTGGAGATATTTAGTCTGTCCAGACGATTCTTGAAGCAGTTCAGTGTGAGAGCCGTCACAACATTTTCCGGGAGCCTATTCCATGCTGTTACAACTCGGTTAGACAAGAATTGCTTCAAGGGCATAAATTTAGCACATGATACTTACCAGCCATTTCACTGTAGATATCCTCTAAGTAGTCGTACACCTCCTCCCGGGTTGGGTTTAGTTGTCCACATGGAGGCTCCACGCAGTACTTCGCCCAAGGTTCAGCCTGGTTAAAAAAAATTACCAACTTTTTAGATAAGCGACCTAAGTTCCAGAATCCTCCTTAGTGAACAGAAGACAAGATGTCTCGATCAAGCATTAGACTTGTGTTACTTAAAAACGCTAGGTTTTCAGCCTGAACGCAACTTAATAAAACCCAAGCCCAAAGGCCAAACCCGAAGGTGGACTGGTAGAAAATGCCTATGGCATTAAGTCCGTCTCTGTACATTTGTGTGCTTAAAGTAATAATAACCTGCACAGGGCTCAGACCAAATAAAAAACTAAGACAGAGCGCTGAGAACGATACAGTGAAGTACACCAAAATTACACCTCCGAGCTCCGCTTTGTGCATACACGCTCACGCGCACACATTTACAACCATTTACAATCAAACTACACCTCACTAAGTGCACACATGTTTACCAAAACTTCTTGGTTTTTTATTTGGTCTGAGGCACAGAGTCATATTTAATTAGCTAGCGAAACTTCAGAGACTTGATAGATATCGAATGATCGATTACCATGAAAGTTGGCATATATCTACGTATTTTTTCATGGAGAAGGTTCATAAGTAGAATATAGATTTTTTATTCGACCTCCAAGCGGGCGAAGCCAAGCCGAATATAATAGGTATAATTATGCGAGTTTTTTTTATAATAATAATAATAAATAATTCTATAACAATGAGACAATAGCAAACCACCGGTTAGGTATTTGAACAGTCGGTTTATGTCAAATTTCCTAAGGAAATTTTAAATATAGATCTGATTAAATATTTAATCAGTTGATTTATATGTTGGTGAACACAAGTGTAAGACGCAGTAGGTAAAACGTAATTCCCATACTAACAACAAGTCACATATCTCGTTTGGGTAGGAATTACAACGGCACATTTATAACTGTTATTTTATGAGGATTTGGTTTTAAAATTAACTGGTCTTACAGAAGGAGACTGGACGAGACACAATAGTAGTTCTATTGTTATTACGTCGAGGGGCGTTAAGTGTCCCGCAAAGTGTTAAGAATTTTAAAATTGCCAATATTATTCATGAAATACCTTAAACTGACCTCATCTGCTAATTGCGGAGTTCAGTCCAGACCTCTTAAGATGTAAAAACTCTCTTTTTAGAATTCCGTGCCTCAAAAGAAAAAAACGAAACCCATATAGGATCACTTGTGTGTCTGTCTGTCCGTCCGTCTGTCACAGCCAATTTGCTCCGATCTAATGGACCGAATAAGTTAATTTGGTACACATATGAATCTCTGTGACCCAAACACAGATGAGTAACGTAAATAAATGGATTTTGAATATGGGAGTCATTTTTGGGATGCAAATAGAAAATTAAAAATTGATTGTCTGTAAAGTCGGTTTACGGACGATAATTTTACGTGATAACGTCATAACATAAGAGATAGATGCGTCACAAGCCGAACGCTTCAGCCGATCGTGCCTCTCTAACGTTTGTACCGTGCTCTTGCTTGCACGCTCGGCTTAGGCGGAACGTGACAATGAGTCATGGCGCTCTTACGCACTAGCGGTTAAACCGCGGGGGAGGCTAGCCGCTTTTCCAGTTTACTATGTAATTTTGTGGCGGTTAAGTGCGTACAATCATAAGCGGTTGCATATTAAAATGGAAAAGCGGCTAGCCGCGCGGTTATCCGCCCCCGCGGTTAACCGCTAGTGCGTAAGAGCGCTAAGACGATATCACGTCAAAAAAATCTGTACAGTGTGACATATCAAATGAAAAGGCTTACTGTGAGGATCTCAAATTTTTTTTTTTCATAATTTTAAAGTAGTTTTTACTAAAGTTATTTAAGAAAATAGACGTAAATTGTCCAGCCCCCCCATTATCTCCGAAACTACTATTATAAAATTTTGAAAAAAAATACAGAATCACAGAAACGTTTGCTCGGACGTAGAAATATCGCGGCGGGATTTTATCGTGCACTGGACTTTCAATTCTCGGGAATAATTCCAGTTTATACTAAATTGCAATAAGATAAGAGTAACATTGCAAAGACTTACTTATGGTTTACGTCATTCAAATTTGACCGTAAATAAGCTCCTACTGCAAATAAATGGCTTTGACTTTCGACGTTTACCTTGAAGCACACGGTGAGGTCGGAGTCCTGCCAGCCTTCGCCCACGTGCGCCGGCGCGTCGAACTCGGGCAGCACGCGCACGCCGCGCACACGCCCGAACTCCACCACCTCCTGCACCGCTTGCTTTGAGTACACCTGCAAGTCATCATCCAATGGTTGCCTTTACTTAGTAACATAATTCGAAAAAAAACCGATTCGAAGGACCAAATTTTTGGATCTATCCGAATCGAAGGACCAAATTTTTGGATCTATCCAATTCGAAAGACCACATTTTGATGTTAGATCACCGAGGGCCACTCTCTGGTCCATTTGACTCAAAAGCCAGAATAACTGATGTGGCTGATCCTTTACCCCGATTCTAAAGACCAGTCAAATAAACGACGACACTGGACCAAAGTCACATTATCTAATATTAAGGTCTCCTCCAGAGGTTAATGTTCCTTACTGGCTTGAGAACACAAACAATCAGCCTGTTAGATGTGACCTGCTTGCTAAAAGATCCTATTTATCTAAGTAAATAGACATAAAGCATGAGATGTCTTACCTTAGCTGGAGAATAGGCACCGAGCTTGGCCAGCTGAGGTCTCCTGCTGACCTCGAAGGGAAAACTCTGACTGTCGGTGATGTGCCAATGGAAAGTATTCAACTTTACAGCCGCCATCGCATCTGGTAAGAAATATATGATAATATTTTATTATCAAGTTGTCATAAATACTTAAGTAAAAAGGGTCACAAGAAAAGCCTTTTTATTATTATGGGCCTGTATTGTCCCACTGCAGGGCAAGGCCTCCCTTCCCTCTTTCCACTTTTCCCGGTCTACTGAGATTGTGGGCCAATCCCTTAAGAAGGAGTACAGCTCATCCCGCCATCTTTTTCTGGGGCTGCCGCGCGGTGGTTTCCTGCCATTTGGGATCCACTGAGTGGTGGCTTATGCATATTTCTACTCCGACATGCGACAGATATGGACAGCCCAGTTCCACTTTAGTCCAGCAGCTGTGCGGCCAGTGTCGGCTATTTGTGTTTTGAAACGTAGTAGGTAGAGTTTGGCCAACGAAAGCTGACATCAAATTATTTTATAAACATTTTTTAAACTTTTAGAATGGAGACATTTTAGGACTGTCAATCCTAATTGTCTATATCAATAAATTCGCAATGAATAATAAATTGTATCAATTGCGTTTACGCAGTGTATAGCCAGGGTAACAGCTCTTGATTTTTTTAAATTGCCGCCTTTTTTCTTGGTCAGCTTTCGTTGGTCAGACTCTATAGAGTTATTTTTCATCGTTTGGCTTTGAGACCCCTTTAATATGTTTTGCATGCTAAGGTCAACAAGCTTAAAAGTAAATAAGTAAGGAAGTGAAGAACCTGCGATTTCATCTTTTATAGATAGCATTAGGTACAAGTTATGTTATGAACCGCATTTTAATCTTAACATACGACTGTTTGCCTGAGATTTAAATAAGCATTGAATCGCGCATCTATAATAATAATTTGCATAATCGTGAGGATATGCCGGAAGTACGTTAGGTTAAATAAATTCTCTTCTGTTTTCTGAGCATATCTAGCTCAAAAAACATGCCAGAATTTAAAACAAAACCTTGATTTCAGAATAATTGTGTGTACCTACAGTGGGTCAGGTATATTATCTGTGACACTGCTATAGGACAAGTATTTATAGTTACCGATGGTAGCCTTGATGGAGTCAACGCTGTAGAAGTTTCGCGCCGTGTCAAGGAGGATGCCTCGGTACGGGTAGACCGGCCTGTCGCTGATGTTAACATCACGCACGATCTATAAGGAAAACATACTTTTTAACAGACTTCAAAAAAAGAAGGAGGTTCTCAATTCGTTTTTTTTTTTTAAACGTATAGTTTCGGAGAAGTCTGTGCGGTATTTACAAAGTAATGATAGATTGTATAACAAAGTAAAAGGGCATGCGGTTTCAAACAATAGTCAATTTATCATAATTTAAGTAATTATATGGTTTACGCTTCATGGGTGTATAAAGCCTAAACAACACATTTACCTAATGTAAAAATATTATTTATTTCAAATTAACCGTTTACAGGCACTTTTCAAAGAGTCAGTCAGTCATAAATATGAAGCTAGTTTCCCATTTCAAATGGTGCATTCTCCCGCGGCCCACTCCCTCTCGCGAGAGAAGGCCAGTGTCCCAGCAGTGGGAAACTATAGGCTGATTATGCTTAGGCTTATGTTATGGAGAAGGATGGACACGAAGCTCCATGGATACACAAGTCTTAAAAATCAAATTCACTCACATGTGCCCGAAAAATTTATTAATAATAATATTATAAGAAAATAAAAGAGATCGTTAAGAAGGTAGGGAGGTAGGTAACTGCTATAATTTCTTTCTACTGTGTAAAACCATAATCAAATCCTAAAGAAAATATGTAAAATAACAATAGGTGTACCTAAGCCTCAACGTTCGCGTTATGTATACACGTAATAAACACATGATTACCTCTGCTGTTCATAAAGTGTAAGTATCTTACATCAATTATGTAGGTACATTTACATAATATGCGTGACGGTGTTAATTGCTTTGTCTAGTTCATTTGCGAACCATTGGACCGATCGAAAGTGCGATAGCATGATATAATTATACTTTTATAATTCTACTAGCTGCGCCCCGCGATTTCACCCGCGTAAGTTTCGACTCCGTGGGAATACCGAGATAAAAAGTATCCTACGTGTTAATCCTGGTTATAAACTATCTGTGTGTCCATCCAAATCTGTTCAGAAGTTTTTTAGTTAAGTGAAATAGTAACAAACATTTAAACACACTCACAAACTTTTACCTTTAAAATATTAGTGTGGTTAGTGTGATTCTTCGAGTGCCAAACTTTCACCGACGAATGAATAGTAATAATACGATTTGAATATAACATAACATCACGCCTGTCATTCCCGAAAGGTTAGGCAGATATGTACCTATAGTACCTACAACCACATTGTAATAGGAGGTGAGCCGTTGATATTATGAGTAAACAAATGAGGTAGACACACGCTCCGCAAAAGGCACATCAAAACTTGGCTAATTAGCCTAGTTAGCTACGTATCGTCTTGTCTCTTTTTCGCTCCTGATAATAACGACATGCCGTCCTACTTCCACGTGTCATCTATATAGTATGATGACATTGTGCCGCTTTTGAAGATCGAATGTTGGGTAGGTACCTACCTAACCTTAGCTATAAATATTATTGTTGGGGGCCAGCCTATTGCAATCAACCAGGCACAAATCCAGACTCCGAACTGCGCCCATATTGCGTATCAATCTCAATCTGAATAATTTTGAAGGATATTAATTTTGCTCAACAACGTAAATAACGCAAATCGCAATGGTTGTTGAACGATCAAAATAAAAGCCATTCGCGCTCCTACTAATTTTAATATAAAGAGTAGTTATTGTGCCTTGTTTATCATTAACAGCGTGCAGTTGACGACCTTAAATACTTAGGTACTTAGCGCATTTGTAGGACTTCTGCATTCTCACAAGAGCGGATTACTGCATCAGAACAATTAATGTATTTCCCTAAGCCGAAGCCATAAAAATTAAATAGTTAAGTATTTTTTATGTGAGCTGTTTTGATTCTAGCAAGCAAGTTCATTGCATAGTCAGCCTATAACGTTCCCTCTGCTGGGACACAGGCCTATCTACCACGCGGGCCCAGTGCGGGTTGCATTGGTGAATGGCACTTGGCTTCGAATTTTTTGGTTCTAGGACATGCTGGTTTCCTCACGATGTTTTCCTTTAAGTATACACTGATAGAAATAAGCAGTAAATTAAAATGAAATAACATTGATCTGAACTGCTTAAAACGGTTCCATAAATGATAAATGATTTTTATTTTGTAAGTAGGTTTGCACAAACACTTTTACACGTCAATCATATTTTTTATAAAACTAGATGAGGTCGGCATATGAGCCTAACGTTCAAAACAGTATTTTTTACTGATCCGAAGACAGTTGAAAGCTTGAGGCATAAATATTACCGTCATGACAGTAAACTTTAACGTTAAAAGGTCACAAAATTAACTGTTTTATTCATTTGGTGATAACGTTCAAACCATTGTAATTTACTTACATTACAGTAATGGCGTCTCCTTTTTTCCAGTTAATTGTGTGTTTGTTTTGTCTGTTACTGTTTTACAAACATTTCTTCATAATCTATACAATCAGTAAATCGTAAGAAATAATTTTTTTCAGTGTACCGTTGTTTTGAGAGCAGTGATGAAGAAATTAAATACACAAATTGCCTGCCTGGGTTCGAATTTACGACCTAATAGCCATACCCCTGACCCACCACTGCGAGTTCATTGGTTCATCACAAATTATAAATTCCAAGTCTAAAAATATACCTACTAAACATTAATTTGGCATCCTTAAAATCGATTCGTAACCACATAAGTTCTTTTAAATGTGAAAATAAAAAAAAAACATCGCCAACACTGAATCATAAAAACGAATCAGTGTGACTGACCTGAGGAAGCCATTACATAAAAGCTAATATTGCATTGATTCGTGATCCTGAATTGTTTATGCTAATGTTCTGAAGTGACAACTAATATCGAGTCGGTCTGAACCGGTTAGTTTAAATATAAACTCGTTCGCCAGTTGAGGTTGAATTCTTGCCTGCTGATGCCCTTAGGACGAGGGACCTGTATACAGAATAATACAGATGTGTGGGACAGAAAGATATGCGTAAGTACTAACCAGGACAGGTCGGACACTTCTCGAAGACCTGAGAGTCTAATAAAATTTCTATATAAATAAAAATCAATGTTTATGTTTGTCCTCTATGCATTCCGAAAACATTGGTCAGATTGTGATGAAACTTTGATAGGGTGTTCTGGGCACGCCCATGAGGGTTCCTAATTTTAAAAACATAGGAAAAAATAACAAAAAAAAAACTGTGGCAGTACGAAGTTCAGAGGGTCAGCTTAAAACCTATAAAAAAAAATTACTTCCAATTACCTCCTAACCAATTAATATTAACTATCTGTGCTTTTATCATCATAACATCATGCCTGTCATCCTCGAACGTGCTAGGCAGAGGTGTACCTACAACCAAATTTCGCCAGTTGTTGTAATAGGGGGCGAGCTTACTGCCATCAAACGGACACAAAAACAAATACCGCAGTGATTTTTTTCCGTGCACTGGATTTTCAACTGTTGGTGTTGAGCCGAGCGTTGAAAATCCAGTACAGTGCATCCCAGGGCGTCAAAAAAACAGACTATTGGATTTTCAACTCTCGGCGCTAAGCAATGCATTGAAAATACAATGCGCGAGAACAAATTGCCGGGGGAAAATGCGTCCGCGTCCGGGAAAAACGCGTGTGACTAAGCAACGCCCGCGCTGCATTTTTCATTAGGTAGTCTTCTTTACGTGCTTGCTTGCAGTGTGCATCAATAATGTTCCTTCCTCGTTACGAGACAACAATAACATTCAATGAATAAGTTCAAGTTCAGTTGCAATTTAGTTATTATTTTTGTCGCTACAATTTTCAGCCATTAGGTAAGTACCTATATCCCGTGAGCAGTGCAATGGACCAGTGTTATCGGCCCGACTCAACGAGTTGTAGATTGTGAATTCGAATCCAGGCAAGCACTTCACTTTGTGTATTTAATTTCATCACCACTCCTCTCAAAACGGTGAAGGAAAACATCGTGAGAAAACCACCATGTCATAGAACCAAAAAAAATCCAAGACATGTGAAATCCACCAAGCCGCACTCAAATCAAAATATTAGGTATATTTCACATAAAGCTACATGGCCACTTATGAAACGTCAGAAGCTAGGTGCAGGGTTCCAATTGGTCGTTTCCTATGGAGAAAAGCCGGCAAGAAATCCACGGTTACTCTTTTAAAAATAATTTGCTTTTACAATGTTTTCAAATTACAGTAGGTATGGGAGGAAAGCGTAGGCTCGTCAACAAGTAAGTACCAGGTACTTGATAAAAAAAACACTGGCACTGGGCCCGCGTGGTGGTCGGTGGATTATAGCCCACTCCCTCTCAAAGAGAGGAAGCCTGTGTCCCTCGCATTGTGAACAGTATAGGCTGATTATGCAGGTAGGTATGTCACGTCTTTAAATATCTATTAGTTTTGATAAAGGAGTAAAATCCGATATTTCCAATGTGTTTATTCCGAAAGTCCAAAACCAACAAGCACTTATAATTTCGATCGAAAACCACACGCAAGCAGCTATAGGTACAGTGTATGTGTATCCATACCAAGATTATATTTGAAAGTAACTCTGTTTGTCTGTATGTTACCTTTTCCCGTCTAACCCACTGAACGGATTTAGATAAAATTTAGCAAGTAGATAGATGGCATCCTGCGGTAGGACATAGGCTACTTTGTATCAACATACCACGCAGACGAAGCCACGGACGGAAGCTAGTATGATATAATAAGATTACGTAGAGAAAAGATTTTATTTTTTGCACGTTTATTAATTATGCGTTCACGCTAAAATGGCTGAACGGATTTGGATGAAATTTATCACATGGGTAGACCAGGATTAGGCCATAGGATACTTTTAACCCGATGTTCCTACAGGATCGAGACTTATGCGGGCAAAATCGCGGGGCGCAGCTAGACATTGATAATGTTGTTGGTTCTCAGCCTTACCAGCATATGGTTCCTGATGTCATCGTACACGATGAGCTGGGAGAGCGTCTCGAGACCGTGTCTCAGACCGAAGAACGTGCCAGCCTTGATAGTGGCATTGATTCTGTCGCCCGAAGCAGCATGCACGCGGAGCGTGTAGCTCTCGTCCATCTCCAGCGAAAAATCTGCAAAGGGTTTATTATTTTATCCATAGCACTAATGAAGAACAATAATCAGGATGTCTTTAAACAGACGTCGGGCCCAGATTGGCCGAAGCCAGAAAAAAATTGTTCAGGTGGAGATTTATAGACGACTCCGCCTTAAAGTGTAAATGTGATGCTGTTCCACAAACGATAGGCAACTTAATATCCACGTGTCCTGTCAGCTGCACGTTACAGAAAGTGATCGACACTAGTGATGATGCCAAACACGTAGCCGAATTTTGGGCCGAGCCCATTTAGATTGCCATCGACACGCTGCGAAAAACAGCACTAATTTTGTAATTAGAGTTACTATGACTCGTATAATAGTACTTAACAGTTATTATGACTCGTGGCTAAACAGCCGCACGGGTCAATCAAAGGTTAAGCTACCGTCGCCGCGATCGATTCGTGGATGGGTGACCATCCATTACGTTATAGTGACCCCTCCGTGCCACGGAAAGCACTTCACACGCCACGACAGGCATTCGTAGATGTTTTACAATTGTTACGGGTGGTCAGAAGTCCTAAAGTCTGATAACCAGTCTTACCAAAGGGTATCGGTGTTACTCAGTAACTGGGTTGTGGAGGTCAGATAGGCAGTCGCTTCATTATAAAATACTGGTATTCAGCTGCATTCGGTTAGACTGGACGCCGACCCTAACATAGTTGGGAAAAGGCTAGGCAGATTGAGTCAGTATTATTGTTACTCAATCAATCTTTGTACATGACCGCGACGACTACTGCACTTGAACTGAATCTTGCGTTTTTACGTAGGCGAAATTGCCTGCGACCTTGCAGTGCTTCTTTTGGTGAAGAAACATTTAAGTATTAAAATGTTCTTTGCCTTCCTAGTGCGGTCTAAAAACTCGACCAGATAACTATTGAAATATTTAAACAATCAGATACTTAATTGTAACATAAGAAAAATTAACAATCCTCAACAAGCATATAAATCTTCATTAAGTTAAATCTAGTCCTTCAGACCGTATTTCGGTCATGGCGACCAATCGCAACAGAGGCTAGCCTTCTGCACAAACGTGTGCGCAGACACAGCTGCACGTTCCTCACTCTCATAGTCCGATTGGACGGCAATCCGACACGACCGAAGAGAGATCAGGCGCAGGACCAACGGCTTAACGTGCTGTCCGAGTCACGGGGGTATCACACCGCCAACTTCCAAACTCCGGGCTGTTACTTAGAAATTCCTAATGGAAAAACTCAATAACACAATAACACACGACCTGGGAATCGAACCCAGAACCCCACGCTCAGCAGTCGTGCTTGCAATCACGAAACCAACTGCAACGGTGCAACTTAAATAACTATGTTTATATAATATACGCACTAGCAGCACCCCGCGGTTTTACCCGCATATGTCTCCATACCGTGGGAGTATCAAGATAAAAGTAGCTTATGTATTAATCCAAGGTATCAGCTACCTCCATACCAAATTTTATCAAAATTGGTCCAGCCGTTTGTGCGTGAAGAAGTAACAAACACACTCACAAACTTTCGCCTTTATGAGTGTGATAGTGTGATTATTTCACAACAATAAAATAATCCATCAATATACCAGATTCGATCTCCTAACCAACAGTCAATGTGTTCCCGCAGTTCATTGTCTCGCTACCAATTGTCATGCTAATCACAATCCCACGCGTGGTTTTTTCTTGAAACTGTTGTCAAACACCATCAGTCGCGGAGATTGTTCGTATATACCGGTTAAGGCATATAAATACAAGCACATAAACATTATGTCACCTTCAAGGATATTGACCTATGTATGAGCGGTACCTATTACTACTGTACCTACTAATATAATTATATATACATTTCCAGTTTTTGCTGACCTCGCATTGTATAGGCTTTTCGTACAATGAGAAGTCAACTTATACTGGAAATTTTATAGCTTGATATGTTGTCGTGCGTTCGTCTTTTAAGTCAGTTTGCGAGGAACGAGTAGTAATAATGAGCATAACTACATGGCATATATTGCCAAGAATCGATACTGTATTACAAACTGAATTACCTACGTACTGGATAGTCGAGAAGAAAGTGATTTAAATACAATAGATAAGTAGGTACCTTTTAAAAACACATGTATGCACGATTCCCATATCGAAAAGGAATTCACTTTATTTAAGAATCCCTAACTGTTCGTTTGAAAAGACTCTGAAGGCAATTAATAAAGGCATTAGTAGCAAGGACACAGTACCTTCCTGTATGCATACCAACACTAGCATAAGTCCAAGATTGTGCAATGATGATGAAATGATGTGAGATTAGAATGAGCACGCGAAGAAAAATTTTTAGCAACAAATAGCACCAAAATTTTATATGGTAGAGCATTGTTGGAAGTGCCAAGCTGTAGAGATATTTAATGGGTTGCCTCCTGAGCTAAAGATTCTGATTTATAATACCCACTTGTTTAAAACAAAATTAAAAGCATTTTATTAGAAAAATGTCTGTATAATATATCGGAATTAATGTCACACAATAATAAATTAATAATCTATACATGCATAATATATTCTAGAATCTTTTGACATTATTTTTAAAACCGTCTGACATAAATATATTACATTGAAAATTGTCTGACATCATATTTAAACTTGTTTGACATTATATTATTTTCTAAAACTGTTTGACATTAGGTATAAATGGTATAATTATTTAAAACAGTTTGGCACTTTTGAATTTCACTTGGATTGTTAATTAAGCATTCATAGTTCTTGGTATTTAAATTGCATATGTATATTATATTCAACACAATGTAAATTGTTTTATGAATAAATGGAATGAATGAATGATGATATAATTATACTTCAGAAAATATGAGTTGAACTGCAAAATTACTGACAAATACGTGCATTGACTGGCAGTGACTGGACAGGTCCACTCAAATCTGTGTGGTTCTTTCCCCAAAAGACCATTCCAGACACTTATATACTTGGTCCAAGCCATTGCTACTGTTAGTGTGTTACGCGCAAAAAATTTTGTGTGGTCTTTAAAAGAGACTATGACCTTTGAGTTTGTTTAGGTGTAGATTCTCAGAGTAGTCGAATAGGAAACACCGACCTCATCTAGTTTTTTTTTTTTATTGACGTGTAAAAGGGTTTGTTGAAGGACTCCTTTCATAAAGATTGTTCTTTCGCAAATCTGGACACAGAGAGGTGGAGAGTAGTGAGGCCTTTGACCAGCGGTGGATTAACGTCTAATAAAAAAATAAAAAAGGTGTTTGGACAAACCTACTAAAGGCTGATTTTTCAATCATCAGATAATTTTATTCGAGGAATAATTTTGAAATTTTTACGGTTACTTCATACAAAAACTGTTAAACGTCAACTTTATTCCTCGATAAAAAATCTGGCGATGGAAAAATCAGCTCTTAGAGAAATAAAATCATTTATAATTTAGGTATTAGTATGGATCTGTCTATAGTAAAACTGTTTGCGTGTACACAGGATCTAAGTACTAAATCGTTGTGTGACAAATTAAACGTTTCGTAAAGCCGCTCGTCGTACTCGCGAGGCGCGGTTTCCTTTGGAAAGTCAACAAAACTTGGAACGAGTTTGACTGGCAAGAAGGTTGCTAAGGACAAACTGGAACATTTTAACGAAAAAGATTAAAAGGAGTTATCTATATTTATTTATACATTTATAATAAATATTAAAGACGCTTTTTGAGTACTACGCAATGGATGTTGGTGCTGTTTTCACCATCACTTAAGAATTTATCCTGGTAGGTATATAATACATTAATAATAAACTTACAATTAGAAATCTCGATGTTTTATCAAGTTGTAAAAACCGTGCACAGCAGGCGCGGGTCGCTTTACTCGATAAGAAAATTTAAGCTGGATTTCGTTTAAGTAAATAAACTTAAAGAATTCAAACTTGAAGGGACACAGAGCAGGGATACAGAGCTTCTGCCCGCGACTTCATCCACGTGAAATTTCTTGTTTCCCCGACCGACCCCTTAAAAAAGAAAAGAAAGAAAGAAAAAACGTTTATTTGCGGTGAACATGACGCAAAAAATAGAACAAAAACACAAAACGCATCGCATCACCGTACTGCCCGCGTTATTCCTTCATTTTCGTTTAGCGTCAGCGTTTAGCGTTCTTTCTGACTTTTTCCTTTTTGCTCGGCTCCTAAGTGTCATACCGTGATTTTAAGACACACACCACACACCTACATCTACAGACCTGCCTAAAAGAGGACTTTTGGCCGAAAGGTGTCGTATTTCGACGTTTCCGAGGGCGGTTTCGCGATACCACGCAGCGAAACACGACGCCGACAACGTTACGTGTATAGTCATAGTTTTAAGGTTTTTAATATGTATTTGTTTATTTATTGTACCTATATGATTATTTCGTGTATTTTATCTATAGGCCTTAGATGCCTGATAATAAAATGATTACTATTATTATTATTAAGGCTAACTTTCTGGCTCAGCTTTAGTTTCACCGCCTTCGAGTGGAGGGTCCATATTTTTTCACAGTCTATAGATCTTATTATTAGAAGCCTCCACGCAAAGTTTTAACTTGCGGAGAAATTAACGCGGTTTTAACTTATGGTTTTTTTTTTTAAACCACCCAGAAGTTGTCCGTTGATTAAGCCTATTGTAAAAAAAAAAATAAAAGAAAAGAGGGTGAGGGGGCTGCTACTTCCTCCTTCATTATACTCGTCACCCCCCACCTCTTCTGAGCTTTAAATAGATTTCAATACTTACATGAAAATTCGAAAGTGAGGTTAGAATATTAAAAAGATCATATTATCTCAAAAAAAAGGGGGGGATCCGCAAGTTTTCATTCACAGGGGGGGTTGTACAACCCCCTCCCCCCCCCCCCCCCACTCCCACCACTTAAATCGATGGCAGAGATACTAAAGTCCTACCGAATTTTTCAAATGCAAAAAGTTTTTTTTCAAATCCGACCGCGTCGACCGGTAATTCCGGTAATAAGATTAGCGCGTTCAAACAAACAAACTCTTCAGCTAAGATATTATTAGTATAGATCATAGATATTACTGAAACATTTATGTGAAGGTAAATTAACTCATTATGTATAGTCAGGCTTACCTTCGACATTAGGATTCTGATTGAAAAGTTCCACAATCACCGTCTTCCCAGTATCCTTGGGTGAGACTCCGCGTGGTATCGCCATTGACACCATTTTCTTGAATCTCTGTAGGCATTAATATTACTATCAGTATCATTATAATAACACAACATAACATCACGCCGAAAGCCACCGAAAGCCCTTTCAGAGGCTTTGTGATTTTATGTTAATTGCTTTGTAATGTTCAACAACAAAACGTAGCTGCATCTGTTTCAGCGTTATGTCTGTGGTTATGTTCTCAGTCTTATGTAGTAGTTAGATAACCTAACTCTGGCCTGCTACTGAGAATTTTGTAATAGAAGAGCAAAGTGATATTGTGTAGGCGTATCTAGCCAATGTCACTTTGCCCGGAGGATTGAAAATTCGGATCGAACATCTTGCGAAGTAGCGACCACAATACCAATGAAGGAGACAACTTTTATCAAAGCAGAGTCTAAACATTTAAGAATTGCAAACTAAGGCCCGCTTGCACCACGAACCTCTGAATTTAGCGCTAAACGCATTTGAAACATAATGTTTATTTTTATAGTGTTTATACCTAGAGGCAGAATGGTGTTTTAAATAAGTTTTGTGCTAAACGCATTTAGTGGTTTGTGGTGCAAGAGGGCTTAAAAGGACAAATATCGGTCTTAAAATTATGTTGGTACTTGGCATAGCAAAGCATTTAATTGTATCTGACAGTCCGCAAACTTTTGGTCGATACGACCTCAATAATTATTATATCCAGAGAGGGCGGATGTTGCTATCGATTTGTCGCTCGTCGTTTTCGCAATATTTTAGCTAAAGTACTAAATCCAGTACAAACATTACATATTTGTGTTCTGTTATTTTACATCTATATTTTGTTTGCAAAGGTCAATAATGTTTTGTAAAACTTCAATGCAAATAAATTTTATATTCTATTCTGATATTCAGGTATCATTGAATTTGTGTCTGAACCATAATGATAATTTGTCTTATTTACAGAAATGATTGGTTGTTAAATTAAGGTTCAATTTAATACTTACATATAATGTTTATATTTTGAATTAAACCATAGTATATCTTTGTGCTTTTCACTTGTTTTATCTGCAACGGGCGTTGCGTTAGCCAACAACAAAGCTTTCTTCTTCATTAATGCTATAATTTTTCCGGTCACATTTAATATAAATATATATAACTACCAAATAAAGTAGGACTTACTTCTCCAGCATCCTTTATAAGACCAGCGGACTTTCCCTCTTGCGCCAGCTTCACATCGATTTTGTTAATGTTGATCTTCGACAAAAAGTTGCCGAGGTCTGTCTTGCCAGTTGGCTTCGGCCATAGTAAACCTGCAGGAGAAAACTGGCATTATAAATTGCACGCTCTTGAATTAGTTAGAGCAAAAGTTGTCAATTTCCAACGCAAACTTTCAAACTATGTAGTTCATGCATCACGATGAAACGACACCCGAAACGTGGAGTTATTGATAGTATCCATATTAAAGAGATCCCGATCCATTATGTTATCTTTGGAAATAAAACTAAAGCTGTTATTGGCAAGGTTCAAAATAATGACTCAAAACACGAGACATCGCCATAAAGTATGTATGCTAAGTAGTATGTTAATTGTTTCATTTTTATATTTGCATACATAATCAGTAAATTCCAAATTCTGGTTTCAAAAGGTCAAGAACCACTGATATTTGAGAGTATCGCGAACCAAACAAAGAATTCGCCAAATCTTCCAATAAAATGTTTTGGACTTTTTCTCTTGCCATGACATCAGTCCATTTATAAAAATCTTTTAGCCTTGAAATCAAGAATTTTAAGTGCAACGAGCATTTATTTCCATCGGTATCAATTGTAACTATTATAACAAATACATTAGCTGTTTATCTTCTAACAATCGAATGGGGGAAGCGGGTCGTCATGGCGTCGACGATAGGCAATCGTCGGTGCTGCACTATGCGATATTATGCCTAGCTCCAGTAGTTTCGCCTGCATGTAACAAATCAGAGCGGTACCCTCCCTACCTTCCATGTTCTAGTCGTTTGCTATCTAGAAAGCGTGAACCTTTATCGTAGCTAAATGATCACTGACGTCGACATACTATGGATACACTTCAGTGCATCTACACACATCAAAAGTGTCTAGGGATCAAGCATTTTTATGCGGATTTCTTGAGATTGAGATGTGGCTTTGTAATAAATTTATGATTTTATAAATTTATATGGATCCTTTTTGGTGCATTTCATAATTTGAATCAGGAACTGTGAATCAAATTCGAGTAAAAGATGAAAATCAGCTGTCAATATTTTCCCTATAAAAACATACAACGCATTGAAGACATTATTAGTGCTACTGTTTCCCTACTACTGATTAAAACCAACGTTATTATGGAGCGGCGACGTCATTTAAGCAGGGAAGAAATGCTCAGAGCCGTGGGAATGATAGAAGCTGGTTCCCGGCAACGTACTGTGGCTTTAGCTCTGAATACAAGTCAGAGTGTTATCAGTCGACTTTGGACACGTTACCGAAGCACTGGTACCGTGGCTGAGCGCCATGGAGGACGGTATCGCTGCACCACACGGAGACAAGACCGATACATTCAAATCTTAACTCGATGAGCTCCAACAATAACCGCCATGATGTTAGCCGTGAGGCTTCATCACTCTTCAGGGAACTTAATTAGCGACCAAACAGTCAGAAACCGCTTGCATGAAGTGAACCTTCATTCCCGAAGACCGCTACGGGTACCACCTATAGCAATGCACAATCGTAGGATTCGATATCAATGGGCTCTTGAACACAGAAATTGGGCAGAAGAACAATGGCGTTTCGTGTGCTTTTCTGATGAGTCTCGTTTTGGTATGAGACCGGATACAAGACGTATACGACACTGGAGAACCCCTGGACGCCAACAGCGATTAAAATCCTGCCAGGAAGTCCATCCTTATAGTGGTGGAACCATCATGGTATGGGCGGGTATTTGGATCGGCGGAAGAACTGAGTTGATTTGGATCAGAGGCAACCTCAACGCTCAAATTTATGCTGAGACGATTGTATCAGACGTCATCGTTCCTCTACAAGTGCAAATCGGTCCCTTATTTCAGTTAATGCATGATAATGCACGACCGCACACCGCAAGAGTTGTAAGACAGACTCTCGCCGCAGCTAACATCAATGTCCTGCCCTGGCCTGCTCAGTCGCCAGACTTGAACCCGATTGAGCATGCATGGGATATGCTACAGAGAAGAGCTCTGCCGAATATGGAGGGTATCCAGTCGCAAGAAGACCTTTTTTTGTTGTTGCAACGAACATGGGCGGCCATTCCACAGCGTGATTTGGATTAACTCATTTTGAGTATGCCAAACCGATGTTCTTGTGTTGTTAGTGTTCGCGGTAGAAACACGGATTATTAATTGTTTAAGTTACCCAATAAAATTTTAAAGAAAACTGTTATTTCAGCCTTTTTTTCGAACTTTTGTGTTAGTGGTTCAAATGTCAAAAATCCCTTTATTAGGAAAATGGCAAATTTCTTTATTAATGCAAAGGTGACTTGGTTTATCGTTACTGTGACAAACGAAAACACTTTATTTGATGAATCCTTAAAGAAAATTTTAATTAATATCAATCAGGAGAAAAGTTATTGCAAAAATATATGTTGATCCCTAGACACTTTTGATGTGTGTATTTACATCTATTGTCGGTATTGGATGTTTTAATAGAGACAATGATTGATGGAGGCATACGCCCAGTGATAATAATAGACATGAGATAAGCAGGATCTTGGAAAATTTTGAGTTTGAATGTCGATGGCTTCGAGAAGAAGAAACTTAAAAACCGATGGATGGATTGTGTGATGAAATGACTAGAAGGGTGCTTTCTTCGTTCAAAGTCCCTAACTTAATATCGGTGTACCTAATGCTTGCTATCTATCACTCACGCTTCAAATACTTTTTATTTTGAATATCACCCTTACTGCTACGACATAAATGTGCTGTCAAATAGAAATCGAAAAAGATGAAAATTAAGCCATAAAATTACTTATTGATAAAAAGTAACCTATTTTATATGATTACTTAGTTTTCATGATATTAAGTACCTCTACCTTTCTATTATTGTTGTGAAACCCTAAGATCCAGTGTTATTTATTAGACATGTTAAAATATCTAACCATTTTTTCAATTAATATGTCGTATATTTTTTTTTATTTAACATGCTTAAATATTTGTGTGCCAGTCCATGGCGAAACGTGTAAAAAATATATTCTATTCTATTAAATTCTTCCTGCGTCCTAACCTCTCTATCTTTAGCTATCACAGACAATACACCCTACTATTAATTATTTCCTCTTTTACATTTCCTTGATCGATCGCGATAAATATTATAACTTTCTTCTTGGCCTGATACGGGGATAGATTAATTATTACCACTCTTTGAGGGAAATTATTTTACAGCCTAGAACATAGGCTCTCAGCGTGGGCGTTTGAGACTTTCAGACGTAGAAGACTCGGAAAAATTATATATCCTATCTTACGACTATTTAATATTACACGTTTAAATGTAATCGTGGCAATAGCTATTTCAAATTCGCGGCAGCTGATGATAAATAAAAAAATGGGGGCTCTGCAAAAAAAAAATAGGTACTCAAAGTGGTGGGCAAAATAAGGTTGACAATCTATGGCCTACAAGTTTGTAACTACTTATGACCAGTTTCAGATTGTTTACTTTTCAACCACCTTAGTTTTTGTTAACCCAAAACCTGTGTTAGGTATGTGGATATGGAAGGTTCATAGACCAATTGTATATAACTCTTTCCTGTCATGCTACCCTGCTGACTGCAGCCCAATTAGCACACTTTCAAAGAATTTTGAAAGAAATAATACAACAACGTACGAGGGGCGTTCAGTGTATTCTCGGTATCGGCATGAAAAATGACGAAATTCAATTAAAATAATTTTTATTTTTCAATGTAATCCCCATTAGCCCAATGCATTTATTACATCTCGAAATGAACTATTCAATATCCTGTAAAAAATTACTTTCCTCTTTCTCCGAGAAATGCGCATTTATTGCCGCCTTGAGCTCTTCATCGTTGGAAAATCGTTTCCCACGAAGGTTTTTTTTTTTCAAATTAGGGAACAAGTAATTATCACCCGTGATAGGTCCGGGCTATAAGGGTGGGTGGTTAATTTCTTCGAAACCACAATCTCGCTCAGTAGCCGAAGTCCCATAATATCCTTCTTTAGAATTTCTTAGGGGACGCAGTACCCCTCTTGTGCCACTGCATGGACTTTTGCTTACTTTCAGGGTCATAATGATGAACCCACGTTTCATCTCCAGTAACAATTCGATCGAAAATACTTGATGGAACTTCACCACAGAGCTCTAAAAACTCTCTACAGCACTCGATTCGCACTTGCTTTTCAGGCGCATGAACATTCGCGGCACCCATCTTGCACTGATTTTTGAAAGGTAAAGGAAGGTCATGAAGAATAGTGTGCACGGAACTAAGCGAGAGGTGGGTCATCTCTACTATCATTTTGATCTTCATTCGGGCATCCTCCAGTACAAGCATCTCAACTTTTTTCACGTTTTCTTCAGTAGAGGCAGTAACCGGGCCGCCCGAGCGAGTGTCGTCTTCAATACACTATTCACTTGACCACTTTTAAACCGTAGATAACGAAGGTGCAGAATCAGCCATCATCTCTTTTTCCTGGTTTGGTAAGGAATTTAATAACAGCGCGGTGCTCGATTTTCTTCAACATTTAGCCATTCCAACTGTCGTTAATTAAGGATAACTAGCAAAATGATCACAACTACAAATACCCCTATATAATGTCATTAATTATAATTACCCACATCATTAGTAAATCACCCTGATACCGAGAATAGATTGAACGCCCCTCGTTATTATCGCAATAAATGTTGTTAAGCTGTCAAAATTAAAGGCTTTGACATCAATTGCCATTGCATGTGTGTTATGCAATTACCCCGCTGCCGCGCTGGTCTTATGACGCAGTACTAACAGGAGAGAGCTAAATAATAATACATAGATTGACCATGAATCTTATCTACAGATCCATGGCGATGACCATAGATATTACATTTCTATGGCGATAACCTTGTTTACTTGGCTCCTACCGGTACACACGGCTACACATCAAGCTATACATAACCAGTAAAAGCTGACTTCTGATTGTACGAAAAACCTATACAATGCGAGGTCAGCTCATCATCTGCCTAGCTCTTTCCCAACTATGTTGGGGTCGGCTTCCAGTCTAACCGGATGCAGCTGAATACCAGTATTTTACATGGAGCGACTGCCTATCTGACCTCCACAACCCAGTTACTGGGTAATACGATACCCCTTGGAAAGACTGGTTGTCAGACATTCGGACTTCTGACTACCCGTAACGAATGCCAAAGTTCCGCGAATGACAGCCGGGACCAACGGCTTAACGTGCTTTCCGAGGTACGGAGGGATCTCGGTATGTAAAGATGGTCACCCATCCACAGACCAACCGCGGCAAGCGCAGGTTAACCAGATCGATCGACCTGCGCGGCAGTTATTATTTAGCCACGGGCCCCTCAATGCGAGGTCAGCTACAATTGGAAATGTTGGTGTAGCTTGATGTGTAGCCGTGTGTACAATGCTACAATGACCCACGTTACACAGAGGTGACGCAATACCATGAAATTTACAAAAACCTGTTCCGATTTTGTGGCGAGTCGATTATACAGGGTTAGTTTTCAAAGACAAGCCAAATTCAAGGGTGTGGTACAGATCATCAAACTGAACAATTTTCTCTATGGGACCAACATCGTAATCGCGAATTAAATTCAGCCGTCCCATACGTTTAGGTCGAGTAGGTATTAAAGTTTTCTATGGGACAGTTAGTAATTGGCTGGTCTTTGAAAACTAACCCTGTAGGTATATCATAATATTCGTTTTGTGTTGGACAATCAAATCGATTAGCTTTGCGATCATAATCGATTGCGAACAATAAAGCAGGTAGAGTGTTGAACTCAGTAGGAATAATGGTCTAGGAAATATTGATCCTAATATATAATACACATTACATAATATAACATCACGCCTATTTGCCCTGAAGGGTTAAGCAAAAGTGTACCTACCTACACTAGTACACCCACATTTGGCACGTTATGTTTAAGTCCAATGTAATAGGGGGTGACTGTATTGCCATCAACCGGGAACAAATAAAGACTATAAATAAAATATGTACATACGGCTACACATCAAGCTATACTTTTCCAGTTTTAGCTTTAGCCGTGCGCGTGCGTACCAAAGCAGTAGGAATTATATTCCTTCTACCATTTAATATTTGAAAAAGAAGCGGTTTTACGTCATTGACACTGATTAGGATTATCTTTTGGATTTTATTATCGTAATAAACTGTTGTTTGTCCTTCATTGTATCCAAAACTAACACAAACTTCAGATAAGATTACCAGATAAAATAGATTAGGTACAGACGCCAGCACATCAACCTACCCGAAACTGTCAAATTTCCCCAATCAACTTCGAACCTTAAGCTTTGGCGATAAAGTTGAATATCTATTAAGGCGACTACATGACCTAAAGCGCGGTCACTATCGGACTGCATAGAAAAGAAAGAGAAGCGCGATGACACAACGCTCGCGCTGGTAATTTATTGCACAATATGAAACAATCATCTATTTACAAACTACTTAATAATAAACAATCCATCACTGAATGCAGTTTGGCATTGGCAATTTAATGGTATATTTTTTTATTATAAATAAAACTGGTAATGAAGGGATAAACTGCTTTTAAAGAAATGTCAGAGTTGTATTTGAAGATTTTTTTTGATGCATGAATGCACGTTTAATTGTGATTTGAGTTCCATCACTGTTTTAAAATAAGATTTGGAAATATGTCTATTTTTTTTTTAGTCAATATTATTTACGGTTTAAGAGATACACTGCTTTAAAAACCAACTTTTTGACCATTTTCAAGTGACCTCCGCCTTAAAGAAATTTGACAGATTTTAGTAGCTTGATGTGCTGGCGTCTGTACAAAAACTTATAACTCCGTGCTTGTAACAAATTCACACGCAGCGGCGGCACAGATAATATAATACTCAGCGGGGTACCTTTGCATAACACACTAACGTAGGAATGACTTTCATTTTTAACCGACTTCAAAAAAAGGAGGAGGTTCTCAATTCGGTTGTACGTTTTTTTTTTATTTTGACAAAAATTTTTGAACAGCGTCCATTGCGTTATTTACGTTGTTGAGCAGATTTTTTTTTCGAACATATGAAGCAATATCCTTCAAAATGATTCAGATTGTGTTTGAAAGGTAGTGTGTAACGCAATTAGGATGAATGAATGACCGCTAACATCCTAATAAACAACCAACACATGCAAACACATTTTGTCATTAAAATCGACGATTTGTTGTTGAGAATGTGCGCGGAATTTGCAGCGATCGAAACAGAAACTAAACAAACTGGAAAATACAGAATACCAACGATCTCAATAATACAGGGCCAGATGAAAATCAGCTGCAGCTGCAACTAAATAATTTTTACTGAACTGTGCCTTTTTGGCGCAGCCGTATGGCACGCTTTCCTGCTAAATAAATGTAACTATGTTCTTTCTATATTTCTAATATCTTCAAAATACCGAATGTTGTTTCGCTAGATCTATGAAAAAAAAATGTTGTGGAGAAAACTTCACACGTAGGTACACAAATCTTAAATATAAACTCTTTGGGCTATAAAATTCCGCACCTTGGTATTTCTCCTGATTTCTGTTCAGATAAAAATACGACGATAAAGGGCGCGGACGTACGTAAACGTAGACTTTGACCAAAACTAGGTAGGTATCCCAATACCTACGTATAAAGCTATACCTACTAAGTTTGTAGTTTTTTTTTCAATGGAAGAAGGAATGAAGCTAGAGGGCGAATTTTAGGATAGCAAAACAAGTCAAGGGTCATCGTCAATCATCATGCATCGGCGATGCGGAGGAATGAGGAAAATGTCGTGAAAGAAAGTTTTAGGTATGAATGTGGATGCCTATAAGAGCAGGGGAAGACCAGGCCGAAAGTCTGACAACCAGTCTTACCAAGGAGTATCGTATTACCCAGTAACTGGGTTTTACAGGTCAGATAAGCAGTCGCTCCATGTAAAATAAAGGAACGGTGAATGGACTTTGTGAAACATGATATGGCCAGAAAGAGTATGACTGCTGAGTTGATGACTAATAGAGAAGTATTGAAGGGAAGAAGACATGTTGCGCCAATTCCAAATATATTGGTATAGGTTCAAGAGAATTTTGATGAAGACAAGTCGAGGGATGATACATTTCTAGGAACGTGGATCTACGTTTTCGAAGACTCACCATACTCAGTGCAGAACATCTTGCAGGCCTCCAAACTGAGAGCTGGTTCCTTATTCTGAGGGGGCGTTTCGCTGCGGGTTTTCACACATTTTCTATCTTTACACGACCACCTCCATGGCGACGCTTCTTCAGTGGTAGCGCTAAAACAATGATTTGCATCTTTGAGATATTATATGAAGATTTATCTAGAAAAACAGTAAGTTAACATTGGCCCGAAAATAAGGCAAGCCTGTTCTTCGTTGGCAATAATAATTAAGTAGGAGATTATCCGAGACGTGCATCGGTGCATCATCACGTGCACAGCTTCTATTATATATCTTATGTTGTGAACCTTTATTTGCCTATAAATAGGTAACAAAAATTTCTAAGACTATGTAATAATTTTACCAATTTTAATACGAGTACTGAATCAAACATTTATTTTATTATATCGTTGTTACTCAATGTAGGTAGTGCGAATTTTTTTGTTATTTGCAATGTCTGTTTCCTGTTCATTTAATTAACAAGAAAAATTTTCATAACAGATGTTCTTACGGTAATTAAAGACAAAAATACACCACCTACCGGCCGCTATCGACGAATCGATTAATAACGATTACTTACCTTCTTTGCGTTCAATTGAGGATTTAAATGGTAATGCTAGAGCCTAGAGCAATGTTTAAATACTTAGCCTACTGCCTTTACTGGTTCTATAAATCCTCCCACAAGAGTGAAATTTAAATTGCTGGGCACATTACAGTAAAGTTGTGGGTAGATCATTTTAAATCGAATTTTATGGAGTAGGCCGATGCTGTCCCACCGTCCTAAGTGCCATAAATAATCACGAACAGCTCAGGATATCCCGGGAACGCTGTTACTGTTAAGCAACAGCTGTAACTGTTAGGGGCCCGACCTGACAACGGAAGTGATAGGATACTTTCATAAAGTGGTGCTATATTCAGAGTTTTCCCGTTCTTCTTCTACTGAGTATGAAAAGTTCCCTTTGAACTTTACTCAAGGGAACGCACACTATAGGTAAGGCTCGCTTGCTGCACTAATCCCTAAATGCGCTTAGCGTTAAACGTTTTATTAAACAGTTGATAGCCTTTTTGGTCCCGTGGTCGCAAGCGCGACTGCCGAGCGTGGGGTCCTGGGTTAGATTCCCAGGTCGGGTAAAGTGTTATTGGGTTTTTCCATTAGGGATTTCTTAACAGCCAGTAGGAACAGTCTGGAGTTGGAAGTTGGTGGTGTCATACCCCCGTCACTCGGAAAGGACGTCCTGCGCCTGATCTCTCTCAGGTCGTGTCGTCCCATCGGACTAAAGAGGGAGGGAAGAGAGAGTGTGCCTGTGTCTGCGCCACACTTGTGCAGTATACGTAATACCTCCTGCGCCGAGGGCTAGTCTCCGATGAGATTGGCCGCCAATGACCTATAGCCGTAATACAGTCTGGAGGACTATTTATAAAACATCATTGTCTCTGTCAACTTCAAAGGATTGATAAAAATGGAAGATATTTTAAATACGTTAAACGTAGCTGTAGGCAATAGGTTGAGTTGCACGCCATTCAACTCGATTTTCGGCAACTCTCATCCAGCTGCTACCAGCCATCCTGCGAAGATCGTCGCTCCACCTAACCTAACCGCGTCCTACTTTACGTTTGCCGAGTCGCGGTCTCTACTGAAGAACATGTCAACTCCAACAACGGTTATTGGTTCTTTGGCTATTATATCGTTGTTGAGTTGCGAAAATATACTTTGTTCAATATCACTGAAGTGTTTCCGCACTTTCAAATTATGACTATGTTGTATTGTGCTCGGTGATAAAATCTATCGCGTGAAGGAGGTCAAAATTATATACAGTGTCGAAAGTAGGCTGTATATACGTTTGACTACTTATGTTAAGTACATGGATATAATAGGGAAAATAACTAAAAAAAAAACGTCAAGAAACGAAAACGCGGATCCAACGACACTGATTTCCAAAATTAAAGTTATTTTTCAAGAGTGTTTCTTTTTTGAAGTTTGCTTTTTTTTTGTAACAAAGTTTACCTACCCCACATTCATATAACACTACTTGCTATGTAAATATCAGTGTCTGGAATCTATAAAACATCATCAATACCTATAAACTCAACTCAAACACTACCCATGCAAAGTTAATAAAATTTATAAGGGACCACCCCTGATTCGAGGCATACCTTAAAAAAAGAATTTTGCAAATCCGTCCATATTGTGACGGATTATACCCGAACATATATAAAAAAATATATAAACATCCAAATTGAGAACCTCCTCCTTTTGAAGTCGGTTAAAAAACGGAAATCTTACATATATGTAGGCGAATTATCGATACTGTACGTAAGGACCTGTTACCAAACGACACCAACTTGTTTCCAATAAACATTAATTAGCAGTTGTCTCTACTACCTACTCCCATCTCACAGAGAGGAGGCCTGTGTCTCAACAATGCGTGGGAACATTATAGGTAGGTATAGGCTGATTATGTAGCAGTTATCTAATTACTTTAAAACAGTGCTACCGTCATTTACAGTTAGGCATAACTAATCTGTGGCATAACGCTTTTATTTTTATAATACGTAGGTCAACCTAATCTACACGTTTTACGTTTTAGTCAAGTGTACTGTCCTCACATACCTATGAAAATGTTATTTAAAAAGGCAATTATTTTTACCCGACTGCGCCAGAAGGAGGTTTATGTTTTTATAAGAGTAACCGTGGAGTTTCTTGCCGGCTCTTCTCCATAATAAGCTTCTGACGTTTCATAAGTGCCCATGTAGGTTTATGTGAAGTCTAAGATTCTGAATTTGAAAAAAAAAATGCATTTAATTATTCATTTGTTTTGTTTGGCAACTAGATTAATCACTTAGTACAAATCCTACTAATATTATAAACGCGAATGTTTGTAAGGATGTTTGTTACTCTTTCACGCAAAAACTACTGAACGGATTTCGATGAAACTTCACAGTTATATAGCTTATACATCAGAATAACACATAGGCTACAATTTATAAAGATTTTGTGTAATTTTTTTTTGCCCATACGATAAGTATCAAGTAAGTCGGAAAAATTCCTGCCCTCTGAGAGCTATCTTGGCGTGCGCTGCCTAAACCGTTACAGCTACACGAAGATAATGTATCGTGGGACTGTTTGTCTTAAATAGTTCTAAATAAAAGTCCGCGACAGCATATATCTACCTTTTATGTGGAAGCCATTATATCCAAAATAGTGATCCATAAATACATTTAAATCGGATACTTTTTTTACAATGCACGTTTTAGAGTACTTAGTTAATTCTTATGAAAATTAATACATTTATCGCTTTCGGTATTTAATGTAGATAAACTTTGTCTTTTACACCAAGCAATTTGGACAAATTCTTTAAAAGTTATCACGATAAGATTGACCTGAGGTAGAGCGCCATAGGAATTGGCGGCGCGGCGGCGCACAGAGCGGTGAAGGGGGGGGGGGGGGACCCGAAGTCCCGAACGCGGGCAGGCAGACGCGTGAGGCACAGAGCACTTTTACAATACCTACGCTCAATCTGAATCATTTTGAAGGATATCGCTAATCCATCGCTTTACCTGTATATGTTCGAAAAATTTGTCTGCTCAACAACGTAAATAAATAACGCAATGAATGTTGTTGAACTGCCAAAATGAAATGAATGAGTAGGCATAATTATAATTTTTAGGTAGTATATTTTAAGAAGAGCCCGAGGGGCCCGTAGCTAAATAATAAAAGCCGCACAGGTCGATCGGTCAGGTTAAGCTACGCTTGCCGCGGTTGGTCTGTGGATGGATGACCATCTTTACATACCGAGACCCCTCCGTGCCTCGGAAAGCAAGGTTAAGTGTAAGCCGACCCCAACATAGTTGGGAAAAGGCTATGCAGATGATATTTTAAAAAGAAATATCAAATCAAATCATATCACATTTCATTACTTAGATTATTACAATTGTTTTTTTTTTTTTGTTAGTTTAAGATTAACGTATAGGTTTAGGTTGTGTTGTAAGTAGGAAGAACATAGATTCGTTTTCCTCAAAATTGGCTATTGGAATTGTTTTAGTTAGTTTGAAAATTACTACGGATTTTGTGATTTTTTAAATAGTACTTACAATAATGACTCGAAAGCTTAAGTCTAATATTTCATAAAGCTCTAATAAAGCTCGAGCTATAAAAAAAGCTAGACTTAACGAGACGTCTCAACAAACTGAGCTGCGAAGGTTTGAGCAGGCGGTGCGTCAGGCGCACACAGAGCTACTGAGACAGACACCAGAACCGTTCCAAGATCGTCGTCAACAACATGCTGAGTATCTGGCATTTCAACGAGCTGCTGAAACTTCAGAACAGTGTCAACCTAGACGTCAACGGCATGCTGAGTATCTGGTGTCTCAACGGGCTGCAGAACACCAGAACAGTCCCAAGATCGGCATCAATAGCATGCTGAGCATCTGGTGTCTCAACAGGCTGCATAAACACCGGAACAGTCCCAAGATCGGCATCAATAGCATGCTGAGTATCTGATGTCTCAAAGGGCAGCGGAGTCACCGGAATAGTTCCAAGATCAGCGTCAACAGCGTGCTTAGTATCTGGTGTCTCAACGGGCCGCAGAAACACCGGAACAGCCCCAAGATCGGCGTCAACAGCATGCTGAGTATAGTGGTGTCTCAAAGAGCAGCGGAGTCACCGGAATAGTCCCAAGGTCAGCGTCAACAGCATGTTTAGAATCTTTGGCAAGGAGATAGATAGCATCCCAGGGAAGGACATGGGCTACTTCACCGGTACTGTCCCGTGGATAATTTCCGATATCCACGCGGGCGAAGCCGCGGGCAGAAGCTAGTACGTATCTATACCTAGTACGTGTGCTGTTACCTAAGCAATTAGAACTGGTTTGGTGCAGTTCAATAGATAGGTACGCTGACACTAAAGTCCATAGACAGTTAAGAAATTGTCGTCTAGCTGCACCTAAAACCTAGTGTTACATGATTGTGATATCTTTACCCGTCAATCCCGTCATACAGGAAACGAACTAGATACTTTTAAAATAACGAGCCGAGAAAATTCATTCACTGAGACGATCGATTACAAAGTGCAATAAGGTAGGTCGTACCTATAAGTAAAGTTACAAATAGGTACTTTACTTACGAAGTACTTACCTACTAAAAAAAGGGAGCAAATAAATAATAATTTTAAGGAATTTCCTATTATTTGTACAAAATCTAATAGATATTTTAAAAAAAAACGCGCTTTTATCACAAAAAAATTTACCTAAGTACTTAACTGGTTTTTTGTTGTTTTTTAAACTTCAAATTATTATTTTTAACTTTTGGGTCTAGTATATTCATAATAAGTTAATAGGTAAATATAAAGTCAACGAAGTTATATGATATAATATAATATTAAGTATATAATATATTATATAATATTAATTTATTTCCAAAAACTTAGTACCTACTACTTTACAATGGCATTGTGGCAAAAATTTCAATTAGGGTAAGAGATTAGCGTCTGTTGCCGAACTAGGCATAGCCTGTATTTCGACTATCAGCACCATTCCCATCGAGTATTATAATACAAGAATAGTAGTTATTACGATTAAAGGCTATTAGCAAACTCGTGGGGTTTTTCAAGTAGCCCCCAAAGAGTTCCACTATCCACTTCCTGGCTCCATCATCAGACCCTCGACACCAAGTGCAATATATTGAACTCGTCAAAACGAATAACCCCATACATTGGACTCGACAAAACGATTCATATGACCCCATACATTGAACTCGTCAAAAGGAATCATATGACCCCATTCATTGGACTCGACAAAACGAATCATATGACCTCAAACCCGAAGGGTTTACTAGTAGCCCCTTAAGAGTTCCACTATCCATCTCCTGGCTCCATCATCAGATCAGCTCCAAGATACCAAATTATAGTTTCGTCTTCCGAACTAAATATACACACAAAGTTTCATTTCAATACGACGAATTAGAAGTAAGTTAAAATTTACTTCTAAGAATTTATTACATTAATTGTTTGTTACAAGTGAAGCTAATAAAAGCGTGTTAAAAACAACCCTAACAGAAGTAAAAATGGGTCCGTGTTATACGGAAAAGTTCGTAACTCACGCTTTCACTTTTTCGAACCATATTGCTTCGTGCGAGTTATGGAAACACGTATTTGTAACACTTACGTCAAAGGTGGCGGAGAACAACAACAAATTATTGATAACAATAACTACTCAGAGTGATACTTGTTTAGTAGTAGTGTAACTAACAAATTTCTCGAGTCGAAAGTCGAACCCAGGACCCCACGCTCCACGAGACCAACGGCGCAGTTAAAAATTTTGTTGACACATACTAAAACAATGAAACAATAATTTAATAAAATTATATTTAAGGATGTAAAATTTGCACGAGGCATACTAAGAGATCGATGTAATTATCTGTATCTTATTTAAGCAAATACTCGTACATGATGTAGGTAGATTTTTTTGACTTTGAACACCCACTAAACTAAATTCTTTGCTCTTATGCCGTAAACCTACCAAAAAATATGAATAAGGCCCATATTAAAAATCAAAGCCAAAAAAGATTCCGAGATATAGGCAAATAAGTAGGTATGAGTTAATCTCATCGCACACTCATAGAGATGCGATGCGATGAGCGATGTATCCAGGACCGGAAAAAAACTGGAGAATTACAATGGCCCAACAGTACTCATAACACAGTGTGACAAGGACATCCACGCGTAAACTGTAACCATGAATTCAGCACATGATTCTAGAACCCATAGAGCATAGAAACCTGTAGTCGATTATAAAAAAAAAATCTGCTGTTTCATAAAAATATGCAATGGGTACCATCGCGGACATTGGCAGTGGACCACTTTTCAATCTTATTACCAAGGGCATAAGGGTGAAAAGTGGTCGACCGCCAGTGTCCGCGATGGTACCTACTTAATCAAAATGTGATTTATTCTTCGTTCGTCCCGAAGTTTTGTCCCACATTCCAAAAAATTCTTAGTTCGTCCCATATCAGTATTGAAGTTGTGCTTCGTCCCAAATTGCAAGTACTTTAAAGGTACAGTCAACAAAAAAATTGCATAGATTTTTTTGTACGTTTCATTTCAAATGGCTTAGTTTTTTTTGTACGTTTAGTTTCAACGATATTGCACGACATTTTACACCACAGACAATAAACGAGAACAGATTTGGTTGTCAATCACTCATTTTAACGTTTCGTTTCACTATTTATCTTATTTGAGGTTAGAAACCATTTTTATTAATTTCTTGAAAATACCTTGTAGTAAGAGTGGTAGCTTTATAATCAGGGACCCAACCCCTACCAGCTTTCACCCCTTTTACCCCCTTCCTCCTGCCAAACGGTACTAGATCCGATCCTAATTAACTTATAATTTATCACTAATACTTTCGATAAACATTATGACTTACCTATGACAAACTCGATCAACTCTCAATCACACTATAACCAGGTGACGAATGAGTTGATACTGTGATTTGCATCACGGGAGGTAGCGTTGAGCCCGTTTTGCTGATAACGGAAAGTAAAGCTATTGGCCACATGAAGTAACAAAGGACGCAATAAAAATGGGATGGACCTTTTTTACCTGCACTTCTAAACAGATTCCAATGACGTCAGCTATACATATACGTACAAATTACTCACTAAGAGCGCCTAATGAGTGTTTTTATAAAATAACACGAGTAATTTTTTTCTCGCGGAGAAGACAGAGAGGACCGATTGTGATAAATGGTTATTTGATGTTAAATATTTAATAATACGTAACCCTTTTTTGCCGATTGTACAAAAAAGTAAGTTTAGCATATACAAAAAAAATATGGGCCGTAGAAGGAATATAAAATAGGACGAAGCAAGAATAAAATATTTAAAATTATATTTTGGGACGAAGGAAGCATATTGTTTGGGACGAACCAGGAATTTCTTATGTAGGACAAAACTCAGTGGGCCGAACGAAGAATAAATCCAAAATGTATAGAACAGCAATTTTTTTATCACCGCAAAATTTCAACAGGGTTCATAATCCTGTACTCATGTACTGAAGTCTGAACGTATGGTAACAGGTTGCGCATCAAAGTCCCTGTCATCCTATATTATACTAGCTTCCGCCCGCGGCTTCGCCCGCGAGGTATGTCGATAAAAACTATCCTATGTCCTTCCCCGGGATGCAATCTATCTCTCTGCCAAATTTTATCGAAATCCGTTCAGTGGTTCAGGCGTGAAAAGGTAACATTCAGACAGACAGACAGAGTAACTTTCGAATTTATAATATTAGTATGGATATTAGTATGGATGTAGGTACCTACAGCCTCTTAAATTACGCTATCAATGATAAATAAAAGCGTCACCCCACTCAAAATCTAGCGTGTACTCTTTAGATCATCATCATCTGCTTAGCCTTTTCCCAACTATGTTGGGTCGGCTTCCAGTCTAACCGGATGCTGGTCTATTTAGATGTGTATTAAAAATAAAACTTACCATATTATTGATAATAGCGCTACGTAAACAGTGCACAAGCAATATCTTTGAAGCCACATTTTAATCTGAAAAGAAAAGAAGAAAAATAATATTAGGTAGAATTTTTTTTCTCCCAGCACTTTTATGTTACAACAGTCTGTAATGTTATATAGTTTATAACATTATAACCCTCCTTCGGCTTTGCCGTAGTTGGGTAAAAAGAAGAATTTGTCAATTAGGTGTTCTTGGGGGTCAATCACAAAAATGAGGGCCAATAATCGTATACGTCACAACAGACCCAGCACTCGCCGTGCTAATCTAATGATCCTCAGTTTGGACTGCAGCAGAGACCACAGAGTACATTTTATACAGAGTGGAGACAACAATTCGACAATAAATTAAACTGCGTAGAAATCTAATGACGTTCAGTCTGCATACGAAAATTCAATCAAATATATAAATAGTTTAAGTCTCTATACCTATGTAGGTAATCAAACATTGGCAAAACCATCCCTTCCATTATTTAGTTTCTTTGAAAAAAAAAACACTTTTTTAATTTCGATGCTAGAATTTATTTGATTGTTCCTTTGCCAGTTTTATTTTACTTTAAGTGTAGGTCTTAACAAAAAATCATTGAACTTGCCTTGAACTTGCTTACACATGTCTCAATTAAGACAGGCCGGCTCGAGCCGACCGAAAAGAATGACTATTTCCTATGCTGATAAGATTAATAGAAAACTCCTATTAACGGCATATAGATTGCTTGGAAACAGTCATTAAAACACTAGGTACATAATCAATTAACGATCCGTAATTAATTAAGCTATATTTAAAGTTTCTACTTAGAAGCGATTGAGCTACTTACGTGATCAGTAGGTACCAACGTGGTACACTCGAACGTCATTTAAAAAAAAACTAAGAAAAATATATTATGGGATAACATATAAAATCACGTTTGAATTCTCCGAATGCGATGGTGTAAAGAACCCAAACCCACATTCCGAAACAATGGGCATGCCCCGAGCAGAAATCCTACCGAGAAATTCTTATTGAAAATCCTAAAACCCTTCCTAGGAAATCGACCGAAGGATACCAAGTTCAGCAATCGTATTTGCGACCACAAGATCGACGAGGTAGCTATTTATAAATATGAGGTAGAAGAATATATTCAAGATGCCCACTTGTCTCACCATCCAGAGTCTACAAGGCCTCAGCTTCCAATTGCCTCAGCAATGAGCAATCGAGATGAAGATCATTGTTGCGTGGATGCCTAAATATTGGTTACTTGGGTCGTGTGATCAATGCATAAGGTACATTTATACCTACCTAAGTTTTTTTTAGGGAATATGAATATGGATACAAATTAATTGGAATCATTATTGAAGAACTAAAACGAAATTATGTTTACCTATACTTACTGCGAAAAATATAAAATTAAAACTTAATTAAAAAAGATATAAAGAGAAGAATGAAGTTGAGAAGAAAGAAGATTGAAGTTTTTCATTTTTTGACGAGATAGGCAGGAAACGAAACTTCGAGCACTCCATGAGAAGGACGTCAATTTCGATACTATAGCCTGTCGGATCGTTGTGAATAGCTATGCTGAACAGAGTTTGTTTACATTTTCATTCAGAGACTTTTGGAACAGACTTTATACAAGCCAATTCACAAATCGTGAATTGAGAGTAGGTATTTACTGTACGTTAAAAACTTCAATCAAAGATAAGAAATACGACCTTATGTTATCGTGAGCAAAAGTAAAAGTAACAGGAATCTAGGGCGACTAATACTTAGGTATAAAGTCGCAAAAAATTGGCAGCACAAATTAATTCCACGATAGGTATAGGTTAGGCTAGGTACAGATATGACAGGCGCTCAACCGATTACCTATGTGCCTATTATACCTACCAGCTTCATTGAAATAGATATTAATGAGTTGAGACTAATTGGAGCATTAGTAAAAAAAAAAAAAAATTGCCAGCCTTTAGGTGACTGTGGTGGGTAACTGTTTATCAATTATTACGACAGACAAAAATTTAGGTCACCAAGTTTTTTTTTCCAAAAAATGCACGAGCAGAACAACGCTTGTGGACCTAAGTTAGGTCCACAAGCCTTGTCCACTCCTGTGTAAGTACTCCTTGTGCCCACGATTTTTGTATCTTTGAAATACGGGAAATATCATAATAAGTAATAATATGCATCTCAAGCCATGTTGAAATAAAATCGAACCTGCGCACGACCCACAAAAACGCCACTGCGCCAACAGCACAGATTACTAATAGCCAACAGAGCTAACCAGACTAATTTTACCCGACCGCGTCAGAAGGAAGGTTATGTTTTTTTGTTAAGTTGAAAGCCGACAAGCTGTTAATGCATCCGTCAAGGTAAAAAAAAAAACAAAATAAATACCCGTTTCTTCCCCATTTAGAAATGATTGAATTATGACATTAAAACCTAAAATACAACTTACCTAGTAAATACGGAAAAAACCGATAAATGAGAAACTAAACAAAATCTTTTTATACGGTATCTTGATCTCGTCAAATTTTATCATTTTAGAATGAGGGGTTTATCTAAAGCTTTGAACATAGCAACCTAATTTTAAAAGCAACAATTTATAATAACCGAACACTTCTTGCCAATTTTTTTGTTGTAAATAATAAAGGTTCATAACGTAAACTTAAAGAAAGTATCGAATACGCACCTAAAGAGCGACTACGTCCACACTACTCGGCGATGGCTGGAACAGTGGCCAGTGGCAAACAGTGGAATATGTTAGTGAACACACGATTTCCCGCCCATGCAAAGCGTGCGACAAAACTTGTTTACATCGCAACCTGCTGCAGCGCTACAGCCACTGGATTATTCCTGAGGTTATTTATTCTGTTTATGTAGGATGTAGGATAATTTATCAGTTCGCCTAAATTTTAAGTGTTTACCGAACCGAACGAAATGTGAACCGAATTTAATGAAACTTCCCGATAGACCCATTTTAAATTTTCCATAGAAACAGATTTCCAGTTATCTTTTTTAAATGAGACTTTTTGAAAATGTTCTTTACTAACTTTTTAGACCTTTGTATCGTGCTTATGCGTATGAAGTTTCATTAAAATCGGTTCATTCATTTCGAGAAACAGAGGTCTGCCCAGCTTGGGCAGAGCACCGCCGCATCCTCACGGCGGCGCGCGGCGCGGCGATCGGCGGCGGCGACTTCTCGCATCCGGCCCTAGTTCAGGTCATGGTACGTAGCGAGAGTGCATGGGAGGCCGTCGCCTCCTTCTGCCAAGCAGTAATGCTCGCGAAGGAGGAGGTGGAGCGCGTAAGGGAGAGGCAATCTTTACGCCTTCACGACCCTAGTCGTTGCAGGAGACGCCCTGGGCGTCGAGAATCCATAACCGATTCCCGGCCACCGTAGGCGCGGGCTTGCAGACGGCGAGCAATGAGCAGCTCGCCGTCCGGTAAGGACCAGGCCCGGGTCAACGTCAGTAGACAACGGGTAGATGTCAGCACTAACTTACGGGGTCCTATAGGGCCGATGCCTGCCAGGGTCGCGGGCTGTTCGAAAGAGATACCGGGGCACCGGCACAAGTAGGTAACAGAAGGAACACGGGTTTAAAAAAAAATCTGTAAAAGTCTGACACTCCCTCCCGCTCCGCCCAAAGCGCGAGAAGTTATTTGATAATTTCCCACCCAAAAAAAAGGGCTTGAAAGTTTGTATGAAATGCCGTACGTCGTAAACGCTCTTAAGTAATTATTCTTGAATTGATTCAATGAGGTTTTGAGTTCTAAGACAGGCGATATGGGGCATTTTTCATTCGAAAAATCTAATAAACAATTTTAAATTCGAGTAAAACATTTCCTTTTAATTTATTAGGTATTAATTTTAAACCGTTACGATAATTTATTGATTTTTTTTGCATTAAGTTGTTTATTTGTAAACACAGAAAAACTATAGATCATGTATAGATCACAGAGTAGAATAATTTAACTATACATCAATGCCATCAATGCAGAGAAAATCTTTCTTTTTATTGACACCCAATGTCATTAAATTGCTACTATCGTGGACTTAGGAAGTAATAGAGCAGCTACCATTAACTCGTCATACATTGTCATACTCAGGCGGCTTTATTTTGTAGTCAGCAATATCTTCAATGCTCTCCGATGATTGCTATTTTTACAGTTATGCGAATATGATACAATAATAAACGTTTTGAGAAATGAGAGCTTTATCAGTCCGTGTGCCAAACACCTTTGATTCCGTACAACAAATTCTACAAATACTCATAAAACCTTCGATTTGACAGATGATGTTATGTCAAATCACTGTCAAGTGTCAATTTGAAATTGACTTTGACAATTATCAATACATTGATTATTCGAAGCAAAAGTGAAAGATAAACTTTAGTGTAATAGTGTTAGTGAGTAAACGTGACAAATTGAGGCACTTACATTTTAAATTGTATAAAAAAACTGCTGCAGGAATAATGGATCCTGCTCTACTCCGGGAGCGTGAAGCGTTTAAGAAAAAGGCACTTGCTACGCCGAGGTACGTTACATGCTTGTGGTGGACTGGTGGACACCGTTAGCTCGCGGGCACTGTTCGCGTCGCGCTGTCATGACAAGCGCGTACTTTCTCTCGCTCACACACGCTGGCACCAACGATCCCAACTAATAAATTACATTGTTAACTTTAGAAAAACTATTGGGAATTATTGCTACCTTTTTATTTAACCCTACACTGCATTGAGCCTTTAAGTCACGTACGTTCAATTAAACATAAATAAATGCAGTTTTATTGTTATTGTTGTTTTTCCTTGTCTGCTAACTACATTAGCTAACTCTCTTATTAAATGAAATAAAAAACGAGTTGCTCTTTTTCAGTATCGAAAAGAAGAAGAGAGATGACTCTCAAGTCAAAGATGACAACAAGAAGAAATCTAAATCATCAAGCTCGGTCAGCTCCGGACCAAAGCTTGATGCAAACAAGTGAGTCACAATGTTGTGAAAAAGATTGAAATACACCTCAGGGCCATTGAAATAGCATGCTTTAATTGGTATTCCTAACTTAAGTCATAACAAATAATTTAATTATGTTATTTCTAGCTACAAAACAATGTCGGGGAGCTCATCATATCGATTTGGTGTACTCGCTCGCATTGTCAGACACATGAGAGCACGCCATCAAGAAGGAGATGATCATCCATTGACTCTTGATGAAGTCCTGGACGAAACTAACCAGTTGGATGTTGGAAATAAAGTTAAGCAGGTTGGAGATTCTTTATAAATGCACATTATTTTTATCTTAATGTGAAGTAATTGCTGGCTTAAAGACAACCAAGTCTTTTCTTGCATAGATAGAACTATAAAGAAACAGCAACAAACAAAATTAATAATAAGTAAGAGGTAATATGGGCTGGTGTCCGCAACTCTATGTCAAAATATTTTGTGTACAAATTAATAACTAAGTACAATTATTTTTTTTTCAGTGGCTCCAAACAGAAGCACTGCAGAACAATCCTAAAATAGAATGCACTCCTGATGGAAAATATATATTTAAGCCTGTGTATAAAATTAAAGATAAGAAGTCTCTACTAAGGTAAAATATTGCATTCAGTCACTATTGTTTTTCACTTACACTATACAGGGTGACTTTTTTAAACAGGGGATCACTGAGGCAGCTTTAAGGCCATGCTAACCATTAGGCCGCATCCTAAGCAAAAGCGATCTTCACGCGAATACGCGGTCATCGCGTTCATAAATGTCACTTTTTGTTCGGAAAACCGGAATCGGCGCGTCAAATGAACGCGACGATAGCGCATTCGCGTGACGATCGCTTTTGGTTAGGACGAGGGGTTAAAGATAGACATAATATAATGTTAACAATCTTTCTGGAGTTCTCAATGCTCTGCTTGCTAGATAGTGAGGCCTGTAAAAAAATAACTGTATGTAGATGTTGCAACCAACTAGCTTAATCAGCCTAAACAAGTCATAAAAAATATTTAAATGTAAATCAATTTTTAGCAGTAAAACATTGATATATTAAAAGGAGGCAGTAAAATGACTAAACGAGCAGTATTACGTGTGGGCAATTAATGTAACGAACGAATTAGGTAGTCGGTAAGAAATCTCACTTTTACGTAGCGCTCTCCGGCCGCTGCCGCGGCACCGCTCGCTGCGTTCACTCGACTCACGCGCGGTTGGTTCACAGTTCTAGCCTAACCCATTGACATAATATTACCGGCCTAACCTAACCTATATGTAATGGTCGGAGCGGTCTGGCTTAGTTAAGTTACTGCGACCAATTCGGCTCGCGAGTGATTGAAACACAGTTCCAACCTAACCTATGAGCTGCCAAACTATTTACCTAACTGTCCATTCCAACATTTTTTGTGGCCATTCATTTATATAGGATTAGCAGCGCCCCGCGGTTTCCCCCGCGTTAGTTTCGATCCCGTGGGAATATCGGGATAAAAAGTATTCTTTGTTTTAATCCTGGTTATAAACTATCTGTGTACCAAATTTCATCCACGTTCAGTAGTTTTTGCGTGATTGAGTAACAAACATCCAAACATCTTCACAAACATTCACATTTATAATATTAGTATTATTAGTAGGAAGTAGGATAGTAGGATTAAATCTAACCAATTTTTTTTTAACTCTTTTTTGTGTTAATTTAACAACCACCGAAAAATAAAACGACTGCCCGTTATTTTTAGGGTTCTGTACCTCAAAAGGAAAAACGGAACCCTTTAAGATCACTTCGTTGTCCGTCTATCTGTCCATCAGTCAAGCAAGACCCTCTTTCTCAGGAACGGGTGGTTATCAAGTTGAAATTAACATCAAAGACTCAGGGCTGCAATCCCTTGAAGCAGTCGACTCGCAATCAAAAGATACCGGCGTTTATGTTTCGTTTATGCCGCATATTTTGTTACTCGCAAGGGAATCAAAACCTATAGGGTACCTACTTCTCTTTGACCTAGAATCATGAAAGGCAACCAAGAAGCAATGTCATGTTAGCACAAGTAAAGGAAAAAATCTGAAAACCGTAAAGTAAATGATAAATGATTTTATTTTGTAAGTAGGTTTGTACAAACACTTTTACACGTCAATCATATTTTTTATAAAACTAGATGAGGTCGGCGTTTCCCATCTGACTACTCTGAGAAGAAAGGCCGAAACAAACTCAGAGGTCACAGTCTCTTTTAAAGTCCAGACATCATAATCTTGGTCAGGTTATATGAAGACCATGTAGATCGATGTCTGAGATGGTCTTTTGAGGAAAGAACCACACAGATTGAGAGGACCTGTCCAGTCAGTGCACGCATTTGTCAGAAATCGTGTAGCTCAACTCAAGTAGTTACATACCTACAAATTTGTACGGAACCCTCGGTGCGCGTGTCCGACTTCCTCTTGACCGGTTTTTTTTTTGAAATAACATTTGCTAAAATGATTACCAACCCGTTTAAATTTAGTTTCATATATTTCTCACATTTTCACCCTATTATATATAAAATAGCATCAGCCAGCCACTTCATTAAATGTTGTATTAGACGCATTGGCTGAATATCATTCAGGCCGCTAGTTGAACGGCGCCGTTTAGTTAAATGGCTAGGCAGTTTACTGAATGGCTAATTAACCTATACTCCGACTTTTAATTTGCTGCAGTAAAATGACACTTCTTAATAACTCATTTCGGACTGCGTTTAGAGATTATGCATGTCAAATAAGTTTCGTTTGTTACACTATTCTGTACTAGAAAAACAAGATTTGGTTGATGGCCGCGAAAAAACAAAACAATTTCAGTCATTTAAGTAACACATAAGCTGTCATTTTACTGCAGCTAATTAAAAGTCCGACTATAGTTAGCGGCGACATACATACTGTATTTTTATCTCACGAAGCGACGCGCGTTTTACTTGTGGTAACTAAGTGTGCAAACACGCTGTGAATATCAGCATGAAGAGGAGTAGGCACATAACAAACACACACCGACTGCGCCATTGTCTCGATTGGTATTAGTAATAACTAATGCTAATACTAATGCTAACACATAAATTACTCAGTGTGTGAGTTATGTGCTGATGCTACTTGTTTATGCACACATTCACAGCGTGTGTTTGTATACTTGGTAACCACAAGTAAAGCGCGCATCGCTTTTGAGGAGTGGCTAGAGAGGCGTCACGGCGCCCTCACCTACCGCCTGACGCAGGTCCTCACCGGACACGGATGTTTCGGGAGGTTCCTGCACATCATCAGGCGGGAGGAAACGCCCGGGTGTCACCACTGCGAGGATCGCCCTGAGGACACGGTGGAGCATACGGTGGAGGCCTGCCCCGCTTGGGCAGAGCACCGCCGTGTCCTCGTAGAGGCAATCGGCAGCGGCGGCGACCTCTCGCGCCCGGCCCTGGTCCAAGCCATGGTCCGGGGCGAGAGGGAGTGGGAGGCAGTCACCTCCTTCTGCGAAGCAGTCATGCTAGCGAAGGAGGTGGCGGGATGGGCGAGGGAGAGAGCTGAGAGAGCCGCCCGTCCCAGCCGCCGCGGTAGACGCTCCGGGCGTCGGGAGCCGCGTGACGACTCCCGGCCACCGTAGGCGCGGGCCTGCGGACGGCGAGTAATGGGTAGCTCGCCGTCCGATCAGGACCAGGCCCGTGCCGGACGGCGCGTATTTGTTCCACGCGCGCCTCAAAGAGATGTCAGCAGACATGGAGGGGCCCGTTAGGGCCGAAGCCTGCCGGGGCAGCGGGATTGTCCGAAAGGGTTACCGCTGCCCCGGAATATAAAGGGCCAAGGAAGGAACACGGATGGGTTTTAGTCAGTAAGAGTCTGACACTCCCTTCCGCTCCACCCAGAGCGGGAGGGGTCATTTGATGATTCCCCAACCTTAAAAAAAAAAAAAAAGCGCGCATCGCTTCATTAGATAAAAATACTGTAACAGTAGACATTTTGATATTAATACATACTTTTTCCTTCCAGATTACTAAAACAACAAGATCTCAAAGGTCTTGGAGGCGTATTGTTGGAAGATGTCCAAGAGTCTCTGCCTCATTGTGAGAGGGCACTGAAAAGTTTAGCTCAAGAAATTCTGTATATAAATCGCTCTACTGATAAGAAGAAAATATTGTTTTATAATGACAAAACTGCAACACTAGATGTAAGTTGAATATTCAAAGAGATACTTATACTTATAGAGGTACTAGCTTCCGCCCGCGGCTTCGCCCGCGAGGTATGTCGATAAAAACTATCCTATATCCTTCCTCGGGATGCCATCTATCTCTGCCAAATTTTATCGAAATCCGTTCAGTGGTTTAGGCGTGAAACGGTAACATACAGACAGACAGAGTTACTTTCCAATTTATAATATTAGTATGGATGAGGAACAAAGTAAAAGTTCACTCATCCTCCATAGAAAAGGAAGGGTTCTCCGACCAGACGGGTGTTTTGTCTAGTGGACTAGCCCGGCAGTTGATGTCGGGACGTTCTTTATAAGCTAGTTGCGCAGTAAACTGCTTGCGCGATGCAGGATTTTTGCGTGACGTCAATGTGATGCGTAGTTTGCACGTGGCCATCTAGATGCCACCACATGCCTACTCATTGAATTAAAAAGAACTAGGAATCATTAGTGTTGGGTAATGCTAATAATCCGGTTAATATCATTTGGATAATAATCGATTAAAAGCAGTTAATAGCCATTAATAGCCAATTATGGATGATAACCCTGCTGTTAATGTTATTATAGTGCTTGAAAATTTCCCTTTATGGTTTTCAGGCTTAGGACTGTCAGATTAGACTTAATAATTTTCATCATCATTCTTTGTATTAAATTCATGTGCAATTTAAAACAAATCTGCACCCGTATTCACAAACATACGATTCACTATCGTATCGACAGTGACACTTGTTCGATAACCTGATTTCTGAACCGAAAGACCGGCAAAACGCTATTCACAGATCCGTATGGAAGGGTTTTTTTTTAGGTGTGTATACGGGGAACGCTACAAAATGGTAGTAAATAGATATTCGTGGTAGAAAATTTTAAGTGGTACATAAATGACTTTTATTGAGTATTTCACTATGGGCAACTATAGATTATGCATTCAGTAACTATTAACAAATAAAAAACAGTAAGCAATGATTTTATTAATAAATAAAATTTACCTGATTTCTATTAAACTTGCTTTGTAAACTTCAACTTTCTGTCAAACCTGGAAATCTGGAATAATTATTTTTCTGAATCTTGTTTTGAGCTATAGAGATAATTGAGAACTACTCGGAAGACAAGGCGGTATGGTCGAAAGACTATAGCCTGCCCTTTGGGCGAATTAAAAAAAAATAAAAAATAATAATTGAGGAGTGAAAAATTTGTTTTTTTTTTTAAACAGAAAAATGGTTGTATGTATTTTATCGGTATTTAAACAAATTACTATTTCCTCATTTTCATTTTATAAAACGTGGTACCTAATATTGAAAATGCATATTTTCAGAAAAGAGTGTCATTGGAGCAGCGGCAGATGCTCTTTGCATTCATGCAATGGCATGAGGACCTTGCCCGGAGCCGTGTTTTAACACTTATTGCTTAGATTATTCTTTTTAAAACAATATTTTGTTATTCGATAACACTTCCGACAGCAAATACCTGTCGGAAGAATTGATGTCTTCATACCGTATATGAACTGTCAAAATTGTACGGTTTCGGATTTGTGAATAGCGATTATAGGATTTCGTCGATAACATTGACATTCGATACGGTACCAAACCGTGTCGTAGCTTTGTGAATAGCTATGCTGGCCCATTTAAAAATTATCAATCAGCTATTTACATTGATTTTTGGTAATTCGATTTTTATGTAGGTACTTAGTTTAACTTTTTTTTAATTCTTAATCAGTCATTTACAACGATTTTTGGTAATTTTTCTTTTTTTGTTTTCGTTTTTAGTTGTTTTTTTTTTTATTTATTTTTTTGTTTTCTTTTTACTGCTAAAAACACTAGATTCTTCAAAATCTCCTAAGTTTGGTACATCGATTGGATTGGACGTTAATGGATCTATTTTTGGTGTATTATTAACAAGTACAGGTTCATTACTATCACAGGATATTTCATCGATTTCTGATATTGGAGAGAAAGGTTCCGAAACATCCGAGACGGGCCTCTTCGGGCAAAGCCACTCCACAAACAACAGCATGCGTACTCCACAGGACAAATCAACAGAATCCGCACTGCATAACGTGGTATCCAAAATTTAATGCGCAGTGAACCACAAATGCTCTGCACTGGCTGCCTTCATTGACATCGAGGGCGCCTTTGACAAAACCACCTTCAAAAGCATCAGCACGGCTCTAGACAGACACAACATAGACCTGTCCCTGAGCGGCTGGATCACCGACATGCTCAAACAGAGGGCAGTACAAGTGACTGTAAACGACACCACAAGGGCTATCGTGGCGAAGGGCTGCCAAAAAGACCTTGAAAAGCTTCGCGCTTCTTTGCGTGTGTGGCAATCACCGGCTGCATGAGAACTACACCCACTGCTGCCCTACAGACCATGCTTGGACTACCGCCTCTACACCTCGTAGTGCGGGAAGAAGCGGCCTTGGCTGCCTTTAGGCTCTCTACATCAGGAACCCTGAGCAAAGACTCTAGGGTCAAACACATACGTTTAAAAGAAAATGCGATCAAACGGCAGCCAATGATGGCATCACCCTGCGACAAAGCCCCGAAACAATACTGCTTCCAAAAGCACTACAACATAGTGCTTAAAGAGAACTGAGAATTTACACTGACAGTTCAAAGACCGACTGCGGAACCTAATACTAGAATGTCACAATGCGCTTGAACATGGATAAAAGGACACAGTGGATCGCTAGGCAACGACGCAGCTGACGAGCTGGCCAGAATGGCATCGAGTATGTCAGTCTGTGGACCGGAACCTATCGTGCCCATCCCCTTCAACCAACTACGCAGGTGGTTACAGGAGCACACCCACACACAAGCAGAAAGCTGGTGGACGTCGTCACCAGGCTGCAGGCGGTCCAAGGAAGCTATGCCATCTTTGGATGGCAAGCTAACCAGTCGCTTACTGCGATTGGACAGGAAAGGCCTGCGCCTGGTGACGGGGACCATCACGGGACACTGCTCGCTAAACAAACACTTCCACACAATAGGCATAACGGACAGCCCCCTGTGCAGAGCTTGCATGGAGGCTGATGAAACCATTGCGCATGTGCTCTTCAAGTGCACAGGCGTCACCCAGATTAGGTCACAAACCCTCGGGACACCCAAATCGTACACAGATGTTCTCAAAAGACCAGGAGACCTAACCAGCTTCTGGAGGGAGGTGGGCTGGTTGGAATAACCACCGACGGCCGCCATGGCCCACGCACAATGGTCCACTGAAGGACTAAGTGCGGAAACCAAACTCATAACATAGAACGTAGAAGGTTCCGAATAATAATCCATGTGGAAATCACTTTCCATAACTATACTTGACGGTCTTTTTTAGTAATAGTAATTATGGTTATATTGGGTCTCTAAATTAACAAAACTGAATTTCCTGAAAAATTTGTATTTATTTTATTATTAACACTTTTTCACATATAAAAAGTCTAACAAAAGTGTAAATAACAATACATTGAATCACACTGCGTAGACGCACCTAATTTATGTTCACACCCACAGATTTTACAATAAAACAAAAAAAAAACATTTTTTATTTTTTCATCATCCATTGCAAGGCTATTAATGGCTACTTATGGATTATAATCGATAATAACTCAAAGCATCCGGCTATTAACCCAACACTAGGAATCATCCTTTAACATTGATTCCCAAGTTATTTTCAATATAAAAACAAACAATACCTGACTCTTGCCCCTTATTACAAAACAAGGCTTTTCTTTAGATCAGGTTTAAACCGATAAGAATCTAACTGTTATAGAAATGCATTTCTTAATTTATACAAAACTAGCGGCCCGCCCCTGCTTCGCACGGGTGCAATTTTTTTTCGAATTTCCTAGATTTTCTTTCATACAAACCTTGTCCTGACGATACCGAACACAACAAAAAAAGAATTAGCGAAATCGGTTCAGCTGCTCTCGAGATTTGCGCTTAGCAACACATAGATTGACAGCTAAGTTCGGTGCTAAGTTGTCACTTGCATGTATATCTAAATAAAGTTCGAAATACAAATACTAGTTCAAATGTTTACGCTGGAACTAAAGTTAGATTTCGTTTTGTAATAAGTCGGTTGAAGTCCAAAGAGTTTTTTAGTAATAATCTGCGCCGTCTTAGGTACACCTGCAGCCTAATATTGCGTAACACAATTACAATGCCTTCGGTTTTGACAATTCAACAATTGTCATTGCGTCATTTACCTTGTCAGCAGATGAACTTTCCAAATATATGAAGCAATGGATTAGGAGGTTCCTTCAAATATGAAATATTGTGACTGAACGTGCCTTACGCAATTTGTTAGGGTGCTGGGTGCTGCTAAAGAGGTGCCTAAACATTATGCTATGCTTTTTATCTTCAGGTTGATGATGAATTCGTAAAATTATGGCGCGCAACTGCAGTCGATGCAATGGATGACGCGAAAATTGAAGAATATTTAGAGAAACAAGGCATCAAATCAATGCAAGACCATGGCCAACGAAAACCGGTCGCGCCAAAACGAAAGAAAGCAACACAAAAAAGGAGGCAGTTCAAGAAACCAAGGGACAACGAGCATTTGGCTGATGTGCTCGAAACTTACGAAGACAATACTTTGACGCAAAAAGGCGTTTCTATCAAATAAAAGTTTAAACAGTGTTAAGTATTTTTTTTTTATATTATAATATTTTGTAGAAACATACAAGCATTTACAAAAGCCCTTATAGCGATAAACACGAACTCAAACATTTTATTGCTAAAGAGATTTGAGATAATAATAATTTAACGTCTTTGTTTATTGCATTTAGACTTTCGGCTTTTGTTTTACAAGTAAGTATTTATTATATTACTAGCTGACCCGGCAGACATTGACCTGAAGGCCAATTCCCGTTAGGACCCTACCTATTATAAAAGCGTTCAAAATCATGTCCATGACTACCGCCGCCGCCCCACCAACGCCAATCGTTTCCATATTTGGTAAATAATTAGTACTCAATTGGTACTAATTAGTACTCGAACAACAAAATTGATACCTTAGTAGTTTTCGAGAAAATCGACTTTGAAGGTGGTCCGGCGGTAGCCACGCTCCCTTGAGCTAAAAGGTTACACTTACATGCTCTATGCCTTGAGCAGGACCACCACGAGCGCCGAAAAAGGGGGCATGCTACAGCTATAGGCACTAAGTATACTTACAAGTAATTAGTAGTTACCCATAAATGTGATTAATTTCGTAAAAAACATGGAACTGAAACATTTGTATTTACAGAGCAATCAACGATGATAACTTTCGCGCTCCCGTTCAGCAGGATCACGACTTTGAATGTTGATTCCAAGTTTTAGGAGCTTGTCGCTTTCCTCAAACCTACATAGAAAATTAGTACCCTGCAAGATAGTAGTACCCAAAATTCAAAATTAGTACCTACTCCAATAGTTTACGAGATCATCTGCCTAGCCTTTTCCCAACTATGTTGGGGTCGGCTTCCAGTCTAACCGGATGCAGCTGAATACCAGTATTTTACACGGAGCGACTGCCTATCTGACCTCCACAACCCAGTTACTGGGTAATACGATACCCCTTGGTAAGACTGGTTGTCAGACTTTCGGGCTCCTGACTACACGTAACGACTGTCAAAGATCCACGAATGACAGCCGGGACCAACGGCTTAACGTGCTTTCCGAGGCACGGAGGGGTCTCGTTATGTAAAAATGGACACCCATCCATAGACCAACCGCGGCAAGCGTAGCTTAACCTGACCGATCGACCTGTGCGGCTGTTAATAATTAGCCACGGGCCCCTCTAGTTTACGAGATATACCATGCCAATGGTGGGATGGCGGTAGTCAGAAGTCATGGTGTTAATTTCAAGATTTCCCTATTAAATAATTAAAAACTCCATGATTTCTTCCCAAATTTATACAAAAATTAGTACCCATACAGAAGTTAAAGCGACCAAAAATTCAGATTCGTGTTGTATTTTAAGAGAAATTAGCTTTTATTACTTTTACATACTAACGTTGAGCCATATATTATAATGTACTCTGTGGCCAAGTGTTTACATTCTCTTTGGAGTATTTGGTTGAGCGACCACTGTGAGCGCGTTCATTCATGAGAGTTCGGTCTCAGCTGTCAAAATCGTGATATCTAAATCGGAACGCAAATAATTATGTGATGTGAAGATGTGAACGATTATGGCATAATTCGGAATAAAACGAAATGTCATTGAATTTGGCCGCATTCCGAATTTGCTGTAATCGCACACAGCAATCACATCATCTCACATGCGATGCGTTACGATCAAAGACCTTAGACTTCTAAGGTACGGGCTTAAGCACGCTAAAATCGAATACATTCCCAACTCGGAACGTACCCGTGTCATATTAATCCAGCGTTGCCACCAAGTTGCCACTGTTGCCAGCAGTTGCCATATCATGCCAGGCTGGATACGTACGATACGTCGCGCGTCGTATTCGTAAGATTTTTTGACTTATTTTGCATGTATGTACGATCCAAAGACGAAAATTTTCCTAGAATTTTATCAAGTGTGTAAGTTACTGTAGTCACAGAATGTAAAAACCGACCAAGTGCGAGTTGGACTCGCACACGAAGGGTTCCGTACCACCATACAATATATAACACTACATTTATAATAAAAAAATCACGTTTGTTGCAATTACCCCCCATATACATTTATTTTATTTTGTTTTTAGTATTTGTTGTTATGGCGGCGACATTCTGTGAAAACAACTGTCTAGCTATCACGGTTTATGAGATACAGCTTGGTGACAGACAGACAGACGGACAGTGGAGTCTTAGTAATAGGGTCCCGTTTTTACCCTTTGGATACGGAACCCTAAAAACCAATGACATAAAAATTAAAAAAATATTCTTAAATTTAGTTTGATTTTGTCTAGAGTTCTAGACTTTAAACGGCACACTTTTGACCACAGCGTTGCATGGATTTTTCTCCAACAACAGAAATGTTAAATAAAATTAATAGTAGAACTTAACAATGACATACACTCCTAATAAAATTGTATTTTTAATTGATTGTTCTCATTAAATTAAAGGTTTTGAAAACGTACTATTTTTATTTTAGTACCCTTCTTAAGGAATACGACTTTTTATTTACCCATCGTACGATCGCTTATTCAAAACATCTGGCAACACTGTGACAATCAACTTGTCAAGTGATGACAGAAAGAAATATACAAAAAATGACATTTAGTATTTTTTCCACAGAGTACTGTACTTTTTGTCTTTTTGTCCTTTTCAGTGTTGCCAATTTAGCGACTTGTCGCTAGATTAAGCGACATTTTGACATGAAAAGCGACATTTTCACAAAAATAATTTAGCGACTTTTCTAATTTGGCTATCATTTTTATAGTATAATTTTATCATAACTGACTTTGTGAGCGCGTTACCTATGGTTGATCCGCAAAGGTAACCCGCGAAACGCCAGTCGTCGTCCCAAACGTAATTCCAATTTTTTGTTTGTTGATAACAGTGACTTGTCATAAAAACAATGTAGGTTTTATAATAAAAAAATTATACGTAAAAAATAAACTAAATAAATTAGCAATTATTTAATATTTAAGCATCTAGCGACGTCTGGCGACTTTTGACTTTCTGTCTAGCGACATTGGCTAATTTCTGCCCATAGATAAAATATCTATCTAACAAAAACATGTTAGACAGATATTTTATCTATGGGCAGAACAGAAACAGAAATAATGAGCTGAGCAGAGCGTCAGGATTTGCCTAATCTTTGTTTTATTATAAAATTACTATTATAACTAATGATCTACATACACAAATCAAAGTAAAACATGGCGCAAACTGAAGTAACTGAACAGCTCTCACTATCGTGGGACGCTTATCAGAAGAGCATCTGTAATGGATTGAGCCAGCTGCAGCAGGTGAGCCTTTTGGTTGAGTTAACAAACGTAAAAAAATAAAAAACATACCCTGCAAAAAAAGCGTATGTAAAATAATAAAAGAAGAAGAAGATGTATGTATGTAAAAGAAACCAGATCAAAATAATACGAATACGTAAAAAATAAGCCTCAGTTAGCATTACTTTGGAAAGCTATTCAAAGCAAAACAAAAACATTTTCGTTTGTTATGATAAATAGAGAGTAAATTGGAAATTTGGTGGTTTACATGAAGTTTTCCTCCTTTTCGATTGGAAGATCATCTTAGCTGCATCAGATTAATATGATCTGTGATATTGTAATTATATTTCAGCGTGGAGAGTTTGTTGACATGACTTTGGCTGCAGACGGTCACCATGTCAAAGTGCATCAGCTGGTATTGTCTCTAGTTAGCCCGTACATAAAGGACCTGATATCAACAGCACAGTCTGCACATCCAATAATATTTCTCAATGTAAGTAGGTGGTTTATTAGTATAATACTAAAAGATTGTTTTGCTTAGATAACAATGATGGTACTCTGCAAAATGATGCTATAAGTACCAGCCCAATTCAAACTTTATGGTGGCTCTGAAGTGTGCTACTCATTCCGCAGTACCTCACACCTCACCCCTGCTGCATATGAATTTGTTACTCCTAATGTTCCGAGCCACCATAAAGTTTGAATCGGGCTGTAGCTACTAAAATGGGAACATGCTAATTAAAGTTTATTCATTTTAATTAAATATTTCAGAATATTTCCTACACTACACTATGTGCTATTTTGGAGTATATATACACAGGGGAAGTCCATGTGCCTAAAAACTGTCTGCCTGACCTGTTAACTGCTGGAAAGGCACTGCATATCCGAGGACTTAAAGAAATAGTAAGCTATTTAACCTGTTGCACTTCTAATTAGCAGACACAATAGAAATTTAATTATTATTGGTACACATGGTAAACACTCGACATGCGAAGAGTTAATAAGATAATAAGTACTATTTTAAGCAAAGCCCAAAATTATTTCTAAACTACAAACAATGCAATATCAATCTGCCTAGCATTTTTCCAACAATGTTGGGGTCAGCTTCCAGTCTAATTGGATGCAGCTAAATACCAGTATTTTACATAGAGTGACTGCCTATCTGACCTCCACCACCCAGTTACTGGGTAACACTGCTAGAAACCAAAACTCATTGTTCCCTATAATTAATACTATTTAAAAAGTCTTTATTCAGTTTTCATAAAGAAAAAAAAACTACCTATTAAACCACCTTTGTTCTCCCTTCAAGGATGACAATCAAACTGCATATTCTGAACCAACTACAAAAGCCAGTCCTAGTCCACCAAGAACAAAAAGTATATCTGAAAGGCTACAAGCTCTCAAGGAAAAGAAGATAGCTGCACTACCCAAAAAAGGGAAGAAAACAACACGACCAGTACCTATGTGCAAGTATGAGCAAATTGAATGTTTTTGCTAGATTGTTTATTTTCCAGAAATAATGTGTGGAAAAAAAACTAAGACCCTAAAATGACAACTTATCGTCAATGGAACTTATTCTTTCAAAATTCTTGTTAACTCATTGTTCGGCCCAAAATTCAGCAAAATATATTTAATTTTACTCTGAATATTGAATAGGCGAATACACAATAGACACTAATGCTTTCAATTAAGTAATAATAGCCGGCAAACAACTTCTTGAAAGAAAAAATTGCGCCGGCTGCTCTGTTTTTAATTTCATTTCATTTATTTGCATACCATAATGTGAATAAAGGTGTTACAAATAGGCTTAAAGGTAAGATACTGTTATGGACCCTGTAAGGGCACAGCAACCTCCCCCCCCACCTCTTGTTCTTCCCGACCTGTATGTAAACGCGTCCCTTCGCCCCCAAAATGACACAGTATTGACAGTATTATCAAGCACATTTCCCAATGTCGGTACCCGAGCCCTGAAGTTCTAAAATTCATAGAGAAATAGAGAAACTTTTTTTTGGATTTCACTACAATCTCCCATAGATAGTAAATTATTTACGATTTTATTATTATTTATTAAACAATGACAAATGGTTTGTTTGGATTGATTTCTTATAAAACAAAACACTCCTTGTGCACTAGTCCCAAAAAGGTTTTTATGATAAATTTCTATTCTACAGAATATATGTTGATGAAACGGACGAAGATTCAGCCATGGACATACAAGAAGCAACCATAGACATACATGATTCAACCATAGACATACATGATTCACCCACAGATATACAAGATGAATCCACTGCAGATTACGAAACTAAGCTTGACACCACTAACACACTTAACAACTCGAATAATGGACTTGGAGAATCTGTTGTAAGCCTGACTTCTGAGGATGCAAGGAAAAACTTATGTGAGTATAAGCACTACATGTAGGTCCAGTGCCACACTGCCTTATTGCACTTGCCTTATATTTAAAATATTTGACAATAATCGAGCCAGTTTTTGTATTTTGAACTTTATTCTGACAAGTATAAAGTCCTGAATACAAAAACCCGAAGGTTTAAGCTTGGACGAAAGTTAGAAATCGTTTTGTAAATGAGACAGATTGAGTTTTACAGCCCGATTCAAACTTTATGGCGGCTCTGAAGTGCGCTACTCGCTGCGCAGTACCGCAGCCCTCACCCTGACAGGCGAATTTGTTACTCCGCAGCAACTTGGTTCATGTTCCGAGCCGCCATAAAGTTTGAATCGGGTTGTAGAAAGAGACCGTCACACATTGTGTGACAGAGACACTACAAGCTGAACTTTTTCTAAAACTAGTTGTGCCATACTTATTGGAAAACACTATACCTACTTTAAAATGAAAAGTAGTAAAACAATGATAAATTATTAGGCTATTTGACAGTTAGAAAAAATAGCTAATGAATTTTGTATGAATGATGAATGAATTTAATTATTAGTAATGGCTGTGCTTGTGAGAATCAAGGTAACCGACATAGCCCGAAAAATTGCCAAATTTAAGTGGCAGTGGGCAGGGCACATTGCTCGCAGAACAGATGGCCGATGGGGCCGAAAGGTTCTGGAGTGGCGACCGCGTACCGGAAGACGTAGCGTTGGAAAGCCTCCCACAAGGTGGACCGACGACCGTGATGACCACGATGTCAAGGCCGGAGGAACCCGTTGGATGCGAGAAGCACAGAACCGGTCGAAGTGGAGGTGCTTGGGGGAGGCCTATGTCCAGCAGTGGACGTCTTTTGGCTGAAATGATGATGATGTGCTTGTGAACTAAAGATATCTTAATTTTGTAAATGATTCATTGAATCTTATTTAGAAATAATTGCGTAAAAATGAAGCCCACAATCAGTCGGTCACGTGACATTGAACGCGAATCAGAGTGCGACACGTCTCTCCTTGACAGACTGTTTCAAAAGAAGTTTTGCATTACCAATAGACGTACACATGAAGACATATCATGCTATATACATTTCCAGTGTAAGCTGACTTCACATTTTATAGGCTTATTGTACAATGAGAAGTCAGCTTATACCGGAAATATATACCTAGCTTGATATGTCGTCGTGCGTACAAAAATAATGGTCTTGAAAGAAACAAACCGTTTTGACAAGCAAATTTAAATTGTATTTCAATTACGATAATCTTACAATTTGTAATAAAAAAAAAACATACTTTGAGGAAAATTCAGCTCAAAGAACTTTATTAATCGGTTTTCAAAAACTGTCAACTAGTCTACTATATACATCAACTCGCCCTGAGAATTAGAAGGTAATCTATCTAACTCATTTTACATAATAATCTCATTGGAATTTATGAAGATTTTTTTTTTTAATAATTTTATTAAAATGGATATCTTACAAACATGAGTCCTTCTTTGAGCGTGGAGTAATTACTAAGCGGCAAACAAGGATATTAATTTCGCTTTTATCTAAGACGAGTGAAGTGTTTATTCGCTCTAACTTATGTTATTGTCTAGTGAATGAACAGTGGGGCAATTCTCGTAATTTTAAGAACGTTCACAGTCTGATCTCAGTCTCAATCTGTCAAAAAATGCTTAAAATTTTACTACATTTTGACAAGTTTTTGACATTTGTTTGTCGCTGAGATGAGACTGCGACTAGATTTTGAACGTTATAAATTACGAGAATTGGCCTTCAGGACAGGTGTATTTCATTGTTGTGTTCTTCACAAATGTAAAGTGGGATTATGGTACTGTGTTAGGTAAGTGTTTTTTATTTTTATTTAATAAAGACTAAATAAGATACAATAAATGTTAATAGCTTATTTATTAGCTTCTAAAAGCAATCATCATCAATTTTTTGCAAGCTCTGCTTTAAGATGGACTCATACTGAAGCGAATCCTGCGCGAGCGCCAAACGATACAAAATAGTTATAAAGGGATTCGCCTCAGTCTGTTTGAAGATTTAAACCTGAGATATCAAAAAAAATATTGTGGCAATGCACTTCTACCCACAGCGGCAGCGAATACCGCTTAGGTTTGAATAGCACATTCAGTAGCGTCCATCAGCTCCTGCAACATGCAGCCCCATTATTTGTGGGACAGTACCACATTTACACTCCAGGGAGCGTATTATGAAGTATTAATGTAATTATGATTCCAGTCCGAAAAAAGGATGGTGCTAGCGGTCATGTATAGCTCCGTCTCTCTCACACTAGAATCTTGATGACATTAAAACGTTATAAAACGGCACCAGGGCGGCGGCGTGTAAATGAGACCGAGACATGAAGCGACGCTCTTTTTAAGATCGCGATAAAATATCGAACTTATTCACTATACAATTAGGTGTACGCGTTGCGCAGCACGGCGCATCTCCGCATACTTCGACACGCGTTCACTCTCACACTGAAATGATTCTAAACAAGTTCGATTTTGTGTCGCTATCTTAAAAAGTGCACGCAACGTCACGTTGTGTCATGTCTCGGTGTGAACTGACCCTTAGCGTCATTGGTCGTGAAAAGAGATTCTATATGTTTAAAAAAAATATTGTTACAGTGCGTTCAAAGGTGCAGTATACAGTATCCAACCAAGGAGGTCTACAGACAATCTACAACAGATATATATACCAGCTGAGATACATCAGCAAAGATCGTAGAATATCCTGGCGTTGCGTTAACTACAATAAAACCCGGTGCTCGGCGACTATTTTTACGAATGCCAACGACGAAGTTACGGAGCTGTGAGTTTTTTTCTACATGATATTAGCTAGAACAGTATTTAATTAAATATACTATGCGGCAAATACACACAATAGTAGTAATTGTTGCATCGAGCGCAAAGTGCATTAATTACTCACTTTAGCAAGGTGCATAACCTTTTCTTTCAACTACCAATTTACCTACCGTGATGTACCTACTCAAAATAAAAAACTCAAGGTAATGAAAACAAAGTTATCCCGCGACTTTTGCGGCAAAAGTTTATTAACAATATCATTTGCAGCTGTTTTTATACTTTCTGGAGTTGAATTCATAACGCTATCGCTGTCTATTTCCATTTTTTTAAACTTTTCTTGCTAAATATGAAGTATCAAAGTTTTACAATGGTACAAAATGCGCGCCATTTGTTTTTTTGACGTGATAACGTCTTATAAATCGATGAACGCCGGCTGCACGCACGAAAAAGCATGACTCATTGTCACGTTCCGCCTGAGCCGAGCGTGCAAGCGAGAGCCCGGTACAAGCGATAGAGAGGCACTATCGGTCTAAGCGTTCGGCTTGTGACACATCTATCTTTTATGTCGTGACGTTATCACGTAAAATTATCGTCCGTAAACCGACTTTACAGACAACCAATTTTTTTTCACCAAGTTGGTTTTATTCAGCCGATTTTTCTTTTTAGCCAGTTATATCTTTTTGATCTAATGCATAATAAATAAATAATCAAAAACAGTGCATTATTGAAAAACTGTGCAACCATGAGATTTCATATAACATTTCTGCACTGTATTGGTTCTAAGCAAAAAATACGTTCTTTGTGATCGGTTTTGTAGTGATTAATGATAAAATTACTACGTAGTTGAAAGAAAACATACATACATACACAAACACACATAAATAACATTACATCACGCCTTGTTTCCCTGAAAGTTTGTACAAAGGTGAACTTATAGAACACCCACATTTCGCCAGATTAGCCGAATTTTGGGCCGAGGCCATTTAGATTGCTATCGACACGCTATGAAGAATAGAGAGCGAGCCTATCGCCATCAACCGGGCACAAATCCAGAATCCGGGCTGGACACACACATACATACACAAACACACACACATATACATACATGGCAGAGTCCTGGGTGTACGTAGACATACGCACATACAGCATATTTTAAGGAGTGTTTAAGTATCATCGTTAATCACATTTTCCATCATCATGTGAGAAATCAACGCGATATTTGTCTCGCGTTTATCTAACCTAACACACAACTTGGCGATATTTAAAGAGATTTGCGTTTGGGTTTTCCACTGCGAGAAAACTGGCATGTCCTAGAGCCAAAAATTCGAAGGCATCTGACTTCCACGAAACGTCACTGAGGCCGCGTGGTGGATTATGGCCCACCCCCTCTCACAGAAAGCCCTGTGTCCCCGCAATGGCAAAATTATAGGCTATATGATTATGCTGTTTGGTTACACCTGAATTATTTTATTTGTTTCAGAACGTGCAGGCACAATCATCCATTCCACGATAAGAGGATTCTAAGGAAAGTAGGCGTCGGTATAGTTTACTCGAAATTTAAAGAAGCGTCAATAGAATCTGAATGTAAAAAGCATAATCTACTCAGTCCAAGTTTAAAGATGGAAACTGTTTATGTAAAATGAAAGCAATAATTTTTTAAAGTTTTAATTAAAGGCCTGGTAATATTCAGCTATGCTTGAAACCTCACGTCCACGTCCACGTCCCAACTCCTTCGCTTCGTGGGTACAGTACTTTTATCTCACGAAGCGACGTGTGCTTAACTTGTTTGCAAACACGCTGTGAATGTATGCGTGAAGACAAGTAGCGTCAGCACGTAAAACTTTCGTTTCGCAATTGTCTCGGACGGTACCGAGACTTCCTGCGCTTACACATACTTGGTAAACACAAGTAAAGCGCGCGTCGCTTCGTGAGATAAACATAATATTGTAATACTATTATGTTACCTACTCAAGCATTAAGACATCACTATAAAGCCACACATTAAAGGTGTTGAAGATTTTTATGATTTTGTTTTTTTTTTTTTTTCAAAATCGCGGCCACTCATGAGTCCTATACAAATCGATAGCTGACATCAAAACAAACATAGGACCAAACCCCATTTGGTGTCACGTTTCCCACTTAATAACGTTCAAAGTTGATCACGTGACATCCATTTTTTTTTTAACTTGCATACATATGTTGCTTATATTATGTTTGAAAAAATCACTCTGAAAGTATAAAGTAATCAAAAATCAATGCAACAATAAGTAAGCAAGTGAAAAAAAAATGTAAGTCACGTGATCAAGAAAAAGATATCAAATTTATTTTTAGTTTATTGTTTGGTTTGGAAAGCAAAAGAGGAATTCTTTGAGGCTCGATTAAATACATGTTTTTTGATATACGATTTCAGAACTAAAACCGAATGAATTGTTTAATGCAACATTGCGTTTGCATTACCCAATGATAGAAGGTGTTCCTTGTAAAGGGCTTTCCAAGATAGATTCACGATTCAGCGCCACCGATTAATTGGGGCCAAGTATACCCGATGCAATGTCACCGAATGACGAGCCGAATATATCCGATTCAGCATCACCGAATGTCTGGAGCCGAGTATACCCTTTATTTTTTTTTTGTTCCGGTGTGGTAAATCCTCATGGATGTCCGCCGCCCTGTGGTGGGCGGCGGGGTCTGTCAGACTTACTGACTAAAAACCACCGCGGTGGTCCCTTCTTGGACCGCGGAGCATGGGAACTACGCGCCGCCGCCTCGTGTCCTGCTAGATAGGGGGGGGGGGGGGGGGCACGTCCCTCAGGGTCAGTTTCTGGGGGCTGGAAGAGGGCGTTTTCCGCCCTCCGCCGACGCCCGGTACGTCTGCTGCGGTTCGGGAGAGTGGTCTCGACCTCCTCCTTCAACCTTTCCGCAGCCTCCTTCTATGAAATGACGGTTTCACAGAAGGAGTATACCCGACTCAGCGTCACCAAGCGTGACGGGTCAGTTTCGTTCACTGTTTAGAAAGAGCGCAAAGTGCACCTAAAGAAGTTTTCACTTCAAAAACCATTTCACTCGTACCTACGAGCTACGCTATCTTAGGACAATTTTATTGTTATAGTGAATCAAAAGGTGCAGTACACAATGTCAAACCAGGGAGGTCTGCAAGTAATTCACAACAGATTCATATACCACTTGAGATATTTTGGTAAAAAGAATCGTAAGAGACTTTGGCGGTGCGTCGACTACTCGAGTACTCTGAAGTGTCCTGCCAACATTTGTACAAACGAAAACAACCAAATTATAGAAAGGTGAGATGTTCTATTATTATTATATACGTAGCTCAGAACATTTCTAAAAAGAAAGTTAAACTTTAAAAACCAACTACGACAAAAACGCCAACTTAAAAGGACATAAACATCGACGAAGAAACATCGATATTGTTTCTTTTTATGTACAGAGGCCAGCACCACAGATTACTGAATAGTTACTACGTAACAGATACTTCACTCAGTAGAAAATTTCCAATACCTATTACGATAATTGCCTACTCCCTCGCGTCAACAACCACTGTATGCTAAAATGCGCCTAAATGCTCAAGCGTACAGCAGTGATTGCTTCGCACCGCGCGATTCCACAGTAATCGCAGGGCTGCCTCTTCGATAAAATTAAATTAACATAACTTTTTATCTATGTTATTGAGAACTGTGAATATGTTCTGACTTTTATGTGGCAGTTAAAAATTTTATCGTTTATAAAATATTTAACCAACTTAAAAAAAAGGAGGTGATCAGACATACAGGCCAAACTGAGAAGTTTGACTTGTGTGGTTTGTATAACGTTTCTATGTAACAAAATTATGTAAATCTGTGTCTGAAAGGCAAGCTAATGCTTAGTATATACCTATTAAACTGTCAAATTCTAAGTGGATACCGGTGTCCGCACACCTACTGTCTTTTAATTATCTCTCTAATGACGGTATGCGAATGGAAAAAAATTTAAACGACAAAAACTAGTAATAATTTATCACTTACCTTTCTTCATTGACAGGTAAATGGAAAAATGTTAGGTGTTTATCCCTTCTTTTGCTTGATTTACACCCATCTACAGCACATAAGGCACCACACGGCATCGTAATACGCGTACGAACGAACAGCACTATTAAAATTGAACGGCGTGCGCGCGCTTCGCTTGCGAAAACCGCACTGAATTTGATCCGCCGGCGGACCGAGACCGCTCGGCTGGGCGGTAGGCACTTATAGCGCGCAAGTACATGGAGTGACGGAGGCCTGCCAGCACATCAAGCTACCCCCAATCTGTCAAATTTCTTTGATAGATTTTCAACTTTACCACAAAGGTATAAGGTTCATATTCAATTGGGAAAATTTAACAGATTGGGGTAGGTTGATGTGCTGGCCTCTGTACTTATAATAACAAAATGTTATTTAACATTGGTTTTCGTCGTCCTTTGCTTTTGTCGTAATCGGGTAAAAACAGATGAGCTAGATAAAGACGATCGTATTTCGTTTTACTGACAAACGTATTTTGTCACACACGGGGATTACTTCCGCCCCCACCTAAGATTCTTTATTGTTTCCCACTATTTAAATACCTAACATTAAAGAAAACTATGTCACGAATGCGTGCCAATCCCGCGTGCTTGCGATTGTCTACTAATTAATAACTTTTTTTGGTTTTCAGATCATTCACACACAATCATGGGTTCCACGACGAAAAAATCCTAAAAAAAGTTCAACTTGGTATGATTTATTCAATATTCCAAGAAGCTGAAAATAAAGCTGACGGGACAAAGAAAAAACGGCGCGTACCTTGTTCAGTGAATGTGCAGTCTGGAGATGACACAACCTGAACTTATAATATTATAAATTAGTCTCTTTTCGTGTCTAAATCTGTGTGACCTGACCGCGTTCTTTTTCTAAACTACACAAGTTTTTGTTACGGTTTTCAACATAATTTGGAGAATTTATTTGGAAGGTTTATGTGGTAATACATTCATATTAAACTTGTCAAGTCGCAAAACCGTGCGACGCAGGGCGGGTTGCTAGAAATAAATAAATAAAAAATTGTTATAATTGTATTATGCTAAATATTAAACCTCATGAAACTTCTCCATCAAATGTTATGTACTATGATAGTATTTCAATAAAATACAAAGTTACAAAAACAAATACGTCTATTTTTAATTATTTGTCAAATATTATTATTTAACATTCCTATAGAGCTAGGTATAATGTTCCTTATACGAGGTAAATCTTATTCTATCGTACGTTGGTCTTTGTTTGTCATAAGAGAGAAATAGAGTGCAAATATCAATAATAAATGCACAGCTTGTTTACAATAAATTATTTGTACAAGAAATTTTTACACTTTTACATAGGAACTAAAACTTAAATTTTAATGTTTCTACAAAATATTTTGTAAAAATCGGCATTCACAGGATCTACTCTACCGGTGGTTAGGGTTCCAGAGACTATGCGTGCCGTGTCTAGGAGAACTGCTCTCTGTATCTTCTGCCTTGATCCAGCCACCTTAGGACAACCTCATGAGATGTTGGTCGATAATATTGGCCAATCGGCCATTGGCCGTAAGGACAATTCGCCATTAGCCATTATAACATTTTCATGTCGAAAACCTCGTGAGCTAAGAGCGATGCCATACGGGCGTTGCCAATGCGTTGCGTCGTCGCGGCGGCGGCGCAGTGATTTCGACGTAGTGAGTGCTGCGCGAGCGCAGCGGTGACGACGCAACACATTGGCATCGCCCTTAGTCGAGATATTTGATTGGTTGATCTTTAACGAAATAGACGTCATATGGGATCTATCACCACTATACTTACCAAGTTTATTCGCAAAAAAACTCGTCAGTGATTAAAGATTGACCCTAGTACAACCTGACAACATCACATTTTCGGAAACTAGATCGAACAAATACTTGTAGTAAGATACCTCAGAATCCACGTTCAAGACAAGTTGTTAGTGGATAATCCTGCGCACTTGGTTATTCCGTTGCACATCAAGTAGTAAATATTATTACGTAAAAAGTCAAGAATCTATATAAATTAATAACAAATTATGTATGCAGGTTAAATGCACTTTACACTTACTTTACTTCACAACTATGTCGAAAATTCGTTTCCTATCACATAACCCAAAATACGTACGTATAATGCCGGGTACAGATTTGTGAAACGTAACATGAAATGTAACACATTGAAACAAATTTGTGTGGTTTTTGTGTGAAGGTGGTATCACCGGGAGCATAAGCCTGTAATGTAACAATACAAGATTCCACTGTAAAGGCTAGGGCTTTGCAAGTAGACTGCTAGGTAGTGTAGGAGATAATTGAAACCAGCAGGATACGTTAATACATATAACTAAAGAAAGGTAAGGGCGAATTAATTAATTAATTATAGGCGAATGCTCCGGAAGCGCCTTTACATTTCATGTCGCATTGCATTTTGGACAGCTTATTTTTGATTATTACAATTCATGTTAGATACGTTTCGCCAATCTATCCCAGATATAAGTCAAAACACTTGCTCGAGGCGTGTTACTGCATAACTTGTTCATACATACATTATTTAGCCTTTCTAAATCTATAGTGACTGATAAATACCTAGGTACAGATACTAAACTTAATACCTCTGACGCTGCAACGAGTTACGTATCGACATATATGTAGGTGTTTAGCAGAACAGACTTAGTTCGGTTTAGATGTACAGAGGCCAGCACATCAACCTACCCCAATCTGTCAAATTTCTTTGATAGATTTTCAACTTTACTACAAAGGAATAAGGTTCATATTGAATTGGAAAAATGTGACAGATTGGGGTAGCTTGATGTGCTGGCCTCTGTACAAACTGGTACTGCTTGCAACTTCAGAGGTATCTTTTTGGCGCAACCGTTTAGCTCAAAACTGCCTAGTTGTTTATATTAATAAAAAACCTTACATATGTAAGTACCAATGATGCTTACAAAACATTTGTATTGCATTAGTTTTACTGACGAATCTACTAATATAATTTTTACAATAGAATTGTCTAACTTACTAAACTACACCCTGTATTTATCACATACGTTTCTCCAATACACCTATCTTGTTCTAACTTACAATTTACGTATTTGGTTGTCCTTTTCATCCCTATACTTCGTAAATTAATTTTAATTTTTCAATGTGTAAAAATATTAGTCTGTATTAACGCTAGGAACATCTTCATTCAAACAAAAACATTTCTTTAAGTGTTCATTGTAGACTTGCACTGTTCCAGTGAAGCCACTTCAAAATCACAAAGCCTTGTCGCCATCCTTCACTTTAAGACACACGTAATAAAGTGTATTATTCTATATCATTAGAAAACCGTCATCACTGCGCTGAGCCAAACATGATTTCCGCACAAATAGTTCAATAGGCACCACTATAGTGATCATCACAGTCTGGTGATGAACAAGTCCTGTGCGGTGGGTCGTGGCTTCACGTTCCGGCTGCCCAGTCGCTCGGACACGATCCTCACCACGTAGTCGGGCAACAGGCAAGCTATCACCACCGCTACGTTGAGGAACCAGAACGATGGCGCGGATATCAGACGAATGTACGTGCCGAGGACGTCGCCGTCATATTGGCTAGAATTAAAAAATATGTTTGGTCAGGCCTAGATTCTAAAATCTACTTAATAAAAATCTAAATTCATTCATTCAGACACCACATAGCCTAGCTAGGTAGACAGTGTAGCATATATAGATCTAGAAACATACAATTGTGCACAAGAGTTTATTTTCAACAGACTGAAAAAAAAGGAGGAGGTTCTTAATTCGACTGTTTTTTTTTATCATGTTTGTTACCTCAGAATCGTTATTTATGAACCGATTATCAAAATGTTTTTTTTTATTTGAAGGGATATACTTTCAGATTAGTCCCACAGAAATTTAATCAAAATCGGTTCATTAGAAACCAAAATTACTGTTAAAAAATCAAGTAAACGAAATTGCGTGCTTTCCTATGACTTTGCAGTGGTGGCTTAGTGGAATTGTAATGGATACATTGAGTGGATTAACTTTTTAATACTTACATGTAAATTAAAGAGTAGACGGTATTGAAGGCAATGTAGAGCAGTACGGACCCAATGACGGAGGCCACGAAGATAAGCGTGTGGTAGCGAGCTTGCAGCCACAGCTTGAGGTTCACCACCACTGTCAGTAGGTGGAATGTCGCTGCACCGAAACACCTGAGGGGAATCACGTCATGTATTTAAGGCCGCTTGCACCCCAATCACTAAATTCGTTTAGCGCTAAACATATTAAAAACATCATTCTCAGAGTGAAGTGTTTTAAACACTTTGCATTTAGTGAGTTATGGTGGGAATGTACAGTCTGGGGTTTGAAAAGTCTCTACAGTCTTTGAAAGTCTTGGGACACGAGACAACCCACGATCAACGTCGTAATCTAGTTAATTTTGGGCCAATGTATCAATACAAAAAGCAATTTGTTTGTGATTTTTGTAATAATGCCACCGGACAAGAAAAATACTATCGTTTCAAACAGATGTCGATTTGAGTGTGTATAAAGCTTTGTAAAAAAGTTCCAAACTTTCAATACGTGATTTTAGCAAGAATTTTAGGTATTTTTCTGGATTAATTTTCTTTCAAACGGTCCGTCGGGTTCTTTGTGTACTAGGTTCGGCATTCATTTTTCCAAACCTGGCGTTTGGATACGAGAGATATTATCAAAAAGTCTGCATTACAGTTCTTCCGCAAAAGCAAGTGCAGTTCTCCTAAAATTCGAAGTAAACGAAACGAGACATCCCGGGACCCAAACCGTACTGGTAGTAGGTACAGTCCAACAAATGGTATAGTACAGTAGGCAGGCAGCTAATTTTTAAACAATGTTGTGAGTCTGCTGAGTTGTCAACTGTCAAGTATTTTACATCATGAATGTGTTCTAAGCTTAAAAAGTTATACACACAAATATTGGCAGTTCATAGATAAATAATTTTGCCTGTATACCAAACTCTTTGTTCGACTGTCCACACGGACAAGGGGTTAATGTACAAGAAAGATTAAGTACCAAAGGTACGGCTTATGCGGTAAGCAGGCAATGAAAATATAATAATATGTAGGTACACGACACCGAGAAGATCACAGACAATCTATATTAATAAATCGGCAAAACCAGAACTTAACGACAGTGTTATGTCAGGAACGTTCACATTCTAATTTCAGTCAAAAATATCTCTAATTTACATACATTTTGTACATGTATATCATAAACATACACATTATCATTATCCCTGAGATGAGATGGCGACTAGATTTTGAACGTTTTTAAATACGGGAGACAGCTTTCTGCAAGGTAATTACGTAACACACAATCAGTAAGTAGCAATGGCTTTTATTTTCATTCATTGCGTTGCTTACGTTGTTGAGCAGACTAATTTATCGGTCATATTCTTAAGCATTTACGAAAAAAAAAAAATAAGTACAAAAATCGTAATTTGGTTCATTTTTGTCATTTGGAGGTTTGGTTTTAAGACGTTCGCAATTTTAAATTAACGAATAATAAGCAAAATCCAAATGAATGTACTTAATTGTCACAAATATCCATGATATTTTGTTTTATACGCACTATATTTTTAAAGTGTGGTACAGACACCAGCACATCAAGCTACTACAATCTGTCAAATTTCTTTGATAGATTTTCAACTTTATCGCTAAAGCATAAGGTTCAAAGTTGATTGAGAAAATTTGACAGTTTCGGGTAGGTTGATGTGCTGGCGTCTGTACCTACATAATTTTGTTTTTATGAAATAAATAATTTTTATTATCATTATTATAATGATTTTTGCTACACAGGCGGACTTAATGCCGATATTGCGCGATTAACGCTTACAATGCTTTTTGATTATCTATGACACTTCACATGTAAAATCAGTCGCAAAACTTTCACGCTTAGGTGATTTCTTTTACTTTATACTACAATGCAAGTGCTGACTATTATATAGAACACGTGAATCAAGTGTCTTCCCCGTGACATAGTTGATAAGAAAGACGTTATTGGACGATTTCTTAATTTATTATAGTTACTTAGCAGTTTAAGTTATATTTAAATTTTAGGCTAGATTGTATTGTGAATAAAGTAGGCACCGGCTGTGATACTTTACAATAAAAATTGTGATTTCAGCTTGTAGTTTTCGGTGGTCAATTCCCACGGCGGTTGCTATATAAAAATCGGTCACTGACAAAAAGCCGCTTTCGGGTTACATTTGTGCACTTACCACAGATCTATAGGGCGGCCATCAAGGCTGATAATAGAGTACTTGATAGTGAAGTACGCAAACCAGTACAAGACTAGCGAGTGGTACGTCGCGGATACACACCACGCGAGGAAATAGGGCCACGACATCAACTTGTTCTTCCTTATGTCCTTGTACAGCGCTGGGTTGCTGGAAACAAAAAAGTATTACTCCTCACAAACACACACACCTCCAAAATTTAGAAAGTACATAATGATCTACCTAGCCTTATCATAACTATACGGTAGGCTTCCAGCCTTACCAGACGCAACTGAATAGCAGTATTTTACACGGAGTGACTGCCTATCTGACCTCCACAACCCAGTTATTGGGTAATACTTAAAACATGTATGAATTGAAAAAGTCACATCAGCATTTGCCCGGATTTGCACCGACAACCCCGTGCATGTGAGCCGTTTGGGTCATCATTGATTAATTATACTTAGCGATAATAATATAATATGCCGTAGGTATACATACTTGGCCAAAGTATCAGCCGGCCAGGTCTGTTCCGTGACAGACAGGAGCAGGACCGGAAGTGACGTAAAAAACAAGTTGTAGAACGTCAGGTATAACGAGTCGAAGATCGACTGCGTTGAAAATGCTGTGTGGATTTGAAACAGGACCTGCGGATTATAATTATATAAAATTTATTCAATTTTAACATTTGTTTGTATAATTTTATTGTAAGTAGGTAGTAAAAAAAGAGAAAAAAAGAAAAGGTGTACACATTAAAAATCCGGCCAAGTGCGCGTCGGACCACACACCCAGAAATAGTCAAAGTCGGAATGAAATCCGAAGAACAAACTTGACATTGCAGTTGACATTTATACATGATACATTGTACGCACAATTTTGAGAGATTTACCATGTTATTTTAAGACCATAGACTTACATGTTTTAATATGTCGCATCCACACGGTACAGTTTGCTACCGGATCTATAAATGTCTACTACCACCTACCAAACGACCAGGCAGTTCATGTCACCTATAAAAACGGTAATGTTTTTTTCTTCAAATATGACAAATAAGCTTACCATAACATTCCCAAGGACTAGATTCTTATAGAAAAAGTATTGTATTAGCGTGGCTAGTCTCTGGTTGTACCAGTGTCCCATCACTAGCAATATTTTCTTGATCATCGCGAACTTTGTGAAGGCAAAGTCTGCAGATCTGTTGGAAGACAGACAGTCAAAATAAAAATGGAGCTTAGTTTACTAAAACAGCCAAAACATGGTCTGCAAATGGTAGGTTCGAAATAACCGCAGAGTGAGATTTTTAGATTTATCACTGAGGAGCTGAAAATAACCGCAGAGTGAGATTTGTAGACTTATCACTGAGGAGCTGAGAACGATGAATTGAACCTCTTCGAAACAAAAACTTATTATCACTAGGCTAATGGCGCAGCACTGGCTGCTCACCACAACGCCATTTGTCATGGAACGAATTCTCAAGTCATAATGAACGAACAAGGAAAAAAATCTATCAATCTACCTGCCAGCCTGGTGTCCCTCTCGCCCGAGTATGCCGAAGCCAACATGCGCCTCCTGTATCATGGAGATGTCGTTGGCTCCATCGCCGATGGCCGCTGTAATCGGCCGCCCGGGACTGTTCTTTATTAATTTTACTATCTGCCAAATTAAGTTTACATACATAAATAAACTCACACCTTTTTCATGGGGTATGCAGAAGCAACAGAACGCCACCTCCCACGATGTGAGAATTAAAATTGCTTGTGTACAATAACATTCAATGTACTCAGCGTATCGCAGTCCACTGCTGGACATAGACCTCTCCCAGGCTGCGCCACAACACCCTGTGAGCCGCCTTCCACATCCAGTCTGTCCCACTGCGCCACCTTCTTTAAGTCGTCCGTCCATCGTCGCTAGCCCCCCCCCCCCCCCCCCACACACTACGCTTGCCAGGCCTCGTCCCACTGGCCAGCGGTCCTTCGAAAAATATGGCCAGGGCACTGCCACTTCAGTTTCCTTACTCTGCACGCTATGTCGGTAACTCCGGTTCTAAAATTCGGTGGCGCATTTTATCCAATAGTGTAATTCTCACAAATACATGTTTCGAGCGGAATGTTCCACTGTGAACTCAACTACAATTTAAGGTATGATAATCATAGTAAGCAATCCAAGACGTGATTCAAGAAACTTCGGATAATTATTTTAAGCTCAACTTGAACGGATCGAAAATCAGCCAGTCAGTCAGCAGGACTAATCATTCAATATCCGAGCAGTCCATAGATCATAGTTCCCTGGTAGTAGTTCTCTGATCATAGTTACGGCTTTATTAGAAAACTTTTTTTTAGCATATTTTGAGTCCCACGGCTGGGCAAAGGCCCCCCCTTTTTTCTTCCAAACCCTGACTTGTGCGATTTTTGGCCATGTTGGCCCTGCAAACGTTATCAGATCGTCACATCGCCATTAGAAAATTTATTTCATTTTATTCATTATGGACAAAAAACAGTTACATACTTAAGAAAAACACAAACACACAGGAATTCGTGTAATCTTATTAACATACCTTAGCTTTCTGTATAGGCGACAGTCGACAACACAAAACCGCATGACAGTTAATCGCTATATCGACAAAAGCAGGTGCGTATGCCGTGTCCAACACTTGGGACATACTGGTCCCATCGACCACTAGTGTCAGGTCTCTATAACTCGGCTCGCTGATGATTCGTCTGCACTCAGTCAAGTGTGCTTGTAATGTTGGGTCATCTTCAACGCCTATTAGAAACATTCTTCTGTCGTTCTCTGAGATATGTGCGCAGGATTGGGCGACGTTTATCGCTGTTTCTACCTGAATTGAAAAAAGAAATAAAATCATTTATTTATTAACAGAGTTCTTGAAACAAAGAACAAAAATTTAAAAAAGTGAAATGCAATCCATTTCAGAATTATTGCCAGACGGCATTCTTTCTACTTTTCTATTGAACCTCTAAGAACAAGTGACGGATAAGTATGTAACAAACAATTTCAAAATAATTTATATTTTGTATTCATAAGGCCGATTTTTCAATCGACATAATTATAATTTTTATTCGTGGAATAAAATTGACGTCTGACAGATTTTGTATGGAAGAACTGTCAAAAATTAAAAATTATCCCTCGGATAAAATTATCTGGCGTTGGAAAGGTAAACAAGTAATTGAAAGATATTTAAGTGGTATAGTTGACGATACATGTTGAAAAGATATCCTAGTACTTGTTACCGCATCGCTAGACTGCACGCGTGTCAACTTTTAAAAGGTACCGTTTTATAAACAGACTTTTTTTATAAGCCCAGTTTTGTCTCGCTGCAGGGCAAACGCCACTCACTTTAGCGTTTAATATATGTAATGGTGCTACGACCGTATGCTAAATACCCGCTTTGATGTGGAGATACGGACACCAGCCCATATTACCTATTATACCCCGCTTAACTGAGACGTTGCCTGAGGTAGCAGCGCGGTGCGGGAGGGGTGTGGTGACGTGATGCGAGAGCGAGCGTGATTCGTCAACTTGTGACAACTATCACCCCTCCCGCACCGCGCAGCTACCTCAGGCAACATCTCAGTTAAGCGGTCGGATTATAGTGCTACGACAGAAAAATAACAAATGAGGTCTGTTTCCACTAAAAGCTCGATGACTCCATAGACTTAACAAACACCTTTCTAGATTTCTAGCCATAATTACAATCCGTACTATTTTATTATCGTCAACATTCTTATCACCGGTTTATCGTTACTATTAAGTAGTAGGTGTTATAATCGCATTTGGTAATTGATACCGCGTTTTTTTTTTTTTTTTGTAAGTTCATGCTTAGAATACGATAATTTAGGAGAAAATCAGTTTTGAATTTGGCAATCTTTAATCAATTTTATCAACACACGTTTTGTTGAAACACTAGGGCCATGAGGTCCCAGTGTCCACTTGGTTTTCCGAGATATCGCAAAGCGGTTGGGCGACTCTCCACGTGATCAGAGGGCTGGCCTATTTCTTGGCCAAAGAATCAGCATCGCCGTACAATGTGGCAATGCTGCCAGCCTTTTGGGCACTGTTCCTGTTGACAGCGATGAATGATGACAAATTTTTTGATGCCCTATGATTATTTTTTCTTATATTTACATAATTATTATTATTTTATCATAATCATACATGTTTTTTACGACACTGTAACATTCGATTATTATGACACTCGCTTACAGTATTTTGATTAGATATGTTTACATGTTTGCCAAGTAAATACTATAATATTATAATTAACAAGCTTATACTCTAATTATCACACTTACCATTTGGCATTTTGGCAGTTTGCGAAAAACTCGTAAGTGTTTTTACAGACTGTCTTTTGGTAAAAGGAATGCTTAAAGCTAATCTAAACCATCTTACCCAACCATGACTGACACCCTTTTTTAACCGACTGGCGTAGAAGGAGAGCATTGTTAAAATAGCGGGACCTTAGGGGTGTTAATGCCACTGCATTCTCACTCTCTCTACCAGTCACCCTCGGTTGCCTTGGTAACTTTGTGTAAATAATTTCATCACCACTGCTCTCAAAACGGTGAAGGAAAACATCCTGAGGAAAAACCAACATTCATGCTAGCACAAAAAATTCGTAGACATGTGACATCCACCAACCCGCACTGGGCCTGCGTGGTGGATTACAGCCTACTCCCTCTCGAAGGGAGGAGGCCTATGTCCCAGCAATGGGAGCATTATAGGCTGATTATGAATATGATAATATGGACGCTCGTGTTTAAAAATACCATATACAGGGTGAAATTGAAAACATGCGACAAATCGAAATGGGAGATTGTACTCATCATTATGAACAACTTTTACTATGAGACCAAACCTGAAATCGCGAAAAAAAAAACAGCTGTTCCCTACATTTTGACGAGTTGTGCGAACATAAATGTAGGAAACAGCTGATTTTTTTTTCGCGTCCCGTAGTAAAAGTTGTTCATAATGATGAGTACAATCTCCCATTTCGATTTGTCGCATATATTCAATTTCACCCTGTATAGGACTATACTGTTGCGGTCTACTTGCTGGATAGTATCTCTAGCTTCTGACTCGTATGGAAACGCGCTCCCTTGCCCCATAGGTTCCTCAAATAACACCGTATTATAGTTTTTCGTTCGTGCTCTTGTTATTTGCCTACTATTACGCTATAATATTCGTCACCTTATCTCCCGTTAACACCCAGGTCTTGATCCCGGCTCTCCGCAGCGAGGCGAGGGTATCGGCCACGTCGTCCTGCAGACAGTCCTCGACGCCGGTGGCGCCAACTAGCGTCAGTTTTCTCTCTAATGCTCTGTATTGTTGCGTTACTTGTCGTAACGCGTCTGCGCTCTTGCCGTCCAAGCGCTTGATCGCTGTAATGATAAAGATAATTTATTTTGGAAAACAATAGCCCTGACACGTTAAATGACATTTCGTATAATTCCTGTGTTGTATAATACTAATTTTGGTGTGTAACTAAAATAACAAGTCCCCCAAAGCCGTCAAAACAGGACGCCAAGTCAAAATTTTTGTGTAGGCTGATAATACAGGCTAGTAGTGAATCCTCGTCGTGTCTTAATGTCTACTTTGGCCAAGAGGGGTCCAGGGCTGCGTGTGGGTGCCGCTATAAAGTATACACATACCTACAAACATACCCACGCCTTCTTCAAATGTAGGTAGGCAAAACTACAGAACACCACCTGCCGGTCGATTCTGTTAGAATCTCACCGTGAGAAGTTAGGTGAAGTGAGCTGTCATTCCATCTGATACTAGGGATTGACACTAATGACAGCCCACGTCACCTGAGTTGTCACGGTGAGATTTTTACAGAATAGCACTACTGCTACGATCCTTAAATACTTGTTTTGCTTCGTTTACGTTTGCCATACATATGGTATATCACTAGTCTATTATTCGGTTTATTTTCTCCATCTAACTTCAAAAGAGCTTACTCCCAGCCAGCTAATTTACAAAACAAGTGGTATTTTGACTAACCATCCGCAACTCTTTTATACTCCTCTTCAGGCACTTCCCGGTACGCAACGGCTAGGGTCCTCAGACCCTTGTTAGCGAACGCGTTGATATCTCGGTCGGTCTCTTCTATCAGACTTGTGTTTGTGCATAGAGGGAACACAGAACTTTCTGCTCCCTTGCAGAACAACCAGATCTGGGAACGCGGTTAAAAAGAAGTCATTAAACTGTGATAGTTCCGAAAAACAATGTTACTATGGAAAATAAAATAAAATATGTGTTTGATGAAGTCATAATTTAGACTTGTTCGCCTCACAATAATCGAGTATTTTTTTTTCAAATTGTTACACATTATTTATTAGTTAAATTATTTGTATTTTCGTTTCATAGTAACGCGGATGCGACGAGAGGGGCCCGTGGCTAAATATTAACAGCCGCACAGGTCGATCGGTCAGGTTAAGCTACGCTTGCCGCGGTTGGTCTGTGGATGGGTGACCATCTTTACATACCGAGACCCCTCCGTGCATTGGAAAGCACGTTAAGCCGTTGATACCGGCTGTCATTCGTGGATCTTTGACAGTCGTTACGGGTAGTCAGAAGCCCGAAAGTCTGACAACCAGTCTTACCAAGGGGTATCGTATTACCCAGTAACTGGGTTGTGGAGGTCAGATAGGGAGTCGCTCCATGTAAAATACTGGTATTCAGCTGCATCCGGTTAGACTGGAAGCCGACCCCAACATAGTTGGGAAAAAGGCTAGGCTAGATGATGAGTAACGCGGATGCGACGGTAAGTTTTACGGTGATGATACATGTTTCAATCATATCAATGAAAACTGAAACTTTTCGTAATAAATATATTGTCCTCCAGACCCTATTTCGGCCATAGCGGCTGATCTCAAAAGTGGGTAGCATTCGGTGCGGGAGTTTTAAAGTGCACAAGTGTGTGCGCCGACACAGGTGCACTCTCTCTTCCCCTTATTCTCGAAATCCGATGGGACGGCAATCACACTTTGCCCGACACGAGAATCGAACCCGGGACTCCACGCTATAATTTACAAAAAAAACAGCCTACCTTCCCATCCTTATCCCTTAGAATAACAGACATCCTCTTCCTCTCCGAAGTAAACTCAATAACCTGCAGTCGCTCATACATCTCCGTATGGTCGCCCACTTTCACCACCAGATCGTTGCCTTCTTCACCCAGAAACGTCACTCCGTACCTCTCGGCGACTTCTACGAGAGCCTTCTCATCAGGACTACTGGCTTGGTAATCCATTTTGTTACCGTTCTCATTTATTATAGTGTTCCAAGTAACATTATCTATTACTCCATTAGTGCCATTAGATGCAGTACTTGTCTTGACTTTCTTTCTCTTAAAGAAGTTCATAAGCTGCAAGTTACTGGTGACTGAGAGACGGGCGCTCAGCTTCTTCATGTCTTCGCTTGACACTTGCACTGAGTGGCAAAGGGCGAGGATTTTGAAGAAGAATTTGATGTCTGTCTGAAATAGAAAGGGAGTGTTATTTACATAGATAATCTCAAGGCTTTTCTTATGGAGGCAGAAACTACAGAACAGCACATGGTACGATCTATACAGGGTTTAAGGCGCAAACCGTTACCACAGTATAAATATGGACAGTATGAACACTAGGCCTATTTTTTGGAATAATTACCTACGCTCCATTGGAGTGTTACTTGGGGTTGGGTTGTCACTCCTAATGTTTGTAAAATTAAAAAGTGTTTATTAGAACGAAGTTCTTTAACGCGTCTTGCGGTAGGAGTTGACTGGTAGAAATCGTCACGCGAAAAAGCGTTTATACATGTTATGCCCCCTCCGACTTTCTCCTTTGATCAAAATGTAAATCCAAGATGGCGGCTGCAAATATTTTAAAAATTTTCGTCATGGGTATCGTTTTCATGGTTTTCGAGAGTGCTAAAGTCGATAGCGAAGTCCCTCAGCGTAGAAATTGGTCCAAGGTTATTTAAAAAAAATCTGCTGTTTCACACAAAAGTGTACTTACACGGTCTAAATGTACCTTTAGAAGAGATTCATATTTTGATCAACATGTCAGGTTGTACCTGACACATTGAATTTCGGGGCTACCATAACGCATTCACCTTAACCTTTTCAAATGGCACAGTATAATTCTGCTTTCATTTCCAAGAAAAATGTCTGTCTGTCTATTTGTCTTAAAATAAAATTTAATGGGTAATTTTGGCTAACATGGCAACCCTAAATTCACTCACACAATAAACAGGCGCCGCCATTACGAGACACAGTTTTGTCATAGCCGAAGTTCCGTCCGTCTTTTTTTATGTCTATGACCACTATTAATCAAGTTGAAACTACTCATAGGGTAATTGATATATCAATTAGCAGTATATTTACTAATGTCTGCTGTTGCTACTTATCCCCATTTTATTGATAGTGCACGATTTATGTCGATTGAATTCTAAATAACCTGATTTCTGCGGTCATAACGAGATAGTGGGCAAAGCAAGTTAATTAACTTTCATCATTTTATAGAAACATAAATATTGCTATATATAAGATATTGGCGTCGATTCCCTTGTTCACAAACTAAGTTCAGTGCATCCTTTTCTTTCTATTTCATTAAGAAAAGGACAGAAGATAAATTTTAGTTTAGTCCTGTACTCCTGTCAAATTAAGATAATCCATAGACAAGTTTAGACGTGATAAAAAAATTGGCTACTAAAAATACATCAATTACATCAGGCGCTGACTAATTTGACAGGATTGAACTAATATTTATCTTGGGTGAAAATAGATTATTTGCAAAGATAAGATTTACCTATAGGCCGACCGCTTAACTGAGACGTTGCCTGAGGTGGCTGTGCTGTGCGGGTGTCACAAGTTGACGAATGACTGAGCTCTCGCATCACGTCACCCCCCCCCCCCCCCCCGCACCGCGCTGTTACCTCAGGGAACGTCTCAGTTAATCGGTCGGCCTATAGTTCATATCTTTCATAGAGATAAAAACATTTTTTCAGGGTTATTCCGTACTTTTCAAGTACGTGCAGCACTGAAATTCGTACTTATAGATAAGAGATCAGTGTGGCAAATCGTATTTATCTATCTAATCCACTACATCAGTCAATCATGTTGCACTAAACATGAAACACCCTTGTCATGGCCGGCCATCAAACATAGTTTAGTCTTTCTAACAAAAGTCCCAATATTATTCTGATATTTTGTAATATAAATTGATCAGAAAGCTATATAATGTATTATAGTCTAGGCTAGGGGTGGATTACGGTCCACTCCCTCTCACAGAGAGGACGGAGGGTCTGTGTCCCAGCAGTGGTCCACAGCCGACGAGAAAGCGATGGTATGAACTATTTTCTTGCTCAAAAAACGGAAAAATAGATGACCTACATCAACAGATAGCACCATCCACGAAGACGCGCCCCACTCTTCTTCCTAATCGCTTACAGTACAAGTGTGCAACATTCCGCTAGTGTTTTGGTTTTGTCGATATGTCGCAGCCAACTGGTTAAGTTAGCCGTTCAGTTAACTGCCTGGCCTTTAGAAGTAGTGCTCGCCTCGCTTCCTCCCTCGGCTCGCACGCGGTTGATCACAGTTCTAACCTAACCTAACCCACTTGTTCGGGGTGCAATGCCTTAATTACTGCGACCAATTCGGCTTGCGCGTGATTGGTTACAGACTTACAACCTAAACTGTAATTGAATATCATTCAGGCCGTTAGTTGAACGGCCGCCGTTTAGTTGAAAGGCTAGGCGGTTAACTGAACGGCTAATTTAACCAGTTGGCTGCGACAGATACACACTGATTACTTATTAGTGTATCGAAAAAAAATAACACTCGTAGAATCAACAAGCGATAACCACTAGCGATTAGGAGGAAGAGTGCGGCGTCGTGGATTGCACTAACTGTATTTTACATTATAATAATAGTTTATAGCTGACTGCGAGAACTTGCTCTTTTGACTTTTCTGGAGCGAGAAAATAGTCGATAGTTAGTCGCTTCCTTGTCGGCGCGGTTTGACAGATGCCTAGGGGCTAATCTATAATATACCACAGATATTACAAAAAACTGACCTGAAACACATCTACGGGCTCATCAAACCTCTCCACATCATAGAGCTTGGATTCCTTCTCCTCATACATTTGTCCCTTGATGGTGCATGATTTGAACACCATGAGGTTCTTGGTGAGAGTGCCGGTTTTGTCCGAGAACAGTACTTCCACTTGTCCTAACTCTTCGTTCAAGTCTGATGTGTTCGCTGCTGCGGGTCTGCCCGTCTCCTCACAACGGAGGTCTTTGTCCCAGGCTATGAATAAGGATCCTGGGGAAAAGTGTGTTATGATATGAATGAGGCAAAATCAAACTAAACACAGATTTTTTTCGGTGAGAGATGTAAGAAATTGCGACTATTGTGCGTTTGCTGAACACGGTACTAACTCTCGAATATAATTCCGATAGATCGACATTGGTCAAACGTCAGTTGGTTGAGTTAAACGTCAGGGATTGGCTAGACTCAGCGAGTCCAGCCAATCAATGACGTTTGACTGACAATTCCAATGTCGATCTATCGGAATTATATTCCAGAGTCAGTACCCAGTCAAGACATTGGAACGGCTCCTATCAGGGCGAAATTCAAAGACCGCTCTTTGACTTTACTTTGTAAGGAAAGTTAACGTTTCATACCAATTTGAACATTGTTCGTAGTCATACGAAACTCTTGTTGACATTCTCTTATTCGAATATGAACATTATTCACATCGAATTAAGGTTCATATTAGAACGAAACGCTGATTTATCAAAGTAAAGTCTAAGTGAAATATGAGAATCTTCACCTTAGTGTATCTAACTCGTATATTAGAGTTATTACGCGCAATTACAACATAGCATGCATAAAGCAAATGTTTTTATTTATGGTCGCAAACCAAACTTTTATTATCTCAAATCTCATAAAACAAAGTAAACTTACCAATAAACTTATACAGCTCTATAGTGACGTACAGCGACATAGGAATAATATAATAATAGAGTAACAGAAACGAGAACAGATCTTGAAGAACATAGCTTAATGGAATCGGGTATGGGGCCCCAGGACCGAGATATAGATCCCTCTCTGTATTGTGTAACTCGATCAATAGCTTTGCGATCAAGGAGGCCAATATTTCGACGACTAGAAGACCTATAAAGTAGAGGAGGGACCGGTTGATCGCCAGTTCGCTTGACGAGAATTTATTCCCTGAGTATTTTGAGTTGAGAGCCAGTTTTGTTTCTTCACCTGTAACAGAAGGTGTTTCGTTAAATATTTAAGATATAGGGATTCATTCAGCTGCATTCTTTTAGACTGGTAACTGACCTCAAAATAGATGGGCAAATGGTGATCAAGTAATTTAGAAAAACAAGTGGTCATCATCAACTTTCTTACATAAATTTCTATCGAAGTCTATATATTCATCTTCCTTCTGCAACATTCAACGTTGTTTAAACTTACCGGTATAAACAGCGCATCCTATAGCCCACTCTGTGTTCTTGACCCGGGATCCCCTGAGCATCAGGTTATCAGTGGTGAGCACCAGGCTGTCCTGGTAGGGGATCTCCAACCTTCCGTAGAACGTGTAGAGATCTGCCACAGGGTTGGGCACCTCTATCCGCATACCTTGCGGGAGAATATCTAAGGAAAAATTTGTGTATAGGTAGAACGATTTGTTTTTTTTTTTACTATGCAAAGGCGAGTTCTTTTGGTCTTACTATGAGCTGTCATCAATTCTTTAATCGACGCACATAGAATCAGAGGTATAGTTGCTTTTTTTATATATGCCATTTTTGGTTCGTAACTATCGTACATAAGTTACAGCAGCCTTTGTGATAGCTGGAGTCTATACTGGGCTGACTACAGTAGGCGTAGAAAAACCTTTACCATGGTTAATACCTTGTCATATCATACAATGCAAATGGCGACATCAAAAACGGCGCGTCACAGCGACGTGCGACGTTGTGACGCGTCACAAGTGATAAGACAAGACGTCACGAGTTTAATATGATCAGTCCAATGACGTATTATATTCATTGGATCAGTCATACATTTCTAATGTTGTTGAATATTGAGATAAGGGTTTAATGGGCAGATTAATGTATCTTTGTGAAGTACATGTGTTTTGAGATAAGCCTTTTGAGACAGATCGTTGTTATTTACCTTAAGATAACGTAAGTGAGCGAGTAAGGATGACAATGAGAAGTGAGTTTGCGATGATCGCACAAATAAAAGCACGTATGAGATTCCAAATACCTTTATTACCACAATCACAAGATGACGAAATGTACAACACACGCGTATAATAAAATTACTTATCTATATTATATTTTAGTATTTATAAATATTTTACAGCTTAATTGGTTTATTTTGGCTTCTGCGTGAATAGAAGTTTAAAAGTACCTTATCATTCATAAAAGTCCGGTTACTAAATCCGGTACACAGTTGTGATAAAAAAAATCAACCTGCCATGAAGTATGAAATGATTTTTAAAGGGCGATTTTATAAAATTATTTAGGCAATTCTTCAAGTTTTAATAAAGATAATTAAATGTTATTAACACAAAAGATCACAAAAACAGATAACAGATGACAACATATAACTGAACAATGATAAATAAATCACAGTTACATAAATTTGATACCTGGTGTAAAGCCCAATAATGGCGGGGGTACCCTCAAAGTCTTCAAGTTCGTCTCTCCATCGAGGTTGGCAGTAGTTACGAAGCATTTCCCCTTCTCTCCTGCCGAGCACAGCAGTACCAAGTCTGCTGGAACCTCCTTCCCTCGCCGCACACGGACGAGGGTGCCTGGCGCGATCGAAGAGTTGCGGACCTCGTTGATGACGCCTTTGTGGACTATCTCCACTGTCGAATCATAAAATGTAAGTTAGAATGTTATTCAAATACAGGTAAACCAAAAAAGGTATGCGCTTCGGGAAACTTCGTGTTTCCGAATTAGTACAAACGTAGTGTCACAGAGTTACCCCCTACCATACAGAGATAAAACTTCTAAGTTTTGTACTGCCGCGCTATGCGTGCACCTATCATTGCACTTTTGAAGTTTTCTTTGGAAGTGCATAGAGTTGCCAATCTATAATTTTGTAATCATGATAATACAAAAAATAGGCAAGTACTGCTATAATTGTAACAGCTCTATTATTATATCTCATTTTCGCGCGTTCATATTTCCGAAGATAGACGATGATCCCCGAAGCGCATACTTTTCTTGGGAAATCTGTAGTTAAAGACAATAAACGGGTTCAAGTTTTTTTTTTTTTAAAGTCCTTGATCTTATAAAATGGCGGCCACGCATGAGACCTATATAAATCGATAGCAGCAGCTGACATCAATACAAACAGTGTCAGGCATCTTAAAAGCACTTTGTTTTATGTTGGTATGATAGACAGTTAGAAGGACATAAGTTTATTGGAGAGTAATATAATAACTATTGATCGTTATTGTTCATCCTTCCGCCCTTATTTCAAATTATATGGGGCCAGCGCAGTAATGTCTTTTTCTTACAATACATATTTCGTTATTCCAGTGTTCTTTAAAAAAATAAGGATGTTCTTAAAATAAGGTAAAAAAAATAATAAGGTGAAGACGGGAAAATACCTTCTGAATTAGCTTTTCGAGTTATCTGTCTCGACGAATGGAGATTAGATAAATTATTTTAATAAAAGCGATAAATATTAGGTATCATCTCTATCTGCAGTTCTGCACACATATGATATTATAGTTTACAATATCTACGGTTCAACCAGTAGAGGTTACTATCACAAATTCTTTATAAATAATCTTATATTAAGATAAAGAAATCTTCATCTCGTGTGATGCACCAGAGCAAGGTCGGCCAGTACTGGTATCAGTATCGGTGAACCTAAACAGTTGGGAAATCAATTCCTTTATTGAATTTATCTTCAGACTAGATATTAGTTTTTATAAACTGTTTGTAACGGTAAAAAAAAAAGTCTATTACTGTCCCGGTGCAGGGCAAAGGCCTCTTCTTATACCACGAGCATTGATCACCACGCTTCCTCAAGACGGATTAGTGATTTCAGACATATACGAACTCTCCCGAACTCTTCCTCGCGATGTCAGTGAGGTCTAAGATAACAACCGGATAATTTTTTTTACCGGTTCCAGCTGATTTTTTTTTCGTGATTTGGATTTTTTCGGGAGTTGGTCCCATAGTGAAAGTTGTTCATATTCATGGGTAGAACACCCTGTAAAAATTTGGAACCGGTAAAAAAATCATTCTGTATGTACTAACGGGTAGCACTTACAGTTCGTTCAGTTATTTTAATCCTGACAGCAGCAACCTATCGTAACGAGAATAAAGATCACAATGATTTTGACAGACTTGTCAACGGCAGCAGCAACCCAACAGCAACCTTATCAGAATGTGAATAAAGATCAAAGTGATTTGGACAGCGATACAAAATAACTGTGAAAGGAGTGTAAATAATTGATATACATATGTCAAAAAAAAAAAAACTTTGGTCAGTTGGACAAGCTAGTGAGACAATGTTTCTAAATTCACAATCAACAACAAGGATATTGTAAAACATCACTTTGTAATAAAAACAAATGCTATCCTAAAAAGATAATAAATTAATCTGTATTTTTGATGAAGCTGACTAATTGATAAGGTCGATGATTGATTGATTTTTGTTTGTATACTAGCTTTAATAGTGATCGATGTATACTAAAGTCGGGCTTTTAATTAGCTGCAGTAAAATGACAGCTTATGTGTTACTTAAATGACTGAAATTGTTTTGTTTTTTCGCGGCCATCAACCAAATCTTGTTTTTCTAGTATAGAATAGTGTAACAAACGAAACTTATTTGACATGCATAATCTCTAAACGCAGTCCGAAATGAGTTATTAAGAAGTGTCATTTTACTGCAGCTAATTAAAATTCGGAGTATAGGCAGGCATACCGCATTAGCTATGAATACTCGGTTAAATGTCTCATTCATTACTCATTAGGTATTGATCGGTATAATTATCTTCGAAGTCATTAGTTAGACTGCGTCTTTGTTCGCTAGTTTGTCTAGTTGGTCCTCCCCCTAGTACTTGAGACACAAGCCCTGCGCCTGATGGCATTTCCCATCTTTACATTTTCTCTTTTATGTGCTGTGTGAAAGACAATATGGCCAGAAACGGAGCGACTACAAAACTTTATTGAAATACTTAGATTACCTCAAAAACTTTTTATACATTGACAAAAATAACGATTATGTAGACCACTCGTATTTATGAAACTGGTCCTTTGATACGCGTTTAAGATATCGTATGTATTGTAGTATTACTAAAATGAACGATGATTTTGGCTTCTTTCCATAAATACCACAAAACTTTACAAATCTACATCATCATCATTATCTGCCTAGCCTTTTCCCAGCTATGTTGGGGTCGGCTTTCAGTCTAACCGGATGCAGCGGAATACCAGTATTTTATTTGGAGCGACTGCCTATCTGACCTCCAAAACCCAGTTACTGGGTAATACGATACCCCTTGTTAAGACTGGTTGTCAGACTTTCGGGCTTCTGACTACCCGTAACGACTGTCAAAGATTCGCGAATGACAGCCGGAACGAGCTTAACGTGCTTTCTGAGGCACGGAGGGGTCTCGATATGTAAAGATGGTCACCCATCCACAGACCAACCGCGGCAACCGTAGCTTAACCTGATAGATCGACCTGTGCGGCTGTTATTTAGCAGCAGGTCCCTCACCTTCGTTAAATAAGCTTTATAATTGTTATTAAGTAGATTCCTAAAGAAAAATAAAAATTATTTATTGGGACTCGCACATGAAGATAACAAACTAAACTAAACATAATCATAGAAACGTCACTAGATAATACAAAACAAAGCCCCCCGCCGCGTCTGTCTATCTGCTAGTCTGAGCGCGATAAACTCAAATACTACCGAACGGATTTTCATACGGTTCTCACCAGTGCAGTGGGCAGTCATTCATGAGGAAGGTTTAGGTGTATAATTCATTAAAATGTTGAGTAAATTGGCTGAAATATGACGATGATACTTAAGAGCCATTTCACAAAAGTTTGACGCTCGAGTTTAGGTAAAAGACGGCAGCATTGTGTATGTGTGCGTAGCTATCCACACATACACAATGCAAACAGTGTAGCGCGAGTGTCGAGACGGACTAAACAATCTTGAGCCGTCATGATTGTAATGCACTTTTGTTAGAGACTTATGAAAAAAAGTGATTTTATTTATTCAGTCTACTAACTTGCTAGACTAATAAAAAAACACAAATATATGTTATGTATAAGTGTATAATAAAATTGAACAGGTAAACAATCAGACATTATATATTAATATATTTATAACATAATAATTATTTTTGTAAGAGCGTTTGCCCCAACAAGCATCCGCTGCGACCGCTATCATTGGTCCGAATTGCTAACATCGCCACGAGATACTGCCGCTTTAATTTCCTGTTTGGCATCATTTAACATTGTCATTTCAGCAGCAGTTTTCCACATGTCGAAAATAGCATCATGTGTTTGACTGTATAATCGAAATGGCATTGTTGGCAAATCCATCGATGAACTGATCTCATTTAAGTTTGAGAGACCAATTCCCGTAATGACTGCACCTGATACCGCTCCTGCATTAAGGTCGAGTCTTGATCGTTCAGTTGTTTCAGTCTCCGTAGTTTATAGAACAAAGCTAGATCCACACATCATACACTTCAAGTCAAATTTAGACATGGGACCCAACTGTTTCTCTTTTTCTATTTTCAAATAGTTCAATTGCAGCCGAACTTCTCTCTGTGTTCACTTATATTTATTAATTGATTCCAAAAGTATTGAAAATCAATTATACGCCAGCCATCAACAATGTGATCGTTCTAAAAACAAAAGGAACATTAAAACATCTAATTGAAATTTAAAGAAATATAAAAGTAAGTACTAAAAATATTAACGATCGAGTCTGAATAAAAATAAATAAATACAATTTCTATTGTCGAATCTGATTTTTCACTTGTACCCGGCACGTCGTCTCTTCTAAAGGTACTATCCTCCTCTACTCGATTCACACGACTTCTCATTCTAAAATGAAAACAAAATAGCTGTCAAGTTTCGATATCTACAATTACTTAAATATTTTTTCTATTCAATAATAATTAAATGATTATTAAAATAATCAATATTGTTTTTAGAATTATTAAAATTGTAATTACGGATCTATAGTCCATTTCGATAATGTGATCGATTACTGTGTATATGAGTTGCAAATAAAAATAAAATATCTACCTCGCTTCTGTTGCTTTCTCTAAGGCTGCAGAATTTTTATTTTTCCTTTTTTTGACACAATGTCACAATTTTTGACACATTCTTTATGCCCCATTGCTAAAACTAATAACACAAAAATATATTATAATTATTCTACAAACTACCTACTAAAGTAACACTTTAATTGATAATAAACAAAACACTTACCTTTTGAAAAAAAAATGCGAAGAGGATCAAAATGTTGTACTCGTAGTATAATAATGCGTTCACGATAAGTGCGCTCGAAAATCGGGACGCGGGAAAAATTGGCATAGATCCTTCGTCGATGGGCGCTCGCGCCGTACTAATCGGTGCCCGCCGATGCATTGTAATTTATTCTAAATAGAGTGATGTCAATCAGGGCTTGTTAACGTTACCAAATAACAAAATAATAACCGTTAAGTAACGTTAATTTCAATTTGATACCTTAATAACGTTCACAAAAATGTAACGTTACTTGGTCACATTACCAGTAAAGTAACGTTAGCGTAACGTTACCGCAAATACATCAGTAACGTTATATTTACCGTTAATTTAGCTACGTTGCCGTTCCGTCTGTTTACATTTTTGTGCGCTCGCGCGGGCGCCTCGCTTAGCATTGGATTAGATGCACTGTTGCCGCTCCGCCACGCGCTAACCGTGCCGCCTACGCCGTCGCCACGTAATACGTAATACGTGTCGCGGCGTAATACCATGACGTTCGACCTTCGCAATTTATTACCCTAAAGTAGGCATGCCTACTCAAATCCAAACGAGTATGAATGTTAAAATCGTAATTTGTAATTCGTTCGTAATTTGGCCGTACGAAGAAAGAAAGGGATGGATATTGAGATTGGCGATAGTGAGATAAAAATGAAAATCCAAGATGGCGGCTGCACAATTTTTTTTTATCATGGGTTTCGTTTTCATAGTTTTTAAGGGTGCTGAAGCCAATAGTGAGGTCAAAATGAAAATCCAAGATGGCGGTTGTAATTTTTTTATAATTATTCATCATGGGTATCGTTTTTATGGTTTTCAAGGGCGCTAAAGTCGATAGTGAGGTCAAAATGAAAATTCAAGATGGCGGTTGTAATATTTTTTTAATTTTTCATCATGGGTGTCGTTTTTATGGTTTTCAAGGGCGCTAAAGCCGATAGTGAGGTCAAAATGAAAATCCAAGATGGCGGCTGTAATTTATTTTTATTATTTCATCATGTGTGTCGTTTTTATGGTTTTCAAGGGCGCTAAAGCCGCAAATTCCGTGGTAGTTAGACGTTGGACGTTGGCGTTAGACTATTAATTCCTGCATGTCTAAACAACAATTGTAATAACCATAAATAAGAACAATTAATTACCTTGATTATTGTCTTCTGCATGAAGTACGCCACATCATAAATGTAAAACATAAAAACACAAAACAGCCGCTACCTTTATTCTATGTAGATCTTGAGCACAAACATAACAACAAAGAAATCTTTAAAATCAACAGAATGAATTACGTAAAAGTTTCATTTGAAGCACCATACAAAAAGCTGGACATTTTACAGTGTAAAAGATGTCAAAGATTCGGACACGCAAAAAACCAATGCAACAGACCATTTAGATGTGTAAAATGCGGGGAAGAACACTCAACAACAAGCTGTTTAAAAAGACCGGACACCGAGGCAACTTGTGCCAACTGCCAAGAAAAACATCCAGCAAGTTACAAAGGCTGCACAAAATACAAACAGTACAAAGACCTACTTACGAAAAACAAGACAGGAAAGGGCAAAGAAACTAATGAAAACACAAACAACATAACACAAAATCAATACCGCAAAACCCCAACACAAACTGTACAAGAAAAACATCAAACTAAGAACCTCTTCAATCACTCGAAACCAAATATCACATACGCACAAGCGACAAAACAAGAAAACTCAGCAGGATCATTAACCGACATCAAGGACCCAAATAATTTTGGGGAAGTACTGGACGCCATGTTCAACAAATTTCAAAACATAATAAATATTATGATAAACAACATGATGGATCGTATGATCCAATTAATCACAAGCCTTATAAAACACCCCTAAACCTTAGAATAATCACCTGGAATGCCAACGGGCTGACAGAACGTCGACAGGAACTTGAACTGTTCTTGAAACTTTAAAGAGTTGACGTGGCTTTAATCTCGGAAACAAGGTTCACGCAAAAAACCCATTTCAGACTTAAAAATTACATGGTGTACGCTACAAACCATCCTTCTGGTAATTCACATGGAGGAACTGCAATCATAATTAAAGAGAACATCAAACATAATTTTTTTGGGGAAAACAGAACTGAAAAAATACAAGCAACTTCAATCAGGATCCAGGATAACAATATAGAAACAACAGTGTCTGCTATCTACTGCCCACCTAGGCATGTTATTACAAGAGATGAGTTCAAGAATTACTTCAACACTCTAGGAAACAGATTTATTTGCGGTGGCGATTGGAACGCAAAACACGCCTCCTGGGGCTCCAGACTAACCTTGCCACGGGGTCGACAACTCTATATAGCCACGAACGAACTTAACCTATATTGCGCTTCACATGGTATTCCTACATACTGGCCTGCGGGCCCACAAAAGGTACCAGACCTATTGGATTTTTTCATCACCAAAAATATCCCGCTTGGACAAATAAATGTAGAGGAATCTACTGACCTGTCGTCAGACCATACACCAGTAATTATCAATGTTCACTCTAAGGCCATTCTAACTGAGTACCCACAAAGACTGTATAACCACACAACAGACTGGGGCAGATACAGAACCAAAATATCAGAATCCATTAACTTGAACTTGCCATTAAATAATGTAGATAGCGTTGAAACAGCTATCGAAACGCTCAATAAGCTTATTCACATAGCGGCCAAAGAATTTACGCCTTTTTCAAGACCAAAAACAACACAAATTGCCCACTATTCTAAAGTAATAAAGGATAAAGTAAATGAAAGAAGACTGCTGCGGAAAAAATGGCATTCTACGAAATATCCCCGTGACAAAAAGTTTTCAACATGGCCTCTGAGGAACTTCAACAAATGATCTGCCAAGCAGAAAACGAGCGTCTACAAAAACAATTAGCAGAACTTACTCCTAATAAAGACACCAACTACTCTCTATGGAAGATAACAAAAAGGCTGAAATGACCGAAAGAACATATACCACCCATAAAAGCTCCTGATGGCAAGTGGGCAAAAACAGATCTTGAAAAGGCCCAAGTATACGCGCAACACTTAAAAACTTTCAGCCCCTTACCAAGCAAAAATCCTGAACACGACAAGGAAGCCTCCGAATATATGGACGCACCACTGCAAATGAACCTACCACTAAAAAGTGCAAGCCCCAACGAACTATGGAGAGAAATCCTAAAACTAGAAAAGGGTAAAACACCAGGCTATGACTTAATCGACGCACAACTTCTCAAGCAGCTGCCTAGAAAAAGCATAATTCACATCGCGGCCATCTACAACGCCTGCCTAAGACTAGCAATTTACCCCGCACAGTGGAAAATTGCGCAGGTTATAATGATACCCAAACCAGGCAAACCGCTCCACGATGCAAGCTCCTACAGACCAATAAGCCTACTCCCCGTGTTGGGTAAACTCTTCGAAAAAATATTGCTAAACAGGATGCGCCCCTATCTACCGGAAGTTATTCCTCTTCACCAGTTTGGCTTACGAGAGAAACATGGAACTATTGAACAGATACACCGTATTACGGATACTATAAGTCGTGCACTAGAATGCAAACAGTTCTGCTCTGCTGTCTTTCTTGACATTAGCCAGGCGTTCGACAGAGTGTGGCACGAAGGACTTCTCTTCAAACTTAAAAAGTTACTGCCTCACTCTTTCTTTCCGATTCTACGATCGTACATACACAGTAGATGCTTTGAGGTGAAATTTAACAATAAAGTTTCTTCTTTAAATGAAATTTGCTCAGGAGTACCACAAGGAAGCATATTGGGACCCATCCTATACTTGCTTTTTACCGCAGACCTTCCAATGCACGCTGATACTATAACTGCCACCTATGCAGATGATACAGCCCTTTTGTCGGTACATGTGGATCCGGCTATAGCATCAGCCAACATACAAACCCACATCCATGAAGTGGAAAAGTGGCTAGATAAATGGCGTATTAGGGTTAATCAAGGAAAATCTGCTCACGTGACCTTCACCCTGAGAAGGCAGACTTGTCCCCCAATAAGACTTCATAATGAAAAGGTTCCTCAAGCTGAAGGTGCCAGATATTTGGGTATGCATCTGGATAGAAGACTCACCTGGAGAAAGCATATCTGGACCAAGCGTAAACAGCTGGATACGAAAGTCAGATCAATGAACTGGCTGATAGGTCGCAAATCAAGCCTGTCACATGAAAGCAAGATAGCTATCTATAAGACCATTCTCAAACCAATCTGGACTTACGGAATCCAGCTATGGGGTACTGCTAGCAATAGCAACATAGAGATTCTTGAAAGATTTCAAAGCAAGACACTGAGAACCATGCTAGATATACCCTACTATGTAAGCAACAAATATATACACGAGGACCTAAGTATCACTACCGTCAAACAAGAGATCGCTAGATATAGTGAAAGCTATCAGACGAGAATATCAACTCATGTCAATGAACTGGCATCCAAACTAGAAGGCACAGGAAGTATTAGACATTCCCGATTGAAACGGCATAGTGTCTCTACACTTACCGTGAGATTTGGTGACATATGATAAAAGGGATTCATAGGAATTCCTTACGCTATTAAGACATAGATCGAGATACCTCATCTGAATGGCTTATTGTGTTAACACAGATTGCCAAGTTACTGTATTCATAATAAAAAAAAAAAAAAAAAAATTGTCTTCACTCATCTTGATGTTGGATAAATTATCTTATCAGTTAGGTATCTCACTTATTACTTCTCACGCGTAAGAATCGGCAATGTTTTGATCGGCACGGCATCACAGAGCGGGGCGACGGCGGGTGGCCTGCCCCCGCGCGTCTCGTCCCCCTCTACTTCAAACTCACTAGATTAACCGTTCTAAAAGTATCGATAAAATTAACGTTAATAAACAACTAACGTTAATAATGATTACCGATAAAATGGAGCTAAAATAACGTTAAATCCATTAACGTTATTTTAATATTAACGGTAACGCTGTCAAATCAAGGAAACGTTATGAAAATTTTACCGGTATTTAAAGCCCTGATGTCAATAACGATATTATGTCTAATTAAATGAAGGGATTTTAATAAAATTTCAGAATTAGTTTTTTTAAAGAACATACTTTATTTTGACATGATTTTTTAAATGTAATTACGCCTTATTCAAATCAAAAAACCTAGCCAAAATAGCGATATAAAACGTAAAAATTGCCCTTAGACTTTATTTTTTTACTAATTAGTGTTATTAGTAATCGATATTCTATTACATTATGTGTCAACAAAATTATATGTCTGATGCTTTCTGTATTTTTTTTTTGTCAAATATATAAATATTAATGATAATATAGGAATCTGAAATTGACTCTGCGATGATTTTTCAGTAAACTAGTTGTGGGAGATTAATCACCACAAAGTAAACAAATAAGTTTTTGTAAATGTGTTACATGAAGTATCAATACGAAAGATTGGTCTTTTTTTATATGTGTTCAACAATGTTAGAGTATTACCTAAGACGGTAAATTAGGCGACTAAAATCTTGGAAATTCGCGCGAAAACGTGAAATGGCTCTTAAAAAGATGTCAGCAAAAATCATGCCGACTGGGAGCTTTACTGATGCGCCGCGTAAACCTATAAGAGTTATATGAAAACAATGTATTACGGAATTATTCTCTTATAAAAAGATCTATTAAACGTAAGTAGTATGTTTCCGTGGGATAATTTCCCACTTGCAATATGAGTGAACTATCTATTACCTACACACCACTCCTTCGAAGAATACAAGGGTGACATCTATCTATCTATTTAAATAAAACAAAGTCGGGTTAGTAACACCATTTAAAACTCAAGAACGGCTGGACCGATTTTTATGATCTTTTATTTGTTGGATGTGTCTCCGCCGCGAATAGCAGAATAACTATTAAGACATGGAAAAAAAATTCAAGAAAACAATAATAATGAAGATAATTCATTTTCTCTACATACGTTCTTATTAATTCTGAGGCGGTGTAAGTCCGTCGGGGGTCAGCTTGTTATATTAATAAACGTGACTCATTCTTTATAGGGAAATTATAATTACACGTCATGAAAACCGTCAATTAGTTATCAAGTAGTTTCCTATTTATATTTACATATTTTTTCGAGTTTTAATACTCGGAAGAGAAATCAATGGCCATAGATAATAAAGTTCAGACACAGACTGATAACCTGCGCAAACATTGTTTTTTCAAGTCAGATAAGATAACTCCTCGGCTAAAATATGCTGCATTTTATTAAAATATCTATAGCTAGATTACTAAAAGAGTGATGAATATACATGTTGTTGGATGGAGAGGGAGAGGAAGGCCGAAGAAAAGATGGATAGATTGTGTGAACTTCATTTTAATGGTAATTGAGTTGATTTCAGAGTGACTACTGAAATAGTTATAAAAAAATATTTGAAGTGGTAGCGTAAACTTAACTTTATTGTGTAGGAATTAAAGTTATTTTTCCAGAAACTCTTATCTGTTTACATTTTTGGCAAATAAAACGCGAATTTAGATTACGTGTTGTATTTATGAAACTGGTCCTTAGATAAATGTTTGCTTTTCAGACATCCAGCTTTAGGGGAAAAAGATATTGTATGTATTGTACCTAGTTCATCATCTGCCTAGCCTTTTCCCAACTATGTTGGGGTCGGCTTCCAGTCTAACCGGATGCAGCTGAATACCAGTATTTTACATGGAGCGACTGCCTATCTGACCTCCACAACCCAGTTACTGGGTAATACGATACCCCTTGGTAAGACTGGTTGTCAGGCTTTCGGGCTTCTGACTACCCGTAACGACTGTCAAAGATCCACGAATGACAGCCTGGACCAACGGCTTAACGTGCTTTCCGAGGCACGGAGGGGTCTCGATATGTAAAGATGGTCACCCATCCACAGACCAACCGCGGCAAGCGTAGCTTAACCTGATCGATCGACCTGTGCGGCTGTTATTACCTAGCTGTTTGGCTGTATTGTACCTAGTTACTAGAATAAATTAACGCTGATTTGGTTTTTTTTTCATAGACTACATCATCTTTCATTTCAGAGACTTTATAGATAATTCCCTATTAACATTCAGTTATTTCATATTCTAGCATTGAAGCGAAGTGATTCAGAACTGACTAAACCATTACTAACAATGCCCTACCTATTTACTTTGCGGAAATCCCTAACGAATGGAATACCAACTGATTGAATAGTCGAATTATGAACGATAAAAGATAACTGCTGGACATTCAAGGTTTTTAGATTGCAATTCTATATTTTACTATACTAGCCGTGTCCATTTTTAATGGTAAGCTTAGTAGGAAACTTAAAAAATGGCTGGTATTAATTATAAGCTTAAATAGCTTGTCCATTTTTACACATACATACATAAACAAAAGCCTTTTTCACATGGGGGTACGCAAAAACTTCAAAACGCCACCTGCTACGATCCCTACATACAGCTCGATTCAAACTTTAAGGCGGCTCAGGGTGCTAACTTTCGAATATAATTCCGATAGATCGACATTGGTCAAACGTCAGTTGGTCAAGTTAAACGACAGGGATTGGCTAGACTCAGTGAGTCCAGCCAATCCCTGACGTTTGACTGACAATTCCAATGTCGATCTATCGTAATTATATTCGAGAGTTAGCACCCTGAAGTGCGCTACTCGCTGCGCAGTACCTCACCCCTTACAACCGCTGACAGGCGAATTTGTTACTGCGCAGCGACTCGCCTCATGTTCCGAGCCGCCATAAAGTTTGAATCGGGCTGTATAGTCCTTTTCCATTTTTCGCTCACAAATCAAATGCGTTAGCGATAAACATAATAATAAAACTAAACAAGCCTATTGCCACTAATCGGATATCAATCTGGAAACCGGGTTGCTAATAAGAGTGTCCTAATGAAAAAGCGCGCTAACACTGTCTAACTCGGGGATCGAAACGAAACACCAACGAGAGAGTCCTAATTTATTATTTACTTATCAAGCAAACGTTGGTAAATTATTCAGGACCAGTCCAAGCACATTAAGACAAACTATAATTAAAGGAATACTCTGGTAAAGGCCGAAATACCACTAGCCCAGCACCCTAATAACATACCTACTATCAATCTTAATCTGAATCATTTTGAAAGATAATAAGATAATCCATTGCTTCACATGTTCAACAACGTAAATAACGCAATGAATGTTGTTGAACTGTCAAAATGAAACCCCATTGCTACTGATACAGATATTCTATTTCACGAAGTCCGTTCGGCTTTGATTGTAGTAGTGACGTATCCCGACAAGCGCGCTTGTTTGTGTTACACGACACTGAGCGCTCTCGAGGTTACGCACACAAAAACAATGTGCATGCGCACGATTGACAACATTCATAGCCAAACGGACTTCGTGACATAGAACATCTGTAGTGTGTTGCGCAATTACCCCGCAGGTTCGCACGGGCGCGATTTTCCACAACTTCCACAATGGTGTTTAGTTATGATATCTCTGGTTATCTCACCTATCTTGTTGTTGACCTTGTTGTCAGCTTTGTGCCGGAGCCAGTCTTCATAGCCTTGCTTTATGGCAGTTACCATAACCACGAAGCTGAGCGGCAGTATGCTGGTGACAGGCGATACTGGACTGTCTGTGAGGAAAGAAAGTTATAAATTAATAATAATAAGGAAAAGAAATAAAAATAATTATTAATTCGCATTGTTAGGAGGTTCCTTTCTCTGGAGTCCTTTTTTTTTTTTTTTTTTTTTTCAAGGATGGGAAATCATCCAATGACCCCTCCCGCTCTGGGTGGAGCGGAAGGGAGTGTCAGACTCTTACTGACTAAAACCCATCCGTGTTCCTTCCTTAGCCCTTTATGTTCCGGGGCAGCGGTAACCCTTTCGGACAATCCCGCTGCCCCTCTCTGGAGTCCTGACCGCCGCGCCGCCGCCGGTAGCTTGGACCTTGTTTCCAAAACCGGTGGGCTACAATTCTTGTTACGTATTTTTATAAAAATATTTTAAATTAAATGAAATAAAGAAGATAATAATTTAAATAAATAACTTTCATTTCGGACTTACATATATTTGGTTAGTCCGTTTGGTTAGTTTGGTTCGTGGTATTTGGTAACTACAGTATATGATCTTTTGTCGATAGGAGGGTTGGCTAGTGGCTGAAACAATGTAGCAGTTGATATCTACTAAAGACAACACATTCAAAGTACCTATATACCTACCTGTTAACCCCGTGTACGAAACTTAAAATTACGCTTGGGTTTAGAGTTGGTTACTTAAAAGTTGGAAAGGGTAAGGCTCATAAAACTCGCGGCCTCTCGCTGGACAGAACCTACGCGCTTTTACAAATGGGTCATTGCCGTTTCAATTAAAACAAGATTGTAATTGCCGATGTTGCGGGCGGAGTAGATCAAGCTCTTCACCAAATCATGGATAAAGGAGCTGAAAGAAAGATGAACACATAATTTCGTCCAAAAGCGATTGTAAACAAATTCGACCTTGACGTCAAACTAAGTCATTTATTTACGTAACTGACGTAAATAAATTAAAAGAGTAATGATATAAGTATGTCGTCGGACGAGTTATTAAAGTTATCCGTCTCTTGGTTTATTATAGTAGTCTAAAATTAAAATTACAGGCTACTACAGCCATTAATTTTCACATTATTAAATGAAATTACATACTGTTAGAACTTATTATTAACTAGCTTCTGCCCGTGACTTCGTCCGCGCGGAATTTCTTGCTCCACCGACCTAAACCGCATCACAAGGCCTGTCGTACTGTTACCTACTTAGTTATGATTTAGTGTTCTTTCTGATTTCGTCGTTACTCGGCCCTGAAGGTGCCGCCTCCACGAGCGAGAGAATCGCGGCGAGTCTCGCCGTGCCATCAAATTTTCACGGCGATGATATCGCCGTGTGGAGACACGTTCTAAGAGTGTATAGAAATACGTGTCACGACGATAATATCGCCGCGATTCTCTCGTTCGTGGAGGCGGCCTCATAAAGTTGGCTATCAAATGCATTACGCGTTCAAAAAACCAAAAGTCAAACTCTTCAGCTTTATTATTAGTATACAGGTTGGCATGAACATTTCCGCGCAAGCTGTAACCAGGGATTCAGCACGATAAACGTCGGTTATCAAAAAATCAATCAGCTGTTTCATAGAAAAGGGCAATAGGTACCTACGCGGTCAAAATGTATAAACAGCATTTTTTTTATCATGTCCTGTATGGATACAGGACATGATAAAAAAAAATGCTAACAGGTTGCGCGTCGATGTCCCTGCCACCCTGTAGATATGAATAAAGTAGATAGATAGCATAGTACACCACCATCTGCTTAGACAGTTGTCCCACCGCCCGCCGGCGATGAACGAGTAGCGAGTAGAATTAGCAACTGATAACGAGTTGGCGAGCAGCGAGTGTGTAGTTCCGATAGTTTTGTCGCTGGGCTCTCAGCGAGTGTTCGAGTGCCACGGGCGGTTACTCGCAACACTTTCTCGGGGCGGTTAGTCCCACAAGGGTTTCAGTCAGGGTTAGGTGGGGAGGGGGGGGGGGGGGGGGTTTGCATGCCAGCCAGCTTCGCCTCCATGAGTTTTGCTTCATACAGACGTTCCCTATTTAGACAGTGTGAAGAGTGCACGTCTATGTAGCTCAAATTAGTTTGTTTTTGTAGTGTTCTAGAAGATCTACTAGACACACTTTTTATTGTTCTCCTTTGTCTCTATAATATTTTTAAGTTGGATGTCATGCATACCTGTTATTTGCATGGTTACTGAAATGATAATTTTAGATGATATTTAATTTGAATTTTAAGCGAATGTGCTGTTGGTGTGCTTATCTATACTTATAATAAATCTGTAGAGAGGTCAATTCTGTACATGATATATATTTTCAAAATAACTATCAGGGGGTAATAAGTGATCGATACTGATGCCAAAAATGCAATCAGTAAAATTTTTGTCTGTCTGTCTGTCTGTCTGTATGTTCCTTATAGAAACAAAAACTACTCGACGGATTTTAACGAAACTTGGTACAATTATTCTTCATACTCCTGGGGAGGTTATAGTATACTTTTCATCACGCTACAATGAATAGGAGCAGAGCAGTGAAAGGAAATGTTGGGAAAACGGGAGAAGTTGCTCCATTTTTTAAGCTTCCGTCGCGTGTGTAGCCTTAATGGTTAAAGCTACATAGAAATCATTTATGACGGAAATGTTCTACATAAAATTATCTAAAAAATATCCTACTACAGCATATGTCTATCTTTTATGGTTGACTCACAATAACACGTGTAACTCCCGATACCTTAGCAGTTCGGAGCTTTCTGATTATATTTGTTTACTCTTACGTTTATAATACTCTCACTCATCCCTAATTAAAAGAAGATAATATTATTACCTATTCAATAAAAAAAGAATCATAGTAATCGGTATAGAAACACCAAACTTATACATGAAATACGCTAATAAGCCATCGCGCCGTCGCGCGTGAATACTGAATCATGCCATAAGGATTATTTTTGTGTAACGGTTGCCGCGCTCGACGCGGGTCGCGGCGGTAGGGTAAGGGAGGTCCGAGCGCGAGCTTCATTCAATATTTGGCTGTTGATGCGTTCAGAGCGTTCGACCTTATTGACAGACGATAATTGATATTAACAAACCGTGCTTATCAGCGCGACTTTTAGTCTTTAAATAGTTTATTTGAATTTATTTTGTTGTTTTTTATAAAATAGGTATTAGTTGTTGTGTTATTAGACCGACACAGAATCCAAAAATGTGATTTAAAAAAAAATCTGTCTGTCTGTCTGTTTGTTCAGGCATCACGCAAAAACTACCGGTTCGATTACGATGACACTTGGTATAATTATTCTTTAATATCCTAGGCACCACACTGGGTACTTTTTATCCCGGAAAAAAATATACAATAAAAAACAAACTTAATTTTGCGGTTCGATCCCTAGACCCGATTACTGTACCAACCGCAAATAATAAGTTTGTCGTAGTACACGACGAAGATAATAATAATAGGCGAGCGTTCGTTCATATTAGCATTCTATAAATTGTATGTTTTAACTGCTACTTGCAATTCCAAAACGTGCTTTTCAGTGCGACCTTTTTATTCCTTTTAGTTTTTACTAAGTACAGTTTAAGGTAGACTTATTTAGGTTTATTTTATAAGTCGTTTTTATAAGTAAGTATAGATTTTAATTTTAAAGTATGGGTAGTATATTTGATAGTGTACGTAGTGACCGTAGGTTATTTTATAAAACTGTTAGGTAGGATTAGTCATTCGTATAGATATTAGTTTTTAGGGATTTTGCTTATTTATTGAGTTTAGATTAGTTCATCATCTGCCTCATCTGCCTAGCCTTTTCCCAACTATGTTGGGGTTGGCTTCCAGTCTAACCGGATGCAGCTGAATACCAGTATTTTACATGGAGCGACTGCCTATCTGACCTCCACAACCCAGTTACTGGGTAATACGATACCCCTTGGTAAGACTGGTTGTCAGACTTTCGGGCTTCTGACTACCCGTAACGACTGTCAAAGATCCACGAATGACAGCCGGGACCAACGGCTTAACGTGCTTTCCGAGGCACGGAGGGGTCTCCATATGTAAAGATGGTCACCCATCCACAGACCAACCGCGGCAAGCGTAGCTTAACCTGATCGATCGACCTGTGCGGCTGTTATTATTTAGCCACGTATCATCAGAAATAGGTTTATTTAGGTAGGTAGGTATTTTATTTTCTGTTATTGAGTTTTTTTTTTATTAGGTAGGTACTTAGGTTTACTTTTATAATTTAATATAAAATTCAAAGTCCTGTGATCCTGTCTGACTGATTATATCAATGCACAGCCTAAACCGCTGGTCATAGAGACATAAAATTTGGAGTGTGTTCTTTGTGAAGTGTATATAGGTATCCACTAAGAAAGGGTTTTTTGAAATTCCACTCCTAAGAGGGTGAAATTTCACGCGGACGAAGTCGCGGGCAGAAGCTAGTTATAAATAAATAAATATATTGGGGTCGGCTTCCAGTCTAACCGGATGCAGCTGATAGCGTACAATCAGTTTCAAGTTATTTGGTTTAAAATAACCTATACCTACCTAAAATGTAAGTTTAATTTTTCTTGGTAAATAATAGCTGTTCAGATCTATCGATAATATCAGTCAGCTTAGCTTATATTATAATTTATAAACTCTGCCAAAATATCATATCAGCAAAACTATTCCGGGCACATTACACTTGATAAGATAGGTAACGATTTAATTGTAATACATGTACACGGATACACATGTATACCTACATAATGACTGACCTCATGCGTACTATTTATCTATTGCTTAGTACCGAAATGATTTATCTATACATATAATAATATGCTACATTTTATACTGATCATAGTTTCAAGCACCCTAGTTGGGTAACACAACTAACACACTATCGATCACAGTCTGGATCATTTTGAGGCCGAATATTGCTAATCCATTGCATCATAATGTTCGATAAATTAGTGTGCTCAAGTGCTCAACAATGACGCAATGAATGTTGTTGAACTGTCAAAATTAAAGCCATTTAGTGTGATACCCAATCACCCCGCAGTTTGATATCAGAGGGGCAATTCTTGTAATTTTAAGAACGTTCACAGTCTGATCTCAGTCTCAATGTGTCAAAAGTACCTCAAATTTCCCTAAATTTTTCACAAGTTTTTGACATTGATTGTCGCTGAGATGAGATTGCGACTAGATTTTGAACGTTTTTAATTACGGGAATTAGCTCTCTGGTTTTTTTGCTTGCTTACTTGTTGCATAGATGTTTAAAATAATCAATTGCAACAAGATATACGCAAGTTCAAAAAGTATAGAAGTCACGTGATCAACTTCGAGTGTTAATGTCGGAAACTTGACGTTTTAAGAGGTTTGGTCCTATTACGTTTTCTGTTTGTTTTTGCAATGATGTCAGCTATCGATTTAATATAGGATTCAAGCGTGGCCGCCATTTTGAAAAAAAATATCGGACTGGTATATAATGTATGTAATGTATATGTATAGGTATGCCCTCCATATAAAAATCTTCAGTCCGCTTTATTTGTTGTTTCATTTGATCTAAGTACCTACTGAAGTGGTTTTAATTCTTTAAATTATGTACCTAGTGATTTTGGTGAACGGTGAAACTCTAATGACTTTATGTTGGCACCAACTTAAATATGTGTAAAATGTATGTGTACTACTGAATAAAACAAATAAATAAATTGAACGAAGAAACCTTCGTATTAATTTTTTATACTAATTACAGTGTTCTTTGATCGCGACTAATGAGTCTACCAGGTATTCCGATCGATTATCTATTACACAGAAAAGCTTAAACTATTATAAAGCTTTGAAGTGCAAACTTGAGAAACGAACCTGGAATTATGAAATGATTATATAGAAGACGCTCATTTTCTGTGCCCCAATTACCCACTTAGGCCCACTTGCTCCACAAATCACTTTTGAATTATCAAGGGGTTAGGCAGTAAGAAAGATGAAGCTAGTTGCCCATTTCAAAGCATAGTAGGTTCCGATGGAGAAGAACGGGCAAGACCCTCCACGGACACTCTTTTAAATCAAAATATGGATACAAAATACTGTAACAGCTGAACTATTTTGAAGGGAGCTAAATAATCCAACTAATAGTTGGGTCATTAATCAATAATATTCAAATACTAGCTGCGCCCGTGTGGCCCGTGGCTAAATAATAACAGCCGCACAGGTCGACGATCGATCAGGATAAGCTACGCTTGCCGCGGTTGGTCTGTGGATGGGTGACCATCTTTACATATCCAGATCTCTCCGTGCCTCGGAAAGCACGTTAAGCCGTTGGTCCCGGCTGTCATTCGTGGATCTTTGATAGTCGTTACGGGTAGTCAGAAGCCCGAAAGACTGACAACCAGTCTTACCAAGGGGTATCGTATTACCCAGTAACTGGGTTGTGGAGGTCAGATAGGCAGTCGCTCCATGTAAAATACTGGTATTTAGCTGCATCCGGTTAGACTGGAAGCCGACCCCAACATAGTTGGGAAAAGGCTAGGCAGATGATGATGAGTTGGGTCATCAATCAATAATATTCATATATTAATCAATATTCAACATGACACTGACCTGCAAATTGCAAAAAACGTAAGAAAATTTTAATTTCGTGGGCTACCCTAGAGCTTTACCCTTTAGCGCATCCCCTTAACTTATTTTGTGATTTGTGGTGCAAACGGGCCTCAGTATAGTTTAATTGGTTTTTAGTTTATAAGTGAGTTTATAAAGTACCGTCGGACTGGATGAAACATATTAAGAGCGTTTACGCCGTACGGCATTTCACACAAACTTTCAAGCCCTTGTTTTTCGAAATGAATGAACCGATTGAAACGAAACTTCATACGCACAAGCAGGATGCAAAGGTCTAAAAAGTTACTTAAGAACATTTTCGAAATGTCTTTATTGAAAAAAGATAACTGGAAATCTCTGTTTCTATGGAAACTTTAAAATCGGTATAATTTGTCTGTAACACTATTTTTCGAACGTTTCATTACAATCGGTTCGTTCGTTTCGAAAACTGAGGGCTTGAAAGTTTGTATGAAATGCCGTACGGTGTAAACACTCAATTCTCACCATCTCTTTATATAGACAAGGGCTATTCCAAAATGTTGATAGGTTATTATAATAAATGTTTAAGTGGAAAGTGTTACTGGGTGTTTCTATCTGGAATTTCTCGCTAGTAGCCTGGAATCTGGACTTGGGCCCGGTTGATGGCAATAGGCTCGCTCGGATGGCATTACATTTGACATAAACATAACTGGCAAAATGTGAGTGTGCTATTAAAGTACCACACCTCTGCCCAACCCTTCGGGGAAACAAGGCGTGATGTTGCGTATTAAATTCTGTTTTTTTTTAATACGAAAGTTTAATATTATCCTGTTCAAGAAGAAATTGGTAGTTATGGGTTTGTTAAAAACTTAAAATGGCTATAAACATGCTGTTAAAATTAAACCTTCACGAATTTGGAAAGAAATTGTAGGTATAATACAACAGCAAGTGTGTAACCAAAAAATAGAAACAATGAAAATGAGAAATTAAATAGAAAAAATTAATGATCAAATACACACTTTTCTAACCCTTTTACAATACTATAATAATGGTTCAATTAAGTAAACAGAAGACACAATAAAATAAAGTCAAAGGTGCAAGTATTCCCACGTTTTTTCCACGAAGTAAAACATATATTATTCACAGTACACTTATATTGGAGCTGTAACATCTAATTTAGCATCACTATAATAGCTCTTCATTTTGACAGACGAAGAAATTGTAAATTCACATACAGAACAGAAGACAGAATCAGCCTATAATGTTCCCACTGCTGGGACACAGGCCTCCTCTCTGTGAGAGGGCCAACAAAATGCGGGCGGTAGCTAGTTTCTGAATAATTGATTGTAGTTACCGAATAGACGGGTGTTGTGTCTGGCGGGAAACTGCCTGATAATTCGTGTCTGGCCGTTGTATGTATGTATAACTCTGCTTGTGAGATGCAGGATTTTGCGTGACGTCAGTATGACGCGTTGTTCGTATGTGGCGTTGTAGATACCGCTACAATAATAATATCCATGAACATTTCACACAACGCCATATAGTCCCAAGCTAAGCAACCTAATGCTTGTGTTATGGTAACAAGATGGCTGGATAAACTACTTATATATTTTTTTTATTTTGTAAGTACATACATACTATAGATAAAACACCCAGACCCGGAACAAATACTTGTAGGTCGTACAAATATTTGTTCCGTGCGGGAATCGAATCGACATGCTGCGCAGCAGTCAATCGCTCAACCACTGCGCCAACTGTGTCGTCGAACAATGGTTCTTTAGTACGAAAATACTGGTGTTATACCAATAGCATACTATCACGATATGTCTTCCGCGAGGTGGATAGCCGCACACTCCCTCTCCTAGAAAGGAGGCCTGAGCCGCAAAAAAGGGAATACAAAGTAACATCACGCTTGTAATTCCCGACGGGTTAGGCAGAGGTGTACCTACAGTACACCCACATTTCGCCAGATATGTTTTAAGTCCCATGTAATAGTGGCGAGCCTATTGCCAACAACCGGGCACTAATCCAAACTCTTGGTTGCCACTGAGAAATTCCAATAATAATACATTCCCATGCCGATTTTGGCTATGGTGACTATTTTTTTTTGTGCTCTACTCGGTGCGCAGTACCTCACCCCTGCGTTGACAGATGAAGTAGTGAATCTTGCACAGTGCAAACACGTTGGTATTCCAACGTGTACACACGTTGGTATTCCAACGTGTTTGCACTGTGCATGACTCATTATGGTAATGGTATTGTTGCCCGACCTGGAAATAATTGCGTCACACTTTCAATCACAATCTGAATCATTTTGAAGGATATTGCTAATCCATTGCTTCAGATGTGCGAAAAGTTTGTCTGCTCAACAACGTAAATAACGCAATGAACGTTGTTGAAAATTAAAGCCATTGCTACTGATAATGCGTTACGCAATTACCCTACTGGACAACATGCACAGCAGTAGCACTTGCAACCCCTAGACTAACCAGCCAGTCTGCGAATATTTATAAGGCTGTAAGTAAATTCTCGACTCACCAATAACGATAGCGATAATCGTGACGATCAAGAAGTAGAAGTTGACGACTCTCCGGAACTGCTCACTGAGGTTCTTGGGCAAGAACCAGACGAGCGTATACTTGGAGGTCTTGATCTTGTTGTGCTTCTTCTTGTCGCCTTCGCTGGTTGCCCCCACATCGACCTGCCGCGTCTCCGTCGACGATGCTGATACTTTGTTGGCCTGTGCAGATGGACAAATAATATGTTAAGCACAGCTTTTTACCAGACTACGGCAAGCCAAAGAAGGTTATGATTTTAACCGGATATCTATGTATGTATGCTTGCTCAACTGTTCTTCATAACTCCTAAACTACACACGAGGATGTTATTCGACGGGTTAAAGGCTATATGACGTCATATACAATCATGTTAGTAAGGCATAAATCGTACAGATTACGTGTGACTCCGGTTATATGAAAACCGATGTTATTTTTTATTTCTGTCCGTGATGTCTTGTTTAGATATACGTTTTGGCTTTTTTTATTGCAAGATGGGCCAGCTCTTCACCTCGATCTCGCCTGGAGGAAAGCTACGGATGAGGTCTATGATGGCAGATAGAACGAGCAAGCCAAAAAAATCAATGACTGATACGAAAGTTTTAATGGTAACATAATGGCTTTGAAGATCCTTGGCATACGGCCTCAATCATTAACTTTAAACGTTAATATTTCGTTGTTACGTTTTCCGTTTGCATTGACGTCAGCTGTCAATTTGTAAAGGTCTCATGCACGTCTCATGCGTGGCCGTCATTTTCAAAATGGCGCGACAGTTGGTATGCCAGGCTCCATATAAAAATCTTCAAACCCCTTCCAAAAATTAGGATCAAATATGAAATGGTAAAAGTCATTGACATAATATCATTGAAGTTTTAAATTTAACGACTTAGGTAATATTTAATTAACTTTATAATTATAAGTTTTCAAAGTAAGCTAGTTAACACGGGACAGTTTATAAAAACACGTAACTTTTTTAATTACAGTTACCAAAAAAAAACAAGCGTCGCGGTGAAGGACAATTTTAGGGTGTAGGCAGCGTACGCAAGTACTAATAAGACTAGACTAAGTTCTCTGCAGTAACAAAACCTACCATGAGAGACATGTTCCTTAGCGAATTTCGCCGTCTTTTCCTGAACGAAAAATTCCAAAACTAATGATATAATTGCGAATTCTTATGTCCAGCTCAGTAGAAATTCAGTCCAGCAACTTCTGTATAATAGCGTGTCGATGACAAAAATAACAAGAAAAAATCTATATCGGGTTTTAAATTTTTTTGGCCAGCAACAAGGATTTAGGAAAGTTTTTTTTTTCTTCTACCAATCCTCTTGCGCAGACGCGTGTTTTCATAAGAATAAATATTATTGTTACTTCCATTATTCTTATAGAAACGTGTACAGCTATTATCTAGCGCTAACAAACCTTACTTAAGTTGTCAAAGAAAAAAATACCGACAGAATGACTGTGTTTAAATATGCATAATGCCATCAGCACCGTGGGACATTACGCGAAATGAAGTGTGAATCCAAGGTCCCTACATTTTTCTATGGTCACTAATCGATAAATATCGACTCTGGCGTGGCGTTGATATTTTAAGTTCTGTAGGCATTTTTTAAGCCACTGTCCACTACGGCACACAATTAGTGATAATTTCCCAATGATAGTGGAATAAGCTGATTTAAAATCACCTTGTCAACCGGTTAATGCTCGATGGATGTGGACGAATAACAGCCGGACCCAGGTCTCAAATTCCGAAGTCATAGCATAATGGTAAATAAAGGCATAGGAAGCTCAAACTCAAAGCATTTAATCCAATTAAACCAATTACAGGAACTTTTTAAATGCCAAGAAGTCGTAAAGATGAAGCTAGTTGCCCATTCCAAAGCGTAGTAGGTTCCAATGGAGAAGAACGGGCAAGATACTCCATAGGCACTCTTAATCAAAATAGGATCAAAAGAACACACATACATACACACACACACACACATACATACACATGGTACATTTAGAAGCTAAAACTATATGTATAATATCGTGTGGTCCGCATACTAAATTTCGGTTCAAGAAAATAGCAGGGCTGCAAATCGGCTGTTCTGTAGCAGTTTACCAAAGGAGGGGGTTTACAAGCTTAATACGGTAAAGTTGTTAAAAAACGTTAACGACAGACCGAACATTTTTGCATTAAATCAAATCGTATGATTTTAGACTGTTATCTACATTATCGTTTTAATCCTATCATACGATATTCAGATTATTCCATACCTAACGTATTTTGCCATGTATAATGTATGATAAGTGTAATGTATTTTGTTTTTTTCTGATTTCATAATTATCTCAATAAGGTGGGGGTATGCATCATACTATACTAATATTAATAAATTCGAAAGTAACTCTGTCTGTCTGTCTGTCTGTATGTTACCTTTTCACGCCTACACTACTGAACGGATTTCGACAAAATTTGCCAGAGAGGTAGATTGCATCCCGGGAAAGGACATAGGATAGTTTTTATCGACATACCTCGCGGGCGAAGCCGCGGGCAGAAGCTAGTTTGAATAAAGCTCAACGGAAAGGGTTTATACGAGGGGTTAACATCTGGTTAACATCGTGATAGAAAGCCAGGACTAAGACATCGTGAGGATCCGAAACTAACAGAGATTAAAGCAGAAGTACTGCAAATATGAAACAAATCAGTAACAGCAAAAGTGTATAAAAATTAGGCGAAGCATTTATGAAAATTCAATCGTGTGAAACTGGCTTAACACCCCTGAAACGGATGGGTTTACTAAGCTGATTCTTTGAGTATGTACTGTGATGACAGTTTAAAGCTGTTATCTAAATAGATGGGTATGGAGTTAGATAACAAATCCAATTGTCAAGTTCAAAATTGTATATCCCGAATATACACGAGGAAGAGATCTTCTTCGGTAATTCATACTAATATAATAAATTCGAAAGTAACTCTGTCTGTCTGTATGTTACTTTTTCACGCATAAACCACTGAACAGAGAGATAGATTTTATCCCGGGGAAGGGCATAGGCTACTTTTTGTATAAAAATATCCCTAAAGGGGGATATAGGAGATGAAAGTTTGTATGGGAAACCTGTTATTTCGTAAATTAGGGATATGAAAATTCAAATTTATACTTTTGGTAACAAATAATGAATTACGTATTTCATCGTTTTTCTAAAATGATCCCTCAAGAGGGTAACATAGGGGATGATTTTAAAACTCACATGTAATATTGACATTTTTGTGTAACTATTTTTAAGAAATTTTCAAGAGATTTAAGGGATTGCAAATATATTCCTGATAGTACGTTCCCGTGGGATAATTTCCGACCTCCACGCGGCGAAGCTGCGGGTAAAAGCTAGCATATGATATTTTTCAGGATATATGCTAATTAGATAGTATGTTGAAAACATAATACAACTAATTTGATAAGATAGAAATAAATCATGATGATACCTCATAAAACTTTCTTTCCACAATAAAACCATACCTACTAATATACATACAATCATTCTGATTTTTTGTCAGATTATTCTACAAGCAACATACTAAAACACTGGTGTTTCAATTTTTTAGTCCAAACAAAAGATTTTTTGTAAATAAATTATTGCTTCATATTTTGCAATAAATTACCAGCGTTACGTCATGTAGTCCCCTTAAGTAAATTGTTTTTTTTTTTTATAAAATGATTTCTACTTTTAGTTTTTGAGAATCTATCAATAATGTAACATATAAAAAGTTTGTATTACGAAAATTAAAACTCTTTACATAATATATAGGACTAGCTTCCGCCCGCGAGGTATGTCGATAAAAACTATCCTATGTCCTTCCCCAGGATGCAATCTATCTTTCTGCCAAATTTTATTGAAATCCGTTCAGTGGTTTATGCGTGAAAAGGTAATATACAGACAGACAGACAGAGGTACTATCGAATTTATAATATTGGTACGGAAGTATGGATAAGACATTAAAATGTTTACTAAGCTGTAAGACTATTAATAAACGATTATGACATCAAGAAATACTCAAAATCAACATAAACGTTTCTACAGAAAAAAAAATACGAAAAAAAAATTGAAAAACATATTACCTTCATTTGTCCATTGGATTCCGATAGTAGAATATCGAAAGAAACTTTGAATAGAACCAATTAGGTGGGCGCACCATATCGGTGGCCCACTGTTGACGTGCCTTCGGACAGCCGACCAATGTCAGGATCGCCCGCCATCGACGCACCGCTGCAGGTAATCGTGAGAAGGCTAGCATCTGACTGCAAATTAGCGCTTCCCTTGGCATTAACTGAAGATTACCAGGGTCGATACTTTCAATATGTTGTTGATATAAGACCTTTCCGCCGACCTTGTGAAGGCCGCAGGAACACGTTGGATGCCAGAAGCACAAAACCGGTCGAAGTGGAGGTACTTGGGAGAGGCTCTGTCTACATTTCCTTGCATCCAACTAGGCGACTAGCGCCAGTCGCTTTAAGTTTAGTTTCACACATTTCGTAGGATTTCTGCGCACACCCTTATGGGTCAGCGTTCGAGTCGTATAAGCTGTGTGGATAAATCCATTAATCTTTTATAATTAGCAGCTCTATAAACTACTATAATGATTTGACGTGATTCGAAGAAATAAAACCGATTAAGTATGTTTTGATCGAGAAGACATAGTATCCGGGAGATAACTAATTTTAGGGTCACTTTTATTTTCACTAAATATATGCGGCAAAATATACTGAAAGTAAGTGATTCTAAAGCTGTAAGTTACTTGCTTCTAAACCAATTTTTACTTAACATTTGGAATACCAAGTGAGCAATCTCTGATGATCATCAGTGCCATTAAAAAATACTTTGGATGCATGCTATTATTTGTAAAACCGGGCAAGAGCGAGTCGGACTCGCGCACCGAGTGTTCCGTACCATCATATGTTTTTAAATTTTCATCGGCAAGGCCTATATTCGGCAGAAAATTGCTGCGGTGTAGATATTGCAGTTTTAGGTCAGCGCCATCTCTTGATCGATAGTGTGAACTAATGTAACTTTTATTGATGATTTCTGAAAGTGTACTATTTAGAGACATCGTTTTATTTTTCCTGTAATCTTTACATAAACTGCTATCACATAGAATAATTTCAGATTTTTCTCTATACAAACTTCGGAGATAAGGGGGGGAACGTTATTTTTTTTTAATTTTCATCAAAGGTCGAAAACTATGCGGCCTTGTTTCAGACACCCTTTCAGACCCTGTTGCAAAAAAAAGATGTATCTTTTTATTTATTTCTTATTTGCAAAATAGTTGGGCAAACATCATCTAAAACAATTCTAAATTTCAAGTTGATAGCAGTAGTTGTTCTTGAGATATCCAGCTGTGACAGACGGACAGACAGACAGACTTAGTCGCACCATAAGGGTTCGTTTTTACCATTTTGGTACGGAACGGAACCCTAAAAAGCTATATAAATATTTGTCAACTTTGTTGGCAGCAGATCAATAGATAGGCGTTCAACTTTATTCCAATTGCTAAGCTTGAATTTTATGCTAAGCTTTTATGTAATCTGAAAGTGGAGTTTTATTAAATTACTCATTAGAATCAAGAGCAAGAGAGCTGTGGTGACCCAGTGGTAACGGCCGCGAGTTACCAGTTGTAGGTCGTAAGTTCAAACCCTGACACAGGCGCTTTACTTTATGAGAATTATGTCATTACCACTACTCTCAAAACGGTGTTGGAAAACATCATGGGGAAACCGAAATTTCCTAGAAACAAAAATTTAAAGACATGTAACATCTACAAACCCGCACTGTGCTCGCGTAGTGAATTACAGCCCCCTCTCTCTCACCGAGAGGAGGCCTGTGACCCAGCAGAGGGAAGATTATGGGCTGATTACGATACTCATGAGAAATCAAGAGTAGGGTGGTGCTTTTGACATACAATTCTTTGCCCAATTATTTTGATTAATTTACCTACTGATTGCAAGAAATCTCAAATCGATATAGTGCAGGCAAACTCAAATAAAATATGTATATGTACGGAATGAATTAATATAACAATATGTCATATTTCAAGGTCGCTAATAGGTATTACCTACATAAATTCCGCAATGCATTAGCGCTTGTAGTTATGGTTTCGTAAGGGAGACCGATTCTAGGAATTATCCCCCGATGAGTTAATAGGTCTGGTTTGTGAAAGGGGGAACTTTGTTAATTATAGAGGATCGTACGGAAACAAGGAAGTAAGGTTTATCGGGATCGTCGTCTCTTGTCGAGTGGGACCAAATTCGAGAAAGTCGGATGTCCGATATTTTATGCAGTAGTGGCGCCTGGCGGATCTAGGGAAAGGCTAACGGACTTAAGGCTGCAGTCTTGCAAAATTCACTCGCGGCGAATTATTTGCGCAACTTTGTATTTTTTTTTTAAACAGAGCAATGAAATAACATGAAATTTTATTATTGCACATAAATAACCACAATATAAGTAATAGCTAGTTATTTTTTTTAAGTTAATTTAGGTGGAATAAGTTAGGTAAATCAAGCGTTAAATACAGCTCTTTCGCGCCCAACATCATTTCGAGTTCTGTTTGGGCGGTTAGTTTAGGGCAATGAAGAATTAATTTTGGAAATCTGTTAAGCACATAATTATCTCAACATTCTCGTCTTCAAAATGTGCTCATTAGTTTTTTCTAATTATATTTCATTTTCTTAATTTAGACGTCACAATTTCATCAAAATTCTCTTTTTTTATCTCTTAATAAATGGTTTTTTTCATAATAACTATGCATCGTATGTATGTATTAATTAGATTATTTTAATGCCAAGAGTTCAATAAGCAAATACAAAAAAAAAATAGTACCTAAATCACCTTACCCTAACAATAGTAATATTTTCAAAAGACCTACAAAAAAGGGTTTATAAACAAGAATTGAGAGAGAAATTCCTTAGTGGCCACTGCACGGTCGGAGCGTTCAGACGTGTGGTCCACGACGAATTTTAACTGTTCCCTCTCGCTCTAACTTTGCTCCTGCTCTAACATAGGTTGCGCATTGTTGTGTATCTAAAGTTGCTCTACTTTAATATTTTTGTATATAATTTTTCGAGTGTTTTGTAAATATTTGTATAACAGTAATAGTTTTGTAAATATTTGTGTATCAGTAATAGTTCTGTAAATATTTGATTTCAAAATGGATCGTAAACGTAAAAAAAAAATATGCCTGTACAAGAAAAAGAAAATTGGCCTCAAACGTAGAATTGATGAAGAGAAATAGAATCCAAAGGTAAGTAGAACTGTTAACAGTATTCATGTTTAGGGCCTAACTACAAGGTCAAATTAAATTAGCTAGCGAGACTCCACAGACTTGATGGATATTGATATCTCAACACGATGAAACAGATTTTATCAACTCACTCTTCAAGTAACAATACTACCAGCGGCCTCAAAAAAATCATCAAATCTTTATTTTTATGTATTTCGTCGTGTTTAGATAATATCGTATACAGGGTCAAATTAAATTAGATAGCGAAACTCCGCAAAAGTGTTGGGTATCGATATGTAAACGTGTGTGGGGGGCGTGAGTGTATGTAGGGAGGGCGTGATTGTGTGTGGGGGCATAAGTGTGTGTGTGTGTGTGTGTGTGGGGTCGTGACTATGTGGGGTTGTGGGAGGGGGTGTGTTGTGTGGAATGTGTGTGTGTCTGTGTGGGGTGTGTGTCTGTGTGTGGTGTGTGTCTGAGTGGGGTGTGTGTCTGTGTGGGGTGTGTGTCTGTGTGGGGTGTGTGTCTGTATGGGGTATGTGTATGGGAATGAAGGTGAGGAAGTGTGTGGAGGAAAGTGTATGTCTGTGTGGGGTGTGTCTGTGTGAGGTGTGTGTGTATGGGAATGAAGGTAAGGGTGTGTGTGGAGGGATGCGTGTGTGTGTGTCGGAATGAAGGTGAGGGCGTGTGTGGAGAGATGTGTGTGTGTGTGTCTGTGTGGGGTGTGTGTCTGTGTGGGTGTGTGTCTGTGTGGGGTGTGTGTGTATAGGTCAGTCTAAAAGTATCGGGAATGTATGATTTGCTTGTGGTTCCGAATTCAGTCAGTCGAGTTAAGCTGGAAGATTTGCCTCGCTCTGGTAGGCCATCAACATCTTCAACTGAAGTTAACATCGCAGAAGTGAAGAAAATAGTGACTGAAAATCCTCATTCAAGTTTGAGAGAGATAGCCGCTGATCTTTCAGTGTCTCACGAGTCGATTCGTATCATTTAAAAAAATCACTTGGTTATGAAACATGTTGCCGCTCGTCTAGTCCCAAAAGACCTGAATTTTCTCCAAAAACTCAATCGCTTATGAGTCGCTGAAGACATGCTAGAACGAGTCAATTTCGACCCATCATTCATGAAACGCATTGTTACTGGTGATGAGACGTGAGATTACGAGTTTAACATGCAAACTAGTCAACAAGCTTCGGAGTGGCACCTTCCAACTAAACCGAAGAAAACCACGCCAAATTCGATCAAAAGTCAAAGTCATGTTGACTGTTTTCCTTGACTATCCCGGTTTTGTGCACTCGAAATTCTTACCGGAAGGTCAAACGGTAAATAAAGTATATTATTTGAGCTTTATGCGGCATTTAAGAGAGCAAATTCGAAGAAAAATGCCAAATTTGTGGAAAGAAAATTGTTGGATTTTGCACCACAATAATGCGCCTTCGCACAAGGCCATCTTTGTAAACAAATTTTTGACCAAAAGCTCAACAAATACGTGATTCGTGATTATCGAGCAACCACCTTATTCACCAGATATGGCTCCAGCCGACTTCTTTCTTTTTCCTAACCTCAAATTACCACTTCGTGGCACCGTTTTCATTCGGTAAGACAAAGGAATATTCGCGGCGAGAACTAAACTCAATTCCGGAAAAAGCGTTTAAAAATGTGTTACCGAGCGCATACAACCCGAATCTCTTCAAAGTGAGAGTGAATAGGCTTCTTCTGGGTAAGCTCACTCCATCGTTGACTCTGTCTCTGTCACCTCTGAGCTAGACTAGAGTCAACAGCAAACCAATTCCAAATTTAAAAAAAACGTTTTGATGATTGGATTATTCGTTGGCGTAAGTGTATCGTTTCTGAAGAAGCATACTTTGAAGGCGATAAAATATAAGTCTGCGATGAGCATGTGTTGGTGTCTGATGTGATGTGTAGTGTCTGTGTGAGCCATTTCATGGCGTTCTTTGGGACTAGCGCATTTTTTTTTTCTTCTGTTGAGGGAATTTTTCAATTTTGAATACAACCATCTCTCGACGGTTATATTGGGGTAGATTTCTGATAATTCTCGTGGTCTTGTCATTTCACAAAGTCTGCGGTAAAAGACGTGGTTCTTATTTCTTTTTACTTTTTTCTCAATAGGTTGAATGATATTTATGGCGGGTCTTTTAAGGCGGGAATCAATTAGCTCAGAGAGCAGACAATGCAAATAAAATTTTGACAATGGGGTAGGCCCATTGTCAAAATTTTATTTGCATTTTCATTTTGTAGTGCCAGAACGTAGGGTCTCTTTTTATATTATTCGACTTTCATTGAGTAGTCCACTCCAGTCCATACGGCATATAAGCACATATCCATCTCCGTAATGTTTAATTGGCCCTGAGTATGGAAATAATAGACGTGGTTTTTGTCAATCGCAAACGTATTTCTCCTAATGTTACATTATTACTATCTATCCTGAACGAATTTATATAAAAACCGGAGGCGCGAAGGGAGAGCAAGTACCATTCAAATATAAATAAATATTGATTATTACTTAGTAGAGCAACTTTCCGACCGTGTCAAATATCGCTAGGTAGGATGAATGCGGGGACTGCAGGGAGCCCGGGTGCAGACGCTCGGCGCGTGGACTCGCCGCACGCGATTCTTAAATTGTGCAATAGAAGACTAGGCCCTTAAGCCCCCAAAAGCATCTGAATTCATCCAGTGAACTTGATATTATTCTAATACAACTTTTTAGCATACATTACACTACCTCATGTACAATTGCCAGCAATTGTCCTTAACTTAATAAGTACCTATTTTGTTTTCAAGTTTTAATATTTTAATTTTAGTTTTTTTTTTTTTAATTCCATAAAATGTTTTGTTTAAGTACGTGACTTGAATCCGCGCGCCATTTTTAGTGTTTACTTTGCTAAAACCTACACACAGTGAGGTCAAACCCCTCCCAAACGATAATCCTGGAGCCGTCATTGCTATGCAGGGTGGCGTAGCAGCTGGATGAGGTTGGCCGAAGATTGTTATTTGAATGGCGTGTGATTGAACACGCCTACGTCCTACAGAGCACGATTAGAGGCTGTTACCGGATTATCAAATAATATTTGGATTTTAATAACTTATCTATAAAATAATCACACTAATATTTTAAAGGCGAAAGTTTGAGTGTGTTTATAATTATGTTTGTTACTTCTTCAATCGTTCTTTTTTCAGTACTCATTTATAGCTTTTGCTATTTTCTAAAAGAATTCCGTTTAGACTTAAGCCGGGCAATTTCTGGACGGATGGTAACCCTAATACGTAGGGACTTAGGGTATGCTTGTATGACCTGTGAGAAATTCAACTATCCTGTGGTTATTCTAACCCCCGTACTAATACACGTTATATAGCGTCTGTATAGTTACACAAGGCTATGTCTTCTTCTTTCGAAAGTCAAATTACTGCCGACTGAAAGAGAGAATCAAGAGAAGAAATCAATTTTTATAATAGTAGTCATATTGACAATCGCTTCAACAAAATTACAATTTGAATTGATCGTTTCGGGGACCGTTAAGTTCCTCTAGTATGCGAGTGAAACTGCGGCTAGGGTATATATACTATACATAGTAACATATATTTTATACATGGTTTTGAACATAGGTGACTAGGTACCACAGAAAATATAAATAACTATAACCTGCATAATAAAATGTGAAGATTTATTTACTTGACTGTTTATCAAAAGCGACAACAATAAACATGGAAACATAATTACTGTTATAATCGACGTGTCTTCTAATCTGATAAGATACGAATTTTTCGTATTTTAGCGTTTTATTTAGCAGTGACATAGTTTCCAAATTAAATTTTAACAAGGACATTTATTTAAAAAAAAATTGCTAAACGTAAGCACAAGTACACATGCCCGTGCCCTTTCTTGTTCAAGTAAGTACATTATTAGGACTGTTGTACGTAATGCACACTATAAATCCCGTAATCCAATTGGTCTATTTAATTCGTAGAGGCCGCACTATTGGTTCATTGACATCCGCATACATCACAACGAATAAAATAATACGAAAACAAGTAATATTTTATTACTTACATAGCAGAATAAGACGTATGCGACCCACGAGAAAACGTACAAAACCACTCGGTGCGTTAAGTTGTAAATAGCTTCACCAAACCGTCTCATTGTAATCACACTTACTTCACATTTTTAGACACAAGCATTCGCGTATGACCGTGTAAGTGAAACACAAATATAACAATGAGTGTTATACGGCAAGCTGATAGCGTAAACTATCTTATCGTGTTCAATACGATATCAATAAAAGTTTGACGACATAACGCCACGTGACGTCGGCCCTAGACCTTCCAAGTTTGATTTAGTTTTTGTCGGTCAGCTGTTATCGAAAAGTTATAAATAAAAACCATGGCGCTAATACACCGTGGCATTAACACGAGATAGCATTGGAACCTAACTAGTTTGGGTATTTGGTTCTATGTTAATATTAATTAGAAACGGCATTAATATCTGACAGATGTGATTTGTATTTAATACTAGCTGACCCGCGCCCACTTCTTTGGGCGGTAAACATTTTAACTTGTGATGAAATTATGAGTGTGGTTCGGTTAGTACTGAGTGCTATGATTTATTTCCTGACTGCCAAAAGGAGGTTTTTGATTTTATTGCATATGTATGTATGATGTTCTCGCGCTTTGGCTAGCGAGCCGCTGCGAGCGCTCAGCGCTAGACTCCCTATCCCTTGTTGCAGAGACATGATGCCTTAAATCATTGAGACGCTGCGCACGTTGAGCGCTAGATTCCCGAGCACGGGCCTGCGATGTTCTCGCGCTTTGGCTAGCGAGCCGCTGCGAGCGCTCAGCGCTAGACTCCCTATCCCTTGTTGCAGAGACATGATGCCTTAAATCATTGAGACGCTGCGCACGTTCAGCGCTAGATTCCCGAGCACGGGCCTGCGATATTCTCGCGCTTGAGCTAGCGAGCTGCTGCGAACGCTCAGCGCTAGACTCCCTATCCCTTGTTGCAGAGACATGCTGCCTTAAATCATTTAGACGCTGCGCACGTTCAGCGCTAGATTCCCGAGCACGGACCTGCGATGTTCTCCAGCTTTGGTTAGCAAGCCGCTGTGAACGCTCGGAGCTAGATTCCCCAGCGCGTGCTTGCGAAATATTTTCTCTATTCCTCGAGAGGCGCTGATGATTTTCAAGAGCAGACACTTCCGTACGGCGCGGGCGTACCTACTCGAGCTGCTCTTGTCTGGGATGTCTGACGGGAAAGTTGTGATTTCCTGTTATGCATGATAAACAATTGCTGAAACTGACCGATATCCCAAAATCAGAAATACCACAGCTTCGAACTCGAAGAATGAGAACGAAGGTAGTGTTTGTGTTTTAAGAAACCGAGCAACCAAAACAATTTTAAAGACCAACAACGACATCCAACCAACCGCGTACAACACACCTATCTAACGACGAAAGTTAATAAATAACTGGAGAGGGTCATTAATCCTCAGAAAATCTAACACCGCGATTCAGAAAAATTAATTGCACAACGCCATCTATGTGTAAATGGATAAAACGTCCGTACAAAGCATGTTCTATTGCGGTTCATGAATGGACGGCGGCATTTTGCGATTTAGTAATTTTATATTATCTTCGAAACTATTTAACCAATTGACATACTGTTCTGGGAAAATCGTATCTCTATGATGTTCTTGTGATCAAAATAATATTTTTTTCGATAAGCTTTAATATTTTGTTGTTTAAAAAATCGTCCAAAAGTAAGTACGTCAAAAATACTTTTTTTAACACACAAAAGCTAGTATATCTGCTTAAATATAAAAGATAGAAATATGGTGTCGCGGACTTTTTTGTAGAACTATTCAAAGTGGACCAGGTTGCCATACATTGTTTTCAATTATATACAAGTAACTCTGTTGTAAGAGCTATTTTTTTCCGCCTGGCTAGACAAAAATTGAGATAGTTCGGCTAATATGCATGATATCTTTATAATTTATAGCCTATAGCACTCACGAATAATGTAGCTTTCTACCAGTGAAATAATTTTTTAAATTGGTTCATTACTTCCGGAGATTACCCCCTACATACAAACTTACAAACAAATGTTACCTCTTTATAATATTAGTATAGAAGTATAGATTACTCATGTGCTCCTTGACCTGTTCATGTTTTATTTCTATGAATTCTTGTTTTCATGTACGACAACAGCTTTTACCTACTGCATTATTCTCTCATTTCGATCATCAAAAGAAGGAAGAGTCAAACGGTGTATTATATAAGCCTTATTTTATTTTTCTGGCATAAAAAATGGCCGAGAACGAGATAGAATTTGAATATTGATAAATGGACTCATAGCCTCAGCCTGCCTTAGAAACCTTGCTCTAAGCTGACGCGACGTTCGCACGGATGTAAAAATATCGCGGCGGGATTTTTTCGTGCACTGGATTTTCAACGCAAGGCATAGCGCCGAGAGTTGAAAATCGAACAGTGTAGTTTTTGACACGCTGGGATGTGCTTTGTTGGATTCTCAACGCTCAGCTCAACATCGAGAGTTGAAATTCTAGTGCGAGATAAAATCCCGCTACGAAATTTTTACGTCCGTGTGAACATCGGCTAAGACTATTCATAAAGTTCTAGGATCAGGAGCATTCGTATACCTAAGTTTTCAGGACCACGAGGATAATAATGCCCGTTTTCACTAATACTAAGCGACGTAATTGCGCTGTTGGATTTTCAACCTTCGGCGATGAGCCGAGCATTGAAAATCAAACAGCGCGCTTTTATTTAGTCATTCATTTAAGGTCGCATAGTGTTAGTGAAAACGGGCATTAATTATTTAAAACTACATACCTTTCCAAAAAACAGCCATTGTAAAAGAGCAAAGCGCCGCCGGTGCAGCGCCTACGTAGCCTTCATCTGATGTATTTAGGGTTCCAGATTTGATTCCAGAGTTGTTACCGTGCTAGCATTGCATGTCCTAAGGATAATTATTTGATTAGAAAGTTAGAATTTTATTTAATGTAATTAGTAAGAGTACCTACTAGATCTAGTTTTGTATACAGTCGAGTCTTTTATAACTGAACAGACAGCTGTGCTGCTGGGGAGTTTGTTGCGCCACTTCTTCTCCCCAGCGAAAGCACTAGGAAGTGGTGAAGGGCGGGCGTTTTAGGGGACTGTCTTTTGTAATTTTGACGTTTAAAAAGTGCTGATTCTCAACCTAGTTTGAATAAATGACTTTTGATTTTTTACAACGACCGCACATCTTATAAACCTGTGTTATGCAAATTTCAAATGCTACAAAAATTAGTGGTGTCTTCAAATCAACGTTTTGTAACTTTGCATTAGAAATGCGAACTACTTTCTGCTTTTTTCTTTCTTTGCTTTTTTTTTTTGTTCCTTATGTCCAGAAAATAGCAAAGGCTTACCGCTTATAATATTTTTTATGAACACGTAATTCAATGATGATAGACTTGTAAACTGTCTATGATTGTTTAGATAAAGCTGATAGGCGAAGCGTTATTTACATCTCAATAGATGACATTAAATAAAACAAATACTTAGATAAAATTTAATATTTGTATCACATCAATAAAATTAACCTTATCTCCACCACATAAGGTTTATTTTTGAATAAGTAATTATTCTATTAACTTTTACGAAGAATACAACTTTTATGAACTTACGAAATACTGTTATGCTTCTTTTCTAGACATCTTGTTGCCACTGACATGACAACTAAGACGACTGACTGGTAAGTTATTTCTAAGAATTTAAATAATTTAAGACTACAAAATGTCAGCATGTCCTAGAATTTTAAATTCGAAAACATGTGGCACCCACCAACCCCCACTGGGCCAGCATGGTGGATTATGGCCCACTCCCTCTCACAGAGAGGAGGCCTGTGTTCCAGCAGTGGGCAGTATGGGCTAATTATGCTAAGACTACAAAATACACTAACCCCCTTACTAATAAATTAGCATCTGTATAGTTACACAATGCTTTGTCTTCTTCTTTCGAAAGTCAAATTACTGACGACTGTAAGAAAGAAATCGCAATGTAACTAGTCATCTGATATAATATGTTTATTAGTAAGGGGGTAGGGCAATTCTAGTGAAACAGCTGAATCAACGTATTGGCCTAAAGTGGCTATACTAAGAAAATGTGTAAGATGATTTGATTACTGTCTTTTATGGTGCATCACTATACATTGCAATACGCAATAAAATTGCAATTTTTTTAAATTACACATAATATCATATCATACCTGTAATCTCCAAAGGGATAGGCAGTGGTGTACGTATAGTATACCTACATTTTGCCTTTTGCCATCAACTGGGCACAAATCCGACTGCTACTGAGAAATTCCTTATGGAAAAACCCAAATAACGCTTTGTACGACTTGGGAATCGAACCCATGTCCTCCTTTTTAAATATACCATCTAAATGAAAAAGGAGTGTGTAATTACCATAGCATATGACATTCTGTAGTTACTGCCTAGACCCATGTGAACAAAGCTTGAGTTAATGAGTTTTCTGCTTAAGATGTTAGGTGTAAAAAATAAACTCATAACCCATACTCCAAAGGCAAGTTCAGTCTGATCAAAGGTGTAATAAGCCCTAGGAAGGTAACAATAATATTCTTGGTTTTATTTCTGAAGGCTGCTAGTAATGTTTCAGTTTGACATGGATGCACAATGAAGTATGGTCGTTGGAATATTGGATGTTCTTGCTGAGTTATCACCGAGTAGAAGTCCTTCTGGTTTATCCTGTAATTGAAGATTATAGAGATTTGAAAAAGACAAAAAAGGATCAAGATATATTTTGGTGCACCTCTGCCATACCCTTTGGGAAATACTGGCATGAATGCTTGATGTTATATTATATTAGTATTTGTGGTGGTGGAGGACCAAACTTTGGGATATGTGTAACCTGCTTGTAGTAGATAGCAGATAGGAAGATCAGGAGCTTAAAGAAATCTTTTGTACAAACACCAGAACAACAAGCTACCCGAAACTGTCAAAATTTACTTTAGCGATAAAGTTGAAAATCTATTGTAGAAATTTGACAGATTGTAGTAGCTAGATGTGCTGGCGTCTGTAGTTTATTTAGACCATCTGAAAGAATTTAGAAAGACTGAAGCACCACTGTGAAGCACTCATACTTTATACTTTCAAATGTTTGGTTTGGGATAGAAAAATCTAGTAAATTAACACCATGTCAAATAAATTTGTTGTGACTTGATGTTATTTAAACACAGCGCAGATTATATAAACTTTATTTGTTGTAAAACAGATTAGAAATAAATTATTAATAGACCGAACGTTTATGTAGACATTGATATTAACACAGAGAGTTTTCGAATAAATTTCAAACAATGGTTGTCTATCTCTAATTCAAAATTAATAACCAACAACCAGCCTGTCTTCTAATCATATGACAGACATGAGGTTATATATAATGTTTGCTCCAACAAAATAAATGATAACTTACCCTATAAAGGACATTTTTCTGATATCTTCCAAAGTTACTAACATCCCAGAAGAGTTCCATACATTGAAACTGAACGAAGGTACCCCATAACTCAAATTGTAAAATATCACATATTCTACTTTATATAAACATGTTGCATCGTTAACCTGACACTGAATGAAACTGTCTTTTATTATGTATGTCTTATAGAAATCTGTTCTATCTTGTTCTAACGTCCACCCTTCATTAATTTGCTCAGATTTTTTAACGAATTCGTCGGCTGCTTCAAGGAACTCTTCGACCGTAATTGTTGAGGCAGACATCGTAATGACCATTATAACGACTATTATTAATTATGCCATATTTTATAAAATTAATTACAATTTTTATCGTTTTGTCACCGGTCGGTCTTGGCTTCGATACTCCCGTATTATTAATATACTCTTTGCTTCGATATTTTGATTTTTGCTGTCAAAAACACAGATAACTATATACAAGTCAAAAATAAAATTGTCAGAGTGACATTCAGATGTCAGATCTTTTTTTTATATTACAATGGCCCGGTTGCTGGACCTTGTAGAGATGTCAGATTTAAACATTGAAAAAACTAATCACTGAGTAGATAGTAGTATAATATATGAGAATGATAACTTATAATTATGGCGCCAGCTAAATATTATTTAAAAAAATCACTGCAAATCACACAAAATTGTTTAAGTTCAGGCTAGCCAGATAATCTTTATTTGGTTTTCCCCTATTTATGGGAGAGTTGTGGTGAACTAAAATAAACTCTTGTTTTACCTAAAGTTCGTTTTTAAGATACTAATTTGACAGCTGTAATGTCAAACTTCTTCATTAAAAAAACTCAAACACAAAAGACTTAAATGTCACGTTTTACATATGCATTTATTATTCAAAAATTGTTTTGTCCTTTTTTAGCATGGGGATCCATGGTTGCCACCGCTACAAACACTGATTTAAAAAATAAAAATTGGTACAGTTTACATTACTATAAGTATTCCAAAAATAATATTATTTTCTCATACCTTGACATTGGCAAAATCATCGAATGTTACCGATGGAGCCAGAACCTCGAAAAATAGAATAGAATAGACTTAAATGTCAGATTAGTATCTGGGATTAAAAAACTAACTTTAGTTATACTATTAAAATTCGCACAATTACGACAATGATGATGATGATTAAAATGCGCACTGGAATGTAGTCCTAGAGTGCGAAAACTATTCTAAAAAATAAATGTTTTTTTTTTTGTTTTTGGTCCCCAGTAACGAGTTAAGGAGCTTCTCAGTCATATGCAAAATAGTTTAAACCGATCTACAGTTGTGGCCTACGCTGTCGGATTCTGGGTTAAAAAATCTTCAATGGTCACGGAAACCGTAAGTATAAAAATTCTTTTTTTTTTATTATTGTTATTCCTAATCCTACCTAAACTCACCATGTTACACTCGTGTACACACGGCTACACATCAAGCTGTACATTTCCAGTTTCAGCTGATCTTGCATTGTTTAGGTTTTTCGTACATAGGTACGTAGTCAGCTTATACTGGTTATGTATAGCTTGATGTGTAGCCGTGTGTACAGTCAGTACAGTCAACTGCACATCATTGACAGCACCTGTCTTATCTGTAAGATCTGGAGTGGCAATTTCTTATCAGGCGATTTAAGGCTATTTAAAAAAAGTTTCATATTGCTATTTTGAAAATTTTCATATTATGGTAGTCAACACCGAGAATTACTTTTGCGTTGCAGCTGTAATGTGCGCTTACCTTTAGAAGTAAAGAGATGTCAAACGACATATATAAATTACTAGCTGCGCCCCGCGGTTTCACCCGCGTAACTTTCGATTTAGGGGTATGAAAAATAGATGTTGGCCGATTCTCATAGATACCGGATAAGCACAAAAAATTTCATCAAAATCGGTCAAGCCGTTTCGGAGGAGTATGGCAACGAAAACTGTGACACGAGAATTTTATATATTAGATAAATCGACTAAAGAGCTTTGATGGAAGGCGCATCTTTACCAGCACCTGTCAATGTCAATGTCAATTGCATTTTTTGTTGACATATAGCGCAATCCAGCGCACAGTGATTTCGTTGTTTTCTTTTTAGCAGATAAAGTAACCAAATCTTATCAGTAAAGTGATAAAAATTATTAAACAAACCGTTTCGTGCTGCTATCGACTAAACTACGATTTGTTCTATTCACTTGTAGTCATACTATCAACGGCTCGCGACTTGTCCGGCCAGATCAAGAAATTAAGGATAATTATCTCTGTAAGTACAGGCCCTACGGAATAGTTACGAAGTTGCAACGTTTACGATATATTAGCTTATTGCTGACAATGGATTTAAGCGACAACTACATTGTGTAGTCTTTCGTTTTCTTCTCAAGTTTTTCATTCAACTCCCTCATCTTCACGTAAAATATTATTATAAACTTTTTAACGGGGCTGCAAATGCAATATGTGCTTCACTGATAACCTAATAACTGCAATTTCTTCTGGGTTTTTTGGCAGTTAGATTAAAAACTTATTTAAATTTCTTTATCATCATCATTTGATTTGATTTAAATATAGGTAGGCACTTTAGAAGATTAATGGCGCACTATCTACAATAATCATGTACTGTTATTGTGATTCAAATTAATAGAATCAATCTATTACAGAATCAGAAATTTTGGTTGAATGTAGTAGACATTCAACCAAAATTTTATAAACAGCTAACAAGTAAACTAAAGTCCTATTTACTAATAAAAGTTATTTTTGTTTGCAATAATTATTTCCTATCAAATTCCAGATTTTACCTCAGCATCAAAAAATGGATACTCTAAAAAACAACTGGTTCACTGAAACATGTGAAATGTGGCCCGGCGGCACATTCTCCATTGAAGTGAAGGAGGTTTTGCATTCTGAGAAGTCTGAATACCAGGATATAAATGTGTTTGACACCACCAGCTTCGGAAAAGTGCTGGTACTCGATGGTATCATACAGTGCACTGAAAAGGATGAGTTTTCATATCAGGTAAATATAATGTATCTAATGCCCAATGCTTAACAACGGAGTAAACTTCTAAGAAAAGTACTGCTAGTCACCTTTACACAAGATAACTGTATTACCAGATATCTGTGTGGTCCTTCTTTTTAAGGGGTAGAAAATGTTAAAAGCACTCTCGATAAGGATTGCCCATCTGGCTATTCAACCCAGAATCCTAAGCTGAGCCCAAAACTTTAGTTCCAGGGCCTACTAGAACTATGATATTTCTAGTAGGCCTAGAACTTCACTAGTTAATAGTCATATTTGGACGTAGTTTAGCAGAAAGGACTCAACCCACACTATAGTCAAAAATGAGTTACCTATATATACCAAAGAGGACCTAAAAAACTTTTTGTGGGTTGAGTCCTTTCTGCTAAACTACGTCCATTTGATACCATAGTTATATAAGTAGGTGCAATCATCCTTTGTATAGTCTGTGGTTCCATTATCTAAGGCGGATTTCACACTACCTACAAATTTATTGTTTCCGCGCGGGGAATTTGGCTCCGCTCCGTGGCGTGTTGCAGTGAGAGGTCCGTTAGTTAAGAGCATTATCTAAGTCCATATTATTAGCACCAGAGTACACCCAAACATAATCAGCCTATAATGTTCCCACTGCTGGGACACAGGCCTCCTCTCAGTGAGAGGGAGTGGACCGTAATCTACCACGCGGGCCCAGTGCGAGTTGGTAGATGTCACATGTCGTCGAATTTTTGGTTCTAGGTCATGCCAGTTTCCTCACGATGTTTTCTTTCACCGTTTTGAGAGCAGTGGTGATGAAATAATTTACACAAAGTAAAGCGCCTGTCTGGGTTCGAACCTACGACCTACAACTCGTAAGTCGCGGCCGATACCGCTGGGCTACCACTGCTCCTACACCCAAACAATATATTTGAATTAAAATCTATATTCCAGGAAATGATCTCATTCCTACCTCTATGTTGTCACAAAAACCCTGAGAAGGTGCTGATCGTCGGCGGCGGTGATGGCGGCGTCGCACGTGAGGTCGCCAAACATCCTCTAGTCAAGGAAATTGTACAGGTAACTGCTATTTATTTATTTAAGTAAAACATGCACATCATTGCAGACATAAATCCAAGTTATTGCACAGGTACATTTTAGTTCGTCTACACTCAGTTGATATTTCAGCCGAAAGAGTCCTGCTGAGACATCCCCCCCCATACAAGATCAAGGCCCACTTATGTATATTAACAGATAAACTGGCAAAAAAAAAAAACTGGACTTTGTATCAGTAAAAGCAAATAATTTATTTCAAGTGGGCAACTTTTGAACAACAAAATTAAAAGAAAATAGAATTGATGCTAAGTTTTTAATGCAACTAACTCTGCCACAAAATGCCCAAAGTTGCTATGATGTTTACCTATACATTTCAATTATTTCTCACATCAAGTTGAAAGTTTTTAAACTGCGTCAAGTACTGCCTCCATACAATGCACTGGTGTAATTTAACACAATGATAACATAACAGTCTAGGCTCTTAGCTAACAATTACAATGTTTATGACTACAAACCCAAGACAATAAATGATTATTCATATTATTTAAAAATAAACAGCTTAGATAGATACCTTGCTTTGTATTCAGAGTGTATTTACGAAACTATTCAGAACATGTCAAAGGAGTATCGCAAAAGGATTTTAACATTGAAATAATAAAAAAGTATTATATACTACTTTAAAAAGTATTATAATTAACACTTGTACAGCACACACAGTACAGTTACATGGTATGAAAGGATTGTAGTAGGTGGCATTCCATAGTTTCTGCCTACCCCTAAATGGGAAGAAGGCGTGCGTTTAGATATGTATGCAGAACATGATTTAGCAAAAGAATTGTGTTCAAGACATGTCTGCTAGATAAATAGTTTGATAAATCGTGGCAAGCCAGATTGATGGCAACACTTAAACATCATATTGTTGTAAAAGAAAAATAAAGCACAACGGATTTGAATAGCAAAGCTTCTACTCTTAGTCCACAAGTGAAATCAACATAGTCTGAGTGCCTGACAACACAGCATAACTATTTAAAGCAAACAAGATTTTTAAATCTTTACTAGTACGAGTACCTATTGGTTAGTTCTAATCACACTCATCTGGATCGTAATTAACGCGTCAATAGAGATAATTACAGACTAGGAACAGATGGACCATTAAGATGCCGAGACAATACGGCATTGATAATATTCCACACTATAACCCCGTTATCAGTGACAGATACTACGTAATTACTTAACGTATTCGATAAGAACTTATCTGACCCAACAGGGAATAATAGTTTAATCGGAAAATTTCTATGGGATGGCATTTTTTGGGGAAAAGTATTAACGGTATCAGCCTTCAGTGCCAGGCTGTTGTTGTGCCCTAACTCGTAATGAGTCGTAAGGCATAATAATTCATCTATCGTAACAAATAATTAACTAATAAAAATGGCCTAATAGCGTTGAGCCTCGACCAACACCACAGGAGGCTCTCGTTGCGCGGCTGGGTCAAGGGCTTGATTCAGAAAACAGTACTCCTGGACACGACACGCATAGTGAGGAGGTTCATCTCTCTAGAGCCTAGGCCACCAGCAGCTTGGACCCTGTTCCTGGAGTTGAAATGTCTTTGAAGTGAAAACTTCTTTAAGCGCTGGGCATTTTTTGAGATAGGAAAAAACTATTGTACTCGCGACACTGTTACCGATACCGTGCTATATTCGGATGTCCTCGGGATGTACTCGGTTTTAATGTATATCCGATATGTCAGTGAGTGATGGCAAAGTATTGTGTGTGTTTTGTTTCACTTCTGTCGGCACTCTCGGAGTGTTTTTTTTTCTGTACTTTTTATGAAAATGTAAATAATACTTATGTATGAAAATTATTGTAATAAAGGAATTTACTAATACATATAGGTAATTATGCCTACTCTTTATTAGCAGAGGCCTTTGCCCTGCAGTGGGATAATATAGGCTAATAAAATAAAGTAGAAAGCTAAGTTGTTCACATAAGGATTAGTTGGTTTCGTGTTATGATCGCACTAATGGTCCTTGACAGGCAGACGCAGCGTCGTTGCGTTTCATCTTAATATATATAAATTACGTGTCACGATGTTTGTCCGCGATGGACTCCTATACTACTTAACCGATTTTAATCAAATTTGTACACCGTGTGCAGTTTGATCCAACTTGAAAGATAGGATAGAAAAAAAAAAGACATAAACGTTAGCCACAGCAACGCGTGGCCGGGTCAGCTAGTAATAAGTATAAAATTAAAGGTACTTATTAACACTATAAGTACTAAAATGAATGAATGAGGGATATAACCCACAAGAACCGAAATATAATTGAAAATGAAGTCCAAGAGTACATCATTCGGGCGACAACTCGACCATGTCAGTCTATTCTATGACAAATCAAGAAGTTCACGTTATCGCCTGAACCGGTGATAACTTACTGGTCTAACGCGCCTTGAACTCGATACCGTCTACAAGCGTCATTAACCCTAAAACATTTACATTCTAGGTAGAAATCGACGCAAAAGTCATTGAAGTATCGAAAAAGTACCTTCCATTCATGGCTGTGGGTTTCGACAGTCCAAAGCTGACCCTCCACGTGGGTGACGGCTTTGAGTTCATGAAGAACCATAGCAAGGAGTTCGACGTCATCATCACGGACAGCAGCGACCCCGTCGGGCCAGCCATCAACCTCTTCCAAGAAAATTACTTCGAGCTCATGAAGAGCGCGCTCAAACCAAACGGTATTGTATGCTCTCAAGCAGGCACCGTGTGGAACGACCTAGAACTAGTCTCCAATACGTTAAAGATCTGTAAGAATCAATTCCCAAGCGCGTCCTACGCTTACGCATCAGTCCCTACGTACCCGTCCGGACAGATAGGCTTCGTCATCGGCTCCTTGGATAAAGATATCGTTTTCGATCAGCCACAACTCATTTTTTCGGCCGAAGATGAAAAGGAAATGAACTTGAGGTACTACAGCAGCGACGTTCATAAAGCTGCGTTCGTACTCCCCACCTTCGTAAAGTATCGCTTAGCTTGATATATTTTTGTGTAATTTGTACTTAAATGTGCATTTATTTTAAGTTTATAAGCGTCTTTATGTAAGGCGACATTTCGAATCTATTAGTCCGTTTATTGAATTTTATCCTCAGGTATTACTGGTATCGGTTTATTGATATTAAATCTATTTGTCATATTTATATTAAATCAAATTTTATATATTCTACGCTCGAATCAACTCAATTCTAACATAATTTGTAAAACTCCATTAAATTCACTTGAAGCAAGAGAAGAAACTAATTTACAGTTAAATGCTGCATGGATTTATACCATATTTTACGTGCCACAAATAATAGTACATCCTGATTCAAACTTTATGGCGGCTCGGAACATGAGGTGAGTCGCTGCGCAGTAACAAATTCACCTGTCAGCGTGGGTGAGGGGTGAGGTACTGCGCAGCGAGTAGCACATTTCAGAGCCGCCATAAAGTAATTAGAATCGGGTAGTAATTGTGACTCTCACATTCCTAAAACAAACGAATTTCTCAAGCTCATATTTCGATGTTGACAGAATTTTCAAGAATACTGCATAATGTTATACAAACAAAGTAACCCGTAAACCAGCGGCCTTTAATAAAATTATAATAATATTATTCTACTACTGTTACGAAATTGAAAATTATATTAGTGTATAAGTGTTATTGTCTAAAAACTTAGAATATTTACTTTATAATACTCGGTTCGAACTTTGTGTCAATTACCATTCTGCTACATTCCTTATCACTAACAAAATTAATCAAGAATAATATTTATACGATTTTCTAGTCTCGATTAATACTTGTACTCGATGAGATAATAATCTATAGGTAGTGTATTTATTCCTTATAATAAGTCTGATATGGTAAACAAACGAAAAACAGAAGGCATACTGTAAGTGATAGGTTTCTTTGTAGGAAACAGGTACGGTGGCTAACATCAAAAACTATCCAACAAACCATTTAGAAACTAAAAAAAACTCAGAATAGAAATCTCATTATTTGTTTACCAAATAAGACAGGTTATTCCGTTTATCCGCCCGTGGATACGCGGAAACGCGTGTCCCAGAATCCACCCTAGGCCTTCTTGGATAAACGGATTTTATAGGAGGGCTCTCACTGACGCGCCTGTATGAGTGGCGCGCGGAGGCACTACGCCGGGGGGAAAACCCGCTTCCGCGGCAAATTGCTGCGGAGCGGACGGACCTCCGGCGCGATCTCATGGCGGCATGGAAAGCGCGACTGTCGCAACCCAGCGCAGGGCACGCCGCGATAGCGGCGGTAAGGCCCCTCTTTGAGGAGTGGCTAGAGAGGCGTCACGGCGCCCTCACCTACCGCCTGACGCAGGTCCTCACCGGACACGGATGTTTCGGGAGGTTCCTGCACATCATCAGGCGGGAGGAAACGCCCGGGTGTCACCACTGCGAGGATCGCCCTGAGGACACGGTGGAGCATACGGTGGAGGTCTGCCCGGCTTGGGCAGAGCACCGCCGTGTCCTCGTAGAGGCGATCGGCAGCGGCGGCGACCTCTCGCGCCCGGCCCTGGTCCAAGCCATGGTCCGGGGTGAGAGGGAGTGGGAGGCAGTCACCTCCTTCTGCGAAGCAGTCATGCTAGCGAAGGAGGTGGCGGGATGGGCGAGGGAGAGAGCTGAGAGAGCCGCCCGTCCCAGCCGCCGCGGTAGACGCTCCGGGCGTCGGGAGCCGCGTGACGACTCCCGGCCACCGTAGGCGCGGGCCTGCGGACGGCGAGTAATGGGTAGCTCGCCGTCCGATCAGGACCAGGCCCGTGCCGGACGGCGCGTATGTGTTCCACGCGCGCCTCAAAGAGATGTCAGCATCGAAGGAGGGGCCCGTCAGGGCCGAAGCCTGCCGGGGCAGCGGGATTGTCCGAAAGGGTTACCGCTACCCCGGAACATAAAGGGCTAAGGAAGGAACACGGATGGGTTTTAGTCAGTAAGAGTCTGACACTCCCTTCCGCTCCACCCAGAGCGGGAGGGGTCATTTGATGATTTCCCATCCTAAAAAAAAAAAAAAAAAAAAAAAAAAGGGCTCTCACTGAGAGGAGGCCTGTGTCCCAGCAGTGGGAACATTATAAGCTGATAATGTTATAGGAAGGTAGATGGGTAGATTCTCGGACATACTATGAAACGCATGTATGCGTTTCATAGTAGGTATCCACTTAGGGTGGATTTTTGGGGTGGATTAACTGAATAACCGATTAAGACAAGCAAAGAAAAATACACTTTAAGCTGAGAAACTTGCTCTGATTAGACTTGAAACATGTTAGAAATGTTTTGGCTTTCGATTTCTCTGTCGACTCTGTCGTTAAAATCATGAATATACTTTGTGGGCAATATGTACGCATACATATCTTCTGGGATCCACAAAAGGCTTAACTATCGGTAAAAAACGTTAAAAAGGGGAAAAGTGCATGATATTTAATATTAATAATTTATATATAGGATATGTTTGAACCACATTCCACCTGAGTGTCAACTCACTCTCATTTTAAAATCCATAAAAACTTGCTCATTTATTAATGTGATAATGATAAATAAAGAAATCGTCATAAATATTTTTGTACAATGTTTTTGTATATTTTTTATAAATGTTAAATCAGGAATAATAAATGTATTTTTATAATACCTAACGTTTAATTTATTTTTAACATTGCAACTTTCATATTTTCTTAGGTTTCCTTTCAGTCATGATAAATTAAAATAAAACAATTTGCCTTTTTAGTTTTCCTTCTTAGTTAGTTTTAATCATGATCTGGCAGTTTGAGTAATTTACGCGGCCTACCCAAATGTCCTTTCTTTGGTATTGTTCGTCGAATCGTTGAGCTCCTCAACTTCTGAGTTGAGCTGCACGATTTTTGACAAATGCGTGCACTGACTGGACAGGTCCGCTCAATCTGTGTGGTTCTTTCCTCAAAAGACCATTTCAGACACCAATCTACATGGTTTTTACTGCATGATCTGACCAAGATTTTGTCTGGACTTTAAAAGAGACTGTGACCTCTGAGTTTGTTTCGGCCTTTCTTCTCAGAATAGTCAGTTAGGAAACGCCGACCTCATCTAGTTTAAAAAAATATGATTGACGTGTAATTTAAGTGTTTGTACAAACCTACTTACAGAAAAGAAATCATTTATCATTTTGCTAACTAGAACTACCTGAACGACTACTTCAGTTTTGTTTAACTTTGACCTTCGTTTTTCGCGATCCACAACAACAGCAACAGCATACTAGAGTAACAATAAACAAGAGCAAAGCTTCGGCAGCAACATACTCAATAGACTTAAAGAACAACAACTGTGGCTTGGACATGAGGCGTCCATGTGAGGACATGTTGAGATGTCCGAAGCGCGCTGTGTGTTCTATGTAGTATATGGCGGTGTCCATCGGCGGTAGAGGGCGCTCCCACCACTGTCTGCTGAAGGCTTTAGCGCGGGCACGCATTCTGAAACACCGTTATAAAGATAATAATTATATTTTTCTGTTATTCGTGACAATTGCATAACTTCCCAAAAAGCCGTGCCACACTGAACACCTTGTATACATATTGTTCAGTAATAACAATAATAAAAAATAGGTAAGTACAGAACTTCCAGAATTGCAATTGGTTTGCTTCATAATAGCTTAATTTCATCAACGGTCATCCAGTCTTCTAGATGGACTTAATCGCCGCTCTGTCGATATTGTGTTCTAGGGCTTAGCTGACCATGTAGCCTATAGCAATGAAACATCTAACTACCTACGGCTGGAACCAGGCATCTCCAAATCCAAAACGGCCATCCGGAGTAGGCCGATAACTAGTATTTGTTATTCTCATACTTACTCAGGCTTCAAAACCTTCACGAGTGCCTCATACAGCCTCTCTTCATCAACATCATAGATGGCCAACGCCTCAGCCATTCCGGCTCGTTTGGCGTACGCGGCGTTCCCAGGCTGGTCGCCCAGAACTGGGATAACTAGTGACGGTACCCCTGCCGCGACCGCCTCCGTCAGGCTCAGGAGACCGCCGTGGGTTATGAATGCCACGCAGTTCGGGTGGTCTGGAAATTAAGACGTGTATGAAATTTACGACCCAGTGGGGAAACGACATCGCAGCAGGCCCAGACTGAGATGGCGGGATGAGCTGGACTCCTTTAATAAATATTGGTCCTTGGCAGCTCTGGACAGAGAGAGGTAGGAAGAGAGTAAGGAGGCTTTTGCCCAGCAGATAATAAAAATAAGGTATGAAGCAGATTGCCGGGTCCCGCGCGGGATGCGGGATGTGACTGCGCGCGTCTATTGTTTTAATTTTTTTATTATTAACTATTGGCGCCAGTTTTAACACCTCCGTACAAGTTGGTTGTGACAATCGGCACTAATAACTTTCGTCTCGCATCAAGCGCAGAATTCGCCTTTGGCCAGAGTTCAAGTTTTTTTTTCGTCCCTTGCAAAATGGCTAAATTATAAAGAAATTGAGGGTTATTGAAATAAGTTCAACTATAGCACGAAGAATTTGGTTTTTTTTTTGTCATATTTTGGTCTTCACATAGATGAATAAGTACGCACGGCTGGGCCATAACTACATAGAACAGATAGACAAGGACAGTCTTTACATTAAAACAAAGTTAAGTACCTAGTAGGTAATAAAAATGCACTCATATATTTCGTGCAACAATGAATTCCGATTCATGGTCATCTGACAATGTTGGATGCATTGTAGAATTACCGTGAATGCTATGGGTTTACGCACGGGAGCCAGATTTCGTGATATGATTATGTACGTTAACAGTTGCCTGCTAGTTGCACTTGCATAATTACATGCCTATCACATCGAATAGGTTGTTTTCACAGGTAATCTAATCGTAGCGAAATGGCTGCAGAAAATCAAATTATAGATAGGTATGCATGAAAAGTAACCACATAACTTATGTAGTTTTCTATAGATACTTACGAAGTAAATCATACTGGGGCAACCATTTTAGCACGAGAACGTTTTCTGGCAACCCCGCCATGTCTTCAGTTTCCCATTTCCAAACGATTCTTTGTGGTAGACGCGCGAAAACTTTTAAGATGACTTCCAAACGTTTTGGCGGCAATGATGAGCCGCGAATTAGAGATCCAAAGCTGAAGAGAATGACTCCATGCTTTGATTCCGATACCCAATGCTCGAGATCCTGTGAGATATAATTATATAATGGTTAGTGATAAAAACCGCAAAATCGTTTATTTACCATCTCATCATTAAGCTTTGTAAGTTTTTGTAGGGGCACGAAGTGAAGCCCATCTTTCTTCCTAGATTCCTAACTGATTTTACGTAAATAGGTACCTACCTACTTAATTCTTATTGTCATCATTCTGAACTCTTACTTTATTTTATTCATAAGTACTTCTACTTCAATAATGTTAGCCCATTTCAGTCAACTCAAGACCCAGAAGGCATGATAACAAATCTATCTAGGTATATCGTAGATCTATCTAGTAAAAAAAACAAAGTCGGGCTAGTTTAACTCAAGAACGGCTGGACCGATTTTTAAATACTTATTTGTTTTGTTGGATTTACTTTGCCACGAATAGGTAGCAGATTAACTATCAAAACATGGGAAAAATTCACGAAAAATAAAAAATAATGAAAATAATTAATTTCATCATACATTCGTTCTTATTGATTCTTTGGCGGTAGGTACAAGGTTCGCCGGGTCAGCTCATAAAGTAATAAAAGCACAAAACAGCTCACATGATACAATGTTGATTTACCTCAGGTAGAGGCTGCACAGTTTTGTTGTGAAGATGTATACCTCCGACTTCGACCACTGATGGTGGCAACACCCTCACTCCGTTCAGCGTATAGTGAGTGTTGACGAGCATAACACTAGCATTCCTCGCCAATTCTTCTAGCGGCGGCAGTTTCCGGCCCAGCCTGGTCTCCACAACGTTCTGCTCATTTCTAGTCACGTGCCTATGCCAGTACTTATAAAAGTTTATGCTAAAAGCATTCTCGAGTTTTTCTAGGAAGGACATCTCGTCACCAAAAGGCAGCAACATAGAGGGAAAGGTGGCTGGGTTGTCGTCAGCCCCAACCCTCGCAGGAGTCCACGGCATCAAAGCACACGACATCAGAGCAACTGAAGGCGCCGCATAGTTGTGCACTATACCCATCATGCAATCCGTATGAAAATGCTCCACTAAAATCACATCATAAGCTCCTTCACCGTTTACGAACTCTTCAAAAACATCCGAGAACAGCAGCTTTTCGCAAAGTTTGAGATTAAAGTCCATAAGGTTTGAAGCTAGAGAAAATTGAGTGGAAAATTTTCTGCCGTAAAGAGAGGGGTCGTCATAATCCCATAGGTCGACAACTTCTACGTTTAACGGCGCTAGTCCTACCAGGCTGACGTCGCGACGGTTCACATGTGGCATCGCTGACGGGAAGAAGGAAACCACAGTAACGTGATGACCACGTCTCGCTAACTCATCTAAAACTGGCTCGAACACCATATGATGGCTCTTTCCAGGATAAGAAAGAAGCGCCAGAACTTTGTACCCTTGACAAACACCCGCGAATATCATAAACACGATAGGAAGTAGCATCTTGTTTATTTTCGCGCACGTCTGTACACAAAGATAGCCGATGGCCAACTGCAGTGATGCGAGTGCATAGGTCCGTACCTATATGCAATTTGTGCATCTCTACACATCTATTATTGGATGGCTAAGAGTGGAACGACAGAAGATAATGCACTGCACAATTACAGTGAAGGATGTCTGTGCGTCATTCCGGAGTTGTTATCGAATTGAGGATGACTATCATGAAAGTAGGGAAAGACAAAGAAAAAAGTGTAGACATACTTTGTGTTTTGGTCATTTATAGGAAAATGGAATAGGTATGCTTTGGAAATTCTACTAGGTACACACACGTTCATTGACTGAAATAGTTACTGATAACATTTTGGTGTCATCTCATTGATTGCCTTCTTTATGTACCTAGGTATTACGGTACCAACCTTACCTAGTAATTATGCTGTTTAGGATATCCTAAACACACTAGCTACCTAGCAGGATTCTAACATTTTTGTAAGCAAGTAGCAAAACGCTTTTAACGTGCACGTCTTTCTGCATCGTTCTCACATACATAATTTTAACATGAATGATGTACCTAACCAATATTTTGTAACAATTTTATGATTTAAAAGAGTATCTGTGGAGTTTCTTGCCCGTTTTTCTCCATAGGAGAAAAACGGGCAAGAAACTCCACAGATACCTACTAAACTTTTGAATGGGCAACTAGCTTCATCTTTCTGACTGACCCCTTGACAATTCAAAAGTGCCTGTAATTGGTTTATCACACTAATATTATAAAGGCGAAAGTTTGTGTGTGTGTGTTTATATGTTTGTTACTTCTTCACGCTAAAACGGCTGGACCAATTTTAATAAAATTTTGTATGGAGGTAGCTGACACCCTGGATTAACATATAGGTAGACTTTTTATCCCGATATTCCCACGGAATCGACATTTATGCGGGTGAAACCGCAGGGCGCAACTAGTTTAAAATAAATGCTTTGAGTTTGCTACTAAAGTGTATAGGACCATGCATGGGTACCTACACTTTAACAAGGGTACTTTTGTAGTACAAGTGGTTAATTGATAGGACACGTGTCTAACATCTTACTCATCGTTATTAAAACGAATGTCTCTAGATTTATGCCTACCCAAAACAAAAGAAGTCCAGGTAAACCTAGGACCTAAAAAACTAAACAAAAAAAAAGCACAATTATGGTGCTGTCTACTGTCGGAGGACACCAAGTAAATCCGTACAAATTAAAAGAAACCGGTACAGTACATAAAACGTTGACAAAAGTAATAAACAGAAATAAATGAGTGTAGTAACCATGCAGTTACAATGTGTCATATAAAAAAGTTGATCTTAAATAACATAATCATTTAGTAAGTACTTACCTTTTTAAATGCTACTTACCTAATCTAATTTCAGAACATAATACAGGCTGTCGCTGTCTTTAGCGATAATTAAATCCTCACTTCTGAAAGTATTCTGTGTGTCTGGTGAGACTGATGACCACGGCCCATTGACTCACACAATATCTGTATCACATGTGTGGTGTACAGACGCCAGCACTTACTACAATCTGTCAAACTTCTTTGATAGATTTTCAACTTTATCGCTAAAGCTTAAGGTTCAAAGTTGATTGGGGAAATTTGACAGTTTCGGGTAGGTTGATGTGCTGGCGTCTGTACATAATAAAGAGTATTCTATTCTGAAAACCCTAAAGTTAGTCTGAACTCAAAGCCGTGGATTATCTCAATAAAATATCAGAACTTCGTCTAGCGGGGTAATAGCGTAACACACTCACAGCACAGTAGCAATGGCCTTCATTTTGACACAACATTCATTGCGTTATACACGTTATTGGGCAGACTATTTTTACGAATACATGAAGTAATGGATCAGCATTATCCTTCAAAATCATTTAGATTGTTGTTGATAGTGTTACTAGTAAAAACCTGATGTCCGTAAGGATTGAGGAGCCCATGCCCATGCCTCTTATCTTTACCAGGATCAAGATCATCCCAACTGCATTTATTTAGGTCTAGGTCTACAAACAAAGGAAAATATACTATATACAGAAGATTTTTTTATCAGCATCGAAATTTTTACAGGGTTTTCTACCCATGAATACGAACAACTTTCACTATGGGATCAACTCTGAAATCATATAAAAAAATTCAACTGTTTCATACATTTTGGTCAAGTAGGTATTAAACTTTTGTATGAAACAGCAGATTTTTTTTTTCGAGATAACAGAGTTGGTCCCATAGTGAAAGATTTTCATAATCATGGGTAAAACACACTGTAAAAATTTGGATGGTGATTAAAAAATCTCCCTGTATAAGAAAATGTACCACGAGGCCCTATGAATCTCAAAGACGATGTTTTGATTTTGACTAAATACCCATTTTTGTTTTTATTTTATTTTTTATGTATTAAACTACTTGATTTAATATCTTGCATTATTAAGCTTCACATGCCATACTAAGGGGCTGCCTCCACGAGCGAGAGATTCGCGGCGATTATTATCGTCGTGTCACGTAATTCTATACACTCTCGTAGAACGTGTCTCCACACGGCGATATCATCGCCGCGAAAATTTGATGGCACGGCGAGACTATCGCCGCGATTCTCTCGCTCGTGGAGGCGGCCCCTTAGGCTAAATAAAATATAGGACCATATAATGTGACATGTGGAACCACCGATTGTATCTACTCTATTTAAATGTGAATAAATGAATTTGAATAAAAAAAAAAAAAATCTTTCTTTATATAAACATAACAATATTTCATTTTATTTCCATTCATTTAATTCAGTCGCTCAAAGTTCCGTCATTTTTCTTAATCTTCCGTTGTTCTTCTGCCTCGTGGATCGCTGAGAACACCGCGCCAGCTTTCACCTTCTTTAATATCCTTTTGTCGTGGAATGGATGCACGTGAGCTGATATCCTGAAATTAATAACGACTGTTGATATCAGCTCTAAGGAAGCCAAGAAAAGTTTCTTAAAGAAATAGCCTTCGAATTGTCAATTGCACACTCAAGACTGACGCAGATTTGGGCGGGCCGCACTGGATTACGAAAATCCTCATGCATCACTTAATTCGTACATTTAGTATCAACCATCGCACACTACAAGCGGGTCGTCCCGCTCTATTTTGTAGTGAAATGCGATGCGCATTGTCTGATGTGGCTTTAATGTGCGCCTAGCTTTAGTGCAATATTTTCATGATCACTTTTATTAGTGGAGGAAAACTTCGTGAGAAAACCAATATTATCCCAGAACCAAAAAAAATTCAGCAGAATTTCGAACACGAGCTGCGAACACGTAGTCAGAACTGTATAAGAATTTCGAAACCTGGCTCCCAGCGGTGGGAAAATTATAGGCTACGATTATATTGATAGCTCACCTCTGCACAACGACGTCATCTCTAGTGAAGACATGCGCGGGACACTTGACGTTGTTCAGATAGTCCACACAGCGCCACTGGCGCGTGTTGTTCCTATTCGTATGCTTCAGATAGTACACGTAACGGTTCAAGATCATTTGTAGTGAGCCTTGGTTTGATACTGTGAACTGCATTACGCTTAGATCTGAAATCGTTCATAACTTCTTATTTTATTTTTAACCAATTTCTTAAAAAAGTAGGTCTCAATTTATCTGTAAGTAGGTATTATATATTTATTATATAAGTTCATAGATAATGTTTGTTGTAATAACACCGGTTGCGAATAATTTTTGAGCCACATACGAGGTGCATTCAATAAGTACCTAGCCTCATCGCCAGAGGGCGCTGTAGTTTCAAAAGAGTTTTACCACAGTGTAGCACATTCTTTTTTAATTCTTTTTTCAAATTTTCATTCCAATCCCTTCATTTGTTTTAATTTGACAACTTATGGAAGCGAACGTGTCGATCGGTTTTACAAAAATGGAAAAAGAGCAATATCGTTCGGTGATTCGATTCCTATTTTTGGAAGGGAAAACACGCATCGAAATAAAAGAGCGCTTGGATGCTGTGTACGGTGACTATTCTCCATCGATGGCCACCGTCAAGAATTGGTTCAACGAGTTTGCACGTGGCCGTACGTCGGTTTTTGATGAGCCACGTCCAGGTGCACCGAAAACAGCTGCTACGGAGGAAAACATTAAAAAAAATCCATGATCTCGTATTGGCAGATCGCCGATTGAAGGTTCGCGAGCTAGCTGAGACTGTAGGCATTTCAGAAGGAACAGTGCATCATATTCTTCACGAGGAACTCGGCATGAGAAAGCTGTCGGCGCGATGGGTGCCGCGTTTACTCACACCAGAAAACAAGCGCAACCGTGAGACCACATCGGAGACGTGTTTGGCGCTGTTTAAGCGGAATCCAGCGGAGTTTTTGCGTCGTTTTGTGACCGTCGATGAAACCTGGATCCACTGGTACACACCAGAGACCAAGGAGCAATCAAAACAATGGATCCAGACCGGGGAACGTGCTCCAAAGAAGGCGAAAACTGTAAAATCGGCCGGAAAAGTTATGGCTACCGTTTTCTGGGATTCACAAGGTGTGATCTACATCGATTACCTCGAGAAGGGTAAAACAATTACAGGGCTTTACTATGCCGATTTATTGGGCCGATTCGACGCCGAATTAAAGAAAAAACGACCCCATCTGGCGAAGAAAAAAGTGCTGTTTAACCACGACAACGCACCGGTTCACACGTCTGCCGTTGCCATGGCCAAATTGGTCGAATTACGCTACGAATTGCTGCCCCATCCACCGTATTCTCCAGATTTGGCCCCCTGTGACTTCTTTCTGTTTCCTAATCTGAAAAAATCACTCGCCGGGAATAGATATGGATCAAATGAGGTCATCGCCGCCACGGAGGCCTATTTTGCAGTTTGACAAAAACTATTTTTCGGACGGGTAAAAAAAGTTGGAGCATCGCTGGGCTAAGTGTATCGAACTAAAAGGAGACTATGTTGAAAAATAAATTGCCACTTTTCCAAAATTTTCGTTTACTTTTTGTAGGCTAAGTATTTATTGAATGATCCTCGTACAACTACGTAAGATTTGAATTATGCGGACTACTCTACGCTTTCACCTTATAGAAAAGGACTTACTGGGGTTATCGCCAGTGTGTTTGCCGTCGGTATGCTCAGGGACTGCCCTGATTTCAACCGGCACCGGCATCGAGTCTTCGTCATCTTGTTCTTCCGCATAGTTTTCCTCTAAAGATCTCGTACTAATTATCCTGGGACCTTCTTCAGGTTCTCTAAAAAATGTATGTTTTTTTTACATTATCTTAGCCCACTTCTACTTCTATACTAATATTATAAAGAGGTAACATTTGTTTGTTTGTGTGTAGGGTGTAATCTCCGGAACTGCCAGTCGGATTTGAAAATGAAAAAAATATGAAAAGTTTACTTCAATTAAGTAATAGTATTTATTGATAGGTTTGTTTCATTGTAGGTTTGTGAAAAAAAAAAGATTTCTGCCATAGGCTTTTATATCCTGTTCTTGTCCAGTGGGAAAAAAAAATCGGCCGGTTAGTAAAATGTACAGGACAAATTTAGAAAACTTACACAATAATATTGGTCATGTTGTATTTATTTTCATCATCATGGTCTTTGGTTATTTCGAAGTAACTGATCTCCTCATCAAGACTCTCCATATTGCAGTCTGTTTCATTTTCATTCTGAGATAATTGGTGGTTGGAAGTTATTGAATCTGAGATCTTCTGCAATTTAATAAATACTACGGTAACATCACATCAACATCCTCTAACAATTCGTGATCGGACTGATCGGAACATAGATCCACGCAAGACAAAGTGGGTTTTTAATTGTTTCTGTATTTATGGCATTCAATTGGTTGAACATCAACTGCTTGTGATGGCTTTTTTATTATTATTTAATTGTATTAGTTTATCTTGCTTTATTTAACCCTATTGAGTGACTATTACATGAAATATCAATCAATAGGGTTTTTTTTATTTATTCTCTGCAAAACTTGAATTTTGTGAGGTACCCTAGCGCTTCCCCCTTAAAAACAAAATATACATACCATATCTTCAAGGCCTTTTACATGAAGTTCTTTGCCTGCTTCCAAAAGTTCATTCAAATTATCTATGGAGATTAATACTTCGCCTGTGTAAATATACTCCAATAGGGCACATAATGTAGTATATGAAATTTTCTGAAATAAATATATTATTTTAATCAATGAATACATTAGAATAAATAAAGCAAGCCATTTGCTAAAAACACAACACAGTACACAATACCGTCAGTATATTTTGAACAAGTTGTTTAATTTATTTTTTTAAGTAATGTCTTTTTTAACATCCCTGAACGTGGAGAGGTCAGAAAATCTAAAATCTTTTATTCAAATTTGTGCTGAGAACTAGCACTTTTTGAATGTCTAAATTACATAGAATAGTCGCCCAAATGCCTGCGGACTAGAAGTGCGACTGGGGTTTGTAGCGCCAGTGCCACTTCTTCTCCCCAGCAAAAACACATTGATGAGCCTAAGATCTAAGCTACCTAGACCAGTATCTGGAGCCAAACTATTCTATAAATATTCAGTCAACATAATTTTGTAAGTTACCTACTGCTTCTGCCAACCAGCACCCTCCAACAGATGAGCAATGGACATAGGACTCTATGTGGAACATTGTCACAGCAACTGGGACAAACTACATTTGGTATGTCAATTATTCAGGGAGGCGTATGTCCAGCAGACGACGAGCGCGACGTCTGTCAGAGGGACATCTTAGGGGCGACTAAAATGAATTATGAATAATTAAAAGGCGCCTTACATTAAGAAATACAACGGGATGCGGGCACTGAGCGGTAGATATCAGCTCCTTGATGTATGGACTGGCCAATGCGATGATCACTTGGTGGACCTTCACTAGGTGGCCGTCTGCAGCAAGAGTCATGTCCACAAACTCACCATTCTGGAAAGAATTAAATAAATTGTTGAAAAAAAACATTAAGTATCGTCTTCTGTTTCAAGATTATAACTATTTACCTGCTGCAAACTGCTTAATCCATGACATATATTCTTCTTGTGCGCATTCCATAATAAAGAAAACTGCGACTGAGCCATCACAATAGATAAAACTGTGGCTGTTTAGAATTTATTTACAATTTATTGATATACGAACGACGACCGACGACGCTATTTTTTTTTATCTATGTCTCACTCTATTAAAAAGTACTCTGTGATCTATGGCTTGATTCACAGAGCTTGTAATTAGTTATTGTTCTGAGTTGTAACCTTAGTCTGAGTGATTGATAGATTGATATTGATAGCACTCCACTCTATCGAAAAGTACTCTGTGTTGATAGCTCTATTAAAAAGTACTCTGTGATTGATAGCACGCTTGACACTTGCTACCACAGAACATATATACCCTAACTCTATCTCAATTATTTTTTTCTAAGTCAATGATCTCAATGCCCTAGAGTTTGGCCAACGAAAGCTGACACAGAGTACTTTTGTATGAAAGCTGACATCGAATTATTTTATAAACTTTTTTTTTTACTTTTAGAATGGAGACATTTTAGGACTGTCAATCCTAATTGTCAATGTCAATAAATCAATAAATTCGCAATTAAAAATTAATTGTATCAATTGCGTTTACGCAGTTTAGAGCCAGGGTAACAGCTCTTGATTTTTTTAATTTGCCGCCTTTTTTAACCAACTTCAAAAAAGGAGGAGGTTCTCAATTCGTCGGAATCTTTTTTTTTTCTTGGTCAGCTTTCGTTAAGTACTGCTACTGCTAACTTGCTACTTTACGGTGTGCAATGTACCACAGATAAAATCCCAAACTCTGTGCATTATAAAAAAAAACCTCAAATTATGATATGCCATAACATAATTTGCCATCGACATCGGGTGTGTAACGGTTGTTTATATCAAGAGAAATTGGATGCAATTGGGACTTTAGGGCACCCCGACTCGGACAGGTTAGGTTAGAAGGGGATGGCGGGGTCGTGTGAGCGAGCGAAGCGAGCGAATAGACCCCCATCATCATGTGTCATTTATGTTCGCACAACTCGTCAAAATGTAGGGAACAGCTGTTTTTTTTCGCGATTTCAGGTTTGGTCCCTAAAAGTTGTTCATAATGATGAGTACAATCTCCCATTTCGATTTGTCGCATGTATTCAATTTCACCCTGTATAACCACTGACCTGTATTATACAAGCGCTTGTTTGATAGAGGTCAGTATAATATATAACTATTAACACTAGGTACTTCTAAATGACTAACTCACTAACTATACATAAATTGCAAAAACACTGCAAAAACAAAAAGACACTTAGGCGATTTAAGATGAAACCAATGCAGGAAAAGAGATACAAAATAATAGAAATCTACTAAATGTTAAAATAAAGTTGCAACGCTGAAATCAGTCTCTGTAACGAGATCACACCAGAGTAGTAGGCTTCATCCGATTGATAGAAAATTTATTATCGTTAAAAACGACTAAACTATCTTTTTGTACTGGTTGAACGAGTTGTGATTTAGTGGTTGGCAATCACAGAACACTATAGTATTAAATTACGGGTTGGCAATTGGCAATACTAGAGCCCAGCTGGTTTTGACTCTCACTCTATCAAAAAGTACTCTGTGGTTTTGACCACCACAGTTAAGATAAAAAAATCTTCTATGGTTAAATTTAAAGGTTATGATAATACAGCTAGATTTAAAACAAGAAATTATTTATTTTGTTGTGTAAATATCTAACAAAAAATCCGTCATTTTGAAGTATCAACCATATTTATCAGACCTTCAAGCCTTCAACATGGCGTTGATGAAATCTAAAGATATACCCGAAGGTGCTGTGACTATGGATGAACTCGAAGCTACAGAATACGCCTGGAATATTGTTTCCGACTGGGATTCACTTTCTGACACGTAAGTTATAAATTTATAACATAAAAAGTGTGTGGAAAGTCAAGTGCTACTATTTGAATCACTGCTTGCTGCTGCACTGCTTATATTCCTCAAAACTTGCACCACAAGTCAACAACACTCGGTTTTAGCTTTTGGCTGTTAAGTACCAAACTATTGATAGTGGTACCCATAGATTTAGTAAATACTAGCGTATATGTTATGCTGGTAGTATATATTAGGTGTATGGTAGGATCATACCCTATCACAAGCTAATAATCAAAATATCTCTGTTTATTTTGTTCTCAAGAACGCCTTGGATTCTCTTAAACCTCATTAGCTAACCAAACCAAATAATCTGAATTGATACTAATACAATGTTAATTTCAGCTGGGCTCTGAAATATGCTCCAGTAGTCCTCGGAGGCATCAATGCCTTTTGTGGTATTATGATGAACAGGCATTTCCGGAACAAGTTAAAACTGGGTCCATATGGATACTTCGCTTCAGTCATTCCTATCTCCATTATGCCTGGAGTTCTAACAGCTCTCTTTCATAGACATGTGAGTATGAAATATTAAAATTAATAGTAATTTATTTACTACTAGGAGCCCACCCCAGCTTCGCACGGGTGCAACTTTTTTTTTCGAATTTCCTTAATTTTCTTTCATACAAACCTTGTCCTGGCAATACCAAACACAAATGACTGGTCCACTCAAAATTTGTGTAGTTCTTTCCTCAAAAATACTATTTCTAATACTGATCTATGTGGTCCTCACAATATGATCTGACCAAGAATATGACTGGACTTTACCCTGGCCTGAGCCCTAAGTATCTTTCACCATTTTTTCTAAGGGACTAATGGACTAAAGTCAAAAAGGAAATGTCAACTCCATCTAGCTTATTTTATTAATATGACATATAAAAGTGATTTCAATATCCTATTTACAGAATAAACAATTTCATTTCATTTAACAGAAAAACCAATTTATGAAGTTATAAAAAAAAAACTACTTTAATTCAGACCTCAATCCCTAGGATGTTAGTAATACACACTTATAAACTATGTTAGTAAGTAACAAAATGTAGGTAGGTAATACAAAATTAATATTTTAATTCATGTATCTGTTGCCTGAGACCATGGGCGTACCCTGCCTGTTCTGGCCTAGGGGGGGCAAGACAGATTTTTTAGGTCGGATCGTCCGCGGCTGGTTTGTCATACACACTACGTCAACCCATACACAGTATGGGTACCGCGGAGAGTCTACAGCCCACACTCACCTCACGGTGAATGATAGACTCACTTGGTGTTGGACTCGCGGGGGTATGTGAGTTGGCCCCAGGTGTGTTCCTGGGAAACGCCAATATGACGATTTTCTATCAAACGAAAACATGACAATCATGACCAATGGGTCCTCGTCATTGACGAGGACCCATTGGTCATGATTGTCATGTTTTCGTTTGATAGAAAATGGGAGTAGATAGTTTTGGTTGGAGTATGCCTTTACGGGCGAGGTCTCCCTTGTCCACCTTGTGTGGACGCCAATATTAAATGACAAACACACCTACATGAAACATTAGGTATACAGGGTGAAATTGAAAACATGCGACAAATCGATATGGGAGAGTGTACTCATCATTATGAACAACTTTTACAATGGGACCGAACCTAAAATAGCAATTAAAAAATCAGCTGTTCCCTTCATTTATGTTCGCATAACTCGTCAAAATGTAGGGAACAGCAGATTTTTTTTTGCGATTTCTGGTTTGGTCCCATAGTAAAAGTTGTTGATTATGACGAGTACAATCTCCCACTTCGATTTGTCGCATGTTTTCAATTTCAACCTGTATACCTAATGTTTCATGTAGGTGTGTTTGTCATTTAATATTGGCGTCCCGTGTGTAGGGCAAACAGCCGCAAATGGTCCGGCTTTATAGGTAGTTAAATAAATAAATAAATAATCTTCGTCCGCTATCGTTGCGCGGGGTTTTTTGGCAATTGCACCGTGCATTTTGCCAGTGTCTACTGCGCGGTTTATTTAAAAGTTAGAGCATAAGGCCCCATAATGGCCACAGAGTACTTTTATAACTATGGAATAGAGGTCTATCTCAGTGATCAAAATGAGATACGTCAAGTGTCGCCCTCTGGAAGCGGGTTTTGGAACTAATGCCAACACAATCCTACGCTATAGCTAGGTAGGTACAGAGGCCAGCACATCAAGCTACCCCAATCTGAAAATTTTCCCAATTGAATATGAACCTTATTCCTTTGTAGTAAAGTTGAACTTCTTTCAAAGACATTTGACAGAATGGGGTAGGTTGATGTGCTAGCGTCTGTACATACAATATGTACGTCGTCGCCTACTTACAGCTTAGATTTATTTTTAGGGTATTTTAAAATGTGAATTACAAATTCGCTTGCAGGTATGTAGATAAGCGAATAGTAATTCACATTATGAAAATAAAACGATGATAAGTAGTAATCTTCGATTTAACTATTTATTTCTTTCTTTTAAAACATTTCTTAAACAGTTTTTTGGCTTTAATTTTATCAATTATATGTTCACAGTGAACTGAGCACTATAAAATTAAAATCCACATGCATTAATATAACCGTTCAGATTAGTTCTTTTAAATGTTTTTTTTCTAAATTTTCTTTTAATATTGCATAATAATATCCTGCAGATTCGAAATACAATTTAAGAGAGAGTCGCTGGGACTGCAAAGCCATTTTTTATTTGCGTATTCCCTGTAGCTTATATATTCAGGCTCATGATTAGACATCAAATTTTTGTTACATTGATCACACCCCTTGAAGACCTTTTTCTTGGCGTTTTTTACAAAACACCCGCTCACGTATTGTAGGCCTCCAATTTTACGAGGGTCATTATTCTCTTCAAGAGGTGTGAGTGTGATGTCGGGAATATTATCGAGCTCGCAATTTATTTGTTCTTTGCTACCGCCGCCTGTGATGCGTAACAACTGTCTACTTCACAATTTGCCCCTGGGGCATGGACTCTAGACAGGCTGTTAACTAGCAATGTAGTAAATGCTGCTTCGAACCTTTCTGGTGTAGAGTTTACGTTGCGGCATCCATGGCTCTTTATTGACCCAAAAAAGTTTTTTATTTTTTATTTATTTTATTTTATTTTTATTCAAGAGGAACAACAAACAGCTACAATATAAAACATAGAAAAATTAAATACACAAAGCAAATAGACAATATTGCAGCCCACAACGCTGTTCACAGATTAACTATAGGATACAATACAGTGAAAATAATAATTGCTAGGGTTACAAACTCAATATAAATTAACTTTCATGTTATGTATGTAATACACAAAGTATAATGTAATAAATATACAATGTAATATAAATAATATGTATGTATAATGTAATACTTAAGAAATAGCACAAAAAGAAAAACAGAATAAAATTCAACTAAGCTCCTTAAGTATCAGACTTTTGAACCTATAGGGAGCACATGCAAAGATGTCTATATGTTCAAAAGTCCTATTGTAGGAATCGACCATTCTGCGAACAGGCGAACGCATGCGAGAGTTGGACTTGCAAGTACCCACTGAAAATAATTTAATCTATTGAATCTTGATTTAGATGCCGCAACATGTTACATTTTGATCCTATATTTTTTAATAATGATTCTATACCTTCTAGTGTCCATACCCAACTGTTTAATGTGGGAACATGTTCATTATTTAATGTTTCCGGATTGACAAATTTCATATTCTTCATGAATTGTTTCGATTCTGTCCGTTTTATGGTGTATGGAAGTAGGCGTCACAGGTCCTAGAAGAGGCTTGCCATACTTCTTTCTTTTTCCGAAACTTCCATTTAAAGAGTCAAAAAGTTGATCAAAGAACAACATGATGTCTGCTGTACTTTTGGCTTCTTCTGGAATTATTCTTTTGTCTGGAAAATAAAAAAGTCAATTGTTTTACAGTCTTTAAAACTGATCTGGCATAATAAAGAGGTGAGAACTGCAAGACAAGTATTTTACTTTCATCCTGGGAATTTTGTTTGTGTCACAGTGAGAATCTGTCAATTTTGGTACCAACCGTATTCCTTTTTAGCCAGGGTTTTCTTTATGTAGTGCAGTTATGTTCCCATTTTGCCATTTTCGTATCATTATTTTTGACATATTTCAAATGTTTTGAAATTAAATTATTACTAATGCATTTCAGTAAGTGGAGCGGGTCATATATTGGTATGATCTGTTGGTTGTTTAATAATACGATGTTGTCTCTGGGTTCTTCTCCCTTTCTCAACAAGATACCACGTGTCTCTTGTAAGAGATATTTAATACAATTAACATTATTTGTGCCTTGATCACACACAGTTGCTACCACAATAAGAACCGCATCTTGGAGCTCAGTGACGACTGCTTTTAATTGTTTCGCAAGTTCAGGCCCCTTTGTTGCAGCTTGTGAAAAAGTGTATGCAACAGGTTGCTTATAATTTTTTACTAAGCCTCTTACCATGAACACCTGTGCATGGTCAGCATATTCAGGTAGTGTCTCTTGGCCATTTGTAACAAAACCACTAACTCTGTCCTTTCTTTAATTATTTATGTCACATTGGGCTTGAGTGACATTTCGCCAAATAGAACAATACATATTTTATGTTCTGACTTCATTTTCTCTGTTGCTTTTTTATCTGCTGTATCATATTTTTATTGATTCCTGGATTGATGTCTGCCATGTTTAACAATTTTAGAAGAGTTTGACGTGATGGCAGTATAAAGATTTTCCTAAGGAATGTGTACCCTTTTGGGCTTTGCTTAAGGATAGACAAAGCAACATTTTTTTCTTTTAATGTGAAATGACGTCCTTTGTTTCCCTTTTTACGCTCTCGGAATTTCAGCAAAGTCAAAATTTTTGATGTACTAGACAATTTGTCCAGTGTTTTCAGAAACTGTGGATTGGTAGTAAAATTTTGCAGCGCCTTGATCTTTTTTGCCTGGTTTTTAACCTTGCTGCGGCATTTACTGAGTTTTACTCCAACTAGTACAAGTTTTCTATATAGAGCATGCTCAGATTGTGTTACAGCAAAACGTTTCAGGTGCTTTTTAGTGATCATTTTTGACCTTTGCATTTTGCGTTGCTCTGCAATAAAATAAATCACAATTATCAATTAAAATAGCTGAACCCGACAGTTAATCTGGTTAATTTTTCATAAATACAGGGTGGCAGGGACATCGACGCGCAAACGTTGTCAAAAGGTTACACCTGATGCCATAAATTAAATTACGAAAGTCATTCATCTCGGAAATGACCGGTTAAAAAAATTTACATTTTTGAGCGCGCAATGTATTGCAAACAACGCGATTAAAACGCTCCGCGGATGGCGAGCGCGCGCGCGCTGCCTAACCTACACACACATACAAATCTGTGGCGCGGTCGCCCGCCCCGCAGCCGCCGCGCCGCCACCGCCGCCCGCCGCGACCGGACGAACGTGAACGTACCTACGAAATATCGCCTAACGACAACATTGATAGGTACCTACCACATAAAATCATGTTTAATTAGTCTTGATAACTGATAACAATAAGCTTATTCCCATAAAATAGCGATACCGATGAGGATTGATAACAAAAAAGATGCTTGATAAGAACTTAGCGATCCAGTAATGTTCAATTGATGAACTTACCTTAATCTCGCTCATTCCTAATGAGATAGGGGGTAGGTAGGGTTCGAAGTGGCCGCCACCAACCCGCTCGCAGATCTGAGCGCGGCGCAGTTTCAGCGTGGACACGGGGCAAAAAAATGGGATCCTGGACACACTCTTCACGCAGCGTCGCAAACACATTCACAATGCGATATCTCATTTCTGCTGCGGTATCGCACTCGGTCATAAGCACCTTATCCTTGACGTAACCCCAATGAAAAAAATGTAATGGAGTCAAGTCCGGTGAGCGAGCTGGCCATGGTTGTGGACCGAATCTTCCAATGCACCGGTCTCTAAAAGATACGGTGAGGCAGCTTCGGACAGGAAGGGTCACGTGTGGGGGAGCGCCGCGCCGTTGTGTTGGAACCATGTCTCGCGGAACTGGAGCACAGGCATCTCCTCGATTATTTCCTATCGATGATATCGTGGCCCGTTTAGTCGTTCAGGGAGAAAAATAGGTCCAATCACGCGGTCTTTATAAATACCGGCCCACACATTTACCGACCATCGAGTTTGGTGTCTGAAGAATTGTTCAGGTCTGGAAGGCATTTTGAACGTCACTCTCAAACACACACGACACACACACACACAGAGAAAGAAAATTACTTTTGATTTTAAAAACTACGCTAAGATCACAAATTCGCGACAAACAGCACGCCCGTTTGCGATCAACGAAATCTAGGAACTGGCAAAAATCCGATAAAATCGGCGAAATCAAAAGAAATGTACTTAGCTGGTCTTTCTTTCAATTTGCCGCACTTGCTGCCGACAGTAAGTACTTGTATTTATTCTGTGAATACAGTACCTACACCGAACACAGATCAACAAAATGATAGAGTGTACAAACACATTTAGTTGTACCTAGGTACCTACTCACGAAATTAATTGCGAAAATGGATGTATTATTTTTTAATGAAACAGTAAATTACATTGTTGAATTGCATTCAAAACTAAAACTAATGTTGATAATAAAAAAAAAGAAAAATTACGTGACTATCAATACACTTCTACACGTTTTTTTTTAAATCTTCTTTACTTAAATCGATGAAGTTTTAGAAAAATAATTATCCCCATAATGAATCTAAAATAAAAGTAGTAAATGGGTCATTCATTTATGTAGATGATTAAAATGCCTCATGTGACGCGTCTGTTAGATTCATTGGGATACGTCGCATAGCTTCTTACGAGACCGCTCGCCGCCGCCGCGCCGCCGCCGCCACCGCGGTCCCTTTGTCGGCATTTGAAAACGAATAGCGTCAAGGTACTAAGCCAGTGTTGACCTCGCAAATGAACTTTTGCAAACAGCTGATCGGGTAGCCCTTTCGAGTTTTATTTACATTGCTGTTTTAAGTGAAATAAGTGAATTTACTATTTTTTAATTAAAAATCTCATTGAGTTAGATAGAAATAATGATTTTATACGGTTTACAATAAAAAAAATTGCAGAAAAAAACGTAAAAATTAAGAAAAAGCCGACGAAAAATTTCAACGCAGGGGGGTCCAGAATCATGTACTGAATCCATGGTAAGCGGTTGCGCGTCGATGTCCCTGCCACCCTGTATAGTTAATTGAAGTACAATACAGATTGATAGTGCACAAAACTTCAACAATTTAATAATTATTTATTATAAATAATTATTAAATTGTTATAACTTACCAACTTTTTCCTTCATATGTACATCTTCTCCTGCACTTTGAAAGTGTAGCTGCATAGCCACAGAATCTAGATGTGAAGTTACAGGTTCTGCAATGACAATGAATATAATAAGGGTATAAAATGTGTAAATCAATGGCTAATAAACACAGCCAATGTTGAAATGTTGTAATTCATGTTTATTAATTACTAGCTGTTGCTCGAGGCTTCGCACGCGTGGCATGACGATAAAAAGTACCCTATGTTGGTTTCCATCCCCATAGCTATCTCTGTGCATAAATTAGATTGATCCGTTGTTTTGTTGCAACGTGAAAGAAGGACAAACAAATATACAAATACATTTTCACATTTATAATATTAGTTAGTATTATGTTTGCATAATATAATACAATAATATCAGCCTATTACTCTCCCACTACTGGGCATAAGCCTCCTTTAATGGTTTCTTCACTATTAAAGCGAGTGATAATTAATTTCAAATGTGCACTTAAACTCAAAAATTAGAGGAATGGGTTTATTTGTACCCTTTTTTTTAGCTCTGTACATGAGAAGTTGAACACTAATTCACAGCTGTATTGTGCATAAAATAACCTCATTATAGTGCACTGATCAACTTTCATCATTTTATCTTATCTTTTTACTAACATTATTAATTTGGAAATATATATGTTACAATGCAATCATATTTAGATAGATGAATTAATAAAAAACAAAATTCGTGCCGCTAATTGCTATTATACTTACCAAGATTTTCCTTCATTTGTACGTCTTCATCTGCACTTTGAGTGTGTGGCTGCACAGCCACAGAATCCAGATGTGATGTAACAGGTTCTAAAATGACAATTAATATATTATGTATATATAACTTTTATTATGTGTATAGCCTTATTGGTGAACTGCCCCCCCCTGTTACAATTACAGTAAGTAAAAAGAAATTAATTGTGGGAAATAGCACTTTTGTTTCAAGATTTTTAAATTGGTGTATCTTGATGATTATAGCAGATAACTTAGATATTTAAACGGATAACAAAAGATACATTTGTGTAGATTAATCCTGAATATAATTAATTTGTTCAATATTAAGGATCATAATACTTTGTGAATATAGCTGTAGAGCCACAGGTTCTGCAACAAAATTTTAAATTAACTTTTGGAGTTTGATGTTTTGCTGGTATAAAGTTTCTTACTATCAAATATTAAAGTATAAATATTTTTAGATAAAAAAAAAGAAATATGCCTTTAGATGCAGATGCGTCTGACATTTGAAGAGGTCTCAAAGCTCTTCTTTCAGAGCTAAATTTTAAGAAGGATAATCCTGTAATAACAACAAAATTTCAACCCTTGCAACTCATTAAACTTTTAGTAACACTTAGGTGATAAATAGGTTGATAAATATTTACATATTTGATTTACATCAAATATATATATAACACACTTTAAGACTATATAATAGTGTGTAGTAGCAGGACATAATATTATGATACTGAGCTATATTCTCTTTAACCCTTTGACCGCCATGTAAAATTTCATCTATCGTGCCCCCAACGCCGCGACCGTATTACAAATCATTTATCGTACGATTGGCTAGTGATGTGTAACACGTAAAATATACAGTAGTAACATTAAATATTTTGAAGTGAAATGATGGTTAACTTACGTTTAATCATGTTATTTTTAAGAAATTAAATATTGTTTATAGTTTTAAAGACCTTAACAATAAACAAGCAGTAAAGACATCAAATTCAAAGTAAGATTTTGGTAACGATTTCTTTAAAAGCATCGAACTTTTGGCAACACTAGTGGACGCTTTAAAGCGTCTTTGGCGGCAGTAACAAGTCTTTCTGTGAGATTTACTTAAAACTACTAGTGTTGTTAGTTTTAGTTATCGAATATATTTTATTAAAAATTGAATAGAAAAATACACACATCAAAAGTGTCTAGGGATCAACATATATTTTTGCAGTAACTTTTCTCCTGATTGATATTAATTAAAATTTTCTTTAAGGATTCATCAAATAAAGTGTTTTCGTTTGTCACAGTAACGATAAACCAAGTCACCTTTGCATTAATAAAGAAATTTGCCATTTTCCTAATAAAGGGATTTTTGACATTTGAACCACTAACACAAAAGTTCGAAAAAAAGACTGAAATAACAGTTTTCTTTTAAATTTTATTGGGTAACTTAAACAATTAATAATCCGTGTTTCTACCGCGAACACTAACAACACAAGAACATCGGTTTGGCATACTCAAAATGAGTTCATCCAAATCACGCTGTGGAATGGCCGCCCATGTTCGTTGCAACAACAAAAAAAGGTCTTCTTGCGACTGGATACCCTCCATATTCGGCAGAGCTCTTCTCTGTAGCATATCCCATGCATGCTCAATCGGGTTCAAGTCTGGCGACTGAGCAGGCCAGGGCAGGACATTGATGTTAGCTGCGGCGAGAGTCTGTCTTACAACTCTTGCGGTGTGCGGTCGTGCATTATCATGCATTAACTGAAATAAGGGACCGATTTGCACTTGTAGAGGAACGATGACGTCTGATACAATCGTCTCAGCATAAATTTGAGCGTTGAGGTTGCCTCTGATCCAAATCAACTCAGTTCTTCCGCCGATCCAAATACCCGCCCATACCATGATGGTTCCACCACTATAAGGATGGACTTCCTGGCAGGATTTTAATCGCTGTTGGCGTCCAGGGGTTCTTCAGTGTCGTATACGTCTTGTATCCGGTCTCATACCAAAACGAGACTCATCAGAAAAGCACACGAAACGCCATTGTTCTTCTGCCCAATTTCTGTGTTCAAGAGCCCATTGATATCGAATCCTACGATTGTGCATTGCTATAGGTGGTACCCGTAGCGGTCTTCGGGAATGAAGGTTCACTTCATGCAAGCGGTTTCTGACTGTTTGGTCGCTAATTAAGTTCCCTGAAGAGTGATGAAGCCTCACGGCTAACATCATGGCGGTTATTGTTGGAGCTCTTCGAGTTAAGATTTGAATGTATCGGTCTTGTCTCCGTGTGGTGCAGCGATACCGTCCTCCATGGCGCTCAGCCACGGTACCAGTGCTTCGGTAACGTGTCCAAAGTCGACTGATAACACTCTGACTTGTATTCAGAGCTAAAGCCACAGTACGTTGCCGGGAACCAGCTTCTATCATTCCCACGGCTCTGAGCATTTCTTCCCTGCTTAAATGACGTCGCCGCTCCATAATAACGTTGGTTTTAATCAGTAGTAGGGAAACAGTAGCACTAATAATGTCTTCAATGCGTTGTATGTTTTTATAGGGAAAATATTGACAGCTGATTTTCATCTTTTACTCGAATTTGATTCACAGTTCCTGATTCAAATTATGAAATGCACCAAAAAGGATCCATATAAATTTATAAAATCATAAATTTATTACAAAGCCACATCTCAATCTCAAGAAATCCGCATAAAAATGCTTGATCCCTAGACACTTTTGATGTGTGTATATATCAGCAAGACACCTCCATCGAATAAGTATTCATGATAATGTTACTATTAAATGAAACAAAATGCATCTCTTGATGAATCTATTTATTATTGCGTTATTTAAAAATGGATGGAATGGATGGGCGAATGGAAAATACATACCTACTGTGGATTTTTATTTGTGATAGACACGAAAACATGTAACGCATAGTGCTACTTTACATACCTCGCACCAAAATCGCGTAAAATGTGTTTTGCGACTCAAACTGCATTGTTTGCAGCGCATTTTTTTATTATTTGGAAGAAAGGCTGGCATATGTTTTGAAGAGTTTCCCCCAAGTATTCTGCTTGGGTTTTCAAGTGCTCTTGATGTTGTAGGAAGGGTGCAGTTACCCCTGTATTTAATAACCATTTGTTTCACCGATAATTGATAGTTACCATAATTTTATGTATTGTCATTTTTGATAACTTTCCAGTAATAAAATGAATTTAGTAAATACATATCCATTAAATGGAAAAAAAAAACTTTTTTGTACCATTTAGTTGTTTTTCTCAAACAATTTATGGAACTCAGCATCATATCATTCGTATCAATAATGCCCATATGTTTGTTGTAGTCAAGAATGCACTCTGGCTTAATTATAGGAAGTCCAGTAGATCTGTCCATTTGCAGGCTTGGGCCAATTTTGTCCTCATGTATTGTGCTAAGCATATACACGTCTTTCTTGTCACGCCATTTAAGAGCCATTAAATTTGAAGTGTATTTAACGTCCCTTTCACCCTTTTAAATTTTTTTAAATTTCAGCATTTCTATTCTGTTTCTCTTAACAGTTCCGCAAGCGTCTATACCATGTCATTTAAAAAAATTAAATAATTTAGGACTGCTATACCAATTGTCCATATTTAATAAATACATCTGGAACTGTTGTAATATTTTTGAAGAAATGTAGTAACAACTGCTCCACTCACCCCTAATTCAGTATTTTGTATTATATCGGTATCATTGCCGGAAAAACAATAAAATCTAAAATTATTTTAGTTTCTACATCGCATAAAACAAATAACTTTAACCTTTTAGAACCTATGCAATTATATGCAGTAACGCACGTGTGTGCGTTACTGCATATAATTGCATAGGTTCCATTTTCACAGACTAAAAAGTGCGTCACGGAAAGTCTGTCGTCTGCGCTGCACCTAAACCAAAACGCGCCTTTTTCTTAGGCATATATTGTTTTATTGATAAGCGGCCTTTAAACGTAAGCATGCTTTCATCCACACATAGTTTTTGGTATGGCGTAAATGAACTTGTGATTTTTTTTCTTGCGTCATCTATTGTATTGATCTTAAATAAAGTGGAGTCAGATGGTTGTTTTGGTCCTGGCTCGGAAAAATGTAGCATGCCTTAAATTGTAGTGTCGATTTCTGCTCATAAGGGTTGTGAAAATTGGCGAAATCAATAAAGGGTTTGATGACCAATAATCCTCTATGGATATGGATATACGCTTATTCCTGGCCATTAACATAATGACTGCGAAGAATACATACAATTCTGAAATAATGACTGCGAAGAATACATATAATTCTGAAATAGTAACATTTTGCCATGTTTGAAGCCTTGAGTGATTTCTTAAATCAAATTTTATTTTGCAATACCGGTTAGTTTTATCGACAATTTTGCTGACTAGAGCTTCATCAAGAAATTGTTCGAAAACTTCCAATTCACTAGAAGATGGTGATAAATGTAAAAAACTTGAAATGCCACTGCAAAAGTCATCAAAAACCTGTTTTGCAATTGAAATTGGCTGAGTCGTCCATTGGTAAAGAGTATCGTTGCTTGTTCCAGCTTGATTCCGTACATCCGACTGCGATAAATCTGCCTGAAAGTTAAATACAAGAACATAAAAATAACTCTCAATAAATTATTGGTTGTAGATAGCTTGTTCAGTTGGCATCCGTACCAATCTATCAACGAAGTGGGAATAAGGGTTCCTTTCTTGGTCTGCCGAATCCTAAAAATTGCTCTAACTAGTATTTAGGTTTTTTTTTTATTATACCGAAAGAACATTTCTACCTTACTATATAATATTATAAAGCTGAAGAGTTTGTTTGTTTGAACGCGCTAATCGCAGGAACTACTGATTGGAATTGAAAAATTATTTTTGTGTTGGATAGTCCGTTTATCGAGGAAGGTTATAGGTTATAGGCGATATAAAATCACGCTACGCCTCTTAGGAACGGAGCAGCGCGGGTAAAATCGCTGGCGGGTCGCTAGTCTACACTAATATTATAAAGAGGAAAGATTTGTACCTATTTTTGTATGTTTGTAATGAATAGGCTCAAAAAGTACTGGGCCGATTTAAAAAATTCTTTCACCAATAGAATGCTACATTCTTCCAATTTGACATAGGCTACATTTTATTTTGAAAAAAATTAGGGATCCTTGGTAAAATTTGAACAATGTAACCGAAGGTGTAGAAAAATGAGTCTTAAAATGTCTTTCGTCGAATGCGCTGCCGAAACTATTAGCGATAGAACAAAATAATGTAAAACAATATTGAAGAACATCATAATGTCTACAAAAAACTCCGCGGTAGCATATGTCCAACTATTGTAGTTATGTCACTACAACAACTTTTTTCATTTTAAACATTAATGAAAATGCTAACCAAATTCAAACCATGCTATTTATGTGTTTATATTAATCCTTATCCAAATAAATTATTTTATGGTCAAGACCATTTAACTACCTATAAAATAGTTTTTAAATTATTTAAATTGGACTTTCCATTCAAAAGATATTACGAATTAAAAAATTCAAACAGTAAACAAAACCGCCATAGCGCGGTGGCCGTTGTTTGCGATGCAGTCTGAAAAGCGCGCCGGGCATCGCGGCGGGCGGGGTGGAGGGGGTGTGGGATTTTTTAAAATATATAATTAATAAATAATAATTTTTTAATAAATAAAAATATTTGTGAAAAAAAGTGTTTTATATCCAAATTTCCAAAAATAAATATTTGTCTACCCCGTGCGAAGTCGGGACGGGCTGCTAGTATTATATATAATGACTATACGATGATATGATATTGCACAGCTGACAGCTAACAGATTTAGTAAGAATGGTATTTGAAATAAGTTCTTATAACTATAATTTTACTTTACACAAACAAAACTTGCTGTCCAGTTAATACACAAACTGTTTATTTTATGTGTAACACAGTCATGGTCCAGTCATGTCAGTGCAATTTATAAATAGCTAACCATATTTTCCTCGTTTAACAGGAATAGTAACTAAATAAAATATCTGAAAATAAAATAGAAAATATACACTTACTTCAAACTCATCTTTTTCGTCGTCAGAAGTGTCTTCGATTACAACCTCATCATCTTCAACAACACCTAATATTCGTAGAAGTTTGTCGTTGTCCATTTTTTAAAATTAAACGATGTGACACGCACAGGAATGATGAAAGGCAAGAAATAGACTAAACGTCTATTTTAGTTGTGACAAAAGTAGGTAGACTTTAAATTTTAAGGTAAATAAAATTTTAAATATACCCCCCTCATGTCACAACACTACTTAAGATATAAAAGTCGCATATGATGTCACAAGCGGACGCCTTAAGACGTCCATGGCGATCGTGGCTACCATAATTGTGAAGGAAATTGTTTGACACTTTTGTCGATATTTTCTTAATTACCCTCTTTCTTCATAATCACTTTTTAAAGATACTTTTTTGCAGTTAGTTCATTTGGTTACTTAATTGGAAAGGTAGGTAGCTTAACTTTATAAATAACATGGAATTCATAAATACAAATCTTTTTTATTAATTAGTTTTAACTATTAATTTTTATAGCCCATTCCTTTATTGTTTTTCAGTGTCAGTGAGATCTAAATCCTGATTATGATGTGTTTTCAAGCCTTTTACGAAATTTAAAATTTTTACGTAAAGACGGGTGCGCATACAGGGGTGAATGTGTGATAGTTCTTCCTGTAACAATTGGCAGAAATTTTTGTTTCTGTTATCCTCTTTACTATACATTTCACATTCAATACAGCCAGTATGGTCTGTTGGCCGCCGTTTTTTAGCCATTGATGACTCATATAAATATTGAGTATCCATTTCTAAAATATTTGACGAAGTCGACGGCTTTCGGGGTATCTTCGCACCTGCAAAAATTATAAAAATATATAGGTTGATTAATGTTGTTGTTAGAGTAACTCCTAATTTGTTAAGTTTATTAGAATTATTTTTTAAATGTATTTTTTTTAATACATAAGAATTCGTAATATGGACGCGGATGTCCCAAGAAATCCTGACACGAGTGTAGCTGCCCTCAAATCTCCATGTAATAAGTTAATGAATCTTTATTGTACCTGTTGGTTATTTTATAGTAGCCAAATAAACCTTTTTATAATTTACACTCATCACGGACCATTAGGCATACAGAGGGAATTTAAAACTTAACTTTACTTTTATCCATTATTTTTCACAAGAAGTAACAACCTCACAAATTCTCACTATTAAAACAAGTAAGTGGCAGAACTTTCAAGAAGTCGAGTAGGTAGGTATAAAGACATAATCATCTACCCACTTATATTCTCATCACTAGTCGGCGCATTAAGATTAAGACGTCCATGTCGTTGAGGGTAGATCTTTTTTTACTTAAAATTTCAGCGTTCATTTTAAAGGTTTTACCGAGTTAAATATAGGCTTTTTATACTTTTTATTTAACTGAAGCTGAATAAAGAAAAGTAAATATGTCTGTGTATGTAAAGATCAAGTTTAAAAATCAAGTACTTGTTAATAAGCATTTGACTATCAAACATTTTGACGTCTTAAGTCGTGGTCAGCGTTTGTGCCCAGTTTTTTGGTGACGCTTTAAGACGTTGTTGGCGGTCAAAGGGTTAAAAATCTTAGCTTTGTATAATATGTAGCATGTTTCCACAAAAAAAAAAAAATATTATAATCATGATGCCTTTGAATACCTACTTTTATCTTTTCTCATTGTTTCGGATTTGCCCATTCAATACCTGCATTCTATGTGTTTATTAAATATTTTATTATCACTGACCTGGCATGTTTTTCGTTGGTACAGCTTCTTTGGTAAGTCGATTATTCCGACACCAATACTTTTCATCAAAGTGTACATGACATACACGGCGGTATTTGAAAATATGGTTATTTTCAAGTTGCACAATGTCACCACCAATGGAATAGACCCATGTATTAAATAGCTCCTTATTATTAGCTGGATTAGGGAATTTATGCAAATTCACCCCGGTTTCTGAAATAATAGCGTAAGTGATTACACTGATTACTTACTAGGTATTTAGGTTTCGACTTCACTATTTAGTGATACCTTCATACCTACAATAAATTCACTCGCGGCGTGCTGTGCCTGTCTTTTGAAAGACATTGACTCAGCAGACACTGATAGATAAAATACTTACCTAAGCTATTTACACATCTGGGGATGCAACACTTTCTGTTAGACATGGTAAACGATAAATTACTATTAGCACAAAACGCTTCGTCAGAGTCCTATCTTAATACCATTTATATCAACGAAAGCACAAAATCAACTCGGCCGGAGGAGCAGAGGCTCAACTCAACGGACTTAGGTGGAAAAAGCACTTTTGGACGACAAAATCTAGAAACACATGAAACAAACACCACACCGACAAAAACCGGCTGCCATGTTTGACTATTTGACAGTTTTCAGTTTTGACATACAGAGGGTGCGTTCCGTATTGGGAATATAATCGATGAAATCGATTTAAGCGTGCTTAAACCCGTAAGTATCGAATTAGAGTGAGCGCACACATGCGACATGCGCCATCTTGCGATAACGCCGACCATGGCTTGTAATAATATCACCGTGAACGCTGTCAAAAATGACAGTGTGTGTGTTTGTGTGAGGATGAGGATGTGTCAGTGTGCGTTTTGTTTTGAGTTGCATCATAGCTTTAAATCAAACTAACGTAGCATTATCGAAATTGTGCTTCTGGCTGACAGTCGCCACCTAACCAAAGAAGACGAACTGAAGAAGAAATGTGGTGTTTATACAAAGAAACACTGCTGTAATATCGTTTTGACATTGAGTTAGCACTGTGAGCGCGTTCACGAGCGTTCCGAATTGTTGACAGCTCAGCTGTCATAATCGCAATATTTAATACGGAACGCATGTGAGACGATTTGAGTGCTGTGGGCGATTATAGCCAATTCGGAATGCGGCCAAGAGACGACAACTTGTACCATTTGAAATTACATAGTGTTGGAATTGCGATGTAGCTTAAAAATAAATGATGGAATTATATCTATTTGAAGAATCTTCTTCCCTGAATTTTTTTTACGACACATTGAAGCATGAACATGCTGAAAATAGTGAAAATCGGGCATATTAGCACTGTATAACAGCCACAGACTACATACAGACACTACGTTAGCAATCACGCCATCTTACATGCCGTAGTAGAACGACCTATTTACACAATATCCTCAAATCATAAATACCGCCATCTCTGTGTAGGTTTTAGACCTACTATTCAATATAATGACACCAAATTAGAATGTGAGATAAATCTAAGGATCGGCAAAACTATAAGGTGTATACTTTTATAGGAACAATTACTCGTTTGCCATTACTAAGATTGTCAACCCTGATAATGGCGCAACATGGCTTCTCACTGATGACCCTCAGAATGCCGTTGACGCTCCCACGCACTCTGCATATCATGAACGCCATCCTTTTCGCAGTTATCATAACCCAACATATTTTAAAGGATTCTGTAGCCATATGTCAAAAATGGAACCCATTTTTCATTCATAACCTGACATTGTTACTATTAAGTACCACCAAACCTCTGCTGCTTCACTAATAAGATTGGTCACACTCAAGTGTCATATTTTAATTTCAGTTAATTTCAACAGACTTACTTCTGATGAAGAACCAGGCATGTCCGTTATGTTATGAGGTCAGGTCTGCAGCCATACAGACTACTCTTGGGATCGCTTATCCTATGGTTTTGGCCCCCGCATCAGCATTGATGGTAAGCAAATAATATTTTTGATATCTACATTCCATCACGCATGTATTCACGGCCGCGACTTACGACTCTTACAAGGTGAGTTTGAAACCAGACAGGTGCTTTACTTGATGTAAATTATTTCATCACCTCTCAAAAGGGTGAAGGAAAACATCGTGAGGAAATCGGCATGTCCTAGAACCAAAAAAATTCTAAGACATCTGACATCTACCAACCACACACTGGGCCCGTGTGGTGGATTACGGCCTGTTTCCTGTCACAAGGAGGAAACCTGTGTCCCAGTACCTAGTGGGAACATTATAGGCTGATTATGTTTATGCCTGTACTCCTGAAAGAGGTAGGTAGAGGTGTATACCTACTGTGTATAGTACACAGGCCTACAATTCACCAATTTTTTTTTGTGGGCTGATTTTTCCATCGCCAGATAACTTTAATTCCAGGAATAAAATTGACGTTTGACAGTTTTTGTATGAATTATATGTCAAAATTTCAGATTTCATTCGTCCAGAGAACTGCATCGCGAGTGGACCTGTGTCGTTTTTTCTTTAGTTTTTGCAATTTTTAGTTAAGTTTTTAAGAATTAACTATTTTGGTTTGTGTTCGAAGACTCGGTACCTCTCTTACTATCTTATGGAGGTACCCATAAGCGGCTGGCGCCATCTTTGAAACTGTATAACTTCGTCCCTCTCGTCCTTTGGTGAGTCGTAAGCTTGTTGTAGAAACTAACAGTGCAAGAACAAATTTTGGAAACTTAGAAAAAGTTAACTGTGTGACTGAGGTTTGAACCCGCGACTCGTCGTGAACAGGGACCGCTAACCGCGCCCGTTGCCACGAGACCAGACGTTAGTGAGAGGTGCCACGCGAAATTCTTGACCACTATCGGCACAAAGCAAAACAAAAATCCTCTTCTCTATATTATTACTGGTTCAATTGCGGTTCAAATCATGATCCGGTCTCCTACCACATCTTCTTCCTCCCCAAATCTGACAAGTGTCACCGGGACGGAAACAAATGTTTCGCATAGAAAGAGAAAAGAGCCGGAATCTGAAATAACAAACGCTATTTGTGACCTCACCCAAGCTATGAACAAAAAATTAGACGAGTTACGAAGCTATTTCGACTGCGCCATGTCAAAGATATCTGATGATATTACGTCCATCAAAACTGATCTGGCCACAGTTACTCAAGTCACCACTGATATAAAGAGTGAGTTAAATTCTCTGAGATCTGAACACGTAAAATTAGAATTGCACGTAACCGCGCTAGATAGCAAGCATGACGCTTTAGTGCAAGATTTTGCTTCTCTTCAAGAATCACTTCAGTTTACATCAGGGCAGCAAGACGACTTAAAGAAACAGCTCGATATAATCAGTAAACAGTCTACGAGTACAGAAGTTCTAAATAATACAATCATAAAATTGGAGGCGAAAATCGATACACTCGAACAACAGGCTCGACAATGCAACCTAGAGTTATGTAACATTCCCGAAAAGCGTGCTGAAAATTTGATTACACTTATGGAGACTATTAGTTCGAAAATAAATTGTACATTGAGCCAAAAAGACATCATTGCCATTCATCGCGTACCGCATGCACAAAAACAGAACAATAAGCCAAAAAATATTATTGTTAAGCTTAGTTCGCGTATACTAAGAGATAATCTCCTGAGTGCATTTCGACGAGCTAAGGGTTTGAAAACTGATCAAATTGCAATATCCGGAACACCACAACCTATCTACATGAATGAACACCTAACATTAAAGAATAAGCAGTTGTTTCGAGCAAGCCGAGAAGCTGCCAGCAAAAATAAGTTTAAATTCGTGTGGGTCAAGCATGCCACCATACTCGTGCGAGAGATTGATGGTGAATCAGCAATTGCCATACGATCCCCTCAAGACATCCTTAAAATTAAGCCAGGTGCTTCAAAGCATGATTAATTATTTAATTTTTCACTTTTACAAATCTTATAAAAAATATCCTAATGTCCTAGTTTTTGTATATTGTAATAATGTTGTTTCATATTTACCCTGCATGAGTCCCAGTGTATTTTACAGTTCAAATTATTTATTATATTTCAAAAGTTGTTTTCTAATTACTGTGTGGTCATATCTGTTGATGCATAGTGTCATATTACCTTTATTATTTTTTTGTATTAACTTAATTAGTCTTAACTGTAGTCGCAAGTTAAAAAAACAAGATCATGGGTTGAGGCTGTTCAATCACATTCAACTACATTCTATTAAATCTCGCTCATATACTAATGGATAACCTGACCATTTACTATCAGAATTGTAGGGGTATGCGGACTAAGCTCAATATCTTATATATGAACATATTATCAAACTGTTATGATATTATAATATTGACAGAAACTTGGCTCACTCCCCAAATATTTGATAATGAGTTTTTGGATGACCGCTACATAGTCCATAGATGTGATCGTGACCGTATTGCGACTAACAAAAAGGAAGGTGGCGGGGTTCTAGTGGCCGTAATGAGGGACTTACGATCTACTCTTGTACCATTTGATCAGCCAACTACTCCCCACATTGAACACGTTCTTATACAGCTTCCAGGTATTGATAATAATAGCAAATGTGTCATTAGTGTAGCATATATTCCCCCTAAATCCTCCGAGGAAACATACCTATCTCATTATGACCTTCTGCATAAAACATTAGATAGACTTAACACAAACATATTTTATCTGTTTGGTGATTACAACCTGCCTGATATACGCTGGCTTCCTAATAATAATGGCAACGCTGCAGCCCTACACTGTAATGGAAATAACTCACAAAGCGAACATATGAGTAACTTCATGTCACTACTTAACGCCGCGCAGTTTAACAACATCATAAACCATAATGGTCGTACTTTGGATTTATTAATAAGCAACACAAACTGCATCACATCCATACCGACATGTTCATTATTACCTATTGATGATCATCACCCTCCCTTCTATATCACAATCGCCTACAAAAGTAAAAATAAAAAAATCTTACAAGCAAAAACATTAAAATATAATTATTATAAAGCAGATTATGAACAAATTAACCACATATTGTGTAGAATTGACTGGGATCACATATTAAATGGACTGTCGGTGGAGCAGTGTGTTAGCATATTCTATGATATTGTCTTCGGTTCTATTAAAAATCACATTCCCACAAGCCATTCTAAACGTTCAAAATTCCCAGTTTGGTTCTCTAAATCACTTATACGTATATTTAATAACAAAAATAAAGCCTGGATTAAATGGAAAACTTATAATAACCTGTCAGATTATGAGCAGTTTTCTTTTCTCAGACAGAGATTCCAAACAGAATGTAAGAAAAATTATACCAAGTATATAAATGGTGTCGAGGACAGTATTAAGAAAAATGTTAAGAATTTGTGGAGTTATGTTGCTAATCGCAAAGCCAATGCTGGTGTACCAGCCACTGCATTCTACAAAAATCAAAGTTCTAGTGATCCAAATGCGATCTGTAACATGTTCTCAAACTTTTTTCAGTCGGTCTATGAAGCTACCACTTTTAATAGCAGTGAATGGCTGCCCCCTGATGCGTGTGCAGATAATTGTGTAATTATTAACCGCATAGTTTTTAGTCCGGATCAGGTATTGCAAGCCTTAAAAGCATTAGATATAACAAAGGGCCCAGGCCCAGACGGATTACCAGCTTACTTTATAAAAAAAATAGCCAATAGTATATACATTCCACTACACATTATTTATAATAAATGCATTACTGAGGGTACATTTCCTGAAGTTTGGAAACGAGCCAATATAACCCCAGTACATAAAGCAGGTTCTAAACACGATGTTGAAAACTACCGCCCCATCTCTATCCTGTCTGCCTTATCCAAGGTTTTCGAGAGACTTGTACATACAGCAATATACCCAACCATTCATAATATTATTCTTACTCAACAACATGGATTTGTTAAAAAAAGATCCACCGTTACAAATCTACTAGCCTTTACAGATTATTTGTTTAATAATATGGATCAACAGGTACAAGTAGATGCTGTGTACACAGACTTTCGAAAAGCGTTTGATAAGGTGGATCATGAGCTGCTTCTCAAAAAGTTGGCGTATAATGGTATACGTGGAGATTTACTTCGCTGGTTTGCATCATATGTAACAAACAGATCGCAAAGAGTTGTGATTAAGGGCTATCGGTCTAACTCAATCAACGTCTCTTCTGGTGTACCGCAAGGCTCTATTTTAGGTCCTCTTCTTTTTGTTATTTTTATCAATGACGTTTGGAGTTGTTTCGTACATTCAAAGTTTTTGCTGTATGCAGATGACCTTAAGATCTACAGAACAATTCGCAACCACGCTGACTCTTTGTTACTTCAAGAGGACCTTAATCGATTTTCTGTTTACTGTGTAGAAAACAAAATCCAATTAAGTACATCTAAATGTGTATGTATCACATTTACCAAGAACAAAAATATTATAAGGAGCACTTACGCATTAAATAATGCTGCACTGCATAGAGCCATGTCAGTGAAGGATCTTGGAATACTATTGGATACTAAACTTCACCTTGACCAGCATATTCAAAAAATTATCAACAACGCCTATCGTATGTATGGTTTTGTAATGAGATCTACTACTGAATTTAAGCGCATAGATACCTATATGCATTTGTACAAATCACTAATTAGGTCACAACTCGAATACGCTGTAATAATCTGGAATCCTCTTTATCAAAAATACATAGACAGCTTAGAAAATGTCCAGCGTAAGTTCCAGAGAGCCCTACATTATCGGTGTCATCATGACTTCATTCCCCCTAATTCACGCCAAAAGAATGTTGAACTGTTAAACTTAAAGTCTAGACGCCTTTTCCTAGAAACTATGTTTCTCTATGACTTGTGTAATAACAGATATGATTGCATAGATCTTACTAATAAGTTAAGTTACGTTGTTCCGAGAACTGTTATTGGACGACGGGTGCGCGCACGTCCACTTTTTGCCGTTTCCTCCTGCCGCACTAACGCTGGAGTTCGCGCACCTCTTCGTCGTATCGCTAATAATTTTAACACTGTGTTTACAAATTTAGATTTGTTTACATTGTCTGCTAATAAGTTTAGAAGCTCATTGATGAAATTAATTAGTGACTCAGATTTTTAGTTGTTTTGATTTGTTATTTCTATATTATTGTAAAATAGTGTTTATCTTTTCTTTTCATTTAAAAAATAGTCTTAAGATATGTTTGCCTTTTAAGTTTCACTCGTGTGCAAAAAGTTCCATATAATTTTGTAATATTTAAGATGTGGATAACGTCGTGAGCTACACATATGTAATGCCTTTTTATCACTACCATGTTTATTACGATGTTTGTGTAACTGTTTGTTTTCCCGAATTAAATAAATAAATAAATAAAATTGACGTTTGACAGTTTTTGTATGAATTATATGTCAAAATTTCACAAATAAAGTTATCAGATGATTGAAAAATAACTTTAATTTCGAAAGTCGGTACAGTGCTGAACCAACGACACTGACTTCCGAAATTAAAGTTATTTTTCACTATGTAGTGTTTTGGAAGTCTGTTTTTTTTAGTGACCTTTTGTAAATAAAAAGGTCCAAAAATATTTTGGTTGCAATGGAATTAGAACTTTGTCATGTATGACATTGAGTTTGTTGTTCCAAAACTTCATAATTATATCTGATTTTGAATTTAAATATACTAAAAGCACTAGGAAGTGGTGAAGGACGGGCGTTGGCGTTTTGGGGTACTGTCTTTTGTAATTTTGACGTTCGAAAAGTGCTGATTCTCAGCTTAGTTTGAATAAATGACTTTTGATTTTGATTGATTTTGACTAATATTTTAAATATTATTAAATCTTAAGACAAAAAAACTAATTTGTTTTCATTGTTTCAGTTTGCACACAGATACGCAACCTTCAGGGTGCCAGACATAAGAGAGGGCCCAATGGTTATTTTCAATTTCGTGAGGAAACTGACAAGGCCCTTCAACAACACACTAACAATTATGCTCATAGGCCAGGTCCTAGCCTCCTCCATCTTCACATATTATGAAATGACCAACAATTTAACTATAAGAGGAAAGATTATGGAGATTGAAGCCAGTCTTGAGAGACAACAACAAAAACAACATTGAATGCTTGTATGCAATGTAAATGTAGATACGTTTTGTAAATAGATACTTAATTTTATAATAAAAATGTTATTGTTACATTCACTTTTTTTGCAACTAAAAAAAACATCAACATACATTCCTATATATACCTACTCCAGATTTATGAATAGCGAGAAGCTTATGGACTTACTAGCTTGTGCCTGCGACTTTGTCCGCGTGAAATTTCTTGTGTCCCCTGACCCACCCCGTCGCATTGGGCTATCAAATGGAAAAAGGTTTTTTAAAAATCCGACCGGTCGTTCCAAAGATTAGCCGTTCAAACTCTTCAGCTTTATTATTGGTATAAGAAAAGATATAGATAAATAAAACTCATTAATATCTTCAAAGTAACCTATATTATTAGTTAATCATATTTAAGAAATACAAAAAACGGACAACAAACTATGCACACAACTGTTACCAGATATAGTACAACTCTAGGTATGAACACATGCAAGACTGTTCGCTGCGACTTATTAGGGCGCATTCGACCAAACTTTTATTCCTAGAATAAGTCTTATCCTGAGAATAATTACTGAATTTTTGACAGTCCATACGAGAACTGTCAGTCGTCAAGTTTATTCCAAGAATAAAAGTTATCTGACATTGGTAAAATCAGCCCTTAACCATTCAGAACACAACTAAAATAAACTATGCAAAACCTTTATTAAAAATATCTGTAACCATAGAAACCTGACTATAGATATGCGTCATACAAACATTTTAGGACTACCTACCATTTATGTGAGTAAGTGAGATAGCTATACTTGTTCGCATCATCTCGCTCACTCATTCACATTCAAAAGATCATCTGTTCCGAATGGCGTAAGTTCCCTACGTACAAAACCGTTCCTTAATGCTAGATCATTTGCAAAACTACTTATTGTGGCGTCTACCAGATAACGTCGCTGATAACCTGACTTTTGGCTAGCTTCAGAATATTTAAACCACTATTAATTTGACTTGTTAGTTAAGTGCTAAATGGACTCTTCGAGTCATTACGTTCAATAAGGACAAATCTTCAAACCAGTTCGTTTTCATAATATTCGAGCAGTACCCATTCAGGCATATTTATAAAATTGGTTCTTGGAGCTGGCGCCGACCTAGCGAAGCGCAACACAGCGCAGTCTTCATTAGAAAACAAATACTAACCTTGTACGCACGGCTACACATCAAGCTATTAACCAGTATAAGCGGACTTCTGATTGTACGAAAAACCTATACAATACGAGGTCAGCTAAAACTGGAAATATATATACAGCGGCCTCCAAAAACTAGTTGAAATTTTTCCACTTCAGCTATGATACCACGTTATGATTCAAAATAAAAGAATAATCAGGTACTCCTAAGGGATTACTTTTTATGGTAAGTCAACGCTTCAAACATTTAGATCCCTAGAATTTTAAATCATAATGTGGTGTGTTAAAGCTGAAATGGAAAACTGTTAACTAACTTTTGGAGACAAATAGAGCTTGATGTGTAGCCGTGTGTAAAATTGGAATAAAGTTGAATATAAATTAACTCGGCACAATTTTGATATTTTTTTGGCACGAAAAACTGCGCTGTATTGCGCTTTGCCACGTCTGCTCCTGCCCTACCGTCATCAGTTCATCACTCAATCAGTCATGACTTGAGTAAATGCAAGAAACACAAAAATTAATATTACACTGTAAAACAAAGCAAACGGAAGTGGATTTCACTCAAAAACAACAGGAGTATTTTATCCGCAAGGACGTGCAAACGTTGGTGAATTAAATGGTAGGGCTGAAGGGAGCCAGAAGTCTTTTAAAACATAATTTTGTTAGTTTTAAAATATAAAACTATAATATCTAGTTATCTGCTTAAAAATATATTGATATATGATTTAAAGTCACTCGTATTGCTGCAAGTACATAAATGTTTTAGTATTTTTTTACTAAGCACATACAATGAAATAGCCGCGTTGGAAGATTTTTTAATAATTCCTTTTTAGTCATGACTAAATTATTTATACAGCCTTTCTTTATAGTTTTTTAACAGCTAGGGCAATGAAATATCATTGAACATTTGTAATTTTAGAAAGGAAACGATGTTGTATAGCCGCAAAGATTTACCAGCTTGTACCAATTTATACCGATCCTACTGTGTAACACTTAGGCCCTTTGTACACACACGTTTTTCTTGTACGGTTTATTCGTCGTGTGTAGGCACAGTCAGAGTTGTATGGATCACTGGAAGTTTGTTGACAGAGACGTTTTTACCACGGCGCGGTTTATATGCCGTACCGTAAAGAAACCGTGTACAAAGGGCCTTACCTACTCAAAAGGTCAAACAGCCACTCTGTATGTGCTTAGTTCGTCATTATATTAGTGCCGTTCCTTAGCAACAATCGTACAAATTATTCTTTCACGATTCAGTGAACTACAGTATTATTACAAATTTCTAGCTGTTCACTATAGAGGATAACAATTCATTTATTTCTGCATGGGTTCCATGAGAAGATGAGCCAACTGAATAAAAAATAATCAAACTATAAATAACTTGGCCAAAATTTAGGTACAGTCGGCAGAAAAAAGTTAATGAAACTAAAAGTGAGGTCATCGTGATACGTGTTTTCGTTGCCGACTGTACGTAAATGAGCTTTGAATTACATCTTTGTGAGTGGGCGTCGAAATAATAGGACGGTGACGCAACGCACTTCAAATAGGTAGTCAGAATCCAGTGCAAACCAGTTTAAAACAAATGCTCTATGCGCAATGCTCAAAACTAGCTGCAAGGACTATAAAAGTCAGCAGTTTTCAACCAGCATAGCTATTGATAACCATTTGACAGGCTTTCGTGTCGAAAATTACCCATTTTGATTACTTTATTTGCCTTGGCCCCGACAACAAATCACCAAAAACCTTTCGGAAGTATACCGGTCGTCTAAAACTATCGGGTTTTCGATTTGTTAACACGTTTAGAGCACTCATTCTATAACATTGATGATTAATGTTTAATTTTGCACGGAAGCGAATCGAATGTTTGTGAATAGCTACGCTGATGCAGTATTTTTAAATCCTTATACGTTTAAAAACACTGAAATCAAAAGCGGCTCGGAAGTTTCCTTCAAGCCAAACATGTTTTATAGTTTGGTAAATCTTACCAATAACACACACCCTCTCATAGAATCCATAAAATATAATTATGAGTAAGCAGACAAGCGATACAACTCTCTCCCTCTCTCATATAACATACTACTGCCACAACATACCGCCTTGATTCTCCAAATCAAACGATATAAACTTGAAGTATGAACAACTCGTTTATATTTACATAATTCATGATACAGTTCCAACAAACTGGATGATCTTTCGTTATCTTAGTAAAGTATTTAGTTAACTATTTAACAATAACTTTCGATTGCTATGGTTGTTGCAAATCAAGAGCGTCTATGGGTTTCGTCATTGTGTCATCGACATAAGTGTACATACACACGAGTGACACTCGTCGATGACAGAGAAAACTGCAACCATCGACGGTCGGTGACAGCCGTCAACGCGTATCGACGGCAGACAACGGCGCGTCGGCGGCTGCCGTCGACGTGTTGCTCATGTATTTGAGTACGGTGCTCAAATACACGAGCGGCCTGATGTCGACGGCTGCCGCCGATACGTGTTGACTGCTGTCGCCGACACGCTAGTAATACTTAGTTACACTAAGTTTTAAAATTCCAATGATTACTGCGCGCTCATGGAATGCAACAACAAGATTCAAAAACTAGTGTGAAAAAGTCAACAACTAAGTCTTAAAGTTTTAGTACAAAAGCAACTCAAAGTTCAAATGCAATAATTAGCACATTTGGCTTTTAAAATGAGTTTCTTTCCGTACTAAGAGGCACAAAGAATTGCCAAGATAACGAAATTACCCATTCCCCCATGCCCCATCAACAACTTATCGCCGATTCAACAACTGTGAACCACATAACAATTTCTTTCTAAAATTAATATAAGTAAGACACTTACATTCTACAACAAATGAATTCTTAAAGTAATTACTTTAGTAACTTTTTTTGTTCAGTTTAATTCTTTATGGTATTTTTTTTAGAATTTTCTTTAAAACATTTTGATTTTTTTTTCGAGAACATTATACTGTTTCGATTGATCTACAAAATATTACTTACATGATAGATAAAGGGGAGTGCTCACCCAAGCGTAGCGTAATTTCACATGTAAGTACTTTTGTTTATTAATAAAAATAAAAATCTTATAGTTTTTTGTTGTAAAGATATTACATTGAGATCCTGATTATATTTCGAAGAATATGTGTTACAATTTCGCATTCACTACTAGCGGCTTGTCCGAAGTTCCTAAGTTAATACCAGTGTCAGACTTTTAACTACGAATTAATATTTGTCTGACTGCTACTATACAAGTATACCAGACTACGAGGATCATCACCATTTGTATGCGCAGTCAGACACATAAATAATCAGACATTTAATATCATCCTGTTAAAAGTACCTAAAACGAGTAGTACGTATTTGAGCCTCGGTTTTAAAACCTGTCTTAAAGAGGATGTTTTAAATACATAATGATTCATTTTGTAGTTTGAATGTAGGGTAAGGTTAACGAACACAAGTCATGCGACAAACTAGCCTTGTACAGACAATACTATTACAAGGTAAATTGTAACCAAGGTAATATGAAATTGTAACCATATCATGAAATATTAAGATTCAATTAGTAATAGAAGATTCATAAAGTATGGAAGCATGGGCAATCCTTAACTAGCCAACCATGAGTCAAATTACACATAGTATTCACTAACCAATGTTATTTTTTTTATCTTTTAGACCCACAGTAACATATTCATATAACAATGAATTAACAAAATACAAACTGTCGTTAGCCAAAATTTTGGTCAAAGTGTATTGCCGATATGGAATGAGACAGTACTAATCTTAATTTTTAAATTAGCTCGAAAATAGTTTTTTTTTTTGTTGCAAATTATTAAGTATATAAATGTAACACTATTACTGGATAAGATGCTGCGATGTCGATAATAACATTAATCATAAGCGTTACTGTAATTAAGATGGCACTTTTGATGTTATCCTCAGAGGAATGTCGTTGGCAGTGTTGTATCTTAACGTTAAATTATTTGAATCAAGCAGGATCGTTCGCTGGGCTGGCTCGTCAATTCACTTTGAGCATAATTCTGACGGGTGACCGTACTTCCGACGACAGTCGCAGTCGGACGAGCGTCTGTTTCACATTGCCTTCTCGTTAACTGATTCTGGACACTAGACGTACACTTAAAACCTACATTATTACTAACACAATATCTGTAACCACTCTGCCCACTCCAACTCCTATATACTTGCTTATTATAATGTGTGTCTGGTGTATAGTGATACACAAGTCTTCGATTGTTATTTATAAGTAGGGCCTCGGGAGCGGGCGCGTGTGCCGTCTGCTAGCAGCGTTGGTTGATGTATTCGTTGTACGTGGCGGAGATCTCCTCCGACTGGTAGCGCGTCAGCTTGATGCTGCGCCTCAGCTCGCCTGTGATGGCGGCCTTGTACCCGCCCTTTCTTAGAAGAGAGTCAATTGTTTGGATTTGGTCCCAACCTGAAATCATCCCATGTTTTCGTAAGAGATTTGGTTAGTAACTGGTGATTCTAAACATGTATTACCTGCCCTATTATTTATTTTTGGATTTGTCTATGTTTTTAAAATGAAGCCTGCGTTAAAATGAAGTCAACGATATATTAATAATTTTCATAGTGTTAAATTCCTCGCAAAATGAGAAATAAAATAGTGTATTGGTACATTCACCTAAATGAATACATACCGATACGATCAGTAATCTCATATCATTGCTAGACATGGGACATTTCGTTGGTTCAAGGTGCTGTACACTGGAGTGCATCAGCAGGGGTGCGGTTAGAAACAATTCAAACACTGGCTGCTTCAAGCATCAGTACAGCTGACTAACTTTCAGGCTGCTTTTAACAGAAAATATACACTTAATCAACACTATGTGACAATCGACTGATTAGCACATGAAAAAAGGGGTAAGTAGGAAAGTGGTGTGGTCTCGATACGTGTGCGGTCGTCATGCTCCGTATAGCAGTCTGGCATAGCGTAGCATAATGAGCCTGTAACGTTGCCACTATGGGGCCCAGGCCTCCTCTGACCTCTCTGTACTTGGCATATAAATTCAAAGTAACAACATTCGACCGCATTTTTAATTGTTCGCGCCTGTAATTTGACATGTTGTATTGTGAAAGGCGGAAAATCATTTAAAAGGCGCGCGAAAATTCTTGCCAGAGTATTACGATTTTGATCAAATAGAAAACAGACTAATAAGACTACGCTTCTCCAAACGATTTAAGATTTTCAAACGCAAGAAAAGCAGGTTAATTGATCAAAAACTGTATACACACCTTGCTCAGTAGCGACTTGAGGTAAATAAGTAGCGGTGCGCTTCGTTCCTCGTTCACTGATGAATTCGATGCGGATGCCGTGCTTGCCCAGCTTCCAGTCCAGGTAATGCTCAGCCTCTTCGAAATGCTGGAGAATGGAGACGGAGACGGTGAGCCGGGGGACTTCCTCGCGAGTGACTGGCGCGAACCGAGAGTCTTTCAGTGCGCTTGTTATCGCGTACTCGCGAAGACCTTAGAAAAGGGGTTGTTAAGGTTGTGAATCGCTGTCTACATAACATCTTAAAACCACTATATACTCCGTAAAGTAAGGCAGAGGTGTACTTACACACACACTTCGCAAAGTTCCATGTACAAGTTATGGGGCGAGCCTATTGCCCTCGCTGTACTTCGTTTATTGTTTGTACAGAACGCCAGCACATCAAACTACCCGAAACTGTCAAATTTTGAAAATTTGCCTAATGCTTTGGCGATAAAGTTGAAAATCTATTAAAGAAATTTGACAGATTGTGGTAGCTTGATGTGCTGGCGTCTGTACTTTTTATTAAGGAAATTGACATTGAAAGTGGATGGGCTATACGCGAAGAGAAAAGACTAAAAAACAATGAAGGGATTGTGTGAAAGATGATACGCATTTGATGTGACGCATATTACCCCATCTTGTTTTATTTTGAGTTGTGTGCTTTACATTTATTTGCACTCAAGGTGACGCATAGAGCAAGAAATAAAGCAGTTTATTTTTCTTTCATACGGCTAGAACGGAGTTGACGTCGGAACATGAGGCAAGTCGCTGTGCAGTAACAAGTTCACCTGTCAGCGGGGTGAGGTACTACAGCTTCAGAGCCGCCATAAAGTTTGTATCAGGATGTAACAGAGATGTTTCAAAGAAGACGAGCTGCGCCGTCTCCAGATAAATTGGGACAAATGCAGGAGTATCATGATGACTTTTTATGAAGGATGGGGTCCGGTTGAGGCCCTATTAGTATGCCATTTATGGCATGATGAATTTTGAAAGGAATATCGGTTGCCACAACTTCGTTGACAAACTGCTTAAGGAGTTTACAATGTATATTCTATATTTGTGGGTAGGTACTCGTAAGAATATAAAATGAATAATTATTATTTACAAGAGTTGAAGTTTTTATCATCTGGCTTTGGTATAAAATAGGCAAGCCTTTCACTTTGTAGGACTCTTAAACTGTGGTCCACAAGTCCAACAACAGACTTGTGCAACAGTAGAATTGATAGACTGATAGTTATAATGAAAATAAAAGGTTTAAAAAAAAGTTTAACAGAGAGAAGTGGAAAGAGAGTAGGGAGAACTTTGCTCTGCAGTGGGACATCACAAGGCTTTTAATAATAAAGGTTTCAACCTAGACATAATATAAAAATAAACAGATGAATTGAGAACCTCCTCCTTTTTAAGTCAGTTATAATTATAAAACAATGATGAATGAAGTATCAGCTGTCCTGGGGCAACCAACAAGCCATTGCTACTGTGAGAAAAAGCTACACAATCCAAAACAACTCGACTGCGGTGTTTTATTTAAACAAAATACAAGTGCAGAAAGGTTTACTCAAAACAGTTCCTACAATATGCTGAAAAAATCAACAATTTCTTTGTTTTAAAGTCACTGTTTGTGTGTGACCAGGAAATGTTATCCCAATCAATTTTAGCTTCTCACAGTCCATCAAATATCTGATCATTTGATGCTCTTTTAAAATGTTATTTTTATCTCAAGTATTGTGGAAGTTATAGATGATGTTTACTCATTAATTACTTTATAATGATTTTAGCTGAATATAGGTATTGAAATGAAATGTTATCTCCTTCAAATAATATAACAGAGTATTGAGACACGATTATGAGGTGTTGCAATGTATTATTATTATTGAACTTGTCCACTAACTAATAAGTGAACAAGGTCAGACCTTGTCACAGCTATTCTTTGAGCACACAATCACATGATAAAATATTTAATCAATAAAATACAAACATCTGCAGAGACAGCCATTGTTAGAATGCTTACCTGAGTGTAAATGCATAGCATTAAACGTCCCGATGCACCCTCGGAGACGGTGCTCCTTACCAATCTTCCATGTCACAAATAAGGGACTGTGAAAAAAAAATTACATCATGTTAAAGCAATGAATAAAACTGATTCACTCAATAAAGATCTATCTTCAAACATTAGGTAAAGTTAACTTTATTGCACATTAGACATTCTGTAATAGTAGCTATCACAGCAACACAATAGTAAAACTGTATAGTCCATTATAAACTTTATGCTCTTTAACATAAAGAACGTATTAGCATGCACATTTTCGGAAGGTGATGGGAGTGGAGGTGTATTGACCGCGAATAAAAAACAAAATTGCCTTTGTGTGGGTGTCACATATGAGCAAACATAAATCATTTATGTTTACATTCATACAATATGTAAATTGAGTGAAAGTGGAAATGTGGAAGTATTTGTGGCTTACTGAAAGGTTTCATACGAAAAACATAAAAGGTTTAATTCATTAGACTGACCTCATTTGAAACAAAAGATGTGGAGGTAGCTCAACAAAGCATGTCCAACAGGAAAGACTAAATATAATGATAGGCTGTACTTGTACTTACGAGAGTGAACCACTTACTAGGCATCATTAGTAAAGTTTGGCGTCTGTGGAGGGTCCATACTGTGCAGCTGACAATACAAAACATCGAAACAAAAGTAACACATATCAGGAATAGCTACAGACTCTTGGTAACCATTCAAAGGTCGATCTATATTGTTACTGTACGAGTTGTTTAGTTTCTGTTTTTTTGTTCCACAACATACTGAAGACATCTTGGCTGATATTAGAAGTTAATTATCTTAAGACTACGAAACAAAGCAGTCACACAAATCTCAAAAGTAAACGAAACCAACCAAACACTCGTTTAACTCAATGGGGTTTAGTGGGTTTAGTAAGCACAGGTTATAAAACATCAATGAGCCTGTGGAATCATTTGACAGGAGTAGTGATGTCGACATGACTTTTCCGATGACCTAAATGATGACTTTTTTTTCTAATGATGAAAAGTAAACTTGTGCTTTTTAGTTTTTTTTTTTATTGTTTTGATATTGATAGATAATTGAATCTTTTATAATAGTAAATAAAGTAGCATTTCGAGTCTGTTTGTAAAACTGAAACCTACACAAAGAATTTTTATGTGGTTTTAATGATCGTTCAGAGAATTTATTCCAGAAGGCTTTTGGGTACGAAATCAGTGACGTAGCGAGTCTTAATAAGTAGTAGTGTTCGCTTTCACCCGAAACTCAAAAGGTATATTTTTAGAAAATAAATTATGCACCATGACTTGGAAACGTTAAGTATTTATTGAAAAGCGAGCGAAGAGAGTTCGAAAATTGGAGCACTTTGGACTGGGATACAATACCTAAGTTATCTTTTCATTGTGATGTTACTATTGTAAGATAATGCAAGAACGAGCGAAGCGTTACGGCCTCCTATCGGTAAAAATTTGAGATTTGGAATCTATTTTATTAATTTTGGCTTAGACACATAGGGTCCCCGTATCGTTGATAGGGCTGAGCTGATATACGGCCGCAACAGAAATCTCGATATTTTGATAGGTTGCCACCCGTGCGTATAAGATTTGGTACACAGATACATAGTATATAACCACATAGGGTACTTTTGATCCCAAATGTACAGACGCCAGCACATCAAACTACCCGAAACTGTCAAAATTTCCCAATCAACTTTGAACCTTACGCTATAGCGATAAAGCTGAAAATCTATCAAATAAATTTGACAGATTGTAGTAGGTTGATGTGCTGGCGTCTGTACGTTGCCATGTGATATTTTCCAAGATCCACGCGAACCAAGTCACGAGCAAAAGCTATTAATACTTTAAATTAATTGATGTCCACGGGAACTATGCAAACAGATAATAATTTTATTTATTTTACACAGATATGCAACTAAAAACGAGAACACAAATATTGAATAGGTGCGCATTGTGATGTCGTTCGTGGCTGTCTATCACAGGCACTGTAATGTCATGATGGCCAGTGTACTGCCTGCTCGCAGCCGGCAAATGTATCCACCTCAGTGGTGGGGTGAATTCTATCTCTCGTTAAAGAGTATTATGTTCTGTGATACAAATGACCAAAGCACTCGCTTATGATGTCGAATTACATTTTCCCTCTACTCTATAGTACTTAATTGTGTGAGTTTATGTATATGTGTGTATGTATGTACATATCAGTTCAATCTTAATATTTTTATCGCAATCTACACTACCATTTTGGATTGCGGTACACATTAAATTTTCCATGTGTATCGTATGTTTAGTAGATATTATTTAGCTAGACTTATGAACATACACACGGCCCAGCTAAATATAACAGCAACACTGGCACCCCCAGCATACTGTCTCACCCATGACTGAAACCAGCTAAAGCCGCGGGAAAACACTTCAGTGCATACCAAGCCTAATATTTCGATTTCTTTTTACAACTTTATTGTCTTTGTCACAAATATTATTCAATCTGTCACTAAAATATTTCTATGTTTACTTAAAAAAAAGAAATTAATAGTTTATGGAGCGATGGATGTCATCGAGTTTTATTTTACTAAAGTAGAAAATAAGAAAAGAAGCTTTGAGTGCACATAAAATGAAGATATTTTCGTGAATCATGTACATGTTTTACAACTTCCTTTTAGGTCTAAGTGAAATAACCATATATCTGTATTTAGAACCTTTAGTGATGTTTATTGAAAAAGCTTGCTAAGTTCCGACGATGGCGTCCGATGGTGAAATTTCGTGTGCGAATGATCCTAATTTCGCTGTTATTTACTCGTTTTTAAAAACATTCGGAAAATTGTACGGTTTAGATGTTCCTACGATATCTAAATTACAAGAATTGTTAGAGAATACACAGGAAGGTGAGTTATCTTTGTAGATTCGTCATTTCAAATCATAAACAAACATCTTATAAGTTTTTTGTTGTTAGTGTTGGATCCATTGAAGGAGTTACATTTGAGACTTCTACGCCGTGCTCATAAAACGGTGGCGAGCAACAGATGGGAGAGGTTCATGATAAAGTTCTGCCATCAACAAGGTCACCATCAGGAAGCCTGGGAGATTGAGAGGTTCTCATACAAGAAAGCTAGCACTACGGTCAAATTGAAAGTATTGAAGGTAATTACGCCTACTCAGTTTTTTCTAAAGATGATATGCATCTAATCTAATTGATTGCAAACACTTTCACAAATGATTCATATACATATGTATGTGCTGCTGTCAATGTGTGGTACTTGTAATGGTCATCAGCTCAATGTGTTTACTTTTTATCTACATACTTAAATTACTTTTACCACATTTTAATGCCTCATGTGCTAAGCAAAAATATTCAAACCACTGTATTCTTTCTCTTTATTTCGTGATTTTATTTATTAAACATTTATGGCTGGCAGCCAACATTTTTTGGATTCTTCATGTTTCTCTGTCAATTGTTTTGGTCTACAAACAATGCTCAAATTTTTCAGCAATTCTTTTTTCACCAAATAAAAATTAATTATTTTATTCGTTGACAGCTGTTATTAGAGTTCCAATTTACTTGCCATCCAAAATTCAAGAACACTGTCAATGCAATATCATGTAAGGAGTTAAGATTGGATCCTGTGGGCAGAGACAAGAATGGTTGTGTATACTGGCTGCAAGTGGACCATGAGGCCAACCTCTGCTTATATAAAGAAGACCAGGATGAGGAGACCTGGCAGCTTGTAGCTAGGTGAGTTACAGATTGATATTTTAATTTATATGGAGATAAGGTCAAAACATATTTATGTAGTATTGAATTCCTAATGCCCTGTTTTACATACAATGAATGAGTTTTAACATTAGAGATACATTAATCTTATTTGCATTTGGAAGTAAATTAAACAATTTGAATTCTTGAGTGAAATTTATTGTCAACTCTGCCCAGAAATGTCCATTAAAATAAATGTTTGACATTTGAATCTGCTTGTTTTATTTTGTTTTTATTGTAAAAACATATTTTTATGCTGTACATTGTCCTTTCCCTTGCAGAACCCGTGAAGAACTGGTGAAAGTGATATCACAACTGAAAAGTGGAGAGGATGTGTGTCCACTGTTTGCAACAAATTCCAATGTCAATGAAGACTCAAGCAGTACTGAGGTTTTGCCACAGTTGGAGGTAACTGATAAGGTGATTTTATCAAACAACATATTATGGCATGCTTTACCCAATTTATCCCATGCCTGCTATGTTATTTTTCCACTACCATTGGTAGGCTGCTAGAGATTGCCTGAGGCATCAAGTCTATAGACTTTAGTAGCATGAAGATTGAATAAATAATTAGTGCTGTCTTTTAGCATGTTTTAAGCTAGACTTATTTATTTAGATAGTAGTTTGGTAATTGTAAAATGGTATTACTTACCTTTTATTTTTAAAATACAAACCTTATGTTGAGGTGAAGAATACAGCTTATGCTATAAAAGTTATGAATTTATGTATGTATGCAAATTGTGAAAGTCATATTTTACAATGTAACAGCAATATGTGCTATTAATTATTCTGCATTTTTATACTTGAATAGAAACAGTTTCCATCAAGTATAATCGCAAATAAAATTACTTGTAGCTATTAATATTTACAGTTCTTGATGTAATATCTTGTTCCAGGAGTCCTTTTACCATCCTTAACATGTAATCGAAATATATTTTCTTGTTATTGCTCAACTCACTTACAAACACCCTATCTTTTGACAGTCTAACAAATCAGAAGGTGAAGAAGAAAATGAAGAAGAGTTCCTAAGTCCAGAATCTGAATCAGACCATGAAGCTGAAGAACAAAAAGATGAAGAAGATCCACTATTTGAAAAAGTTGAACCTACAGCAGAAGTGTCTACTACTGACAGTACAGAAGAGAATGTAGAAGTAGAAAAAGAAACCGAAGATGTTACTGATGAGCCAGTAGATAAACCAGCAATAATTGAAACAGAAAAAACAATGTCAACAAATGAACATGTAAAAAGTCCCAAAAAAGAAGAGTCGCCAGATAGAACAGTAGAAGAAAAAGTATCAGCCTCAATAGAAGAAAAAAATACTGAAGAAAAAGTAACAACAGAAGAAAAAGTAGCGTCAGAAGAAAAAGTAGCGTTAGAAGAAAAAGTAGCGACAGAAGAAAAAGTAGCGTCAGAAGAAAAACTAGCATCAGAAGAAAAAGTAGCGTCAGAAGAAAAACTACCGTCAGAAGAAAAACTTGCCTCGGAAGAAAAAGTAGCGACAGAAGAAAAACTAGCGTCGGAAGAAAAAGTAGCGTTAGAAGAAACAATAATATCAGAACAAAAAGCAATTTCAGAAGAAAAAGTAATATCAGAAGAAAAAGTAATATCAGAGGAAAAAGAAACACCAGAAGAAAAAGTTACAGCAGTAGAAAAAGAATCAACAGAAGAAAACAGAGAAGCTTCAACTGAAAAAGAAAATAAAAACGAAGAAGTGGGCGAAGCAATAGAAGAACCCGTAATGCTTGTGACTGGCGAAGGAAATGGAGCAGATTGCGATAGTTCCTATATCATTGGAGAAGAAATTTCAGAACCCGTCATGTTCTTTTATGGAGAAGGATGGGGATACGACAATGACACAGGTAACCCAGAAACCACAGAAGAAGCACACAGTCCTGAAGAAACTTCTGCTGAGGAAAACGGTAATGAAGAGTGTGTAAATGGTGAACACAGTGAACTGTCAAATTCAAGCAATAATGTAGTTAAAAATGTTAAGTTAAAAAGTAGTTTACCTTCTGTGGCTAAAAGATCTTTGAAAAATCAATCAAATGATAGCACAGAAGTTTTAAATACTGACTCAAAAAAACATTGCGTGCGAGATTTAGAACAATCTGATGGCTCGAATTCTACGAAAAATACTGAAAACGATTTAAAAAGAGAAGCTAGTAATGATAAGAGTACTACAGATAGTGAAAGCCCTAAAAAGAACAATGCTAAAAAGGGGAGGGGTAAAGTTAAAAAGAAAAGCAGTATAGCCAGGAATTTAAAACTAAACAAAAGTACAGAAGTAGTTAACTTAGAGACTGATAATTGTCACGATAGTAAAACAAGTATAATAGAGAAGAGAAAGAGTAGTGTATCTTCTGTAGATCAAGAAGATACTGTCAACACAGAAAATGAGAAAGAGAAGAGTCCTGATAAAGAACTTAAAGTAGAAGACCCCCTACCTCCTAAGAAGCTCCGTTTAGAAACCACTCCCGAAAGTGACGTAAACACACATTCCAATGAAACAGGAGATAGTGTAGAAAACAGTGAAACTAAGAAAGACACTTTGAATAACGTTGAAAGCAATCCCATAGCGCAACGGAAGAAAATCAAAGCACATAAGGGAAAATTTAAAAGAAAAAAGATAGTTAAAAAGATTGACAACAGTGTAGATAAGAACAGTGACAAAGAAACTGCAAATGACAATGGAAAGAAAGAGTGTAAGTCTTTAAAAAGGTCTCTATTAGATGCTACGATGAGCGATAAGAATAAATCTGAATCTCAAAGCGAAAGTGAAGATGACGAACCCATCACAAGCGGCAAACGCCTCAAAATTAAGCCTAAGAAAATCATCACATCTACCAGGTAATTATTATTATTTCTGTATTAATGTCTTGTATATCTTATTATATATTGTATATCTAGCTACCCGCTTTTACGACTTCATAAAATATCGAGATACCTTTATGAAGTATAAGAACGTCGAGATTTCTTTATTCTATACTAACATTACAAAGAGGTAAAGTTTGTAAATTTGTATGTAGTTATATATAGGTTTGATATGAATGTAATACACATAAACCTTCCAGAATAAATTATCTCTAATGATAGTCAAAACAGCATCAGACCGTTGTGCCATGAACAATGCGTTCACACATACAAACACTAAAAGCGACTTTAATTTATAATATGTATATAAATGTGAGCTTCGCCTACAGAATTCTACAATAAATGATCTTCATAAAAGATTGGGTTGAAAATCGCCACTCCGACCTTTTTCTGACTGACCAACTTCTTAATAATTCAAAAGTGCCTGTAAATGATTTAATTGAAATAAATGCTTTGAGTATGTGTTTGACCCGACGTTTAGCGTATTGACGTCCTTCGAAACACCTGCCGCAATAATACATGGTTTAGTAATAAAACTAGGCTATCTGTAAATTACAATATTTATACTTAAACTGCATTATTTTTACAGAAAAAAAGTAGAAGCAAAACTTCTAGAGAAACAATCAAGTGACGAATCTGAGGAGGAGACTCTCTATAGTATAGGTAACGTTTTTTTTTTATCATAGTGTAAGTAATGTAAAGAATCTATTGATTTGTTGTTTCATAATGAAACCTTGTTGCACTTTCTCATGTCAGACAATGATCTAGCATTTTCTTGAAATGGTTTCATTGTTGGCCTTTGTATAAACGTTGTCTTTTATCGTAGAGCCTCGTGCTTTCAGCAATCACGAGCTAGATTCACGATAACCTTAATTTAATCATATTATCTTGTATTCTGCATGCAAAGTCTGCGCTGTCAGCGTAGATCGAAATATTTATGTGCAGCTTATTCTTTCAGCTGGCAAGAAAACGACGAAGAAACTAGTGAAAAAGAAGATAAAAGTCAAGGACAAGGGGAAATCCGGCACTGATAAGGGGAAGGCTAGCAATGATAAGGGTAAATCAAGCAAGGACAAGTGTGGTAAGGGTGGTTCAGACGATTCTGACGTAGCGCCCGTGCGGCAGTCGCGACGGATCGCGCAGATGAAGATCAAGGAAGAAGCTGACAGACGACATTTGGAAGAAGTAGCACTGAGGGAACTCAAGAAAATACACAAGAAGAAGGTACCGGTAAATTACTTAGCTTACTTGATGTCATTTCTTAAGTCTTTTTTAGATTTTTTTTATAGCACATCCACGGATTGAGATGGATCTTGGCCACTGAAAGACGCTTTCTAACTACAAGAACCTAATCAACTCTAAGAGGGTGGTTTGAATTTTTGAGCCTTATTAACGTATCGTACATGACGGTTTTTCTGACTCCTTTTATCCATAATCCTCACTTCAGGGTCTAGTCAATAAAAGATTGATTTTATTTAAGTTCTTTATCGTTTTTATCTTGTTTTCATTACATCAGAACAAAGAAGAAGAAGAAGATGAGAAGGAATGGCGCGCGAGTGGCGCCAGTAGTTCCGACGGAGAGCGTCGGCGACGTAAGTCGGAGTGGCGCTCCGATCACTCGACGGGTCCCGAGCCGGATTCCGACTCGGATGAACCTCTGTTTGAGTTGCATGAACATGAAGAGCCTGAACGTGAGTATATCTAGTGTCAAGTCACAAATCAACACGGTCCACACGATCTGACCAAGACAATGGACTATAAAAGAGACTGAACTCGCTTTGAGTTTGTTCACTCAAGTAAATTTGTGCAAATACGTGTGATGTTGGAGAAAAGAAAAATATCGACGTGTTTGTACAAACTTACAGAATTAAACATAATTTGTTACAATTTTTCGAGATTGTGGTGACATCAATGGCGACATCTACATTTATTTATTTGATTTTAAAGAAAGTGAAGCGGTTTTTATTACTGACTCATTACTAACTTTAAGATAGGTTTGGGAAAACTAAATACAAGCTGGCCCATGCTTAAGGCTGTAGAATTATAACGCAAATAAAAACGCAACCATAAACGTTACTTAGAAAGTTAGAACTATAAAATCACTAGACATATGTCTTACCTCTATAACTTTAAAATTTATTTTATTTCTGTTTCAACAGTTGTCTTCAACAAATCGGATCACGAATTTTCACCAGAGTCTGACTTGGAGAGTGGGGAACCCGTCGAGCCGGTCAAAAGAGCACGTACTTTACAAGAAGGTAAGTCACTTCACGCCATAATATTTGTTGGTTATCTGGTGAGATTATAAAGTTGAAACCTTCTAAATACAGATAATACTCAGGGAATGAGTAATACGCAATAAGAATTTTACCCAAACCTGAGGGTTTTTTTTACACTTCCGTCAACTACTTTTAGAACAGCCGAAATAGTATAGTCAAAACATGATACTATCTTCTGCCCGCGACTTCGCGTAAAATTTCTTGTTTTAACATAAAATATACCCTATGACACTCACGAATAATGTGGCTTACTATTGGTAAAATAATTTTCAAAATCGGTTCAGTAGATCCAGAGATTACCCCACTACAATCCCACAAACATTACTTCTTTATAATATTAGTATAGACTAAAATTTTTTGACTAAACTATTTCGGTTGAAACATAAAAAGATCGTGAATGTTCAGGTAAAGAAGACGCGGACGGATTCTGCAAGCGCTGCGGCAGCGGCGAGCAGCCGGAGTGGATCCTGCTGTGCGACAAGTGCGACGCGGGCTACCACGCCAGCTGTCTGAAGCCGGTGCTCTTTGTAGTGCCCGAGGGCGACTGGTTCTGTCCGCCTTGTAACCATGTAAGTCCTATTCGAGAACCACTTTTCAGCTGTCTGTTCATTATAAGTACAGTTCCTATAATAGGTGTTAAATTTTGTTTAGTTATAATAGTTTTGGGGTTTATCATTGTAAATATCGAACATTTGTTTCCAGGACATGTTAATAGCATCACTAGAAGCTGAACTAGTGAAGTATGACGAGTTGGTGGTCACGGTGGAAGCCGAAAGAGAACGGAAGAAATTAGAACAACCTGAGCCCAAGAGCGAGAAGGAATCTGATGATGAGAAGGAGACACAACGAGACAAAGAAGATGATAAATCCAGTGGTGAGCATTTATTTTCATTTTTTTAAAGATCGTCTTATGATTGAGGGTTTCGTACGATATATTTGTTACAGATGTTTCATTTCATGAACACGCGTCAATCATTCCAGTTTGTATCTTATAACAACTACATAAGAATAACATGACTCGCGCTGGTGTTTTACATTATCTTTAGAAGCTGCATATTAGCAAATATGCTTTAAATACCAGTAAGTATTTTTAGAAACCGGTACCAGAGTAGTACAGAGGCCAGCACATCAACCTACCCCAATCTGTCAAATTTTCCCAATTGAATATAAACCTTATTCCTTTTAATAAAGTTGAAAATCTATCAAAAAAAATTGACAGATTGGGGTAACTTGATGTGCTGGCCTGTACCTGTAGTATTGGTATTTCTAATCAGTACCGATGTACTGTACTGGTACCAATCAAATATTTCCTATAACTTCAAGGTTACCAACCGTGCGAGGTTCCTCGTACAAATATGTGCGATCTACACTTGTTAGGTGGAGTACCTGGTACCCGTCTGGAAATGGCAAGAACCGCTAAGTACCGGTACAGAACCTGCACTTTTTGTATCGGTTCCGAACTCCGGTTACGAGTTACAACGTGGTTCTAGACCAGCTGTGCAAAGGGGATTGTTCCCCAGTTTAAGATAAATTTTCGATGAATATTATCATTATTAGGCATTGACATGGTCTAAGCATTTCTTACGAAACTCAAACATTTTCTTTCTAAAATATCACTCTTATATTGCATATGGAAAAAATCTAGTGAATAACAATTGACGTGTTGTTATTTTAGAAGCAAGTGGCAGTAGTGACTGGTCCTCCACATCTGAAGAGGGCGCGGTGTATCGTCTGCGCGCTCGCAAGCAGCTTCCTGTCAGCTACCGCAGCCAAGAGTACGACCGACTCATCAGTTCTGCTATCAAGGTACTCATCGTTCTCCTGGCTATATCCCAATTTATTAGGAGTTCTCTTAGGAGTTACCCCTTTCTAGCCATGTCATCTCTCACACAGTCTATTATCGTTTCTTTGGTTTTCCGGTACTCTTAAAGTCGTCGCTATAAGAGTATCGAGCTTCTGAGGTAGGAGCTACCTAGATGAAAGGGCGAGGATAGAGCTAAAAGGCTTGCATTCGAGCAGGCCTATGTCCAGCAGTGGACTGCTCTACGCTGTTGAAGTTAAACTAAAACCATTTATGTTTTTCATTGACTCGGTCCGACATGATATAAATCATAAGATGGATTTTAACGCGACGCGTACACCTTATCCGTCATCGGCCGAACTATGCTCGTACCTCCTCGGCAACTCGGGCGTTCGCACCAAACATAATGTAAAAGAAAGTGAGTGCGTACACCTAGTTATCGGACGTCATCGTACGATGTCTGTTGAAATAATGTACGGACTCACTTTATTTTGCATATATCTCTTTCATTCAGCCTTGTTTGGCTGACGACTTACGGGCAAAGTTTGGCCGATGACGGATTAGGTGTAGCGGCCTCTAAGGGAGTTCAAAAAGTCTCAATAGCCTGAATCACCTCTTCCCTGTTGCTTGCTATTTTCAAGTGTTTATTCAATAATGTTTTTCCACAGGAGGAATACGTAGAGGCCACAACAAGTGCAGGCAATCAAGGTCGCGGCAAGGACATATCAACCATCATCGAGGCAGCTGAGGAAGAGAAGATGAAGGCAGAACGAGAGGCTATGGAGCAGGTTCGTTATTAATATTTTATTTTAACAAACTTAGGCAAACTTCAAACTGGCGTAGTTTGGGACATCTTCGTGCTAGATGGATCGACGACCTTAAAAAGGTGGCGCAGTGGGACAGAATGGATGCGAGAGGCGAAGCACACGGTGTTGTGGCGCAGCCTGGGAGAGGCCATGTCCAGCAGCGATATGCTGAGTTGATAGGCCAACTTCATGATTATCCTGGGTTATGCACACATTTTTTTACAGAATTAAGTTTGGAGTCTTGCTTTAGTCAAATTGCTCTAAAAAATTCTCTTACCCACGACGCCATCGCGGCAGGCCGAGATGAAGATGGCGGGACGAGCTTGACTCCTACCGTAGGGACCTGGCCGGTACACGCAAAAGTCAGAATTGTGTGGAAAAGGGAGAGGGAGGTCTTTGCCGTGCAGTGGTACAATACAGCCTAGTTAGATTAGATTAGATAACCAAGTCACATTATCATCGACCTTGTGACATAGATGTGTGCATGCAATTATAAACCTCAAGTTGGTAAGCATTTTCACACCGCGACTGTACATTGGACTTATGGGTTTATTTTGTTTTTATTATAATGTAACTATTCGTTTGCCCAGCTGTTTTTGGTTATTCTCACTGATAGCTGAATTGGCAGAGCATGAACAGTAACAAAAAGAAAATGGTTTCCCATTAGTTTTACAATAATCCACATCTTTCCAGGGTAAACCTTTCGAGAGGAAGAAGAAGAAGCAGCGCCGAAAGCCAAGGAAGCTGAACTCACTGGAAGTACCCTCGGAGGACGACGACGAAACTGACGAGGACTTCAAAGATACTGGGTAAATATACATTCTGAACTTCAGGCCATTACTTTTACGTATCCGTTAAATCGACGGATACGTAAACTGCATTTAAATCAGTATATGACTTTTTTTTAAATACTACGGTAATGAACAGTCGCTTTTCTTTCGCGAATTTAATATGAAGTTTTACAATTTAACACGTTCACTGTCCGTGACCCACATGTGGGTCATTTTGGGTTGGAACGAGACGTCCGTGCCATACATGTGGGTCACTGCACTTTTCATACATAAATGGGTTTTTACTTCGTGGGCATAAAAGAAACATACTAGTATTACACATTAACGTATGAGCAATTATGTAGGTAAAATAAAAAAGCAATGAGCCATCGAATTTATTTATTTATTTAGGACTTACAAAGCTCTGAAAATTGAACTTAATAATAAATCAATTAGAATGATTTTATTCTAATGAGCTTCATTAAAACATGCAAGACAGGGGTTTCTTGCAGAAACTGCACTCTGTGTCTGTCTTTTTTGGTTTTAGACGTGCATCAGCAACTGAAAGAGTCTTTCAGTTTTTAACAGACGAAAAAACGGAGAAGGTTCTCAAGTCGACGTGTATTTTTTTTTTGTAACATTGCACCTTTTTCGGTAGATTCTTTCGTTCAGCTGCCTTTCTAATTTTATCAACTTGTGAACCTCTGTGGTAGTTGAACTTCTTCTGGTGGATGTAGGTGACGATGTTATGGATGTGGATGATGCAGGTGAAGATGACGCCAGTCAAATTCCACGTGACGGCCCTGGTTCCTCAACTCCCAATTGGCGTTTTATAATTATTTCATGTCCCCTCAACAGTGGTAATTTGTTGTTTGCATTGATGTCTTTGTAAATAAGAACCGCATTTATAACTGCTATCGAAATAAGATCAGCTGCAATCTTTTTATACCAGATGCATGTTTTACGAACTGGTGAGTTATAGCTAGCTAGCTGATCGGCTATATCTGTACTCTTTTTGCATCGATTATATGAAAATATCTGACGCTGTAGTTGCAGTGGATCGAAGCCTGTAAAGATTTCCTTATCTAAGGGTCTCATGGCGGGCAGCGGGATTGTGGGGGCAGCGGGATTGTCCAAAAGGGTTACCGCTGCCCCGGAACATAAAGGGCTAAGGAAGGAACACGGATGGGTTTTAGTCAGTAAGAGTCTGACACTCCCTTCCGCTCCACCCAGAGCGGGAGGGGTCATTTGATGATTTCCCAACCTTAAAAAAAAAAAAAAAAGGTTCTCATGGCCATAGTCCAAGCAGTCATATTAGAAGCGGATAGTTGAGTTACTTCATCTCTAATAGCGGTTGTACAGCGGTTGGCTCAAACGCATGCGCAGAGGAAGCAGATTCTCTTAAAATAAATGATGCTCCAGAGCCCTCATCATCATCCGCTCTGCTAGCAGGAGGCATGTCAGATTGCGGAAAAAAAATCCTATTTATGTATTCACTGATCAAATCAACAGACTTTTCAATGTCATCTGGCAAAGCATAAGATCTCATCTGCAGAAAGAATTTGCGTATTCTTCTAAATGCTGCATGATATCATCTTCTCCATCACTATCTTAGAGTGCTCGCCAAACTTCATCATCTTGCAGTGATGTATTCATTATTAGTTCGAAAAGTCACAATATCGCTGAAGGGGATTAATTTTCTTGTTGTCGCCAACAATCGCCAAAATATAAACAAAAACACAAGACTGAACAAAGGTTTTGCAAAAAAGTAGGGTTCTAAGATACGTAAAAAACAAAACTAATCGTTTCTGGGGGTAAAGGAACTAGTCTTAGATCCTTTCTATCCACAAATAACGTAATTTTTCATAATTTTTGGCCTTTAACGTCCATGACACACGAGTATGTCACTGAATTGTTAGCTTGTACGTCCGTGACATACATGTGGGTCATTTTGTAAATGGGGTTTTAAAAAGGTTCCTTCAACTTTTATGGCCTCTAAGGACCTGAAGTGGTGTAAAGGCAAGTACCCCAGTACATAGGAACAAAAAAAGGAAATTGAACGTGAGAGCTAATTTCGACATTTTGGCTGGACAGTGAACGTGTTAATAATCTTTTAATGATTAATCAAAACATGCTTAAATCATGAATGTCCTATCAACATTTCGCCAACACAGTAAAATACTTCATGATCTATTTAAAAGATATCTATTTTGTAATACTTTACGATAAATTTATTTTTATAGGGAAATGCAATTATTTTTATTAATGAATATGAATCAATAAAACCTTAGTAGGTTTTTAAAGCTATTCTTTTATGTTGTTCAAAGTTGTTATCTGTAAGTTGATACAAAAGCAAAAGCATCATGTTTATCCAAAAGTGACTCCGTCATCACTTGTTCCTAATTATATGTCCACTCCACAGCTATAAATCTATTTTATTCTAAACAAATTTAAATTTTCCAGTGCTTTAAGTATGTCTTCGTCGGAGGAGATATCTTCCTCAAATGAACGAGGCAGCTCCGACGACTCCAGATCTTCGGACTCGCTGCCTATTCGACGGACATGCAGGTCCGATAAGAAAGGTAAATATCTCGTAACTTTACATGCACAAGTTACTTGCACTAAGTACCAGCGGCTTATAATATTTTAGGTAATATTAGTAGCAGTGACCCGCGGTTTCGCCCGCATAAGTTTTCCGTGAGAATATCGGGATAAAAACTATCCTATATAAAGGGTATAGGATAGTTTTTATCCCGATATTCTCACGTAGGATAGTTTTTATCCCGATATTCTCACGGGAAATTTATGCGGGCGAAACAGCGGGTCGCTGATCTCTATACGAAATTTCATCCAAATCGGTTCAGCGGTAAGATAAGATAATATTTATAGATTATTTATTTCGGTTTAAGCGTGAAGAGGTAACAGACAGACACACTTTCGCATTTATAATATTAGTATGGATGTCCACGATTAGAGGGGCTAGTGGCTAAATAATAACAGCCGCACGGGTCGATCGAAGGTTAAGCAACTCTTGCCGAGGTCGGTTCGTGGATGGGTGACCAACCATTACTTATCGACCCCTCCGTGTCTCGGAAAGCACGTTAAGCCGTTGGTTGGTCGTTACGGGTAGCCATGAAGCCCGAAAATCAGACAACCAGCCTTGCTTAGGGGTATCGTCCACACTGTTGACGATCAGGAAAAAAGTTTCATTCTTCACAGTGTTGACGAACGGTACTTTATTTTTCCGATCGTCAACAGTTAAGGCGACAAGGTGTGGGTGATCCGGAATACTCGGTATTACGCAGTAACTGGGTTGTGGAGGTCAGATAGGCAGTCGCTCCATGTAAAATACTAGTATCCAGCTGCAGCCGGTTAGACTGGAAGCCAACCCCAACATGTTGGAAAAAGGCTAGGCAGATGACGCTATTGCGTGATGTCCTTCAAAAAGATCCCGGTTGTCCTAGTACTATCAATATGAGAAAGATGATTTGTTTGTATTATTACATTATAATATTTTGTTCATAAAGGAGAACGCGCGAAAATGACGGAATCGTCACCAGAAGTAAAGAAGAAGAAGAAGGGCCACTTACAGGATAGCTCGGAGGAATCTGCGGGCGCCAAGGAGTGCTCCTCCAAATCTAAGTAAGTTTTTATCAATAACTGTAGGCTATAATCCTCCTTATTGTAACTTGTAGCATAATTTTGTCTATGTTAAGATTTGAGAAAGGTCCATGTGTCATGCATTAATACTGAAATGGACCTTTTTGGCACAACCAAAAACATTTCACTTTACTTGCTAAATAAATGTTATTATTTCGTATTTTTGTCCATATTGAACTATTTCATACTAATTTAGAATTGACCAACCAAATTCCACGATTGTTAAGAGCGTTTACGCCGTACGGCTTTTCATACAAACTTACAAGCCGTTGTTTTTCGAAATGAATGAACCGATTTTAATGAAACTTCACACGCATAAGCAGGATACAAAGGTCTAAAAAGTTATCAGAAAACATTTTCGAAATGTCTTATTTAAAAAAAGATAACTGGAAATCTCTGTTTCTATGGAAACTTTAAAATCGGTCTAATTTGGCTGTAACACAATTTTTCGAAAATGTTTTCTGATAACTTTTTAGAACTTTGTATCCTGCTTATGCGTATAAAGTTTCATTAAAATCCGTTCATTCATTTCGAAAAACAAGGGCTTGAAAGTTTGTATGAAATGCCGTACGGCGTAAACCCTCTTAATGTTCAATCGAGCTTAAAAGTATGTCACATTCACTAAAGGCAACAGCTATAACTACAAAATTTTCTCACAGGTCATCAAAATCAAAATCATCGCATCGGCCTCCAAAGATGAAACGCCGCGACAAGTCCAAAAAGCGTCGCAAGCGCAGTGGCCTCACACAATACGACGCTGAAGGCAATGTCATACGCGCCCGAGTTACTTACGGAGGCCTGAGTGGCGATGAAGGCCAAAACGATTGGTCCCCCAAACACAGGACACGGCAGAAGAAGATTAACTACACTGAGATGCCTAATACAGAGTCGGAGGATGTAAGTTTGGTAAATTAAGAGGAACTCTGTTGAGGTTTTGGCTTTTTTCCCTTTTGCATGGGGTTTATGTCAGCTGGCAAGTTTTATTGTGGAAATTGTTAAAACAGACTATCACTGGCCAATTATTTACAATATAATGATTTGCAGCTCGTTTTACCAACTGAAACTGTCATCAAAACATAGTTTTGCGGAAGGCAACTTAAATAATAAAAAATGCCAGTAGTAAAGTCGATGTTATTGTCATCAATGACCGATTTTCAAAGCGATTGGTGAATACTAGCTTAATTAACAGTAAAGTTTCTGATCAACAGTCTTCTTTCAACATAAATTCAAAGTTTCCATCCTCAAACAGATACAGTCTTAGACAACATAATAAACTCAACAGGAAATGCACAAATCCAGCGGCAAACACATGCCAGACAGTTCCGATGAGTACAAGATCGACACGGATGCGTCAACGGATTCTGACGATGAACGGAAGAAGCGTAAGAAGCCAGAAGATGAAGAAGCGGAACAGGCCAATGAGGAGAAGAGGAAGGCTCTCAGTGACCTAATCAAGAAGACTGCTGTGGTACCGCTTGAGAAACTGCCTGAAGATGTTACGAAGGCTAAAACTGAGGAATTACAGGCGCATCTTAGTGAGTCTTTATTTCTGTTGCTGCTTCATTTAGAAGTATAATTTTATTTCAAAGACCAGAAATGATTTAGCCTCTTGGAGTTATCATATCAGGCTGAGCTAGAGGTGTTAGTAAAAATAAATATAATTAACTAGATATTTCGCCATTTTATAAACCAGATGTTTGTTGGCAGCGTCTTAGGGTGAAGTGCCAGGGCAACCCGCGAAATTCATATTTTCTTATGTTTTTTGCAATTTGCAGGTCACTAAATTTTAATTTCACGGTCTACCTAGCGCATCATTAAAATTATTGTTTCGTTGTACCTATTACTCTTTGATTTGAAGATGTTCTATACTTAAAAAGATTGCATGCTCCACAAATCACTAATACATTTAGCGTTAAATGTGAATTGTTTTGCAAGTGGCCCTATATGTTTAAATTTTTAGGGGTTTACTGTCTTGTTAGTAATAACATGTGGACAAACTCGCTCGGTTACAGACGCGCAGGCGGCAGCGCTGTGCGCACGCGCAGCTCGCGGGCGCCGGGGCGGGCGCGGGGCCAGGTAACGTACACTCCGATAGTATTTGTGGAATCTAACAACTAATTACTTTTATCGTGCTTTCTATAAATAGTTTAGAACAATGACACTTTTCGTTTGTCTGCGTGACCGCTTAGTTCTTCTACACAGTGGATTTTGATACGGTCATTTGGAGAATTTATTTTCGAATGTTTATGTGTACAATACATAGACAAATCTCGAAGTTTTGACAAGTCGCCACATTGGTACAGTCACGTGCATAAGTATATTACTATGGACAGCTCGGCAATAATGACAAATTGTCCCATGACAATTTGTGGAAGGCATATACAAGTGGCAGCACAAATGTGTGACATCGGAGGAGCACCAAAACTATCTGACGAGACGATTGACGCCAAAATATAGCATCGGCTTCAAATATACTGAGTGGCCCGTGAAAAGAGGTCCCAACTAATTTGGGGTCGACACAAGATGTATTTTTCTTCCATACTTCTCTATTACTCGGAATCTCAGTAGTCACACCCTTATAACTTTTAAGCCATAATAATCGTCGTTCCTTTGGTCTTCCCCTACTCTTAAAGCCCTCTACATTCATACACAAAACTTTCCTCACGACATTTGCCTTATTCCAGACATGTAAAACAATAATAATAATAAAAATAGTAATAATAACGATAGTACTTATGTACGAAACAGTGTTGATTGCAGAGGCCCGCGCGGGCGAGGCGCTCGCAGCTCGGGCGACGCGGCCGCTAGTGACGACGCGCTCGCTAAGCTTATCGGAGTTAAGATCAAAGGTACGTTACTTTATATTTAAACTACTAGCTTCCCGCGGCTCTGCTACCGTGGTCTGTCCCACAGGAATCTTGCATTTTTCCGGGATGAATATTTCACTCGCCAAGATGTAGCCTCGTCCTCCAGTTTTATCTATGCGAAGTGAGGGTTTCCTGAAATGACGGTCACTAGGTGGCAGCACTGAGACGTCAGATCCGGGAACCTGTTAAAAGTGTCAAAGCGCCTATATCGAGCCTTGTCAGGAAGAACATCGTAAGCGACAATTAGCACTTTTTACAAGAAAGGGTTGTTTCTTTCAATAGGCACTATTCTATTAGATCTATTAGATCAATAGTTGTATAAATAACAAGTCATGAAAATTTTAGAAAGATATCATAAATACTTTTTAATTAGAAAAGAAAAAACCCTTTCCTGTAAAAAGTGTGAGTTGTCGCTTACGATGTTCTTCCTGAAAAGGCTCGATATTTTCTTTAGTCGTGATAAAATATATGATGCCGTTCATCATCCAGTCTAGTCGTGATGACTGAATGATGAACGGCATCATATATTTTATATTAATTGTCGAAATGGAAGACCTTTTGTCAAGCCAACTGGTGGCGTGAATTTTCATGAAAACCCTCAAACCCCTTTGTCGATTATAATAATAAGAAGCCGTACGCCCCCAGACAAAAATTCCAACTTCTGTACAAAGTTTCATTTCCTATTTAACCCCATAGGGGATGAATTAAAAAAACCTAGTGCTCACTTTTGCTATATAAAAACTTGTGAAAAATTTCATGCGTCTCGCTAGACCCAGCGGTTTAGGCTGTGCGTTGTCAGTGAATGAATGAATAAGTAGAAGATATGAACAATTTAGATACAAGACAACATCCAAGATCAATCACAGTGTTGATAGAGTAGAGACAGCTATTGAAATCCTCGCAATGCTGCGCAAGGTCCTCCATGACTTTCAGCTATTTCGGTCCAGAACAAATGTGGCTCATTGTTGATTGGTTTCATCTAAGCTCGTCCTGCTATCATCTACTCACATTTTTTTTTAATCAATGGAATTCCTCAAATGAAAATAATAAAATATCACTAATACAACTTGATTCTAAGCACAGAGCTGCTAGAATCAACGTGGTACATGCATAATATCTTATGTTAAAGTATTTTAGCTCAACAAGTTTCAATTTATGTTTATACAGATCTCAGAACGGACGGCTCACCAACGAAACCTAATCAAGTAAGTTTTCAAACTGTGCACAAAAATCACGGATCACACACGTCACCCAATTTTTGCACATACTGCAAAAAATCTTAGGACCCCTATCCATGATAAGTAACCGTTTCTCACTTTTCAGGTGGAAAGAGAAAAGAAACGTCAAGAACGGGAAGCGAAAAGAGCCGAGCGCGAAGCTAAGAAGGTCGAAAGATTGCAAAAGAAAGAAGAAAAAGAAAAAATGAAAGAACAAAAAGCCAAGGAACGAGAAGAGAAACGTCTCGCGCGACTCGCCATGCAAGAAACTAAGAGAATAAAGAAGGAGAAGATGGAATTTGCTTCCGTGGGGCCTCCCATGGCGTACGGGGGCCCAGGCGGGCCGGGGGGGCCGGGTGGGCTGGGAGGGCCGGCCGGGCCTCCTCTAAGGCCTCCTCACGGTTACGGGCCTCCGCCGCGCATGCCTAATGACTTCCACGAACAGCCACGGTTCCCTACTACGCCGAGGTTGCAGGTAAACTTCAGTATTTATTGCGCACGCACGCAATTCAGACCTTTGTTAACGTTAAGAAGGAAGAAATAGTAGATTATTCATTAAGGGGATAAAGCAGTGTCTTATAGTCCGGGTGCTATATTAAATCCCGAGTGTAACGGAGGATTCAAGTGCTTCCGAGCGCAGCAAGGGAGTTAAGAAGAAATGCGGTCGGAGAGAGTTTTGAAAAATCCTAAGTAAGAAGTCGTAATTCGAGGTTTGGTTCTCGCCTATTTCCTCCTCCAATATTGGACCAATTTAAAAGATATTTCATAAATTGAATAAGAAGGATATATATTGTGTCCCTATGTTTTTCTTTTTTCTTTAACAGTTGTCAATATTGTACACTAGGCCTCTGTTGACAGCGGTTTAAATCGGCATTTTTTGAGCAGTCTAGTGCTTATAAAAATAATGTATCATCAAAAAGGAAAATATAGGATATACAAGTAGTTCATATTTATTATTCTGTAAAAAATCATTGCTTTATGGTCATTAACCAGAAAGAAAACAGGCGAAAGCGTTTCTATGGAGAAACGACCACCCGCGTTTCCTTTTAAGATTAATTCAAATCCTTCCAAGATGAAGACACTTTCATCCCTCAGGGAGAATACTCAAATTTTCACACCTTGTGCGGAATAAGAGCGCCTTCACACTAGCGTTTGTCCAGCGTAGACGTTTGATAAACGTATGCGCAGCGCAGACGCCGCGACAATGCGGCGCAGGCGTCGCGTTGCTGCGGCGTTTCCTCTGGAGTCAATTGAACGCTGCGCTAACGCGGTGCAGACATACAGGATTGTAAACGACTCCGCAGTAACGCGGCGCATGCGTCGCGCATGTGCGGCGCTGACGCATCGTATGCATTTACCCTTGCACTGACGCCGCGGCAACGCGACACCTGCGCCGCGTAGTCGCGGCGTCTGCGCTGCGCATACGTTTATCGAACGCCTACGCTGGACAAACGCTAGTGTGAAGGCGCTCTAATAAAAAGCAATTCCATTCACGATTTTTTTTTTTTTGTAAAAGTTTCTAAATCATATTATTATTGAGCACGTGGAAGTTGCGATAAGTGAAACTTGTAACGTGTACTTCCAGGTGCGTGCGGAGTTGCGAGGTGTTTTATCGGCCGAAGAGAGAGCGCAGCATGGACGACCAGACCATGTCTCTGCTCTTCGAGAAGGTACGGACGATTCTTTTGTTTTAGCAAACTATAATGTGAAGTAGTTTCTATGGATGAGTGTTATACCCATGAGAATTTTACGTAACGTAAATAGATCATTCTAATCTAGAGTAGAGTCGAACTGAATACGAGTGAGCGTTAAGAAAATCTGTTGCCGCCTTTGGGGTTGCTACTTGCTATGCTTAACACACACTGATCTCTCGCTCTTAAATGTGAATGAATGAGGGCGTGTTCAGGTAACACGCGCCGGCCACGCACAGGACACACGCGTTGTGCGCCTTACACCCTGGTTGGCTTATACTACTGGTGACTGGACTACTGCCTTACACCCTGGTTGGCTTATACTACTGGTGACTGGACTACTGCCTTACACCCTGGTTGGCTTATACTACTGGTGACTGGACTACTGCCTTACACCCTGGTTGGCTTATACTACTGGTGACTGGACTACTGCCTTACACCCTGGTTGGCTTATACTACTGGTGACTGGACTACTGCCTTACACCCTGGTTGGCTTATACTACTGGTGACTGGACTACTGCCTTACACCCTGGTTGGCTTATACTACTGGTGACTGGACTACTGCCTTACACCCTGGTTGGCTTATACTACTGGTGACTGGACTACTGCCTTACACCCTGGTTGGCTTATACTACTGGTGACTGGACTACTGCCTTACATCCTGGTTGGCTTATACTACTGGTGACTGGACTACTGCCTTACACCCTGGTTGGCTTATACTACTGGTGACTGGACTACTGCCTTACACCCTGGTTGGCTTATACTACTGGTGACTGGACTACTGCCTTACACCCTGGTTGGCTTATACTACTGGTGATTGGACTACTGCCTTACACCCTGGTTGGCTTATACTACTGGTGACTGGACTACTGCCTTACACCCTGGTTGGCTTATACTACTGGTGACTGGACTACTGCCTTACACCCTGGTTGGCTTATACTACTGGTGACTGGACTACTGCGTTCACTGGACCTAGCGGCGTCCAGGGGTCACAATGTGAGATGTCGCACTGTGTGGGTGCGGCGCGTGGCGTGTGCGGTTGGACTTCGATAAATGCAATTTAAGATCTATTAATGTGTCATAAGACTCAAATTATAAACAACAAATTTCAAAGCGAGTTACGTGCGGTTAGCGGGCGCGTTTCGTCTGAACGAGCTCTAATTGTTTTTGAGGTTTGTTGTTACTCGTATAAATAGTAAAGAACAGTTAAATAGTAACAGCTGCATGGGTCGATTGAAGGTTAAGCTACGCTTTCCGCGGTCGGTACGTGGATGGGTGACTATCTATTACATACCGAGACAGCCGAAAAAAAAAAAAACAAAAATACCTGATAGAATACAGCGTAATTTCCTAAATAAAAGAGCAGATTAAACAAGCTGTGGTATTTGGTCGTAAATATACGACCCTGATGAAATGGCCACGAAAATATTTGACGGATTAATCCGGCGTAAGCGGTTAAAAGATTAAACCGTTGGTCCCGGCTCTCATTCGTAGATCTTTGACAATCTTTAAGAGTAGTCGGAAGCCAGAGAGTGTAGTAATCTGTTACCTAGTAACTCGGTTGTGGAGGTCAGTTGGGAAAAGTCCAGGCAGATGCGTATGATATTATCTGTATAAATGATTGTATTATTGACAGTTGTATTTCCGATTTTGACAGAATTGGTTATACTTACAACCCATGTCATAATATCCAGGTACGCTTTCAGTAGCTGGATCGCCGCAGCCCTTCAAACCAATCACAGAGGAGCCCAGCATCATCACACGCATGCCGCATATGATAAACCAGCAATACAGGTGAATAGTAATATTAAAATATCTAGGTTTTATCATTTAGGCCTAAATGTATTAAGGGGGGTATCACATCTCCGCCGCGAAACCTAAACATAGCACCGAAACCGCAGTAGTTTCGCCATGGCTTGTCCGTTGTACAGAGGCTAGCACATCAAGCTACCCCAATCTGTAAAATTTTCCCAATTGAATATGAACCTTATTCCTTTGTAATAAAGTTGAAAATCTATCAAAGAAATTTGACAGATAGGGGTAGCTGGATGTGCAGTGCTGGCCTCTGTACGACAAGCGAAACTGCCTGTTTATGATTCTATCTGTTTCCCGCGTGATTTTGCCGATCTGCTGGGAAGCCAGTTCCACCTCCACGCTCAGCCCGCTATTTTGTTGCGGTGCCGCGTTTGTTTCGTATGTATCTGTAGCAATAGACAAGTTTGTAAAACGAAACTTATTTTATTTTGTAATTGGACGTCGATTTTATGGGAAAACTAATGTATAAGAGGTCCGAATTAGACTTATACTGTATTTACTAAGTCGAAAGCGACATTTTGCTCCGATTGTTACAATTTAACTGGCTCTCATGGTGGAAAAATTTGCGACATAATGTAATATGTTTTAGCGTGGTTTACAATAATTATTTTCGCGGCGGAGGTGTGCTAAGGCCCTTAATGAAACGTATTTAAAACATAGTTCTATTTTAACTTGTTTTACGAAAAATGTGCAATTTTGTGAAATTATAACGTTTTCAGTTAAACTTACCGAGCCGTATCGATGATTTTTATGAATCTTAACTTCTACTATTATTTAGCTATTTTTTTGTGTTATTTTCTTAATATGCCACAAAACTAAGAATTTTTTTTGCCGTGGAGTATTCGTCTTAAATTATTTATGGTTTTGTGTTATGCTTACGATATGTTCGTGTCAGGGGTCCGATGATGTACCCGGGAGGCGGGCAGTATGCGCCACGACAGAACATGTCCATGTACCCGCTGCACCCGGCGCTGGGTCCCACGCACCCGGCGCTGGGGCCCGCGCACTCGGCGCTGGGGCCCGCGCGCCAGTTCCAGCAGTACTACCCGCACATGCGCGCGCCGCCGCCCCGCGCCACGCATGCGCACCCCGCCTACCCCGCGCGCGGGCCCTACGCCGCCGCCACCTCGCCCGCACCGCCCGGCGCGCACGGGCCGCACGGCATGCCGCCCGGCCCGCACGGCCCGCCAGGCCACGGCCCGCCCGGTCACGGCCCGCCCGGCCACGGCCCGCCTGGCCACGGCCCGCCTGGTCACGGTCCGCCTGGTCACGGCCCGCCTGGTCACGGCCCGCCTGGTCACGGCCCGCCTGGCCACGGCCCGCCCGGCCATGGCCCACTAGGCCACGGCCCGTCAAATCACGGGCCACCACCCGGACACGGCTCGATGCCTTCGGGACACGGCCCGCCAACCAGCACTCACGGCCCGTCGGGACACGGACCCTCTCCTCCCGGACACGGCCCGCCTACCCCTGGCCACGGGCCCTCGCCGCACGGCCCGCTACACCCCGGCCTCGGGCCCTCGCCGCATGGCCCGTCGCACCCCGGGCACGGGCCGCTCGGCCTGCACCGGCCGCACGCGCCCGGCCCTCCCGGCGCCATGCCTCCTACCTCTAGCCCGCACGGCATGCCAAACTCCGGGCCTGGCGGGCCGCTCGCCATGCATCGCGGCATGCCCCCCGGGCTGGCCGGGCCCCTCGCCGGCGCCCTGCAAGGCCGGGAGCCCTCCGCGTCCCCGTCGGCCCCCCCGCGCTCCACGCCGCCCTCGGAGCACGAGCCCCCCGTGCGGATCAAGGCGGAGGTGAAGACCGAGCCCGAGTACCACTCGCCCGCCGGCTCGCCCGCGCGGGACCCCACGCCGCCGCGCGACGAGCCGCCCAGGCATCCCAAGATCAAACACACAGAGAACAAGGATCGGCGGCCCCGGTTCCCGCTCGGGCCCTACGCGCCGCAGTACGGACCGTACGGGCCCTACGCGCCGCCGCCCGGCCCCGCCGAGCGCGGCGCCATGCCGGGCCCCCGCCCCCCTCCCCAGCTGCACCACCCCTACGCGCCCGAAGCGCGGCCGCGGAGCCCCGCGTCGTCGGAGCGGCCGCACTCGCTGGAGCCGGCCGCGCACGGGCCGCCGCTGGGCCCGCCGTACCTGCCCGTGCACCTGCGGCCCCTGGCGCGGCCGCCGTACGGCCCGGCGCCGCACTACCCGGACGTGTCGCGCACGCCGCCGGCCGGGCCGCTGCCGCTCAGCGCGCCGGACAGGCTGGCCTCGCCGGCGCGGCTGGAGCCGCTCGGGATCGTGAAGCAAGAAGTGTTGGGCTTGGTGAAGTCGGAGTCGCCGGCCCCGGCGGGCGCGGGCCTGCAGTCGCCGGGCGCGCTGTGCCGGCCGGACGAGGGCGCGGGCCGGCTGCCGGACGCGGGCGGGCCCGGCGCCGGCCCGGTGTCCGGCTCGGTGTTCGGCGGTCTCGTGAGCTACTTCTCGAGCCAGCACGAGGACGACGACATCGACGCGTGACTCGCTCGTACCGTGTGTACTCGCTGTATATACCGCGCGATAGATAATTATATTTATGCGCCGCGCCTCGCGGCTCACCCTGTACGATATTATGTGTTAGCGTAGGAGATTTAGTTTAGCAATAGGGAGTAATACTATATATTATGAGTCTTTTTGGTCTCGAATAGGCGAATGTATTATTATTTTGGTTATGTTTAAGTGAGATTTATTTATATACGACCGATAGGTACTTACAGTATACTCTGAATACGAATTTTATTAAAGAGATCGATGACATTTTTTTTGAAAAAATAAATGTTTTATCCAACAAATTAAATGTATTATTTCAATTCAAGAAACCTCTTTTATTGAAGTATCTCACAGCTGGTGTGATGGATATAAGTTCTTATCTCATTCCGGCTGTGAGATGCTTTATTATCGATTTGTAAAAAACTAGTTGGTACGCAACAAAACAAAAAGTTACATAAAATACTTTATTTACGAGGTCTCCCGGCGACTTTTTTACTTCCTGCTGCTTGTTTGTTTTTACCTCCAAATGATATTGGTTGTTCTGGAAAGAATGATAAAGACATAAGTCCCTTTTCGCAGTTCTTTGTCTCGAAATGTATATAAAAATATATATTTTGAGGGACAATAAAACGCCTAAAGGCGTAATAACAATAAAACTTCTATTAGATCTCGGTCAGTGTCCTCCAACCGAATAATTCGGGTAAAACTTCGTTCAGTATAAAGAAATAACTTTCAGCTTCTTATTCAACATCAGTTTGAATTGCTGCACATTGCCCTCATCCCTGGTACGGTTAGTAACCGTTTGTATACCATCTAAATTGACAAAATTATATGATAAATGCTACATGTAGCAATTATATGTAACTCGTAATATACTCACCAGCTGGCGTTATTTTGAGCGATATGTCGTAGGTCTTGCTCTTCGGCCTCTTGGCGGCTGGCTCCATTTTTTCAGGCGTTTCTGTAGGTGTTACCGTCTCTTGAGTGGCTGCCCATCCATCCTGCAAAAACAATTGGATTTTGTCTGTTATAAACAACTACTGAAATCCGAAAGGCAGAATGAAGCTATAATGAATCTGAAGTAAGTATAGTATTTTTATCTCACGAAGCAATGCGCGCTTTACTTGTGGCTACCGAGTATACAAACACGCTGTGAATGTATGTGTAGGTGCAGGAGCTTTCGATACCGTCCGACACAATGGCGAAGTTGGAAGTGTGCGTGCGTGACTTATGTGCTCACGATACTCGTCTTTACGCACATTTTCACAGTGTTTTTACGCTTGGTAAGCACGCGTTGTTTTAAGTACCTACTACTGACAGATAATTTGTAAAACAATAGTACATATTTGTATACAGATGCAATACTCGTTTGCAGTCATTTTGGCCATATGGTCATCTACTCTCTTACAAATAATAAAGTTCAGTTGAAATACTTATACAAGTTTTCATAAGTTATAGTAAAACAGTTTGCCATCACAGGACGCCCGGCAGAATTAAAACAACAAAAAAATCTTTATGGAGAAAAAAAAAGAAATATATTTTTCTGCGTGATGACGCGCATGACGGCATAAAAGAGCGTCATGTCGTTTGCCGTCACGGCACATGTAGCGTAAACTGAACTTTATTGTGTAGGAATTAAAGTATTTTTTTCATAAACTGATGAGTTTATGTTTTTGGCAAATAAATCACGAATGCAGATTACATACCTCTGGGTCTTCAATTTCCGGTGCTATGGGTAGGAAGGACAGCATGTGTTCGTCTTCTCCTTCTTCGTCAGAACTGCAGAAAGCTGCCACAGGCTCGCACGTCGTCACGTCCACCTGTTTCAAACGGAATAATTTATTTCTTCTATTTGATTGCGTGAAAACTGGAATCTCATTTAATCTTCAAAGTATACGGTTTTTGTTTGGGACATTTCTTTTTACTCGTATCGTCACGAAAATGCACATGCCATGGAAGAAACGTATTAGCCAGTCAACAAGATGGTAGCAAGGCTGACTGTTCATGGTGCATGAAAACTATGCTGAGACTACGAGAGTCACTTGTACTCCCCGTGATTGTGATATTATTTCGTAATGGACCACACCTAAGATATGGAAGGTCAAAGCTCCAACGTTTCTTCATGGAAACAAGTTTTAAATGTTATAAGTTTATAACTTAAGCACAATGTGTTGCGTGCGTTATATTGCACGCTGCCGTAAACCGTGATTTTTCTCACCAACAATAAAAGTCGTTTCTCAGCAATAATCTTTGTTCAATCCATACCATACTAATATTATACATTCGAAAGTAACTCTGTCTGTCTGTCTGTGTGTTACCTTTTCACGCCTAAACCACTGAATGGATTTCAATAAAATTTGGCAGAAAGATAGATTGCATCCCAGGGAAGGACATAGGATAGTTTTTATCGACATAACTTGCGGGCGAAGCCGCGGGCGGAAGCTAGTGTTACATAGTTTGATGTACAGAATTCGTAGATAACGGATATGTAATGGGTCTTTTTACACCCTGTATGACAAAAAATTACGGCTGCACAAACCTCAACCTCCTCATCATTGTGACTCTCGCCGGTCTGGTCTACTGATCGGTCTTCATCTTCCACGTCAAACTCACTCTCCCGTTCTTCATATTCCACATTCTCATCAAGTTCTTTAAAGTCTGGCGCAAACGCTGACCAGTTCTCTACTTGATTTTGTGCCCAGATTGAGACTACGCCTGCGAAGGAAATTAAAAGTGGATGTATATATTAGTATTCAACGAGGGCGCATTGTTTCTTTCAATTTTTACCTTATTCTTAGCTCACAATACATCATTCTCGTTCAAAGCATTGGACACGAGATATCTAATATTTGCTTTTAAAAACAGGTCAGCTCAGGGTGACTAGAGTAAGAGTGGTACCTTCTTTTTCTGGTGACCACTATTTTAGAAGAATAGCTTACTATTCTTCGCTTTAGCTAAAGTCCATGTTATGTCATGGACTTTAGCTAATATTAGGAAATGCAGTGGAATATACCGAACATAAATATACCGAACATAAGTTACCTGCACTAATACTAGCAATGATCGGCCTGATGGGATGCCACACGACATCCAACAGCAGTTCTCCCTTAGTTCCGTGCAGAATCTTGACGAGGTTCCCGATGGATTTCTCCCAGATGTAGAGTGCGTGCTGCCGAGCTGATCCCGCGCAGATGTACTCGCCGTCGCCCGAGAAACAGCATTTCTTCCATGTCGTTCTGAGAAAGGAATGTGTAATTCATGCAGTTACTTTCTAACACTGAGGAGTGTAGAGCAAATGAGCTATTTTCATAACTTTGTTGTAGCCTTCTAACGAGCAGCCTAATTGCGAAACACACTTTTAATAACAACCCTAAAGATTTTGAAGGAAATTGCTAATCAATAGCTTCACATGTTTGCAAAATTTGCTTGTTTAACTATGTACATAATGTAATGAACATTGTTGAACTGTCAAAATGAAAGGCATTGTCATTGTGTGTTATACAATTGCCCCTCAGGTGTGCATGTGTCCAACTGCTGATATTTAAGAAACTTAATTGGCAAGCACATGGGTAACTTACTTGTTAACAAGATCTTGTAATTTCTGTATAGGGTCAGGCTCGCCGTTTAATCCACATTTGAGTACCTTGCTTGATTGATATACTCGTATGACGCGATCCGATGTGTTTACGAGAAAACAGCTGAAATAATGTTTTGATAAAAATGTGTTGGATATCAAGAATTTTTATATTAACAAAAATAATGTTGAAACAATTTTTTCCTGATTAAGTGGTTTTTAAAATACAAACTTAATCAATTTTATGAAGGACTAAACGCACGCGGGTATTATAGAATAAGATTCAAGCACAGGGGGCCTAAAAAGGCCACTTTCGCAGAATCATAAGACAATTCATAGATCCAGATCTCGCCTTAACAATAGATGATTTAAATCCATTTTTGATTGGTTGAAACCTTATAGCATAACCCCTTTAGTAATAAACTTTGATCAACGCTTTATCTTCTTTTTTCGAAAGTAAAGTTACTGATGACTGAAAGAGATAAATTGGTGTGTAACTATTAATCTGATTTAATGTTAATTAGTAAGGGGGTTAGACAAATGCTAATTAACAACAGTTTTTGGGTAATATTTTTGAAATTGAGTTTTCTTTAATGTAAATGGTAAATAGTTTACATTACTTTTATTTAACGTGAAATAAAGGTATTTATTATATTTATGTTTATATCCAAATAACGAGAGGCTGATAATCATTATTATTAGTCTAATGTTATAATAAAAGGAGTATATTTACTTTGAAATTTCAAGTAATTCTTGAGTTAGGTTCTGTTAAACAATACATAGAAATCTATATCAACTTACTCTCCTCTTCTTGCAAATTCTATACTCTTAATACTTGTTGTACTTGATGTGCCAACAACTATTTTAAAACTAGCCTTTACTGCTAACATCTGGGTGTCTAAAATTAATATCTTCCCTTTGGCATTGCCTGTGTAGACGTGGTCTCCTCTTCTGTCAAATGATGCTATCACATTTATGTCACCCTGAAATGTCAAGAAAAATCTCAGAATATCTGCAAAATGATCTTAAATTTTAAATTACTCAGCATCTGCCTTTCCCAACTATGTTGGGGTCGGCATCCAGTCTAAACGGATGCAGCTAAATACCTGTATTTTATGTGGAGTGACTGCCTATCTAACCACAACCGAGTTGCTGGGTAATGCAATATCCCTTGGTAAGACTGGTTGTCAGACTTTCAGGCTTCTGACAACCCGTAATGACTTTCATAGGTCTAAGATCAAGTTTAAAATGACTACTTAGTAATCATGCAGCCAAAGTTACCTCTGCACTGCCACTGACAACACCATGGAACTGGAGAAGTAATGGGCCAACAACATTTAAATAACTTCTGCCAGTGACACAAAGATAACTCAATTTTTTTAAATGAAAAAATATTTATACTTAATTATTGAAAAGTGTATGTCCTAGGACTTACATCATCATCTATAGGTAATATTTTGTGTTCCCCATCGGTATCAACCAGCAGTGCCGCATGTCTCATCGGACACACTAGAAATCTCTTGTCATTTCTAGGATCAAACTGTACCCTCAGTATAGGAGTCGGAAATCTGTACCGCTGTTCACACTCTCCGGAGAGAACATCCCATATACATACATTATGGTCGGTTGATGCAGAAAGGAGCTGTAGACAAAAAAAAAACTTGTGTGCAGATTAATTTGAGGTGAGTAAACATAGCATTATTATTCTTTTATCTCTTTCACTTTGTGTGAAGTTGTAAACAAGTAAAAATTCTATATTTGATTCAAAAGCAACAGAAAAGCAAGCTTAAGTACTGCTTTAAATGATAAACCAGAGGCAGAATTTATAAATTCAGAAAAAAGTAAAAAAAAAATCTAGGTATCAAAACAAAAAATCAACATACACAGTGAAATACAAATCAAACATACCTTTTTACAATTCCTCGACCAGCTGAGACTACACACAGGGTACACATGTGCTGATATTGACTTAGCTATGCCTCGAGTAAGGAAGTCCCATATAAATATCCTGCCATCATTGCAGCCCACTGCTAATAGAGTTCCTCTTCTGTTGAAGGCACATGTTGCTGCCAGTGATATTGAGTCTAAGGTGCCATCAAATTCCTAGAGAAAATTGTTGATTTTTTCTTGTAAAAGGTGTGCTTGTTAGTGAATAATTATGATTAAATTACGCTGAATTGGTGTACTCATTTGTCTTAACATCAATAAAACGCTGCACTTGAGATTCAGGCAATCTCAAATCAAGCTGTTAAACTTATTTAAGTTTAACAGACTGATTTGACTTTGCCGTTGGTTTGTTTGTATCCATATACATAAGCCAGTATAAATAGTTGCTTACCTCAGGATAGTTTTGACCAAATGATTCTGAAAGGGACACGCAATATTATGTTTAGTCAATATCGTAAACAAAAACAAAATACAGAAAGTTCTGGTTGCCGAAAAGTCACTTACCAAGTAATTCCAAATTCATGATTTTAATAAACTAGGTTTAGCGAGTGTAAATGTATTTACAAATGCCTCTACATGCAGACCAATATATCTAAAACTTAACTAAATTAACAAAAATCTAACAAGCAAACACTTTTTCAGGGTATCCGACACTGACGCGCTTTTGACAATTTTTGACAGTTTAATTTAAGGCCGCATTCCGAATTGGCTATAATCGCTCACAGCACTCAAATCGTCTCACATTGCGTTCCGCAATAAATATTATTACGATCAATGACAACTGAGAGCTGTCAAGGTCAACAATTCGGATTCGGAACGCTCGTGAACGCGCTCACAGTGCTTACTCAATGTCAAAACGATATTACAGCAGTATTTATTAGTATAAACGCCACATTTCTTCTTCAGTTCTTCTTTGGTTAGGTGGCGACTCAGCCAGAAGCACAATTTCGAAAATGCCACGTTAGTTTAAAACTTTTAGATAATATGATGCAACTCAATACAAAACACACACTGACACAAGACATCCTCATCCTCTCACACACACACACACACACACACACACACACACACACACACACCCACACCCACACACACTTATACTGTCGTTTTTGACAGCGCTCACGGTTTATTAGTTATTTTATGAATCGTTCTCAAATAGTTGCCTTGGCAGGTTATGAATCTGTACCTTTTCTCCTGGTTCTGGTGCTCCACATCGCTCTAAGTTGGGCCCATTGCTTTTTTAGTATTTTTGAATAATACGGCGAATAATATGACGATTTAAAGATATACTGTAGGCTATTGGACCTAAGTGATTGCTTAAACCTTCAGAGAGATCTTGATGTCCTTCAGGAATGGTAAAGAACAGAATGACGCTAAATGTAAAAAATTCCAGGCAATTACATTCACGGATAAAGTGAATTACATTAAATTTGATTATTGTATTGATGAATCAGTACTGAGCAGAGTGTCGCTTATCCGTGGGTACCCTTCGACACATAACTATCTTTCCGCGATCATATAGATGGTATAGTGACTAAGGCTAAAAGAATGCTTCGCTTTATAATAAGTACGTCGAAACCTTTTTTTAATTAAAGTAGCATTATTTTACTTTACAACGCACTATGAAGCTCTTTGGAATATTGTTCCATTATTTGATCTCCCTATTATTCAACTTATTCTAATAGTGTTGAATCTGTTCAGGCCCGTTTTGTTAGGTATTTATTTGTGAAGAATAGGATTCGTAAAGCTATAGCTGATTACAATGACAGATTAAGGCACTTTAAAATGATTAGCTTAGAAGAAAGACGTATCCATACTGACTTACTAATACTCCATTAAATTATAAACGGTTTCATCGATGCACAATTGGTAAACTATTTTAACTTCAAATCTAGCCAACGTAGTAAGCGCGATCATCGTATTTTTGAACTGCCTACATCCACCTTAAACACCACATTTAATAGCCCACTAACACGTATGGCAAGGCAATATAATGAAAGGTCCAACTTGGCAGATTTACCTATTGATATTTTCACCATGAGTTTTGCTTCAGACGTTCCCTATTTAGACAGTGTGAAGAGTGCACGTCTATGTAGCTCAAATTAGTTTGTTTTTGCTCTAGAACATCTAAAAGGCATGGTTGGCATTATCACAAGATGGCACATGTCACGACGTCATCTATGACGATTCACGGGACATCGTTATCGCGGGTTTAAGCACGCTCAAATCAATTTTATCGATTATATTTTCAATACGGAACGCACCGCATGGCACTCATGTCATGTCAGTATGGCTTTTTTACGTTCCAAGGGCTAGGAGAAAGGGTATGTGGAGCATTTTTTATATAATTATTGGCCACAGACCTCTATTAAACAAGTACGCTTGTATAATATTATACAGGTCAGTGGTATTGGCTGATTATATTATAGATTTTTTTAAAACAAATTCCCCATATACCCGTGGACTTAACATGTATTTACAGACGCCAGCACATCAACCTACTACAATATGTCAAATTTCTTTAATAGATTTTCAACTTTATCGCTAAAGTATAAGGTTCAAAGTTGATTGGGAAAATTTGACAGTTTCGGGTAGGTTGATGTGCTGGCGTCTGTACATACCTATTATAAGTACATGCCATAAACAAGCAAAATAAAAAAACAAACATATTTTCAAATGGCTCTAAGGCCTACACAAGTATTATTTTAACAAAATACAACTAGTTATTTGTGATTTTAGACATTTTTTATAAGTTACTAAATATATCCAATGGATGCACTTCGGATAAAAACTCTAAATTGTATTAAACACTATAATTATCATTCTCTTGTCCTTACTTTTCCCAATTTATTTTTGCTACAGATCAATGAACACCTTTATAAGTAGTACTTAAAAAAATAAACACAATCAAATCAAATGATATTTGTTTGTGTATCCAACACTGACCTCTATTAAACAAGCTTGTATAATAGAGGTATCCAACTATCTCAATGTTCGAATGAACCAGAACAACCAAGAGCCATTTAAATGGCCACAGAGTAATGACATTGACAGTGACAGTGACATTTTTTTAACGAGTGTGACTCGAAAATCGCAATCGTCTAAATTCGCAACATAAAAATAAATTGCTTATTTTATCTGATTAACGTTACGTGATTTTTTTTATGAGATTTATATCAAAACCTAGATTAAATGTGCTTATAAAGTTATGTGCTTTTCCAAACCGATATAAAAATACAGTAGCACTAAAAACACATTGTGAGGTGGTGTTATTTACAGCAAAGTGTAACCAAATTCGCGCGTACACAATGAATATGGACATGGACAGTAGTAACAGTTGGCGGGGTGTACCTTTGACTGAGCTATACGGGTCACAGTCACCGTGGGGTGCTCCAGAGTTCCCGCTTGTTTCTCCTTCGTACAACCATGCAGTGTTGTATCATGTGCCGAGTAGTGGATGTGTGGCGAATGATAGGCCTCCGAAGCCGCAGATCGGACAAGACAAATGGGACTCGGAGCACGTGAGAATGCCCTACTCTGATCAGAGTCTTTATCCTGTTGAAGATGTGAGTAGCGGTTTTGTTGTTGTGAAAATAAACACTACAATCTGTTGTAGCCAATACTGTATTAAAGTTATTATATTAAGGCTTTTTGTTTATTATTGATAGTGAAAAGAACAAAGGAAAGAAATAAGAAACAGGTTCTGTAAAGCTATACAAGAAAAAAATTATTTCAATAGGTTCTAAATGAAGTTTTGGATTTGACATGATTACTTTCATTTTCAATCAACTATTTTTATTAATTTCAGAGCAACGGTGAGACACATCTGAAGAAGCGTTGGGATATGATAGAGAGTGCCCTTTCAAAGCCTATCCGAAACAGTGCAGACCTTGCCAACGCAATACTAAGTTATAATACAAAGTTCAAGAATACTTGGAAGTTTAGGGGATTGCATAAGCTTTTTAATGAGGTATTTATGGTTTTATGATCTTTTTTTATCAACCTGTATTATCCCACTGCTGGGCAAAGGTCTCCCTCATAACTTTCCAATGTTACATGTGGGTTACCTTCTCTGGCCAACCTCCTGTAATGTGTTCTTAGTGATAAATTATTTTAGAATAAATACAATTCAATGAAGTTATAATTTTTAGGTCCAAAATTCAGCAATGCAAACTCTGTATACCATTACATACTGTGACATGCAATGTTCCTTTAATCCTTTATTTTAGGTACCAAAACTAATTCTTAAATGTTAAAAATGTTGAGATTTTCTAATTTACCAACTAAGACCAATAATATATAATCAATTTTTTTAAAGATTAAAGAATTTTCAAATTCAAAACATTTATTTCAGACTTATTCAGTCCATAGAGTGTTAGTAGTATATCAAGATAACTTAAAACTATGTTAGTAACTTACACACACACAAGAGAAAAAACGCATGTCAGCCTACAATACATACAATCATATCTTATTTTAAATTTATAATTTTTATTGAAAAAGTAAAGTAGTTTTAGTTGTAAAGTAGTTTAAAAAAAAAACCTTTTTCTTTTAGTATTTGGAAGAAGAGGAATCAGAATATTTTTTTGATGTCACTCTGCCAGAGATGGCTAAACTTGCACTAGCTCTGCCTAAACTGGTGCAGGCACCAATACCATTGTTGAGGTAAGTTATTTAATAAAATGATTTTTGAATAAGTGGCCCCCACATTGGGCGTGTGCCGGGCGCGAGCGTTCCTCCGACGGGTGACCGACGTGCGCGCCGCGCAGTCATATTGACTATGCACAAAGGAGAAAGAGGATATTTTTGTAGTAAGGTTGTAAGAATTAATGGTACCTTGTATAAGATAATGATAGATAGTTTATAAATTTACTGAATTATCATCAAAAAAAGAAGAAAGACATTGCGTTTATTTTCGGTAAACATAAAGCAGAGAAAGAACACAAATACAAAAAAAAAAAAACATCAATGATTATCAATACAAAGAGATATGCCTATGCCTATCCTCCAATAAAGAATTTTTGTACTTTCTCTTTTCAGTGATCAGAAATTGTCCTTTTAACACAAAGTTTGGATTTGTAGTGTAAAAATCTATTTCAGTCATACCTTTGTGACTCTTTCCCATATAAATACTGTAACACAGACTGACACACACACTGGACTGTGCATCGGTCTCAACTCAAGCATATAGTTTTCATTGTTTTGCAGGCAACACAAGAACCGTTCAGTATCTCTATCACAGCAACAGATAGCTAGTCTTCTCGCCAATGCCTTCTTTTGCACCTTTCCTAGGAGGAATTCTACCAAGAGAACCTCGGAATATGCTACATATCCCTTCATTAATTTTAACACGTAAGCATTCTGTTACTTATAATTTTTTCCATATTAGGAGAGCTAACTATACAATCCGGTTTTATTTGTTGTACAACAAAGCCGACTTAATACACATATTCAGCTTTCATTCGGCTCGTGCTGATTCGTAAACTTCGCTCAGCATCTTACTCTGCTGAGTCAGCATGTTTGGCTTTTCATAAATCGAACTAAGCAGAGTGGCTTTTTACCAGCATATATTTACATATATTATGTTCGATTTTGCGGACCCGAACATGCGTTTAGAACCCCTTACATAAGTCGAGTATTATGCTGAGTCGAAGACACTATATTTAAAAGCTAATCTTTTTACAGATCTCGATTTTATGAAGCGACAGATTCAGATGCAAACTTGGAAAAAATCAAATGCATTTGCCATTACTTCAGAAGAGTTGTAACTAAAGGTGACATTCTTTTTCACATGGTATATTAATTCAATGCAAAATAAAGAGTTCTGTCTGAGTTTATAACACTCCTTACTGTACTGTTGATGACTATGTTTTTGATCCCAATAAAAAAATTACACTTTTTTGACCACAACTGTCCGTTGGTACTGTATGTCATGTATAGTCTGTTCGAAAAGTATCTGATGAAAGTGTTAACACCTTTTTCAGATTAAATTGTTCAATTTAATCACATACTAAAGGGAATTAGTAACACATTCATCTGTATAGAAGGTTTCAACTTTATATCGCACCAGTTTTTCTAACAATGATTTTTTGAATAACATTATTCAATTGTCTCAATTTTCAAATGTAAAATCGTCTATTTAAAATTCAGAATTTCGAGTTTAAGTATTCAAATAATCAAATCAAAGCACTCAATTTGTAGTGGCATTGGCATCCACAGGTACGTTTTCTGATCCATTTGTATACACTTTTATCATATAATTTTGGAACAGACTATAGTGTGTTATGTGTCGAATATGTCCGTACATGCGCTGTATCGTTGCAGTACAGTGCCGGTCGGTACCGTGACGTTCGCGCGGCGCTCGGTGCCGCCTCGCGGCTGTCCCTCGTGGCCGCGCAGCACGCGTCTGATTGGCTCGTTGCCGCTACACGTGGAGCCACACAACACTATTGAAGATGCTGATTCGTTGATACAAGTTGACTTTGCTAACAAGTAAGTGTCACCTAAAATTAGTTACTTTATGCATGCATTTCGACTCTTGGGGTAAGGTACCCAAACAGTCACTGCATCAATGTGCCCATCTAAAAACCTAAACGAATCTAAAGCCTTATTAAGCGATTTTTTGGGCAGTTTGTCGTCTCAGAGGCGGATTTTGCCTGTAGCATATTTTGCGCATGTACATTTTTTTTTTGTAATATGTGTACACTTATTGCAAAAAAAAAAAATGGTCCATTTTGTTCTGTGGTTATTGCCATAATTTATTTTCAAACATTTCTGTTTAGAAGAAAGTTCAAGGAAAAACGCATCTAACGACTCCTGCCAAGTTACGTGCCGACCGCTGTACCTACTTAGATTTTCATGCCTATGGATCTGATTTTATACAAATAACAGTTATGAATGATACATAGTCAGCCTATAATGTTGCTGGGACACAGGCCTCTCGGAGAGATTGAGTGGGCCGTAATCTACCACGCGGGCCCAGTGCGGGTTGGTAGACGTCACATGTCTTCGAATTTTTGGTTCTGACGCTTAAGCATAATCAGCCTATAACGTTCCAACTGCTGGGACTCATGCCTCCTCTCGGTGAGAGGGAGTCGGGAGCCGTACGGTGATGATGAGAAAAGCCGTATTTCATTTTCCTCAAATTTCTTATCATAATGCATGTTTCTCTTTTACAGGTATTTAGGTGGTGGTGTACTGGGACATGGGTGTGTTCAGGAGGAGATCCGGTTTGTGATATGTCCCGAACTGATGATATCTATGCTCTTCACTGAAGTGTTGAGGCCGAATGAAGCACTTATGATGATTGGTGAGTTATAATTTCATCATTAATTATTTGTTTCAGGCCAATTTCGAGGTGTAGTAATTGTTTTATCATACTCATCTAAACTAATAGAAAAGATTTGTATTTTGTATGTTTGTTTGTTAAGCCTTCATGTATTATGTCAAAAGTCCTAAAATCTAAAATACCTTTTTGAAATTCTGCTTCTGAATCGTTTTGTCAACTTTTCTTTGTTTATAATTTTCCTTAATCCTCTATGAGCACTCATAATTATATGAACCTTTCGTATCATTGCCAACCAGTCATCGACTCTTTCAAGTTCCGAATCACAAGCTTCCAATGTCAAATCCTGCCCCCGCAGGTAGCGAGCGCTACAGCAAGTACTCGGGCTACGGGCACACGTTCCAGTTCGCGGGCGACTGCCCCGACGTGTCGCCGCGCGACTCGTGCGCGCGCCGGCGCTGCGCCGTGCTGGCCATCGACGCCGAGCCCTACGCCGCCCGCACGCACGAGTTCCGCAGAGAGGCCATCACTCGGGAGCTCAACAAGGTATAGCTCTACAAGGCTCTTTTGGCGCGTGGCCGAAATCGGAATTTACAGCGCCATCTTGTTTTTCGAATACTGCACAAATGTTTACCAACAGCGCCCCCTGTCAACCTCATTTGTGCATCTTGCAGAATTGTAACTATGAGAAACTTTACATTATTGGTCACAAGATGGCTTTTTGAAAAAAAAGTGTATTTTCAGATTTAAAAACAAATTGATTTAGCCAGCCTAGCAACCATCTCGCGACCCAATCCATCCACTGATACTTTCGACATTCACTGGTGGATGTACCGGGTTTATATCAGCCTGTAAAAGTCTACTACGTTCATACCTACAACTAGAACCTTCCGAAGACGTAAAATGGTTATTATTAGTTGGTTGGTTACCAAATTAGTAATAGAATTTCTTAAGATCAATGTCTAAAATCCGCCAAATTAGATTCAACCAAAATTGTCATTGGGTCTAAAAAAAAATTGTATAATCTTTATTCATTTTTGGATATTGTGACCGAACAACAAACCTTATTATCTCATCATATCCGACTGTCAATTTGCATTGTCGTAAAATCTCCAGTTTCCGAATTCATAAGTCATAAATGACTTTCCATTGGTCGACAACCTTCCTAAACTAATGCATTATCCCCAGGCATGGGTCGGCGTATCCTTCGACACGGATCTCCAATCAGACAGCCTGCAGTTCCCTGGAGTGGCTACCGGCAACTGGGGCTGCGGGGCCTTCGGAGGAACTCCTCACCTGAAGAGCTTGCTACAACTGATGGCATGCGCGGAAGCACGACGACCCATGGCATACTTTACGTTTGGAGATATACAACTGAGAGATGATATTGTGAATATGTATAACTTGCTGGCTCGATATAATGTTACTGTTGGTGAGTGAAGGAATATTGTCAATAACTTATTTTTAGACAGAATTGTGAGGAAAATGGAGAACGAGGCCTTTGTCCTGCAGTGGGACAAAAATATAGTAGAACTGTCTAAGGGCGATGATAATTGCCGTACATGGGTTGGTAAGAACTCTAGAATAGGGACCTACCATGTATATAAGGTACTATAAAAATATCTGCCATGGCTGCAATGGGAGACAGTATTTTGTATATAGATTACAATAGTAAAGATTCATTTTTGATCTTATGTCATAAATTTTTTCATAAAAAAAAATGTGCGTATAAATTTGAATTGATTTAGTTGCATGAAACCGTCCCATAGAAGTCAGCTAATTTCGGTGTTCATTCAAATAATAGTTAGAAAGAGATAGCAACTGTTTTCATTGACGAAGCGACACATCGAGCTTATTTTGTGAACCATGTTATTTAATTACTTTATTTTCTCAAATTGATTTAACTATTCCGGGGTACAAAATTTCTTCACTATTGTAATCTATATACAAAATACTGTCTCTCATTGAAGCCGTGGCAGATATTTTTATAGCACCTTATATATTTTTTTGTTTATCGTAAAAATAGACAAGATATCGTAAATATGGTACGATAACCAGCTTATTGCGGGTTGCTGACCAAGAGCTAAGCTAACTTAGTCTAGCTCAGCTCGCATTGCTGAGGTAATTTTTCATACTTTTCATAGTTTGCGGTGCGGACACACAAATATGAAAAACTACATCAGCTATGCGAGCTAAGCTAGACTACTTTAGCTTAGCTCTTGGTCTGCAACCCGCATAATTGTTACGTCATCAGCATCATCATGTATGGGTATTAGCATCCGGTCCAAGTTGATAACTTCAATTATTACTGTTCGTCATCCACGAACCTCCACTGGGCCTGCGTGGTGGATTATAGATTAACGAACCACTGACTCACACAGAGAAGAGGCCTGTGTGTCATCAGTGAGAACTATGGCTGGTAGGTTATGCATATTCAAACTGCTTACGCTAATCAGTTTGTGAACCATCAAGCTGGTAGTGTTTGATTATTATTTGGGTGGGTTCGGACAGAAATGAATGTTATGGTATTAGAAACACTGCCATTAGCTTGACCATAGATGTCTATACTTATTACTACTAACAAGTAAAGATAGTCCAAGGACGTTCACAGCGTGATTGTCAGTTTATAACTGGTTGTTTTAAATTACTTTATTATTTCTAGGTCAACTATACAAGTACATAGTTCGGTTCTCTCAAGAGAAAGACGTGGTACATAGGGAACTGCATCCGTATCTGGAGCAAGTGCTGAAGGGAGGGAAGGAACCTTCGCCTATTCCTAGCGATGACGCCATGGAAACTGTAAGTACTACGTCATCAACATCATCATCATCATCTGCCTAGCTTTTTCCCAACTATGTTGGGGTCGGCTTCCAGTCTAACCGGATGCAGCTGAATACCAGTAATTTACATGGGGCGACTGCCAATCTGTCCTCCACAACCCAGTTACTGGGTAATACGATACCCCTTTTTTGGTAAGACTGGTTGTCAGACTTTCGGGCTTCTGACTACCCGTAACGACTGTCAGAGATCCACAAATGAAAGTCGGGACCAACGGCTTAATGTGCTTTCCGAGGCACGGAGGGGTTTCGGTATGTAAAGATGGTCACCCATCCACATACCAACCGCGGCAAGCGTAGCTTAACGTGATCGATCGACCTGTGCGACGGTTATTATTTAGCCACGGGCCCCTCACTGTAAGTACTACATAAAGATTGTGTATTAACGGCCTGTCTCACCAGCTAGGTGTAGAATAACATAGCATCACGCCTGTATGCCCCGAAGGGTTAAGCAGACGAATACCTATAGTACCTACACCTACATTACGTCAGTGATGTTGTAATATAGGGCGAGCCTATTGCTATCAGCCGGGCACAAATCTAAATTCCGGGCTGGTACTTAGAAATTCCTGATCGAAAAACTCAACAACACTTTGCCCAACTTGGGAACCCATTACCTTTCACCGCTGAGCTGTAGCGCTTGTGACCAATGGACTAACGAGCGAGACAGGTATAGGATAAGCCCAGATAACTTGTCTTGCAGATTGTTTCTAACAAATTCAACTTGACTTTTTAACTTATCTTGACGATTGTTCCTCCATAGATAGCTAAACATGTCTGTTGAATGTTAAATTTCGAGTAAAAAAGCCCTTTTCTTTCCATGGTGCCGACTTATTAGGTCAAAGAAGTTTTGGCAGTATTCGACGATGATCGAAAAAGCGTAACACCATCCGAGTTTTCCAATAAAGGGTCATCTTAACCCTGCCGGGGCAGCGGGATTGTCCGAAATACCATATTTAGTTGTGCTGTGCTTAAGTTGATTTAATTACGATTCGATCGACTTTATTCGGACTGCCAACTCAGAACCACCCCCCTAAATCGTAGATATCAGTATTTAAATCTATCCATCATCAATTTCAGAGTATACCAGAAAACATACCGGCGTCAATATCAGCAATTGAAAGCGAGCTCTCAAGTAAATCCCCTGACTTGTTCTCTCAAGATGACATGGACCAGAGCTTGCTTGAGGTCACCATACAATCGGAGAAGTCAGTCAAACAGGCTCACACACCATCCAACCACCCAACGAAGCAGCAGCCAACAGATACCAACAAAATAGAAGAAAAGACACCGTCAAACGCCCGCATGTCTTTAATCGATGCGATGACGAAAATGGAAGGCGGTGAGCTGCAAAATCCAACAGCATCAAATACATTGGCCGGTAACCAAAGAAGAAACTCTTTACTAAATGATAGCAGCCCTTCGATGGAACACGATAATGAGCCCGCGTCGAAACACAACAAGAGTATCAGCAGAAAAATTACGGATTATTTCAGTAAGAAACCCATTTGATTTTATTGGTGCCCTCTATCCGGGTGTGATTTTTAATGAAATTGTTTTACTTTTATATTTTTGGGGATTATTATTATGTTGTCTGTGAAAACCGACACAACCGTTCAAGGGTATGTCAGTCCACGCTTTATAGCTCTCTAACATGTTCTCGCTAACAAAACTTCCAAAATGTGAAATATAAGTGAATAATTCTATGGCAAAATGATTAGGGCAAAGTCAAGGTTGTTATTTGCACCCTTTAAATAATTTAAATCAGTGGTACTAGTATAGTGTAACGGACTGGTGTACGCAATTCGACATCTAAGCGCGGATTGCGTACTATACTACTAAATAATAAAATACAATAAGCCTTTATTGCTGGTTTTACAATGTTTTTTTTTATAAGTACAGTCACCAAAATAGGTAAGTAACCAGGATCGTCTACTATATCCGACGACCCTGGTTACTTATCTCCTTTGGTGACCGTACCTAAGCATTTAAAATTATTTTCTTAAAATATCGGGGTTTGGTGCACTCTTTGTCAACCGCTTGTCTTTTGACAAAAGCCTCCTCTAAAGATTTCCATCTCTATTATTACTACTACCACTTATTTAAATGCAGTCTATTCACAGTTATTTTAACTCTGATTTTGCATCACTGGCAAAATCACAGTGGTCTTTATGCTCCTTGTAATAAAGTTGCTGTTGGATTGCTGTTACTGTCAAGTCTGTAAAAATCACAATGATCTTTATTCTCGTTATAATAAGGTTGCTGTTGGTTATTTCACAACACTACTGTCAGTCTAGTGCCTTTTGTTTTAACTGTAATTATAACTATAACCTGCACCATGATGTTACTTTTATAGTTTACCAACATGTCTGTTATTTTTATAAGTATTTTTTATAATTAATAGTGTTCTTACTTACTCCAGAACCGTGATATCCGTGATTCTTGCTAGTTTCTAGCCATGCTAAATATATTTTGAAATTTATGAAATGTGTAGCTTCTAAACACTGTACACACGGCAACACATCAAGCTATACATAACCAGTATAAGCTGACTTCTAAAAAAAAAACCTATACAATGCGAGGTCAACTCAAACTGGAAATGCATAGCTTAATGTGTAGCCGTGTGTACCTGATACAATCTTTGTACACTTAGGACCACAATATTTATTTTAAATAAAACACATACCGTAATATAATTAAAATTATTTATTATCCTTCATCATATTTCTAGCATACTAAACGTAATAAGTGTATAATAATAAATAATTGAATAGTAATTTAGTTTTAAAATATTTCAGCAATATACATATTAATAACTCGATAATAGGTTTAAAAGTTCAATAACTAAATTACAGATGCAAAGTAGGCGAATTATTATTGTATTAGTTTTATAATAACGTGTATCTATGAACATATTCCACAATTTGCTAATAATCTGTCAGTATACTCTACACTAATAATAAAATTCATAAATATAAAAATTAAAATGAACGATTAACTAGCGACGTTTCAAAAGTGACCATAACACTCTTTATTTATTTATTTTTTTTACAAATCTTTGGCGAACTATAACAATATATGAGAATAAACATTTCAATGGCTAGCTATCAATGCACTGGAGTTGATACTCTGTTCACAGTGTTGGGAACTTAAGGTACATCACTATGCTAACGTGATAAGGTGCAGTCCGCCCAGTTTCACGCACCGAATAACAACTTCAATCTTATAATTGAATATCTATAAAAGTTAAATAGTTGGCGACTTTAACAAGTCTCTTAAAAACTTTCTTTTAAAGATTGAATGTATTTATTTGAGTATGTGTTTGACTGGGCTGACTGGTCAATTCAATGATCGTTTAAACGACAATCATCAAACAATATTTGTCTAACGTATTAAGTTAACTAAATTGTTATAATACAACAAGTTGGGGCTGAGTGTTAGCGATGAAACAAATGACTGCCGCGAGACAGTCCTGTACAAAGCTATATATCGCGAACATCCGGAGTTGTTGGTAATTAGCCTATCTATAGATAGATAGCCTGAAACTTTATCGATGTCGATAGATGTGATGACAGCAGACAAATATGTCCAAGGCTTGTTTTTCTATATGTTACTTCGGAGTCGGTATTATTAATTTGATGAATTATTTATGCGCTGTATGAGAGGGATGGACGTATACCATATCGATATCGCCTTCTCTTTCATAGAACCAACCTGAAGTCTTTAGTTTTTATCTTTTACTCAGAGCCATTTATTTTCAACTCATCTATCGACGCCCAAAATATTTGTCTTAATACTAAAATAATTAATTCGAGTTAGTAATTAAAATGATATAACATAAATGGCATCTTATTGTACAAGTTTGGTAACGCGATACGACTGAGGACAGCAACGTAAGCAGAGTCTAGTGTCGTATAGGGTACATAGTGTAGGTTGAATGGACGATCATTACAAGCGTATATCACAGGCACCGGTTGGTGTCCCTTCGTAAGCTATATATATATGTAAACAGTTGTGCGGACTGCGGTAACCATGCTCAGGATTATTCGGGGAAACATAAACACGAATTCCGAAGGCATTTTCATATATTTAGGGTTGAATGGCTGAAACAACTACTTACCTTAATGTATACGTAAGTTTAAGATGGTCTTTTATTTACAAAGTAGGTATTAGGTAATATATTTAATTTAAATGTTATATAATTTATATTCTTCACATACTATTTTACAGTTTAATTTATGAATGTACAATTGTTGGATGGCATCGACTTTGAATCGATGATGAATTAGTAATAAGATCAACCTTTTTACAGAACCTTAACCATAGAGTAGTGTCAGGTCCCGAACAATCCTGAACACAAGCCGTCCCTGTTAACTCTTAAACTATTCCAATATAAGTTATCCAGAACAATGTGGGGGGACATAGTTTACGAGTATTTATTTGGTTCACCATTTTTTATACATTTTGGGTTTGATCAGGCGACTGAAACTCGTGGAAAATATTCGAGATTACTTTATTCTATACAATCAGAATTTGGCTAAAAGCTATCTTAAACTCGAATTGTACGTAGGCTGTACTTTATAGTTAAATGGTTGCTCAGTTCAGTCGCCTGTGACCCGTACACTTTATCAAGTATGCCGTGTAACCATTCTAAAAAACGGTTAATGATTATGATTTCCACTTAGCATTAACACAGCGACACCCTGTCACCCGCCCGGGCGGTCCCGGGGCAAAAGGCTAGTAAGCTCCTAAAGATATGACGTCATATGTATGTACAATCGATACTGTGGAACTAAGATGCACACGCAGCTCCACCGCGAGCCGCCGAGCTACCGGCGACACTCACGTCCATAAGCGTATACGTTACGTTAGGTACTGTTAGATGGCAGTTCATTTCTAATTTGTCTACACTACGATTAGTCCCAGTCCTTAATATTCATTATTTTGAACTTGTCTGCTGCTAGCACTGACATTGTACCACAAGCAGGCTCCGGGGCTCGAGGTGGACCTTCATAATTTAGAACCAAACCTGTGACGTCTGTCCAGAGTCGAAAACTACTAAATATATCCAGTAGGGTTTGAATCGAAACTAGGGAACTGAATCGTATCGGTTTCAGTATACATAGAGATGAGATCTTTTTCATAACGGACGGCGCGATATTGTGGCGCGCTGACTGTACCCCGCGCGCGCGCAGCGTACAATCAACGCACGACTTACAATCTTTAGCAGAATTATGAGAGTAATATCTTCTCTACCTAAATCATACTCCTTTAACCTGCCCTAAGGTAACTTTAAACCTCTAACTTAACCAAACGGTTATACCATTCATAACTCGTCTCTACCGATCTATACCGATAAAATTATCTCAATAATTAATCTTAACTAATCTAAAGGTAATGCATGCTGACGTAATTTAACAGTATTCTGGATAACTTATCAAAATTAAATTAGTAGTATATTTCATCTCATATAACATAGTAGGTTTATGTCAAAATATGTCGATCTAATGAAGTTAAGTAAGTTAGGAAAGTTAGACATACTTGATAAGATTAAGTAATTGCTCTATGATTATAAACGGGCTCTATTACACCTGAGGAACGCAAACAGTAACGGGTAGACGTTCTAAGTACACAAATGAGACAGTACCATGTCGTAGTAATATAATAAACGTAAGTACGAACGTGTGCTTGAAGCTAAACTATGCTAAGCGATAGAAAAAATAAATAACAGAAAGGAGATATGACTAGCTCGTTTTGTTTCAATACTAGAACCTACTATTCATAATAAGCACTATGCGCCTCTCTCCATATTTTTATTATATAAATAGATATAATATGATTAATAATTCCCAATTCTAAGTTTTGTTTTTTTTTTCTGATTAAAATATTGGCATTCATCTTATGTACTAACTAGCGTCGATCGGTGTAGAGCGGGCGTGTTGTATACCGCGCGATGACGTCACGCCGCGCCCGCACCGCCGACGATCTAACTAACCATACCGCTTACTAACGACCCGCCTTCGATTCGCATACCGCATACCAACGATTCAGACGTTCTTGAGTGCATCGATGATGTTCACGTCTACGCGAGCGCTACGACGTATTTGAGTATGCGAACGATATAAATATTTTATAAAATGTCAGGAGTTAAATAGTTTTTTTAGAAATTCGATTTCGTAATACTAACAATGTTGTTGTTGATGTGTCGCGGGTGCCGCGGTGCCGTCCAGCCGGCGTGTTCGGTACAACATAGTGGTACACACCGCGGCGGCGCGAGTGACGCGTGACAAGTGAGTGAGGATACTTCAGTAACGCAAGTGGCACTAACTGGTGAAGGATGCTCGGCCGTCGGAGGATCCAAGCGAAGCGCGTTCGTTGAGTCGCGAATGGAGAGCGTGAGATGAGGATGAGTTCGGTTACGCTACGATAGACGACAGAGTATAAAAAGTTGCGACAGACTAGTGGACCCGAGAGCGATGCGGGCACTGAGCGAGTGCAGACTCTACGGCAGACAGTCGGCAATGTCTGCCTACATGACAAATTATTTAGATACATTTAAATAATTGCAAAGCATACCCTGTATCCTAGAATCACTTTTATGGGCGATTGTTTTATACATTCTGAGAGGACTCATTAATCTATTACAAATGTTCGCGTCTCCGCTATATATTTTTAGGGAATTTAATTTTAATCAGTATAAAGATATAAGTACACAATATTATTATTCGTCCCGGGCGGAGCCCGGGCGCATTACGCCTACATTACCCACGAGGTGATATTATCGATAATCGATATACTAAGTATACGTGTTCCGGTTTGGCATCCATTTGTGTAACCTGTAACCTAAGTCTCGGGCGACCTGGCGGCCCGGCCACCGGGCGACCTGGCGGCCCGGCCACCGGGCGACCGGGCGGCCCGGCCACCGGGCGACCTGGCGGCCCGGCCACCGGGCGACCTGGCGTCCCGGCGACCAGGCGGGCCAGCGGCGACCACGCATTCCCTAACCAGACAAGACGCGCGCATCGTGCGGTCGGCTCGCAGTCGGTTTACGAAACGAGACGACGAATAATCTACAACGGTAACATAAGGAACATTCATAAAATAAACACTTAACGCTTCAAATAAAAACACGCTAAAACAATTTCAAAAAGCGTAACAACGTATTGCACAATGGTGAGATAAAGACTTTCAGAGAAAAGAACTAGACACACTTAAAACGATTTTACTTATGTTTTTTTTTAAGAATATCGTTTAAACACACTGCTTATTTGTAAATCATAATCGCCTAAAACTAGAATACTATATCAATATAATTTAATTATTTGTGTAAATATAAAATTCTATGTCTTGTGGTGAGTGTAATATTTGACTAGAGGCGGGCGGCGTGGCGGAGGGGGCCGGCCGCGGGTCACGTGGGTCGTGGGGTGCGGGCCCCGGCTTCGGACCCCGGCCCCGGGCCCCGGCCCCGGGCCGCGGGCCCCGCTCCTCCGCGCCGCGCCGCACTGCGGGCGCACACTGTGCGACTCGCCCGCGCGCACACAATATATCTAAGGTATCTCCGTATTATTTAATATTTATATTGGTACTTTTCTTGATTATGAATCTATTTTCTCATTAGAAATTACACTAGTTTTTTTTTGTATTCTGGTAGTTCGCGCACCACTCACTGTTGACTCCCCGGACGCATTTAGTCACAGTTATTGTATTTAACACCTTAACACGATTTTTTTTACATGTACATATATACTATTCACACTCACAGCAAGAACTAAAGAGGGGAAGCGCGCTCCTTGTGAATTGACATCGCGACATCGCGAGTTCGTCGCCCGCGCGTCACGCGGCCTCACTGGCGGGGATTGTCTAATTTACTATCTACATATCTTAATCATTTAATAACATCTTGGTTCGGTTGCTTACACAAAGAATTTGTAAAGGCATTAAAATTACTTCATGTTGTGTAGAGACATTTCCCGAAATTTCCTCGTAGTATGTACAAAAATAAATTGTGATTTTCTATACAGCAAACTTCTGAAAGTGCCTCTACTATGATCATTTTGCCTGAACTGTGATACCTAAGTTCCTTGCCATAAACTTGCTTAATTTTTTTCATATTTGAGGCTAGGAAATTAAAGTCCTCCTCTTTATATTGGAAGCTGTACACTTCAAGCCAGTAGGCTGGAATGTAAAGAAAGTTTAAGAACAGTCTAGAGTTGAAGTGAACAACATGAACAGGCGCCTGAGAGGCGCGCGGTGCGCGGGCGGCGCGGGAGCGGTACACACACATGCAATACAGAGACGAACGGCCTGTACAGTCCATTATGTTGATATTATATTTTTTTATATCACAGCCCATTTTGGAATTTACAACACATAATAACACGATCTTTCGAAACGAAGGCCTAAGTATTCGGTCTTGAAGTGCACTTTGATTTGTACACAGCGTTAAATACAAACATTTAATTTTGTAACAACATCGTTCACTAACATGTAGGTTTGTGAGGTGCTGGCCGTACCATGGACAGACAGACGCGTCAATAACAACGTGATACTGAATATATGACGTGGTCTTACAACAAGTTCTATTTTACAAGTCGCCGTTTGAATAGACAGTGTACATAGTTGTCTTCTGGGTAATATTTTAACTTCGTGTAGGATGTGCTCTTTCTATATTACAATTTGTGTTTGCCTTCGAATAGCGTCGTAAGAGAATGTCGTGTGGTACGAGCCAGCGACATAGCTTACACACACATATACACACGCTCGTTAAAATTTAACAAAATATAGGACATTATAAATACTCCAATAGTGATCTATGCGAGCACTTATATTAGTGTGATCAGTTCGGCGGTGGGAGACAACAGTGTCCGCGCGGCGCCGCGGCGGCGTGTGCCCCGCGGTCTGACCGACCGGTCGCGCGAACACGCGACCTTCGCGGTCATCTGTCACTCATTTGTTCGGAAAACAATGGCACCCTCTGTTGGCGCGATCACGCGTCCGGCGAACAAAATGAACGCGACGTTCGCTTGTTCGTGCAGCGATCGCTTAGGGTAGTACGCGGCCAGAGGCGCGAGCGGCGCGGCGCAGGCACACGCTTACATCGCTCGCGGCGCTGCAATATACAATCATTAAAATACACTTCTTTTTTTCTTACATTTTCAACTTACTTAATAAATTCAGTTTGGCTTAGTTCAAGCAAATAACTAGTATAATAAATTTATGTTAAAAGTTCAGTTAAACTTTAAGACTTAGGAATAGAATTTTTAGTATGATTACGAAATGACAAAATTTTTATAACGTCATTTTTTATAATAATAATAATTTAATCAAAGTTAATAAATTGTATATATAATAATATAATAGAGTAATTTAATGATTAATCGATAATGATAAGAATGAAGCATTCCTACGCGCTGATTTAATAAATTACTTTTAACTAATTTAGTATACTCGCCGATGGCTTGCATAATTTATTTAGTAAGTATGTAGGTAATGATATTTGCTATACAATAAATGTGTAGTAAATTCCATAGAATTGTTGATAATACGCGAACAGGCGCGCCTCGGGCGTGCCGTGCGCTCCGGCCGCCACCTGCAATAAGACAAGTTCTACTGTCAACACGTCATGACACTACAATTTAATAAAAAATCATCAAACAAAATTTTTTCAAAGGCTCGAAGTAGCAGGGTTGTTAACTGCATACCATGGGCACGTGATGAGCGCGCAGGGACGGCGTCTTGGGTTAGTAAGGCCGGTTGGCATCCTTGGGCCTCTTCAGCTGGACCTTCAGCCGCTTCATGCCGATCTGGAAGCCGTTCATCGCCTGGATCGCCGCCTGCGCGGACGTCGGGTTGTCGAACGATACGAAACCTGGAACAAAAAAAAAAACGAGGTTAGTTATAGATTCAAATCAGGCTAAGAAGCTATTCAGCATCCTGCAGTTACTCCTATGAAAGCTGACCTAGTCATAAAAAAGTCTGTCTCAGTAATTCCAGAGGTTAAAATTGATTTAAATCCTACCAAGAGCCTTACTTTAAAAACAATCTTTATTCAAACTAGAGAAATACAAACAAACGCATTAAGACCAAAAGTCCAACTGACCGAAGCATTTGCTCTGGTTGGTGGCCCGGTCGATGAATACTTTGCTGCTGATGACGTTGCCAAAGGGCAGAAACATCTGCATCAACTCAGCGTCTCCGAACTCCTGGGGCAAGTGGTAGATGAACAGGTTGCAGCCCTCCGGGCCCGAGATAGAGCAGCCTGGGAACATAAGAAAATCTTTAAAGAACTCACAAATCTGTCCTTAACACCAGCACGGAAAGGTTATGTTAAAGGGAGGAACAGGAAGATATAGTATAATTAGAATTTATTTTAGTTGTAAAAAAATATGTGTGTATGAAAGAAATGATTGATGAGATAGATTTAGCAGTCGACGAAAGTGACACTCTTTTAATTCTGAATTATAAAAGTAGACAAGTTACAATTGTTAAGGCTGAAGTCAGAGAATAGATGGTTAAAATTAATACATTACGATAAAGTTGACACTTATAGACATAGAACAGCAACACAACATACACAAAGATGCACATGACAGGTAGTGTACAGCGACAGACGAGTGGTACATACAGCAGAAGCGAATGAAGAGTTAGCAGTGGAGGAGGCTGAACGTTAGCCGTCTGTGTGTCACTGTATACTTGAAAGAACACCCACTATCACAGTAATACATAGAGTGTGGACGACAAACATTATCATTGCTATCTAGCCAAAAGATGATACGAACCGATCTATAACGTATTTGATCATTGATTCATATATTTTTTGGAGCAGGTTTTGTATCTCAATGAAACGGTTCAGTATTTGAGAAATAAAAGGTTTTGGCTGAATAACAAATGGTAATAAAATCAATGAAACTGAAGTAAAATGTTTTTCACAAATACTAGGTTTGTAGCCAAGTTTAATTGATTTGATGGACTCTGAAAACACAAAGAGCTGTTTAATGGTAGAGGGTGAAATCGTCTGCTGAAGGACTGGGTTAGTTCGATGGCGTCTTCCTCAGAGCTCCACTTACCTTCTCTTTGCGCAGGCGCAATAGTCGACATCGGTGGCGGGATGGGCTGCGGAAACTGCCCATAAACCGCTGGATAAGCTGTAGAACATTAATTTGCACATTTTCACAATGAGTTGCGTACATATAACATGCATGTTACAACATTATTATAACAATTATCAAGCTAAAATCATATCCATTGATAATAAATTAAGTATGTTTTACTTTGCCAATTGGTTTTGTCGTATTTTTTTTTTATTTTGAGAGTGGTGGTTCCAGTAAAATTATATTTAGACAGATAACATTGAACACAAACTACTTGGGTACTAAATTCTCCTTAATATCGGCTAGCGTGATTTGCACAGCGCACGGTACCCTTTACGGGCCCTTTTTATACAACGATATAATATAATTTACTAGCAATTGATCGATCAGCTGGAATAACTTCGTACGTCTAAAATATCTATGATAGTGAAAAAACATTAGTTCCTAGCAGATCAATCAATTGGTAAGGTAAATAGTTAACAAAACATTCGTTCTTCTTGCACATTGACATTGTAACAATATGTACCTACCATCCATTAATAATACTTAGACTTACAATGATTACTCAATACTCATTCTATACATAATTTGTGAATTTTGCTCTTTTGTTGCTAAAAGAATAAAATTATAAAGAATAGTTTAAACAAGGATAACTTTTAAATATCCTCGTAACTTATTCAAAAACGTTTTGAATCATAATTGCTTCTTTTAGCAACAAACGCTAACATTAAATTAGACTTGACCAGTAGTTATAACCATGGATTTATCGTTTAAAATATATAACTGGTTTTTGTAAAATAATTCCGCAAAAGGCTTAGAATTAAGACTCATTTTCAGGTCTTTGGCAGTACCTACTGAAACTTTCTAGTCATGTTTCATACTACTATGTACTTAACATTTTAATGGAAATTTATTAAACCAATGTTCAAATTGCCTATTGGTCAAGTCTAAAGCGTGTTACTGAAGCGGTGTGGATGAACGATTATAAGGGAAAGTGCCACTCACCGACTCCGGGGAAGGGCTGCATGCCCGGGTAGGCCGCGTGCTGCAAAGCTGCAGCGTCGCCGTTCGGCAGCCCTTGCGCTGTTACTGACACCGCTGAAAAATACAATAAAAGCACATTCAATATCGATGTCACGTAAAATATAGTCACTGTCACAGACTACAAAAATATAGTTCTTTAGCACAATGCCAAAAATGGGACCCTTATAATTTCGTCCTGTCATAAAAGAATACATACGGTATTCTTTTTTGCACAAAAAATTGTGAAAAGTTTATGATCTCTCAAAGGAATTTGATTGCACGAATCATTAGGTATTACTATTTAATTATGTTTATTAATGTCGCGAATAATTCAAGTCACCATTTGATAACATCCTACTAACATTTTAGCTATGCTAAACTCTCAAAACAACCCTAAGCATGTGGTGGAACCATTAAACCATGCAAAGATAAGACCGTGGATTCTACAGGGTTCAATATTAGGACCCAGATTTTTTAGCTACATTTTTCCTATAATCAGAAAAAGATTGTAAGTTTCGAACACATACGTCCAGAAAAGGTCTGGTGTATGCCGTTGGTGTAGACGGCTTCTTGCGGCGGGGGCTGTCCGTTGGCGGTCTGCGCGGCCATGTTGAAGCCCGGCATGGTGGGCGAAGGCAGGGACGGCAGCGCGCCATTCAGCGGCTGCCCGCCGCCTGTGCCTATCGCCAGACCAGAGAAGTTGTCTGGAAACGTACAGGTAGAACTTGTTAGTACTTTTGTAAGTATTACGAAATGAAATTGGATTACAATGCTAACAATCCCTTTTTATTTGCTCGGTTTTGAAAAAAAAAACACAACATTACGCCTGTTTTGCCAGATGGGTTAGACACAGGTGTACCGGGCATACTAATTATACCCACATTTCGCAAGTTATGTTTATGCTTAGTTATGTTTGGGGCGAGCCTATTGCGATCAACCGGGCACGAATCCAGACTCCGGGGTACTACTGAGAAATTCTTGACGAAAAAACCCAATATCACTTGGGAATTGAACCCAGAACAACAAACAACCAACATCAAACTTGTGTGTGATAAAGGTGATCATAGGTGACTGTACTAAGAATTCAAATAGGCGATAACTGGTCAAACGAAAATAAGTATTGAACTGTATGATTTGAATAAGATAATGAAAGGTATAGTGACCTGAGGAGGGTGGTAACGCAGTGTTAGTCATGCCGTTGAGTGCATGCGAGGCGAGTGCCGTCATCGGACTGATGTAGCCCTGAGCTGTCGCAGCCACCATCAGCGCGGCTTGTTGCTGCAAGAGTAAAATAACATACAATTTATCCGAAGAAATGATAATAATCAACAGAATGAATCGTAGCTACGACAAGACACGTATCGTAGCGGGTGCTATGAGTAATTAACACAATCCATATAATTGTAAACATCTATGGAGTAGTCGGAAACATGAAATTTTTGAAGTATTTAACATTTGTGTCAAGGTGTCTCCTCTACCTTCACCTTTGTCTGATTAATGAGATCGTGACCTATTCAAACACATTTGTATCATTCAATAGTCAATACGTACATATATGTAGCACGGAGCTCTAGATTAATTTCTTAGTGCTACATTTATACGTCTTCTTAGAAGCTCTACAAGGCTATTGAGATTAAACGGGATCAAGTTAATGTGAGCTTTGTCATATGTACCGTACGTAGCGCGTAGCTCCGTAGCACATTGTCTACGAAGCGTAGTACTACTTGCTACGCCAAGCGATTAATTGTTATATTCCATACATGATCGTGAATATAATGTAATTGTGTGCTAGGTTTAACATAAATGTTACGTAACTATGTTCTTCAATACTGAAAGCCTGGCAGTTCTTAATCACGTACATGGCCCTGCACTGTAAGACTCATACCATATCTTGATAATGTAATGTTTAGTCTTTAAAAGAGATCTTTGGGTTTGTTTCGGCATATCTTCTTCTTTCCAAAAAAATGGCTTGTCTTGAAAAGTGCCGATCTACTTACAGAAACAAACAATCATTTCATGGGTATTTAAAATGATGTTAGCGATATGAATTTGTTTGGCTGCAATTATATCAACGAGCTGGAAGGCTACGACTTTGAGACAAGAAGTACACAGCTATTTTGAAAACGACACCAAATTGGCTCTTACACATTCCAGTGAGGTGTCACTACTGAATAATAAATAACATTCATATCGATAAAACCTGTTTAGGAAAACCAAATTTTCGTTCTAAAACTTTTTGACGAGAATGTAAAAGTTTTTCATCCATTTGCAACATATTAAAGCTATCTCAGAAAAGGGTCTAGACACATAACGTGCGGTATTTATGAAGTAAGTTGTAAAAAGTTTGTAACCACGGAGGTTGCAATATTCCAGACTGTACGCCTATCAATTTTCATCAAGCCAAATGTGCAGGTATTCAAACTTTTGTTTATGAGCCTGAGCTGCGGCGAAATTGTTTTTGAATATTTCTTTAACAATGCATATTATAACACCGCAACAATGTTAGTGCATTCGATAATTTAAATTTTATTAATCACAGATTTGCAAACCGGGAAGATTTGTTCTACATCGTTTGACTATCGCAAACCCATCCACAAGATACTCATTTTGCGTATGGGCCTCACTATGAGCAGTCAAACTAAGGAAGGACATCACTTCACACATGTAGAGGTTCAAGTTTATGCAAAGATTAATCAATCGTGTTTCGTATAGTGAGTTTCCAAATCTTCTGTGTGTCACTCACCTGTTCCGTGATGACTTGCGCGTAGGTGCTGTAGGCTCCGAACTGGTTGAAGACGAAAGGGTTGAGAAGACTCATGTTGCCGGCCATCTGCTGCATGCGCCGCAACTGTCGCTCCTTCTCTGTGTCCGCGAACTTCACCACCAGACTCGATGACGCGCCCTGCAACAATGTAGGGGTTTGGTGAGCTTGGGAACGTGTGTTGTGTCACTGGCAGCTCGATTGAGAAGCTGGCAGTTAACTTTTATGAAGTTATTATGTTAGAAGTCGTCATTTACGTCACTTTACAAAGTTTTACCATGAATACGAGTAACAGGACAATTTTAATTATGTTGTTACAGACGTTACGTGCATAAAATATGTCTGAAAATGGCTAAAGTTATGCACTTCGCGTCTTTGATTTTACCCCTAATAGGTACAGAGGAAAATTAATCCCACTGCCGCCGGGCGAGCTGCGGCGTTGACCTCTTTAAAAATGCAGCAACAAAGCCCTCGTGAATAATAAAACTGCAATAGCAGACGCGTAAAGTGCTCCCCGGACTATAACAACGGCAATCCCACAAACTAGGGTACAACAAAACGGTCGGCACAATACCGCCAGCGAAACGTTCAGCGTTCGCATTCATTATGTATTTGCAGTCGGAGTACTGGCAAAAATGGGCGCGGGTAGGCCCGGCACGAGCGCGCAACAGGTTTCCACCCCATAGTTGCAACAAGTTATTTGGGCTCACATCCAAAAATGCATCGGCCGAGACGTTCCACGAAGTTGCCCGGGCTGGAGCCTCTCTTGCGGAAAACTCGCTTCCTTCCTGGCTCGGCCACTATCTCCGCAGCCGGCCGCCGCCGCGCCGCACCAGCGTTAAGTACGCGCTAATTGTCGGCGCGTGTTTGCAAAAAGTATTTCACAGTTGAGCGGGAGCGTGGCCGCGCATAACATTTCACTATTGAATTATTCCGTGACGGTTCGTTGTTTCGTCGATTCCATTGTTTGATATTTTCGATTTCCGGTTTATGTAAACGTTGTGGTGCCCGCTTATAAAGCTTTTAGTCAATTTTATATTTTTTATTCCCAAATATAAAAGTAAGTGTTTTTTAAACATCAATATATTAAAACGATTGTTGCTACATAAAAGTAAGATAAGATAGGTACTTTGGCAATTAGTTAACTAAACAGCGCGCGACGTTTACGAGTAAGCAAGTTTGTAATTTAATGGAGTTGGTTAAGTCATTAAATTATTATTAACGTAAAAGATTAATGGTAGTATTAGGCTTTACGAAATTTGCTTTTGGTAACGGTTGATTAATGTTTACGTTATGTATAAATATTTGAAAAAGTTTTGTTGTGAATTTCTTGAATGTCTTCATTATCGCATTAATGGCAACAATATTGGTTAAAACTGCAATCTGATTTAATATAAATATTTGCGTGTATATACATATACAGGGCGTGGGGTATAAATCTGTGCTTGGGTTGACGCGACAAATGGCACCGGCGTCGCGTGTCGCGTGGGCGTCAGAGATGACGCTAACAAATGTTGCAAGATTATACAAGCTATGTGAGAGCAGTTTGCGGTACACCTGCACGTGATTATAACCGAAATTATACTAGATTATTGCTATAGTCCACGGCATGATTTATTTATCAACGGCTTCAAAATCTTCATTGTAACCTAGCTCTCAAAAGTTCACAGTATAACATGTACCTAATATCCTAAATTGCCATAATTATCATGCTTTGGAAACCAGATTGGAGATGGTATGTTGCAGAAGAGAAAAGCGTTATCTACCCACTCGACTAAGCCTAAATTGTGTGTCATACCTATTTTATTTTAGCTTTTAAAATTTAGCTAAAAATTAAAATTTAATGAAATTAAATAATTATAGTAATCCAAAAAGCGCATATTTAGCAGTGGAACTAAATAAAAGACAGTATAATATATATATTTCATTGCCCATGATTGCTATATTTGATTGAAGCAATAAGCAGGATACAACGCCCTGACCCCTTGAAAATCAGAACATTGACCGAAAGGTTGATTGGTGCGTGTGCGCACTGCCTAACTAAGGTGAACTTCAGATTGACTGAATATCCCAACGATTGATAATTAAAGATGGCTGCCTGCACTTTATTTCAACTTAAATGCTGACCTGCAAATAATAATCTTTCTAATCATCATCACATCTATTATAGTCTGTACACAGTTATTTCACCTCTGATTTTGTATAGCTGTCAATATCAAAGTGATCTTTATAGTCCTAGCAAAAAAGTTGGTATTGGGTTGCTGCCATTGTATAGTCGGTCAAAATCACAATGATCTTTATTTTCGTTCCAATATGGTTGCTATTCGGTGGCTGCTGTCAGAAATAAAATAAATCTGAAAGGCCTGTAAGTTCCACGATCCTGTTCAGGTTATGGTGCAACTAGGCTGAAGTCTGACCTTGAATAGACCTAATTAATAGTTAATTGTCACACAAGCCTTTTAAACGGTTCTTAGAAACTTTTTCTTTTTGATTCTCTGAAAGACTGCTCTTAAAGATAAAAATGCTAATAATAATACTCGGTAGTTATATCTACTATCTATTGATTTTGTCAATCAAGCAACTCGAATGTCATTTGATTATGTAGAATTGTTTATAACACAAACCTTAAAAGTTATTCTTCGAAACTTTTTCTAAAAGACTAAATACCCCCCCCCCCCCCTTGATCCCGTAATGAGACAAAATTGATTTTCTATTGTAGGTAATAGCCCGCCAGAGGGCCGCGCCACGACGGAGCGATTACAGATGCTAAATCATACGCGTTAGTTAAATCTACTATTCATTTTATTAAACAAGTAACTCGAATGTGATTTTGCTAACTCAAAGCCAGAAATCTTTGACGCGATTCAAACGGTTTAATTCCAAAGCTATTCAGGTCAGGTTACCATTCCTTAAACGTGGCTTTCACTGAACTCTTACTGAAGAAGTAAGCTTAACACTGGCAATTGATTTTTATTAATAGATTTGAACGTTTGAGTTGATTGGGGATTTCTGCTTTTTAGGATGTAGGTCAAATGGTTCGCTGGTTTTTTAGTGATTGATTTTAAGAAATCTTTCAAACGTTGGCTTTGATATTGTTATTTAATTAAGCAAACTCTACAAAGTCAACAATTGAAACAAGTTTTGACATTGTTAACATAAGCACTTACTAACTCAAGAACTAACTAACATGAGTGAATTGTTGAAACGATGGCCCTTAATTAAAAACGCGGCGGCGTTGGCTAGTCAGAGTGCTATAACTAACCATAAGGTATTCATATCCATATCAACTGCTGTCCAATAGTCCAACCTATTTCCGACGTATCCAACCAAGAATATATAAAGTATCCTGAATCCAAACGTAGAAAAGGCCTAAAAGAACCATTTGAAAATTCAACAGAAACAGAATTATATTTGAAAACAATCACAAAGTATCACTACATTATAATATATAATTTAGCAACACAACGACCAACAGAAATCCGTACCAACATCCCTTCACCGTTTACAATCTCGCCTTACTAAACTTTATTGCGTATTTCATTAGCCAATCGCGTCGCGTCGCCTAGCCTCGTGCATCGTCGTGAAGCTCCGTAAAAGGGGACACGGGGCACATTCGTTACATCTTCTGTGCAATTAACGGTACATTATTAAACTCTTAATTGCTCTTGTGTAAGTTCACTCTCGCTTGTATAATTTATATGTTTATGGTACATAGTTTATTTTATAGTTGTTGGAAAATGTGTTGTTTTGTGTGAAAGTAGTGGAGTGTTAATTTATGATTAGTTTTAACTTAAATAAGCCAGAAATGTCTTGCTCTGTTTAAGACTTTTTAACTTATCAATTTGAAGGTATCATTGCATTGTAACGCTGTGCTTACGCAACCACACTGACCGAACGGGCTTGCGCACTCTCGTAGTCCGCGGACTACAAAAAAATTTCGTATATTTTCGTAGTACCTTCTTGCCAGTACGACCGTGATTCCGTTTTGTTTCAAATGTTTCTTTTATGATTCACTGAAATTCTTCAATTTTCGTTGAGAATTGATTTTAATTAGGTAATTGATTGGTTTGCTATTAAATCTATCTCAAATACCAAAATCATAATGAATACGGTCTACACGGAAGTATTCAGCCACATCGTTTTCGATTCAAGCTTGTTTATTATAGTGACAGTTCATTTATTTATCAGAATATTGTTACAGAGTTGTTACAGTTACAAAGATACACCTTGCGTAGTTTATTTATACTGTCTAAGTACTTTTGTGTACTTACTTTATTCATTGAAGTACGTTTAACGACCCATAATGAATCTAAGAAATCTCTTCACCCATAAAACTAACGCTTTACAGTAAAATAGCTATTAAGTCAATAGGTAACTACTACAGCAATAAAATGTAGTCGGGCGACGAACTGTGGCCAGTATCTATATAGTGCATAAATATTGTGCATAAATATGTCACGGATCACGGTCACAGCGTGTGAACAACACACCTACTATTACGATTGAGTACTCAAGTCGAGCTGAAAATGTTTCGAACTAACTCACCGTGTCAACTATAGGTTTTGTGCAGCCTTTTCCAGTAAATTTAACACTATTCATAGCCGGTTGGTGTAAAAGCTCTTTTGGATATCTTTATGACATTTTCAATATCACTGACAACAGAATTATCGACACGAAGTAGAAGAACCAATTCTAATCGCATTGTTGCTTGATCATGTGAGTGCTGTACAGATTCAGCACTACAAAAGGTAAATCTAAATGCCATGCAATAAATAGTCAAAGCCCTTGCAACATGTCAATCAATCATGTCATTTTAGTCAAGGAAAAGTCCGGACTTTGACGCAGTTAGCTGAAAGGCAATGTACTGACATCTGATTGCCTATCAGCTAACTGCGCTCAAAACCTGCCAACGACGATGCCGTGAATGTGGTGAAGTTTTGGGCCAACAGAAACACTGGCGTGGCGACATTAAGACATTGACTGCCAACGCGGTCACCGGTGACAATAGATTTTCTATTGTGTCTGTTGTCTGGCAGTCAACGTGTTAATAAGCAAACTGTCATAATTTTAAGCATGTTTATAACAACGCTATTACAACTGTTTAGTCCACATTCATAAGTTAGGTACCTACTAATAATAAATCTGAAGAGTTGGTGTTAATCTCTGGAACTACATAACTTACTAAAAAATATTTTGCATTTGATAGCCCAATTCTTGAGGAAGGCTATAGGCTATTTATTATTATTACTATGGACCCGAGCAAAAAAAAAACGTCTAAAAGAGCGCTAAGCGTGAACGAACAAATAGCACGGGCGGGAAATGTGGTTGTTAATTAGTATATAAAATTTCCAGGCGAATGAAATCGCGTATTTCGATAGAAATGCGCGATTTCATTCGCATGGTTTTTTTTTAATTTTTTTTCTCTTTGGTGGTAACCAGAAAGAAAAATTATTTTTTTACTTTTCGCAGCAATCTGATTGTATTTTGTTTATTAAATACTTGTTTCTGCAGGTACACAAGAGGTACCAAATCTACTTATAGATTGTACTTAGCTACATATATTGGTTGGCAGTACACCCGCGGTTCTGACATCAGGATGGCGAGTGTACCTAACTTTTTAAATATCATTGTACGGGTGTAGGTACACAGATTTTCAAGAGAGGTACGTAAAGGTACACAGAAGGTACCAAATAACTGCAATAAATTTAGGCAGATCTGAAAAATACACCCGCGATTCTGACGTACATAAGAAAAAATCATGTTGCGCCGACCTAAAATAAATTGGGATAAGGAGCAGGAAAATGATGACGAGTATCCTATGTCCTATCCCGGGACTCAAACTATCTCTATACAAAATTTCATCTAAATCGGTTCAGCGGTTTAAGCGTGAAGGGGTAACAGACAGACAGACACACTTTCGCATTTATAATATTAGCATGGATTTCTCTCTCTTATGATATAAGCTCAGTTCACCACGGAGATCACCTAAACAAACAGCGTACTACATACGTGTAGCTGTCCGTGGACAGATCGAGATCAACAGTAAATAACCACCGCCAGAGACGGAGGGCTTCCTGCCTTCTGACACTTAATGTGAGCGCCAGGGCCGGACTCAGAACGGAAATATGTAATAATACGCCGTGTTACGTCAAATAGTGCGGAACAGAGAGTCATGACTATTATTATAATCGTTATTGCTGCTCGTGTTTTCGTTTTTAAATTATGGCTTTGTTTGTATAATTTAGGCTTTGGAAGGAAATAGGGAGATCTATGCCTAGTTGTTTGGCTTCGCTTCAAATCACATTGATAACTATTCTATCTATTTTGTGTTAATATGTATAACGTTTCACTCTTTTTCACGCCTGGCTAGATGGTTCGGTATACTCTATCAGATGAGGTAACATTTCATTTTATAATGTCATTAAAGTACTGGGTTTCTCCTACACACAGATGCAAATGACTCAAAAACGCTTTTAGACTTCTTTACCAAGATGAGACATGAATAAATTACAATCCACCAACTATCTATAAGCCGTATTATGATACCGTATACCTAGAAGCTCTTATAGCAAACAAGTTCTACTTACACCACTTCCTGAGAGACTCGAGCGTATAATATCGCAGTAATTAGCGTAAATGAAGTGTTTATGAGAGAGTGCGGGCCTGTGGCGGAAGCGGGGCGGGCCGGCGGGACGGAAACGAAGCGGCGTACACAATGCACGCCGCTTTCCTACTACGACACTGTGCTGTGTGCGCTTAGCCTAATGTGCGATAAAAAGTAAGTTATTAGAATACTGGCGTTGGAAGAGCCTTATGACCACAAACAAACTACGTAACAAACTATGAATCAGAATCTGAATAATTTTGAAGGATATTGCTAATCCATTGCTTCATATGTTCGAAAAATGTAAATACCGCAATGAATGTTGTTTAACTGTCAAAATGAAAGCCATTGCTTGTGACATGAATGGCCAAGCCTTAACCTTATTTTATAAGAAAGAACTTTTGAGCGTGTGAGAATAATCTGATCTGAACCTGGTTCCTTTATTAAGAAGCCTCTTGATTTACTTGAATTAATTAAAGTAGGTACCTCCGCTACTTCACTTTATGATGACGGCAACAGTTTTACTCGTACAAATAACCCAGGAACTATATTCCGCTATACTTATCAAAATACTTCTTATTGATATCTTACAAATACTACCCACATTTCAGCATTATAGCGTGCACAGAATAAAGACACACTGTATCTCTGTGTATCATTACCGACACAGTGTCTGACAGTGTGTCGGTCCAGCGGTCTCGAATGATACCGCAGATAGATGGCCTCTCAGATACCGTCGCTCCGCACACATCTGCACACTATGTCTCCGCTTAATGACAATTGTAATATATGTTGTATCAAGTTAACTGAATAAGTAGGTACATTCATTTTAAACACGAAACTTGCGAAATATTTACGTTTTGTTCACGTGTTTTCAGTTGAACGACGCATTGATTTGATCTCAAGTTATTTGCGTTCGAAGATTTTGTTATTACGAAAGGTTAATAAAAAGAAAAGTTAACAGTCCTCGTCCAACTTCCAGATACCTTTCCGTCGAACCTAATTTTTAATCTTTCTGCGCCAATTTAATTAATTAAAAGTTATTCAAACTCTAAACGAGTTATACAATCGCGAACAAACCCGAATTTCAAGCAAATAGGGTTAAGTTAATTTAAAACTAGGGATCGCTCACTACAATGGTATAATGTCGGATCATTTATAACTGGTTTCAAAGCAGATGTACCCTGCACAGTAGCTATAGTTAATACTTGTATAAATCATCGCGAAACCACCGAATTTGGTCTGCCTTAATTGAAACACAAATAGCTAGGTGTGATTGGAGCGATGGCGAGATTAAACTAGTTCAAACTGGTTTAAAGCCCCGACAAAGGGTGCGAATGCTAAAAGGTCGAGCGGACTTTAAGGCGTTTTTACATGAACTGGAAGATGTACTAGTTTCAAACAGAATTGTTGCAAAACTGTGATTAATGAATAATTAATGTACTTTGAGTTGTCTTAGCTAAATAAACGTTTTGTTCAATCCAAGTCGGGTTTCTGTATTGATAGCGCATCCGGCGTGAATATTAATTATAATTCCGGGAGTCGGCGAACTGTAATGTTGTGAATCAAACACATGGTAGAGATACGGAAATAATCTATACATGCGTGGGTGTAATTCAGACGATGTGAGGATTTAATATGAAATGGTATGCGAATTATGGGGAGTCACGAAAGTGTTAACAGACTTACTTATAATACAAAACTAGCCACAAACGTAACTAGTTTGTGGTCCCAACAAAAATTATCTCAACCACTCAAAATTAACGAGTAATCCTTTCACACAAACGGCCGCCACTAAAACCTTTCTTGCGACTATAAAACGAGCTCAGTATAAACGTGGCTTTACCCTTGTTTTATTAGACCCTGCCCATAGATGGTCGGGTGTAATTCCTTCATACAAACGCGACCGGTGTCGAAGGCACCGCGCCTGTCTTTGTTCGCTAAGAGGGTAGAATGGGCTAAAAGCCCTGCTCTATACGCCTCCGACTTAATTGGAATCTTTTAAAGTTTATTTGGGCAATAGAGGAGTCTGAATTACTTAAGTATGTCGCTCGTACGACCGTGGCTCTACCTTCAATGAACTTGTAACAGATGTTGGGATGTCTCGTGTTTTATGCGGTAGCAGCGTTACGTGCTGTTTAATAAAGCTGTTTGTTATCGCGATAGTTTGCGAATTATTGTTAATGATTCAATATTGTGGTGATGCCTAGTTTATGAACACTTTCAGCGTTGTTTGAGCAGAGTTATTAGGCAGTGAGCCTGGAGTTACGACTTGTTTACGCTGTAAATACATATAGTATGCGCACTTATGTAAAGTTCGTTTAAAACTTATAATATACCTACTCACTTGAAAGATGTTTAACATACTTTGGTAATATCATTTTTATTATATCATGCTTTTATCCTAAAAGCTATTTAGCATAAAAATCTCTTCAGACATAAATGTAATTACCATACTTTATCTCCACATATAAGAATACCTTAAAAATTAATTCACCTCTCAGTCATTCCATATTAATGAAGTCTTATGCTTATAAATACAAACTCTTGGTACACAATACATAGAGGTTATTTCGATTGTCGCTTGTTTTCGAGTTTGGGTCATGCAATAACTGGCTCTTGTATTATTCATCGACCAATTATTGTAAAAGCAGTTTTCTGTTTCTTCCGTTCAGTTCTTGGCGCAGAGAGCAGGTGGAGTGGGCTTGTTTGGCTCAACAATTGGCTCCGGCCCTCTCAATGCCGTATTTTCATTATTGAATATTAGATCAAATGTCGTCGACGAGAAAATCTTGTTGTTAAGACCGAACCGTTGAACGAGAATGAATACCTTGTATTTATTATTTACGTTCCGAATTGAGTCCGTTTGGGTATTATTTTGCTTTTTGTTAATAGAGTGGGGTGGGGATCTTTGTTGCTCTTGCGGATGTTTTCTTTTATTTTGGAAAATGTTCAAGCAATATTGTCGTCAATTTGCAAAGGTTATTCCAACCTAACAATTATCCAAACACAATCAACTAAAACACACTATAACAGGTGTAAAAGACATTTAACGAAGCCAAGAGTCACGTCTTGTACTCTCCGTCATTGTGATGTTTTTTTAATACTGGATGTTTTGGGACCCTTTTGGTTGCGGAGATATTAAATATTCCAACGTTTACTGACGTTTTTTTTTACGAAAACAAGTGTTTTATGTTAAAAGGTTATAAACTCACCTTTAAATACCCTCAAGACCCCTGTACCGCTGCATGCACCCACAAGCACAACGTTTTGTGTGTTACATTGCGCACAAAAGTCGTTTCATGCAATGTTATTCAGTTTGATATACAGAATGCGTAGTTGACGGCTTTGTGATGGTTATTTTTACACCCTGTATAACATCAATACGCTACGCCTGATAAATTCGAGTTCCTATGTAAAAGTTAAAATTAATTAGTGAACCTTATGTACATACAATACACCATCCTTTTAGCCACACATAAAATATAGGTATAAAATAAGTTAGGACAGACTAATGTTAACACGATTACCCAAACGGAAAACACAAGTAAAATAAATTGTAATGTAGAAAGTTTGAAATTTTGTGCTCATCGAGATTTTGGCATGGGAAGGGACACTGATTACATTGGCGGCCGAGAGTCCCGGGGGCCGCGGACTGTGAGGGTTCGTTAATACGAGCACATCCCTATTATGTGAGTACGTCTGTCATGTGTGTGTGACGGCTCTGCGCGACTATGGTATGCTATATAACGTTGGACTTGTTATGTTCGCTTAGAATGATTTCATACTAGAGAAATGCTAATACATAAAATTAATCCCCTCATGGTAAAGTCATTCAGCACCCTAGTTTTGTAACACTATCAACCGCAATCTGAATAATTTTGAAGGGTATTGGTAATCCACATGTTCGAAAAATTTATCTGTTCTTGTTGAAGTGTCAAAAGCTATTCCTACTATTAGTGTTTTATGCAATTACCCTGCAAAAGTTCCTTTATAGGCAGGTCATCATCTGCCTAGTCTTTATAGGCAGGTCATCATCTGCCTGGCCTTTATAGGCAGGTCATCATCTGCCTAGCCTTTATAGGCAGGTCATCATCTGCCTAGCCTTTTCCCAACTATGTTGGGGTCGGCTTCCAGTCTAACCGGATGCAGCTGAATACCAGTATTTTACATGGAGCGACTGCCTATCTGACCTCCAGAACCCAGTTACTGGGTAATACGATACCCCTTGGTAAGACTGGTTGTCAGACTTTCGGGCTTCTGACGACCCGTAACGACTGTCAAAGATCCACGAATGACAGCCGGGACCAACGGCTTTACGTGCTTTCCGAGGCACGGAGGGGTCTCGATATGTAAAGATGGTCACCCATCCACAGACCAACCGCGGTAAGCGTTGCTTAACCTGATCGATCGACCTGTGCGGCTGCTATTATTTAGCCACGGGCCCCTTATAGGCAGGTATACTAGCGAATCGCCCCAGCTTCGCACTGGTGCATTGGCGACACGTTAAAACATCAAGATTTCTGTGCTAAATGATGGTGAAAAAATCGCATTAAAAATTCATTGTATAGAAAATCTAAGCGATCACTTAGACAAAGACAAAAAGCAACTGCGTATGCACAGCCATTACAGCTTTTCATGATACTCTTGGGTAGTACAAAAATAGAGGATACCTAGCTTAAAAATATCTAACATCTACTAATGATCTTCATAAAAGTTAAGCCCTTTCACTAGTCACGAAAACTAACTAACAAACAAAATTGATTGCTCCCGGTCATTAAGACTCAATCTAAAATTAAACCCATTAATCAAAAACTGTCACTCATTACAATATTTTAATAATAAACGAAGGAGCACAGGAAAGAGGAAAAAAGATAGAAATATAAGGCTAGCTACAGACTACGGCTCGTTTAATTTGTGTAGCCTGTCGATATTGCATTCCCGCGCACCCCGCACTCCCCGGGATTAGAGCAGGCCTTATTTTATCTTTTTTTCCACGAGACCATGTAATAAGCCGAATTAATCCGCGACAGGACGCAGTGTTGGGACACGACAATAGGTTGGCGGTAATACCCGGTAATCCCCGCTCTATTACGGTAAAGTTTCAGTAATTTATAGTGTTAATTAGAGCGTGCATATTTTTCGCTAATTTGAGTTTAGTCGAGTTTAAATTAAAGTTAAAAGGATTGTTTCTTTATGATAAGTTTTTCCGGAACTGTGTGTAAGATTTTTAAGAGGTAGACTCCGAAATATATTTAAATTTATAGTGAAGTGCCTACGTAGTACATAACCATTACAAAGAGACATTGAACTTTTTTTTCGACACCTAGGTATATAGGTGGAGGGCCTAGGAGGTGTTGAAATTAATTCCTCTAATTGCAGGAATTATTATTATATTATTATTATTATTACAGGAGGATATTATGAGAATTCATGCAAATTGTGTACCAAAACATACCGCTAGATTTAAGTCAGCGGCTCCCCAACATTATTCTGCTGACCTCCTAATCTTAAAGCAATAAATACCAAATCCAGGAGTAGCAGGTGACTGCTGCCGCAAACTTCTTGCAGCTGATCCATACTAAAACACCCCGCGATGATAAATGATAGCGAGCTTTAACAAGCTTTAACTTTTATTTATTTATTAATTAAGAAAAAAACGCCATATAACCCTGTGCGAGGCGCCGGCAATATTTTACTTGGATTCACTTATATTTATGATATCGGTTGAATTTTGTGAGATCAGAATTGGTTAAGATTTTTTAGGTTATCTACTTATTTATATTTTGGAGATATATGGCATACTTATGTTTTTTTCGGGTACTTTACACATATTAAGAAACATTAATTAATTATTTATTTGCTCTACTTAAGAATAACAATCGTAGATGAATCAGTGGTTGTGTGTAGTGGGGAACCAGGATGGTATTGCTTCATAAATACAAAGGTACCTAGATTGTTATCTTCATTTCAAGGTTCTACATTATAAGGTTGAGAAGTCAGTTTCATACATGTAGGTATTATTGCAACAGATAATATTACCACGCGCGTTGCAGTACCTTCCTTTAAAATATTAATGGCAATAATCGTTTTTACATTCTCTAAAGATGAAATTAGGATTTACCTAAATGTTATTACAAAATTATTCAATCACTGAAAAAAATAGAACCCAAAACTATAGAGCCTATCAAAGCCTTGGTAAAAACAACGTTTCGTTATTTATTTTGCTCATACGTCACGTGATTGGGACAAGCAAACAACACAATCAGACCCGCGAAGGCGCATATAAATCATTCACATATCAAATATCGCATCGAATCACACGCCGCGCCTTTGTTTATGTGGTCACTAGAAGGGGCACGTCACCAGTTGTGGCCCGTAGGTCATAAAGGACAAAACCGTTATTTGGCGAGGAGTTGAAAATAAAATGATAAGTTGCATGGTAGTGATAGGTCCCAATTTTTATATTATGTCGTATTGTCATCTTAATAACTTAGCCGGCATGAAGAAAGGGTAAGCTAAACGGAACATCTAAGTGTGACAGTAAAAAGCTATATATAAGTATTATCTAGAACTTGATGTTGATCTAATAAAGTTTTGCTTAAATTATACTTATGAACATCATGATAATAAATGCCAATTTCCTTAAGCATAATCAGCCTATAATATTCCCACTGTTGGGACATAAGCCTCCTCTCTGTGGGAGAGAGTGGGCCGTAATCTACCACGCGGGTCCAGTGCAGGTTGGTGGATGTCACATGTCATGCAGGTTTCCTCATGATGTTTTCCTTCATCGTTTTCTGAGCAGTGGTAATGGAATCAAATACACAAAGAAAAGTGCCTGGCTGGGGTGTTTGAACCCAGCCAGGCACGACCTACATACAACTCGTAAGTCGGGGCGGATACCACTGGGCCACCAGTGTTCCTTCCCTCAATTTCGTTTGCCATTTTGTAAATAAATCATAACAAAATATTAGATACTAAAACAAAAAGAACAACGCAAAAATCTATCATTCATCAATTTAGGCACACGCATCATTCGTTTACGGTCATCACACGTCATATGTCTCGCACGTCTCTCAGACGCACACACAAATTACATTACCAATAATATTGTTGATGCGTACTCGCTCAGAAAAGACCGGTAATATTAGAGTGGGCGAACCGTCGCGAACCGAGTCACGGCGGAATAGTGATGTGATCGGTGTTTATCGATGTTGAATCGAGAATCGGGCTGTATCTGTAAATATTTACATAATATAAGCTAACAATTAAAATAATAATATGTAAATTTATATGAAAAATAAGCAAAAGAATCATAAGGCATAAAAACATTCGTCCGCATCGCTGTTAACAGGAACAGTGCCCAAAAGGCTGACAGCATTGCCACGTTTTGTGGCGATGCAATTCTTTGGCCAAGAAATAGACCAGCTATCTGAAATATTGAATATGAATCGGGATGGAACATATTATAAAGATAAAGTACGTGAGTTGCTTATTTTTATTAATGGATATTTTATTTTGCATGCATTAATTAAGTATACATTTAGGTATGGTAAATGAAGAAGTAGTGGCAAGGCCTATCTTCAGACCATTCCCTTCAAGTTAATACCATAACAATCCATCTTCCGCCTACATCCTGCAGTCTCCTATAGGAATAAAAATAATTTGGGGGCGCAGATGTGCCGGACATGTTGTTAAATATAAGACGAATAGCCAAGTAGGTACTTGTGCGAAAACTTGACACTTTACCTATTATTTAGAAATAAACTGGACAAAATAATTCGGTCTCTAGATATTTTTGTATAATTCATTACTCCCTTGGGAATGTAAATAGAGAGGCCTTTGCCTTGCAGTGGGATTATACAGGCTCTTAATAATAATAATCTATACTAATAATAAAGCAGAAAAGTTTGTTTATTTTTTGAATGTGCTAATCTCTGGAACTTTGGGTCAAATTTGAAAAATTATTTTTGCATTTGATAGCCCAATTCTTGAGGAAGGCTATAGGCGCTATTTAACAACATGCTACAACGCTGCGAAGCCGAGCAAAACGAAAATAAAAAAAAAACACGCGGACGAAGTCGCGGGCAGAAGCTAGTAGATAATAACTCCCATGTCAACTCTAAAGTCAATAGACAGTTCTCTAAACCCACAAACATCGATATCGATTCCACACCGCAATATCGATAGCTAAACACCAAATACGTTAAGAAGGAAAGATAAAAGAGGAGACGTGAGTAACGCATTATTTCCAGTAAGCCAGCAATCAGGACAGAGATATAATCTTGGAGTCATATGATAAATGTGGCCGGGACTGGTCACGAATATCCCAACTCTACTCGGACGGCTATCGATGACCATCGCTCCCGATTCTCCCCCTCCTTGGGGTATCGACAATGATGTCCCTCGGTTTGTTCTGCTTGCACACTGAACCCTTTTTGACTCGCGTTTGGTGTGTTAGTAGGTCAGATAAGGGGAATATTAAGTTGTCAAAATTCAAGGATGCATTAATTTTATGATTGGTGTTACTGAATGAAACAATGAAGCGTTGGTTTTTCAACACCCTAATTAATGGATTTAAATATTAAATTTGTTTTTTGTGTAGGGCCGAAATATCCTGCTAATTATACTAATACATCGAGTATTTATTTATTTAACACAAAAGCCAAGGCGGATTACATTAGTTAAACTACAGTTTCCAAGAGAAGCGGCGGCCGTCACAGCTATAACGGCTATCTTGAAAATCTCTAATTTGACATTTAGGTGTCAAAAAACGCTCTGTATTTTGACAACCGTTATTGTGTGACCGTTCACCGCTTTTTTAGGAAATCACAGCTATAAAGACAAGCACCTATACAGCTACTCGACAATCACACGTTCATCTCACAATATTCCAGACGTACTAACAAGATCTTCTATCATTCGTCCGCGAACACATCACAGTCAGGCTTGACATCCATTAGTACCTATGTAGAACTCAATGACCACGCCACACTGGCTACATTTTAGCAGCCGTATCTTCTGTCTGTGCCCGCAAATTGGATTCATTCGTCCAATCAATACGGAGCGCCCACACTTTTCTAAGAACATTTTACCTGACGATGGAACCCGCTCAAGAAAATCGAGTTCTCTCTTCATTAGCCTCCAACTCGCTAGACGGGATTTTAAAAAACTTTTTCATAAGGCGTTTAGGCCCAACTCGGCCCAAGTCAAGTTTTCCATCAACAAAATTAAGGTACGCTCTTAATATCAAAACTTTGACTTAATGGATTTGGAATTTTATATTTATTAGGCCTGCGCTCGCTGAGTGCACATAAAGTTATCAATTTGTGCTAAACGAAGGACTTTCGGGTTTGTTTCATTGTAAATCGGGATATAATGACTTTGGTTTGAGTTAGTTTGTGGTAGTAGGTGTGTTTACGGTTTATGTGAGTACTTTAGTATGTAAGTTGTTTTAAATGAAGTAAGTTATTATGTTTCGAATCTCGAGAATATCTGACGTCAGTGACGAAAATAATAACTAATTAAATGGGTACTTTTAAAATTGTATAGGTATCGTTAGCATCACAGATACTGACATCTCGTAATACTTTCATTTGTTTCGTAAAATATTTTTGAAAAGGAATGAATTGAAATAAATTATTGCACATTTCAAGCAGAAAACATTTACATCTCATCAATGAAAAATTGAACCATTACTGCCCGGCCACGACACGGACGGCTGACGGCCACTGATCACCGCTGACTTTTATTGAGCACACTCACTCCGCAACGATCCGCCGACCGATTCATTTTAACACCAAATTTAACACACGCCACTTCCAATTGGAAACAATGTCTCAGTTTAAATACCACTCATTTAACACTGAAATTATCTGGAGGGCGACAAACGACCCCGGCGGCCATTAATTCAGCGGAGCAGCTCGCTGCACTTTACTAGAAAAAACTCAAAAGAATCAAACAGCATTAACCGCTTAAGTTTCACCGGCGGGGGCGTCGCATCGCAAAACTCACTTTTAGCTCATTAATTTTCATCTTTTCGCGTACAACCTAACATAATTCACCCTTGAATGCTCCCATACTACGTGATAAGGGTACTTTTGTACTGGGCAACAGAGGAGCGCTCCGTTTTTATTAAATCTCGCGTCAAGTCGCTCGAGTGTCGACTACTGATAGCGACTCGCTGTTTATTTATAAAACAACGCTTTTTCCGCTCAAAGTGTTTCAGTTTTTTTTTCATCCGTGTCGGTAGAGCCCGTAATACGTATTGTTTTCTTCTTTTCAAATGTAGGGACGCGTTAAAAACGTCTCTGTAACAAAGGGTAGGGCACGTAGCGTTGACTGGCGCGCGCCGAGCGGCCGCAGGAAGCGGCGTCACATTAAGAGCGGACGCAGAAAATGACTGGACATCATAAATCCTGGATTCTTTCTTTCACAAGTGATTTATATACACCCTTAAATTGTACGAATTAATGTTCCGTTTTTGTTTTAAACATTTAAACCGTCTGTGACGGAGCGGAATTATGTGGCGTTATGTCGCGGGATGATATTTAGAGAGGTAGCCATGTGTGTGAACCTACACATAAATACGAATGTATTACCCCTCCACTGGTATACAATCTCTCTGGATGAAATACTCGCTTCCAATAGCTCATGTATCATGCGAGTACATATGGAAAAATATGCCGACAAGCACACACGCCCGAATACATTCCAGTTGTTTTTACGGTAATAATAATGTATCAATCAATCAATCGGGAGACTCGTTGATATTACCTCCCCCTCCCCGTATGTACCTGCTCCCTCGTATTCTTATTACGGTCAGTGAGTTCGCTACAAGTTTTTTAATCATACTTTTCGTGCGGTCTCGCAAACTTCTGTTGAGACATGGGGCCGTGATTTTCACAAGCAACGGTACGAACAGTTGAGATGATGTTTTCATGTTACACGAACTCTTAATAAATGAAATTAATCTCGTTGTTTTTATAGTTTGTCAAAGTATTTTACAGCGAATTTTGTAATTGTGTTAGGAGTTTTAGTAAGTTTTATGTTTTGAACTAAAGATATTTTCCTCATTTGACTTGAGATGTCACTGTGAAACTGTACTATTCTTCTTGTACTGAAAACTTCAATACTTACTCGACACAAATGTATGTGACGGCTGATTATTTTTTCGCGATTACGATGCTGCTCCCATGGAGAAAGTTGTTTAGTTTGATTGGTCTAAGGATCAACACTCTTAAATATGACGACACCTTTCTGGTACACTCTGAAGAGGTACTAATATAGAAGTAGCTAAGTATATCACAATAGTCAAAAACAAAGAAAAATCCCGCAACAACACAAGTTCTAAAAGCAAACGTGAAAAACAAAGACAGCTGATTTCGTTATTTAAATTTTTACAAAGTTAAAAAAGCAGTGCTTATAAAGGTAATATCATTGCAAAGTTAGGTAGATTATCGAGACACTACAGTTACCTCTCGATGAGGTCCAAATATCACGGGTTGAGAATTCGAGGCAAAGTGCTCTTTATTCGGAGCACCGCAAGCTTTCTCTTGTTATTCTATGCAAATTACAGGCCCTAGCCGAATGTAGACTAAACGGGCATTTCGGAGATTCGAGTTTTTATGCAAACAGACCTAAGTTATTCAAGTGCGCGCCTTTGCATGAAACTTGCATACAAAACTGGTTGAATGCGCTAACGTTTATGCGCTTACCGGCGGCTTGTTTCTGTATTTTCTAGGAATTCTCTATACTGCTAAGGCTGTATTTCTAACTAAGTGTCGCGGTTTACCTCGATTTATTTATCAATTTAGCTAAACGGGTTTACAGATTTTCATCTGTGCTAGGATTGTATAAAAACTGGAATCTTTTTAACGAAGATCAACACCATCTAGCAGCGGATGAGTTGTTGTTTTAGAAGATATTCAAAAGAATCTCCACAATCCGAGGGCCGCTTGTTATAGCTAAATGAAAAGTAAATATTTTTAAATCTCTCGAAAGTTTTTAAAAAGCAAAAGAAATGAATAATGTTCTGCATACATTTGAAAATGAATTTAGAATGAATCTCTGAGTTTTGTTGTATCATAATGGTGTTTTATCTCTCATCTTCTGAGTATACAAAGTATTAGAAACGAAAGTTATTTTAATAAAAGTCTCTCAGGGAATTGAAAGATTCTTAACTTACTAATCTGCCGAGTCTAGAGCATTATAAACAAGGAGATACAGATCTGGATCACCGTCGTGTGTATAAGATACGGTCGGCGGAACAACCAAAGAATTAGAGACGAGCACACATACCTACACAAAGCACGCACACACACGCACATTCCGTGAATTACTGTATACTTTTGTAGTCGTCTTAACGTGTTAGTTGGCGCGTTGCCAGCGCGATATGCCGTATCTTACCTAGTAGGTACCTTGATTAAATCAGATACGTCCCGGAGTGGGAACAAACAAACGGTAAGGATATAAAACTGCTTGATGATTCGCAAATATACTGTGTTTTACGAAATAAATCTGAGTTGACGGATAACGACGTCTAGTTCATTAGAGGCAGGGCGTTTTATATTTTGAGACACATATTTGAGGATCAGTAGATATGCTAAGGATGATCTGAGATATTTCTTAATCTCTCTCTCTAATTTTATTTTTTAGCTTGAATTTATAACATACCGATTTATTTTCGCTTTTTTTTCTTTTGCTATTAAACTTAATTTTAAATAATGTAGTTTTGAAATGAATTTATTATTATTATATTTTAATATCTCAGATCAGCCCACTATTTGTGATAGTCATGTGATATAACCATAACATATGTAATTTCTAGAGCAGCGGTGGTCCAGTGGTATCGGCTGTGACTTACGACTTGTAGATCGTAGGTTTGAACCCATACGGGGCATTGCTTCACCGCGCCTTGAAGGAACCAAAAATTCGAATCTCTACCAACCAACCCGCACTGGGCTCGCGTGGTGGATTACGGCTGACTCAATCTTACAGAGAGGAGGCCCATGTCCCAGCAGTGGAAACATTATTATAGGCTGATTATGATGTAATTTCTTAGGCATTGACAACACTTATGTGAAAGACGGGTGACCGAGTTATTGCAGAAAACCATACATTAACCTAAACTACTCGTACCTATAATAAAATTTTATAAGTCCTTAAGGACTTCTACCCGTCTGCGTCTGCCGTTTGACCACAGAAGAAAAAAAGGCACGCAGTCACGTTAACTGGATATAATCGCTTAATGGCCTCTTATAACTCACGTCCTATTCTCTTAGCCACAAGAACGACAGGTCCAATTTTGGAAGCTAATTAATGACCCGCTCATCACCGTGAGTTTATTTTAGAACTCCTCTTATCCTGGAATAGTCAATACTTTTAATATTTGATACATTCCTTTCCCCGTTCGTTCGTATACATTCGTTCCCGTTTTATCTTTGGGACCTGTGCGCGAATAATTTGGCTATTCTCGTACAATTCCTACGTGTCTTTTTATCTTTTATCGTTTTTTTTTTTTATTTGCATGAAAAGTACAACGATGGACTTTACACCAGTCTGGTCTGTATGTACAGTTAGCCTGACTGCCAAAGTTTGTTCCCACCTGCCGATTCGAACGACCACAAGATTAATATAAGTAATACATTACTTATCATAAAATAATTCGCATTTTAATGCGGGCGAGCGTCTATGCCATAGATTGGCGCACTAACGACTGAATAATTGCACAATGATCCCTATTACAAATGCAAAAATGAGGATCCCTGATGCATACATAATGCTCCCTTGTGGCGTGGTCCGAGTTATGGGAGTACCTTTCCTTATGACTTTTTTCCGGTGTCTTTTTTTCTACCTTTTAATTATGCTGGAGGCTTTGTGATTTCATTTTGTAGAATTAAGGTTATCGTCAAATTACCTGCGCCTTAATATTACTAGAAATTCCGAGAATGCAATAATGAAACGAGAAGACAATAGCTTCATTCTACCAATTTGCCTGACAGACATTGTAATTATGGCAATGGGCATTGTGACCCTTCATTTGAAGGCCCATGTTCAATAATGAACGTTTACAATTATAATCATAAGGATAAAATCTTTTATCAAGGAGTACTGAATTAGAATTTCGTTTTTGAACGTTTATATAAAGAAATAAGATGGTCCATCTAAGACCTTATACATTTACCCCCTTACTAATAAACGTATTATATCAGATCAATAGTTACACACCGATTTCTGATCTCTTTCGGTCGTCAGTAATTTGATTTTCGAAAGAAGAAGACAAAGCGTTTGTGTAACTATACAGACGATATACAACGTTTATTAGTAAGGGGGCTAGGTTATACAATCAAATAATTTCCATAAAAAAATCTAGATTAAACAAACAGACTCGGTTAATTTCCGCGTGATTATTTACGAGAAACTTGCGCCGCGGACGGCCTGCTATGGCAGCGCTCCTGCAAACATCCCGGCGGTAATGACTGGACAAACAGACATCTGCATACGGCCTCCGCCTGAGAAATGCCCTTCAACCCTCCGCAGCCAGCAGCCATGCACTTCCACTGAATTTATTAACAGAGCCCGCTCTTGTCAGAATACCATTAGTATTTTTACGAATTTTAGCCAAAGGTTTTTTGTATTTTTTAGTTTTTTAGGCAAACGTTTTACGAAATGCTGTTAGCAAGTTTCGGGGACCTTTATGGAAGTGGCGTTGAGTAGTTCGGGGATTTTATTGAAAGAGCTCTTGTCCTATATTTTTTTGTTCGACGTGCTTTTGTGTCAGTGGTTTTTTTGTGGCAGTTTTGACAAAGGTTGGTACAATGATGAGATATTTAGTTCTTTGTTATGTTATTCAACACTTTTCGAGTTTATGTTTGTTTCATATCGATGACAATGCCTTTACTGAGTCATCAAAAGTTTGTATTATTTATTCAGTTATTTCTTGTATCACCAACAGATACTACACAATTACATGCACGTAAAAATAAACAGGGACAAATATAAGTGTGCGCTTCCAATTATAGGTGACCACATCATTCACCTATTATCTAGGTAGGTACAACAAGTTGTAGTTTGTATAACATAATGCTGTGCACGTAATGGAAAACCTGTCAATCCAATCTTGTAACTGTATCCAAAATACGTCTCGTTTCTGAGACCGTGTTCGATTTTACACTGCACATTTTTCGCTCCAGTATTACCATACTGAAACAAAGTTGTCTTTTCCCTTTATTTTGCAGCACGTGATGATATTCTGTGTTGTGGAAGCGTGCCGTCGTGCCAGATCGTGCCGGAGAGCCGGAACTCTAATCAAGGCTTCGTCACGCCGGACAGGCCGTGCCGGTCCGATGTCTGCGGCCGGCTAGGCAGCTAACCTGAAATGACTGGCGAAATTTGTTTCTTTGGCCTACTGTGTGATTTGCCGCTAGGTAGCATGTTCGTTTGATGATTGGTTTTGGGTGTATGAGGACCTTATGACGAATGGTTGACGTCATAATGGGGGGAGGGGTGGAGGTGGGGTTCAGGAGATCAGAACGGAATGAAACGCCTTTGCGTGCCTAGGTCATGTGCTTCATGACATTGTATTGGATTATAAAGAATATTACATACGTATTATTAACACTTGTTATGGCAAAATAATTTTAATGTCTGCCGAAATGTCTGTTCAGAGAAGTATGGCAATTGAGAGTCAGGTTCTACGGCTCATACAACGACTCACGTATCACAAGGAGTTTATGAACACATGACGATACACGCCACGTGTACCTCCCTCCATCCCGATGAATGAATGATACTAAACCAATCTTCACTTCACCTAAAACTGCTCTCTCAAAATTTACACATTCAAATAAGCTCATAGCGCGAACTTCTCGCTCGCTCAATAAACTATGCATTTATGTATTCGCTTAATTACCAGCACAGCGTGTTCTGGGGTAGGCAGAGAGGTCGGCACGTAATGGTATGCGTGAGCCCCCGGATAATTAGCCTTTGTTACTCTATGTTAATAAAGTTATACTGTATTTCCATATCGATCTGCGGGTAGTCAGAAAAACAATGAATCAGCTGTTGTTCTCATAGAGAGAGCGTGGGCGATGGGTATGTGATCTTTTAGTATTGTAATGAGAGTTCGTTGATAACCAAGACTGGCGGTGGACCACTTTTAAACCTTATTACCAAGGGCATAGGGGTGAAAAGTGGTCGACCGCCACTGTCCGCGGCTGTACTTATACCCCCTTACTAATAAACGTTTTATATCAGATGAATAGTTACACACCGATTTCTCTCTTTCAGTCGTCAATGCCTTCGAAAGATGAAGACAAAACGTTGTATAACTATACAGACGCTACACAACTTTTATTAGTAAGGGGGTAAGTAAACACGTATATTCACTTTAGTGACGTGAAGTGTCTTCTTTTATTTTTCATATGCAAATATTCAGAGCGACAATTCCACCAATAAGGTATTACCTACACCTCACAGAAAACACTGACGAAAGCGGAGATAAAATAAAAACCAAATTACCATCAAATTCATATGCTCAGAGTCGAGAGCGTCAATTTCATGTTATTATCGCTCGTAACAAGTTGAAACACAAAAACCGGATCCGAGCGAACAGCTTACATGACAGTCAATCTGTTACCGACAGCCAGCTTCCGAGCCATCGGGGACCCATTACGATCATTCCATAGTCTCGATAAAGCGTTCTCGAATATTGAGAAAGTCGATCGAAAATATTCTATCATTACCTTAAGCTGCGTAGTAAATCGTCGATTTCATCGCTAACTTTGATAATATTGGAGCGTTCTCGTTTACAATATGGAGGGCGGCACGTACGTCCTGGTGATACGTACATACATATGTAAATGTTTTCAATAAGGGTTCTGCCGACGCGGAGGGCTTCGCCGCGTATACAGATGATAATTCAGAGCATCATGGATTCGCTACCCACGCTTCACCATATTTTCTCACAGAATTCTAGGTTATCTACAAATGTGGTGTGGACATTTTTAATGTATTTTGGATGATGTTTGAGTGTCTACTGGTAAAGATAAATATTGTTGGTTGTGTTTATTTGTATATCTCCCGTTTTTCTTAGGTTTCATGTTTAATCTAACTACATCTTCGCAAGTAACAGAGTAAAGTTGGGAAACCAACTTATAAAATTGGTTTTTCGAGTTCAAAGGGCGTATGAGCAAAAAAAAAAAAAACAATTCATCAATTTGTCTAATACAATCCTGTATCCTAATTGTATAACACTACCAATCTGAATCTGAATCAGTGGCGTGCACAGAGATTTCAGACAGGGTATGCACAAAAAAATCGTGGCTGATTTTAATTTACTATTTAAACACACTTTGCCGCCAGCACCGGTCTCACATGTATAATTTTCCATTTTTTACAATAGACTTACTAAATAATTACTCGTCAATCACTAGCGTATAGCGCCAAGAAAATAAATATGGCGAAAAAAACTTTGCAATTTATTACGTTACGAACTAATATGAAGTAATTACTCGGTCATTTAGTCAATCCGACTAAAAAAAGTCGACCCTCTGCAATCAACAAAATTATTCAGATTCTGAATAATTTTGAAGGATACTGCTAATCCATTGCTTCATATGTTTGAAAAAAATGTTTACTCAACAACATAAATAACGCATTGAATGTTATTGAACTGTCAAAATGAAACCCATTGCTCAGTGATAGTTTGTTACGCAATTACAACGCTGAATCTACTACAAATCCATTTAAAAAAATCCGCAAATATACAATTCCGACCAAAAAAAACGGCTCACTAAAATAAAACGTAGCAACGAATCCGTAGAGCAGATAAATACGGCGGCACACGGGAGGTGCCTATGACAATAAAGTGTAGGCGTTATACCGAGCGCAATAATCTGCACCGGTCCTATCTGACTGTGCTGTTACACTTACAGCCAGGTTTCGGGATGCCCCGAGCCCTGATCGGATTAGTTTGAAAATTGTAGAAAAGAAAATAATTTATGATGTTAAGTAGAATATATAATGATATAGTACTCAATGACACCAGATTTTAAACAAATTTGTCTCTTACAAAAAATGGCGTATGTTAAGTCAGGTAAGGCATAAGGGGTTAGGGGTTAGGGGTTAAGGCATTGACTGCCAACGCGGTCACCTGGTGACCGCGAACAGTAGATTCTCTATTGTGTCTGTTGGCCTGGCAGTCAACGTTAGCAAATTATTTACCAACTTAATTTTCTGTATATTCAAATCATAACTGCCATTATTTAAAAGGAGAACGGCAGGCTTGTATGGGAATTTCGTACAGCTAATAAAAGTTCGTGTTTTGAAAATACTTTTTGTTTTAATTGGTAGTTAATATGATAAACAAGCCCTTTTTAAATTCTTAGATTTTTAGAACTTGGGACGTAAAAGTTATAACCAGTTTTGTTTTTTAAGGTTATGTACTAGTGTACCAATGTAAATTGATACTTAGAGGTCATAGACTTGTGTGCGTGATTGACGATTGACGTTGTCGTGAGTAAAGTAATATTTCGGAACTGAACTGAAAGACAGAATGATTTTCTTTTCCTGTCAATAAAATAATTGCCATATGAACAAAAAAATATTTTGACGAAAATCATTCCTATCATAATATCGTTAAATAATATGATTTTATGCAACAATTAAGCATTCATACGATTATTATATAAGTGTTTATTTATATTTAATGTTATTTCCATTTCTAAATAATTAGTTATCATTTCGATATTTGTGTTATTTTACATATGGCAACTTCTAAAAAGATAACTAAGTTTAGTTTACGATTCTATTACGTTTATTTATTAAAATCTTTTTATTCATATTATTAATTAATTCGAAGTTTTAAAAATAGTACACTTACATGAAAATAAATGGCTTAGTTGCCTTAATAAGTGGTACAAATTCTATAACAGAACAACAAAAAAAGTATCCTGTACCAAATCTGCCGTTCACATTGACAAAAAAAAAAATTGACGAAAATTGACGTAGGGTGCAATTTGAAAAACAATTTCCCTGACTGTACCATACATATACCTACGGACTACGGGACTAATTGGCAAAATCTACATTTTCTTTTGAAACCCTGCACTTTTAAGATATCCCGATATTTACGTATTCATAATTTACTATCAACAAATATAATGATTTTGACGTCTGGCTAGACATCTGGTTAGAATGATGTTGACATTTTCATCTCATCACAAGGTTTTAATTTTATATTTCTTTGTTTCCAGACGTTCCAATTAATCTGTCCCGCAGCGTACTGCACAGGTGTGCGTCGCGACGTATGTTACACGTTACAAATGTCGCTGATCATTTTTCTAACTAACATGTACGTGCTTCTGCGAAACAATAGTTTATTTTTAAAGCAAGTTGTACGTGAATGCCTTTACGAAAAGATTTTAAAGTCAATGTTTTTTTTTTATCAAAGTTAAATAAAGAATATTCTAAAGCAGCCATTTAAATCATAATTTAGAGTTATAGAGCCTTTTTATTTAGTTTTTGTATTGCGATCTAACTTGAGTTTAAGTGTGTATAATTTATTTTATAAAATAAATTTTTACTTTACTTGATCGTAGACATAAAGCGATATAAATGAATAAATAATATATAAATAAAGTACTAAAATTATTTAGAAGACTAAACTTAATTTAAACAATTTTAGCTATCTATTTTGACCACACATAATTATGTTGTATTAAACATAGCCATCAAAATATTCTTTAAAAAGAAAATTATTTTGATGCCTAAGCTTAATAGCAGTGTCAACGGGTAACATGCCCAAATTGCTCTACTGAATAGCAAAGCCGCTTGTGCTGTAGTAATCATTTTCCAATTTAATAACATTGGACAGTTTAATCAAGTAATAATTTAATTTCATATACAATTAGAGTTGAGGGACTCGATAAAAATTCACTACTCATGCATAATGCGGTCGATATTAAAATTCTAATTAAAATAATTGAATAAATCCCACGTTAAAGAGCTCAGAATTATAGCTCCTACAGCAAAGTAATATTACTTAGCCGCGACACAGATACCTTCAGTCTAATTACTGTGGTACGAAAGTGATATAAGTTTGTAGCATTTCGTAGCGTTTCGTAGCGTTTCGTAGCGTCGTAGCAGCCCGCGTAGACAGTGTAGCGAGCGTAGCATTTGTCTCTAATACATTTTATGATGAGTTATGACTTAATTTTTAAGCTTGGAGCTTTCGGTAATTTTTTAAAGTGAACGTAAGTATCAGAATATTAGGTTTTTTTGTGTCCCTTTTTCTTCAAAGAGTTTCAATAAGAGTGGTATGTGGAAAAGTCCCGTACATAATATAAACATTTATCTCTCCGTTTGCAAATAATAAACAATTTAGTTGATTGTGAATAATATTGTATACATGTTGAGGATCGTCCATCATGGGCCATTGTGTAATAGACGTTTTCAAATTCTAGGCACCGAATAGTATTAAATTCTGTAAATAACACGACGAACAATATTATACAGGCTAGTAATTCCCAGTAATATTCTACATTAATAGCCCGCTTTTAAACGAAGAGGTTATAATCTCGGCCATTGTAATCACAAAGCCATATAAATATTAGGTGCTTTGGTGGAAAGCTACAATTAACAATATAAAAGAATCTCGTTAACATTATAACATGTTTGAGTATTTATTAAAGGTGGAGATATAAAAGTGACTTTAGAATCTCCGATTCACGTTTTAATCATAACTCGAAACGCGATCTTTGGCCGCCATTTTTGTGGCTTCGCCAAAAATATAGAATTTCTACAAAAAACGAGGCTTTAATTAATTTTTGTGAGGCATTCAGTTAGAATATCATGTTTGTACATAAACGAGGTGGTCGGGTGTCTTTGTGTGTAATTAGGATTGTTTTCATGTTATTTTATGAAAAGAATCAAGTGTTATCATTGTCTGGCTTTCTGCCCTTTTGACCGTAATTGGAATTCGTAATGTATATTTTTATTTGGATATGTTTTAAGCTTATATTAAATATACCTACATAATCAGCATGTGATGTTCCCACTGCTGGGACACAGGCCTCTTCTCTGTGAGATGGAGTGGGCCGTAATCCACCACGCGGGCCCAGTGCAGGTTGGTAGAAGTCACATATCTTCAAATTAATATTATACCTACGCTTACGTTAAAGCTAAATCAACAAAAAAACTAATACCTTTTTTTAATACTTTGTTGTCCATTAACTATATAATGTTTAGTGTAAGTATATATCTTTTGTTGGAGATCCTAAAATAAATGAATAAATGAAACATTTCTTTAAAATAATAATAGTTCACCTGTGCCCATTTTTCTTATCAGATATTTTATTGTTTTCTATTTTATGTACTTACACCACATAAAACAAAAAGGATGATTTTTTTACCGGATTCAAAAATATGAACAACTTTCATTACAGGACCAACAGTGAAATCACGAAAAAAAAAATATAAGCTGTTTCATACATTTTGGTCAAGTAGCTACTGAACTTTTGTATTAAACAGCAGATTTTTAATCGTGATTTCTGAGTTGGTCCCATAGTGACAGTTGTACATAATATACATGGGAAGAACACCCTGTAAAAACATGGAACCGGTAAAAAAAATAATCCTGTATATTTCAAACTATTGTACTACGGGCGGGCCTTAATTCTAAAACAAACGTTTACAAAAACATCAATCATCCTAAAAGTAACACAGCCCCTTCGGATTACTATATTGACATCAGAAAGATGGTTGATATTGTTCCATTTCAGCTTTACACACCACATTATGATTTAAAATGATTTATTCTTCGTTCGTCCCGAAGTTTTGTCCCACATTCCAAAAAATCCTGGTTCGTCCCAAACAATATGCTTCTTTCGTCCCACAATAAAAATAATATAAAATTCTAGGGATCGAAATGTTTGAACTGCTATAACGTTTTTATTTACTAATTCAACTACCTTTGACTTATCATAAAAAAATAATCAAGCAATCCCTTAGGAGTATCTAATATTTTTTATTATTTTTAATCATAACGTGGTATCTCAGCTGAGAGGCAATTCTCGTAATTTTAAGAACGTTCACAGTCTGATCTCAGTCTCAATCTGTCAAAAATACCTCTAATTTCCCTACATTTTGACAAGTTTTTGACATTTGTTTGTCGCCGAGATGAGACTGCGACTAGATTTTGAAAGTTTAGATTACGAGAATTGGCTTTATGAAGTGAAAAACAAATCAACTATCTTTTGGAGGACTTTGTATATAATATACGCCGCGTCAAACTCCACTCAAGGCTTAAGACCCGACATTGAGGCATTAAACTGGAGATATGTCCATAAAACAATAATAAGGTAATGTTGACACGCTCATTCAGGTCGACAGAGGTGCTACATAGATTAAGCACGATAAACACGCTGTGACAACAGACTCGTCACTTAATTGAATGGCGTGTTACTGCGGAATTATTTTATCACACAACGCGGTTTGACTATCTACATTATACTCTCGTGTCTATATAGTCTTAGGTTGTGTCAGAGAGCAGTAAAGGGTACCGTGTAACGTCAAAGCAATGTGGTTGTTGAAGTAAATAACGTAACAACGCGCCTGTAATGGCCGAAGGGTAAGGCAGAGGTGTACAGTCAACAAAAGAGATAAGTATGCAGGATCGTCAGATATAGTTGAATTTTAGTAAGAAACCGATGGATGTTGTCGACTGAAATTTAATTTGATAAATGAGCTGTTTGTTTTCTATTAATAAAATTTAATTTTATTCGAGAAAATCCATCAGTTTATTACTAAACTTTGAAGTTTAGTAATAAACTGATGGATTTTCAACAAGATGATGGTTTTTTGATGGAGTCAACAAAAGAGATAAGTATGCAGGATCGTCGGATATAGTTGACTATATCCGACGATCCTGCATACTTATCTCTTTTGTTGACTGGACTTAAATATTGTACACCCACATTTCGCCAGTTATGTTTAAGCCCCATGTAACAGGGGGCGAGCTTATTGCCATTAACTGGACACAAATCCAGATTCCAGAATGATATTGAGAAATTCCAGATGCAAAACCCATAACATTTTGCCCGACCCGGGAATCCAACCCAGGACAGCAGCTCGGCAGTAGCGCTTGCGACCCTAAGACTAACGAGGCTGTCAGTAGTACTTATCTAATTATTGAAATTAAAAATCATACTAATAATTGAAAGTAAAATGATCATTATCACTACTCTGTTATTACTTAAACTAAACTTGTCATTACTTTGTGATAAAGTTCGTTTCAACCTATATATGCTTTTAAAACTAGTACGTTTAACGGGAGAGTTTCATGTTTTGCTCATACACTTGCAATGTTGTATAACATTTTAGTTTGTTCAGAAAGAACACAGAAAGTTAATTAATATTCGCTTTTATAAGCATCAGTTTTATGTAGTGGCGTGGCTACGAGCATCCAAAATGCACACATATTAATCGAATCTAAACAAGCGCAGTTTAAACACGCAGTACGTAAAAACCTAATTGAGAATCTGTTGACTCACACATTATTAACTCGTGCACTCTCTTTTAATACAGTAACGTCGATGCCTAAACAAATACCGCGTCATCGTCGCGTCTTCATTTTAAAATACACGGGACGGTTTTAATAAGGGTCGTTTCACGCTGTTTGTACTGGCGCGGGAAAATCTCTTAATTTTGTGCCCGCTTCGCCCATAAGCTGGGTAAATAGTTCGCAGCGCCCTCTCACGCTGGTTATCGCAGTCTCAAAGTTTCGAACGACCGCGGCTAATGTCCCTTTTGATATTTCACTCCAAGAAAAATATAGTGTGGCCACTTATCTACTAAGCTAAATGTTTTACGCTATATTAGTTTTAGAAGATTAATTTTGTTACGTTTAAAGACAAATTGCCGAAAAGTTTTAAGATCGCTCGAATTTGAATATTATAATATTATATATTTTAAGCCCAAGTTGCGGAGAAATTAATGTAACATTTTTTGTAAGAAATTGAAGAAGGCTACATTAATTTCGAGCTCACTAGGTTTACCTACTTTAGATAATAAGTACTTATGTTAAACAGTTTAATTAAGTTTCTACATCGTACACTTTTGGTAACTTAATAAGATTTTTAACTAAAGATTATAACATAAAGTGGAATTATTTCAATGATAGACTAATAATAATAATAGACTAGATTAATTTATTCTCTAGAACTGATATTTTTGGGTAAAAAAGTGAAAAAAAAAAATGATGAAAGATAAATTATTACAATCTCAGTCAGTTAACGATTCATCAATCGTAACAGCTAGGTATCTTTTAAATGTTCATTTCAGTACGGAATAAATCCGTATCTGTATATAAATAAAACAAAGTCGGGTTAGTTACACTATAATTCAAGAACACTGGACTGATTTTTATTATCTTTGACTTGTTGGATTTGTCTCTGCCCCAAATAGCAGAATAACTAATAAAACATGGGAAAATTCACGAAAAAAAAATGATAATAATTTATGTTCTCATACATTTTGTATGCAACGGCTTTTTGATGATATCTGAATTTAGTACAGCTAATAAGTGAACACAATATTTATTGATTCTGAGGCAATACGAAGTTCGCCGGGTCAGCTAGTCTTATATAAAAAAACATAAGTACTTTTTTATAAAGACGTTTGTTATTTATGTTACAAGAAAATTATTTTGAACAACAATCCACAGTTTATGTATTCGTCATCTAATGTGTTAATGTTGTCACACTTCTGCGTCTTATTACCATAGATAGATGTACCTATAGCTATCAGACCCCATGTAATGTGGCCGAGGGAATACATGCGGGTTCCGTACTTGAGATGTCGGATACCTGGTTTTGTAGTCAGTTTTACTATTATGAGTAGAGTTGAGTAGAATGTCGTAATTAAGGAGTCATTAGACAATCCACTGCCTTCTGTCTACTTACTATCTTGCAGTAATTTTTGGATTGCTTATGTTACGTTAGAATGTAATTCTATATTATTATTATGATGTCACCATTGATAAATGATAAATGATTTTTATTTTGTAAGTAGGTTTGCACAAACACTTCACACACATTATTGCGTCTACCTGCATTAGATAATGATAAATTCTCATCTTTGGACTACACAGACTTAAAAAGGATATTATACAAATCCTCCATCAAACTCCGGATACTCAGCTTACTAAGTAGTGCCAGTCATACGTGTATAGACATACACACATCATCACGTACTTTTGCAGCACCTACACTGCACAGAAGCACGCACACACTTAATTACTATAAATATTAATAATTATGTCTTCTCTGTAGTTCATTATTGGCGTAATGTTTACAATAATAATAATAATTTTATACTTACTGTCAGCTGTGAAGTTACCTTATATAAAATAAATAAATGATTTAATATTGCCGAATATAATCAATGGATATCCATAGCTCACCACATTAAGGTAGAACAGTTTTTGACAAAATATAATTGAAGTTATGGTTCTAGTATTTGGTGTATACAATAAAATTGTATGTTACTCTCAACGCAAACATACATATTGTGATATATGCAAAGCCTCCACACAGGTAAATCTCAAATCCAATATCAGAACGTCTACAATACGAAGCACTTCAAAAACTCAAAGCGAAAGAATACGACGATATATTATTATTATGCTCATGCTCGTATAATAAGCTTCCGTTTCCATGGTCCGAGGGCGCCATATTATGTGCCTGAAGCACTAGAAATTTTCTGTTAATAAGGTCCGTGCAAGCTTCGCTGGGCCAATTATGAAAAACAACAGGGTACACTGACCTCCAAACTTTTACGATTGTTTATGTTGAAGATCCCCGTTTATTTTACGTGAGTTTATGCTCCACGCGGTTTTTGAGTTCGGTTGCATATTTTAATTTCATGAGGAAGATATTAATGTGGGAAATAAAGTACCTTTTGTAATCATTATGTTGATCTTTGAACGTTGTACTTTTAAACGGTTAGGCAGTCTCATATTAATTTAGTAATCTTGTAAAAAAATTCAGTAAAAACATGAGAGAGTCTTTACCTTTACTCATAAATAGCAAATACTTTTATTTCTCGTTCCTAAACATCAAAATTATCTACTTCCATCTATATGCGAAACAAATAAGGTCGAAATAAGATACTCCTGTATCACAAATGAGGTTGCGACCAAAAGATAAAAGGTATAATGCACACGACCTTGGGTAAGATTATCTGAACCCATAGACACATTTGAATGATTTTTACGGCACTGCGATGAATAGGCCACCTGAAGGGGTATTTTAATTTATCCGGATTAGTTCAGTGGGACTGTGAGAGCCAAATGAAGAAGACATTAATTTACCTTAGCTTTATCTTTTAGCGTGTTAATGTTGCCAAGACTTAATTATGACAGAATTATATGCAAGTACTTAAATGAATTGACTTTTCTCGCTTAACTCATTTTAATTTTCACATGTAGAACTTTAGTATAGTTTCTTGTAATTGACTTGTCCCCTTGCCCCGTCATTTTCAATTAGCTTCGCAAGTTAAACCATTGTAAACTAAAACAAAGTTATCGAACAAATTACTTTCGTAACACAGTTTAAAAGTAAAGCAGTCAGACACTTCACCACGGTCAAACAATACAGACAAAATTGGAAAACTAAATAGAATAACTCAAAATAAGGACTTCGAAATTTGTACAACGAAATACGTTTTCAAACGAAACGCCATACAAGTCAATCAATATTTGTTCAGAATACAAGACTAGAGGTAGAAAGGGCCAGACAAAAACGTCATTAGGAGGAGTTGAGAGCAAATCCGGGGGGCGGTAGAAAGCGAGCTTTTGTGTCGTCGCTCGGCAAAAGGAATTATCGGGCTCGCTGAGTGCCCGCCGAATTTCTATTCTGACTTCAACAAAACCTCACTCGAACTGACTGTGTTCGGCTTGTCAACGGTCCAATGCTAGTTTGCACTTGATTACAGAACACCATTTTTACTATATTTAGGATTATGTAGTCAGTCCTTTATGTCGGCTCTTCATTTAGTAGTCGTATTTAGTTTCCGAGGGAAATCTATTAATTGAAATAGGTTCATTGTTGAAGGCAGTTCGGAATCATATCGTATATCGATTTAGCTTGAAAACTAAACAATCCAATTATAACACAATTGCATAACATGTCCAGAAGAGGACAGTGTCACGCTGAGTGGAATGATTAATGAATATCAGATTGCTATTAATCAAAGTGCTCTGTTTCAATGTAACAAAATACATTCGCAACCAAATTGTGACTGATTACGAATCGATTGAAAATTGATATGTTATTATACACTGACGATTTATTTTGTGATCAGCGTACCAATTAAATTTATTGCTATTCAGTGGTCGGCGGATAAAGTTGAAACCAGATTTAATATCATAATGGCCGGTTTATTATGCGGTGAAATAAGCAAAGGACGGCTTCTTTCATTTAGTGGGACGCGTTTACCCCAAGTTACCGTTCGTAACAATTAATATAAGTAGATTCCTGTCGAGGGTACGCGAGGTTAAGTTGTATGGTTCCTAATTACAATTTGCTGAAACACGTGGCATTATATTATGAGCAGTAACTGTATAGTAAAAGTTTTTATCTACACCCATGCTATAGATCTCCTATAAAAGTTTCTGAAACAGTTAGTTAGCTTATTGCCAACATTAAAACCAGTGTCATAGTACCTAACCACAATCTCATTCAAACGAGTGTTATAATGGTCTACTAATTTCATAATGCAACTCCTTTACAAAAAAAGAACATTGTCATGTACGCGCGTTTCACTACCACAGCGCCGCGCCGTAATTTAAAAAAAGAACTAATAGGTTATTCGAATTGACGTCTTATCCCGCCGGCCGCTATATTTGTTCGATATTAGTATTGCAAAAAACTTTTTCAGAACCTTTATAGAGGATTCATATCATGGGTGTAGATAAAGTCTTGTATGCAACTGTACATAATTAGGTATTAAACACTCATGTGATACTATTATCCAAACCCAAATTCGTTTTTTAATACCCCTTATTATACAACGTTGCATAAATAACTATTATTGGCGTTAAATACTTGTAATATTGTTCTAATGCAGTAGAAATAATATTGTTACGGCGTCCAAGCACATAAGTGTAATAAATCTAGAACGGACTAAGTTAAAATAACCTTTGCTTTATTTTTGCAGGTTCAACTTTAAATGGTGTAAAAGCAAATGAGAACAAAAAAATATAACTGCGAGCACATCAATTGAGGACATTTACTCAAAGATTATTCAAGAGATTAGCAAAAACGAATCGATTATTCGAATTAATGAGTATCGATGTTTTATTCTCGGCGTAGGTAATGGCGGGCTTCCGACAGAGCCACTAATTAAAAACTTAAACTGCTGGGTGGGACAGTCGATTTTACTACTTTTTGTAAAACCGAACATCCTATTTACAACTCTGAATGCAATTTGTTAGTATTTGGCTCGTTTTTAATACTTGTACTGGTTTGAATTGGTTCATGTAATGAAAAGATCGATGGAAAGTTAACTATATAGGGAAGGGGTTACTTAATTTGAATTTAATTGAGTGAGAAGTCGTGAACGTGGAAAGGAATACGATAATTAGCGAATAAAAACGTTTCGAGTACGTTTTACATGGAGCGACTGCCTATCTGACTTCCACGACCAGTTACTGGGTAATACGATACCCCTTGATAAGACTGGTTGTCAGCCTTTCGGTCTTCTGACTCGTAACGACTGTCAAAGATCCACGAATGACAGCCGGGATCAACGCCTTAACGTGCTTTCAGAGGCATGGAGGCGTCTTGGTATATGAAGATGGTCACATAGCCACGGACCAACCGCGGCAAGATAATTTCGTGTGTTAACTGTTATTTTGAATACTTACTTTAGCATCAATCTACATAACTTTTTGTCCTTGATTGTCCGTCTACCTATCAGCACACATCACGTGTCGGAGTAGTTGAATGGACGCAGTGAAGTCATTGTTAGTACAATGACAATGACAATAATTGTGTACACTTGGTGTAAGTACCGTTGACGTTTCGAGCACTTTCTCTTATGTACACTTGGTGTACATTTGACGCTTGTGGGGGTAACACGAACATATTTTCTTCATCATGTACTCCAAACCCCAGGCTTACGTAACCCCGTATCATTATTATGCTTAACTTGACATCCGCATAGGCTCACAGCAACCTTTACGAGACTGAATCAATTTCATCTCGGAGACATCTTTTTACGATCATGTGGAGGATGAAAAGGTCAGATTCCATTCTTAAAGACTAAATATAGACGCTTCACATACTTTAGCCTTGCCCTCGTGAGGTTTTATTGTAGGGCCTTTAAAATATAAATAAAAGCTATTATATTATTTAATAACCTATTATATATATTATATTATTTATTGGTGCAGTGGTAAGATGGTGTTCGTCACAGAGTTGTTTGCTGTGATTAATTGCGACCATAAGGACCAAAAATAATTAAACTAGAAAAGCCTATGAACAGCAGTAGATTACGTACATTATGATATTGTGATGATTTGGGGCAAAAAAGTGTTTGATTTATTCAATTACTAAGTCAAAGTCAAAGCATTTATTTCAAATAGGCACAGAAAAGGCACTTTTGAACGTCAAAAATTATTATGAAATAGATTTGATTCTAGTCGCCCATTCCAAAAGGTAGTTTTCGTATGGAGAAGAATGGGCAAGAAACTCCACCGTTACTCTTTTAAAATGCGCGATATACGCGACTTCGTCCACGTGAAATTTCACCCTCCTCTCATTCATACTCTTAGGGGTGGAATTTCGATAAATCCTTTCTTAGTGGATACCTACTCTTCACAAAGAACACACCCTCCAAATTTCATGTCAAAAAAAATCATCCAGTATATGTATAGATCAAGAAATTCAAAAAAGTACTCATCTACGTTTCGTGGTCGGGTTGTTTTATTAGATACCTTAGGAAACTAAACACCTAGGAAAATAAAACCTACTCTACTGTTTCTAAGTTTTTCTCTCTTCTTAAGACATTGACTTAAAACTATGCCCAGCATGGGCCACTGTATACACGACCCCCTGCCTCATCAATCTCAAATCAGCACAATCTTTATTGTAGTGTATCAGGGTTGCGTGAAGCCACGGCTCACTCTGTTTGCGTTAGTTCACTAACTATCCTATCAGCGTACGTACGTAGACGAATAACTCAATGCTTTGTCGACGTGTGATGTGTCTTAAGCATAAGCGACAGCGGGGGCGGGAAAGGTTATTGTCGTCTTGACGCTACTAGTAGATTATAATTATTACTGTAAGTTAATGTTTTCCTAGGAAAACTTCATTCGAAGTAGATAAGGGATATCGGCAATGGTCTGACCAAATCATCTGCACTAATTTGCATTTGTTTAATACGTTTTGTTCCGATACTAGAATGTTTTTTTCTTATCGAATGAAGTATTTTAGGCTACGATAAATACAGTTATTTTGAATAACATTCAACAGGGCTTAACGTCCTTATCGAAAGTTGCCGGATATTTGAACTCGAAGGACCGCAAACTCATTCCTGATTTGATCGCGGCAGGCTTCCTTAATCTTGTAAATGAACAAATATGTAGTTCCTACCAATTTGTCCCTTAGACGAGGGCGGAAAAATATAGGAAGTTAAATAAAAGTGTGACGCAGAATTCTGACGGAGCTTCGCAGAGTAGTTTATTGAAAGCGAATAAGTTATTTCCGTTGAAAAATGTTTATAAATAGTTTGACGTTGGAGATAAGGACGGAAGTTGTGGAACTGGCTTAGGACAAAACAGTTGAACGGTAGAGTAAGTAGGTTTTGATTTACTCGGAGTTGAATAGCGTTAGAATTGAATTTTAAGACCAAACAAGCGTAAAGAAAACTGAAGGAATTTAATAAAACTTGGTCCTATGGCGAAGAGTCTCAGAAAAGATTATCTTAATTCTATATTGTCAGCTACGAATAATAAAAAGTCAGAAAGCGTAACTATGAACAAAATCAACGAGAAATTCGGCTCCAAACTTCACTACATTGACAATATACCTCGAGTATTCGAACGAAAGAAGAAAGATTAAGAAAAAAAAAGAAAACAGGAAAAAAAGAAGAAGAGATTGGGTCTGGTGCGCGGTAGCCTTTTTGGCAACGCCCACCGCGGTAAACATTTACGTGGTGCCATTTTTGAGCTTGAGTTACATTTCTTGACTTTTATTATTCGTAGATTGTCAGTAACAATTAGGTTTCATCACCAACCTTCAGTCAAATCATTATTTTATGTACTTGTATGTCATTCGTAAAAAAAGCATTCATGAATATAAAGTTTTGGTTCTAATGAACTTGGTCCTTAATGAACTGTCAAGTTCACCGCGGTCTTTCATGACTTGTCGTCCGATAATGTGGTTGCGTGCTTACCGGCATAGTTTGACTTCCGTGCAGGCTCGTGATGGCCGCCTGCGCCTCTTGGTGGGAGCTGAACTTTACGAACGCGCAACCTGCAACAATAGATCGAGCGTTATATGAGGAGTAGTTGTTAATGAAGAGAGCGATGTATGATGATGGGGTAGTGTTGATGTTGAATTTTTGTCCTAAACATAAATATTAATAACGCTACGGGTAGTTTGTGATGCATAGCAGTAACAAGTAATAGGTAAAATCATTATATCAGAGAGTTGTTATCAATTTATTTTATACTAGCTGCTGCCCGCGGCTTCGCCCGCGAGGTATGTCGATAAAACTATCCTATGTCCTTCCCCGGGATGCAATCTATCTCTCTGCCAAATTTTATCGAAATCCGTTCAGTGGTTTAGGCGTGAAAAGGTAACATACAGACAGACAGACAAACAGACAGACAGACAGACAGTCAGACAGACAGACAGAGAGTTACTTTCGAATTTATAATATTAGTATGGATTTCATATGCGATTAATTGTTTTTAATAACGAACCTTCCTAGGTTTGTTCCTAAATTGCGTCCTTTTATAAGTCTTTTATGCCCTATAAGAGACTCTGTAAAAGGACGCGTTTTTTTTAAACACGATTAACTTGTTGTGAATTTTAGTCCTTTGATCCGCTTAACTCACACCAGAAGGAGCAAAACACAAAACTTCCCATTGATCCAATCACTTCTTAAAAACCAATATTATGCGAGGGGAAATTATTAAAAATGTTTTGCAGAAAAAAGGAAATCTTAAACAAGGGTGGTCGCAGCGGGATTATCGCTCAATTTTTCAATAACAGGCTGTCAGAATCTGTGGCCGTGGTCGTATCAATCTTGCTCCCCACAGGTATAAGGGACCGGGGCCGCGGTAATCGCAAAGGTGTGTAATCAAATAACGATTGTGTGATACGAGCCGAATATTTTTGGATGTACTCGTAGTGTATCGATTTTTGGGTATTTTTATTTTAGTGTTTCAGTATGAGGGTAATTAAATAGTCTGGTGACAGTGATATAGATAAATAAAATAAATGAAATAAAGAGATAGTTTTGTCTGACTTTTATAGCTATGTCCGTGTAGTGATTATGTAAGTTCAAAATCAGAGGGGCAATTCTTGTAATTTTAAGAACGTTCACAGTCATCACAGTCTCAATCTGTCAAAAAAAACCTTGAATTTCTCTACATTTTTGACAAGTTTTTAACATTGATTGTAGCTGAGATGAGATTGCCACTAGATTTTGATCGTTTTTAATTAGGGGAATTGGCCTTCAGATCTTTCAATTTCAAAATTGTTTATATTTTTTTAAATAAAAGTTACCAATACACGTGTTGTTGGAAACCTACATAATTGGAGACCGTATCTACCTCTCAAGAATCAATCATTGTTACCAAAGGGTAAAAACAATACATTATTTAAATATTTTTAGATTCATATGCATCGATGTTATACATCGACGGGGAGTTCGACGTAAGTACATCGATCACGGTAGGCGCGGGTCGTAGGACGCGTCGACGCGTATCAGCGTCATCCGCCTAATGACGACTGATGGGGCCCTTTATGAGGTTACCAACACCCCAACCCGCCAACAACGCTCTGCAACTAAAACAGTTACGCGGTCACGGGTTGATCTGTAGATATATTGAGAGTGGCAGGTGCTTCGCTCTACACAGTAATATTCTAAATAAATCATTATCTAGATAAATCATTATAATGCTTCATAAACTTGACCGATTCCAACTTGAACATTTCAAATATCCAACCGTCAGACACCAAAGAATAAACAATTTGTTGTACACAACGAAACTGGTAGGTAAGACTCATCTCGTTCAGTTCCACATTGATTATGCAGATAGCTCCTTTATTATGATCTGAGATGTTTAAGAAGCGAACTAACAAAAGCGCCGTCGAAATTGGTCCACTGGTTTCGAGATAATCGAATATAAACAATCAACAAACTCGCCCCCTTTGTTACATCAAAACGAATATTATACATTCCTCTCTCCGGTGGAAACATAAAAAACTGTACACACGAGTGTTATACTCGCTAAGTACGCTCGTAACTTCTTATTGAATCAGCTTTGAATCCCACAAAAAAAAAAACCGCGATACTGAAAGGTAAAAACTCTACCGGGAAAATTGTGGTGACTATTTTATCTTTTGCGGAGCTCTCAAGGAAAGTACGATTATGCTCGACTGGCTTTTATTCGTATTATCCTTTGTTCAACTGGATAAAAGACCATAGCTGAAACGTTTTCCGAAAAGGCGCCTCAAATAAATTAGGACGCACTTTTAAGCCCCGCACCATGTTTACACCCCCGCCTCCTGCAGAATAGAGACAACGCGGAGCAAGTGCCGATACAGACGCGAGAAAAAAACAATTTGCACGTCGCGATCGACGCGCGAGCGCGCATAAAAGAATAATAACGTGGATTGTACGAGGAACACAATTTAAATGGCGACAATTGGTATAGCAAATTGAGGAGTGACGCAGTCGGACCGTGCGGCGAGGTGGCGCCGCGGGCGGCCGCGCGCCAGCACGTTACAATGAAAACGCTCGTTCCTACCTCCGGAAAAGCCATTATGAGAACGTCAGTTGGCGAGTGAGAAAGAAGTCAAAACTTCGCCGGCAAACATGGAACTATTTACTGCTTCCACATTCGGCGACGTGTGCTTGGAAGTTGGATGCAATTTGTTAACCCTTTATCGCGAGTGCAGACTCGACTGGTGTGGAGATAGTGCACGCAGGGGGAGTGCGTGGCAGGCGGTGCGGCGGCACCTCGCGCTGAGCCACCAGGTAACTTGGCGGCTCGCCAAAGATCTGTTTTCCTGTTGTTGGCGGACAAACTCACAGATCAGTTTTTATCGCGCGAAAGGCCTTTATAGCCGACCGATAGGGGGCGCCTCCGAGCAAAATGTTTTCGCGACGCCGTCGAACACAAATATTATTGGATGGTTTTATGTATCGGAAGCATTACACGCTAAAAACTTTGGCACTCGACGTCGGATACGGCGACACTTAAAAACTGACGATAATGTAAAATGTGGCAGTACACTCGGCACTTGATTTTGCGATACGTCTTTATTTCTTATCGAATTGACAATTCAAAGAGTAGCGTTTCTAGGGACTCAATGGGAGTGGAAGCGTTCGTTCGCGGAATATTTACTCGTCAACTTAACAGGATAATTTGTCAAAGGTTCTTTGATGACAGCATTTTTTGTGTGCTTCGTGAAGAGGCGCCTTTTATATGTTTGGTAGACGTCAAGTAAAGTAAACAGGTCGTGTGTCGCGCACGTCTTCATGTGGCCTCTTCAAAAGAACATCTTTGTGCGAGCGTTCTCTTGTTTGTCAAGTTATTTTTTGTTGTGATATGAAAATAATGTTGTTTTATTAGTATTTTTTTCAGAATTGCATCTCAAACGAAGCTTGTAAAAATATATCTACAGACATACGTTGTGAAGTCAATGCCAGCTATCAAGTTCCCCTAATGTTTATCTAAGTTGGCCCACGTGTACGTCTGCGGGAAACTTGAGCAACTTGGTGTAAACATAGCAATAAATTAACGTTGCTAGCTCATCGGTTCTATCACCACGGTGGGCCATTTCAAACATTTTAAAGCACCTCATGCTGAGACAAACAGATTCCTTAAAATAAAATAATCCCATAGGAAGTAATATTTACAATAAGTAGAGGTTTTCTTGATGAGATTAGTTTTATTTATTTTTAAATATCATGTTTTTATTTACGTCATCGTCATTTGTTTTACCTTTATTTTTTTGTTGATCTTTGATGTTATAGCTAAAAGAAAACTTGATTTTTAGGGGGTTGTTTGAATGAGTTTTACTAAGTTTATAAAAGCAAGTCGTTTTCATATAATAATATGACTATCTAATTAATGTAAACATAATACTTATTGTAAAACTTTTTTTTTGTAAAGAGTTTCTTGCCCATTCTTCTCCATATTATACGAAACTACGATTTGGCGGGAGCGACTTGATTATTTATTATAATTTGTTAATTTTTCTTGTTCCTATCTTTTGATCTACAAAACTGCTTTTTATTTGTCTCATTGAAAAATACGATTTGACTTTGTATGACTTTCACAATTAACAACGCTTGTTATGACGACCTGACTTACAAGAAAAACTTAGCTACCCAGGTCAGGTTATCTACATACAATACTCTCTAAATAAAAAAGTGGCTCTGGCTGTGTCTAGAAATAAGTACTATGAGCACGGCTAGGTATTGTCAGAAGTAATAAGAGCTAATGGGACCATTTTGTCTTGTATTTTTCTTTTGTCAAAGACGAGTCGAGTCAAAAAGGTTCGTATCAATCTCACTAGAAAACATAAAATACATAAAGGACTCATGTCTGTAGGTATCTATCTATTTTTTTTATAAAACTTCAAAATAATTTGCTCTATGACTAGGCCTTGCCTGAATCCAAAAAATAACAATGAAAAATACTTTCACCGATACATCTATATTATTACACAAGGATGCTTCTGTCTGCGACAACTTTCCATAATAAATTCCGACCAATTGGAATGGCACATGAAATATGCGAAGATAACAAAGTTTCTAGACCTAGTATCTACCTAGACTAAATAGGTATCGCCCGAAGTTCATAATCAATGCCCTCGACGCAGGTATGAGTTTGTCTACCTATGTTGTGTATTGAAAATAATGTATGAACTTACTGGGAGGAATATGTTAATTTATAAATGACCTTTGTTGGTACGAACAGGAAGGTAATTACATACAACGAAGGACAAAATTACCTGAACTTTGTTGTGTAGATATAATTATAACCGACTAGCTGCGCCCCTCGGTTTCACCCGCGTAAGTCTCGATCCCGTAGGAATATTGGGTTAAAAAGTATCCTATGTGTTAATCCTGGTTATAAACTATTTGTGTGCCTCATACAAATCCGTTGAGTAGTTTTTGCGTGAAAGAGTAACAAACATCCATGTTCACAAACTTTCGCGTTTATATTATTATTACTATTTTTTATTTTCTTTTTTATATCTCGGGACCAATTATTATTATATTATTATTATTATAATTATTATATATTATATTATAATATTATAGTAGGATAGGATAGGATAGTAGGAAGTAGGATGGATGTTTTCAAATGAATTTGATAAATGAACTGTTTGTTCTAGAACATTCATCGGTTTCTTACTAAACTTTAAATATATCCGACGACCCTGGCTACTTCTCTCTTCTGGTGACCGTACTTGGCAAATTTGGTATATAAAGGTTCTGTTATTGTCAGAAATATTGAATAATTCCTTTAATTAATAGACAATCAGCCAAGTTCTTAACAGAATCTTCACGGTCGTCTATTTAGGTACATATTGTATAAGTCTATTCAAGAATAGTCACGACTGACAGTCTGAAAGGTGTTAGGTAGCCTGAGAATGTCTCGCTAAGTGTTTTATTGTTAGCCCAGCCCAGCAGAGTGACCCATTTCCATATAATGATTACACGTCAACGCGAAGAATAGAATAGTATCGTCGGTGACAACCTTAACTTGATGACGTCATTGAAAAAGGGGCGCGAAAAGTACGACCGTTATACAGCAACTTTTTTTTAGAGACCGTTTTTGGCAATGGAAGCAATACTTACATCCTATTAACGTTCGTATAAACTGGATTATATTTTCTTTATGACTACTTTGCCACAGTTTTGTGGGTCTGTGGTTTAGTTTTGTAGGTACTTCTGAGAATTTTATTGAAGTAAAGATTAGCTAACCGGCTCCCTTAACTTAAATTATATGTTAGCTAGAAGTACCAACAATAAAAAAAAAATGTATTCCTAAGAACAATAAAAAAAAGATGAAGGCTAACAACTTTTGCCTACAAAATAGAATAGGTTAAGCTATGCTAAAAGTAAGTTTTGATTAGCGAATACAGTCCTTTATATAGGCCAAATACAAATCAGATATGCCAAGCAAATACCTCTGTCGTCACATAAAATATTAATCACACATAACGTTCCACATAACTACATCCAAAACCCATCGCAGTATACGTGGTTGAGAATTCAATATTACACGGCGCGCTCCTTCGAATCTTTCATTTTAAAGTTGTCCGTATGAAGTTTACCGCGCGCTCCAACGTTGGAGAATAGTGGGCAATAGTGGGGAACAGTGGGGAAGACAGCTAGGAGAGAAAGGAGAGAAAGCTAGGAAAAACAACGTTCGATCTATTATAACCATATTAACGAAAGTGCTGACTGCAATTTTGTGTTATATGTAGAACTTAGGTGTATGTTTGAGAGGTCGAGATTCTGTGAAGATGTGGTAATTTTGGATTGAAATAGTGTAATGGGGTATGTTTTGAGTTACTAAGGACAGAGTGTCATTTGCGTTATTGAAACTCTTTCTGTGGAATGAGTGCCTTTTTCGTTTACTATTTTCACTATACTTGTTTCAGTAACAAATTCGTCTCAGTGTAAAAGATTTCCATCAGACGTTTTCCTCAGACTCTTATGCAACTAAAGCTATTATGAAAGCCACTATAAGCAAAACCTTTATAACTTGTAGGTAACGTTTGTTCTCACTTGTTCCTTCGAAAGCCAGAATTCCGCTACGTCTAAAATATTACGCGAATATTGGAAGTATTCGGTGCCTACCTAAAAAGGGTTCGTGTATTTTTACGTGTGTCCCAAGGGTCTGATGTTTCGACGAGAAATACCTCCCGGTATGCACACTTTTGCGCTACTGCCAGGTTTTTTCCAATTCGTGGCTTAACGCCTGTGCTGATTCAGCGAAGGTTCACGTCGCTTCAAAACATCGGTTCAATGAAGTCGGTACAATTTTTCATTCGATTTAGTGGATCTTATCCACTGACCCCGCTGCCCCGACCGCCCCGCGTGCCCCAACGGCCCCGAGTGCCCTCAACTGATAACAACTCCAGTGAAACACACCCTAACTTCTGTGACGCTCTTATCGCTACAATTTGTTCCCGCCTTTGAAATATCGTTGAAATTTTTGGCTTTTCAAACGAAAACATCACACTTACTGTAATAGGTAAAAAAATGCCGTCGATTAGGCCCTGAAAAATGTTTTATGCAATCAAATTGAATATTGATTTTGCTGTAGGCTGTCTGAGGACCAATGTTATTAGATTTTGTAAGTAATTTTTTATTCGAATTAATTTTTTATTGAATTGTCGTTTAATACCTTTCCATTTTTTCATTGCATGCAGTAAACGAAATGTTTAATTAGAGATTCGCTTGAAACATTTGGGTTTTTATTTCAGAATTTAGTTTCGAGTTAGTGAGTTTGAAATACCTGTATTAGTACCTACATAATACTAGAGTACGTAAGTAAGGCAAAGCAAGAGAATAGATAATGTATGCAGCAAGTCGTTAGTGTTAGTTAGTTACGACGTTTTACGTGTCAAATTAATAGAGGTTGGCATTAGTACTAGGTATTACTTGGTATAAATACAAGTCTGAGACGTATGGCATAGGCATTAGAATAACAGTAATATTTTATCGTAAGTCTGTAATAGCACCTTCTTACGAAAACATTACAATCAATAGCATAAAAGCACGAAAATATCTCTGCGAGAGACGGATAGAAATAAACTTAAGGACAGAGAATGGACTTCTTTGAAATTGGTGGCAAATCAATTTCTGAACTAAAATAGTCTATTGAAAAAACTCAATTCTATTTGAGAAACGAACCAAACTCAGAACCTTTCGCAGTATCTACATAATATGCTCAAAAGTCACATCTGCACCCCCCACACAATATTACAGAAGCAGAACCACCGTATCGTGTGAAACGGAACGTGAATTTATAAACGATTGAATGAGCTTTATTGGCTGTCTTATGAACTACAAGCCGTTTAAGATTTGCCCATTTTTCCGTCCGCGGGTAAAATAATAATAGCACACTGCAATAAACATTAGTGGATTACCTGACGGTATTGAATGAAGGTATTAGTAGTAATTATGATCGATATTTTGTACCTTTATTTTTTTTCTTTAGGAGTCATAGAATATTTTACGATGGAGTTTTGACAACACAGAGTATCACAAAGCAATCATGAGCATATCAATCTGCCCAGCCTTTTCCCAACTATTTAGGGGTCGGCTTCTAGTCTACCTACATCCTAATTGCGTAACACACTATTATATATATTGCTAATTCATTGCTTCACATTTTCGTAAAGTTTGTCTGCTCGACAACGTGAATAAGGCAATAAATGTTGTTATACTGTGAGCTATTGCTACTGATATTAGATCACGCAATTAGCAGTACGAAATACCAGTATTTTACATCATGAGCATATAGGTAAGTACACCAATTTGCGTATCCTGACTTATGTATAATGATCTATTAATAATGCAATAACGAGGCTCAAAATGTTCGATACGTTAACACACATTAACAAAGGTCTAAGTATTTTATTCCCAAAACACATGCCGAGCTGAACTACACTTATTAAAAGGCATCGCGCAGTTTCGTTTAATATTTAACATAGCCGCGCCGGCGTATCACTTAAAATAATAAGGATTTCTCGTTGGAGATTACGCAGCAACCCTCCAGAGGATAATTAATGTTATACCGTGAATATTAGCTTTTCAATTAGCCGTCTTTTAGTACCTCAAAATGGGTCTCGTGTTTCAGGGAGCGCGGAGAGGGTTATTTCTTTCGCCCGTTACACCTGTAAGACGTAACGCGATAGTTAATTAAAATCTGCTCTCTCGGGATTTGTGCGCGCTCGCCTGCAGCCTACGGGTTAACTCGACATTGTGCTTATTTGTTGTCTCGGACGTAGCATTGCGCTTCAAGCGTATTTACGTTGTAAATGTATTCTTGGGAAAAAGGTTATAGATTTTAACAGCTAGAGATTTCGAAGGCTAGCCTTGTTTAGATGTTCTTTTTTTTCGAGCTTAAAATTATTTATTTTATATTTTCGAAAAATATTTTAATAAACATTTGAGAAGGCTAAAACCTAAAACAGAGAACCTTGCGACAATGTCGTCAGAAAAAGTGTTACCAAGAATCTATTAATAATTTCTTATACCGAAACTTTTTCACACGTCCCAATAAAAGCCAGTGCTGCCAACAAAACAGCTTTCAGAACCGTTTTTAAACTGAATACGAATCGGCTGCTTTTGGTACAAAGACTGTCGCGCTGCCAAAGTTTATTAGGGACTTTAGCGTGGCGTCCTTTGTTTTACAATCAAGTTACATTAGAACAACGGGCCCATTGCAAACTCTTCAACAATGGCTTGTTGAAGTCGTTTTAAAACATTCTCCGGGTGAGTTTGCGTGTTAAAGCGGTGAAACGGTATTACAGTATTACGGTATTTACGCACGATTGGCCGCCCATAAACCGATGAAGACGGCATAACGTGGCCTTTACACGCGTGTGGGTAATACCGTAACTTATCGAAAATTGTAAGGTTAAGGTTTTGAGCTTGTCTCTAGAGGAGGTCTTTGTTTCGCGCAGTTTGCGTAATTTGAACGCGGGATCACGGACTGTACCTACGCAATCGTGTTTGGAAGGTTGATCTGTTTTTTTAGCGTTCATGGAAACAGTAACAAACAAATAAAAATGTTCTATTTGTATTTTAACCGTCTGTAAAACTTACCAAAAGAAGTGGTAGTAAACATAATTAATCTTCATATAAAGTATCAAATCAAATTATTTTATTTCACATAAACCTACATGGGCACTTATATAACGTCGTATCTAGGTGCACGGTTATAATTGGTCGTTTCCTATTGAGAAGAACCAGCAAGAAACTCCACAGTTACTCTTTTAAAAATAATTGGGTTTTACAATGTTTTCAAATTACAGAGGTATGGGAGGACAGCGTAGGTTTGTCAACAAGTACCAGGTACTTGATAAAATAAAATAACCGGCCAAGTGCGAGTCGGACTCGCGCACGAAGGGTTCCGTGCCATTGTCTATAAAAACGGCAAAAAACTCATGTCTGTTGTATGGGAGTCCCCCATAAATATTTTTTATTTTATTTTTAAAGTGAATATATAACTAAATATTCTGTGAATATTTCAAGCGTCTAACTGTTGCCGTTATCAATATCGAGCGAAAACGAACAAAAAATCACGTTTGTTGTATGGGAGTCCACTTAAATATTTATTTTATTCTATTTTTTAGTATTTGTTGTTAAAGCGGCAACAGAAATATATCATCTGTAAAAGTTTCAACTGTCTAACTATCACGGTTCATGAGATACAGCCTGGTGACAGACGGACAGACGGACAGCGGAGTCTTAGTAATAGGATCCCGTTTTACCCTTTGGGTACGGAATCCTAAAAATGGTCTACAGATCTAAAGTCTATAAGGCCTAAGGCCAAGGCCAGTATAAGTACGTAATTTAAATAATAAAATAATTAATCTAGCAAATGAATCAGGATGACGAGCACAAAAAACAGTTATACCTACGCAGTATGACCACAAAATCCGCGGATCGTGACATTTATATTAACATCAATTAAATTAATTTAAAATATAAATCAAATTACGCCACCATGTTTCAAATGTTGATTACTAACAGTGTAGGTACCTAAATTACATAATTAAAATTGTACAAAATTAGTTCGTATTATTTGATATTTAAAATTAAATTTGCTTTGAGATATTTCAAATATTATTAGATATTATTAAAAGTTACTAATTGTGTTAACTTTGATGTATTGAGTTAGCATCCAATTACATTAGTTTTGAATGATTAGAAATTGGCCTACTTGCTAGACTTTAGACGTTGCCATCACCCGCCGAAAATTGCAAAGTTTAGATTTATAGTTCTCTTTTTATTTCTACACCGATTCATTTTGATAAAAGTTCAAGATGAATTATTTAAATCGTTTTTAATTTTAGTAGTAACAGTGTAATGAAAGAAAAACGGTCTCAATTTCAATTTATAAGCCAGTGTATTTTCTGCCATACCACTTACGTAAGCGAATACAAAACAAAATAACCCTTTATTTATTACATTAAAATGTCAAACGTACACGCAACTTTTTATACAAAACGAGCCCACTTCAACCAATTTTAATTTCACTATACCGCGATACAAATCGCGCGTCTTCGCGTTTTTACCGCGCGAATCGCGATATAGATAGAACTGTCAGTGCAACGCGATAGCGATGGCGCGCACGCGATCGCCCGCTGTGTGGCGCCACTACCGAGGTAATGTCTTGATCGCTCGGCGGTAATCCAGCTTTATTTGTATGTTAATATTCAAGAAAAAAAGATTTAGTTAGTTGCAGGCTTTGTTAAACTTGAGAATCCGTACTACTACCCCCAATTGCTGGGTAATACTTTAATGTTACCTAGTAATTAGTTAAGTATCTTATTAACCATTATTTGGGACTGGGTTAATATCAATAACCTAAACCTTCAACGTTTTGACATTACCTACTTGCATGTTTCAATTAATAAAATAATAGAGTGGGGTTTCATAGAGACATGAATGTGTGAAAACTGGAATGTAAGTGGTTATGTTTAAAATATTACATTCACATTTATGTTTCATGAACTAGTTCATTTGATGAGAAAGCATTTAGAAGCCTCTCATATTGGAGTTCATAACATATCGCAACTTATGAACATCTCTTAATAATTAACTAACTGTTTCGACTTGAGAAGTTTAGTAGTAAATACTAACATTAATTTAGGGCAATAAGCACTTATCTTAGCGTACCTACTTATAGGTATTAAAATATTACATAATTAAATTCTGGTTTTTGTTAAGTGTAACTTTAGGTACTTTAAATATTTAATAAATTTTAAGCGTCTTTGGTAGCGTTTGCGAAATTGTTTATCGTTTTCGTAATAAAATATATTGAAAAAAAAAAAAAAAACTTTTTTTTAGAAAATTTTAAAATAATATTTTTAAACAGGACTCTTAAAATCAGAACAGCTTTCGTTCCATTTGGCACCTCGACGGCCGGACATTTAAACCTAAGAGCAACGAAGCGTCAAAAATGCGTGCATAAGAAATCGTAAAAGACATAAAAGCGGTTAATACGAAATAAACAAACAAGAAACGCCCCGAAAATCGATCCAATAACCTTAATCGCGTCGAGCCGCAATATTAAACGAGGCATAAAAAGATAAAGGCCTCACCACACGTATACTTTAAGTGTCTTCGCGTTGAGCGGCCCGTGCTGCCTTTAGTAGCAGTTTATAACTACTTTGCAAGCACACTGGCGTACACCAGCCCTTATGGAGGCAGTGAAAAGATATAGCGCCGACTTACGGCGCGCCTACTGAATACGAATCTCGTGTGAATGGTGCGTACCGATGGACAGAGTTATAGCAAATCGTTTGCTTTTTAATATTGAGTGTTTTTATGATAATACGAGTGGGGTTTTATCGATATCGGATGTGGCTTTGTGTGCAAACGTTGAACACCTCCACGTGTGCCTCCTGACTAGTCTGCTGAATGACTTTTCTCTTTATATATTCGATAATTCGATGGTCGTGTGAGTTTGTTTTGGTTTCACGATATTTTGTAAGCGCTCTTTGGGTGTCCGACTGAATCAATGTCTTGTTTTATAGAATATAAGATCAGCACCAGAAGTTTGTAAAACTTTTTCATATCGTTAACCTAAAAAAATATTCACACGTAATAAACGTTTAATTTAGAAAATTAAAACAGTTTATTAAATTAAAAAACCAAATTGATCATAAATGAATATGATGACTATTTGACCCCAAACTACCAGATTAGCATAACATAGACAAAAAAAAAAACAACAGCTATACAGGAAAATCTATATAAACCGTGGCTCAATCCGGCGACAGGGCCGGTATCTATTCCGGACAATTAACCGGACGGCTTGCCCGCGCCTTATCTTCAGCGGCAGCCCTTCTTAGCGTGAACTTAGCCACGAAATAGGTCAGTGCAGACCCTTATTAACACCTTTTGTACGAAGTGGGCTGTTATTGATTATTGATGGAGGAAAAACTTTGAGAATTGGGATATTGCCGATGAGAAGTGTGTTTTGTTTTGATGGTGAATTGTAATGGAATTGTTGGTTTGTTTTAATTAGTTTTGGGGTTATGTAATGATACTGGTGATCGAGCTTTTTACTTTTTTTCTGAAAGAATCAGTCGACCATTCAAAAGTACGCAATGCTAGGCATGAAATACAGATTACATTTTAAAAAGTGAACCTGAAATACCTACCGGGAGGCAACAGCAGAAAGTTTACGGTCACTTGTTATTCAAAAGCTTAATCGAAAAACACGTCGCAGCGCAAACAGGGAATTATATCGGAAGAAAACTTTACCGGGAAATACGTGAGTAAAAAAAGATTCAAAGCCCCAATGAAAAACCCGAAAATATCAGCTGCAAATTTTCGGGCACTAGTAGCAAGACCCAAATAAGAGAACTAGGTTACTTTCCGTTACAAACTGCACCGTATTTAGCTAATACAACTACCGGAGTTTGTAGAACAAACTTTGGGAACCGAGCTGAAATATATAGCCAGCCAGACAGTTGCAGTTGCAAAAACGTACGAGACAAGCTATTTAGTCAAATAGTTTTCTTTGCTGGTAGAGTAATTAATTAGACATAATGCTGGGAAATAGATTGAAAGTTTAATAGCGGAGTATCATTTAGATAGTGTAACGAGGACTGAGTGATAGCGGGTATTGCTGGCTCGTAATAGCGCGCGATAAATAGTGCGCTGAGTAGGTAAGTGTGAGACGGTGAGCGGGTTAGATTAGTAGACTTTTTTTTAAACCATGGAATAATGGGGAAGGCAACTGTCAAACGGCGCTGTCGGAGCAAGTTCCAAAAACAAGCTAATATTACAAAGCGTGAGGTGGTTTTATTTATACGAAAACGATTCGTTGTTATGTTCTTAAAAGCTCCAAAATTGGAGTCTACATTTTATTTTACCCGTAAGACCCTTAAAATTAGAAGATTGTGGCTGAAAGCAAGCGTAGTGAAAAAAAATGTAATTAAACAGAGTTCAAGGTTATCTCGGAAACATTTTGAAGAAAGTGATTACGAGGAAATAAGCAATAATAATTAAGGTTTTCAATTCTGACACTTTAATTTGATATACGAATAACAACGAAATAGGGAAATAAAACCAAACTCATGAATGAACACGAAATTAAATGAATGCACGAAATGTCAACCTTTGGTATAGGCCGTAGGGTAGCAAGCTATGGTCATGCCATCTACAAATAGCTTTGAACGGCCTCCACCATTGTTTTTGTCATTTATTACATTTGCCAAGTCATTATATATGATCAAACGAACTTCCAAGTGAAGTTCGATCATTATTATGATGAGTTGCTTCATTTGAAGATATGATTATAACAATGTAGTTTCCCTACTTACTTGGTAACTTCGCACGTATTTTAAAGATTTTTAAAACTAATTGACGTAATTCCGGTCTGACTGTACCTCGGTTGACACTGTGACGGTTAGCTCATTTTTTAGAGTCTTGTAACTTTATGAGTATGATATAAAACTTTCTCTATATCTGGGAATCTTCAAGCGTCGGGGAGGGAGGGTGATCATATCTTCAAATGAAGCAACTCATCATAATAATGATCGAACTTCACTTGGAAGTTCGTTTGATCATATATTATAACTCGTTGCTTCATTTTTCAGATATGATTATAACAATGTAGATGTTAAGAGTCAGAAAGTTTTGAAATGGAAAATAAACAATAAGGTTTTAAACATTATGGTTTTATTTAAAGACAAATCAGCTTTATAGTAATACTTATGTTTCCGTAACGGTACGTTACATTTACTTATTTCGAATTAACTTCAACGAATTAAACGTAAAGATCTTATCGATAACATGAACACATAAATAAACATTTCTGTAGTGTAATTGTATAATCTTATAATTAATTAATAGGAATTAATAATCAGTCTGGATGTCTGAGCGTAGGTAGGCAAACAGATCTGGCAAATTCGCCTTAAAACAAGCAAAAGAGTTAGATGAACTAGTCCACCCTACGGTTTTGCGAATGGTTTCTATATTAACTCCTGCTAAGTTTGCGGCCGAGGTTGACGCGTGCCGTGTACTGTGTGCGGCGAATACACTGGTGTCAATGCCGCTTTCTGAAAAGACTTGTTTGATCCATCTACTGATGGTTTGCGTGGTGGCAGGTTTGTGTGGCCGTTTATACGTCAACAACAGATTATTTGTATTCTCAGGTCTTATGTTTTTAGTTATAGAAATATAATCTGAGAGCACCGTAGCTGGACATATACGCGTATTTTCCCTGAAGTATGGCAGGAACAATATTGGCTGGTCTCTGCCAGGTGCGGATGTCTTTATGATGTCTGTTATGACGATTTTGATGCCACTCTATCAGAGAAAAGTATGTTCTCGAGTTTAATTAAAGACAGCGTCTGTACCCTGTGAGCTGTGCAAATTGCAAGTAGGATCACCAATTTTTTTTTTTTTTTGTAATTTTTTCGAATGATAGTTCGCTATTAGGGAACCATGTTGAAACATGGTTTAAAACCAATTGGGGATTCCAGGTGGTGGAATACTTGGGTTTTATGGGTCTCAATTTATACGCCCCTTTAAGGAGCCGTTATATAGATTCATTTGAACCAATATTATTGCCTACAAAGGTTGACAGGGCAGAACGATGAGAATTTAGACTGCCATATGCACACCCGTTATTAAATTGTGACGCTAAGAATGACATTAAAGCAGATTTCGAAGGGTCAAATACATTCATGCTGTTGATTGTACAATATTGCCACCACAGCTTAAGTGAGGTATTGTGCAAAGGGTGGTACTCCCTGAAATGAGATTGCAAGAGGTTTTTATTGGGGTTTAAGTAAACGACGTCGGAAACTATAAGATCTTGCAATAGTGGAAACCATGGCTGTGATGGCCAGTTGGGATAAACTAATATGCCGTGTGCATTGTCATCGATAATTTTTCTAAGACATTTTAATACCAAAGAAAATGGAGGAAAAGCGTAGAAGAAATATCTTTGCCAGTCTACCGTAAATGCGTCTACGGATACTGCGTCAGGGTCTTGTTTCCATGAGATGAATGTGGCTTACTTCGCATTATCGCGAGACGCGAATAAGTCTACTTCAGGTTGACCAAAATATTTTATAATGTCTTGGAATGCTTCATCGGAAAGTGACCATTCAGTATCCGGATTGACTACTCTAGACGCGGCGTCTGCTCGGTTTTCTTTGGTATTTACGTATGATGCATAAACCCAAAGGTTGCGCTGTTCACACCATTTCCAAAGGGACCTAGCCAAGTCGTTTAAGTGGGGGTATTGAATACTCCCCATACGATTTACATAACTGATCGCAGTGGTGTTGTCCATGCGCAGTAATATTGTGCAGTTGGTTGCATTACTGGCGAAGGACTTCAAACCAAGAAAGCTGCCATCAGCTCTAAGTAATTGATATGACGATCATTTTCTGAAGACTTCCATTTGCCATGTACTTGAGCGTTGTTGCAAACAGAACCCCAGCCTGACCTCGACGCATCGGTTTAGATTTCAATATCAAAATTTGGCTGCCGCATAAAGTTGCGAGCTGTATTAACGGTTGCTAGCCACCAGTTTAGATCCTCTAATATAATATTAGGTAGTTTAATTTTAGCTTCGTAATTATTGTTATGCTTAAGTAACGCTAGAAACTTCTGACGGTCTAAAATCTTAGTGTATACCCAAGCGTACTTAACGGCTGGGCTAGCGGCGACTAGAATACCGATAAAGCGAGCTAATTCACGGATGGAACATGACTGTAGTTTAGTAAATTTTATAACTTATTCGATAATGCTACGTCGCTTATCAGCTGGCAATTCTATACTGAGACTCCTGGTATCGTAACAAAATCCTAAATACTTGCAGAATTGTCACGGTTTTAACATACTTTTATCGTAATTGACAACAAACCCTAGAAACTCGAGTAGTTTCAAAGTTTCATTTACATTATTAAGACAATTTTCGTAAGTATTTCCAATACATAAAATATCATCTAAATAACAAACTGACTGATAACCGCGATGTCTGAGGTAAGCTATGACTTCCTTCATAACCTTAGTGAATACCCGTGGGGCAACGCATAATCGTTTGGATTATGCGTTGCCCCACGGGTATTCACTGCATGCAATTAAAGCCATATGTGTGAGTCTTTGCGTGCTGTTCGGTAGTCCTCTATTTTAAAATGTTCGCTCTTGATTAGCTTGTTTAAGGTTTTAGGTTTAATATAAAGCGGCTTTCGCCATTAGGTTTTAGTGTGAGGAATATTTTAGAAATAAATTGATCTTTAGTCACATTGCACTCTGAGATAGCCCCTAAAGATTTGAGTTTCATAATGGTTTTCATCATATCTGATTTCTCAGTATATGATAGGTTGTTTTTAGGTATTATTGATTGTTTTATATGTGTATGAAAAGGTATTGGATAACCATTTTTTAACCAATCAAGAACAACATTGTTATTTGTTATTTTTAGCCATCGGTCATAAAAGTGGGTAAGTCTACCCGCATGTACCTGCGTTAACGGTGACTGAGCGGGAGCCCGAGGTTTGTCCTGCGAGGCCGGGCGTTGTGACGGCTGTGCTGACGTCGTGTATGGACGGCGATTCCCCGTCGTCGTTGGCCTTCTGTATGCACCCCGCCCCCCCCCCCCCCCCCCCCCTGTTCGCCGGGTATCGAGGAGGCGGGTTCCAGTTTCCCTGGTAGGACTGACGGGTACTAGGGAGTTGAGGCGGTTTTGAAACCTTTGCCGTCTTTTTTATGGAAAGACCTTGCTTTTCAATGGCCTCGGCGGCTTTAATTTTTTCTGATAAGGACGAGCCAAACGGTGATTCATCCCGTTCCGACTCGTTGATGATGTTTATGAATGCCTTGTCCAAGCTAGGAGTGATTAATTTCACTCGAGCCTGCATTGCCAAGTAGTGCGAGTCGCAAAGTAAACGGCAACCATTGCTCAAGTGTTTCATAGCTTGAACCTTGTTTTCACTTTTTAGAAGTAAATCCATGCCTCTGTTGATGGCAGTGATTCCCGTACCTAACTGTTGTTGATACGCTGTGAGTGTCATGTCGCGGTTGCGAACCATGTCCGGTACTGCTGCCGAGATTTCAGCATTCAACTTGGGCGCTTGAAGGAGCCTACAATTGTCTGGTACAAGGTACTCTTTCAGTACCTTGTCCTTGTTTTCTTTAGGCATTCCTTCCTTAGCAAAGGAAGCCACAATTGCGATAGATTATCGTGAATGTTATCGCCGTAGTCAGGCGAGTCTGACGTGGATTCACCGAGTGCCGACAGTAGATCAGGGTCTAACTCAGGTTCCGTGCTGATAGTGCCGGTCAGCATTGTAGCCAGATTCCGGTACCGCGTCTTGTGGTATATCGGTTGGCACGGGTACTGGCTTCATAATGGCTTCATTATCATTGCCTGGGACCACATCAGGATCTTCGCTACCTAAAATTACAATTTGTAATCAAGGTTGTGAAGATAACAATTTTGAGGGTAGTGTAAAAATATAATTAATTGATTTTGCACGTTAACGTTACATCTGTTTTAGATTGTACGTATTTTGTGCTTGTTTGTCATCGTTAAAGACTCGCAGTCAATCCCGATGCAATTAGATATAAAAATATAATTAATTGATTTTGCACGTTAACGTTACATCTGTTTTAGATTGTACGTATTTTGTGCTTGTTTGTCATCGTTAAAGACTCGCAGTCAATCCCGATGCAATATTGAAGTTTAAGTTTTATAATTTAGTTTTGAACAATGTCAAAGTTATTGACTCGCAGTCAATCCCAGAGCATTAACAAAACTGATATTTTCACTATTCACTTCTAGATCACCAACGAATTAAATATACCTTTGCTTACCTTCATCATCCGATGACGATTGTAACGGTCTTATTATTCGTCTTTCTTTCTCTTCAATTTTTCTAATTTTCTTGGCGTAGTGATCAATTTTTGATTGCGCGCTTCTTTTTGGCATGTTTGCTGAAAGGGCGCGTGCGATAGCTACCGCGCACGAAAAAGGAATGAGCTAACCGTCACAGTGTCAACCGAGGTACAGTCAGACCGGAATTACGTCAATTAGTTTTAAAAATCTTTAAAATACGTGCGAAGTTACCAAGTAAGTAGGGAAACTACATTGTTATAATCATATCTGAAAAATGAAGCAACGAGTTATAATTACAAAAAGCTTACTAGTAATTTAGGAAATTGTGTGAAACCACAAAGTATCTGCTTAAAAACAAATTTCTAAAGGCTTCTTTTTGTCTCAAGTTGACATCCTATACAGTCTACTTTTCTTTTTTTTTATTAACTACTAGCGGCCCGCCCCAGCTTCGCACGGGTGCAATTTTTTTTCTTTCGTACAAACCTTGTCCTGACAATACCGAACAGAACAAAAAAAGAATTAGCGAAATCGGTTCAGGTGCTCTCGAGATTTGCGATTAGCAACACATTTAGTGATTAATTTTTAAATTATAGATGTGGGTAATTTCTTTGTATCAGGTACAAAGCAAAGGGGACCGGGAATTGTATCAATTAACTTTAAAAGTAAATAAAAAAATTGGTGTTTTTATTTTAAAATTACGACAGTTTATCTACTTGGACCGCAACCTAATTCATGTTCAACGCACGCAATGCCACAATTTTTTAGCCTCTCACCATTTAAAAAAAGCTCCCTTAAAGGTTGATAACAAAATTAAAACAATGCAAAAAACCCCTAAAGGGCTCTCACCTAAATTACTATCAACACGAACTTTAAATATATATTTGAAAGTTGAGACAACCTTATTTTTGGAAGAGTTATAGTTGAAATTAATTGCAAGCCATTTATTTTTGGTTGCTTCGTTTCTGATTTGAATATTGATTGAGTTATTTTTATAATGTAAATAAATTATAAAGCTGTTTTAAGTGTGCTTGCTGGGCCCCAATTCTGTATGGTAATTATTATTCTCCGCGTAATCTTTCCACGTGCCAACTACGTACGGTTGTCAAACGTGGTATTATTATTTTGACGGTCCAAACAACGCCAACTTCGCGTTTTTGTATTGTGTCATAGAGGATACCTTAACTGGGTCTAGTTTTGTAAGTTAATCAATCCAGATTAAATATTTATGTAGGTAACTTTAGAAAGCTTTGTTGCAATATTGACATTGTTATAAAACAGTACTAATGTGTTTTGCATATTATTAAAGTAAATACTTGTTAAATTTTCCAAATACGCTTAATAGATGTGTTTAAGAGTGGTTCTAGTAATTTTTTTAATTAATAATATAAAAGATAAATGGACTGTTATTTATTACCTAATATAAAATCTAAGAAACATGCACTGGCCACTATGAGATTTAAATTGGAATGACACTGAGACGTCTTCTGTTTTCTTGTTTCGTGTGGGTTGTTTCATCTTTTGTTTTTTTCTTTTTGGTACTGACCAATCGTTTCTTGTTTTCGTACTTTCGAAGTTTAAAAAAATATACATTCTGATAAATAATAAAACTATGTGTAATTTATTTGTGATTAATTCTTAAAAACTACACTTATTTCTGAAGTTTTCATTTGAATTGAACCCATTGCGAAGTATGGTATTTTTAGTATCTCCATAAATCTAGACATACCCAAATTAAACTAATTCCGACACCTGCATCTTTTACTACCCACAAATAAACGAGAGCGTCCATCTTGAATTCGGCATAATCCCGCGCCTCGCTCAGCGAGTTATTAATTGCTTCAATAATATGCTAAAACAGGCCCAGTCGTTACGTGGTAACGTGCTTGTTATTGTCCGACATTTTTCTTAATTTTTATACGTAACGTTTGCTGGGAATGCTTTGGTTTATATTATTGCGCTCCGGGGACGGGTCGGTGATATAATTTAAGGACTGTAAAGTAGAAATTTAACAGAATTGCGGTTGTTTTTTAAAGTAAAGGGTAGTCCCTATTTCTGTTTCATAGGTATAATAAGTTGATGTGATAACTTAATTCAATTAAGGCATACAACTAAAATACCAAAGGATCAAAATTTTTCCAATGTCCAAAGACACGTTCTAAAAGTGTTGATCCTCGGCAATTGATTTAAATTTTTAATTATGCTTTAAAACAAGTGCATTTTATTGTGTTACAGGACTTAGTGGTGAATTTAGTTGATTAAATTAGTTACAATGTAACAGATCTTGCCTATTAAAGGTTTGAACATATTACTTTTTACCTATTAAATGCACTAGTTTTTATGTTCTTCCTAGAACAAACTTCCTCGGTTCCCTTAGTATAAATGTATGCTAAATTACAAACACGTCGTGTTATGTTAAGTGTGGATGTATGAATGTGCACTAATGTCTAAAGTCATTACAAATTTACATTTCTATTCATTTCTTAGAACGTTTAAAGTAATGAACAAATAAAAAACATTGGATTTTCCATAACAAATTACGAATTAGTTCAAGTTTTAGAATCTTTAACTCTTGATATAATATTCTACTTTTTAAAGACATGCATTTAAGTTGAATGGTAGGTGATTTTCTATCCCCAAATGGTTCGGACCAAGTACTTTATTAAAAGTACACCAACGGTAACTTGGTGCAGTTTCAGATAATTAAAGAAGAAGAAAAGTGAGCGCTGAGTTACAGCGGCCACGGACTTGTAAGTACTGAGTGCGTGTACGTTACTACCTACGGGAACAATTTATAAAAAACTAGAATGGTTCTTTATTTTCTATGAAACCATTACTATAATCAATCCTGGTGTAAGTAGTTATAAAAAGTGGACAGTGTTGGAATTAATTGATATAATGGTGGTAATCAGGTCATGGAAAATGATTTTGTTTGCTTAAAATTGCGAGAAACCACAAAAAAGGTCTTATGCAGAAAAAAATAACAAAGTAGATACGAGTAGCAGTAGCAGGAAAATTAAGTTATTAATCTGAAAGTTAGTATGAAAAATAATTCTCTCACACAGAACCTCATAAAAACGTACAAAAAGAACAATATGCTCACTCCCCACTACCATCAACCACTTTTATAGCGCAGCTAAGATTAATCTATAGAAGCCGTGTAAAGCTGTGTACACACAGCGTTGCAGCCGTGATCGCGATGAGAGGTGGCTGGCGACCGTAAAAATAATGGGCGGCTTGCGATCGAGCGTGTGTACTGGCTCTGTTTAAATCTGTAGCTGAGAATGTGTGCCATTGCTTGTAGTACAGAGGCCAGCACATCAAGCTACCCCAATCTGTCAAATTTTCCCAATTGAATATGAACCTTATTCCTTTGTAATAAATTTGAAAATCTATCAAAGAAATTTGACAGATTGGGGTAACTTGATGTGCTGGCCTCTGTACATTGCCGTTTTAGTATAAAGTTGATTGAAAATAGTGCCAGTATAGCTGCCAATGGATTTAGCATGCACATATTTATACTTTATTTATATTTTGCAGCTTATGTTGTGTGCCTTTTAGTCTGTGCTAAATATATTTTCTTTCTTTCTTTAATGATTGAGTTATTAAGTCCGATTAGAACAGCCCAATTGGAGTTGTGTTTCTAGAACGGCAAGCGGAGCCTACGCTGGAAGGAGACGATCACCGGGTGGCCTGTGTTTTGAAGTAAACTATGATACGCGGATGAAGTTGGTTGAGTCATTGATAACAGACTAATAAATATGATACACTACTCAGTAAGATAACAATGCAAGACGCCCAAGATACAAAAATAGTAACTCAACAAGTCATAGGTAGGTTCTTCTCCTACATAAAGCCTATATACTCGTATGTACTCCCTTGCTAATAAACGTTGTATAGCGTCTGTATAGTTAAACAACGCTTTGTCTTCTTCTTTCGAAAGTAAAATTACTGACGACTGAAAGAGAGAAATCGGTGTGTAGTTATTCGTCTGATATAATACGTGTGTTAGTAAGGGTGATAGTTTTTTTCTTCTATATCTTTTACTCGTAAGTAGGTACAGCAAGCTTCCTCGAGTTCCCCACGTCAATAACTTGACGTAGTGTCATTACGTTGATGGAATAATTTATTACTTCACATTATGAGGCTGAATAAAGATCGCCTTCCATACTTTTATTATGAGAATAAAAGAAAATATCAAACTTATCTGTCGTAGTATTTTGTTGTTGAAGTTAGATGAAAGTCAGCAATTTTGTTGCCTAAGAACTTTTAGGAAAAATACAGGTGAAGTGAAGAAACCTGATATTTCTTTTATCCCAGAAATGTAGTAAATAATAGTAAACAGCATAAAATATCACGTTTTTTTAAGATGTGGCTTACGTATGGCTTCTTATATCTCTTTTTAATATGCTTAGGCTAAGTGTAGGTTTTCTTCGATAGTGCAAGGAGTGGAAGTCGACCTTGCGACCTTGCATTCGCCCTTAACCATTGTCATATTTTAATTAGTACTAGCGGCCTGTACCAGCTTCGCCCGCGTGCATTTTTTTTCGAATTTCCGAAATTCATACGGACCTTTTCCTGGCAAAACCGAACACAACAAAAAAAGAATTATCCAATTTGGTGCAGTCATTCGGAAGTTATGCGCTTACAGACATTTTGGCGACTTTGTTTTATACTATGTAAGGATCAGGATTAGCCTGTGACCGCAGTCTGTTGGCGGTCATGATATCAGAGGGGCAATTCTCGTAATTTAAAACGTTCAAAATCTAGTCGCAGTCTCATCTCAGTGACAAAAACTTATCAGAGGTATTTTTGAAAGATTTAGATTGAGATCAGACTGTAAACGTTCTTAAAATTACGAGAATTGCCCCTCTGATATGCCATCAGTCACCAATATTTGCGATCTCCGTAACTATTTTATGAGAGCAAGACCTGCCGGTGTATTCTAGAAAAATCTCACCATAAAAATTAGGTGAACTGAGCTTGAAGTGAGCGAACTGTCATTCCAGTTGATGCTAGAGATTGACACTATTGATAGCTCAGTTCACCTAAGTTGTCACGTTGAGATTTTTACAGAATAAATCGGCTGTTGCTAGATAAGTCTATATTCAGTCATTCACGTCTTTAGTCTTTTACAACTAACTATGTTTGCATAAGTTAACCACAAACTGCTAATGTTATTTTAAATAATAGCTATGTCCACAATCATGTTCAAAATGTGGAAGCGAACGATACGTTTAAAATGATTAGACTGCATTTTAAATTACACGGAAGTATTTCTTCCACTTTTTCCTGTGGTCAGCACGTAACTTTGTAATGGATATTGTGTATGGTGCTATTATCGCTCACGTAGATTCGTTTTGGGATTAGAAATTGAAATTATACGAGTACGAGTATAAGTTAATTTAGTAACAAATTCTTTAGTTTCTGCATGGTTACGGTTATATTTTTAAGTTTTTTTTTTGCTGGGATATAGTTTTGACTGATGCGGTGGGGTGAGAGCCAAATAAGACTAGATATTACTAATAGGCTAATTCTCACGACACATGTTATGATTAATTTAGCAAATTCTTTGATTCGTTTAAATAAAATCTAAAATCCTTCAGAAACATATTTAATATTGGGGTATTTTGTTTGATTGAAACGAAATCTTCCATAGGTTTCATTTGAGAAATCATAGAACGAAACCGTTGAAGTACACCTGATATTAAATTCATATAAATATTAAAGACTTGTTGATACAAAGAACATATAAGACGCAATATGTTTACCTAATAAACGACTTATATTTACATACATCGTAAGAAAAAACACTTTGGAGTGACGCAATAAAAGCATGGAAGCCCCTCTGTTTAAATAAGCCAACATCAAAGGTGGCTCAAATATTGCCTTCTATTGAACTCAATGAAACAATTTTATGTATTCACTGTTTTCTCGTTTATATATTACTTCGAAAACAGGTTCTTCAAAAATAGGTTTTAGCAGTAAAAACTACAGAAAGTACCTTTCATCTTACGTAAATAGTACGTCTATATCGGCTAAATGTTTGTTTATGCAAGTATATACAAAGCATGTTTATACTCCTGACCTATTAATCAATTTCAATTATGAAGAAAAACAAACTCCGGCATCGCAGCATAACTTGCCTAATAATGAGATTCGAAAAGTTCCAAACTAAAGTACCTACGAATAATAAACAACGCCTAATAATATTCCAAACATGATTATGCTATTAATTCTAGTGCTATAAGCAAATCGATTCGAGTAATCGAGTCAGTCGAGTAAACACAATCGATGCGACTCATCGCATTCAGATCACAAAGTGGATTCCAGTTTTTAAACGTCGCCATTTTCGGGATGGGGCAGGTGATCGCCGGCGTAAAGTGATAGGTGCTCCATCTAATCTGCCGAGCGGCAGCTCAATCTTGTCTTCAATCGAATCTCCTTGATTGCGTCAAGAGCCGATATATAGGGAAATTTCATCCGTGCGCCTAATAACATTGACACGACGCCGATATCTGAGCGAAGGAAAAAGCCTTTCTTTTAAAACAATGAAAGCAAACATGAGACTTCACTTTATTACTCCGTTTGCAGCAGACTTTAATTAATTAGTGTAAGTGCCGGTGAGTCTCGGGAGATTGGTCATTAATTAAATGGGTCTTTGGCTATCGATCTACTGGCAAACAATACACTTTATTACTTTTATTACCCATTTCATTCGCTGTCTACCGGGCCGTGCTGAACTGCGGTTGCGTTTTACTATTAATGAGCGGTCGACGTGGCTGACGTAGCCAAGGAGTACCTATCTAATGGACAATGTTTTCTTTACTTTCTCTGTACATTGTACAAAGTTATATATTCGATAGCAATTTAGTTGGAAGGCTGTTCGAACGTCAGCGAGGGTAACACAATCAAGGTTGTAGAGTATGGATTTAAGTGAATTATAACAGCGGCATGTTATGTTTTGCTTGTCGTAGTAATTACTTACAAAACAACGTGTTGGTACTGAAAATAATAATATAGATGTAGTTTCATGTTTCATGAATAATATATTATCTTTGTGGAATAGCATAATCAGTCTCGTTCCCACTACTGGGAGAGGGAGTGGGCCATAATCCACCAAGCGGGCCCAGTGCGGGTTGATGGATGTCACATGTCTAAGAATTTTTAGGTTTGGGACATGCCGGTTTCCTCACGATGTTTTCCTTCACCGTTTTGAGAGCAGTGTTGATGAATTAATTTACACAAAGTAAAGTGCCTGCCTGGGTTCGAACCTAAGACCTACAACTTGTAAGTCGCGACCTTTTCCATTGGGCCACCACTGCTGTCTTTCTATCACCTACCTATATTTTGTAAGTATTCAATTTAATTTCAAATTAGATTAGATTTAATATTTTCCTAGTTCAATATTGAGGAAAACGAAATAAATGAAACCTACATTGACCAGAATATATTAAACTGTTGAAAATTATTCATAATCACCGATAATGTTACCTTAACGATTGGGTTATCGTGAAAACCAATAAATGCGGAGGATATCCGTTGAATTAATTTTATAACATTTAAATTTGATGGCGTTCACTTTTAAATATTCATTTGGCCATTAAAAGTGTCCATTAAGGCAAATCGTGGTCACCGGCCGTTATTAAAAATCGCCGGGGAGTGCTAATAATGTGGCGGTTGATCGTGACACTTCTCGTTACGAGGGATATTGTTCTTGTGTTACGTCCATTATAGAATCCTCTTTTTTCAACGGAGGAGCTTTACACCAGAGGGGCAATTCTCGTAATTTAAAGAACGATCACAGTCTGATCTCAGTCTCAATCTGTCAAAAGTACCTTTAGTTTCCCTAAATTTTGACAAGTTTTTGACATTTGTTTGTCGCCGAGATGAAACTAAGATTAGATTTTATATCGTTTTAAATTACGAGAATTAGCCTTCTGGTTCCTCTTCTTTCACAAGAGGATTAGTAGAGAGAGAGAGAGAATGTGGATATTGTTAGTAAAAGTTCCAATCACCATAGAGATCAATCACGAACATTGTATGAACAGTAACAGGCTGTATGATAAAGTAAAACGAGCGTGAACAAAATAAAAAATAAAAACTTGTGAAAAAATAAAAACACGCGCGAAAAGCATTCTGCTTTTGTTCGTAATTGTTTAACTAATCAAATTAGGATTTCACTTGTTTTATAAAAAACGAGTATGTCTTCCTCAAGTAATTGTATGTAAATAAATAAATGTACTATTCTTATTCATAAGTTGCACTTACAAATTTTTTCATAGAGGGTGATAAAAAGTAGAGTGTCCACCTCGGGAGCAACACTATTTTAAGGTCAAGTGACGTACTTTGAATCCCTCGCTGCGCTCAGGAATCTACTTTAAAAACCCTTGCTCCGCTCGGGATTCTACTCTAAAAACCTTCGCTCCGCTCTGGATTCAAAGAAACACTCCTTCAAAATAATTCAAATCCACCTTCAAAATAGTTGTTTGCTCCCTTGGCAAACAGTCTACTATTTCTTACTTAGGTATAAGTACTTCGATTGCAATACTAATGCAATAATCATAATATAACCATATGTTTTTAATACTTTAAACAACATAACATCGCCCCTGTAATCCTCGAAGGGTTAGGCAGAGGGGTACTTATAAGGTACACCCACATTTCGCCAGTCGCCTCCTTCTGCGAGGAAGTGATGGTCGTGAAGGAGGCGGTAGAAAAGGAGAGGGAGGATACAACCTCTGTAATGGGGGCGAGCCTATTCAGCATCAACCGGGCACAAATTCAAACTCCGGGCTGCTACTGAGAAATCTTTGATGGAAAAACCCCTTTATAAAATTAAAAAATCAAATATGCTCAGTAGTTCAAGGGAACCCTTATGAGTGCGAGAATTTTCACAGATTATTCGCTGCCAAGAAAACTTTTCCTCAATTATATTCTCATATGCACTTATAACAACTAGCTTTCCAAGTTACCAACTACCGCCTTCCTACTCAACTTCTGTTTCAAATAATTCTACAGCCACTTTAATTCCATCTTATTACAGATTTAGAATGCCAATTAGGTACAATATTTCTCCATTAGCAGAGTGGAGACGGAAACACTATTGGGAGCTTGGCAGGATGCCTGCTACCTTCGTCTGTTGCGGTAAAAATATATTTTGGGTCAATTGCAAGGAGAATGAGTGTCTCTTGGAGACCAAGTCTTCGCAAGTAAGGGACTAGTTGTATATTTTTTTCAAGATTATCAAGAGTATACAAAATTATTTTCGTCGTTGCTATCTGACCCCATTTAAATGAAGTGAAAACTTTCCCCTATTATAGTCTTCTAAGAAATAAAATACAAAGTTTATGTTTAGTGTTGTGTTGATATTTTGTGTATTGTTCTTCTTATACTTTGTGGAAAGTGCAAATGATACAAAGTTGCTGTTTTGAAGCGGAAAGTGTGAAATATTTTACTAAATGTAAGAGGAAGAAAGTATTTTTCGTGGGAAGTTGTTTGTGCGTGCGTCAAATAAAGTTAGTGAACCGACTCCAAGGATATTGTTCCCGCAAAAGATTTAAACTGTGTTACAGTGTAATGCTATTTTATATATTATTTGCACAAACTTGGGAAACTGCGTCTACTTTCCAAAAGACCCGTTGAAAATATCTAAATGTTTTTATAAGTTTATCATTTTCTGCAACTACCCCATTTAGGCACAATAAATAACTCATCCAACTTTGTACCTTATCATCAACAGAACCCCTAAATCATAACCGAAAACTCCATATAATATTCTCAAACATTTCTCAGTGACAAAGAATACGTTTTGTGAGTAATTTCCCGGGGAAAGCGGAGCCGGCCAATGTGATAACTGCCCATTGAGAAGGGTTACTCAGACAGTTCCGGGCCACAGAATACATAGGTACAGAAGGTCGGCTTCATACAACAAACGGCTACGCATTCAAACATAGACACGCGTCTACGGTGACTGACATTTGTTTGGGATCGTCTTACATAAGCGTCTATACAGGGAAACATCGACGCTCAATTACAGTTTACGCAACGATGTATAGACGCCAGCTCATCAAGCTACTTCAATCTGTCAAATTTCTTTGATAGATTTTCAACTTTATCGCTAAAGCATAAGGTTCAAAGTTGATTGGGAAAATTTGACAGTTTTGGGTAGCTTGATATGATGGCGTCTGTAGAAAATTGCCTAAACCTACGCGGTCAAAATGTATAGAACAGCAATTCTTAATTTTTAATAACAGACGAAATTTTTTTTTGTTTTGGGATTAAGAATCATATACTGAATCAATGGTAGGTCCTTAACAGGTAGCGCGTCGATGTCCCTGTCACACTGTATGTGCCTGTTTTCGCTCATTGTACGGAGTCGGCCTTCTGTACTCATCTGTTATGTCAGTTCCACGTCGAGTACAATTGCAAGGGAACTCTGACTTCACCGATTTTATAACCTGACGAATGTTTCTTTGAAGGCGATGGTACATTTCATGTATATTTCCTCGATTAACTTTGTACTGAGATAATTAAAATCACGGTTTATTACTTTAGATAAGACTTTATGTACTGGGGTAATTATTTTGTCAAAGTTCTTTGTTAAATTGCATGTATTTTATTGTTGGTCTACGATAGTTGGCTGTGGGTTCTAAAAGAAAATTGAGTGTGTTAAATAAAGCTGAGATACAAGAAAGAGTTGATAAAGTGATCGAGTTCCCGATTGAGGTTTTATCCATCTGACAGCAGCCGTAAAAGATTTGTAAGATGACTTGGCACTTTCTCGAGAAGGGCGCGAGTTTTGGAAGAAGATTATATCGACGGTAAAAAGGAAGTTGGGCATAAGCGACGTTTTGGTAAAAAATGAGTTATATATGCCATCCAACGTAAAATTTTCCGCTCTTTCGAATGCGCTTACTCCCAAGGCTCTACGATGACTTTTTTGGCGTTTATGCTCTAGCAAAAAAAATCCTAAATGACAAAATACGTCAGTTTTTCTAAAATTTAAAACTTTGAACGGCTCTCCTGAACATTTCATTTTTTGTCACTTATACCCTATTTCCTCTTAACCGTCGATATTCTGTTGGCGTAAAAGGTCACATTGACTAACTAATTCTGGCAAATCTTCTAAGGTTAAGCGTTTAAAGCACTTGCAGCGTCGGATAAAGCGGAGATAAGTCACGTTTAAGTTGTCAACGAGAAAAAATAGTCTAATTTCAACGGCGCATAGTTTATTCACAAAATTATTACTTGGTTGAATAGCAAGAATTTGGAAGTGCGAATTATGCAGTCAGGTAACAAAGGTAATTTCGCTTGTTTTAATTTTATTGTGGCAGTTAGAGAATTATTCTAGAGTGAATTCTATGTCCTCTGAAGAAATTTCTCTATATCCATGACACAGACAATAAATCTATAAAAAAAAGATCTAATTAAAAAAACACCTTTATAATTTCTCCAAATGCCTGCAGGCGTTCCCGCTTACTTTAACCTCTTTTCTTAGCTTTAGATGGTCCTCAAATCAATTATAAGAAGTCGTGTTTGTCCGTGTTTGGGCCTCAAGCGCATGTTTCCTGAGCTTGTAAAGACCTTTTCAAAGGCCTTGTATTGAGTGCGGTTGAAACGTTTCGTTCAAACGCCAGTAAAAGAGATTACGGATGAGGAGTTCTCTCTCTTTTGTTTGTGTTGCATGAATTTTTTTCCTCCTTAATTTCTTTTGGTTTTAAGTGTTTGAGAGTGGTGGGTAATGGGCGAATCGATTTTTGAAGGAGTAAGTAGGGCAGGAAATTAAATGTTGTTTTTTTCTGTTTTGAAATTTTGAAGTGTTGCGGCTTTTTGATGTGGTAGGGAGATTTTATTTCGAGTATGTTAACAAATTGAAACAGACTAAGTAAATCTTTATTTTTTGTTTTCTTTCTGTAAATTGGTTTTAAAAAGCGCTTTTAAAGGTAAAAAAAAATAAGATGTGGTCGAGAAGTATATCCCTCAACAACAAAATATCTATCTATCTAGCATCAACATTCCTGAACCTGATTCTCATTTACACATTGGTCTAAGCATAAAAAAGAACGGGAAATCTCCAACAATACCAAAAAGTAATCCTTCACCTTACAAAACATTCCTCTTACATTATATAAAACCAATCAAAAGTCTACTTACGACTTATACGTATGCGTATAATAAAGGAGTCTCATACGGATAGTTGGAGGTCGCAACTCCAAGCGGTGGTCTAATCTTAGAGGATAATCCGCTATCAATGAGACGTGAGAGCCGCCGGGTATGTGCCTCGCACGCCCATCGATCTGCAGACGTATGTAATTAATATAACGGGGCCTTATAGGAAAGATATGTTGCGAAAAAAGGAATATTTTCTGGGAGTTCAGAAGGCCAATTCTCGTAATTTAAAACGTTCAAAATCTAGTCGCAGTCTCATCTCAGCGACAAACAAATGTCAAACACTTGTCAAAATGTATGTAAATTAGAGGTATTTTTGACAGATTGAGACTGAGATCAGACTGTGAACATTCTTAAAATTACGAGAATCGCCCGTCAGATCTAAATTGTGGTACCTAACGATAGATTGTCTTTTTTTGTTTTAAAGGTAAAACTTTAGGTCAAATTTTACCCTTTGTTAGAGGTTAAATATTTGAAGGGGTACACAGAATATTTCGTTTTTGACAAATTTTAATGAAAGAACCGTCATAACTTTGTCTGCGTACGTTTTATTTATCATGCAATGTATATGAGCCAGATTACATTCACAACTTGACAAATAAACGACGTTTTTTACCCCTATATTAATCTACGGAAGTCCGAAAACATGGCAACCTGCCGCAATATCAAGGCGATTAATTGCCGCTTTTAAAAATACTCATTTGGCAAAAAAATCGCATAAATTGCTCATAACACCCCCGCCGCGTTGAAAATGTTCGGGACGAGATTTTAATTACAGAAATATTATTAAGTCAGTCGTCGAATAAAAGCAATTTAGGGGTAAAAATACGAGCGACCACGGACGGGACAAAGGCCGAGATTTCCATATATAAAAAGCATAAATAATTTCGATTGTGGCCACCGAACACATAAATATAGTAGTACGTTTTGGCGCCCTCACACGTGCGCAAACAGCCGGGAGTCGCGCAAATAATGCGAGTGTCACGTGAGGGGCCCGGGGCCAAGAGGGGCGGAGGGGTCGAGGCTTCAGGACTTGAGGCACAAGGCTGTGGGGGGGAGGGGGATCCTCGGACGAAAAATAAATAAGTACACAATCTCTGGCGCACAAATACACACATTTCGGCGGTGTAATGTGTTTGCGGTGCTATAGAAAATTTTATTTTGTCATGTGACGAAAACGCGTGTTGTCACAGGGATACTCGAATTATGTGACGTTTGTTGTGACAAGAAATCGGTGGGATATTTTCGGGTGTGCTACGATAACATTGGGAGAATCAGGATAACATAATCTGGACGAACAACGGCTCAGTTACGAAAACACTGTCGAATTGGGATATCATAACAGTTGTTTGGTTAAAAATGGGAAACTTTTTCTTCGAGGAAAAGAAAAGACAATCAAGATACTCGTATGTATTTTAGTGTCCTATAGCATTGTTTCAAATGAGATTAGTCGCAGCATGGTCACATGAAACAGCATCAATGTCAGCAAGGCACAGTTATTTACAAAATTAATCACAAACTGCCCTGAAATGTAGTCCTACGCAATCACTTTCGTGATACACAAACGCAAGTCAAAGTTGCTCACTATATACGTCACAGATAGGCACACATCTTCTAAGGAGTTTCTCCTCTTACGGTAGTCTGTAGGCCTCTCAAGCCCCACCGGTCGGCCGCGTTATTTACATAGGAGCCTCTCAAATCCGTCTGTTTGTTCTGTCCGTTACAAGGCCGGACAGAATCGGAAGTAATTAACTTTACGCTTAAAGCTAAGTGTACTCTCAACTTAATCGTGTTACGTTGAAATGTAGGGAAGTTGAAAAGCGTGAGTTTGGAATTCAAAAAATGTTAAATGGAAATTATTTTTTTTGTTTCTAAAGCTTTCATAAAAGAGCGGTGGCCGCAATTTACGTCACTGAAACGTTATTTATGAAAGTAAGTTGGTGTGTTTTTCTAGAGAGGTTCCGTAACTAACAAGGAACCCTTATAGTTTCGCTATGCCCGTCTTTCCGTCCGTCCGTCCGTCTGCTGCAGCTTAGCTCAGAGACTATTAGTACTAGAAAGCTATAATTTGGCATGGATATCTGCACAGAAATAGGAAATAGGACTGTTTCGTTTACTGACAAATTACTAACACCTTTTTATTTTTCTTTGTGTGTATTTTAACCACCCTACTAAAGATTTTTTGTTTGTAAAAATGTATGGACGTATGTCTGAAATAAATATATATTATTATTATTATATTATTATATACATATTAATCACATCGACAAAGTGGTAAAATAAAATATAAAAAAAACATGTTTTTAGGGTACCTTCTGTACACGTAAAGAGGGGATGTTTTTTTCTCGTCTACCCCATTACGTGGGGTATCGTAAGACAGGTCTTTCAAAAATATTGCGGGTTTATGGAAGCCATTTTTCGATCCAGAGGTCCGTTTGTGAAATATTAAGCTTTTAAGTGCTAATTTTTGTTAGAGTCGAGTGTCCCCTCTCTGCTTACTAAATGGTTGCTTTTGGATATGTGAAAAAATTCACGGCAGTAGTATATATAACGAAATTAAAAGAAAAAACTATCACAGCTAAGTAGGCTTTACAAGTTTACGAGTAATAGTCGACCAATTTAAATTTGCAGTTGCAATGAATGCGAGAACTTGATTTTCAAACGCTTGTTCTTGGAATAAATTAATTCCAACTACGGGGCCCTTCATTGTCCGACATGCACTTGGCTGGTTTTTTTTTGACATCTTAAAGTCAAACCCCGCTGCCATAATTTTCATGACAGCGGTCCAAATCCGTAGCTTTACTTGATTTGATTTGTAGGCGTGGGTATAACATTGATATTAATTATTTCCTATGTAGCACATACAACGTTTAAGGATTAAAATATATGTAGAAGAGATCGATTCTACTATTTACTTTCTTTGAATTATAATTGATGATATCCCAAAATTATTCTTGATAGTTTTGACTGCTAATTAAAATAAAATAAAATACTGGTATTCAGCTGCATCCGGTTAGACTGGAAGCCGACCCCAACATAGTTGGGAAAAGGCTAGGCAGATGATGATGATGAGTTTTGACTGCTAATTATATAACTTCTTTGTATGTATATAGCCGAATAAAGCATATAATTTTGTATCTAATAGTAATAATCTATAAAAATATTTAAGCACACATCAATTCGACTATGATAGATCGATTCCATTCACAGTATTAGGGCGTGCACCACACGAAACCAAGCCTACACCGAACTACCCTTTATAATTACGCAGCTAAAATAAAAACGCTTTTATAGACCAATATCTCATTGCTAAGGTGGGCATATGCGAGCAGACAAGCGACTTTACGACGAGCATAAAGCGTCGCAGAAAGGCGTGTATAACCCTATAATACGGAGGTATAAGGCCGCTGTTACTTAACACCGTAACTTCTGTTTAGAGCCGCGCCTCCGCCTACATTGTCGGTAAATTCATGGGTGTCAGTTTACTTCTATGGACGTCTCATTCCACAGTCTCCCTGGGGCATCAGTATATTAAGCTATTGTGGTACTGTCCTACTTAGTTGATCTATGTAATTTGGGTTAAATGAACCTCGTAATACGGCGGAGTAAAAATGTTTGTGCCTTGTATATGATATTGTGGATGTTGTTAAGTTGTGTTCTTATTTAAATTATGAGAAATTGTGTTTCTTAGTGTTAACTGTCTTAGCTTTGAATGTTTATTTAGGTATAAAATAGAAAAATCACGTCATAAAATATGGGGAAATTGTATGAAAAGATGCAGAGATATATCAGTTTACTCTGCATAAATCTCTGACAGTTTTCGATAGCAAAGATATCAGGAAAAAATGCTATAAGTTTTGGCTCATCTCCAAAATCCTGCCATAAAATTTTTGAATGTTTACAGTAGATTCCACTTTCGATTTCTTCAGCCACGGAATCTTGGCTCGAGCCCCCTTTGTTAGTTTGTGTATAAACAAATTTGGTAGGCCAATGTCTTCTAAACTTTCACTGTTTGGCGGGCCGCCAACACCACAGTTCCACAGAATGCGGTGCCTTTCGAATAAACCGAATAAAGATAATTTATTCCTATGATTTTTGGCCGCGACGCAATCACTTTCGAATTATTCCCCTTTTTCAGGTTCTGTACGCCGCATTGAATTTTAGAGGGTTATTAAGAATTTTTGGTTTTACTTTTTTGAAATAAGATTATGTGGTTTTATTTGGCGGATCAAAAAAGAAAATATATAAAATATTTCTGTTTATATGTCAAACAATTTTCTCACGTGTGCGAAAATTGTGAGCGCGAAGGATGGCGACGGAATATGCGTAAGTTCACTATTTTTGGTCTCCAAAGATTATCTTAAACTTGAAGGACATACTCGACACGGTTATAGGTTAAGATGCTTCATTAGAACCTCTTTCTAATTCTGATTTAATCTTCATAATCCCACACACAATTTACAAATCCGAGCTTAAATCCAGACACATATCTACAACATGTTTCCTTAAACACATCGGGGTAACGGAGGCCGGAATTGAAACTAATTCAAAGACAAACTAAGAACAATCTTGGCAGTGGGTACGCTTCATCAAGCCACCACGTGGCTCCTGCCTGTATAAATTTCACGTATACCCACTATGTATCTTTATCTGGAACTTGGAACTGTTTTATGGTGTCTAAAGTTACTTAGTTTAGCGGAGCCTACATACGGTTGGGGAAGGCGATCAGCTGATAGTGTTTGTGCCTGTCGAGCTCACCAGCGTAAGGCAGAGGCTGTAGAGTTTTTGACGATTTCATTTATTTATTAGATTTTTTTATTTAAAACTAGCTGATCCGGCAAACGTTGTTTTGCCGTATAAATTATTTCTAGCGAATTTCTAGTGTAGAAAAAAATCTGAAATGACTATTAAAAATAGGGGTTAGTGATAGAAGGGTGAAAATTTAGGGTTGTATGTAGTTTTTAATGCCACATAATAAAAAACTAAAAATTTGCCCAAAAAATAAATAAAATGTTAAGGGTGGACAACCCTTATCACTTAGGGGTATGAAAAATAGATAATAGCCGATTCTCAGACCTACTGAATATGCATATAAAAGTTCATAAAAATCGGTCAACCCGTTTCGGAGGAGTATGGTAACTAACATTGTGACATGAGAATTTTATTAGAAGAAGAAAGAAGATATAGTTTTGTTCCTTATTAACTTAACGATTTTTTAATGCTCGACATTCTTACCAATACCTTTATGGGACTGTTTTGAGCAGTGTCAACTACTCATAACTCTATTGAATTGCTCAAATTAACACTCAGTTGATTGTTTTTTTTTTTAAAGAGTTTTATATTGTTGATTTTTTTCTTTTTAATCCTACTTAAAAGCTCGCCACCCAGCTACCAATCCTTCCGCTCCGTATGTCTCGCAGAACTTACAGGCATTATTAGCTACGTGATGCCAGCAGTACAAGGTTCACACCGACGTGTGCGCTGTTATCGCGAGCTATTTACCTCTAACGTGATATTAAGGATTACATTATAATCTGATACGCTCGCTTAACGCGCCGCCCGTGTGCCCGCTCTCTTATACGAGTTCAGGAGTTGTTTTGATAACTTGTAATTAGGGATTGTGATGTATGGTGTTTGTTAAGGTTAATGGGCTTAGTGAACGAGGTATTTTGGGAGTTTTATGGGTTATCTATGGCTTCACGTGCTTCGTCAAGTAAATTTTTGAAACCTGAGAGAATGAAACGATGTCTGCATTTGCCTCGAAAATCCTAACTTTTAATATTATGAATGCGAAAGTAAGTTTGTTTGTTATCTTTTCACGCCTAAACCACTGAACCAATTATCCTGAAATTTTGCATATACGTTGTCAGGTGTACAGAAAAGGACATAGGGTACTTACCTTTCATCCCGAAAAAAAGTGCTGTTTCCGAGGAAAATAACAATAAAGTTATTATGTTATTTACGTCCATTTATTAAATAATTAAACTTAAAAAAAGTTAGCATACTTTAGGGGATATGAAATGAAATATTGAAGCTGAAGCAGTCTAATAGATTTAAAAAATAACAATATTAAACAAGGCAAGTACTTTAATAACAACGTGCAAATAAAATGTCGTTTGAATGCGACTGTGGTCGTAATTTTTTATTACAACACAAGTAATACTGTCTCACTTGTCCTATTACAAGAACGTCGTAACCGCCATCTTCGGTTCATTGTGACTTTCTTTGTGTTAAAAGTACTTAATACAAGACAATATTCCGTTCTATATGAACGGAGTAAGATGTCGTTATTTTTTCATGAGTCGTAATTGAAGTTGTAACTGGTTATCTTGTGGAAGAGAATAATAGCTACTGAGTACATAAAGGGGTATAAAGTTCTTAAATTTTACATAACGGCTCGATGTAATCAACAACTGTACAAAAGAGTCATATACAGTGAAGTACAAACACGTGTAGTTGAGTACGAAATAAGATCAGAAACAGATTTAAAGATGCTTACAGGTCGTATTAAAAACTTTTATAGAATTCAGCAATAAACCTTTTTACAAAATCAAGATTATCTACAGAGAAGAGTTTCTTATCTATGTTCTATAGTCATACAGTCGTCTGTCATAGAATAAAGACAAGAAGCAACTGCGTAGTTGATGGTATCTAAAAACCAAGTCCTCTCCAGAGGTCCAAGGTTCAAGGCCGAAAGGGCTTCAATGTCTAGATTTTTCCATGTCTGGACATGGAAAAAGCTAAGCCTAAACCTTTTATACACCACAAAAAGAACCTATAAGTACGAAAAAATAAAAGCATAGCACTTAACTATAACGTCTCATTTACTACCTCCAAGGTCGTTCTCACATTTCACCTAACTATGTATGGTATTACATGCATAAGACCGGCTTATTATAAACTACTAGACGATAAAACGCACGCGTTCACGTTATGTTTATTATGTCACCTCGCGTATCTCTGCGTGGTCTTTCGGTACGCCTTACGCTGGCTACGCGGCCCAGAGACAATACGCACAAAGTAATGGGTAACGAGTTTGCGTATGACACTGCTTTCGTAGGCGTTTGTTTGTTTTCGACGGAGCGTTCCAATGAATTAGTGCGAGACGGCGAGGTTATGTGATAGTTTTCTTGTGATGTAAACATAAATGGGGTGTAGAATTATTATTTCGGTTACTTCCATTTTATTTTTGTGGTGTTCCGTTGCAGATTTATATGGTTTTAGATTATTTACATATCAAGTATTATGCGTTAGAATAAGATCAGAATCTAATTTCACGTAATTTTTCAATTATGTACCCTTAAACAAATCTTTCCGAATAAACAAAACATCTACAACACGTTACATCGCGGGAAAAAGTAAACACCAATTTCGAAATGGCTTTATTCAGAACAGGAAAAGCAACGCAATGAATGACAGAATGACTTGCCAAAGGAGACAGGCGAGCTTCAACCGACAGTAAACTTAAAAATATAAATGTTCTGTTTACTTACAAGTGAACGCGATTCGCGTCGTTTACGACATCGCCCTCATTCCACTGCACGAAATTACCGAGCACCATTGTTCGGAGCCGTATAAAGACATAAAACGCAAAAATAACTCGACACCGATAGAAATATTGGTCCTCTGGTACGTAAAATTTTGTTTACAAACCTTTCTGTAATCACTTTGGCTGGTAAATGTGGATGTAAAGGTTCCTGGGGGTCATTAAAATTTTATAGACACGCTTCGTGTGAACCGGCATTTAATAGATTGTAAATTATAATAATGTGTGCGGAACAGAGCTTTGCGCTCTGTGGCTGAAAACGTTACAAAATATCGTAAAACCAGCGCTTACTTATTACAGGAAAAAGAGAAAATAAGAGTACCTAAAACCACTAATATTTAAACGTTGATTATTCGAAAAGACAGTAAGTATATCTATGCTTGCTCATTAGGAACTAAAATGGCCGCTACGACGTGAACCGCGCTGCTTTCGATCAAATTATACAGCGTACATGATGAATGTATGAGGAAATTACATGAGAGATGGCATCGCTCATTACAAGGGCGCTTGTTCACTGACGACGCGACGCGCCTGAAATGCAGACGTTTGAATTTTACGAGCGTTTTGTACGCTAGGTGTCGCTTGATGACTATTACATGGTATTGTAATTTTTTATGCTTATGGGACTCTGTAGCGTAATTCTGTAATTTTTTATACTTAGTAATAATAAATCTATGCTGTAACGTGGTTGTCGGATATAATTTGTGAAATGATTATTATGCGGAAGTTATATTTGAGGAGCGTTAAATCTTTTTACGAGACTTGAATGCAGAGCTCTTTCACTTTTTACTGTGCAAAGCTGAAGACTTTAATTTACACATTTAAAAACCTCCCATCCATTATCTTACTCGCAAATAATAAACCTTCTGAGATGGAGTTGCCTCCATTCCATTAACCCAAACTTAAAAGGAAGCACTGGACACAAAGTCTGTGTTAAAAACTGCACTATGTTGAATAAGGTTCAGAATCCGGTTGTTTGTTGAGCAGGCGCTCTAAGAGCGAAAGGGAGGTACAAAATTCGTTTTCGACAGAATGTTAAGTGAGTTAAATCTCCAAATAAAAGGTGGGTTGCCTACTCAGCTAGCTTCAGTTGCTGACTCTGACTTGCTATGGTAATGAAGTTGTGACTCAGTCCCTTGTCGCGTCCCGCGGACCCCGCTCCTCACCCCCTCCGCCGGCCTCGTGGTACAAAACAGTCGTTATCTCGGGCGATGATCTAAATGTAAGGGTTCAGTGTTAGCCGTGATTGCGGACGCCTCAGGACATACGATTGTTTCAGATAACAAGGCGGAGTTGTAAACTGGGTTATTGGTAGCACTGAGTGATGTTTAGAAAAATGTTTGTGGTAGACGAATGAGGATGTGTGAATGTTGTCGGAACTTTTGGGTGTCGAATATTTTGTGGTTGTTTTTCAGGGCGATGTTTTTTATTTCACTACGTCTAAACATAAAGTGTATATCACACTTCTTAGTGAAGTTCCCCCGTGCTTAACTATTTCAGAACTCAGGCCGAAAATAGCTCGGCCAAGTTTACAAAACAAAATAGATGGTTTATTTTCGCCCCATCACACGTCTACGCAGTAATTTAATTTACTGGAGCCCATAAAAATAATTTTAAGTGAAAAAAATAACGTAGGCGAACTTTGAAAGTTCACAAATGTTAGGTATAACAAGCCTTTCAACATTTGCCTGACCTCACCTTAAAACTACCATCGACATTGTTTTAAAACTTTCTATTACCCTCTAAACGCAAAATGCTTTTTAGTATATATTTTTATAAACGTAGATAGTAATCATTAGGTTTTATAGGGAGGTTTCGTAATGAAAAGTGTTCATATTTTGCGAAGTTAGGAACTTCATAAATAATATCTAACTGTTCTGTTCCGAACGGACCGAGTTCGTAGAGATTGTATATATATTATTTGTTTTGGTTGGGTTTAGATTACATCATGTTGATATGGAATGTGGTATCTTTCAGCGAGAAAAATATTTAATCATTCTACATACAAAAAATCCCGTATAAATTGGTTTATTGGTATTTTTTATTTGTATTGGTTGGTTGGTACCCGCCCTGAGTCTGGATTTTTGCACGGTTGAAGGTAATGGACTTAAACATAACTGGCGGAATGTGGGTGCACTATAGGTACACCTCTGCCTTACCTTTCGGGGAATTCAGGCGTGGTCAATGTTAAGTTATTATACACCTAGTGTAATTGGTATTTCTCAACACATTGTTGTCGTTTTCCAACGATGAGGATGACGATTGATTAGGTATTTTAATGTTTACATGGGGCCTATCATAGAGGATCATTTTTATGTTGTAAACCTATGTAACGAATAAATAATTGATTGTTTATATGACTATCCTTAGTTAAGTGTTGTTATAATAATATAATCCATCGTTTATAATATATCGTCTTTTATTTTAATAAAAATAAGCCGTTGGTTATGATTTTTACTTAATGTAAAACCTATACAATGTTTTTTTTTTCTCAATACTCCTCAGATAGATTCTGAAGCGCTTTGGGGTACAGACTAGTATTAGTCTAAGGAACATTATGCACTATGATTCAATGTTGGGCAGCACCTGGTCCAACGTCCATACAAAAATGGTCAATCTCCTTTCACATTCTAAAAATAGGTAAGTCTACTGGCTACGTGTTTCTATTTCAGGGACTACCCTTGCGTTATCACAATTGATATTTAAATTGTAGCAGTGATATCAAGGGGTGATAAAAATGTCACGGCGAGTGACCACCGCTGACTTGTTTGTGGGTAGTTCCGGCGCGATAGTGCTGATAAGAATGATAAGGAACATTTGCATAAACGCTTTAAGTACCGCATCAATGGGTGGTGGATACGTGACCAGTGCGAGTAAATCAGCAGGCTACTATGTAGTTTGTTTTTCAGAATACTTTGTTGGTTTTGTGAGTCAGGTGAAACTAAATATTTGTGTTCATAGAATATGGGTACAAACTTGTTTGTCTATGGTGTAAATGGTTTTCTTTTATTAATATTGTTTAAGGAAAAGACAGTAATTAGTTTGTGGAACTGTTATGTATTCTTTCTTGAACATTGTTAATGAAAAATTCATTCCCGAAATGAGAAAAAGCAACAAAATATGTTTGCGTTTATAGTCAAAAAACTACGTTCACAATCCATAACCAACTTCAATCCAGAACCAACTTCTCACAGTGTCAAAGGCAACTCAAAAATCTATGTATGTAAAAGAAAAAAATGCGGCATAACTTGACATTTTTATGATACGAGCAGCGAGACATATTCGTGGAACATACATTCCTGTAACCAAATTTCTATCGAAACGTGATTGCGAGCCGAGCCGCTGGCGAAACAAATGAATAAACAAAAAAAAAACGTGATGAAATATTATGTTTTGGAGTGTAGACAAATTACTGTTCCCCGCATTCTGGCGCTTCCCGTCAAATATAAAACGGATTCTTTATTTGCCTCCCAGTCTCCCGTTTATACGTTTTCGGTTAAACTTTGTTCCGTGGTTAAATAAACCTTTATTATTTTGTTTGAAGCTCATTTTCCTAACCGGAGGGGGAAGGAGTTCGCTGTACTAGCTATATGTAGATATTCTTGTTGCATGAACTCACAGCTTCGACTAAGCATGTCTTAGAGCGTTGTGTTCTTCATTTGGGAAGCAGTTGGCCTATTTGGGAAATAGAAAATGCTTTGAGGCAGTACCTTTATTTACCAGAGTTTAGGACAGTTAAAATGATGATTGGAAATTGCTAAGCATTTGCTTAGCAGTTCTTGCTCTAGGTAAGTAGTACCTACTCTAAATACATCTCCATAAGATACACACAGACATATTAGATTTGTTTTGTTAGTTTTGCGTGAATTGGCAGCCTCAGGATACGTTATTACTAATTTTCGTTCACCAAACCTAGACTAAGTTTGTTTTGAGTCTAGGTTCTCAGTGTTTGTAACTTTGAATTTTAAAACTAACGCACGCCTAAATTAAACGTTAAAACATTGATGCCAAAATAAATTAAGAATGGGTTATTTAAACAATGTTTACTTAAACCTTCTTTACATAACTTGGAGTTTGTTTTTAACGGATATTTTTGTTTTATTACGATATAAAGTTGCTTAATAGGCAGACTGATTAATTAAACTATTATATTATTCGACTACCGACTCTCTTTGTTTTTAACCAACAAAAGATGGCCAGAGATTAAAGCAAAGTTGGCTTCAACACTATCAAAACCATAAAGACCGCATGTGGCGTCTCCTCGCCAACTTAACACCCAGGCCATAGAAATAAACGTTTTAATATGACACGTCGGAACCCATAATTAGGACCAAACACAGCAGGGTACCCGAATTAGAACTTTAATAACAGGCGCACACGAGCTAAAATAGAAGTTAATGTAGCGATAAAAAGTTTCATATGGTGGATATAACGTTGGTGGAATGTAATCTGGCCGAAGCGCCGTAAAGGAGCCGGTCACCAACATGGAGGATTATGGGAGCAATTTGGTTGTGCGATTGTCCCGGAATGTGGGATGTGCAGTGCCTTGTTGCCACCACACACTATTGTGAATCGGAGATTATTTTTAAGGGTCACATAAGGCAAATTCATGGTTTAACCGAAAGAAAATTCCAAGTGTTTCGCTACTTTTCACGACGGATAGAAAAGTGCCTTCAACACAACAATATCGAAAAAAAACTTACTGTTTATTTAAATAAAAAACAGAGCTTTTATTTTTCTACATAATGTTATGACAGCGACATAAACAGTAAACGATTACAAAACATTAATTAGAAAATGGTCCTTTGACTCTGAAGTCTCACAGAGGCACAAGTTATTAAAATCTTAAATTAAAATGACTTTTCCACGACATTTTAGCCCATCTACCGAGTATATTCTTGGTAAGCTCGGGTCAGGCGAGTGCTGTTTAAGCGTTTCGAGGCAGACGGTCATCGTTTGCAGTAGGACAGTCATTGTGACGTCACAGTGTATCCATTTGTGTCAGAAGACATCAGAAACATACTTGGCCGAGATTCTAATAAAGGCCAATGCGCTGTGATTACTTTGAAGTGTGTCATTTTGGGTCTAGTAGAGTAATTCTGTTTTATTCGAGAAGGTTGCATTATTGAAATATATTTTTTATTTAAAATAGAGTGCATATATGTATAAGTGTACATTATTTCTCAAATTTATTTAAAAAGGTACAACGCGTAGGTAGACGTCGAAAAAGTTTATTCAAAATTCTAACAAATTCAATCATTATTTATGCACAATTTCACTTACTGACAAAGTTCTTTGAAAGAAGAAAAAATACTATAAAATAAGCGGGTTTTTTGTGTATCAAATTCAGACAGTCTTTATCAAACTTTATATGTATTGTACAATTGGTTAAATTCTTAAGATGTAATAAAAACTTTTCTTTTAAAGAATTTAGATACATTTTAAGTTGAAAAAGAAACGCATTTAGAAAAAAGGTTTATTACAAAATAGTTTTTAAATATTACTTTATTTTTCTTTACATTTCAAAATTGAATTTTCAGTTGTTTTGTCTGAACTTTATGTTGTCAGCAACGGTTCTTGTAAATGTGTGCGGTTGTAAGCTATGAATTAAAAAATTCGCTTAATTTTGTGAAAACTCAGTTTTATAAATACTGTCTTATATTGTTTTAGTGCTGAAATTATTAACTGTATGCTATTGCAGCGAGATTTAAGGTAGCTCTTTCGAAATAATATTCAGCTTCATATTATTATCTAAATAACTATAAGTGCTTCAAACGCCAAAAGAGTAAGGAAACATTTGGTTTAAATTTAACTTTTGAGACATAATTTCATCTTCAATTTTCAGTATGTCGTAAGTGAGGAATTTTGATTATAGGTATTCCGATCATTTGTAACCCGTTTTTAGTAATAATTGATAATCTATTTAAATGTAATTAGGTGTACACATTTTTAAGCTTATCCTCTGATTAAGTTTGACTATAATGAAATCGAAGTAGTGTTTTAAAAGCTGTGAATAATCTGCAGCTAATTGGTATAATTTGTTTGCATAGCAATTATAAAATGTTTATATATTTTAACATTAATTTTCCGCTTCGTCCCACACTAATTGTCTCGTATTTGCAAATTATTATAGTTTGCTATTTTTGAACGTAAACGCTCATATTTGTTTACATTTTACATTATTCATGTATTGTTTACATTATAAAATAAAAACACTTTCGTATTATGATCATGTGTTGTTTGTATTCATTATGTGCTAGAGTTTTTAGTTAGTGAATACATCGCTCGGTAATTTATACATTGTATTAATTTTGGGAGAGACCTGTCTCCAGCTGTTGATTGGAATATGTCCTAATATGATTACTGAATATAATAAACTGGCTTTTGCCCCCGACCCACCCTGTCGCATAGCATCACCTGCCCGCAATATTACTTTCGTTTAGCGTTCTTAGTGCCTTTTATTTTTGCCCGGCTCATAAGGGCGCATAGCGTGATGTTAAACAGCCTATAGCCTTCCTGAAGAATTAGAAAAAAAAAAATGTTGATGACAAGTGACGCGGAGTACCCACAGTTTCAACATAGCTAATATTAAGTGTGACTTGAAAAAATGACCAATTGTCAACGACCACAATTTTCGTTCGTAGTAGATGCCGAGGCGAAGACGGCGGGACGAGCTTGACTCCTACCGCAGGGACTGGCCGACGCACTCGCAAAAGACTGAATTGTGTGGAAAAGGGAGAGGGAGGCATTTGCCCTGCAGTGGGACAACACAGGCTACATTAGTTTAGATAGTAGGTACTTGACTAATTACAAAAAACTCACAAGAAGTGGTAAGAAACCCAAGATAAACAAAACAACATCACATGAGAACATCTCAAGAGCAGTAAACCGACTTGACCGTGACTTCGGGAACTTAGTTCAACGGACCGCCACGTACAGGTCCATTGCAAGTCCGGGGTCTAACGTACAGTCAGCAAAAGAGATTAGTTTATCAATCTGCCTAACCTTTTCCCAACCATGTTGAGGTCGGCTTTCAGTCTAACTGGATGCAGCTCCAGTATTTTACCTTTTTACTGCCTATATGAAATATGCAACCCAATTACTGGGTAGCACGATATCCAAAATAAAAACAGATTAGTATATAGGTAAAAATATTAATTTTTCCACTACGCTGACGATATTAATGTTATTTTGTGCTTTTTAAACCTTAGAAAACTGACGTTAAACTTGACCCACTTTTTTTTAAGGATGGGTAATCATCAAATGACCCCTCCCGCTCTGGGTGGAGCGGAAGGGAGTGTCAGACTCTTACTGACTAAAACCCATCTGTGTTCCTTCCTTATGTTCCGGGTAGCGAACTTTTCGGACAATCCCGCTGCCAAACTTGACCCACTAACAATCTGACATTCCAATAATATTCATTGCGTTATTTATGTTATCGAACCGACGATTTTTTAAACATATGAAGTAATGGATTATGAGTACTCTTTAAAATGAAAAGGTTTGTGATTGCGAGGGGGTTATGAAATTGGCCAGTTGATTGATCAAGTTTTTGACTGGTTGTTTTTGCAGGACACGTACAAAATTGTATTAGCAGTTGCAAGTTAGTAGTAGCCTGTGTACTTATCTCTTTGTTTGACTGTACAAGTTCATGCATTGCATGTACAAGTCCAGGCACACCGATGCGCTTTGAGGACACAATCACCATTAAGTTAAAGGCTAATTAAACCCCTGAGAAACTTACTTGTCTCCCGCGGTAGCGCTGACTTCGTGCGGTGTGGTGTAAGCCATGAGCGGCAGCGAGATTAAAGGTATTTTTTTTGGCAAGTGAATCTTTTTAGTATGGGTTAGTTCAGTAATCATTATTAAAGTAATAATTAAAAATAGTGTTTAAAAATTTATCAAAACCTTTACAAAGTCTCATGTCCATTTAGATAGAGATATTCGTAAAATTTTCTAGTTCGTCTACTACGAATACGTAGCGCTTCGTAGAGCTATGCTGTAGCATTTACAAATGCTACGGCGTAGCATTTACAAGTGCTACGGCGTAGATAGATAGATAGATAGAATACTCTTTATTATGCACACCATATAAATTACAGACCTAAATAAAGAAACTGTACAAAGGGTGACACAATGGGCGGTCTTATCGCTAAGAGCGATCTTTTAAAGACAACCTTTGGATGGATTTAAAAGGGGAAGGACAGACAAATACTGTAGGTAGTCGGTGGTGTACCATTTACATAATACAATAAATACATACATAAAGTATATTAAACTAACCTAAATAAATATATACATATAATAAAAAGAATGAAACAGTAGCAAAGAAAATAATTATAATAATGAGGTTTAAGGAGAGAGGAAGTGCTTTTTTATCATAATTTCAAAAGTGGACAAAGATTGAGCACGCCTTACCGACACGGGCAAGTCATTCCATAAACGTACTGCTTGAACAGTAAAATTAGCGTAGCATATACAAGTGCTACGGCGTAGCTCCTAACAACAGTTGGGTGTTATATCTCATTTTTTTTTATTGCTACATTGCCCGCTCTTGACGTCGATAACGCCTGATGGAAAGCAATGGATGAGGTCTATGATAGAACGAGCGTGCCCAGACGATGCCTTTTTAATGCACTGGAATCCTACGCCTCGACAAAACAAAGCAGGCTGCTTGACGCCGGACTCCGGTGGGAGGGAGGTCGCAAACTAGGCGGGCGTTAGCCCTACCACCGCAAGGGAAGAATTGGCCAGTCAAATAAGGTGTTGGGTGTGACTGTCCAGGATGCGCCCAGCGCTCGGTTCAGTTGAGTAACTGGCGAAAAACTGCGCTACACGAGGAGGCTTCTTCATGCATCTCCAAGTAGATTCGCAATTATGCTCAAACATTATCATTTAAAACGTAAAGTATCTCATAAATTCAAGGGCATATACTTAACTTTACAACCGCTTGCTACTTCAAGTTTGCACTAAACCAATACGGATTCAATGTTCTTGCAGGCAAATTGTTTCCGTTCGCGTCAATTTACTGAATGTCTGACGTCAGAATAATTCGTGCTAGGACTTGTTGCATTACATTTTTAATTACTACTTCGCTAATGAGCCTATGGACACGGTGGCAAATGTAACACTTACCACGACTTCTCAAGTGCTTTCTGGTGTATTGATGTGAGCTCGGATTGTGGTTGTACTGGTACATACCTGGAAAAAAACAAAGATCATGTTCAACTACTGTTGTTACAAAAACATTCTTATTTTGCACTTGAACCCGAAATCTCAATCAATTAACTAATTAATTCAAGTTTCGTGACACTACGAGAACTTGAAGCGAGGCAAACTTTACTCCTCCCTTCCTGCCTCGAGTTGAGAATGTAAGTGCCTAGTTTCTGCCCGTGACTTCGTTCACGTGAAATGTCTTGTGTCCCCCCGACCTACCCCAACGCATCGCATCACCTGCCCGCGCTATCACTTCGTTTTCGCATAACGTTCTTGCAGACTTTATTTTATTTTTGCACGGCTCCTAAGGGTTACAGCGTGATGTTAAATAGCCTATAGACTTCCTCTAAAATAGGGCTATCAAATACAAAAAAAAATTTTCAAGTCCGTCTGGGAATTCCAGAGATTAGCCCCTACATACAAACTTACAATATTACATAATATTACCTCTTTATAATAAATAAGTATTACATAAAGTATAGATTTACCCGCTTACTAATAAACGTATTATATCAGATGAATAGTTACACACCGATTTCTCTCTTTCAGTCGTCAGTAATTTGACTTTCGAAAGAAGAAGACAAAGCTTTGTGTAACTATACAGACGCTATACGACGTTTATTAGTAGGTAAGGGGGTATGTATAGACTACACTTTGAAAACCATTACAGGCAGAGCCTACGTATAATAAATAAATTGTAAACACATAAATATTCATTTTGAACAGCGGCTGTATCCCAATCCCTCGCAGTTAGTAAACGTCTTTTGATTTACTTTGTGACCCAATCATCCCCATATGACGGCAAGAAATGACTTTCATAAGTCGCGTAAGCATGTAACGGGAGCGAGTTTTACATACAGAGCAAATCTTTTAGGATGAAAGGCAGTATGAAGCGAAGCCTCTTCTTATGAGCTATGGTACATCTTGCTATCTTATTTCAATTTGTACGCTCCATTGATTGCAGATGCCTCGAGCGGTCTTCGTTTGCAGTTACTGCGAGCGAAAGGAACGGAGCTATTGAGAAATCTATACACAAGAAAAGGATAGTACTTATTTTTCTATGGGGAGACGAAAAATATCGAAAAAAGTTATCGCATCAAAGTCTCGGGGCCCGTAAAGGTCTCATTAAAACTGTCCTGTGAAGGAATTCTCTCCAATTTATATGACAGTCGGCGATAGATTGGTCGGAAAGTAAATAACGACGTTTCTTCGTCTATTGTTTTAAATGATGTTTAATCGGGTTTGGTTACTTGAGTCAACTTGAGTCCTTTAATGAAGGTAATTTTTAGAAAGTTTCTCTAACAACGGTTTAGAAGAGTTGAACCGACACGGTTCTATTATTTAAGTTAGTTGACGACTCAGCGGCGAGGAAGATGTGTATTTACTGAATTATAAAAGTGGAAGAAACGATGTCAACGGAGACAAAGACTATCGTATCACGAATAAATGGGACGAGGATTTCGGTGAAAGTTCAAAGAGTGTCGTCACCTTACACAATAAGTATGCATGGATAAACCGTTCTCAAGTTTTTCAAGCACAAAATTGGGGACGCGAATCTTATTCCAGTAGGTAATTTATACATTATAACATACATTTCATAAACTGGATAGCTCGATGCAAACCTATTAAACAACATTTGATGCTCCAACATCAATATCCTGTCACGAATTTTCCGTAAAGAAAAACAAGTAGGTATGAGCGACATGTCAAACATGCCCAGAAACGTTTACGGATAAAAATATTTGTCCAACAAATCTCAAGCACACGTAGAAATATTGACAAAAAATTCATTTCCTAAGGAACGAGTGGAAGTTTTCTCCGTCATCTGTCAATACCGCACATCCAGGATTTACTTTTAAAATATGTCATTATATTTTTTTATATTACGTCGTGTGGGCAAAAATGTACTTATTTCGCGCTCCGCTGGTCTGAAAATGTGACATCAGCGAGTGTGAAGGAGTGTGTCGCGGTAGGACAAAATTTACGAGGTGACTGTAACCTCCTATCACGACCTCTTCGGTTTACGGTCACTGGTTTTTATTTGGCGAGGAATAAAACAACGCGATGATACAACGCGTGGCTATTGGACAGCGTGGCGGAGTGAGCGTCGAGCGTACCATTGAGCTCCGGTCAAAGAGTAAAAGGTATTGTACGTACGCACAGATAAAAGTGTTTGTCCGTTTCAGAGTTAGAGAGCAATATAGCATTTCTATGTTGTGCATGTTTTGTGTTCCATTGAAAGAAATGTAGGTCGCAGCGTGCAAGTTATTGGACTGAAGCTGCTAAGCTACTTCATACACGTGCAGAGAACTTCAACGATTTGTGCACTGATCCGGTTTAGTGATACGAAGAGAGTGGTAGATTCGCAACAGGAATGTTGTCGTCACGAGTTTATAGTTTGGATTTAACATGAAAGCTTTGCACGTCCTGAACTATTCACAATATCTTTATTGGATTAAAAGAGAACAAGGCACTAACTTATTCACTTATAGATTTGTTTAGACCCCAGAATCGTCTGTACGCAATCCATATTTTTTGCTGGAACAATAAATAGGGGCCAATCAGACCCAGACGTCTTAAAAATACTGAAGATATTGGCATCACGTTTCCGTATCAAGCAACGTTGCGTGTGTTAAGCATGAATATAGTGCGAGCATCAACACGACGCCCGACGCGGCCGTTGCGTGCGAACACAAATAGTTAGAATTCATTGCGCGCCCCGCGAATACTGTCGCACAGTTTATTGCTGTCTACCCGCTTGTGTTTTTAAACGACACTTTGATGTTTGCAAATTGAACATGATACTTTATGTTTGGCAGTGTAATATACTGGGGTTAGTTGAGCAGTCTTTTTGAAATGGCTGCACTGCAATAAACGTGGTTGAACGCGTTTGATGGGAAACGCGGAGTTACTTACGCTTTATGGCTGCGGGTTTTTGCCGTACCTACCCTTTTTCATCAGTGTGACGTGTTCGTGAGAACAGTGCAATTTAATAACAATTTATCTACATCACCAGACTCGCTGATATAGTGGTCGCAAGCGATACTGCTGAGCGGAGGTATGCGGTCGATTCCTGGGTCGAGCAAAGTTATATTTGGTATTTTCATCTGAAATTTCTCAGTAGCAGTACGGTGTTTGGATTCGTGCCCGGTTGATGGCAGTAGGTTCGTCCCCTAATAAATGGGACTTAAACATTACTGGCTAAATGTGGGTGTACTATAGGTACTATCGAGGACACTCTCGACTGACCACTACTAAGTTAATTTTGCTTGCACTCAAAAAATAGAAGCGCTCCTAGTAAGCGCGCCAAGGTCAATAGTTCGCCCGTAAAATTCACAAAAGGAGTACACGTGATGCGTGACTAAGCTGCGCAGTACAGGTTGCAACGAATTGCGTTATCGCTGTCCTAATATGCGATAACTTTTTTAAAGTATCTATATTCACGAGCACAAAGCAGAAATAGACGACGCGCGACAGCTGCACGTCATAACTGTGACGAAAAGGCTTTCACTCAGCATGATGCTGTGCTACAGCGCTGATTTTCAGTGGTTACCCGAAAAGGACGTACAGAAACAAAAATAGATCAAATGATTCGTACGGTACGTTCGTTCGGTAACAAAATAAAATAAAACAAACAGTAATTAATATAAAGCAACTACATAACTGATTGAGTATCGCGTATAGCCAAGGACGCTTTTGAAGTTTCCTACTCAGAAACAGGCTAAAGGATGTAAATTGAGAATGGTCAGGTACTCACGGGATACTGAGAGCCAGGAGATTACCACACTGTATCACTAGCAGTCGTATTTCACGATATTTTGGTGTTTTTCACCGCGCGCGCGGTTTGGTTGCCGGCCGGTCTTTTCGTTGAGTTCGAACTAATTTACTTCACGCCGTCAGATGGCGGGAGCGATGCGTTGTCCTTGGCGCACTCACAGTGCTGGGCGAATGCAAGTGGCGGTGAATTTAAAGCAGGGAGGAAAAGGATGGACTAGGGAAAGCATCCCGAAGCCTGTTCAATAACCAACCAATAATATGAATAAATTAAATAAATAAAATTTAATTTATCCGCAGGCATCACCGTGCGTTCATAAATAGATAGGTACCAAAGCATTTATTACACAAGAATACTCAGTGTTTTGTGTTTTGTCTCGCTCTCACCCTCACGTTGTCGTATGTACCAAAAAATCTCAACATAATTATACCACCTTTAAACAGACAGGCCCCTCATCCCTCGACCGCAAAAGAACCTGAACACTAAGTTCAACCTGCCATTATAAAAGCTCATTGGTTGTAGTTAATTCAAAATATGGCGCGAATAATGTCGTAGAGCTGCGCGCGGCTCGGGTGTCAAAGGACGCTAATGGCTCGTCACCACAGTGTAACACAAGACAGCATATTGGCCTACTGTCGGAGCAGGGGCACAATTTGTCACCGTTTATAACGGTTTATGAGGTCCTGATCTAGTGGTAAAATGAAAATAAGTATTTTATGGAAGATATTTTAGGCTGGACAGGTTCTGTCAAAACTGGAAGCAGGAACCGCGGGCTCTCGAAATAAGGAAGGAGGCATTTGCCCAGGAGTAGGACAGCGTAGTGCGAGTTAAACTCGCACAAGAAGGGTTCCGTACCACCATACGATATTTAATCCTACATCTAAAATAACGGCAAAAAAATCACGTTTGTTGTATGGGAGCCCCCCTTAGATATTTATTCTGTGTTATAGCGGCAACAGAAATACACATTCTGTGAAAATTTCAACTGTTCATGAGATACAGCCTGGTGACAGACGGACAGACGGACAGTGGAGTTTTAGTAATAGGGTCCCGTTTTTACCCATTGGGTACGGAACCCTAAAAAACAGTGGCACTCCGGGAGTGCCGATAGAAGTGAAAACAAAACACAAACAGAATACTTTGCCATCACTCACTGACATATTGGATATACATTAAAACCGAGTACATCCCGAGGACAGCCGAATACATCCTAAGCGGTGTCGATTACGGTAACAGTTGATGGCAGTAGGTTCGTCCCCTAATAAATGGGACTTAAACATTACTGGCTAAATGTGGGTGTACTATAGGTACTATCGAGGACACTCTCGACTGACCACTACTAAGTTAATTTTGCTTGCACTCAAAAAATAGAAGCGCTCCTAGTAAGCGCGCCAAGGTCAATAGTTCGCCCGTAAAATTCACAAAAGGAGTACACGTGATGCGTGACTAAGCTGCGCAGTACAGGTTGCAACGAATTGCGTTATCGCTGTCCTAATATGCGATAACTTTTTTAAAGTATCTATATTCACGAGCACAAAGCAGAAATAGACGACGCGCGACAGCTGCACGTCATAACTGTGACGAAAAGGCTTTCACTCAGCATGATGCTGTGCTACAGCGCTGATTTTCAGTGGTTACCCGAAAAGGACGTACAGAAACAAAAATAGATCAAATGATTCGTACGGTACGTTCGTTCGGTAACAAAATAAAATAAAACAAACAGTACTTATAATATAAAGCAACTACATAACTGATTGAGTATCGCGTATAGCCAAGGACGCTTTTGAAGTTTCCTACTCAGAAACAGGCTAAAGGATGTAAATTGAGAATGGTCAGGTACTCACGGGATACTGAGAGCCAGGAGATTACCACACTGTATCACTAGCAGTCGTATTTCACGATATTTTGGTGTTTTTCACCGCGCGCGCGGTTTGGTTGCCGGCCGGTCTTTTCGTTGAGTTCGAACTAATTTACTTCACGCCGTCAGATGGCGGGAGCGATGCGTTGTCCTTGGCGCACTCACAGTGCTGGGCGAATGCAAGTGGCGGTGAATTTAAAGCAGGGAGGAAAAGGATGGACTAGGGAAAGCATCCCGAAGCCTGTTCAATAACCAACCAATAATATGAATAAATTAAATAAATAAAATTTAATTTATCCGCAGGCATCACCGTGCGTTCATAAATAGATAGGTACCAAAGCATTTATTACACAAGAATACTCAGTGTTTTGTGTTTTGTCTCGCTCTCACCCTCACGTTGTCGTATGTACCAAAAAATCTCAACATAATTATACCACCTTTAAACAGACAGGCCCCTCATCCCTCGACCGCAAAAGAACCTGAACACTAAGTTCAACCTGCCATTATAAAAGCTCATTGGTTGTAGTTAATTCAAAATATGGCGCGAATAATGTCGTAGAGCTGCGCGCGGCTCGGGTGTCAAAGGACGCTAATGGCTCGTCACCACAGTGTAACACAAGACAGCATATTGGCCTACTGTCGGAGCAGGGGCACAATTTGTCACCGTTTATAACGGTTTATGAGGTCCTGATCTAGTGGTAAAATGAAAATAAGTATTTTATGGAAGATATTTTAGGCTGGACAGGTTCTGTCAAAACTGGAAGCAGGAACCGCGGGCTCTCGAAATAAGGAAGGAGGCATTTGCCCAGGAGTAGGACAGCGTAGTGCGAGTTAAACTCGCACAAGAAGGGTTCCGTACCACCATACGATATTTAATCCTACATCTAAAATAACGGCAAAAAAATCACGTTTGTTGTATGGGAGCCCCCTTAGATATTTATTCTGTGTTATAGCGGCAACAGAAATACACATTCTGTGAAAATTTCAACTGTTCATGAGATACAGCCTGGTGACAGACGGACAGACGGACAGTGGAGTTTTAGTAATAGGGTCCCGTTTTTACCCATTGGGTACGGAACCCTAAAAAACAGTGGCACTCCGGGAGTGCCGATAGAAGTGAAAACAAAACACAAACAGAATACTTTGCCATCACTCACTGACATATTGGATATACATTAAAACCGAGTACATCCCGAGGACAGCCGAATACATCCTAAGCGGTGTCGATTACGGTAACAGTGGCGCGAGTTCAATGATATTTTCCTATCTAAAAAAAACATCCAAAGCGCGTAAAGAAGTTTTCACTTCAAAAAAAATATTTTAGGCATGTTTTGGTAAAGCTGTGGTGGTGCCTTTATATTTAGTCAGTTTGAAATAAATGATTTTATGTTTCTTACTTTTTTTTCCAAAACGACTTCCATGGAATCGGTGGATAAAGTTGGTTTACCCAGCCATTCCACTCCTTGCTTTTTTTGGTGAGCCGGTGAGCATGCGCTAAACGCGTCTCATACTATTTGGAATGTATTAGTTGAATCCCGCAATGGCACTAGACAGACGTGTGTGGAAAAGGGAAAAGGAGGTCTTGCCTAGCAGTGGGACATCACGGAGTAAATATATAGAAAGATAAGTTGAAAAGGGGACAAGCATTGCTTAACTCTGCTGCAGCGTCACACACCTACCTATATAAATAATCACAGATCGTCCGCATCATTACTCATGACATCATTAGTAGCCAGGTAACTCAAATAATTATGTCGTACATCGTATGTACATGACGCATCGGGTGTCAAAGGCCGATAATGACGCGCGCCCACCACAGTGTAACGCAAGACGTTTGACGAGCAGCCTGTGTTATGGTTGTATTAATTAGTGTGCTGTCAAGTTCGCTGGTTGTGGTCGGGTAGGAACGTGGTTTGGGAAAAGTTGTATGTAATTAACTGATAAAAATTTGGCAAAAGGTAAATAGAGGGTTTTCTTTTAATCAGTCATGTGCTCTATTATACCGAGGCCTGAGTACAAGCATATTCATAGGTTGTATTTTAATATGCATTACCTATAAAATTGTTGATATTTGCTTTTCAAACTTATTAATAAAAACTACTACTACTTTACTTATTAATAGTATGTGTTTTTATTTAACATTTAATTTTGTGTCAATACTATGATCCTGTGTTGGTCGAAATAAACGATTTATTATTATTGAAAAATTATGTGAATAAGATTCGCTAGTTCCCATGACTCGTCGATTTTGCGTGTTGTATGTGAATGGTATAGATACGGACACTGCCTATTTCTTAAAGCTTACATGGTCATGAGAACTGATCCAAAATTGTGATATGCCTATACACACAATTCAACAGCAACTATTACAAAACGTTTCAATTCGCTTACAATCTGAAACGCAGCATACTCTCCGCTACCCATCCCTTTGACATCAAAAGTGTATTCCACTAAACGTATTGTCAATCACTATATGTTCGAGCCATCACCTGAGTTTCGGCGACTATATTTAATCCCCTCCCCTACCCCTTTTATCCGAGCTTGTTGGGTCTCAAGCCGACCGTGAAAAGGTTCCGATGTACCCCGAACACATTATGAGGACCAGTGCGATGCGACACAACCTTATAAATAGATTTCGATAACGCATTGAAGACTTTCATCTGACAAGATGTAGGGAACGTGCACGAATGACTGGGCCTTGGACGTAGGTTTGAGAATGGATTTAGAGATTTTTGTCGTGTTTTTTGGTTGATTTGATAGACTAGGAGTATTTGGGATGGAATGCTGGCATGTAGTGTTTCGCATTTGTGTAGTTTAGACAATATGGATCGATTTCGATGGTTGAAAATGTTACCTATTTTGTTCAAATGTTTTGCTAAAAATTATAAGTCAAAGAAGTAACGATCATGCATTATGCATAATCAGCCAATAATGTTCCCACTGCTGGGACACAGGCTTCCTTTCGGTGAGAGGGAGTGAGCCGTAATCCACCACACTGGCCCCGTGCGGGTTGGTAGATGCCACATGTCTTCGAATTTTTTGTTTTCTCACGATGTTTTCCTTTACCGTTTTGAGAGCAGTGGTGACGAAATTATTCACGGCCACAACTATAACTACACATAATTGAATGCGATGTCACAAAAAAGTTGTCTAGATTTAGCCAATGAATGGCAAAAACTGCTCAGTACGTTTATCATAGCTATTTTACTCCAAATCCTCTCAACCTCGTCCCAAAACACTATTTCTAAAAAACCTCTCCACTCTAAGCAGAGAATTTGCAACAAACCTGTATTCTTCTCACAATGTATAATAAAACACTCTATTCGTTCGTCACATAATATGGAGTGCACGGCGGCCCCCTGAGCCAATTTGCATCGCGGCGGGAGAGCCGACCTTTGGGGACCTGTGTTCAATATTTTACGTGGAGTATGCAGGTGTGAACGGGGGACGAAGTGGGAACTTGGATCAAATATGTAGGGTTACGTCGGTTTTGAGGTTGCAAACTGGAGTTATCAGTTTTATGTGCTGTTGTTAATCATGAGCCTTCTTATGACAAAGCATGGTTTAAAGATGCAGAGTCCGAGGCTAGATGAATGAGGCATCAAGTCGACTCTCGTTCAAATATTTCTTTTTATAGAAGTAATTTTAAGTGTGTTGCCGGCTTATTTTCTAACAAGACAACGCCTTTCACACATATACTGTACACACTTAGGTGCTCGAAATCGTTTCTTTAATCATTAATTGTTCTTCATAGCCGGGATCGGACGCCCTTGAAGGACATAATAGTATTTTGTTGGTGCTGTCCTTCAAAAAGGTCAGGTGCGTTGTACTTGCAATCGGCGTGCGTGTATGACCAGATGTATGAACGTAAACGAAGCAAAAGGAGTATGTAAGGATCGTAGAAGGTGCCGTTCTGTAGTTTCTGCCTACCCCGATGTGAAGAAGACGTGAGTACATGTATGTATGTTCTTTCTCCTGTAGTACCGACCTACGTATAACAGAGTGAGTGATATCATACGAAGTAGTTTATTATAGGTACATATCAGGCCAATAGTCTAGACATACATAATCCGAATTTGTTTCACAATAAATATACTCGGGGGTCTTATCTTCAAAACATTTAAGAGTACAACAAAGTTCTTGAGTTCTAAATAAACTTTAACGAAGGGCGCAGCAAAACGATTATCGGTGCGAAAAACTCAGCAATGTGTCTGCAAGATATCGTTAAATTCTAGAAAAATCTCAGAAAGTCGAATGGACATCACTAGGGCATCAATAAATCAACTAAGGTGCGGTACGAAGGTAATAATGGTAAAGGTGAAATTTCACGAACCAGAAATAAAATCTATTCCTTAAGCGAAAGTAAGATTGATCGTGTTACTTCGATGAAGTTGGTATGAGTTCAGTACTGGTCGCGAGTAGTTCAGTGGAGTAGGTACATCGTTCTTACTACTCTCGGACTCAAGCGTCTGTATGTACACATTGCAATTGTGAGTGGCGATGTAATCTAAGTCTGAAATAAAGGGGACTTTGAGATGTGTAATTATGAAATTTTGCAACGGTTAGTTCGTACGTTAAGACACGGAAAAGTGAAGTTTTTCAAAATAAGGGTAGTATTATCTCTTGGTCTAGCCGGCTCGAAGGACCAATTCATGAAATAGGTTAACAGAATTGGTATTGAAAATTGATTAGTGTTAACAGGACTAAAAATAATGTGTCCCAAAAAAAAAGACAAAAAGCGTCTGTTGATTACGTTTCATAGAAATATATTTCTGAACACAAAAAGGCCACATATTGCCATATTAAAATGGCAGACATAAACAAAGTAATGAGTTCCAAAGACGTATCTCGAATGTTTTACGAACGAAAACATCACGATTCAGGGACCTCATTACATCACCGAGAATTCTGTTTTGAAGCCGTAAGAAAAATAGTCTGTGTTTATAAAAAGTGATTATCTCCTGCTTAAGTTATTATTATCCATTTAAATAACTGCTTATGTAATTTGTCGAAAAACATTTTATGTAAGTGTTTACTACTTAGCTTACATAGCATAATTTACACAAAGTAAAGCGTTTTTCTGGATTCGAACCGATGACCTGCAACTTGTAAGTCACGCCCATTACCATTGGGCCACCATTGCTCATTCTTAAATATAAGTTATTAATTTTTACTTTTGAATAGTCGTAGATTTCCTATCTTTCGAGGCTACTTTTTAATTTCAGTATTACAGTGATACGTCCTCCAAATAAATCCAAATTTCACGGTAACGTCTCGGGGACATGTTATAAGTTTTTCTCATCGTTCAGTATTCAGTGAGGCGAGCGGAATGTATCCCCCAATCATATCCGCATGGGGGATCGAACCCGCAGATTGATATTTGATCCCCCAAACTCGAGTTGGGATCCTCCAGGCGCTCCGAGCGACTTGCCTCTCTCCTTCAGCGCACAATAAATACGAACACGGGTTTTCTGTTTTACTTCAGTTATTAATAGTAGTTTCAATTTACAGTCTGTAAATAACAAAGCGAAATTGTATTTGAGACTCTTTTATGAAACTTTATTTTCAGTTCTTGACGTTCTTGTCTTAAAACACAGCTAAGTTTAATAGTTTTAAATTTAAGTTTAGAACTGTTTCTATTGTTTCTGTAGGCTCCAAAACTACAAAAAAACAAAATTAAATTAATGCAATTTCTCATTTATCTACATTTCAAAAGCATTTGGAAGAGTAGGTGGGAGGTAGTCCTGAAGTATTTCCTGCTTCAGGCATCTGGGTCTTTAGGTTCTCTTATCAGAAGGGGACAAGATCATCGGACCATTTCTTTTACGTCAAATGAAAGTTTGGCATGCGGGCCTAAGGTAAGCAATGCTTAATCAAAACCTACTTACCTACCTACCTACAACCAACTTTCAACCTACTTTCCACTACCTACTTACACTACTTTCAACCTACTTTTCTTTCAATTTACTTTCAAACCTACTTTCGCAAAGTATACGAGTATAAGGGATTTTCAAGAATTTCTTTTGTAGTAAAAACCTTTGACATTTTTCTGGATGTAAGGATTAGTTCTTGAATATACGGCTTAATTGAAAACAGTGTTTGGTATATAAGGTATACTTAAATCATAAGTATACCTTATACTGTAAGTATACACTTCTGAAAACTGTTAAGAATGCTATTACTGGAGTGAAAATGGAAGTTCGTGTTAAATTATAAAACAAAAAGTTCCAAAATTTAAATTCAAATTCATTAATAGCCAATATCTAACGTAACAAATCGTTACACGATGATCGAGCCACAGAATCAACCGAAAAACAACAATAACGCATTTAATCACGCAATAATGTACACAAACAGACGTATCGATGTCCAGCGCGAATTGAACGACAAAATATACTCCTTAAATTATTGGGGTCGGGCAAACAGGGCGTGTTGGGCAAATATTGCCCGTCCAGCGAACACGTACGTTCGCTATTCATTAACTTATCCGGGGACTGTACAAAAACACGGCTTTAATTCGCGATCACGAATAAATGGATGTTAGTATGCTGGATGCGTCGGTGGATGATGGATGATGTTGTCGTTTTTGGTCCTTCGAGCCGGATGCTGTCGTTGTCGCTTGCGGTGTTTATTTTGGCAGGTGTGATAAGAGCGAAAACTGAAAGCTCTCACTTGATACACAATAACTTCATGTTGTTCAAGTTTCCTTCAACCATGAAGACCGTAGTCTAAACGCCAGCCTTGGAACAAGACTGGTTTTTCAATAATGAAGAACCACCTACAACAGTAGGTAAATGATTAAACTCTGTGAGATTTCTGCATAAACCCTAAAAAGGCGTAATTTTCCGACATAATCAAGCAAAATCATCACCAGGCTAATCATGTCGCCTCATCCAGCACACAGCACCAGTACGTTGCAGCGACCGTCTGGTCGGCTGGTCATACAAACACTTGCTCCCAATGAGTCGGAATCGCTCCAATGTTTACGCCTGTTGTTCCAAAAGAGTTTCATCAAACGCGTTAAGCGTAAATGTAAATATCGCTTAATTGGACTGTTTTAATGAATATTTGGTAACTGGGATTTATTATTTTCAGTTTAAATTATTTTGTGGGGCTGGTTAAATGTTGTTTTTAGGTAGTGAATGTTGGCTTAGGAGTTTTGCTTGAAAGATTTGTGTACACGTTGCAACTGGGTTTTATGTTAGAAAAAATAATAGGACTTCTCAAAATATGGAGAGTTCTGATATTAATAGAGTACATTTTATAATTTCTGCTTTCTGTTAGAAAGTCTCGATTTTACAAAAACATTGTTCAGAAAATAATGGTAATGATGATAACTATTTCGCTTATACCCGTTGTAATTTTTTTGTTGTTGTTGTACTTTTTACCTAAGTACTTACGTAAGTGGTTAATTCTGTCAATTATGTCGTCGATGATTTTGGTAAAATGATTTTGGTGGAACTTAAATGTATAAAATGTATGTGTACTACTGAATAAATAAATAAAATAAAATAAATAAATTATACTAAATGAACTGAAAGGCCCAGGCGCTTTATTACTTTATCAAACGTGAACGAACTATTGGTCCTTCCCTCCTGAAGTCCAGAACTTTCGAAGATTAAAGGAATCAAAAAAAAGACAATCTAATACACAATTCTCCTCATAAGTAGTCAAAGTTTGTCGTCACAATATTCATAAGCTGTATACGACCTGCCGTATCATTTACTATATTTACTCGGCGAACAAAACATAACGTAATGAATATAAATTGGTGATCATCATAATTTATTTCGCTTTGCTCGTAGAGACCTGTTGCTTCGATACGAAGCAGTTATCTACTGGTTCTGTATATGTTTTTGGCATTGTTTTCATGTAGTCTAGAAAGGTTTTGAAAATCTTGTCTACTGAAAATATGTAAAGATGGAAGTATTTTACATATTACGGCAATATTACCCCATTAAGCGGCGCCTGGTGACCTGTAATACAGGTTTTCTTAAAACCTACTTCAGGCACCAGCTCTCACACTGTGAATGTTTATAGTTCAAAAGTGTTAATTGCTACAAAACCATTCTGAGAGAAAATAAATAAACTCATTAATATTATAAGGGGTACTCCCAGAAGGGTAATAATGGTACTCAGTTGCATTCGGTCAGACTTGAAGTCGACCCCAATATATTTGGGAAAAGGCTAGGCAGATGATGATAACGTATAAAGGGACATAACTGGTCAAACGTGGGTGTACAGTCACGAGCATAAGTATGTATACAATTGGCTTTACTCAAAGGCTACATTTTTCTTTATTTTTGAATGAAATTTTATGTCATTACGAACATAGTATTTTCGAACCTTTAGGTGTATGTAAAATGTCGCATTTCACGAAAAAATCGCAATTGAAAGTTGAATAGTGTTGACATATTAGTGCTCGTGACGGTACACCTTACTCTTTGGGCAGACCAGCATTATATTTTGTAGCTTCAGCACTCCATTATACCAAAGTGTCCCGTCCCTCCTCAATTCTGATGAAGATACCGAATAAAAATTAATATAAGAGCAAATATTTGAGGAGCGTCGCCCCAGGGAACAAAGATAATATCGTCGGAGATGACCAACTTATAATTACTTTTTATTTTCCCTTCGCTGCATAAAATTAACTAACTACAGAGGTTAAGGTGGAAATGGTTTGTTGAGCGTGTTTATTTATTGATGTTAAGTTATTACTTCATTGGGATTTACGGTAAAAAAAAATAGTTGGTTTGTGGGTCATGTCAGGACGCTTCATACGTATTGGGCATGGGTTTTCCAAAAAAACCTTACTACTTACTGTAAAAATAGGATTATTACAATGTTTAACCAATCTCACACAAAAATAACAATAACTCCCTTTTTATGCGGACCCCAGCAATGTCCAGAAAAAAAATGCTAAGAACGGAATTATTTATAATAAATCCACCATCTCTCTAATATGAGATTATTACCCTCATAACATTCCCAAACACACACTTCCTGATTTATAGCAAAAATACGACGAAAAAAAAAAACAAAATGTACACTCTTATGGGCGAAAAAACAATGTGAGGGGTGATCGGTTCCAATAGTCATTAAATTGTGTTTGTCCTGTCCACCCCTGGCTGTATTAAACCCCGCCTGTGTATCACTAGCCTTGTATGAGTTGGGCCTAGTTTTAATTAAAACAAGTCTACTTATTGCTTTTATAAAGAGCATTAAGTTACAATCTGGTATGTTTTTATGTTAGGTATTTAAAAAGAACACAAAATAACGGCCAAATTACAACAGTAATTTTGTGGTATTGTTGAAATGATTACATTTTAGTTATTTTTTTATTGTAAATGGTAATGGAATAAAATAGATAGAATAGATGAGGGGCTTGTGGTTAATTAATAACAGCCGCACGGGATCGATCAGGTTAAGCTACGCTTGCCGCGGTTAGTCCGTGGATGGGTGACCATCTTTACATACCAAGACCCCTCCGTGTCTCGGAAAGCACGTTAAGACGTTGGTGCCGGCTGTCTTTCGTGTATCTTTGACAGTCGTTACGGGTCGTCAGAAGCGATCGTTACCGTTAACTGGGTTGTGGAGGTCAGATAGGCAGTCGCTGCGTGTAAAATACTGGTATTCAGCTGCATCCGATTAGACTAGAAGCCGACCCTAACATTTGGGTAAAGGTAAAATGGTAAATAGATGACATTTTGCTTTATATTTATGGTCAAATAACCAATTTGCAGAAATACATAACATCACGCCTGTTTTTTCCGAAGGGTTAGGTAGAGGTGTACCTATACTACACCTACATTTCACTAGTTATGTTTAAGTCCCATGTAATAGGGGGCGAGCCTATTGCCATCAACCGGGCACGAATCCAGACTCCGGCCTGCTACTGAGAAATTCCTGATAGAGAAATCCAATAACACTTTGCCCGACTTGGGAAACGTACCCTGGACCTCATGAGGAGGCAGTCAGTAGTAAATATAATTTATCATCATTTATCGTACTAGAAATATTTACTTTACCTTATATTGCTACACGGGTTCTTATCAAATGAATCTACTTGTTAAACAATAAGTACTAGATTGGCCTAATTTTGATCGCAAATTTCATGACCTGACAGACCAAATGACGAACAGAATATCAAGCACAATTCACAAAACCAACATGTCCGCTGCATTGAACAGTGCTCATCAGTGTTGTGCTACCGATGTGTTTCAGCCGTAGTGTTGTGCCACAATAATATTAATATTGGTCCAATTGTTCATCCCAATGTTGGTTACAACGTCATAGCTCATTCTTTTTTGAATAATAGTGGCCCAATTCTTTATCCCAATGTTGGTTACAACGTCATAGCTCATTCTTTTGTTAATAATGTAAAATAATATTTGGAATAAGTACTAGTGATCTGCCTAGCGTTTTCCCAATTTTTTTTTGGGGTCGGCTTCCAGTCTTACCGGATGCAGCTTACCAGTATTTTACGTGGAGCGACTGACCACTCTGATAGTAACTGGGTAAGTTTTAACGGGGTTGTGAAGGACAGATAGGCATCTGACCTCCCAGTTAATGAGTAACACGATACCTTGGTAAGACTTTGTCAGACTTTCGGGCTTCTGACGACCCGTAACGACTGTCAAAAATCCACGAATGACAGCCGGGACCCACAAGAGAAAGCTTAACGTGCTTTCCGAGGAATGTAGGGTCGGGTCGGGGCGGGTCTCGGTATGTAAAGATGGTGACCCGTCTACTGACCGACCGCGGCAAGCGTAGGTTAACCTGATTAATCGACCATTGTGGCTGTTATCTTACCCATGAAGAACTAGTATGGGAAATAAGTAATAGTTGTAGTAGTGGGACGAACTCGACTCTTTTCTTAAAGATTACCCACATACGGTAGAGAGGGAGGGACTTGGCCTTGCAGTGGAACTGAAACGTCTGACAATGATAATAATAAAAGGTAGTAATTATGATTGTGGCGACTAATTATCTGGCGGGTCGCGGTGGTCATGGAAATGTTGCCTCATTGAAACGATTGATTTATTAAAATTTGCTGTATATTTTTAGCGTGCTTTGAACATTTTGCGTGTAATTTTTAGGCTTAACCACCCAAACTACACAAACAAAACGTTAAAATAAAACATAAACAATAGAAATCGCGCACTAACGTGCAGGGCGCTCGCCCACAAAGTGCGCGTGCATTGCCGGTAATTATTGTAATTGGCGTTTTAATACTAACGGGACAGCCGACACAGCCCTAGCGGCCGGTATCACATGTTTTACATTAGAAACCACTCGAATATTTATTTTAATTAACTTTTTGTTGGCGTGCGCGTCCATGTTTAGTCCAACGTGGTTTATGAGTAGGGCTGTCACTCAATTTAATGATATATTTATAGGTCCGCTGGTAGTTTTAATTTTACAGCTAAGTGCAACGACGTCCGTTCATGTAAATATGTTTGTGAAAATAATATGGTGTTGTGTTTATGTTTTTAAGTAATTACTTAGAACAGTTATGTGTTTGGGTTATTAGTGAATGACCTAAACGTAAATATACTCGTAATTACGTGAAATGTTTATGTGAATTTTATTTGACGAGTGTTATTAGTAAATTGTATGCCTTAAAGCAGGCATATAATTTACTTTATTTGTGTGTTATGTAATATTTGTTTATTAGATGCCATGACCACACGCGGCACTTAAAAAAAAAAGTGTTCGGCAACAGTCTAGAGCGCGTCACGGAAAAACCCAGGCATGATAACGTGTAGAAATGAGACCCTATTTTTGTAGTTCGATATTTAAAAGAAAACTATACCTACATAAGTTTTTAACGATTATTGACAATGATATTCAGTCGCCTTGTCATGTAGCTGCTGGCCTATTCTGTAAAAATCTCACTTTGAAAACTTAGGTGAAGTGCCAATAGTGTCAGTACTTAGCATCAAGTGGAATGCCAGCTCGCTTTAAGCTCACTTTACATCAGTTTTCACGGTTAGATTTATACAGAATAATGGCTTCATATTTCGTGACTTTCACCATCGAACACTAATTAATAATTCCAAATGTATTTCTGCAATCGTTAACTCTAGTCAAAATTAATTAATGTATGATGTTCGACGGTGGCGTGTGATGCCTGTGACGTCAGCCGTTAGCGAACACCGGTTTTTATGTTCAGCCATTAGGCGTTAAGGAACTCGTAAATGTGCCCTAGGAATAGTGCCAGACTAACTGATTAGGACTTAAATAGTTTACTGTAATTGGGAATCACCGTCTGTCTCCTAAAGTTGAATGCCTAACATGGATTTGGCAAAGACCGCTCAAAGGGGCGTCATTCTAGACTTTGGAATAGTGTCCTTCATGATTTGGCCTCCACGTACAAGGCTTTTAGTATTCGTTGAAAGGTGGCCATACATTAGGAATTATTCTGCACTGTTGTTATTCCAGACACAATCTTTATATGTATAAATACCCGGCTATGCAAATAATTGTGTCATTCGGGTATCGAATCTATGACCCGTAGCGCAGAAACTTGTACTACGACTGCTTCATAGGGGCTGGGGGGAGGGGGGGGGATAGTCAGAAAGTAGAACCATAGCTACCGAATTTCTTATTATAATATTTAAAACATACCTGAAATAAATGAATATTATTATTATTATTATATCTAGTCATGTTTCCTGATTTGTTTTATGTATGTAATTAAATTTTTTTTATCTGATGTAAGTACAATTTTGAAAAATACAGGGTGCCAACGGAGCCATCTTAAAGCAATTATCTATGCATTCTGTACATTAAACTAAGTAACATTACAAATTATTTCCGGGAAACGACTGTTCGTTTTGGTGTGAATAATCGCTGCTTACGTACACCGAACATTGTGCTTACGGGTGCATGCAACGGTACAGGGATCTTATTTATAACTGGTTTTCGTGAAAAAAAGCTGTAACTTCCAGAATTATGTAAGTGACTCTCGGCTTCGTTAAGCGCCTTTTCACACGTCATTCTATTCTATAATTACTTTACTATACCGGGTTATTTTTAATTGACTAGCTAAACTTGCAGACGCAATGGGTTGGATATCTAAACACAATAGAGTTAGATAAAAGGTTTTTAGATATAGGTACACTATCGCAATAGGTTTCCTTGTAAGGATAGATGTAAGTTGGAAAATAAATAAATATTAATAAATAAAACTTATAATAAAAAGATATGATTTTTTTTAGGGACGTCAACAATTTGCTGTTGCTGTTGTTACATAAAGTTTTCTTTTGTTTTATCGCGTTTAGATTTCAATACTCATTGCATCTGTGTTTCCAGTTTAGGAAAAAACTGGTTTTTTAAACTGGTATTTCAAATGACTACAATAACGGCAAATAATATTTTTTTTGTTAGTCATGTTTAGATATCAACCTACTCCTACCTAGTCTACGGAGTTTAGCTAACCAATATAAAATAACCCTGTATATTCACAAAAACTCAAGCCATGTTCTTCTATCGTACATCACGTGACCATAATTACACGGGCAATAATTACCGGACAACGGTTTATGTCAAGCCATTACTAGTTAAGTGACCTATAAATGTTTTGTGTGGATGTAAAAGTGTATGAAAGTTAAAGTTTTAATCATATGCCTCCCGAATGTACGGCGGAAATGGAGGTCGGTATTGCAGGAAATATTATAGTTGTGAATGTTGGGTGAATGAAAAGTCGGTAATGGGTGCAATAAAATGGTGACATATCTGGCTGTGTTTTGTGGAAAAAGGGGTTCGTAGAATGTATGTAATTAGTTGATTTTAATGATGCGCATCGATGAAGTCGAATTTCAAATTAACGTTTAAAAAATGTTCTCCCATACATCGATATACGCCAAAGTCAATTCCCAAACTGCAAATGTTTGTAATCGCAAAATATATTGTTTTATATGATAAAACTACAAATTACCGATTTTCGGATTTTTTCTTTCTTCTTTCCTTGTGATGTGAGACCTTGCTTCTTGCCAAATTTTTTGATTCTAGATCAACGAAGGTATTAATTTATTTGCGAGTACCTATCTCAATATGTAAATGGCCGTATTTTTTTTGGGTTGACTCAGAAGCTTGATTTTTTAAACCTCCATGGGACCGTAGACCCACGTTTTTGATATTAATTTCAACTTGATACCTCCACGCGTTCTTGAGAAAATATTATCTAGGTAAATGAAAACAAAAATCGCTTTCGATATAAAAAAAAGACAACACAAAATTAATTAACAAAACCACAGTCAGATATATAAAACCATAGAAATTCACAGAAACGAGACACCTACCTTTATTTCATATTTCAATATGGCTGAAATGCTGAAATAAAAGCTATACAATACGGTGAATATCATATTTCGAGTACCCTTTATTCAGAAAACAAAAAATCGTGGCTCATTCGTCAATATTCAGTGATGTTATTACATTACGTGGCTGTCGTGTGTCCCCGAGGTGCTTCGGTACTCTATGCATATGTTAAGTTGAGACGCGCACGGATCAGAAGAACCGACCTGGATTTGATCTGCTGGTTGTAATGTTGGAGTTTACTTTTCTAATGTAATGTTTTTCGGTTTATTAAGGCTATGAGTTTTTCTTTATTGGCAGGCCATCGACGCGCAAACATCGAAAGCATCGAATTCAGTATCTGATTCTACACCCACCTTGCGTAGAAATTAACCGACGATTATAAAAAAAAAACCTCTTTTTCATAGAAAACCTATGTGGCTGATTTGTATAATACACTGCGGAGTTCAGAATCATGTAAGTACTGAATCCATGATATGTGGTTGCACGTCGATTTCCCTACCACGCCGTATAAGATACATCGCGTTTGACCACAATCTTATTGATGTGATGATACGGTTGGCTAAGGCTTGTATAAGGTATGTCTAGAAGAAACCTATTCACTGGATTCGTACGTTCACCATTAATCAACTATTTATATGAAGCTTGTTGATAAGCTCGCAAAAGTAAATAGTTGGTGAAGGTTTTGAGGATTAAACAAATCACACCAAGTATTTAAAAGTCGTGAACCTTGACATATCAATGCCATCCATACCTACATTTAAAACTAAAAAGTCGTCTCCATTTTTATTTAATCCTCCCACGACGTCTATCAAACAGCACTTAAACTTCAAACCTCTTTTAATCCACGTGTGGCCCATAAAAAACTATTCCACCGACCGACGTCGGCGTCGCGACGCGGTTCATTCCCACTGCGCTCCTACCCTCACCTACTCATATATTCTAAGGTGCGCAAACCACACACTCACTCTTTCACGTTACACCTCGTAAACTGTAAAGGGATCCCCGAAATTTATCTTCCACATCGTTAGAGCGAATAATGTTGCCGACTATTTTATTTAGAGATGTGAGTCAGGCAACGTGTTCGCCTCGAGACTCGCGCGCTTGAAGTCTCTCATGTCTCTGTATGGAGACGTGGTTTAATAACGTAATTATGACTGATACACGAAGGCAAGGTTTTGCTTATTTACAGTTTGTCGATTCCAATTATGAACTGTTAAAGGATTTTTATTGACAGATATGTCAGGTCAGGGATGTCATAATATGTGGGTCGAGTCCAAGATCTTGACGTCTATAGACACTTTGCTATCTTTATGTAGAGTCTAGACTGTATTCATAAAATAAAACTTTCTCAAAATAAATATGTACTTAGATTAGATTTGCATTTTAGAAACTATTTTAACTTCTTCAATAACTTTTTTAAAGCATTGGCTGGCCTCAGGCCTGTTGCTGATTTGCTTCCTTATTATCTCTGTCAGCTTAAAAAAGTCTAAATCTATTTCATTTCAAATGACACCTGCCATATTTTTCTCTATTTAAAAACAGTAAAAATGCTAACATTCTCAATAAACAAGTACCTCAAAGTATATGGACATCGATACCAATAAATATCATCGGAAAGGTCACATCGAAAACTTTTCACGGATACTTATCACTGGTTAATACGGGGCCGATAAACATGGCGGGACATTACTCCGAATTAAATGAACTGGCAACACTTCCATACTACTGTTTTACACGTACAATATATTGGTGGAAGATTTCAGGGTAAAAATAGAACTTGAAATGCCTGGGAAGCGGAATTCGCCGTACTCCTTTTCTCCACCTATTTTAGGGGTTGCTTTAAGGGAAGGAATACTGGCGTTTTGTTTCTGTTCTAGACTGTTAGCCCTTGTTTTCGATTAAGAAAGAAGTAAGATGAAGGTTTAATATTGTCACCATTACTTAATGTACGTGAAAGGAAATGCTATAATGCCATTTAAGGTCGTGGGAATGGCTTTATTAAAAAACATTGACAAAGTTTGGAAGAACAGCTGCTAAAAGCAAGGATTTGTGCTCGATTGCAACGTATGTTTTTTCGCATTAGATTTTACAAAATGTTAATAAATAGTTCATAATTTTATGTCTACACAACATTCCTACTAATTCAGATCTACAAACCCTCTCATGACCACCGTACCCTGGTCCCTCGACACAAATATTAATCAGTCATACCTGAACAAGTTGAATTTGTGGAGATCGTAAAATCTCGCCGAAACCCCCGGGTGATGTGTCATATACGAATTAGGTGTTTGACAAGCCGAGTTCCAGGGCAGCAGGGTAACAATGAGTTGATATTATTTTTTGATTGGGAACATATGGTGAGATTCGAATGATTTTAGGTTTTACGTCCTAGTAACTTCTACGTACCTAAATACCCCGAAAAAGGTATCTTTTAGACATTGGCGCGAGCTAAGAAAAAAAAAACCGGGCAAGAGCGACTCGGACTCGCGCACCGAGGGTTCCGTTCCTATATATTTTCGAGACCTTTATTCGTCAGAGAATTTTAACACTGCACGCTGCAGTGTAGAGTATTGCAATTTTAGGTCAGCGCCATCTCTTGACCGATAGTGGAACTAATGTAACTTTTGTTGATGATTTTTGAAAAAGTGTGCTATTTAGAGACATCGTTTTATTTTTCCTGTAATCTTTACATAAACTTCTATCACATAGAATAATTTCAGATAAGGGGGGAATGGTATTTTTTTTAAATTTTTCATCAAAAGTCGAAAACTAAAAGGCCTAAAAAAAACGTGTTTGAGAATGTGCAAACTGCGCTCTTTCATATATGATACCCCACATAGTACTGAAAGGGGTTCTGAAAAAATCGAAGAGGGGCTTCGAATTTTTCAGAACCCCTTTCAGTACCGGTTGCAAAAAAAAATCTTTCTTATTTGCAAAATATATTTGTTGGGCAAACGTCATCCAAAACTATTCTAAATTTCAAGTTGATACCATTAGTAGTCCTTGAGATATCTAGCTGTGACAGACGGACAGACAGACAGACTAAGTCGCACCATAAGGTTTCCTTAGTAAGCCGCCTAGTTTGAATGAAAGACTTTTGATTTTAACGCATAATGTTTCTACAGATATTGAAAAACTACAAGTTGTGTTGAAAAATTCTTGAAAGCTTTGGCTACCTTAGTGACTTTGTGGTCTAATGTTTGGCTTTCCGTGATAAGGAGTTTATTTACCGCAAGGGAAAGATATTTCTATAACTTTTCCGGGTTTTTGTGCGCATCATTTTGGCAAGGTAGAAGACAGCTAGAGTATCATAAAAAGGTGTCTATAGCTAAAGCGATTTATGTAACTTACCAGAACATTGTATAGTTATAAGGACCCTGCTATCCGATGTTTTTTTCCATAAATTATCAAGTCGCAGGATAAATTTAGATGAAACATATTAGAATGTCATTAACGAAACACACGCTCTGAAACCCCTTGAACAACCTAACAAATCTGAGAAAGAGCAAACGAGCATACTATTATAATTACGTGAGAACAGTAATGAGTTTGTTTGAGGAATATTGCGACGCTTTGTAGGCTCGCACCGCCGCGCTTCACGGATGCCTGTGACACAGAATATATAGGTACAGAAGGCCAGCTTCGTACAACGAGCGAACAGGCACACGCACACATAGACGCGTACGTACGGCGATGTCAAACAAAGCAAGACAATACGAAAAACAACAAGTTGGAGGAAAATTTGCGTCACATACACGCAAAACGGCCACCGCTCAGCATAATGCTACAACCCTATGCGAGACAGAACCCCAGCGCTGGTTTTCAGCGACAGCCGGCGTTGGCGTGGTGACTTCAACCGGTGCAGTATACAATCAAAACAAATGACAGACGCGAGTTCGCTTAATATACCAGAGGGGCGATTCTCGTAATTTTAAGAACATTCACAGAATATATCTAGAATTCCTAAATTTTTGACGAGTTTTGACATTGATTGTCGCTGAGATGATGATTGCGATTAGATTTTGAACGTTTATAATTACGGGAATTGGCCTTTTGCTGTGTGTAAACGCGTGTCTACGTGTGCGTGCGTTGTCACTCATTGCACGAAGCTGATCTTCTGTACTTATTTATTTTGTAGAGAAAGCCTGGTGAGATCTCATTTATAACAAAATTAGTTCTTGCAACGTAGGTACGCCATTATAAAGTGGCACTGCTTTAACGAGTGTTGCGCTGAGGGCGTTTAGATTTCAATCGTGCTACTGGAAATGTTATTTTTTGTTTCGTTAATATTATTTTGTTGTAAATTATGGCTTTATGGAGCGGTGTCTGTTAAGAAACTTTATTTTGAATCTCACAGTAGACATTATGATAGTTTTTGGTAGGTAAGCGTAAGCAACGAGGCGATCATTTAATTATAAAGTGATGGTATTGGTTTATTAACGTGGATCCACGTTTGATACGAAGTGTTAATAATTCAACTGAGCCGATCTAATCGAAGTGAGCTTAAATATATCCTTGAAATGTCGCGTTACTGAGTACAAGTCATGCTATCAAATCATGTATGTATGCTCTGTTCGATTACAGTTTTTAAACAACCTTTTTTTATCGCCAGCACCAAAACCAAAAAGTCGTTCACAAAAATTGCAAGAAAATCAAACTCCCGAATCGAAACTCGATCCTAAAGAATTAAAAATTAAAACCTAGTCGAAAGTTCCCGATAAACTTTCCGATATAATATCGTACATAAATAAAGGATATTTTTCCAAAGTTTTCTGTGAGCTCGATACCCAGGGTAGCAGGGGGTGGTGTGCTAGCGGGGGACAGGGGGGTACAGGAGTGTACATTGAGGAAACAAAACGGATCAGCTTGTATCTAGCTCTCACAGAGAAGGCAAGCTCAAATGGACGCAGATGCAGATTACCTAGATACGGTGAATGAATTTTATTCAAAATTTTGTATGAAAGGTTGAGCAGAGAAAATTCGTGGAATATTGTGCAGGAAATTATGCATAGCTTACATGCAAAGGTAAAATTACATTTATCATTAAATTATATATAAGTTACGTAGAAAAATACCAATATATCTTTATATTGGTATTTAAAATACAAATAGACGGCCACGTCTAATTTAAAGAAACTAAAATGACCAGCGTATGTCTCTTAACTTGCTTATATGCTGTCATTACTACTATTACTACCTTAATTAGATCCCCATACATTTAAAAAAATCTACCGAAAAGCTTTCAAAAACGTCAACATAATAAAAATGTATAAAAATATAATTTCTTAGGGCTGGTTCTTGTCTTGGCCAGAGGTAAGTATTGCCATACAACGCGGCAATGCCGTCAATCTCTTGGGTACATTACCCGTCGATAGCGATGCGGAGCAATTTTTCGACGCCATAGTTTAGTTTGTTACAGTAATTTTATTGAAGTTAAAAAAAAAAACTATGTCAAATAAGTAACTACGAATCAAAAGATAAACAAAACACAATACAAATCCACATCCAGCATCTATATGTACGCGTCTGGGTTGCCTGAACCCCCGGCATAGACGATATGAGCACCTTATTTTTCGCACATTACACTTTGAAATTGTTTGAAATATGTTATAGCCATCATCGCATGAACAAACTTCTTTAAACACCAACACGACGTTTTCTTTACATAATATGTTTTAAACTATGCGTTCTGGTGTAGACGGGTGAGTTTGTTTTTTCCGGTTTACTGGTGTGGCTAGTGTGTTTGGTGTTCGTTTCATTTGTATATTTTTGTTGAAAACGTTGCGAAGACCTAACTTAAAATCGTTTATTTAAATTAAGTTAAGAATTATCTCTTTTTGAAGGGTTAATTTTCTAAAAGATAGCACCATAAAACGCGCAATGGGTATAGTCCATTGCTGAATCTGGTCAATTAAATACATAATTATGTCTAATTTAAATGTCTGAAAAAATATTGCATATGTATTGCATAATAGATTTCTATACTAATAATAAAGCTGAAGAGTTTGCTTGTTTCTTTGAACGCAATAATGTCTGGAACTACAAGTCGGATTTAGAAAATCTTGCATTTGATAGCCCAATTCTTGAGAAAGGCTTTAGGCTATTTAATATCACGCTAGGACCCTTAGGAGCCGAGCAAAGAGAAAAAAAGTCAGAAAGAACGCTAAGCGAAAACGATGCCATGCAGGCGATGCGATGCGACGGGGTGGGTGGGTCGGAGAACAAGAAATTTCACTCAGACGAAGTCACGGGTTGAAACTAGTTATATTTCTAACACTGTATAAATTGCTCATTTACATTCAAAGGATAAACAAGACATGGAGATGATCTATCATCTCCATAGGAACTTGCTTCCGAATGGCCAACTAGCTTTATCTCTCTGACTGACTGACTCCTTGACAGTTCAAATGTGCCTCTAAATTGTTTAATTGAAATACATGCTTTGAGTTTGAGTTTTTTATGAGGGGACTGTACGGTTGCTTGAGTTCAAACACGTCTAATGAAGTAGTTAACCGGGTTCCGTACCCAAAGGGTGTCAACGGAACCCTCCGCTGTCCGTCCAGCCGTCTGACTGTCAGCGGGTCGTATCTCATGAACCGTAATAGTTAGACAGTTCAAATTTTCACAGGGTGTGTGTTTCTATTGCCACTATAACAAAAAGTAATAAAAAAAAAAACTTAAACAAGGAACGTGTTTTTATGTGCGTTTTTTCGTGTAAGGAGTATGACTCGCACTTGGTCGGTTTTCCTCACAAATTTCATAACAGACTGCAAAATTCTAAATCAATTTCGTTTCCCAATTAAAAGTAACAATACCGTTCCTAACCGCATCGTGCGCTGAGTTGGTCAAAAGTCGTTCATTCCATATAGCGCCGATGTAAATTTAGTTCACTCAATTTTGAATGCATTTCAAACGGACACGAAACCGTTCACATTCAATACTGATTAGTTTCAATACGTTTTATTGAAATTATATTGTGTAGTGTGCCATGGAATTAGGCGGCACGGTTATGTTCAGAATGCATTCGTCTGACATTCAAACGTTTGAAGTGAATGGTTAAATTTCTGTACCGGTACACGTTTAATTGATGTTTTGGAGAAGCTTTTAGAATATTAATTTCAAATGCGTATAATGTTTCGGGGACTGACGATAGAGTGATAATATACTAATGAGAAAGTTCAAGCGTCGAACAAAGCATTAAGTCCGCTTTTGTCCAGTTTTTAATTTCATCTTACTTGAGCATAAAGTTTAAATCACACTAATATTATAAAGGCGAAATTTTGTGAGTGTGTTTGTATGTTTGTTACTTCTTCACGCACAAACAGCTGGACCAATTTTGATAAAATTCGGTATGAAGGTATCTGACACCTGGGATTAACACATATGATACTAATATATTTTTATCCCGATATTCCCACGCGATCGACACTTATGCGGGTGAAACCGCGGGGCGCAGCTAGTAAATAATAAATGTAACTAGGAGTCCTTGTTGCCTTACGTAAAATGTTACTGAATTAAACTTCAGCACATTATAAACCCAATATAACCTTACATAATGTTAAACTGCTCAGTTTATCTTTAATAATGCACCGCCAACGAGCACACTAGAAATTTATTTACTGGCAAGACAACGGTCTACGAAAGGTCTACGTAATTTCGTAGCACGCTACGAAAGCGCTACGAAAGTGCTACGATATATCTACGTCGTAGATCGCTACTGGCACCAAGGTTTAGCTAAATAATTGAAAGAATTGGAACAACTTGTGAGTCAAAATGAACATATAAAACTTTTATCATTTTCCTTAATAAAATAACAAAGGAAGGAAAACAATGACAAAGCTATCAGCCGATAAACAAATACATAAAAGAGTTAACACGGAATTCCGATGAATTCTCAATAAAGTTGAAGAAAAAAAGCATAGACTGAGGATGTTCGGGTAACAAAGATCTGGGGGATCACAAGACAGACTCGGTGGTACATGTTAACGGTTCATACGAGTATGTGGGCTGAGTTATAGGCGGTAGCGGGGATGATTCATAATGACCGATGAATCATCTTTGCAATTATTGTTAAATGTTGACCAATTTGTTTAGTTATTTTTGTTGTATTTACATAATATAAGCTAACATTTAAAATAATAATATGTACATTTATATGAAAAAATAATCATAGGGCATCAAAAAATTCTTCCGCATCGCTGTCAACAGGAACAGTGCCCAAAAGGCTGGCAGCATTGCCACGTTGTATGGCGATGCTAATTCTTTGGCTAAGAAATAGGCCAGCCGCTGGTCACATGAAGAGTCGACTAACCGATTGGCGATATCTCGAAAAACCAAGCGAGCATACGGACCCCATGGTCCTAGTGTTTCAACCCCAAACGGCTCGAACATATAACTGCCATTCAAGTGAAAAAAAAAATTTTTGATTAGTTATAAAATATTTATAGGCGTCATAGAACCGCTGCTATTATAGACATCGATGTTGTGACTATATAGTCTATCTAAATTTATGTTTCAAATTAAAGTTATATCAAGTTAAACAAATATCAACTTTATTGTAATGGTAATTAAGTTGATTTCAGAATGACTAGCACTAGTGATAAAGTTATAAAAATGTTTGAAGTTGTAGCGTAACCTGAACTTTATTTTATAGGAATTAAAGTTATTTTTCCATAAACTCATATTTGTTTAAATTTTTGGCAAATATATCGCGAATGTAGATTATGTGCATACGTTTATTTTAAACAAGGAGATTTTAACTCAAGTCTAACACCTGTTTTTCAGTTGAAAAAGGTTTCTAATAGGTAAAAACTTTAATTATCCTTTGTTATTGTAAAAAATAATGGCGTGTGACAGTGATTATAATATTTCGGATTCACTGCGATACACATCCGCTACTCGCTCATCACTTACAACCGTCAAAGTTTTAAGAGTGTCATTTTATTAAGTCTTCGCACAGATCGAGATTGGATCGAGAGCTGACATGTGTCGCCGACGTGTTGGGGATTCCTCTCACGACTGCCTCTAACGTCCCTCTTTTAAAGAACAATGCTTTGGAGTGTACTCCTTGTTCTTATCTGAAGTTGAGTGGTATGAAGTAGAGTGGTTAATTATTTGTTTTTTTTTTTGTTTAGGGAAACAGCATTTGTAAAGATTTTTGTTATTAAGCACCACTCTTGTTGTCTTGTATTTAGAAGATTTAGAAACAAGATATTTTGAAATTTATGTAGATGCATTTATGACGATGGCGTGAAACACCAACGTTTTTCAATAGAGTAAGGTACATCTGATAGGATGTTATTATAATGCTGGCATTATGATAACATCATATCATAGTAACTTGGGACTACAATAGTTTGAAATACAAATAACAAAAAAAAAAAATTGTCACTAGAAAAAAAAATGCATTAAAAATATGACAGGCACTCAAAGCCACAGTCTTAAAATATTTACAAAGAATTGGTCCTAACTCCCAAACTAGGCCTAGGCCTGTATTTTGGGGGAAAAAAATAATAAACCACCTCAATAAAAACCCTGACAAAAAAGACGACCTTTAAAATTTTATTTAAAAAAATCAATGTTCACGTGAGGCGTTTATCGCCACTCGCATGCACCCGGCAGATTGAGGGTTAAGATTCGCTCGTTTGTATTCAGCGCGCGCCTCCGAACGCGAGGTAACCCGCCCGTGCCGGCCCGGAAAAGTTTCCATCGCGGACGGGTCCTAAATACCGGGAGATTCTATTAGCGTATCGATGTTTTATGGCCGAATGAGGGTTCTCTGATATTCATTCGCGACGTAAAATTATAATTTATGGGTTAAAACGGATTTTTTTATTTTAATGAAAAAATTGTTCTTTTGTCGGGTGTGTGATATTGGGGATTTTGGGTTAGTATAAGGTTTTTTTAATCTTTCTTTTGTCTTTGAATTTTGGTTAGAGTTGTTCTAAAATTTTGTATTACAGTGGAACAAGCTTATTTTTCCAAAGTCCCTTCTTGCTTTATCAGGGCACGTGTAACAGAACCGTTAACCCAAAAGAAAACACATCAACAAACACTTTTGTTGATGTGTTTTGGTTGTTGTAGTCATCAACAAACACTTTTGTTGATGACTACAACAACCAAAACAAACATCTAAAGCTCACCATTTAAAATTTAGAGAAAACGCTCACGAAATCCACGAAAATTATCTTAAAGAAATCATTACACATTCATACATATAGCTAACAGCATACACCCAAGTTTGTTCTCAACATGGCAAATAAAAAGAACTTTTTACATCAAAACTTTATTTCGCGTTCCCTCGCGCTGATTCGTACGTGAGACCGACTATATTTTGCGCTGATTACTGTGTCTTGGAGCAAGTATATGAACTTTTTGCCTCGAAGTGTATTTTTTCTCTTTCGTCTTGTGGCGAGTCGGTTGCATTTCTGTTTGGCTGCGTCGTTTTAAAAAGCGGTTGACGATTTTTGTTGTTCTATTCTTGTTTTGACGTTTAGATGTTTACGTTAAGCTTGGGCGTTTGGTGCTGTTTTGTTTATCATTTTAATGGCCTGTTTAAAAAAGACAGAATCTACCAACATGGGAAAGCTTCTAGTAAACTTAGAAATGTATTAAGCATCACACAAAGTGCGTACCTATTGTACGCACTTTGTGTGATGCTTAATACATTTCTTAAACATTCATAATGCCATTCCGCTAATAGAGCGGAATGGCATTATGAATTTATTATTCATATTTTCTTTCTTTCTGTTTTTTTTCTTTCTTTCTAATAGTCGTAAGCGTTTCTGCTGAGCATAAGATCTTGGGTTCGATTTACAGTCTCATTAGCAACCTGGAATCTGGATTTGTGTCCGGTTGATGGCTAGGATAGACTCGGCCCCTATTACATGGGACTTAATATATTATTATTTTATTATATAATTAATGTATGCAAAATATTGTAAAACATTTAAAAGAGTAACGGTGGAGTTTCTTGCCCATTCTTCTCCATACGAAAACTACCTTTTGGAAGGGGCGACTAGAATCAATTCTATTTCATTGTAATTTTTGACGTTCAAAAGTGCGTTTTATGTGCCAATTTGAAATAAATGCATTTGGCTTTGACTTTGACTTAAATATAACTGGCGAAATGTGGGTGTAGTATAGGTACACCTCTGCCTAACCCTTTGGGGATTACAGGCGCGATGTTTTGTGTTAGTGCTAGCACTGCTTTGACATAATCTGCTACAGTAAGTGCTTGGCCAGACTGGCAGCGCGGGGCGGCAACGGTGCGGGTGCGGGAACGGGCGCGATCTGCCTGTCCGAGTGTTGTCGTGTCCAGTGTTTGGTAACACGTTGACTGCCAGACAACAGACACAATAGAAAATCTATTGTTCGCGGTCACCATTTGACCGCGTGGCAGCGAATGTGAATATAATATGAATGAAGAAGACTTATTTTTACTAGAAAAAAGCTCGAAGAAAAAGTTCTTATGTTTGTGAACGCCGCGCCCGCCGCACCCGCCACGCGGCCGCGTTTATAGTCTGGCCAAGCACTTACAGATTATATCAAAACCTTTACAAAAGACGTAGCTCAGACACCACACAAAAAACAAAAGAAAATCTATCCCTACCACCGATAAACAAAACACAATCTTGAACCCGGTCCTCATTGAGTACCTACGCTAAACCAAGTTTTTCTCTCCATATACACTACTATGCATCCTGTATAATGAGGTGCAAGAAAACCGATACGCCTTCTAATACGTTCGACTTGTTTAGACGGGGCGCGTTCACACAATCGTCGAGTGTTTGTTTAAGAACGTCGAGTTTCTTGTGCTAATGAATTTTATAGGATTGTTTTCATGGCGTTTGTTTGGTTGTTGAAAGGATACGAATAAGATGATGTTTTATTCTACAGAATATCAAGGTCTTCTTGTAATTATTGATCGTGCAAAATTTTCGTACTTAAGTATAAAAAATACGGTGACGGGCCTTTTAAATTACCTAACGCATATTTACGACATGCATACGACCCCTATATTACGCCAAGCCTTTTATATTTCCTCCAGCGAAGAAATAGAGCATAAGAAAATATAATTCAAATGACAAATTGATATAATATTAATTTCTAAGAATCAGATTTAAGTGACACAAATGGAAGCCAAAAATTTCAAGTCTAATTCTAATTCGACACCACAAAAAGCGTTTTTATCTAAAAATTTAATTAGTCGCTTTTGAAGGCCCATCGCCATAGATACTGTGGCGATATTAAAAGTTGACGGAAATATTAGCTATATATTTACATTATTATTCATATTTATAAGTACACAGAGAAGACGTTTAAGTTATTTTGCCAGTTGCTAGTTTTCTACACACAGTAGCTTTATTTTAATTGGGCAAAAGGGCTACCGGTCTCTGTAGCCGTTTTTAGAGGTATCTTTACAAATATACAAACTCTTATTTAAAAGTTGCAAGATTTTCAGACGTCTAAAATGAGTTTTTGATGACCTACTACAGATATTTTTTCTAGATTAAGAAGTTAAATGAATTGGAGGTATTCGCAGTGCAACTCAGAATAAATAACACTGGATTGATTGATTAGCAAGAGACTTGAAATATACCTTGATCATAAATTTTGAACCTCTATGGATAATAAGGATGACGGCTGGGCAAAAGTCTCTACACAATGGGTGCCTAAAGATGGAAGCGTACCACGAGGGCTTGTTCGAGGTGGCGCGGGAAAAGAGTTCCTGGAAGGCCTTCGGGGAGGCCTTTGCCAAGCAGTGGGATAAAAAAAATGAACAATAGTAATCCAAAGCTATTATTAGCTGATTACCATCAAAACAACTTCCAATTCACCTTTCACGTTTATGTCCCCTAATCAGATTACCCCGATAGGCCCAGGATGGCCCACAATAGGCCTAAACTACAGTTGATATTACAGATGCACTAACAAAGCGCGTTTTCGGGTTTCGCTCGGCATCAGTGGGCCATTGTGTAAAAGTCGTATTGCTAATGGATTAGCGGTGACCATAGCGCACAATAGATGTAGTGCATCTGGACGGAACGACACGCGGAAATTGGACAAAATTGATGTTCTGTGGTCTGGTCGGTTTCCAGTTTTGCATTGTCCTGTGTGTCACGCGGGATTGATGGATTTTTTGTGTTGGTCTGTGTAGATGTCTGTGTTTGGTAAGTTTTGTGGTAGGTGTGACTTCTGTGATTACACTAGGGACTAGCTTTTGCCCGCGACTTTGTCTGCGATTCTGGATGAAAAGTAGCCTTTTTCTTCTCCAAATTATGTATGGGTATACCCATGTGCCAAATTTTATCGAAATACGTTCAGCCGTTTTAGCGTGAAACAAACAAACATACCAAAATCAAATCTTTTCTCTTTATAATATTAGTTTAGAGTGGCTTCTGCCCGACTTCGTCCGCGTGAAATTTCTTGTTTTAACATAAAATAGGTAAGTGTATCTTATGACACTCGGCAATACTGTAGCGTCCCATTAACGAAAGAATTATCGAAATTGGATCTGTAGTTCCGGTACAAATTTTACCACTTAAGATATGCGGCAGTAAGTATACTAATGATTATTAACTTGTGTAGGCGTGACACGAAGTTTTGTCCAGCGGTCTTAAGAAAAATCAATAAAATGTTTTTTAGGGGGAAGTAATTAGATAATTATGTTCTGATAAGTTGAACAGTTAATTAGTTGATAATGACATTATTGGCGTCCACTTAAATGCGATGAAATTAAAATCGTAGGGATCTAGCGATGTTTCCATTTTCACTTCATATTAGTTTTCACTATTCAATAAGCAAACTCGCACAACTTGCTGAGTGGTGTAAATTGTGACCTTTCTCCCGACTTTCCCGTCATTTATTAACAAAATAATAATTTTGGGTACCTTCAAAGTAGCGCTTCCGATATTCGGTGACATCCATGTAATCATTATACACGTATCCTACATCATTAGTGAAAAGCACTTCGTGTATTGTCGTGTCGACCGATACCGCTTAATAGCTTCGTTTATTTTTCGCCTTTTAATGAGCACTTTAACAAAAAGCTTTAAAATAGGCAATGTTTTATGTTTGGCCTTTATTATTGATGATAGCTGGTTTAAATATGAGGTGAACCGCAGATTCGTGTTTTATCTGTAATTTACAAACGGTAGGTAATGATTGTTATTCGCTGATTGTGTATGGTTGATGTGCTGTGGTTAGACTGAAAATGGATCACCTCGTAATTTCTGTGGTGTTACGGGAGATGAGTCGCAAATTAGGTTGTGGTGGTCAGGGTGCAGTTGTACCGTGTTGAGCTACTGAAATTTTGCTGTGTCTGGGTCGGAGTTTCAAATAACAGAGAACGATGGATAGTAAATGATCAGTTTAAATAAATAGTACTTTATTTGCATTCCACAATATGTGCAGACCCCAGCACATCAAGCTACTACAATCTATCAAATTTCTTTAATATATTTTCAACTTTATCACTATAGCATAAGGTTCAAAGTTGATTGGGAAAATTTGACAGTTTCGGGTATCTTGATGTGCTGGCGCCTGTACTTAGGTGGTAACTTCAAATTATATGTGATTATTATGGACCCTATCGCCACAGCAAAATCGTAGGAGAGAGGAAGCTTTGAAAACCTTAGCTTATCTTATCAGTCTTCTAAACTAAATCTAATATGGTGGCTTTGGTATAAAAAATATATAAAGCTAACTAAAACTACCTTTTGGAAGGGGCGGCGGCTAGAATCAATTCTATTTTTTTTTTGTAAATGTTGACGTTCAAAAGTGCTCTTTTTTGCCTATTTGAAATAAATTATTTGAGTTATTTATTAAGATATTATTATGTTAGTACTTATATTTTGTCGTTTAAATATTCGTTTTAATTAGGTACATTTATTTGTATGTGAAATATTTCGTTTACTTACATTATCGAACACCATCTTCGTCACTTTCAACAAAGCACCTTGCAGTTGTCTTCAGGTATATCTACGTAACAAGTACCTACATGTTTATTATGTCAGAGACATGTTCTGGTAACATATTGTGGCCTAAATAAAGCAGGAAGTAACATGTCATGTTGAAATAACTTAGAAACGAAGACGAACGGATTCCCTTCGGAGCGAAAGTTAAAATTACATTAATTGAATTTCAGTGTTCCTGCGATGCTGTTTCATTACTCAGTGATTTATGACAGCTGTCTAAACTTTACTAATTAACGCAATTCATATTTTAGTTTTTAACAAAACAATTTAAATATTTTTGACGTTCTTATGTTATGTTTGACGCTGAGTTTCAGCTCAGAAGTTGGGGAGTTAAAGTTATGCAAAAATTAGTTCTTTTTAGATTTCTAGTAGCAATTTGTATAAAAAAGGTACACGTAGGTAAAGCTTTCTAGCTTTTGTCAATCATTATTTCTGGGGACAGAATTAATTCAGAGGTGTAAAATTTTTCTTTTGCAATCTAATTTGACAGACATGAAACTTTTAACTTCAACTGAAAAAAAACTAACCACGCAAACGGAGTCCCTAGCCATACTTATTGTAAACATAACACCACCCTGACTGACACTTTAGTCTACCCAACTTGAGTACACTAGCGGAGATTTATAAATATTATCACAAGACATTTTCTACGTTTTAATAAAAATATTCTCTCGACTCGAAATGTTATTATAAAATACAACAACGTTTAATTTGTTTTCCTCGGAGCCCGGAGGTCGAAACTTAAGTAGGTACTTAGCCATTGTAAGGCCACGTCACATTGTGGAATATTGCTAGTCAAGTAACTAACCCGAGGTAAAGATAAGAACAGTTCTCTGAAAAATCAATTGTCTATTTTTAAATCTCTTTCGTTTGTACCCGGAGGGCCAGTTATCAAACTGTTATATACAGGCCTGTTTAAGGAATTCCTACAACATGGATGGCAAACAGTGTTGTGTAAGTTATTCGCAGAGTGCTGCTGCTTATTATGCCCTTATATTCACTTGGGTGAAACTCACTGTTATTTCTAAAACTGGGTTCCGCATGCTCTGTGTATTTTATGTAGGTACCTAAAGTTTCATATCCTAATAAGAAAGTGCGCAACTCATACAGAAATACGTTACAAACGCAAAAGAGATAATGTGTAGGCAGCCAAAATTTGTCTTATATACACGTCACAATTAGTTGACGAACAAAAGTCCCTGAGAAGTTGCGCCGCTGTGCCAGCCTCTTAATTGGCAAAAGTTTCTTGTCGACGAAAAACTGGGGGAGAGCGCCTCTGAATGAACGGATGAACGAGTGAACGATCACAGGAGCGGGAGACGCCGAGAGGTGTAATTAGTCAAAAATTCCCGCGAGGTGTCCGTGCTAGCTACCACTGTAGGAATAGTAGTTAATGTATTTCGTTGCCAAGGAAAAATATACGCTTCTTTGAGATTACTGGCAGTGTCATACCGAATTACTGCCACGAGGCAAGTGAAGTAGGTAAGTATGTGTGAATATTCGGGAAAATAGGACCGATAAAATCATACCGCAAAGTCCGCATGTAGGCACATACACACACTGAAAATTGACAAGGGAAAAATGCAATTGAGAATGTGTAAAGAATGTAGGGCGCTCGTATACCTATATAAATTCACCTGATCAAACACAACGAGCTCGCAGAAAGTAGATCCAAGACTGTTTACTATTTATTAGCAAGTCTTTGAAGAGGACCGTAATAATCAAAGTTCAAAGTGACTATTACACTCAATCGTTAGAACCCAGTAATGGAAAAAATTTTTAGGTCAACACACCCAGTAAATTATGAAGTACTCGACAGTCAAAGAAGAAGTTCGTACATAACATCGTAATGTGTAGCACAAAAACAAATATTAGTACATTCCCTCATGGTTACGATCAAAAAGTTAATGAGTTTTTTTATAGCTACACAAGTATAAAAACTCGCGAACATTATGACGAGCAGTCGTCACGTAATAAAAGCGGAACGGTACAAAATATGCTCAGAAAAATAAGCGTCACAGCGGGACAGAAAGACGTACAGTTGCTCTCATTAGCCTCTAATTACGGGGGTCCGAGCCGAGCGCCACCGAGCGCCGCCGACCGCCGGCGGAAATTCAAATTTAAATTTCGTACGTTCTACTCTTGCAAATTGCGATTTTTCACCAATAAAAAAAAGGCAATACCGAATCGAAATTTTAAACGGTTATTGTTTCCTTTTTATGTTAATGATTCGTATTGAAATTTTGTAACGGATGTTCGGAAATCGGCATCGGTCGTTTAACTCCGGTAACGGTCGGGCAAGATTGAGTTCCCAACGTTTTTATTGTTGTTACTCGCTTTGTTCGCGTAACGGCCCTTAATTGTTTCTCTTTTTCTTTTTTTTTTTTTTTTTAATAATGGCATCTCGCAGTTCATCCTTTATGAGGATGGCTACTGCTTAACCGGACTTTCCTGTGGATGCCTCGAATTAAGGCCTCCAGCCAGGGCATACAATAACTTAAAAACTAAGCGACAGCGCTAAGGGTAACCCCCTGCGGGGTTCGGACCTCGGCTCAGGGCGTCGCTGGAAGAGGACAGCAAGGGACAGGCTGGATCGGTATTATTATTGGTGTTTAGGGGCGAATTTAAAACTACAGGCTCAGCTGCGCGGGCTGGCTCGAGCAAGGGTCGGGGGGGGTTTCTCTTTTTCGAGAACGCTTCCCTATAAAACTGAATACTCCTTTCGAAGAGATAATACAATATAAATTTTCTCATCAACTCGCAGGCTCTTTTAATAAAAATATAATAATCTCCCTCTACGGAACACTTCATTAAGGCGCTCAAAGAGGCTCGGCGGCGATCATCAGTCCCGATAGCGTTTAGCATGGCAGCACCATATTATATTAAAATATTTTTTACTGGCAAACTCATCTATGACCGCGAGCGGTGGGCGAGCCCCCCCATACTTTTCATAATTATCACTCCCCCCTGTCATCGCACCGGTTGAAATCGCGTATCTTTAATTTCGCCCGTCGCGTCAGCCCCGAAAATTCCTTGCATTCGTAAGAATTAAAGCCGGCGATAAAGGGAGCGCTGTTACTTCTTATTAGCGACGACACTAATAACCGTTCTCGTTGTCCTCGCGTGACAGTTTTATACTACACAAATTAAAAAGCAAAAACGTCCGAGTGGTTTTCTGCGGTAATCCGTAACAAAAGGGCGCGGGAATGCGCGAGGATGACTTTGGATAAAGCGGGCTATTCGTGGGCCGTTTGAAAGGAGTTAGGTGTCGGGCATAGACACTAACCGGGGCATGAGCGGGCTGGCTCGGCGGGCTCGGGAACATTAAAACCTTCCGCGCGCTCGCCCGCGTCGCCATGCGTGATAGGAAGCACCGGACCATCATTTTAAAACCGAGTTTTGTTTATAAACGTCAGGATGTCTCTTCTCTTTTATTTCATACGGCTTTTGTTTTTATTTGGGTGCCTGTGCCACACTCGCCGCGTGTCGTTCACGTAAATCAGATGTGCCGTTAAAAATAATGGCGCGAAATGTAATGGATGTAAAATTTCAGCGTTATGGTAGCATTGGGGTGTTCATTGCGTATTACGTATTAAACTGACACGTGTTTACGACACGCAATTATTGTTAACTTTCAATTATTGTCAGTTCGATTGTTTGACAGTTGTTTCGCGATTGTGTCGGACTGTTGGAGGTTTACATATTTGTAGGTTTTTAAATGGTTGTGAATGTGTTGAACATTAAATTTAATAATGTGAAGTTAATTTTACTGCAATGCTGTTAATCATAATGGATATGTTCTTGTCAACATTATTGAAATTAAGAGTATCGAAAGATGAATGGATCCTGTGATTGAAAATGAAATTAATAATGCTTAACGAAATGGAATAATTATTCCAATTAATGGTGTATTAAAACATATGTTTACCTGTGGAAAATATCAAGGTTAATATATCAAAGAAAATGGTCCAAATACCAAATCAAAGTATAAATGCTCACCCCGTTTCTAAGTCGGTAAACTTAAGTAGAAAATAGAGCGATTTCCTTCAACTGTCATTGAACTACATTCACAATAACTTATCCTGTAGGGATCAGGGGATAAGCAGATAAGACGTTTTGTGTACCGTTTTTTTGTTCGAACTTTGTTGGTAGGTATATGTGGCGGCTGTGATTGGAGGAAAATGGTTAAGGTACCTGACGACACATCTAACAAAGGTAAGTAAGGGTCCCAACAAAAAAGTCGGAAAATATTTGGGAAAAATATTCAAGTTTGAAATATGTATTGGATTATAGATAATGTCTTTCTACTGACTTCTATCAATTCATTGATTTATTACAGTAAATACAGGACTTTCACATAACAAAAATAAAGTAACATAATACATTTCAAGCAGTAAAAAAATTCTATAACATTTTTTCAGGACTTAATTTCAGACCGGAATAACTTGGAATGAGAAAGTTGGATAAGAAAAATATTAAAACAGAAGAAGAACTAGCAGGGGATCGAAAAGGGGGGGGGGGGGGGCTCAGTGGATCAGACCGGAATGAATCCCAGCAATTTATATACCTACCTTTACCATTACTATTAATGCAAGGTATTTTCACAAATATAATCACATTCCCATCTTCTTCAAACATCATACACTCATAACATCCACCAATAAATATGCTCGGAGCTCCTCATTTAGTAAAATGAGTGTCCGTATAGTGAATTCCGGGCATGATTTCAGAAGCGGCCCCCGGGAGCGAATTAGTGAACCAACGTGACCTAACTGAAGATTTTTTGTCGTGATGAAATATTATGCTGCGTTCTAGCGCTCGAGTTTTCGCGAGTGATTAGGTTTGAAGAAATTATTTTCGTTATAAATCAGAAGTAGGTAGGTACTCGTATAATCTCTGCATTAAGCCCAAGAAATTGTAAAATATGCAAGTGGCATTAATTGTCCTCTGTAAAGTTTCTGTGCTCATTAAAAATGTATAAAATAATAGTGTTTCTAAAGTAATATTATTCTAATAAAGAGAAAAGGTTTGATTTTTTTGTATGTTTGTTTGTTATCATTTCACGCTAAAGCGGCTGAACGGATTTGAATGTATTTTATCACTTGGGTAGACCATAACCTGGATTAGAACATAGGATACTTTTTATCTCGATATTGTCACAGGATCGAGACTTATGCGGGTGAAATCGCGGGGTACAGTTAGTTATAAATAAGGGCCAATTTTAAACTGACCTGGTGCTGATTGTACACATGTAGTGTAACGTGTAACCCCTTCAGTAGCATAACATCTTTCCAGTGACAAATTTTATCAAAAGTGACTTTACTAAATGACGATGTAAACGAGGCTCGATGTTAGGCGGCTCGTGTAACCGGCTTTGTTTACTTTCTCAAGAGGCTTGTTTTTACAATGGCGCAAGTTAAATGTTATCGACTTTTTGACTTTTAACGACTATTTTATACAACAATATGATAATTAAGGAAGCTTTGTTGCTTTTAAATGTTCTGTGACGAGATATTGTAGAGGTAATGCCGAGTTTCAAATTATAAAGTGCCTTTTTTCTGTTTTCTAGTACTTTTGTTGTGTTTGGATGGTGTCTTAATATACTGTTTTGAGGGGTCGGTTGGTGAGAAAGGATTTATTTACTGATTGTTTATTGAGTTGATGTGGTTGTTTAGTTGTTTTTTTATTGATTGTAACAATGGTATACTAGAGTGTATCGACGATTACCTTCCGTTTGGAGTCACCATTAAAATTTTATAAGCTTATAATTTTAAAGCTTTTTCGTCGATTAATAAAAATAAAATCGTCAAATTTGTCAGGCATCGTAGACCCATAGCGTGTCTTAAATCCTATTTTAGTAGTAACAAATTAAGCACAGAAAAGGTAAGGTAATGAATGATAAATAATTTTATTAAAATTAATAATATTCTATCTTTGACAATTGTTACGGGTCGTCTGTAGCCCAAAAGTCTGACAATCAGTTTTACCAAGGGGTATCGTATTGTGGAAGTCAGATAGGCAGTCACACCATGTAAAAGACTGGTATTTAGTTACATCCGGTTAGACTGGAAGCCGACCCCAATATAGTTGGGAAAAAGCTAGGCAAACGAATGAGTAATGATGCAGCGACGATGACACATCGAGACGGGGAGACGCGTCACTCGAGCTGAGTCTGTTACAGATCATTAGATAAGTACTGCATAGTCACATGATAGTTTATAATATTAGGTAGAGAATATGTTATTGTGTTTGTTTGCTTAGTACGAAAGGGTTGGACGAGAGGACGTGAGTTGTAAGCACAGAATCGGGCAATCTAAACAATACTTCACATAGGACCTAGTTTAAGTTATAACGATAATAATTTAAGAAACTGTTTTATAGAAAATAAGTCGTTCCGTGTAAGCCGCCTTTGCAAAAGATACTTTGTCGTCAACAACTTTAAATATTATATACTACCTTTTCACCCGCGACTTCGTCCGCGTGGATTTCGTACTTTCCCCTTCAAACTTCAACACCCCCGCCACACTCTTTAAAGGTTAGTTTAAAAGTTACAATTAAATTAATCAATAAAGCTTTAATATTTACCAAGATAAGTGTTCGTGCTAAGTTAGAAGTTTCTAAACCGAATAAATGAGATTCATTAACAACAGTTTCGGAAGTTTTTTCAGTAGGTAAGCTACACTTTTAAAACGTTACGGCTTATTGAGCTTAACAACAGAAACCCGTCACTCAAGCGCTATAACCCGCAGTAGGTCCCCAAGATATCACTCTCCAACTTGAAAGAGACACCCTCAAAGCTACCGACGACCGTCCGTCAGAGGTCATTTGTTACCATCCGTTATTAATTACGGCTGCACACGTCATGAGCGGTACAGCGGTATCAAATGGACTTGTGACGGAGCGGTGTAGTGGTATCGGATGGATCCATGTGACGGAGAGGTATTTTAAGCTATGGCTCTATTAATGCGAGGAGTCTTCGAAGAAGAGATTTGATTAAGAGAGGTGGTTTGTACGGTCGAACAAGCTATTTGGAATACAGGCAGCTAACTTGAAACTACTTTTAAGCAATGGTGTGAGTGTGCTGAGTATTCAATTATTTTACACCACTCTATTAAGGATGCCAGAAGCTGAAAAAGTTATAACGCACAGAATAAAACTAAATATTGGCAGTGTAGTGGAAACATGAATATTTTTGCCTGTATACCAAATAGCTTGTTAGACTGTACTACACACACACGTCGTATTATTGTGTTCACGTGTTCATGAGTGGGGGCCGCGAATTGGCACACGTAGGGTAGGACGCCCTCAGGCTAGGTGGAGCGCGATTTAGCAGGGTGGCTGGTAGCAGCTGGATGCGAGTTCCCGAGAATGGCGTGCAATTGGAGAGGCCTATGTCCAGCAGTGGACTGCTGTAGACTGAAGATGATATTGACGTATTATTGTAAACGAAAACCTGAGGCGTTGTAAGGATATGTAGGGGAGAATACAGGGTGGATATGTTAGTACTTACGGCTGAAATAAATAGATCAGTATTTCGGGATTTTATTTTCAACTATGTTGAGGTCGGCTTCCTGTATAGTTGAATACCAGTATTTTACATGGAGCGACTGCCTATTGACCTTGGTCAGACTAGCTGTCAGACTTTCGGATTTCTGACTATGTAACGACTGTCAAAGATCTACGAATAAAAGCGATGAAAACATTTATCCGTCCTTTCAAAATAATCACACTCCCGTCAGGTATCGGATAATTTTTTTGTGCTATATAAAACTGTCCAAACTATACTTTTCGTATTGAAAAAAACATTTTTGTTAAAACCAACTACATGGCTGTGAATACTCTATTGTCTGCCGCCCAATTAAATAGTGTTGTGGCACAACACTAGTGACAGAACGGTATTTTATTAAACAGCGCTTCATGACACAATTATATCGAAATCGGGATGATCGAGTGATTGGAAATGTTTATTTAAATTATTTTTTACTAGGAGAAATGCCAGTAAAGTTTAAACATAACATAAATACACAAAAACACATTATGTGTATTGTGTATTAATAAAAATCAGTCAAGTGCGAGTCAAAATATGCGGCATATATGTAACAGAAGCCCGTATCTTTTGATTGCCTTTACTTTTAAGTTTGATTTTTTCACTGCTTCAAGGCATTGTAGCCCTAAAAGTATTTGATATTGATTTCAACTTGATAACTCCACGCGCTTCTGAGAAAAAAGGTCTTAACAGTCGGACAGAAAGACGGATAATGAAGTGATCTTATAAGGGTTCCGTTTTTCCTATTGAGGTACGGAACCCTAAAAAGGTACATAAAATACGTAAATAAATATAGAAAAAATAAATAAACACACATGCAAGTGCGTATAAATACACAACACCTATTGCACGTTTATCAAAAGGCCACACGCGTCACCAACAATAGGCTGGCTACACAAAAAGGCTATAGTTAATCACTGGCCACGGAAAACAATACCATTGCCCGCGGGGTTAATAATAGCCGACCCAATTAATATTATCCTTCTCACTACAGTCTTCGACCTGAATAGTAATTATTTTATTGATAAGTGTTTTAGGGGAAGGTAATATGGCCCGCACAGCGTTTATTAAATGTCCTGTTAAACAATAACTGTAGAAATAATAACCTTTATAGAATAAACACTTCAGGTTTACCAAAAATAGGGGATTAATAGGTGAGAAGGACTACTTTTTTGAAGTAATCGGAATAGTCGACCACATCACCTGTGGTAGCACCTTGACCTCGTACTAGCCTAGCGTTGTACGGGGTTTCAATAGAATACTAGCCCAACTTATACTGGCTCCTTTACCAAACACACGTAGGTGCTACGGAAAGACCTAAACCGGGGTGACTTCAAATAAGGAGGCCTATTTTTTGAGGTGAGAGGATCTCGACCCAAAATCTTCATTGCTGGACCCAAGAACACAATAACCGTTGACTTCAGCCAGGAAGATTTTAGGTTAATATCCTTTTGTATGAGAACAACTCCATCGTGAAAATAATAGCTAGTCAGCACTCAGGATGCGCCGGACTAAATCTACTAACTGAATACTACAAAGAATCTAAGACTTATGATTCTTCATCCCCTGAAAAGCAATCTTCCACGTTTAATCTTACTCCTTGATTAGCTGAAACGGAAGACCCACAAAGAGTACAATATAAAGTTAAACGTTATTATGTTAAAGATACGAACACCGTAATATAAAAATAGTGGAGCATCGTTGACGGGCCTGCACTGAACTCAAAGGCAGGTTATTATTTCAAAACTTAGTTCACCTTTATGCAATGTTTATGTTTTAATAATGCAAGTTTTTTCTTGATTAAGACGTGAAACTAAACGCTGCACGTGGTCAAGAAATTGTTGTAATAAAGTTTTTAATTTGAACGTTTAGTAAAATTACTGAGGTGATTCTTATTTTCTCCTGCTCAAGCTAAATAAGTTCAAGCTCAATAAGTAGGTATAACTTGTCTAAATTCACATTAACTGAAACATAATAAGGTCACAGTGTTCCATTTTGTCACGAAGAGGGCCAACTATCTTGGTCCATTTCGTCACGAATAGTACCAACCATCGTGTTCCATATCGTCACGAAGAGTACCAACCATCTTGTTCCATTTTGTCACGAATAGTGCCAACCACCTTGGTCCATTTCGTCACGAAAAGTACCAACCATCGTGTTCCATTTCGTTACGGAGAAGGACAAACCATCAATGTTTACGTGACTCTGCTTTATTAAAATTCTTGGCTCCAATCTCGTTCTTCCGATTTTTCTTTATTCGACACAGCTATGGGGACTTAATTAATTTCCACTACGGTTCACTGGGGTCGTTCATTCAATATTCTTAGCCAAACAAGTGTATTGAATTTACTTTTTGAGGGTATATTTCTTAACCTCCGTTTATGATTCGCCGTTTCGGTCAGGGGTTTTTGATTTTATTTGAACGTCTTATTTGCCATCTGGTTGTTTGGGTTTTGGTTGTCATAAAGATCGAATGAAGATTTTATTAGTTAGATTTGGTGTATTCAGAATAAATGCAAGAGAAGACAAATAAAAGTATTAGAGCAAGATTGGGTATAATAGAGTCGTAATAAATTCAGAAGTTTTTAATAAAGGGATTTTCATAAGGATCAAACCTCATCTGTTTTACATTTGCCATCTGTTCCAATATTTAGGATACTGTAAATAATACAGCCGAGCTACCGGTTTTGGATTTAATCAATATCATATTACGAACGAATTTTAATAGCAATACGGATTTTTATTCCCACAGGATATTTTTCGGATGAAATACAAAATCATAAATCTGTATCTGAAAATACTAAAAGAAATTACTGCTTAGATCAATCAATGAGATATTATCATCTGCCTTGCCTTTTCCCAACTATGTTGAAGTCAGTCTCCAGTCCAACCGGATATAGCTGAATACCAGTATTTTACAATGAGCGACTGCCTATCTAACCTCCACAACTCAGTTATTATACTGATTGACGGACTTTAGGGATTCTGACGACCTGTAATGACTGTCAAAGATCCACGAATGACAGCCAGAACCAACGGCTTAAAGTGCTTTCTGAGGCACTGAGGGGTCTTGGTACGTAAAGATGGTCACCCATCCACGGACCGACCACGGCAAGCATAGCTTAACCTGATCGATCGAACCGTGCGACTGTTATTACTTAGATCAATGTTATATCTCCCCTTAATATTATTGAAATCATTGCCTGAAATATCATTAAATCAATTATGACGTCCAACCCTCCCACTGCAACGGTCACCAAGGCCATATTACCCTAATGTCCATTAAAGTAACGTAAAACACGTGTTCCCCTGTAAACATTACTAAATGGCTTTCAATAATTAAGCATGACACTCAGTTGGAACTCGCAAATTGTTCGTGCACGACACGTTATGATTTCGTCTCGTCGTCGACTTAATGAGCAGAAAAGCTGTATTGCGAGGCGTATGATGCTGTAGGGTTGGGAATTACCGCATGTATAAAAGTAACGGAGGTATATTTTTTCGGATGCATGATTTGACATTGAAAAATACTCCTACATCAATTTTTTTTAAACATCCGAAAGTATTTTTATTAGAGATTCAAATATTTACATACTTTAAAAAGCAGTCTTAAAATAATAATATGTACAAGTATAGTAAATAAAAAGGGGAGGGAAAATAATCATAGGGCATTGAAAAATCGCTGTCAACAGGAAACGTGCCCAAAAGGCTGGCAGCATTGCCACGTTGTATGGCAATGTTGATGTTTGACAAATCAATTATCTTTATCTTTGGCCAAAGAAGGTGACGTGAAGAGTCCAGCTGAGATATCTATTTACTAATGTAAAGAAGTAAATCACATCACCCATTCTGGGATTTTTTTTGGCGGCCATCAATAATACACGTAGTTACGTATTTTTAAAGTACACATATAATAACTCATTATTTTTTACTAAATGTCAAAGTCGAGAATCGAGAAAAATTTGGATTCGGAGATTTTATTTGGAGGCGGAAGGAAAGATAAGATCTATGTATATCTTTGTTCTCAAGTTCATTACAGCGTTGTCGCCATACAAATAAATGTTTCTACTAGTGCGACCATTCAAATAAAACGTAATTCATTCAAGGCCGCCGACTTTTTATTCCAAGTCGCCGAACAAAATGGGGTATGTATGGGGTAATCTATGGAACTACAGATCCGATTCCGACAATTCTTTCACAAATGGGAAGCTACAATATTGCCGTGTCTTACGATATTTTATGTTAAGACAAGAAATATCACGCGGTTGAAGTTGCGGGGAAAAGCTAGTTACTTCATATAGGTAAGGATTATTGTTTGTGAGTCATTGAATAAAAACCATTCTCAATAAATTAGGTAAATAATCAAAGATAATTAGAGCTTAGACATTAAACCGCTTAATCATAAACATTGCTTAAAGTTATGTACTGATTTGCGTCTGCTTAACCACAAATTTTTTGCCGTATGAACGTCTGTTAACGTAAAGCAACGTTTATAAATAATTGGGTTTATTTGGTTTTGCGCAAGTTTTGTTACAAAGTTTTTCTCTTTCTAAAAGAGACTGTCTTTTTGAAGAAAACATTCATTAAAAAACGCAAAAAAATAGGTATTTTAAATTTTAATTTACATTTTCGTTCAACCCTACACAGGTGCGTAATAAGGCGGTAAACTGAGAGGTGATCAAGTGAACGAGGCGCGCCGTGACGGATCGCTGACGACGACGCGACGTTTTTAAACGTTCGTTCGCGATTCCGTGCGATTATCGCGAGTTAATGCGTTTTGTTTATAATTGTACTTTTAGTTATAAAGTTAAATTTTGTTTATGAATACGATCTGAAATAGTGCTTATTTTCTGAATGATAACCTTGTTTTTTGACCAAACTGGACTGGGCCCCAATTCTGTATTATTCCCCGCGAAATCTTACCACGTGCAAACCACGTCAAGATCGTGTCTTGTTTACGGCAAGGAATCAAAATGTCAACTTTACGGACAAAATGTACTTTGACAGTTCAAATCACGCCATTGTGTGATATAGAATACGTTAACAGCAGATGTCGGTATAAGGTAAGGAATTGACGTGGTTTCGAAGTAAGGAATCGTTAAGTGGAATACTGAATTAGGGCCTTGATCCGTTTTGTAATTAGTAGTAGTTTGGTATATGTCGATGGCAAGCAATTCCGTGAAACTTTAACAAACTATTCCACAATCGGAACAGTTATTACTATATTAGACAACTAGCGACCCACCCCTGCTTGGACTTGTCTAAATATCGAGTTTATATGTCAGTTTCAAAACCCTCCGGAATAAATTCACTAAATGATAATAAAAGCCTCATTAACATCCTTTGTGTTGTTTAAAAGAATAACGCGATCACACAGACATACACGAAAAGCGACTTTAATTCATGATTATTTATAGATTGATGATATAGAAGTACAGGCTCAGCCTTAGGTTGCCCGCCCACATCAGACTTTTTGTAGGTCCTACAATCGGTCAGATTATTTCGCCCATTGTTATTTAGACCGATTTTTTGTAGAACGAACTTTTGTTTTTAGAGTACAAAAAATCAGTCACCGATTATCGCACGTGGGCGGGCAGCCTTAACACATCATGTTAGATTACAAGCTAACCCCAAAATACTTGGAGGTAGGACAATGATAGAGACGTAGATAGAGTAATAGTTTGGAGTTTATTAGTTGTAAGATTTTCAATCGTGCCGGCAGGCGATGAGTTTAAGTTAGTCCACATAGTTACTCAATTGTGAACTAAGTTCAAAATTGTTACTGTATTCGATATCGGCAGATATTGAGGAGGAGAAGTTTCTGTGTTCTTCATTAAAAGACAATGCCATGACAAGTTTGGTAAGGTGGATTACTATATTTTCTATGTACGCATTTATTACTGATTAGACTGCCTCGTTGCTCTATTAGACGCTAATGCTAACGCTGAGAACGAGGTCCGGGTTCGATTTTCAGGCCGGGTAAAGTGTTATTGGGTTTTTCCATCACTGATTTTTCAGTAGCAGCCTGGAGTCTGGATCTGTGCCCGGTTGATGGTAAATGGTAATAGATTTGCTCCCTATTACATGGGACTGAAACATAACTCGCGAAATGTGGGTGCCCTAATAGGTATCTATACCTCTGCCTACCCCTTTGAAGATGATAGGCGTGATTTATGTTATTTATTAGTACTATACCAAGCCCTTTTTCAGATTGCCTCTTCTAAGGATCTACGGAACGAATAATAATGTTACAGTTTCTTTTGCGCCTTCCAAAGTATTCTATTTTCCTAGTCACTTTATTTAAATCGTCACCTGCTTAAAACAATGCAGCTCAATTTGATACTAACAACCTCCATACAAGCGTTCCTACATTTAAAGAAAAATGTAATATTGTTGAATAAAGGCGCTCATTAAATTTATAGGCGAGCATCCTCGGGTGAAATAATTACAATACATGGTTAGCGTCACGACGCCTTGTGACGTCACAAGCGCGTCTCGCCGTGGAACGTACGAGTATGAAGTTATTGCAAGTTTGCTGGTAAATTGTACGTTGTGCGTTTTAGGAGCTTATTGAAATATGACAGTAATAGGAACTTGTAAGCGTGAAATGATATATTTGCTGGGCGTTAAATGTGATTTTGATTGTGGTAAATCCTAACTGTGAAATTGGCAGAGAGCGCCAAACCCTGAAATGCCGTTCGCTTATGAAATTGTGAAACATGATCTACTTAGTCTTGAATTCGAAAATAACGTCATGCAAAAAGCAAATAAAATTGACTTATTCATTTCACGCTACTACAAAACGACAATAAAATTATGTAAACATCATCAATAAATAATAATAATTCAATAACACCAATATATCGGTATTTTGCGTCCATCAATTCAAATAGGCGGTGACTTGGCTTATACCGTGACGTTTATTCGCGTCACCGTGACGCAGCGGAATCGGGCGCGCTCGGGCGTTCTCGGCCGTTTACGCCGAACACGCGCTGACGTGAATTAATCGGCAGACGTTTTTCGCGTGAAAGAGGCTTAAGGACCGGCAGTCGCGTTGTTTTGTGTTTTAAAGAGGGTACGATTAATGTGAATCATTTCTTTGACGCGCTCATTGTTGGCGTTTCTTTTTAAATGAAGTGTATAATTGTCTAAGAGTGTATTCAAGACATTGGGGAGGCAATTGGATGCTGATTGAGGATGTACATCAAGTATATTCGCCTTTGAGAACAAAGACGTTGCACTTTATGACGAAATAAGGAAAATATTTTCTTTGTTTAAGATTTAAGGTAGGGATAATAAGTTTATTTTTTGAAAGAATCTCATTCCGCAAAAAGGCTTTAATTTCGATAGTGAAATCCAAGCTAAGTTTAATCACGCTTATGTTCTCCCACTATTAGCTACCTACTAATATATCAGAACACTAGTTCATAACGTTATCGTTCAGATTATTCTACAAACCCTTTTAGACGACATGCGCAAGACTTTAAAAATAGTGTTTTTTTTTTCAAGTCCAAGATCGGCGTTAAAGGCCATACGCAAACGCATATGGCTATTTTCGTCCTACCTCAGTCCCCTGGGTTGCCCTTATACGTCTATAACGGCCGCAATAGCTTACAGGGTCATCATTGCCACGATATTGCTAGTAATGACAGATTATAAATCGCTATCGCCTCTCTGTTGGGACACAGGGTTTAATGAAATCGCTGTTCGATGTCTAAGATCACACACACACACACACACACACACACACACACACACACACACACACACACACACACACACACACACACTGACACACACACACACACACACACACACACACACACTGTTCACACTTGTCGGGCATTTGTTTGTTAATGTATTAGTAACTAATTTTGTTTTAGTTAGGTATTATTATTATTTCTCTGATAAAGTTATTTGGGGTTGGAAAAATCAGCCCTTAGTGTCATAAAGGTCGAATTGGGTGGAACGTAGATGTTGTCTTCATCAAATTGGTAAGACAATAAATTGCAATTTTCGGGAGGCGATAATTATAGCTATTATCTATCAATTTATGTTGAAATGATGATATCATTTACCGGACTTCTCCTTTTATTCATCAAACCCAAATCGCTTGAGCAATTAGGCAGGTAATTTAGATTTTAAATACTTTCCTGTAAAACTCAAAGCAACATTTCTAATTTTGGCTTGAACCTGTTTATTCTCTTTCAAATACTCCATCACTTTTGTAACTATTCATCTCTTGTAGCCTAAAGAGTACTTTGTGTAATTAATTCTGAAAACTACGCTTAATTTAAACGGTACAATTAGTGCCAGGCGGCTATATCATGGTCCGGTTCATTTGCATTGGCCTATTGTTCTAACGGAGGCTTTTTCTATTAAAAGCCTAATTAAGCCATTTATCATAAACTGTAGGAAGAGAGCTATTGAGGTCGAAGTTCTGGATTCTTTTTCTTTTGGTAACAGTTTTCTGGAACACTGAAAAAAAAATCTTACTACATCACATTAAAGCGATTTCATTAAGACTTACTGACTTTATGCAGTAAGGAGAAATGTTTGTAAAACAGTAACTTTTAATGATTGAACATACTATTTACTAAAAAAACAACAAAAAGAGGGAAAACCACCATTACTGTAATGTAAGTGAACAATGGTTTGAAACATATCACCAAATGAATAAAACAGATAATTTTGTGACCTTTTAGCTACTTAAAACGTTAAAGTTTACTGTCATGACGGTAACATTTTGCCTCAAGCTTTAACTGTTTTCAGATCAGTAAAAAATACTGTTTTGAACGTTAGGCTCACATGGAACTGTTTAAAGCAGTTCAGATCAATGTTTTTTCATTGTTATTTACTGCTTATTTCTTTCGATGAAGCTGTAGTGTAGAAGGAGAGTAGAATAGAGTGAGTAGCATAATCAGCCTATAACGTTCCCACTGCTGGGACACAGGCCTCCTACCTGTGAGAGGGAGTGGGCCATAATCCACCACGCGGGTCCAGTGCGGGTTGGCGGATGTGAAATGTCTTCGAATTTTTGGTTATAGGAAATGCCGGTTTCCTCACGATGTTAACTTCACCGTTTTGAGAGGTGATGAAATAGTTTACACAAGGTAAAGCGCCTGTCTGGGTTCGAACCTACGACACCCGCGGACGATATCACTGGGCCACCAATGCTCTCACAATATAATAGTAACGAAGAATTGTTGTCTGTTTGTTTGTATGTTCTGGATTGGCGTGTATACGGCTGAACAGATTTGGATGAAATTTAGCACACAGATATTTTATAACCTAGATTAACACATAGGATAATTTTATCCCGGTAGAACGTTCCCGTGGGTTATTTTCCGACATTCACGGGGGCAAAAGCTAGTGTACAGACGCCTGCACATCAAGCTACTACAATCTGTCAAATTTCTTAAATAGATTTTCAACTTTATCGCTAAAACATAAGGTTCCAAATTCATTGGGAAAATTTGTCAGTTTCGGGTAGCTTGATGTGCTGGCGTCTGTACAATAAAAATAACTTTCTTATTATAAAAAAATCCTTTCAACATTTATTTTCTCGTCCAATCTCAGTCAACAAGTTGACCACAAAGTATTCCGAATCCCCTGGTAGCCTTTCACTAATTTTATCATTCAATTTCGTTTCCCTACAATAAGCTTAATTAAATACGTATTTCATATCTAAGGGTCCGGGGTCCCAAAGCACAGAAATTCTTTTTTTCCACATAGTTGAGCATTTCCCCTGCCTCGGGCTAAATGTTTCATATAACAAGCGGAGCTGAGATGCCCATAGCAAACACGACCAGGGGAATGTTATAGGCCCAGGGAAAATTTAATAATTTCTTCCCAACTTTTACATGTAATTGATATCTACAACCTTTTTTCGGAAGAAAGTCTTGATATCATTCTCTAACGTTAAAGATAAGTGATTGCGAAAATGAGTAACTGAAATATTGATTGATAGTTAATATTATCGCCGTTTTCATAGAGCTAATGGAAAGGAAGATTTCTCTAAGAGGAGCTTACAGAATGGACCTAAGATGAGATGCTTACGAAGATAGATAGACGGCGATATTTTAAGGCCTCTGTGTCAGAGAATCGCTAGCTTACTTTGATCAGGAATGGATAAAAATACGGTCGAAAAATATTGGTTTGTAGAATACATTGTTTATACAATACATTTTTATATTTTGCTTTGGAAGTATAAGCCAGAGGGGCAATTCTCGTAATTTTAAGAACGTTCACAGTCGTCCTGTCGAATTTCCCTACATTTTGACAAGTTTTTGACAATTATTTGTCGCCGAGATGAGACTCCAACTAGATTTTTAACGTTTTAAATTACGAGAATTGGCCTTCAGAATACGGTCAAATTTTTAATTCATGCCACAAACACAATAATAAGTATCCATCAACTACGAAGGATAACGTTTCTATCACAAAATTATATTAACAGAAACCATGACCCATTTCTCATAACGAAGGTCTGCCGCAGAAAGACGTCAAAGCGCTCATTAGTTGCAGGACGCAATTCCGTCGCTGTCACGTGACACGGCCGCAACACGTGCCCGTCATGCCGCGTGACGTTTGCGCTGCGGCCGCCTACTGCAGATCGACCGCACAGAAATAACATGCGGTGAGTCGAGCTAGGTCGCCCCGCACCTACTGAACCTTTTTCAAAAAAAGAAATATTTTTGTTTTAAATTACGTACGTTATTTTTTAATTTTGTTATTTCGTTTTTACTTTGTACTTCAAACTTTTTCTTAATTTTATTGATAGCTACGCGTAAAAATTTTACGCGTGAAGTTTTGATAGTAAATCTGTAGAATTTTTATAGATTCCGGAAATTGGTAGTAAATGTTTATGATTAAACTGATAATAAATATTTACGAGTGAAGAGAATAGATTTATTTGATCTGTTGCAAAGTGTTACACGACCAAAAATAACTAGGTATTCGGTGTCTGGCTGGTAAGGAAATATTTGTCTGACCGAATATCGACACAAGAATATCTTATTTTGGCTGCTTATTCCGGCTCACAAATAATAGGAAACGATTGAGGGAAATGCTTTATTATGATATCCATGGACGATGGATGTGTACAGCCATGGTCAGCACATTTGCAATAAAATGACGTTACATGTGCTTCTGAATAAATCACAAGAGGAAGATGGAAGATAATAGTATTTGGCTCTTTGACTATGCGACATGAGGTTTTATTTCGTTTGAGGTTTTAGTAACACAGGAATAGTTTGATTTTCTTTCTCCAACTTTAAGCAAAGCCTTTTCGCGGCTAATTACACTTACACTTTTGTTCGCAGTAACAAATTTTCAAACATAACGGTCTAATAAAAACTAAGGAAGTGCCCGCTTTCGCAACATTTAAGCCGTCATTTTATAGTAGGGTTGTCGAAAATCACGACTTGCTGCCTTCCTCTGACTTGGGCCTTCTGAAATATGGACTAGTAAAGTATGGCAGATAAGGTGTCGGTAGTAAATACGGCGATCCGTTGCGTCACGGACCCCTGTCTATTAAGATTTCAATTCTGTTAGTCGCTTTTTGGCTTTCTGGATTTGCATGACGCGGTGTTTTTTTGTAAGCGTTTGTTAGGGTTGGAGTGAGTACCGAAAGAATGTGTTAGATCTCATTGAAATTTTTGATGAAGTCATGTCATTGTAGACAAGATTTTCATCTATATTGAAATCAAAGAAAATGTACTAATTGGTATTTTTCACTTGGGTGGTCTTGGATCTGTTAGGTCCCGCTTAATGGCAAGCGGCAGGCCCAGATGAAGATGGCGAGATGAGCTGGACTCCTTTGATAAAGAATAGAATAGAATAGAATACTCTTTATTATGCACACCATAAAAATTATGTACATAGATATAGAAACTTTACAAAGGGTGACACAATGGGAGGTCTATAAAGATTGGTCCTTGGCAGCTCTAGGCAGGTGGAAAGAGAGTACGGAGGCCTTTGTAAACCATCGGGACATTAATGGCTAATACAAAATAATAAAAAAACACTTTGAAAAATAGTAAATCGAAAGCCAAACCTCTTAATTAAAAAGTTTCATGACAAAACCAATATGTTTATGTGTGAAACTTTAAGTTCTTTTCACTTATTACGCGCCCATTTTTATTAACGCAAAAATCTCTAAACACCAATGGCATATCTACCCAAGCGACATTTTCCATATACATATTTTCCGTGCGGAATATTTTGAAACGCTCATATTTCACTTTGGATATGAACTAGATGCGTCTGGTGAGCCACTACAGTGTTTCGCACTAAGCGAAGGCCCCTTTGGCACGATAAAAAATAGCCGTGCCTCCACTAACGCTGTACTGTGCTCCTACACATATTTTATATCATATAGCCATTAGGGATGAAGGGCCTTTTTGGTAGTTTTCAAGGTTAATTCAGCATGTCGTTGATTTATTAAACTTTTGGGTCATGTGAGACTCGTCAGTTCGTTTAGAATAACCTACACACTTACACTTATCGTTTTACAAATATTATTTAAAATAGTTATTATTTTTACAATAGTTTTATTATTTTTATTGTAAAAATACTGAACGCTGAAGCCAATATCCTACTTCCTACTAATATTATAAATGTGAAAGTTTGGGAAGATGTTTGGATGTTTGTCACTCAATCACGCAAAAACTACTGAATGGATTTGGATGAAATTTGGTACACAAATTGTTTATAACCAGGATTAACACATAGGATACTTTTCATCCCGATATTCTCACGGGATCAAAACTAACACGGGTGAAACCGCGGGGCGCTGCTAGTTTATAATAAAGATTCCTGGTTCTTAGAAACGTAAATCCAGGCAAGTTGATCTAGCGGAGTAAGCTAAGGGGAAGGAACGAATAAAAGATAAGGTCAACTTTCGCAGTTATCGTCAATAACTTCCAAATTCGAGGAAAACTTCAATTTCACCAATTTTATTCAAGTTACTTTATTTAAAAATTATGCAGTTGTCTTTATGTAAAACTTCGTATTAATTTGTGATTTAGAACTGCGAAAAAATTACTCTCTCAATAAGTAATAATTATAATATAACCACGGCGATAGATAATTCGAGGAATGATATGGTGAGGTAACGCTGTGGCTTAAATGAAGACGTAGTGATCAAAATTAAATAGAGTATGCTTAGATGGTTTGGTCATGTTGAGAGCATGAATGAAAGGTGAGTAACAAAAGGTATTTTAAACAAGGCAGATGTGGTGGAAACTGGACCCCTAGAACTGGGTCCCTAGAAGGACATATAGTGACCTTATTGATGATGTTCTTCAGAAAGGTCAGCGTGTAGTACCAGCAAGCAACCAGCGTGCGTCTATAACCAGATGTATGAACGTAAACGTACCAAAAGGAGTAAGTAGGCCTGCCCCCTTGAGAAGAAGGTTTGAGTTTATGTATGTATGATAAATAATTCTGTTGGGAGTAGTTTAGTTATTGTTCCAAGAATTTCCGACGTGTTCCGAACTCTTAATTCTAGTTTGCGTCGTAACCTAGGTAAGTACCGAAACAATGGATTTGTTCCTAATTGGGCCCAATAGGATTATTCGTTAGCAGACAACTTTATTAGCCGAGGTTCGGCATTACCAGATTATGTTGTATTCCTTGTTAATAACGAATTCATTCGATGGCGAAGAAGGATTACTCGCTTTGATAATAAAAATCTTACAAAGTAAGCCCCAAGCGGCTTAAATTGCAAATGTTTTTGTAAGTAGTTAAGTTTGTTTTTGTGTCGAAGAGATTGATCGGTATATAAAGGAGACGTTTTATCGGGAAGTGGGGCTCGGTTGGTAGGCTCGATCGTGGTCTAAAGAGTTTATTGCGAGTGGCTCATGAATAGCTGGCATTATTGCTTAATGATGAATTTAAATGGATTGATTAAAACGATACAGACATATATATTTTACAGATGAAATAACGGAATAAGATTAGACCTAAAGCTAATAGTTTTTATTGCTATTGGTGGTAATTTTGCAGACGGCCGTCAAATGGTTGCAAAATTTTATACACAAATTTTTTTTTTGTTTCTTATTACCAGCTGCTTCTTTGTCCTTTTTTTATTAGTGCACTACCCTTGCTTACCAAACCCCCACTTTCCCTACCAATTTATAAACAACAAAACATCGATTTACACACAACAGACTAAACAAACAATTCTTACAAAATACGTAGGAAAATATGTGTGTGCTACCGACGAGAATATCTTCCTTTTATACATGCGTATTGATCTCTGGGTGGCAGTCGTCGGGTTATTCGACTCATATACGATCGTAATGCGGTCGTTTGCAATGACGAGAATGGCTTGCTTTTTCTTACGGACCCCGCTTTTATTATGTTTTTACAGTATAGGCGCAAATTTTTCGCGTAATGCTCTGGCGACCTCTATAAGCCGCGCAATATTAAGGAAATCGTTCGAAGGATCTACATTTGAATAGTTACATTTTGTTTCGTTATAGACTTGTCTGGGGATAAAATCGATCGGGTTTTCTAATCTTTGGGATGTGTTTTGTTGGTTGTTATTGTTGTTTTTGTTAGTACGTAAATTGTTGTGTTACTATCTTAACTGAATATGCTAGTCAGATTCGTTTGAGAAGTAGTTGAAATTGGCTATTTCAAAATTTTGTTGACCTTGAAGTTAAATTAATGTCTCTTGTTTCATATTGCATCAACAACTCCTAAAACGAAAACAAAACAATGCTGCTTAGCAGTAAAAATAAAGATTTTACACATTAAAAAGTAATATAGCTATGTAAAACTGGAACAAATGAACACGTAGGTACTTGTATTTTGGTTGGCAAAACCACGTAAAACTTGCCACCGCGGTTGTCACAATAATGAACAGGTCGAAAATTACATTACAGACCCTCACAACTTTAGTATAACGTGAGTCGCGAGTTGCGCTTGGACAATTTTTGAATTTGTGTTTACATAGAGCATTGCTAGAAATAAGTTTATAAAACTAAATCGCTATAGATAAATCGTGTAGGTAGGTACTAAATCCCAAGACTGGAATATACTACCTTTAGTTATATTAATCAAAACCATATTAAAGTAATAGTCTTGAGGCAGTACTGCAGTAAATAGGTATACCTATATATCTACCCACTTAAATGGTTTTGGTTAATTTGACTATCATTTCCTACTTACCAACTATATATTGTATTTCATAGGATATATAGGCATAAGGCTGTATTATTTATTATATATCTAAATTTAAACATGATTACATACCCACTATAAGTATGTAACAACATTTTGTAAAAATGATTCAGAAAGCAGTGTTTAAAGAATGATGTAAAAAATAACAAGTGACTGCGCGCCATTTCTCATTTCATCCTCGCGAACAGCTCATATGTTACTCATTTTGTATTCCTACGTGATGTAATGCAATAGACCTCTATTCTGTGCAGCTTGCATGTTTTTAAAACTGCATGCTTTTCCACATACTCGTCTGTCTTAAAACTTTCAGACAGATTGTTGATAGCAATTTTGAATAGTGTATGTTGTTATCCAATTTTCTGATCCCGCTGTACCCCTTAAAATTTTATGCATCTTAATAAATTGAAAGCTGTTTCACTGAATGCAAAAATAACATTGATTTCATAATAAGGCAATTTATTTATACGCTAGGCCTTCTATTTTGTTGTCACCGTATATGATTGGCATAAAAAAAATGTAAATAAATAGTTTATCAGCCATATCCTTACCATAACACAAGCATTAGGTTGCTTAGTTTGGGAGTATATGGCGTTGTGCGAAATGTCCAAGGAAATTATTATTATAAAACAGGAAGAGTGATGTATAAGCTCAAGCTTTAAAAGAGCAAGTTTATGCCCTACAGGGTGTGCAGAAAGGCTTCTAAATCAAAACTAAACTCAAAGCATTTATTTCAATTACATGCACTTTTGAATTTTCAAGGAGTTGGTCAGTCAGAAACATGAAGCTAGGTTGCTCATTCCAAAGCTTAGTAGATACCTATGGAGAAGAACGAGCTAGAAATTTCACGGACATTCTTTTAAATCGTAAAATTGTTACAAAATATGATGTAGAATGACGTGCATGTTAAAAGCGTCCGTCATAAAAATAAAAACGAAAATTCAGAAATTAAAATAAGCCGTGGCAGCTAAGAGATGACCGGCCCCCACTGATGGCGCCCGTTCACGAACATGACGTATGGATCAGCACCAATCAGCTCAACCATTTTGAAGGAAACTTAATGATCCAACACACACGTCACCACCAGCGACACATTTAAGGCTTTGATTGATGATGACGATACCAAAGGCAAATAACATAGAAAAAAGGCCTTATTTATTCATAAATGATTTATCCGGTCTGATCCCATGAGAGCAAGGATACTTTGTAAATTGTTTCAGTTCATAACTTTGTAAAGTTACCCAATCCTAGCAACATTCACAGATAAAATATCTCAGCACTTTTACACTACACATTTCAGCTCACTTTAACGTCCAAAATAAAAATCCCAGTATTCCTCCGGTGTATCTAAGTGTGAAGTAAATTGGTGATATTTTACGAGTCAGTCATTACCGGGACTGTAAAGAGTCGGGATGTTCCCAGGTTTACGACGGAATTCCCGTGACCCGGCGACCTTATTACGACAAGGCTAAACGATGGAGAGTAACGAGATCGTCCGAAGTTATGACGAATATCCGATTCAGTTCAGGGTAGCTGACCGAACGGATTGGAGGATTGAGATAAATAAGGAGTTTCGTGGTCTTTAATTGTGGAGATGTGAATCGTGGGAAACTTTTTTATTGAAAGGCATGAGACAAAAAAAAAAAAAAAAATGTACAGATATTTTTGGATTCTAATTACATGTTCTATCGCACAAAGAAACGCAACAGGATTAAAAATAAAAGTATGCATGTACAATGTACAGTCAGCTTGTCCTTGTCGAAAATTTTATCATCTGAACATTTGCTGGAGCTTGGTTTGCCCTTATATTTTTCTTTGAAATTGATACGAATCAGTATAAAAGTCACTGAGTAAGAGTTCAGATATTTGGAAACTTTTGCAGATAACCACTCTTGCTTGCTTTATTAAATCAGAAGAACCCTAAAAATTATAGCACACAGAAACCGTATGCCAAGACAAAAATTAACGCAACCATTTTCAAAAGTAACATAAAATCGCCCACTAAAAATTCTAGAGTCCCAATACGCGATCGTAAGCGGTCGCTAACGTTATTCGACATCGTCTATCGATAATAGCTTGACGTAATACGGCCCCCGACACCGACACCGGCTGACGTGAGCGGGGAAGATAACGCCACCAATTGCAAATTAAAATGACATTTATTGACCGTTAGTAGATTTTGTTGCTTCACCTAGAATGATTTGATTCCCTATTTCGCTGGTGAACACGAAAATTGTGTTTTTTGTTCGCGAAATTAGATTTTTAGTTGCGTTCTTCTCGCGCAAACGCTTTATGTCACTTAAGGGACGGGAAATTTCATAAACGAGGTAGAGAGAGCGAGGCCTTATTACGCACAGATTGTTTCTTTGGTGCGGTGGATGAAGAGCGAGAGTTAAGAAGTTGAGGCAGTTAATATTAAGTTTTGTTTTCTTTGATACAGCCTGTGAGCCTATTTCGTACTTCGAGTGGCCTTAATTTCGCTTCTCGGTGCTTTGGTCTGAATCTTTCATTTGGTTGTCAACTTTATCTTAGTTTATTTTTACAGGGAGATATTTCGAAATGTGAAGCCTGGAATAGGTACTAAACTAAAGCTGTGGTATGTATAATAGGCTGTTCGTCAGTGGTGATAAAACCAGTGTAAGCTGGTTTCGCGTTCTATTGCGCATTCTATAACTCCGCACTACGCTTGGTGGTCTACTATAGGTGGCAGTCTTTAAATATCGCTCTTAGCGATAAGACCGCCCATTGTGTCACCCTTTGTAAAATTTCTATATTTATGTCTGTAATTCATATGGTGTACATAATAAATAATGTTCCATTCTATTTTACTGTATACTATGCATCTCTAGAGTGCTGATGGAAGGAAATATATATTTTTTTTTAAAGATTACGTTGTATTTTTTTAACAAAAAAATAAATGGCTTTAATATGGCATGAATTTAAGTAGATCACATACATACTGCACGTGTTTATATATTTTTCAAACACTACATAATGTCTAAACCCACGTTTTTTCTTTCAGCATCATAATAACATGATAGGTAGACGAGCGGGATTTTCCCCGGCCGTACTCCACTTAATTACTGTATACAAAAACGAAGGCAAGTAATTAAGTCTCGTAATTAGCCAAGGATGTAGGCTCTTTATAGTCTTTGCAGACAGACAACCAGTATCTACATAATTATGTACATGTAGAGTACCAGGACTCATATAAAGTGCCCAGAATAATTTTACCAACAAAGTTTGACGCTGGTTTATTTTTGTCTTCGGTGTAGACAAACTAGACCAAGTCAAACTTAGTAGTGTTTTGTTTAAAACTGTTGTCTTAGATCTCGAAACGTGATCAATATTTATGGACTACAAGCCGTGTGTCGATTAGGGATTTCCCATCAGAAAAAATTACAGACTTCCATACGAATTTCCATCGTCTACTTAAACCCCTTTAGACGAAGAATTAAAAAAAAAAAAAACTTAATGCTCACCTTCGCTATTAATATAAGGAACTTTTGTGCAAAATTTCATGTTTTTAGATTCAGAGGCTTTGTTAATTGATGAATTTAAGGTCAAAATTATAAGACATGTGACATCTGCCGATCGGCACTGGGTTCGCGTGGTAGATATAATCTACCAAGCGGCCCAGTGCCCACTCCTTCTCGAAGAGAGCAGGCCTGTGTCCCAGCAGTGGGAACATTATAGGCTGCTTATGTTAAGGCTAACTATTCGAATGAAACCCCCATTAACCCAGAGGCCTCATCGGCCCCATCGGCCATCTGTTCTGCGAGCAATGTGCCCTAACCACTGCCACTTAAGTTTTGGTAATTCTTCGGGCTATGTCGATTACCTTGGTTCTCCTGAAAAAGATACTATTGTAATGAAGGAATGCCTTCATTACAATAGTATCTATTTGAAAATTATCACCTTTCTCACCATTTATTTTTCAATAAGCTTTAGGTAATATTTATTCCAAGATCTTTTCCAAATTATACTTCTAAATATACGGAAGTGCGAACAAGAAGAGAGGTGTAATAAATAACATTTTTATCGCTCCCCGCTACGTAATAGTATCTTGATTCATTAGTAGAATAGCATTATAGCTTCACTCAATATGTGTGATGCCTTAACGTAGATTCAACACGAATATCATAAAACTTGTGTTTCTTAGAGAGATAGTCAGAGATGATGCTGTTGTAAAACTAAGAAGAATCTAATAAAAAAGAGGTAAACACACAAAGAAAATCAGTTTCTTTTTTGGTGAGAAAGTTAACTAAGTCCCCTCTTCAATAGAAAAATTCCAGGCACTTAAAGTTAAAACCTGCTGATCGTCGACTATTCCATTACTCCTAAACTCAGTAATCTCTAAAGATTGAGGTCGAAACACCACTTAATTTATAACGGCAAAACATTAACGATAACGTTCGGACAATGCTCGTAAAAAATTACTTTATCGCTTCTCTGAGGCGTTCGTTATTAACTCGAATTAACAATTTGCAACGCTATTCCGTACATCTGTACTCCGTAGTTAATAACTTTATCGTTCAATAATAACGTTCTTCGGGAGTAAAAAGCCTTAATGTGTTTAAAAAGACAGCGCTGTTTAGGTGACTAACAAACCGCTGCGTCGTACCCAAGTTTACTGTTGGAACTCAATTAAAATTCGGCAATTTTGTTGGTCGAGACGAAATTAAATCGGAGTAACATCGAGCCGGTCTGTCGCCCGTCCCAAAATGACGTATATCGGGGCGTAGGCGGTATACTAATACTACGATTTCAATTTTGACGATAAATAATTTGGTGTATATTGCTTTTGGGTTTGTTGATTCGGGGGATTAGATTTTCGTGTAGCTGCTTTAAAGTGTTTACATAATGAGCAATGTTGACTATACCTCCATCTACACGCTACGTTCAAGTATCGAGAAATAAACCGATCATTTTTGTTGATGTGGAACACAAACATGTAACCATCTTGCCTCACTACGAACTACACAACAACATTATTTAATTCAATCTAAAACAAATAATAAATGAGACATAGAAAAAGGTAGAAGTAATTCATCAAAAAGATAGATAACTAACAAGGACAAGTAAAGTTTTCCGAGTCCCCCTACTTAGTAGTTCCACGGGACTATTTAGGGGTGGTTCACTAAACCTTGGAAGGAGGGTAGGCAGTACGTAAATAATTCATTGACTACCCGCATTTGTTATTATGTTAGTGAATGCGTATATCGGCTGCCTAAAAGAAGCAAACATAATAGTGACGAGGTATTTTTAGGTGGTTTGGTGTTTTCTGTATTTGTTTTAGTTAATATTGTTTTTTTTTATGTAATGTTGAAAAAGTTAAAATTAGAATGAAACAACTTTTTTAATTATTAACTCAAAACTAATCTTTGTTGAATCTTCCATTTGAATCAGAATAAAAGTTAAATGAAATTAATTGTAAAGTGATTCCGAATGTAACTTTATTAAAAACTAGTGGCCCGCCCCAGCTTCGCACGGGTGCAATATTTTTTTTCGAACAATTTTTTTTTCTCTCCGTAAGAACCATCCTCGTACTTCAAGGAATCGGTCCAGCCGTTCTCGAGATTTGCGCTTAGCAACACATTTAGCGATTCATTTTTATATATAAGAAGATTACCTACGGTAATTTGTTTTATAGCTTAATTTTAAAATATCGAATGCTACTCACATAATTAAAATAGCAAGAGTACATACATACTCTTTGCTAAGCCAACACCGTTGTCCTACCAGAAATTGTGCTTAAATACACTTCTCATTAATGTTCAGTAGCACTATGTTTTCAAACTATAAACCTAATTCCCTTGTTAATAAGACAGAAAATGGTTTTGCTTCATAAATTACCTACTGAATTTTACTTGCATCGTCTGGACGGCAAAGTATTGAACACTCTTTTATTGTTAATTCTTTAAGAAGTTTTCTTTAACCTACAATACACCTAATTCTTCTGTCAATAAGACTACAAACGGATTGTTACAAAATTTAGTTTTTTTTAAACGTTCGGTTTTCAAGCTTCTTCAAACTATAATAGTCTTAATGTCCTCCGTCCCTACGGCTGAAAATAGGTGTTCTATGTGTGACTGACCTTTACTCGCACCGTCGGGCCCGCGAAGTATGGAACACTCTTCTATTGTGCCGAATGGCGTGAAGAGTTGGCGGACATCCTCCTCAGTCTGCTGTTTGCTGAGCATGCCCACGAACAGCTTCCGATCTGTGATGAAAAACACATGGTTAGAGCCTTGAGATTGCATCGCTAAGTGGCGTTCTGTTGCTAGTCTGTTTCTAGAAGTAATTTGAGTTTTGAGCGTTGAATGTTGATTGCATTTTGTTAACCAAACGTTTTTTTTTACTGTTCATATCAAACAATCATTCAGAGTTGTCGAAAACACTCTACGCAGTACAATTTACGATAACACAGTCAAAACTGACGTGATTGAATGATTTAAACATGTTTGCTACGCTATTCACGCAGCGCTACGGCGTAGGCGCGCCGCTACGCCGGGCCTACGCTTTGCTACAACTCTCGACGCTCTAACTCAAACAGTTGATTCAGATTAGACTTAGCAACTCTGTTTGTCGAAGTCGTAACTAGCAACAGAACGCAGTCAAACAAAGAGGCACACCACAGTAAGCCTAGCGGTGGTGCGTGGAGCGGCGGGCTTAAACTGGACTTCGGTGCCAATGGACCAGGTTGTCAAGTAGCGACCGGGCGAGTGCAGACGGCCTCAGACAGGGCGCTGAAGCGCGTTACATTCGAATAATGGCGCGCGTACACAACGCCACACTTTGTGGCACCACAGTCGCGCGACAGTTTCCCGCTAACACCACGGTACCTATTAATTTTGTGTAGAAAAACAGCTTATTAATTTTGGTTAAAACTTTGTTTGGCATATTTCAAGTTAGAATAAGTTGTTTTTCGGTTTGATTACAATGCATTTAAAATCAATGAGTATGGGACGTAAATGCGCATACTTTGATTGCAGCTCACAAGTACAAAACATTTTTTAGAAATTTTCTATAACTCAATTGAGTATCAAAATAATATTGTTTTAGAAATGATTTAATTTGAACATGTCATGAATGTATGTGCATTTACGTGGCTGATTGTAGCGCCGTGTGCGCGCGCACTAAGTTGCTACTGTTGTCAATGTTAAGTCAAGGAAGAGACAGCCTAGAGAGAGTTTACAATTTTGAGGTGCATCGAGAAATTTATTGAGATATTTACTAAAAGAAGTGTTCTGTTTCAACAGTTGGATGGGTACTAAAATAATTATTAAATTGTTGTTAGTCTCAGGCACATTTGCTACCAATATTTTAAAATTGAAAACCTAAACAAACTGAAATGGATAAAAACACTCCCAATTATGAATTTATGCGACACAAAAATATGATATAACTGAATCTGATTATACGACACAAGCTAAAACTCAAGACATGTGTGATTAGAATTCAAGGGCAACTTTTTGTGGCATCATCTGTGATTGCTCTTAGATCGATGACACCCACACACATCACTTACTTTGATGTTGATTAAAAATGGATATTAAATTAATTTCTGGATGCACATAGTAAAGGTTTTTCACATTTCCTTCCAAATCAGCGCCCTATCACAGGGTGACGAGTGAGCCGCCACTACACGCGCCCGCTCCCATCACCTGCATCACCGTGTGACGTCACATGTGAGGTCATTACATACACCATACCCTATCACATGTGATGGAACAACAACAGCTCTATGATAACACTTAACACACAGTTTTAGTTAATGAAATACAACGAACAAAATTCAAATTCAGGTCAACACAAAAATTAGCACATTACACTAAAACGTTGCAATGGTGAATCGACGAGGGTTCCGTAGATTATTAGGGGTCACACATTGATTAGGGCCTACGGAACCCTCTGGGGCTTTGTTACTTTAAGACTTCTGTGTGAGCATAGAAGTTCGCGGCACCCAAATTTTTTTCTTCTTTTTTTAAACGAGCGGCTTCAATTTTGGGCGTCGAAAGGCTCTTTACAGAAATCGGCGTTCAATATAGTAGAACTTTTTAATAAAAATTAATGACATAATAACATAAATCCACACTAATTACGCATCGAAATGAATACGAAAACAGAAAAAATAAATAGTTTTTACAGCACGACGATAACTAATGGTGCAGAGTGAGGGTTTGCGTTCCACGTCTAATCTTATAGTTAACAGTCGAGTTTGCCTTGACAAGAAACCAATTATCCGAGCGCAAAAAGTTTTTACTAACAAATATTTTTAATAAAAAAAAAAATACATTCTATTTTTAATAAATGACAGATCAGAAACATGAAACTAGGAATGGAACAGAATATAGTAGTCAAGGTGTACTCGGCAAGGTTAGACGTGGACATTCGCTCACTGCGCGCGCTATTTGACAGACAGTGACAACAGTACAGCCTAGGGCACGCACAACAAACGCTACCTGTGTCCGCCTATGCGCGCCGTCTCCCCTCGCCCCCTGGAACACAAGAACATGCTACACACGCTACTCCACCGCTCCACTCATTGTATTTCTGAGGAGTATGAGTAACTAACTCAGGAGGTAAAGTTATCGTCGACATCGATATTTCTATCGATATCAAAATCGAATAAGATACACTGTTTAGTTTATTCCACAATTTACAGAGCCGGGCTTATGTCGGTACAGATAAATAAAACATACAATGGCATAATAAAAATAATGTTGACAATTATATTTCTAAGAGTGGCCGTATCACCTATGTCTTTGTAGACCAAGGTTATCGCTGTTTACGAGCTTACATTTTAATGCAAAACGAATTTAGTATTTTACCAAAATTTACAATAGAATACAACGACTAAATTAATGAAGATTGTTCAATCAACTTTTCACATAATATTGTAGCGGTCGAATGTTAAAGGTTATTCAAAATTCAATAGAGATATCATTACTAACTAAATTTTATTTATCCTACTTCTAAAATCTATCAGTAAAATTGTGCTTTTATGATAAGAGTCAAAATCGAAATATTATTTTATAGCAAAACAACCTTAAACATGACACACATATGATCTATAAACAAAACAGAATACACACAAAATACAATCACGCGTGCTGTTTCGTGCGAAACAAGCAGTAACTACAAAACAGCAAATAAAATACATCAAGCAGGTATCATAGGATAGTCATGTTTATTTAAAGTTGTATTGCTACCTGTTTTCCAAAACTCATAACCTGCCAAACCTTTTCCCAATTGCGATGGAGTCGGGTTCCAGTATAACCGGATTCAGCTGAATACCAACATTTTACATGGAACAACTGCCTATCTAAATCCACAACCCGCTGACTGGGTAATACGATATCCCGTGGTGAGACTGGTTTTCACACATTCGGGCTTCAGACTACCCGTCACGACTGACCCATCTGTTTTACAAATTGCGAATCAATATATGCTTAAAACACAATACTGAAACCTTCTAGTTTTCTTTAATTTCAGTATTAGAATAGAAACTAAACTAAAAGCACTTTTAAAAAACGCTCCGAAAACACAGCATTTTAATTGGAACCGAAATCCAACAGGTCGAACACTGCTGAGCTCTTTTTCTAGTTAAAACAGCTTTGTGAGACAAAATTAAACGCTAACATTCTTTAACTGTGGCTAGTATTTGCAGTAAGGAAAACGAGATAGTTAATTGTTTCAGTCAGTTTGATGTTAGTTGAATCGAAATGACCACCAAAATAAAAGTAATTTTGCAGTTTTAATTAAATAAAAATATAAATGCATGGCTCAGTGGAATAATTTTTAGGAATTTCTTTAGTTTATTGAATTTCCTTTATTATCTTAATATATAATATTTATAATAGTTAACGCTCAGTTTTGGAGAATTATAAACAAAAAAAAAATTTTGAGCTTGTTTTACGATGGTTTTATCATACTATTTTATTTTTATGAAATATTTTTGAATAAGTCTTTTCTTTGAACGTTTGAAAATACACTTAATTTGTTTTTGGCTTGTAATATGTACCAATACGCCTAACTGTGTGAAAAACACTGCGTTTTATGGTGTCTAACTTTGGGCAGTAGAAGCACAGCAGTCCAACGCAATGGTACGCAAACCTAGCGCTCGCAGGATAATATACTATTTCAATGTCCTTGCAATACTGCTGTTGCTTGATTGAAAGGCATTACTTTTCGGAATGTAGTATCAGCCAAGAGAAGAATTACTAGATAGTACATGGTGGCAAATTATATTTTTTGTACTAGTCGAGCCGACAGACGTTGTCCTGTTAAAAGTTTAATAATTCATACAAAATTTCCATAGAAAATGCCCTTTCAGTTTACCCAAATTTTCCAATTAACAGAACTTTTAAAATCTTTCTTACCGTAAGAATTCGGATCATAACGAACATAAAAAAAATGCCAAATTGGTCCAGCTGTTCTGAAGTGACGCGCTTACCAACGTATAGCATTTCATTTTTATTCTATAGTTAAGGAGAGGCATTTGTCGTGCAGTTGGTCAGTTCTGCACTTTATAAACGCATACGTCATTAAACCTAATTATTTCACACTTCCGTGCAACAACAACAGTACAACAATTAGCTAGCTTTAGCCTAACAAACAGGTACAAAACTAAAGGGCAAGGACTCACGAAGTTTGCAAATGCACAGTTACACGTACAGTCGTGGCCGTCTGTCCCTAAACATTGTTCGGAATATTAGTGCCGGTGGGGAACGGTCATTAAATTCAGATTTATAAGCGCCCAGCCGGATATCTCTCCCGTGCGACGCTGCTAATGACCACGTAAATTGAGATAATTTCACAGTGGACTTGATAATAAGGCTGCGGACATACGCACTAGGTGAGGTGTGTGGCGGGGAGAAGATTAGGAAGGATTATGTATGAGGTGCAGTGTTCTTTTGCAGCGGAAAACTTTGGTAAGTTTTTTTCATTTTTAGTCTGTGTTCCAGTGAGTGATTGAATTGTTAATAACAATTATTCTGTGTAGTAAGTAAATCTATTCTACGTTATAATTAATATAACTGCATATTCCAGTAATATATCTATGAGGAGGCTTGTTATATTGTTTTTTTTTTATTGTATATCTGCCCGGTTCAAAACAGAACTGTAGCGGAACCGCAGTTGTGTAGTAGTTTGTACGGACCGTCCGCACAAACCGTGTTTTATTTGGGATTCGTACTAACACTATGTCATAAGTTATTGTAATATTATGGATTCTCTCTATGGATTTTTTGTTTCCGAAACAAAATTATATTATTATTATTATAAAACGTTGATCCATATTTCCACATTGATAAAGAGATAATTACCGATATAAAATTTCTCATAAATTAATAACCCTTAACATAACCTCGTATACATACACGTTTATACCCAAACCCTTAAGAGACTAGGAGTGACCCTCAGAATAAATCTCTCAAAATAATCCCCGAATTAATTTGGAAACATATTCATATGTCTCTGAGGATTAAGTTAGCCGAGATTCTTAAACACAGGTCAAAAGTATTAGGTGCTCGGTCCCTACCTGCTCTTCGAATGAATTATTACAAAAGGGATTAGAAGGGAATTTGTTTTTTATTAGGTTTTACTAAAATTATGAACAAAAATTCAAGAAATTTTGTCAAAATGTGGATTTTAAATAAAACTGAATAACTTAAACTTAGACTTGACTTAAAATAAACAGGAATAGATAATACTATGGAAATAAAAAAAAAAAAAGAAATTATTCAAAGGCTTTTTAAGTCCACATTTTGACAAAATTGCGTGACTAGTTTATTAGTGTAAAATATGAAACAAATAATTTGGATTTACTGAAATTATTAGTAAAAATAGATAAAATGTTTCTCGCTAGAATTAGGGTGAAGTGAATATATCGCTCATTTAGAGAAACATAGACGTAACTGTTACTTCTTTTTTACGTATTATTTTTCTGTTTTTTTTTTTTTGTATCTCCTAACGTAAATACGTTTTCTAAGTGCTTTGTCATATTTATCTCATTTTTGGGAAAAAAATCATTTACGTCGATGTTTCTCCAAATAAGCGATGTTGTCATGGAAAAATTAAGCGTTCCCAAACATATTTCGCCTATAAATAGCATGTAAAATCTTTACCTTTTGCTAAGTGTTTACAAAAATATTACCTGTGACTTCATAAAATATAAAGCAACATTTTCAGTAAACCATAATCTATGTAGTACCGACATTGCGAACAAAATACGTTTCAAGCATAAAATCCATTGTAATACCGAAATACTGCCTAATTGCTGCACATCGGTTTCAAGTACCTACCAGAATAATCCCACTTCACTATGCGAAACATTTCAAGTGCTTGTATGAGCAATAATAACGTTCGGCTTCCATTTAAACTACCTGAACTCAATAATTATGTATGTACATGAACGTTCATAAGTACCTATACACTTTTCGAAAATGAATTTCAACATTAAGACCATTAAATAACAAAGAATTAATAAAAGGAGCAGGTTTAATTCTGCTGTATTATTAATTAGTATAAGAAAACCATATTTATTATTCCCGTTATACATTTGTGACATTGACAACGTGCAACGCCTTTATGTCGTAGTAGTAAGGTTCGTTTCCGTATTGCAACTGTTACCAGTGTTATGTGGATGATTGTACGTATTGGATTGGTACTTGACGAAGCTAATTAGACAGACAATTCTGTAAATCTGTTGCGAGTAGCCTTTGCAAGCTTTGGGGAGAACCTTCATAGCATTTCATTGTAAGCCTGCATGAGTATTGGGAGCTAGGCTATAGGAAATAAGTAGGTTAAGTAGATTTTATAAAAAAAAAAAAAGTGGAGTGGAGTGGAGCAGTAGGATTGTGTCGTGTAAATTCAACATTTCAGCTGTAAAGTCAAAATTGATCAAATCTGGAACTTATTTTAGGGTAAGATACTAGAGGAATTTCACAATCCTTTTTACCTAGAATATGTCTTACCCTGATAATAAATTTTGAACTTTTGACAGTTTTTCCATAACAGAACTGTCAGACATCAACTTTATTCTACGGATAAAATATATCTGACTTTGGTAAAATCAGCAAATTATTCGATAGTCGTCTTAGGACTACAAAATAATAAATCTGTTTCGAAAAAATACCTCGCAGTCATTGACATATATACATATTACTTTGAAATCATTGCTCGATCTTAGGTTCTCCACTGGTCGCACCGCCTTTTCATTTATAAAGCTACTTCAAACCTTCGGCTCGTTGTGTTAGCCGGAGCCGTGTCTGCGGTGCTGGCGATCCGGCAGCCGCAATGCTCCTCATTAGGCACTAATGCTGCACTATAGCTGAGGCCCTTAACGCCGCGATAAATAACCTAATTATACGCTCAATGACCACCAATTTGTACTGGGATTTGATTGGTTATTATATACCTACCTACCTATTAATATGTGGTTTGTTATGTAAGGCAGTTACGCTGTTCTGACTTGGTGGTATTTGTAAGTGTAAACATGATAGCTATGTTATGTTTGATCCAAGTTTCTAGCGCTATACATGTTAGGTACATAATTATATTGCTTATTATGTAATTGTGGTTGGAGCTAAGGATAACAATATGCTTTCAGTTTATGTTGTAAATGCTGTCAGATAGTTGCCCATGATTATGAAATACCTTAATCTCTTCTTTAATTTTAAGCTTGAACTTACATGCAGGATATATTTTTAACCAGTGCGCATACTGTAACCAGGAATTCAGTATATGACTCATGACCTCCTAGTACAGAAATACTTCGCTTAGTGCTTTGTTTTTAATTATTTTTACCTTTTGTAGGTAGACTAATTTTATTCTAGGTGCATCGTCTTTACATATAATTATATAATGAATGTATACAACACCTTGTAAAACATTTTTTTTAAAGTAACGGTGGAGTTTCTTGCCCATTCTTCTCCATACGAACACTACCTTTTGGAAGGGATGACTAGAATCAATTCTATTTTATTTATTGTAATTTTTGACGTTCAAAAGTGCCTTTAAAGTGCCTATTTGAAATAAAAGATTTCACTTCGTCGGTAAAAAAGAAAATGCTGTTTCATAGATAAGTGCCTGCCTACACGGTCAAAATGTATGGCACAACAATTTTTTTTTATAACCGACAAAGCATTTCTATGCTAGGTCTACAATTATATGCTGAATTCATGTTTGGAGTTTGTGCACTGGTTATTTTTTTCCTGTTTCGTTGTTACTTTGATTACCTACATATGGGTCTTTGGTGCTCAACAGGGCGAAAAATTAAAACCGATTCCCAGGAAAAAATTTAGTTTTTATTTTCTTCTTACAACTTAATCATATTCTCTTCCGTCACCCATAGATAAAGAACTAAAATCGTCCATCGACCTTATATTTTTTTTCAAAACTCAACCATAGTCTACTAACAAATTAAACTAACTTATTTTAGATAACTTACAAATCACTCCCACATACATACTATGTTAAAATCCTATTATTCCATTGGTTATTATGTAAAGTAAGGGTTATTTTTTTTCCAAATAGACTTTCACCTAAATTGTGCGTATATTCCTATTCAAATTCACAACTGTCATTCTTTGACCGCTATATGAAATGCTATGACACGGCAAATTGACGCAGCATGTCCGTTTAATAAACAATTTTCTTTTAATTTTATTTGGTATTTATTATATAGTTAGTTCTATATATATTACTAGAATACTTAGATATGAATTTCACAATTAAATAAAAAAATATATTCATTTCCCTGACTGTACAATTTACGCAAACTTGGATGTGATTAAAACAACAATCTTATTATAAAACAGTCCACGAAATTGTCACAAGGACACTAAAATTAAGGTCAACAAACCAGACCCTAGGTTTATTGATAAATGCCTGAAGTCTCGACACTCTGTCAATAACTTATTGGACCTAAACATTCCTGGAATTCCCGATGTCTGTGAATCTAAAGTTTTCGGGACTATTGGTAAAGTCGCGTCCTTGAAATACTTGGTCTTGATGTTATGAAATGGATCATAAATGGTCTTGATCAATGGATGAATTTTGAAGCGAACATTTTAAACGGCGTATTCATCGATTTTTGGTAGGGTAAAATCTCATGACTTCGCGTCACCGATATGTTAATGTTACAGTACAGTTGCTATAAGGCTGACCACTGTTATTTCATAGTTTTGGGTTTCACTTCTGGTGGCGGTCCTCATAAGTGCATAAAATAAGGTTAAGCAAGCAATAAGAGCAGGTGAAACATCTCCATAGGCAAGACATTAAACCTATTAGTCTAACATGATAAAAAAAAGTATTTTCTATCATACTTAGTGACCAGAGTGGTTCACTAAAGTTTCACCAAAACTCCGTTGAAAAATTTTCATTTTACAACCAAAGTTTCGTATTCTATTTATTTCGAAAACAACTTATTCCGCAAATGTTTTATTTTATAAACACTCGTTTTACAAACATTTGTTTGGCAAAAAATTCTTTTAAAAATGCATCAGATGATAATTAATCATTTATACATTTTTATTTCTCATTGAATCGTCCCGTCTAGGGTTAGGGTCTCCGTCAGCAGGTTGACGGAGCCCCGCTGCGGGGCTCCTATTTCTGTCTGCAGGATTTAAAGGAACCTAACCAACTGACCCAAGACGTTCAACGTCAGAGTCACCCACTCTGACGTTGAACGTCTTGGGTTAGGGTTTAAAAAGGATAAATAAACTTTATATCCAATAACGTTATACGAAGTAAGTTTTAGAGTATACAAAATTATACGTAAAGAAATTATATCAACAGTTAGTATATCTCTCGTTTATTATATCTTGTGAACGTTATTGAAATGAAAATATACCAAATAACTTTATATGATATGAGACGCACCCGGGTTACGCAATTACCCGCTGGTTCATGGCCCAAATGTACCTAATCCGTAGTAGTGTGTATTTAGGGTACAATGGGCCTGTCATACGCATTGCGAACATAAATGTCCCCAATTAAATAAAAGTAAAGTAACCGGTCGAAGTGGAGGTGCTTCGGGGAGGCCTATGTTCAGCAGTGGACATCTTTCCGCTGAAATGATGATGATGATGAAAGTAAGTAATTTATAAGTGGAAGATGGAAAGAGTGGAGGACGGCCTTCGCACAGGAGTGAGACAGCGTCGGCTAGTAAAAAAATAAATAATAATATAAGTAGACTAGCTGACCCGGCAAACGTTGTTTTGCCATAAATTATTTGTAGCGAATTTATAGTGTAGAAAAAAAAAACTAAAATGACTATTAAAAAATAGGGGTTGGTGATAGAAGGGTGAAAATTTAGGGTTGTATGTATTTTTTAATGCCACATTAAAAAAAACAAACCGGCCAAGTACGTGTCGGACCACGCACAATAAAGGGTTCCGTAGTTGGAATGAATTTATCCCAAGAACAAACTTAACATTGTAGTTGAAAAACATGTTCTCCCATACATTCCAACTGAAAATGTAAGTTTGTACGCACAATATTGAGAGATTTACCATGTTGTTTCAAGATCATAGACTTCTTATTAATTTTCCTGTAATCTATAGGTAAAGAACTATTTTCTGTATTTTTTTCAAAATTTTAGGCTCAGTAGTTTCGGAGATAAGGGGGGGGGAATGGTAAATTTCCGTCTATTGTCTTAAATAACTTTAATAAAATTTACTTTAAAATTATGAAGAAAATATATTTGAGATCCTCACGGTAAGCCCTTTCATTTGATATGTCACACGGTACAGATTGCGAAACTTTTTTTTTAAATTGTCTATTTACCCCTCAAAAATGACTCCCATTTTCAAAACTCATTTATTTACGTTACACGTCTGTGTTTGGGTCACAGAGATTCATATGTGTACCAAATTTCAACTTAATCGGTCCATAAGATTCGGAGCAAATTGGCTGTGACAGACGGACAGACAGACAGACAGACACACGAGTGATCCTATAAGGGTTCCGTTTTTTCCTTTTGAGGTACGGAACCCTAAAAAGAACAAAAAAAAATGAAATGTTAGGGGTGGACAACCCTTATCATTTAGGGGTATGAAAAATAGATAGTAGTCGATTCTCAGACCTATTGAATATGCATATAAAATTTCATAAAAATCGGTCAAACCGTTTCGGAGGACTATGGTAACTAACATTGTGGCACGAGAATTGTATTTGTTAGATTAGATATAGATATATGGGCGACAAGAACACAATAATCTGCTGAATACATCATAAAATTCCTGACCCACGCAAATCCCAACCGTAACAAATTCCATACCATCCCTTTCTTGTTACAACTTACCCTAACTGCACAAATCTAATTTCGTAACTACACTCGGAGCTTGTCCATAAATACTCTCGTTGCCTCTTGCCTCGCACCTTTTCTGCGTAATGCCTCGTCCCCAATCAATCATAACAACATATTGTTTGCTTGCAAGGGATAACGTTTCCGTTCCAACGTGGATTTATGAGGGGTAGCAATATTATTGATAGGTTTCATGCTACATTAGCGGCTTGATTGGTAGCCGCGCCTGTTTTATTTTTGGAGGCATGGAAATTGATCGGGATTGCATAATGAGGAGATTTTAGGTGTTTTGGACTGGAAGTTTGAGGCACTGTTTTGTATGAACAATGGTGTAGCACAGCCGCACGGGTTGATCGGAGATTAAGCTACACTTGCTGCGGTAGGTTCGCGGATGGGTGACCATCAATTACTTATTGAGACCCCTCCGTGACTCGGAAAATGTTAAGCCGTTGGTCCCGGCTGTCATTCGTAGATCTTTGACAGTCGTTATGGGCAATAAGAAGCCCAAACGTTTGACAACCAGTCTTACTAAGGGGTATCATGTTACCCAGTAACTGGATTGTGGAGGTCAAATAGGCAGTCGCTTCATGTAAAATATGGTATTCGGCTGCATACGGTTAGACTGGAAGCCGACCCAAACATACTTAGGAAAAGCTAGGCATTCTCCATTTTTAGAAATTTGTACACATGGAAATAGTCTGGAGTAAGTTTGCTTGATGCACTTAATCCGTTGCTGAAAGATAGCTTTAAAGTCTTTTATGATTCTTTATCTATATTATTTCTCAAAGCTACTAAATTAAAACTTTCAGGTGACGGACCAAACCACTCAGTTTTTACGACCATCAAAATTTTTATGTGCCATAAAATATTTTATCAACCAAATCTATTGAAAGTCTATAAAAAATCCAATCCTCCATTTTATAATCTGTCTGTATTCTGTATGGATCAACCTCTTCATGTAATTCAGCAATTAAGAAGGACCCTTCACTTTCAGTTTCACATTATTCGTTTATAAATTGGCTGTAGGTAGCTTAAAACCGTTACAGCGAAAATTTCAACGTTCAGTTGATTCCATTAATTAGGCATGCTGTGCTCTCCCATCGAGCGAAGTTGAATAGCCAATTACATGATAATTGGAGGTCGCGCAGGTGTCTTTACTACAAAGACGGCTGTGGTGTGGTGCGAGTGAGGAGATAGACGAGGGAACAAACATGCATTTGTCAGACAATATATTGACCTACATATGTGACATTAAGTTCTGCCAAACTGTGCAGACAGTGGAGGAGATAAGTCTCCACCTTACCACATTAAGGTATAGATACTTACCTTTACCCACTTGCAGCCTTTATATATGTAGCCCTTTTGGGCCACTTAAAGTTCTGAGTAATAAGATATTTTTTTTAATGAGGTTCCAATTTCTTGACTAAAATACTTTAAACAAGGTAACAACCAATACAAATGGTAAAGCTTTTGCTAAAGAACGAGAAGAAAGAAAATAAATATGCCTTAAATCAGAACCAGTAAAGTCAAATATCCACTCCAAAATCCAGATAAAACAAAAGAAAATCGTTTGAAATAGTCCGACATAAAAGTAAAATGAAAGAAACTCGCTTGAACCTTACAACTTAACACACCAATTTAGTGTGACGAATTCCCGGAGTTTGATTCTATTTAGTTTATGTGAAAGTTATATAGCTTGTTTACTGCCAGGGGGCGCCACCGGAGTGCATTTACTACGTGCTAAAACACTACACTTGAGACTATCTGGGTTAGCACAGGCACTGGCATGACAGCTATGAGCTAGTCCATCTTACGAGTTGTTAAAACTTGGTAAGTGGTCGAATTTTTATCAGTCTAGAACCTCTAGAATATAGTATAGTAGGTACTATTATGCATATTTTGTTAAAACATGGTTGGTCAAGTATGACCTTGTGTTGCACGAAAATTTAGGTATTATCTGAGACAGATGATGTGTATGATGGGACAGATGTTATAATTCTCTATTTTTATTTTATCTGTTTGCACCATTGTAATATGAATGTTAAATTTTGACATTTTATTTTAATTGCTTTTTCTTTTTCATAATTTATTTTCTCTATTTTTATTTTTATATGTGTACACCTAGTCATATGTCTAAGTTGTGGTGTTTTGTCATTTAAGGGGCACACGTAAAATAACCTTTTTTATTATTGTTATTTATATTGTATCTGTGTATCCTTTGCTGGAGATTCCAAATAAATAAATATAATCATTTTATTTGACTTTAAAAAGTAAATTCGTAAGAACACAAAACGAAAACTGTTTCATTTTATTCAAACGGCGCTACAAAGTAAAATTTTTGAAGTGGTATACAAATTAAACTATAGTCACAGATCTTATATTCAGCTAAATTTTCTATCGAGCCTTTTATTAGGCACACAACTTCAACAAAAATACACAGTCAAAGGAAAATTAAAACAATAATAGCATTAAATCACATTATTGGTCATCAAAAATAAGTAAAATACAATAATTATAACTTTCTAAACGGCATTGGAACAGTTCAGTCCACACTCGACTCCTAAAAAAATTTTTTGTTTATTTGTTTCCTCTCAACCCTTAAACATAGTTCACACTCGACCCCCAGGGGGCGAGACTGAATTTTCATACAAAGAACAGGCATACCTCGTCCACTTTCGACCCCTAGTTCGGTAAGTACCTAAAATTAATATTTTGGTACAGTCTTTGGTCATTTATTCATTGGTCGTTTATTTACCTTTTTGTACCTTACAAAAAGGTAAATAAACGACCAATATTAGAGAATACTTAAAGTAGAATTCTTTTTACCCGACATGCCTGCCACATTCATGCCGGACATAAGGGCAGTCCAACCTATCGGGGACAATTATTATTACCTAATGATATTTTCTAAAGAAATATTTAAATAATGTAGACGGTAAATCACAATATAATACATAACAGCGAATGGCAACATTAATTAAAACAGACTAGGCGGCTAGCAGACTGGTGCCGGCCGTGTCATCGACAGGCATGTTCGACGCAGTGCCGTCATAGTCGTGGACAATACAAACGGGGGTTCGCAGCAGTTCTTGGTAAAAAAGAGAGTTTAGTGTAGGTTTTAGTAATAGGTAGGTACATGGAATTTTATAGCAAGCCTAGGCAAACGCAGTATTTGGACGTTCCAAAAAATCCTGTATTGCAACATGGACGATTAACGCCTTTATTTATAAACATTGCCGTTTTACCATACTTCCAAAATGTATAGTTAAACAGTCGCTAATTATTACCTAACATTATAGAACGTTTATTAATAAAAACCTAAGTGTCTGGACGATTAAGTTTCCATCAGTTAAGATTTTGAATTGCGATCTACATTTATGTTCGTAGTCGACTCAATTTCTCCTGAGCCACAGTTACGACTTATACTAACAGACGAGTTCCATGAATGGGCGACGAAATAGGTATCAAACATTTGACGTTGCTAATCTTAAATTTATGTCTACAACTCATAGCCAAAACGCACATTACAGGAGAGAAAGAAAGATATGAAAAGAGTTTAGGTAGTCACTGCTAAAGACTACAACCACTCGGTTTACTCTATAAGTCCGTCAATTAAGATACGGGCCCGTTCGAAAGTAGTTCTTCAAAACAAGTGTCAAATAAAATTTTTGAGACTGGCAAATACGTATCGGGAGTAAGGATAAATGTCAAAATTTTACAGTTATCCCTACTCCCGATACGTAGGTATTTGCCCATCTCAAATCGTGTTGTCATTCATTTTTAGTTCGGGATGTCCGTAAGTGCAGTGACATAACCGTAGTTTCGGCAGAAACTATAGATTCGTTCTTAGGGATTAGACCCATTGAACCGATCGCGGTCTCGTACGTATCGTATAAAGAAATTAGGTCCGTCCAAAAGCGCGCTGGGTTGATGATATACTCAAAGTCGCGGGAAACACCTGGATGAGAGACGCACAGGACTAGGAAGTATGGCAGAATAAAGGGGAGGCCTGTACTCAGGAATGGGTGATTCTGGGCTGAAATGATGATTAGATAGATAGATAGATAAACCATTTATTTGGCGCACACAAAAGACAGCACAACACACAAAAGTACAATATTCTATGATTACCAATTACCCACATGAACATTATATAAAAACAAGGTGTCGATACAAAAACAAAAAAAAAGGAAAAACATACATATCAAAATAAAAGTGACACCATGACGAATACAATCTTAATATATATAAATTACGTGTCACGATGTTTGTCCGCGATGGACTCCTAAACTACTTAACAGATTTTAATCAAATTTGTACACCGTGTGCAGTTTGATCCAACTTGAAAGATAGGATAGAAAAAAAAAAAATTACAAAAAGGTTGGCCACAGCAACGCGTGGCCTGGTCAGCTAGTAATAATATAAAATTAATAACGAAACATACACAGTGCGGTGTGCGTCTCAAGGTTGCACCAAATGGGAGTCCAGCTCAGCATGTGTCAGGCAAATGTACCTGACGCTGATTGTGATGATGACGTATCGTACTATCAACTCTAACACCACTACGGATATTCTAGCACCTAAAACCACGGCCCAAAAGGAGGAGCAAAAACTAAACCATAATTAACATTATTCTGTATCATAAACCGCATCCCATCTCGTGCCCTAAGTAAGCGCCGCTGGAGTGTGGCTCGAAAGTGGCTCGAGCCGCTAATCTGATAAGCGGTGACGAAAATCGCTTTATAATAACTACAAAAAGGTGGCTCATTAGAGGTTTTAAGTTGATACGGCTTGTGAAGTTTTGTATTTATGTGAGGGATTTTGGGTTGTGTTAGTTGTAAACTATATGTTTGATAGTAAGTAGTACTGGAGTTGTAACATTTTTTAAAAGATATAGTATGAGTTAGTTTCTAGAAATTATGCATTTGTCGTCAAAACAGCCAGTTATCATCGCTCATGACGTCAGAGATTCAGGCGTTTCATTTTTAATGGAATGCGAAATGCTATCCTGAAATTTAAAGTGTGTTGGTTTATCTAGACTTTTTCAATGGTTCTTAGGTAATATTCACTCACTTCACGAGAATAACAACCTTTATAAACCTACCTTCTAGTCTGACCAGACCTCCTGTATATTTCCCATATACATATAAAATTAGATACAAACAGCATCAATGATTTCAAAACCATAATTTCTAACCACATTTTTGACCGTAACCACAGGTACATACTAAACCTGCAGTAAAACGTACCATTTCGCGTGAAATTAATTGCATTGGCTCAATTTGGCTCGACCAGATCAAACCGGTGGAAACCGGCGGAAAGCGGACACCACCAATTATGACTATTAAACTTAACCACCGTATGTCTGTTTCCACAATTTGATGTCCGCCATGTTAATAAATTGCGTCGCTAATGTTTATGTCAGGATGTTGGGGTTGTGGAAAAAAATATGTTTTGGATTGTGGTGTAAATTCTGGTTAGTGAAAGGAAATAAGACCATTTGGTTATTCCTGGATCGACAGTTGATTAGTGCGGTTTGGAATATCTGCAGTGGTGAGAAGTAACTGATGCCTTGCCGATGCGCGAAAGCACTAGGAAGTGGTGAAGGGCAGGCGTTTTGGGGGACTGTCTTTTGTAATTTTGACGTTCGAAAAGTGCTGATTCTCAGCCTAGTTTGAATAAATGACTTTTGATTTTGATTTCGATTTTGATGGCTAGTGGAGATGGTTAACTGTCATAAATCTAAGAACTGTCGGTATTCAAGCAAACCGTGATTAGTCAATGTCTATACAGTAAGACAGTGGTAAGGGGCAGAGTAGTTCTATACCGTCCATAAATTAATGTTTTTTTGTTAAATGATAAATGATAAATGATTTTATTTTGTAAGTAGGTTTGTACAAACACTTTTACACGTCAATCATATTTTTTATAAAAAAAACTAGATGAGGTCGGCGTTTCCTATCTGACTACTCTGAGAAGAAAGGCCGAAACAAACTCAGAGGTCACAGTCTCTTTTAAAGTCCAGACATCATAATCTTGGTCAGGTTATATGAAGACCATGTAGATCGATGTCTGAGATGGTCTTTTGAGGAAAGAACCACACAGATTGAGAGGACCTGTCCAGTCAGTGCACGCATTTGTCAGAAATCGTGTAGCTCAACTCAAAACTTAAGGACCTCAACGATTCGACGAACAATACCAAAGAAAGGACATTTGGGTAGGCCACATAAATTACTCAAACTGCCAGACCTAGACAAAAACTAACACAACAGAGAGAATAATAAAAATTAAAAAATGTGACCCACATTGTCTTCAGATGCACAATAATTAAAATAATATAATACTTTACAAAGTAAGCAAATGTCATTGTTTAAATAAAATTCATTAATGTCAATGTGTACATAGAAACAAAAAAAAATAATTAAAACATTCAAAATGTAAAAAAAAAAAAAATTGGAATCAGCTCAATCCCAAGCCTTTTTGTCCTCAATATAATCTTTAACGGTATAAAAAGCTTTCTGGCACAACTTACGTTTAATGAATGATTTGAATTTATTAAGGCTTAGATCTTGAACGTGGCTTGGTAGTTTATTATAAAAGCGTATACATTGGCATCTGAACGAGCTACCTATTTTCTTGAGCCTTGTTGTAGGGATAACAAATTTGTGTTTGTTCCTAGTATTTATATTATGGACATCACTGTATTTTTTAAACAATTTTATATTTTTATGGGCATATAACACAACTATTAGAAGCGAAAGACCCAACGGGGGTATTAATTGTGGTATCAAGCCATTATATTGTGTATTTCATATGGTCCTATTGACCGATAAACGTGACCCTAGTATTTATAAAGGATTTATTTTCAAAGTTACACTCACAAGATGGTTCCCGCATCGCTCTAAAAATAGTTTTCTGCATGTCTTTGAGGAGTCCCATTTTTGGCCGAAACGTTCTGGATCACTGGTCTCTTTCACTTCACTGAATTGAGTAATATCCTTTGAAGAACTATTAGTACAAGCATCAGACAGTGAACTTGTCACAGGGGTGGAGAAACGTAACGTTTCATCCTCTATTCAAATAATAAAAGGTTGAACCACTGACTCATTAGTTCAAGATGTTCCCAACTATTAGGCCGAAGCTTGAAAGTTAACAAGAATGTCGACCAAAGCCGGGGGGCGTGGCTAGAGTAGGATGTACTTAGACAAAGTTCGGTTTTGTCATTAAACCGAAATTTCAGGAAATCCCTTAGCATGTAACTTGGAAGTTCTAAACTTAAAGACAATGATTGTGGATTTTCTTCAGAAATGTATATTTTGCCAGAATGAAAAATATATGAAAAAATACCGTAGTGTTGCCAATGAAGTCTTCGATTTTTCCCTTTCGACGTGTGAATCGAGAACTACTGCTTGCAAGTTGGGTAACTCATGGCTATCTCCCGAACTATTCAATATAAAATACCTATCCTTGTAAATGATTTGATCATTTGTAATAATAACGTGGGAATGACATTATAAAACCACGAACCACCCATTAACTTATCACCACAAGGCACTTCTAGCCACTCCACTTAACACGCGCGTGTAAACCAGTTTAAACCGATATTTTCTGGCGATGGTGATTAACTGTCATCGTTCCATTTTGTCGGAACAATTTTCATTAAGCCATCATTAGGAAGGAAAGTTTTGGAGTGTAGCTCTTATCCCATCGGTGGACCGCTGTCCTTGTTGATTAATTTAGGAGACCCTTCCTGGTGCGGGGAAGAGGTATGAAGTGGATAAACGATTGAAATTTTTTGTCCTTCAATCGTGTGCACTAAGAAATTAAGGCCTTTGCAACAAATGTAATGCAATTTAATCATAAACAACTTGTGTTATTATGCTTGCACTGATCAAAAATAACCGCAATGTCATCAATCTTAGGTATACAATAGCATTTGATCCTTTTAAAATAGGAACTAACGAAACGTCGACGGAATTTTCAGATAAGTTTTTAATATGACAAGTATACCTACTTTGTAGTAACAGCAAAAAGAGAAAAATATTGTGGACCCATTCAGCCTCTGTTTTTGGGGACAGTCACTACTCCTCTCAACTCACTTCCAGTCCTCACAACTTAAGAAACTCGCGGTGGGTGTTCAAAGGAACCGTATCGGTAGCCACGTGATGGGGCGTCGCTGGTGAGCACGACCGTACGTCAATGTTGAGCTGTCTGTTTGTGAACGCTTAATTTATAGTTTGTTTAGATACACTCCAGAGCGATTTAAATGAACCTGTGACACAGTTGAGATGGGCTTTGGATTCATGTTCGTGAGCATACTAGAACTGTCCGGATACAAGGAAGAATAAATCAATAAATCTGACTTTGGTAAAATCGGCCCTAAGTGTCCTTTTGTTTTTGTATTTATTTGTATAGTAAGTTAGTCATTTAATTAAGTAGCTAGTGTTAATAGTTAGTTGTGTAATAATTGTATATACTTAAGCAATTTAATGTTAATAATGAAGATTTTCAATAAAAAAATGAGGCAACTTCAGCTGTGTAATTGTTGAATTTTCAGTAACATTGGCATTTGTATACGGGTAACAAAAAAATTATATTAAGTAACGTAGCCCATTCGTTCTCTCTTAGGCTTGTGCAACATAGTGTTAAAATTTTTCGTAAACTTTATTGGAAAGATCTTAGGCAAGAACTTTGAAACAGTTACAATAGTTATGGACATTACAAAAGCTTTTGATTTTGTACAAGTTTCAACGCCTTTTTATGCGATTTGAAAGTTTGGAACTTAGGGCTCATTCATAGCTACTTAGCGAAGCCAGGCAAATTAAAATTATTCATACGAAACTGAAACTTTTGTTCTGTTACTAAGAAAATAATTTCTAAACGGCTGAACCGATTCTTAGAGTTTTAACGAATTTCTTTTAGAAAATAAGTTGCGTAATTTGAATATTTTTTCTTGTATTTCACTACTTTTTACATTTTATTACTTGTAGGGTTTAAGTCAAGCAGTTCGCAATGCTTGAATGGCTTAAAATCTGTATTAATCGTACTATCTATACTAATCTATAATATTATAAATACGAAAGTGTGTCTGTCTGTTACCTCTTCACGCTCGAAATTTGGTAGCGAGATAGTTTGAGTCCCGGGAAAGGACATAGGATTTATCCCGATATTTCCCCGGGAAAACCGCGGGGCGCTGCTATTAATATTATAAACGCGAAAGTTGGCCTATTATTGGTGACTGTGTAAGACAGAGACTAATGTGATCTTATATTACTTAGTATATATTATACATAGAAGCATATCAAAATTACAACGATGGCAGTTTACAAAGACTTTCTGTCCAAAGTCATATACCAACAATACACTCACATTTTAACTCAATACAAAAACAAAAACAATTAAAATTTAATAACAAATCCGGCACGATAAACGTAATGGCGGTGTTGCCGCAAGCAGCCGCCAATAATGACCAGCCCGGGTTCGAACCCCGACTAATACGACCATTGATTGTTTAACGGCGCGATACTATCTCTGTCTCCTGTTCTTAGCTTTATAATTGCTCCATTTGTGACTGTGGCTAGTCCATTTGTAGGTGGGAATAGGTTTAGGATACATGTGTGGGGTGTGTGATTGTTTGAGGGTATTTTTAGATTGGAACAAGTTTTAAGGCTACCGCAGACTGGCTCGACACAACGGTGCGACGCGATTCTGGTAGAACCATTTCCATGAAGTTTTCATGGACTAGAGTCACGTCGTAGCGCTGTCGCGCTGTGCCTGTCTGCCTGTCTGTCGAGCCTTTAACGTTTCGACCGCACTCGATACATTTTCGATATTTCTTGTCGCATCTATGTATTTCCCATCCATAATAGCCTGTCATTGTTTCACTGTGCACGAAATAAACTATTTACCTCCCCTCCCCGCATCCTCCGCAGTGCAAAGATTGCATTAGTTTTAGTACATTTTATGTGATTGCCGCAAAATAGAGAGAGAGTAACATAAGTTAGATAAACATTAAAAATACGTTTCAAAAAAAATATGAAAGTCTAAAGAAACTTTTCAAAAATTATGAAAATCTAAAGAAAATTTTCAATTATGCAAATTGATAAAAAAATAAGTAAGGGTATGATGTCCTTTTAATCTCAGGCCGAGGCCTATATTTCTTTGGACGTAATTTGGCTAAGCGTTATTTCTGTCATTATCGTAAAACTGAGAAACTATGTGCTTGGCCAGACTGGCAGCCGTTCTGCGTGTTGTCGTGTCCAGTGTTTGTCAAAATATAATATGGATGAAGAAGACTTATTTATACAAGAAAAAAACTCGAATTAGTTTGAGAACCCCGGTCCACGCGCGGGCCTTCCACGCACCCACTGCGGCCACTTGTAAGAACGAGTTATGGCGTGAGTTGCTCGCGCGTTCTCCGTGCGCTCCCCGCGCTGAGCAGCTCGCGCAGCTCACCGCGCCCGCGTGCGCACTATATCTACACTCAAATGAAGTTTTTATGTTTGAGTACGCCGCGCCGCGCCCTCTCCGCACCTGCGCTGCCAGTCTGGCCAAGCACTATAAGTGCAAGAGAGACGGGGACATGTTTAAACCAAAGAACATTTTAATGACGTGTATAGATCTCAGCCTCAGTAGTAGTAGTACCTAAAGACTATTTCATAATACTCAACAAAGTCCAAACTTTCCTAAAAGAATTAAAAATATAAACCTTTCAATATTACTCGACCACATTACTTCACAAAATCATGCAAAAGTTTCAAATGTATCAAATCTTTCAAAGTTATTTTAGTCCACATTCTGGCCACTTAGCGTCCAACTTTGATAAAGGTCATACAAGACGATCTATTATTAAGGAGCGTCGGCCAAAGCTGATCGATTTCCCTTTGAATTAGTGATAAAAGTTCTGGCTGTTGAGGAGACGCGGGGTCATCTGTAATGGTTTAATTACACCGTGTTACGTGGCTGACCTTATGGGAATGTCTTTATTTTTAGGGGGCTTGGAGTAATTGGGTTAAGGTTCAGCAAGTAAGGAAAAAAGCGAGAAGCCCTAAACCGGTCGAAGTGGCGACGCTTAGAGCAGTTTCGCACTACATTCGATCCGAATTCGAATTAAGGATCCGACTTCAATTCGAATTGGAAATGTTCTAAATTCGGACGGATAGAGTTCGGATCTAGTGCGCAACGGGGCATACAAATAGGACTATAGTCACTTCGGACCGACATTTCTCGGATTCGGATCAGACATAGTGCGAAACGTAGGGGACGTCTATGTCCAGCAGTGGACGTTGTGACTGTCCCTGACCTGACCAGTCAGATCAGTCCTCTCAATTCCCACATACACCACGCTCAGCCCATCTCCCACACTTTCGCAGAACAGGTTTAAGGCTGTCTTTGTAAAATTTCTCCATTGTTTAAAGGGTTCGCATGGGCATTCCGTCGGCCCATCTCATGGTCGCCAAATGAGGGACTCGTATTGTTTGTTCAGATTAGAAATTGGATATTTTACTCACTTCTTTAGAATTTGTTGAATTATTGTATTCGTCCTGTCCGTCTTTACAGATTGTTTCACTTTAAATAGAGAATTTATGTGTTCCTTAGTGGCCCTAATCATGTGCCGGTTTCAAAATAAATATAATATTTTGTTATTAAATAGGAGTACGTGATAGTCTCTCACAACGTCTTTCGCCTGAAATGATGATGATAAAATAAGGAAATCAAAAACGTGGTGTCTAAGGAAGCAACTTTATTTAACTTTATGAAGTTTTCCAGAGATTAATATACCTATATATTTACTTATTTAAAAGTTTCATCAGCTGGTATTAATTCTGCAATTTTGATAATAATATACACTTCTGTCTAACCTTTCAGGGATTACAAGTGTGATGTTATGTTTATGTTATATACGAGTGTTAGATTATTTTTTTTTTCTTATAAATAAGAAGAAAGAACGAATAATTTAATTTATATATGTACATGTCGCAGCCAACTGGTTAAATTAGCCGTTCAGTTAACTGCCTAGCCTTTCAACTAAACGGCGGCCGTTCAACTAACGGCCTGAATGATATTCAATTACAGTTTAGGTTGGAAGTCTGTAACCAATCACGCGCGAGCCGAATTGGTTGCAGTAATTAAGGCATTGCACCCCGACCAAGTGGGTTAGGTTAGGTTAAAACTGTGATCAACCGCGTTCGAGCCGAGGGAGGAAGCGAAGCGAACACTACTTCTAAAGGCCAGGCAGTTAACTGAACGGCTAATTTAACCAGTTGGCTGCGACATACACATACAGATACAGCCGAACCCTTCTTGGGTTGACTGGTATGCAAAATATTACACCATTAATTACTTGTATGAGTAGGGACCTAAATGACCTAGATGCCTTTGCAAACTAATTAGGTAGGTATATTTTTTATTGGATATTAATCTTTACAATGTCGTTAGATACCCCAAAATTAATAGCACATGATTTATAAATACCAACCAACGATATTGCAGGAATTCCCGCGCAACCTAAAATTCCTTCGCAAATTGAATTATTTATCAAACGAGCAGATATTAAACGATTTTATAGTCTATAAAGTTGGAAATTATTATTTTAATGTTAATAGCATCAATAAATCCCGTTTGTAATGGGCGTGGACGTCACAATGTTGTGAACGAGTGAACACTTCTCAACACATTATATTGTGTGTAAAAGCTGAGATTGACGACAAGTGACGAAGGTTTGGAAGTAGCAGATAAATAATACAAGTCACCCCCTACCATTTAATCTGTGTATTTTATATAAAACATATAGTCTTCTCCTAGATAACCAATTCGCTTTAGCCACCCAAATCCATAATGCAATATATTTGTTTCCATATCTTGCAATAGTCCTACACCAACCGGGGGTTGTCGTTGGGTGCACTTACATAGTGCGAACAGGGATAAAAGTTGGTTGGTGCCTCATTTCTTTAAAAACGTATATCGGGCCTCTGCGAATTGGCTTCGGGGCTCTCGTACGCCCTCCAAATGTCCGGGACCCCAGACTCCCGAGAAATGTCGAGAGATGTAAAAATAATAATAATAAAGTTTATTAATCAAGTAACAATTTAGTAATTAAATACTACATATTTTACAATTTAGCCAATCAATTTGGCGAGCCACAAACTAAGCGTCGTTTTATCTTTTGGCTCAAGAGTTTGATTAACAATGTTATTAATGTTATTATAACCTTCCGGATTGAGGGTATATTAAAGACAAGATTGAGAAAAATATAACAATAAAGCATTTGTCAAATTCTACACGTAAATTTAAAGACATGTAAAAATAATTTACATTTTGTTGGTCTTGTGTAGTTACTCGAGGTGTGAGTGTGTGTGATGGTGTATGTGTGTGGTGGCTGTGTGCAGGTTCTATATCAAATTAATGGAAATCATCATCATCTGCCCAGCCTTTCCCAACTATGCTGGGGTCGGATTTCAGTCTAACCAGATGCAGCTGAGTACCAGTATTTTAAATGAAGCGACTGCCTATCTGAGCTCCACAACCCAGTTACTGGGTAATACGATACTACTCTAGATGACTCAAAACAAATTAATGGAAATATCAAAGAAATTTGTTGTTGAAACTTAAGACCTGGCAAAAGTAGTGCCTCCTGTATCCTTGGGATCTTTAGATACAATCTTATATAACTTCATGATGTTACTGTTGGATCTTTTAAGGCATGAATGAAGTTGACAGGGGTCTCTGTTGGCAAATTTGTTTTAGGGAATTGTTTTCTAAAATGTATATATTGAAAATTAAAAAAAAAAAAAAAAACAACCGACTTCCAAAAAAACACTACAAAGTGCTAAACAAATAACTTTAATTTCGGAAGTCGGTGTCGTTGTTTCTGCATTTTCGTTTATGGACACCGACTTCCGAAATTAAAGTTATTTAGCACATTGTAGTGTTTTTTTGGAAGTCGGTTGTTTTTTTTTTGTAAAAAAGTTTTTATTTTTTACTTTTTAATGGGAGAGTTTGTAATTTATCTAAGTTACTATAGCCTAATGTCAACTGCTGATCACCTTTTACAAAATATTGCTTTTGAATTTTTAGATTTTTGTTGATTTTTCAAAAACCGCTTGTCAGATTTCGAAAAAAATTTCATGGGACCATTTGGGAAGTACACCCTTTTTAACAAAAAAAGAAAGAATTTTTCAAATCGGTTGGCAAGCGACGGATTTATTCGCGAACAAATATATATAAAAAAATAAACATCCGAATTGAGAACCTCCTCCTTTTTTAGAAGTCGGTTACAAAACAAGATGATCCGATTTAATGAAAGAACCTTTTAGCGCAATACCTAAACACTTTTAAAAATGTTTTTATATAACGTGTCTTGTGTCATTGAAAATTCACCGTAAAATAAATGCGATGCCATCGAAACGGCTGCTATCCATTACGCGGCCCGTTCGATGCATACATTATGAATTTAATGGTTATTACGTCATGTAATAATGGTTTATTCGAGCTTTGGCCTTAGATCGCGGCCTTATGAGATGCATCAAGTTATGTAATAAAGTAAGGCTTTTTTTTTTTTTTTTTTTTTTTTTAAATGGCATCTCGCAGTTCATCCTTTATGAGGATGGCTACTGCTTAACCGGACTTTCCTGTGGATGCCTCGAATTAAGGCCTCCAGCCAGGGCATACAATAACTTAAAAACTAAGCGACAGCGCTAAGGGTAACCCCCTGCGGGGTTCGGACCTCGGCTCAGGGCGTCGCTGGAAGAGGACAGCAAGGGACAGGCTGGATCGGTATTATTATTAGTGTTTAGGGGCGAATTTAAAACTACAGGCTCAGCTGCGCGGGCTGGCTCGAGCAAGGGTCGGGGCGGGCACGGTGATGGTGCGGGACGTCGCGACGGGCCTCGGCGGCGAGGACGGAAGGACGGATGTCTGAGCTTGTGTTTGTGTTGTCGACTGAGAGTACTCGTGGCCTTACTGCTCTCCTGGAGGAGGGTAGTGGCGTCGTCGGGGATAGTGAGGGTATGCCTTGGTCGGCGAATCCTACTTATGCGGGAGGGAGTGTATCGGGAGGCCGCCGCAATCAGGGGATTGGGGTGCTTTATGGCAGAGTCAAAGAAGCGCTTGGAGAGGCGTTTCATGAACTGCTGGATGGTGGGGAGTCTGAGATCTAGATGCAGATTCACATTTCGGACATAGAAGGGGGCTCCCGTGACCTTTCGGAGGAAACGGTTCTGGAGGGTTTGCATTTTATGCAGAAATCGCGGCTTGGCGTGTGCGAAGACTACGCAAGCATAGGTCATGATGGGACGGATGACCGCGGTGTAGAGGCGCAATTTGCACTTGAGTGACAATTTGCTGCGGGCAGTTATCATGGAGTGGAGCCTACCGAGAGCGAAAGAGGCGCGCGAACGCGCCGTCTTTATGTGCTCGTTGAAGGTGAGGTTGTGGTCTAGGATGACACCTAAGTATTTGGCTCGCTTTCCCCAGGGGATCGGCTTGCCATACATAGAGATCGGGCGCGGGAGGGGGGGGGGTAGTTTGCGCGGTTTCGAGAAGATGACCGCCTGACTCTTATCGGGGTTGACCTCGATTCTCCATTTCCGGAACCAATCGCTCAAGGCGCTTGCGGAGGTTTGGAGGTTTCGAGCTATGGATGACTGGTTGACACCCGAACAGTATATGGCAGTGTCGTCGGCGAAGAGCGCCAACTGTGCCTTTTTACTGTTCGGGATGTCACTAGTGAACAGGGTGAATATGAGGGGAGACAGAACGGAACCCTGGGGGACTCCGGCGCGGATGGGGTGAGGGGGAGAGAGAGCGCCCTCGATACGGTAGCGGAAAGTGCGGTCCGACAGAAAATCTCGTAAGATGAGCACGAGACGGTCTGGCACACCTAGCAGGTACAGCTTATATAATAAGCCATTGTGCCAGACCTTGTCGAACGCCTTCGCTATATCGAAGAACAGGACGCCTGTCGAAGCACCTCGCTGAAAAGCAGCGCTAATGTGCTCGACTATGCGGTGGAGCTGGTGGATGCACGAATGCTTCGTGCGAAAACCGAACTGTTCGGGGGGGATGAGGCTCTTTGCTTCGGCATAGTCTTTGAGGCGCTTATAGATAAGCCTCTCGTAGACTTTACCGAAAACATTGAGCAGACTGATGGGGCGGTAGCTGGAGGGCTCAGACTTGGGCTTGCCTGGCTTTGGGATGCCTATGACTGTGGCTTCTTTCCACATTTGGGGGAAGATGTTGTTGCTCAGGGCGCCATTGAAGATGGCGGTCATGAGCAGTATGAGGGGGGCGGGGAGGAGTTTGTACACCCTGTTGGTGATACCGTCCGAACCGGGGGCTTTGCGGGTTGCGAGTCCTTTTATGATGTCTTGCACTTCGTCGGGAGTGACGGGAGGCAGAGGATCATCAGGGTCTTCGACTGGCGGGAGGGAGGCTCTCCGTTCGACTTCAGCGTTCACCTCGTCGAGGTGCGCTCTGTCTACTGGTTGAGAGCTGGGAGTGCATTGAGCCTCTAGGCTGTCGGCTAGGCATTCGGCCTTTTCGAGGTTTTCGAAAGCGACCGTTTTGTCGGGGCGTGTGAGGGGAGGAACTGTGGCCTCTTCAGAGGAGCGGAGCTTCCTCTGGAGTTGCCAGAAGGCGTGGTGGGTGGGCTCGAGTTCGCCGATCAACTTATCCCATCCCTCGGAGCGCCACTCCCCTATGCGTTTCTTTACAGCACGCTGTAAATGGCGCATGTGGGATTTGTTCGCGTCGCAGGGAAAAGAGTCGTAGGCACGAATGGCAGCGTTCTTCTCGGTCATCAGTTCACGTACGTCATCGGGCAGTTTCCAGCGATGGTCTTCCATCACTGGAACTTCCCGTGAGCAATCCGTCAGTACGGATTGAACGTGCTCTGTGAACGAGTCGATCGCCCCAGTCGTGTCTGCGACTGAGATAATTTGCTCGGGGATGGAGTCTAGGTGGGGAGACGTGGTGGATTTCAGTCTTTCGCTTACTTTCCTCCAGTCGGTGACTGTTTTGGTCGGGGGGGGCTGGTTGGGGTCGTGCGGGGGGCCCGAATAGGGGGCCAGGTGCAAGATGACCGGGCGGTGGTCAGAGTTAAGCTCTTGTACCGTCTCGATAGACTGCAAACGGAGGTTTACATTCTTGAGAAGCGCTACATCGAGAACGTCAGGAAGTTGGGCGGGGTCGCCCGGGAAATGAGTGGGATACATCGGAGCGATGATATCGAAATTGAGGGAGTCGCCTAGTTTGAACACGATCCTACCTCTGGTAGAGGTCGTGCTGCTATTCCAAGCGGGATGTTTGGCATTGAGATCCCCCGCCATGATGACGGAGTCACTCATACCGAAGAGGGTAGTGAAATCGGTAGTGAGAGAGATGGGATCCTCCGCACCATTGGTGGGCGGGATATAGGCGGAGATGATGGTGATTGCGGGGTGAAAAGTAAGGCTTCGAGAACGGAGGATTCTTATATTGGGATGACGTGGGCACTAGGATGACTAAGATTTAAATTGTCCGTGCAAGAATAACTTAGTTTTACATAAATTGGTCTGTTACACCCCCGGTTGCAAAAAAACGACCTAAAAGCCATTTCTGAGAAACTCCTTCGTCAAACCGCTTCAGAGAAAAAAGTTGTACACAATGATGGAAACTTGCAAAAAGTGTTTCTCTCTTAAACTCCGTGCCGTGAATTGCACGAATAACTCAGGAATTAGAGGCAATAGCACTCGTACTACGCTTACCTATGCGAGAACTAACAGTCGAATAATCGAATGATCGAATGTACCACTCGAAATGAAACACGATTTTTCATTCGATTAACAAACTCAAATTGTTGTGAAACTATGTGGAGTGGGCTGTTATTAATAAAGTCATAATAAAGCTACGATAATTTACACTAATTTGGCGAATATTGAAGTACGAAAGAATAAAGTCTATTGAAGTGGATTTTAATTTTTGTTTTTTTAATTAGTATACCGGACGGGAATATTGAAATATTTTTGTACTTCACAAATATTCGTGCATTGAAAATATTCAATTTGTATTTATTTGTATACTTATTTAGTTATTTCAATATTCATATTCAAAATTCTTTTACAAGGTTTAGTGTTCCAGTTCGAGTTTAAAACTACAAATAAGTATATGTAATTAAGAAATGCTTTGCTATGATTTTTTATTGGGCAAATAAACGATCACTTTACACCGCTACTGTAAAAATAAATGACAAACAACACCGCATACAAAAGAACTCCGCCCAAAAAAAAAATGCCTGATCTTCAAATGTATGTGAAATTCGTACATTCAACATCCCTAGTGCTGACAGCTTGCACATTTCGTGAGACGTTACCATCAGAGGGAGATTCCCACTTATAATTTATTAACAGGTCATAAGTGCTAAAATGTGTACATTCATAAGTCCAGAGGCACGTGCTGACTCCTCAGATAAACAATTCAACGTATCTGGGTGCTCATGTCTACACCCATTCGATGCTATGCCTTTCACTTTCCTTTTTTTTCTGTACGAGGAAAAATAATTGAGGAAACTCTTCGGTAGCCTCGGGACTGCGTATTGATGAATTTTTGAGAAGTTGGAGGGTAAAGGGCTTCTTTTTTTTGTTTTAGGTAAATTAGACAGAGTATTATGAGTTAAACGCAAGTTTTATTTTACCAAATCTGTTTTCTGTTGAAACTTAAAGGAAGAAAATAAAATTATGGCGGGTAAAATTTTATACTCTTATGTAAATCCATTTAACAAGGATAGGACTAACCCCTTTAATTAAACTAACATGATTACCTATCGGTTATACATACTGCAGCGGTGAAACGCGCACGAACCACTCTAATATAAGTTTCAGGCTTACGTCCCAAAAACGTTGAACTAAAAAGCATTAAGAACCCTACCAAATTGAATCGGTACGGAACCTTTCCTTGCTAAGCTATTTATGAGTGGATAACAAGCGGTCGGGTTGGCAGGCTGGCCCCTCCCGGACAAAATTATAATTGGGATATAATATGCGGAATATGGGACCCAGAGGATTTTGGACACGAAGGCTATATATTTTTCCGGGTCAATCATTTTGTCCTACCAAAGGCTGTACACGTATAAATACGGTACAAACTAACCTTGGTAAATGTAAATATAGTTAGTCTTGTTGAAAGTAAGATTGCCAATAATGTGATTTATTAATATGTAGAACCAGACTTTTATAATAGAGACGAACGTTTGAGAAACATACTTAAAACTAAAGATGAATACTATACTGTAAACAAAGTAGAAGTTAAGGCCCAAAACTACCTTAAAGTTAGAAATACTATCAATCACTGATAGGCCGTATTTGCAATCTGAAAGCATGACAAAAGGGAAGCGAATCCTTGGCCGTCCCCAGAGGCAGTCTCAAGATGCATTTGAAAACAACACATTCGGAAAGTTTCAGTTGAAAACTTTTATATTTCAAGTTCGGCAGTCTCTCAGTTTGGACAGGGTTATTTTGTCGATGGCCACCTCCAAAGTTTGCCGCAAAAGCGTCAACATTTGGTGTCACTTTTCCTTCGGAAGTTACTTTAAAATATTTACGACTCGAACTTGGGCAGTACAAGAAAAATTCGCCGAGTCGTATGGCGAATTTATAGTTTGTCGATGGAGTGCGGAAGTTTCACATTAGGGTATAATCTATCTTTGCTCTCTTATTTTTGTTGGATTTATTTGTGTTTAAAAGTGCGGTCATGTAAGATTTCGGGAAGTTCATTCGCTTGTTTTGTTTGATGGAGATCCAATAATGTGATGCTGAGTTTGTTATAAATTTGTAAAATCTTGGAAATGTCTGAAAACTTTACTACATATATTTCGAATTCTCTTGACTTTGAATAGCTGACTTTATATTCCATTTTAAAATGATGCACCATAGAAAATATTTGTGTTTACTATAATTTTATGTACCATCCACAAGCAGCCAGACAACAATGGCTAATTAGAAAATAGCATCATCAGGATCATCTAGGTCCAAGTTAAGAGAGACTGGTTGACATCTGGATTTTGGACTAACCCCTGCTTTCTATCAGCTAATACTTTATCTTTACCAAGTAACATTATTTAAGATTTAGCTTCTACGAACGCCGGAAATGCTAAAACCCATAAATTTTTATAAAAGAATTTAAACACGAAGCTTAAAATTGGCATCAGATGACAAGACAAAATATATGGACCATAAAAAAAGAATGATCTTCCTCGACGACATAATGATCTTCTCCCACAGGTGCAGGAGGTATATTAATGAAAATCAAAAGAAAACCAATCGCTATTAAAACCGTTGGAATCTCATTACTTCCGGCGGTGCGTAGTCGATTTATCCACGTCATGGCGACAGTCACTCCGGCTGACAGTCAACACGGCTCGTAGATAATAAAACACGCCACGAACATCACTATCTATCACGGTGTTATTTATGAAACTCCTTTAAAATATGGCTGAGGTGAGATAATAGAATTTATAAGTAAGTAAACATTTAGGTAATGAACTTCTAATAAGTAATGAATTTGAATAATGGGAAGAACACTGGCTTTGTTTAGGTTATTTATAGTGATACTGAGATTGATTTACAAAGAAATGAGCTGAAATAGAAAAAAGGTTTAATTTATTTTAAATAACTGAGATTTCAAAGCTGGTTCATAAAGTAAAAAGGAATGACGCAGCACTATCATTGAAGATATTGTAGGAAAAAAGATAAAATGCTTCACAGAAAACGTACATTTTATTAGAAATAAACGTCACTTAGAAAATTTAGAGACAAGACGTATGACCCTCAAAGGCAAAAATACATTAGCGAAGATAGATCTACGACACCTGAGTTTTTATCTAGACCTCAACAAAAAAGGCGCAATACTCGTATATATCAATTTCATAGATTACCATAAGACTAAAAAAGGTAATAAAAACGCAGGCATAACCGCATAACTCAAGTCTTCCCACCTTGCTATCATTTACATTATAAGACTTTAAGGGGCTATAAATTTTTTACTTAAAACGCGCCCTCGTAATGATGTTGAGATTCATAAAGTGGCATTTAACGAGTGCGAACACGCGAGCCGACAAATAGTTGTCGTTAAAACACACTTTGTTATGAGCACACTCTTCATATTTTATTCAAGAGCACTTCCTCGATAAGTTTTAATAAAGGTGAGGTAACATCGTTTTCGTGGGGAATTATCGATGTTAATGATTGTGAGTTATGTTTAATATTTAATGATGAAGTCATTTACGTATAGGAACTTGTTCAGCTGTTTTAGATTTTTGTGTTCAGTTTTGTTGTCAAATAACTTGTTTTTAACAGTTAGGTAGTAATTAAGTAGGCACTATGTACGCACGAAGATATATCAAGCTCTATATTTCCAGTATAACCTGAATTCTTATTGTACAAAAACCTTATACAAAGCGAGGTCAGTTAAAATTGGAAATGTATAGCTTGATAAGTCGTCATGTGTACTAGTACTATTATTTAAAATAATGTTAAGATTTAGTGGACTTGCGATAATGGAAAATTTGCTTACTTTTTAATATTGTCGACTCGAGCATCAACTCTATTACCTACTTAACAATGGTTAGTGGGTAAATTGAAGTAAACCGAAAATCTTCAGCAAAAATAACACAGCCAACCTTTTTTACAAACATATCAACCTGGAAGAAAATGGACAAGCAGCAAGTTCACTGAAAAAACTAACCTAACAAATAATCCCGAAGAGGAATTAAATCAAATCATTCACAAAATGATTGATCGCAACACACAATTCTGCAATGTGTGTGCCCACTTCGGGGCTCGTTTCAAAGTGAATTTTGATTGATTACCTGGTACATTTTTAATGGAAACTTGAAAAACGGAGACCTTAGTACCTCCCTCCGACCCTTGCATCAGTTTAAATTCATGATTTGGTAAACTTGTGGAAATCACAGGAATATTAGCGACCCTTAAAAAATAAAATAATAAAAAACATTTTGAGTTTTCTTACAACAACGAAACAGTTAAATTGTAATATTTTTCATTAGCTCCATTTTTTTCATGTTTTCTTAAAAACTAATGTACGTTAAACTTTTTCGTATTTTCAAACTCTCAACGATTGAAAACAGAACAGAATCTATTTAAAAGGAAAAACTTTAAACACCTTCAGCAACATAAAACCTAATTCCGAACAAATTAGGCCAATGAAAATAATCTAATATCCTCAATCCGCACAGAATTTTAAACAAGAAAAATCTGCAACCGATTCCCAGGATATACAAAATCACTTGGCGCCAATCCGGCACAAACTATTATCATTAAGAATGTACAGAGTTGAATTTAAATAACTATTTAACGGGGCAATAATGGCGAGGGCACGTACGTGCACCAGATGTTAATTGCTTGCAGCATTTAATAGGCACGCTCAGTTGAATACGGCTCTGGCGCCAGCACGGTTAGGTCACAACCACATTGACGTAATGGCTGCGATTTTACGACTAAATGTCTAGTCAACATTGATTTTGTGACTTTGCATAAGAGTATCGTTGAACTAGTGTCTTATTTTAGGAGGATAGGTCAGTGTATGTAAGATATATAGATTTTTGCATTGTGATATTTTTGTGAAGAAAAGAAAAGAAGAAAAATTGTTTATTCTGCACAAACAAAACTTACAGTCAACAAAAGAGATAAGTATGCAGGATCTTCGAATATAGTTGAAGTTTAGTAAGAAAATTTATTTTTATTAATATAAAACAAACAGCTCATTTATCAAATTAAATTTCAGTCGGTCGGTTTCTTACTAAAGTTCAACTATATCCAGCGATCCTGCATACTTATCTCTTTTGTGGACTGTATATTACAAATAATAAAAAAAGACAAATATACACATACAACGTAGTCAAAAGTCTCGTACAAGCATATAAAAGTTGTCAATTTTGTTCATTGCTTGATGTCGGGGCCAGGGACCAAAGACAACACACACTAATTGACTAATGTTGTAACGTTTAACGTTGTTTGTAACGTTGTTGTACTAACTGATACGTGAAAAAAAAATAGAACGTAATGGCTGGTTTCTCAGATTTTATTGTACCTATGTAAAATTGTTGACTGAAGGTACTTTATAAGATTCACTAACACAGCTCAAAATTATACAAAGTAAATGTAAACAAAGATTATTTTTTGAAGTAAAAATACTGTACTTAAGTTAAAGTACCCTATTCAATTAATCTAAAAAAAATCTGTTTGAAATATTTTACCATTCTCTTAAATGGTACCCTAAGAATTTCAGTATCCTTAATCCATGTTACTTACTCGTATCTTAGAATAGCAGCGAGCCACTTAGTGTAAAAACCACTTAGTATTCTGCTCAGCCGCTGAGCTAAAATGGCTTGAAAATAGCGTAATTGCAAAATCTGCGAATATTAAATCCAAAGGATTTTATAGGTAGAAGAAAAATCATAATAAAAAGATGGACGATTACAGTCCTCCAATCGCCGCTGACCTTAATTTTAAGGCCTCCTCAACCGCACGAGTCTTCCGAATGGAAACCGCACTGATTCCATACCGTGTCCGTCCTACATCTGTCTCTTTCTGTCCCACTGCATCTGTATAGCTCTATCAAGCTCACTCACGGTGCATTCATTTGAAATATATTTCGGTTTGTTTGCAATGTGCGAGTGTCGGTTTTACAAAGATTCGAGTCTCAAATTAATCATGTTTCGCTTTGTGTGATGTTAAACGGTTATGAGAGAAAGTTTTTGGAGTGTAAAACGAAACGTTGAACGGAAAAGATGATTTTCGCAGAAAATTGAAGGGGAACTTTACAATTTCTACGACTTTGCAATCTGATAGTGAAGTCGGAGTATTTTGTTCGGAGTATTTTGCAAACATAAATCTTTGTTTTTTTTCTTAAGTATTTGTAAAGTAAGTCGAAACGAAGTGAAAGAGTAAAAATATTATCTTTTTCTGAATTAGAATGCAATGCACACCAGCCAGTCGATTCTGTAAAAATCTCACCGTGAAAACTTGCGTGGAGTGAACTGTCATTCCATCTGATGTTATAGGGATTGCCACTAATGACAGCTCACTCCACGCTCACTTCACCTAAGTTTTCACGGTGAGATGGTTACAGAATCGCACTGCAGGCTATTAAAATTTTTGACTATAACGATCGGTGGTATGTTATAAGGATATCTAAGGATGTTTATTTATTCAATTATTTATACTTTATTGTACATCAGTAAATACATAACAAAAATACATTTAACACTACGAAAGTTTATTCACATAAGTTTTTGTGTTATGTCACAATAAAATCAAGTTACATCGACAACTTAGGTAAACCTTTTGAGATTGTAAATCAAAATATTAAAAACACGATAAGCAAGAATACTCATTTACGTCAGAAACACTTTGTCTATTATAACGAATTTCATTCCACACCACAATTTCACCCCAAAAAATATTTGAGCATTTCAGCAGTTCATGTGAACGCGTCGCGTGCGCCATATTAACAACATAATTCTAATGAGTGGCGACATCAATTAGTTATGTTTGTCGTCAGCAATTCCTGTACTGCTCACATTAATACCACAGAATATGTAGGTACAGAAGGTCGGTTTTATACAACGAGCGAAAACATACGCTTGAGTGTACGCACTCACGACTGGAATTTATTTAATATGGTTTGAGATCTCTAGGTACTATTGCGGACACTCCCGCCTGACTACCACAAAGTTAATTTTTGCTTACACTCAAAAAAGCGAAGATAGAAGATAGAAGCGCTCTCTAGTAAGCGCAAAGGTCAAATAGTTCGTCCGTAAAATTCACAAAAGGAGTACACGTGATGCGTCAGTAAGCTGCGCAGTGCAGGTTGCAAGTATTTGCATTATCGCTTTCGTAATATGCGAAAGTTTTAAGGGGGCGTGGCTTGGCGCCGCCGCACAATTTAGGCCAAAAAATGTTTTAAGTGATCAGGTGGAAAATGCCGCGATGGCACATAGATTAATCTTCCTAGCCTTTTCGCAACTATATTGCAGTCAGCTTTCAGTCTAATCGGATGCAGTTGAATACCAGTTATTTTCATGGAGTGACTGCCTATCTGATCTCCAGAACCCCTGCTACTGTTACTGGATAACCCGATACCCCTTCGTAAAACCAGTAGGTGAGCGGCAGTTCGTGGCTTGGTGGTAAAACTTTAAAGTTGTAGCGTAAATTGAAGTTTAAGTGTATCGTATTAAGTTATTTTTCCAAAAACACATATTTTTTTACGTGGTTGGAAACTAAACTGCGATCGAAGTGATCGGTGTGCGTCTGTTTTCGCTGGTTTTATGGAACGGGCCTTCTGTGTCTACCTATTTTGTGTGTATACGATGTCAGGTAAATTAAATTCCGTAGATACGAATCGTAAAATGTTACGTGGTGTTTACCTAATTGTTTTTACTTTTACTTTAGTGGATTATGTCATTTATTGGTAATACGAGTTAGCGGTGTTAATTTATCAGTGAAGGTGTTGATGTGGATGGGGTGAGTGAGAAGTTGTTTGGAAGTGGTATTTCTTGGAGAAATTGATGTTGACAGGGTGTTGATAAATAACCCTAAGGGTTGTAACAATTATATTTCACAAACGCTATAAAAAGGTCAGTAGCGTCCTCTAGTAGCGAATTATATAATAATCAATACGAATAATTCCTATTTGATAAACCAGATGGCGCTGATGTTAGATTTATTAAATTATGTTAGAATATTAAATTAGTATTTATATGTGAACAATTAAAAATAATAAGCATATAATTCTAAGATCCAAACATAACATTAAATGCAATATTTCAATTTAAAATATAAATTAAGTGCATTTAGTAATAATCGTTATGAGAGCGTTGACAAGCAGATGAACCATAAATAATGTTCTGACATACGAAGGTTTGTAGAACGGTGTCTCTTTGGAATTGGGATTCCGATAGGAACAAGCTCCATTATCTAAGGAAAAGGAAATAATTAAAAAGGCAATCTAGATGACTAGATCGAGGAGAGGGTCCAGCGTTAAAATGAAACCTTAATAGGTGAATTTATATAAGGACGCTGTGAGTATTAATTTTGAGTCGTCTCATATTGCATACATTGTCTGATGAAGATAGATTGAGGTTTTCAACATGTTTTCTCTTTTTGACAGGGTCCCTAGTTGATTTTAAAAAATAATGGTCTGCTCATAGAAATACATATTTTATTACACCCGATTCAACGTATTCTACTTGAATCGTGGCAATGGAAATTTGACTACAGCTTCAGGTTCCGAAGATAATTGTTCACGTGTCTTGGTGCTTTCCAAGTTTGTTAATACAGGACAACGGTACTGGATGAAGCAGCACACTCTGGACTTTAGAAACTAATGGTAATAGGTGCCCCATTTAACGTAAGTGTGCACATGTATTGTTAGTTCAAGCATAGCGAAGAACATGAAGTCATCGCAGTATTAGTCAACCTACAAATAATGTAATAAAACTCAATTAAAGTGTATTGAGGAGACCATAACAAAGACTTTATTTTAACCAAACCTCATGCGAATAAATCCCTGTTCGTCTCATGCAATATCACTGGGTAAGTTGGTGAGTAAGAAAAAAACAGTCTTACAATTTGGCGCCCAACGTGGGGCCCGAGGATTGATTGAGATACTTAGTGCTTTATTTCTAAATTTGTTTACTTAGTATAATTTAAACTTAATCTTTACAGTCATTTAACTTTAACAATTTACAATGTTAGTGTTTTAAAATAAGGTTATAGCCCATTTTAATATTTAAAACTATAAACCTTTTCACTAGTAAATGTTATCTTAGCTTAATAGCTCTGAGTTATAATTTCATTAGATACATCTTAATAGTATCTTTACTGGAACTTGTTAACTAGATTAGTTAATACTTAACAAAGATTGTTTGCATTGTTTTATTCACAATGGATAAGGCAACTTGGATTGACTATCTTCGTAAAGAAGAATTGTTACATGAGCTTAAATACTTTAATATTTCCACAGATGTAAAAGCAACCAGGGAAGTGCTGCGCAAGCAGTACCGTTGTCTCTGTGGGATTATCGGAGAGGCAACATTAAGCAAGAGGATTATCCGACGCCAAAAGTAGATGATGAGGTACAGTTGTGTTCGGAACCTGTTGCTGAGCTGTGCCGTTTGAATAATGACTTGACTGTAGGAGACAGTCTAACAATGAAACGTATACTGGCTCGCTCTCAATATTATTTAATGAGAATTTCACGCGTGACTGATAGTTCACCGGAACTACTAGAGCTTAAAAATAAGTTAATTAATATAATGACCTCATTACAAGATGACTCTGATGATGAGGAAATGCAATCTACGCATGAATCATCACCAGAGAAAGAATTGGTGGGAAAACCACAAGTTGTTCTTGTAAATGAAAGGTCAATTAATCTATGCTCATTAAATATAAAATATGATGGTACTACATGTGTTAGGGTTTTCATAGAACGTTTAGAAGAGTTGAGGCAGGCTAGAGGTATACCTGAAGAACGTACATTGATTGCTTTTTCGGATCTTGTGGAGAAATCTGCATTACATTGGTTCAGATCAAATAAACAAACTTTTACATCTTATAACCATTTGCTGGCTTGTTTACGTGAAGATTTTGATCTACCAGATTTAGACTATAAACTAACTCAAGAAATACGCTCACGTACACAGGCAAAGCAAGAATCAATGATTGTTTATTTGTCTATTATGCAGGGTATGTTTAATAGATTATCGAAACCTCTCTCTAAAGATGAACAGTTGGATATCCTAATGCACAACATTAGACCTGAATACATAAAGGAAATGGCTTTACTTGAAATTAAATCCATTAAGGATCTCCAATTATATGGTAAGAAGTTGGAACTTGCTCGTGCTAGGTCAGAGCAGTTTGTGGAACCTAACCTCTCAAAACTAAAACTTAGTCAGGATTCTCAACCTACAAAGAAGTGTCATAAACAAAAATCTGATAGGTCTGGGGAGCCAGTTGCTGCAGTTGACGCTCCATCTACTTCTGAGGCAAAGGTGAAGAAATGCTTTAGGTGTAATCGCACGAATCATTTCACTCAACAATGCAAGGTTTCAAAGGAGGTGGTTTGCTTTAAGTGTGGTGAGAAAGGTTTTAAGAGGGTAAACTGTCCAAAGTGTTCAAAAAACTAATTGAGTTGAACCACAATGACTTAGTAATTAACATAACATCTTGTTCACCTGACAATAAGAATGTGGTTCATTTTCAAGCAAAGACAGGTGACATTAGACCTCATTTGTTGGCTAACATTCTGGATTTGGAAGTGTATGGTTTGTTGGACACTGGAGCAGTTTGTTCAATATTGGGAAATAATTCACATAAATTGTTTATGGAATATGGTTTTAAATTGGTTAGATTACCCAAGGGACAAAATGTTAGAACTGCCGATGGTTCAAAGATACAATGTTTAGGCTTTATGCAATTACCAATAAACTATTTAACTCAAATTAAGATAATTAAGTTCTACATAGTTCCCAACATAGTAACTTCAATCATTTTTGGTATGGATTTTTGTAAAACATTCTTAATAACACTTGATAGTTCATTGAACAATAATAAAGTTGTTAGTTTACCTGACAATTGCATTAACTTAGTTAACATTGACCAAGGCTTAGAAAGTTATGAATCATTGTCTTCAGAACAACATTTAATTTTACAAAAGGTTATTGACAAATTTGAAAAAATAAATACAGAAAAAGTTGGTTTAGGTAGGACAAAATTAATCACCCATAAAATAGATACTGGTGAATGTCTGCCAATTAAACAAAGGTATTATCCTTTATCTCCACCCAAACAATTAGCTTTGGAAAAGGAACTTGATAGGATGTTGCAACTTGGTGTTGTTGTACCGTCCAACTCACCTTGGAATTCTCCTGTTGTCATGGTGACCAAACCTAATGGCGACTTAAGGCTCTGTTTGGACTGTCGAAAGCTTAATGCCGTTTCTAAGGCAGATGCTTATCCTTTGCCTTACATCCATCAAATATTAGATAGCCTGAGAGATGCAAAATATTTGACATCAATTGACCTCAGCGCTGCATATTGGCAGATAGAATATGATAGTGAGGGGTCTGCGGAAAAAACAGCATTTACTGTCCCTAGACGTGGACTCTTCCATTATGTAACCATGTCATTTGGTCTTGTTGGAGCATCTGCCACTATGCAACGTCTCATGGATAGATTGTTTGGTCCGGAATTTGATAATAAAGTGTTTGTCTTCCAGGATGACATTATATGTATCTCAAATGAGTTTAATAAACATATTGAGTTGTTGGAAAAGGTATATCAACGTTTAGCAGATGCAAACTTGACAATAAATATGAGTAAATCTCAATTTTGTAGAAAGGAACTTAGATATCTTGGATACATGGTGGATAAACAAGGTCTCCGTACCGATCCTTCTAAGGTGGAAGTGATACTTAATTATCCTACACCCACTTCACCCAAGGAAGTTAAAAGGTTTGTAGGCATGGCAGGATGGTACCGTAGATTCATACAAGATTTTTCTAAAATTAGTAGACCACTTAGTAAGTTAACCTGTAAAAATATCCCTTTTGTATGGACAGAGGAAGCTGAAGAAGCTTTTACTACCTTAAAATCAAGTTTAGTCTCAGCTCCAATTCTTAAGTGTCCAGATTTTAACTTGCCATTCTCTATTCAATGTGATGCTTCGGCTTATGCTATTGGTGCTGTACTGACACAATCATATGATAATTTTGACCACCCGATTGCGTTCTGTAGTAGGTTACTTAATAAACATGAAGTCAATTACACTACTACAGAACGTGAACTTCTCGCAGTTTTGTTTGCTTTGGAACAATTTAGAATGTATGTGGAGGGTCAAAGATGTAATATTATCACAGATCATGCATCATTACAATGGTTTTATAAATTAAAAAATCCTTCAGGTAGGTTAGCTCGATGGAGTATTCGTTTAAGTCAATTTGATTTTAATATTATACATAGAAAGGGCAAAGAAATGGTTTTGCCGGATGTACTTTCAAGGATTAAAATAGAATCAATAGAAATCTCAGACAACATTCAAGATAAATGGTACTTAAAAATGGTAGAAAATTGTGAAAAATACCCCCATAAATTTCCAAATTACACATTAAAAGATAATAAACTGTTTAGACATTCTAAGAATAAATACAATTTAACTTCACAATTCTCTTGGAAACAAGTAATACCAAGTGAAGATGTGGGACAGCTATTAAAACAATTTCATGATGATCCCACAGGCGCCCATTTCGGAATATTTAAAACTCATAAACGTTTAGCTTTACACTATTTTTGGAAAAATATGTATAAGGATGTTGAAAATTATGTTAATAGTTGTCAAACTTGTAAAGAGTACAAGCCGGTAAATTCATCACGTCCAGGATTAATGGGTAATCCAAAACAGGTTAATAAACCATTTGAAGCAATTTGTTGTGATTTGTTAGGACCTTTTCCTGTGTCTACCAAGAGAAACACAAACTTGTTAGTATGTTCAGATTATTTTAGTAAATATGTTATGTTGTTTCCTATACGGAATGCAACAGGCAATGCTATAGTTAAAATTCTGGAAGAAAAAGTGTTTCTGGTACATGGGATACCTAGATTTGTCTATGTAGACAATGGTCCACAATTTATTTCAAAACAATTTAAAGACTTAATGTGCAAATATAATGTGCCTAATATTTACTATAATCCAAGATATCATCCACAGGTTAATCAGGCGGAGAGAGCGATTAGAAATATTCTGTACGCGATTGCCTCATACGTGAAATCAAACCACAGACAGTGGGACAATCACATACCGGAAATTCAGTGTGCACTTAACACTGCAGTTAATGAGTCGACTAGATTTTCTCCTTACTTTCTCGTCCATGGGCGAGAGATGTTTGTAGATGGAACATTACATCATGGCTCAGAACTCCCACAACCTGTTTCTGATCTAACCGTGGTAGATCCCAGAATTCATGGTGATAATTTAGATGAGCTTAAACAAATATTTCTGGAAGTTAGTAAAAACTTAAAAGTTGTGCACGATAAAAATAAAAAGCAGTATGATTTAAGGAAGCGACCTTTAGAATATAAGGTTGGTCAAATAGTCTATAAGAGAACATTTACCTTGTCGGATGCTAGTAAACATTTTACTTCTAAATTAGCACCGCGTTTTATAAGATGTGTTGTTGCAATTAAACACTCACCTGTTGTGTATAGTTTAAAGGACATGAATGGTAAAAACTTGGGTAAATTTCACATAAAAGACATTTTAAAATATGAAGACTCCTAGTTTTGAACATTGTTGTGTTAATTAATCAATATTTGCACGAAATTAACAATAAACGTGCAAATATTTAAATTTAAAAGGGATGTATGCATGCTGGAAGGGTATAAGGATTTTTTTTCAAAATTAAGGCTTAAAAGATTTAATAGACGGGTATGAAAGGAGGAAAGGTAGGCGACACAATAATGAAAAGACTGAGTAGTATTCTAACTTAAGACTTCAAAGTCACAATTTGGTACTTATTAATATGTACTTAACACTTACTTTGATTATAAGATAGTGTTTAATTAATAAATCTTAAACTTTAAACTTAACTTAAAAGGTACTTAAATACCTACATTTAAAATAAATAGAGATTAAATCTCATTAAATCATTACTTAAATTTTTTAGCATTTGAAATAAATGGATATTAAACCAGTTATTTCAAATCAAATTAAAGCTTAAAAGTATTTAATTAAGTCATGACCAGCAATTAGGTTATTACTTTACATTGAATTTAAATTAGGTAGGCGTTATGCATATCTGCATTGTTTAATATAATAGGTACTTAGTCGTTGTAAGTTGGAGCAATCAATGTTCGTATAGCTTTAGTTTCACTATTTAGTAATAGGTACCTACTTATGTAGTTAAAATTTAATCTTTAAGATTGGGTGTGGTCTTGATTGACATTCATTTTAAGGCTGCCTCAACTTCTGTCGAGGAACATGTTGAAACTCTTAATGTGCATAGAAACGTTTGATATTTAAAAAAAAAATTTGAAGTAATAAAAATTTTTTTTAACCGGGTTGAGATGTATTGTAACAATTATATTTCACAAACGCTATAAAAAGGTCAGTAGCGTCCTCTAGTAGCGAATTATATAATAATCAATACGAATAATTCCTATTTGATAAACCAGATGGCGCTGATGTTAGATTTATTAAATTATGTTAGAATATTAAATTAGTATTTATATGTGAACAATTAAAAATAATAAGCATATAATTCTAAGATCCAAACATAACATTAAATGCAATATTTCAATTTAAAATATAAATTAAGTGCATTTAGTAATAATCGTTATGAGAGCGTTGACAAGCAGATGAACCATAAATAATGTTCTGACATACGAAGGTTTGTAGAACGGTGTCTCTTTGGAATTGGGATTCCGATAGGAACAAGCTCCATTATCTAAGGAAAAGGAAATAATTAAAAAGGCAATCTAGATGACTAGATCGAGGAGAGGGTCCAGCGTTAAAATGAAACCTTAATAGGTGAATTTATATAAGGACGCTGTAAGTATTAATTTTGAGTCGTCTCATATTGCATACATTGTCTGATGAAGATAGATTGAGGTTTTCAACATGTTTTCTCTTTTTGACAGGGTCCCTAGTTGATTTAAAAAAATAATGGTCTGCTCATAGAAATACATATTTTATTACACCCGATTCAACGTATTCTACTTGAATCGTGGCAATGGAAATTTGACTACAGCTTCAGGTTCCGAAGATAATTGTTCACGTGTCTTGGTGCTTTCCAAGTTTGTTAATACAGGACAACGGTACTGGATGAAGCAGCACACTCTGGACTTTAGAAACTAATGGTAATAGGTGCCCCATTTAACGTAAGTGTGCACATGTATTGTTAGTTCAAGCATAGCGAAGAACATGAAGTCATCGCAGTATTAGTCAACCTACAAATAATGTAATAAAACTCAATTAAAGTGTATTGAGGAGACCATAACAAAGACTTTATTTTAACCAAACCTCATGCGAATAAATCCCTGTTCGTCTCATGCAATATCACTGGGTAAGTTGGTGAGTAAGAAAAAAACAGTCTTACAGGGTGTACCTCCTAATATTGCAAATCTATGTGATCAGATGGTTAGACGAACAAATTACGTAAAGTATTCTAAGTATATGAGATTAGCTGCACGCTGCGGTTTCACCCGCAGGAGTCTCGATTCCGTGGGAAGATCGGGATAAAAAGTATTCTATATTCTAATCCAGGTCATGGTCTACCCATGTGCCAAATTTCATTCGAATCATAACATATAAAAAACCAAATATTTTCTCTTTACAATATGTGTTTAGAAGCTCCGTGATGAAATCATGTTGAAATGTAATCATGATTCAACAGCTTGACTTACTTTAAGCTAAGTGTTAAGATACTCATGAAAATAATAAAGAATCACATACATTTTCATCAGGACCGATATAATCATTACTACAAGTAAGTCTTTCTCAAAATTAGGTTTGATCCCAAAATTATAAAATTAGACACATCTGGGTTCTGCTAACAAATGAGGATAACCTAAAGTACTAAACATCTTAAAAGGCCTAGTATTTGTTACTATTATTGGGTGTAATCCTAGAGAGTCACGTATGTTAGCAGAACGGAACTGTTTGTGCTAATGGTTATTTGTCTGAAAAAGTTTAATTTGACAAAGACCAGAAGGCCAATTCTCGTAATTTAAAACGTTCAGTATCTAGTCGTAGTCTCATCTCAGCTACAAACAAATGTCAAAAACTTGTCAAAATGTAGGAAAATTAGAGGTATTTTTGACAGATTGAGACTGAGATCAGACTGTGAACTTTTTTAAAATTACGAGAATTGCCCCTCAGTGCGGAATAGTACTCCGGTAGTTTAGAAGAGTTTCTAAACTAAGAGTGCAGTTAAAAATGTGTACCTACAAGCTGATTCAGTTCGGTGGCAATTGTTTTAATATTGTCTTTTATATTATGACAGTTGAAGATGTGTGACGTGTAAACGTGATTCCAATAATTTAATTTCATTACTTGTTGATGATGAATAAATTACCTATACGATGAAAACAGAGTGAACAACATAGATTAACTCACTAACTCTCAGCTGCTCATCCTAATCAACTCATCAACATTCTTACCCCTTTAATTTCTGTCAGACTCCCATTAACAAGTAATTAGTCCCCACACAAGCAGTTAACACATAATTATAAACACATAACAGTTTCTGATATGTCCGCACACATAACTATCTTCGGATATTATCCGAATCGATAGCATTCGAGTTGGAACCACTCAGCCCGTTGCTAACTCATTCCGTGTTTAAGTTCTGATAATTTCCTGAGGGATTATGTTGTATTTGACGATGGCTACCGACTGTGAATTATTAACCGAACTCAAACTCTTCGGGTCGTTTAGACCTAAGGATTGAAATACTAGTGACGTCGTTTCGTATTTTAGTCATTTGGGATTATTTTAGTGGATGTGTGAGGGATGTTATAATAATTTAGTAATCTGTTATAAAAGTTTCTGAAAAATATGTTCTTGTATAATACCTACTCAGTTATAGTTTCAAAAGTACGAAAGGTAGGTAGTTCTTAAATGTTGAAATAAAATAAATGTAATGGTATACCCATTTACGAATGCATTTTTTAAATAGTAATTTAACTAGGTAATTTATTACTTCTACTTTATTTCTCTCTAATCAATCTATTTAAGAGCGTCCTCCAACATTATATACATTTACAAACAGAAATAAATATGGCGACGAATGCCCATAAACTTCGTCCTGAAAAATACGTAATCCCAAAAAAGGAAAAAATCGTAATTCGGCGTATTTCGCAAAGGAGCCGTCAATTTGGGCCCTAATTGACCCGGGAAAAGGTGAGAGCATTATATCCATACATTTTTAAAGCCGGCGACCGCCCGTCACCAGTGTAGCTGTCATTCATTTTAACGTGCCAAATAATCATTTCAGGACGTAATATGGCCCCATGAAATGTTAAGTGATTTGAATTTTGAATATGTTACAGAATTTGATGGTTTTCGATTCATGGGTTTTGAACAAAGTTTCCTACATTGAGAATTTTTTGGGAAATTATTTTCATAAATAGGTAATTAGGTTTTTGATTGTATCGCTTTTGCAAAACGACAGGATCTAAGACGGATGGAGACTACTGGGAAATATCTAGAAATGAAATTGTTTATTCTATAAATAGGATATCGGAATCATATTTTACACGTCATTAAAAAAATTAACTAGATGGATTCGACATATCCTATCTGACTACCCCTATGTAGAAATGGCCAAACAAACTCAAGGGTCAAATTAAAGTCCATATACATTATATTCACTTTACATGTAGATCACCCATTAAGACCCCAAACACTTTGACACTGTAATTATTATCGCTAAAAAACAGTTTATATCTATTTTCATTCATGAAAAAATGGAAAAAATATGAATTTTAATTTCTCGACAGGTCTGGCGTTGCACCAAAAATGTGACCACGGGGAGGAAAGCACACAATTATTATTTTTAAACACTGTTTCCACAGCAGATAATAACGGCCGGTCTTCATTAAAAGGCAAACAACGCAATTTAAAACAGAAAGCGGATTACTGAACTCGATAATGGCGAAGTCGCGATCAAAAAGGTTTTACTTCATAAATTATTAGTTCGTATTTCATAAAGTTAATCGCTTGAAACGGATCCCGGATTCCGTCGTGTCGGATCGGAGACGGATCAGAGTATCGCACGGGGTACTTACTTGGATACAAGTTTCAAACCTAGTAAATAATCTTAGCCCTAAATTATCTTACAACAATTTTAAGGTACAGTTTTAGTTATTTATTAAAATTTTCAGATCAGAAAAAAAACCTTGTTTATCAAATCAACACGTCAATTTGTCGTGTTATAGACATTTTATACAACATTCAATGAATGACAGTTGTGGTTGGTAGTCTCTATTCCGCACTCTATAGGTTTATTGAATCTACATAGACAAATTGCGTAGAAAACTAAAATTTAACTTATTTTTAACTAGCGATGCGCCCCTACTTCTCACGATTTGTATGACTTGACAAGACATCGAGATTTCTTGATTATTATAAGTTTAATATACATAAACTTTCCGAAATAAATTCTAAGTTACGATGAAAATTGCATCAAAATCCGTTGCGCAGTTTAGATGGACAACGCGGTCACACAGACACACGAAAAGCGACTTTATTATAATACTAGCTGCGCCCCGCGGTTTCCCTCGCATAAGTGTCGATCCCGTGGGAATATCGGGATAAAAAGTAGCGCTATAAATTAATCCAGGGTGTCAGCTACCTCCATACAAAATTTAATAAAAACTGGTCCAGCCATTTGAGCGTGAAGAAGTAACAAACATATAAACACACACATACACTGACAAACTTTCGCCTATAAAATATTAGTGTGATAATGTAGAATGTAGGTATAGGATAGATAATTATTTTCCCGTATTTTAGCTTGCAATCTGCTTACCATGAATTGCAAAGACACACCGACCCCTACCGGCTGCACCTAATTTTGATTTCTAAATTCAGGGATGGATAAACAAATCACTAAAGACTCATGATGTTACACGTGAAGAATACTTTATGAGTTAAGCAGACCCTGAACAATGATTTGTTGGAACTAACTTTTCTAATAGGTACTAATGTTAACCTGCCTTTAAATGAGTATGTGGAGTTCGTGACACACAAGTTACATCGTAAATAACACTTTTCTAAATACACCTTTCATAAAAAAATCACAATTGAATAAAGATTACAATACACAGCAAAACTACATTAGAGATTATAAATATGTACGTTAATGAGAATAATATCTACCTCCTCTATTTTCGCTGTCCGCCGGTTTCACCTGTATTGCCCGGTTCATCTGGAACAAAATAATAATAAATTAATATCTATTTTGGACACATAATAAATGACGATGTGCACGAGAATAACATAATCAGCCTATAATGTTCCCACTGCTGGAACACACAGGCCACCTCTCGGTTAGAGGGCCACGCGGGCCTAGTGCGGGTTAGTAGATGTCACATGACTTCGGATTTTTGGTTCTAGAACATGCATTTCCTCACGGTGTTTTCCTTTGCCGTTTTTGATAGCAGTGGTAATGAAATAATTTACACAAAGTATAGCGCCTGTCTGGGGTCGAACTTACGACCTATAAGTCGTAAGTCGCGGCCATTACCACCGTGTAAAAATAGATAAAATAATACCAACAGACTTGTGAAATAATAATTAATAATATACTAAAATATGAACACAATCCGTCAGTCAATCATCAACTAAGTACACAGCATTAGAAGCAGCCCACAATAGTCGTAGTTAGTGATAATTCCATCACCATTACCGCTTCTGCATTGTGTTTTATTCCAATAAATGTTAATTTTGCGTTAATGTATTCTAAAATAAACGGCTGTGTTGACGGGCTCGCATAATTAACTGGATATTGAATGCAAGCTTACGGCTACTATAGCCTACTCTTAATTGCATCGAATTAAAAGTAGACGGGAATTTGATGTTTTTTTTTATTTCTTCATAATCTACCTCGTTAATGAAGCTAATTATGCTTTATTAGATATTTTAAAAAAATAAAATTTTATCACTTTACTGATTGACGTGGAGTTGCGGACAACAGCCCGTATTACCTATTACCTATTACTTTACTGACTGACCCAGTGAACTTCGTGCCACCAATAAGAACGAATGTAAGAGAAAATGAATTATCTTAATTTTTTTTTAATGAAATTTTCTCATGTTATAATAGTTATTATGCTATTCGGGGTAGAGCGAAATATAACAAATCAAAGATCATAAAAATCGGTCCAGCCGTTCTTGGGTTATAAATGGTGTAACTAACACGACTTTGTTTGATTTATTTACCCTCTTACTAATAAACTTATTATATCAGATGAACAGTTACACACCGATTTCTCTCTTTCAGTCGTCAGTAATTTGACTTTTGAAAGAAGAAGACAAAGCGTTGTGTAACTATACAGACGCTGTACAACGTTTTAAGCGAGGGGGATAGATTCTCAGAGTAGTCAGATAGGAAACGCCGACCTCATCTAGTTTTATAAAAAATATGATTGACGTGTAAAAGTGTTTGTACAAACCTACTTACAAAATAAAATCATTTATCATTTATCATTGCAATGCAGTGTAGCGTAGCGGCAGGGTAGGACTGGTAATAGCTTTGTTTTATATCTACATTCCTTACATATTAATACAGTGTAACTTTACAGTCTAATTCCACTGTTATGTGATTGGGATCAGTTGGTTTAAAAGTTAGTGGTTTTTGAGTTTGTCGTGTGGTGTTTTGGTTTGAGCAGTTAAGAGGTCGTGAATCTTACTAGTATATTTTATACGAGCTTTGAGCAGGCTAATTTTTGTTCAGTTGTGGGATTTTCTCATAGAAAGCTGCTTGAAAGAAGGACAGTAAACTAATTTGACCCAAGTTGAACTTGCATGTAATGTAAATGAACTCCTTAACAAGTCTAGTAAAGACATTAAAATAATGTAAACCGCATTTTTTACTTATACACAAGGCGTGCAACAGCAAAGACAAAAATAATTTCAAGAGCATTGATCAACGTTTTTGTACAACAGCCCACGTCTTTTCCTAGAACCACAGAACGCTACTTTCTACGATAATTACTAAACTTCAACTTTACAACTCCTCCCACTATTTTTAATATTACTTCACAATATTCTGTCTATTAAGTTTTGAGTTAAGCGACACGATAACCGACACATGTGTGCACTGACTGGACAAGTACACTCAAGTCTGTGTGGTTCTTTCCTCAAAAGACCATATCTCAGACACTAATCTGCATGGTCCTTACATGATCTGACCAAGATAATATCTGGACTTTAAAAGAGACTATGTGGTCTGAGTTTTTTTCAGTGTTTCTTCCAGGGTACCGACTAACCACAGATATCATTTGCCAGCATGACTCCGTAAATACTCCTACAGCATACATACCTCATCATCTGCCGAGCCTTTTCCCAACTATATTCGGGTCGGCTTCCAGTCTAACCGGATGCAGCTAAATACCAGTATTTTACATAGAGCGACTGCCTATCTGACCTCCACAATCCAGTTACTGGGTAATACGATATCCCTTGGTAAGACTGGTTATCAGACTTTCGGGCTTCTGACGTCTTCCGTAACGACTGTCAAAGTTGTCTGTCGACTGACCCGTGCGGCTGCGTCATTACTTAGCCGCAAGCCCCTCCAGGTACCTATGTACAACATACCTAGCGGCCTGCCCCTTCTTACGATTTTGACAATGTGACAATACATCGAGATTTCTTTATTAAATGTTAGTTCAATACTAATGTATTACAAACAAAAACCTACTTATATAAATTCTCTAAAAGATAGTAAAAACCAAAAATTTATTGCGTACTTTATAAGAACAACGCGGTCACACAGACAAATATGAAAACCGACTCTGTTTTATAATATGTGTACATATACAGGTCCTAGAACCAAATATTCGAAGACGTGTGGTGGATTATGGCCCACTCCCTCTCAGAGAGAGGAGGGCGTGTCCCAGCAGTGGGAACATTATGGGCTGATTGTTTAGGTGTAAAGATACTCGCTCGTAAATTGCAAGAACTATACTACTAAGTTATATTTCTTATCTCCTATTACTATGATATGTTTTAAGACGATAAAAAAAAAAAACAAATCTTCACATTTCTCTATCTATTAATGACAATACAAAGCCCAGTCATCCGCCAACACTCTGTTCACGCCATTTATTTACATTTCCATTCGGGTAACTGTTTTTACGGCCACTTACATTTATAAAACTTGGGGGATCGCGTTCTGAATCTATAAGGCGAGTGGAGGATCACTTGACATAATACGTATTACTTCTCCCTTTGCGACTCAGTTTTGAGTTTAAAGAGATTCATTATATTTTTTGTTATGAAAATTCCACTGAGTTACGATGTGTTTTGATTCATGAAAATCTGCACTGATTCATATTTTGAGTTAGTAGATCACTTAAATGATAAATGATTTATTTTCTGTAAGTAGGTTTGTACAAACACTTTTACACGTCAATCATATTTTTTTAAACTAGATGAGGTCGGCGTTTCCTATCTGACTATTCTGAGAAGAAAGGCCGAAACAAACTCAGAGGTCATAGTCTCTTTTAAAGTCCAGACATAATCTTGGTCAGATCATGTGAAGACCATGTAGATTGGTGTCTGAAATGGTCTTTTGAGGAAAGAACCACACAGATTGAGCGGACCTGTCCAGTCAGTGCAAGCATTTGTCAAAATCGTGCAGCTCAACTCAGAAGTTGAGGAGCTCAACGATTCGACGAACAATACCAAAGAAAGGACATTTGGGTAGGCCGCGTAATTTGCTCAAACTGCCAGATCATGATTAAAACTAACTAAGAAGGAAAACAGTAAAAAAGAAATGACCCACATAGTCCTCACATTCACAACAATTAAATAAAAAAATACTTTACAAAGTAAATATTCATGTCATTGTATATATAAAAATCATCAATGTCAAAGTGTATATAAAAATTCGGGCATAATCTTTGAGGGCCATGTAGATTGGTGTCTGAAATGGTACTTAAATGAGTAATTGGATCATTAAAATCACCATTTGTGTTGAGAATGGTTGTTGCAATTCGTTGTTAATCAATGCGATGATGATGCTGCTGATCCCATTCGCATAATTTCTAATTCGCTTTTTACACTCTTACGAAATAATCATCACTACTAAAGATACTTACTACGTTCCACTCGTGTTTGTAAGTATCTAGATGAGATATGTAATAAGATAAACATAAAAGATAAGAAGTCTAGCATACCCTCAGTATTTAGAGGCTGGTGTCTTGATAACATATTGGCTGTTCGAAATTTTCATTAAATCGCAGGCCCTGATCATTGGTTTATGACGTGGCAAGTTTGTATGTCGCCATTCCATAATCTATTGTCTCTGTAGACAAGAAACAATAGACGTCTGCCTTCTAAAATTATCTGTCCAGTAACAGTCTGAGTGTTAGTTACCAGTATTCCATAACACAATATTATACAGACATGGACACACCTCCGAAAAGGAACGGGACAGGTTATTTTTAACTGATGACCAGACCGTATACATTTTTAATTCTCGGTCTCACTTATGTTAAATTTACGGGCCAAGAAATAAATTTATATGAGGGGCCCGTGGCTTAATAATTACAGCCAAACAGGTTGATCGATCAAGTTAAGTTACGTTTGCCGCGATTGGTATGTGGATGAGTGACCATCTTTACATACCGTGACCCCTTCGTGCTTCGGAAAGCACGTTAAACCGTTGGTCCCGGCTGTTATTCGTGGATCTTTGATAGTCTTTACGGGTAGTCAGAAGAAGCCCGAAAGTGAACCAAACTTACCAAGGGGTATCGCATTACCCAGTAACTGAGTAACACTCATCATCATCACTCATCCACACATATCTCCATTTTACTGGTATTCAGCTGCATTTGCTTAGACTGGAAGCCGACCCCAACATACATAGTTGGGAAAAGGCTAGGCAGATGATGACTTATGTTAAATTTAACAACCCACTTTTATGTTATTGACCCACTCCCTGTTCCAGAACCAATAACTACCCAGAACCATAACTAGCTCTGGACTATTTCTAAGTTACGACCATTCTAACATGCGTCGTAGAAAACGTATTATCCAAGTGGAGTACTCAAAAAGATTTTAAATTTCAAATGTAGTGTATGTAAAACTATTCTAATAGCCTTTAGGTATATTAAAGTGAGCGTTTATACTGTGAATTAGCAAGTGGAACGATGTGGGAAAGAGACGAAATTATATGCGCTATGCAGTGGGCGGGGCTTTGTGCTCAACGCCTCTATAACTTTAGGTATGGACTGTCACGAGCCTTATTTTTTAATTTGGGTTAAGTTTTTGTTTTGTTTTGTTTTGAGAGTTGAAAGTAGGTTAAAATGTGTATGGGAAAGGTTTTAATTTGGGACAGTGTAGCTGTTTGTTTTTGCAGATTTTAATGAGTAGTAGTTTAATAAAAGCGGGTACTAAATGTGTATGTTCCATTTTAAAGTCAGTAAAATCCAAAGTTAAGTAAATAATAATTTATAAAAAAATTGCTTAAGTGGAGAATTTGATACTTAAATAAACTGAAAAATACAAACATGTAATATTTTATGCTAGACATTAGTTAAAATTATAAATGTGTAGGTAAATTAAGCAATAATTTCTTGAACAATACTTTTTCAAATAATCCATTAACAAGGCTATAACAAGTACCTAATCTTGATCACACATCACTATTACGAACATTATCCAAAAAAGAAACTAACACGAATCAACATACTGGCTCTAAATTTTACGATGTCATTGTCTGTCGGTCCATCAGGCACTATAATTTAGGGTGCTCTGTAGTAATAACTCTATGGATAAGATCTATATTATCCAAACACAATGGAAGAAGTAATAGCCTTCAAAGTTTATAATGCCTTAAATGTGTGGTTGCCATTAGGTCGAACGGTGTTCACTGATGACTTTGTCGTCGTGCATTCATGGGACAATGATGGCGATTGACATTTTAGTTTGATTTATTTTAGCAGTGATAAGACCAAAGGTTTGTTCAAGCCTTTGTCAAAGTCTAACGGACTAAAATAAACTTATAACGTTCCCAAGGTTCAATAAATATAACATTAATTAGTATGCCTAAATGCATCAATTTATAGAACCACCTTATTCATGTCGTTATTGGCGTACTATAGTGTTAACAAAATCTTACAATACAATAATACGACTATTAGTGCGACACAGCAAAAATTACACTTTATTAAACCAGTGATATTCAGTAAATTTATTGTAGATTGGTTTCCAGTTTCTGTTAAATAATTAGTACCTAAATAAGCCCCAAACTTGGCAAATGTTTGACCAAGTTTAGGCTCAACAGTTAAAAACTTTACCAAAGTTCCGTGATTTAATAAATGCGAAAAAATTATCTTCAGATCACCAATTCCCATTCAAATTCGAAGCACGAAATTAAATGAAATTGTGTATTCTGCCAATAGGATATTGGAATCACTTTTATGAACGTAGATCTACGCTAGACACAATGGCTTTTTTTTTTTGTGTCTGTAATTACGTCATTCAACCGGTTAAAGGTCATATTAAAAAAAATAAGCTAGTTGGACTCGACATTTCCTATCTGACAAACTCTGAGAAGAAATGGCGAAACACTCAGGGGTCAAAATCTCTTTTGAAGTCCAGACATTAAATGGAGGTCCACATATTATATCTAAAAGCCAACTGTTTGTCCATCGTAGCGTGACCGCTCCCAGTTATGCACAGACAGGTCGTCACACGGCAAGCACAATTAGCCACTAGTCACCAGTGTGTAGATGCCTATCTGCCCACGAATAATTTGCGACAGGTACAATACGGCGATAATTTGAAGCTTTTAGTTCGTTTTGTTATAAAATGTTACTGCAACGAATTATTTTTAAAACAGCTGTATTTTTAAAGTAAGTTAAACTTGTATAGAGGTGTAAGAGATTATCCTATGTCTTTATCATTTGAGTAAATCTAAGTAGCATAAAAAACTCACGCTGTACTTACATACCCTTTTTTCTTCGCTTACGTTCATATATCTGAAGGGCAATTTTAAGACCGTTCACAGTCTGATCTCAGTCGCAATCTGTCAAAAATACCTCTAATTTCCCTACATTATTGACAAGTTTTTGACATTGATTGTCGCTGAGATGACATTGCAACTAGATTTTGAATGTTTCTATTACGGGAAATGGCCTTCAGGTCATAAAATCCCTTTTGACATTTTATAGAGCTCTGTAAAATAATTTTCTGCAAGCAAACATTTCATCGGCAATAAATCAGAAACAAAATAAACACGCCACGAAAAATGAATAAATTAAACAAACATCAGGGACGTCCAATAATAATTTATCAACGAAAACCAACCCGAACAAAAAATACAACTCTACTTCTCGAATAAAACAGTTCGGCACAAAATCATTCTCAGGAAAACATTTCATTGTCAGTGAGTGTCGGCTTGAATAAATTCAGTGGTCACATGGTTAACTGTCACTGAACACTGACATATTGTCATGATGACACCTTGTTGCCTAGCAACGGGGTGACAACAAACGTAAATGAAGCGAGAGATTATTTTCGACCATCTAATGGATGCGACCATTACGTGACAGTAAAAGAATAGTCGTGTTTTATTAATGATGTCTCGATAATAATAGTGCGTAATAATGTTTTTGGGACATTTGAATTATTTTGGGTCAACTTGTGATTACATTAAAATTGTGTTGGTTGTGGCAGACGGTCGTCAAAACTATTAAATGAGTACCTAGAGTAATTTCATTGATAAAATAAAGTATAGCTTAAATATACGTTTGGTTTTCCGACTCGCAAACAGTAAAAAATTTTAAACGGAATTGAAATATTTACAAGTTAAATAAACCAAATTACCATACATTTAATAACCTACTCAGTTTTCTGTAATAATAAGATGCGAACAGAAGGTCAATTCTCGTAATTTAAAACGTTCAAAATCTAGTCGCAGTCTCAGCGACAAACAAATTTGAGGTATTTTTGACAGATTGAGACTGAGATCAGACTGTGAACGTTCTTAAAATTACCAGAATTGCCCCTCTGATCTCCAGCGTACTTTATGTTTTTCTAAAAAAATATTATAATTCAGAGGCAGTATAATTTATTTATTTATTTAAATCCTAATTATAACACCTTTGTAATATTTAACACAACTATTTACACCAGGTACTAAATTAAATAACTAACCATACAAATAAATACAAAAAAAAAACAAAAGGATACGAAGGGCCGGTTGTTCCAAAGGTTGGTTAATGTAACGTACGTACGTCAAATAATAACGATTACGTAATCGTTATTATTTGACATATGTAAAGACAATATTTAGTAATTTTAATTTGAAACAACGGTTTTTTTTATTTGACGATAGTTAGCGCCATTTTTGACGAATACGAGTGCGTCAAGTGCACGAGAAACAACCCGCCCTTAGGCGTCGAAGTAATCGTATAAATAATTTCAAGTGAACGAAACTGAAGCACACAATTCCAACGCATAATATTAAATTATCAAACTCCTATGGATTCGGCTAACACAGAAAATTCCAAAAGAACATTATTAGTTTTTGCGGTGGTATACAGTAAAACTGATCGTAAATTAACATTCAATTAACCAATCTGAGAACTTAAACAGAATTTGTTAAGTAGGTAATTTAATAAAATATCTGGTGCGGGTCGACGAAGCTACTTTCAGAGGCCAAAGGCACCTTCCAGCGAATTAGGTATTTTCATTTTCGTGTGATCTTTTTTGGTATATGATTGTGAAATTAAAAACCTCTGTAATATAATTTCTCGTGAATGTTTGCTGATTAAAATTAACCTTTGCTACTGACCGCTACAGTTAAATATAGAGAATGTTATTATCTGAGCTGTGCTCATATTCCAGCTCACTCACTTTATTGTACCCTTGACAATAGACGTCAAGTAGTCTGCTTCTATGAATGTAGCAAATCATACTTTCGCATTATAATCTTAGTCTCAATCTGTCAAAAAAGCCTGTAATTTTCCTAAATTTTTGACAAGATTGTATACATTGTTTGCCGCTAAGATGAGATTGAGATTTTTTCTTTGAAAGTTTTTTTTAATACGAGAATAAGACCTTCAGTTCTACAACTTTACTTACATGACTCACGCAGGCCATTACATTCATAATTTATTTAAAACCTGACAAACTTTGTGGCTGTGACACTAAACTAAATTTGGTGTGGATCCCAACGAAGAAAGTACCAAATCGTTCTCAAAGGACAACTTAGAGATTACGCTGTTAGGATATGTAGCAGACCTGCCGAGGCAGCGGGATTGTCCGAAAGGGTTACCGCTGCCCCGGAACATAAAGGGCTAAGGAAGGAACACGGATGGGTTTTAGTCAGTAAGAGTCTGACACTCCCTTTCGCTCCACCCAGAGCGGGAGGGGTCATTTGATGATTTCCCATCCTTAAAAAAAAATAAAAATAAGGCACAGTTTCCTACATACTATGAATCGAAATTATTCCCAGTAAAAACAGAATAATAAAAGGAGGTAGGTACTGTAGTAAATGAATCAGCAATTTTCCACAAGATTACAGACGCCAGCACATCAAGCTACTACAATCTGTCAAATTTCTTTAATATATTTTCAACTTTATCTCTAACGCATTAGGTTCAAGTTTGATTGGGAAAATTTTACAATTCAGGGTAGCTTGATGTGCTGGCGTCTTTACCTACAATGAAAGTCAATCACACGGGTGGGTTTTAGTCAGTATGAGTCTGACACTCCCTTCCGGAGCGGAAGGGGTCATTTGATGATTTCCCACCCAAAAAAAATAAAAGGTAGCAGAGTCCTGCCTACTGTGAATAGCTAACTGCAGTCACCAAATCTGTCTATTAAGCATCCTAGGAGGTACAAAGAGATATTTATAGCAATTTTCAAAATCGCATCGAAGCTAGATTACAGCCAAGATAGCCCCATAAGAGCATACGATCATAAATAGTCACCGTAGCTGAAATCGACATGGAAATAAATATAAAAATTTCCATTGAATGTTTATCATTATTATAACAAATCCTGATAAGTTAATTATTTATACCCATATTTCGCCAGTTATTCACCCTGCATGACGCTGTGATCAAAACTCCGCGTCAAACAGTCGTCTCAGAAAAATAATGAGGATTATAGATAAAAAGTTATACCTACCTATTCATAGAATTTTTGTAATATAACTCGTCATAGAACTTTACTAAACTTATTACAGCCTATCTTTTATAACCTAGAGACATTGCTAAATGACACAATTCAATGACTACTGGACAAATCGTTAACCCGAAACTTGGGCAAAAAATGAAGCTTGCTCGACATAACGGAGTGAGGTAATGGAGCGTAGAAAGGATATATCTATATCTTTTACAAGTTTTGGGTGGCTATTGCTTGGGCCTCTGATAAAACTTTTTATGTTCTGCTTATGTGATATCGTACAGTTTGGAATCCATAACGCGTTGTCGGCCGTAACGCAGTATGAGAATATATGGAGCCGAGTTGGAGCTAAGTGAAGTTATGGGCGGCGAAGATGCTCCTGTGTTTTTGTTTTGGATCACTGTTCTTTCTTGTTGGTATAAAGTTTATTATTGGTTTATTGATGTTATTTGTTGTGGTTTTAAGATAACATGTTTTTTTAAGACGTTTTGAATACCTATATTTTTTTCAATGATACAAAAAATTAAGAATATTTTATCTAACTTTGTCAGTATTTGTTTTCACTGAACACCACACGGTGATAAAAAAATTTAAAGAGCCGAGAGGTTAATTATTCTGATTCTATCACGATTTCGACAACCAAGCTATTACATTATTTGACAAAGCTTCGGCGGAAAGTTTCAATTTAGCACTACCTTTGAATTAAACTTGGTACTAAAAGCTAATTTTGCTAACACTTTATGAAAAATCCTAACAAACTATCTCTCTTCGCCACACTTTTAATAAAAACAAAACACGGTCACCAACACAATCTATTAAAGATCCCGCAAGCAAATAAATATAATTCACACAGACATACAACAATTATAGTCACATTCGAACCGCATTTTCCTCAAAACGCCCACGTCCCACTACATTTGTTCCACAATACAAAATTAAGGACATGGTCAACACATGAAGCCCTGCTGATAGAGCCTTCCAACTGCACGCATGAACTGAATATTAATTCAGTCAGCAAGAACAGTGTAAAATTGCATTAATTTGTCCCTGTTTACATCGCAGAGTACATCGCACACACATCGCGTCTCATATATCTTTTTAGAAGGGTAAAAATTGTATGGCACTAATTAAATAAAAAAACAACTGCGTTTTAAAATTGCTGTTGCGTTTTTATTAATTAAAATTAAGGGTGTATTTTTACTGTTCACAGACACTGAACAAAATGATGGATTTTTTAAGATTTTAACAAAAATTTGCTCTAGTGTAGTTGAAGCTATTTTTTAACAGTGTTGTAAAAAAATCTGTTATTACCTTCACAAGAATTAACAAAAGTAATATTTTGTTTATACCAACAGATATTATAGAAGGAAAAATGAAAGCCCTTATTATTATAAAAAAGATGTTTTTCGTGTAGGTACTTATATAATAAAATATTTATTAAGGTGCCGAGAATCGAGGAACATTCTCACACTTTAATTTACACTAATCGTATTGTATGACTGATTATTAAATGTGGGATTTTAAACACCACTTCGTAATTTTTTACAAAAGAAAAATATTGTACCTACATCACTTTTCGTAAATTAATGCAAGAACTGTTTTTTTTTTAAAGTTAGTTTTTCTACACATTCATTAATTTCTACAGATTATGTAAAACAAAACAATAAAAAAATATGTTAATTGGAATTTTAAATTTTACTTCAACTTTTTCCTTCATGAACTCTGAACGTCAAAATAGATTTAAAGAAACATTATTAAACTTTTTTTCTTTTTTTTATGCATCGCTTTAAGCCATCAATTTAAATCTTATTGCAATAAAAGTAAAGTAGCCTATCAGGTCCCTAATGACGGAGCGTCTTAAACCTTATCACTTCGATCTCTGAAGTAATAAAGATGAGAACACTGATAAGACGAGGGGCAATTGTTTTAACTCCAACTTGCACAAGTTTATTGATTTAGGAGATTACTTCGGAAAATACGCCGTTTAGACTTTCGTATCAGCCATTTTTTTATCAAAGTAATTTCTTTATAGAGAATATGATTAAAAATATTTTATTGACAAAGACATTTTATTTCACCACTTTTAATAAAGATTGGCATGAGTAGGTTAGAACACTTTTGATACAACCAATTTTATAAAAAATTTCATTATAGATGTTTTTAAAAACGAATAAATAAGTTTTCAAAAATAAAATAAAAAACACAGACTTATGGTATTCGAAACTTATATTTTTCACCTCAGTTAAATAAATTGGGGTTAGTATAATTTGTTTTTCGGTTAGTTCACAAAATATTATCAAATTAGCGTAACATAACTTAAACAAAACAAACAACAAACATATGACTTGTTTTCAAACAGAATAAGTTAACAACTGGACTTTTATATAACCATAAAATAATGCCGCAATACCTTAACCTGTAAAGAAAAATAAAATATAAATGAAAACAAACAGAACCAAACAAAAAATACACTTTAAAATAATATTTTTATAATGCAAATTAGATGTTTACTCACAATAACAGGCGGCGGATATTCAACTTTCGCCGAACGAAATATATCTACGAGGTGAACCATATGGACAGATGAAATTGTCACAGTTTTAAATTAAACTTGGTGAAGGTAATTGATGGGAGGAAGCGGATGGACGCGCGGTCGCGGCTTTCGTACGTCACTTGTAACGCGGCGCGGCACGTCTGTCTCCCACGGAGTTCAGAAGAAGACTGAAACACGGGCGGGCGAAGGCATACGCACGCGGGGAGGTACGCACTCACGCAGGCTTGACAGCCAATCGCGTGCGTGCGCCGCGCGCACCCCCGCGCTCTCGTCCCGCCCCGCGCCCGCCCGTCACCTCACAATCGATGCCCTATATTGCATTAATTATTTAGGAAACACGCAATAAGATAACGCTAGGTGGCAGATAAGAGATCTTCGCGTTGCTTTAAATAAATCATCGTGTCTTCGTCCGTATCGGCCGGTTCGACCGGCGCGTGTGTACAATGCCTTCCGTGTGTACTGATAACGCATTATTTACGTTGTCCGATGGACCTTTTGTTTTTATCTCTCTGTTATTTATAGAGTTTCTGAAGAAATATAATAAGAAGTAAAGTTGATTCATTCTTGAGGAATTTTATTTATATGATTCAACCCGTGTGCCACCTTCGAGTAACGCAGTTTTTGTTTGCGTAGTGTTCAACTTTGGAACGAAAACAAACAAAATATATTTTTTTTGGAAGGTTGTCAACTTGTCGTTTGCAAATATTAATACTCGTATATACGGGGATAAGGGGTTCTCACCAGCGGCTTTATTTTGTGTTATGCTATGGTTTTTTTTACCGAAATTAACGGCAGAGGTTAGGCATATGAGACCAAATACAAGATAAAAATAAGCTGAAAATATTTCTGGGATAAAATATTGTTTCAACGAATTTATAAAATAATAGTGATAGTTTCGTCTCTCGACCTTGTACGTCGTCGCTGAATATTTAGTCTGTAACACAAAAATCTATTTTACGTTTTCGATGCTGAAAATTGTTTATATGTATTTACATGAGATGCATTTTCAGGAGTCAGTTACGTAAACTACTCGCTAATAATAATAATATCGATAAAAAAAGTAAGTTAGCAGTTTAGCAACCAGTTAGAATTTTTCTTTTGCGTTTTCGTTTTATTAGGCAAAAAAGATAAAAATAAACAAATTTTCCAAAAGACACATAGACATTATCTTTTAGGAACAAATAAAAAAAAATAAGAACGGTACCTGCATTTCGTGCTGATTTGCGAAGAGGAAAACATAGTCATAAAAAGTGTCAGTTATGATCTCGCAAGGAGGAACCAACAGGAAATAGGTTACTGTGTTCCTCTTTATAACAATAGTAACGAGAATATGCATGGCAATATTACACAAAGTAAAATGGTAACAGTCTTTCAGACTAAAATTTAAAAAGAGATGCAGCTCCAACATGTTGAAATAATTTATAACATTCTAGAATGGCGATAAAAATTGTAAATCTTTATCGTCATAGATACTAAATGATTAAATAGTTTTTTTTTACAAATTCAGACCCAACTATTAAAAACCGTTATTTTGCAAAAACTTTTTGAATATTCTCACGATAATTCATATTTCAGATAAAAAGTTCAGTACTAGTTGTGCAAATTAAATATTGAGAGTGAAATAGATTTCAGAAACGAATAATTTCATGAATAAATTCAGCTTTCAGAGGCTGAAGTCAGGATGGTCGATCATCGACATCGTAATTGTCAGTTTTGGTAACGTCCAATAAAAAAAATACCTAAAAGGCGTCAGTCATTATGGTTACTTTTTTTGAACGAAGTTCTTTAACGGTGCATGCTTGCGGTAGTAGTTGACAAGTACAAATAAAAAAAAGCGTTATGCCCCCTGCATAATTCTTTTTCGTAACGTGACGATAACATGCGAACTGTTTCTCTCTCTGTTTCTTACTAATATACGAGTGTGTGTGTGCGAGTATCGCTTAGGATCAGTTCACACCGCGACGCGACGCAACGCGCAGTTTTCAAGATAGCAATACATATATAGACCTTATCCACTACACAAAAAGGCACACAATTCAGTACGAACTTCGTTCCTGACGGGGTCCCCCGACAGCACACAATTTTTTTTCGTTATGTTACTTCATTTAAGCCAGAGGATCAAAAACTAACTTGTAATCCGCATTTCTTTTTCGGCCGTGAGACTTTTGTTGTTGAAACAAATTAAACACAACAAATTGTAAACACAAAGTGACACCAAAATTTAAAATCCAACACCAAAGTATAATCCGAGACACATGTTCCAAAGACAGAACATTTCTCCAGACATGTCTTAAGATCATCAATCATTCTGGATGCAGATCGCAGCTCATTGCGATGCGGGAAGCGTCTAACAGGTGGCCACAGCTGCTGGGCAGTCGGACCTGAATGCCTGATGGTGCCTATGAAGATGTTTGGAGATACTGTAATTCTATTACTGTGGTATTAGCATAGTACATGGAGTCTCGGCGTTTCAACAAGGGGAGACTGAAACTATAGAATAATTCGTGATACGATGCTTGATTACTTATCTTGTTGTGACGTCTACGTTTGATTATTTTCGGAATATATTGTTAGGTCAGCTATGTAGGGTACTTATAGTCGAGAAAATAATTAAGGTACCTTTTAGGTAATGTCAGGGAAATTAATTGTTTATCAAATAGACAACCAACATTAATTCAAATCATAGTTCTCATTTTAACAGTTGTATGAAATGGCTATTACATGGTATATTGGCGTAGTGTGTCAATTTGATAAGCAATTGATTAAAATACTATGTTTTGCAATGTTATAGCCACGAGAAAGAATGACAATTTGTTGTGGTTTGAATTGTACGGAAACTTAATAGTCAATTTGTTTATCGATCTATTTCTCTAATGCTTTGTGATTTCCGTGTTGGTTTTTATTTTTAAGCATGAATACATTGCTGAGATATTTTCACTGCTTGTTAGTTAATTAATGATACATTTGACTTACAGATAAGGAAAATATTGTAGGAAAAACGTTAATGGAGCCAATTTACCAACACGCAGTGAGCTTGCGTTTGTGATGAATGGTTCTTTCTTAGAAGATATCGCATACTGAAAAGGTTATGCTCTCAATATAAATACAGGTTGTCATAAATATCAGAGTTGCAATTGTTCCCGTAATTTTATCCGTTAAAAATTCCTGTAAAATTTTTCACAATTTTCATTTTTGACAAGTTTTTGACATTGACAGTTTTTGTACGTTTTTAATTATGAGAATTGACCTTTTAATCTAAAAATAAGAATTTATAAATATTGGAGGTTGTTGTCAAGTGGGATCTTCGTGGGGCACATATTCATGCAAAATTTCATACATCGCACTTTACACTTTTTATTTAATTTTGTTTATTTGCGGTTTATGTTATGTGCCTTTTAGTCTGAGTTAAATAAATGTATTTTCTTCTTCTTCTACAGGATACTTTGTGATGTGCTCGTAAATATTTTTTTGATCTGGTTTTAAAAATGGCCTTCCTTTATTCATCTGCCTAGTCTTTTCCCAACTATCTTGGGGTCGGCTTCCATTCTAACTGGATGCAGCTGAATACCAATATTTTACATGGAGCAACTGCCTATCTAACCTCCACAACCCAGTTACTGGGTAATACGATACCTTGTTAAGACTGGTTGTCAGACTTACAGGTTTCTGACTACCCGTAACAACTGTCAAAGATCCATGAATGAAACCGGGACTAACGGCTTAACGTGCGTTCCGAGGCACCCATCCACAAACCAACCGCGGCAAGCGTAGCTTAACCTGACCGATCGACCTGTGCGGCTGTTATTATTTAGCCACGGGCCTTCCTTTATTGTGTACCTAAAACTATTAAGTATTTCTTGGAATGCTTTTTGGGTCACCACTGCACGAACAATGCCTTCACACTAACCCATCACTACTCGGCCTTTTCACGACAAAAAAGTAACTGCCATCATCCCTTATGAATCTCAAACCCCATTCCCACACGCGATAAGCAGCCAACACTACAGAATTATGTTTATAAATTTTAATAAAACACATCCCCTCATAATGAAAGAAGGCCTGCCAGAGTAATGGCCCGCATTACTCAGCGACGAGGTTTATACAGAAACACGGCACACTCCCTCTTTAATATCGGCGAGGAAAAAACGTAACTCAGTGGATCTAATTTAAGGTACGTTTAATTGACCCTTAGATCCTTGAGACCGACGTTTATAATGTAGGTATTATGTAAGGGATGCTAGTGGGATTGTAGGTCGTTGATTAGGGAATAAAAGAAACGTAAGCGAAGGGCAATCAGAAGGTTATTTGGAGTCGTAAAGTGGGGTACGTTTGAGTTATTGGTAGTTATCTAATTGGCTGAGCACTTTGCTATTAGAGTTTATTGTTGTTGGGGATAGGTTTAGTGTCGTAGAAAATCGACTTTGCGTCTACTTAATCGTTCTTTTTTTTATGAAAGCCGTATGTATGGAGAGTCGGACTGCTAAAATGTGTCCAAATATTGACTTAGTTGTACTTATTTATAATTTAATAATGTATTCAGAGCATATAATGTACTCGATAATGTGTAAGCTGTAGTTACCTGTAATTGAGTGTGCATTACAGGATAATGTATATTATACAAGTTTTATTGTTGTAAAAGAGAATTGTAATGTATCTCGTTGGTAATCCATAAATAAATTGAGTCTACATTTTTCTAAAAATAAATAAAGTACCATTAAGTTTACTATCTCGTCCAAGCCCAAAATTAAATAAACCGTGAATAAATTCACAGAAAAAAGTTGCCGTATTTTCATAACATTCTTTCTTAAAAAAACCAGTCAAGTGCGAGTTGAATTCGCGTAGTGAGGGTTCCGTACGATGCGCACAATATTGAGAGATTTACCATGTTGTTTTAAGATCACAGACTTCTTATAGGTTTTCCTGTAATCTATAGGTATAGAAATATTTTCTGTATTTTTTTTTTCATAATTTTAGGTTCAGTAGTTTCGGATATAAGGGAGAGGAATGATAAATTTTCGCCTATTTTCTTAAATAACTTTAATACAATTTACTTTCATATTATGAAAAAAAAAAAAAAAAAACATTTGAGATCCTCACAGCAAGCCCTTTCATTTGATATGTCACACGGTACAGATTGTGACACTTTTTTTAAATTTTCTATTTGCCCCAAAAATTACCCCCATATTCAAAATTCATTTATTTACGTTACTCATCTGTGTTTGGGTCACAGAGATTCATACGTGTACCGAATTTCAACTTAATCGGTCCATTAGATTTGGAACAAATTGGCTGTGACAAACGGACGGACAGACGGGCACACGAGTGATCCTATAAGGGTTCCGTTTTTCGTTTTGGGGCACGGAACCCTAAAAAGAACATTCGTTACATAAACTTCTACACCTTTATATTTACAAATAAACATTTTTAAACATTTCTTTGATCGCGTTTGCCTATCTGGTGACCATTAAAACTTTTTTGTCAGTCTAGAGCAACTTTTAACAAGCTCTGATCATCGGTATAGATCTTTTTTCGCTTATCTTTCTACTGTCAAGTTTGCAGCCTTGACGTGGGCCAATCGAGACGTGGAGACGTGCTTTTTTCTTTGAAGAATAAAAATATAAACTTTTTCGTTCATGCTTCGCTTGTTTGGTTGGTAAATGTTTAATGTAGAATGTTATAATATGTTATGTTTCTTAGACGATCTTGAATCTGGTGTAAACTTTGACAAGAATAATTGTTATGAACACGATTTAAAAGCTTTTTTCATGAATTTTAAACCATTTAAAAAGTACTTACCTGCATGGATGTTTTTAATATCTTTATCGCTAATTGATTATTTAGTAAAGCAAGCTCGAAAAAAAAAAACTCAAACTGAAAGCATTTTTTTCAACTAAACCATTTACATGCAGTTTTGAATTGCCAAGGAGTCGGTCAGTCAGAAATATGAAGCTAGTTGCCAATTCCAAAGCGTAGTAATCATGGAATAAAATAGAAACATCGTCATTTAAAAGTCAGTCGATTGAAAAAGGAGTAAGAGTTTATTTTGAGCAGTCGAGTCCTCTAGACAGGAACTAATTTGTCCTAGTAGAGGCTCGTATAACGAAACCAGTCCAGTGGTTTTAACATAAAGATGGACCATATATACCTACACATACGTACGTACCTAAACATAATTTTGAGTTGAGCTACACGATTACTGATCAATGCTTGCACTGACTGCACAGATCCACTCAAATCTTTATTTATTTATTTATTTTACCATTTATGTACAAACATATAAAACAGACAAGAAAAAACAGAACAGAAAAAATAGGTACAAAGGTGATGCTTATTTCATAAGAAATCTCTTCCAGCATACCTGCGATAGGATAGTAATTAGAGAGATGTAGACAGCGTGTGATAGAGTATAGGAGACAAAAAAAACACATAGAATTTAAAAACAATACACTTAATAAACTAGACAAATATTATGAGAATATACTTACATACATACAAATAAACATACATACTTCTAAAATAAATATCACTGGAATGGTAATTATAACGTAATCAAGATAATAAATACACACACAACTATGATAAAGTGGAAAGATAGTGTTCTTTCACTCTTCTTTTAAAAACCGCAACAGTTTGGCAGTCCCTAATTTCAGGCGGTAGTGATCTTTGTGGTTCTTTCCTCAAAAGACCATTTGTGACACTAATCTACTAATCTACATGGGTCCTCATATGATCTGACCAAGATTGTCTGGATTTTAAACAGAACTGTGACCTGTGAGTTTGTATCGGCCTTTCTTCTCAGAGTAGTCTGATAAGAAACGCCGACCTTATCTAGATTTTAAAATATGATTAAACCTAAGAAAAAAAATCTGTTCTAATAATAAGTATTCCATTATTTTCCTACTAGAGCATTTCCCAAAGAAAAACCTTTACTAAACTAAACGGTTTGATTATTCGGTTTTAATAAGTCTCACGTGACTAAATATCGTTAAAGCATGTTATTACCTACGTACTTATTATAGTGTAAACTTGAGAACAATAATTGAATCATTAAGTTACACTATCAGAGTGGAGAAATCACAAAGTTAATAGCATACTTCAACACCATGTAAAATTACTTGTTACGGATGGAATTAGTCGCTTGTGAAGTGCTTGTTAGGCAGAACGTTTCGTTTTTTAAATAACATAATATCACGACTTGTATCCCCTAAGAGTTGGGCAGAGGTGTATGGTACACCAACACTTCGCTAGTTTTGTTTAGGTCCCATGTAATAGGGGCGAGCCTATTGCCATCAACCGGACACTAATCCAGACTTCAGAGAGAAATTCGTGAGAGAAAAATTCAATGACACTTTGCCCGACCCGGGAATCGAACCCAGGACCTCATGCTTAGCAGCGCTTGGGGGATGCAGGGAAAGTGTAGTTATTAAGCGAATTCACTACCAACTTAAATTGTCTGTATATTCAAATGAAAACCGTCATTCTTTGACATTGTATGAAATGCCTATAATACGAAAAATTGATGTAGGGTGTCAGTTTGCTTAACAATTGATTTGCTTGACATATTTACGTAATTTTGGCACTGTTGTAATACAAAAAAAGATTTATTTTGTGCCTTACAGGCTTCCTCAGGTTCTTTTAAAAGGTGAGATCCAAATTGCAAGTTTACTTAGTATGCGTAAGTGATTTTGCATAGTTGTGTTAGAGCTACATTTCCAAGTAAAGGAGGAAGTGATAAACGAGGCCGATCTACCTACATCACAGAGATGTAGAGGTCAAGTAACAAGCTCTCAATAAAGATAAGCAGCTGGTCAGTAGGTGTGAACTGAACTGGCAGCTAGTCAGTAGGTGAACTTGAAATGCAGATCTTTCTGCTTTTCAATTTCTTTCAATAAATAATGACCTACCTACGTCCTGTAGTTACGTTTACGTTACAGGATGCTGCTAAATAATGTTTTTATTTTTTATTATTTATATCTAGCTGCGCCCCGCGGTTATACTCGTATAAGTCTCGATCCCGTGTGAATATCAGAATAAAAATTATCTTAAGTCCTAATCTAGGTCATGTGCCAATTTTGATTCAAATCTTTTCTGCAGATTTAGCGTGAAAGTGTAACAAACATACAAAAACCAAATCTTATCCCTTTATAATATTATTATAGTTCAGATTATGGAACAAAACAAAATATAAAACAGGACCATCACAAAAACCTCAATGAGTTCGTCAGGATGTTGAAACACTCTTTAGCAATCTTAATACTAAATAAATAATTATCATTATTTGTGGTAGTTAGTAAGTAAATAACAACAAAAAAAAAAGTACAATACTATGAAAAGCTATGAATTTACCAGCTAGTGATTCTATCTAATTTTAGCAGCCCCTTTGTAAGTTTATAATCTTCAAGAGTGGACTCGCTTGTCCTTGTAAACAGTGTTATAAAAATGATATAAGAAAACGCTAACATGGCTCAGTGTTGACACGATTTTTCCGTTGGCAAGTGTCCTGGTAATTATATTTTATAGTTCGTCTCTGGGCCATTCTGTAGCTTTATTGCTTTAAGGTGGGCCATTAAAATGGTTAATGTATCTACCTGTTTTCAGGAAGTTAACTTCTACAGTACTGCGAGCTTTGTTGTGCTTATCGATGTGTAGGCAAAAGGGCATTGGCGAGAGTTTGTTATTCATAGAAACATCCGTTACAAGACTTTTGCTGATTTGTATCGATATGTTTAGCTTGATAATCTTTTGAACAAAAAAGTATATCCCATCACTAAAAAAATAACTATAAAAATAACGATAAATTGTTCCACCGAACCGCAGGTTACAAAATTTTGTTTGAGTGCGGTTAGTGGAAGTGCTCAGGTGCCGTTCGTCCAAGTGCTGTTGAAATCAGTGCTCTGAGTGGAATACCTCAAACAAACAATACACACAGTATTACGTTTATGTAGAAAGTATTGTCAAAACGAAATGTAATTTTAAAGGTTTCAAATAAAAAATCGGCACATCATCCTAACATCCGTATAATGTTACTAGTGGATCTTCGTGTCCCTCTCATGGTTGTCGTTTCTTTTCACAGCTATGTCAGTAACATCGTCATCTGCCTAACCTTTTCCCAACTATGTTGGGGTCGGCTCCCAGTCTAACCGGAAGCTGCTGAACACCAGTATTTTACACGGAGCGGCTGCATATCTGACCTCCACAACCCAGTTACTGGGTAATACGATGCCCCTTGATAAGACTGGTTATCAGACTTCCGGGCTTGAGGGACTGCCAAAGATCCACGTATGACAGCCGCGACCAACGGCTTAACGTACTCTCCAAGGCACGGAGTTGTCTTGGTATGTAAAGGTGGTCACCCATCCACGGACCAACCGCGGCAAGCGTAGCTTAACCTGATCAATGGACCCGCTTATCCACAAGGCCCTCAGCTATGTCAGTAAGAATAGGTAACAATACAAAATATGCATTACACTAGTATTGAATGTACCCAAAGGATTGGGTGTCTTCAGTCCGTTCACAGTTATTTTACTTTTGACAGCAGTAACCTAAAAACAACTTCATTGTTACGAGAATAAAGATCACAATGATTTTGACAGACATGTCAATGGCAGCAATGAAACAGCAACCTTATTAGAATGAGAATAAAGATCACTGTCATTTTGACTGTGATGCAGAATCACAGGTAAAATAACTGTAAAATAAGTGTACCGAAGACGTGAAACTGTGAGTTCTAATAACATTTCCGAACAAAGTACAGACGCTAGCACATCAACCTACTACAATCTGTGAAATTTCTTTACTATATTTTCAACTTATAAGGTACAATTTTGTTGTTTGGGAAAATTTGTCAGTTTCGGGTAGCTTGATGAGCAGGCGTCTGTACCTTCAAGACCGAAAGAAGAAGACTTCTTGTGACACCTAATAATAAAAACCTCTTTTATCAAATTATATTTCTTTATATTATATTTCTATTCCCATTAAGTACTAAAAGACGTCCAGATTCAACGCAAACGAGATCATGAATGGCGTAGTTCTCTAGCCTAGCTACTAAATAAACCGAGTGCTAATTAGATTGAATCTGTTTTAATTTTATTCGCCCCGTAAAGGACTGCCTGTGAGCTTGAACTGAAGTTTCTCTGTGAATGTTATTAGGGGATTTATTTAATGTTATGTAGGCGTTTGCAATTATTATTGTTGTTACTTTTGAGTAAATAGCCAAAGGTTACTTACTAAAAATAAGAAGGTTAAATTGCAAATATTTCGTTTAGAGGTAAAAAAGTTGATATGCTTATACTCCATTTAAAATAAGATTAGACATTTAAATGAACCTTTTTTACAGTCCGATAAACCGATTTTTTATTCGTCGGTGTGTTGACGATGACGTGATGCGAGAGCTCAGTGATTCGTCAATTGTGACAACTATCACCCCTCCTGCACCGCGCAGCTACATCAGGCAACGTCTCAGTTAAGCGGTCGGCCTGTATATTCGCACAGCATCAAAGAAGGTCATGGTCATTGTTAGGTCAATAGAAACCACATTTCAAAAAGTTGTACACAAAGCATTCAATTCAATTAACAAGAATTATTTCGTTAACACTCTAAACACAATCAAAATCTACTTCACAAGTATTAACATATAACTGAATCAGCACTTACAACGTAACCAAAATTCAAGACAAGATACTGTCGCCATATTTTATAACTGAAAAAGCAATTTCACATTGAAGTCGGTACTGTGCACACATGCTGAATGAGCGTTATATTAAAATAAAGATAAATTAATATGTCTACGAAACTGAGTCCCTCTCGCGAGTGTGTCGACGCCTTTATATGCCGCACAACTTTCGTGATTTCATTAAAACTATTTAATTGACGAAATGGGCCGCATTGTAGTATTTTAGTGACGAAACGGGTTGGAACTCGTAAATCCGTATTGTGCTTACAAATCCGTATCCGTGTATAAGTGGGGACGGAGTTGTTGTGTTCATTCACGGTTTCTGTAATGAACATGATGTGACTGACTGATTATGTTCTAATTTGATTTCTTCATGTTATACGTTTATTTATGAGGATAAAATATATTATACTGACTGGATAAACTTCTAATACTTAATAAACTAACAAACTGTTAAAATAAAAAATATGACTTCCTAACCTAACAAATATTAATAATTTTATACTTATTAACAAATAAAATTAAGCCGCCGAAAAATTCCTCTGCATCACTGTCGACTTGTAAGGACCCAAGAGACTGGCGGCATTGCCACGTTGTATGGCAATACTTAACCTCTGGCCAAGGAAAAAGTCAGTCGTTGGGTCACGGGAAGTGTCAACCATATCATAATTCATGATATGGATAATGATCATCGTCTTGGCAGAAACCCTATAGAAGGTACCCCCGATTACTTCAGTATTGAATAGTTTTATAGGATTGGACAATAATCACCAATCTGATTATCAAAAAACGCGTACAACAGATTATTAATTGCTCTATGGTAGTATCCAGTTTGAATTTTTGTTTCGAACGCATCTTTTCTACTGCTCAGATGGCAGCCTTGTTCGTAGATAGAATAGACGCAGACGCCATTATGATGATTTTGTTTTGTTTGCGATTTCCGTAAATCACCCATCGCGTGCTGGTTGCTGTGTTTATTTGTTATCTGTGACTGAATTTGAAATAAGGTAATCAAATCGGTGAAAATGGGACCACAAGAGTCTGAGCCGAAGACTGCACTCACTCAAGTGCAGTTTATCGCCAGTTCTTCTCCGTAGGAAACGACTATTTGGGACCATGCCCCTAGCTTCTGACGTTTCATAAGTGCCCATGTAGGTTTATGTGAAATAAAATATTTTGATTTCGATTTTCTTTTTTTGAGCTTTGGCTACATTTAAAAAAAAAAAGAGAAAATAGCCACGAGCACAGACGGACAGGTTAGGTTCGAAGGGGAAGGGGCACCCCGAGGTTAGGTTAGGTTAGGTTACTTTAAACCCTTTTCACAGAAGTAAAAAGTAGCCCCGCGTAGCGGGGCTCCGTCGACTACGTCTAACAGCCCCGCGCTGCCCCGTTTTGGTATCTGATTGGTTAGCGCGCGTCACGTGTTTGTTTCCGGCCCCGCACCGCAGCGCACCACGTAAAAATTTACCTATTAATCACATTGCCCGATCATCATGTAGTCATATTCATAATTCCCGGGCAATGTAATAAATAGGTGAGTTTAGATTGTAATTAATCACTTGGCCCGATATGGCTGGGCATTATTCATACTGCCCGGGCATTATGAATACTGCCCGCATTAATCACTTGGTCCATAACACATACACTCTGAAATCCACTTAATTATCATTGAAATAAAGATGATTTTTGTTTAACTTGAAATAGGGTGGGGGTGTGCAGCACTGCGCGCTTTTACTTTAGTTGTAAAGACCTATATAGATGCACCTAAATGTGTGAGTGTAGATACCTAGATGGTATCGTTTCATCCCTATGTGTACTGTCTAATTAAGTTTGTAATCGTCTCGAGTAGCATGATAGCTAAAGAACCGCATTAGAACGATACTTAGATAAACTATATCGTAATAATGGCTCAATAGTACCTATGAATTGGGACTTCACGTATTGCGGTCTCAGTCCGGGTTTTACGTACAAAATATGCTACGTCATCCCGAGTGTGTTAAGCCCTGTTAGGTCGTTGTTATAACATTTGAAAAGGTCCCAAGAATAAGTGTTTTTATTCCAGTGCCATATAATTTAATTGTGACTCTTTTTTTTCAGATTTCACTCGAGTCCCCAGCTATCAGACCGTAAAAATTTAACTATGTACCTATTTAGCAGAGTAGTTTTTTATGGAAATAGTTACATTTTATGCTCGCTAGTAAGAGCTGGCAAAGATGTATTTTTATATTTCTCATACTTATTTTGGGCGCTCAAAATGGGGCCACGACGCTTTTATTTCTCGTTCACTTTATACCCGTCTCCATTCTTTGTATCATCTCCCTTGTGTGTGTTTTGGTGAACCCTAGAAGATGAAAATCCAAAATGTTTATAAGATAATGCTTTAACAAAATCTATGCAGGTATAGAGCTACACTCTCCCCTAAAATATTATCTTGGTCCTTTTTATAATATTAGAATGAAAAAAAAATGAAATATTCATGAATTTAGGTAGTTATATTTGAATTATATAATATTATTATATTTATTTCAGGCGACGCAGGCCCATACATACCTACACAGCTTACACATACTGTCTAGCAATTTTAACTATACTACAAATGGCTGTAAGAAAAAAAATACTGATGCTGATTTATTTAAAAACAACTGCCATCTGACCTCAACCCAATTACAGGTATAACGCTGTATTCTAAGATTCCAGATTTCAAGCTACACCCAAACTATAAGTAACAATTTTGACAAAGGATTATGTCCAATTATGTACAGCAACAGAATTCCTGAAAACGACCTTATCTGGCTCATTAAATTCTCTGCTCACAAAAGACATCGCATTTCTAGTTTCTGTTCATCCACTATTTTAATAGCTCCTTATAACATCTAAATCCTACTCCAGTTTACATTCGCTAAGCCCTCTTTCACTCCTCATTCACACCACAATACCTCTGCTAATTGGATTAGAAGTGAGTTTTGCAGATCAGAACCCATAGAGCAAGATAGTTGGCAAAGAGCGCTTAAACCAATCATTCGACCGCGCTGGAATTAGCCGCTGTAGTGTATGGAAGGTTTATGAAGGCTTCTATTGATTTCTGTTATAACTGGCTTCGATTTTAGGATTTGGAGGTGCAGGAAGATGTTGGGTACCTCAAAAAAACTCAAAGAATTTATTTCAATAAAACCAATTACAGGCACTTTTGAACTGTCAAGGGATCGGTCAGTCAGAAAGATGAAGTTAGTTGCCCATGCTGAAGGTTTCTATGGAGAAGAACGGGCAAGAAACCTAATGGACTCTCTTAAATCAAAATATTGGTTACAAGTGTTAAGAGTTGTAGCAAAGGATCCAATAGCAAGAGATATACCATTTTTCGCCATAGCACCTTAGCCACTATTATAGCAATTATCTCTATTTCTGATGTTTATTGGATCATGCAAGATTTGACAGACCCACGTACAAAGAATACTCTCGCGAGTAATGAATTAGGTTCGGTCACAATATCACCGAAATCAGGTATAAAGAGTACGCGTAACAGATAACTTGGTGAACTGTTTGCAGTCCATTTATTTACTTTATTTACATTAAAGTAAAGTATTCTAAATAGCTATCTTTCCTTGGGTCCTTAGCTATTGAGTTTTTTTTGGAAACGGACCGGATACATTATGTTTGTTTACGATTGTACCAATAACAAAACTTTACAAATTTCCGACATTTCGCCAAACAGCAGCCCTGTTCATTATCGCCTCAGCGTTAAGGCACTTTATAATCAAGCAGCCACATCTTTCGTCTAATCATCACGCTCGCTCCTACATAGTCACAAGCAGAGCCGCTAATTAAGTTCGAGTCTACGCTCATACGGACGGATTAATTTCGGTTTACCGGGCGCCTGAGCGGTTGCCATGGCAACGCGTCAATGCGATTTATGTAATTTTACCTGTACGTGGTTAATAGTGTTTAGTGGATGTAAGATGGGAGCAAGATTGGGATTTGTTGGTGATAATATTGTGGAAGCTATGAATATGAGATGAGATGTTATTACTGAAAGGTATGTGCAAGAAACAGTAGCTACAGCGATGTTGAACAGCCACGTATTATTTTCATTTACAAAATAAGCTTTAGAAAAGGTTTCAAAGCTCATTTTTTAATGCAAATTTTTTTTAAAGAGTAAGGACTCTTAATAAAAAATAAAAATAAAATATAATTCATCAAAATTAAATACAACAGCTACTAGTTTGATAGCACTTTTCAATAAAAAAACGTGGGAATTTGATATAACAACGCTGTGAGGCACAGTTTCCTGTGTGGGCGCGTTCACTGCGGCTTCGAGCCGCCCACTACCTGAACGCGCCCCAAAAGGTGGTAGCCATACGGCTAATACGGGGGAACCGCACGATCTCGCGCGAGGCGGCAAGCCTCGTTGCCGGACTGCCGCCATGGGATCTGGAGGCGATAGTCCTCGCGCGCCTGTATGAGTGGCGCGCGGTGGCACTACGCCGGGGGGAAAACCCGCTTCCGCGGCAAATTGCTGCGGAGCGGACGGACCTCCAGCGCGATCTCATGGCGGCATGGAAAGCGCGACTGTCGCAACCCAGCGCAGGGCACGCCGCGATAGCGGCGGTAAGGCCCCTCTTTGAGGAGTGGCTAGAGAGGCGTCACGGCGTCCTCACCTACCGCCTGACGCAGGTCCTCACCGGACACGGATGTTTCGGGAGGTTCCTGCACATTATCAGGCGGGAGGAAACGCCCGGGTGTCACCACTGTGAGGATCGCCCAGAGGACACGGTGGAGCACACGGTGGAGGTCTGTCCCGCTTGGGCAAAGCACCGCCGTGTCCTCGTAGAGGCGATCGGCAGCGGCGGCGACCTCTCGCGCCCGGCCCTGGTCCAAGCCATGGTCCGGGGCGAGAGGGAGTGGGAGGCAGTCACCTCCTTCTGCGAAGCAGTCATGCTAGCGAAGGAGGTGGCGGGATGGGCGAGGGAGAGAGCGGAGAGAGCCGCCCGTCCCAGCCGCCGCGGTAGACACCCCGGGCGTCGGAAGCCGCGTGACGACTCCCGGCCACCGTAGGCGCGGGCCTGCGGACGGCGAGTAATGGGTAGCTCGCCGTCCGATCAGGACCAGGCCCGTGCTGGACGGCGCGTATGTGTTCCACGCGCGCCTCAAAGAGATGTCAGCATCAATGGAGGGGCCCGTCAGGGCCGAAGCCTGCCGGGGCAGCGGGATTGTCCGAAAGGGTTACCGCTGCCCCGGAACATAAAGGGCTAAGGAAGGAACACGGATGGGTTTTAGTCAGTAAGAGTCTGACACTCCCTTTCGCTCCACCCAGAGCGGGAGGGGTCATTTGATGATTTCCCATCCTTAAAAAAAAATAAAAATAAGGCACAGTTTCCTACATACTATGAATCGAAATTATTCCCAGTAAAAACAGAATAATAAAAGGAAGTAGGTACTGTAGTAAATGAATCAGAAATTTTCCACAAGATTACAGACGCCAGCACATCAAGCTACTACAATCTGTCAAATTTCTTTAATATATTTTCAACTTTATCTCTAACGCATTAGGTTCAAGTTTGATTGGGAAAATTTTACAATTTCGGGTAGCTTGATGTGCTGGCGTCTTTACCTACAATGAAAGTCAATCAGCTATCAAATTAACAGAAAATGCATTGCATTTTAATAACAACAGACAGAGATATATAATAAAAATGGGCTAGGTTATTTTACGATAAAATTCTATAATTTCTCACATTAAAAGTTTTCGAACTGAGTTTCGACCAAATGAACATTTTAAGACTATCCAAAAATAAGACAAATGAGTATTCGATTATATAATTGTATGTTATATGTAATGAAATTATATATCAGGTGTTGGTATATCGAATAAAAAATATCAAATAGTTTCATATAATATTTTGAGACGCACCCATAAAAATGATCATTCCTTTCTCACAATTTTCAAAAGGAAAAATGCTGTAGGTGCCAGACGTCCTTTAAAATGCAGTAAGTGAAGGGAAGCCAAAGAAAATTAACTCAATAGTACTCTGAAATGTACGAGTCTTATGCAATGCCGGACGTTTGGACTTCCAGAATGTTTTTCTTCGCTCAAATTGTCGAGAAAAGTCGCCATTTTGTAAAAATGGGAGTCATTGCAAGACTCGTGTGAAGCAGACGTTATTTAGGAACTGAAATTGCTTGTGCATCAAGTAGCTTAATTAATGAAGTATATATTTATATAAGAGTATTGTTTTCGTCTTCAGTTGCTTTATAAAGTCCCAATTTCTAGATATATACACTTCAAAATAGGAATCGCCGATGTGGGAAATAAGTCTACTACGCTGAAGTAGGCTTGGGCGGGCCATGTATCTATGATGCATTGGGACAGATGGACCAGAGTCGTCACGCAGTCGGTGCCAGAAGATGGGAGTCGTCACCGAGGGAGGCCTAGGAAATGACTTCATGACTGAGAGTTTACGGTAGATTGACTAGAGAAGACAACACACAAGGAATAATGGAAAGTTACTGGAGTCTTTTGGCCAGCGGTGAGCCAATAAAGGTTCGCAAAAATAAAAATAAACTTGTAGATATTTCGCCATAATATCTCATTTAATCGATGAATCAAACGCAAACAACTCAAAGTAAATACCTACCTATTATGAAACTATTCTTGTATAAAAATTAATTCCTTCGCTATAACTTGATTGACAGCCAAACCCAGCCAATATGAGAGAGTACCCTTTACGTAAAACCTTAAGTAACTCGAGCGCATCAAGGTGACCCTTCAAATTCATAAATCAACCTGGTGTAAGGTTGTTTTCAACTATTAAGTTTGGCCCATACACAGGCGCGAATTGTCGTGCGCCTGTTTCAGACACTGCGATTCCTTCCTTTTTCGCGTAAGTCCGCGCGCGTCCTAAACAAAAGCGCAAGCAAGCGATTGTCGCGTTCATAAGTCAGTTATTGTTTTGAAGAAGCCGTCTGCCGGCGCGGCCACGCCGTCCGGATCACCGAACAAAACAGTGACAAGTCCGCGTGCTCGTGAGACGACGGGATATCGCTTGCGTGTAGACCCGACCCGACTTCATAGAAAATGTACGAACTAGCTACGCACGAAAAGCCTCATCTGTGTGTGCGATCATTACAGCCAAAATTCTACTGAAAATCTTTTGACGTCTTGTCAAAACGTACTATGATTGATATTGGCGGCCAAAGGCTTCGTTTCAAATGAATGGCTTCTGTTTTTAATGATTACATTAGAGTTCCTTTGAAATGTTAAGCTTCAAAGACATTGTTTAAGTTCAATGCATTTAAATGAAAGTAGAGGATTACGAGGGTATTAGTGAGGCATTTTGATTGGTTGAATAGCTGCAATTTGATTGGCGATACGTTTTGTGTAAAGTAATGAAACCGAACGAAGTTAATCGTTGTTTAGACTACTTTATTTCAGAGACAATAAACTTTCAAATGAATATGAATAATATTGGTAATATTGTTGAGGTACTTGTGGTCAAGTAATAACAGCCGCACGGGTCGATCGATCAGGTTAACCTACGCTTGCTGCGGTTGGTCCGTGGATGGGTGATCACCTTTACATATAAAAACCTTTCCGTGCCTCGCATAGCACGTTAAACAGTTGGTTCTGGTTGTCATTCGATTTTTGACAATCGTTACAGGTCGTCGGTCGTCGGTCTTGGTAAGACTAGTTGTTGGACTTTCAGGCTTCTTATCATTCGGGTATCGTATTACCCCGTAACTGGGTTGTGGAGGTCAGATAGGCAGTCGCTCCTTGTAAAATACTGGTACTCAGCTGTATCCGGGAGCTGACCCTAACAGTTGGGAAAAGGCTAGGCAGATGACGATAAATATTGTAAGAATTCTCTATTGAGCAGTCTAAGGTTTTAAAAAAAGATTAATATTAATATTGCACCTGCTTTACTTTAATTCAAAGCGAAAACTAGATCATTACAATAGCGTAGTATTAATAATAATCACACCTTTCACAACCTTCCCAAAAATTTCGCCTGCCAACGAAAAACTCATAATACACCTCATACAAGGTCAATTCTATTCACCCAGAATCATTAATATAAGCCCATATAATCCTTATTACAAGGGAATAAGGTCTATAATTGGCATTGATGGTGCTTGCCGTGTTAGAAGTCGGAAGTCCGCCGTGTCACGCCGGACCGGACCTGTTCACTCGAAAATGAAACCAATTAAGACTGTGGTCCAAGATTGGTGTGTCAGCGGTTATTAAAAAGACCAAGATTTAGACAAACTATGGTCTGTATAAGATTTCTTCCACTGGACATAATATGGACTTTCTAGATTTGTCTTAATAATTTTGTGCGATTTCAAGTAGTCTTAGCTACGTACTGGCAAATATTCCTAAGCCTGTCTGTCTCTGTTTTGAACTACCAAAAAGGTATGGTTTCAAAATATTTTGCAAGCAGTTTTATGGGTAAGCGCTTGCTTCGTGTGAATTAATAAAAACTAAAGAAAATTGCATGGCAAGACATTGGTAAATATTTTATCTAAGAAATCTAGTTAATTAATAAAGGTGCTTGTTTCGTTTACTAATTTCACGTACATGTATTTGCAGAACACAACAGAACAGAATAAGCTAACAAAAAAAAAACTTTTTTTTGTTAGCCTATTCTGTCCCACTGCTGGGAAAAGGCCTCTCCCAAATCCTTCCAAGAACTAATTTCCAGCGCTACCTCAAACTAGCCCCCACTGTTTGTGTGGATTTTGAACTAAGTCGTTTTAAAAAACGCCGTAAGATTGTATCTTAGAGAACAGTCTTTACCACTTACTTAAACTCGTCGACGTCTGCTGTCGATTTCAGTATTGACCTCTTAGAAATTACACTCTGGGAATTGGAAACATTTTAGGCAATAACAAAAATTAAATCGTTACACGAACTGTTTCTATTTCGTAGTTTCAATGTTAGAAAGTTTTGTGTTTCGATGCGTTTGATTCAAACTTGACTAAGGAAGTATCTTTGGCAATCTGATTGTAGATGTAATGACGTAATAATAAGAAATGTACGTAGTATTTTAGTTCCTATTCCACGTAGTTTCAGGAGTTGTGGTAAGTAACGTCAATGATGATTTTCTTGAAGTAAGATTAGGTATAAATAAGCCATTGTAACTTAAATACAACTTAACATAGAAATAACGTCATCTACACTTATACCTTGTATTTGAAATAACAAGAACCTCGCTCTATTTTATTAGTTACCTACATACACCTACTTGATCTCCATCAAATCTTCAAAGATTAACTTACGAGAACCTCTTTGGGTAACTCAAAAGGTAATTCCTACCTTATGTTAAAATCAAACATTTAAGAGACAAGTCTCTGAACAATTGTTCTATTCTTACATTCAAAGCTAAGAACTTCAGCAAGAATTAATAGTAATTCATTTGTTTTAATCAAGTCCCATCCAAAGCATCCACGTAAAGTTTTTTTTATTGTCAGTTAGAGGTAACATAAAACTTGAATTCAATTAACCTTTCTTCTAAAACACAGGACAAGCAGAATGCCTATAAAATGGCAAGATACGAGCCATTCGTTTAGACTCAGTGTCCGAGAAAGGACGATAGTATCTAGGTAATAAAGTCCATTGTTATTATGTGAATTTCGGAGATTTTTTCGAGGTTTATGCTTGGTCTCAGGATGTATAGAACTATAAAAGGATTATTGCCGGGCTGAACCATACGTCATACGTCTAAATAATGTACGGTGTAAGAGCCACTTTATTTTTGCTTGGATTTTTTTGTATTCTCAAAAGACTTGCGTTTAGGTACTGCTGGTTAATACATGCGTCATGTTCGTGAACGGGCGCCGTCAGTAGGGACTGGTCATCTCTTTGCTGCCATGGCTTATTTTAATTTAATTTAATATTTGAATTGTTTTTTTGTTTTGTTACGTCTTTTCATTACGGACGCTTTTAACGTTCTGCATCGTTCTCACATGCAAAATTTTTAACATGAATGATGTAACCAAGTCTTTGTAACCATATTATTTGATTTAAAAGAGTGTCCATGAAGTTTCTTGCCCGTTCTTCTCGATAGGTACCCACGCTTTGGAATGGGCAACCAGCTTTATCTTTCTGACTGACCGACCCCTTGACAATTCAAAAGTGCCTGTAATTGGTTTAATTGAAATATATGCTTTGAGTTTTTATTTTTGTAGTGAGATTGCCACAGGCCACACGTAATTCGCTCAGTACAGCCAACTAAAAACAAATAAAAACGCTTCAGTTCTCCGCAATCATTAGTACTACAACACATTACCGACATCCTCTCAAATAAAGAAACAAAGATGATAAAAAGAGATCTGCTCACAAAAGCCGAAACTCCGTGTAGACAGTCCCCAACAAAGTCTATGAAAAAATATTCTTGATTCTCTTTTTATGTGTACGGTACAGTATTTAAAACAACGTGTGGGAATAGGAATTGCTCACGTATAAAGCATTATGTTTTTCTCTTCTAAAAGACTTTGCAAGAGAATTAATGCAGAACTTTTTATGATTTATTTGGTTAGAGATGTATGGGAAACTCGCTGGTTCCCGGTACTTAGATGTCCGCTGAAAGGGTTTAATTTTTTTTAAATCTGTAATCTATTATGGTCAATTTTGTTTTGCAGCTTAATATCATTTCCAAACACATGATCATCATCTGCCTAGTCTTTTCCCAACTATGTTGGGGTCGACTTCCAGTCTAATTGGATGCAGTCGTATACCAGTATTTTACATGGAGCGAATGCCTATCTGACCTCCACAATCCAGTTACTGGGTAATACGATACCCCTTGGTAAGACTGGTAGTCAGTCTTTCGGGCTTCTGACTACCCGTAACGACTGTCAAAGAGCCTCGAATGACAGCCGGGACCAACGGTTTAACGTGCTTTCCGAGACACGGAGAGGTCTTGGTATGTATAGATGGTCACCCATCCACAGACCAACCAAAGCAAGCGTTAGCTTAACTGATCGATCGACCTGGGCGCTGACTCTCGAATATAATTCCCATAGATCGACATTGGAATTATCAGTCAAACGTCTGGGATTGGCTGGACTCACTGAGTCTAGCCAATCCCTGACGTTTAACTTGACCAACTGACGTTTGACCAATGTCGATCTGTCATGATGATATTCGAGAGTTAGCACCCTGTGCGGCTGTTATTATATAGTCACGGGCCCCCTTATATATATGTTTATACGTATTATTATGAAATCTTTGCCTCGAAGAAATTGTTCCACATTTTCGAGCACACCACGAATTTGTGATATTTAAATTGTTTAATTTTTGAGAGCACTATTGGCCCAGTGGTAACGGCCGCGACTTACGAGTTGTAGGTCGTGGGTTCGAGCCCAGACATTACTACATACTACATTACTTTGTGTAAATAAATTCATCACCACTGCTCTCAAAACGGCAAAGGAAAACATCGTGAGGAAACCGGTTTGTCCTAGAACCAAAAATTGGAAAGCATGATTGTGACATCTACCAACCCGCCCTGGGCTGGCGTGGAGGTTGTTTAAACATCAGCACGGTATCCAGAATCCACACCACAACACATTGCATATTCGAAAAACCGATGATACGTGGAACTATGAATTCGTATAACGGGTAGTGTACACTGAAATATTCGGCAGTATTTGTGCATTCGCTCGCCATTCGAATAGGGGTTTTCATTTACATCTGAAAACATAAGAGTCATCGTTGTACAAACGAATACCAATAAACCGTAGCATGCGGTGTTACCAACGTTATTTCAGTTATTTTTACTGTTTGTATTTTTTTTTTTTTTATTAATACGTTGGGATTTTTTCTTTGGCCTTATTTTGTGATGTTCGATCTGAAATTCTGTTTGTATTTGATTGTAAAGGTTGACTGACGATTATAACAAGCAATAGTCCTCCAGATCAATCTCAGCGGAGACCAGCCTTCGACGCGGGATGAATTATAGTGCACAAGTGTGTGCGTAGACACAGGTGCAGAAGTTCTTACAAGCTATCAGCCGGAAATTATCATCACAAAGAGTGCTGATATTTTAATATGTACATTGTTTTAAATAACCACGCTTACTCTGAACCATACCTAAGTTGTCCCAATGATTTTGTTACAAAATAAAAAACAATTTTCAAATTTCGCTTTTGAATTTGAAACTTACCAAAACATTTCATATTCTAATATCGATGTACAACAAAAAAAAAATTGGCAACTATAAACACGGGGCTTTCTGGCTGACATGCGAAATATTGTCTCTCTGTCGCTTTCCAAATATCAACAGACTTGCTATTTATTTATGAGTTTCGGCTCATGTTAAATATTACTTTTTCATTTGACAAACGTTGAGCTGCGCTGTGTTTGAAACTTTCTGTTTTACCGCGGATTTTAATTTTGATTTTTAAAAGTAAATATTAATTATTATTTTATTTTTATGTTAGGTTATTTTATATTTGTTTTTGTGTTTATTTTACTTAATAGGTTATAAATTGAAATAATTTTAATCGTCAATCCGCTTCGCTGATCAAACATGGTTTTACCAATGCATGTTTCAAATAGACAACATTGTAAAACTTTTAACTTTTTAATTTCTCGTTTTTGTTTAATTGGTCGGATACTGGGCTTTTAGTTACTTTGTATTAATATGTTTATTTTTTATTAAACGTTTTATTTTTGCAGAATACACTTTTTTTCTGACTTTCTTTCAATGGACAGTATCTTAAGTATGTTAAACCTCTGGTAATGGAATTTATTGAAGGATGAAACGGCATCGTGGCAGGCCCAGACGGAGATGGCGGAATGAGCTGGACTCCTTCAACAAGAACTGGTCCTCAGCAGCTTTGAGCAGAGAGAAGTGGAAAGAGAGTAGGGTTCCTTTGCCCTGCAGTGGGACATCACAGGCTAATAATAATAATAATAATGAAACGGCAGAAAGTTTAAATCATCTGGGGCATAACATGAAAGCATTAGATAAGTCTTTCAAATTAAAAGTTATTTATTATATATTAGCAGGTAAGCATTTTTTAGAGAGGACTAACGATACTTAATGCAAGTAGATGTTACAGTCACAAGATGGAGTCGTATGAGCACGACATGATCGGGACCAGCAGGAAGAAGACCCAGAGGACGCCCACCGGTACGCTGGATAGATGAAAGCAACAAAACACTGGCAAAAACTGGAACTGGGAAATCTGGAGAAAATTGGTGGAACGTAGTAAAAAAAAAGAGTTGGACTCACACACGAAGGGTTCCGTACCACCATACAAAATTTAACACTATATATAAAATAACGGCAAAAAAGTCACGTTTGTTGTATGGGAGCCCACCTTAAATATTTACTATACCTATTCTGTTTTTAGTATTTGTTGTTATAGCGGCAACAGAAATACAAATTAAGTACCTAAGTACATTATTTTTTTAAGTAGTTTTTCACAGTCTATTTTTAATTTTAGTTTTAGTAATCTACTTGTATTATATCTTTTTTTGTTATGGAAATAAAGGCTGTATCGATATCAGTGGCTGTATTATATTATTAAATGTTATCTTTATTAGAATGACAATTCGAATAATAAGAGTAATGTGTTGGTCCAGTTTTATAAAATATATAACTTAAATAAATAAAATTTCTTTTATTTCATTAAACATAATTGTGTTCTAAAATATATTTATGCTATATACAAGTGTTTAAAAAAAAAGGAAAAGAAGCTAAAATGTTATGTTACATTAACCAAACTCAATGGAACCGAACTTAAATGTAATAATCAAATAAACATCACTATTCAAGCTGCCACTATCAATTAGCGAATTATGCAAATTGGATAGTCCATCGGTATATAATCTGATTCACTTAGACCTCCTCGTAGCACGTAACACATGTTGAATGGTAAACCTGCTGACGTACTACTGGCCTTAGACACACTATCAAAAATATTTAGTAAAAGAAAGTTCTGCTCGCGTTGGTTGAATATAGGTATCCTTTTAACTCGATTTCGTTGTGATGAAAAATAGAGTCAGACTAGATGTCTCATTATAGTTTGTTTGTTAGCAGTTTCATGCTTGTGATTATCATCAAGCTATCCCAGTTTGTTTGGGACAAAATCAAATCGGATTTTCTGAAAATAGTACTTACTAGGTATAGGTTGGACACATTACGCTTTATTTACAGATTTAAGCAGCCTGAGACCATTCTCAGGTAGCAGAAAAAAATGCAAATTTTAAAGACTCCAGTCTAGAGTGAATAATATCTATTGGTTTCGTCGAAAAAGATGCCCTTAATTTTTTTAAAGACTCCTCTAGTCCAAATTCAATAATATTATTTATCAGATCAAGGATATAAACTGTTTGTGCAAACCTACTTATAAAAAAATAAAAATAAAAATCATTTATCATTTAACTCAAAAACTCAAACTCAAAGCATTTATTTCAATTAAACCATTTACAGGCACTTTTGATTTGTCCAGTCGGTCAGTCAGAAAACCTATGGAAAAGAACGGGCAAGAAACTCCATGGACACTCATTTCAGTACTAATTAGCCAATTGTGCAAATGCCATGGTTGACCTGCATATAATTTTTTTCACCCAACGCGTTCGGATCATGAGCGTACCATCAGCCTGCGGTCTGTGTGGCCTTAGGGATAGCGAGTGGACTGACGAAATTTTATAATTTAAAATTTAGGTTACGCTTAAAGCATGTCCTTGTGTCAGTTATAAAATAGCTTGCAAATGGACTGCGGTGATACATTTGACAAATTTTACATTTGGACTACATGACAGTCTATTATGATTGTATTGATTGATTCAAATTATGAATCACAATCAATGGCAATTTGGAATGATTATGATAGTAGTTTGAATAATTAATATTCATTTACAATTTGGTATACAATTATGTTATATGCCAAACTGCAGATACTGATGAGATGATGCTGCTGAATACTGCGTTAAAATTAACCATTAATCCACTCAAATGTATCGTTCCGGGTTAGTACTTGATAATTTTCAATTTCCATCACAATTTATATTTATCTATCCAGATAAAATCTAGCCACTACACATTAAATGCAATTCTAAGCCAGTCACACTTCTAATTCCTTCCCCAACAGCGCCAATACTTCCACTATCAGGCCAGTCCACATCGCATCGCCTATTCCGCAGCCTGAGCCTAAGACCATGCAACATTGTTTCCACAACGTGACTGCAGAGAGCCGATGAGGATTAAGTTCTATACTGCTATTGTGCTTCAATTTCAGTTCGCAGTGGGGGCGATGTTGCGTGAAATTCTTCTTCGTCCCTGTATTGGAGCGGAGTATATGATTCGTCATCATCCGATCATTGGGTATTAGAGAGACTTATTGAAGAGTTATTAGATTATGATCTATTTTAGTACGTTGTCTTGCTTTAATTTCTTCTTAATTTGACCTTTATTACCTTTATATTCGTATTTCGTAATTTCGCTTAATGGCCATCAACACCGCGGCAGGCCCAGACGGAGATGGCGGGATGAGCTGGACTCCTTTAACGAAGATTCGTCCTTGGCAGCTCCGGACAGAGAGATGTAGAAAGAGAGTAGGGAGGATTTCGCTGATTTAATGTCCTCACATATTTGCACGAGGCTTTGCTCGTCCATAATATCTTGTTTATTTTGGATAAAAGCCAACATCTCACTTATCACAATGTTACAACTACCACATTTAAGTCTCATAGATACGTTATCCATTTTTACAACCGTGATGCGTGATCCTGCCTGCGCTCGCGTTCACGGTCGGGACAGGACTTATATTCGCAATAATAGAGTATTCATGTAACATCCCGCCCGTGAGCGAAGCTTTGAATTTTCTGGGAAGCAAAATACCAATGTTGCTTTCCCGGAATCTAATAAACTTTATGCTTAGTTTCATCAAAATTTGAAAATAGTGTGCTGTTTTCAGTAATTAGAAAAGAACATAATAACCCTCACTTCTGTCAATTAACAGGGACAAAAACGTGTATTAATTTTTGCCAAACCATGTTTGAAAATTGCAACGAAACAGTGGTTTTGTAGGAGTTCCAATACACTATTAGCGCCCACTCTGGGCAAGGGATTATAACCTACCATGTAAGTGATGGTTCAGAACTTTAAGCTACGTAACTGTTGCTAATGGACCTGAGTGCATCTATCCTCCGATCGACTCGGTACTCTAATATAGACGTGAAAAATTACGCTTCATTGGTTCAACCTTAAGCCTTTGAAACCCTTGCATTCGCTTATGTTGTACAGTAATAATTGGCAGATACACAAGCGGCTTTAATGTTCCTGTAGAATGGATTCAGTCCATCCATTCCACTAGATGCTCCTTTTAGATGAAGCCACCAACTCAAATACATTTTCCAAGTATGGTGAATACCTATAGCAAGGACACGACTCACATTATTTTGTCAGTCTAGCAGAACGTAAATCTCGTAAAAATTGTTACAGACTGAAAGATAACCTGAAATTATTGGTAATAAAAACTCATATAATTAATTTGAATGTCAATTGCTTCAAAAGGACAACAAACTAGCTGCGCCCCGCGGTTTCACCCTCATAAGTCTCAATCCCGTGGGAATATTGAAATAAAAAGTATCTTAAATCCTAATCCAGATCTTTCCCATATGCCAACTGTTATAGCGTGAAAGCGTAACAAAAAAATATACAAAAGTTTAAATCTTTTCTCCTTAGAAAATTACTTATTTAAACTAATAGGATCTATTAATGTAAGAGTTTACAATACTTATTTATGATATTTTATCCTTATCCTCATCCTTAGGATAGGTAGGTATCTATTCTTAATGGACCCATTCTCCAAAACACAGACACGTCATCAAACAAAAAAAAAAAAAACCAGCAATTCTTCGAGACGCTTCAGAAAAGCAATGCTTCTACAGCCATGGTCGCACTGTATGGCGGGCGCGGCAGGTAATCAATTAACGGCACGCCCTTGTTACACTATATGTTTACAGTGCTCCCTCATTACTTACTGGACGTAGCTGCTCCTTTCCTATTTATGCCAAGGTTTCTTATTGACACGCCGGTAAAAATAGCTACGAAGTATGAGCGGTTTTGAGGACGAGCTTCGGCTTTAAATGGTTATTTTACAAGTATGAAGCTTGCGGCTTTGAGAAAGTTGTTCCTATTCATGCAATCCACAGAACTGAATCTCTTCATTTCCTGTTTTGTGATCTTTACGACAGAATTCTTCCAATGTTGATGAAAACGATTTTTTACTATTAACCCTTCGATCAACAATATTAACCCAATAAATTTATAATTTATTTTTTTAAATCTCCCCTTTCAAATATCATTACAGGTGTATGTATGTACCCCATCCGACAGGGTAGTCGTTTTACAAATCTAAACTTGCTCATTTATTTATAATTTAAATACCATACATAGAACACACGAAACCGAAACCACACGATTCCGTTTTGTGTTCTTCTGATATAAATAATTATGTATTTATTTATTTATATATACTTTATTGTACACCAGAAAATACATAACAAAAAATACGATTATTAATACAAAACATATAATGTATTTTTCTTAATAAGAGAGTATCCTCAGTAATAATTAAGTAACCTAAGCAGGGCGAAGTGAATGAATTAACAAAACATTTTAAACAGAACTTACACACCTTACAACCTCACACCACTCACCAACGTTAATATAAGCGCAACACATCTTAAAGCAAATTGCCTACAAGTAAAAAGCACATAGAGTAGTGCATTACACCGAGCAACGAGCAACGCGGCGGCGCGGTTGCAATGAATAAATTTCAAAGATTAAGACATTAATTTCATTATTTCATACGCTCGCTTCCGACGCGGGTATGAATTTCTCTACCCCATCTATGGAAATTATCCTGCTGAAATAGGAAGTAGGGTTTGAAGTATTTATACTAATACTGGAAGTATATTTTCGGATTTACCTGCATAATAGCTATTTGGGTAAAGGATATTATGAGTTTTTCATAAGTCAGCGAATTTGCGTAGCATCAGATACTTACAGGTTAAAAATTTTTTGTTACCTACTTTTTCAATGGTTTATAAACTTTTTTTATAAGTTATTTTGAGACACCATTGATTTAAGAAGGTAGGGAAAAAGAAACTTGGTTTCTCAGTTCAAAACAACCAAATCTAAAACAAAAACTTTTCAAAAAAACAACATTAAAAAATTACTGAAAGTTATAATTCTTTCACTAATGAAAGTAACCAATCTCGCCGCAGTCAAGTTGATTCACCCACTTTCCGACCGCCCTTGGCACTAGTTCCCCTCTTTAATTACAAAGCAGAATGCAAATAAGTTGCTTAATATACAATAAAAAAAATATTCCCTCAGAATTTTGAATACACAATTTCTTACTTTCATCAAAGTAACAAAAAAACTGTTTGACTCTAAGTTGAAAGGTATTTGTTATCTAAGTTCCGTGATTAGGAGTTTTCTTGGGCCCGTTGGCAAATGAAGCCGAAAAAAATGTTAACTTGCCCAACCTAACTTGCCAACGTAATTGTTTGAATAATTAGTACCTCATTATTAGAAAGTTTTTTTTTTTCATCTCCTCCGGCACAACTTTTTAATGAATAAATTTTGTAAATCGGCGTCTTGTCATATCTTTTTAGTATGAAATTATTATTTAGGCATTTTATAAAACGGTTCCTTTTGACCTTTTCTAGCTAACGTTTTAGAAACACTCTTTTCTTTATTCATGTATCCATATACCCATCACGCCTGCGGCGTTTTGCTAGCTAATTTAATTTCACCCAGTTTTTACGGTAAAAAAAAATCGAATCCTAAAATAGGATTTTTCTTAAAACTCATGATTTAAGTGTAAGAATTTAGAAAGTCATAAGTATAAAAGGATGCACATTATAATACATTAGCCTGGTCCACAATACGCGGTTATCTCAAAATATTTCACCATTTGCATCGGCACAATTGAATGGAATATCAAAATGGCCGGCGGAGGGTATTGCACATAATGGCCGGTTATACTGGAGCTTAGGCAAGAAATAAAAACTAGCAGAAGTTCCGGATTTACGACAGAAAGTATAGAGAGAGATCCTTAGAAGTCACAGGCCAAAACGGTGGTTGGACCAGGGTATCGACTACACTCCCTAAAATTCACGTCTCACATTGTTATCAAAATTTTATTAACACAAACAGAACCCTGATTTATCTATAATTTAACTGCGGTAACGATGTTGATGATGATGATGATGTGCATCCTGCCCGTCCTAACCTACGGTGCACAAAGTTGGTCAATTACTGAACAACAGAAGTCCAAACTCAAGATTTGTCAACGGGCAATGGAGCGCAGCATATTAGGTGTTAAGCGTACAGATCGAGTTGCGACGATCTAATATTATTTTGCAGGGCCAAAATGGCCAGAGATCGCACAAGACAGAGGTTTGGAAGAAAAAAGAGGAGGCCTTTGTCCAGCAATGGGACACAAAATAGGCAAAAAAAAAAACTATGTTTAGCAAATAATGTCTGAGTAAAATCTAGACTAAACAAACTGATAATAGCTTACTATTCTTCTCCTCCTTTGGAACAGACTAGCTTCATCAGCTAGGTGGGAATGAGTCGGGCTACCCAAGCAACGTCTGCTTCCATTTAAGATCAACAAGGATATTACTTTAGTTAGGCTTCAGAATGTCGATCGGAAACTCGTGGGTTTTAAACCCTCCCACTGTGCGATTGGCTTGAAATCTATGATAAAGGTTAATTAGAGAACAGCCTGTTTCACTAAACATTCTGTATTCATCTGTTCAGTGGTGTAGATCTACGAGCAGGTATCTGTTAGAGGGGCACTCGAACGATCCGAGCGTCATGCAAATCTTCTTTGAACTTAGTGTTCTGCAAGTTTCTGAGCTGTGGTGCATGTGTGCTTAATATTTAGTAAACGTCATTATTAAGTAGTGTTGAGTTTGGGTTGTATTTAGTGGGTCTTTAAGGCGTGTTGCTTGCACGTTGTGGGGGAAAATTCGGGTTGGCATAGTGTGTTCGGACTGCATTGGTTTATGATAGTCTAGAAGTAGAGAGAATACAATCTTAATGGTGCCAAAAAGTTCGTCGGTATTATAAATTATGTCACTGAATTAAAGCAACAAATACTTTAAACCATCTCCAAGTAAATTTTAACTCATTAACAACACCCGAAAATACCAAATTAAAACAACAAAACAGAATTTAATTAAAATTCCGAACCAACTCACAGAATCAACAGAACTGAAAAACACGAAAAACTTGCCTATACACACAGACATCAGAATTCTTGGGCACTTTCGGCCGTGTCTAAGTCAATAAATTCATCTTATTTAATCAGGCGAAAGCACTTCCAATAAAATAGGCGGAAATTTTACAAGTATCCTAATAAAACTTGGTACGGAGTTAGGAGCCAGCGAAGTTCGTCGGGACGAACCGAAATATTCAACAAATTCAATACCTAAGCACACAATAGACACGGTTGTTACATCGCAATTTCGGTTTTAGTCAATTTAGAAAAAATAAAGTGGTTTTAGTTTTCTTTGAGGTGACAGTTAGTTGGACAAGTCTATCGCTACTGACAATATGCCAGTTATTATCCATCTGGCCTTTTCCACAACTATGTATAGAGAGAAAACTAGGCGAAATACGGCTGAAAATCAATTTTATTGACCGTCGTCTGACTTTGAAAACCCAATTACTGGAAAGATCCCAAGATTAGAACTGGGGTTGTCAGATTTTCAAGTTTCTAAACCGCCACAACGAATTTTAAGGGGATCGACTGAGATAGAACGTTTTTTTCAAAAGCACGATGAGGCCCTATAAGTCAATAAATGAAGATCTTCACTCGTCACAGGTCTTGGTGACCATTAGAGTAGCATAACCTGCCATATTACCAACTTGACTTTTTATGACGCTTCGAAATAAATAATGATCCAATTTTAAGTTACTAATACTGGCAACACTGTAATTTTGACAGCTGTTAGTAATGGCGCGTGTTTCAGTTGTGAAATGTTAGTTTGTAACCACAACATTTACAAAGTTGTTGCTCAACGCGACAATGCTGAAGGTCAGACAGTAACAGTCAACGGTGAGTGCTATAGGCGCATGATAACCGATTTTTTGGAACAAAATCGAGGATATTGATGTGCATCACTGTGACTTGTTGATTCAGCAAGACGGCGAAACTTGCCGCACACCGCGTGAAACGTAAGATATATTGCATCAACTGACCGCCAAGATCGTGCGATTTAACGCCGTTGGATTTTTTGTGGGTTTTTGTTATGATTCGCGTCTATACCAACACACCTGCAACGTTGGACTTAAACTTGGCGGATGTTAGTTTTTAGGTGCTAAAAACTAACATCCGCCAAGTTTAAGTGAAATTATCTCTAAATAATCAATTGCTGCAGAAGGACCAGAGGCGGTCATTTGCCTGACATAATTTACTATAATTAATGAAAAACACTAAAGATTTGATTAAAGAAAAAATAATTAAGATATTGTAACATTTTGTGTATTTAAAAAAAAAGTTAGGAATGTCGAATTGGATCACCTTTACTTGTATGCCAATGAATAAAGAGAAATTCGTAAAAAAAACTACATCGCTTGAAGTCAACAATATCCGAATACAAAGTGTTTTTTTAATGCGTGACCAATGTCGCAATGATTTAAAAAGCTTTCTTTAGCCCTTGGTATATGCAGACAGAGGCTTAACAATCCAATTCATCGGATCGCTGTCGGATGACCATCCGATGCTTTTAAATGTATTAAATTTTGACCATTATTAAATATTCACCATTGGATAATTCGCGAAGTGCAAATCCTAGCCACTGTACTGATCAATTAATATCAAGGCTGTGCAAACTGACCGGTTGCACAGGGGCTGTTTACTGCCCGGGGCCATAATATAATGTGACAAATCAGCTCTCAACCCCCTTGAATCCACTTTGATGTGCACTGTATACCGCGAATAGGTACCTCTTCAGACAAGCAGACCCCGTATATGGTATTTGCAATAATGCGCCTGTGATCCTTTACGGGTTAACGGATTTACAGTCAATATGGAGCTTGAAATCACATTTAGCATAAAGGTGAAGGGGTCAAAAGCTGATTAAATAGTGCTGTGGTGACTGGGATGCTGGCTAGGTTTATATAGGTATAATAATATTGCTGTTAACTAGCCTGCTTATGTATTTGTTTCTGGTCTCATTATTTTCTTTACTAACTAATAGGTAATAATTTATTTCATAAGCCTAATACACAAAATACAGAGAGTACCTACAGAAGTCAATCACATGTATATACTTCACTTTTCATATCCTACGCTCGGCGATCGCGCTAGGATTGTCAACTTTGGCTTATGCACAAAAAACGATCTTGGTAGTGGTACTCGTATTTAGTTGTTTGATTTATTGTTGTAAAGTTTACAGAACAAAAACATATAAAATTTTACATTTTTGTCTATTTTCACTATCAAAAATCCCTAATAACTTTTAAACAGATTACCCTATTTACACAATTTATTTTGCCCTATCCGTTTTAGACCTAAACCTATCAAATGAAACAACACAACACACTCGCCCCAACCATTCCGAGAAATCGTGTCCGTGAGCGGTGTCTATGTGTGCGTTGCTCGAGCGCACTTTGTATGTAGATTGACTTCTGTACTCTCTGTATTTTGTGACAATAAGGAGAGAAAAAGGGCTAATAGTCCTACTTAAATAACTTATATTAATAGGCTAAGAACATGGTCGTTATGTGAAACTCCTGAAACCAAAACTAGGACATGTCCTGTATCTCAGGTGTCAGCGTTCCTCCCTGCCCGTCACATTTGTGAAGTAGGACTTGTTAGGGATTTCACAAGATTTGCTTATCAATTTTCTTTAGAACCCTGAAGAGCGTGAAAGCTAGGGCAGAAGTATTATAATATCAGCTGCCTTTTATTACCAGGTTGTAAAACCGAATGGATAGTTGAAGAAAATGGGTTATTATGGTCATACGTGCTTGTTACCCGACGTCGGCAGTTATCATGCAAATTCACAGCTTTTAATCTAACACCTATATAATATTTTGCTTACATTTGAAGCGGTGAGAGCAGTCTTCTTGGTATATTCAGAAGGCTTGCTCGCCGTACCTATACTTTGAGAATTCCGAAAATAAACCATCTCTCTTCAGCTATCAAATTCGGTGTTTGCCCGTCATGTATTAGGGTAGGTGCATACGTATCGAGAAACACTCGATGTTGTATCGCGCGGCGGCGTGTTTGCTAAGCCCTCGTGCACACTCGCGCGAGGCGTGCGCGCGACACGTCTCTCCATGCCGTGAAATATCGCACAATACACGCTCACGATGCGACATTTTCACACTTTTATGTATTCCGATTTGATTCATGTATAATTTAATGTCGTCTGAATATAAATAAGTTGATTACAGGATGAAATTATTTTGACGTTGTTTGAGTATTCGGTTTCGGGGATTATTGATGGAATTTTAGATTTCTAGGTATATCTATCAGTGACGTTCAGTATTTGATCAAAATTCATACACAGGCACCTACACTAGCACATAGAGTCATGATTTTTATTTATCTGCGTTGTTTTTTTCATACAAAATATAAAGACCACTAAACAGTAAATAAAACATTTATAAACGAGACAATAGTAATAAAACAGCAAATAATTAATAACTCACTTCTATAATCCGCCGTTTACTGTTGATATTTTCCACTCAGTTTTCAAACATTAATCATCGCTTATATCACAAAGCCCTTAAAAAAGGGATGACATAGACCTATCTGACGGCGGCCTATTGTAACCATTGTCACGCTGTCACCTCGAAGGTGCGGAGACATAATTTATTTTACAGTAAATAAATTATCATAATCTATTGTTGATATTAGGTAAACTGGTGTAAAGGCTTGAGCCAGTGTGATGATTAAGATAAATGTATTGTAACTTAAATTTTATTAATTTTTCTGCGTGACAATTGCTAACTTCATAAAACATGACTGTTTAAATGTTTGAAAAGAGAGACACAACAAGAAAAATGTTACAAATTATATCAAAAAAGAATCTACATTTTTCATAAAATGCTAAAAGCGCCCTAAGCCAATATGTAACTTATATATGTAACTTAAAACCAAAAGAAAATGTTTTACCTTAACATTTAACAGCAGCGAGATTAAAACAAGTTTCAAAGTGAACAAATTGGAATGTATCAAATGCAGAATAAAAAGTATATTTGGTGTAAATACTTTTTAATTTTCATAATCTAACTAATTTAGTACACTAGGTACTAATTTAAAATACTGACTTTGAGGTTGCAATGGATTCCATCTCATATTGCTATACATGGAAACGAGAAGGCTAACATGTTTGCAAAGAAAGTCATTTAGGAAGGATTGGAAATTGACATCGCTCTGTTCTACACAGAAATACTTGGCTGTTACACAAGAACATATTCTACAATCGTCCTAAAGAGTATTTCGACAGAAAGTCTAAAGAAAAAGGCATATGGTATAATATTAAATATAATTTTTATTAATCAATGTTTAAGTCGATGAGGGTACTACCGAGATTTTAGCTGGAGTTTTTGTTCTTTTCTTTTGTTTTTCTCTTATCATTTTAACATTATTATTATTTTTGTAATGCTGTGTTTTTTCTCTTCTTTTTTTGTTGTGATGCTGTGCACGTCTGTAATTGACGTAAACACTAGTCCATGTCTCTGTTCTCTGTTATTTGTAAATGTTTGTGTTTATGTTGTTGATGTGCCTTAATAATAAATAAAATAAAATAAAGACTATCCAAAGTGAGCCTCCTCGAATCCCTTGGTTCGCTGAAAGTCATGCAAAGAGGTCGTATGTTGTTATGGCACATAGATTACGTTCTGTTCACTTTCCATCCAGGAAATTTGGATACCTAATGAAAAAAGTCGATTCCCCTAAGTGCCAAGTGTGTAATAAAGTCGAAGATGTCCAACATTTGCTGGTGGAATGTGAAAAGAACAGGAGAGAGAGGGAGATAGTGATGAGGGTGTTAAAAGTTAATATGTATGATGTTGGGGCTTTCATTAGAATATTATCTACACCTAATTCGGGAGAAGCGAAACTGATTTATGAAATCATTCCTGCATCACTTTCTCCATCGCTTACGCAATAATGTATTTGTATGAATAATAATATTATAATTACGTGTTACAACTAGTTACATTAGGGTACGATGAGGCTGACATACCTTTGTAAGTTAAAAAGCCTCTAAATAAATAAAGATAAAAAAAAATTACTAACTAGATAACTAGGTATATAAATAAATACAAAAACAAAAGATATTTAAGCGTCGAAATACTCGTCCGCATCGCTGTCATCCGGAAAGGTGCCCAGAAGACTGGCAGCATTACCACATTGAATCGCAATGCTAATTATTTGGCCAAAGAACGACCCAGCAGTTTGGTGTAATATTCTCATGACTTGTAAACAGGTTTGTGGTGCAGTCGGCCGAAAATAATCCAGTCTAATTACGAAAGATTGTACCCATAGCCAAGTTTGCTAATAAAGTGGATGGTTAAGTTCCGTACAGACTCAACGTTTGAGTATAAAGCTGGGGCTACACTGTAGTGTAGCACGTCGTTCAAAGACGGCGTGACAAGATTGGTTATCAAGTTTAATTATAATGTCAATGTTTAGAAAATATTGTATTATAATATAGGTGAAAAATATTTTAAATTCATGTTTTATATATATTTTGTAGATAACATGTTGTATTAAAAATCTTTTTGTATTTAATAAAAAAGAAAACATGAATGCTACTAGACAGATTTCTAACTGAAATTTTATTTATCCAAATAATGTATGCAAATGAAATAGAAACCAATTTATTAGAAGAACGATTTTACAATAAAACTTCACTGAAACTTGTTCAATTGAATTTATTTCATCAAGTTTATTTGAATTAGATCTGTTAGCCATTTCAGTAATTAAATAAATTAGGTTTGTATTCGTTTGGAAATTAAGTCTTTTAGGCAGACTGTAATTTTGTCTAGACGTCCCGCTGAAATAGTAGGTTATGTGCATTGTCACGTTTGCCCTGAATTGAATACGTCAGAATGAGTCAGTACTAGTAGGTATATGCCTAATGTCACTAATTGGTTAGTTGATTCAGGAACATTTACATTGTATTGTACAATTACGGTCAGTAAACGTTTTATGTGAACCCTAGGTACGTTTCACTTAATATATTTTAGTATGATATTGTTTGACAGAGGAGGAGCTCGTGGCTAAGTAATAACAGCCGCAAGCAAGTAATAGCAGCCGCGGTCGATCGGTCAGGCTAAGATACGTTGGTCCGTGGATGGGTGACCATCTTTATACGAAGACCCCTCCGTGCCTCGGAATGCTGATTCGTGGATCTTTGACAGTCGTCACTGGTCGTCAGAAATCCGGAATTCTGCCAACCAGTCTCGCCAAGGGGTATCGTATTACCCAGTAATTGGTGCGTGGAGGTCAGATAGGCAGTCGTTGGGAAAAGGCTAGGCAGATTGATTATTTGACTGTAGAATTTAATATTACCAAGTACCTTTCGAATTAAGGATGAGGCTCTATTACGATTAAAACGAAAGGAGCAGCAGAAAAACACATCTACCCTCATATCAAATTAAATCACAAACATAATATTATAAAATTCCAAAATCAACATAAACATTAAACAACGTTATATCACGGTTCAATTCTCTGCTTCCATAATTGGGAACAATTTTTCTTCAGTGTACACATGCCCCACGAAAGTAAAGATCGAAGTAAAACTTTGGAAATTGATCCAAAGTGTACCGAGAGTTCGGTTCGTCTCTACCGAGTACATATCTACCTACTTATAATAATATCGTACGGAGCCTTGAATGCTGACAGGATGGGGGGAGTTGTGGATAATGTTAGATGACAGCGATCCGCATAACTTTGTTGGTATATTTTTATAGGTAGAAAATAATCCTTTTTATAGCGTGACGTGACACGGTGACACTAATGATAAATAATAATATAATGATTATATTATTTGATTGTATCGAATTATTAAGTTATTTATCATCACTTTTTTTATGTATTAAATGTTAACATTTCTGCTTGATGGCTATTTTTAAATGTTTATTGTTTAAAGGGTTTGGCGCTGATGGCTGAAATACAGGCATTTGCATAGTTCAGCTACAGATGTCTTATTTATTTGTAAAAGGAAAATAATTATAGACCTTAAGGCATTTGTAATCATTGGTAAAAATAATTAAGTTTTTTTTTTATTAATATGTTACGGCCGCGACTTACGAGTTGTAGGTCGTAGGTTCGAACCCAGACCAGCGCTTTACTTTGTGTAAACTATCTCATAATCACTGCTCTCAACAACTGTGAAGAAAAACATCGTCTGGGAAACCAAAATTCGAAGACATGTGACTTCTACCAACCTGCACTGGGCCAGCCGTAGATTACGGCTCACTCCCTCTCAAAGAGAGGAGGCTTGCGTCCCAGCAGTGGGAACAGCAGTCGGATTACGCTATATTAATAATTAGGTAGACTTAGAAAAAATGTTTGTACCGTCAGTCTATCAAGCATGACCTAATTTATAACTCTGTGTATCGAAGTTTAAGTACCGGTTTCAGATTATGTCAGTCTCATTCTAGTTCACGTATATCGTGACAAGTCAACAAACACTGACAAGACATGAGCGTGGGTTTCACCTTTAAAATGTTATCTAAAATTGATTTTAAAATATCCAATGCCATTTCAATATTGTTTCTTCACTATGAATTGAACTCACACACGTTTATTTTCTTTGACTGTACTTACCAGTCTTAAAGAGAAACCTAGATAAATTTGGATAAGAAAGATTTCAAAACAGAAGAAGAACTAGCAGGGGATTGAGGAGGGGGGGGGGGGGGGGGGGTGGAGCGGGACTCAGGGGATTAGACCGGAATAAATCCAAATACGCAATAACTACAGTTCGAAACATGTTCAGTTCAATGATTTGTTCCTTTTTATCGACAAATTGGAAACAGAACTACACAAGATCGACAAAAGTACAGAAAAAACATAAAAAATTGCACAGACTCTTTCGTGGAACAAAATTAATTCGTGAAAATTCGGAATAATTCGTGATAATTTGGATTTTCTTGGAACAGTACAGGAGACCAATTCTCCTATTTAAAATCTTTGAAAATCTAGTCGCAATCTCATCTTAGCGACAATCAAAGTCAAAATATTGTCAAAAATGTAAGAAGTACTATTTTTGAAAGATTGAGACTGAGATCAGACTGTAAACGTTCTTTTAAAATTCCGGGGATTGCCCCTCAGGTAGTCGCAAAAGTGTTACATAGTAAATGGTTATAATTGAAAAACGTCATGCGCACTGTGACGCCCTGCGGAGCGGGTCGGATTAGGGTCCGCTGTCAAAACACCATCCTACCAAGTGGTCTGGTTCAAGTTGTAATGGCTGGCGAGTTGGTAAAAATTTTCCAAATAGAAATTGGCTGTGCGATTTTTTTTTCATTTTAGAGTTGTTAAAAAGTAATTTGTTAATGACCAGAGGGGCAATTCTTAATCTGACAAAAAATCCTCTAATTTCCCTACGTTTTTAATTTTTTTTTTGTTGCTGAGACGAGACTGCGACTAGATTTTTAACGTTTTAAATTACGGCCTTCGTGTTTTAAATTATAAGCCTTCAGGAGCTAAGAACAATATTCGACTGTGAACTAACCAGTCTTATTTCAGTGTAAATTCGGGACGCTTTTTGTGTGCACATTAAAACACTTTCATAAGTGCATTTTAGATTTTACAACTTTCATTTTGAGGTCTCAAATAGCCGGCATTGAGTGACCAATTTATTGTACACTATGAGGTGATTAGTGTTCTTTCTATCTTATATAGAGAACTCTTTGTCCAGCATTGGGGCGCTGAGAATCCTGACCAACACTGTCATTCAAAGGTCTTAGATCGAGATTGAGACTCAGAACGCACTTTCCGTTATTCCTTTCACTGTCGCACAACTGTCAAATTAGCAGTGCAGAATAGAGATGGAAACAGTATCCTAATTGCGTAACAAACTATCAATCTTAATCTAAATAATTTTGAAGGATATTGCTAATCCATTGCTTGATAAGTTCGAAAAATGTTGTCTGCTCGACAACGTAAATAACACAATGAATATTGTTGGACTGTCAAAATGAAACTTATTGCCACTAGTGAGTTATACAATTACCGCGCAGGTTTTGTATCGAAGCACGTGCTACTATAGTATTATATTATCTGTGCACGTGCTAAGTAAGATTTATTGATCTCGGCTTTATAAAGTCACCGCTTTCATCTACATTTTTGACCAACTCACAAATAGGAAATTATTAGGCCGAGCATGGCTTTTGCAGCTTTTGGTGGCACTAGCTGATCGCTAACTTATTTTTAATCCTAAACGTCGCCGCGTCGTTTGCATAAAGCTGCTTTTACTGAGCTATAATGATACTGTCAGGACCAACCATTCTGCTTTCTATTTTGTCATAATAATTTTTAAAGCGATATTCTGTTATTAATTTTATTGAAGGGTAGTTGATGGCTATTGGTTCACAAAGGATCTTTATTGTCTGTAGATTGAGTTTAATATAAAGACGGTTAGATCTTTGGACGGAAATGAGTTTTCTAAATTAAATACATAATTTATTGTTATATAATGTCAAACACATTTATGCAAACGGAAGATGGGACATCAAAATCGTTGTCTGTCGGAAGAGAAGATTAGCGTTGTCATTTTCTATCCGAAGATACAATATTTGATTTTTGAATTTTAACACAAAGAAATGTGAGTATGATGAATGTGATTAATAGTAGATTAGTTAGTTTATTTTAGTTACAATTTTATTTATATATACTTTATTGTACACCATAAAATACACAACAAAGAAAATAAATTTAAGACTACAAAACCTACAATGGTCGGCCTTATCGCTTTCCGAATTTTTACTAGATGGACCAAGCTTTCATTTACATACAAATAATAAAAAATATATAAGTATGTATGTGTGTGTGTATATTTGTAACTACTTAAATAATTATCATTTGCATGCCCATGTGACGGTAGAACATGGAGGATTCTATTATAAAAACTATGTATGTACAGACGCCAGCACATCAACCTACCCGAAACTGTGAAATTTTCCCAATCAACTTTGAACCTTATACTTTAACGATAAAGTTGAAAATCTATCAAAGACATTTGACAGATTGTAGTAGGTTGATGTGCTGGCGTCTGTACCTACCCATGCTTGCAAAGAAAAAAATGATTTGATTTGATTAACACATTACTATACTATATTGACTGAAAGAAAGAAAAAGTATTTATTGCGACTCGTACACGACGATGACAAACTAAACTAAACCAATTATATTAAAAAAAATGTACTAAGAAGAAAAATTAAACAGATAGGTACAAAAACGAGGCCAAAAGGCTCCTATCACCCTCAACATGGCATGATGCTGCGACATTTAAAAAAATAAATTTCGCAGCGCTGGTATACTGAAAGAGGTGATTTCACGGGCAATTACAGATATAATAAAATAGATGTAATGTAAAATATTAGCAAATAAAATAAAACATTCATTTTTAATACGCGCCAGACGTAACCTCATTACTTGTCTTGAGGTATTGCTATGACAAACAAGATGTCGCACGCGCCGACCGTCCGGCAAAATAAATAAATACATTATACGTTTCGGTTGTCTAATGGAACAGTATTACAGTAAATATACAATAAAAGTGGAATATGGTAGTCAATTAACGGTATGGATGAAATGGAGAAATAAAAACTTTTTTACAAAAAAAAAAATAACCGACTTCCAAAAAAAACTACAAAGTGATAAATAACTTTTATTTCGGAAGTAGGTGTCGTTGGTTCTGCATTTTCGTTTATTGACACCGACTTCCGAAATAAAAGTTATTTATCACTTTGTAGTTTTTTTTGGAAGTCGGTTGTTTATTTTTTGTAAAAAAGTTTTTATTTTTCACTTTTTAGTGAGAGAGTTTGTAATTTATCTAAGTTACAATAGCCTAACGTCAACTACTCATCACCTTTTACAAAATATTGCTTTTCCCGATGCTGGGACGTTAATTTTTGAGGAGTTCTCCTGGTAAGAACCTGAAGAACTCCACTCCACCACCACATGCATTAATAAATATAAATAATAAATTGCTTAGCAACCATATTAAAGTAATCGAATCGCAACCCGTGAAATATTTATCATTGATTAGTTCCGATGGCCGTCTGTAGTCTTCATCATCAGCTCCACTTTACCAAATGATGATTTCCGAGAGCAAATGCTCAAGTTACTCTAAAAAATATCCAAATCGCTATATGTTTGCCAATAAAATTTGAGGGTTTCCCTCGATTTCCATGGGATCCTCTCATCAGATTCCAACTTGCTGACAACGGGACCACCTTGGGAGTATACCCTTCAAGTTACTCTAAAAAATATCCAAATCGCTATAGGTTTGCCAAAAAAAGTTGAGGGTTTCCCTCGATTTCCATGGGATCCTCTCATCAGATTCCAACTTGCTGACAACGGGACCACCTTGGGAGTATACCCTTTCAAACAAAAAAATAATTTTCGAAATGGATCCACAAATGACGGAGAAATCGGTGAACATACAAAAAAAAAAACATACATAAAGTCGAACATATAACCTCCTCCTTTTTGGAAGTCGGTTAAAAATAAACTAATGAGAAAGTTATCTAGTTACAAATTTTACAAGAAACAAGTTACAGACGACGAAACAAAATATGTGTAAGCCAGCAATAATAATTCGTTTGTGATGCTGCCAGTAAAAGTGTGGAATAAACAATAAAATTAATTAATATCTTACCTGTCTCAACCGCTTTCATAGTAAAAGGGCAATGACCATATTTATCAACGTTATCATTAAATGACATTCAACCTAAGTTACAATAACCAGGATCATTGTAGAACTTAAACGCCTTTAAAATTCAGAACTTTGCCACCGAACATTCATTTTTAATACCTTACGAAAAACAATTTCTTTTATATGGTAGTAATAAAGCGATTGAGACGCTCCCGATAGTGAGGGTACAATATCTTTATTATTTCCCGTACCTCAAGAGGCTATTTAACAAGCAATAATTGTTTTTCTCTTTATGAGGGGGAGTTCTCTGTAATGATTTAGTATCGTTTTCCAGCATTCGCGGCGCGATTCGTCTGACTGTAGAGTGTAATCGTTTCATTTAATGTGTTTTTATTTATGAATTACGGATTTTATTTAAAAAGTTTATAGGGTGCGAAAAATGCCATCGAAAGTTAGCAATTTTTTTTACAGTCTCGATTATTTATGATCAAAATCTTGATAGTAACGCTTTATCTGTCTATGCTTTTACAAACCCCGACACTTCATTTAAGTCATCACAATGTACTTCGTATCCAAACGATGCATACCTGAAACAAAACAAAAACATTTTGTTAATAAAGTCACGGGAATTCTGCAACAGCAACATCAAAGGTGAATTAAAGCAGCGTAAACATCGAACGCGGATGCAAATTAAAAATCGCACTGCTAAAAGAGCCATGAACTCCGTTCTTTAATTGAACAGTGTTGTGACCCGCACCGTTGAACAACAGTGTGCACGGTGCACGCTGCGTAAACTAGTGGTTGCGACAGTGGGTGCGAGGTCGCACCCGTTTGCACCCGGCGGCCGCAACGCATCGGACGCGTCGCTGCGGAACACGCACTCATTAATGAAAGTCATTTTGTGACGCGGAAAAGGTGGGAGATAATGATTTGGAAATTAATGGGGATTAGCTGGATTTTGGCGATCGGTATAGTTTAGGTCTAATGCAATCCTTTAAAATCGATTGTAGGTAGAATTGAAAAATCCTTGTTTCAAAGGAGCCGAATTATATGCATGCCTGTCATCATTTCTCTCTAAGATAAAAATAATGTTTTCAACTATTTCAGATTATTCATTGATGAGCTCTTGCCAAATAGATACTTAATGTTCTATTCCATTCCAGTATCTAATCTTAGACAACAATCCCACTACACCAGCATAGTTCGGCACCAAACTTTTTGAAAACAAAGTTATCTCCGACAATTAGCCAATCAAACGGCAGCATCCGAATCGTTTCGGCACCGACAGATTTAATTGGACGATCCACTTTGTTGAACTTAACCGAGTCAATCAAAATTACCTATAGTCGAGCGTTAGTTTATCCTGTTCAATATTTGAATAAAACTCAGTCTGCAGATACGTTTGAAACTAATGCTCAATTTTACTCGCATAATAACTGGGATGTAGGTCAGTCTATAGACAGTGTAGTGGTGTATCAGGAAATAGTAATTAGAACTCATTATTTGCAGGGCGCTCGCTCGCATGATGCATGTGAGCCAGGTCGTGGAGGCAAGTAATATGAATCTAGTAGGTATAAACGGACCTACTCGTAGTTTCACATATCGTTGTGTGTAAACCACGGGTTGGAATTTGAGTAGCGAAATGTTTTCATCCTAAATGTTTGTAAAGTAACTTCAAAAGATATCCACACAAACTCGTCACTGAACTTTCAAAATATCTCAAATTAATTTTTGCGAAGTCCCAGTCCACCCAAACATAAAACTCAAACACATTGACACATCCATCTCATATCAAACGAATATTACATTCATTACATTATTTCAATCTCATATTAAACCTGTGGTACGTAATTAAGCTCCGAAGTCGGCATTCCGGTCCACTTTCATCCTGTTCAGTGGACCCAAATAGTTGTCCTCCCAACCACACGGAGCTACGATATTGCTGATCAAAAAAGGGTTGAAAAGGGCACCGAACGCACTTTACACATCGCTTAATTGGCACAAGCATTTAGCCTGTGAAAGTCGAAACAGGCAAATTGGATTTGTGTCCATACCGGGCCTCTTTGACGCAGACTGTTTCACAATTTGACATTACAGCGACAAAGTAACTAGATTACGCGCCAATTTTATACTATCTTCCGTTTTTTAAAAGCATGTGTAGGCGTGTGAATTTTCGGCGGGTTTTTCGGCCATGATCGATATTGTTGCTGAGTGGTCGTGGTGGAAGCGCTGCACTTTTGAATGGAAACCTGATAGTGTTTATTAATTGATTGATGATCGCGTTGTGATTGTGTTGTTGTGTTGCGAAACTGGTCAAGAGCAGGTCTATTTAACAATAAAAAAAAAAAGATTCCTGGTGGTGAATTTAAGGCAACACGGTATAATTAAAGAGAAAAAGATCAAAAGTATGTGTATAGTGTTGTCGCAAAAACTGAGATAAATAAAACCTATAAATATTATCTCAGAGTAGCAAGTCAAACGAAACTGGAGTTCAGTTTCTGACGGGCAGCATTACGCAACACAACTCAAACTCTTCACTTCTTAGTATTACCTTAGATTAAAATTTACTAAACAAACTCGCTGAGCGAACCGTGCACTAAAGAAATAATACCAAGTATTCGTCAAACAGATCGGGGAGCCGTTAATGAAATCATTTTGTTCTCAAGTAAAACAAAATGGGAAACAATTATTAAATGTTAATAGGTTCGGTACTGCGCGGTAGGCACTTCATTAAATCCTGCCTTTTATTACATTTTAAGTGGCATTTTATTTACAATAAAATCAGTTTTCGGGTTCGCTGGATTGCCATGTAAATACGGTTTACTCGTGCATCCGTAATTTACGCGTTGGCCGGGTAAAAGAAAATCAAAGAGGGTTGTTTTATTAAAATTTTAAAGGTCAATTTAAGAAGAATAAATAGGCTGAGCTACTTATTTAAGGCTGGTTTTCGATTGATTAATACTTTTTTTAGCATTGTGTGTGTTCGAGGGCTTAGTGTTAATTAAAAACCGAGATTCGAGGGCTTAGTGTTAGTACCATAATCAGCCTATAATGTTCCCACTGCTGGGACACAGGCCTTCACTCTGTGAGAGTGAGTGGACCATAATCCACTACGCGTGCCCGTCGTATGTCACATCTTCGAATTTTTTGCTAATTAAATTAAATTCACAAAGTGCCAGCCTGGTTTTGAACTCACGACCTACAGCGCGTAAGTCTGGGCCGATACTAGTACGCCACCACCACTAGCAGCTGCACTAAACTACAAAATTCAGCCTATACCACTTTATAGCTGGACAAAGGCCTCCTGAATAATCTGTTTTCCGTTTATCCTTTCACAATACCAGGCCGTTATTAAGTTACTCTAGGACAAAGGGCGGGTCGAACATTGATCGACACTAGCTCACTGCATAGTGGCAATTGACGATGATTCCTTTGCCGGAAGTCTGTGGTACTTTCGAAATAAAAAATATGAACTGTCAACTTCTTACTGTTTTTTTGGGGACATGATGCAACCCCGTCTATGCATACCAGTTTTGCAAAGAATACCAGACTGGCGCCTACATTGAACTATCCAATGATGCCACGTACTTTGGCTTTTTCCTACCTGGCGCTGTCACTTGGTTGAGAATCTTCCTAAGTCTTTGCAGATAGCGGGATGACCGGAGTATTCTCGTTTGAGTACCTATTTAAAGAACGCCAAAGGTATTCTCATTTGAGCACCAATCGACATTTAATCAATATTTTACCGTGGTGCTCAAAGGGGAACAATAAAAAATATTCAACTTTATTCCATTAGAGCACCTACGAACGAAAAAAGAAAACCTAAATAAAATAATAATACCTAATAAACGGAACAGTAATTCAATGAATTGAAATATTTGATTTTCTATTACGATATCTACGTGAAGCAAAAAAAATAAACACTAGTTCGGTAAACAAACTGCCGTGCTTAGTAAAAAATTCAGTGGAGGGGAGCGAGGAGATAGAACGACGAAATCTTAAGGTTTCTTTTTGGTAAATGTATTATGTTTTGTAAAAAGTCATAGAACAAAAGTTGTTGTTCATGATGTTAGTAATCCAGTCCTGCAAGGTTGTTAGTGTTTTACCAATAACCCTGTACATTGAATTACCGTACGATTCAATTACTAAATCTCTACTAATTTATTTATCCCAAATATAGAAACAAGATCATTTCAAAGGGCCATTACTAAACAACATCAGTAATTACCAATGATGTTTGCTCTTGGGAATGTAATCGCCAATTTAAAGTTAACGGAGACTAACTGTTGGATAGTGCTGCCCTCTGGGGGCGACAAATGACATGCCCGTATCATCTAATGGATGAATTAAGCCCTTAGATGAGATTGGATGTTATATTCGTTAATGTTTAGGGTTAGAGTCGTCTTGGATGTTTGAAAATGGTTTTAAATGTTTAGTTCATAAATAAAATTACCGTAGACTGGTAAACTTTCGGGTAGGTAAGTAGGTAATGGAATTTCAGAAATGGCGAAATTCAAATTCAAAATAATATTTTATTTTACATAAACCTACATGGGCACTTAAGAAATGTAATAAGCTAGGTGCACGGTTCTAATTGGTATTTTCCTATTGAGAAGAGCTGCCAAGAAACCTCACGGTTACTATTTCAAAAATAATTAAGTATGCTATGTTCGTTACTTAAAGAAAAAAAAAATAAGAAAGAAGAATAAATAAAAATAACACAGATTATTAGTATAATGTTAAATGGATCTATAAATTTTTTTTTGCAATCAGGCCACTCTATCCTCTTTGGTTTGCCATACTAGCAAGATTAAAATTAATAAGTCTAAAGTATTTAATTTTCTTAAAAAATGGACAATCGTACCAAACAAAAAATATCCAAATCAACTAACCCACAACCAAGCCACGTGTCCATCAGTTTATTGTTTTCGTTAGTATAACGAGTTACACAAATAAAATTGGAAATAAAAAGGTGTGACCCTGTCATCGGCGAACAACTTGCTAACAACGTGACGGCAAATAACAAAGCGTTGACGAGGGGTAGAGGAGCGGACGAGGGGGGTAAGAGGGGGTAGATGCCGAATAATGTACCTGGCATGTTATACTTGTTGTTTTATCGGAAACAATTACTGGACTTAAGTTGTAGAGGAAAATGTTGTGGGGATTTGGAAACGGTTTCCAGAATGCGAGGAGATTTTTTTTTTAAAGAAGCGCTAGCGTCGCCCGCGAAATAAAAATCTTCTTTCGTTTTTGCAATTTGCAGGTCAGTGTCAGCTTGTATGGTGAACAAAATATGATTCGCGAGCGTAACAAGTATGTACTTACAAAATTATAATCATCAACCCTATTGAATTATTATTATTATTCTATGAAATATCAATCAATAGGGTTATATAAACATAGAGGGTTGTATTGATGATTTTAATGATTATAATATTATACTACACACAAAAACTGTCTCACTGCATACTAAACCCAGGTTTATTTATTACATTTCTGTATATCGCTACATTGGATTTTTAGTAGTCTGTCATAGTTGGAATCAGTAGTATGATAAGGTGTTTTTTTAAATGCAGGTTAAATATAACATACAGTGCCCTAAATTAACTTCCAGGCATCATTAAAGATACATACGTACGGTACTAACACGTTATTTCCGTCTGATTTGATGGAAAATACCAGTCGCATTAAAAATGTATAACGCTCTTTTATAATTCTCCCTCATACACTTTGAATAACGTTTGATGGACGTCCACACGCAACAGCACCCAAGTTTATCAAATGACCTTAAAATAACCTCCAAACGTCAGTATCACCTCTGTTTCGAACACAGAATCCAAAAATTATCCTTAAATGACTATCAAACTTCAACTTTTAATATATCGAGCACCAAACAAGCGTTGAGATTACCCGTAGTTGTTGAGGGGGACTTAACGCATATCTTTGAAAGAAACGGGCGCGTGATGTTTGCGCCCTCCCCATATAGGCTGAGCTTAGTTGAAAGTTGGCTAAATCCTTCGTACGTGACATAATTAAGATCGAGCCTTACAGGCATACCCGCCTTTATACCCCTACACCGCTTCCAGCGACCCCGTAAAGAACTTCACAGCGGAAGCTAATTTATTAGGACCCGCTGAATGGCTGCCCGAAGCGCTTTTGTTGCTTGTAAGATATTGTTTTAAAATGAGCTGCGATGTAATCGAAATGCGCTGTATCTATTGAGGGATATATTTTAGGCTCCTTTAGTTAAGTAGAGACGTAAACAGATTCTGTTTTGTTGCTTACTTACAATCTTCTTATGCATATTTATTGTTTTTTGATGGATGAAGTAACACTTGGTAAAACTCCTAATTTATTTAAATACATTGATTTAAGTACAAAATATAGTACTTAGCTGCATTATATATTATAGCTGCGCCCGCGGTATCACCCGCTTACGTCCCTTGATCCGAATATCGGGATAAAATGTCCTATGTCTTAATCCAGGGCATCGTCTAACTATGATCCTCACATTTAATCATTTATTATAATACACTAGCTGTTGCTCACGACATTATCTGCATGTATCTATAGGCTTACCGCTTAACTGAGACGTTGCCTGAGGTAGCAACGAGGTGCGGGAGGGGTGTGGTGACGTGATGCAAGAGCTCAGTGATTCGTCAACTTGTGACAACTATCACCCCTCACTCACCGCGCAGCTACCTCAGGCAACGTCTCAGTTAAGCGGTCGGCCAATGTGCCAATTTTTTTCTAAATCCGTTAAAGCGTAACAAACAAACATATAAAACATCTAAGATCTTCTCTTTATAATATTAGTTTAGAATTCTAGATACTGGTGATGATTAACCTACTAACCTGTATACTATATTTTCTGAAAAATAAACAACTAACTGAAAATTCTCAGTACTCAACACTCTGTAAATTCCCCTTTTTCTCAACCAGGTACAACAATATTAAAACGCACCGACAATTTAATCAAATCTCCTCACTACTTATACTTTTTGCACCCCAGAAACAATGCAGGCCACAGGAAAATAGTGCAAAACAAATATCTAATCAGACGAAAGCTTTGCACCACAGAATATTACATACAGGGTGTTGGCACTCCGCTGTAAATTGTTTCAAGCACTACAAAGTGGAAATTATTTCTATTTAGACGAGTATTTGTGGAGCTAAAAGGCTGCTGGGTTCCTGTTTTCTTTAGATTTTATTTAAATTGCCAGCACCTTTCTGTTATGATTATGTGGAAGGATGAGTAAGAGGTGCTTCTAGGAAATAATGTACTGGGTGGATTTTGTTGAGTGTAGTTTTACAAGAACTGTACAAAATACTCTGGCTTTATTCTGTTTGTGATGTTCTATTTCGCAATATAAAATGTACCTTCAAAATCAAAGTACAAAATCTGTCCAGCCATTAAAAATTAACAGTCACCTTGCAACAGACATGGCCAGCGTTAATCCATTTGTCTCCTACATGGAAAACAGCTCAACAGCACATCAGTAAACATTTTTGCGCTCAGCTCCTCGAATTCATTTATCTATTTAAGGAGGATATCCAATTAGTCTACCTCGTGATCTGAAAGCAAACCTGGATACTCGCATCAAGTTGTTAACTCCAGTCAGATTTTGTTTATTGGCTCACAGATTCGGAGCAGTCCATGTAATGGGTGCTCGTGTCCAGTACGTAATGGACAGCCTAACAGCCTCCGACAGCTGTCTCTCACTATTTATACGTTAGTGAATTAAAAATAGCCCGAGCTTTTTAGTTTTATGCTGTATTGAAATGGGGCTTTCAACTGTATATGGAGATAGGCGGTGACAGTAAAAATATTACTGAGTATGGTATTGGTATGTTTGATAATGAATGCGGTACTAAAATAGATGAATTATTAAAACTGTAAAATAAATATAGGTTTACTGTAGTAGGAGGAGATAAGTCGACCAAAAAAGGCAAATACAGTGTGGAAAACCAATAAAACTTAGTAAAAATTAAAACAAAAAAACAGGAATATTAACACTACTTGCTAAAGGTCTATTTTAAAGGGCTTACAGGACCTAAACGCAAAAAAAAATAGTTTTAGGGGCTTACAGGACCTAAACGCAAAAAATTTAGTTTTAGAAAAAATAAAAGTATACAACATTATTTTTAGTATTTGCGAAACCCGAAATACGTGTCTAGTATTTTTATGTAAAGAATCTATGCATGAAAAATCACTAAGTTATAAGCTTGTTATGTTACCTGTTTGTCCGTTCAAAAACATGCTCACCACGCGGCGCGGCGCGGGGTGACCATGTTTTATGCTCCTACAACATCGTACGCTCATTGATAATAGTTTGGCAGTAGGTACCTAACTGTACGGCGATTTTATTGTAATTAACTAGTGATTCAATATTTTTGGGACAAAATATAACATGGTGTAAAAATTATTGAAATCCATTCAGTTACTTATTCTGAACAAACTATATTCAGGTTTCGCATAATATACTAAAAATCGACTACAGTAACAACATCAGAAAAATATATGATATTCTTCAGAATAATACAACTAATTTGCTACCATAGAAAAAAAATCATGAAGATACCTCTAAAAATTTCTTTTTACAATGAAAACCATACTGATATGCATACAATCATTCTGTTTTTTTTGTCAGATTATTCTACAAGCAACATACTAAAGCACTAGTGTTTTAATTTTTTAGTCCAAACAATAGATTTTTTGTGAATAGATAATTGCTTCATCTTTTGCAATAAATTACCAGCGTTGTGTCATCGCGCTTCTCTTTCTTTTCTATGCATTCCGAGAAAGACCGCGCTTTAGGTAATGTAGTCGCTTTAATAAAAAGTTAGTTTTTTGTAGATGTGTGATGTGTGACCCATCCTTATGTACGTTTATCTACGTGAAAATCAGTGAAAAACATTCCTAAATTTGGAGAAAGGAAAAGTAAACGTTTTTTCCCAGAAATCCGACAACAATCACTTATCCTGCAACAGGAATACATAATGCAGACCATCTTATCCCACACATTTCACAAACAAACAAAGGAGCGAACATTTAGAAAGTAATTCGGATCCTAAGCGTATCGTTTTAAGGCACCTTCAAAAAAATCATTAGAGAACGTTTCTCATGGAACTCGTGGCGGTTTGAATAAAATATAGGGGTGGAATAAAGCGAGCATTTTTATCTATTAAACGCATTTGCTGTTACAAATCTTCGCTCTCTCCGGCGGCGAGCGTGCATAAGTGCGTGTGCGCTTGGTGGCGAGCGGAGCGGGGGTGGGAGCGGAAATAGAAAAAAAAATATAGATTTGAGTTTATAAATATTGGCTATTAGAATCTAAACGTATCCGTTCTCAACACACTATGACATACTTACGTTAAAAGTTATCAATTGTCATTGCGGTACGCACACCGCAGTGACATAGAAAACCCCTGTTTTAAAGATGATATTGTAATAGGCTACTGCATACCTACCACGGGCACTTAACGCGATCCACTTTAGGACCTAAACTGAACTGTTCTGCTAATTCGTACCATGACGTCAGTTTAACGATTCAATTTAGGCCGTGCCATCTGGATACCTACCACTAGCTCTTAAAGCTCATTCACTTTCAACGATCCAAATTCCGCTGAGCGTATTGGACGTCACGGTACGACTGTGAACGATGCAGTTTAAGAACCTAAACTGAAATGTCTTGCTTTTGAATCGTTTTTAAATAGATCATGGTAGGCCTCCTGATTGCAGTTAACCCTAGAGTATAAACAAAAAACATACAAATATTGAAGTTCGATTGAAATTGTTTCAAAGATTTTAATACGGTATTTTGCTTTAAATGGGTTCAATCATGGACCTTTTTTTATATTGGTTGTTGTTTTTATTGCTTTTTGCAGAAAGTATTGTACGGATTACTTATACTGTAAGCTGAGAAAGACTCACTACCACATTTTTCTCAGCCGCTCTTTCCACTATAACCTCACTTCCCTCATCCACAAACTCCGCTACCTACCTCACTACAAACACAACTTAAAGGAAATGGCTGCCCCGTCTCTACCGGCTTGCATTTACGACATTACCCCACAAGCTTTATTTTGCACTCCTACTTCTAACTGTGTTGGTCTCACAATAGCTGTCACTGGTCATGATTGTTACCCAGACTTTGTTCAGGCTGACGTTGGAAAAGATTTTACGTCACTTTAAATGTCTGGTTATATCACAGATCTTTTATGAGGTGAGTGTGCTCTGTATTTCGTCCAAATTAGAGGTGAAAATTTTTGAGCATGAGAAAATAATTTGAGAATGAATGAAAATTATTTTTACATGAACCTAAGTGAAAGACGTTTCTTGCTTGCAGGTAAATTGATGTTAACTTCAACAGTTTTATGATGTGAAAACCATGTTACGATGAGCAAGAAAACGTAATGTGTACGCGAACGTGAACGAAGATGGCGTCGTCGAACTTAGATGCGTTCAAGGATATAATTTATCAGCCAAAACTTGACATGGCCATAGAAATATTATAGGCATGACCTTCAAACAGGTAAAGTGCCTTATAGGTTACAAGAAATATGGCTCTGATACTGAAACCATGCCTGCATTGGGTCAGTGGGTTGTCTTAGGGGCGGCTTTGTTGGAGTCGGAGTAAACGCTTAGGGGCACGATGAGAAGCAAAGAAGAAATGTAAAAAAAAATTGTTTAATAAAAGTGTCGGTCGATCTTTCAGCTTGCGTATCCTTAGGGCAGAGGGCTTAGTCAAATTTTTCGGAGATTTTATTTTTCCGGAATTCTAGCAATTTAATGCAGTATCGGGTTAACATTGACCATTGAAACTATTTAGGTTCTGAGAAGCATGGCCCTACGAAGCACTGTTTTCTGCATTGTTATCCCAAAGTGTCACCACTTGAATCTTTGCATGCCACACAAAAAAAGCCACAACTCTTCAAGCTTTCTGTTTCCTTGCTCCTATTGCTTGCAACTTTTTAGGCGTTTCGTTTAAGTGTGTCGCTTTCCGGTGCTAGTTCCGTGCCTTGTGCGGACGCTGCCGAATTATAGATGCTAGATGAGGTATCAGAAGAAGAAGATGGGTAGAGTGTACAAGAAAGCAATTTGCTTGCAGTTCGCAGTACAGTGGAAACAGGTTATAAATCCAAGCACATTTTTTTTTAAGTATGTGTGTTTATTTCTATGTATTTATAATTTCTCATAATATTTGTTTAGTTTTATTACGTGAATTGTTTAAGATTATTAGTATTTTTTTGTCTCCTTTACTCTTTCACATGCTGTCTACTCTTGTCTGTTTATAAATTTGTGTACATAAATGGTAAAAAAAAATAAACACGTAAACGGTTATGAAGAAAAATTTTTTTTAAAGTTTATTTAGAAGTACCGTCTAAATGTAAAAATAGGTAATATTTCAGCTCATCACTATTTTAATGAAGTGTCTTATAAAATATGTGAACTACCTGTGCTCGAAGTAGCTAGTGTAAGATCAATAATATACCTCTATAAATTATATTGAATTTCTTTGTGTATCCTGCACCAACGTCTTAAAATCAATAATTATCGTTTTGCTGTATTTTATTCGTTTCCAGTCACCCTTAAATCCACGTCACAGGTAAAAAGACTCATTCTTTTGACAAACGCCGCGGGAACGAGAAGCGTAGAGGATACAATTTGCGCAGAAGTAAGGTGCCTTCAACTTAGTGCGCATTTCTGATGCAAATCACTAAATAAATGGATACAGAAAGTCTATTTCACACAAGACCATATATCATTGATATTTTAGAATCTCCCGAATTCAGTATACTCGCATCGGCCATTTGCATCTTTTTCTACAATATATATATTTTTAAATACTTTATAAGGTTAACCAAAGCCTTCACCTAATTATTGAACTTGGACACCATTGGAAACCCTCAAAAGGTCTCCCAATCATTTGTTATTATTATACCTTAAACTGTATTAGTGTGTGTGTTTGTGTGTTAGTCCATATATTTTTGAATAAATTTTATTTATTATTATTTTATTACCTTGACATTAGAAAAAGATTTTTTCTCAGTCGACTATTCCTAAAGCCCCTTCAACCTGTACTACTAGTTGTTTGTAGTTTTACATAATTCTAAAGTATTACTACTAAAATAACTCAATCAATTGTTATTATTATACCTTAATATTATAGCAAGATTTTTAAAAATCGCCTTCTGCTAAATCTTTTGCAATCTGCAACTGCTATAACGCTACTTTACTACTATTTATCTGTGGTTTTGCATATAATTCTGTACCAACTTCTAAATAAATATACTCCTCCTTACCACACCCTAGAAGTGAGCCTTCTGTCCCACATTACATAGTGCGGTAACTCGGATACGTGGTTCATTATGTACTGATTTCAGAGTGTTTAGTGTTTGCGCCACGGATCTCGGCGACGTTATTTCTTTGAGCTTTGAGATGGAATTATAAATGCGTTTGTGTGTTTGTTGGTGCTTTGTCGCTCTAAGAGGGTGGTGACTTAGAGTTGTCTTAGTTTGAGATAAATATCTGAGTTATCTTTGACACTCCACCAAGGAGAAAAATAAATGTTATTCGAATTGTGGCTGGTATTTATTTTTAATAGGGATTATAATCTATTTTGCTGCATCATTCCCATAGAAAATGTCTATTTGATTTTTAATTATGTCGTATACATTTTCTTTAAAACGTAATAAGAATGAATCCAATTAATTAATTTCATTCCATAAGCTTTAAAGGAACTGAACTGAAGAAATGCAAAATACAAAATGAGAACTGGAACGAGGCCGAGAAAGACTAGCTGGTTGTAAATAAAAGCAAAAGTATTGCCTTTGCCTCATCACATAAAAAAAAAATAATAAAAAAAAGTCTAATCTGTCTTCTGTAAACACGAATCAAAAGTGGCAATCGCAAGTACACGGAGAGATAAATTAAACTCACTATAGTCTGCGGTCTGCATTTTAATTAATTAAGAGAGGGGCTTCGGAAGGGGGGCGCGGGGGTGTAGGGCTGCCTACCTTTGAAGGAGTCATAAGATATTTTATTGGTTTCTTTTTACACATTCCTAAGGCACAAGCCTTTGGTCAGGCGCAGAAAGCCAACTTTTCAAAATGGCAACTGAGTCTCTATTGGACCAATTCTCAAAACTGCTAATTCTATAAATGACTGATTCTCAAAATTTGATTTTGCTTTATGGTAATGCAGATGTGACTATAATTGAATTAATTAAGCTAAATTGGATCTAGATAGGAATATTTTCAATGTAGAAGAAATATGTCATTAATGCGTAACTTAGCCATCAATATTTTTTTAAAACCACCAATAAGTAAGTATCTTGTGATTATTTAATAATAGAATTAAGATGACACATCATACCTGCTAACACTGAAATTTGAAAACATTGTAAAAGCCGATTATTTTTAAAAGAGCAACCGTGGGGTTTCTTTCCGGGCCTTCTCCATAGGAAACAACCAGAACCGTGCACCTAGCTTCTGACGTTTCATAAGGGCCCATGTAGGCCCAGTCAAGCTTCCCGCGTAACCTATATAGTACTGTACAATAGAAAATCAATAGTGTCTCATTAGCGGAGCTTGACGAGTTAAGTGAATTAAAAAAAAATTTTACACCTATAGAAAACACCGCTAGATTTACATTTATAGATATTATTCAGAAAATACACAGTCATTTTGCTTCTATTGGGCAGTAACAGTTTTTTTTTGGAGTTGGTAACCCTACAAGAGTAGAGCAGCAGTCAGTGTTTACGCACGGAGACACCTCGTGACTTTCCGCCGACATTCGTTTTCTGTCGCCGAGCTTACCGAGAGCCTTACTCCATTAAGAAAATTAATTTTTTGACTTACCCACCGAGCATCTTGTGGTAAAAATGTATAGTGAAACAATTGCCTGTGTTGTATAAATATAGTTAGGTACTTATGTTTACTACATATTGTATTGGTCTATTGATTTTATGGCCGGTAATAATAAATAATAAAGGAAAGTACTTATCTGATGGATAATAAGGGTGTAGGTTGATGGTATTTTTGGTAGTGGCACGTGTGTGGTACGTTGCATGGATGACGTCAATGATGTATAGAGGTCATCTAACTTGAAGTTATAATATTATATAAATAGTACAATATGTATATCTAAGAGAGCCGTGGTGGGCCGGTGGTAAAGGCTCCGATATACGAATTGTAAGTCGTGGGTTCGAATCCAGGCGCACCCTTTACATAATCAGCCTATAATGTTCCCACTGCTGGGACACAGGCCTCCTCTCGGTGAGAGGGAGTGGGCCGTAACCCACCACGCGGGCCAAGTATAGGTTGGTAGATGGCACATGTCTTAAAATTTTTGGTTCTAGGACATGCCGGTTTCCTCACGATGTTTTCCTTCACCGTTTGGAGAGCAACGGTGATGAAATAATTACACAAAGTAAAGCGCCTGTCTGGGTTCGAACCTACGACCTACAACTCGTAAGTCACGGCCGTTACCACTGGGCCAGCACTGCTCTGCAGGCCCTTTATTTTGTGTAAAATAATCTCATCACCACTTCTCTCAAAACGGTGATGGAAAACATCGTGAGGAAACCGGCATGTCCCATAAAAAAAAATCGAAGACATGTGAGATCTATCAACCCGTACTGGCTGGCTGGTTATGGCCCACTCCTTCTTGAAGAGAGGAGGCCTGTGTCCCAGCAGTAAGGCTGATTACGTCAACTTGAAGTTGTCGTGAGTTGACAGTTGTCTTAGTAAGGAGGAAATACAAATACAACAACATTGTAAACAATTTAAAAATGTAATCTAGCCGTGTCACAAATAGTCTGAAGATAAACTAGCTAATTATGAATAGTTTATGAAACGACATTAGAATAAAACCATCTATATCTTCAATACAATACCACCAATAATAAATCTGAAGAGTTTGTTTGAACGCGCTTATCCCTTTAACTACCGCTCGTATTTGACGAAATATATTGCTTTTGATAGCCCAATTCATGAGGAAGGCTATAGGTTATATACCATCACGCTACGACCCTCAAGAATCAAGCAAGAATAAAAAAAGTTAGTACGAACGATAAGTGAAAACGAACTAACAGCGCGGGCAGGCGACGGAATACGACGTGGTGGGTTGGGAGCTGAAATTTCACTCGGACGAAGTCGCGGGTAGAAGCAAACGATATTGAAAAAATGATATTATCCGTGAAATTATACTAGATTTGAAAACTTATTATGATTTCCCGAGGGTCAAAGTTCATAATCAATACCTACCAAATATAGAACGATGCAGTTTTAAATGGTCCTGAATCTCGGTTCAAACCCAGATTTTATTTGAGATTAAATGAAATCTGTAATCTGCAGCGCTTAGTTTGTACTCTTTAGTTCACTGAAATTATGTCACATAACATTAATTATTTGTTTAATAAACTTTACTTTGCTACTGACCATTGTTCTCCAAGCCTTAACCTTCAAAAAATCGCGACATATAATTTACTGACACAACGTTTTTACACATTGCCAACACCAGTGTCTGCCACGCGGCTTCATGCGACAGCAGCCGGCATTCGCTCCCGGATTCATTTCCTTTCAGTGATGGATGGCTCTGTATCTTCAATGAGATTTATAATGGTGTGTCACATTCCTGTGCGTGATGTGAGTTCGAATACAGATTGATGCAAAACTCTAGCAGTTGAGGGTTGAAGTTTAAAGTTTTGTAAAAGGATTAGTTTTGGCATGTGACATTTACGTATATTTTGCTTTAGAGTCAGGTTTGGTAACATATCGGAAATGACTTTGTCTATTTATTATATCATCTACTTTTACAATATTTGTAAAAATGTTAGCAACTTCGAGGTCAAGAGCGGGCCCATTCAGCAATACAAACAAAAAAAAACTTGGTATCGATCACTTAATTTATTTACCTGTTATTGCTTTATTTTTTTAACTAACGGCCCGCCCCAGCTTCGCGCGGATGCTTTTTTTTTTCGAACTTCCTAAGTTTTTTTTCGTAGAAATCTTGTCCTGGCAATACCGAACACAACAAAAAAAAAATCTAATTTGGTGCAGGCATTCGGAAGTTATGCGCGTACAGACATTTCGGCGTTTTTGTTTTATACTATGTAAGGATTATTTTTACTATATTGTGGTATAGTAATTTTTTGTAGGTACATCGTTTTCACATACATAATTAAAGATTACAAACAAAAAAAAAAAACATTTTAAAGGAGTAACGGTGGAGTTTCTTACCTATTCTTCTCCATACGGAACTACCTTTTAGAAGGGGCGACTTAATTCTATTGTTTTTGACGTTCAAGAGTGCCTATTTAAAATAAATGATTGGACTCTGACTTTGATTAAATATGGTAATATGGTAGCATGGTAATGATAACACTTGTTGGCTACTTTTAAAACTATTTTAGGGAGATAGAGCATGAATCGATTAAGGTTTTATCCACCGTGTTTGTGAGGCACAATACTGATAGCATCTGAGATTTACTTGACCGTATTTTTCAATAAATTCTTGTATAAGCATAAACAGCCTATAATGTTCCCACTGCTGGGACACAGGCCTTCTCTCTGTGAGCGGGAGTGGGCTGTAATCTACCCCGCGGGCCCAGTGCGTGTTGGTAGATGTCACATTTCTTCGAATTTTTGGTTCTAGGATATGCCGGTTTCCTCACGATGTTTTCCTTCACCGTTTTGAGAGCTGTTTTGTATTTCTCGTATAGTACGATCAAATTGTAATTTATGTGGTCTATAACAAAGAGTTACATTTGATCTCCCTAAATTTATCATCGATTATTTTTGTTGTAAAGCAGGTAATTTCAATACGACACATAATCGTACATACGTTCGAACACAGATTAATGTTAAATTCTCGTTGTAAAGTGAAGCTTCAGTGAGTGTTTAAAAGGTTTAGATTGTGGTCGTATGTTGTTATTTATGCACAAGTGTGGTGTTTATACCTGACGTAGGTGTCACGGAAAACACTTGGTGATTTACCTCATTAAACATTTGAACTGATTTGGTACAGAGTGGACCTTACTGAAATCGGAAATTACTAGTTTCTCCGTTTACTGATTAATGATTATCGTAGGTTTTCGTCTTATTTAATTCCCATTGAGGGTGTCTAGCACCTCACAGGAAAATATAGCAAAAGAGAAATAAGAATGGGTAGTAAGTTCTTAATCAAACAACAGTAATTTCCAGTCTGCAAATCATAAGGAAAAAATATCTGATCAGATATTTTTTGCTCAGCATTTTACCATCAACCTTTCCTTACTATCTATTATTTTATTTTCTCTATCCATCCAAAATAAAACCCAATCACAAACTTTATCCATAACTGACGCGTCCCACAAACGGGACATAATTACAAAACTTTCAGAAAAAACTGGACTATTCCGTAAGAGACCGCCCGATCTATCATAATGTAATTGAACCACACGAAGAAAGCATTTATGGTCGAAAAGAGACTTCAGCTAGGGGAAAATTTTCCTTAAAAGGTTGCTCATGAGGTCTAGTTTACTTTAGAAGGGCAGGTGTGGAATATACTGTTTGAAAGTTAAGCAAAAGGTATCAAAAGTAACCCTTTTTCTTCTTCGAGGTAACGAAGTGGAGACGACCATACGACAATAAGATAAACTACATATATCTAATGACGTTTTCAGTCTGCATACAAAAATATATCCAATAGTATAAGCTAGACAAAGATTGGCAAAACCCATAACTATTTTATTTTAGATTGTTTTTATTCTGTCGGCGAATTTCTGAACAAAAAATCTTGTCAGTCCTACCACTTCAGAAATGCATTGTAATATTTTTTTTAATTATGTTGCTTTATTGATGTAGTTAATTACGTTATTAGTATATTACTATATGTTGTTACTACATACCTACTTCGTGTATTAAATATTTGCATGCCATCATTACATGGCGGAATGTGTCTTTGCACTACAATTTTATCTATCAACTTTTGTACCTAGCACATTTTATCTATCAACTTTTGTACATAGCACATTTTATTTAACAACTTTTATACCTAGCACATTTTATCTATCAACTTTTGTACCTAGCACATTTTATCTATCAACTTTTGTACCTAGCACATTTTATTTAACAACTTTTATACCTAGCACATTTTATCTAATCTATCAACTTTTGTACCTTGCACATTTTATGCACATACATAATTAATTAATTAATTTTGATGTTAGGATTTATTTGATATTTTCAAAATACTCTTATGAATAAATATTACTAGTATTTTCATTTATTGTCGTTTTGTTTAATCCCATTAAAAATACATTCCGTTAGAACGTTATTCTCTCTTTTAAATTTCAATTATTCGGCAGCCAAATGCGTGTATTCCCGTTCGTCCCATCGACTTCGTCCCCGTCGTGGGACGAACGGGACGCACAAAATTATTTAGTGGGACGAATGGCACTAATCTAAGAACATATTCCCATTTATCCCTCTAAAATCCTGAATGGGACGATCGGAAACAAATCTAATATTATTTTTGTAAATTCCCGTTCGCCCCACGACGGGGACGAAGTCGGTGGGACGAACGGGAATACACGGCCAAATAGGCCTTCACAAGAGATTAGGTCTACTATTTATTCTAGTACAACCAACTCGGCTAGTAAACATACTGCCAAGGCATGACGCTCGCTACACGGGAAGTTAAATTTCCTTGGTTGCTGTAACGAACTCGATTAAAAGAAAAATAATAGGTGCTGGAAGATTAACTTCCTTTCAACATAATAGGGAAATTGGAACTTTATAAGGCAGAGAGCCTCGATAGTAATCTGATTAAAATGTCGATATATCGCTGTGTTTTGATGGCTGTTACTTAGGCTCAGTTTGCTCAGGGTATCCTTACACTGATTAGTAAAAAAATCCAATAACAAAATTCCTGAAACTGCTAAGTATTTATTATTTACATAAAATTATCCTTAAAGAAATTAATTATGTAAGAAGAGAAGAAGTAAAAATTAAGAAAAAAAAAGCAAATTTAACTCATTAAGCTCCGCTAATGAGACACAATTGATTTTGTATTGTATCGTAACACATAGGTTACGCGCGGAGCTTGACCGGTTAAAATTAAATTACCCTTATGTTTTGTCACAAAAAAGACACTTCAAAATTCAACGTTTAAACCTAAAAAAAAGTACTTACTTTACTCCAACGGCGTATTTAAAAGCTAATTTAAAAGCAAATCATTTCCACCTTTTTTATATTATTATTATTTTAAGACTGTTAGCTTTTTAAGGTAAATTACCCTAATTTTTTTGTTACAAAAAAGACACTCTTTCTTAATTCAACGTTTTAGCCAATGAATATTTACAGTACTGCACTCAAAACCTTTCCACTGTCCTAAAGTACCCAAGGCCTAAGCCGGCACGCCACCATTACTTATGCATTAACCCTGGCTAGGCCAGTAAGCGGTCCCTTAGGCCCGGAGGAGCGTTCACATGATTTTATTCCACCACTCGTCTCCTATGAAACTCGTTCGTATTTCGAGAACAACTTTTGACAATCAATCTGTTACGTGAGACCTTAATTGTAATTGCTTTTTGCTCGTGTGTTGTGAACATTGTTGGTGAGTTGTGTCGAGTGAATGAGATGTGTTTGTTGTGGACGTAAATATAGAATTACAGTTGTAATGATACCTGTAATTGGCTTTATGTCTCATAAACAATTGTTATCTTCTGTTAGAGTCGTTGGTTCTCCTATAAATAAATATGCAGGCCTGAGGGATGGAAAACAGTAATTGCATGAAATATTTGATATTACAAAATGATTAGAATGTAAGAAGGAAAATTACATAATTTTTAGCGTTAAATTGCTTTGAAGCAATCATCAGATTTTTTTAACTAACACGAAATTTAGTCTGGCTATCCACACTTTAGTACTACCACGAAATGACATTTGTAAAATCAAACTAAAAATATTATTTCAGCTCGCAATCTAAAATCCAATCTAGTTCTCTTTGATTCGAACAAAAAAAAAACCTTACTCAAACCAGCCAATTACCTAACCGATCCATCTCAAAGAACATCCATCTAAACAGAAGAGCAAAGTAAAATTATAACAAATCAAAAACAAACTGTATCTCCTTGTGCTTGAAAAGATGATTTCCTGTATGTCAAAGAAATCTGCGAGCTAGTTTCCGCCCTGGATTGGATATCGACTGCATCTGAAATGAAACGCTCTTCACCGTATATTTTAAAGGTAAACCCGTTTTACTATGTCAAATGTTGTCAGCAACGATACGAAATGTATTTTTAAAGATGTCGTCTGTGGATTTCTGTGTTTTGCAATTATGGATGTTTTATGATGCAGTGGTTTTTTTATTTTATTATCTTTAGCTTAAAGATAATGAGTATATTTATAAGAAAATCAGTATTAAGGAATACTTATTCACTCAACATATTATTATAACTTGCCTATTTAAAAACAACATAATACAAAGTGACAATAATGTTTTATAGTTGTTACTATTTTATCTTACTTAATATCATGTAAATATTTGCCTGTAAAATATTGAAATCAAAATAAATATTGATTTTATTTCCAACCAGTAAATGAAAAAACCTAAAACACTTTTAATCAAGCAATAATTTCTCGTAGCGCTACGAACTCGTAGCATGCTACGCCGTAGCCGTAGAACGCTACGAAGAAAAATCATAAGACGTTTGAAGGACTCTGCAAATGCAAAAATAAAAAGAAATATATCTTGAGTGGCGGACATCTGAATGTTTTCTTCCGGCGGAATAAATTGAAAAGCTGGTTTTTTACAAGACGGGAGGGAAAGGTAGACCGGGCACTGAATTACTCAGGATCTGGGCCGACCATTGCGGTCGACCCAACCGGTAGACGGTGTAATTCTTGCTAAGAAACTGAGTTATTATATGTGTATGGTAGATAGGTACGTTTTGTGTTATATGAGGTCAGTATTGTTATACGGTTTAAATATATTAGAAATGCTTAAGCAGAGTGAGTGTACAGGTCATTTTGTCTTGAGCATTCTAATATGGTCGCTGTTTCTTTTCCTTCATAATTTGTCTAGACTTATAAAATTGACAGTTGTAATGTTAATTAGGTTTAATTCGGTCAAGTGTGGCCGCCGGTCTCTCACAAAGGATCCTATTTTATGCATTTTTGGCAAAACGCCATAATTCTTGTCTTTGATTATAATTTTAAGTGAACATTTGTGAAGAGATAAAAATGAAGATTATTATTATTATGTTAGGACTTATCAAAATAAAAGATTGTTGAATCAGCAACATGTAATAAAGATAACATAGTTTTTCTCGGCTTAAATTTTTCGTGAAAAGCTTCTTTTCAGAAAATTAATTGTTTGCGTCTAAATGTTTTTTTTTTAGTTTAGGTATATTAGTCGATCGTGATCTAGTTTTTTTAATTTATGTTATAGGTACCGACCATTTTTATTGTCTTTTTGTTTTTAGTAAAGTATCTTGTATTTGTAGAAACTTGTAAATGGCCTTCAGTTGCACATTGTTTAAGAATATTGTTTAAGTTTCCTGAAAAGCATAAAATTAAATAAATAAACATATAAAATGGTTATTTTCCCCGACGGGTTAGCCAGCAGTGTACATAGTACATCGTTTCACCAGTTACAAAAAAAAAAACAAAAAGAACTCCAAAAACAATTATTCAAAACAAAATATCAAAAAGAACTCCAAAAATAATTATTCAAAACAAAATATCAAAAAGAACTCCAAAAATAATTATTCAAAACAAAGCAACGCTGCCCATTTTAACGAACCCTACTCGAAATATACACATATGAAAACTGAAACTATCAAAATCCGCACAAACAATGCAACTGCAAAATAAAAGCCCTTTGATATCAATAGAGACATATTTCAAACGGTAGGAAACGTAATATATAAGTGCTTCCCGGGCGAGCCTTCGAATAAGGGGGAAAAAAACTAGTGCCTTCCGGCCTGTGATTGTGTTACTGTGGGTCTGTGAACGTAAGGATGTCGGTGCTGTTTTGATTCAGGTTACTGTGCCGTTGTTGATATTTTCAAACTCAAACTCAAAGCATTTATTTCAGTTAAACCATTTACAGTCACTTTTGAATTGTCAAATAGTCGGTCAGTTAGTCAGAAAGTTGAAGTTAGTTGCCCATTCCAAAACTTACATCTCTATGGAGAAGAACGGGCAAGAAACTCCAAGGACAGTTTTAAATCAAGATATTACAAAATCCTGGGTACATTATTCTTGTTGCTTCTATATGTGAGAACAATGTAAAAAAAAAAACATATGAAGAAACAATTCAAAAATTAAGATTAAAAATAAGCCCTGGCAGTAAATTTGTATTATTTAAATTGCTGATGATGTGATAGGGTAACGTTTTGTGTCTTTGGTGATATCAAAGACTGACGTAGTCGTGGTGAGTTCCACATTATGATACCGATACAACATAAAAAATATGCCCGTTTTGCCGAAAGAATTAGGCAGAGGTTTACACCCACATTTATACGGGTGTGTAATATAAGGCATAATAACAGATAATATAAAATCATTTGAAATAACGTTCACATGATATAATTTTCATAAGCTATAAAAACAAGCAGTGCGCCCAGCAGTGGTGGCGGTGGAGGAGCAGTGGTGGCCCAGTGGTATCGGCCGCGACTTACGAGTTGTAGGTCGTAGGTTCGAACCCAGACAGGCGCTTTACTTTGTGTAAATTATATCATCACCACTGCTCTCAAAACGGTGAAGGAAAACATCGTGAGGAAACCGGCATGTCCTAGAACCAAAAATTCGACGAAATGTGACATCTACCAACCCGCACTGGGCCCGCGTGGTAGATTACGGCCCACTCCCTCTCACTGAGAGGAGGCCTGTGTCCCAGCAGTGGGAACATTATAGGCTGATTATGTATAAAAACAAATACACTAATTTCAAAAATTCATTTTATCATTTCATCGTTGTACTAAAAAAAAAGTATATTAAATGAAATTATATGACCCTTGTGACCACCCCTATTACCCCTCTTCCCAGCTACGTAACCTTTTGGGACACCCTGTATACGCAAGACAAGTTAACAAAAAAAAAATCCTTCTTAAATACAAAATTTCTCTACACATCTACACTTACGCATCATCTCACTGTAGCATATGAAAATCAAAACATCAACACAGTGACAAGAATCAGTTTCACTGTTGACTGGCTCCCTACGAGGGGCATTAGCCCTCAGACAGCCGGTCATTTGCACCGCCCTGCCCTGCGGAGGATTGCATATCACTGTCGCTTGGCTTATTACACCAATTATGGCGCACTCCTGTTAGAATGTTTCTGAAGGATTGGCATTAGTCTTTGGACTTTGAAATTGTAATAGTATGAGGGTAGTTTGATGGGAGATGTACTTTTGTGATGTAGAAGATGTCTGGTTTGATTTTTCATAGTGTCTACTGTCTCTGCTAGTTTACATTTAAGGGTTAAATTGCGTTTGGTGGTCGATGGCAGCTAAACGTGCCGTCCACGAGGTCATTATTAGATAGGTACTAAGTAGAGAGATGGTAGGCATTTTTTGGTTTAATTAGTTAACACGTTGACTGCCAGACAACAGACACAATAGAAAATCTATTGTTCGTGGTCCGGTGACCGCGTTGGCAGTCAATGCCTTAATAAGTGATTATTAACCGAAATATTTATAAAAAAAATATCTTCCGTATTATTCTGGAGTGAAATGGGTGCCTGTACAATGTATATGTAAACCCACCCACTTCATGTGAAATTATATTATTAATATTCCTCAACTCATTCCTCAACTCATTCCTGACACTAAACTTATAGTCGGTGGGATATAATAACAACAACAGGAAATAAGTTATTTTAAATGTAATTAATGTTTTCTAATAAAACTTTTTCCAACGAAAACCAACAAGCTAGAAAATCCAAAAGCGCCACTTGGAAACTTGTATCATTGTTGCTCGCACAAGTTCGCGAAACATTTTGCAGCTAACTTAATTAGGAGTTAAAAACTTGTTTTAATTTTTACTTGATAGTACTTGAAAGTTTGTATTGCAAAACGACTTTTGTGTGCCTTTTTGGCCGTTTACGCTTTTTTTCGGACGATAACTCGTTTGAAAATTGTAAATATGCTTTGAAAGTTCGTTCGTTAGTTCAAAAGCGGCTTTCACGTTATCTGCTAAAGTGCAATTTATTCGTTTTCTCATAACAAAACCTTCCTCTTTTTTGGAGTCCAATAAAATTTGTAACTCTTTCTCCTATTCCTCAAACAAAAGAATACAGTTATATTACTCGTGTGTGCCCAAAAAGTAGGTAGCAAATAAAACTTTTTTTGCCTGTCGCATTTATATGACATCGCATAACAACTTCATTTTTATTTGACGCATATATCCGCCAGCGGCATTTGTGGGGTTCACCAATTCACCTTTTGCCATACCTTCTCGTATAGACGAAAATGGCTGCACAGTCCCTACCCTTACTTTATAGTTCAGAATAGTGTAATAAAGGGATAGAGTGTAGTTTTGTAAGAAGGAAAAGTGGGGTAGTTTTACTGAAGATGCTTTCGCGTGGAGTTAATGCAATTATATTGGTTATTAACTCGGGGTGTAATGTAAACATCGGTCACTGTCGTAATTTACAGGCAGACTGTTTACATTAAGATTGAACGGAACATAATTGTAACAACCATAGACTTATAAAAAAAGATGGACTCCGCACCACGCATATCGAAAGTGAAGCACCGTACCGATCTATGTGTGCGTGATTGACGATTGACGCTATCGTGTCACGTAATGGCGGCTGGTCAGCAATGTCGGCATACTATGATGTAAAGTGAGCGTGAGGCCGTGTTTGTACAAGCGGTCCCGTGTTTGTACAATACTTACTGTGCTTCACTTTCGATATGCGTGGCGCGGAGTCTATCTTTTTTATAAGTCTATGGTGTCAACATAAAACTTGCGTGCATTATTTTTTAATTGAAATTAATAATAATTAACCTACCTTTTACCTTACTTTAAACCTTTTTTATTGGATGTGTTATTTTTGTTTATTAATAATAATTTCTATGGAATCAAAATCATTGGCAACACAATATTGATTCATGTGCAATTCTCCAAACTCCTAACAATTATCAACAAAACTAAACATCCACTGTGTCATTAAAATAAATCCATGTCCAAACAAAAACTTCTAGTTGAAGTCTAAACTAAAATATGAGTGTATAAACACATGTCGTACCCCTCTGCAATAGTTCGTTTGGTTAGATATCCCCCAATGGCACATTAGTGCAATTATATGAGGATTGGACCTCTGAACCGTGTTGAACAAATACACGAAAATAAAATAGAAGGAATTATTTTTGGATAATTAAACTACTTGTTGTTTATGATTTAAGTAATATAATATAATATAATATTGGATATTTCACACAACGCCATATAGTCCCAAGCTAAGCAACTTAATGCTTGTGTTATGGTAACGAGATGGCTGATAAACTACTTATATACATTTTTTTTTTTTTTGTAAATACATACATAATATAGATAAAAACACCCAGACCCGAAACAAATACTTGTAGGTCGTACAAATATTTGTTCCGTGCGGGAACCGAACCCGCGACCTGCTGCGCAGTAGTCAATCGCTCAACCACTGCGCCAACCGTGTCGTCAGAAACAAGTTGTATTGTTGAATTTCCTCTCACGGTTCAGTAATTAAAAAAAAAAAACAAATCTAATCTCTGGGTGTACAGGAGCGTAATAGTAATCTTTACGCTTACAGACTAGTGAAAATTGGTATTTTAAAACCTAAGAATCGTTACGACAAATAGAGACGTCGGAATAGAAGAAGACATAATGCGCAGACTCCAAATAATTTGGGACAAGGGCGATTTTGGTGATGATGATGAAATCTCCATTTACCTGGACAATGCCTCCATTTGCCTGGACATCTGAGGGCTGGCCTATTTTTTGGCCATAACTTCAGCATTGCCATTCAACGTGGCTATGCCAGCCTTTTGGGCACTTTTCCTGTTGACAGCAATGCGGACGAATTATTTGATGCCCTTTGATTATTCCCTCATCTTTTTACATACTTGTACATACTATAATATTATTATTATTATTTTAAGACTGTTTTTTTTTCCTTCAGCCTGTACTGTCCCACTGCTGGGCAAAGGCCTCCCCCATTTTCTTCCACATTTCCATAAGCTGTGCTTTAAGACTGTAAGTTTTTAAAATGATGTAAATACAAATACATAATAAACATCACTTTGAACAGTTTGAACACTGCTCGTACACACGGCTACACATCAAGCTATACATTTCCAGTTTTAGCTGACCACGCATTGTTTAGGTTTTTCATACAATCAGAAGTCAGCTTATACTGGTTATGTATAGCTTAATGAGTAGCCGTGTGTACCTTCCATAAAACACTGCAATAAACAAAAAATGCACAACAAAACAAAAATAAAAACTTCACCACTTCATTATTCAGCCTCAAATCGTAGGTGTAACCGCGTGGAATTTTATCATGGATGCCATGTCGGTCAGTCCGAGCTATCCGTGCCTCATACGGTTACACGAAGATTTAATTGTTGCGAACGGACGTGACGGCCGGGCGAAACGTGGCCATCGGAAAAACTCGCTCGATTCCCTGTAGTTTACCGTTCAGTCCGCTGTATTGTTTATAAGTAAGTTTTTATCGAATTTTTCTATTTGATTTTAAAGTTGGACGTTAGTTCGGGATTGGTTTTTGGGTATGTATTGTTCTAAGTAATTCATTAAGTTGGATTTACTGAGTAAGGATTCATTTTAGTGTGCGCTAAAACTTGAAAATAACCAAAATAAATCTCAGTAATAAACGCAAATGTGGATTCTGACTGGACTTAAAACTCAATTGTAAAAGCTTGCTTTCATTTTATTTAAAAAAATATGCTAAGACAAGGTCATTACTGGGATTATTTGAAAAAAATATCTACCACACCGTGACAAAAGTTAAAAATAAAAACTTATCTTGTTTCGTTATTTATTTCCAAGAAATTAACTAAGTGTTGACCCCTAAGAGTGTCTGAGGGCGAGAAGAAAAAACTTATGTCTTCATAAATTTGATTTAAGGGTAGAAATATAACGTGGGTCTTGAGTAATTCTTTATCTTGGGCTTCAGATACACGAAATAGAGTGAATTCGTACTACGCTACTATTTATCTATATTACGGTGTTACTATTTTATAGAGTTACTGTGTTCATGTCTTTATTCTTTGTCTGTGTAAGAAATACATCAGAATGTTCTTCAGTCATTTTGTTGTAAGTTAGGCTTTGGATATGTGGGGGTTCTTGATCTATACTAATATAATAAAGAGGTAAAATTTTGTGAGTTCGTATCTAGGAGTAATTTTTGGAACTACTGATCTCATTCCGAAAATTCTTTCACTTTTGGGAAGCCAATATTGCCAATTATCATAGGATGTAAAAACAAGAAATTTCACGCGGACGAAGCTGTGTGGATAATAACATTTTTGCTTATAAGAATACAAATTACCTACTGTCGAATTAGCACTGTGCAGCAACAAATTGAGAATGACGGTTTGTAGTTCATGACTGTTGCTGACCAAAACATCAGTTTTGGATGAAGGTTTAAAAAAACAACCATTTTCACTAACAAAACCATTCCAATTAAAGACATACTTATGGAATAAGAAGGTAGAAAAGAACGACATTTCAGAGGCTTTGTTGTTCTTCGTACAGAACCGTTTCTTATATTGATAATCCAACACCAAAGGCTTACTGGTACACTTGCAAATTTGCATAATATGTTTTTTTCTGTTGGGAATTCGCAGGAACTTAATATGCGAATTGACAATTCCAGAAATACGTACCTATTAAATTGGGTATGCAAAAATGTACACTAGAAACTACATTTACCAATTATTTTTGAGTAATAATGATAAGAAAAGAAACAGCAATAAAGGCTATTTTATTTATTTTTATTTATTTATTATATTTTATTCAGTAAGGCGAGTAAATTCGTGCGAATCAACCAATAAGCCAAGGCGACGAACTCGAGAAAGAAATCGCGGCTAAGAAAATCCCACACAGCTAATTACAACCAAATCAATCTACATTTTTTCACCACCGCAGCCACAAAGCCTTGTAACGCAATATAAACTAAAATAAAAGCCGTTTAGGGACATGCGAAATGCTCCAAGTAGTGCTCAAGCGAATTTACGATTGCTCGCATCTTACTTTGGCCGGTATAATTAAACCTACCCAAGTACATTAATATCAATTATGGTAATCCGGCCAGAGTGGATCCAACTGCCGACCTTATTCGGGGATCCCAGATCTTAGTTTGTGGTACAAGATTTTAATATAGCGATTTGATTGTGCAGGCTTTTTGGTTTTTGTTGATGTGATTTTGGGTTTGAAGGCTGTGTTGTAGGAGTTATGTATTCTATGTACTTGTTAGTGTTTAATTGGCTGACGATGGCTTGAATTTGTCCCTAGTCTTTCGTTTAGTTGGTCTCAGTGTCCTTATATTAAATCTTAAAAATGTAATTAGTGTCTCTTGATGCCTAATGATTTCCAAATTACTGTACCTACTACTACCTACCAATTTAAGGTAGCAAAAACGGGAAAAATAGTTAAGTCGTTTTAATTTTTCATGAATAAAAAGAAATGAAAAATGTCTATTTGGCACAGTAGGCATGCTAGGAACACATCTGAACAAAATTAAAACCTAACATAAAATAAAAATATAAGATTATGTGTGCCTCCCAAAAAAAGTACTATGGTGTTTTATTACTATGGTGTTACTATGGTGTTTTATGGTGGTTTTTTATGGTGTTTTGTAATTTAAATTTTGAATTTAATTTAAATTTAATTGTAATTTGATTTAATTGTAATTTAATTTAATTTTAGTATTGTGATTATAATATAATAATTGTTATGGGTTAATACCTGAAATAAACGAATAATAAATAATAATAAATAAATAATTACGATGAAAGCCCGTATAGTAACAGACCTTCGAATTGCAACCTTATTTAAATATCATTAAAGTTTACTTTCAACTTGCAAATAAGCTACAACCCACCACGTATTATACTGATAAACAAGAAAACTAAGTTCGGACCACAAAGCAGGTGGAAGCCAGAAAACCGCCTCTCTCGAAGTAAACGTGCTCCATTTATGAGAAGCCTAAAAACTTACATGTTAAACAGAATGTTGCTAATATTGGAAATAGTTTGCTACAATATTGTGTTTTAAATATTATTATTATTATTGCCTGCAATAATCAATATTTAAATGGGACTATAACGTTATTTTTGTTTAATTTTGCGCTGCCTACTACTCCTTCGTGGCGTGAATACATACGTGATGTTCTTTTATGATAATCATCGAAGACGGGAGTGCATTCAAATATATAAATAATATACTTCATCATCATCATTTCAGCCGAAAGACGTCCACTGCATAGCCTCCCCCAAGCACTTCCACTTCGACCGGTTCTGTGCTTCTCGCATCCAACGGGTTCCTGCGACCTTCAAAGGTCGTCGGTTCTCATTCCAACGCTACGTCTTTCGGTACGCGGTCGCCACTCCAGAACTTTTCGGCCCCATCGGCCATCTGTTCTGCGATGATCCAATTCTTCTCATTATTCTTCTTATTATTCTTTTTTGATTTGATATTCTTGCAAACAGCAAAAATATCTTGAAAAATATCATACAATTACATTTATATACTAAACTGAGACACTATTCAAGATGTGATCATGCAATGTAATCATTTCATAGACAATTAATAAACATAATAAAAAATAACTAACTAGGGGCTTGTGGCTAAGTAATATCAGCCGCACGGGTCGATCGATCAGGTTAAGCTACGCTTCCCGCGTATGGTCCGTGTATGGGTGACCACCTTTACATACCAGTCCCCTCCGTGCCTCGGAAAGCACGTTAAGCCGTTGGCCCCGGCTGTCATTCGTGGATCTTTGACAGTCGTTACGGGTCGTCAGATGCCCGAAAATCTGACAACCAGACTTACCAAGGGGTATCGTAAAACCCAGTAAATGGGTTGTGGAGGTCAGATAGGCAGTCACTCCATGTAAAATACTGGTATTCAGCTGCATCTGGTTAGACTGGAAGCCGACCACAACATAGTTGAGAAAAGGCTAGGCAGATGATGATGAATAAAAAAATAACTAAATATTAGCTTCCAATGAATTATCTTTTGTTACGTACGCTTCATTAGTGCTAAAACTAATCGCCTTCAACCCAGACCTACAAACAGCCATTTAAACCGGTACAAAGGTAGAATCGTTTCGAAAATTCTCATCCAAAGAAACGTTACCTTCAGGGCTTTAGCGGGTCTTTTATGTAGCAATCACAGGCGTTCGACAAACTTTACGTTCCTTTTGAATACGTACAATTACGGCCAATAACTCGTTGTGAAATTTATTTTGAGTAGTGCCGTTAAAGTATCGATTTGGTGATAGTATCAATTTGGGAGTTTATCAATACTTTTTAGCCAAACAAACAATCGGATGTCTAGATGAAAATAACCTTTCAGTGTATTATTAACTGAAGAATATAAAACAAATTGACAATGGTGCAGTGCAATTTAGTTCCGTAGGTACGCAAAATACGCGCATTGACCTAGAGTTGCGGACACCAGCCAGTATTACCTATTAACTAAGTAATTTAGTTAAAATTTGTAAAGGGTTTTGTGCCAATTACACAAAACAAAAACAGCCAAAGTAATATCTATTAAATTTTTCAAAGTAACAGTCTATTTTATGAAGAGAAAAGGACTGCCACAGAAAGTTTTATTTAACTAAAGAACGCGATAATTTAACTTAGGTTTGTTTATACAGTATATCATTTTTTTTTTCGTTTTACTGACGCCAACACATCAAGGTAAACGAAACTGTCAAATTTTCTAAATCAATTTTGAACCTAATGCTTTAGCGATAAAATTGAAAATCTATTAAAGAAATTTTACAGATTGTAGTAGTTTGACGTGTTGGCGTCTGTACATCCCTCATAAAAAATATATAGGGCTATGAGAAACTCAACGTTCTACAAAAACCCTATTTATAAACAGTCTTTGAATTCAACATTAGTTTATCGATTCGATTTTTCAAGCGAACATCACTACTCATAGTCACTTCGCGGGAATAGGAGTAAGTATTGCCGTACCTACGCATTTTCCGTAAAGACTTTTATGAGAGCAATGAAACGCCGCAAGATTTCAGAGTTATGGTTCATTTTCTGCCGCGTCCCGAATCATTTGGCAAGGTACAGTCAGCACTTCTTCAATGAAGATGATAATTTGATGGCATCCGTCGTTTTAAAATAAAATAAAAATTAAATAAATAAAAAGTAAAGTTAATAATAGTAATTATTAAATTTATTTAAATGCGCCGAGGATATCAATGTTTTTCGGTACAGAGATTTTAATAAATTGTGACTGAAACAGTCATATTTCGTTTTTGTTTGTTTGTTTCTGAGAATTATATGCTAAGAAGAATAGCATAATTTTCATGAATATAAACCTAACCGCACTGGACGCGCGTGGTGGATTATGGCCCACTCCCTCTCGCCGAGAGGAGGCCTGTGTCCCAGCAGTGGGAACTTTATAGGCTGATTATGCTATATCTCCCGAAATGTTGTAATTACTGCCTATTTGATTATTTATTTTCTCGCGTCTCTACTTTTGAACGTGAAAATCTCTCAATAATCGAGAAAATAAGTGAGGGTGCAGTGACAAAATAAAAAAAAGGATCTAAAAAACTGAAGGAAACAAAAGGGTAGTTACAAAAGACCACGACACGTCTTTCTTGAAGTTAAGTTGTTTCAAGCAATAGAATACTCGTAAGTTACAAAACCCAAAATTGTTTAAGCCAGCCAGTTTGAAATCATTGCTCAACGTATTCAAGAAAAGAACATCAGAATCTCAAACTGCAATCGTGTAAGTAGTAAAAAGTTACTTCGGCTACTTTAAAGTACCATTAGCTAATCCGTTGTCAAAGTAGGCTTTACAACTTGTGCAGTGCATAGGCAGTTCAGAGGACATGGATTTCTTTTATTCAGATAAGATTGAAAGTTTATTTTTAGTCTCAGTTTAATGTTCAGTGATCAAATCTTACTTTAATGGTTGACTATTGCGTTTCATTCTCAGGTTTATTGAGTGATATTTACCACATTATATTTAATGATGTCTTAGTGGCAAAATTCATAAACCATCTTCTTCGGTACGATTCTTTTTATCTGCTAATTCTGTACAAAAATGACTTAAATCCTAACGGAAACCAATTATCGTACTGAGTTAATTGGGGATTGCATCGAGTCAACGATATCTGAGGGGCAATTCTCGTAATTTTAAGAACGCTCACAGTCTGATCTCAGTCTCAATCTGTCAAAAATACCTCTAATTTCCCTACATTTTAACAAGTTTTTGACATTTGTTTGTCGCCGAGATGAGACTGCGACTAGATTTTGAACGTTTTAAATTAGGAGAATTGGCCTTCAGTTCTCGTTAACCAGTGTCCCACGTAGAGTTATCAAGTTAACAGGCAGTCCTGTTAACTTGATAACCTTATGTTGCTTTTGACAACACCCTTTGCATTCTACCCATTAAGATGTAGGTTCAGTGAGATATCTCGTATCTTGATATAGGATTTGGGAAGAGAGGAATTATCACACTAATATTATAAAGGCGAAAGGTTGTGAGTATCTGTGTGTGTGTGTGTGTGTGTGTGTGTGTGTGTGTGTGTGTGTGTGTGTGTGTGTGTGTGTGTGTGTGTGTGTGTGTGTGTGTGTGTGTGTGTGTGTGTGTGGGTGTGGGTGTGGGTGTGTGATAAAATTTTGTAGGGAGGTAGCCGACATCCTGGATTAACATATAGGCTACATTCTATTCCGATATTCCCACGGAATCGATACTTATGCGGGTGATACCGCGGGACGCAGCTAGTTCACTATAATAACGTATGATAATTTTCCTGGTGATCTGTAATACAGGTTTTACCTAAAACAGACACCAGTCTCTTTGTAGTGAAAATTGGCTTTGTACTATTTATGATGATGATCAGAGAAATAAATAAATGAATTATTATAATGATTTTTTGATGAAGGGATAGATTAGTGTATTAGTAAGTTATGTTATTAATGGACTTAGTGACCTCTAAAATAAAGTTTGTTTAGGTTGTGAGAAGTTGATGCTTCACAAAAAAATATATTGTCACCCTTAAAGGCTCCCACAGACAAGCGTAACGCGACACTAGTAAAACAATTTCTATGTAAACTCCGTGGAATGTGTTCTACCAGAATCGCATCGCACCGTCGCGTCGCGCCTGCCTGATCGAGCCCTAAAATTGCAGTGACAAATGATAAATGATTTATTTTCTGTACGTAGGTTTGTACAAACACCTTTTTTCATATTTTTTTAAACTAAATGAGGTCGGCGTTTCCTTTTTGATTATTCTGAGAAGAAAGGCCGAAACAAACTCAAGAGGTCACAGTCCCTTTTAAAGTCCAGACAAAATCTTGGTCAGTGTTGAACATGTGTTTTACGAATGTATCCTATAATTTGCTATAGCTTTTAAAAACTTTTCAAACTCCCATCCAATATCCTACAGCACATAATTACGTCAACCTTCCGAACACAGCCGAATCTTTATTAACACTAAAATGTTTACGTGGAAAATTATTTTACGCCAAGCGAGGTGTGTTTAAAAACAAAAACCGGTCAAGTGCGAGTCGGACTCGCGCACCGAGGGTTCCGTACAAATTTATACATACATACATATAATACATAGTTACTACATACATATAATACATAGTTTATCACGGGAAAAAAATTGTAATGTAACTATGAATGTTCGGTTTTCGGATTTTTTCCTTTGCTTGTGCTATAATTATGACATTGCTTCTTGCCAAATTTCATGATTCTCGATCATCAGGAAGTACCCTAAAGGTTTTGATTCTTAGATTATTTTGACACTTGTAAGGCAAGTGTCAAAATATGCGGCATAAACGGAACATAACCGCCTGTACCTATCTTTTGATTGCCTTGACTTAGTAGTTTGATTTTTCACTGCTTCAAGGGATTGCAGCCCTGAGTATTTGATATTAATTTCAACTTGACAACTCCATGCGTTCCTGACAAAAAGGGTCTTGACGGACTGTCAACGAAATGATCATAAAAGGGTTCCGTTTCTCCTTTTGAGGTACGGAACCCTAAAAATATAGCAAAAACGCCGCCTGGGTACGGATAGCCGGAAATAAAAAGGTCGTCACTGTAAAGCTGGATGTCTGCTAATAAAGGAAGCGGGAATCAGACTGTGTTGCACAGAAAGAACGGTTTTATTATTATGTCGCTAATGTTGGAGTTATATTACATATTTTTTTCGCCGAGGTGCGCAAGGTAGGATATTGTTTTTGTCGTGCGACGATGTAATTTTTATTATGACATGTAAGTGCTGTTTTATGGATGTGTCGGTAACATTTTTTTGTGAAAGCAGGCGTGTCGGTTCTAAGGGGTTCTTTAATACCAGTAAAGATTGAACAAAACTTTCTTCAACCTTTATTGGTGTTAAAGTAAAACTATAAGATGGGTCTGAGTGAAATGTTATGATTATGATAGATGTTACAAATTAAAGAAAAATAAAGCAATAATCTACAATATTAGAAGTAAGAAGTATGTATGTGCTTAAATATGTAAGTATCCTAAATGCTGGATGGGTGACCATCTTTACATACCGAGACCCCTCCATGCCTCGGAAAGCACTTTAAGCGGTTGGTCCCGGCTGTCAATCGTGGATCTTTGACAGTCGTTACGGGTAGTCAGAAGCCCAAAAGTCTGACTTACCAGTCATACCTCCACAACCCAGTTACTGGGTAATACGATACCCAGGGGGGTATCGAATGGTATCCAGCTACATACGGTTACACTGGAAGCGGACCCCAACATAGTTTGGAAAAGTTTAGGCAGATGATGACTCTTACACACGGTGTCTACATCTATTCTTATCTACTTTCCTATCACAGGTATGCTGGACGAGATTGTTCAGAAATAAGCATCACTTTTTTACGTATTTTTCTATTATTGTCTGTTTACATGTATGTACCTACGTAAATAGTCAATCAAATAAAGTAAAACTATGTAATGTCCGCCGTCATCAACCCTTTAAAACTATGAGTCCAGCCTACTTTCAAAACTTCCGACCTAAAACCTAGTTCCCAGAATATCTGACCAACGTTACCTATCAAATTATGAGCAGTGACGTCACCCAACACTAAAATATGTGTCTTTAATCCACTAAATTCAACCTCGTGATGCTGTAGATTTCTGCTAGGGAATTTACGAATTTCAGTCCTCTCTGAAAATTTGCTTAGCGGGCCTTATAATAGAATCATGGCCGATCTTACTGCGTCCAGACAAAATTGTTTTGACCTGGCTGGCTCGTATCTGGGTGGATTTTGCGGGAATATATTTGGAGAGTTTTAAGCTTTCTTGGTTTAACTAGTTTTATTGTTTATTTGTGCATAGGCTACTGTGCTAGGCTACTGTGGCGGAAAAACGGTTGCTAGTTTGTTTTATTCAAATTTTGTTAACCCTTTGTCTTACCATGTGTATATTTCTTTTTAAATAAGACGAAAGTAATAAAAAAAGAAAATACATTTATTTAGCATAGACTAAAATACACACAATACACCAGATACATACATCAGATAGCAACAAATAAACATCAAATAGAAAGTGTAAAATCCGATGTAAGAAATTTGCAGGAAAGTATGCGTCACAGCTGCACCAAAAAGGCCCAGTAAAAATAATTAAATTTCTTTCTAAAATATTAAGGGGTTTATTTACAAACGATGATTGAAGTTAAGTGACGTTTAAACGTCAAAAATGTATGGTTAAACGTCTGTATGCTTAATTTTAAGGAACGTTTATGAATACTGTTTATGAATATGGTTACTGTTCATTTAACATAGAAAACATCACGCCTGTAATCCCCGATGGATTAAGCAGAGGTGTACTTGGAGTACACCCGCATTTCTTTCTTTTTCTTCATTTGGGGCGAGCATATCCATATAGTATGAAAATAATAAACTACTACAGAAATACGTCTCACTGGCTGAAAATTCTATACTATTTTCTACTCAATTTCAAATCCCAACAGCAATTACCTTCAACCTCACTCAATATTCTTAAAAGAACACACAAGCATATACCTAAAATTTCTCCACTTAATGCATTCTTCGAAACTTAGATAGTAGCAGTACAGTTACCCGATAAAGTTAAAACGCTTGAGTGAGCGAACAAAATTGATTCCGCACGGGACCTCCACAATCCGGTCGGATATATTGTGTTAAATCACATGTACTGAGGTACTGTTGGATGTAAATAAAACGGGCATACTGGATTTTTAAGTACACAATATTGTATGCAATGCTGTTTTATTGACTGTTGAAGATGTTCCGATTTAGAATAGTATTGGTATTTGATTACTGTTGCAGTTGTGGAGGGTTATGAAATACGTTTTGTTTATTTCATATTGTAAATCTTTGTGGGTACGTATTGTTTTAGACGGCCAGATCTATAACACCACGCCGGTTTCTCCCTGAAGAGTTAAGTAGGGTTGACCCAAGTATACCCACATTTTGCCAGTTATGTTAAAGTCCTATGTAAAAGAGGGCGAGCCTATTGGCAACAACCGGGCATAAATCCAGACTCCTTACTGAAAAATTCATAATGAAAAAACCCAATAACACTTTGCCCAACCAGAGAATTGAACCCAGGACCTCATGCTCATCAGTATCACTTACGAGCACTAGAGCAATGAGGCAGTCAGAAAGGCAGATTTTCCCTTCCAAATCAAAGTTTATACTGGCTCTATTTGTGTCCGAGAGCTCATAAAATTCTATTATAAGTACTGTTATAAATATAATTTACTTGTATTCAATTGTGTGCTATGTATGTAGGTTCTATTAAAACAAATATTAAAAATGGCTGACTGAATCACAGTAATATGTTTTCAATTTGAATTGAGTTTTTCAGAAAAAGTCTTTAAGGTTTTTTTTGCGACAATTTTATATTCACTGCAATAAATCTGTATAAGCATAACGAAATTAATCAAGTGATCGTGAGTACTATAAAGCTCTTAAATCGGCTTTATTTAAATTTATTGACGATTTCATATACGACTGTGAACGTAAAATACACGATATTTATCTCACTGAACGAAGCTTTTAAATGTAGTATTATTTCGAAAATATAGTGTATTAAGTCTGTGATATATTAATCCTTTTGTGTGAAAAATAATCATGCTGTAACTAGGTGGACTGTTCAGCAAGGAGTACGATGCAGACCTCATTAAAATTAAGCTCTCCACTCGATAGGTCCACAAAATAATTTTCAAAAATCAGTTCATGTCAATACTAATATTTGTAGAGGTCAAAATTGTGAGTTTCTGTGTCATTGGTAATACCCGTAATTAAAAACGTTCAAAAATCTAGTTGCGATCTCATCTCAGCGACAATCAATGTTGGGAAATTAGAGGTATTTTTGACAGAGTGAAACTGAGATCAGACTGTGAACTTTCTACAAATTACGAGAATTGCCCCCCTGATCTGATTCACTTTTTTTTTTCACTAATGGGAAGCTACAGTGTTGCCGAGTGTTATAGGATATAGGCTGTTTCATACATTTTGGTCAAGTAGGTATTGAACTTTTGTACGAAAAAGCAGAACTTTTTCGTGATTTCAGAGTTGGTCCCATAGTGAAAGCTGTTTATAATCATGGGTAGAACACCCTGTAAAAATTTGGATGTTAAAACAAGAAATTGTTTTTAATAACCGAACAACACTGTAGTGCAAGTAAACTAAACAGCAGAGCGTATCATCTGGCGTATCGGTCGGTGCGAAGATGCAATTGTCCCGGCTGGCGTGCCCACTAACAAGGTTGGCCTTCATTACTACATGCCATGTTAACGTGCGCCTATGTGTATCACATGTGACGTATGTTTATTGACGTCGCGTTTCAGTGTAATTATTATGCGGTGTGTTTTATTGCAATCGAGTGTAATGTACAATTAAGTGGGAATGTATATCGATTTAATTGTTTACTTAAACGTGTGCATGCATACGATACGTTTATTAAATTCTGTTTTTAAATTATTTTGTATTAAAACGTTTTGATGAGTGTTTATGTGGATGAGCTTAATGTTGTGCTTAAATGTGTTGAATAGACTTTTATAAGTGTTGTTTACTGCCATTCAGATTAAAGGATTTTTGCGAATGTTACGTTAGAATAAACACTGTGAAGATGGTTTGTTTAAGTTATAACCCGTAGTGAGGTTTATAAATTTTTTCTTCAGAGGCTTTAGCCCTTTCCTTAAATTTAATTTAAGCGTGATTGTTGTCCCATGATCATACCTATTCTTCCGATATTGAACATTATGGTTTATGTAATTCTGGAGTAGTAAACGTCTACGTAAAACAGAACCATACTGTTTATCAAGAAGCACTAAAAGCATACCGGCATTTATTTGCGAAAACAAACAGTAATATCTCATAGTACGCCATCGGATCTCAGGACCACGTTTCGGCACCATTCGGCACCACGTTTCTGAAACCACGGAACGCGATTAAGTCCACTCTAACACAACGCTATTACAACAAACTATAGAACCGAAGCGAGCCGGCTTCGTCCGCTCTAAACCGGTTAAGACCGCTCTAGACCGGTTCTGTCCAGAAATGTTCTTTACTACTTGTTAATGTAATCGGGCGCCACAAATTCAATCGGCTCTCGTACGGGGAATTTTTTTAATTGGATTTTTATGTCGCGCTAGATTTTAATGATGTTAATGGTGATCGGGGTAATAAAAATATCGGGGTAAATTCAGCGGGATTTTATGGCGTTGTCTGTTGAAAATTCACGAGAATATGTTACATGAAGTTGTATCCCTTATTAACTTTACTACGGCAAGTATTTTTCTATCATTAATGCAATATGAAACATTTTAATTGGATTCAAGTTACGTAAATTGAAGTGAAAATCGGATGATGTTGTTTTGCGCATTTTTAAAATATTCGCTAAATATTTAATTCATAAGCATCCTTAATTTTTGATCACACTATTTTTCACCACAATGTCACACAAAAAAGAAACAATTTCAAACGATAATCCCAACAAAACTACCCCTCAACGTAAAAATTCTTCCAACAAAAGCGTCTGTAATTTTGTTCGCTACCACTTTTTCCTCAATGTCCATCAAAAAGGTAAACTCATTAGTCACGTCAGTATTTCTCTATTCGATTCCTGATCCTTTTTAACCGAGCGTACAAAATTATGTTTTTGTTCTTACCTGTACTTATGTGAGTAGTTAATAGAGGTGTGCAAACTTTCTTTATGAGATTTTTGGACAGTTTATTAAGGTCTATTAAACACTGAATATTATTTTCTGGGTGTATAAAGATATACGTCTGAATTATAAAATAAAAATACAGGGAAATTTTTTAACCAGTGCGCAATCAAGATATGAAAATTCCAGGCCACGTAGCGTAAAAATTATTCACCGGTTATGAAATAAAAATCAGCTGTTTCATAGAAAAGTGCAATTACTACGCGGTTAAAATGTATGGAACAACTAATATTTTTTTAATAACCGACGAAGTTTCTACGCTACGGCAACTTGAATTATATTCTGAATTCATTGTTACAGTTTGCGCGCTGTATTTTTTTTTTCCTGTGTATTGTAGAGCCTTCTTACCTTGATTCTTCAAATCAAATCAATCATTTATTTGCATAACACCGGTTCAGAGGATGTGTGAGGTATGCAAATATATTATGAACATTATGACACAATTATTCTTATGCAGTTTTCTTATTAAATTACATTGTCATTGAAAATATACATAAAAAGTCAATTAAATTAGACGTGAACTAATAAATTATAACGGTAATGTCAACCAAATCAAGCTTCTTTCAAATATAGAAAATAAAATAATATGAGGGAAGTGCACAAGTAGTTGTTTAATACAGAATGTCATGATACACCCAAAGTGTCCGTTGCTGTTTTGGCTTTAGAATTAGTCCCGAAAATGACGCACCAGCATCTGAATAGTACAATTTTATTTAAAGGTAATTTTTATTATTCTGCCAATTTCCAAAAAGTCAAATTATTATGATTCATTTCTGAAAATTGCCGCTTTGTAACAAACCCCAAGAAGGCTTATAAAACTCCTTTAAATAAGTCTAGTTAAACATTTTTTAATCGACTCTTTTCTCTTTAAATCAAAATTCTTTTATAAAGCCTCCCGTTGCCTCTGAAATCCAAAGATTTTAACTTGACAGTATTATTCTGGTAAAATTAAAAGTTAACGCCGTCTGGCGTCCAATGACTTAATGGTATTTCAGTGTTTGCGTTTCGTTTCCGTTTTCACTTTTAATCTGAGCCCAGCCCTCGGATTGAGTCATTCTACACTCACTCAATGGTGGAGTTCATTTCTTTTTGTGTAAAATGAGGTTTTAATAATTTTGAAAGCTCAAATCACAAGAGGGATCTAGGGGAGTTTAATAAGGTATTGTGTTGTTGGATTTGAATTCAATTGCGAGGTAAGTAGATGATAAGTGAGAGAGACACTGGAGGTGGTTCATGTTTCATGTGCGAAGGTGGGACCTGTTCGGGAATGAGGTCGTTGATATTGATCGATTTTATAGAAAGAATTTTATTGAGTTTTTACCTAAACTTTCAGAGTTTAGGTAAAAGCTTTTTGGGAATCCTTTTCAACAGAATTTATTAGCTTTTTATTTACCTCTTTTAACTCAGTCTCAGTATAATACCATAATTATCTTCTTTTACATGAACTCGAATACTTACTATTCTGCTTAACCAATTATTTGAAATGTCCTAGTCGAATTTGATTTCACTATATTGCAAATAGTGCTCGGAGCAATACCAATTAAATATTGATACCTGAAACATGGGGATTAAAAATACCAATACGTACCAAGTTCCCGTGGCAAAGCAGTGTCAATCAAATTAAAAGGGTTACAATTCACGAATGAAAAAAAGCGATTTATTTCGTATAGCCGAACCGTCAAAGCGAACGGAGTTAAAAAAGAAAAAACCAAATTTTTATCCAGACGCATTTTTTCAATTCAATTAGTGTATTACAAGCGATTTTGAATTGTCAAAGGTATTGTCCGTTTGTATTTCATTGGTCTGGTACGTTTTCATCATCATAATTTCAGAGACGTCCACTGCTGGACATAGGCCTCCCCACCGCCACTTCGACCGGTTCTGTGCTTCTCGCATCCAACGGGTTCCTGCGGCCTTCACAAGGTCGTCGGTCTACCTTATGGGAGGCCTTCCAACGCTACGTCTTCCGGTACGCGGTCACCACTCCAGAACCTTTCGGCCCCATCGGCCATCTGTTTTGCGAGCAATGTGCCCACTGCCACTTAAGTTTGGCAATTCTTCGGACTATGTCGGTTACCTTGGTTCTCCTGCGGATCTCCTCATTTCTGATTCAATCACGCAGGGAAACTCTAAGCAACGTTGTAATTGTTTGCTATTTTACTCGTAGAGCAGTGGTGGCCCAGACTTACGAGTTGTAGGTCATGGAATCAAACCTAGGCAGGCGCTTTACTTGTACTGGCACTGCTCTGCTGCTCGTAACCGGCATGTCCTAGAACCAAAAATTCGAAGACATGTGAAATCTAACAACTCGCACTGGCAAATTATAGCCAACTCCCTCTCTTCGGGAGGAGGCCTGAGTACTTCTACAAGTGGGAACATTATAATTTTATTCTTCTCAAATTGAGAGTAGCCGAGAATCGAGTTTAATCGATTAGCTCGATAGGTTGAGGCCTATGTCAGCAGGACACTGCGATAGGCTGATGATGATGATTTATGTACGAACGAACTACGCGTCATACTGGACGTCACACAAAATCCTGCAACTCACAAGCAGTTTTTACCGCGCAACTGGCCCGACATGAATCATAGGGCAGTTGTCCGCCAGACACAACACCCGTCTGGTTGGAGGATCCTCCCTTTCTATTGAGGATGAGTGAACTTTATACCCTGTTCCTCATACCTCTATACTGGTGACCCCGAGTATGAACGTCAGCGCAGCCTTCGTGCAAATACTTCAGTGTGACGTCATTATCACTCCCGCAAGCTTTAGCGGTGAGTCACTCAGCCAGCCAGCTCCCACGGCTTCAAAGGGTATCCTGACCACCAACATGCAGCGTCCACGCATACCTGGTCATCACCCTCAGCCTCATCCGAATCTCGACACAGCACACTGCACTTTCGGCCAGTCCACAAGCAGCAAGCCTTGTAGTTAGTCTGGATTAGTGTACCTAGCTTTTCACGCTATTATTTTTTTATTAGTCATCAACTTTGTACGACACATCAATAATAGTTTCCCTTTCTCCATTAGGTACATCATCCTAATGGTACAGGAGCCACCAGATACCAACACGAAGGAACGAAGCTACCTATTTTCTCAGCATCTAAATTTATCTGTCCTACTTGATCTTACTAGGTCAGCCTATGTCTTCTACTCTGCATTTTATTCACTGCTTACCATCTGAAACAAAATTATCCTATTCAACATATTTTCAAGTTTATTTAAGCAAAACAGACTTCGAAAACTCTTTCGAATATTCTTTTGTCACTCAAGCACAACTATTAATTTTCACGTTTTCAAGGGTACAGGGAAAACAGCAGCTTCTCGACTTTCATAAGTTAATATATATGTAACACCTTGAAATATTTTGTTCTGTAGTAGGAGAAAACAAGTAACACGACATGTACGCAAGCACGTTCCATCATAGACCTCAGCCATCGCTTACCATCAGGCGTGATCGAGGTTAAGACAGCAATAAAAATAAAAATATACATCATAAATTCTTCATCCATAAAGAGATGTTCAAATCTGTTGCACTTATATTAAAGTATTTAAGTTACACCAAACAAGTTCGTTAAGGGCCTTGTAGCTAAACAACAACAGCCGCATGGGTCGATCGATCAGGTTGGTCCGTGGATGGGTGACCATCTTCACACCCCTCGGAAAACAAGTTAAGCGGTTGGTCCCGGCTGTCATTCGTGGATCTTTGACAGTCGTTACGGGTCGTCAGTAGCCCGAAAGTCTGACAAGAAATCTTACAAAAGAGGAACGTATTACCCAGTAACTGGATTGCGGAGATCAGATAGGCAGTCGCTCCATGTAAAATACTGGTATTCAACTGCATCCGGTTAGACTGGAATCCTACTCCAACATAAATGATAAATAATTTTATTTTTGTATGTAGGTTTGTACAAACATTTTTACATGTCAATCATATTTTTTATAAAACTAGATGAGGTCGGCGTTACCTATCTGACTACTCTGAGAAGAAAGGCCGAAACAAACTCAGAGGTCTCTTTAAAAGTCCAGACATAATCTTGGTCAGGTATATTCATAGTTGGGAAAAGGCTTGGCAGATGATGATGATGAAGTTCGTTAATATTTATTCCAATGGAGCATGTAGATCGCTCCGTACGATACAACAAGTCCTAAGCGCCAAGAGCTTTAATAACTTTGGACGCATCCCCTACACGAACGCTCATCGAACATTATGAAAATGTAATTATGTAGGAGTGATTAATTAATTGATAACTTGATATGCGTGTAATATTTATGGCTTGATTAGGTTCCTGAGTTTGTAATTGTAATTTAGGTGGGGTAAGTGGATGTGGAGTTGATGAGGCCATGACATTTATTATGTGATACTTATCGCAATTACCTACTAGTGATTTGCGGCACATGTATTGTTCTCGTATCAATTTTGGATACTGAAAAATACCCTGACACAATACGATGACGATCTAGTCCTCTTTGAGGCGTAGGTAGAACGTAAACATATGTAGAGTATGCGTAGAATTTAGAAGAAGTTAGCTTATTCCCAGCATTGGGCAATAACTTGAGCTCATTTAACAATAAACTGATTGGAACAAAATAGCGGCGCATTGCATTTTCAAATGTGCTTACAATACGGGGAGTATTATTACACGACCAATAAAAGTCAAGCATTTTCAGCCCTCCCCTTAATTCTTCACACACTCTCAAAAAATCACAATCATAATAAGACAGAACACACTTCCCCATTCAGGTCCAATATATTGGCGTGACGTAAGCCAAATCTGCGGCATATGGCCCGAGTCTCCCACACATGCACATGTTTGTTCTCTTTGTTCAAATATAATAATAGAATGACTCGCAACATTCGCGAATAAGATGTGGAGTAGAAATCTCATTCGTAATAGTGCCCTTCGCTCTAGTGTTGTGATTTTATCGATAGAGATACGAGATAAATATTATAGTTGAGCTTGGGTTGTTGTGGGTGGCTATGTAGTTTCCGAGGAGGCTTTTCCCTTTCGTAGATGTTGTAAGAGAGAAATAGGGGATATAATTGAGAGGCAACTATAATCTAATACAACACCAACATTGTCATGCTGTCGTAATGTTGCTTACAAGTAATAATAGTGTTGCAGACAACATTAAAAGCTTTGTTATAAACATTTAGAAGATTGCAACAGTGGTTTAAAAAATACTAAGAAAAGTCAAATAAAATGAAATACGCCATTCTCACATTAATAACTTACGATAAAAGAAACCCACCTTCTCAGTTCTCCCTAATAAATGAAAGTAACACCCTTAATAAATAAATTCCACTAATTGCAAAATTCGAATTCTTAAAAGGAGCCTAAAAATCGCTTGCAAATCAGGGGCTCGCTCGAACCGACCAATCAAACTTAACGATTCAATTAAAACGAGAGGTAACAGATAGAGGATAGGCCAATAAAATCCTTATATCACGGCCAAACGTGAGACATAAATAACGGGAATATTTGTAACTAGCTTTAAGGATGATTTCCACCGAACGGCTCGTATCGCATCGGATCGGAATGGATACGAACGGATGCGGCGACAGCCGATCGCGTCCGGCAGGATGTCGATGCATACGATCGGCTCCGTACGTCGCTTGCGAACGTATCCGTTTCTGCGCCTAGTCAAATAGTTTAATTCCTACCGTGTTGACGTGTTCTATTTTTTTTAAATGGTTGGACTTGACGTGTACTACGTCAAGTCTATGTTCGTGTAAGTTCTATGTATGTGTAAGTTCGTGTAAGTTGTAGTGTATGTGTAAGTTCTATGTTGGCTATTGCATTGAAGAAGAAGAAAATAGTCATAAAACACAGAAGAGGAAACGAAAAATTTGGACGGCAGCCGAAAGGAATCGATCGGATACGACGACAGGCGTACTGAGCCGTACGCGCGTCCTAGCATACTTTCGGCTACGATCGCGTGTCGCAGGAGATGCCCGCGGTCAAACTGCTGTGCGCGGCTTGGTAATAAAGACTTTAAATACTGTGTACACGATTTAATATCGTTTATAGATTGTAAAATCCGTTCCGATCCGAAGCGCGTGCGAGCCGTTTGGTGAAAATCATCCTTTAGAAGGCGGATTCTTTCGCATGAATATCTGGGTTCGGAAAAATATGATGAATGTTGCAGAATTTGTGGGGGTATGTTCTTGTTCTTATTGTGTGGGATGTGTCTACATTTGTTTATTTTTAATATGCTTCTTTACTATGACTGTTTATGTTTATTGATATTTAGTAAGGAGTACTTTCATTTGATTTGAAATCGTTGAGATGAATTAGTTTTATACAACTTCATCAAAAACAAGAATGGAATGAAGGAATCAGCTGGATGCGAGAAGCACAGAACGGGTCCAAGTGGCGGTGCTTCGGGGATGCTTATGTCCAACAGTGGACGTCTTTTGGCTGAACAGATGATGATGTTGATTAATTTTGGATTAATATTTTGTAAATCATAGCTGAGATAGGAGCCTTTTGACCTCGTAAGACTTTCGGTTTTTTTTTTTTTTTTTACTTATTTTTTATATATATATTATATTTTTGACTAGTAGTTTAGTTTGTGATCTTTCTGTGCGAGTCGCAATAAACAATTTGTAAGGGCTCTAGAAGAGAGCCCTTCTATGAAATTAAACTCCGATAAGATTTATTTAAATATATTGAGAGGAGGAGAGACTTTACAATATCATGCTTAAACTAGCACTCCTTACAAATTACTTTTTATTTCTGTAAATATATAAAAACTTTATTCAGTTCAGAAAACACACGGTACAATATAAAAAAAAAACAAAAACTAGAAGCAGTTTACAAGGAGCCTTAGATGCTAGATTTTTACAAATACCCTGGACACCACCATAGGATTCCCTGTGTCGTGGGGTTCATTCTAAATAGGCTTCATTACATTGTAGCATCGCGTGTATAGTTTCCTAACTAACATTTTATCGGTCTACCAATTCTCAGCTTATTATTTACGGACACACCAACCCCGACCTCATCTTCGATATCGAGATTCACCCACAAATTACCCTCACTAAAAATTGGTCTCACGCCTTGGCTCGAAGTGATACATTACAGGCGGATAAAAATATTTTTCTAACGTAAGAACCTGTTGCTCTGATACGAGACCCAAAGCCTGGTAGCGTGTTTTCCTTGGCCAAACCGCTCAGCTATCTTGCCACGATCAATTTCGTTCACTTCACTGGTGTATGAGTGGACAAATTTTTTGGGGAAATCGAGGAGGAGTCTTAAAACGGTTCTCATGGTGACTTGTGGTTTTAACATTAGTGTATTTGGTAATATGATTATAGATGATGAAGATATTGGAGGTAAGGTTGAGATGGAAGATGATGACGTACCTGAAACAATACAAAAAATAGGGTTAGATACACACTCAAAAGTCCTAAATTGTGAGTCTAGCAGCCATGCAGAAGTCCAGGCTCTTTAGCAATCAAAAGTAAACGCAGACGTTGTTCAGAACGAAAACGTTTCGCTTTCAGAGATTCGAAACAACGAAATGTACTTACTAAGAGAAAGCGCGTTCAAACCTACCAATTTTAAGGAGCAATTTAAAAGGTATGCCTAGTGGGGCTTTTTAGGTACTATTTTGCCTTATTACATAAAATAAATTAACATCCAGCGCGAAGGTATTTCAATGAGCGAAGTTGTTCTCATACATCACCGGCGAGTCACAACATTGCCCGGAGACTCCGCAAATTGCCGCTTCCACCGTTCCCATCCCGTTTCCGTTGCGATGCACTTCCTCTTTGCATTGGAAGGAATATGCGCCGTCTCTTTCACTCTTGCGGTGAGACCGTGTGATGGAACGGAATACTTTGATGAGCGTAATAAAGAATAATAATTTTGTTCCGGTGAAATATTGAATTGAATTTGCTTTGTGTACGTCCTCGTTTCTTATAAACTGTAGCGAGAGAGCTTCGGAGAGATTCTGTTTTGTACTGACTAATTTAGAACGGAAGGATGTGAAATTTTGCTTGTGTTCGGGACATAATATGAATTGGATACTGTACTGAGACGCGTAGCATTACGTTACGTTGGTAGCGTAAAAGGTACTCCTTGGTTAGATGTAAGATAGACAATTTAGGGATAAGTGTTAAATAGTTTTACATTGAGAGGCAGATACGTATGTTTTTAGATGTAAAGTGAGCATACCAGCAGTCTAGCAACTATCTTGTAAAAATATGATTTAGAAATTTATGAGTAGATAAATAACGCAACCAAACATCAAAAATCTGTGCAATCCTCGTACATCGCGTATTTCTCAAAAATTACCAATTGCCACGTTATTTTCGACAATCGATTTGTGTCAAACGAGTGTGGCAGGTAAAAATCGGTATGCTCGCGTCGCTAGAGGCGAGCCGTGCCGGCGGTAATCCTATCGCGTCGGGTGCCCCGCCATGCCACCGCAAACATTAAAAAAGGGCGAAAATGACATTTCCAATTTTCTACTGTTGCTCCGGGGCAAATTCATTTTATTTGTAGGCTCGGATTTTGCCCGTCATGCGCGCGAGAATTGGTCCCTGCCACCTAGTTGGCAATATTTCATTCGCATCAAAGGAATTCTCACCCCCGACGCCTAGTAACGAGACTTTATTAACACATAATTCGAACTTCCTTCAAAAAGGAATTTCTTAAGAAAATTAAAGAATTTACCCCGCTTTTTGATTCCACTCCTTTTGTCTAGGCAAAATAAAATATAAATGAGTCGAGTAGGTTTTTTCTTTTGAAATTTTAATATTTCGCTTGGAATGCGAATATTCCCTATAAAGTTTATTAAGAATTTATACAGAACGTGGACTCTAAAAACATTTGTAGACAGTTATTTGATAAAAATGGTCAGAGTAATTTGATTCGGCTCGTTAATTTTTAATTAGTGAGCAAACTTTTTGTAACTGCCAAATTTTTTGACGCCTTTGTTTAAACTATTGGCGAGAAAATTTTAATTAAGTGAAACTTAATTAAATGGAGTGTTTACCACTAAAGAAATTGTAGCTGGCTTTTTAAAGTTTTTCAGTACATTTTAATTTACTTTAGGTACAATTAGTTGGCTCGTTATAACAACTCGAACGAGTAAACAACTACTTATAAGTAGCTATTTTCGTACATCTTTTGTTGGTATCCATGCGACTGCAATTTTTATAAAGTTCGTTTAAAAAACTGAGCGAGAATTTGAATGAGCTCCAAAGAAAGAATGAGTAATGTTGAATACTGAAAAATGCTTAAGTATCAGCATAAATCATCTGTAACAAAGAAATCGAGTTGCAGGAAAAACTAAGAAGATCGTGTGAAATGGAATGCATAAGGTATTTACGGGTGTAGAAAGATACCGGTATTACTCTTAAATATACTGGTACTTAAGAACCAAGAAAGAGATTTTTATTATGACAAATGCTTTCCAGACAAACTCGTCAGTCGTAAATAATATCAAATGACATTCAGATGCGTCATCTAACTTATTATTATAGGTATTGTAGTATACACTAGCTTCTGCAAGCGGCTTCGCCCGTGTGGTTGTCGGAAATTATCCCACGACAACGTGCTACCAGGACAAAATACTATGTATTTTACTCCTTATAACTCCTTATAACAGTGAAAGTTCCGTCGAAATTGGTCCAGCCGTTTTGGAGATTATCCGACACAAACAGACAGAAAAAAAAATCAAAATTGGTTTTTGTTATTATTACCGTTATACTTTCATATGCATTTAGTAAAAAGCTATTATTTTGACACTATAAACGTCTGTTTATAGTGTCAAAATAATAGCTTTTTACTAACGTTAATAACGTTACAATTTTTTTTTTTAACGGTTACAACACAAATAAATAAAATTGAAGTGTCTACTTCAATTTTATTTATTTGTGTTGTAACCTATCTTATTACATAACTTACATAAGTATTAAAACGACGTTTTCTTTTGTGTAGCCATGTTAGAAAGAAATTATTGTAATGAAAACTAGCTGCGCCCCGCGGTTTCACCCGCGTATGTTTCGATTTAGGGGTATGAAAAATAGATGTTGGCCGATTCTCATAGATACCGGATAAGCACAAAAAATTTCATCAAAATCGGTCAAGCCGTTTCGGAGGAGTATGGCAACGAAAACTGTGACACGAGAATTTTATATATTAGATGAAAATAATCAGAAACGACCCGCACTGGGCCCACGTGGTGGATTACGGCCCACCTCCTCTCACAGAGGAGGCCTGTGACCCAGTAGTGAGAAATTTTTAGGCTAATAATGCTAATTAGAACAATTATAATCTCGAAGTGCTCAGGTATCAATGTGCCAGAAATATAAAATAAAGAAAATATTTAAACCAGGTTAAGGCACAAGAAACAGCTTTAGATAATCTGTTTTACTCCGAAGAACATGTTTAGCACTAAACCCTGCACCACCTAAAACATGTTTGTCTCACCTAAGCAATCGTCTCACAAACAACATTTACCACCCCCAGAAAATGAATGACGAAGCTTGTCACACGGATAGATTCATGTAAAATTCATGGCATTGCTGGCTTCGCCCAGCCGTGGTTCTCGGAGCGCGAATTTGCTATAAAATTACTCACAATCTAATCATGTTGACGCCTCGTTGGATTAGTGGCTTCGAAGTCTTGGCTTCCATTCATTGGAAGGAACATCCAGAGATTTTCTTGCTGATAAATGTAAAGGGAGATAATGGTTGATTGTCGATGCAGTTGGGGTTTTTTGTGAGTTTATTTTAGCTAGGTTTAGGAGAGCACTGTATCGAACGTAATGTTTCGACTACCGTAGATGTCAACAGCGTGTTTAATGCATATGAAAGTATATACAGTACATAGTTTTTTTTTTTTTTACATTTTTGTGTGCCTGTCTATGTGTTTGTTGTTAATCTCCGAAACGGCTGGTCGGATTTTTATGAAATTCGGTAGGTATGAGGATACTTTGAAACCTGGGAAAGAACATTGGCTATTATATTTTTAATCGACACACCACGCTGGCGAAATCAACATTATACGACTGTGAATGAAGATATTACGTAGACATATGTCAAAATCGATTTTCAGACAAGCTGGCGTCAGAGAATTTACAGTAATTTTATTGAACAGAATCTTTATTACACTCATAATAAATTGTGACAACTATTACAACTATCGTGTTACTTACTAATGTTGTGATTTTGGTTTGTTTACTATTTCGGTGTCCTTACACGCAGATTATACCCACGTAGGTTCACACTTGCACGGCCACTTCACACCCACCTCCTCTTCAGTATTTTTTATTAGTATTAGTATTTCTTATTTTACAATATTACTCTCCTACAACTCTTTTATTTAGAACAATAACCGTTGGTAACCTTGATTATATGATTGAACTGTTTCAAAAGCTACGTGGGATTTTCAATGTTAGCATATATTCATTTATTAACACACTATCTGTTGCGCACGACTTTATCTGCATGTATCTAGAATGAAAACTCATGATCTACCAATGTGCCAAATTTTATTCAAATCCGTTAAGCCGTTTTAACAAACATACCAAAAATATAATCGTTTCTCTTTATAATATTCATTTCAAAGTATCAATAAATTCCTACGTCGCAATAAGCCTTTATATGAAACGAAACCAAAACAGTTTAATAATTCCTTTAACAAAATACGTATGAAATATATAAATGCAAAAGACTTAAAACAAGACAAACGGACACGCAGTCCATTTCTCACGTTCGAACAATGTCCTCAATGACAAACATCAACACATTGTGACGAAACCCAACGAACTGTGGCCGCTTATGTTCACCAAGTTTTTAATACCCAACACGGAATAATTCTATTCACATTTCCATCTGAGTTGTTTGCATGAATACGGCGAACGTATTAAAAACATACTTTGAGTTTACGAAACAAGTCGTGATGGGAGACAGGAACTGGGCCAAACTCGCTGAATAGTTGTATGAGATCCTAAAATTAAGTTCGACTTACTGCAGTACCGAGAATGTAGCTTGTAAAGGAATACTCGCTTGTAGGCAGTAATGAGTAAACAATTTTGTGGAAATGGAAATGTTAGACAAAATGGATACTGACAAGTAAAATATGTTTTTTATTATGTGTTACTGTGTGAGTGCAAACTACGAATCGGCTATTCAAGAAGAACAACTAGCAGGGGATCGGACCGGAATAAATCGTACTAAAAGTTCTGCTACATATAATAAGCATAGCATAATTAGCCTATAATGTTCCCACTGCTGGGACACTGGCCTCATCTCGATGAGAGGGAGTAGGCCGTAATCCAGCACGCGGGCTGAGTGTGGGTTGGTAGATGTCACATGTCTTCGAATTTTTGGTTTTAGGACAAGCCGGTTTCCTCACCATCTATTCTTTCACCGTTTTGAGAGCAGTGGTGATGAAACAAATTACACAAGTAAAGCGCTTGCTAGCCAACACTGCTCCAACATACATATTCTTAGCTTAGATTATATATGTTAATACCACTCGGAACAGTACAAGTTAGAAGACTGCTCTTTTTTCAAGAAAAGAACGTAACAATATGTAAAAGATCCAACACAAAAGTTCAACTTCTTTTCATGCGGTACAATTGTCATGCAAAAATACCATGTTTCAATATGAACGTAATACGATATATTTTATCATTGTGTGTCGTTGGAAAACGCGTCACGTGCTCCGAAATCGCCTTACAGTTCAACTCGTATGAGAGCACAAATTAAACTCTGTACCTGTATCAATGAATAAAACCCATGCTTTCTATGGAATCCCGAACGTTTTGGACAATAACAAGTTCTGGATTATTTTCGAAACCAATTTCGAGGTGCGTACTGAATGGAATTTGTACCTTTTGTGTACGTTCGAATTCGATATAATAATTTTTAATATTTCCATACATGAACGTACAGTAATATTCTGCGAACCGATGGACAATAGTCGGATACAAAAATATTACTCGGAATCCGATATAACATTGTATCTGTAAAACAAAAGCAGGCTTGGACAGTGATATTTTGATGTACACATCATATTTGGGAATATCGAATATTTTGCAAAGCTGGTGTGAGGGTATTTTGTATGGAAGGTCCCTTTTGATTTAAGCCTTTTGTAAATGCGTGTGCGTTCAATGAGCAGTACCCTTTGAGTATTGCACTATTATGAGAGTTTGCGAGGTCTGTTATTGTTCAAAACTACGTCATTATCTAAATGTAGTTTGATTGGACACATGTCGTAGTTAACGTATTTGAACATTGCTGACAATTGTATGCTACCTTGTTCCAAACCTGGCGATAAATTATTTGTTTAAAAATACTAATCGTAGAAAAACTCAAATTATTTCAGATGACCACAGGAGCCATTTTTTTATCACCTGATTTTTGTATGTAGACAACCTTAAAACAATATTGTTACGATTCCAACGAAGATCCAACGGTTGATTGAATCCGGTAGGGTTGTTTAAATTAACCACCCACCCGAGGTGTCTTGCACCTCACCAGTTGAGAAATTGGATTTACATTCACGGAGCTACAATTAGCTGACGGAATACTGGCCACCTAATATATAATTGAGATAGTAAAGTGATTGGTTCACAAAATGTTGTTTAAAGGGCTGGCCGGATCAGGCTCGGTTTCCTGAATTATGAGTTTCGAATATCAGATTATTATTTAGGGATTGTAAGTGAAAGGTGCTCGTGAATTGTTTAGGAATGTTGATGTTCATATCTGATTGTGCCTTTAGGGAATGATTAGGGTCTGACGGATATTTCAAAATGTAGACTAAGCTCTCCATTGAAGTATTTGGTTTCAATCTTAAACTCAAAACTATCATGAAATTCGAACCCATTATCGAAAATCGCCATTACGACTCTTTCAAAATCAACATCTCCAAAATCTTCCATGTCATCAATATTTTTTCTCTGCATGATGATACATGTGGCTATGTAACACTCGGCTGCCGGATGCCTATGTCTAACATTAAACGCTAATTAATTGGTAATCCACATACAAAGCAAATCAATTAAGGCCCAATAATTACAATCTACAGCATTTGAAGGTCTCTATGTACACACTGTACATGTACTGTACTGGTATTAGTAACAGGGGTGTTTTACGATGTCTGAATAGATGTAGTTATACGGATTAGATGTTACGTAAAGTTCTACTTATAGGAGTTTAGTACTTCTAAGTATTTTCCTAATGAAAACAATGTAAGTATAAATTATTTTACTGTAGTATGTTTTATTTCTTTTTGATTTATCCACTGTTATGCCCCGCTCCCCATTCGACACCATACTTACAAACTCAACACAACAACTCATACATAGTGTCATGTCATTCACAGAATCCTTCAATTAGTTTATTAGTGTTATTTAGTTTTTTGTAGCAGTAGCCTCATAATTGTATCGAAAATCCTTAATATTTTTTGTAAGTGCAATTTGTTCGCATTCTTAAATTTTTCGACCCTCTGACCTCGTTACCAAGTTCCGTTCAGTGCGTTCGAACGAAAACGTCATAATTTGCACATCGCTTAAAGGTCAGACTTAATTGCCAATTAATTACAAGTCGTGTCCTATGCGTAGTGCTTCGTAGTTTGTAATAATGAAGCAGTCATCCACGTGATAATTGATGTAGTTAGCGCTTGCAGCGCTTAATTACATGTCAGTTGGATTACGTAATTATTGCGTAGACTTTCTCGTACGGACAGTATGGGGGGGGGGGGGGGGCGGTGACGTGTGTAGGCTACACTAGCTGATTATTGGAAGTTGAGAAGTTGTTTGATATGATTAAATTAATTCGTTCTGTTGTAGTTTAGTTATTTGTGATCTTAGTAAGGAACTATTAGTATGATTAAACATAATTTAAATGTAGTCTTACTAATTGTTCTTTATAATTTAGTGTTAGTTTGTAAGTATACAGGATGGCATACATCGCCGCGCAACCTGTTACCAGATTCAGTACATGATTCTAAGCTTTCATCCATACAAAATAAAGGACGGTTATGAAAAAAAAGAAATGCTGTTTCATACTGTTAACTGCGTAGGTATTGCACTTTTCTATGAAACAGTTTTTTTTTTACGACTGACGGAAATTTCTAAAGTCTATTCAAACTTATGTTTCATATTAATATTATTTCAAGTTAAACCAATATCAACTTTATTTCGGAGTGACTAGCACTATTGAAAAAGTTATAAAAATATTTGAGGTTGTAGCGTAAACTGAACTTTAATATGTAGGATTTAAAATTATTTTTCCATAAACTTAAATTTGTTTACATGTTTGCCAAATATATCTCGAAAGCAGATTACGCTGTTTTGGCGACGATGTTCCTGTCACTCTGTATTTTATTTAAGATTTGTTAAATATCAATTTGTGCCTTAAAATGCAGGTGATTATCCAAATTTTTTATTTTAAGTGGAATATAATAATTTATAATAGATCATGCTTTTCTTATTGAGTAACTCATAATAAAGAATATCATAGTATCCTATCATCATCATTGATAACGGTACCCTACTGCCCAATACAAACATCTGCACTATTTACACATTTCCTCCAGTCACTAAAATGAACTCAAGATTCAGTTCCCTAACTCCAGTTCAGTCGCATTTCTCGAAGCGGGGCTTTGTACTAAATTTATGTACATATACTAAGATACCCCTAAGATACCGTATAAAATTGTAGGTCAAGACACGCAAATAAATACAGAGAGTGGATGTAAGAAGGATTTGTATAATGTTGAGCAAGGGTCAAAAGACAAGCCGAATCGGGTCACAAGCTTTGACTTGAGAAGCCGCGATGAAAGGTTTTACATACATTTAAACTGCTGTAAAGTAAATGTCAATTTGTTTGGAGATTTTATGTTTATTTTAGTGGTTTTAAATTTGTTCTTTTGAGGTGTGTTTGAATCTGAAGCGCATGTGTATATTTTGGCTGAATAATATTGTGACATTTTATTGTACCTATTGTCAGACTTGATTGTATTATTTTCATAACAATGTAAGAGTGAGTAAAACCAATTAGAAAAGCTAACCAATAAAAAAAATAATTTCTGCGTTTTCATAATCGAAATTCCACATTTTAAAATAATATAGTTTTCTTTCACACACTACAATGTTTTTATGTCTGGCCACTCAAAATGTGTCTACCAGCTCAAAAACAACGGATGCAACAAATAAATTATGACGTAAACGACAACAAAGGCTTCGCAAAGACGAAAAAGTGAGTGGGAACAAAAACACGTTAATGTAAGGCGTATTATCATGAATAATAAAAAAAGCACAGTCGAGTATCATAAAGTGATGTTATAGAAGTAATGGGGGGAAAAAAGCCCCCGGGGGCGTAGGGTGCGTAGGTGCGTAGGCAAAGATTCTGTTAGCACAATTTTATCTAGATGTACCGAGTTTACAAACATGACAGTGTCGGGAAATTGCGATACAATGTACTCACAATGTAATTATGTTTGCATGTTTCTTTTTCTGTTTGGGGGATCTATGGATAAAAGGAATCATACCTTGTATTTTTTTCGAACAATGAAGAAATCATTTAGCTACCTATTTATCATTTATTTAAGTATTGTTGTTCGAATAAAAAAAAAAACAAAATGAGTAATTGTTAGATTCCATAATTTAGCCAACATCCTTTTTAAAACAGTAACAAGATTACGTTTCAATTTATTGTTAGTGTTTGACATAAGCTTGCATTCACTTCCATTTAATGATAAGCCTTTAATTCTAAATACAAACATTTAATGATGCGTTGTATTTTCAGTACAATCCTTGACAACATTTTAGAGCATATCCAGAAAGTTTAAGATCCTTACCCGTATCCATCTCTCAAGCGTCGTAAGTAAACTCAATCTGTAGTCCGCACTCCCAAATCACCTGAACACTCCGCAGCGCGTATTAGGCTCACGTATAAATCTAATTTGGATATATTTTCTTACATTTCAAAAGTTTTCACGATGGAAATGAAAAGAAGACGGAGTGCGTCAGCGCCTTGTCATCGCGAAAAGTTGGGAGTATCGTGTGAAACAAATGAGTTTGCTTTGGTTTTTGTTATCAAAAGATTTTTTCCTGCTAACGTAGGTATTGTTTTTTTTTGCAATATGTCACATTATTTGTAATAAAGTAGGGTAATTCATATAATGCAATACCTCACTACGATAATTTTAATATTTGTCTTATTCAACAGAGCATTATTAGACTATAATATTCCTACTGCTGGGTAACACGCCTCCTTTCTAGGAGAGTCTCATAATGAGAGGGAGCGGGCCATAATCCTCCACGCGGGCCCAGTACGGATTGGTGAATGACACATATCTTCGATTTTTTTTGTTCTGAGACATGCCGGTTTCCTCACGATGTTTTCCATCACCGGTTTAGACCAGTGGTGATAAAACTAAATACACATAGCAATGCCTGCCTGGGCTCAAACTCACGACCAACAACTCTTAAGTCGGGTTGAATTCGAATCCACTGGACCACCACTGCTCTCTTTATTCTTTTGATTTTGTGTATATTTTGCCATCTACACTACTGAGTGTATGATTACTAATCATCTCCAATTATCATAATAACTAATCACTGCTGTGTAATATGATGCGATGCGTGAGACCAAGAACGGCGCAAACGCAATTAGAGTAATTAGCCCTGTTGTTTGGTCTGCACAGCAACTAGTGGGAACCTAAAACCTTGATAATAGACAATTGTATTGGCATGGTTTCCGATATCTGGCATTTAGTATTCTAACCCTCTTTTCATATAGAATCCAACTAATTCTATACCTCATTTGCAAATATACTATTTGTATCCGAAGTTGACTAGAAGTTCATGTTTATATTAATTAAATTTGTTAATTTGTGGTTTCAGTTGAACCAAATTGTCAATATACACTCACATTCACTCAAATTCGTGGGGTTATCTTCATGGTTTGCATAAAATCTGACGACTCAGTCCCAAAGTCCAGACTTTAAAAGAGACTGTGTCCTCTAATTTTATTAATAGATATGCTTTATGTAAGAGTATTAACGTTACACGTGCCAACTCATGAATTTAGGATTCGTTTTGAGAAAGAGAAACAACTTTTACATTAGTCGTCTTGCTACACCCACAGGCCACACAGATACACGCGCGCACACATTATAAATATTAATAGTCATTTTCTGCCATTCTTATATAACTGTGTATTTCATTATTGGTGTAATGTTTAGAATAATAATAATGTTATTAGGTACTGTCAACTGTGAAGCTAACTTATATTTAAAATAAACTAGCTTCTGCCTGCGACTTTGTCCGTGTTAAAATTCTTGTTCCTTCAACCCACTCCGTCACATCGCATCGCCTGTCCGCGATATAACTTCGTTTTGGTTTAATGTTCTTTTTTTTTTTTTTTTTTATTAATGGCATCTCGCAGTTCATCCTTTATGAGGATGGCTACTGCTTAACCGGACTTTCCTGTGGATGCCTCGAATTAAGGCCTCCAGCCAGGGCAAACAATAACTTAAAAACTAAGCGACAGCGCTAAGGGTAACCCCCTGCGGGGTTCGGACCTCGGCTCAGGGCGTCGCTGGAAGAGGTCAGCAAGGGACAGGCTGGATCGGTATTATTATTGGTGTTTAGGGGCGAATTTAAAACTACAGGCTCAGCTGCGCGGGCTGGCTCGAGCAAGGGTCGGGGGGGGCACGGTGATGGTGCGGGGCGTCGCGACGGGCCTCGGCGGCGAGGACGGAAGGACGGATGTCTGAGCTTGTGTTTGTGTTGACGTCTGAGAGTACTAGTGGCCTTACTGCTCTCCTGGAGGAGGGTAGTGGCGTCGTCGGGGATAGTGAGGGTATGCCTTGGTCGGCGAATCCTACTTATGCGGGAGGGAGTGTATCGGGAGGCCGCCGCAATCAGGGGATTGGGGTGCTTTATGGCAGAGTCAAAGAAGCGCTTGAAGAGGCGTTTCATGAACTGCTGGATGGTGGGGAGTCTGAGATCTAGATGCAGATTCACATTTCGGACATAGAAGGGGGCTCCCGTGACCTTTCGGAGGAAACGGTTCTGAAGGGTTTGCATTTTATGCAGAAATCGCGGCTTGGCGTGTGCGAAGACTACGCAAGCATAGGTCATGATGGGACGGATGACCGCGGTGTAGAGGCGCAATTTGCACTTGAGTGACAATTTGCTGCGGGCAGTTATCATGGAGTGGAGCCTACCGAGAGCGAAAGAGGCGCGCGAACGCGCCGTCTTTATGTGCTCGTTGAAGGTGAGGTTGTGGTCTAGGATGACACCTAAGTATTTGGCTCGCTTTCCCCAGGGGATCGGCTTGCCATACATAGAGATCGGGCGCGGGAGGGGGGGGGGGGGTAGTTTACGCGGTTTCGAGAAGATGACCGCCTGACTCTTATCGGGGTTGACCTCGATTCTCCATTTCCGGAACCAATCGCTCAAGGCGCTTGCGGAGGTTTGGAGGTTTCGAGCTATGGATGACTGGTTGACACCCGAACAGTATATGGCAGTGTCGTCGGCGAAGAGCGCCAACTGTGCCTTTTTACTGTTCGGGATGTCACTAGTGAAAAGGGTGAAAATGAGGGGAGACAGAACGGAACCCTGGGGGACTCCGGCGCGGATGGGGTGAGGGGGAGAGAGAGCGCCCTCGATACGGTAGCGGAAAGTGCGGTCCGACAGAAAATCTCGTAAGATGAGCACGAGACGGTCTGGCACACCTAGCAGGTACAGCTTATATAATAAGCCATTGTGCCAGACCTTGTCGAACGCCTTCGCTATATCGAAGAACAGGACGCCTGTCGAAGCACCTCGCTGAAAGGCAGCGCTAATGTGCTCGACTATGCGGTGGAGCTGGTGGATGCACGAATGCTTCGTGCGAAAACCGAACTGTTCGGGGGGGATGAGGCTCTTTGCTTCGGCATAGTCTTTGAGGCGCTTATAAATAAGCCTCTCGTAGACTTTGCCGAAAACATTGAGCAGACTGATGGGGCGGTAGCTGGAGGGCTCAGACTTGGGCTTGCCTGGCTTAGGGATGCCTATGACTGTGGCTTCTTTCCACATTTGGGGGAAGATGTTGTTGCTCAGGGCGCCATTGAAGATGGCGGTCATGAGCAGTATGAGGGGGGCGGGGAGGAGTTTGTACACCCTATTGGTGATACCGTCCGAACCGGGGGCTTTGCGGGTTGCGAGCCCTTTTATGATGTCTTGCACTTCGTCGGGAGTGACGGGAGGCAGAGGATCATCAGGGTCTTCGACTGGCGGGAGGGAGGCTCTCCGTTCGACTTCAGCGTTCACCTCGTCGAGGTGCGCTCTGTCTACTGGTTGAGAGCTGGGAGTGCATTGAGCCTCTAGGCTGTCGGCTAGGCATTCGGCCTTTTCGAGGTTTTCGAAAGCGACCGTTTTGTCGGGGCGTGTGAGGGGAGGAACTGTGGCCTCTTCAGAGGAGCGGAGCTTCCTCTGGAGTTGCCAGAAGGCGTGGTGGGTGGGCTCGAGTTCGCCGATCAACTTATCCCATCCCTCGGAGCGCCACTCCCCTATGCGTTTCTTTACAGCACGCTGTAAATGGCGCATGTGGGATTTGTTCGCGTCGCAGGGAAAAGAGTCGTAGGCACGAATGGCAGCGTTCTTCTCGGTCACCAGTTCACGTACGTCATCGGGCAGTTTCCAGCGATGGTCTTCCATCACTGGAACTTCCCGTGAGCAATCCGTCAGTACGGATTGAACGTGCTCTGTGAACGAGTCGATCGCCCCAGTCGTGTCTGCGACTGAGATAATTTGCTCGGGGATGGAGTCTAGGTGGGGAGACGTGGTGGATTTCAGTCTTTCGCTTACTTTCCTCCAGTCGGTGACTATTTTGGTCGGGGGGGGCTGGTTGGGGTCGTGCGGGGGGCCCGAATAGGGGGCCAGGTGCAAGATGACCGGGCGGTGGTCAGAATTAAGCTCTTGTACCGTCTCGATAGACTGCAAACGGAGGTTTACATTCTTGAGAAGCGCTACATCGAGAACGTCAGGAAGTTGGGCGGGGTCGCCCGGGAAATGAGTGGGATACATCGGAGCGATGATATCGAAATTGAGGGAGTCGCCTAGTTTGAACACAATCCTACCTCTGGTAGAGGTCGTGCTGCTATTCCAAGCGGGATGTTTGGCATTGAGATCCCCCGCCATGATGACGGAGTCACTCATACCGAAGAGGGTAGTGAAATCGGTAGTGAGAGAGATGGGATCCTCCGCACCATTGGTGGGCGGGATATAGGCGGAGATGATGGTGATTGCGGGGTGACCGGTCATGCCGAGCCGACAGATAGAGATCTCTAGCTGAGAGATAAGGGCGGGCGGGTCTATCGGGATGCAATGGAGGGACTTCCTATAGTAGATGAGGGTACCGCCCTTGTGGCAGCGAGACCTGTCATTGCGAACTATCTTGTAGTTGGCAATGTTCGGGTTCCGCAGATGGGGCTTCAGGAAGGTTTCCTGGACTAAGAGGACATCGAGCTGGTGATCGCGGAGGAACGCGGCGATCTCATCGCGTTGATTTTTAATGCCGTTTGCATTAAAAAACCCTAGTCTAAGTGATCGGGGTTTGGTAACGCTCATTCTTTGTAAAGCCATTGGAGCTTTTTAGAAGTTGAGGGTTTGCATGACTTGCGTAATCTGGGGATACGCATTGAAAATCTCGGCGATGCGCCGAGGATTGCCGTTACAGGCTTGGATTTCCGCTGCCATGGCATTTGCGGGGGCAATAAAAGCTGCGTAAGCACCGATTATTACCTCCATGCTGCTAGGCTGGGGGCGGGAGGCGGGGGTCGGGGGGGACCTACTGGGACCAGCGGGAGCCCTGGGCGCGGCGGCGGGAAGGGCTACCGGTGGGGCTACTGGGACCGAGGGGCCTACTGATGGCGCGGGGATGATGGTTGCCATCAGCGCTGGGATAGTCGGGGGTGGGGGGGGCACCGAAGCTGCGGGAGCTTTGAGGTGGTTGAGGTTCGCCCATGGGGAGGGCCTTTGGGGACTGAGCCTATCGGGCATCTGGGAGGAAGGGATCGGGATCCTCACAGAGGGGCTTTCCCTTTGCTGACGGTCGCTCGCGCGCTTCGTCAGTTTGGGAGAAGAAGACTTGGGAGCCTTGGGGCAGCCTCGGTAGTTAGCCGGGTGCCCGGATTGGCCGCAAAGAACGCAGCTCGGTGGCTCTGTGCACTGAGAGCGGTCTTTGGGGCGGGGACAGTCTGACGTGCCGTGGGCACCTAGACACTTGACGCATCTAGGTGTCGCGTAGCAGTGGGATTGGGAATGGCCATACAATTGGCACCTGTGGCATTGTCCGATGAGGTTGGACTTCCTGGGTTTCTCGATAGAGATACCCGAGAGGGAGCAGACTGATTTCACCTTGAAGATGGGGTGATGTCCTTCAGTAGGGTCGCAGATGACCAGGACCATGTCGTAGACTAGGCCCTTCCATGCTTTGTGCAAGCGATGGACTGCTGAGACGGGGATGCCTTGTGAAGCAAGGTCTTCTTTGATCTCCTCGGTGGGGATTTCTTTGGGGACGCGCCTGATGATTACGCGGGTGGGGACTTCCTCCGGAAGGGAGTATGTGTGGAAGGAGTAAGCCCTTGTCTGGAGGAGACGGGTAAGGTCCCTGTAGTCCGAGGACGAGGCGACCGTTACCTTTATACCCTGTTGGGTTGAGCGGGCGTTCGTGTAGTTGATCTTTTGATCAACACACGCTTTGGAAATTTCTGTCCATTTGGACTTATCCTGGACATAGATGGGGGGCGGGGGTCGTGGCTTCTTTGCGTTCGAAGCGGGAGGGGTAGCCGAGAGGCTAGACGCGGGATTGGCCTGCGGTGCGGCGGAGGGTGGGGTGGGGGGGCGGGGGTTAGAGGGGATTACCGCGACCGACTTTTTGGCCTTGCTGGCGTGAGAGGAGGCGTTCTTCTTCCTCTTGCCACCCTTTCCGACGACTATATAGTCGTCTTCCGAGGAGGACGAAGAGTCAGAGAGGGCTTCCTCTGAGTCGGATTGAGATTGGGGTACGGACGTGTCCATACTCTCTGGAGTATCAGCTGCGATAGCGGCTGGCACGGAAGGTGCGGGATCGGGGACTGGCACGGACGGTGCGGGTTTCGGGGCGGACACGGAGAGAGCGGGTGATGGGGCTGGCACAGAGGGTGCGGGTTTTGGGGCGGGCACAGAGGGTGCGGGTTTAGGGGCTGGCACGGAGGGTGCGGGTTTAGGGGCTGGCACGGAGGGTGCGGGTTTTGGGGCTGACACGGGGGGTGCGGGTTTGGGGGCTGGCACGGAGGGTGCGGGTTTGGGGGCTGGCACGGAAGGTGCTGGTTTGGGGGCGGCGGCTGGCACAGAAGGTGCAGGCGAGGGGGCTGGCACGGAGGGTGCGGGAGGGGAGGCGGCGGCGGCCTCGGGGATTTCGCCTGAGTTTGGCGGAAAGAGGGGGCTGACTAGCGCGTCGCTAAAGTCAATGTCGATGACCGAACCGGGAGGGCGTCTAAAATTTATAAGACGGTGGGCATACTGGTTAACGAAAGAGGGGTCCTTAAAGAGGACCTCTTTTACGAACGCCAATATGACCGCGTCTGCCATGATCGGGAAGGGGGCGGGGAGAGGGAAGAACCATAGGGGGCGTGAATCCCTAACAACCTAGCACCCCGGGTGGATGGGCCCGGGGGTGTGAGATCCTACCCTCCCTGTCGGGTGTGAGACAGGGAGGTGAGTACCTGAAGTGAGCCCTAAGCTTGTGACCCGTCGCCGATCTTATTGTGCGAACGGGGCCCTAACCAGTCTGTGCGATGGGTGTAGAGACACCCTAGACCGGCTTCTAGTACGAAGGGGTTGACACACCCAACCGTACTAGACGCGAGCTGTGGACAAGGGATTAGTTACGAAGCTAGAGCTGACTAGGAGCCACCCCCAAGGCCAAGCTTCTAGCTCCCGATTCCAATTGACTGCCTCGCCCTGATGGGGCTCGGCGGGTGAGATTGGGGCACCACCCCCTTGGCTTCGTTGGCACCGTGAGGTATCCACCAAGGACCACGAAACTGTGGTTTTTACCCGGAAGGGGCCAAAAACCTCGACGACACGTGTGATGACGAATCTATCTTAAAGAAACAACTTCTATCAACCACGCCTTGAAAAAGGCGGCTATTGACAGGGTGCGGGCGTAGTCCGGAGACTACTGAGCTCGTTACGGCTAGCGTAGCGAGAACGGGCGGCGGCGGGGCGGCGAGGCGGTGGGGGCGTGCAGCGAGCGAGAGCGGGCAGCACGACCGTCCACGGCGAGCGTCGAACGGCGAGTAATCTTTAATGTTCTTTCTGACTTTTTTTAATTTATTCCGGTCTGATCCCCTGAGCCCCCCCCTCCACCCCTCCTCCTCGATCTCCTGCTAGTTCTTCTTCTGTTTTAAAATATTTCTTATCCAATTTTATCTAGGTTACTCTTTATGACAGGTAAGTACAGTCAAGAGAAAATAATTGCTCTTTTGTTAATTACAATATTTTGACTCCATTATGACTCATCCTTAAAATGAACCGAATGCCAAAATTGCTATTAACCATCAATTTTAGCTGGAAGCCTGGCATCGTAAAGCGTTGCTCATATGTAGCTACAATACATCTTGCTTTGTCCCATTCAATGTGTAGACGACGAAACGAGGCTGGCATACTGATGTGTTACTTTTAAAATTTATTGCTGCAACCCCTTACTTGGGGTTGTGGTAATGTCGATAGAAATTTCTAACGTAGAGAATGTTATGAGATTAATTAGTGATGATTTATGTAGCAGCATATATGCATCCTATTGAAAAAAAAAGCAACTGTGGCAGCACAAATAGATTTTACGTTTTCTTGTGTATTTACACTCTTATAGACTGGTCAGATACAAATTAAAGCATTTAAAAGAAATGCCCTTTAATAAATACTTTCATTTCAAGTGGCTCATGTTTATTTCAAGATATACCTCAAGACTAAAAAGTTCCAAGTAAAAACATTTTAGATTTTATAAATCGAAAATTCACAATAGAACTTGGCTATTTTTCATCGACTATCGACAGAGATATCACATCAATACAAACACTATCCAACGTCGACGGTGAATAAGAAGTAATGAGTTTTCTTTTACATCGCACCTGACTTCTGGCTTCGCAGACGTCTCGCAGACTTCGCTAAACAGGATTAAAACCTTTTTTATTTCTACTATTGCTTAACTTCTATTCACTCTTATGTAGCTTTGAACTCTCTTCAAATGATTTTATTTATTTGGATCTTATTTTTATTTTGTTTGATGTAAGTTTTAAACTAAAATATTTATTAACGTACTTGTGATTTTTTTGAATTTTTCTTTTTTTCTTGAGACGTAATTGGAGCATTGAATACGCAGTAAGCAGCCAATAATTTGAAATAAGGGCGTACATTTCACCTTTTCTATTTTTTAATGTGATAAACCGATCTTATTTCTTTCTCTATTTTTTTAATCTAAAGATATACTAAAAATGAATCTATGTAAAAAAGTGTATTTGTAGTTAAGATATTAAAAACTAAAACTTTTAAAGACCTGATTAGACAGCCATAACATAAGCTTTAACACTATCTGTATGTACAGACGATGCGTCACTAGAGTTGCAGTCGCAAGCTGGTTCAATACTCCCATACGTTACCTACTTAGTGTTGATAATTTAAAAATTCTCCAAGTTATCCCGACTAAACGCGACCAACGATGTCGCGTGTGCTGTCTTACAGGGCGTGAACTACGAGATACTAGCGATTTAGAAACGGACATATAAGTTAGTCATACAGTCTTAGATCTGAATGATTTTAGTACCAGATTAATATGGAATAAAGAAGTAGTTTGAAGCCAGTCATAAGAAAACTATTGTTCTCCAGAAGTTTCGTAAAAATAAGACAAAAAGACAATGTATATGTTAAAAAAAACGTATTACTTATGTAAAACTAAATATAATCCAACTAAACAACAAATTAAATACAAAGAAACAAAATGAATCAGAATTCCCACAATCCCCTCTACAATGAAACTTTATTGAGGGGTTAATCCAAAGCCATATCGTTTGTAACTTGCACTCGCTAGTCGCAGTGTCGCAGCCACGCCGCGGCGACACCGCACCAACAACATGCCATTTGTAAACTATTTGTATGCGGGCGAGTGTGCCGCCCTCACTTTTCTTACTTCCCAGTGACGAGCGACCGGCAACGCTACTATCTTAGCGCGCTTTCCAACTACAACAACTCACAAATTTAGTGTTAACTTCGCCAACACGGTGTCTTCATACGCTGCCGAAGTACGAGCACGGTGTCTCTAAAATTGGATGTTGGAAAACCTTAGTTTATTCAGTCACATTGGTATTTATGTGCCGTTCGAATATCGCGTGCATGCTCGCTGAATTAAATTTTGTTCGTGCGATGTTCTCGCTTGTACGCTTGATACGTTGATTGAAAGGTATTTACGTACGTGAGCGTTGCTTTGCAATGATCTATTTGTCTGCTGATCCTGAATTTTCGGTTGGAATTGATTTGTTGGGAATTCTGTGAAGATAAATTATATTAATACTATTGCTCCCTGCATTGGGATTGATATTTGATTTTCTGGAATCTATATCGAGTTTAACGTTGTGTGCGTCGTGGAGTTAGTCTATGCATACATTGTTAAACATTGCGAAATTTAGGCACCAATAGATTACAGGTAATAAGAGCTTGTATTTATTACATTGTTTGAAATAATAAGTAGTAACACGAAATTTCTTGGTAAGTGTTACTTTGATTGAACGAAACTTTACAAAATAACGCTGGCTTTAACAATGTAAGTGTCGTGCATGTAACTATTTGTATGAGTAACGATGCATCACATATACGAGCAGTAACGATAAACTTATCTAAGAAATTGGTAACGGTCCGTCATGTAATGAAGAATATAAACCACAGTAATACAAAACCGTTGCAACGTTCGATGCATTTTTATAGCTCAAACAATAAACCGGAACGGGTGAGACTAAAACACACAATAAACAATAGTACATTTAAGTTGCTCATAAACGGTTTATCATATCCTACCGAACAATGTTATTTATTTCGTCGTATTGCTGAACATCATCTGATTTAAATAGATACGCTCGAAGCTCTAAGACGTTTTGCGGTTTATGTATTAAATTTTTCCAATGAAATTAGTCATGCTGCAGATATTGGGGAAGTTGTTGTGGAGTAAGTGTACAATGTAGAAATAAAATATGAGTAGTTTGTATTTTGATAGCGCACGATTGCTTCAGTATTTTCTCCTCTTACTGATGCAGCACATAAACTCAGGTTTGAAGATGTAAATGTAAGGAGCAATACAACTGTGAGTAAGAGACCAACTTAGATCTCTAACTTATTTTATTATTATTATAAGATAGCAGAACAAAAATACTTTTCAGTATATTCCTTGGTATGTTTTTAGGTTTTGAATAATTTCAACCATTTCATTGCAACTGATTTTAACCGGGTCACAGCGAGCAAATATCGGATCTTCTAGTTTCTATATAATATTTTTTATTGATACAAATAAAATTTTACTATCCTGTTTGTTATGGTACTAGTGTTTGTGATACGCAGTTTTACGTACTTTAACGAGTGTATCCGAGATGTCTTGGCATCAGACATGAAGGATCTGTTCCAAACAATGATTTATTCTTCACTTCTACAATTTATTTCATACTTTGCCTGTAATTTCTTCCGTATCTTTGAAAATATTAGCGCCACGTTCTTCATTGTCATTGAAATTACTCAAAACAAATTCTAAATATCCAAGTAGCTTTTCATTCTAAGCTTTTATTTCAGAATCACTATCTTCTTTTACAGTTTCAGAATTCTAGCTTTCAACTACTTCAAATTCTACAAATGCACTTTTCGGGCTACATTTGTAGCGTTTCAATACATTTAAGACCGTACTATAAAATCAAACTGTGCTCGATGTTTGAACTTAGATGATAATAAAATGGGTAAAGAAATAATATAGACAGAAATCGGCACTAACGAGAACTATATTGTAGACAATAAGCAAGATAATGGCTTGCTTTAAAGATTGTGATGTCATTTTATAATATAGGTAAATTAAAATACATACTAATCATATTTTTGCAAAGTATGTCTGTGTATATTTTAACACAGTTAACTTTGGGTATCATTGGAAGGTCTTAATCTACCTGTTATGTTTTTTTTAAATCTACATTTATGTACACATTTATGTTTATTGTTGTCTATATTATACCCCTTGGTAAGACTGGTTGTCAAACTTTTGGGCTATTGACTACCCGTAACGACTGTCAAAGATCTACGAATGACAGCCGGGACCAACGGATTAACGTGCTTTTCTAGGCACGGAAGGCTCTCGATATTTGATTAATGTTCAGCAGCTACGAACCAGCCGCGGCAAGCGTAACTTAGCCTTCGTTCGACCCGGGCGGCTGTTATTATTTAGCCACGAGCACCTCTATACTGTATTTTATTACATTGCTAATTATGTTTATCGATAATGCAATACATAATCAATCATACAACTACAACATCGATATCCCCCCTACCATATCATTCCGATACTTTAAATATGATTACGGAATTTAATATCGAATTATGAAAGCTCATTTCAGTTACGTTCAATTAGGATAGAATTCGAATAATTTTTAATGGAAGGGTTGGGAATTTATTAAACGCGAAACTGATCAATGTTTATATTGACGTTGGCGGCATTCCAACTGCCATTATTATTGTATAGTATAATTATATTGTGTATTATGGTATGGGTATTTATGGGGATTATAGGAATGAGTGTTCCAAGTTTGACTATATTGTTATTGTGGGGGATGAGAGAAACACTGTGTGGAAGGGCATTGGCATCAACTTAATTTTTGTGTTTTCTTACTAGGTATTCGATTGATTGACTTATTTGCATGTACTAATACTCGTCTAGATTTTGAGTAGCTTTCATGTTAAGTTCTTCGTTGGACTTGCCGAGTTTCGTTTTTAATTCTCACATGGAACAAATGTTTTTAAGGCCTACAGGTTGCATAACTTAAAACACAACACTTTTGTTAGCATCAATCTCACAGAGTTACACAACTGTGTATCGCCTGCAACTAACCCAAGTTTTTTTTTTACAATTATGGTAAATAAGGGAGGAGTGGTGGCCAAGTGGCAACCGCCGCGACTTACGAGTTGTAGGTCGTAGGTTTGAACCCAGAGAGGCGATTTACTTTGTGTAAATAAATTCATCGCCAGTTTTCTCAAAACGGTGAAGGAAAACAACGTGAGGAACGGCATGTCCTAGAATAAAAAAATCGAAAACATGTGACATCTACCAACCCGCATTAGACTCGCGTGGTGGATTAAAGACAACTCCCATGGGCTGATTATGATGATGATAAATAATAATGTACACTAAAATTCAAAAATGTATGTAAAATAAAATGTAGCGATGTTAAAATTCGATTTGAACACAGCTTCAGGGCTCTCGATAATACGTCATGATGTTATGTGGGCTAAGTTGTAGGTTAATACGGGATTTGCTTAATTATGCCAATAGTTTTCAAATACTCATGATTGGTTTCATCGAATTACATCATGTATCACGTCCTATGTTTGTTGCAGGTACCTACCTATCTAATTATAGATATTGGGTCTGAATTTGGTTTCAGAGGAATTATTACACTGCTATTATTACACAGATTTTTCCTCAAGAATTTTAACCCAGCAAATAATTTTTGTTATTCTAGAGCAAAAATTATCATCCAGCCATCGGGTATCCGCAACCATATCGGTATAGCTTTTTAGTTGACAACAGACGTGGGCAAAAAGTTGAAAGTAGTTGAAAACTTAGAACTTCAGCGACCCCGAAAATCATAACATTTCAATAACAACAGGTTTGTTCAGAAAACTGGACTAAACCGTCATGCAAGTAAACTAAACATATGGTATCAGTATACAGAATATTCAAGGTTGAATGATTATCCAAAAGTTTATGGTATATTCACGCTGTCCGCTCAAAACTTAGCCCACGACCGATCATAAGTGATTGCCGATATGTAGGATTGTAGAATATTTTTCGAGCTCAACTTATCGTGATACAAAACGGTTGAAATACATTTTAATAGTCAGATAAACTGTCGGATTGTTGTGAGCGTTTGCAGATATCATGATTTTTGGTTCTCATGTTTTATTTATTGTGTTTTATTGATTTGTGAGTTCAAGGATGGGAGAATAATAATGTATCAGCTGTTATCTTTACACGTGAGAGGAGTTGTGTTGAGTAGTTTAGTTTTTAGATACGTGCAAAGTATTAAACACTGACGATATCATGGTATTGCATTAATTAATTAATTAATTCTGTGTTACTATGAAATAACAAAGGGATATTTTTTTTAATTGCGATTGGACCCGCTCTTGACCTCGATCACGCCTGATGGAAAGCTTTGGATGAGGTCTATGATGGAACGAGCGTGCCCAGAAGATGCCTAAGGCACAGGAACTCCCACGCATCGACGAAACACAGCAGGCTGCTTGACGCCGGACTGCGGTAGTCCGGACTATTACTAATATAATACTAAATTCTACTATAGTATTTTTATCTCACGAAGCGACGCGCGCTTTACTTGTGCTAATCAAGTGTACAAATACGCTGTGCAATGTGTGCGTGAAGACGAGTAGCTTCAGCGCATGATTCTAGACCCCTTCGCACAGACATTACTCGTATTCGTCAGTTATAAAAAAAACAGGTGTTTCATAGAAAAGTAAAATACCTACGCGGTCAAAAAGTACGGCACCGTAATTTTTTTAAATTCACTTTTGTGAGTGATACTCGTGTGTAATATACGCATTCATTAAATTGTTTGTGAAAGGACGTAGGTACCTAGCTCATGAATCAAGTTTCCGATCGAGTCTAAAACAATTTTCGGAATGTACCTAAGTAAAATCGTAAGATGTTAAAAGATACATCTTTAGTTATTAAGTTATACTTTAATTGAGAAAATGTAAGTAACTATTTACACTAGATACAAAATTATATGACTAACTAACTTACATACAAATAAATACAAAAACAAAGGACACTTAGGCGTCGAAAAACCATCCGGAAATGTGTCCAGAAGACTGGCAGCATTGCCACGTTGAATGGCAATGCTAATTATTTGGCCAAAGAAGGACCCAGCCCTCTGGTGAGTCTGACACTCCCTTCCGCTCCACCCAGAGCGATCAATCAATAATAAAATACTTTTTTTTTTATTCAACTTTTATCACTTTATCAGTTATTTTCCCGTTGCGGGTTAAAAGCCTCTTCTATGATAAGGTATAAGGTATGAGCATTTATCACCACGCTTGCAACCCACCTTGAGGATTGGCGATAAAAACAATATTAAATAAAATACATACTTCCACAAATTTCCCGACATTTAGACCTCCAGAGCTAATAATTGAACTGTACTTAGGAATCGGGGTCTAACCATCATATAATAGATCGGGGCAGTTGATTTCAGGGGAGGCAGAGCGAAGTGCATTTACAGTAACTTGCGCAAATGTTTGCCTATCGATATGGCGGGCTGGTCTTGGCAGACAGATAGGACTTGTCCTTTTTTGATGATGGAGATGGGTGACAGTTTTCTATAAATTTATTATAGGTGTACTCTGAAAAAATGTGAATGATGCGGTATTGTGGAAGAAAAGAATGAAGGAAGCTACGGAGAAGTATAATAAGAGGTACCCTTTCTATTACATTGTATTCACATGGATTTTTTAATGAAATAACTAACTAAAATGTATAGTCATCATTTGTCGCTCTTCACAATTTTGGAAATAAGAAGGTTTTTTTTTTGATCTACGAATTTTTATAGTTAGCCCTAAAATCTCAACACCCAATTTATTGTTCTCATTTCGACAGATAGAAGGGCAGCGGGATTGTCTAGGGCAGCGGGATTGTCCAGGGCAGCGGGATTGTCCGAAAGGGTTACCGCTGCCCCGGAACATAAAGGGCTAAGGAAGGAACACGGATGGGTTTTAGTCAGTAAGAGTCTGACACTCCCTTCCGCTCCACCCAGAGCGGGAGGGGTCATTGGATGATTTCCCATCCTTAAAAAAAAAAAAAAAAAAAAAGGCCTCCAATACAACGGCTTCAGAATTATCAACTAAGATACTTTGCCCTACCTGTATTTAAAAAAAACTTTTAGTCACAGACCCGACAGCAGTTCAGTTCACTATTCATTTAACTACTTACAGATGCACTCCAAGATTCTTTCAAAGCCAGTACCACAATTTATCGAACTCATGGAGGCTATAGCACATCAAATGCTTAGAAAGTTGGAGCGCTCCGTGGTCTTACGGTAATCAAACTGAGAGACAAGAGTATATAGCGGCTGTGTTGGTTTCTGAGGCTTGTCTGAATGTGGGTTGGTTTGTTTTGTTGGGAAAGCTATAGTATTATATTAGCATTGTCATTTTGGTTGGAGTGTAGCAAATGTGATTTAATAGAAACTAAGAACTGTTGTTTTGTTTAATTAGCGCTCAATTAATGTGTCAGTGCCTATAACTTGCAAAAAAGTATGCAAGTACAACTGCGGACAATGGCGGTTGACACTTTGCACCCTTATTCACCTTAGTAATAAGGTTGATAGTTGTTCATCGCTTGTGCCCGCGACGACACAGTTTTACAAGGATCTTTTGGCGCTTGAATGTTATTGAAAAGGAAAACAGCTGTAAAGAAAAAACAAGATGGCTGCTTTAGTACCGATTTTAGCCACGCGCCAAACTATTCTTTTACAGCTATATTTTGAATGATATTGTGTGATACAACTTCTGATTGATGAATCACAATGCAATGGCATGAAAGCTACCTACTTGTTTACTTTTCTGCAAGTTTCAGGCATGTGTATATGTGCTTTATATGCTTAATTTCCAGTAGTTCGATCATTAGTTTGACTGACACTTGAATTTTATCAGACGTCGAGACTGACCTGTAAAAATAAAAAATAAAATGTTTTCCACCGTTATTACGTTTGGTACGAATCTAGATGGTATGTTCCATAATATAAAAATATGTAAATATATTGAAAAGAATACAAAAACAATCCAAACATTCCACCCCACCAAAACTCAAGACAGAAACAAAACTAAACATCATTCGAAATATTTTCCATTCGAAATCACAAACTAAATTCACAGGTTTTGCATATAGTGAATATCTCCAATGGAGCGGCCGTTTATTGAACGGAATCGAACCGGCGCGGCGGCGTACCGATGAATCGACAGTAAATTAATAATCATATTACTTTTTCAGTGGAATGCAAATATTTGATGATTGCGCTGTGGCGAGTGCTGAATGTCGATACTGAGAGACGAGGATGCTGAATGTTGCTGGATGTGGTTCATTTCATCGTAGTGGACAAACATGTGCGGTGTGATTGAGCGTGGTTCTGATTGGGTATAGGTTATCTTTGGAAGATGCTGTGTGATTCTATGGCCCCCATTCAGAAATTATTGATTCATTCTCGAGTATTTTTATCTACTTCTTTCTGCTTCAAAGTTATATGTATTTACGCTAAGCACCGTGTTCAAGAGAACCGTTAATCGTGTTTTTCCTATGTATAATTAATTACCTAATATGGTGATCAATAAATAGAAACCTAAATGTAAGCCTAATAAACACAATTTGCTTTTAAAAAACATTACCTACTCTGCGATAGTCTTGGTCTGGATAGATCAGTCAGATTAAAATTGTACCCGTCCGTTCAGATTTTTTTATTTTATAAAAGGTACATCTAGTAATACTTTTTCAGTTTATATTGTAGCTTCTTTGTTGTTGTATTTGTGTAGTATTGTGAAACATCCGTGCTCGGTTTCTCGTGCGTTCGCTATGCAATCGACACATTTAGTTTTTACAATTTTTTCGTTCAATTGTAGTAGCGGAGTGCTAAAGGATTTGTTATTGAATTTTCGCTGAGTTTCTGAATATTATTGCAATTGTGTTTTGTATTATAAACCAGTTAGAGATACAGCGTTATTGGGAAAACACAATCAACTTCTTAAGAGATCATTGTACTCATCATTAATAACAACTTTTACTATGAGACCAAACCAGAAATCGCATTTATGTTCGCAAATCTCGTGAAAATGTAGGGAACAGCTGTTTTTTTCACGATTGAGGATTCTTGTATTTAAGGTATCATTTCTAAGGTAACTGCAGTTTTGATGTTCAATAAATCAATCGTTATTTTATAGTAAGAAAATATTCTTCATGTGAAACTAGCTTCCGCCCGCGGCTTCGCCTGCAAGGTATGTCGATAAAAACTATCCTATGTCCTTCCCCGGGATGCAATCTATCTCTCTGCCAAATTTTATCGAAATCCGTTCAGTGGTTTAGGCGTGAAAAGGTAACATACAGACAGACAGAGTTACTTTCGAATTTATAATATTAGTATGGATTAAAGAGACTTTATTTTCTATTATTTTTAATATCGTAATATCCCGCCTATATTTCCCGAAGCATTAAAGGTGTACCTACCTATAATACACCCATATTTCGCCAGTTATATTTAAATCACAAGTAATAGGGGCAGACGAGCCTAAAGCCATCAACCGGACACAATTCTAGACTCCGGGTTGCTACTGGGAAATTCCAGATGGAAAACCTTTGTCCGTCTAGGGAATCGAACTCAAGACCTCATGCTCAGCAGTAGCGCTTGCGACCACTACACTAACGAGGTTTTTTAATAATGAAGTCGTAACACTGTTTTCTTAGCACACTTAAAAAAATTTTAAGTAACTTTTTAGACCATTGTATCTTGCTTATGCGTATGAAGTTTCATTAAAATCGGTTCATTCATTTCGAAAAACAAGGGCTTGAAAGTTTGTATTAAATGCGTACGGCGTAAACGCTCTTAAAATGAACATCATTCAGCGAAGTTTTACTACATCAAAAAACCAGCACTTTCACCACAAAAGAAGTAAGCCATAATTTAAGTCCACATCTAAAAGTCGGTTAAAAAGCCCGTGGAACTGAGGTGTTGGGCCGTGTGGATTGCACTAAATTATTCCCCCGGGCTCGCGGCGAGTTAATGAATTTATAATCAAATTACAACAGTACTACGCCCCGTGAGAAATTTCACAGATAAATCTTTATAGCGTTATCGTTTTATGTTTTTCGTGGTCACTGTGGACTGGGTTCTGCGGGTTTTCTGTGAAGGTCAATTCAATGTGCGCCATCTTGGAAAGGGGAAAACCTCCTTAAATTATTCTTTTTAGGGTTCCGTAGTCAAAGGGTGACAATGGAAACCTATTAGTAAGGCTCCGATTTTCGTCCGTCTACCCGACTGTCACGTCACACACATCTTTTGAACCGTAATAGGTAGACACTTAAAAAAAAAACTCACGAGTATGTACTACTATGGCTGCTATAACAACAAATAATAAAAAAGTAGATCCCCATACAAGAATCGTGTTGAAAAGTAAATAGTGTTAAATATTGTACTATGGTACGAGTGTACGAGTCTGGCTTGCACTTGGCCGCTTTTTTCAGGTGTCACTTTCTGCCGAGTGTTGAAAAAAGGAGTAGTCTGAAGAGCACCTCAGTAACTTACATCTATAAGTAAATAAATAGTATTCTTCTTGTCTTCAAAGTTCATTTAAACGTTGTATATTAAAGATTCTCTTTTATTAGCGATAAAACCGTCCATTGTGATTTGTAGGTAATCTAAGTAATTAAAAAAAAATATAATCTGTAATCTTCAGGTTGTAGGTAGGTACCTACATAGGTAGAAAAGAGAGGCCCATGACCAGCTGTGGGCGAAGTGTGAAGGACTGTACATACCTACCTACATACAATACTTACAGAAAACATATATAGTGGTGTATGATACGATACTTTAGTTTTCGTTTCTTACAGATTGATACAACTTATTATATCTGCGTGCCTATTATCAGTTCTACGCACAACGCTCCTAAATATCCTAAATAATTCTCCCACACAATACCACCTAACAGAGCCTACTAAATCTTGAACTGGAAGTGGCCAAGACGTATAAACGGCGCATTATTTATTATCTACCATGCGAGCACCGAGTGAGCCCTTTCGTGAAAATATTAAGTAAATAAACGTAGTGAGCGCTCCGAGGTTATGGCCAAGAGAAAGGCGATAACGATGCGATGCGATGCAGCGAGGCGATATAGTCGCTTTTATTATTGAAAGTGTATTACGGGGGTATTACGTTAATATAGACGGAATGAGTCTGGTATTAGGTTTTTTTTTTTTGAGTTGCCAAGTTTTAGTTTAGTAGCTGAATGTTGTAAAATGAATGGTTTTGAATGTAAAATTGTTCTCTGACTTAACTCTTCGCATGTCGAGCGTACAACGCGTCACACGTGTACCGATAACAATACAATTTCTATTGTGTCTGCTAATTAGACGCGCGACGGGTTAATCTAGACGACATATTTGTTGATAAGTTAGACGATAATACGGATTAACGTCGTGGCAACAATTATAACAAAGCGAAAGAGCCAAAAATAGTTTATAATAAACCTAAGAGACTTTAAGTTTCCTACCACTTTAGTCCGATAACTCAGAGAAAAAGAAAAGAGGTATCGGTGGACATAACAATTTGATAACTGTGTGTATAGTTTTTTCTCATGTTAGCTAAAACTTACTAAATTAAAAAAGTACCTAGATATACTAATGTAGTAGGTACAGCGTTTCAAACGCCAACCGAGAGGCCACAACAAAGCACACTGCTAGCTAAAACAAACCTTGTCAGATTGAAATGTTTCAACAAACACTAAACGTGTAATGAGACCGTTCGCTCAAGATATTGCCAAGCATTTTGTTTATATCATTTTGTGATGGATTTCGACAGATCCAGAAATAAAGTGTCCTTGGTCTTGAGTGGGCGATAAATCGATTTGGAGTTGAACAATGTTGTATTAAGTGTTTTATTTCTGGTCAAAATTGTACGGAAGAAACAGTGAGATCTAGTTTAAAGTTGGCTTTATTAGAACCTCCCTAATCTTGACAATAATTGAAAAAACTTAAGCAACGTTCACGTTCCGTTTAGTCCACTAAGGGTCAATGTCAGAAACGAGAGACTACAGTTATATCTGACTGTGAAAACTGGTAGGTGATAAACTAACAAACCCTCCGTAAATACATTATTTGTTAAATACTGACAGTTGACTTCAAGTCTTACATGTTAATGCATGTTTTTATAAATCTCCGCCCCTTTCCAGATTACACAATGCATACTTAATAAAACCTCAAATAGTAAGTACCTACATATATTATGATATCAACAAAAATGTTGCCCTATTACGTCTCATAAAACTAAATTCTTACACCACACCCTAAAACGTCACAACCCTAACAAACCCGGGAGAACCCCAACAAAACAAATCCAAAATTATAATTAATTTCTCAAACTTTATTGCTCACAGTAAGCCGAAAATATTGAAAAAAAAAAAGAGAAGCGATCACCTTTTTACGACATCGTAAGCGGGACCATTATAGGGGTCACTTGATATGGGATTTCAATGTGAAACTCGTCATTGAACGGATAATATTTTCGGCCGTAACACTAAAATAAAAAAAGTAGTAAAACTCTATGTACAAAATCATGACGCGAAAGGTTGTAAAAGGGGGGCTAGGGGGATAGTTATATTTAATCAAACTTTGGTCGGGAGTTAAAAGTTTTTGGTCGGGATATGAAACGTGTGAACTGGTGGACGGTGACAAACGAATGTTCGCGTTTGTATGGAACGCGGAGTATTGTGTGGAAGGGCGTGGTTCCTGGTCGCATACCGATGTACTTCGTACATGTTTGTGGATCATATAGATGTAGGCGCTTTTGGGAATCCGGGAAGCATTTGGTTCCGTCCTGTGTTTACTGACAGGTAAAATCACTCCATACCTAGTTCGAAATTGTGTCGTAATATAATATCCTTTAACCCCGAAATAGCATTGAAACTATCCCACTTTCACCTTCCATGTCAAAATTACTTCAAGTTTTCGGCTAACCAAATTAAAGTTTCCATATACAACATTCTAATATAATACAAGGCAGTGACGAATAACTACAAATTTAAACTACAAGTAATATCCAGACGAAGTTTGTATAGGTGGGGAAGTTTGAACCACATACAAGTTATTACATAGTTGATAATTACAGATTTCAGCACTCCTACAAAGTCGAGGAAAACGTACTGAACTGGGTTGGTAACACTGATGTGCTGTTCATTGTTTTGATTTTATGCGTGTGTAGTTCTTGTAGGATAGACTCGGGTGTAGACAACTATTAGGGATTACTAGAGAGAACTGGCAGGAGTTCTATTACTGAAAACAACTGACTGCGCAAAACCATGGATTGACCGTATATCACAGTGTATATTCATCATCAGTGTACAAGAAGTCAGTCTTCTTCTTCTCTGGCTTCGCCTTTTTCCCTTATAGACGGGGTCAGATTTCGCAATCATGTGACGCCTGGTCTTGTGCATCATCTTCTGTATATCCCATCCATATCCTTTTGGACCTTCGTCATCCATGTGATTTGAGGTCTCCCTCTTCCCCTCTTCTTTGTAGCCATGGAAAGTCACGACATGGTCATGTGTTCGTCGAAGTACATGACCGTACCATCTCAATCGGAAGAGTTAGTAATGGCTGTGAACATCGTAAATCAGGTGCCTCTAAACCCAGAAAAGTCCCAGAAGAACCCACCACCTTTTGGTGTTTATTGAGAAAATAACAATCATTATGTTTTTATATAGAAAGCTTAATACTGATTGCTGTTATTTACATAACAATCGTCTTCTTGTAATAAAATGATTGTACTTTTAACATGGAGAAGGGAAGACGCAAAAAACCTAATGGAAATTATAACATTTTCCGGATTTTAGATAGGTAAAGAATCTCATGTAAATACAAAACCTTTTATATTTTTAGAATACCCGAAAAGAACGGGGTCGAAAAAAAAAATTTTCCCTTCAAAATTTAACAAGCTGGTAGGTAGTTTAAAAAAAAGAAGGGAGTATCAAAACCGAACATCTAACAAAAAACCGTTAACGTAAAAGTGTGTGCCCCATAAAATACTGTTCGTCGAATAAGGTTGGCACGAGTTTGGTATAAACAATTTTTTTCTTCTTCCTACTTATTTCTTAAGACATTATGCCAATTAAGCTAGGCCATCCTTTTATGAACTTTGTTTTTTATCGAGTATCTAATCTTCGATTTCAAATTCAGGAAATAAATGATCAAATGAGTCAAAAGTTTAGTATCTAATGTGGTTGATAATTTCACAACATGATTACCTACCTACTTACAATATATGAATAAAACGAAATTAGTAAGCAACACATGATTTAATGAAATAGTCAGCATTGCCATTCAACGTGGCAATACTGTTCGGCCTTTTGGGCACTTGTCCTGTTGACAGCGGTTGAATTTTTTAATACATACTTTTACTATTATGTACACAATAGTATTGTTATTTTAAGAATGTTAGTGTATTTTTTTTTTTAAATATCTTGCTTAAAAATTAAATAGACATTACAGAATTACTGCCTCAGGCTTTTCCTAGAACACGAACACCCTGTAAAAAAATACAGCTAAAATCAGTAACTCCGAAGTAGCAACCCTGTAAAGATCACACCCGCGAGCGATACGCAACGGCGCGTGATCTCGCATGAAACGAACGGATTTCAGACCGCCTGAAACGTTCCAATCCTAACGCAAACGTTTGCGCAAGTTTTGCACTCAAAAGAATATGCTATATTGGTGTTTGAGCGCGATATGGGCGTTTTAACAATGTTTTGCCACTGTTAATATCTTCAGGTTGCGTTATTGTTATTTTGGGAAGTTTTTATTGGTTTGCATTTGTATTGAGAATCAATAAAACCTGTATATGAAGTTAGTCACTATAGGTACCTATACCTAGTTCCTTGTAATTACAAAAAATCTGTTAAAGTTTATATTTGGTCAGTTTATGTATATGGGTGTCATTAGAAAATTTTGTCGCCCATAACTTTGGACAAAACGAATAACGACATACAAAGTTAAAAAAATTACATAAAAAAATATCAAAAAGATATTTACCATTGTTTGACTTGTGGCTAAGTTATAATAACAGCAGCATGGATCGATCGATCAAGTTAAGCTATGCTTGCCGCGGTTGGTTCGTGGATGGGCCAACTTTACATAACACTTTTACGTCAATCCTGAATTTTGACACTCATTACGGGTCGTCAGAAATCCGAAAGTTTGATAACCAGTCAGTCATACAAAGGGATATCTTATAACCTAGTAACTGGATTGTTGAGGTCAGATAGGCAGTCGCTCCTTGTAAAATATTGGGATTCAGCTGCATTCGGTTAGACTGGGAGCCGACCCCAACATAGTTGGGAAAAGGCAGGTGATGATTACCTGTGTTTGAGGATCTAGAACGGAGAATGTCTCATTAAATTGCATGACCAAAATGCACAGACCTACATTTTAGTACCAAAATATTATATGATGGAGAAGATACGTGAGTCTGGTTATCATTAGACATAATTATTTTAACTACTGTGGGCATACTATGGGTAGAGTTGGTTATTGCGCAATAGAAAAACTGGTCATTGTTGGCAATACCTAATGAAAGAGAGCATGAGGCTGGTCGGCAACATGATGGAAGACGTCCTCAAGCAAAGTTCAGTGGGCGGTGATGGCAATTTTGGACGGAGTCGTTGGAGGCAATACACAGTAACGAGGGACCGATTGAAGAAAAAAGTATTTTTTAGTCTCTAGTACCTAAACGAACGTAATGTTACCTTATTTTGTTCTAACTGAATATGTTCGAAATATAAACCAATTTCGTTAGCTCCCATCAAAAACTAGGCTTCGAATGGGGCGGAGTTGCTGGCCATGTCACCTTTGTGCGCAATGTGTGCATTGCGCCATTTTATTAACACGCAATGGACGAAAAAGCGACAAGCGTCCGTGCATCGTCAAAATTCGTTTTCGCGTCCCATCGCCTCTGTGCATGTGTGCATTACGCCTAAAGGATTTTGTGCCTTATGGGACTAGACTATAGGGCGGTAGTTATGCAAATTGCGATAACCAACTATCACGAACTCAGGAGAATTATACTTAGGTAATGTTTAAACAAATTGGCATTTGAATTAAGAATTTGAGATAATTTTCAAGTTACGGATCAACAAACTGAATGTAAGAAAGATGAATGTAAGATCTGTGTGTGTATTTGTGTGTGTAACAAAGTTCAACTTCCATTGCAACCAAAAACTTATTAGACCTTTTTGTTACGGTTATTCAAAAATGAACTTAGAATGAATTGCACTAAAGTAGATGGATTAAGTGGCGATGGAATTTAAATTATCTAAGATTATTAACACTGCCATAAGTAAATTGTCGAGCCATTTCAAAGAATGACAGTAGTAATTTGAATATACGGACAGTTTAAGTTGCCACTTAATTTGCTTGATAACCAATTTTCCTGACTTTACTTTACCTTTTTTTCTTTTGTCTGTGATAATATCTAAAACTATTAGCAATTATAAAATAAAAAGACCTGTCAGTGACGTCATTAGGACTATGAATTCGGAGCACGTCTCGGGGACAACCGTCCGTCCAGGTGAATGTTTAACTTTGTAGTTGTCTGTTTTGCTATATTATTTTATGATTTATTACTAGCCCTGTGTTTTGTTCTGGAAAAAGATACAGAAATGTTAAAATATATAAAAGTTTTTCAGGCCTTTTTAAAATAGAACTAACTAACTTTTGAATGTGTTCTAAAATAGTTGCGACTAACTATAAGGGTAACAGCTGGATCGACTAAAGTAAATCGCTCTGACTATGCAATGCGAAACAATCAAAACCTTAACATTGTGTAAAAAAAAAAAAAAAAATTATTCGATTAGTTTTTTTAGAACCTATCCAACTTACAAATATTGACCCAAATATACTCGATCACCATCCACAATACAACTCCCATGGGCTATTTATATACCTACATATACAAATAGCTTTCAATAAATTGATTTATATTTTAAAAGCGACATGTACTATCGCTTGTTGACATTGGGCCTATTACGTCAATAGGTCGACCGTCCGCCTGCAACCGATATTAAATGTGTACATTTGAGCGTGCTCTAGGTAAACGTAAACAATACCTATACATGTATTCCGGCCCAATATTCTCCAATATATCCTAATCCGTAGGTATTTTCATGTTGGATATTCATGCGTCCGTGACATCAAAGGTCTAATTCGAATGAGTTTTACGTTTCAATGTGTTTCATTGGAATGAATTTTCATTGGGTCGTAGAACGATTTAGTATTTTGTTTTTAGTTTTTGTTATGTATGGTAGTGTATATTTCAAGGGGGGCTTGTGGCTAAGTATCTAATAACAGCCGCATGGATCGATTGATCAGGTGCAGTTACGCTTGCCACGGTTGGTCAGTGGATGGGTGACTATCTTTACATAACAAGACTATTCAAGACTTCTCTGTGTCTCGGAAAGCACGTTAAGCCGTTGGTCCCGGCTTTCATTAGTGAATCTTTGGCAATCGTTACGGGTCGCCAGAAGCCCAAAGTCTGACAACCAGTCTCACCAAGGGGTGTCGTATCACCCTGTAACTGGGTTGTGGAGGTCAGATAGGCAGTCGCTTCGTGTAAAATCAAGCCGACCCCAACAAAGATGGGACAAGGCTAGGCAGATTGATTGGTAGTCAAAAATCTTTCAAATATAATTTGCACATAATCTTTGTTATTATGTGTCGTATTATCGGTGGGTAGTAGTTGTCATGGTCAGCCTCAAAAATCACTGCGATTTTTTTACGTTCCAGTGTAAAACGCCGAATTAATGAAGTTTTAAAAATGACTGCTGGTACTGCACTTAAAATAAGAATATTGTTGAAATCAAACCTTTTATTAGATACTGTGCAAACTTGGGTTATTGTTACACAAATGTTTTTAATGATATACGGCCAGTTTTATCAACAACTAAAGTAAACAGTCAAACCGACTTTTGCTGTTGACTTTTACGTGACCTTTACTGATTATTCGGCACATGGTGTTTCTTCATTCAAGTAACAGCTAAAATAGTGAAGAAACAAATTTTTTGACTTTTGTGACGTTACTTTACTATTGATGAAGAAACTTGCCGTAAGTCCGCCATAATTCTAACGTCTCATGAGCTTGGATGTAGACATATAATGTATAGCAACTATTAGCCAAAAAGGAACTTCAAAAAAATTGTCTTTTTCAATTTTGGGATTTATTTATAAACGATAATAAAAGTTATGTAACGTTAAAACGTCAGAATGTATGGTTGTTAAACAGTCGCTGATCACCCTTAACTTTAAGCAACGTTTATGAATAAAGGGGTCTATGTTTGATATCTTTTCTTTACAAAAAAATCGATAAACAAGCAAATTCTTAAGAAACATTAAAAGGTCCTTTCATCATTATTATAACATTACCTTCAAGAGTACCTAATCTCAAAATCAAAATAGCATGTCTTGTACATAACGTTGTTTTAACTAATATGATTTCAGATAAACCACTTCACTGAATTACGTGTCCTTTACAAACAATCTAATGGGTTTTACATCAGCTCATCTCAAAGTGAACGGTGCCTTTAATTAGGCTAGAGACCTCATCGTTTTACGTGTGAATACTAATTTATTTTGGGCATAGAAACTTGAAACTGTTCTCATAATTGCTTGTGACTTCCCCCTTGGTCTCGTAGTCGCAAGCGCGACTGTTGAGCGTAGGATCCTGGTTTCGATTCCCAAGTCGGGCAAAGTGTTATCCCGTGCCTCGGAAAACACGTTAAATACTCATTACTCAATAATTAAGCAAGCATTACAGCAATAGCATTTTTTTTTTTTATTATTTTAGCATTGCTTAAGCATTTGGTCCTGCGCCTGATCTCTCTCCGGTCGTGGAATGCGTGACGTCCCATCGGACTACGAGAGTGAGGGAAGAGAGAGTGCACCTGTATCTGCGCACACACTTGTGCACTATAACATCTCCAGCGCCGAAGGCTAGTCTCCGTTGAGATTGCCCGCCGTGGCCGAAATACGGTCTGGGGGACTATTAACTACTCGTTGTTGTTTTTAAGACAACGTTATTAATAGCATTTCAGTCGCTCCATGTAAAATACTGGTATTCAGCTGCATCCGGTTAGACTGGAAGCCGACCCCAACATAGTTGGGAAAAGGCTAGGCAGATGATGATATTAATAGCATTTAAATAATAAGCACGGTGTAGCGCATGTACAGTAGAAATTAAGCCGTAAGCGATTAACTGAAATTGGCCGTATATTCAAATCAAAAATGTCATTATTGACAGCAATTGTGTGTGCTGAAATAGCAATACCACGGCAAATTGAAATAGGATGTCATTTACATTTTTTGTTTGTAATACAATAACCCCCTTACTAATAAATGTTGTATAGCGTCTGTATAGTTACACAAAGCTTTGTCTTCTCCTTTCGAAAGTCAAATTACTGACGACTGAAAGAGAGAAATCGGTGTGTAACTATTCATCTGATATAATAAGTTTATTAGTAAGGGGGTAAGTAGGTAATCTTACCCGCTATAATCGATCTGTTGTAGACAACCTTAGGATGCGCAGGAAGCTAAAATATTACGTGATTGTTAATAATGACTCAATAAATAAACAACATGGCTATCTTATACTTATTAAAATCTACAATATTCCGAATAAACAGACATAGCTGCACATCAAAGTTTAGTGCTGAAGCTTCAATAAGGTGTATGAGCTTTAATAACGCGCTGAGAGGAGTATATTATTCGCGTCTGAGAAGCAAGCGAACATATATGCATACAATATTACGTCCTTAAAACCAAATATAGCGATGTTTATATTAAAGTCCCAACAAACAAAAAACGACCATCCAATAAAAAAGTTACTGCCCTTTATCTACATGTTCAAAACTACACTGAGGACTAGAGCTGCGCAAATAACGATGTTAATCTGTTGTACAACACTCCTTATCGATAGAGACCGCGATTTTAAGCATCAATAAACATTGATAATTGACGGGTCCTCTATTAATATTGACTAACCACGAGTACGGGACGCCTCGTCTTACAAAATGTCGGTTAGCATTAATGTTAGCGTGGAACTTTGTATAATTTTCCACCCTGTTCAATTAACTCCGGGCTTAGCGATATAACGCAAGCGAATGTTAACAGTAAAGTTACTTTTGTACTGTTAAATTGTGTGTGATTTAGACCGGTCTCACAATGCGCCCGTTTCGTGGCCAACAATAAATTCTCTGTATTTTCAGCGGGCGAAGCTGTGAGGTGTAAATGTTGATGTTTTTTTGTTTACACCTTCAATACAATTTGTTTCTGTGAATTGGTTCCGTGATAAATCTGTTACCAGGCGCGGTATATGCTATTTATCTTGTAAGACATACGGTCATTGGCTAGTGTCGGTAGCTACATAATCTTTTTTGTTTCAGAAACTTGAGACAGTGTTAAAAAAACAATGGTTCAAATGGAGTTTTATTCACTTTATAGTTCAACAATTCTGACTTTCTACTGGAAGAAATGAATTTTGAAACACAAAAACAGTAAATTTTCCTGTATCGCGCAATCTATTTAATATAATCTTTACAGGATCAATAAAAAATAGTAATGAAGTCAAAACATTAAATTATTTCAAAAATAAATCTGATGCCGAAACAGTTTTTAGAAATTTTGTATGTTTGTCTGTATGTATGTGGCTTGGATGAAATACACTGATACTTTGTAACCTGGATTAACACAAACAAGTTAGAGATTAAAATCCTACTTTAGTAGTACAAAAATCAAGCCTTGTAAAGGATAAACTATAGATATATTTCCCAAACTTAAGACGGATGATGTTGGCTTGAACGTTTATTTTTACAAACAACTTAATCGCTTCCTCCCTAAATGAGATTAATGTTAATCGATACAGATTCTCACTAATAAATACAAAAAACGGTTTGTTTTAAGAACAGCTTTAATAGACTTTTCTATGTTTTTTTTTGTTTTAGAATAATATGTTTAATGAGTTTAAAGAATCAATAAGTCTATGATTCAGAATCGCTTATCGCTTTTAATTTATTATACTGAGTTATACATCTTTTTATTTCATTTTCGTTCGAGATTTTTTTATTTTCTTATTTTTTTTAAGGTTTTTATAATTAAAATTTACGTTATGCAACCTAACATACAATATTGACAGTAGATTGTACGATTGCTTTTGTAAAAATTTATAAGAAGTTTAGAATAGAATAAACATTTATTTTGCAAATATGGGTAATACATAATACCTAAGTGTTATGATACATTAAACCCCACCATATTTTTAACATTCGGCATGCAAACATTTATATTAACATTCACATAACTTTAACCAGAAGCCAGATCCATCAATTCGCAAAGCAATTCAGGCAATTATTTTGTCTGATACTGAACACAGTCACACTGTAGTATGTTTTATCCTGTAAACATTTACATAGTCTACTAAACAGCACTGTTGTCAAGTCTTTCCAAACTATTGGTAATTTATTGTAAATAATTGTGGCCATACAGTAAACACTTCTACACTGTACAAACAAGCAAATACCACGAAAAGCTGAACCAAAAGATCATAACTATACTTACCACTAAGAACTCAATAACGAACACCAACCAGCCAGTTCGTGTAATAAAGTAATACTACTCCAGCTTCCTTTTTCAAATGTCTCTCTAATCCTGGTTGCAGTCGTTAATTGTTAGTGTTATGGCCGAAAACAAAGGAGTGTTGGTCCAAGAAGGATGGAGGACGGAGGGTGGGTAGAAGAGTCGTTGTACCCATTGACCTCAAGATGCTCTGCAGTTGCACAATCGTCGTAGGAATTTGAGGTGGAAGTGACGGCAGGGAGCGAGATTTGGAGTCGTTTAGTTATCGCAATTATAGACGGTAATCTGTGATTTGAAATTAGTTTAAGGATGTTTTACTACGACAGTTTCTGTCAATCTTTTGACGATGATAGAGACAAATTGATGTTTTAAACACGTTTATCGTTAACTGTATTTAGTTGATTTGTGGTGCAATTGGGCTTAAATGTTGTTTTTGTGTTTGATAGTCAGAGACCAGTGAAATGACAGAGATGCGCTTTTAAGATTTTCGTTTCCTTTTAATAATTTCTAAATAGCTTTCTAATGCCGATATCGTTTACTGGTTACTAGTCCATTAGTTCAAAAAAAAAAAAAATAGAAAAACAGATAGGATTTTTTGACATTTTTAGTACACTGTTATGATTAGTAAAAAATGTGTACTTATATCAAAAATATGCATCAAGGGAAAGCTTAGTCTAAATGAGCAAATATTTAACTTTCATGACCAAAACATTCTTCACAGCAGAACAGCAGCCAGCACACTCGCCAGCACTTCCTAACTTATTCCACCAAACAAGCGAAAATGTAATACTGTATGTCGAAATTCGACGGCTCTACTACAGACTCCAGACTCCAGTACAGAAAGCTATCCGGCGCGAAACCTTTGAACTTGAAGCATTTAACTAATCGAATACCTACTTGTCTCGGAAATTTCTAATAAGCGTGCGCAAGGCCCATACTAACTTGTGTTTATCGACTTCCGACGGTATTTGCTGAAATATTGAAGCGTGTCTTATGCATAGTTTTAAGACGATGCAGAAGACTACTTTGATTCAGCTGAATCCGGTTAGACTGGAAGGCGACCCCAACATAGTTGGGAAAAGACTATAGGCAGTAAGTAAGTAAGTAAGTAAGTAAATTTTATTTGTTTAAACATGGTATACATTGCATGCAAGATAATAATGGGATACAGAAAGTTCTCATGCTTAGCCGCATATCGTGGCGTACAAATTGGTAGGAAAGATAGTGCTTAAACCGTGACAATATTAATCAACATTACATTTCGTCATTATAATTCATTAAAGATTAGGGATAATTACAATTCAATTAGTATATCTTTAGATACAATTCAATGTCAAAGTAGTCTTTAAATAGATTGTTCAATAATAAATATGAATTACAGTCATTAAAAAAATTTAAATTCCAAATTATTATTCCAAAAAATACTATAGCTCAATAACATGTCAAAAGATACAACATTGTCATCTCAAAAACGAGGAAAATTGTCCTCTTTCATAAACTCTGCTATACTGTAATATGCTCTTTCAGTTAGTAAACTCTTCAATTTACTTTTAAGAGCAGATTTATTTAATGTTTTCCATGATTTGGGCAATTTATTAAAAATAGTCGGAGCCATGCAAAAGATGCTCTTACGCATAAGAGCTGTTTTAGCGGCGTGAACACAGAGTTTGAAATTATCACGTCTATTCCTAGGGACAGCATCAGACAAACGCTGAAATAAATTAGGATTGGATTGAATGAACATTACTGTTTCCAGGATGTATAATGAGGGCAATGTCAATATCTTACGTTCTATAAAATAAGATTTACAGCTGTCCGTTGTTTGCAGTCTAAACATCGATCTAATGCACCTTTTCTGTGCCCGAAACGCTATGTCATTGTCCGTGCTATTCCCCCAAAACATGACTCCATATCTAAGAATTGATTCAGCTAATCCATAATAAGCAGTCATTAGCGCATCTGTGTTGAGAACCACAGCAAGCTGTTTCAAAGCGTAGGCCGCACTACTCAATTTTTTACTGAGTGCCTCTATTTGAGGTTTCCAATTCAATTTAGAATCTATTATTAGTCCCAGAAATTTTGTTGTGTCAGCTTCATTGATATTTATATTATTAAATTGAATATTAAGATTGTTGATTGTTTGAGTACGTTGTTTAAAGTGCATTACGTTAGTCTTTTTTAAATTAATTATTAAATTATTATGATTTAACCAATTTATTATAGATATTAGTGAATTATTAATGTCATTTTCATATGTGTTTATGTCATTACAAGCTATTGTCAAAGTGCAATCGTCAGCAAAAAGTGTCATTGGATGTTCAGTTATTTTAGGCAAGTCATTTATGTACAAAGTGAACAACGGAGGCCCTAATACACTGCCTTGAGGTACTCCGTATATAACTTCGCGTTCTTCTGATCTTGAAATTTCTTCACGTTTATTTTTTTTATTTATTTTACTGATTTCTGTAACTTGTTTACGGTTATGAAGATACGATTTAATTAATTCTAAAACGTTACCTCTAACACCATAGGCTTCAAGTTTCTTTACCAGGGAATTATAATGGACGCAGTCAAAGGCCTGTATCATGTCGCAGAATATGGCACAGACTGGTGTTCTCTTATCCACATTTAGCATGACATTATGTAAAAACTCATAAATAGCCATACTTATACTTTTATTTTTTCGAAATCCCTTTTGTTCGTCACTTAGTATTTTATATTTTTCTAAATAGGTATTCATTTCAACATATATGTATTTTTCGAACACCTTAGACATAACTGGTATAAGCGCGATCGGTCTATAATTTATCATTAATTCGTGATTATCTTTCTTATATAGCGGTTTCACTATAGACTTCTTTAATGCATCAGGGAATACGCCTGCACTTATGCAAAGATTAATAATGAAACACAAATGAGTACATATTTCAAATGCAACTGCTTTCAATATTTTAGTGGCAATACCATCGTAGCCAACGCTGTTCGTGTTTTTTAGCTTCATAATAATATTTAGTATGTCATAGGGCGTAGACGGAGCCATAAACATAGATTGTGCTCTGTCAAGAATTAATGACGTTGCTTTTTTCCCCACGTTAGTAGTTGGTTGTATTTTATCTATAAAATAATTATTAAATGTATTGGCAATGTCCTTTGGATGTGTGATGTCTTTACTTTCAAATTTGATGCAGGAAATTGAGTTTTCCGGGGCATTGTACTTACTTTTATTAATTATTTGCCACGTAGTCTTAGACTTGTTATTAGAAGTTTTAATATTGTAATTGTTTTGTGCTTTCTGAGTTAGATTCATAATTCTTTTGAGTAATTTTGAATATCTTTTTAATTTATCTCTAATCTAAATTTTTAGATGATGGAGAAGACAACTGAGAAGACTCAGAAGTTTGTATTAAATGGATGAGGCTGGCACAGGACCGTGGGTGGGGATTGGCACAAGAAAAGAGACGCATGTATCCAGGAGTGGGTGAAGTCGGGCTGTTGATTATGATGGAGTAATTGAGAAAATATTTTGTTACAAAGGTCTTCAGTAGTTATTTATTTATTTAAATTTCTCGCACTCAATCGCGCTCCATAAGGTACAATGTCGAACTTAATGCCCTACCTGGCAACCAAGGGTGGGGAAGAGATCAAGGTAGCTGGTGTGTGAGGTGATGGTATTTGTGTAAAAAATTGCCATAATTATTACCTTCATAATCATTTTTAAGAAACTAGCAATATGTGTATTGCTATTAGCTATTTATAAGATTTATAGTGCTGAATGAAGAAACAAACTTCATGCACATTTCATTGCGCCATCCCCGTAAGAAATTAAGAAGCTATCACGAGTAACGATACTTGGAAATTTCTTCTATATAAATCTTGGTTCAAATTCATAATATTTTTTATTTCACATAAACCTACATGGGTACTTATGGAACATCTGAAGCTAGGTGCACTATTCAAGAAACAAACAAGTAAACACTCCACAGTTACTCTTTTAAAAATAATTGGCTTTTTACAATATTTTAAAATTACACTGTTAAAAGGTATGGAGAGGACAGTGTAGACTTCTCAAAAAGTATATATATAAGCTAGTATCATTTATGCTCATGTTGACAAGTGAGAAGTTACGAGTTGTGACAGAAAGGCTCGACCATTTTCATAATTCCTCCCCCTTCAATGGTGACTGGCGCTCTCCACCGTAAAAAAGCAAATACAAAACATGTTAATACTCCGTAAAAACATAACAGAAATGTTAACGGAAGTTTACATTAAAATAAAAGCATAAAAAATCGTGTCGAACAAAATAACTGTTATATTTTAATTTTCACAGTGAGAAAAATAAATAAAGGGAACTATAAAAACACGAAACGGTGTCAACTTCAATTAAAGCTATAAAAAAGTGTTATAACTAATAGCGAATTCGTGCTGAAGGCTTAATGCCGACCCTACGATGTATGGACACGGATAGTGGAAAACCTAACAAACAAAAATAAACTCTGCTTTTAAAAGATTATGGTTTACTTTTGTATGTATTGTGGTTAACGAATGTAATATCTGAAATAGTACCTTTGTAATTATTTATTCTGATATGGGTTCATTTGAAGTGTTTTTATGACCGGTTTTATTGGCTATAATAATTTTAAAGAAATTTTACCTTAGCCTTCTGTTTTATTTTCCAGGAAATTAGGGACATATTGGATAACGTATTCAAGATTCATAAATACGTCATCCAATGTGTCCCTAATTTCCCTGAAATATGTACTTTATCAATAATCCTTTAAAAGGCAGTAGGTACGCATGTAATTTTTTTTAATACAATATAAAATTTGAATCTTTGTCTTTCTAAGTACAATTTTTTTATTCATCAAAAATCGTCACGAGAAATAATTATGCCCATAATGCATGCGGGCTTTCATTATTAAAATTAATAACATAGGAAATTATGTTTACATTGAAACGCAATTTACGTAGCTTAATTAAAATTTTATCTAATAACGATGTCAACGCACATGTTTTTTGTATACAGGCTGTAGTATTTTGTGTTATACAGGTGTATGCTGTATACAGGGTGGGACATTTTGTTCGTCACGTTGTCGCCCCCGGCCGTTCCGCCTTGTTTATTCCGGCTTGACCGGCAGAGTGTCAGAATCACGTGATTTTTTGGCAAAAAAAAAAATTAAAAAAAACCTTTTTTGCTTTATTCTTTTCAGTCTCAAGGCCTTGTTCTGTAATTTTTATTCACGCTAAGACTTTAACTTGTTTAACTTGAAAGTTTAATATCTGTGAGTGATTTTGTACTCTTTGTTATAATATTTAACTTAGAATAAAGAAGTTTCTCGAAGAGATTCGTGGCACGTGTAACAAAAAAAAAATTAAATGTTTTTTATAATAAGACTTTTAAAGTTATATAACACCTAAACGTCAGATTTACTTTTCACAACTTCTTTACACTCGAACACAGTGACTTATGATCACTAGCACTAGTAACAAAAGTGGCGCAAATTACTAATTTTATTCACATTTTTGTTGCGTTTTTGACTCTAACCTTTAACCCTGAACCGCGGATACCGTCACCAGCACAAATCCTAATCACTCATAAGGAAAAAATAAATCACAGTTCAGTGCATAACCATAGACTTATAAAAAAGATGGACTCCACGCCATGCCTATCGAAAGTGAAGAACAGTAACTATGCCGGATCGTTTGTAAAAACACGCTTCACGCTCACATTTACATCATAGTGTGCCGACCGGCCGCCATTACGTGAGACGACAGCGTCAATCGTCAATCATGCACACATAGATCGGTACGGTGCTTCACTTTCGATATGCGTGGCGCGGAGTCCATCTTTTTTCATAAGTCTATGTGCGTAACATAATAATCCTGCTGGCGCGGCTTTTTGCGCGCACCGTTTGTGCCCCGCCGTCGGCCATTGGGCTACAACCTATTTCCAATTTGCGCCTATCAATCAAGACCAATTTCACTGAGTGGATTACGGCCAAATGAAATTTGCATAGAAACCCGCTGTGCAGTACGTTTGTATCTGATATTTACTGTGTTACTGTTTGATTTGCGTTGAGATCTGTTTTGTTTGGTGATTAGCTACAAATGTTTTTTTTTTAGGTAGGTATCAAGAATTTTCTTCATATTGCTGACTAAATGTTTGATTTCCTAAGAAAGCGGTCAACAGTCACACTATAACGGATGTCCAAATACAGAGCATTTTCTGACGTCTTAATAATATAATTATAATAATTTTATTTATTTCAGACATAATTCTAGTCCATAGTCTTACACTCATACATTTAAATTATAAACTGTTTTAAAATCTATACTGACACAGAAACAAAATAAAATTGTGATAATAAAATTTAAATAATCAGCAAGTCATTAAAAATAATAATTAAAATTGTCAAAAAGTTATAAAAAAGTCAGAATCGTTTAAAAATAAAATGTAAAGTCAAGTACTGGGGATTGTCCGAAAGGGTTTCCGCTAACGAAGAAACATGGATGGGTTTTAGTCAGTAAGAATCTGACAATCCCTTCCGCTCCACCCAGGACGGGAGGAGTTGTTTAATGATTTCCCACCATCAGAAAAAAAAGTTACTGGTGATAACGACAGATGTTCATGACGGCCGGATATGACGGAACTGCTTTTCTAGGAAACCATAGCTTTATCCCTTCTAGCAACAGTCGCATAAAAGGAAAAGCCCTATTTTCATTTGGTCACCTTGGTCAAATTGTCTTTTTCTAGACAAGAAAAAACAAAGAAGTTGCAAGACGCACCGAAAATGCCTGGAAGAGCTATTGGTCCATGAAAGACCTAATGAAGGGTGATGTTCCTTTGTCCCTTAAGAGAAGACTCATTGACATGTGCGTACTTCCCATCCTCACATATGGTGACCAAACATGGTCTTTGACAAATCACCAGAGGTCCACGTTCAAGGTTAGCCAGAGGGCTATGGAACGGAGTATTCTGGGTATCAAACTAACAGACCGGGTAAGGAATACGAGCATTTGTTCCATCACAAAGATAACTGATGTCACTTGGAAAGCTGCCACGCTAAAATGGAACTGGGCTGGACACATCTGCCGCATGTCAGACGTACAATGGGTCTTACGACCCAATGGGTCCCTCTTAATGGCAAGCGACATCGCGGCAGGCCCAGACGGAGATGGCGGGATGAGCTGGACTCCTTCAACAAGGACTGGTCCTCAGCAGCTTTGAACAGAGAGAACTGGAAAGAGGGAGGCCTTTTCCCTGCAGTGGGACAACACAGGCTAATAATGTAAAATTGAAGGCTAACCTAATATCTTTTTGTGGTAAAATAAGTATTCACGTAGGAGATAACATGCCATACTAAAAGATACCCAATCATTAACTTGCGCCTTTGATAAATTCTAAATCCTTGCTTTAATGTTACCACCATTAAATTTCAAATAAAGTTAATAGGTAGATATCTTTTTAATTTTACTACTCTCTGTTTGATACTAAAACTATAAACTAAAATAATTATCTATATCAAGCATAAACTGTAAACTAGTACTGGCTCAAACAATATATATACCAAAATTTCAAAAGTATTTTATGAGATTTGAGATTTCATCAAAATTCAACAAAACTCATTGAAGATACACACAAAACACTGAGATAATATTTAGGCAAGATTTAATAATGAAGAGTACCGAACTTTGCGTAGAGTAAGCAAAAACAGTTCTGTTAGTGATATCAAAGATTATTTGAACAGGTTTATGTTAGGCGTTTACTCGCCTCTGCGGAATTTGATGAAAGGTGGCTATAAATTAGAATACAAATAACTTGGGTGGGGCTGGTAGCTAAGTAATAACAGCCGCACGGGTCGATCGATCAGGTTAAGCTACCAGTCCGTGGATGGGTGACCTTCATATACCTAGAGCCCTCCGTGTGTCGGAATGCACGTTAAGCTATTAGTCCCGGCTATCATTCGTGGATCTTGGTATCGTATTACCCAGTAACTGGATTGTGGAGGTCAGATAGGCAGTCGTTCCTTTTAAAATAATGGTAGGTATTCAGCTATACACGGTTAGACTGGAAGCCGACTCCAATATAGCTGGGAAAAGGCTAGGCAGATGATGCACACTCTGAAGTGATTTTAAAACTGGGTATTATATTCCAAGATGGTTCAATCTTAGGACATATTCGACGGGTTTTTATGTAATTACAGCGAATGTCATAAAATTTCAAAACATTACATTGAAGTTCTAACTTCTAACATTTAAACAACGTCATCTGAGTTGGTGTACAAACTTTTTATTAGGGATTTAAAAACAGGCTTAAGTAACAATAATTAACTCATATTATAATCATAGCTTCGATACAATTGGACAACATATCATAGATGACATAGAGATGATATCATAGATGACATAGAAATGAGATCACAGATGACATAGAGGTGGTATTTAAATCATAGATGGCATAGTAGTCTCTATGTTATCTATGATACGTTGTAGAGACCGGATTATATGCAACTTATAGTAATTGTCGAAGAACGCGGGCGAATGCAAACATGTATTCGCATAAAATCCGTAACAAATAAAGTCTCTAGATATAACATACATAGTAACCTACACAAAAATCGACAAACCTCTTCTCGAAGCCGTAAAACCGATTAATAGGCACTCAGAGATAAAGCAACAACAATAAAACAAGAAGCTATAATTAAAGTTACAATAATGACGACGAAGCTGTACGTCGTAGTTGTGCCAATGAAATCTCAGCGTAATGCTGCGTTGTTTAATATAGTTTGTAACCTAATTATTATTCAGTTCGCTAACTAGATGAAATCGCTTGCTAAAGTTTAAAGCCGACAAGTTAGCAACCTGTGACAACTTAGCCTAAGGCAATACCTTTCATTCCTATCGTCAACAAGCGCTGAATAATGAAAGGTGTATCACACTTGAAATTGAAATTCCGAATGCACTTAATTATTTGAAGGAAGAGATTAAAGTGTTTGAGCGAAATCTGGCATCGCTTAAAGCTACCAATCGCGCGTTTAATAATTAAATTTCAAGAATACAAGTGTCATTTCACTTTTCAACTCCGCTGCCAACCCTCCCGACGCCCAAATACTCAATTATGTTTTTAATTGAGCGGCGCCGTGCATTTGACACGAATGTCCGACGGGTTTCGCTTTACCCAGTAATCGCAATTTTAATTGTATAGCGATTTTTATTTGGACGAAGCTGTTGGAAATGCGTTCAAGATTAGGTGGGAAAATGTTTATTTTCATATTTTGACTGTAACTTCAATTTGCGCAAATTGGGATGAGATTAGTTTTATCTTGGGTTTTCTGAAGACTAGCAAGCTTTTTTTGGCTGGCTGGTCGCGAGGTTAATGTTTCCACTTCAAATTGTCAAGTATTTCTTGAAACAGAAAACTTCGAAGACAAAACAAAACTTCGAAGTCAGGAAGTGGAACACTAGAATCACGAAGTCATCGCATTCCATAAAATTTGAAACAACTCTGCTCCATGACTTTCTTTGAACTCTGAACTTAAAAGAAACTCGAACAATAAAACCTGCTTGCAGTCCACTAAAGGCCCAGATAACAATAAAAATAAAACTGAGAACATTCTCCGTACATTTCGATTCGGGAATATACAAATCGTTTGTATGGACGTGTCTTGTTACGGCTGGCTGGTTCCGTACACGGCTGACACCTGTTCCTGTCACTATCGAATTGGGGAAGACGTATGTACATGTCCGAACATAGTGTGCATGGTGAGACAAGATTCTTAGAACTAAATGTACCTACCTAGGGGTTGTTGTATTATTTTCGATGGAATAATTGTCATTTTCAGTCGGTATTTACTTTGCTTTTATTTTTATTTATGGTTGGTGCTTATAAATTGTATTATAAGTATGGACAAATTCTACTTTCGAAAACTGGTTAAAAAAAGGTAAATACCAAAGATAAGAAGATTATTATTTTGTCAGAAGCTTCTTAGTAGCCATTTGGAGCATTAAATTGGGAAATATCTTACCAGCAGGTAAGGTAACCTAAGTGTCTAAGACACACAGAAACCTTTTATTTCATGTATCTTTTTCTAGATCAGCGTACTTATACAACTGTGTGTGTGTGTACGTAACATAGATATTTGATCAGTCTACTTTATTCCAAAATCCATAAAGAAAATTTTCTTATATGTTTACCCTCGATAAGGGTATGAAAAATGTATTTTTTTCCAAATTGGCCGAGAGTTAAGAAAATAATGAAATAATACAATTTTGAACTGCAAAAAGTTATCTCATTATAAAGGAAATCAAAGTGAAGGAACATCAAAGTACAAACATTTTTAATCATCACTAGTTGACAAAATAGCGATCCTCGATATCATAAAACTTTCCTTTGATAAAAATATTACTCATTATAACTTTTGCGTACACAAAACTCATGTTGATTCCTCGGAGAGGTATCACATGAACGGACTTGGAATAGATGGGAAAGCAATTTCCTATCTTATTACCAACCATAATTCGTTTTGCACCTGAGTTGACATCAAAACTTATAATCAGGAGGTAATTACCGGTATAATTACAACGAAATTTGATAGAAATTTAAAAGCAATCATTACCATGTTTAATGAGAACGTTTGAAATACGATAAGTCGTATACTGTTAAATTGGACCCACCATGAACAGGAGCTTTGGAAATTTTCGTGTCAAAAGAGGGATTGCTACGTTTTCGTTATTGAATTCGGAGTTGTCATTAAAGATGTATATTTTGACAAAGTAAATTGTAATTTGTGTAAAGTTCATTTCAAATAAAGTGATAATTTTATCATCTTCAACACGATAGGGATTTAAATCTAATTGAACGTTAATATTTATTACTCGAAAGTTATTTCTGAAAATTGTTTTATTTGTTTAAAACATCATCCGAGTATAAACTGTTGCCAGAAAAGACAACAGCAGCTACAAAATGAATTCAAATGCCACTAAAACATTAATTCTGTTATGAAAACAAAATTAATGAAAAAGCAAACAAAGCCGTTGGAAACAAAACGATAAAAACCAATAACAATATAGATGCCACAGAGTGAATTAATATCGAGTGTTGCAGAATATTTTCTGCAGAAGGCTCACGAACATCTGCAGAATGTTTGGTTTCTACAATCACTAGAACGGTAGAGACCATCAATTGCAAGGGAGCAGACTTCTTTGTCTGCTGATAAAGAGTGCTCGCAAAGGTCCATTTCGAATGCTTGTCATTCCATTGTTGTATCCACGATTTTTAATTTTGAAAAGAATTTCGTTCGTGTATGTATGAGATTGAGATGGTGAAGTGAATTTGATGGAACTTTCAATCAATTTGTTTTGATGAGTTTCCAAATTGATCGAAGGGATGAGATTCTTTTAAAGTGGTTCATTGTTGAATATGTTACTATATTTCTACACTATACATACTTACAACATTTGCAATACAACTTACCTGTAACAAAAAAGTATACATAAGTAAAACAAGGAAACAGTGCCAATCAAATCATTCAGAAAATATTAAAAAGGTTGTAATTTATATACCCTTAACGAAGCCGAGAGTCACTTGTTCACTTGTATCACTTGGTATTATAATATTTTTGAAGTGAACACTTCTTTAGGCGCGTTGGGCATTTTTTGAGACGGGAAAAAACCATTGAACTCGCGACACTGTTACCGACATCGCTGTTCATTCGGATGAGTTCGGCTGTCCTCGGGACGTACTCGGTTTTAATATATATCCGATTATGTCAGTGAGTGATGATAAAGTATTCTGTTTGTGTTTTGATTTCACTTCTGTCGGCACTCCCGGAGTGCCACTACTTATTTTTTGGGAACCTTCTGGTTACGGAAATATGGAAGGTCCTAAATGTTTGAACGATTTTTTACGAAACAGGTTTTGAATGTTTTATATTAACTTAAAATACTCCCATGATCACTGTACCGTTCCATGCACCCAAACGGTCACAGGTCACAGTTTTGCGTGCGTTACATTGCGCATTAACTTAAACACTGAATTTTCAAACCAATTCAAAGAAAATATTTTTGCATATAGTTACTTAGTTTTATGTTATAGAATGCGTAGATGACGACTTAGTGATGGGTCTTTTTATACCCTGTATAAACCATTTATCTTGGTGCGACTATTAATATTACCTCCAAATCTATTACACTTCCTTGTAAAGCAGGTGAACAAAATCTTTCTTCAAAAACTTTATCATGTAAGAGAAAAAAATATCTCGTTCGCAAGGCATTACGCAGACACTCCGCCATCCAACTTTTCACAAATTTCCAAAACTTGTAAGACAAACGTTGCTCCTTTAACATTCGCACAATTACCTGTTACAACTTGGTGAATGCAAATTCCTGCCATATTTATTTTCGCCGTCCTTGTGCTCGGAATTTTCTTATAAATAACTTAATCAGGGTCAATCCATCAAGCTGTCATTCTACACAGAAATACTTTTCTGTTGCCCTAGCACCTTTATTCAATAACAAATTTTCAATACAAAACAAAGGGAAGTCTTACGAATGGGTCTCCAGTTTACTATTACTCATTTGGACCTGCCAAAAACAAACTGATGTGACCCTGCTTACATGTTACATACCTACATGTTTAGAACAAAAATGTACAAAGTTATAGTGGTAAGTTTTCAAAATAATTTGCCCGCGATATTGGGAGCGGGATTTATGTAAACCCTAGAAACTATTACGTAATACATTGTAATTTCAGGTAATAGCTTTTGGTAACTGAGATAACAATGTTATTAAAAGGGAAAACTAGATACTGTTATGTATATTATAGCTTAATTTTTGGGTGTAAAGTTTTCTGAAGTAAGTTGTTCATTAAATTTGAACACACAAAACGTTTAAATATAGGTTTGGGTAGGTTTTTTCTATATCTAAAGAGTATATATTGCAACTTAGGTTTTGCTATTACCTTTATCTATTGTTCAAACAGCTTTCATACGGATTTTCTTTATTACTTATACCTTCCAATATTACAGTTAATAGTATTAATAATGTAAATCGGGCAAATATATAATATAAAATTTAACTTAAAACCAAATATATAATTATATAAAATATCAATCCCATGAAAGCAAATGATACTATTTAAATTTAATGTTTATATTTTTTTTTCTTAACAAAAAGCGCCTTCATCCTCTCTCCTATTAAAAATTAACTTTGCTGTGCTCGACAGGGTCCATAATTCATTCGATGTTTTAACATACCAACTGTCATGTACCTACACATTATGGAATGCAATAAAATATTGAGTACTGAGTATTCATCAATTTATTAAAAGCCCAAGTCAACCCATAGTATAAAGTCAAATCCTTCAACTGCAATTGAACGCAAAAAAATGTTGCGTCAGCAGAAAATTCGCATAAACATGTTTGGACTTCGGGTCAGTATACTAAGGCTGCGATCATGAACGATTTCACGGGATACCTATAAAAATATTCGTTCAAGTACCATAAGCCCGCTACAAATTCAAATACTCAAACGATAAAAGCATTCCTGATCTTAATTTTTGTTGAGATCTGTAAAATTTAATATTTCTGACTTCGTGGATAAGATTATGGATTTAGTAGATTCAATCAAGGAGCTTGTGAGGGCTGTAAGGGGTTCTGAACTAACAACTGTTCTTAATCCACTCTATCTGAGTTCGAATGCCGCCCAAACGGATTGGATTACCGTTACGTACTTTATCGGACTTTTTCTCCTCAATATTGGATATAAGCTTTCGAGATTCAACACCCCTTTTGTTTCTTCCGTTTTTTGTAATGCCGTATTACTTTACTTTAGCCACAGTTGTAAATGTTCTTCGAGGTTTTCATATCATACTTTTTTAATACAATTTTTTTTTTTATATTATCGAATTTAGTGAGCCAATATCGAAAATACCCGTTTCTGTTGAACACAGCTCCATGCAATCGACGTCAAATTTATAAGATTACGTGTTCCTATCCAATCTAAAAACAAAACGTTTAAAGAGAATAGTTTAGTTGCAGCAGCGGATATTGTGAGCAGGCACAAGCACCCTTTATGCCTTTTATGTCCTCCCCGTCACAAACATTTAACACTGACTTCCAGACAGTAATATCGAGACTTGGACAGATAAAATCTTGTGAGTTTGAAAGAGTTCCCTTTATTTGCGAGGGCAAATGGACAATTGCATGAGAAGGTATAGGTACAGGAATGAGGTTCTGTTCAAAAAGTTTTCGATCTAGATTTGTCTGTAATGAAGGTGGCAGAGGCGAATTTCCTTTTGTGATTTTCGTGGAAAGTTTACTGCATTGAGTTAATTTGATATTTAGATTGGATTTTATAATGAAATTAGATGTGTTATTTTAGTTTCTTTAGTAATTTTCTGGATAGGTACCATAGTGGAAAGAGTTTGAGAGAGAAAGAGCTTGTTTAAAAGACGTAGGAAATTAATTAAGAAGTTTTTTTTTTATGCACATACCTATTTCTGTAAATATTAATTTTGTTTTGACGCCGTTGTTGTCCCTTGCCAAATAATTTACTATGTTTTATCCTTACGTTTTCCTTAGCAAAGTTATCCATGTCCATACTACACAAATAACACCTCAGACTTCCACATGACACAATCAAGACCAAAACCATCACCTCTGAATCGAATCATCCCTACAACCCACATAAATTGGCCTCAAAACTACATACTTATTCACTTTGAAGCTACCAGGAGCGCAGTGGCAGGAGAAGACAGCCGTCATTCCGCTGTAATACAGATAATTGCATTTAACTACGGGACACGGGGAAGCGTGGTCTACGTGCATACGTAACTCACTTTGCACTGTTTAAAAGCGCTCGTTCGTAACAGTTCTGTGGTAATTTTTATGAGATGTTGATGTAGTTATTATTTTGTGTTGGAAAATACGTTGTAAATGCAAGAAAGATATTGGAGTATATTTGATTATTAGTGGTTACAAATACATTAAAAAAATTTGGAAAACATATTTTTAAAATAATTATGAAAATGTTCGAAGCAACAGAAAATTAAATATAGTTTAAAGTTATTTAAAAAAACGAGATTGAAGATGATCAAATACCGAATCACTCTACTACAAAGTTTGGAAAAAACTTACAATTTTGTAGTTAGTTAAACAGCATGTTCATCATCAAGACTATCAGTTTATTTATTTACATAAATAACAAAAAAATAAAAATAGACTATATTTTAGTTGTCAACACAATCAACATTCCACATCTCAGAAACAGACAGCAACAATTACGTCTCGTTCATTTGAACTACGCCCTCCACAAAAGAAATTACTTCATTCTTTCTAAATTTCAACTCTCCAAGTTGTTCAGGGGCGTCTAACGGGCGGGAGTTATTTATCTTCGCTCTCAGTATAATAGAATTTAATTAAGTTAGGTGCGACATGCTTCACGCGGTAGGAATTTTGCGAACTTGCGCCCAACTCGATACACGGGAGTTCTTGTCGTGTGTTGAAACAGCGGTTGTATTTATAAATAAATATTGTCATATAGATATGAAATTTGGTGTTCATGACCTACTTTTCATTTGAAGAGAAACGCAAAAGAAAGTTTTTATATAAATACAAACGCAAAGACTGCTGGAAACACTTTCGCATATAGCTGCATCTGATGAGACAGCTCACGCAAATGTAAAGAGGAATGTTGCTTAACAGATCCTATAGGTTATCCCGATGACGACAGTAGGTAATTTTGCAGTCTTGTATGATTGAGAAAAACACACAGTCTTTGATGTTCCCAAACTTAATAGTTGAAGACCAAGTTCATCACCATGCCAAGTGGATTGGTGATTAATAAAGTTAAAACTCACAGAAAACAATACCAAAATATCGAATAATGAAATGAGTTCAGTTCCAGAATGAACAGTCTGCGAAGTTCTTATTCGACTCGGAACAGATAAAAGAAATAAACCAACACCAGCCAGTTGGAGAGACATCGCAAAAAGAAGTATACATCGCAAAAACAAAGATTCCAACTGGATGGCCGTGTATTGAACATTTTTGACACAATTTACCTGTTTCTCTGCTGCCATTACAAAAGGTATATTCGGAGAACATTCGGAAGCCGGTGGAAATTACTGGTAATAAAAGGATAAAGAAAGATTTGTGTGTCTGAAGCATGTTTGAGTATTGTTTGGGAATCAAAAGAGAAAAATATGGCTTTCTCATTGATGGGTTTATTAGTTCATAAATTATAATTTTATGGATAAACCTTCAACAAAAATATCTAAAAAGATAGTAAAAGCTTCGGAAACCTTAATATTTGTAATGGAAATGATGAGTTTTGGGATCTTACTCGGTGCTAGAGCAGTAGTGTTCCAGTGGAAATGTTCTCGCCTTAAGAGTTACAGGTCTTAGGTTCGAACCCAGGCAGGCACTTTGTGTAAATTATTTCACCACTTAAAAACTTTAAACTGGGATTCAAAAGTAGGATCCAGCGAAAATAAATCCTCTCAAAATGGTCAAGAAAAATATCGTGTATCTCTCACAGAGAGGAGGCCTGTGTCCCAGCAGTGGGAACGTTATGGGCTGATTACTCGATGCTACCTTTATTTATTGACTGCCACCACAAAGGACACTAAATAATTTAGCAGTAACTCTGCGCTAATACTGCATAATAGAATTTATAGGTGTTATTAGTACACTAATGTATTGTATCCGTTTATTTGGCTCCACTTACACCTTTGGGAGTCCGAAGTTGGAATTATATCCACAACTATATTATTACACTATGAGACAGTTGACTAACCTATTTAGAGCTAATAATAGTATAAGACCCTCGATTAAATGTTTTGTTAGAATGTTTGATGAGTGTTTTAAATGTCACAGTACAAAATAGATGGACAACGAGTCTTACCAAGGGTAGTGAATCATGTAGGGTATCATGATACTCAGTAACTGGGTTGTGGAGGTCAGATAGGCAGTCGCTCCATGTAAAATATTGGTATCCAGCTGCATCCAGTTAGACTGGAAGCCGACCCCAACATAGTTTCGATAAGGCTAGACAGATTGAGATCATGATGGACAGATACATAACAAGGATGCTTCGACCTCGTTCTTTTAGAAGACATAGGTATATATATTATGTGCTGATAAAATAAACTGTACCGTCTTCAAAATATTCATCCAATTTTGTATTTTAAAATACTTCCAGGAAACATCTTGTGTGGTTTATTCACAAGATGTTTCCAGAGAGTATTTCCAAAGACAAAATTACAATCTCAAGCCATTGGAGATGATATAGCACTATGAAGCATATACACGCATATACAGAGAAATACAACATTAATAATTTAAGCTATCGGCAAAATCGACTATGCAAATGAAATTATCAATGCTTATGATCACCATACCATTAATCTTAAACTACTCCATCAAAAGTTCCCCACGCTATACTCAAGCAAAAAACAAAAACTATCCTAACAAAATCTCTCCCATTTTAATCGCAGCTTGATCGAATTTCCTCTCCGCAAAGTTTCAACAGGAAAGCGGAAACTACTACGCTTTACATGGCTGTTTACATAGGGTACTTTACACTTAGAGGACAGTGTTTGCTATGTGCAGCCAGCGATGTATATAGCTCCTGCCTTTTGATAGACTGCTTTTAATTAGAACATGGGGATTTTCTTACATGCTGATCAGGAGTATAGCAACAATGGTGTCTGTTGCTTGTCAAGAAAAGTTAGTGAAGTTGTGAAAGGAATATTGTTACAAGAGTATAATAATTATGTAGTTTAAGTATAAGATCTTATTTTCTTTGCAGTAAACAGAAACACAACATAACATCACGCCTGTAATCCCCGAAGGGTTAAGCAAAGGTGTACCCTATAGTACACCCACAAAACATAAGACAGGACAAACAACAGACAATAAAATATTGCTTTAAAAAAAAAAACATCAACAATTTCAAGATCCAAAAAAGACATAATACCTAAATTAAAACATTTCAAATATTGATAGAAATGGAGAACGTTTCGTTAATTGCATTTAAAGCTATAACTTCATCATTCCCTAATTTCATTTCACTCGAAATCTGTAAATCGAAAACGAGTACTCGCTATAACCTTCCAGATCACCAGCAACGACCTAATTACCCAATCGCAACTTAATTTACAAAGCACGATTACAAGAGCATTCGTACAATCAAACGAACATTGAGTAATTATCTTCAACACCTTCACATCTGAACTGAAATGCAAGTCAAGCGTTGTATGTGCGACGGCGTAAACACGCGTACGTACTAACCCGATTAGACACCCCGTACACTCCCGCACAACTCACACCCCCGACGCACCCCCTACATGAAACCGCGCTAATAAGGAACACTTCACTTGTAATTTCTCATTTGTTTCTATTTACAACTTGTGAAGTGTTGTGTTGGATTATATTTTTTATGGATTATTTGGGGCGGGAAAGGGTTGAGATTTTGAGTTTGTGTACGGATTTATTGGGTTAATTTTAAGGATATGTGTGTGCATTGTGTAAGTTTTTAGTGTTTGTAAATTGAGTGTGTTTTATTTGGGACACGGAAGGACTACATGAATGTTTTATTGTTATTTTAGTGCTCGTAGTTATGAGAGCTGGACAAGGTTTAGCGCCTGATGAATTCCAGCGAATATTTTCAATGTTTAAAGCAAAAATAAAACACACCCTATTAAACATTAAGTCTCTATACCCATTCAAACCAGCGTCTTCTCTGAAAGATCATAACAAAAACCGTAAATTGCACAAAACGGTTGAAACCGAATACCGAAACGTCATAAACAAAGACAGCTATTGAAACACTAAACCGTTTTGGTAGTAAACGGCATGCTTTGAAAGAGGTCTTGACAAAAGTCGATTCTCTCAAAGGCGCCATACGGAACCACGTCACGTATATCGCGTACGGGTAACGTGGCGCCGATAAATGATTATTGCTATGGTGAACGGGCCGGTTTCTAAACCACTGAAACCTTATGAACCTATTTCATGGACGCGAGTTGGGTTCAATTGGAACGGACGTCGGATTCTGGATGCGGTTTCGACGTAGTTTTAGGGGGGACCGTTTATTTGGATAACGCCTTAAATTACATGAATAATAATTTATATAACTTAGTCTGACATTAAAATGTTATTGGTATAATGTTAAATTAATTAATCAACTCAACAAAACAAATCAAACAAATTATTTTAAGTGATATCTACAGTAATGATGGAACGATTTCAATAAACAAGATAGATAAATAATTTTCCATTAACTTAATAAAAAATAAGCTTAGGTAGCAGGTACCTACATTAATTTATTGGTTTTTATTTTAAGTAATAAAAATACCGAGAATAGAAATTACAGTGGTATGAAAAAAATACTGGGTTATCAAAAGTATCCAGGCAACAAAAAGGACTCGAAACAAATCTGCTTCAATGCACGGTATCAATGGCTAGCACAACATAGTCCACAATATAAGGACAAAACAATCGTCACGTCCCATACACCTTTCGGCAAATAAAGCTCACTTTATGACTAGCCGGATATTGCACATATTTGCGATATTTATTTCTTTTCAACATTTTTATTTTTAAGCTTCCGTATTCAGAGGGTGCTAACGGGACCCTTTGACTAAGGTTCCGCTGTCCGTCCGTCCGTCTGTCACAGGGCTGACTATAGAACCGTAAGGTTTGGCTCTCGCCTATTTCCTCCTCCAATATTCGACCAATTTAAAAGATATTTCATATACTGAATAAGAAGGATATAAACTGTGTCAATATGTTTTTTTTTTGTCAAATTTGTACACTAGGCCTCTGTTGACAGCAGTTATTTTGAGCATTTTTTGAGGGTTCTAGTGCTTATAAAAATATTGTATCATCAAAAAGGAAAACATAGGGACATAGAAGTAGTTAATATTTATTATTCTGTAAAAAATCATTGCTTTATGGTCATTTACCAGAATGAAAACAGGCGAGAGCGTTTCTATGGAGAAACGACTACCCGGATTTCCTCTTAAGGGGGGGTCACCTTATAAGAAACGTGTGCGTTTTTTGTTTTACTAAATATTTTTAAGAAATCATCATTATTCTTCTCTACTCTTATCCCAATTTTTTTGAGGTCGACGCGACATGTCTTTACTTCCATACTTCTCTATTAGTTGTCATCTCGGTAGTCACCCCCTTTCTAAACACATTATCATCATTCACACAGTCCATCATCGTTTCTTTGGTCTTTAGAACAATAAAAAGAAAAATGTTGAAAAGTAATAAATATCGCAAATATGTGCAATATCTGGCTGGCCATAAAGTGAGCCTTATACATAGAGGTGTATGGGACGTGATTTCACGTGATGATTGTTTTGAACAAATTGTTTTTAAGAGTAGTGTTCAATATTAGACGGAACTCATCGTGGCTGCTTTTTTTTCAATTTCTGGGCAATTTGCTTTTGCCCAGAATTAAAAAAAACGTGGCCACCAGTAAGCAATGGAAAAATGTGAGTTAATTGAAAGAAAGATGTCATGGCAATGTCTCTTTGCTTTGCATTTTGAGATTTTAAAAAGGAAATTTGTTTTCGAAACGCTTGCAGTTTTATAAAAAATAGTTACTATGGAAACATGGAATTTAGTGCCCTATGTTTGCAGAATAAGGCAATTTAATTTAATATACTTATAAGTAAAGAGCAAAGAGACAAAGCAAACAAAAAAAATTATATTGCAAACGTCTGAGTGGTCGCCTTACCTCTACAAATGTGGGTAGTTTGAAAGTGTTTGTCTAAAGTCTGAGAGTGGATGCAAATTTAATTAAGGTGTACGATAGTTTGGATATTAATGAATATTGCAAACTGAAAGCATATGCTGCAATGGAAGAACTAATTAAAGATAACGGTAGTCAAATTGACTGAAGGGTTAGATAATAAGAATTTAAAGAAGAGACCATAGAATTATCAAAATAATTTGAAAACCAAATAAGCTTTTTATATTTGAAACAAATGAGCTTCCGACATTTCTAAATTCTTTATTATTATTATAAGCCCGTGTTGTCTCACTGCAGGGCTAATACTTCCCGTCCTTCTTTCCACTTTTCCCAGTCTAATTCGATTTCTAAAAGTCTTACTCGATATTAATCACAATGATAGACTACAGTTGTAGTCAAAAACGTAAACAATAACATTTTAAAACTATAAACGAAAAAACGAATGAAACAAATTACTCAGGACGACCTAAAAAGTAAATAGACGCGCAGAACAAATAAAACATCCGCTTATTACAGTGGCAAAGCGTGGCCGTACTCAAGTTTTATCAGCTGTGAATTTCTCTCATAAATATTCGATTGAGCGCCGTACCCCGGGGCGACCCCCTTTGTAATATTGAGATTCATAATTTGACCCACAACTAACTTAGCGATCCACTGAATTCCTGAAACACTAATAAGCCAATTTAAATAGAGTCTAGACTTGGGCTGAGCATTGTGTTGTTAGCGAAATTTTGAAGTGAGTTTTGTTAAAGATAAAACTGAAATTATGTTAAAGATAAAAAATATTCAAAATGAACTAAAACATAATTCAACTGCAATGCAAAACTAGAGCATAATATTCAGCTGCAGACAGAAAAGCTCCCTTGTCGTAGTTTGATTTTGGTTTTCGACGCGGTGACCAGAAGCCGTTTTATACGGAACCCTCGTTATTCACAAACTATGTTCCGGCGACTCCTTTAATTTTGATTCCATTGCTCTCACATCATCCAGTCTTTTATTTATTTTAGCCTCTGTTTTCAACTTAATTTAATTTAGTACCTATATTTTCTAGAACCCTAGCAATGATTTATATTCGTCGCTGCCGAGAATCAGGCCATTTTTTACCGTTTGATTGAAAGCGTCAAAGGAATCAATCTGTTTTGTGAATTCATAAAATTAGAATGGATTCAAGATTTCTTTTGTTAGTCGTCGAATAAAAGAATATTAACAATTAACTTTTATCCTTTTATGATTCTACAGTTTTTTAACTTTGGAAATATCAAGCCTATTAATAACTAAGAATAAGTTACTTTGAGGAAAGTGTTTGGGTTTCTGGACCTGTTAACATTCTTATGTATTATTGGCTAAATAAATATATCAGAATAATTATAACATATAAATTAAAATGCCGCGTGATGACAATAAAAACTGTTAGGCCGCGTCGTATTTAAAAGCGATCGTCGCGTTCATATGTCTTTATTCTAACTGGTGTCTGGTCACTTCATTGAACTCCTGATTTTTCAGTTCAACTGTTTGTTTACACTGTTTTATAGCTTGATTTCCCTGATATTTTCCCGTCACAAAAAACATCCATAGACATATCTATAATGAGATGCCATACTTAACTCACCTGTCGTTTTTCCTGAACTCAATAAAAGTCTGCCGTAAAATTGTACAGAGGATTGACGTATTCGTAATGCATGAGCTCCAGTCGCCTCGAGTTCAGTCAGCAGCGCTGTCAGTCTAATACTTGAAGGCTTTTGTAATTAAATGTAGAGGGATGAGTGAGCATAAAGCAGTAAATTGGTTCAAGAGTAATGAGCAGATTAAAATGAACAAACAATGTAATTTTTTTGAGCAGGGTTTTTGCTTTGATTTAGTAATAAAAGATAATAGCATCAAAGTACCCGCTGCATTTCACAAAGCTTTGTAATTAAATTGAGCTTCTAATGAAAGTAGGTATTTGCTTATAAAATTAGAGTTTAAACTCTATGAATAAGTGATTTTTTGCCCTCGTCGGTACTGGGCAAGTATTTAGACTGGAATTCTTCCGTCTGACGCTTAATGAATTGTGATTTTGTATTAAATATTTTCATGGAGCAACAACTGCGATAAAATATCAAAGGCAAAAACTAAATCCTTTAACTTTATCTTGTCCCTTGGTGCCCGCGATGTTATGCGAAGAGTTTAACGAAAACCTCCCTGGCTCGATCGTGTTATATTTTCCAGATATCAAAAAGGGCATACAACCGCTACATTCCTATTAAAACTTTATTCGGCATAACTTCAATGTTTCACGAAATTGGCCTTCCAAAATTGCCTCTCAGACGAACGTAATAGGCGACGTTCTGGGACCTGACAATCGGCAGAAGTACTTAACAAATAGTTTCGCGAGTCAAAAGCTTGTTGGGTGATGAACTCATACCTGCTCGAAGCTGGCTTAGCTTGAGCGATGAGAGCTGAGCGAGCGAAGTTCAACTTGTTAGTTGAGATTTAAACGAATTTACGCTGATGGTGGAATGTTTTAGCTCTTTATGTGGAGCGTTTGGAACGGCTGAAACGTTCTCGACTGTTAATGAAACTTGGAACTTTCATATTATTAGTATTCAAATGGCAGTTTTAGTTCTCCTTTTAGACGTTACTAATTAGGTTGTCGTTTTAAAGAAAGATAACAATGTTATATCTGTATTAATAAAAGCTATTGTGTTTCATCAAAACCATATTAATTAAATAAATAGTTCACTGTCACCAAAAGTGTCCCCATAAAAGTCTCCAAAATCGCATAATCATTACTCAAAACTCACACAATAAAGCATAACCACAACAGGCATTTGTCAAGCGATAAAAACAAAAAGTAAGCCATCGAGAGTGGCTCGGAAGTACCACCTAGGAGGCGTGACCGGCCAATTTGGCGGAGGAGTCTCGAGGGCCCAAGAGTAATGCCTCTGACGTCCACATAAGCACCATGAAATTTATCGACCTTACGTGCCGGACGACGAAAATAAAAACAAACTCGGCAAGTGTCAAAGTTCGTTTTGGAGCCACCAGCGGTTTTTATATTCAATTACTGCGGGTGATGGAATTTTTTTGGAAAGTGTACCGGATTCGTGCATTTGGGTAACTAGTACGCGTATTTACTTATGGGATTTATAGTTGTTGATTTTGGTGGACTGCATAGATTGTTACGTATTTTTTTTGGTGTTTTAAATTAACTTTACAATGTGTCTCCTAATATACGTAACAACCAAAAGGTGCAAGATTTAAAATTCTAAGGTACAATACATTCTAACGTACAACTTTACCTAAATTATGACGAAGGTGCCATCAGCTCGCTGTGAAAGATGACCATATCACAAGCATCACAAGAAAGAAAACCACCAAAACAGATCATCCATTTTCTATAGATGACTTTTATGACGGCGGCAGTTGATAGATTCGTGTTTTTATGCCGTCTTCAGATCAACAGAGGAATAACTTCGCTATTGGTACATAAATTCATTGATATATGCTTTTGTTTCAACCGACTTTGCAGTTTTGGTAAAACTATCTACCGAGTTTATGAATTCTTCCAACATATATTTCTATCTCTCTCAGCCGTACGGGTCGTAAGCTGAGCTACGCTTGTCGTGGTTGGTCCGTAGATGGGTGACCATCCATTACCTATCAAGATCCCTCCTTGCCTCGGAAAGTACATTAAGCCCGGTTGGTCCCGGCTGTTACTCGTAGACCCTTGACAGTAGTCAGGGTATTCAGACGCCCAAAAGTCTGACAACTAGTCTTACCAAGGGGTATCTTGTTACCCAGTAACTGGGTTATGGAGGTCAGAAAAGCAATCGCTCCATGTAAAATATTGTATTCAGCTGCATCCGGTTATACTGGAAATTGACTCCAACATAGTTGGGAAAAGGCTAGTCAAATTGATATTATATTTCTATCTCTCTCACACATCGTATTCATGAGAACTTAAATAATTGTAACCACGGAGATTGTAACATTTAAAGTGTGAGTGAGATGCATTGATAGAGTTCCAAACTATCTATGTGTAGCTGATGATATCGGTTCAAAGTTTGAAATAGTCAACAATTTGAAACATATTGTCTTCGTAGCGTTGAGTTTAACCCAGTAAGGTTTGATACATTCTGGCGTTTGAATTATTAATGGTACAGGCAATATTCCTGTTAAAGTTCTTTGATTGAACGAAAATTATTTAAATAATGTAGGTACTTGTAAATACAAAAAAATAACAGAAGACTGTTTTTAGTCTTTGTTTGCTTTTATAATTTTTAATGTTACGATATTATCGTAGACGTCCTCGTTCATAAAATGTAGGTATTTAAATACGTTGACGTTATAACGTTATCGTGAATTGAAATTTAAAAGTGTCTTTATATGATTATTTTCATACATTTCACTTTCCGGTGCTTTCGTGATACCGTGACGTGGACGTTCACGATAACATTTTCACGTTAGAAATTATAAAAAACGCCCATTGGATTTCAACGCGCAGAAAATTATAAGTAGGTACATAGTTGCAAAGAACCTTGTCATAATTCTGGTGCCAAGAAAGAATACGATTTTTTATAAAACAAAAGGCGTTTCAAATATTTATTCATACATGCAAACTCATAAGCATAATTACTACCAATTTCCATGTAGACCGTATGAAGAGTAATCCGGAATAATTCCAGCAATAAAAGTTCCATTATCACTCTCCTATCGAACCCTAAAAATTTTATATACACTCCTTCCATCGGCTTATTATTTAGTACTGTGCATGAAACGTCGCTTTTTATGCCAGCGATGTACAATAAACGGGTATTGCTACGGCTTATGAAAGTTTTCATATCGACTTTTATCGTGATATACAATTTTATATTGCAGACGTTTTACACGTCTGTTAATATGATGGTAGCTATCTTATTTTGAGGCTTTGTTTATTGGTTTTGAAGTTTTGGTTTTTGTTACTACTGGATACGTGGTAATGAGATAGTAGATTTAGAAATGCCAAGTTTGGTTAATTCAACTGTCTTGTCATCCTTATATTCCTTATTGGCATAATCAGCCTATAATGTTCCCACTGCTGGGACACAGGTCTCCTCTCTGCGAGAGGGAGTGGTAATTTACCTCTGTAATCTACCACACGGGCCCAGCGCGGGTTAGCAGTAGATGTCACAAATTCCTTTTTGCCTTCCTTTAAGATCGTTTACGACGTACGGCATTCCATACAAACTTTCAAGCCCTTGTTTATTGAAACGAATGAACCGATTTTAATGAAACTTCGTACGCATTAGCAGGACACAAAGGTCTAAAAAGTTAGTTAAGAATATTTTCGCAAAATAGTGGTACATCCAAATTAGATTGATTATAAATTTTACATGGAAACGGAGATTTCCAGTTATATTTTTTTTAATAAGACATTTCGAAAATGTTCTTTACTAACTTTGTAGACCTTTGTATCCTGCTAAGGCATATGAAGTTTCATTAAAATCGGTTTATTAATTTCGAAAAAAAAGGGCTTGAAAGTTTCTATGAAATGCTGTACGTCGTAAACGCTCCTAATGCCTTTTTGTTAAGGTAAAAAGATTATTTTTTTCAAATTCTTAAAACCAAATAAGTGTAAGCTCGTAACTTAGTGAACATAAAACTAAGTACATAATATTTAATACAAAAGTTCCAACCAACGCTCACCAACTTACAAACTAATCACAAACAGTGCATAGAGAAAACAGAATTTCTCCAAGAAAGTTGAAATAATATCTATGATGGGAGTAAAATCGCGAAAATTCAAGTTCATGCGGCACGTCTCCGGCGCGGACAGACCGCCCCTTGCCCGCCCACGGCCACCCGCTAGTGTTGCCCACCAACATATGCTGCGGGATTTACATGTTTAACGGGATAAAATACAACATCTTGAAGATGGCGTCAGTTTGGGGCTACAATTAATCTGTGACTTAAAAAAAACTTAATGTATGTACCTACTACAGTTATCTGTTTCAGAATGTAAAGATCAAATGTTGTGTAGATGGAGGAGTAGTAAATAATAAAGCAGTCATTGGTAAAGGATTGTGAATTAAATCAGAAACATATAAACTCATTTCTGGTACTCAAATACAAAACGACAAATAATAATCTGTTACGACAGCTGAGTCATAAACAGATTATAAAAATCATCAAAATAAATCACGAAGTAAAAATATATCGTATTAATATCTGTATCTAAAACCGGGGACGGCCCGGGGCATTCCGGGAACTTGGCATCACTACCGTCCGCCCGCACTTTTATCGTTGGATAATTGAATTTCCGCACTCAGCAACAAACAGGAAGTTCCGCTGGTTTACGTTCAGCGCTGAATATTGCATCCAACGCTGATGGAGTTATTATTTTCAAAATGACGATTAACCCTCTTCTTTGGTAGTTGAGATAATTGAACTGTGAACTTTGGTCGATAAGGTTTTCTAGAGTATAGGTAGTGAGAAAATGTATTTAGTACCTATATCGTCAAAATACACAAGTTTTTTTAATACCCAGCCCTTGAATTTTACTTAACAGTTTTATATATTTATGCACGAATGCAAGAAATCATATTTATTGCAGATGATGATGACCCATAGCCAAGCTATTCAAAATGGTCCAGTCTCCCTTGTTGCTCGTCCTGTGTACATTCTCAGTAGATGCATCCACTTAAAATAAAATTTACTTGTTTACATTCTAGAAATTTCTAAGAACATTTTTGTAATTTCATAGGTCGTGCCATCGTTGGAGTCCCGTGCCAATTGCCTCCGAAGCCTCTTTAAATAGTTTTTGAAGGCTTTATTCGCCGGGCTCTGCTCGCGACTGTTCCCCCCCTTCCAGCCTCCTCGGGCCTCCTAAGGCTTCCGCTCTTATTTACACAAGGCGAACCTTCAAAGTCCCAAGTTGTTCGGTACTTTCTGTGAAGCTCGTCTTTTCAATTTCAGAAGCGAGTAACGGAAAAATGAGAGTTTTTTTTTGTATGAAGTGAAGGTAGTTTAACCTTCTCATTTCTGTGCAGTATTTTGTAACACGGTTTTGTGTGTCTCAAAAAAAACTACACGAAGTAACTACTGTGGTGTTTTGCTCAGACGTTTTACATGAACAACACGAAACATGTAGGTAGGTATGTACGAATTTCGATAATATTGTCTTCGCAACGAGAAAATAACAATCAGTTACTAAATCTATTTTCTAGACATACTATCAATCTACATATATCTTTCCAGAAAAATAAACTTACAAGAAATAATCCAAATGTAGCAATACTGTTTGACACGCTGAATTTTATTCCCCCAAGTCCAAATGAAAGATATATATAACGACATGCGAGCGTTGTAATTCTTTCCCTTCAGATTCATCCTTTCACATTAGCTGCCAAACTTTCACATAACCGAAAACTTCGTTTACCTTGTTCCTCAGTAAGGCAGCACCTACCCCTGTTCGCTCCGTTCCGCTCCTCGGGGGAGGTTCTTCAAACTATTTGTGAAAAACAGCAAATAAAGCTTTGTCAGCGATAGGCGAAGTCGAGTGTTCGTGCTTGACAATACGCTCCTATTCATTTCCGTTAAAACCTACTTTGAGGGTAGTTCAGGGTTGTTAGAACAAACCGACTTTTAAAACGGTGTTCGGCTTTGTTTAAATCTTACACGTTTCTTGGTTCCAATCTTCACTTTAGGGATGTTCTTTTATTTTGTAGTGTCGAAGTTAGGTGTACTTTTAATCCGGAATAAAGTTTCGGTGCTGTTTTACAACCTTGCTTGTGTAGCAGCCGCGTAAACAAAGTCAACATTCATATGAAAAAAAATAATCTACTTTACGAATTGTTCAATCATTCATGAGATGATAATCCTATTACGTATTACCAAAAATGTATTTCACATGATTGAAACGCGACCCATTTCCCACATTAATGTAATTACGTCATCTGTGTAATTAGATTTATATATATATTTGGACGACAAAGCTGAGCTGTATCAAAGGGCCCTTTGACTATTCAGTTGTACCGAATGAAAGGTACAATAATCTGACCGATGTCTGACTGCATTTACCGGTGGACCTATCAAAAAGTTCCAGTCGTGGCATTATTCGACTTTGACCAATGTCGCGTGCGAGGCTGGGTGGCCCTCCCACTGGCCTCCTGCCCCCCTTCGACGATACGTACAGATGGGCAGTAAGTGAACTGAAATTTGTAGCAATACTTCGTTTGTCTGGACGACTTGGTACTTTCAAGGCGTGATGAAGGGACGGATGTTTTGTTTATTCTCGTGAATAAAGCTGAGCGTTTATATAATACTTCTTAAAACATTTATAGTTAGATAATAAACCTTCATGTCCTTCACTTCATAGATTTAGGCAACGGAGCATTCTCACAATAAACTAAACAAAACAATACACACTACACAGACTACTTACTATACAGACTACTTTCTGAGAATCTTATCTTCGTTTCGTTACTGTGAAATATGTCAAAAAACACTGTGTTATGAAAAATGTCTTGGTTATTAGTATTTAATTTTCATGATAATTTCATGACTTTAAAACAGTACTGTCTTGCGAACTTGGTGCCTAAAAAGGCCACTTTGCAGAATCATAAAACAATTCATATCACGCAATTCATCTGTTTGACAGCTTCACACCTATATATCCCTGAAGGGTTAGGCAAAGGTGTACCTATAGCATTTTGCGAATTTCCATACAAAACTGTCATAAAGATGAAATTGCGTGATATGAATTGTTTTATGATTCTGCCAAAGTGTCCTTTTTAGACCCCCTTATCAGTTTAAACATAAATGATTTCTTCAAAAGACAAATCAAGTTGACATACCGCGTATATTCCTGCGCAGTCCAGTGAATGCGACTCCCTGGCGGAATTAATCAATTTCACTCATAACTAACGATGTCACATATATTAACTTGTCTGTATTGAAGGAGGAATGAATGTTATAGGTTTATATTGCTCTGTACTGAAGTGTGTGAGCTTATCCTTGTTTGTACCTACTCTCATATTACTCTTTTAATTGATAAATCAAACACTATCGTATAATAATAGCATTATTGTAATTTATATATAATATAAAAAGCTTATCATAACATAACGCCTGTTATCTGCAAAAGGTTAGACAGAGGTGTACCCATAATAAACCCACACGTCCTCGTATACATTGTGTTCATCAGTACATACCTACGTTAAAGACACCATAAATGCAAATGAACACTGAGTAACCATCATACAAAATTAAACTAACCAAAACTTTCTTCCTAACCAAACCGCGGGCAGGCGTCAGCAGAATTCCAAAGGAGATGTTCAAAACACATCCATTCAAAACGTTTCAATACTAACACGGTAAGCTCACCAAAGTTTCCTGTTTACCAATTAAAATTTCGACTTTCAACCTCCCCGCACACCTGAAGGGTTAAAGCCGGGCTGTTTTGCAACTACTACACACGCCAGTTAATAATTCCCTTTATAGTGAAGTAAGTTGCTTACAAGCTCTGCGGTGTCTAAGTAACTTCGGCACGGCACACATTACGTGGTCTCTTTAAATATTTGCTCAGTGGATTGAAATTATTTTAGCGTAAGGATGAACGGAATTTGTGTTGAAATTAGTGTGATGATGTTTACTGTAGAATTTGGGATCATGTTCATCAATTGATGCTGTATTTGAGTTAGTATTGCAAGTATTCGATGTGTGGTCTGATTTGAAATTGGAGTTTGATTATGGCAAAATGTATTGCGTTCGGTACAAATGATATCGATATGGTAAAATACCGCGTCACATAGTTATTGATTAGCATAAGCATATTCAGAATGTAATGTTCCCAATCCTGGGACACAGGCCTCCTCTTTCTGTGAGAGGGAGTGGACTATAATCCACAACGCGGGCTCAGTACGGGTTGGTACGTCATATGTCTTCGAATGTTTGGTTGTAGGACATGCCGGTTTTCTCATGATGTTTTCCTCCACCGTTTTGATAGTTATTGAATATGAGTGGGCCTCATAATTATTATAATAATTATGAGGCTTATAATTATTTGTTAAATTCTTTGTATGTGTGGGTACCGTTACTGCTTGGCCAGACTGGCAGCGAGGGCGCGGAGCGGGCGCGGCGCGGCGTACTCAAACATAAGAACTTCATTTGAGTGTCCATAGTAAGCACGCGGGCGCGGTGAGCGGCGCGGGCTGCTCGACGCGGGGAGCGGGGTTCCCAAACTAGTTCGAGCTTTTTTCTTGTAAGATATAAAAAATAAGTCTTCTTCATCCATGTTTTATTTTGACAAACACTGGACACGACAACACCCAGAACGCAGCCGCGCTCCACTGCGTACAGGTAGATCGCGCGCGTTCCCGCACCCGCGCCGCTCTCCGCCTGGCGCCGATCCCCGCCTCGCGCCGCTCCCTACCCTGCGCTGCCAGTCTGGCCAAGCACTTACTTACATAATATAACACTGACTACCTCGTCGGTCTAGTGATCGCAAGCGCTACTGCTGAGCTAGAACTCTCGGGGTCTATTTCCAGGTCGGGTAAAGTTTAAATAGATTTTTCTAATAAGAATTTCTCAGTAGCAGCCCGGAGTTTAGATTAGTGCCCGGTTGATGGCAATAGTCTCTCCTACTATTACATGGGACTTAAACATAGCTAATGAAATGTGGGTGTACATAAAGTCTATTCAAACTTATGTTTCAAATTAATATTATTTCAAGTTAAACAAATATCAACTTTATTTTATTGGCAATTAAGCTGATTTCAGAGTGACTAGCACTATTGAATAAGTTATAAAATGTTTGAAGTTGTTGCGTAAACTGAACTTTATAGTGTAGGATTTAAAGTTATTTTTCCATAAATTCATATTTGTTTACATTTTTGACAAATAAATCGAGAATGCAGATTAGGTACACCTCTGTGTAACCCTTCGTGGATCACCTCCGTGATGTTATGTTATGTAGAACACTGAATCTCAGTTCACAGTGATTCAAATCTTATTTTTCTAATTGATGCAAAACAGTCACAAACATTTCCTTCATACTACCTGCTCAGCTGATTGATCAACCAGAACAATGCAGATTCGGCTAAAACTTTCATCATAACACGAAGACAACAAATCAAAGAGAACTCTAATAAAAACTTCTTATAGAATGCAGGACAAATGGAAACATGAGCGAGAGTAATCCACAATTACACAGCGACATCGGTAAGAGATTCAGGATAAAATACATAATCCTCCGCGCGGGAGGGTAAAGCCGCTCACTGCGACCGCTATAAATAAATAAATGTGGTTTTAAAAGATGGTTCTGTTGTGTTATGTGTGTTAGTGATGGGGCTTTGTTAAGATAAAGGCAATAACGGAATAGGCTTCGTACCTACTTAGAGGAAACAAATCAATATTATTATGAAAAAAAAATTGTATAGGTTTTTCAAAATTATACTGTGTGCATTGTCTGCTTTTGTTTTAGAATATAAATGTTTACTTTCTGTTATATTTGGACAGAAAACAGTTCCAAAACACGGCTAGCTGTAAGGTACAGCAGATAGATAGATAAACTATATAATTGGCGCACATGAAAGACAGCACAACACACAAAAGTACAATTAGGATGATAACAATTACCTACATGAATATAATATAAAACAAGGTGCCGACTTATAAACAAAAAGAAAAACACACATCTCGAAGTAAAAGTGACACTATGAGAAATACTTAAAGTCAAATGTTAATAACGAAAATACCCAGTGCGGTATGCGTGTCAAGGTTTCACCAAATGGGAGTCCAGATCAGCATGTGTCAGGCAAATATACTTAACCATTTGAGAGCAGGTATAGCCCAGTGGAACCCAGACAGGCATTCTACTTTGTGTAAAAATTTCATCACCACTGCTCTCAAAACGGTGAAGGATAACATCGTGAGGAAACGGCATGTCCTAGAACCAAAAATTCGAAGACATGTGACATCTACCAACCCACACTGGGCCCGCGTGGTAGATTATTAGCCCACTCCCTCTCTAAGAGAGGAGGCCTGTGTCCCAGCTGTGGGAACTTTATAGTCAGAGAAACACACGACTTCTTTATCCAAAAGGCTGACGGAACCCACAGAACTTTTGCTTTTTTTTAGAAGCAAAAGAAGAACGTTCCTCTCCTTTAATGAGTCTTGTTAACAATAAGGACTCTTTTCACAGATAATGTCTGTATTTTTAATGCACTAGTAAGTGGACATCCGTCGTTATTGGTGACGAAGGATATCGTGCCGTTCGTCGAAACTCGTGAGAAGACTCACGGGAATTCGGCCGACTTCGGATTTACTCCGCTCGGGCCTCGCGGACCCTCGAATGTACTGTCACGGACTTAATCTGAATGGGCTATTGATATAATATGTAAAAGTACTGATGATTTGGAATGGATGACTTTATTACAGAGACAATAATAAGCTTTAAAACTTTACGATTGCTGATAAGCGCTTCTGCCTTGTTGAACAAATCAGACTTTGAGATTCAGTGTAGAAGAATATTAATTTCATCTTAGTGAAAGAAGAAACAAACAATTTCAAATTTAGTGAGAAATATCTAATTACAGTTTGCAAAGTTTGTTTCTACAGAATTAATTCTGACATAACAAGTTTGTTATTACCAAATTGAACGTAATGTTATAAAGTTGAATGTTTTGTCCTAAGCCATAGAATTTTATTTACAAAACTATTAAACGCATCGACAGACATGATATCGAAAGCTATTACAGAGGAAACTTCTTCGCTGAATCACACGTCACCGTCCAGGCAACGAGTTGAGCAATAATATAAATTTTTATACGGAACATATCGCTTCCGCGCGCGACTGTACGACGACATTGTTACTGGCAACTCGAAGAACTAAAGATCCACTTTTATTTTCCGATAGGGCGGGCATAGTATCATTCAACTTTTTTATTATCTTCGAACAGGTCAGTGGACGGTACATTCTGTTTTTATCGATTTGTCCAGTCAAATAATACGGGTATATGTATTGTATCTGATCGGACGGTCACTTTTACTGCTGTTGCAAAAACAATGTTTGAACGTTTGCGGGGTGAGTCAGTGTATGGGCTTGGGTTTTGGATTGTTTTAAAGGAATGGTAGAGTAAAATGTTTGTCGTTCAAAAGATCATTATTAATCGCGAAGAAATTTAACAGTGAGATTACAGGTGTGGTGGTAATCATGTCATTTGGTTTTAATAGGTTTTAATATTTTATTTATCTTTAAGATACATTCTTTTATATTTTGTGAATCTGTGAACGTTGTAGGCCTTGTAGACTATACACTTGTAGACCATTTTCTATTTTATTAAGTACCTGGTACTTGTTGACAAGCTTACACTCACTGTCCTCTCACACCTATTAACACTATTATTTGAAAACATTGCAAAAGCCAATTCTTTTTAAAAGAGTAACCGTGGAGTTTCTTGCCAGCTCTTTTCTATAGGAAACGACCAGTTGGAATAGTGCACCTAGCTTCTGACGCTTCATACGTGCCCATGTGTTTAGGTGAAATAAAATATTTAGATTTCGAAGGAAGCAAAATAAGAGCTTTGTCAAACTTAAATAAATTAGGGTAAGAGCAGGGTGACGATAATGATGATATCGATCACTGCCACTAGAAAATATAGTGTCATAGTATGTACAAAATCTTTGAAAATTTAAACAACGCTGCAACCTAAACTTTCAAAATCTATACTAATTGAATAATAATAAAAGAGATAATAATAACTGAAGAGATTGTTTGAACGCTAATATCTGGAATTAACAGTCGGATAAAAAAAAAAATTGCGTGAATTCTTGAGAAAAGTTATAGGCTATTCAACATCACGCTACAACTCTAAAGAGCCGTGCAAAAAAAAAAAAGTTAGAAATACTACCTTTTAAGTGATACTAACTTTTAAATACCTTAAAAGCAGTCCCAATAGCCTAACCAAATATACCATTCCTTTCCACACCGGATTCTGACATCACATAGTATTTGACACCGAAATCCTCGTGTGGAAACCACTATTTACCCTAAACTCATTGAGCACTAAGCCAATTACGGACACAGAGTCTTTGATGTGAGCGAATCAAATTCAATTTGTCAACATTTCGCCACACCTAATCTGAATAATGAATCTGGGTAATATTAATCCTGCTCATTGGCAAGCTGCCGAACAAAATCCCGTGACATGAAATTGGATTTTTCTAATGAAAAATTAATTTTATGTGATGTTAGTAAGATGGGCAATATTTTTCGGGTGCGGGGTAATTTTGGCAATTTGGTTAACTGTGGAAGTTTTTCGCTGAGCGATGGCCGATTTGCGTGGATGTGATACATATTTTCCCCAACTTGTAATTTTTTTTGTGTTTGTGTTCTTTCTTTGTGTCAGGTTTACGACAAATAAACGTATTTTCTTTCTTTCTTGCCTAAAAATCAGATTGGATGAAGGTACGATTTTTAGATATTACCTACTTTTATGGATAAAGCTTGGGAACTTTTATATCCTAAAATTCTATTTCGTTTTCAAGATAGAAAGGTATTGTTTGATGTCAACTTAACCAATATAATTTTCTGTCAAAAATTGCATCGTTGCACGGGTAGTGCTCATAACCCTTCTAAACTTTTGAAGGATTATTGTAGGTCACCAAGATAATTATCACAGTTTTAAATTACTTTCCAAATACACCAATATTATTATAAGTATTCGCTCAGCTATAGTGAAACTTACATTGTCACCAAGACAGCAAAAGTCACGAACGCTATTACTATAATGATTAAATATTATTAGGTTGTATTTCCCTTGATCAACTCAATTCACGGAGTAATGCATTCAGCCTTTTGAGCACTTTTCCTGTTGACAGCGATGCGGACGACAGTTTTGATCTTTCCCCCTTTTATTTTTTATATACATGTACATATTGTTATTCATTATTTTTAAATCTGTTAGCTTACATTATGTAAATATTCACAAACCATAAACACATCAGTTATTTCAAATCAACATTTCAATATCCACTAGTGCAACAAAACATTGTCAGTTTACCTTCCACTTTCCATTACAGTTTTAGCCTGCACACTTGTCGCAATAGGTAAGAGCCTGCGTTTGATTGGACTTGGTTTACCATTTTGACTGTTTGCCAACCAGTAATACAATTGTAAAGACGTGCATCAGTCTATGATATGCCACATCGACGTCACGCTTACGGACAAGTGAGCACGCCAAAGCAGATTTGAAGTTCCTGTGTACAGATTGACCATAATGGCGGTTCTATTGGTTTAGCGACTGTTTTGTGAAACGCAGATCAAAGGGACAATTATGTGAAGAGGTAAAAATTAAATAATATTTCATAACATTGTTTGTGGAATTGATACTGACAATGAAATCAATGCAAAATCGTATTGCTTTAATTACTTTTACAGTTTTGCAATCAATCCTCATTATAGACCGACTCGGACAAGATCTAGTGAAACAGGAAAACAAAATCAGTAAAGGAGCACCTGATTACAGAACTAATAACTAAGAGCACAAATTCGTCTGACAAGATATCCCAAGAACTTTATGCCTTTGATAAAAAGTGGGAAGGGAGGAGCTAGCGGTGTGCAATGTGCATCATACTCTGTATCAAATTAAAAAGCCGTTCGGCCATCGCCAGTGGCTACACAGGGGAGTCTTCGTGTTCTCTAATTAGAGGGTAGGTCGCATTTCTGGACGCTCTTTGCTGTTTGGTACGAGTTACGAGAGAGTTTTGATGTGGGTATTAATATGCTAATACGATGCATTTGGACGGATTGACTTAGAGGTGTAAACTGCGCAGGAGTTTGGACTTGATTTGTTGCAACTGAATGGAGTCATTTAACCTTACTGTATGTAGACTGTGGTTCAAGATCAATGTGGTCACTTTTCTTCGACCGAACAAAAATAACTTTAATTAGAATTATTTTCACTCATGCCCATTTTACCATTTCTTGATTATCGCAATATTATTATAATCACAATGATATCACTATAATTATTTGTAAGAGAAAGTTTAAATCTCAATTTTATTTTAAATTTTATGCATCTTATATGCATCTAAAAAATACTCTTTCTCTACCAGGACCTAGGCTAACGTAGCCTATAATCTTTGAGCCTGGCTATATTCCGCCACAGCGGCTTCGCCTACACCACACGGGTAGCCTCCGGCCGGCTTGCCCCAACTGCCACAGCAAAAGGATTACCAAAGTAAACAAAAGCTGTATAAAGTTAATCCCAAGGTAGTACGGTATATTATTTAACAAATCTGCCTGATTTCTGCTTCGTTATCTTTAGGTTACTGAGGATGCAAATTACGGAGACACTCTTGATATAATATTAGGCACAGTTGTTAGAAGGAATTTTAGTCATGCAGTTTTAGAAAGAATAAATTATAGCGATGTCACGATTGCAGAACAATCCATGATTTGAAATTGCGATGTTCCTTTAGTTTAAAATTATCATTACAAAGGATAAACTAAATAAAGATAGTAATTTAATTCACCATAATGTAATACATCCATGTGGTAAGTAATGTATCTAATCTGTGTTCGCGACTTATTTGACAAAAATGTAAATAAATGTGAATTAATAGAAAAATAACTTAAATTCTTACACAATAAAGTTCAGTTTACGCTACAACTTCAAACATTTTTATAACTTTTTCAATAGTAGTCACTGAAATTAACTTAATTGTCATTGAAATAAATTTGATATTTGTTTAACTCGAAATAGGGTGGGGGTGTGCAGTACTGCGCACTTCTACTATACACATTCAGCTGCATCCGGTTAGACTGGAAGCCGACCCTACTATAGTTGAGAAAAGGCTAGGCAGATGATGACAATGATGACAGGTATTAAATAAATGGAAACAATTATGCACCCTGCTGTCGGGCACAGCAAAATTAATGATGAACCTTCGAACAAAGCTGTACCGAGATTAATAATACCAAAACATTATGATTTGAGTCCAACGAGATACTTACCAATTTTTCCGGCCAATAATAACAATCAAATTTCGTTTGATCCACGCGCCTATCTCACAACAGGAAAAATCTAGTTTTACCGCTAACCGGGCGGGTACCGGTAAAAATAGATTACGTAAGTAATAATAATATAATGTTATCGAAACATTTCGTATATTTATATCTGCTTTTGTTATTACGTGTAACTACAACAACTGTTGAACCCTAGTTACATTATATGGACTCTATGAGCTATAATATTGTTTTCCTATCAATTTCGTACATAAACACGTCACTCTATTAATATTCATGACTACCCACATGTCATTACTCGCCAATGTTCATGTATTAACGATGCGATTATTTCTATGTTATAAATTGATAGATTTGGTGTTGAAATCGATCTATTAGGGATTAAATTGATGATGTTTCATTTATAGGGGAACGGATCCTTCTCATTATACTTGATGTTATCGAGCTCTGAAAGTTGAACTTCAAGAAAAGGAGAATCTACTTTAAAGGGATTTTCATAGTGTTGTCGGGTCGACCGATCAGGTTAAGCTACGCTTGCCGTGGTAGGTCCGTGGATGGGTGACCATCTTTACATATCAAGACCCCTCCGTGCCTCAGAAAGCACGTTAAGACGTTGGTGCCGGCTGTCATTCGTGGATCGTTGACATTTGTAACTAGTCGTCAGAAGCACGAAAGTCTGACAACCAGTTTTAGCAAGGGGTATCGTGTTACCCAACGTCTACCTGGGTTGTGGAGGTCAGATAGGCAGTCGCTCCATGTAAAATATTGGTATTCAGCTGCATATGGTTAGACTGGAAGCTGACCCCAACATAGTTGGAAAAATATTTGGCAGATGATGAAGAGTGACACGTTGCTCGGTAGCTTTTACAAACATTGCTAATAAGTGTACGTCCCACAGGGAATTACATGTCACCTGGATGGTGTACCGCAGACGTTAATGAAGTTATCAGTCTAAACACCCTTTGGGTCTGAAATCTATTCTGGTTCAAACCACTCTCTAATACCATCCAACCTACTTCACCACTTTCATTATCCACTGGACCATTTCTAAAAACGTAAATCCTAACTAACACTGTGGCGAACGCAATTAAAATCGTTTTAATTCACTTAAACAACGTTCTGGTTCTTTTCCACGTTTAATTAGATCGGCTATTGGTGGCACCTGGGGCTGGTCTTTGTTCGTGCGATGCTCCCCGCGAATTGTCTTCTTCACTTAATGGAGAGCACCGTTACACCGTACTGAAATTCGCTGTTGTAATAAATTGGAGAGGGTTATTAAGAACGTGAATTGAATGCAAGTTTTTTTTCGCTGAAGTAATGAGTAGAGTTTTGTGTTTAGTTTCGGTTTGAAAATGATTTAAACGCATTTTTTATTATTTAGTTTTATAAGAGAAGAAATAGAAGGTGAATGTTGGGAGCGGTGAATGCTTATGCGAGTCTCGCACCCTTAGCTATTGGCAGAGGTGGAATACCGCAGTGGTTTTAGCCGGTAAGAGTCTGGCATGCCCCTCTGTCACCCCCATGATGGGGGAAGTCCTCGAGGATTTCCACCGCGCACCGAAAAAAAATTATGAAGGTAATATTTATTAGGAAGTAATTGAACTTTAATTAAAAAGACAGACACATATACATAAACTCACGCCTTCTTCCCAAGGGGTTAGGCAGAAATTGTAGAACGCTACCTGCTACGATCCTTACATACTCTTTTTGCCTCGTCGACTCTCATACACGGAAATACGCGCAAACGTTCATGACACCGGTTGCGAGGACGTATTCCATATTAGGCACCTGCTTAAACGGCATGCACCTGATTGAACGGCACCCATCGATGTTTTTCGCAGATGCCATTAATGGAATAATTTATTATTTAAAATTTTATTCCACAAATGGCACCTATACCTAAATCAGTAGATACTAGTACTACACACCTGGCCTTTCATATGAACATCACCAATGACAAAAGACAGGATTGTGTAGAAAAGGGAGAGGGAGGCCTTTGCCCTGCAGTGGAATAATACAGGCAAGTTAGATTAGATTAGATTGGAAAGTATTTCAGATCAGCGATAGATTGATTAAAAACAAAGTAGATAAAAATGGTAAAGTTGCTTTTGTAATAGAAAGAAATAGAAGCCGTCTCGAGTCTGTCAGTTTAAATGTAAATCATTTAGATGAACTCTACCTGGATGAATTATTCAGGACAGGATTAGGAATCAATTTCAGAATATTAATTAATGAAATTGACTGCTGTTTTAATTTCATTGCCCATTGAATCCGTTCCATAATTTATTTAAAGTAAATCTGTTTTAATATACAGTTAAACTATTATTGTACTAGCAACGCCCCGCGATTTCACCGGCATAAGTTTCGTTCCCGTAAGAATATCGAGATAAAAGGATCATATTATGTGTTAATCCTGGTTATAAACTATCTGTGTGCCAAATTTCATCCAAATGCGTTTAGTAGTTTTTGCGTGAAAGAGTAACAAACCCCACTATCCACCCACTATAATATTAGTTGGAAACATAGATATTTCGTGGTAGGAAAGTAGGATTCAATCAACAGCAATTTCATCACTCTTAGAAACCCAACTACAAGCAATATCTCACTATGACATTACTGTTGTTATTTTAGGATCTCCAGCAAAAGATATACACTAAACATTATATACTGCACTGTTTTTGTGAGTGTGTGTCTGTGTGTATTGTACTGTTACTGTTATCCTGCATCATCCCACTGCTGGGCAAAGCTATCCCCATGATTTCCAGCTATTTCGATCTACGGCTAAAGTGGAACACTGGTCGTTTGTTTTCTCATAAATTACACGGACATAACATTTTTATACATCAGTCCATGACCACACATTTTTCTAATCTCTTACCAACCTCATCATCACCATCATAAAATACCTTTATCATTACTACCATATAAAATAATCGCCATACCCTAACGTAACAATAAAGTTAACGTTCCACCTGAAATCTAAAATCAGTAGCATTACGCTACTGTGTGACGTCACACCATTTTCACGGTTAATGGAAGTGCAGGGGGACTATTGCGGGCCGATGTTCCGCGAAATGCACTCGATGAAAGGAGACTTCTCGAATTACCCAACATAACTCGGTGTTTAGTCGAGCGGGGGACGTTCGGTGTACGGTGTAATTGGCGCCTTAGTGGCAATTTGCTGAAGACAAGTAACATATTGCATGCTGATGTGTATGTAATAGAATTTATTGGTTGGCCGTGTACCTGCATTAGAAGTGAAATGTAATTATTTGATGTACATTTTTTGCGTTTTATTCTTTGTTGACTAAAGTGGTTTCGTTATTGGTAGCGTGACTGTCGACGGTAACATGTTGGAGTCAATAAATTATGTTTATGTTTACATTTGTTTGAATTAGAAATTCTAAAATAACCACTTATATCGCTCTGTTTAAATTTTTTTTCACGACGATTATCTAAACTAAAATAGCAAAACGAATTTGGTTGAAATTTGGTACATGGGCAGACCATAACTTGGATTAGGATAAAGGTTATTTTTATTCCGATATCCCCACGGTATCGAGATTTATAGGGTGAAACGGCGGGTCGCAGCTAGTTTTAAAATAAAATCGTCGTCGTTTTCTACTATCAATATCAATCAAGTTAAAATACAGAAGTAAGACACTTCAAACAAAAATCAGAAACTTAGTTAAATTTCTTTTACGTCAGATGGAAGTTAGTACGAACATTTCTAAAAGTTACACGCTTGGCATTCGGGGTCACAATGATCGTCTGTCAACTCGTATCCACCCTCTTTACCTTGCGTCCATAGGGAGATAAGATTTCCAGGTTTCAAGCAAGAAATCAAAGTATGAACAGCATTTCAATGTAGTGCAAGAGGAAAAGTTGATATAAATCATCTATAGCAGTTCTTACTGTGTATTTAAATCATTTTTGTTTATTCTTTTTTTAACGATGTATTTTCAGTGACGAAACAGACTAAGGGCTGATTTTTCAATAGTCAGATAACTTTTATCTAAGGAATAAATATTGCGGTTTGCTAGAAAATAATTATGTCAAATTGTCAGATTTATTCTTCACATAAAATTTATCTGATTAGAGAAATTCAGCCCTAAGTGACATTAAATTTTTTTTAAGCATGCTTTGTAATTATGCAATCCAATTGCCAGACATGAAAAAGAAAATCAATAACCCACGTTTTCTTATAAACGTCAGACCGTACCGATATTTCAGCCGTCAATTAAAAACAAGGCACAGCTGAACATAATCGATATCGGAGCAAGTCGAGTGGACGGAGTACCTACGTAAACAACTCGATCGCATTAACGATGCCATCAGCCGGAGCCTATTTAAATCTCAAGAGTAAAATGCACCGACTATTGTATGGGACAATGGCACCTACTAATGCTGCGAAACGAATTGAGAACGGGACAAGTTCATTGTGAATCGAACATAAATAAGCATTTGCTTGAAGCCTTACGCCACGGTGTGAGGGACGGCCGGGAGCGTGTGACGTAATTATTCAATTAGTAGATTACTTTCTTTTTGTACTTACGTGGTGAAGTTGAAATGGATATTGCACGTTTTTAGTGTAGGCGTTTTAGAAACTTACCTGAAACAAAAAAAAAATTCAATTAGGTTTATTGCAATGAATTAGATGTCAATTCAGCTTATTATTACAAATAGTCCTACCATAATAAAGCTCATTAAAACCAAGGGTAGCGCTACTACACATGAGTGAAATCAAACATTTAAAATGCATCATCATTATTAGTACTGCATCTCCTTACAACTTCTACTTAAAATGCAGCCACTTCCAATATATCTTCTAATCTAAGCCTCATCCAAGAGTTAAGCAGTCTGTAACTGTTATTCAGTATTTTCAGAAGACGTATTCAAAGGTTATCGACATATGTAGTAGGGTAGGGTTATCAACGCACAAAATGTAACCATGAATTTAGCACATTATTTTAAACACCCAAAAAAAAAACAGCTGTTTAATAGAAAAGTGTTTAACTTTTCCTGCTGGAACAACGTTATTCTGGCAGGAATCGTTTTTCCGTTTTTTTCCAAAACGACAAAGCGCACAATTTTTTTATGTGGTGCACATTCACAGCAGATTACACACTAATTATATGTTCCAGTGAGCAGTGGTAGCAGTGGTAACGGCCGCGACTTACTGAGTTGTAGGTCGAAGGTTCGAACCCAGACAGGCGCTTTACTTTGTGTAAATTATTTAACCACCATTGCTCTACAAACGGTGAAGGAAAACATCGTGAGGACACCGACATGTCCTAGAACCAAAAATTCGAAGACATGTGACATCTACCAACCCGCACTGGGCCCGTGTGGTGGATTACGACCCACTCCCTCTCACAGAGAGCCCTGTGTCCCAGCAGTGGGAACATTATAGGCTGAAACCCATAACCATAACCGATGAAAAATTTCAACACCCCCTGCTTTGAAATCATGTACTGAATCCCTGGTAACAGGCTGTGCGCTGTTGTTCCTGCCACCCTGTATATAATAAGACCAACAATTAGCCAAAAGTACACCCGATTCGCTTATTATTTCACTTGTACCATGTCCACAGGACACAGGAATGCGAGATCGCTGCGCCGGTGATATATTGAAAGTGGTGAATGAGAAATAAATCATAAGCAATTTAACCAACAATACAGTCCGTAATGAGGACTACGGTAGCTCTAGGAAATTGTTTTAGTAGTGGTTCCAGGTTTTTAATTGGAGTATGTATGCTTAAAAAAGGTGATGACTGGTGTGCGTTGTGCAAGTCGCCTCTTCGTTGTCTTGGACTTTCATTGAATAACTGCACCACAGATTGTGGTCTGCGTTAAAATGGGCAAATATTTTTTAAAGGAAGACATCGTGAGGAAATCGTGAAACCGCTAATCCGCCTTGAGCAAGCGTGGTGATCATTGCTCATGCCTTCTCTGTATGAGGAGAGGCCTTTGTCTTGCAGTGGGGCAGTAAAAGACTGGTATTATTTAAACTATTGACGTCTATATTTTTACTGTCAAAAACCCAATAACACTTTGCTCGACCTGGGAATTGAACCTGGAACCTACGCTCGGCACTCAGCAGTGGCGTTTGCGACCACGAGACCAGCGGGGCACTCAACATCAGTATTAAAATTTAGAACTTTCGTGAAAATATTTGTTTTACAAGAAATAATTAAGTTCGAAATTAATAATCACAAACAAGTTACTTGCACAATATAACTTAAGTTTCTAAGATCAAACTTGTCTGACAATTTTCAGACTAAATGATAGGTATTCAAGCAGTTTCTTGGACCCAGTAATAGATATTTTTACAGGATAACTTTGTTTTTTAGATCTTTCATAGAGTTTAGCAAGTAAAATTTATTGAAACATGCAAATTAAAACTTGGGAAGTATGAACTCTTTTTGTATGTATTCTACGTTCATCGTAGAAAAAAAAACATTTTATCAAAGAGAGAGCAAGTTGTGAGCTGTCAATATACTACATAACCTTCAAATGATAAATGAAGATTATTTTTTTAAACATTATTTATAAACATTGATTCATGTTTAGAGACGTTTAAACGTCAAAAATGTATGATTGAACAGTGGGTAATCATTACTTAACTTTAAACAACGTTTATAAATAAAGGAGGGTTTGTCATAACTATTTATATTTCACTATGTGTCAGGTATAAAAGAGGAATATGACGTCTCAACTTTGTTTCTAACGACAGTTACTTATCGGCCATTATGGCCAGCAGTTCAAATTAACTGACCATGATCATTTGGTCATCATAATCGTAAAATCGAACTGATTCAATAGAACCTTTTAATAGTAAGTCGTAGTCTCTTGAGCTTCTGCATTGGTACTGCTGCAGAACACATCTTCACCTGAGCTGGCGTAGTGCTAGGCAGCTTATACTGATGTGTTATCCTGATGTACTACTATACCTATATACTTTTCAGAGACATTCAGATTCACCTGATTATACAACATAATTAGCCTATAATGTTCCCACTGCTGGGACACAGGCCTCCTCTCTGTAAGAGGGAGTGGGCAGTAATCCACCACGCGGGTCCAGTGCGGGTTGGTAGATGTCACATGTCTTCGAATTTTTGGTTCTAGGACATGCCAGTTTCCTCACGATGTTTTCCTTCACCGTTTTGAGAGCAATGGTGATTAAATAATTTTCACAAAGTAAAGCGCCTGTCTGGGTTCGAACCGACGACCTACAACTCGTAAGTCGCGGCCGTTACCACTGGGCCACCACTGCCCTCTATACGATTTCAATCAATTCCCATCCACTCAGGAAACACGTTTCAATAACTCTTCACATTCACCGACACTACTTTGTTTTCCATGCAATCAAACAAAAACACTATTAATACCACTCCACCAGTTCAAGCCTAAAACACAGTAACACACGCAGAAGCGTAACACTAATATACCATATGAATTTACAGAGAGCGCCCGTGAGTACACAATAAATACATATTTCATGAAGTGGTATTGAATAACAATTGTTGGGGCCGACGCCGAAGCGGGGCCTAGGCCGGAGGCCGACGGCCGAGGCGGTAGCCGAACGGAACGCCGTTTGTGACACATATTAAAATGGACTGCCGGCTTTAAGTGTATTAGATTTTTACGCGGCTTTGGGTTTCCCTTCTTTGTTGTTTTAAATGTTTTTTGAGTATTGAGTAATGACAGCTTTTGTATTTTAGCAGACAAACTACTGTATTATTATGAACATTGTTACTGTTAAAACAATGGTTGTAAACGTGGCGATAATTCTAACTTGTTATTGAACGCGGTAATGATATTATTAAGTCGGAAAAACACACAATCATAAAAAGTTACTCTAGAATAACCGTTCCCAATAAAAATAATCCTTCAACATAACTCCAAACATCCGACGTAGCATTAACCTTAAGAATCCTAAAATCCAAAAAGATATTATCAATAAAAACGAATGTTGAAGTCCTCGACTTTCCGAAACGTAAAACAATACCGCGTTTCGACGCAAAAAGTTTAGCACTTAAAGAAAAACAAAGGCGTTTCCATAAAAAAGCGATGCTCTTCTGCTTTGAGTATGATGCAAGGTGTTTCATGGAATATTTAGGAATATGTTTGCGAAGCGATTATGGGACTTATGATGACTGACTTAAAACAATGAGTGTTTTTCCATGCTGAAAAATATAGTCAAGTTACCGACCGATGGCCGGTGGAGCAGACGAGTCTTGGAGTGGAGACCGCGTATCGGCAAGCGTGGTGTGGGACGCCCCCCAGTTAGATATACGGACGACCTAAAAAGTTGGCTGGAGTTGACTGGATGCGGAAGGCGGAGGTCAGGCCTATGTCCAGCAGTAGACTGCGATAGGCTGAGTTGATTGATTGATAGTCAAGTTGGTTAGCTTAGTTAAGTTGATGCATTGAACTAAGTGTAGATGGCATGTGTTTTTTATATAATTTGTATGTGGTATTAAAAGTATCTAATAAGATGAATAATGCTTTGATGCTCTATGCGACTTTTTGAGGACGTTCCAAGGCTTGTAAGCCAAGAAAAGATTTACTTTAATTAAATATGCTATCATTTGATTGGAACGGTGAACGAGACGGCTATTAATGATGAAAATTGGTAACAAATAAGGCGGCTGAACATTTTTTGATACAAGTGAAACAAGAATGAGCCATTAAACAAAACAAAAGCCCGTGTGATCCTACGATACATTAGCTCTAACATCCACATAATTTACATCTGCATTCTAGCACAGTTCCAGCAATATTTTAGCTTACCAGCACACAATACGCTCTTGCGACCGCAGTGGCCGGTTCTTATAGATATATTTCGATTACCTCTCTATAAAGAGAAGTTATCGGCAGTGTATCATTGCAATATTGTCAGTTATTGTAGTGTATGTTTCAGTTTGCCTTTTGCTTATTTTCTGTGTGCGTTGGGTATATAAATCTTAGTAACATCTATATTGCAAGTGTTCTCTAGGTATTCGCCAAAAGCAAAAGAAATTGTGTTTTGTATAAATCAAGTAAAAGTTGGTATTATTATAGACTAGCTTTTGTCATGGGATTCGCGCGCGTGGGTGTCGAAAATTATCCGACGAGAGCGTACTACCGAGATGAAAAATTTTTCTATGTGTTAATTCAGATCATGAATTTCGTCCAAAACCGTTTTTGCGTGATTGAGTAACAAACATCCAAAATTTTACATCACACAAATATTATAAAGGCGAAAGTTTGTGAGTGTGTGTGTGTGTGTGCGTGTGTGTGTGTTTAAATGTTTGTTTTGGCACAAACGTCGTTTTATTCCGAGCGCACATACATTATAGCCATCTCTCTTCTTTTGCGTTTCAACAGTAATTGCATCACCTTCGCTCGCTTAGTAGGTTTTCGAGGATTTTAGATTTTCGAGGATCGAAATATGAGTTACATCACTGCAAGAAATTGGAAACGGACAAACTTTAGCTGTGAGACTACTAAAAGTATCCCTGATCGAAACGATACAACTAGATATCGAATGACACTGAAGCCTTAGCTAAATATAATAAAACCTATTTTTGTAAAAAACCTGTTTCAAAAGCTTTGTTTCAAAAATAAATCTCAAATCTAATAACAACTTCTGTAATTGGTCTCAGCCATATTTTTGCAGTTATCATAATTTCTTCAAACTCAGAAATCACAACAACATCCAATTATCAAACCACCAGAAACAACGTTATATAAAATTCAATTAAGCGAAAATATAAAAATACGTAAATAAAAACGTGGAATCGATTTAAAATGGCAACACCACAACTAATCAGGATGCGGGCCGCGTGATTTATTTCGCGTCAAAGTTGAAAATTAATTCACAACACCGCTAGAGGCGGTCGCAGAGTGTGGCGGGTTATAGAGGTGGCGGGTTATAGGTATATATAGTTGGTGGGTTATACATGTTGGCGGGTTATAAAGGTGGTGGGGGTGTGTGTTGTGGTTATTAGTGCTTGCGGGATGAGATGTGGGTCTAGGTTATTGGGTATTAAAGGATAAATTGTGTGGTTAGGGCCGCTTATAGCCCAAGACACTATCGGAGAGTTGTTTGTGTTTTTCCGTCATAGTGTGTTCTGAAGTTATAAATTACAAATCGAATTTTTTTGTTAATTGACGACTTTTTGATGTGCGATTGGTCAGAATCAGAAAATAACTGAATTGCAGTCTGACTAGAGAGACAATAGGCTAAATAATAACAGCCGCACAGGTCGATCGATCAGGTTAAGCGACGCATGCCGCGGTTAGTCTGTGGATGGGTCTGTTGATCTTTACATACCGAGACCCTCCGTGTCTCGGAAAGCACGTTAAGCCGTTGGTCTCGGCTGTCATTCGTGGATCTCTGACAGTCGTTACGGGTAGTCCGAAGGCCGAAAGTCTGACAACCAGTCTTACCAAGGCGTATCGTATTACCCACTAACTGGGTTGTGGAGGTCAGATAGGCAGTCACTCCATGTAAAATACTGGTATTCAATTGCATCCGGTTAGACTGGAAGCTAACCCTAACATAGTTGGGAAAGGCTAGGCAGATGATGATGATGATGTAGAAAGAAAGAATAACGTTTATTTAAACACAGTTCGTGAAACACAAAATACTAATAAAAAAATAAAAAAGTGAAAATAGTGTTTTAACTACAATAGTATGTGCGTCACGGCTGCACCAAAAAGGCTCATTTCAGCATGAATGCGAGACAGATGCTCTCTGATGCTAGTGAAAACCACTATAAATCTTATTAATATTTTAATATGATGACATAATCAATTTCCATAATACGCCCGCCGATTTCATAACCCAACCGTCGCACGCGGGTGACAGAAACTCCGGTCTTAGCAGCGAAGCCAACGAGCGACAAGCGAGACAAAGCGGTAACCACAAACCGTATTCAGGTTATTCATATTCAATAACATTCATTCAATTTAAACATGACGTGCCTATTTTGTAAAGAAATTAGATGATATTGAAGAATTTGTGATAGCTTTAAGAGCGTTTACGACATACGGCATTTCATACAAACTTTCAAGTCCTTGTTTTTCGAAATGAATGAACTGATTTTAATGAAACTTCGTATGCATAAGCAGGATACAGAGGTCCAAAAAGTTACTTAAGAACATTTTCTAAAAATAGTGTTACAGCCAAATTAGATCAATTTTAAATTTTCCATAGAAACAGAGATTCCCAGTTATCTATTTTTAATTAAGCCATTTCGAAAATGTTCTTTACTAACTTTTTAGACCTTTGTACCCTGCTTATGTGTACGAGGTTCATTCATTTCGAAAAACAAGGTCTTGAAAGTTTGTATGAAATGCTGTAAACGTAAACGCTCTTAATTATGGTACTGGGTCTTGTTACTGAAGCGTGTGGGAAGTACCTACATTTTTCGGTTTCGCAAACTAGTTGTGATGTGATTTTTATAAAGTGTGGCGATTATGTTTTGAAACCACGATCTACAATACGTATTTTAAACATACATAATTTAGTAGTATTTAACAACATTACACTTAATTTGTGATTATTTGGTAACAAATACCTATACCATAAAGTCAGTTGAATTGTTGACCATCGCCCCGCGAGTGTCTAGTGCCTTATTATAAAGAGTAGTTTATTTCGGGACAATATAATAGAATAGAATAGAATTTCTCTTTATTCGAGTATCATAAGACTCAAAAGCTGTTAGTAAAACTTATGACTATGTTAGTAAACACTGAATATACAAACAACACAACAAATAATGGTGGATCATTGCTGCAACAACCCATGAGTAATTACACAGCAGCGACCCACATAAACACAGTCCAGGCGACTGGCAATCATGCTTAGGATACTGTTGGCGCTGCCCCACACCCTGCGCACCAGGGAAAAAACAATGTTTAAGCAATTTATTGTATTTGAAAAAATTGTTTTTTTTTTATTTAGTATAACAGACAGTTAACAGCTTGTAATAACCACTGCACTGTTTAATGAGTTAACTCATTAAGCTCCGCTAATGATACATAATTGATTTTCTATTGTATCGTAACACACCGGTTAATCGCCAATCTGTAGTCTGGTTATTTCTAATGAGACCTAGAAAAAAGGAAGAGGATAAAAAAGCAGGTTCATCAGCAACGTTGTATAAACGTCAATGGACGAAATTCGCAAGAAAGCAAAGAGTCATCATAATTTTTGACAAGCAATAAAATATATCCAATTGTTGTTAGAACATCTTGATTGAGACGATTAAATTCAAAGACTTAAAGCTTACTTATACTAAGCATAACTATAGCATTGAAAACCTTTCCAAAGTCTTCTTTCACAATATGTATAGGTAATGTCACTTAATATTCTGAAAAATTGTTTACATTTGACAAACACGCTGAGGCGTGTTGTCGTCACGTCCTCCGTAACATGTTGACGTGACAGCCGACGATTTGCGGATTATATTCTAAGGTCTAAGTATTTGACGTTAATTTTAATAAATTTCTAATGGCTAATGTTAGAATCGGTGTATGATCTTTGTGACTATCTATTACTTAAGAAGTTTTATCAAATTAGCTACGAAATATTAAATGAAACAAGAAAAAAAATACTGTTGAGAGCAAAAACTATAAAAGCTAAATTGTTATGATTTTAAAATAGGGCTAAGCCATAGACTTATAAAAAAAGATGGACTCCGCGCCACGCATATCTAAAGTGAAGCACAGTAAGTATGCTGGGACCGCTTGTACAAACACGCTTCACGCTCACATTTACATCATAGTTAGCCGACCGGCCGCCATTACGTGACACGACAGCGTCAATCGTCATTCACGCACACATAGATCGGTACGGTGCTTCACTTCCGATATGCGTGGCGCGGAGTCCGTCTTTTTTTATAAGTCTATGGGCTAAGCCCTATAATGTTCTTGAAAGACATGCTTGGTTATAAAAATTTAAGCACTTCTCATGAAGCGACAGCCCGAAGTGACTCTAGTACAACCATTTCTATGAAAACTTCATGGAAATTGTTCTACCAGAATCGCGTCGCACCGTTGCGTCGCGTCTGTCTGCCGGAGGTTTAACACATTTTCATAATTGTCTTGCGTGCTGTATTGTATTTAACAATCGTGACTCGGCAAATTGCTGTAATAAGCACAAATTACTAGCTCACTCAAACAAAATGTAACAAACATTCACACCTAGGGTAAATTGGGAAAATAATGTGTTAGATTAATTAAAAAGATGATTACTTCTGAATTTTATCATTAAAATTTATTAAAAACTTCTTGTTATATCCCACTTTATATTTGGAGATAACCAAAATTTCAATAAAATAAAAGTAATTAACTGAACCGTATCATCAAGACAAACAATACAGCCACAAAGGCTGCTGAATTTTGAAATTCAAATAGTAATAAATAGTATTTCTGACCTGTCGGAGGCTTCGTTGACCGACAACTTATCCTATTAAATAAGTATCAACTATCCGGCAAAATAAATAACAAGTTTAGATTGAAATGAGCCCTCCCAGGCCTTGTCTGTGTTTTCTAAAATATAATTATATTGCGTTTGTTTCCATGTTGAAATGGGAAAATATATGTAGGTATCTAAAAAATTTTAATGGTCTTTCTGCTATCAATCTTTTAGTAATTAAGTACTGTTAACTCAGAATTCTACTAAAATGACAGTTGCGATTGACGTTGTTTTTGTCAACATGACATTATTTTTTTGTTATATTAGCAAATAACAAGCTAGTAATAGCTGCTAGTTATTAGCTGTTTGTTTTTTGTTTTTGTTATTTTTTATTATTATTTTGGTCTAGCAAATTAAAAATCAGAGTTTAGTTGAATTTATTAATGAAGAATGCAGTCAAAGTATGTGTGACCGTATAGTTATACAATGTACCTACTTTTATGATTACTATGTTGTAAGCTCAAAACAGATTGGGAAACTAAACGGGTACTTTGCGCGCAATAGTTGATCAGTATTAAACATCGATTGACACATCGATCGATTGAATTTTAACGATCGATCGATTTAATCGATTTTTAAATGCTTAAAAACCTTAACCTTCCGTGGTTCGCTTGGACGTCCCTGAACCGTCTCCGACTCCAAATGGGAAGGTGTAAGTTGAACCTCGTAAAGTGGTGCTGCTTTGACGCAACGGCAGCAGGCTGTAGATGTGGAGCTGTATCACAAACAATGCTGCAGCTCTTTTCCTGCCCTCTGTGCCCCAAAACATGGAGCCAAAGTGACCTCAGCGCTGCCACCGATAACGCCTTGGAAATGGCGAATTTTTGGCCTAACACAATTTGAACAATCGTGCCAGCGACATAAAGAAAAAGAAGACTAAAATTACAAGTTGTTAAAGGTTATAGAAAATCGAGATTCAATCAAATCAAATCCCAAATTAAGGCAAAAATGTTTAGGTATGCTACACAAAGCTAGTAAAAACTGAAACAATGGAGATTCTACTGCGGATACTAAATAATGATAAAGCCTCTTTTTTCCTTAATTAGAAAATAAACGCCGTAAACTTTCAAAATAGGATTCATTCCAACCTTATCTCCTGGCGCCCCCTCTACCCTCCCTCCTCGATCCCCTGCTAGTTCTTCTTCTGTTTTAATCTCTCCCTTTCTTGCTACTCTTTTCTGTACTGTGCTGCAGGCCAATTCTGGTCCGCCACTTTCTTGATCTCATCTACGTCGTCATCTTTATCGGAGTCGTTCTTATTTTCGTTGTCCCATTCTTATTATTTATATATCTCTCTCTTACCTAAATTTCAAATGCTGAATGTGATGCATTTAATGTTGCAGCACAATGCTATAGGTCTTTCACTACACTACCAACACTATCTGATCTGCTATAATTAATCTCGCCTCTTCATTCAAGGTGTCAGCATACACCACAATATTTCCACTACATTTTGTGAATAACAAATCATCTGTTGGTTTTTTTTAAATGTAAAAACCGTGCAATTGTTCGGGCCATAAATAAAAATTGTTGCGAAAACACCTCAGCAGTTTTAATATTTTAATCCCCGGCGGGAGGGAACATAAATTTTGTTTGACTATTTGATCGCGAACGGTATTGTAGGAAACGGCGGCTGTTTCGATTCTGTTAAAGAATTTTCTTTCGTAACATCTTGTCGGTATAGCAAATCTTGTCTCAGATCTAGTTTTGTATACAGTCGAGTATTTTATAACTGAACAGACAGCTGTGCTGCTGGGGAGTTTGTTGCGCCACTTCTTCTCCCCAGCGAAAGCACTAGGAAGTGGTGAAGGGCGGGCGTTTTGGGGTTTTGTAATTTTGACGTTCGAAAAGTGCTGATTCTCAGACTTGTTTGAATAAATGACTTTTGATTTTGATTTTGTCGCAGATAGGTATCAATTACAATCTTCTTGTTGTGTACGAAAACGCAAATCGTTTTAGGATTTTCACACTTCCGAGGTTAGAGAAGTAATTCAAAAATTTTTGTTATAATGTTTAAAAAAAAACCTAGTTGCTTTTTAGCGATGGTTTTTCAATACTCCGTTTTCAATAACAAGATTTTTCCTCAATCATAAAAAATACAGAACTCAATTATAGCCCGAAATCTACAAAAAAAAACATGAAATTCAACTATTTCACGAGCCGAAACAATTGAAGCTAATGGCAATAGAGTTCAACAATGCTTTGTTACTGAATCGCATGAGTTTCCAGCTCTCGTTGTGAAATGCGGTGGTTTTATCCGGACTGCCGATTCTGCCGCTGCTAATAAATCATGGCACTTTTGTCAGGTGTTACAATTTGTATCGTACCGTGCTCCGCTGAGATTTTCATTTTTTTCGCCACCCTGTTCACAAATCATCCGAATTGCGGGTGAGTAATTGTTTTGCGGTATAGGCGGTGAGAGATTTATGTGATTGTGGGATGATCTTTGGATTATAGATGTATGTGAATGTTAGATTTTTTTAAGGATTGAGAACAGTATCTGTGTTGTATCTACCAATAAATCGTTTGCTTTGCTTTAAATAATACCTAAACATAAAAATCCTGTATTATTTCTTAATTCCAAAAATAAAAGTTCTGAATAAATTAACTGCTGATTTTTTCAACGCAAGATAATTTTGTATCCGAGGAATAAATTTGAATTTTGACAGTTCTTCCATATAAAATCTGTCAGACGTCAGTTTTATTCCAAAAATATATCTGTCGACTGAAAAATCAGCCCTAAGTAATATTAATTTATTAAATAAGGTTCCCTTGACGGGTATAGGCCTCCCCTCCAGTTATTTCCAGTCTTATGTCTTTGTTTTCACAAGCCGTGATTTGCCAATCAATTTCACTATCTCGTCGTGCCAACGTTCTGTTGGTCTGCTTTTCTTTTTTCTTCTCTTTCCGTGTCTACCATTTCAAGTGGTTGTTCTAAGGGTCCACCTGACTGCGCCAGATGGCCCGCCCATCTCCACGTCAGTGCCTGAGCATGTTGAAGGGCATCTATAACTTCATTCTGTTTGCTTTGTTTTTCTCTAAGTCTGATATTTAGGATGCTTCGGTAAATAACCCTTTGGCAAACTTGTGTTTGAATAAACCAAAGCAAATATTATAAAATCCAAACCGTCAATTTTCCATTTAAAGACATCCATATTCCCATCAAAATCTCACAAAAAATTCACATCACCGAAGGCAAACTACTCCCAACCATCTTAAAAAATTGCAAACAACATTTGGCAGTAATAAAAATCAAGTAAACGAAACCAGCCAAACAGCTTGGAATAACACGACAGAAGGAAACGCTGCTCAAAGAGAACGAGAGACTAACACATTTATTTGAATAGTGGCACGCGACAGCAAATATTCAAAGTTACATACAAAACGTGTATTTGCACCCCTGCAGAGACATTTGTATGCAAACACTGTTAATGTGATCAAGGATAGAGTGCAGTTAATTGAATTAGATAGCTCTGTATAGTTTTTGAATGACTTCGGAGCTTATTGCAGTGTTTTGTTCACAGTTAATGGATGAAACACATTGTGCAAGTTTATTTAGGAATAAATGGATAGCTGAGGTTCAGTTTGCATTATAGTGATTACATTTTGCTCGTGAAATACTTTTAAAGTGACAGAAATGAGTGTATTCACACTTTCGATAGTGCTCCCATTTCAAAATGTGGTGTCGTAATAGTACATTACTGCAGCGGCCAGCAAAAGAGGCATTGATAGACGAACGTGTAAATATGGGCCGAGACGAATCCATCAATGCCTAGTTGTGGCCAAGCCTTGTATAGTACTTTTCTAAAATAATGCTCGGAAATTAAAACTAAGTAGTACCTAGGCAACTAGTTCAACTACTGATGCCGGTGTTGAACTTTTAGGACATATTTATAATGCATGGGAAGATAAATGCGATGCCTTGGGCATCTTTTGTGATTTGTCCAAGGCATTTGATTGCATTCTTCATGAAACGTTAATCAGGAAACTCCGCCACTACGGGATCCGGAATGCTGCTCTGGATCTTCTTACTTCATACTTGAGTAAAAGGATTCAGAGCGTTGACGTTAACGGAAAAAGATCACCCGGATCTATAGTAACAATGGGAGTCCCACAGGGTTCAATTCTTGGCCCTTTCTTGTTTCTTATTTATATTAATGACTTGCCGTACCTTATAAAGGATAATCATGATGTAGTGTTGTTTGCAGATGACACTTCACTTTTGTTTAAACTTAAACGTCAGCAGTTGGTTACTGACGATGTAAATAGCGCGATTTCGAAAGTAGTCCATTGGTTCAATGTCAATAATTTACTTCTAAACGAGAAAAAAACCAAATGCATTAAGTTTACGCTACCTCACGTTAGGCAGGTGAAAACTAATGTGTTGATAAGGGGCGAGGAATTGAATCCTGTAGACAGCACAGTATTCTTGGGCATAACTTTGGATGCTAAGCTTCAGAGGGGACCACATGTAGATAAATTGTCAAAAAAGCTAAGTTCCGCAGCATACGCGGTTAGAAAAATTCGTAATTTAACTGATATAGAGACTGCCCGTTTAGTGTACTTTAGCTATTTTCATAGTGTAATATCGTACGGTATTTTATTGTGGGGAAATGCCGCCGATATTCAGACCATCTTTGTTTTGCTGAAGCGAGCTGTTCGATCAATTTATAAATTAAGTCCGAGACACTCTCTCAGAGACAAATTTAAAGAGATTAATGTAATGACTGTGCCTTCTCAGTATATTTATGAAAATCTTTTATATGCCCATAAAAATATAAAATTGTTTAAAAAATACAGTGATGTCCATAATATAAATACTAGGAACAAACACAAATTTGTTGTACCTACAACAAGGCTCAAGAAAATAGGTAGCTCGTTCAGATGCCAATGTATACGCTTTTATAATAACCTACCAAGCCACGTTCAAGATCTAAGCCTTATTAAATTCAAATCATTCATTAAACGTAAGTTGTGCCAGAAAGCTTTTTATACCGTTAAAGATTATATTGAGGACAAAAAGGCTTGGGATTGAGCTGCTTCCAATTTTTTTTTACATTTTGAATGTTTTAATTTTTTTTCTATGTACACATTGACATTAATGAATTTTATTTAAACAATGACATTTGCTTACTTTGTAAAGTATTATATTATTTTAATTATTGTGCATGTGAAGACAATGTGGGTCACTTTTTTTAAATTTTTATTATTCTTTCTGTTGTGTTAGTTTTTGTCTAGGTCTGGCAGTTTGAGTAATTTATGTGGCCTACCCAAATGTCCTTTCTTTGGTATTGTTCGTCGAATTGTTGAGCTCCTTAAGTTTTGAGTTGAGCTACACGATTTCTGACAAATGCGTGCACTGACTGGACAGGTCCTCTCAATCTGTGTGGTTCTTTCCTCAAAAGACCATCTCAGACATCGATCTACATGGTCTTCATATAACCTGACCAAGATTATGATGTCTGGACTTTAAAAGAGACTGTGACCTCTGAGTTTGTTTCGGCCTTTCTTCTCAGAGTAGTCAGATGGGAAACGCCGACCTCATCTAGTTTTATAAAAAATATGATTGACGTGTAAAAGTGTTTGTACAAACCTACTTACAAAATAAAATCATTTATCATTTATTTATCATTTAGGCAGAACTTTTTATTTGAAAATACAATTACTTTTCAAAATCAATGACGAACAACGAACAATAATATTTTTTCCCGCGTTAAAGTGTTCATTTGTTTTTTCATTAGACAGCTTTCTATTTGCAAGCCAGTTCGAAATTAAATAAAACCTTTGATAAGTTACCTCCTTAGTGGCCATGTTTCGGAGTAACAGATTGTTCCATTTTTAAATTACACGACAGATATGAGTTTATTATGTAATTTATTTGGCCGCTAAACCACGACTTACACGACACGACGATAATAAATAATCTTATACTAAACGACAACAAACCCTCTACGTTTACAAACACACGTTTATATCACACGTTTATCGTTACAGGACTGGAAGGCTTTAATATTTGTCACAGGAAACTGCCTTTATTTACCCATAAGCGTAGGGTACATACATCCGGTGAAGGACAGGTCCATTGATTCCTACGAGGGCGGCCCCTTATACCGTCCACTTGTATATATAGCTCGTATTTAATATAGAACTTAGATCTTTAAATGTAAACTATTTTTGGGTTCGCATTTGGCGGTTTTTTTTTATATTGCAAAGAAATTATGGCGTTTGTGGTATGAACGTTGTTTCATTTTAATGAGATTATTATTAATAATACCATGTTAAAACAGAAAGTGTTCGTGTTGTTGTGTTCTCTAACAGCGGTTCAGATTTTGTCAACGATTGGCGAAGTGATTTTGTAACTATCTAGGTTTTGTTAATTATGATAAGTATAAATAAAACTTATGAATAACTTATGAATAATAACCATGACTTCAGCATAATAATTCTAGACCTCCCAGAAAAACTCCTCTCTAGAAAAATGCAATACCTTCGCCGTCAAAATGTATAGAACAGCTATTTTTTTAAGAGCGTTTACGACGTACGGCATTTCACACAAAATTTCAAGCCCTTGTTTTTCGAAATGAAGGACCCGATTTTAATGAAACTTCGTACGCAAAAGCAAGATACAAATATCTAAAAAGTTAGTTAAGAACATTTTCGAAAAATTGTGTTCAAATTAGACCGATTTTAAATTTTCCTTAGATAGATAGATAGAATACTCTTTATTATGCACACCATATAAATTACAGACATAAATATAGAAACTGCACAAAGGGTGACACAATGGGCGGTTTAGAACCAGAGATTTCCAGTTATCTTTTTTTAAATAAGACATTTCGAAATTGTTCTTTACTAACTTTTTAGACCTTTGTATCCTGCTTATGCGTATGAAGTTTCATTAAAATCAGTTCATTCATTTCGAAAAACAAGGGTTTCAAAGTTAGTATGGAATGCCGTACGTCGTAAACGCTCTTAGCATCTGACGAAAACTTTCACTTCACGTGGGTTCAGAATCATGTACTAAATCCAAGGCAAAAGGTTGTGTGTTGATGTCACTGCTTCCCGTATTTGAATCATCGACAAAAGAAAAAGAAGAAGATTAAAATGAATACAACTAATAGGTACTGCATCCGCGATTTATTTGCCAATAATATAAACAAATATGAGTTTATGGAAAAATAATTTTAAATCCTACACAATAAAGTTCAGTTAACTCTACAACTTCATACATTTTTCAATAGTGCTAGCCACTTTAAAATCAACTTAATTCCTATTGAAATAAAGTTGATATTTGTTAAACTTGAAATAATAATAATTTGAAACATAAGTTTGGATAGACATTATAATACCATAAGTAGGTGCAGCTGAAGGTTGTAAATACTAATTTGGTCCTTACTAGTGTAAGATAACGTAACGATAAAATATTTGTTCAAAAAGCCAAATAGAATAGCCAACATGACCTTCTCAACAGTCCCTTGGAATCTTGAATCCAGAATGTCTACGCCAGCAAATATTCGAACAAAATACAAAGTTATTTGAAAAGCACAACAACGTACGCACCTCCTAAAAATGGGAAATATTTAAAACATCCCTTGGCTAGTCCAATAGCCGTCTCTGGCTCAGGAATTCATTATGACGAGAGAAATTTGTTTGCGATATGAAATTCCTCAGACTCCTCCGCCATTCTCGAACAATTCACGTCATGCCAGTGACCAGGTTTGTGTATGAACAGTTTTATTTGACTATTATTATATGGTATTTTAGGTTGGACACGGTTAAAAATTAAGTTTTATACTTAAAAAAATATTTATAATATGTTTAAAAATAACGCCGATTTAGATTAGGTACCTACTTAATTTTTTCTTATATTCGAGTCGATGACAAAAATAATAAAATATTCTTCTTCTTGTCGTGTCGATGGTGGGTAGTCTTCCTCGCAAATTTTTTGTATAAAGTTTGAGTTCCGGAGGTGGCCACGTTGATAGCGGCATCAGTGGCATTATGTAGGTCATCCGAAGTGCAGGTGAAGGGGCACTTAGGGCACTCCAGCAAGTGGATCTGGTGGGTGGTCTGTTACTTAGAGTTAATCCGGTCTGATCCCCTGAACCCCCCCTCCACCCCCCTCGATCCCCTGCTAGTTCTTCTTCTATTTTAATCTCTGTCTTATCCACTTTGAACTTTCTCATTCCAGTCTGATCCAGTTTTTCTTTTGTTTTTATTTTTATAAGATTTTTTTTTAATAATTTTTTATTACTTTGCTGTTCCCTACATTTTGACGAGTTGTGTGAACATAAATGTAGGAAAGAGCTGATTTTTTTTTGCGATTTCAGGTTTGGTCCCATAGTAAAAGTTGTTCATGATGAGTACAATCTCCCATTTCGATTTGTCGCATGTATTCAATTTCACCCTGTATGAGTTGGGCATCAGCGGCGTTTGAACACTGCGCAAATCCTAAACATCTAGGTGTAACATAAACAGCCTTAATCTATACTATAAGTGGCAGTGCTGTAAAATAAAACAGAAAGTCGGAACCCGAAACAATCTGCTTCTTAATTACTGAAAAAATACTTGGAATTACTAAAACTCTTGTCATGAAGGCAAGTGTTTACGATTACGAGTAACTACTGCGCTGATTACGAAATGAGGTCACATATGCTGGCAAATAAATATATCGCCAATAATCTGTAGCGGTATCTACAACGCCACTTGCGAACAACACATCATACTGACGTCACGCAAAATCCTGTATCGCGCAAGAGGGTTTACCGCGCAACTAGCATAGATACAACGACTCGACATGAATCATTGGGCATTTGCCCGCCAGACAAGCCCATAATTATCAAAAGTATAACTGACAAGTCATAACGATTGTCTCCTGTTCATCTTCGTAATTCTTTACCCTTCCATCCAAAAAACGTTCACTAAAAATCAAACTCAAATGATCATAAATTTCAATTAATTTGGAAGACTCCAGTCCAATTGAGCCTGTTCCTACCATTTTAAATTCCTGCCTCCAATTGTTGCTAGGTAAATTTAAATATTTTACACTTGAAAAGAGCTATCGAACGTTCCTACATTTTAATGGACAACGCTTCGCTAAGCAATGTCTGAATTGTGTCGATGTTTTTGTATTCAATTTATCGATGGGAAATTGAGTAAACATTATAACGAGGAATCAGATGTTTTAATAAACTATTTTTACAAAATGCAGAGCTCACTTGAAAACTGTAAGTATTGCATTGCATTTTAAAACATGCGCATGCTCCGTATGACATGATCACACTGACTTCGACAACATTTAAAAGGTACTTACTTTTCCAAAACCAACACATTATCAGTTTTCATCTTGTCAACCATTCTATAATATTCATAACTTTCTAGTTTAATATTTTGGATTAATTTCACGTACCTACCTGAAAGTCAGTTACACACTTCAGTTAGGATATCTAAGAATATAGTCTACAAGTTAGCACACATAAAGGAAAAAGCCTAGCTCAAAATTCTCTCTCTAACATCGATACTTTTAGACATCCCTACCCTCATTACTTCAACTTCAATTAGATGATATCTGACGTTTATAGTTCTTTATGCATTCAAGGAGTCAGATTATGCTTTCCAAGAATGAGATGATGCCATTTAAACGTAGGTCCGATCATTATTCCCTTGGTAGAAGCGTACTAAAAATTTTGTAAAGGTTTTACGATCGCCAGGAGTGGTTTAATGAGCCATCTTCGAAGGTGCACCTTTTTTGAGGGAAATAAATTTTGTTATGTGCGTATTAGATGTAGATTGAATGTCTTTTTTTTGTAGGCTTGTAATGAGTACTTTTTGCATGTAGTTTGGAACTTGGGAGCAATAGCGGCGCAGTGGTAATGGCGGGCTTACGAGTTGTAGGTCGTGGGTTCGTGTCCAGTCAGGTGCTTTACTTTGCGTAAATAATTATATAACCACTGCTCTCACAACGGTGAAGGAATACATCGTTAGGAAACCGGAATGTCATAAAAGGAAAAAAAAACAAAACGTGTGAACTTCCCAACCCGCACTGGGCCTGCGTGCTGGATTACAGCCTACATCTCGAAGAGGGGAGGCCTGTGTTCCAGCAGTGGGAACATTATAGGCTGATTATTACGCTTAGAACTGGAGTGTAAATAATATTCTATTTCGGAGTGACCATTATTAGGCACAGTATAAGGCGTGTCTTTTGTGTTACCTTTTTATTTAAATGTTTATGTTCTGCATGCCTCTTCGTTTTTCTCAGATTATACTGTGGTTATTTCTTTCTCGTAAGCTATTCATATGCCTTAAACTTCCTTCATCTGCCACATAAACATCAAAGCCCAGATTTCCTTCACTAAAACTTTTATGCTAATGAATTCGTCAACATTTATCAATCAATCTTAAATTACCGAACACTGGTAGTTTGTTGCAAATTGCACCGTAAGCTGAGCACATAAGACGCAAAGTCGTCTGCTGAGAATACCTTATAAATTGCAAATACACCATTCCGCAGATCGTAAACGTCGTAACTCGTCCGTCACATAAACAATACTATCGGAAGACTGCTGGCATAAGAAATGAGATTATAGCGATTGTGGAATCGATGGGGCCGAAAGGTTCTGGAGTGGCGACCGCGTAACGGAAGAAGTAGCGTTAAAAGGCCTCCAAAAAGGTAGACCGATGACCTTGTGGAGGTCGCAGGAATCCGCTAGATGCGAGAAGCACAGAACCGGTCGAAGTGGCGATGCTTCGGGAAAGCCTATGTACATGTCCGGCAGAGGACGTCTTTCGGCTGAAATAATGATGTTGATTGTGGAATTAGGCAAGCAAGATAAGGAACATAATACGCTCTGGGTGGAGCGGAAGGGAGTGTCAGACTCTTACTGACTAAAACCCATCCGTGTTCCTTCCTTAGCCCTTTATGTTCCGGGGCAGCGGTAACCCTTTCGGACAATCCCGCTGCCCCGGCAGGCTTCGGCCCTAACGGGCCCCTCCATGTCTGCTGACATCTCTTTGAGGCGCGCGTGGAACACATACGCGCCGTCCGGCACGGGCCTGGTCCTGATCGGACGGCGAGCTACCCATTACTCGCCGTCCGCAGGCCCGCGCCTACGGTGGCCGGGAGTCGTCACGCGGCTCCCGACGCCCGGAGCGTCTACCGCGGCGGCTGGGACGGGCGGCCCTCTCGGCTCTCTCCCTCGCCCATCCCGCCACCTCCTTGGCTAGCATGACTGCTTCGCAGAAGGAGGTGACTGCCTCCCACTCCCTCTCGCCCCGGACCATGGCTTGGACCAGGGCCGGGCGCGAGAGGTCGCCGCCGCTGCCGATCGCCTCTACGAGGACACGGCGGTGCTCTGCCCAAGCGGGACAGACCTCCACCGTGTGCACCACCGTGTCCTCTGGGCGATCCTCGCAGTGGTGACACCCGGGCGTTTCCTCCCGCCTGATTATGTGCAGGAACCTCCCGAAACATCCGTGTCCGGTGAGGACCTGCGTCAGGCGGTAGGTGAGGGCGCCGTGACGCATCTCTAGCCACTCCTCAAAGAGGGGTCTTACCGCCGCTATCGCGGCGTGCCCTATAACGTCTACACTTATATGGAGTAGTGTCAGGCGCTGATAAATTTGAATCAGTGCCTACTAAAATTACGTCAATTGACGTCAGGCGCTAATTAATTTGACAGGACTAAACTAAAATTTATCTTCTGTCCTTTTCTTAAAGAACAGCAGCAGCGGGATTGTCCGAGAGTAAGAGCTTACTCCTGTAATCTGTGTATCCAAATATGCTAGCGGGATGCCACGCATAAAAATCTCTTGCCGGATTGTAAATAAGCCGCATTGAAATTGGAACATACGTTTGGCAGCTACGATGCCGAACACACACAGAACGACAAACGCGTCAAAATTATGACAACCCTCTTGATATCTTAATAAAAATAAAAATAATGCAAGTCACACAGACCATCTGTCCGAGTTTCCGCGGTTAGCTTATCCCTTGCGCCATCCCCACGTGAATCAATCAAGTATCCACTATCCCCTATCATTTACTTATTCAGATTTTATGTGTCGCCGGCATCGGACCGAAACTTTATGTACCATCAGCTGAGCGTTTATAGAACATCCACCGGAATGTGACCCGTTTTTGAAACAAAAACGTCATTTTCTTGGATATAAAAAGCATAGAAGCCGCGCGTGTCTTGGTGTTTTACGATTTTTCATTTCAGTGATTTTTGCACGTTACTTGCATTGGCTTATTTTTGAATTAGTAGGTTATTGAATGTTTTAGTGGTTTTAAACTTTGGTGTTATTAGAAAGGTACTGTTTGATTTGATCTCCGCAAATCAAGACAATTGTTGATGTTACAACACAAACAGATCTAAGTCATTCTTTCTTTTTATCACGTAGCCAATTAATTGCAAGTGCTATGTGCGCCGTCATTGTCATATACATCAGAGAAAATGCTCCTAACTATTTACCAAGTATGTTAAATCTGTGATGTGGCAGTACTTAATTAAATAAATAAATAAGTCCAACTTTATGGTTAAAGCGGTAGGTGCTTTGAAATACAAACATTGAATCCTTACTTACGTAATTTTTGTAAAAAGTTTGCAAGTTAAAAAACATTAACAAAATAAACCAATATACCAAACCAGACTAAACGATCAGATAGCCCAAATTTTCACAAAATTTCAAACATGGCATACCTACGTTGCACTAAGTATACAAATCCAATGCCAAAAATGAGCATTGGCGTCAAAAGGCGCGAGTGTAGCCCTATTTATGATTAGGTGACGAGTTGGTGTCGCATACCGATGAGGACATGTCACTCGTCATCCGTCATACGTGTTCCGACGATCATCGGCAATCAACTCGTAATATGTTTGAAGAACATGTCACGGAAGAAACAGCTTCCTGTTTTGTTTAACTGAGCTTTGTTTGTGAGAAAATGTTACTGATGACTAAAATTAATAATGATTTTGTAACTTCTCGAACATTATAAATATAGGTAAGCTAGTGATAGGGAGTGTAAAGTTTTGAACTAAGAAATTAAATTAATAAAATGTTCCATTATAACAATCATAATTAATTAGAAAATTCCAACAATTTTCATAACCGCTCGAATACTTTACAGCGTTCGAGAATTCGCGTCGTAAAAACCATGGGACACTTCAGGGGGCGTTTAGTGTTTTATATGCCAAAGGGATTTATGTTATTACCGTCCATATTTTTGCGGACTGAAGCCGCTGAGAGGTCACGAAATCTTGCCGAAAGGTGTAGCTGTGTCTGTCGTATAGGGGCGTCCCTCTCGCACCTTGGTGTTGCTTTAAAGCGATGAATATGAGAAGTTGTATTCGGATCACGTAGTGGGCGCGGCGTGCGCGGCGCTCATGAACTCCGATGCCAAACCTCGCCAGATATAACGTTAACAATGAAAAAATTCTCTTCCCCCACTAAGGTGGAAGAGTTGCGATGACAAGTCCCAACAAACTTGGTAATCAGTTGTAACAAATTTATGTGCCGTGCGTGAGAGAGTCGAGTTTCGCTTTCTCCTACAAATGTTATTTGTTGAGAGAACGCGGCGGTAATTGTCAGTTGGATGTTCTTGTTTTATCATAATTATGTATTAAAAGTTTTATTGCGACAAATCTGTTGAGATTAAAAAGGATTTAAGTTAAGAGCGCAGGCCTGCTTAGGGGCGATTAGACGCTGCTTTAACGTCTTCAATATAATTCACATTACGAAAAATTACATCCATTTTACTTAAGACCTTTGAATCCCAAACATGGTGATATTTGTTTTGTGTGAGACAGAAAGGTACAGAGGTCAGCACATCAAGCTACCCCAATCTGTCAAATTTCTTTAATAGATTTTCAACTTTACCACAAAGGAATAAGGTTCATATTCAATTGGGAAAATTTGACAGATTGGGGTAGCTTGATGTGCTGGCCTCTGTACGTTTCGTTCTCATGTTGAATTTCTTAATTTTCTTGTCTATCTGAACCCACGATAAAAAAGTTGTAAAAATCTTAACAATCAAGCAATTCCCCTAATTCCGAATGCGCTAACATATTTTAACAGCTGCTAAAAGTTATGCAAATGGAAGGAAGGCATAAAACATTTTATCGTCGCTAGTTGTAAGAGCAAGTTAAGGGAAATCGAGTAACTTAATAAGACATTTACTGGGCCATTGCTGAGCGTAAGTTTTTTGTAGACAATGGTACAGCAATTTGTTATGTGTCGTGCTTTATCACGATTGTTGAACCCAATTTGTCGCGCATTGAAATCTTTCTACCCTGTTTCTGAAATCGAATGAATGCTGATTATTAACTACCGAATTAAAAGGCGCTGGTTCTAGGTAGTAAAACAAAGTATATAATATGTCACTCAAACTAAAAACCAACGGGTAGAAAAAGCATAGACAAAAGGTATAAAAAGGTAAAATATCAAAAGGAAGAAAATACCTTGCACACTGATATTCATACTGACTAGTTTTACTGCCCCAATTAAAACACTAGAGAGATATTAAATTTGTTTTTGAACATTATTCTAGCTGCAACTCTTTGTTGATATTCCCTAAACTTTAACTTTATACGAAACCGTCAAAGCTATGAAAACCGTGAAAACATACATGCACATTATCCACACTTTACTTCCACAAAAATATTCAGAAAATATTTTCAAAGAATACATTGTTTTCTTTCCGTCCGATAGACAGAAACTACAAACAAGTTAAATACTTTAATGCATTCAAGTCGCGAAAAGATTTTAAAACCGGCAAACGGGTAAACTCATGCAAAACAAAGTTGTGATGCAGAACTCTTTAGAATGCCATTCTGCTTAGTTTTCGTATTTCTTAATACAACCTAATGCTTTGATTTCGGTGACGAGAGGTGGCGGGATAAGGCAAACTAAGGTTTTATAGGTAAATCACATAGGCCTAATGTTTTTAAAACAAACTGATAATTACTGACAAAACAAGAAATATCAGCGTCATTATTTGATCGAAACATTTAAAAAGTAACTATAGTGGCGTGGTTTAATTTTAATGAAAGACGTGGGTACGGTTCGGATACATCAAAACAGTTTATTATGCAAAATATTGCGCATACAACTTCATTTTTTTTTTCATTACAGGATGATAATTAAGGGTATTGCATTATGGCACTGAGCGCATTTAATAGAGTTACGGAAAAATAACTGTGGCTTGAAATAATGTTTCGGTTGTGCAGCTTACATTCAAACGTAATCACATAATATGTACATGCTACCCTTAGGTAATTTAATTACTAATAGTCAGTGTAATAAAGCGGACCTTGCAAGGGAAGACGGTCATAAGTTCCCAAGTTAACCCGCCCGCGCTTACAACTCCCGCCACAACAAAAGCTGAGCTCGGATGAAAGAAACTGCACCTAAAGCGAATACGTGAAGTCAATTTGCGAATAAACTTTCTCAGTTGGTTTGGCACTGCGATACCAGCTAGACTACTTTACTAGATTTAACATTGTGCTTAATGTGTGTACGTGAACTAAGACAGCTTACCCGCTCTCTTACAATGCAGTTTCATTGTAAGCGATTTTTGGATTTGCATGTTGTTTTGTTTAAGTTGTCGCTATGCTCATTTTCTGTTGCGTCATCGTCTTAAGGTAGTGTTAGATGGAGATTGTGACTGTGCAGTCCGTGGTCTGATAAACACCCATCTTGAGGAATTAAAGTACTAGTCACACGAAATAATATTAGCCAACAAGTTATTAATTACAGAATTCTGTCTCATATATTTTATGCGACCGATAATAAAAATATATACAATAAAAATATATTTCAGTAATAACACTGGATATAACAAAAACAGGCTGTGAAAAAATAACCCAACGCTCCTTTTTATTTAAAATCAACTCCATCATCAAAATCTCGGCTGAAACAAATCCCATACAAAATTGTTTTCCTAACCCATTTAAGAACATCACCGCGATACGGTAACGATGATGGATAAGCAAAATTACCCAAATTCTCAGTTCATTTATGTTGTTTCTTCATATTTAATTCTGAATATATTTTTTATCTTAGCAGCAACAGATACTGACGTTTGGTAGATTATGATGATATCATCCACATAAAACATGTTTAGGTACGATTAGATTCTGGTTTTATATTGTAGTTTATAATCATTGAATAAGTACTTATGTTATATCTACTTACGAATGTTAATTGATATTAATACTATTGACTACTCTGTGTTATAACGCAACCGATTAAAAAAATACATTGTTTTACTTGCACATTACCAACTGATGAAGACCGTTGTCTAAAACCACTTCAACGCATATTTTGTCAACATTCCTTAGAATATCATGAAAAAAACTCTCAAAATAATCCTAAATCCCGTGAAATCAGTAGCACTGTTGTGACGAACAGACACGTCGCCCGGTAATCCAGTCATGAATATTAATGAACGTCACTTTATTTGCTTATTTATTAGCTACCACGCCGATAATAACTTTGCGAGGACGTGATGTGTTTTGTGCATGACAAAGGTTAGTTCTAGACGACTTTTGATGAAAGGAGAGTGATGCAATTCATGTGTTTTAATGTAACGTTGTTAGGCAAACTGAAAGTAGACGATATCATAATTATATTACGTGTACCTACTTCTAAACTGAATTTCAAATTGAATTGCATTTTTTTTTAAACTTTAAGTTTTGATAATTAAATTAAAACTTAAATTTTTGCTTGACGCAATATTATTATATTCATTACACCTAAAAACATTTCAAATGTGTCGGACTAAAGTAGAAAACAAACATAAAAATAGATTCACAGAAAAAAAAACAACCATAAATAAAAATTATTTATCAAATCCCTCTGCGCTTTATTTTGCGCAATCTTCATGATTGCGAAAAAAAGTCGGAACATTTTAATAATAAGTATGTCACATAAAATCAGATAAAAACAACGTTGAAACTCCATACCCGTGACAAGATTAGTTTCAGTTGTCAAGACAAACATACGAACTCCAAGTTTATCTATTTCGGAAAGTTGACGAAAAAATATTATAAAGTATTTTAGAGAGTGCGTGAGACGCCCAAGGTGATACAAGGATGTAGGACAACAGGATAAGTCGGTCATGTATTGTTTTTTATGATGTGATTTTGGACTGCGTTCGTTTTTTTCTAAAACAAGAAGAGTTAAGAGATTCTCCTGACTACTATTTAATGCAAAGCACGATTGTATTTATAAATATTTTTAAATCTCAAAAGTTAAGTACTCTATATCAGTATAAAATTCATTATGAATATAAGAATGTCCTAACTCCAAAAACTATCCCATACTTTTAAAGCCTCTAAATATATAGCTCCTAAATTGAAACTATTTCGACTTAACCAGAGCCTACCTAGTGCCAGCCCGAGTTCATATCCCGTTCCCTTTCACGAGAGGATTACAAGGCCTCATTATAAATCACAGACTATTCACCTAACTATATGAAGTTACTATTTGCTAGACTTTGGCCTCTCGAGGCCCCGTCTATATCCGCAGAATGATTGTCATAGTACTGTCCGATTTATTATTCTGTTAAATCTGTGTACCATTTTATTTGGAAAATATAGATCGGCGCTGTTTTGTTTTGGTAAGTCATTTCGTTTTGCGTGGACTTTTCGCTTATTACATTTGAGAAATAATTATTTTCAAGGCTTGGCAAGATTTGTGGATAAAATTGCTTCTGTTTTCGCTGACGAGGTGAGTTGTTGCTGATTTGATAAGAGTAGTCAATTAGACTGCAGTAAACAATTTTAATTATGAAGTTTTTTTTTTTCGATTGAATTTGGGAAAATCTTTGGAAATACTTTTTCACAGAAGTGAAATTTTTGATCACATTCGCACTAAAGAGCCTGATTCTGTATGACGCTAAAACCTCATTCTGTATTTGCTGCATGTGCATGGACTCAAGCAATAAAAGAATCTTATGTCCCTCAGAGCCTTTTCCCTACTTCCCTCCGTTACGGAGAAGGCCATAAAAGTAAGTTAAGAACGTTAACATATTTTACGTTTCCAGATGTTTTAAATCTCTGGCGGCCGTCAATAGGTATATTGACTCGACGGCAAGCACCTGTGTCGTAAAACTTTGATAAAGAGGATTTTAGCATAATTCAGCGAAGTTTTTCATTTTTGCAGCTCGCCCTTCAAACTTGTCTTGATACAATGTCTCAGTTTATAATTTACGATATATGCTTTTTAGGATATCTAAAAATATATTTTTTCTATCTTTGCTCTTATGTTAGCATCCATGCTTTTAGCATTTACTGAAGCAAACTACATTTTTTACTAGCTTTTGTTTAGCTATTTTGATCAAAATATTAACCAAAACTCATATCATAATTTTAACATTTTTTAAAACATTACAACAGTGGCTAGGTACCTATTTTTTATTTAGTGCTTAGCTAAAATGATATTTCATTATGAATTTCAAATACGCGTTAAACCGACTATGACATTGCATCTTGAACAAACACAAGAAAATTCAAAACCCAAACGATTGTATCAGGTAGAATACCGAAAACAACTGTCAACAAGGAAGACGCTATCAAACTGAATCGAACAAGCACATCGAACAAAAAACGTCTCAGAACTGAAACTGAAATGAAGTCCGCGGAATCAACTTTAAATACATACCAAAAAACAAGTTCAAACAGCGAACAACAAACGTAACAGTAAATTACACAGCGATCCAGTTCAAACCGGAACACACCAGTTATTTGTTCAGATGCAATCTCTTCCCATTCCGAGTATATGATTAAAACAGTGCAGGACACCATTCCTATGGGAAATCATCGGCGCGAACGCATTGCATAATTAGCAGTCGCAAAGGCGGTGGTATAGACGCCTCGTATTATAGTGTCGCACGCTTCTGTTGCGCAGGTTCTCCCAGCAGTGCTGCTAATGTCAATATAACCTGTCCTAATTCCTTATTTAAAATAATCACATCATTTTCTTCTAAAACGCTAGAAAATAAATTTAATATTATTATGGTGCCTACTCAGTTTCCTAACTCCAATTTAATGCATTCCATATTTAACATTGCCAGATTAGCTATAAGGTCAATAATAAAATATGTTCTCAGTAACAGTTCAAACACAAAACTTTCAATGTCTTCTAAGCATTAAGTTAATCTTAAATACTCTACGATAAGATATCGAAGACTTTGCTAATACTGTTCGCCCGACGGGCTTGCAGAAGCGTTTGTGCAAATGTACCAAGTGGACATTCCACACAAATAAGTTCACTTGCAAAGGGAAACTGAAATAAAACTTTACATATTCCTTGTATGCGCTGTCTACTTCAATTGTAGGAGCGAGTGTCCAGCTCAGAAATTCTTTTTATATTAATTTTTAAATGCGAGAGTTTTGTGTTTCAATTCAGTTTGTCGTTCGTGATTTTCAGGTTTTGTGTTTGAGAAATTCCTTAGCTATTTAATGTAGTGTTTTTCCTTGTTTATCAGTGTTAGTTATACACGATCTTCCAGAAAGCAGACCTGTCTAGTTATTTATCTTTGAATTCTGTTTATAGCAGGGAAAATTTATGAATATACCAAATGGTAAACCGTCATTCAAACCAGTTCTATGGTGTCAAAAACACATCAAAGCATTTACAGTCGATCCTGTAGAAAACATTAAGAAAACAATAGGAGACAAAACACATATCAACAATACACCTTGCGGGCTTCATTATCACAAATATACTGGAGCTCATCCCTGAATAATATAAATTGATGTGTCGACACCACTCCCAGTCGAAGACGATGAAAGGGTCCCAAATTATACCGATGTCAACCAGGATGATTAAAAACCTGAAGCTTATCACAATAACAATGTTATTAGTGACAGCCGTTTAGCTTGAGACATTTAGATGTTACTTGAAGAATTCACGAAGATATCGTGTCAGTAGCGTATAATGAAAACAAGCGTTTCCTACCTTAAGACGTCTCAGAAAACAATTAAACTCTTTAAGGTCAAAGTCCAGATATTTCTTATAGAATCAGATTATAGTGAGATCATTATAGGGCTTATTCAAAATAGCCTTTGGAGAAAGAATCATGCAGAATCTAAAAGACTCGATCCCACAGTTGGTTAACATAAATCAATCATCGAGTAGCTCAACAAAAACATTGTACAATACACAAACCTTGCTACTTTGTGTGCAAACAAATTTAATGACCAACAAGATACAACAAACATTAAAGTAACACGTCGTCCCACTGATTATAAAAACGCAAACTTGTACACGTCATCAAGTCCTATGATTGATGGGACTCACCGACCATTTTTCCATTCATCATAGTTAATTTTATTGAAGCGTCGTGTGTGATGCATTAGCCTAACCGTCTAACCTGGCATACTAATGAATACACGTGGTTCGTTAGTCCATTAATGGACTTAATTCGTTAGCTGCATTTTATTCTCTTGTCATGAACGTCGTCGGTTGTAAATGGCGATAGTGATCAGGTGTTATTTTGTGGGTGTGTTGGTTTATAAAGAAATGGCTTTTGGGTGTGTAACTTGTTGTTAGTACATGCCTGAGTGATTAGTTTAGTTTGTTTGTTATTTTTATTAGACATGTTAAGTTCTAATGAAACGGTGAGAACCAATTCTTTGGAAAATATACATTTGCATATTATAGAGAAAGTTAAAGCAAAATCCAAGTAACCTCATAATTAGCTGTGTTACGAGTACAAAGTAGCTAGATAATGGGTCATAAATGCCGTTATACAAATATAGCACATGAAAGGCAAGACTACCCTGACCATAGATAGTGAATTAAATATAAGCCCTGACCTTTCACAATCTTCACAACACTTTAAAAGCATGTAGACAGCCACGTAATTTATTAAAGTTTGCATGTTAACAAATGTGCTATGAATAGATGCCGCCATGGTTATCGTATAGCGTTATTTGTAAAAGTCTATTAAGGGGAGGTGATATAACGATGGTCGCGTGCGGTAGACTAACAACGCGATAGTCTGTGCAAAATCTCAAATATTTGATAGTTGCCTTCACTATAAGTGAGGTCTGAAACTGGAGAGACTAACTAAATGACACTACCTTGACACTATGGAGCGACTATGCATGAAAGGAAATCATGATAAAGATGTTTTGGGAACATCGAAAAAAGCTTAAAAAAAGTCTTAAATATTTTTATTCTAGGACGAGTTAATTCTCGCTTTGAAAAAAAAAACAAACAGTCCATTGGGACGGTTTGTTTTTTCAAAGCGAGAATTAACTATATTTATATTCAAATAACTGTTTACTGACTTTCATAACGTAATTAATTTCAATAACAAAGACCTTTTAAATGTTTTCTTTGTTAAGGTTACGTGGAATATAAAAGGTCCACTAAAAAGGGTTTTTATGTAATTGACCTGAGAACATTTTGCGGAAGTTGTAATTATAAGTACATTTACTTTGAGTTTATTATTAAAGTGCCATCAGTGAATACAGTTATTATTTGGAAAATTCATTAATGAATATAATGGAATTACTTCCACGTTGTTCCACTTGACGTCGAAAGGGGATCAATAATAATAATTTATTTTTTAAATAATAATATACCTGCATTATTTGTTAGTTTTGCTTGACAGAAAATACGTCTTGTGTATGTTTTCTGCATAAAAAGTCACTATCGTAGTTGTTAGAGTAACCTTTGTGTGTATTGCACAAAAGTTACTCTAACAAACAATCAATCAATCAGTATGCCTTGCATTTCTGCCAAAGCAACAGAAGTAGGTACATTTATCGACACGGTTGGCGCAGTGGTTGAGCGATTGACTGCTGCGCAGCATGTCGCGGGTTCGATTCCCGCACGGAACAAATATTTATTTGTACGACCTACAAGTATTTGTTCCGGGTCTGGGTGTTTTATCTATAATATGTATGTATTTCCAAAAAAAAAATAGTATATAAGTAGTTTATCAGCCATCTGGTTACCATAACACAAGCATTAGGTTGCTTAGTTTGGGACTAAATGGCGTTGTGTGAAATGTCCAAGGATATTATTATTTATATATTATTATTTAACATCCAGTATGTTAAATTAACTTCTGTTGCTTCGGCTGAAAAGCCACAACCACAAATACATATTCTGGTCATAACCAGAAATCATTCCACAAATATTCTCTAACAAATGTAGCAAACACTTGAAGCAAACGCAAATGGCCCTTCAAGTCTTCCAAAATCCATAATCCTTGTTAGGAACCACTTGCCAAATGATCCAACACATTGCAACGGTGACATACTGTAAACAATTTGCATATTCTCTGAGCGAACAAGACAAGCAAACAACTTCATTAAATCTGATCAAAGCATGGTCGACGAGCAAATCTGCTTGCTTAGGGGTGCCAAGACCGTTAAGATGGAAGGACTAGTCTTATCTCTGGTATTTAGGGATGATCAGATATTTATTGTTGAACTAACATAAACCGTACCCCCGCAAGCGCAACAATGTTCGCGTGCTTGTCGAAAAAATTGGACTTCTTGTTTTTTTTTTTTACGCAGAACCCTTATTCTTTTTTCGTTTTCTAAAATAAAAATAGACTAATGTATTTCTTGTAATATTGGCTATCTGCTAATGAAGTCGCGTTAAAATCGGTCTAGCCGTTTCCGAGGAACAAACAGACAGGGGGACAAAAATTGGACACATGGTTTTTTTGTTTTAAGTACCGTACATACTTTAATATTATTATGCATTAATTAAAAAGCTTCTGATTTAAATTTTATTTATTAAAATAGATGTATAGATAACTATTAGTAGCTAGATTGTGATGCGTAAACGTCAACATCTATTTTGATATTAACATAATTAAATAGGTATGTTTGAAACAATATAACCCACGCGCCAACACAACAATACACACTCTAACAGACCTAACAGTCTTACCATGGGGTTTCGATTACACAGTAACTGGGTTGTGGATTCAAATTCAAATTATTCAAATTATTTATTAATAACAATCACAATTTACATGAATAGAATAGTCAGTGACCCCCAAACTAGACATTTGCTTGTATCTTGGGAGTCAGAGTTCCGATATTGTCAAAGTGGTACATAGTGATTATTGCATGACAGGAAAACAAAAACTAAAATCAAAATTAAACTTATCTAAAATCAGTTATTCAGCTGCATCCGGTTAGACTGGAAGCCGATCTCAACATAGGTGGGAAAAGGCTAGGCAGATGATGGTGTTTGAAACTATATACATTTTAGTGTAAAGCGCCCGTTTGGGTTCGAACCTACGACCTACAACTCGTAAGTCGCGACCGTAACTACTTGGCCACCACCACTTAACAATTATTTCATCATCACTACTCATAAAACGGTGAAGGAAAACATCGTGAGGAAACCGGCATGTCCTAGAGCCAAACATTCGAAGACATGTGACATCTACCAACCCGTACTGGGCCCGCGTGGTAGATTACGGCCCACTCCCTCTCACCGAGAGGAGGCCTGTGTCCCAGCAGTGGGAACATTATAGACTGTTTATGACATTTTAGTGTACCAGAAGGTGCTGGTGCGATTTTAAGAAAAATGTATAGTCTATATATTATTTGAATTACTCACGACTGGACTGTCCTTTTTATATACAAACTACTGAGTATCTTACGTATTGATACTGGTAATAAATTGAAGACTATTTTTATCAACATCAGTTATCACCAGAATCAAAACGTAACAAAACTATTTCAAAGAAGTATAATTTGAATATCAAACTGTTTCGCCTCCTCCATTCTAAATCTTTTGCATCTCCACAAAGCAAAATACGGTACAATTCTCAGTGCATTCTAAGTCTCAAAATCATGGTTGCTCTCTAGCATCCCTATTGCGAGTGCATACGTCACGAATAAATCAGGCAAGGTTTAGATAGATGCACCTTAAATCCGGCACTGATCCGGCATTAAACGGCAATTTCTGTACGTGAGAACTCTAGACTATAGTGCCGGAGAGAATTGCTTTGTGACGGCTGGTACTAAAATGTTTTCGGGGTTTTGGTTACAATGTTACCAATGACAGTATCAAAATAAAAAGGAGAACGATGTAATTAGTTACGAGACTCTCTGTATTCAAATAAGAAAGTTATGCAGTATTATAAGGCAAGTCTACATGAATACTAAAATGTAATTTGATAAGAAAGTATGTTTGTTTCTTTGAGAAAAAAAGAAGAAATATACATTTTTTGATACCCACTCAAAAATATAGTCAGCATCTCCAAGTAAGTCAAACTCACTTCAAAAATAATGCTAAAAAGTCTAGAAAATATATCAAAGCAGATACGGCACTTGAAACCACTCCTCTTTCGATACAGCCCCTGAATAGCAAAGCCTTTACAAAACGCAATGTCTCAACGTAAAACCCCTTTGTTGAAACCGGCTTTGTTGTAAAATTACGCGAAATTCACAACACATGTGCACACATCTTTTCAAAAGCTAACCGAATATCTGACTCGCTTGTAAGAAAGATTCCCTAATGAAGACGGGGTGGGACGTTCACACCCTTTTGTTTTCAACTAAGCCTGTGTTTTAGAGCTCATTAAATTAAAGGATGAGATTTACACTCGTTAGGGTGGCAACGGTCGCGTTTTTGTTCCACTGAATGTACGTTTACAGCTTTTGCGCAGAAGTTTTGTTAAAGAAAAATTGTGGTAAACATTTTTGCAAACGAAAATTTTTCATGTTTACGCTTTTACTGTTTTGTGCATGTTTATTTTGGATAATGGACTTATATGAAGTTTGTTAATGATTTCCCGAAACATTATGATAATTATGACAATTGTAACATAACGAGCCATACAACGTGGCAATGCTGCCAGCCTTTTGGGCACTAAACATTCCCAAGTATAGGTAACTCCTGAATAATTCATGCTCTTGTAGTCCACAACACTATTTTCTCAGTGGTATAGTTTTAGACCCACCATACCACCAGGGGTATGACCAGTGGTATGGTGGGTCCGCAATATTGACAGCGAAGCGGACGAATTTTTTGTTGCCCTATGATTCTTTTCACTTTTTTTTATAAATATATGCATATTATTATTATTTTAAGTCTGTGAGTTACTTAAGCATAAGAAGTTTATCCAGTGTTTTAAAGTAAATTCAACATACATTTTATAAATTTAATTTTATATCAATGTACTTAATACTCAATCTTTAAGTCTGTTAACTTATATATAACCCGAAATAAATACTTGCTTTTGACTAATTCAATTTTTTGAAGTCAAACTTAAGTAATCCAAATAAAACTACTTTACAATTAATTTGATAATTAGATAAATTAGAAGATACTGGAACACTTAAGCATAATTTACTTCATGTTTCTTACTAATGCTGAAGTACGTTCATCATCTTTTACTGACAGCACCAGTTCTCATAAACAAAAAATATTTCTTATAATTGTTTGTTAAATAAATACTTACGTACTGAAGACCAAAAGCCACCACGCTCATTGGAAGAAATCAAATGGTGACTTACCTGTAAACAAGAATAAAACCATCATTAGCTAGTGATGAACATATAATAAAATACAGACAGTTCAACTTTTTTTGAAATCTTTTACAAATCAGCAACCTTAGATCAAAACAGACGTTAGAAATCTTCAAGAAACACTGCTACGTCTGTCGGTCACCGTTTACATCCTAACAATACATTATTTAGAGAGCCCAGTAATGCTCTTAACGCGCCCAAGTGCTGTAATAGCATCTCAGACGTCCCAACTTGTAATGCGATTATTTCATATTTTCACACGTATTGTGTCGTGGTCCTGAGGTACGGCAACGTAATAATGCTGGTGTACGAAATATGTAGTGGTTTGTCGAGAAGGTTGGTGTGTGTGTTTTAAGCTAAGTACTGCACATATGTTTTTGAGGAGTAAATAATAGTAAAATGTGAAATAAGAAGCAGCATTTGTTTTTACTTTGCTCCTAGTTTAACAAGAACCGTGTGCGGTCGGGGGACCCCCGTCTGGAACGTTAGAAGTTACTTACGACCCCCGTGAGAAACTAAAAAACCAAAGTTACACGATACTCGCACGAACACATATACTCGTAAATAATAGAAAGAGACAGAGAGAGAGAAAGTGTCAATTACTTCGCGTTTTTAATACTGAGTCATCTAGTATAAGTTTTAGAAGCTCTCATGAAGTTGTCGCCATCTTGAATTTTCATTTCGACCTCGCTATCGGCTTTAGCACCCTTTAAAACCATAAAAACGACACCCTTAATAATAATTAAAAAAAACACAACTAATAGTAAATAATAATAAATAAACAATAAATTTATTTTAGACACATTAAGATGACATTTTAAGCACACAAACAAAAGATAGTAAAATAAAATATATATATATATTAAAGATATAGTGCAATAAAGTAGCGCTAGACCCCACACTAAGATACCCTGTGTCGTGGGGTCTAGTTATTTTGGCGTAATTGACATATTATAAGTGCACTAGTGGGTAGTGCACTTATAATAATATAATATTATAACTGCCATCTTGTATTTTCATTAATTTCATTGATGCGATGTCATGATCCGTGACCCCGGCAAATGACCCCTGCGCTACAGTTCTTTAAGTACAGGTTACTTCAAGACGCTATTTTATATTTTTTTAAATAAATTATAACGTTTAGTGAAATTAAAATGTATTCATAAAACGAAAACGCGAAACTGTATACGTGTGTTAAATTAATGTCGTCATTACGTCGCCACGCCGCACTGTGTATTATAATTATAACGTATTAGCATCTACGTAGACCACTTTAAATAACTATTTTAGAATAGCGATTGAAATGTAGCACTGCTACGGGCTACGACGTAGCAAGGTTAGCTACGCCGTAGCATAGTCGTAGACCATTGATTTGCTAGTTAAAATAATATCTTAGTGCATAGTAGTTATAAGTAAATTAATAATATTTTAGTGTATAGTGTTCTATTTGTTTTAAATACGTGTTACTAAGCATATTTTTATATATGTAATATGGCTGTTTTACTGTACCCTTCTCAAAATGTTATGAAAAGATTTAAAATCCATTTGCTGACGTAATATTAACATTAGAATGGCTCCTTATTTAAAAATCAAATTCTCGTTATCTTTTTTCTAATACATATATGTAATAAATTTCACCACAATTCAGCATCAAATTAACGCGAAAAAACGTTGGTGTACATTTTTTTAATGAATTTAAATATTATTTTCTTGAGTAATTTTCTAACGAAATAAATAAAAATATCAGATGAATCTGTTACATGCTAACGAGGGCATGACAGCCTTTTGGTTTCACACAGAACGCCAGCTGACGGACCTTCGTAACCTTTATTTATTTTTGAAGGTACACATACAGCTTCTGTGTATAATATAATATATCTTAACCTTTACAGTACTGACAACAATAGCCGCGGAATCACACACCAATTACAGTTAAACCTTTATATTCTAGGACCGAATAATCCCAAGATTCACAAGATTCAAAATTACGAAGCAACTCAATTCAATCAAGAAAAATCTCCTATAAGTTACTTTTCAGAATATATTATTATTATGCAGGTCAGATTATGAGTACTATACACACTCTGACCAACATTTTATCCTCGAACCGTTACATGTGACATCTTGAAAGGACAAACTGGGAAGCGTTCGTTGCTCGACCAAAGCTGTGCTACGTCGTCCTTATTCAATTTACATGCAAATGGGGGGAGATTGGGGGGCAGCAGGGGGGTGCGACCGTGCCAATAGTACGCTGATGTATCGCATCAGAACGTGTCCTGTGGAAAGTTGGCGTGTGCTGCAAGCCTCGGAAGTGTTCGGGTGTCCTCGGGTTTGGAATTCGGTTTGAGTTTGAAATTGTGTGTGATTGCGATGTGCAGGTTTAGTTGGTGGTGGTTTAGCAGGTGTATTAAACACTAATGACGTCACCAAATTCAGAATATGACTCAAAGATTAACTGGTACGTTTTCAGAATTTTATAAAACTAAGATTTTATAGGTGTAAAGTTTCCCGTATATAGCAAATAAGGAGATGCTGCCAAAACCGTGTTTTGACTCGCCTAAAACGCTCTAGTTTACTATGCCTTCTTTTTGTGTCGATGGTACTTTTCTTCGATGTTTTATCTTGTTAGAGCTCAGTACGTGGCCCACCTACTGGGCTCTAGTTTACTGTGTATTTATAAACGAATATCAGTTTTAAAAGTCATTATAAAACGAATGGTTGAAATTTAAAGAGTCTATATAGATACATCATATACGTCACTATTCCAGAGCTTGTTCCCAAAGACTGGATCTCTAATCTCCCATAACTTGCACGTACATTGTAACGCGTGCGAAATATGACGCTACGGTAGATGTCCCAATATTGATGGGTCACAACGGACAGGTCAGCGGCTGCGACGGTTTTTAATAATGTCTCAGTTAGCCACCCACATGATTTATTGTACTTACAAGGACAGATTGGGAACCGGGGATTTTATAAAGTCCTGATGTATTAGTTCGATATGTATAACTTATATATTATTTAGGGCGAATTTCGCTAATCAAACTGCACGCGACAAGCTCATCTAGTTTGACAGCTCTTGAACGCGTCAAGGGCTAAATTTACAATAGGAAACTACGATCGAATACCGTTTTTTTCTTATTGACACTCCCTGACCTCTTTTAACTCAGGTCAAATTAGCTTATATATTTTATAATGAATTATTTTTAAAATATGTTATAACGAGCCTAAAACCCGATTGCAATCAGGTAAAAATTCGTGAAATTCATTATAAAATTGTATCCTAAATACTCGTAATATCCCGAATTTTACAAACTCTCCTAATTCCTCGTTTTTTCCTTATATTTTTTACACCAACTATAATTGTCAAGTAACAAACCTCCGTCTTTTTAAATTTATGTCTATTTTACACATATTTGAATTTTGATTTACAAAAATTATACGTTTTAACTTCAATGTAGTGATTCTTTTTATTTTTGTTTTGCTACACTACACATATGGAGGCGGAATATAATTGCGAATTGTACCAATCGAACATAACGATAAAGATATTCACAACATCTACACATAACCAACCATTACCATACATTATCACCATCCAATCTCGTGCAAATCTCAACCAGGATATTTCCATATAAGTACAGTCACAGTATGATAATTAATAGTGTTTAATGAAATAAATGCTTTGAGTTTGAGTTTGATTTTCTTGTAAATATTGACGGTCAAAAGTGCCTTTTTTGTACTTTGAAATAAATGATTTGACTTTGACTTTGCGATTGCTTGCTTTGAATTATACATATTAGCGCTCGTCACTGTACACATTCAATAACGGCGGTATCCGTCGTCACCAGAACATCATTAGGGACAAATTATGGGATAAAACAGTTGTGGTTGACCGCAAGCTTGTGGTTGACGAAGGATTGCGTGCGGTTGTCATGAAAATGGCAAGTGGCTGACGCGCCATCAAACGGTAGGTTCTTGTGGTTATCGTCATTGATTTGTTGTTGTGTGTGGTGGAGGAAATTGTATGTGGTTGATGCAACACAATAGTGTTTATGAGATTTCAAGAGGTCAATGTTGCTGGGTCAGGGAACAAGATTCTAAAGACCTGCACAAAAAATCACTACGTACGTTTACCGCTAAGTAAACGAGTTTCGTCCGGCGGCGAGATGGGCGGGCGATATTGTTGTCATCGCGGGTAGGGTTACCATATCTCAGGATTTGTCCTATGATCTCAGAATTTTTAAACTCTTTTTAGGATTACGGCCTGCTTTTGTAAATCTCAGGATATCTCAGGATTTTCAGAATTTTCAATAAAATAGAGTAGAATTTTTAGAAAGGTACAAAACAGATTTTTCGTTTTTTTTTTTTTAGTGACTACTTCCCCAATTAAAAAGTCAACTTTGGTCATGTGAATTGCACAAATAAAGTCAACACTTATTTATCTATGAAACTTTCAACTACTTAATCAGTTTTTAATATTTGTTTTACCATGATACCTTACGGGAGGGGTGGAGTGCATTCGCGCCCAACGTGTGCGCATGACCCCCGAGAATCGAGATCCTCAGTGCATAAAATTATTAAAAATATGACATTTTAAATCGTAAAGACTCAAGACATCAAGCTACCCGAAACTGTCAAATTTTCCCAAACAACTTTGAACCTTATGCTTTAGTAATAAAGTTGAAAATCTATTAAAGAAATTTGACAGATTGTAGTAGCTTGATGTGCTGGGGTCTGTACATTACGTTTGGGGAAAAAATTTGAAATTGCGACAAATTCTCAGTATTTTTTAAGGAAATCAGGGTTTTTCTCCTTACTTTTAATTTTTTCATCTGGTAACCCTAATCGCGGGTAGAACCTGGATGAGGCTAGCACAGGAGCGTGGACATTAGCTCAAGAAAAAAGAGACTTATGCTTTGAAGTCGGGCTGGGGGTGATGATAATGATGAAACGAGTTCTAAAAATCGTTCTGTCTCTGTCAATCGTTTGAAAATAACAGGGACAGAAATATGTTGTAAATGCCAGCGGGCCCAAATATTAAACAAACGTCTGTTTATCAACTGCAGGAAGGTCGCAGTAAAACTTTATTGGCCAATAAGAAGCTTATTTAGTCTTCAGAACTAATCTGGCAGTAACCGCGACCAACATTTTAAGTCGATATAATTCGTAACAAGATAAAAACTATCTGAAAGCCAATTCTCGTATTAAAAAACGTTTAACTTCAAGTCGCCATCTTATCTCAGCGGCAATGAATGTCAAAAACTTGTCAAAAATGTAGGGAAATTAGAGGTATTTTTGACAGATTGAGACTGATATTAGACTGTGAACGTTCTTAAAATTACGAGAATAATAATTGCCCCTCTGATCAGTTCCAAGTTCTGTAGACACAATTTTAATACGCAATATCGAATAAACCTAATACAAAAATCCAACACAACATATCAGCTTCCAATAAACAGATCGCCATCAAGCGTCATTCCGTATCCCTACAGAGCAAACACTGTCCCCGATTTTAATTAGGGACCTCGTACCAAGGTCGCATAGGTAAAAGAACAAACAATTGACTGTTACGGCACATTTAACGCGCGCAATGTACATTGGTTTAACGGCAAATGTCTTCATTTCGGGCGCAGATGCTGAACGAGACTTGATATAAAATTTAAGGATTATGCCCGCTGCAATGCAATGTTTTGTGTTTATCTGTTTGTTTTTTGGATATTTTTTTATTCTTTTTCTTTTAGGAGACATGTTATTCTACTGAAAATTACATTGCTTTCGTAATGAACGATTTCAATAGCCCGAGTTAAACTGCGTTATCTTAACATTGGAACTTATCTGAATAAAGGTGGTCATTTCCAACGCTTTTAAAGTGATAAATAATTATTGGGAACGCTTCCAAATTTTAAATATTCATAACTTTTAGGGCAATTGAATTATGGCCATTTTTTGTTGGACATGACTTCCTTTATATCCAAAAAAAATAGGGATATTTCGATTGATCCACGACTTTTTGACCATCCTGTATATTTTAAAATCAGGTTCCTCCTTCCATTATCATAATATCAACTCATTACACTGTTTAGTATCCCTACACGTTTACATTGTTATCGTATCACACCTTTATCATAGCTGATTAATTGTTTACTGTATTAACTTCACCATGCTCCCCCATACATAGGTAACTTGATACTTCTTCCGAAACTCCAAGCTAATATGACCCAGTTTTCTCAATATTTATAAGAACATAAGGATCAATTTGGTCTGGCCACGCAAACAAAGAAAGGTTTTTGCTAATGGTGTGTGAAGTGATTTAATCTAATTTATGTCTGTCTTTGCTCCGTTTGTCTTTATGGCTGTGGCTTTCGGGAAAATAGATACTTTTAAGTTATTTGAGACCATTTCTAATATGTCAGTTTGGTTGCTCAGTAATTGGAGGTACGCTTAACTTTGACTTGTGTTCCGTGGTCGTCAAAAACTATTGCGGCCAACTTTTTTTTTTACGATTTTTGTTATCAAGTAGCGGATCATTTGTATAGCTTAATAATCAACTATCTCAGTTTATTTATACGAATAATCTAAAAATATATAATTTGGAGTTTTATTTTCTAAATTAGACTACTGAACGCTCCATATTTTATGTAAAGCTTAACAGTTAAGACTCGGTCTAAGAGTCGCAAAATTCCGGTCGGCTATTAGCTGCCGAGCGCTCCGTTATAATTGCGTTTCGCAACAAATTACAAGTTAGAATGAGGTAGAAACACGGGCCAAGTGGTTCCCAAGTCGCTGTACACCATACACGTTGAGTATCTTCACGATTATATTCGCATAAAGTTCAAAAATTAAAGGGTAGGAATATTTTGGTGACTAAGTGTAGCTCAGTTAGGGATGGTCCCAGAATGAAGCCTTACAGCACACCTCACATATTAACTACCTATTATTTTAGTGCCTGATGAATTTCTTGTAAGGATATTTTTAATTGATTCTAGACATATTCCAACAGCCTTTAAAATGGCAAGCTTGCGTCATTTTACCATTATTTAGCAAATCATGCTTACCAAAGTAATAACAACAGGGTATCAAATGCGCATCAACACGCTCTCCCACAAAAGATTTTTCCAAATAAATAAAATATTCATAATGTATTCGGTAAATCTGTTTGCATTTTGTCCCCTATCCGTCTTACAGCGTCTGTTGGGCGTCGTGCAGCATAAACTTGTTTGTTTGTTAGATGAAAAATCAACAGGACATATACACGTACACGTAGTATGTAGTGCTGCTATATGAAAATTACTGCATACATCGTGTACAGCCAACAAAAGAGATAAGTATTCGAGTACATCCATCAGTTTCTTACTAAACTTCAACTATTTCCGACGATCCTGCATACTTATCTCTTTTGTTGACTGTACATCTTACTTTGTTTCATGAGCGTTACCAGCATTTTATTTAGCAAATGTTTTATAAAGAATATTCTAAAATGTTGAGAGTAGCAAGTTTTTGCTTTTGTTTATCATTTTTTGTGTTGTGTGGCGATAAGGTTAATTAGTTCACAATGTGCATGAGTAAATTGTTAATGAAAGGTTTAATGCAACAAATTATTTTAATAGATTATTTATTATTTCACATAAACTATCATATGAATTAGATAAAATCTTCAATATACGATTCATTTATAGCTGTCTTTATAAAAGATGACAGCTGCTGGAACAAATCCAAGCAGATTTCAAATACAACACTCTAAAGCCACTTACTAACTGACCTGTACACATGCCTTGTTTACAGATGTCAAGAGAAATACATATTTCAGCAACTCGCCACTCGCCACTACGCCCGGCTACATTTCATACACATGTCTGTTAATCTGGCAGAACAGAATGTATCTGTCTTATGTACTTCTGACCTATATAGATTTGAACTTTTAACTGAAGAATAGATTTTAAACTACTAGATTTATGTCACGGATTCATTGGAATGTACATGGATTAGTTTAGGGAGTTTTTTTACCTGACTGCAAAGAAAGGTTCTGTTTTTATTTCTGGCTATTTTTTAGTCTATATGCTCTCTATGTAGAATATAATAGGATACTCTATATTATGCACACCATGCTGATTACAGATATAAATGTAGAAATTTCACATAGGGTGACACAGCGGGTGGTTTTTATCGCTAAAAGCGATTTTTTAAAGACAGTCTTTGGATGAATTTAAGGGGAGAAGGAGAGACAATACTGCAGGTAATCTGTATATACTCACTGTTACTGTACTGTACTCTACTGCTGTATGACTCTACTGCTCTACTGCTGTACTGAACTCTACTGCTGTGTGTCTACTGTACTGTTACTGCACTGTACTGTACTCTCTCAATGAGAAATATTCTCAAATTTTAAACCCTATGGCAAATCTATTCGGAACAAATAAATGATATACTAACAAATGACACAGTCATTCAATCCTTCTTCATGTAACTCCGCCGAATATTTGTACCAATTTCATTTAATTCCGATACGGTTACGGGCCGTATTACGTCCGGTTCATTCGACACAGCGGTAACATATTACAGGTCAGGCGGGGCCCACTTGATCACTGCCCGCTATATATCACACGGTTCCTAGCGGATACTTAGAGCAAACGGGTACTTAATACCTGCGGTTTTTGTATTAGTGTATTTGAGGAATCTCGGGTTTTAAGCTATTCATTTTGTAGTAGATGTCTAGTCTAGGAAATGATTTGATTTATGGTTTGCACCTAGGTTTATGCCATTGTTTATTAATTCAATGATATTAAGCTGCTCCATATCATCTTATGATCTGGGCAGTAAGTTTAGAAAGAAATTTAATTTGTCTCTGCATCACCCAAAGGTTGACTGGTAGAAAATGCCTATGGCACTATGTCCGCCTCTGTACATTTTTGTGCTTGAAGTATTAAATAAATAAATAATAAATAAATTTATTTTAATTAACATTATTCTATCGAAATCTTGTTGAAATAAACTGCTTTTCGAAAAAAAATAGCTATATTATTTCGTCTGGCGAAAAAATAAAAGGTCTAGAGGAGTGGTGAACTTCCTGTCTCCTTACAAAGGACTACCAGCACCGCATCCTTAATTTAAAAATGGCCAGTTCAATTTAGAGGGCGTCCTAATTAATTGATCTGAAGATCCGCGGAAATTGCGCCCTCGCCCCGCCCCGCCCCTCGCACCCTCCGCCAGTGTATCTTTGGCTTTAATTTAGAATTGTTAGCGCAAAGGGAATGCAATTTACGTAAAATAATTGTTTGATTCGAATATTCGAGGCAACCCTTCCACTGTAATTTGGTTTATGAAAAAGGTTCTTGCGATCAGTTTTGGGAGTAGGTAGGTTGGTAATGTAATGAGTTCAACGCCGGACATTAATAACGTACGACGTAACGTTATAAATTATTCGGCTAGAACCCCGAAAAAGTATTCTTAAATATTCCGAAAGGCTGAGGAATTTTAATAATATGGAAAATAAATTTAATGAGAAAAAAAAATGTATTATAACAACCTTACAATTATTTATTTCTACCTTCTTTGTTGAAGCTTACAAGAATAATATCTGTGCTTTGACTGTAATTGTTAGGCACAATTTGTAAGTCATACCTTCTCAAACCATCAAACTTAACATCTGTAAGTTACAGTTTTCTACCCTCCCCGGCAAAATCTATACAACTCATAGTATTAAATACATTCGCACGTTTATCTGTGGAGGTCGCGATGCCACTCGCATCAGTCGGAACACCTGAGATGATAATGTATGCAAATTAGCGCTAACTTGGGACGCAGACTGCGAGCGCTGTATCAAACTTGTTATTTGTGTGTTTTAAGTTGGTACGATGATTTACGTACGCCGGATTAAGAGTGGGGTGTAGTACTGCGAAGGATGGCGAGCTTGTTGGGTGATTTGTTGGATTTTTATTAATCAGGAGCTGACATAGCATTGAGAGCAGTGGTAGCTCAGTGGAAACGGCCGCGACTTACGAGTTGTAGGTCGTAGGTTCGAACCCAGACAGGCGCTTTACTTTGTGTAAATTATTTTATCACCATTGCTCTCCAAAACGGTGAAGGAAAACATCGCGAGGAAACCGGCATGTCCTAGAACCAAAAATTCTAAGACATGTGACATCTACCAATCCGCACTGGGCCCGCGTGGTGGATTACGGCCCACTGCCTCTCACAGAGAGTAGGCCAGTGTCCCAGCAGTCGGAACATTATATGCTGATTATGTATGTATAGCATTGGACTGGTCGATGTGGGTACGCTTGTGGGAGGCCTATGTCCAAAAGTGGACGACTTTCATCTGAAATTATAGTGATGAGGAAGCTTCCATAGACTGTTGAAGTAAGAATGGTCAAGGACTTGTTGACATATTCACAAGAATGAAATAAAGTGTTAATTAAAACAACGACACGTTGAATATTATAATTATTATGAATGCTTAAAACCCTATTCCTAAGCTTACAGCATAGCATAATCAGCAGGTAATGTTCCCACTGAAAATAATATTTGTTCGTTGTTGTGCTAAAATTATAATAAAACAGAATATATTTATTTGCTTTACTTTCTAAAATACTTTACTTACTAAAATAAATGAACCAATTCAAGTGTATCTTGAAATGGTCAAACACCGCGGCCGTCTCTCTCCAAGAAATGCTATTTTAATATATATGCAGATGTACCTAAATAGAACTATATTATTATAGACATATATTCTATCCAGTATTTAACCTGAAGTGTAATTTATTTTATTTGTTTACGTAAAAGCAGCGGCCAATAAGTATTTTCCAACATCTGAGAAGAAGAAGTTGTCCGAACGTCACGTCCGCGTGTCTCGCACTTTAGTAAAGCAATGTTAGTGTAATTGGTTCTGACTGTAGCAGGTGTTGGGCCGTGACTTACGACGTTTTGTGCGGTGAGCAAAATTCACGACTTGTTGTAATGCAATTATGTCGCGGGTAGTTTTATATTATCAGTACTTGGGAGATTTATGATGGGAGTTAATTTTGTAGTAGCTATTATGATGTAATGTTTATTTTGTTTATGATCGAGGTTTGGTAATATTTTTCGACATCCACGAGGGCAAATCCGCGAGCAAAAGCTTGTGACTAATAATACCACATGAAATAATCCATAATTTCGATTACTTTATAATGAAAAAAATAAAGCTATTTGTTATCGCCCAAAATAAAGTAATCACTTTAAACAAACAATCCACTAAAGCCAATTTACGAATAGAAATTATTATAGCATACCAAACTGAAAAACTGAAATAGATCCAATATAACCTGATCAAACAGTTTTATTGAAACAACTGAACCTATTTTTAGATTAACAGTGACTTAGCTAAGTGAGGACGTATTTGAAACTGAAAATAGACGTGAATTTATTTAATAATTCGTTTGATTGAATGGAGATATTATCTAGAATTCTGTAATAGCAGAAAATGGCTCTTTTAAGTTCTGTTTCAAACACGGCCAGTGGATGAATAGAAAGATTATAATCTTATCTTATCTTATGTTACCTTTGAAATAAAACGTTAAGATTAAGGCGTTACTGAGGGAAAGTTACTGTTTTCCTCTATAGAGTTACTATTTGCTATAGAAAGTGTGGGAAAGTAACAAATGAATTATAAAAGATAAAATTAATTGAAGACCTTAGCTTTTTTCTCATGGTCTCATAGCTTATGATTTAGTAAAAGTATATGACGTTGAATATCTCATCATCTGCCTAGCCTTTTCCCAACTACGTTAGGGTCGGCTTCCAGTCTAACCGGCTGCAACTGAATACCAGAATTTTACATAAAGCGACCGCCTATCTGACTTCTACCATCCAGTTACTGGGTAATGTGATAAGCCCCTTGGTAAGACTGGTTGTCAGATTTTCGGGTTTCTGACGATCCGTAACGACTGTCAAAGATCCACGAATGACAGCCGGGATCAACGGCGAGGCACGGAGGGATCTTGGTATGTGAAGATGTTCACTGATCCACGGACCAACCGCAGCAAGCGATGCTTAACCTGATCGATCGACATGTGCGGTTATTATTACTTAGCCACAAGCCCCTCACCGATGATGTTGAATAAAAGAAACGATGAATGGACTGTTTGAAAGATGATAATGGTTATACAGGGGCTGACTACCGAGATGTCGACTAATAGAGAAGTATGGAAGAAAAAGACATGTTGCGTCGACCCCAAATAAATTGGGATAAGGGCAGGAGAATAATAATGATGAAAACAAGGGCTTGAAAGTTTGTATGAAATGCCGTACGTCGTAAACGCTCTTAAAGTAAAATAAAAAACAAAACTTCTTTAAACTCGAAACTATCAAATTTTCCCAATCAACTTTGAACCTTATACTTCAACGATAAAGTTGAAAATCTATTAAATAAATTAGACAAATTGTAGTAGCTTGATGTGCTGGCGTCTGTACATAAGAGAAAAAAGAATAGAACACTTAGTAGCAATATCCGAAAAATGATGTAGTAATCAAATAAAGAAATCAATAATAAAGAAAGTATCTACGTATCTGATAATTGTACATATCATTTATTAGAAAATGACATGACATAGTAACAATACTAGAGCAGTTTAAACACGACACAATTCAAACACTGGGCCGAAACAAAATGGACGTGCAAAGAAAAAAGCGTGACAAAATAACAACTTTGTGGAGAGTAAGTGCGATGTTAAGAGACACTCTACACATCTAACACGGATATCCAGTGATGGAAAGGGAGATAATGCGTTTATTATCGCGTAACAAAATTATTTTTACAAAGCAAATATGAGTGAAATCGCCGGGAGGGCACTCCCCAGTAGGACATATAATGACCTTATTGGTAATGTGCTTCAAAAAGTTCAGGTTCGTAGTACTCGCAACCAGCGTGCGTGCATGAGCAGATGTAAACGAAATAAAAGGAGTATGTAAGGTTTAGGTGGCGTTTTGTAGTTTCTGCCTATCCCCATGGGAAGAAGGCGAGAGCTTATAAATGTATGAGTATTAATACAGGCGTAACCTGGCTGCGATCTCAAGAGACGTAGGATTATTTATTACAAGAGGCTTTTCATTTACCCAGTTTTCCAAATGTTCAGGTTTAAAATAACAATTTTATTATCTTATATGCCTCCGCTAAGACAGGTAGAAATTTACCGTTTTTCATTTATAGAGCTGAAAATATTCATTCAAGAAAAAGAGCTGAAGATATATGCCAAATAGAATAATTATAAATAACATCAAAATACTAACAACGGTACTACTAATGTGTCATTCTACTCATAAAATTTAATAAGGAGATACTGTGTTTCCTTTAGGTACCATTTTATCCAACATTTACTAATTAGGAACATTAATAAACAACATTGTTTTTCGTCAAATCCTTCAAATTCTCGGCAATCAAATGTAAACAGGTACTGTTTCAAAGATTATAAACAAGCTTCTTGTTTCAAAACACCTTAGACTTAATTAAAATTTGTTTGTACAACCAAAGAAAACAATACGAATAAAGCCAGTCAATTTCCAACCTAAATATGTTTTTTAACGTGTTTATTATTGAAGAGAGAACAAAAAATACTTAAATATAGGTCACGACTATTGTAAGCAAATAGTAGCTAAGAAATATTTTATACAATAACTGATAGAATTATGGAAAAAAATGTTAAGATTATTTGGGCTTATAGATTTAGCTGCTTTAATAATTCATCTTAGTAGAAAGTACAATTTAGTAATCATTAATGACGGGCAGGACAAAAGAAAAAACCAGTATTTTGGTGAAGTAAAGATACTAGGTACACTGTTCCAATAATCAATGGTTTACTTCAGAGGGTGTCTGTACATAGTCTTCTTGGTATGATTACTATGTTCACCTGTATATCTACACACAGAAAGAACCATATTACAGAAGGCAACGATGATGAAATTAAGAAAGCTACAGCACAACTCATGCACGTAACGAAATCATAATTAAAATCAGTCTAGTTGCTAAACAAGAAAACATTAATTACAAAACACACCCTCCCTCTACCAAATCAAAACACACACAACAAAATAATGTACAGTCAACAAAAGAGATAAGTATGCAGGATCGTCGGATACAGTTGAAGTTTAGTAAGAAACCGTAAATTTTAATTTTATTAATAGAAAACAAACAGCTCATTCATCAAATTAAATTTCAGACGACAACATCTATCGGTTTCTTACTAAACTTCAACTGTATCCGACGATCCTGCATACTTATCTCTTTTGTTGACTGTACACGACAAAATGACTGACAAAATTAATAACTACCCGCATTCTGCAGATAATTATGACAGGGTACCGGCTGACCACACTATAGCGAATTCTGCCGGCCTGACCGGTCTGACGTCAGTGTCAGCAGCCCGTGTCGAATTTAATGAATGCTTAGCGATAAATAATAGAGTTCGTTAGATGAATTAATCAGATTTCGGATGGTCATTGTGACATTGATTGCTGTACTACGAGCGTCGTGTTGTGAACGAAAATAACTGTGCGCCCTGATTTATTTTGTAGTGGAAAATGTTGTTTGTGCTTGCAGGAAAAATAATCTTGCAATCCCAAATACCAAGGAATTGTGAGTTGAAGATGTATTTGGAATTACATGAAGATTATTTTCAGATCTAGAACATTTAGGAATATAAAAAATTTGTTTTTCAAAACAAATTTATGACTAGTACATTTATTCATGTCTCCTACATTTTGTCTTCAAAAAATTTCGTCTCATCCTCATTCAGTATCTTGGCCAAGAATTTTCAAAAAACTTATTTCAAATTACCATTGAAATATTATAAGATATTCAAAATGTTATTTTTCGACTGAGATTTGTACGGAAGCAAATTTCGCAGTTACCTAACAAGAGCACCGCGATTTTTGCAACTGTTCCTTACGAAAATTTCAGCTTACATAACGTTATTATCCCGAGTAAAGGGCGCCCCGCTTTGAGCGGCGTACAATGCTCGTTTCACTATACTACAGGTTTATACGTAGCGTAAGGAGCCTGCAATGCACTACATCCAACCGTCTGGAGTACGCTATCCTTGACCGTTCTAACTTAATAATAAAACCTCTTCGGTGGCAGTGACGTCTCGTTTGTGGAGTTCATTTTTGATTTCTTTAAAACGATTTTTGTTTGTTTTGTTGCATAGAAATATAAAAGCAATATTTTTATGAAACAAACTTTTATTTTACACTATCACATTTAACCTTTTCAGGACACACCTTTGGTCTGTACCTTTGGATTTTAACCACCTATTTTGAAATTCTACTTCTTCTGATTTGTTTCATTTTGAAAATTTAGCATACTTAACATAACCTAATGAAATATCTATAATATAAAAATTAATCGCTAAATATGTTGCTAAGCGCAAATCTCCAGAGCAGCTGAACCGATTTCGCTAATTCGTTTTCGTTGTGTTCGGTATTGTCAGGACAAGGTTTGTATGAAAGAAAATTTAAGAAATTCTAAAAAAAAAACCCCGTGCGAAGCTGGGGCGGGCCGCTAGTTATGAATAAAAATGCACTACTGCACCCAGACTCACCCGAAATTTAAGTTAGAAAAACACAGAAAACTACAGAACCACTCCATTCTGAAGAAAACATTCACCAATTTTTTCCCAACCCTCTAGCTACGTCTCTCGCAACGGAAAATGCTCCTTCCTTCCTTATTTTTCTAAAAACTGACGTGGACTCCAGAGGGGTATCGGAGTAACTCTATTTAGTTTTCTATTCCAATGTGTACCTACATCGTGTAAATGAAAAAGGGACGAAACCGGTGCATTTGTCATATGTACGGATATTTATTTTTTGTGGTGGATTTATGGTCGTGAAAAGGTTATTCTGCTATAAATAAAGGTTGCTTAAGATTTATGTTGTGTTGAGTAAAGACATCCTTAATGTATTCCTGGATATACTGAAGGCTCTTGAATGATTTATATTTATGAATCACTAGCTGTGCCCGCGACTTTGTTCGCGTGCATGTCGGAAAACAAATTGAATATAGAAAGAAAGAAAGAAAGAAAGAAAAAGTATTTATTGCGACTCGTACAGGAGGATCACAAACTATCAATAAACTAAAAACTAAACACAGTAAAAAATAAAAACAAGTTATAAAAAACAGTAACAAAAACATGAAATAAAACAAAGTCCTGTACGAGGCCAAAAGGCTCCTATCTCAGCATGATACTGCGGCACTTAAAAAACTAAATGTCGCAGCGCTGGTATTCTGATAGGGCCCGCTGTGATGTCACGGGCATTTACAGAAATAAATAAATAAATGTTTAAAAAGATTTAAAAGTAAAATATATTAATAAATGAATAAAATATTAATTTTTAATCTGCGCCAGACGTAACCTCACTACTTGTCTATTGTGGTCTGTTCACTCTGTGGCATCGCTATGACAAGTAAGAGGTCGCAGGCCTTACGGCGTGAATTAATAAATACCTACATTTAAAAATAAAAATAATAATTTCAAAGGTTGTAATATTTTTGCGCGGAACCCTAACTCCTTTTCGAAGTAAAAAGTTTCACACATTCCACCTACATGCAAACAACACAAGAATTTACTCTCATCCATTTTAACATTGAATATACCAATAAATGGAATAATTAAAAGCACATCGGTATCCATTACGCTTGGAGCGTGTTTTTGTCAGTTGCAGTAATACTACCGCTATACGGAAAAACTGTCAGTCCATCACATTGTTTGATACACAACCAGGCGTTACAGAGGGTGTTACGGATATTTTTTAATTTTTATAATAGGTTCTTTGTTTCCTTTTGTTTTTAATAAACACTGATTCATTCTGATTTAACGTTTGTATTAATTATTTGAAATCTTTGCTCGGTAGGGTACGTAGATAACACGATCTTTAAAATCATTATTTAAAGGATTATTTTAGAAGCTGTTTCTAGTTCATTTAGAATAGAAAGAAATAAAGACAATACATTATTTAATAATAGATATATAAACATATTCTTCATCATGTACACCATAAATATTACAGATATAAGTGTAGAATTTGTACAAGGGGTGACACAATGGGCGGTCTTATCGCTAAGAGCGATCTTTTAAAGACAACCTTTGGATGGATTCAGAGAGAAATGAGAGACAATACTGGCAGGTAACCTGTGGGTGTACCATGTACAGACGCCAGCACATAAACCTACAACAATCTGTCAAATTTCTTTAATAGATCTTGAACTTTATCGCTAAAGCATAAGGTTCAACAAAACAAAAACAAACGCAGGTGACAAATGCGTGCACTGACTGGACAGGTCCGCTCAATCTGTGTGGTTCTTTCCTCAAAAGACCATTTCAGACACCAATCTACATGGTCTTCACATGATCTGACCAAGATTTTGTCTGGACTTTAAAAGAGACTGTGACCTCTGAGTTTGTTTCGGCCTTTCTTCTCAGAATAGTCAGATAGGAAACGCCGACCTCATCTAGTTTAAAAAAATATGATTCACGTGTAAAAGTGTTTGTATAAACCTAGTTACAGAAAATAAATCATTTATCATTCAAAGTTGATTGGGAAAATTCGACAGTTTCGGGTAGCTTGATGTGCTGGCGTCTGTACATATATACAATAATTTTATTAGTTATTCATTACCTACACATCATGGAAATGGGTGTCACTAAATCACTTGTTTATAATAAAAGGCTAAACAGAGAGGTGTATACAGTAAGCACACCCACTTCAATTCATGTTGTTTATTCCAATTCAAAGCTACTTTAAACAAAACTACTTGATATTTTGCTCAACATTTTCAACCGAGTTCCAAACTCATCCGCTAAGCTGCTTCCAAATATTGTTGAAAAGTAAACTACCCGAGTCAGCCACGTAAGTAAAGTCACAGGATCCAGCTAGTTATACAAATATACATGGTATAATTAAATGCCCGTTTTAACTCAGATCTGTTACGTTGATTAAAATTCCACGTAGTTTCCCGCGCACCGCGTAAAGATTTTTGAGTGGTTTCGATTACAATTTTTGAAAAGGCTTCCTTAAGGTTTTATTTTACGGGAATGATTGAGTGATTTTTTTGAAGCGATTCGTATGTAATGTAGCTCAAGTTTTACATTACACATTATTTATTATATTTTATTGAATTGAATGTAGTATATACATCTATAAATATGTACGTATTTACAAAAAAAATGTAAATAAGTAGTTTATCAGCCATCTCGTTACCATAACACAAGCATTAGGTTGCTTAGCTTGGGACTATATGGCGTTGTGTGAAATATCCAAGGATATTACTCGTACTATTATTATTATATTAGTACATCTACTACTTAAATAATCCTTATTGGAACGCAATGTGACATGTTATTGAATAAATAAATTGAAAAAAATAATAATAATAATTTGACTATATGGTCTATAACAGGAAAAAAACATAACCTTATAAATATACATTCCCAATAAATTCAGTAACAAAAGATTTCATCACACCAGTAAATATCTCACGTGTCCGAATCGCAATTCCTCCCGATCCCTCTTACATTTATAAAAGTGTATTCAGTGGAAAAACTCAATAACCATCAAATAATTCAATAGCGGCTGACAGCGACAACACTAGAGATATTTCGAACAAAACGAAGCGGACTGTATGATGGGCTCAGGACGCTGCCTTGCGAGAACCCGGGCGGTTCTCCTACATCTGTCGCAGTCGACGCGTAATGCACATTTAATCTCCCAACCACTTCAAAATCTACCAAAATGCTTTATTGCTCTTGAACAAGTTCTCAAGCTGGTTCTCGGTGCTCAAGATAAAACTTTACAGGCATAATGAATCTTAATCGCGCCGCCAATTCCCAAAATTGTTCGAGAGTTTTGTTTTAAAATAAAACTTGAATTTATCTCGTTTGCTCGGAATTAATTTTGCCTTTTGTTGTTGCGTAATCAGTTACCTGTGACGGGTGTTCCTTTTTAATTTCGTTTTATATAATGGTATTTAATTTTTTGATGGACGGATCTTTAATAGTTGGTGAAGTGTCATTTATTTATGACCAGCTGAGCCTCGCGGTTTCACCCGCGTGAATGTCGATCCCGTGGGAATGTCGGGATAAAAAGTTACATGTTAATCCAGGATGTCAGCTACCTCCATACAAAATTTTATCAAAATTGGTCTGGCCGTTTGAGCGTGAAGAAGTAACAAACATATAAACACACACACACACTCATAAACTCTCGCCTTTATAATATTAGTGTGATGATTATTCTCCTCACCTTTTAACGGTATAATATTATTAAAAAATCGTAAAATCCAATGTCGGGACAGAACAGAACAATAAAACCGAAATTCCTTGGATTCTTAGATCCCTAGATTTGGTTCTCTCTCCTCGACCAGAAGCCGGCTGTCTCAATGGATTAGGGCTAGAAAACTTTTAATCCTTAATATCCTTTCCTAAGAAATGAAGTTTAAACTCCGTACATCCGTTGTGAATGAAATCGGACTTAAATCCTTTGGGGACAACGTTTTTGTGCCAAAATAGAAAGTTCAGTTTGTGCTTGACAAGCAGTTTCTTGTTTTGCTTTGTGATAATAATGATGTTCGACCTTTGTGCAGATGTTGGGAGAAATTAGTATTAGAAAAAGTTTTATTGGTAATTAGTATTCCGTTTACTAATTAGACGATGGATTGGCTAACTTGTACTTACTAGTACGTGTATTTTGTCTATTTTGTTTTTTTGTACGTGCGTTCTTGTGCAGAATAAACAATTTTTCTTTCTTTTTTCTCTGAACCGATAGTTCGTATAAAGGCAAACACAGTTAAATTTGATTGGATTGTGTTGTTTTAGTGTATTAAAAAGATTATTATTTCAGTATACTCACTTATTTATTTTATTTATTGGGGTTAAACAACCACGCCTCATAAACAATAATAGAGAGAATATATTATTATTGTCCTCAGAACTCATAGAGGCATGCCAAGATCTAACCCAAAAAAACGCACAAATGTCCCATCAGGTGTAACACATAAAACTACGTTTGCCAAGCGTCAATATTACGTCATAGGTACTTATATATATAAGAAACTACACAAAATACTAAACATACTTGATTTGAACAGACACACACTAAAACAAAAAATCACACAGTGGCTACTACAACAGGACTACCCCACAACAGAGAATCTTCTCGAGTACATCTCGTAGAAATACAATCACAAAATACACGTACATATGAGTATATGTACGTGTATTTTGTGATTGTATTTCTACAATATATTGTGTGTGAGTGTGCAAGGGTGTGTCTGTGAGAGTTCACAGACACACCCTTGCACACTCACACACATTTACACGCACATACACGAACTCTCCTCACACCGCACTAACTAACCTAACCTACACTTATTTCATGGAATATCTTTAGCATACCGACGCAGTTTCACTTGTTACAGTATGTCAATTATTTATTGTACCCTTACGGCTGAAACCTATCTCTTAAGATACAGGCTAGACCTATTTTAAGGGATAGGAGTCAATATATTGTGCTTTAGTGAGAAAAATGTAAACTTTTGATCTTCAATGTATACAGTGAAATGTGTTTTTTCTTGTTTTTTTTATGAAATAAATAATTTTATTATTATTATTATTATATTATATTTGTAATTTATTTATTTATATTTAATTAAAAGGTGACAACACCAATCACATTAATTATAAATAAATAAATAAGAATAGAAACAGTTATTACGATGACAATAATTATGTTGCATATAATTAATTCAAAATTAAGACAGAACAATGGACTCCACTTTAATACTTTCTCTCACAGAACACCTGACATATACGATTTACTCCATTCATCCGCAAATACATCACATTCAGTGTTAGTACTTACTAGTTAGGTTTGACATTATTCAATAAAGCTTGTAAATAACGAAGTTTGTTTCTGTAACTACGATTTCATCACTCATAGATTAAATGTAACTCAACGCAGGTAATCGTAAATTGACTATTACAATACTCGCAGGAATAGTACTTAGCACACGCGATATTACTGACAGCAAATGACATTAATAATGGCGTGTTAGGACTGCATTCCTCACTAAGGGGCGCTGATACAATAAATGATGGAACCACTCGAAGTAAACTAAGTGATATCTACCCCAATTACATTAGCTTTTAAGTTATCCCTAAAGGAAAATTAGACAAAAAAATTCGAGACGAAAGTTACTTTTGTATAGATGAATTATTTAAAAATAACTTGGAAGTTTGGCTTTAAAAATGTCTTAGTGGTTCTCCGAAGAGTGATTATGTCAACTTAGCTTGGGAAGTTAAGCAACGAACAGTGGCTTAGATGCATAAAAAAATTTAAGTCTCATAAAAAGTAAATAAACTACAAACATTCAAACAAAGTTTAAGCTGCATTTTTCAAGTTCAAGCAAAATTTTTGAGCAGGTCCAATATTGAACTAAATCCCAAACCATAATAATTATCATTAAAAATAATCACCATTGTGAAATTCGTACACAACTATTTTCCAACTACCTTATACTAGAGAGGGATCCCGAAATTGTGCAAGTTTCGGGTCCCGGGTCCGTCAATAAGGCTCTAACAGGGATTAAGGCAGAACTCATCTCATTAGTTTGATTGCACGAATCTGCAGCCGTGTTGCGATCGTGACATAGTTGTGGGCCAAATTGATTTCCTTGCGAAAGCCTTGGTAAGTCAGTAGTCGCACAAATCAAATTTCGGTCTGAAATCCATTAAGGAACGGTTCGAATGTGTAACAAGATGTAGATAGTTGAATAGTTTCGACTAAAGGAACATTTAAAACCTTTTGTTTACAAACGTTAATCCATAGGAGAATTTATAGGAAAATGAGCTTCAATGCTTCCAATGAATCAGGAATAATCAATCAAACATTAACATAGTAACCAAATATTTGCATGAGTATACTCATGCAAATATTTGGTTACTATGTGAAGAAGTGTATTAAACAATGATAATAATGGTACAGCTGACATCATGACCCGTTTATTCCTCCATGTGTGAATGTAATAACTATTCACATAGGTTATGAAAATATTAATTCCTTTTCGATATAGAATTTTACATTTTGAGGGAAACTATACGCCCCCAGGCGTAATAACAATTAAAGTAGAGAAGTAAAAAGAAAATATGTTTATTTGCACAGAGAAAGAACACAAACACAAAAAATAACAATTTAGGGAAAAAATGCGTCACATCCACACAAAACAGCCATCGCTTAGCATAATGCTACATGATATAGATGAACAGATTACCCTACTAGCGCATAAAAATAAATATTTTTCTGGTTATTTTATTTTAATCCAAGTATAGATGTACACAATTGCCTGGACTGTTTTCGCAAAAATGCCAAAATCGCAAGGATCCAAATGTTATTTTCAAATAGAAACAAAACCTACCCGTAATTTCAACCCATAATGCCTTTTATTGCGCTGTTCCCATCCAAAAATCCGAATGCCGCTTATAAATAAAAACTTTTTGATACCGACGCTACGAACAATATACTAAAGTGCACAATACGTTTTAAAAAGTTTTAAAATTACACAAAAACATCCCATCCTCGGTACCGCTTTAAAGCAATAAGTCAGGGTGTATTTCACACCTAACATTTGCGTGCCATAGTACCTATAAAGTGAGAATAAACAAGCTAACTTTTGCCATTCCACAATGGGAGGATGGGACCCGCTTTTATTCACACTCAAATTAAACTTGCCAGATTACATGGCTGCACCAATGCTGCTTCTAAACTATCCTGCCGAAGAGTTTCGACAAGGAGTCTAGGGTTCTAGGAAGAAAGGAATAATGCATTGCAGTCAGATGAAGTGTCAGCTTTGGTTGACGTTTTACATAAGTGTTACTGCAGTTTGAAATACACAAAAGAAATAAGACCATGCTAAGTGAACAACAATTAACAAGTATAGAAAATAATTGGGTTGGAACGCTAATTTAATAACCGTAGAATATTTATGTTTAATTTAGGACATTTTAGCAATACACGTCGCCTACTCAAAAATAAACTTATGTAATACCATCACAGGAGACATAATTACAAACAAAATATGTGAAACTTACACAAAACTCGTTATGTGACACTTCTAACAAATGTTTAAAATAACAACAAAGATGGATTCCAGTAATTATAATCCAGGAACATAATACTCCGCACAAATTTCGCGTTACGTCAACAAGTTTTGGTAAATCGATACAATTTGTATTGTACTTTGTTACAGTGCCATTCAGATTTTAATTAATTGTCAGAAACTGCGGACTGTTTGATTGAAACACTTCGAAGAACTTGTTTGACATTGTTTAGACAGGTTTCTGAAACAATCCGTGTATATTTCGATTACAGCCTTCTTATAAGCATTTTGGATTAATCAGAATACGATTTGTTATAAAAGTTAGGGTTGTCTTCTTAACGCGGCCTGAGCATTAATTTTGTCGAGAGTGTAATCAAATTCGCTAGTAGTGAAGCTCTTTGTTGGTGATATATTGAATAACCTAACGTTTTTTTTTGTGTATCTTCTTTGTCATCTTATACTCTATCTGGCGTCTTGCCAAACGTAGCTTTTCCTGGAGAGACTGATTTTCAGTTCATTAATTTAAGCATTCTTTTTGTGTGTGCTTCTACTTTTATTTTGTAGTTTGCTATACATACAGCACAGTTTTAAAATATACTTTTTGCTTTACTTTTATTTACATTTAGCTGAATTATATTTCAAAAAAATTCAACTTTTTATATAGAATCTACTATTTATCAATTTGCTATGTAAGTTTCACTGTTAATTATATCTAGCAAAACCACCATAATTTTTACGATAGACAACCTAACCTAACAGGGCCAAGAGTAGATATCAATGCATCTCCAGCCAACATTCTACACAATACCAAAAACAATCACAACAAAAACCATACAAATCTGAAACACAAATAAGTGCCAGTTATTTGGGTACTAAATTTCAAAGGGATTATAATAGATGTAACAGCACTTTGAAGTTCCAACGCAATGAGAGAGGCGATTTATATGTGTCCGCAAACAGTCTAATTTGCATGTACAAGGCAGACGGATGGCGTAATTTTGTCTGTCTCATATTGTATAAGGAGCTTATACTGTTCTTATTAGGTGTTAGGTGATCGCCTTGAGGCGCTGCCGTTATGATGTTGTGTTTAGATGGAGCAGTAATGGGCTATTTGGGTTTTAGCCTTCATTTACAAGGTTTGAATAGTGAGAATACACGTAGGTATTTCATTATTACCTTTACCCTGCCTTTGTTTTAGTTTTAAGTCATATTTAGCAACTATTATTATTATTATACTCTAACAACCTTTTAGACAGATTATGTATTCACGATTCTTGAGTAATCTTATAGCAATCAACGTTTCTAGTAAATAGGCAATTTGGATCCGACCAATTCAATATCGAATTTAAATGAAAGCCTTTGCTAACCTGATTAAATTGAACAAGGATTTATCGTTGATGAACCGAATCGTTACTTATGTAATTATATTATAACTGTTGGTATTATAAACTATAGTACCAGTTATGTTGATGTTTTAGCTAAATAACACCCGGTATGAGCTTTTAGAGACTACTAGCGCCACACCGTAGAGTTTTCCGGAACTAAAGTTTCTTTTCAGTCGTGGTTCTCACAACTTTGCTGTGGAAAAGTACACGTTAGACGCACATGGTAGTAGTTTTATAAATATAGATAAAAATAGTTTCATAAAAATGCAAATAAAGAATAAAATGGTGAAGAGGAATGAAGGCTTTTAGATGAAGACGTGTTTTCCTTTTCTGAATTTCCCGGAAAACAAACGAGTTTATTACACGAACGATGATAATATAACAAAAATAAATACAATTAAGTACCAACAAAAACAACGTTTTCTTTTTGCCAAACGTCAATCCGATTACGGAAATATTCCTCTGCTAAACTTATACGAAAAAAAAAATATAAATGTATAGGGACAAACAACATTTAACAAATCTCGTTACGCATGTATTTCGTCGGGATTTTCATTTCAACATAATGTCATTTAGATACCTGATGTCGCAGGCCTTCATGAACGCGCGAGCAAGACGCAGGCACGTTGTCGAATGTGAAGAAGCGAGACAGCCTGGTAAACTTCACGTACAAGTTTTAAAAGTTCAACATTAATAGCACATTAAAAATTGACTTTGATATTTTTTAAACCATACTTTTGTCATGGGACTTTAAGCCTTATTGGCGTTGATTTTAGTGTTAACGGGAATGATATTGTTTTGGATGTGGTACCATGAATGCTGAAAGGTAACTGGCGTCCGGCAGATACGGCAAGCAACAGGCTGTCGTAGGGGCGGAGTCTTGAAATGGCGCGACTGCGCATAGCACCGTGCGTTGCTATGACGACGCCTCTTTCAATGTTTGTGATTGCGCGAAACTCTAGGAGGTTTTTGAAGGAAACTTTCGCCTGTGATTGACGCGTAATGTTCGTAATTGTATTCGCCTGTTGACGGCATTTTAGGGCTTTTTCGATGTAATATGGCTTCGGCTATGATTTGTTCTAGTTATACAATTTGAGTTTGAGTTAAACAAGTTGAGGAGCAGTGGTGGCCCAGTGGTGACGGCCCCGAATTACGAGTTGTAGGTCGTGGGTTCGTACCCAGGCAGGCGCTTTACTTTGTGTAAACTATTTAATCACCACTGCTCTCAAAACGGTGAAGGAAAACATCGTGAGGAAACCGGCATCTCCTAGAACCAAAATTCAAAGACATGTAACATCTACCAACCCGCATTGAGCCCGCGTTGTGGATTACAGCCCACTCCCTCTCAAAGAGAGGCCCTGTGTCCTAGCAGTGGGAAACATTAAAGGCTGATTATGAAAACAATTTGGTATTGTTTGAAAATTATGATTCTGTTCGTACAATGATATTTTCTACAAATATACCTAATTTTCCTTGAAAATTCTCAGTAAAAATACACGCCTCCCCTTGAGAACGTCCTCCATTTATATCAGTTAAAAAATATTAAGGCTAAATCCAATGAAAGCCCAAAAAAAAAAAATTCGATAACCAAACAGGTTTTCCGTAGTAACAAAAAGTATTGTCTCAACGGTGATGATTATTATGAAACAAGTTACATAATCGAATATAATTAAATAACAATTGTTTTAACAGAAATGGTACCTAATCCAAGGCTTTTTCGGTACTCACTTTTTATCACTACTCATTCACTCATAGTCATCAAAAACCTATTCGTCCTTCACATATCCCACTTAAATTAGTCCTTTTTTCTACAACTTTACTTAAAACTTACGAGACTTCTTTCGAACTTCTGTATAGGGTGCTACCATGTTTTACCATTCGAAGCCGGGTCAATGTCACGTTGAAGACTACGTTATAGCTTACTGGCCACCCCGCTAAGAGCATCGCGCTATAAAGTTTTGTTCACTTTGAGTGAGAGCCTGTAGTCTGTAGTGCGTTCAACTTTGCAGGAGTTGGTAATGAGTGTGATTGGGAGGTGAAAGGTTTTTTCGTCAACAAAATCTTGTAAATAAAAGTTTTACTCTATGATACATAATCTACCAGGAGGTACATTGTATTATTATTTTTAGTAAACAATTCATGTATATGATAGGAAAGCAAGAAACGAAATTTTATTCATTATAATTATGTAATGAATGTGTACAAAACCCTGTAAAACATTTAGTTACCTTTTGGAAGGGGCGACTACAATCAATTCTATTTTATTGTAAATTTTGACGTTCAAAAGTGCCTTTAATATCCCTATTTGAAATAAATGATTTGATATTGACTTTGATTTTCAAGGAAGTAGACAAAATATAAAGAAAATTCTAATTAATCAGATGATTAAAAATGAACATGATGGTCATCAAATGAACATAGATATCGTTTTCATTTCACAGACATCTTAAACGCAGCTAACTATACCACAACTTATTGCCACAAAAACTCACAAAATTTTGATGGAAAGAGTTTTTCCAAATCATCCTGCATTTTTTTTACAACAATACAATACCTTAAAACCATCTGTTTAGATCTAATCAAATAAAAAAACCGTTTACAATTTGAAAAGAAAACAACAAATAATTAACATTTTGTCTAAATCTGATACCATCATGATAGCGTTTAATTAAACACGGTAATCCGTACTTTGGTTACAGAACAATGGGAGTGGCTGTAAGCCTGTGTTTTTTATCCAAGTGCCCCGCAAGGAGGGTAATTCTTCTCATTAAATTCAGTGTCGTGTCGTCAAGGAGACGTTTAAGATATACAAAGAGATTGTTTAAAAATATTAACGTTGTTCTGTTTTTCTTTGCTTGTGACTTTTATAATTTGTTAAATGATACTGTTTTGTTACAAAACTGTACGTGTTTTTTTTTTGGAGGCAGTGTGTTTAATTTATTTACTTATTTGTATTGCTAGTTAGTTAGTTTTTTAATTTAGGACCCAGTGGAAATAGTTAATTGAACGAGTATAATAGCTTTCTATTGTATACATATAAGCATTATTTATTGAATATGTTTTCTTCCTATTTAATTGTTAATTACTGAATTGACTGGGTTTGATAAAAGAATGTTGAAAGAAGAGTGAGATCAATAATTTAAGTTTCTAATAGGCATAATAATATGTACTTAATTATCTACCCTGTTTTACGGACGGGCCCGTGGCTAAATAATAACAGCCGCGCAGGTCGATCGATCTGGTTAATCTACGCTTGCCGCGGTCGGTCTGTGGATGGGTGACTATCTTTACATACCGAGACCCCTCCGTGCCTCGGAAAGCACGTTAAGCCGTTGGTCCCGGCTGTCATTCGCGGATCTTTGACAGTCGTTACGGGTGGTCAGAAGCCCGAAAGTCTGACAACCAGTCTTACTAAGGGGTATCGTATTACCCAATAACTGGGTTGTGGAGGTCAGATAGGCAGTCGCTCCATGTAAAATACTAGTATTCAGCTGCATCCGGTTAGACTGGATGCTGATTCCAACATAGTTGGGAAAAGGCTAGGCAGATGATGATGATGATACCTACCCTGTTTTACGAAACAACAAGCAGTTTATCATTCTATTACACACGTTCATTTGCGACTAACAGAATTTTCTTAAGCAGTATTTTTTTGTAAATTGATATAAATTACATGATTTTTCGGAACTTGCACAAACACAAGCCATTACCATCTTCAAGCTTCTAAAAACAAGTATGGCGTAGGTAGATAAGGTATGCAGATATGATACGAAAACACATTATTGTGAGTTGAATTTCATAACGTGCTTGAATCTTTTATTGTTTAAGTGATATTGCGAAGAATACGCAATGGATTATAAAATGAAATCTTGGTGTTTTTTTGTGGAATAAACATGTTTGCAGCGAATGTAGAGTCAGTATAAAAGCATGTATCATACTAAATATTACCTAAATTAATATACTTTATCTGCCTAGCCTTTTCCCAACTTTGTTGGCGTCGGCTTCCAGTCTAACCGGATGCAGTTGAATACCAGTATTTTACATGGAGCGACTGCCTATCTGACCTCCACAACCTAGTTACTGAATAATAGGATACCCCTTTTTACGAGTAAGACTGGTTGTCAGACTTTCGGGCTTCTGACTACCCGTAACGACTGTCAAGATCCACGAATGACAGCCGGGACCAATTCCAAGGCACGGAGGGTCTCGTTACGTAAAGACGGTCACCCACAGACCAACCTTACCAAGCGTAGCTTAACCTGATCGATCGACCTGTGCGACTGTTATTATTTAGCAACGGGCCTTCCACATAAAAGAATATACTTATTGAAAAAAAAGAGTGGAGCTATTTTATTATTTTGATTACAATAAAAAGAAACTCTGATTTTTATGTAGGTTCCAACTTATATTGTACACTTGAAAAACAAAGATTGGTCCAGAATGGCTGGTTTAATAATAATAAGATTCTTCAGTCTTTTCTTCTTAGCGTGTCGATGGCAAACAGTTCCAACATCTTTGGCATAAAATTCTAACTACGGAGGCAGTTATAAGATCATCAACTCCACAAGTCACATATCAGAGGGACAATTCCCGTAATTGTAGGAACGTTCACAATCTGATCTCAGTCTAAATCTGTGCAAAATAATTGATCTAAGTTCACATTATTTTTGACAAGTTCATCATCAAGTGCACAGGTGACAGGGCATGCGGCGCAGAATGGAAGGTGGGCCATTTTCTATAGGAAGGTGCTGCATACACACATGAGAGCTGAGCAGTCCGTGAACCTGACAATCTCCATCTGCAGAGATTGTTTTTGCTACGGCCCACTTGGGTTTGAAGTCTTCAGTGATCCCACGATACAACATCTAGAACAAGTGTATAAGCGACGACCAACTTCTAAAATATTTAGACCAAACTTGTGAACTATTCCGAACTGCTGGTACACACTAAATAAACTCATTCCACAAAGATTGCAATTCAAACTTAGTACATAAAATGTTTAACTGTTCATTAAGATATTTATATTAGTACTTACGCTGTACATTGCTCGTTTTGTACCGTGTTTTATAACGCAAGTTCTGCTATTACCGTTAAGGTACATGACGTAAATAAAACTGTCGCGTAATTTACGAAGAATGGAGATGTAATATTCATTTGTCTTTATTTGTTTTAGCACAGTAATGAAATTGAAAACTTGGAGCAACCTTTATCAATGGAAGCAACTCTCAGAATCTTATATGGCATTTGAAGAACCTTGTCGATTAGTTTCCATAAGATATCAAAAATGATGAAGGAAAACAAGGTGAGGAAAGCGCTATATCCTACAACCGAAAATTCGAAGACATGTGACATCTACCAACCCATACTGGGCCATAACGCGTGGTGGATTATTACCCCACTCACTCTCTCTCGAAAGAGAGGAGCCTGTGTGCCAGAAATAAGGCTGATAATGTATATTGAAAATGGTAAGTGTCTGAATGGTATATTCTAATACAAATAAGTCGCTAAAAGTTACAGAACCACAGCAAAATTAGAAGGTAATTTGTAACTAATTGAATTGAATAATAACTATGGTACTTAATAAATAGTTAATCCAACAAGCTAATCAGCTAGTTGCGCCATTACTATTGCGTCATTTCAATTTGTTAACAAAATAAAAGAAACACTTCGTGACTTGCAGCCGTATAAACTATCCAGCTAATCCCTCAGAGACACATCCTCCTTGATGCCCCCAAACACGCAACCACACGAAGAATAAACAAACAAAATCCTTCAGGAACTTCAAGTAAAAAACTTAAATATAACTTGTTCTAACTTGTTTTTAAGACGGTGTCATTACACAGGTAACCCAGGGGTTGCTGTCCACGTAAGATTGCAGGAGCACGAAACCTTAAGGAGAACTTTCTTCATTGCCGATAAATTACGGAGTCACTTTTACAGCTCAAGAGAACATACGGCGAAACTTCCACATGTGCTGTCCAAGTTATAACAAGATAGCGTTTGGACGTGTTGAAGAATTTGAATGGCTAAATTCTTTAGGAATTTGTGAAGTTCCTGGAGTGGTGTTAGGTTAACTATGTTGGAGATATTGAGCGGCTGAAGTTCTGCTTACTATAAAGTTGTAGTATGAACGGATTTTGATAGTATTTTAGTTGCAAGCAACTGCAAGATTGACCTCAAATATTACACTAGACGTTTAGAGTGTTTCACTTACAAAATCCTCCGGTTAATACCTATACTTGTTTTAGGTTTTTTCACTGTGTCGCACTTGAACAAAGTAGTAGTTATATGTATTAAGTAAATCTATATATATTGTCTGATAATGTACTGTGAACAGAAAAAGGATAGAAAGAAAAAAATGTTTAATCTGCACAAACAAGACGCACATTACACACGACACAACGCACACTGACAAGGACACTGTTGAATAATAACACATATTATTTAATTCACTACAATTTATATCACAAACAATTCTGTTCCTTGCAATTCTGACTCTGCATTCAACACGAATGATGAGCTGTTGCAGCAGGAAAAGAACCGGAGTTACCGACATAGCTTGCAGAGAAAGCAAACTGAAGTGGCAGAGGGCTGGCCATGTCTGTCGAAGGACCGATGGTCGGTGGAGCAGAGTCTAGGGATTCCTCCAGAGTCCTGGAGTGGAGACCGCGTATCGGCAAGCGTAGTGTAGGACGCCCCCCAGCTAGATGGACAGACTACCTAAAGAAGGTGGCTGGGACAGACTGGATGCGGAAGCCTATGTCCAGCAGTGGACTACGATAGGCTGATTTGATTGATGAGCAGTAGTAGCCCAGTGGTACCGGTCCCAACTTACGAGTAGGTCGTGAGTTCGAATCCAGGCAGGCACTTTACTTTGTCTATTTAATTTCATCACCACTGCTTTCAAAACGGTGAAGGAAAACATCTTGAGGAAACCGGCACGTCCTAGAAACAAAAATTCGAAGACATGTGACATCCACCAATCCGCACTGAGCCCATGTGGTAGATTATGCCTCACTCCATCTCACGGAGAGGAGGCCCGTGTCCCAGCAGTGGGAACATTATAGGCTGATTATGCATTCAACAGCCAGTCGACGCACACCACATGACCGAAATATATTCACATAAAATCATCGCCGAAAACAATCTCGCGACCAAAAATCGATATCACCAGCGCGACACACCGCTGCCACTTACCGCACGCACCACCACATAAGCCCCAGTTGCATTAAGTGGATAATCCCTGAGTTCATACTTTCATCTGTTTAATGGATGCAGTGAAACCCATCTATTGCCGTTAGGCGCTTTTTATGCGCAATCCTTTGGCGATATTGAGAGGAAATATAAATGATCTGCTATGGCAATCGTTTTGAGGATTAGCTTAGGTCTCATGGTGAAGACTAAAGGGTAATAAAGAGAAGTGGATGTATGTTTAGTTTTGTTTGGGTAGCTTTTGAAGACTTTTTGGTATGTTATATATATATATTTATTTATATTTTCAGACAACATGATCCATTTTGTTAGTAATAAAAATAATGCTTAAAACTATGTTAGTTGACACATAAACGCATACAATTTTTGAAGAACGGACAGTCATACCTGTCCGCTATCACACTCAGGATGCTGTTTTTACTCATACGCACTCTGTGCAGCAGTGACGCCGCCTTCTTGCGTAAGATCGCCGCGAAACCATCTGTGCGTGCCTCCATGAACATGGCGGACGCACTGCAAAACGGAGGGAGCCTAAGCAGCATCCTGAATGCGTTATTATATTGGACACGCAGAGCATTGACAGCCCTTTGCGTATATACTGTCCACAGACTGCTGGAGTAAAACGTCTGACAAAAGGATTTAAATAACAAAATTTTTACCTCTCTTGTGCAGCGGGCAAACCTGCGGGCCAGCATATTAGCCCTGACCGTCAACGCTCTGCGTTCCCTTTCCATATCACATTCGTCGTTCAAAGAGTCCGTGACTATATGCCCCAGATATTTGAATTCACATACTCTTCGTAGTTCCGTCTTACACAGCATAACAGGTGGAACCTTGTCCATTCTCCTGCATTTAGGAGCAAAAACCAAGAACTCGCTCTTTTTCACGTTATACTGCAAGCCGTGGCTGGCAGCATACGTCTCACACATTTGTAATAGTTCTCTGAGAGCACTGATAGATGGAGCCAGCAGCACCATGTCATCCGCATAGCTGATGTTATTTACACAAACTCCATCAACATGGCATCCGACAGGCCTTCTGCTGAGTCCATCTATCAGATTATTCATGTACAGGTTGAAAAGAAGTGGAGAAGACATTCCCCCCTGCCTCACCCCGCATCCTATAGTATATGGGTTCGAAAGAGCCCCCTCCCATTTCACATGATTAACCTGCTTATCGTACCAATACCCAAGAACTGAACATAACTCCGCAGGTACGTTGGCATCGCGTAACTTTTTCCACAGGACATCATAAGAAACCAAGTCAAAAGCCCTGCTCAGGTCTAAGAAGCAGGCATAGACCGGCGTTTTTCTATCCACATAATATCTGACTGTGTGCTTAAGGCAAAGTATCGCCGTCTCAGTGGACAGGCCAGATCTAAACCCGAACTGCCCATCATGTAGACTTATATACTTAGCTAGGTGGTTATCAATTAGCCTGTCCAGAACCTTTGCCATGATTGTTGCCAAAGATATCGGTCTGTAATTACCTTTGTCAGTTATGTCACCCGTTTTGATTTTTACCACTGGCACTACAATTGTTTTCAAGAAATCTGGCGGTAAGTAAGAATGGGAAATACACAGAGAATAAAACATAGACAACACCCTGGGTAGATGCGTACCCGCGTACCTGAGGTGCTCGACGCTGAGGCCGTGCGTTATAGAAGTGCGTAGAAGGTAAATTAGATTTTCTATGATTTTCGATTTTCTGTTTACATTTCATACTATTAAAAGGATTTTAAGTTTGAGTAGATGATTACAAATTATTGCTTCAAAATAAACTGCCGTTTAAGTTTTTATCAAAAGGATAAAAATAAGACGGAATATCTACATATCGTAAACATTTACAGTTCGCTTTCTAAACTGTACTGGAACACCTTGTTGTTATTTTATATTGTGCACGTAAATTCAAAATAAACTTACAGTGTAGTTTTTAAAAGATTATAGAGGTTAATTCATTGTAACGTTATTACGGTAAGCTTCGTCTTTAGTTGATTTTAGTTATTGCAATAAACCTGCAGTTTATTAAATTATTTAAACATCGTATCCACATTATACCTCATTACGCTTCAGTTATGAGCTCTTTCCTAACTTCATGTTAGACCTCGTGTTCATTTATCAACCGTCGAGCGTCGGTCTGGTACCGAATCACGTTGAAACTGCTGAGGGTAAAGTAAAAATTAGATTGTTGATGATAGATTGAACTAGGATTTAGTAAAAATGATGTTTCATAACGTATCTATAGGCACGTGGGTATCTATATCAGAATCACTCATCATAAAGCGGGGAATCGCACAAGGTATTCTTGAAATAACTAGACAGGTCTTCGATCAGCAGCCTTATAAACAGGAATCTCAATTTAAATTACAAAAATATCACCACTAAAATCAGATGAGAACAGATTATGACTCAGGACGTAAGCGATCCGTCGTGACCGTCTCGACAACGCCACCGTTCGTTTCAAAAACTGCACGAGTCCCATGGCCGACTGCCTGACGTTCATGACGTTCCGCTAGAGTGACCGTAATGACACCACCGTTGCCACTCTCGTCCGTACAATGTCAAAATAAGGGTGTCTATGGCGCTAGGCCCGCGCCTTCACGGCCGGACTGACCATCGCCCGTCCTCGGGCGAATATGTATTCCTGCAACAAGGAGGTACCAGCCATTACTGTTAATCAAATCCTCATGCTCGTCCACCCTGACATGAGCCAGTGCGTCTTACTTTTGGTCACAGCCTACTTCGAACTCACTCTCACAACACGCACTATTCTTCCTCATATGATGCGTAGCCCGGACAAATGCGTCCCTTCGACTTGCCCCAAGTGCAAGACCGGACAACACCGTCCCTTCGACTAGCCATCAGCTCACTCATATGATGCGTAGCCCGGATGAATGCGTCCCTTCGACTTGCTCCAAATGCAAGACCGGACAACACCGTCCCTCCGACTCGCCATCACCCACGTCAACGAACTGGAATCATACGTCCCTTCGACTAGCACCGCTAAGCCCGGACAATACTATCCATTCGTATCACACAGACGCATGCGTCCCTGCGAACCTGCTAGCACTCTAGCCAGGACCGGACAACATCTCGTCTCTGGGTTTGCGTCCTTTCGAGTTACCAACCAACGGGCAAAACCGGACAACAACACCCACACGTAAATCACATAATCTGAACGTACCTTACGAGTCTGAATTCTATGCTCGGTGGATGTCTACTTCTACATCAAAGGTGTCAGGACCCTCATCTTCCGAATCAGCGCTTGCTGTTTCAGAAGCTGCCGTAAGCGTTACAGACGATGCAGTCAGAGTAGCAGAGTGCAGTAAGGGGTGTCAACACTGCAAGCCGACATAGTCTCAAAATCGGCATCAAAAATACCTTCTGACTGCACATCTAACGCCTTCGCGGCCTCCTCGTCATTCATAATGCCTTCGGTCAATTCCATTAAGCCCTCGGGACCTCCCGGCACCAAACGCAAATTTTCGTGCAAATACTTTAACGTACGGCAAGTACCATCAACACTTCTTAACTCATAGCGATCATTTTCCAGAGCATTGGTGATCACGAAAGGTCCTCTAAACTTTCTGTCAAGTTTCATCGGATTGCGTTCTGAACTTTTTACGAAAACAAAATCACCTTTATTAAATGGCTTTACACTAGCTCTTACGCGATTAAAACGAATAGCCTCAGCGTTAGCAGCTTTTTCTATATTTTTGGAGGAATTTAAGCGTATCGCTTCTAAATATAAGCGACCGTGTGGATCATCCTTAATTGAAAGCTTAGAAATTCCTAACGAGTACGACTAAACTCCAAACATTAATTCAGTCGGGGTATATTTTGTCACGGTAGACCTTGTACTATTTAGAGCAAGTTTCACATTGCTTAACTCATCGCGTAAATTTTTGTGCGGACCATTTTCATTGATCGTAAGTAAACATTTTAGAGTTCGCCTTACACGTTCGACCTATTTGCTCTACTTGAGCCAGTGGCGATGAAGTGAAGATCAATGTGATGTTCCGCACAAAATTTCTTAAATTCACTGCTAATATAGCAGCGACCCTGATCCGCTACAATCCGTATAGGAACCCCGAACATACAAACAGCTTTCTTCAGCGCCATAATGGCACTGGCCGCATCTAAAGAAGTGGTGTGTTCTAACAGGACGTATTTTATGAACGAATCAATGATGACAGAACAATATTCTTTTTGGTCACTCTTACCTGTAAATTTCTCCGTGAAATCTGTGTGCAGTGTGTGTCAAGGCATTGAAACTTTAGGTATGGGATGAAGTCTTACTGGTTGGGCATCTGAGGGACCTTTCGAAGCTTTACAAATTATGCATGAGTCGACAAACCGGCAAACACTTTACGACATCTCGGGGAACCAATATAGCTCGCAAATTTTGTCGAGAGTCTTATCGGGGCCTAAATGTTGAATTTCCGAATGAATGTGATTGACTAATGTCCATACTAATGAGCGGGGTACTATGAGTAGCCAGGAAAATACAAAGACATAGTTTCTTTAATCAAATAACGAGAGGAGCCGCTATCAAAAAAGGAAACAGATATGCTCACCAGATGACGTCGTGAGTTTACCTCTCGAAGTTTTGTGCTCGCAAGTGTTGACCTCCCTCACCACTGCTCTGCTTCTCTTCTCGGGGCATGTCGTAGATACGTGGCCGGATTTCCCGCACGTGAAACAGGTTATTGGTGCCAATTTGTCCTTGACCTGATCCGTGTTGGAACTATCAGCTCGGTTAGCTAGATCGTCACGTCGCCTTTTACAGTCCGCTATTTTGTGTCCAGGAACTCCACACCTATGACACTTTCCATTGAACTTCAAGTCTGACAGATGAGGTCTTTTTGCCCTATTGTCATTTCCATCATTATCTTCAGCTCGACGGTTTAAGGAAATCCCGACAAGTGTCCGGAAGAGTTGAACACGAGTTCTGATAGCATAGGAGTTCAGTTCTCGACGAATCATGTGGTCTTTCAAGCTTAGAACAGAAACCACGAACCCAGTGATTGCCTCTTCTGACATCTCGACTTTAGGGATTCGCTCGATCAGTGCCCATAAACGTATAGCCGATTCACTAGCAGTATCTTTCGCTCCGATCTGGAAGCGCAATACGTCGTCGAAATAGTCCTATATCAATTTGGGCTCCGCAAACTTCGCTAGCAATGTTTGCTTTAAAATTTTCCAGGTTAGGTCTTCCAAACGCAACTTAGTCAAGACAGATGCCGCTCGTCCTTTTAGGGCAGTTGTCACTTGTCAGAGCAACTAAAAGTTCCACGCCACTCAGTTTCTTGCTGTTAACAATCAACTCGGAAACACGGCACCAGCCCTCAACATCAGCATCTTCATCATCAGGGTCGAACTTGATCAACTGAACCGCGTTAGTGTTTGCTACAGACTGCGGTGTTTGCTGCGACAATGCTAACAAACGGGTTAACAGGGCTTCCATATTGGTGAGCAATCCGCTATTGCTAAGTTGATTATGCGAGTATCTTTATCTGACTGTCTTTCGTATCCCACTTCTGATATAGGCACGTGGGTATCTATATCAGAATCACTCATCATAAAGCGGGGAATCGCACAAGGTATTCTTGAAATAACTAGACAGGTCTTCGATCAGCAGCCTTATAAACAGGAATCTCAATTTAAATTACAAAAATATCACCACTAAAATCAGATGAGAACAGATTATGACTCAGGACGTAAGCGATCCGTCGTGACCGTCTCGACAACGCCACCGTTCGTTTCAAAAACTGCACGAGTCCCATGGCCGACTGCCTGACGTTCATGACGTTCCGCTAGAGTGACCGTAATGACACCACCGTTGCCACTCTCGTCCGTACAATGTCAAAATAAGGGTGTCTATGGCGCTAGGCCCGCGCCTTCATATCAATAACTCGATGTATGTAAACAATCACTCTACTAAATTGATATCTAAGGTATTTCAAAAGATTTTAGTTATATTCATGAAGGCTGAGTTGTATGTAATTTTCCATTGCAGCTTTATTTGTACCTAAACAGATGCTTGTACAACAAGCAACAAGAAATAATAATTATTCTATTCATAAGTAGTTTTTCTTTTCGTATCGTTGGTACTCTTCCTCGTTGTTTTTTTAATGTCGTTTGAGCCCATTACGTGACCACGTTAATTGTGGCGGCATCGGTGGAATTTTTAGGTCACTCAAGGTGCAGGTGAACTTAGGAGGACACTTAGGACACTCCAGCAAGTGGAGCATGATCTGACCAGAAGCACCGCACTCGCACTGGGTGTTGGATGGGTCAGTAATCCTCCACTTCGACAAATCGTGTCTGCAGCGACCTACTTGGGTAGGCAATCGATTGGGAGCTTTCCATATAAGCCACTGCAGATTGAGATACTGAATTAAAACGACAGTCAAATTGAGGTATTCAGAGAAGGTGTTTGGAATGAGGTAGAAGAATTTGTTGTACGAGCAGCTTAATAATATTTGGAGCACTAAATATTACTTCACGAAGCAAGTCTATTATACAACAGTAGGTAACACTAAGTTATACAATAACATAAACATGACATAATCAGCCTATAATGTTCCCACTGCTGGGACACATGCCTCCTCTCAGTGAGAGGGAGTGGGCCGTAATCTACCACGCGGGCCCAATGCGGGTTGGTAGATGTCAAATGTCGTCGAATTTTTGGTTCTAGGACATGCCGGTTTCCTCACGATGTTTTCCTTCACCGTTTTGAGAGCAGTGGTGATGAAATAATTTACGGAAAGTAAAGCGCCTGTCTGGGTTCGAATCTACGACCTACAACTCGTAAGTCGCGGCCGATACCACTGGGCCATCACTGCTCACATTGCATACAACACACACTGCATACAATAACATATTCCGATCTATTTCGAAAGATTTGCGAACACTGCCGCGCTTGCGGTGCTGCAGCCACAATATCCTTGCCGAAATGCACAGACAACACATTTACTCTCACACATTTTATCATGGCGGATTTGTGGATTCCGCATGTCATACAAACGCCAGTTGCGTCCCTGCTAATGCTGACGGCAGAACAACCTTGGATAAGAAACCCTAATTTGTAATCTACATAGTTTTGATTAATGTAAGTTTTTGGCTTAAAACTCGCTTGATTATAAGTTGATCTCTTGATTGTGTTGAATTTTAAACACTCGAATTATGTTAAGGCTCATAAAGGCTCCCGCAGATAGGCGCGATACGACTTTGATAGAACAATTTCCACGAAGTTTGCATAGAATAAAGAGTTCAACCTATCATCAAAACACAATCGAATTTTTCAATGTGACCTTTCTGTTTAATCCCGCACCAGACTTCAATGAGCCCACTCTCAGTACAATAAATACTGCGTAGGAAGCGTTAATAGGAATCGTAGCAATAAGCCTACGTTGCTAGGAGCAAGTTACTAATTAAGCAAAAATATCTTATTACTTATCACACACTTCCCCGGAATATTTCATACTAGCTTCAGTCCGTGGCTTCGTCCGCGTGAAATTTCTTGTTCCCCTGACCTACCCCGTCGCATCGCATCGCCCGCCCGCGCTATTTCTGTGTTTTCGCTCAGGATTTTTTCTGACTTTTTCTCATTTTGCTCGGCTCTTATGGGTCGTAAGGTTTTATCCATCCTCAATAATTGGGTTATCAATGCAAAAAAAAAATCTAGTGAACAGCGCGGTCAAACAAAAAATTTATTATAGATATTAGTATAGATATTTAGCAGACTTGAAATCCTAATCCTAACTATACTAATCCTAAATCCTAAATATATTTAAGTTTGTTTGTTTGTTACCTTTTTACGCCGAAACCACTGAACAGATCATCCTGAAATTTTGCATAAATAAGTTGTCAGGTGTACAGAAACCGACATAGGGTACCTTTTATCCCGAAAAAAAGTGTTGTTGACGAGGAAAACAACAATAACGTTATTATAATAATAGATGGCGCAACGTGTCTTTTGTCTTGATCGCAGACGAAGTCGCGGGCAACAGCTAGTTTCATATAAACGGGAGGTATGGGAGACTTCAAAGGGTTAGGTTAGCTATCGCGCATTGAACGCATTTAACAAAGAGGTTATTAGGTTTCGACGACGTTTTCTTAGAGGTTCTGTTAGATACGCGTGCAAACACACACACAAAACAAACACACCCTGTGTTAGATACAGGGTCACCAAATTTGTCAAAGTTTGGGAATAGGAGTACCTCATTCCTATAAACTCTATCAACTGCTATGTAGGATACGCATGGATAGGTTTGCCTCGTCTTTTTTCACTTTTTACTTTTGACATTAGAGTATCGTCTGTGTTTTAAGTAAATACAGTCATAATGACCGGAATGAATAATAAAAAGTACAAGTAAGTAATACTTGACGGGCTTGACGTGAAATCAGAAAAGTGGGTGTTGTGAGACGTATCTACATAATAGGACAAGTTGATTTATAATTTGAAAAATTTAATCATCCAGAATTTCATCGAATATTTCGGGAAATCGCCAAGCAGTTGATTGACTCTACGCGTCACCAGAGGGCTGGCCTATTTTTAGCCCAAAGAATAAGCATTGCCATTCAATGTTGCAATGCTGCCAGCCTTTTGGGCACTTTTCCCATTGACAGCGATGCGGACGAACTTTTTGATGCCCAAAGAGCTCCTGCCTTTTTCTTTTCATTTTGTTTATTATGCACGTGTATATAGTATATATCTATTTTAGTGTTAAATTGTAAAATAGGTTAAGTGTAAAATATCTTATCTATAATCTGGAATTTAGCCTTTTTTTTTTTTTTTTTTTTAAGGATGGGAAATCATCCAATGACCCCTCCCGCTCTGGGTGGAGCGGAAGGGAGTGTCAGACTCTTACTGACTAAAACCCATCCGTGTTCCTTCCTTAGCCCTTTATGTTCCGGGGTAGCGGTAACCCTTTCGGACAATCCCGCTGCCCCGGCAGGCTTCGGCCCTAACGGGCCCCTCCATGTCTGCTGACATCTCTTTGAGGCGCGCGTGGAACACGTACGCGCCGTCCGGCACGGGCCTGGTCCTGATCGGACGGCGAGCTACCCATTACTCGCCGTCCGCAGGCCCGCGCCTACGGTGGCCGGGAGTCGTCACGCGGCTCCCGACGCCCGGAGCGTCTACCGCGGCGGCTGGGACGGGCGGCCCTCTCGGCTCTCTCCCTCTCCCATCCCGCCACCTCCTTCGCTAGCATGACTGCTTCGCAGAAGGAGGTAACTGCCTCCCACTCCCTCTCGCCCCGGACCATGGCTTGGACCAGGGCCGGGCGCGAGAGGTCGCCGCCGCTGCCGATCGCCTCTACGAGGACACGGCGGTGCTCTGCCCAAGCGGGACAGACCTCCACCGTGTGCACCACCGTGTCCTCTGGGCGATCCTCGCAGTGGTGACACCCGGGCGTTTCCTCCCGCCTGATTATGTGCAGGAACCTCCCGAAACATCCGTGTCCGGTGAGGACCTGCGTCAGGCGGTAGGTGAGGGCGCCGTGACGCCTCTCCAGCCACTCCTCAAAGAGGGGCCTTACCGCCGCTATCGCGGCGTGCCCTGGAATTTAGCCTTACGATCTTATTTACGTTTCATTATGAAATAAACACATTTTGTTATCGTGACTGGTATAAGACTTAATAGAACGAAGGTAAGTCTACAGAGCAAGTATTTGTACGAAAACACACCACTGTACTTAGAATTCACAGAATATCCAAGCCACTTTTCCAAGTTCCTCTTGTTAACTTTCAATTTTAGCACACCGCCATTTTGAAAACGTCTGGCTCCCTGATAGGCTAGCTTTTTATCCTTTTACGATGTTTTTGTACGTTTTCAGCAGCTTTGGAAACTAAAAACAAACTCGCACAGCTTTTTGTTGATTTAGTCCATTTTACGTCAAACTCGAACTTACCTGCAACAAAAAAAAAAGAAAAAGTATGAGAACGTAAGCCTTCTTAATTGTTGTAAAAATATACATTGTTTTTTTTTTCGTGTCTCTTGCTTTTTTTGTAGTATTTTCGTTACCCGGTGTCTTAATAAAAATGAGTCGTAAAAGGTTTTCTGATCAGAATTGAATTCTCTTTTATTTAATTTATCGTGGAAATTTCGATGAAAATGGGAAATCCGGGTTCATTAGTGAGATAGGAAAATAAAATAATGCCTCTGATGATAATAAGTCATCATCTGCCTAGCCTTTTCCCTTTTCCCTATGTTGGGGTCGGTCTTCCAGTCTAACCGGATGCAGCTGAATACCAGTATTTGATAATGATAATGAGATAATAAGATGATGGTAATAAGTAATTTATTAAAAATAAACAATGAGTACTTATTTTTGGTAAGTAATTATTTTCAACTGTGGAAGGAATGGATGATGAGCGGAAAGCCCACGGAGGGAGGCCAGAACTGGTCAAAGTTGTGATGCTCGGGGGACTATCTCTAGCAGTGGACGTCTTTCGGCTAAAATTATGAGGAAGGAAATACTGCAAAATCATAAAACTTATCATCGTAAGTATAACGGGATATTAAACGATTTAATTTCATTTTATCTAAATATACATAAGTACTAGAAGACATTTTGTGACACGATTTCATCACTATGTTTCTAACGATACAGGTACAGATTCGATAAATGCTCCTACCCTTGTTCGCTTACAGATTCTATCTGTACCTTACTACATTAAACAATTCCAGTATTTTCATCCCAAAAACCTGAAACCCCTTCCGAGAAAAATTATACCCGTTCAGACCAAACACAAACATGTCTGCCTTCAAAACCAGTATTCTAATAAGCCAAACAAACAAACAATAATTATTCGTGTAGCTGGGATTGTAATAATTATAATTATAACAGTTGGCAGCACACATTGAGTATTTTGTGCGAGGGAGTCATTTATTACAAGCTTATTAGTGCCTCCAGCCGGAGAGTGCTCAAGGATACGTTGTCTTGGGAACCATGGATAACGTATACTGTGGAGGTACTGGATGTGGAGATACTGGAGTACTGGAGCGTATTGTTTGCATGTATTTTTAACCGGATTCAAAAAAGGAGGTTCCCAATTCGACTGCACGTTTTTTGTATATTTGTTACGCGATATCTGCGGCAATTGTAAATATATAAATAAATTATTTTGTTAATGGAAAGGATATGCCTCAGGGACGGTCCCATTTTAATTTTATTTACTTTTTTGGGGTAGTTTTTGGGCTAGTTTCAATAAAACGTATTTTTGCCAATTGATGATTATACGAGTTAGTGTGGGGGAAGTACAACTTAAAAGTGAAAAATACAAACTTAAATAAAAAAAAAAACAACCGACTTCAAAAGAAGACACTACAAAGTGAAAAATAACTAATTTCGGAAGTCGGTGGTTTACAACGAAAATGAACCGAACGACACCGACTTCGAAGTCGGTTTTTTATTTTCTATTTTACTTTTTGACAGGCCTACACTGACCTTCCAATACCTATCTATTAACACTGTAATTTGAAAACATTATAAAGCCAATTTTCAAAAGGGTAACCGTGGAATTTCTTCCCGGTTTTTCTCCATAGGAAACGACCAATTGGAACTGTGTACTTAGCTTCTGACGATACATAAGTGTCCATGTAGATTTATGGCAGAAAATTGCACTTTTCTGGACTAAAATTGTGTAAAAATGTTGATATTGATATCAAACACAGTGTTTTGTTACGTAAATTGTTTTTTAACTGTATAGACATATAATGGAGTAAACTAGTGTTATAAACACTTCAGGTAAGTACTAATTTTAAACCTGTATCATAATTGTGTGTTCCGTGTAACATTTGTGTCAGTTTTGTTCTACTTTGTGACCGTAGAACACAAAAGAAAATATTTATTATACTTTTACCAAAATTTTAAATAACAATGTTGTGTTACTCATAGATCCTAGGTACATAACACAAGACCTAAATACTTTATGACCAAATAATAATGACACTTACCTAAATTTGCCTAATCATTCTCTATGATGAATGAAAAACTGATCAATAAAGAAGCCTAATTTGAAACGATGACAAACTGAAACAAAAATACTTAGAAAGCTGGCCATTAATGGGCAGCGGGATTGTCCGAAAGGGTTACCGCTGCCCCGGAACATAAAGGGCTAAGGAAGGAACACGGATGGGTTTTAGTCAGTAAGAGTCTGACACTCCCTTCCGCTCCACCCAGAGCGGGAGGGGTCATTGGATGATTTCCCATCCTTAAAAAAAAAAAAAAAAAAAAAAAGCTGGCCATTAATATTTTGATGTAGTTGAATAAAGCTGTACCTGTAGCTCTACGCTGCATAATCAGCCTATAATTTTCCCACTACTGGGACACAGGCCTCCGCACTGTGAGAGGGAGTGGGCCGTAATCTACCGCGCGGGCCCAGTGCGTGTTGGTAGATGTCACATGTCTTCGAATGTTAGGACATGCCGGTTTCCTCACGATGTTTTCCTTCACCGTTTTGATAGCAGTGATGAAGAAATAATTAACTCAATCCAGGCATGCTGGACGTTAATAGATAATATGTATAGATAGAATAAGATACAGCCCATGCATGCAAAATTCTTATTTCACAGCCAACCATTTTCCTAACATTAGCAAATTCTAACTAATATCCATACTAATATTATAAATGCGAAAGCGTTACTGTCTGCCTGTCTGTATGTTACCTCTTCACGCTTAAACCGCTGAACCGATTTAGATGAAATTTGGTATAGAGATAGTTTGAGTCCAGGGAAAAGACATAGGAAGTTTTTATCCCGATATTCCCACGGGGTCGAAACTTATGCTGGTGAAACCGCGGGGCGCAGCTAGTAATAATATTATAAATGCGAAAGTGTTTGTTTGTTACCTTTTCACGTATAAACAACTGAACCGATCATCCTGAAATTTTGCATATATACGTTCGTTATCAGGTGTACAGAAACGGATATAGAGTATCTTTCATCCCGAAAAAAAGTGCTGTTCCCGAGGAAAACAACAAAAACGTTATTATGATAAAAGCATTTTGTGAGTCTAGAGTGTCGATAAACTGTTTTTTCTTTTTCAGAGTACAACCCAAATTGATTGTCAAAATAAATTCAATGTCAAAACCGCGGGGAAAAGCCAGTAAAAAATAATAATAAACATCTTTATTTCCCAAAAATACAGATAATAGTACTTTAAGTTTACAATTTTTTAATTTAAAAGTGAACATTTAGATACATACAACATTTGGATGCTGAAGAAATCTATACACAATAGATTAAACTCTGTCTCTTAAACTAGAGTATCCTGTATTTTAAGAGACAAAAGCTAAAAATTTAATAAAATTTAATTACGCCTCAGCCCATTCCAGTGAAAACAATCTCGGGTCTAGGTTTTAAATTACTCCGGGCGTGATTGTAAGCAGTTTGCATATCGTTGTAATTGTAATTGGCCGAGACGGATGCCCGCCACGCCAACGAATTGGTCGGCTGGGTGTACTGCCTTGTTTATTATTATCTTGGGCTGTTAGGTTGTGGGTCGGGGTTGGGATAAGAGGGAATTATGTACAGCTACACTCGCAGAATAAAATGTGAAAATGTTAAGTATGTTTTTAAACATTCGTGCAAAGTAGTAGATAGCTGCCATTATGATCCCCTTTCAGATTTTCAAAATTTTGGTCATTTTTGAGTTTTTTTTTTTCATTTTGGAAACCGGCATGTCCTAGAATAAAAACATCGAAGACATGTGACATCTAGCAACCCGTACCGGGCCCGTGTGGTGAATTGCGTTCAACTCACGCTTACCGAGAGGAGGCCTGTGTCCCAGCAGTGGGAACATTACAGGCTGATTCTTGAAAGAGTTTTGTAGATGAAATTGCAATGATTATAATTAAACATGTAGTAATTCAGATATTTTGTACTAATAAATGTTTGGCAATAATATTAGGGCTTCTTAGAATGCTCAAATAAAAAATATAACATAATTATTATGTTATAGGTAACTCACATTATTTCAACATTAAGTGTTTGCTATTAAAAAAGCATTTTCGCTACAAAAACGATTCAATAACGGTCCAACCTCTTCCAATATCCGAGACCACAGGTAAATTAATCCTGATTAAAATTTAATTGCTTCTGCATACCTCATTAAGTGCATCAGCAGGCTGCCGCACCATTAAAATATCAGAATATTTGAAATATCAACCATTATAATTTTAATATCAGAATATTGTTCCAGGTATTGCACTATTTAATTTGTGCACTGCTTTATTTCAAACGACATCGCGGCAGGCCCAGACGGAAATAGCGAGTTTTTTTTTTGTAAATGGCTTCTGCAGTTCATAGGATGGCTACTGCTTAACCGGACTTTCCTGTGAATGCCTTAGTTAAGGCCTCCAGCCAGGGCAAATATAAAACTTAAAAACTAAGCGACTACGCTAAGGGCACCCCCCCACGGGGTTCGGACCTCGGCTTAGGGCGTCGCTGGAAGAGGACAGCAAGGGACAGGCTGGATCGGTATTAATTAGGGGCGAATTTAAAACTACAGGCTCAGCGGCGCGGAAACAGCGAGATGAGTTAGACTCCTTTAATAAAAATTGGTTCTTTGCAGCTCTGGACAGAGATCGAAAAAAAGCAGGGACGCATTTTCTCAGCAGTGGGACATTTGTGGCTAATAATAACAGCTTTATCTTACTGCTTCAATTTATTTAATTTTGTTCTTCCAAGTAAAAATGCCATAACCATGTTAAAACCTCTTTTATAGGAACGGAGTTTATATTTTTGAATGGATTTTTCCATTACAAATTTCTTAGAAGCAGTCCGGAGATTGGATTTGAGCTCAATCTATATATTCACCCCCTTACTAATAAACGTTGTATAGCGTCTGTATAGTTACACAACGCTTTGTCTTCTTCATTCGAAGGTCCAATTGCTGACGACTGAAAGAGAGAAATCGGTGTGTAACTATTCGTCTGATATAATACGTTTATTAATAAGGGAGATAATACACACATCAAAAGTGTCTAGGGATCAAGCATTTTTATGCGGATTTCTTGAGATTGAGATGTGGCTTTGTAATAAATTTATGATTTTATAAATTTATATGGATCCTTTTTGGTGCATTTCATAATTTGAATCAGGAACTGTGAATCAAATTCGAGTAAAAGATGAAAATCAGCTGTCAATATTTTCCCTATAAAAATATACAACGCATTGAAGACATTATTAGTGCTACTGTTTCCCTACTACTGATTAAAACCAACGTTATTATGGAGCGGCGACGTCATTTAAGCAGGGAAGAAATGCTCAGAGCCGTGGGAATGATAGAAGCTGGTTCCCGGCAACGTACTGTGGCTTTAGCTCTGAATACAAGTCAGAGTGTTATCAGTCGACTTTGGACACGTTACCGAAGCACTGGTACCGTGGCTGAGCGCCATGGAGGACGGTATCGCTGCACCACACGGAGACAAGACCGATACATTCAAATCTTAACTCGAAGAGCTCCAACAATAACCGCCATGATGTTAGCCGTGAGGCTTCATCACTCTTCAGGGAACTTAATTAGCGACCAAACACTCAGAAACTGCTTGCATGAAGTGAACCTTCATTCCCGAAGACCGCTACGGGTACCACCTATAGCAATGCACAATCGTAGGATTCGATATCAATGGGCTCTTGAACACAGAAATTGGGCAGAAGAACAATGGCGTTTCGTGTGCTTTTCTGATGAGTCTCGTTTTGGTATGAGACCGGATACAAGACGTATACGACACTGGAGAACCCCTGGACGCCAACAGCGATTAAAATCCTGCCAGGAAGTCCATCCTTATAGTGGTGGAACCATCATGGTATGGGCGGGTATTTGGATCGGCGGAAGAACTGAGTTGATTTGGATCAGAGGCAACCTCAACGCTCAAATTTATGCTGAGACGATTGTATCAGACGTCATCGTTCCTCTACAAGTGCAAATCGGTCCCTTATTTCTGTTAATGCATGATAATGCACGACCGCACACCGCAAGAGTTGTAAGACAGACTCTCGCCGCAGCTAACATCAATTTCCTGCCCTGGCCTGCTCAGTCGCCAGACTTGAACCCGATTGAGCATGCATGGGATATGCTACAGAGAAGAGCTCTGCCGAATATGGAGGGTATCCAGTCGCAAGAAGACCTTTTTTTGTTGTTGCAACGAACATGGGCGGCCATTCCACAGCGTGATTTGGATGAACTCATTTTGAGTATGCCAAACCGATGTTCTTGTGTTGTTAGTGTTCGCGGTAGAAACACGGATTATTAATTGTTTAAGTTACCCAATAAAATTTTAAAGAAAACTGTTATTTCAGTCTTTTTTTCGAACTTTTGTGTTAGTGGTTCAAATGTCAAAAATCCCTTTATTAGGAAAATGGCAAATTTCTTTATTAATGCAAAGGTGACTTGGTTTATCGTTACTGTGACAAACGAAAACACTTTATTTGATGAATCCTTAAAGAAAATTTTAATTAATATCAATCAGGAGAAAAGTTATTGCAAAAATATATGTTGATCCCTAGACACTTTTGATGTGTGTATATAACAGACTTGTCCACACGACAACTGTTGTCTTGTCTCTATTACATGTAACTTAACCACAGCTGGTTACTTGTAGGTGAAATGTACACTTCTGCCTGCCCCTGTGTAGGGGGATGGGCGATGTTAAGGATAACAATAAAATGATAGGATATGATGCGGGTGTACTATAGGTACTCTTCTGTCTAGACCTTGTGGGATACAGGGGTAATGTTATGTTTGTTTCTATGTAGAAAACACGCGTCAACAATACAGGTTTTATTGTTTTTATTTTGTTTTTTTCCCATCATCTCGTTTCGGCTTCCTTCCACACACATACATTTTTACGAATGGAGTAGGCATACAGACCTTTGAAACTATTCCCACTATCTTATTCAGATTAAAACCAGTATCATTCTTCCTAACCGTATTCACTCCATTCAAACACCCACAAGAGTTATCTCGAAATTCAATTACACCTTTCCAGAAGGTTCCATAAATAATAGGAATATCGATAGAATATGTATTATTTTGTTAGTGCTAGATATATCGTTATTCGTGGTACAATTTTGTTTGGCACCCGTTTTGATGATATACATGAAAGTTATATTTGATCTATAGATCAAAATGTGTGTGTGTGTTTGTGTGTACTGTACCTAGTTCTGGTGAATTTGCGTTAGTGTAAGTCTGGTGATGACGTGAATTTGGGTTGGGACACACGGGTGCCTGGAATACACAACATAGTCGAAATCCAACAAAGACTGTGCATGTGTTAGGACATTAGGTCATCATCTGCCAGTCTGCTAAAACTTTTCTCGAATATATCAGGGCATTAGGGTCAGCTTCCAGACTATGATGCAGTGGAATACCAGTAGTTAACATGAAGCGAAGGCCTATGTGACCTTCAATGCAAAACATATATATTGCCTATACCTACCTCTAATGCCTCCTTTTAATATTTGCTAGAGTGAGCGAAGAAGATGATTTATTGTGGGCTATTAACTTTTCGCTTATTGATCTTAGTTTGTATTAACTAGCTTGCTGCCTGCCTTTTTGACATATTAATATCCTTTTTCTTGCCTTCAATTATTTCCATAGTTACATTATCCATAATTAATATGGATAATTCAGGCATTTTCCTTTGCTGTAAATCCCTACCATACTTATAAATTTGCTACTCTTCCTAATCACACGTATATCAGCACCGAATAGTAATACCCTGAGCATCGTTAGTGCGCTTTGAGTCGTCACTTATTACGTTAACCACTATAAAGACCTTCATTAGACTCTACTTTGGACCCCTGGGCAGGTATAATTGCGTTATTTTTCCTTAATAAATCTATGGGATTCAAATTATGGAGAACAGTATGTGGTATTTGATGAGTGGCTTTCTTAAGAAGGTGATTGAATGCAAACCGTCAAGGAAAGTATTGAAGAGAAAATATACCGGTTATGTCGTATTGTTAATCATAAATTATCCCTAATTTTTATATATAAGAAGGTAGTAACGACACGTGATTACTTCCTACTCTTTATCTGTGTTAAAATTTTCATCCGATGATTTTTTTTTTGTATAAAAATATTTTTCTCAAACATGCTCAAGTTTGAGCATTATTTTGAATACCTTCTTCGAGATAAATCAAAATTGCTGTACTGGCCAAACACATGCGAGCAGCGGCCGGCATTTTTTTTTTTAAATCCATATCCGTCGTGGTTTTTTTTTTTTTATTTTTTAAACTATGGCATCTCGCAGTTCATCCTTTATGAGGATGGCTACTGCTTAACCGGACTTTCCTGTGGATGCCTCGAATTAAGGCCTCCAGCCAGGGCATACAATAACTTAAAAACTAAGCGACAGCGCTAAGGGTAACCCCCTGCGGGGTTCGGACCTCGGCTCAGGGCGTCGCTGGAAGAGGACAGCAAGGGACAGGCTGGATCGGTATTATTATTGGTGTTTAGGGGCGAATTTAAAACTACAGGCTCAGCTGCGCGGGCTGGCTCGAGCAAGGGTCGGGGGGGGCACGGTGATGGTGCGGGGCGTCGCGACGGGCCTCGGCGGCGAGGACGGAAGGACGGATGTCTGAGCTTGTTTTTGTGTTGTCGACTGAGAGTACTCGTGGCCTTACTGCTCTCCTGGAGGAGGGTAGTGGCGTCGTCGGGGATGGTGAGGGTATGCCTTGGTCGGCGAATCCTACTTATGCGGGAGGGAGTGTATCGGGAGGCCGCCGCAATCAGGGGATTGGGGTGCTTTATGGCAGAGTCAAAGAAGCGCTTGGAAAGGCGTTTCATGAACTGCTGGATGGTGGGGAGTCTGAGATCTAGATGCAGATTCACATTTCGGACATAGAAGGGGGCTCCCGTGACCTTTCGGAGGAAACGGTTCTGGAGGGTTTGCATTTTATGCAGAAATCGCGGCTTGGCGTGTGCGAAGACTACGCAAGCATAGGTCATGATGGGACGGATGACCGCGGTGTAGAGGCGCAATTTGCACTTGAGTGACAATTTGCTGCGGGCAGTTATCATAGAGTGGAGCCTACCGAGAGCGAAAGAGGCGCGCGAACGCGCCGTCTTTATGTGCTCGTTGAAGGTGAGGTTGTGGTCTAGGATGACACCTAAGTATTTGGCTCGCTTTCCCCAGGGGATCGGCTTGCCATACATAGAGATCGGGCGCGGGAGGGGGGGGGGTAGTTTGCGCGGTTTCGAGAAGATGACCGCCTGACTCTTATCGGGGTTGACCTCGATTCTCCATTTCCGGAACCAATCGCTCAAGGCGCTTGCGGAGGTTTGGAGGTTTCGAGCTATGGATGACTGGTTGACACCCGAACAGTATATGGCAGTGTCGTCGGCGAAGAGCGCCAACTGTGCCTTTTTACTGTTCGGGATGTCACTAGTGAACAGGGTGAAAATGAGGGGAGACAGAACGGAACCCTGGGGGACTCCGGCGCGGATGGGGTGAGGGGGAGAGAGAGCGCCCTCGATACGGTAGCGGAAAGTGCGGTCCGACAGAAAATCTCGTAAGATGAGCACGAGACGGTCTGGCACACCTAGCAGGTACAGCTTATATAATAAGCCATTGTGCCAGACCTTGTCGAACGCCTTCGCTATATCGAAGAACAGGACGCCTGTCGAAGCACCTCGCTGAAAAGCAGCGCTAATGTGCTCGACTATGCGGTGGAGCTGGTGGATGCACGAATGCTTCGTGCGAAAACCGAACTGTTCGGGGGGGATGAGGCTCTTTGCTTCGGCATAGTCTTTGAGGCGCTTATAAATAAGCCTCTCGTAGACTTTACCGAAAACATTGAGCAGACTGATGGGGCGGTAGCTGGAGGGCTCAGACTTGGGCTTGCCTGGCTTTGGGATGCCTATGACTGTGGCTTCTTTCCACATTTGGGGGAAGATGTTGTTGCTCAGGGCGCCATTGAAGATGGCGGTCATGAGCAGTATGAGGGGGGCGGGGAGGAGTTTGTACACCCTATTGGTGATACCGTCCGAACCGGGGGCTTTGCGGGTTGCGAGCCCTTTTATGATGTCCGTCGTGGTTTAGCGGCCAAATAAATTATATAGTAAACTCATATCTGTCGTGTAATTTAAAAATGGAACGATCTTTTACTCCGAAACATGCTAACTAAGGAGATAACTTATCAAAGGTTTTATTTAAATTTCTAACTTGCTTGCAAATAGAAAGGTGTTTCTTGAAAAATAAAAAAAAACATATGAACACTTTAACGCAGGAAAAATTATTGTTGTTCGTTGTTCGTCATTGATTTTGAAAAGTAATTGTGTTTTCAAATAAAAATGTATGCCTAGGTACTACTTAGTTGTAATTTCCGCGCATTATTTGAGAAAAGTAGGTACTATACAAGCCTTGGCTAAAACTAGGCATTGATAGACTTACATATGTGTGTTCGTCCATCAATACCTCTTTTGCTGGCCGCTGCTGTAATGTATTATATTATCATTGACGATCGTAGGAAGAAGTAAATTAACTGAAACGATTCAGTTACCCTGCCAAATTGCGAAATTCATTCCATCGCCAATAAAATTTAAACACTACCAAATCTAAATTTCTATACCCCATACAGACCCTCTAAAATTCTCTATACCGTCCTAAAATTAACCGAAACGACGTGCACTAAAAATCTAAAACAGCAATGTCTCAACTATTCAGAGGCGGAGACGTATCACCCATTCCGTTCCCGAGTCTTTCAACTGAACTGTTTTATGGTATGAACGTGAGACCAAGGCTAGTACTTAGCCAGTCGTAAATCCAGCCAGACGATATACGTAGTTTATGTACTTAAACTTTGTTATTTATATGTGTATGTATTAACGGGTGTAGTGGCTTTTATAGGGAGGGATGTTTGTGATTTTATTGAGGTTGCAAAATTAAGGAATGAATCTACTTATAAGATACTGGGTGGCATGTACCATGAAATCAAAAAAAATAGTAAACCTTTTTTTACAAACAATGTTCAACAAATGCTTGTAAAGTGTTTTTTTTTTATTAATAAACAATAAAAAAATAAACCCCTGCGTAGAAAATTTTCGTCGTTTGTCAAAACAAAAATCTGCTGTTTCGAAAATTTTCAATGTAGGGGCGTTCAGAATCGTGTATTGAATCCATGGCAACAGTCTGCACGTCATGAACAAAGAATTGGAATTAAAGTCCTAAGCTTTCCTCTCAAAGTCCCCACAATGATGAGTAGGTATGTACCTATCTCTGAATGGATATTGTTATGAATCATCATGGATATTGTGTACCAGTGGATAATTTAAGGGAGCATCTCATTAACCCACACTAAAGCCTACTTGCACCACAAATCACTATACGAGTAATGCATTTAGCGCTCATATCTAAGTTCAAACATCTTTGTCCTAAAATTCAGCTTTGTGAACTCCGCTCACTAACGCAGTCATGAGATCATCAACTGTACAGGCACACCAATTCTCTTAATTTTAAGAACGTTCACAGTCTGATCTGTCTCAATCTGTCAAAAATACCTCTAAAATCAAGTTTTTCACATTGATTGTCGCCGAGTGTGACTAGATTTTGAATGTTTTTAGGTACTTACCAGAATTAGCCTTCAGATAGTTTTTATCTTGTTACGAATTATGTGTATAAAAATAAAATTATAATTATGTTTGAAATAAGTTTCGCGATAAACGTATGACGTTATAACAAAACTGATAAGATTTGATTCAAACTTTAAATTAATCACAGACAAACTTTAGCTGGAATTTTGATTACTTTAAGAGACTGTAAATAGATACTAATTAATTCTTAATTAAAGCAATGAAATACCTGAATATAGACGTTTAATGTTATCAGCTTTCAAGTTAAGATCTATGTAATTAATACCTGGAATATATTTATTTGACAAGATGCCACTCAACATGCAGACAATGGCGAAATTAATTTACAAATTAATTTGTCACAACATTGTGACACGAGTTACCATACTCCTCCGAAACGGCTTGACCGATTTTTATGAAATTTTATATGCATATTCAGTAGGTCTGAGAATCGGCTACTATCTATTTCTTATACCCCTAAATCGAAACTTACGCGGGTGAAACCGCGGGGCGCAGCTAGTAACAACATAAAATATTAAGTAATTTGAAAACTACCGCCTGCACAGCTCGTCGACGTAGGGCTCTCTCTCTGATTCCTTCAAGTCGCCAACATTTATTCATTTTAATTTCATTGATGCGATGTTATGATCCATGACCGCGGTAAATGATCCCTGCTTACAATAACAGTTCTTTATGTACAGGTTGCTATTTTAGAAAACTGTAAATAAATAATAACGTTTCGTGAAATTAAAATAAATGTTCATAGAATGCTAATGTGAAGCCTTATACGTGTGTTCAATTAATGTCGCCACGATGCGCTGTATGAAACGGATATTGTGGCAACATTGATTGGGGACAGGAACTTCCAACAACCTTGCAGGGCACGTGTTAGGTCTCATACCTTGGACCGAATGAGAAATTAAAAAAGACTGCAATACAATTTCAAGAAAACATTAGTAGCGACGTCCTTTGAGTTTATGTAAACATTGTGATATGCGATGGTGGAATCTGGGCCACTCCTTCTCATAAAGAGGAGGCCTGTGTCTTAGCAGTGGCAACATTAACGGCTACATAAGCTTATGCTAAACATTGTGATCACCTAACATGACTAGGTATATAATAATGTAATCTAAGAAGATAAAAGTATAGGTCAACTTGCTGTTATATTAATTGCTTGCTTGCTACAATCCGTAAATCAATGAAACAGGGATGTTTTAAAGCAAACATTGCTTTTCTATATATTTTCCGTACTGTAGCTAACACCAGTCTACAATTTTACATCCCAACAACTCACTACGCCGAACCAAATAAAATCTCCACGAGTTCCAATAATGTTAACAAAAATAAATTGACCTCCCAGCGAATCGTTTTTAAAATTGCCAGATTCTGCCTACCCAGCACGGTTCGCGGTGTGAAACGAAAAAATCGCCGGTAAAGCCGAAAGCCGACGGCTTCGATTTTATTCACCTTTTTGGATGGTTCCGAATCGACTGGAGCGGTTATTATTGTGTTTTGTAGAGGAAAGTAATAATGCTGATGCGATGACTGGGCGATTTTGTTCGAGTATATTTTTAGTTTTTTTTATGAGGCGTAGTGAATTTACTCAGTGAAAAAGTGTTGCTGGCGGGAAAAAGTAATAATCGTTATGCGTAACGCTTTAGTAGACAAGATTTAGTAGTCACTTCATTCTGGGTTTTGTGTACGATTTCTAAAAATAGGACTCAATTTATTAATCGACTTCAAAAAAGACTTGCTTGCATTTTAAGAAATACGTGCTAAAGGAAAAAAAACGGCCAAGTACGAGTCGGACTCGCACACGAAAGGTTATAGCGGCCAGACACACTCTGTGAAAATTTCAAGTGTATTACGGTACAAAAGATACAGCGTTGCGACAGACGGATGGACAGTCGGACGGACAACCAGTGGCGTGCACTCCATACATGCAAATAAGCTCTGCATACCCTGTAGTCCCATACATACATGCCCATCTAAATGCTAAATAACTATAATGAAAAAAAAACATGGTAATTTAGCTTCGCGCCATCTATAACTTTTTTTGGAACTAACTCGTTGGAGCTGCGAACACCCGCCACCCGCGCAGGCAGCGCTCCCGTGAGCAAAAGCAATACTACGCCTTGCTTATTCTTCACACAACGCATCTCGTGTAGTACACAGCAAAAATGTGACTGTGTGCGTCAAAATGTGTGCGCGTGTTGGAGTTTTAGAAGCATAGCTTACATTGCAAACCGTTCAAATTGAGAAATGAGAACCCGTAAAAGCACCGCTTTAATTGTTGATTGCAGAGGGTCGACTTTTTTTAGTCGGATTGACCAAATGACCGACTAATTAGTTCGTAACGTAATAAATTACAAAGTTTTTTTCGCCATATTGTTTTTCTTGGCGCTATACGCTAATGATTGACGAGTAATTATTTAGTAAGTCTATTGTAAAAAATGGAAAATTATACATGTGAGACCTGTGCTGGCGGCAGTGTGTTTAAATAGTAAATTAAAATCAGCCGCGATTTTTTTGTGCATACCCTGTCTGAAATCTCTGTGCACGCCACTGCGGACAACGGAGTCTTAGAACAAGGAATAGGGTTCCATTGGCACCCTTTGGGTAGGGATCAATTTAATAGAAATATTATAAATATTAGTAGTATTTCTACTAAATTCATTGCAATAATAAGTATGGCGTGACAAGTCAAACTAACAAAAACTTTTTTACAAAAAAAACAACCGACTTCCAAAAAAAAACACTACAAAGTGCTAAATAACTTTAATTTCGGAAGTCAGTGTCGTTGGTTCTGCATTTTCGTTTATTGACACCGACTTCCGAAATTAAAGTTATTTAGCACTTTGTAGTGTCTTTTTTTGGAAGTCGGTTGTTTTTTTTGTAAAAAAGTTTTTATTTTGTACTTTTTAGTGGGAGAGTTTATAATTTATCTAAGTTACAATAGCCTAATGTCAACTGCTGATCACCTTTTACAAAATATTGCTTTTGAATTTATAGATTTTTGTTGATTTTTCAAAAACCGCTTGTCAGATTTCGAAAAAAATTTCATGGGACCATTTGGGAAGTACACCCTTTCCAACAAAAAAAGAATTTTTCAAATCGGTTGGCAAACGACGGAGTTATGCGCGAACAAACATTAAAAAAAAAAAATACAAACATCCGAATTGAGAACCTCCTCCTTTTTTAGAAGTCGGTTAAAAAACAGTACCAAAACTACTTAATAGTTTCTGCAAAAGCACTCTGTTAATTCACAAATTAAGAAAATGGACTATAGAGTAAAGAGGCTAGCGTTCCGGCTAATTCGAGTCTAATCGTTCGAGTCCCATGAGACTGGGATCGATTTTATGGTTGAAGACTAAAGTAATTAAAGGACATTGATATACGTACTTACTTTAGCGATATTATCCAAATATTCAACAGAATGTACAAAATCGAAGAGAAAATTGCCATACATATTCACCATGCTGCACCAAGAGCAGTGGTGGCACAATACACATAATACCTACATACATCACATAAAAACAAAAAATAAAGATCAAATAAAAAGTGTAAAGTCCGATGTAAGAAATTAGCAGGAAAGTGTGCCTAACGGCTGCGCCAAAAAGGCCCAGGCATAATTTATCTTTTGATCAAATACCTTTATTTATTTGAGCTGTAGGAGTTACTGCATCGTTATTATATGAAAAAAAAAAAAAACAAAAAACAAAATTGTGAAAATTATTTCATCACCACTGCTCTCAATACGGTGAAAGAAAACATCGTAAGGAAACCGGCATGTCCTAGATCCAAAAATTTGAAGACATGTGACGTCAACCAACCCGCACGCAAAAGGAAACTCTGTCTGTCAGTCTGTCTGTTTTTTTTTTCTTTTCTTAACGGCTGAACGGATATCGAGGTACACAGGCAAACCATGACCTAGGTTAAGAATAGGACATTAATGATACTTTTTATCCTGATAATACCTACGTTACTATCGGATAATTTCCGACCTCCACGCGGGCGAGTCAAATAGTAACTATATAAATAAAATAATTCTCTCTCTGTATCCTTAATTTAACCTACTTAACTTTCTTTAACTTATAATCAAATTATCCATCAGTATTTTTACATATGTATTTATCATGTATTTTTTTTAAATGTAAGTAGAAGTTTTTGAAAATATCTTTATGTCCAGAGAAATTCATACGGTTTTGAGAGCCTGATTGTACCAATCATAGTTCGTCTGAATTCGAGTAGTCTAGGACGAAGACGTCTCTTTGAAGATCGGTACAGCTGAAGTGCTTATCTTGATGTAAGTACCTGAACATCTTGAATGGGTAAGCAGCTTTGTATAAAATTTTACAAAGGTGCTTTTCACTATCATAGAAGCAGACTGAACATGACTGTCGATTTTTTTGTCCTTTATCAGGTACAAAATCATTATCTCTTCAGAAATCTGTAGACTGAAATAATGCTTGGAGCCCTGAAATATCCAGAAGGCGTCGCGGCAGACCCCGTAGAATATGGCGGGACGAGCAGGAGAAAACAAATGACCAGTGCTCCACTTTAGGCCTGGATCAAAAGTGATGAATGGAAGTCTTAAGGAAAGGCCTTTGTCTAGCAGTGGAATGATGCAGGCTAACAATAACAGAACTTGTGTATACACACGAGCGACACGCGTCGACGATATAGCAGTAACGGCAACTGCAGCCGACGACGCGTGTCTTCGACAGCCGTCAACGTCCAAATACAAGAGTAAATACACCAGCAGTGGCATGTTGTCGACGGCAGCTGTCGTCGCGGCGTCAGCTGCAGTTTCCTTTGTCGTCGACGCGTTTCGCTTGTGTTTAAGCACATTAACATTCTTCTAGCATTTTATTGACAACAGTATGTAGTTATTCTTTCTTGGTTGAACAAGCCAGCGCAAGTAAGTATTAACGCTGTTTATCACCAGAAAAACCACTACAACCTATTTCAAACTCAACCAAACTTCCACCACGGAGCTTCATTGTAAACTCCGTGGTATAAAAATTTTCATAATGCTGCCGGCAGCTGATGCAATATTAAATTTTAAATATCGAACGCTTGTGTCGCCCGACATTCAATTTGCCGCGAAATCTCTGTTCGGAGCCGCTGAACACACGACACTAAAAATTACGGTTTTGATGGCGGCTGCAGGCGGGCGATTTAAAAGATCGTAATGTACGTAATGGCGTTATACGGTTTTACTATTGTCTTGCGTGACGGTTATTTGAGATTTAGGTACGAAATACGTGCTTTATATCCTTAGACGAGATTATAGCGATTGTTTTATAGATTATAAACATTAATTTGTTTATAACTTTGCGAAATTACGGAGGCTTTTCTGATCATTTTACACTCCCATTTTGGTTTTAATGAGCTCATAACTTAGCACATTCTTCTTCTTCTTCTTCATGTCTCGGGCACGACTGTATTTTAAATCTTGTTGGCCCAAAACTTCGCCACAATTTGGAATTATGTCTATTTGATAAAAGACTTTTGCTGGCTATGATTTGTGCTCAACTCTTTCTACTAGGTACTAAGTCGTCTGTGGCAGCGCAATGGTCACTTTGACTATGGTCCACTTGGAAGTCCCTGAACCGTCTCCGGACACAAGTGAGAAGATGTAACTCCAACCTTTTATAGTGGGGCTACCTCGACAGAACGGTAGTAGAGTGTGGTTGCATAGCTATGTCGCAAACCATGCTCCACCTCCTATCCTGCCCTCTGTGACCCAAAATATGCAGTCAAAGGCCACCGACGACTTAGTACCTAGTAGAAACAGTTGAGCACAAATCTTAGCCAACAAAAGTCTTTTATCAAATAGACATAATTCCAAATTACCTAAGTAAAATTACGAATGACGGTAAAACCATAATAATAATAATATAATATCCTTGGACGTATCACACAACGCCATATAGTCCCAAGCTAAGCAACTTAATGCTTGTGTTGTGGTAACGAGATGGCTGATAAACTACTTATATACATTTTATTTTGTAAATACATACATATTATAGATAAAACACCCAGACCCGGAACAAATACTTGTAGGTCGTACAAATATTTGTACCGTGCGGGAATCGAACCCGGGACATGCTGCGCAGCAGTCAATCGCTCAACCACTGTGCTAACTGTGTCGTCAAAAAAAAAAACATAAATAAAACGTACGCCCAAAGCAACAGTTAACAAGATTAGCATTTTTATTATCACACTAATAATATAAAAGCGAACGTTTGTGTGTGTGTTTATATGTTTGTTACTTCTTCACGCTCAAACGGCTGGACCGATTTTCATAAAATTTTGTATGGAGGTAGCTGACACCCTGGATTAACATATAGGCTTTTTATTCCGATATTCCCAGGGAATCGACAATTATGCGGGTGAAACCGCGGGGCGCAGTTCTTTTATAATAACAACACACACACATACAGTGCACAAACGTGTTGAGTTCATTTTTATTCTTTGCTAGTTTTACCGACCTTGCTCTACTTTAGGTCAATACAATTATTAGGAACTAGCTTCTGCCCGCGACTTCGCCCGCGTGATATTTCTTGTTTCTCAACCCATCCCGTCGCATCGCATCGCCTGCACCTGCTTCGTTTAGGGTTCATTCTGATTTCTTTTTTGGCTGTCTAGGATTCTAGCTTTATGTTACGGGCATAAAGAATTTTTCAAATCCATCTGGTTGTTCCAGAGATCAGCGCGTTCAAACAAACAAACAAACTAGTAATAGTATTTTATATGAAGCACTAGAGCACTAAGTGCTCACAAAACACATCATAATAATATGCCTGTGAACCTCGTGGCATAATATATGTATATACTTAAGTATAAGTAAAATTAATGAGTGATGTAGATAGATACTGTCACTAACAAACCTTTCATCAATTAAGGCTCCATGGTTCCAGGTAATGGCGGATGCAGTTTTAAACGAGCTTGAAAGCTTTTTAAAAGGCATCATGTATAGAGAATTGTTTTAAAAAGACAATGAATTTCACTTCTTGTTTGAATTCCGTCACTCAAGTTCTGTTCTGTATTCATTTGTTACAATTTTAACTTTTTAATTAATGTAATTATTTTATTTATTCTGATTCATTTGATTTCACTATTATTAATTTATTTGATTTTATTATTATCAACTTAGGAAATTTTGTAAGTGCTGTGCACACCTTTAAGTGATAAGATCACAGCAGTATTTTACATAATAAGGGAATAAGGCTTAGCTCTCTGTTAATGTTTATGTGAATTAATTGTTGGAGTGCCTTAATAAACAAATAAATAAATTCGGCCAATAAAGTGAGTACCCTTTTTAAAGTTATAAAGTGGGAAATTGAAGCCAGTCTACATACTTAATAGCATAGGTACTCAGCCTATAATGTTCCCACTGCTGGGACACAGGTTTCCTCTCGGTGAGGGGAAGTGGACCCAGTGCGGGTTGGTAGACGTCACATGTCTTCGAATTTTTGGTTTTAGAACATGCCGGTTTCGTCACGATGTTTTCGTTCACCGTTTTAAGAAATGTAGGGATGAAATTATTAACATAAATTAAAACGCCTGGGTTTAATTGCCACATTTTGCCTACAAATAAATTAACGTCGTGCGATTCGCCTATAAAAAAAATAAGAATCGATTCGTCCGTTTCTGGCGAGTCAATTCGTGCGAATCGACTAATAATTATATCTGATAGAAATATTTTTAACAAGTTAGTACATCAATCGCTCCTTTTGATGAGAATCCCCATAAGTTTCTCAATACGAAAATAAAATCAAAAAGCATTTTTCTCGTGGCCCACATAAAAGAGAGTACTGATCAAAATTCAAAAGAATTTTCCGCCAATAGAGATATTGTGGAAATACCTCATATTAAAATGTAATAAAATTCTCCATCGCTAATATAATTCTGTGGCGTAGATCGGGCCTAACGGTGGCAACACATACGCTTGTCAATTCGCGTCCAATGGAATATTTTGCCAGATAACTTTTATCTGAAGAATAAATATGACAGTTTGACATCTTTTCTATACAAAAGCTGTGAAACGGCAATATTTACTATTCAGTGAGATATCTGACTATTGAAAAATCAGCCTTAATATAATTTTATTAATAAGGCCTTGTTTACCTGTTTTCAAGTAAATAATCAATGTATTATATTTAATTCCTTTGAAAAGTTTCCTTCTGTGAACCATCTACGAAGCCTTTCAAAAAACTCGAAGTGTATAAAACTGCGAGATATTTCCTAAAAGGGCGCGCGTTTTATTTGACAAAGTCATTTAACAAATAGGTCAACAAACAAATCCTAGTTACACGCCCCCAAAATTGATCCAATATTTACTAACCCGGCAATAACATCGATTAATATCTCCACCTTATTTTTAAAACACCATCATAATATTATTGCCCGAGTGCCCTCACTATTTATGTCAACAAATTAAACAGGGTCGACGGGCACGTACGCAATAAACCTACCTATGTACACAGAGCTCTCACAATACCCGCTGGCGGCGCCACCGTCGACCAATCGATAGGCAGCCGGTTGCCTAGCAACGATCATGTTGCAAAATAAACAATCAGATTCGGGTTCCCGTCTAGAACAAATGTACTCAGTTATTTTATTACTTGTGTCAACATTTTAGATCGATATTATAAGATTATTTACTCGTTGGAGTACGGAGCATGTTTTTGTGATATATTTTTTGTTGGTGAGTGAGTGAAAATGCGCGAGAGGGTGTTGTTGCCGCCGTGCCTCCCCGAGCGTTGCGGGAAAGACTTTCGACATTCTCTGAAGAAACCGAGTCCCAATTACCCTCATGGAAACAAGACAAAGAAACCCAGGATTGTCCCTGCGTTCACCATACAAGGTGAAATTGCTTTACTTTTTTTATTTTTTATTTATGTCAACAAAAGAACAGCTACATAGATGAGTATTTCACAAATCTTCTGCCGTTTGTCGGCAGTTTTATAAGTGCATGTTACTATGTAACTTTAGGTGCATGTATATACTATATCGCTATGTATACACTATATCGCTTTTACTTACTCACCAATATACCTACCTACAAAAATTTCTAGGCCAATAGCTACCTGCTCCTCAAAACCTTCAGTACAATATTTTGTTAAAAAATAACGCTAAATCCATCAGCAACAGTGTGCTAATCAATCATCTACCCTAATCTGTTGCTGAGCCATCCCTCCAGTTATAAATTGAATAAAAAAAAAACAATAGAATTGATTCTTAGAAACGTTCAAAGAATATATTTAGGGGAGTAGGTTACTATGGTGTTTTTAATTGGCTATTGGTTTTAAAACTCATTTCAGACTACGCTATAATATAATAGCATATAGCATATAGTTAAACAATATCGCTCGCCCTTGCCATACATTCATTGAGAACCCGTTCACACTTTGCTATACCTACTATAAATTTTTTCTAAATAAATTTAAGGCGAGCGATATTGTTGTGCTATTAACCATATATGCTATTACTCCTATATTATAGCATAGTCTGAAATGAGCTTTAATTCCAGTAATAATAGGTGAAGATGGATTATGGTACAAATGGCATAGGCGTGTCCGTGTTCAGAACTGGATATTATTGCGACTGAAATGTTTAATTCAGAAGCAAACGTCAAAAATATAGGTTCAATGTTCCCACGTGGTCTTCATGAAGTAGACTTAGCTTCTCATTAGCACCCTGAGGTATGCCCTATATTTTATTAGGTACCATAATTATATGCTTGCTATGCTTATAATCTACTAGCCGGGCCTGCGTTTTCACCCGTATTAGTTTCGATCCCGTGGGAATATCGAAATATAAAGTATCCTATTTTTTTTTTTTTAACAATGGCATCTCGCAGTTCATCCTTTATGAGGATGGCTACTGCTTAACCGGACTTTCCTGTGGATGCCTCGAATTAAGGCCTCCAGCCAGGGCAAACAATAACTTAAAAACTAAGCGACAGCGCTAAGGGCAACCCCCTGCGGGGTTCGGACCTCGGCTCAGGGCGTCGCTGGAAGAGGACAGCAAGGGACAGGCTGGATCGGTATTATTATTAGTGTTTTGGGGCGAATTTAAAACTACAGGCTCAGCTGCGCGGGCTGGCTCGAGCAAGGGTCGGGGCGGGCACGGTGATGGTGCGGGACGTCGCGACGGGCCTCGGCGGCTAGGGCGGAAGGACGGATGTCTGAGCTTGTGTTTGTGTTATCGTCTGAGAGTACTCGTGGCCTTACTGCTCTCCTGGAGGAGGGTAGTGGCGTCGTCGGGGATAGTGAGGGTATGCCTTGGTCGGCGAATCCTACTTATGCGGGAGGGAGTGTATCGGGAGGCCGCTGCAATCAAGGGATTTGGGTGCTTTATGGCAGAGTCAAAGAAGCGCTTGGAGAGGCGTTTCATGAACTGCTGGATGGTGGGGATTCTGAGATCTAGGTGCAGATTCACATAGAAGACATAGAAGGGGCTCCCGTGACCTTGCGGAGGAAACGGTTCTGGAGGGTTTGAAATTTATGCAGAAGTCGCGGCTTGGCGTGTGCGAAGACTACGCAAGCATAGGTCATGATGGGACGGATGACCGCGGTGTAGAGGCGTAATTTGCACTTTAGTGACAATTTGCTGCGGGCAGTTAACATGGAGTGGAGCCTACCGAGAGCGAAAGAGACGCGCGAACGCGCCATCTTTATGTGCTCGTTGAAGGTGAGGTTGTGGTCTAGGATGACACCTAAGTATTTGGCTCGCTTTCCCCAGGGGATCGGCTTGCCATACATAGAGATCGGGCGCGGTAAAGTATCCTATGTGTTAATCCTGGTTATAAACTATCTGTATACCAAATTTCATCTAAATCCGTTCAGTAGTTTTTGCGTGATTGAGTAACAAACATCCAAACATCTTCACAAACTTTCACATTTATAATATTAGTAAGATAGAAAAATCTTCTTTTTAGCGTACCGATGGGTAAAACTTTAAACATCGTAGACCAAACATCTTATAGCATGGGGGGTACCAATTACTCAATGTTCAACGGAAAGACACTTACCTGCCTACCTAAAAAAAACCTACCCATAAAAATAACTGGCAAAATGTAAAACTGAAAGTTCATGCCAGAAAAAGAAATAACTTGCTATTGCAAGATAAATATATTATTTGTGTTTGTTTCATTTTAAACCGTGTGTTGACCGCGCTGCACGTGCCGTCTGCCACGAGGAAACTAAACCCTTTAGTGAATAACAGCACTGTTATACTACTATTGGCAATTCTTTGTATACAAAGAAGTTAGAAATATGCGGTGAACAGTAGACCTCTATAAGACTGTTTATTGCAGTTTTGCCACTCGAAACTGGACCCTCTCTCGTCCCAACCTGAAATCACCGAATGCTGGATCTGACCTTTTTTTTTTGCCATACTTTCTGTTTGTGTGCGTCCCTCATCCAGGTGTTTCTCTCTTTTCAGCTTTGATGATATCATCGTAAACAGAAACTTGGACTACATCTATACAAATAAATAAAATTGAGTTGTCTGTTTGTAATATTGAAATAACAGCCTTTTACTAAATGCATATGAAAGTATATTCAACATTTTTTGTTTACATTTTTGTCTATCTGTTTTGTTCCGGCTAATCTCCGAAACGGCTGGACCGATATTTATTTTTTAAAAATATTATTAAAGAGACACATAACGCGAATAAAGTCGCGGGCACAGCTTGTTTTGAATACATGTGTTTTGATATAGAACTTTAATATCATACTTTCATTTCTCTTTTTATAGCGTTGCAAAAGAATACAAGAGTGCAGCCGCCACCGAAATGTGGCGTGTTCGACCCCCTGCCTGCTCGACCGACCATGTTCAGGAAGTGCTATCAACGAGGAGAGTTTCCCGTCGCCATCGAGTTCACCAATTTCGGCAAGCGGTTGGCTTGGAAGGTCAGTACTTATATTTTTCTTAAAGTGCAATAAATCATATTCGTTCACTCGCATTGGGATTCCAATGAAATTCGAACTAATGGCCCAATTGCACCACAAATCACTAAATGCATTAAACGCTAAAAGTATTAAAAATATTTCTTTCTCTCTCTATCATCTTCAAAAAATAGAAATAAAACAATGTTTTAAATTCGTTCAGTGCGAAGGACTTTTAATGCTCTACAAGCTCGAAGCTAAGTTTTTTTCACAATGCTTAGAAAGCCACTATAAAACTTGCTCCTATGAAATTACTATCAAAAACCGGATAATTTTTTAAAACTATAGGTGAAACAAGTTCAGTGTTCTCTCTGGGAGCATAACCAGGTCGCCTAGTTATGTCAGTTAGGAAAGATACCTTAGTGTTCCGGTACTAAACGTAAGTGCGCGTCGGTGGTCGCATACGCAAGTATCGCTACATCATAACCTACTTTATTGACACAAAAAAACATGTTTTTGTTCAAGGATTTTGTTTGATAAGTCGTGTAAACTGTTGGTTGGTTTAAATATTCATAAATATCATTAAACTAAGAAAAGAGAGTGATAAACTCAGATATCAAAATAAATACTTGTATGGACTTATATAATGTTTAGGTTAGAGGTACTACAGTTGATCCTTTTCTTCTTAATCAACTCAGTATTCAGAAAAACTATTAATATCATAATATTCTAAGAACTCATTTTTATCCGTTAAGAAATTACCATTTAGTACTAGGTACAGACGCCAGCACATCAAGCTACTACAATCTGTCAAATTTCTGTAATAGATTTTCAACTTTATCGCTAAAGCATAAGTTTCAAAGATGATTGGGAAAATTTTACTGTTTCGGGTAGCATGATGTGCTGGCGTCTGTACATCAAGCTTTTCTGAACTAATTGAGTAAACTCAGATTTGATTTTTATATAAATTTTATTAAAACATCTTCTTTGAGCCTTTAATTTCTGATTCTCAGAAATAAACTAGTTCGGTTGATACGGAATATTTTCCAGTCTAAGTAATAAGGAATTTAATTTATTTTTCGCTCTATTTCTATAAGCGAATAGGAAAATGAAGTAAACCTTAGATTTATTGGATGATAATATATTCAGCTCTGTGGAAAGTGGACTGGAATAACCATTTATAAGTAACCCTCTGGAGGTAATAAAATTAAGTGGTAGTTTAATATTAGAATCTTAGGTCCTTGTTAGTAAATCGTTTTGAGACTTACCTTGTTGAGCATCGTCTACACTCTTAAAACGCTAGATTTATTAAAATCACTAGCAGTGCCCCACGGTTTCACCCGCAGAAATGTCGATGCCGTACGAATATTGGGATAAAAGGTATCCTTTGTATTCATTCTGCTTATAAACTATATATGTGCAAAATTTTATCCAAATCCGTGCAGTAGTTTTTGCGTGAAAGAGTAACAAACATCCATGCATCCATCCTCACAAACTGTCGCGTTTATAATATTATTTAAATTTTATTAAGTTTGTTTTTTTTTTTTTTATTTGAAATGGGTTTGCTCTTGACTCTAGTCTAGGTCAGAGATGACAGAGATTATTAGTAAGATATTATTTATTTTATTAGTAAGATAGTAGGATTATTTTAAGTTTTCATGTAAAAACTTCTAACTTATACGTTTAAGTTTAGGTATTAAGTAGCTTTTGTGTTGATTTTCCTCGAGTTTGCTATTACGCCTGGGATTATAATATGGGGCGACACAATCGTCAACATCCTAATAGGGCCATGCACCTATTCATATGCTAACGTTGGCAAAAAAGGCGGTCCTTCGAACTGAAGCCGGCGAATATTGAGTTGAATTTGCAAAAAGTAGTGTTGTCAAGTTCAACTCATTAAGCAGCTAGATGACAAAAACCAATCAAGTTTCATTTGATCAAATTCTGCGTTAGATAAACCTATTAATCTAAATCATTAGATTATTTTTAAACAAAGGTGTGACACAAGAGTTCGCTATTTATATTCGAGTCCCATGAAATAAAGGGCGAGCCTTTGCCATCAATCGGCCACAAATCGAAGACTACGGCGGTTCATCTCTGCCTAAACTTTCGAAGTTTAATACCTTGATGTTATGTGTGATTATTTTTAACAACATATATTTCTCCTTTCTTTATTTCTCTAGGTGCCGATAGAAAAGCTGGACTTCCACCACTACCTGCCGATGTTCTTCGACGGCCTGTCTGAGGGCAATTACCCTTACAACTTCATCGTGGAGAAAGGCATCCATGACCTGATTACCAAGGGATCCTACAAGGTCCTGCCTGTGGTGCCTCAGCTTATCATACCGATTAAAAGTAGGTATTTTTTTATCAAATCTAAGCCTCATTTTCCAGTCTCAGATGTTTAAAGCTGCTTACTTATATCCTTTCGTTTGAATTTAAAAAGCTCACTGCGGTATTATATGAAAATTATGAGTAAGAGTAGCGGGTAGCTTTGCATGTTAGTTAAAAAAAATACTGCAATCATCAGACCAACCTATTTTTCGATACACTTGCCAATGTATATCATCATCAAAGCCTATTTTTTTTTTATTTAAAGTGATTCCTAACAACAAATGTTAATGTTTTGATAATGCAAACTAGTGGCTCTTGTAAAAGCAGTGCCCATTCCACATCCACTTTTCGCTACCCGGTACAGCCTACAAAATATACTTCACTCAGATAATAACTTATAAGCATTTTCAGCGCCACAGAGCACTCTCGTTTGAGAGTAATTTCCAGTGCGTTAAAACGAAACTCCTTGTGCACGACATTACACTTTTCATACTGCATTTTCTAGACTGCTTTAATTCTTAATATCTGCCTTCTAAGGCTTGCATGTTCATATTCACTTTAACGGGTTTAGTTCTTTGAGCAGTCTTTTTGATGTAAGGATATTGAAATGCATGACATTGTCTTCAGCTCCATGGCTTCATGTTCTGAGTGACTCAAGATTTTGGTCTAAGAATGTCTGTGGGATGCTATGACATGATAGGAATGAAAAAGACTTATGAATTTATAAAATTCTGTATTATATTCAGTTTATTTCCACAACATGAGTCACAAGTTGAGCCTGGTTTACCTGCAACTGTGTTTAAATTATGCATTAAAGAAATGAACAGATTAACTTAAGATAAATCTGGTAGATTAATATTTCTACTGATACTACGAGTATCATAACGTGAAAAGCTTTTTATCATGAACATTGGTGTAGTTGTGATGGCCAGAAGGTTCTTCATCCTAAGGTGTCTTCATCAATGTCGTTTCTTAAGATTGATCTCAGATAATATTAATCGCCATAATAAAAAAAAAAATAAAGCTTGTTTATCGATGATCATTTTCATCTCTTTATAAAATGATATTTTAAAAATAAATTACAATATATCTCATTTATTCACAGACGCACTAGCAACTAAACGTCCTTCAGTGATCTGTCACGCACTCACATGCATCAAAATGCTGCTATGTGGCTGTGAGAGAGTCGGTGAAGCCCTCGTGCCCTACTACCGGCAAATACTGCCTACACTCAACTTGTTCAAGGATAAGAACCGTAAGACACGTCTTAAGTTTAACAAAAATATTTGTTGGAATACTGTATTGTCGTCTCATGTGGCTATAAAGTAAAAAAAGAGAAAGGTTTTTTTTGGCGGAAATATTCCAGCCTGCCATTATTACTACGAAAGCAAAAAAAAATAGACCCAGTAGGTAGTTATACTATGTTATTACATCCATAGACAAATAGTGGACAGTCCACTTACTAACGACTAAATAAAAAAAAAATACGAGACGAAGCCTCAAAAAACTCAATTAGAAATCTGTAACACCAGTGACAACGAGGTAGAAGAGCCACAATTTGGGCCTAAATATAGCTCATATATTTGTTAAAACGCTGGGGACTATGCTAATGACGGACAATTTACAAAGCATTAGGTTATAGGCAAAAACGACGCGACACAACTATCCGCTGACGGAAGTAATGGCGTCTACTTTTGTTCACTAGCAACAGTTTTGGCGTAGAAAATAATTAGTTTTTTTTTTTTAACTTAGTCAAATTGTCGTCGGTTATTGTGGCTTTTTTGCTCATATTATGAACGTTGTTTTAAAATGACGATGTTTTTATTTATCCCTAAAATGAACAGCTTGCTGAAAACTGCAGTACTACAAAGAGTATAATTATATATAATATTCATACTCATCTTTGCTTTAATTAAGCTTTGTAGGTACATTTGGAAAAACATTAATGAAGTATCTAAAATTCATTCCCGTCATTAATAAAAGCAGTAACAGACACCAAAATATCAAAATAGCAAGTTAAACAACAAAAACTGGAGACGCGGAACTCGGTAACAATGCGGCGTTGTCACCGCCCGGTGAGAGGGCAAACGCCCGAAACACCCCAACCGCCCCGAATTTCACAGCCACATGTAATTAATCTACCCCGGATGCCCCGACAAGTCTATTAGGCTGAAAACAATATCTTCTTGGCCCTCCACGTGTCAATTATGAGGTGAAAATGATTGATGACGTCATTGACGCAAATCGGGCGTGGTGACGTAATTAGGTTTTGAAATTCGAAGCTTGTGTGGAAAAAGACCTCCTCTTTTGTTTTTTTTTAACTCCTGTGATGTTGACATTTTTTTGGAACACTGGTTGAGTTTTGGTTGATATTTTGTTTTTTTTTTTTTTTTCTGTTCGGCAAATACTTTGGGATATTAAATTTGTGTTTTTTTTTCGATTAACACGAGATTTGGTTCATTGGAAACCTTGTGCTGCACTTATGTAAATTAGGTTTTATGTGAAAACCTTACTGAAAGGCACCTCGCCTTTATGTTAGGTACTGATTACAGTAGATACCTAAAAACAAGGGCTTGAAGTTCGTATGAAATGCCGTGCGTCATTCATTGTTACGCTATTAGCTACGTTTAGGTAGATAATACCTCAGCAACGTTATTATTATTATGTTATTATTATATTTCTACGTTATTATTATATATATATTTAGATTATTGAAAGTTTGTATTAAATGCCGTACGGTCGCAAACGCTCTTAAAGTACAAGGAAAAAATTGAACTTTACTTCATAATTTGATCACTTCTCTATTTATAAAATTCAATTTACATCCGCGAATGGAATGCGTTCATTATAGACCACAAACTACAGGAGCTATCAGAAATTACGGCAGTCCAAATTGATCGCGGTATACCTATGTCGATATTTATTCAAATAGGTTTGTATTGCAACCTATTTGAATAAATATTAGCTGTGCTGGTATTCCCAATATGCGGCCAACTAAATTAGATGGGCCTGTAACAAAATTATGATACAGGGCATCAACTTGCTTTATTGGAAATACCCTTTTTGTACATTTTATTGATACCCAAAATATTAAAAAACCAATAAAGATATTTTAAATACCACTCAAAAGCGTTGAGAATGTGAAAAATATTTTTGTACACGTAATTTTTTTAATAAAACACAAATGCTTCCGTTTATTAAATTAATTGAACACGTCAAATTCAATTCTGAATAGCTACAAAAAATAAATCCCAACATTTTGCGGTTTACCTACTTCGCTTGTCGAAACTTTTTTCCGATATTTTAATTATAACTAGCGAGCTGTCACCGACTTTGCACGCGTTAAATTAATATACCAAAACCTTATTCCATTTTTTTAAGTGGTTTATATGGTTCCGTACCCAAAGGGTAAAAACGGGACGCTATTACTAAGACTCCACTGTCCGTCTGTCCGTCTGTCACCAGGCTGTATCTCATGAACCGTGATAGCTAGACAGTTGAAATTTTCACAGAATGTAAATAATATAAATAAATATTTAAGGGGCTCCCATACAAAAAACGTGATTTTTTTGCCGTTATAATATAATAATTAAAAAATTAAACTGCGTTATTATATGGCGTTATTTTATATGTATTATTAAATATTGTATGGTGGTACGGACCCCTTCGTGTAGGAGCACTTGGCCGATTTTTAAAACGGTTTTTTGGATCAGCTAGTATATTTTCAATATTGATTAAAATCTATGCTCATTTATACAAATAAATGAAATTGAAGTGCTTTTTGATAAAAGCTTATGTGAAAGTATAGGTATACAAAACTAATTTTATTTTTTTAAACTGTCTGTTTGTTCCGTCAAATCTCCAAAACGGCTGGACCGGTTTTGATGAAATTTGGTACAGAGATACGTGCTTTAATTTTTTTTTTTAACCAATGAAACATTTTAACGCGTTCAGAATCGTTTACTTGAATCCTTGGTAACCGGTTGCGCGTCAATGTCCTTTAAGTAATAATTTTTATAATAATTATACTATGCAGATGCTTTAATACTTGGCTGATGGACACGTGGTTTAGCCATGTTCATAAAGCTACATTATTACGACGTGTTTACGTCGTCAGCCTTTGTTTTCCGAGGAACACATACCATGAAACCAATTTGCACCAGCCATCTTGGGCGATGACGTTGAAGTCAATCTTACCATTGAACGCAAAGCCTGTGTGTACGAGATGTTTCATTATCTAAGACTTCAAGCACATACATTTACAGAGGCGGACTCGGTTCGGGCTATGAGAGTTGCACAAAAGCGTCACCAGTCACGTGCTAAAATGGTCTACAGGTACAAGCAGCTTCGAAAGTCATTCAATACGTAGATTGACACTTTATTAAAGAGAATGGCAAAGCAAGCAAGTTTGTGGGACTTGCAGTACTTATCTAGTATTATTTGTGTACCTAACTAAAATGTTTTTCTTTGACATATCTAGATTTGGAAACATTTCAATTTGGAAAAGCATTTTTTAATTAAACAATAAGCCCTAACTATGATTAAAGAAATAAAAATAGGATTATTTGTTACAGAAACACGTGCATACAAAAGATAAATAACTCGAATAATAATAACGATAAATTAAAATAAAATAGATAATAAAATATATATAATCACTAGCACAAAACAGAAATAGTCAACAGCTGCACTTCATAACTGTGACAAGAAGGCTTCCACTAAGCATGATGCTGATGTTTTGTGGTTACCCGAAAAGGACGTAGAAATTACGTATATTTTTACAAGGTGAATGAAACTGGTGATGAGGGTCGTAGGAATCCTCCGGTCGCGAGAAGCACAAGATCGGTTGTTTTAGTGATACTTGCAGGAGGCCTACAAGTTTCCTAATATTTATTTTCTTCTTGTTATTGTTTTAAGGTAACATTGGTTCCGGCATAGACCACTCGACGTCCCGAGGAGAGAATGTCGCAGACCTCATTGAAAGCACTCTTCAGATGTTGGAGAGATACGGAGGGCCGGACGCCTTCATCAACATAAAATACATGATACCAACATACGAATCGGCTGTTCTAAATTAACTTTAAATCTAGTTTACACTTTATATACGCCTTTCGAATCCAACATAGTTCAAAATAAGTTCAACATGAAAGTTATTTTTTTACAGCAATCATCTTAATATGCCAAGTCTTTTCCGACCTATGTTGGGGTCGTTTCCAATCTGACTGAAAGCAAATATAAATAAAATACCAATTATTTTAATTGGAGCGACTGCATACCTAATCACCATAATCCAGTTACTGGGGGTATCAGTAATGTTGAACTTTTGATGCAAGTGAATACCAGTATTTTACATGCCTATCTAATCCACAACCGAGTTACATGGTAATGTTGAACTTTATGTTAGATTTGAACATTTTTTTTTGCGGAGTTTTAATACTCAATTTGTAATGCACTCGTTTTTATGTAGGTATGGATATACTCAATGTATTAATCAAATAGGTACTTAGATATTTTGTAATTTTTATACTATACGCTTTTGAAATAATTATATTATTGTAACCTAAAATTCGTGTGCAATTGTAGCTTAAATAAAGTATGTTTGACTTAAAAAGTTGTATTGTCTTTAGAAATAAAATAATTGTTTATGCGTGGTTTAAAGATAAAGTATCGGCGTACCGTGACCAAATTAAAATACCACGCGTTTTCAATTTATGTTCAACATATTTCAGCTTCAACATAAACATTTATATATTGTGTCGGTGTCTTTAGAAACTTAGAATTAAAGCAATGTCTATTAAAATTAAGTGTTATTCAAATACTCACTATTGTGTTTATTATAATCTATTAAATTGTTCATTTTTGTAATTATATTTACTGCGGCTTTCGTAAATCTAAGTTGGTTTTGTTCAAGTTTATATTATTTTGTTGTTACGTAATTTTAAGTTTTGATAAATAAATTCTGCGTAATATTTCTGTGTTCATTTGCTCTTTGAAGGAGTAAAAGCCTGTTATAAATATCTTAGTTTTGCTTACTCTTGTGTAATAATGGCGAAGAGATGAAATGATTCATTTAATTGATATCGAAAAGCCTTTGTCTTCCATCGTCTCAATAGTCTCTCTTAATATTTTATAACTTTGTCCATTTGCCCAAAACCTTCCTACATTTTAACACAGCCTTAAAAGCAAGGGGGAACAGGCACCTTCTGGATACGCTCATTCCATCATAGAACTCATCCATCGCTTTCCATGAGGCGTGATCGAGGTCAAGAGCGGGCCCATGCAGCAATAAAAAAACAATCTCAATTTATTTACAATTAAAATGATCACAGGCACAATGTGAACAAAAACTGTTCACTGACAAATGCGTGCACTGCCTGGATATGTCCACTCAAATCTGTATTGATCTTACCTCAAAAGACCCTGCTCGGATACTAATCTGCATAGTTCTCATATCACTATGGCCTGATCAAGATTATGTCTGGACTATAAAAGAGACTGTTTCGGTCTTTCTTTTCCAGAATAATCGGATAGGAAACATCAAACTCATCTAGTTTTAAACATAATTTATTTTTGACGTGTAAAAGTGTTTTTTAGCCAATTTGCAGAAAGAAATATCATTAATGATCATCATTTTATCAACATTATAAACATGTTGTACACAACAGCTTTTAAAGTTGCAAAATCTAGTTTAAGAAATAATAAAATTACCGATTGGCGAAAATAAATGAAAGGTGACCTGGAACTAGTACTACCTACTAATTAATATGACAACAAACTTTTGGGTTTGCGACATTTTCTTTTGCTGGCTTTGTGTTTCGAGCCCAACTTTGTATGAAACGTGTCTGGTCTCCTTTTTCGTCGCTTACCAAAAAGATTAAAATGATTTAAACAGATTGATTTTTTTTACCGGTTCCAAATTTTTACAGTGTGTTCTACATGGGTAGAACAAAAAACAGCTGTTTCATACATTTTGGTCAAGTAGGTATTGAACTTTTGTATTAAACAGCAGATTTTTTTTACCTACGAGGTCAAAATGTAAGAAGAACACATATTTAATGAACGACGAACAATTTCAACGTAGGTTCAGAATCATTGAATCCATGGTTACGGTTTGGGCGTTTGATGTCCCTGCCAGCCTGCATTTACCACAACATGATATTATCTCCTACCTATACCTAATATTTTAGGTAGGAAGGTACCAATAATTAAACATCGATTGTGAGTTACACCCTCTGAGAGGTCACAGTCAATATTTAGATCAGCCGGGCAAAGCAATTTACAATCTGCGAACCCGAATACAGAGTGCTATGTATGCATGCAATTTGCATGCTCTGCCTCTGTTTGGGATAAACCGGACGCAACGTATGCATGTAAGTGATGTCAGATCATAATATGTGTATGCTTTGATTTGAATTTGATGGAGCCTTGGTTTCTGGTGAAGTCATTAAGGTGTTCGAGTTGATTGAGTAAAGCATGTATAATAATTTGCAATACAGTTTTTTGCAAGTGTAGATTCTTCAGTCACCAATCACCATTTGTTGGAAAACTGTGCTATTGCCAATTATTTTCATAAAAGCCTGTTTAGAATAGATCAGCTGCACTTGATGTTGATACAGAGTGGACATTGCCAGATACACACAATACTGCTTATATACTTGATCTTGGACCTTGAAAGCATAGGTATGTTAACCTCAAAACGTCATAAGAAATAGCTTTTTACTAAAGGTAAAAGTTAAGCACCCTTACCAGAGTTATCAATGCCTAATGTTTTGCCTCTGCACAACCCCAAAGTTGACTGGTAGAAAATGCTTCAGGCATTAAGTCCGCCTTTGTACAGTATTTTTTTACTTGTGCATAAAGTTTCATAAATAAAATTATTATGTACAGTCAGCAGAGCAGTGGTGGCCCAGTGGTATCGGCCGCGATTTAAGAGTTGTAGGTCGTAGGTCCGAACCTAGACAGGCGCTTTACTTTGTGTAAATTATTTCACCACCACTGCTCTCAAAACAGTGAAGGAAACCGGCATGTCCTAGAACCAGAAATTCGAAGACATGTGACATCTACCAACCCGCACTGGGCCCGTGTGGTGGATTACGGCCCACTCCCTCTCACAGAGAGGAGGCCTGTGTCCCAGCAGTGGGAACATTATAGGCTGATTATGATACAGCCAGCCTCAAAAAGATATTATAGATCGACAAGAAACACTGTTGCACTGCGGCACTGTTATTATATCTCCAAAGCATAACGAAATTACTTGCAGCATTTTTCACAAGAACACATTATTATATTAAAAAGAATACCTTCGACTTTAATATACAGGCTGAAAACAAATACACGAAGAAGTAACCGCCCGCTTCACAATATATTGGGTAAGGCCATATGAGAAACGTGACGTCAAAGCCTCGTAAGACACTATTGGTACTCTCACCCCACTTGTAGCGCGATATGACGAGAACTGGGACTTTTACCCCTTGCCGTAACTTTGACAACTTTTTGAGTTTTACAATATTATGAAATGGTCTATGTTGGAGATGTGTGGTTTTTATATTGGCAAAAAGTTTTTTTTTTCTCTCTGGGTGGGATGAATGGCAAATGCTGTCATAATCGTATAATCCCAATTTCTTTGAGTACGGTGCAAAATGTTTCTTTCTTCCATTATCCATTATCCATCCATAGTCGTCATCTCGGTAATAATCTAGGGAAGTATTCATTTTGCACATTCTTCATTCGCTTAGTGAATGAAAAAAAAAATGCGAAATGAATACTTCCTTATTACGTTCTTCTTCGTTAAAATGGTATTTGATGTTCAATCTATATCTAAAAATATACTAGGTACTAATAATAAAGCTGAAGAGTTTGTTTGTTTGAATGTCTCTGGAAATACCAGTCGGATTTAAAAACTTATTTCTGCATTTGAATTTTCAATTCTTGAAGAAAGCTATAAGGCTACTTAACATAAAGCAAAACCGGCCAAGTTCGAGTTGGACTCGCACACGAAGGGTTCCGTACCACCATACAATATTTATTCACTACAAAAAAATAACGGCAAAAAATTTTTTGTATGGGAGATATCAATTTTATTTTGTTTTTAGTACTTATTTCTTGTTATAGCGGCAACAGAAATACAAATTCTGTGAAAATTTCAACTGTATAGCTATCACGGTTCATAAAATACAGCCTGGTGACAGACGGACAGACGGACAGTGGAGTCTTACTTATAGGGTCTCGTTTTTACCCTTTGGGTACGGAACCCTAAAAAAACAGAAAGAACGCTAAGCGGAAACGAAGTAATAGCGTGGGCAGGCGATGCGATGCAACGCGGTGGGTCAGGGGAACAAGAAACACGCGGACGAAGTTAATAAAAATATAAAACTACAAATCATCTGCCAGCCAGAAATACAGATGGTGGATCTTTGGAAGCAGGGCTTATGTAAAAGGCAATTGCCTTTTACAGATTAGGTTTACCATCCTTCACACTCCAATGCATCATTGTTCATGAGTGACAACTTCCCATGAACAGCCATACCCATAAGAATACGTTTATTAAATTGAACAGGGACCGACCGTCTTACGGAGTATTTATCAGTTGACTGCAGCCGCGGTCTGGATTCAAAGCGACACCTTTTAAGTCCCTCAACATTTATAAATGGGGTCGGAGATGTGTGGGACTGGATGTGATAGTTACCTGGGATTAAGTAGGTATGTGTGGTTATATCTAATAAACGAAATAATAACAATACATTTATTTAATCAAGTAACAAGGACTCATTCCGTTAAGTAGTAAATATAAGCGCTATATTAGACTATTTTAATTAAATTTATTTCATCCCATGAGAGATGGCACTGTAGTGATTCACGTATATACAATCGACCCTGCTGGCGATCATTTTCAGGATATTTTTGGAGCTGGCTCCGTACTTTTCACACCAGGGATGCACACCTCATTCGCATCGTTGCGTAAGAGCAATTTATATGTGCGTCCGCGAATATTCTCGATGCGCTACAGAAACGGGACAGCCCCACTAATACCCTGAAAGCGTTGTTGTATTAGACACGAAGGGCGTTGTACGACCGAAAATCGTCGCCATACCAACCTGGATCAGTTATCAACGTATTTTAAGGCGCCGCCCTAACGTAGGACACCGTAAAACGCTCAGTTTTTTGTTGCACAGTTATTGGCACCTACATATTACAATCCAGAAAAAAATTGAGTGCATTGTCAAATGTTCAAAGAAAAAATACTTATTCAAATATCCTAATCCTAACTAATATTATAAATGCGATAGTAAGTTTGTTTGTTTATTACTTTTTCACACCTAAACCACTGAACCGAGCATCCTGAAATTTTGCATATACGTTGTCAGGTGTACAGAAACGGACATAGGGTACCTTTTATCCCGAAAAAAAGTGCTGTTCCCGAGGAAAACAACACTAAAGTTATTATAATAATAGATGGCGCCACGTGTCTTTTGTCTTGATCGCAGACGAAGTCGCGGGCAACGGCTAGTATTTCATAAAATTAAAATTTTATCATGTTAAAGCAATCATGAAACAGAGCTCAAAATATATTTTCGTCGTTTAATTCTCAAATATTTGAGCGTAATTATTTTTTGAAATGACAAGAAAGGGGAATGCAATCAACTAAAGAAATACCTTAAAATAATAAGCCGTGCATTTATTTTTTAATTTAATTAAACTGCAAAATTACTTTTATTTCGGTGGTCATTCGATTCAACTAACATCAAACGCGTCGCTGTTTTGAACCTTATTTGTTGTTGCGATATGCGATTGTCTCGTGGCTATTGTCAATTACCTAAAAATGTGCTTCTTACCGGGCCTTAGTCATCATATCACAATAATTATCACGACTGTTGAAAGATTATATTATGTAACGTAATTGACTGTTTGGACTGTTTTAATTCTTGGCAATTTCAGTTTTCTTAAATTCATTTGTTCTCCAACCCTACGCAGATCTTCACCAAATGTTCAAGTCACTTGTCTCCAATAACATTCTATTGTTTTTCAAACCAGTTTTCTATTGTTGCCGATATTTATCTAACAACAACCTTATTACAACGACCATAAATATCACTGTAATTTTGACATACTTGTCAGTAGCAGCAACCCGATTTCAATGTTATAACAATGAGTATATATTGAAAGGAGTTTACCGACCTACTTCTTTCTATGTAATGTGTCTCATTAATTAAATTTAGTTATAACGTAACCAAACTTTAGGCTCATGCTTACATCTAAGTTTGACCGCTTGACTTATCCAGTAAAACCCGCATCCTTGTCGCAAGCGTCTTCAGACATGAATAATTTATCTTGGCAGCAATCAAGGGGGTAATTTTCGTGAAGACTGCGCTCCGAAACTATTTCACTAGTTTTCACTGTTTCATTATTGTAAGGGAAATGAGCTTTTTTATGTAATTTATGTTCTTTAAGCCGTTGTTCTTATAGCCTTTATATTCTTCTATGATTAGACGGGCAGTTCCCGTATTTAAGAACGTTCGTATTCTAATCTGAGTCTCGTTCTGTCAAGAATACAATTAATTAACTTACATTCTTGACAAGTTTTTGTTATTGATTGTCGCTGAGATGAGATTGCGACTAAATTTAAAACGTTTTTAATTACGCGAATTGGCCTTCAGATCTTCTCATGCTAAAATTCAGGAACCCTTGTAACGGCATCCACGAGACGAAAGAAAGGTTTTAAGTTCACTCGAGAGCAATTAATTAGGGTCACATAAAGACACGTGAATGTCTCGGAAACTAAGAATGCTAGCTTAATGAAATAAATTGTGTTTAATAGACAATTCGATGTTCCTTAAATTAAATCATTAAAATGTATGTGACACTTTGTATTATATTAATGAAAATTACATAAACAAAAAAATAATCTTAATAAAAAAAATAAAAAAGCAATTTTTTTTCTATCTCTTTAAAATTTTCCTGACTTTTAGTATTTTGTATTTATACCCACGTGCTATCATCACTGCGGTTATGCGGTTTGGCATGCCGTAATTTTTCGAAGTTTAGGTTTGGCATTATTTTACCCCCTGTTTATTAATCCGGGGAAAAGTGCTCAATTGCCTCAAAACAGCCTATCGCAGTCCACTGCTGGACATAGGCCTCTCCCAAGCTGCGCCACAACAACCTGTACGTCCAGAAAACAATTGCCAATTGCTTACCTCTACCCAATTTGTTAAATACTTCCTAAGTCCTTCCATAATTTACCTTTCTTTCAATCACTAACATTCCTCAGTACTTTACATCAAAAAAAAAAAAAACTAATCATCTTTCCAACATAATATTCTATTCAAAACACTCCGAACACAAAACAGATTGAATACGCAACGAGACAGCCAGACAGAATTATCTTCCCTTTTTTCGTGATCCGATTTCCTGACGTTGCTTCGTTTAATGAGAACATAATGATGAAAAATATGATGCTGCAGTCTCCCTCCTGATATTAATCGGTGCGATTTTTCTGAAGGCGACTTATATCGTAGCGTCCACAGAGCGAGGAATCGCCGCTACTGTCTCTAGACTAGTACTAATGAAATTCGTGGCGTCGTAAGTGCGTTTAGCGCACGGACTGTCACGGGCCGCCTTCAAAGCTGTCCGTCTCTATACTTGTCATGGTCGTGGTCGTGTCGTGATTGGTACCAGCTGTCATTCATAAATCTTTGACAGTCATTTCGGGTCGTCAGAAGCCTAAAAGTCTGACAACCAGTCTAAGGTCAACCCTTGGTAAGGGTTATCCAGTTACCCAGTACAAAAATTGCCTCGTCATGAGGTTTAGGTAAAAATGATAACAGGAGATAGGTAGGTTAGGAAAATCTGAGTTTGTTTCGGCCTTTCTTCTCAGAGTAGACAGATAGGAAACGCCGACCTTATCTTGCTTATTTTTTTAATAATAATTATGACGTGTAAGTGATTCCGACTTATCCTATAAACAGAATAAACAATTTCAAAAGGCTAGCAGATGATGATTAGTGTTGTGGTGCAAGTAAACGGTGACACGCTTGGTTTTAATGCCGCTTCCAGCAGTGGCCGCGCTGGGGCCCCGCTATGCTCTGTGGTAGCGTCTTAGTGCTTTTTACTGTCGGAGTTCTTGCTTTAGTTCCTGATTGTATTCTTACAGGAATTGTTATGAGAATGAATGTTTTATGTGGTGTTATGTGTGTGTTTGTATGATGTTTCTTTTAGGAATAAAGGGAGATATCTTTTGTGGTGCTGTTCAGTCAGTGGTCTCGTTTATTGGCTTTATGTGTTAGTAGTTTTTTTATGGTTTGTTGCAGAATGTAACGAAGGATAAGGATGCGCAGTAGCATCATTCTGTCTGAAACAGCGATCACCAATCCATTTGCGTGGTGAAGATTTCTTCCTAAACTTTTACAGTAGGTAGATACTTGGTGGTTTTTGAGAGAACCATGACCAACCGTGCAATTCGAACCGTGAAACATTCAGATTTTATTAAAAAGTTAAACAATTGAATATGCAGGATTTATACACCGTTGCCAAAAATTCTGAAACTCCGACATTTCCAATAATAACTACGATTTTACTCCCGACCAAACATCGGATTTAAAACTCCAAATAAATTCATGGAATAACCGGAATGTAACAAAATAAAGCAGAGCATTGAAAATAAAAAGCGAACAAGTGCTAAAGCTAAAAAATATTACATTGGAGGGACTTTGATTGCGAACCATTCTAACTAAAATGCAGACGAAAATTCCAATACGAATTAGTTCCTAAAAATAAAACACAGAATTCGACCCCAACACTGTGCAATCAAATTATGATACTCGAATTACAACGTTTCATTTCATTCAATTGGCTGTGTTGTCGAAAAAATAAACATTGGAAAGTATTTTGTGTTTGTTTTTAGGCCTCATGGGTCGGATAGAATATCAATACTGAAACTTTACCTACCTTTCACTACAACACACACAAGTTGCCTTATAATGTAATACCTATAACAAACTATAAATATTTCAATTATTTCCAATTTCATTTAATTCGTTTTAGTTTACGCATCTGTATGATTAATTGCGTGTCTCAGGACTCTGGTTTTACGAAAACAGAAAAAACCTACGAGTATTTTGAAGTCTTGTTTATAAAATACCTTTTTAGTCGGTGTTCTTGTCATAGTTACGTTTTACTTTTCAACTTTATTTTTTTAATCGATGTCATTCTGCTGTCTTTCTCCTTTTATTTAAATGAAAACACTAATCCGGACCAAGTCCGGATCCAACCTTTAGTTGTAAAAAAATAATAAAGCGTTGCCTAAGCGTCAGATGTTTACCACTAATTTGGTATTTTTCCATCGAGATCTGGGTACCATCAGCTTAACATCTCTCTGCGGAACCGAGTTTCTACATGTAGTTCTTAAAATATAAGAATCTGATCTATAGTAATGTCGCTAGGTGAATATCGCAAATATAATATACTTTTTAAGTAGGTACCTACTCAAATCATGGAACACCGATTTACTAGCTATTGAAATAGTTTTAATGTAAATAAGTTCTACATGATAATTTGTTGCCAAAAATTATTATTTTGACCTGCTAGGTTACCTAATACCTAATATAAATCAACTCAGTACCTCAGCAACCTACGAGGTTTGCTGCGAGTGACGCGTGTCTACTCGTCCTGACAACTCACCTGTTTCTGACGTGTCATCACACTCGGGGAAACGTGTCTAGTTTACTCATGTAGGGCTAAGTAAAACACTGTATGTCAGTTACTATAAAATATACCGTGTGTTTTGACAGAAAACTTCTACACACAAAAAACAAATAAATTATGATATAATATGAATGATATAAGTTTAGTACGCACAATATGTCTTCGAATTTTCGGTTCTAGGACATGCCGGTTTCCTCACGATGTCTTCCTTCACCGTTTTGAGAGCAGTGGTGATGAAATTATTTACACAAAGTAAAACTCCTACCTGGGTCCGAACTCACGACCTACAAACTCGTAAGTCGGAGCCCATGCCACTGAGCCACCATTGTTCTATTTTCCAATCCATTAGCAATTATACAAAGTACCAATAGACACTAAATTATATACTGAACTTACAACAAGCTTCGTTATATTTTTATTATGTTGAGAGCGAAGCTTAGCGGGGCGGGTCACTAATTGAAGTGCAATGGGAATGCACAATTTTATTTTGATAATTAATCTTTGGAGCGTGCGCATTGAGAATTTGTTTCTTAGACAGGAGAGGGCGCGGTCGCAATTTATTGGTTTTAGAATGAAGAAGGTGATAAAATTTATTATTTTTGGTTAATTAAGTTGTGTTCTTGAAAAGGTGTGCAGCAGTGGAGCAGTGGTTACGGCCGCGACCTACGATTTGTAATTGAAGACATGTGACATCCGCCAACCCGCACCGGGGACGCGTGGTAGATTACGGCCCACTCCCTCTTTCTGAGTAGGTATATTATGGCATATTCTTTACCGAGAGGTGGCTTGTGTTCCAGTAGTGGGAACATAGGGTTATTGTGCTTGGTTTCATTGCCTTTGAACATTCGAGTAACTATTTTGGAGCTAAGTGCTGAGACTGCTGCATTTATTGGAATAATTATTATTTCTGATGCATTCGATTATAATTATTTATAATTTTATTTATTTATATATACTTTATTGTACACCAGGAAATACATAACAAAAAATACGATTGTTAATACAAAACATACAACAGCCGGCCTTATCGCTTTCTAATAATAATACAAAACATAATACATAATTATTACTTTCAAGGAGGTAGTCCTTTCAATATTTTTGTCACAATAATAACATCACTTATATAATTAGAAGCAAATAATTTCACGTGTTGTATTTACACAACAGACAAAAAATCTCTACCAAACATTACCCAACCACAAAACCATCAACTTAAACCTTTTATATCGAGATTCTCATTAGTTAAAAATAAAATAAATATAAAACAATGAGACGTTTTTAACAAGCACGGCAATAAAGGCCCGCTGCAGCTCGCCTGAAATAAATCGTGGGAGAACCCGTAGGTATCTGCCACTTAAACTGACCGCAATTACAATGTAGTGTTACATTCGACATTGTTAGCACTTTGGAGTAATTAAAATGTTTTAGGAGAATGGCTATAAGGAGTTATAAAGTTTTGGTGGCTTATTGTATTGAAATACAGTGGCTATAGTAAATATGTTGCGTTTGACAGATAGGTTTCTTGTAACTAGTGTATTCGTGTAAGGTCAGGGAAATTAATATTTTTTACTTTTTAATTTTACTGTATTTTATTTGAATTATATTTATTAATATATGGATAAAAATACATAACTGTGATTAAATTCTTATCCTAAATTAACTAACATACCAATAAAATAAAATAAACATAACCTAAAACTATTAACAACCCAAAGTCAATAAATTCATCGGGAAATTAATTGTATAGTATGGACTAGCAACCTAAATTGTCCGTAAAATATTTGAATCATAACTAATTCTGTGACAGTTGTATGAAATGGCACATATCGAGTGTGACAATTTGATAAACTTGAAGTGTCAAGTAAACTAATTAGGTAGGTACTGCTTTTCGCTAACTTGTAACTGTATCTACCCACTGATAGCATCGGTCATCTATTATGGAAATCTGCATGAACAAACGAAAGTCTTAGCAGTACCTAAACATAGACTTATAAAAAAAGATGGACACGCATATCGTAAGTGAAGCACCGTACAGATATATGTGTGCGTGATTGACGATTGACGCTGTCGTGTCACGTAATAGCGGCCGGTCGGCATACTGTGATGTAAATGTGAGCGTGAGGCGTGTTTGTACAAACGGTCCGGCATACTTACTAAGCTTCACTTTAGATATGCGTGGCGCGGAGTCCATCTTTTTTATTAGTTTATGGCAGTAAAGTTGGCTTCCTGAATCTAATAACAAACATAAGTCAACTTCTTACACTACGGTGTAACGCACAGTCACTTTTAGACTATTTTACAGCATCGCCTAGACAAATTTTGCAGCGAGATAAGAAAGAAACAGGACAAAAGGGGCATTACTGCGGCTTTTGGCTCTTAATGTGGATTATGGGAGAACGAATGACGGGGTCGAAACCACCCCGCTTAGTTTTACGCCGCGATAATCGAGATTAAACGAATTTCGTGGCTACGGCCACGGGGTGACTGCGATTTTACAGTTTTATAGTCCGGTGTCGGGTTGATAATGCTGTGTTTTTTTTTTAGAGTTTTGAAAGTTGTTACGATTTTTGTGGAAATTCTGAAGTTGGAGCACTTTCTGGAAGGGCAGCCGGGAAACTATAAAAGGTATGGAGAGGACAGTGCAACAATAAATGAAAACACTGACAATACTAATGCATAAGAATATTTTAAAACTTTTAAATAAATCCTAGCATCGAAATTAAAAGTGTATTTTTTTTTTTTTCAAAAAGGCCGACTATGTGTTTTGCCAATCTTTGACTAGTAACTAAACTATTAGATATATTTGATTGAATTTTCGTATGGAGACTGGGAACGGCATTAGATATACGCAGTTTAATTTATTGTTGTATCATCGTCGCCACCTTGCATAAGTAGCTATATTTTTTCAGAAGTTTGTTATGATGTAACAACTTTTTAGGCTTTTTTGAGGACTTAATTCTACTCTGTCCAGGTACATAATCGTCAAGTGGACACCCAAAACCAATAATATTGTCCAAAATAAAACAGAAATAGGTAGGGTCACTTGTTATCAGCACACTCGAAGAGAAAAACCTAAACAGGTGTGGGATTACGTCACGGCAATGTTTTCCACTCGATATGAATAGTGTGGGGATTGGTTCGGCCCGTCGGCTCGTCGGCCTCGGCCTGTCTTGAGGCACGAGCTGTCTTGGGGCCCGGCCCAACGGCGCGGAAACGTAGTCGGGACATGTGTACGGTTTCCCATTCAGATGCGAATGGAAATAAATAAAGTAGAAATGAGAGACGCTTTTTATTGAGGGAATATATTTGTTTTTTGTTTTTTGAAATTGTGTGGGTGCTTTTGGGGTGTATTAGGTTTTATTAGTACCTAAATGCGTTCTACTTATGTTACGAAGTTAAGCTCGCATTAAGATTTTCTATGCTGTAAAATTATTTAAGGTGCAAGAACAAATTGTCGTCACGATGTAATTTTTTTTTCTTGGAATAACAGCTGTTGTCTGTTTGTGTAGTCGAAATCTAAAACCACGCTTGAACAAATTCGGATGTAGTTTTATAGTAATCCCAAAAAAGTAAAACTCATATATGATGATAAATAACTATAAGTACAAAGTAGGTATATAAGTATTAGCATGTAGTTACAGAGCTACTAAATAAAAGGCCAATCTTGCGGGAGATATTATAGTACACAAGTGTGCGCGCAGACACAGGTGCATTCCCTCCCTCTTCCCTCACTCTCATAGTCCAATGGGACGGCAATCCGACACGACCGGAGAGAGATCAGGCGCAGGACCAACGGTTTAACGTGCTCTCCGAGACACGGGTATCACACCGCCAACTTCCAAACTCCGGGCTGTTACTAAGAAATTCCTAATGGAAAAACTCAACAACAACAGAGCTACTGCCAGCTACTCTAATAGTCTGCTCACCACCCGTCAATAATCACTAACCACATCACTGCAGACAAATGCACAAACACAATTATACCTACCGATGTAATTATTTGAGGATTACAAAGACACGTGCACAAAGCGCTGAAACAATTAATATGGACACGGTAAGGCACAGAATAGATGAATACAGAAGGCCAGCTCCATACAAAGAGCAGAGACGCAACCACACCATAGACTCGTGTCTTGTGTAAGCAATTTTGAATGTAATTCAACAGATAGACAACTCATTTTGCAAGTTCATGTCATCGTGTAACACAAACTGGACTTTTATTTATGAAACGGAATTATCTGGCTAGTCGTTTCTCAACTACCTAATGTTGGGTATGGCTTTCAGTCTAACTGGATGCAGCTGAATACCAGTATTTTACATGGAGTGAGTTTTAGCTGTCAGATTTTCGGGATCCTAACGACTGTCAAAGACTCACGAATATCAGCCAGGACGAACGGGTTAACGAGCTTTCCGAGGCACGAAGGGATCTTGGTATGACAAGATGGTCACCCATCCACGGACTAACCGCGGCAAACGGAATGCAGATGACGCGACTCAAAACGTAACTGACAATAACGCTCGGTTGGCCTTACCCTACATGTATGTATGTTCATCTATTAGGCTCGTTGTATGGAGCCGACCTTCTGTACCTATGTATTTTGTGGTGACATGGATGCCAGGGTAACCGATCATGCAGGTGACAGGAAATCAATAGGCAACTCATAATGATGCGCGATGCACGTTAATTAAACGTGGACGGTAACTGGTGAACTTACCTTACGTACAGCAGACGTTTTTAATCATCATTTTCATGTTCGACGTGAATTAAAGGCTTGTAGTTGTGAAATTCAATGTTTTGTTCAGGTTAAATTTAATTTTACTTTGATCAATGTAACAAACGTAGAAAGCAATAAAAAGGCTTTGGAATGTAAAAAAAAACTTGAACATAATGTTTTGTAATGTTAATACTTTGATAATGGGTAGGACAGTTATATACTCTCCTTCCACCAAGTGAGCCCTGAATCACCTACCATTTTTTTATTTTATTTTTGTGTTTATGTTCTTTTTTTGCGTCATGTTCACCGCAAATAAACGTATTTTCTTTCTTTCTTTCTTTTATTTTAATCGCCTCCGAACCCAACTAGAAAGACGTAACTACAAGGTCGTAAAGTGGGGCTACCTCAACGGTACTGCAGCACGGTGTGGATGTGGAGCTGTGGCGCAAACTTTGTCTCACATCTTATCCTGCCGATTAATCTCATCTAACTAGCCTATATTGTCCCACTGAAAAGCAAAGGCCTCCCTTTCCCTTTTCCACACAATTCTGTCTTTTATCCTGTCGACTGTTCCCCCAAAAAATGCAGCCATAGTGCCTCAGCGCCACCACACGATGTCGTGGAAGTGGCGAAGTTCTGGGCCAACAAAATCGAATTCACTTGTCGTACCATCGACCCGACGAAGAAGAAGCAGGATAGATCAGTGCTTTCAGAGTTCCTAGTTATCCTCAAATTCATAATATAAAGCAAAACGTTAATATCTGTATTCAATACAAAGTCTATAAAACAAACCCCTTTAAACTTTCTTACAATAACATCTCTAAATGCACAGAAGAATAAATTCAATTGCTGAACAATTACAGAAATGTCAACAAAAGGTAGTAAGTTACAGTAGCGTTTACAGTACATTTTACAATCGTTAGCGATAACTGGTATTTTCTTGTGGAATCGCAGTAACTGAATGGCATAGTTCACTGGGTCCAAATAAATAATGAAATGTTCGAAATATGATAACTATTTTTTTGCTTGTTAAAACTAATGGACTACGATTTTATAGACATAACGTTTAAAAAATGTTACATTTATAAGTAGGTATAGTTTTTCTATCTCAGGAAGCGACGCGCATTTTACTTGTGTTCATCAAGTGTACAAACACGCTGTGAATCTGTGTGTAAGCGCAAGAGCGCTCAGTACCGTTCGAGATAATGGCGACGTTGGAAGTGTGTGTGTGTGTTATGTGCTGACGCTACTGGTTTTCACGCCCACGCTCACAGCGTTTTTCTATTACCACAAGTAAAGCGCGCGTTGCTTCGTGAGATAAAAATACTGTACCTTACCTACCAGTTTTTTTTTCCTAAAAGGACTACAATATGAGTGTGTTTGGCGGGTAATTACAATCAATGTACACTTTTCAGGTTTTTTTTACAAGTGTAGGCGTACCCACATATTCTCTGTAGAATCTTCTCAAGGTATTTAAAATGTTATGCGTCTTTCATAATTTGTTTGTCAAAACAACTTTCAAAGACACTTTACACAAGCCAAGGTGCAACCAACTATTCCACGTTCAGAGAAAGATTCCTAAAATCCATTTTACAAAGTCTATTCTTAGCGACTTCCATTCCAGAATGTATAGTAAAGTGGGTAGATAACAAGCCGTCGACTTCCACGTGAAATCACACACTAACTACGTCTAAACGCTTCGCTGTACTTGCTTGTACTATACACATCGACGCACCTCGTTATAAGTTCCAAGAATGTCTGAGTTCTACGAACTCAGACCTACAAGATGTCTATGAATGTTTGTTTTATATGATTTTTTTTTAGGATGGGAAATCATCAAATGACCCCTCCCGCTCTGGGTGGAGCAGAAGGGAGTGTCAGACTCTTACTGACCTAAACCCATCCGTGTTCCTTCCTTAGCCCTTTATGTTCCGGGTAGCGGTAACCTTTTCGGACAATCTCACTGCCCCGGCAGGCTTCGGCCCCGACCCCTCCTCTGATGCTGTTTTATAGGATGGTGCACTATCTATGATGATAGGTAGGGAAGTTTACGTTTATACCTAAAGAAAAAAAAAACCTGTCAATATAAGTTACATAATAAGTACTGTTTTTCAACATACCTTGAAAGTTATGAATAAGTTCCTTGTCGAATTCTTCTTTATTTTTTAATCTTTTCTATTATTATTAGTGGCCTTTTTGCTCTGCAGTGTTACAATGGTATAATAATTATTATAAGTATTGTTTTGTTAGTGTTTTGTGTCATCTTTCAGATATTAGAAAAATTGTGTTTCATCACAAAATAGTATGGGAACAAATTTTTTGCTTTTAAAATAAGTAATGATATATACGTAGGTAGGAGCAGTGATGGCCCAATCATAACGGCCGCAACTTACGAGTGTAGGTCGTAGGTTCGACCCAGAGAGGGACTTATGACTTAACATTGCGTTAATTATTTTTTCACTGTTACTCTTACTTAAAACGGTGAAGGAAAAGATCGTGAGAAAACTGGCGTATCTTAGAACCAAAAATTCGAACGTGACATCTACCAAACCGCACTGAACCCGCGTTTTAGATTACGATGACCTACTCCCTTTCACCGATTGGAGGCCTGTGTCCCAGCAGTGGGAACATTAGCTGAATATGCTCTACAGATAGGTACTAAAATCTCTTAAACCTTTTTAAACTACTTCTTACAATTTCCCATAAAAACTTTTCTTTACACAGACAGCCAAATACCTAAGTTCACACCGCCATAGATAATATAATATTCTCAGCCGTGTATATCACTGTTTTTCGTACCCCTTTCCACTCTTGTCGAAATATATCATACTACGTCTTATACTTCCTTCACACTACAACAAGATCTTTAACGCTACCGACACTACAACACGGGGATAATTGGTTCTAGATTCCAATTAGTACCGATCGATACACAGACTAATTCTACACACACTTATTTACTTGCACACACTTATACACACATATTATCAGTATTCACATCTTCGCCTTTAAATTATTTGCGTCTGTGACTTTGTTGAACTCGTCTGGATATTGTTTGATTGGTAATTTGAGAGGTGTATTTTGGGGAGTTTATTTTGAATTCCAAAAATAGTTAGGGATTCTTGTTTAGTAAACAAACTGGTAATTAATGGATTAATTTCATTAATGTAACGAGTAGAGTTTGAATGCATCAATCTCTTCTTGGTCTCATTCAGGTGCACTGATAATTAGTTCAATGATCAGAAGGCCAATTCCCGTACTGCAACAATCAACGTCAAAAACTTGTCAAAAATGTAGGGAAATTAGAGGTTTTCTTGACAGATTGAGATCAGGCTGTGAACGTTCATAAAACTACTAGAATTTCCCCTCAGATCCATAACTATAGATTAAACACTAAAGTGAAATCACAATCAAATCAAATTGCCAAAAGAAAAAGTTAAGTAAGAAAGTTTAAGTAGAAATGTTGTAGAAGAATAATAAAAAAACATGATTTTTTAAATCCTATAGTTACTGTGTTTCCAAATAAAAGTAACGCCAGGAAAAAAAACTTTTTCCAATAAAAAAAAAAAACAACCGACTTTAAAAAAAAAACTACAAAGTGAAAAATAACTTTAATTTCGGAAGTCGGTGTCGATGGTTCCGCATTTTCGTTTATTGACACCGACTTAAAGTTTTTTATTTTTCACTTTTTAGTAGGAGAGTTTGTAATTTATCTAAGTTACAATAGCTAAATGTCAACTGCTCATCACCTTTTACAAAATATGGCTTTTCTCGATGCTGGGACGTTTTATGAGGAGAATTTTTGAGTTCTCCTGGTAATAACCGGGAGAACTTCTCAACAATCACATACCATACGCATTGTGACGAGCATAAATTGCTTAGCAGCTATATTACAGTAATCGAATCGCAACCCGTGAAATATTTATTGAGTAGTTCCGATGGCCATCTGTGGTCTTCATCATCAGCTCCACTTTACCAAATGATGATTTCCGAGAGAAAATGCTCAAGTTACTTTAAAAATTCCCAAATCGCTATAGGTTTGCCTATAAAATTTTAGGGTTTCCCGCGATTTCCATGGGATCCTCTCATTAGATTCCAACTTGATGACAATGGGACCAGCTCAAGAGTAGGTATACCCTTTAAAAAAAATAGGTCAATTGACGGAGAAATCGGTGAACATACCTAAAAAAACACACATAAAGTCGAACATTATAACCTCCTTTTTAGAAGTCGGTTAAAAAATACAACGATTACCTCAAGAACACTCCACAACGTCGCAAAATCATAAATTCCAACGAAATAAATTCATACCTTACCTAAGTACTAACGGGAACTGATAACAGTTGCTATCTCGTGCAGGTCAGGCCGGAATTAGGTCACTAGGCCATTCATAGGACACGGTTACCGGGCTTTCAATGTTCATGCAATACTGTGACGCTTCGAATGCATTAATCGCTTCGGAGATGACCCTTTATCTCCGAATCGATTGATGCATTCGAATTATGGTCCTTGGAAGTCTAGTTTCAATTATTACGTCGGCAGGATATTATGGATATCGATTTTGAGTTGAAGAATTTGGGTTCTGAAAAATGGCTTTTCTAGTACTTTATCTCATTATGTGGTAAAAATATGACTCAGCAACGAAACTGGTGATAGATTCGATGGGGTACGCCAGAAGTAAAGTCGGGCAAATTAATCGTTTATCAAATATACTAGGTACGTACCAACTTAAAATGTTCTTTTAATTCATAGTTTAAAATCAAGTCGCAATCTCATCTCAGCGACAATCAATCTCAAAAAATTTACAAAAATGTAGAAATTTTCGTATTTTTTACTGATGTAGATAGAGATCAGGCTGTGAACATTCTTAAAATTACGAGAATTGCCTCTCATGTATGTTAACTGCGTGATGTATTCAAATCACCACTACCATTATTTGACAGTTGTAGGAAATGGCTATAACATGGCCGATTGACGTAGTGTTTCAATTTGATAAACTATTAATTTAGCTGACTGTCTTACACTCAAATATCGAATCGTATTGGGGTGTCTATCTTACAAAAATTGTCTCTATATTTTGTATAGTCAATCTTGTTTAAATTTTTTTTGGAATAGGCGATGTATTGCTGACACATGTACCTACTGTCAGTATGTCCTGGTTTACCAAACTTACAAAATGTAAGCTACAGTTTAAGCCAAGTTGATCGATGCATATGCCACGCCCGTCACGTGCCGTCGGATTTTGGTGCAAGCTGGAACTGATGCGCTGAAAATAATCAACTTCCCTACAGTACAGCTTGTTACTTTGCTAAAACTGCTGCGCTTGTTGCTATGAGACAAATTAAAAGTAATCCACGTTGACTGCCAGACAACAGACACAATAGAAAATCCGATGGTAAGGGTTTGCAAGGTCATGGTGTTTGAAAGAAGTACTTAATGATTTTCTACTAAATTCATAGGTTTAAATCTAAAATTCATATAAGTAGCACATTTCTGCCCATTCTATAGTGCAAAAATGCGTGAAAATATGAACTAAAGCCAACAAAATGCAAATACCAACACATACAGCATACTTTCACCGCTACTGACCCCCGGCACATCGCAAACAATTTTTCAAACTTCCCGCCACCCGGTGACCTAATTTCGCACAGGTGACCGGCATGTATCAACCAATGGCATCAAAGTGCTTGTCAATTGGTTAACTATATTAACCAATGGTGGGTGCTAGGCGTGGCATGGCATGATGCCAGCCATCTCGTTGCATCTTTACGCCTACAGTTCATGCCGTATGAAAGAAAAGAAGGCCTAGTCTTGATAACGCTAGTAAGAAACTCACACATGGATACTCGTTACATTATTGGTCAGCCAGAACAGTGTCAAACTCACACAGAGACAGATTCAACTCGACTTTTTGTTGTGGTTAGTGTGTATGTATACGTGTGGGTATATACGTACCTCTTATACGCCACGATACTTCTGCAAGTTTTATTTATCTTTCACTTGTTGATATTGCGGAAAATTTTCACTTGCCGTCGGCTGGGCGGTTCTGCCGTATGGTTGGCATTGTCTTTTATCTTTAAGGCTACGAATGGTAGTCTCTAACGCCTTATCAAAACGATTATAGGCTATAGTATGGAGAAGAATGGCTATTGGTTGAGGCTGGAATAAAACCTTGGTCTGCGCATGCAAAGAATGTTGAAATTGAATAAAAAATTAAATTAAAATTAATTTATTTCGGAGAACAGTGGTCCGTATTTTGTTTTTAGTATTAAAAACATCTTATATTCTAGTGCTAGTAACATTGATATAAAAATAAAAATTTAAAGGCAGTCGGTAGAGACTATTAAATTTTTATTGGTGGTAAGGAATTTTAATTTTACTTCCAGACCTTTTAAAAGACAATAGCTTAAATAATAACTACTACTAGGTTAACACTAGTAGGTTAAAAAAGGCAGAATACTAATTCTGCCTTTTTTTTCACATGTTACCAAGTCATACAATATAGGTACCTATTATATTTCTAAAATCAGGGAAATTTTACCAGCAAGTCAAATTGCCCGTACCTATAATCAAATCACAAATGTAATTCTTTGACATTGGTATGAAATGGTTATAACACAAAAATTATTATCCCCTGTCACTTCTCCATGCAACTCTCATCCCTATCTACATCTCCCAGCCTCCGTACATCGTTCTACATAACTTCCCAAAATGCAATTACCATTATTAATTATTAAGATCACTCGTCCCTCTAAAGATTTTCGCTTGGCTCATAACGAGGCCGTTTTCGCCCTCATAAGGCGGGTACAGACTGGCGCGGCGTTACGGGGCGTAATGTAACGTGTTACACAGCGAGCGTTCGTGCAGTCGGTACGGGGTAATAAGGCGCTCGCAACATCGCTGTGAGAGCTCCACCCCACTGTCGGTTTTTCATCGAATCTTTTTGTTTTCCTTTCTTTTTTTCTTCTTAATTTGGATTTTACAACAATTGACTAAAATTAAAGATCCCAACACAACTTCGTCGTCTGAACCTTTGACTACAAGTGGCAACGAATCTGAAGCACGGACGAGCAAAGAGTTCGGAACAAGCATGTTACACGGATTTTAGAACACGGCGTAACGTCATATGCTCGCTGCGAATGGAATATTACGGCCCGTAACGGTCAGTACCCACCTTTAAGATCCTATTATCGGATTCTTAATTAATAATTACTGGAATGCCTTCAGTTTATCGTGGTACATTTTTTCGCTTTTTGATTAGGGGTGAACTTAGTTGACCATTTGTTATTGTGATATTTTTGGCATTATTATGTATTGAAAAGGTTGTTGTGAACTGTAATAATTACATTCGCAATAATGTAATTGAAAATCAGAGTCACATACAATCGAAAAATTCATATTATAAAGTTAATTGAAACTCAATCCGTCATATAAATAAATTTTAATTTGAAATAAGTCAAATAAGTATTAATAAAAAATCATCAACAAAATTTTTATCGGGTAAATCAAACTTTCTACGACTGATAGGAAGGTACCTTGTCATATAATTTGCTTGTTTTTATAACTTACAAGTTAGTTTATTTGTACACGATACTAGAAAACTGACTTCTAAGTTATCATACTCCTTCAAAACTAAACACAACGGACAACACAGATAACAAAAACTAATCCAAAACACAGAACAGCAAGCCAAACAGAGTCACATTACAAACATAACTGCGTTTAATTTCAAAAGTAAGGAGAACCCGATGCCTCTCAAACTCTCGTTCAAGCTAAATTAAAACTCAACTTATCCCTACTCAACTTATAGGTTCTCAAGTTATACTCAACATTTATATGATATCTCTCGATTGCGTTATATGATACCGTTAGTCTATTGGCGGAGAGATTTCCTTTTTAAATGCGATTAAAGTTAAGATGTCTGTGATTTTTTTTCTTAGTATTACAGCATTAAGAAATCTGGATAAAACTTTGCATTTTTCCTTCCATTGGAGTACCAATACAGATCTGGTTTAGTCTGGATGAATTTTGCATAGGAAAACTCATAAAGATCCTTGTAATCCTAAACCTGATATTTATTTATTAAACTTTATCTGCCTAATATTTATACTTATGACAGGGTCAGATTTGCAGGGCCAATCAGTAGATTGGCCCTGGTAATTCTCTTAAATTTAAGACCGTTCACAGTCTGAGTTTAAGTATTTTCTAACCGAACAGAGCGTGCTACTGGGGAGTTTGTTGCGCCACTTCTTCTCCCCAGCGAAAGCACTAGGAAGTGGTAAGGGTTGGTAAGGAAGGTGGTAAGCGTTTTGGGGGTCTGTCTTATGTAATTTTGACGTTCGAAAAGTGCTGATTCTCCGCCTAGTTTGAATAAATGACTTTTGATTTTTGATTTTGATCTCAGACTCATTCTGGCAAAAATACCTCTAAGATCCCTACATTTTTGACAAGTTTTTGACATTTATTGCCGCTGAGATGGGATTGCGAGTAGATTTTGAAAGTTTTTGATTACTTCTTTTGGCCTTCCTGATTATGCTAATATGAATGTGTAAGTTTGGTTCAGACCGGTGCAGTATTTGGGTGCTACGCTGCTGATTGAAAAAAGTCCATCTAACTACGGATGAGTCAGCATTATAGCTCCAATTAATAAAAGCCAAAAGTAAACTACCAGACGTATTAAAAACAACGTAAGCACCAATAAAAACGCGATGACATTAAACAATCTTGCTCAGACGCTAGATGAAGACACATAACGAACGTGGTTTGGCGCTTTGCCTGGATACTATGACACAAGAAGTGCAATTTACCGCGACATTCTTTTACATAAACGTTGCATGGCTGGTCCGAGGTATGGGTGAAGCGGGAGCGAGTGCACAAGCGAGTGTTAAGCCTGGAATTCACATGCTATGTATTGACACAAAATTATGGAAATTTCGAGCAAATGATACCTAGAAGCACACAATTTAGCATTATTATGTATGCAAGAAGAGTATGATTATTTTACTCTCATGGAGCGAATGCTATTTAATTGTGCTTATATGCAAGCTATACATGCGTTTTAATAGTATGTGTATTTTAGCGTTTATGGTAGAAATACCTCAGACCCAGAAGGAAAACTTGGAGTTTGGTAATAAATACTTAAATCCAAGGTTCTGTATTAGTTCATCGATCGAAAATAATTATTGTCTTGAATAAGTTTAAATACCGACAACTTTTATGCAATTTGTCGTATTGAAAAAATTTCAATCAAAAGTGCTTAGCTACACAAAGTAAGTAACGGCTTCATTTCACATTGCAGTGGTGTCCAACGACTGATTATAATTTAAGAACTTGATATTGCAAAGAAAACTTCCATAATTATAAAAACATGCGATCTTAAACCGCTTATAACTTGCACCACACAAAGAGATCACATGCAAGCCATTTGTTGGGGAAAAGCTATGGGTTGCACTTTTTATTATGAAGCTTGAGTTTCGCCTGCAACGTTCTAACGGATGCTTTTTTCTTATTTAATACCACGCCTCAGTGCATTCGCAATGTAAAGGATGAGAGCCACTTTACAAATATGCAAAATTAGTTTTAAGATTAGGCTTCACTGAGAATTTGTTTACCTCTCTATTGGGGAAAGAATGCCCATTATAGAAGCAAGATCAAAGACCGTATGCTTTCTTCTTTTGATGATAACTCATAGTAATTGAAATTTGTGGCTGGGTGACTTCAAGCGAACTACTTCAATACCTAGAAGAATATCTGCTACAGTTGAGACAGAATACGAGTAGTGGTACAAAGGAATGCATAACTAATTATTATTATAATCTAAGGGTAGAATTTTTTGGGTTTGTGGCTAAGTAATAACAGTCGCACGGGTCGATCGATCAGGTTAAGCTACGCTTGCCGCGGTTGGTCCGTGGATGGGTGACCATCTTCACATACCTAGACCCTCCGTGCCTCTGAAAGCACGTTAAGCCGTTGGTCCCGGCTGTCATTCATGGAACTTTGACAGTCGTTACGGGTCGTCAGAAGCCCGAAAGTCTGAAACCAGTCTTACCAAGGGGTATCGTGAAAAATCCAGTAGGTACCTGGGTTGTGGAGGTCAGATAGGCAGTCGCTCCATGTAAAATACTGGTACTCAGCTGTATCCGGTTAGACTGGAAGCTGACTCTAACATAGTTGAGAAAAGGCTAGGCAGAGGATGATGAGGGTTGAATTTGTTTGTTTGTTGACCGACAAAACTAAAAATAGCTATTAGAAAATGAAAATCTCAATACAATAAATGAGACAAATGGCGTCGTCGGTAACAATATCAGCAACGTAGCCAAATCGGTCTTCAAACTACCTTTTCCAAGTGGTTTATCGATTGATGCTCCCCAAACAAGGCTTCGCGAGCTTCCGAAGATATGCTTGATGGAGCAGGCAATCAATATAGGTACCTAGGTGAGGATTGAGATCTCCAGAGACGTTCTCAGTATTGTTTCAGTGTATTGGGCTGGCAGACTGCAATATTACAAGCTAAAGGTGTTTTGCCTGTATTCGATCTTGTGTCGCAATTTGTTAGTCGAATATTCGGAGCAAATATTGGAAGATATGGAGAAGAATGAAAATGCTTTGTTATGAATGTGGCTTGCAACGAAATACTCGTGTGGGTAAAACTAGCTACAGTACCTGAAACGCAAAAACTGATAGTAATTCTCCGTTGCGATTGTTTTTCGCGCACTGGATATTCAATCTTCTGGTTAGCGCCGAGAGTAAAAATTCCAACTGTGTCTTTTTTTGGGAGCTGCGTTCCAGTGTGCAATAAAACTCCGCCGCGATATTTTACGTCGGTGCGAACATGGGCTTAGTTCGCAACCAGGTCGCATCATTGTCGACGAACTTCAATTTCTATTCTTACTTTTATTTCACACACCAAAATACAATTTTATTGGAATCTAAATACTTGCGAAATCTCTTACAGACTGAGGTGTGTTACAAAAAAATATGTTCACCCTTCCAATAAAAATACGCTCTAACGCTTTTTATTCCTTTCCACAAATCCTCAAACGATAGAATATCCTGACCTATTTGTTCAGAATTACTGTACATCAAATCAACCACCAATTTGTCAATCCGCTGCACACAAATTCAATCAAGCTACACACATTTTTATTTCCACACGATTTCCTTCGTAAGTTGATTTGTGAAATATTCAATCGTGGTGTCTCAAGTGGCAGCTTTATTGTAAAATATTTCGAATAATATGAAGATTATTGGGTACTAGACGACCCACGGGAGTTCGTCTCGCTATATTAAAGTCTCTCTATCTGTATTTATAAGGTATTCAAGAAGGAAAATCTTTAGTAAACATGTTGGTTGTGATATTTCTTGGCTATGGATAGATCGTTGGAAAATTGTGATTGTTGCGTAGTAGGAAATACGAGTATGTACGTTATTTTGTCAGGAAGTTGGCAACAAACACAAATCTGACTGCTGTTTGCAGATTTTTTAAATTTTTTTTTTAACAATGGCTTCTCGCAGTTCATCCTTTATGAGGATGGCTACTGCTTAACCGGACTTTCCTGTGGATGCCTCGAATTAAGGCAGGACAAATAGTAAACTTAAAAAAAAACTAAGCGACAGCGCTAAGGGCAACCCCCTACGGGGTTCGGACCTCGGCTCAGGGCGTCGCTGGAAGAGGACAGCAAGGGACAGGCTGGATCGGTATTATTATTAATATTTTGGGGCGAATTTATAACTACAGGCTCAGCTGCGCGGGCTGGCTCGAGCAAGGGTCGGGGCGGGCACGGTGATGGTGCGGGGCGTCGCGACGGGCCTCGACGGCAAGGACTGAAGGACGGATGTCTGGGCTTGTACTGTCGTCTGATAGTGCTTGTGGCCTTAGTGCTCTCCTGGAGGAGTGTAGTGGCGTCGTCGGGGATAGTGAGGGTATGCCTTGGTCGGCGAATCCTACTTATGCGGGAGGGAGTGTATCGGGAGGCCGCCGCAATCAGGGGATTGGGGTGCTTTATGGCAGAGTCAAAGAAGCGCTTGGAGAGGCGTTACATGAACTGCTGGATGGTGGGGATTCTGAGATCTAGATGCAGATTCACATTTCGGACATAGAAGGGGGCTCCCGTGACCTTTCGGAGGAAACGGTTCTGGAGGGTTTGCATTTTATGCAGAAGTCGCGGCTTGGCGTGTGCGAAGACTACGCAAGCATAGGTCATGATGGGACGGATGACCGCGGTGTAGAGGCGCAATTTGCACTTTAGTGACAATTTGCTGCGGGCGGTTATCATGGAGTGGAGCCTACCGAGAGCGAAAGAGGCGCGCGAACGCGCATCTTTATGTGAAGTCATCGTTGAAGGTGAGGTTGTGGTCTAGGATGACACCTAAGTATTTGGCTCGCTTTCCCCAGGGGATCGGCTTGCCGTACATAGAGATCGGGCGCGGGCAGAAAATATTAGGTTTTTCTATTAGATTTATAGTCTCGGTCATTGGTTTACATTGTTTTAGGAACACACTACAAACTTCAATAAGATTCAATGCATAATCAGCCTATAATGATCCCACTGCTGGGACACGACCTCCTGTCTTCGAGAGGGCGTGGGCTAGTATCCACCACGCGGGCCCAGTGTGGGTTGGTAGATGTCACATGTCTTCGAATTTTTGGCTCTAGGACATGCCGGTTTCGTCACAATGTTCTTCAACGTTTTGAGAGCAGTGGTGATGAAATTATTTGCACAAAGTAAAGCGCCTGCCTGGGTTCGAACCCACGACCTACAACTCATAAGCCGTGCCACTGGGCTACCACTGCAATGCAATGAAAATATTGTCGTTTGTAGAAGTACATTCTTGCTGATATTGAAAACTCCTTAATTGTGATAAAACAATATTTATTAGAGTATCACTTGAAAGCGCTACAAAACCTGAATTATTTAGGCACAATATTTCGCTCACAATATTAATTTTAATTAACTCTAGACTCGAATGTTCGGACATAAGACAGTCGGATGTCCGCTCCGGGGTGGAAAGGGAAATTTTGCGTCCACGACAGCGGGACGACGCGCGACAGTTCGGTGAATAGTTTTGATTTTAAAAGAATTTAATGCGATGACTGGAATTTTAGACTTGAGATCATTAATTGTTGTGTTGTGAATAACATAAGAAAATTAACTTTTACTCAATGTTTCTATGAATTAAGTCACTAAAGTATTGGTATTTTTTTAATTATGCACTTTCTGCTTCGTCTTTGTGTCGCTGGCACGACAATATTTCTGAATTTCACTTGCAGAACATAAACACATAAACAGAAAACTTGGGTCTATTTATTCATTTGAAATGTCAAAGTCTATGAAATAATATTGAAGAGCAACAGAAAAAAAAATTAGGTATTGGAAGTCAGAGTCAAAAGTTTAAATGTACCTACTCAAAATGGACGAAACATTTAGATATTATTATTTGAATGTGATAGTTACCAAAGACAATCTTCGGAATACCTCTAAAACAAACCCTTCTTAAAACAAACCCTTCTATCCCTATTCTCTAACATCGTACAATATAAACAGATTCGGGTTAAATAATTCGGGATCTGGTAGCGGGGCGTCAGAAGCATTGACAAAGGTCATTCATATTGTACTTCACGCTTCGCCGGCCACACTAATTCCGATTATGTCTATTTGTGTCTATAACGGACCAGTGTCTATACGTGAAACGTGACTATAGATACGGCTGTACGCAGTCTCTACGTAGGTGTGTTTGTTGAAGTCTGTGTTGTGGAATGATGGAGATACCTTGCCTAGTACGTTTGCCAAATAGCATTTTTTCCTATGGTTAAAATATCTCATAGCTTTAAGTCAAGTATACAAGATTTGCCTCGCATCTTTTTGATAACCTAACTAATTAAGTCACACATAGGGGATGCTTTGATTTAGAGTTTGAGATTTATTGTGAATTTATCTCTAACCTATTTTAGTCTAAATTCTGAGAGTCAATTCCCGTATTTTTAAGAACATTCGCATTCCATTCTGTCTGAATATGACAAAATAAAAATCTACGAGTAATTTACCTACATTTTTGACAAGTTTTTGACATTGATTGTCGCTGGAATGAGATTGTGGATTAAATTTGAACGTTTTTTTAAGAACGGGATGTGGCCTTCTGATCGTGTCTATTAGGCTAGGTGGTTTTATTGACGTAGCTATAGATGCGGCACAATGCAGTCTTGTTTGTGTAGACATGTTTGTTTCGAGAAAATGGACCGAAATATTGAAGTTTTGGTACAAAGGCCCGTTGATTGAAGTTGTAGAGGTAGTTACCTATGGGGCTATGACTATTTTTTGTCAGACAAGTTACAGGACGACAGAATTTAAAAGTCGATATATTCTCTATTGAAAAAATTTGTTTTCCAGCCATTCTCCGCCAAGCATGTTCTTTAAAAGACGATTGTCAAAATGGTCCTTATAGTCTTGTTTAATGCCAAAGAATATAATATGCAGTATATATAGTGCATGAGAACATTAAACATTCGTACCAAGCCACGACGCTTAATCCCAATAACCAAACCAAGCCACGTCAGCAGCTAATTACCAAAATATTTGACATGAATAAATCAAAGACATATTCATGTCATATTACGTCATACTAATCGCATTACCTGACGATCGTGTGAACACAACGTCATCTGCAACAGTGTGGGTATGTCGTGTGCATGTGTGGGTGTGATGACGTTGATGACACGGCATTGTGGTGGCTTAATCATATCAAGGGCTCATTAATTATTCCCGTAGGGTGTGCGATGCCGATTCAATGCTGATGAATCGGATGTTGTTATTTATGCGTTTGTGGACCTTTAAGGTGGTATTATTAGCGGCTATTGTTTTTGGCGTCTTGGTTTGGACGACGTGTTTTGGTGTAGTGTTCTTTTGTTTTTGGATTTTAAAATTGGAACCGTGTTATAACAGTGTAATTATTAGGAAACCAAAGTTCCAGACGCAGTAATTATTAATAAATAGTAGCTTATTTAATACTCTGAAGACGTTCTTAGCAGCAGCAGTGAAAGACTTTAGACGTACCTGTAACAAAGAAATAAAATAATTAGAATTGGTAGTCCAATTGTCATATTAGTTGGCAAATCGAAGGTTGAAGATTATTTTTAATAAATACATATAAATGGAATCATCGATACGATAAAGAAAAAATTGGTAATTTTCAATTAGTTCACTTAAATAACAAATATAGCCACACAAGTTAACTGTGCAAATTTTTGCAACAACTAATTAAAGCAGTTCCCAGTAAACAAATCATCATCATAATTAGAATATTCACGAGAAAATTGAGACATATCTAATTATGTTATTAAGTCCGCTCGTGGGTTGCACATCTATTAACCCACACACACGACCCTATAATGTTAGTCTCAAAGAGATGGTAACCAGAGAGTTCCTAATTAACGAGACTCGTATCAACATATCTAACCGCAATAATGCTTGACTTGTAATTAGCAGCGTCTTATATTACCATCATAACATAACATATATATTATACACACCTACACTTAGTATCTCGTATGATATACTTGAGAAGATCTCTGATTATTACGTTGAGACTCTTCAAAAGGATAATGTTGAAAATAATAATATTACTTCTCGTCTGCAAAACAGATTTTAAGCTGTTGCACAAGAGCATGGAGTGGGATCAAATAAATGTACAGTGTAATAATTTATGAGGAGTTCCTTTAGAATACGTTCATAAGCTTTTCTATGACATGCAGCTCGCATGTCAGTGCAGTAGCCTGGTGACTCGGCCGGGGGACATGATGTCAATATAGTGTCATGTTGCCCTTTCTTGATTTTATATTTTTGTGTTTTTACGATCATGCTCTATGATTGCAACTTAGTCTCTTGATTATTTTGTTTTTTTATGTAACAGTAATCATTTTTTTTTGTTAACTTAGTTTGTAGTAGATATAATACTAAAATAGTTTTAAGACCACTGTTTGTAAGTAACAATTATTATGGATGTCCTAACACTAGTGCTTAAGCTGTGTATGTATCTACTAACAAATTGGATTTTATGATCTGAAAAATAAATGAATTGAACTGAATTAACTTGACGTCAGATTAAGAAATGTTGGTTTCATAATTGGTAAATTATTTCAAAGTCATTGTAAAAAATTCGCAGACACGAAAACTCACTAACTTTTACAATATAAGCACGAGAACCAAGAAACTACAAGGAAAATATATGAAAAATACCTACCTCATCACAGGACTCTAATGAGTAATGTAACTCAAACCTTTGTATACAACCTGTGTTGACGTCAATGATAAAAATATCCCATTGATACGGTCCATTATCGAGGGGATGAAACATGGTATCGAATTGTGAGATCTCCCATGTATGTACTTATTGAACACCGCTAATGAGAACTTCCAATACCCCCCTATTATATTACGTGTTGAAATGGAGTTTATTGCTATTGCCATGGGTTGTTATGGCGTTTACACAATGGCCCATGGCGAAGTAGCATGGTTTTAATAAATAGGGGATCAGTAGAGAAAGTTGTGTATTATTTTATAAAAGGAAATGATATTATACATTTATTTTTTTTAAATAAATGTTAATATTGTTATATTAATTAGGAAAAAACTGAAATTTTATCAGCCTAGGGTAATTTAGGAACAGTCGCATGTGGATAACTCTGCTACGGCTTATGACTTAGGAAATATTCGGTATGTGTTCATTTAATATTTAGTATAGTAGGTTTGATTATTATGAACAACACTCAATAGGTTGGTAAAATCATTTTGTCTATGCTCCGTACGTCAAACCAAATCTTAATTTATGATGATTTGACTCAATTAATTTTCCAACCCAATACTCCTACATGAAAATATGTCCAAGTTCCCAACTTAATTTTCAATTAAGTATGTTTCTGGAACAATTTGTAGAATGTACAACTGAAGCCCACTCACTCGTTAAGGGGCAACCCACGCCCTGATATAATCGCCTAACCTTGTTTCTACCTCTTGGCATCCATTCGAAGACAACAGAAGGCCTACTTCGAAACACACGTGATATTTTAGCCAAACTTACAAAATCACAATTTCCACAGGTTAACGTTATTAACTCTATTGATTGGCGAGAAGTTACTTTACTAGATTACAACATAAGAAAAATATAGGCTCAATGGTAATTATTTTTCGCCACTAAAAGCAGGAAAGGGCCAAGAGTTAACCCTTGAGGCACTACTACATTTTACTAAACTAACGTTCCACCAGAACTACCATTTTTTGATTTACATAATTTCTTATCTCGGAATCACGCAAAACCACAAACTCGGTGTTCCTCATTGTTGTAGACTTCACCAGTACTTGCATATTAATAACTATGTGTACCGAACCTTCTGTCCAAAATCTTCTTCGTACTGTTTGTGCCTGCTCCTCGAATATCTTGTACAAACATGTCAATACTCGCCTATTTATGTGCCCTTGCTACGTAAAGTAAGGTTTTGTTGCTAATATTTTCTTATAGAAAAAGGCTTGGGCTCGGTGAAATTTCGAGATATCGTGTTGTGTAGGTACTTGTAACAGTGACAAAGGTGAAATTATATATGTACTAATTAGGCCTTACTGTTGCCAAAGGCGTAGTAATTAACCGAAGAAAAACGTAAAACGTTAAAGATAATCCAGCTGTTAGAGAATTTATTTTGGTTATTAAGGCATTGACTGCCAACGCGGTCACCGGTGACCGCGAACAATAGATTTTCTATTGTGTCTGTAGCCTGGCAGCCAACGTGTGATCTATTAATAACAATTCTATTACTTCGTCTACGTTTTCCTTCGTATATTCACAAAGCATTTTGGGTATTTACATGTCTCAATTTGTTATAAGACTTCCCTAGGCGTACAAACACTTTGTGTACTTGCTATTAAAGAAAGAAAATGCGTACTCAAATAAAAATAGAAAAGCACAACAATCAGTCTACAACAATTATAACTTACCACAACAAAAAATTCAAAAAAAAAAACAAAAAAACATCTCTTTCAAAAACATCATCATCAAGCTGAAGGAATTCAATAAAAACTAACAAAGAAACTTAAAATCCAATATTATTTTCATTTTCCACAATGAAATAGAACTGAGTATGGGGTGAAACGACGCATTTGACTTTAACAAATGATATTATAGCAAAAATACAACGTCTGAAAATTACACAAATCGCCCAGAGAAAATATAGCGCAGACTCGCTCTGGAATCTTTTTGGTGATAAATTACGTTACTATTTTCTTTAAGTTCAATCGCTTTTAGAAATGGGTTTAAAATCTTTCGGTAAATTCAGCTTCTGGCAATTCTTAAGTGCATGAAAGTTAAGTAAATTTCGTCTAGTCCCAATTCTAGTACGTGTAGATTTTAAAATAAACTGAAAAATATAAAGAAGGAGTTTTAGATTACTGGGATTGGTGGTTCCTATTTCTGTGCAGGTGTACACTTGTCCAGTACACAGTAAAACGACTGTTTATTTTGCACGCTAACTTTCTGAGGACAGTGTTGGTGCTACCATGGACCCTGCTCATCATCGATGCAGTTCTTTTCCTAATGATGGAGAAGAAATTATCGATGGATGCATCAACAAATATTGCGGAAGCAGTGCAGTACCGGGGTTTTCTCAACACTGCCCTCAGCGCATCATTGTACTGAACACGCAGGGCGTTGTAAGCCGCGGAAAATTGATCCACAGACTGCACGTGTGAAAATCGTGCGAATCTGCGGGCCAACATATTGCAGCGGACTTCCAACGCCCTCCTTTCCCTCTCTGGGTTTTCATCGTCCTGTAGCCGACATGTGACCCAAATATTTCACTTTAGACACCCTCACCCACCGATCTTAATTGGCGTTTGAGGGAGCCTTGTTCCCTGCTTTGTATAGCATAAGAACACTCTTACTAGCATTATATTTGAGTCCATCTGACATGGCATATGATTCACAAATGCCAGAAGTCTCCTGAGCGCACTCACTGATGGGCTCAAGAAAACCATGTCGTCCGTATAACTAATATTGCTGATCATTTTTCCGTCTATTGAGCATCCGACCATGGCTCCACTGGGCCTACCAATCAGCTTATAATAATCCCTAAAATATAATGAGCAAATAAGATCAAACTTAATTTCAAACTCAGTTATCTTCAAAAAACAACATCAATGACAAACGTACCGAGGTACTCAGGTGGGGGTTAAAGAGGGAGGTAAGAGGGTAATATAGTGTCATCTTGGCATTATAAATGATCACACTCAACCCTTGACTGCAGGTAGAACCGTCTACACTGTTTTTACATTTACCACATCGGATTAGGTTACCCCTTTTCAGGCCACCATAATAAGAATGGAACGGTAAAACCTGATTTTGGTCCATTTATTTTGTTGTTTGTACGGATTTTTAAGGCGCCTTCTGTTTACAGAAGTGAAATAAGTACTTGCTAAAAATTGCGTGAGTTTTGGAGATCAATTTGTGATTATGGTTTTGTAATTTTGTGAGCGAAAAATTTTATATCATTAATGTTGGAACTGTTGAAGTCTAACTTTTTTTTTTTAATAATGCAAAAATTATTTTGTTTATTAAATACAGATAGCTTATGCAGGTCATATTAACAAACAAACAAAATTTCAATACCAACAGTAAAAGTAAAAATAAAAAAACTATAAATCTTAATACAGACTACATTAAATGACACAACATTAATTTTACCAACAATTTCCATCCCTAGCAAAAGCAATATCGGCTTTGCGAACCAAAACACAAAATTTTATCATAAACCGAAATAACTCAACCCGACCCTTACAAAACAAACGCAGGGAGACATCAAAAACATACTACGAAATGTTAAAATCTGTTCGCAATATGCGCACAGAAGGATAGAGGGAGCCTTGTACAAAGAGGAGGAAATTGCCTATCAAGAGTTGGTAGTAATCAAACCTGCGCCTATCTAAGTTCACTGCGGACGGTATATTTTACTTAATGAGATATTTCAACAAAGTTATAATGTCCCCAGTTTACACCGGTCAGTTTTGATTTTAATGCTAAAATGCTTTGGCTTATTTTAGCTTTTCTACTGGAGTCATCAGCTGTCTGTATTTGTGTGTTGATGTAAACCATTGCTTACTTATTTTATATGAATGCGGCCATAATTAAAAGAGAGTGATCTTTTTTGATATTCCTTTATGCAGATGACAATGGTCACACCATGAGGATTACTGTCGTCATCCCGATAAATGTATTTGCGTATAAATCAGATAGCTCAGATCCAGCTGATTGCAGATTTTAACATATTATGTTGTGTGTACAACAAAAAAATTATAGTTCACTAGTCAAAATTAATCTAATCTGTATTCTAAAATTGAGTCTCCTTGACCACCCTTTCAAATACATTTTCTACTTACATAATTAATTGCAGCTGATTTGTCTTGAATTGAAACAATAAAGAAAATCAATTTACATTAAACTTTATTCTGTATCAATAGAGTATAATGCTGCTTCAGTAACAAAACATGTACTTCAATCTAACTTCGGTTTGGACGGTAAATTCAGCTTAATGAGATATTTTCAGAAAGTGACATACCATGGTATAGAAGAGTTGAAAAGTAGCTGACTGGAAGTGTCGGTTTGTCCATATTGTGACATATTTAAAAAAATCGACGAAGCAAAAGGAGTATGTGTCTTACGAGACACATACTCCTTTCGCTTCGTCGATTTTTTTGTAGAAGGCGTGAGAATATGTGTGTGCCATTAAACTAATTGATATGTTATGATTTATTATGAAGATTTGGTTAGGAAACTTTAAACTATTGATTGATTTTTCCTTTCTGATACAGCCAAAACTCAGGATTAAAACTTTCAAGACAATTTAGCCAGATAAGTGACACAGGCATAAAAAGTCCTACCGGGCAGCGGGATTGTCCGAAAGGGTTACCGCTACACCGGAACATAAAGGGCTAAGGAAGGAACACGGATGGGTTTTAGTCAGTAAGAGTCTGACACTCCTTTCCGCTCCACCCAGAGCGGAAGTGGTCATTTGATGATTTCCCATCCTAAAAAAAAGGCATAAAAATTACGATTAAATTACGCCAAACCTAACCGTCTGCAGAGGTCCTGCGGGGTAATAGCGTAACCCACTATCAGTAGCAATGGTTTTCACTTTGACAGTTCAACAACATTCATTGCGTTATTTAGGGTTGTTGAGCAGACAAATTTCGAACATATGAAGTAATGGATTATTAATATCCTTCAAAATGATTTGTTTATTGCTCCGATTCTAAACGAACTAAACTTACCATATAATTATCGAAACTGCAGTGCGATTCTGTAACCATCTCACCGTGAAAACTTAGGTGAAGTGAGCGTGAAGTGAGCTGTCATTAGTGTCAATCCCTATAGCATCAGATTTTCACGGTGAGATTTTTACAGAATCGACATGCTGGTCGTATTTACAGTAACACCTAAGTCTCATCCAGTATCATCTACTAAATCGTCGTCTCCTTCAAATATTGACAAACTTTCCTGAAGTGAAGCGGTGATCGTCGCCAACTTTTAAGTGTCTCAGATAAATTAAGATTTTGGTTTAGTATGTCTTATAATACTTTGCTGGTCGATAACCGATTGCTTGTTTAGGATTTATCGTTTCGTCGTGATGAGGTATTACCTGACAGCAGTTTTAAGAAAATGATCTTAGAATATTTCGATAAAATTATAGTGTTACATTTTTATGGTAACTCAGTATTAGTTCTATCCTTTATTACATAATTTTGTGTTGCATAAAAGAACATTACTCAAAAATTCAAAATTAAACAGACGAAAGTTCAAATGTATGTGGCTCAGACCAAATAAAAAAAATAGGGCTGTCAACAGCAAAGTGAAGCCGGTTTCGTAAACATGTGTGCACTTAGTGAGGTGTAGTTTGATTGTAAATAATGAAAAATAGCCCTAATTATAATAAAAAAAATAGCCAAAATTAAAAATAATGAAAAATAGCCCTAATTATAGAATCGCAACAATTTATAGTAAATTACCAAATTGTGTAAAAGATGAAGAGAAAACAAAAACATTCTTTAACAAACTAAGATCACTTTTAATAGAAAAATGTTATTACACAGTAGACCAATTCATGACGGATAAAACTTTATAAATCTATGTTGCTTGTAGGTACTTATGTAATTCGTAATTCTTTCTTTTTATTTTGTTAGATACGGTCTAAACGAAGATATAAATATTGTATTTATTCCAGTGACATTGATATTTTATTTTATTTTGTATTTTTGTTTTATTTCGTAATGTAAAATGTCATAACATAATTAAATTAAATTACTAACAATGAATTGACATGATTGTAACTATTATCTATTATTATTATTTTTACTACCTAACCACTAAAGTAATACCACCTGATGTAAATTATGAATATCTGTGTTACTGTATTCTGTATGTTACTGATAAATTGGACATCTTATCGTCATCTGACTACTATTTCTGAAAATATTTGTACTTGAATTGTAATTTGTTGACTCAATTTATGTTACCCACTATGACTACAAACTCAGCAGCAAACCAACATTATTTTGCAGCGCCCTGACAGGGTTCATGTACAAAAACCGACAGTAATTATTCTGTAAAATCTGTGATGTATATGAGAGCAAATAAATAAATAAATGGTTGTAAATGTGTGCGTATGAGCGTGTATGCACAGAGCGGAGGTGTAGTTTTGGTATACTTCACTGTATCGTTCTTAGTGCTCTATCTTGGTTTTTTATTTGGTCTGAGGTATGTGGTTAAATAATTAGACTAAATCAAAAGAAAGTTTTACTATTTGTAGCGTACAAAAAAAAAGACGCAATGTCATAAAGTTTGCCAAAGAGCCAGCAGATAAATAGAATATGCAATAGTGTAAAAGAAAATTACAAAGTTCATTAATCCATTATTTTTTTAAGGAAAAAGCAGTAAGTACCGTACTGAATCCCCTTTACTAATAAACGTATTATATCAGATGAATAGTTACACATCGATTTCTCTCTTTCAGTCGTCAGTAATTTGACCTTCGAAAGAAGAAGACAAAGCGTTGTGTAACAATACAGACGCTATACAACGTTTACAACGTTGTAAAGGGGGTATTATCCGTACCTAATTTACTGTTGTAAATAAATAAATAATCAAACAGTTCTAAAATCTAAACGCTATCTTTTCGGCAGTTCTACAACTACACATATGTAATTAAAGTAATTTTGCAAAAATTATGGAAGTGTGGTGTTATTCATATTATAACTGTATACAGTTACAACATGAATAACACCACACTTCCATAATTTTTGCATGTTCAAAAATATAGCAAAATAGTTTCCCCGAATATTACCGGTCCCATAATGGTGAAGAATGCTTTTGTCCCCATGGCTCGGGCTTCGCGATGACATATTGGTTAACATATAGCCGGATCATGTGTACTCTATATAGAGTAGTCGGGTTATACTATTGTCTCTTGGTAGAATGGTAAGTCGATTGAAAGTCGATTGGGTGGGATTTAGAGAGGAGATGAGGGTTTATCGTTTTGACATAAAGAGGCGTGAGGAACAGGGTGTATAGATCACTCATTCTCCATAGAAAAAGGAGGATGCTCCGACCAGATGGGTTTTGTGGCTGGTGGGCTACTGTCTGACGATTGATGTCGGGACGTTGTTGTGTTGCAGATGGATTGTAGAATCCGCTGTTGTACAAAACCGCTAGTTGTTTTACAAAACAGCTCCGTTATATAAAACAACTATAAATACAACGTTATACTCTGCTTGTGCGATGCAGGATTTTGCGTGACGTCAGTATGACGCATAGTTCGCATATTAATCATTTGGATCCTGTTGCTTTTATTATAAAATTCGCTTTTCTCAAAGAGACATTAAATTATCTTAAATAAAATGATTATGTATGACTGCTTAAGGACAGAAGAAAGGTAGAAATTTTAAGAATAAAAACCTTTACGATTAAACAATAGAAATGATGTAGGTAGTTTAGGATAACATTATAAGTTTGTAATTCACCAATTTCCTTGAAATTACCCATTGTTTTGTCCTTTAAAAATATCTGTATACTTCTTATTCATCCAAAAGTAAACACTATTATTTCCTATCGACTTACAATCGAAAACCCTTAGTAGTACCGCGGTCGGAATATTCAAATACTTTGCCATATCCGATAATACCTCTCTCATACAAAATGCATACAATATCATTCTTTACTTCATACACGAATGCTTCCCCAGCGTAATTCATGTAAAACTGGCTTTATTTGAATTTTATGCGACCAAATTTTTTGTTTATTTTTGCCCCATGTGATATAGATCAGGTTTATTTGAAATTTCCCCCTATGTAATGTCTTGTTATTATTTCCGATTGTATTTGAGAAAAATATCGGAAGTCTGAGTCAGTTACTGAGGTATTCTTGTACAGACGGCAGCACATCCAGCTACTGTACTACAATCTGTCAAATTAATTTAATAGATTTTTAACTTTATCGCTAAAGCATAACGTTCAAAGTTGATTGGGAAAATTTGACAGTTTCGGGTAGCTTGATGTGCTGGCGTCAGCACCTATTCATCTTCTAAACAATTGACAATATTCAAACCAATTATAATAATTATTACAAGGTAGATGTGAATGGCAACGAAGGGGACGCCGCAGAAGGACATTCATCATCATCTGCCTAGCCTTTTCCCAACTATGTTGGGGTCGGCTTCCAGTCTAACCGGATGCAGCTGAATACCAGTATTTTACATGGAGCGACTGCCTATCTGACCTCCACAACCCAGTTACTGGGTAATACGAAAACCCTTGGTAAGACTGGTTGTCAGACTTTCGGGCTTCTGACTACCCGTAACGACTGTCAAAGATCCACGAATGACAGCCGGGACCAACGGCTTAACGTGTTTTCCGAGGCACGGAGGGGTCTCGAAAAGTAGCTTAACCTGATAGATCGACCTGTGCGGCTGTTATTATTTAGCCACGGGCCCTTCTCACGCCGCAGAAGGACATTATAGTGACCTTATTGGTGACGTTCTTCAGAAAAGTCAGGTGAGTGGTACTCTAAAACGGGCGTGCGTGAATAACCAGAAGCCCAATTCCCGTAATTAAAAATGTTCAAAATCTAGTCACAATCTCATCTTGGCGACAATCAATGTCAAAATCTTGTCAAAATATAGGTAAACCAGCTTCCGACCGCAGCTTCGCCCGCGAGGTGTGTCGATAAAAATTATCCTATGTCCTTCCCCGGGATGCAATCTATCTCTCTGCCAAATTTAATCGAAATCCGTTCAGTGGGTTAGGCGTGAAAAGGTAACATGCAGACAGACAGACAGAGTTACTTTCGAAAGTGTGAATTAGAGGTATTGAGACTGAGATCAGGCTGTGAACGTTCTTAAAATTACGACAATTTTCCCCCAGATTTATGAAGGTAAACGAAGCAAAAGCAGTACCTAAGTACGTCAGGATCGAAGCAGGTGACGTTCTGTAGTTTTTACCTACCCTCATGGGAAGAAGGTGTGAGTTTATGTAGGTGTTATAAATAATTTTGGTATTGAGCTTTCTACAGCAGTTAGTGAAAAAAAAAAAAAATATATATAAATACTTAATAGTATTTTTTTTTAATTTTTCATTAATCAAGGATCCTGTATGATGTAGTATGATCCTGGGTTCGATTCCCAGGTCGAGCAAAGCGTTATTAGTTTTTTCATTAGTAATTTCTCAGTAGCAGCTCGGAGTCTAGATTTGTGCCCGGTTGATGGCAATAGACTCGTCCCATATTACATGGGACTTAGACAAAATTGGCGAAATGTTGGTGTACCTACTATAAATACACCTCTGTCTAACCCTTCGAGGATTTCAAGCATGATGTTATGTCATGTTTTATTTTGAATTCGTACTAAAATATCACCGCACACAATACAATTCCAATCACAACTTACCCAATACAATTCAAAGTAATATATGAACCCTCTTACATTTCGGTACTGAGCGCGCACTTTTTTTTTACAAATGGTTTATCGCAGTTCATCCTAAGAGTTTTTCGTCTGCCTAACCGGGCTTGGTTGTAGATGCCTCAATAAATTAAGGCCTCCAGCCAGTAAATATATATTATAGTACCTACCTACTTTTATTTTAAATATAAAAAAATCAAATTATCAATATTTTTGTTTGTTTTTAAATTGATATTGTTCAACCGGTCAAGCTCCGAGCGTAACCTATGCGTTACGATACAATAGAAAAACCATTGTGTCTCATTAGGGTTGAAGACTATTTTGGTATAAACACTACGTGAAAATTATGTAGAACTTCGGAGATATTCAGACTTGTTTCCAGTAGAAAATTGAATTAGGTCCAGTAATTTTTTCTTTATAGGCATATTATGACAAAAATATATTCTATTATTGTAAAAGTAAATGAAAGCATATTTTTGATATGAGAAAAACTGTTTTGATGGATTATATTTAACAGAATCTGCAAATTAGAGCTCTCAAATCAGCTCTCCATGAGTTTTTGCTTAAACATGTATCAGGAGAACGATTATTGCTAAATAAATATATAAACATAAAAAAATCGCTTTATTATTATTGTAGAAGAGAAAAGGAACTATATAAATTAATTGTTATTTATACCAACCAAAATTATTCTATTTCGTCGACGAAATCATGCATATATTCTATGCGCATTTTTGTAATACTCCTCTTAAAGGTACCAAAACATCCCTTAAATACCGTAAAGTCCAAAATAATAACGATGAAATAATATTTACAACTCAATTATGAAAAGTTTCGCTCGAAAGGGGTGCGTTGTTCCATTTAAAATTTTATTAGGGCGCGTTAAACTACATGGGATTACTCAAATGGGTTCGTAATGGATGTTTCTAAATGCCTGAGCCTCTTAGCAAAGCTCTTCGACTTGAGTGTGTATTGAAGTGTGTCTATTGAAGCACAGGATTTGTTGGGTAGAGTAGTGGCTGTGTTCTAGAGCGGCCAGGTTATTCTTTCGAATAAAATGCTTATAGAATATTATAGGCTGACTTTTTTTACCGTCTGGACAATAACAGGGTAAAAAGGTGAACAGAAGCCTATACACACCTTTTATAAGTAAGTACCCTGTTTTTGTCCAGACAGTAAAAAAAGTCAGCCGGTCTAGGTTTGGGAGCATTTTGCATAGTGTTGTTGTAAATTTGTAATGGTAACTTTACTAAAATATAATGTTTTTTGTATTTATTTATATAGTTAGTGAGTCATTTCATTTAGTACCTAGTGTAAATTGTTAATTGTTTTTAATCCTTGTATTTTAATTAAGAAATATTACTAAAATCTGTGGTATCTTTTCTATTATACTATGTTTAATAAGGCCCTGCTTATTAGGCAAACCTGATTTGTCAGTAAAAACGTTTTAACTATGTAACTAAGCAATTTTAAAGAGGTGTTTATTTTGACAATTGTTGGTTCTCAAAATCTAACCAGCCATTAAATTCATAAGTTCACAAAACAACTGCACCGCTCACCTATTTCATAAACAAAACAACAGCCCAACCTACTGAACTCCTAACTCATTGAATGGATCGAACTTTACAATTAATACTAACTGGTACAGGCTTCATGGTTCAATAGTTCTTTCAAATTCACAGCATAGTTGCCTACCACCTGTTATTAAATTTATTCGTTATACGGCCAAGAGCTTCATAAAGACTTGAAGTGGGGGGAGTTACCATAGATACTGGGGGGGGCTGTTGCCATTGGTGATCCCAGTTGCCTTGGTTCCCGGCGAGTTACAGGGATATGGTCCAAGTTGTGAAGGTAAAAGCTGTTTTTTTTTTGCAGGGACTTTATTTAAGAGGCTTAGAAAAGGAAATCGAGGGAAATTATTTTTCATGGTTTGCTGTTTATATTTTGGTAAATATCATAAATATATTTTGAGACTGAAATAAAGACAAAATTGGGAGAGCACTTAGCTATATTAATTAATGCAGGCATTAACGAGTTCCTAGAGGAAAGATTTGCATTGACATAGCTTATTTCATTACCTACTTTTTTTTTGTGTTTCATAATTTACAATGGAATAGCTTAATTATTTTTGAATCTTTTTATTATTATTTATTGTTGACATGATTATTCTTTAACAGTCTTAATAACTTGTTTTTGTTTTTTTAATGTTCTGTTTGATTTTTGTTATTTAAAACTTTTATAATATTTTTATTGGACTTTATTTGCTTGATTTATTGTTATTTCAAGAGAATGTTTTTATTAATAACATGTCTTGACATTTGCACGTCACATCATGTGGCAAACATGCCTGTACCTAATAATGTTGTTACCATCTTGCATGCATGTATTTTCTTGTAAGTATGACACATGTTTATGCAAATAAATATTATCTTTATCTTATCTTATCACAATTTAAGAGCGTTTACGACGCGATGGACGGCATTTCATACAAAATTTCAAGCCCTTGTTTTTCGAAATGAATGAACTGATTTTAATGAAACTTCATACACATAAGCAGGATACAAGGGTCTAAAAAGTTAGTAAAGAACATTTGTGCACACAAGTGCATAGTCACAAATTTAACTCATTTTAAGGAAAAAATACATTTACGTCGATGTTTCTCCAAATGAGCGATATGTTCAAAAATTTGTCTGCTCAACAACGTACAATAGTGTTTTGTTTTTAAGTATTTATCGAATCTACTTCGTACTTTGTGTGTATAAATTGTACGTCAATTTTATAATTTGCGTCTTATTTGTGCCGAATAAACAAAATTAAAAAATTATTATCTTGTACCTTGTACCATGCCCCTCGATCTCAAAGTCCTCATTACGAGTTGAACAACAAATAAACATTGCTATCGCTGTTTATTGGACATTATTTATCGAGATCTCTTTGCCGTGGGATCCTGTTTCGTTTTATAACAGTCCTGCTGAATGATAGCTGGTAGCTATGTAGGTACGGCTTTTTGTTTAGGTGTTTAATGATTTGCTTTTCAAATTAAACGGTGTTGTTGAATTTAGATGGGTATCGGCTTACGTGTAAGATGATATTCTGTGATCTGTCTACTTGTATAATTAAGTAGCTATAGGTTCCTTTATTTGTAATATTGTGTTACGAAGATATATAAAAATCGATGTATAGTAGTTTTTTTTAAATACTAATAGGCGCCTTTGAAAAGAAAACAAATTGGAATATAAAAATACTTTATGTGTACTTAAATGAACAAGTCGAAATAACCCAAAGCCAATGGTGTCGGACTTTTACGTGAGAGGATCTGAGTTCAAACCTCGTTACGAAAATTGCTTACTTATCTCAGTAAGACGGGTAACAAGAACATTTTTTTTTAATATTCGTACTTACCTATTGGTTCGAATTCGATTTTTATGGAACGAAAAATTGGAAAAGTTTCCTGGAAATATTTCAAATTGTGGAAAAACTGAAAGACTTTTTTTTCTATAGGATTTTTGTATGAACTATTGAAATCTGGACAGAACTACATCTGTCGGGTCAGCCAGCTAGTAATAAAACCTATGGTAAAATTCAATAAACCTTTTTTGTGTGTAAGGGCGCATTCGACCAAACTTTTATACCTAGAATAAGTCTTATCCTGAGAATAATTATTGAATTTTTGACATTTAGTCCATACTAGAACTGTCAGTGGTATTCCAAGAATAAAAGTTATCTGACTTTAAAATAAAAAAAAAATAAAATCAAAATAAAAAAGGTAAAATCAGCCCTAAATGGAAGTTCAAATGATTTGGTAGTTATTTATTTTGAAATGAAATTAATTAATTAAAAACAATTTCAAAAGATGTAGTCATTGAAATATATTTAGGTACAATACAAGAAATTAGATATAACCTTAACACTAAAATTTCAAAGAGAAGGTGTACCTAATGTCTAAATTCCTAGAAATGATGTACCTAGGTACACATCATTTATACAACTTTCTAGGACAAGAACAAGGATCTTGACGCCATCTATTGAACAACTTATAACAGCCTGAAAACCTATCCTAGAAATAATAAGCACTCAGTCACTTTCCCCCTCGAGCAATTCAATATCGAAACAATGTGTTTTAGCCTCAATTTTATAAGTAGGTACATAGAGAAGCAAATATAGAGAAAACCTAAAATCTCTGTAATTACCAATATTTATTTATAAGGACTACTTACTTTTTCTCTGTCAAACTATTCCAATAACTCTCACTAAGGATTGTTACGAAAAGATAATATCATATAAAAAGTAAACCACAAATAACACACAATAACATGATTAAAACATCACAAAATATCATCTGTAGTTTTATTCAAAATATTCCCCAATGCCATCTAGCGGCAATACAGCGTACTTCCAAGCCTGGACGGCTCGCGTAGCGCGGGCCGGCTTCGTAGTTTGCTCATCGGATTCGTTGGGAGATGTCACCACCGTCGGGGTGAAACTTCTAGCTAACTTGTTTCATCCCCGTAGACACAGTTTTCGGAGAGATGGCGCCTTAAGGAGGATTGAAAAAGGGGTATTTTTTAGAAATTAGTTTATTTTAAAGTTTTATGAATTCAGTTAAAATGTAATTTTGTTTTTCTTTTTAAATATTTAAACTACAACGAATTTATTTTACGTTTTGTAGTTAGCTAAAGTTTGTAGGTACCTACACTTGCTTTTCTTCATGAGACAACAATCATATCTTGCTATAGCGAATTCCACCAAACTTTTATACCTTATTAGCTAACCCGGCGACCTTCTTACCGCCTCAGAATCAATAAGAACGAATGCATGAGAAAAATAATTATCTACAAAATTAATTTTTCGTAAATTTTTACATATTATTATATTAATAGTTATTCTGCTATTCGGGGCGGAGACAAATCCTAAAAATCAATGATCATTAAAATCGGTCTAGCCGTTCTTGAGTTATAAATGGTGTAACTAACCCGAATTTGTTTTATTTAAGATATTTTGATTTTTTTACAGTTTTACGTCAGTTGCAGACATCAGGGGGCCACTAAAAAGGCCACTTTGAAAAATAATCACAAAACAATTCATATCACTCAATTTCATCTGTATGACAGTTTTGTATGGAGATTCGTAAAATGCTATAGGTACACCTCTGCCTAACCGTTCAGGGATTTAGAGGTGTGAAACTGTCAAACAGATGAATTGCGTGATGAATTGTTTTATGATTCTGCCAAAGTGGCATTTTTAGGCCCCCAGTTCAGACGTCAATTTAATTCCACGTATCCTAAAAGTTAACTGAATGTGGTGATTTTACCAAAGTTATCTTTAAATTGTCAATTATGTACCACTTTACGTCAATAGATTTGTTAGTTCAGTTTGTTCGCAGTCCAGATGCGGAAAATAAGACTCTTTTTTGGGCCATCCCCATGAGGAAATATTATCCTTTCACCCTAGGGAAACAGATGGTTATACCTATCGGACTCTATCCGAATAAAAATACGCTTTCTTTCAACTCATGTTAAACATAGGTCTTTCCTAACGAGAAACTATAAAACTTAAACGTTTTTTCACTATTATCAACGTAAAAAAAACAATGTAAGTACAATGATTATTAATAATTTTGTTACAAAGAAAACAGATTTAGTTTATAGGCATATCATATTTTGTTCTTTTTCATGACAGGAAAAATGCGTAGGACCTCATTATCAAAGTACCGAAGGCTTCAAAAGAGGACATTATTTTACTCGCTTTTGAAATACATTCCAGAATGCCATTTTTTCTTGAAAAAAAAAAAAAGCCTTAACGAGTTTCTTTTCTAAGATTTTCTTTTTTGAGACGTAGATAATATTACAAAGTAATATCAGAGTACATTATACTCGTTAGGGCGCTCTTTTGAGCATGATATTTATATTGTCTTCATAATTTTAATTATGAAAAACATCGTTTTATTTTTGAATGGTTTAGGAGCAATATAATTATTGTTATTTTGCGTGTTTCGAAGAAGTCTTAATGTCCCTACAGCTAGGACACTATCCACCACGTGGCCAAGCCGCGCGGGTTGATAAATTTCACATGTCTTCGAATTTATGGTTATAAGACATGCCGGTTTCGGTCAAAAGTCTTACTTGTTTTTTAATGATAATTTACTGGGATACTGTTACTTTGAGAAGCAGATCTGTATTCATAGCAATGTGTATTCTTAACAAGGAGACTACCGCTGCTTGATAGAAACCTAAGCCTTTCATCTAGCGTTTGATAACACATCACACCCAAGGCAAGACTTAGGGTTATTAAATTCCGAAGCATACCTCACTGCGATACATCGCGGGCTGCTTGGGGATTTACCTCGTTGCCTGGCAAGTGCGTGTGTGTCTTTTAGCAAGCATTTGTTTTACATAGAGGTGACATCGGGGTAGCGAGCTAAACCGCAATCGCGAGGTATCGCAGGGAGACATCTTCCGCATGAATTACTGCAACAAGTACTAGTTAATTTACCAACACAGAGAGTGAAAGACTGCAGTATACCTACTTCAGGTACATTTTTGTTCGCATATTGCATCGGTAGTGTTCAATTGAATGCATGCGCGTTTCTTGGAAACTTCTGTACTTTTGCAGATAAAAACTAACAGTCTCCTAATAAGTTTCAGCGATACAAAATTAATGTTCCGCAAAACACATTACCGAAAACAAACACATACAAAACACACGTATAAATTACACTAGGCACGTGCCGCGGGGTTGCTTGCAATTTGTGCAGGTGTCCCGTCTGCGGTGTCAGACACTATCAGTGTCGCGACACGCTTGCCGAGAGCGCTCCCACCGGCGGCGTCTACGATTTCACAGCCCACGAACGGTGTCCAACACTATTTTGCGACACTTTAGTGTTGTTTATTTTCCCTCTGTGTTATTGGGTTTCGAATTTTCGTGTCGTGTTGAATGTAAATTTGTACGAGTTTCACGTACTGCGGTTACCTTTGTGAAAATAAAAGGTTTGAATTTTAAAAGGTTGGTGGTGGCGCCGCGGTTATGAGTATCAAATACAGAGACGTTGTTTCAGATTTGCGTTTGTTTGGGGTCTGAGTGACACATGTGGATTATGTATTGACTCTTATACCTACGTTAGGCTGAAACTTGAAATCCCGAATCACTTTATCCCGAATGAACGCTATCCCGAATCACCCTATCCCGGATGAATGAAACTTTAAAAATGAAATGAAAATATTAAAGCTGAAGAGTTTATTTAACATCACACTAAGGAGCCGAGAAAAGCAAAAAAAAATCCAGAATAAACGCTGAGTTGAAAACGAAAACCCGGAAACAAGACATTTCACGCGGATGAAATTACGGAAAGAAGCTAGTAAATAAATAAAAATGTTTTTCTGACTTCATAGTTTATTATTAAAACACAATGTTATCTTCTATCTATCTATACGTATAAATAAAAAAAAGTCGGGTTAGTAACACCATTTATAACTCATGAACAGCTGGACAGATTTATGTGTTCTTTGATTTGTTGGATTTTTTCCGCCCCAAATAGCAGAATAACTATTAAAAACATGAGTAAATTTCTCGAAAAAAAAGAAGGTAATTCGTATTCTGAAGCGGTACGTAATCGGCGAACTTTGTACTGCATCAACTAGTTTTTTAATAAATTCTGATTTCTTACCAAAATCGAATAAGATTACCTCACAGACAAATAAATAACGCCTCAATAACAACAACAATATCGACTGCAAACATCTGACATCACCCGCGACACTTTTCACCTCTGCCATAACATAGGTCAAAGCTTGAAAATATCGGATTTCTGATTACGTCCTCCGATTGCATGAGCAAACAATGTAACGTTCGTAAAAAAGTAAAAGTCGGAATTTTGTGAAGGAAGGTTACTAAAGGTTTCAGGGAAACACCAGGGTTCCTGAGACACTGTTTGAATAAAGGCGCCGAATTGATGTCTACCCCAGATTACATCGGAACTTAGGATAAGTACTTAATGTAAAACCGATTTTCCGGAAGCGTTTTTAAAACGGGAATGCATTTCTGTGGGACATTCGATTATCGGAGCGTTTTTTATAACTTTTCGAAGACGGAAGAAGATAATGGCTATCATATTAACATTATTAACATTATTTTGTCTATGTGGTTAGGTAATATTCTTACAGTTTTTCTGGTCATGAATGAAGACATTCAGGCGATTTTCTCAAACCGAGTGTTTTTTTTTCTATCTGAACATAACAAAATCGAGCAGCAGCTGTAGGTAGACGTAGCCTAAAGAAACCAGCGCCCTAATTGCGTACCATACTATCAATATCATTAGAATAATTTTAAAGGATATTGCTAATCTATTGCTTCATATGTTCGAAAAATTTGTTAACTACTTAAATGTCTATTAATTGCTCTCAAATTAAGATGTTTATTTTTTATATACTTCTTTGACATGAAATTTTATTATTTGACATTGTAGCTACAGACATCTGTAATTTTTCACTTCTTTATTAGTGGTTGTAATGGCAATCTTATCACTTGCTTTTAGTAGGTTTTTATACATTTTATTATTTACTTTATCCTTTTGATGGATTCTAATTTTGTAAATGTGAGGACTTTGTAGGCCTTTTAGACTTTAGATCTGTAGATGATTTTTTATATTATCAAGTACCTGGTACTTGTTGACAGGCATACGCTATCCTCCCATACCTATTGTAACTTGAAAACATTGTAAAAACCAACTATTTTTAAAAGAGTAACCGTGGAGTTTCTTGCCGGTTCTTCTCCATAGGAAACGACCAATTGGAACCGTGCACCTAGCTTCTGACGTTTCATAAGTGCCCATGTAGGTTTATGTGAAATAAAATATTTTGATTTTGATTTTGCTCAACAGCGTGAATAACGCAATGAATGTTGTTGAACTGTCAAAACGATACCCATTGCTACTGACAGTGTGAATACCGTCCAAAAGCGCGTTGGGTTAATGATATCATCGAAGGCGCGGAACACCAGATCCACCATCACTGCGATGAGGGACGCACGGAACCGGGAATTATGGCAGAAAAAGGGAAGACCTATGCCCAGCAATGGGTGATTCCGGGCTGAAATAATGATGATGATATTGGTAGATGCATTAATTTTCTAATAAAAAAAATCCCAATCAACTTTGAACTTTACATTTTAGCGATAAAGTTGAAAATCTATTAAAGAAATTTTACAGATTATAGGAGCTTTATGTGCTGGCATCTGTACCTTCGTTCCCAAGAAATCACGTCCAAAATTTATTATTTCACTAGTCACTTCCGACAAACACATCGTATATAATAAAATTCAATTCCTCCTGACAGTAACCCATAAACAGTGCCAAAAAACCTTATGCAAAATAGTGTCGGGTTCCGCACTTATCGCTAGACGTTTTTCGTCGCTGTCCGTTTCGCCCAAATTCCGAGCGTGTTTCGTCGACATAAATCCGCGTCCGCATGCGGTTGCCGAGGCATTAGTGCTGTTGTTTCGGCGATTCGTTTTTTCGTGTGTCCACGGCTTAATTTTTCGCATTCGGCCGTTTGATCGTTGAGTAATTAGGGCTGCTGTGATTTGCCGTTACTTCGAATTTCTTTGTGCGATTACTGGGAAATCATTTTGAAGTGTTTCGGTGAGGATCGCTTCAGAGCATCGTGCTATTGAAATTCCAATATCCATCATTATAATTTCATTAAATGATCCTGAAAAAGCTTTTCTCGGAGATTCCACAACTTACCACAATTAAATTTAAACTCACTTGCATTTAACAACTACAAAGGCGTCTGTCTATCTTATCGGGGATCGCCAACATTTCGTGAAAGAGTTATTTCTTACAAATAAAACCCTTCTATCTATCACTTGCAGTCAAACCCAAATTTTTTCTCCTAGTAATAAAAAATCAAGCTTAAATTATTACCCAAAAAAACACAGTAAAACCTATATTATCGATAGCAAATCCATCGTTTACTTTCCAACACCTCCAGTGTGAACCGAACCAAGACAAAGGGCGAGTCATTGGTAATTAACACTTGGCATTTACAGCTATTGTCGCGGCCCTATTTAAACAAAGTTCATATTAACACGACGCCATTTTGAGAGTGAATGTCGATAGTCGGTATTTTACAAGTATGGGTTGTTCGTTTTGGTGGAATATGTTTATAGTAGTAGTCGTGAGTTGTTTCTACCTAGCGTTACCAACCATTAGCAACTAGCCTATAGTGTTCCCACTGTTAAGACACAGGCCTCCTCTCTGTGAGTGCGGGATGGTGGATGTCACATGTCTTCGGATTTTTGGTTCTAATACATATACAATTTGGTTTTCTCACGATGTTTTCATTCAACGGTGAAGTTTAATAACGTTACTCCACACTAGGAATTTCTCCTGTATTGTGGGTGCATTTACAAACATTTACACACATAGGTACACACAACAGCCAGGTCCGCAGTTGAGAGCAGTAGTGATGAAATAAATTACACAAAGTAAAGCGACTTCCTTTGATGGAACCCACGACCTGACGGTCGAAAACAGGGCCGTCACCACTGAGCCACCACTGCTCTTTGCGTTTTTTAGTTGTCTGTTAGGCATAGGTGGTTTCAGATATTATAAGAAAGAGGGAGACTTAAAAATTCCTGAGTTTTTTTTATTGTACTTATTATTAATTCTACGGCTTTGAGAATTCTTGCATCACAAGTATACAGTAAAGTTACTGGACCCAATCATTGGTGCCGATTCTGTTGTTCACCAACTAAAGTAAATTTAATTTTAGTGCATCTTTTTCTTTCTATTTAATTAAGAAAAGGACAGAATCTAAATTTTTGTTTATTCCTGTCAAATTAATCAGCGCATATAGATTTCGATGGACGATTTTAATAATAAGCCACGCGGAGGCACGTGGCAAATAACAGCCACAAAACTTCAAGGTCTATAAAGTTAGCCAACTTAGGACAGGTCTGACAGCCCACGTAATCTGAATTTAAAAATAAAACCCTATTAAAAGCTTTAATTAAAACTTTAACTTTCGACAGTTTAAAACATCAATTATCTCTGTGTCCCGAAACTCGGTAATCCGGGACGGTCCCGAAATAGCCAGTGACCTTTTATATTCATATTCTATAAGAATATAACCTATAAACCCTCTTAATAACCCATATATCATAACGTAATTGATATTTTACATTCAAAATTTCCACAAGAAATTCCTTGGGGTAATATTCACGCAATATGGGGTGCCATTGTACCCCGAATTCTGTGCGAACGGGGCATTTGAAGGCTCCACTTGAGGGTGCTATCCGAGGCACTGAACCAATTCGATATCGTCGACCTTGTGATTATTACTTTTTGTTTTAGAATAAAATTGTAAACGCGAATTGGGAGCGAGTTTTTAACCCGTTTACCTAACTCTTTAATTGTAATGGTGATATTTTATAGAAAATACAAAGTTTATATAGTAATAATGCATTTTTTAAGCTGATTGTTGCTTACTGCATGTAGGCAGCTACCAAAATAATGTTACGAAATCTTTTTCTAAATTCAAGTTCTGATATGATAAATACAACTCTTTTCAGTATCAAATTAAAGAAAGAAATACTAAATTCTTTAGTACAAGAGCTAGTCTTCAAGACTCAGTAACTATCTTACGTCTAACCTAATAACAAAATACCAAACTACCGTACGTGCACCAATCGTAGGGAAATGCCAAAAGCCAGTTACAAAATGCCAAACGCTAGACACAGGGGCAAACATTTGTTCGTTCCCATACCTCTTTTGTTGCCCATTGTCGAAGGTGGCAAGGCTGACTCGGCAATTTTCTTTATTCAATCAGGGAATACCTCCTTTATACCTACAATGGGCGCTTTTGAATAGTTTGCGTTGCGTAATTCGTGTTTTCATAGTAATTGGGGTAAAGTTCGCGTTTGTTTAGCTGAAGCTGATTATAATGTTGAAAGAGTGTTTGAGGAATAGGCATTTTCAGTTTATTTTCATCGTAGCGTGGGTCTGCCAGTTTGATGACAAACACAAAAAGAGAATAAGAGCAACAATAATACTGAATGAAACCGACAGTATTCATAAGCTTCATAATCAGCCTATAATGTTCCCACTGCTGGAACACAGACCTATAAGATTAGATATTCATAAGTTTGTCATATTATTATTATCCACGATAAAGGAACTGACCTGAGATCTGACATCATATTGAACCTGAACATTTGTAGTGTACTACAATTCTTGCAAATAAATTTCACTTTTGCAAGCGTAGCACACGCTTTTTTCAAGATCAAAACATTACTGTTGCTTGCTGTGTAAGAAATACACATTTTCATTCTTTTCTTTTAGAAATTCATACTGCAAGTTCAGAAATATCGCTGGCACACATGAATCCATCGCTAACACTTAAGAACATAGAAACTGCTTCGCTAGACAAAACCCTTATCGGACCAATCCATCGAACTTAACACAGTATAACTAAATAGCTTATTTACGCGTCAAAACATAGTTTTATGATCCCTTTTACGATCCGATTTACTTACAAATCGGAACAGTTTATGGTTTATAAAACGGGACGCGGAAAATACTGTTTCAAGAGGGTTCGGGCCTTACTGTGTTTTAAGGGTTTTATTTGAATGCTGATCTGTAAGAAAAGTATTTTCTTATCATTATTAATCCCAACGCTTTCCCTACTTAGTTGACGAAAACATCTTCGAGTCATTCATTGAAAGAAATGTTGATGAAATAGCTGTTCAAGTCTATGATCTATGTTGTATTCAATCAATCAAATTGACACTAGCTGTTACCGGGTGACGAGACTACAACAATTATATATTAGTGGGCATTATTTGAGGTGGCCATCGTTAAATTTTATCAACGTTGGACTTTATATGACCATGCCATGAAATTCATGTTTCCCTAATTACTAAATTGATTCATGAATGCAATAGATATTGACATCGCCATAATTGATACTGACGTTCTTGATAAATGATTACTTCGATGTGATTTATGTTTGCAACCCCATCTCCCCGACTAGTTCGATTAATTTCAAATTGAGAAGACACGATATATAACATTGCTAAAACCTTCGACAGAGTATAAAGTTACTTTACTTTGTAAAAAAAAAGAAAAGAAAATCGTATTTTATTCACTCGTTTTAGGTAACATTAGTAATAAAATAAGCTAACCATATTTCGTAAATAAATAGCTGTAGAAAATTCAAAAAGAAAAAATATACCCGTCACAAAATGCTAAAGGAAAGGTGGAGAGGCAAAAGAGCTTTTATGGAGCAACTTCGGCGTACTGTGTCACTAGGTATATTTGGGGTACGGAATCAGTGCCGCGGTGCACGGTTGAATTACGGGTCGAATGGGTTTTGTAGGGTTAAATTAGACTTTGGGCACGATTTTTTCGGTATCAACTGGAAGTTTAGGAGTAGGAGATTTTTGAAGTGAATACGAAAATTCCAGCTCAAAGAAATGGGAAATTTTGATCTGTATGTGAAAAATCGAGGACAGAATGTTGTCGTCAAGTTCAGTAGTCATCTGAGTTACTTTGAGTTGATTGAAAATAGCTCTATTACAGATTTCTCAAGATTTTATTATATTACTATCGTGCACTAAAGACTAAACAGCAAGTAATTTGTATTGATTTTACGACTTCTAATACGGTTAGCCACATCACTCATCATCATTATCATCTGCCTAGCCTTTTCTTAACTATCTTGAGGTCGGCTTCCGGTCTCACCGGATGCAGCTGAATACCAGTATTTTACATGAAGCGACTACCTATCTGACGTCCACAACCCAGTTACTAGATATCCACATCATTATTACGATGAAATCATGCAGTGGTGCGAAATGATTACGCCATTTTATGCGTGACTGCTGCTAACCTATATGCGTAGATAACCCTCGTTATAAATCCCTCTCCCCTTAGAACACCCTCGTAAGGGGACCACACACACGACACACAAATGTACTAACATTAGCATCTTTGAATCTCCTGTTACTAGTTACGGAAATAGGGGTAAAGGGAATCATTTTCTAGTCTTTTGTGTAGGTAGTCATTTTAGTGAATGACATTTTTTCACTGAATTAGCCAACTAGTTCACCAACGAATTCAAAAAGAGACAAAATTATCAGTTTGTGTCCTATGGGCATCTCGTAGTTGACCTTTAGAGGTCGTGACTACTTAACCGGAATATCCTGTGGCTGCCTTAAGTGAAACTCAAAGCCTCCAGCCAGGGGCATAAAACTAACTACATTATGCTAAGCGACTACGCACTAAGGGCACCCCCTGTGGGGTACGAACCTCGACTTAGGGCGTGGAGAGGGCAGCAAGAAGGGACAGGCTGGATCACAAAAAAATTATCAGACAGCAGATAGAGATAGATAGATTAGAGGAGAGGACCAGTGTATTTATAACTATAATCTTTAACACTTCTTGCAGTTGGTAAAATATATTTTCTTGAGATTTAAAAAAAATTATATACATCGGCCAAGCGTTAGCACGTTATCACGTTTTTTACAGTTTGCAATAAAAAAAGATATCATAAAATGAAACCTGCTCAAAAATTTCCAGTTACGGAAAGATATAAGATAAACCGACCCCGTGAAAACTGCAACCGCATAAGAAATACGCGAAAAAAACCGTCTAGAGCAAAACATCGTACGACAAACACGGTCTCCAACAACGATCTCCGCAGATATGCAAAACACAGTCCTTTGTAACATGATCTTATTGTGTTCGCGAATCCCGTCGCCACACTGAATACGAAACGACTTATGTCGATTTAGAAATTTATTAGAATACCACGAGGTTTTGTCATGCGAAACGCGAGTTGCCGACGTGCACCAAGGAGTTATTGTTGCATTATGGGTTGCATTCTGAGCTATTGTGGACAACATGGTAGGGAGGTTGATGGATATGAAAAGCTGGCATGGTTAGAGGTGGATTTTAATTGTACCTTGTATGAGAGAACTTGCATAAGTTATGGTATGAGTGTCAGGTTGATTGTCAATGATCTGCGTCTTTCATTAAAGTAGGTGTTATTGTTCATTTATATATATTCAAACCACTGATGAAGCCTATTCAGATTTCATAAAACTCGTAACTTCCAATGCAGAACAGCGATTGGCATGACAATAGCCATGCATTACAGGCTTCTCATTTTTCATATTCTTGAAGTGTGTAGATATTGACAATGTAAAATCAGCACCTACCTGAAGTAGATAGTTCCTTAGATACAACAATTTATCAAGCAAAACTAAAATATTGTTCTGCCTTTTCTTTTTGATAAGCCTTCCATTTAACAGTTTATCCCTAAAGTCGATATGAATATTTGAATAAGTAACTTTACCTTTTTGACGACATCATCAGTGTTAAGGACTACACATAGAAGAGATTACATAGAAGAAATCTAACCCATTTCTTATATACCATCCCAGACTATACATAATTTACCCAACGAACATACCCTCTGTCCTTCCTAACACTTCCAAAATGAATGGGTGCTACCCCAAATAACAGGGTATGGGAACCGCAGACCAGATAGCGATTCCCATGTCAATCCCGCGGACCTCAGCGTGACAATGACAAGTCGAAGATTGCAGCGCTTGCAAATCCCTGGGGCAGAGCACAGAAATTGATCGGAGTTATTTGCTAACGTTCGGACTGCCACGGCGAGACGATTCATCTTGGATGTGGGTTAAGATGGGAGGGAATGGCGTTGAATGGAGTCTATGGTTTCAAATTTAGTGGTATTTAAGATACTGTTCATTAATTAAGACAGATTAAAAACATATCAAATTAGTTAGTGGTGATGTTTAATTGGTTTTTGGGTGTTATCTCCGAATGTGGAATTTGTTTCGTTCCACCAAAACAAAAATGTCAGTGATAAACGTAAATAAAAAAAAAAATATAATATTAAGGCAAAGTGCAAAAAACAGAAGAAAGAAGATGAAGAGGAAGAATCCTGTAGAAGATGGCGGGACGAGGTGGAAAAACAAACGCCCAATGGTCTCCTGGACCGAAAGAGCTGGAAGTCATGGGGAGAGGCATTTGGCCAGCAGTGGGATGATGCAGGCTAACAGAAACAGTAAAGTGCAAAAACGTCCATGTGTTATGTAATTACAGAAATTGTCAATGCTGGCAGACGAATAGTAATTTCTACACGATATTTTGTGCTTCACATTATTTTCATACAAGCAATTAGGCAGATCACTCTAATATTTTAAAGGCGAAAGTTTGTGAGTGTGTGTGTGTGTTTATATGTTTGTTACTTCTTCACGCTCAAACGGCTCGACCAACTTTGATAAAATTTTGTATCGAGGTAGCTGACACCCTGTATTAACATATAGGCTACTTCTATCCCGGTATTCCCACGGGATCGATACTTACGCGGGCGAAACCGCGGCGCGCTGCTAATTATTGAATACAATGCTGTGCAATATGACCTTTCATCATCATCATTGACTTTTGTGGCATGCTTCTCTGGTCCTGACCCTACAACCCTTAGCATTTGTCTCTCACATCTTGGACCATAAATCCTGCCAATTGCGTATTATTCACAAAACGTGCCACATAATAATGTCTACGATGAAAATCTATAGGTAACTAAAGGAAGCAAAGGTCTCTGTAAGAGTGAGTGGGCCATAATCCACCACGCGGGCCCAGTGCGGGTTGGTGGATGTCACGATATTCTCATTCACCGTTTTGAGAGCAGTGGTGATGAAATAATTTACATAAAGAAAAGTGCCTGCTTGTGTTCAAGGCCACGATTTATAACATGTAACGTGTTGGTAAGTCGCGGCCGCTATCACTGGGCGACCACTGCTCGGCAGTTTACAAAAGCCCTTTTTGAACACCGCTTTACGATTTTTATACACCACATGTACCAATGCCAAGTTTTCAATATCTAAAACGTTTTGAAGTTAATCTACTGACTGGTTCAGGAAAATCTCACAAGAAAACTCAGACTGAACTGGAGACAGCATTTTGTCACAGGGCTTTTTCTCCGCCAAGATTCATTTCAATTTCAGCCAGTAACGTTTGAAACTTTTGAAAGTAAATTCGTTCCTGTAAAAACCAAATCTCATCCAGCCTCCATCACAGCTAAAAAAAAAAATGCAAAACCCACGAAAAACCCATTAGCAGTTTTAACGAAATTCAAACTAAAAAACGCCTACGGCATCACCCTTTATAAAAGCAAGGGGTGTTTTTAAATGTTCTATTAAGCGACGTAGCTATACGAAGCTAGGAGAGACTTGAGACTTGAAACGTCAATTTTACGGAAGATTTCGCATAATACAGCCGCTGTGCCGCTTGATACATGCTTGCAGCTTCGAGTTCGCTCGCATCTGGGTTATTGTTTTCGCTGAATTGTACTGATAGTTATGCTGAATAGTTCAAACGTACGAGCGTTGAGTGAATTATTCCTTGTGTGACAAGATGCATAGACTTATAGCTATTATAAGTCTGAAATCGCCAAGCCCTTTTGAACAAGGGTGGTGATCAATGCTCGTGGCTTCTCTGTATGAGAAGAGGCATTTAGCCTGCAGTGGGCGGCTTCGCCTTATTAGTATGGATATAGTATATAGTATGGATGCATGCTATATTCGTCGATTTTATTTTTATTTAGTTACAGACAATCAAACGGGAGGCAATAAACCAATACGACAGAATACGACTTGTATTAAAAAGCAAGATATCAAATACGAAGAACTTAAATCTGACTGAAAATCAGCGTCAGGTGGTGACCTTGTATTGTCGTCTAACATTATGCTGAGCTGAGGCCCTTTTGGCCCATTACAAGCATTATTTTGTGTTGTTTTAATATGTTTTTTGTTGCTGTAATGCCTTAGTTAATACTTTTTTCCTTTATTTCTTTTCTTTATTTATTTTCCTTTTATTACCTTTCAGAAATTGACCTCGCTATATCGCAAAACTAATCCTCATTCAAATAACATCAACATAAAAAAATACCAGTTTAAAAAAGCCTTCATCCCAACAGACAAATAAGGCTATCATACAGTTATCGTAGTATATTCGTAAAGCGCTTCCACGCTGGCGTTTAAATGCTAAAAGATTTTATATCTAGCGCGAAAAATTGGAGTAAATTGCCGCCACTGGATAAGATGGGATGTTTTTTTATTTCTTTTTTTTTTAGACTGCCGTACGGCTGTGTAAGGGTGTCTGGGGAATTTTAGAAAAGGATCAAGTGTTTTTTTTTTTCTGTTTTTGTTTTGTGCATGTATGCAAATTTTTGGGTGTAGACTCGGGCCGGACTGTGGGGGCTGTGCAGATTATTTCAACAGGAACATGAGTAAGGCTTTGGTTTGTTCACTGGGTTGGTTCAGTTACTCAAGCATGTAATGTGTAATTTTGAATAGTAAAAAATAGTTGATTATATTGTTACGGCTTTGGGTTACTTTTAATACATGTCCAGTTCAGATTCTATACCTATTACGTATATTTTATCTTTTTTTTGTTACTAACTTTCTATTCTGTTCTTAAATTATGATTTTCAACAAACCCCAAATAACAAATTCGTATTTAGTAGAAAATATTCAAAATGCCGTCAAATAGTGGTGGTTGGGCACTGCGTCGCCGACTAACCTAATATTACCTCTATCCGTCTTGCGGGACTCTCTGATTGGTCGGAGAGATAGGCATTTTATAGAGTGCCTCTCCAATTCATGTGGCACCTACATTCTTCACGTTGTCTCTAGGGGAGATACATATTCTACATATTACTTATAGTCTTGATAAACGTGTATCTCTTGTTTCATTTAAATAGAGTCTTGCCGTGACTGACTGACAAAATGCAATACACGGAAAATAAAATACCAATAATTCGTTTACGCAGCTGTAGTAAAGTATGGCCTTTAAGCTATGTTGTCCCACAGATGGGCAAACCTGTCCTCCATACTTTTCGTTTTATTTAGGTATGTTTTGCATTCTACGGCCAATTGGCCAGGACCGAGTCTAAATCGTTACGCCAGCGTTTCTTCGATTATACTAATACTCGTAAATCAAAAATATTTACTTAAAAAATAAAGTAGTGGTTACTTAAATAACCAAGAACTAGTAGAGGAAAGCGAGAAAAGAAAAACAAAAAATAATTCTACTTTGTTTATTTTATTTAAATCACAACCACTTCGTAAGCCTATCACCAAAATGACCCATACCTATTCTCATACAAAATCACCACCACACACAGATAACGTTACCTAATCCCCACGAACGTGTAAACAACTTGAACGCACCTAGATAAAAGAAAACACAGTGAGCAAGATTAATTAACGTTATAGCCAAGTTATTAGGGCTCGCCTAGCCGACATTTTATCATAAAAGATATAATCCTGTGTGGTAATCCCTCTCGCCGCTTCACAGATAGCGATACCATACGATATATATATGCTGACAATGATACAGGGCTATGAAACATTTTGGGCTAGAAGTGAGTTGGTAAAAAGTACCTATTTAGAAGCCAGCGATCTACCACGGATTTTAGATAGAATATTACACGATTGACCAGACCACTCTATAATTAAAGAAGAAATATTCTAAGATTGCATTCTTCTAAATAATCTTCTTCATCGTAAAATAAATCAGATGTAGAATTCTAAATCTACCAAAATTTCACAGGAAACGTCTGGCGACATCGTGGCAGACGAGCTAGTCGCCTACAGAAGCTTGGTCCACACTAGCTTAAGGCAGAGAAGAGTGGAAAGGAGAACGAGAGCTCTTTGCACTGTAGTCGGACAACCTAAGAAAAATAAATAAATAATAAAATTCTAACCATTAACTTTTACAAATCGAACAGATTCATTTTAAACCACAGTTGATATACAAGTTGAAAGAGCTACAGTTGTTCATGAATCATTTTACATAATAATAAATAATAAATTTATCATCGATATTTTTCCATTACTGCATACAAAACGATTACATTGTTCCTCCCCAAACTTCAACAAACTCACTGAGACACGTCTGTCCCGCTCTCAAACAACAGCCACTTCGCACGTTCCTCCGCCCGGCACAGACACATCTAGCAAACAGCATTTAAATCCACGCGGGCCCCTATCAAACGCTCGTTTTCACAAAGTATATACTCCAAGTATATCTGGAATGGTTGCGAACACCGAACCGAACGGTTTTCGGAACACTCTTTCCCTATTTCCACGGAATAAAAAGGAGTCAAAGAGAACTTCATGACTTTTGTTATACCGTATAGCTTTTTAAATCGGAAAACGCGGCGAGGCAAATTTTATAAAATCTTTTGTTGGCAATCACCTCTTGTAAGTGTCGTATTGACTGTGTAATGAATGTGTGTATTTTTAGGGACATTTTTGGGATGTTTGGGTGAGGCAGATGATGAAATATCTAAAATTAATGTCAATGAAGATACGAAATAATAAAGAAAATACGTTTATTTACGGCAAACATGACCAAAAACACAAAAAGAACAAGTTGGAGGAAAAAAAATCCTAGTAAAACAACAATCGCTCAGCATAATGCTACGATTCTATACGAGACATAGCCCCACCGCTGAACAGCCGGCGTTAACGTGATAACGTCAACCGGTGCAGTATATGATACGATATCAATAGCACAACTAAGAAAGACTAAGATAATGAAAAGAAGAAAAAGATTGGTCAAGACTTTTCAGTTTTGACTCTGAGAGATGTGAGCAACACAACAATGATGCGAAGGACTCCTCAAAAAGGGGTATAGATAACCTACGAGTGTAGTCAAAGTAAATAAAGATTACAGCATAACCCTGGTAGGATTTGTTAAAGTACCGTCACATAACCCATTCATAAAGTTAATTTTCATTTCAGTGTCGTTAAAGCTTTGTTCTTCAATCCCTGTTCAGACTACAGGGCTTCTGATTTAAAAGAGGGCTTTATGTTCCAGTGAACTCATGTATTAAACTAAGTTGGACCGCTTATATTGAACTCATCATCATCATTCATGTAAAAAATTATGCATGTGAGAACGATGCAGAACGTTAAAAGCATCTGTAATGAAAAGAAAAAAAAGCAATTCAAAAATTAAATTAAATTAAAATAAGCCATGGCGGCAAAGAGATGACCAGTCCCTACTGACGGCGCCCGTTCACGAACATGACGTATAGACTAGCACCATTCAGCTCAACCATTTTGAAGGGAGCAAAATGATCCAACACATGCGCCGCCATCAGCGAGACATTTGAGTGAGCATGACAATCCCTCAGCCGCCAGGGCATCTTTATAGTATGTACAGATTACTCACACACGCAGCTATTTATGTTCGGGAAACTTACAGCTACGAGTAATTTAAACGGTGCTCAGTATCAGCAGTTTTTATGTTTCAAAACCGCAAACTCTTGATATGCAGAACTGTGTGTGGTGAAAAGATAGTGTGTTAGTCTACATATTATTATCCACGCAAAAGTAAAAAGCACTTCGCTCTTTCATAAACATTATGCACGTATTTATAAATAAAATTTCTGAGATTGTACCGAAACCAACTGTATCTGTTGGTATTTTATTTGTATCCCCTTTCAATGTCTATCTATCAGTGCTCCCAAAAGCACAGTTTCAGCTAAAATACAGCTGTGTTGTGTACGAGTACTTAGTAAAGGATTACTTTCTTCGCGAGGGCGAGAGATGTGACCTTGAGCTTGCCCTTAGACGCAATGCAGGTTCTATACGTGGTGAAAAGTTAGTGGGGTCATTTGTGAAAGAATTAGGTTTAGTCTATTAGGTCTAATAATTATTGAGATCTAAGTTTGAGAAGGTTATTCATTTAATCATAAAAGTCACACGCTTTTTTTCGTGAGGGTTCAAATAGAAGACAGTTTTTGTGTTTGTCTTTCTTTTGGCAATAGTTGTTTTGTGTTTGCCTGACCTGTTATTTAATAAAAAAATGAGAGTGTATTTTGTCTTGTCTCGGTAAACAAGGAACGTGAAAAATAATGAGTTAGTGTGACAGATGAACGTTTAGGCTACGTACGCACTGACTTAACATCCTTCGATATACGCTAGGCGAATAGCGAAGGCGACAAGCGTGCAGTGCGGCTGGTTGCGAAAATTCTAGAGAGTTCGCTACGTTTCAATTCGCTACTCGTAAGGTGACTCACAAGACTGTAGGCCCTAAGCAAACCACCTATCAGTGCGCACGTAGCCTTAAAGTTTTTAATCTAATTAATTGAAAGAACACTTCAATGAACCATCACAATACATTTTCACTTAAAATGCATTTTTACAATACATTTTTACTTAAAAACTCCAGATAACTTGATTAACCAACCTCCTTCTAGATTTACAAGCAAGGTTGAACCGTGCGTCTGCAGTAATCAAGTCAAGGGAATCAAATTATAGACTCGGTAGGTAATATAACTTTGATTACAGAGGTCCGACACAAATATATGGTTGCGTTAGGAATAATTGTCCTTAATTGTGTAACTTTAGTGTCTCACTAATGAGGGTTAGGATACTAGTCGACCTTGGTAAGCTTTGAAGATAAATTTGAAGTAGGTAACATAGATTTTGTTCTAGCATACTATCTAGTCGTGTAAGTGAAATATAATAATAATAATAATTCTTTATTTCAGATAACTTAGATCCAAAGCGTTAGTAATTACAATAATGACTTAAGACTATTGTTAGTAAAATGACACAGTATTGGTGATTCTTATTTATTGATCACAGTCCTTACCATTTTCTTAAAAACTGGAGAGGTAATATCCTCCCCTACTATTTTGAGGATGCTGTTGCCAGTTTCTCGCACTCTGCTTAGTAGAGATGCAGTTTTTTTGCGAATCACCTCATGAAAACCATCGGTTCGACTCTGCACAAACATCTCAGAAGCACTACAGAAGCGAGGCCTTCGCAACAGCATCCTAAAAATATTATTATACTGGACGCGCAGCGCGTCCATCGCTCTTTTGGCATACGCGACCCACAGGCTTCCCGTGTAGAAACTTTGGCAGTATGCTTTAAAAAGGGTGATTTTGACATCTACACTACATCGGGAGAACCTGCGTGCCAGCATATTACCTCGGACCGATAGCGCCCTGCGCTCCCTTTCAATGTCTACATTGTCCTTAAGGTCGGCGGTGAGGAAATGCCCGAGGTACTTGAAAGAATCTACCTTACTTAGTTTCGAGCCACTGAACATAATGTCAGGTATAATTTCAGGGCATTTACCGCCGGCCCTAAAGACCATGTATTTACATTTCATCACATTATATAACAGTCCGTGTCTAACCGCATAAACCTCACAACGCTTCAGTAGCTCCCCTATAGACCGTACAGAAGGGCCCAACAGCACCATATCGTCTGCATAGCTTATGTTATTTACACTAACACCGCCCACCCTGCATCCGACATGCATGCTGCTGAGCTCCACTAGTAAGTCATTTACATACAGGTTGAAAAGCCGCGGGGACGTCAACCCCCCCTGTCTCACACCGCACTCCAACCTGTATGAGTTTGAGAGTGTATTGGACCATTTGACATGGTTTAATTGGTTAGCATACCAGTACTTCAGGATGTCTACCACTTCCGTCGGTACGTTCCTGTCCCTCAGCTTTCTCCAAAGCATATCATACGACACAAGGTCAAATGCCCTGGAGAGGTCAAGGAAACAGGCGTAAACCGGCGTTTTCCTATCTGTGTAATATTGAACAGTGTACTTAAGACTGAGGATGGCACTCTCTGTTGACAAACTGCGTTGGAAACCGAATTGTGAATCGCACAGGGTAATACAACTCTCCAAGTAAGTATCGAGTACACTGTCCAACACCTTTGCAGCCGTGGTCGCCAGAGATATAGGTCGGTAGTTTCCCCTGTCCGCGATGTCTCCCGTCCTGTTCTTAATTATAGGTACTACGATTGTGTTCATCATATCAGATGGTAAATATGAATGCCTAATGCACAGTGTATAAAACATGGCCAGTACCCTCGGCAGGTGAAACCCCGCAAACTTAAAATGTTCAATACTGAGACCATCGTGTCCGGGAGATTTGCCCCTGCTCATGTGCATAATAGTCTCTTTTACTTTTTTGGCTGACAAACATATTTGTGCCTCTTCTCCCCGACACGTGGACTCTTTCTCCGTCAAAGACACAGAAATGCCAAGCGGTGACTTTACTCTAAAATGCTCCATGAACATATTTGCAATGTCCCCTGGGTTGCTTTTTCCATCCACACTCACAGGGAGGCTAGGCTTCGCCTCCAACTTTCCTGTGGACTTCCAGAATTTAGCAAAGTTTTTTGAAGCTCTTTGTTGCGTTATTATGTCCATTTTAATTTGCGTTTGATTATCCTGGCACCACTTTAGACGACTCTTAAAAATCTTACGTGCATCTCGCATTCTTTCATAAACGTTACCAGAACTCGGTTTATTATGAAATATCCAATTTAGGAATTGAAGCTTTGCCTTACTGTGAGCGTCTTTAACGTGCCTGTTCCACCCGCACAATCTTTTACGATTCACAACACTATGACTCACAGACTCACACGACAGCGTGGCAGCATCAGTCAAACTCTCAATAATTCTACAATATAACTTGTCCAATACATGTCTATGCTCAGCCATGCTACAGGAACCAAAGCTGCAATTCGAAAACTGCATTGGAAAATCTATTTCACGTAACTTGTCGTTGCAAATTTCATGATACTTATTTATTTGCGTTTCGTTTCTCACACCCCAGATAACTTGACTCCGCGTTTTGTTTTCCAATTGCAGCTTCTGCTTAACCACACCCAAGTTACAAGTCATATAAAGTGGCACGTGATCCGAAACAAACACATCTTCATATACACCTACATTGACAATCGTTTGCCAAGCAGATAGGGAGACCACACAGTGGTCCAACCATCTCCTACACCCATGAGCGTCACTTACAAAAGTATGACAATTACAATTTAATCCTATCTTTTCTATATCTGCACAGATCCAATCCTGATCATTGCAAAAATTCATTAATTCATTGTAAAATAGTTCGTGTGGATGTGCGTTAAAGTCACCCAACATAAAAATACTTTCTACATCCATGCTCGCTACAATAGCACTGATTTCTCCTAATACCTCTGCAAAAATGGGTAGGTTTTCTATTGAATTGGTAGGCATGTAAACAGAGAAAATAACAATAGATCGACTCCCTGTACTGGCTCTTATGGCACATAAGCGACAACTCTCACAATTTATAACAGAAACTGATTCAAAGATGCCCCTCCTCCAAAGGATGGCCACCCCCCCATACGGTCTCCCAACCATTAAGCCCGCTGAAGTATCAACGGCGGACTTACCTGTGTATTCAAACTTACTGTTAATAGATCCAAGGTATGAAACGTCATGGGGAAGCAGCCATGTCTCCTGTAAAGCCACCAAATCCGACGATTCACAGAGCAGTCGAACATCGTCAACTGAACGCTTAATCGACTTACAATTAAAAGTAGTAAATTTACTGTAATTATCAGTACCCATATTTATGCATTTTTAACGTTCGGACTTGACGGCTCCTGTAGAGGCACAGAACGCATAAAGCGTCTAAACGTTATTCCATCTGGCCAAAAACCGTCATTCATAAACAAATATTTTAAAAGCGTTGTAACTCTTATTTATTTTCATATTTATTCTTTTAAGCGCAACAGTTATCTGCGTTTTACTTTTAATATAGCTTATAATGTCTTCTTCACTTGTATTTATACTGACATTCGAGATATATAGCGGTATATCAATATCTGCCGCCCGGAATTTAACGTCAGGTGTAGTAAACGCACAACCTTTCTGTCCAAGTAGTTTAAAACGTTGTTTATGTGATTTACCACGCACTAACGTCCACTCAGAATCACCCTTTGGTACCATTGGTTTACACTTTAGGCTCGAAACGATTTCACTCGCACGGCCCGTTTCTAACGACACTTCATTCAAGTTAGACTTAGACACAATAAAAATAGAAAAAATAGAAATAGTATTGAACATTTCTTTTCCATACTTGGGTTTATAGTTTTCATGTTTGTGACTACCGAGATGACAACTAATAGTGAAGCATAGACGACCCCAAATATTTTGGGTTATGGGCAGGAGAACAGATGATGTTTTGGGTTTTCTGTAGAACATAAAAGGGGGGGGCTTGTGGCTAAGTAATAACAGCCGCACGGGTGCAATGTATGCCGCGGTAGTTCCGTGGATGGGTGACCATCTTGACATACCAAGACCTCTCCGTGCCTCGAAAAGCACGTTAAGCTGTTGGTCCCGGCTGTCATTGGTGGATCTTTGACAGTCGTTACGGGTCGTCAGAAGCCCGAAAGTCTGACAAACAGTCTTACCAAGGGATATCGTATTACCCAGTAACTGGGTTGTGGAGGTCAGATAGAAATCATCCGGTCTCGCCCTAATATTCGATTTATCTTTAAAAAAACTATGAGACCTCGTTTAAAACCAAGGTATAATCAATCTCTATCATAAAATATTTTAGTTATAGAACCTAATGTATGCAAAATATCGCTCGTCTGTAAAACCGGCAAGCGATTAAGCGCTTAATCAACCAGTTGATGAGGCACTTACTTTAAAATCGATCCTCTTATCTGCACTAATAAGTTCTCCATCATCTGTGCCATAACATACAAAAAGTAGCGGTGAGCAAAATTTTTGAGTTGAATTAACTTTTATTATTTCAGGATTACTTTTTCGCTCTATACCTATAATATGGTGTCTCTAATAAATGTCTAAAATATAAGTACTTACACGAATAGCATGAGTACCGCTTAGAAAAAATTAATTAAGGAAAGACAAAATTACATATGAGGAAAATAAATAATAAATGTCAAAACACGTCGTAGAGAAGAGGTAGATGTGGTCATGGTACGCGTGCTTGATTAGAGTCATGTTAACGTGTGTTCATTTTTTACTCGACTACGGCGAAGCAAAAAGGAGGGTTATGATTTTGACCGATATGTATGTTCATCTGTTCCCTAATAACTTCAAAAGTACTTATACATAATAATTTCACAAATGAGGTATCGTTAGAAGCGTCTTGACCGTCCGCTGGTTATAAGCTATGTGACGTTACACTAAATTTAATATGGCGCCCTCTAGAGGACATAAAGTAATGAATTTAAAAATAAATATAATGGGATGGTGGCTTGTGGGGTATTAAATGAAAGGGCTTAATTAGCACATTTCAAAATTTTAAATATGACTGAAATAAGCCCCAAAATAATTGAATAAAAAAAAGTTTAAAAACAAGAATGTACCTTCCCGTGGTCGCATGCTACTATAGCTTATATGTATGTTAGTACAGCGGCATGCGACCACGGGAAGGTACTTTATTGTTTCATCCTTTTCAGTAGTCGGGTCTAGGTTTTTAAACTTTTTTTTTTAATGTGTTGGTATTGATACAAACATTTGGCGAAAACCGATAATATAGTACTAACTTAAAAAAAAAACCTACGCACACAGGTAGGTAAGTCCATTATTTTCTATAAGCATGACCAAGTCCATCATTCTTTTAGCACAACAAAGAACTTACTCCATGCAAACCAGCTATTTCTCAAAAGCGATTAACTAGTTTATCGGTACCACCTGACGAGATAATTTAGTTAATATCGATCGCCTGGGGATTAGCTGACGACAAATTGTCCAATCAGCGGACAGGTAATTGATTTCAAGCACCTAATATCGGACGCTAAGCTTTTGTTAAGGCTACGTAAGTCTAAACTTAGCTTAAAATGTTAGCCTTTAAAATAGAAGGTGGAACGTGCTGACATGTTTTATACAGTGTATTAGGGGGTTTATCTTTTAAAGGTGAGCTGAGATTTAGAGGAAACTGTGTACGCTGAAAATATAGGTATACTATACTATTGTACGTCGTAGATACTAACGTCTTATTGCTTACGTAAAGTATTGCGACGGGTAATAACCTACCTACTTATTCATTTTGAACCAAGACTCAGCTGTTTCATGGATAACTACGTTTTGATTTTTCTTTATTTTGTAGGTCGTTGGTTCGAACCCAGACGGTCGCTTTACTTTGTGTAAATTATTTCATCACCATTTCTCTCCAAACGGTGAAGGAAAACATCGTGAGGCAACCGGCATGTCCTAGAACCAAAAAAATTCAAAGACATTTGCCATCTACCAACCCGCACTGAGCCTGCGTGGTAGATTACGTCCCACGCCCTCTCACAGAGAGGAGGCCTGTGTCCCAGCAGTGGGAACATTATAGGCTGATTATGTATTGTGTGTTATTATGTCATTATTCAGGCTTGATCCACAGCAAAAGTGGATCTTATTCACGAGTAATTAAACTGTTTTTATTAAACCTTATAATATACCTGTGTATTAGGGTGGTATGTATTAGGGTAGGTACCTACAAACGTGATAGCGTGCAACTAAATTAACTAATTCAGACCAGTTAATGATCGTAGGATATAAAAGTGAACTTTTCTCTGTAAACCAGGTAACCAGGGGTTTATGTCCAGTTTAATGTTCATGTTGCAATTTTGTAACACACCTGTGACTACTTGGTATAGATTTATATTTTTGTACGCATCATTAAAGCAATCCAATTTAGAAGCTCAACATAATCAGCCTATAATGTTCCCAATGCTGGGACACACGCCTTCTCTCTGTGAGAGGGAGTAGGCCGTAATCCACCACGCGTGCCCAGTGCGGGTTGGTAGACGTCACATGTCTTCGAATTTTTGGTTCTAGGACATGCCGGTTTCCCATCGATTAGGTTAAGCTACGTCTGTCCATAGGTGACCATCTTTACATACCGAAACCCCTCCGTGCCTCGGAAAGCACGTTAAACCGTTGATCCCGGCTGTCATTCGTGGATCTTTGACAGTCATTACGGGTAGTCGGAAGCCCGAAAGTCTGACAACCAGTCTTACCAAGGGGTATCGTACTCGTATTTACCCAGTACCTAACTGGGTTGTGGAGGTCAGATAGACTGTCGCTCCGTATAGAAAAATGGAATTCAGCTGAATCCGGTTAGACTGGAAGCCGACCCCAACATAGTTGGGAAAAGACTAGGCAGATGATTATTTATGTATCTATTACAGTCAGACTCAGGCTTTCTTTCCACTGGGGTAGCCAGAAACTTACGGTCTGTTAACTGTAAACTGTTACGGTCCTTACTCCTTTCGCTTCGTCAATTTAATTATAACTATATTGTTCAATGTTTAACTTTCTGCTCCAGTTTAAACAGCGAGTAAAAGGCACTCTTTGGTTTTTAATACTTTAATGGATATCACATTCGGAGCATTATGAATAGAAGTCATATATTACAATGCAGCCACATTTCATTTCCTTCCAATTGAAAAGAAAATTGTAGCTGCGAGAGTAAAATTCCAGTTCTTTTGTCACCCATATGTGATTGTGACAAAGTGTTATTAAATCAAGTTTTGTTCAAGAACTAAATTAAAATTCAATTTTATTTATTTGTACAACATAAATGTACAATGTGGGACATTAATAAAATATAAACAATATTGTGTCACTATGTGCTGCCTTGCAAAGCGAACTTATAGGTAAATGTTCCTACACAATAATAGATATCAAAATAGAGTACGCCATGTCATAAGTTTTAGTTTCGAACTTACAAGCGTTTACGCCGTAAGCATTTCATACAAACTTTCAAGCCCTTGTTTTTCGAAATGAATGAACAGATTTTAATGAAACTTCATACGCTTAAGCAGGATACAAAGGTCTAACAAGTTACTTAAGAACATTTTCGAAATGTCTTATTTAAAAAAAGATAACTGGAAATCTGTTTCTGTAGAAACTTTGAAATCGGTCTAATTTGGCTGTAACACTATTTATCTTTTTAGACCTTTGTATCCTGCTTATGCGTATGAAGTTTCATTAAAATCGGTTCATTCATTTCGAAAAACAAGGGCTTCATATTTTGTGTGAAATTCAGTACGGTGTAAACGCTATTAAACTATTTTTAAAAGAACCCAACAACATCTTCGTCTTTAATTCATTTTACGAAATATACAATTTTACATTGCTGAAAATAAATTTTAGGTAATATTTTTTTTTTCAATACCAGACCAAACTAACAACTTTTGTAATCAGTTTATCTACTTCATAAAATAGAAAACTAACGATACTCGAGTCTATCCTAATCCCCTCTCAAACTGTTGAACTATAGGTACCTAATCACAATTAAACGTATCAGTCGGAGGGTCAGTAGTTATGGTCACCATTTACAACCTTTTAACCTCCTCGACCTTGGCAAAGGTCTCTCATCCCGATAAAATCTCTTCGAACTTTACATCCATTCAAATATTTTGACGTAATTTTCGTTCTTCACTTAGATTACGAATTTAAACGCTTGAGCAATTAATTTAATTGGCACTTTCATTTGGGTTCATTTGAATTTACATTGTGCTTATTTGGGAGAAGAAATTGGGAACATAGATGGTGTTGGGACTATCTTGAGCTTCAAATTAGATCAAGGTTAAGTAGGACAAAGAACAAATATAAATATAGTGGGCTGTGCTGGAGCGGCTGCTGCAGGTGCAGAAAATCTCAAACGGCGAAAATATTCCAACCTGATTGGGAGTTATATGTTCGAGCCGTTTGGGGTTGAAACATTAGGGCCATGGGGTCCGAGTGCTTACTTGGTTTGTTTTTCGAGATATCGCCAAGCGGTTAGTCGACTCTTCACGTGACCAGAGGGCTGGCCTATTTCTTGGGCAAAAATTTGCAGCGCCATACAACGTGGCAATGCTGCCAGCCTTTTGGGCACTGTTCCTGTTGACAGCGATGCGGAAGAATTTTTTGATGCCCTATGATTCTTATGCTTATTTATTCATATAAATGTAGTTACATAGTAGCGTGGGATTGTACCAGCGCGGTCACAATTATTTCAAAGCTAAAAAAAGAAATATATAAAAGGTGTTCTCTCATCAGGCAACACTGTACTGTCATTTCGTTTAAAGCTAGTTATTGTAAACAACCCTATATATGGGAAAACTTCATTTTATTATTATTTTAAATATTAGCTTTAATAAGGTAAATATTTACAAATTAAATCAGAATAAACATGAAAAAAAAATTGAAAAAAAAAATTTGGACAAAGTAAAGACACACACTGTAAATGTTTTTTATACACAAAACTAAACATCACGCCTTTATACTCTGTAGGGTTAGATAGAGGTGTACCTATACTACTCCAACATTTTGCCAGTTATGTGTAAGTCTCATTTAATAGGGGGCGAGCCTATTGCCATGAACCGGGTACAAATCCAGACTTATAAATAAATTATTTATTACCTTTTACATGTAACAGTAAAATTTGAGACCCTGGCTCTAGCGCTAGGTTAGACTATCTGTATTTCGGGAGCCAGTGACTTATTCAATTTAGAGTAATGCAGCTAAAGGTACAAAAGTCGTTAGATACAATTTTTTTTTTTTTTTTACAAAAACTGTTTCGGCTTTATACTAACACTGACAAAGCGTAGCATAACGTGTTTGTATTGCATTTCTAATCACTATAAATCAACATCAAAAATGGTAGGTAGTTTCAATTGTTATCCGCTCCGATGTGGTGAAATCGGGGTATTCCACTCAGAGCACTGATTTGAACCGCATTTGGACGAACCGCACCTGAGCACTTCCACTACCAGCTCCTAAAGATCGGTAACAATAGAAAACGTGATTATTTCTCATTAGTGACAGTTTAGCTCAGATTCAAGTTAGAACCCATCTCCATAACCCATGATTCACAATCATAAACCACTCACAGACTATAAATAAATCCATGCAAGATGGATACATTGGTTATCGTTCCATATCAATCAGTTTTCTTTATGTGCAGCTATAAATGTTTAAACTTGCAGACTGATATGAACTATCTCGCTGATGTAATTCACCAGTCGAACGGCAATAATCCATTTTTCACTTGTACCGAGGAATTTCAAGACTAGATATTTGATAGAATACTCTTTACTATGTACACCATACAAATCTATATACTAAATAATAAAGCTGAAGAATTTGTTTGTTTGTTTGAACCTCAGACCAAATAAAAAATCAAGACAGAGGGCTGTCAACAGTAAAGTGAGGCCGGTTTCGTAAACATGTGTGCACTTAGTGAGGTGTAGTTTGATTGTAAATGTGTACGTGTGAGCGTGTACCTATGCACTGAGCGGAGGTGTAGTTTTGGAATACTTCACTGTATCGTTCTCAGCACTCTGTTTCGGCTTTTTATTTGGTCTGAGGTTTGAACACGCTAATCTTTGGAACTAAACCTAGTTATAGATATAAATTTTACATAGGGTGACACGATGGGCGGTCTAATTGCTTAAAGCAATCTTTTTTGTTCTTTTTTTCGGTTGCGTTCTAAGTCTATTTCTAGGAAAGTGCTTGGAAGTGTTAGTTGGAAAATTTAATACGAGAATGAAGAAATCTGGTATTTTAGTATAGAAAGTTTTCAAATCTTTATTTTTGGAAAATATGAGGGACTGTCATGCTCCTAAAATGAAAATGATTTTGCAATTCATTGCTACCTTTATTAGGGCCCAAGCGAGTTCTGTTTCTAGGCTGATTCGACAAAAACATGTTATATAAATACTTTACCCAATAAAACACTTCAGTCCAGTCCCTACATAAAACAGAAAACGTCTCAATAAATCAATATACAGAACGTAATAACGCAAATAAAAACACACTTAAGAAAATAAGATATAGCATATTTTTGGAGCCATCAATTTTATGGGACCATAAAAAAGCAAATTTGTTTTCGCCGTGGAAAATCCTGAAGGTAACTAGGGCCCCTTATAAAACCCAAATAATCTACTGGCAGTGGATTTTCGTCAACGTACTGAACTCGCCTAAGTAAACTTAGGGGATGAAACAATTTGTGCTCCCTAATCAAATAAGTGTAAAAGGAAAATTTAAAATTCCCACCCAGAATTTACATAATGACCGACACGTTGAAATAACGGCTCAATCTGGAGCCACGAGTATTATTGTACTTTGTACAGTCGAGAGCAGTGGTGGACCAGGGAGAGCAGTGGTGGCTTAGAGGTAAGACCGCGACGCGATGCAAAGGGTTTTACTTTCTGTGAATTATTTCATCAGTGGCTCTCAAAACGGTCAAAGAAAACGTCGTGAGGAAACCGGCCTGTCCTAGAATCAAAAATTCGACGACATATAACGTCTACCAACCTGTATAGGCCCGCATGGTGGATTAGGCCCACTCCCACTAACAAAGAGGAGGCCTGTGACCCAACAGTGGGAACATTATGGGCTGATTATACTTAAGCTATGAGCATACTAACAGTCACTACCAAAAGTGAAAAGATAGAACACAACCTTCAACTTTGAATGAAGGAACTCAATACTCCGTCGAGCTCTGTGGTTCAATTAGTACATTTTCATAAATGCATAATTCCTGGAGATTAGTCTGTGTTATCACTTGTGCACGTGACTGAATGAAATTTCAGGTGAATAATAAGTAGCATTCAGTCATACGAGCGGAGTAGAGTAATAAACTTGTTAATGTCACATTACTAGGCGTAACCATGTCTGGATGAAGTCACTGTTTTACGGAGTTCGTGCAGTAAGTTTTAAGATTATTTCTTAGTACGCTGAGAGAGAGTCAAAGATTTTCTGAAATATCTGCTGAAGTTGGAAGATTTATTAGGATTTTAACTGAGTAGGTAATAGATACAATTTTAATTTGATTGTAATGATGATTTGATTGTTTACAATATCAAATACGTTTAAAAGCGACGTCGAAAAAGACAAGAAAAAAAAACCTTTGAATTTTTAGGTACTCGTAAGAAATAAAGAAAATGCAGTTATTTGCGGCAAATATGTCAAAGAGAAACAACACAAATACAAAAAGAACAATTCGGGGGAAAATATGTGTAACATGCACGCAAAACGGCCATCGCTCAGCATAATGCTACGCGAGACAGAGCCCAGCGCCGGTTTTCAGCGACAGCAGACGTCAACCGGCGCAGTATACGATGAGATACAAATAACACAATAAGAAATAAAATAAATAGCCAATGCCAAGTTCTAGATGTTAACGTACACATTATATATATATATATATTTTTTTTTATAATAGTACACCTCAGTTACGCTTGAGTAATAAATATTAAGGCTTTACGATAACTACTATTTAGCTATTTACAACCTATCAATCATTCCAAATACATAACCAATATCAAAATGTCGTCGACAAAACGTTTTCACAAACCAAATACATTAAATTGTTATCTTAAATCTCTTTGTCACAAACACTTCCGCGCCATCGACGCTTAACAATAATTATTATAAAAATGTAAATTCTGTTTATTAAATCGCAAAGTGACCAATGAACCGTACTTTTTATTTGGTTATGAGCTATTTACGGACGCGTAACATAAATTTGAATGGAAATCAATTCCCGTGGAGCATAGCTGACTGGGCAAATAATGAAAATTTATAAATCAATTTGACGGTAATACATTGTTGGTCGCGGGTGCCCGACGTGGAGCGTGGCGGGTTGGCTGCAGTGATGTACGGCGCTCCGTATGGATCGGTGTAATTATTTTGAAATTGGGTGGTTTATCAGAAGATGTATTGAAGATAGAGAAGATACATTTTTAATGATGAATGATACATTTTTATAACACATCGAAGTATGTGCTCTAACCGCTTATAAGAACCAGAATGATTTATGTAACTAAAATTTTAAGAGCAATTATTTATTATTATTAAAAACCTTTGATGTCCCACTGAAAGGGAAATCACAGGTCCTGCCTACTCTCTTTCCATTTCTCTCTGTTATAAACTGTTAAGGACCAGTTCTTGAGTTGAGTGGAGTTCATGTCGAAGAAGTCCAGCTCATAAAAATATGTTTGTGAGTTTGTATGTTTGTTTGTTACGCTATCACGATGAAACAGCTGAAAGGATTTGGATGAAATTTGGCAATGTGCCATGTGCAATTTTCTTGGAAAGTATGCTATGTTAGGTATGTCCTAATTATATGCATACTTTTTATCAAAATATTGCCACGAAATGGAGACTTAGTGTCTTAACACACGATGCCGAAGGTACGCGACCGAAGTTCGGCATGATTACGCCTGCTATTTGAATTACTGACGACACATTATGCCGAAATTACGTTGCGTTATAAATAGCATTGCAGGCGTAATCATTCCGAACTTCGGTCGCGTACCTTCGGCATAGTGTTTTTCGGCTAACGGCGGTAAATGGCCGCCTTTATAACAAGGTGATGATTATTAAAACAATTTTTCTTTCTATCTTTATTTTCTATTATAATATTTCATCTCAATATACTTTATTTCGTGCTCTTAGGCCAGTCTATCGTAGACTATCATTATTTTCACTAACTCAGGCATTTCGAAATGAATTCGTGATTGAAATTACTTTGAAATAGTAAAACTGGTCTCAGTAATGTGGCGTGAGGTGACCTAAATATTAGGTGGATCTTAAAAAGTTATCTTTTCATAAGAAGCCTTGAGAGGCAGCTTTCATATTCAACCATCTTGATGAAACTTTAGGTTTCAATATTCGCAGAAAGATATTTTAATTTAAAATGTCAGGTGCGGTTTTCTTAGTCCATAAATTAAAAATGTCAACCAGTTTTAATATAATCCTAAATCAGCTTTTGGTAGAAGTTATTTCATATAATTTGCTGAGTAATTTCCACAGAAACTTAATTGTAGGTACAAAGAATTTTCATTTTAACTTTCGCTTTATAGCCTCAAAAATGTACCAGACTAATAATAACGGACTACCTACCTAAATAAAACATTTCTCTCCAAAAAAGAAAACTTAAATCCCTGAAACATTCAAGTACATTTTGAAACAACTTTGTACATGTTTCCCCATCTTGGTAAAAGCAAAGAAAATATGCAGAGTACTTTAAAGAGAAACCTTGTTTTATTTCTCTTTTAATCTAGAATTTTCCAACCCTTTGCGCTTGAAAATTTTAATGTACATCTAAAAATATATTATTTTTGTGAACCCTCTTATTTATTTAATGGCACTCTCTTTCAAAAAGGACATAAAGTGGAAGCGTCAGGTAAAATTTACAAATTTATTGTCCCCACAGAATTTTAGCCTTTATACTCAAGCCACGACTCCACGTTAAGTAAGTCGTAAAGGAAAGTTTTGCACTGTGCGAGTTGCTTAGATGTGGGTCCCATAGCTACATTGCCAAATTAAAAGATTTTTCGTTAAGTTTGAATTAGTAAGTGAGTTCAGACTTGAGGATTACTATGAGTCGTCTTGTCTAGGGTTGATTTCTTGACGTGAGAATTGTATGAGTTTTATCAATCTTGAATCAGTGAAATTGCTTCTAAAGAAAAATCTGTAAAACATAGTTTTACTCATGTAAACAGCGTAAAATGATGCCTGAAAACTCAGTGCTACTATCTAGCCTTTTTCCAACTATTTTGGGGTCGGTTTCCAGTCTAACCGGTTGCATACCAGTATTTTATATGGAGAGATTGCTTATCTGACCTCCACAACCCAGTTACGGGGCAACACGATTCCCCTTGCTAAGACTATTTTTCAGAGTGTCAGGCTTCTGACTACCCGTATCTGACGACAGTTAAAGATCTACTAATGACAGTCAGATCAAAGTCTTACCATACTTCCCGAGGCACCCATGCATTGCATATCGAGAGGAGCGGTCTCGATATGCAATGAATAGTCACCCATTTACAAAGCGACCGCGGCAAGCGTAGCCTAAAATTTGATCGACCCGTGCAGCTGTTAACATTTAGCCATGAGGCTTTCAGTACGTCGCAACCCAGCGCAGGGCACGCCGCGATAGCGGCGGTAAGGCCCCTCTTTGAGGAGTGGCTAGAGAGGCGTCACGGCGCCCTCACCTACCGCCTGACGCAGGTCCTCACCGGACACGGATGTTTCGGGAGGTTCCTGCACATAATCAGGCGGGAGGAAACGCCCGGGTGTCACCACTGCGAGGATCGCCCAGAGGACACGGTGGTGCACACGGTGGTGCACACGGTGGAGGTCTGTCCCGCTTGGGCAGAGCACCGCCGTGTCCTCGTAGAGGCGATCGGCAGCGGCGGCGACCTCTCGCGCCCGGCCCTGGTCCAAGCCATGGTCCGGGGCGAGAGGGAGTGGGAGGCAGTCACCTCCTTCTGCGAAGCAGTCATGCTAGCGAAGGAGGTGGCGGGATGGGAGAGGGAGAGAGCCGAGAGGGCCGCCCGTCCCAGCCGCCGCGGTAGACGCTCCGGGCGTCGGGAGCCGCGTGACGACTCCCGGCCACCGTAGGCGCGGGCCTGCGGACGGCGAGTAATGGGTAGCTCGCCGTCCGATCAGGACCAGGCCCGTGCCGGACGGCGCGTATGTGTTCCACGCGCGCCTCAAAGAGATGTCAGCAGACATGGAGGGGCCCGTTAGGGCCGAAGCCTGCCGGGGCAGCGGGATTGTCCGAAAGGGTTACCGCTGCCCCGGAACATAAAGGGCTAAGGAAGGAACACGGATGGGTTTTAGTCAGTAAGAGTCTGACACTCCCTTCCGCTCCACCCAGAGCGGGAGGGGTCATTGGATGATTTCCCATCCTTAAAAAAAAAAAAAAAAAAAAAAGGCTTTCAGTACTATATTTTGATTATTACGTTTCTCATGAAATAGTTGTCAAATTATTGAATGAAGGTTTAAATTGATTTCCATTTTTTTCACTTTAAACTCACTTAAATACTCACAATGTCATCAAGACGATAAACCGGAGACAATTTCCAACAGTACTTGACAAACACTCGCTGGAGTTATTACCGCTCGCAAAGTTTGCTTCGGTTTTAAGTTTAAATAATTTTGTAGACCACTTTAAGTAAATACACTCCGAGGTACAGAGCCCACCTATATAACTTTGGAAATTACGAGGCCCACAATATTTTTGTTTAAGAGGAATGGGACAAAATATTATATTAGTAGAAGAGAATTTACGGCGAGAGAAAGTTGTGGGAAAAGTTTTTTTTTTTATTGATACTTACTGGAAATGTTTATGAGTGTTGTTTGATAAAGTGGGGCTTATCTTAAGATGGCGCCAGCAGTAACTTACCTGAAAATAAAGAAAGATTATTATTAGTACGAATAATTAATTATATTTAGGTACTTGGACGGAGTGTAAACTTTTGTGTACTCAATTACTGGATTGTAATTCAATCACACTATATAATATTTTAAAGGCGAAAGTTTGTGAGTGTGTGTGTTTATATGTTGGTTACTTCTTCACGGTCAAACGGCTACACCTATTTTGATAAAAATTTGTATGGAGGTAGCTGACACTCTGGATTAACATAAATATAGACTACTTTTTATCCCGATATTCTCACGGCATCGACACTTATGCGGTTGAAACCGCGGGGCGCAGCTTGGTAAATATAAAATAACGAGATAATTTTAATAGAAAAACTCATTGTACTACACTTTTCTGCTGTAATAATAATAATTAGCCCATATTTCCCCACTGTAGGGCAAAGGCCGCCCTTTCCTTTTTCCACTCAATTCTGAGCCAATATGGGCCCTAATAATTATAAAAGTCTACTGTTATACAATGAGTTTATTTACAAAAAAAACATCTCTTAGGCTTATATCTCAGTGGGACACCAAGGTGGCGTAACCATGGTCACGCTGCTAGCAAAATATACACACACACAACTTTATGGTGGGTATCTCACTAGGCGTCCGATCTGTTGCGCAACCAACCATAAATTTTTTGGCAGTGAAAGAAAGAAAGAAAAATAGGTTTATTTGTCACAGAAACAAGTGCACACAAAAAGATAAAATTAATTCTAATAAATAAATAACAACAAAATATATACTATTTATCAATACAAGCACAAAGCAGGATAGTCGAAGACTGCACGTCATGACTGTGACAGAAAGGCTTCCACTCAGCATGATGCTGTGCTATAGAGGACCCACAGCACAGCGGTGATTGACCATTGTTGCACCGCCACTGGTGTCCTAGTGACGTAAGGCCCTTTTTTTTTAACAATGGCATCTCGCAGTTCATCCTGTATGAGGATGGCTACTGCTTAACCGGACTTTCCTGTGGATGCCTCGAATTAAGGCCTCCAGCCAGGGCAATAACAATAAACTTAAAAACTAAGCGACAGCGTTAAGGGCACCCCCCCCACGGGGTTCGGACCTCGGCTCAGGGCGTCGCTGGAAGAGGACAGCAAGGGACAGGCTGGATCGGTATTATTATTATTTTGGGGCGAATTTAAAACTACAGGCTCAGCTGCGCGGGCTGGCTCGAGCGAGGGTCGGGGCGGGTGACGTAAGGCCCTTAGAACATAATATTTAAATATATGAGTCAGTTACTTGGCTAAAATTTTAATTGTAATTTAATTTCACACAAAAAGTAACAGTAAATCTAAATTTCTCAGCTTACAACTCTCTTCATTAGCCAAGATAGCCTTAAAACATTCTCCAGTTTGAAAACCAATGTAGGTAGCCTACCTACATAAATACGAAAGCAGTAAAACCACTGCAACTGCATTAAGAAATAAACTGTATCTATTATTACAGAACAGAGTTAATTGTAGGGAACTGTCATGGAGTGTCATTCCGCCACCAATAAAATAAAAATAAAAAAATGGTAATGTCGGTTGTAATCGCACAAAATTAATCAGTACATATTATTTCGTTCTGTCACGCAATTTTTATCAAGAGTTACAAGTTAGATTACTGGAAGTGGTTATAAAAAAATCTGTGGTAGTCTGAAGTATTATTACATTTGTGATTTTGAATAGTAAAGCAAATCTACTTTGTAAAAGAAACCTGCTGTAGGAGGTCTTTACCGTGTGTGATCGCTTAATAAGGATTTATACCCCCTCATAAAATGTTGCTTAAAGCTAAGACATTTAAAGGTTAAAAATGTACGGTGGTAAACAGTCGCTAATCATTACTTAACTTTAAGCAACGTTTACCAGTGGCCTAATGCTCACAAATAGATTTTTTCTTTTGAAAAGAAGAGGTGAGAGAAGGTGTCCGCGCGGAAAACAAGAGAAAGGGAGGAAAAGGATGGAAAAATCGTAGCTGTTCTGTTTCAGTTTATCCCCAAGAGGAAAATACATTGTAAGAACCTTGGTACAAACGGAGCGGTATAAGAAAACCTCACGTAATCCAATAAACAACGATACAAAATTACGTACCTAACAATGCCCCAAAATGGCAGATTGTTAGACCGATGCTACCGTCAGACGAACAGCCTATTACACAGTGAAAAACAAATGCAATTTACGTTCGACGTACTAAATTGCCGGGTACCGACGTTATTACAGCTTTAGCCACAATTACGGTGTAATTGAAAACGGAGTGGTCGTTACAGTTCAGTGTGACGGGCGGTGTTATGCAACTGTGTGGAATAAAATAGGAATCTTTGGAGTTAAATGACGAATTTTTGCGGTATATTTTGGATTGTTTCAGAAAATTGCCTGTGGATATGTAGGTATAATTTACTTTTGACTGCCCCGTTGGTCTCGTGGACACAAGTGCACCTGCTGACCGCGAGGTCTTGGGTTCGATTCCCAGGACGGGCAAAGTGTTATTGGGTTTTCCCTTAGGAATTTCTTTGTACTAGCCCGGAGTATGGAAGTGTAAATTATTTCATCACCACTGCTCTCAAAACTGTGAAAGAAAACATTGTGAGGAAACCGGCATGTCCTAGAACCAAAAAATCAAAGACATGCGCCATCCACCAACCCGCACTAGGCTCGCGTGGAGGATTACGGCCCACTCCCTCTCGCTGAGAGGTCTGTGTCCCAGCAGTGGGAACATTACGGGCTGATTATGCGGTGTGATACCCCCGTGCCTCGGAAAGCATGTTAAGACTTTAGTCCTCCGCGATCGTGTCGGATTGCGTGCCGTCCCACCGGACTATGAGAGTGAGGGAAAAGATAGATCACCTGTGGCTGTGCTCACACTGGTGCACTAAAATATCTCTCGTGCTGAAGGCTAGTCTCCATTGAAATTGGCCGCCATGGCAGTAATACTGCCTGCAAGACTATATAATTTACTTGAATTTGAACTGTGTCGTGTGGGGTTACCCTATACCGTGTGGGGTTATATTATTAGTTAGCAGACTAAGGATAGGCCATGAAACTATCTCCTTGTGTCTTTTTCCCATACACTGACCTCTTAGCAGTCAAACATCAGAGTTTCAGTGTAACTTCAACCGATCTATTCTGTACAAGATGTTCACCATGAAAATTTAGGTGAAGTGAGCACCATATTAAGCTAGGGATTATACACTACTAACAGCTCACTTCACCTAAGTGTTCGCGGTGGGAGGTCCACAGAAAAACCACAGCTGTTCATAATTTAGACATTCCTAATGACGTGGTATATTCTAAGGGGCCTGTGGCAAAATAATAACAGCCGCACAGGTCGATCGATCAGGTTAAGCTACGCTTGCTGCGGTGGGTCAGTGGATGGGTGACCATCATTACATAACGAGACCCCTCCGTGCCTCGGAAAGCGCGTTAAGCCGTTGGTCCCGGCTGTCATTCGCAGATCTTTGACAGTCGATACGGGTCAGAAGCCCGAAAGTCTGACAACCAGTCTTACCAAGGGGTATCGTATTACCCAGTAACTGGGTTGTGGAGGTCAAATAGGCAGTCGCTCCATGTAAAATACTGGTATTCAGCTGCATCCGGTGAGACTGGAAGCCGACCCCAACATAGTTGGGAAAAGGCTGGGCAGATGATGACGTGGTATATTCTAAAGATCACACAGTCAATCAAAAACCTCATATTCTCATAACATGAAGGGTTAAGCATGTAGTGACAAGTTGATTACTTGCCACTCCCGCCTACTGTAATGACCCCATTTTCCTTTGTTGCATGTCATAATATTACGTGAAAATATTCTGATGTTGTTCTAAGCTTTCCTTCGAAGTCTAAACGGGTAATAGCGTTGTTTAGGTGGCGATGTTTTGAGATGTAAAGTTAAGGGTGCAGATCTAAAACGAATACTTAAATAAATTGCATGGTTATAACAAGAACGCCACTAAGTTAATACGACTTACGACTAATTTTAAATCAGTCAAATATTCATTTAAATAATAATATTTTTGTAGACTTATATGTATAATTAACTATAAGTTTGCCACTCTTTTTTACATAATAAAGCTGAAGAGTTTGTTTGTTTGAACGCCCTAATCTCCGGAACTACTACTCGGATTGCAACAGTTCTTTTACATTTGATAGCCAATTTCTTGAGGAAGGTGCATGCTACTTAACATGCTATTTAAAATCACGCTATAACCCTTAGGAGACGAGCAAAAATAAATTCAGAAGACGCGAAACGACGTGAGGTCTGTGGCCATGGAATGGACAGAAATTGTAAGCAAAAAAATATTTACAGAAAAAACTGCGCAAGTTAACAAAAGTTGATGTTACTTTACAAAAGACAAATTCAAATCCCACACTTTTCAAAAATAATTGAAACAAAAAAATAATTGGGGGTCCAATTCGTAAATCCGTAACAGTGGGCGCCCCGCTCAACTTATGACCGCTCAACACTGACTCGAAACGAGCTGGAAGAGCTGTATTTAGCGAATGTTCATCGCGTGGGCTTCTAGTCTCTGTCATGGCCTGATTTACAAGCGAACAATGCAATATTTTATTTTAAAAAATTTGCTTGTATATCTTCTAGAATTTTTTTACGTCCAATACCTACCATAAAAAAATTGTCAATAAAACAACAGGAGTATTGTTAATGCGCCCTGGTATATAAGAAATGACGACCTCCATCGTGACTTAAAAATGGAACCCGTGACCGACATAATCCAAAAATTTGCTGAGGCCCATGAACACCGACTCCACCGACATGTGAACATCGAGGCAATTCAGCTGTTAGACCAAACAAATACAGTGCGAAGACTAAAACGGACAAAACCTTTTGAGTTAGTGTAGTGTAAAAAGTGTAAATAATAGTGCTAATGACACACATAATAACACGTGAACAAAGTGTTAATATTATCATAAATCAGACTGTAAGAAAGTGGAACGGACTTGTGTAAAGTACAATCAACACTATTCTAAGTTCTAAAATAATTATCACGTAAAAAATTAAGTTAGATTAAAATTGCTTATTAATCTTATAGGCTAGATTGTAATTAATTATTAAGAACCTAGTTCTTATTAATAAAGGATAAAAAAAAAACAACAAACACAGTGTATCCGGCCAGTGTCAATGAAATGTAAAATGGAAAAAATAATATAGTGGCTTCGTTTTATAACCAAAACTTTTGTATAAAAAAATACAAAAATTAATTCCAGCTTAATGGTCACTCCAAAAAATTATATTGAAGAAAATGCGTAAGCCAGGATTTTCTTAGAAAAAGGGACTAAACTCTTGATACTCTGGAAGGACGTTGCATGGCATAATGTAGATTTATCAAGTGCCAAGCTCTTGCCACAAATTGGCACCAGCTCAGAATTTTTACAAGCATAGACACTTCGACGCTTTTTATTTTTTCAAGTAGCACTAAGAAATACGTAAAACAATATCATTTTGTTTTACCTGCATTGCTTAATTCATGACGAAGATGATAAGTCAAAAAAAAATATTAATGGTTTTAAAGAAACAACTCTATGGCAGACCTACCAACAGGCAGTCAGACTACGTAGACTTATTAATAGAGTCCCGTTGTCATCTCCGGATACGGAACCCTAAAAATATTTCGGAGTTAATAAATATTAATAAAAGAAAAAAAAAAGGCTACTTTTTCTTTTAAAAAATCCAGTTCAATAATAAAGGAAAAACAAAGATAAAATTGGCCTTTCCCTACAAAAATTCCTTTCAATATTTTCCCAATATATCAATACCGCTGCCTCCTATCCCTCAGATCGCCCACTTTAGATACAAAGGAGACGGATGCAGCAGTTCCCCCACAAACTTTCCCTCGAACAAGCGAAGGGTTTAATTGTTTTCCTGCACCACGAGAAGCTGAGAAAACGCGACTAAAACGCGTTTCAAACGTGGAGTGAGCTCGTTCTACTTTCCCCGAGCCCCTTTGTTTAAAGTACTCTAATTTTTAATTGAATGTACAGGTCGGGAATTGCTTAAAAACTACGAGCTCTGGGGATTCGTGAGTGGATTACGTTAGAGGTGTGGTTCAGCTCGAAATTCAAGGCGTGTATTCTTATTGTGGAGGGGGTAAACTTGAGCGATATATAAACAGCATAACAATAAAACAAAAGAACAACACAAATGATGATGATTAAAAAACAACAACAAACAATTACCAACAACAACACTAACAGGACAACAATATTGACATGTACATAGTTATCTCCCTACGTAAGCCTAATTTTACTGGTAAGTAACGACCATTTATCAAAATTCCTACTAACTTCTAAAAGCTCGTAAAAGGATTGAAGACTGGCAAGTCAAAATTTTCTTGCAATTGGTACTTTCACCGATTGAAACTCGCACCCTTTATTTTGCCCTCACCCATCACTTCAACAGAGCTGCCTCCAGGCTATAACATTTAGATAATGCAATATACTATAAACTACCATCATTGTTCATCGTTACCATTAGCTTACAGCAGTCAACTGCTGCGTATAACCCTTTTTTATTGCATGCTACAGACAAGAAACTTGCATTGTAGTAATGGGGCTTAAATAATAGCCAAAAGTCATTTAACTCAGTCCTCATCTCCTCTCATCCAGCTGGTTCCAGCCATGCATAGTCAGCCTAAAATTTTCCCACTACTGGGACACAGGCATCCTCTTTCTGTGACAGGGAGTGGGCCATAATCTGCCAAGTCATGACTATGGCAATCAAATTGTGACAAGCCAATTCAAAACTGTTAACTAGTAACAGCTTGCCCTATAAAGGTTAAAGTGCAATCGATACATGAATCTTACACCGTCACGCTTCTAATAGAGCAAGCAGTGCACAAACGAGCACACGCGAGCATGCAAACCTCAAAGATTGCTTTAATACATTAACAGAATATTTTGTTAGTAAAGTGCACTAACCGTAGATAAATATTAATTATGCATGAGTTTGTTGAGAGTTTTAAATTATTTCGTTGTTGAAAACATCTCAACTATAACAGGTGAGATGTGTTTTAGTGATCTTGGGGTTAATCTTAGTGTACTGTAACGTACTTGTTTAGTTTATGAAGCTAATAAGTCCATAAAGAAAGCAACGCGTTAAATATGTAAAACATTTTATATGATAATGTTGCAGATGGTTTACACATAGCTCTCTGAAACAATAGTGTTATTTGTTTGCGATCTTCCAATAAAAGCTTTTACTCGCAGATGCTAAGCACTCAATAAACCTAAATAAGAAATAGGTACCTCATAAAATAAGTACCACAATGATGAAAGGCCTTAATACTACAGAAATTTCTTAAAATAAACACAGCATCCATCTTTCATTAAAATTTTGGCACCAACTTTTGGGCCCATCAAATTTATTATTAAAAAAAAATAAAGAAAAGATCCGAAGTTATACCACCCCGGGATTCTTATAAAAAGTGAGTGACTCTTTGAGACAGCGCCATAAATTGTAGGAGGCGACGTATCTTGAAATTGTGTTGGCGAAAGTGACTTTTAACGGGCAACGAACCCTACTAGTATGGGGTAGCACGCCTGCTAAGCTCCTTTTTGTTACCAGATTAATGTTGCTTCCATAGTACATTTTCAAGAGTGCCGCAATATTCAGCTTAATTTTTAGCGCCCTTGTTAAGTTTTTAATTAATATCTTCAATTTTGTCTTGAGATTCAATACGATTTTGTAAAAGTATTCTAAAAGAATGAGGTCACGTTTGAGTATATGGCAGAGAAAGACTTGAATTTTGATCTTTATTTACGTGCAGGTCAAACCAAGCACGGAAATAGATATAAATGTAAACACTATAAATCCGATATTTATCGAGACAATAGCGGTAAAGCTATGGTTGATGTTAGCAGAAGCTGCAGTATTTGAAGACACAATTTATATGTTACTGTAACATACATTTCTGATACTGTAACAGGAAAATAATATGAGTTACAATACAAAAGTTACGACTTTTAAACAAATGATTGCATATATGTAGATCATATATTTCTCGATTGATAGAGTTACAGCTGCTCATCTTCAATTAGCAGATATTGATACCCTTCGGGACGAACTTATTGTTCAATCTTCATTGTTATGATTATAGTCTAAGTATTACTAATTAACATCGACCGTATATTAAAATCAGCCTTTTCATACTGTAGCAATTTTATCAGCAGCTAATAAAAATATTTTTGTTTCATTTCTTTCTACCAAAAATTATTCAGTTCCACAAACTATGGTTACCTCATATTCATTTTCACATATAACTATAAAACGAGCATTTACAATACACGTATCACTAGTGCCACTCCAAGATCTTAGCTCTGCGTAGTATTTGAAGAACGGTATTGAAATAGCTCTCAACTCCACTCGATACTGTATCAATACCTCATAGAGCCCTCAAGGAAAAGATTGAGCAATACGTCTATCTGTAGAGAATTTATTCATAGCTCGACGTTTAAAAGATTTAAACAGAGACGAAAATGGTAAATCTATCGTACTCATTATAGGTTTCTTTCACGATATGTAATACACTTGTCAGTATTAACTACTAGTGTTTTACTACTATATAAGAGCAGTGGTGGCCCAGTGGTAACGGCCGCGACTTACGAGTTGAAGGTCGTCGGTTCGAACCCAGACAGGCGCTTTACTTTGTGTAAGTTATTTCATCACCATTGCTCTCAAAACGGTGAAGGAAAACATCGTGAGGAAACCGGCATGTCCTAGAACCAAAAATTCGAAGACATGTGACATCAACCAACCCGCACTGGGCCCGCGTGGTGGATTACTGCCCACTCCCTCTCACAGAGAGGAGGCCTGTGTCCCAGCAGTGGGAACATTATAGGCTAATTATGTATGTATGTATGTTTTACTATCTGAACTATGATATTAGGTAAGTGCAACTAATGAATTCAGATCATCAAAACATTGGATTTTGCATAAAAGCCATGACTTGAAAATTAAAGATCATGTTGGGTAATTGAGTAACACATTAAAAATTTAAATTCATTTTGACAAAAAAAATAATTTATTCTACAACATTCATTGCGTTATTTACGTTCTTGATCAGACGAATTTTTCAAACATATGAAGCGATAGATTAGGAATCTCTTTTAAATTCCTTCGGAGTGTGAAAGAAAGTTTATTACGCAATTAAGGTGCTAATTTCCCTTTCATACCAAAACATGTGAAAAATAACATTAACAAAAAAATTTACAAACTTAAGTAACAGTGGGCTCATTGCTCGCAAAACAGATAGCCGATGGGGTCGAAAGGTTCTGGAGTAGCGACCGCGTACCGAAGGACTTAGCGTTTGAAGGCCTTCCTCAAGATAGACCTTGGATGATGAACTTGGTGAAAACGGCAGGAATCCGCTGGATACGAGAAAAACTGAATCGGTCGAAGTGGCGGTGCTTGGGTGAGGCCTATGTCCAGCAGTGGACGTCTTTCGGCTGAAATGATGATGATGATGATTTGCCGCAAACACAGATTACAAAATATGATTTCCCATAAAATCTAAGACATAACTTACTCGTAAATACACCCAACTCTCAGTTATTTCATTAAACATATCACAAGACAAAGTAAGACGCGAACAGATTATAATTAATAAAGTTCAACAATAAATCATGTAAGAGTGCCGCTGTTACATGAACTGCTCCAACAGTAATTTACTTAGTAAAGATGTTATCTATGTATGGCGTCATTGAATTTCATGTTTGATGCTTTTGTTTATCAGCTGGGTCCCTAATGTGTATAGCTACTTTGATTACTTACTGTTATTTTTCATTTGCAAGATGTATTTTTAATGTTTTTGGGATCCATTTTTATTTAGGTATAATTATGTTTTATTAATATTTTAAATCGAACATAGAATTTTCAACTTCATATATTTCAAGATGTATCATGCAACCCAGGAACTGGGTTTTGGAGATCAGCTAGGCAGTCACTCCATGTAAAACAATGGTATTCAGCTGGATCCGGTTGAACTGCGAGTCAACCATAGTTGGGAAAACGCTAGGCAGATGATGATGACAGAGTTTTTATCTGTCACAATACATATAACAGTTTTAGATCCCATCTTTGTGTACATAATTGAAAAATTATACTGCATACAAAATAATTTTATCCAACGAACCGTATCAACCTTAGTCAAAAACAAAAGACAAGAGATATCATTATAAAACATAACACTGACAATGACAAAACTCTTGCAAAAAATATAATTTGAAATACTCCAGAAACAGAGGTTTCTGATTTAAGTGGTGATTAAATTGAAATGCCTGGTGGAGGGCCATCGATCAACGTAGACGAAGCCCGCAGTGCTGGGGACACGATGCCGGTCATCAATTTAGCTGTTGCTAATAAAACTACAAAGACGGACAAAAACTATTTTGTACAAATACACGTGATGAATCGGGTACGTGGATTGTGTGATGCTGGATGTGAACTTATAAAGGTTACATCTAATATTATGAGGTCCAATCAATGAAATGATGTGAAGTTATGGTTTCTAATAAAAGAAAGTTGCTATAAGTTGTGGTGAAACAGGGTTTATTATGAAATTCAAGACTTTATGCAGTAATAAGTATAATTGGTAGACATTAATGTTTTCATTATGACGCACGGTTCACTATATAAATGTAAAATGATTAAGAAATAATTTAATTCAACTAAAATAATTAAAACCTTTTTTAACATTGAAACTTACATTTTTACTACTACTTATTTTTGATAATAACCTAGCACTACTTTAAATAAGACTAGTATCTATAGTTATCTTTCGTGATATCATAGTCATTGTCTCCTTCTTATAAAACTTTTGCCCTATTCTCTAAACGAAAGCTAACACGTACAGTGTACACGTCTTCTAGGAGGCACGACATCCCAAGTACCGCATCTGTCAACTCTATATCTTTATCATACGACACACAAAGCATTTTACTCCAGTGTGCCCGTGCCAACAAATGAAATTTTCGATCGAGACGTATGACTGTGCATTACTCTTTTTGTATGCCCCAACAACAATGCCGCTCTTGAACAACGAGCATTGTATTGAGAAAAAATTTGAAGAATTAACGGGTGCGTTCCAATGAGCTTTATGGAAGGAGTTATTGATTTGTCTCAAGATATTTTATGAAATCACCACGAGATCCAGTAGGTACAATATAATTACTTTCACTTTTTCTTCCAAAAAAGTATTAATGTAGGCTGGAATAGGTACATTCATAATGTCATTATTTAAATGGTGGTCTGTTGTAAAAACAATGATAACAAAGATTCACGACTTTTCACATTTCACTTTTGTTTCCACGCTGTTATCGAAATTAAAAATGGAAACGCGAAGTAAATAATTTATGCGTCCGTTTAAAATTTCAGTGAATAGGAATTGATCAAAATGATGTGTTGCTACCGGTTTTACTGGAATTCTTTGTTTCAATATTTCTAAAGGTAGCTGTTTAGAAATGACTCCTAAATAAAAAAATCATATTTCTGTTTGCAGATGGATAGTTTAGAACAAAAACAAGAACATCAACTGATAAGATTGATGAAGCAGACAAAGACACTACATGAGATAAAACTAAAGCTACCCAGTAAATGTTTCCCGAGCAAGTTTACAACAAAAACGGACACATTTTACTTATCAACGAAGAATTTCATTAAAGTTTCACACAGGGACTTACACTGTACGCGAAGAATTCTAAGATAAGCTTAGTTTTGTAGACGTCCTTCAGTTTTTCGTCCTTATTTACTCCTTCTAAAATATAAAGGTACGATTTTCTTGCTCGACTTAATTCAGAAGTTTATCACTAGATTTTTATTTATATTTTACAATAATTCATCATTGTTAGCTAGTGCATTGTCATAGTGTGTCATATCTATATGTAGTTCCGTCATTATTTCTATCATCATAATATTTCTGTCGATAAATTGATAAGGATAATTTCACATTAACAGATCTTTTTTATCGATTTTCATATTTTTTACAAGATATAGTATGAAACTAATATATACCCCAAAAAATTTATGGAAACTTACAACGGTGTCATATTAGCATAGAGATGAAATCCTAGACGGATGAAATTCCACAGACATCGGATTGAGTCGCGAATATTTTCCGACCGAATTGATTTAGGTAGGGCGGTTGCGGCAAATCTAGGTGGAGCTGTGAATGCCGAGGCCTGTCATTTGCAGGGTACGCAGTATTCAAACATTTATTAGAACTTAGAACATACATCACAACATTAAATTATGTTGATGTTGGAATTTTCATCACAGAGAATGCCTGAATTATACAGAATGGCCTTTGTGTTTCAGTATAGTCTGTAGGTAATACAAATTAAGTCTAATGAAATTTTATGTAATCATTTTGATAACTAATTACATAACATTACTTAATTATTATTATTTATCTTTCCAATGTGCTTGCTTCCAAAACTACAACTCTTTTGAATTGAATTGGTGTCTATAGCTAAGCGTAGAAGGTATTCAACAAGAAAACCAACTATTTTCAATAAACAAAAAAATTACCCTTTACATTTGAAATTGTTTTATGAGAATTACTTACTGTTTTGTTTTATAAAAAAGATGAGATTTGATATTCTTTCCTTTAATTGGTTCAAGTACTCAATATTTGTAAAGGTTTTACTTTGATTCAATGTTTATTTGTTGTTGTGTCATTCTATATTTTAGAACACAAAAATCTTTAAATTTTTTTTTGTGTTTGTCTTATGTTAGCATAAAATAGCTCACACTGTGTTGAAAAGATTACCCAGACGAGACTGCTTAGTAGTGAGACGCCCAGGGTGAGCCAGACATACCTACTTACTGAGGTATCACCACTCGTGGACACTCTTTTAATTAATGAGGTAACATTCTTAGGGTAAACTTCTAACAAAACTAAATAAACTAAGAAAATATTAAAATTAAAATATGTTTAAAACCCACCTAACTAAAACAAACGAACTAAAATATGGCGTCGAAAAATTCCTCCTCATCGCTGTAGACGGTTAATGTGTCCCAGAGACTGGCGGCATTGCCACGTTATTTGGTAATACCACAGATAAAATACTTAGCCTCTGGCCAAGGTTGAAACCAGCCCTTGGGTCACGGGAAGTGTCAGCCAGCCGTTTGGATATTTCGTTAAACAAATGATGAGCACTCGGACCCCCACGGCCAATATAGGGTTGTTTTACAATTGCAGCAAATTTCCTTAACCCAAAAAATATATACCTCTGATATAACAACATTTTTGAACTTCTATGTCTTCGTAAATTTTATGTTAATTTACTCAGCCAAGACTGTAAGATATTCAGAGGGCACAATGTTGTCTGAATATTCTCGGTCCGTAGCGACATCTTGGACGTACAACTCGCAAACTTGATTATTAAGGGGGGTTAAAGGGGTAACGGAGAAGAGAGGTTAGATGAAATGCATCGAGGTTTATTATATAGCGGATTAAGTTTTCTACAGCGTGCTTTGATGCTTTCATAGAGATTTTAGTTTAGGAGTCTTGTTTGAGGTAATATTCGATTTATTTTACCTAGTATTTTAGCCCCATAGGGAAGAAGAATAATAGGTATCGGTAACCAGTTGTTTTTTCTAGAAAATAAGCTCAATATAAGACACGTATACGATGGAAAAACAGATTGAAGGATGATGGAAATTAGTGAGACACTTACTGGGACTTAATTATGGGACTGAAATAAATATTTTTGTATTTTTTATATAAATTATTATTGTTGTGATATTTAAAAAAAGAACAGGGTTATTCGTTTTCCTTAAATCACATAAAGCAAAAATTATTATACGTAGAATGAATTACATTCAAACTAGCAACGTTAAGCTGAAGATTATTTGTAACGTAAACAAAGAGCGAAAATATTCTCAAACAACTTCACCCATAAATAATTTTCTTTGAACAACATTAAGTTAAGGTTTGATGTTACCACGCTAATTAGCATCCAGCTGAAAAAAAAATACAAACCAAAGAAGAGCAATACATTAATACAAAAACACAACTTTATCTAACTCCGCATTTCAGCGACATGAGTTAATGTAAAACTTTTACAAAGAGAAAAAACCTTGCGCATTAATATTATGAGGGTTTAAAAAAAAAAACCCCAGTTGACATTTTGTCCACGGCCGGCGCGCGGGCACTTCACTAATGAATGCAAATTTCATCAAGCCGTAACACACGCTTCTTATAATAAAAAGTTTAATTTAAAAAATATATAGCGGCTAAAGAACAACGCTACATTATTAAATCAGTGAGTTACGCTTATTAAATATGGAGTTTATGAACGTATTATGAGATAGGTATGAAAGAAAAGCGGGATTAACCCCGTCGGAGAATGAAGCTCCGTAATATTACCGTCAGCATTAAGTAAAATTGATATAATTTGACTTGTTTTACCGCTGATTTGATAGAAGATTATTCCGATGATTTTGATTCCATTATTTTTTACTTACATAACTTTTACAATATGTAGCACAACTGACCATTTACACTAGGTACTAAATTAAATGATTAATAACTATACAAATAAATAAACAGAATACATTTAATAAAAAAAATAAAAACAAAAGAACACTTAGGCGCGCGTCGAAGTACTCGTCCGCATCGCTGTCATCCAGAAACGTGCCCAGAAGACTGGCAATTCTTATAATATGGTTTCAACGTAATTGAAACAATTCCACATATTTTTCATTGACATACGTCCCGGTGAGTTTAGAAACCAGCATTAAATGAGATGACAGTAATTTACAGCGTCGTAACTTTCACTAAATGCGACAAAACTTTACATTACCAACTCTCCTGCACTTAAAACCTTACCAGAACGCTCCCTCCGAATGTGCCATAACAGTTATTACTCCAAAACGCGAGAAAATATACATTAGCGCGACATAATTCTGAAAGCACCTACACTACTAATTATTTTAAGTAACAATTTGATACAAAACTGGCACTAAGTGCATTAGAACGGAGCGTTAAAGTGGAATGCAGCTCGCAAGTTGGAGCAGGTGCTGACGTGACAGCAAGTCTGTTAATTAGTACAAGTTTATCTAGCTGAGCTGATGATGGAGTCACGGCTTAGGGGGCGCATACTGGCTGGGAATTTGGGTGGCATGCTTGTTTGAAAGGACTTATGGATAAAACAAGCAATTAAAGGTTTATTTGCAGCCTATGTAGAGTATTGAAAAAAGAAAGAAATGTCTTTGCTTTTCTCAGCAGTAGGCAGTAGGGCAACTGCTGGGAAAAAAACTTCATCTTGAGCTTGTGTGGACACAAAGCTCATCCCGCCAACGTCGTCTACTTCGAAACCCATAGACTAATTTTAATGCCTGAATTTAGCCATAATTCATCCTTTTAGTCACGTCTTTATATTCATTATTCGCTCCATCTGTATCAAATCCATTTTCTCCCTTTTTGACATCCTAAACATCACAGGTTAATAATAATAATCCCCACCGCCGTATCACTACGTTGACGTCGTGGTGGGGCCTGCGCGCTGCTAACTCTAGGCCTGTGCCGGAAGAGTTTACTTTGCAGGAACAGGTCTAGAGTGAGAAGCCAGACCAAGAGATACAGAAATCCGCAGGGCAGCATGTGGCGAGCTGTTGGGCAGGACCCTATTTCCCGGGAGAAGTCTTGTTCCTCACATCTAGCTTGCCTTTATTGACCGGCTGGAGTGAACGATGACGGGGAACAGAGCTCCCACCTTATTCTTGCCTTTATTGGCTGGCTTGATTGGAAATTCGCAAGAGCAAACGTGCTCGTAGGAAGGAAGTATTCCACTAAGATGGAATGGTAGGGATCTAGATCGTACTTTCCGGGATTTTCCTGATAGCCGTGGATCACCTTTCCACTCGTCATAAGGACCTCAGGACATGTTGCCCTCTTGTTGCCACGACACTATGTGCTAGCGACCGTTTTCGGGGGCCCATTATTGAGAGTGCAAGTCGTGCCATTTTATCTGTGTAATTTATATAAAACGTTGGTCAGGCAGGGGCTAGACTTTGCATAGTCTTAAATAACCAGTCCGCTTTAGCCACCCAAACCCATAATCCAATATCTTTGTTTCCTTAACCTACAATAGTCCTACACCAACCAGGGGTTGTCTTTGGGTGCATTTGCATAGTGCGAACAAGGATAATCGCCGGTTGGTGCCTCTCTTAATTAAAAATGTCTAACGGGCCTCTGCGAGTTGGCTTCGGCCCCTCGTACGTACGCCTTCCAAAGGTCCGGGACCCCAGGGTCCCGAGATATATCAAAAGACGTAAAAATAATAATAAAAATCAAACAAAATCATAAACTCCTTCAGAAAAACATTAGCCAACAAAATTTTTTGTTCATCCAACATAATGACTTGACATCCATCCCAACACTGTATCACCCAACTTAGCGACACCATCTGAGCTAAACCCTCGCAAGAAGACGAAAGCTGATTCGGATTAAACTTTGAATATGTACGAGAGACTTTAGTTCAGTACATTGTCATGTGTCGTCGTGTTCAGAAACTGTTGTCTATCGGCAGTGTCGTCTGATTCCGATTGTTTCGACTTTATATTCGATGATAGATAAACTGACTTGAATATTTTACGGAGGGTAAATTTTTGATGCAGGTTTTGTGTCGATTCTTTTGCTGTTATGTCGTTGCGAAAATCTTTTCAAGATTGATTTTAAATTTTGTTTGAAATAATAATTATGATGACTGTCAACGGTAACTTGCTATTTTTAATGACAAAATCCATTAACTCTCTTTTATATCATTTTCATCTAGTTCTCTGCTCCTACATACACCTTTGCTTGTACAAAGCAATAAGTCAAACTCATAACGTTTCCTTCACATTTTAACACAGTGTCATCGTATATATCAGTTGGAAAACGTCCGTGTTACCCCGCGGCTACCGTGTACCGTCGCAGCCGAATAATGCCTTTTGTAAAACTTTCAACTTGTGTAATACTCGGTATATTAAAGTGTCTCACTTCTGTGTCCTCGGCATCGCAGACAGTTTTGTTTAATATATTATTATGAGTATGTGCGTCAAGTTTTGTGAGACTTTCAGTTTTTCATAAGATGGGTTATTGCCTTTCATGCTTTTAAATGAGTAAATATTCCATTGACTTGTTGGCAAAGATCTGGAAATGACTTGGAATTTAAATCTGATTGCAGTTAGATGTCTGATAGGGGATATCACGATAAAATTGTTATAGTCTAAAATCAACTCAACATTTTAATCACGTGAGATAAAGGACTATAAAATACTTTAAAAAATTAGCAAAGCTGGGTATAGATCGTGAAATAACGAGCCTAATAAATGACCAATGAAAAGTTATCGAAACCAATAGCAACGTTCCATTTTATAAACAGCCTTGATATATGAAGAGCTAGCGCTCAAATTCCACTAAACCCACATGTTTAAAGTAAGAACCGTAAAGAATAACGAGTGTGAAGATTGAAACTCGAAAACAAAATGAAAATTTAAAACGAACACTCTTTTAGCGAGTATTTACTGCCGTTTTACGTCAGTCCAGCAATGGAAGGAAAATATGGAGTGGGAGTGCTAGGTACAGCTGCTTATCTTGCACATGCTGAAGTCAATTGAGGCAAATAGGTCAATGTGGAATTTGTGCCGATGGGTGAGCAAACTGTTTATGCGTTATTGCAACCTTCACACGCAATGTTAGAGCGGTTGTGTTTATTGTTGATTTATTACATACAAAGGAAATGAATTCTGTCGGTGAAATTGTGACAGAACTATTGAATGCAGAATATGTTTGACACCAACTGACAGCGGGTTTAAATGTGTGATTTACGTTATATTTATCAACATTGTCAGGTTCAGGTTTATATTATTTAAATACTTGCACATCACATAGCTTACATTCCAATAGGTAAATAGTATCTCCTAATTTTTTGTAAATGAACCCTGTTAGGACACTGCAAAATATACAATGTTGCTTTGCTGTCAATCAAATTCTTTTGCCATACATAGGAGAACAGGTTTAGATAACTACACCAGAATACAGATACAAAGTATAAATAATTCTGAGAAAAGAAGACTTCAAAGCTTTAGCCTATACATCAAATCGTTCTAGGTAGTTTCAATATATTCCTAAACACGTTAACTCACCCATTTCTCGAAACCCCAAGCAAAGGTTAAGCCGTCAGTTTAAAATAAACGTGTCTTAGAACTACGACTTACATAAGTTCTGTGAACCACGCTAGAAATTCATACACCTCTCCACATTTGGAATTCTAAACATTTTTATAGCACAAAGATATGCAGTAGGTTTGTTGAACCCATTTGTCAAGTGACGTCATAATGCCTCTGCACTACAAGTTACTGGTGACCTTGCTTACAATAAATAACCTTTTGTTTTCAGATATACTATACCTGCAACGGTATCGTCAAGTATCCATTGTCAAAAGAGGACATGTAGAACATATACTCCACACATACAACACACACGCAAACCACACATTCCCGATGGACAGACACAAGACGTGTGTAAAAAAAAAACATTGAGTTTGGACTTGTAAGCCTCGGTCAAAGACCAAAGATAAATTATGTTCTATAATGTTGTTCGAAAAAAGAAAGCTGAAGGTAAAGTTTAATTAATTGACCTATTAATTATTACTACAAACGCGTTGGATCCCACGCAAATACTAAAAGTCAATTAGGGTGAATTAGTCGCTTTGTTTTACTGCATTTCTTGTAGGCGATGGAGTGTGACCTGCCATTAATTAGAAAATAGCAAAGCTTAAGTATACCTAGGTATTTAAATCTGATTAAACTTAAGTCATGATGCGTTGCCTTAAAAAGTCGAGCTCTGTCGTAATCTCATCATCATCTGCCTAGCCTTTTCCCAACTATGTTGGGGTCGGCTTCCAGTCTAACCGGATGCAGCTGAATACCAGTATTTTACATGGAGCGACTGCCTATCTGACCTCCACAACCCAGTTACTGGGTAATACGATACCCCTTGGTAAGACTGGTTGTCAGACTTTCGGGCTGCTGACTACCCGTAACGACTGTCAAAGATCCACGAATGACAGCCGGGACCAACGGCTTAACGTGCTTTCCGAGGCACGGAGGGGACACGGTATGTAAAGATGGTCACCCATCCACAGACCAACCGCGGCAAGCGTAGCTTAACCTGATCGATCGACCTGTGCGGCTGTTATTATTTAGCCACGGGCCCCTCCTCTGTCGTACCCTATGTAATACAATACAATAGAAAATCAATCGTATCTCATTAGCGAAGCTTGATGAGTTAAAACTGATCAGGTTATACCAAAACATAATATGCCTGAGTAAAACTGACACACTGTAACATCTTTCAAAATTTTCAAATAGGAACCCTATTATTTTCCTTTTCAAAGGAAATGGTAACTAAAGTACAATTTTAATTCCAATATTATCCCGAATTTACAGTTAAATAAAAAATATTACACTGACCGTTTTTTATTACGATAAACAGCACCCTGAGTTTTAAAATCTTTTACGATGCGAAAAAAACTAAAAGACGCTGTCAATGTCCAACTGGTGTGCGGTTGACAGTCAAGAACACATAAACGAATGACGTTTACAATTAAATCTACATGAACTAATACTTAAGCCCATCGCTTCCTCTGAAACCATCCTTCACACTATTGTACCATCTGTGGCTGCGAACATCGAAACTGTATCGTAAAGCAGCCACCATAAATATTTCCAACGCATTTTGTGCCCCTCATAATGACTGGCAACTTGGCAAATTTCCTGTGGGGACTATCAGCCATCTTTAAAATTAATTGAAACGTTTTGACTCTAATAATTATATCGTAAAGGGGCCCGTCTTGAAGATTAACTCATATAAATAAATAATAAGTTCTTAATAGCTTTGGCAGTTGTTAAATAAGGTATGCGATTTTGAATAGTGAATGGCTTTGATTGTGAGGCACGGATACGGTTGCTGTATTTGGATGTATTTGCATTGTTAAATTGATTATTATTTAGGTCTATTGCAATGCATTATTTAGTAGGTATCATTGTTGATGTAGCTGAAAAACAACTAAAACTGAAATTATATTATAAAGACCTGTAAACCTATCTACTTTCAATCAGCCTACAATGTTCCCAGTGCCGGGACACAGGCTTCCTCTCTGTGAGGGAAGTAGATCGTAATCCACCACGCGAGCCCAGTGCGGGTTGGTAGATGTTACATGTCTTCGAATTTTTGGTTCTAGGACATGCCGGTTTTCTCACGACGATGTTTTGAGAGCAGTGGTGATGAAATAATTTACACAACGTAAAGCGCCTGTCTGGGTTCAAACCTACAACCGTTATCACTGGGCCACCACTGCTGTCCTTAAAAAACCTGTACTGTACTTATATTTAAACGAGTTGCAGTTGCACGTCTTTTAAATATAAAAGTGAAATTTCAAAAGTATTATTATTATTATAAATATAAATATTAATTTGGGCCATTCAAAATTAAAAGCTTCTGGGTTCCCCACTAAAAAGCAATACCAATATCACCCACATACGCTCATAACGGCTGCAGCATTCCAAATCGCCAAAGAAAATGCGAAATAACACATGAAAGCCATTTTCACGGCATTTAGCTGGCTATTCTATTACGTCATTACATATTCACACAGTCATGCTACCATGGAATGTAGGGGTGGTATTACATCAAAGAGAGTATTCGATCAACGCGGCTTGTGTATTTTTTTTTTGGTTCATTTACCACGATCCATACGCTCGCTTCGCCTTGTTATTTTGATGGTTCAAAGTGTGGGGATTAGCGGTTTGTAGGAGCTAGTAATGTGCTAAAATTCCCGTAAATAATAACACTTGTACCAAGAATATTTATAATATGTGCACGTCACACTTGGCAGAATGTGATGATACCACTGACTAATCTTAAGACCATATTATAATGTATATTCTGACAAATAAATGATTATGATTATAGTTACATTTTGTAGTTTATTTACACGTTTGCACAAAACCATCAAGGTGTTCAGCTTAGCCAGTCCGCTATTACTGATAAGACGAGTCAGCGTTCATTATTGATGAAAATCTCCAGTGTATAGGTACTTCATTTGATTCATTTAATTATTAACTTTGATATGACCCATATTACCACATATATACATTGTTATGGTTGAGCCACTAACAATAATTATGCGGCTTCAAAACCTTAAACAACCATACAATTTTGTTAGTTTTAAATTCTCCTTCTTTACTTTTGTATTTCCTGTGCGTATCCCAATTAAAAATTTTGTGGAGTCACTCCTGCTGGAGTGTAATTTTTGTAATTTAAAAGTATTCTGATATAAAAATAGTTAGGTAATATTTAAAATATATACACGCATCATCATAATTTGATGAAACGCCGAGGATCAATCCACCCGCTACAGCCTCCATCTCAAGGCACTCCGCTAATGTTCGGTTTATGTAAATATTATGAGACTTTAACTATTCACTTATTCACTTAGCGTCAGCTCTCTCAGGCTGCCTTTTTGTATCGGAATACCTCCCCTTTTCTTTTTTTCCGAGTTAAAATTGTTTTTTGTCGTGCCATCCAACTTTTCTAAGTCGATTAAAAATGTACTTAAAACGATTAATTTGAATGGAGTTAGGAGTTTCGTGTGACAGTGACAGTCGAATTTATTCCCGAGTGGATATTTTGTTTCTTAATTTTGTTGGAAACGCTGTTTGTCTTTCATATCTTTTTGTTTGTTGCGGAATAATAAAGGTAAGGAATGAGAATAACAAAGTAAGAAAAGAGGGTATGAGTTGAAAGTAACTTTTAAATCGGATGAAGTTTCTGTATTATGTTTTCAACATTTGAATACAATGTTTTGCCATAATCCGACAATGAAAATAAAAATAAATTACTGCTTATTATATGGCTGTTGAGATTAAAAAAAAAAAATGAGAATTTGATTTTATCCTGTTGCTCAATACTGACAACGCAGTAGAATTCTGTGGAACATGCAGCTTTAATAAACAAGTCTGTCTCATCAAGATAATGATCTTAAACAGTAACCAAACTTCATTATTCATTCGCGAATAATTTCGAAACTTTATCTTCTTACGCGAACTCCATCATTTATTTACTCAAGAAGGTATACAAAGACCATTTGTAAGTGCAAAGACGTTGAAACAAGAACATATTCTACAATCCAGTTATCAAACAACGCGTTAAGGACACAGCGACCAGACTAGATAGAACGAATTAAGTTTGACTAAATTCGTGGCCATTAAAACGGCTGAGAGAAAAAGTAAAAGCATTTGAGCAAATTAGATTGCATGAAGTGGACCAGTTGTACTAAAATGGTGTTTGAGTTGTTTAAGCTGAAAGCAACATTAAATTAGTTTTACAAAAAATTTGTTTACACGTTAAGATAAATCGCGAGGCGTAGTTAATCACTTGCCAAATTTAATTACATTACTTGCATAAATAAACTTGACGGCGAATTTGGTTTTTGTAATGTTTTATGCAATCATCTTTCTCGTATAGATTTAGCAGTAGTCCTTATCTTTACTGTGTATTAATTACAAAGTGAATACTGTAGTCCTGTTGCAACGACAATCATTCATGCTAAGACAATTTTCGCAATGCGAGGTAATACAAGCCCTTAAGTATATCTTAGTGGTTTCATGATGTTACTGCCAAAATATTCAGGATAGATGATAAGCCTACGCAGCATAGAACTCCACAAAATGGTAGGCAGTACAATATACCCTTCACTCGCTACACCTCTCAGTTTACCACACAAACCACCAATTCCAACAAAGCGCGCTGCAGCCTTTCAATGCGCTTACTTTCTGCCCTCATCCCGCTAAAATTCAACACACGTCCGTCCACATAGTGTGTCCACCTTGCGACGCCCGCTTTCTTACCCGGATTAACTCGAATTAAGATCGTACGTATCTTTGTGTTTGCCAGACGTTGCAACAGATCTTGTAAGGAAACGCTCCTAGAATTTCAATTGGTGTAAAGTCTTGGTGCATCGGAATTAAATGGAATAGGTCGATACTGTTTTATATTGAAGAGGCACTGAATAGTTTGTGAGAGTTTCTAATGAATGGGAATGAGTATAAACGGAGATGTTCGCTCAATGAAATGACTACACGATAATTCTTGTTGCTCAGAAAGTATCCAATAGTACAGATTTTTTGGTGACTTTACATATCGACGGTAAAAAGGAAGTAGGGCGTAGTATAAGCGACATTTTGGTCAAAAATTAGTTATATATGCCATCCTACGGAAGATTTTCCGCTCTTTCGAATGCGCTTACTCTCATGGCTCTAAGACGCCTTTTTTGGCGTTTAAACCCTAGCAAAAAAATTAATAAATGACAAAAATACGTCAGTTTTTCTAAAATTTAAAACTTTGAAGGGCTCTCCTGAACATTTCATTTTTTGTCGCTTATACCCTATTTCCTCTTAACCGTCGATATGCATATCCAGTAAAACCAAAATTAAAAAAAGGTGATATTTTATATGCTATCAAATCATTACATATCAGGTCCAAACCGTCAGATATAAACTAATTAACGTCTACAAAACCGGCATTGAATGCTAAGAAACTATTTCCTAATACGTCAATTGCCTGGACTTTTTATCAGACGGAACCTGAAACCGTAGTGGCTCGAACAAAAACCACGTTGAAAAAGAATACTTTTTGCAACCACATATTGAGTCTAAAGATTGCAATAGTGCCTGCAGTGACAGGTAATTTGTTAGAGAAAACCAAGGATAAAAGTTAATTGTGGTGTTTGTAGACTCCATCGACTATGAACGGCACAATAACCCTTTTTCTTTTGTTTAACTTTAGATTGCTTGGGATTATCAACGTCTGGTTCTGTTTGAGCTTCAGTCTCATTATCAGCATGTTTGTTGTTGTTTCTTCTTATATTTTCTCTATTACTTATGGGTACGTTTCTTAGAAAGGTAACGGCATGGAGTTTACCATCTCTGCTTATGACATGGGTGTCTCTTAGACAAATAAATGTTAATATTATAAATTTGAAAGTAACTCTGTCTGTGTGTTACCTTTTCATGCCTAAACCACTGAACGGATTTCGATAAAATTTGGCAAGGAGATAGATGGCATATTGGAGGACGACTTAGGCTAGTTTTTTAACTATAGCACGTTCCCGTGGGTTAATTTCCGATATCCACACGGGCAATACCTCGGGCAGAAGCTAGAAAAATTAATATAATTTTGCCTTGTTTGTATCTGTTATCTATTTTTAATTCTATCTGTGGCTTTCTAAATCATTAATATGTTCATCTTAAATAACACCATCTATCTATTAATCTCACGTTTATCACTTTTACTTCCCCGGTTTTTTCGATTAATACCGTCGATAATTTTTCATTCCCGCTGTACCAGTTATTGGCTGTCATATCAGTTTCCACAACACAGCCCAGAATAAAACAATACGTATTTAAAGCGATCATTACAGTTGCGACTGACGCGTCCCGCTACATAATTCAGTTGGCTGTCAGCTGCAGGCCGCTTCGCACGAGTTTCATGCGTAGTGTTGCTACATCGGGGCTACTAAATTGAAGGAGAAATATTGTTGGCAAACATAAGGCTTAGTTCAGAATTTAGCAGTTAGGTGTTGCAATTGGAAATTAAAAATGCAATTGTTTTTGAAAACTCAGACCATTTCTGGCCAAGAAAAGTTCTTCAAATCTCTTTATTTTTTTTTTCAGTTTTGAGAAAATAGAAAAAAATACTATGAGAAAGAATTGCTAATTCCAGAAAGTAGATGCAAATCATACTAGTATTCATAATCAATCGCCATCATCCGCGATCCGGCTTGAAATATCATTATAGTTGCGACCAAAATTATAGCTAGTAATATACAGATGAATTGATGTAATGGCTTCCAAGTAAATTGGCCTACATACCACTTGCTTCTGTACAAGAGATCCTTCAAAGTTAGTAATCGATCAAAGGAGGAAAACGTCCAAGTGTAGCTAGGCTCAGAGCGCTTGCCTGAAGATCCCTATTCACTTTATTGCCAATTACTGTTCAATATCTTCAATACCAACATGCTTGATAAAGAAAGTTCGAGCTACGCTTCCAAGATCTTGAATTAAATTGTACTCGTATTGAATGACCCTCGTATAGTGCTAGTTAATTTGCTAAGTAATCATCGTGTTAACCAGATGTGTCTATTTATCAAATAGTCTACAGCTCTAGCTTCTAATTAGGATGAACTGATACTGTTTCAATTTAAAAGCAAAAGCAATTTTTGTCGAAGACACAATAATTTCATATTTTTTCTAAGACATTTAATTTAATTTGATGGCATCACGGTAGTCCCCCCCTAGCGATATCATCTTTCACACAGTCCATCCTTCGTTTCTTTAGCCTTCCCCGACTCTTATGGCTAGTATACATAAAAATTTCCTCACGACATTTTCCTTATTCCTTGACAGATATTACCTGTATGTCGAAAATAACATTCTAAACTTTAAAAATTCTAAAACTAAACCTCAATTTTAGTAACGCAGTTGACAGCACTAGTCGCTTCAATAATTCGCTGGCAAACATTTTGCGTGATGGTCCAGCACTGTTTATACTGTGATAATGTATTCCCACTGTATTCTACTGATTATGATGATTATATTGTTGGAACGTTTTGCCGACTCCCTGCGTTTCATTGACGTAAATGGAAATGTGATTTGAATGAACTACTATTCTAGTATTGGATGAATATCCGGTTTTTTTCCTTGAGCAAATCGGTGTTTAGTTGTGTATAGAATTGAGAAACCTTGCACCATGTTTTGTGGAATAAGTTGGCATTATTCAGTTGTAAGTAACATTTTAAAGTTTCCAATAGTATTTATTTTAGATCAACTGATAATTCTTAATTGATCTGAATATCAATCAATTATACAATAACTAGAAATCTATTTAATACAACAGCCTGCTCTAGATAGAAAAACTACCTGAAAAATCCAAAAATCACTACCAAATAACACTTGTTATAACGAGATCATTACTAAAACTCTGCGCATCCGAAAGCTGTATTCGTCGGAAAACCTCGAAAAAAAAGCACTAAAAACAGGGCGTTGCTTTGAGAAATGCGGTTGGTCGGTGGTGAGAAAAAAAAGAAAATCGCGTTGCAAACACCTGTAGGGATGTGGTGAGGTTCCCACGATATTTTCTTGCGAGCTGCAGACGAGTGTTCGTAACACCCTGTATAGCCGTCTATATGAGCGTGTCCTCCGCGTCTGAAGGTGTAGAGTTTACGTAAGATTCGTGTATTTACCTTGAGATTTGGGCGTTTTTATGAAGTAGTTTTTGTGGCACTTGAAGTGTTTATTTACCTACCTGATATAGAAATACTGCACAGTGAAAAGCAGACACAAATGATTTTTCACTGCGCAGTATTTCTAGAGCTTTTTAACGTAGTGAAATGTCACAAGCCTAATTAGGAATTTCGTTGCTATGACAACGAAATTATTAATTAATATAGGCTTTTGCTCGTAACGAATTCTCGCAGTAAATACCGATTTTACTTTTATGGTAAGGCATTTTAAATTAAAATAACTTTGTTAAGATTCTCGCTCCTATTTTTACACCACTGCCTAGTTGTGAAAATGCTGTGACAGACTTGGGTTTTATGTGCTACTGTACATGTACTGAACGTGCAGTGAACAAGCATGATGATGAATACTCTGAAGATGCATTTGATCTGGACAAACTGGAAGCTGGTCGTATATTAACAATAATTGATGCATGTAGCAGCCAATAAAATTCCAAATGGACTAACTACTCCACAAACTTCCACACCTCAAGTAATTCCGCACAAATTACCGCCAATCTCAGTCCAAGCAGACAAATTGCTCACACAGTTTTAATTCGTCCAATAAATGTCATCATAAATCCGGTCGTCTCAGGCTGAGACGTGTCCACCGCGTGTACGGCAGACGAGGATAAATCTGGCGCTCCGTACGCCGCATAAGTGACTGGTGGTTGTCACACCGTTGTGTAACTGTGTGTGTTTGTTGTTGTGTGTTGTGATCGTGAGAGGAAAGATTTTTGGTGTGAGATGTGGTGGGATTTTGAAATGTGGACATTTTTGGATGCATAATTGGAATTAGTAATGAAAAACCCTGAGTTGAAAAAGGCTGAATATGACGATGATGAAAATCGTATCGGAAATAAAGACAAATATTAAAAAGAAAATGTTACGTTACATTTTCAGTAAACTGTAAAAAATTTTGATTCCAAAAATCTAACTGTATCTTATAAAACTGCTTGATCTATTTAAAACACTACATAACCCGTCAGCTTACAAAGTAAGGTAATAGGCATCTTCTGGGCTTGTTCGTTCCATCATAGATCTCATCCATCGCTTTCCACCAGCCGAGAACGAGGTGAAGAGCTGGCCCATTTTGCGAAAAAAAATATATACTATATAACTCTATAGAGACACTATATTATCAGATAATCTTTACGAGAACGTCAACAATACCAAAATATAGTTCGAAAACAGAACGGAGGACTGGTTCCGGATTATCGAAATCTAGCCTCACAAATGTTGCTATGTCATGTGGTGCATTCACTTGTAAAAGCTGTCTCACCAACATGTAACATTATAGATCTCCAAGCGATGTGCCTGCCCTTGGGCGGGGTAATCGACTGTCGAGCGATGCTTAATATATGATGTGACCTTGTGAGCTTGTGGGCTTGTAGATCGTCTCTATTAATTGTACAATGGTTTTTAAGGTAAGGCTGTAGATTTAGAAACACAGAAGAAAACACAACATATTTTTATTAAATGTCAAATAAGTGGAAAGAGGGAAGGGTGGGCTTTGCCCTGTAGTGGAACAGTCAGGTTTTTAATTAAAAATAAAAATATCGATCTAGCTGACCGCCTGCTTAGTGGTAAGCCCAAGGATAATAGATGTCCATAGACAATGCTTGCCAACCCAGAGACAATGTAAAATTTTTCATATGCCTTTAATTACACTGGCAACTGCCCCTTCAAACTGGAACAGCAACGCTGCTTGGCAGCAAATCTTATAGGTAGATAATACTTCCTAGGACGAGCTCCTTTACAAAGAGCTTTACTACTACAAACATAGAACAGAATATGCAAAGGAACAGGCCATCAAACAATAATTACAAAGTTACTTCCCCCATTTTATTTAACGATTAATACACGAACACGGGCAGTTTCAAACAAAATATAACAAGATACAGTATCAGCTGGTGTATTAGCAACTTTCTCCCACACGGGTTGAGACACGGCCGCAGCAGACGCAATAAATCTTGCGGGCCACGTGCAGCGCGAGGGGGGAAGGTGGGGCTACCGTCACGTGAGGAGGAACATGATATTATTTAGGGTGCATCATGGTTAAAATGAATTTAATTTGAGCTGAGAATGAACTGGAGGCTAGTGGTAATAAGCTTGCAGTGAGTAATCTAAAGTAACATAATTATTTTGTATATTAGTTGAGTCTCGGTCTTTAATACTCGGCGTATTCAAATACACTTAAGATACTGAGGAGCACACTCTACACGCCAATACATCACTCAAAACATCTACTTATAAATAAAAAATAAAAAAAACTCTTAAGAGTAACTCCGATTTCCGAAAACCTGAAATGGTTTTCCAAACAAAACCGCTGTAAAATGTCATGCCAATATGATTAGTGGTCATTATTTTGGACTTCCAATACTAACAGAAAACATGTTTTTCTTTTCACTGCACATATTATATACATATTACTTTATACAGGGTGACAGGGACATCTACACGCAAACGCATTTGCCTAGCCTTTTCCCAACTACTTTGGGGTTGGCTTCCAGTCTAACCGGATGCAGATGAATACCAGTATTTTACATGAAGCGACTGCCTATCTGACCTCCACAACCCAGTTACTGATTAATACAATACCCCTTGGTAAGACTGGTTGTCAGACTTACGGGCTTCTGACGACCCATAACGACTGCTAAAGATGCACAAATGACAGCCGGGACTAACGGCTTAACGTGCTTTCCGAGACATGTTAGTTTAACCTGTTCGATCGACCCATTCAGCTATTATTACTTAACCACAAGCCAACATTTGGAGATCCACGTTTAGCGCCTAAAAAACGGGGTAGCGTCGACAATATTTCAGTATCTTTAGATTTGTCCCATTGATACGCATCGGTGTGACACAAGGCCTGTCCGTAGATGGTGGTGTTCGCTGAAGGCGTCTATTGTGACATGACAAACGACTCGATGCGTGCATGGACTCAAGTAGCCTCTCGCTGTGAAATATTGCTGGCTGCTGATTCTGCTTGTGACAGCTGCACTAGGATTTGTGTTACTGTGGTGCATGTTAACAACAGCATGAATTGGATGATTAATATTCGATTTAATGGTGTTTTAGTCGATTTTACACTGACATGGGATTATTTGTAGTTTGTTGACAAGAAAGCAATATCGGTACAATATATATATTGATACATTATAAGACTACAAACAGCGCGGTAATTGAGTAACACATTAACAATAACAATGGCTTTCATTTTGAAAGTTCCACAACATTCATCGCGTTATTTACGTCGGTTGTTGAACAGACAACATTTTTCGAACATAATATGAAGCAATGGATTAGTAATGTTGTTCGTTATGGCGGGATTTCACACAAAAAATAGAAGCAAAGTTACCGGTTTTTACATACAGTTTTATTTCTTGCACAAACACAATGACAAAATAGCATAGAACACAACTTTTAACAATGAAACTAGACTTTTGGCGGGAACGCCTTAGCGATGTTACACACTCTCCCGCTCACAGTCGTGGCTCAAGCTACACTGGCGCGGCGTTCCGCCGCATCGACCGGCGGCGCGCGCGCGAACTCAACAAGACGCACTGCGCATGCGTTATTTTGATACTATTATTTAACATAATGATCGTACCTATAATGAGTTGCCTACATTCCACCCCCTTGTTCCTGAACAAACTCGTCAGTAGGCAACACAATGACCTTTACAACCGGTCTCTTCATAAAGCCCCTACAGGTTCTAACAGTCACTACTCTAATGTGGCCATCGCGACCTGGGTGGACTGCGCTGATCACGCCCCTAGGCCACACATTACGAGGCTGGTTCTCTTCTAAAATAAGAACCATGTCTCCCACCTTCACGGGCGGCACATCGTGTAGCCACTTTTGGCGCTTTTGAAGAGTGGGGACATACTCTTTCAACCAGCGTCGCCAAAACATGTCCGCCAAAGTTTGAGCCTTTACCCAAGCCTTTCTACTGGTTAAGTCCGATGCATCATAAATACCTAGCGTAGATGCACCGGTCGCTGTACCTATCAATAAATGATTGGGGGTAAGAGCGATGGGCCCATCAGGGTCCGTACCCACAAAAGTTAACGGCCTACTGTTTAGGGTCATCTCTACCTCAGCCATCAATGTCGTTAGCAACTCCTCTTTAGGCGCTCGCGCCGACAAAGTAACTCTAAGTGCAGTCTTTACTGAGCGAACGAGCCGCTCCCAGCACCCACCCATGTGCGGGGCTGCAGGAGGGTTAAATTGCCAAGAAATGCCCTTGGTAACGACGAAATCATGAATTTTGTTGCTCTCCATTGCCTGAATGGCAGCTTTCAGCTCTGCTTCAGCACCAACGAAGTTCGTGCCTCTATCACTGAATATGATAGAGGGTTGTCCACGGCGAGCTATCAAACGTCGAATTGCCATTATGGCTGAGTCAGCTGATAGTGAAGACGCGAGCTCAATATGAACACCGCGAGTGACAAGGCAAGTGAAAATAACGCCCCATCTTTTTTCTCGACGTCTTCCTATCGAAACTTCCATCGGACCAAAATAATCTACCCCGCAATGTACGAAAGCTCTTCTTGTATTTACAAGTCTAGCGGTCGGTAGATCTCCCATCTTGGGAAACGAAGGGCGAGCACGACGGACAAGACAAAGCTGACATTTAGATACGGCTGATTTGACTGTACGTCGCAACTGAGTTATCCAATATTTTTCCCTAATACTGTTTATGACAGTTTCAGTATTAGCGTGGTGAGCGCGCTTATGATATTCGAGTGCAATAAGTCGCGCGGTATAGCTGTGACCATCTAAAATAATGGGATACTTCTCGTCAAACATTAATTCTGGTGCAGCACTTAGGCGTCCTCTGACTCGAAGCAAACCATCATCTTCATACAAAAAAGGATCTAAATCGCGAATTTTACTATCAGCAGGTAATGCAGTTTTTGATTTCAGTAGTGACAACTCCTTGGGGTAGGTCTCAACTTGACACTGTTTCAACAAAAGAATTTCAGCATCACGGACATTGCTAACTGTTAACTTCTCAACCTGCTTTTTACGACACAAACCTAAAAAAGCAAGGACTCGACCCGCCGCTCTAACAACACGTGTCCAACTAGAGAACCTATCCACATTAAATAGAGGTTCATACTGTTTTACTAGGTGAACCTTCTCAAGACGCTCCAAATCCGTATCGACTGCATCGTCGAACTCGTTGACCGGCCACTGGTCTTGGTCCGTGTACAAGAAAGAGGGACCTGAAAACCACAACTTACAATTTGTAGGCCAGTACAGTTTCGTGGCTTCATCAGCAGGGTTTTCTGCAGACGGCACCCAACGCCACTCACTTGGGTTAGACTTCCGATCTATTTCTGCCAACCGATGTGAAACGAACTTCTGAAAATCACGAGGATCCGAATGTACCCATTTTAAAACCGTTTTCGAATCGGACCATAAGTATTTGCGTGTTATTGTTAAGCCTTGCTCTTTAACAACGACGCAAGCTAACCTACACGCCAGCACAGCTGCTTGCAGTTCGAGGCGGGGCACGGATATCACCTTCAGCGGAGCGACACGAGCTTTGCCAATAACAAGTGAGACGGTTGGTTTGCCAAATTCATCCCTACCAACTAAGTATGCTACTGCGGCATACGCTGATTCGCTTGCATCACCAAAAACATGTAATTCGACAGCTGAAGGATCAAGCCTGTACCAACGCGGCACTCGCTTGTTACCTAGTTGTTTGATATCCTGCAGCCACCTTTCCCATTCCTTGAACTCGTTTTCCTTTAGCTGATCGTCCCATCCTATACCAGACTTCCATATTTTCTGTAACAAGATTTTAGACTTTATCGTGTAAGGATAAAGTAAGCCTAGAGGGTCAAAGATACTCATAATAAATCTCAGAAACTGCCGTTTAGTAGGAATAACTCTGCCATCAACTACGTCAGGTGTCACTTTTTTAAACGATAAGTCGAATGCTAGCTCGTCTGACTCTGGCATCCATATCATACCTAAAGTTCGTTCACCACTATATGGAGATTTATCAAAATTAACAGTACCGGGCACGACAGCTGGTAATTCTTTTCGAAGCTCGGGTGAATTGGTCACCCACCCCCTGATAGAGAATCCACCAGCGGAGTGTATCATGGCAACATCTTTGATCAGCTGACGTGCACTATTTATTGAATGAACACTATCTAGGTAATCATCCATATAATGGTTTTCGTGAATTGCCTTGACGGCCTCAGGATACGAATCTCGGAACTCACTAGCATTTTTATTCAATACATGTATGGCTGAGGCAGGCGACGACTTGGCACCAAAAATCATAGAGTCCATAACGTATGTGTCAGGATCGCGCTCTTTATTCCGGCCTCTCCAAAGAAAGAGCTGCGCGCCCTGATCTTCTTTCCTTATTTTAATACGCAGAAACATATCAGCTATGTCCGCTGTATAACCTATTGGGCCAGATCGAAACTTAAACAACACGCCTAACAAAGAATTTAACAAATCCGGCCCTGTTAGCAAATAATCATTTAAACATGCGCCCTTGTATTTGGCCGCGGCATCATAAACCAATCTGAGCTTATTTGGTTTATTCGGGTTAACGACCCCAAAATGCGGCAAGTGCCATACCGGGTTAACAGTCAGCCGAGTATCCAAACGCCTAGCATATTTCTCAGAAATTAACCTATCAATTTGACGACAATACGATTCAGCATAATCGGGGTTTTTATCCATCTTACTTTCTATGCCGCGTAAACGCTTGACAGCATAATCATAATTATCGGGCAAGTGTACAGCGTCACGTGACCATAATAGTCCTACCATCCAGCCCCCATCGACACGGCGACTAGTGCTATCTAGGATCTTACAGGCGCGTTCAGTCTCAACATTTTTGCGTGACACTTCTGTGATACCGATAGACTCAAGCAAAAATTGCTGTTTAACGAGTTCGTTTAAATCATCTAAATTATCAAAGACTAGATTGACCGATTCACGAACAGACTCGCCGCAAGTACCTACAGGCCCATGAACAACCCACCCTAACTTCGTAAGCGACGCTACGGGTTGTCCGGATTTACCCTGTCGTATTTCCTGGTTAACTATTAGCTGCCAATTATCTTGCCCGATTAATAGCATTGGTTTTGCGCACGACATCTCACAACAATCTAAGTCTCGTAGATGTTTATTCATAACTAAAACTTTGGCGGACACACTTTGGGTGGGCAAATCTAAGTTATCGATAGTACGTAATGCGATATCATGACACAATCCGTTGGGTCCGCGTATTAGCGCAGTCACCCTACATGAATTTTTATCAGTAACAACCAGACCGCGTGCACTAACAATTTTCAACGGGGACAATGGTCCACTAAAATTACAAACACTTGAATCAATTAACGACACAGTGGCACCATCATCAAGCAATGCATAACAATTATGTTCGACATTATTTACAATAATAGTTACAGGCACAATTTTTAGTAATGTTTTTGTGTTCCGACACTGCTCACCCATACTCGTCACTGACTCGGCGTCCGACGGCGGCGGTTGTACGGCGCCGGCGACCGCGCCAGCCACAGCCGGTACGCTAGCGCCGGCGACGGCGGCGCGGGCGTCAGGGGCGCTCGACTTCTCGTAGTGGAGAAGTGTGTGATGCGGAGAACGACACTTTTCACAGCGTTTTGCGCGACAGCGATAACGAGAGTGACTTTGCACTAAACATTTAAAGCATAGTTTATTTACCTTTACGAAGTCCCACTTTTCTTGTTCACTTTTGTTTACAAACTTATCGCACTCGGGTAATCGGTGACCCGCACTACTACATAACACGCACACATTCGATGACGACGACGACGACGTACACGGCGACCTACTCGATGACGCAGATTCCTCGCTGGTAATATGGACACGGTGAGTTTGTTCCCGTTGCTGTCGCCGAGCAGGATCCGCGCGCCCGGCGCGCGAAGTGTTCACGGCGGCTGCGTTAGCGGAGTTGGCAGCAGCGGTGGGCCGGTTACGATGATTCTCGGTGTTCAGTGGTAGGTAATAAGCTGATGCCCGTGACAAATGACTCAGGAATTCGAGCACAATATTAATGTTCGGCGATACACGAAGATCTTGTTTACTGTCGGTGTTCATTTTCATCACAAACTCGCCGTACTGCGCTCGTTGAACGTGAGTTAATTTACTAAGTATTTCGTGCGTTATTTGGGGGTTATTTATATAACCCTCTGCTTTTATGTTCTTGAGAATGTACACGCAGTTTCGTATAACGCACGTCATATTTCTTAACTCGACGCCACTGTCGGATACTTGTGGTAAACTTCGAACTTTATGAAGTGCTGTTTCTAACAGTAAATTGGGATGTCCGAACTCCTCTTCTAGGGCTTTTATTACGTCCGATGGGTCGGACCCGGTACGCAGCAGACCTTCAACAGCACACTTTGCTGCGCCACGGAGCGATGCTTGTAGTCGTACGGTGTTCTCGTACAAGCTATACGTGGACGCGGTAGCTTCGAAGGTACGACGATACGCCAACCAGTCTACCGGGCTGCCGTCAAACACGGGAAGATCATAATTTTGTCGTGGCCGCTTCGTCATGTTCGTAATGATAACGTCGGCTAGGTGCATGATGTCGGAAGCAGCGACGGTGCCAGCGGTGGTTGCTTCGGGCGGAACGACAGGCGCATATTTCTGTTTGGACGGGGAGGACGCCGCCGCGGGCTCGAAAAGCCCGGGAACACCGGGCGTGGCGTACGGCGCATGCGCGGACCCGCGCGCGCGCTCTGGCGCTAGGCCTTCGGGCGGGCACGCGCCGGCCGGCGCACAGGGCGCTGGCGGTATTTCCGCGTGCTCGCATAGAGCTTGACTTGAGCTTAGCCACTCATCCACTTTATTACTACTGCATACACTGTGAGCGCGGTGTTCTGATACTTCGTCCTCGATTTCCGCGATGTCCAACGCTAGTTTCTTTTTGATAAGCTGTTCTTTCAACTTGGCGAGTTCTTCTTCGGCTTTGTACTCGGCACGGAGGCGTAGCGCTTCGCGGCTCAAACGGCTTGATCGCGACCCGGTCGACGTGGCAACAACTTCACTACGCGGGATCGTAGTGACACACGTCGTATTCGCTTCAGGTCGCGGCTCAGCTCCAGCGTGAGCTTTGCTCCTTGTGACGACGCCAGTAACTTTGCTTTCCATTTTATCCGGCTCGGAAGGACCAATGTTCGTTATGGCGGGATTTCACACAAAAAATAGAAGCAAAGTTACCGGTTTTTACATACAGTTTTATTTCTTGCACAAACACAATGACAAAATAGCATAGAACACAACTTTTAACAATGAAACTAGACTTTTGGCGGGAACGCCTTAGCGATGTTACACACTCTCCCGCTCACAGTCGTGGCTCAAGCTACACTGGCGCGGCGTTCCGCCGCATCGACCGGCGGCGCGCGCGCGAACTCAACAAGACGCACTGCGCATGCGTTATTTTGATACTATTATTTAACATAATGATCGTACCTATAATGAGTTGCCTACAAATGTCCTTCAAAATTATTCATAGTGTGATGATAGTATGATTGACAATTAGAGTGCAGGCCATGTTAGCATAAACTGACTTTAGAGTAATTTCTATGCAGTTGACCAACAGAATATAATATGCGGAGGGATTTGCTGGCGAAAACAATTTTACTAATGGTTTAACTATGGATACTACTGGATACATTTGAATAATTTTATTGATATCTGAGGCTTAACTCGTTCCTAAAGATTCCTTCTTTCCAACCTTTAAGAAAAGTTAGTAAAAAAAGGTTAATAGTCAACCAATAAAAATGTTACCAATCACTACAACTTAATGAGGTGTATCCCACATTGTACATTCAGTTCAAGACAGTCGTTCCCGTGGTTTTATTTCCAAATTAGCATGACAATTAATCGCAAACTTAATCAGTCTGTCTATATCCATTCCCTCTGCCGTTTCCAATTTATTTCCTGGCAGTAAACACAGGAATTCCACTCAAGAAAAGCCTATAAATGTTAGTGGGCACTTAACTAGCATCCTGTCTTAGTAGCAGCAATCTATATTCAGGGTTATGCAGTGTTTCATTAGCATACATAAGCATGTGCGTACGTGTATGTGTTAGGGTTAGTTTATGTGTAGGAATGGATGGAGATGTGGTACATTTATATGCAGATTTCAGGATAACAACTCAAGCTGCAAGGGGTTTAATTTCTACCGTTTTTCTATTTCATTGCCAGAATCTTTTACCCTTTAATTTTGCATCATTAGCAGTCAATATTGTGCGCATTTACAATTTCTATCGTGACGATATTATTGTGGACGTGCACGTCCATAAAATGTAGGGAAACGTGAACGTGCACATTATTACGTTATCTTCCACGATATTATCGTCATGTTAAAGTTTATAAAAGCATACATTAATATCGTCATGTTAGGGATTTTAATAGCGTACAATAAGTGAATAATTCCCAGTCACCTTTTTAAAACCTTCACAGGCAAATTCTTATTTATCCGAAATTGTATCTATCTGTTACCTCTTCACGCTTAAACCGAAATTTGGTACAGAGATAGTTTGAGTCCCGGGAAAGGACATAGGATAGTTTATATCCTGATATTTCCACGGGAAACTTATGCGGGTGAAACCGCGGGGCGCTGCTAATAATGACATGTTAAAAAAAAAAACATATTCTTATTAGTACTTACACAGACAGTAGTTCCCTAAAACTTAGCAAATAACAAGATGAAACTTTGGCTTTCTGGTTTTTGTCTAGATACAATCTATGTTACTTGACCGCCGCAATGATACCATAAAATGTAATTTTTTTGCTAATATATCTCGAAATTACCTAAAATTTAATTGACCCAAGTCACAATGCAGCAGTCTTAAACGGACCATTTCTCACGTGTAACGTGTAAGCAACAGGGTGTGGCCAATTACCTCTCCGACCAACCGTCTGATTGCAATTATAGAATGCTTGATTGATAAGCTGATGAGGTATCAATTGCTTGATTCGGTTAACTACTACAAGTGCTACTGCTATATGGTCACGTGTGTATGTGTAAGGGATTATTGTTATTGATTTGATTGCGGCTTGGAACATCTTGAGATGTTGCTGCGTCTCAAGACAGATTATGTTTTGAATTATTTGTCCCTTGTGTCAGTGTTTGTGACATTTATTGTCTTTCTCTTTGCGGCTTTATTTTTTTATAAGTCTGATTAATATGGTGGTAACATTTGAAACTCGGAAGTAGACGTAAGACGGGAGGCCTATGTCCAGCAGTGGACGTGTTTCGGGTGAAATGATTTTGATTTAGAACTTTAATTTAGCAAGGCAAAAATGATAACCAAGTTTTGCTCTTGACAGGAACATCCTCACCACTAGACGCAATGTGCATGTGTTCACACAAGTAAAGGTATAAAAAATTGCTTACTTGCAATGTTTTACCAAAGGAATTAAAACCAACTATTCATCTGAAATAAAAACTGAGACAATTGGCAAAAACAATTCCACGTTTCCAACCAATAAACGTATAAGACACATTCCGCGGCTTTTACTAAAAAGATTTCGAGTCCTTGAAGCCGTCATTGGAAAACAAAAACGACACGCTGATAAAGCAAAAGGTGGCTAATGCGAAATCGATGGCAACCCAAATGGGGACGCGAGTGCCCGGGGTCCGACGGCCACGTGACGAGAGCGTGACGAGCCCGTGACGGCGACGTGACGAGTATACTTGACAGCTACTTGATGAATGCGATAGTGCCCGTAAATATGCCAGTTATCAATTATTACTGTTGTGGGTGTTGGATGCTAATTAATATGTGGAATTGATGGGTGGTGACTGGTTCATGAATTGATTAAATGTAGGGCATTGTTGTTTTTTGGACAAAATTTGCATGAATACAAACGGCATTTAAAAGTTTGTTTAGGTCTGAATGATTGTGTTTAGAAGTTAAGAGAAAAAGTTACATAAGTGATCACTTCCGCTTTCCATTTTGGTTCAATGTTAGTTGGTAATCAAGGGTTTATGAGGTCAAATCCTACCAAAGACTTAACGTGTACCGCGTAACGGGAATTTCGGAACTAATGTGGATTCGTAGCTCACTCGTCGCCTAAACGAAAAAGCGCACACTTAAGCTAATAGCGTCACATTAGGATTCTCTGTGTTTTCAGTGCTATTTTGCACACAAACTTCTATATCAGGCCTAGAGGCCATTTTTGGCACATCAATGTTATTTATCTGTGCAACACAGTAACCCCACTGCACATCCCAAAATGTCCCCGGAGTTAGCAGCGTTAAAGTAGGCACTGTTTGGCTCCCGTCGTGGTCCGAGCCGCGCCGCAGTCTCACGGCGGCGATCGGAACGGACCTCTCGCTCCCCGGCGTGGTCAACGCCATTCTGGGGGACGAGGGGTCCTGGGCAGCAGTCGCCTCCTTCGCGAACATGTCATGTCCCAGAAGGAGGCGGAGGAGCGCGCGCGGGAGGAAGACCCTCTCGCGGCGCCGCTCCGAAGGCGGAGGAGGGGTCGAAGAAGACGTCAGTATGACGGTCATCTCCGACTCCTCCCAGGTGGAGGCCAGCAGGTGACGGGTGCGGGGGCACCCTCGCTTGCATCGCACGCGCCTCCATCAGTGTCGGACGGGAATGCCCAGGTGTTCCCGGCCATTCCCGTACTCCGTCTTGTCCCCCGACGAGCGGAGATGCATAAAGCATTTCTCAGCGACAAAAAAAAAAAAAAAGGCTCTGTTTGGCTCAAAAATAGCTGCGGCGTTTATTTTCCATAGTTCTGTATGTGCCTCTGATTTTTCTGATGACTGAGTTTCAGCATATTACCCAGCAAATTATACTAAAAAGTTACAGGTTCTTGGACCTAAACCAAGTCAGAAAAGTGTAACGTTAGGAATTTCTGACCTGCAAGCGGTGGTCTTGAGTTTCAATTACGTACCTAGGTCCAAGATATCGATAGATTTTATCCGCTACAAAGATAATAATGAACCTAATATTGTTACAGAACCTACTGAAACCTTCTGTAACTGAACCATGAGCCCCAACATCCACAGCTGTCAGCGTGTAACTGCAAATCAATAGGCGCGTGACAAATGACGCGGCCGCCATTTGTGAAGTGTCGCGCGTGGGACGCCCGCGTGACGGATACGACACGAGATTACGCAGAGAATGGATTTGTAGTTATGTTGCGATGTTGTTGTTACATAATGATAGTGTTACGCGCATATGGATTATGCGTGTGTTAGAGACTAGGTACTATGAAAAATGTTCCCGTTTTATAGATAAGCTTTAATTGAATGAAGTAGGGTAGTCTTAGAGTTCTTAGTTTATAATAACATGTTCTCAATCGTCAATCAGTTTAGTAAGTGTAGCATCATGGTTATATTACCGTTTAGTAATCTCGCTCATGGTAAACTTGCTTAGATTGTTATGCAGCTCAATTTAAGAGAAAAGTTTATAAGGTATCCATTGTAAAAAGATTAGCTGGTTAATCAGATTTGCAGCGGAATTATTGACTGTGCAGGCGCACTACGGACCACTTGGGGAAGTTACGAATTTGAATGTAACCTAATAATCGAAATATAGGATGGTGTACCAATTTCAATAGTTCACAACCGACAACAACAACAATAACCTATCGAGATTCAAACTCCTAAACAACGCATGACCTGAGCCCGCGCAGCTGAGCCTGTAGTTTTAAATTCGCCCCTAAACACTAATAATAATACCGATCCAGCCTGTCCCTTGCTGTCCTCTTCCAGCGACGCCCTGAGCCGAGGTCCGAACCCCGCAGGGGGTTACCCTTAGCGCTGTCGCTTAGTTTTTAAGTTATTGTATGCCCTGGCTGGAGGCCTTAATTCGAGGCATCCACAGGAAAGTCCGGTTAAGCAGTAGCCATCCTCATAAAGGATGAACTGCGAGATGCTATAGTTATAAAAAAAAAAAAAAAAGGGTTTTTGACGGCCAAAATTGTCGACAGACCGACGACGGTTGTGCTGATTATTTATTTCATGACGCTAAAATGAGGTAGTAGGCGATGTATGAAAATTTTATTTAGGCTCACATTTTTAAATAAATAATAGGAATCTGAATTAAAAAAAAAAAAAAGTTTTGAATCGTTATCCAGTTAGTAAGACTATTTGTCAGATTTTTGGGCTTCTGAATACAACGACTATCAAAGATCTAAGAATGACAGCTGGGACCAATTGCCTAACGTGCTTTCCGAGGCACCCATCCTTGAACCGGCTGCGGCAACCTTACAATCGAGCCGAGCCTCTCATAAATGCTTACAAAATATAACACAGTTTATCTGTCTAATTGGTAGATATAGTACAATAAACGATAATCCATTCATTGTTACTTCAACTTTTAACAACGACAGAAAAGAAAAAAGTAATGTCTTTGTTGCGGTTGCCATCAGAGAAACCGCAGCCCTTCATAAAGGAAAAACTGTGAATGTCGTAAAGGCTGCTAAGAGATTGCTAAGGGATGCGCTGTAGCGTTTTTATTCTATCTGAAGATTACAAGAAACTCAAACCACCAAACTGTTAACCAAATCTTGTGATCATACCAAAATTTTTTCCTTACATAATCAGTCTATAATGATCCCACTGCTGGGACACAGGTCTCATCTTGGTGAGAGGTAGTGGGCCATAATCTACCACGCGGGCCCAATGCGGGTTGGTAGATGTCACATAATATCTTCGAATTTTTGGTTCTAGGACATGTCGGTTTCCTCACGATGTTTTCCTTCACCGTTTTGAGAGCAGTGGTGATGAAATAAATTACACAAAGTAAAGCGCCTGTCTGGGTTCGAACCTACGACCTACAACTCGTAAGTCAAGACCGATACCACTGGACCACCACTGCTTAGAAATTTCAAACAATTTTTCCCTTGCACGTTTATATTTCTAGGAGTCGGGCGTTGGTAGCTGTGCCACAGTTTTAACAAAGCAAAAACCACAACAACTACCAACCCAACCAACAACTACCATCAACCAACTAACCAACCAACCAACTATCATCGTTTAACATTTTATTTTAATTGGTAGAATTTATTTAACATAAAGCTTGTAATCCCCGCAGGGTTAAGCAGACGTGTACCTGTAATAATACGCCCAAATTACGCCATTTCATTTTTAGCAACAGGGGACGAGCCTGTTGCCACCAACCAAGCACAAATCCAGACTCCGTGCTGTTACTGAGTAATTTCTAATGGAATAACCCAATAACACTTTGCTCGACCTGGAAATCGAAGCCCGGACCGGACAGGTAAGCAGTAGCGTTTGCGATCAGTAAACCAATAACGAGCAGTCAAATTAGACTTTAATAAATATGAATAAAATTATTGTTAGATTCTTGTAATAATTGTTATATTTTATTATTGTTAGATAAATAAAAATAATAAAATATAATAATATGAATATTAAATTCTAATTTGAATTAAGTATATTTGGAACAAATAGAATTTATTTGTTCCAAATAGAAGATTATCACTCACAACTATGTTTCATATTCAACTGTGCAAGTTTATCCATATATATTATTAGGTAGTTCAAAAACTGTATACAGACTTTACTGATTCGGTGACCGATTAAAATCGTCCGTCCGTGTGAGGCTTTATGTTACACAACTCAGATCTGTGCTAAATCTAAAATCGATACGGATTTGAATTCGGAAAAACTCGCTTTGATGACTTTCTAGAAAAATATCTGAAAAATCGGAGCTTTCAACCACGGCTAAAGGTTTTAGCAATAATATAATAGAATAGAACACACCTTAGCGCTTTTAGAATCTGTATCGTACCTACTTAGATATAATTATGCAAAAGATATAACTGAAAAGCATGGCAATTATTTCTAGACCGATAACATGGTGAAGGTCGCGGGATCCGCTGGATGCGGGAAGCACAGAACCGGTCGAAGTGGCGGTGCTTGGGGGAGGTCTACGTCCAGCAGTGGACGTCTTTCGGCTGAAATGATGATGAAGCTTAAGGGCTGCAAACTCTGCGCTGTCATCGACAATAGTGATCATGATTATAATAAAAATGTATGGCTGTTATGAAATCCTTAAGTTATCAATCATCTACACTCCATTCACACTGTATTTCATGCCTGGTAAGGAAAATTGTACCTTATCCAAATAAACCAAGGTACATATTTGTGTTCCAGTATTTTTATGGAAAACTTTATGAACACAAGCAAGCATGCGATTATATTATTACAACATTGTACAACATCCTGTCACACCGTGTTCAAAAATTATGGCTTGGATCATTACCATAACACCCCTATTTTATTGCAAGTCCTTATTACTAAATTTCACAAAACCACATTCAAAACACGACTCCGTGTTTACAAGTCCACTTTTTGAACCGTCATATTGTATTGTTTTTCAGTCGTATATTACGCAGAAGTGTTCCTGTGAAAGGTGTGCGATGTTTTTGCAAAGTCACAAAATAGATAAGTACAGAAGGCCGACTCCAAAAAACGAGTGAGAACGTGTGTTCTCACTCGTTATTTGGAACGTTTGTACTCATCAATGAGTGCCTGCGCCTGCACACACATAGACGCGTACGTTACGATGGCTATCGCGTACTTTTTTTAAATATCGCAGCATTAAGCTGAGATAGGAGCCTTTTTGGCTTCGCAATGGTATTTTTTCTGTTGTTTAATTTTTGTTGATTTTGATGTAATTTTGTTAGTTTTGAATGCTCCTTTTTACTGTTTTCCTATGCGTGTCCCCAATAAAATATTTTTCTTTCTTTCTTTACGTACGAGGAGCGGGTGGGCGATCTCAAACCAATGCCAGTTACGCTTGCACTCTCTGTACATGAAGCGTGTCTATGTGTGCGTGCATTATCGCTCGATTTATGAATATTCTGCACCTATCTGTTCTGTGACAATGTGCAGGACGTCCTTTTTATCATAATGTTGTTGGAAAAAAAATCGTGGAAATATTTTGTTGGAGTTAAGAGTTGGCGGCGTGTGTAGCGCAGTTTATTTTAATGTGCAGTTTTGTTTTGGACTCCGTAATGAGATGGTGTAGTTAGATGTGTGATGCGCAGGACTTGTGCAGTTTGTGGTAAATAATATGTGGGTAACTGAGACGACCGTCGTTGCAGGAATGAGGAGCGTTTATGAAAAGATAAATTGTGGAAATGTCTTCATTTGTTTGTGTTGTTCATTTTATTGCAAAGGAAAATACTGGCTAGCACATTAATTATCAGTGTATGTAGCATAATCAGCCTGTAATGTTCCTACTGCGTGAGAGTGAGTGGGCCGTAATTCACTACACACGCCCAGTATGTATAAATGACTAATTTTGAATGATAAGATACAATGTCAAGATTATGAGGCAACAGATTTCTATTAAACCTACCTACTGATAAGATACCCTACATAGAAACGATTGCACAAAATGTTAATAAGAAAATGCTTTCAAGAAAATTATCCACATTTTCTTTAAAAAAAATTTCTACACAACTTTTACCACGAATTTCCATAGTTTTCTATCAATTGTATGTACCATGAGAGCATGATGCTCAGTTCCGGGACGTGTAAATAAAACCACAGTTTGTCCTACCGTTGTTTTTTTTACTATTATTTTTATAAATAAATATTTGTCTTTTATTTCTGTGATCCCAGTAATTTATTTATTTATTAACTCGTCATCATTATCATTATAGGAATTTCCTAATTCAGTGTGGCCATAATTACAATTTTATTATTTACCATAACATATTCTGTACATCGTAGTTTTTGTGAACTCATTCAGAGAACAAGTAAAAACATCTACGCTGTCTGCTACGTCATTGAGTACACGCAAGGTACGCGTTATAGGGGTTAGGGGTTTTACTCAGTAGATTGGTAGTAATAGGTAGATACGAGTATGTATATGACTAAGTCAATGCTGCCATCTATTTTTTAAAGTATTCATAAAGGTTGTATTTAAGCACCAAGTAGGCTATAATCTCGACAGTACCTACTAAAATCATCCTTCCCTCGATCTTTCAAATCTCAACAATTAGGTATTCTTCAAACATTTCGTACAATCTCTCAAGTAATCAGATTAATAAACTAATTAATATTAACCAGTTAGCTGGTAATTATCTAATAAAGGTAGCTCATCTGGTAGTGTCTTTGAAAAGCCGAGATTAAGCATTTAAATTGAAAATTAAACTAACCGTTTCATTGTGATCATTGGTTTGTCACTTATAACCTTAGATTAGGAAGCTGGGAGCATCAGCTAGATTGTGATCTATGTTAGGTATAATTTTAGGTATCAAACCTAGATGTGCGTACGTACGCCTTGCCCACGTCAACATTTTAATTATTTTCCGGAATAAAAATGGACCCACCTTAAATACTGAGCAATCGTGTCTCATATTATTCTTACCGGTTGCGTCGGCAGAGGCACCGACTCATTACATTATTTTTTGTCTTTCTAGGATGTTTTCCAGTTGCATTTAAAATCATCTAAGATTGATATCTAGTAATATTTTGTCAAATGATGTTATATGATTTCCAATTTTCTTCCTCTTTCCTTCGCTGTCATAACGCCAGAATGTCCTAGTCAATACACTTTCAATAACAATATGAATCATTTTGAAGGTTACAATTCATTGTTTGAGATGTTTGAAAAAGTTGTCTACTCAACAACGTAAATAACGCAATGGATGTTGTTGAATTGTCTAAATTTCCATTGCTACTGTTAGTACCGCCCTGATTCAACGACGAGGTCCATCTTTAGACCCCTATTACAATCTGATCTCCAAGCATTTTCACAATTAAAATAAAAAATAACGGATAAAATCTTCCTTCAAAACCAAATCTCCATTATCCTCACAAAAAATAATAAAGATCGCCATTTAAAAATCCCGTTAAGAAAAGCAAGTCGGCCATAATACGTAATGAGGCCGTGTTACTCGTTTAGCGGTACTAGTTTCGTTTAACGGTAATACGGTTACTGTTATAGCCTTACCGGTAAGCAAGTGTATGAAGTTCAGAATTTATATAGCACTCTGCTGCAGATGATAATGGTAAAACAATAGCTATTTCGTTTTTTTATGTTAAAAGGCTTTAGTTTTATAAAGTTTTGAGACAGTTTCGACGTTGCAACGTTATGGTCTGGGGACGACTATACGACTTCCTTATACGTGGAAGCTGCAGGTATGCTTATATAAAAGGGTTCAAAAGTGTTCTGTTATTAACATCAAATATCGACATCACAGGCTATACCTGTCTACAATCCTACATAGTAAGAATATTATTTAGGACAGCATGTGTATTTAAGTTAAAAATAACCAACAAAAAAAAGTTGTCCAATGCTGGGCTAAGCCTGACCTAAGTGTTGGCTTAACAAAACTTCTTGTAGTTGCTTCATCAAAGGCTTCAATGGCTTACGAAGCTAACCTTTCTAAAAAAATACAAGAATTTAAATTAACCAAAAACTACCATTGTTATCAGAATCTACCACCCGCCATAATCGTTAGAGTAACGCGTTAAAAATCCACCAAAAGACTTTCGTCGGTTAGTTCGAGAGCATTTAATTACTCACTAATTAGTTTTCTCTTAATTTAATTTACTTTAAGTGCGAGTTGAGCGTTTAAAGCGAGAATTTGTCCACCTAAACCTAACAAGGTTTTTAAAAGAACTTCCTTTTTTATGCAAATCTAGATAACTTAATGGAAAAAAATTAAGTGGTTTTAGAGGCGAAGAGAAAGTAAAAGCAATAAAAGATATTGTAGAATTAAAGTTGATTCTTAATTGTGAAAAATTTAATTTGATTGAAAAAGTTAGTCCTAATGTTATCTTCTAGATAGAGAATCTTAAAAAGCCACTCAATAAAGGTCAACTTTCAAACGCAATAACTAAAGTAGGTATGTAACATTATCAAAATTTCAATTCTCAGAGGTTTAAAACACACCCAAAGTTATCAGTCTCCCGTATTAAAAATAAAATAAGCAGCGACATCCAATAAAAATCGCGCCTCGAAGGACCAATTTTTCATCCATTCCGATCCCATACAACCAATCTTCACAAACAAAGGAAAAATATAACTCATATCGATATATATCTACATTGTATTGCACATAAATTCTCCGCAAGTGCAAAATCGATGAATTTCATACAACTTTAGTACTAAGAGTTAATGACGTGTAAACTTCGCAAACTGACATTAATATTGGACGCTCACATTGGATTGTACCTATGTTTTAGTATATAGGTATAAAGCGATAAGTGTTATGTTCTAGTTATGTGTTTTGAGGTATTAATTTGTGTTGCGAATTATGCTTTGAGCGCTATTAGTGGGTACATTGTTAGTTCACATTTAGGTCTTTCGAAATTAGATGGTTATTGTCATGATAGGTGAAATCGTGTCTGGTATTTCACACATTAGGAATTTATGTCATTTATGAGGTCAGAAATTGTCCCACGGGAAAAAAGTATCCTATGTCCTAACCCAAGTCAAGGTATGCCTGTGCGCCAAATTTCATCGAAATCCGTTTAGTCGTTAAGCCGTGAAAAGGAAATAGAGAGAAAGACAGACAGTTACTGCGCAGATACAGGGTCAAATTAAATTAGCTAGCGAAACTCCGCAGGCGTAATGATATCTAAACATCACATCACACTAATATTATAAAGGCGAAAGTTTGTGTGTGTGTGTGTGTGTGTTTGTGTGTATTTATATGTTTGTTACTTCTTCACGCTCAAACGGCTGGACCAATTTTGATAAAATTTTGTATGGAGATAGCTTACACCCTGGATTAACATATAGGCTACTTTTATCCCGATATTCAAACGGGATAGACACTTATGCGGGTGAAACCGCGGGGCGCAGCTAGTGATAAAATAAAAAAGAAATAAAAGCAGACAAAAAACAAAAGAAATAACTTCTTAAAAGTGATCAGTATCAATATCTTAATACGATTTAACATAATTTCTTAACTGATACTTCAGTACCAGCGGTCGATGACAATCAAAAAAAAAAACGTCAAACCTTTTTTATTTTAGCGTGTTTAGTTTTACTCATGACGTTTGCAGAGTTTCGTTAGCTAATTTAATTTAACCCTAGGTATGTATTTATAAATAAAAATCTCTCTTACTCATCACAAAAACCAACATCTCCAAGACGAAAGGTAGTCCATTTCCACTGAAAGTGAGGGCCTTGCAAAAATCTATCTCTCACTTATTCATTTTTCTCGCTCATTTACTCTCACTTTTTTTTTTAATAACACCAACCAACACTAAATTATTCCCTTATGTCATATTTAACCCTTATCACACTACACCATCAAAACTTTCAATTTGAATCCCAAAAACCAAGACAGACATGGTGGGTACGAGGTCCATTTGCCCAATAAAAGTCAATCGATCCAACGACGGCTATTGGCGATTCTATTTTGATCCGAGCACAGTAGGACACGGATTGAAACCTTATCTTCTATCGTATTGACTTTGAAGGCTTTCTGACCGACATGGACATGATAAGGGTTAGGTATAAGATTGGGTTCTGGGGATTAATATTTTGGCTCTGTAATTTGAGATTGGGAAAATAATTTTGAGTAGATTATGATGAAGATCTTTGACAAAAAGTATTCATGTGTCAATCTCTTTTTTTTTACTTTTCGAGGTTATTTATTCATTTAACTTTATACAACATATCGGTCATTTGGAGAATCATCCACGCAACTGCTACTTTTTTTTACATATTTGCTTTCCTAAGTAAATACGCTTTCTAAGTGCTTTGTCATATTTAACTATTTTTTGGGAAAAAATACATCTAAGTCCATGTTTCTCCATATGAGCGATATGAGGTACGAAGGCGGACTTAATGCCTTAGGCATTCTTTACCAATGAATCAATGGTGTTGGAGAGATACCATGGCAGGTGAATTTTTTATTGTGGGTTTATATTGGAAATTAAGAAAGTGCACAGCTTTTTTGGCTGAAAAGGTAGTTAGCATGTGTTTTTTGGTTTATCTAGCATCGTCTTATTTTCGTGTCGATAGTACTCTTCCTCGTTGTTTTATTTTTTTATATTTTACATTTACCTTTACATTTACCATTTATATTTACCACGTTGATTGATTTATCTTGTGTGTATTAAGGTACCGTAGTTAATAGTAAAATACTAAAAACACTTTCAAAGAAAATTCATGACAAGATTTTTAATAACGGTAACCCAACTTTGCCCCAATCTTTTCTGAACACCAAAGACTACAAAGGCAACCTAACAAATATTGACTACCCTCAATTCATCAGTCATTGTTTTACGACAGATACAGTCGTACCAACTTATCTGAGGTCCAATAATAACTGGCGTTTGCCGATGCATGGCGGGCGAGATAAGAACCGGCCGGCCCCGCCAATAAAACTGGTCAATCGAACTCGTAAAAGTTTATACTCCAACGATGTTTAATCAGACGGTAAAACGCGTAGATATTGAGACGTTTTCATATTGGACTTTTGGTATTATACTTTTGATGGGATTTTATTTTAACGTTTAAGTTTTGTGATATCCCCAACCATGTTAAATACTGGCATCTGGTTTCAACCCCAAATCTATTGGGAAAAGGCTAGGCAAACGATGATGATGATTTAAGTTTTGTGACGTAATGATAAACTAAATACTAGTATGCGTAATATAAAAAGAAAGATGCGTATCCTTTGAGTTAAAAGCTGGAAACTTTCAAGCCTTCTTGTTATGTTTTTATTAAGTAGGTATTCGAACTAACTGTTTTTCTGACAGCATTCAAAAAAGTAGTGTGATATCAAACATTCGAAGTAAACTTCCAAAATATTAATTATAGCCTTTTCCCAACTACGTTGATGTCGGCTTCCAGTTTAACAGATGCAGCTGAATACCAGTATTTTACATGGAGCGACTGCCTATCTGACCTCCACAACCCAGTTACTGGGTAATACGATACCCCTTGGTAAGACTGGTTGTCAGACTTAACTATAACTTGACTTAATTACAGCTTATATTAAACGATAATCACTCATCCATTACAAGATTCCCTGGAACATTATCTCATTGACCCAAACCCAAAAATCCAATTCAAAACCCACCTTGATCGTCCCAAACACAACCTCATCGCATCTCTCAAATCCTATCACAGTGATTAATATATAAAGGATAAAGTTAACTGAATCAAACTGGGCCACTCGACTCTATTCATTACGACTATGGAGTCCGCAACTAAATCCGTTCGGGTATCAGGTTTGATTCCCCGTTTAAAGTCGAATAGGCCGGAAATCGATTGCTTTGGAAGCTTTACGTTTGAATTGTAGGCGAAACTTGCGAGGATACTCGTTCGCTGGATGGGGTTCGTTAGCGATCTTTGTGTGGACGTTTTGTATAGGTATACTTCTAATTATTCCTGCGTTAGAGCAGAATAACTATGGTATCAACTAATGGTGTTTGAATATAATCTATAAAATATCGTTCTTATGATAAATTATTTTATTTCTGTAAGTAGGTTTGTACAAACACTTTTACACGTCAATCAAGTTATGTTCCAATTACAACAAAGTACCTCTTCACAGAACCTCAGCTCATAAACAGAACGGTGTTTCTAATTATTTTAGCGCTAAACGTATTTAAGGACTAGTGATGCACTAAGAAATTTTGGGGTCTTACCGTACGCTAGTAATAATAGTTTTATGTCTTACCGAAGTTTTGGCAAAATAGCTGCGCTTTAGCAAACGAAATGATGATTTTTATTTTTTGTATACAAAGGAGATGTTTCAAAACGTATGGAGCCTGGGCCAGGTCCTTGTACACTATACAAAAAAATAGGAAAATTCATTTAAAACAGTTCTCAACTGTCCAATTACTTTAAAATGGCTTGTTTTGCTGGTAAACACAAGAAATTACACTTGAAATTGCAACACACAACAAAAACCCGTCATGGCGGTAAACTGTCATTTTGATTGATTAATGACGTTTGACATGTTTATTTCTGTGGAGGAAACCACACAAGAAAGTCGAAGTCCTTACAACACAAGCCGGGTAACAGTCCAAAAACGACAGCTAGGTAAACAGATGGGAAAGAAACGGTATTAAATCCAAAAAACGAAAGCGAGGTTGTTAAAAAGAACTCCAGAAACTCAAAACAAAACGAATACAATCACGACCGACGACAAGACGAAAGTGACTGAAGTGACACTTTTGTGACAGCTAACAGTTCTATTTCTATGATCAATGGTTAATTGTCCTTGTTTTTAAGCACAGAGTAACTAAATCGGTGAGACGCCATGTTGAAAGTCGATAAAAATAATTGATAAGTATCAATTTACTACCAGAACAGTATACATTTAATTGAATTATCTGTATTTTTCCTGAATTCTATGGATTTTTCTCTTTTTTTTGAGTTACTGTACATAGACCTGGCCCATTTTGAAACATCTCCTTTAATACTACTGTTTTCTTTTCTATGTATTCACTAAATAATAATTATTATGAACTGCCGTATCCTAATTGTATGAAACCACAAAGTAGACACCAATTATGAAAGCACCAAAACAGAAAATTCCATTCATAAACAAGCTTCCATTTCCCTACACATCAAGAACAAAACAAGACCTACATTTCCACACACGATCCAATTCGCCGTCACATCCAGTGGCCGACATTCGCGCTCGGACTGTGCTAACGGAAATAACGCGCTTAATAGATTCGCTTCGGCTCACAACTACGCTGACAACTGTATAATCTATTTATGAGGAAAACTGCCCGACGCCACTGTTTCGACGTTATGTGAATGTATAAAAATTATGCACATGTATATTTAAGAGTGTTAAGTTATTGAGGCGCGTAATATACACGAATGTATGTTTTGGTCCTTTTAAATGGTTTTATTACTACTAAGCTGCAGTTGCAGGGTTGCAGTTAAAAGGCATAGAAGCTGCTATTTTGAGTCACCCTGTCGACATTTTAATTTTTTTTTTTTTTATGGCGGTTTTTGTGGACGCTTAAACAAAGAAGACATGTCCTAGGATATGGTGTTGTAAACCAGCAATCGTAAAGATCGCCAAATGAGATCTTTACACATAAACATCTCGGCAGTGTGACACTATATAGCACCATATTTCATCATTTCCATATTTCGGACATTTTTTGGTCGTTTATGTGACCTCTATCCATATTATACTATACCAGTTTCATCGTGCGCCGCAACTTTGCAGAAATATCAAAATGGCGATGCCGCTATGGGGTGAATCTGCCAGCTACCATAGAATAAAGTCTTAAAAACAAGTTCTAGGTAAGGGATTTCTTATAAATAGAAATATAGAGGTTCACACTTGCAGCAAATTATAAGTATCGCGTTTTGAATGTCTATATTGTCTTAGGATCGCCAGACCACCAGAGTTTAACGAGCATGTGGTCATCGGCTGCTACACATTTTTTCGCGTAGACTCTGACTTAACCATACCTAGCTCAGCTATTAAATTGCAGCTCGTAAATGGAACGGCTTGACCGTAGAAGTACCACGTAAAGTAGCAACATTGTAGCATTTTTAGCAGAATTTAAAAATTAAACGAGTGCTCCTTAACTTTCATAATTATAACAAGTTTTAGTTCGTTTTAAGTCAAGAGTCCCTTCACGGCATTTAATTAATTTCGGTGTCAATAAATTTTATTTTACATTTTAGTGTAATTTTCGAGGAACCTTTGTCTCTGTCACCTCTGACCGAGACTAGAGTCAAGAGCAAACCCATGTAAAAATAAAAAAAAATGTAATAATTACCTAGGCTTTAAAAGATCGCTTTTATCTTTCAGCGATAAGACCACCCATTGTCTTAACCTATATAAATTGTCTAGTTTTTTAACAGTCTTTTATAAATGATGTTACAGTTAAAGTTAGCCTGCATCATCCCACTGCTGGGCAAAGGCCTCTCCCCATGACTTACAGCTCTTTCGATCCAGGACTAAAGTGAACCACTGGTCGTTTGTTGTGTGTACTTAATAAAAAGTATTTTATCTATATTTCTATTATCTATAAGTACTTCTATTTAGGTATCTACAAATACACTATGAATTCCCGTATTTAAACAAAATACCATTAAAACTAATTATAACGGCCAAAATTACCCGCGCATTATTACCCACGAATCATACCTGCGTATTATTAGCCTAACTGCCTAATATTAGTCCAACTGCCTAACGTTAGTATTGGCACACATTAACGTTTAAAATTATCGATGTTTCAAATATAATTTATATGTAACAGTAACTCCAGTCGCATATTCAATGCGTTTAGTCCGATCCGAGTCCGTACAAATGCGTAACTTTTAGTCCGTTAGTCCGTTTAGAGATTATTTATATATGTTTATTTGTGCTATTAATTAATTCATGTTATAGTTTAAAGCAGTTGTTTGTAAATAATTGAGCATTGGATTTGATTATTAAATTAGTATTATGTTAGCTATTTATTTAATTAAAATAACGCCCTGTGAAAGTGGAAACCGACATTGTTCAAATTAGATTACTTTTTAATTGTTATTATGTCCAGGACTGCGCATACTCCTTTGTTTTTAAATCACAATACTACTACTATACTTTGTGCTAATTAATGAACTATAAAATAATGATACCTCCTGTGCTATGGTAATGGCACAAAATCACAAAGTCTATGTCTTGTTCTGTAAATCTGATCCGTCTGAAAGTTCAAAATCCTTCTGTAATTGATTCTGAAGCCCGTAGAATTTTTTCGTCTGTTATCAAAAAATTTAAAATCGCTTTTTCATAGAAAAGTACAATACTTACGTGGTCATAATGCACACAAACATAATGAACAGCATTTTTTTCTATAACTTGAGTTCAAAATCATGTTCTGAATTCATAGCTACAGTTAATATTTACGGGCAGTTCAGGTAACTACGTACTTTTTAATTACATACATAAAGAACTTATCTTAAACACTACTTTCCTCTCCCATTACTACTTAAATTAAACAAACAAAGAAAAAACTTACAATACATCATGATGATTAATAAAACACTTGCGAAACTCCAAATGTACAGGCGAAAGCACTTACCTGAAAAAAACGAGACGTAAATTAAAAACTCGCTCAATCATCAATCAGTTAATGGTGTGCCGGCATTACACTGGCTGTATTATGATGATTTATATCAGCCCCGTAATGGGTTCATTTGGATATTTCGGTCCACTGTTTTCCAACTACAAACACTGTGTCACAATTCTCCCGTAATCTGCTAGTGTTGGAAGCTGAAATGCGTTTCTGTGTCGTTGTGTGTACAGCTTTGAGTTGTGTGTTGATCCTTTTTTTTGTTGCATCTGTGTAATTTATGGAAGTGACACTATTCAAGTGAAGCTGTGTTTGCGTTTTTGGTGGGAGTAGCCGGAGATTACTGTGCGATGTACAGCTATGTGTTTTTAATTAAGTATGTATGGTTTTTGTTACGTATCAATTTACAAAAAGAATATCAAAATATATTAGTTAACGAATGTATTCGCATTTTTAAAATCTTAAGACTTTATTGGTAGGTACTAAACTATTGACCTTTTCTTCTTTAAATGATAAATAAGGATTATCGAACCAAAATACCAAAAATACTTGAAGAATATGTCGCAAAGATTGATTGACACTGATTACAATATAAGCTTTTATATCTTATCTTTTAGAAATGGTGTCTAACACAAACTCTTTATTGTAAGAAAAATACCATAACATTACATCACGCCCGCAATCCCCAAAAGATTAGACAGAGGTGTGCCCATAGCACACTCACCTTTTACCAGTTGTTTAAGTCCCATGTAATAGGGTGCGCCTATATATAATAGGCTCACCTATTGTCATCAACCGGGCTCAGTTCCAGGCTCTGGGCTGCTACTGAGAAATTCTAGATAGAAAAACCCAATAACACTTTGCTCGACCTGGGAATCGAACCTAGGACCTCATGCTTAGGCCCCTCGCCCACGGCGACTTTTTGTAGCGATGCAGTAGCGATGCTGTCACGCCTTCGCATCGATACAGTCGCGATGCGGTCGCTAGCTGTTTGCCCTCGCCTACACCACGATTCTCAGTCGCGATGCAAACGCGATACTGTCGCGCTTCTGTCGCGATTCAGTAACGGCACAAAAATGACAGAGTTGCAAGATGGACTCCGTTGAAGCAACATTAGTCACGCGGTCATGCGTTTGCATCGATACAGTAGCGATACTGTAGCGCGTTAGTAGCGCGTTGGCATCGCTTCTGTAGCACGTTGCAAATGCGACTAACGCGCGTCAGTAGCGATGCTGTCGCGCGTTTACGAAACACGTGACAGCATCGCTACAAAAAGTCGCCGACTTTTTTTAGTACCGCTTACGACCACGAGACAAACTAGAATGGGTCCGTATAAAAAAGAATATGAAAAATATCGGAAACAAAATCGCAAAACAGCAAATACAGCATTAACAAATAACCCCTAAATTCAAACCACTAAAAGTGTGAAGTCATAACTCCAAACGCCACCACCTCGAACAACACTAATCACATTGCCTAAACAATGGCAACACTACAAATTTGTAATGAAAGCCGACGACCAAAGAATTGCGTGCGGAGCTCTGATTGAGCCAAATCATGTTTTGAGGAATGCTATTGCATTAGTTAATGCACAGTGAGCTATGAAAAACGGGACGTAGATGTAAAGAGATTAGATGTGCCGCTGAAAAGTTTTTGAAACGATGTTCCCTAACGTACGTTATACCTACTTAGCGTGGCGGTTGAAATGTTTTACTTTTTACACCCAAAAATAAAAGTCGTCTCCCCAAAGTTACTTTGTTTGACCTTACACCCTGGATAACTCTGTCGTCACTAAATATTGCTAAATATTTAAAGTAGTACCTATCCTAGGTTCCACATTGTGCGCGGCTGAAGTTCAAAAACAGCCACCCTTCATGTACTTTACATAGTAAAATTAAAAAAATCGCTTCCAGTGCAAATCTAGATCTTCGTCCAGCGCATTAGCCGCGCGCTGAATAATGTTCCGTTTGGTCGAAAATTTTCAGATTCCGTGTAATTGTGATTTAGTGCGGCATTAGAGTTTGATACGCGATAAACTTATCGGCCGAAATACTAGCTTTAGAGGTGCGCTCATAAAGTGTTTTAGGAATCGAGTAATTTTGCTGTTCAATAATTGTTTCTACTGTTGAAATGTTTCGATATTTTGCAATTTATGTGAAAAGAGTCGTAGAGTTCTGTGATGTTTTTTGAAATATAGGAGTTGATCGGTGAACATTTATATACAGTACGGTACCAACTACATGTACTACGGTAGATATATACTTGGAATTAAACTAAAGGGCCATCAATATTAAACATTTTAGGAAATCTATATAAATAAAAGTGAATTAATGCTCGTTGGTAAGCACATCACTTGAGAACAGCTACACTGATTTGGCTATTTTTTATTTTAAATTTTTATTTTAAAATATTTGTAATAGTCTATATTTGGACCATGCTGCTTAGCCAACCAGCACAATGCTGGGAAGATGGAAAATACAATTTTATCCTGTCACAATAATTATTCCAAAATGAAAAAGAGAATTCGTAAAAATATTTTTTGCCATTCAAATCATATCTACATACATTACCCCTCCGGAAAGCCATGAACGAACACAGTGCCATGTGCTGGCTGCAGCACTCAATTAAATATCTCCGCTAACTAACGTACTTATAGTAGTGCTTCGTAATACGATATCCATTAATGGAACATAGTGTCACGCTGTGCTGTTCTCGGGTAAGGAGTAACTGTAGATATTCTTACTTGGCTTACAAAAAAAGCCAAGTAGGTAAGAGAAAAAGAGACAAGTATTATTAATAAGTATTGGTAATTTATTTACTTGTTAACGACTCGCCTCTGCTTCGCGCGGTTTTTACGAGTTAACAAAACATCGCGATTTTCTTTATTATAAATATGTAAGTTATTTTAATTTATTATACTTAAACACCTTCCAGAATAAATTCATTAAATGGAAACAGAATCAAAATCCATGGCGTAGTTTAAAAGAATAACGCGGCCAAACAGACAGACATGAAAAGAGATATTAATTTATCAGTAATTAAAATATGGCTGATAATAATGAGACACACGTACATAACTTCTCCGTCATACAGATATTGAAGAGATGAATTTCATCCTGTAGTCACATAATAATTGCATGCTGTTCATGGTAGTATCAGTCCTTGGGTGAGGATAAAAGGTCCTCAACCAACCATATGGAAGTCACTAATATAAGAGAAAGTAGTAAATTTTGGGAAAAGTGGAGACATGACCTTGCTTTTCTATTAAATCAGAGTTTTAGATGAGAAAGTAGAATAGGCAGCTTGCAGTATTTACAGGCAGTCGTTCCAAGTAAAATACTGGTATTCAGCCGCATACGGTTTGACTGGAAGCCGACCCCAATATAATTGGGAAGAGGCTAGGCAGATGATGATGAGCCTGCAGTATTTATTCATAAAACGGGCAGCTAGAAGATTATGTCCATCAGTGGACGTTGATTGTTGAAATATTTTTATGTCTTAGCATTATGCTGAGCGATGGCCGTTTTGCGTGGATATGACGCATATTTTCCCCCATCTTGTTCTTTTTTTTGTGTTTGCGTTCTTTCCTCTGCGTCATGTTTACCACAAATAAAAGTATTTTCTTTCTTTTCGTTTTCTTTCAGTTTCGGACATAGAAAGCTCTAATTTCATACATTAAAATGCTGTTTTACTAAACTTCGCGTGAGCTCATATCTCATTATGGCTTCAAACATACAATAAATCATATTTAATGCGTCAGGCGTCGACTGAACACCATATTAACTTACTTTATCATTTAGTCGTGGAAAGTAATTACATTAAATTTTTTACACTTCTTTTATGAAAACGGCCTCCATTACTCTTTGGGCTAATTCGAGTGCGCGGACAATTCTTTCGACAAATGTTTTAAGTAGCTGTTTGATTATTTTCCAGGAGATAAATGGTAATATTTTCCATTACCAAGGCTGAAAAGATGGCCATGATGGGTGCTGTTTTTTAATAAATTATTCATCTGAATAAAGCTTTAAAAACACGCTCTTACCATTTTTATTTTCCACAAAAACCCCTTTAAAAATAAAAGCAACAATTTCATGTTCAAACCGTGAAACTCAACAATATTATTCTTTGCTTCGAAAACACAATCGAAACACAATATTCCTTTAATATTAATTTACTTAAAGCTGACAATAACATTGAAACATTGCTAGTAAATATAATATTAAACGTGAAACGATCTGTAATTGCATTCACAAACAAAATGGCCACTGTGTATATCGTATTGGCCTCAGAAATGTATATTTAATGACAATTATGGGGAGAATTAAAATAATAAAGACCGGTGATCTGAAATACGCGAAAAATTCCGCGCTGACCGCATGAATGTGGAAGTTTATTTCGAAATATTGCCAGTTACTGTGTCTGCGTTTCTGAAAACTGGAATTGTTACTCAATGTTTACTGTAGATATCAATAAAATATTAAGTTGATAATTTATGAGTAAAACATGAGTAAAAATATTTGTTTATCTTTCCTAAGTTACGTCGACCTTCTGGGTTCCAAAATCAATTTAACTAGTTTAACAGTTTAACTCATTTTAAATACCTGAACCTTCCATAAGAATGTTACAAACCCAATACACAGCTCAATGGAACGCAAATAAATTCTATTAATATCAACATAATGTAATGTAAGAAAAGAAAAATGAGATCACGACCGCATTTCAACGGTCAGTCAAAGTTTTACGATTTCTTATGTAACACGTTTCCATTGTAAACCGTTGTTTCTAGGCGATCTAAGATTCACAGGACTGTGAATCTTAGATCGCTTTAGTCATCGGGAATGGTCGTTAATATCTAATACTCCAAAAGACTAAAATATCACAGTCAACCAAAATGGATTATGGACTTGAAGAGCGAATTGCTGATTGCTGGATTCAGGAAGCACAGAACCGGTCGAAGTAGCGGTGCTTGGCCTGCCTACGTCCGACAGTTAACGTTTTTTTGCTGAAATTATGACTTTCTTCAGATGTCTTTAAATGTCAAAAGAGCAAGTTAGATAACCCCTAAATAACGCCCTTCACTACTCCAAATATTCTTAATTGTGAACAATATTTTTAAATTTGTAGAAGCTAGAACTGTTTTAATTAATAAACACAGTAAACAATATGGAGGTGTCAGGTGGTACTGTCACTATTGATAATCGCCTCTAGGAGGTGAAGATTATCTAGGAGAATTGAACATACACGTAATTTTAAAATCAGAACAAGGTAACGTTAACTCAAATTTTTCATAGAAAAACCTGTTTCAGTTTTTTTTTATAACAATGGCATCTCGCATTTTATCCTTTATGAGGATGGCTACTGCTTAACCGGACTTTCCTGTGGATGCCTCGAATTAAGGCCTCCAGCCAGGGCAAACAATAAACTTAAAAACTAAGCGACAGCGCTAAGGGTACCCCCCCACGGGGTTGGAACCTCGGCTCAGGGCCTCGCTGTAAGAGGACAGCAAGGGACAGGCTGGATCGGTATTATTATTAATATATTGGGGCGAATTTAAAACTACAGGCTCAGCTGCGCGGGCTGGCTCGAGCGAGGGTCGGGGCGGGCACGGTGATGGTGCGGGGAGTCGCGACGGGCCTCGACGGCGAGGACGGAAGGAAGGATGTCGGGGCTTGTACTGTCGTCTGACAGTACTTGTGGCCTTACTGCTCTCCTGGAGGAGGGTAGTGGCGTCGTCGGGGATAGTGAGGGTATGCCTTGGTCGGCGAATCCTACTTATGCGGGAGGGAGTGTATCGGGAGGCCGCCACAATCAGGGGATTGGGGTGCTTAATGGCAGAGTCAAAGAAGCACTTGGAGAGGCGTTTCATGAACTGCTGGATGGTGGGAATTCTGAGATCTAGATGTAGATTCACATTTCGGACATAGAAGGGGGCTCCCGTGACCTTTCGGAGGAAACGGTTTTGGAGGGTTTGCATTTTATGCAGATGCCGCGGCTTGGCGTGTGCGAAGACTACGCAAGCATAAGTCATGATGGGACGGATGACCGCGGTGTAGAGGCGCAATTTGCACTTGAGTGACAATTTGCTGCGGGCAGTTATCAGGGAGTGGAGCCTACCGAGAGCGAAAGAGGCGCGCGAACGCGCCATCTTTATGTGCTCGTTGAAGGTGAGGTTGTGATCTAGGATGACACCTAGATATTTGGCTCGCTTTCCCCAGGGGATCGGCTTGCCATACATAGAGATCGGACTCGGGAGGGGGGGGGGGGTGAGTTTGCGCGGTTTCGAGAAGATAACCGCCTGACTATTATCGGGGTTGACCTCGATTCTCCACCTGTGTTTCAGACATCTCTATCCTTTTTAATACTCCGCGTACTCATCGTTACTCCACGGCCCATATAATATTCTAGCCGCATCGCCACTATTAGTTCAAATAACCCTTAAACTGCCGTGCATCATAGTAAACTCATATTAATACGCTACAACGTCATACGATGGACACTAGCCCGCTGTCTCATCGCGTAATATTGCAGTAAAATGTAAAATATTCACTGGGGGTCATCTCAAACGGGTAACGACGAGGACAGAAGACTGTTTTGCAAGTAATTGCTTGATGTAATATGGACGGACGGCAATGCGGTGACATTAAAAGTATCCCCGTTATAGCAATTTTATTGGAGCAGAATATTTTGACGGCGAGTTTTATTTTTTTAAATTTTAGAGACTGGACGTCAGGGTGATTAAGTTTTTAGTGTGTTGCGTCTCCTTTGTAGGGAATCAAAGACTTGAAAAATATTAATTATGTTCCAGAAAATGTCGGGTGACGGAAAGTGAATAAGTAATTCCGTCAAGAGTTTTGGCAACAGTACCTTCTAGTCTGCTAATATTAATAAAGTGCGGTCACCAATTCGTCTGCCAAACGTGGTAATTAAGCCAATCACCACTTCAGTCGTTAAATGTGATGGAATTTAGAAGGCCAATGCGCAGCAGTTGACGTTTACGAAGAATTATGATAAACCACAATAGTCAAAGTGTGCAAACACACGAGCGACACGCGTCAACGGTAGAGGCAGCTGCAGCCGTCAACAACGTGTCGCTCGTGTGTCATCATAATCTGCCTAACCTTTTCCCAACTATGTTGGGGTCGGCTTCCAGTCTAACCGGATGCAGCTGAATACCAGTATTTTACATGGAGCGACTGCCTATCTGACCTCCACAACCCAGTTACTGGGTAATACGATACCCCTTGGTAAGACTGGTTGTCAGACTTTCAGGCTTCTGACTACTCGTAACGACTGTTAAAGATCCACTAATGACAGCCGGGACCAACTGCTTAACGTGCTTTCCGAGGCACGGAGGGGTCTCGGTATGTAAAGATGGTCACCCATCCACAGGCCAACCGCGGCAAGCGTAGCTTAACCTGATCGATCGACCTGTGCGGCTGTTATAATTTAGCCACGGGCCCCTCGTGTAGATCGTGTGTATGCACACTAAGTAAACCTTTCCAAGAGTTCTCGTACATTTTCCTTCCCCTTTAAAATCATTAACAAACGCGCTGCCCCATAATACAACGTCACGTAATTAAAAGCCACAACCAAAACATCATTCTGCCTATACCACTACAAACTAACGTGAGATCTCAAAATACATTGCCGTAGCAAACCTACGCTGCTACATGACATGCAACGTAATTACGCCCCGCTGTTGACCCACACTAACGAAGGATTACGGTACACAAGTCCTAACTTGAGACATTTGCAACATAAATGAGACAGGAAGCTGTTCTTTGAAAGCCGAACGACGCCGGCTAAGATGAAGTTGAATCCTCTTGAGCTACGAATAGAAATAACGTGTTAAAGAGAACTGGGGTGCAAGTAGTGGTGGCCATACTGCGCTGCAAAACGAAATGCGGATATCTTTGACGATTCGTTTTAATTATTATTAAGTTTAGGTTGCTATTGAAGCTCTAATGAGCGATATACTGAGATAAGTATGCGAGTATACATTGCCTGTTAAATTACATCATCCATGTACTATAATATTATAAATGCAAAATGCTGTTACTTTTTAACGTAACTGTCGGTATCCAAGTACAGCCGTAATGCTTGCTATTCCCGAAGGATTGAAGAGGCAGATATAGGTAGGTACCTTCTAGTCCTCATATCCCTTTTCTATGACATGTATTAGATTCCACATGCTATAAGGCAAGCAACTTTTAGATGGTTCCTACCTAAAAAAGAACATCCCGGTTTCCACCATGGGTTTTTGGTAGGCGACAATAGAAATATATTATTATAATACGTTAATATTATACCGAACAAATTTTAATATGAATGCTCAGTCTTGCATTTCTTTTTTGTTTTTTTCTTTCTAATTTGAATCTGCATCAGTTTTTGTGCGTAAAACAATAATTCTTTAAAATAAAAACCTTGTAGGTAATTAAATTGGAAGGTACTGCACAGATAAAAATATACTGACAATTACATTTAAGTTCCAATTTGCCCCTTTCGCAATCCGAATTGCATTTTTATCGAGTGAATAAAGAATTCATTTTACAAAAAAATGCGTCTATATTTCAAACAATATATTTCATTTTAAATCTGTAAACGATTTCGTATTTACGGCATTCGCACGGACGCCAGATGGATGTTATGAATGTTACCAGTACTATTTATTGCTACGAAAAATGAAAGAATGTGCGATGGGATAACTTTTGATATTGGTTTGATTTCTCGTATTTCATCATTCATCATCATCATATTTCTATGTTGGGGTCGACTTCCAGTATAACTGGAAACAGCTGAATACCAGTATTTTACATGGAGTGACCTCCACAACCCAGTTACTGGGTAATACGATACCCCTTGGTAAGACTGGTTGTCAGAATTTCGGGCTTCTGACTACCCGTAACGACTGTCAAAAATCCACGAATGACAGCCGGGGCCAACGGCTTAACGTGCTTTCCGAGGCACGGATGGGTCTCGGTATGTAAAGATGGTCACCCATCTACAGACCAACCGCGGAAAGCGTAGCTTAACCTGATTGATCGACCTGTGCGCTATCAAAAAGAGGCTGGATTATTTTAAAAAAGTTTGCATCATTAGAAGCGCAAATAGTTTGTAGAGGTATATTCATTTAAAAAAAGTGTCGACCATTAGAAGCCCCTTCAATTTTTAGAAGATCACAAATAAATGTCCCCTTGTTTTTATAGCTTAAGTGATCCATAGATTCATCGATCTTTAGACAACCAACACTTTAATGAACGCTTGAATAGCACAGTACAGAGGAACTTAGTTAACCCATCGTTTTGCATTTAAATGACAATTGCATCGTCAAACAGTTTACTCAATTACTGGCGTGGCTCCATTCACTATTCCCATTTCGAATTCGTATTTATAAATGGATCCCTGGCCGTATTGGGACGCTTCTATCAAAAAGGAAATGCGTTACATTCAGGTTTCCAAATGCCAACCTCAAAAGCTGCTTACCACTTATACCTACGTACTAACGTGGCTATGAAAGAGTTAGGTTAGTTCAAAGCTACAAAGAAATGCATTTATTATCAATGTCAGCTCAAATAGGTGTAACGCATCATTAACTTCATCCCATAGACTTATAAAAAAAGATGGACTCCGCGCCACGCATATCGAAAGTGAAGCACAGTAAGTGTGCCGGAACCGCTTGTACAAACACGCCTCACGACATCATAGTATGCCGACCGGCCGCCATTACGTGATACGACAGCGGCAATCGTCAATCACGCACACATAGATCGGTACGGTGCTTCACTTTCGATATGCGTGGCGCGGAGTCCATCTTTTTTATAAGTCTATGCTTCATCCATCATCTTTTTTCAGGCGAGATCGTGGTTAAGAACAGGCTCATTTCTTAAAAAATCTTCTTGTAAAACTAATTTTCAAATGCTAACCGTCCAGGAATGAGCTGAACTTGAGGACAGTAAGTATCTTATTGCTAACTCAAGTTTAGCCATATAGATAGGTACAATTCATTATTTATTTATTCTTCTTATAATATAACCTGAGCATCTGTAAGCCTAATCAAAGAAGGATAGAATCATAGAAAACTTATCTAAGTCATCTATAATATAAAAATGAATCGCTAAATGTGTTGCTAAGCGCAAATCTCGAGAGCAGCTGAACCGATTTTGCTAATTCTTTTTTTGTTGTGTTCGGTATTGTCAGGACAAGGTTTGCATGAAAGAAAAAAAAAAGATAAGTCAAATAATGATGCAGAGCGAATCATAGTCCTCATATGACAGCATCAAAAACTTAAGTAAAATCCTTCAACTTTGCCCATTTTTCTGCCCATTTTCTGCCCGACTGCATCCCCATAAAACATGACCCAATGATATATGTGATCGAAAAACGCCGTATTCATTATATCTTGCTTACGGAAACAATTATAGGTAGCAGCTGACTTTCCTATAATTCATCGGATTTAAGCCGCTTGCGACTTGCATGCGTTTCTTTTTGTGTCTGGTTTTAAAGTGGATATTTGCATCTGGAATATTCGTTCAGTGTGTGATTTACATCGTTTATTGTTTGGGTTCCAAGAGGCTGTTTACTTGAAGATATCTCAAAAACTAGCTTAACTAAAGCTGCCTGTCGTCACTTAGAGGCATCTTATAAACTCTTACTGTCTAACCTGCCTTGGTCAAGTCTAATCAGAGATGGCTGTTTTTTGTTTATTTACCAGCCTACGCTCTCCCACTCCTGGGCAAAGGCCTCCTTCCACTCCTTCCAGCTTTCGCAAGCCCACGCGTCCTCCGTTCAGTTTTGACGGCACCTATTCTATGGCTGTTTATCTGTGTTATATTTAAGAAGACGGTTAATTTATTTAACGATTAATATGTGATCGCAATTGCTACTGGTGACGTCCAGGAAGGAAGACTGAAACAAATTGAGAGTCTCTTTGAAAGTCTAGACATAATCTTGATCAGATCATATGAGAAATATACATTAGTGTCTGAAATGATCTTTTGTGGGAAAACTCACACAGATTTGAGTGGACCTGTCCAGTCAGTGAAAGCATTTGGCAGCTAATAAACATAAAACATAATCTTGGCAACACCATCTTGCCCCACGCTTAGTAACAATTACGTAAACGTATACCTACTCGTACATGGTTAAACGGGTACTTATGTACTGATCCAACCCTCACGAAAGTTCCAAGGGATCGGACCCAACTTCATTATGAATTTATATTCACTCAATAGCTCTTACTTTTGGGACTGAGCTGTACTTTGTCAATCCCTGAAATGTTGCGAAACAAGAGAAGCTTTTGGGTTCCAGGATTTGGAGTAAAAGACGGTTTGGGCTAATGTGTTTTGTACAAGAGAAATTTTCATACTTATGGCCATAGTTGGCTGTGAAGACAGACGAATTCGTATAGTTGAATTTTTAGATAGGTCATTATTTGCAAACATGTTTATCGGGTACGTGGATATGTCTCTAAAGTTTCCATGTTCTGCCATCACACTATCCATACACTATCAATGTCCTATGCTCCTACCCTCTTACTAATAAACTTACTATATCAGATGAATAGTTACACACCGATTTCTCTCATTCAGTTGTCAGTAATTTGACTATCGAAAGAAGAAGACAAAGCGTTGTGTAACTATACAGACGCTATACAACGTTTATTAGTAAGGGGGTTATTATATAAAAGTCCTATTCTTCTAAGCTGCATTGCGAAACTTATGACATAAATCCAAAAATATTCCGATCGTCTTTCCAGCCTAAAGTCGAGCAAAAATCCGTAAAATCAAAACATCTTAAATTATAAGAGTCTCAGACAAAAATATGCGTAATTCCTTTACGTTTGAGAAACGGTACGCAAAAAAATCGCCTCGAACCATTTAACCATAAGAATATATTTTTTCTCAAAGTATTCCTATTATTTGCTTTTGATGTAAATTTTTACAAGTGTTGTACTTTTTTCCGTATCGTCTTAATGCCTTTGAGATGTTTATAAACCGAAAAATTAAAGGAAAAGATGTTGCTGCTTTTGTGTTTTATTTCTTTTTGATTCTGATCTGCATGCCTTTAGGCGGTTTCTTTTCAGGAGATTACTTGCTAAGGATAATTACAGCCCGCATCTATAATTTATACTCAACTAAGCAATCTTTTGAAAAATGTTTTTTTTATTTTGGACATACCTAATTATTTTTGGTCTTTATCTGTTCTTTTATGTTTCGAAAACATATTATTATCCAGAATTAAAATCCAAATGGATCATTTACTTAAAGTTCATAAATTGATTTAAATGTTTGATTTATTGGAACATACTGCGAGAATTTTGATGTGTCCACGTAAACCACTCATTACATTATGTTTTAATTCAACATTTATTTGTATAATGGTCCAGTGGTGTGTAAATTATGCAAGCATTTGACCGCAATAAAACAATTAAAAATATACATTCATGAAATCACGCTCAGTATTATTTTTGACTGACAACATGCAATACAATAAAATTGCTGTTCCTTAATTGTCACATTACATGCAAACGTACCTACAACCAGAATTTAAGTGAAATCCTACCACCCTTGGTATAATACTTCAAGTTCCAAAACCAATAATTTTCTTTAAAAAATATCCAATGGCCGTAGGTTAGTATTTGGCAAATAAAACTTCGAAGACATGACATGTGACATTCACCATACCCGCACTGGGCCCGCGTGGTCGATTACAGCCTAATCCCTCTTGGAGAGACGAGGCCTGTGTCCCAGCAGTGGGAACATAAATAGGCTGATCATGCAAATAAAACTCTGATTTCTCCCACACAGAACAGGAACCCCCCTAAAATCCGTTCATCACTCCAAATTATAGAAACAAATAGGGAACTGAATCCCTCATTTAGTTGTACATATTTCGCACCCGTCTATCACGGCGGTTAGCCAAGCGCCCTATTTCTAACACTAAATTATTCATAGCCTTGAAGGCTTCGCTAAGTACCTACCGCCCCGCCAGCAGGCGGGGGACTGGATCTCACCTTGTTATAGAATATATAGAACGTTGTTTTCTTATTACTATCACTAAAATAGTGTGAAAATTGGCACTTTGATAGTCGATGTTGGAAAAAAGTTTAGGCAATTTTCATGTTAAAACGTCGTCTAAAAGATTTAAGATTTTTCACTTACCTACCTAGCTGTTCTCGCCGTCATTAGCTAGAAAGTGTTTGGCTTTATTGGATAAACACAAAAACAATACTTTTCGTATCAAGTTTGCAGGCAAACAGGAAAACATGGAAATTCTTCCATCTTTTCCTGTTTGGCAGAAAACAAGTTGCAAAAATGTAGGTACATGACTATTACAGGCATGTACATTTTTTCATCATCATTTCATCTGAACCGGTAGGACATAAAGTCTTATGAAATCCGAAAAAGTTTGTAAGATGTGAGTAGGTACGTTCAAGGTAAAGTTACGAGTATATACCCCATATTGTGCACTATAACGGGAACGGGAAAAAAAATTGTTTACTGGGCATCTTGCAAAAATTAAAGGTCTTCAAAGTGAAAGTCAAAGGCAAATCATTTATTTGAAGTGGGCCACAAAATTACACTTTTGATCGTCAAAACTAACAAGAAAATAGAATTGATTCTAAGTGGTAGATTTATTAAAGAAGGTGGTAGATTCACATGGAGAAGAATGGGCAAGCAACTCCATAGTTACTCTAAAATTTTTTGCAATATTTTGAATACATTCATTGTAATCTTATGTGATTACGATGTACCTACTTAGAATAAAACTTACTTTACTACAATAGGTTCTGAATTTTCAGAAGCTTCAAAGAACTTTATCCGCTGGATATAAGACTGACATCTAAACAGTCTTCTATCTAAACAGTAGGTACAATCAAGAACTAACGTGTCGGGTATAAAACCGCATGTGGTTAAATTCACTAACTGAGGCCAAGGCATTTTGAGGTTGGCTGTTGGTGATGCTCGCAAACATTCCGACTGCAAACATTGCGTTGGTGATAAGCTGGCATACATTGCAATAAACACGTTCTTGTTGTATGTTGTTCTAAGTATTGTTGGAACAGTTCTTGGTTTTGTTTGGAAGTGAATATCCATGTTGGCCTTTGTATTAGTTTCAACGCAAACGTGAGGATAAGCCATAAATCCTCGGTTGTGACGTTGTGGCTTTAGTGACCGCTGTATCTTGTATGGGTATGATTATGATACCCAACTGAGTGAGAATTTAATCTCTGTAAAGTAAAGTGTAAAAGTAAGTTAATTTAATCTCTGTAAAGTAAAATGTAATATCTGAGTTAGTTTAAAATTATGTATTCCTTGAGGGTGATAACATATTGTTGCAGAAATTAGGAGTCGCGATAATGACCGTGGGTTCGTAATCGCTCACAATGGGCCTCATTAGAAGTCTGAAAGTCATCCAAAGGGCAATAGAGAGGGCTGTGCAGCAGACATGAAGAGATCCGTAGGAGAACAGAAGAATTGCAAAACTTAAGTGGCCGCGGGCAAGGCACATTGCTGAAGGTCTTCAATAAGTTGGAAGTATGACCCGGTGAAGGCCGCAGGAATCCACTGGATGTGAGAAGCACAGAACCGGTCGAAGTGGCGGTGAGTAGGGGAGGCCTATGTCCAGCAGTGAACGGTTTTCGGCAGATTTGATGGTGATGATAATGACCATTCTTTGGAAGACGAGATACATAAGAACGGTCAATTCAAAGAATAATTTATATTATTTGACTTTATTTGAGAAAGAAAAAGATGCAATAACAAACTTAATCAGAATCCAGTTCAGTTTCCTCCTCGCATTACTAGTCAATTATTATATTATGACAACAGCCAGAAGACATTTGTATAAAGTTAGTGGAAATAAATTAATTTGTAGCGGCTGAGTAGTTATCCTAATAATAACTAACAACAACAATAACGTTATTAGTATAATAGATGGCGCCACATGTATGGTTGTTTTCCTCGAGCACAGCACTTTTTTCGGGATGAAAGGTACCCTATGTCCGTTTATGTATATTATTCTTCTTGTTATTTATTCTTCTTCTCCATAGGTACCTACGCTTTGGAATGGGCATTTAGCTTCATATTTTCTGACTGACCTATTGACAGTTCAAAAGTGCCTGTAAATGGTTTAATTGAAATAAATGCTTTGAGTTTGAGTTTGTACATCTTTCAACGTATATGCAAAATTTCAGGATGATCGGTTTAGTAGCTCAGGCGTGAAAACGTAACAAAAAAACTTACTTTCACATTTATAATATTAATAGCTGCGCCCCGCGGTTTCACCCGCGGAAATTTCGATTTAGGGGTATTAAAAATAGATAGTAGCTGATTCTCAGACCTACTGAATATGCATATAAAATTTCATAAAAATCGGTCAAGCCGTTTCGGAGGTGGTAACTAACATTGTGACACGAGAATTTTATATATTAGAAGAGAAGACTAGCTGTTGCCCGCGACTTCGTCTGCGATCCAGAATAAAAAGTAACCTATGTCCTTCTCCAGGTCATGGTCAACCCATGTGTCATGGACATAGGCTACTTTTCATCCTGGATCGCAGACGAAGTCGCGGGCAACCAACTTAATTTTAACCGACTTCTAAAATAGGAAGAGGTTCTCAATTCGGATGTTAGTATTTTTTTTATGTTTGTTCGCGCATAACTCAGTCGCTTGCCAACCGATTTGAAAAATCAACAAAAATCTAATAATGTATCTACATTGTCTACATTAACGATCTTTTCGTTTACGGCCATCGGAACTACTCAATGATAAATATTTCACGGGTTGCGATTCGATTACTTACTATGGTTGCTAAGCAATTTATGCTCGTCACAATGCGTATGGTGAGTGGTTGTTGAGGAATTCTCCTGGTTCTTACCAGGAGAACTCCTGAAGAATTAACGTCCCAGCATCGGGCAAAGCAATATTTTGTAAAAGGTGATGAGCAGTTAACGTTAGGCTATTGTAACTTAGATAAATTACAAACTCTCCCACTAAAAAGTGAAAAATAAAAACTTTTTTACAAAAAAAAGACAACCGACTTACAAAAAAAACTTACAAAGTCAAAAATAACGTAATTTTGGAAGTCGGTGTCGTTGGCTCTGCATTTTCGTTAATTGACACCGACTTGCGAAATTAAAGTTATTTTTCACTTTGGACACGTGAGATAATGTTTGGGTACTATAGTTTCTTTATTATGCCTTTGTTAAGTTAATTAATATTTGTTTAGTTTGAAGAGGATATTCCGACATTAACGTAAAAAACCGGCCAAGTACGTGTCGGACCACGCACAATGAAGGGTTCCGTAGTTGGAATGAATTTATCCCAAGAACAAACTTAACATTGTAGTTGAAAAACATGTTCTCCCATACATTCCAACTGAAAATGTAAGTTTGTACGCACTATATTGAGAGATTTACCATGTTGTTTCAAGATCATAGACTTCTTATTAATTTTCCTGTAATCTATAGGTATAGAACTATTTTCTGTATTTAAAAAAAAAATTAGGCTAGTAGTTTCGGAGATAAGGCCCCCCCCCCCTTATCTCCGAAACTACTAGCCTAATAAGTTTCAAACATGAGTCTTGCATGATAAAGGGCAGAACCTTGTTTAGAGTTAGACCAAGACACAAGTTAGCAATTGTACCGGAAATGCTGCTAAGATTTACAGACTTCTTGTAGCCAATTAAATCTAAGGAATAGCTCTTTATTCCTTAGGATTAATTAACTGATCGGTCTACCGACGTCTAACGAGCGGTTTAACCTTTGGTTATTTCTTAACAGATAAACTGTGGAGATGGCAGCCGCTTGTGCATTACTAACAATATTTAGACACATCTTTATAAATTAGAAGTCAACCCTGGAGACGAAATAAGTCGACTGCAAGACGATAGAAACAATATTTTTGAAATATGAAGGATGTTTTGAAGGAACGGATTTAGATAAAACTAAGTAACCCTTTAGATTACGAGTAAAACAATAAGCTGACTAACTAAAGGTATTTTCTAGGCAGATGTAGAGGAAACGCCGGGAGGGTTAGGGGTCCTAGGAGGACATAATACCTAGTAACCTTATTGGTAATGCTCTTCAGAAAAGTCAGGTATGTACGTAGTACTCGCAACCAGCGTGCGTGTATGACCAGATATATGAACGTAAACGAGGCAAAAGGAGTACGTAAGGATCGTAGTAGGTGCCGTTCTGTACTTTCGGCCTACCCGCAGGAGAAGAAGGCGTGAGGCTATGTATGTATGTATGTAAAACCACAAGTAAGTCATAAAAACCCATAAAACAATTTCAAAAAACTTTTAAACATTGCGATAAATAATTTGAACGTACACAGACGTGTTGTTTCTCTACTCAGAATGGGTACTTCGCTCATAAAGGGTGCCAGATACCGAGTAAGAACATACTTAAGCCTATTTAACATAAATAAATAATACTGGAAGCAGTTACGCCTGATTTATGTGTCCCGCAGTAATTTTTATAGAACCTTAATTGAATAAAGAAGTCGGTTCTGAGGCGGTCGAGCCTTACCGGGCCTGTACACTGCTTTGTTTTCAAGTGGTTTTTTTTGTGCTGAAAATTCTGAGTGAAATGTTGAAAGTGCTTTTGTAAGAGGAAGTAATGGTAGTACCTACTTGCATTTAAATTCTAAAAGAGCTTCATAAAATCATTTTCAGCTTTTTAAACTATTATCTATAGCTTCTGCCCGCGGATTTTTCCGCGTGAAATTATGGCCCCGACCCACCGCATCGCATCCTATCGACTGCCCATCAAATTACTTCGTTTTCTGACTTTGTTCATTTTGTTCAGCTACTAATGGCCGTAGCGCGAAGATATATAGCCTTTAACCTTCCTCAAAAATTGGGCTATCAAACACAAAAATAATTTTTCAAATACGACTGGCAAAAATAGCTATCAACAAAAATAGTGTGACCTAAAACCAATTTTTAAACAGATATATTTAAGTAGGTAATGTTAGAGAAAATAATAACTGTAAGTTAAAGTAAAGTTAAAGTTAAAAGTATAAGTTTCATAAAACAGCAACACAGCGGCAGCTTCTCGCTAACAATTGGACCACCCTATCAATTCTCCGGGGCCTCATAAAGGCAGTGTCCACTCAGAAACTCATAACATGATGATTAGTATGCAACTATGCAAGCCGCGTCTGTGACTTGAATTGATTACAGTAATTTGTACAGTCAAATTTCAATAATTGCCAAGAAAGCTCTGAAATATAGACAACGGAAATTCTTATTACAGCTCCTGTAGCTTTAGAGACTGTCGACCTTTTAGATAATTTTCCAAAATGGATACAGATGCAGATAATTATAGCAAAAACAATTTTGTTACAAAAGAAGAAGCAATGTCATATCATTTTAAAAGCAAGGAATAAATCTTTGTTTCGGTCAGAGAATATGGAATTGAAGAATTTTGCGATCTGAGGGGAAATTCTCGTAATTTTAAGAACGTTCACAGTCTGATCTCAATCTCAATCTTTCAAAAATACCTTTAATTTCCCTACATTTTTGACATTGACATTGATTTTTATGTCTTTGACATTGATTGTCGCTGTAATGAGATTGCAACTAGACTTTGAACGTTTTTAATTACGGGAATTGGCCTTCAGAACACATAAATGACCAGACCATAGAAAATGGAAGTAGAAAATATATGTTAAGATCCGCGTTTAGAGCACGTGGCATAAATTTTTTTTTTCAACACCCTTTCAAAGTGGTAAAGGTAAAAAGGCGTGAAGTCATTATTTTTAACCGACTTCTAAAAAAGGAGGAGGTTCTCAATTCGGATGTTTGTATTTTATAAATGCAATTTCATAACACTAGAAAACTATCATTACTTAACCCATCAAACTGGCCACAAAGAATGACCATAAGTTGACCATGTAACGTCACAGCCCGCCGACAAGCCACAGCGGCGGCTAATGCACTCCGCTACTTCAAAGTTTTAACGATCTTTACTTAGAGCTAGGGTTGGTTGACTTAAATCAATTTGATTTTTTAAATCAAAATTTTCAAACTAATGAAATACATTAGGTACTATAATGAACACTCACAACTTTTCTCATAGAAAAATATGAACATGGAAAATTGGAGCACAATAATGATTAAATATGTGTCTATCAAATTATGAAAATATGTCGCAATTAAATAATAAACGGTTTCTAAGAGATATACCTATGTAGATACGAGTTATTCCGGTTCGATTGTCCACGTCCTACTGTGCATGTCGCATACTTCCAAACTTCACTTCTAAAACCAAGACTGTATTAACAGTCATATTTACAAGTAAAAAAAATGGATTTCTTAAAAAAAAATGAAAAAAAAAAACAGATTTTGCCCAACCCTGCTCAAAGCTAATGCTGCTTTACAAAATGTTCACTAGCAAATGGTTCGTACGTTAAACTTGAAGCAAAAACAGCATTAGACTGAAAAAAGTAGCGAAAGCATTACTTGGTACGAGTAACATGATGTACTTGTAGAATACATTAGACTGGGTGTTGTTTGTCGCCTTAAGTGATATGTTGTAAGTGTTAATTTGTCTAGACTTGTGAGCAGAGTTTTTAAAAGAATTGCAAGGCTTTTGAGTATTTTTATGAAGATTGGCTATTAGACTGATTTATTCATCAATCCACGGTACTTCCAAAACCACGCTCTGATCGCCGACCTTTCTATCAAGCGTTGTGATAACAGCAACTATGTTTTTCTAAAACGGCCTAATTATATGCTGAAAAAGTCGTATAGCCAGGATAACGATAACAAAGATAATTATAATCTAGATCTAAATAATCATAAGATCACGAATATTAAGTCAATATTTTTAAGACTTCATCGTTATTGCTTGAAGCAAGTCCACTTCAAAGTCAAGCACTGTATGCAAAAATACAATATCATTCAAAAATACAATATCATTCAAAAATACAATATCATTCACAAGTTCGAAAAAGTATGAACAACTCAATCTCTCTAAAAATGAACCCGAATTTTAAACCTTTGAACAAGAATCCCGAAGAATGTTCGAAGTCACGTGTTTGCAAGTAATTCAGTAGGCGCAGGAATACTTCGAGAACTTTCCTGTCCCTTTAGATAGGCAAAGTTCGATTAGAAACTAAGCCTGGTGCTCCGGAGTTTGACAAGTGTAGTCCGACTTCATGTTGTAAAGCGTAATTGCGTGTGACTTTTTATAGTTGAAAACTTTGAAGCGGTTGCCAAAGTTTGTGCCAAAGGTGATACTTTTGGGAATTTGATCGATGCGGTTATTGGAAAAAGTTTGAGAAGAGGTGAGTTGAGTTTCTTACCTATTTTTAGAGGCTTTAGACATTATAAGAAAGTTTGAATGTAAGGAGAAGTTAGTGAAATTTAGGGACCTGGGCGCGTAACCTGTAACCATGGCTCAGTACATGATTCTGGAGTCTGGACCCCCATGCGTTTAAATTTTTCGTCGATTACTATAAAAGTTTTTTGTAACTGAAAAAAATGAAACAGCGTCGTTTCTTACAACGACATCATGACAATCTTTTAATAGTACTATATAATATAAGTCAATGTAAATAGGTATTGCAATAACACAATATTATAATTTCATGGTATATATTTGAATCCAAATGCCATAGCAATACAATTCGTTTAAAATTACTTCTATTCTATATCCAATAACAGAAAACACGAGACGATACATTTATAAATACTCTAACACAAGCTTGAATCCATTCCAAAGTACTAACTTTACCAGTTTATGCTAGCAAAATACAAAATCCAGTACAAAGTGATAGGTATACCTATAAGAAATTACATTAGAATATACAAGCATCTCGTGGACTGAAACCAAACAGTCCAGCTGATTAATTACCCAGCTCGGTTTGCGCTAAAATAAAAAGATATATAAACAAATTCAGCTTGGTACTATCGATCTCCTTTCTTTAATTTATTCTAGAACGTTTCTCCATTTTGACTTTGTTAATGAGCTACGAGCCTTCAGGGATATATAGGTGTGAAACTGTCAAACAGATGAATTTCGTGATTTAAATTGTTGTATGATTCTGCCAAAGTGGCCTATTTAGGTCCCCTGTAAGATGTCAAGAACATTGTATATAATTATTACCCTTTAATTCTATTAAGGTGTATTTTTTTCTTCATTTTTGACAAGTTTCGCATTAACCCTATTTCACAATTTCATAGAGAGACGCCATGCATTTGCTAATGAGCACACAAACAGTTTCTTTAAGCAAACAGACCACAGCAAAATCCGGCCAAAGGCTACAAAGGCGAAGAAGAACAAAGTAATCTTTTGAGCTAACATACTAGTACACTACCTACAGTGTAAACCTATTGAACATCAGAAGGAATACAATAGGTGTGGTAAACACCTTCAAAGATTCTAATCCATAAAGCTATAACAACCCCAATTTATATGTTCTCAATCCTTCACCACCGAAAGTAAATAATGTATTCTAACAAAGGTATAAAGAAATGGTAATCGAATGCCACATCGATTTCGTATAAATAAATTTGGTACATCGTAAATCTTAATAAAGCCTTTGGGTAGCTCTTTCACGCCACAACATTAGTACGAGGTACAGCAGACTCTGGATTTAGCCTTGAACTGAGAATCGATTTCTTAGGACAATAGGCATCATAGATAAGGATTTTCAATTGCTTAATTACGAATGGAAGATGTCGATAATATTTGTTGAAGTATGTAAAAGAGAATAAGAATTATTTTAACTAAGTATTTATAAAATTTATATAACTTGCTCGACACATTCTAGAATCTTCTAAATTTAATGAATACAAAACTGAAGGTACGCTGGCTGTTGTTAATTTACTGCTAATCCTACAGATAAGAAGGAATTGAACGAAATTTGACGCCCAAAAGGTGTAAAAGGAGCCGAAAGTTTCAAGGTTCTACATAATTTATTCACGTGTATAATATAAGATTATAAAAGGCAACTGCCATTCAAAACTGAAATCTAAATTAAGGGTGATACGAACGAAAATGAAGTAAATGTTACAGTTTATAATGTCATTGCTCACAGTCAAAACACATTATGTTAAATTCAACCTAAACAAAGTGTTAATAAAAGTGAAAGTAGAATAATAGCCAGGTTTGTTGTTTCGTTATTTTTATTCACTGTAATAACCATGTATATGGATTTCTTTTTATTTGTAAACATAACTTGAAACTATATTAAAGTGAGCAAATAATGGTAATAAAAACTTTTTATTTGTACTGATAGAACTTTTAAATTTACTTTTGTTGTGGAATATAAATTCATCTCTTCAGAAGCATCGTTCCAAGATCCAGCTATCAAAATGGTGCTTTGTCACCCGATATCTTTACTACTTTAGTCACCTTTCGATTCAAAGTTCATTCACTCTCATGCAGTGGCGTTTATTATGACGTCGACTATGTAGAACATTGAACCACCCCGATGGTACTTGAGATAAAATTAAAAATAGAGGTTTCAGCGTTTCATAATCGGTACATCTCGAGACTCGTTCGGGTGGAATTTATAATGACACTTGGCATAAATTGTGGGCACCACTCGAACCCCAGGCTGTTTATGTGAGATAAAAGTATATAACAGTATCCGAGACCCAGGGTCTAGGAGAAATATGGAAAATTTCGGGTTGCATCCCTATTTCTTGGGGAATCGGGTTACAAAGATATCGGTAGGCGAGGAGCTAGTACCTAAACTATGACAATTTATGCTCGAATATGGACCTTTTGCCCCCATATATTAAGCCCAACTGTGCCTTCAAAGACCGTTTATGAATCTCGTGTTGATATCACTTGAGAATTTGTCTTTATGATACCTTCATCAAGGATAAGCTCAGATTTTATTATTACGATCTGTTGTTATTGTGAAATGACATTTGCAATGAGGGTTATCTTTGTGGTAAATTCGTACAAACATACCTACATGTATAGTCTCTCCCTCACACCAGTAACGAATACGTATAAAATGTCTAAATACGGGAACATTTCTTTTCTCTAGACGCCATTGTATTTTTTCTTTTATTTTTTTTCTATTTTCTTAGTGCAGCTAAGTACAGCAAGTACGTTACTACTAGCGATGTTTGAAATAATAAGTAATTGTGGTATTTAGGTACTTTCTACATAAATGCTATCATATACAGAGTGAATTTTCGAAGCGTACCTGGAGGGAAAGTACTCTAAATACTGAAGACAGCAAATTATACTCAAAGGAAACATTCCTTTATTTTTAAAAAGAAATATAACTGCATTTAAAGATTTTTCAAAAATACGCTTGCCACTCCCGAAAAAATAGCAGCCTGTACTTTTATGGTACCAATCGATAAGGTCAATCATAAGGATCAAATCTCTCTAGCAAACATGGTAAATTAAATTAAACAAAAACAATGACATCTAAACTTATTTTATTCGAACGAGAAAAACGAGTAAATTAACTAATTAGTTCCTCTAAATGAGCTCGAAATGAGCTCCATTTTTTTGGATACACAAATTTATTCTTTTAAGGAGTTCATTTTGAGTAACTTTTAGTAGCGTGTAGTGGTAAATATTGAAAATTGTATTGTGAACCTCTCATCTAATACAGAGACGTGTGAAGACGTACGTTACATACAATTTAAGATAAATGCAATTTTCTTATCTAAGTTAGGTCTTAATAAATTACGTCAGAGATAATTGTTAATTAGAAACATAAGTAAACTCGATGGACCCTGGAGTAAAAGTGCTTCATCTTGTCCCATTGAATTTATAAGTTCGGATTTTATGACTCTTCTTTAATGTTTGCTAGGGTCATTTGATCCTTATGATTGACCCTATCGATTGGTGCCGTAAGAGTATTGCTATTTTTTCGGATTTTAGTCGGTTCGATTCCCGGCTGTGGCAAGCGTATTTTCAAAAATCGTTAGACGTAGTTTTGCTTCTTTTTAAAAATAAAGGAATGTTTACTTTGAGTAACATTTGCTATCTTCAGTATTTAGAGTACTTTTCCTCCAGGTACGCTTCGAAAACTCCAACCTGTATATGTTTTCACTTGTCATTTTTAGAAAAGTTAGTTACATTTCTTAACAAATGGAATTCAATAACTATAATCAATAAACGTCATAAGCTTTGACCTATCAAGAGGGCATAGAAACAAAACACAACACATTAATCATAATGACACTTAATGAATGCCCATTATTCACCCGTGAAACATTAGCATGATAATTACATCCACTATTTCATCCAAGTTATTAACACGTTTAAACTGCCGACTGCAAAAAAGCCGATGGCACCCGAATATCCCCGAACGTGTAAACACAGACGATGCCAACAAAACACAAACAGAGACAGGCCAATTTTACTTAGTAGTTAATCTGTAATTCGTGATTCAAATCCCCGGCGCGGTCGATGCGACACCGCGCCTATCCGTTTAAATGGACAGAAAAAAGACGAGGTGTGGTCGATTCGACCGTCGGGAATCGGTTATGTAGTGAGCGGTCAGCGTGCCTCAGTAAGTAATGGTTGACTCGCCTAACGAGGAAAAAGTAAATGTGCTGTGAGTAAATGCGTACTGCTAAAAGGGATGGAAGCGAAGCTAGTGTAATTAAATAAAAGCGATTCGATTTTATGGACATGGTATAACATTCTGCTCAGAGACTTATATGTAATTCTGTTGAACTTTCTCTGTGGTCTAAAGCTAGGACACACTTTCATCTCAGTTTCGCGCTTACTTTTACAATCTCCATATCCCTGCCCTCCCTTTACAAGATCACACATTACTATAATACAAGTCACTTCTCCTACACTTCTAAATACTTTTCCAAAGAACTGAAGAGCACATACACTGTGACAATATTCATCACTTGCCCGCACTCCCATTGATCGACACGACATAAAAGCCGCAACAATTTGTCGCTCCATATCACACCAGGCCTTTACATGAACATTTAGACTGCACTTTGCGGGGTTAGAAGGACAGAACACGCCATTGGGAATCCGCAAAGCTAAATTGGACTTGGGGACCGGTCACTTGCCTCGTTCCGATCGACTTGCTTCTTTAACAGAAGAAAATATTTTCGATTAAATCTTTATGCCAATAAAGAGATAACGAAGCACAATTTAACAAAACATTTTATTCTATAGTAACATCGCGAACGTTTGTTTCGGCGATTACTTTGGATATGTTTATGGAAATGAGGGTATTTGTTATGGCAGCGTTCCTGAAAGTATTGGATGTTTCTAAATTCAAATTCTGCGTGTGTAGTTTGAAAATTCTCAACGTTATTGCTATTTACGTCATTGTAAGAGGAAGTTAGTTTTATTGCTACTTATTCTGATAAAGAGTAATTAAATTACAGAATTTATATTCATTTGAAAACTTTAAAATTTCTGTTTATTGTATTAATTTAACATTGCAGTAAAATAGTCATTAGATTTAACGATTTAAATCAGCCAAAATTACTCAACCAAAATCCAAACAAAAAGAAAATTAGAGGATATATAGATCAACCAACTATCTACTAAGCTTAGTGTTTATACCTATTAAGCGGTCTCTCTTAAACTTCATTAGAAAAGCAATTTTTATAAGTAACATCTTCATAAAGCTTTTTCTTCGACTCCACTTTCAAAAACCTATTGAAAAATTCGAACTTCACTAGAATTCCTTTTTCATAATTGAAAACGGAGGTGTTCGACAAGTTTTCGATACAATTCTTAGGAACATGCGCTCTACAGACACACTCTGGGGGTTCGACACCGTAACTCTATACTTCGAAACGACTTGCAGATACAAATGTTTCGCCGGCACCTCGACAATACACTTTTCCTGTTTTACTATCCTATACTGTCCGATTCTCGATCTCCGTGCCTTTCTCACTGAGAATCTTATTCCTATTTGCTTGCAATATCGTTTATTTAAATTTTGGTTTGAATGATTCCGTTCTGTTTGTTGAATGAATTATTGGCGCTCCATTGTCGAGAATTTATGAGATGTTGTTAACACAGATATTACTATTTTGTCTCTGTATCACCTACTTGAAGCACGGCATGACACGGCTAATGCATTAAATCCGCCTGTAGATTTTACTTGTGCATAAAGCATTAAACAAATAAAGAATATTTATTTTGTTTCATCATCTGGTTTTTCCACGGATATTTTAAATGATCATGTATTTTTATTTAGTCAGCACAAAACCAGAGCTGGAGCTGCGTGGGCATATCATACAGTTACAATCAAATTGGCATTGCTCGCTGGACAAGCAAATATGCAAATCGAGAATAACCTGCCATGATGACGTTTTACATACATGTGACTCATGTTTATTTTAATTCTTTTTGATAGACAGAATATGTGTATGATTTTTCAGTCTCAACGATAGAGATATATAGGATAAAAAGAGATAGGTTGTATAATACTTTATGAGATACATAGCCCAAGGCATACAATGTTCTGAAAAACATTCCATCCCGCAAACTCCTTCAACTTGAAAGATAAGCAGTTCCATCTCGAACAAACAAAACAAGAACTAAAGAATATTCAAGTATATACAATCCGCAATAGATAAGTTCCAACAAAAAAATGATGCCTCTTGTAAGACGGTCCTTCCAACTGTAGTTTCCTAACATCTGGGACCGTGACGGTAAATTGCACCCTAGGGATGTGTCGATTCAGTTATAGTACATTTGTTGCTTACCCAGTTGCGGCACTGAGATAAATAGGAAATGGCTTTTTACCCGGGTTTCACGGTATATCTATCGTGATATATAAAAGTATCGGGTGGTATATATTGGCGCATTTTTCTTTAGATTCCAGCTTTGTTGGTCTTAAAATTCGTACGTATTGGTCGTTATTATTTATGTCTGTGTTTCAGGATTTTGATAGTAAAATTGTTTTTAAGCTGACTGAGATATTTTAAAAAGACAGCAATTTCTAAAGGCATAACTATAAACTATTATCCATTTACACCTTGCTAGCTTTCTTAATTAATAATCATGGTTAGGAACTACAATAGTCTAATATAATGGTAGCTGTTTGATCTTTTATTGCAGTCAATTCTTCTATCGCTGGAATATTCTCGCCTCTAGCTTCATTTTGCGATATTACAGATGATGGAAGTTTCTTTTGTAAGATGTTCATGTTCCAATGCAATGATGTCACTACTGTGCACTATTGTAATCTTCGATTCCAAGAAGTGTCAGTTCAGTTCTTCACATTATTGTTTTCTAACTTATTATATAATAATTTGCGTGCTATTGGAAGTGCTATTCAGCTGTTGATCATATTTTTCTCGTTATAAGACGTCATTCAATATGCCATTTACATTCACCAATCACGTCCAACATACCTACGCAAAAAAATAAAACTTCCAAGGCAGAATTACTCAAATAAATGGCAACACTAACATTTAAATAGAAATAAGCAATAATTCCTCTATTAAAGCAATAAAGATAGCACTACAATATTTTATGGCATTTTTACGTTCATCCCCGCAGTTATAATATTTACATTTCATTTTATGGTATCGTCCAAGTTCGTAGAAGGAACGTGTTTTTATATTTCCCCTCTAAACACCAGTTTTATATATTTGGACATGAGAGAATAACGACATGTGCTTGGACTTAAAGTTTAGATCTGTGACGACTTAAAATATGACCTTGAGGCATACAATATGTATGTATTGGCCATGTGATACTTAGACTTCCTATGTTTGTGGAATCTACCTAGTATTGTAGTCATATTATGTTTTGTTTTAAGCTAAGTGAATTTTGTTCTTCCTTACTAATGTTTTAATTAAATTTTTAAACATATTTTCGTGAAGATCTTTACATATCGAGACCCCTCCGTGCCTCGGAAAGCACGTTAAGCCGTTGGTCCCGGCTGTCATTCGTAGATCTTTGACAGTCGTTACGGGTAGTCAGAAGCCCGAAAGTCTGACAACCAGTCTTACCAAGGGGTATCGTATTACCCAGTAACTGGGTTGTGGAGGTCAGATAGGCAGTCGCTCCATGTAAAATACTGGTATTCAGCTGCATCCGGTTAGACTGGAAGCCGACCCCAACATAGTTGGGAAAAGGCTAGGCAGATGATGATGATGATGATTTTCGTGAAGATGATCGCGATGCTACTCAATACCTAAGTAAGGGAAAACTGAAACGTGGTTTCTAATAACTTAAGGCTTTATGGAAGTTCAAAGCGCGACAGATATTTATCGCTGCTCTTATTTGATAGACTATCAACTTATCACTGCATGTTTATTACAATCTTTAAAAACCAAGAAAAGAAAACTTTATACAAGACTTACAGTTTCCTCTATCTTTGTAAATATTCAATTTATATAATGTATAATTTAATGTAATAATAATGAAAAATAATGTAATGTGTAATGTAATGTATGATGTTGAAATTCCTACTGCTAACAAAAGAACTTTAACTGCGATCATTAATATGTAATATTACGCTGTAATTCAGAATATTAAAAATAATTAGTAAATTAAGATCTTCCGCATTCCTACTACTAAGTAGAATTCTCGCAAACGTATGCAGTATTACAAAACCTGAAAAGTGCAAAAACTTTTACCCACAAGGCACCTAATATAAAGGCCGCAGCACACGACCACGAAACACTGCAACTTTTAACACCATCCATAAAACGCTGTGAGCACTGTGGCCCACTTCACGCGATCCGTTCAGACCTTGATGCGGCCGTAAACATTAGACCGAAATAAGCGAGCCAATATCAATCAGCCGAACGAAAAAGGTGCGGCCTGTTTGTGATATTGAAAATGTAGGAATCTGCAGAAATAAAGGTTGGTCTTTTGGGGGATGGTTATGCATTTTCGCTACTAAAAAAAATCTTATTTAAAAGTATGGTTGCAATCGTTTCATCGGTGCTTATTTAGGTTGGGAGTTTTATTAGGTTCTCCTCAAAATAAAAACTTGAAAAAACTAATTGCTTAATTATTCATTGACAATGTCGGAACGATTTGTAAATGGTTTTTATTATAATGTAATGTAACGTAATAATTATGTGGGTGTGTTCTTAATGTGGGGTTATTAACAAAAGTTTTACTTCAAAAGATTTAAAAGAAGATACTTGTCTTACTATTCATCCACTTCTACTTCAGCTACTGATGAATTAGAATTCTCCAAAACTTAAATTTCTAATAACCGAAAAACCTCAAACACCTTTCAATCAGTTGAAAGCTGCTTGAAATTCCGCTCAGTTTTCCACAAACAAGTTAATCGCTAATACAGAATTTTGGTGTAACATCTAAACCTACATGTGCGCCCAAGCAATCTATATTTCCACTTACAGCTACAGCTTCTATGTATATAAGCTACTAGGTAATTTGCAAATTGATTCTAGATGCTCTTGGCAGTGTTCGGACGAAGCTTCGGTATATTTACATAAACCGAACTACACATACGTTGCGCACACGATCAACGTTTATCCAAGACTATTACCTATCTAGTAATTGATAACGTCTACTGTGTAATTTGGTTAGCCAAATTGTATGGTACTAACGAAATAAGGAGGGCACAATTGAATATTGAAGTAGATGGTAATTTTTGGTTTGGTTGGTAAACTGTGGATTAGGTTAATGTAGGGTTTTGGATAAGGATAGGCAAATTTATTCAAGTTGGAGCCCCATAAACTTAACTTTATTTCAAAACAAAATTGAAATCACACCATCCACATAAATATATTGCTGTTTATACCTACTAAAATTCACTCGATCTGCCTAGCCTTTTCTTAACTATGTTGGGGTCAGCTTCCAGTCTAACTGGATGCAGCTAAATAGCAGTATTCTACATGGGGCGACTGCCTATCTGACCTCAAAAACCCAGATACTGGGTAACACGATACCCTTTGGTGAGAATGGTTGTCAGACTTTCGGGCTTCTGACGACCCGTAACGCCTGTTAAAGATCCAAGAATGACAGCCGAACCATATGTTTAAAGATGGTCACCCATCTACGGATCGACCGCGGCAAGCTTAGCTTAACCATCAACATGCGGTTGTTATTACTTAGCCACGAGTTCCTCAAACTCACTAAAACTCACTGTCTACAAAATTCATTTTTGCAAGTAAGTACTGCGGAAAAACAATACACAACCAACGAATTGTCTTCGCAACGAAACAGCACAAACATCTTGTTTACTCCACCAACAAGCTCACAAAGCTTAAAAATAATATGAAATAACTCAAGCACACCCTTCGTTAAGATTGAGGCTCATTTTCTCGAAAACCAATACTATGGCAATATCAATAATCAATTGGTGCATTCTTGGCATTCGTTCAAGTCTATAATGGAGGCGATATAAGCGATGCATACGCAAATGTATTGAGATCCTTTTGTGAGTCTTGCATCTGGCCTGTATTCCACTTTTATATTTTATGTTTGGATTGGATTGTTCGGATATAAATTGTTACGATAGCGTATGTTGAGGAGAAGTGTTTCGGATTCGGTCAGTGTTGTGTTAGTTCCGTTTGTTTCTGTTGTGTTATATTTTGTTTTGTGTCAAGGTTCGTGAGTCTTGGTGATGGTAATATGTTGGATGTTGGGTTGGGATTTTGTGTTACAGAATTAGCGTGTTATGAAGATGTTGATGATAAATCAGAAGGATAAAATGATTCATATGATATTGATGCTTTTTTTTATTGCTGAATGGTCGCTCTTGACCTCGATCACGCCTGTTGGAAAGCCATGGATGAGGTTTATGATAGAACGAGCGAGCCCAAAAAATGCGTAAGGCACTGGAACTCCCACGCATCGACGAAACACAACAGGCTGCTTGGCGCCAGACTCCGGTAGAAGGGTGGTCGCAAACCAGGCGGGCGTTAGCCCTACCACCGCAAAAAAGTCGATATTAGTAATATTTTAAAACAGCTCTGTATAGTTGAAAATACAATCTTGCAGTCCAAAATAAATAACGATTCTGTTACTACAATACATAAAATTTGCCACGCATTAAAAAGATAACCATAACTTTACTCACAGTTAATAATTTCTAAGGAACTCAACAGAAAACCACGGCGGAACCAAATATTTGAACAATGTAACCCCATGTCAATACAATTTGTCCCACAAATTCACTATCAATCAAATGCCGACATAATTCCAGACATTCCTGAGCTCCTTGCGTCAAACGACAAAGTTTAGTCAATTTCATGTAACAAAATAATGGACAGTTCATGACCTCCCAGTATTAGTCACCATGACTCACAGAATTTGCTCGTCAGAACTTCGCCATGCAAATTGGAAGTTTGGTACCCTTTCTTGTGTTAATATAAATGTATACAACGGCTTAATGTACTATTTAGGAAAACTGTATAAATGATCTGAGAATAATTCTGAAGACTTACTTCTGTTTGTTTTGCATAGTCAGCTATAGTGTTCCCATGTGTAATGAGAGGGCCACGCGACCCCAATGCGGGTTGGTAGTTTTAGAACATGCCGGTTTCCTCCAAATGTTTTCCTTCAACCTTTTGATATCAGTGGTGATGAAATAGATTATTTCATACAAAGTAAAGCCCCTGGCCCTTGTCTGGGTTAGAACCTACGACCTACAGCTCGTAACCACTACTCAGTTTGTTTATCATTACGTAAGCAGAAAAATAAAAGTGAGGAAACAATAATCGCGTGCTAAATTCTCTCTACAGTTAATTTCAGAATACTGTAGACAATTTTAAAGTCAAGACGTAATTTATCATTCCTTACTGTATCATGTTACGTTTGCAAGAAAAAATAAATTGAAATAATACAGAAATAGCTTCTGTTTGAAGATACTGTGATGATTTCAGTCTCTTTTAGAGCTTTTGAAAGATTTGTATTAATTAATTCATTCATAGGGTAAGCCTGTTTAAAAAGTTTTTTTATAAAATCTCTATGGCTTTTACGCCATTTGCATTCTACAAAACAAAAACAATGACGTCATCCACCATTATTAAATTAAAAATTTTACGAAAATAACGATATTTTAACCGCAATATTCCCTTGAGCTATGACTTAATAATTTAGGTGTGTGATCGCTAATATCAAAATGGATACGTGCGTGTCCGCCCTTCGGGAAATAGGCCTATTAGGAATCGGAATAGGTATCGTGACACACAACCACAAAGGTTGATAAACAGTTATCGTTAATTCCCGAAGCTATTTTCTCTAATATTCATATAAATTTCTGTTTTATTTCGGCCTATCTCGGTGAAGGCAAATAGTAATAAAATGGAAAAGTAAATGAGAAAATATTTATGCGAAAGAAAATGAGAATGGAATAAAAATACATTTATCATAAAGCTGACAATATGACAATATCAATTTACCACCAAAGAACGAAAATTTAATGCCAAATGCAAACATTATAAAGCCTATCAATTTGCCAGTGATGGCTGGTATAGAGTCCCATGCGAGACTAGTAATCGGGCACAATTCCAATTTCGATCCGAACCTACCTGAAAATTTTTGTGAAAAGAAAATCCAATCATAGTTTTTGGCTAACCTGTGTTACTAACTAAAGATTTGTAGATCTGCACCGTGGCTACGCTAATAAGGCCAACGTTAGTTAAAAAAAAAAAGACAGTTATGGCCAGAATGCTATAGGATGTGAAGTATGAGGATTCGGTTTCGGAACCTAGCAATTAGTGTGAAGCCAGACGAGCGTAATTTGTTGAGTTGTGAGTCGCGTAATTTCAACAACATGTTATACAACATACATGTTATCCTGGAGACAAAGATAACTGTGTAAAACGAAACGCATTTAACATAGGTATTACAATGGAGAATATATAAGCAAATCACGCTATACTCACTGTACATAATAATTATTATAAAAAAAAAACATAACACAACAATATATTACTAAACACCAACATGTAAACTCGTACAGATAAACGATTAGAAACATAAACTAGTCATTATTTACATATTATTACCTATACTGTGATAATCAAGTAATCCAGTAGACACTACACAAGTAAATGTTCTTTCTGTCGGCTTTAAAAGTAAGTCAATTATGATGTGGGTACTTACCATCTTTATAATATACACGCCGCACTATGTTGGTACCATTTTGTTGAAACTAAGATGTGTCTTCTCGACATCCGTGTGTCATTAACGGGATGCAGCAGAATACCAGCGTCAGGTATTGTACCTGGCATATGCTGAGCTGGACTCCCATTTGGTGCAACCATGAGACACACACCGCCCAGTAGTGATCGACCGTTATAGATATGACGTGTCTATGGGTCAATTTATCTTTTTTAATCTTTGTATTCCTTTTTTTTTTTTCTCTCTACTTTCTGATGTTTGTTTAATACTTGTATTGTGTCTTTGTTGCACTGAATAAACTTTTTATCTATCTATCTATCTATCTAACAACACACACAACAACAACTCATTTTGCATCGCCGTGTGAACAAAACAGGATTTTTGTATGAAACCGAATGTACCAGAAACTACGCGACTAAAATTACGCGACTCACAACTCAAAAAATTACGCTCATCTGGCTTTTATTCTATGTGACGCTCAATTTAGTATATTACTATCTAAGACAATTTTGGACACTGATGAAGTAAAATATCGTAAGGTGAATTTATATAGTACTACAGCGAGCCCGCTCCTGCTTCGAACAATTTTTATTACTTTAAAAATTTTTTTTTTTTTTTATTAGGAGTATTATGTTAGTTTATACATATATGTTCCAGGAATCAATTCTCTGAAATTCAAATCTGAAAACCGCGTCAAAATCCTTTTCGTAGTATAAAAAGAATCACGCATTACTCAAACAGATACGAAACGCGACTTTAAATTATAATATTTAGAGGAATAGTTAAAGATAGTCTGATATCGCTAAACCGCAAAACGCAAGCGTTCCAGCAATGTTCGTTATTTCGCTTCGTGCGACTATAAACCACTGTTATATTAAGTACTAGTTGTGTTATTCTCAAAACATTTTAAACAACATTACAGGCACTTCCGTCGGCCATCACAGTTAACACGACAGGTGACGATTGCCGCTGACACACCCGACGTAATCGACGCTAATAAGTCACGAAAGCTATATTATTAGCGCACGTTTTACTGGGAGTTTTTGACATTGTAACTGTGGTTAATAATTTGCAAATGGCTATAGTTAAGCTGTTTAAGCATGCATAAGCATAATCTGCCTATAATGATCCCACTGCTGGAACACAGGCCTCCTCTCGGTGAGAGGGAGTGGACCGTAATCTACCATGCGGGCCCAGTGCGGGTTGATAGATGTCACATGTCTTCGAATGTTTGGTTCTAAAACATGAATTTAACGTTTAGCTGACGTTGCTTTTATTATTATAATCAGACGTTTGTATCCCACTGCAAGGCAAAGGCCTGCTTCCTACGACTAATCTATTTGTACTGCTGTTTGTTGCCAATCCTTAAAAAAAAGTCGAGTTCGTCACACCATCTCTCCCTGGGGCTACGGCGTTGCCGTTTACTCCTTTTCGGGGTCCACTGAGTTGTTATTTTAGCCCATAGCTCCTCCGGGATGCGACGGTTGTGGCCAGTGCAGTCCATTTAAGTTTGGCAGCCGTTGCTATTATTTTCTCAAAAAAAAAAAAAACAATACTTACTTTCCCAATATTTAATTTAATATTTTCTTCATAAGCCATCGAAATTTGCTTTTCTTATATTATAATTTATTTTAAATATTATGACTTCATTATTAGGTGTTCTTTCTGTAGAGTGAATAGATATTTTCGATCACTTCACATAACTGGGTACTTATTCATAACCAAGAAACGCTCGCTCACTGCGTGCTGGAAATACCTCATTTAGTTTAAGCATCCTTGTGAATCAGAAGTGAGTTAGATTAAGTTAGAAAGTACATGTTATCTAAAGTCGATTTCACACCAAATATACCTAAAGTCGGCCGCCGACTAACAGCGACGGGGCGGCTGAAGCAGTTTTTTCAAACATTCTCACAACCGGCGGCCGACTATTAGCTTCGGTGTGAACACGGCCTTAAGCGTGACATTGGTACATGTCAAGTCTTGCAACCTGTACTTTAGAATTGACTTCTGACACATTATCACTGCCATGTTTAATATTACCGTTTTTAAATACAAACAGAATACAATAGCAAAATAATGTGTTGAAACATTTGCAAACGAACATGCGACTAATAATTAAATATTATTAGTCAGCAAATGGTATGAAGTAATTTTTCTAAGTGCATAATTTGGGGTTGAAATATGAATTTCCCTGTACGTTTTCAGTACAAACTAGAGTCATTATAGGCGTGGAAAAGAGTAATAACTCCGGGACTAAATATATGGGAGGAGTATATACGAAATGAGTTTTTATAATACACTATGGTGTGATAACGGTCCAACGACCAAGGCAATGTTGTTTTTTATAAGCACCAAAATAATCGAATGAGACACTGAAAAAATCTATTGTCACATTTTTCTAAATAAAAGGTCTCAAAAGGCCCTTTGTACACACAAGTTTTTCTTGCGGTGAAAATGTCCGGTTTATTCGCCGGGTGTATGGACGGTCGTCAGTGTTGTATGGACCACTATGGAAACTCGTTGACAAACACGGTGGCTCTACGGCACGGCGCTATAGCTGTATGCGCCTATACAAGCTCACAAGATTATTTTACAGTGCGGTTAGCGCGCCGTACCGTAAAAAAAACCGTGGCTTGTATAGACGCCAGCACATCAAGCTACTACAATCTGTCAAATTTATTTACCAGATTTTCAACTTTATCGCTAAAGTATAAAGTTCAAAGTTGATTGGGAAAATTTTACAGTTTCGGGTAGCTTGATGTGCTGGCGTCTGTACAGAGGGCATGATTATGTACCTATATTGTAATGTAAATTTTACAAAACATTTTTAAAAACAAAAACAATCCACCACATGTTCATATCTCACACGGCACTCAGGATACATATAATTATAATATTACAGCGCGATATCTTCGTCACCGAGTCCCGGATTGTTCCCGGATCTCCACGGACTTTTGTTCGCAGCGAAGTCCTTTGTCGATGCCTCACAATAAAATTTTATCCCGGAAACCTATTCGCAGTTACCTTTTATTATAATGTTGCAGCGGGTATCCGGGGTACTTTTCAGTCGGAGCCATTGTTGTCCGCATAATAGGGGCCAACCTTTTTATTCCGCTACAGATTTTTGAATGTACCGCCGGTATTAACGCTTCTATGAGATCCGATCGATTGGATGTCTGAAGTGGTTCTTTATTCCGGAGTTTGGAGTCGAGTTCTTTGTTTGTATGAAATGGTCGATGTTGTTAGTGATTCTTTTCAACTTTAGCTTCGAGTCTAGGTTTCGTCTCCTGTTACGAATTGATCTTAGTCTAACTAGTTACTGTTAAGATATAATTACTTTAGTTGACTAGTGGTTTCGTGAGGGTCAAAATGTTATGAGTGGACTCGCGTGTTTATTTTGACAGTTATTTAAGTTCAGCAATAAATTCCTAAAAATTAGGTCACTTGTTAACGGCTTCTTTTGCCTACTTCATCTGTGTTGATTTTGGATTTTCCTTGAGCGTTATTGCAGGTTGGGTAAATTTCAATACCAAAAAAAAAATATTAAGTACATTATTGAGCAGCAAAAATATATTTTTATTTCTGCACACAAACAAAAAACCTCAGAGTAAAAACTTACGAGGGGTATCAAGGAAGAAAAAGGTTTGCATGCATAAGTTATGTGCATATCGCTTTAAGCCTGAAAAACACAACTAAAACAAGGATAAAAGTGAACTAAAGTAAGGAAATAATGTAAATAAAGACTATAAAGTTGAAGACTACACCGATACAGCATTGTCTGGTTTAAATATTACATTATAGCTAAATATTAACAAGATGCATCGTGCACGAGCCTTGGCCAATGAGCCTCAAACTAATATTGTATGAGGTAACCGTAGAAACTGTCACGAATGTCGTATGTGTGATCATGTCGAAATAGAAGACGAAGTTAAAATGTTGGAGAACGTTGGAATGGAAGTCTAAAGGCAGAAAGAGAAGGTTATGTGAGCGTTTGAGATGATCATAACAGCTTCGATAACTATCAATTATTGATATTAATAATTAGGTACGAGTATGCACGTTAACACTTTAGAGAAAAAGAGTTTTCTCAAATCAGTGAAGCATGCTTTTTTGCACCACAAATTGAACAGTTGTCTATTAGCTCGTTAAAAACAATTGATCCAAAATAATACATAGGTACTGTTACAGTTAGCCTGCATCGTCCCACTGCTGGGCAAAGGCCTCTCCCCATGACTTCCAGCTCTTTCGATCCAGGGCTAAAGTGAACCACTGGTCGTTTGTTTTGTCCAGCTCGTGCCGCCATCTTTTACGGGCATCTTTTTTTTAATACTTAATACATACCCAATTTTAATTTATGTATTGAGTAACAAAAAAATTAACATTATTTAATTAATTAGCAGTTGTTATAATTAATATTACGTAGACATGATATTAATTATCACAAGTGCTAATATTGCCTACAAACGTCCCTACAATGTTAGGTTACATGCATCATTACCATCTTCAAAACAAATGATATCAGAAATGTACCGCGTGACTAGATATTTGCCAACCTTATGAAGTAGGCAGATACCTAATTAACGCTATACGAGGAATCATTAGCATCGTTCCATGGATATTTGGAAACGTGCTACATAACGGCCCGAATATGTGACTTTAGTACCTGCACGTTGAGTTAACAGTCAGTTTGGAATTCGGGAAACAGATATAGGTATACTACAGTGTACACTATTAGGCAAGTAAGCCAGTAATTATAGGATTTCGGTTTTGGATTGAGAAAACAAGTTATGGAATATGGAGGACTCGTCTGTGGTAAAACTACTTAATCTTATATCGATGCAAAGCAACGTTAAGATCAGAAAATATTTCAGTATTCAGAAATTAGCAATCAGTGCAGAAAAATTCAGAACATTATAGGCAGATAATGCTGATTATACACACTTGAAACAGCTAGCTACCCGTCAGGTCAGCCAAAAGCTACAGCACACTAAGAAGAAGGAAGAATAGACACATAGGCCCCTGGGACTCTTATCGTCTCAACACGCAGCGTCCGTTTTTGTCGGGATGACTTTATGAGTGGACTGGACGTCAAGTGCGAGTTGGACTCGCACACGAAGGGTTCCGTACCACCATACAATATTTAACACTACATATAAAATAACGGCAAAGAAATCACGTTTGTTGTATGGGATCCCTCCTTAAATATTTATTGTATTCTGTTTTTAGTATTTGTTGTTATAGCGGCAATAGAAATACAAATTCTGTGAAAATTTCAACTGTCTAGCTATCACGGTTCATGACATACAGCCTGGTGACAGACAGATAGACAGACGGACAGTGGAGTCTTAGTAACAGGGTCCTGTTTTTACCCTTTGGGTACGGAATCCTAAAAACAAAAGAAATATGACGGATTGATTACACGCTGCACGTAATAAAAGATTGAATGGGTATTCAAATATCAATAAATATGACAATAGTGTTGGAATTAGTTACTTCGCATCGGATAAAATCATGATTGTTACTGTTAAAAAAATATTCAAAACTAACGTATAATTCCACTGCGATGAAAATTGACTCCATTGTGCAAACGCAAAACAGTAAGGTCAGCCAAAGCTACGTTTGAAGAAGAAGAAATAAACAGATAGGCCCATGGGACTCGTACCGTACCAACGTCCGTCTTTTGTCCGGATGACGTAATGAATGGACAGAACATGAAGTTCAGCGAAGGGATAATGGGTTTATTTTGTTAGCTCAAATGTATGGGTTTGTGGGGTGGATGGTAAAAGTAAAAAAGGAGGTGGGGTTTAAATGTATTATATTTAGCTTGAAAGGGTAGTAAAGTTAGACTTAAATAATGATGTGGAAAACTTGAAAACGTAATTTTTGTCTTCAATAACTCTTTCCAATTGTTATAAATCTTTGGTTTATGAAACGTTAGCCGCGCCCCGCGGTTTCACCCGCGTAAGTGTCGATCCCGTGGGAATATCGGGATAAAAAGTAGCCTATATATTAATTCGGGGTGTCAGCTACCTCCGTACAAAATTTAATCAAAATTGGTCTAGTCGTTTGAGCGTGAAGAAGTAACAAACATATAAACACACACAGACTTTCGCCTATAGAATATTAATGTGATATTTTTTCCAAAATTTAATTATGATTATTTTTTTCTTATAAAAGAAAATACCACTTTGGATAAATCGTTTTCTGTCTTGAGTTCAGTTCCGCTTAAGCCACAAGTATCATCATCATCATCATCTGTTCACTGCTGGAAATAAGCCTATCCCAAGCTAAAAGCAGAAATAGTTAATTAATATCGAAGGCGTTGTTTTGTTGTAGGCACTATGCTTAGCTCGCGACAAAACCAGCAAAGATTTCAAGCTAGTTCTAACCACATTCACAAGCTACATCTCCAAGCCTAAGGTAAGCTTTGCTTCCCCTTGACATCGCGGCATCGTGCCGAACAAAATTTTAAAAGCTATCGCGCTGTGCTACCGTAGCCGCTGTAAGCCAAAATAGCAAAATATAATACAGTCAAAAGTGCCTGAACTTCTCTATAGCACTTACGAATCGAATTTTTGAACACTTCTGAGAGCGCTGGTACAATGTCTTTTGATTCAAAGGAAGTGTTTAGTTTTTTGAAAATAGACGTAGGTATGCCAAATTCTTTTATGTGTTATTAGGAGATAGAATTATTATTTTTATTATTATCAGCCGTTTGTGTCCCATTGCTCTCTGTCTTCTCTGTGTGTGTGTGTGTCAATCTTCCGCTGTTTGTGACCTTACGTACTTCTTACGGAAACAGACGAGGTCCTCCCGCGAAATCTTCATGCCTACTACGTTAGCGGTTGCTAGTGTTTGGGACCCACTGTGTGGTTGTTTTAGCCCATAGAAAGAATTGTAATAGATAAATATTATACAAATGTACAAGTAGTTATAAAAATCAAGACCGACAATGGATGGCTATTTTGAGATTAAGAAATATACACCTATGTTGGACCAAACAACATGTTTTCCAGTATAAGCATCACGCTATTTCCCCGTCTAAAATAGTTTCCCTTTATTTTCTTAATAGGCGAGGAAAACTCCAACCAAAAACCATTCGATCAATTAACACAGCTGAAAGTCGAGTGCTTTTTATACAAAAAATCCAATTTCCTAGGGTGGTGGTGAGCAAGTGTGGATCTAAACAAAACATCGGGGGCAACCCGTTGGACGTATCAATCAATTACAACGGCCGACGCCTCCGATATACGGTGTAGATAGGTGGGCCGCACCCGCACCAACTGTGCTGCTGCGGTACAAATTAGTGAAAATAGCGTGCAAGTTTTTAGGAGTATTCGTTTGTGGTTAGCTTTTATAGAAAGATGTCAGTCTGTTGATATAAAAATTTTATTGATCCAGGTAGATAAGAATCTCATACCAAAATGTTTTGAACCCGGTCCCTATGCAATAATAATTGATTCAGATTTTGGTAATTTGTTACAGTTTATTTAAGTCATAAATGTTTCTCAAGGAAGACAGGTACTGCAATGCCTTTCTGTTCTATGTAGACCCAAGCATTCAGAACTAGCTCCACGGCTCGGCTGGCTCGGCGTGGACTTCATAAACTGGTTCAGGATTATAAACTATCTGTATGCCAAATTTCATCTCAATCCGTTCAGCCGTTTTTGCGTGATTGAGTAACAAACTTCCAAAAATATTAGTAGTATAAAGCATTATGTTAGGTTAGGCCTTGGATAAATTCTTGTATAACTAAAGGCCGATATTTATCACAGCTTAAACAATGTATCCCAAAACTATTATTAAACTATCAAATACCCGCTGCACCCCCTCCCTTGTAGCACACCAAGATCTATTGCTCACAACCCTAATCAATATCCACGCGTTATTTGCCAACATGACGTTTTTATTAAATAAACGCCGAGCAAACTGTACTCGAAGACGATTGAATGTTACGACATATAGAAAATGGTGACGGATTGACAGATAAACAACGCTACGAACATCAGATGATCGAATATGATGTTTTGTTGTGTCGACAGCGAAAATTGTCGGTTTAGGATAAAAAGGAAAAGTACGTAAGAAAATGAGAGAGAAGAGGGACCAATATTGTACTGTAGCAATAAATAGTTGTACACCGATCTAATGATGTACAGCTATTTATCTTCTGTGCCTCGGAAAGCACGTTAAGCCGTTGGTCCCGGCTGTCATTCGTGGATCTTTGACAATCGTTACGGGTCGTCAGATGCCCGAAAGTTTGACAACCAGTCGTACCAATGGGTATCGTATTACCCAGTAACTAGGTTGTAGAGGTCAGATAGGCAGGCACTTCAAGTAAAATACTGGTATTCTGCTGCATCCGGTTAGACTGGAAGCCGACCCTAACATAGTTGGGAAAAGGCTAGGCAGATGATGACGTCGATATAATGATGTACGATTAATCACGTCGCGTTTGCAAAATATTTAGCATAGGGTCCCAATAGTAAGTTTTCTCCTTTCGCAGGTCTGCTGGAAGAAATTTCTTAAGAAATAAGCAGTACCTTTGTACTCAAATTATAATTATATAATATCTCTATGTATTTTACTGTGTGTACATAAATCATAAAATTAATAAATAGGAACAAAATATCTATTAGAAAATATCACCTCAGTTCTAAATGGGTCGGGGGCCAAATCTGACGCCAACCTACTCAGTAGAACTGACAAAATCTGCTGCTTGATAGACCAAACGAGGAGCCATTGGCACTCGTAGATAGCCTATTCGACTGATAAGAATAACTATGATATTCAGATAGGTGTGTTGCTGGGGAGAGCAGTCGCGGCCTAGTGGTAACAGCCGCAACTTATGAGTTGTAGGTCGCAGCTTCGAACCTAGACAGACCTTACTTTGTGTAAATTATTTCATCATCACTACTCTCAAAACGTTGAAGGAAAACATCTTGAGGAAACCGGTTCTAGAACCTGTTGTGTGTGTTCTAGAACCAAAAATTTTAAGACATGTGACATCTACCAACCCGCACTGGGCCCGCGTGGTGCATTAGGGCCCACTCCCTCTCAACGAAAAGAGACCTGTGTCCCCGCAGTGGGAACTTTATAGGCTGTCAATGTATGATATTGCTGGGGAGTGTGTTGCGCCACTTGTTCTTCTAAGCTACAACACTAGCAAGTGATGAAGGGACGTTTTGATGGACTTTTTCATGTAATTTTTGCGAGTTATTCCATTCTGATCCCTTAAACCCCCTCTCCAACCGCCCCCCCCCCCAGATCCCCACCTAGTTTTTCTTCTGTTTTAATCCACTATAAACTTTCTCATTCCGGTCTGATCCCCTACGTTCAAAAGTGCTGATTCTCAGCCTATATAATTTGAATAAATGATTTAATTGTTTTTTATGATGATGTAGCACTGTTAAAAAGAAAAAATCCCTTAAGTTGGCATGATTATTTATTATTGTAGTTAACTTATTCCACGGTTCACTTCAGCATTTATAAATACCACTTTTCCGTACCTAATTTCATACAACTGTCAAAACAGATACCAGTACGTTTTAAAACTGCAAAACCGAAAACAAGACTACTGTTTTATGTTTTGGACTATAAAACTTTATTTACGATCTGTTTGCCAAGCAGTATTGGAATTAAAGCTTAACAATAATAAGCATCGGGAGATAAACGTGGAATTTTAGCTGTTTGAAGAAGTCCGGCTTTTTTTTCTAGGAAATTCCAAAGGATTGGGTAACTCATTTCTAGCTGAGAGATATCAACGTCTTATATTTTCTTTCTTCTTTTGTCATAACATCAAGCCTTTCCTAGGAAGAGGTGTACCTATAGTACACCCGTATTTTTCTAGTTGTTTCAGTCCCATGTAACAGGGGGCGCCTAATGCCATCAATCGGGCAGATATTCAGATTTCGGGCTACTTCTGAAAAATTATTGATGGTAAAACATCAATAACACTTTCCCGACTTATGAATCGAACCCAGGTGCTCGTGTTCAGCAGTAGTAATTGCGACTACTAGACCAAAGAGGTAGTCTCCTTACTACATATAGATCTTCAACAAAAATGTGTAGATATGGCAACGCTTCGCGGTTTCACCCGCATAAGTTTCGATTCCGTGGGAATATCAGGATAAAAATCTTATGTCCTATCTTATGTCCTTTCCCGGAACTCAAACTATCTCTATACCAAATTTCATCTAAATCAGTTCAGTGGTTTAAGCGTGAAGTGGTAAGAGACAGACCTAGACACACTTTCGCAATTATAATATTAGTATGGATTTTGACAAGGAACGGGGGATTAGGTAACGCATGTCGCGTGAGCTGTAAGGAACCTAAATGAGGAAATGACCAGTGAGTCATTGGCTTTTTTTTTAAGGATGGGAAATCATCAAATGACCCCTCCCGCTCTGGGTGGAGCGGAAGGGAGTGTCAGACTCTTACTGACTAAAACCCATCCGTGTTCCTTCCTTAGCCCTTTATATTCCGGGGTAGCGGTAACCCTTTCGGACAATCCCGCTGCCCCGGCAGGCTTCGGCCCTGACGGGCCCCTCCTTATCTGCGGACATCTCTTTGAGGCGCGCGTGGAACACATACGCGCCGTCCGGCACAGTCATTGGCTTGCTGTAAGATAAATTATCATCCTTCTTCGTACATCAGGCTTTTAGGATGTTTTTCCTTCAACTATATAGCAACTCACACTGGATGGGTTACTCATCTCGCGTAAGCTGTGAGGAATCAACTTAAGGAGATGTCCAATGACTCATTCGCAGCTTAGAGGTTAATAAATTAACATTTATTTGCAATAACTTTCAGTTAAGTTATCGTTCTTCTCATTCCATAAGCTTTTAGGGTGTAAGGTCTTCAACAACAATTTGTAGATATAGTAATAGTTTTGATACTGGACGGGGGATTGGGTTACTGATCTCGCGTGAGCGAGGAATCAATATAACGGAATGTCCAGTGACTCATTGGTTATTAGCGTAAAGATAAGTAATCGTTCTTCTCCCACCATGTGCTTGCAAGATGTAAGGTCTTCAACAACCATAGCATGACGATATAGTACAGTCAACAACAGAGATAAATATGCAGGATCGTCGGATATAGTTAAAGTTTAGTAAGAAACCAATGGATGTTCTCAAATAAAATAAAGTTTTATGAATAAAAAACAAACAGCTCATTTATCAAATTAAATTTCAGTCGACAACATCCATCGGTTTCTTACTAAACTTCAACTATATCCGACGATCCTGCATACTTATCTCTTATGCTCTTTTTTTTAATTATTTCGTACCTAATGATTTTGACACTGAACGAGACACACAAAAGTTATGTATTTAATTGAAATTCCACCTCGAAACTAAGTTACCTTTAAGCAACAATTTAACAGACCAACCATCTACAAATCAACCACCAGAAAAATAATCCCCAACTCTTACTAATTTTTCTATCTAACCACACTCCAAAGGTCGTCATATTTTCCTACATATCTATACAGAACCATTCTAATATATAGCAATATTAATAAAGCCGCTATTGCTTGGCCTGGTATGCCAATGCAAAGAATGGGAGCGCATACCAAAGTCACGCCATTACGCCCGACTGTCATATTAATAATTTCCCTCAATTCTCGAGAATTATTGTCCTGACGCAATTATGTGGAAATGTGATGATTTATTTTGTTCGTATACCTATTGTAGAAGACGTGGTGAATGGTTTTTTATGTTAGTATTTTATTGTAGTGTGGTGTAATACAGTTTAAGTGATAGTAAAAAGATTTTTTGGGATAGAAATCCTGATCTGGCCTAAAAAAATATGAATGATTTCGGAATTGTCTCTAATTTATAAGACCAGTCTATAACTTTATTTTAATGAGATATTTATGTTTTGCGCTCCATTATAATTTACATCACAAAATTATGATCAATTATAATTATTTGAATTCGTTCTAGCAGTAATGGCAGTAAGGAAGGAACACGGATGGGTTTTAGTCAGTAAGAGTCTGACACTCCCTTCCGCTCCACCCAGAGCGGGAGGGGTCATTTGATGACTTCCCATCCTTAAAACGGAAAAAAAAGCAGTAATGGCAGTAAAAAAGTAGAAATCTAATTTATATATGGCTAGGGAATACACTTTGACTTCATCTAACCATTGTTGATTCGATTCTTTAGTTGTATAAGGACGATGCTCATGTTACCTAGGGCATACGATTTATTCCTCGAAGAATTCAAAGATCTAAGTAAAAATTGTATAGACATTATAACAGCATAAAATGCTGAAATGTTTAAATTTCATACGATTTATTTTATTAATATTCTTTTCATATTCACAAAAAACGTTGATTTAATTACGTGTGCAACCAACGTGTCTCAGCCAAGCATGTTATTTTTGAGAACGGGTACAGCCTACCAAAAGAACCGTACAGCCTACCGAAATTGCAATTAAAGTCAAAGGGGCGAGTCTTAGAGAGGCAATGTAGCGTGATCTGGGGCATGTAAACGTATTATCAAGTCGTTTGTGATAGGAGGCAGCGGGAAGAGGAATGTTATAAATAAAAAAAAAATAAAAAAATGAAGATAAAGAATATAAACACAAAATAACAAGTTCCATCACTCAGCATAATGCTACGACCTTAAGCGAGACAGTGCCCCAGCGCTGGTTTATTTTTGGTAACAATAGTAAAAAATAACGCTTGTTTCTGTTTTAAACAAGAACTCACAAATAGCCCGCGTATAGCAAATAGCCCCACTAAATCAGTCTATCTGCTTTTTTCTTACTATTTTGGCGTCGGCTTCCAGACTAACCGAATATCAGTATTTTACATGGAACGACTGCTTATCTGACCTATACAACCCAGTTACTGGATAACACGATATCCCTTGTTCAGACTGGTTGTCAGGCTTTTGGGCTTCTAAATACCTGTAACGACTGTCAAAGATCTTCGAATGACAGCCGGAACCAACGGCTTAACGTACTTTCCGAGGCAAGGAGGTGTTTCGATATGCAAACTCAAACTCAAAGCATTTATTTCATTTAAACCCAGGCACTTTTGAATTGTCGATCAGTCAGAAAAAAATATGTAAATTATGATCACCTATCCATGAACCGACCCGGCAAACATAGCTTAACCTTCCATCAAATAAAATAAAGTCCTCCAGACTGTATTTTAGGCCACGGCGGGCAATCTCAACGGAGACTAGCCTTCGGCGCGAGAGATAATACAGTGCACAAGTGTGCGCGCAGACACAGGTGTACTGCCTCTTTCCTCACTCTCATAGTCCGATGGGACGGCAATCCAACACGACCGGAGAGAGATTAGGCGCATGACCATCGGCTTAACGTGCTTTCCAAGGCACGGGGGTATCACACCGCCAACTTCCAAACTCCGGGCTGTTAATAAGAAATTCCTAATGGAAAAACTCAATAACACTTTGCCCGGCCCGGGAATCGAATCCAGGACCCGACATCGCTCAGCAGTCGCGCTTGCGACCGCGAGACCAACGGGGCAGGTATAAATAATACTTAGTAATCTAAGTAGGTACCTAATAAATAAAACATTAAGCTAATTTAACGTCCATTTCGTGTTGAATTTTACCTAAAAACAATAACATTGAAACCGATGACTGTATCAAATTAAGTTTAGTGGAAAACCATTTTTGTTTCAATATACCAACAAAATGTTTAAACGAGTGTTTATTTTGCGGCGCTCACTTTAAACGGCCGTTAAAAAGTTGAAAACTTTAATAAAAGCCGTTTAATTTACGGAAGCGGAATAGGTTAGCCATAATTATATTTAATAGTTAACTGTAGAAGCACTGCAATTAAGTCAATTGCCTTTTATTGCATTGATAACGGCATGCGATAAAAACTCTTTAATATAATTATTGTGTTTGAACGAGAAAGGGCGATTTTGCGAAATAGGTAGACGTTATATTTCTGAAAACGCTACTGCAATTATGTGTTATTGTGAAAGTATTAATGAAAAAAAAAAACGATCGACTTAGAAAAAAAAAACACTATAAAGTGTAAAATAATTTTAATTTCGGAAGTCGGTGTCGTTGGTTCCGCATTTTCGTTTTTTGACACCGACTTCCGAAATTAAAGTTATTTTTCACTTTGTAGTGTTTTTTTTTGGAAGTCGGTTGTTTTTTTTTTGTAAAAATGTTTTTATTTTTCAATTTTTGGTTGTACACACGGCTACACATCAAGCTACACAATTCCAGTTTTAGCTGACCTCGCATTGTATACCTACCCCACACAAATTCATATAAAACACTACTTGCTATGTGAATATCAGTGACAGGAAGCTATTAAAACATCATCAATATAAACTAAGTGGAAAAAATTCGTATTATTGAAGCTAAATTAAAAACTACCCAAGCAAAGTTCATAAAATTTATAATGGAACCACCCCTGAAGCATAACTTATCCATTAAAAAATAAGAGAATTTTTAAATTAGAGGTACCCCAATAACAACTTTGAGAGAAATGAGGGTGTACCGTGATATACCTATACTGAACACATCTGCGTACCCCTTTAGAGGGCACAGGCGTGATGTTATGTTATGTGATTGCTTAAACAATGCATACTATGCGATTGCAGCAATCGCGTTTGATTTGCTGGCATTGAGGAGTTCCGTTGTCTGTCTCCGAAACTCATCATCAGATCTTTACGAAATTTAAACGAGACCATTTCGGAATAAACTTCTTTCGAACAAAAACATTATTTTATAAATCCGTCTATATACGACGGAGTTATGCCCGAACATAAAAAAAACATCCTCCTTTTTAGAATTGAGAACCTCCTCCTTTTTAAAAGTCGGTTAAAATTCTAATGCTATTCAAATCTATGACTGTCTGAGTATATAGATAACACTGATAACAATTAAAACTTAACTATAATTTGGAATCAGTCTCTGAACAGTATTATAAATCTTTGTTTTTCCTCTGAGTTGCTGCGCAGAGAGAGCAATTTTGACCGTCGAACTAGCAACATGCAACGCTTAGAGCATTTTCAATATAATTTCAAGAATCTGTGCAGATAGAGGCTTTGCTACAAACAGAAACCTTTAAATAGTTGACAGCTGCGTCCAGGAAAGTTTCCACTAGAAATTGGTCCGTAGAGATAGAACCGAAATGGCAAAAAAATCAGTTGAACAGTTACCTAATTCAAAAAGCTTATTTTAAGATAATTTTGAGCACAAAGACAAAAAGGGTTTTTCAAGTCTTTTTAGTCGCTTTCGCCTACAACTTATACCAAACACCAAAATAGCAAGGTTATAATAATACCTAAATACCTCATACTGTATACATCGCAAGGGCATTGCGAACCAAACATCTTCGCTTCTGTAAAGCTAAGCGAGGAATAAACGAGTTGAGATGAACGAGGAAGAAAGAATGTTAGTAAAGCTGACGTTACGGAAATGAGCCACTGAGAAGAAAATGAAAGAAATGTAGAACAAGCATAAAATGCTTAGTTGGCATTTGTTAGAAGATTTATAGGATATTTTTCGTCATCTTCATTTTCAAGCTAGTTCCATTTGAAAAGCTGTCCATTGTTTAAGTTACTTATTCAGTACTAGCTTCCGCCCGCGGCTTCGCCCGAGGTATGTCGATAAAAATCCTATGTCCTTCCCCGGGATGCAATCTATCTCTCTGCCAAATTTTATCGAAATCCGTTCAGTGGTTTGGGCGTGAAAAAGTAACATACAGACAGACAGACTGACAGAGAGACAGACAGACAGACAGAGTTACTTTCGAATTTATAATATTACTAGCTTTTGCCCGCGGCTTCGCCCGCGCGGAAGTCGGAAATTGTCCCACGGGAACGTACTATCGGTATAAAAAGTATCCTATGTACTATAACAATATGGAAAGTAATTTTAATAAAACTGGAATATATATGTTAAAACATTTTTGGTATTGCCATCCTTTGCTAGAACATGAAGATTTTGTGGGCTGGATACTCGTGAGCACGCCACATACAATTTATTGGCCATGGGAAAAACAGACGCCCTGCATCCTAAAGTAAGGCGGACCTGAGTCTGCTCTTCGGTTTCAGGCGCCCTGAGAGATGCGTGGCGCTCCGCATCTAAAAGCTACCGAGCTTGAGTCTGCTCCAAAGTTTCGGCATCCCTAGAGATGCGTAACGCTCCGCTTCTAAAATCTAGCGACCTTGAGTCTGCTCTAAGCTCTCGGCAGCCCTAAGAGATGCGTGGCGCTCCGCATCTAAAATCTGCCGAGCTTGAGTCTGCTCCAAGGTCTTGGCATCCCTAAGAGATGCGTGGCGCTCGGTATCTAAAATCTGCCAACCTTGAGTCTTCTCTAAGCTCTCGGCAGCCTTAAGAGATGTGCGTGGCACTCCGCATCTAAAATCTGCCGAGCTTAAGTCTGCTCCAAGGTCTCGGCATCCCTAAGAGATGCGTGGCGCTCCGCTTCTAAAATCTGTCAAGCTTGAGTCTGCTCTAAAGTCAAACGGGCCTGAGACCGCTCTTCAGGATTCTTGCGTTCTAGTAACTTTCACGGCTCGAGCTCTGCTAGAGCTAAATCCGATTTACGCTTGCGAGGCATATCAAACAAATTTAATGAACTTAAATTATACACTACTAATGGTTAACAATAAAGCTACACTACAACTACAATTTAGACAACCTTACCTACAACAAAGCACACTAATCGCAAAAGAAAATATTTTTGAAACTTAATTAACTAACTAAAAATACGTTTTATTGAATACACTAATTATAAAACAACATATAAATAAGAATTACTAACTTCTAAAATAATAGTCAACGGAGACAACTAACAACTTTTGAGATCGTGAATGCAATATTGACACTCTCGTCAACTGCGATCAACGGAAGTTAGATAGAGTAGAGATTTAGAAAACACTCGACCGAGAAGCGAGATCTACTCCCGACCTCGTAGTGCCTCGTACCAACACGAACTAAAAAAAAACCAGTGGCACTCCGGGAGTTCCGACATACTCGTAAGTGAAAACAAAACACAAACAGAATACTTTACGACCACTCGATATGCATTAAAACCGAGTACATCCCGAGGACAGCCGAACACATCCGAATGTAGCGCGGTGTCGGTAACAGTGTCGAGTCGAGAGTTCAATGGTTTTTTTTCCATCTCAAAAAATGCCCAACGCGTCTAAAGAATTATCCACTTCAAAAATCCGATCGAACCAGAACAGAAGTTCGAGGAGTTCTATCGATTTTTTTTCCGAGAAAATCGAGAAATGTACACGAGTTGTGTATTTACAACGAAGCGAAGAGAAGAAACAATTAAATTCAATTCAATATTATTATTTCAATTATCTACAAACTAACAACGATTTTTTTTAGAAACGAACGACTTCACTAACACGTCTCCAATACGTTGCACGAATAAGGGTCACTATCCTCATCTGCGGAAAAACTTAACACTGCGATTCAGAAAAACGTGTCATTTGCACAACACCATCTATCGAGCACACTGGTAAACCTAAGCTCTCCGTTCCAGGCCGTTGCAAGTGATAGCTTTTGACCGAGTGGACCGATTTTAATGAAATAAAGACTAAATGTAACCTCCAGATACCGACTATGACTATTTTCCAAATTCCTTAAAAATCTCTTTAAATATTTACACAAAAATGTCAATATTACATGTGAATTCTAAAATCATCCCCTATTTTACCCTCTTGAGGGATCATTTTAGAAAAACGACGAAATACGTAGTTCGTTATTTGTTACCAAAAGCATAAATTTGAATTTTCATATCCCTAACTTAAGAAATAACAGGTTTCCCATACAAACTTTCATCCCCTATATAAGGGGGGGGCCCTTTAGGAATATTATTGAGACAAAAAGTAGCCTATGCCCTTCCCCGGGATGCAATCTATCTCTCTGCCAAATTTTATCGAAATCCGTTCAGTGGTTTGGGCGTAAAAAGGTAACATACAGACAGACAGACAGACAGACAGAGTTACTTTCGAATTTATAATATTAGTATGGATAGTATATAGTATGGATTGTGGGTGGAAGTATCTAATTGAAACTCTATCCTCAGTATAAAAACGATGAGAGTCGTTTTTAAATAGGTTCGTAATACTCGTACTTTGTGGTTTTCACTAAAATATAGCGACCAAAAACAAGCAAATACCGCATTTTCGGTGCAGTCCTTAAAACACAAATTCTTTCGACACAGTTTTTTCGCCCCTATTTTCCTGCAAACCCACTTTCGTACCCCAAAGTTTGTAGTCAAAAACTTAAGGGTTCTGCCCCAAATAAATAGGAATGACTGCAGATAGTACACAGACTGCGGGGCCCCTCTCAACGCTACCCTAGTAACGCCTACGTAGATTGGCCACTGGGGGAATTTAGTTTCTTCACGCCACCTAAGTTCGTGGCTACTAATGGATAGTGGGCTTGTTTACGTTAAATTCTTATTTTGTGCTTTTCTTGAGTATTTTGGAAATTTTCAGGTTTTCTGGTCCGTTTTTTGGTGTAGAATTACTTTAAAGTAGCATTATAAACTGTTTTGTTTAGAACCTACTGCATAAACTACCAGATTTTTCGTGAATATTCTGAAAGAAAAAGATACCTACAGAAAATATTTCTATAATATTTATTTTTGTTTTATAAGTTACATAACAGATAACCTGTTCGACAGTATTCTCTTAAGCTACATGTAGTTAGGTTGTTTAAGGCTGTTCGACAATGTAGGTTTCAAAAATTGAGTACAGCTGCTGTTGCACCATTCTGTATATTTCTGAAGCACGGTAATTCCGCTATAACAAGCACCAGTAATTCATTTATCAGTGCTAATGCACCCACTAAGTGCTTGACCGCTGGCCGAAGCTGTGTAAAACACTTGGTTTCAGCCGGCCATTTTGATTTTAGTCTCTAAAATGATGATAAAAAAAAGAAATATTCGGAAAAAAAATATACATTTTTTTATACTAAAAATGCTCTAAGTTAATTTTCATTATGACCGATTATAAACTTATTGGTAAAGTTCTTCAGAAAGATCAGGCGCGTATTACTCGCAACCAGCGTGCGTGTGCGATCTGTACCCTAATTGTGTAACGTACCATCAATGTCAATCGCAGCATAATGCTGAGCGATGGCCGTTTTGCGTGAATGTGACGCATGTTTCCCCTACCTTTTTTTTACTTTATTTTTTGTGTTTAAGTTCTTTTTTTTGCGTCATGTTCACCGCAAATAAACGTTTTTTCTTTCTTCTTTCTTTCTAAACATTTTGAAGGATATTGTTAATCCATTGCTCCATGTGTTAAAAAAATGTATCTGCTCAACAACGTAAATAACACAATGAATACTGTTGAACTGTCAAATGAAAGCCATTGGCACTGATAGTGTGTTACGTAATTAACACAGCAAATTAAACGAAGCAAAAGGAGTATGTAAGAATCGTAGCAGGTGACCTTCTGTAGTTTCTGCCGATCCCCATGGGAAAAGGCGTGAGTTTATGTATACGTAATGAAGCATTAAAAACTCTTACAACCGCCAATTTTCTTTTATCTAATTGCCAACCCATTTAATACCTAATCACCCTACTCTTTAAGCAGCATTTCAATTAACACCGATACCAACTTACTATACTAATAAAGGTTTTTAAAGTAGCGTCGCGATCATTGACTACGACTCTATTTCTAAGAGACTTTTTCAATTGGACTTAATTAAAAGAAAACAAACGTACGTGGTCTAGCTTGCAGATAGCGAATGCAACGTGGATGCGAGGAATTTAATTGGTAGGCGAAAGCGATTCGAAAAATACTCGAGGTTATCAAGCGGTGACCCTGGATAGAATGGTTTTGTTTAGAGTCAGAAGTAACAAAGTGACACACATCAAACTATTCATAACCAGTATAAGCTGACCTCTGATTGTACGAAAAACCTTTACAATGCGAGGTCAGCTAAAACTGGAAATGTATATAGATTGATGTGTCACCGTGTGTACAAGCAGTGGCGCATTAATGGCGCAAGTCAGTGGCATAAGTTGGCCTCGTATTGTATTGCAGCTCTGTACTACGCTAGGCCAGTTTAAGATCAAAGTGTTGCCACTGACTTGCTGTTGAATGTACCTACGTGATTGTTTTGTCTAATAACCATAGATAAACCTGCTAAAGAGTTGTTGCATTGTTAGCTGTTTCATAAATTCATATTAAATGTCATTGGATTTTATGTAGGTACTTGTCGGTTGTTTTACTCAGTCAGGCCGTGTCCCAACCAAAGCGATCTTTCCGCGAACACACGACCATAGCGATCATTTTATTCAACGAACCCGAACGCGTTGTCCCGCCTACAGAGGGCGCTTTCCGGTTTTTTAAACAAAAAGTGACACATAAACGTGGCGATCGCGTAATGGCGCGACCGATCGCTTTGGTAAGGACACGGGATCATAGTTTTTTTTTTTTATATCGATTTCTCCATCATCATACGCGAGGTTAATCAAACTTTTTAGCAATGCAGCAATGGAAATTTATCTGACAGCGCAGCAAGTGGCGCCGCCTAGTGTTGTTACGAAGTTACTGGTATCACTGAAGAGGTCGGACAAGAGTGACACTGGCTGACTACGTCACTCTAGCAGAGCGTCGCATTGATGGTTGCGTGGTGGCTGTCGTCTGATGACAGAAATCATGTCAGCCGCTGTTGTACTACGTTCACGACGTACTGCGCACACACGTATGACGCAGATTAAAAGTTAATAGAAATTTCATTTTATTTGTTTTTTTTTTTTTAAGTCTATTTTATTATTTATTTTAAGTCTATTTTACTATTTCTGTAACTGCCCGTGACATCACAGCGGGCCCTATCAGAATACCAGCGCTGCGACATTTATTTATTTTTTAAATGTCGTAGCATCATGCTGAGATAGGAGCCTTTTGGCCTCGTATAGGACTTTCTGTTTAATTTTTTCTTTTTCTAACTTTTTTTTTTTAGATAATTTGTTTTTATTTGTACTGTTTAGTTTGGTTAGTGATCCTCCTGTACGAGTCACAATAAATACTTTTTCTTTCTTTCTTACTGCTATATTTCGGCACATTCTTGATGATATGGAAACTGCCGAAATACGAATACGATGACCGCTTCTGGTAAAGACTCCTGCGCCGTTTCATCTTTATAATTTTATTATAATAAAGCAACTCTCTTCGCTTTTAACTTGAGCTCTATTTATCTGATCTTCATGTGTTTTTCAAACTACGTTATTTAGTTTCATCTTGCACTGCTCCCGGATTAAAATGTTTGTTTGCCAGATTAATGGGAAAAAGGTATTTTTTTCTACACAGGCGGATATTATCTTGTTTACCAACTAGGGATATAATATATGGTAATTGGAAGACGGGGTTATTTTAAAATAAGGATAATGGTTTCCTTGACCTGATTGAAGTAGGGAATATTCTAGTTTATTCTGCTTTAAGAATCCTACTAACATTAAATTATAAACGCGAAAGTTTGTGAGGATGGAAGGATGGATAGATGTTTTTTACTCTTTCACGCAAAAACTAATTTTTATATAGTAATATAGCTTATACATTAGAATATAACAGATAGGATACTTTTTATCCCGATATTCCCACAGGATCAACACTTATGCGGGTGAAACCGCGGGGCGCTGCTAGTACTCTATATTTGTTGGAGGAAAGTTTTTTTTTTTTAGCCTCTACTTTCCCACTGCTGAGCAAAGGCCTCCCCCAAAGTCCTTTCATGCATCCTTTGAAGGAAAGTTTGATTGCTTTTATATTTTTTTTTTTTTAAGACTGCATTTATTTTTATTTATTTTTGTCATAAACACAGTAAATATGTGTGGAGATTTTTTTTGAAAACCCTTATATTAAAAAAATCTCGGTCCTTAGTTAATTGAGTTTTCTGTCGATTCCGTCAACAAAACGTAATATTTCATGTTCCAAAAAGCTATCGAAAACCAAACAAACAGAAAACTATGTGTCTCGCTATAAAATCCTTACAGAACTCCCCAACAATTACAGAACGCGCCACAAGCTAGCATTCTTGCACCTAACACCGAACACACATTAACTTATTTTTAGCGTTAACACTAACAACAGTGCACGTTCGATTCTGCCGAGGGATTATTTACGACTTACTCTATGTGCCGTGATTAAAATAGAAATAGTGGCCATCGGTAGCGGCTTTGCGCGTATTATCGACAATCCGACGGCATTACTGTCATGAGTAACGTTGCACCGTGCATGTGTAATTACTAGGTGGTGACGTCATCATTTCTAACTAACTTATGAAGTAGTGTATGTAGCTATTGCTTTGGAAGGTGTCAGTTGGCGAGTCCCTAATTAAACTACACTTTAGTTTTAAAGGAGTAGTGGCCCAGCGGTACCGGTCCCAACTTAGGTCGTGGGTTGAAACCCAGAGAGGCGCTTTACTTTGTGTAAATCATTTCATCACCACTGCTATCAAAACGGTGAAGAAATACATCGTGAGGAAATCGGCATCTTCTAGAACCAAAACATAGAATAAAGAACAAACAAAAATTCAAAGACGTGGGCATCTATCAAACCGCACTGGGCCCTCGTGGTAGATTACAGCCCACATCCTCTCGAAGAGAGGAGTCCCTGTGTCCCAGCAGTGGGAACATTACAGGCTCATTATGTTATTTTATGCACAATTTTTTTACAAAAACAAGACAAGGTGTTTTAAATGAAAAGATTTCTACGCGTAGTCTTTTTGACTTAAGTTCAATATCGATCTTTAGGGCATCCTATTAATTCTTAGCCTTATGCATAAAATATAATGGTTATGAGTGATGGTGTAAATAGTAACCATCGGTAGCCAGATTTGCGCGTATTACCAACGATCCGACGGTATTGCTGACATAATTAACGGAACTGGCATTCCTGTTGCACCATGCACGTGTAAATAAATACAGGGCAATGACGTCATCATTTCTAACTTGTGAGGTATGGACGTTAAGGTGTGTTATTTTTTCCTGCATTATCACGTCGAAGTTTTAACATGTACACCTAGAAATTTAAAAGTAGAAGTACTAAAAATTCGTTCATGACAGCAAGCTTTGTAGCATTTACAATTCAGTTTTGAATGGTTTAATCATTAATGTAAAAGTGCTGAATAATGGTACTATTTTAAAACCAAAGCTTTGTGATGTATTTTTCGGTGTTCAATAAATTTTAATTATTATAATAGTTAAATAAATGACGTTGAAAATGAATGTTACGAATACTACAGCAATAAAATCATATAGTGTACAATCTGCTTATCTTCGAAGTCTGGTAATAAAAGTCTGCCGTAGGAAATGGCGTCTAAATGGACTTCTTAGGTCGTCGTTCGTCAGTAACCCATTTCTGGGTGTATTTATAAATGGTTTACGAGCCTGCAAGCTATCACTACTTGGAACATTAATAACTATTTGGTTATAGCCATTGATTTATGATTTGTTTGTTGCGTGAAATTATACAGGTGGCTGTTAATTTTGGTTTTGTTTTTGTGTCATATCATCGATAAGGAGAACCAGTGTTAACAAGTGGAACTTATCAATCGTGTCATCCAATTACTGGTTTGTGGAAGTTACATCAGCAGTCGCTTTATGTAAAATACTTTGTATTAAGCTGCATTCGGTTAGTGTGGAAGCCGATCCTGTATAATTGGGGTAAGGCGAGGCATATGATGATTATCATCGTTGAGGAGTGAAGAAGTGAAGAGAAATGTTTGTTTTGATTACAGTTGCTGCTGAACTTCTTTTTTATAGGACTGAGTATTGTAAAGAAGATTTCACTATCAATGGTGACTGTAACCCTTGTCCTGAGGGACAACCGCTATTTGCTTGGCGAACATGGTGACATTTTGGCAATAACAAATCACTAAAGAAGTCTTGTTCCACACGTCCTGGTTTTAAAGCACGATAAGTTCTCATGTCGTTTACACGACTTCGCTATCTCTTTCAAATCTGTAATTTCACAGAAGCAAAAACCTCACAAATGAGTAAACACGTATCAAGCATCATTAGTCTGGAAGTAGGAACGTTACGTTTTCACACTTATTGGCTCTAACGAGGTCACGGGGCGGTACTGCTCAGAGTACCTACGTAAATTCATATTAGTGATTTGGTCCAAGGTAAGGTAGGCAATTTAACGAGATGGTCTAAAATTACGCACTGTACACTGTTATGTGCTAAAGTATACTCGTGCACTCGAAACATAATAATAAAATAGACTGGATATTGGAATGATACCATAAGAAAAAAAAACCATACATTTAACTATTGAAAATGTGACCTATTGTTATATTATTGTAAGTTGTCTTATATTTTGTAAATTAACAATAAGTAGTTAGAAACGCTTTGAAATGACATTGTTTATTTTGTAAATATTATGATATTGGAATCTATTCCACATGTCATTATATAAAAAAAAAGCAGATTGAGTCGACATTTCCAATCTGACTACCCCTGAAAAGAAACAGCGAGACAAACTCAAGGGTCAAAAGGCAACTACAAACTAAATAAAATACCATGCAAAAATATGTATCATCATCTGCCTAGCCTTTTCCAAAATATGTTGGAGTCGGCTTCCAGTCTAACTGGATGCAGCTGAATACCAGTATTTTACATTTAACGACTAAATATCTGCCCTCCACAATCCAGTTACTGGGTAATACGATATCCCTTGGTAAGACTGGTTGTCAGACTTTCGGGCTTCTGACTACCCGTGACGACTGTCAAAGATCCACGAATGACAGCCGGGACCAACAGCTTAACGTGCTTTCCGAGGCACGGAGCGGTCTCGGTATGTAAAGATGATCACCCATCTGTAAAAATATGTATGAACATACAAAAATAAACGCATTGGTAATTTATACACCCAGCAGTAAAAAAATAAGGTAATATATTTCTCTCTACATGGATTATTTATCTCCACATTTCATGAATGCAGCACTGAATTTGTCCTGTCCTCACATTTGACCCGCCATGTTTTCACATCGCAATTACCAGGTTGATTGCAAACCTCCTTTCAATAATAAACTCATTTTAATTTCCAACGAGCATTATACAGCGATAATCAGATTTGTGTGAAGATAATACGATATCGACCGATAATTGGGCAAACAAAACGGTTTGTTTTTAATTAAAAATATTATTATGATGTTGATGGAATTATTAGTTTGTTGGGTGAAGCTAGGGTAGTTTGTTTGAGTTTTAGTGAAGTTAAATTAGATTTTTTTCAGATATTTTTATTTTTTTTATTTTTGTGTCGGCGCCATAGTATGTTTTATTATTGTATGCTTTACAATTTATTTTTTTACTCGTAGTTAAACAGTGCGAAACTTATAATAATAATAGGTATATAGTAAACAGTGGTTTTTGGTTCATAATTAATCTTGTGTCAAGGAAAAACAGAAAGGGCGATTTCTTTATATTTTTCCATGACACAAGATTTGATTAAGATATTGTGTTCATGGTTCTATACCCAAAGAGTGTCAACAGGACCCTATTGCTATGCCTTCGCTGCCTATCGTCTGTCTGTCAGCGGGCATCTCATGAACCGTAATAGGTAGACAGTTAAAATTTTGACAGAGTACATAATAATATATTTATATTGACGCTATAACAAAAAAAAAATGATACGCCCTTAGTATGCATGTCCGAGTCTCGCACTTGGCAGGTTTTTTTTGTGTTTTCAATATGTGAGCAACGAATCTTTGAAAGAGCAAGCATTCACCAATATTCAAACAAATCATTCATCATCACGCCACACACAATCGCACACAGTTTTCTATAAATATTACAAACGGAATCAAAACTATAAATCTATAAAAACATTAATAATACCGAAGCCACGTAGCACATCACTTCAATTTGTTTATGACTCGGTCTGTACAATCACGAGCATAAATAAAGTACTCTACTTTACCTACGCAAGATTTATAAGCGATTTTCTCCCGAAAGTGTTGATAGATATTTTATGGCGTTACGAACATAGTAAGTATAATCAAAACCATACCTTTATAAAATAGGTCATTTCTCAAAGTTAAAATTTGATTTTACGAAAAAAGTGCTTTTGAATTTTCCGAAAATCAATCTGATTAGCCTTTTCCCAGCTATATTGAGGTTCACTTCCAGTCTAACCAGATACAGCTGAATACCGGTATGTTACATGAAGCAACTGCTTGTCTGACCTCCACAACCCAGTTACTGGGTAACACGATACCCTTTGGCAAGACAGGTAAGAGTTTTCGGCTTCTAACTACCCGTAACGACTGTCAAATATCTGTAAATGACAGCCGGGACCAGCTGCTTAACGTGCTTTCCGTGGGCATGGAGGTCTCAATAGGCAATGGATGGTCACCCATTCACGGTCCGACCGCGGCAAGCGTAGGTTATCTTTCGATCGACTTGTGCGGCTGATATTATTTAGCATAGGTAAGGTATTTATAAATTTCTCCGTTTACTAACCCGCACTGGGTCCGCGTGGTGGATTACGGCCCACTCCCTCATGAGGCCTGTTTCCCAGGAGTGGGAACATTATTAGGTATTTATGCTTGCGACTGTACCAGTGTATGACCCTTTCAGACTACACCGCGGTACGCGCCTGTACCTACCGCTAATTAAAGAATAATGAACGTTCAACTCAGTGTGTAAATAATGTTGCGTCAGTGTTTTTGGGTTAACTTTCTGTTTAAATTTGGTAGTTCTGAGTATTCTGTTCATAAAGTTTGAGCGAGAAAAATATTTGGGTTTTACCTGGTAATTTTGAACTAGAGAAGATCGTAATTAATTATGATCAAATATTTTTTAAGAGCAGTGGTGGCTCAGTGGTAACGGCCGCGACTTACGTTGTAGGTCGCAGGATCGAAAACAGAGAGGCGCTTTACTTTGTGTAAATTGTTTCATCACCACAGCTCTCAAAACTGCGAAGGAAAACATCGTGAGGGAACCGGCATGTCTTAGAACCAAAAAATCGAAGACATGTGACATTCACCAACAAACACTGGGCCCGCGTGGTGGATTATGGCCTACTACCACTATTATGCTAAACTAGCTGCGCCCCGCGGTTTCATCCGCATAAGTGTCGTTCCCGTGGAATATCGGGATAAAAAAGTAGCCTATATGTTAAAACAGGGTGTCCGCTACCTCCATTCAAAATTTTATCAAAATTGATGTAGCCGTTTGAGCGTGAAGAAGTAACAAACATATAAACACACACACGCACTTAGAAACTTTCGCCTATAAAATATTAGTGTGATATGTTTTTGATGCCCTATTTATTTATTTATAATTTTAAGACCTAAGCTTATGACTCGTTTATTACTGTAAAAATCTTGTCAAATCAATAGGTACTTATTTCATATTTTTACTCTACTTCTTTCATGATTATTATTGTATGTTTTTATAGATAAGTAGATATAATATCTTTTAGGTATGTATGTACCTATTTATTGTATTGTATCTAAATAAGTATGTAAATGGTACACCACAGAGTACCTTCAGTATTGTTTCTCCTTCTCCCTTAATCCCTCCAAAGGTTGTCTTAAAAGATCGCTGTCAGCGACAAGACCGCCCATTATGTCACCCTGTGTAAAATTTCTACATTTATATCTGTAATTTTTATGGTGTACATATTAAAGATAATCTCTATTATGGAAAATAAAAAACGTGTGAGGTTGGAGGACTCCGGTAAGAACGAAGTTCAAAATAACCATGAACACGAAACGCATGAAGAAAAAAAAAATTGCAACCGCCATCTTGGAGTTTCCTTTGACCTTACTATTGGCTTCAGGATCTTCGAAAACCATTAAACCTACTAGTGGTCGCAAGCACTACTGTTGAGCAGGAGGTCCTGGATTGAATTTACAAGTCGGGAAAAGTGTTATTGGGCTTTTCTATCAAGAATTTCCCAATAGCACCCCGGAGTCTGGATATGTGGGTTGGTACTATTATTATACTATAGATACACCTCTGACTACCTTAGTGAAAACAGGCATTATGTTATGTACCTATGATTTTAAAAGCATTCAACACTACCAAACAGTTACAAATCATTTACTATATTTATTCACATTTTCAATGAGAGATTTCTTTTAAATCAATTACAAATCGCAGCGTCTGTTAACCCCGCTGTGTAAACATCCTAACATTGATAAGTACACTTTATATTTAGCATCACGGTTGCCGACTGACGAAAGAGTACAAGCACGAATCTAGCACACAAACGTAAGTGCTTTTATGATATTATATTGCGTTATATTTGGAGTTCGATATCCCGTTTCGAATTTAGGGTACCGGAAATCAGTAATTGTATTTCAAGGAAAAGTTATGATAGCTCCACGGGTTTGTGTTATCTCTGTTAGTAGTTCGAAAGTGTATCTATCTACCGCCGTAAAGTCCAGTAGGGACATAATATTTTTTCCACATAACCTTTGTTTATTTTAAAGTTTTTTTTATACGTTTAACACCACTTGAGAAATGTCCAACTTTGGGATATTAGCTCGGCCCCTTCAGACCGATTTAACTGTCCGCATGATTACTGTTAGAAAAACGCTCGCATTGAAAAATTTATCTTATGACATTTCCATACATTGCAAAATTAAATACCATGTCCAAACTTGATGCTTGATCATGCTCGAGTTTGCAAGATACGTGTTCGAGTATGCGTTCTACATGCGCCGGCGCGCTCGAGCCACCCCGCCGCGGGTCGCCCGCGCTTATTATTGTCACAGCGATAGTTACTGTCAGAACGTGTACCATCTACGGCGCGGCCGGCGTTAGCTGGAAATCATGGACGAAGAAAAGTTGATTTTATTTACATATTCTTCATGTTCCTCTTGTCCCAATCAACCATATTGAACACGTCTGCCAACTTCGGATTTTGGCATCAAACTGGTCATGCACGCCCGCCTGGCAACCCAGAGCATTTTCAACGGACCTTGGTCACGGAGGGGCGAACATGCCGCCTGCATTGTCGAGCAGTCAAATTTTTGCTCGACCATACGCAAGCATTCTGCAGTTCGGTATGCGTTGAGCCTTACTGAGCAGTGGTGGCCCAGTTGTTACGTTGTAGGTCGTGGGTTCGAACCCAAGCAGGCACTTCATTTTGTGTAACTTATTTCATCACCACTGCTCTTAGAACGGTGAAGCAAAACATCATGAGGAAACTGGCATGCCCTAGAACCGAAAATTCGATAACATGTGACATCTACAAACCCGCACTGGGCCCGCGTGGTGGGTTACGGCGCTCTTCCTCACAGAGAGGAGGCCTTTATCCCACCACTGGGAACATTATAAGCTGATTAGGCTTAAGATTAGGTTGGCTTACTGTCAGAACTAAGTTGTTTCCCCTCTTAAGTAGAGTGTACGTCGTCAAATGGTATAGTATCAATTATAATTGACAAACATTATGAATGCTATCAATATTCTCTTCATGCCATTTGGAAAGTAGAGAAAACTACTCAACTTTAAGGAAAATCTGTTATTATTAGGAGTATTATTTGACACCGCTGCAACCACACACACCCCAACTTACTGCAAGAGAAATTATTGTAGTTTATCATTACTGATTTATAGTGCAATCAGTAATGACAAACTACCATAATTTAAGAAACTGTACAACTGTAAAATTCGGACATTGCTGCTAATCTCAACGGAGATTAGCCTTCGGCGCGGGAGATAATATATTGCAAACGTGTGTGCGCAGACACAGGTGCACTCTCTCTTCCCTCAATCTTGTAGTCCGATGGGACAGCACTCAATCTGACACGACCAGAGAGAGATCATGGAAAGTATTTTAATAAATCATATCCAAATCCCTGCACATAAATTGCTACAACACAAACAAATAGCACTGCTTTTATGAGATCACAACATTTCTCTCACATTGACAGGTTACCGCCGCGTCGCACACGCTAGCACCATTAATTACATCATTTCCTTCAGTTGACGCGCTGACTATTACAAAGTAGTGTGTTCATTGCTATGATGGCTCATTCGGGACTTTGGTTTAGTTTACAAATAGGTTTGGAAGTGTCGTGTATGTCACTGTCGCGGCAGTTAAGATGTTAACTAGTTAGTTAACTAACTAGTTATTCAGGCCAAAACTGTTCAGTTTTGGCCAGATTTACGTGAACTAAACTACTATATTTACCAGAACTTCAAGATGGTGCTACGCATAACAAACATTATGCAGCCTACCCAAATGTCATTTCTTTGGTATTGCTCGTCGAGTCGATGAGCTCCTCGAGCTCTGAGTTGAGCTACACGATTGCTGACAAATGCTTGCACTCACTGGACTGGTCCACTCAAATCTGTGTGGTTCTTTCCTCGAAAGACCATTTCAGGCACTAATCTATATTGTCCTCACATGAAGCGACCAAGAATAAGTCTGGACTCTAAAAGAGACTTTGACTGCGACGGTGCCAAGATACGCTCGCTTTAGTTAGTTTTCGCCTATTAGGAAAGCGATAACGCAATTAAATGCAACCTTTTGTGAATTTTACGGATGACCTATTTGACCTTGGCGCGCTTACTAGAAAGAGCTTCTATTTTTTGAGTGCAAGCAATAATGAACTTAGTGGTGGTCAGGCGGGAGTGTCCGCGATAGTACGTACTCTGATTTTATTTAGAACATCTCATATACAAGCAAACTACAAAGTAATCTTTCGAAACTCGTACACATTCTCACAAACATTTAGCTAGAAAATCGTCCATTAACATAAACCATGTGCACAGTTTTCACAGCACATCTCCAAACACTGGTGCAAGGCTTCATTGATCTAATAAATGGAGTTAGGATTGTTATGCACTCGATTGTAAAATAACACAGAAACGAGATTATTTGCAGACTGATAATGTTGTAATACAATAATTATTATTTTTCTGTCATAAAACGCAATTGCTACAATTCGTATATATATCTGTGTTGCACAAACTATAAAAGTAAATATGATACAACAACACTTGAGGGGCAGTTCCCGTATTTTTAAGAACTTTCACATCCTAATTTCAGCCTCTAACTGTTAAAAAAAATTGGAGCCGGTTATACGCGATTCAGCGTCGCCGACCAACTAGAGCCTGTATCACCGACCCGAGCGTGACAGTTGACTAAAGAAGTTTTTATTGAAAAAAAAAAACGAAAAAAAAAGAAAGAAAAATTGTTTATTCTGCACAAACAAAACGCACATTACAAAGAAAAAAATTAATATTATACAAAATATACACATACAACGTAGTCAAGCCTCGTACTAAAGCACTGACAATTTTGTCCATTGCTTGATGTCAGGGTCAGAGACCAAAGACAACACACGTTAACTGACATTGACAATACAAATTAATCCGCGACATATTAATGACAACAAAACAACAATACAACTGAAACTCTCATGTACCTACATTTTCAACAGGTAAAACACTTGATTGTCTCTGGAATGAGATTGCGACTAGAATTTGAAGGTTTTTAATGAGAATAACGAGAATTGGTCTTTAGATCACTAATTACTTTAGAGTATATGTAGTTTTAGACCTTCTTTGTCATTAAATACACGATTTTAATGCGACTGAACGTATAACGAAAACTTTGCTTATTCTGCTAGAGAATTCGATATTTGATATTGTTAACTTGTAGACTTATAACACAACGTTATGTATTCCATATCCATCTCAAATATGTTCTTTACCTTTTCAATAAAAACAAAACGGACCGGACACTACACCGCAGTGTTAACCAGTCCCTATAGAATCTTTCACAATGCCATAATTAGTGCACAATCAGCCTGCCGTGAGTTAGTGATCGGTTTCAATAACAATTAGAGACTAGCTCGGAGCGGAGGCATCGAAACAATGGCTCACTGCCTTAAACAATAGAAGTCTGTTGCTTAGAAAATGCGCATAGATATTATTTTAGGCTGTGGTTTGAAATAAGATTAGAGTTTCTTTGTTGCTTTTTGATGGGAGTAAAGGGTTAGGCTGTGGTGGGTGGTATGTTGAGAAACGTTAAATTGTATTAGATGAAAACGTCTGAATTTATAATTTTCTTTATTCTGGATTATCATATTTTACCTTTACTTAGAGTTAATTTTATTTTATTACATTTCTCCCTGCGTAATCGAATCAGAAATTAGGAGATCCGCAGGAGAAAAAAAAAAATCGACATAGCCCGATGAATTGCCAAACATAAGTGGCAGTGGGCACATTGCTCGCAGAACAGATGGCCGATGGGGCCGAAATGTTCTGGAGTGGCGACCGCGTACCGGAAGACGTAGCGTTGGAAGGCCTCCCACAAGGTGGACCGACACCCTGTGAAGGCCGCAGGAACTTGTTGGATGCGAGAAGCACAGAACCGGTCATAGTGGAGGTACTTGGGGGAGGCCTACGTGTATGTAGGTGATAGTTATTATCATCCATACTAATACTATAAATTCGAAAGTAACTCTGTCTGTCTGTCTGTCTGTCTGTATGTTACCTTTTCACGCCTAAACCACTGCACGGATTTCGATAAAATTTGGCAGAGAGATAGATTGCATCCCGGGGAAGGACATAGGATAGGTTGGGAAATCATCCAATGACCCCTCCCGCTCTGGGTGGAGCGGAAGGGAGTGTCAGACTCTTACTGACTAAAACCCATCCGTGTTCCTTCCTTAGCCCTTTATGTTCCGGGGCAGCGGTAACCCTTTCGGACAATCCCGCTGCCCCGGCAGGCTTCGGCCCTAACGGGCCCCTCCATGTCTGCTGACATCTCTTTGAGGCGCGCGTGGAACACATACGCGCCGTCCGGCACGGGCCTGGTCCCGATCGGACGGCGAGCTACCCATTACTCGCCGTCCGCAGGCCCGCGCCTACGGTGGCCGGGAGTCGTCACGCGGCTCCCGACGCCCGGAGCGTCTACCGCGGCGGCTGGGACGGGCGGCTCTCTCAGCTCTCTCCCTCGCCCATCCCGCCACCTCCTTCGCTAGCATGACTGCTTCGCAGAAGGAGGTGACTGCCTCCCACTCCCTCTCGCCCCGGACCATGGCTTGGACCAGGGCCGGGCGCGAGAGGTCGCCGCCGCTGCCGATCGCCTCTACGAGGACACGGCGGTGCTCTGCCCAAGCCGGGCAGACCTCCACCGTATGCTCCACCGTGTCCTCAGGGCGATCCTCGCAGTGGTGACACCCGGGCGTTTCCTCCCGCCTGATGATGTGCAGGAACCTCCCGAAACATCCGTGTCCGGTGAGGACCTGCGTCAGGCGGTAGGTGAGGGCGCCGTGACGCCTCTCTAGCCACTCCTCAAAGAGGGGCCTTACCGCCGCTATCGCGGCGTGCCCTGCGCTGGGTTGCGACAGTCGCGCTTTCCATGCCGCCATGAGATCGCGCCGGAGGTCTGTCCGCTCCGCAGCAATTTGCCGCGGAAGCGGGTTTTCCCCCCGGCGTAGTGCCTCCGCGCGCCACTCAAAGAGGCGCGCGAGGACCATCGCCTCCAGATCCCATGGCGGCAGTCCGGCAAGGAGGCTTGCCGCCTCGCGCGAGATCGTGCGGTACCCCCGTATCAGCCGTATGGCGACCACCTTTTGGGGCGCGTTCAGGTAGTGGGCGGCTCGAAGCCGCAGTGAACGCGCCCACACCGGGGCGCCATATACGGCCATGGACCGCACGACCCCCGCGTAAAGCCTCCGGCAGGAGGCGTTTGGCCCCCTCAGGTTGGGCAGGAGCCGCTTGAAAGCGGCCCCAGCCCGTTCCAGTTTGGGGGCCAAACGTCGGAAATGCTCCACGAAGTTCCACCGGCTGTCGAGGACGAGACCCAGGTACTTCATCGTCGTCTCGACGCCGATGTGAACCCCTCCTACCGTTAGTTGGGATCCCGATGGTGGCCCGTTCCGAAGCCCATGAAATGTCATGGCTTCGGACTTGTGCAGAGCCACCTCGAGACCCAACTGCCGGATCCTCTCCACGACTATCGCAACCCCGCGTGTCATTGCGTCGGCCGCCGCCTGATGCGACCTCCCCTGCGCCAGGACCAGCGTATCGTCAGCGTAGTTTGCTACGCTGACGCCATCAGGGAGGTCTGCCCGCAGCACCCAGTCGTAACCGATGTCCCACAGGAGCGGCCCCAAGACCGATCCCTGTGGGACACCGCACGACATCTCTCGCCGGTTCCATTCCCCATCGCGACCGGGGTAGATGACGGCTCTGTCCGTCAAATACGCCCCGACTATTCGACGGAGGTAGGTCGGCACCCGGTGATACCGGAGTGCCTCCCCAATGCAGCTCCAGGGCAGGGTGTTAAACGCGTTGGCGATGTCGAGTGACACCGCCACGACCACCCCACCCCGGGACACCGCGTCCCCCGTCGTGAGGGCTCTCACGCGCATGATGGCGTCCACCGTAGAGCGCCCCTTGCGGAAGCCAAGCTGGCTATCCGCAAGATCCGGCCCCGTCCTCACCAGGTGCCCGACGAGGCGGCCCGCAATCACTCTTTCAAAGAGCTTGCCGACCTCGTCGAGCAGCACGATGGGCCGGAATGCGGACGGAGAGTCCGCAGGGCGCCCTGGCTTCCGAATGAGGACCAGCTTCCCCGTCTTCCAACGGAGTGTAAACTGGCCCCTCTCCATACATGCGCTTAAGAGCGCCTCCAGTCGGGGTCCGAGAGCCGAGGGTCGAGGCCAGGGCCTAGGCTTTGCCCGGCAAGCCGTCGGGCCCTGGGGCGGTATTTTTGGCCTTCAGCCTGCCTACCGCCACTCTCAGATCTACCCCGGTCACTTCAGGGATGTCGTCGTCGTCCGCGTGGTCCGCTTCGGACACCGCAATTGGCGGAGCCATGGGCGGGGGAGTATGCTCCCCCCGTGAAGGGAACAGAGCGCTCACCACCTCCTCCACCAGCTGTGGCCGGAGACTCTGCGTCAGTGGGGGGGCCCAGGTGCGGAGTTTATTCCGCACCATTTTGTAAGGGCGCCCCCATGGATCTCTGTTCAGTCTCCAGCATCTCCTCGCGGGCCACATCTTTGGCCCGCTGTACAGCCTCTTGGAGGGCGGTCTTCGCCGCTCTGTACCCCTCGTACAGCTCCGCCTCCGTGGCTTCCGCATCCGGAGGGCGGATGCGGAGCCTACGGTGCCTGGTGTACAGGTGTCGCGCATCAACGCACGCCTTGCGTAACACCTCTACCTCCTGCGACCACCAGTACACCTGACGTCGGGCGCATCCTGGCCGAACTCGGGGCATTGCCACGTCACAAATCTCGGACATGACCTCCCGGAACCACTCCGCCTCGTTGTTAATGTCGGCAGGCCTGTCCGGTGATGACACCCAGGCCTGCACGATTGAGGCTTCCAGGAGGAGCTCCCGGTCCAGCTGCTTCAGCGCCCACCGCGGACCACTCGGGGTCTGTTGGACCGGCGCGCTAGAGGTCTGGGCGGAGACGTCGATCCGGATATACCGATGATCGGAATAGGTCTCCACCTCCTCCATGACGCGCCAGTCAATTACTCGCTGTGACAGAGCGACATACCTTGCGGGCGAAACCGTGGGCGGAAGCTAGTCATCCATAAATTTGCAAAAGAAACTTTTTGTTTAGCTGTCTGTCTATTTGCTCTTGTTACCTTTTTACGCCTAAACCACTGAACCAATAATTATTGACAGATAAGTAGCCTAGAGGCGCCCGTGGCTAAAATAATAACAGCCGCCAAGGGCGATCGATCAAGTTAAGCTACGATTGCCGCGGTTGACGGAATTATGAACGAACATACATTAAAAAAAAACATCTGAATTGAGAACCTCCTCCTTTTTTGAAGTCGGTTAAAAATGAGAAGATCGGGATAGATTCAGCTAACGAAACAACCAAAATGATTTATCAGAATCATTAGTTTTTCAAAATTTATTCGAAATGCGAAGTTTTGTTTACTTGTTCCCAAACCAACATCGCATTAATAAATTGCTAAACAAACTTCATACCCGTACTAGGCAAGCAAAAGATTGAAGATATTATAAACATGCAGGCGGTTCTTTGCTTCGATAACACTAACCTTAATGTATTTAGAACAGTGTTCTGGAAACTGGGCTATTATAACATCAACGTTTCTAAAATAACTAAGCAAAATTCGATACTCGATATTTTCCATGAAAGGACGTACCGGTGTCTACTATGATAAATATATATAATAAGTAACTTATAGTTTACTGTTTAGCACAATATTTCACTCGCTTGTCCAAATTTAGTGTCTTCCAAATACTAGTGAAAATTACAGATTTTTCATTACGTCCATTATAAAATGATGTTTTTTCCTTCCCTTTCTTAGGAAACCAAAGCTTTTGGGAAAATATGGATGTTCACAGGTTTGTAGTTCAAACTTTGAGATATAATACATTAAGAGAGAAGATGAAATGTCTCTGTTTAAATGATATTATCTTTCATTTCAGACTCTGAAAATTTTCTAATAGCTGGTGCAAAGAACACACACACACAGATAGACAGACAGACAGTCAGACAGTCATTACGGGTCGTCAGAGGCTCGAAAGTCTGACAACCAGTCTTACCAAGGGATATTGTATTACCCAGTAACTGGGTTGTGGAGGTCAGTGAAGCAGTTGCTTCATGTAAATTACTGGTATTCAGCTGCATCCGATTACACTGGAAACCGACCCCAACATAGTTGAGAAAAGGCAGGCAGATGATGATGAGCTGGTACAAAGAAGTGAATTTATTTTCATGTTGTCAAACGTGGTCACTCGTTGTAGTATATGTACGCAGTAACGGTATTAGGGTTGTCAGATATCATCTTGTATTAAGTTTAAACTTTCAAGGCTTTTTCGATTGACATCCAAATGTAGATATGGGGACAGCGACCCTTCTGGAACGTCAGCCTTCAAGTATAATCAGCCTATAATATGCCCACTTTTTTTTTTTTTTATTTGAAATGGATTCGCTCTTGACTCTAGTCTAGGTCAGAGGTGACAGAGACAGAGTCGACGATGGAGTGAGCTTACCCAGAAGAAGCCTATTCACTCTCACTTTGAAGAGATTCGGGTTGTATGCGCTCGGAAACACAGACGCAGGTAGAGAACACACTGCACTGCACTGCTGGGAAACAGGCCTCCTCTCTGTAGGAGGGCCTAAATGAAGACTCGGCTGACTACAGTAGATGTTTCCGACTTGCTAACTGCTACTTACATTGTTACTAACTGGCGGTGCCCGCGACATCGTTCACGTGCATGTCGGAAAACAAATTGGATTTCAAGGGGTTTCATTTTTTTTTGCGCGGAACTCTAATTCTTTTTCCATAATAATTTATTTATTTATTTATTTATTAAAACTTTATGCACAAGTAAAAACTGTACAAAGGCGGACTTAATGCCTTGGGCATTTTCTACCAGTCTACCTTAGGGTGATGCAGAGACAATAAACCGTAGGTGCAATAACAGAAACAACTTAGTAAATATTTATAACTAAAATATAAGAATAAATACATATATACATACATACAACAAAATATAAAAGAGGAAGAAAAAAAAAAGAAAAACCTGCAACAACTTAATTCCAATAATAATTAATAATAATAGCCTAAGTTACTTCTTACAACATCAGCCAGTCAAAGTCCTGTTATAGTCGGTCCAGCCGTTCTAAAATAAGCCGGAACAAACTAAACAGATAGACAGAGGAAATACAAAAAAAAAAAAAAATTGTTTAAAACTGTGTATACTTTTACAAGCATTTAGTAAAAAGCTGTTACTTTGACATTACAAACAGACTCTTCCATTTTATTTATTTGTATTGATCACACAGCTATCGTTGATACAGTACCTTTGTCTATTTTTTTTGAGTTTTAGATTATGTGGCCTCGGTAAAAAATAATGCTCAACAAACATCTCATCACTAAAATAGTTATTACACATCTAACTAAGAATGTTTTGACCAACATCTGGTTTATGAACAATTAACAAAACCATATATTTTTTTTAGTACAGTATTACTCGTAACATAATAAAATATAGAATAACAGAGGTTAAAAATCTAAATTCTTAACTATAATGACAGATGTCAGTCGGATTAAAGAAAATCATAAACTATATAGCTGATTCATTTAATGAGAAAAAATAAATGACTGCCGCTTTGTATTCATTTCAAATAAAAATATTGTTACCGCTGCTGTTATTGTGCCGATTTATATTTTCAAAACCTGATCTTGCGCATATAGTGAAAAGCGTTTTTGAGTAATATAAATCTAACAATAGATAAAAAACATTGGCAAACTATGGCTAAGAGTTTGCAAGCATCACTTGGTTTTTCCCGCCCAAGAAGTAGAGATGACGTCAGACGGGATACAAATGATAATTTTATTTCATCCTATTATCTGTCAGCGGTTATCACTGCATTAAATTAATATTAACGACCTTACTAATAAACGTATTATATCAGATAAATAGTTACACACCAATTTCTCTCTTTCAGTCGTCAGTAATTTGACTTTCGAAGGAAGAAGACAAAGCGTTGTGTAACTATACAGACGCTATACAACGTTTATTAGTAAGGGAGTAAAATTGTATTTTCATTAATCACAGAAATCAAGAATTTCCTTTTAGTTTAAATCATCTTCCAAATAAATTGGCTCTCATATTATATCCGCAAATATCTTGCGGAAATCCGACTCGTGCGCAGCATTTCTGATAATTATATTCAGGTTTTAGAAAACGATGAGTAATTGTGTATGAAGGTACATATTCAGGACTACTTCCTGATACCGCAAATGCAATTCTAAAGACTCACCAGCTCATCGTAGTAATTCGCAATATGCGAATAAATCAGCGAATCGTAATCCATTGTCTCCTCCACACTTGCACTGACACACTCACGACAAACAAAACTTTCAATGAACGACCACAGCACACGTTATCACTGTATTTTTCAATTGAGGCTTTTCCAATGAAGGTGAATGGTTGAATGGTTGAAATAGCGTATGTTCCCCGTGCGTTCCGTCGATATAAGACGCATTGGCCGACCCAACTGACGTACAAACGCCTGTAAAGCTAAATTAAGACCAAATTTTAAACACAAATCTTTGATGTTGGAGTGTATATATAGAGATGTTGTTGCCGTGTATGACTTGGGCGTATTGTTCGAAGATGTTATGTGATTGTAAGATGAATAGGTAGGTAAAAATAAATTCATCTTGCGTTTAGAATGTGAACTTGTGTCTATAATTTACAGATGCGATGTTTTTATAAAGTATTTCGACCTGTTGTGACGCTCGTCTGGCACAGTTGGTGATGTTTATGTTTTCGCATCATAAAACATTTTTTCGTTTACTCATCAGTGCCAGATTATAATTTGAATGGCTATAAATAAATTATTCAAGACATGTATCCATCTTACATCCTGCAACTCAAAATGTGCAAAGCACAACTTACCACATCTTTTAAAAGTATTACACTTCAGCGGCAACTAAATCATTTACCTACATAATAATCTGCAACTAAAAATGCGTACGTATACGAGACTCATCTTTTAAAAATCTCAGAATTTCGGTCACTTAAACTATTTACATAACAATCACAAGTTAACAGGAATAAATTGACACACCAAAACTTCCCTTGTCACACTTCCACAACTCCACTGAATCCCACTCGAGGAGGAAGCGAGTTATAGCGTGTGCCCGACTCATGAGTTACTTCAAACATGTTGGTCTGTTTTATAATTTCTACGGAAATTTTTATTCAGATTCATATTGTCCGAGCTCGAGTGCAACCCGCTTTGCCCGCTCTTAGTGGCTTTTATTTATTTTTTTATTTACGTTCATAGAAAAGTTGCGGTACGATTTATACATGAATAAAGCGGAAATAGAAAATGTCTTTTTAAAAATAAAACCGTTTGTTTTGATTGAAGGTTGTGGTGAAATGTAGGTGGAGGAAAGTGTTACTGAAATGAGTCATTGTGCTGTTGTGCTATGCGTTTCAGAGACTAGGATTGGTGGCTGTAGGCACATAGTATTGGTATAATTTTGAGAACATAACTTGTATATTTATTAGAAGGGAAATAAATGAAGAACCCGACAACTGTGATGCCCCAGTAGTAAAGGCTTCGACTTACGAGTTGTGTGTTATTTATTTCATCACCACTGCTCTCAAAACGGCGAAGGCAAACATCGTGAGGAAACCGGCCGGGCGGCCTGTTCTAGAACCAAAAATTCGAAGACATGTAATAATCTACCAACCCGCGCTAAGTTCGCGTGGTGGATTACGGCCCACTCCCTCTCATAAGAGAGGATGGCTGTGTCCCAGCAGTGAGAACATTATAAATGATAAATGATTTTTATTTTGTAAGTAGGTTTGCACAAACACTTTTACACGTCATTCATATTTTTTATAAAACTAGATGAGGTCGGCGTTTCCTATCTGACTACTCTGAGAAGAAAGGCCGAAACAAACTCAGAGGTCACAGTCTCTTTTAAAGTCCAGACATCATAATCTTGGTCAGGTTATATGAAGACCATGTAGATCGATGTCTGAGATGGTCTTTTGAGGAAAGAACCACACAGATTGAGAGGACCTGTCCAGTCAGTGCAAGCATTTGTCAGAAATCGTGCAGCTCAACTCAAAACTTAAGGAGCTCAACGATTCGATTGTCAAAGAAAGGACATTTGGGTAGGCCACATAAATTACTCAAACTGCCAGACCTAGAAAAAAAACTAACAGAACAAAGAGAATAATAAAAATTAAACAAAAAAAAAAAATTACCTTATTGTCTTCACATGCACAATAATTAAAATAATATAATACTTTACAAAGTAAGTATATAGTATATAGGTTGATGTAAGTGAAGAAACTGTGGTAAAACTTTCATAGCCACAAAGTGTAAGGCCGAAATACAAGCCTACACCAACAGATGTAAATTTCAACAATCAAACAAAATCCTCTTTCTTTATGAAAGAGGATTTTGTTGACTACTGTCTTTCTTTATGAAAGAGGATTTTGTTTATTACAATTTCAATCCCAGTCAGAAAATGGAAACCAAATCAAATTTTGTCCATCCAGGTTCAGCTAGATTGATGAGGCGATGAATATAACAAAGTACTGTTATTACGCAATTATGAATATTTTATAAAACGTGTCAAAATCCCTTTAAGGTACACTGTCAGATAGGTACAGGAGGTGTCTGTAGATATTTACAAGAGTTTGAAAGACAGGGTCTTACTCATCTGTAATAGCCATTCCAATCCCTTATTGAAACAACAGTGATGCTATCTAGGCTGTCTTTTAGCAAATAAATAATTACTTATTTACTGTTTGCTCTATAAAAAACATTTTAAATTCGACCTTAAAACCTACCACTATAGGTACCAGCCTCTTATTTATTATGGTATTCGGTACTTTTTCTCGTTATCTGTAATTGCCTGTCCAGATTTATTGCATGTTTCTGTATAAACGTTTACACATCGACTATGAAAAAGTCTGTAACGTAGGAACCGCATGCGCAATAAAAATAAATAGCTTTGGTTCGCGTTGAATGCTATTCTAATAGATAACATCTAAGCAACTGAGTTTTAAAATTTAGCGCGGCTGGGATTTTTTCTGGTTTCTTTCAGAATTCAGGATTGATAGGTTGTTTAATAATTATGATTCGTTTTGAAAGCTGGTCTGGATATTTTAGAACTACGTTGCAGTTGCTCTGTCTATGTTTACATATCTTTATTTTAAATATTATTTTTGCCCGAAAAGTTATTAATCATACATTTTACAAATGACTTTAAAGGTCCCAATCTTACTTCAAAATGTTTCTGATGTTTAATGGAACAAACTGTGTTCAAACATTATATTATTAACCTGTGGGTCATAATAAACAACTTTTGTTTATTTGCAAAATAACAAAAGTTCACATAAGCGTTCTGAAATACAATTACATCGTCGTTTCCACGAAACTACGCAAAAAGATGTCACAATTTCCCTGCCAGCTTAATAATACTAAAAGAATTATCACCCCCCTTTTCACGTCCGCATACTAGAAAAAATCTCAACCAAAACGCTGCGATATACCCATGTATCCTAGATGCCGCGACAAATGTATTATAACGAGTACAAATAAACATAAGTACAGAAGGTTTAGTCTTACAGTACGTAACGAGAAGAAAGCACATGATTTTGTCACATTACTTTTTCGATAGCTTTCGGGCTCGAATCCATCCGTCCTTTACTGATAAGCTCATCACGCGTGGACGCCGCCAATCAAAACTAATCGGGCAATCCCAAAAGAAAATAAGAAACGAACCTGTCTCATGAAAAACACATTGTACAGATTCTGATTAAAACAAACAATGCACTAAAGAACGTAAACAATCTATACTACGTTTCAAGAAAACCCTATTTTACCGTAAGAACTTTTCATTGAGTTGGAAGGATTTCAACATCCAGCTGTTCTCCTAACGTCAACGTCATTTCCAAGCTATGCACCCCGTGGTGACGGACAATGCTCTGACGACCGGCAGATGATAGGATGTCGTCTTGGAACCCACGTTGATAACGGGTGGTTGAGTTACCGAAGCGCAAGCAGTTGTCCTGTTGACTCGCTAACCGAAGTGACGTAATTTTATGAGAGGACTAGTGTTGCAGTTTGAAAAAGGCATTGATTTAAGGAGACTACATGACCTAAAGGGTGGTGGTGGATTGCATAGAAAAGAAATAGAAGCGCGATGACACAAGGCTGGTAATTTATTGCAAAATATGAAGCAAAAAAATTAAAACACTAGTGCTTTAGTATGTTACTTGTAGAATAATCTCACAAAAAATCGTAATGATTGTATGTATATTAGTATGGTTTTTATTGTAAAAAGAAAGTTTTTAGAGGTATCTTCATAATTTTTTTCCATCGAATCAAATTAGTAGAATTATGTTTTCAACACACTATCAATCTAGTATATATCATATAATTTTCTGATTTTTTTTTACTGCAGTCGATCATATACTTTCATGTTTCTAATACTAGCGTTTTTTGCGTTTAGGTTCTTAAAAGTACTGTCAAAACAGCTCCAAAATTAATTTAAATAAGAGCGGGTTAAATTAGAATGTTGGGTTCTTTTAAAGAAAAAGTACCTGCATCTGAGGTGTTGTAATATAAAGTTGCAAATGGCAATAATTTTATTTGTCTCAAAAAAAAAACGTGTAATCAAGCTGTCTTTGCTGTTTTCGTCTTTGTTAACACCGAAAGCAAAATATCTGTTTTTTTTTTCTTCTATTAATAGCTTAAAGATATAGGCCTTCTGCAAACGATCCTACATATGGATAACGCCTATGCAACAAGCAAGACATTCGCAATATAAAACGCCCCGCTAAGCCGACGCTACATACCGCATCGTGGCAATTTATTGCACCGTGATCGCTGTATGCGGTCTGGCAACGCATCGTCCGACCACGCGGCGGCTTAGGAGGTTGTGGATGTGCGATTTTATAATCGTTAGGTTTAATCGGGAGTGTGTAATCTTTATAGGATGTTGTTTGGCAGTTTAGAAGAAGCAAGATGGTGGGTAAATATGTTTGTTTTCTTTTTGTTGTGGAAATCGGTTGATGGGAATGATTTAGTTAACTTAACTGAAATACTTTGAAATGTTCATTAAAAAAATGTGAACCTTGAAAAGGAGTCTTTGAACAGAAAATATTAGTATATTTTAAGTTATAAAGCGTGCATGTAAATGTGGAGTCGAAAATTAATGAGCATGCTCTTTTCCGACCTTATTTATAATTACAAAAATGCATGTACGCGTTGCATTTGCACTATCTCCTAATAGAAAATGCTAAAAAATAGTTTCAAAAAACATGGTGTGAAAATCTTATCTTTCGTTCACAGATGCTATCTTTCAACTCACACGTGAGTCTAAGCTTGCGACATCCGCTCTAAACGCGTGGATGCGATATACAGTATTTATACACTCATTAAGGAAATATTACGTGACTATATCTTATTCCCTAATCATTTAATTTAACTACGATGGTGTAATTTGCTGCATCCGTTTGGGAATTGGTGTGTGAATGAATGAAAGTGTCCTAATAGTGTGCTAATAAATTGGTGTAGATAGTGTTATCGTTTTCATCTGTAAGTATAACATACTTGGTGGAGTGTTACGATGGCGAATACGGCCAAGAGAGAAGAAGGAATCAAGATGAGGTTTGCTATACTGTAAAATAATCTTCTATACATCTATACAAATAATCTATACCTACCTACAAATAATCCATCTATACAAATAAATAAAATTGGAGTGTCTGTTTTTAATATTAAAATAACCGCTTTTTACTAAATGCATATGGATGTATTAACAATTAAAATAACAATTTTTACAATTTTTGTCTGTTTGTTCCAACTAATCTCTGAAACGGCTGGAACAATTTTGACGCGACTTTCAGTGGCAGATGGCTGATGTAATAAGGAGTAACTTAGTCTACTTTTATTTTAGAAAAAGAATTAGGGTTCCGCGCAAAAAAAATTAAACCTTTTTCGTCATGCACGCAAACGAAGTCGCGAGCACAGCTAGTTTCTAAATAAAACAGTAAGATCTTGAGGCAGTATTGTGGTACAGTAATAAATTACAGGCACATTATGTGAAATTTTGATCTTTAGTGACAAAGGTCAAATGGGCCTGCTGATTCAATAACCTTATCTACATTTGTAGATAATGCTCTAGCAATTCCATAGGATCACACATAGTGTTCCTATAGACATCTACATAAAGGACGCGCCTACGAAAAAAATCACGTCCCGTCTTTCAGGTAGACACATCGTACATCACAACGTTTGAAAACTATTAAAAAACACCCTAACTTCACCAATCCAATTAACAATCAATCAAAAATACCGCCTTCATTGTTTCCTAAATCCGGTCACACGCATGACCTGTTGCAAACAACTGGATCCATTCCAGTGTTTAAGTGAAATATAGTCAAATAAAACCATTGTAGTTATCATTTACATTTTTCAATTCGCAACCATTCGGTGCCAAGTGTGCGTAGGAACTGAATTGAATTCTTGAAGCGGTTTTTAAACAAGGACATTACGTGTTTCTGTGTTGTTGTGGTGAGAAATAGCGTGGTTTTGAAGTTTCGTTTTCTTTGTATGAGAATGTGGGTGAGATTTTTGCTGCTTGTTCAACGGATTTATTTAGACCTATTTTTCTGAGGTTTGACTATATGGGTTTTTTGAAGGCTTGTTGTTAAGTTATAACAGCTGCACGGGTTGATCGATCGGGTTAAACTACTCTTGCCGCGGTTCTTCCGTGGATGGGTGACCATCTTTACATATCAAGACTCATCTGTGCCTTGAAAAGTACGTTAAGCCGTTGGTCCCAGCTGTCATTCGTAGATTTTTGGCTGTCGTTACAGGTCCTCAGAGGCCCGAAAATCTGACAACCAGTCTTACTGAGTAACTGAGTTATGGAGGTCAGATAAGCAGTCGCTTTATGTAAAATACAGTTATTCAACTGCATATCGTTAAACAAGAAGCCGACCCCAATACGTAGTAAAATGACTAGGCTGATGATAATTTTAGTGGGTTTTCTTGTAACATACGAGTAACTGATTCGAGAACATAACACAACGTGGTTTAAATTGTTGATCCTTGATTACCTACAAGAGAATAGCGTCGACATCTTGCAATTTAAAATATTTATGATCAAATCCTTGACCGTGTAATGCAAGATTTCAAGAACGTACTAAAACCTGGTGGCTTTATTATAACTTGACTAAAGTGATTGGTATAGACACCAGTTGCCTGCTTTTTAATGGCTTCTCGCAGAATCACCATTAGGCTACTTCTTTGCGGTAAGGTGTCCGACAACTAGCTTCTATAGTGGTCCATACAATACTGACGAACCGTGCCTACACACGGCGTGTATACCGCGCTGTAGTAAAAATGTGTTCGTTAACAAGCTTCCACAGTGATCCATAAAACACTGACGATCGATGCCTACACACGGTGAATAAACCGTAGTTTTATGTTTACAAAAACGTCCGTGTACAAAGGGCCTGGCCTGGCATTTCAGCCAAAACACTTACGTTACTGATAAGAATAGGCCCTCAGTTATAGTTAGAGGTACATTTAGACCGTCCCGTCTGTGGAACGCTAGCTGTCTTTTTTTTTAACTAAGTTATCAACCTCACAGCTAGATTCAACGTTGCGTGAGAAACATCACTCAAAAACCTCTCACACTGTTACAAGGATTGAATTCAACAACATTTTTAAATAGCAGTAATTCATGTAGCTTTGCGGTGTGAAAATTGTTACCTTTTTATTTGACGGTTTACGAGTGGAGCGAGCACGAATATTAAGGCTTTGTAAGTCAAAATTTTATTGTAAGGCTGTGTCGTTATTTCGCGGAATTCAGTGATGGTCGTTTGTGGTTTTTATGCTGTTTAATATAAAAGATGGAAAACGAAAACCACATAAAGAAAATTAACGTTTAATCGGACAGGTTTTTAATATAATATTATACCTACTCAATGTTTGTTGATTGGATTTGATTGCAATTTTATGAATCAGTGGCAAACAAATTGAACAAATTAATGAAAAATATTGTTTCTCTTGGGTGGTAAACAAAATGTTAGTCTTATTTGGGAAATTATTTTAATCATTTGGGTATTTTTGATACTATGTATAAAATATATGTAAATTTGTCTAAGCAAGGGGCAGCCGTACCATCTAAAATACTGGTATTCAGCTGATTCCGGTTAGACTGGAAGCCGATCTCAACATAGTTGGGAAAGGGCTAAGGCAGATTGATGTGTGTACATAATACATATCTATATGTATGTTTTCCCAATGAGTTAGGCAGAGGGGCACCAATAATAGTACACCCACTAATTGTATACCTACCTATTATTTTATTTGTAGGCTTGTCAATTTCTTTAAACAAAGCTTCATGTTACAAAGCTTTGTGTGTTTAAGTTCAATTCTGATGACTTATGGCTGCAAATGAATATTAAAGAAAGTGTTCCCTGATACTGAAATAGAAACAGTTGTATATGGGATACAGATTGTTTGATATGGTGAAAGTGATGAATGGGCTAGATTCATTGTGGTTCGTTTGGGGCCGATGTTTTTTTTTTTATAACATATATATTATTTGTGTAAACATAAACATGTTGTCGTCTCTTTCTACGGTCTTCTCTACTCTAGTAACTACATTTTGGCGATAACCAATCTGTCTGCCAAATCTGAGTATTATTGGTGTTGTCACTTTATTCCTTTTAGGGCTGCATAGTAAATCAGTCCTTAATCATGGTTTTTTCTGTACATTGGCACCTTGAATTTTCTTTACATTAATGTTATTTGTTATCATTTAATTTTGATTTTGTGTGTTGTGCTATTTCTTTTATGTGCACTAAATAAATGAGTTAAGGCTCCCGCAGACAGGCGCGATGCGACACTAGTAGAACAAATTCCACGAAGTTTTCATAGAAATTGTCCTACTAGTGTCGCGTCACTTCTGTCTGCGGGAGCTTTTATCTATCTATGGAGGAATGGAAAGGAGAAAGGAAAACCTTTGCCTTGCAGTGGGATAACATAGGCTAAAAACAAAATAAATAATATCTATCTAAATACCCATTATTATAATGAAACATACAAATGATACTCGTAAATATGATCTTTTAATATCCATCAAATCATTCCAGAATCTTCTACGACACAAATAGACATTATCAAACCACCCACGTATGTATGTGTTTGTATGTTTTCACAAAACTTCACGTACGCAAATAGCATATGTATGCTTGACTATGTTCTCGAGTCAATCCCTTGGAGATGGCCCCGAGCTACCGACTTAAATTTACCTATGAAAATATTATACGGCATTTTCTATGTGTTGAGAAAATAGGTTCTGTGGTTACAAGTGATGGAGGTAGTTTGGTTTGCGGGGATGGAAGAAAATTATAGATAGGTTTGTGACTGTTATACTACAAAGAATAATAGATTTATTTGTTTAAAAAAAAAAACTACTTACAACTAGCTTAGCTTAGCTGTGCTATGGGGGACCCACAGCACAGCGCAGATTTTCAGTGGTACTGGTCACCCGAAAATGACGTACGTATACCCATCCTAATCTTAATCTTAACTATGTACTATACAGGATAAAATTTAATAGGTGCGCCAAATTAAAATATCTGATTAAATTTAAACGAAAGTGAGTTTGTTTGTTTATTTGTTACGTTTTCACGCTAAAATGGCTAAACGGATTTGGATGAAATTTTGCACATGGGTAGATCATAACTTGGGTTAGGAAAGCGAATACTTTTTATTTCAGTAGTATGTTCCCGTGGGATATTTTCTGACATCCACGAGTGCGAAGCTAAGGACAAAGGCTAGTACTAAATAAAATGTATAAGTGAGAGTTTGAAGAACTTAGCATATCACTTAAGCTTGCTGATTAATTATTATTATATGAAGGTGACAGTTTCAGGTTTTAAAGTGGAATTTAAAGTAGGTAAATGGTAGCTTTAGGTCCAGAAAGTGACTGACTTAATCACTTCTTTAAATAGTCAGAAGAGCCAATAAAGTACTGTTCTAGAGCTATGTTAATAACCCCAATGGATATTTTTATGTTTGTTTATTTTTTATGTTCTATTTTAAATCCTATATTTAACATATCCCAACCTTTAATCCCTTTTATTCTCAAACAACACATTATACATGTCGTTTCTTCTACTTTAAAATCATTAACAAAACTAAAGCAATGATATATTTAGCCCTGCAGTCTCCAACTACAAATATAAATTGTGGACTATTTTTGGAGGAAGACGAAGAAAGTATAAATAAATGAGTCGAATGGTCGAATTCAGTTTTGGGGTCGCGGGTCGATTCCCGTTTCGAGATATTTATAAGGTCATGATAGTAGTCTGGGAGTTTATAATATTTGTTCGTAAATATGTGTTTGTTTTTAATTTGTGTCTGAAGACATCATAGTTGTCATTAGTTATTGAGTAGATACAAAATAGAAACACAATAAGTTTATTTTTCGTTTTTAGTTTCTGAATAATCCCATGAGAATAAGTCGTGAGTTTATGTAACTACGTCTAAGTGTTTTTAATGACCTAATAGAAAGAACTTAAAACAAAGGTGCTTATGAATTTTCACTATTATCCAATTGATTTAAAACTCATCGTTTCCACAAAATACATAAAGTATGTGCTAGTAGAAAATTTACAGAACCATAAAATGGTTTACAGTTATGGACATTTTAATTTAACGCTTCGACATTTGTTATAACTTCACTTCAAAAGATTTTGAGGTTGTTAACCAGAGTTGAATAATTTTAATTAGCTCATAAATAATTTCCTATGAATCGTCAAAAAATGTTCTATAATTCTTACTAAATCTTGTTTTCATCGGGTACTATCACATCCAAAATATGTTCTCACCTTTAGGGCTACTTTTTAACCGACTTCAAAAAAAGGAGGAGGTTCTCAATTCGTCGGAAACTTTTTTTTTTCACACATGACATTCATCCGTCTTTTTTAAATGTTAGGAAGAATGTGACACTATCAAACTCTGGCAATATATTTTTTTTATGTATATTTTTTATGCCCATTAAACAGGTTAAGGGTTGATGTCAACTCAACATTGGTCAAAGGTGTAAGTATTATATTTTAATCTTGTCATCAAGTAGGTAATGAAATATAGTTTCAAATGCAATAGTCTGCTCAGTGCCTTAGCTTCAAAAGCCTAACCTTTTGGGCTACTGTCCGAAATAAAAGTTTTATATTCTACCTATTCTAAAAAAAAGTTTTTTTTTAACTGAAGAAAGTTGAAGTCTTTACCGTACTTGACATCTTTAATATCTATACTTGTCCGACCTGCTTATACAAAATCTTCAAAATATAAAACAAACTATTTTAACACCACAAAATATACGGAACAAGCAGCACACTGCGTTCGTGGCCATATTATAAACAGACGGGAAAAGTTAAACAAAAAATGTTCATCCCGAAATTTTCTCCATAAATCATTGGCTGCGGTAAAATTTTATCTCGACGATTTATTCTACCTACTCTCGGGTATAGGGAATATTTTACACGACAAAAGATATACAATAATTCGAGATGGGATGCGTGTCTGTCCTTTCTGGGATGCGCATTATAATAAACACTAAAAACTATACAGTTTTGTCCGTCTGCGTGTCTGTTCGCTAGAATTTTTTCGAACTAAAGAATTGGGATGTAAAAAAAAGTATACGCGTCGACTTGACAACGTCCTCCTTTTTTTCGTCTGTTACAAAAAGAGTAGCAGATAGTTGCACAATCCATACTAATATTATAAATGCGAAAGTGTGTCTGTCTGTCTGTTACCTCTTCATGCATAGACCGCTAAACCGTTTTAAGTGAAATTTGGAATAGAGATAGTTTGAGTTCCGGGAAAGGACACAGGATTTTTTATCCCGATATTCCCTAGGGATCGAAACTTACGCGGCTGAAAATACAGGGCGCTGCTAGTTGAACATATGTACCTATATAATTTAAAACAAAGGTTCTTTTCGTGTCTAAATCTTCTAAACTACACAATGAATTTTGTAGCAATTTTCGCCGAGCATTTATTCCAGAAGGCTTGTGTATAATACATTCATATTTAACTCAATTATAGCACATTAATCTCGATGTATTGATATATGTCGCCATTGCATCCGTGCGAAGTAGGATTTATATTAAGGGAGTTTACATCACCATATCACCCGAACTAAGAATGAACGACACAATGATTTGACATCCGATCCCTGGTTTGTTCTCTAAACCCGAAGCGTTTTTGTACGACGAATAATGACGATTACGTACTCGTTATTTGACGTATGTCAAGTTCATCATAATTATTGTAATTTGAAACAACGCTTTTTTTGGTTTGAAGATAGTTAGCGCCGTCTTTGACGTATACGCGTGCGTTAAGTGGACGTGAAACAACCCACTCTTAAAGAATAGATCCCCTGAGGTCGATCGTTACTAATAGTATAATACAATCAGTACAAAATCACCTAAAGACAAAAAAAACGCTTCGAAATTGTTAAAAGCTTCCACACTAAAGAAAATGTAATGTAGATGCAGTTGTGTGAAACCACGTAATTACACCGCATATAAAAGGAGTGCCAAAATTGTACCGAGCAATAAGCACGCCTTAGTTCTACCATTTTGCATTTAGTGTGCACTACTCTTAATATTCTTTAGCACAATGAATATTTCCTACGTTACTGAGACTTTTCGTTTTTTGCTTTCATCAGCTTTTCAGGATGTAACCTTCCGTGGTCCACTTGGAAGTCCCTGAACCGTCTCCAGACACAAATGGGAAGTTAAACGGCAGTAGGGTGTGGTTGTGGTGTGAGGCCGAAAACCATGATTCATCCTGCCCTCAAAACATGCAGTCAAAGTGACCTCTGCCCTGTCAAGTGGCGGACTTTTGCGTCTATAAGATCTAAAATACAGTCGTCAGCGAAACGAAGAAAATCAGATTTCCAAAAGCAACCCTTTCTTTGAAGATGATTCAAGAACACAACAGGGCTATCACGCTACACGCATCTAACTGACTGGTTGAATTGAATTTTCTTCTATGGCATGGCATGACTTGGTTACAATCACCATTACTTCCATATATTCCGAAATACGGAGCCATTTTTTTCTTTACAAAATTCCGCGAGCGTCGCCGGGGATCCCAACATACTTACACTACGCGGCATAATGCGAAAATGGCCGCACGCGCCCGATGTGTTAACCTCATTATTTATGAATACTGTTATGGGCTCAAAATTTCTTACGCTTGAATTATTTAATCTGCTTTTCCATTACGGTTTCGCTAAAATGACACAATTTATATTCAGAGAGGACGCTCAGAACTCAGGAATATGACTTTATGGAAAGATTAGGGATGAGATCAAAAATTAAAATACGTTACGTTCGCGTATCGTTTGCGTGTCTTCGGGTTATGAGGATCGTTCGCGAGCGTGTGAATGGAATGACGTGTGCTAATCATAAAATAATATTGTAATGACTCTGATCTTCCAGCCGATTACGAGTTTTCGTTTGTACAGCTACATAATATATTCGAATCAAAATGAAGAAGGTTGATGAAGTGGTCGTCTCGTGGGATATGACCGTCCATTGTTCAAAATTAATCAAAACTTACTCTTAAGTACTCGTATTAGGTCAGGTCTTTAGTCGTAGATATCACAAGTGGTATTACACATACAACGAAGAGTAAAATAAATACTTAGAAGCTGGCATTTTAGAAATGAAAACACATTTTATATCCATCACATAAGCAAGAAGTCAGGTTTTAATAACGAACCAGTGATCTTACTATACCTACCTACTTAAAGTACTTATTTAACCTAAGCTATAATCCAAACGCCAAAAACCAAAAATAACAATCAAGAACTAAAAATACGAAGCCATGTGACATCTACCAACCCGCACTAGATCCACGTGGTAGATTACGGCCCACTCCCTCTCACTTAGAGGAGGCCTAGCCTGATTATGCTTATGCTTTTGCGACCAAGCAACTAAAAACACAACATCACAATAAGAAATAAACATAGAAAATACGCAAAACAGTTCAAAAACGTCTAATGTAAAATGCACAGTAAAACCAGTAAACGGGCCACTTCACGCGTTCACAGTTCATATCAAAACAGCTGAGATATTACGTCATAACACAGCACAAAGCGTCAGCAGCGCATTGTTGGTTAAAAGCACAAAAGCACGTACACCGTACAACAGAATTTACTCTAAATTAGCATTTTCGACGAAAGAGCAAAGATTTTTATAGTTAAATTAACATGTTTTATTAATACATCACCTGACTTCGGTATCAAAGGGTAAGACACTAGCTTTTTTTTATTTAGGGCTAGCTGTGCTCGCGGCTTCGTTCGCGTGGATGTCGGAAAACAATAATGTGTCTCTTTACTAATTCGTTTTCTAAAATCAAAGTAAGTTGCTCCTTATAACATCAGCTATCTGCCAATGAAAATCGGTCCATCAGTTTTGGAGATTAGCCGCAACAAACAGACAGACAGACAATTTTCTTTAGATTGTTTTTTTGTTATTTTTTTAAATTGTTTTTTGATGTTTTAAGTACCTTAGATACCCTTTCATGCATTTAGTAAAAAACTGTTATTTTGACATTACAAACAGACACTGCAATTTTATTAAGAAGATTTCTCTTTTCGCATGAAGGACTTTGACTAAAACATATCGGCTACTGAAGAGGATTACATTATACATTGTTCTAGAACACGAAAATCTGGCCTATCAGCAAGTTTTTAAATAATTATTCTTGTTACATTAGGCTTGCGTCTGTCTACTGCCAAATATAAATTGATCCTACAAACGATTCTCTAGAGAAATCAATGTCAACAATAAATTCTCTGCTAATACCCACCAATTAATTACTGGTTTTTCAATAAAATTTGCCTTTTCCTTTATAACTTTATCGGTTCTACCTCGTAGTTTAAAAGACTAACCTACAGAGCCTAAAGGAAATTTTTTCAACATCTATTTTTCATATATTATTTTAATCCATTAACATGACAACGTGTCAAAATTGTGCATGCATAATATCATAAAGGTTTTACGTGATATCGAGGGTAGGTGTGATATTAACATCTCGCTCGCCGCGGCGGGGTCGGGTAGGGCACGTGTGCGGCCTTCCACCTTTTTATAAGGGCGCATATTTTAGGGTTAGGGAAAATAGGGGATCTATCGGTTGCGTATAGAATATTGGGAGCGTTATCAGGTTATTCTGAAAATGTGTGAGGTGCTTGATATTCCCGTGGTTGTGCCTGTAGGTATGTTTAATTTTATCTTGCTTGAATGTAATGTAGTTATGCTATGCTATATATACCCTTACTTTGTGCGAACTTGATTAGGACCAATATCAATAATAATATTAGCCTTTGTACTAATAAAAATAAAAATTCATGCATGTTTTGGGGCAAATGATCAGTATAATTACGCAATTTATAAGAGAGTAAAGCGCCAACGCACCAACATAAAAAAAAAATGACATTGATCATTCATCAGTCTTTCTAGCGATGTAATCTGTAAATACATTAGGATACAAGGCATTTGATCATAGCATATTATTGCTACGAACATTTAATATTTATTTTAATGTAGGTATCCGTTTTAATAACGAAACTTAGAGTAATTTGACCTAACTCACGTTTATACTAAACTCGTTAAACATAATACAATTTATTTCCTTAAATAAAATTAACTAAGACGAAGGCTGAATACCTGTACTGAGTAATGGTTAATTTAACATTTCGGCTTAAATAAAATATAACACGGAACAATTGTTTTTGCTTCAATTTGAATATTATGTTTTTTCATACCTTTGTTTTTTCAGCTAAATAGGAAAATAATATACATTTAGGTTGAAAGTATGAATTCCTAGAAAAATTTTATGTTTTTTTTGTATGACTATTTTGTATTACAGCAATGGCTGTCATTTTGACAGTTCAACAAAATTCATTGCGTTATTTATGTTGTTGAGCAAACAATTTTTTCGAGCATATAAAGCAATGGAGTATCCTTCAAAATGATACAGATTGATAATGATAATGTGTTATGCAAGAGTGCTGATGTATAAACGTAAATGAAGCAAAAGGAGTATGTAAGGATCATCGCTGGTGGCGTTCTGTAACTTCCTATCCCCAAAAGAAGATGGCGTGAGTTTATGTATGTATGTGTGTATTTAATAGGCTTTAAACCATAGTCTAAAATAAAATGTCTAACAAAACCATGTATTTTGTATTTGAATAATTGTTTGAAAGTCGTACACATAAATTATAGTGGTTATTTGACTCGTCTAGGTCGGCGATTTTTGTTTATGTAAATTTACTTTCTCTGAAATGTTGTGAGTACAGCGGTGGTAAGTGAGAAGTAAAAATATTTTAATACATGTTAAGGCAGTAATAAATGTTTTACATTTAGTGTTCGAATGTGGGACGTTTCGATAGACAGTGAGATTCCTTCCACTAAATAATAGATTGAAGAAATACTCATTCTGTCTCTGAAGTTGACATAAGCAAAACCTACTTAATTTATGAATGTATTATAAATGACGTTCTTACAAGAACAAAATGTAAGCTATAAAGAATACACAATACCTGAAACGCCTTTAATAAATTAAAGCGATATTATCACAAATATTAAGAAATAAGCTCAAATTACACAACATAAGTTCCCAGTATTTATTAGGCTGTTATAGAAAGGAGGATTACCAAATTCCTGAACGGAACGTGGATGAATCAAAAGGGAGTTTGAATAATCGTCAATTTGAAAAAGATGGCGAAAAAGTGCAGTATATTTGTAATTATGTTCTACGCTTAAATTTTATAAATAATACTATTACTTACCCCTGGTAGTGTCCGTTTCTCATGAAGAGCCGTTTGAGCGCTGGATGCGCTCTCCGGATTAAAGTATGTTAAAAATGCACACCCTGTAACAAAAACAAAAAAATATTGAGTTTCGTAAAAAAAAACGGTCAAGTGCGAGTCGGAGCCTGAAGTTCATAAACTATGAAAGCACTGAATATTGCGCTAACGAAAAGATAAACTGGATTGAGAGACAAACTTAACTTTGCCGTGAGTAAACTATTGTACCCCTATATCGACATAGGTCGCGGGTTAGTTTACCAAGTGCAAATAAGTTTGTAGTCACAATGTTTTCCTTTACTTGTGCTATATGACATTGCTTCTTGCCAAAATTTATGATTCCAGGTCAACGGGAAGTACCTTGAAGGTTTTGATTCCCTTGCGAGTGTCAAAATAGGCGGCATAAACGGAACTTAAACGCCCGTATCTTTTAATTTCGTTGACTTAGAAGTTTGATTTTTTCACTGTTTCAAGGGACTGCAAACTTGAGTATTTCATATTAATTTCAACTCAATAACTCCACGCATTCCTAAGCAAAATGGTCTTGACAGACGGACAGACAGACGGACAACGAAGTGATCTTATAAGGGTCCCGTTTTTCCTTTTGAGGCACGGAACCCATTATAATTAAATAGTAATTATTATAGTAGTAGAGCTCCTTGTGACAGTTTTATCAGGTACTAACGTTATTTAAATACATATATTATCATTTCTAGTTCCGTCCATTGGAATTAACGATGACACTTTTCAACTTTGTCTTTGGATGATTGTAATAACACAATGACATACGGACGTGACGTAGAATATCTTGCAAATAGACGCCTGCAAATAGACACCTGCCATGACTAACCAATTGATGCAATAATATACACACAATGGATTTGTAATCTAAGCTCCATTAATAATTCTGTAGAAAAAAACGGTCTTTTAATAAGGTAAAAGTCCTTTAAAATAATTCATTAATACCATAGCGAATACAACAATTATCTTAACCTTGTACCAAACTAGAGCATAGTCTCTGACGTAAACATACACGTGCTCGTAATCAAGCCTACATCATAATAATCGAATTAGCAATAATTCAGTATCCTGACAGTTAATTATAATTGCCTCTGTTCATTATATTGTTGACACGCTGTGTACGGATCGGAGGTAAGGTGTGGCACAGAGCAGCTGTATTCAGTAGGACATTCTAAGCGGTTTCAAAGGGTGGTCGTGCAGAAGTTGCTGTATGTGGTATAATTTAACATGCAGGCAATTCGTGGCTGAGGCTGTGTGAAAATCTTAACTATGAACTTAAATAAAATCAATCATCATCCTATAATAACGTTAAGAAGGCAAAATTTAAGTAGAGGGGCTCGTGGCTAAATAATAACAGCCGCACTGGTGGATCGATTAGGTTAAGCTACGCTTGCCGCGGTTGGTTTGTGGATGGGTGGCCATCTTTACATAACGAGACCCCTCCGTGCCTCGAAAAGCACATTAAGCCGTTGGTCCCGGCTGTCATTCGTGGATTTCTGACAATCGTTACGGGTAGTCAGAAGCCCGAAACTCTGACAACCAGTCTAACCAAGAGGTATCGTATTACCCAGTAACTGGGTTGTGGAGATCAGATAGACAGTTGCTCCATGTTAAGACTGGTATTCAGCTGCATCCGGTTAGACTGGATGCCGACCCCAACATAGTTGTGAAAAGGCTAGGCAGATGATGATGAAGGCAAAATATACGTAATTTTTAACTTTCATTAATTAACGCTGAAGTCGCAATCTCGTTTCAACGACAATCACAGTCAAGAACTTACTAGGAATTAGAGGCACTTTTGATAGATCGAGACTGAGATTAGAATGCGAACGTTCCTAAAAAATACGGGAATTGCCTCTCTCTTAGACTGTAAGACTACGTTTTAAAAAGTACAAACTTTTTTATTTGTTTATCTAGCAGCACAAAGCGATGAAGTAACCTAGTTGATTTAATCCCGGAATTCGGTGTTTTCATATACTTCAGGAACGCAAAAAAAAACAATCCAGGAGCCGACATCTTTTGGCAATTTTTTTTTTAAGTAATTGCTTCTCGTAGTTGACCTTGAGCCTTGAGAGGTCGTGACTACTTAACCGGACTATCCTGTGGTTATGTTAAGTAAACTCAAAGCCTCCAGCCAGGGGCGAATATCTACTATACTAAACGACTGCACGCTAAGAGCACCCCTATGGGTACGAACCTCGGCTTAGGGCATCGCTGGGAAGAGGACAGCAAGATGGGACAGGCTTGATCAAATTTTTATTATTTAAAGCTTGAAAATTTATCTCCAAGGCAACGCTCACATTTATATACGACACCCGATACCCAGCTTAACGTAATCTCCGTCAACAAACAAACACAATAAAAAATTAAAATTCCGCTGCAGTTTGTCGCGTCGAAAATGGCAGCTGATATGTGTTCGGATTACAGTCGGAGCGTAGCTTTATTTGTAGGCGACGATGTTGGTCGAATAGGAATGAACCGATCGTATTATTGACGGCCCGTTAGACGTAAGTGCAACGTACTGATGTGCTGGAAGTTGAGGTGTTTGAGTGGCGGTAGTGACAGAATTGTGTTATGTGCGGTTGGTAGTTTTGTGTTTCTTGAGGCGAAATATTAGGTCTGGAATAAATAGGAAGTGAATTTAAATGAATGGGTTCATTCACATTATGGAATCTATTGGTAATCACAGCACAGATACAGAGAGAAATTCTTATTGTGGTTCTAAATCAAAACGAACAAAAAAGATGCAAAATTGTATAAGCAGTAGGTACTTTTGTGCTCAAAAGTTATGTGTCTTTTGTCAATGTATTTAACTGTGAGTAGAAAAAAAAGTGTTTTGAGCTAAGGCGGAAGACGCTCATAATGGTAAATCGAAAATTATTACATTTTGGACTAGAATTTTCAGAAAAAGTCGTGATTGTGATACAGTATTCAGCCGACCTGTTTAATTACATGAAAAAACTTAAAAATACAGAGCAGAACACTCTCTTTGTAGGTCACAACTCTTTGTAGGTGGAAAGGAACCACGAGAAGAAGAACAATAATTTAAAGCGAAAGAGCTCCCATTAATTTCCAAAAAAAAAAAAACGATATTCATAACTTCTCCCTAATTTTTTCTAAGCCCATCCTTAGCACAAGTACCATCTACAAAAAACACAAGCGTCACTTAATAATTTTGCGAGTCTCCTCCGCCGGGGGACGTAGAAAATCGTACTGTCATGTAGCGTGTCCCGGCCATTTGTCTGTGTCACATTTTAAAAGGGCAGACTGCAGAACTTCTATGTGCATTTATATAGTAATGGAGTTTTATGTCTGTGCAATAAATAGGTTCAAATGAATATAAAATAATACTGTTAACCTAACCGGTTACTGTTAGCCTGCCACGTTAAGCCGTTGGTCCCGGCTTTCATTCCGAGATCTTTGACAGTCGTTACGGGTAGTCAGAAGCCCGAAAGTCTGACAACCAGTCTTATTTCGGGGTATCGTATTATCCAGTAATTGGGTTATGGAGGTCAAATAGGCAGTCGCTCCATGTAAAATACTGGTATTCAGCTGCGTCCAGTTAGACTGGAAGCTGACCCCAAAATTGTTTTGAAACAGGCTAAACAGACAGATGATGATAACTAGCCTGTTACTGTCCCATTTTAGGGCAGAGGCCTCTTCTCATTCTGAGAAGACACGAGCATAAATCACCATCAAAGTGGATTGATATATTTCAGTAAATTTTTTTCAGCCAAAATAATAGGTAAATATACTTAAGTACTTACTCTATGTCTAAGTACCGTAGATCATTTTTTTTGCATTTCCAGAAAAATATTTCCTTTTCAGTACACTTTCTTTCGGAAAACACTTTATTATTAACAGAATTCATGTTTATTAACCGTTCGCTCATGTTGGTTTGACGCTAGATTATTTTAAAGTTAAACAATAGGTTTATGTGCATTTCAGATCTGCGCCAATCACTCCCAATTCTTACCTCAGATTGCGATTCCAAATTTACAAAGAGATAATTTTGCCCTTTCTGCAAATGGAATTTGCAGAATGAAAGGTTTTATTTCTGGTATGCAAGTAAATCTTCCCCTTTCTGTTTAAAGCACTTTACAAAATAACACAATAAAACCCGACATTTTAATCCAATAAGTACCCCTTTAATTGAACGGGCAGAGGCCCCAAAATTAACACCTAATAAGGAATCCCGATGGGCTCCATTACACAAATAATCTCGACTTCACGGCTTCTTTACTCAAATAATCCTACCCTCTATCCCAAACATTAACAAATAAACACAATTCAACCCTACAATTAATACCCAAGAAAATTAACGTCCTGTTCCAAAACAGGACATTTCTTCACGAAAATAAACGAAAGGCTAACTTGGAGCTTTAAAAATGATGACTTGGCAACATCGAATGCACCGGAAATGTATAGGCGCAGGAAATGAACCCGTTAGCGCAATCCAAGATGGCTGCTCGGTAGCTGGCCAGCCGATTTATTCGTATTGCTGGACCATAGCAGATGAAATGCTCCATTATGATGTATGATAATGTTGTCTGTTAAAGGGTTAACAGTGATTTATAATATCTGTCGATATAGATTTACGCTGGGTTTTGGGATTAAAAGTTAGCTGTGGGTGTTTTAGTAACCGCTGTTGTGATTGTTCTTGATGCGGTGCGACTATTTTGTTAGCGTTTAACTTAGCTAGCTTCGTTGAGGTTATTCGATCATGGGCTTTTTTCCAAGGGCATTACAATAATAATAAAAATCAAATTATTAGATTATTTGGAGGAACACTATTATGTATGTTCATAGCGTTTGAAAACTATCAAGAGTAAAAAGTAAGGCACGTGTGAGAAAAAAAAAATGGAAATACTTCGAAGCCTCAATATTAAAGCCATTCTTTTTTTAAATAGGAATCACTGAATTCTTATTTCTATGTAAACTTCGAAAACGTATTAGATCTCACCATTTCATTTTAACACTAAGCAGTATCTAGAAGCAATTCAATTATCAGAAGCAATTCAATTATCGGCAACGATTTAACTTATGCCAATCTTGTAACCAAACCCTTTCATGTCAAACTAATACTCAAGCCTGTCCATTTCTCTTGTATGTAACTGGAACCTTAACATACAATTCATACAACACAATACAGCACAGTTTGAGGTATATTCGCAGGTTGTTAGCGATGAAATGCAATTGACAGCTGTTGGGTGACACGTGCGAGAGAGGCAGTCAATCACTACCTAGCTACTGTTTCAGGATATGGACACATTTTTGTAGTACCACTAAGCAGTGGTACTACAAAAATGTTTAATTAAAGTTAATTAAAGATGTTTTAAACAGGACGAGATTAAGGCGCAATTGCACCACAGATCACTAAATACGTTTAGCACTAAACGAATTCAAAACATCGTCCTGTATCTGTCAATCGTTTGAGGATGACAGAAACACAGTATGATGTAATAAATAAAGATTTCGTTTCTTAGGAAAGCGTTTGCATCATATTATAACAATCATCGCGAAAATCTCGTCATTTTCACCAGTATTTGACATTAAGAGCGTTTACGCCGTACGGCATTTCATACAAACTTTCAAGCCGTTGTTTTTCGAAATGAATGAACCGATTTTAATGATTTTCATACGTATAAGCAGGATACAAAGGTCTAAAAAGTTAGCGGAGAACATTTTCGAAATGTCTTATTTATAAAAAGATAACTGGAAATCTCTGTTTCTATGGAAACTTTAAAATCGGTCTAATTTGGCCGTAACACAATTTTTCGAAAATATTCTCTGCTAACTTTTTAGACCTTTGTATCCTGCTTATGCGTATAAAGTTTCATTAAAATCCGTTCATTCATTTCGAAAAACAAGGGCTTGAAAGTTTGTATGTAATGCCGTACGGCGTAAACGCTCTTAATGTGTCTTAAATCGTTCTGTATTTGGTGTAACCGTTGGCCACTTTCTTAGGAAAGTTAGACTAGTATATTATTTAGCGTTAAACGCATTTAGTGCTTTGTGCTGCAAGTGCACTCCCTAATTTTGTTGATTTTTTCTACAAACAATTTAAGGACTAGACAACTCTGATATCAAACTCAAACTCAAACTCAAAGCATTTATTTCAATTAAACCATTTACAGGCACTTTTGAATTGTCAATAGGTCAGTCAGAAAATATGAAGCTAGTTGCCCATTCCAAAGCGTAGGTACCTATGGAGAAGAACGAGCAAGAAACTCCATGGACACTCTTTTAAATTATATTTTACAAAAATATTAGTTACATCATTAATGTTGAATTTATAATTAAATGTGAGAACGATGTAAAAAAAAATATACGTACGCGTTAAAGTGTCCAGAGTACAGCAAATAGTACTTAACAAAACAATAATCCAAAAGTAAAATAATTAAAAATAAGCCGAGGCAGCCAAGTGATGGCCAGTCCCAACTGACGGCGCCCGTTCACGAACATGACGATGATATATGATGACAACTTTAATTGTACTTGAAGCTCTGATCTTTAAATATGCCATTTTGGTACCTATGTGTTTAAGAAATCAATGATTGGTTAGTTTTTATAATGTCGTCACACAGTACTTGGTACTTACTCTTAAATCCCAATTTAATAAGATGTGCAATCCTTTTGATAGAAACGTTTGGTGCAAATCTGCCCAACAATTTGAAACTCATTATTAAGTTTGTCATATCATAAATGGACGCTTAAAAACTTAATGAAATATCTCAAAACTTTCACAATTCATTCAGTCTCCGAAAATTAGCTCCACAGTCCCACATCTCAAAAATATGAACACAATTTCAGGCGCAGCAGAAACCTGACACGATTTTGAATATCATTTCATTAGTTGAGCGGCTTGGAACAAATGAGACTGTTTTGTTTGATCAAGCACAAAGCTTTGCAGCTACAATATAATGGTCTTGTTTTAATGTTGGACTTGCACGTGTTAAAATTTTATTAGGAAAGTAGGTAGATGATTTTCAAAGGATTGTTGGATTTGGTTTGGTAATGTGGTTGAATATTAAGTTTGGAGCCTATATTGTGGGGTTTGAGAGACTGACTAGACAAACACTGTGGTTCGTTATCTGAATAAAAATGCCTTTTTTTTTCTAATATGGCAATTTCCTCCACGGAACTACACCACATAAAAAAAATAAAACCAGATAAACTTTTTAAGGATTGGTACGAGTAGGTAAGTCCTAACGAGTTTTCTAAATCCGGGACGATTTTGTTCATGTTTGTTATTTTTATTAAACTGCAGGCAGGTTTAGGCTACTGAATTTTGTAGCTTTGCTTTACAAGTTAAATAAAATAAACTCCCAACAAAATAAATTCCACAAAGTCATTCGCGAACAACCTGCACATCTACGATAACACGATTTTGTATAAACCGATTGTAGCGTATCAAATAAGCGCAAAAGCACGCGATTAGCACACCGCGCTAATTTACGCTGGCCGGTCGAATTTGCATCGACGCCGGCCGCAACGAACCACAGCCTTCTAATTAGTAGTTAGCCGCTTTTATTTCCGAGCTAGCGTTATCTAAGCCGCTGTAATCTGCTACTGTTACGCCCAGCCGGCAGGCGTGCCTATGCGGCTCCAACAAACGGTTTTTGAAGTTTAAAAAATTGTTGCGGTCTTTTTTGAAGGTGGTGAAGACCGTGGTCAGTGGTTTGGTTAGTTTAAGAGTAATTGGAATAATGTTTGGAAAATGTGGCTAAAAATAGGGAATAAGTTGATAAGCTAGCTAAGCTTGGCTATAGTATAATGCGGAGTTCATAAATTAGTGATAGTTGAGGTCCAAAATCTACAGGAGGACATTTTGTTGTCTTACTCAAAATAAAGCAAGTCGGTAACCCACTTTCCAAAGTTGACTCCGAAAACAAGAGACGCTGAATAATAACAGTTTCATAGTCTTATAATGTAAAGTTTTCTGTTTCAAATAAACCTTGTGAAACAGGTAAGCTACTGTTTTAATTAGTTTTCTTTGTGCACTAGATCTCCACAATAATCAGAACTGCAGCCAGAAATAGGATCTTAAATTCAAACTTACAACCGCGATGAGTAAAATACTTAGTGTTTGAATAATTCAAACAAATAGTGATAAACTTTTATTACCTCATAAAATACACTTAAAGATAAACAACGAGTAGCCTGAGCAATTATAGCTGCCAAACAAAAGAACGCTACTAAAGTTTATTTTAATGAGAATATCCCTAACTTATGAATTTCGAATCGTTAATGAGAAAAAAAATCCGTGAAACCCGAAGTCTACACTTGGGAAAAGTTTCCTTCCTTCAGAGACGAGTGAAAAGATGCAACGCTGCAGGTTCCCTACAAAATATTCAATAAAAAATACGTTCTAACTCTCTTTCGTTGACATTGAAAAAGCTGTCTTAAGAATTCGATTTTAAGAGTTATTTCGGATCGTGAATCGGTTGGGGTTAGGTCGTTTTTTGTGAGGAGTGCAAAAGTTCGCTTTCAAGTTTACATTGTTGGGTGAAATTAGTTCCAGTTGAATGTCAGAAGAGATATAAAGTGTATTCTATCTTGTTGGTCAGTTGCGTGCCGGCCGGCAGTCGGTTTATTTGCATTGAAATGATCGGTCAGGAAGCCGATAAGATTGTCTATTACACGTCATCATTTGTGTACTTTGGTAATACTGGCATTTTTATAGGGTTGGCTCACGCTTTCAAGGGTGGGTTGGTTAGTAAGTGAATATGACAGAAAATAAAAGCATATATTTGGAAAGCGTAGGTGGGTATAAGTGGCTAGCGATGTGTCATGCAGAGTACCTAATATTAGAAGTTTGTTCAGCAACAGCAAATAAGAAATATATGTATCTTATTTTTTTGGTGCCCTCGAGTCATTCTCGTCAACATATTGATCTAACCGTTAGTTATATAATTAGTCTAACCGGATTAACACTACAAAAATCTTATATAACAACAACAAATGTTTCACAAACTTACGTTTATGTAAATAAAATTAAAACTTTCAAATTAAAAGATAAAAAGCACAATCATAAACGGCTTTACGTTTACTCCATTTAGACTCTAAATAGAGTAAACGTAAAGCCGTTTCCGCCGTGATCGCTCTAAATTTTAGAGCGATGACAGCAAAAAATTGCGAAATTAAAAGTTCATAATACAGTTTTCTTTTGAAAATAATTCGATCTATTTCAAGGCGAGGCCGTCTTGAGGCACGCCTTAACTAAAGGCCCGATGGGTGCCTCGAGCGGAATTGCATTATCACCGTGTTTTAATTAGCCTTCTCGTAAAGAAATATGAACGTATATTTTCATAAAGAAATATGGTTTTATGGCTTTGTAGGTCACTAGGAAGCGTTGTGTTTGGATTAGCATAAAGCATAATCAGCCTATAATGTTCCCACTGCTGGGACACAGGCCTCCTTTCTGTGAGAGGGAGCGAGCCTTAATCCACCACGCGGGCCCAGTGCAGGTTGGTACAGATTATAGAGTATTATATATTTTTCTTTCTGTCTTTCAGCTTTGAAGATAATGAACGTTTGATATTGGCAAAGATACATTTACTATAAACCAGTGAGTTTCAACAAGCATGATAATTGACCAAACACATGCAAACCACTTGACTACATTCAAGTAAAACTACTTCACCATAATTACAACCATTATTAAAACGAGTCGCGTTAAAAAAACGACTACATCAAGCTTACTTAAAACACTAAGTATAAAGTCACACTGGCCACTATATAAAAGAAACTAGATTATCTTAGAATTCATTTTGCAACATTTTCTCACACTCCATAAATTCTCGTTTTAACCTTAACCTCGTTTGTCACTTTATACTCCATAGATCCTCATTCCAATTATAAAATGTTGGTGTTGTCTTCTGGGACTTCGTAAATATGTATAAATGAGAATGAAGGTGGGTATATCAGCAGTATCTATTCGTATGAATTCTTGAAAATGAAAGAGATGTATTATATGTATTATATGTATTGGATGTATTAGAGATGTATTGTAGAAAATCTAAAAAATCAAAACCAAGTAAACAAACAACAACAATAAAGAAATCAATAAATCCAAGTCCATATTCTATCTCTCTTAACCGATTCCAGCACATAAGCACAAATCTAATAAAGTTAACGCACTAAAACACTTATAAGAGATTAAAACAAAAGTTGCAACTAGTAATTCCAAAGACACGGAATTAAGACACTTTGCTATTAGCACGTTAATTAATAGAGAATTCATCGCTAAGTTTATTGCAGTACCCGGGTCTACAGACAAATGAGGAGCTGCAAAAACTGTTTGGTATAATCTTGTTGAAGTTTATAGTGTTAAAGAAGTTTGTACATTATAGTAATAGAGTGTAGACAGTTTATCTTTTGGTAAGTAATTGTGCTTCTAGGCACATAATAGGACCCTATCTAACCATAAGGATAATTTTTCATAATAGCAAAGCCTCAAAATGGACTATAGATTTATAGATGTCATTTTTGCTCATACTCGTACATGCATATTAGGTAGTTCAAGAAAATCATAAATTAAACATGAAATCGTCAGTTATTTTGACTTATCGACATCCATAAATTCACCAACAATACAATCAAATGCAGTCTTCCAAAGCTCGACCTAAAACACAAAACCGCTTCAATAAACCAAAAGAATTTATATCCCCGAAACTACACACGTTCGTGACACAGCATTGTAAGCCTGTATTCTAATTTTTAATGTAAAAACAAAATTCGTGGCCAGTAAAATATAATCCACAATCTAGCTGATCGGCCGTGGGTCGTACGTTCATTTGTTTATTACCCTGCATCGTCCAACGGCCTAAACTTTTTGCTGGATTTTTCCAACTAAATTCTTTCTTGGCAATTTCCACATAGCTACCTTGCTGTTTGCGTTTCCTTTCGTCGGCAGATTTGTTGGCTTTTTTACAACAGTGGCCAACGTTTTTCTTGTTTAATTACGTAATAATACAGTGGATTCCAGACCCCGGTCTTTTTATGGGACTTTGTTTTGGACTTTTTTGTCGGCGTTTTTCCAGATTGAAGTTTTGTCCGTCAACGTTTTTGTTTTCGTTTTTGACATTGTTCCTTCTAATTTTGTTTCTTTGATCTCTCCAGAATCAAGATGGAGAGAATAGTTTTTGATGAAATTGTTAGTGACTTCCAAAATTCGGATACCAGAATGTTTAGTATTAGATTACAAATAGAGGAGACGGGAATGACTAGAATAAGTAGAAGAATCTTAAAGCAAAAATGTTCCACACTATAATTTCCTACCACGCAATACACCACATATGCAAAGCAGAAGCGCCAAAAAAGAAAGCCCAAAAAGAAGACGCTCGAAAATACGAAAATGCGAAACAAAAAGTGGGAACCGTACAGCGAAAAACACTAGGTCTCGTTCACACTATAGACGCTACAGTTTCGGGTGTGGGTTAATCTGCCGGTGGCCGCCTCGGGAATTAGTATTCTTCTAGCGTTCCCACGCGGAAAAAGTTGGACTTAAAAATTTGAAGTTGCATATTTTCCTGAAGGTAAAACTGAATGCTGGCGGTATGAAGATATCGTGAATGTGGAAGATTTTAATGCAAATAAAATGTGGGGGTTGGATTACTGATGTAGAATTTGTGATGTTAAGTCAATGGATGGAATTTGAATTCAGTTACAGTTGTATCTAAAAAAAAAAAAATTTTCATTGCCCATGCATCGGGAAATTCATACCACAATCGGTGCCATAATGGTACGCTAGTGCTAAAACTATCAATCGCATAAGAAATGATTATAAACTGATTGCATCAAGAATCATTAAAATAACATATCCGTTCAAAACCAGTAAAACTTGGCTTGAACAAGGTAAACCTACCTACTAAAGATTTAACATAAGAAAATATATGAATTTGTAAGCCGTTGTCAAAGTATAAGACTATACTTGATTTATCCACAATGTATTCTCTCATCAAGAAACTAGCCAAAATAGTTAATAATTCAGCTGAATATAATTTCATATAACATGTAGTTATATTGTTTATTATTTAATAAAGTGGAAATCCCACAAGTTTACGGCTTCATCGCAGTTCGGAACTTACTTAGCCAAATGGCTAGAGTTGGTTCGCTCAACAATTTACATTCGTTTCATGATACGAAACAACTTTCCAGTAGGTACTATTGTTCGCTGAAATGGACACGCCTATTATATTTACGATACAGAGTAGGTAAAAGTTAATATTTGTGATATAATTGAGATGTTATTATGTCACTAACATACTGACTTTACATTGTAGTATACGCTTTGCTTACAGATATATATGTAACTAGCTGTTGCCCGCGATTTTGCCTGCGACTCAGGACGAAAAGTAGCCTATGTCCTTTCCCAGGTCATGGTCTACCTATGTGCCAAATTTCATCCAAATCCGAAATAAAGCAATTATCATTATTATAATAATTTGGGACAACATTTTCCTATACACAGATACCGAAAAACTCAAATTCAAAACTCATTCTGATGCAAGTTTTACATTTTCAAATATTATGTTCAATGTATGTAGAAGAGCCGGCATGGAACTCGATAGACTGCGCTCACAAGCCTCTATGCCACAACGCGATTGTTATGTAAATTTTCTTCACAACAATCTCTGTAGGTGTTATTAGATGGCGAAATAGTAAATTTTTATTGTCTGATTATAGGTAATCTATACTATATACTACCCTTGTTTTTTGTTAGAACGTGCTAATTTGAAATCATCGGATTTGAATTTTTTTTTTTTTGCATTTCATGGCCCAAATGTTGGGGAAGGTGTAAGCTATTTAACATCACACTAAGATCCTTAGAAGCCGAGCAAAAGATGTAAAGCGCAGGTAGGCGACGCGATGCGACGCGGAGGGTTGGGGACTGAGGCAGTTTTATTAAAATGCAATGTAGCTGTTATTTTAGTATGTTGTGTATCTTAAAACTTCCACACTAACAAGAACGAGCAGAAGCTAGTTAGTGATCATTCTGGTATACTGGACTCTAGGTAAAACAATCAAATACTATTTTCGTCTCCTCATTTCAAAATGTATGTCGCAGTTTCTCTCCGCACATTGTAAACACTAAGCATTTCTCTCAACGCCGTGACGGAAGCATAAAATGCCATATCATGGTTGGCGGAACTGATCGTATTCTTGCTTATAAACGCAGGATTCTGGCAGGAGGCCAGCAAAAAGCTAGATTGAATAAGAAGTCCAAATAGCATCCAGTAAAAATATGAAAAGTACGACTAGTAACGTCAAACATAACAATAATTTCAAATTATTCACGTAATTTCCGAGGGGTTAATTTTCTTTCTAATTAAATGCATTAATTAAAAAGCACATTTCTTAGTCTGGTAACACACGCACTATTTTTTGCAGTGGCAATCAATAACGCTGCGATATGATCACTGGCTACTGAATTGCATTTGCGTCGCGATACAAGAAAGTAAAAGAAAAAAGAAACGCGAGTGCGTGAGCCTTATCGCGTGCGTGGCACTTTTGTATAGTCGTGCAGTTACTGCTACTTACAATTAGTATAAGCTGTTGATTTTTTTCCTCACAAAAGTTTATGCAGGAACTTGAACCCTTTTTTTCTTGTGGACAAGGGTGTTTTAAACGTAACGCATGGCCGAGTGAAAGTTGAGTAGAAAAAAATAAACGAATAAACAACGGGTAAGTATGTAGATACCAGAATGACATTCAAAGTAAAAGATGCAGCAAAAAATACTATTTATGTAGTTTAAAATGAAAATGAACGCTTTCAACAGTACATTGTACAATAACGCAAAACAAATGATAAAAATGTAAAATGAAATAAACCGCCATGTTGCCACCCATAATCTACAAGCCATTCTAAACAGCTGACACCCTTCAAACCAAAAAACAAGTTCCATTTACCCTCAAAATAATACTCAACCTTGAACCCATAGATTTATCGTCAAAGGTACAGCGTTCGCGCTCCAAAACATTATTGGTAATATAAATAAAAATAACAAATGTTATGCCGTGACTGTACCAATTTGTTCTGATAATATTCGGCGTTCAGCCGAGCCGTGATACAATCAGCGTTTGGGCAACAAAAGGCTCGGTTGGATTGATGGCGGTGTAGCAAGCAATACTAGTATTGATACTAAGTAACGAAGAAAGAAAAATCGGTTTATTTAGGATGAAACACGCACAGACCAGATAAGCATGGCACAAAACAGTGAAGGCCTATAATCACCGTGGGTGAAACAAGGATGCCGATGATGAAGATTGTAAAAAAAAAGTCTTCATAAAGTTCCGGCCCAAGCCAATATTTAATGAATTGATAGAATCATTGACGTGGCGTAGTAAAAGCTTCATATCTTCATCTAGTCATACGCATAGATGAAAATTAGATTGTAAACATTCACAAATTAATATATAAAGAAAGAAAATTCTTTTACTTGCGGCAAATATGACGCCACAAAAAAAAAAAAACAAAAAAAAATATAATAACAATTTGGGAGAAAACATGCGTCACATCTACAGTCTGCGTCGTCAATTGCAACTAACTACATAGTGAGTAGGATTAAACTGTATTAAGACAGTTTGACTTCCGAAAATGCAAACTTCAAATGCGCTATGAAGTAGCAATCTGATGATAAGGTCCATGAAGCACGATGTAATAAGCATTGTATTGAAACAAATACAAAACCGCCGTTTTATTACGAAAGTCATAATGGTACTAAAACGCCCGAATTATTGACTCTGCATCCACCAAACAAAGCTAAGCATCCAGGTTGTTCTAACACAGCTTTTAGTGTCCACAATAAAGGCATCGACATCAGTACTTATATCTTACAAGTACACAGAAAACGAAGAAAGCCAACAGCCATTATACCTACAATTTATCGGAACCCATTCCCGCTTGCAATAAACCGCTATCATTAGGACCATGCGCATTGTCAAAATTTTGCCAACTCTAATCGCTAGTCGTATTGCTTATCGGCCGAACTTCTTGCTGTTTATGTGCTATGCATTTTCTAATATGAAATTGGGAACGGAACCGTTTTCATACGATAGGAGGGTAATTTAAAATTATTTAGACTTTAGACTCTTATTGAGAGTAGCCTTTATGAAGATTGCTTTTGGTTTCGAAATTCGGTTGTTTTGTTTTACGAAACATTTTTATAGTTCTTTTGACTGCCAAGTTATTTAATCTTATTGGTGCATATTAGATCTCCGGAAGTCATGCAAAAATAGATTATTCAAAGTCACAGTCAAATAATTTATTTGAAATAGGCACATAAAAGGCACTTTTGGACGCCAAAATTCACAAAAAAAATTAATGGATTCTAAAAAATAGACTTGATTCTATTATTGTATCTCATTATTCAAGGCTGAGGTACCTTGATAAGTATACTAATCTCAGAATTAAGAAGCGGTCAAATGCAAGTCGGGCTCGCACACGAAGGGTTCCGTACCAACGTGGAATATTCAGCATTATTTTTTTTACCCCTTTAATATTTAACGGTAGATAATTTAGTATTTGTTGTTACAACTGCCATAGTAGCACACACATTTCAAGTGTCCACCTTTTACAGTTCAACAAAAGATACAGCCCTGTGACAGACGGACGGACAGCAGAGCCTTAGTCATAGTGTCCCGTAAGCACCCTTTGTGTATGAAACCCTCAAAACGCAAGCATAATATCACTGTTGTCTGTAATAGCCTATCTGTAACTACAAATCGAATATTGATAGAAACAGCTCAGTCTATTCTTGGCCTGTGATGACGACGAACCAAGACCAGCCCATGAATTTATCAGTCCCAGAGAACCTAATGTCGTGTAGAGTGAAAATGACAACCATTAATGAAAGGGTATTTTGATAGAGGCTCTGCTTCGTAAATATGTAACCAACAAGAATTTCAAAGCATTTATAAAAAGAACGATATCATTTTGAAAGCATTTTTACGAGTATATTATCATATTTACATAAATAATTAATTCCCTTAATTTATTATAACGAACACACGCTTCCCTGTGTTTTTTATTCTAGCGTATGATATTCGTGGGTTGCAGATGAAAATCAGCGTCAGGTGGTACACCTTGTATTGTCATCCATATCCATACTAATACTAATATTATAAATTCGACAGTAACTCTGTCTGTCCGTCTGTATGTTACCTTTTCACGCCTAAACCACTGAACGGATTTCGATAAAATTTGGCAGAGAGATAAATTGCATCCCGAGGAAGGACATTGGATAGTTTTTATCGACATACCTCACGGGCGAAGCCGCGGGCGGAAGCTAGTCTGACATAATGCTGAGCTGAGGCCCTTTTGGCATTATAATCTTTGTTTTCTGTTTTTTTTTTAAGAGATAACTTTTATTTTTTGCTGTAATGCCATTAAATGCATTTCTTTCTAAGTTACTAACGAGATTTCTGACTAAGTTGCAGAAGGCATGGTGTTGAATAGATTTTAGTATATCAATAAAATATTATAAAAAGTGGGTCATGGGTGCGATTCCCTGGTTGGGCAAACTGTTATTGGGTTTTTCCATCAGGAATTTCTCACCAGCCCGGAGTCTGGATGTGTGCCTGGCTAACGGCATCAGGCTCGCCCCCTGTTACTTAGGACTTATGTTTAAGTCTGGCAAAATGTAGGTGTTATATAGGTACACCTCTGCCTTACTCTTCAAGGATTACAGGCTTGATTTTATGATATATTATAAAATTGTACTTTTTACTGGACATGAAGCTACCCAAAACTGTAAAATTTTTCCAATCAACTTTGAACCTTATGTTTTAGCGATAAAGTTGAAAACCTATTAAAGAAATTTGGCATATTGTAGTAGCTTGATGTGCTGGCGTCTGTACATAACCTATACGATACCTACACTACATAATTATATGCAATGGGCACCTGCGCCTGTGTCTGCGCACACACTTGTGCACTATAATATATCCAGTTAGACTCCGTTGAGATTGACTGTCATAGTTGAAATTCGGTCTGGAAACTATGTATTTATGCAATGAATCAAAATTCAGTTAATTTTGATTCAATCCAATATCAGTCGCAACCGTAACGTAACCGTTTTCATCAGTAGCGTTGCCTTAGTACTCAGTGTTATGTCAAAATAAATAAACTAAATAATTTCTCAAAAACACATTCACAGAATAATTTAAACATATTTTTCTTAACGTAATGTGAAATGTGTCAACGAGAAAGCTCAACGTCTTGTAAACGGCTCACTCCAATTATCATGGCGTGTCGTAAGGGAGTGAAGAAAGACCGCTATATAAAGCTGGCGCAGATATACGACTTCTAATGTTTTTAAATTCAACATCACGTCTAATCGACCGGACTGATTTCTTTGAAAAAAATAAATGTTATACTAGACCATTTGCTTCGTAATTTGATATGTGAATATTTGCAATTATATTTTTTTAACATAGTGTAATTAATTTGTAAAATAATGTCTACCGCGGACATAAAAACGATAATCACGCAAACACTATCGGGTGTATTTTCATAAAACTTTCACCATATAAACGACAATTTAATTCCCCGAATTTTAGTATACGGCTTTTATTTGTTTGGTGTTTGATAAATCAACAATAGATGATTGTTTCATATTTTGCAATAAATTACCAGCGTTGTGTCATCGCGCATCTCTTTCTTTTCTATGCAGTCCGATAGTGACCGCGCTTTAGGTCATGTAGTCGCCTTAATATGGCAACATTATTATTTGAAATCTGGGGGACTGGGCAACACTTCTGTGTTGGGGTTGCAGTAAATCAACGACGATCTGCGATAGACTGTCCTATTTCCTACCTAAATTTTTTGTCTATGTAATATAATTTAGTGTGGTTTCAATGTAGCCCCAATTTCTTACTCTTTTGCAAATTGCAGCGCTGTTTTACGCTGTATGTTGATCAAAATTCATCAGATCAAGTTTAATGTATGCGATGTGGCTGTGCTTTTTAAAATAATAAATAAATAAAAATTGAAATAAGAATATTTTGTAAATATAATTACGAGAATTGATGACAAGCAATTTTGAATATCGCAGACAGCGTCGACGAATCCCTTTAATGTTTTTTTTTTTCAGAAAGATGCGACTCGTTCTTGTAAGAAAAAAAAAATATCCGTGTTACTGGCCAGTGCATCTCTATAATTTTAATAGTAAACCATTTTGTAATGTTGCCTACATTAAACTATCCATTAGTGTCCATGTACAAAGTAGTAATGATTGTAATTCATTGGTATAAAAGCCACTATTAGCCTAGAATACGAAAGATAATAAATAAATAATAATAAATAATATCCTTGGACATTTCACACAACGCCATATAGTCCCAAGATAAGCAAAGATTAATTGAGGTACTTAAAGATACTTAGGTCTCGATCATTACACAAAAAGCAAATAAAAAAGAAACCATTTTCACGTGTCTATTATTCGTGTCTATTATTTCCGAAAGCTTTGGCAGTGTTGTGTTTTCTATGTATTACAAATACCTACGCCTCCCACAATATTGACCGATGACCTGGAGAAGGCCGCAGGAACCTGTTGGATGCGAGAAGCACAGAACCGGTCGAAGTGGAGGTGCTTGGGGGAGGCCTATGTCCAGCAGTGGACATGATGATGATAACAAATACCTTCTGTTAACCGATAACAATATTTAATTGCATAATCACAATCAGCCTATAATTTTCCCACTGCACAGATATAGGTACACCTAGATAACGCAAGAGCAACTACTTCGCGTGCCAAAAGTCGCACCAGAATACGTACAAAAATCGTAAGTCGCCACTTTCGCACTCAGTCCTGTGTACTGCTGGCTGGGTGAGCGTGAGCGCTGGCGCTGGGCCCCGGGGATAGGGCGAGACGGGTGCCGCACGCGGCAGCGTCTTTAGATCGATTTGACTTTCCCATCAATAAATAATGCTTGTGACGTAATAGTAGATAGTCAAAAAATGGCACGCTTGGTTTTCGTACAGATCGTGATACTTGCGTTATCTAGATCTATCTATATCTGTGGCTAGGACATAGAACTCTCGGTCAGAGAAAGTGGGCCGTAATTCTACCACGCGTGTCTTCGAATTTATGGTTCTAGAACATGCCGGTTTCCTCACGAACATTTCCTTCACCGTTTTGAGAGCAGTGGTGATGAAATACTTTACACAAAGGCTGAAACAACTACATACAACATACAACTCTTTAGTTGCGGCCGTTACCACTGGGCCACCATATATAATTTAGTATTTATAAACTACTAGCAGCACCCCGCGGTTTCACCCTCATTAGTTTCGATCCCGTGGGAATATCCTTTGTGTTAATCCAGGTTATAAACTATCTGTGTACCAAATTTCATCCGAATCCGTTAAGCAGTTATTGCGTGATTGAGTGACAAACATCCAAATATCTTCACAAACTTTCACATTTATAAATATTATAAGTAGGATTTTAGTATCCATCTTAAAACAAGTCACATTTCTCTTATCTTATCTTTCCTACAATTTACTTCTCCAACTACGAAAATTAAATCTCTAATGTTCTATTTGTCGTCCATTCCCAAACAATTCCGGGAAAATTACCGCATTCCCTCGTAATTGCCGTTGGTCGGCTGATTAATGCCTGAACAATCTAATCTATAATTTAATTCAAATTATTATCGAATCCCCTAAAACCCGGGTTCAAAAGTGCGAATCCCGCATATTTATGCCCTCAATTACGACCGCCAACTTCGGAGGCATTCCTCGGACAAGAATTATACAGGGATTACGTCCGGGACTCATAACAGTCCCGGGATATCCCGGGGTATCCCGTTAAATAGGTATAATGTGCACTGGCCGGATTAAGAATGGCGGATCATATTATCCTTAATTGTACTTTTAAGTACAAGTTTATGGGTGAGATTATACCTTTATATGGTGTTTGGTGTTACTAATTTTATTTTGGGCTTAAGTAAGATATTCAGTAATTGGATTCATAAAATGACTCGATTTAATTACTTTGAAATGGAAGAGTTGCCAAATGTAGTAGAAACTTGAAAGTAGATAGCGTTTAGATTATATAGATAGTCGGTAACTACTTCTTATCAGACGCAATGTATGAATTTTATTTACAAAAAAAATGATAAAAACCTTGGCTTTATTTACATTTTTATTCAAATTCATTGCGACTTAAGAAGAAACGCAGAAGCCTTTACATCAACGCTTCCAGAAAATTACATAATTTGTTTTGGCTATTAACATCGCTGCAAGCATTCTGTTGGCAGCAAGTAGGTTGAAATTCTAGTAGCAATGTATTTCACAATTTTGTGGAGAGGGTTAATCAACCAATCAAAAGTTTATAAGCCCGCATGCTGGTATATCATAGATTCATTATTATAGTACCAAAAGTTTTTAAATATAATATTACACTTTAACATTATGTCACTCTACCAAAATTTATTACATAGCATTATCGAAAATAACCCAGAAATCACTAAACTCCTTCCGATCAATTGGGTGTCAGCAAAAAACAAATTCGAATTCCCCAGTAAACTGCCATTAGAGTAAGACATAACGGCAAAAACCAGAGGTAGTAACATCAGCAGAAAAGGGGCAGTTAAAACAAAAAGTAGGTAGACAATAAAACCACCCCCTGTAGAGTAACATATATGATCACTGTCTACTAAGTTCCCAGTCGCGCTGAATTCGCACTGTGTACAACTGGCCTAATGGTACCACGTGAATCAATAACTGCTGACCGGCTCATTACTGACCCTGCTTTCAATCAACACCACACATTCAATTCCAAACCTTATTGTATCGTTCCATGGTTTTATTTAGACCGTCTCGCTCTCAGTACTAAGGCTTTTATTATCGATAGTTCTAATAAAAGTGTCAAAACTGCTATGTCCGCGCAAACGAATACACAGTGAACGTTTTTATTGACTATTACTAATAAAATAAAGGAGAAATGGGAGTTTCCGTGATGATATCGCAATGATACTTAGAGGTCGCTGTTAGGACAGACATTAAGGAGTAACAAATAATTTAAGTTGTGTTTTGGGATGGGGAGAGGAGACGTAAACTGTGCTTATCACTGTTGTAAGTTTTAAAGGGTTTTGTTTGAAAAATTATTATGATTATAGGACATAAAATTACTTCTTGGTTACTGATTGTTACAGTTCAGTTTTGGTCTTTTGTATGTCTGTCACGACAACAAAAAAAAGTCATTTTCTGAATTAATTATAGCACCTAAGATAATTATCACTCATTTTACAATGTTTACTTGATAATTTATTTTCATTCAAGCATCATGCACTTGCACGTGTAATTTCTTGGCACTGTTTAAGACTCATTTTACATGGAGAGCAACTAAATCAATCCTCACGCTAAATCTCTTTTAGATTAAGCAGAATTATATTATATAACTCAACTTTATAACATGGCTGCTGCCCCTAAAATTCAGAACATCTTTAAGATCATTATAATTATACAAAATAACGCTGATGCTGGAATTAGTCACATTTTATTGTTTCGTTAAAACATTAGCAAGCAATCACCATTATACGTATTTTTCTATTCCGTGTACATAAATGGTTAAATCTAAACAATCTATCAAATAAATAAAATTGGAGTGTACGTTTGTAATTTCGCAATTTAAAGCTTTATGTATACTTAATGTATATGAAAGTATATAACTACAGTACTTATAACAAAATAAAAATCTAAAATCTTTGTCTGTCTATATGTTCCGGCAAATCTCCGAAACATCGGGACTGATTTTGACGAAGATTAAATTTTTGAAAAAGGAATGAGGTTCCACGCAAAAAATAAAAGCCATGATATTTGCGAACGACGTCGCGGGGACAGCTAATGAATAAATAAAACTTAAATAAATCTTTAAGTAATATTTTATCATTTTATATTTTAATACAACCATCATTTTAAAATACCATTTGAAATTACCATGGCATTATTATTCGCATAGTAATATCTCAAAGAATGATCTAAATCTTCATTTTGATAATGCTATAAAAAGTTATCGCCTATTACAGGAAAATTGCGTTAAAAATAAAATACAAAAAAAATGGTCTAGAAAAATATCAATCTGAAATTGTTCTAGTTCAATATTTTCAGTTTCAGTTCAATTTCCTTATTGCCAAAAATAAAGTCTATCCGATTGTCATTACAATAATTTATAGAAACTGATCACGTGATATCTATACATTAAAATCTACAATAATTACACAATTTATTTTTGCCATTTCTAGTTTAATATCTAGTTACTTTGTGTGCCAAATTTATTGAATTTACTATTGCGTTAATGAAAACGTGGCCAGATTGCGGACTTCCGATTCCTGAAAGCTGTGACCGTAAATTCGGTTTAGCTTCTGCATTTTTTCTATTTTCTAAGATTGACTTTTCTTCTGAATCGATTGGGATAGTAAAAACTTTGTCACAAACGATTTTTGATACTTTTACCGATTACGCAGCATTTACTGTCAACATCAAGTTGTCTTGTAGATCATTATAATTTGCGAACATTACATAACATAACAGACATAATTAGCCTATAATGTTCCCACTGCTGGGACACAGGCCTCCTCTCTGTTAGAGGGAGTGGGCAGTAATCCACCACGCGGGCCCAGTGCGGGTTGGTAGATGTAACATGTCTTCGAATTTTTGGTTCTAGGACATGCCGGTTTCCTCACGATGTTTTCCTTCACCGTTTTGAGAGCAATGGTTATGAAATAATTTACACAAAGTAAAGCGCCGGTCTGGGCTGAAACCTACAACTCTTAAGTTGCGGCCGTTACCACTGGGCCACCACTGCTCTATATATGTAATTTAGTATTTATAAACTACTAGCAGCACCCCGCGGTTTCACCCTCATTAGTTTCGATCCCGTGGGAATGTCCTTTGTGTTAATCCAGGTTATAAACTATCTGTGTACCAAATTTCATCCGAATCCGTTAAGCAGTTATTGCGTGATTGAGTAACAAACATCCAAATATCTTCACAAACTTTCACATTTATAAATATTATAAGTAGGATTTTAGTATCCATCTTAAAACAAGTCACATTTCTCATATCTTATCTTTCGAACCGACGACCTACAACTCGTAAGTCGCGAACATTATCGTACCAAAATATAAGATAAATTACGTAAACCAAAACAGCTGTTCCAACATGATCAACTCTCCCCAGATTGAAGAGGGACCAACCATTGAGAGTAATTAAAACAGAAAAATAGCGAGGGCCGTGTAAATTTAAAATTTCCCTCCTTTCATTAATCATCTTGAGGCCGAAAGCCGACAAAGCCTGGGCCGGTGCCGACAACGTATAACAAACGGGACGGCAGGCCTTCAGAGCCTGCCGTCCCCCTCTGGCGCAGTACGAAGAAAGGAAGCGGGTCCTCATATTTCAACGTTGATGCCCGTGTAAAAGACACGGACCGTATTTTATAAACAAAAGTTTTGGGTGCTGGCTATTGCCAGATTTTTTAGAACAGTGGTGATTGGATGATATTGTAGAAATTTTCATCACCCGTGTTTTGCGTTCAAAGTAATACTAAGTCACGTAATATCATTCTTGATTTTAGTTACGGTATTACTTGCTTCTGATTAACCATTTCAATCATGAACGCCATTATTATGTTATAAACACACACTAAAACATTTTCCCTATGCATGAAATGGGTTATATTATAGGAATATAATATAACCCATTTTATGCTCTCGTCAAATAAAGCTTTGGCAATTTTTAACCCGTTCTCTGTCCCATACACCAAATATGGATCAAGTTGATTAGGTATAGTGGTGGTGGTAGATATATTAGGTAAAGTGTTAATGAACTATAATTGTCCATTACCCAAAACTAGCAGCAATTTTCAGAAACACAGATCATTTTAAGAATAAAAAGTAAGCTTTGAACAAAGTAAATTATAAAGCACTTAAGTCCTCTCATTGCTTGCTCGCGAGCAGAAATGAGCAACGGTGGTACACTCATTAATAATTTTAAAAGGAAAAGCGGCTATGAAATAAAATAACAATATTATTAAAAGGTCCGTCAGTCTGTGTTTTATGAATGGTCGTTTCCGTTACAGCGCAGCAGATTTTTGTTTTTATATGAAATTTTAATGAAAAACTGTATACCTACTGACATGGATAGTGGCGTCAATTTATTTCCATGTAGATGTGGATTTTAAAAGGAAATAGCGTATTGGAGCAATTTATATTATCAATGCCGACTGATTAAATACTTCCATTCAGCTTTATGGAATGAAAGCGCATAGCGAAATGCGGATTTTTAAACGGAGGATTTGGTGAAGAGTTAATATGTTGGTGGAATGTGTACCTACAATTTTGAATGAAATGTCTGCACGTCCAAATAATTACAGCAAAGAACGCGACGTTGTCTGATCACAGACAACAACAATTTTCAATGAACATTTAATTTCCTGCTCATAATAGCAAAAGCGCTTGATGATGAATCGGCAAATATAAATCCAACAAACTGGAAACAACCAATCACCGCCTTACAGCATAAAAATACACCAGTACCTATGTAAAGCTTCATTCAAACACTACGAAAAATATAGTTTTTGAATGGAAGTCAGCAGATTTCCCATGCGGGGAGACGCGAAACAAAATCTGGCGTAAGTTTTATTCTCCTTGACAGAAACTTACCAGTGGAGCCTTTTTAGTTGAACGACGAAACAGAATTCAGTGCGCAAAGCGGAATTTCTAGTAATATCTTCAAAAGTTAACGTTTCGCTCGCAGCTTGAGGTACTGGCCCGAACTCAGGCGAAAAGTTAGTCAGAAATAAAACAAAAAAAAAAGTCGGAATATGAACAAAAAATTTTAATGGCAAAGGAATAAAAAACAAAAGAGGTTGTTTTCTACTTGCATAATAAGGAATCGAGCATAAGTCAAATGATTCCCTAGATAACTATTGTGAAAGTAAACTTAGATAGCTATTGTGAAAGTACTAAAGTGTGTACTAATAATAGGGTTTTGTGTCATCAATACTTATTAACTGACTTCTTACTAAAGTCACTTTAAAACCTAAGTACACCTACGTCTTTAGAGAAAAATAAAGATAAAAATCCACGATCAAGAAACATACTCAGATATTCTTAAAAACTCAAGTAGGGGAAATGGTTTATTTAATGGTGCACTCAGGCGATGGACTACTAAGTAGCCTGCTTACTAGCCCACTTAAGCCCAACGCTTATGCTTAAGTAGTTCAAACCTTGAGCATTTGCAAAAATGCTCAGGCCCCCTGTGTTTTCATGGATCATGTAATCGTAAGAAACTTCTTTCAAATTTTTTAGGGAATTTTTATGGGAAAACGGGAATGTTCTTTGTTCTTATGTTGAATATCTACTTAATTGAAAAAATACCTTTCAAAAACTTGCTTAAAATACTACTTCGCCCTTCAAAACAATCTGAGTAGCTGGCAGCGTTTCCTATACACGGCAGCTAAAGTTCTCTATTAAAAGAACACTAGACAGTTTTAATTATGCAAAATCATCGATGTACGCTCAGCTATTCGGGTCAGCCGGTGCGGAGGCTGGCAGTTTTAAAAATGAAACAATGGACGGGAAATGAAGACCAGCCATGGTACGTATGTTGGAATGAAATAGTATTGTTAAGGGTGCTCCAGACGGAAGTGTACGGCGGCCGCGTGTTGCACTTTTGTATCGGTTTAGAAAAGCGTTTGAATCGTGCGATGCATGGAAATGGGTTTTATATTTCAAAATGGATTTACTGAAATATAGTCAGAATTGTGTATTGAGTATTTTATGCTATAATGAACAGTCAATTCCAATAACTGCCTGAGAGCTGGGTGGACGATTTTTATTACTTTTGTGGGAACTAGTGCGTTATAACGAATTGACGTATCTTTTAATTGAGTTTTTACGAGTATGAGTTGGAGGAAAAAGGTTGCAGTATTTATATTTACTCTTTATTGATGACATTATAATTAACTATGTAATATTCATCTTCATTATTTTACAAAATAATCTTACAGTTATAAAAACAGGCCTGCGCAAAATGTCCTATAACACACCAGCTCAACCATCTAGAAACTTATCTCGTCTATGACATTAAAGCCTCCATCTTGGATCAATGCGCGGATATTCCCAAATCGCTATCGGCTCATCTGCGGGTACCCTTATAGGCTCGTTCTACGTTTATTACACACGTTTTCGCTGACCTAACCACCTCGATGAGCGACGAGCAGTCCTTTTCACTTGAAGGCTGAGTACAGACTAATAAAACTATGTAGACGGGGGTCTAAAGTTTACATGAATGATTTTATTATCTAGGCGTTTTTGCTAAGTAGTTAAGGACAACATCATTGATCCTCAGACCAAATAAAAAACTAAGACAGAGGGCTGTCAACAGTAAAGTGAAGCCGGTTTCGTAAATATGTGTGCACTTAGTGAGACGTAGTTTGATTGTAAATAGCTGTAAATGTGTGCGTGTGGGCGTGTATGCACAGAGCGGAGACGTAATTTTGGCATGCCTCACTGCATCGTTCTCAGCGCTCTGTCTTGGTTTTGTATTTGGTCTGAGGATTGATCAATCTTGATCTTCTATCAAAACTACATGGATGACCATTAGCATCATCTGCAAAGTGTCTCATTAGCAATAATTAAAAATTTCTGCCAAATCTTCCGTCATCCTGTAACGGTTTAAATCATGTCACTTTACATTTAGTTACTACGAAATTCATGTCATTAACAAGTACAGTCAATTTGTCATTACTTATGCAATTTACACAAACATAGATGACGACAACATCAGCACATGTTGCCGTATCATTCTCAACTTAATTATCATATTCATACAGACAATATATGTAATTCATCATTTCGTAATCATAATCAGCCCCCTGAGTAGGTACAATTAAAAAAAAGCTAACCTATAAAAGAACCAGTGTGGAACTAAAAGGCGTATTATTAAATGTCTTTGTCTAATTAATGGTTTTTTTTTGTTGTGCAAATTGTGGTCCAATTTTATGGGGAAACTAGTTTTATTTACAGCGATCGGGATTTTGGATGGATGATTGGGATAAAGGTTTTTTGAATCTGAAAACATTTTGATCCACTGTACTGGCTTAGCTTTAAAATAATATATTTAGAAAATAATCAGGCCCGTGGGCCCGTGGCTAAATATTAACAGCCGCACAGGTCGATCGGTCAGGTTAAGCTACGCTTGCCGCGGTTCGTCTGTGGATGGGTGACCATCTTTACATACCGAGACCCCTCCGTGCCTCGGAAAGCACGTTAAGCCGTTGGTCCCGGCTGTCATTCGTGGATCTTTGACAGTCGTTACGGGTAGTCAGAAGCCCGAAAGTCTGACAACCAGTCTTACCAAGGGGTATCGTATTTCCCAGTAACTGGGTTGTGGAGGTCAGATAGGCAGTCACTCCATGTAAAATACTGGTATTCAGCTGCATCCGGTTAGACTGGAAGCCGACCCCAACATAGTTGGGAAAAGGCTAGGCAGATGATGATTTAGAAAATAATCACAAAATAACTTTCGCGTTTTTTACATAGCTACTCGTATATTGATTGTGTCAATGTTTTTATTAACTAACAAAAAAACATCTAAAACTTTGGATAGAATAAAATGTATTAAAAAATTATGTACAGACAAATTGTACACAAAATTGTAAATTCACTTCATTAAAATCCATCAGAAAGAGTTTTTTTTTACAGAATACTGAAAAAACAACAAATTCAGTTCGGAAGTACCTACTAAGAAAATAATAAAGCCCTTAATGGAATGCAAATTAGATAAGCGAAGTTAATCCGTTGGCTACTAATTCCGACGACATAAATACAAATGCATGCTATACATTGCGTTGTACAAACGACTTGCCTATTTGTCGTTTGGTTTTTATCACGACATGTAAATTTTTTTTATGATACGAGCCATCTACAAGAATGCCATGATATTAATAATGTGATGAAGGATGTGATTTTCGCGCTCTCTCTCATATCAATAGAGTTTTCTTGAATTCATTTTCTGCCTAGCCTTTTCTCAACTATGTTGGGGTTGGCTTCCAGTCTAACCGGATGCAGTTGAATACCAAGGAGCGTCTGCCTATCTGAACTCTACAACCCAGTTACGTAACTTGTATTTATTTACAAGTATAAGCTTTGAGGCACTATAAGATTAACATGAAACAACATTTTTTTGAGAAAAAAAGCATTTAAAAAATTCAACTCAATTCATTAAATTACTTAAAATGGCAACTACACTACTAACCATCTTTCATTAAAACTGTTACCTGATTTAAACCAAGTTAAACCGAATCATTTGAAACCAAGTCACAATTAAGGGGGTTTTCTACGATAATAAAAGTCACAGACAATAAAGAAAATCTTAAATACCTACAAACCGCTTTAGGCACTTATAAAATAATGTCGAGCATATTTTTTTTAGGACACGCTTTAATTTAACCAAATAAACATGTCTATATTTATTTAGTTACATAAATTAAAATTCACACAAACATTTCTTTGTTAACTCGTTTTCATTTATCATAATTTTCTTTTTTCCCACGTGAAGTGAATTAATTCGCGTCACCATCTTCCTGCTACATATTTATGTAATGTGCTTGAACACATGCCCATTTTAGGTTTTGTTGGCAACAGAGAATTTTCATTTACATGAAAATTACTTGTACTATCTGTTTTATAATATATAACTAAGTATTCCTTTCATTGAGCGGTAATATTAGTGTATGTATTAACTGTTTACACTACGTACTAACTATACCTACAAACATATATAGTTTTGAATGTTTCAATTCAAATCTTCTACCTACTTTTTTTTAAACCTGTATTGTCCCACTGCTCGCCAAAGGTCTCTTCCATAGCTTTTCATTGTTCTTTGTGCGTTGTCTTCTCCGACCAATCTCCTGTAAACTCTTCTAGGATGTCACGCCAGCGTTACCTAGGCCTCCCTCGGCAACGACGCCCGTCTTCTTCGTATCTTCTCAAACAGTTGACCTCTGGCCTGTAGGCTGAGTAATTACTTGAAGTATCAGCAAGCGTAGTGATCAATGCTCATTGTAAGAGAAGATGAGTGTTTCTTGCAGCAGAAAAATAACAGACTGGTTTTCTATTTTGGGTATAGAAATGTGTTCGTTTTGGATAAAAATAATGATGTCATTATTATACTTTAGAGCAGAGTCGTATTTAGCATCCGTATAGGCCAACTGTAGACCAATTTAATTTACGTTTTGACTCTAGAAATCAGACAATCCATAAAATTACAATTCGAAAACATTACATAAAACGCAAACCCAAAAAAGAACCAGTGTGGAACTAAAAGGCGTGTATTAAAACGGTACCAGGCGGTCCCCAGATAAGATCCCCTACGTACTCCGAAGTTAATCATGAACCTTGGAGCCTATTTACATAATGTTTCCTTTATCCGCCAAGTTGGTCCCGGGATCGAAAAGTTTCACGAGACGCACCGCCAACGCTTTGTATGAAAATCTACGATACAAGTTACTGAGACGAATTAAAATATTGTACGCTGTTAATGAAGTTAGATATTTTGAAATTCTGAGGTTTTGGAATATTTCAAAAGGTTATTGTTGGGAGTTTATGGGTCGTTGCTGCTCGCTATTATTATAGGAGTTGTTATGTACGTGAAAGATTGGATTCCTCCCATGGGTTATGCATACGGTAACCTCATCTTTTTCGTGACAGAAATGTCAACGAAGAAATGATAGCGGTTGGATTATAATCATCTTGTGTGGAAGACAATAATGATAAATACACCTATATATGTATTCTTATTGGTTTTTTAATAAGTCAATGTCGTGATAAGTGAAGTTATCTTATAAATCAATGTTCATTATTATGCATAGAAGACCTTTATCAAATACCTGCATAGCATCACACATTGGAGGTGTTTTTAAACGACGTCATGACCTTTTCTCAATTAATTACAATAAACGAGTCATGCCACAGTGATTGCGTGTTGAATTTGAACCGCAAGCCCCACAAAGAGATGTTAGTCAACACAACACAATAGTGACGTGTTTATCTCCGTTAACTTTTACAACTCCAGCGAAATTATGCGCTGTGTGAAAAATGTGGGCTACACATTGCTAGTGCTTTGTAACCTACAAAAGCTTTATGTTTTTACGTTGAATGTTTTTATTGTGTTTACCTATTTTTTTTTTTTAAAGAATTCAAATGATAATGTACTCATGGTCGTTTACAGGTTAAAATTTGCGGAGACTAGATATAATTCCGTAACAGGCGTGAATAGGTTGATAAGTCGACTTACATATATATTTTTTTATTGAATAATAGGCATTAGGGTTGTTTTATTAATGCCTAAAAAAGTTATAACATTATTTATTATTATTAGCCTGTGATATCTGAGTGTAAAACCTGCAGAGCAAAGGCCTCCCTACTCTCTTTCCACTTCTCTGCTCAAAGCTGCTGAGGACCAGTTCTTGTTGAAGGAATCCAGCTCATCCCGCCATCTCCGTCTAGGTCTGCCACGATGTCGCTTGCCATTAAGATGGACCCATTGGGTCGTAAGTAAGAGTTATAACATATGAATTACATATTCTTTTTAGGAGGTACATCTGAAATCACCGTTTTGAGACCACTGGTAATAAAATAATTTACACAAAGTAAATTGTCTATTTTGGTTTGAACCAACGACTTATAGCTCGTAAGTCGCTAGCATTGGGCCACTACAGCTCTGCAATGTAGTGAGTATAACTCTAAAATCTGTTATTTGGTAATTGGTAACACTGTCACGGCATTGAGGTGAACGGTGAAGGAAATCATCGTGAGGAAACCGGCATATTCTAGAACCAAGAATTCGAAGCCATGTAACATCCGCCAACCCGCACTAGGCCCGCGTGGCGGCCCACTCTGTCTCACAGAAAGGAGGCCTGTGTCCCAGCAGTAGGAACATTATAGGCTGATTATGCTGCTGAAATAATATGTTCCAGTAATCTCAGACAATATGCAGGCTAATAAATTCACAACAAAAATGAAACGCATAATAATGTTCAATAAACGCCTGTAACACTACAACCAAAACAACGCCCGTTTATATCGAACATGACAAGTAACGCTATCGCAGAAAGGTACAGCTAAAATAAAAGCATGCAGCTAAAATAAAATGCAGCTGTCAATATGGCGACAATACCTATCTCCTATCTGTGTCGCTGAATATTTTGAGCTAAAGCACTATTTTTCAATAAAATATGTAATACGATTGCTTTGACCCGTTTGGGTTTAGTGGCGATGTTCTAGAAAGCTCTTTCTGAATCTATTATTTTATTTTACTTGCGTTGGAAAATGTATTCTTACTTATTGAATTTAAGAGCGTTTACGCCGTACGGTATTTCATACAAACTTTCAAGCAGGATACAAAGGTCTAAAAAGTTATTTAAGAACATTTTCGAAATGACTTATTTAAAAAGAGATAAATGGAAATCTCTATTTCCATGGAAACTTTAAAATCGGTCTAATTTGGTTGTAACACTATTTTTCGAAAATGTTCTTAAGTAACTTTTTAGACCTTTGTATCCTGCTTATACGCATAAAGGTTCACTAAAATCGGTTCATTGATTTCGAAAAACAAGGGCTTGAAAGTTTGTATGAAATGCCGTACGGCGTAAACGCTCATAACGTTAAGCTAGATTTTTGTTTATATTAACGTGGAATTGATCTTGCCTGGGGTACAAACGCATTTATTTAAGCGTAGTATAAATCAATATCTCTTACAATACCTGTGGGGTAATTGCGTAACACACTATCAGTAGCAATGGTTTTCATTTTGACAGTTGAACAACATTCATTGCGTTATTTACGTTGCTGAGCCGACAAATTTTTCGAACTTATGAACCAATGGATTAGCAATGTCCTTTAAAATGATTGAGATTAACAGTATGTTCCGCAATAAATTAGGGTGCTGGAATGCAATTTTAATAATATAAAAATTACAGTAAATTTTACATTTCATGTTCAGGTATACAGGTATCTAAGCAGGCAAAGAAACCACTAAGGGCAACCTAAACAGTATATGTCGAAGATAGCACACCAATATCCGTAAAATTATTCGAAAGGCACCGATCTCTAAGCAATTCAGCCTCACCTCCGAAGCAGTACCTACCATAAAAATAGTATGAGTTTACAAAATCGTTTCGTAAACAAAAGTTCTCCCATCGGACACAATAGCAGAGAACACGTGAAATGAGATGTCTCATAACACACGGATACGAGTCGGTGCGACGTCGTGCCCTGTGACGTCAGCGCGTTAGATGCTTCTGTCACGATTTGATTCACTTTTAGTTCAATGTGTCATATTAAAGATGAAGAGACAAATGTAGACAGTAAGAAAGGATATGTATAATGAGATATATTATATCATGACACCGAGATACCGGTGGTCGAGGGAGGCCAAGTGCCCTATGACGTCAGCGCGATAGACGCTTCTGTCAGGACTTGCTTCCCTTCTGTTTAAGTTTTGCGTCATTAAAAGCAGGCATGTAAAATAAAGTTATTTACAGTAGGTGTTAATATATAGCAGAAAATTTCTGAAATGAGATGTCTCATATAACACCGGAATACGAGCCGGTATGACGTCGTGCTCTGTGACGTCAGCGCATTAAATGAGTATGTGTGTTAAATTTTGTGCGTACGTATTAGGGCATAATATAATGTCCGTATAGACAATAAGAAAGAACAAGTGAAAAGATAACGCAAGCATCCGAGTCGGCACAGCGACGTGCTTAGTGACGTCATTGCATTTTTTTTTTTTTTTTTATGGATGGGAAATCATCCAATGACCCCTCCCGCTCTGGGTGGAGCGGAAGGGAGTGTCAGACTCTTACTGACTAAAACCCATCCGTGTTCCTTCCTTAGCCCTTTATGTTCCGGGGCAGCGGTAACCCTTTCGGACAATCCCGCTGCCCCGGCAGGCTTCGGCCCTAACGGGCCCCTCCGTGTCTGCTGACAGCTCTTTGAGGCGCGCGTGGAACACATACGCGCCGTCCGGCACGGGCCTGGTCCTGATCGGACGGCGAGCTACCCATTACTCGCCGTCCGCAGGCCCGCGCCTACGGTGGCCGGGAGTCGTCACGCGGCTCCCGACGCCCGGGGCGTCTACCGCGGCGGCTGGGACGGGCGGCCCTCTCGGCTCTCTCCCTCGCCCATCCCGCCACCTCCTTAGCTAGCATGACTGCTTCGCAGAAGGAGGTGACTGCCTCCCACTCCCTCTCGCCCCGGACCATGGCTTGGACCAGGGCCGGGCGCGAGAGGTCGCCGCCGCTGCCGATCGCCTCTACGAGGACACGGCGGTGCTCTGCCCAAGCGGGACAGACCTCCACCGTGTGCTCCACCGTGTCCTCTGGGCGATCCTTGCAGTGGTGACACCCGGGCGTTTCCTCCCGCCTGATGATGTGCAGGAACCTCCCGAAACATCCGTGTCCGGTGAGGACCTGCGTCAGGCGGTAGGTGAGGGCGCCGTGACGCCTCTCTAGCCACTCCTCAAAGAGGGGCCTTACCGCCGCTATCGCGGCGTGCCCTGCGCTGGGTTGCGACAGTCGCGCTTTCCATGCCGCCATGAGATCGCGCCGGAGGTCTGTCCGCTCCGCAGCAATTTGCCGCGGAAGCGGGTTTTCCCCCCGGCGTAGTGCCTCCGCGCGCCACTCATACAGGCGCGCGAGGACTATCGCCTCCAGATCCCATGGCGGCAGTCCGGCCAGGAGACGTCATTGCATTAGATGCATCTTTCACAACTCCCTACGAATATTTAATTAGTTTTGTGTTTATCAGTTCTGCGACTCAAAACGTTTTATCAAAGCTTTTTTTTATTGGTTTTATGTCATGCAATTTCTATTACCTGTAAATCTCTTCAAAACAAAAAGCCATTGATACTGCAGAAAAATAATCTTAAAATACAACCATCCAATCACAACAAAAATCACAACCAGATTAAAAAACAACCCACAAACACCAACCTCATGCCCTACCCTTCGACGTCCCTGCACATATAACAAACAAACACACACACACACGTTCTAATTATATTTACACGCTTGGTTCGCTCGGTTCGAATACCCAGACTATACCGGGTAGTCGACCCTTCGTGGGACACTGTGCTTGACAGATATTAAATTCGCATCCCGCGATGCCAACCGGCCACAATATATGGCTATATGTATTGTGACAGTGTTCATTGCGAATTCATTATGTTTGTTGATGTTAGATCATGACGTGTGACGTCACGAATGGTTTTTCGGATTTGTAAAACAATAGAATGTAGATCTATCGTCTATTTACTTAATAATAAATTCATTTATTTCAGGTAAATAACACCCATTGCCACGCGACATAAAATAATAGAAAACTAAAAAATAATATGAGTTCCGTTATTAGTTTTGACTCCAACTTCTAAAAGGGACTAACTCTTCGCAAATACAAGGCCTTAGTAATTCCTGTTTACTTTTTTATCAGCGGATTAATTACGTAACACAATAACAGTGTCAATTTCATTTTAACGGTTCAACAACATTCATTATTTACGTTGTTGAGCAGACAAATATATCGAAATGAAGCAATGGATTAACAATAACCTACAAAATCATTTAGATTGCGATGGAAAGTGTGTTACATAAAAAAGCTTTTAATAGAATGCAAGCCCTTAGGCGATTTTGTGAATATGGGCAGGAAATTTCGAAAAACACGTAGCTTTTTATAAATAAAATGAAGTATATTATTTGTTGACAGATATCAGAAGGCCAATTCCCGTATCAAAATCTAGTCGCAATCTCATCTCGGCGACAATCAATGTCAAAACCTTGTCAAACATGTAGGGAAATTAGAGGTATTTTAGACTGATTGAGACAGATCAGACGAGAATTGCCCCTCAGATCCGCATTCTGCGATGCCAACCGACCACAATATATGGCTTTATGTATTGTGATGTTGAAACAGCGTTTGATAATGTTAGATCATGGCGAGAGACGTCACAAATGTTTTCGATGTTTCCTTGTTTTGTTCGAAATTTAAACGAAATCGATGGAAAGTTTTAAGGTGGGTGTGGTGGACATAACAACTAAGTGAATTTGTTTCAACGTGTGAACTTTACATTTCATGTTACGTTTCATATTATGTGTACCCACCATTACTGATGCTTTTGTACCCCTCGAACAGAACCCAGTTACAAACTCTTTGCGAGGCTTGGTTTTAACTAATAAGAGCCTGAACATTTAGATATGGGAAAGCTAGAAAAACGTAAAAAATTACCAAAGTCCACGGGTTGGTTTTCTGAAATACCTGTGCTTTGCCCGATCTGCAAAATAAAGCCGAAAATGTAGTACCTAGTACTATCAGTTGTGAATATTTGAATGTGGTCAATTGGAATGTTTTAGAATATTGTTTGTGTTAGAATTCATAGAGCATAGGTTTTGTTTGAGGTCATGTTAGATGACGTCACGCCGCTGTGCTTTGTTGGTCTGTTTATTGGTTTTTGTTGTTTAGTTATTTTTCGTTGAAATTCTATAAAGATGAATGAACAGGTCACTCAGTTATTACTTATATATTTTTATTATTAACCTGAAGGATATGAATAGTAAATTGAATTTTTGTAACTTTTTTTTTAAAACAAAAGTAACTTTTTCTCTATCTGCGAACTATTATACCAAGGAGGTATGTACGTTGAATGAATTCAACTAAAACAATGAGAAAAAAAATGGTTTTCCTCACGGTTTATTGAATGGAAAATCCAGATGTCTCTTGGAATATTTTCTGTATGAAGGACGATCCAATGAAAACAGAAAAAAGTCACAGCAATACATTCATTATTACTCTTCGAAACACAATAAATAGATAATACAGCCATAGGTATGTACGCACTAACAATTCAATAATGTCGGCGGCAAATATCAGGTATTCTATATACGTTTCATCAGATACAATAAATACCAAGTCGTGCCGGAGTTAAACCGGGTGACACGGAACACGAGAAAGGCGAAACAAAAAGGAGTTAATAAAAAGTCTAACGGTATTATGGGTTTTATATGAACGGTATTCCTGTTAACCTTTCCAACTACGCTTGTAAAGAATGTGAGTTTACGTCAACAATGCTATAAGTACTTATAGATTCATCGTTAAAAAAAAAAACAAAGTACTTATAGATTGAGCTCATAACCTCTCGCTTGTCACGAATTGCGAATTTAAATATAGTGAAAGGATCTTTAACCTAAAAAGGTATTACTTGTGGTAAACTAACTAATTTTATTCCGTTTTTTCTCGGGGCCAGAGAAGTAACAGACTGGTATCCCAGAGAAGGAAAAAGGAAGAGAGGAAGACAATATCAAAAGATGAGAAGACCACTCGAAAACTACTGCGGAAGGAAACATGGAGGAGAAAAACTCTGGAAAAGCCTGCGGGAGGCCTATGCTAAAGGGCAAAGCAATCTGGAGATTTCTGAACCTTTAATTTAAATAAATTGTTAAACTAGTTTTAAGATTGCTAATAAAGGCTACGGAATGATACTTTCCAATAAACCTTTTCGGATGAACTTAAAAAAGAAGCTGGTTTATAATATTTATATAAAAATTATTGACCCACCCTTGCTTCGCACAGGTGTAATGGCGACTTATCGAAACATCAAGTTTTCTGTGTTATATCTAAGTTAACGAAAGTGTATCACACATATAAACCAACCCCGAACAAATGCTTTAAATAATGGTCAAAACTGCATTAAAATGCACTGTGTACTTTTGAAGATTCTAACAGTCACGCAGGTAGACACGTCTTTGTATAGATTAATTTCTAATAGTTTTCTTGAAAAAACATAAAAAAATTGCTGTAAAGTTTCTTAGTTTTTTCAGGTATAGATAGACATGACATAAACACACATGACATGACAATATATGTAGAAGGGTCTACATAAAAAATGTACAAATACAATACCCCAACAATAAAAACTATTGTAAGCGACAAGAATCAGAAATTATACGTTTCATCTGATACAATAATAAATAGCGGCCAGTGCCGGTTGAAGTTAACGTTAGCCTGACGCGAACGTGGCACCAGACATAGGAGAAGCGAGATGAAACGCTTTGTCTACACCGTTCAGTTGGCAGGCCCATGATGCAGCCTTTCTTTGATTTTATTGCAGGTCTGGACCAGCAAAAGCAACATAATTGCTACTTGCTACACGCAGGTAGTAATTGCGGATCAGTGGAGCTGAGAAAAGCATAAAGATACCAGCCCGAAGAATACCATCAGTTTTCATCACTCGGAGAAAATCTCATTTGAGCGAATAAGTTGCGAGCAGAAAACTTCCCTGGATTGCAATGCAGTGGATACATGACATATACGTATAATCAGTCTATGACGTTCCCACTTCCGGGACACAGGCCTCACTCTTTGAAAGGGAGTGGGCCGTAATCCACCACGCGGGCCCAGTGCGGGTTGGTAAATGTCACATGTCTTCGATTTTTTGGTTCTAGGACATGCCGGTTTCCTCACCATGTTTTTCCTTCACCGTTGCGAGAGCAGTGATGATGATATTATTTACACAAAGTAAAGCGTCTGTCGTTTGTGTTGTAAGTCGGTCAATACAGTGGTTATAACTCTAAAATCTGTTAGGTATTTGGTAATTGGTAACACTGTCACGGCATTGAGGTCGTCCCTTATCTATATCCAATTTTCCATTGCCATTTTTTGATAAAAATTATCAAGGCGAATCGTGAATCAACTGTTTTGGACATTAGGGATAAAGCTTGGTACTGTCATAAAAGAAAACAGCTGTTCAAAATCGCGACAACTCATCTCTTGGCCCACTCAACTCACCCTAAGTAATTCCCCCCTCCCGTGGCGGGGCGATTACCCCTTTATTACTCCCCGGCGTGAGCCCTAATGCATGACACTATTACGCGCACTGCCAACTAATGCCCATGTTTTTTTATAAACATATTATTGTTGTTCACGTAAACGATTGTTGCATTCGATTGGAAAGAAAGATAAGAAGAATTTGAGAGAGTATAAAGTTAAAGGGTGATTTATGAATTCAAAATCTGTTGATGCTGTATCTTAATATGCCCAGGATTTTGTAATATCTTGATTTAAAAGAGTATCTAGTTTCTCGCTCGTTCTCTTCACAGAGAATAACGTTCTGGAACGGCAACTAGCTTCAACTTTCTGACCGACTCCTTGACAATAGTGTCAATAGTTTAATTGAAATAAATGCTATAAGTTCAAGGTTATGGTAAGGTTATAACTACATATTTTCTGGCTGGCAGGTACTTACATATTTTGCCTTAAAACTCTATAAATAGGTGGTAAAGTTTTTAATCAGTTGTTTTTATCATTGCCAGTGTAATTATGCAGTGTTTTATATATAGTGTGAAAAATGCCAAGTATTTTCACTACGGTACCTCGTCAGTGTAGTAAATAAAGCCGGCTATTTAGTTTGTTTTTGTAGCAAATTAACATTGAATTTTATAGTACTATGCATTCTTAAATGCACAAATTGATCATCAAATTGTAATTATATGGCACCTGAAATCGGTACTAGTTAGTGTGTCTACCTTGATGGAATAATATCTAATGGACATAAATGAAAAATATTTCAGGGTTATTTAACCAGAAACCAGATGTGGCTGACTATTAACATTTTCCATGAAACAACTATCTGACTATCATCTATTGTCGGACTTCTACAGCCCAAAATATACAATACTAACCAATATTCTAAGTCAATTACCTACGTCAATGCACAAATTGAACCCATTTTACCAATTCCACCATATTAGCTCTATTCTTCCATTCTCAAAGTAGTTAGTACCTACTTGCCTTCAGCGCGGCGTCAATTTGACGGCTGAAACTACGTAATTGGCTCACAAGTAGATTGCGTGTCGATGGGAGACGTAAGCGGGGGACGCCGACTATGTGTGGCGGCGGAGATGCAAGGCCTCCTATAAAAAGGTTGGTATATTAAGATACGTAGATATCGATGTATATTGCTAAGGTTTGATTGAATGTATGATATGAATTTGAATAGGATAACTGAAGTAGTTTGACAACGGGTTGGTTCCACTAAAAGCATTTGCATATACGCTTCAATTTCTTGGGATATTTATAATACAAGATAAAATCGGTTTTGATTAGAAAGAAAAGAAAAAGAAAGGAAACCCGTTTATTTGCGGTAAATATGACGCGAAAGAACACAAACACAAAAATAAACAAGTTTTGGGAAAATATTACTTTCTCTCATATTAAAAACAACTCCAGAGAATTAGCATTATGCAAGAACATAAAATTATCAATCAACCTCAATGTGTACAAAGTCTCATAAAACCTAGCTTAGGAGACAGTTTGCCAGCTCAAAGCAAAAACACTAAACATTGTCAACCGTCCACAAACACACTACATAAGTCATTACACCCACAAGACTAGAATATATTAAATTTTTCACGCACACTTCCAACTTTAGCACTCCGAAATAATTAAAATATTTCAGCGACACAACAAAATTTAATAAATCCGTCGCAGTAACAGACTAGAGCAGTTATCATAGCGAATACTTAGTGGAATCCGAGATGGCGGTCTTGGCTGAGTTCAGGTGTCATCCTACAATGAACTGAGTTCAAGTGGGTCGACAGAATTTAAGGCATCTTGGAATTTCACGAGCGCACGCCGAAGTGGGAAGGAATGGAAGAGCTCAAGTTATTAAATATTTATGAAAATGAACTTATGTTTGAATACACACACATTTTAAATATCTATTTCTGCTTATATGTAGCTCAAAAAATGTCTGGAAGTACCTTTTGGCTGGATTTAGATTAAGTTTTCTAACTCTCAGATACCTTCACAAGTGGTTTCTAGATAAGCAAAATAAAATACTTTGGAGATAATGGATGAAGATAAAAACCACCACTAAAACCGTTGTGGCAGTGTTTTCTTACATTGAGGAATAAGAAAATACTGCAATCAGCAGTAGACGTTTATAACTTACAATGAACAAATAAATATAGCTCGGGAAGGGGCTCGTGACTAAATAATTACCGACGCACGGGTCGATCGAAGGTTAAGCTACTGTTGCCGCGGTCGGTTCGTAATAGGTGACCGTCCTCACATAGCGAGACCCCTTCATGCCTCGGATAGCACGTTAGGCCGTTGATCCCGGCAGTCATTCGTAGATCTTTGACAGTCGTTACGTCGGTAGGCAGACGTCGAAAAGGCTGACAACCATGGGGTATCGTGTTACCTATAGCAACTGTCAGATAGGCAGCTCTATGTAAAATACTGGTATTCAGCTGCATCTGGTTAGACCGGAAGGCGACTCCATCATAGTTGGGAGGAAGGCTAGGCAGGTCTATTTTATACAAATAAAAATAGTAAAGAAAGAAAACTTCAAAGCCCATGCTCACAATATTATCCTTGAATCCCAGACAAGCTAACACAAAGTAAACCCAATCTACAATTTACTTTCAACACAACTTGCGAGCGACTCTTCCAGTACATACACTATCTGTAATCCACTTGGCAGAACAAATACTATCCACGACGATGATAAGTGGATTGGACCTCCCTCATATTGTACCACAGTTTCAAATTTAAACAGTGTGACTAGAATCCGAACAGCCATCTTGTATTTACTTTAATTCACTGATATTTCTGTGTTGCTTCTTACAATTTTCTACCGACTACCCCGATTGGCGATGTGATGTGAATTTGAAAATGAAATACAGTTTCTCTTCGGGATTAAAATAAAATAATATAAATCTGGGTTGAATGGAAGGATGATTGAAATTATGCATGTTTTCAATATTGAGGTTGTCGTGAATGGCTCCGAATTTAAATTCGTTAATGATGTTGAAACGGTCTCGGCGGGCTTAAGTTTTAATTTTTGATGTCGCTATTTTTTAAACGTGAAAGCGTGTTTTTTTTTTTAATTAACCGTCCAACCTCCGCGCTTTCCCTATGTAGTACGATACAATAGAAAATCAATTGTGTCTCATTAGCGGGGCTCAAGCGATTAAGAAAGTAGAAGATAGTTTTAATAAAAAAAAAAATAAGATCAAAGATGAATACTAAATATTAGATGCAATTTAAACAATCAGACTATAAATAAAAAAAAAATGTGTGTGGTCGGGGGATCCCCGTCAGGAACGAAGTTCTTTACGCGTTACTTCCACGCACACACTTGTAAGTATATAATAATAGAAATAGAAAGAGAGAAAGTATTACTTTTTCGTTACGTGATGATTTCTACCAGTTTACGCGTTAAAGAACTTCATTACAAAAATACGTAAACGAGGTGAACGCAACCTGACAACTCCCTGTTCTTCAAATTCCTCTTCGTTTAACATCTAATTTCACAAAGAAGAAAACCTGATGCGTTCACATGGAAGATCCGAATTAACTCTTCAAAAGCAACATGCTAGATACAGGCGAACTTTTAATAGCGTAGTCAAACTTAATAATATACTACAAACAAAGCAGAGTTTGTTCACATTAGTATTCACTGAACGGAGTTCATTTTGTAAGTGCGTTGGGAAACGCCTATTTTTTCATTTTTAAACACATGGTTTTAAAATATGTCGCTACGCTACAGACATGTTGAATTATATTGGAATTAATTTCTGTCTGGTCGAAAACAAATAATTTTATTCTGTTGTATGTTTTGCAATGAATCACTTTCCACTAAACCAGTTCGAGGTCAAGAGCTGGCCCAATTTGCAAAGAAAAATATAAATAAAAAAAGAATGAAAATAGAAATCTTTTAATTAAAAAAAAGGTTTTCTTAATTTTATTTTTTTTCATGTTCTTTATAGAAAGATTTACATAAAATCACCTGTTCTTTTATAATTATTTGAACTTCTTTTTATATAAAAAACACACGTTGCGTCATTATTACTTTACACAATGTTGTCAGCACACGATATTATACCTACTCTACAAAAAAAATTACGCCAAAAAACTCACATTCACACATCACTACACTCCATTGTTACCCGCTCCCATCCTTATGACCCTAACAGTTGAATCGCTCTTCAGCCCAAGTCTAAGAGCCATTGACGTCCCTAATTGTGGCCGTCAGACGAGCCACCTGAGCAACCCGAGCCACGAGCCACCCGAGCCACTTGACGTCGATAAGTGACGGGGTACACCGACGTGACGTCATTAATAGCCGACAATTAGAAGGCGTTTAGGTGGGGCAATTATTGTTTTATAGTTTGGCTTAGAAAATGTTGATGGTTTAAATATTTTCAGTTAATATGCGAAAATAACTATGAGCAACATAAAGTGTTTGTTGGAAAACTGAATGTTAATCTTTTTTTACAGTAGGTTCCTGACCTCCGAATTCTCAAACGACACTTAACTTTATGTCCATAAAAGTTTCTTTGTCACTGCAACCCATAGTAACCATATCTGTATGGGATTGAACGGTAACTTAAAATTGAATTACATTTCAGAATTTGACAGAAAAAGCAAAATAACTCATCAGTAACTTGTGATTATTATACATACAGAAACTGAAGTCTTCTTCCCTTGGCGGTAGACAGAATCTACAGAACGCCACTTGCTATGATCGATATATTAGGTATACTCTTTCTACTTCGTCTACGTTCGTATATCTGTAGCTATTCTATAAAAATGACACCGTGAAGAACTTGTGAGCTTAAAGTGAGCTGTCATTAGTGTCAATCCCTAGCACATGGAGGATAGAGATAAGAAGAACTGTCTCTGTTGATAAAAAGTGTCCGTCAAACTGCGTTAAATTAGGGTTAAAAAGGGGTAGAATTACTGCTGTGATAAAACCCTGTTGCTACTGTGGCGCCACAGTAGTAACAGGGTTTTCTCACAGCAGTAATTTTAGGTTATGTTTACAAAATTATTTTGGACTACGTAAATAGTTAAGGTTTGGTATACTGGGCTGTCACTAGCTGCCCTAGTCACAAAAAATATTAAATTTTCTAACTCTGCATACTTTACTCCGTCAATAACTGCTACATTCATATTTTTACCCTTTGCCTACGCTAGCGCCATTGTGGAGGATATTTGAACTGTTATTTACTGCTTAGAGCTGGACACTTTTTCTACTTTCGCCGCTAAGAGACAGTTCTCCATGCCCTCCATGCTCTAGCATCAGATGGAATGACAGCTCATTTCACCTAAGTTCTCACGGTGAGATTATAGCTGAATAGACCGGCTAGTCAGACACGCACGCTGGTGATCATTATATTCATTTAAAAAAATTGTCAAAGAATTAAGAGAGCCAAGCAGAGGCAGTAAATCCAATGATAAAGTGTAGTACATCACCATTTTAATAATAACATTACACGAATTATCGACATCCCTAATTGGTGTCCTCAGTCGAGAATACCTTCGCCACTCGACCCTCGATAAGTGACCGGCTATACTTACGTACAGTACCAGGTGTTACGTTTGGACGTTCGTCACTTTAGGCGGTAATTATTCGCGAACAATTAGTCAGTGATTACATCTTTAATTATGTTTAACAAGTGAGTTGAGTGGTGATTATAGATCGATTTTATTTTTTCTGGCAATTAATTTGGTTTGAAGTGTGCAGTACAGTTACTGGTTGTGTATGATAGGTGAATGAATTTCAATAAGTAATTGCATTTTAATGGCAAATAGTTGTAAAGTTAAATCATGAATCTAGTTTACTCTGTAGAAATTGAACACTTTAAAAGAAAACTAACCTATTTATGTTATGGATATACCCGTGCCATATACTTCCAGATATCATCATTACAGCCGAAAGACGTCCATTGCCGGACATAGGCCTCCCCCAATCTCCTCCACTTCGACCGGTTCTCTGCTTTCCGCATCCAGCGAGGTCCTGCAGCCTTCACAAGGTCGTCGGTCCACTTTGTGGGAGGCCTTCCAACACTACGCCTTCCGGTACGCGATCGCCACTCCAGAACCTTTCGAAGTCATAGGCTATCTGTTCTGCGTCCAGATATAGTTCAAGTCAAAAAATCACCAAAAGAAAACAGTATTATGTACAATGAAGTCAGAAAGTCGAATAGATCGATCGATGGAGCTTCAAAAAAACTGACTTGTTGTGCACCGTTTAAGAAGCATTTATTTAGCAGTAGATTGATTTAACCACACCGTGTTGGCTAATTGATTAAAACGGAAACGATCACAATCCTTACGAAAAAGTTCAGACGTATTATTCTCGCAGAATTTCTGATTTATCACTGAAACTTTCCAGAGTTTGTACAAAGGGAGAACGAATCCATCAAAATCTTTCCCCCTACATACATACATGTTACTTTCTCGTACTATTCTACCAAATCCATCATAAATATATGTCGATAGAGAAGTTTAAACGGCAAAACTTTCATTGGAGCAACATTTACGATTGCTATAGGCTTCTTGTTTCTTTTTACAAGAACCTTGCGCCTTAAAGTGTTGTAAAAAAACTAAAAGTACTTTCAAGTTTGGAGTTTTTACGCGAAAAACTTTACATTGTATTTGTTAGGCCTTTTGAATGTTGCCTCGTTTCTGAGCTTTTAGGTTTTTTGGTGAATGATTCCGGTTTCGGACGGTTCATTTTATTGGTAATAGAAGCAAAAAAGAAGCTGACGTGGGGCTCGTGGCTACATGATAACAGCCGCCGTTAAGCTACGCTTGACACGGTCGGTTCGTGGCTGGGTGTAAAATACTGGTATTCAGCAGCATCCGGTTATACTGGCATCCGACCGCAACATAGTTGCGAAAAGGCTAGGCAGATTGAGAAGTAAAAAAGAACTAATCGTGTAAATCATGATGCGACGAAGAGAGAAAGGTAGAAATGTCATGACCAGGGAACATTAATACTCAAAACGTTATAATTGGTCGAAAATGGTTTTCATGAATTGAACAACACTTTTAATTTACTGATCACCCTATAATGATTCGTAATTATGGCGTTTATCGAACAATTGAACATTATAACGTTTTCATCCGCGAGAGAAAAAGCGTTTTACAGCGAAAAAAAAATACCTTGATACTAAATCAAGTTTGACCAAAATAAGTTATATTTTATTTACCATTTATGTACACACATGTAAAACAGACAAGAAAAAACAGAACAGAAAAAATAGGTACAAAGGTGACGCTTATTTCATAAGAAATCTCTACCAGTATACCTGCGATAGGATAGTAAATAGAGAGATGTAGACAGCGTGTGAAACAGTATAGGAGACAAAAAAATAATGATACATAAAATTTAAAAACAATGCACTTAATAAACTAGACAAATATTATTATTTAAAACAAACAAAAAAACAAATACAAAACACAAAACCACACAAACAAAACAAATACACAAAACAAAAAAACAAACAAACAAATATAAAAAAAACATTCAAAAAACACAAATACAGATATAATACACATACAAAAACAAAATACAAACTAAACACAAAACAAACAAATACAAATATTATTATTTTTATTTTAATATTAATTAATTAATATATATATATATTTTTTTTTATATCTCGGGACTATTGAGTCCCGGTCCTTTGGAAGGCGTACGAGGGGCCGAAGCCAACTCGCAAAGGCCCCTTAGGAAATTTTAATGAAATGTGACACCAACCGACGATTATCCCTGTATATATGCACTATGCAAATGCACCCAAGGACAACCCCCGGTTGGTGTAGGACTATTGCAGCATATGGAAAAATAAAAAGTTGGACTATGGGTTTGGGTGGCTAAAGTGGACTGGTTGCCAACAACTATGGAAGAACTATGACCCCTGCCTGATCAATGTTTAATATATACACGGATAAAATAGCAGGGGTGACTTGCACACTCAATAATGGGCCCCCGGAAACGGTCGCTAGCACATAGTGACGTAGCGACAAGGGGGCAACATGTCCTGAGGTGCTTATGAGAAGTGGAGAGGTATTCTACGGCTATCAGGACAATCCCGGAAGTACGGTCAAGATCCCTACCAGCATCTTACTGGAATACTTCCTTCCTCCGAGCACGTTTGCTCTTGCGAATCTCCACTCAAGCCAGCCAATAAAGACAAGAATGAGGTGGGAGCTCCGTTACTCGTCATTGTTCACTCCAGCCGGCCAATAAAGGCAAGCCAGAGGTGAGGTACAAGACTTCTCCCGGGAGATAGGGTCCGTGGGGTCGCTACTGCCCAACAGCTCGCCACATGCTGCCCTGCAAATTTCTGTATCTCTCTTGGTCTGGCTTCTCACCTTAGACCCGTTCCGGTAAAGTAAACTTTTCCGGCACGGGCCTAGAGTTCGGAGCGCGCAAGCCCCACCACGACGTCAACGTAGAGATACGGCGATGGGATTTTTTTTTTTTATTATTTGTTATTATTATTTATTGTAGTAGTCAAGTTTAAAGTATTTTGGTCTAGGTAATATAAAGTCGCGTTAATAAGTACCTAATCAGAGTCGTGACACAATTTTATTAAATAACCTTAGTACATTACAAGCATGACATACTCATACGTATTGACTTTTCTTAGTAGCTAATAAAACGGAAATTTAATATGGGAACGAAATAATTTTCCGAATAAAATGTCGTGTTCTCATTCAATCAAGTGGGGGTAACATCTGTTCGACACATAAAAAGCTCTCCTTTACTCTATGAAAAATATCTTTACTGTCAGGACATTTCTTTATATTATAATAATGTACTTTTTTAACACCAAGGCAGTCTGTAGCTCAACGAGTTTTCAAATTAAAGTACCTTACCTTTGCCAATTTCAATAAAAATTGGCTTGACGGTTAACTACCGGAACTACGTTTTTACTACTAGTTTTTGACGTTCAAAAGTGCCTTTTCTGTGCCTATTTGAAATAAATGCTTTGACTTTGACTTTGAACTTAAAAATATACCGACTAAATAGCCAAAAGTCTATCACTTTTCTATTTAGAATTTGAAGAAAAATAATGAACATGTCAGTTGGCGATCGCAGATCTAACCTCCTCGCACGAGTGGTTTCATAAGTAATACGCAACGTGACATGATATCATCTAAAAATAATGTGCAAAATACACAACAAGATTATTACAATAGGATAGGGACTCCGGAAGTTACAATAAATTAACAAATAAAAAAGAGAAACATGTACTTGACAAGTCTTACGCTGTCTCATTCTAAATAGGACACAAAGAAAGGGACGTAACTTATCTTTCGATAAAGAGAAATTTCTGCAATGTTAGTTTAGTTCTTCGATTAAGTGTTAATTTTTTACTGAGGATTTAATCATGTCTGGCTATCTTCATACCTTTTTTTTTGTCGGGGGAAACCTTCAAAAGGCGCCCGACCTCTGGGGAAGGAGGTCGGGGAGTGTGGGATTATTTTTACCTCACAAAAACCACCCTGGTGATCACCATCAGCACATAGGGGTGGTCCCGGTTCCTCTTAAAAGACCAATTCCGGAACCCCCCCGTGCAACGCCTGTAAGGCACATCCCTGGGGAGACTGTAAAGGGGCCTCCCCTGAGCCTCGCTATGCATCCGCCTACCTTTTTTTTAGTAAGCGGGTTTCGGCGTGTAGGGCGTCAAGGCGATTGCCAACCGGACGCCTCTTTTCCGAGCAGGATCAGCCCTCTCCCGATCCGGCTCCGCGGCCTTCTTCTTGACCATCACGGTCTCACAAATGGAGGCTACTTCCATCCAATTCTCTGTCTCTGAAAGCATAGCCCTCACTACTGCCGGCAGAGACAGGTCTGACTACCTGCGTTGATTTTCGGTGTTTCAAGCGACTATCACTCAAATAACAGTCGCGACCTGTAGGCCAATTCCCGTAATTAGAAACGTCAAAAATCAAGTCGCAATCTCATCTCAGTCACAATCAATGTCAAAAATGTAGGGACTTTAGAGGTATTTTTGACAGATTGAGGCTGAGATCAGACTGAACGTTCATGACCTCTCAAGCTCCGCTAATGAGACACAATTGATGTTCTGTTATATCGTGCTACAGGTACGCGCGGATCTTGACCGGTTGAAATTACGAGAATTGCTCCTCTGATGTAAGTCAATGCTCATTAACTGGAAAAAGATGGCATCCTACACTCGAACTTTACCCAAGTATAAACTTTGCGACAGAAAAGAAGGTAGGTACAAACCCACCTTGCCTCAAAGCGATTGTCTATTACACAATCGCTTCACTCAAGCGTGCTTTGGTTCAAACCTACACCTTCTATACCTAGATGTTGTGTATTGTATAGGACCGTCTCAGACATTCAAGGTCACTAAACATAGTTTCGTTTCGTTCAACATTTTAAATCAGTCACTTATAGTGTCAACTGTATAATATGCTTTTAAGCTTAAATGTAAACACAGTATGAATTTTATATCAATTTATATAAAACTAGCTTCCGCCCGCGGCTTTGCCCGCGAGGTATGTCGATAAAAACTATCCTATGTCCTTCCCCGGGATGCAATCTATCTCTCTGCCAAATTTTATCGAAATCCGTTCAGTGGTTTAGGCGTGAAAAGGTAACATACAGACAGACAGAGTTACTTTCGAATTTATAATATTAGTATGGATTCAAAGTCCTGACTGACTGATATATTAACGCAAACCCTAAGCCGCTGGTCCTAGAGACATGAAATTTGGAGGGTGTGTTCTTTGTGAAGAGTACGTATTCACTAAGAAAGCCAGGGTGAATGGGGGAGGGTGAAATTTCACGCGGACGAAATCGCGGACAGAACCAATTTTTTTAAAAGGAAGACTTACTATTATTGGGCTTCAAAGACATGTAACACAGAAAATGGTTATTTAAGATCTAGTAACAAAAATAAAAAGGGTCATGTGACACTATCAAACAGGTCCATATATCCTAATATCAAAATTAGAGTCAGGCTCTGAAATATCACCTGAAGGGCGGGTTGCTTTGCGTCCACTGTACAGTGTACGTGTCACGCACACGTATACGTCAAAAATGGCGCTATCGTCAAACCAAAAACAGCGTTGTTTCAAATAACAATTACATAATTATGGTCATGCCGTACATCAAATAATAACGAGTACGTAATCGTTATTATTTGACGTACGTATGTTACGTTAACCAACCGTTTGAAACAACCGGCCCTTAGTCGTCATTTTCATACACCGTGCGAGTATTATATTATCTGTGACCGTGCTTAAGTAGATGGGCTTATGATTGCAGATATTTTCAACAGAAGACAGGGCGATTGCACTGCTTCTTCGCGTTATCCCTGTCATTTCTTACGAAACTAATGCAAACATCTGAAGCGTTGAAATTTTTACTAAATGTGGATGTTTAAGTAATGGTTGATTGCTATGTAAAATGTACTGTCACTATTTGTTACAATTAAAGTCAACAGGTCTAACACAAGGTCACCTTTAGCTCCTCACTCCAAAAGTGGAAGTTTCTTGATACTAGCTGGTCATTAGTTTGCACTCTTGTGCTTGTAATTATCAAAGCAATTACGTCTTTTGTTACAGCGGCGAACACTGCACTTTAATTATTGAATGACGCAGCTGAATGGCCACAGTTTGTTGGGCCCTCAAATTACTTCAGCCAATGTTAGGAAATTAAGGAGAACTGTAAAAAATAACATTTTTATAGTCGTACCATTAATGTAATTAACTTATGTTATACTATTCATTCAATATTTTTAGTGAAAAGGTCATCTTTTCGGTCTGTAAATATCTACACCGAAGCTGAATAGCGGACTTGACATTTATCGATGTCCATACACCTAGCCTGCTCACCTCTTCAACAGACTGTTCATTTTGCATAGGTATTTAACTGATTTTAGAAATCCACTTCATCCATTAGCTTTCCATAAAAAAATACCACACACAAAAGTTTAATCACAATCCAAATGAAACAATTCTAAAATCCGTCCATTCACCTTTATGCCACAATGGCATCAAATTGATTGTATTGACTCCAGTCTGATTGAATTGAAAGGAAAACAATGCGTCGGAGGATACCCGCGTGATGCTATAGTTAAATGAGAGTAACTGACATTATGTACATTCACGTGCGAACATAGGTATATGAATTCACAAGCTTCTGCCTGCAGTTTCGTTTGCGTTAAATTTCTTTTTTCCCGACCCACCCTGTCGCATCGCATCACCTGCCCGTGCTATTAGGTACTTCATTTTCACTTATCGTTCTTTCTGACTCTTCATCTGCCCAGCCTTTTCCCAACTACGTTGGGGTCGGCTTCCAGTCTAACCTAATGCAGCTGAATACCGGTATTTTACATGGAGTGACTGCCTATCTGACCTCCACAACCCAGTTACTGGGTAATACGATATCCCTTGGTAAGACTGGTTATTAGACTTTTGGGCTTCGGACTATTGTTACGACTATCAAAGATCCACGAATGACAGCCGGGGCCAACGGCCTTAACATGCCTTTCGAGGCACGGAGGAGTCGCGGTATGTAAAGATGGTCACCCATCCACAGATTAACATCGGCAAGCGTAGCTTAACCTGATCGATAGACCTGTGCGGCTGTTGTTATCTAGCGACGATTTTTCTTTTGGACCGGTTTTTTTTTTTCTTTTTGTCGTGGCATGATGTTAATGTAGCCTACAGCCTTCGTCAAGAATTAGAATACCAAATGCTAAAAAATGTTTTCAAATCCGACCGCTAATTCCTGAGATTAGCTCGTTCAAACAAACAATCAAACTCTTCAGCTATAATATTAGAACAGATATGAGTACATTATCTAATTATGTGCTCATGTGAGTACATTTGGCCGTATTATGATAGGCTTTGTTGCATAGCCGTTGTTTAGTTATGACTTGCTAATGAAGTAGCGATCTGTCATGATGAACGTGTGTTTGGATTCAAAATTCAGTAGCTATCAATATTAATTTGGTCACATTAAAAGGTTCATATGAGATAATAGCAAAGCTCCGCTGTTTCACCCGCATAAGTTTCGATCCCGTGGGAATATCGGGATAAAACTATCTCTATACCAAATTTTATCTAAATCGGTTCAGCGGTTTAAGCGTGAAGAGGTAACATACAGACAGACACACACTTTTCATTTCTAATATTAGTATGGATTATAAAAATGTTTAAAGCTGTAGCGTAAACTGAACTTTATTGCGTTGGATTTAAAGTTATTTTTCCATAAACTCATATTTGTTTACATTTTTTGCAAATAAATCGCGAATGCAGATTACATACATTGTCTTTGGATTATTCTAAACGTAATTTATGTATTTCTTATACAGGCAGGTGGCTACAGGAACACACCCACACACAAGCAGAAAGCTGGTGGACGTCGTCACCAGGCTGCAGGCAGTCCAAGGAAGCTATGCCATCACTGGATGGCAAGCTAAGCAGTCGCTTACTACGATTGGACAGGAAAGGCCTGCGCCTGGTGACGGGGACCATCACGGGACACTGCTCGCTGAACAAACACTTTCACACTATAGGCATAACGGACAGCCCCCTGTGCAGAGCTTGCATGGAGGCTGATGAAACCATTGCGCATGTGCTCTTTGAGTGCACAGGCGTCACCCAGATCAGGACACAAACCCTCGGGACCCAGATCGTACACAGATGTTCTCAAAAGACCAGGAGACCTGATCAGCTTCTGGAGGGAGGTGGGCTGGTTGGAATAACCACCAACGGCCGCCATGGCCCACGCACAATGGTCCACTGAAGGACTAAGTGCGGAAACCAAACCCATAACATGGAACATAGAACATATACAGGCTGGTACATCGACGCGTAAACTGTGCCTACCTAACCATAGATTCAGGGCATGATTCTAAACACTCCTGCGATGAAATTTTTCATCGGTTATTTGACATTGCACTTTTCTATGAAACAGCTGATTTGTTTATTGATATCAGGCAAAAAAAAAATATTGCAAGAATTGAAAGCAAGCAGGTCCAGAATAATGTAGTGAATCCATGATAACATGTTGCGCGTCCATGTCCCGTCCACCCTGTCTACACGTTGATTTTAGTAAAACGTCCCTTCTTATAATCGACAAAAGGATTCTAATCAGAAGTTATCAATATTCTCATAAAAAATATGTAAAAAAAAAAACTCGCCGATAATGCAAATAGTGGTGGTGTTCTTCTGAAAAAAGAAGAAAAGAAAATATCAGGTGAAATGAAATGAAAATGAAAAATGTTTATTTGTCTCAAAACAGATACATCCATACTCCAATTATAATACTTATATTATAAATTTTAAAGTAACTCTGTCTGTCTGTCTGTATGTTACCTTTTCACGCCTAAACCACTGAACGGATTTCGATAAAATTTGGCAGAGAGATAGATTGCATTCCTGGGAAGGACATAGGATAGTTTTTATCGACATACCATGCGGGCAAAGCCGCAAGGCGGAAGCTAGTAGATTATAAGACTTCCCCAGTAAGTAAGGTGTGAAATACTCGCAACTGGCGTGCGTGTATGACAAGATGTATAAACGTCAACGAAGCAAAAGCAAGCAAGGATAGCTGGTGACATCTTGTAGTTTCTAGTTACCCCATACGCATAACATAATCAGTCTATAACGTTCCCACTGCTGGACGGAACCACCACGCGGGCCCAGTGCGGGTTGATAGATGTCACATGTTTGTTATATTCATGGTTTCCTCACGATGTTTTCCTTCACCGCTTGTAAGAGTGGTGATAACGCAAGTTACCAAAATTAAAGGCAAATCTATCAGCAGCTACCAAGCACCAAGTTCAACAATATGTACCACCAAAATAATGGTCTGATCACTCACCATGTAACCGAAGACTGATTCCACGATAAACACAGATCCCATAACGTGTATTCCAATAAATCTTGATACGAACGTTCGACGACAGCCAATAAATACAGAACGCGAATTGCCCTCAGTTGGAAAATAAATAAGACACGCTGTGTCTGCGGTTACCGATCGGATGTAGAGTTATTTTAATGACTGCCCGTTAAGAAGTGAAAGGGAAACTCGGCGGGTTTTGGAATAAACTAGAAACAAAAAAAAAAAAAACGAAAAGTCACTTTTCTGGAATTAACTCACTGTTATTCAAATCCAGATGGTACAGACGCCAGCACATCAACCTACCCGGAACTGTAAAATTTTCCCAATCAACTTTGAACCATATTATTATACTTTAGCGATAAAGTTGAAAATCTATCAAAGAAATTTGACAGATTGTAGTACCTTGATGTGCTGGCGTCTGTACAAGAAAATTTGGGTACCCGAATCGAAAGACTGATAGCATATTGATAATCGGCAGGAACAACTTGAGTTTCTACCAGATCCGGTGCCAAATTTTAAAGTGTAAATTATAGTCATACAGTGCAAAAGAATCCTAGAACCATTTAATTAAAAAACCACCGGTCAAGGGCTAGATATATTGAAGCCAATTTATCTAACCATCCGAAAATTTACATCCACCGAAAAGAGCCAGGTACGCATGCCAAGAATCTTCAAATCAAAATTGATGGAGGTACTCCACATAAATCTCGACCACTCACAATCGAAAACATTCCGTTAGCTTCCCAAAAATCCACCTAATTTGCAATAACAACCGCAGAAAAACATTTATCTCCATTCATCTCGTAACTTTTTGCGTGCCACTGAGGCTGAAGGAAATTTTCAATTATCGCACAAGCCACCCCAGGTCGGGAAGTCACACAGGATTTTATTCCCATCTGAATTAAAGCACAAATGGAATCCCATTTTATAATTTTCTCCGATTTGCAGATAGTCCTTTTCGTTTTTATTACTTCTGTGACTTATGTCTGAGTTTGACGTGGAGTTAGAAGAACATTTCTGTAGTTTATACCATATGTTGCTTCAAAATTAAACGTAGATTATTTGAGTTGAGATAATCAAGAACACAAGACATGAGATGACAGTTTAATTCAGAATGTCGATCAGTAAGTTTTTTTTTTCTAACAAAATAATAATATGACTTAAAATAATAATATGTGCATGTTATAATATAAAACCGGCCACGTGCGAGCTGGATTCGCACACGAAGGGTTCCGTACCACCATACAATATTTAACACTACATACAAAAAAACGGCAAATAAATCACGTTTGTTGTATGGGAGCCCCCTTTAAATATATATATTTTATTCTGTTTTTAGTATTTGTTGTTACAGCGGCAACAGTAATACACATTCTGTGAAAATTTCAACTGTCTAGTTATCACGGTTCATGAGATACAGCCTGGTGACAGACAGACAGACGGGCAGTGGAGTCTTAGTAATAGGATCATGTTTTTACCCTTTGGGTACGGAACCCTCAAAATAAGGGCATAGGGATAATTAGGGCATCAAAAATTCGTCCGCATCGCTGTCAACAGGCAAAGTGTCCAAAAGGTTAGCAGCATTGCCACGTTGTATGGCGATGCTGAGTATATAAGTAGTTCTTAGAAAACACTGTCAACGGTAAACTATTATCAAGAACGACTAAATTAGTTATAGCACTAATTTAGACGAAATTATCTCAATAACTTCAACTGTTCCAACTTGAGTTGCTATTATAATAAAACCTATTTTAATTTCTTCCACTAACGGATCTGCATCAAAACAATCTCTTACATTTCCACTTTAGTCGCTCCAGAAAAAGTTTCCTCAAGAATTATTCCCAAAATTTATGTTTCGGCCATTTTAAGTCTTTGCTTAAAATCTTCATTTAGAGCGGCTGCTGCAAGGCGCTATCTCGGTTCGATCAGTCCCTCTGTTGCCAGTGTAAATAGAACTTCTTTTTTATTAAAAAAAAAGTCGTTATTACCATCTGTGTAAATATTTTGGGACTCGTCTCGTGATGAACCTTTGTAATTTTAGGACCTTTCTTTGTTTATACTTTATGAATTGGCTTGTTACTGTTATATGTCTCATCATTCTTTTGGAGATAATTCTTACGATTTTTTGATGTGTTTATTTCATTTTATATTTATGTCAAATTAGGACCATAACCATACCGTAACTATCATCGAGATTTTCAATAGAAAAATCTCCTTTTTCTGCCAACTATACCCGGCTTCCTACATAAAGAACAAAAACGAACAAAAACCCCGAACTTCACTTAATATATAAAAACTTTTCCCGATCACATAAATACATTTAAAATCATTCGACAGCTGTGATCTATTAGCTGGAACTGCAGAACGTTTGTCATAACAGACCGGGGTTCATAGTAAGCTGTAGTTAATGGCTGAACTTTTGTGTATCTGCGATGTTCAAATTTGCCGATTTTCGCTCCGGATAACCTCTATTATTTATAGCTTGATCTTGTGAGTGCTAATATTTATTGTGTCTTGGAAGCAATATTCTTTTTTCCGTTTAAAAGTTTTTCAACGATTTTATGTTCTAGAAATCGATATTCTAGTTTCTTAAGAGGCATTAAGAAAATTTGTTTTTTATTGACGATGTATTTTTAACTCGGCATGGTTAATGATCGTCATCATTATCGTCCTGCTTTCAGCCTACCTACTTTCCACCAATGAACATGGGTCTCTAAATGACCTCGAATGAATCTCGGCGGAGACCAGCCTTCGGCACGGAAGATATTATAGTGCACAAGTGTGTGCGCAGACGCAGGTCCACTCTCTCTTCCCTCACTCTTATAGTTCGATGGGACTGCAATACGATACAACCGGAGAGAGATCAAGCGCAGGGCGTGCTTTCCTAGGCACGGGATTATCACATCGCCAAGTTTCAAACAACTCCGGGATGTTACTAAGTAATTCCTAATAGAAAAATCCTAAAACACTTGAACCCAGGACCCCACGCTCAGCAGTCAGTCGCTCTTGCGACTACCAGACTAAAGGGGCAATTACATTACCAATACTTTGTAAAGTCGAGGGCTAATTTTTTAAGAACGCTTTTGTGTTAGGGCCATCCTATAACATAATCAGCCTATAATGTTCTGGGACACAGGCCTCCTCTCTGTGAGGAAGGGGGCCATAGTCCACCACGCAGGCCCAGTAGTGGATGTAAAAGGCCAGCCTATGCAGCTCAATGTACTCCAATCTCTTTTTATCGTATTATCAGCTTCCTCGTCAAAAACACAACTCAATAACGCTCTTAATAAAAACACTTCACTACCTAAAACAATTTACTATTTTCATCTCCTCCGAGATATTCGTCGGTTATCTACGTTGCTACCCTACTTTTTTTTATCAAATTATGTCTGTAATCGACTGTCAGCGAAGGGGTAACCCGAAGGCGTAGGTGTAATGACGTTCTCATGTCATCCTTGGACTCTCAATTGACTTGGGATAACATAGAGAACTCGATATTGAAGAAAGTTTTTTCTGTGAACGACTTTGACATCTAATCTATGTATGAGATCGGACCCTAATTTATGTATGCCGCAGGGATCTGCAAGATGGCGAGATGGCTAACCTCACTTCAAAGTTTAGTCATGGTTATTTATTATTTATTAAGAGCATAAGTTGGTACGTTACAAGTTATTTTCCTTGTAAATCAGCAATACAGTACTTGTAATATGGCAATAGTTTTTTTTTTTATTACCAAGTCAAGATTACCAGCTGCATACCTGGAACTTAATACTCAACAATTGCTTTTACGAAATTTTAAAATTAAAACAACCCAATTTACTTTTACGATTAAACAGACATTTATTCCCATCTACTGTCGCGATCCGCTTCCAACTCATAAGGTGACTTGGCACGGATGTATAACCTACAATTTATATGACGGTGACAGGTGCCGCTGATTATGGCAATTCACGGAACTGATTGTTAACGTGTGGATTTACCGACGATATTTTCCTCTTTGATAGGATATGAGTTATATGTAATAAATATCTGTGTATGTGGGATGTATGCGCTATTTCTGTGAGTAGGTTTGTACAAACACTTTTACACGTCAATCGTATTTTAAAAGTTAGATGAGATCTGACTACTCTGAGAAAAAGGCGTTGCACGGGGGTTTCCGGAATTGGTGTTTTAAGAGGAACCGGGACCACCCCTATGTGCTGATGGTGATCACCGGGGTGGTTTTAATGAGGTAAAAATCCCACACTCCCCGACCTTCTTCCCCAGAGGTCGGGTGCCTTTTGAAGGTTTCGCCCCCGACAACAACAAAAATGGGTGTTATACCTGACTACTCCTTTGTTGACTTATCATCAGTGTTCGTTAACCTTTACGAACATTATTAAGTTACTGCTTACCAACACCATTACTGAAAATGATCACGAACATTAATTAAACATCATCGCGAAGCACACTCTGTAACACAAACTGCACAGAGATAATGACTTCATAATCATAAAGCCTCGCATCAAACATTTTTCGACCACAGAGCAATAAATACATACTATGGAGCTGTCATCAAATTTGCAGCACTTCATGAATGGAGTCAATTTGTAGCGGTTGATGCTCAAACCACAATCATTACCAAGCTCTCCTGACGCCGTCATCACGTTTAAAATGGATGGTTCCGTATAATATGGACTTTTTAATCCAATTCAGCAGTAATTACTTCCCAGGTTAAGCGAAAAACTACTTAGCGAGCAAGACCCAACTTTGTGCCGCATCTGGCCAGACTGAAAGCAGACTTCAATATACTAAGGAAAAAGCTAGAGCTAGTCGCTAAAAAGGACCAAATTTTAAGCAAAGTGGACATTATTTTCGTCTAGAATGAAGTTTTAAAAGCTTTTACGTAAAAAAATTTTTGGTCACTTTAAATGAAAAATAAGAAAAAACTTAGTTATAACACAAAAGATAAAAAGACTAACGTGAATCGAAAAATTCAAAATAAAAAGATGGCGACATCGAAATTTAAAAATTTTACGTCGAACGAGTTTAGGCATTTTTGTAATAAATTGAAAGGCCTGTGATTGATGACACGGGCCAGCGGACGGCGTGTTTACTTTATACAAAATAAAGGCAATAAAATGATATACATTGCACATTGTGTGATTGACATGTACATATTGTTGGAGAATGTATTCTATGATATTTTTACGGTAATTTTTAGCCGAGATAGTGGTGATTTATCGGCATCTGTTGCCTTGTGGGGAAGAATACGGGAAGTATTTTTTGCAGCAATAAATAACACATGAATAGACCTATTATGCCATAATATATAGGCAGTATTTGTATTCCTTTTTCCGCATGTTTTTTATGGTGCCGTACCTCAAAAGGAAAAACGGCACCCTTATTTATAAGATCACTTTGTTTTCTGTCCATCCGTCTTTTAAGACCCTTTTTCTCAGGAACGGGTGGAGTTATCAAGTTGAAATTAATATCAAATACTGTAATCACTTGAAACAGTGAATAAATCAAACTTCCAGGTCAACGCAATCAAAAGACACGGGCGTTTATGTTCCGTTTATGCCGCATATTTTGACACTCGCAAGGGAATCAAACTTAAAGGGTACTTCCCGTTGACCTAGAATCATGAAATTTGGTAAGAAGCAATTTCATGTAGCACAAGTAAAGGATAAAATCCGAAAATCGTAAATTTGTACCTACAAATTTATACGGGACCCTCGCTGCGCGAGTTCGACTCACACTTGACCGGGTTTAATTTTTTACTTAACCTATCATGTTTGAATGTAGATAGGCTGTAACAGTGACGTAACACTAAATAACTTGATGAAAACTAATACAACTCATTAAACTGGAAAAAGTCTGATAGAATTTGTAGTCACTTCACTTTGACGACTAGGTTCTAATACTTCCCAAAAAAAATTTTCATCCTTCGTATTAAAAAAATTAAATAAAATTCTAAGCAAATTTCTAGACAGGAGATGTAGACATGTGCGGCATCGCTTCATCCCATTCAATCCCGAGTTTTTAATTACAGAGATCGCATCCTGAAAGAGTTCCTTTTCATGTAAAACTGTATTTTTTTTTTTTATAAAACCGTTAAGAGTGAATTACTGCCAACCTTGATTATACTTTACAAGTATTTTAGCGCTTTCTCATAACGCTGTCTGGTTTTAGGAGACCTCGGTATTTTTATTACTGGATCAGAGTGTGTTATAACTTATCCAACAATGTCAAGAAATTGTCTAGAGAATAGTAGTTATGAGAATTATGAGTTTTGACGCGACGCCTGCCGAGGAAACTGTAAACGTGTTATGTCTAAGTATATTCTAGTATAGCACACAGATTGATCGTTAGTACACTAAAGATTGCGTAGGCTTGTGTAATTTTAAATAGAAACAATTGTATAAGTACACTAAGATCTGTATTAATCAGAAACATATATTAAACTTAATTACGTTGGCGGTTTCGGCCGCGGCCTTTTCAAAGTATCTTCATACCAAATTTGATCAAAATCGTTCCATCCGTTTCAGAAAAAAAATCTAAAAATGATTTTTTTTTTTTGTTGTAAGTACCGTACTTATATACTTTCATATGCAAATGCAAATCAAAGTATATAATAGCGTTTTACTAAATAGTAAAAAGTAGTAAAAACAATATTAAAATGCCGCATATAACAGCTGTTCTGTGTCAAAACGAAATCAATAAAACCTTTAACAAGGAGCTCCACTCATTAAATAACACACAAAAACATCACCGTTATTAAAACATAACACAATAAATACACGATTACTAACGCGTACTTCTTTTATCTAAACCTTAATATATTTATGTAGATATACGATAATATATAGAGATACACTATCATACCTGATAAGGGGGATTTGTATAGGCTCAATATCGGCTCTGTCATCAGACCGGTCGGCTCTGAAAAGTAATTGTTTGTTTGTTGTATTTGACACTGGCAATATTGTTAATAGTGGAGAACCGACTACGGTGAATGTTGAAGGATTTAGTTTTTAATTTAATATGTTTTAGTTGTTTTAAATGTTGTTTTTTTTTTTATTAACTGTAAGTCATGACAAAATATATTATTATGCTTTGTTTTTAAGCTTGAAAGAACAAAGAAACGCTTTCGAATAGACACTTCAAAATAAATACCTACTTTTTCCACAACATATGCAAAAAGTTTCCAACCACCTAATATTGAAAATTATAGTCTTAAATATTCTATAATCAATAAGGTTGTATAGGTATCACGATGCATTAAGATCTTTTATTTATTTATTTATGTAATTAATACTTCAAGCACAAAAATGTACATAGGCGGACTTAATGCCATAGGCATTTTCTACCCGTCAACCTTTTATCACTCATTATTTTAAATAAAAAAAAAAACAGAAATTGATATTCATTTAAACTACGATATCTCCACAAACACTCTACATAAAACCGAAAGCTCAGAACAAATAAAAACCCAAGACAGAGCGCTGAGAACGATACAGTGAAGCATGCCAAAACTACACCTTCGCTCTGTGCATACACGTTCACACGCACACATTTACAATCAAACTACACATCATTAAGTGCACACCATGTTTACAAAACGGCTTCACTTTACTGTTGACAGCCCTCTGTCTTGGTTTTTTATTTGGTCTGAGACCACAAGTCATACAAGTCAAAAGCAACAAAAGACTATACTTATTACTAAAAGTCTAGCTTTTGTCTTTGAAGTAAGCTTAAAGACACTTCAGTCCTACAGATGTAGCGGATTAAATGAACGTAGAAGCGCGTGTTCTACGCCACTACGCCGCTACGGCGTAGCAAGGTCTACGGTGCTACGAGCTACACGTTTTTGTAGATTAATTTATTTATTAGGAAAATTATTTGATGGAAAGCTTTTGTTAGTTTGTGGAACATTGAAACAAAAAGCAAAATTAATCGAAGATCAATTTCTGTTCTTTCTTGCTTGTTAAAGTCTTAATTTTTTTTTTTTAGAATAAAGTATGTTTATTTTTCGTAAAATGTAACGAAAAATAACAAAATGTTTTTAAATATCAAAACAAAAATTACACTGCACAACACAGAGGTCTGTTTTCACTATTTTCATAGAAAAAAATATTCACAATATTTACCGAACACAATCCTGAAATTACAGGCATTCTTTCACCGTAGTCGGTTAAAAACACAGAATATCAGCGTTTTGCTGGGAATTTTTTACACGTTAGCCACTTATTGTGTTATCGCTGGACAAAATGTTCGATCCTTATCTCACGAGGGGTTTAAATATGAACATGATATTATCATATCATTATTTATTACCTCGTACCTGTAAAAACGTTGTTTTGTTCACGATAAGTTTTTGTTTAGTTTTTTTTTTTTTTATAAACTGCGGCGTTGTCTGGCTTTGGGTTTTATCTAGGCTTAATATTTTTCTATACTGTGTTTTTATTTATTTTTTTGTTATTATCTCTTGGCTTTATTTATTTTCATCTATTTCAATATATTTTAATTATTCGTTTTCATTTACAAATAATTTATAAGAATTTATGTAATAACTTTACCAATGTTTTTAATACTGAATAAACGTTATTATTATTATAAACAAAACAGCTAGGTACTTTTAGGAAAATCTTATAATGCTTTCAGTAACAACACGAAATGGAAACATAATTTCTCGTAATTTCACTTATTCACAGCACACAAAAAAATATTAATGAGTCGGTAAAATTATTAATTATTCCACATTCAACACAACACTTTTATTCCAAGTTCACAGAAACGTTACTTATTTACATTTAAACAACCATAATCACTCTTAATAAAAATTACGTATTTTATATAGGTACATTTTCGACAAATGCTCATCCATTATTCTTATTAAAAAGGCTACCTGAAAGATCTAACTTTATTCGGTAATCTATTTGACCCTTTAAACAAGTTTTCGTAAAGACGGGTTCCAGCTAAATTGCTTTGTCGATCCAAATACGGTAGATTTCTTCGATTTTATCAAGGTCCCCTGAGGCCTTTTTTAGAAGAAATTCTTCGTATAAGGAATAATAAATTATACCTGACTTATTTATTTAGAGGGTACTGGGAAATATTGATAAGTAAACTAATTTCGCAAATGGATTTTTGTTATGAAAACACTGACTACAATTTATCAGAACAAACTTCACGATTTTCACAAACAAAAAACACCGCACCAGCAAAAGTCACAACCACCAAACATTTTTGTTTACAATCAATCTCAATTTAACCCACAATTCAATGATCTACAGACAGTTAATAAAACCCACTTTTCCATCCATTCCCAACCACGTACTCAGTGTGATAACGAAATAAAACTTTCTAAAATATTTTTCCATCGTTTCTGCAATAATGACACTTATTCCAGCTTGGTCCAGTAGCATCTGCCAAGAAACTCGGCACGAATTATTATATGATGCATCCGTAACATTTAAATAACTTTATCTTAATTGAAATCTTATTATGAAGGTGTAGTAGGAAACCATTCACTTTAGAGATAACGTTTGTTTTGTTATTAAATTTTCATTATTGGACTGTGTTTTTATTGAGAAATGTGTTTTACAAATGTTGTGCGGTATTAGGGCTAATATTTTTATTTTGTGGAATTGTTTATTTTTTGTATTTTTTACTGATTGAATGATTAACTTCAAACATTTTAAACTACTATTATTATTATTATTAGTTTTTTTAAGAATGTTTTCATTACATACTCGTTTACTATTACCACTAGAGAAAGTAACAATTCACTTTTATAGACACTTTCTTAAGAAAACTAAAGTCACAGAGTCACAGAAGCCTCACTTTCAAAAATGTATTCAACAATAAAATGGTTTGTTGATAAAAGTGACTTGACCACCATTCGACATATTTTCCATTGTCTCTTTCAAGACACTGCTTTCATTAAACAAAATTAAATTTATAAACAGTTTCCTTACGAAATTCAGTGAAGTTTCCCTAATTAATTTTCAGGTCAAATATAGTTAGTACAGCCATAAATCTCAGGCCAAGTTTGGAGTCGGTAGGCTAAACTGAGATGGCGAGAGGTACATCAAGAAATTTATTTTCCTTCAAGTTGTCTTCGTGGTTTCTTGTCTTGAAGGATGAATAGAGCTCCAAGAAATATTTCATAAGATATTATTTTGTTATGCTCAAAAGTTTTGTAGAATATAAAATCTCTAGATCACGATTGAAAATTGTGGCCATAAATAGCTTCCTTTTTTTTACATGGAGATTATTGAGTGATTAGTATGGGATCTTGTCTCCCATCTTCAAACTTTTTCAACATAAACTGTGTACATATTTTGTTAGTTGTAGGAAAAATAAATAAATATTTTATTGATATTTATTTTAAATATTATATTAATGTTTATTTTAAATATTATATCAATGTTTATTCTAAATATTATATTAATATTTATTTCCTAATTCCATTTCACAAAGACCATCAATTGTTTTTAAAAGTTGTTCCTCGAATCTTAAGATCTCACTGTCTTCTAACAGAAAGGAACTAACTCCAAACCTCACCACGCTACTCTTAATTTTAAATATTTTCCTTTTACATTTCCCTAACGTGTCTGCTAACTCAAGAAAGCTTTTAAGCCTTTTAACATATTTGCATTCCGTCACTTTAACTTTATTTTGTGTGTTTAGTTAGATTTAAAACACAAAATTTTTGTTTTGTTTTTTTTTTTGAGTTGTCATTATTTTTGTCCAAACCGTCGGTCATCGAACCACAGTGCGAGTGATAATTTGTTTGTTTTTCATGTTACGTTATGAGTCACAGGCCAGACCATGTCGCCGAGTTTATAATTGCGTTATACACAAAACCTGATTTTTTGGCTAACGTGTAACAAATCCTAGTTTTTTTTTTTACTTTGATTTCTTAACTTACCTCCACAGATTAAAGACATCGAGGTAATTTTGATTGATATATTTATAAAATCGACTAATGTAACTTTGACTATGTGTCTATCTAACTAGCGCGTCTAACTCGAAAGCTTGGCTATTTTAAGAGATTGTTAAATTCTATATTTAGAGGCGTGAAGGCAATGAAATATTAAACTTTGTACTGGCGATAAGTATCGTTAGCGCTACTACTATTATATCACTTTTTAGAATTAAAAATGGCACTAAAAAGACACGATTTATAATCGATTTTGTTACACAGCAATAACCGCCGCCGAACGTCAACACTCAAAACAATATTTTATTTTATAATAATTTTATTTAAATATCAACGTTGAAATGAATACATCAAAATTGTGAACTAAATACACCGAATAGGTTTAGCGCGTCGTGGGTAGTATCATAAGTGTGCGTTCATATTGGCTTGTTATTATTGTTGTTTACGCGCGTGTTTTCGCGTTTGGCCGGAGCGGCGGGCGTGTGGCGCGGCCGTTGGTTGCTTTGGACTGATGTCGGAGGCGACCGTGACGTCAGATGACTCTCAGCCTCGCGCGCCACAGCGCATGCGTCCGCACGCACACTTGCGCTACCCGATCAGAACGCACGTGTCGACGAGTGACACACAGTGTGCGTCTTACGCAAACTTAGTTATATGCAAGTTTTGGAAGTGCCGGAGTTATGAACGGTGTGCAGAGCAAACGAAGCCGAAAGTTATGTTTATTAGTTTAATCAAGTTGGCGTTGATGTGATGCAATGAGATGTAGGTAATTGTTGTTATAGAATAGTTGACATGACTCCTATCAAACTTGAAGTTGCTCAGTTATTGCTACTTTTGAGGTAAAGTCAAACCTATTTTTGTAGTGACTCCTCCTTTGAATTAAGCCGAAAACTAATTTATCCTCAAAATTCTAAAATTTCACATATTAACTCGTTTTTTCAGGAATTGGTTATTTGTAAAGGCCTTTTAGACGCCCTCGTTTTCATCAAAGACGTTAGAGGACTAACAATAATAATATAGTGATGAAACCAGAGGGCTGCCTTATTTTTGGCCAAAGAATCCACATTGTCATACAACGTGACAATGCTGACAGCCTTTTGGGCACTATTCCTTTTGACAGCGATGCGGTCGAATTTATTTGTGCCTTATTATTTCACCTCCTTTCTATATACTTGTATATATTATTATTTTAAGACTGTTAGATTATATACTTTCCCCCTCACTAATAAACGTATTATATCAGATGAATAGTCACACACCAATTTCTCTCTTTCAGTCGTCAGTAATTTGACTTTCGAAAGAAGAAGACAAAGCGTTGTGTAACTATACAGACGCTGTACAACGTTTATTAGTAAGGGGATATGTAAATAATATCTTATATAGAAATAAAATAACTTTATCGCTAAAATAATGATGAGAGAAAAATATAACTGAATTATTGCAATTAATCTAGCCTTAAACCAATTTCTTAAAAAGCCTACTTTAGTCATAAAAACGCAAAAAAAAGGCTTTTAGCCTCCACACATCCTTCGCAGACCTTGACCCTTCGAATAGAGCCTCCCGCGTAGAGTCGTTACAAAGGGCATTATTAACAGACTAGCCAAGCACACAACAGTCCGATAGAGCTCTACGTAGTAGAAAGAGTCGACTCTACATGGAGTCCGATAGAGTGTTGTGTTGAATGAAGTCTTTATTTTATGTTGTTTTTTTTTTAGATGACAACGTTAGAGGATCGTGATTTTTTTTTGTTTGGATTATTGATAAGACATAATATGATTGCATTTTTGTAAAGGTTGAGCAGAAATTTAAATTCTTTTGCAATGCATCAATCTTCTAATATGAATCAGATATTAGAAGAATTCTAATATCTGATTCATATTAGAAGATTGATGATGATGATTAGAAAAGTTTTTCACATTAAATAAAAATGGTATCCTAAAAAGAAATATTACCATAACGTGTTTATTTTTTTTTTTTGTCAAATTAAATGCTTGCGTCGAAAATAAATACCACTTCTATACCAATAAACGATACAAAACCAATAACACTTCGCATCTTTAAAGAGAGAACAATAAAATGAAATAATAAAAATATCAAACACGTAGTTGTCTGTCTAACAAAACGGTTAATAAAATGTCTACAGATGCTACGCCGTAGCACGCCGCTACGAACGCGTAGCACATTGCTACGATACAGTTGAATGAACTTTTTCTCCGCTGTAAATTATTATTGATGAGAAAGCCTTTTAATTGTTTTTCTGTTAGTGATATGTTTAACTATTAATTTGTATTAACCACTCAGCTGGACCTGGGTTTCAGTGTAAAATTCAGAATGTCCCAGAACACTTTTTTTCTGCGCGTCGCATTGTCTCGCCACTTATACACGACTCGTACACAAAAAAAAAACTATGGACTGCTATTAGACTAATGAATGTATCGTCAAGGGGACAAAACAGGCAAAATTACACAGCTTTTTTTGTTACTCCATGTAGTGGTTATCTTGGCTGCCCACAGCTTATTGGGCATACAGTGCACGTGGCCAGCCCAGTCCCATTTCAGCTTAGCGGCATTTTGAGCAACGTCAGTAATCTGTGTTTTGGAATGCAGTGTGGTGTTGCGAATATGGTCTGTCAATTTGACGCCTAGAATACTGCGCTCCATTGCACGTTGGCAAACTTTGATTTTGGACTTTTGAATGTTTGTTAAAGACCAAGTCTGGGATCCATAGGTCAGAATGACTTATTTAATTTTATAAGTTTTTTCCATTACTCTTCTACCATCCGTAAAACATTATCGTGATTAGCTCGTCAGGGGCTAATTAAGAACAATTCAAGATAAGTGCGTTTACTGCATTAGAATTAAATCAAGTCATTTGTATTACGCACACTCACGCTAGCGAACTCCGGAAGTTCGCGCCTGGTCCGGAAGCTACCGCTCCGTACCTATTTGAATTTAGTTACTTATATCATTCCTGCAAAATAATTAAATCTTGGAAAAGAGGAAGGCCTTTCCCAGAAGTGGGACAGCGCAGGCTAACAAACAAAAAACGTGGTGTATTACTACAGATAAAAATTATAATAATGGAATACCTTATCAAGTCTCTGAATATATGCCATATCGCACGTGAGCTGTTGTGATTGATTCACTAAAATAAAAACGACTAATCATATTAGTAAGATGATCCGACATTTGCCTACAGATCATATTGCATAAGCTTTCACTATATCGCTTACAGATATAGATAGACCTCGATAACGCAAGTATCACGATCTGCATGAAAACCAAGCGTGCCATTTTTTGACTACCTACTATGACGTCATAAGCACTATTTAGTGATGAGAAAATCAAATCGATTCCAAGACGCCGCCGCGTGCGGCACCCGTCTCGCCCCACCCCCGGAACCCAGCGCCAGCGCTTACGCTCACCCAGCCAGCAGTACACAGGACTGAGCGCGAAAGTGGCGGCTTACGATTTTTGTACGTAAGCTGGACACGCGAAGTAGTTGCTCTTGCGCTATCTAGGTGTATCTATATCTGTGATACCGCTTAACATACAACCACATTTTTATAAGAAACTAACGACCAGGCCCAGCTTCTCACGGTTTCCGCAACTTGATAAAACTTCCAGATTTCATTGCTGTACAGATTGCATTTGCTTTGCTGTTTCATTAGCATTAATTAATTATACCGGAGCATATTAATTTATGTGATAAGTATCGAAGTCTAAATACGAAAAAACAATCATACAGATTTTCTCAACTAGTTCAAGTAACCACAGAACCAGTAGGTAGTCATTGAACCCGCCCCAGCAAAAAAAAAATCTTTTTGAAACGAAAAGCGACTATTTTAAATTATAATATGTATAGATAGAGAATCGAGATACTAAACAGCAGTTAATAAACACTGAACGCCGCGCCGACAGGATTTTGTATTGTACGTCATTTTATCAGGAGGTCAATGAATTATTCAAGTTACGCAACTTCAATTTACGGATTACTATTTACTATTCCCCAATATACATACGTATACCTCAAACGTAACACCGGAGGGGTGAGCAAAGATCATAGCGGGTCGCAGATCGGATCGGGCGCAATCAAGCGGCCGTCAATCAGCTACCAGCCTTACTTAATTACCTCGTCACGAGTGGGCAGTCATACTTACACAAATGCCCCTGTGTGGGTTACACTGTGCACGGAACCTGATGTATCCATAGCTTAAGGCCATCTGTGTGTGTAAAACACTGCTCACATTCACAAACAAACTTGGTAGTTTTCCTCTGTGTGCATGAAACGTTTTCCTTCTATAAGATTGTGTGTGTTGGCTACAACAGTCTAAAAGTATGTGTGTGAGCCAATTACGTGTGCGTCTATGTGTGAATGAGTTACAGACACAGAAAGTATGGGAAAGGATGTTGTGATTGTCAGTTTGTTTATGTACGAGTATGTTGACGGAGTTTTGATAGATTAAAATCGATTGTTTTTTTATCTTAATCTTGTCGATAATTGTCCACATTTATTAAAAATAAACTATTACTGCTATAGTAATCGCAGAAAATCTTTTTTTTTTTTTACTATATAAGTTGTTTCTTGTTTCTTGAGAGGTAAATGCAGCAAAATTGGCTATCTTCAATTTGATTTTTCATGAAATTTAAAAATAAAATAAATATAATATGAGTTTTTACATAATATTTCTAAGCTAGAAAGAAAACATCCGTGATCAACATCTTCAATGTCACATGTTACCCATTTGGCTCCTAGATTGTCATTTCCTTATCGAACAAGAAACATCGCACGCCTAGCCTTGGCTGTAATCCTTTACATTTACAAGTACCATTGTCAAATTCAGTAGTGAGCACACGTACGCTCTTGATTCTGATTATGTTGTTAGAGGGTAGGATGACAATGACGTCATAACAGTTCCGAGGGTCGATCGTATTTGTCGAGGTTAGGCCTGTTTATTTAATAAATTAACGGGCGGATTAACGAAGAAATTTCACAGTTCTGTTCAAACATTTGGCGATTATGTGTCAGAGATTATGGAGTAATTATATTTGAATGACTTTGTTTTTGGTGAGGTGCTTTGCTATAAAATAAAACGTATTTTCATGTATTTTAAGGGCTTCTGGCTAAGTAACAACCACACGGGTCGATTGAAGATTAAGCTACACTCGCCGCAGTCGGTTCATGGATGGGTGGCCATCCATTACATATTGAGACCCCTCCGTACCTCTAAAAGTACGTTAAGCCGTTGGTCCCGGCTGTCATTTCAAAAAAGCAAGAAGAAGTCCAAAATTCTGACAAACAGTTTTGCCAAAGGGTATCGTGTTACCCAGTAACAGGGTTATGGAGTACTGGTATTCAGTTGCATTAGGTTAGACTAGACTCTTACCCCAACATAGTTGTAGTAGATGATGATGCATTTTCAAGTATGTATGTACTCCCAAAACAGATTTTGAATCTAGGTTCACAGAAGGCAAGCCGAATGCTGTCATGACAATACTCGTAAATCCAATTTTACTATGTGATAGTGTGATTTTTAAGTAAGTACCTAATAAGTTCACAGTATTAAACGTTCAGTTCAAAAGAAGTCATCAAATATACCTACAACACCCCAAGGATCTTGCTTGCTTTTCCTAAAACATCCCTAATCTTAGATAATATGATTATGCGACGTATCTCGATAGTAAACACTCATTGACACAGGCAAGGTACGTACCCAAGATCATCTCTGCAGATGAGATGTAAAACTGAGACATCCGGAGGCACTTTTAGAAATTGGCTGCTGATATTTTGTTACACATTATGATATTCGACACATTTTCAGTAGACCAAAACGAGAATAAATGGCTCTGAGCACTCAAATTTCCTCAAGAACTTTGTACACTACATAAAATAATATGATCTTAGAAATACGTAAGCAATTGACCCATTTTACACCTGTGAAACCGTAGCACCGTAGCTTCGTAGCTTCGTAGTGCAGCTACGCCGTAGATGGCTACGACTCGTAGCATTAACCATACAGGTTGTTTATTTGAATCGAAATGTGCTTAATACTAGGCGGTTGAAGGTCATATCACAATACCAAAACATTATTTGAAACTCTTGAATCAATAGACAGTTTTACAAATAAAGACTAGATTTTTGTTTTTCAATACTTCTAGTTAATTTTGTCACATAATTATTATTCAATCAAAATAATATGAATTTTCTTATCAGAATTAATTGACTTTAACCGTATTGTTTTATGCCTTTTTCACTCACGTTTCTAGCCTCTACACAGCCTGTATAAAAATATTGATTCAAGTTTTATATCTTAAAAAGTTTCAAGAGTGTCTTAAAATATATTCAAAGACATTATAGTATTTTGGATAGTAGCCAGATTTGGTTGTGACGTTAATTTTAATGCGTCTGACCTGATCGACCTCGTCGCGTATTTGGCAAAAAAGTAACTATTAAGATGTTTACGAGAGACTTGAGAAGGATATTATGAAACATGCTTCAAGGATCTTTGTATTAGTTTATGAAATTAAGAAAAAAAAGCCGTTCGTTTCGTAGCTATATCATGTCCCCTGACCGTCTGTCCGTCCATCGAAATGTTACAAAGTCATTTTACTCGGAGACTATTGGCACTTTATAGAATGTAGTGCAATTACGTAAAAACAATCAAGGTTGGATTTTAAGTCCTAAGTTTTTGAAATGTTGGGGTTCATTTGCTGACTATGATGTAACATTGTAGTTGCTCTCCTTTATAAGAAAGGTATTTATTTTGTCCTAGAGTGGATCATTGTTGCGTGGCTGCGGGCATTATACTTTTGATAAAACCACTTATACAAAAGTGGATTGATTGCTTGACATTTTTTTGTTTCTTTTCGCCATTGTCTTGCTCCATTGTAGGTATGAGTGCTCCTTACATACCTACAATGGAGCAAGACGATGGCGAAAAGAAACAAAAAAATGTCAACCAATCAATCCGGTTAAGCAAAAGTGCTCCTTATTTGCTAAATCGAACTGATTTTCTACTTGCTGTGAATCGGCAAACGACTTATTGTATCCTCACGTTCCGATTTGAAGTTGCAATATTCCTCTTCTTGTTAGCGTGTTGATTGCAATCTGAATTATTTTAGCCCAGAATTGAGCTGCGAGCTGCTATTGATTTTTAGGATTCACATTGCAATTTTAGCTTGTCCTTAACACTCAAAAGTACAATTTACTAAGAAGCATGATGTTGTTATTTTTTTTTTCTTGAATCCATTTAATCTGCATTCACGAATTATTTGCCAAAAATGTAAACAAATATGAGTTTATGGAAAAATAACTTTAATTCTTACAGAATAAAGTTCAGTTTATGCTACAACTTCAAATATTTTTAAAACTTTCAATAGTGCTAGTCACTCTGAAATCAACTTAATATTCATTAAAATAAAGTTGATATTTGTTTAACTTGAAATAACATCAATTTGAAACATTAATTTGAATAGGCTCTACGTACATAAATTCATAAACTCACGTCTTCGAACCATGAAGGTAAGCAGAAAGTTCAGAACGCCGCCTGCTACGATCCTTACATACTCCTTTTGCCTCATCCATTTAATTCACCCAAAATTAGATCATCCTCTAACACTCATCATCCTTCTCTCGCCCCTACCCCATTTATTTTGGGTCGGCGCAAAATCGCTCGCGCGGCTCCTACTCTAAATCAAGTAAATTAAATTCAATAGAAGAAAACTAAAAGACTACTTACTACTTAAATGACTGTTACAATTTCCTCCATCAGTATGCACACGATGCACCAACATATCAGTTCCCGTAATGATTGCAAGTCAGCCCGTAACTAAGGACACACTCCACCATCACATTTTAAAAACACAGTGACAAGGTCACTTTTTAAAATTCATTAAAAATATACACACGTTTCTTTTTTAATTTTAGCTTTATCCACACTCTCCACTACTGGGACAAAGGCCTCCTCTCGTTGAAAGGAAGTGGGCCATAATCCAGCACGCCGGCCCAGTGCGGGTTGATAGATGTCACATGTCTTCAAATTTTCGGTTCAAGGACATGTCAGTTTCCTTACGACGTTTTCCCTTCACCGTTTTGATGAAATTATTTACACAAATTAGCGCCACCTAGGTTTGAACCTACGACGTTAACTCGACTGTAACTCCTAAGTTGGGGCCGTCACCACTGGGCCATCACTGCTCTTAGTCAGGAATAACTCATTTAAGAGCGTTTACGCCGTACGGCATTTCATACAAACTTTCTAGCCCTTGTTTTTCGAAATGTATGAGCTGATTTTAATGAAACTTTATACGTATTATAAGCAGAATACAAAGATCTAAAAAGTTACTTGAGAAAATTTTCGAATTGTCTTATTTAAAAAAATATAACTGGAAATCTCTGTTTCTATAAAAACTTTAAAATCGGTCTAATTTGGCTGTAACACTATTTTTCGAAGTAACTTTTTATACGTTTGTATCCTGCTTTGTGTGTGAAGTTTTATTAAAATCGGTTCATTAATTTCCAAAAACAAGGGCTTGAAAGTTTGTTTGAAATGCCGTACGTCGTAAACGCTCTCAAATCATGTAAGTAAAATGCATAGCAGAAAAACAAATGACAACCTACAAGTTCTTAAATGACTGTTGCAATTTTCTCGACCAGCAACCTACATATCACCTCCCTTAATGATTGCAAATCAGCCCGTCACCAATTATGCGTTGCAATATTTCAAGCGTTTATTGCCATGCGTGGCTTCCAGCTATGCTAGCTTAGATCCAGATAGGGTAACCTACTTTCAAGCAAGCTGCATAATTACGTCTGATAATAACAACACAGCACTCAATCATAACTTATGGTTTAATATCAGTATTGTGTGGTGTTTACATTGGGATTTGTTATTAATTTTGCGAGTAATTAAAATGGGTGAAATGTAATTTGCGCTTATATACAGTCAGTAGCTGAAGACAGTAAATTTGAACACTGTCAAGCTGAGAAACTGTCAGAATTTAGTATTGTCCAAAAATAAAATTACAATTATGGTAATTTGAGGAAGAGCAGTGGTGGTCCACTGGTAACGGCCGCGACCCAGATACACTTTACTTTGTGTACATTATTATTACATATTACTGCTTTCAAAACGGTGAAGGAAAACATCGTGAGGAAACCGGAATGTCCTAGAACCAAAAATTCGAAGACATGTGACATCTACCAACAAGCAATGGGCGCGCGTGGTGGGTTAGGGCCCACTCCCTCCCACAGAGAGTCACAGAGAGAACAGTCTAAGTTATTTCTAACCGATTGACCAGCGTGTTGGTGGTTACTACTTGTGTGGGTTCAAGTTATTTTTATACTGAAATTATAGAGCTCATTTTTATATAGGTCACGGTAATGCCTTCGAAGAAAGTAAAAAAAAATACATGTCATATTCATAAAAGCAAAATTTGAATTTAATCATTTCCTTGGATAGCTTGTTGTGAATATCATTAACCACAGAAAATGTTCAAGACCTTCAGACCTTTAGAAAAATGAAAGTATAAAATAATGACTTAACCTATTTTACAAAAGCGGTTACATACACCCTGTGAGCACCAGTTTTCGTCCAATCGAGCAGAAAACCCGTCGTTTTTTTGCCTTTGTTTCTCTTTAAACCCCTCCAGTTATTCTTTGAACCGGCTTATTCGTTCGTTAACGTACCCGTCAATTTTGCAACCTCCGGACTAGCGACCGTACAGATAATATTCCGGCAATTACGACTATATGTCCAGGGAATAAAGGTTATGGTTAAATGAAGGGATAATGCAGATTTTTGTAACTTTTTTCCTGTAAGATTTTGTTTTTATGTGGATGTGATGTAAAGGAGATACCGCATTTTCAAAGTTATTATGATGATGAACGAAGATATAAAGATAATCACTAAGGACCGTAAAACCAATCTACTGCCTTCCCATGAAAAATGACTACCATGTAAGTCAACTTTCATTCTTAGCGAGAAGTCAACTTGGACAAGAGCCACTATAGTCACACACAAGAAGCAGTTATTTAGGCAATATTAAGCCTTAATGAGCTCACTTGTTCACAACAAAGTCAAATCTTAGAAAAATGCAGCTAAATAACAAATTTCGTAGAACATTAAAGATTTATTTTTTGTCAATATTACATAATAATACACTTTTTTGGAAAATCTTTTTAATCTTTCAGCAGGACTGAAATCAGAATAATGACTACATATTGACGATGATATGTTACCCAGACTAAAACAAATAAATAGTCATGCCATTAATGAATCAAAAGACCATTTCAAACAATATAATCTACATGGTACCCACAAGATTTCACCAAGATTATGTCTGGACTTTAAATGAGACTGTGCCCTCTGAGTTTGTTTCAGTATTTATTCTCAAAGTTGTCGGTTAGAAACACCGACCTGAAGGCCAATTCTCGTAATTTAAAACGTTCAATATCTAGTCTCAGTTTCATCTCGGCGACAAACAAATGTCAAAATGTAGGAAAATTTAATGTATTTTTGACATTATTGAGACTGAGATCGGACTGTGAACGTTCTTAAAATTACGAGAATTACCCCTTTGATCAAGTTCGAAATATTATTAAAGTGTAAAAGTGTTTTTAAACCTACTTACAGAATTAAATAATTTTTCAATAAAATATATTTGATTTGATTTGAAAGTCAAGCGTGTGAATTTTAATATTTGAGTATTATTTTATTGTGCATGTGTAATTTTTATATCAATTTTATGTAATAAAATGGACTTGTAAACTTAATAAAGCACCCATAATAATAGTGGCCTATTTAAACCCAGTAACAAATAGGCTAGCCAATTCTCAGCCTCGCCTCTCAACATCTTCTAAGCACCTGCGACTAAGCTATACTCTGTATCTGATAACTATGGGCCAAGTTTTGACTCTTATGTCATTTATGGTTTAGAACTTTGAACTGGCTGTTATAACTTGTGCGTTGCAGAACTATCTAATGCTCTTCGGATGTATGAGGGAAGCTGTGCACGACTTGATGGTACTAAGTATATTGTGTGTATTGCATGTCGGTTCCCTCAAAGGGGTAAGTTGTAACGTTTACTGAGAAAGCTCCAAGTGATTTGACGTAAGTTGGCCTTGGAAGGCCAATCTCCGTATTTAAAAACAACTTAACTTTTACAAAAATCTTAATTTGGTCCTTATAGATAACAACAGGGTAGATGTTATTATTTACATAGATGTTATTATTTAGCCACAGGCCCCTCCTGTGGCTAAATAATAACAGCCGCACAGGTCGATCGGTCAGGTTAAGCTACGCTTGCCGCGGTTGGTCTGTGGATGGGTGACCATCTTTACATACCGAGAACCCTCCGTGCCTCGGAAAGCACGTTAAGCCGTTGGTCCCGGCTGTCATTCGTGGATCGTTCATGTAAAATACTGGTATTCAACTGCATCCAGTTAGACTGGAAGCCGACCCTAACATAGTTGAGAAAAGGCTAGGCAGATGGTGATGATAGATAACAACAGGACCAAAGTTTATAAACATAGATGGAAACATTTACTGAATTAATCAATAACGATACCATCAAACAAACATACCAATAAATCCTAAGCAAACTTCGTTCCAACCCTTCAATACCCAAGCTTAATAAACTCATAATACATAAAACAAAGCCTATTTAAAAACACATTAAATCAAAACCCCACGGGGCTCAGTCTACGCCAATTTAATATAACCATAACAAAAGGGGTGACAATTTATAGAACAAAATTTTATACCCAAGGAAGACGCCTTTTTCCTGTCACCCTTGATAAATATAAGTGTCCTTTTCATACAGAACCATTATTAAATTTTACGTGGCATCCCTTCACAATACACCCACTTATTGTAATTGCGATGTTGAAATTATTAATGATAGTAGCAGCCCTGTAATGTGTCCGTTGTAATTATAAATTGTGTTTTGTTAATTATTTTCATTCCTTTAATTTGATTTTAAAGTGCTAACATTGGACAGAGGGGCAATTCTCGTAATTTTAGGAAAATCCACAGTCTGATCTCAGCCTCAATCTGTTAAAAAATACCAATTTCCCTATATTTTGTTGCCTCTGAGATGAGACTGCGACTAGATTTTGAACGTTTTAAATTACGAGAATTGGCCTTCTGGTATGATGTTGAAATTTTTAGGCGAAGTGATGGATGAGGAACGAGTAGAATAAAGTTCATATCCTGATCTACGAATTTCTGTATCCCACTATATAGTAATTACTCGTATTTCACCGGAATTTACTAATTCCACTTGGAAAATTTATTCAAAAGACAACCATTGTCTGTACAAAACAAAAACTATTTCGGATTACTCCATTTATAACTCAAGAACGGCTGGACTGATTTTTATGATCTTTCATTTCTCTCAGCCCCGAATAGCAGAATAACTATTAAAACTTGGGAAAAAATCATGAAAAAAACTTATGAGGATAATTAATTTTCTCATACATTTTATATGAATGACTGACTTATTGATTCTGAGGCGCATATTACGAATGAAATACATCAAACTGTCTGCTACTTAATCCTTACAGCCATCTTAAACAATTTACAGCAATATCATTGTGTAATGAGGGCAGTCAAAACCATGGCTACTTATACAGTTCAATCACAAACAACAGGGAAACACGAAACTGCACCAAAACGAATAAAAGTGTGTCCGCGACAAATTTTTCACTTGGCGTCATAACACAGTTTGCGAGTGACTGTACAAATAAAAATTTATGAACCCGAAACTTGAAATGCGTTGCAACGAGCACGCGAGGAAAAAACGATGAAGCTATTTTTCTGGATTGTGTTACATTGATGTATGATGTAGGTGTGTTTTGTTATTTTACGACCGTTTTCCACCGCAATAATTCTTGTTTTGTATAGGAGCGAGGGAGACGGGGTGTGTTTATCAGCTACTTGTCAGCGGCCGTTGACTCGACTCTCTCGCTCATTTCAGCAGTTTCCCGCGTTAGGAATGTTAGGATGTGGGAGTTATCATTTAATCCCGATACGGTATAATATTATTTTGTACAGAAGGACTATCTTTATTTTGATCACAGCCCCTGTACTTGGTCCGTATGATGTACATTTTATAGATCTTTCTCCTATCCCAGTGTCAGCACTAATACATGGAAAATTTTACAATATCCAGTCCACATTCCCACTATATAAAGACATCATAACTACACATTAGTACCCCGCCCACAGAAAAACACAGGAAAATCAAAGCAAACAATAAAAATAAGGCACTCGAGTCACGTCACCCGAAGATTATGGCGGGACGACGTACAGTAATAAAAAAAAACATGAATCACGCTGTGCCGTGACGTCATACACGTGACATTCATCACTCGCGGGGCAACTGATTCGTTAACCTGGAATGGTTGTGAAGACTGCAACGGTTTGTCGGCACACTTTTTTAGGATATGAGGTTATAAATTAGTTCAGAGACTTTGCTGCTCATTTTATGTTTTGTTAGTGTAGAGTTATTTACAAATATAAATACCTCATAGGTAAATACTTATCGATAATGAAAAAGACAAAAAAAAAAACAATTAAACAGTGCCAGAAAATGTTCCTTCGAACAATAAGCCAGGTCAACGAAAAAAAAATATGAATCTGCTCTTGGTCAAAATGAAAACAGAAAAGAACTAGTCGAATTTTTGTTTCAAAATATCAGTACGATTTATGAACGTGTTTATTTGAAATGGGCTAACAAACGAACACAGGGGAACTCCTAAATCACTTCACTTAAAAAACAGTAAACTTAAGAGCTTCCTTCATCTTTGAATTCGGTTAATAATACAGTTCGTAACTTTCAAGTGTTGCTTTTATTTTCAACCCTTAGTTGAATCCCACAACAATTTTATATTAGCCATGTGCCCCCTAGGCAAAGATGGCAGCATCACCCCATTTTGCCCCGGGGTCGCAAGTTACCCCACTATATCTCGGAGTAGCAAGAGAATTGTGAAAGGTGGGTAGGGATGCATTACTTGCGTACACTAATAACGTTACAGTTCCCTTGTTCTCTAAAATGGTAGGTTTAAAACAGTTAATTAATATTTTAAATAAACAGTTAATTAATAATACAATGTCTACGCATTTCATTCGTAACTTATACTTGAAATTTCTTTAGATTTTTATCAATCTATTTCACTCCCAGCGAGTAACACATTACTCGTAACCCTTGTTCACAAACAAGGTTGGGTTAGTAAGAGTAATGTGAACGTATAATAAATATAAGAGATTAAGTTAAAAATATTATATCAATCAATCAATATATTCTTTATTGCGGATCATAAAGAATACTATTGATTGATTGATATAAATTTTTAAGCAACAATACCTTTTAGACTGTAAAATTACAAAGTTGTTGAACTGCAGAATTAAACTGGTAACACTTTGCCAAACGAATTCCTTCACAAGGAGCTCAATACTACAAAGTAAAAACATCTCTAACAATAAAAATCACTTTTCAAGCGCCATTTAACACCAACCGTATCTAAAGACAATACCAATACATCATGTGAGAAACAATAGTGTTGTACACACTAATCGATAGTGCTGTGCACACTACATGTGAACAGTTTTCCGGAACAGTGATAAGTAACCGTTCCTCTCGACTGACTTTTACAACTTGAGGAGATACATGGCCTGTGCATTGGCTTACTTTCACCTTCCGATCAATAGTTAATATGTTGGATCTTGGTTTTATTTAATACTGATAAAATAGTAGCGTAGGGAAATATATTTCAGTTTGTTTTGTATGCTTTTTTTGTACTTTATACACCATGTTTTATGCAAATAGATATTATTTTTATGAAAGATTATCTTTTGTTACCCCGTTATTATTAAAAAGAAGATAAAAATGCATGGCTTTTATGAGCTTTATTCACTTAATGAAAGGATCTGATACCTAAATACTTACTATCACCATACAAGTGCAATAATCATTGTATAAATGGAAGCTGTGAAAATATTATTTGTATTCTGTTGTTCCGAAAGTTAAAACATATTCCTATAGTTTGCTGATATTTAACGATACGACTTTTATATCAACAACGTTTTCGACGTTGCTTACGAAATAGGACCTACCGCATTAACTTGACATTTCACTGTGACATTGAACAAAAAAATCTGTCTCTTTGCGTAAGAAAAATATAAATATGACCTTGACTAGACTCCAACCAATTACAGTCGTTGTCAAAGTTTTCTTTCCTTAAGACACATAAAAACGTCTTTTATATGCTCCAAAATTGACGCTTCAGTCGTTATCATCCTTGGAATATTCCCTCATATCTCTGGGAGGGTACGAACATAAAATTTACGAACACTTACCGCGCAACATATTTCTAATCGACAATAAATCATTACCGACCTTTGTGCATGCCCGTGTGCTTATCCTTAAGCACCGTGAGCTCGTAAATCTTCCCGAACTCCTCGAACATGGGCCGGAGGTCGTCCTCCTCCAGATGTCGCGGTATCTGGCCTATGAACAGTTTGACGGCGTCTCTGCCGGCGCCCGGCGGCGCGCCGGTCCGCTCCGCCGGCGTCAGCGGCGACGCGCGCTTCGGATCCGAACCGAGGCTGTGCACCGGCGTCGACGGCGCGGTGCCGATACTCGAGTTGCAACTTTGAGGAACGCTCATCATGTTCACATTCTGCATATTGTAGCCCAACAACATCGGGTTCACGCTACGCATATTCGCTCCCACAATCATGTTTATCACAGTTAACAGACTTTAATTAACACAAATTTTTAATCACAGTGCTTTGTACTTCGTTTGCCTTAATCTATAAATTCGGTTTGCAAGTTTTTTTTTAAAGCTCACTCGTGTTTACTTTCGTTTTTCGCGGAGGGCGAGTGTTTAGGAGGTGGGGCAGGCGTGTGTGGGTGTGCGGCAGATCGCGGCTGTGTGCGTGCCGTCTCTTCTCACAGTCACCCCGTAATGCGTAATATTATCGATCGGTATAGTAACGGTAGTAGGCAGTACAATCGTCCCCCGTTTTTCTCACTGACGCGGATTTATTTCTGTTTTTTTATGACTGATACTTTTTCTATTAATAATTTATTTTTATGATATTATTATTTAACAAATATTGCACATCGATTTATTAAAAAATTACACCTTAGTTAACACTTAGTAACAAACATTTACTTAAATTATTTAAATATTAATTATAATTAACACTGAGAAAAATTTGGCACGATGTTATTTCTACACATTGATTTTTGAGCGAAAATTTTCTAACATAGTTTTCCGAAAAGTCTTAAAAATTTTCCACTAATTTGGAATGTTGTTACAGAGTATTTCACACGTGAAAAAGTGTATAATGTTAGTCAGTGTTTACGTAGCGAGAGCGGCGTCGCACGGGGCTCTGTTTACAAACAAACCGCGATCCAACACACGTTATTTTTTCTATATTTTTTTTTTATTTCACCGTTTACGTCTGATTGTTCACACGCAATTTGTCACTGTACACACGAAAAATGTTAACGAGAAAAATTTTAAATATTTTTTTAACTAACACACTTATCACTAGAATACTAATCTAACTTATATTAGCACTTGACGACGATTAACCATGACTTGACGCACAAACGAAAAGCACAAAACACGAACTAAATGAGACAACAAATTCGCCGTGTTCCCGTCTATATGCCTACATGTCCACTAACCTAAAATTCCCTCCGAGGTCCCCTCATAGCACGCCATGGGGGAGCCTCCAGTCTTGATACAATCCTCCCTTTCACTCACCCTTAGATACGCGAGTAAATTCGCTTTGTGTGAATAGGTTGATTATTTGAAATTTCTTGTTTCGCTATCCCGGTGTCGGTGTTGAGACGCGTGTAGGTTTTGGCTTGACTTATGTGGAAAATTTTACGCGTTTTAGTTGATTATTTACTGAAATAAGGCGTCTATTTATGTTTTTCAGCGAGGTGAATTTGCAGTATCTTTACTTTTCAGATTTTTTGTCTGGATTTATGCTTGTTAATGGTTTTATTAAATTTTTCCGGTATGTTTTTTTTTGGTATTTTGCGGCTACAGTAATTTAACATACTGTTATAATTTACTCATATTTTATCTTTTAAATTTTTATACGGTAACATCAAAATGGAAAAAAACCCCAACAGTTACTCTGTTGGGGTTTTTTTCCATTTTGATGTAATAATAAATAATGTTAAGTTATGTATTCGCTTATGTTTTACTAAAAATATATTTCCATTTCTATTTTGCCGCAATAAATTGTATAACCCGGATTCTGTACCGCTTAAAATATAAAATACACCCAAAAATAATCCTTCTAAAGTTCAAAAAAAAAAAGACCAATGTATCATTATTAATAAATACAGCTTATACCCACGTCAAGTGTTAGCAAAAAACCTTTGGTTCTGAATAATTTAGCCAACCGATGCTTAGTAGTCGCTCGTAAAACGCAATGGCAAATTCGGTAAAAGGTCTTCAATGTTTGGTCGAGCTATAATTCAAGCCCCAAAAATAGCGAAGGGGATGAAGCCCCCTCCCGCCCCCGCGCCTCACCCCCCGGACCTCAGCCTCCGATGATCTTTGCACGCAACTCGTAATAGCTGTTTAGAAAAATACATAAAACAGGAAACCCTCCTTGAGTTTTCTCGAGGATGATTTTATTTTAATTTATGAAGTTTATTGATATGGTAATATAGGTACTTAATTAAGGGGTTTGTTGTACTATTTTTGTTTTTTTTTATGTGAACGCACTCGTGAAATAATCTGTTAGAAAGGCGGGTATTACCTTCTCTTCTTATTTTATGATTTTCTTTGAAACTTAGCTATTTTAAGACTGGTAAGTCGACTCAATCTGTCTAGCCTTTTCCCAACTATATTGAGGTCGGCTTCCAGTCTAACCGGATGCAGCTGAATACCAGTATTTACTGATATGTCGACGGTATATACATACTTTTTTTTTGTGAATATCATCTATTACTTAGGTCAGGTAAATAATATATAACATTGTTTACATTCAGTCTTTTAAAATCAAAATGATGTCAAGGGTTATTATAAATTATGCCTTGGTAGAATTTTATTTTAATATTTGAGTAGGTAGAGAACCCTTACCGTGGGATGATCAACAGCTGATGCATTGTTTTGTCACTTTAATACTCCATTGAAAGCGAAGTTTATTATTTACTAGCTGTGCCCGCGACTTCGTTCGCGTGGATGTCGGAAAACAATAGGTAATATGTCGCTTAGGAAAGGTGTAATGCCACTCCTTCATTGAAAAGGAAGAATCATCAGATCTTGCCTGGTAACGCTTTCCTTACCTAGGGTTCTCTACCACGGCCCTTTCGACTGCAATCACTGCGTCTTCATGGTTCATAATGACAATACGACGAAGTGTCACTTTGATTTTTGAGAATAAATTAAAATAAAAGCGCCTGCTTGAAGCTGATTATCTAACCAAACAGCCATAATTATGTCCATTTTATTTTGCGTCTGTCTTAGAATACCAACTTGTAAAATCATATCACCATTTTATCTAAAGTATATCTGAGATTAGTAGGTGAAGTTTGAAGTTAGTTTTTCTAAGTCTTGTTTTCTTCTCTGTGGTAAATTTAGAATTTCTTAACTTGGTATTGAAGATATCATATATACCTACCAATATTATGCCTTCTATGTTATGGGTTTGGTTTCCGCACTTAGTCCTTCAGTGGACCATTGTGCGTGTATATATTATGCCGTATAAAGCATCGAGATATATAGATGATAAAAGGAAGAATACATTAATGGTAAGAGCTTCTACATAAAGTTGCCCGTGTAAAAAGCAACCCATTAAACTTTGGTTATATTTGACACAGGCCGCCATTTAAACTACGAAGATGAAACCCATGAAAACTTTAGACATGATTTTGATTTAGACCTTATACTGCCGAAAACCAGAAAAATAATTGTAAAGCTAATTACAAAAAAATATAACCGACTTCCATAAAAAACCCTACAAAGTGCAAAATAACCTTAGTTTGGGAAGACGTTGCGCATTGGCAAGAAATTACAGACTTCTGAAACCAAAGGTCTATTGCACGTTGAAGTGTGTTTTTAAGTCGGTTGTATTTTATTTTATTTCACACAAAGTCGTGTAAGTTTATATTGAAAACCATGAAAACGACACACATGATAAAAAAAGAAAAAGAAAATTGCAGCCGCCATCTTCGATTTTCATTTTGACGTCACAATCGGCTTCAGCACTCTCGAAAACCATGAAAACGACACACACTACGAATTTTTCGATTTGCAGCCGCCATCTTGGACTTTCATTTTAACCAGTACTGAAACGGTTTACCAACAGTCGATTGGTCCATGAATCGTTGGTCAACACCATTAACTTTTCATCCAAAGGACTTGTGACCCACGAACGTTTCCCCAACAGAACTCTACGTCAGTGAATGCTTAACCAACAGAATGTTTTGACCAATAACTTTTCACCCAAAGAACATTTGACCCATGTCAAATAGAACTAAGGATGCAAGGGCGAGCGAAGCGAGCTCGGCACTTGGGGCACCCCGACTCGGACAGGTAGGGTTCGAGGGGATGATGGCGGCTCAAGTGAGCGAGCAAAGCGAGCGAAGGGCACCCCGAGGTTAGGCTTGGTTAGGTTACTTTATACCCTTTTCACAGAAATAAAGGACTACATCTTATTATTATTTTACTTTCACCTTTCCCGGGGTCTGTTGGCCTTGTTTTTTGGGTGAAAAGTTATTGGTCAAAACATTTTGTTGGTTAAGCATTCACTGACGTAGAGTTCTGTTGGGGAAACGTTCGTGGGTGAAAAGTCCTTTGGAAAAAAGTTAATGGTTTAAAGATAATGTTCACCATCGGTTCATGGGCCAATCGACGGTGGGTAAGCCGTTACAGTTTCATTTTAACCTCACTATTGGCTTCAGCACTCTCAAAAACCAATAAAACGAAACCCATAAAAAATAATTGCAACCTCCATCTTGGATTTTCGTTTTGACCTGCCTATCGGCTTCAGCACCTTTGAAATCTATGAAAACGACATCCATGACAAAAAATCAAAACAAAATTGCAGCCGCCATCTTGGATTTTCATTTTGACCTGACTATCGGCTTCAGCACCCTCGAAAATTATCAAAACGACACCCATGACAAAACATTTAAAAAAAATGGAGCCGCCATCTTGGGTTTTCATTTTGACCTGACTATCGACTTCAGCACCCTCAAAAACCATAAAACGACAAACATGATAAAAAAAAATTGCAGCCACCATCTTGGATTTTCATTTTGACCTGACTATCGACTTCAGCACCCTCGAAAACCATGAAAACGACACCCATGACGAAAAAGTTAAAACTTTAGGCAACCGCCATCTTTGATTTTCTTTTTGACCTCACTTACCGGGGTCAGGATCCATGAAAAATAGCTCTCTCTCTCTCTCTCTGTGTGTCTCTATCTATCTATTACTATGAAAAATGAGGCATAACGCTTTTTCGTAATTTGACGATTTCTCCCTTAGAACTCCTACCGCAAGCTCCATATAAGAACTTCGTTAAAAAACGCTCTGCGTTACTCAACTTTCTATATCAATAATTATCTAACTTCTTTATCGCTTAGAACACCACATTAATTATTATTATCTTACATTATCCTCACTTTTTGTTTAAAATTCTTTTAGCGCCACAGGCGCCACTAAATAAACCATCAATGGAAAGCGATTTTTTTAATATCATTAATATCATTATCATTACTTTTTAAAATAACATAGACATAAGTAGGTATCTGTGTTATTTCGTCATTTAAGTAAGCATAAACTAATAGGACGTGATTATTCACATCACAACAACAATATGTTTTCGTTAGTAGGTACTATATCGCGCCAATAGATGTCGTTACGTGTTACTAAAAAACCTAAAAAGTTGTTCCTAGAATACTTTAAATTGATTATATCTTTTGATAGAGTGAACCGATTGCGATGAAACAAAAACTAATCACTGCTCCGAGTTCTACACCATATTTGAGTATAAAAAGTAACCGTATTGGTTTGGTACTTTTTACGTTGACCCTGTTCAAATGAATAATCTGTCACATCCAAACAGACAAACCGACAAACCGACAAACAGACAAACAGACAAACAGACAAAAATTCCAAAAATTGATGAAATGGCATCTGTTGGTTATCCTTTAACATCCCAACTATTTTTTTTGGAAATATTTTCAATGTACAGAAACGTCTCGTCTACAGATTTATTATATGTATAGATTACTTTGTTGAGCTTTAAGTACTTTTTTTTGCATTTTAATTAAGAAATTGTTAAATGATGCGTGCAATATGTGACACAATAACAATACTAAAATGGAATGACATAGCATTCCATTTTAGTATTGTTAAAATGAGTCCTAGAACATGTTAGCTTAGAAATGTTTCCCATAGCTAATATATTTTACTTCGGCCTTTGAAAATACATGACCTACTTTTCATCCGAAATTCCGAAATCATTTAAAACTTTATGTAGGCGGGCACAAATAGAGAGCTTACAAAGGATATTTTAATAATTGATGCTAGTTTCTGTATTTATAACAGTCATCCTGTATTTTGACGAATGGATTACGTTTAAATAATTACCATTTATCAAATAATAATTGCTTTTATAATTTACACCTCAATTTAAAACAAACACAGGTATAACAAACTGTTCGTTAAAACTTCAACAATTTAACGAATCCTACATTCGTATTACCATTTCAAACGTTGATTGGTGTCAATTTAAAATCACAAATATAGGCATTATTTGTGATTTGTGTCTGTTAAAACTTAGTCAATTTGGTTGCCGATATGCTCTTTTGCCTTTACTGTACCAGTTTTTATACAAAAACCAAAAGTCATTTATCCAAACTAGGCAGACAATCAGCACTTTCTGAATGTCAAAATTACATAAGACCTCCAAAACGCCCGCTCTTTACCATTTCCCAGTGCTTTAGTCAGGAAGAAGAATTGGAGCAACAAACTGTCCAGCAACACATTTGTCACAAGGTAATAAACGGCTAGGTAATGAAGAGGTAGATGAAAAACTTTCTGGAAAAATCACAAACCTGCAGTGCGATTCTGTAACCATCTCACTGTGAAAACTTAGGTGAAGTGAGCGTGGAGTGAGCTGTCATTAGTGTGAATCCCTATAGCATCAGATGGAATGACAGCTCACTCCACGCAAGTTTTCACGGTGAGATTTTTACAGAATCGACTGGCTGCTCATTACTTTCTGCCTCATAGAACTACTCGTAACATGAGCCGCAGGTAGTGTAAAAAGTAAAAACGCTAACATAAACAATATGTACAGAATCACAGATGCATGTCAGTGGTCTTTGCATCTCCCGTGCATCAATTAGGGCCCGTTTGGTGCGGTCTCGTGCTCTCAAACCGTCAGTCGCATGCGAGTGCCGACCAAATTCAGTAAACCGCAAACATTTGGCCAAACGCTAGATATTTTGATTTTACTAATGTTACGTTTTTGATACATGTTTCGATTTACATGTATTTGGAATATGACCGATTTTATAGGTTTAGTGAAATATATTTTTTATCACATCTTTTAAAAAAGAGCTAGTGTATTCCTCGTAAACAGGGACTAAAATAGCCTTTTAATCCCTAGGGACTAAACGTAATTTGAATTTGGAATGTGGATATTGTTAGTAAAATTTCCAATCACCAAAGAGATCAATCACGAACATTGTAGGAACAAGTAACAGGCTGTATGATAAAGTAAAATTTGCGCGAGCCAAATTTAAAAAAAAGTTTTAAAAAAAATAATATACGCGCGAAAAGCATTCTGCCTTCGTTCGTAATTGTTTACTCAAATTAGTTACATAGTTTTATAAAAAATGAGTAAGTATGTCTTCCTCGAGTAATTGTATGTAAATAAATAAACGTAATACTGTTAGAATAATATTTACCTATAAATATTTTAAGTGGCCGAATTCTGGTCGAAGTTTATACAAAATTAATAAAAGGGGATCATCGATTCGACGAAGAAGAAAATGTATCCATCAAAGGACACCGAAAAAGAAAAGCCGCGTAGGTAGCTACTTCTGAAAAAGTTGCCTACAGGGCATGCTGTTTAATTGCCCAATAATTACGAGCAAGAACCTACATAAACATTGCGCATTGTGCTTTTATGTGAAGAAAATCTAATGACCGAAAAATGATCGAGATAAAGCCTTATAACGTGTCTTAATATAGCCGGTAACAGGCACCTTCGTCATTGCTGCAGGAGGGCTGGCATTGCGGTCAGCTGACCAATTGTCCTGTGTGAAGGTAACACTACCTTCTGTGTTAATCTTCTAAGTAAGATAAAATTCTGGAAGGAGTATTACGTTTATTAAAATATACTTCATCGCCCTTCATTTAGTCGGTAGATACTTACGTTATAGGTAGGTACCAGGTACTTATCTCAATTGAGACTTGAAAACAGCGGAATGATTTGACAAGTTCATAAATCGCGAACTCATACTTCCGCTTGGGTTTCATTAAAAAGCGGTGTCGTCATTTTACGCCGTAAAAATACCCACTGTCATTTTCATGCCTTTTGTTATTTTGCGCCAGCTCGATGACATCGCTTTCTTAGGAGAACCAAGTTTACTTACTTATTATGTCAAAAAACATTGAATCACCGAGGCACGAGTAGTTCAAATACAGCCGGTAAAGTGACCTGTCAATATTGTTAATCTATAAAATTGGAATGACAGCTCACTTCAAGCTCACCTACGTTTTCACGATGTGGTTTTAACAGAATATAGATCTAGATGTACTTTACACAAATGAGGGGCCCGTGGCTAAATAATAGCAGGTTAAGCTACGCTTTCTGCGGTTGGTCTGTGGATGGGTGACCATATTTACATACCGAGACCCCTCCGTGCCTCGGAAAGCACGTTAAGCCGTTGGTCCCGGCTGTCATTCGTGGATCTTTGACAGTCGTTACGGGTAATCAGAAGCCCGAAAGTCTGACAAACAGTGTTACAAGGGGTATCATATTCAGTAACTAGGTTGTGGAGGTCAGATAGGCAGTCGCTCCATATAAAATACTGGTATTCAGCTGCATCTGGTTAGACTGGAAGCCGACCCCAGCATAGTTGGGAAAAGGCTAGGCAGATGTCTACTTTTCACTAATAGTTCACACAGAGCTTCACACTTTCATAGTTTCCTCACAATCGCGAATCTGAAAACTCCTCAACTCTTTCAAAAGACAATCTCAACAAATATTTTCATCATACCCGCAAAATTTTAGATTCCTGGAGCTTTGTTAACTAAACAAAGGGGCTACGACCTACTTATAAAACGTTCTGTATTGAATATTTGAGCGGGCTATGTGCTAACTGTGGTTAGAACTGTCTTCGAATCTTGTTCAACTTTGACACGAGGCTTTTGTTCAGAATGTGTGAGTGACGGGGAATGGAAAAGATCCAATTCGGGCTGGTTTGAGTTGTAAAGGACTTGCATTTGTAACTGTTTGGGTTCTTGAAAAAAATAGATTTGTATGGAATGTTGTTGGAAATGTATGGGAGGGAGATCCGTTGGTGATGTATTTTGTTATGATGCTGCAGGTAATAAAGTACATATTGTAGGTAGGAATGACTACCGAGAGGACAACTAATAGAGAAGTATGGAAGAGAAAGAGATGTTGTGCCGACCACAAAGAAATTGGTATAAGTGTAGGAGAATGATGACGTAGGTAGGAATGGTATACGTAGGCGGTGTGGATCCCTGGTGCGCCGGGTGCGGGCCAGCCCCAATACCACCTCGGCAATGATCGCCGACAGGCTAGACTACCCTGGCATGTTGCTGTTCCAATGCCGGTCAGAAAATTATAACTAATCTGTCTTATTCATTTATTTTGTTTTTATTTTATGACCGAGCAATGTGATTGAATTTTTTGTTTGTATGTGTAATTATTGCTATTGACATTGTATGCCTAATAATTTTACGAGTCTATGTTACTTGATTGATGAATAAATAATAATAATAATGCGCATCTTTTTCTTCTCTCGTTTTTTAATGACCTAAACACCGTGGCTACCTGTTGTAGCTACATTCAAAAGTTTAAACATTTCCTTATTATTACAGAAGAAAAAGCTTTGTAATTGCTTCTTTAAGCTATGATGCAAATCCCAAAGTTATTCATTTCTTAGAATGAAAATCCAAGTAAAATTGACCAAAACAAAAGTACTGAAACCTACACAAAGAAAAAGTAAAATTGTCAATTGAATAATATAATTCTATCACAGTTGGCCTAATAAACACAGAGACACACGTCTTAAGGCGACTACATGACCTAAAACGCGGTCACTATCGGACTGCATAGAAAAGAAAGAAAAGCGCGATGACACAACGCTGGTAATTTATTGCAAAATATGAAACAATCATCTATTGTTGATTTATCAAACACCAAACAAATAAAAACCGTATACTAAAATTCGGGGAATTAAATTGTCTTTTATATGGTGAAAGTTTTATGAAAATACACCCGATAGTGTTTGCGTGATTATCGTTTTTATGTCCGCGGTAGACATTACTTTACAAATTAATTACACTATGTTAAAAAAATATAATTGCAAATATTCACATATCAAATTACGAAGCAAATGGCCTAATTTAACATTTATTTTTTTCAAAGAAATCAGTCCGGTCGATTAGACGTGATGTTGAATTTAAAATCATTAGAAGTCGTATATCTGCGCCTTAATAAGTTTTATCACGAGTAACGAGGACATCGAAGTAATCAACGAAGGGGACAATTAATTATCGGCGACCACTTTATAGTTACGCAACACGGAAGGGAGGGGGAGGGGTGCCGGGTGACAGAGTACGGCACACACTCGTAAAAATACCACAATTACACGGAATTTTGAGGAGAATACACGTGTTTTTGTTATCGTTACCGGTTTTATGGCGACGGAGGAATTGTTTTGTCACTAGTTTGGATTGTGAATAGATTGAGTCCTTATAATGTTTCCATTTTTTACTTTTTGCACTTTATATATAGCGTTATTATTTGAATGAGTAATGAACTTGGCAGATGGTACATCAGAAAGCAATTTAAGTATTTAAAAAACGTTTAAATTCAAGTATCATTGTCATTTCAGCGGCAATCAATGTCAAAACTTGTATGGCTTTGCAACGAGTTGACCTGATTAGTTATTACTGTAAGCCAAGCAATATAAATCACAACATTTATGTAGGTACCGTGTGATAAATTCAGACAACTTTTACTTTGCCTATAAGACTAGTGCAGCTTCCTTCGGCAACACCTATCTCCAGCACTCTGTACCAAACTCCCGTGTACACAATTTCAAAAAACTTAAAGTGATTCCGCTACACATAATTGAGCCTGGAGGAGTTCTTGGTGCACAAACAAAGGCTTAGATAAGAGTAACTTTATGCACTTCATTGTGCACTATTGTTACTTTGAATCTTTTAGAACTTTTGATTGTTCCGTAGAGGAAACTTGCAGGTAAAGCAGCTAGGTATGTTTTTGTATGTAAGTACTCAACAAAGTCTAGGGAATAAGCTAACTATATCAACTTATTTAAGAAAACTCTTTGGAAAAAGTACTGGCCACCAAGTGCACCAAGTGCTCGCAAACCGCTTAGAGTTCCAGCTCGACGAGGAAATCGAGGGCGTCGATTATTGTGGACTAACGCATGTTTGCACTGGACCAAAACTCCGTGGGCTCGTATTTTTTTTTTCTGATGTGTCGCGCTTTGGATTTCATCCCGATTCAAGAAGAGTGCGTGTTTGATGAATTCCTGGTCGCCAGAGTCGAGTCCAGAATACTCAGAAATGATTATGGTGTGGGCTGGAATTCGCCTGGATGGAAAGACGAATCTCGTTTTGATAAGAGGCAATATCAATGCGGAACAATACTATGACGAGATTGTGCAACCTATGGACATTCCTTTCTTTGAAGATAGAGCCATACATGGTGAAAGCCCCAGGCAGCCCACGAAAATCATTCCTTTTTTTAAATTTGCGGGTCAGTTTCAGGTTGTATGTTGACCAACATATTACACGCGGCCATGGTAAATATGCATTTACAGAATTATAATCATTGAAACCATCAATATCTCTAAATCTCGCAAAAACCTAAGCAAGTGATCGACGTCAAGAAAGGGCCCATTCAGCAATTTTTCTATTTTTTTAAGTTTGAATTTTACGGGCTACCATAGTGTACCCCTTTAATGACCACTATCTATCTCGCAACTAAAGTTTGTTATACCATTAATTATTTAAATCTATCCAAATCAGTATTTATAATTAAATCACACATTAAAATGTCAATGTCACAATGTTAATTACAACTTGAAAGATTCATTACCAACAATGTTAGCACCATTTAAATTCTGTGTTAGTATTCCTTTATATTATATTTTATTGATCAATCCTGCCAAGTTCTGAATACAGAGCTATGGTCCATGCTAGATTAATTACGTAAATGTCCCTAGAATATCAAGGCTCACTGCTGTAAGTACAAAAGCATTCCTGTTTTCCAACCAAACCTGTATTTGTTACTCCATGCAAACACGTGAACACCATCACACGACTGAGGTAACACTAATTACTTACGAACACAAAACAAACTTCGCACCCAAAAAAACATACCGGTTGAAGTCAGAACAACATCAGCGGAAGGTGTCAACAACAGGGATGTGTCAGCGTCGGTCAAAACCGCACGCACGCAGGGGTACGTAGAGGGTACATTTTCACGCACCCTTTACCTACGACATACACGCTGTCAACTGCACGATTTCGTAGGTGTGTGTTTGAAGGGCTCAAAATGGTTTGTGGAAAAAATACATGATGTTTATAGTGGTTTGTTATTATAGGATTTTGGTGGTTGACCAATTTGGGAACTTATTGCTGTTCGGGTGGAAAATCTCAAATTAAACTTGGTGGAAGATATGTTATGTTTCATTGCGTGGACTGAGTCGGCAATAGTGAATAACCTGACTTAAATACTTGGTGCATAGTCAGATTTGCATGATTAGAACTCACGACTTTTAACTCGTAAGTCGCGGTTGTTAAAACTCTGCCACTACTTGTACTGCTCCCACTTGGTGATTGCAGTATAATAATATCGATATGACTAACGTCGTCACGTGTACAAAGAGGACATACTATTCTTTTTACAAAACACACTAACACCCGTATTCACAAACAATACTTGTCTAAGTAAAGTAGCAATACTATGCGAAGAAAGTAGCAATAACAAGCCTTTCAAATCATAAATATTAAGGGACACATAGTGCCGATCGCCACTCAATTATGAATAGGTTTTTGGGACCATGTGTTAATGTTTATGAATACGGGTGTAAAACTATCCTCATAATCTATCAACCCGAAAAACCCATCAGAACTTTTCTCTCGCACATAAATAAATGTCAACATAGTCCCAACCACATCAAAAATAATTAAATCGCCCAACTAACAAGGCTGCTTCAAGAATAATTTAGCACAAAGGCTGTGCACGGGCAGCCGACCGGGAAAGCTTATGCCCAAAGAGTGAATGGAGATATCGGCACAAGTTGCCACAAACTGTCCGAATAGTCCCCTTACGTGCTTACTATTCGGAACAAAGGGGGCCTGTGGACCCCTAAAACTTAGGGTTGCAAACAGACCTTGTTAAATCTGGGCATCATTTTCAGGCACCGTTGAGGGACTTCTTTTATTTATTTTTAAGTTTGTTTGTATAGAAAGAAATAAGGACGTCATTCGTTTGCGAATAATGCTCCATTTCTATTTTGTAGATGTTCGTATTTTTGTCTAGATAATGATTCTGATACTTGACTTGAAGTTTTTTTTTACTATGGTATAAAATAAGTGCAGGCAACGCTTTCTACACTCCATAAAACACACAGTTTGAGAAAGCGTTATGTAGTTTTTTTTTTCTTTTACCTTGTCCCTATTATAAGTATTTTAAACCCTACAAATAATTTTACTGAATAAGTAACTTCTATCTAAAGGGGCCCATGGCTAAATAATAACGGCCGCACAGGTCGATCGACCAGAACCATCTTTACATACTAAGACCGCTCCGTGCTTCGGAAAGCACGTTAAGCCTTTGTTCCCGGCTGTCATTCGTTAGTCGTTACGGATAGTCAGAAACCCGAAAGTCTAACAACCAGTCTAACCGAGGGTATCAAATTACCCAGTAACTGGGTTGTGGAGCAGTCGCTTCATATAAAACACTGGTATTCAGCTGCAACCGGTTAGACTGGAAGCCGACCCCAACAGAGTTGGGAAAAGGCAGGCAGATGATGAAGTAGCTTGTATCTCATCCACAGAACCCAGTAATTTGTTCCAATACATGCCCGAGGCTTATCCTTTTACTGCGCAAGCTACACAGTGTAAGACTGCCCAGACCAATGTCTTGGGGCCAATAAGTTGGCCATCTTCACTAAAATTATAACGACAGACCGCTGGGGAGCACGCAATGTTGGCGGATAGTTGGCCGAAGATATACAACTTGTGTTTAGTGCGACTTAAAGTCTTGTTAGTCTGTAAAGTTATATGAATACTCAGGTTTAAGTTTCGTTTTAATTAACTGTTAGCTTTAATTTTAAAAGAAACTAGTTTTATGAATATTTTGGGCTGTCTATACAGGGTTATTTTATATTGGCTAGCTAAACTCCACAGACGGGGTGGGTATCGACATCTAATCACGATTTAATAAAAATATTTGATGTTTTTTTTTGGGACGTCAACGTCCGCTGTTATTGTTGATAGTTGAAGTATTGTTTTCTTATGTTTTACCATGTTTAGATTTCGATACTCTTTATGCCTGCGAAGTTTACACAAACAAAATACAGATTTTCTAAACTAATGTCGCAAGTGACTAAAATAACCCCACAATGAAAACTTAAATTTTAGTATTTTTTTATTGCTAAATGGGCCCGCTCTTGGCTCCGATCACGCCTGATGGAAAGCGATAGATGAGGTCTATGATGGAACGAGCGAGCCCAGAAGATGCCTGTTCACTCTTGATTTGAAAGCTGCAGATGGATTAAATGTGAGAGGGAACACAGATTATTGTGTTTTGATTTCGGTACCCACCGCGTCTGCGGAGTTTAGCTAACCAATTTAAGATAACCTTGTAGAGTAAAATGAAAGGATGATTAACAAAAGGCCTTTTATAAGTAAACGGACTATTATCCAACTACGGCAAAGTTATAATAGCAAACCACAGACAATAAAGAACTAAAATAAATACCCCTACTGCCCAACTTTGTCTATGTAGTCCGGCCAACCACAAACTACTATTATATTGACTTTAACCCCAAAATTAATGGCCTACATAAGAACCATAATGAATTCACCTTCGCCAGTTCGACACAACATAATAGTTACGTCTTCCAACAAAGAGTTATATAATTCGCCCCTCACTTTCACCCCCATTGTGCGACCAGATGCTCGCTTCAATGGAGTTTTGCTACGTCACTTCTATTTTGCGTCTAACTGTCCGGTGACTAGTCATTCACCATAGAATGTTGAACGGTATGAAATTGGGTTACTAACATCACAATGAGTATTTTTCGATTATTGATGTATTGATATTGATGGTATGAATTTATTAGGTTTAATTGGTCAAGATTTATTTCTTGATAAATCTTAATATTTATTTCATGTAAATGACATAAGGGTGAGTACACGTATCCAAAAACCAAAAATATCTCATTTAATATTCTTTTGAACATCACATTTAATTTACATATCTGCAATAATAAAGCAATTTACCATCACCAGAGCGTAACAATAAAACCATTGCATGTCATTCAATACGCTATTTGTTATGTCACCGTATCAACATCAGAACCCTCTTTTTAATCCGCTTCAAACCAGTCCGGACCAGTTTGAGCAGAATCTTTGCGCGTGGACAGTTCACCCCTGATACGGTACGGTTTGAAGGTCATTGAACCATGGGGCCCAAAACTAGGGGTGACTCTACTAGAGAAATAATCCATAAATAGTTTTTTGGTAGATATAGGTGTGTCCCTAGTGTTCGGGTGATCAACAAAGTGCTGTCGCGTGTTGTTTTTTTAAGAATAAGTAATATGATATTTATAAAATGGCGGTGAATACATAATGTCTCGACTGATAAAAAAAAAAATACTGTGTTTATTCAGCTGCATCAGTTCAAACGCACATCAAAATCTAAGCAGAATCCTCAGATTTAAAATCAATAAAACCTAAATTAAATAAAAAAAAAAACTAAAATTGCACAACTCTAAAGCCGGATTTTATTTAAATATATCAATATTTATACGTGAAAGTATCAATGAATAACTAAGTTTGCTCAACTTGTGTTTAATTTTTTTATTGTTTATTAATTAAGGAACAAGACAAAATATAAACATCACAGAACTAGTTTCGTAATGTAAATCCGGTGCAATTTTTTGTCATGTCACCTGACACTCCATACACGGAATACTTCTAAACAACACACATTTTGAAACAAAATACCTACAACTCAATCTTGTGTCCCCCGGTGTTCAAGTGTAAAAATATTTGTAGATACGAGTATAACCAAAACAGTTTTTCAAACAAACTACGATAAGAATCATAACAACATAACAGTGTGACTCATTCCGGGTATTTCCGTTGAACTTTTTTCTTTTTTATAACAATGGCATCTCGCAGTTCATCCTTTATGAGGATGGCTACTGCTTAACCGGACTTTCCTGTGGATGCCTCGAATTAAGGCCTCCAGCCAGGGCAAACAATAACTTAAAAACTAAGCGACAGCGCTAAGGGTAACCCCCTGCGGGGTTCGGACCTCGGCTCAGGGCGTCGCTGGAAGAGGACAGCAAGGGACAGGCTGGATCGGTATTATTATTAGTGTTTAGGGGCGAATTTAAAACTACAGGCTCAGCTGCGCGGGCTGGCTCGAGCAAGGGTCGGGGTTCCGTTGAACTAAAAGATGGGGTACTTTTATAAACTTGATGTCAAAAGTTTTCAAGGAACAGCTAAAATGAGTCTTACATTTTTTTTTTCGAATTAATTTAGTTCAGCTAAACAATGTGTAACTGAATTAATGCCCATTATGAAAGTAGTGTGTTCAGAATCATTTACTGAAGCAATTTCTGTAATTTTAGGGTTCCGTACCCAAAGGGTAAAAACGGGACCCTATTACTAAGACTCCACTGTCCGTCTGTCACCAGGCTGTATCTCATGAACCGTGATAGCTAGACAGTTGAAATTTTCACAGAATGTGTATTTCTGTTGCCGCTATAACAACAAATACTAAAAATAGAATAAAATAAATATTTAAGGGGGGCTCCCAAACAACAAACGTGATTTTTTTTGCCTTTATTTTATATATAGAGTTAAATATTGTATGGTGGTACGGAAACCTTCGTGTGCGAGTCCAACCCGCACTTGGCGGGTTTTTTTAATATAGGAATAGCTAGGTAGGCTAGGTTTTTTTTGTTTTTCGCAAAAATAATTAAAACTACGTAAATTACAGTCACACTTCCGCTGTAAATTCAAAACAAACCAAAATGAACAAAGTACCTGCGCTAGATTCTTATAATTATGTGCGATTATGACATAATATTCTAATTGGGGTGTTTGATGGTGTGCGTTAATTCTGAGATATATTGTAGTTGTGTTTATCATCATCATCATTTCAGCCGAAAGACGTCCACTACTGGACATAGGCCTCCACCCAGCACCTCCACTTCGACCGGTTCTGTGCTTTTCGCATTCAACGGGTTCCTGCGGCCGTCACAAGGTCATCGGTCCACCTTGTGGGAGGCCTTCCAACGCTACATCTTCCGGTACGCGGTCGCCAATCCAGAACCAGAGTTATGTTCATACATACCAATTATAAAAACAAATAAATTTATTGCAGGCAAAGTATATAGAAATAAATTTATTTAGCACAGGCAAAAGGCATACAGCACTACTACTACAGAGGCCTCCAACACGTAAACAAGATGGCTCCCCAAATCTTTCTATACTCCAATATAAAATATCAAAAGAAAAACTCCTAAACTTTACTAAACATAATCTCCTTCTTCCCTAAACATGATCAAAGAAATTCAAGCAATACAAACGCCACTTGTACGTGTCCACAAAACTGAGATAACTATCGATGACCAAAAATAGTATCCGTACATCTTCGAGAATTTTCGGCATTTTTCGTACACTGTCGTGCGATTGTGTGCACTAAGGGTTTGAACACGTGGGGGCTGTGCCGCTATCGAATCGTCCCCATCGTATTTAAAAGCGAAGGAGACGGATGTGTGATGTGCGATTCGGAGTGGCATGGAGTGTTATTTTTCTCGTAGAATAGGTACAATGATATCTTGGTTATTTCGTAAATTAATCTGTTTACTTTTGAAATACACCATAAAATTTGTTTTATGGTTTATTTCAAAAGTAAACAGCACACTTTGGTGTGCTTAATGAAAAACTACCCAAAAAGGATGTAACAGAATGTATGGCAAAGAACTCAAATATAACTAAATTAAAACATAATTTCCTACAAGTGAAGGTGCCATGCTCTATGAGAATCAACCTCAGCGAAGTGACTTTAGAGGGGTCTATTTTTAGCAATGTGCTTATGGTCGATGATGATTTTCTTGATTCGATGTAATCGGTTGTATTTAAGGCAATCGTCGCGATTATGTGTCACTTTTAGTTCGGTGAACCGGAACGCCGGGTAGCGCCTTGCGGTTTTCTGAACAAAAAGTGACATATGGACGCGACGATCGCTTTTTGTTAGGACGCGGGGTCAGGATTAATTATTTTATTCTGGAAACTATCGAGTTTCAACAGAAACTCCATATATTCCTCTGTCCCCCGAAACTGAGCGCTAAGAGAAGGGCTTGGACTTGGGGCCGTTATTGATTTCCATTATACCCGCACCGCCGCTCGTCATCTTAAAGACGTGTCGCATTTCACACACATTTATCTAGCATTACACTTTTATTCAGCGTCACACTTTTATACAGGGTTAGTCTTCAAAGACCAACCAAATTGAAGGGTGTGGTACAGACTATCAAACTGAACAACTTTCTCCATGGGACCAACATCGTAATCGCGAATAAAAATTCAGCCATCCCTTACGTTTAGGTCGAGTAGGTGTTGAAGTTTTCTATGCGACAGTTGATAAATTACGTCCCTTAAAGGCTGGTCTTTGAAAATAAACCCTATATATCATTACACTTACACTCTCGTTGTGTGTCAGCATTCCTGTACCATTATTATGATATATTATGGAAGATGAGGAAATACTGCGGTGACGAGAAATAAATTAGGAGGGTAATAAAGGTGATGATCATTCAATTAACAATCAACTCAGGCTATTGCAGTCCAGTGTCCCAGCCATCTTTTTGAGGTCGTCGGTCCAGCTAGCTGCGGGGCGTCCCACATTACGCTTGCCGATACGCGGTCTCCACTCCAGGGCTCGTCTACTCCACCGGCCATTGGTCCGTCGACAAACATGGCCAGACCACTGCCACTTCAGATAATATATTTTTGATAACATATTTTTTACAAAAAAGTCATTTTAAGGGTTTCGTACCCAAAGAGTGCCAACGGGACCCTATTTCTTAAGCTCCGCTGTCCGTCTGTCCGTCCATCTGTCTGTCACAGGGCTGTATCTTTTGAACCGTAATTAGTAGACTCTTGAAATATTCACAGAGTGTGTCCTACGATGATTGCTATAATAACAAATAATTAATATAAAACAAAGTCAAAAATTAAAGGATGTCCCCATAAAGAAACAATAATTTGTAGTTTTAAATATTGTACGGTCGTGCGGAATCCTTCGTGGGCAAGTCCAACTCGCACTTGGACAATTTAAAAAACCACAACTTTTCTTTTGAGCGTACCATAAAAATACAAGATTATTTACACATCAAAAATACTTCTTCAACAATAAATAATGTAAATCAATTCACATCCAAATTTCAATATTGGTTTATTACAGCTATATTTATGAGGTGACAAAAAGACCAATGAAATAGAATGAAATATAAATGACTGAAGGCGACGCTCGTTGGTATCTGATGAACGAATCGAATGAATTCCTGTGGAGGTGAATGATTCGTTTTTCTCGAGCAGAACAATGGAACGAGATAGATAAGATTGAAAACTGAAATAAAATATTGAAGGAATACTTATGTAAGAAAGTAATTTAAATGACGTCGCGTCAGGATGTTCAATGTTATTCACTGAGAAATATATTATTATTACGAAACGTGGCGTTATTATAAATAATTAATTTTAATTGAAGACAATGTATTTTAGGCTTGAGCATAATAGCCTATAGTGTTCCCACTGTTGGGACACAGGCCTCCTCTCTGTGAGAGGCAGTGGGCTATAATTTACCACGCAGGCCCGGGGTTCGAATTTTTGTTTCTAGGATATGCCGGTTTCCTCACGATGTTTACCTTCACCGCTTTAGGTTTATGAAACCGGTTTTCTTCCCTGTCGTGCTATTCATCTACTAATGAATTAGCTCTACCTATGCCTAGTCTGCAACTATAAATAGGCTTCCAAGCTTACACTATTATCATAGCCTTCTATTATAAGCCGTCATCATAATTAGTTTATTACAATTAAATAATTATCATTTCTTAGAAGAAACTTCATCACAAAAACATTGGTTTATAAACCATTATCGTAGTCCCTTTTTTATTTGCTTAACATCACGCAAATTCAAACTTCTATGACTCTGATAACCATCAAACTATACTTTTTTAATACTGAAAGATCTCACCAGATAGTACGACTATCTTAAAAACATACAAACGAACAGTCCACACATATCTGCCGATCCTCTGTGGGTAATAAGGGGTGATAGTTGGAAGGGATCGGTTATCGTCGCATCTCAGACTCATTGGGAACCATGAATGTGGGTCGAGCTCACACCGAAGTGAGACTGAATGTACGGGGAGTATTTTGGGTGGTTGAGATTAAATACATTAATATGCTATGACTGCCCTGAAGTTGAGCAGATAAAAAAGTATAATATAATATTTATTAAAAAATAAAAATAGGTAAAATACAGTATAAGTCTTAGAAATAATACAGCAAAGTATGATGCCTGTATCACAGGAGGCATGGTATAAAATGCAATTTAAAAAAAGTTGATGGCGTAATGGTGTAAATGTAACTCTGATTATAGAACTAAGGTAACTATGGGTAATTCAGATTTATCAAAAGATATATTTTCCAATTCAATTAAGGGCTGATTTTTCAATCGACAAATTTTTTTTTTTTCGTGGAATAAAATTGAAATCTGACAGTTTACGTATGGAAGAACTGTCAAAAATTCAAAATTATTCCTCCGATAAAGTTATCTGGCGTTGGAAAAATCAAATCAAGAACCAACGTACAAAACTGACTTGATAAAAATTTTGAATCGATTACCTCAAAAATTAACCGCAGCTCTTCAAAAACTTTCTAACAATGGCAATGCTGTTAGGTATACGATTATATTTTTTTTTCTTGTTCTGTCATTTCTTCATAAGCATTATATAGTTTTGTATTCGCGTAAATCTATACAAATGTCCCACGCAGACACCATTAGTAAAATTGCGTTGAATCTAATTGGAGTAATTTCAAACCCATACAGTCACAACCTCTATAACTCGGTGGGTATAATTAGTAAACCTTAGCTGTTATATGAAGTGATATTTACGTAGTTTGGAGATGGAGGGAAAAAAGGGGCATAAGCCCCACTTCTCACGTGGCCCCGGAAATAAAGAGGCAACGTGCCCCATTGGCACTTGTGTAATACTTTCAAATTAGTTTCGTAATTTCTTTGAAAGTTCTAGAGAAACTTTTAATTTAACAGTCGTAATTTTTTTAAGATCTTAAGGAAAGGGTTTCGCAATTGTACACGCTTTAAAAAGGTACGAGGTATAAATGAAAAAAGTATGTACGTTTTTAAGTATTAAAAATAAATAACTGTAAACGAATTGGGTTATTCATTCATATTTTTCTATAAGCACCTACAGTGGCCACTGTAGGTACTTATTCCAGTGGATGGCTGGTAGGCAGCTGGATGAGAGTTGCCGAAAATCGAGTTGAATGGCTTGCAATAGGAGAGGCCTATGTCCAGCAGTGAACTGCTGTCCTGAAAGTAGTTTATTCATAATTGACTACTGAATTGATTGCAGTAAATTTTAATATTAGTTTTTTTTTTTTTCAAACATTATGTAGGTATTTTACCATAATGGCCGCCTGAGCCAAAGAAAATTAAGTCTTATTTTAAGACAATAAGACTCAATTTTGAATGCATAAAGTAATGCTAGGATCAACATGATTTTCTTAATAATAATAATTAGCTTTAAAAAAACTAGTGTTGGTCATATATATTTTTTCGAGATATCGCCAAGGGGTTAGTCGACTCTTCACGTGACCAGAGAGCTGGCCTACTTCTTGGCCAAAGTTTTTGCATTGCCATTCAACGTGGCAATGCTGCCAGCCTTTTGGGCACTGTTCCTGTTGACAGCGAAGCGGACGAATTTTTTGATGCCCTATGATTCGTTTCCTAATTTTTTCATATAAATGTACATTATTATTTTAAATGTTAGCTTATTTTTATTTTATGTAAATATTTTTTAATGATGAAATAAATTCATAGTGTTGGTCATTGTAATAAGCTTTTAACTCAATACTCTCTCTCTCTGGTCTTGCGTTAATTATGTTACATATTGTATAGTGATGGGTGAATACTGGTATTCAGCCGCATCCGGTTAGACTGGAAGCCGACCCCAACATAGTTGGGAAAAGGCTAGGCAGATGATGATTGTATAGTGACGGGTAAACCATAAAGCGGTATCACAGCTGAAGTGAAAAAAATGTCAACCAACTTTTGGAGGCTACTGGACCTAAAAAAGGATATTTTTTAAAGTATACGTAACATAAACATTTTTGGATTACATAGAATTTTTATTTGAGTAGTAGGTAGGTATTATTGTAGTACAGAAGTCCAAAAAGATTTTTGTGATTTTTATTTTATTTGATACCAAGGGCGGATTTCACCAAAGAATCTAAACCGCGTTCCAAAACTGCAGTGTCGTCGTTATTGTGGATTATTAAATGATAAATGATTTTATTTCTGTAGGTAGGTTTGTACTGTCTCACCTAGGGGTATCGTATTACCAAGTAACTGTGTTGTGGAGGTCAGATAGGCAGTCGCTCCATGTAAAATACTGATATTCAGCTGCATCCAGTTAGACTGGAAGCCGACCCCAACATAGCTGGGAAAAGGCTAGGCAGATGATGATGAAGTAGGTTTGTACAAGATGAGGAGGGCGGCTTTTCCCATCTGACTACTCTGAGTAGAAAGGCCCAAACAAACTCAGAGGTCACAGTCTCTTTTAAAGTCCAGACATAATCTTGGTCAGATCATGTGAAGACCATGTTGGTGTCTAAAATGGTCTTTTGTGGGAAGAACCACACAGATTGTACAAATCCAATGTGCGCGCTCAATGTCAGATATACGGGCATTGACATTGACAGATCTTAAACACAGTTTATGTGCTGATCGCCGTTCAATTTCATTGGTGAAATTGCCACTAGGTCTATGTTTTCCCACTCTTCCACCTACCAAAAACCTCAAAACCAAATACAATATACCAAAATACCCTCACAATTTTGATGAAAGAATGTTTCACTCTATATTACCGGACGACCTACTCAAGCACTCTGCTGACCTCTCTAGGGCCCGAAGTTCCATAACTAGTTAAGATTTAATTAAATGCTTCCACAACTGTAGCTAATATGCTAAGCCAATAAACTGCTGCGGTATATAGACCATCAGTTGTATAATATTCATCTGGGTGGAAGGTTATAAGTCATTTCTATTCCGTTTTAATGCTAGGGTACAATTTTGATGGTGGATTTAAATTAAACTGGGCATTAAGGCGACTACATGACCTAAAACGCGGTCACTATCGGACTGCATAGAAAAGAAAGAGAAGCGCGATGACACAACGCTGGTAATTTATTGCAAAATATGAAACAATCATCTATTTTGCTCAAGAAAATAGGTGGCTTGTTCAGATGCCAATGTATACGCTTTTATAACAAACTACCAAGCCACGTTCAAGATCTAAGCCTTAATAAATTCAAATCATTCATTAAACGGAAGTTGTGCCAGAAAGCCTTTTATACTGTTAAGGATTATATTGAGGACAAAAAGGCTTGGGATTGAGTTGCTTCCAATTTTTACATTTTGAATGTTTTTATTATTATTTTTTTCTATATACACATTGACATTAATTAATGAATTTCATATAAGCATTGACATTTGCTTACTTTGTAAAGTATGATATTATTTTAATTATTGTGCATGTGAAGACAATGTGGGTCATTTTATTATTATTTTTTTGTTTAATTTTTATTATTCTCTTTGTTCTGTTAGTTTTTTTTCTAGGTCTGGCAGTTTGAGTAATTTATGTGGCCTACCCAAATGTCCTTTCTTTGGTATTGTTCGTCGAATCGTTGAGCTCCTTAAGTTTTGAGTTGAGCTGCACGATTTCTGACAAATGCGTGCACTGACTGGACAGGTCCTCTCAATCTGTGTGGTTCTTTCTTCAAAAGACCATCTCAGACATCGATCTACATGGTCTTCATATAACCTGACCAAGATTATGTCTGGACTTTAAAAGAGACTGTGAGTTTGTTTCGGCCTTTCTTCTCAGAGTAGTCAGATAGGAAACGGCGACCTCATCTAGTTTTATAAAAAATATGATTGACGTGTAAAAGTGTTTGTGCAAACCTACTTACAAAATAAAAATCATTTATCATTTATTGTTGTTTTATCAAACACCAAACAAATGAAAACCGTATACTAAAATTCGGGGGATTAAATTGTCTTGTAAATATGGTGAAAGTTTTATGAAAATACACCCGATAGTGTTTGCGTGATTATCGTTTTTATGTCCGCCGTAGACATTACTTTACAAATTAATTACACTATGTTAAAAAAATATTATTGCAAATATTCACATATCAAATTACGAAGCAAATGGTCTAGTATAACATTTATTTTTTTTCAAAGAAATCAGTCCGGTCTATTAGACGTGATGTTGAATTTAAAATCATTAGAAGTCGTATATCTGCGCCTTAAGAGCGTTTACGACGTACGGCATTTCATACAAACTATCAACCCCTTGTTGAAAAAAAATTAATGAACCGATTTTAATGAAACTTCATACGCATAGGCAGGATACAACGGACAAAAAAGTTTTATTTTTAGATGTCACATGTATTCGAATTTTTGGTTCTAGGACATGCCGGTTTCCTCACGATGTTTTCCTTTGCCGTTTTTGAGAGCAGTGGTGATGAAATAATTTATACAAAGTAAAGTGCCTGCCTGGGTTCAAACTCACGACCTACTCATAAGTCACAGCCGTATCCACTGGGCCAACACTGCTCTACCGAAAACCATTAAACTATATTCACTTTCTTAACTACTAGATCCCAAATTAATATGTAAATATTCGTAGAAGTTACAAAACAGTGTAACACAGAACACGTACGCAGAAGTAGTGACTACCCTGATATAAGTTGTGTTGCCCGGGGCAAATAGGATGGACCTGAGTCTCCGAGCTTAACTTCAAACAATCCTCGGAATAGGTTGGAGATATCTACGGAAAAGTGATATTGTGGATGAAACTATACATTATATTATGTATGATATTAGAAATATATTTGACTACGGCAGATCATCTAGAAAGAAAAAAAATACGTTTATTTGCGGCAAACATCAAAAGAAAAAACATAAACAAAATAACAATTTGAGAGAAAACATGCGTCACATCCACGCAAAACGGCAATCGCTCAGCATAATGCTAAGACCCTATACGAGACAGAGTCCCAGCGCTGGTTTTCAGCGACAGCCGGCGTTGACGTGATGACGTCAGCCAGTGCAGCATGCAAAACGCTAAATGGTATGTAAAAATGTTAGAATACCTACTTTAATTTGACGAGTTCGTACACACATTGGAAAGCTTGGTGAACTGTTTGTATTTGAATATAAATATTTGCGATAAATAATACGAATTCAAAATTCACCAGTAATAAATCTGTTTAAATAAAAATAAAAAAAAACAGCAAAACGCTTGAACCATTAAATATTTACATCAAACAAACCACGATCAAACCATCTGTTGACACAGTCAAAATATTCAGTGGTTACCATCAGAGAGTGATCGATAGCACTAGAATAGAATCCTATTTGGAGCGATTTATTCGAGCACAAAACAGAATATTGTAAAATAAAGAGAAATAAAGTAGTAGTTAGTATAGCTAAACGTTGCAGCAGAATATGTTCATAGCAATATTGATTAAATATATTTTGAATCAATCTCATGTTAATTATTGAAGCAGACAATGAGGACAATATGTTAATAAAACACAATGTAGATAAAAGTAAGAAATATAGCCAAAGACACTCAATCAGACTTCTAAAACCATTTACAAAGTGGATCCAGTCTATCAATTACTGCTACTCATCATCTGCCTAGCCTTTTCCCAACTACGTCGGGGTCGGCTTCCAGTCTAACAAGATGCAGCTGATTACCAGTATTTTACATGGAGCGATTACCTATCTGACCTTCACAACCCAGTTACTAAGTAATACGATACCCCTTGATAAGACTGGTTGTTATACTTTCGGGCTTCTGACTACCCGTAACGACTGTCAAAGATCTGAGAATGACAGTCTCGGTATGTAAAGATGGTCACCCATCCACGGACTGAACGTGGCAAGCTTAGCTTAACCTGATCGATCAACCCGTTCTATTACATAGCCACGAGCCCAACCCCTTAACTACTACCACTAGGTATTATTATGAATTTTTAAAGTTAGCTATCCCGTGTTCACAAAGCTATAAGCCGTTTGATGACTAAAGATTTATAAAGGGACCGGTATGTTACTTCACATTCATTCACACAAACTTAAACAGAAACTTTAATGAAAACTATAAAATAAAACCATACATTATAAGCACCGTCCACAGAATGTTGAGTACTGGAAACCCGCGCAGTCATTGCGCTCACATAAACACTTTTGTGAGGACTCATCGTGATCAAATGCTGGTAATAAAGATAGATTAATGGCATCCCACCGAGCCGAGCGTTACCGAACTTTGCCGAACTAACATGTGAGAGCGGAGTACGAATTGCAGAATAAGTTTTATTAATGGTTTTTGGTTCTTTTTTTTTGGGTTTCAAACTGGATGTAATTTTGATATGGGGTTTTTTTGTGCTTGGCTTTGATAGTCTGACTTCACGGTGTTTGATGCAAAACATGTTAGGCTCAGTTTCAAAAACACCACTGCCTATTAATTCCATTTTTTCGTTGGAACTGGTTGAAAACAAAATCTTGTCTCCTAATCATTTGGTCATAAATTAGAGTTTTAAATTATTATTTAAAACGATGCGAGGTTTTTTTTTATTCTACGATAACAATGTTGCCATTTTAAACTCCACAAATCAGACTTTATCTGCAACATCAAATCTATTTCCAAATCAATGCACTGTTTCGATAAAACCCCATTCATCAGAATCCTTTTTTTTGCCAACATTACCATCGATGCAATCTATCTGTAGACGAGTCTTGATTTATTCTGTTACTGCTAAGTATGTCTGCTTGACAGCCAAAAGATTTATTACTACATTTTTTCCGCTCCAAAGGTAGAGCCTATGTTTATCTGAACCAACTATCTAAATACGGTGGTATATTAAGTAAGTTGTATCTGCCTGGTTCTTTCTGATCGTATAAGCGAAAAATATATGCGTGGTGAATTCTGCTGAGCTTTCTGATTTTGGTATATCAAGATCTTATTTTCTTCTTTATGGCCTTGTTACTTATGTCTTATTTATTAAATAGAAGTCCGAAGAGTATAATCGGCCCCTATGTCTTGCGTTTGTGGACTATGAAAAATCTTTTGAGTATATCGAGACTTGGTCTGTTTAGGATTCTTTGCAGCGAAGCCAAGTTGACTGGCGATACATTCATGTGCTGAGATGTATTTATGAAAACGCGACAATGACCATCCAAACTCAGGACCAGCGAACTGAACATTTAAGTCGAGTTGAATGCCGTGCAATAGGATAGGCCTATATCCAGTAGTGAACTGGTGCAGGCTGCTGATACTTGAATTCACCTAAATCAAATCCATCCTCAGCCCAACATCGCGATTATCACTGACCAATTACTACATAAAGCTTTCGATGTGATATTTATCAAACAAACCTATCAAAACTTGAGGTTATAGAAAACTATATGACTGGTAGTTAATAGCCTGATTCTTTTTCCTTTTCAGAACGAGGAATTCCTCATCTTTGGTTTGTGCCTCTTCACACCTAACTTAAATTGCCAATCATTTGTTTTGTCTATAACTATTTGAACTCAAAGTTTATTTAGAAGTACAGAATTTTCTTTACAATGTATGCTATATAAACAAGTGAGCAACTTTTGCCTTTTTCTGTTCTGTATTTCCAAAATAACAGTCGTTTGTGAAACTCCCTAGTACATTCACAAAATTTTCTTCACTAAAACAAACAAGCCCTTTGCGCAACTTCATAAACGAAGCAACGGCTATTTCATACCCAACTTTTTGTTCAACAAAAGAAAATATCCTCTTCCCAATAATACTAACGACGAAAATTGACGCTTCACAAAAAGGGATCTAAATTATTACTTCAGCTTTGTTTGTCGTCATCAAAAGGAGAAAACCTTAAAGGTATCTTTAAAAATCCATTTCAGAGTTATCCGGTAAAAATGCCTCGGGTGATTTTTTTATATCCATATTCACCATTTCAAAACGCTGGGGTGAAGGTAGATGGTGACACACGGTAACAACGATTAATCATACAGATCTGGAAGTTTTTTAGTTTAGGATTTTTTGGAGGGTTGATGAAGAGTGATTAATTTGAAAGAAAATGGAAAAAGTTGTGAAATGACAATTTAAATTAAAACTGAATATTGTGGTAATATTTGGACAATTGATTTGAAAATTGAACTTACTTACACCATGTTATAAACAATCTCTCTGTGTTTCATTAAGGAAAACGGTTTGAAGCTAGCGTTGAATCAACATGATTCATTAATTTGACTATACCTATTTATTAATTTAACGACTAATCAATCTTGGGCCAAACATAGCTCCCTGAAGCATCCCACAGTGTGTCTCCCCCAAAACTCAATAGAATGGTGGGTGTGACCGTTTTATTCTGCCGTCTCCTCGGCTTTGCAATTCGCTCGCCGTTCACAGGGCTACAACGAAGGGGAAGTGCTCAGATGTCGCCCGAACAAATTATTTACTACCCTTCCTTTTGTCGAAGGCCTGCATCTCCATATTTGTTATTGCGAAAACGGTGTCAACCGAATTTCGGAGCATACCTGGAATTGGATGGCGCAATTCATCTTGATTCTTTTTATGGAGCAAATTGGGTTTGATAGAGTACGTAGGCCTGGTAACCATTTGTTAATGTCTACCGGTTTGGCAACAAATAAAAGATGTTTGGGTTCTAGTAAAATATTTTTTACAGGAACATTGAAATCTCTTACAATTTTTTGTGTCCTTTTACTATGATTGTTGGATTTTGTGTCACATGTTTATTTTATGTTAGAATTTTATTTCCAGCAATAGAATTGTTTGTGCTACAATTTATTTATTTATTTTATTTTAAAGAAGGCTTACAGACTAACAAACCAATGACTTAAAAAAATGAAATATTACAAAATAGCTAATAACAAGCCTCCACATATAGTTAAAGAAATTGTCGACAAAAAAAAAAACAAAATAAAATAAAAAAGAAAGTACATACAAGCAAACATAATCAGTAAGAGAATAGCACAATCAGCAAAAAAAAAAGATTAATTTATAGTATGCAGGATCGCCGGACATGGCCAAAGTGTAGCAAGAAAGAAACCGATGGAAGTTGTCGATGAAACCGATGGATGTTATGATACATATTTCATTATTTTATGCAGAACACAGTTTCCCCATAAGTTTTATTTCATCCATTAATTATAAAATGGCGTTTACAGAGACAGAGCGTTCTATAGAGCAGGCCGGAAACAAACGCAGGTTATAAAAAAGTCACCGGCACATGTTGCAGTGGAGTGCAGTGACCGCACATACACTTGGCCACTAATAGTACTGGCTCTCGACTATTTTGACTGGATTAATGCAAAGTTCTTTCTTTTCAAGCTACTTTCCACGAAGTTTTTTCTGTTAATGTAGAAAACATCATCGTTATGATCTTTGCTGACATAATCATTGAAGCTGCAGAGGGAAAAGATAGAAAAAACATATGACGCTGCTGGTAATCAAACTCAGGTAAGTTAGAGAAACTGACGCACAACCAGAAGAACTGCAACATAACAGTAAGGAAAACTGAATACTGTTCTCGTATAAAACAATTTCAGGTTTCTATAACAGTTTGTATTATTTGCTTTCTTTTTCTTACCACGCGTTGAGGGTCTTAGTAATTTCAGACCTTAATATTTTTACCACGTCTGTAATTTTAAAGAAAATTGTAGTAGCACGATCCCTGTACAACCTTGTGTTGCCATATTTCTGTCTAAACTTGAATTTACGCTACACGTTTAAAAGAAATGTCGGTTATATTTTGGGTAGCAAATCCTTCAGCCCAGAATTCTCAAAATTCTAGAAACTCAAATATCTTTCTCTCGGATTGGAGGAGATATTTTCCCGTGATTTAGACACCAAATCCAGCTCATAACAAGGCGAAATGGGGAAGATAAGTACAAACAAAGCTGCAACGTACCTCATGCAACATATGTGGACGACTCTTTTATTGCTGCGTCTGTGTTCGTGTTATTGGTCGAATTCATCCGGGGTTTAATTCCATAGCATGTATTTTTATATCGTCCGCTCTGTTGCCTTTTTTGCGTGTTGGGACTTAGAAGAGTTATGCTGTTAATTGAAATGTAAATGCAATTTGTGCTTTTATGCGTTTTTGAGGTCGAGAAGTTTCAATATTAATGTTTTTTTTTTTTATTATTTATACATCATTTAGAGTACGAATTGAGAAATGGTTACGGAAAATTAAAAAAGATAATAATTTGGTTTAGTGCCAATAAGACCTGGAAGGGATTGTATATCCAGCGAATGAGAGTAGAACAAAATTAATTTATTTTTGTGTGTTTTTGTTATTTTTTGTATGTTGGGACCGTGTTTTCATTATATTCTTGTAATTTGTTAGCATTTACTTGTGCTTTTGTGAGTTGTGCTGTCTTTTGTGTGCATTGAATAAATGTTTTATAATATATGTAACAATTATTTTTGGTTTTGTTCAGACTCTGCTAAAAGGTAATATGTCACTTATTGCTACAGACAAATGCATATCAATATTATTTGCCACTATTCATTCCGGACACAAATCTAGCTTTATGTTAAGCAAAAACCCTATCTAAAATAGAGCACAATTAAATTACCACCGAAATGTTTACAAAGTTCCATCTTAAATATACCAACATTGTTTAATAGCTAGCTGCTATTTATCTCTAGTCTCATTTTCAACATAGGTAATCCCGGAGCGCCATTTTATCTCATTTACACAAACCTAAACACAACACAGTGAAGAAATTCGAATCATCCAACTCTCATCTGCCGCATACATGTAAAATATCGTCTAACCTCCCATATTTGTTTTCCATTAATCCACTAGTTTGCTTGAACAAAGTAAACACGATTCCACTAACTGTTGTATAAAGAAACTTACATAAGGAGTATACTCTGACTTGTTTTAACTTGGTAAGAATGAGATGAAAGCACCGCGATGCTTTGTCGTGATGCTCAGTGTATCGCACTTTCGAACGATGAAGTAATCATCTTTGAATATAGTAAACATTTGAAAATTATATTGTTGTTAGCTCAGGGTTTGTGCTCGTTTTCATTTAATATTAATGCTAGGCATTTTGAAGCTTATTGTTTAGGTAGGTATCAAAGGAAGTATTATCATCACAATTTCAGCCGAAAGACGTCCACTGCTGAAGTTTTTCAGGCATTAATCCTTTGGTACCTACTAAGTATAGGTAGGTATTTTTGGCAACATCTTCTCGTGTCTTTGACTACAGAAGTCCTATTCTCGCACTTAAAAAGCGTTCAAATTCAAGTAGCTATCTTTTCTCAACGACAATCAATGTTAAAAATTTTTGACAGTTTGGGAATATAATGCGAACGTTCTTAAAATTCTGACTTATCTCCTCCAAAACGAAACATGACTAATATTTTGTATTAAAACTAATGAAGACTTTCATCTTAGTCACCACAGCAACTCCCTCAAAGAAGAACCCTCAACAAACTGTTTTGATAAGACTTCCATGTTCTTAGTAGTGAACACGATGGCATTTTGAAAGTAATTAATTTTCGAATTCATCACTCAGCCCCTTTGGCAGCGTTATTATGTACCTAGATATACAGAAAATGGTTAGATACATCGTTTTTGCTTTGACCCTGTCTGTCTGCTTATCACACTTGGATACTCATTAATACTCCTTAGTGTTTTATTGAGTAACTCAATGTCTATTTAATACATAAAAAAATACATAAACCTAATTGTCTTGGCGGTTACAAAATTTCCCAAAAAACCACCATTATAATTTTTGTATCACGGAATTTTAACATAGGTATTCTTGAGGTACAAGAAATATATTGGTAATTAATTATATTTCAAGGGTAGGCCCTTAAAACATTAATATCACGAATATTACTCAAAATGTGTGAGATACAAGTATCCAATTAGGTACAGTCTGGAAAATTTATTGTTACGCAAATTGACACTCTACGTCAATTTACCGTGTTATAGTCATTTCATACAACTGTCAAAACAGAAAGTTTTAGGATTTGAATAAACGGACAATTTAGGTTGGTAGTAGACTGCTAATTAATTTTCATTGCTATAAATTGTTTAAATAAGTATAATAACAAAACAAAAATAAAGCAGTTATAAAGAGATCAGTTTTACAGCACCGTCGGTATTTCTTCACAATGGTCACAGCAGCGAGTGCGTTTTATTATCCCGCAGGTCGTAAGGACCTGACACGAGCACATGCAAATATGCGTTCTGGTTTCAGTTTATGTTATTGTTTTATAGATACAAATTATTGTTAGTTGTAACTTTAATATTGTAACCAACAATTTGAGATAAAGAATTTCGAACATTTCATCCTGTTTATGATGTCCTACATAAAAGTAAAAAAGTTTATTGACAATATAAAAGAACAAACCTTACACACAAATTCCAACAATCCTGTGATTTTTGTCTAGTAGAAAATATATTACGTATGTCTAATAAATACCTGTTTATATGCAGTTGTTTGAGCTTAATTCACTCCGATCTCACTACTAGTGAAAACTGTATCACGGCAGGTCAGTCATCCTCGTTCACAAACACACACACTTCTACACAATCAACGATAATTTGCATTAGACAGCTAAATAAAACACTTAATTATGAGTATGGCTATTAGAATACAGACATTTAGTGGGTATTTTTTATCATTCGATGATTTTATGGCATGACAATAATAACGAGGGTTATTATAAAATATTAAAAAGTATATGCAAAAATCTCAGACAACTAAAAAAAAGTTTAGAACATATGACTTACGGTTATGAACTTATAACGACAAAATACAAGATAAAAATAAAATTTGTGTCAATAATAATATTATACTAATAATACTAATACAGCAAAACAATATAGAAAAAGTCAACCGCAATCCATACATCAAGATATTTCGATGACAGAGCTCTTTTATACTCAATGTTGCAGATTAGTTGTTGCATAAGGAGAAGGTATTTCTATTTTAGACAATAGTTACTATTTATTTTCGAGTCTAGCTGTGGAGGCGTTATTTAAGCCCTATTTACACGGCGCAAGTTTTTTGTATGCCTGTGGTATACAATAAAATTGAAACGACAACAGTCTTGCATCGTTTAAACACTGTTTATACAGTGCAATTTTTATTTCTTCAAGTTATGGTATGCCATTGCCAATTAATAAATTACTCCGTGTAAATCAAGCTTTAGTTTTAAAACAGTTATTCTTTATCCACAATATAACACATTTTATGATTTGTAGTATGTAATATTGTATTGTAACAACAGCGTTTGGTTTCTTTCCAGTCTTATGCTTTAATCCTTTTAAATTCATAAGAAGATTTAAAAAATGTAAGTACTGCAAAAACAACAACAAACTCTTAAACGATCTCTTACTAAAAAAACCATTGTAATAAAAAACATCATTACAAAAAACACATTTTTTCTAATCCCCGGCATTATGAATACGCCTTTCCCCACTTTTACTGCCTGTTACTTTACTCGGAGTAAAAAAAAGAAATTGGGCTATGATGCCTTTATTACCGGCCGTAGACGTATAGAGTTATAGCTCTTCTCATTTCGTTGGATAGCCCTTTGTTTAGAGGACATATAACTTTTTATATCGGGGCCTGTCATGTAGTATTTTGCTTTTCCGATGATGCTGCTTACCTTACTTTATTAGCTGTGTCGTATTTTTCAGGATATACCGGCTGACTTTTTACCGTCTACGTCTGGACAAAAACATGGGATAAAAGCCAAGGATACACTAGGGGACAAATGTCGTGCAACACGTGTCGCCAGCGACGTCGGGTGAAGTGGTGCGACGTTGCCGGACTTCGCTCAACATGGCTTGGCTTTGCTTTAGCTTTGTCGAGCGAAGTCCGACAACGTCGCACCACTTCACCCAACGTCGCTGGCGTGGGTGAACGGAGAGAAGCCGAGAAGCCGGCACAGAAATCTCTTACAATTTCATTCACTCAAAACATTAAATGTAAAAAAGGTTTTTTTATTTAAAAGAGAGTTTTTTTATTGCATGTCGCGAATTTCCGCGCGTAGAGTATTAGGCTGCATCGAAATGTAATAGGGTGCCAATAAGTTGAATTTTTATAATATTTGCCGATTTACTTCTTTTTTTTATTATGAAAAGTTTACTTCAAAGAAGTTATAGGTACCTACTTGGTATTTATTGATAGGTTATTTAGTTTTTTTTTTTTTATAAAAGGCAACGGAGTATAAACTCCGTTTAATTTTTATACCCTATTTGTGTCCAGACGGTAAAAAAAGTCAGCCAATAGAGAGCGTGTTTTCCGTCCCAAGGTTTTTATGCCGTCGAAGAACTGAATGAATCGATCTTCGTAAAACGTGGAGAACCTACAAAGGTTGTAAAAACACTGCGATGTCCTAATAGAATGACTCTGACCGGTGACCCAGCCTCGTCTTTGACCAATATTGGGATTAGATTAGATTTTAACTAGATATGCCTGTAGGTAGGTACTCGTATTTGTATTTGGCACAGAGCGACAGCCATCTGACCTCCGCAATTCAACTACTGGTTTCCATAGAAATCCAAAAACAAGATCAGCTGAGAGAATTCCGGACTTCCGACTAGTCGTATCAATAGAATTCGTGTGAAAATCAGAACCAATGGACTTACGTAGTGGGACCAAGCAGAAACGGGTCTCCATATTTGAAGGATTGTTTTTCATATTCTTTATTCTTTGTTTAGTTTGTGTATTACCTACCTACGATATAAGTTGATATAATATTTTTATTCTATCATTTCATCGGCATATTGAATACCGGCACAACAGAACCCCTTCGCAGCTAAATCTAATACATATAGACAGAAAACCAAACAAAGACACACAGGTGCCTTATTGTTAGGAAAATAAAGTTCAAAATTGTTTAACAAAAGGATGTTAGAGAAAGTTGACAATGGCAGAGTGCGCAGCGCCAAAATGTTTTGAGCAAATATTCATTGAATGTAAATCCACCGAGGCCGTTTGGATTAGAAGTGGAATACCTATATCGTATACGGTAGCAACTTTAAAACGAAAAGCGAATTGTTATTGATTTGTTTCGTGTTTGTGGGTTTGTAGGAGTTTTTTACGGTAATTTCGAAATGAAAACAGGCGTAAGTTACCCTAAATGATGTCTGTATTAATAGAATTGCTTATTCTACACATAAAAATTCAGGCAAACTCACGCGACTCTGCATAGCGAAAATTACAGTTTAAATAGAATTTATATAAAATAAAATTAATTTATGTAAAAAAAAATAACAGTGTCTGACTTTATTCTACTAAATTCTGATTACATCTCATAGGCTAAATATATTTTTGTCTTATACTGCTGCTCAAACAATGTGTAACATGCAATATTTGTAAAAAAAAAAAAACCTATCCCACTTTATCTAGTGTAACTAGTTCAGTAACAGTTATCTGAGTGTTCATTAAAAATAGACGAATATTCATTACCGAAAATATAATTCCCCCTCACCTGTTTTTAAATGCTGAGCATGTAAGTCATAGCCTTGATCAGAGATCCCACGAAGATACTGCCGTAATTACGGCCGCGTCTGTCAGGTAGATTAGAGACCCTAATATCGTGTTAGACATAATAAAGTGGATTTTGCCTCCCCTTTAGCGAAATCCCTTCGCGAACGGCACAAACAAATTGGCTTCGGAGTTGTGATGTAACTGCAATGATAAATGATGATGATTATTTCAGTTTATTGGTTCAAAAAAAAACTTTTACTAGTCAAAATTAAATTGTGCATTTAAAAATAACTGAGTTTGGTGTTTCCTGACTACTCTGAGAAGACAGACCGAAACAAACTCAGAGGATACTGTCTCTTTTAAAGTCCAGTCTTAATCTTGGTCTGTGGATGGGTGACCATCTTTACATACCGAGACCCCTCCGTGCCTCGGAAAGTACGTTAAGCCATTGGTCACGGTTGTCATTCGTGGATATTTGACAGTCGTTACGGGTAGTCAGAAGCCCGAAAGTCTGACAACCAGTCTTACCAAGGGGAATCGTATTACCCAATTACTGGGTTGTGGAGGTCAGATAGGCTGTCGCTCCATATAAAATACTAATTTTATATTCAGCTGCATCTGGTTAGACTGGAATCTGACCCCAACATATGTATTTGGGAAAAGGCTAGGCAGATATATGATGATGATTCCCCGAAGGGTTAGGCAGAGGTGTATACACACACATTGCTCCAGTTATGTTTAGGTCTCATGTAATAGAGGGCAAGCCTACCAACCGGGCACAAATCCAGACTCCAGGCTACTACTGAGAAATTCCAGATGGAAAAATCCAATAGCACTTTGCCGGACCTGGGAATCGAACCTAGGACCTCATGCTCAGAATTTGCGACCACTAGACCTCAAATAGCTTAGCATGATCAGCCGTTATGTCGAAAGTATTGCAGCATTCATTTTAAAATAAATATATTTTAAAGTTGAGGGCGAAATCACGACTCCATTACATTTTCTCCATAGAAAAAAATTACAAAGTTACAAAGTTACCTCCAAACCGAACAATAAACCGCTAGTATTAACAAAATACTCAAAATTAGATCATGAAACTTTGCATAACAACTGAATTAAATAAAAAGCAGATAGTATGTTTCTTATTTTTTTCAAATTACCATTATTTTCACTGTGAAAAATACCTAAACTACTGGTAAAATGTGGGTGTTCTATAGCTTCAGCAGCTCTGCCTAACCCATCCGGGATTACAAGGCGTGATGTAATGTTTGTTTACAGGCTGATCAGGTTATACTCCTCAGTACTAACATTATGGTCTTAAAATATTGTGTATAATGTTTTGGTTCGTATAGTCTTTTTAAACTACAAAAGCTAGCACAAAGCTCCGAGTTGTTCCAGTTTATAATTGTAGGGGCTGGTTCATATCACCCGTTCGCATATGCAAGCCAAGCTTAAGGGTAGAGTAATTAACATTTTTATATGGCTCATTTGCATACCGCCTTGATAACTCTATGAATTTAAATTTATTAAAGGTTGCTCTACTTGTTGTAGTCATTCCAGTAATCAAAGGGGTCAGCATTGCTGTTGTTGAGAAGTCTGTTGAAAGTTTTAGTTTGTAATGTTGGCATTTTCTGCCAAGGATATTTTTACTTAATGTGTGACTAGGGGGATATGTGGGGCTTGTGGCTAAGTAATAACAGCCGCACGGGTCTATCGATCAGGCTTGCCGCGGTTGGACTGTGGATGGGTGACCATATTCACATACCAAGACCCCTCCGTGCCTCGGAAAGCATGTTAAGCCGTTGGTCCCGGCTGTCATTCGTGGATCTTTGACATTCGTTACGGGTCGTCAGTAGCCCGAAAGTCTGACAACCAGTCTTACCAAGGGGCATCGTATTATACCCAGTAAGTGGGTTATGGAGGTCAGGTAGGCAGTTTCCCCACGTAAAATACTGGTATTCAGCTGCATCCGGTTAGACTGGAAGCTGACCCCAATATAGTTGGGAAAAGGCTTGGCAGATGATGATGAGACTTTGATGTGTCAGATTTTCTTTTCAGAGGAGTGAAATCATAAATTACACCAGCTTTCCAATAAAATATGAATCTCAAAAATAAAAATCTGCAGTCAGCAAGGTTGTTAGTGGAAACTGAGGCGTAAAGCTTCTGTCATATTAGAATCAGAATCAGAATATTTATTTGTGAAACATAGGTATTTACATAAAGGTCTTAGGATGATAATATGGGCGCTATGTTTTGCCGTGAAGGCGTACAAATATTAATGAAAAAGAAATCAAAATTAAATACATATATAAAAGAAAAAATAATTAATTAAATATCTTAATTAAATCTAGTATTAAAAAATTACATCAAATGTTTATTGCACAGGAAATATAAAAAATTATAATAAAATAATATTAAAACCAATTACCACCTATATTTACAAAATACTTTCATAACACCATACGCTATCTATTTCCGCCATCATATTTCCAATCAATTTCATCCCGTCAAGTCATGTTATCTCAGAAACTCATAAATACTGATCACGCGTCCACTTTTTGCGCGTCATCTTCGAGAGTATCGTGACATAAAAAGTGTCATGGCCGCTAATCATGAGGGCACCATAAAAATGCTTTCGAAGGGCTGAAACTCTTGACTACATTATATTTTTTTTCATTTGTGAATAGGTTCAGCACAAAAAAGCTATCATTTTCTACATTTGAAAACCTGCCAAGTGTGAGTCGGACTCGCAAACGAAGGGGTACAATATTCAAAACAACATTTTTTTTTCTTTCTTGAATTTGTGGACCTCCTAATTTTTTTACTTTTTGTTTTGAGTATTTGCTGTCAGTACCACGCACAATAGTATACCTACTTGAAGGACTAAGTGCGGAACCCATAACATAGATATTTGTTGTTATAGCGACAATAGAAATACAAACTCTGTGAAAATTATTTCAACTGTCAACAGACAGACGGACGAACAGCGGAGGCTCAGTAATAGTTTTCCGTTGGCACCCTTTGGATACGGAACTCTAATAAATCATTAAGGCATTAGGCATTAGCTCTACCTCTGTACATTTATGTGCTTGAAGTATTAAATAAATAAATCATGTATCCTCTGTGTAGTGCAAGTCTATTGTATTGTTGTATCTAGGTGAAATATCGTGTCATTTTATTCATAAATGATGGTTGGTTAGTGTTAATTTGGTCAACCAATGACAATAGCTAATTTAAGATTTGACAGCTAGTATCAGGTTTTCAGTGTAACAAGTTAAGGAGTTAAAGGATTATACATAAACTAGTCTTCTACTTTGTTAAAAAAACGAAATCTTTCTTTTTTAACCCCTCGTTGATTTGTGAAAAACTACTAAAAACTGCCAAAATATGTCACGTATTAAGTATTTCATTACCATATAACACACGACATCAAAAAGCATCCATCAGCAAAACATTAATAAATAAAAAATATCATTTCATCAGTGACGTCATCGAATGTCCCGTTGTAAACCCATTCATAATTCGGGCCATTCATCATGCGACTCTCCCGAACTAATTTAGTGGACACTATAAATCTTACAAACAACGTTCCGACAGTTGTACCACTCAGGAATTTGATGACAATGTTATTACTTTGATTGGGATGATTTATAATCTATAGGCTAGTTTCAAGTTAGCACAGTTGTTAAACATACATTTACATAAGCAGGTTTAGATAGGTTTACAGGATCGAATAAAATTATAGTAAAATATATTAGATATTAAAACATAATTTAAAAAAAAATTTTTTTTTTTTGGATTACCTACTACGTAGCGTAGTGTAGAACTTACTTCAAGTATTTGTTTAGAAAATCAGATTTTTGTTTATTTTATCGTGTTGAGATATTGATACCAAGTTTACAAAATAAAAACTGATTTTGAATATGTATCTATTCAAACTGCAATATCTGTGGACCCCAGAAAAAAGTTTTTTTTTTTTCGTTTCAACATGTTAGTTTTGCAAAATGTCATCATGATTTGGTCACTTTCGCATAATGTCACTCGCAAAACGTCATTTTCGCGCAATGTCATTACTTATCACGTCTGCGGAGTTTCGCTAACTAATTTAATTTGACCCCCTATGTTTTTGAAGAGTCACGGGCCGATTTTGATAAAAACTAAAACTTTATCATAAAAAAAAATTTAAGTCAATTTTCCTAGCCAGAAATCAAAACAGTTGACTCAACTGAACTAACAGAGTCAGCCGTAAGGGAGAGAAGCTTTTTTGTTTAATTGAACTTACAGAAAGATTTTTTTATAAACGAAATGTCGCCCGTCAATCTCGTTTATCTCGGTTTGATACCCAAAGCTTTTTAATGTTATGTTAATTGTAAAGTTGGATCCCAAAGGACGAAATGCGAGTGAGTGTTTTTAAGATTCAAGAGACGGTACTGTGAAAGTTGGTAATTAGCAAGGAATAGATGCAAGTGACCCTTAGTTTGTAGTTAAGTGCTCAGGAATAAAAAGTATAGATGGATATTAGGCTCTGGGTAAAAATTAAGAAGCACAGAAAAAATAGGGGGCGTGGTTAGGACCATGTGGTCATAAGCACGCGCCCTATTCTATCCTACCCTATCGTGTGATAGATGTGACAACTTACGACTTGAGCCAAATATACGCGATTCAGCGTCACCGCCCGACTGAATAAAGTATAAAAAAACAGTGGCACTCCGGGAGTGCCGACAGAACTGAAAACATAACAAATAGAATACTTTGCCATCACTCACCGACATATCAGATATACATTACACGTACACGTACATCCCGAGGACAGCCGAACTCATCCGAAGCGGTGTCGGTTACGGTAACAGTGGCGCGAGTTCAATGGTTTTTTCCCATCTCAAAAAATGCCCAACGCGCGTAAAGAAGTTTTCACTTCAAAAATATTTTATTGGCAGGCATCGTAGGCCCATAGCATGTTAGTATCATAAGAAACTTAAAATTCTATGTTAGTAGTAGATAACAAATTAGGGACACAAAAACAATATTATAAAGTATAAACATAGATAGAAGATAGATAGAATACTCTTTATTATGCACACCATATAAATTACAGACCTAAATATAGAAACTGTACGAAGGGTGACACAATGGGCGGTCTTATCGCTAAGAGCGAAAAACACTAAAAAACAAAAGAGCGAGAAACATTTTAAGAAACATAATATAAATCACCGAATTACAGGAAGGTTTATCAAGCCCCATGTCCCGGTCGTATTCCATCACCGAACTGCTGAGACAAAAAGTCTCACCAGTAAAGAACTACTGAGAACGCCCGGTCTGACATGTAGCTTGATAAACCAATCCATTGAAGGTCCTTCTAACCTTTCTGAAAAAACCATCAGGATGCTATTGTCGCTTCCTCTCACTCTGCGTATTATTGGCGCCACTTTCTTGCGCATGATCGCGAAATAATTGTCAGTGTGCGTTTCAGCGAACATCAGTGACGCACTACAGTAAGGAGGAAACCTCAACAGCGCCATTGTTGTATACCTAATACAGCATCACCAACTCAAGGTTTCGTTCGCTGTTCAGAAAGAGCGTAAAATACGCCTAAGTAAGTTTTTACCTCAAAAATAATGCCGTAATAACACCCATATCGTTTCAAATGCGACGCACGAGCCTCACACATAACTTTTAATTTCGTTAACTGAATAAACAGGTACTAAGAATTTCAGCTGTTTTGTGGGATCGTTTATCGTTCAACCAAACACCTCATTAAAACCCTGTTACAACAGAAATGTGAAACTATGGTCTGACTTTTAATTAGCTACAGTAAAATGACACTTCTTGGCCTACGACTGGTAGTTTCAGAGGTTATTGCGTTCAAACAAACAAAAAATCAAACAAACTATTTGCTTTTATTATCAACTAACTGTTGCCCACGACTTCGTTTGCGATCTAGGATAAAAAGTAGCCTATTTCCTTACCCAGGTCATAATCTATCGGTGTGCCAAATTTCGTCCAAATCCGTTCAGCCGTTTCTAGTGTGAAAGCGTAACAAACAAACTAACTTACTTTCGCATTTATAATATTAGTTAGGATGTAAGTATAGAAGATAATGATACGGTATTTTGTTGATAAGTCCATTCATTCAATTATGATAGCAGTAACAACAAGTAAAAACAGAATCAATAAAATCGAATAGAAAGCGATCCATGCGTCAGTTTGCAGTTTGCAGCGCACACAAGGTTTACTCCGAGTATGATATAACAATGGCCCAACACGAGGACCGGTCATTTGCAAATGTCAGCCACTTCCGATTTTTGTTTTACAACGACTTTTTCAAAATCTAGTTTTCGTGCTATCCGATCTGTAAAAGGAGAATGCAGTTAGAAATGTTTGTTATGAAGAATAGACAGAGTTCAATGGATACAGCAATAAATATAAGACGATACATTGCATTACATTTAATTATCAAACGTTTCTAGCAATTTTTAAAGACAGCGTAGATTTAAGATTCCCTATCATTGACTTAAAGTAAATTAATTCATCAATCGAGCGTGATTTTTTTTTTACACACATTTCATAAAATCACGCCTGTAATCTCCAAAGGGGTAGGCAAAGGTGTACCTATAGTACACACATTTGCCATTTTAAGTCCCATGTAATAGGAGCGAGATTATTGCCATCAACCAAGCACGACTTCAAGCTTCGGGCTATAATATTATTATATATATTATATAATATTTTCTTTACCTCTTATAAAAAACTACTCTACTAATCAGGTAAAATGCTAAAATTAAAACAGCTTAAAGTAAACAGACTACATGCATTAAACATGAAATACGTCACAAGAAAAATCTCCAGGAGAGCACTGGTAAAATAATAATAATATAATAATAATATCCTTGGACATTTCACACAACGCCATTTAGTCCCAAGCTAAGCAACCTAATGCTTGTGTTATGGTAACGAGATGGCTGATAAACTACTTATATACATTTTTATTTGTAAATACATACTATAGATAAAACACCCAGACCCGGAACAAATACTTATAGGTCGTACAAATGTTTGTTCCGTGCGGGAATCGAACCCGCGACATGCTGCGCAGCAGTCAATCGCTCAACCACTGCGCCAACCGTGTCGTCGAAATTAAAGTACACAGAAAAATATGTGGAGTTAATTAAGTATGAGGAATGTATAAATGTTGGCGAGTATGAATGTGGGGGTCGGTGTGAAAATGAGACACGTTGTTCTGAGCACAAGAGGAATGTCGGGGCAAGAAAATTAAAAATAAGTACAAGTAAAAATCTCGTAAATGTAAGAAAATTCTGCTAAATGTAATGGGCTTGTGGGACAAGAATCCAATTATTTTCAGCCGTAGGTTAGGTGGTAACTTGAGTATGAACAGCTACATCCTCTTTGGTACCATAAACGTCCATTTTGATCATCGACTTGTTAGTAAAACGTAGTGATTATAGCAATTAGCCTAATAACAGTTAGGACTGAAAAGTAGACTCCCAGTAGATGTTTTGTTGCGTGTGTATAAAATATGAAAGAGAAAGAAAATTTATTGAGAAAAGATTAAGGCAAACTTTAAAAATAAATAAACTCTACAATAAATTACACACATAGCATAATCAGCCTTTAATTTTCCCACTGCTGGGACACAGGCCGCCTCTCTTAGAGAGGAAGTGGGCTGTAGTTCACCACGCGGGCCCATTGCGGTTTGGTACAGACGCCAGCACATCAACCTACTACAATCTGTCAAATTTCTTTGATAGATTTTCAACTTTATCGCTAAAGTATAAGGTTCAAAGTTGATTGGGAAAATTTTACAGTTTCGGGTAGGTTGATGTGCTGGCGTCTGTACATACTGTAGCGAAATAAAACGCGGTGACTTCACAATTTCACTACCATTACGTATAATTTTGTTGTAAAAATAAAAAATTCGAAATACAATAATTTAGTGTAAAAAAAATAAAGATAAAAGATTACTTTAAGATACCTTGTGACGTTGGTTACAAATACGAATAAGAATGAAATAGAAATACTTAAGGTTTTGGGTTTTGTAAAGACAAAAATAAAGTGAGAATTTTGTTACATTGACGTGATTGCAATCAAGAAAATATTAGATAGATTTAAAGTTTGCGCGGTCCAAGGGAAAAAAAGTTAAAATAGCACACCCGCCGTATTTGAATGATAAAAATTCACGCAATTATTATAGGAAAATATATCTAGACAATCTACTATGAGAATAGAGTAATAATGGTATCTGTTCCCAAAAAGAGGGTCTTCGTGTCCGTTCTCGGGGTCAGCAGAACAATAATCAGGTAGCAGATCCGCAACAGCAAGTAGATCTGCAACAGCTAGCTGCGGGCGCTCTTCTGGCGAACAGCTTATACTTCGTCTCGAGAGTCAGGGTAGGGTGAAAAATCGATCAAATCGGCTTGCCCATAATTCGGGCCTTATCCTGAAGTAAAATTTAGGAATAAGTACCGGTGGAGCAAGCAGAATCACTTGTAACCAAGAAATAGAATAGAATGATACATACCAAAAATGAAGAAAAATATGTTCACAAATAGTTTTTTAAATTTATAGATAACGAGGTACGGAGGAGTAAAACCAATTGCGACAGCAATTAAATTAATTTAACCAACTCAAATTCACAGTCAAACTTCGGCGTTAATATTCCACAAAAAACATGTTCCTCGTGACAAGGCTATTTTCAAAGTCACCATCTCTACCGTGAAAAATGCCATCTGACGTAAATACGATTCGTAATTTGAAAGATTTCAGATGGAAATTTCTAGACAGACTATGGTTCAAAAAAAAGGTTGAATATGAGTTTAGAAGGAGGATTAAAGCCAAAATTACCATGCAGGATTTGTTAATACTGCAATAACTAGATGTCACATGTCTTCGAATTTTTGGTTCTAAGACATGCCGGTTTCACCGTTTTGAGAGCAGTGGTGATGAAATAATTTACACAAAGTAAAGCGCCTGCCTGGGTTCGAACCCACGACCTACAACTCGTAAGTCGGGGCCGTTACCACTGCTCTCACTGAATTAAAGAAAGTTGTTTTGAAGAATCTATTAAGAAATTTTGAAAATCCTACAACCTACAAGAAGTTACTTGAATAAATTGAAATCAGTGTCGAATTTCTCATGAACCGTTTCCCCATTTGTAATGTTGGGTACCCAATGTTCAATTAGTAAGGTCCGCAGCCAATGCCGCCATTTTGTTAATGAGCCATTTTAGATGTTTGACATTTTGTCGTAAACTTGTTACAAAATGAAAGTGTTTGCTGTTCATTATTAAATTATACTTTGATTTTATGAGATGCTGTAAAATATAATTTATTTTCATTGGTTTCTCGTCAAGTTGTGCTTTGGTTGTAAATGAGCTGTGATTTAAAAAAGGCTTTTATCACTTGATTTTTGTTGAATATGTGGATAAATATGAATTTAAAGAGTCGGAAAATCACCTGAATTTTAATCCAAATTAACCCATCAAACGATCGCAATCTAGAAGCCGTTTGCATGTTAGCACTCATCGGTTTTTACGATTATATTTATTGTTATTTTGAGTGTATTTTTGTTATGAACAGCTGATTCCTTCGAGATTTGTGGGATTAAGTTGGTACTCTATTTTACAGCAAAAAGACGGCCACTTCTCGTAATTCCTTCAAAATCTAGTCTCCATCTCATCTCAGTGACATCAATGTCAAAAACTTGACAAACATTTTGGGAAATTTGAGGTATTTTTGACAGATTTAGACTGAGATCAGATTGTGATCGTTTTTTAAAATTACGAGAAATGCCCCTCTGATTGTTATACAACTATCGCCGTTCAATGCCCATTTAATTCCTTTCTAGAATTAATACGAAATAATTTAATTGATTCAATAGTAAACCGTAAAATCAATGTCTAACAAAATTATAGGTAGCATCGACCACAGAACATAAAGTATTGCCATTGTTTACCACTCGGAGATGTGTAATATTCGGTCAACACTGCCCTTGGGGACATTCGCAAATCGAGTACGGACGCTTCGGGTTTTTAACACAACAAAAAATATATAAGGTAGAAGTGAATACCTAATTCATCCGGTGTAATTTCGGTGGAATGTGGTCGAACTACGATCGACCGTCCGTTTATACAGGGCGGTGCCCACGGAAGACAGTTCCTCAAAAATTAAGGTACCTCGAAGATTAATGTGAATCAAATGAAATAAAATTGTTTATTTTATAAATAGGATATCGGAATGACATGTCATAATATATAAAAAATAAGCTAGATGAGGTCGGCGTTTCCTATCTGACTACTCTGAGAAGAAACACAGAGGTCACAGTCTCTTTTAAAGTCCAGAAACAATATTGGTCACATAATGATGGTGAGAACTACAACACCAAGCTGTAAAGAGAATAACATTAAGTGCACTATACAAAAGACAAGCTTCCTGAATGATAAAATTCAAAGAAAAAAATAAAATGTTGCATTTTCGGTGTTCCCTAATTTCGTAAGCTTTCGTCAACTTCACCCATGGGACAATCTCAATTTGCGACTACGCTGTTTCAGATTTTTGACAGCGGTAAGGATTCACTTTTAAACAATAAATGCACTAATAGTAAATCACTTTCCATAGACACAAAGGCAAAGAGCATTTAAACATTTAGCAGCTAAAAACAATTCCCACGAGTCACCATTTTGGCACAGCAACATTTCAATTGTAACCACTTTTAATATGTTTATTGCTACCCCATTAACGCAGTAATGAGAAAGTCACAGGCCTCCTTCATGAATCGTATTCACAAATCTGACAATGGAATATTGAGGGCCATATACGAGGTAAACTATTTCTTCGTATATGGCAGTTAATATTCCAGCTGCAAACAACACTCACTTATTCCTAGGTGTTGTCGTGTTGTTGTGTTGTTTTGTTTTGTAATAATTTGTATTTTGTAATCTGGTTTTATTTTATGATTTAATTTTAATTTTATGATTTTATATGGGTCTATACCTGAAATAAAAATAAATAAATAAATAAAATAAATAAATAAATTAAAACTGCACGTTTTTAATAGCAATATATCGTTTGTTTTTTTTTTCATGTACCTCAAAATACCGTTATCGACTTAACACTATATAAATATAACAACATAAAACTTTTAACATTGTTTATTTATTTTCGTCTCAAAATTGCTGCTTGATTAGGGCAATCAAAATTGAAAATATCTTTTTTACACAAAATCAATGTTAACACCTACCGTACTGCAGTAGGTACATACATAAATCATTTACCTTTTACCTATTACACAGTTGTGTGAGTCGGTCAACATTCCCCAGGGGAACGTAATTTGCGACTCCACCACCGATTCTGATTTTTGCACTGTCCAAGGACAGATTAATGAACTCGCACCGAATGTCTCGTAAACCTCACGCATTCAATTACCTTTTGACGGTTATACTTTTTTTTTTATTTTAGAGTTTTCCGAAAGTGTTGAATGAAGATTAATAGGGATGGGATATAACTAAAATGTATACCAAATTAAGGTTTTATAAAAAAATGCATATGTATAGTTTGTAGGTGTGTGAATGTGATTTTGGTCATGTCAATTGCATTACTTACTTCCTTATTTATTTATTTTAGATTTATTTATCCATTTATTTCAGGCATCAAGGCACCTACCTACAATACAATATTGATGTAACATAAAATTACTCTAAATACATACAAAAGACATACATAAACAACACACATACATACATATTTATAAATAAGGGAAGGGAGTTTGTCTGGTCATCGGGCAAAAATCCTTTTTCTTGTCTTCATTGCATTAACTAAAACAATTCTCAGTTTTAACGACGAGATTTGATATTTGAAACAGAATTTATATTTATTCTCCTCTGGCGAATTTTCTGATATTAATTTACAATGCGGTAACTAGACACTCAAAAGAACTGTTAAACCCGTTACATAGATTATTGATGTACGTATACTTCTAGAACCACAGCTTAGCTGTTGACCGGAACGAAGAAATTCAAACCTAATACTAGTTTCCTACGCACAAGTTTCCTAACCTAACAATTCTACTAGAACGTACTACCCGTGTCTCATTTACCAAGTGCGTGCAAGTAAAATCTTTGGCACAATCAATCCACATTATAACAAGCAGCTTATCGCCCAACATCGATAATTAAATGTTATTGCGTTGGTCATAATTCCTCGCTTTATATAGGCATATAAAGCGAGGAATTATGTGTCGTAAAGAGAAGTGCGAATGCCATAGTGGAGGAATTCGCAGTAAGTTGGTGTTGGTGTGAGTGAAATAATGAGATGACTGAGGAATTTAATAAGTACCGTGCTGTCTTATTCTGAGATGTATTGTTGTCTATTTTTGTGGTTCACGTGGAATATGAAAAGGTGATAAGGATTATTGTTTATTGGTTTTCGTGGAATATGTTTGAAAATAGGTAGTACATTAGGCTGATTTATCATTGTACGAAAAACCTATAAAATGCGGGGTCAGCTAAAACTGGAAATGTATAGCTTGATAATATGTAGGTGTTTACAGCCATCACGAATTATCCGCCTATGATATTGCGATTGAAGCATCTTTGGATTCTTTAATCATGGTTTTGATTCTGTCGGCTGTAGAACACAATCAATAATAATTATTTGTATCTTTGCTTTGCTTGTATTTGTATTACTCACGCGTTTATTTAAAGTTTCTAGACTGCTACCTAATCAGCCCTATAATGTTCCCACTGCTGGGACACAGGCCTAAGAGGGAGCCTGCCGTAACCCACCACGCGGGCCCAGTGCAGGTTGGTAGATGTCACATTTCTTCGAATTTTTGATTCTAGGATATGCCGGTTTCCTCACGATGTTTTCCTTCACCATTTTGCGACTTTTTCTTCTACACTTAGGTACTAATACTATATCTACAGCAGACGACACTGTCTGGTTCCAAAAAGAAAACTGATCCGTCCGTATTCTGGTTACCACCGGTTTATCACGTCGTAAAGATTGAAGTGAAGGGAATAGGTTCGCCCTTTATCATCGCCTCTCAGCGTCGCTCGTCGCGATAAAAAATCGTTTTGTGACAGACACGACAAATGTAGGCGATATGGAAGTATTCTGGTGAAAATTAAATTTTTGGTTGGATTTGATCTTTGGTATTAAATTCTGAATGGATGGAACATTAAAGATATAAAGAGACTACGATAAATTCAATAGTTTTTAACTCATCATTTTTACACTTTTATGAAAAAGTAGGTACCTACTTACTCTGTTGTATCCCTAGGTTAAAAAAAGAGCCTCTCACGTCCTTCCTTTTTTTTTGGTATGGTGTCTAAACATTAGACTACATTATCATACACAGACAAACGATATTATCATCTTGCACAGTCAATTTACAGCAGATATCATCTACTTTGCCCAATTATGCGTTTATCGCATCGATTTTGACCTAAATTCTTGCTAAAATTGCCGTTCCATCACATCGCCCACGCTACTTTTCCCGTTCATTGATCACCATTCTGACAAAACAAATGGGCTAACCCCATGCAGCCATTTTTTCCCTTTTCATTTGTTTCATATCTATTTAAATTACAACATTAGATTATGTTCGATTGTTGTTGTTTTTTTTTTCATTTGTATTAATTTGTTTTCTTTTTTGTAAAACACAATGTGTAAAATATCACAGTTATCGTAAAAAAAAATTATAAACAACAATTAAAAACAGAAATCACCGTAAAAAAAATCAAATTACGGAAACTAGTTAGTGATAAAAAAAAACGATAAAATTGGAAACGCAATAGCGCTTGGAGCGGGCACAGTGGCGGGCGAGCCGCGAACGAATGAGCGTATCTCCTCAAATGGAAACAACATAGCGAAAAAACCGAGTCAAGCTCAATCTGGTACATTATTTTAAGGTCCCGTATAAATAAGAACTAAGCGAGTCTTGTTGCACCGAAGAAGAGCCCATTAATGCTAGTCTGTATTGACCATATTTTATAGACATACAGTGGCAAAATCATTATCAGTTTTTTTTTTTCAAATGAGCAAATCTACAAAACATTGCAACCTAAGGTCGATTTGATACTGGGTACAATGCAGCAGTGTGACGCCAATAGAAATGAAGATGGTCCTACCAATACCTAGTATCAAAGACAAACAACCAGTCCTGCAGTTTGGCAGAAGATTTGTGAAATACTCATTTATGTAACTGTTCTTTTGTTGAAATAATTAAAAAAATAAAGAATTCGCACCATATAATCTACGACTAAAAAAATTGGAAGATGCTGTCGCAATATTGTCAGATATTCAATATTTCACAAGATACGACGATTTGCTTCCTAATAGCCGATTAAAAAGGTAAATCGGTGCCATTGTAAATTTAAATTAAAAACCCACCATTCAGCCTATATCAAAAGATGAACAGAGCAAAGGGAACTCCGAACTCGCGGCGCTCGGTCGGTTGGTCGGAATTTTTACGCGCACTGTATAGCAGTGCGCGTAAAAAAGGCTTTCCTGCTAATCTCTTAACTTTTAACTGGGAAACAATAAAACGTCGCAACCAGTGGGCAGCGGAAAATGTGTATTATTTTGGTTAAATAACTCGGATTACTAGGAGATATTTTTGTTGGTAGACGGTGTTGAAAGAAGAAAGTAACGGTTTGAGAGATTGAATAGTGGATAATGTAATAATGCTCGACATATTTTTGTGCAATGCGAGTGTACTGAAGATATACCCTTAACTTTCAAGAGATACAGGAGTACTGATATGTTTTATTTTAGTGTCTGGGAAATTAAATCTATACTTGATAACAGGAAGTCATCATCTGCCTAGCCTTTTCCCTACTATGTTGGGTTCGGCTTCCAGTCTAACTGGATGCAGCAGAATAGTAGTATTTTACATGGAACGATTGCCTATCTGACCTCCACAAACCAGTTACTGCTACATAGCCCTTGGTAAGACTGATTGTCAGACTTTCGGGCTTCTGACGACCCGCAACGACTGTCAAAGATCCACGAATGACAGCCGGGATCAACGGCTTAACGTGCCGTGCTTTCCGAGGCACGAAAGGGTTCTTTGTATGTATAGATGGCCACCCATCCACGGACCAACGGTGGCAAGCGTAGCTTAACCTGATCGATCGACCTGTGCGGCTGTTATTACTTAGCAACAAGCCCCTTCACTTGATAACAGAAAGTATACTCTAAAAATCTAGGCTTGGAAAGTATGGTGACTACTGTTACCGAATCCAAAGCGTAGGTTATTCCTTACCAATACTAGATTTTATTTTATTTATTTATTAGGGACAAAAAACAGTTACATGCTGCAAAATACAGAAAAATACTAAAATAAGATTAACGAACATGTAAAGTTAAAACGTGGACAATGGTGTGGACCATTGTCCACGTTTTAACTAAAGGTTAGAAGATCTAAAGACATAAAAAAAATATAAAATTAAAACAATAGTCGCTGCCACAATAATATTGCTGTGTAATTTTAGATCTATTTATAATCATATTTTTTATTCAATAAGGGCGTATTAAATGAACTTCAAATAATAACGATCATGTACTCGTAATCGGTCATAATTTTGTAATTTGAAACAAAGCTTTTTTTTGGTTTGACGATAGTTAGCGCCATTTTTGACGTATACGCGTGCGTCAAGTAGACGTGAAACAACCCGCCCTTAAACAGGCTTCGTTATAATATCTTAAAAAACGTACCAGCATTCTAACGCCGCAATAAAACTGCGCATCTAAACCAATGACATACCATGACATAAATATTCATCTCTGAGTTGCACCGTGTATGACAGTGTATTCATCGAGACAGCCCACAGCCCACTAAACGTACATCGTCCATAGGGAGCGGCGAGTTTTACGACTAAACGTATAAATTCCGCGTCGTTTATTTACTTTTTACAGCTTCTAGGCCGAGTGAGGGGAACGCGTCTACGTAGAGTGTTAGCATTAGTGCGGATGACTGGTTTAAATGTGCAGGGTAGGAATTCAATGTTTGGGCCTTTGAATTTGCACACAGCATAATTTTCACATTCTAAGCCTTTTGCGAGAAAACACGTTTTATCATTGCCTGCCCTAATAAACCCTCTAGTCCAAAAGTTAATCTTTCAATGAGGGCCATACTTTTCCTTTGCTGCGCTTATCAAATAAAGCGAACCACTTTTTAGGTATTATCGCTATTAATTGCGATACGTAATTGAAATTGATTTTATAAAATTACTTAATTTTTTACGACAGCCTACTTAAGCCCCACAACAAATAATATCACTTTAAAAGTCCCCACTCCCAGTAATAGAGGTTTAGGCCTCGCCACTCAACGTGAGGCCACAACCTATAGCCAGGCCTCGGGACTCAAAAAACGCGGGAAGCGGAACGAGACGCGACCTCACTTACAATTTCCTCCATTTCCGCTAAGGGATGAGGTCGCCATGTTTCAAATTTAAATGAGATATTTTTATCTTGCAACATTAAAATGATCACGCATTGTGATACCGTTTTATGACGGACCTTTTAATTAGGGTGCCCCTTGTAAAGTTATAACGCCAGTAATTGTAGAGACAGTGCGGAAAGGATGGTGTTATTCACGTATTAATTTTATGTTTTGTTTTGTTTGTATGCAATGGTGGATAAATATTGTTAAAACTGGAAAATTAATATCACAGGGGTTATGAGGCTGGCCCGAAATGAGTTACTGAGTTTCAGCATTAATGATTTAAAAGTCTTCCGATAGAATCAGTGTCGTATCTCACTTGACTGTCTTAAAAAAATTCTCGTTAAATGGCATTAAAACTTTTTAAAGTGTAAACTTCTTTAGACGCACTTTGCGCTCTTTCTGTAGAGTGAACAAAACTGAACAGTCACGCTCGGGTCGGTGACACTGAATTGCGTATACCTACTCGGCTTCAGTGGTAATTTTAGTTTACATATTTACCTCATTTCGAACATCACAGGCTAGCGTACATTGAGGCGGGTCGCACAGCAAGCACAACAAAATCCTCTTTCATCACTTTTGTATGTACATATTCTATGAACCAATGCACACTACAGGCAAACCGCACCGCACTTTTTCATTTAAAAATGCGTTGCGCTGCGACCCGTTGCGGATGTGCGTTTGGCCTTCTTAGCTATCATCAAAGCAATCTTCTTTCACTGCGGTTAAATCTAGAGCAAATTGAGTGTTCTTCATTACAATTCCAACAACCTCCATTTTCAAATCTAACTCCACAACCACCTTCCTTATCACAACATTTATGTGTTCTCATGCAATAATTGTACCCATCAAAGGGTAATTTAGCGTGAGCATTGCAACGAAGTATGAAGCGTCTCGATCTTCGATAAGTTGCATAACAGTCGGCTTGCATGCGGCGTTGCATGCACGTTTAATAGCTACGTCTATTGCTTAGTTTGTCACACACGGGCTTGCCTACCTCCCAACAATGTAAGGAATGTATCGTGTTTATTTTGCGTGTTTCGAGAAAAACATGAATGTCGCGCTTTGTCTAACTTGTCCGAGTGAGTTATTGTGGCGTTCGTGCGCGACCTGTCGGGTTTGTCACTGTGTATACTTGTACGGCTCTTGTTGTAATTATTTTTGTGACGTTAATGGTGAAGTATGTTGTGTGGATTTAAACGCATTTAGTGGAAGTTTTTGTTTTTGTTTTATTATCTGAGATTGACGTTAATTAAGTCTACAGTAAAGCGATAACCTAATATGCTTTACTGCTCCTAAGCTACGGTTATTTTCTGACCAGTTAGCATTTACTTGATTTATTAGCAAGGATTTCTTTTAGAAAAATGGTGTTTTATATATTTATTTTGCGTGTAGGTTAAAGGCTCTCTCCCACAGACGCGTTATTATCGGTCAATAATATGGGATGCGTTATTTCGATATAAAGAAAGAAGAAAGAAAATACGTTTATTTGCGGCAAACATGACGCATCAAAAGAAAAACATATCTATAAAAAAAATAAAAATAATCAATATGGGAGAAAACATGCGTCACATCCACGCAAAACGCTAACGATATCTGCTTTCAGTCGATATGCCGTTATGAGTTCTTATAAAATGTTGCATTAGGTCGCATACGATCTTACACACACCTGCGTTAATAACGTGAACGTGTAGCGTGGGCGGGGGCCAGTAGTGTAGGTTACACGCACACGATAGAAATATCGGACTATGAAAACGCAGCTGTGTGGCAAGGAATAATTTTGACACATTATCGCAACAACGCATCCGATATTATCGACCATAATAACGCGCATGTGGGGGAGAGCCTTTACCTTTTTACTTAATTCAGTTTCATGCAAGTGCATTTTATACCTTTTTCAACGCCCAAAATCCAGGCTACTCGCCAAACTTTCACCCCGTACATTCCACCGCTATCGGGCCGATGATGAAGCTTCCTGCCCCCGTGCAGTGTTCAATCGACTTATAATCAAACATTTGATACCATCGGCCATGTTTTCACATGTTAAATTACTAAGAAAATAATAGCGAAACTCGTGTCGATTTCAAACTCGTTCGGTTTCTACGAATGGTAATTTAATAGCTTTACATACGTGGATTTTCTTGGCATTGTTCCTCAATATACCTACTTTGTATGCTTTTATTTCTTCCGATGAGTCATGCCCGACTTTTAAAATACAATGGTTGAATCAGACATGTTATCTTTATTACGTATGTCAGTATCTCGGATCTGATAAAGTCATGATAACTAGAATTAGCACCATAACTGATTGAAAGTTACAATCATCAAGGTCAACGTTTAATAGAATATCCACTGTTGCTACACCTACATTTTATTTAGCCGTTTGAGCATTCCGTTACGTCGTAGGAAATTCACCATACAAACACCATCAGTGTCTATTACTTTATAATACGTTTATCATCTTGCAAAAAAATTTTTAGGTTTTCTTAAAAAAACAAGGAAAGAAAAATTCCTTACTCTTTGCTTACATCCATTTTACGGTTAGGTGCAACAAAATCCAAGCCCATTCACGTTATCTACCATAAAACGCCCACCACATAAACTATCAAACTGAATAGATATATCCAATCAGGCACACGTTACGATGAGCGGCGGGGCTTGTAAATCTTGACAACTGATAGATACTTAGCCAGACACCGAAGAAGTCAAAATCAAACCACTTATTTCAAATAAACGAGAAACTGGCTCTTTTGAGAGCGTTTACGACGTACGGCATTTCTTAAAAACTTTCAAGCCCTTGTTGTTCGAAATGAGTGAACCGATTTTAATGAAACTTCGTACGCATAATTAGGATATTAAGGCCTAAAAAGTTAGTGAAGAACATTTTCAAAATGTCTTATTTAAAAAAAGAGAACTGGAAATCTCTTTCTATGGAAAATTTAAAATCGGTCAAATTGTGCTGTAACACTATCTTTAGAAAATGTTCTTATCTAACTTTTTTGAGCTTGGGATCCAACGAAAATATATCTTTGTATCCTGCTAATGCGTATGAAGTTTCATTAAAATCGGTTCATTCATTTCGAAAAACAATTTGCTTGAAACTTTGTATGAAATGCCGTACGTCGCAAACGCTATTGAAAATAAATTATTATAAAACTAAAGAAAACAGAAATGAGCATCAGCCCCACTTATATCGTTGGGCTGGTTTTAAAATTCCACGTTAACATTTAACCATAAAACTAACATCAATACTGAAGTCGTCTTAAACGATACCCATAGGAAAAAAATAACTGTCTTTGACTTTCACATCATTTTACTGCTACATCTGAATTCCAGCCAATCCTCATCATCTACCATAAAACGCCCGCCAGATGAACTATCCCACTGAATCAATGTACCAGATCAGGTACGTGTGAATTAAGTCTTGTACGTTACTATGAGCGGCGGGGCTCGTAAATCTGGACAACTATCTGCAATGCTAGTTGTCTGGAGAGCACTTAGTACTGTCCTCGACTTGAGGGGGCGGTGTAAGGGAGAGGAGGAAAGCTATGGACTCTGTGGTCAAAAGAATATAACCTCCTGGTGGAGGAGAATTTATAAAGTTTTTGTATTTTAAGCTTCAGGATATAGATTTCAAAAGATTTGCCAGAGGATCCAGTCACGAAAATGGCTTTAGAAAATATTAAAAGATCTTGACTATTATTTCTAGGTAGATACCTACATACATTTAAAATCCGTGTAACCTTTAAATGAATTCCGCATTTTTTCCGAGAATGTTGGAGGATTTTATAAAAGTGTGGTCGGTAGAATTTCACCAAATTTCCATAGTCAGGAGAAAACAGTGAGTCTTAACAAGGTGTACGAAAAAATACTGATATTCCCTATTTTTATTGCATTGTTTACGTAGTTTACTTGCAAAAGAAACAGTACCTGTTTGTGTATAGACCAATACACCTGTCTTTTACTATACCCGCTGCCTTTCCCACCTTACGCCACGTCTTCACAATCGGCTATACCGGTTTATGCTCTTTTTAGCGCCGTGCAAAGAGCTCACGACGTCTCGGGAGCAGCAGCTGTGCTGAGAGCCCCGAGATGGCGGCAGTTGTTAGTCTCACTCGCTGTTGTGTTATGTGTGAGGCCAGACGTTTGTTTAGCGGAGAATTCAAGAATTTTTTCTTACTTTTTTTGAGGAAAATTCTTATTCTATACGGTACACATACATTACAACAAACTATGTTATAACATTATTCGGGCAGTTTATTTACAAACCTAAAATTGAGTTCTCCGACAGCAAATCTCAGTCCGAAAGAGAGATGCGTTGAAGATAGTAAATAAGTGCATATTCATACTTAAAATACCAATAACATAAATTTTTTCTACAAACACCAAAGAAATCAAAAAATATAGCTGTAATAATCTAATGTATTTTGGTTTATGAGATAACAAAGACGTGTATCTTTAGGTATATATATATATTGAAGCATAAATAAATAACAACGCCTCTTTTTATGAAAATGTAAAAAACGTAATACATAAAGACTGACTTAACTTCACAAAGCAGTCAGTCGACCGTTTGGTTAAAAAAACTATACCACTAAACATACAGGCATTTGAGTACTTTGATCACACAACGAGCTTAGTCACAAAGTTAATCGTGGGCTCAACTTTTTTATCTATGTAAATCGGAAAGCAACAGCTCTTTAAAAGGTAAAAAAACAATTGAACACAGTTCGCGATAGTTTTTAATTCAAATTGATTTTTAAGCTCACAGATTAACTCGCAACACTCCCGCGGCCGTAAGAGCTGAAAAGAGTTTAAAACGCCGCATGGGGCCACCTACAATGACACAGATATACGAGGCGAGCTACCTACGTTGTAAGTATTTGCTTGTAATAGCAAGCAAACCGATCCGAAAAATCAGTAATTTCGTTGTTTTATGAATAGACCAATGGGACGAACGTCCTACTTGGTTGGAAATGGTAACTATATGCTTTTAAAATGTTCAAAAACAAGAGTTATGCCTCTCAAATCAACAGCACGCTTCTTCAAACAAAAGTAACCACACTGCTGATTTTCAGCAAATGTACTTATTTTCCAAACGGAAACGTGTTACAAGGAGCTTTGATACAAATGTTTTACAGCCTATAATGTCCCACTTCTGGGCAAAGGCCTCCGCTAAATCCTTCCAGGAACTCTTTTCCCGTCAGTTGATACGCGGCCAGGTCATCTCACCATCTCATTCTAGGCCGGCCTCGGCCGCGCCGTCTATCTTCAGGCAGCCATTATGTGTAGACTTTTGCATGCAGCTGCTATGGCCCACCCAATTCCATTTGATCCCGGCAGCCTTCTTTCCTACATCTAGTTGTTCCGAATTCTGTTGTTGTTAAGGCTTGTTATGGGTTGCGGTCTCGTGATATTGGATAAGATGTTCTATTTTGGCTCATTAACAGTTTTAGTCTCGCCATGTTTTCGCTGCTTCTACGTCTAAAGTTCAGAATTTTATAAGGTCTTTTCTAAATATAGATATGTACAAAAACACAACCAAGATGAATAAATAAAGATTTTTTGAAATATCTTGTATACATTGTAAAGTAAAACAAATTCAGAGAAAATTCAAAATTCTCCGGCAAAAATATACAAACAATTCCAAAATGTTATTAAAAAATATCTTCAACCCAATCCAGATTTCAACTGTAGATTTAAGCCGCACCAAGTCTTGACTAAACCAGCCAGCTTGGCTTCAGCTAACCATTCGCCGCAAATTGTTCGTATAGCTTATTTACGTTGGGGCACAGAATAGGTGGGTACAGAAGGTCAGCGCTATTCAACAAGCAAAAACACACGCACACATAGACACAGCTCACGTACCGTCACGGAGCAAATAAGTTTAGCAATTTTCAAACACATTTCTTTGTCTCATAGCTGGCGCATGTCATCTTTTCGAATTGTCGTTTTCATTCAAAACATTGGCAATACGTAGTCGAAAAATAATAATGTGCAAGTAAAAATTATCCTTAAAGTGCTTAATATTTTAATTCCGTGACTATATCTATTGTTCGATACTATGCATTTTGAAATCTCCGTACACACGCGTTGCATCGTCATGAGCAGTGGTGGCCCAGTGGTATCGGCCGCGACTTACGAGCCGTAGGTGCTGAGTTATTCATTTCATGTGTAATTCATTTCATCAACATTGCTCTCAAAACGGTGAAGGAAAACATCGTAAGGAAACCGACATGTCCCAGAACCAAAATAAATCCTCACAGAGAGGAGACTTGTGACCCAGCAGTGGTAACATTATAGGCTGATTATGCTATGCGTCGTGTGCGTGCACTTTCAGTCGTTATAAGGAGCTGGCCTTCTGTACCTATATATTCTGTGGTCGGGGCTTGCACCTGTCTTGCCTTCTATTGGGGTGATTCTCGTTATTGTAGCACCGTTTGTTAGGGCTGTTTGTGTTACCGAAGTTACGGTACAAAAGTGAACAAGATTTTTGGCGTTTCGCAGCTTGAGGGTTGAATTTTGGTGTAATTGTTTGGGTGAAGTTTTCCTGGAGTTAATTAAAGGGTAAAAGAAAGAGAGAGTGACAGAGACAGAATAATTAAGAAAAGGCGATCGATATTATAAAATTCGTGTAACATAACTTTAAAAAGTTGTTACTCACTTTTCGTATTTCAGTGTGCATTTCACGTGATTTTTAAGTTAGCTAGTTTAATGCCAGTTTTCAGTCCCCTGAACTTGAGTTGAATTCTACAGAGAACAACGCGTTGTACCGCAAAATTACATTGTTCAGTCTTTCAGGACAACTTCGTGGATTATCCCTTTTTAACTAAACATAATAAAACCTTAGAATTGGCTACTAAAAATCTAAAAGGGAGAAAGCATCAAACACTAAATTAAATATTGTAAATAATTATTATTAGGTATCAAAGTATAAAGGTACGAGGAACAAGGTGTAAAGTTCACTCAACCTCCAGAGGTTTTGTATCTGGTGGGCAACTGCCCGATGATTGATTTTAGGACGTTGTATACTGGTTTTTTTTTTACATTCTCGAAATTTTTACGGGGTGATTTACCCATGAATATGAACAACTTTCATTATGGGACCAACTCTGAAATCACGAAAAACAAATTTGCTGTTTCATACATTTCGGTCTAGTAGGCATTGAACTTTTGTACTAAACAGCAGAACTTTTTTCGTGATTTCAGAGTTTGTCCTATAGTGAAAGTTGTTCATGTTCATGGGTAGAACACCCTGTAAAAATTTCGAGACGGTAAAAAACATTATCCGGTATATGCTAGGTGCGCAGTACACTGTGCTCGCACGATGCTGGATTTTGCGTGACGTCAGTACGATGCGTAGTTCGCATGTGGCGATGTAGATGAAGCATGATGATGATGATATGATATGATAACGGTTTAAGCGTGAAGAGGTAACAGACAGACACACTTCCGCATTTATAATTTTAGTATGGATGTTACGAATGTTGATAAATATTATGAGTATTTTACATTTAACTGTTACTTCTCATACTTTTTACAAAAATATGTAAATTAATTTCATAATAAATTCTCTTTGACGAAGACTTACAACATAAATATTAAAAAGTTTAGTTACTTTTTTACAAAGTAATTAAAAATACTAACTGAGCGCGCTATTTGGAATATTAAAAGCCCTTTAAATAAGGTTGCGCTACAGGCTATGCATATTAAACAGCAGCCTCTTAAATACTTAGGCTGACACAAATAAACGTTTATTTCTATAATTCTTTAATGACGTCACTAACTCAACATAAACTCAATCGACGTTAATAATACCATAGCTATTAAAATTAATGATATTTACACCAACCCTTTGTAAACATAATTTGTAAACGGTACTATAAAACGAAATTACACAAGCAAGCTAATTCCATTAGTCAAGTTCCGCTAAGTTAAAGCTTGTAACTTAATTCGTTTGCATCAATCACATTGCAACAGCGCAAAATGCTTTTACTTGAAACTAGTACCTTACGGAGCGTTGTAGTTTGTTAGTTTTTGTGACAAAAAAAGATAATTTAAACTACGAAGCGGGGTTTTTTAGCAAACAAAAATCAGAAGAAAACGGAGTTAGTTGTAAAAGTTTATTTTCAAATCCAATGCTTTTATAACAACAGTATCTAATTAAAGCATTTACAGGTACTTTTCATCGTCAACAAGTATGTCAGTTAGAAAGTTCGAAACTTCCTATGGGGTGCAACCGTGCAACTGATAATCAGCGATAGATGGTAAACCTTGTGTTGTCATCTGACATTATGCTGAGCTGAGGCCCTTTTGGCATTATAATCTGTTTTTTTTTATAGTTTAACAGTGTATTTTTTTGTGCATTTTATCATTTTTTCTTTTCTTTTGTTTTTATGGAAAAGTACGGGAAAAAAGGAACGGGAAGATGATCTCCATGGTTGTCTGTATTTTTATAAGTATTTTAAACAAACACTTTTACATGTCAATCATATTTTTCAAATCTAGATGAGGAAGGTCTTTACCATACTAAAAGAAATCCTATGCGGACTGAGGTCTGTAAACCTTTAAAACTTCAAACTTTAGGTCAAATAGATTGAAAAACATATTTTCTTAGGCGAGCCCTAGACGATCTATTATATTGCACAATATCACGAATTGCGCAACGTTTTGGACTGTCAAGAGTTAATTTTATATTGAACATTATGCAATGGTTAAACAAATGTTTAAACAAGTAACATTTTTATTGCAGCATATTTAATTGCACCGTGTAGGATAAGTATTACGCAGGTCTTGCTTACGTGAAAACTTTCAAGCCAATGTTATTTCGTTAAAATAATGGATCGTTCGTATGCAAGGGTTGATTTGATTGCAAAAGGGACTTATTGTAGGTGTAGGGGCCACACTCAGACCAAATAAATAAATATTTGTACGACCTACAAGTATTTGTTCCGGGTCTGGGTGTTTTTTCTATAATATGTATGTATTTACAAAAAAAAAAAATATGTATATAAGTAGTTTATCAGCCATCTCGTTACCATAACACAAGCATTAGGTTGCTTAGCTTGGGACTATATGGCGTTGTGTGAAAAAAAAAAAAAAAAACCAAGACAGAGCGCTAAGAACGATACAGTGAAGCATGCCAAAACTACACCTCCGCTCTGTGCATACACGTTCACACGCAGACATTTACAATCAAACTACACCTCACTAAGTGCACACATGTTTACGAAACCGGCTTCACTTTACTGTTGACGGCCCTCTATCTTGGTTTCTATTTGGTATGAGGGGCCACCTTACTTAAACTAAGAATTAATAGAACATTAGAAAACGGGAGGCTGTTCAGATTAATTATTTATAATTAATTAATTAATTAAACTCAATTAATTAAACTCAATTAATTAAACTCAATGCACTATTCAGAATGTCTTCCATATTACTTGAGACTGCAATTTCATTGCGCGTAGACATTTGCATGGCGAGACGTTCCGACGAGGACGAAATAAATAAACCATGAATCAGTGTCATAAAAGAGGTGTAGGTAGTTTGAATTTTTATCGAAGCACTGACATCTTGGTGACGTCATTCTGTGAATATGAATCTGTGCACCAAGCCGCATTATGGAACAGTGTTTTAGTAACTTCAGAGCGGTCATCTACTGAGAAATCCAGCGAAACAACTTTTGTTCTCTCGGGATCTAAAGTTCTGCCGGAGATCGTGAAGTACCTGGTCTGTAGGCTACATCTTTTCAAAAACCATGTAGTCAGATCATAGTCGTTCTACAATGGTCGAGGTTTTCTAATAGAAAAATAATTTTAGTAACTTCAATCATTATAAAACCTTCATGGCCTAGTCATCCTTTTCCTTGACTAAATTTAGAAGTCATTGGCCATCTTTCAGTGAGTGAAATTACTCTCTTAAAGAACAACTATAACCAAAATCAAAACTCTAAAATATCTAAAACTAGCTGACCCGGCAAACTTCGTACCGCCTCAGAATCAATAAATACCAATTGTATGAAAAATGTTATTACGAGTATCGTCATAAATTTTTCCATATTAATCCAATTCAACAAATCAAAAAATCGGTCCAGCCGTTTTTGAGTTAGAAATGGTGTAACTAACCCGACTTTGTTTTATTTGTGTAGATACTGCCAATCAATTTACAAATAAAATTTACAATTTTTAATTTTGCCTATGTACAAGCTGTGATTTTTATTGTGATACTGAATAATAAAGATGATTTATTCCTAAATGTTTAGAATTGTTTTATTATTGAATTATTGTTTCACAAATAAGTAGATATTTTTTTTGTTGACTGTACACTTAAAGTACTTGTAATTTGGTACGAAGCACAACTTTAAAAGTGATATGGGACAAACTAAGAATTTTTTGGAATATGGGACAAACTTCAGGACGAACGAAGAATAAATCACATACTCCAAAAAGCACAAAAAAACAATCAACTAAAAACCGTATCTCAAACTTACATACTCCGCAATCCACATCTGTGCTCACACACTGTATTAAATCGTCGGTCCATGCCAGCGGCTGAGTGAACGCAACGATTTGTAATCTAGCCATTAGCGGAATGTATCGTGCTTGGCGGCAGGCCTACCAGGGCCTGCCAACAGATGGCACGAGCTGGACCAGATACAACCAGTGTTCCGCTTGCTTGCTTTGTGTGGAGATTGCATCTGTAATCTTTTTATTGAGGTTGTTCAGCCAAATGTGTGTGGAGATTTGTGGTTTGGCTTGGTAAGATGTGGTAAAGAGAATAAATGTTTTAATAATGGAAACTGAGAAAATATGATACTATTACATAAAATTCTTCCACATTTTATATCCTATCCAACTATCCTACTTGATACTTACGAGGTATCAAGTAGGATAGTTGATACATATATATTATTATAAATGCGAAAGTGTGTGGTAATGTATGGATGGAGGGATGTTTGTTACTCAATCACGCAAAAACTACTGAACGGTGATATACACATAGTTAATAAACTGGATTAAAACATGCGATAGTTTTTATCCTGGTATTACGTTTCTGTGTGATAATCTGACTTTCACGCGGGCCAAGCCGCTGGCAAAAGGTAGTAGGTTGATATAGCTCCAATTTCATATTTGAATTGAAGCTTGAATGGAAAGCTAATGGTCTGGTGGAGAACTTTACACTACCGTAAACACGTTATGCATAACTTCAACCCAAGACACACCTTCTGACAGTAGAACAACACCATCGAACCATGAGGGACCCCACAACAATGGCCCAAAGGCCTCACTACAATAAAGGCATCAAATTCTGCAACCGTAGGCCCGCACAATACGAAACAAGAGCGGTCAGGCCGGGCAGTGACGGATAAACGGTAACATAGCATATAACGAGGAGGGCAGAATTAAGAAGGGGAAGGGGGAACAATTAGGATCGCAATTACAGGACAGTATGTCCCAGATTACGACCGCACACTCCACACAGATTCACATTCCGGTGTAGAGAATAACAAAGCTTGCCAACTAACTATTAAGACGTTCTGAACTCGGGCCTCGCTTTATGGCCGCTCAAATTGCACTTGTATTTTTGTGTTAAAATTGCCCCGTCGTAATCTAGGATTTGTTGAGATTTTGCACTGTTTCGTTTTCAAGCGCTTTGTCAGTGGGGTTTGGATACCTAATTAATATGTCAGGTTCCTATATTAGGTTTTTTAGGGTTCCGTACCCAAAGGGTAAAAACGGTACTCTATTACTAAGACTCCACTGTCCGTCTGTCTGTCTGTCACCAGGCTGTATCTCATGAACCGTGCTAGCTAGACAGTTGAAATTTTCACAGAATGTGTATTTCTTTATATCTATACTAAAAACAGAATAACTTAAATATTTAAGGGGGGCTCCCATACAAAAAACGTGCTTTTTTTGCCGTTATTTTATATGTAATGTTAAATATTGTATGGTGGTACGGAACCTTCATGTGCGAGTCCAACTGGCACTTGGCCGGTTTTTAATAATCATTACTTATCGCATAAGAGACATGGAAACGTTTTAGAGGCAATATTTTTACGTTAAATCACATCTTAAGAATGAAAGGTTCTAATAAACAAACTAATTATTAACTGCCTCGTTGGTTTAGTGATCGCACGCTACTGTTAAGCATAAGGTCCTGGATTCGATTCCCAATTCGGTGAAGTGCTATTTGGTTGTCCATCAGGAATTTCTCAGTAGCAGCCAGGACTCTGACTGCGATAGACTGAGTTGATAATGGCAAAAGGCTTACCTTAGGCTTATTATATAGGCCTTAAACATAACTGGTGAAATGTGGGTGTTCTATAGGTAGGTACACCTCTTCTTAACCCTTCAGGATTACAGGCTTGATGTTACGTCATGTAATAACTAGCAGCGCCTCTCGTTTTCACCCGCGTTAGTTTCGATCCCGCGGGAATATCGGGACAAAAAGTATAGTTAATCCTGGTTATAAACTATCTTTGTACCAAATTTCATCCAAATCCGTTCAGTAGTTTTTGCGTGATTAAGTAACAGACATCCAAACATCTTCTACAATATTATTAGTAGGATTATTAAATTACAATATCTGACCGATACGATTGTTGAAGATACAGTACTTGCCAATACGGGCCAGTAAAACACGAGAAATAGAGCAATAGATGAATGACTTCAATATAGAAAATTAGATGCACTCGTCCTTATGCAAAAGCGAGCTGTATGTTGCAGCAATATTTTTAAATTTGTCTCAGCGGAGACGGACTTAGCATGAATATGCGAATTGAATTGTCGTGCGAGTATGCAAATCACAAGTTTTGTATTTCATTTTTAAACAAATTGTATGTTTATGAATTAGGTAGGTACGTTCTACGCTGTGTTTGTTTGAGTCCTTTTTCGTGAATCGTACGTAATTGTGGAGGTACTTAATTGCAGAATTTTCCTTTTCGTGAATTCTTTATATTTATGCTAAAAATTAAACACCGAAAAACTGGAAAGTCCCTGTAAGTTCTTTAATTAAGCCCGTATTTATATTTTAATGTAATTTTTCATTGCTTTATTTATTTAGCCGATTATAGTATAATTTACGACGTCAAGGCGATGCCTTTGTTTACAACATTAATCTTTATCAAAAAGTAATCTGCTTTGTGTAAATTATTGGTTATTAAAGAAAATGCAGTAGGTATTAAACCTAAATTACTTATAATTTTATTATAAGTGTTATAATGACTTTAAAATAAAGTAAATATAATAACTGAATCGCCTAGGATTCAATTATTAGTAGAGTTAGTCCCTATCTACTTATTATTTCACAAAATAAATCGATTGCTTGGTTTTCTTAGGTAAAGTAAAACCTAATAGACAGGTTTTTCTACGACCTTACTATCATCATCTGCCTAGCCTTTTCCCAACTATGTTGGGGTCGGCTTCCAGTCTACCGGATGCAGCTGAGTACCAGTATTTTACATGGAGCGACTTCATATCTGACCTCCACAGCCCAGTTACTGGGTAATACGGAACCCCTTGGTAAGACTGGTTGTCAGACTTTCGGGCTTTTGACGACCCGTAAGGACTGTCAAAGATCCACGAATGACAGTCGGGACCAACGGCTTAACGTGCTTTCAGAGGCACGGAGGGGTCTTGGTATGTAAAGATGGTCACCCATCCACAGATCATCCGCGGCAAGCGTAGCTTAACCTAATCGATCGATCTGTGCGGCTGTTATTATTTAGCCACGGGCCCCTCCAACCTTCTACGACCTTACCAATAGAACAGTATTAGTTTTACAAAAATCTCCCTTCCAATACACCCTACATATTATAATATTCTATTCCACTGTTTCCGTTTATATTCCAGCCTTTTGTACGAAGCGCCTCGTCCGGTGGATCTGCTTTTTATGTAAAACCGAAAGGCTATTTGTCAAGGTAATTTGAATTTACTCGCACGCTCCGGCCCTTTGAAATGCATGCTTTAAAATATACTAGTTTTTACATGGTCTGCTTCAAACAAATGGAAATAGACTGGCTTTTGGTTTTGTGGCGAATATTTTTTTAAGGATGATTTAGTATTCATGGGATGTATTTTTAGGGATTTTCACATGGCTGAAATATTGTCAAAAAACATTTTAAACAGTTTTTTTTATTGTTGACCTCGATCGCCTGATGGAAAGCGATGGATGAGGTCTATGATGGAACGAACGTGCCCCGAAGATGCCTAAGGCACTGGAACTCCCACGGATCGACGAAACACAGCAGGCTGCTTGACTCCGGTGGGAGGGTCGCAAACCAGGTGAGCATTAGCCCTACCACTACAAGGGAAGAATTGGCCAGTCAAATAAGGTGATGGGTGTGACCGTCCAGAATGCGCCGAGCGCTCGTTTCAGTGGTGTAACTGGCGGAACAAACTGCGCTACACGAGCAGGCTTCTTCATGAAAACAGTACACTGAATCAATCATCTAGGTAAAGTTAGCAAAAAAAGATCGATTACCTAACACTTTACTTTTCTAAATCTTAATTATTGAGCAAAATATTTATCAAAACCGGAACATAAGTATGAAGAATATTAACTTAACTTTAAGCTATTATTATGCTAAAAAGCAGATTATCAAAACATTTTGTGTCAATTTAGATGCTGTGTTAAAGTAACAGAGTAAATAAGTGAACTTTTAACCACGTTAGAATTTCATTTTCCGATACATTACCCACTTGTATCGAGTACTCGTATATGTCTTGAAATAATAAAAGCAATGGTTACATTTAAAAAACACAGATAATATTCAGCTGATGAATAGGAAAGAAAACCCACCCAACCAGGCTCACTTGGGAAAACTCGAAGAAAACAGAAACATTAAAATTATTCCGCTATCCATATTTCCATGCTAATTAAGCCATAAAATATAAATAAAACATTTATCTTCCGCAGAGAATATTGCCTCGTTTTGCTCATTATTTACGGCGCAAAGAATACCCTATTAAATCTTAATAAGACTCTTTAATTAGTTCCATGCGATGCTATCGCCTCCAGCAATATTGTTTAGACAAAGATAGTTAGTTCGATATGTGTTGTTAAGGGAGCAACAATAGGATACACGCGAGCCATTTGTAATAATAACTGTTTACGAAAATGTCTCGAGAGTAATTTCAAAACATTTCGTTAAACCATTTATCTAGCCGTTTTTATGTAAACTTGTGAAGACGTAATTTTTTTTTTGTTTGTACGGCTTAGTCTCTGGAAGTGTTGATCCGATTCCAAAAGAAGTCCGAATGCCACGTCATGTTTCTTTCACGCGGACAGAAGCTAGTCAAGGATAAATGAATATTCGAATTTGCGCTTTACATAGTGCTGATCCATGTGTCATGTTCGAGAACGGGAGCCGTCTGTTGGAACTGGTCTAAAAAAAACAATCCAAAAATAAAATAATTAAAAGTATTTTTGGATTTTTTTAAGCAATAACAGCCTCACGGGTCGATCGATCAGGTTAGCTACGCTTGCCGCGGTTGGTCCGTGGATGGGTGACCATCTTTCCGTGCCTCAGAAAGCACGTTAAGCCGTTGGTCCTGGCTGTCATTCTTGGATCTTTGATAATCGTTACGGGTCGAAACCCGAAAGTCTGACAAACAGTCTTATTAAGGGGTATCGTATTAAACAGTAACTGGGTTGTGGAGACCAGATAGGCAGTCGCTCTATGTAAAATACTGGTACTTAGCTGCATCCGGTTAGACTGGAAGCTGACCCCAACATAGTTGGGAACAGGTTAGGCAGATGACGATAATGGATTGTTTTTTTTTTTTTTTGTTATTGCTGTGCTCTGGACGCTTTCAATGTGTACGTCTTTTTTACATCGTTCTCACATATCATTGTAAATTCAAAATTAATGATGTAACTTATATTTTAGTAACAATATCATTTAAAAGAGTGTCCATAGAGTTTCTTGTCCGTTCTTCTCCATGGAACATACTACACTTTGGAATGGACAACTAGCTTCATATTTCTGACTGACCGACTCCTTGACAATTCAGAAGTGCCAGTAAATGGTAAAACCCTAATCTCAAGCAAAAGCATCTCTGGTTTGATGAACCAAAAGCAATCAAGAGCAAATTCAAATTCAAATCCTCCAAAAATGGAAGGCAACATCATTTGAATGAAAGACCCCACTAGTGAAGCTCCGATATACACCTGAAAATTTAATCATGCGTCCGTCCGTTCGTTCGGTGTGCGGACAGTGGGCCCGGATTCCGCGTCGCCTTTTTTGAATACATGCGGATTTCCGCGTGATTTAAAATCTGCACCGTTTAAAATGTTGCAAGAATCCTTGTGGGCAGTGGATTTTTAACTATTTTTACAATTATTGAATGGATATTTTCTAGAAGTTGTTTTTAGGTACTACATAGTTTTTTTTTATTAAGTAGTGTAAAAGGAATTGAATAGGTGGTCATATTTTTTAATATGTTTTGTGTGTCTGAGGGCAATTTTAACTGGGAGTAGTTATAAAAATGCAACGATGAATCGGTTGTGACATTCTTGAGCCCTTCTTGGGCCAATTAAGTGTGCGATATTTACAATAATATATTTCCTATTCCAAAAAAAGCTTGTGGTCTACCAATCATAACTAATATTATAAATGCGAAAGTAACTTTGTTTGTTGGTTACCTTTTCACGCCTAAACCACTACACCGATAATCCTGAAATTTTAAAAATAAAAAAAATAAAATTTTAAGTCTCAAAAAAAAATTTTTTTTTTTACTCTTATCACATAAAGTAGGTGAAAATAGGCAGATTGGTTTAAAAAACGTAAAACATGTATTAACAATAATATATGTAACCCACAAGGGGTAACCCTTGTTGTTGTAAAACAACTTACGTGGGAGGTATCGATATGTTGTCAGGTGGGGTTCCCGAAAAGGTGCTGTTCCCGAGGAAAAAAACAATATTATGATAATAGATGGCGCCACGTGTCTTTTGTCTTGATCGCAGACGAAGTCGCGGGCAACAGCTAGTACTATATATAATGGAAGATAGTTTTGACCTAAGGGGCATAGATACCACTTGAAACTACACACAGTAATAATATATCGAGTTTATAGTTCGAAATGCATGCATAATAGCTATTTGGGTGTTGCTACATAGATTTGAATGTGAATCTATTATTTTGTATCTAGGTAATTCCGCAACAACTCGGGGCTCGTGGCTAAACAATAACAGCCGCACAGGTCGGTCTTCAAGGTTAAGCAAAGCTTATGTCGGTATGTGGATGGGTGATCATACATTACATACCGAGACCCCTCGGAAAACACTTTAAGCAACTGGTCCCGGCTGTCATTTGTAGTTCTCTGTTACAGTTAGTCAGAAGCCCGAAAGTTCGACAACGTCATACCAAGGGGTATGGATCGTATTACCAAGTAACTGGGTTGTGGAGGTCAGATAGGCAGTCGCTGCATGTAAAATACTGGTATTCCATCTGGTTAGACTGGAAACCGACCCTAACATAGTTGGGAAAAGGGTAGGCAGATGTATTCAACTATTTCCAATTCGATTCTATGGAACCATCCAGCCAAGTCTATCTACATTCTAAGAACTGGGCCTTTTTGGCGCAACCGTGAGGCACACTTTCCTGCTAATTTCTTACATCGGACCTCTTTATTTGATCTTTTGTTTTTTATCTGATGTATAATATGTATCTGGTGTATTGTGTCTTTTAGTCTGTGCTAAATAAATGTATTTTCTTTTTTTCTAAGTTCATAATTCGGAAAGCAGGCATATTATATTCTTATTTGGTGGTACAGTCCGTTCATAGATATTTTACCTCTGATTTTGCATCACTGTCCAAATCACAGTGATCTTTATTCTCATTCGTATAAGGTTGCTGTTGGATTGCTACCACTGACAAGTCTGTCAAAAACATTGTGATTTCAATCTCGTTACAATAAGGTTGCAGTTAGGTTGCAGCCGTCAGAGATAAAATAACTATGAACGAACTTATAGTAGACGCATTTTGTTTCAATGTCATCAAAAATGTTCATAAAAAAAACGAATACCTCCCGAAAAAGTCTTCTATTTTTCTTAGTACTAAACTCAAAGCTATTACAGGCGTCAAAATACAAGCAATTCAATTAATTACACCCAATAACACTGAAACACCAAACCGCAAAATGGCCGCAATTTCTCACAACTCCACTATCAGCCATTATAGTTTTCATTTACTTTTCAACTTTAGATTGAAAGTCACGATTTACAGTTTGGTACAAAATCTATAGCAATAGGTAACACGAGAACTATCTGAAGGAACAAAACTCATAAATTTTTCCGCCAATAGCGAGAGTTTTGTAGGTAGTGTCAATTGTTTTGTTCGGGAAGGCAGGGTCATCACTTACGTAGTTTGTCATTCCACTCGTTCAACTGTTTGGTAAAACTCATTTTGCTGGGCTTCACAAGCCATTGTTTGACATTTAAAATTTTCAAATTTTAATAATCATAATTTGTGGTATCGTTTTACCCAGTAACTGGGTTGTAGAGGTCAGACAGGCAGTCGCTCCATGTAAAATATTGGTATTCAGCTTCATTCGGTTATACTTGACGTCGACCCCAACATAGTTGGGAAAAGGCTGGGCATACTGACTGAATCATAATTTGTACAAGAATATATTGGACGGTGCCCAAACGAGGCATTTGCCTGTATCTACAATAATATAATAATCAGCCTGTATTGTCCCACTGCAGGGCAAAGGCCTACAATGGCACATTAATTTAACACACGGGTCGGTTGGTTCTCGCCTACTTCCTACTCCAATATTGGACCAATTTAAAAGATATTTCATAAACTGAATAAGTGTGTCCCCATGTTTTTCTTTTTTCATTAATAGTTGTCAAATTTGTACGACAAAAACGCAAAACCATATACGTGTGTTAAACTAATGTCGCCCTTAAAGCGCCATGCTGCATAAAATCCATAGTTCTGACTGACTGATATATCAACGCACAGCTTATACCGCTGGTCCTAGAGACATGAAATTCAGAGGGTGTGTTCTTTGTGAAGAGTAGGCACTAAGAAGGGGTTTTTTCGAAATTCCACCCCTAAGAGAGTGAATGGGATCCCCCATTCACTCTCTTAGGGGTGGAATGGGTGATATTTCACGACGAAGTCGCGGGGAGAAGCTAGTCCCTCATAGAAACGTCAAGTTCGTCCCGCCATCTACACTCTAGGTTTTCTACGATGCCGTTGGACGTTAACAGGAACCCTTTCTGACGACGTGGTCTTAGCATTGCACCCGACATGCGGCAAACCTGTCCGGCTCAGACCCGTTTGAGCTGTGCTCCTTTATGGGTGTCCTCTGCCATTTCCTGGGTCCGATTCCAGGGTCGGATAAAGTGTTATTGGGTTTTTCTATCTGAAATTTCTTAGTAGCAGCCCGGAGTTTGGATTTGTCATCAACCCCACATAAATAAAACATCCATTATATTTCCTGTTCCACATTTTGCCAGCCCTGTGAACTAGCGATTATTACCGAAGCGGAGCGCCGCCGCGCCGCAAAGTTTTGAGGTGTTCTCGGGATTCTGTCCCGGTTCCAATGTTTGCGCATTGTGACATCCACACTAACTTCTGCTGATTTTACTGATTGAGTAATGAATGAAAAAGCTTGGGTTATTAACAAACACTTCATTGTTTCAGTCGAAACTTTATTTTCACGTTGAATTGTTAGTATCTTTGGCTAAGTAATAACAACCGCACGGATCGATCGATCAGGTTAAGCTACGCTTGCCGCGGTCAGTCCGTGGTTGGGTGACAATCTTTCCATACCGAGACTCCACCGAACCTCGGAAAGCTCGTAAAGCCGTTGGTCCCGGCTGTCATTCTTGGATCTTTGACTGTCGTTACGGGTGGTCAGAAACCCGAAAGTCTGACAACCACTCTTACCAAGGGGTATCGTATTGGTCAGTACTTAACTGGATTGTGGTTTGTTGGTCAGATAGGCAGATGCTCCATATAAAATACTGGTATTCGGCAGCATCCGGTTAGACTGGAACCCGACCCTAACAAAGTTGGGAAATCTTTACTTGCATTCACTCAGTCATAGTCATAGTCATTTATTCATGAACAATAAATTGTATCTGAAACTACATGGTATAAACTACATGGTATAAACTACATGGTATAAACTACATGGTTTAAACTACATGGTATAAACTACATGGTATAAACTACATGGTATAAACTACATGGTATAAACTACATGGTATAAACTACATGGTGTAAACTACATGGTATAAACTACATGGTATAAACTACATGGTATAAACTACATGGTATAAACTACATGGTATAAACTACATGGTATAAACTACATGGTATAAACTACATGGTATAAAGTACATGGTATAAAAAAGAAGAATTAAATTACATAAGGAAAAAAAGACACGTTAAATATTACAACAATGCATAGACACAACATAAATGTAGGAATTTCGTTACAGATCTTCAACAGCATAAAGACACTTATTCAACAGGAAACTTTTAAGTTGATTTCAGTCACTGATAGACAACACACAACCTAAACCGGTGGATCTAGAAGCCTACATTTTTGCACAAGATTTTCTAATTTAGCTTTTAGTTATTTTTGCAAGTAACAAAAGATAAAAAAATCACAGACATTGCAAGTTTTGCCGTTTTAATTGACCGCAAATTAGCTGAATACACAAATTTTGCCGTTTTAATTGACCGCAAATTAGCTGAATACACAAGTTTTACCCTATTATATTTTCAAAATACCTACTAAAAACAGTTGTTCATATCTATTATTATTCACTCAATAAGTATCAAGTATGAATTATGACCAATAATAATCGCAGCTCGAGGCGGCCTGCCGACCCCAGGAGAAAATTTTGAGAGCATTTATGACATACTCTTAACCGAATCCCGCGAACATTATCGCAGCACAATACGGCGATCGATTAAGAGGCAGTGAGGAGCACTTAATCCGCTGAGTGCGTACTCAGGTTGAGCACGACAACACACCGCAACAAGGCACCGTGTATTCCACGTAATGCGCTTTGTGAGCTGTCTAACTAATTTATTAAATGCTGATAGTTCGTGAATACGGTGGTACTATGAATCTTCAAAGGCGTGTCATTTCTAATGCGAATTTTGTATCTCTGTCTGTCTCGAATCCATTTAGGTAGATAAAAAAAAAATTTTTACAAAAAAAAAAAAAAAAATACCAAAAGAAACAATACAAAGAGCAAAATAACTTAAGTATCGGAAGTCAAAAAATTTATAAAACAAAATAACAAACACCGTTTTAATAGAAATCTTAGAAACCGGCCACGGTGGTGAAGAATTATCGCTGGACGTTCTACACAAAAAAAAAAGATTAAAAAAAAAAAGAAAAAAACTTTACCAATGCTAACTTTAGAAATACACAATGCAAGCCATTCCACACTCGGCACTCCTTTCCCAATAGCATTGATTAAATATGTATACAAGCCTACCTGTGTACCTGCACTGTAGTATTAACACAAAAGTATTCAATACGTGGCCATTTAATAACCAATCGCAATCTGACAAATTGGTAGGATTCTAGTTATATTATTTACTATGTTTTTCTGTTAGATTATGTCGTGTGGCAGTGGGTGTTATTTACCTGAAATAAATGAATTTTAATTATATAGTATATGTAGTATATGTAGGTGTATAGGTATATCTATAGGTATATATTATTAAAAGCCTGTGATGTCCCACTGTAGGGCAAAAGCCTCCCTACTCTCTTTCCACTTCTCTCTGTTCAATGCTGCTGAGGACCAGTTCTTGTTGAAGGAGTCCAGCTCATCCCACCATCTCCGTCTGGGCCTGCCGCGACCGCTTGCCATTAAGAGGTATGTTTATAAATATACCAAAATTGAAATATCTACACTATGAGCTTTTCAAGACATTTGACAAACCGCTTTCAGTACGGTAATGGGCTAGCATATCTCTAAACATTAATTATTTAACTTTAAGACCACTCATCAACTAACAAAATAACCTACAAATGTCCATTTACATGGCCCACCACAACTTCAAAGTATCCGACGAAAATAAACCAGACTTCTTCGTCAAAGATTCATCTCTCTACCATATCTCGTGCATTTAAAACAAACTTCAGCCGAAGACATTGAATTTGATGCACACGTCCCCGCTCGCTCTATAAAATTAACAATTCTTATCACTGTCGGTGCTCGTAAAGTCGCCGTATGACTCTAGCACAGTAGGGAGGTACTGCTGGAGAGAGACGAACTCATGAAAAACTGAGCCTAGTTCAGAAGAACTCACTGAAAAACTGAGTCTGTATCAGAGCATCTTTCATACCGTCAAACAATTTAAAGCTTATAAATTACATTTTTGGTATAGAAGATCAGAAATTCAATTGAGCTTAGTGAAAGGTGCGTTTGGCAAAGTCTGCATGACTTGACAATTGTGTATAATGCACGCATAGAGATTGAACGCACCCCAAATACAATAAACAAACTATTACAATGCAGCGTTTCAACATTGTTTAGCGTCTGACATAAAGTTTACATCTAAAATTAAGTAAGTGATCAGTATATTTCCAAGGTTTCTTAGAAAAAACATAATGAATCTTAATGCTATCGAGAACCAAAGGTAATACCGAAATTTTCATAAAAATCACACTATCACTTGACTTCGTGAAGTCGTGAAAAAAAGCATTTGACAGCCACTAACTGTGAGTAAAAAGATGGCCTCCTTTCATTATTACATATAGCAGCATTTCTTATGAAAGGCTCTCAGAGTAGTACTAATAGCGAAAATTTTAATCATCAATCCATATTTATTTATTTATATTATATTCTTTATTGTACACCAGAAAATACATAACAAAAAACATTGTTTACATGGAGCGACTGCCTATCTAACCTCTACTACCCAGTTACTGGGTAACACGATACGACTGGTGGTCAGACTTTTGGGCTTCTGACTACATACAATACACAATGACATACATGCTATATACAATGACAGCCGGGACCAATGGCTTAACGTGCTTTCCGAGGCACGGAGAGGTCTGGATATGTTATGGTTGGTCACTCATCCACGAACCGACCTCGGCAAGAGTAGCTTGACCTTCGATCTACCCGTGCAGCTGTTATTATTTTGCCCTGTTTCACAAGAAAATAACGGCTTATATTTTAAACCTTTTTATAACTAACTTTCTATGCCAGTTATTCTCGCGAGATTAAAGCGAAACCCTTGAGTTGTCTGCGAATAAGTTTGTCTTTGACTAGAGGCGTTCCAGAGATGTAATTTGGACAGATTTGGCAGCAGTCCAATTTGATTCATAAGATTTAGTATGCATCTAGGTGCACCTGAATATAATGCCACTTGGAAACCGATCGAGCAAATAAGAACTTTCTACACGTATAATGTCTTCGCCTGTGAAAGCTTACTGAGCTGATTATGAATCTTTCGAGTAATTCCAACCCTTTGTAATCTCAATCCTATGTTAATAAACAATAATCCTGTAATAATATGTTGAGTAACCATAATTGGTGCATGTGGTGTTAGACTGTGACTAATTGGTGCAATTATAAATGTATAATGAAGCAATTTATTGAAAACTAGCGACCCGCCCCTGTTTCGCAGTTTTTACGAGTCGGCAAAACACCGTGTTTTCTTTATTATAATATACAAACAAAAACAAAACAGCGTGTTCACACAGACAGACACGAAGTGACTATAATTCATAATATGTATAGAAGATAAAGTTGGCGCAAGATCGAGTTAAGTGGAACAAGGGAAGGGTGCGCCCTGCAGTGGGACAACACAGGCTGATTTGTTTATTTAATTTATTACAGAAAATAAAGAAATAGATATATTGTGTAAACAATGTTGGCTAACCTAAATAAATATTTGGCACACCTATTATGTAACCTCTATAAGTATGTTGTTTTGGATAGGTACAGGAGGGCACTGTTGCGAATTCGCAACAAATGACACAGATGACAGGTGAAACAAAGGTGAGCTATGATTATATCAAAATAAAATCCTACTATAAATAGACGCGAAAGTTTGTGAGGATGGATGGATGGATTACTCTTTCACGCAAAAACGACTGAACGGATTTGGATGAAATGTGGCACACATATAGTTTATAACCAAGATTAATACATATCATACTTTTTAACCTTATATTCCCACGGGATGGAGACTTATGCGGTTGAAACCCCAGGGCGCTGTTTGGTAACACATGTATTTAAAATAACTCTTATATTAAATCAGATAGATCGCTATGGAACCATTTGATTTTTTTTTGTCATACTTGAAAATACGGTCAGGTCAGACGTGACGCGGAAAATTTCTAAAAATAGGAGTTTTGGGGTCAGAAAAATTAAATCCATTGATTTTATACGGTTTTGGTCGTGGGCTCTCGTACACCAGTCATAATAATACACCATTATTTATGTGTATATATGTATGTGTGTTGTGTTTATGTGTATTTATGTGTGTTTTTGTTTTTGTGTATATATTTTGTTGAAGATCCTAAATTAATTAATTATATAAATGTATGTACAGACAACAGCTAATAAAGCTTTATGGAATAAGAAGACCATGCTGCGACAACCCCAAATAATTCATAACGTTATTATCTCCACATAAAGTTTTGTCAAGTTAAGAGCGTTTACGCCATTTCATACAAACTTTCAAGCCCTTGTTTTTCGAAATGAATGAACCGATTTTAATGAAACTGCATAAGCAGAAGCAGGATACAAAGATCTAAAAAGTTACAAATTAGACCGATTTTAAAGTTTCCATAGAAACAAGGATTTCCAGTTATCTTTTCTTAAATAAGACATTTCGAAAATGTTCTTAAGTAACTTTTTAGACCTTTGTATCCTGCTTACTCGTATGCGTATGAAGTTTAATTAAAATCGGTTCATTCATTTCAAAAAACAAGCACTTGGAAGTTTGTATGAAATGCCGTACTGCGTAAACGCTCTCGAAAAGTAGGTGGGCTTTATGGACTTGATCAACTCGTCCCAACTAGCTTCTGCTTAAAACTACACTAACTGTGACAGTTGCCAAGTGTAAATGAAAGAGGCGAGCACGGCGCGGCCATATAAACGGCGCATAAAGCTCTCCTGAGAGGCTCGCCGGTTTAACGGCCTCGCCAGGGCATGTTGTGACTGAAGAAAACTTGACAAAATTTAACGCTTATCTATTGCATGTTTTTATTTTCTTAAAATTTCAGATTTCTAAAGATTTTATTCTAAATTATGGAACATTCAGTGATATTTTATCCAAAAATAAAGTCGGTTTACGGACTATAATTTTACGTGATAACGTCATAGAGATAGATACGTCACACGCCAATCGTGCCTCTCTATCGCTTGTTCCGCGCTTTCGCTTGCACACTCGGCTCAGGCTTAACGTGACAACGAGTCATACTTTTTCGTGCGTGCAGCCGGCGTTCATCGATTCATAAGACGTTATCACGTAAAAAAAAAACAATTTTAACAGTTACTGAGTTGTGGAGGTTTGGTAAGGTTGTTCCACGTGAAATACTAGTATTTTGCTGTATAAGATTAGACTGGAAGCCTTATTTTTTTATCCGGGTTGGATAACCCTCATGGATGTCCACCGCCCTGTGTCTCCCTGTCTCTCTGTCTCCCTGGGTCTGTCAGACTCTGACTGACTAAAAACCATCCCAGTGTTCCCTTCCCACATTTGGACAGGGGATCATGGGAACTTGTGCGAGACTGGAAGCCTACTCCAACATACCTAGTTATAATAATAATACAATAATAATAATAACTTTATTTTATTTTCATCATAAAAGTAGGTACAACCTGTACCTAATACAATGATGTGATTAGATATATTTCTCACCTTTTTAACGTCTTATATATGTTGTTTGTTAAGTACTTACGTCACATGACAATCATTTAACAGGCATTTAAGCACTAATCACTCACCAACAAATTACTTACACTGATATTGTTATTTAGGTTGTAGCATACGATTCATACTGTCCTCCGTACTATTTGAAACTGTATCACGGTAGGACAGTCTTCCTCTTACTCAATTAACCAATTCTAAGTACAGATAGTTGGCAAAAGGCTGGGCCGATGATGATGATGTTAAGGTATAATTACTTCGGAATTACTTCGCAGGTTGCGTGACAGTCCCAGCATGATTCTGCACTCGATAGCCACCCGGGCAGATTAAGTACTAACATAGGCTAAATAATATTTTTACTAACACAGTGGACCTTATTTGTTGTCTGAAATAAATAAATTATTATATTATTATCCGTATCAAAGGACCGATCTAAAAATCTACACAGAACTTCATTATGCAAAAATACTATAGATAAATGATAATAGTTTGCGGTACAGTAAAAGCAAAACTAAATAAGAAAGAGAGGAGAATCTAGTAGAGAGAGAGAGAGAGAGAGGAGAGAGTTTATGCCTTCAGACTCACATAAAATTTCACAAATTCTGTCATGAATAAACGAGGAAAAGAACTATACAACTTTATAGACAAAGTTAACATACAAATGGCGACCCACCTGACTATGTATCAAAATATGTACGGTCGTTAACTACGCAAGTTGCACTTAACGCAAAAGGTTCAACTTTACTGCTGGGTGCGCTATAAAACTGCACTTTACGAGTACATCGCCGCAAAACTTAGGTATAGTCACTCGCAAGACTTCAACTACAAAAACCAACGTTACTGCTACGACTTAAAGACGCTATCAATTTCAAATTGTGGCGATGGACGTGCAGTTGATTGTAACACTAAGTATATGGGCATGTAAAATTTTTACTTGCAAAGATAAACAGGTGATACATTCTGTATGGGCTTTCCAGTCTTGTGATAAAAGTGACTGATGTCAGGCAGACTATTATGCTAGATACACACGCAATGGCTTCAGTCGTCGACAGATTTTGACATCACTAGCCACAAATCGCCAACGAGTATGTACCTACCATTAGCTAAAAACCTCGTCAAAACTGTAATCTAATGACAAATTTATATCTCCTTTTGTTACTAGTAGATGTATGATATATATATAATTACGTTTTGTATATCTCTGAACTTTGCCCTCAGGAAATATATATGTGACGAAAGGTTATATCTACATACATACACACGTATTTTCTCTAAATCTAAATGAATATGGAGCCACACTTGTGATGTTGTCAAAAGACGTTAGACGTATAGACTGAAAATTATGTCAGTTTCTATTATGACGTTATCATTGAATTATAATCAATCAGCTTGTCAGGAAACTATATTTATAAAGATAGATAAATGTTCAATAAAATAATTTACAAAATTATGATCTTGCTAATTCGTTTTACGTCAAAATTATAAATTTTGCACGAACGATTTTCAGCATTATTTATGGGACCCCTAAGTTCCAAGTAATATTTAATAAACCGATCCCATTAATCAAGTCCCCGAAGTATAACAAGTAATATAATAATCTGTTCGTTCATAAAACAAAACCACTTAGCAATAATAAACGGAATCGTTGCGAAACAAAAGGTTTTAGTGAAAAAGTTTGTAATTTCTAAGGCATTAGAACTCGGGCCACGTAACTGTGCGTATGAATAATTTAGAGGGGCGACTATATTGGGCTACACTGGTGGTCTTCTGAGGGCACAACTTCGTGTTAGGGTACTTCTGAAGTTTGCTACTAATTGTACTCGAAGAAGTAAGGAGGCGTAAAGCGATGTAGTATCGACTTGCTAAAACAAAAAATAAATAAAAAAATGATGCTGAAATAAATGACTACGATGATACTGAATCAATAGTTAAAATTTTTGTCAATTAAATTGGAAACATATCTATATTTGACTACCACAATTAATTAAATAGTAGTCCTCAAGATGGAATTTCGGCCTTGGCAGCTAATCTTACGGGACTAACCACCGATGCGGGAGATATTATAGTGCACAAGTGTGTGCGCCTACAATGATTCTCTCTTCCCTCATTTTCTTAGTCCGATACAAACGTAACACGCAAAACAAACAATTATCTATTCGTTTGGGACTACTTACCGGGTGTTTTATTTCGCTTTTTGCTCCACTAAAACTCGTCTAATTATCACTTCCAAAACCAAAAGCAAATAGTAAGACTGCAAACCAAAACCGTCTCAAAGTTACTAAATACGGAACCTTCGCTCACTCGGCTAATGAGTTGCTCGACTTTTTGGGCGGTTTCAGAAAAACAACTCGGGAATATTTCCCGAAGTATGTACCTGTGGCTTGGGAACTTTCCTGACTTTTTTTGTTGAGTGTGCACCGCTTGTGAGCAACGCCTGTGTTTGGCAGGTTTTCAAAGAAGTATTGTTCTTTACTTTAGCGATGACGTACGACTTTGGGTATGCAAATAATAGGTTGTGGGGGGTGGTAGTGGGGGTGGCGATTAAATTAATAGGTTGGTATGACACTTACGTAAACTGCGTTTCTGTCATTTTGGATGATTTTCTGATACCTGTAAATAAATTAAAATGGTTAATAATTAGCACACCGAAAATTTGAATAATATTAAAAGTATTGTCATGGCTGATTGTAAGTAAATGTATTATGCACCCATAAAGATAGGTACTAACCGTACAGTGATTGATTCATTTCTTCGTGTATGAGAAAACCAAAATTCTTAATTATATATTCAATCAATGTTTTGACAGCTTAGAACCAAACCAACCCGCCCAAAATCGCATCACAAAAATTTATAAAAAACCTGAAAAAAAACAAAATTAAACAGAAACTTTCCAAAAAAAAAATACAAAAAACGGGCCAAATAAAAATGAATGGGCAACGCGTTGGCTTCCAAATAAATTTGGCTGAATTCAATCCGGTTCAGTAATAGCTCCGGACCTATCGGCAGATTTGACCAAGTTCGCGCCGTCCGGTCAAATCCGGGCCGCAACGATCGTGAACCGGCAGATACGGTATCTGTACGGTTCCTGTTATTGTTTATTTTTATTCTATTTTATTTTTGTTTGTTTAGAATTTCGTTTGGTTTTAGGTTAAGGTTTCATGTTTTGCTGCAGTCTGCAATTCAGCTTTTTTTTTCAGGTTACATGCGCTCGACGAGTTTTTGTTTGCTGCAGCTGATTCTACAACAAGGATTTATATGTGGGAAAACAAGGACTTATTATTTTACTTGAAGCCCAAACCAGTCTTTTGGCGGCAGTTCTAATAATAACGTTTATTTGGACTCGATAAAATATTATAGCTTAGTTCAGTTTTATTAATAACTAGCTGTGCCCGCGACTTCGTTCGCGTGGATGTCGGAAAACTGCTGTCGCTTAGGAAAGGTGTAATTGCCACTCCTTCATTGAAAAGGAAGAATCATCAGATCTTGCCTGGTAACGCTTTCCTTACCTAGGGTTCTCTACCACGGCCCTTTCGACTGCAATCACTGCGTCTTCATGGTTCATAATGACAATGCGACGAAGTGTCACTTTGATTATTGAGAATAAATTAAAATAAAAGCGCCTGCTCGAGGCTGATTATCTAACCAAACAGCCATAATTATGTCCATTTTATTTTGCGTCTGTCTTAGAATACCAACTTGTAAAATCATATCACCATTTTATCTAAAGTATATCTGAGATTAGTAGGTGAAGTTTGAAGTTAGTTTTTCTAAGTCTTGTTTTCTTCTCTGTGGTAAATTTAGAATTTCTTAACTTGGTATTGAAGATATCATATATATACCAATATCATGCCTTTTTTTTTTTTTTTTTTTAAGGATGGGAAATCATCCAATGACCCCTCCCGCTCTGGGTGGAGCGGAAGGGAGTGTCAGACTCTTACTGACTAAAACCCATCCGTGTTCCTTCCTTAGCCCTTTATGTTCCGGGGCAGCGGTAACCCTTTCGGACAATCCCGCTGCCCCGGCAGGCTTCGGCCCTAACGGGCCCCTCCATGTCTGCTGACATCTCTTTGAGGCACGCGTGGAACACATACGCGCCGTCCGGCACGGGCCTGGTCCTGATCGGACGGCGAGCTACCCATTACTCGCCGTCCGCAGGCCCGCGCCTACGGTGGCCGGGAGTCGTCACGCGGCTCCCGACGCCCGGAGCGTCTACCGCGGCGGCTGGGACGGGCGGCCCTCTCGGCTCTCTCCCTCGCCCATCCCGCCACCTCCTTCGCTAGCATGACTGCTTCGCAGAAGGAGGTGACTGCCTCCCACTCCCTCTCGCCCCGGACCATGGCTTGGACCAGGGCCGGGCGCGAGAGGTCGCCGCCGCTGCCGATCGCCTCTACGAGGACACGGCGGTGCTCTGCCCAAGCGGGACAGACCTCCACCGTGTGCACCACCGTGTCCTCTGGGCGATCCTCGCAGTGGTGACACCCGGGCGTTTCCTCCCGCCTGATGATGTGCAGGAACCTCCCGAAACATCCGTGTCCGGTGAGGACCTGCGTCAGGCGGTAGGTGAGGGCGCCGTGACGCCTCTCTAGCCACTCCTCAAAGAGGGGCCTTACCGCCGCTATCGCGGCGTGCCCTACCAATATCATGCCTTATAAAGCATCGAGATATATAGATGATAAAAGGAAGAATACATTAATGGTAAGACCTTCTACATAAAGTTGCCCTTGTAAAAAGCAACCTTGGTTATATTTGATACCGGCCGCCATTTAAACTACGAAGATGAAACCCATGAAAACTTTAGACATGATTTTGATTTAGACCTTATACTGCCGAAAACCAGAAAAAGAATTGTAAAGCTAATTACAAAAAATATAACCGACTTCCATAAAAAACCCTACAAAGTGCAAAATAACCTTAGTTTGGGAAGACGTTGCGCGTTGGCAAGAAATTACAGACTTCTGAAACCAAAATCAAAATCAAAAGTCATTTATTCAAACTAGGCTGAGAATCAGCACTTTTCGAACGTCAAAATTACATAAGACAGTCCCCCAAAACGCCCGCCCTTCACCACTTCCTAGTGCTTTCGCTGGGGAGAAGAAGTGGCGCAACAAACTTCCCAGCAGCACAGCTGTCTGTTCAGTTATAAAATACTAGACTGTATACAAAACTAGATCTGCAAAGTATCTAATTAACATTACAGGACACAGAACATTCAATTAAATTATTTGCCATATGTTAGCTAGCCACGCCAATATACCAACAAATACCATAAAAATCTATACGTACTCAAGCTAAAATAAAAATACTAAATCAAAAGTAATAACTACCTAAATAAAAGCCTCCAGATATAAAGGGCGTGACAACTTACATATTTATGCAATGCTGGGTTCTGTTCACGAAGCTGTCACTTGAAGTCACAAATGATAAACTAGGACCATCAAAGTAAAAATTAATAAACAAGTTAGGTATTACTAATAACAACAATAAAACCATGGTCAGCAAGACGACCAGTCACCACAAGCAGCACCCGTTCACGAGCATAACGCAAAGATCAGCCATTACCCCCCTCGCCATATTTGAGGGAAGGAGGCAACCCGACCCCCGACGCTACCGCAAGCAGTGACATCTAAAAGGTCTATTGCACTTTGAAGTGTGTTTTTAAGTCGGTTGTATTTTATTTTATTTCACACAAAGTCGTGTAAGTTTAGATTGAAAACCATGAAAACGACACACATGATAAAAAAAGAAAAAAAAAATTGCTCCCGCCATCTTCGATTTTCATTTTGACGTCACAATCGGCTTCAGCACTCTCGAAAACCATGAAAACGACACACACTACGAATTTTTCGATTTGCAACCGCCATCTTGGACTATCATTTTAAATGCTTAACCAACAGAATGTTTTGACCAATAACTTTTCACCCAAAGAACATTTGACCCATGTCAAATAGAACTAAGGATGCAAGGGCGAGCGAAGCGAGCTAGGGACTTGGGGCACCCCGACTCGGACAGGTAGGGTTCGAGGGGATGATGGCGGCTCAAGTGAGCGAGCAAAGCGAGCGAAGGGCACCCCGAGGTTAGGCTTAGTTAGGTTACGTTATACCCTTTTCACAGAAATAAAGGACTACCTCTTATTATTATTTTACTTTCACCTTTCCCGGCGTCTGTTGGCCTTGTTCTTTGGGTGAAAAGTTATTGGTCAAAACATTCTGTTGGTAAAGCATTCACTGACCTAGAGTTATTTTGGCAAAACGATCGTGGTTGAAAAGTACTTTGGAAAAAGTTAATGGTTTAAAGATAATGTTCACCTACGGTTCATGGGCCAATCGACGGTGGGTAAGCCGTTACAGTTTCATTTTAACCTCACTATTGGCTTCAGCACTCTCAAAAACCAATAAAACGAAACCCATAAAAAAATTGCAACCTCCATCTTGGATTTTCGTTTTGACCTGACTATCGGCTTCAGCACCCTCGAAAACTATCAAAACGACACCCATGACAAAACATTTAAAAAAAATGGAGCCGCCATCTTGGGTTTTCATTTTGACCTGACTATCGACTTCAGCACCCTCAAAAAACATGAAAACGACAAACATGACAAAAAAAAATTGCAGCCACCATCTTGGATTTTCATTTTGACCTGACTATCGACTTCAGCACCCTCGAAAACCATGAAAACGACACCCATGACGACAAAAGTTAAAAATTTTGGCAACCGCCATCTTTGATTTTCTTTTTGACCTCACTTACCGGGGTCAGGATCCATGAAAAATAGCTCTCTCTCTCTCTCTCTGTGTGTGTGTGTCTCTATCTATCTATTACTATGAAAAATGAGGCATAACGCTTTTTCGTAATTTGACGATTTCTCCCTTAGAACTCCTACCGCAAGCTCCATATAAGAACTTCGTTAAAAAACGCTCTGCGTTACTCAACTTTCTATATCAATAATTATCTAACTTCTTTATCGCTCAGAACACCACATTAATTATTATTATCTTACATTATCCTCACTTTTTGTTTAAAATTCTTTTAGCGCCAGAGGCGCCATTAAATAAACCATCAATGGAAAGCGATTTTTTTAATATCATTATCATAACTTTTTAAAATAACATAGACATAAGTAGGTATCTGTGTTATTTCGTCATTTAAGTAGGCATAAACTAATAGGACTTGATTATTCACATCACAACAACAATATGTTTTCGTTAGTAGGTACTATATCGCGCCAATAGATGTCGTTACGTGTTACTAAAAAACGTAAAAAGTTGTTCCTAGAATACTTTAAATTGATTATATCTTTTGATAGAGTGAACCGATTGCGATGAAACAAAAACTAATCACTGCTCCGAGTTCTACACCATATTTGAGTATAAAAAGTAACCGTATTGGTTTGGTACTTTTTACGTTGACCCTGTTCAAATCAATAATCTGTCACATCCAAACAGACAAACAGACAAACAGACAAACCGACAAACCGACAAACAGACAAACAGACAAAAATTCCAAAAATTGATGAAATGGCATCTGTTGGTTATCCTTTAACACCCCAACTATTTTTTTTGGAAATATTTTCAATGTACAGAAACGTCTCGTCTACAGATTTATTATATGTATAGATATAGAATAGATAGATATAGAATAGAAGATATAGATAGAATAGAAGATAGAATAGATAGAAGATAGAAGAATAGAAGAATAGATATAGATAGAATAGATAGAAGATAGATATAGAAGAAGATAGAAGATATAGATAGATAGATATAGAATAGATAGAATAGATAGATAGATATAGATATAGAAGAATAGATATAGATAGACTAGCTTTTGCGACTTCGTCTGCGTCAAATTTCTTGTTCTATTCTACTACCACAAAGCATGTACCGTCAAACTACATAAAAACATACGGAAATTTTTATACAGTAATAATAACTATGTTCGCAACAAGCCACTCTGCCTATGTCCATGGAGACAAATCTGCCTGGCGCTGGCTGCGACTTTAATTACTTTTTATTGCAGCCTGCACCATACACTACGATATTAGATCGGTAACCGTTCGTGTGGTTTTGATACAGGATGGATTTGTTTCTATTGGTACAGGGTTTTTAAAGATTGTGGTTGCAGTTTAAACAATTACGTCGGGTTTCTGAATGCATTATTTATAACACACAATGTTAATTTGATTTGTTGTTTAATTTCATGTTTGCTAAAACGATTGCTGCTGGTATTTGAGCTACTAATCAACAACTATTGCTATTTAACTGTATTTCTAAAACTTAAGGTACCCAAAGTTTAATCATATAAGTAGGTAAGTGGAAAAAAGCAGTTTGATAAGAGAAATGCAAAACGTTAAAATGAACCTGCTATTTCAAATGGTCAATTAAATAATTGTCTAATAACGGAGATGGCACGATGAGCGTGACTCCTTTAACAAGAACTGGTCACTAGCAGCTGTAAATAGAAGTGGAAAGAGAGTAGGAAGCTTTTTGCCTCGCAGTGGGACATCTGCAAAGGAAAATAAAAAATAAAAAAATATGCAAAAAAAAATCCAATCTTTGGATTGTGTCTTCCAGTCTCAATACATATACACGTAAGTACTGCTATCTCCTTGTCATAATTTCTTAATTAATTTATATAACAAAAACACAAGTTAGGGCCTGTTAGGGGTACTAGGTAGTACATCTATACTCTTAAGCTTATCATAATAAAACACAGCTTAAACTCACAAGTTACTATTCTAAGTGGTTTCCATTTGTTATACATTCCGCGCAGCTCCACGCCAGCAACGCAAAACTTCTTTGATTACACTTTAAACATCGCCTTCAAAACTTAACTACTTAGTATCTAACAGAATTCTAAAACTATTCCAACTTGAATACATCTCCAATTAACAATGACAACGTCGCTTTAAGGAATTTGTGTAACTTAATACTTACATGGCCTTGTGTACAAAATGGATTTAACTTACACAAGTTATTTGTTAAAGAGTTTGTCTGGGAACAAGTTACCACTAAGCCAAGCGTTGATGGATTTTGGTTTGAAGACTTATAATTTTATCTTATGACGCTTAATAATGAGGGCCATATACGAGGTAAACTATTTCTTCGTATATGGCAATTAATATTCCAGCTGCAAATAACACTTATATATTCCTGTGTTGTTGTGTTGTTTTGATTTGTAATAATTAAATATTTTTTATAGTAAGTGTATACCTAAAATATGTAAATGATTTGATTTGAATAATGCGTCTGGCATATCCAAGAGACGACTCACGAGACTGCTATGTCTGTTTTATTGTTAAATACGGCACAAAGGCCGCTACTCATGCAAAGATGGAACCAGTTATAAATAAACTCCAATATTCCTACCTAACTTTTGTGGCTCATCCTAGGATCGTGTAAAACCATTTTTTTGTTTTCAATGATGCCTAAGAAGTACCTAATCCTCTGAAAGCCAATTCTCGTAATTTAAAACGTTCAAAATCTCGTCGCAGTCTCGTCTCGACGACAAACAAATGTCAAAAACTTGTCAAAAATGCAGAGAAATTAGAAGTATTTTTGACAGACTGTGAACGCTCTTAAAATTACGAGAATTGCCCCTCTGATTTTCTGCACCAAGACAATCTTCCAATGCTACTTAATTTGAAAAAAAAAAAATCTATTGTTCCAAAAGCTGAACCTAACATGCTAAGCCAATACCAAAGAATCAAGTCCCTAACACACTTAGCACAACAGGATAAAACAATGACATAAATCGGACAACTAATTACGATTGTCTAGATCAGATGGCAGAGTTACCGACTTATGAGAGTCCAATGTCCACATTATTAAACGAGGCTTAGTGTTGCGCGCGGCGCCGGCGGCACTACCAGCCTTATGTTGGGGGACTTACGGATGGATGAGATAACAAGCTTAACCAGCTGATATTTTTTTTTATTCAATTGAAACGTGTTTTGATTGAAGGCAAACATAATGAACATTAAAGCAAAGTGTTTTATAAATTGCGTCCAGACGTGCTCCAGACAGTGCGAGGCAGTGCTTCAAATGGTAAGGCACGCATGTGACGCATGCCTCAGGATGAGTTATCTGCATAGTATAGCATAATCAGCCTATAATATTCCCACTGCTGGGACACAGGCCTTCTGTCAGAGGAAGTTTGCCGTAACCCACCAAGCGGGCCCAGTGTGGGTTGGCGAATGTCACATGCATTAAAATTTTTGGTTCTATTACTTTGGTTTCTTCACGTTTGGTTACCTCACGAGGCATCTGGCATAGTATATTATTAAAAAAAATACATTCGCGGCGCATACCTGTACTGTCTTGATTCACCCTTGGAAGCAACTTTTATAAATGCTGTGTTTTTATTGCAGCATATATAGCACTATGCTTGTATATTGCTTTTATTTTAAGGATAAACGGTGTAACAATTGTAGATAGGCCAATAAATAAATAAATAAATCACGAGGTTCCTGTAATAAGGACGTCAAAAAAGTTTAATTTCCTACAATTTCTCGATAAAATAAACGAGTTTGAGTTTTTGCGATTATTGACAGTGCTCAAAATAACTGATGTGATCCTAGTTATATGTAGCAAAACTTTACTAACTTAAAGTCAAATAAAATTTGAGACAGCCGACGCCCCGCTCGATCGCTCGTCCTCTTAGAAAAAAACACAAGCTAATTCTCCACCATTTACGCCATGTACGTTGTCGATGACTCAAATATACAAAAACACTCATATAAGTACTTAAAGATCAAAACAATTTTTTTTATTTAATTTACGAAAAATTACCTTATTTTTCGCAGTTTTCCATCCTCTCCCTCCGCATGTCCCAGCATATAGCTCGGAAACTCGCTGACGGGCAACATGCCCCTTTGTGCTACATACTGTACACAACTTGTATAGCCCACTCTATTAAACTTTACCATGACCCCGGATATTTTTAGATAAAAATATGATTTCGAATTAGAGGGATTTCCTTCTTTAAATGGAGGACGAAGTTTTTCAATTGAGATGTGTTTTACTTTGTGTAAATAATTTCATCATCACTGTTGTCAAATCGGTGAAGGAAAACATGGTGAGGAAACCGGTATGTCCTAGAACCAAGAATTCGAAGATGGGTACTCTAGAAGAAAGGAAGCCTCTGTTCAGTGGGACCATTATAGGGTGATTATGCTTGTGCATGCAACGTGTTATGATACGGATGGGTGTACCTACACATGGAATGATTCCCACTTGACTTTATCTAATTATTGTGAACGCCAATATAATCATTGGCTCCCCGGTTGTTATGAATAGAGCACACTGCAAATGGCAGTAGCTAAACTCCAGAAAAACGTTTTGGAAAACACTTTGTACTTTTGTACTGATACTGATCAAATTTTATTTTTAATAATATTAGACATAAATTCAATACAATAATGCATTCAGGGTGTTGATGGGGTTGCCCCGATACTGCAGCGCAACTGGGATGTTCGCTGAAGCTCACGTGGACTGTTTTTACACGGTGATGCGGAAGCGGTGCACATCCTTGGTCCGTAGGGTGCGGGGCAGCGTCAACAGCATCCTGTCTATGATAGTTGACAGGCTTGATTGTGCGTTTGTGCACCACTGCTGCAAGATTTCGGCTGGGCCTGTCACCTTGCAGCAGTGATGTCACCATCTGTTTTTCTCTTTTTGGTTTTGTTTTTGTCTTTGTAAGTGTATTATTAACATAGTTTGTAAGTACATTGTTACTAAAACTATGACTCTTGTTGCTCGAAATAAAATTATAAATAAATAAATAAATAACTCAAGTAGCGGACGTTGGAGAAAAAACAGCCAGGCTGAGTGGAAGTGGGCTGGACACGTCTCACGAATGCACCCGGAGTGATGGGCAAAGACCGTCACTCACTGGACGCCTAAGGCAGGACATCGCCGTCGAGGTAGACCAAGGCGAAGGTAGTGTGACGATCTAATATCATTTGCAGGGCCAACAGGGCCAGAGATCGCACAAGACTAGGAGGTTTGGAAAAAACAAGGGGAGCCCTTTGCCCAGCAGTGGGACACAAAATAGGCTACAAAAATTTTTTAAATAATTAATTATTAGTTTATTCTATTGTTATTTTAAAAGTTTGTTAATTACCTTTGTGAATAAAGTTGTACTAATGAAAACAACATTTCACCAATATCATAATTATTCTAAACATGCGATTTGAACATCGCTATCGTTACAAAATCACGACCCTCTTTGAATCTGTCTCAACGCATCGAGTTCAAACTCTTTACAATTCAGAAATATTGTAAAAGTCACGTCCCGATATTACAGTAACCCCTTTCTTTCAATCGAGTCTCAGGACTTTTGTGAAAATATAAATTATTCATAATCGATTACCCGAAGCCGCTTCGATCAATGTATGTGGAACCAAATCTTTATCGTTTTCCTCGGCCTACTTTTCAAGTTAGTTTTTCGTATAGCCATTGTTTTTGTTCTCATTAGTCACTCACGTGGTCATTAAGTACCTTGTTCTTTTTTAAGTTAACTCCTACCTTCAACGTCTATTGTCAGTACCTATAGCACGTAAAGACATAATCTCATTGTAGTGTCCAGTAAGTAACTGGGTTGTGGAAGTCAGATAGGCAGTCGCTCCACGTAAAATGCTGGTCTTCAGCTGCATCTGGTTAGACTGGAAGCCGACCCCAAAATTGGTTTTAAAAAGGCTAGGCAGATGATGACTATTGCAGTGTCCATGTTGGATACAATAGACATGGATGATTCTGATTTATTGCGATCCTAGTCAGGTTACAACTTCTTCATTAGCCTATACTATAATTATAAGCCAACAATACAGGCTCCTTAAAAATGCCTTCTTACTTTAACTACCGTTAATAATGTCAATCTGAACTTTATCACAATCCAACAATCGTTAATTCACAATGTTTTCCTTTTTTGTGAATTTTTCAGATTAAATATCATAAGCATCATATTTGACGAAATTCAATCTCTTAGATGCCTATTTATTTCAGAGATTATTGTTTATTTCATCTTCAAATCATTTGTATCAATATAAAACTCTTACAAACATCGTCCATCACTTCCAATACAAGTTCTTCAACAAACTTGTAAACAATTCAAGTGGAATCTTACTTTCCGCAGATTACGATGCAGCTTGCAATTTTTTTACATCTTAAGAGAATAAACAAAATCTACTCGCCCTGTCCAATCCGTCGCGTTTTCCTTTACATAGCGCTGTGGCCATGAAATTGGAGTTGCAGCTTGTCATGACAAGATAACTTAATTTATTTTATGTCAGTTATGTAGATTTCTCACTATTTTTTAGGGGTGGCGTTTGTGGGAATTGGAGCGGAAAAACGTTTGGGAAAAGTCTATTGTGATTGTGCTGGATTCTAGTATTTTTTTAAAATTTTGCCTATATGAAATGCGGGAAAAGAGTTCTTGGAAAGATTTAGGCTTTTTCTCAGCAGTGGGAAAAATGAAATCCCTTATATTTAAATAGAGGTATGAGGAAAAGGGTGAGCAGGTTCACTCAAACTCCATAGAAAAAGGAGGATCCTCCGACCAGACGGGTGTTGTGTCTGGCGGGCAACTGCCCTGTAGTTCGCATGTGGCGATGTAGATGCCGCTACGCTTAGGTTCAAAGAAATGATTATTAACTATTTGTTGCTAAGTTTTATCTATCATACAACGTTTTGGTGCTAAATGTGCAAATGAAAATGAAATAGCTCAAAACTAGCACGAAAAAAAAACAAACGCCAAAAAAAAATATTGTCCAATATTGAACAAAAACCCATTTCCTCTTTATTATTAACAAGCACATACCTTATTAAAAAAATTTGCCAGCCAGCCAGGTTAGTAGCTCAGCTACTTAGCACCTAACGTACTTAACAAAAAATCATCGCTTTATCCCCAACAAAGACTAAACGCTGTTCTCCCAGCCTGAGTTTAAAGCGATCTTTTCTGAGATGCCAGTCACTATCTCCGCTTTTGTACGGAGGCTATTCAACGTCAGCGGGTGAAGCGCAGAATTGGACAGCCAAACCCAATTACCGTGGAACGTCCGCGCTAGAGTTTTTATTTATGCAGTGGTCCTTTGAAAAACGTGCCCCTTGCTAATACAATAGCTTCTAGTTTGTTTGTATTTCTTGTAGGAAGGACGTAGATGAGGTTGTTATAGATCAGTATAGCTATTCACAGCCCACTCGATACGGTTCCGTACCGTATCGAACATCAATCAATGTTATCGTAGGAGTCCTCTAAACGTTGTTCACAAGTCCAAAACCCGAAAAATATTGTCAGTTTAAATCAAATAGACACCGCTGTTCTTCCGACAGCTGTTTGCTATCGGGGCCAAAGCAAATCAGATTATAGAAATGTGTTATTTTTTCTACGATAGCCTGTCGGATGGTTGTGAATAGCTATGCAGAATGGGATTAAGAGGAAAAGATGAATTTATTCAAACGCGACGTGTACATCAGGAGCATCCTGTATACCTACCGCCTTGTCACTAATCAAGGAAGCATATATCATATTTAGATACATTGAATAGAGCCGTTTCATCTGATTATTGTGCGTATACTTAATACAGAAGATTCAAATTCAAACACGAATTATATAGGCCGGGCGAAAAATTCTGCTGGCGCGGGAAAGGATTGTGTTTTGTTTTCGTCGTGTTTGATGACAGGGGTAGGCAAGGAGGCGCGGGTGAAACTTGATTTTTTCTGGCTTTGTACGCGCTCTTAATTGCAGACTGTATCTATATCCTAAGATGGACTATCTATTGATATAAATCCAAAATACCAGCCAAGCCACAAACCTACAATAGCAAAGTATCTTCCTGAGGGAATGTTAGGTACTAGCTCGCTGGCAATACCAATGCTGCCAGTTTCGAGGAAATGAACGAAAAATTACCTGTGCTGATTGATCTCTTTCAACTAACGATGAGACCCTATAATGATGTGAGATTCATTCAAATACTACTACAGCTTTTACGAACTGAAAAGAAAAACTCAATACAAAAATAAAATCTCCTGAAACCTGCAATTTTTATCTTTCCACTACTTAATAGCAGCATAGCTAAAGTACCATGATTCAATGCATTGAATATGACTGAACGAGACCCGATTCATTCGTTCGCGAGTGAAGTAAGAACTGCGACTACACACGGTCACGTAGCTTGTCGAGCCAGCGATGAGCTTGTAAAAGCGCCCGTGCGTCACAGATCATACAGATTGCTGGCAGCGTTCCATTTTCGAATATGATTCGTTTTTAAATTATCTGTGAACGTTTCGTCGTGACTTAGGAATTTTCTTGTTCAGTGAATCAGGAGAATGGCAAGCAACCACCATAATGGTAGAATCAAGTTGTGATTACGATTTCGTCTTCCCTGCAGTCTTGGTCTTGTGCGCTTACATTATGTTCTATTTTTTTCACATTTTCAATGATATATTTCTTGCGTAAAGAATTTGTTAAGAGCACTTCAATAGTACGTATCTACTATTAAAATTATTATTTTAATGTTTGTGAAGGATTTTTGTTACGATATTGAAATGCCATTCGATGCAGTGTGCAGAGTTCGGTAAATTGTTACTTACTATTTGAGTAACTAAAATTCTCAGGCACCTTAGAGATTATCTCGTCTAATCATTATTCTAAAATAATTTACTACAACTAAACCGGAATATCCCGAAAGTGACTAAAGTAATATATCCACGATACATATTATATATTCCACAGACAGGTATACCAAACCAGAGCCAAAAAGAGCCAGTCAATAAAACACTCGATTTAAAACACAACATTTTTACGCAAACTTTTGCCTGCAAACTTTGTTTTTGGCAAGCAGTCTTGGCTTCAAAGTTGTGCGTCCATCTTAGCCGTGGATCACAGCTGGTCTAACTTGAACCCACGGGTGCTTGATCCAGCCTCTCTTTTTTAATTAATACCTCTTCGAACAGAGAACCGAAAGAATGCTTCAAGTCATTAAAAGTTTTAATAGCATTTGACTTCGAGTTGCAAGGATGGTAACAAATTTTAGTCGAAAACTTTTTGGTTTTTGAAACTGTAAGAAATAGTTTGCGCGGCTCGAGTTTTTTAGAATGGAAAAGTGTTGGCTCGAAAAGGGTTGGAGTTGGAGTTTGGGGAAATATGGTGATTGTGTGTTAGAGTTATGCCGTACAAATGGGCTGGTATACCTCTCTCGTTACTTTTGTGTTTACAAAAGTTTTATATGAGTTTAAGGTTTTTGCTCTGACAAGTGAATGGAAATTTAAAAAAATTATGTCTACCTACATAAAAAATTTCCTGTGGTTTCTCCTCAAGAATTATTCTAATGAAGTTCTATAACGCGGCTTGTGGTAGAAGTAAACAAAAAAACCTTATGTCCATGCGACTTTCTTTCTCTGAAGATAGTTTTCATGGTTTTAGAGGGTGCTGAAGCCAATGGTCAAAATGAAAATCCAAGATTTTCAAGCGACAACTTACGAGAGCTTCTAAAAACTTATACCCACTAGATGGTTGGGTATTAAAAACTTTACACTTTCTCTCAGTGCCTGTCTCTCTTTACGAACTTCGTTCCTGATAGGGAGTCCCCCGACCGCACCCGTTTTTTCATAGTTGAACTAATACGTGATCGTAACTCTTTTTTCTTCTCTAAACACCTCTATTTTTTAACCGACGAAAAAACGGAGGAGGTTCTCAAGTCGACGTGTATATTTTTTTTAATGTAGGTATGACCACGCATAACTTTTTACAGTGTAGTCCGATTTTGATCAATCTTTTTTTTTCGCTTAAAACACATCTCCACCATAATAATTATACAAACATAAAAATCAAATCTTAATTAACCTAATATCCCTAATACACACTCCAGCGTAATTCCAACACGCAAACGGCCACCACACAAAAAAAACAGTCGACCAACTCAGCAATCATTACAAAATCCCCAATTTAAACCGTAGGTACACCTGTAAAAACATAATTCTGTGTAAAGCCTTACATAGCCACCCTCTGCCTTTAAATCGAAAAGCAATTACGGAAAAACTGTACATAAATACAGCCGAGCATTGTCCGGACGTGTGTATGTACTCATATAGAAACGGTAAACGCAACAACAAAGAACTTGTATGCCTGGAAGGGATAGTTTACTTTTGTATTTGAAGGAAAATAATAAAATCTTGACCAATATTGTATTATTTAGTTATCCTTTCCATGCTTAATTATGTTGTATATATTGTACGTATTGATATCTGTTAACATCGCAGAGAATTACACCGTAAACGGCTAGCGATAAAGTATGTTTGCTGAGAAGATTTTAACTCTTAGATTAGGATGAAGCAAAGACTTAAGAGGTTGCTGAACGATACCTTTTTCCTTGAATCAAAAGTTTCTAGGTTAAGATTTTTACTAAAATGTTCTTTTTGATCAAAGTATGGTAAAAAGCCTTCAGGCTATGTGGAGAAACCATCAAGATGAGATCAGCCTTGGATCGCCGGAGTGATGGCAGATGATGAGTGTTACACTCATCATCTGCCTAGCCTTTTACCAACTATGTTGGGGTCGGCTTCCAGTCTAATCGGATACAGCTGAATAACAGTATTTCACATGGAGCGGCTGCCTATCTGACCTCCACAACTCAGTTACTGGGTCCCTTTGATGAGACTGGTTGTCAGACTTTCGGGCTACTGACGACCCGTGATGACTGATGAATGTCAGTCTGGACAACGTGTTTTCCGAGGCACGGAGGGGTGATGTGTGATTTATTTATTTACGCAAATCTTACCTACTGCTACCATTACAGATCAGCGATCCAATGCGATATGATATGATATGTAATATGTGAAGATGCTCAACCATCCACGGACCAACCGTGGCAAGCGTAGCTTAACCTGATCGATCGAACTATGCGGCTGTTATAACTTAGCTACAAGCCTTCAGACTATATTTAGAAACTGTCTTCGCATGGTGAGATTAGTCGTCCAAAATTACCAAGACTGTAGTAGCAGAGAATGCTACTGTGCCTCATGTTAGCCCAAAATCCTTCCAAGTCCACTAACCCATCCATAGAGCTCTATACCAGCAGATAGCACGTTTAATTAACACAAGTGACAGGGCGATGTGAGCCGACGCACCGACTGGCACATATAGCGAAATAACAATACGCCACTATGTAGTGCGGATTATAAATGGGTTTGATTTAAACTCGTTGGTTTGGAATGAGGAGAGATCTTCTTTTGTTTGTTGGATGAGGTCACGTGTTGGTTTTTGAGGACCCATGTGCCAAATTTTATCTAAATCCGTTCAGCCGATTTAGCGTGAAAGAGTATGCACATGATTAGACCATGACCTGGAGAAGGCCCAAGGCTACTTTTTATCCTGGATCGCAGACGGAAGTCGCGGGCAATAGCTAGTATTACTATATTATACAATAGTTCTATATATAGGTACTATATTACAATAATTCAATATCTGCTACTAAACTCAAAATTATTATTGTAAAAAACCGGCCAAGTGCGAGTTGGACTCGCACGCGAAGGGTTCCGTACCACCATATAATATTTAACACTACATATAAAATAACCGCAAAAAATCACGTTTGTTGTATGAGAGCCCCTTAAATATTTGTTTAATTCTGTTTTTAGTATTTGTTGTTTCAGCGGCTACAGAAATACACATTCTGTGAAAATTTAAACTGTCTAGCTATGACGTTACATGAGATACAGCCTAGTGACAGACAGACAGACGGATAGTGGAGTCTTAGTAATAGGGTTCCGTTTTATACCCTTGGGGTACGGAACCTTAAAAATAACAAAACATTTGTTAAGTAGGGAAGAAAAGAGGTGCTTTAAGGGTTAATTATCGTAGTCGTTAAATTGTTTAAATTCATAATCACGCCGCGAACACGCTACTACATTATTACTTATAAAACTTTCAAATTAATATGCAGATGTAGTGCCCCATATAATGATTTACAAGCAAAGAACAACATTAATTCATTACAAAACAAATTAACATAAAATAACAAGAACGGAAAAATACATAAAATATAGAATAATATAAAATACAGGCTGCCATCCATATTCACTAACAAGGGAACGAGTATTACCATAATTTCCGACCTACCTATACAGATACAAATTCATTTAACCTGTTTTATATTCCGCAAAAGTGCCCAGAAAAGGCCAGAGGACTTAACGAGTGAATTAGAATTTTACATTGTAATGGTTGTTGCCCGCAGAGAAGGGTGAAAGAGGGGTAAAAAGTGGGGGGATGAAAAACGCCAACGTCAAGTGGCATCTCACCTAGGCGCGGCGCACACTTCAGAGCTTTGAACTAATTATCCGGTGCTGTGTACGCCTCGCAAGCGGCAATTTCACTAATTATTACATTCATTGAGAAACTGTGAAAATTAAACCGTATTTTTTGATAGCGAGTAGTGATTTAAATGTTTTGTCACGAATGTGAAACAGGAGTAAATTGGTTTTATACTTCTTTATTACAAGTGCGCTTGTGTATGCGTTTTCCTCGTTGACTTGTGTACCTCAGCCGTTGTACCGACAGTGATGCAAATTGACTCTGTACTTTCACTTGAAACTAAATGCTTTTCACTTACTGGAATTGCACTCATGACGGTAAATGGCTCAGCGGGGTTTCAGTTTCTAGTAAGTTACTCAAATTCTGATATATCTACATAGATTGACAAATCTACTGAAGAAATGTTCTGATGTCGTAAATGACCATCATGTCATCTAGATAGATTAAATTAATTTCAACTAAAATGATAGACAGATCTTAACAAAGAAAAATACTTGACAACAATTGAATTCGTCATACTATCAACGAATGAGAACAGATAAAATATTCTTTGACCAAACCAATATCTGAAACTTCGATCAAAATGACAAATTGACAGTATCCAAGAGCTAGATCAATTTAACTTCTTCCTAAAATATACATTATTAAAAGAATGACAGAGAACTTGAACACAATTGTGAATCGTGACAATTCACAATGAAACTTTATTTGAATTTAAATAGTTTGGAGTCGTCAGGCGGGGATAAATGCGTGGATCTGAAGCTGCCAGGGGTCTAGACTGACGGTTGAAAAGCAGCCAAGAAACTTAATACGTTTAAATTCTTTGCATTAATATACTTTATGTTTTTTTTTAATTAGGATATTGCATTGGGAATAGAAATGTACGTAGGTAGCCTGGACGATTTAGATATTTCTAGTTCAATCTAAACTAGTCGTACAAATTAATAAAGTTTTGTACATAGTTTGCAGTGTTGTTTTTTTATCTACACACATCAAAAGTGTCTAGGGATCAAGCATTTTTATGCGGATTTCTTGAGATTGAGATGTGGCTTTGTAATAAATTTATGATTTTATAAATTTATATGGATCCTTTTTGGTGCATTTCATAATTTGAATCAGGAACTGTGAATCAAATTCGAGTAAAAGATGAAAATCAACTGTCAATATTTTCCCTATAAAAACATACAACGCATTGAAGACATTATTAGTGCTACTGTTTCCCTACTACTGATTAAAACCAACGTTATTATGGAGCGGCGACGTCATTTAAGCAGGGAAGAAATGCTCAGAGCCGTGGGAATGATAGAAGCTGGTTCCCGGCAACGTACTGTGGCTTTAGCTCTGAATACAAGTCAGAGTGTTATCAGTCGACTTTGGACACGTTACCGAAGCACTGGTACCGTGGCTGAGCGCCATGGAGGACGGTATCGCTGCACCACACGGAGACAAGACCGATACATTCAAATCTTAACTCGAAGAGCTCCAACAATAACCGCCATGATGTTAGCCGTGAGGCTTCATCACTCTTCAGGGAACTTAATAAGCGACCAAACAGTCAGAAACCGCTTGCATGAAGTGAACCTTCATTCCCGAAGACCGCTACGGGTACCACCTATAGCAATGCACAATCGTAGGATTCGATATCAATGGGCTCTTGAACACAGAAATTGGGCAGAAGAACAATGGCGTTTCGTGTGCTTTTCTGATGAGTCTCGTTTTGGTATGAGACCGGATACAAGACGTATACGACACTGGAGAACCCCTGGACGCCAACAGCGATTAAAATCCTGCCAGGAAGTCCATCCTTATAGTGGTGGAACCATCATGGTATGGGCGGGTATTTGGATCGGCGGAAGAACTGAGTTGATTTGGATCAGAGGCAACCTCAACGCTCAAATTTATGCTGAGACGATTGTATCAGACGTCATCGTTCCTCTACAAGTGCAAATCGGCCCTTATTTCAGTTAATGCATGATAATGCACGACCGCACACCGCAAGAGTTGTAAGACAGACTCTCGCCGCAGCTAACATCAATGTCCTGCCCTGGCCTGCTCAGTCGCCAGACTTGAACCCGATTGAGCTTGCATGGGATATGCTACAGAGAAGAGCTCTGCCGAATATGGAGGGTATCCAGTCGCAAGAAGACCTTTTTTTGTTGTTGCAACGAACATGGGCGGCCATTCCACAGCGTGATTTGGATGAACTCATTTTGAGTATGCCAAACCGATGTTCTTGTGTTGTTAGTGTTCGCGGTAGAAACACGGATTATTAATTGTTTAAGTTACCCAATAAAATTTTAAAGAAAACTGTTATTTCAGTCTTTTTTTCGAACTTTAAAAATCCCTTTATTAGGAAAATGGCAAATTTCTTTATTAATGCAAAGGTGACTTGGTTTATCGTTACTGTGACAAACGAAAACACTTTATTTGATGAATCCTTAAAGAAAATTTTAATTAATATCAATCAGGAGAAAAGTTATTGCAAAAATATATGTTGATCCCTAGACACTTTTGATGTGTGTACTTACATGTACCATTAAGGGTAAAACCCAATGCGGTAAATGCGTTTTTCCTAAATTAAATCATACTAAAATCTATAACTATATTATAAATAATGCAATCCTTGTGAATTCACTCAAAGAACAACAGAATAAGTCCGTATTCCCACTCGCTGTGAGGTTTGTGTGTTGTTTTGTTATAGTACCAGTCTATTACTGCCCCACTGCATCTGCAAAGGCCTTTTCTCGTACAGAGTATGCATTAGCATAGATAAACACGCTTGCTCAAGGCGGGTTGGCGATTTCAGAATGTTATTAATAATTAGTTCAGGTTTCTTCACGAAGTTTGCCTTCACCGATTTCAATGATGTCCAAGATAAACTTAGAAAGTACATATGAATTGAAAAAGTCACTTCAGCACTTGCCTGAATAATGTTGTTTTGTTATAATTAATAAAATAATTCTAATAATTACTGAAGCACAAGTTTAATGAAGCATTCGATTCCGCACAAACAGAAATGAAAACTTAAAAGGAAAATCTCGAAACAAGCCGTCCCATTTAATTTTAACGTCCCAAAAATCGTTTTAAATGAAAAATATTAATCCAAATTAAAACGTGGAATCGGAACACATCAGCCGTAACTGAGTTTACCGGCTTCCGATGAGTAATATACCACGCTCGGTAGCTTGCAGATTACGGACTATAAATTATTATGAAGCAATCAGTGTATGGCAAAAGTTTGGGCCACGTTTTGTATCGGCGATGCGGGGACGATGCGATGCGTGGCCGATACGATGTGTGATGCTTCATCTCAGAATTATTCTGAAATGGTTAGAAAAGAAATCTATAATATTTTTTTCCTAACATCGATAAAGCCGCAGATAAAATTTATAAAAAACTAGCAGCGCCCCGCGTTTTCACACGCATAAGTCTCGATAAAAGTATCCTGTCCTTTTCCGGGACTCAAACTATCTCTATACCAAATTTCATCAAAATCGGTTCAGCGGTTTAAGCGTGAAGATGTAACAGACAGACACACCTTCGCATTTATAATAAATTAGCATGGATAAGATTTATTTGTTAGATAGATCAGTTTCTTACATTACATCTTCAGTCTAAAGTCAACTATACCTTTCACTAAACAGTTTTCTTTTTCAAATATTTTTCCGGATCCCACATTATTTTTCTAATCCTCCAGATATCGTCATTTTAAAAGGCAGAAAAACATCATCACATACTCAGGAAACGACTCGACACCGAAACAAGATCGCCATTTATAAAGGCTCTTGCTCACGAACCGTGAGCTGCCGTAGATTTATTGGTAATATAATTTTGATTGATCGAAGCGATTTCAGCCACCAACTTGAGGTTTAAAGCGACGCACCGAGAGCTTAGCCGTAATCAATCTTAAACGGCGAACTAATGCGTTTAGCAGGTGACATAATACATGTAAAAGTTTAGTGCATCGGGCTCGGTGCTTTATTGCACGTGGAAATTTTGTAACGGAGATAAAGAGTTAACGTTTTTAAATGGCACATTTTTTTTAATACAGACGTTTATATCACTTCACATTATAGCAAGCAAGCAAGTTACAATTTAGCATGAACGCTTAATGATGTTGTGTTATTTTCAATTTGAAGGTTTAATTTATAAATTATATTTCAATTTAAAATTACGGGCACTTTTGAATTGTCAAGGAATCGGCCAGTCAGAAAAATGAAGTTAGTTGGTGACTTTAGGCCTATACTAGGTTAGTTATCTCTTATCATTTTTTTCTTTCGATGATTTTCATTATTATCAACGAAACTGTAATAAACCAAACGTCACCCCTGAATAGAGCCTACAATGATAATTAAATTGTAATCTTATTCAGGTTGTGAGAGATAACAGCAGCTGTGCGATATGACGGAGACATTAATTTTTCATTCTCAATTAAGTAATGTTGTAATAAATGTGACAGAGAACACTGATTCCCAATTTTGAATACATTTTGTTAACCATTTATATTTAGTTAGCCATTTCAGCCGAACACGTATGATACATGGCGGATCATTAATACTAGTAAAAAATTCAATTAAATCAAAGGAACGAAAAGACATCATCGGGCTGTCCGTTGAACACACCATTGAATTGTCCTGTGTTGAGCTCGATAAGCATGTAATAGTATGCGTATACAGACCTCCAAGTTACCAGAATCTAGCTGTGTTTGATTCTGTAATGGAAGATGTGCTAAAGAAACTTTCTGCTAGTAGTAAGTCAATAATCATTTGTGGTGATTTTAATATTAATTTACTAGAAAATAACTCTAATACTATCAGATTATTAAGTCTTTTTAGGTCATTTGATTTGTCAAATGTTTTTATTGAACCGACCCGAGTGACAGCTTCCTCTGCCACTTGTATAGATAATGTTTTCTGTAATTGTGATTATTTACACAAACAAATTGTAAATAAGTTGCCATCTGATCACAGTGGACAAACAATAACATTTTGCGCCTACATGCCTTTACAAAAAAACTTAATAAGGTTTAGGCCAATTACAAGTAAAAATTTAGAGAAATTAAATAATTCTTTGGCCAGTAAATTAGGTGCTCAGACTTTTAATAATTTATATGACCCAAATGAGTTCTACGCCGAGTTCTTTTCAATATTAAACACGCAATTTAATGATACTTTCCCACTAAAGACTAAAAGCATTTACACAAAGTTCTTATTTAGTGATTGGGCGACTCCAGGTATTCGTAAAAGCAGGGAAAACCTTTTTGAACTTTATGGCCTGAAGCAACATATGAATAACACAAGCTTTCATCAGTATGTTGCAACATATTCTAAGACTTTTAAAAGTGTATGCAAAACAGCTAAAGCTCTTTATGTTAGCAATAAAATAAAAACAGCCGATGATAAAATAAAAACTACCTGGCAAATAATAAATAATGAAACAGGTAGGAAAAAACAGCGTAATACTGAATTTAATTTAGAGACTGCACAGGGCCCCATCAATTCAGATATGGAAATTGCTCAGGAATTCGAAAACTTTTTTGCTAATATTCCCATTAAAACTACTGAAGCTTTAAATTCCTCACCCGCGCTTTCTGCTGACTTACTTAGAAAGAATGTTAAGGCATGCCCTTCGGAGTTTAGGTTTCAACATACAAACCCTCAGGCTGTTATAAAAGCTTTTAAGGATCTTAAAATTAAATCAACAGAAGATCTCTGGGGAATGTCTGTAAAAATTTGTAGATCTATCATCGAAACAATTGCGCCCTATTTAGCTTTCATATTTAACATCAGTGTAGACCAAGGAGTCTTTCCGGATCTCATGAAACACAGTAAAGTAGTTCCTTTGTTTAAAGCCGGTGATAGTAAAGAACCCAACAATTATAGGCCTGTGTCAATTCTGCCAGTTCTCAGTAAGGTGTTTGAAAAGTTGATGCTCAATCAAATGTTACGTCACTTTAATAAAAATTCCATCTTTCATGAACAACAGTACGGTTTCACCAAAGGGCGTTGTACCACTGACGCCGGTGTCACTCTAATAAAGAACATTTTTAACGCCTGGGAAGAAGCACAAGATGCCATTGAAATCTTTTGCGACCTCTCTAAGGCGTTCGATTGCGTAAATCATGAGACACTTCTGCTGAAACTTGAGCACTATGGGGTTAGGAATTTAGCTCTTGATTTACTAAAGTCATACCTAAAAGATAGAAAGCTTAAAGTTCAAGTAAATGGCGTAAACTCATTAGGGTCTGAAATGGCAATGGGTGTTCCTCAAGGTTCGATATTGGGTCCATTCCTCTTTTTAGTTTACATTAATGATTTACCCCAATTACTTCAAAATCAATAGAAGATGGTGTTATTTGCAGATGACACCTCATTGATCTTTAAGATAGACAGACGGGCACAAAATCTTGACGACGTGAATAACTCTATTCTTCAGGTCCAAGATTGGTTTACGGTAAATAATTTGGTACTTAATGAAAAGAAAACCAAATGCATTAGATTTAAATTGCCTAATGTTAGAAGTAGCGAATGTGACATCATACTGAATGGAGAAAAACTGGAATTTGTTGATCAAACGGTTTTTCTGGGAATCACGCTAGACGAGAAATTACAATGGGGACCTCACATAACATCTCTTGCGGGGCGGCTTAGCTCGGCCGCTTATGCTGTTAGAAAGATAAGACAGTTAACAGATGTAGAAACTGCGCGTTTAGTATATTTTAGCTACTTTCACAGCATTATGTCGTACGGCATTTTACTATGGGGTCGAGCTGCTGACATTGAATCCATATTTATTTTGCAAAAGAGAGCTGTCAGAGCCATTTATAATCTACGTCGCCGCGAATCTCTCAGGGAAATTTTTAAAGGGATTAATATTATGACGGTACCTTGCCAATTCATTTATGAAAATATTATGTATGTAAGAAAAAATCTACATCTTTTTAATAAAATAAGCGATAGACATAATTTTAATACTAGAAATAAAGATAAAATACATCAACCATTTTTCAGGTTAGCCAAAGTACATACATCTTTTATGGGGTACTGTGTTAAATGTTACAATAAAATACCTTGGGATATATTGCAATTAAATGAAAGAAAATTTAAAACTTGCATTAAACGTACACTTAGTAAACAAGCATACTATAAATTAGAAGATTATATCCAGGATAAGAACGCTTGGAAACATGCTGGTCCTGCTCCATAGGACAATCTAGAGTCTAGACAAAATCAAACTGGTTGCTAATTTAATTGTAAATTTATTCTTTTTTACTTTGTTTACATTCTGTAATTACTCTTAACTCACACCCTGACTTATTACTTGTTAAAATAGTTTTTATATATATATACATATATATATATATTTTTTTTTTTTTTTTATCAAAATCGTTTACTTTTTCCATTTTTGTAAATATGTGAGCACCATGTATCTATCAGATTATTAATTTATATGTCATGGTTTCATTTTTAATTCTTTTACCTATTGTGGTATAGTAATTTTATTTTAGGTGCATCGTCTTCACATATTATTTTATTATATAATTAATGTATGCAAAATATTGTAAAACATTTTAAAAGAGTAACGGTGGAGTTTCTTGCCCATTCTTCTCCATACGAAAACTACCTTTTGGAAGGGGCGACTAGAATCAATTCTATTTCATTGTAATTTTTGACGTTCAAAAGTGCCTTTTATGTGCCTATTTGAAATAAATGCTTTGACTTTGACTTTGACTTTAATTATAAATGACATTGAAATTAACAGCAGAGCTATTAGTAACAAAATAAGCCATTGTGCAGCATAAGTAGGCACCATATGTCACAGCAAAGTTTTATGTGTATTAGACGGTCTTCTCATGATCTGAAGGCCATTTCTCGTAATTTAAAACGTTTAAAATAGTCACAGTCTCATCTCGGCGACAAACAAATTTCGAGACTGAGATCAGACTGTGAACATTCTCAACATTACGAGAATTGCCCCTCTGATCTTTTCTGCATTTACTGGCCTACACAGATTACAGAAATGTGCAGAAAAGGGAGAGGGAGGGAGAGGCCTTAGCTCTGCATTAGGACAATTCAGGTAAAATTGATAAATAGAAAACAAACGCTTCCTTAATCTACACCTCACGAAACATGATAATTACTAACCAAAACGTACCTAATATTCCCCTAAGAAAAGACAATTAAATCGTAATCCAATACAGGCTGTATCCATATAGCAGCTGTGAGATATGATGGAGTCGTTCATTTTTCAATCTTAATGTAGTAATGTGGTAATAATGGCGACAGGTGACACTGATTCCCTTGTCCTGAGTAAGCTCACGGTGGAAGCGAAAATTAACTCTGAAATTGAAAGACGGTTACTTTATTACGTTTAATTTTCTTTTATTAAAATATGTATCATAATCCTGAAAAATCATTGCGTTGTCTACGTTATATTGAAGAATAATGGCAAAAAACGTATTATCTACAAAATGATAATTAACTATTTGAAATACAAAATTATGTATATGCCATGTCAGTTTCTTTTTGATGGTTTGTATAGGTTCCCCTATTTGGCTTTTCACTTCATCATTTTTAATCTGTGCACGTTCAAAACTAATATTACCTTTCAAACTATGAATATCCACGTAAATTCACTATCACTATACCTACAACCAAATTCATAAAACAATTTCAAAACAAAAAACTTTTCAAACAAAGCCATTGACAACCTCGCTACTCCCCAGTTAGCCAAATAACCTAAAAAACATAATTTGTCACCCATTCAGTTGCACGTTGTACAAAACAGCACGTCAGCGGCAGAACGCCAGTTTTTAATTGCCAAACAGCGTGCCTAGTGCCATTTCATTCAATTACTGGCATACCAGCGCTCTCACATAACACCGGCGAGTTTTCTAGATAATTCCATAATGTATGTTTAAACTTTGTTTTAATTCTGCTACGGTGGGAATGTGCTGCAGGTACATTGGAAATTCTGCTTTTGTCACATTTTAAGACCTGTATTTAAATTAAACTATATAGCTGTTGACCCAATGCAGAAAATTACACTGTCTGACAAAAATAGAATACAAGCAAGCAATGCTCATTCGATTTAAATTATTTTGCACATAATGAAACATACAGAAGAAACTGTGACAGTGGAAGTGAAATTCGAATCTGAAAAATCGGAGACCAAAATCATTTATGAAGTAAGTAATTAAAAAGCACTTTTCATTATTTACAAGAAAAAATAATTGATAGTACCTAGTTGCCCATTCCAAACGACAATTTCCCTAACTTAAGTATTTGGCGGGATGAGCTGGACTTCTTTAATAAAGATTGGTCCTTGGTAGCTCTGGACAGAGAGAGGTGGAAAGAGCGTAGGAAGGCCTATAACTGACCAGCCGTAGGACATTAATGGCTAATAAGAACAAGTATTTGGACGCACAATTTTTTTGCTACGACGTGAACTATTCTCTGAACATCATAGTTCATACCGACATGTAACAAGACGAACCTAAACTAGAGAATGAGCAGAGTTGAGCAAATGCTCTCAATAACAAAAAAAATGCAAGAAGAATAATTAATCCATCCCACACAATATACCTGTACAGTACGTCCCAATATCCACACACACATACATACAAGCACGTTTCCCATCGCCGCTCGTCTGCTTTCCTCCCGCCAACTCGCAGCGCCTGACTAGGAGTTTACGTAACTTGCATTTTCGGACATAATTAAAATTTCCACGCCTGGGAATTCTATTATGGAATTTAACACATCCCGCGCCGTGCGGATTTCAGCTGAAATCATTGTATTTTCCGCAGAACGAATCCTATGAATTTTTGAGGATGAAATTTCTGAAATATTATGTTGGATTTTATGTTCTTTGAATATTTAGAGGAGTTTTTATTGTGGAATTATTATTTTACTGTTCGTGGGATTATGATGTTGTATTTATTCTAGAAATAGTTAGCTTTAATTTATATATAATGTTCCCACTGCTGGAACACAGGCCTACTCCTTCCAGAGGCAGTGGGCTGTAATCTACCACGTGAGCCCAGTGCAGGTTGATAGATGTCACAATGTCTAGTACGTTTTGGTTCTAGGACATGCCGGTTTCCTTACGATGTTTTTTTTCACCGTTTTGAGAGCAATGGTGATAAAATTATTTACAAAAAGTAGGTAAAGCGCCTTGCCTGGGACCCTGGGTTCGACCCCACGACCTGCAACTTGTAAGTCGGGGCCGTTAACACTGTGCCATCACTGCTCTGATATTTGTATATTGTGCTTCAAAATATTTTTTTTTTATTTTATAGATCCAGTCAAGTCTCCTGTTTATTTGCAGTCGCAGGTAATTAAATTACCCATCTAACCACAAAAATAAACAACTCATTCAACTAACAACGTTAAAACGTACAGCGAGAACATTGAAGTACAACACAAGTTCAAACAAAAGAAAGTTTCCATCGATTCGTTCGGTACAAGTGCTTCCGCCAACCAATTATGCATGAAAGTGTTGTTAACAAACTTATTTTATTAGCAGAACTAAGGAAATGCCTACTCATTGTTCGTATAGGTTTTGAAAGTTAAAGAAAATAAGGAAAAATGCCTTATGTTTCCATCGTCGTATTAATTTTGGCATAGCACTACAGACAAAAAAAGATGATTGAATGTAAGTATTAAGTAATCTGCAGTATAATATTTATGTGGTTAGAGGAAAAAAACCGTATTAGCGTTGATGGGAAATAGAATTCGGAAATAAGCGAGAAAATACTAAAAGCAAAAAGAATCCTTAGGATGGCCATCAAGCACAATCAGTAAAGTAATCAGTTACTCACGCCTTATTGCTCTAATTCATCTTTGGTAGAAGTAAAAACGTTGGTTTCATTTCAATTAATCATTCGTCCCCTCGGGTCCGTTCCAAACGTCCGCCACTTCCAAACTTATTAGAGAGAATGTAAAAGAACGAATAGAAACAATAAGTAGCGTCCAACGAATGAATATATTCAGAATAAAATCTTTGTCAACTTTTGTAATCAATCTGAAGCGAGTTTCAACAGTCGCTAACGATCTCATTCATAACAAACTTTGAATAGACGGCAAGCCTTAATTAAATCGTCGATTCATATTCCCCTGTCCCGATACCCAATCAAAGGCAGATGGGAATCGGAAAAAAGTCGAAAATGTTGAAGACTTTTGTAATTAGCCAACGGTGGTAGCGACAAAAAATATATTTCGCTCGTCCTATGAATATGCAGGGGTGTTGTTTGTCGCGGCCCGCAACCACAGCTGAATTATTAATGTTTACATAAAGCAAACGAGTCTCACTCTAGATATAATGTGGGTAAGTAGGGATTACGTTGGCAGAAAGACGAACCGCCTCTACTTTATTACAATGAAATGTCGACGTCAAAGCTTAAGGACTAAGTCAGGTCACAATAGAATTGTATAAGTTTCAGATTATGATGAATTAGCTCAATGGATAAACGACTTTGGGGTTTTATTTGAATGGGAATTATTGTTGAGGGAGCTTTAGACATTACTATTGTTTCTCATTTAGGTTTTGTACATCTAGACATTTTAACTAATTTAGGAATCTTTTCATTCCATAGAAATGAAGGAAACAATCACAATGTGATAGAAACATTTATAATTTTTTTATCTTACATGACAAACCTCTACACGATATACTGATCAAAACCAGCCTATATCACCACAACCGTTGCCTCACCTCTTGTTTTGCTCGATATGCAAAAACACCTGAGGAGCAATTCTCGTAATTTTAAGAACGTTCATAGTCTGATCTCAGTCTCAACCTGTCAAAAATTTATAGTCACTGAGATAAGATTGCGATAAGATATTGAACGTTTTTAGTTACGGGAATCGGTGTTCTGCACTTTGAATGACCTTTGCAAAGCCAACGCTAACGCTGTCGAAGCGGCCGAATTCTGGTCGAAGCTTGCTTAAAATTAATAAAAGGGAGTCGAAGGGAAGCGAAGAAGATGAAAACCAGTCGAATTCTACTCTAGAGACTGGCGACACATTCATAAAACTGCAACCACGGTCAGCAGCACAATCAACAGTTCATTAGCTTTGTGATCCAAATATAATTAAAATGTAACAGCCAAATGAATGAAGATGCTTTTGGCATAAGAGAAGTCAAGTTCAGAAAATCCAATCTGCAAAACCCACTTAAAATTAAATACTGAAAACAGAATTGAATAGGTAGATGCCAAATAGATACAGGAGTACAGGAACTCAATGAGAACTGTGAGATTAAAGACAAATTTATCATCCAGGGAAGTCTCAAGTCCCATTCACACGATGCAAGTTTCTTGCATGTCGTATACAATAAAATTGAATGACGTACATCTTCTAAAGACTGTTTATGGCACTGGTAACAGCAACTTCATTGTTTCTTCAACTTTGTCACAGGCATTTAAATAGCATAGTGTAAATCAGACTTTACTAACAGTTTTTTTTATCGCCAGCCGAATATTGCTGTGTTCCGTTTTTGAGGGCTCTTGAAATATAAACATAAGGAAAAAGTTAAAATGCCCGATGTGTTAATTATGTCACACATCAGGAATTTTAAGTTTTTCCTTGTGTTTGCAACGCATCCATACCGTACAACATTCCACATATTTATATCAAATGAGTTACCTAACCATCACTATATCAATGTTAAAGTGTTTATCTAAAAAATTCTTTTGTTTTTGTCTCGTTATGGCTATTGACAATGACCTTCATTATTTTCGCGTGTCTTTCATTTATTTATTTTGTGATTACATTGATTTTCTTCGACGCACAGTCTCTCCTTATTTTAACGAGCTTCTTAGAGATGTGATCGGCATTTCAATTATAATAATATGAATATCGTTAAATTATTTTTTGTTCTTTTATTTTCTCTTGTTATTATAAAATAATATGAAGATATGAAAAAACTGTTTTATTTGGATAGAATGTCTATTAAAATGCCAAACCAGAAAATGAAAATAATGATTTCAGACAGGACAATTTTCTTTTTCTTTTGATTGTATTTTTATTCGAATTTACAGTTAGTGGATTTTATAACTTTATTCCGACAATCACAACGATCATAATACAAAATTGACAACTTACTAAAGTCAGTTTTTTTATTAATAACTTTAAACTTGTCGAAATAAAGTTCAAAATATAATAACCGATTGGAAAGTTTCCGTTTTCCAGCCAACTGGCTTTAAGGTTTCAGTTTGGACTAAAGTTAAAACTCGTTTTGTAATGAGACGAAACCATTCGAAAATTATAAGACCCTAGATTGTACTAGTTGTAGACATGTGAACACAAAAACAATGCTACAATTAGCATTACACGCCCAGTTGGCGATGTCTGGGCTGGCTGGGGTACGTCTTACAAATGCTACCTAAGTTCCGCTAAGTTGTTTGGCTAACTTGCGCCTGACGATGTCCAGTTACTAGGGGTATAGTCGTTAATTGGAGCGAGAAATTAGTGACTTTCTAGTGTGTGTGTGTGTGTGTGTGTTGTTTAGTCCTTCGAACAACCTTTGTTAGTTTTGTAACCACCCCAGTTTCTTTCCAAATGTAATTTAGTAGTAATTGAATCTTATCTATTTCATTACGCGTTTTCTTTTAGACGTAGATATTGAATTAAGTTTAATTATTCTAGACATTATCAAGACCCTGCAACAGGAGAAAACATACTGCAATTAAAAAACGAAAATCGTTTGTACCTGCAGTTTGTGGAAAGCATCATATTGATCCTATACGAGCGCTCACTGTATTTAATGTCTATTCCTATACAATAATAATACCTGAATAAAAAAAAAACCTCTCAAAGTACAATAAATACTTAATCTACGAAGTACAATGAATGTGTTTGATGGTACCAACTCCCAGAGTAAGTCAAGCTTGTATTTTGGGAGTAAGTGGTTATTACAGTGACGTATAACAACGATAATTTCCAATCTTCACAAATTCAGGAGTTTAATATTTCAACCTAAATATTGCACAATATTTAGGTTGAAATATTCCACACCACACAGCCGAGCTAAGACGCGTAAATACAAAATATCAATATCACAAGCAAATGGTAAGGCTTGCGGTTTTTGGAACGCAGCACGCTCCGAATTTAACAGTATTAAATTATTTTCGATAGCACACAACAGCCGAGTTATGTTGGCTTGCGGATACAACTTTTAACTGAATCATTTCGACTATGTTGTTTGTAAATACGCGTCGATGATCGTGGTATGTTTTAAGTGTTTGATTAGGTAGATGAATAACTTTAGGTAATTAATGTAACGTAAGTAGTAATTATGAAGTAATTTGAAGATGGCGGGACGAGCTGGACAGTTTCGTCAAAACTGGAAGGAGGACGTGCGTGCTCGCGAAAGTTGGAAGAAGTGAAGGGACGCCTTTGTCCAAAAGTGGGACAGCGTAGACTAGTAAAAAATATAAAGTAACTGTCGCAATAAGATATTATTTATTTTAACCAACCACATAATTTTAAGAATTGTTTATGTCGTGGACATTTTTCATCTAGATATTTAATTGTGTGTTGTATTTAATCAGTATATTCGCTCTGCTCACACCCTGGGATTGGAAATGGAGTCAAAAACCTTGGTTTATTGATCTGAATATCAAACATTTACCTACTGACCCGCACTGGGCCCACGAGGTGAATTACGGCCCATTCCCTCTCACAGAGAAGAGGTACAGGTCCAGAGTGGAGAGGAAGAGGTTCAGTGGAAACATTGTAGGCTGAGGCTAAAACAAAATTAAATTTAATTCTGACTTAGCCTTAAACATGTCTGTTTGATTAAACTATGAAATAAGTCCTATTCCGTGGTGAAATATTCATAAATTCAATGCAATTAGGCTATACCAATGCAATTTAACAATATCTAAAATTCCATCCAATATTCAACAAAAATGAACCTTGAACAAAAATATAGCAATCAATATCAGAGTGCCACCTCGAATATTCACACTTGTACTGAAATAAAAATGTATTCTTAAAAGACCTAGGTATCCCAACCAACAGAGGTACGGAACTAACTTTCTATCAAACTTTGAACGCTAACTTTTATTCCGTGAATGATCCCAAAAGGCTATTTTACGAGACTCCATCCCTTGCGAGTCTGGAGGGGTGAAATATGTTTATTTCAGGTAAAATGTAAGCAGTTTCTTTTAAAGTCTCGTTAGGCAAGACGGGACTGGTGAAAGTCATGGGCAGCTGATGGAAGATATTTTAAGGGTGAAGACACACTCCAATATTTAACAAAAATACCAATCTATTACTATACTGAATAGCAAAGGGCTCTTCTCACACAGAAAAGGCTTGGGCATTGATCACCAGGTTTTTTCAAGGCACATACGATCAGACTTATATTGTTGACTAACCCCTTCATTCATAAACGTTGCTTAAAGTTAAGTAGATAAGCGACTGTTTAACCATAATTTTTTGTCGTTTAAACGTCACTTAACTTTAATCATCGCTTATAAATAAACCCTTATAAGTCCAGGTTTTCCCACGATCTTTTGCTTCACTGTATCTCAGTGATGTATGAAGAAGCAGACTTTAATGCTTTAAAAACATATACAAAATTCATAAACGTTACCATAACTTCTACCCCTTACAGCTCTGCCTACCCTCTCTGTTACAACGGGCATACAATACATTGACAGTAGCGGGTCGACCCTCGTCACCACAGATAACGTCAAATCAAACACTGACGCCGCCGACGCAACGGCGACGTAACTGGGGTACGTCACTACGACACAAATTACTCATTAATGGATATTCGGGAGGTTTATTTTTATTTTACATTTGAAAAAAATATATTTTATGAGCCCTTCTCTGGTAAAATAAACCAACGTGAGGCAATCAGGATTTTAATGGTCTGAAATCGCTAACCCGTGAACAAGCGTAGTGCAATAGTCATTCCTTCTCTGTAATAGAGGAGAAGTTTGCCTTACAATATCTTCCTTCATACCTATCTATAGGCGAATGAAGAAAGAAAAAAAATTACTGTTATTAACTGTACACATGACGCAAAACAAATCACAAACAAAAAATAACAAGTTGGGGGAAAATATGCGTCACTTACACGCAAAACGCCCATCGCTCAGCATAATGCTGCAACCCTATGTGAGACAGAGCCCCAGCGCTGGTTACTAGCTACAGCCGGCGCTGACGTGATGACGTCAACCGGTGCAGTGTATTTAATAGATTTCCAAAAATGTCACGATTTCAACGACAAAATAATAGATAACCTCTATTATTACATTGATAGACTTACACTGCTTCATATTTTCTGACTGACCGACTTCTTGACAATTCAAAAGTGCCTGTAAACGGTTTATTTGAAATAAATGCTTTGAGTTTGACATAATTATGGTGCGTCAGATATTACGTATGATCATCATCTGCCTAGCTGAATACCAGTATTTTACATGGTGCGACTGCCTAACTGACCTCCACAACCCAGTTACTCGGTAATACGAAACCCCTTGGTAAGACTGGTTGTCAGACTTTCGGGCTTCTAACGACCCGTAACGACTGTCAAAGATCCGCCAATGACAGCCGGGAACAATGGCGTATCGTCCGATATTACGTATAAGAAAAATTGTACAATCAGATAAATTAATTGTTAAGCAAAATTTACACCATACCACAGACCATACCTTAATTTGCCGTATTATAGCCATTTTATACAGCTGTCAAAGAATGACAGATGTGATTTGAACATACGCACAATTTAAGTTGGTAGTCAACTTGCTATACAATTAATTTCCCTGTCTGCGCAATGTTATGTTATCATACGAAATTTCTACTCCCAATGAGTCCATTATCTTTGCTCAACAATTAGCCTCATCAGCTGTCTGTTCATTGGCTTTAAACTAAAGGTTCATCCATCCACGTCATAGGTGGTGAACACACAGTATACACTAACTTCCTTAACTAATAAACGTATTATATCAGATGAATAGTTACACACCGGTTTCTCTCTTTCAGTCGTCAGTAATTTGACTTTCGAAAGAAGAAGACAAAGCGTTGCGTAACTATACAGATACTATACAACGTTTATTAGTAAGGGAGTAAGTATAGACATAACGAATTACTAAAGAGATTATTTCAAGGCCAAGGTAGGTAAAGTCAGGAACTATTATACTACCAACTTAGATTTTCCGTTTATTCACATCACAATTTTAATATAGGACAGTTGAATGAAATGGCTATAATACGTACAGCAAATTGACGTAGTGTGTCAATTTGATAAACAATGAATTTTGCTGTCTGTATATCAGTGTCTCCCATTTAGATTGACCTTCTTATCAGTTTTATTCATTCAATAAATATGTAGGTAAATCAGAAATAAATATCGTCCTAGACAACTGTCATAATTGGGTAGATCGTTTCGGGTCTTAGCACATGCTATGCAATAATAGTGAAGGAAGAGAGAGTGTGTCTGCGCACATACTAGTGCACTATAATATCTGCCGCGCCGAAGGCTGGTCTCAGAAATTCGGTCTTCATGATTTTATTTTATTTACATCTTATCCTAGAATAACTTTATGCAACTTTTTCTTCAGCATTTTGTAGATGTATATAGTATATTTTATGTGTATTTTGCGAAAATAGAACGAAAAACTTAAACCAGATAAGCCGTTCACGCGAATTCATTACATTTCATCCCCAATACAATAACAAACGAAATAAAGTGTTTACTGGCAAACATACAGCGAATATCATATCATATATAAAAGCTCTTAGTTAAATCCTGAATCGAATTCCATTTGTAGTAACTTGTGTTAGGGTTACATTCGTTAGATTAAGCCTCGCCCGGTTCTCAGCGATAGGAGTCCACAGGGACTGGCAGAGAACGCTTGCGTCTAGCAAAGTGGTGAAAGGCATAAGTGGAAGCGACTATTAAGGGCCTATAAAAGCAGTGGTGGCCAAGTGGTAATGGCCGCCACTTACAAATACAGGTCGTAGGTTTGAAACCAGGCACTTTATGTAAATTATTTCATCACAACTGCTCTCAAAATGGTGAAGGAAAACATTGTGAGAAAACCGAAAAATTTTAGGACCAAAACTTCTAAGACATGTGACATGTTCCAACCTGTACTGGGCCCGCGTAGTGGATTACGGCCAGCTCCGCCTCACCTAGAGGAGGCCTGTGTACCAGCAATAGGAACATTATAAGCTAATTATGCTACTACCTCAGACAGCTAACTTTCAAAATAATTCCATTATCTATCGAGAAGACGTTGACGAATATTTCGTAAATTAATATAATATTTATTAGGTTTAATCATTTATTACCAAGCTTACGTCCATCATAGTCTAGTTCACTAAATCAGTTTGATAGTGCGAGCGGGATAGAGTGATACATGGCGCGGAGAAGTGGGGGCAAAATATGACAGCGCGTGTCGCTTCATGAGATAAACATACTGACTGGCTAATTGCAATATTTTCGAATAGCATCAGAGATGACAGCTAACAATTCCCGCTACATCTGATCACTTACAACTTCCACCGAGACGAAATTGGACTCGAAATGATTGAATGCAGTTGTAAAAGCGAGTAGTTTGAAATATACGGAACCCTTTGTTTTAGATGTATTTATTACGGGCTCGCCGTAATAATGTGTAACTTTCATTTATTGCTCTCATGCAATTTGTACGGAATGTACAGTTTGTGTGCACATCGCACTATAGTGTTGCCAGATACGAAGATTTGGTGTTGTTAGGTAAATGTAAAGATTTTCTAGTTTTCTCCTTTAGTGTAGGATGAGTGACTTGTGTTGTATTGTTGTGTGAAATTGTGGGAACATTTTTGATGTCTGTGGTGCTAGTATTCTTTCGTAGTTTCAGAATTAAAGAAATGGAATGAGTTTTTCTTTAAGCTTGCTAGGTAAATTTATAGAGCTTCGTAACCAAAGGGTGCCAAAAGGAACCCTGTTATTAAAAGCCTCCGCTGCTGCCCTTCCGTCTGTCTGTCGGTCAGCGGGCTGCATCTCATGAACCGTAACAGGTAGACAGTTGAAATTTTCACAGAATGTGTATTTGTATTGCCGCTATATAACAACAAATAATAAACATAATATAAAGGTAATACAAATTAAAGGGGGTCTCCATACAAGAAACGTTTTTTTTTTCAGCGTTTTTTGTCTTATGGTATGTAGCCCTTCGTCTGCATTTTCGACTTGCACTTGGCCGGTTTTTCTTTATTCCTCTGGGGACAATCTGTTTAGAATTTCGTAAAATTTTATTGTTTTTTAGTTACTATACACTAATTACACTGGGGCCCGTGGCTAAATAATAACAGCCGCACAGGTCGATCGATCAGGTTAAGCTACACTTGCCGCGGTTGGTCTGTGGATGGGTGACCATCTTAACATAACGTGCCCCCCCGTGCCTCGGAAAGCACGTTAAGCCGTTTTTCGCGGCTGTCATTCGTGGATCTTTGACAGTCGTTACGGGTAGTCAGCAGCCCGAAAGTCGGACAACCAGTCTTACCAAGCGGTATCGTATTACCCAGTAACTGGGTTGTGGAGGTCAGATAGGCAGAAAGGCTAGGCAGATGATGATGACACTAATTACACTGTATAACTATATAAGTTGTGTAACTATACAGACGCTATGCAACGTTTATTAGTAAGGCGGTATGTAAAGACGATGCACCTAAATTACTATACCACACAAAAGGTAACTCGATTTTTCATTGTTTAATATTCAGGGACAAAAAGATTCTCTCTCCATCTCTAAAGCCTCCTGTAGCTAGTCTCCTCATTGATTATTTCCATGTTTTAAATAAACTCTTTGTGCCTTTGTCTCAGTTGTCTAAGCCGCAGAAGATTATTCTTGCCGCTTTATTAAAAGCTGGTATTTTTCCGTGTTCCCGACTCGACGGATATTCAAGTAAAATGTAAGATGGTTTAGTTTGTAAATACTCTTGTTAATCTTTTGAATTGAGGTTTTGGTAAGATTTTAAGTAGGTATTTATAATAACAGGTCGGGGAACATTTTTTTTGGTATTGTACATACAAATTCATGACCTTTTATTCATATTTTATATACATTTGGAATATAGTATTTTCATTTAAGTACTTCCACCGTGGTACACCGTCCATCTTCACAGTGACTAGTGTCCAGTACGTCCACCCTCCTGTCCAGCGCACTGTGCGATCACTACACTTTTATACCTATAAAATACGAAAAAACTTTTCCCCGACCTCGTCCGCATCGCTGTCATCCGGAAACGCCCAGAAGACAGGCAGCATTGCCACGTTGAACGGCATTGCTAATTCTTTGGCCAAAGAACGACCCAGCCCTCTGGTTACGTGAAGTGTATGGTATATTGTATGGAAAGTATTTAATGCCTAGTAATCACGGAAAAATGGGTTTACTTATATGAAATAAACAACCCGCCGAATACAAAACCTCCTTTTTTTGAAGTCGGTTAAAAATGAATGAGATCACAAATACGAAAGTTTAGATATTTGATTGCGGTTCAAATACGGCCGGAAAGGCTGAATGTATTTGAATTTTTGGCACACATGCAGACTATTCTAGTTCTCCACCTAGTTAAAAGTTTTCAGAGATCTCTATATTCATGCAGACAAAGTATATCTACATATTTTTGTTGAATCTAAATTCTGAAACATCCTACCAATATTGCAAACCCAAACTAATTTCACAGGAATGCCACTAATTGGTATCCGAATCACTTTCCCCCAGCATTATTGCAATTATTATTCTATCACAATAGCTCGGCTGTATATCTAATTGGCGAATGGCGCTAATGAAAAATACGCACGCTTCGGCATTCGGCATCGATCCGTCGATGCGTTCGACGTTACGTGACTGAAGGGCTGCCTGTTACACCGAAGTGTAGTGCGTATTTTCTCCATTACCGAGTGAAAATTAAGTGGAATATTCTACGTAGCACTGACTTTATTAGTGATTTCATTCTAAAAAGTTTGGTGCGTGGTCCTTACTCGCAACCGGCGCACGTGTCTGAGTACATATACATAATAATGTGTGAATTGTAACAGGTTCAGGTTCTGCCTATCCCATGGGAAAAAGGCGTGACTTTTTGACTACCTCAATGTATATTTAAAAAAAGACTAAAAAAGAAACATTACACCGCTCGTGTACAAGGTGCACATTTCAGATTATAAAATCAAAATATTTTATTTCACGTGAACCTACATGGGCACATATGAAACTTCAGAAGCTAGGTGCCCAGTTCCAATTGGTGGTTTTGTATGGAGAAGAGCCGGCAAGAAATTCCACGGTTACTCTTTTAAAAATAATTGGCTTTAACGGCACAGCATGGGACTTTGTGTTTGGTTTCTGAACAAAACATCGCTTATATGGGTGCTATAGCGTAATAGCATAGAATACACCAAAAAAACATGTGAAACTTTAACTGCATTAAAACACGTATTTGTATATCGATAACAATAACCAGCATTTGAAACTGAGCGCAAAGATGAGAAAAAAACTAAATTAAAAGGCTCATTTTACCCTTTGCCATGCTCGCACCGGTGTAACAGCCATCCTACTTAAGCTTAACATGCCGTTGGCGTTGTAGAATATTGGAACAATTTATGAGAAGACCTTTGTAATTTAGAAGAGCACTCAAATTGAAGGTATGGAGACTGACACCTTGGCCCCTCCACGGAATTTAGATGACTCATTTTGAAAGGCCTGAACCTTTAAGCCTCGTTAGTTATAATGTGATCAGTCTTTGCAACCGTTGTGACTTTTATTGAGACTGTTGGATTTTTAAGGAAGTGTAAATCTAATTTTGAGAAACACGTGTACAGATTTTTGTAATATTGAACTTTTTACTTATTCTAGAGTGTACGTTTTCAATCTAAGTCATATGGTTTTGGGCAGGGTTATCTTTGAGGAAATATTGTTAATAGATCTAAAAATTCCGAACTCTGATTGATAAAACCGAACTACTAGGAAAATATTTTAAAATATTCGTGTTAGGGATTATTTTAATTACAACAATCTCCGTTTGAGCTATACGAATGTAGCGCATGTTTGACAACACAGGCCAGTTGGGATAGCAAAGATGCTAATGCTAACTATGGGTAGTAAGCTAACGGTACGGAGATACTTAATTATCAAAACTAGAACGTAATTTTCAGTCAAAAACCTGCCAAAACCCATAAATACCTTCAAAGATCATCCTACAATTCACAGCCTACAAATACCAGTCTACCAAAGACCAGTGTTAATCCGGGCATCCCGAAACACCGTGATAACACCGCAACAAGCCCCACAGACGGACAATTGCTTGAGTTATCTATACAGATCCGACAGGCCAACTACCCGGTTTGCGTCGATACAAGGCAGTATTTAGCTGTCACATGCGGTGTGACGATTAGTACGACGTATTGGTGTACTGGATAAAAATGATGTGGCATGTGGCGTCTTTTTTTATTTATTTCATTATTTATTTTAATGGTTTTTGAGGACCTCAGATATGTTTTCTAAGTCTATTGGACTCACGCCATTTATAATGACGTTAAAAACGCAATGAGTCACTATGTGAACCCAACAGCATGAATAGATATACACACCGGTAAAAAATAACCTAGATTTAGTTCCAGAAAATACCAATAGGTAGGACTATTATTTTAATATTGGGACACGAAACTGACTCCAGTGTTGAATAAAATTTACAAGCTACATGTTTTTTCGGTGTAGTTAAAAATACAGCAATAAAAAATAGACGGATAACTGGTTGGTACACTGCCTGAAACTTTACCTACAGCATGCGTTATTTTTTGGCTATGATATTCATCGGCAAATAAATAATTGATATTGAAGCCTGGATATTGAAATAAATTGGATCGTAAAAAAATATAGACAGCTCAGTGAAGTGGTGAAAAAGCTTATTTTTCAGTTATTTTGTGGCGATGAAATGTAAATATTTATTATGTTGGGAATATTCTGTTTTTATAGTGGGTATAATATTTTTTTTCAGAATTAAAATAATATGTACGAAAAGAACAATTAATAAATACTTAGCTAATTAATTTTAAAACAAAACAACAAAATTATTAGTAACAAGAGCAACGAGAAATTTGTAATTTACGCAGTAAGTATAATATAAGAGTATATTATTTAATTTCCTCCTAAATTGAACCTGAGAATATAAAACTCCCACTACAAATTTTTCTTAAGAATCTTCTCTGTATTTTACACTAAATACTAACTGAATGATTACGTAAGTGCATCAGATATAAAAATTATACCTAATCCTATAAGTGCCTTTCTTGTGGAAAATAAAACTTCTTTTTTTTTACTTTATATCCCACTTCTGGGCAAAGGCCTCCCTACTCTCTTTCCACCTCTCCTTTCTTTGTCTTTTTCTTTTTTAATTAGCACCTTAAAAATTATACTGCAAGACGACATAAATAACTTCCACTGAAAGAGACGATGAATATTAGAAAACTGAAATGAATATCTGTCTCTTTCCAACTCAGCCTCAGAAATGTTAATAAGCCTGAGTTGTGGCGACAAACAAAGTCGAGAAAATTATATAGTCTATATAACCATTCACTCCTTTCTCTTGCAAATCAGCAGCCTGTCATTTAGTCTGAATTATTCATCGCGTTTTACCAAGACTAACTTTCCAATGTCTTTTATTATTCAATATTCTCGATATTTTGGTGACTGTATTATGAAATTGAAATGAAAATTAAATTTTTATTTCTGTGAGTAGGTTTGTACAAACACTTTTACACGTCAATCATATTTTTAAAACTACGAGTAGATGAGGTCGGTGTTTCCTATCGGACAACACTGAGAAGAAAGGCCGAAACAAACTCAGAGGTCACAGTCTATTTTAAAAACCCAGATAAAATCTTGGTCAGATCATGTGAAGACATGTGTGTGTATCTGACATTTGTGTGTGTCTGAAATGGACTTTTAAGGAAGGAATCACACCGATTGAGAGGACCTGTCAAGTCAGTGCACGCATTTGTCAGTAATTATACAGCTCAACTCAGAACTTAAGAAGCTCAAGTAAGTGAAGTAAATATTACAATATTAGCCATTTATTTTAGTGACACACATTCTAATTTCGAATCAATCAAGGTTCTCTAAGCCAGGATAGCATAATCAGTCTGTAATGTTCCCACTGCTGGAACACAGGCCTCCTCTTGGTGAGAGGGAGTGGGCAATAATGCACCATGCAGGCCCAGTGCGGTTTGGTAGATGTCACATGTCTTCGAATTTTTGGTTCTAGGACATGTCGGTTTTCTCAGACTGTTTTCCTTCACCATTTTGAGCGCAGTGGTGATGAAATAATGTACACAAAGTAAAGCGCCTGTCTGGGTTTGAACGGTTTGAACCTACGGCCAACGGCTCTAAGTGAGGATATATAATTCAATAATATTCATATAAGGCTTTATTCGCAGGTAATTAAAGAAACTATGAAAGGTTATGAAGCCAAACAATGACGCCGTCATCTATGACGTAGAATACGCCTACTTAATCAGTCATTGTTGCCTCGTATTGAGGCCATTCAACGATGGAACAATATCTACCTGATACATAGTATAGCGTTAGGTACCTATAACAGTCCTGCTCACCTCATCATCTGCTTAGCGTTTTCCCAACTATTTTAGAGTCGGCTTCTTGCCTAAAAGGATGCAACTGAATACCAGTATTTTACATTGCATAATCAGCCCTTAATGTTCCCACTGCTGGGACACAGGCCTCCTCTCTGTGAGAGGGAGCGGGCTGTAATCTACCACGCGGGAACAGTGCGGGTCGGTAGATGTCATGTCTTCGAATTTTTGGTTCATCGTTTTGAGAGCAACGGAGTGAGTGAGTTTTACATGGAGCGACTGCCTATCAGACCTCCAGAACCAAGTTGGCTCTTTTGTAAGACTAATTGTCAGGCTTTTGAGCGAGTGCCTGTAACGACTGTCAAAGTTCCACGAATGACAGCCGAGACCAACGACTTTACGTGGTTTCCGAGGCATCGAAAGGTCTCGGTTTGAAAAGATTGTCACCCATCTACCACGGCAAGCGTAGCTTAACATAATCAATCGGCCCTTGCGGTGGTTATTACTTAGCCAGGAGGCAATGCAAACAGTCCTGCTTACCTACCATCACAAAACATAAGGATTTAGAAAAGAACAACACAACACAGGACTAACACTTCATTTTTCACCCTATCAAGATATACAGCCCATCTCGAGATGGATTCCCTCAATAAAATACACGACACTGCGAATTTTTTCACATGTGACCAAATTTCGCACCCATTCGATACGAGAACCCTGCTTTGTACTCTAAAAAACTTGCCAAGTGCGCATACACACAATATCTGAGGGTTCGTATTGAAAACTTAACAATTATTGTGTTGTGGATATAACGGATTCTAAAATATTGTGAACAGATTACGTTCACAATAAGTTTTGATAATAGTACTTAGGTAAAACCTCACCTTTAGAAAAATAAAAGAAAATAAAATGGTTAAATTAGTGAAATATAAAAAAAATAAAGAAAGAAATTATTATTTATTAATTATATAATAATCACTTTACAACTATTATTACATTTACAACCCAATGCAATAGTGAATATGGTTTATTACACACGACTTGACAACCAACAACATCCCACAAGTTATTCATCCCTCAGTTTTAAGTAAGAGAGCAGACCTTACGTTTTTCATCTCAATTTCATTAAACAATACTCCGACATGAGGGTGGTCCATTGTCCGTCCTATAAAGTATCCATTTTTGTCGTACGGAACCCTAAAAACATCATAGCAACCTCTCAGCGAAATTGAAACTATAAACAACAGCAGGTGAGGCGAAAAATCAATCCTGTTAATAGGAACGTGCTAGGAGCGAAGATATAGATTATTTTGGTTCAGTTTTACATTTTTTTGTGAAAATTTAGGACCTTTTACGGTGACCAGATAAGCAATATCAGTAAATTAATAAAACATGGAATTTGTACCTACTAAATCTGCCTTATTATCTAGTCAGAACTTACCTTAATTAGATTTGTCTAACACCCAGTTTCTGAATTGAGAATTTGAAGTTGAGAACATAGAAAGAAAGAAAGAAAATACGTTTATTTGCGGCAAACATGACGCATCAAAAGAAAAACATATATAAAAAAAAAACAATATGGGAGAAAACATGCGTCACATCCACGCAAAACGGCCATCGCTCAGCATAATGCTATGACCCTGAACATCTTAATCTGTACTTAAGTATGAAGTATGACTGTATTTGAGAATAATTAGTTGAGATTTACTACTTTCTTCAAATCAGAAACCGGGTGTAAATACGTATTTATCTTATTATCTTTGTTACTGGTATAATTATGTTTCCGAGAGAGAAATCAATTTTTTCTTTATTACTTTATTTTCTTTCAATTATTGTTTAGTAACAGTATGTCTGCTTTGTAAGTCATTTATTTTAAATAATTGGCTCTTCAACAATGAGTACACTACTTCTTAAAAATTTGTACATTGCAAACTTAAATCTAACACCCGGTAAGTGTTCCATTACTTAAAGAGAAGCACAGCATGCACTACGTTGTGAGCAGATAATACCACAAATAATTAATTACTTAATTTTTTCAATAAACATTTAAGCCCAGATTATGAGAACTCCTGTCAGTACCAGATTGAAAACAAATTACCGATCAATTTCCAGTAACTCATATTAAAGGTACTTCCATCATATCAATCATCAAGTAACTGCCTTTGTGTAATTTGATTGACGTTTTTAATTCCAAGAATTGACATCCAATCAACGTTATAGTTAATTAACAAGGCATATATTGTTTACTATATGCGAAACATGTATACAGGTTGAAATTGAATACATGCGACAAATCGAAATGGAAGGAACATACATAAATGTAGGGAACAGCTGTTTTTTTTTTTCGCGGTTTCGGGTTTAGTCCCATAGTAAAAGTTGTTCATAATGATGAGTACAATCTCACATTTCGATTTGTCGCCATGTTTTCAATTTCACCCTGTATAGATGATACTATAGGTACATTTCATTATATTATGACAGACAATTAAGACAGTATGTTTTTAGGGTTCCGTACCCAAAGGGTAAAACGGGACCCTATTACTGTATCTCATGGACAGTGATAGTTAGACAGTTGAAATTTTCACAGATGATGTATTTCTGTTGCCACTTTAGCAACAAATACTAAAAAATAAAAATTAAAGGGGGCTTCCATACAACAGACATGATTTTTTTGCCGTTTTTGTATACAGTGGTACGGAACCCTTTGTGCGCGACTCCGACTCGCACCAGGCCGGTTTTTTAGTTTTACATGGTCGCTTGTTGTTTTAAAAATTGCAGTTCCCGTAAAATCAAAATCAAAAGACATTTTAGACGGAGAATCAGCAATATTTGAACGTCAAAATTACATAAGACAGACCCCCAAAACGCCCGCCCTTCACCACTTCCTAGTGTTTTCGCTGGGAAGAAGAAGTGGTGCAACAAACTCCCCAGCAGCACAGCTGTCTGTTCAGATAGAAGAACTTGATTCTATATAGGTACAATAGTAACTAAAATTACGAAACATATAAAGTAAGGTACGTAATAATTATTGCTATTTATCTGGAATACTTTCTCCTCCATATTAATAATAAAAAAAAAAAAATGTTTTAAAAATTCACTTTCATTATAGGCCATCACATTTACTCTTGAAAATAAAGGGATATAAAATCAAAAAGTTAAAAAAAACACGGGTAAGAGGCAGTCGCGATCCATAGCCATCCCGTTATCCCAATTTTCGAACGGAACACTAAAAGTCAATTCACAATTTCCTGCCCCCAATAACGTACCGCTCAACATCCAATCAGTGTTCCCTAATTACCGATCTCCATACGGTTATTCAAACAAGTAGGAACATGCAATCTGCAACATCAAAGTCAGCTAATAGAGCCTGCAGATAGGGCACCGTGCAAAATTGAATACGTCCCAGGACAATCTCCGCGATAGATGCAGGATGCTGTTCTGAGTTATAAGCGGAGAGAGTATTGAAGTTCTTCAAAGATTTGTTTAATACGGCCCGTTTACGTTGTTGTTAATCCATACTCATCATCTGCCTAGCCTTTTCCCAACTATGTTGGGGTCGGCTTCCAGTCTAACCGGATGCAGCTGAATACCAGTATTTTACATGGAGTGACTGCCTATCTGACCTCCAGTTACTGGGTAATACTAGACTTTCGGGCTTCCGACTACCCGTAACGAATGTCAAAGATCCACTAATGACAGCCGGGAAAAACGGCTTAACGTGCTTTCCGAGGTCACGGTATGTAAAGATCCCATCCACAGACCAACATCGGCAATCATTGTTAATCCAGACTAATATTATAAATTTGTAAATAACTCTGTTTGAATGCTACCAACCACAGAACTGACAAGGAGATAGATGGCATTCTGGGGAAGGATATAGGCTTATACTTTTTGACCCAGTAGAACGTTTCCATAGGATAATTTCCAACTACCACGTGAGTCAGGCCGTGGACAGAAGATAGTTATTAGTAATATAATTAGTAAATGCTCTGATGATCAAGACGTCAGTTTTTACGTCTTATGTGTTTGTGTTTGATATAAATAACTCATAGAATACTCGCCACATTCACAGTCAACTCTGATGACGTAAACAGCATAGTAATCCAACGGCTTCTCACGACCTTTCGTCAGTGCCGCATTTTTGTTTGATTCATGTGTACAAAAATAGATTAATCTAAACTAAAGAAAATTAACTTAATATTCACTTTTGATCCCACTTGGGTCAAAAGATACAAAATCCGTTAAAATTAATGACGTTTTAATTCGATCATAACGTAAACCTCATAATATTTAAATCAATCTTTCGGTGGTATTTAAGTAAAATTATAAGAAATTCTAAGCTGATTAATTGTTAATAATAATCGCTACGACCTTTATAAGTTACCAACTACCAACTATAAAAAGATACTTGCGTAAGATGGAAAGGTTGAGCCAAATTGAGAAGTGACCTTAAAAGGCTAGTCATATTTTGTTTACTAAAAGGTGTATCTTATTTTTAGGTAATGGTATATTTAGGGTTTTAGGTTATACTATAGTGTTCTTAATATTTGAATTGATAGTATTTTGTCATCAGAATAGATGTTTTATGTGTTTGTTATAGGGTTGATTGTTTCAACTTAAAGATTATGTTTATCAAAAAAACTTGTGTTCATAAATCACTATCACCCGTCATCTAAGTGTATTCACCCACTTTCAATCCACTTCATATTTGCCATTTCATTTTCCATATTTTGTTATTTTTATTGTTGTAGTAATATATTTTTGTAATCTATCTAGTTGGTTAACAAAACTGGAGATTTGTTAATCAACATAATTCTTGCACTTACCTTGATTGGTTTAGAGAGTCAGCAAAGCTTGTCTTCTTTCATGGTACATCTCCGTATAGCAGTAGGTAATCTCAATATTCGCCCACTTTCAAGTCATTTGATCTTCTAAACATTCCGTTCATCGTGTTTGTATCTTCTCTATTCATAGTTTGAACTTTTTAAAACATAAATAAGACTTATGACATGACTTGACTTTATGACTTGTTCTTAAGTCTAAAAGAGTTATAAATAATTTGAAAATATTGCTTAAAACTTGCACCAAATCAGTGAATGTAAACTGTAATAGTGAGCAACGGATCGGTCTGATAATATGTATTCCTAACGGCTAAAATGTGTTTGCTTTTTACGAACGAACGGACGGTAGCCCAGAATAATATTGAAATAGTTACAACAATAATGTTTTGAACTTAAAATGGAAATTAGTTCCTTATTTTTTATTTGGTTCGTTGAAACGGATAGTGCCTCGAGCTTTTAATGTTATTACACCAATTCAATGAGAAAGAGTTTTTTTATTTTCCCGTTTCCTTCATTGTGTACTTTCATATAGAAGATATTGAATTTAAATCTTTATGATGTCATAGGTACACACAACATACATAATCAGCCTATACCTAATATTCCCACTGCTGGGAGACAGGCCTCCCCTCGGTGAGAGTGAGTAGCCCAGTGTGACTTGGCCATAGGTGAGTTAATGTCATAAATTATTAGAAGTGAGTTGCAGTTCCCATGACATAAAGACAGCCCTACCGTCAAACCCTCAGCCAAGTTTTTGTCATTCCTACCTCATCTAGCTAGCCTTTTTCCAACTGCCAAGCGTAGCTTAACCTGAGGGGCAATTCTCGTAATTTTAACAACGTTCACAGTCTGATCTCAGTCTCAATCTGTCAAATATACCTCTAATTTCCTTACATTTTGACAAGTTTTTGACGTTTCTTTGTTGCTGAGATGACACTGCGACTAGATTTTGAACGTTTTATATTACGAGAATTGGCCTTCTGATCGATCGACCCGTGCGTCTGTTATTACTTAGCCACAAGCCCCTCTTCAATATGCAATACCACAACTTAATCCAATCTAGACACAAGCATACAAACACCCAATCAATAATACCTTAAATACCTAATTCAGATTGCCAAACATCTCACCTACCTACACGAGACACACTCCACATGAAGCATCATTGTACTCAAGCACGGAGGGAATGCGCTCAGAGGCATAAACATTTTTACTTCACCATTTTACATTGATCCCCCTCACCTTTTCCCACTGACCGCATCAAGGTGACACAGGGGTTGATAGTACCAACTCCAGGGATCAAGTTAAATGGTTACCGTTAATGGTATTGGCATGGAGGCGCCATGGTTCTTTATGGTGGAGACGAGCGTGCGTGCGGCGCCGATGACGTCATTGTCATGACGTCATGTAGTGCCCGTTGATTGTTTGAGCCTCTAACGTTAAGTATGCAAATCGGGTAATGGAGTCTTCAGACATTGAGTAGGTGGACGGGTAATGGGTAAACTATTTAGATGGTTTCTTTAACTATCTACCTATCTTAAATGTAAGTAAGTAGTTGTTTTTTATTTAAGCCCTTTATACCTGGAGGTTTTTATTTAGGTAATAAGTTTTTTTGTTTACATTTTTTACGTTTTTTTTTTTATCTTGAGTACCTACGTATACATTTTATTGTATTTGGCGTGGCTAGCTAGCTTAAATGGCAAATAATTTAATTTAATGTTCTGTGTCCAGTAATGTCAATTACTTTGCATACCTAGTATTGTATACAATCAAGTATTTTCTAACTGAACAGAGCTGTGCTGCTATGGAATTTGTTGCGCCACTTCTTCCCAGCGAAAGCACTAGGAAGTGGTGAAGGGCGGGCGTTTTGGGGGACTGTCTTTTGTAATTTTGATGTTCGAAAAGTGCTGATTCTCAGCCTAGTTTGAATAAATGACTTTTTATTTTGATTTTACAGGGCCAAAAGCCAAAAACCAAAATTCGAAAGAAAACTAAATATTTAAAAAGTTTAAAGTCATAAAGAGCGATCTATATCCAGAAATGGACTCTAAAGGGCTAACTTGAATAAGTTATTTGGTCTAAAAGAGAGAAAACTCTTCAAGGTAATGGGGTCCTTACTTAGCTCAAGGTACCATACCTACTGACTATCCCCCTTACTAATAAACGTATTAATTATATCAGATGAACAGTTACTCACCAATTTCTCTCTTTCAGTCGTCAGTAATTTGACTTTCGAAAAAAGACCTGTGGAAAAGTAATTGTAAACTCAAATAGATAGTATAACAACGTTTATTAGTGAGGGGGTATAGGTATAAATTAGAGACAGTATCCGAACCACTTTTAATGAATTTTGACACTGAAACAACAATTTACCAAAGACAAAAAAGCCGTCCACATAGTTCACCGAACATCGTACCCAATTACAGTTGAGAACTTCAAAACGAGGTCGCGTCCATTAAAGTTTAGAACGAAAATCTAAAGTTTCTTGAACACCTGAGAAATTATTATGAGAAGCGAAAATGCCTTAATTAATTATTAAAAATTCTTATCTTGACCGTCTTTTTCTCAAGTTTTTTTAAAAGATAATATTAAATTTTTAATAAAGTATCTGAGGTTAGGTAACGTGATCTTTTCAATTTATTAACTAAAGATCCACCTGGTGTATGGGTCTGGTGGAAGTCGCGGCAATCCACCTGATGCGAGAAACGCCAGTCACCGGTCGTTGCAGCGATGCTTGGGTAAGGCCCAATGTCCAGTTGTGAACGTCTTTCGATTATTTATTATGATGGTGATAATACTGCAACGGTATTATCAAGACAATCTTGGACAAAAACCTCATGAGGAAAACATAGGTCTCAAACCGCTAAAATACAGTGTGGAAAAAAAAAACAATGCTACTTACATATTGATCGGTTGAATTGTAGTGGGCCACTCCACTGGATCTTTGAAGAATATACCTATAGTTTAATCTTGGTATTGCAACAGTTAGAAATAATTTGAATCGTCAAACGATATAAAAAAAACTCACCACTTGTGCAATGGCTGTCAACGCAATGACCACAGATAAAAAATGCTTCGCGCGCCCGCGCTCCAGGTGACATTAGTTTTGTTCGGATACGGCTTCAACACCTGTTTTGTGGTACGCATGCTTTTGTCATGTATGACTAATCTAGGTTACGTTATATTTTTCTCAAAAAATAATGTTTTTCTCAAAACCATTTTCCGTTGCTACCTTTGTATACAGCCACCCACCTATGCATAAAATAAAACTCCACTACTTTTCTTCTCATAGATTACCGCACAATACCTTGCCTACCACAATACAACCTTTTGGCAGAAACATGCAAGAATCCTGCCAAAAGCTGCATACTGTTAGAATGTATGACACGCGCCTAGCACAAGTTTAGCTAAGTTTCATACAAGTTCATACAGTGCTCGGCCGTGCAGCGCGACGGATTGTACCTAACTTATTCGGAGACTTATTCAAGGTACGTGTTTCATTGGTTTAAGGAAAGTTTTTAGTGTTATTTTCAGTTAGATGGAGAAACTAGGATGATTTAATATTACTTGTAATTTTATCCCATTGTCGTTGATAGTTGGACTAGTAACAACCAATTAAGTGACAAATTGTCTTAACCAATACGGCTGGCAAACTGTTGGTATCTCTGATGGGTGGCTATACCTATCTACCTCTCCGTGAAGTGCAAGGTTCATATTGTAAAGTTACCTTCATCAACTGTTTGTGTGTGACCATTCTTAGGATTATATTACCGCTACTGAAACATATTTATTTAGTTATAATATACTGTACATAAAACATAGTCGGGTTAGTTACACCATTTATAACTCAAGAATTGCTGAACCGATTTTGATGATCTTTAATTTTTTGGCCTTGTCTCCGCCCGGAATAGCAGAATAACTATTAAAACATGGTAAAAATTCACGAAAAAAAAAAAGTTTGATAATTCTCTTTGTCATACATTTTGTATGGAACGGCTTTTTTGATAATATGTCGAGAACGGATTGACTGATTTCGATGGCGGTATGAAGTTCGTTAGGTCAGCTATTTTAGAATGAAATAAAAATTGGTTTATTTACGCAAAGCTACGCCTTTTTTGTCACGTTAACATGTAACTTGGTAAGACACAAACTCTAGAAACAAATACACTAAAAGCCTTGATATGTCGCAATCACATCGAGACATGTCTGGAAACAATTTTAGGTCAAATGCGGCTTCGATTAAACTGTCTACGTAATAAAACCTTTTATTTGTGCCCGAGCGGAATCTATGCAATATCTGACAATAGATGAATGTGAATTGGATGGGCGTATTTTATATATTGGAAAGCATTTGTATACACCGGTCTACTGTAGTTTTAATTTTACCAAGTGTTTGAAATAAAATAAGTAGAAAAAACAAAAGTTTCTCAAACATGCTTGGAAATTTGAGCATTATTTTGACAACCTTCTTCGAGATAAATCTAAATTGCTGTACTGGTCAAATACATGCGAGCAGCGGCCGGCAAAAGTTGTATGAAAATCCATATCTGTCGTGGTTTAACAGCCAACTAAATTATATAGTGAACTCATATCCGTCGTGTAATTTAAAAATGGAACGATCTTTTACTCCGAAACATAGCAACCAAGAAAGTAACTTATCAATGGTTTCATTTAAATTTCGAACTGGCTTGCAAATAGAAATCTGTTTATTGCAATGAACACTTTTAACTTGGGAAAAATTTTTGTTCGTTATTGATTTTGAAAAGTAATTGTAGGTATTTTAATTTCCGCGCATTATTTGAGAAAAGTACTATACAAGCCTTGGCCACAACTAGGCATTGATGGACATAAACCTACTTTACGTATTTACACGTTCGTCCATCAATGCCTCTTTTGCTGGCCGCTGCAGTAATGTACTATAAGTAATGATTCTTTCCGCAAAAGTCCATCTCAGACACTAACCAGCATGGTCCTCACATATTATTAAAAGCCTGTGATGTCCCACTGCAGGCAAAGGCCTCTCTCTTTCCACTTCTCTCTGTTCAAAGCTGCTGAGGACCAGTTCTTGTTGAAGGAGTCCAGCTCATCCCGCCATCTCCGTTTGGGCCTGCCGCGATGCCTTGCCATTAAGATAGACCCATGGTCCTCACATGATTTGACCAAAATAATGTCTGGACTTTAAAATGGATCTAGACCTTTTTTTTTTTTTTTTTTTTAGGATGGGAAATCATCAAATGACCCCTCCCGCTCTGGGTGGAGCGGAAGGGAGTGTCAGACTCTTACTGACTAAAACCCATCCGTGTTCCTTCCTTAGCCCTTTATGTGCCGGGGCAGCGGTAACCCTTTCGGACAATCCCGCTGCCCCGGCAGGCTTCGGCCCTGACGGGCCCCTCCTTCGATGCTGACATCTCTTTGAGGCGCGCGTGGAACACATACGCGCCGTCCGGCACGGGCCTGGTCCTGATCGGACGGCGAGCTACCCATTACTCGCCGTCCGCAGGCCCGCGCCTACGGTGGCCGGGAGTCGTCACGCGGCTCCCGACGCCCGGAGCGTCTACCGCGGCGGCTGGGACGGGCGGCCCTCTCAGCTCTCTCCCTCGCCCATCCCGCCACCTCCTTCGCTAGCATGACTGCTTCGCAGAAGGAGGTGACTGCCTCCCACTCCCTCTCACCCCGGACCATGGCTTGGACCAGGGCCGGGCGCGAGAGGTCGCCGCCGCTGCCGATCGCCTCTACGAGGACACGGCGGTGCTCTGCCCAAGCCGGGCAGACCTCCACCGTATGCTCCACCGTGTCCTCAGGGCGATCCTCGCAGTGGTGACACCCGGGCGTTTCCTCCCGCCTGATGATGTGCAGGAACCTCCCGAAACATCCGTGTCCGGTGAGGACCTGCGTCAGGCGGTAGGTGAGGGCGCCGTGACGCCTCTCTAGCCACTCCTCAAAGAGGGGCCTTACCGCCGCTATCGCAGCGTGCCCTGCGCTGGGTTTCGACAGTCGCGCTTTCCATGCCGCCATGAGATCGCGCCGGAGGTCCGTCCGCTCCGCAGCAATTTGCCGCGGAAGCGGGTTTTCCCCCCGGCGTAGTGCCTCCGCGCGCCACTCATACAGGCGCGCGAGGACTATCGCCTCCAGATCCCATGGCGGCAGTCCGGCAAGGAGGCTTGCCGCCTCGCGCGAGATCGTGCGGTACCCCCGTATCAGCCGTATGGCGACCACCTTTTGGGGCGCGTTCAGGTAGTGGGCGGCTCGAAGCCGCAGTGAACGCGCCCACACCGGGGCGCCATATACGGCCATGGACCGCACGACCCCCGCGTAAAGCCTCCGGCAGGAGGCGTTTGGCCCCCTCAGGTTTGGCAGGAGCCGCTTGAAAGCGGCCCCAGCCCGTTCCAGTTTGGGGGCCAAACGTCGGAAATGCTCGACGAAGTTCCACCGGCTGTCGAGGACGAGACCCAGGTATTTCATCGTCGTCTCGACGCCGATGTGAACCCCTCCTACCGTTAGTTGGGATCCCGATGGTGGCCCGTTCCGAAGCCCATGAAATGTCATGGCTTCGGACTTGTGCAGAGCCACCTCGAGACCCAACTGCCGGATCCTCTCCACGACTATCGCAACCCCGCGTGTCATAACGTCGGCCGCCGCCTGATGCGACCTCCCCTGCGCCAGGACCAGCGTGTCGTCAGCGTAGCAAACTACGCTGACGCCATCAGGGAGGTCTGCCCGCAGCACCCAGTCGTAACCGATGTCCCACAGGAGCGGCCCCAACGCGTTAAACGCGTATGGATCTAGACCTTCGAGTTTGATTCAGTGTTTCTTCTCTGAGTAATCGGATAAACACCGACCTATTCAGTTTTATTTAAATAATATTGTAGACATGCAAAACTTTTTGTAGGTACCTAATTACTTTAAAAAATAAATATAATCAAACGCAATCAACTCAATCAATCAATCGCAATCACTGTCCATTCCAAGGTTGCCTGGAAGAGATCGCAGAAAGCGATAAGGCCGCCCATTGTATGTTTTGTATTAATAATCGTATTTTTTGTTATTTATTTTCTGGTGTACAATAAAGTATATATAAATAAATAAATATAAATATAATTTATCATCATCATCTGTCTAGCCTTTTTCCAACTATGGTGGGGTCGGTCACCAGTCAAACCGGATTGACGACTGAATACCAATATTTTACATGGAGCAACTGCTTATCTGACCTCGACAACCCAGTTACTGGGTAATACGATATCCCTTGATTAGACTGGTTGTCATGATAATCGTCATTATTTTATCGTAATTAAACGAATTCATATTTTTAACTATGCAGGCATCTCAACTTACATCCAAGTACATAAGACTTGTTAAAGTTTGATGTTTTAAGAAGACAAATTAGCGCAAGAAGTATTTTTATTTCTGTCTATCTTTTTTTTACATATTTCGATTAACTACGTTAAAAGAATTCCACTTTTCCTCTTAGGTAACTTCTTTAAATTACATTGTTTTTTATCTGGCTCAGTGCCATTCGTGACTTAGTAAGCAATGCTACTGACCTTCACTTCAACGAAATGGTACCTTTAAACGCAGGGTTAGGTCAAGGCTGACCTAAGGGCAAGCTTTTACGTAAGTCTCAGACTTCGGTACACGTGGACTAAATAAATTGAAGTGAAATCAGCAAATATCACAATCTCTCAGACAAAACCGTAAGTCCAGCCACCTACAGCCTTTTTAAAGTTTTTTACCTCTGACAGCAACAACCAACCAACCCAACAACAACCTTATAATAACGAGGATAAAGATCATTGTGATATTGACGCACTTGTCAGTGGCAGTAACCCAACAGCAACCCTATAATAAGGAGTTTAAAGATCAATGTAATTTGGACAGGATGCAAAATCAAAGGTAAAATAACTGTAAATGAACTTCTTTCATTTTTTTATTTTTATTTTATTGCATAAATTGTTAATGTTCCTAAAACGAATGAAGACACAAACTCCTGTAACACGGGTACAAACCGGCTCAAGAGGTAGGGCTTCAATTGAAAATGTAATACCTTTATATGTCAATAAAAAAAATTATTAATACTATTAATGAAGTAAGCTTCGCAATGCAAAGAGGAGCTTGAGCCTGTATCTACATAACTTTCGTCATTTCGTGCCTGTCAGTTTTTATCAACCGTGATTACGTCACTGTAGCAAAGCCTAAACAAGACATTATCTTCCACAAAAATGGCAAAACTACTTACACACACTATATTTCAATAACTCCAACATACTTAAAGAAGAACATAATTTTCGAACCCGCAAAAAAAAGGACAGTCCAAAAAGTGTAACTAAAACCCGTGCCAGAAAACTAACTTTTGAACACTTTTATATGGCTTTACGGTGTACAGTGGGCTAATACGTTCAGGTTGTCTTCCGTGCCAGCAAGTTTCGATATAAATCGTGGGTTGGAGTGTGGTCTAGAAGATAGCAGGCAGAAATGTTGGCAGGCGGCCCCTCGGCCTCCGGTGAGGGAGTACAGGTTGGCAGCACACTCGCCTTGTACTTGTGCTAAACAGTTACAGCCGTGTAAGTGAGCGAATTGAATTTTTGTTTTTATGCTAATTTTGGCAACCGTTTCAGCGTTAAATGGTCGTGTGAAAGCCGGGCTTGGGTATTGTCTTTTTGCCAATTCTCATGCTGTCTTGTATTACATTATAGACCTGGGAGTCTTAAATCGAGCCACCCCGCTTTTTTTTTGTAACAAGTTCTATAGCTTTTATGGTATGGCTTTTGTGGTTCTGAATTCAAATTTGGAGTAATAGGGACACCAAATGATGGCCAGTATGTCGGCTTCAAACTTCAAACTGCATTTCGACAAACCGTGATACGACAAGATTTTATTTCGACAGGAACTCAAACACGTCTTCATTTTGACAAAACTTTAGTTCGAAGTACCTTAAGTCCGACAATATTTGAAGTAACACTGTTTTGATGTAGTAGGCCTTTATACATAACATGGAAATGCTTGGAGGCTCAATTTCGTAATCCAGGAGAATAGGATCTAAGGCCCATCGTCCAAGTTGCTACTCAAAACCAACGTGTAACCCAACTTATTAATGCATTATTAACTAGTTTGTGATTGGTTGCGTCGTGTACGAATTTAATTTACTACAGTTATTAATGATTTAATACTGTCTTATATCATTATTATCGTGTATGTAGTAAATTAAATTAAACCCAACCCGAATGTTCTAGTCTACAAATAAAACAACTGTCACCCGTACCATGCTACAGCATAATGATTATAGTGCTGACATTCTGGCTATTTATTGATGATTTGTAGGTTTGTAGATCGAAGGTTTGAACCCAGACAGGCGCTTTACTTTGTGTAAATTATTTCATCACCAACTGCTGACAAAACGGTGAAGGAAAACATCCTGAGGAAACCGTCATGTCCTAGAACCAAAAATTCGAAGACTTAAGACATCTACCAACCCACATTGGGCCCACGTGGTGGATTCTGGCCTACTGCCTCTCACCGAGAGGAGGCCGGTGTCAGTGGGAACATGCATGTGGCTGATTATGCTATTGGTGATTTGAATGTGTAACATTACTTTTGAGAAGCTTAGTGGATGATCGGCTTTAGAACACCTACACGTTACAAGACATAGAAAATGTATGAATGCTGAAACCTTAGAAGGAGGATAATGAGGCATATTTTCATCCAGGAAAATTAAAAGCGCTATGCATGAACGGTAAGCCAGAAAACTAATATACTCTACTGATTCTTCAAATCTTTTTATGACCATTAAAAGTACCGTTCAATTTATCTTCATAAATGAGTTCTGATTCGCTGGAATTCATTATGTAACATATTTGTTAACTGATAAACATGACCTAAACAATATAATAGTGAATGTTTTATTTATTTGTCAAAATAATACCAATGAACGTTTTGAAATATTTATTTGAATTGTGCAACGAATTGATAAATTAGCATGGGTTACCTGTTGAATGGCAGGTAATTAATTATTTTCAATGGATGTAATGTTTATACGAATAAATACGATGTAATTGTAGTGTAATAAGCTTTTAGGTGACGTTTCAGTTGTTTGTATTTGTTTATTTGTATGTTTTAAATGTCTAAATGGATCAGTTCACATAAATTGTGTACCTACATTTTTATTTAAAGGCTGGAAGAAATAGTGGAGGAATTAGCTCAAAATTAGGAGTATTAACAGATAGTCTGCAGATCGTCTGTCGGAACAGGTCAACTCAAAGTTGCAATTGCAATTCTTCAAAAAGCCCTTCCAGACATGGCCTAGCATTGTTAGACTCACAAAAGATCTTACTAATATAACGCTTGGACTTTAAAAACAGACCATGGCCTCTAAGTTTGTTTCGGCATTTCTTCTGAGGGACCCGACAGCTAGAAAATGTCGGCTCCATCTAGTTTAGTTTTCTTTTTCATCACAAAGAGAGAATGGGAGAGAGAGAGAATCTAAATGGAATGTTGTTTATTTTTGTACAAGCACAGAACCAGAGCCTATATTAATACGTCTTTGACGATTATTTGATGATTATAATGACAGTGATAACAATAATTTTTCATAAAATACTTTTTCTTAAGAATAGATAATTCCATTCTAAATCTCAGCATTCTTCATTTACTGTATCAACTACACTAGCTAAATACAGATAATACAGTTTTAGGTAGAAATTACTTAGTGACATTTCTGTTTTGTTATATCCTTTGTCAGTGTTATTCTCTCACGGAGTAAAGAGAAGAATTTCTGAATATTAGTTTCGGAAGAAGAAAAATAAATGTATTTTTTTCTTCATTAATTTTATCAAAAAAAATCGTAATATTTATATATTATTACTAACCTCAAAGAAACACGTATATTTAGGCAGTATTATTAAAGGCTGACATTAAAAAGTCAATTAAAATCATTTAAAGCCCACAAAACCTAACTACACCAGAGGGGCAATCCTCGTAATTTTAAGAACGTTCACAGTCTAATGGCCAATTCCCGTAATAAAAAACGTTCAAATTGTAGTCGCAATCTCATCTCAGCAACAAACAAATGTCAAAAACTTGTCAAAAATGTAGGGAAATTAGAGGTATATTTTGACAGATTGATACTGAGATCAGACTGAACGTTCCTAAAATTACTAGAATTGCCCCTCTGATCTCCTCTGACCTCTGATCAATCTAAATATATAAACACCAAACCCAACAACTAAAGCCTTGCAACAATCGCATCATTACGTGCAAGTGGCCTCTCCCACCCCCCAATGCTCCCCGCGCAGCCGCCATTACCGCGAGATGAAGATATGATCCAAGATGCTGGTCATGAATAATTCTACAGCCATTACCGATGCCAACTGGACTGCTACTATTCATTGGGTGATGCTCGGGTTTATTGAACAGTTTTGAGAATAAAAGGTTTAGGGTAGTTTAGCTAGGGGGATAAAGCTGGGTTCACGCAGGCCTTTTTCCGTGTGTCCGTAGCATCACATCGAGCCCTATCTGAAAATCAGCGCTGTGCTATTTATTTTTTTAAATATTGCAGCTTTATGCTGAGATAAGAGCCTTTTTGGCCTCGCACAGGTCTTTCTTTTTTCCTTGGTTTATTTACTTTTTTGGTTGTTTTTAATGTAACTTTGTTAGTTTTAAATGCTTCTTTTTTACTATTTGTGGGTGTGTGTAAGTACCTAATGGTGATATTTACATATGAAGGAAAGAGGAAAGATTTGTATTGTTAAAGAATGATTATTTGAGGACTACTTCTAAAATCTTATTTATGTTACCTATATAATTACAATGTAGTGCGAGATATCTTACAACCCAACTTCATATTAATCACACTAATATTATAAAGGCGAAAGTTTGTGATTGTGTAAGTTTGTGAGTGTGTAAGTTTGTTACTTCTTCACGTACAAACGGCTGTACAGACTTGAATTAAATTTTGCACAGGAATAGCTTATAACCAGGATTAACACATAGGTTACTATTTATCCCGATATTCCTACGGGATCTAAACTTATGCGTGTAAAACCGCGGGGCGCAGGTTAAGTTTATTCATCAAAAAAGTAACAATACAATGTGACATATTCGGTGAGCCACAAAGTATACGTATGTTGTAGCTCTGCATGTAGCGCGAATTTTACAAAGTTGTAAAGGTTACATTACACTTTGAAGATGTAATTTTACAAAGTTATAAAGGTTACATTACAGTTTGAAGATGTAATTTCATCTGAATTTAATAAAACTATTCGGTCAAGAAACAAATCAACTGCTTTAAGATTAAATACCTACTTATTGGTTTCATACTCATTATGCATCACTTAATAACAACATGTGCCTACTTTAATCCCCAATAATGACCCAAATTGAGCCTTTAATTTATTCTAAATTATAAGAAAACCTGACTCCCAAAATTGTACTTGAACCCACAAACGTAACAGCAATCATTTAACAATTCCACACCATCACTACCACTATCATAAAATTTTCATACACAATTCCGTAATATAATCCAGTTTGAATAATTCTGAAGCCCGAAAGCCTGAGGCCTGAGGTGATACGGAGTGTCGGCTGGAGATAGCGTTTAGGCCGATTTCTTGGCACGGAGCCTCCAATAACCGCTGCCTGGACTTCGGCCTGGCCTATTCTATAGACCAACTGCGAACGAGAAGCGATCGAAAGATAGTGATTGGTTTGACAAATTCTTAGTAATACGAGTTGTTTTATTAGTTTGTTTGTCCTGCTTTCACGGGTCAGTGACTTGAGGAAATTTCGTGATTTTGGCAAGAGAGATCGACAGTAGTAGACGTATGTTTCATAACGACGTTAACCAAAGCCATTGCTATAATTTGACTTAAAATTTATATTATGTCAGCAAACTAACACAAATTACTATTCTTTCATTTCTTTTACTAAGAAAACTTGGCCTGGTGCAGAATATATTAGGCAAGGAAACTTAAAATCTTATTTCTAAGCTAATGGGGGTTCATTTGAATTTAAATGTAGCAAAAAAATCTTAGGGTTCTTAAAGACTTAACTACTTCTTCAGCCTTGTATTGTATTTAACAAGATTATTGTAGTCAACAAGACGTTTTAATCAACATTCCATTTACTGAAGCAATGTAAGACGTACCTCCAATAGTACATAACTGACCAACCATTTCCGCACACAAACTATTTTCAATCCCCCTGTATTCGCAAGTCAATATCCAAGAACAAAAACGGGTCATAGATAAAACCCAGTCCAAACTATCACATTTTATAGGCCACCTACAAACAATTTGTGTCCCCAAAATCGGTTATCCGAATAGGTATGCACTGTGGTCCGAAAATTGCGTTCGGGCTGTGAGCAAAAAATGTATATTATGAAATTTAGCCGCTGGCCATAGCATAAAGTTTACGAAGTTTTGGTACACAACAAAAAGGCATAAAAGGAGGTCAAGTTATAGTAGTTTATTAGTTTTGGGATATGAGGTGTTGATGGTAGAATTGGGGTTGAATTTCGTCACCCTATTTTTATTTAAGTCCGGCTTACACCACAGCACACACTCGCATGATGCTTGATACTATAAATTATCATGATTTATCGACTGATTGAATAAGAAGGCCTAATGTCAATCGCTTTCAAAGCGTTTTGTATTCCTACGTCATAGCTTATGTCATTTCCATATTTTTGCGTAAGGTGGTAATATAAAATAAATATTGACACATTTCACCATATTTTGGCATGCAAATATTATCTGAGTAAGGAGGTAATTTAAATAAACAATGTCAATAAACACGTCTTTTCCATTATCGTTGTCGCTGACAGAATGTCACTTCCCGCTGATATTCAATTATCTAGTCTAAATATTAAAAGCTGTATGATGGGTAGAGACAATTGTATCAAGTATGTGTTGTAGGTACATATACAGTGCTGTCACCTATTCTTCTCCAGCATTGCTATTATCACATTTTTCCTTGTCTGTCTCAGAAACAGAGAGTAAATCCTCCAGAGGATTACTGATTATAAGCCTATTATATATGCCTTCTTCTTTGCCAGAAATGACCAAAAATCTTTCATCGACTCCCTTTTGCTCAACACACAGGTGCAATTAAACTACACGAAACAAAAACACGAGCCAACATCCAATACATGGCGGACGGAGCTCCATCCACCTCCAAACTCTACTCGAAACTGAACAAAACTCATTTGGCAAGTTAAAGAAGTGTTCACGGATGATAGGCATATCAAATTATCCGAGTGTGTAGGGGTAATTAATTAAAACCCTGGAGCGTCTTAGCGAGGTCTTGAGATTCCCGAACTATCGGCTTACTCGACTTGCTGCGACCTGGAATGTTCGGGATATTAACCTCTTAAGGTGTGGTGCAAGGGAGAGGCGTATAAGGGATTGAGGAGGCACTTTTATTGTGATATGCTGAATTTTAGTAAAGGTGTTAACTAATAATAATATTACGCATAGGTAAAAGAATTATATTTTATCGCAGAATTAAATAATGTGCATAACACTATTATTACATACACGTTGCTTATTTATTTATTTAATCTTTTCGCACACAATAAGGGGGGAGGAATGGTAAATTTCCGTATATTGTCTTAAATAACTTTAATACAATTTACTTTAAAATTATGAAAAAGATATATTTGAGATCCTTACGGTAAGCCCTTTCATTTGATGTGTCACACGGTACAGATTCCGAAACTTTTTTTTTTAATTGTCTATTTACCCCCAAAAATGACTCCCATTTTCAAAACTCATTTATTTACGTTACACGTCTGTGTTTGGGTCACAGAGATTCATAAGTGTACCAAATTTCAACTTAATCGGTCCATAAGATTCGGAGCAAATTGGCTGTGACAGACGGACAGACACACGAGTGATCCTATAAGGGTTCCGTTTTTTCTTTTTGAGATACGGAACCCTAAAAACTATTAAAATTACACTTACACGTTAAATAGAATTTCATTTAAAAAGCACCGTACAAATTGCAAATTGTACGGTGCTTTTTAAATTAAATTCTGTAAAAAAGAGCGTAATGAGCTCATTAGATTTTATCAAAGTGTACTCTCATTTCAATTGCATCATTTCTGACCGAATTCTTACTGTCCTTAATGAAAACTTCAAAATCTTTGACCGTTGATCATGGGTACATTAACTTAACTCTCAGAAAATATTACTTGCAACGAAAACTAGAATGAACTTATTTTTGCACACAGAACAAATTATTTTTAACACCCAACCTTTCCGCTCCCGCTCATACCTTGAACAGAGACTTAATAATTCCATAACTAACGCTAGATGACTATGGTACACTATTAAAACACGATAAATTGTTGATCACCGTGCCAAATTTCATAACTATGGTAATCCAATTACGGTATTTGATAACGTATTAAGATTGGGGGATACACTATGGAGAATTATGTGACAACATTATCTAGCCAAAAACGTTTAACTGTCAAAAATTTAGCCCGCCATGTGCCATGCTATCTATGGCATATTTAAATAGTGAACTTACGGTACGGCCGACGAGAGAATGCGTTCTGGACACCTGTCAGTTTCATACAAACGAATACGTGTTTTGCGAATTTGATCTTTATTATAGGCCGACCGCTTAACTAAGACTTTGCCTGAGGTAGCAGCGCGGTGCGGGAGGGGTGTGGTGACGTGATGCGAGAGCTCAGTGATTCGTCAACTTGTGACAACTATCACCCCTCACGCACCGCGCAGCTACCTCGAGTCACATCTCAGTTTTAAGCGGTCGACCTAGAGCTTCAAGAATTGTCCCACTGACAGGGTTCAGAAACGCATTCTCTCGACGGTCGGACTGTAATTGAAATTGGCGGAGTTACGATTGACTTTGTCAAATCAGTTCATAGTCGCAAACGCGACTTAGTTGCCAAACATGTAAGCAAATATGAGTTTTTGAAAAAATAACTTTGATTCCTACACAATAAAGTCCAGTTTACACTACAACTTCAAACATTTATTATAACATTTTCAATAGTGCTAGTCTCTCTGTAATCAACTTAATTTCCACTGAGATGAAGTTGATATTTGTTTAACTTGAAATAACACCAATTGGAAACATACATTTAAATACTGACCTTAAATGCATGTATTTGTAAAATAAGAGGCTGTTGGCTTCATTGTATTATTATTTTTTATTTTATTATGGTTTTGTAATGAGCGTCTGGTTTGTGCAAAATAAACACTGTTTGTTTTCGTTCACGCTATTGACATACTTGGAATAACCTACAGCTATAGAACATAATTTACAGTGTTTCAAGAAAATAACACGCGATTTTTATTTAAAACATTCCCAATTAACTAACCTAACACAGTAAAAAAATTGAATGCATTCATGAATTCACTAACAGACAACATGAAATTTTGCATAAGAGTTCAATATATAACCGAGGCAAACACTAAGAAAGCATTTTTGAAAATTCATTATCATAAGCGACGAAAGTTTGTATGGAAGTTCGTAATTTTTTTTCCTATGGAAAATCCATCCAACGGGCGGATTCATCTAACCTTAAATGACATGCGAATTTTATATAAATAATTGTATATGCTTTAAATAGCTTATAATACCCCTATCGCCTATTAAAACAACAAAAACACGCCCGATGAGTTATCGCGAAAAACGGGAATATTTTAATATCGCTGAACTAAAGTTAAAAACGGTACTTACTGGCATAATTGCCGTAAAAACACATACTATAATAATCTTATAAAGTAAAAGGCGAATCAAATATGCTTTTATCACGGCAGGAAACGTTGCATTTTTATAGCAACGTGTATTCATGGTGCCTTTGGCTCATGGTGCCTTTGGCTTATGCATATATATATATACATATGCATGGTGCCTTTCTGATGCGTATAAATACTATGGTTCATAAAAACTCCAGTAGCTGACCATACAGAGAAGATTTTTATAAGAAGATAAGCAAGCGTGGTGATCATGATCAATGCTCTTGCCATCTCTGTATGGGAAGAGGCCATAGCCCTGCTGTGTAATATCATTATTTAAAATATCTATGACATATCTGGGGGCCCTGGGGGTCTCCGAACTTTGTAAAACGTACGAGGGGCCGAAATCAATTCACAGAGGGGCCATTAACCACTTTTAAGAATGAAAGAAATAACAGCTTGAAAAATAGGTTTATTTGTCACAGAAACACGTGCATACAAAAAGATAATATTAAGTCTAAAAATAAGGAAAAATAAATAAAAACAAAATATATATACTATCTATAATAACGAGCACAAAGCAGGATAGTCGACGACTGCACGTCATGACTGTGACAGAAAGGCTTCCGCTCAGCATGATGCTGTGCTATAGGAAACCCACAGCACAGCGCTGATTATCAGTGATTACCCGAAAAAGACGTACGGAAATCAAGTCAGATTTTAGGTGCAAACGAACGATCCCTATGCACTATGCATTATTATTATTTGCAATGCTACTTGGTAGGAAAATAACATAGCTAGAACCTTCCTAAACAGCGAACTTTTTTACAGACAGCAGCTCTACCAATTCAAAATTAGTTAGAATTTTCAGTCTTACGACTAGGCGACAACAAATGATTAAATAATTTAAAAAATCTTTATTACAGACCATATTATCCATTAAAAAAACATAATAAAAAAATACATATTTAATCCAAAAAAAAAAAAAATAATATGGCATACCTTTCTTTCACATTAAAAATAAACAAACATTTTAGCGGCTATTTCCAACCAACGCTTGTAGGTCTTGGAGCATACATCCTATCAGCAAGAAAGGATGTATGCTCCAAGACTATAACTATACTGTTTCTAAACATACCACGTAAAGTTGCCTTACAAGCCAAACAACAGCCAACATTCTACAATATATTTTATTTCAAAAACTATATTTTTCAAATACAATAAACCTTTACCAATAACCCATCTGTCTTCGTTCCACTAAATTATTTCGCGTATTGTCGTCGGGCGACAATTTCTAGGAATCGATATCTAAAATTGTCTGCCTGTCATTTATGTCTTGTGCGGTCAGTTAATATTTTAGAAGTATCAGGTTTGGGGCAGACTGAGGTATCATTGTTTTGCAGGCTAGGTGGACACTTCACTCTGATTGTGATAAAAGTTTGAAATGGGAAAATACCTGAGCTTAATTTTTTTCCTGTCTTTCAACTGAACTGAAACCGAGAAACATTATTTTAAATCGATTTGTTTTTATTTGATCATAAGCTAGTCTGAACCTTTGAGTAGTACCTACCTACGTATTTATTTAAAAAAATATTCATTCTTTTTTGTAAAAAAGGTAGAATCAATGTATAATTCTATGGGACAAATCAATAAAGGTAAAACACTTAATTATAAAATAAGGACATTAAGGTGAATACATTAATTACTTTATTCACTCTCACGTGTGTCTCATTCTTATTATCGACGACATAATTTAACACTCGCGACTTTCCAAAAATTAAAGTTACATTCAGCTAAAAATAGATAGCCATTTTCAGACAAATTAATTGTCTGAACTTAATCGTTGCTAGCTCGACTGCTCACAGGGGATCCTGTATTTAGGCACTAACGAAACGACTCGTCAATACCGTCTCACGGTTCAATTAGCTACTGAATTCCAAAATGTAGTGCTAATACTAGTTTAGAACTCTTGATTTTATTAGTCAGAACATCATGGACAACTGAAAGACTTTAAAAAAGTAAGTTTAGTTTAGTTTCGCGAGAGCAGCGGTGGTCAAGCGGTAACAGCCGTGACTGACGAGTCGTAGGTGAACATAGTTCGAACCCAGACAGACACTTTGCTTTGTGTAAATTATTTCATCACCACTACTCTCAAAATTGTGAAAGAAAACATCGTGAGGAAATCGGCATGTAATAGAACCGAAAATTTGAAGACATGTGCCATCTATCAACCCACACGGGGCCTGCGTGGTGCATTACGGCCCGCTCCCATCTCACCGAGATGAGGTCTGCGTTCCAGCAGTGGGAGCATTATTGGCTGCTGATTATGCTAATTGATACAACCTTTGATTAGTAATGCAACAATAGTACCTACAGCAGACTAGGTCATAATAAATATAACGTCACGCCTGTATCCCTGAAAAGGGCCGGCAGAGAGATAAAAAAGTGTACACTAAAAAACAAATTCACCCCTTACATACGCAAATATCACTTTGAGACGCGAAAAAAAGCCCTTTTAACTTCCAGTTCAGTCCTGTTTCAACATTATTTTACCCTCTGTCAACCTACCCTCTTAACCTAATCTGGTCTAAGTGAAACAGAACTAACCTTTGATAAACATACACACTGAGGCCTGAGTTCACCAACATTCAAACCATCGGTTAGGTATTTAAACAGTTGATTTATGTCAAATTTCCTTAGGACATTTGACATAAATCAACTGTTTAAATCTAACCGATGGTTTGAATGTTGGTGAACTCAAGCCTAAGTTACGTTTGAATATGAGGTGAGTACGGACTCTAACTCAAACTCAAAGCATTTATTTCAATTAAACCATTTACAGGCACTTTTGAATTGTCAAGAAGTCGGTCAGTCAGAAAATATGAAGCTAGTTGCCCATTCCAAAGCGTAGGTACCTATGGAGAAGAACAAGATAAAGCATGCCTATGGACAAGATAAAGCATTTAATTTGAGTATAGATAAGATAAAGAAACGAGACGAGACGCCACTAGATGCCGAAGCGAGACGAACACCGTGTACCGGCAAGCATAGTGCATGACGCCTCCCAGTTAGGTGGACCGACGACCTTCAAAAGGAGGCTGGAACGGACTGCATGCCGACGGCGGAGGATAGGGTGTTGTGGCGCTGCCACTGCGATAGTCTGAGTTGATGGAAGATAAATAGTGCTTAGCGGTTAAAGTCACAATGATGAAAAAAAAAAATCCACAATGATCGATTTTCGAATGATTCACGAATATTCACGATTGATCGTAAATCATTTTGATTAAATGAGACAAGAAGATGATGAAGACAACCAAAATATCATTCGAGGATTTTTTTTTGGGGATTTCTTTTTTCGTTTTTTTTTTTTTCATTCCCATAGCTTGCTAGAATGATTGATTTTCCAGGATGGGTGTTAATGTGTGTGTGAAATTTAATTGTAAACACATTTCGATGTTGATAATAATAAACAATATGGACAAAAATAGTTATTGTTAATATAATAAATGGATGCTATTCACATTTAGATACATTCCATTTGATTAATGGCAATTGGCAGACGAGCTTAGCGATATAAGTAATAGAAGGAGCTCTATTACATGGGACACCTCTGCTTAACCTTTCGGGAATGCAGTCGTATTGTTATGTTATGTGTTCATATATATGTCGCAGCCAACTGGTTAAATTAGCCGTTTAGTTAACTGCCTGGCCTTTAGAAGTAGTGCTGGCCTCGCTTTGCTCTCTCGGCTCGCACGCGGTTGACCACAGTTCTAACCTAACCTGACCAAGCCCATTTGGTCGGGGTGCCCTGGCTTAGTTACTGCGACCAATTCGGCTCGCGCGTGATTGGTTACAGACTTCCAACCTAAACTGTAATTGAATATCATTCAGGCCGTTAGTTGAACGGCCGCCGTTTAGTTAAAAGCCTAGGCGGTTAACTGAACGGCTAATTTAACCAGTTGGCTGCGACATATATATAAGGTCAGAGTATCTACTGATGCGCGTCCATCTTTTAAACCTACGTACCCATGCAATCATACTACAGTGCGTGCGCTCTATAGAATATTAACCTCCTAAGCTCTGCATCCTAGGCCGAACTAGGTCATTGTGCCATCCGCCTAATATAATTCCTTAGTCACCGAGGACACTTAGGGGAAGAGATTGGGTGGCTTATTCTTAGCTCTAGACTTTTGGTTCTCGGGCGAGCATAAGCCATGCAATTTCTTCCTGTAAGTGGTTCATCTGAAATTGTCTGATCAAGATGGATGCAACAGGGAAGAGCCTAATAAAATCTATCATGCGACTGAGTGACGTCAAGCCCGACAATCAAGATAAAATTTTAATGACGTAAAACCATTGAAATTAACTCTTATTTCATTGTAATAAAGCAAACAAGTGTTATATTGTACTGACTTGCTAATGAATTGTATCGTAAATGTCCTACCTTAAAAACTAAAGTATACTCACTCGAAAAATACTCAAGCTATAATCACGGAACAAACACATCGTGAAATCTAAAGAACAAAATTAACTCGTGAAGTAATTTTAGTTTTACAAAAATAACACAGGGTCACCAGGAAATGCTGAGCCATTCCAAATCTACAGCCATATCATTGAAGCGCTTCTCGAGACGAAACTTACAACATACACATAAAACATGGCCGCGTTCACTCTGTCACGACAGCTCGCCGCAACACCACATTTGCATTTTATTAAAATCACAATTTTATTTTCAACGTCAGCTTTCAAAATCCACACTTTTGCGGAGGATTTTGGATGTCTCTCTTAATTAATTCCCCGCCTGTTTTGGATTTTAATCATGCAGTCTTTTGATTAGGTCTGGCAATAAAGACGAGGAATCTGATTAGATGTACCAGGGCGCCATAAAACAGTGGCATTGTGAAAGACCGTGCGGTTTAATTTGTACGGATTATTGTGGATCGGATTGGATGTTGCAGTAAGCTCATTTTTAATATGTTCTTTGTTTAAAAGAGGCAGAAATAAATCGTCTTTCTGCTTATGTGATGCTAGTACCTTCATAAGTTTTGAGGCCTAGTTTTTCCGTAATATAAACTGACTTTGTTATGGTATAGGGTTGAAATGGTGGCCTATAAATTGCGATAAGGTTTACCCCTAATAATAAATCGACCTTTACCATCATCGGAGAATAGCTAATAAAGTAAGTTGGTGCACTACCTTTCCTAAAGCCTTACTTTTTGGTGACTTTGGTCACTCATGATAAACAAAAATATAGGCAGAGAATTAAATAGTTAACGAAAGAGAAACAATAATATTTGAAATCGTCAAAACGCAGTGACAAGACGTCGCAATTCAAAGCTGATTCATTCTCCATAAAAAGAAACATAAGTATTCCAGACATTTAAGACATCGTAGCACAAATTGTAGCAAATTTTATAAACTTTAAAAATGTATAGCAACTTTTTATAGCATACGAGTATAAGACAAAAACTTGGTTTTACATTACTAGTACCTATTCTAACAATATCCCAAAAAATCAGTACAGTGCAACTTTTGCGACCTAACGCGATTTTTATGTGATGGCGACTGGCGTAACATTATCTGCAGTCAAACTATTATTTATTACCAACGGATATTATACTTATATACCAACAAATACGAGTCAGCAAATAAGTCAATACATTTTATTCAAAACCCACATAAAACTTTCACCTCACAAACAAACACGAACGCAAACAACCACACATCAAATAACACCGAAAAATGTTGTCAACATAAAAATTCAAAAGTATAAAAATCCGTCACGAATTTTACGATTCGCTACGAGAAATTTTTAATGTCAAAACAGGGACCATTAGTGAGTAAAGTTCTTTGAAAGGGGGACGTAGTTCCATAGCCAAAACAAACCATGCATCACTGCCAAAATTCTCGTGACGGCGGGCCGCATTAGCAGGGACTATCTTTGTGTTACATTTTGTAGGCACTTGCAGACTTGGTAACGAAATTTCTAAAGTTGAAAATAAACTGGAGTGTATTAATATGTGTCGAGAATTTGTCGTTTTGTGTTGGCAACCTGGCTGTGTTTTAATGGATTTTGTAGTAGTTTCTTGTACAGAGATTCAGAAAGAATACAAAATTTTCACACATATTTCAAACACTGAGCAGTTATGCTATAATCATATTCAATGGTAGAGTAATAAATAAGCACAAGTTTTATCCTTGGTAAGGTTTATCGTGCCCCGCCTCTGTCACGTGGTCTAGTGGTCGCAAGCGCCACTAGTGAGCACGAGATCTTGGGGTCAATTCCCAGCTGTTGACAAAGATCATGATTGGTATACCTACATTTTTTTTTAATTCTTTATTTATTTACAGGGTTTTTTCTATAAAGAATATTTATTGTATTCAATAATCGGAGTGACAACTCCGATTATTGAATACAATAAATATAACGAACTAACCTACCCGCAACCTTGTACCCATTATAATATGATAAAGTGTTCTGGCCTCATCTGACAATGGTGAGGCCAGGACGTTATTATAGTAGCCTACATTAAAATTATTGACAAAAGCTTCGTGTTTGGACTCCAATACGACTACATTCCGTCAACATGTGACGCACATCTTCTATGGCTCCACAGACAGCGCAATTGGGTGAATCAACCATAAACCAAAACTATTGAGAGATTGGAATTAAGTTACTTTACAACTTTTTCATTTGAGACTTGAAGACTTGGTTACTTCATCTAGTTTTAAAACATATTTTTGTTTTTGATGTGTGTATGTGTTTTTATGATCTATTTATAAGAAATAAATCATTTAGCATTCTAGCAAACGGGTAACGCAACTCCTTGTTTCTACGATAAAAACTCAGCATCTTTCCTTTTTCTAAACATTCCAACGCACCTACCAACCACGTTTAGATCATCAGTAAATTGAAAGAAAATAATGATAAAAAATGTGACCGCATCTTTCAAATAATGATAAAAAATGTGACGGCGTCCCAAGCAATTTGTATTTGAAATATTGTCCTGACCCATTTTAATGTTCCTTACTTTCTATATAAAAGCTGTTTTTTTTTTTACTTTTTCCTTAAAACACAATATTTAGAAAATATAAAGAAATTGTAGAGAATGGAGGAAAAAAATAAGTCTCGTAATTAGACAAGCGCCTTTGATAGTTTTACTGAGGATTTTTTGTAGATTTTAACAATATAATACTTAAAATTAGTATGAACTGTGTTAGACAGTTTTTTTTAAGTTTAATTAATTTCAGCTAATAGGTGAAAATTACGTGGAACTAGAATCTGAACACATCATCTCTGAAACCCGCAAGCCAATTGTAGAATCAGTTAGGTAACCTGGTAAACATTACGTAAGTACTTCGAGTCTATCGTCTTCTTCGTCGTGTGGATGGCATCTCTCTTATATACATTTTGATTGCCCAAAACTTCGCTACATCTACAGCGTCCACGGTAGGAGCGCAAAGGTCACTATGGCTGCATTTTTTGAGGCACAGAAGACAGGATAGGATATAGAGCATAACTTACGACACAGCTCCACTCCACAGCCTGCTGCCGTTCCGTCGACGAAGCCCTGCATTAGGAGGTTATGGTTACATCATCCCTTGGGTTCGGGAGCGGTTCAGTCTTCCAAGTGGATCTCAGGAGGTTAGACCATGCAAGAAGAAGCTCGCTTGGTGCTAGGTACTGAGTGGATGAAGGGAGAACATTCTGCCACAGTTTGCAACGGGCGTCAAACGGCCGGGTTCCGTGTTACAGACGCTGTTGATAAAAAGTGTGCCAGCTTTTTAGTCTTTGCGCCAAAAAGTGGGTATCTATGACGATTTTATTAGACGGCACAAAAAAACATAAGTATGTAAAGGACGGAGGATTCCAGCTTTGAACACAACAACCCAATAAATGGTGTCACAATAAAAAGCAACGTAGTAATAAGATCAGATTGATCGCAATGTTCCTATCTTATTGAGATAGAAGAACAATGTTGTATTATCTATTTCTACAACACAGTCTATATCGAGTAGTGTCACGCAGTGAGCGACATTGAACAACCTTACGCTGGGGTTAGATGACTCACGGTAAAGCTGCGTGTTCACTAGGCAAATTTTTTATTTTGTGATGCAGGTACCAGCGACATTAATTGTATTCCTCACTATCAAATTCTACTACAAAGCATCATTTCAGGAAATAGTTTCCTGTAAGAATTATAATACGCATAATGAAAAAGAAATCGAAATGGCTACTCGAAATCAAATTGCCAGATAATCATCAAAATTGCCTGGTAATGTTTCAATCTTTCAAATTGAATTTGTATAATTATCATTAATTGACCTTTTCTACCAGGCTTCCCACAAAGTGGACCGACGACCTTGTGAAGGCCGCAGGAACCCTTTGAATGCGAGAAGCACAGAACCGGTCGAAGTGGAGGTGCTTGGGGGAGGCCTATGTCCAGCAGTGGATGTCTTTCGGCGGAAATGATGATGATGATGATGATGAGCTTTTCCATAAGCAAGATTTGAAAGTATGCTAGTATTTTTAAAGTGCTTGTTTTTTTGGGAGTATGTTGATTGTGAGCCCACCACCAACTCGGATACTTCTTCTCCTTCGTAATACTCTCGTCAGGGCGGTCGTGGACCTCATGTACCTAGTTTCTTGTCTAGGGGCTGATGTCATTTGCCTCACGATTTCTCGCCACCTACTCCGATTTTTGGTATTCTTAGTGTACGCATACAAGGGATCGCCCACTGCGGCTTTAATTTGATCTGTCCATCTCATGGGTGAGCGTCCGCGTGGTCTAATTCCATCCACTCTACCCTGCACGAGAAGGCGCTCTATAGAGTCACCCTCCTCTCGCAAATGATTACAGAAGCACACTCACACACAAGCAGAGAGCTGGTTGAACTTGTCAACGGACTGCAGGCAGTCCAAGGAAGCCATGCCATCATTAGATGGCAAGCTATCCAGACGTTTACTGGCCTGGTGACGGGGACCATCACGGGACACTGCTCGCTAAACAAACACTTCCACACAATAGGCATAACGGACAGTTCCCTGTGCGGGGCTTGCATGGAGGCTGAGGAAACCGTTGCACATATTATGCTCTTTGAATGCTCAACGTCGTGGGCGTTCTCAACAGACCAGGAGACTTAATCAGCTTCTGGAGGGAGGTGGGCTGGTTGGAATAACCACCGACGGCCGCCATGGCCCACGCACAATGGGCCATTGAAGGACTAAATGAGGAAACCAAACCCATAACATAGAACATAGATAGAGTCACCGTCACGCCTCGAGATATGACCGAAGTATTTGAGGATGCGCGTTTGAGCAAGAACAGATAGACGCTTTTTGACATATAGTTCTTGATGTATAGAGGATACTTACAACAATTCAAACGGAAACAAACTGAACGCTCGTAGTCACTTCTCCGGTAACCAAAATTTGGGAGCATTACAATTGCGTCTAGAAAAAGACGTTTGCTTTCTCACAGCTAACCTCTCTGACTCATATCTATCCGCAGCCTTAGAGACTAAACAGATACGTTCGGTTACGACTGTTTTATTTCGCAATCAACCTCAAAATTTAACAGATGGAATGTGAAGTTCTGCTGCATAGTTCGTTGCACTGTTTCTGTCTTTTGTAATGTCGAGCACTCGCTAATAAAAATTTCATGGAATTTCATGTCGAAACCAGTTCTTGATTGTTATATTTATCGAGTGTCTGTCGTTGAGTTTCGTTCTAATGAAACAACTTCGTTAATGCACATTTTTTTTATCAAAAACATTTATTTTTAATTAGCTGTGCCCGCGACTTCATTCGCGCGAATGTCGGAAACAATTTGGATTTCAGGGGTTTTAATTTTTTTGAGCGGAACCCCAATTCTTTTTTTTTTCCTAAATAAAGTTATCATACGTTAGGTACTCATTATAACATTAGCTATCTGCCAGTGAAAGTCCCGTCAAAATCGGTCCAGCCGGTTCTGAGATTAGCCGGAACAGACAGACAGACAAACATTTTGAAAACCTGTTTATAAAAAGCTTTTATTTTGACAGTACACACATAACACTTCAAAATTGATTTGTGTAGATTTTATAGTCGTGGATTTCAATAGTCTTTAAGCAGAGAAGAAAAAAATACTGCCTCACGACTATGCCAAATATTCACAAAAAAGTGCCAGATAGTCGTAACTTGTCCCTGACGCTTGTTTTCAATTGGACCTTAGACACAATTGACCTACTCTAATTTCTTTTCTATGCCGTTATTGAATTTGCCAGAGATTCTATCCCTAATTATGGAATTAAAAGTTGTTGCTTTTCATTGCACAATTAGAGGGATAGTTGGCAGCCACAATGTTAATCCAGACTGCCTGAAGCAACCTTGACATCAAAATCTTATACTTATTCTGTCACCCAGCACCCTTAGCACATAATTGTAAGTCTAATTGTAAGCTATTATTATAACTATAACTACACTATTGCATTAGGTAAGCCTGTGATGATAGTTGTATGTGTTTTATAAAAAAAAAAAAATGCGTATCGCACTATCAATCTCAATCTGAATCATTTTGAAGGGGAACGTATTGCTAATTCATTGCTCAGAAAGAAAGAAAAAACTTTTATTTGCGGTGAACATGACGCAAAAAAAGAAAACAAACACAAAAAATTGTATAAAAAAGGTAGGGGGAAACATGCGTCAATGAATGCAGTTGTTGAACTGTCAAAATTAAAGCCATTGCTACTCTTAGTGTATTACGCTATTACCCCTCAGACTCCGTAACCTCCACCTCGGATCATTCATTCCCATATCGAACGACGTATAACATTGCGTAGGTATAAACAGTCCCTAACCAAAACGTCTCGATACATTTACGTACCCATTTTAACGGTAGCAATAATGTATTGTCATTGTATGTGGCAGTGTGGCAAAAATGTGTAAGATAATGTACCGATACCTCGTGCCATAGAATAAGAAACTACAGAAGTGGCAGTCTAGTAGGGTCCGCACAACGAGGCACGAGCTTTGCCTTTGAGCGAGAGTACGCGGAAAAAAAGTGAAACAACAACAGAAATTGGGCATTAAACTGTAGGTTTCATCTTTGTCCTACTTAATCTCGACAATCTGTAACTCACACATAAGCTTTTATCACAATGCAGTACAAATCGGTTTGTGCTTATGCAGATGGACGCACACTCAAACGAAACTCAAATGTCCTGTTTCGCTGTGGGGGCTGTACCGTGTACATACCTTTGTGCGTGCACCGATACCGCTGAAATTATCATCTACCGTTTCTAACCAATCGCCGTCTGGTTTCAACCAGGCGCTCGCCCAAAGCAATATAGAGTTGTTAATTTGGACGATGATCAATGCAAGTGTAGAACACGTAACATGTGCCGCAGGCGACAATACAATCCTGGACGTACGAGTATTAGTCCGTGGTCACGAGCTACATGCTCAAGCGACACGCGTCTTGCGCCAGCGACTCTGCGGAGGAAACAAATGAAAGAAGTTGTTTAGACAAAAACAGGTGACGCGCGCGAGTGGAACTTGACACAAGTCGGTGCGACTTGTGTCAAGTTCCACTCGCTTGAGGCCGTAAACGCGCCCTTAAACTTTTTAAACGCCTCGACACTGGCTCTACTGCCTGAGCCCGAAATCCGTAGTATCGACTGAAGTTACGGGCGTTTCCCACTTCGTATGATTAGCTCGGGAAAAAAATAAGAATGAATGGCAAGAAGATTTTATAATTGTTTATACTCTTGATAGGTTTTTGACCGTCCGAAAAATTGAATTTGACGCTTGTTTTGACGACCCAACTACTTCCAGACGGCCCCATAACTTCGTTGACGGACTTAAAAGAAAACCCCCTGTACCTTGCGTTCGAATCGAGAGTGTCGCTTCTATCCATTCTTATTCTATACTCGAATCGAACGGGGGACGAATTTCGCAAGGTACCGAAGGGAACGTGCGAATAAATTCTGTGTTTTATGAATGATGAGAGTTGTGGCTCGATGTATAGAATAGAGGTTCGATTGGGTTTTTTGTTGTATTAGATTTTCAGTAGGGGACTTTGGTATTGATTTTTTAACAAAGTGTGTGTGTGTTTATTCGATTTTATTTTTGAGTAAAAGTTACAGATAGTAATTGTCGTATCTGTAGGTTTGTTTATAATTAAGAATTTGCTTTTTTTAGCATAATATACTCTTACTCTCAATAACAACTAATCTCTGATTTTTTATTTACTAGTCCAAAATGACAGCTTATTTATTATACTAAATAATGTTACGTCGAGCAAAAATAGTCGATCACAGCTGTCATTTTAGTGTAGCAAATTAAAAATCAGAGTTTAAGCATTTCACTTTCGGAGTAAAGCTACAGAATATACTCTCTGTCAAATCCCTTATCTATTTCAGTAAAAAAACAATGATCCAATGAGTTAAAAAAAACATTACCAAATAAAAAAAAAATACACAAAACGCATGCACTTCACTGCCACAGGCACATCAGGCACAAATACAAATAATCCAATTGTTTCAAACGACCAATCGGCCATACGAGACATGAAAAAAATGTAAATTCGTTAGAACTAGCAATCAGTCGGTCGCTAGTTTGTGGGCAACAGATTTGCATATTGCATTATGCATCGATGCATCGCAACGTCGTGGATTGATGCTCGCACTTCAATTCTGATGTTGAACAGGGATGTCGAATGACGGGTGTTTGTTCAGGCTTTGGTACTGTGAATAGGACTCGTTAGATTATTGGACTACTCCTGTGTCATACATAGGTTATACCCATAGTTAGAACGACCAAACATTAACTGAAAAATAATAAAAGAACTGCTCACAAACATTTATACAGAGTTATAAATATAACGCCTGTATTCTAGAACATCATTCTGTCAGATTTAAATCTAGATTCATGCCCGAACAGTGTTCACATGGGCCTTTAAATGCACTACCACCTAATCTCACACATAGCAACGTAAGCAACATATCACGCCATACAATACATAATCATACGTAATCACTGAACGCGTCTCCTCATCCAATTAGCCCGGGCTCCTAATCCTGACAGAGCGGCAACGTGCAGCGCCATCTAGCGACGCAATTACACATTATATTTACACACATATTTGTGCAGCTGCGTACGTTGATTCATTGTAAACAAGCTGCAATTTGCATATCGCTCGGTGTGACGCTGTCTTTAAGAGCGGATATTATTTTAGTTTAATTAGTAGTTTCGTGAAGGATGTGGATTTTGGAAAAGTTGTTGTGGTTTACTTTAGGATGCTAGAACTAGATTAACTTACAGGCTGGTGCAGCGGTGGGCTCACCAGGATGCATGGCGTGGCATCGCATGGCAAAGGATTTTCGTAAACGGAAATTATTTTGAATCTTATTTTTATACCCTTAGAACTCACTTTTCGTTGATGTCACCACAAGGGGACTTGAGCGTACTGCGGTATGCCCCGAGAAGGTTAAGCACGTCACGGCCTTTCTTTGCCATAAAATGCCGTGACGTGCTGCTAAGTCTATCTGCATCTTGTTGAGTTTCCCATTATCTCACCCACAGAACACGGTATCGCCGCGCCATCAGCGTCTAGAGACGGGAGTACCAATAAAGTGCGTTGAGCGCACAACGGCTTATTCCGTATATCCACCCTAAAACAGCCACCCTAAGGTGGATACTCGGAAACGCATGTCCGAGAATCCACCCTTTTTTTTAAGGATGGGAAATTATCAAATGACCCCTTCCGCTCTGGATGCAGTGGAAGGAAGTGTCAGACTCTTACTGACTAATACCCATCCGTGTTCCTTTCTTAGCCCTTTATGTACCGGGGTAGCGGTAACCCTTTCGGACAATCCCGCTGCCCCGGCAGGCTTCGGCCCTCACGAGCCCCTTCATTGATGCTGACATCTCTTTGAGGCGCGCGTGGAACACTTACGCGCCGTCCGGCACGGGCCTGGTCCTGATCGGACGACGAGCTACCCATTACTCTCCGTCCGCAGGCCCGGAGAATCCATTAGGGTGGATTTTTGGGGAGGATAAACGGAATAACCCCGCACAACTTCTGTCACGAGCAGCCATTCAAAAACGTCAGTTTCTTAACATCAATTCAGTCGTAGTGAGGGTAAAGTGTGACGCACTTGGTTTGTATGGGAAGTGTTGACAAAGCGGCCTCTATCAGCGGCTAAAGGCATCTCCGTACTCTCATGCGATGGTAAGCGATGATACTCTTGACGATGGTGTACTCTATTCACTTTAGACCTGCATATCCATTCACAACCATCTGACAAGCTATTGTATCGAAAATGACACATTTCGATAACATAATTTGCCTTGGCCCCGACAGCAAACAGCTGTCGGGAGAATAGCGGTCGTCTATTTGATTTAAACCGACAAAACTTTCAGGTTTTGGATATGTGGACAGCGTTTAAAGGACTCCTACGATAACATTGATTGATGTTCGATACGGTACGGAACCGTATTGAGTGGTTGTGAATAGCTTTGCTACAGACTTGAAGACAACCAGGGAAACTCAGACACTTACAGGAAGTGTAGGTGCGTATTCTTTATTTTATAAATATTACTCTTGCTGTCGTAAATCTTTCTGTTCATTGCATATCATCACGCCTGTATTGGCAGCGTCGTTGACAATTGCTATGTGAATGTGGGTTAGATTCACAGATATAATTCCTTGAATAACATCTCCATTTACCAAATTAGTAGTAATCATTATAATTATGTATTATACACACCCATATTTCACCAGTTAAGTATGTTTGAGTTATATGTTAAAGGCGACGAGCCTACATGACTAAACGCAAGTTTAATAATGCCTAAAAGTATATGATCGACTACAGTAAACAAAATCAGAAAAAGTATAATATTCTTCAGGATATATGCTAGTTAGATAGTGTGTTGAAAACATAATACAATTAATTTGATACGATAGAAAAAAATCATGAAGATACCTCAAAAAACTTTCTTTTCATAATAAAAACCATACTAATATACATACCGAGTTCTGATTTTTTGACAGATTATTTTACAAGCAACATACTAAAGCACTAGTGTTTTAATTTTTTAGTCCAAACAATAGATTTTTTGTAAATAGATAATTGCTTCATATTTTGCAATAAATTACCAGCGTTGCGTCATCGCGCTTCTCTTTCTTTTCTATGCAGTCCGACAGTGACCGCGCTTTAGGTCTTGTAGTCCCCTTAAAAGGGCACAAATCCAGTCTCTGGACTGTTAGCCCTCGTACCCACGGGCGATTTTCAACGCACTGGGTAGCGCCGGAAGTTGAAAATCCAATAGAGTATTTTTTGACGAGTTATGATGTATTTTGTTGGATTCTCAATACTCGTTTCAACACGGAGAGTTGAAAATAAAGAAAAAAAAAACGGCGGATAAAAAATCCTGGGTATTCTGAGGAATTCCTAATAGAAAACCCTTTAGACCCTTTGACCTATGCGAGAATTGAAAGCTGTTCTTCACTATCAACAGTCGCGTTTCCGACCACTAAACCAACAAAGTAAAATTACGTAAAAACTGTTTTCAACATAAGCAAACGATAAATTCAATGAATGATGAATTCTGGGCCGAGTTCATTTAAATTGCTATCGACACGCTATGAAGAAGAAGAAGCGATAAAACATACACTCGTTTTCGAATAACACATTTTTAATATGTTTCTCCTCAGCAGAACCAAATAATAAAACATACCATCATTTATATTCCATACAAACGTAAGTTAAGGCATTTAGGAAACCATTTACCAAAGCAACCTGAGCCTAAAAACAGCTTGTTTGTGGCAAATAACTCAATTAGTTCGGACTTGTACTGGTTTATTATTGCACAGGTTTACTTGGCAAATGTTTCGCTTTTTATTCGTTTTTTTAGGTAGTTGAATGCGACGGTAAAGCAGTTGTTTTTGCCTAGAAGTCTTTCTTATGCCGATACATTAGGCTGGGATTTAGGTGGGTTTAGAAGGTACCAATACAACGTTTGGTTTTTGCATTTTTGTCTCTGTCACAAACCCCCTTACTAACAAACGCTGATGAATAGTTACACACCAATTTCTCTCTTTCGGTCGTCAGTAATTTGACTTTCGAAACAAGAAAAAAGCGTTGTGTAACTATACAGACGCTATACAACGTTTATGAGTAAGGGCTAGTATATAGCCTGTTTCACTACCTTAACATTACGTACTAATACAACATATTTTGTCCCATTTTCAGTTACCCTGGTTTTTGAGCATGTGACATTTGTAGGGTAAGTACAAGAGATGTCCCAAGGAGGAGCATATGAACAAATCTGCCTAGCTGTTCCCGAGCCACGTTGAGCTAGTTTGGTCATTAAAGTTTCGACGTATCATCCTCTGCCTAGCCCTTTCCCAAGTACATTGGGGTCCGGCTTGACGGCATATAGCTGCATCTCATTAAACTCGTTCGTACTTAAACTCTAAATGGTAATACTCCAACGTATATTGCTAATCTAACTTCAAAATTATCTTACCAACCAGCGGTCCCAACTTTGATTAGTTCCAGCGATTACAAAGTTATCGTTAAAGGACCTTTGTACGAGTATGTAGGTACACAATCATTATGACACCCCCCTGTATGATAACTGAAACAATTGCACAAGTTTTAAACGAAGCAGTAATCGAAAACAATGTTCATCGATTTTATTTAGTTAGATGAAACTTACCAAGACCCCTCCGTGCCTTGATAAGCACGTTAAACCGTTGGTATCTGCTGTCATTCGTACCTTTGACATCCCTTACGGGTAGTCAGAACCCCGAAAGTCTGACAACCAGTCTTACCAAGTTTAGGTTAGATAGGCAGTCGCTCCATGTAAAAGACTGGTAGTCAGCTGCATCCGGTTAGACTGGAAGCCGACCCCAAGTTGGGAAAGGGCTAGGTGCTGATGCGACGAAACTTTAATGACCAAACTGGCTCATCGTGCCCTCACATGATCTTCAGCGGTATCTGTCATTAATTGAAATCATCATTTTTTTGTTATGGTGCCGTTCACCTCATCATCCGCAAAAATCAAAATCAAAGTCATTTATTCAAATTAAGCTGAGAATCAGCACTTTTCGAACGACAAAATTGCATAAGACAGTCCCTCCAAACGCCCGCCCTTCACCACTTCCTAGTTCTTTCGCTGGGAAGAAGAAGCGGCGCAACAAACTCCTTAGCAGCACAGCTATCTGTTCAGTTAAAAAAAAATACAGCTGCAGATAAACCTGTTGAGTTGTAGTACCTACACGCAAAACAGTTTCCCAAGGAACCTTCTAGCCCTAGCATGGATCCTTATAAAAAAATTGTAATAGTAGTATGACTAGGGTACACTATGCAACACCATTGCCAGTATATTACAATGTAAATATAAATAAATATGTAGATTAGGGGGTTATAGGAGAGCAGTGGTGGCCAGTTCAACCCAAGGAGGCACTTTACTTTGTGTAATTTATTTCATTAGCACTGCTCTCAAAACGGTGAAGGTAAATATGTGAGGAAACCGGCATGTCCACAGATATAGATACACCTAGATAACGCAAGAGCAACTACTTCGCGTGCCCAGCTTACGTACAAAAATCGTAAGCCGCCACTTTCGCGCTCAGTCCTGTAGTGCTATTCTGTAAAAATCTCACCGTGATAACTCAGGTGAAGTGAGCTTAAAGTGAGCTGTCATTAGTGTGAATCCCTATAGCATCAGATGGAATGACAGCTCACTTCACCTAACTTCTCACGGTGAGATTCTAACAGAATCGACCCGCTGTGTACTGCTGGCTGGGTGAGCGTGAGCGCTGGCGCTAGGCCCCGGGGGTGGGGCTAGACGAGTGCCGCACGCGGCGGCGGCGGCGTCTTTGAATAGATTTGATTTTCCCATCACTAAATAGTGCTCGTGACGTCATAGTAGTTAGTCAAAAAATGGCATGCTTGGTTTTCATACAGATCGTTATATTTGTGTTATCTAGGTCTATCTATATCTGTGGGCATGTCCTAGAAAAAACAAGAAATTCCAGGCGGATTACGTTTACGGCTCACTCCCTCTCACAGAGAGCAGGCCTGCATCGAAGCAGTGGGAACGTTAAAGGCTGATTATGCTATGCTTATGCTAAGGATGTAAAATTGTTTGTTTTTTTCTAAAAGGTAATGGAAGTGCTGAAACAATTATAAAAAATCTTTCACTGATAGAAATCACCACAATTGCAGAGTGCCGTAGGATATGTTTTATATAGGACTGTATCATCATCATCATCTGCATAGCCTTTTCCCAACTATGTTGGGGTCGGCTTCCAGTTTAACCGGATGCAGCTGAATACCAGTATTTTACATGGAGCGACTGCCTATCTGACCTCCACAACCCAGTTACTGGGTAATACGATACCCCTTGGTAAGACTGGTTGTCAGACTTTCGGGCTATATAGGACTGTATATGCTATAGGTACCTATATCCACTATACTTGTACAAGACCACGTGCTTTGCAACCTTCTTTCCCAAATACTCATCAGTCATCACCATCAGTCTACACATCACCTTATTCACTTGATAGGTATTTAGAAACACTACCTGATGAAGATGCACTGTTGGTTTTCTTGATACAAAAGATCGATTTTAATTATAATAGAACCATGCCGTTATTCGTGTATCATTCATTTTATCTCTCAGCTCCGGTGTCAACGTCATACAATGATTTAATAATTATGAAGAATTTACGAAATATTCACAGCATAATAGTTTAATATCGGATAAAATAAATGCAGTTTTAAAAGTAATCTTCTTATCTCATCATCGCACGGTGAAAGCCGCTTTCAACTATATCAGCTTAATCAATTAATTCAATCATTAGCAAACTCTCCCACCAATTTTTCACGACGTTGATCAAACAAATCAAACAATGATCGAGTATCGACTTTTGTTTACATAACATAACCTCACTTTCTTAAAAACAAAACATCACTCTAAACACAGCTACTTACCGTGTTACATCCAAAACAAACGCACGGGTACTAAAAGTAAAACAGCCGCGCGCTACATGTGTCCGTGACGTCACCGCCACGCGTGGCGCGTGCGTGGCGGCTGTGGAGTCACGCGGTACTGACAACGGGCTCGCGAACGCCCGCCCTCTATCGAACTTCAATCTCATGTCGAATGTGGAATATTCGGGTTTTCGTTGGGTTTTACTTTTTGTAATGTTTTTGAAAGGACTTTAGCGCAATGTCGATTGATATAGGCCTCGTTACTGTTTGTGTGGTTTCTCGCTGGGTTTACTTAGCGGAGAAGTCTGAAACTTGTTGAAATGGGATGAGTTGTTTAGCCTAATTCTTTTCTTACGAGTACCTGCTTTTGCATTTGATTAGAACATCGCCTGAAACACAGTCAATAATAAACGACAACCTACATTTACACATTTACATCATAGTATGCCGACCGGCGCCATTACGTGACACGACAGCGTCAATCGTCAATCGCACACATAGATCGGTACGGTGCTACACTTTCGATATGCGTGACGCGGAGTCCATCTTTTTTTATAAGTCTATGGCCTCTACCTTACCTTTAGAGGATTCCAGGCGTTATGCGAAATGCTGAAAAGCAATTTATTGAATAAATTTAGAGGACATGTAAAACTAACAGTGTTAAATTACTTTTGCCGCTAACTGTACTACTTCAGTTTTACCCGACCCTAAAAAGAGAGGGTAATAAGAGAACTGCTACAAATAAACCCTTTTTACCACACGAATTCGCTCTAAAAACTGTTTTTCAAACATATTACAACCACTATCAAAACTTACTCCATTACAAACTACCCACTAAAGGCTATAAAACCGTCCCACAAAGTGTCCACATGAAATTTTGAAGTACAATTATAATTCTGTCTCCTGGCAGACTATTATCTACTAACTAAAGTGCCTGGTCACGTGGTCTCGATAAATTACAATAAAAATTACCCGCAAAACGTGAAGATAGTCGGAACCGAAGTGGGGAGAAAATGTTTAAGTGTGGGTGAAAGCTGCGTGCAGGAGTTCCGTACTGATTTTAGTTTTTAATGTTATGGGTGTTTCTCCACTCTGTTACCATACCCCTTTTTTATTATTTTTAGCATATTCAGGATATAATGTTCTCACTGCTGGGACACAGGCCTTCTCCTCCCGGTGAGAGGGAGCGGGCCGTAAACCACAACGCGGGCCCAGTGCAGTTTGGTGAATGTCACATGTCATTCAATTTTTGGTTTTTCTTCACCATTGCGAGCAGTGGTGATGAAATAATTTACACAAAGTAAAGTGCCTATCTGGGTACTAACCCACGACCTACAACTCGTAATTCGCGGCTGTCCCCACTTGGCCACCACTGCTCTTCAACCAGTGTACTAAATTTCATCGAAATGCGTTCAGCCGCATCTACAGACGTGAAAGTGGTTTACATTAATAATTACATTAATAATATGTTATTATAATATTAGTATGAATGTTGCTGCTTATTGCCTTCTCTCTTTGAAAACAGTAAGTAGTTACCAGAGCCCTTGATGTATATTCAATGGGCACAAGAAAGACGTTTTACCTAATTATAGACTCATAAACAAAGATTTCCTTTTTTAAGACTCATACCCCAACAACAGATATCATTATCTCCAAGTACACTTCATCCTAACTGATCCGAAAGCTCTTTCTCTAAAGACTAAACAAAGACAAATTACTGAACGTTTAATAATCAAAACCAAACTGTGCCTACACAGAAAAAAATAATTAAATACTAGATATGTGAACTGTTAACTGCCTTATTTTCGATAGAATTAATACATCACGATACTAGTAATTAACTAACGTACAAATCCAAAATTCCTGAAAATTCGCTAAAGAAAATGAACAAAGAGGTTTTCTGCGAAATCAGATTGAATCCCATTCCCCTTTCTCTACGGAACCCGAAAAATTAACAGGTGAACGCGACTGTAATGAGGAAAGTTGGGAATACCGAAGGATTGCCAATTTAGATATTCAAATCGTGTTCGGTTCATTCTGCGGATATTTTGTGTACGCAAGGATGTTTTTCTAAATAGAGTGGATTGGGGATGCGAGGGGAAATTGTCGAAGAAACTCCGGTCTTTTTTTTCTTGTACACTGAAGTTTGTATGGAGTGAATTATCGGAGAGATTAATGGGATCCTTTCAGGTAGGTTTTCTGGGTTAGGTTGTTTTATTGCGATATTGAAAAGGGACGAAATTTATGTTTGTGGGTATGTAAAGAGTTGAGTAGGAGGTTCGTTTCTGTGGAGGTGTTATAGAACGATTGAATTATAATCATTATGTATGTTATTTACAAATTATTCGTTTAATTATGTTGAGTTTTATAGTAATGCCAATTCATACATCTCGCTTTGCATAACATAGGAATAGACAAAAGATCGTTCATTCGACAGCTATACAAACAAACACTATACCAGAGAGCCATACTGCGTGTTACCGTAAACCAGAAACAGTAGGAAATTTTCAAATTAATTTCAAAAATAAAAAATCGAAAAACAGCGAAGATGTGTCTTATTTGATTGCCAACATGAATACGGCGAGAAACTCAATTTAACTGGTACTGATGTCGCGAAGCGTCGTCAGTAGCAAACTGCGAAATTGCTGTAAACTCAAACATTTCGGGAGAGAGTTAGCTTGTCACAAAAACTTACACTCGCAACTTGAGTTTCGCGGCAATGGCTGAAAGCGCTCTTATTATGGCAGCATTAGATAATTTTTCGCTTTTCATCCAGCGAGATTGAGGTCAAGAGTAGAACCAATTTCAACCAAATTCATTACTTAATTAAAACAAAATTGTGAACTGGCTTCTAAAACCTCGAATTTAGTAAAATTACTTAACTTTAACAATCCTTTTCATTATTTATGAAAACTGAATTGTAACCAAAACACGTTCAGTTCCTTCAATAAAATGTTTGCACGTTTACACAAAATGTAGGCAAACCCTGTAACTCAATTTACACCTTTTGCTAAAGTCTTTGTACACATTTCTGCAAGTAAAAAGAGTACGTGCTGAAACATTTTCAAAAAAAAGTGTTATAACATTTATTTTAGTTGCAACGATAGTCTGAGAAAATTTTGTTTTAGCTGTTTTTAAAATGTTCTAAATAGCACATCGAGTCTATTAACTCAGCATATCGCTGTCCACTGCTGAACATTGGTCTCTCCCAGGCTGCACCACAACACCCTGTCCTCCGCCTTTTGCCAGTCTGTACCAGCCATCTTCTTAAGGGCATCGGTCCACCTAGGCGTCCCATACTACACTTGCCGATACGCGGTCTCCACTCCCTCCAAGACTCGTCTGCGCCACCAGCCATCATCGGTCCTTCGACAAATATAGCCAGCCCAATTCCACTTCAGCTTGCTTGCTCTGCAAGCGATGTCGGTAACTCGGGTTCTTTTCTGGATCGTTACTCAATAATGCGTAACTAATTACGGTACCTTTATCAAATAATGTAGATCATACTCTTGCCTATTACTTATTAGCTATTGTAAATTGAATGTCACAGTGTTCTACAAGACACTAATGAAAACATTTTTATTTGATTTCAGATCAGCCGACAATTTAAACCGTTCGCTTTGACCATATCGTGCGCTTACACAATCGACCCGCTTCATACAAATCTAATGCAACAAACTACTTGCCTTCCCGCTTACTATTATTTGAATGGCTCTGACGTTAATTTTTACCAGTACACAAGAGTCCACACTTTTGTACACAGTTTTATTTTGTCAGTGTATTTCACACGTTTTTGAAGAGGTCAGCAAAATGGAGCGGAATGAACGTTTTTGAAAGGTTTGTAAGGTCTAGGAATAAAGATTTCAGTTGAATTGTGGAACAGTAAAGAGTAGGTACGTTTGTCAATTATTTTGTAAACAAGACAGTGTAGAGTTTTAGTTTTAGATTTTTATTCAAACTAAGCTGAGAATCAGTACCTTTTTTACATCAAAATTACATAAGACAGGCCTCCAGAACGCCCGCCCTTCACCACTTCCTAGTGCTTTAGCTGGGAAAAAGACATCCACTTGAAAATGCAATTCTGTGAACCACAAGACTTCAGAGTAAGGCCACAAGAGGCTGCAAGGGGTATCGTATTACCCAGTCACTGGGTTGTGGAGGTCATATAGGCAGTCGCTCCATGTAAAATACTGGTACTCAGGTGTATCCGGTTAGACTGGAAGCCGACCCCAACCTAGTTACGAAAAGGAAATAAATGGATTATTATTATTATTATTAAAAGGCTAGATGATGACGAGACTGCAGAATAAGCAATATTATTTATGGAAAGCAGGCCCAACGCAACCTGATTCCAGTCCATCCAATGATCAGAGAGTAAGTGCCAAATGTGCCAAAAAGCCGTATATAAAGCCATGACTTAATTCCAGGCCAACACAAAAATAAACTACAAATAAGTTTATCCATAAAAATGTAGTAACGTTAGCAACAGACACCAGCGGTAAGACATGATATACTGTCGGAAACACTCTTTGGCAAGGCCTATCGCCATTATGCATGTTGCTGGCAATCTTGGCAAAATTGTGTCATTATGCCAAATACCCTGTACTCTGAGAATTTTAAGTTGGGAATATTTTTAGTTGGCAACTGCCGAGATATTGTTTTTAATTTTGTAACATATGGCGTGCAGTTCCTGGGGGAAAATTGGCAGAGATACCTTTCCTGTAGATGTTTTTGGATTTAGCTGTAGCATCAGTTATTCACGGTGAGAGAAACAAAGACAAATTTACCGATATACAATACAGATACTGAGTTTTGGAGGTCAGATGGGCAGTCGCTCCATGTAAAATACTGGTATTCAGCTGCATCCGGTTAGACTGGATGCTGACCCCGACATAGTTGGGGAAAGATTTGTTTTTTGTACCGACATATAATAGATCTAATCAAATTGTCAATTTCAAATTAATGTGTGTTGTCTTTGGTCCCTGGCCCTGACATCAAGCAATGGACAAAATTGTCAACATTTTTTAAGCTTGCGTGTATATTTGTCTTTTTTTTTATTTGTAATGTGCGTTTTGTTTGTGCAGAATAAACAATTTGTCTTTCTTTCTATCTATTTTATTCATTATCATCATCATCATCATCATTTTAGCCGAAGGACGACGGCTGCTGGTCATAGGCCTCCCCCAAGCACCTTCACTTCGACCGGTTCTGTGCTTCTAGCATCCAACGGGTTCCTGCGGCCTTCACAAGGTCGTCGGTCCACCTTGTGGGCCTTCCAACGCTATGTCTACGATCTATTTTATTATTTTAAGGTTTTTCGACTAGCCTTTTGTACGTTATCTTTTTATTTAAGAAGAGTTAACTTATTAACCGACTTCCAAAAAGGAGGAGGTTATATGTTCGACTATATGTACGTTTTTTTTGTATGTTCACCGGTTTCTCCGTCAATTGTGGATCGATTTTGAAAATATTTTTTTGTTTGAAAGGGTATATTTCAAGGTGGTCAAATTGTCAGCAAGTTGGAATCTGATGAGAGGATCCCATGAAAATCGACGGAAACCCTAAAATTTTATTGGCAAACCTATAGCGATTTGGATATTTTTTAGAGTAACTTGAGCATTTCCTCTCGGAAATCATCATTTGGTAAAGTGGAGCTGATGATGAAGACCACAGAAGGCCATCGGAACTACTCAATGATAAAATATTTCACGGGTTGCGATTCGATTACTTTAATATGGTTGCTAAGCAATTTATGTTCGTCACAATGCGTATGGTAAGTGGTTATTCAACAATTAACGTCCCAGCACCGGGAAAAGCAATATTTTGTCAAAGTCAAATTTGATGAGCAGTTGACGCTGGCTATTGTGACTTAGATAAATTACAAACTCCCTCACTAAAAAGTGAAAAATAAAAACTTTTTACAAATAACTTTTTGAAATAAGTTTTTTTTTTTTTTACTGTTAATGCTTTGACGTCTTCCTGTTTGCAGGGAATGAGTGCTGGTCACTGACCTGTATTATACAAGTTGTTTAATAGAGGTCAGTGGTGCTGGTGTAATTAAGGTTTTCAACCAACGCGTTGATAATCTTGAAGCTCCTTACTGCTGAATTGTTTCATAAGTACCCAATGCAAATTTATGCAATGTAGATTTATGTGAAACAAAATTTTGTGAAATTCCTAAGATTGTTTAATAACCAATACAAAAAAATCTTGAATATAAAGGAAAATGAGCCTTCTGGCACCTACTTTTAAAATACATGCTTACTCAATCAACCAATTTCTACACCTTCCTAAACGCCTAAATTAAAGAATCCACCAATAAATAAAAACAAACCTTCACAATTCATTGCTTTACTTAACTTTAACAACATAATACGAAGTATTAAAACAATGATGATTAAGATGTCTTCATTAAAGGTTATTTTTTGCGGTTCATTAAGTTTTAACGAAGCCGTAGTGAAACATGACTCCTATTAAAAATGTGCGCTTCTTCGTACTCACTTTATTATCAAGTTGGAGTGATTAGAATATCATTTTGGAGTATTTTTTCTTTGGAATTATGTACTAAGTGATTTTTATATGCCGAAATTGTGCTATTTCGAAAAGGTTTTTGTTAAACCTCTAAGATAATATAAAATATTGGTTGGCTATAAGGAATTATCTTCAGACATTAATTGTCAGCCCATGTTTCTATTTTTCTTTTATATTAGACATGGAGGAGAAAACTCACGAAGGTGAGCTATAGAAAAGCCTGGGGAGTCCAATGCTAAAGAACAAAGCAATCTGGAGGTTTCTGAAGTCTAAACCTTTAATTTAAATAAATTGTTAAATAAGTTTTAAGATTGCTTGGCTATTTGAAATTGAGATTTATAACTAAATACAACCTTACATAATATAAGCTTACATATAAAATAATAATATGAAAAAAAAAACCGGTCAAGTACGTGTCGGACCACGCACAATGAAGGGTTCCGTAGTTGGAATGAATTTATCCCAAGAACAAACTTAACATTGTAGTTGAAAAACATGTTCTCCCATACATTCCAACTGAAAATGTAAGTTTGTACGCAAAATATTGAGAGATTTACCATGTTGTTTCAAGATCATAGACTTCTTATTAATTTTCCTGTAATCTATAGGTATAGAACTATTTTCTGTATTTTTTTCTAAATTTTAGGCTTCGTAGTTTCGGAGATAAGGGGGGGAATGGTAAATTTCCGTCTATTGTCTTAAATAACTTTAATACAATTTACTTTAAAATTATGAAAAAAATATATTTGAGATCCTCACGGTAAGCCCTTTCATTGATATGTCACACAGTACAGATTGCGATATTTTTTTTAATTGTCTATTTACCCCTTAAAAATTACTCCCATATTCAAAACTCATTTATTTACGTTACACGTCTGTGTTTGGGTCACAGAGATTCATATGTGTACCAAATTTCAACTTAATCGGTCCATAAGATTCGGAGCAAATTGGCTGTGACAGACGGACAGACAGACAGACACACGAGTGATCCTATAAGGGTTCCGTTTTTTCCTTTTGAGGTACGAAACCCTAAAAAGAAGCAAATGAATCATAGGGCATCAAAAAATTCGTCCGCATTTAAATATTATCTTTACAAGATATACAAAATATATACAAAATAAATATATTTACTTTGTAGATAAGAAAAAAAAATCTAACCTTCCCTAACCTAACAACCTTTTCGTCTACAATTGGACGAATACATAAGGAAAGGAATAAAGGTGGGCAGCTAGGCGGCAACAATTTTCTCGAAATTCTTTCACACGCGGTTAGTAAAGCAAAAATCAAGTTTTAAAAAGCCACACTTTATAATGCAACCATATTGAAGTGCCCTAAATCACAGTTACCGTAAAGTGGCTCAGTTATAACATAATCGCATCAGAGACGAGACTATAAACAACAATACCTTACCCGCCGAGTGTAAATTTTCATTTGTTGCCCGTGCCCGCACAGCGCAACACTATATCATAATTCTACCATCCTACCATTCTACCATTGAACTCTAAAATATTTCCAAAGCTCACGTGAATTACCGGGTTCTGTAAAAGTGCCGTATTTCATGGCGTAACGTTATTTATTGATAAAGTTTTCGATGCAATATGTATGAGGCTTTTGTTTTTAGGCTGTGATGGCCGGTGATGGCTTGAAGTGTATTAAAGCATGTTTGTGTATAGATAGATTATTACAGCAGGAAAATTTTGCTACAAAAATATAAGTGCTACAACGAACGGTCAAAATGAAAAATACACAAGCTTGCCATGTCTTCTCATGTGACCTACATTGATGATCACTGTTTGTGTGTTTTGCCCTGACGTTTTTAGGCATTATATTCAAAAATGATTCTACAATCCGTTCACACTCAAACTCAAAGCATTTATTTCAATTAAACCATTTACAGACACTTTTGAATTGTCAAGAAGTCGGTCAGTCAGAAAATATGAAGCTAGTTGCCCATTCCAAAGCATAGGTACCTATTGAGAAGACCGGGCAAGAAACTCCATGGACACTCTTTTAAATTATATTTTTACAAAAATATTAGTTACATCATGAATGTTGAATTTATAATTATATGTGAGAACAATGTAAGAAAAAGAAGTACCTACGCGCTAAAAGCGTCCAGAGTACAGCAACTAGTAACAAAACAACAATCCAAGAATAATTAAAAATAAGCCGAGGCGGCTAAGTGATGACACGAAAGAGTACTTCTGATGACCAGCCCCACCTGACGGCGTCCGTTCACGAATATGACGCATATATCAGCACCATTCAGCTCAACCATTTTAAATAGTAATTTTACCACTGACAGTAGCAACCCAACAGCAACCTTATAGTAACGCGGATAAAGATCACAATGATTTTGACCGACTTTTCAGTGCCAGCAACCCAACAGCAACCTTATATGAATGAGAATAACGATCACTTTGATTTTGACAGTGATGCAAAATCAGAGGTAAAATAACTGTGAAAGGACTGTAGTATTTGTTTATCGGTATTTACAAGCTCTTCTAAATTCAAAAACAAATCTTTCTATTCAACCAGTATCAGCTTCAACCACAAGACATAAATTCATCCGATCTCCTTGACACACAAGGACCCATACATTTTTATCAGCCAGCATTACCGCGGCTATACATTTCACAGTAAGTAACCGATTAAAACCTTTTTTATCATCTGGTCATAAAAACACAATCATACGATGTCACTTTCTGGGCTCTCAAGCTAAACCAATAGTATTTATCGACAGCACAACACGTACTCGTAAAATACTTTAGACTAAGAAGCTCATTTAGGTATTATTATTATTTAAAAGAGTTACAAACATTCATACATAAACTGACGCCTTTTTCCCATAGAGCTGGGCAGAAGCTGTCCTTTTACTTCGTTTACGCACACCGCGCCGGTTGCGAGTACTACGCGCCTGACCTGTCTGAGGCAAAAACTATATTTATTTATCCTTTTTTTTTTATATGTCCTTCTAGAGCGTCCCTCCCGGCATTGCCACTAAGATCTGTCTTGTTAATATATTTTGTTAGTCGCCTTTCATTTATCGTTACAACATGACGAAACCTTAAAAATCTATACCATAATTAATGTGGCAACAAGCTCGCAGAGACAAAGATGAACTGTTTATTTTGCTTTCACTAGAACACTTTTGAAACCACAAAACAGAAATGCTTCTTAGCAGTAATCTTCAGTATGATGGTAAGTAGTTCTCCGGGTGAGAACAATCACAAACAGCTACTAATTAAAAATAGCGTATTCAAATATATTTCATATTAGTATTATTATTTCATTTTATTTCAGAATAAAATTTACATTCCATACATTGTTAGGAAATAATACTTATAACTATGTTAGTAAAATTATTAATTATTTATTCATTATTATTATATCAAAGTTGCACTTTTTAATGTTATAGAGGACACCTTCAGAACCGTGGACGTATTCCAGTGCCTCACAAACGGGCAATCAACCCTTCCCAATAAATTCAGAAGGCAGTTGGTGCTAACTCACACGCGGCGCTTCAGGGAGGCCTCTTTTACGTATTATTGCGCTAAAGCAGTCCATTCTGGCCTTGGCAAACATACCTGATGCACTACAAAAGCGAGGCAACCCCAACAGCATCCTAAAACCATTAATGTATAGGACACGTAGGACATTGAAAGATCTACGCGTATAACGGGCCCACAGGCTGCAGGTATAGAATGTGTGACAGTATGCCTTAAAAAGAGCAATCTTAAGAGCGTTTACGACATACGGCATTTAATACAAACTTTCAAGCGTAGTAAAACCTGCCCAAGCCTTATTCTTCCAACCCATAAGAGTTGATGACTAGGTAACCTGAAGTATTGACCAGTTACACTAACCATATTTCCTTCCTATCGTCAATCGTAAAACTGACCCTAGCACTAACATAACTTATAAGGGACTTGGATACTTCATGATCGGTCAAATAAAAACAAATTGCCTACATAAACGCTGAGGTCAACATTACCTGGGTAGGTAAAATATTACGATCCGTATCAAACTAGGCGACCAAGCGACGGAAAAACTGCTCAAGACATTACGATTTGTAATATTTATTATGCATGACAATGTCCCAATAATTGAAAATTTGCTATAGTGAATGAATTTTGTAGAGAAAAATAGCTTTTTTTTTGCATTGTATGCTTACCTAATTAGCCTATAATGTTCCCACTGCTGGGAAGCAAGCTTCCTCTCTTAGGCTGTTATCTACCACGCGGACCCAGTGCGGTTTGGTAGATGTATGGCCAAACGTGAAATCATATTATAAAAAAATCCTCCTAGGCGTTATTGATTTGCTGACTTTATATTTTTTCACCACAGTACGAGTTATTATCCAGTGCCTCAAGAAACGATAAAGAAGCTGACTTATATTATCCTGTTTACTGCCAACATTTTCATGATGGTATCAACTTCTATAACCTTTTATTTCAGGTATAATTTTTACTGCGCACTTCCCTTTCGTAATTCAGGACTGTGAATTGACCTTACTTCGCTTTGAATTACTTCAACCGGAACATGTCTTTGACATAAATTTGGTAATTCGCAAAACTGTATACGGGAGAACAAACAATTTTATTAGCTTAGATAGCACAAAATATGCAACAGGCAGGGTTGAGAGAAGGTTCACTTTGTTCGGAGACTGGCTATAGTCATCATCCATACTAATATTATAAATTCGAAAGTAACTCTGTCTGTCTGTCAGTCTGTATGTTACCTTTTCACGCCTAAACCACTGAACGGATTTCGATTAAATTTGGTTGAGAGATAGATTGCATCCCGGGGAAGGACACAGTATAGTTTTTATCGACTTACCTCGCGGGCGAAAGCTAGTGTCGAATAATTTTTCGGCCAAACTTATAAGAGTCATGACGATGTCAAGGTGCCGATTTCTGATTTTAATGAACAAGCTCAAACTTCACTACACACCTACAAATATATAAAGAAGTTGTGAAGATAATAACTGTGAGCTTAGTGTTCGATGGAGTCTTTTTATTTATACTCTCTTGTCTTGAAAAATGCGCTGTTTCTTAAGCTTTCACACCTATTGCAGCTTATATGCATAAACTAAACGCTAATTATAATGCTTAAAGCAAAAGCGCCAGGGTAGCCCGCGAAATTCATTTTTTTTAAGTTTTTTTCAATTTGCTGGTTAGTATTAAGTTTTACGTTGATTAAAATACGATTCGCGACCGTAACAAATATGTATTTAAACATTATAATTATTAAAGTCTTCAACAAGACCAAGTAGGTAATCCTACTGAATGACTATTACATGAAATCTTGACATTTTAGGATTATACTAACTTAAAATGTTGTATTACTGATTCTAATGATTATAATTCTGTAAATACATTACTCGATTCATACTTTAATCAACGCACAACTTAATACTGACCAGCAAATTGAATAAAAGTAAAAAAAAATTGAATTTTGCGAGTTACCTTAGCGCTTCCCCTTAAACGCTCTGAGGGCAGTGTCGAAAAACCAATTGTACTGCAGTGCTTCCGCAATGTTTGCGAATGCTTCCATAAATGATTTCTTCGCCGTCATTAGGAAAAGAACTACATCAATGATGAGCAGGGTCCATGGTAGCACCAACATTGTCCTCAGAACGTTATCGTGCATAATTAATGGTTCATTTACTGTTTACTGAAATAGGAAATAGTAATTATTGTGTAAATTGTTTTGTTAACTAACAAATTACCAACACCTTTTTATTTTTTTCTTTTAGTTAATTTTTTTGTGGGTATTAAAAACCCTACTAACGCTTTCTTTGTACTAATTTTAAGGACTTTATGCCTGAAATAAAAATAAATTAAATTAAATGACTATAAGTTTTTTTAAGTTTCTAAACCGACGGCATTATCAGCCTTTTGGATATTTCCGCATTATGTAAAGCAAACCTTTTGTTACCTATTATTTACCATGAGTAACATGTAAGTTAGGCGTTGTAAAATGAGGGGCCGTTGTCGGCTCGCAAGTAGCTTTTTACAGCCAATAACAACGCTAATAACTTTGTCAGTAAAATGGTTTTACGTTATACGAACGATCCTACGTACGGATGAATTTGATGGGATTTTTTCAGTAGGTAGGTACTCTTTCTATTTATTTGTTTATATACTTTGTTAATAAGGTTGATCGTTAAATATATTGCTTTTGATGTTTCCTTAATTTACTTCTATTTGTTCGTGTCGTTTGGTTTGTGAGGAATTAACAAAGATATACTCGTAAATACAATGATAATAAATGCAACACTGGCAACACTAATGCATAGGAGTATTTTGAAACTAGAGGGGCTTGTGGCATTAACAGCTGCACGGTTCGATCGATAAGGTTATGCTATGTTTCCATGGTTAGTGCGTGGATGGGTGACCATCTTTATTTACCAAGACCCCTCCGTGCCTCTGAAAAAGATAAACAAATGATAGTCGGAAGCTACGAGTATAATTTGTAGATCTTTTACAGTCGTTACGGATCGTCAGAAACCCCGACAGTCTGACAACCATTCTTAAAAATTGGTATCGTATTAGGTACCCAGTCACTGAGCTGTGGAGGTCAGACAGGCAGTCGCTCCATGTAAAATGTTGGCATTCAGCTGCAATCCGGTTAGACTGAAAGCCAACCACAACATAGCTGAAAAAAGGCGAGGCAGATGACGAGGGATATAAAAAATCGTATCATGAAAATTTCATATAAATTAAATTGTAGTGATGGCCGACTATGGCTTTTGCCAATCTTTGACTGGCTGTAGTGACTAAACTATTGAATATATTTGGTTGAATATTTATACGAACGTCATTAGATTTAATAAATAAAGTATAGTTTACTGTCGAGTTGTCGTCTCCACCTTGCATATGAAGGTGCACTAACTTCTTTTTAATTATGCAAAAGGTTTTCTTTTTAACTTGTGGAGTAGTCAAGTCCTTGACATTGTTCGTGTTAAAAAGTGTCTTATGTTAAATAGTGTAAAATAATTCTACATCCCAGAAAAAGTGTCAAGGAATAACTTATCACAGGTTATGACATGCCTCAAATCACGCACACATAGATCGGTACGGTGCTTCACTTTCGATATCTATGCGTGACGCGGAGTCCATCTTTTTTTATAAGTCTATGACGTTCCCTCTGATTTTGAAACACTATCAAAATCACAGTGATCTGTATAGTCGGAGCAATAAGGTTGCTGTCATTGCCGAGTTTTTCAAAATCACAATGATTTTTATTTTCGTTGTGATAAGGTTGCTATTTGGTTGCTGCTGTCAAAGGTAAAATAAATGTGAACAGACTGTACAATACATGACTGAATATTAACGGACAACATTAAAATACTGTGTGTACTGTCAATGCAAATATTTGTAATCGAAAACGCAACCATCAGTAAAAATAAACATCAACATTCTCGTTTGTTAAATTCGCTTATTTTTTTTCGAACAAGTTTTGTTTTTTTAACAACATGCCGTACAAATTACTTAACTCAATTTTAAGGCGACTACATGACCTAAAGCGCGGTTACTATCGGACTGCATAGAAAAGAAAGAGATGCGCGATGACACAACGCTCGTAATTTATTGCAAAATATGAAACAATCATCTATTGTTGATTTATCAAACACCAAACAAATAAAAACCGTATACTAAAATTCGGGGAATTAAATTGTCTTTTATATGGTGAAAGTTTTATGAAAATACACCCGATAGTGTTTGCGTGATTATCGTTTTTATGTCCACGGTAGACATTACTTTACAAATTAATTACACTATGTTAAAAAAATATAATTGCAAATATTCACATATCAAATTACGAAGCAAATGGTCTAGTATAACATTTATTTTTTCCAAAGAAATCAGTCCGGTCGATTAGACGTGATGTTGAATTTAAAATCATTAGAAGTCGTATATCTGCGCCTTAAGGAGTAGCTCAGACTACTAATTTTAATGATAAATTATGGGATGTGTTAATAAAAGGGACCCCATAGCTTCCCATGAGTGTCGTAAAAAGGGGCCAAGCCAAGGGTACGCTGATTATGGCAACACCATGTTCTAAATTCTAAGTTTTAATAACTATATTATATGCTTTTACACAGGACTGTTGGTTTCAGGAGTTTTGAAAAACTTTCCCTTGTACTTAGAATATTGTAATGATTATGACAGAAATTTACTTTTCAAGATCTGCCACTGGGACTGCAGAGAGGTAGGTAAATCAGGTGACTAAAGATGACCTTCTATTAGAGATAACCCATTTAGGTACCTAAGTACTTATGTACAGTCAGTTACTGCAATTAGATTTTTAAGAATACGAATCGATAGAATTTTATAATTCTTTTTTTTTTTTTTCTTCTTTTTTTCTTTGCTCAAATAAATAAAATATAAAAGAATTCTATCGATTCGTATTCTAAAAAACCGGCTAAGTACGTGTCGTTCAATGAAGGGTTCCGTAGTTGGAATGAATTTATCCCAAGAACAAACTTAACATTGTAGTTGAAAAACATGTTCTCCCATACATTCCAACTGAAAATGTAAGTTTGTACGCACAATATTGAGAGATTTACCATGTTGTTTCAATATCATAGACTTCTTATTAATTTTCCTGTAATCTATAGGTATAAAACTATTTTCCGTATTTTTTTCAAAATTTTAGGCGCAATAGTTTCGGAGATAAGGGGGGGGAATGCTAAATTTCCGTTTATTGTCTTAAATAACTTTAATACAATTTATTTTAAAATTATGAAAAAACTATATTTGAGATCCTCACGGTAAGCTCTTTCATTTTTTTTTTTTGATTCATATGAGTACCAAATTTCAACTTAATCGGTCCATAAGATTCAGAGCAAATGGACATTGTTAATTTTTTTTTAATGTTGTAATTGAAAAACCATTTCGAGGAATAGCGTTCCTAATCATTATGGACTAATTAATGTACGAAAAATATTTTTATTTATTGATATTTTTGATAAAATACGGAAGAGCTATGGAATACAAAAAAAATGGAATGAAATGCTATGGAATGAAAAATTTTAATAGATTGATACTTTGACACTTTGATAGGTGTGGATGACGTTGTGTTGACAGATTGAAATTTTTTATTTCTGTACTAGTGAGGCAACAGCACTTAATCTTTAGTGCCACTGATGACGTAACCTACCTTAAAAATTTTAAATTTTTAAATATTTATAAAAAAATAACTATTGAGCCAACCATCAAAATATTCAAATTAGTTTCTCAAAATGCTCTAAATTTTTCAAAAAATAAAATAATATCTAATGGTTAGAAATTTTGGACAATCCCCATTGGCTGTGACAGACGGACAGACAGACAGACAGACACACGAGTGATCCTATAAGGGTTCCGTTTTTTCCTTTTGAGGTACGGAACCCTAAAAATCTCAACCATTTATGCAAAGGTGAGTCAGCTAATTTCAGTAACAGACTGTACTACAAAATACCTGTTTAATTATCATTTATAAACTTATCTTCAACAACCGTAAGACGATTGTTTTTTTTTGCAAAAATCACCGCCAACAACAAAAAAAAATCCAGTAATTTTCCATGACTATCCCTACACAATTTAACACAAAAGTAGCTGAACGATGCATTTAAGACCACAAAACTCTAAAAGGAAATAGCGTTCAAAACTTTGATCAGCGGCCAAATGTAATCCTTACCTGAAAGGTCCCGGCTACACGGATCTTGGCACGAATTCTTAAACTGTCCCAAGCTATGTTAAAATGAATACCTAGCTGAGGGGGGCTTAACGTGGGAACTCGATGCAAACTCGTCTGCAAACTAGTAGGGTTATCTCGTTTTGATTTGACACATCACACAGTCGACACACCTCACACATCACACACTCCGTACACCCGCATTAATGTATAGAAATGTAACTCAAGAAACTAAAAAAAAAAAAACTAAAAAGAAAACAAAGCTATGGAAAAGTGCGGAGTCTTCTAACACAGGCGTCATCATGATTAAAAGGAGACTCCAATCATAAACTAATGTAAACTAGTTGGTACAGAAAAGAAACATTTTGTATTTGCCTGTTTGTCTGGCAAAGAAAATAAATACCGAAATTTTTTATGAGAATTGACGCTGAAGCTACGCTACATTATACAACCAGACGTAGCAAGTCCAATCTAGAATGTCAAAAAGAACTGTTGCAGACAAGCTTGATCATGAAGACGCACAAACGTAACATATTAGTTTTAAAGTCACTAACTATCAAGCAAAACACCACAACGTACATCACCAAACGGCATTCAAAAATTTGTATGGACTCATGCATGGTCTACGGTTCATGTAGTAGACAGCATAATGCACCGTCAGATGCATCCCTATGACTGCTTGATTTAATAGCTTCGTCGAGTCCTAAACTAGTCGAATTACGACCAAAGCGATAACGTATCGTCAACCCATAGTAAAACAAACTTTCTCACTATAATGTAGTGTAGAAATTTTGCTTACACGCCCGCTCGGGACAGGTAGGCGCTTCGAAATTACTTAATGACAGTCCCGAAGTAGTGCGGAGAATAATTACAGCGGGGTGGGGGCCCAATGTGGAATACGTCTTGCTTACAACGTATTCCACATTGGGCACCCGCTTAAATGGCATCTGAGTGAATGTACCTGACACACAGCGGCACATTCACTCAGGTGTCATTTAAGCGGGTGCCCAATGTGGAATGTTTTATCTGTTAGAAGTTATACATATAGCTACGTGTATTATAAGTTTCAATGTACCTATTGAGAGTAGTCTTTGTCTTGCGTGAATCTAAGGAGAAAGTTATTTTTAAAATCTTATGAGAGTTATGTTCTTGTTTTAATTTCCATTTCAATCTCCATTTTTGTAATTATGTGATGAACGCCAAAGAAAGCATCTAATCTCAGTCGCAATCTGTCAAAAATGCAATCAATTTACCAACATTTTTGACAAGTTTTTGACATTGACTGTCGCTATGATAATATTGCGACTTGAAATTTAACGTTTTTTTAAGTACGAAAATCTTCTGATGTTCATTATCTTAGCCATAAAGGGTTAACGAAGGAACACGGATGGGTTTTAGTCAGTAAGAGTCTGACACTCCCTTCCGCTCCACCCAGAGCGGCAGGGGTCATTTGATGATTTCCCATCCTAAAAAAAAAGCCATGCAATAAAGTATCACCTGGCGAATATGATCATCAAACCTCTGTTGCCAAGAGCCTAAGGCTACTTTAAAATCCATTCTTAATTCCATCCGAGTCCACCATTATTCAGAATACCAACACGAAATTATTTACAACAGTATCCTCTAACAAATTAAACTGGAAGTTTTCTTTAAAATATTCTCATTAACAATTGCTATCACGCAACGATATCTCAGCCGACTTTAATTAAATATAGTCATTAAAAATATTTATAACACCGGACGGTAAGTCTTGCATTTTTATGAGTTTTTAAAAGATACGCAAGATAGTGAGAACGGCAACCCGATAAATAAGGACTGTGTTGGTAATTAAGACTTGCACGTGTATAATTTTGTGCACCGAAAGTCTCCTTGCGAAAATTAAGTCTGATCGCTGCTTTTTACATTAAGTTTTGAAAAGAAAACGGTATGGAGGAGTTCTCTTACCATGCAATTGCAGCCTGACCAGCATTTCTGTGCAGCCAGTGGAATTACAGACATGTGAGTCAAGCATCATAATCGGCCTATAACTTTCCCACTGCTGGGACAAAGGACTCTTCTCTGTGTGAGGGAGTGGGCGCCACGGGGCCCAGTGCGGGTTGGTAGGTGTCACATGTCTTCGAGCAGTAGTGATGAAATTAAATTCTTAAAGTAAAGTAGGCACTTTACTTTGCGTATTTAATATTACCGTCGTTCGAACTCACGACACTCGTAAGTCGGAATCGATACCACTGAACCACCACTGGCTCTCATCAAGCATAGGTTGGCAATACCTTGAAATATTATTACTTCTATCTTAAAGAATACGGATGTTGCGCAGATAGTAACCGAGTTTCACTAACCAATTCTACTCGTCAATTAAAGACATTAGTTAGTACCTGTCATGAAATACATAGTTGATAGATTACCAACTCCAATCAAACCTAGGTAAAAATGCATTAGGTAATAGGTACCATAACTGCAACATACACGGTTTACACCGCATCGTAAACTGACAATGTAACGGATTTGAGCAGCCAATGTGACGTCACACCGATATTGTTTTATGACCCCAATGGCGGTCTCAGCCATTTGCAGGTGATGTTGAAAGCTTTTAGATGCATATCAGTCTTGTTTTATGTCCTTATAGTTTGTGCTTTGTCTTGGTTATTTTGTAGACAGAATTTATGCATAGAATTATCGAAGGTTACAAATCGGGGGAAGGGTGGTAAAAATTTTAAAAATGGTTTTTAAATAACCTGTCCTGTACTACAAAACTACTCCAAAGGCTCAGTTCTTTCTAAAAAGTTTAGGGAAATTTATCGTTTGCACAATCTTTAACTTCTGCGAGCTTAAAAAATGACTAGGGAAAATAAATTAAGCACCCTTTAGGTGCTAAAAGTTAGAAGAATGTGTGAAATGCGTCACTGCCTTTCCAAGGTGAAGGGCAACTTGAACACGACCATAATTATGTAGGTATACGATGGTTGAAGACAATTAAAACTCTGTCAAAAACCCTGTCGACACACACCACAATCAACCTCCCTGAAATAAAACAAACGACAACACGAACCGGACATTTAACAGCTAATCCAACGCTTATCTAACACAACCAGTATTTATCCGAACACTGCAACACATCACTCGTTGGTTGCAGCAACCATTACATCGCCCGACACGCGATTAATCCCGGGAACCATCTACATCGGTGACTGAGCGGCAACCGATTGTGTGTGCAACCAACTATTTATCGTAGAGTATAATGAGACCGAAGGGACATCGGCTATTAATATGTGTTTAGAACAAGCTTGATTGGGGATCGTTTAGTTCCTGTTTTTGGTGGAATGGAGCTTGTAACGTGTAGTGTGGCTGTTATGTGAGAACTAATTGGCGAGTTCGATAAACAGACTGTTCAGAAAGTAAGGTAAATACTTAGTTCTTTCCGTTGTTTATGATCTCGGTTTTTATCCGCCGTTAAGATTGACAACATATCATCATGTTGTGGCTTCTACCAACACGCACTGGGCCCGCGTGTTGGGCACGCACTCCCTTTCACCGAGAGCCTTCTCTCGGTGTCCCAGCAGTGGGAACATTGTCGGCTGATTATGCTGTGAAGGCTGTCAAGGTCAGGTATTCTTTCAAAGTTGATCTTGACTGACGACCTGATAGCTACAGTGGCATAGAATTGATCGTTGCTGACGTCTGTAAGAGGTACTTTTGTTTTTGTTGGTTTAGTCCACTCTCGGCCCCTCGACCCCCAATAAATAATGTGTCCACTGGACCCCTAACTATAGTTTCCTCTCGACCCTTGGGGGTCGAGAGTGCATTTTATTTTCCAGACAAGTTTTAGTTTCCTCTCGACCCCCAAAGTACAGTTACGATGATAAATCATCAGTCTACTCTACAGTTATATTTATTTATATAGTTAAATTTATTTATTTATATGTCGTCACTAACGAAAGTTTAGCTTTAATAAGTTACTCAGTTGATTTCTGAGTACATGTCAAATTACATAGCTTAGCTCTGATTGGTTGTTAGTTTAGTACGTACAATGAACGCCGTGTGGCGCCAGTATCGTTCGATCGCCGCACGTGGACGGGGTCGTTGGTACTTGGTACGTGACTAGGTGTGCGAGCAGACTCAGGCCTGCGACAGCTTTAGTTCCAAAAAATGCGTTATGTCGCTACTTTCGGTAGCCATGTTGGTGGCAGCCATTTTGGTCGTTCTGTGATGTGTTGTGTGCTGTCAAACTGACAGATGGTATTGGATGGTATGCCGGTCATTATTATTTATTTATTTGTTCCTTGCTCGATACGAATACTGCAGTGCTTTGGTACGCGGCCATGGCTTCTTTCAAGTGCTGTGTTGTCGGTTGTACTTCAACCAACCAAACTCATCGCCTTTATAACTTACCAAAGGACGATAAACTTAGGGCTTTGTGGCTGTCGTTCATGGTGTCAGTGAATTCCGAACTTCTTGGTCTACCAAAGGATCAGTTAGTGAATAAACGCGTGTGCCAAAAACACTTCGACAAATACCAACTGGATAACAAGGGTAATCGTCTCAAAGATGGTTATCCATGTCTATTTTCTACGAAAGAAATCGAGCATGGGGCACCTTTATCTGGTAAGTTATTAGCTCTACATATTAATAGGTACCTACACTTTTAATTTATAGCTGATGTGATGTTAAAATAAATGATGAGTCTGTTTACAAGGGATGGAAAGATTGATAAAGATGTGGAAAGGAGAGTAAATGCGGTAAATAATGGTGCTACACATGCAATTGTGACAACCAGTTCATGTCCCAAAAGGCACGACTGGCTGTTCACAATGGTGTGCTGGTGCCTACGCTTATCTAAGGAAGTGAATGTTGGGTGTGGCAAAAGAAGCTGAGAAATGATAACTTGTTGAACTCAATATTTTGTTTTTTTTTTGTTTGCAGATGGAACAATTGAGATATCAGGACAACAGTTAAGCGTAGTGTATGATCCCCCGCACCTACTTAAGGGCCTAAGGAACAACCTTCTTACAAAAGATATGGTATTCAAAGGCAAAGTTGCCACTTGGAAGGACATAGAAACTGTGTTTGATGCTGATTGCCAACTAGGTCATACTAGAATGCATAAAAATCTAACAGAGCACCATGTTTACGCAGCAAAAATGAAGAAAATGAAAGTTAGTGTAGCTGCCCAAACTCTGATTGCAACAACCAGTGGAATGCTTAAATATACTGCATTGTTCAGTTAGTTTTTACTTTTTTATCAATATGTATTATCTAATAATACTAAAATCATCTTCTTGATCACTTTTCACTCACTTTACTGTTATTTACCTCAAAAAAAGTAAAAAATGACCTTTTAAGACGTTTGGTTCAAACTAATGTAATAAGAGTAATATCCTTTGCACTTTCTTAGTCTGATAGAATGGAAACACTTTGTTGTTAGTTTTGTTTGTTTGTTTAAGTGATATACTTATATATAATTATGTAATATTTCAGAAACAACAGCCTCGGGTCAAAATGTCAGTGAGACAATGGCCACAACAGGCGAAGCTGTGGAGTTCATAGATAAGCTCTTTGATAGCGTCAACGGATCTCGAAGGAGCACTGTCCGGGGCAAACTGCGTGGACCAGTAAAGCCGAACGCCCATCAAGTTTTCAATTTTTGGACAGAAGCCAAACAAATATTGAAAAATATCGAATTCATAGATAGTAGTAGCAAGAAAGCCCTCAAAAATAATAAAACCTATAAGGTTCGAGTTCCTTCTCTTAATGGATGGGTTACAACTATAGAAAGTTTTGAAAGGTTGTCTAAGCTGTTGTTCGAAAAATATGAGACACAATATTTTTATCCTAGAAATGTAAATCAGGATCCCCTGGAGAATTTTTTTGGTAGGATCAGAGCCATCAACTACAGGAACGTCAATCCTGATGCAAATACTTTTATGAATGCGTTTAAATCACTGCTAATGTCTAACGTTATGGGTCCACATTCAATATACGCAAACTGTGAGGATGATAAAGGAGACACAGTAGTAGATTTTTTAAAACTTATATCTATATACTTATATACATTTACTTATATACATTTGATGAGGATAAAGAAAATTCCTTTATAAGTAGTAGACCCATAACAATGACCCAAGACATTAGCAGTAATTGCAATCAATCACTAAATCCAGTGAACGAAAGATTGCGCGTGCACTCTTCTGCATATACAGCAGGGTATATGTGCAGGAGAGTGACAAAAAAATTTAATTGTAGGAGATGCTCTGAGACTTATACCCAAACAGAAAGAGATGTGTTTCATAAATGGATCCAACAACGAGAATACACCCTTTTAAAACATCATAATTTAACATATCCATCAAAGAAGTTTTTAATGTTTTAAAGGAACGTCTCGGGCCTTATACATGATTATTTAAATAAGTATGCTTCCAAAGAATGTGTTAAAAAACGTTTAAAAACGGAAATAATTAAGAAATTTGATGTAAATTGGTTGGGGTGTACACATCATAAAACTGAAGTAAAGGAGTGGTTGCTTAATTTAATGATACGCACCCATGTTCATAATTGGTGCAACATAATAAATAAAATTTTAAAAGGAGGTGTACGAGAACAACTTGTGAAACAGATGTGTGCACCTCAACAAATTGCCTTTGATAAATGTAAAGCCTATAGGTTAAGGAAAAATAAATAAAAAGTAATATCTCTAAAGTTTTATTTTTACCTACTTAGTGACAGAACCTCGCAAATAATAAAATTAATCTGATACTAGTTTTCCATGGCACATCACTATGCTATCGATATTCAATGCCGGATGGTCATCGTCACTTTTTATCGTGTCATCACGACACTAGGTGACGTTACGACACTAGCGCTTGGCGCATATTTTTGGAACTAATCGTCAACCATAGTACTGTCCTATCTGTCTCTGACTTGTATATAGTTATCTGTGAGCAGACTGGATCGAGAGCTCGAAGTGGGCGCACGCTATCATCGAACCCATCAAGTTCACAGTACCTATACCTAGTGATTACTCCTGTTTACTCTTTAGTAATAAAGTCTTACCACTGCATCATATTGTTTTGCCTGAGTAACCCACGCTATGGAACCCTTACCACAGGGTTAGAGAGACGACCCACCTATCTCTGCGCTCACGTTCCCGCCAACATATACTTATATATATATTTATTTATACAGCTATATTTATTTACCCTATAGTTATTTTTATTTTTGTTGTATTTTATTACTATATTTTTTATTTATTTATCTAAACTAATATCATGAAACGTAGTACCCATTGTTGTCTCCACGACGGGTGTTATACCCAATGACCTTCACCACAGTCTTAAACAAATAGACCTAAGAGACTCAATTTATATAACACTCCAAAAAGCCGCAATTTTAAATACCTGCAGAATAGTTAGAAAGTTCATGCAAATTGACGAAAATGAAATCACTCTTCGTAACATTAATTCTTCATAAAAAAGGAAAAAAAAAACACCACATACACGCTACATTGACTTGGCTTGGGCCCGTTAATGTAGCTTAAACTAGCCAAATAGCTAAGAAACAAAAGGACCCCGCACAAAATGTATGAATATGTATGTAAGAAACCGTTCGGTGAATTTGGCTGAAATTTTGATACAATATAGCCTGTAACATGCTGATTGAAAGTTAATATGGGCGCAAAAAAAAATTATGCCTAGTTTTAGAGATATAGCCATTTTTCTGTTCAGGTCAGGAAGATGATTTTTATATAAACAAAAAGCATTCACATCAACCACAACAGGGGGCGTAAAAAGGCCACTTTGGCAGAATCATAAGACAATTCATATCACGCAATTTCATCTGTATGACAGTTTTGTATGGAGATTCGTAAAATGCTACAGGTACACCTTTGCCTAACCCTTCAAGGATATATAGGTGTGAAACTGTCAAACAGATGAATTGCGTGATATGAATTGTTTTATGAATCTGCCAAAGTGGCCTTTTTAGCCCCCAGGTTCCTATTCATATGTTATAGTTTAAATGTATCTATGTCTATACACCCGAAGAGGTGAGCAGAGATGTTTAACACACATTTCGAATTATAATAATAGACAAGTAGTCCGCCTGATTTTGTTGAAACTTTGGGATCTTGTATTGAAAGTCTTTTCCATGGAGTATAAACTTGTCTTGATTTATAAATAAATAAAACTCACAACAATTCGTCAATAACGCCTTGTCGCAGGTTGCAAAAAAATCAAATAAGGCTTTCTTGTTTAGGTAGCGAAATCCACCTTGTACTGGAACAGGATCACAGTGATTATTAAAATCAACGACAACAACAACGCAACGCAGTGTTAGTTAACTACAATCGTGACAGAAATGTTCGAATGATATAAACTCAAATGGGTCCCGCCTGTTTCCAACTTTTATTTAATTTAAATGGACTTGTTTTTAGCTTTCAGTTTTTTTTTAACTTAAGTTTTTACCGCAGTTGGGTTTTTAGGTTTTTTTAATTAAATTTTTTTATTTCCAGCTTTTTAGTTTATTTATGTTGTAACGTTGAATATTTTTTGTTGTATTTTTTTTATTATTTTAGCATTTTTCATTCCAAATTACATGTAAACATACAAATTGCGTAAATTTTTACAAGCTATAAATGAAATCCTTTATTTTGATACCCCATTCGACAGGTTTTGAGAAAAAAAAAATTTTTGAAGACATATATGACGCCAAAAATCTGCCATTTTATTTTTTTATATTATATTATTTATATATTTTTATTATTATTTTATTATATACCCAGTGTCACTTGAGAGTGACACTGGGTATATCAATGTAAGATTCGTCTTAATTGTGAGCATTAAGACGAATCTTACATCACGTCTCAGTCTGAAATCGATCAAGCCGTTTAGGCTACAGAGCGTGCCAAATAAATATACTATGCTTATATGTACATACACCCCGCCCCGACCCTTGCTCGAGCCAGCCCGCGCAGCTGAGCCTGTAGTTTTAAATTCGCCCCTAAACACTAATAATAATACCGATCCAGCCTGTCCCTTGCTGTCCTCTTCCAGCGACGCCCTGAGCCGAGGTCCGAACCCCGCAGGGGGTTACCCTTAGCGCTGTCGCTTAGTTTTTAAGTTATTGTATGCCCTGGCTGGAGGCCTTAATTCGAGGCATCCACAGGAAAGTCCGGTTAAGCAGTAGCCATCCTCATAAAGGATGAACTGCGAGATGCCATTTAAAAAAAAAAAAAAAATGTACATACACTCGAAAAACATAACCCTCCTTCTGGTGCAGTAGGGTAATAAATAATTCTATTAAGTATTCTCTAAAATTGGTCGTTTATTTACCTTTTTGTACCTTACTGTACCAAAATATTAATTTTAGGTACTTACCGAACTAGGGGTCGAAAGTGGACGAGGTATGCCTGTCCTTTGTATGAAAATTCAGTCTCGCCCCCTAGGGGTCGAGAGTGAACTATGTTTAAGGGTTGAGAGGAAACAAATAGACAAATATTATTTTAGGGGTCGAGGGGTCGAGAGTGGACTAAACCCTTTTGTTCGGGGCGAAGGTAAAATGAGGTATTTCTTACTTATTGGTCTATGTTATTGGGATTGGTTTCCGCTCTTAGTTCTTTAAGTGGACCATTGTACGTGGGCAAAGGCGGCCATCGTTGGTCATTTCGAGTTATGTCGTATTTCTCACTTTTTAAGCACTTGATGAGATTAGTCTGTTCGTAGCACAGTTTCATAGTGAACATAAATACAGTTACTTAAATTAAACTACAAGTAGGAGCTACAAGATATTCAGGAAAATTGCTTTAAAATAGTACAATTTACTTGATATATAAATCAAAGTTACAATCAAGAAAACCACTTAATCCATTCACCCATTTAAATGCAAGTAGTGCTCATAAAACGACAGCCAATAAAACAAAGGTTGTCGACAGCAACAGTTGCACTACCGGTTGTACAGGAGACAATTGTTGTATAAATTACAGCGCATGAAAACATTCGCGACTGCGATTTGCTTGTGCCAGGAAAATTGGTGGATGTACCTACCTACGGGGGTGTATTGCGAGCGGTGACGACGAGGGTAAATCATTATTCTATAATTGAATGAATAGCTTGTAGGCGGCCTACCTGAAGGCTGCCACCGTTTCTAAGGACATCTACAATCCCAGAACCATCACAAGAAGTGTACCCATCCCAAAGAATAAGCTGAATATCCTATAGAGGTATGAGGAACAGGGTGTAAAGTTCACTCATCCTCTATAGAAAAGGGAGGATCCTCCGATCAGACGGGTGTTGTGTCTGGCGGGCAACTGCTGATGAAACATTTCGGGCCGTTGTATCTATGCTATTGCGCGGTAAACTCTGCTTGCGAGATGCAGGATTTTGCGTGACGTCAGTATGACGCGTTGTTCGCATTTGGCGTTGTAGACACCTCTACAATCCTACTTCTTCAAACCAGCAACGCTGCTTGGGGGAAGAACTAGATAATTATACCGGCTGACTTTTTTTACCATCTGGATAAAAAAAAGTTCTTAGAAGGTGAACGGAGTAGAATCCCATGGCACAGAAACCTCTTTTTGTTTTTCAAATACCTTCAATGAAATTAATGTACTGTTAGTTAGTCATAAGACCTTGGAAAACAGATGACGATCTCCGTATTTATTAGCAAACAGGAAGGTACTGCTGCCAATCCTCTCTCCATTACCCTTCATAACCGTTGATTACAAAGATTGCAATTGTGCTATGACTAAATCATCATCATCATCATTTCAGCCGAAAGACGTCCACTGCGGGACATAGGCCTCCCCCAAGCACCTCCACTTCGACCGGTTCTGTGCTTCTCGCATCCAACGGGTACCTGCAGCCTTCACAAGGCCTTCGGTCCACCTTGATACTACCACCCCCTCCCCTCTCCTCTCCTCTCCTCGTCCTCCTTCTTTCTTTTGATACTACTGTAAAGTTTCAACAAAATCTGTTCAGTAGTTTTTGCGTGAAAGAGTAACAAACATCCATTCATCCATCCTCACAAACTTTCGCGTTTATAATATTAGTAGGACCATTATTAGTAAGAACTTTGTGTAAATTATTCCATCACCACTGCTCTCAAAAACGGTGAAGGAAAACATCGTGAGGAAACCAGCATGTCCTAGAACCAAAAATTCGAAGACATGTGACATCTACCAACCCGCACTGGGCCCGAGTGGTGGATTACGGCCCACTCCCTCTCACAGAGAGGAGGCCTGCGTCCCCGCAGTGGGAACATTATAGGCTGATTATGTAACATTATAAGGAAGTAGGATAGGATAACAAACGCAGCGTTTTTCCACACAATAGACGTCCCTGAACTACCCGCCAGTTTGGCTCGGGCTTCGAACCGCGGCGGCCTGTAAAAAGTGGTCTATAATTTAATCGGTGCGCGCCAAGAAACTGTCAATATCTGTGCAATGCTTGTAGGCTCATAACGGTAAACTTGGCAGGTGACTGCGAGCCATTGTTTCATTTTGTTCGGCTGAAAGAATATTCTGATAATAGAGGAAAATTATTCAAACTCAACTCAAACTCAAAGCATTTATTTCAATTAAACCGTTTACAGACACTTTTGAATTGTCAAGAAGTCGGTCAGTCAGAAAATATGAAGCTAGTTGCCCATTCCAAAGCGTAAGTACCTATGGAAAAGAACGGGCAAGAAACTCCATGGACACTTTTTTAACTTTTTTTTTTTCAAAAATATTAGTTACATCATTAATGTTGAATTTATAATGAAATGTGAGAACGATGTAAAAAAAAATGTGTACGCGTTAAAAGCGTCCAGAGTACAGCAGGTAATTAACAAATTAACAATCCAAAAATAAAATAATTAAAGAAAAAATATATTTTTTAAGAAAAATTGTTTGGTAATTGGATCGTGAAGAAAAGGATGGGACGGAACGTTTGCAGCAGTACGTATCACTGGTGGGGAAACATTATACATACTAATATTATAAATGCAAAAGTCTGTCTGTCTGTCTCTCTGTTACCTCTTCACGCTTAAACCGCTGAACCGATTTAGATGAAATTTGGTATAGAGATAGTTTGAGTCCCGGGAAAGGACATAGGATAGTTTCTATCCCGATATTCCCACGGGAAACTTATGCGGGTGAAATCGCGGTGCACTGCTAGTTGTAATATAAAGTAAATAAATACGTTTATTTAAGATAATGATGACGCAGGGAAAGAACACTAACACAAAAAAGAAATATGCCTCACATCCACGCAATACGGCCATCGCTCAACATAATGCTACGAGCAACAGAGCTATGCGAGACAGAGCAACAGCATAATGTAGTATAGGAAATTGACACTGAATTGGCGATTACAAAAAATTGAGATTACGGGATGATAGACATCATGAAGATGACAATTCGACCGAAATATTTTGAATAACTAGAGTACAACGCCAAAACCATCAGTATCATCACGTGAGAGTCGAGAGAGCCGTTATAAACCAACTTTCTGAAGCCACCATCATTACCATAATTTTCTTGCTTCAATGATACAGCGGCATCTACATCGCCACATGCGAACTACGCATCACACTGACGTCACGCAAAATCCTGCATCGCGCAAGCAGAGTTTACCGCGCGACTAGCATATAAAACGTCCCGACATCAATTATCGGGCACTAAGCCCACCAGGACTCTACACCCGGTTGGTCGGAAGATCCTTCCTTTTCTATCGAGCATGAGTGAACTGTTACACCAAGTACCTCATACCTCTACAGTTCCATACTTCATCTCAATAGTATTTTCGAGGCCATATCATCTTTCACACAGTCCATCCATCGTTTATTTTGTCATCCCCTACTATCCCCTATATCCATCCACATAAGTACTCCAACTTAACTACGTCACTTATGCCACCAATCCATTGCAAAATCATTGAAAGCTTTCCATCATCCTAATCTTTAAGAGTTACTTTATTAGCTCTCCGAGGTGCCACATGTTTATCGCGTCGCTTTGTCCAGAGTTAAGCGTTAAGCGTCGAGTCTGGGGGTCTACTCCCTAACTCCGTCCGTACGTCTGTCGGCCCGTCCGACAGTAGTCCGATACGTCGGTGTGAACCCTACTCCCTAACGATTTCGGACTCATCAGTTTCAAACGGAATCATAGACAATATTCGTGAACGAACGACGCATGGCGATACAGTTGCACTATTTTATCGGTCGATTACCGGTTTACTTATTTTGTAGTTTTCTAGCTTATTAAACAAAAATTAATACTTTTGTCGTTAGAAAATGACCACATTAAAAAAATATACCTTTTATTATGTCTATAAATATAGAATTGAATTATTTTTGCCATTTTTGTCTGGAAACTGGCATCATCCTGTTATACCTTTGCCTGTTTATTTTTTGAAGGAAATTTTATAATGAAATGTCAAAGGCCGCATTCCGAATTTAGTTTGTCTCATCGTCTCACATGCGTTCCGATTTAGTTATTACGATTATGACAGCTAAGAGCTGTCAACAATTCGAAACGCTCGTGAACGCGCTCACAGCTTACTCAATGTCAAAACGATATTATTACAGTATTTCTTTGTATAAACACCACATTTCTTCTTCAGTTCTTCTTCTTTAGTTAGGTGGCGACAGTCAGCCAGAAGAAAAAAAAATACCTCTACATTCAAAAATAATTTTGACACAACTTAATCGAATTTGACAATCGCGACACTACGTGGAAAATATTGCCGGAATTTATAGCCGGAAGCGCGCAGGTGGGAGCCTCGACGTCTTTTATATGGAATTTTTCTCTTTTTGTATGAAAAATATGAATAATTATTACCTACGTGTTGAGTTTTAGGGGTTTACGGGTTTTATAAAGGGGGGTCGAAATTTTCATTATTTTTACGATAGGACACACCGTTTTCGAGATATAAGCAAAAGAAAAGAAAAAAGATACAGTACTGTTTTTGTTGGTGTGCCAACTAATTTTATTCCACACCTTTTTAGTCGCGATTAAAAATAGTCAGATTTAGTTAGAAAATCTAATCGTTATCGCGCACGCTAATTCGGTGCGGGTTTTAGGAACGCTCAAATTCCTGTAAAGCTTCTTTAATATTTAAAAAAGCAGTCATACTTAGTTTGAATTCGTTTAAATTGGTAACTTTCGTCGACAGCACGAGAACTATTTTGGTGTCGTATCAACTGACATAAATATCCGTCAAAACCAGTGTCAACTTCAATTGTTCGGACGGGCTAAAACACATCGGGGGTAGGGACAACTATCAAATCGCGTTGTCATTCATTCTTCGCTCGGGCCCCGAACGAATCATCCGTCCGTAGGGCATAGGGAGTAGGAAACGCCCGTAACGAAGGCCGAAACGACGGACTTCGTGCTTAGGGAGTAGACCCCCTGATACGGTTTTATGACGAGCGAGGATAAACATTATGTATTCCTAAGTTTGGTGACATAGATGAAGGAAAATTTAAGCTTGTGAGTAAAGAGCATTTTGACATTTACATATCGCTCATTTACGTCAGAAGCCTGAAACTCAGACCACCAGTTTTACCAGGGGCTATAGTATTACCCATTAACTGGGTTGTGGAGGTCAGATAGGGAGTCGCTCCATGTAAAATACTAGCTAAATCCGGTTAAACTGGAAGCCGACCCCAGCATAGTTGGAAAAAGGCTAGGCAGATGATGATGAGATCGCTCGTTTACAAAAATACTTAAAGTTCATGCAAATTCTTTGCACAGCAGAGAGGCCACTGGCGATTATGGGACCTTTTAAGTAAGGTATCCTAATTATTTTTCTATTTTACTAACACCATCATATGCTCAATTGATCAAACCAACGCACTGTAAACAGTATTTTGGACAAGTTAGATTATTTGGTCACCTTCAGACACACATTATATCGCCTAAACTCCCCCCCCCCAAGTCCACACCTCCACACCTTCATAGCCAGACTTCGCGACTTATACAGCTTACAAAGTCTGTTTTATCTATTAACACAATACATTAACGCATCGCTTAGCCGCACTTCGTCGGCCGCTGGTGATAAACGACAATGTAACGCGCGTCGTACGAAAGGATTTTAACTGCACTGTTGATGGATTGTCTGTTCGCGACGATACTCCATAAAATGATAAAATAAACGATGTGTTTATGTATTGGCACGGATTGGAGACTGTGCCATCATGGCGGATATTGTCCACTCTCTAAGTCCGTCAACGAAGATACGGGTCCGTCCGAAAGCTGTATGTCCATCAAGATAAGTGTAAAATTAATTTACAGACGGGCAATAACACATCTTGGTTAGGAACAACTGTCAAATCGTAAACCGAAATAATCTTTAGCCGTAAGTGATACGTATAGTATACGCCCGTAATATCGGCCGAAACTACGGACTAAATGCTAAGGGTGTAAGTCCCCTGGAGTCAGTGTGTTTTTCTGTTGTCTTGTCACGCTATAAACACCAGGCAGCCAGTATGTTCTGCAAAACTCAACAACTTTGAAATGAAATTGAAATGAGCTGATTGAAGTGAAAAAAAAAACACAAACAGAATACTTCGCCGTCACTCACTGACACCGAGCCGAGTACATCCCGAGGACAGCCGAACACATCCGAATCGGGTATTTTTAAATCGTCTTATAAACAAAACACGCGCGGTGTCGCTTACGGTAACAGTGGCGCGAGTTCAATTGTTTTTTCCCATCTAAAAAATGCCCAACGCGCCTAATGAAGTTTTCACTAAAAATCACTTTGATTTTGACAACAATCATTCAAAATCACATTGACCTTTATTACAATAAGGTTGCTGCTGTCAAAGGCAAAATAATTGTGAAACGACTAATTGACTTAAATACTAACAGACTTCTCGATCTAAGCACAAAAATCAACGTCTACAATCAAGCTCTGTATTTATAAGTGTCGCGTTGCTTAAACTTAAGAGATTTTTAAACGTCAGAAATGTATGGTTAAGCGGTCGCTAATCATTACTTTAAGCAACGTTTATAAATAAACCCCTAAATGTACTCATTCTTCTTGAAACTGCATCAAAAGTAAATTGCTTTTCCAGCTTACTTATAGAGCGGAGCGTCGAAATTTACAAGTCGTAATGTTTCAATTTATTTGTAAATCAGTTTAAGTTGCACAAACACAAGACGGTGCGGAAAAATCCAGAGTAGTGTTGCGTCTGTAGCGAACGATCCCTAATATGTTCAGGATGATAGGGATGGGACACGATGAGGTAAATACGTGAGGGAAGGTGAGGGAATTTATGGATTTTTCAAAGGGTGTGTAAGTAAGTACAACGAAACTTCTTGTTTGTTTTTGAGGAAAAAGATTTGTTTGTAAGTTTGTAACCCCCGACTTCTGCTTTTATACTCGTCCAATTCCAAGGAGTCCAGTACAAAAAACATAGATAAATAAAATATGGGAAACAGAAAAACTCTTTTCTGAAAAAAAAAATAGAAACGAAAATTTGACTTATTAAGTCATAAAATTTGCCATATCGGATTGATGAGTGAAATAATCTTTACAGATCAATCACAATCCACTCGCGCGCAAACTGTGTATGAGTTTTCTCGCAAACAAATTAACACTAAGACGCCTATAACGAAGAAAGCCGAAGGCACTGCTTAGATTGGATTTTCAACAAGAGCGATACGTAAAGTTATCTGAGGGGCAATTCTCTTAATTTTAAGAACCTTCACAGTCTGATCTGTCTCAATCTGTCAGAAATACCTCTAATTTTCCTTCAATTTTGACGTTTGTTTGTCGCCGAGATGCGACTGCGACTAGATTTTGAACGTTTTGAAATTACGAGAATTGGTCTTCAGATATTACGAATATTAAGTCCAACCTCACTCCTGTATACTGTATAAGTGTATAATCCAGCTCACTCTCTCATGTCGCATTACTAGCGACGCCTTCTCAAGGCGACGCGTACTTTGCATCTTGAGTGCGTCCGCTGATACCAGCACAGCAACGCCTTTTGCACTTCACCCAGAATGCATTTTAGCTATCCAATTCAATTCCAAGTTTATGGTGCGGGCTTAGACGTAGGACACGCTTGAATTATAGCTGCTGATTTGTGGACACCATATCTGTTAAAATAAAAATATTAATGATAGTTTCCTTAATAAAAATAACCGATCAAATAAATAAGTAGACTATTAGAGAAACTCATTTTTTTTTGTCAAAAGACGTTTATAAAGGGCGAATGAAATGAACCTTGGAAACAATCACATAATTATTATATTACTTATTTCTAACCCAGATCCACATTATAGTTTGTTCCAAAAATATCTGATGAAAATGTAAAGAAATGTATCAGACAACGTAACAACGCGGCCGTTTCTGCCTGATCACTTAAAAAATTTTTCGCCTAAATCCTGCGGCGGCGCCAAGCCACGCCCCACGCCCCCTTAAAATTTTCGCCTATTAGGAAAGCGACAACGCAATTAGTTGCAACCTGCACTGTGCAACTTAGAGACGCATCACGTGTACTCCTTTTGTGAATTTTACGGATGAACTATGTATTTGACCTTGTCGCGCTTAATAGAGAGCGCTTCTATTTTTGAAGTGAAGCAAAAATGAACTTAGTGGTAGTCAGGCGGGAGTGTTCGCGATTGTACCTGTGGATGCCAATTTGTAATATCACTAACAAACTTTTGATTTGTTTATTTTTATGCTTATTAAAACCAAAATTCTAATTTGAAATCATCTTAAAAATTTGCGGGACACTAAACGCTCGCAGACGTAATAACAATAAGATTTCTATTGTGTCTCGTTCAGTCCTTCAACCGATTACTGATATTTTTAATTTGACAATAAATTGAGGTAAGTTTTATAACCTCTATTTTCGTCGATGATTTTTCAATTACAATTTAAAAATGTTATTCAAAAAATTATTGTTGTATAAACTGGTGAAACCTTCTAAATACAGATGAATATGTCACTAATTCCCTGACATGAACAGGGTTTGTTTATACTTTTATCAGATACTTATGGAACATACCATACTTACCTATTTTATCAGCCACCTAAAACACTGCAAAGGTTTAATATCAAATGCCTACATTATTGCTACCTAACAACGTCCTACGTTTTCCGAAAAAACAGCACTGAAATATATCCACTTTGCTCTCAAAACAGCGCACAAAACACAGTTTCGTCCACTGCCATTCAAAGTGAACATCCGCACACGCGACATCCAAATTAAGGCTCTTAATCATCCTTTGAACATAGTCTAGGAGCCAGCGAACAAAATATAATATAACATTCATAAAAGTACGATTTAGTCGCGAGTACCTACATGTGACGACAGTACGTGAGCTGTCTGTCCTTAACTATGTACGAATTTACGAAACAAAGACTTATAGCCGGGAAAATCCTATTCAAAAACTAGCTTTGGTAAACGATAATAAACTTTGAGTAGTAAAGGTAGAGTAGGTTTTGCGTTGGCGATACAAAATCCCATTGATAATTCAGTTTTGAAAGGCGCCTCCGTCTTGCATCTGTTTGTTGTTGAATCTTATAATTTTGAATTAAGTAATGAACGTTGTTTTATAGGCTTTGTTCGAAGTTTGAGCTATATATTTTATAATCATACAACGAAGGAATTACAACTTTGAGAAATTATTTCCTAAGCGTCGTAAACAAAAATGGCTACGACGTAGCTGTTGCTACGGAACTACTGCTACACAAGCTACGCGGTCGTAGCAGGTGATCGATCATCTAATAAATCAAATTTTGTTGGACCATTGAATAATATCAATCCTTCTAGCTCTAAACTGAGACGAGACACGTTAGCTTACAAAATTAATCCATCCTATAGAATATAGAATTGCCTTTTTATTCTACAACCTGACAAACAACAAAAGCGCACTTCCATCCGAACATTCGGCGTCCAGTTTGCCAATTCATCCCACTAAAAAGGCTAAGACCACAAAACGTTCCATTCACAAATTCACATCGCAATTACGGGGACAATTTTAGGTTTTTTTTTTTTCGGGCATGCGGTTGCCAAGTGTCCTACATGGCCAGGATGTTTGTGGTCCCGAGTGGCCGGCCAGATTGTAATTAAACCCTCTCGTGCCAAGAAACTGTCGCCAAACAACATGTCGACCGCACATGTCCCGGGTTTTTTTCCCAAGTTTTACAAAGTTGATGTTTTTTTTTTTTAGGAAGTTTATGATTATTTTAGGTTGAGAGAACTCATGCGGTACATCTAAGTACTCATAACGGCATCAAAGACTCGTTTGTATAAATCTACGAGTAGCTCACTCGTTTTGCTAGATTATGTTTGAAGGATTTAGCCACTTATTTTGCTAACATACTCAACTCATCTAAACTCGATCACAGAAAGGATCGGTAAGCCGTGCCTGTCCAGCATTTAAAGGAAAGAACGTAGATTTCGATAATGAGTTAATGCTGCATAGTCACTATTATTTTCTTTTTGTTGTGTCGTTTATCACAATAAGTAAGTGTTTATGTGGCGAAACGATTACCTAAAAAATAATAATATTATTTTGTAAACTTAAGTACATATATCTGTATTTTTGGGAAATAAAGATATTTATTATTATTACCTATGTACTACTTATACGTGTAAATCCTAATTTAAAACTAGTAATCCTGCAGACACAAAATACCTGTGCAAAGCTTAATACGCGATGAAGAAATGTTCCCGCTACGTTCACGGCATAAAAGTAAAACCATTTCGTGAAAACTAAATCACACTGGACGATACATCGTAAGTTTAAAGACAATGACGAGTATCGGATTTGGATCAGCGCCACACGCGCGCCACAATGAGGCGATTTAGGCGCGCGCCGTGACGAGAAACGTAAGTGAGCGCCGTCACTCATGTCTCCTTGTTATGGGTCATAATTGTTGGATGGTGGACGTTTTTATCATTGAGGGATTTATATCGATGGTATGGTAGGAAAATGATATAATTTAAAAGAGTTTTTTGCCAGTTCTTCTCCATAGGTACATATTACGCTTTGGAATGGGCAACTATCTTTATCTCTCTGACTGACCGACTTCTTGACAGTTCAAAAGTGCCTGTAAATGTGGGTCGGCTTCTAGTCTAACCGGTTGCAGCTCAGTACCAGTATTTTACATTGAATGACTGCCTATCCGACCTCCACTACCCAGATACTGGGTAACTCGATAATCCTTGGTAAGTCTTGTTTTCAGTTTCGGGCTACTGACTAAAAGCTTAACATAATTTCTGAGGCACAGAGGGGTCCCAATATGTAAAGGATGGTCACCCATCCACGGACCGACCTCGGCAAGCGTTGCTTTTCCTTGAAGATCGACCCGTGCGGCTGTTAATATTTGGCAAATCTGTAACTGACACGAAAAAAATACCATTTATACAACCCAAAAAAAATCGTCCAATATTTGTGTAAAAAATGAAAAATTCTTCGTATAATATTGAGATTCTTTACCTGTCGCATAACGCATTATGGCGCTTCTATATTCAGAGTCGGCGCCAAAGTACAATGGCGACGAGGTACCGTCATAGGTGGCTAGTGATTAATGAGCCCCGACTATGCACCCACTTTGTGGTTACATTGACTGATTGCCACGGCTCTGGCATAGCAGTGTTTTACAAATCGGTGTGGGCTTCTTGGCAGTTAGATTTTGAAGACTGGAAGCTGTGTGAAGAATAAAATGCTGGTTTTTGAAGTTGTGAATTGAGTTAAAAGAGGGAATTTTGTTACTGTTTGAGGTAACGTCTTTGTGTGTTAAATGCAGCACGATAAAATCTACAGTGCGGCTGACGAGAGAATACGTTCATGATATTATACCTGTCAGTTTCATACAAACTAATGTACACTTGTTTTGCGAATTTGATCTATGTTAGTTACTAGAATTGTCGCACGAACGTATTCTCTTGACGACCGGACTGTAGTGATTGAGATTTGTGAGTGCTAATCTGTGTTAGAATTTCCACCCACCAGGTTTCCAATACAAAAATCATTTGTAATCTAACAATAGTCGGCTTTTTAAATTTATTTTTACTAGCAGCGCCCCGCGGTTTCAACCACATAAGCCTTGATCCCGTGGGAATATCGGCATAAAAGTATTTTGTGTTATTCTGATGTACAAGCTATATTACTGTAAAGTTTCATCAAAATCCGTTCAGTAGTTTTTACGTAAAAGAGTAACAAACATCCATCCATCTATCCATCCTGCATCCTCACAAATTTTCGCGTTTATAATACTTATTAAAAAACGTGGTGATTAATGGCATTAAGTACCTGCCTACCGAATGCCTTTAACACCACGGTTTTTTTTAATTTAACACCAAAACCTTTAATCAAATTACCACTTGGAACTCAAAACAGATACATAACATACGACAGCTCAGCATAATTTATAAGTCCAACAAAGTTTAATTTTAATTAGAGATACTTTGAGCGCGCACTGGACGGCGTATGTTGTCGTATTTGTTTTATAACTAGCTGTAACATACGGTTTTGCTTGGGATGTGATTATATAAAAGATTTCGGACGGGCTGTTTATATGATGACATTTAAAGTATTCTAATATTTAACTATTTAGGAGTTTCAAATTAAAGATATCAATTGATTTAACAGATTGATAAAAATTATAAACATCTAAATTTTACTATACTACGGCTACATTGTCGCGATAACGCGAACTACACTTCGCGCGCTCTCCCTGGCACACCGCTCGACGTCTGGGTGTACTGTGTTAAAAAAAAATGGCTGTTCCATACATTTTGACAGCGTAGGTTTGCACTTTTCTATGAAATAGCAGATTTTTTGGGGTATTCCTCGAAACGCATCAAAAGTACCTATTCTTCAAAAAATAAAAATAATAAATATTATTCCTCGAAATGCATCAACGATGAAACATAGAGGAGAGCATGAAGGATTCGTAATAAATGATATCGATAGACGTTTCATTTGGTGCGTTTCAAAATTGATGCGTTTCGAAGAATACCGCGATTTTTTTATTGATAACTGACGAAAAATTTCTACGCTAGAACACGTCTTGAATCATATGCTGAATTCATGGTCACAGTTTGTAGTACTTAGTATGTATATCTGTGTCCTGCCACAATAAGTGGCATACCTACATATTACAAAGTTATTTGAAAAAACAAATATAGCCGTCAAGGTACCTATTACGAATAGAAGCTCAATCATTTCTGAGATATGATAAAGGAATAAAAGTGTCGCAGACAGACGGACAATTTTATTATGATGTCGCTTTTATCTCAGACGTCTAGGTTTCGGCGCAAGGCTAACATTCAAGGTACTTCGATATTTAGTTTTCGTTCTAGTTATTATTTTTACTAGTAAGTAGTAAGTTAGGTGCAGCTGAGAAGAATTAGCAAGACGATCACAATATTATTTTTAATCCATTGTTTCATATTTTGATCGAAAAATTTGTCTGCTCAACAACGTCAATAAAGCAATTAATGTTGTTGAACTACTACTGTTAGTACGTTACGCAATTACCCCGCTGAAAATTACATACTCGCGCAAACTATCAAGTCGCGTTTGTATGTGAAAATGTATACAAGAACTCAAGGCTACACTATTGCCGAGCGCCAAAGGATTTGTTTTATGATATAAATACATAGTCGACTTCCACGTGGAGGTACGTCGCAAGCATAAGCTAGTTTTCTGATAAAAGGAAATACAGCATGAATAATCCATTACATAAAAACAAAAAACCCGTCGTTTCCTCAATCAAATCTCAACAGACCAGAGAGTGGACGCAGAGGAAGTACCCTCCTGAACGGAAAATATTATTTGTGCCGCCTGGATAGGCATGGACCCAAGGGATGCTGGAATACTTCCCTGCCTTTTGCGCAGGGTAGTGGATTGATCATATTCCATTAGAAGTCTACCTATATTTTTTTTATGAAATATATTTTAGAAGAAATGCGGGCACGTGGTCTTTGGCGTTCATTTCATACTAAAGATGCCTCACTGCAATACCTCGCGTTCGCGGCTTAGCTCGCTACCTCGATATCACCTCCATGTAAAACAAATGCATGCTGATAGATACGCACGAACATGCCAGGCATCGAGGGAACAAGCAGCCAGCGATGTATCGCAGTGAGGTATCCTTCGGCATGTGCATGCGTGTCTTTTAGCATGCATTTGTTTTATACGTGTGTGCAGGTGACATCGAGGTAGCGAGCTATACCACGACCACGAGGTATCGCATCTTTGGCGTTTAATTACCCTAAAGTATTCCTATTTTCTCCCTGATTAATGATACTATTCCAAATATTTCTTTTTACGTAGGTATATCTACCACTACCTTGTCCCTGTGATGTTTTTTGACGTTATATATTTTTTTCGAAAACAGAGGAATACGTTAGTATGGATGGAATGAGCACCAGCGACCACATGCCCGCGCTTACTCTCTACCTGACAGTCCAACGGTCTATGTGATGGATGAAAAATGGTTGTCTACTTCCAAAGCCAGTCTTGTACATCATCGGTGTTTTACGGATGAGCTGCCCACCCAGACAGAAAACTGGAATTGTATGTGGCTGCAGTGCCCGCTCCTGCTTAAACTGGAATGTAGCAAGGTTGCTTATAGCGGCAAAAATAAGAATGATGTTAATATGTACTGAACCATTAAGAAAAAAAAGTCTACCTCGTTGGTTTAGTGTTTGCAAGCGGTCCTGGGTTTGATTCCCGACCGGGAAGTGTTATTGGGCTTTTCCAACTGGAATTTGTCACTAGCAGCCTGGACTGGACTTGTACCCGGTTGATGGCAATACTGATAGACAGACAGACTGAGCCGCACCTTAAGGGTTCCTTTTTACCATTTTGGTACGGAACCCTAAAAAGTAAACAGTAGGCTTACATAAAAAATAGTGGAATTATTATCCATAGTAAAAGTTTTAAGCAATGAATGCTTCGCCAATACTCAGGTCTCCTAACAAATAAATAAACAAGATGTATGTGGTTGAGTGTCGTGGGTAGGATTAGTATCTAGTGTGACGCCTAAGAAAACCCTAGACTATCCATAGGATTTTCCGGAGAAAGCAACACAAAGAGGGTCACAGGGAACGTCGCCGCCGCAACTGAATAATATAGTTTTACGTTAGACACTAAGGTAGGTTGGTACTGGTGCCTAGGTGGTTCCTTGAAACCTAAGTTTACCAAGTTAAACCTACCAGCTTTTTTATTGGTGTAGGTATTGTTTGCCTAATAATATTTAATCGAGAAATTCATAATCGATTAATCATTGCATTTCATTCTCTGTAGTCAACTGACATGCCGTGACAGTTATTTCATTTTTTTTTTAAAGGACTAACTCATTTGATATTCAGCCATCAAACAGAACGGATTAATCTTCATATTATTATTTCTTCGCAACCTGTATTTTTTTTATGTTGGTAGCACAAAAAATTAATAGATCTAGAAAAATAGCTCTTCAATTTGATTTCTGCTGGCGGGAAGGAATTGTGTTTTGTTTTTGCGTGTTTGATGACAGGAGTAGGCTAGGAGGCGCGGGTGACCCTTGGTTTTATTTCTGAGATGCTGCGCCCCCTGTAACTTCTTTTCCGAAAAAATTAAAATTGATATCGTGTATTTTTGTGAGTTTCAGTTATCTATTTTGATGTTACTGAAGCAGGTACTGCATTTAAATAAATTATATTGGTTTTGGTAATTCAGTTTTTTGTGGAAGATAGATACGTATAATAGGTACCTACCTCTCAGTCCTTTTCTCTTTCAAAGTTGGTTAAAAATCCACCGAACGAAGGTAGGTAGTAGGTAGATACGTAGATACTAATTAAGGAACAAAAGGGGTGTTAGTAGCAGTGTATTAATCAAGTCGCCAAGTCCATTAGCAAACGTTCGCGGGACAAAAGATTTGGAAGACAATCGATATAATCGCGCGGTGCCGCAAAACGCTTCGTGTTTCCTAGGAAGACCATGAGCACCGGTTTTTGTGGAACTCATAGATAATTTTGGTACCTACTTACCTACTTCACTTTAAAGTGAAAGCGCCAAGGTAGGTAAATTTTTCTTAGGTACGTTTTTAGCAATTCCCAGGTCAGTATTAGGTTGTATATGTTGATCAAAATATGATTCGCAACCGTAACAAATATGTACCTATTTAAGTACAGAATTATAATCAGCAAAATCATCATTCTATTTTCTAATAATAATGCAATAAGATAGGCCTACCTTTTGCTTATTGCAATAATACCTAAGGGTAACAGATGGGTAACAGTTGGAAATTCGAAATAATCTACAATACAAAGAAGCATCGATATTTTTAACCGACTTCCAAAAAGGAGGAGGTTATATGTTCGACTTTATGTTTTTTTTTTTTTGTATGTTCACCGATTTCTCCGTCATTTGTGGATCGATTTCGAAAATTATTTTTTTGTTTGAAAGGGTATACTCCCAAGGTGGTCCCATTGTCAGCAAGTTGGAATCTGATGAGAGGATCCCATGGAAATCGAGGGAAACCCTCAAATTTTATTGGCAAACCTATAGCGATTTGGATATTTTTTAGAGTAACTTGAGCATTTGCTCTCGGAAATCATCATTTGGTAAAGTGGAGCTGATGATGAAGACTACAGACGGCCATCGGAACTAATCAATGATAAATATTTCACGGGTTGCGATTCGATTACTTTAATATGGTTGCTAAGCAATTTATGCTCGTCACAATGCGTGTGGTGGTGGAGTGGAGTTCTTCAGGTTCTTACCAGGAGAACTCCTCAAAAATTAACGTCCCAGCATCGGGAAAAGCAATATTTTGTAAAAGGTGATGAGCAGTTGACGTTAGGCTATTGTAACTTAGATAAATTACAAACTCTCTCACTAAAAAGTGAAAAATAAAAACTTTTTTACAAAAAAAAAACAACCGACTTCCAAAAAAAACTAAAAAGTGATAAATAACTTTTATTTCGGAAGTCGGTGTCAATAAACGAAAATGCAGAACCAACGACACCGACTTCCGAAATAAAAGTTATTTATCACTTTTTAGTTTTTTTTGGAAGTCGGTTGTTTTTTTTTTTGTAAAAAAGTTTTTATTTTTACTTTATTAAGCAAAATATTACCAACTGAATAAAATTAATGTAGTCATAATCGTTGCTATTTAACACGCTTTTATTTTTATTATAAAAATTCATATTTATAACTGTAGGTTCTGTTTTTGTGTTTCACACCATAGAGAAAAAAAGAATTCCTCCTATATTTTACACTGATTTACTGGGTATTATTAAGTAATCAGTCTCACAACCATGGTCGCCCTACATGGATGTCACCTACAACAGAGCGATGATGGATGAGCGGTATCGTCTGAGACGCATCTACACAGAGTACTCTGTTATCTAATACTTTTTAATGAAATGTATGTTTGTGAGGTTTCGTTCTGACAGCATTGAATAAGACTAAGTAGTTCCTGTATTTATAAAAATAATATCAACTAAATAGCTCGCTTATGTAAACTTAAGTAAAGGCGAAAGTTTGTGTGTGTCTGTTTATATGTTTGTTACTCCTTCACGCTCAAACGGCTGAACCAATTTTGATAAAATTTTGTATGGAGGTAGCTGACACCCTGGATTAACATATAGGCTACACTTTTTATCCCGATATTTCCACGGGATCGACACTTATGCGGGTGAAACCGCGGGGCGCAGCTAGTTGTAAATAAATACGTTTACCATCGTAGCCTTATGTAGCTTGCTGTGTGTACCTTTTTGACATAGCTTCTGAAGGTTATTCTAGGTACTTACTAACTTCTTCCTTCGAGATGTGATCTCATATTTTGCCAATTTTACATACAAGCGACCGTACACTTTTATAGGCACTATCCGTCAACTTTCAACCTTACACATTACTGAAAGTGGGTCCGAACGTGGATCTATAATGCAGGATACAGAAATATTCAAGCGATTGGTCTGATCGCTAAGTGCGATCGTAAAAACATGAGGTGTCTGTATGTAAGCTCATAATATAGCTACTAGGCGGTTTTACAGCTTGAGCATAGATACCGTGGTAAGACTGGCAACTTGTAAATAAAATAGGTACAGATATGTAGAGTCCGTCCACTGACCTGTACCTATTATACAAGATAGAGGTCAGTGAGTCCGTCTCACGAAAAAAGTCTCGCAGATGCGGCGCCACTGTCGTGCGACCGAATCATAGACATTAGATTTATTTATTTATCTTGTCATCGTATTAAAGGCACTGGTTAATAAAATGCACAATCCTAAATTGAGAAAGTTGGATGAGGTAGGAGGTTGATAGGGATTTTTGCTAACTACATTAATAATTAGTTCCATTTATTGCCAACCCGCACTGGGCCCGCGTGGTGGATTATGCCCACTCCCTCTCACAGAGGCCTGTGTCCCAGCAGTAGGCACATTATAGGCTGATTATGATTGCTGTGGGACTTCTTTCGTGAAACGGACTCTAGTATCTAGTACTTAGATATACTTAAGTACCTACCTACCTAAATATGCGTGAAACACTAGAATGCTTGCCTTCCTAAAGATAACCCTTAGATCGAAGACGAATCTGCATTCATTGGTAAATTACAATTTGTGAGAGAACTTCCAGACGAAGTGAAAACCTCCTATTTTATAAGTTGGGCAAACCTCATATTTTTAAACGCCATCTTCGTGTCTTTATTGGAACTGTTATAAAATCTTCACGCATGACTGCCAAAACTCAAGCTGTGAGACTTGTAACATAGATGACGCTCGTAGCAGTTATGTTTTAAAACGACTGATGTTTGCCGTTTCTGTGCTTCTCCTTTCTTCATGTAGATGATTTATGTACGATGCAACAAGGTTCTTTTGCTACCTGAATGAAATTTACAGGGGGGGCGTTGTTGGTGAAATTGTCACAGAAATTGTATTGAAAAAACATGATAGCGGGCGTTAGTTCTGATCTTGGTCACGCGCCAAAAGTTCCTTGTATGGTATGTTTATCTTCCCGCTGTAATGAGTGTGTAAACGCAGGTGCTGTCGGTACCGCTCGTGACAATGGCGATGTCGGAAGTGTGTGTGTGTAAGCGTGAGTGTTATGTGCTGACGCTACTCGTCTTCACGCACACATTTACAGCGTTTTCGTACGTTTGGTTACCACAAGTAAAGCGCGCGTCGCTTTGCGAGATACAGATAAAAATACTGTACCGTTGTAGTAAGAGCTCCAAGCTTCACTACAATCTTTCAATGACACATGCATGATCACAGATATAGATACACCTAGATAGCGCAAGAGAGCAATTACTTCGCGTGCCAAAAATTGCACCAGCTTACGTACAAAAATCGTAAGCCGCCACTTTTTCGCTCAGTCCAGCCGGTCTATTCTGTAAAAATCTCACCGTGAAAACGCAGGTGAAATGAGCTGTCATTCCACCTGTGCTAGGGACTGGCACTATTGACAACTCACTCTAAGCTCACTTCACCCAACTAACCATATTTTTTTTGGTGAGCTTTAGCGCTGGCGCTAGGCCCCGGGGGGGGGGGGGGGGGGGGAGAGACGTGTGCCGCACGCGGTGGCGTCATTGAATCGATTTGATTTTCCCATCACTAAATAGTGCTTGTGACGTCATAGTAGGTAGTAAAAAAATGGCACGCTTTGTTTTCCCACTGATCGTGATACTTGCGTTATCTACGTCTATCTATATCTGTGTGCATGATGAACAGCATTGAGAAGTGGATAATAAACATACTTTATTAAAGGAGGTAATGAAACTAATCAACAATTCATTATTTACTTACTGTTATTTTATAAACATTATTTTAATTTATTATAAATAGACAACAGGAATGTTAACGTGTTTACAGAGGACCCTTTTCAATTACAAATCAATATTGTACCCCTATCACTTACATCAAGCATTTTACAGACCGAATTTGAGTGGGTGAACGTGCGAAAACGTTACTATGTCACAATGTAGATCTATAATTAATTATAGTTTGTGATAGGGGCATACCATGACCACTTCTCAGTTGCACTAAGGTTCAACCAGTTTAATGAGAAATTGCAGATTTATGTAAGAGGTGAAACATACGGTCTGCTCGTGGCCATCTTTGCGCTAGATGGCGCTGAAGTCAACATTCTAAGTTGATTTTATGTGTAATTTGGTCGTCTGTGTTTCGTGTGTTGGTCGTGAACGTCTCATAAAGAAAATATTATTTACTAAGATCCGTAGTCTTTGTAGGAAAATATCAAGATAAACAATTACTCTTCGTTTTTCTTCAGAGACAAGAAAACTGTGTCCTTTGAATTTACAGAAAACTTGGTGACCGAATTTGTACAATATTTTTATATAACTGTGCAGTTGGTTACATGCGTTAATACACATACACTCAGACCATAATAGTAATCATTACATACTTATATTACATTAGCGATTTATTTTCCAAAAATGTAAACAAATATGAGTTTATGGAAAAATAACTTTAAATCCTACACAATATAGTTCAGTTTACGCTACAACTTCAAAAAATTTTATTACTTTTTCAATAGTGCTAGTCACACTGAAATCAACTTAATTGCCATTATAATAAAGCTGATATTTGTTTAACTTGAAATAATATTAATTTAAAACATAAGTTTGAATATTGACTTTAATAACATTACGCTTTTATGCCCCGAAGGGATAAGCAGAGATATTAACACCTACATTTTGATAGTTTAAAACAGTGCTCCAACACATTTTGTATTTTATATAGAAAAACTTGTGATATTTTGTTAAATATAGTTGTGATAAGTTCCAGTATGTAAATAAATAATACTGTTACAATAAATCTCTTACAAAAATATACAATATTTTCAAAATTGTTTTAATTCGCTTTTCATTCTAGAGAAGTAATTGTTCTACGTTCTAATTCGTACATAATTATAATTACTTAATAATATTTTTTGTATATATTTTGAATAATTATTTTATGTTTTGTAACATGTTACATAATCACATTGTTTTTCTTGAGGGCTAGGCCCTGACTTCCTAATTAAAACAAAGTACTTATAAGATCATATTTTGTTATAGCACAGTCCGTGACCGCGCAGTAATTAAGAGATCCGCAAGAGAAACAAGGGAACCGACAAAGCTCGAAGAATTACCAAACTTATGTGAAAGAATTTTATGATTATAATTATATTAATAAATATTTTTTAGATTAACATACAGCCTGATACTGACCTGCAAATTGCAAAAAACGTGATACTTTCGCCTTAAGTTTATAACAGTTTTGGTTAATCAAAGTTTGCAGTTTGACCTTCAATATCACCATAACCAGAAGATTCCCAAGTATGGCCAATAAATTATTCTAAACCCGAAAACAATAAATTATTCGAATTATTATACAGAGCAAACTTTTAATTTTTCTTAAAAAAATACGCAGTTTATTATGGAACACGTCTAGATCGGGTTTCAGTGTAACTAGGGTGTTACATCACACACACATGTCATTTACAAGGCAAGTTGCATCAGCCAAAACCCTCAGTACAACCAAAGTCGACGACTTCGCGATGTAGGTAAAGAAAGAACATACATTTGTTTACCAGACTATTAACTAGCACAGGTCCTCACGAACAAAGGAGGTGTTTCTTTTTTCATACAACTGTGGCCAAACAATGTACCTTAAGAACAAAAGTACTGAAATACAGGAAAAAAATTGCAGATTCTGAAAAAAAATATATTGGATTTATTTATACATTTGTACCACATGAAATTGTCATTCAAAGATATTAATAACTTGCAACCCATTAATTAATTTGGCAATCTCATTTTATATTTTTCCGATGATGCGTTTCGTTACTTCATGTTATAAAAGTAACGTAAAGAAATTATCCTAAAAGTATATTGAATATTATCTTATTATTGTATTAAAAAAAGATTTTTTGGTTATATAAAACATTATTTTTGTGAAACATTTAGCGAATAAGAATGAAAGAAGACATTAATTGATTCAGATATTTTATGCGTTTGGTTAGCTTTCTGAAAGGCCAAAAGACTGTGCTCCAAGGCCGATAATTATCTATTTTTTTTAATTAGTTGTTTTGTTTACCAATAAATAACATCTTATCATAATTCAGTTTCGGTTCCTCGGCTCGTTCGTTGGTTTCCCATCTCTTGGAGTGCTATTTCGTGTGTGATTTCATAATTGTTGATTTGGCTATTCTTTCCTTATGGAGTTTGACATTTATAAACCAACTGTTTAATACCTAAACGGCGGTTTGAATGTTGATGAGCAGAGCCCTTGAATACCAGATACTTAACGTGTATTTATCGTAGAATCAAAGAGTAGATGGAATGGGTATGTAGAACGAACAAATGCACATTTTAGGTCCCTTGGACTGTCATACAACATTTTATAGGCCGATTACCGTCGCTGATAGGAGGTCCATGCCTCCTTTAAGGTACAATTCCATTCCATTTTTATATTAATGGCTCCATCGTTTTATCGATGATGAAATGTATTCGCTGGGGAATGAGGACTGATGTGATCACAGACTAATTAATATAAAATGCATTATAGATGCATTTTATATTAATTAGTCTGTGATCTACAATATACAATATTCAATATTGTAGTCTAAAACAACCGGAATCATAATATTTATTTTGACAATTGGAATAGTTTGACACTTGACAGCTGTCACTGCTGTTATGAACGTTTCGTTGAACGCAGTTACGATGTGAGGTAGTGATTTTTTACATTCTCTTATTTCTTAATCAATCGAATATTGGAGGATTTTAAATACTGCTATTATCACAATTTATTGCAAGGAATTTCATTTGTAATTTGTACCTCGGTACAAGTTTGGCCGAAAAAAAAACACATCCTTTTAAAGTCAATTATGTTATAGAGGTATGGGGAACAGGGTGTAAAGTTCACTCATCCTCTATAGAAAAGGGAGGATCCTCCGACCAGACTGGTGTTGTGTCTGGCGGGCAACTGCCCAATGATTCATTTCGGGCCGTTGTATATATGCTAGTTGCGCGGTAAACTCTGCTTGCGAGATGCAGGATTTTGCGTGACGTCAGTATGACGCGTCGCTCGCATGTGGCGTTGTAGATACCGCTACAATGTGACTAATAATAATTAAAAACGGTTTTTTTTAGTTGGAAAATTCAAGAACAGTCGTAATTTTTTAAGCAAGAAAGTTTCCTCGTAAATTATTAGGAACCACACGTTGACTGCCGGGCAACAGACACAAATGAAAATCTATTGTTCGCGGTCATCGGGTGACCGCGTTGGCAGTCAAAGCCTGAATAAACAAAAAATTTGAATCACTACATTGGAAACACAACCATTTCTCAAAAAATATAGGTACCCACAAAATCTTAAAACATAATCGTATTTCTTAAAGGTTAGTTGACACCAAATTCTTTTCGTTTGTAGTGAAGTGTAGCACAGCTGCTATGGCGTTTAACATGTGTTTTCTTCCTGCGTAGTCCGTCGACATTAGGTATGCCATTACAACGTTCTTCAAATATTCTAGGTTCGCGCCTTCTCGAGATTGGATGCGGCGTAACCTGGAAAGGGTGATGAGGAATTAAGGGGACACCGACCGCGACGGTTAATACTGGCCACTATTTTCCGTTTTAAGAGCGTTTACGACTCACGTACGGCATTTCATACAAACTTTCAAGCCCTTGTTTTTCGAAAGAATAAACCGATTTTAATGAAACTTCATACGCATAAGCAGGACACAAAGGTCTAAAAAGTTACTTAAGAACATTTTCGAAAAATAGTGTTATAGTCAAATTAGACCGATTTTTAATTTTCTTAGAAACAGAGCTTTCCAGTTATCTTTTTTTAAATAAGACATTTCGAAATTGTTCTAAAGTAACTTTTTATACCTTTGTGTATAAAGGACAGTCCTGAAGAAAACGGTTTATTTGATTAAACTTAGTCATAGACACCATAGATTATCAAGAGGATGAGCAGCAGTGATCTTGTCTGCTAATAAAAACAAACTGCGGTCACCAAACTGTATGACTTATTGGTGTTATCTTAATTTCTTCTACAAGAAAGAAATATTAAAAATAAAGAAATATTATTTATTCTCGGGGCCACTGATGGCTTGCGCCTTAAGGTCATTAGAATGAACCTGAATCATCAGCTACTGTCTGATGTTGAGCTACAAATCAGGGTGAAGGTACAGCTACTAGACTAAATTGTCACCTATAAAACTTTATCACGAAACACCATTATCCTTATGGAGTTTTAAAACACAAGTTGACGATCGAAATCAAATCAGTGAAAACATTTAATGTAATGGTTTGCAGCAAGTTTGACTAAAACTGCCGTTATCTCAACTTGTGCAAAAAATCTCAAATTATAATCTAATTTATAAAATCTCTCGTGTCACAATGTTAGTTAACATACTCCTCCGAAACGGCTTGACTTTTGAAATTTTACATGCATATTCAGTAGGTCTGAGAATCGGCTACTATCTATTTTTCATACCCCTAAATCGACTCTTACGCGGGTGAAACCGCGGGGCGCAGCTAGTTTTATATATATTTGTATTGCGTATGTATATAATTCACAAAATACCTGTCAATCTCCTCTTTCAGTGTCCTTATAACTTCTTTGAAGCGTTCTTTTTCTATTGTGGCCTCACGCTGACAATCCCTGTAAAAAGAATAGCACAAATTAAAACTAACATCTACCTCTTCTTCGTGTCGATGATACTTTTACATTTTACTGGCTCAATCCAGTACTTCGCTACTTTCACATCAATAAAGCTATCAGGACAACTGTGAAATAACATCATGCTGGTGTTGATAACAGGGGTTAGGCAGATGTGTCCTACTTCCTCCTAATATTATACCTAAATGCGAAAGTTTGTGAGGACGGATGGATGTGTGGATAGGTTTGTTACTCTTTCACGCAAAAACTATTGAACGGATTTTGATGAAACGTTACAGTAATATAGCTTATACAGCATAATAACACATAGGATACTTTTTATCTCGATATTCCCACGGGATTGAGACTTATGCGGGTGAAACCGCGAGGCGCTGCCAGTATAATATAATACCCACTTTTCGACAGCTACGTACTGTGTTTATAAAAACACCTACCTACTGTGTAGTATGCAGATAATATAGATTGATGCGGTCTCTGGGGAAGCATGTATGTTCGATGACACAGACAAAACGATCATCTTCATCATTTTAAGGGCACAGGAATAGTTTTGCAGATTTAACCTATAGTCTATTACAAAAGTATAGAACGAAAGTTAAACAAATGGATCAGAAAACGTATCTGTGGATGACAGCATACAAATTCTGTGCCTTTGACTTATTTGAATGCTTAAACGGGTTTAAGCATTCAAATACAAAATACAACAAATACATCATCATACATACACATACATACAGGTTAATTACATTAAGGTTAATTTTATAACCGTCAGTCGATGATATTTCAATTACAATTTAATAATGTTATTCCCTACCACCGAGACGAGGCCTGTGTCCCAGCAGTGGGAGGATTATCGGCTGATTATGAATGTTATTCACACAGTAATTGTCCTAAATACAGATGAATATGTTATTACTTACCCTCAGTGAGTGATTGCCTAAATATTTTACCTGAACAGGGTTTGTTTACACTTTCATCAGATAGTTTTGGAACAGACCATAGTCAGCAACATATATTATAGGTGAAATAGGTAAATAAATATGAAATATTATAGTCCATACCTGAACTGACCCTCCATGATATGTTTCTCCTTCCGCAGTTGCGATATGTCGAGGTCCTTCCTAGCCAACTCGTGCGCATAGTGTAGCATATGCGGCGGTGCTGTCACATCCTGAAAATTATAAAGATATGAATTAATTGAGAGTTATTTGTTTTTCGCATTGTTTATAACAGTCAAAAAAATCTCTGGGCACTGCTTTGATACTACAGTGCATTGTATAATTTAATTCCAAAGTTTTTTTTGTATTGACGACTGTTCTACCCTATTCGATTTAGTTACCTATTTTTTTTTTGCGAACATTTTACTGCTGACGCTTCGTGCAGCACGTTTTAAACTAAAAATTGTTCACTGCCATCGCGTCGTGCAGCACGTGTTACTAAAAAAATATTCGTCATCCTTGCTGGTTATTTAAGCTATGTAAATCTAAAAGACATAAAAAGCGTCAGATTGTAGAAACGAGTTGATATATTTTTGCAAATGGAGTAGTGACGAAAAATTGGCTCATAAAAATTGAAATTCATTGAAATTTATCACAATCACCATCATGGGAGCTTCTGCTCCCATCAGCTATAATGATTATTGATTGGTGACTTGCAGCTCAATTCACATAATAATTATATCTTACCTACAACAAGCGAAAATTTGTGTTTCCTAAAATATCGGTCGCCAAAACATTACGGGGGTTCAACAATAGGGTGGACTCTTAACCTCATAAATAAGTAATTTAATTATATTATAACCTAAACTATTAAATTGTTTATAATAAGAATGTGTCCAATAGCACTTTTCTTATTGTCTCTATTAAGGCGAATACACTTCGTTCTTGTATTTGTTTGGCATTTTTGTACTTTACACTAATCACTAACTTGAACGGTTTTGTTATTTTTATTACAGCCGAAATAAAAAGGTCGACACTGATGTTTGACTTTACGACGACTAAAAACGCCATCAATAAGCTGTTTAAGGAAACAGAAGCTTTACTTCAAGATTCCTCACCGTTAACATCCCGTCTTTAAAATGCGTGTGTTCCTCAGCGCTGACGCGACGCGAGCGGTCGTTGCGAGCTCGGATGTAGTTGTCGGTCTCGTCTAACAGCGCCGAGTAGCGCTCGCGCTGAGTTTGTACTTGTTTCTCTAGGCTGAGGATACGGGTCTTGAGGTCTGACACGATTTCCTTTTGGTAGTCTTGCTCGTTTTTTATTTTCTGAAACATATGGTCAATACACTTTCAGTTTTTCTGAATTTTCCAATTTTGTCGGCAACTTTTCAAGCATTTTTTTTACACAAACATACAAACCTTGTCCTGACAATTACAAACACATCTAAAAAAGAATTAGCCAAATAGGTGCAACCGTTCTGAAGTGATACGCGTACATACATTCAGCAAAAAAAAATCTGCTGTTTCCTACATTTATGTTCGCATAACTCGTCAAAATGTAGGGAACAGTTGTTTTTTTTTTTTCGCGATTTCAGGTTTGGTCCCATAGTAAAAGTTGTTCATAATGATGAGTACAATCTCCCATTTCGATTTGTCGCATGTATTCAATTTCATCCTGTATACATATTGCCTCCTTCATATTGTGTCAATAACCATTATTTTAGTTATGTTAGATTTTAATAGAGAGAGTTGCTCCTACTAACCCATTTTGGTATAAGTCTAATATTACAGATTTATATTTTATATTTCCTAGTTAGAAACAACAATATGAAGTGTTTCAAAGCACAAATTTAACCAGTTGTTAACCTTGATCCCTCAAGCGTCAAGTGTACACCAAGGGTACATAACAGTGTCATTGTTCTATTGTCATTATTAAAACAATGACTTTACTGCGCCCATTCATCTACTCCGACGCGTGGGGTGTTCGACGTTTAGGCGGGCAAACGTGTGACAGAATAAGTCATAAAAATAACAAAAGACATATTACCTCCTCATACAACTTCAAAGTATCCAACTTATCTTGCTTCTCTTCCTCCAACACCATTTTATAAGTGTCCACCTTCTCTTTCAATAGTGCTATCTCATTCTTCAAGTGTCCTACATCATCCATCTCGCTCCCAGCATCTCTCACTTTCATTTGCTGCCTATAGAGGTCAAACTCCACCTTCAAACTTTCATATTCTTCTCTACACTTCAAATGAACATTCTCATATCCTTGGACTTTGAAAACTGTTGAAATGTCTATGGGACTGCCTAGTTTATCGTTTTCTGCTATGAGTTCTTTTTTTAGAATGTGTATCTTGTCTATGAGTGTTTGTAGGTACTCGCTGTCTGCTAGCTTTTCGTTGTCTGTCTCGCTTTTTTGTGTTGTTTCTTTAGTTACTTCTGTAAAAAAACATAATATTTATAGTGGTTAAATACAGTTAAGTAAAAAAAAATATAGTTATTACAGTTGAATACAATAAAAAAAAATACAGTATTGCTCATCAACCCATACTGGAGTTTCAAAAAATCTACTTTAATGTGTTCTTATTGCTATAAGACCGATCAGCCACAAAAATAAAGTGGTTAGCGTCGCCTAAAAAAACTTGCATCTCCCAACGGATTGAAAATACGTTGTCGTACTGAATTCAGAGCACAAACTAACCAAACCTGTCTTTTTATGTTTTTTAGATAAGCTGAGGACCTGATCACTACCGACAATGGACATCTGAGGCATCGCAAACGAGTTGTGATCCCAGACACAAAGTGTTCGCGACGAAGCGTCATACATTTTATTTAGCTTTGTTAAAACTTAGAATCGTTTGTGGCCGCGAATAACGCGTAACCAAGTAGGGCTTTGAATATAACTTAAATTCAATAGAGTCACGTATTTTATGTTAGAATAAGTACAATAAGTACTGTTTAGAGATAAAGGCTCGTCATATAGATTTGTAAAAGTTTAGAATCATTTTGTGGTCACGAATAACGTGCTATCAAACAATAGGGTTTTATTTAATTTAAAGCCTCTTCATGACGATGCCACGTAAATAGATTAGTCTTTTGTATTATTAACTTAGACTCATAGTTAAGTAAGTGCGTAATAAAAGTTTACGACACGTCTTTTATTGACCAACAGTGGTTGTACTACCTGTGAACCTCTGTTAAGTAGGCCGTATATAGTTTTTAGTGTCTCCAGGTAACCTAGACCGAGACCTAGCCCTGGACCTAACTTATATAGTTTAGATTTCGTAAAATACGCCTACTTAATTAAGTTCATATAAAACTATTGTTGGATATTGGAAAAAGTATGGTCTTCTAATAAGACCTTCAGAGGCGCTTCACGCCCTGAAAACCGAGAATCTAGAAATGTTATTGTTGTATATCGTTAGAACCAACCGAATAGATTAAAGTTGCCGTTTATAGGGTGGAAATCGGACGACCAGTTTTCAGATAGTTTAGCCTGAAAGATAGTTTTCGTGATTAATTAGTCCCTTTTCACCTTTTGACCTGAAATAACCTTTCAGTAATAATAGACACAGGCAACATAGATACCTCATCAGACGGGGAATTTCATATAAGATCTAACGATATGCAACACATTGGGATCAATTCAAAGATGTAGACATATAGGCCTATAATAGCGTTAAGTCGAAGTACATTTATAAGGAAAATAAAGTTTTAAAAGGGAAGAAATTTCGGGCTCTCGTCAAGGTATAGTTTCGAGCCACTTAAGTAATCGTTTAAAAATAGTAATTTCGTAGTCGTCGGCAAGATAATTCCTGAAGAAACTTGAAGAGTCTCGAAATCGCTTCCTGAACACTTACATGAAGAATCAACAGTGTTTTAATTCAAGAAACCCTTCACGTATGAACCCTACAAGATAGCTGCTAATCAAATGAGCCTTCAGTGCACTACCGCAAGACACCACGTCTGTAGAAGATTCTCCAACAATCCAACCTATCGGTGCAGGACGTCAGCGTCGCGCGACGGGGAAATTTACGACTTCCCCTCTCACCCTTCGCGTCCGCGGACCACGCCCGTCCGGCACACAAAGGGACCGTTCAAGTATTACGTAAGCAGATTTTTTGCAATTATTAACCCCCCCATCCCCCTCGTCAGTAAAAGTAAGCAAAGCTTTTACCCCAATGCTTACGTAGACATTGGTATGCATTTTTCAATGTGTTCCGGTTTTTTTATTGATTCACGAGCAGCAATTATATGCGTTTCGTTTTCAAGCATAGACAAGTAGGGTTGCCATATTTGTTCAAACCAAAATCGACTAAATTTTGTAGAAAATCCGAAAAAGTAAAAAAATTAATACTGCTGACGTAATCACCACCCAGACCCCTCCATCCCCCATGTCATCAAAAATAAGCAAAGCAAAGACCCCCCCGCCCCCCTGTAGTGCTTACGTCATACTTGAATGGCCCCAAAGCTGATTGTTCTACGTGCCTCTCAATTACACCGTCCGGTACCCATACCTTTCAAACCAGAACACAGCGATGCCTGGCGGCAGAAACAGTTACTGTGGTAGTACTTCCCTGCACGAGGTCCATCACAAAGAGTATATTACCACTAATAATCCTAACTAATATTATAAATGCGAAAGTAAGTTTGTTTGTTTGTTTGTCACGCTTTCACGCTAAAACGGCTAAACGGATTTGGATGAAATTTGGCACATGGATAGACCATGACCTGGAGAAGGCCATAGGCTTATCATCCTGGATCGCAGACGCAGTCGCGAACAACAGCTAGTTTATTATATTCTTACCAAAATCAGTATTAGCAGCGATTTTATCCATCAGCCTGCCATTAACCGAGTCTTTTAACTGCTGTATAAGTTGTTGGTCATGCCTTCGCCTCAAGTCGTACTGTCCCACAGTTTCCGACAACTCTGCTATCTTACTCTCCAGTAGGGCCACCCTTTCTTCCTGACGCGCGCATATCTTGCGAGCGGACTCTTCGGCACGTTTCGCTTTTATTTGCTCCTGTGAATGAAAATATACATGTTTACTCGTATGTTCTATGTTATGGGTTTGGTTTCCGCACTTAGTCCTTCAGTGGACCATTGTGCGTGGGCCATGGCGGCCGTTGGTGGTTATTCCAACCAGCCCACCTCCCTCCAGAAGCTGATCAGGTCTCCTGGTCTTTTGAGAACATCTGTGTACGATCTGGGTCCCGAGGGTTTGTGTCCTGATCTGGGTGACGCCTGTGCACTCAAAGAGCACATGCGCAATGGTTTCATCAGCCTCCATGCAAGCTCTGCACAGGGGGCTGTCCGTTATGCCGCATGTTTACTCGTAATTTAATTGTCTCATGTTTTACTTGTCTACAAATGTAGACAGGGGAAACAAAGGCTTGACTGTGCATCTGAGCATACAGATATTGTATTTTTGGGAATGAACAGTAGCGAGTGGCCTCACCATAGATAAAATACTACTAATCACGCCTATAAAAGGAGTGTCAAACAGATGACAGGTCCCTTTTTTTTTCCCGCCAAACGTCGGAGCGTTCACACTCTCAGCTGTCATATTTGGTCAGAATAGCATTAGTTTCCTCATAAAATTTGTATGTTCTAATTATTAATATTTTTCGATTGTATTAAAATAGTTCGTAGCCGTAATTTTTTTTTTAAATAAAATCCACTTCTGGTTCCTAAAAGTATTATATTACGGGTTGGTGTCCGCAACTCCACGTCGAAACGCGTATTTTGCGTATGTACAGATAATTAATTAAACATACAGATATTTATGAGTAACCCTACAAATGCAATCCCTTTCGTGATAATTTGTTACTTTTGTTAGCCATAATATATTTTTGGGCCTTCATCCCAAAAGGTCTAGTTTCCCTGGCTAATATTATTACCACTCTTGAGTTTGTTTCGGTCTTCGATCTCAGAGTGGCCGGATAGGAAACACTTACATGATATAACCATTAGAGTTCTGACCTCGCGTATAGCAACAGAGTGCGACTGCTCCAGCAGCGCCAGCGCGTGCTGCAGGCGCGCCAGCTGATATAACCACTATAGCTCTGACCTCCCGTATAGCAACAGAGTGCGACTGCTCCAGCAGCGCCAGCGCGTGCTGCAGGCGCGCCAGCTGATATAACCACTATAGCTCTGACCTCCCGTATAGCAACAGAGTGCGACTGCTCCAGCAGCGCCAGCGCGTGCTGCAGGCGCGCCAGCTGATATAACCACTATAGCTCTGACCTCCCGTATAGCAACAGAGTGCGACTGCTCCAGCAGCGCCAGCGCGTGCTGCAGGCGCGCCAGCTGATATAACCACTATAGCTCTGACCTCCCGTATAGCAACAGAGTGCGACTGCTCCAGCAGCGCCAGCGCGTGCTGCAGGCGCGCCAGCTGATATAACCACTATAGCTCTGACCTCCCGTATAGCAACAGAGTGCGACTGCTCCAGCAGCGCCAGCGCGTGCTGCAGGCGCGCCAGCTGATATAACCACTATAGCTCTGACCTCCCGTATAGCAACAGAGTGCGACTGCTCCAGCAGCGCCAGCGCGTGCTGCAGGCGCGCCAGCTGATATAACCACTATAGCTCTGACCTCCCGTATAGCAACAGAGTGCGACTGCTCCAGCAGCGCCAGCGCGTGCTGCAGGCGCGCCAGCTGATATAACCACTATAGCTCTGACCTCCCGTATAGCAACAGAGTGCGACTGCTCCAGCAGCGCCAGCGCGTGCTGCAGGCGCGCCAGCTGATATAACCACTATAGCTCTGACCTCCCGTATAGCAACAGAGTGCGACTGCTCCAGCAGCGCCAGCGCGTGCTGCAGGCGCGCCAGCTGATATAACCACTATAGCTCTGACCTCCCGTATAGCAACAGAGTGCGACTGCTCCAGCAGCGCCAGCGCGTGCTGCAGGCGCGCCAGCTGATATAACCACTATAGCTCTGACCTCCCGTATAGCAACAGAGTGCGACTGCTCCAGCAGCGCCAGCGCGTGCTGCAGGCGCGCCAGCTGATATAACCACTATAGCTCTGACCTCCCGTATAGCAACAGAGTGCGACTGCTCCAGCAGCGCCAGCGCGTGCTGCAGGCGCGCCAGCTGATATAACCACTATAGCTCTGACCTCCCGTATAGCAACAGAGTGCGACTGCTCCAGCAGCGCCAGCGCGTGCTGCAGGCGCGCCAGCTGATATAACCACTATAGCTCTGACCTCCCGTATAGCAACAGAGTGCGACTGCTCCAGCAGCGCCAGCGCGTGCTGCAGGCGCGCCAGCTGATATAACCACTATAGCTCTGACCTCCCGTATAGCAACAGAGTGCGACTGCTCCAGCAGCGCCAGCGCGTGCTGCAGGCGCGCCAGCTGATATAACCACTATAGCTCTGACCTCCCGTATAGCAACAGAGTGCGACTGCTCCAGCAGCGCCAGCGCGTGCTGCAGGCGCGCCAGCTGATATAACCACTATAGCTCTGACCTCCCGTATAGCAACAGAGTGCGACTGCTCCAGCAGCGCCAGCGCGTGCTGCAGGCGCGCCAGCTGATATAACCACTATAGCTCTGACCTCCCGTATAGCAACAGAGTGCGACTGCTCCAGCAGCGCCAGCGCGTGCTGCAGGCGCGCCAGCTGATATAACCACTATAGCTCTGACCTCCCGTATAGCAACAGAGTGCGACTGCTCCAGCAGCGCCAGCGCGTGCTGCAGGCGCGCCAGCTGATATAACCACTATAGCTCTGACCTCCCGTATAGCAACAGAGTGCGACTGCTCCAGCAGCGCCAGCGCGTGCTGCAGGCGCGCCAGCTGATATAACCACTATAGCTCTGACCTCCCGTATAGCAACAGAGTGCGACTGCTCCAGCAGCGCCAGCGCGTGCTGCAGGCGCGCCAGCTGATATAACCACTATAGCTCTGACCTCCCGTATAGCAACAGAGTGCGACTGCTCCAGCAGCGCCAGCGCGTGCTGCAGGCGCGCCAGCTGATATAACCACTATAGCTCTGACCTCCCGTATAGCAACAGAGTGCGACTGCTCCAGCAGCGCCAGCGCGTGCTGCAGGCGCGCCAGCTGATATAACCACTATAGCTCTGACCTCCCGTATAGCAACAGAGTGCGACTGCTCCAGCAGCGCCAGCGCGTGCTGCAGGCGCGCCAGCTGATATAACCACTATAGCTCTGACCTCCCGTATAGCAACAGAGTGCGACTGCTCCAGCAGCGCCAGCGCGTGCTGCAGGCGCGCCAGCTGATATAACCACTATAGCTCTGACCTCCCGTATAGCAACAGAGTGCGACTGCTCCAGCAGCGCCAGCGCGTGCTGCAGGCGCGCCAGCTGATATAACCACTATAGCTCTGACCTCCCGTATAGCAACAGAGTGCGACTGCTCCAGCAGCGCCAGCGCGTGCTGCAGGCGCGCCAGCTGATATAACCACTATAGCTCTGACCTCCCGTATAGCAACAGAGTGCGACTGCTCCAGCAGCGCCAGCGCGTGCTGCAGGCGCGCCAGCTGATATAACCACTATAGCTCTGACCTCCCGTATAGCAACAGAGTGCGACTGCTCCAGCAGCGCCAGCGCGTGCTGCAGGCGCGCCAGCTGATATAACCACTATAGCTCTGACCTCCCGTATAGCAACAGAGTGCGACTGCTCCAGCAGCGCCAGCGCGTGCTGCAGGCGCGCCAGCTGATATAACCACTATAGCTCTGACCTCCCGTATAGCAACAGAGTGCGACTGCTCCAGCAGCGCCAGCGCGTGCTGCAGGCGCGCCAGCTGATATAACCACTATAGCTCTGACCTCCCGTATAGCAACAGAGTGCGACTGCTCCAGCAGCGCCAGCGCGTGCTGCAGGCGCGCCAGCTGATATAACCACTATAGCTCTGACCTCCCGTATAGCAACAGAGTGCGACTGCTCCAGCAGCGCCAGCGCGTGCTGCAGGCGCGCCAGCTGATATAACCACTATAGCTCTGACCTCCCGTATAGCAACAGAGTGCGACTGCTCCAGCAGCGCCAGCGCGTGCTGCAGGCGCGCCAGCTGATATAACCACTATAGCTCTGACCTCCCGTATAGCAACAGAGTGCGACTGCTCCAGCAGCGCCAGCGCGTGCTGCAGGCGCGCCAGCTGATATAACCACTATAGCTCTGACCTCCCGTATAGCAACAGAGTGCGACTGCTCCAGCAGCGCCAGCGCGTGCTGCAGGCGCGCCAGCTGATATAACCACTATAGCTCTGACCTCCCGTATAGCAACAGAGTGCGACTGCTCCAGCAGCGCCAGCGCGTGCTGCAGGCGCGCCAGCTGATATAACCACTATAGCTCTGACCTCCCGTATAGCAACAGAGTGCGACTGCTCCAGCAGCGCCAGCGCGTGCTGCAGGCGCGCCAGCTGATATAACCACTATAGCTCTGACCTCCCGTATAGCAACAGAGTGCGACTGCTCCAGCAGCGCCAGCGCGTGCTGCAGGCGCGCCAGCTGATATAACCACTATAGCTCTGACCTCCCGTATAGCAACAGAGTGCGACTGCTCCAGCAGCGCCAGCGCGTGCTGCAGGCGCGCCAGCTGATATAACCACTATAGCTCTGACCTCCCGTATAGCAACAGAGTGCGACTGCTCCAGCAGCGCCAGCGCGTGCTGCAGGCGCGCCAGCTGATATAACCACTATAGCTCTGACCTCCCGTATAGCAACAGAGTGCGACTGCTCCAGCAGCGCCAGCGCGTGCTGCAGGCGCGCCAGCTGATATAACCACTATAGCTCTGACCTCCCGTATAGCAACAGAGTGCGACTGCTCCAGCAGCGCCAGCGCGTGCTGCAGGCGCGCCAGCTGATATAACCACTATAGCTCTGACCTCCCGTATAGCAACAGAGTGCGACTGCTCCAGCAGCGCCAGCGCGTGCTGCAGGCGCGCCAGCTGATATAACCACTATAGCTCTGACCTCCCGTATAGCAACAGAGTGCGACTGCTCCAGCAGCGCCAGCGCGTGCTGCAGGCGCGCCAGCTGATATAACCACTATAGCTCTGACCTCCCGTATAGCAACAGAGTGCGACTGCTCCAGCAGCGCCAGCGCGTGCTGCAGGCGCGCCAGCTGATATAACCACTATAGCTCTGACCTCCCGTATAGCAACAGAGTGCGACTGCTCCAGCAGCGCCAGCGCGTGCTGCAGGCGCGCCAGCTGATATAACCACTATAGCTCTGACCTCCCGTATAGCAACAGAGTGCGACTGCTCCAGCAGCGCCAGCGCGTGCTGCAGGCGCGCCAGCTGATATAACCACTATAGCTCTGACCTCCCGTATAGCAACAGAGTGCGACTGCTCCAGCAGCGCCAGCGCGTGCTGCAGGCGCGCCAGCTGATATAACCACTATAGCTCTGACCTCCCGTATAGCAACAGAGTGCGACTGCTCCAGCAGCGCCAGCGCGTGCTGCAGGCGCGCCAGCTGATATAACCACTATAGCTCTGACCTCCCGTATAGCAACAGAGTGCGACTGCTCCAGCAGCGCCAGCGCGTGCTGCAGGCGCGCCAGCTGATATAACCACTATAGCTCTGACCTCCCGTATAGCAACAGAGTGCGACTGCTCCAGCAGCGCCAGCGCGTGCTGCAGGCGCGCCAGCTGATATAACCACTATAGCTCTGACCTCCCGTATAGCAACAGAGTGCGACTGCTCCAGCAGCGCCAGCGCGTGCTGCAGGCGCGCCAGCTGATATAACCACTATAGCTCTGACCTCCCGTATAGCAACAGAGTGCGACTGCTCCAGCAGCGCCAGCGCGTGCTGCAGGCGCGCCAGCTGATATAACCACTATAGCTCTGACCTCCCGTATAGCAACAGAGTGCGACTGCTCCAGCAGCGCCAGCGCGTGCTGCAGGCGCGCCAGCTGATATAACCACTATAGCTCTGACCTCCCGTATAGCAACAGAGTGCGACTGCTCCAGCAGCGCCAGCGCGTGCTGCAGGCGCGCCAGCTGATATAACCACTATAGCTCTGACCTCCCGTATAGCAACAGAGTGCGACTGCTCCAGCAGCGCCAGCGCGTGCTGCAGGCGCGCCAGCTGATATAACCACTATAGCTCTGACCTCCCGTATAGCAACAGAGTGCGACTGCTCCAGCAGCGCCAGCGCGTGCTGCAGGCGCGCCAGCTGATATAACCACTATAGCTCTGACCTCCCGTATAGCAACAGAGTGCGACTGCTCCAGCAGCGCCAGCGCGTGCTGCAGGCGCGCCAGCTGATATAACCACTATAGCTCTGACCTCCCGTATAGCAACAGAGTGCGACTGCTCCAGCAGCGCCAGCGCGTGCTGCAGGCGCGCCAGCTGATATAACCACTATAGCTCTGACCTCCCGTATAGCAACAGAGTGCGACTGCTCCAGCAGCGCCAGCGCGTGCTGCAGGCGCGCCAGCTGATATAACCACTATAGCTCTGACCTCCCGTATAGCAACAGAGTGCGACTGCTCCAGCAGCGCCAGCGCGTGCTGCAGGCGCGCCAGCTGATATAACCACTATAGCTCTGACCTCCCGTATAGCAACAGAGTGCGACTGCTCCAGCAGCGCCAGCGCGTGCTGCAGGCGCGCCAGCTGCGCCGGCGTCTGCTGCGTGCGAGCCTCCGCGCGCTGCAGGCGACGCTGCGCCGCTTCTAGCGAGCTGCTTAGGTCGCGGACACGCTTTTCTAGCTCTGCTTGTGATGCTGAAAGGTATAAACTTGTGCTAATGTTTATTGTCAACATTAAAACAACCAGTGTCATAGTAACCATAACATCATCCAAACGAGGCAAAGTCAAACCATTTATTTCAAATAGACACATAAAAGGCACTTTTGAACGTCAAAATTTACAATGAAATAGAATTGATTTTAGTCGCCCCTTCCAAAAGGTAGTTTTCGTATGGAGAAGAATGGGCAAGAAACTCTCAGTGTCATAATGTTGTACTAAATTTCATAAAGTTGCTTTATGAAAACAAAAAACCGTGTCATGCACGCTCGTTTCACTACCACAGCGCCGTAATTTTAAAAAAGAACTACTTAATAGGTTATTCGAATTAACATCGTATCCTGCTAGCCGCCATTTTTGTTCGATATTATAATTGCAAAAAACTGTTTCAGAACCTTTATGGAGGATTCATATCATGGGTGTAGATAAAGTCTTGCATGCAACTGTACATAATTAGGTATTATAAAACCGTTTCACAAAACACTCATGACTCATGTGATACCCACATTCGTGTTTTAATAACCCTTATTATACAACAGTTGCATAAATAACTATTAATTACCAGGGGCATTTAATTCTGACAGTCTCAAAGGCGATCTCGATATCGAGAGGAAACGGAGTACGATGTCAATAAGAGCTAATATGATAGCCCGCAGGGTTGCACGCTGTTTAAAGTCGTCCAAGCAAAGACTTTTTAGAGCTTATTGTACCTCATTTTACTCGTGCAGCCTGTGAGTGAATCACACCCAAGAAACATACGAAGACCTCCGCGTCCAATATAACAACGCCTTCAGAGCGCTGATGGGGCTGCCGCGACACTGTTAGTGCATCGGGCATGTTTGACGAAATTAGCGTCGACTGCTACTATGCCACGGTGGGTGCGCAGTGTGCGGCAGGCCAACAGCGAGCTGACGACGATAGCGGACAGGCGAGGCTGTCCATACATGCGACGCAGCAGTGACTTGCAAGTCATCTACAGTCGTCGGTCATTTACTCCCTTACTAATAAACGTTGTATAACGTCTGTATAGTTACATAACGCTGTCTTCTTCTTTCGAAAGTCAAATTACTGACGACTGAAAGTGAGAAATCGGTGTGTAACTATTCATCTGATATAATACGTTTATTAGTAAGCGGGTTAATGTGTAAGAGGTGAAGGTACGGTGGTTTTTGTTTTGTTTTGTTATCGTATCTTTGATGTATGTTTGATGTATTGAACTGATTTGAATTTCGAATATTGTCTATGAGTCTTTGTAACTCGAATGAATAAATGAATAATTAGTCCTAATAAATGGATACTTAGTCCTAATAAATGGATACTTAGTCCTAATAAATGAATACTTAGTCCTAATAAATGGATACTTAGTCCTAATAAATGGATACTTAGTCCTAATAAATGGTTAAAGCTTTTTATATTTTTAAATGTATTGATATTATAATATTTAAAAATATAATTTACATGTATAATGAAATAAAGGAAATAAATAAATGGTTAAAGAGATACCTACTTACTAAACGTCGGTGAGACAAATTGGTCAGTTAAGAATGACAATGATGTCACAGTTAAATCTTGAAAGTAAATACTGCTTTTAAGTTTTATCCTTTTTTTTATAGGTACTATGGATCTGTTTACAGAAGCTAAGTATTTTATGTACTTATTGAGCTTAAACATATTTAATTTTGTTCCAAGAAAGATATGCAACATAATTAACGCAAGACCTCATACACCCCAAAGAGTACTGAGTTCAAAGCATAATACAATGACCAAAACTTAATTGCGTTGAAATAAGATTTAATTTTCTTTGGCTCAATCGGTAGTCTGTACTTCAAATTATAATTATTGAAAAAAATACCCATAAGTATTAAAAGTTACTGAAATCGATTTCTGTTAAGTACACTTTGTTATAGGCCTTACAGATATTTGTGTAATGTTAAAGTAGGTGTTACCTTGAGCGTCACTGGAATGCACAACCTTGTCTTCTAATTTCTCTTTCGTCTTCCTCTCACTATTCAATTTTAGATGTAATTCTCTGAAAAAAAAACATTAATTATTTTAGATTCACGATAAACCCGATTTCTTAATAAAAATCGACACAGGTGCAAGCAGTAACTGCAAACATGCTTGTCGTAAATTATGGAATCAGGCGTCACTTTTCGGAAATCTAGGAGAATGTTAATGCTATGTAAAACGATACTAATTAGATACCTACAGCATCCAATCTATTTCGAAATTAAAACTATATTTTAGCAATTAACTTGTCTTGTGTTTTTGTCAAATAGGTTCTGGCAATATTCTAGAACAATAAGTATTATTCTATTTAACTCAACAAAGTAATTGAATTTTCCACTAATCTTAACTTCTAGCTTTAAATGTAATCCATACTAATATTATAAATTCGAAAGTGTGTCTGTCTGTCTGTTACCTCTTCACGCTTAAACCGCTGAACCGGCTTTGATGAAATTTAGCATAGAGATAGTTTGAGTCCCGGGAAAGGACATAGGATAGTTTTTATCCCGATGTTCCGACGGGATCGAAACTTATGCGAATGAAACCGCGGAACGCTGCTAGTATAACATAACATCACACCTGTATTGGTCGAAGGGTTGGGCAGAGGTGTATCTATAGCACATCCACATTTCCCCAGTTATGTTTTAAGTCCCATGTAATAGGAGGCGAGCCTATTCCCGGAGTCCGGACTCCGGGAATTAAATGTCTTACTCTAATACTCACTTCATCATAGCCTGATGATCAGCCCTTTCTTTCTCCCTCTCCTGTATCTCGTACGCCACTTTAGCCTTCAAGTTGTTTATCTCGGCCAAGTGTTGCTGCACTAATATCCTGGTTTCTTCTCTCATTGCAGCTATCTGGTTTTCATACTGTGAATCAAAATTGTTTTAGGATGATTATTCTGGCCTGTTGTGAAAGGATCATTATAAAGTTACTGCAATAAAAGGCAGCAATTACTGCCGCTATAAGCAAAAGGGAGCTGTGGTGGCTCAGTGGTAACGGCTCCCGATCTATGAGTCGTAGGTTGTGGGTTCGAACCCCGACAGGCACATTTTGTGTAAATTATTTCATCACAACTGCTTTCAAAACGGTGAAGGAAAACATAGTGACGAAACCGGCATGTCCTAGAACCAAAAATTCGAAGACATGTGACATCTACCAACCCGCACTGCGGCCGCGTGGTCGATTGAGGCCCACTCCCTTTCTCCGAGAGGAGGCCTGTGTCCTAGCAGTGGGAACATTATAATGTTCCCACTGATAATGTGGTGGTGTGTGTGACGTCACTGGTACTGATAATGTGTAATGGCTGATTATGCATTCTGCATTGTGGCCTGCTGTGAATGGATCATGGTAAAGTTACTGCAACACAAGGTGGCATTTATAGCGGTCAATGACCTTTATACCTTGACCTTTATACAGATTCGAGTACAAAAACATAAATAAAGTCCGTTCGTATCCTGAATCGATATCTATCAATGTCGTCAACACTTGTGTCACAATAGAAAACGTTTATTGTTTAGATTCCTATGCAGAATGGCCTAGGGGAAGTGCAATGACCTGAATGACCGCTGTTGCAACCCTAATGGCACCAAACTATTTTATTTTTATATATATATTTTTTTTTTTTTAAGTATGGGAAATCATCAAATGACCCCTCCCGCTCTGGGTGGAGCGGAAGGGAGTGTCAGACTCTTACTGACTAAAACCCATCCGTGTTCCTTCCTTAGCCCTTTATGTTCCGGGGCAGCGGTAACCCTTTCGGACAATCCCGCTGTCCCCCGCAAACCCCCTAAAATAGGGATACACAATTACTGATGCCGTCAGGAACAGGTCAACTCAAAGCTATACCTCTTTCTTCAAAAGGCCCTTACAGACATGGCCCTGGATTGATAGACTCACATACAACCTTAACTATGTTTGGACTTTAAAAGAGACCAGACAGATTTGGTTTCGTCATTTCGTCTCAGGGATCAGACAGCTGGTGCCACCTAGCTTTATAATATTAACCAAAAACTTTATGTATAAAAGGGTCTTAAAAGATTACAGAAATAAACATCATTTTATAATTTTAAATAATCTTGTTAAATCAATTTACTAGAAACTCAAATCACAATCTCACTTAATTATTTTGTTTAACATCTGTAACCCATATAAATTAATGTGTTCAATTAATATAATTAGTTTGATAACAATCTTGTTATGATTGAAAGGAGTTGCTGATGACATAATTGACATAATGGTTTGAGTATGCCACATCAACTGCAGATTACCTAAACATTAATTGTGTGCAAAACTATACAGCAAAATAGAATTTATTGTAATTTTTAGTAAATGGCTCTTCGTTATTCTTCTTCATAGCGTGACAAATGGCAATCTAAATGAACTCGGTCCAGAATTCGGCTACGTGTTTGGCGCCATCACTAGCGTCCATCAGTTCCTGTGACGTGCAGCTGACAAGACTAGCAAGACATCTACTTGTACTTGCCTTGCCTTTTTATGTACAGACGCCAGCACATCAAGCTACTACAATCTGTCAAATTTCTTTGATAGATTTTCAACTTTATCGCTTAAGTATAAGGTTCAAAGTTGATTGGGACAATTTGACAGTTTCGGATAGGTTGATGTGCTGGCGTCTGTACTTACGTAATACTTTTTTCTCCAGTCTAAACAAAACTTATTTAAAAGTGTTTTGCCTACAGTCCGACCGTCGAGAGAATTCGTTAATGACACCTATTACTGCGACAATTCAAGTATCTATATATATAAAGATAAAATTCTCAAGACACGTATTAGTTTGTATGAAACCGTAAGGTGTCAAGATCGTATTCTCTCGTCGGTCGCACTGTGTTGTATCTAATGTACACCCTACACAATCCAATAACTTGTTCATAGATTAGACATTATCCTATTCATTAACTAGGGCTTATTGTTAAGCTACGCTTGTAGCGGTTGGTCCGTGTATGGGTGACCATCTTTACATACCAAGACCCCTCCGTGCCTCGGAAAGCACGTTCAGCCGTTGGTCCCGGCTGTCATTCGTGGATCTTTGACAGCCGTTACGGGTCTTCAGAAGCCCGAAATTCTGACAACCAGTCTTACCAAGGGGTTTCGTATTACCCAATAACTGGGTTGTGGAGGTCAGATAGGCAGTCGGTCCATGTAAAATACTGGTATTCAGCTGTATCCGGTTAGACTGGAAGCCGACCACAACATAATTTGGAAAAGGCTAGGCTGGTGATGACACATTAAATATAATGACAATGATTTGTTTGTGTAGCTAAACCTTTGTTATAGATGAATACATTTGGATTAAACTTGATATAAAATGTATTTCATTGGGGCATTACATACGAGTACAATCTTTTACAAGGGTGCTGTTGTTGATCTTACCTTATCTCTAGTTAGTTTCTTGTCTGCCTGGAAAGCCTCTTCCATCCGTGACTTCTCTGCTGTCAAGGTGGATAGAGACAGCATAAGCGCTGACACCGACTCATCCCTGCTTTCCTCTGAAAAAGAGGCAAATGTCTTAATTTTTGCAGGGATATTAAACCAATAAGCAAGCAAATAATAAGCCACTACCTGTTTGTAAAGGGATGTGGAAGGTGTGGACAAGGAATCACTCAAGCAATAGGCTGAAACTTGTTGGTTGTTGGAGCATAATTTTGTAATGTTTATGAGTTGTTTGGTTTATATCCCTACTTCCAGAAGGCCTGGTTTAGAATCTTTGGATAATGTCTTACAAAACCTTATTCCAATTTAGCTTGTGGATAATACCTATGTGAAACATATCTCAATCAACATTAAATTTAATGCAGTATTCGTTTAGAGACTAGCTCATCATCTGCCTAAGTGCCTAGCCTTTTCCCAACTATGTTGAGGTCGGCTTCTAGTCTAACCGGACGCAGCTGAATACCATTATTTTACATGGAGCGACTGTCTACCTCACCTCTACTCAGTTTCAGTTACTGGGTGGGTAATACGATACCTCTTGGTAAGACTGGTTGTCAGACTTTCGGGATTCTGACTACCCGTAACCCAAAGATCCGCGAATGACAGTCGGGACGTCGGGGAGTCGGGGGGGGCTTAACGTGGTGCGTTCCGAGGCACGGAGGGGTCTCGGTATGTAAAGATAGTCACCCATCCACAGAATAACAACGGCAAGCGTAGCTTAACCTGATAGATTGACCTCTGCTGCTGTTATTATTTAGCTACGGGATCCTCCTACACACACGACTAGAGACTAGTTATTTGTTTAAATTTGTTTTAGGACTCCGATAATGGCAGCAGAAAAAATAGCATGCTTACCTCCCCCTGCTCCTTCAGCTGGGCTTTCAGTTTTATTTAGAGCTTTCAAACTGATCTCCAATGCTTCCTTTTCTTTGATAAGTCCTTTATACGCAGCAACAACATCTGAAAAATAAATTAAAGTAATTAATTTTATCCTGAGATAAAAGATAATGCTTAGCATGGTACTCAAAAGTGGTATGGTATAATAGCAAATCATGCCCTTATCAAAAAAGCATATTATAAGATTAAAGACTACGTTGAAGACAAGGTAGTCTGGCAATAATTCCTTCTGCACATGTGGCTTCCCTGGCACCACCTACCTACCTAGCAGGCCTAAGCTGTCCTCTCATACCTATTGTAACTTGAAAACATTGTAAAAACGCAAATATTTTTAAAAGAGTAACCGTGGAGTTTCTTGCCGGTTCTTCTCCATAGGAAACGACCAATTGGAACCGTGCACCTAGCTTCTGACGTTTCATAAGTGCCCATGTAGGTTTATGTGAAATAAAATATTTTGATTTTGATTTTGATGTTACTTTTACTTAAAACTAGCTTTTGTCCATGGCTTCACCCATATGGAGGTCAGAAATTATTCGACAGGAATAGAGAGACTGGGATAGTCTTATTTCCTAACCCTCCATACCTACCTGTATGAGAAATTACACCGAAATCTGTTCAGTTGTTAAGGGGTGAAAAGGTAACAGACAGACTTACTTACACTACATTTATAATGTTAGTATGGAGTATGCATTTATGTCAGTTTCTCCACTTAGAGAAGATCAATGTTCTGATAATATAAAAAATAAGTTTAAAAATTAAAACCCCACTGCTGAAAAGGATGAAACAAGAAGGTATGTGCCTGTGGTCGCTTGCTACCATAGATTATAACTATGTTAGTACAACGGCATGTGACCAGGGGAAGGTACTTTCTTGTTTCATCCTTTTCAGTAGTTGGGTTTTAGTTTTGAAACTTATTTATTTAATTATTTTGGGGCTTATTTCAGAAATATTTTTACTTTTTAAATGTGCTAATTAAGCCCTTTCATTTGATACCCAACATGGTACACACGGCTACACATCAAGCTATACATAACCAGTATAAGCTGACTTCTGATTGTACGAAAAACCCATACAATGCAAGGTCAATTAAAACTGGAAATGTATAGCTTGATGTGTAGCCGTGTGTACCACCCCAAAATATTAATTTTTATATTCATTACTTTATGTCCATTTGACGACACATTATAATCAATATGGCCCCCGCCATATTCATTTTAGTGTGACGTCACATAGCCTATAACCAGCAGACAGTCAAGACACTTCTAACAATACCTCATTTGTCAAATTATCATAAGGACTTTTGAAGATATCAGGGAACAGATGCACATACATACATCATACTGGTTAAAATCTTATACCCTCCGTAGTCAGGTAAAAATACGAAACAACTTTGTTAAGCTTTGGGTAATTACCAAGCTTGAGATTATCTTAACCCTTCGTATGCCGGAACGTAGATCTACGCGAGACACAATAGCTTTTTAATTGTGTCTGTAATTACGGCATTCAACCAGTTAATTAACACTTTGCGGGACACTTAACGCCCCTCGACGTAATGACAACAAAACTTCTATTGTGTCTCGTTCAGCGTCCTTCAATGTGTTAAGAATCTAATAGACACAATAGGCAAACTGTTGCTACACAAAATTGCCATTTAATTTTACATTTTCAAATATTGTAGTAAAAGTTTAAGCAAGATTTTGGACAGGTCAAGGACAGAATTGCAATAACTGTACAGTTACTTGCAGGAATTGTTCAAGCTTTCTAACTAACAAAAATATTGAAGATACCTATTAAATAAAAACTTTTGAGTTGACCTAATGGGGACAAACATTCAACCCACATAATGGGGGATAAACATTTCATCATTGAGCATCAAGTGTGATTGAAGTCAAGAGCAGGCCCATTCAGTAATAAAAATAAAAATAAATTGTAAAAAGAAATCCCTTACAAGACAAGTGGTAACCACATATTTCTAATTTATCATTAAAAAACTACAAATGTTCGGGAAAATTGGAACTGGAAAATTTACAAAACATATGGTTTTGTGTTTGCGCTTCAATTGTATCAACTTACCTCTGAGACGACCTTCATATCGCTTGATTTGATCAGCTTGTTTGGTAATAGTTGATATCAATTCTTGTTTGGATAATGAATCCATGATTTTTCCACTGCTGTTTACGTAGGTATAGAGACACTCTAGACACAAGTTACTAACTGTTTAGGACTTAAATATGATAAACGTAATGGAGTCTTGATTTAAAACAATTTAATTACGCAAGTTTGCTTTGCTCACACTTATTGTTTATTGATTTATTCTCTCAACTGCTTGATTAATTTTCTTGCAATTCAAAATATTTTCTTTGACTGACTGACGCATATAGGGTGCGTTCCGAGTTGGGAATAAAATCGATGTAATCCAGTAATCGTTTTGAGCGTGCTTAAACCCGTACCGAATTAGCGTGAACGCAATAACGATGTACCGTGAATCGTCATAGATGACTTCATGACATGCGCCATCTTGCAATAAAGCCGACCATGCCTATAAATAATGATATCACTGTGAGCGCTGTCAAAAATGACAGTATGTGTGTGTGTGTGTGTGTGTGTGTGTGTGTGTGTGTGAGGATGAGAATGTGTCAGTGTATGTTTTGTTTTGTGTTGCATTATATCTTTAAACAAACGTGGCATTTTCGAAATTGTGTTTCTGGCTGTCAGTCGCCACCTAAATAAAGATGAATAACTGAAGAAGAAATGTGGTGTTTTTACAAAGAAATACTGCTGTAGCTCTCAGCTGTCATAATCGTCATTTCTAATACGGAACACATGCGAGACGATTTGAGTGATGTGAAATTGATGTGTCAAATTGATATTATTACAGTATTTATTTGTATAATGCCACGTTGGTTTAATTTAATTTCAAGATTTATGAATAAAATGCAATTCCAAACAACTGACACATCGTCACACACACACTGTCATTTTTGACAGCAGCGCTCACGGTGATATTATTGCATGGCATGGTCGGCGTTATCGCAAGATGGCGCATGTCATGACGTCATCTATGACGATTCACGGGACATCGTTATCGCGTTCAAGCTAATTCGGTACGGGTTAAAGCACGCTCAAATCGATTACATATTTATATCTATTACATTCCCAACTCGGAACGCACCCTATGTAGTAATATTGTGACATTTATAGGTCACGTCACTAGGGGTGCGTTCCGTATTGGGAACATAAACGATGTAATCGATTTGAGCGTGCTTAAACCCGTACCGAATTGATGTGAGCCAGTGAGCGCGATAACGATGTACCGTCAATCGTCATAGATGACGTCATGACATGCGCCAACTTGCGATAACGCCGACCATGCCTTTTTATAATGCCTTTTAGTAATATCACCGTGAGCGCTGTCAAAAATGACAGTGTGTGTGTGTAAGGATGAGGATGTGTCAGTGTGTGTTAATGTGTTTTGTTTTGAGAATCTTCATAATAATATATTTTTATTAACGTGGCATTTTCGAAATTGTGCTTCAGGGTGACAGTCGCCACCTAAACCAAGAAAAGGAAGAAACGTGTGGTGTTTATACGAAGAAAATACTGCTGTAATATCTTTTTGACACCGAGTAACCACTGTGAGCGACTGAGCGCGCTCACGTGTTCCGAATTGTTGATGTTGACAGCTCTCAGCTGTCATAACCGTGATATCCAATAAGGAACGCATGTGAGACGATTTGAGTGCTGTGACTGGCTGTGAGCGATATTAGCCAATCGGAAGGCGGCCTTAATGTCACATTACGATTGAACTCTAGAACTTTTTAATCTGCAGGTTGTTTGGATTTCCGTGTGTTAGTACTTACGTATTTACGTAAATTGGCAACATAGAACTTTTGGTGGCTCGAATCGATGACCACAGAGTACCTACCCTACAGAATTTAGTAGTAGATCATTTCATATAGTAGGTACTGTAGGTAGTGTACACATCATTGATATCTTTAAAATAACTACAAGCGATACTTACCTACGTGATGAAAAATATTCGGCCGATTGCGATCTTGACTGTTTGCGAATTTGACCAAACGCGACGAAACCTCAGACCAAATAAAAAACCAAGACAGAGCGCTAAGAACGATGCAGTGAGGCATGCCAAAATTACGTCTCCGCTCTGCGCATACACGCCCACACGCACACATTTACAACTATTTACAATCATATTACGTCTCACTAAGTGCACACATATTTACGAAACCGGCCTCACTTTACTGTTGACAGCCCTCTGTCTTGGTTTTTTATTTGGTCTGAGGACGAAACGTATATTATACTGTCGAACATGGACCTAAGGCCTGACACCTATAATAAACAGTTTGGCTCTACTGATATTATGTTTCTCAGCAAAGCTATTTTTAGAAGTGAAATTACGACTATTTTAAGAGATCATAACCCTGGTAATTAGCTAATAAGTGCTTTTTAATTTGTTCTGCTAACAGCTTACTATTCTGCATAGTAATCTGTGGATAACGTATTGAGTAGTGTATTTGTTACTTTTAATATGAGTTAAATATTGTGTGCCTACCATGTAATATAGGTACTGCTGTTTGTTATTCCTATCAAATAAAATAAAATAAGGACTTATAATTTATAAGTCCATGCTGTCGAATAAGTCCATGACAGTCACTGACCTAATAAACAAGTAGGTAGGTACTTTTCAGGTCTGTGATGACAGTCCATGACTGTCGAGTCTGTCGATGACCATGTGGGATGACGATATCAAACTCGCAACCGGGAACTTTGTAGTTTTCGAAAAGCTACAAGGCACAGTGAGTAGTTTATTACCCATGGACATTAACATAATTATATTATTATAATAGGTACTTTTGAAATCATTGCCCATGGATACTTTATTCACCTTTCTAATAATGAATTAGGGTGAACCATGTGTAAACCTAGGTGTAATGATAAATTTGTTTCTGTATATCAAACAGAATTTAAATACTTTCGATGAAAATATGAGAATTTAAACGTTACAAGAATACTCATCCACATAGATAATATACATTTCTATAAAATGTTTTGTAGAATCTTGCATTTACCTACCTTACCCTATAGATTCACATAAAGCTATTTGAATAAATTCCATGACTATAGAAACGGCAACCATTTTGCAAATCCCAGCTTATACATAGTTGCTATAAGAATAATAGCAGGCGCTATCGATGTGTTCACTCGTAGTATCCTTCTGCGGGGTCACTGACCCACCGATTTAAAAATGGGGTAGCATTCACCCCCTGGTTTAATTAATGCACATGTTGTTATAAACGCAATGTCAAAATGTAGCACGTAGGTAATTACTGTTTTGAGTTATCCAGTCATTGGCCTTAGTTGGTCATCGACATCATTTTAAAAGATTGTTGAAAGTAATAAAATCACTGACAAGCCTGCTTAAATTGTTATAATTATGTATGTCCTTAAAACACGATTGGTAATTGGCATACCTACTTATTCAGTTAATGAAGAAGGTAATTATTAGGTAGGTACATCCAATTCCCTTTCGTGATTTCGCAAGCAAGACTAGGTAGGTATTCAACAGTATTCAAGGATATCTACTTAGTTTAAGTAGGTATAGTTAGCTGATGTCTATTTAATTAAGTGGGAGTTTGAGAATGCTTGATCTTTGATCCTAATTATAAGTAGATACATAAGCGCTGAAACAATAGCTAGATATTTTAAATAATTAAGTCAACATAATTATTTTCGTAAAGATTAACCAAGTAGTAAGTACCTATCGCGTGGTCGTAGGCGTAAGACAGGATTACAGGACTTACTGCGTTCATAATATATTTTGGAGGTATCATTTCTGATTTGATTTTGAGTTTCAAGATGTCCTCTGTCGAAAACGGATCATACCATAAAATCGAAGCACGCGACCGGGGGGACACCAATTAAATTTTAGCAAAAGCACGATATAATGCTCATAGGTAGGTACCTACCTACTAGAGCCGGTAAGCCTAGTGCTTTATACTTATACTAACCAGGGAGTGTCTTCAAAGCTGTTAAGAATCCAATTCGCGAGTTTCCAGCTAAATAAAACGGGCGTGGCGCCTCGCTGTCTGTAGTTTGGATCGATGCATGCGTACCTACTGCGTACATACACCCCCGGCTTACATTAGGTACCACTTTTGGCGTCTTCCGCACTTCGCTAAAGATAAATCTAACAAAGTAGAATGGATTTTTACTGAACGAAATAAAATCAGGCTTGTTTTAATCCAGGGCGGTGCCACGGGGAGTCGACGATAATCTTAACCCACATCTCAGGCAAATCACCCTAGCAAATGGCGTAATCCGACCGATGGCGCGGATAAGCCCAAATAAAGGAAATGCTTTGGATTTAAATATGTACTTAAATTTGGTTGAAGTTAAAGCGAATTTTGGGAAATTAAAAAGAATCTTTGAAATAAAACATTATTTATATGTATTATTGCTAAGGTCAATATTTAATTTCTATCAATATCCCCTACGTCAGATTACATTCGTTGACATTATTTCAAAAATTAAATGTAAGTAAGCCAAACACTTTTCATACATTATCGGCGATTTGTACTCTGTCTTATAATTCTAGCTACATTCTAGGCCAAACCCTACAATACCCAAACCTGCCCAAAGTAAATACAAACGAAAAAAACTAAACCAAATCATTAAACATGGGATAAATAAACACTAAATAGAAAGATGTTAGTTTTATATAAATTAAACAGAAACTATTCTAAATAAATAAAATACCACAACTTAGAACACAAAATACTAAAGTTGAACAAAACGAATAAGTGGACAGGTGTGTACTGGTATTATTTTCGGTGGAGAAAGCAAGCGTATTTGTTTATACCATTCAGGGACGACACAACATAGACTATCTGTAATTGTAAAATGGATTCTTGCTTATTATATGCGCGAATGTTTGCATGTTAGCACGGGAAGCCGAAAGCGGCAATAAAATTCAAGCTATAAATTGGGTTTGATAAACTTTGGCCATTTCCTGCCAGCCGAATTTCGACTCTGTATCAACCCTTTCTAATTTATCTTCAATTAAAAGTTAGACTCATCTAATTGTCACTCGCAGAGTCGGCGTGTACAATCGCGCACAATTTCGGCACATCCACATCATAGCAATAACTCAGAGGTACATCTACCTTTGACTAGTTTGATACACACCATTTAGTATTTTTATGTATTGTGTGCTTTATATGGGTATATTACTTATATTAAACCAAACACCACACCAACATAATTTTAAACCAAAATCCTAATCTACATTTTAAATTAGAGAACACAGTTTTCTTTAAATACTTAAGTATACATACTTAAAGGTTTAAATGTTGCGCAAAATTATAACTGACTAGTTTCGCGTATTTAAGTACTTTAAATAAATAATTAATATTAATGAAACATTTATCCTTACCATAGAAATTAAAGAAAATACTTAATCAAAATGCATTATACAAGCCCATCTAGGTGTCTGTGAATATCTCGCCATGGTTTTTATTCCACTTTAATTATGATATGCATTTGACTATCAATAATTTAACTATTACAGAAATTACTATAATGAATATCAGAACCGATACAAACAGTTGGATAAGGTATAGTACTGAGTAGATTACCCAACTAATTTTGAACTTACACTACATTCAATATATTAATATAAACATCGAAATGAAATCTATAATTTCTATTACGATTATGACAATAAATTATGTTTACAATGAATTTTTAAGTTACTTAAATTTAATAATAAATAGTGATGATTATACAATCAAATTAGAGAGACAATATCATGATGTGAAAGTCAAACGTCATGGATTTTGCTTTGTGCAGTATATGCAAACTTTCTGGAGAAAATTGCATTTAAGTTTTAAAATTTCGATTTTAAATGCACACGAAAAATGTCCAATCAATAATTATCAATTTGACTTTCACTATTATACAATCACTATAATAATTATGTGCCCAATGTGATACATGGAGGTATCCAAGTCATAATAAAATGTTGATCAATAACTAATTTAGTTGTAATGTCATGGTCCTTATCATAATTTCAATCGAGATTTTCTTGTCAGATTTCAAGTAGATTTTATGAATGGAATCAAATTATACATAAGTAAATAATAATTATGATCCTAATTATAATTGTTCTATATAAAATGTATCCACCTTACTTATGACTTTGTGCACAATTCAAGCTCCAGAATTATATTATTATCCAATATTATTATAATAATGGGGCCATCCTTATTTTATCAAAATGAATGGAAGTATAGTTTTTAGTCAAAGTTTTACTTACATCATTTTATATATCAGTCAATGCATTTCTGACATCTTTGGTAATAATTATACAATGAACATTTTGTTTACATATACTATGTTTTATTATTGCAACTATTTTTCAAAAGAAAAAATAATAATAGTTGTTGGTACAATAAAAATTGCACAGCATTTCAATATACATATTTTAATAAAATATTTTTTATTTTTTACTTACAGTAAAAAAAGTTTAATATTGCACTGTCAATCGTTAAACATATTATAATTATTGCCTGAATTACGGTTAAATATTAGAATCTTGTTGGCATCACTATCCTATTACAATACCAGAACTCTACAGGTTAGTCTTAAAAAAAAAGACTCAAACCAATGGACATAAGTTAATACATAAACATTGAGTTAGCAAAAAGTATGCAGTTAATTATTTATATGTATGTATGTCATTGTTCTCAATTTATATGAATACCTATGACTAAGCTACTGACTCCGTCTGATTTATAATTCAGTTAGTCAGGTAAGCCCTGGTAAGCCATTAAAATATTACACAAAGTTTATCCATCAAAGTACTGCATCACTTGTTACTAACTTTATATCTTAGGACATACCTATATCAGGTATTTCACTAGACAGGTATTTCATGGACTCCGTAAATTAAAATTAGGTCAATTTTGTAGAATACTTGGTGTATAATGTCAGTCATTTTGAAATTTTCTAGATATTATTGTGATGATTTTATTTTGTACTTATAATGTATGAACATCGGTTCAAACTGACATCATGTCATGATTTGAATCACATTTATTCCATATTTCACTCAGTAATTAGTCAAACTTCAAACCATGACAAAGTAATGATCAACATTTTTGCATTAGCTACAATTTATTGACTAGAATCTGGCTCATTTAAGATTTACTCTTGTTCGTTTTGAAGCTGACCTGGAGTACCTGGCCATTTAGCGAGTATCCATTCAAGGATTGGATGGCAACGACCGCCTCATCATAATTAGTCATGGTGACAAAACCATAGCCCTTGCATTTGTTGGTTGTGGGATCTCTAATTATTTTAACACTCTGGACGGCACCAAATGGGCCAAAGAGCTGCCAAAGTACACTCTCTTCAGTATCAGCTCCGATGTTATACACAAAGATGCACCAACCTGAGCCACCAATGGCATTTCCCTGTATGAGTGGGTCGGCTAAAGGAGAAAATCGTTGAAGACCTTTGTTGATAGCTAGTAGAGCCTTTCCAGCTGGACCTACGAAGCGGCGAGCAGCAGCAGGCGCGAGGTATGCTGCCAGTGGGGCCAGTGCCTTGTTCTGGTTACTTGGGTTGTTGGCACATTTAACTGTGATGGGACCTGTACCACCTGGAGGTACTGTGCCATTTAACTCACGTATTGCGTTCTCGGCCTCGTGTCTCTGGTCGTAGCGGATGAATGCGACGCCCCTCGAAGGCCCGACGATGGTCGGCTCGTCGCTGCCCACTTGCAGTAAATGGCCGACATTCACATTCTCATGAAGTATGCGAGAGCTGATGATGGTTCCGTACGGACTGAAGAGCTTCTCCAATTCTTGCTGTGTCATGTGCTTCGGCAAGCCCGACACGTAAAGATTGGCGCCTTTAATCGCATCGGAACTAGGGCGGGCGTACGATACCTTTATGATCTTGTTCTGCAGTCTCAGGCCATTGAGCGTGTTCACAGCCTTCTCCGCGTCCTCCGCCTTGTGGTAGTTCACGAATGCGTACCCCAAACTCTGCCCGTTCAGAATGTGGTCGGGGAATACTGTCACTTTGTCTCTAATAAGCTTGCAACTTTCTACTTCGCCGACACTCGAGAACAGCGATCTAATCTCCTCCTGTGTCATCGTTTGCGGCAAATAGTTGATTATTAGGTTGGTCTTAGACTCATTATTGCAAGGTTGGACCTTGCTACCATTTTGCGTGGGCTGGTTCGCGTTTACGCTGTCGAGTGTATTTGCCATCATTTTTACTATTTCTATGTTTACACCAAATTAGGTGAAATGTCACAGGATCTGTGACTTATTACAAAATATATAAAACGGATGAGTTATAACATAGATCCACGTTCTTCCCTAGTTATAACAACACCACCACTTCGCGTTGGTTGAAAGCATATGCAAGGGAAGAAAATCAATAAGATGCTGTTCACTTTTGTACTTATCCTGTTTTAGGTGGTACGGCGCCGAGTCCGTTGAATCAAAATATAACGAGAAACACAAATAAGCTCTAGTTTGTTAGATCTTATGGAGAATACGAAAGAAAAGTGAAAAGGAAATCAACCAAAAATCTATGCGACTTGCGACCTATTCTCGTAAATTCATTTCTTTCACTTCACTTTCTTTTTAAAATGTTGCCAGACTGTGAACTGAACTACCTAAGCTACCTCCTTTCCTATTTGGCTATTTGTGACTGCGACCAAAATATTTCCCCTAATTTCAAATATTGCATTCCCTTTCAAATAAACAAATGCAATTAAAAAAAATTAAATAAGGCTAATTAATTACTGTATTATTAATTTCTCAATTAAAATTGTGATTGTAGATGCATTAACAAAGAATTTTTTGAAGTTGTTTTTCTGAAATCGTACTTCTACAATAACCCTCCTTTTGGGATTCGCCGCAGTCGGGTAAAAAATAGTAAGTGGTGCCGATTCTGTTGTTCACTAAACTACTAAACTAATTTTAAGTGCAGCGTTTCTTTTTCTTTCTATTTCATTAGGAAAAGGACAGAAGAAACTTTTAGTTTAGTCATGTCAAATGAATCAGCACCTGACGTAAGGGTTTGTTGCAGAAACAGTTACAAGTTAATTTTAACCAGCACACGAACTGCATAACACACTATCAATCACAATCTGAATCATTTTGAATGATATTGCAAATCCATTGCATCATTATTTTCGAAAAATTTGTTTGCTGAACAACTTACGTAACGCAATGAATGTTGTTGAACTGTCAAAATTAAAGCCATTGCTACTGATAATGTGTTACGCAATCACACCGCAGCTTTATTTGCAAGCTACCTGAAGCCACATTTAATTCTGTTTGCCAAACTACGTGTTTATAAACTAAACGTAATGTAATTATGAACGAGAAACTGGTTTATTTTAAAGGCATTTTGTTCTAAGTACCATTATTGGCGCAACTACTACGAGTACGCTGAGTCGCTGGCTTTATCGACAGACTTTTAGTAATAAACGCAAAATAATCAGTTTCATAAAAACAAGAAAGGTCTTACTCAGTCTACGTATGGATGAATCTAAATCAGCGATTATTACAAAAAAAGTTTCTAAACATTCATTTTTTAAAGATTTTTAGTTGTATGTACAGTATGAATAATATCATCTCGAAACTTGGGTAATATTTTACTTCTCGCCATACCAAAACAGAGGTGCCAACCTAAACGCCATTCAATTTAGCCAATATAAAAACCAATAAGAAAAAGCGTTCATGGAAGCAGCTAAAACTAAATAATTTATAATTACCTAGTTTCAATTGATTAACTAGTTTTAGTATATTGAGTGATAACTAGAAACTGATTTTATTTTAATTTAGGTCACAACACAACTTGTTTTGTTTTAATTTGTTTCAATAAAGAAAATTGCAACGATGTGAGCGCCATCTCGTTTTTCTAAGAGTAAACTATAAAAGGGGTCAAAAAATTCTAGCATGTCAATGACCATCATGAAGGGCAGTGACAGTTGCCAGGCGTAATAATCACAGAGTACTTTTTGATAGAGTGAGAGTAATAATAGTAGTGTTATTCTGTGGCCACGGTTTGGTTCTACAACTCAAAATGGTTTAATTAATTAGGAACGTTGCGTTGATATCATTCTATGTATTAGTAGAATAGAACTCTACTTCTAAGTTTAGTCTGGTTACGATGTTGCTAAATTTTTTTTAACTGACCGTATGTTTCGAATTAGAAAAAAAAAACACCAATGATTATAATATCTGCACTTAATTTAAGACGTTTTTCCACAGAAATAAATATTATTTCATGACCTACTAGAATAACAATAGTGATTGGTAAAAGAACTATGACTACAGCGTGCCCAGTATATTTTGGCAGGCGGCGGCGTTGGGAAATATAATAAAATGTGATAACCTGGAACGGTAACACTATGTCCAGCAGTGGACTGCACTTGGTTTCTGATAATAAAGCATTTTCTGTGTATTGTCAGGCCTGGTTATTTATCACCGTAAGTAGTCGGTCCATTTGTAGAAGATTACGAATACAATTATTTACCTACTAGTACCGCCCCGCGGTTTCACCCGCATAAGCAATGCTCTGTGCGCATAAGTTTCGATCCCGTGGTAATATCGGTAGGTATAAAAACTATCCTATGTCCTTTCCCGAAACTATCTCTATACCAAATCTACATCGATTCAGCGGTTTACCTAAGCGTGAAGTGGTAACAGACAGACAGATACATTTTCGCATTTATAATAATTATTATAAGTATGAATGGATTAGGTAGTAGATATGGATAGGTCAGCTACTCAGTTCTACCCGTCCGTCTGATCAAACTAAACTCCAAACCGTCTGTGGCTAGCTGTGATGCCCACAAGATCGATCGCCTTCGACGGCTGGAACGAATACTAACACTCTTGAACACAGCGCTCGGAATCACCGCGCTGGCAGCCAATGAGGTGTCTCCGTGTTTTATGGTCTCCAAGAAAAATAAACAGCTATTGTTTCATGTAGGTATTTTGCACGTAGCCGGCCAGAGCAGAGGTATTACTGTGTCAATGTAACGGGACTTGCCCATAATAATTATGTATGCACGCATAAATTAATGGATTGACCCCTTTTTTCTAAGATACCTATTTAATTCTAGGGGAGGCACCTAATTATACACCAGCTGTCTGTGCGTTACTTTTCGAAGGAATATCTGAGTTCAATGTATGTACACACGCTACACATCAAGCTTTACAAATTTAACCAGTATAAGCTGACTTCTGATTGTACAAAAAACCTACACAATGCGAGGTCAGCTAAAACTGGAAATGTATAGCTTCATGTGTAGCCGTGTGTACCATCGTTCATGAGTGAGCCGATTCTTTTATCTACTTCTTTACTTCTTGCCTCTGCTACTTCTTATTTTAACTAAATACTTGCTAAATCATGTGCTGTTGAGTGCTTTTCTTTCTTAGGAAATTAAGTAGAGAGCTTGAGGAAATTTTCTCTGGAGAAAACTATAGCTCACAACAACTAATCGGAGTCAAGAGGTCATAATCAGATCCCATCAGTACAAGTATGGTCACAGAACGTCGGCATGTCCTATCAGAGATCCCTAATATGCAAAACAAAGGCATGTATCACAGACGGATGTTCACAATGGATCCGAACTGACTCAACCGTTACGTGACGAGTTTGTACATATTGATTTGGTCCAAGTTACAGGGCACAGCGGGCGGATTGTGAGCTCGGAAGTAGGTGTGCTATACAGGATGAAATTTTAATCACTGTTTTCCTCTTAAGGGGTCATTGTACTCATCATTATGAACAACTTTTACTATGGCACCAAGCTAGAAATCGTGAAAAAAATCTGCTGTTCGCATAACTCGTCAAAATGTAGGGAACAGCAGATTTTTTTTTCGCGATTTCATGTTTGTTTCCATAGTAAAAGTTGTTCATAATGATGAGTACAGTGACCTCTTAAAAGGAAGACATGGCAGTGATTGAAATTTCACCATAAGACACATCACAGAGATTATGTTAGCACGACAGTGCGCTAATTACAACAAAAGAACTGACTTTGATTCACCCGGTTTCGAATCGATTAATACCCGGTTAAACCAATAAAAAGATACCTGCTAAATTCAAAGTTTCTTACGCTTTTTGCAAAGAAATTTGGCATTTCGCGGGCTTCGACCTTAAATAATGTTTAAGTAGAGTTTGACAAGTTCCCAACTTTAAATTCTCAATTCAGAAACCGAGTGTATGTCTAGAGACAAAATCTACGAACCGTACGCGACGGAAAGTTATGTTGCAACGTTTTTTTCGATTGCCGAATCACGTCGCGGAATTTGCATCGTTACCATTTCATCCGTTTAGCTAACGATAGGAGAAGTCGTTTTAGAATATCTGTGGGTGGTGGCTTTACTCGTGAATGTAATACTGAATTTGTACATAATTGACGCAGAAGACAGGTTCGCCATATTATTATTATAAGCGATAATAACAGTGAAGAAAGTAGGTAAATGGTGAAACTTATCGTTTATTCCACGCAAAATAGTTAATAATTGCAGCAGCAAAAAAATAATATTTTGATAACCAAACAGTTAATGACATGCAATTCTTTTATTCATCAAGAGATAGGGATATAGATTTGTTATAAACACAGTGATAGATTAGTTATAAAACAGTGATAAACACTACATTGTATTGATATGATCACAACTCATAATATGTCAGATCTTTTTCAAATGAAATTGCATAAGTCTGAGTGTTTTCAGTAGGCATGAAAGTGCACCTGCATCTAGCTAGATAGTGTTTTGGCTTATTATATTCAGTATCTAGCGAATAATCTTTGTCATATTATGCCTGAAAGTTTGCAATGGGAGCAACTTATTGGGAATAAAAGGTCACTTTTTGTTTGGAGGAAAAGAACACAATGCAATAAAAATCTGGATTTCTTTTGTGATGAACGACATGAATTTTTTTCTTAGAGTCATGAATATTCTTACAGCTAGGCGGAATTTTGCACAGGATTGAAAAGCTAACCTCATAATAAAATATATATATACTTTAGACAAGTCATCATCATCTGCCTAGCCTTTTCCCAACTATGTTGGGGTCGGCTAGCGGCTTCCAGTCTAACCGGATGCAGCTGAATACCAGTATTACCAGTATACTTTAGACAAGTGTTTAATAAAAAAAAAAGGAAAAGAAAAAGGCAGAAGTTCATTGGGCATCAAAAAATTCGTCCGTATCGCTGTCAATGGGATAAGTGCCCAAAAGACTGGCAGCATTGCCACGATGGATGGCAATGCTTATTCTTTGTGCTAAAAATAGGCCAGCCCTCTGGTCACGCGTAGAGTCAACCAAACGCTTGGCGATAACTTTACCTCATAATTGTTTAATCGTTAATTCCATTAAACATAGATAAACATTTTATGTAATTATGCACTAAGGTGGGGAATATAAGAAAGCTTTAGAATTTCGTCCTCTTCCTTCTTGTTGGCCGAGTTACATGATAACTTAGCTAAGACAAACGTTGTGTATCAAAAGTGAAACTCAAAGTTAGCAAGTTTTAGAAGTTAGGAATTCAATTCAGTATCAATTGGCACTAGTTGAAGAATGCGGATCTTTATCTAAGTACTCAAACTCAAACTCAAAGCATTTATTTCAATTAAACCATTTACAGGCACTTTTGAATTGTCAATAGGTCAGTCAGAAAATATGAAGCTAGTTGCCCATTCCAAAGCGTAGGTACCTATGGAGAAGAACGGGCAAGAAACTCCACTACTTATATTCTAAGTATCAAAAGTAATCTATAATACATAATTATCAAGTACTTATGTAGGTATGCACACTTAATTATGTTAGTTTAATTTTTCAACATTATTTTCCTTATTTACTTACTCAATCACAGTTTAAATGTTACATTTAAAAAAAACATTAATATTGCCAGAGAGACCTTCGACGATAACCCAAATAACCCGAATGTCATAATTTCGCTTATCACTTGCACCAAATTCAGACGTTGTACTGGGGTGGTTTGAGTGCGTTCGGTACGCGTGCACCGGTGACAGGCCGGTTGCTAAACATATGGCTGGTTTTGGTTTCCTTTACTGGCAACGCACGCTTGTTTAAATATAGCGCTTGCTCTGTGAACTCGGACCGTTGTTAGTTATTCTTATTACGTAATTTCCAATATATTATCGGGGTCTGGGTGTTGTTTAGGATATTTCGTAGCGCAGTTTTGTATTGCTATTTTATATTTAGAGAATGGTTTAATGAAGAAATTACTTTGTAACCTTTTGTATGTTGTCTTCATCGTACATAGGTATATTATCTCGTGTTGTCACGATCGATACGAGAATAACTCGTGTTTTGTTCAAATGACTAACGTTAGTAGCCGATTCTTCGCGATCATCTACGAGACTAGATTGATCCGTGCACGGCTTTTCATTATGTGGACCTGAGGGTCCAGGATTTTTTGTTTGGTTGTTTGTTACGCTTTCACGCTGAAACGGTTAAACGGATTTGGATGAAATTTGGCACATGGATAGACCATGACCTGAATTTGGACAAAGGATAGTTTTTATCCCAATATTCCAACGGGATCAAGAAACCGCGGGGGGCCTTATAAACCTATAATCATTGAACAAATAAATACATGAAACAGAATATAAAGAACATTCTAGACAGTATTCATTTACTTAGTTTTGAATATTAATTACGTCTACTTACATTATTTCGCCAAACTTGGTTTTTCTTTTTCTTATTTTGATAGCAGGTAACGTGGGACGACTTGCAGAATTAAACTATTATTTACTAGCAGCGCCCCACGATTTCACCCGCATAAATATCGATCCCGTGGGAATATCGGAATAAAAATCTCTATCCTATGTCCTTTCCCGGGACTCTAAACTATCTCTACACCTTTCATCTAAATCGGTGAAGAGGTAACAGACAGACAGACTTTCGCATTTATAAGATTAGCATGGATTTTGATTTTCTTTAAAATACTCTTTTAAAAAAATTTAAGTTTTAAATGGCAAAATCGGTCCAGCCGTTTCGGAGATTAGCCTGAAGAAATAGACGGAGAGACAGACTAAATTTAAAATATAGATTTTCGTTTTAATTATGTACCTACCGTGTATACTTTGCATTTAGTAAAAAGCTGTTATTTTGACTTTAGGTACAATCAGACACTTTAATTTTATTTATTAGAATTGTATGTAGACAAAGTTCGCTATGAAAGTTCTGAAGAAAATTCCGACTCCTGTGATTGTAATGTCTCAAGGCTATCATTGAATACTCAATTGAATTCAATTAAAAAGAAACTGAAATAATTATTATATTATCAGTCGGTTGTTGAATGTTAACACTGTTTCTTCAGTCGGGTTTTTATGCCTACTATATACCGAATAATGCTGATTTTGTTCGTTTTCTTTGTTCACGATTGTGGCTACAAAACCGCAAAAATGATTGGCTTTTGTTGTTTCAATTGTGACCCAATTTTCTGTATCGATCGTTGTGAGCAGATATTACCATATTCGTAATGGTTGTGTTGGTCTAGTAGTCGCAAGCACTACTGCTGTGCATGAGGTCCTAGGTTCGATCCCAGGTCGAGCAAAGAGTTATTGTTTTTTATTTATCTGGAATATTTCAGTAGTAGCCCGGAGACTGGATTTGTGCCCGGTTGATGACCACAGACTCGCCCCTTATTATATAGGGTGTCCCTGGATGTATGGATCAAATCGAATAGGGGTGTGGGCAAGGTCATTTCCAAACTTTATAACCCTGAGAATGTCGGTGATTTTTTTTACGGTTCAAAAGTTATGACCAAATTTTGTTCTTCTTCTTCACTTCGCATAGATTATATGATACTAGCTTCCGCCCGCGACTTCGACCGCGAGGTATGTCAATAAAAAGTATCCTATGTCCTTCCCCTGTATGCAATCTATCTCTCTACCAAATTTTATCGAAATCCGTTGAGTGGAAAAGCGTGAAAAGGTAACATATTGACAGACAGACTGTGTTACTTTCGAATTTATAATTAGTATGGATATCAAAGTAATAGATATAATCAAAGAAAAAAATCATTAAAAAAACCATCAGGGCTATCAAAAATTTGGTCATAACTTTATCGTACTTTACTTTATCGAAGATTTTTTTTTTAAACTTGCGTTTCCTCACTGCTTAATTTTTTTTCCTAATATGATGTTGTACTTATTAAGTAGGTAACTATTATGCTAACTAACCTTTTAATTAAATTCAGTCTTACGAAACAGCCAAATAACACACAGCAACTTGAAGCATTTTAGCGAATAAGTAATTACCTAGTTTTTAAAAGTACTGTTATTTGTTTTGTATCTGTCGCAACAGTCACCTAGTTACAGCGAACTAGCTTGCAGTTTGCACTACTGCAGTCGAACTGTTACAAAAGTGAAAGTATGGCACTTATTACTATTTTAATGTTCGTAATTGTGACACTTCTCGCTGTTACGAACAGCTAGAGGAAGTTTTTAGAAGTTTTTTCGTAAAATACGAGTAGTTCCTACTCCTTAAATGTCATTTTTTAACATAATCAGGTTATAATGTTCCCACTTCTAGGACACACAGGCGTCCTCTCTGTGAAAGGTCCACCACGAGAGTCCAGTGTGGGTTGGTGGATGTTACATGTTTTCCATTTTTAAATGGTTTTATTTGGCGTGCCCTGTTTGATAATTTGTTCTAGATTTCCTTCACCGTTATTGGAGCAGTTGAATAAATTACTCTATTATTGAGATCGAACTCGGTCGCAAAACAGTGGCAATCCACCGTTTTATTACCTATCTGCATAGCTATTCACAGTCATTCGACAGGTTGTATCGAAAATGACACTTTTTCAAACTGATTTGCCTTGTCGACCGCAAAAAGCTGTCGGAAGACTGGCGGTCGTCTATTAAACAGACAAAATTTTCGGAAATTTGGATTGTCTTTGGTAACATTGTTTGACGTTCGATTCGGGACGGAAGCTTATCGAACGATTGTGAATAACTTTGCTGGTCAAGACACTGTTGCCCATCTTCTTGACAAAATCCGCAACGGCCGCCCTCTGAAACATAATGACCCATTATAGTTAATTGACGTCTCGTAGAGACATTACTTGTTTACGACACCCTCGGGCCATAAGAGTGACCTAGGTACCTATTCTATAATATTGTTGTTGAAACCACAGGGTACCTACAACTACATGCTTAGTAATAAATGCAGTACTACTTAAGTACTGACTCAGTGCCTAAGTATTGGTACTTGAAGTATTATTTCCTTTTAAAAAACTATTCAAGGTCCTTTCGTTCTCCAGTCTTTGTTAAGTGCTAAGGTATTAGCACTTATAAAGTGTGACTATTGACTATTTATGTTTGTTGTAGTCATTGGCGTATCTAGGGCTTTTTTCCAGGGGGGGCCTGGCCCCTAGCCTTTTTTTTTCTTTGGGAAATTCTCATAAATACCCTCCGTCTGAAAATAACTCTGAAATCACGAAAAAAAAAAACAGCTGTTTCATACTTTTTGGTCAAGTATGTATTGAACTTACCTAGGGGTATCGTACTACCCATCGGGTTGTGGAGGTCAGATGTATATCTGACCCCACAACCTAATATCTATCTATGTAAAATACTGGTATTCAGCTGCATCAGGTTAGACTGGAAGCCGACCCCAACATAGTTGGGAAAAGGCTAGGCAGATGACGATGAGGTATTGAACTTTTGTATTATACAGCTGATTTTTTTTCGTGATTTCAAGGTTGGTCCCTTAGTGAAAGTTGTACAAATTCATGGGTAGCGGAACCGGTAAAAAAAGATCAAAACAAGTAAAAGAACCAGATTCAAATTATTCAAAACAATCAAGGTTGTTTAAAATCGATGCCCAAAGATAATCCAAACACATTTCAATTTTCACTACATTATTTACAAATGGAGAAACCCCAAAGTGCCCAGTTGCGTCGTCGAGTGCGTCGAGTGCGTTAGGTGCACTCGCACTGACGCCTGATACCACACCGCTGTATCTACTTTCTACATTATTGAGGAGTACTGGGGGCCTAAAAAGGCCATTTTGGCAGAATCATAAAACAATTCATACCACGCAATTCATCTGTTTGACAGTTTCACACCTATATATCCCTGAAGGGTTAGGCAGAGGTGTACCTATAGCATTTTACGAATCTCCATACAAAACTGTCATACAGATGAAATTGCGTGATATGAATTGTTTTATGATTCTGCCAAAGTGGCCTTTTTAGGCACCCAGTACTAATGCACGAAGGCCCGGAATGTGCCGGAAGTCAAATTGCTAATAGAATTATCTTTTTTTTTGTTTTCTTTCTAAACATTTTGTGACTGTCTGCACCACAAATGGGAGCAACGAAGTGTTGCTACTTCCATCATCATCATCTGCGTAGCCATGTTCCAACTACCTACATTATGCTGGTGCCTGCTTCCATTTCTAGCGGGATTCTGAATACCAGTATTTAATTTATTAAAACATTATGCACAAGTAAAAGAAATACTGTACAAAGGCGGACTTAATGCCTGAGGCATTTTCTACCAGTCAACCTTAGGGTGATGCAGAGACAAAACATGGCAGGTGCAACATATTATGGGATAAATAGCTGGGAAATGACTATAAAATACAAGAATAAATACTAATACATAGATAGATACATATATACATACATATAAACAAAGTGAACTGTGAGGAGACAAAAATTATCGGTAGAGGAGAAAACGAATCCAGCAAATCAGCGCTGGGATGTTACGGCCAACTTTTGACGGATATGTTCAAGTGTCTTCACTTTAAAAGATAACCGACTGGTTGCCGTCCTGATGTTCAGAGGTAGCGCTTTCCAAAGAAAGACCGCCTGGACAAAGAAAGAAGAATGAATGAAGCCAGAGCGGTAAGGACATCGTAGAAGACGATTGTTAGTGGAACGAAGATTTTTAGCATGGGCAGAGAATTTGGGAAGTCAAGTAAGAAGGAGCTGTGGGTTTGTCGAGAATAGAGAACAACGTTGACAGAGCCCTCAACTCCCTGCGCTGGCAAATGGGTAACCATAAAAAAAAAAAAGTTAAATTCCACGCGGACGAAGTCGAGGGTAACGGCTAGTTTCCTATAATACCTTTAAAATATCCAATGATTTGCGAACGCAGTTTCAGGTTATTGTTTTTAAGAAAAACGTTCATCAAGAAGATACTGAAGAGCCGAAAAAACGGTTCGGGTACGCTTGTTGGACTCGGACTGCAGTTATTTCGGATATTCGGTGTAGCGTTCAAAGATTCGGGCTTCCACATTTATGTCTATCACTTTATATTTTATGAGTAGCCTCCTAGTAAAGTCAAGCCTCCATCTTTATAAGCTCGTTCTTCCCCGTTTTTTGATGTATTCCACATTGGGCACCCGCTTAAATGGCTCCTGAGTGAATGTGTCGCTGTGTGTCAGGTCCGTTTTTTACACATCATACCAAGATGTTCCCAACGAATTCAGTACAATCAAAACCACCTTATTTTACCGCTATGTTATGTTCAGTTAATAGGCGCGTTGTTATATCAACGGCGGGTGTCAATAAACGAAAATGCAGAACCAACGACACTGACTTCCGAAATTAAAGTTATTTAGCACTTTCTAGTGTTTTTTTTTGGAAGTCGTTGTTTTTTTTTGTAAAAAAGTTTTTATTTACTCTTTTTAACAGACTTCCAAAAAGGAGGAGGTTATTTGATCGATTTTTTTTTCACCGATTTCTCCGTCAATTATCGATCGATTTTGAAATATTTTTTTTTTGTTTGAAATGTTATACTCTCGAGGTGGTCCCATTTTCACCAAGTTGGAATCTGATGAGAGGGTCCCATGGAAATCGAGGGAAGCTCTCAAATTTTATAGGCCCTTCTATGGCGATTTGGATATTTTTTACTCTCGGAAATCATCATTTGGTAAAGTGGAGCTGATGATAAAGACCACAGATGGCTATCGGAACTACTAAATGATAAATATTTCACGGGTTGCGATTCGATTGCTTTATTATGGTTGCTAAGCAATTTATGTTCGTCACAATGCATAATGGTGAAGTGGAGCTGATTGTGACTTCACCATCGGTTCCACTTCTCCTAACATACCAGCATCGGGGAAAAGTCATATTTTGTAAAAGGTGATGAGCTATAAGTAGATAAATTACAAACTCTCCCACTACAAAGTGAAAAATAACTTTAATATCGGAAGTCGGTGCCATAATGAACGAAAATGCGGAACCACACCGACTTTCGAAATTAAAGTTATATTTCACTTTGTAGTTTTTTTTTGGAAGGCAATTGTTTTTTTTTTGCAAATACATTTTTTATGATCTAATTTATAATACTTTTTTATATTATTACAATCTACGAGGATAAGGTGATTCATTCCTTGATTTCTTTGAGTGCCTTATTTTGCTACCACACGATCAGATGACAACACAACCGAATGTTTAGTCATGTATTTGCCCACATCTACCTACAGTTTAGTTGAATACTCGTATAAGCAAACGCATTCCTACACAAACCAAACTGATGTTGAATACAGCTATACAAACAATGTCGGACGTGAAACCACAACGTTAGTTATTAAACAAGAGAGCTGTTGCGACCGCGACGCGCGACGGCGACGGTGCGACAAGGTCCAGTGCATTTAGTGCAAACGCACTCGGCCAATCACCTTTGTTATTTATTTTTAAAATTTCAACCGACGAAAAAACGGAGGAGGTTCTCAAGTCGACGTGTATATATTTTTTTTATGTACGCATACATTTTTGAGCTGAGTTGTGTATTACCATTAAATAAAAAAAAAACTCACGGTGAATGAGCTAATTTGTAAATTATGTTTTTTTAATGAGGGTTAGGACTTGTAGTAGGTACAAGATTACTTGAAGAACTGTGTTATCCCCAGTAGTTCTGGGGAATGGATACCTATGTTTCACCCGGCTACAAGTTTTTCAGGGTAGAGAACCCATGTCAGTATGATGTGTCCCCCTCACCGCAGCAGTACTGCGCTCCGCTGCACGAGATCCCCTCTGCATATGCTGATGATGGTCACTTTACCAGTTTTAGCCAGTTGGATTTCAGTTTCATCGGCTCATCCTCCGGATTTTCTAAGAGCTCCAACGGATCGGACCGCATTCCGTATGCTGCTACTCGTATGTATTGCCGAACAAATTGATTCGTCTTCCCTTAACAAGGCACAGAATAACTAATAGTACAGAGGCCAGCACATCAAGTTACCCCAATCTGTCAAATTTCTTTGATAGATTTTCAACTTTACCACAAACGAATAAGGTTCATATTCAATTGGGAAAATTTGACAGATTGGGGTAGGTTGATGTGCTGGCCTCTATGCTTACGAAGGCTAAAAACGGTTTGTTAAAGATTCTTGTGAAATCAGAACTTGTGGGCTGTATCTCTTGACTAAAGTAGCACCGCCTGCTACTTGTCTTACTGTTTCTAATATAGGTAGTGTTTTATTCAAGTCGACTATCACCAGACATGACGTAAATTAAGTAGTTTGGACCCCGATAAAACTGCTACCGCCATTGTCAGTAGTAAAATGTTACAGCTTCAGTTCTTTCGAGTTTCACACCAAAAGAGACACAAATAGACGAGGTTTGATTGTCCAGCGGACGCGGATATTATGAAATAACATAAAACGCTGTGGTTGCCAGTGTTGCCACAGAGTGTTTGTCGCTTCGAGCCGAGTGCGTTCGGTGCGAGTGCACTGAGGTGTACCGTTGAACGATCACCTTTGTACCTAGTTGTACAGACGCCAGCACATCAAGCTACTACAATCTGTAATTTTTTTTTGATAGATTTTCAACTTTATCGCTAAAGCATAAGGTTCAAAGTTAAATGGGAAAATTTGACAGTTTCGGGTGGGTTGATGTGCTGGCGTCGGTACCTACAGTTGCAAAATTGGTGTTGAGGTAAAGGTGTAGTTACTAGTCGAGGTTGGATGAGAATGTTTTAGATTTACATAGAAGTATTTAAAGACGTTATTTGTGAGTTGGAAAAATCTTTATGATTTTTTTTTTTGTGGTTTTGATTTTCATTTTTGTTCTCTTGAATAGAATGCTGCGCTTGACGATAGTATAATTATGCTTGTTCAAAAGTTATGCTATCAGTAAAAGCAAACTGTAAAGAGTCCTAAGCAAAATCAAATGGTAATAAAATGTAGGTATAATGTTTCTTGTATTACAATGAAGTTTTAAGGAAAAAAATCTAATTAAAAACAAAACTGACTAGTACCTATTAGTTAGACTTAGACTAGATATTTTTGACGGTTTCAAAACTTAAAGCCAGAGGGGCAATTCTCGTAATTTTCAGAACGTTCAGACTCACAGTCTGATCTGTCTCAATCTGTCAAAAATACTTCTAATAGCCCTACATTTTTGACAAGTTTTTGACATTGATTGTCGCTGAGAACATAATATATAATAAACATTTTGAACGTTTTTAAATACGGGAAATAGCCTCCAAAACAAAACTAGATTCAAGTCTGATAAAGTTTAATTTAGGTAATGCAAATGTTGACAGTTTTAAAACAATGTTTGTTTCAAGATACAGCGTTTTAAAACGCAAGTTAAAACAGTGAAAGGAAGCATCCGAATCATGTACAGAGGCCAGCACATCAAGTTACCCCAATCTGTCAAATTTCTTTAATAGATTTTCAACTTTATCAGAAAGGAATAAGGTTCATATTCAATTGGGAAAATTTGACAGATTGGAGTAGCTTGATGTGCTGGCCTCTGTACACACGCTATTTGACAGTTGACATTCTTAGTCATTATATTATTATGATATTTGAGCAAACTGGAAAAAATCTGAAGTTATTTGTGGAATAAAAATGTTGCTATGTCAATCTGAGTGCATTTTGAGTGCACGCGCACTGAAATGTCTGACCGCTGTGATATTTTAATTAATTCAACCTTGGAATCAACTAATCAGTTGCTATGACTAACCACATACCCTTGACCATTAAACAAGGGCATTAATCACGATTGTCGCCTGTTTAAATTACAAACTAAGATAACTTGGAACTGGGTTCATAAAGTTTTTCATTATAAGTATCTTATAAGATACTTTACACTTTTCCTCTACTACCACAAAAATACACCATATATGGTGTATTTTTGTGGTAGTAGAGGAAAAGTGTTAGAAATAACATGACAATGTAAAGTCCCGACTCTCAATACTTACAAACGCTGTTTAAATTATATTGTGAGGTTCATCTGATACCTATATTCCAAGACGTTTCCTCGAAACTTCCTCGACTCCACTCAACCTCATTCAAGGAAAGTATTCACAGTTGTAAAAAATCAACTTCACTTGGCGTCCCTCGACATTTTTCCTCAGTCGAGGTGAGGAAACAACTGTCAAACTCAAGGTAGATCGTGAAGTACCTTAAGGAACACTCAAGGAAGATTTACGCCATTCTTTACGTTGTTTAATCTACTATTTCGCTCACGCTTGTAAACATAACTGATTAATTTATTTGAATAGTTTTTCCAATAGTGTTTTCAATGGATTTCCAACAGTTTCTGAATTATCTGTGTGATAATCTGTACTATTACCCTGCACGTCGTTATTTGCGGGATGCAGAAAACCCCATAGAATTTTATGACAATGAAAAATTCCAAAGACGCTATCGTTTTAGGAAAGAAATACTGCTGAATATGTTGTTACCGCTTGTGTTCTATAACAGAGCTATACCCATTCCGCCTATAATCAGTTGTTAATTGCGTTAATAATTTAAGATTTTATGCAACTGGAAATTTTCAATTAAAATATTGCTGTTTGCCTTGTCTATAAACCATTATTTCTTTATGTTTTAAAAACGGAGTAAAACTTTCAAGTCACAAAACAATATTATAACTTTTTTTTTTATTCGCCCATACAATTCGACCAAACCGCCTTGTCTTCCGTGTAGTAAACATAACAACACACACAGGTGACAGGACGGACGCGATCACACAGATAAAAAAAACTGCAATCTGACAACTTTTGAGTGACCATAGACAAAAAAAAACAAAGTACCGTATATACTGTAATCTATGATTCAATGACGTATTCAATGAGGTTTTACCTCGACTCAACCTCACTGGAGGATCCTCAAGATTACCTCATGACAAGACAGAGTTTCAACTAAGAATACCGATTTCGAGGATTCCTTGAATGAGTGGAGGTTGAGGAAGTTTCGAGGAAACGTCTTAGAATATGGGCCTTATTAGTCTCGCTCCCTCACAGTACCACTACTTGTGCGGTCAGCTACCTAGACAATGCAGAGTTACTTCACACCATACTCATTTGCATTCAATGGCTAAAAGTAGTGTAAAAGTAGTGTAGTGTAAAGTAGTAACATACATTATAAATGAACACAGCTAGGTAATTGACAAGCAAAACAAAAAACTGGCAACCTGAAGTTGTTGAATTAAGTGCATTTTAAGTGCACATGTACTGAGTTGGACTCGTCTCTTTGTACTAAATGTAAATGACATTGTAATTAATATGTATCATTCAGTTAATTATGTCAATTAATAATGGAGGATTGTGTGCAAATCCCAAGCCAGGGTAATACAGATACTAGTCTTTCAGTCAAACTAGTTTGAGTAAAAATTACCTAATTATTGTGAAATCTGTCCGTTTTGAATTAAGATGCGTGGAGTTTCATTTGAGAATACGGGCCTGAGTCCATATTTTTTATACGTAAGTAGATAGTTCGCGACTCTGGCAACGTGGAAAAAAACAATATAAAAATAATGTTACGTCAAATAGCCAGATGTTGGAGTAGAGAAGAAAGGCTGAAGGTCGACAAATTGAAAAATGTAGCGTCAAAAAGGCATGGAGGCGAACTTTGTCGCTCCAGCCTTCTCACGCTCTCCCATTTCGTCGAAAAGGGGGAAGGTCTTTGTTTTTCTTTTACTTTATAACTTTTATGGGGATAGGCTTTTCAACTAAAAAAACAAACATCCGAATTGAGAACCTCCTCCTTTTTAGAAGTCGGTTAAAAAAGTTAGGTCTCAATCGCTACAATAATATTATTATGAACTAGCTGTTCGTACCCGGCATCGCCCGGGTGAATTTCCGATTATCCGGTGAATTTTCCTAAAAAAAATATTCCATACAAACACAACAAAAAAAAATCTGCCAAATTGGTCGAGACATTCTCAAGTGATGATCTTTCATACACGCGGCAATAGATTTATTTATTTAGATAGACTAGGAGAAATAAGGAGCTCGATTCTATATAAGTATCCCTAAATGATAAATGATTTTTATTTTGTAAGTATAGGTACCTAAGGTTTGCACAAACACTTTTATACGTCAATAATAAAGTTTCCTATTCAAAATCACTATAGCATCGTACGTGTTACATTATGCTAACACCGCGCTTTCCTGTTTTGTGAGCAACAAAATAACTTCATGATTTTGTTCGAGATGGACAAAAGTCGTCTCGTTTAGCCGAGTGCATTCTGACATTCTCAGTGCATGTGCACTGAACCGGCCGATTACCTTTGCACTCAATTGTGCCTAACGGTAGATGCAATGATCACTCCGAGTGCTGTGGTGCAAATCATTGTATGTGGTACTTTGCGATTGATTAGTAACAATATAGTGGTACAACTTTTATGTTTTATGATTGGTATATCAATTAAAGAATTAGTTGTCTATTTTAAAGTATCAGACTGTTTCATATTACCTTCATATTTATCATCATTTCAAGGACGTTCACTGCTGGTCATAGGCCTCCCCCAAACACCTCCACTTCGACCGGTTCTGTGCTTCTCGCATCCAACGGGTGCCTGCGGCCTTCACAAGGTCGTCGGTCTACCTTGTGGGAGACCTTCCAACGCTACGTCTTTCGGGACGCGGTCATCACTACAGAACCTTTCGGCTCCATCGGCCATCTGTTCTGCGAGCAATGTGCCCATATTCACATTACCATGCATGCATTATGTTAGTGTTAGTTTTTTAGTATAATGTTGTATGTATTTATAGTATTTTTTTAAGTTACTTATATTAATATTGTATTGTATGTGTTTATTTGGGCCTTGATGCCTGAAATAAATGGATAAATAAATAAATAAATAAACACCCCGCTTATCTAAATGGGGGGAGGAGTTTCCGAGGAGGCAATAAGGGTTTAGATTTCTCATCAGCATTTTGGGTTTTATTTATAAACGACGATTAAAGTTAAGTGACGTTCAATCGTCAAAAATGTATGGATAGACAGTCGCTACCCCTACTTAGCTTTAAGCAACGTTTACAAATAAACCCTCACGCATCCCACATGAGTTTATTTCTTTAGCTAGGTATAAGTTGTCTTACATTCAATCTGAATTAGTCACAAGTCGTGCGTGACACTGTTTAATTTGTATTAAAAGGAGTTAAAAATAAAATACTATCGCTATTACTCACAATCATGAGTAGGTAGTGTCTGATTACTTTTGGACCAAATCGCTTATTGCTGCAGAACCGCTGTACAAATAATAAATATCGGTTAGAGTTATTCCACACGGACCAACTCTAATTATCAGCTGACCTCAGTGACCTTCGCAGGACCGCAACGCAACCCAATTAGTGGAGAATACAGAAACGTTAGACCGTTCGTCTGACCTTGAACTTTCTGACTGCCCGCAACAACTGTTTTTGTGGTAACAGAAATGATAAGACCTAGTTTCTCGTTTAGGCAAGGAGAGCCTTCAAGGCTTTTTATAAACCGTGGAACAGAGGGCAGTTTGCTTAATATGGTAAAAAAACATCAACGAGGATGGATGACCATTTTTTACACATAAGCATACTATTTAGCCCATAATGTGCCCATTGCTGAGACACTGGCCTCCTCTCTTGAGAGGGGCTGGGCCGTAATCCACCACGCGGACCCAGTACGGGTTGGTAGATGTCACATGACTTCGAATGTTTGATTCTAGGACATGCCAGTTTCTTCACGATGTTTTCCTTCACCGTTTTGAGAGCAGTGGTGATGAAATAATTCACACAAAGCAAAGCGCCTGTCTGGGTTCCTACACCTACCTACAAGTTGGAAATCGCGGCCGTTAACAATGGACCACCACTGATCTCATTCTTTACACGTTCACCGAAAAATTGTCTCCTATCCAAAAGATTGAGATGATCTCGCTGATCGATCAATGGGAGTTTTCCGTTTTTTTTCAGCATAGCTATTTACAAGCAACCGATGCCCTTCCGTATATAACGAATCGAACATCAATCAATGTAATCGAAAGAACCCTCTAAACGCTTTTCACAAATCCCAAAACTTGAAAATGTTGTCAGTATGTATCAATTAGATGTCCGCCATTCTTTCGATAGCTATTTATTTCGAATGTTTGTGAACAGCTATGCAGAAACGTGCACTTTCCCTTGTTTGTTGTGTTTTCCCTTGAAGCACCAAATAAATGATTAATTTATCTATCTTGTTAAATCAAAATCAAAAGTCAGTATTCACTTTTGAACGTCAAAATTACATAAATGACAGTTCCCCAAAACGCTGCCCTTCACCACTTCATAGTGATTTAGCTGGGACGAACTTCGGTCAAAATCCTTGTACTTATAATCTTCAGACAAACATTTTCATAACAGCAAAAAATAAGCTATAAATCAATAAATAAATCACCAACAAACTCTTCGTCATCCTAAATAGACGTGGTTGCGTACACGTGTACTTAAAGTACGCTTACCTTTGTACTCAATAATTATCGCGTCATGGTAGTGGCGACCATGATTGCCCGAGACCCGGGACTTAACAACATGATCCCTTTTAGTTTAGTTTTATTTTAGTAAAGTTAAGGCGCAAAATTGTCGATGGTGATTGCGTTGAAGTGTGAATTTATTGACTTCATCTTTTTAACCGACTTCAAAAAAAGGAGGAGGTTCTCAATTCAGTTGTATGTTTTTTTTTTATGTTTGTTACCTCAGTACGCCGTCATTTATGAACCGATTTGAAAAATTCGTTTTTTATTTGAAAGGACATACTTCCAGTTTGGTCCCATTTTTGTCAAAATCCAGTTCTGATGATGGGATCCATGAGGAATTGAGGGAACTCCTCAAATATTATTGGCATACATATAGCAATTTTGGTATTTTCATTAACAACTCAAGCATTTGCATTCAGAAAGTATAATTTGGTGAAGTGGAACTGATGATGAAGACCACAGATGGCCATCGGAACTACTCAATGACAAATATTTCACGGGTAGCGATTCGATTGCTTTAATATGGTTGCTAAGCAATTTAAGTTCGTCACAATGCGTATGGTGAAGTGGAGCTGATGTTCTCCTGGTTCTGACCAAGAGAACTCCTCAACAATTAACGTCCCAGCATCGGGAAAAGCAATATTTTGTAACAGGTGATGAGCAGTTGACATTAGGGTTTGAAACAGTATGCTCTCGAGGTGGTCCCATTGTCACCAAGTCAGAGTCTGATGAAGGGATCCAATGAAAGTCGAAGAAAATCCTCTTTGGTAGGCATGTACAGTGTGTTAGTTGAACTCTCTCAAATCAAATGAAACCTATTGATGATTCAAGTGTTTGAGTCTGAGAGTCATCACTTACCTATACTCCGACTTTTAGCTGCAGTAAAATGACACTTCTTAATAACTCATTTCGGACTGCATTTAGAGATATGCATGTCAAATAAGTTTCGTTTGTTACACTATTCTGTACTAGAAAAACATGGTTTGGTTAATGGCCGCGAAAAAACAAAAAGACGCCAATTTTAGTCATTTAAGTTACACATAAGCTGTCGTTTTACTGCAGCTAATTGAAAGTCCGACTATAATGCTACCGAGCCGTCGATGGTAGCCACAGCAGTCCTTAACTGTTAGGAGTTAGGAGATACGGCAATATGTCGACAGAAACTACTTAGCAGTTCTTGGATAGACGTGGACTTGTAAACAATCGTCTTCATCATTCCATTTCTCGTAATGATGTTACGGGACGAACAGATCCCGCATCTGATGATGGTAAGGGCTTGTAATTGTCGAAAGAGCTTGTAATAGGCCTAATTGAATAAAAGTATTTGACTTTCACTTATCATCAGCTCAGCAGCATGAAGTGATGACTCTCAGACAATACCTATCGGTCCATTCAATTCGGGGAAAATTGGATGTGACAGACGGACAGACAAACAGACACTCCAGTGATCCTATATCAGTTCCGATTTTTCCTTTTGAGGTAAGGAACCCTAAAAAGTGAAAAATAAAAAACTTTTTTACAAAAAAAACAACCGACTTCCAACAAAACACTACAAAGTGAAAAATAATTTTAATTTCAGAAGTCGGTGTCAAAAAACGAAAATGCAGAACCAACGACACCGACTTCTGAAATTAAAATTATTTTTCACTTTGTAGTGTTTTGTTGGAAGTCGGTTGTTTTTTTTTTGTAAAAAAGTTTATGTATTTATCAAGTTATTTACATTTGTGTTATTCAATCAGCTTTGTCTACGAGGTGGTCATGCACCTGCGATGCGTCTGGTATTCCAGGTTGTCCATAGGTGATGGTATGGACTTTATTTATGATTGGATGCCTGCTAGTTTGCCAACTAATCATAAAGCTAAAGAGTTTGTTTTTTTGTTTGAACGCGCTAATCTTGAAACTACCAGACGGATAGCTCAATTCTTGAGGAAGGCTATAGGCTACTTAACATTACTCTAAGGCCCTTAGCAACCGAGAAAAAACAAAAAAAAACCAAAAAGATCAAAGCACAAGCGCGAGCAGGCGATGTGCCGGGGTAATCGGCGGCAAAAAAAATTGTTGCTAGCTAGTACAGAATATGAAAAAGAAATGGTGAGATATATTGCTGCTTTCTACGATAGTTTAGAGTTCCATATTATAATTTCTCACAAATCAAATCAAAAGTCATTTATTCAAACTAGGCTGAGAATCAGCACTTTCCGAACGTGAAAATTATAAAAGACAGTCCCCCAAAACGCCCGCCCTTCACCACTCCTAGTGTTTTCGCTGGGGAAAAGAAGTGGCGCAACAAACTCCCCAGTAAACTCACAAGTACACCAGAATGTAATTGCGGAGTCTCTATGTTTATATTCTTTTCTGGCTTATCGCAGTTGGGTCCAGGGCAATGGTATATACCCTGGACCCAGGAAACACTTCATCATACGTACTGTTGTACATTGTACACTCAACGAGGGGACTACCGGTATCTTCTAGCTGATATAGCAGGCTTCAGGCGGATATGGGTCAACTTCCGCTACACTTCCGCAACCCCAGTGGCATTTAGGCTTTCATAGTGTATGTTTGTCTTCATGAGGTATTTCCTGAAAATATAAAATATTTATTCGTTAAAATCAACATGATAAAAACGTAGAAATAAGATTTTCAAGAGCAATAAAGAATTCTTGCTAAGATTATTTTAGAAGCCTTTATACCTAGAAAAACACCAGGCAGTCACCGCAGTCATGTGTTTTCTGAAGGCAAGTTCCCGTAATTAAAAACGTACAAAATCTAGTCACAATGTCATCTCAGCGACAATCAATGACCAAAACTTGTCAAAAACGAAGGTAATTTGAGGTATTTTTGACAGATCTCGTATTAGAGACTGAGATCAAACTGTGAACATTCTTATAATAAAATTACAGGAAGTCCCCTCTGATGTGTTGAATATTTAAGGAAGCAGATATTTTGTTTCAGAAAGTACCTTGATTCGTATCCATTATATCAATTTAGGACAACTAAGATACAATGCTTTGGTTTTATTAATTTCTGTCGCTCAGAACAAAAACTAAATTATATTTGTATTCTTTACCTCTGTTAGCTTTATTGTTAAATCACACATTTGCGTCATTCTCATGAACGTGTTAGATATTATGATTATTATGACGCTAACAATTATTATACTACAATGAGTGTAACTCAACCACCATGACCCTAGAGGTGAAGACAACAGATGCAAATCTATATCCACAGGAAAATTTATGATGGTGATCTAGTTAAAACTAGAATGGAATTAGGTACAGACGCCAGCACATCAACCTACCCGAAACTGTAAAATTTTCCCATTCAACTTTGAACCTTATGCGTTAGCGATAAAGTTGAAAATCTATCAAACAAATTTGACAGATTGTAGTAGCTTGATGTGCTGGCGTCTGTACATAATGAACTTTATTTAAATGAATAAAGCTGTAGTTTTGATTTGTTTGAACACGCTATCTCAGTACGTAAATACTAGGGGGATTTGAAAAAATATTTTTGCATATCATCATCATATTTCTGTCCTTGTCCCATGTTACTTGTGGTCGACGTAACACGTTTTCTTGTCCATTCTCCCCTGTCAACCGTCACGCTATCATTCACTCATTCACTCCCTTCTCTTTCATATCATTCATGCATGTGATAGCCAATTTCTTAAGTGAGACTATAAATGAGAACAAAGTAATTGTGCGGGCAGTTCCGCCTGTAGTCTTAAATTCGTCCATAATTAATTCCGATACAGCCTGTTCCTTGCTGTCCTCTCCCAGCGACGTCCTAAGCCGAGGTCCGAACCCCACAGGGGTGCCCTTAGCGTGTAGTCGCTTAGTTCTAAGTTTTTTAGCTCTGGCTGGAGGCCTTGACTAAGGCATCCACAGGCGAGATGCCATTCCCCAAAAAAAAAAGTGCAGGCAGTCGATGTGTTGCTCTACGGGCAGAGTCGGGTGAACAAGAAAGACGCGGTTGAAGTCACATGCAGCTACAATTATTATATCATAATAACGCTACGATAAGGGAAACATTACAAAAATAGTTATTATTTGTTAATGGCTTCAAAAAAACTTTTAAACAAAATTCCGTATGAGACATATGGTTGATTTTTCAATCTACAGATATTTTTTATTCGTAGAATAAAATTGACGTCTAACAGATTACAAAGCCACTCGAGTGGCGCGGGGCGCGTGATTGGCTAAATAAATAAATAATTATTTGGCTTTATCGATTCGTAACTGCATTCACAGCACACACGCACAAACACAATGCAGAAGTGTATAATGTGTGTGTATTTTATTTGATTGTTTTAGTGTGAATGTGTTATTTTCATACTATCATAACGTTTTTATTTAATTTTATGTAATGGAATGTACTTTATCTGAAAATAAATGAATTATTATTTTGAAATGTCTGACATATCTCCGGACCCTCGAGTCCCGGACCTTTGGAAAAGAGTACGAGGGGCCGAAGCCAACTCGCAGAGGCCCCTTAAACAATTTTGAATGATGAGGAGGCCCCATGCGACGATTATCTCTGTATGTACTATGCAAGTGTACCCAAGGACAACCCCCGGGTGGTGCAGGACTATATTATTATTAATGAATAAATAACTTATTAAACCTTAGCACCTATTTGGCAATCATACCCAGACAATACGTATATTATGCCTTTTCAGTCCATGTATTTATTAGTATCTACTATAATATTATAAGAAATGAACCCTTGTCATAAAAATCACACACGTCATGGTCTCACTACCGACACCTAGTCATTATTTCTAGATTACTAGCTTCTACTGAGAACTCAGTAATTTCTTCCCTGCCAGCAGAATGTTACGCAAAAACCAGTCATCATTTATATGGTGTTATTGCATGGTAATGACTTTAATGATAATATACATACCTACCTACATTGTTTGTAGAGCGTCATTATTCTTTGTAAGCCCAGATGCGCACGGGCACGTTTTTCCGCGGGCGCGATTTTTTTCGCGCCCTGGATTTTCAACGGACTAGTTAGCGCCGAGAGTTGAAAATCCAGTGCGCGATATTTTTTCGTCCGTGCGTAGGTGGGCCAAATGGAAAAATTTGTCCGTTCATCAGCAATGAAAATGATTAATAAAAATTATGAGTGGTAACCTTGTTATAGAGATTGTTAGTCTATAGTTTACCAAGAGTATCGAAGCGGGTTTTTATTGTTTAGAATGAATTGTAGGATAATATTTCCATACCACCCTGGGAGATAAGGTACTGAGTGAAAGCCCAATCAGTAATCAATGTCTTTAAGTTTTCTTTCAGTAAGTCTTTGGTAACTTACTAAAACATTTGAATTAACAAGCAATATGGTTACTGGTTACAGTTAGGCTGCATCATGCCACTGCTGCAAAGGCCTCTCCCCATGACTTCCAGCTCTTTCGATCCAGGGCTAAAGTGAACCACTGGTCGTTTGTTTTGTCCAGCAAAATAAATGACGATTTTTAATTTTCCTTTTGAAATTAAAAACCTTTTAAGCATAATACTACTTTAAAATCTGGGGTCCTTTAAACCGAAATTTTATAATGACACCTAGTTCGACAAGTATGTAGGTTTACTATAACGACCAATGGTTGATATGTATAACAACTTTATTTCAAAGTATTCATTACAGAACATCGATTTAAAGTCGGGGAGTTTGTGAAAGATGGAATAAATGTAGATAACAAACCACTATATGTTGTAGCCTGTCCAGTCATAAATGAGCATGCATAAGCATAAACTTTAGTGACGTGTTCTTGAGTGGAGACAGCGAATCGGTAAATGTAAGGTAGGACGCCCCGGAGCGACGCGGACGATCTTCGCAGGAAAGCTGGTAGCAGCGAGATGAGAGTTGCCGACAATCGAGTTGTATGGCGTGCAATAGGAGAGGCTATGTCCAGCAGTGGACTGTGCTGATGATGATAATGAAGCATAATCAGCCTATGATGTTCTCACAGCTGGGAGATAGCAGTTTAAAAAATCCTATCTTAGTGCTCCACTTGGTAAGTACGTTAAGTACACCTTCGTTATACCGGTGATTTTTTTTACTGTCTTGAAATTTTTACAGGGTGTTCTACCCATGAATATGAACAACTTTCATTATGGGACCAACTCTGAAATCACAAAAAAGTGAGAGACGGTTTAAAAAATCGCCCGGTATAAGCCCAGCGATTTAGGCATAGCGATGTTTCAGACTTTCAGTACGTTAGTACTATTAGTTATTCTGTGGTTTCTGTGAATTTAAGATTTTATTAAGTAGAAGATGAGAAGTTATTTTGAATCTGATTATTGTTTTTAAAACAAACAGTTCCGTAATATAAAATACTGCTCATAATATTATAATGTTTGGCATTTATTCTTATACATTTAGGAAACATTATGCATCTATCTTCTTTGTTACAGCTTCGGCAGTGACGATGCTCATTGTGGCACCAGAGTACTCTATATTAATGCTTACTGTGTGTGTTTTAAACAATCTTTTGTTATTCTTATTTATACAGACATGGTTTTTTGTTATACCTACCTTCCTCTGTTATAATGCATAATATTATGTGTGGAGCTGTAAAACTCTTTAAATTTCTCTTGTACCTATTGTTTATGGTGGATTACGGCCCACTCCCTCTCACCGAGAAGGACCTGTGTCCCAGTAGTGGGAACATTAGAGGTTGATTATGTTTATGGACATCAAACTATAATACTTAAAAATATTTGAATGCAAAGATTATGCTTAGATGGTTTGGGCATGATCATGACAAGCCTTTTGTAGGTCGCCTTAACTCATCCTGAATCAAAGGCGATTAACAAAAGATTTACAAGGTAGATGTTTGCGCAAGACAAGCACAGCACACACACAAGTACAAGCACCCATAGATCTCTCAAGACTCTGGGAACTTGACTCCATCTCACCTAAGTTCAATTTCACGTCCGAAGAGCGAACATGTGACCAGAACTACATAAGCACCACTAGGCGTAGAAATCCGGCTCGAAGGACGATAAAGGAAAATGGGGTAATATCCTCCAGGTGGTACGAGGACTAAAACACGGTGAATCGATTATAATGGACTGCATATTAAAGGCTCAACAATGACAAAACAAAACGGTAAAACAATGACTTGAATCTGCGTCATCGTTCACGCTACTGAGCTATTCTTTCACGCCGATTCAATTCGTTGTTTTACGATTGAAAATCGAGTTTTATGAAAAAAACCAGTGCATAAATCAATTTTGAAGTTAAATTGATTGATTGATTGAAATTGGTTTTGAAGATTTTAAAGTTCTATTATCACTTATTTATACCTACCCATAGTTACGTTAAAAATAGTGTTGCGCGCCACAATTGATATTCGTTACCACTAGCGCCATCTAGTATCGAGTAGAAGAACTCGTGTCAAGAACCTTCTAGAAGTCTCGATGATAGAACTTTCTAGAACTATCGACATCTGGTCAGTTGGGGCCGGAATGTACTCGAACATTCTAGATGTTTCTACAATAGAAGGTTCTAGAACAATGTGAGGCCTATATAAGGCGGGAATGCTCCGCGAGCCGACACAGTCTTGGATAAGCGATACAAGCGAAAACATCGAAAGGAAAGCGATCTTCAAGTGCGACTTAGAAGTGATCAGTAGTGCAATTGTGTTTCATAATTAGCGTTAAAGTTGTAATTTGTGTTTTTAAATAAAAGTGTTTATTTTTGGTTATTAAATCGGCAGTTTTTAATTATCACGAACCCCAAGCTCGTAACAATAGCAAGAAAAACGAATTTTTGTTGGCTCATAACTTTTTGATGGATTTTTATTTTACTATTCTGTTTCCGTACAGACAAAATTAATAATAATTAAAAACGATGTCATGTTTAACTTTAGATGTACAATGTCAATAAGTGGAGTAATACTTTCCCTAAATTTGTATGGAAAATATCGACTAGTGGCACCTTAAGTGTAAGTCCAGGGATGTGTGGCCGGCTTTGGGTTTCATCTCGATGGGTCTCTTGAACGCAAAGAATGTCGCAGTGCGTTACAGGAACTGATGGACGCTGGTGACGGCGCCAAACAAGTAGCCGAATTCTGGGCCGAGTTCATTTAGATTGCTATCGACACGCTAAGAAGAAGAAGACCTTAAGTGTCAAAGATCTACTACGATCGAGAGCCTGGACAAACAACTTAACGTTCTGAAGTACAGAGTTTGTGCAGCTGAATTTTGAGCCAAACATGTTTGAACTTTTTGCCATCGATACGCTAAGAAGAAGCCTGAAAGGCCTTGGCATGTGTAATGGATGGTACCCCAGCCACGGACTGACCTCTGCAACCCTAGCTTAACCTCCGATCGACACGTGTGGCTGTTATTATTTAGCAACAAGCCACACGTCAGATAGTAGACAATCAATATTAAGTATAATTGAATCCTGAATTACTGGCATCAGCAATTGTGCGCACAGTCGCTACAACTATCATCTACCTACCAAGTACATACTACAACGAGTTAGAGACAAAATATAAAAGATTAATCACTACACTCCAGCTATATAGCTCCAGCTCGTATTTTTTGTTATTTATTTTCTGGTGTACAATAAAGTATATATAAATAAATAAATAAATAAATAATGGTTTAAAGTTGATTCCTTTGTTGTGGACTGTGGTAGTGGCAGGGTTTTCCATTATCTGCTGTCTCTTTCTCTCTCTTGAATGAAGAGCGGGATGGAAGACGAACATCATCGAGCACCGATCGTTTTGAATGTTGACTGTGAATCTGTCATTATCTTTTGAATTGCAAGTTGGAATGGTGAAATGAATGAAATGAAATGAAAATGACGCGACGACGGTGCAGTGCGACGCGACGCGACGTCGCGATGCGATTCTGGAAGAACAATTTCCATGAAGTTTTTATAGAAATTGGGCTACTAGAGTCGCCTTGCGCTTTCGCGTCGCGCCTGTCCCCAGGAGCCTTATTGACGTTTTAGGTTAGTAAGCGAAAATAGGTATGGGTACCCACGATAAGTCACTTTATTGAATGTGGGTACCTACTCTTTTCATCTGAAGCCGGACTTCAAACAAAGGATCTTTTGAAATCAGAAGCCCGAAAGTCTGACAACCAGTCTTACCAAGGGGTTATCGTATTACCCAGTAACTGGGTTGTGGAGGTCAGATAGGCAGTCGCTCCATGTAAAATACTGATATTCAGCTGCATCCGGTTGGACTGGAAGCCGACCCCAACATAGTTGGGAAAAGGCTAGGCAGATGATGATCTTTTGAAATCATTTTCTCGTTTTCAAGTAAAAGGTCAGCAGAACGACTTTTGTACTTGTTTAACAACACAACAGCAAGTTATGTGTCAGCATGACCTATACTTACCCCCTTACTAATAAACGTTGTATAGCGTCTGTATAGTTACACAACGCTTTATCTTCTTCTTTCAAAAGTGAAATTGAGAAAAAGAGAGATATCGGTGTGTAACTATATTCATCTGATATAATACGTTTATTAGTAAGGGGGTTATAGTTCTGTTTATGTAGTGGTTTATCCAGACAGACAGTAAGGTTAGTAGCATTGATGGTGGCCCGGTGAGCGCTGGACGAACAACTTACAATCAATCTGCGTAACCTTTTCGCAACTATGTTGGAGTCGGCTTCTAGTCTAACCGGATGCAGCTGAATACAAATATTTTACATGGAGCGACTGCCTATCTGCCATGAAAACCCAGTTACTGGGTAACACAATAAGTACCTACCCCTTGGTAAGACTAGTTCTCCGACTTTCGCTTCTGACGACCCCGATGACTGTCAAAGATCCAAGAATTACAGCTGAGACCAACGGGTTACCGTGCTTTCCAAAGCACGGAGTATGTAAAGATGGTCACCATCCATGGACCGACCGCGGCAAGCGTAGCTTAACCTGATCGATCGACTAATTATAATAAATAATCAAAGGGCTGTTATTACTTTGCCACGAGCATCTCTGAGTGCTGGACGAACATACATATAATTACCCTTATACCCTCACAATTGCCCATAACGTATTACGTGGCTTCAAAAGACGAATATATGCCATTGTCAACTTTCAAACATCATTAAACTTCGTAAGAAAACCGCCACGTCCTAGAACCAAAAATTCGAAGACATGTGACTTCTACCAACCCGCACTGGGCCCGCGTGGTGGATTCCGGCCAACCTCCCGCCTCTCACAGAGAGGAGGCCTGTGCCCCAGCAACGGAAACGATATAGGCAACGTTCAAAAGTCGGTTGTGATCAGAGTTCATTTTCAAAAAGACCACGACCCTATATTTACCTCAAATGAGCAAAGATCAATTAAAACCGCATCAAAAAAGAGCAACCTACTCGTAATCAACGACTAGTATTCGTGATCCACAGCTGCGCTGCGTACGCGCAAACTGATCGATTGCCGCTAACTGATGTAGTATTTGTGTTAACTAATACCAATTGAGAAGCAATTGGTATTCGTTTTGTATAACAATTACTTTGTCTTGTCAATTAATGTTTGACGGTATTTATCGTCTAAAGTTAAATTCATTCTTGATGTTGCTGTCACGTGCATACTTGATGTCGACAGCTTCTATTAGATCATAGTTCATAGTTTATAGCAATTATTCTGACCAATTGGGTAAATAACCAGATAATTCTGTAGGATATTGTCATGCTAGTGGGCTTATAAAGTTTTTTCTATTAATAGTGATCTTAGTAAATTATACCATTATTATACGTCAGACTTCAGAGCTTTTTAAAAGCATGACATGTAATGCACTATCTCAAGTTTCTTGTGCTTCCTAGTAACAACAGAAAATAGCAAAAATGATGAACACAGGAAACTCGAAGAATTCTCTATAAACATACATAACATACATAATCAGCCTGTAACGGTCCCACTGCTAGGACACAAGTCTCCTCTCTGTGAAAGCACAGTAAGGGAGTGCACACCACGCGGGTCCAGTGCGGGTTGGTAGATGTTACATGTTTTCGAATTATTGGTTCTAGGACATGCCGGTTTTCTCACGATGTTTTCCTTCACCGTTTTGAGAGCAGTGGTGACGGAATATTTTACACAAAGTAAAGCACCTGTCTGTGTTCGAACCTACGACCTACAACTCGTAAGTCGCAGCCGTTACCACGTCTATTATACTTAACATAACTAAACACGATAAAGCAATTACCTATCAGTATTATGTCAAAAACCTATTATAATGATATTATACTAGCGCCCCGCCCTTGCTTCGCACAGTTTTTACAACTTGACAAAACATCGAGATGATGTAAGTTTAATATTAATATACATATTATGCAGGTAAAAAAGGAATAAATTCTCTAAATAGTGGCAAAAACCTCATCAAAATTCGTTGCGAAGTTTAGAAGAACAACGCGATCACACAGATAATCACAACAAGAGACTGATTTATTAATGTACTAGCTGCGTCCTGCGGTTTCACCCGCATAAGTCTCGATCCCGTGGGAATATCGGAATAAAAAGTAGCCTATGTGTTAATCCAGAGTGTCAGCTTCCTCCATGTCAAATTTTATTATAATTGGTCCAGCCGTTTGTGCGTGAAGAAGTAACAAACATACAAACACTCATAAACTTTCGCCTTTGTAATATTAAAGTGTGAAGTGTGATGCTTTTAAGTACTTCTTTTTTTTTTCTCTCTTTTTTTCTTTCTTATTTAACTATTCCCCTCCCCAATATCCAAACCGTACTAACCTAGTTTATTTTTAATTTATAAAGTGCACATTACCTCTATTCAACATTTTATTATTATTGTAATGGACGGATGGATGACTCCCGTAACCGTAACACAGGTTTTCCTAGCATGGGGGTCATTGATCATGTTTTGAATCTCATCATTCTGTTTATCAAGTGTCACCTGTAATTGTGTACCTTTTGGTTAAATAAAGATTATTATTATTATTATTTATTTATTTTTTATATCTCGGGACCATTGAGTCCCGGTCCTTTGGAAGGCGTACGAGGGGCCGAAGCCAACTCGCAGAGGCCCATTAGGAAATTTTACTGAAATGTTTATTATTATATTCCGTTTGGCTACACAATACTTGAACATCTGTAGTCATCTGTAGTCTAGACCTCTGACGCTTTCACTTTATCTAGCGTACTGTGTTCCACAATATCTAACGCAGTGAGACGTGGTGTATTCGAGTGCATTGCGTTTGAGTGCACTTTGTCAGTTTATAGACTCGAATCTAATACCTATTAGGTACTGTTTGCTAATCGCTCTGTTCTTGGTTCAGTTATTGATTCCTAAGATAGGTATCCCTGCAAATTATGAAACACATTTTCCATTGCAATCCGAAGGATTTTGAAGGAATCAAATCAATTAAACGACCCACTGACCACATATTTCTTCATATGTTTGAAAAAATTCGTCTGCTCTTCAACGTAAATAACCAGCTAATGAATGGCTTTGGGATTGTGAGTCTTTTACGCAATTACACCAAAAGGCTAATCAAGCTTTCAAAACACAAATCAAGGATGGATGCATGGGAGAAACTCTCGCATCTTCCATGCACCACTTTTCCCGTGTTCTTCAGTTGCCTGTGCCAGAGGCCACGGTATCTCTTTCGAACAACCCGCGGCCCTGGCAGGCATCGGCCCTAGCGGACCCCGTCAATTGGTGCTGACTTCTCCTTAAGGCGCGCGTGGAACACAACGCGCCGTCGTCGACCCAGGCCTGATCCTTACCGGACATCAAGCTGCCCATAGCTCGCCGTCCGCAAGGCCGCTTTCCCTGATTTGCGATTTTGAAACGACCAATTCAGCGTTTCAACGCAAAAGTATTATGAGTATGACAATGACAACCAAAGTAATTCATCTAGGATAAAAAAATCCGGACATAATTATAAATGAATGTAAAACAATCATAGTTACCCTATAACCGTTCCCACTGCTGGGACACAGGCCTCCTCTCTGTGAGGAGGAGGAAAACAATGTTGTATCCATATTGATATACAGCTGCATCCAATTAGACTGGAAGCCGACCCCAACATCGTTGAAAAAAGCTAGATAAATGATGATGATTGATGATGAATGTTGTATCCGTATTGACTGCTGTGGTAGGTACCTACTTTAAACTATTCTTTCACACCCTTACCTCACGTACAAAAGAAAACAAAAAAAAAAAAAGAAAAAAAAAGATTAACAGTCCATTAACACGTGATTGTTTTGAATCATCTTAGGTAATCACGTTTAGTCTACGCTCGGCCCCTCGACCCCCAATAAATAATATAAATAACGTAATATTTAAAAAAAAAAAAACAAAAAAAACAAAAAAAAAACAAAAAAAAAAAAAAAAAAATTAGTATTTCAATATTTTGTTTATAGGTCACAGGTGATGGTACCGTAACAGTAAAACAATGTTTTTATTATAATTATCTGTGATTTATACCTACTTAATGGAATAGTATGTAAACAATTGCTATGAATTATGTAATTTCATTCTCGTTAAAAATACTGTGGCCAGCAAGGTTGCATACCTACGTTGTCTGCCCAGGCCAGAGAAATGAGAGAAAGTAAGAAAGATGGATCTTTGTCCAATAATGTAATTCTACAAATATTAACGTCACGTTTTCAGTTTGAGTCAGGAACCATGAGACTGACATATTTTATTAAATAAATAGGTTGGGCTATTCTCCATAGAAACGCTCTCGCCTGTCTTCTAACACATGCTTAATGGAACAGTGACCCATTAGTAGATAGGTCAGAATTATTTCCGGATTTTTTTAACTCAGATCTCATCAATAGTTAATCATAGGTACGTTCAAAATTCAAGCATTCATGATTAATTAATCTATTCTAATCCGATCAGGGGGCCTAAAAAGGCCACTTTGGCAGAATCATAAAGCAATTCATATCACGCAATTCATCTATTTGACTCTATATATCCCTGTTGGGTTAGGGAGAGGTGTAGGTACCTATAGCATTTTACGAATCTCCATACAAAACTGTCATACAGACGAAATTGCGTGATATGAATTGTTTTATGATTCTGCCAAAGTGACCTTTTTAGGCCCCCAGTTTTAATTTTATGCATCAACAAGTAGGACAAGTCCTCATAGTGAGATCTTCTTTGCGCTTTCCCAAAAATCGTCTGTTTTGAGTTAAGTCAGATAAAGCAATGATTTTTTTACGGAATAATAAATATTAACTACTTCTATGTCCCTATGTTTTCCTTTTTGATGATACATTATTTTTATAAGCACTAGAACCCTCAACAAATGCTGAATTTAAACCGCTGTCTACAGTTGTGCTCTCGTCGCCCAGGTTGTCTCCCGCGGCGGCTGGGACGTGAGGCTCTAGAGGCTCTCTCCCTCGCCCATCCGCCACCTCCTTCGCTAGCATGACTGCTTCGCAGAAGGAGGTGACTGCCTCGCCCTCCCTCTCGCCCCGGACCATGGCTTGAACCAGGGCCGGACGCGAGAGGTCGCCGCCGTTGCCAATCGCCTCTACGAGGACACGGCGGTGCTCTGCCCAAGCGGGACAGGCCTCCACCGTATGCTCCACCATGGCCTTTGGGCGATCCTCGCAATGGTGACACCCGGGCGTTTCCTCCCGCCTGATGATGTGCAGGAACCTCCCGAAACAATTCTTCAGCCTGTATCAGTCATCTTAGAAAAGACAGAAAGAAAATAGGTACGTAAAGACATTAAAAAAACAATTTGAAAAAACTAAACAATAACTACAAAAAAAAAAAAAACAACACAAGCAATTAGATTTTTTTCTTCTTCTGAAAGTCGTCGATCTATCTAGCTAGGGGCACATCACTACATTGTAATATCATTGTAGGTACGCTTGCCGTTATGCCGCGTCTCCACGACTTGTATGCTCAACTGGCCACCAAACATGAGCAGCCCTCTGCCACTTCTCCGCACTGAGCATCTGTTTACTACAATAAGCGCTCTCTCCTTGATTTCCAAAACAAAACTCTACCAACATAACTTAACTTTTGATGAATAACATTACATTCAATATTCAACCTTATCATGAATGCTAATAAGGCTGTGTAGTAAAATTACAGGTGAATAGATAGGTATTTTAGATAAAATTAGTAAGAGATAAAGTCGTGTTCATAGTTCAGCACCCTAATAAAATTGGGTAACACATTTTCTATCACAATCTGAATCATTTTGAAGGATATCACTAATCCATTGCTTCATATGTTCAAAAAACTTGTCTGGTCAACAACGTAAATAACGCAATGAATGTTGATGAACTGTCAAAATCAAACCCATTTCTACTGTTAGTGCGTTACCTGCGGGGTAAGTGGTCAGTTTTGGGTGAACATGAATTTGTAAAGAGTACGATAATTTGTAAAGAGTACGATTATTTGTAAAGAGTACGATAATTTAGTAGTACGAGTATAATTATTAGATTTATTTATATCTTTCGGACTTAGTACATCACAGACCAGAGACCAACTAGCAAATCATTGAGACTACCTAAAATGTCAATATTACTAAAGTATAATTAATTAGAGACTGATAAAATAAACTCCATTCTATGTAAATGATAACGTTGCAATGTAATATAGGTCACACGTGGTCAGATACATTGCTCACAGTTCACAAAGCGAGCAATAAACAGACCGATCTGTGTGTGTCAGCATTCAATTGTTTATCATCACTGTGTCACTACTAGCGCAGCATAACTAGCAATGTTGTGACTCGGCCCGGCGCATGGCGGGCCCGGTGCCGCGGTGGCGGGGTAGGTAATAGTGACTCGGCTCTGCGGCACCTGCGGCGGGGTAGGTAATTGTGACTCGGCCCTGCGGCACCTGTGGCGGGGTAGGTAATTGTGACTCGGCCCTGCGGCACCTGTGGCGGGGTAGGTAATTGTGACTCGGCCCTGCGGCACCTGCGGCGGGGTAGGTAATTGTGACTCGGCCCTGCGGCACCTGTGGCGGGGTAGGTAATTGTGACTCGGCCCTGCGGCACCTGTGGCGGGGTAGGTAATTGTGACTCGGCCCTGCGGCACCTGCGGCGGGGTAGGTAATTGTGACTCGGCCCTGCGGCATCTGTGGTGGGGTAGGTAATTGTGACTCGGCCCTGCGGCACCTGTGGCGGGGTAGGTAATTGTGACTCGGCCCTGCGGCACCTGCGGCGGGGTAGGTAATTGTGTAACTCACTAGCATATATGGCTTTCCTGTTGAAAGTTCAACAATATACAGACAAATTTTTCGAACATATGAAGCAAATGAATTAGCAATACCCTTCAAAATGATTCACCTTGTGATTGACAGCAGTTCTTCAAATAAATACGGTACTAAAACGGGCTTTACGGCTACAGTATTTTAATTTCATCAACCTACTTGAGTTTCTTTCTAGTTTCGTAATCATAAATATGAGTCACGCTAGGCCGAAACTCGAAATCCCGAATCACTCCATCCCGAATGAACGTTATCCCGAATCACTTTATCCCGAATGAACGCTATCCCGATCACGATATTCCAAATGAACGCTATCCCGAATCACGTTATTCCGAATGAACGCTATCCCGAATAACGTCAGTCCGAAATAACGTTCATTTCTCTCTCTGGGTAATACGATACCCCTTGGTAAGACTGCTTGTCAGATTTCCGAGCTTCTGTAGATCCGTATCGACTGTCAAAGATCCATGAATGACAGCCGGAACCAACGGCTTAACGTGCTTTCCGAGGCACGGAGGGGTCTTGGAATGTAAAGACAGTGACCCATCCACGGACCAACCGCGGCAAGCGTAGCTTAACCTGATCGATCGACCCGTGCGGCTGTTATTACTTATCCACAAGCCACATAGGTAGGATAGGTACCTAGATATCAGGAGTTAATTTTCAAAAGCAATCAAATTCATTTTATGCCAAATAAATTGAGAACTTGCCGTCATGATGTACCTACGCTCGTGCCACAGCTCGAGCTGTTATGACGCTTTGGATGGTAAGTATACAGGGTTATTGGAAAAACACCAACAACCTCTTAAGAGGTCATTGTACTCATCATTATGAACAACTCTTACTATGGGACCAAACATGAAATCGCAAAATAAAAATCAGCTTTTTTTTTTTTTTTTTTAAGGATGGGAAATCATCCAATGACCCCTCCCGCTCTGGGTGGAGCGGAAGGGAGTGTCAGACTCTTACTGACTAAAACCCATCCGTGTTCCTTCCTTAGCCCTTTATGTTCCGAGGCAGCGGTAACCCTTTCGGACAATCCCGCTGCCCCGGCAGGCTTCGGCCCTGACGGGCCCCTCCTTCGATGCTGACATCTCTTTGAGGCGCGCGTGGAACACATACGCGCCGTCCGGCACGGGCCTGGTCCTGATCGGACGGCGAGCTACCCATTACTCGCCGTCCGCAGGCCCGCGCCTACGGTGGCCGGGAGTCGTCACGCGGCTCCCGACGCCCGGAGCGTCTACCGCGGCGGCTGGGACGGGCGGCTCTCTCAGCTCTCTCCCTCGCCCATCCCGCCACCTCCTTCGCTAGCATGACTGCTTCGCAGAAGGAGGTGACTGCCTCCCACTAACTCTCGCCCCGGACCATGGCTTGGACCAGGGCCGGGCGCGAGAGGTCGCCGCCGCTGCCGATCGCCTCTACGAGGACACGGCGGTGCTCTGCCCAAGCCGGGCAGACCTCCACCGTATGCTCCACCGTGTCCTCAGGGCGATCCTCGCAGTGGCGACACCCGGGCGTTTCCTCCCGCCTGATGATGTGCAGGAACCTCCCGAAACATCCGTGTCCGGTGAGGACCTGCGTCAGGCGGTAGGTGAGGGCGCCGTGACGCCTCTCTAGCCACTCCTCAAAGAGGGGCCTTACCGCCGCTATCGCGGCGTGCCCTGCGCTGGGTTGCGACAGTCGCGCTTTCCATGCCGCCATGAGATCGCGCCGGAGGTCTGTCCGCTCCGCAGCAATTTGCCGCGGAAGCGGGTTTTCCCCCCGGCGTAGTGCCTCCGCGCGCCACTCAAAGAGGCGCGCGAGGACCATCGCCTCCAGATCCCATGGCGGCAGTCCGGCAAGGAGGCTTGCCGCCTCGCGCGAGATCGTGCGGTACCCCCGTATCAGCCGTATGGCGACCACCTTTTGGGGCGCGTTCAGGTAGTGGGCGGCTCGAAGCCGCAGTGAACGCGCCCACACCGGGGCGCCATATACGGCCATGGACCGCACGACCCCCGCGTAAAGCCTCCGGCAGGAGGCGTTTGGCCCCCTCAGGTTGGGCAGGAGCCGCTTGAAAGCGGCCCCAGCCCGTTCCAGTTTGGGGGCCAAGCGTCGGAAATGCTCCACGAAGTTCCACCGGCTGTCGAGGACGAGACCCAGGTACTTCATCGTCGTCTCGACGCCGATGTGAACCCCTCCTACCGTTAGTTGGGATCCCGATGGTGGCCCGTTCCGAAGCCCATGAAATGTCATGGCTTCGGACTTGTGCAGAGCCACCTCGAGACCCAACTGCCGGATCCTCTCCACGACTATCGCAACCCCGCGTGTCATTGCGTCGGCCGCCGCCTGATGCGACCTCCCCTGCGCCAGGACCAGCGTATCGTCAGCGTAGCAAACTACGCTGACGCCATCAGGGAGGTCTGCCCGCAGCACCCAGTCGTAACCGATGTCCCACAGGAGCGGCCCCAAGACCGATCCCTGTGGGACACCGCACGACATCTCTCGCCGGTTCCATTCCCCATCGCGACCGGGGTAGATGACGGCTCTGTCCGATAAAAAAAAAAAAAAAAAACTACACTATGCACCAAAAGCACTATGACCACCTCCAAGGATATTACGGTTAAACATGCCGTTTAGGAGATAATTCGATTTTTCATACTAGCTTCATACAAATTTTTCGTAAAAAAATTATATTTCCTTCGTTTTTGGGCAGAATTAACTCGGGTGTCATTTTTGTACATAGTAATGACTAATAGAAGCGATATCCGGCAAAAAATCAGGCACTTGCAAATTGAAATCCCTATGTCTATGAAAGCCGATTTTCAGCCCACCGTGCGGCGCGGCGGCGGCCCCCACGATGTAAATTGAAGCGTAGGGGTCGTTGCACTGCCTGAAAAGAAGGCTTTTTGATAGTGGACTGTACGGGGACGATACGAATACGATGTGGGGTGGAGAAACGATGTTCTCGGATAATTAAATTCGAACTCAATCTGTAAAAATCTCACCAGAGAACTTGGGTGAAGAGAGGATCAGCTGTATAAAAAAAAAAACAGCTGTTCCCTACATTTATGTTCGCATAATATAACTCGTCAAAATGTAGGGAACAGATTTCGATTTGTTGCATGTATTCAATTTCATCCTGACTTATAATAAATCTGTAGAAGTCAAAATTCTATACATTGAAAATATCTAAAAAATAAATGGCAGGGAACCGACACCGAATGCAAAAATGTGATTAAAATTTTTTTTGTCTGTCTGTCTGTCTGTCTGTCCGTTTGTTCAGGCATCACGCAAAAACTACCGGTTGGATTACGATGAAACTTGGTATAATTATTCTTTAATGTCTTGGGCACCACACTGGGTACTTTTTATCCCGGAAAAGTATATACAATAAAAAACAAACTTAATTTTGCGGTTCCATCCCTAGACCCGATTACTGTACCAGCCGCAAATAATAAGTTTGTCGTGGTACACGACGAAGATAATAAATAATATTTATGGCGAGGCTTTTCAGTGCGACCTTTTTATTCCTTTTAGTTTTTACTAAGTTATTTAGGTTTATTTTTATAAGTCGTAGGTATAGATTTTAATTTTAAAGTATATGTAGTATATTTGATAGTGTACGTCGTGACCGTAGGTTATTTTATAATAATGTTAGATAGGATTAGTCATTCGTATAGATATTAGTTTTTAGGGATTTTGCTTATTTATTGAGTTTAGATTGGTTATCATCAGAAATAGGTTTATTTAGGTAGGTATTTTATTTTCTGTTATTGAGTTTTTTTTTTATTAGGTAGGTACAGAGGCCAGCACAATCTGTCAAATTTTCCCAATTGAATATGAACCTTATTCCTTTGTGGTAAAGTTGAAAATCTATCAAATAAATTTGACAGATTGGGGTAGCTTGATGTGCTGGCCTCTGTACTTAGGTTTACTTTTATAAGGCGTAGACCGTATAGTAGATTTTAATTTCAAGTATAGGTAGTATATTTGATAGTGTCTCAACCGCTATCAAGGCTTGCGGGTCAAAATTAAACCCTAAGTCGAAGAGAACTCATATAACTCGCGAAGAACGAAGATTTTCATTAAACTGTGCAAGTGCGTGTCTTTGTGTTGTGGAAAGTGCAGATCCTCGTCCGTACGTACGTGACATCGTGGACGCGCCATCGCCACGTGGCTAAGGAACCCTCACCGTGTCTCCGCTATTGCTCACCAGGCAGGTACGATCCTCATTTCCCCACACCACCAGCACCTACTTGCATCATAGAACCGCCCCTCATACAGTCCACTAAGAAAAATTCGTTTTTCACCCTAAGGCTTTAAGCCGCTGCAACATTTTTTGCCTGCCTGCGCTATTATTTCGTTTTCTCTTAGCGAAAACTTCTGACTTTTTTTTTTCATTTTGCTCAACTCCTAAGGGTCCTAGCGTGATGTTTAACAGCCTATAGCCTTCCTCAAGGATTAGGCTATCAAAAGAATAACGATTTTTAAAAATCCGACCGGTACTCCCAGAGATCAGGGGGCCTAAAAAGGCCACTTTGGCAGAATCATAAAACAACGTTGACAGTTTCACACCTATATATCCCTAAAGGTTTAGGCAGAGCTGGTGTACTTATAGAATTTTATGAATCTCCGTAAAAAAACTGTCATACAGATCCAAATATCTGTTATTAAATAACAGCCTGTTATTTTTGTACCAACGATAAATAAATAATTTAAGGTTGACTGGTAGAAAATGCCTCAGGCATTAAGTCCGCCTTTGTATAGTATTTCTTTTACTTGTGCATAAAGTTTTAATAAATAAATACGTATTAAAATATCAATTGAATATCTTCTTTATTTCTTTTCGTTTTAAGTCGAAAATCGTTTTTCGAAAATGTTGGTTCTTATTTGACCATCAACTGTAATAAATACTAGGTGCTTCTCTATTTAGCGTAGTTTAACTGCAATAATAAGACTGAGAAGTAAACATACTCGTATTTCGAAGTAAATTTGCCCCCTAGATACAGGCCTAGCCTAGTTTAGGGGACAGAGTTGAAACTATTGTACTTATCTACCTAAAGCTAAATTAATACAGTGCAATGTACTTGAACTTTGTGGTAATAAACAATTATTATTATTATTAAATAATAGGTTATATACTCTTTTTAGCAAGGGTCATTCTTTCCGAGGAATAAGAAAATGAAGATTTCCCGCCTTCGCCGTCATATTATTTTAATGATTGTGAATGTGAAGATATTTATTTTTTATTTTTAATATTCTCTCTGTTCTGTGTGTGTTGTGTGTTAATAGTCCGCCTCTGTACATTTACGTGCTTGAAGTAAAATAAATACCTAATGAGTTATCTAAAAAAGATTCCGATGAATTGAGAATCTCCTCCTTTTTTTTGAATCGGTTAGAAACTTAAATACTTATTTGAATTTGTTATCAAAACATTTCCAATTTCTTTTTTCATTAAGATGTAATGGACCGCTGCGCAGTAAACCGATGACTTCACTTACTTATACGGATTATTCGTAATTTATTACTTCATTTCTTCTGTTACAAACAGAGAATAACAAGAGTCACAATGTATTTCTTACTCTATAGAAAAATAGGAGTATTGATTATGATTTTCGTCACTCAATTATTTAACAGTCTGCAGGCACCAGAGGTGAGTCTAAGCCATTTATATGCTTATTTGAAACTATGACTTAGTTTATTTTTACCGACTTCAAATATAAGGAGGTTATCAATTCGACACGTATGTATGTAATATTATAGGAACTGCATTATATTCACAAATGACAATCTAATAGGGCTTCCAAACAAATATACAATATTTCAAAAATGTATGTATGTATGTAGGTAGGTACCTATGTATGTATGTTTGTCCACGCATTTCTCCGCAACTAATTATCGGATCGTGACCATTATTTTTACTAAGCGATGATTAACCTTTACTGAGTGTTCTTGAGTGGAGACCGCGAATCGGTAAACGTAAGTTGGGACGCCCTCAGGCTAGGTGGAGCGACGATCTTCGCAGGATGGCTGGTAGCAGCTGGATGAGAGTTGCCGAAAATCGAGTTGAATGGCGTGCAATGGGAGAGGCCTATGTCCAGCAGTGGACTGCTATAGGCTGCTGATGATGATGATGAACCTTTACTAAAAACGGCTTCCAGTCTTACCAAGGCTTTGAGAAGGTCAGATCGGCAGACATCCAGCTTGATCAACTAGGTTGGCGGAATTCATACTAAACATTGTAATACCATTAATTTTATAAGTTTCTTGTTGTTGTTATTTTCCAGGATAATTCAAGGATAATGCCAGTTGATTATTGGGCAAGGAGACCAGTATGTTTTACTACGCAATGGGTAAATATGCAGATTTTAAAGTAGGTACTATTGTCTTACTAGTTTTTTGCCGCGGCTGCACCCGCATGGAGGTCGGGAAACTATACCACGGGAGTTGTTATTTACACACGGCTACACATCAAGCTATACATAACCAGTATAAGCTGACTTCTGATTGTACGAAAAACCTATGCAATGCGAGGTCAGCTAAAACTGGAAATGTATAGCTTGATGTGTAGCCGTGTGTACAAACCTACCTATAGAAATAAAATCATTTACCGTACAATTTTTACATCAATAATATAACTGATGCCATCAAAAACATAACTTGTAAAAAAAAACAAGTCTCGCAACTCAGTTCTTCTACCGTAAAAAGTTGTGAGATCCATGTAGGTAAGAGTCCGCGTATCACTGGTCAGTTTCCCTCCGTCGTCAGTTTATTTAATTCGCCAGTTTCGTTGATTAGTCACTTCCACTGATTCGTCAATTTTATCGATTAGACAGTTGTTTATCTCGACAGTTTCCATTTCGGTTAATTTAACTTAAGACAGAAGGTCCCTTAAGTACCCCTTCATAAGGGACCTTCTGTCTTAAGTTATTACGTAATTAGCTAACCTAAAAACAACTTATACCTAGTGACCATATCAATATTAATAGTACATTATGATATAAGTGCGGTAAGTTGAAAACTACAGCCGAGGCGATATTGCTACAAGAAAGCAGAGGCTGTAATTATCAAAGCGCACGTATGTCATACGACGTTTTTATAACATATTTGCGAGGAAATAAATAAAACTCGGATTTTCTTAAACGAATAAATCTTTAATCACTTGTTAAAGCAGTTATAAAAATTAACCTTAAAAAAAACTTTTTTAAAACAAGCTTTTATTTAAGTACCTAAATGCGCTAAAAAGAATAAAAAACTTTTTCTTTAAAACTTTTACCATCTACTTATAACATCATTAGGTACACAATTTATATGATACTAGCTTTAGCCCGCGGCCTCGCTCGCGCGGATGTCGGAAATTATCCCACTCCACTCCACCATCTTATGTACTATAACAATATGTAAAGTAATTTTAATAAAACTAGAATATACTGTTGGATACTACTACCCGGCCCAGAGCAGTGGGACGCGGTCACTGAAAGGAGGCTCCCGTAGGCGGCAAGCCAGGAGGCTCTCTGGTTTTGTTTGATGTTTTATGGTTTTTGACAGCGTTGGTTACAGAAGCGCTATCCGTCAGCCGTTCGGTGTAATTTGGTGTCTCTGTATCTCAATAATCTCTTGTTGGTTTCTTTAATTTGATTAGTGATGATTTTGTTCCTCTGATTGTAATTTTGCCATGCTTGATAACTCTTTTTATAATTATAATTCGTATGATTAGTTTTTAGGTTATCAGATAATTCTTTTATTCAATTGTGATTTCACTTTTGTCCTAACATCAGAAGTGGGATAACAATCCAAGCCCAATTCAGGCCCCTTGATCAGTTTGAATTTCATAACAGAGGAACTTTGTCGTTACCCACGTGTGTGAGTTTTTCTTTTTGTTTGTTGTTTTGTGTTTAAAGAACTTGTTTTGACGTGTGAACACGCATAGTGCACGTAGCAGATCGCACCGACGGCATTGTAGGCGCGATCGGTCGCGAGATAACTCACGAAAACCTCGTCATAAGTCACGTAGTCGTCGCGAACGGACTTCCTTTAGAGCACGATCAAACGAGACGCCGCTGCTTGTCTCATGCATTGGCCAGACGCCGCGCTCTACCCCTGCAGAATCGCGAACGCTAGACACAATCTTATCCCGTCTGGAAATTATCGAGAACAAATTCACGTCTACGTCCGTGGCTCAAGCTTTAGTAGACGCGATCCAGTCCATAAATCCGGGACGTTCCCAGTATTTTGTATCAAACTTTGACCCATCTATCCATGACGTGGACTCTTGGTGTGATGAAGTGGATCGCGCACAAATAGCCAATCGCTGGGGAGACAGAGAATGCCTGTCACGTGTAGCTAAACGGCGTTTGTTGCGACGGATGTTTGAAAGGCGACGCGAGAACTTGGTTAAACGAATGGGTAACCTCTGATAGATCGTGGAGTACCTTAAAACGCGAATTCAAACCGCTTTGCCCTCGAAAATTAGATTACGCGACGATACTTTTTGATACAATGAATACAACATCTAACAGATTCACCTCGTACGCTGAGTACGCGAGACGTACCCTGCTTCGCTTGCGCATTGTCAAAGGCCTTAGTGAAGAATTAATGATTCAAATAGTGGTCCGCGGCATAGACGATGCACAAGTGCAGGCAGCGGCGGCAAACGCAGAACTCTCTTCAGAAAATCTGGTGTCGTTTCTATCAATATATGCGAAACCAGATCAAACGAAGGGTGGCTCAGCTAAAACTACGGCTCACCCTCTGTCACGAAAACGCGATACAGAACATGCAGATTCGAATCAGCGTAAGACCTGTTTTAACTGTGAGGGCCAAGGTCACTTGTCTCACAACTACCCTAAAAGATCTATAACATCCGAGCCAGTGTCCAAAGTACGAACCAACGTTCCAACCTGCACGTTCTGTAAAAAGATAGGGCATACGGAGGACGTTTGTTTCGCTAAAGAAAGATCGTCTGGACCACAGGGTCAGCAGAACAAACGCAAAATAAATTTCAAAGAAAGATCGTCTGGACCACAGGGTCAGCAGAATAAACGCAAAATAAATTTTTGTCAGGATCCTGCGGAAGAAACAGCGACATAACCACCGGAGTCTAGTATACGGCATACCGGTCGATGTGTTAGTAGACAGCGGCGCGCTTAATGTCTCCCTTTTATCGTCTGACGTAGTAAAGCATTTGGCTTCCGCAGTAAAACCTGTTACGTTAGTAACCACGAAATTGTGTCCACGTCATACGCAACCCTTACGGTTGAGTTTGCTAATGTTGTACTAGAGGCTGATTTCGTTGTAGTACCAGCCGAGTTTGTGAGTACTTAAAAATGCCATACGGTCTGACAAATTCGCCCATTGTGTATCAACGCATCATCAACAAAACGCTTCGCAAGTTCAATGATGCGGGACAAGTTCTGGTTTACATATTACATAGACGACAACGTACTGTTGATGAGCGCCACAGTGGACGAAGGTGACGACCTGTTGCGACAGGTACTTACAACCTTGTCCAAGGCAGAGTTTTTGATAAACGTACGCAAGTGTGTCTTTCTCACCGCCGAGGTTGAATATCTTGGCCGAATAATAAGTCAAGGTCAGGTTAAGCCGAGCCCTCACAAGACCCAGGTCGAGAGGTACGCCCGCACCGTTCTGAACCTTCTTCGCATCGAGACCAATCACAAAGGGGCAGCCTGGTCCGAGACGCTTTGGAGACTCCAGCTGGCTCTCAACATAACCAAACAGAAGACGACTCAGGCGTCACCGTTAAATCTGCTGGTGGGCACCGACGCGGTGACCCCCGTCGCCTTGGAAGGTGTACAGTCGAATTGTGAAGCACAAAGAGAGTTACGCCGACACTATAAAACAAAAGCAGTCACGACAGGACGACTGTGTAAACTGAAACCGACGCACACCAAAAATTTTAATGTGAATGATTTGTTTTTCGTCATTAAGTTTTCGCAGGCAACTGGAAAGATGGACTACGGGATGCGAGGGCCTTACAGGGTCACACGCGCGCTGCCGAGTGGGCGGTATAAGCTGCGCTTGTTGACCGGCTCTTATGGCAAGACGACGCAAGCTGCTGCTCAGCCATGTACTCTGGAAAGGGGAGTGGTGTCCTGAGACTTGGGCTGCATTCTTTGAGCGTGAGTGTGCTTGCGTACCATGAGAGGTCTGCATTGCCATAGAGGGTTGTGCAGATCTTGGGGTGAGACAGTAGACGGACTGCGAGACGTCTACGTCAGGTAAACTGCGAGGTACCTGACCGGTCTTACAAAGAGTGGCCTTGCCACCCACGTATAACGGATGTTCTTCCCGTATAACGTGTGTTTTGACGTGTAGAGGACGGACTGCGAGACGTTCCTTTCGGTGATTTGGTAATCACCCCTACACGATGGGTAATGTAGAGGACGGACTGCGAGACGTTCCTTTCGGTGATTTGGTAATCACCCTACACTATGGGTCATGTAGAGGACGGACTGCGAGACGTTCCTTTTGGCGATAAACGCCCTACATGACAGTGAATGAACATGGATTCATGGTTGCATGATGTATGAATGTCGATGGCATGAGTTATGATGTTTCTGTGTAATGAATGGAACTCTATGGAGTACTAAGATGACGTCTTGGTATCCCATAGACTATTTAGCTAGTCAATTTATGTCACTGATGTATGAAAGAAAAAGGCCACATAAGACGAATTGACTGCAAGCGAAAGAATAGGCAGATGTGTTTGTTCTCCGAGAGGCGTTAGCCTTTCTTGTTGGTTTCACAGAAGACGACCTGACTGAAAACACCACTTCCGCACATCATGGTGCACAGCCAGTCGCTGGGCCTTCCCGTCCAGCTGACGAAACTCATCGAGCAGCCATGCAAAGCTTGCCGGACCTTTCTGATGCTGTCGAGGACGACGCATGATCAGGATGGCCGTGTTGGATACTACTACCCGGCCCAGAGCAGTGGGACGCGGTCACTGAAAGGAGGCTCCCGTAGGCGGCAAGCCAGGAGGCTCTCTGGTTTTGTTTGATGCTTTATGGTTTTTGACAGCGTTGGTTACAGAAGCGCTATCCGTCAGCCGTTCGGTGTAATTTGGTGTCTCTGTATCTCAATAATCTCTTGTTGGTTTCTTTAATTTGATTAGTGATGATTTTGTTCCTCTGATTGTAATTTTGCCATGCTTGATAACTCTTTTTATAATTATAATTCGTATGATTAGTTTTTAGGTTATCAGATAATACTTTTATTCAATTGTGATTTCACTTCTGTCCTAACAATACATATATTATATGTTAAAACATTTTTGTAAACAACATTTTTGGTATTGCCATCCTTTGCTGGAACATGAAGATTTTGTGGGCTGGATACTCGTGAGCACGCCACATATAATTTATTGCCCATGGGAAACACAGACGCCCTGCACCCTAAAGTCCGGCGGACCTGAGTCTGCTTTTCGGTTTCAGCCGCCCTGAGAGACGCGTGGCGCTCCGCATCTAAAATCTAGCGACCTTGAGTCTGCTCTAAGCTCTCGGCAGCATTAAGAGATGCGTGACGCTCAGTAGGTATCTAAAATCTGTCGAGCTTGAGTCTGCTCTAAAGTCAAACGGGCCTGAGACTGCTCTCCAGATTCTTGCGTTCTAGTAACTTTCACGGCTCGAGCTCTGCTAGAGCTACGCGCTAAATCCGATTTACGCTTGCGAGGCATATCAAACAAACTAAATGAACTTAAATTATACAGTACTCGTACTAATGGTTAACAATAAAGCTACACTACAACTACAATTTAGACAACCTTACCTACAACAAAGCACACTAAGTGCAAAGGAAAATATTTTTGTGACCTAATGAACTAACTAAAAATACCTACGTTTTATTGAATACACTAATTATAAAACAACATATAAATAAGAATTACCTACTAACTTCTAAAACAATAGAGTCAACGGAGACAACTAACAACAACTTTGAGATAGTGAATGCAGTATTGACACTCTCGTCAATTACGATCAACGGAAGCTAAATAGAGTTGAGATTTAGAAAACACTCGACCGGAAAGCGAGATCTCATAATCTCGACCTCGTACTGCCTCGATCAAGAACTAAAAAAAAACAGTGGCACTCCGGGAGTGCCGAAAGAAGTGAAAACAAAACACAAACAGAATACTTTGCCACCACTCGATATACATTAAAACCGAGTACATCCCGAGGACAGCCGTCCGAATGTAGCGCGGTGTCGGTAACAGTGTCGAGAGTTCAATGGTTTTTTTTCCATCTCAAAAAATGTCCAACGCGCCTAAAGAAGTATCCACTTCAAAAATTTGATCGAACCAGAACTCGATCGATTATTTTTCCGAGAATATCGAGAAATGTACACAACCCACAACGAAGCAAAGAAAAGAAACAATTAAATTCAATATTATTATTTCAAATTTCAATTATCTACGAACTAACAACGATTTTTTTTAGAAACGAACGACCATACTATATCCTCACCTGCGGAAAGACACTGCGATTCAGAAAATCGTGTCATTTACACAACGCCATCTATCGAGCACACTGGTAAACCTAAGCTCCCATACAAACTTTCATCCCCTATATAAAGGGGGGGGGGGCTTTAGGGATATTATTACTATCTAGGAGAACAGTACTTCACCCGTATTTATTGTATAGTTGAACCTATAAATTGTATACCTAAATTAAATTTTTGTAAACTTTGCAATCCCATTTTTGAAATAAACTATTATTATTATTATTATTGAGACAAAAAGTAGCCTATGTCCTTCCCCGGGATACAATCTATCTCTCTGCCAAATTTTTGTCGAAATCCGTTCAGTGGTTTAGGCGTGAAATGGTAACATACAGACAGACAGACAGACAGTTACTTTCGAATTTATAATATTAGTATGGATAAAAGTTTGTCGCGAGATTTAACTACTCGTATTTACTTGGTTTGAAAATTTAAAAAATTAAAATCAGTAAAGTCAAGTTATTTAATTTACTTGTTTATCTACACAGGTAAATCGCGACAAGCTTTTATTTCATATAAATTGTGTAATGACGTTATAAGTTGATAGTAAAAGTTTTAAAGGAAAAGTTTTTTATTCTTTTTAGCGCATTTAAATAAAAGCTTGTTTTTTAAAAAGTTTTTTTTCTTTTTATTTATCGAGTTATTCTCAGCAAGTCCTTTCATTTGATACCTATATTGTAGGACCGCATTCAAAATAACTAGTCTGCCATCTTGGGTGTTCTGCCATGTTGGATTTAGAATGACGTCACTTTATTTTACGAGTTATTCTCAGCAAGTCCTTTCATTTGATACCCATGTTGTAGGAGTGTATTAAAAATAACTAGTCCGCCATCTTATGAAGTCCGCCATATTGGATTTAGAGTGACGTTACTTTATTTTTCGAGTTATTCTCAGCAAGCCCTTTCATTTGATACCCATATTGTAGGAGTATATTTTTCCTTACAAATTGACCAATAATAAATTAGACTGTGACAGATTAGTTGAGCGTATTGGACTAAAAGTTCCTTACTAAATGCCCAGGTACCCTGTACTGACGTATTCCACACTCGAACATCCAAGACAAATATTGGAGTAAACTCACCACTAAACAGACTCAGTAGAGAGATGAATTCTTTAATAAAAATTGTACCAGATGTCGATCCTTACCATGATTCCATAAAGGTCTTTAAGGCCAAAATACTGAAGTCCCGAAAAACACAATCTAATAATTTGTTATGTTAGTATACTTTGGAAATCCTTCATATTTTTATAATTTGTTTTTAGAAGCTAAACATCCCAAGTTCCCATTATGATCTCATTTCTCATTTCTATTTATTTATAGTATTTACTTAGTCTTAATTTTAAGTAAGTGGGCAAAATTTCAATGTTGTTCGTCTCTTTATTTTACTTTATGTTATTAATCTTATGTTTAAGAACTTTATTGTAATGTATTATATATATATTACTTTTTATTGTAATTCTAGCTTTTTTTTAATTATTATGTGTGATCACTTATTTCTGAGTTTGCTGGTAAATCTGTAATTGGCGACTGTGTAAGACCGAGACTTTTGTGATGTATGTACTTAAGATAAATTATACATAGAAGCTGTTGGAGTACCTTAATAAATAAAAATCCATCCAGCCATCTTGGGTGATCCGCCATGTTGGATTTAGAATGACGTCACATAGTTAACCATGCATTGTCATCTAAACTAAACGTGTATACATCAGCTCAATCGGTTGAAGATATCTGCTTCAAAATTGAGTTGCAAGAGTCCACCCGAACAAACATACCATAGTTACATACATTGCAAGTTAAATAAAACTTTAAAAAATTTGAACAATTTGTAAAATTGATTATTACGTTGCCAGTTGGCATTTTTAATGTTGTCAAGTTATTATTATTAGTTACAATTTCACCAGTCTCTCTCTCACTCTCTTGAGTGAAAATAGGAGAAACGAGACCACAGAGTTCTGCAGTCGGTGGCGGCGACGAAGGCGGCTGCGGCGCGGCGCGGGCGGCGGCGACGATGGTGGAATGTACGCGTGTGTACTCGTAGATGGTCGAGAGTCAACACTTGGCTCCAAATTTATATTCCTTGTAATGCGGGAGCTAATTTCTTCTTTTTACAAGCTTTTATTTAACTTGCAATGTATGCCAGTGTTATTGCAATGTATGGCAGATCAATATCAATTTCATTTCAATGTTGACAATTTTGTTTTCGAGAGTAGGTACCTACCGAACTCCCTAGAGTATATATGTTCTGTGGTACCGAATCACGTGACTGTAAAATTAACACTGGAATCATATTGGCATCTCATTGGAATTAAAATTAGTTTCAAGAGTCAGCTCACTGATCTGTAAGTATAGCACGTACTTTTCATAGCTTCGAAATGGTTGGAGCGATTCAATACGTGTTTTTTTTTTCTTTCTTCTTAGAAAATAAAAGTTATTTAGCCTAATGAAGACTTACCTATACCTAGTGGTGCAGGGGACTGGTTGTGCTGTTTATCCACTGAACTGCTTGTGCAGCCATTCCTCTCAATTTTACAGGGTTGGCAGTGCATTACTGATACATCTAGTTTTAAAAGCGCCTATAGGCAGCGGTAACCGCTTACCATCAGATGAGCCTCAGTAGTTTGCCACCTTAGGTGTTAAACACTGGGTCGTTGTACGAAGAATTATTGCAAAAACGACGAAAGAGAGATCGTGAGAAAAAACAATTTGATGTCAAAAAAAAAATGAATTAGGTACTTTATGCAAAAGCACCTAGAAAACTTGGGTTAAAAAAAAAAGAAATCAGTATTGTCCATGGCTGTAATTTGTATGATGGCGATGAATTCAATTTTGATTACGGCAGTGATGACAGTGTAAAAGGCAAAATAATGAACCGCATGAAGACTATGACTCCAGTTGTAGGGACAAAAGTAATTCTCCTAATTTCGGAGCCTTAAAAATTTCCCAAGTGCACGTAAAAAGACGCTTATTCTCTCCAGAAAAGTGCACTAATGATTCTACCAAACAACAATACAATATTCCAATGAAAAGACGCAACTTATCATCTCGGAATAAGAAAACAACTGAAGGTGATGCAGAAAACACTCATGACTTCTGACTTAATAACAGTAGAAGATCTTTTAGGACCGCAATAGTTATGTTGGAAACCATGACATTCAGACAAATTTACCGGATTTAGACAAATGCTTTTATTCAACTTTCAAGAAAAATCACGTTTAGAGAGACCAGTGATTTACGTTGGTGAAATTGGTGAATAAAGTAATGTCTTCGATACACAATGCACAGACAAAACTATGTGTTTGCCTACGGAACCAGACATTTCAAAAGCTGTGGTTTGCAGGAGTTCAAAATCTCAGAATGTGTTTAGCTTTAATTAAAGAAAGATCAGCCTGGCATACTGTTTTACAAAACAGTTTTTTCAGCTGAATTTTCCGAGATAATATCATCATCATCATCTGCCTAGCCTTTTCCCAACTATGTTGGGGTCGGCTTCCAGTCTAACCGGATGCATCTGAATACCAGTATTTTACATGGAGCGACTGCCTATCTGACCTCCACAACCCAGTTACTGGGTAATACGATACCCCTTAACAAAACCTGCCTGCTCTTCGGGTATCTGCCAGCTTAAAACGTAGTTAAGACGTCGATTGATAATAATTATGAAGGAGGATCTTCTCGCATGAGATATTAGGGTCAAAACCAAAATGGACTATTTCATAACAGTTTCATGTCCACCGACTTTTCCTTATTCCTAACAAAATTCTGTAATACGAATGCTATTTTAAAAAACGGATTTCATAGCGGAATACTTCCATAAATTCAATATTTAATTTATTTGTTGATGGTTTAGTGATATTTAAGAAATATTATGAAAATTATAAAAAGGAATGAAAAAACCGTATTATTCTCCCTCAAAAAACCTGTGTCCTACTATCGATTTCAATGTTTCAAACCGAAAAAAACATCGAAAAGGATTTTATTTATTCAATATAGTATTTATAATCTTAACCAGCATAATGAAGTCTGCGTAAAATCACTCAATATCTAGGCAATTTTTATGTATAAATAATAATAAAAAATAAAAACAATACGTCTCAAAACGAGTTAATTTATGTTACTTCCTTCATTAAACTTTTTTAAACTTACTACTTTCAAAATTGACGGAAATGTCATGCAATTGCACCACCAATCACTGCGTGGCAGCCATATTGTTGTATTGTCAAGCAAGTCAAAGGTGTAGTGTGTGGAGTGAAAAAATCATTTATTGGTTTTTCCTTGATAATTCCTAAAAAAATAACATGTAAGTATGTTTGATCTAAATCTTATTATCGGAAAACTATTTTGTTTGTGCTATTCAGTCGCTTACGAGCTGTAATCATTAAGTGAATAGTGTGTCTTGAATTGAAATAAAACACTCCAAAAACATCTTCCATGTTTCCGTTATGTTACATTTTTATGTTACGTTACATAAAAATTGCATTAAGGTGTGTTCACAAAGACAGGCATGTACTTTTTATAAGTTATATTATCATTCACAAATATTTTTCGTTAAAATATGTTTGGTTACCGGTTACGGATATTAACAATATTTATTTTATAATTATGCATTTATTTTAAGAAAAATATTTTAAAGAAAATTAATATTTTACTCAAGTATCGCCAAAACAAATTTTATTAAGCCACATGCAGCCGTATAAAATGGCCGCCATTCGCGGGGTGTTGGGTTAGGAATTTTTATAAACTTAGAATTGTCGATAAAAAATTCATACTAATATTATAAATTCGAAAGTAACCGTCTGTCTGTATGTTACCATTTCACGCCTAAACCACTGAACGGATTTCGATAAAATTTGGCAGAGAGATAGATTTCATCCCGGGGAAGGACATAGAATAGTTTTTATCGACATACCTCGCGGGCGGAAGATAGTAGTGTATAATATGCCCTTAAAGTATCGGTAACCGTTAACCAAACACATTGTAAGTTTAAATAAAACAAATTCGATTCAGTTACACAATTTATAACATAAGAACCGATTGGATTTGTCTTGTTCGTCGGGTCAGCTAGTTTATCATAATATCGGATTTATCGAAACCTGTTACTGAAACTCATACCGATTTTGTGTTTGGTTCACAGATAATATAATATGCCTTTATAGGCTGCAGAAAGGCAGAAAAGGTATCGAGAGCGGCTTAAAAATAACTATCTCGAAAAATGGAATCGAATACAGGACAAAAATTTTAACAAAGCAAAAATTTTTTACAAAAAATAGGAGAGCTATGAGACGAAGGGAAGGAGACCAGACGAAAGTAGTGGAGAAATTTAAATTTAAAATAAAAACTTAAATTCGTCGAAGTGAGGCTTTTTTTATGTCAATCTTACATTACAGATTGTTTCATTTTTATTACGAATAAAAATAATTATAAAAAAATACTTGACTGTTTTTTCCTTACATCATGAACTTCATTCTTTATTTTCCTTTATGTTACTTTTATGTTACTGTGACATAAAAATATTTAATTGAAATGGTACGAAATTTTGGTTTTGACCCATTAACGCTATCGTCCTGTAATTTCCACAGTCTTTGGAAGAGCCTTTCTTATGTAGGGGTATGTGTAGTGAAACACACGTAGGTTGGTTAAACACTGGTTTATTTACGGACACCCTCACATACAATTATTATGATCTTATGTTGACATACCGTCAGATTACTTAATATACTACATCTCTTCCCTTCTAAGAAAACAATGCCGAATATTTTTACAAAGTAAAGAATTATACAGTATAAGTAATGGTTACATAAATGTTGTTTGCTGAAAGTACAAACTGTTTCGTATAAATAAAAACTGCGTATCCAACTAACGATAATGATAATTATCTGCGCTAAGTTAATTTTATTATCTATTTCTAATTATAATTACATTTATACTTATTTTCTATATTTATTTCTATTTTATTATTACCCAGTCTATTGTAACCCTTCCTATTCTCGACCTAAGAAAAGATTGGTCAGCATTCGTACAGTTCTTTCCTTCGCCTTTCAATAGTAACCGCTAGTGGCGAAGGTGTAGACGAATGGTCGTGAGTATTACCTGGACTGTCATATTCACTACTCCCTTAGAGCAGTGCCGACTGATTGTTGCTAGCTGGACTTGTCTGCGCTTGGGTTGGGACTTCAGCGTTCGCCCTTATTCTACGTCTATGGACACCTGTCACCGTCGCCACACTTGGTGTCTTGCTACTACCTACACTGTCTGTTGGTTGTCGCGTAGTGTCCCGTACTCTTTCTGTTGACCCTGCTGTACGCATAACCAACTGACTTCGTGTTCGCCGATAGCGGCCACCGCGTTCGTCTTCTACAATATACGAGCGTGGTTGTGATGTACGTGCCACTATAATTATTGTTACCAGTTTTCTGTCGCCGTTACTGGTCAAAGTTGCCTTATCACCTGTTGACAGGTGTTTTAGTGTATTCGCCGTTTTGTCGTAATTTATTTTAATTTGTTTCCTGTTTGTCATTATTATTTTATAGTTCTGGTCTTTATCGACCTTCTCCGTTAGCAACTTAGCGCTAACTGGTAACCTTGTTTTTAGACGTCTACCCATTAACATCAGTGCGGGTGAGTCTATATTATGGCGTGGTGTTGCCCTATAATTTAATAGTACCAAGTTAAAATCCTGTCCCGAGTCCACACACTTCTTTAATAATTTTTTAACTGTCTGTACGGTTTTTTCGCATTTCCCGTTTGACTGTGGATAATGCGGTGATGCCGTCTCATGCCGTATTTCCCATTCACACATCAACTTTCAACTTTTTAAACTCCTGTGAGCTATAAGCAGGCCCATTGTCACTCACTAGTTTCGCTGGTATTCCGTGCCGTGAGAACTGTTTTTTCGTAAAAGTAATAACCTGTCTTGAGCTGACACTCGACAACTGGCCGACCTCAACATAGTTTGAAAAGTAATCGACTAAAACAATGTAATTCTTTTTTTAATATTCGAACGTATCAGAGGTTAGTTTGTGCCAAGGCAATGCCGGCACACTGTGCTGCAGCAGCAGCTGGCGGCGCGGGCGGGGCGCGTGCAGCGCGCATGCTGCGCACGATCGCACCACACGCTCCACGTCCTCGCACATTCCTGGCCAAAACATTACTTCGCGCGCGCGCCGCTTGCATCTTTCTAAATGTCCTTCATGGACTCGTGTCAGCATGTTTTCTCGTAAAGCACGCGGAATAAACACATACCTTGAAAACTACAGGATGAAATTGAATACATGCGACAAATCGAAATGGGAGATTGTACTCATGCATACAATGAAAAAAAAAACAGCTGTTCCCTACATTTTGACGAGTTATGCGAACATAAATGTAGGGAGCAGCTGTTTTTTTTTTGCGATTTCAGGTTTGGTCCCATAGTAAAAGTTGTTCATAATGATGAGTACAATCTCCCATTTCGATTTGTCGCATGTATTCAATTTCATCCTGTATACCATCAACACAATGTAGCTGCTCGCGATATGGCCAGAAAACATTAACTCTCTCGTTCACATCGCGCATCGCATCTGCTGTCACTATCTAACTCTATTTCTTTTTTTATGGCTTATATTGCTTATATTTGATTGACTGAAATGCACATTCTCTAACATAAAGCAAGTTTGTACTTCAACTTCTGCAGACACTCGGTCATGCATAATTTCCTTTAGAGGAGGGAGCCCGCGATAGCGTGTCCGCTATATACATATATTTGCCCGGCGTGTCATCATCATTCTCCTGCCCTTATCCCAATTTATTTGGGGTTGGCGCAACATGTATTTTTCTTCCATACTTCTCTATTAGTCGTCATCGCGGTAGTCACCCCCTTTCTAGCCATATCATCGTCCACACAGTCCATCCATCGTTTCTTTGGTCTTCCCCTACTCTTATAGCCATCGACATTCATACTCAAAACTCTCCTCACGACATTTTCCTCATTTCTCCGTAGCACATGCCCATACCATGACAACCGATTCCCACACAACTTTTCGGTCACCGGTACCACTTTCAAACTTCCTCTTATGTACTCATTTCTTATTCTATCCATTCGTGTAACACCACACATCCCTCTTAGCATTCTCATCTCTGCTGCATGCAATTGCCTTTCGTTCATCCCTTTTGTGGCCCAACATTCTGATCCATACAAGATAGCAGGTCTAATCATGGTTTTATATATCTTCCCCTTAAGTTTAAGGGGAATGCGGGAGTCTCAGATTGTTCCCGTGACCTGCCGCCATTTCATCCATCCAGTGTTAATTCTGTGCTCAACCGTCCGATCTACTTCGCCATCGCTTTGCACGAGTGAACCGAGATACCGAAAGTCGGAGCAGACTGGGAGAAGTGCACGATCAAGCGCTATGGCTCCAGAACTGGAGAGACCGCCGAAATCGCAGAACATATATTCGGTCTTGGTTCTGCTGATTTTCAGGCCAACATTCTCCAGCTTTTGTTGCCATTTCTCCAATCTGCTCTGGATCTCAGGTCCATCTTCACCGACAAGGACAATGTCATCGGCAAACAACATGCACCAGGGTGTCTCCTCCTGGATGATAATCAACAGGAAGAGGTAAGGACTTATAGCCGAGCCCTGGTGCAAGCCTACAGCCACACTGAACTCGTCGGTATTGCCAGCAGCCGACCGGATGTAGGTACGAGATTGACTGTACATAGCACGAATTAACTCTACATACTTCCCGGGCAAACCTTTCTCTTTCAAGGCCCACCACAACACATCCCGAGGTACCCTATCATACGCTTTCTCCAGATCAATGAACACCATGTGCAAGTTCTTGTGTGCACGTCTGTACTTCTCGCACAATTGGCGGAGTGCAAAAGTGGCGTCCATTGTTCCTCGACTTGGCATAAACCCAAACTGGTTTGGGGTAATCTCACTCTCCTCTCGCAATCTTTTCTCTATTACTTTCTCCCATACCTTCCAGTGGGCTTCCAGTGGGTTACACCCATATTTCAAGACGTTTCCTCAAAACTTCCTCGACCTCCACTCATTCGAGGTTACCTTAAGGATTACCTTAAGGAATCCACGAAATCGGTATTCTTAGTTAAAACTCTGTCTTGTCATGAGGTAATCTTGAGGATCCTCCAGTGAGGTTGAGTCGAGGTAAAACTTCATTGAATACGTCATTGAATCATCTATACTATATATATATTATATATATATTATATATATATAATATATATATATATTATATATCTATACTAATATTATAAAGAGGTAAAATTTGTTTGTATGTAGGGGGTAATCTCCGGGAGTATTGAACCAATTTTAAAAATTATTTCACTGATAGAAAGCTACATTACTCGTGAGTGCTATAGGCTATAAATTATAAAGATATCATGCATATTAGCCGAACTATCTCAATTTTTGTCAAGCCAGGCGGAAAAAATTGCTCTTACAACAGAGTTATTTGCATGCGCTGCCTTAACAGTTGTATATAATTGAAAACAATGTACGGCAACCTGGTTCGCTTTGATTAGTTCTACAAAAAAGTCCGCGACACCATATTTCTATCCTTTATATTTTAGCAGTTATCTATTCTATACTAATATTATAAAGAGGTAAAATTTGTTTGTATGTAGGGGGTAATCTCCGGAAGTATTGAACCAATTTTAAAAATTATTTCACTGATAGAAAGCTACATTACTCGTGAGTGCTATAGGCTATAAATTATAAAGATATCATGCATATTAGCCGAACTATCTCAATTTTTGTCAAGCCAGGCGGAAAAAATTGCTCTTACAACAGAGTTATTTGCATGCGCTGCCTTAACAGTTGTATATAATTGAAAACAATGCACGGCAACCTGGTCCGCTTTGATTAGTTCTACAAAAAAGTCCGCGACACCATATTTCTATCTTTTATATTTTAGCAGTTATCTATACTAATATTATAAAGAGGTAAAATTTGTTTGTATGTAGGGGGTAATCTCCGGAAGTATTGAACCAATTTTAAAAATTATTTCACTGATAGAAAGCTACATTACTCGTGAGTGCTATAGGCTATAAATTATAAAGATATCATGCATATTAGCCGAACTATCTCAATTTTTGTCAAGCCAGGCGGAAAAAATTGCTCTTACAACAGAGTTATTTGCATGCGCTGCCTTAACAGTTGTATATAATTGACAACAATGTACGGCAACCTGGTCCGCTTTGATTAGTTCTACAAAAAAGTCCGCGACACCATATTTCTATCTTTTATATTTTAGCAGTTATCTATACTAGTCTATACTAATATTATAAAGAGGTAAAATTTGTTTGTATGTAGGGGGTAATCTCCGGAAGTATTGAACCAATTTTAAAAATTATTTCACTGATAGAAAGCTACATTACTCGTGAGTGCTATAGGCTATAAATTATAAAGATATCATGCATATTAGCCGAACTATCTCAATTTTTGTCAAGCCAGGCGGAAAAAATTGCTCTTACAACAGAGTTATTTGCATGCGCTGCCTTAACAGTTGTATATAATTGAAAACAATGTACGGCAACCTGGTCCGCTTTGATTAGTTCTACAAAAAAGTCAGCGACACCATATTTCTATCTTTTATATTTTAGCAGTTATCTATACTAATATTATAAAGAGGTAAAATTTGTTTGTATGTAGGGGGTAATCTCCGGAAGTATTGAACCAATTTTAAAAATTATTTCACTGATAGAAAGCTACATTACTCGTGAGTGCTATAGGCTATAAATTATAAAGATATCATGCATATTAGCCGAACTATCTCAATTTTTGTCAAGCCAGGCGGAAAAAATTGCTCTTACAACAGAGTTATTTGCATGCGCTGCCTTAACAGTTGTATATAATTGAAAACAATGTACGGCAACCTGGTCCGCTTTGATTAGTTCTACAAAAAAGTCCGCGACACCATATTTCTATCTTTTATATTTTAGCAGTTATCTATACTAATATTATAAAGAGGTAAAATTTGTTTGTATGTAGGGGGTAATCTCCGGAAGTATTGAACCAATTTTAAAAATTATTTCACTGATAGAAAGCTACATTACTCGTGAGTGCTATAGGCTATAAATTATAAAGATATCATGCATATTAGCCGAACTATCTCAATTTTTGTCAAACCAGGCGGAAAAAATTGCTCTTACAACAGAGTTATTTGCATGCGCTGCCTTAACAGTTGTATATAATTGAAAACAATGTACGGCAACCTGGTCCGCTTTGATTAGTTCTACAAAAAAGTCCGCGACACCATATTTCTATCTTTTATATTTTAGCAGTTATAATAGCTTTATGTGTTAAAAAAAGTATTTTTCGACGTACTTACTTTTGGACGATTTTTTAAACAACAAAATATTAAAGCTTATCGAATAAAATATTATTTTGATCACAAGAACATCATAGAGATACGATTTGCACGAAACAGTATGTCAATTGGTTAAATAGTTTCGAAGATATTATAAAATTACTAAATCGCAAAATGCCGCCGTCCATTCACGAACCGCATTAGAACATGCTTTGTACGGACGTTTTATCCATTTACCCATAAATGGCGTTGTGCAATTACGTCATTTTTCTGAATCGCGGTGTTAAGATTTTCGGAGGATTAATGACCCTCTCCTCCAGTTATTGTTTAACTTTCGTCGTTAGGTATGTGTGTTGTACGCGGTTGGTTGGATGTCGTTGTTGGTCTTTAAAATTGTTTTGGTTGCTCGGTTTCTTAAAACACAAACACTATCTACTTCGTTCTCATTCTTCGAGTTCGAAGCTGTGGTATTTCTGTTTTTGGGATATCGGATAGTTTCAGCGATTGTTTATCATGCCTAAAAGGAAATCACAATTTTCCCGTCAGACATCCCAGACAAGAGCAGCTCGAGTACGCCGTACGGAAGAGTCTGCTCTTGAAAATCATCAGCCCCTCTCGAGGAATAGAGAAAATATTTCGCAACTGGGAAATCTAGCTCCGAGCGTCGAGCGTTCACAGCGGCTTGCTAACCAAAGCTGGAGAACATCGCAGGTCCGTGCTCGGGAATCTAGCGCTGAACGTGCGCAGCGTCTTTTAAGGCAGCATGTCTCTGCAACAAGGGATAGGGAGTCTAGCGCTGAGCGTTCGTAGCGGCTCGCTAGCCAAAGCCCGAGAACATCGCAGGCCCGTGCTCGGGAATCAAGCGCTGAACGTGTGCAGCGTCTAAATGATTTAAGGCAGCATGTCTCTGCAACAAGGGATAGGGAGTCTAGCCCTGAGCGTTCACAGCGGCTTGCTAACCAAAGCTGGAGAACATCGCAGGCCCGTGCTCGGGAATCTAGCGCTAAACGTGAGCAGCGTCTCAATGATTTAAGGCAGCATGTCTCTGCAACAAGGGATAGGGAGTCTAGCGCTGAGCGCTCGCAGCGGCTCGCTAGCCAAAGCGCGAGAACATCGCAGGCCCGTGCTCGGGAATCTATCGCTGAACGTGCGCAGCGTCTCAATGATTTAAGGCATCATGTCTCTGCAACAAGGGATAGGGAGTCTAGCGCTGAGGGCCCCGATAATATAGCCAAAGTGGCATGTAATTTATACATACATACATACATATGCAATAAAAACAAAACCCTCCTTTTGGCAGTCAGGAAATAAATCATAGCACTCAGTACTAACCGAACCACACCCATACTTTCATCACAAGTTAAAATGTTTACCGCCCAACGATGTGGGCGCGGGTCAGCTAGTAATAATAATAATAATAATAATATTATAAAGAGGTAAAATTTGTTTGTATGTAGGGGGTAATCTCCGGAAGTACTGAACCAATTTTAAAAATTATTTCACTGATAGACAGCTACATTACTCGTGAGTGCTATAGGCTATAAATTATAAAGATATCATGCATATTAGCTGAACTATCTCAATTTTTGTCTAGCCAGGCGGAAAAAATTGCTCTTACAACAGAGTTATTTGCATGCGCTGCCTTAACAGTTGTATATGATTGAAAACAATGTACGGCAACCTGGTCCGCTTTGATTAGTTCTACAAAAAAGTCCGCGGCACCATATTTCTATCTTTTATATTTTAGCACATATAATAGCTTTTATGTGTCAAAAAAAGTATTTTTCGACGTACTTACTTTTGGACGATTTTTTAAACAACAAAATATTAAAGCTTATCGAAAAAAATATTATTTTGATCACAAGAACATCATAGAGATACGATTTGCCCCAAACAGTATGTCAATTGGTTAAATAGTTTCGAAGATATTATAAAATTACTAAATCGCAAAATGCCGCCGTCCATTCACGAACCGCATTAGAACATGCTTTGTACGGACGTTTTATCCATTTACCCATAAATGGCGTTGTGCAATTACGTAATTTTTCTGAATCGCGGTGTTAAGATTTTCGGAGGATTAATGACCCTCTCCTCCAGTTATTATTTAACTTTCGTCGTTAGGTATGTGTGTTGTACGCGGTTGGTTGGATGTTGTTGTTGGTCTTTAAAATTGTTTTGGTTGCTCGGTTTCTTAAAACACAAACACTATCTACTTCGTTCTCATTCTTCGAGTTCGAAGCTGTGGTATTTCTGTTTTTGGGATATCGGACAGTTTCAGCGATTGTTTATCATGCCTAAAAGGAAATCACAATTTTCCCGTCAGACATCCCAGACAAGAGCAGCTCGAGTACGCCGTACGGAAGAGTCTGCTCTTGAAAATCATCAGCCCCTCTCGAGGAATAGAGAAAATATTTCGCAACCACGCGCTGGGAAATCTAGCTCCGAGCGTCGAGCGTTCACAGGCGGCTTGCTAACCAAAGCTGGAGAACATCGCAGGTCCGTGCTCGGGAATCTAGCGCTGAACGTGCGCAGCGTCTAAATGATTTAAGGCAGCATGCCTCTGCAACAAGGGATAGGGAGTCTAGCGCTGAGCGTTTGCAGCGGCTCGCTAGCCAAAGCGCGAGAACATCGCAGGCCCGTGCTCGGGAATCTAGCGCTGAACGTGCGCAGCGTCCAAATGATTTAAGGCAGCATGTCTCTGCAACAAGGGATAGGGAGTCTAGCGCTGAGCGTTCGTAACGGCTCGCTAGCCAAAGCGCGAGAACATCGCAGGCCCGTGCTCGGGAATCTAGCGCTGAACGTGCGCAGCGTCCAAATGATTTAAGGCAGCATGTCTCTGCAACAAGGGATAGGAAGTCTAGCGCTGAGCGTTCACAGCGGCTTGCTAACCAAAGCTGGAGAACATCGCAGGCCCGTGCTCGGGAATCTAGCGCTAAACGTGCGCAGCGTCTCAATGATTTAAGGCAGCATGTCTCTGCAACAAGGGATAGGGAGTCTAGCGCTGAGCGCTCGCAGCGGCTCGCTAGCCAAAGCGCGAGAACATCGCAGGCCCGTGCTCGGGAATCTATCGCTGAACGTGCGCAGCGTCTCAATGATTTAAGGCATCATGTCTCTGCAACAAGGGATAGGGAGTCTAGCGCTGAGCGCCCCGATAAATAGCCAAAGTGGCATGTAATTTATACATACATACATACATATGCAATAAAAACAAAACCCTCCTTTTGGCAGTCAGGAAATAAATCATAGCACCAGTACTAACCGACCCACACTCATACTTTCATCACAAGTTTACCGCGCAACGAAGTGGGCGCGGGTCAGCTAGTCTATTAATAAAGATAAAGAATTTTCAGAGAAAATAATATAGTTATGCTTAAGACAAACCAGTTGTGAGGGAGGACAAATAGCAATTATACATAAAAATACATCTGAAATTATTTCGATTGTAAAACGAGCTTTGAAATTTTCAAGACAACAAAAAAATGTTAGCACTTGCTAAAACCTCCCAAAAATATGTGTTTTAAGGGATAGTAACATACTTAAATTTGAAAAATACTTTTTTTTCTTCCAAATACTTTATTTTTTCCTATTTAAAGAATTTGATACATTATTTTTCTCAAAAAAAGTTGGCAACCCTAGCTGCGTCTAATGGCGGCCGGCGCATGAAGTTAGTAGTCACGTGACGTCACTCATGCGCTCGACCAATGAGCATGTAATTTGACTATTACTTATCCTGTGACGTAACTGAAGATGTTTATTTATCTCCCTCTAGCAACAGGCATCCCGCCGTACGGTGTCAGTCGGTGTCATATTTTCTTTCCCTTTCTTTACGCGTATAAGTAGTTATCTAGTATTCGCCGTTTTTAAGCGCCGAGATCTTGGTTGATAACGTGTCTATATATAATACGTCATTGCTATCCTGACATCACACAACTACTTAGCTCCTTCATTACCAAACCCAGTAATGGATAAAGGACCCGTAGCGCGAACCAAACCCCGATCCCTTAAGTTAGCTTACTTTAACGCTAACGGCTTCAAAGACCAAAAAGATGAGATCGCCACCTTCCTCCGCGACCATCGTATTGACATCTTCCTCGCTCAAGAGACCTTCCTCAAGCCCAGTCAACGGGACCCTAAAATCGCGAACTATCGCATAGTTCGCAATGACAGGTCTCGCTGCCACAAGGGCGGTACCCTCATTTATTACAGAAAAGATCTTTACTGCATCCCTATGGACCCTCTCACCCTTTCAAGACTTGAAGTGTCTATCTGTCGACTAGGCATGTCAGGCCACCAGCCGATCACCCTTGTGTCGGCCTACCTCCCTCCCCAAAACGCCGCAGAGAACTCCCAAGTCCTGTCAGGCGACCTCTCAACCCTTCTTGGCCTAAGTGACTCCGTCATCATAGCGGGTGACTTTAACGCCAAACACCCCGCCTGGAACAGCACCAGAATCACTACCAGAGGCAAAATCTTGTTTGACCTCTCCCCCATTCTGAACTTCGATGTCATCGGACCGATGACTCCCACTCACTTCCCACACACCCCCAATCAAACCCCCGACGTCCTCGATGTGGCACTTCTAAAGAACGTCAACCTACGGTTAGACACTATAGAAGTGGTACAAGAGCTTAACTCAGACCACCAACCAGTCATCATAGGAATGGCCCCCCGCATAGGTCTCCCCGACCCTAGCCAACCCCCCCAGACAAAAGTGGTAACGGACTGGAGGAAAGTAAGCGAATGCCTGAAATCCGCCACATCCCCCCACTTAGACTCCATTCCTGACCAGTTCAATTCTATCGCGGACACGACGGCCGCGATCGACTCACTCGCGGATCACGTACAGTCCGTCTTGAGCAATTGCTCGAGGGAGGTTCCAGCGATGGATGACCATCGCTGGAGGCTGCCTGACGACTTGCGTGAACTGCTGAACGAGAAGAACGCGGCTGTCCGTGCATACAGCAGCTTTCCCTGCGATGCGAACAAAGCCCATATGCGCTACTTACAGAGATCTGTGAGAACCCGCATATCGGAGTGGCGTGAAGTCAACTGGGACAAGACGCTGAGCGATCTCGAACCCACCCACCTAGCTTTCTGGGAGCTACAGAGGAAACTTAGATCCAGTGACATAGTCGCCATGCCCCCACTGGTCCGCCCTGACAAATCTATCGCCTTCGATGACATCGACAAGGCCGAATGTCTGGCTGATAGCCTCGAAGCCCAATGCTCACCCAGCTCCCAGCCAGTAGACCAAGCTCACCTCTCAGAGGTGGACGCTGAAGTCGAACGCAGAGCCTCCCTCCCACCCGTCGAAGACCCCGATAATCCGCTGCCCCCCGTCACTCCAGACGAATTGCAGGATATCATAAAAGGTCTCAAACCTAAAAAAGCTCCTGGCTCCGACAGAATCACCAACAGAGTGATCCAGCTCTTCCCCGCTCAACTAATAATGCTACTAGTCACCATCTTCAATGGTGCCTTGAGCAATAACATTTTCCCACAATCGTGGAAAGAGGCAACCGTCATCGGGATCCCAAAACCCGGAAAACCCAAATCGGAACCTTCGAGTTACCGCCCCATCAGCCTGCTCAAAGTCCTCGGCAAGATCTATGAGAGACTTATTTATAAGCGACTCAGAGATTATGCCGAAACAAAGGGTCTCATTCCCGACGAGCAGTTTGGTTTTCGTACCCAACATTCTTGCGTACAACAAGTCCACCGAATCACCGAACATATCCACGCAGGGTTCCTGCGCGGTAATATGACAGGTGCAATATACTTCGACATAGCGAAAGCTTTCGACAAAGTCTGGCACAACGGCTTAATATACAAGCTTTACCAAATCGGGGTGCCGGACCGTCTCGTGCTCATCATACGGGACTTTTTGTCAAACCGCACCTTTCGCTATAAAGTCGAAGGAGCAATCTCCTCCCCACACCCCATCCGAGCGGGAGTCCCCCAGGGCTCGGTGCTGGCCCCACTAATTTTCACGCTGTTCACCAGCGATATCCCTAAGAATAAAAAGGCACAGTTGGCCCTATTCGCCGACGACACAGCCATTTATTACTCCGGCCGCAGCCTAGTCCAGATATCCCTCACTCTCCAAACAGCAGTTAACAAACTCGCTGCTTGGTTCAGGAAGTGGAGAATCGAAGTAAATCCCGACAAAAGTCAAGCGGTTCTTTACTCTAGACCGCGTCACAACCCCATTCCCCCCCGACCAATAACCATGTTTGGCAAGCCGATCCCTTGGGAAGAGCAAGCCAAATACCTAGGTGTCATACTCGACAGACACCTCTCCTTCACAGAGCACATAAAGAAGGTCCGTTCGCGCGCCGCTTTCGCTCTCGGCAGACTCCACTCCGTTCTCAATGCACGCAGCAAACTGTCACTTAAGTGCAAGTTGCGTATCTATACAGCGTGCATCAGGCCAATTATGACCTATGCCTGTCCAGTCTTTGCACACGCAAAACCCCATAACATCCATAGGATGCAAACCCTTCAAAACCGGTTCCTTCGAAAGGCTACGGGTTCCCCTTGGTTCGTCCGAAACGAGATCCTCCATGTAGACCTCAGAATCCCCACTATCAAGCATTTCATGAAACGCCTCTCCAAGCGTTTCTTCGATTCCGCCGCCAACCACCGCAACCCTCTGGTTGTCCAGGCCGCCAGCTACTCCCCCTCAAATATTAGTAAGGCTCGCCGTCCAAAGCACGCCTTATCCGACCCCGACGACCCAATAACTCTCCTCCAGGAGAGCAACAAATCCACTAGTACAGTTCACAAAAACAAAAGACCGACATTCCGACCTCGCCGACGAGGCCCCTCGCGACGTCCCCAAGTAAACTCACCCCCCCGACCCTTGCCCGATGCAGAGCCAGCCCGCGCCGCAGCTGAGCCAGTAGCTTTAAATCCCCGACCGTGACCTCTGAGTTTGTTTCGGCATTTCTTCTCAGAGTAGTCAGATAGGAAATGCCGGCTCCATCAAGCTTAAATAATATAACAGTGATCCAGCCTGTCCCTTCTTGCTGTCCTCTCCAGCGACGCCCTAAGCCGAGGTTCGTACCCCACAGGGGGTGCCCTTAGTGCGTAGTCGCTTAGCATAACGTAGTTAGATTAATGCCCCTGGCTGGAGGCTTTGAGTTTCACTTAAGGCAGCCACAGGATAGTCCGGTTAAGTAGTCACGACCTCTAAAGGTCAACTACGAGATGCCAATAGGGAAAAAAAAAAAAAAAAAAAAAAAAAGCTCTGGCACTGTGCGCAACGAGTACTACCACAGACTACAGCTACATTCAGACAGGGCACTCTCATAGTGTTCACATAATCATGTATGACAGCTTTTTTTTTTTTAAATGTAACTAAACCTGGCGCGAAAAATTGTGCAACGGCGTGGTACGGCTTCAGCCTAAAAGGTTTTTCTTGCTATTGGTAATGTTTAGTTTCATTTTACTTTATGAGCATGAGCATATTGCAATAATTGCAATTTTATTGCAATTATTACAATATGTTCGAATAAGTTAAAAAGGGAATGTCAGGGAAAAAAAAAACTTTTCTTACTTTCATTTCTTTTTATTTTTAAATTTTGTTTTATACTTACTAAAAGCTTTTAATTGCATCAGGGGCAACAAATTCTTTTCTAGTCTGAAGACATCTGTGCCTTTTAATATTTTATTAATAACATTGCACCAAATAAATACTGCCAATCTTAAAGTTAATGCGAAAAAGCAGTCAGAAACAGCATCCATACGCAATTCACAATTTATGAAGTCAAACAAATACTTAGATTTGATACGATTTTTAATTCCTTTTGTTAAAATTATACCATCGATCACGTCTTAAATCACTTTATTAGTACTCAAACAGTAAAATAGTAATCGTAACTCGAGACCACATTCATCATCTTTTTATTAAGCCCAGAGAGAATACGTCTTTTTTATTTTCCCGCCGTTTTTATCAAAAAGTCATCTCTGGGTTACCACAACTAAAAAAGTATATAATATCAAAAAATTACAATGTTGCAACCCACAAATAATATTAGTTAAATAGTCGATTATTGTGTATGCTAACATTCGGCTAATCCTGACGTCAAACGCGGCCTCGCGTTTAACAAAATTTATAAAATAAACAAAGAGGGAAAGATAAAAAAAAAAAGTACATCAAAATCTTACTAATAGTTTACGTTTTAATAACTCATTCACTCTTAAATTCTTAACTTCGTCTAATCGACTACAAGCTCTTTCACATGTAGTGTCTCGCTCTTATAAATAAACATCGACTACAAGTTCTCTCACTTATAGTGACTCACTCTTATAAATAAACATCGACTACAAGTTCTCTCACTTATAGTGACTCACTCTTATAACTAAACATCTACTACAAGCACTCTCACTTGTAGTGACTCACTCTTATAACTAAACATCTACTACAAGCACTCTCACTTGTAGTGACTCACTCTTATAACTAAACATCTACTACAAGCACTCTCACTTGTAGTGACTCACTCTTATAACTAAACATCTACTACAAGCACTCTCACTTGTAGTGACTCACTCTTATAACTAAACATCTACTACAAGCACTCTCACTTGTAGTGACTCACTCTTATAACTAAACATCTACTACAAGCACTCTCACTTGTAGTGACTCACTCTTATAACTAAACATTGACTACAAGTATTTATAACTAAACATTGACTACAATTACTCTCACTTGTAGCGACTCACTTTTATAACTAAACATCGACTACAAGTACTCTCAGTTGTAGTGTTTCACTTTTATAACTAAACATTGACTACAAGTACTCTCACTTGTAGTTACTCACATTTATCTCTATTAATCGTTTATGGGCATATACACACGTAAAGACTCACTAATCATCACTATCTTCATTATCGATACATCTCACTTATATTTTATTTATATTTAATGCAACAAGTTCGTTCACTTTAATTCATTCGAAAATCAAAATTATTTAATAAGAAATAACAAACATTCTTCTAAACCCTTTTGCATTTAATAATCTGTGTTCATAAAATACAATAATAATTCATTAGATATCGTTTCAATAAATAATTATCTGTGTACAATTCTCTAAGTTGAAATTAAATGTTGTCCAAGTGGGACTTCACTATCAAATTAATTATATCTCATGATCATGCTTGCAATATTGCCAAATCACAATAATGACGTTCACTGTTAATCTGACAATCTCAATCATATTACTACAACAATAATTATTGTTGACTCTTACTCTGAATCACTCGACATCGCATCATAATTAAACACAAGCCAAGGGTGCAACCTATCGACGGCATAAACCGACCTATATGGTTTGCACCCTTCTTTCCTAGTAATAGGAGTGTCCTCTATTTCATAACGATCGCTGCCTATTATTTTAGAAATTCTGTACGGTCCTACACATTTTGGTATTAGTTTACGGCTGTGTCCAGGGTCGGTACGAATATCTTTTTCTACACGAACTAAATCTCCTACTTTATACTCAGTTGGTTTTTTATGAGACTTATCAAAACGCTCTTTTTGTAGTTGTTGACTTATTTGAATTCGCGAATCTGCATCCGATCTAATTTCATCGCGATCTAACGGGATATGAGATTCGGCGACAAGTGGATTCATAAAACCATCTGAAACGCCGGTAGTTTGAACTCCAAACAACATTTCTGAAGAAGTACGACCGGTGGATTTATTTATTGTGTTGTTCAACGACCACTGTATCTGAGGTAAACACAAGTCCCACTCATTTTCTTTTTTATTGTGATTAGCAGCCGTTATGGCATCAACAATAGTCCGATTGTACCTCTCAACTTGACCGTTGGCCCTGGGAGAGGCAACCGCATTTAAGATATGTTTAACGCCCCTTTTATTAATAAAATCAGAGAACTCTTTGCTTGTAAAACTGGTGCCGCGATCAGATATCAGACGACGTGGCACTCCGAATATCGAGAAATATTCCGTAAATACTTGCACAGTAGTACTACTTTTAACATTTTTTACTGGCTTTATATAAATAAATTTAGTGAAGGCATCAATGATCACTAAAATATGACAATTCTTCTTCTTGCTGATAGGGAAGGGACCGCAGTGATCGGTATGAAGTGTATCAAACGGTTTATTAATTTTTGGGATTGGATGAAGCTCCCCTTCTTTAGCTCCAGCTGGCAACTTATTGTGGGCACAATTTAAGCACGAATTACAATATTTTTTAATAAAACGTCTCATTTTTTTAAACCAGTAAATCTGGTTAATCCTACTGTAAGTCTTATCAAAACCGAAATGACCAACATCGTCGTGATTCATACGAACTATTTGCCATCTCACTGATTTTGGAACTACCCACTTTAAATTGGTTACATCATTTTTATCTTTAGTTATTCTGTACAAACGGCTATTTTTAACAGTATAGTTCTTATGAATCTCGACAATATCTTTTGTTTCCGAATCATTCAAAATGTTAATTATCCTTTGTATTTCTGAATCCTGTTCCTGCACTGTGCGCAACCACGCATCGTCATCTATTGTTAAAACATCAACCATCTGTACTACGTCATTGGATTCAGAGTCACTTGGGTTGCGTGACAGTGCATCGACATGACTCATCTTGTTACCATCGCGATGTTCTACAGTAAAATCGTATTCCTGCATTAATATGTACCAACGCGCTACTCTCGGTATCAAATCTTTTTTTGTCATTGTGCTGCGTACAGCGGCACAATCAGTGACAACTTTAAACGATTTGCCCAAAACATAAACTCTAAACTTATTCAAAGCACAAACTACCGCCAAAGTTTCCAACTCATACGAGTGTAGTTTGCTTTCGTCTGGTGTCGTTTGACGGCTATAATAAGCTATAGGATGGAATACTTTATCAAATATTACCCGTTGTAGCAAAATTGCTCCTATACCGATTTTACTAGCGTCAGTGTGAAGTTCTAATTCAGCCTCAGGGTCATACAGTGCCAAGACAGGTCGAGAGGTTAATTTACTTTTTAATTCATTAAATGCTTTTATTTGAGGTTCGTTAAAACACCAAGAAACATTCTTCTTTGTTAGAATTGTTAGAGGTTTTGCTATCATAGAATAATTTTGAATAAACCGTCGGAAATAACTTGTAAGGCCAACAAACTGTCGAACCTCGTGAACATTTTTAGGTAAAGGGAAATCTACTACAGCTTGAATTTTGACTGCCCCGGGTCGGATGCCATCGGAGCTAATCTCGTAGCCCAAATAGTTTATACGAGTCTGAAAGAAATCGCACTTTTTAAGATTTAATGTTAGATGAGCAGACCTTAATAACTGAAAAACCTTTTCCAGCTTATCTAAACCCTCTTCAATTGAACGTGATGTCAACAATAAATCGTCCATATAAGCCAACGCCAAGTTTTGCTTACCCCTGAGCATACAATTAATAGTCCTTTGGAAAACACTAGGTGCATTGGCAAGTCCAAAAGGCATTCTTTCAAACTCATACAAACCATCCGGTGTTACAAACGCAGTAAATCGCTTACTGGCCCCACTCATTGGCACCTGGTAATATCCTGAAGTGAGATCAAGGCTTATGAAGAACTTGTTACCCCCTAATCTGTCTAGTTGGTCTTCAATGCGAGGCAACGGATACTTATCTTTTAACGTTTTCCTATTTAGGGCCCTATAATCGATACATAGCCGTTTATCCCCATTTTTCTTACTCACTAAAATAACAGGGCTCGAATAATCCGAAGTGCTTTCGCGTATTATACCGTTCAATAATAATTCTTCAATCATTTTATTTAGGTGATCACGCTCACTGTGTGACATTCTATAAGGATTATATACTACTGGTCTATTATCTGTTAGCGTAATATCCATTTTTGCTAGATTAGTTTTACCTAACTCTCCTAAGTTCATTGCAAAACAATCCCTATACTTCTTTAACAAATCAAATAACTGTACTTTTTGTTGTTCTGTTACTTCTGTACTAATTTTTATATCTGACAAAGGTAACTCTTCATAATTTTTAATTTCTGTTGTTAAACCTATATATTCCTTATTTACTTCTTGATATTGTTGACCCCGAACTAATAAAGTTCCTTTATAAATATTTAAATCGTTAGATGATAAATTTGCTATCATTAAATATCCTTTACCAGCTTCAAACTCAAAAACCCCAGACAAAACAGCATGTTCATTCTGTGGTAAAATCCGAAGACTGTATTGTACCCACAAGCCACCACTATATGTGTCATTGGTGAAAGCATCTATGGGCATCACAGTTTTAGGTTTTATCACTTTATCAGCATCTGCGTATACCTTAGTCTTAAACATATTTTCATCAAAATCTGGTGTTTGCATAAATACTAGTTCATCCGTTGTTTTTAAGATAACAACGTTTGGTTTTTCCGTAAAAGACTGCCCTACTAAAATGTCTGTCTGTAAATAATTATCATCTACAACTAGAATTTCCGTTTCTGCTTTAACTGAGCCAATTTCTAAAATTGCTATAAACTTTCCTAGTGGCTTTACAGAGGAATTTCCGAATCCCTGTAAAATGGGTAAATTTTCGATATCCCAATCATGTAATATTAGCTTTGCATTTGATTCTCTTACAAGAGTACATTTACTACCGAGGTCAACGTATCCTTGTAGGATAACGTTGTTTATTCTGACTTCTTTGTAATATTTTGAATTTGCGGATTCATTATTAGTAATGCACAAGATGGTTTTATTTTGTTGTGTAGCGGTATTCGTTTTAATTAAATAGTCACTGTTATTTGCGTTTCTCCTACGACAGTCTTTAGTTTCATGACCTAATTTAAAACAAAAGTTACATCGTTTAATGGGTTTGTTACACTTTAAACTTATGTGCCCTAACTCATTGCAATTATAACATCGAATGTTATCATTTGTACTGGTTTTTGTTTGCTCATTAGAAACCTTATTGGAATTCTTAGGTGCCGCATTATTCCGGTTACGGAAATTAGAAGTAGGTGTATTATTGTCGTGTTGAGACACGGTACGCAAGTAATTAAGGATTTGTTCCGGTTCATTAAACATGCAGGCTCCTGCTCCCATTCGCACAAATTTGTCGTCAATACCGTGTATAAGACAGCCAACTGCTTTATTGCCAGTTATCTCACATTTATTTATTAGCGCCATTTTGTCATAATAATAATGTTCTAAAGACTGACCAAATTTACATCTAAGCCTTAACATTGATGTCAACAGATCTCCATAATTTTCGTTGGATGGAAAAGCCTGTTTTAATTTTTGAACCCACTCATTCCAATCAAATAGTAGCGAGGGTAAACCCTGGTACCACTTCTTGGCTAAACCACTTAATTTGGGAAGGGCATAGTGACATATTTGACGATCATTCCAAGAGTAAATCTGCGCACATTCACTGACCTTGTTAATCCAATTTCCTATTGTTTGGCTATTATCACTAGGGTCAAATTCGGGTACAACACTAAAAGCAACAGGAAAGTTGTTTTGAGCCCAGAAATTGGATGCTGGTAATGACGCAGAGTTACTAATGGGGTTGTTCACATTTAATGGATTATTATTCAATAAATTATTATTATTATTATTCAATAAATCAGGAAAAGTCTGATTAGTAACTGCACGTGGTGTTAAGGAAGTCAACGGAGGAGTTTTAGTTGACTCACGATCAGTACGTTTAGAGCGCCTTTGCTTCCTACTTCTTTTACTATGTTGTCTATGGCTACTGCTATGCTTTTTAACACGACGTTGCTTTTTACTATGCCGCGACCTACGGTGGTTATCATCACTAACACTACTATTTATAGACGAACTATCACTACTTGTCTCACGTCGCCTTCGCTTAGAATTGCCCATTATCACGTTAAACGATTTTGAGTGATTCAAAATAAAATCAAAATTATTTGAATGCAGCAACAACAAAATTAGATAATTAGATAATAATAATTAACATTTACAATTATTTAGATAACTAACAAAAGTACTTGATAAAGTCAGCTGAAATTCGTTTGCAACACAAGCAAATCAAATAATAATATACCCACTATAACTAGACATTTTCAAACGATCGATATTACTTAAAATAATAACTCCATCGCAATTATGGACTATTCAAATCTAATAATGAAACTCACTTCAAATTGTTTTTAACTACAAATGTAAATAAATTACCAAAACTGATATCACTTTCACTAGGTACTTCCCAACGATCACTATTATTGTTATTGGTCTAAATGTTTGAACCTTGTTTCTTATTTCAAGCACGCTCGTGCATGCTTATGCACATATCATAATAACAACAAGTTTTTTACAAAATCACAGGGAAACGAAGTAATACCAGACGGCGCACTCTGCAGTTTATGTGGTTTAGGTGTGCACAGCCGCGTAGATATGCAGTACGTGGTGGGCTCGACTTGTCGGGCTTAATTCAAGGGCTAACGCGCGCCGGGCGCGCTGTCCGGATCGCACGTTTGACGTTATTTCAATAATTGATAATAATCACTCACACTCCTTGTCGCGTCGTCCGTTCGTCGCATAAGATATTAAACTTAAACTGTCCTTGGTCTAGGAAACCACAGCATCAGGCACGTAGATACACTTTAACACACTTCTGACTTGTTAAAATTATACCATCGATCACGTCTTAAATCACTTTATTAGTACTCAAACAGTAAAATAGTAATCGTAACTCGAGACCACATTCATCATCTTTTTATTAAGCCCAGAGAGAATACGTCTTTTTTATTTTCCCGCCGTTTTTATCAAAAAGTCATCTCTGGGTTAGGTACCACAACTAAAAAAGTATATAATATCAAAAAATTACAATGTTGCAACCCACAAATAATATTAGTTAAATAGTCGATTATTGTGTATGCTAACACTTTTATATCAGGATTCCGTTCAGGTTGATTTTCTAAGTATTTGTTTGCTTCTTCCATGATGATTCCGAAAAATCTCACAGCATTTTCTGAAGGGTAGGTCAATTTCGTATTATGCTCTTGAACTCTCTAAAGGAAATCCAATTATGTACCGTATTTTTATTAAGAAACCTCTTCTCGAAATGATTTCGACACACAAACTGTTTGCGAAGTTTTTGGAAGCTCAAGCTTCGCAGTCTTTCACAGTTAATGCACTGTAATCATTTTTTGAGTCCTATCTCACTTTTTGGAAACATGAAAACTGACGTCCTTTCGTCTACTAGCACAGTTCACAACAGAGCACTTGTTGTACATACATGTTGCACGATAATATTTCAGCTACAAAAATTGAGAGGTTATGTTTCGGCAATAAATCCAACTGAAACCACAGACTGAAACTGTAATAAATAATAAACTTCAACAGACAGATAGCAAAATGGCGGAATGACGTCATACAGACAGAAGTACGGAAGGCGGGAGGGGAAGGAACTGTCAAATGAGATATGTGAACCATAGACAAGGTTTAGATATTTTACTTGAAGATTACCTGCCGTGAGTACTACGCACGTCGCACCGCGCGATTAAGAGGTCGTTTATCTAAACAAACACGAAAAAAATACAAAATTAGCAAATTTTCTTGATTTATTTATGAAAATTATTTAATTCCTGAGTAATTAACTTTACTGAGTGAATATAATTATTATTTCATACGAAAATAAACCGAATTTAGGTCCTGTCGTTTTACCATAACGAGATTTGCAAAATCGTAATGCGCAACTCGGCCGGCATATTTCCTTAGAAAACATTTTTCTTTTGGTGGACATCAATGCCACTTGACACGCAGGAGGCGTACCACACTAGACTGAGAGACTTTTGACCACTAGGACAAAAGTTTCGGATCACGATTTTCTTCACTATGTCCCGTCTATTGTTAAGTAAATAACTTAAAGTCTTTGTTTCAGAACCTGAAACGCCGTTTCATTATTGATAGCAATAATGGGATTCCGTGGTACGCAAAAGCCTCAATTTTTTTTAAATGTGCTAGACGTATCAGAAATGACATATGTAACCCGGTTAACCTCACCTGGGTGTATGAAAAAGGTGGCAGTTGGGTGAATAAAAGTTGCTATTTAAACTTGTACGATAGACTAAAATGTACCGTCACGTCGCTGAAGAAACCTTTCAAAATGCATGATAGACATTTTATATACGTTTGTGATAACCATGCCAATGATGACAAAGAATTATGTGTATATACACGCGACGAAGAGTATAAAAGTTGTCCTACACCACCCACTACTAGAACTACCACTAAACGCACTACCACTACACCCACTACTACCACTACCACTACACCCACTACTACCACTACCACGACACCCACTACTACCACTACCACGACACCCACTACTACCACTACACCCACTACCACTACTACCACGACACCCACTACTACCACTACTACTACACCCACTACTACCACTACCACGACACCCACTACTACCACTACACCCACTACCACTACTACCACGACACCCACTACTACCACTACTACTACACCCACTACTACCACTACTACCACCACCACTGAACCCACCACTGAATCCAAAGAATTCACCGGTGCTAACATCGATACCGCATTAGTGGAATTAAATGGCATCGTTATCAAGAAACCAAGGACCAAGGTTCGTTTTAGTGACAAAAAAAAGATGTTACTTAAGACAAAGATTGAAAATTGTACGGAGGAGCGCCATGTTTCGAGGCAGAAGTTGAGTCTACATCGTCTGAATTGAGAAAAAAAAAAACAGCTCTCCCTACAAAATGTAATACCTGCAGCATCCTAGGAGGGCTTGACATATCGATGTCAACATAATATACTTACATGGATTTACCAAGGACCTAGGCAGTTTTGGGCCTGATCTGTTACACAAATAAAAAGTTTACCTAAAATCAATTAAATCCATATTATTTAATTTTGAGCCATGGAGCGCAGTATCCTGGGGGTTCGAATTTCTGACCGTATAAGGAACACAATAGGTAGCGCGCCAAAACCAAGATAACAGACGTTACCCAGAAAGCCGCTAAACTTAAGTGGGACTGGGCCGGACATGTTTGCCGCATGTCAGATGACAATTGGGCTAAGAGGACCACTGATTGGGTCCTACTAAACGCACGACGCCATCGCGGCAGGCCGAGACGAATATGGCGGAACGAGCTTGACTCCTACCGTAGGGACTGGCCGACACTCACAAAAGACAGAATTGTGTGGAAAAGGTAAAGGGAGGCCTTTGCCCAGCAGTGGGACAATACAGGCTAGTTATAATTAGTAGATTAGAATTTTGAGCCACGCTTGCCGAGGTCGGTCTGTGTGGGTGTGTGGTGATCGTCCTTTAAGTATCGAGACCCTCCGTGCCTCAGAAAGTACAGACAGCACATCAAGCTACTACAATCTGACAAATTTATTTAATAGATTTTCAACTTTAATGCTAAACAAAGCATAAGGTTCAAAGTTGATTGGGAAACTACCCTAGGGTGGTATAGAATTTGTTATTCGTAATATGTTATTAGTAAACATGAACATGGTAAGTAAAAGTGTTGGTCTACGCCGTAGACCACGGTCTACATGGTGACATTATGGTTTAATCTATACTAATATTACAAAGAGTCACTCTCTCGAGACTCTCTCTCTCTAAAAATATTTTTTTTTTTTTAAATTAAATTATTATTACTGGTTTGAAATGAAAATAATTTTTTATTTCGAACCAGTAGGTTCGAAATGAAAAATTATTTTTGTGTTGGATAGTACATTTATCAAGGAAGGCTATAGGCTATATAATATCAAGCTACGACCAATAGGAGCGGAGCAAAAATTATTCCTTTTGAGAGCTTCCGTTGCGTACGCTGCGCGCTGCGTAAACGGTTAAAGTTACACAAAAACCATGTATGACGGAATTGCTCCCCTTTTAAAGTTCTAAAAAGAAGTCCGCGACAGCATAATATGTCTTTCTTATAAGGTTGACTCTAAACTTTTTATGGTACTTACTTAATCAATTTTGTTCTAAATTTGTGCATTATTTTTATTTGGAAAGGTGTTTTTACAAACATGAAATTAGTCCTTTTCCAAATTTATACGTTATTCATCATAAGTATTTAATTTTGAACAAAATTGCCCTTGACATCATTCGATTTCAATGAGTATCTTAGGATCATAGTTGTTACGGACGACGAGTACGAAAAGGATAAATCCTTACAGAATAGCTGTTTACTAAAACTAAATAGTTAACACGCAATTAAGAATACAACAGAAATAGCGAGTACTCAATAGCCGCTCTTATAAACTGCATAGAATAGCGAGTACATCCATAACTCCGTTATGTACTCGGCACGCTCGCTATTTACCGATAAGGAATGGAGACACGGACTAGCAACTTCGTTGACAGTCATTGTAGGCTGTTAGTTACTGCTGAAGCTATGTACGAGGCAGGTACATAAGGTCCGAGTGTAGTTTTATAAGAAACTTCTTGGAATTGGCTGTTGCACATAAGAAAGTACATGGTTTCTAAGATTTGAAAGGTTTTTGAGACCTTAAAGTAGGCCACGCTATTGGTGGATGGGAATGTTATAAAAAACTACCATCGACAGGTTATATATTTTGACCAATATAGGATAAGGATAACAGGTGCGAGGGGAAGGCTAGCCCGCTAAGAAATTGGGTGCGCGCGCATTGTCATAATTTGGCGCGAAAACCGAAACCACGCCCCTTTGATTCGCGTAGCGCGCGCGTCTATAAATATAGGTGCGAGTACTAATAGCCAATAAACAATATAGGTACAATGAAATAGTACCGACAATCTAATCCCATCAAGCCGGAGCGCGGCGAGTGCAGGCTGATGGCGTCAGCGTCACCTAGTTCAGCTAACTCTGCTTATGCTCTGCTGCACGCGCAGGCGCAGCAATAGTCACGCGAACCCGTGCAGCGTACCTAGTCTTCACGTTCCGATGGAATCTCAGAATCTGGAACAGCCGGCGACTAAAATCATTTCCTGTGTCTAAACTTGTCACAGTTTAGCGCTCTTACGCACTAGCGGTTAACCGCGGGGGCGGATAACCGCGCGGCTAGCCGCTTTTCCATTTTAATATGCAACCGCTTATGATTGTACGCACTTAACGTCATGCCCAAGTAATCGTTCGACGAACCACTCAAAGAATATAAGCGCGAAATGTAAGCGTGCATGTATCCATACTAATATTATAAATTCGAAAGTTACTCTGTCTGTCTGTCTGTCAGTCTGTATGTTACCTTTTCACGCCTAAACCACTGAACGGATTTCGAAAAAATTTGGCAGAGAGATAGATTGCATCCCGGGACCCGGGGAAGGACATAGGATAGTTTTTATCGACATACCTCGCGGGCGAAGCCGTGGGCGGAAGCTAGTTTTATTATATAATGCGAGAATAATCGCTTATTTTTCCGTAATGTAAATAAGATAAGTACCTAAAGCTAGGCACGAAGACAGCATGGCATAGTACCTATTATTCATTATTGTGAGAAAAGTATGAATTTGATTCTCAGTATGAAAGCAATACGAATGTAGGTACCCAAGTTATGTAAGTTCGTCGTTATGTTATAATAACGGAAATAAAAGTTACGAAACCGCCACACCGTCACACAAGAGGCAAATTGAAGTTCACAGCGAATAAAATTGTTTACCTCCAAAATGGCTACTTCCTCAACGAACGACAATAAAAAAATCACTTCATCACAGCATTAGTTTCCTCATTCCTGTATTTGCGCAATTTGGATCAGCGATTCCCAGTTGTTGTCGTGGAAGATTTGTTCAGATGCAGCAGGTACAGCTTGTCTCGACACTTCGTCGTTCAACCTGGCTGGTCGCGTTGTCTGAGGCGGACGGCGGCGGCGGCGCGCAATGACTAAAGAGCTTATTACACCATCCTAAATATCGGACCCGATATTTAGTCGTTCCTAAATTCAGGATAGTTAAATCGCATTTAGGAAGGATCCGATTTAGGACAAGAATGGTTTCCGACGTCCTAAATCTATATCGGATCCTAAGGCTGCTTTTCCACCAGAGATGTGCTCATACTACGTTGCTATGGATGCGTTTGATATCCACCAATCATATTCATTGGTCCGCATAGCATAGCACTGGTGGAAACGGGGTCAAATAAGCTATGTTTTCAATACGGAAGAATGCGTGCTGTGGATGGGAGTTATGGATGCGCGAGTGGTGTTGCTATGTGCAGAGCAGAGGACTCCCCTTGCCTTGCCTATAACTATTGATGCATCGCATAGCTCGAGCTGCGCATCTTCCTCGAACAGTTCCCTCTCTAGGCGCATCTTCATATCACATCTTACTCACTCCGCTACACAGCTTAGCATCAGTGGAAACGGTCGCATAGTTTCGTAGCTTAGCTTTCACATCTTCGTAGCATAGCTGCATAGCACATCACTGGTGGAAAAGCAGCCTGCATTGGTGCACACCAAAAACGCAAATTCGGGGGGGGGGGGGGGGGCGTGCGGGGCAAACGTACATGAATATTTAAGAATAAATAATGAAATTAAAATAAAACAAATATTTAAGAGGGGCTCCCATACAACAGACATGATTTTTTTTGTCGTTTTTATAGGCAATGATACGGAACCCTTCGTGCACAAGTCCGACTCGCACTTAGCCGTTTTTTTTAATTTTAGTGTTGAGTTCAGATTTTTTGCGCATAAGTACTTTAAAAGAGTGAATATTTCAATTAGGTAGTTCTATGTTCTATGTTATGGGTTTGGTTTCCTTCAGTGGACCATTGTGCGTGGGCCATGGCGGCCGTTGGTGGTTATTCCAACCAGCCCACCTCCCTCCAGAAGCTGATTAGGTCTCCTGGTCTTTTGAGAACATCTGTGTACGATCTGGGTGTCGCGAGGGTTTGTGTCCTGATCTGGGTGACGCCTGTGCACTCAAAGAGCACATGCGCAATGGTTTCATCAGCCTCCATGCAAGCTCTGCACAGGGGGCTGTCCGTTATGCCTATAGTGTGAAAGTGTTTGTTTAGCGAGCAGTGTCCCGTGATGGTCCCCGTCACCAGGCGCAGGCCTTTCCTGTCCAATCGTAGTAAGCGACTGCTTAGCTTGCCATCCAGTGATGGCATAGCTTCCTTGGAGCCTGGTGACGACGTCCACCAGCTTTCTGCTTGTGTGTGGGTGTACTCCTGTAGCCACCTGCGTAGTTGGTTGAAGGGGATGGGCACGATAGGTTCCGGTCCACAGACTGGCATGCTCGATGCCCATCTGGCCAGCTCGTCAGCTGCGTCGTTACCTAGCGATCCACTGTGTCCTTTTATCCATTGTAGTGTCACTATATTGCGGTTCAATACAGTTGCCTGTTCAAGCGCATTGGGACATTCTAGTATTAGCTTCGATGTGATGCATTTTTTATCTAAGGATTGGAGGACTGAGGCGCTGTCAGAGAGTATGCGAATATGGGTGTCCGCAACTCCTCTGGCTGCTATGGCATAAGCCGCTTGTGTTATGCCCACACACTCCGCTTGGTCAATTAGGTAGTTATACAAATTCAAATAAGTTTAAAACGGCGTCGACTAAACGCCGACCGCGCAGTGGCGCCCTCATCGTTTGTTTGTTTATTTCTTTTATTTTAGAATGAAAATGGAGAAAATAAGCACGTTAAGTTGTGCTCCTCAAGATTATACGTTAATATTATTATAAACGGTAGTTTTACATTGTTTAGTTAAATTATAATCATAAAAACGAAAAATAGTGGCCACTAAACAACGAGATAAAAATCCAAATGAGCACTAGAACCTTATTTAGGTATTTATGTGTACCTACTTATTTTTTTTTGCGCATAAATTAAACGATTACGACGACATATAAGTAATCGATTTCATTACAATAACTTAATAAAAGCAGATTAAGTCGAAGATTGAGAATAAATTAATAAAATATTCTCATTTCTGTATGCACAGCGCACAGAATGAGACATTGAAATAAGAATTTTAGTCAAAAACTGAATTACTTAATAAACTATACAAGCCGTTATTAATTAAAAATCTAAAGAGGCCGTATCTATTGATTTATTCTAAAATAAATTCCATTTATAAAAAATGAACCGACTTCTCTATTTAGCCGAGCGTGTCTACGATATAACTAGCATTATTTTTAACATAAACTGACGTGGTAAGAGAATGGGAATGCATTCAAAACTTTATCCTAAAATAGGGCAGAAGTTATTTCCCGAGCCGCTACATCCGCAGTGCGTGGCCGCTCCGCCAGAAAGAGGGGCATATTGCGCCAGAAAAGGACGGGCACAATGACCGAAATCGATGTTAGAAAGAGCGAGTGTTACATGAACCTGTCTCGCTCGCCGCCGGTACACCCGCACTAAGAATGCACCCACGCGCCGAGCGACAGTGCGTGGTGTACCCGATTCGCACTCATCTGATGTAACCAAAACGTACTAGAAACGATAAATTGAAACGTATTTAATCAGCGTTGCAAATCGGTTTGATTTTTTATGTTGGAATTAAATCGACTTCCGCGATTTAGTCACGTTAATTATGGACTAGATGGTTATCACACAGAATGAAAATTACGAATTGATTAAAAAGAAAATTAAAGAAATCCGTTAAAATTCGTACTAAAATATAGAACCATAAGCCCGCTGTACACACGGGCCAAGGCGTTGGGCCAACCTTTGGTCCAAGAAATCGGATCGGCCGGCAGCGGTCGCTGTTTATCTACACATTTGGCGTATGATCATTCTGCATTGGCGCTTTGGAAAAGATGGATGTGGAAACAGTTGCAGCCGCGGCAATTTATTTTTACAGAACATTTAACCCGTTGGTCCCGGCTGTCATTCGTGGATCTTTGACAGTCGTTACGGGTCGTCAGAAGCCCGAAAGTCTGACAACCAGTCTTACCAAGGGGTATCGAAGCACCTAGTAACTGGGTTGTAGAGGTCAGCTCCATGTAAAATACTGGTATTCAGCTGCATACGGTTAGACAGGAAGCCGACCCCAACATAGTTGAGAAAAGGCTAGGCAGATGATGAGATAAAAATTATACAATAGAAGATGTTTGTGAAGACACCACCACAACACGCAGATTACTGCAAATATTAACATGTAAATTAAATAGTATAGTAGGTACTTATCTGCTAAAATGTATTTTATCTATTTATCTGTAAAGCTAACGGTCTTAAAATAAAATGTACAAGTATATAAAAAGGAGGGTAAATAATCAAAGAACATCAAAAAATTCGTCTGCATCGCTGTCAATAGGAAACGTGCCCAAAAGGCCGGCAGTATTGCCACGTTGTATGGTAATACTGATTCATTGGCCAAAAAATAGGCCAACCCTCTGGTCACGTGAAGAGTCAACCAACTGCTTAGCGATGTCTCGTCTTTGATGACACCAATGTGGGAACACTGTTTGCGGAGCTCGCCAAAATCCTTTGTTATGTGCACGAAAAATCTACACAATTCGGTTAAACTACCGGACATGCGCCAAGTGAGTATGGAACCTAAGATAGAAAGACGATTGTACAATACGACTACATACAGAAAGCACATTTAATAGAAATCTCTATTTTCTATTATTAGGTTCCACACCGGTGCGCGGCGGCGGCGCCAAGTAGCCCTCTACACGTTGGCCCAACGCACTCGCCCAGCACGTTGGCCCAATGTGTTTTGACAATCGATTGGTGATAATAATGTCGGGTTCACTAAGTACAAACATAAAACAGCTGTAGAGCTTCGGCCACCATCGTCTTTGTTCGGTGCCAGGGACACACAAGTACATCCAGTACGTATGTCGTATAGTCCAAGCGCCGCCGCCGCGCCGTGTTGAGTTCGTTGTCGTGAATCGTGATGAATCAGTAGCACATGAGCGTTATTAGTGAGAGAGCGCGTTGCCGCGAGCTGCCGCACACAACAATAAAATATAAACCAAATCCTTTGTAGTGCGTAGACATTTCGTTTGATTTTTTTAAATCTCAATGTGTGTGACAGGCGTGTGCATATTGTGACAGAAGATTGTTTATGATCCCTGGATTTGGATAGCCATTTTGAGAATCAGGTGAGAAATGTTTATTTATTTTCTTAAATATTTCGTTCATGTTGAATGGTAAAATGTCCGCTTTTGTGTTAAACAGGTCTTATGAATATTCATTACTTTATTTATTGCCGTGAAAATTATGGCTGCGTCTATTTTGGCGTAAAAAATATTCGACTCCATTCGAGCGAGAGAAAATTATTGTAATATTTTTGTTTTGTTTTTGATCCTACGTTTAAATGTCGCAACCATAGTTATATTTTTTACATTTCTATGGTCGCAACAGAACCAATGCAAATCGAGCTTAAGAAGAAAATAACATCGAAAAAATATAAAATAAATTAAAATAAATGATCCAATTTCAGTGCTGAAAAAATTGCGTGCTTTGTAGTAATTAGTCGGATAATAATGAGCCAAATTGGGTGGGCAGCAGCTGAATGATTTTTACTTTCGGTTCGCTTTTTCTGAAAAGCAATGAAATTGAAAATAAATGAATAAAATTGACATTCAAACACATGAATGGTTTTTATTATGTATCTTTGTCATTTTGACCAATCTACATCAAAGCACTTAATTATGTGCAAATATTATAGTCCTTTTGCAGAATCTGTGAAAAACAAGTGTAGGTACAGAGGCCAGCACATCAAGCTACCCCAATCTGTCAAATTTTCCCAATTGAATATGAACCTTATTTCTTTGCAATAAAGTAGAAAATCTATCAAAGAAATTTGACAGATTGGAGTAGCTTGATGTGCTGGCCTCTGTACATAAATTGTTAACACTTACAGATGAAGGTTAAGAAATTGTGAAAATTACTTGTTAAAATTTTAGGAAAATCATCTACTTTTACAATACCTACATTATTTGTAACTAGCTGTGCCCGCGACTTCGTTCGTGTGCATGACGAAAAACGTTTTAATTTTTTTGCGCGGAACCCTAATTATTTTTCAAAAATAAAAGTAGCCTTAGTTACTCCTTATTAAATCATCTATCTGCAAGTGAAAGTCCCGTCAAAATCGGTCCAGCCGTTTCAGACATTAGTAGGAACAGACAGACAAAAATAAAAAATACAAAAATTTGGTAGAGATATGTACCGTGTATACATTCATATGCATTTAGTAAAAAGTGGTTATTTTAATATTACTTGACAAACAGACACTCCAATTTTATTTATTGGTATAGATTATGTGAGCACCACTGCACCATGTATGTACCTATCAATCACTTCATTAATTTATCTGTCATTGCTTTATTTATTTTTTACCTATTGTGGTTTATTAAGTAATGTTATTCTAGGTGCTTCGTCTTAACATAATTATAGTTAATGTATACAAAATCTTGTAAAACATTTTTAAAAGAGTAATAATAGAGTTTCTTGCCAATTTTGGAAGAGGCGTTTTGCTTTTTTGTGACTTACGCCGGATAAATCCGACCAATATCGTGTCCATTCGCTAGGGTCTTATATTTACGACCAAATACCACAGTTCGTTTAATCTGCTTTTTATTTAGGTACCTAGTTACGCTGTATTCTATCAGGTATTTTTTTCGTTTTTTTTTTCGGGCGCTGGGGCTCGACAACTGGTAATATAAAGTCGAGCGGTTAAGAGTAAACTAGTCGCGAGCTCGAACTCACTGGTGGTCATGGCCAAAAAGCACGCTATCTCACCTAGCTTCCTGTCTGACAGTGCTAGTATCATTGATGATGAGCAGTTAGACGCTAGTCTACATGCACAACGTCTAGTTCTCACGCACAGAAACACCGTTCTGAACTAATAGGCGCGTAAAAAAAATCGAAAAGTGCTTTGGAAAATCGAGTTTTACGAAAAAACCACTACATAAATCAATTATACATATATAAAGTTTATTGAACTCTTCGATAACTAAGCTTTATCGGTACGTTTTAACGGCTTTTTATTTTACTATTCTGTTTTCGTACAGACACAATTAATAATAAGTCAAAACGATATCATGTTTAACTTTGGATGCATAATGTCAAACAGTGGAGTAATACTCTCCCGAAAGTATGGAAAAATATCGACTAGTGGCGCCTTAAGAGGTTAAAATTACAGACGTACTCTTTTTGGACAGGATGTTCACATTCATAAATGAAAAGTGTACCCAAATGGGACCAGACTTTGATATCGTGACTTCACATCGCGTACCTACTAGACATAATTTGGTAGGTACCAAACATTTGGTTCCAGTCATTGAATATTCTGAATCCAAGAGAAAGTTATACTTTTGTCCACATCGGTGGTATTCTCACGATACAGTCTAGAAAATATACATTGGTTTAAAATAGAAAGCCTTTAGCCACGGATATCCGTCAGGAGCTGATATGGGGGCCAAAATGCATCAAATTGAACCCTATATGTATGGCCGAAGTGAAATAGTTTTCGAGATATTTGAATTTTATGGGTTTTTCGTATGAACCCAATTTTTTCATTTAATTTAAAAAAAAACACATATTGAATGGGTAATGGGTATCATTAAAAATGATATTGTAGCTGGCACTTCAATTAAGATATAAACATGATTAAAAGTACTTAATTCAACAAAATAATTAAAATGATGAGCGATTTAAGAATAATATCTTAAAAATGTTTTCATTTTACACTTCAAAAATGTTGGCTCGTTAAAAAAAATACAATAAAGTATACGCAATACCAGAAGAGTTACAACCAGCTTCTTTTCATGTGGAAATAATAAAAACGAATGCGTATCGTGAAATAAAAAATAGTTTAAAAAAGGTACCAGACAAGAAGGGTTTGGATAACAATGACAGAAGAACTTAGAACAATTTACATGGATGAAGATGATAATTTACAATTTGGGGATCAGTTTCTGGAAGAGATAAATCAAGAACAATTTGCTGATGCACATCAAACTGAACCTGGTACACTGGAGAGATTATTAGAGAAATTAATAGAAAATTCACAGGAACATAAACGGCAAAACTTAAAACACATTGCAGAACAGTTTGTAATTGAAAAATTTACAAACAAAACTTCGAATGCAAACAAGTGGATGAATATTTTTGAAAAAGAATGTATACGCTTTGATGTGACAACAGATGAAAATAAAATAGAAATACTTAGATTATTCATGATGTCTTGTATGGATTGGTACGGCTCAATGATTATAAAATTAACAATGAACTCGTAATAGAAAGAAATGAAAGCTTCCACAGTTCTTATAAAAAAAAAAACAATTCTATTTTTTTTTTGTCTGTCTGTAATTCTGTATGTCCGTCCGTTTATTTCGGCTAATCACCGAAACGGTTGAACCGATTTTGACAGGACTTTCACTGGCAGATAGCTGATGTTAAAAGGAGTAATTTATTATTTTAGAAAACTAAGTAGGGTTCTAAGTAGGTAAAATGTTTCTATCGTCTATGGTGATCTCGCAATCCATGACTCATTAACCACAAAACAACAAGTTTAATGTTTGTGTGATAATTCAAAATAGTTCTGTCTAATGACAGAACTGTTATTTAATAAGCATCATCATCTGCCTATCCTTTTTCCAACGTAACAACAAATTTCATAATATCTTTCGCATTACTTACCTACATGAAATTACAGTCTCTTAATGTATATATACAGTGGGGTAATTGCGTAACAAATAAAAGTAGGAATGGCATTTTGATATATCAATTATATTCATGGCGTCATTTACATTATTGAGCAGGCACATTTTTCGAACATATGAAGCTATGGGCTAGCAATATCCTTCAAAATAATGCAGATTGTGGTTGATAGGGTGTTACGACATTAAGGTATAAGTGCATCACCAGACAGCGAGTACTTTGGGTACAGAATTCGTATTACACAGTGCACCTAAATTACCTTGAGAACCTGGCACCGTTCCATAATCGCACAATTTCTCAAGCCTGAGTCTGAAGACGTTTATAACAATGTTATGCTTACATAATAAGGGTCGAACTTACCGAAACAGATTATTATAATCCCTCAAACTGGGTTATGAAGCCGTTAAATGCTATTAAGTAAACTACATAGAAGTTGTAGCCACAGTACCAGCGTATTGAGCATGAGACCCTACTCCACGTAAGTAGGGTGAACGGAAAGTTGGTAAAGTAATCAATCACGGTAAACTAGTCTAGTTTCCGAGCTTTTGGAGAGGGTCAGCTGTTCACAAGTGCGGGATGGATTATCACTGGAATTTGATGAGCTAGCTTTTAGAATCTTTAGAATCTTTTTTTGTTCAACATACAACCTGACACTGACTTGCTAATTGCAAAAAACATAAGAAAATGTCGCGGACCACCTAGCGCATCCCCCCTTTTTTTTTTGTTGTGCAATCGTCTAATGACCCCTTCTGCTCTGGGCGGAGCGGAAGGGAGTGTCAGAATCTTACTGACTAAAACCCACCCGTGTTCCTTCAGTTGCCTGTGCCAGGGGCCACGGTATCTCTTTCGAACAACCCGCGGCCCTGGCAGGCATCGTCCTAAAAACTTTTTTCTTCAAGCGAAACTAATTGATGCTAAGTCTGAAAAAAGTCTAAACAAAAAAGAGCATTACACTTTAAAGAGGTTGCTTGTTAAACATAGTTATAATGAAAGATATTCAAGTCAAACGCCATTTACGTGCATCTGGACTGAGGGTCCATTTTATAAATCCTTGCGAAACAAAATAAGATTTATAGGGAAATTAGTTAATAATAGTAAAAACTTAAAGCAAAGGGCCATGAATTTCTTAAACGTGAATTAAAACTGTTATGATTAAATAACTTGAGCCCTCAATCCAGACGCGTGCATAAAGTGGCATAGCCTAAATCTCAGTAAGTACTATCTCATTTTTTTTAAGGATGGGAAATCATCAAAAAATGACCCCTCCCGCTCTGGGTGCAGCAGAAGGGAGTGTCAGACTCTTACTAACTAAAACCCATCCGTGTTCCTTCCTTAGCCCTTTATGTTCCGGGGTAGCGGTAACCCTTTCGGACAATCCCGCTGCCCCGGCAGGCTTCGGCCCTGGCGGGCCCCTTCTCTGATGCTGACATCTCTATGAGGCGCGCGTGGAACACATACGCGCCTTCCGGCACGGGCCTGGTCCTGATCGAACAATGAGCCATTACTCTCCGTCCGCAGGCCCGCGCTTACGGTGGCCGGGAGTCGTCTCGCGGCTCCCTACGCCCGGAGCGTCTCCCGCGGCGGCTGGGGCGTGAGGCTCTGTCCCTCAACCATCCCGCCACCTCCTTCGCTAGCATGACTGCTTCGCAGACGGAGGTGACTGCCTCCCACTCCCTCTCGCCCCGGACCATGGCTTGAACCAGGGACGGACGCGAGAGGTCGCCGCGCCGCCGCTGCCGATCGCCTCTACGAGGACACGGCGGTGCTCCGCCCAAGAGGGGCAGACCTCCACCGTATGCTCTACCGTGTCCTCTGGGCGATCCTCGCAATGGTGACACCCGGTCGTTTCCTCCCGCCTGATAATGTGCAGGAACCTCCCGAAACATCCGTGTCCGGTGAGGACCTGCGTCAGGCGCTAGGTGAGGACGCCTTGACGTCCCTCTAGTCACTCCTTAAAGAGGGGTCTTATCGTCACAATAGTGGCGTGCCACCTAAATGGACTTGTGTGTTAAATTCTGTTCCATTAACATTTTGTTTTAGCGTTATGTCTTTAGCTTCTGCATCTATATGTTTGTCTTCATTTATAATTTACTAGCTGCGCCCCGCGGTTTAACCCGCATAAGTGTCGATCCCGTGGGAATATCGGGATAAAAAGAGTAGCCTATATGTTTCAGTGTCAGGTCAGTCATGTTCAAGATTATTGCAAATCATTGCCTAATAAATAATATTATGCGTAGTGATCATTATGCTGAATTTCGTTATGCCAATGTAAATTGTGACAATATATTTTAAGCTTATCATTAGTAAATCCACACACACACACACACACACACACACACACACACACAAACTTTCGCCTTTATAATATTAGTGTGATTCTACTACCATCAACAATATAATTTATGAACTAAGTATACTGTTTAATTTGAACCATTTTATTTTGTAAATCATTAATGAAATGGTTCCATCGCAACTGGAATTTCAAGCATGATCGATAAACCGTAACAGTTGCGTGTGTTCCTCGGGTAAGCAAGGATCAGTAACCCGATGTAAAATTGAACCTATTCGAACTTGTACGAAGGTCAGAATTTTTATATGAGAATTTGCATGTAGGGGTCGCGTGCTCAGGAACAGTCAAAAGCGTATCGATTGCCGACATTGTTACAGTGACTTTAGTAGCGTTTCTATTACGTCAGCTACAATGAGAATTATTATGTAAACTTGTGGCGACAGAGAGTTAATCATTGTTATTGAAGCAAGAAAAAGTTTTGAGATTCTCTGGCTGTAGATGATCTATTAATTTGTAGCGCATGCACCTGTAAATTTCAGGGATTTTCAGGCAGGCTATAGCAGAATCGTAATGGAAAATGTTTATAGAAAAATCTCGATAAAGCTTTGAATTAATGCAAGCATGCATTCTCATATTTGTTACAGGAAGGAATGCATAAAATTCTAAATATTTATAATTTGACTCGTGCCAGAGAAGTTGAGACGGTACATGGGACAAGAATACTGTAGGAATTAATGAATAAAAACTGTATGTCATTATACTTGATCTTGAAAACGTGTGGCTTCTTCTATTCTTATAACAAGACACTCGCCTACAATGGCCGATGCTGGTTACATTTTAACGTCCATTCATAGATTACACAGAGAAGCTGGATCAAGTTCTACAATATAGTCATTTTGCACCGTCACTTCATTTTATTCAGTCTCAACTTCGTGTAGTTTGACTGTTACCGAAAAATCTCCAACGTAGTCTTCAGTTTCATAAGGCCCATTATTCAACCAATGCGAAATATGGATGGTCTCTGCGATAGACATTGAAGTATGATCCTTTGTATTTAGAAGTTACAGAAGGCTTCATGATGGTACTAATAAATCAAATCTATTCATTATTCAGGCAATAAACTAGTTGGCATAGCAACGTGGTTGAAACATGCCGCCGGCGTAAACTGTAGCTCAGTTAAGTCGTTAAGCTCCATACATTTCGTAGCGTAACCTATTTTTGAATAATCGTCTTACTTAAGTCCAAGGAACCCCAATATTACTATTCCTATCTGTGGATTAATATATATTTCAATATGAACACTTCCATTTTGTTCTTTTTATGAATTATCATGCTCTGATAGTTATATTTTAGCTGGTCAAAATTTCCTATCAATTCCGTACTCGACCCAAAAAGGATTTCCTGACTTCCAGCAATAGCTCCACCTTACAGTCAGCCTGAACTTAATCATTATACTGCCTGGGTAATATACCGTACATGGAATACGTTTATATTCCGGCTTTCATGTTCAGTCGGCAGTTCTACGACTGTTCTTTTTCTCATTTGCATTAACTGCTTTAATTTCATCTTGTTTTAGCCGGATTACTGTTTTATCATGGCATTTGATTGGAGCTTTAGAACAAACCGACTGCATTGTGTGAGGGATAACTAGCCATTGGCCATTCAGTTTTATTGTCGCATTTCACATTGGTTATTAGCTATGTTTGTCAAATTGCGTTGAGTTCCTGGTACTCGTTTTACTATCCGTTTGTCAAGTTTTATCATCGTGTTATCATAGTTCCTTATTTTAAATCAACTGTAGAATGTCTGATAATAATAGAGCCCCGGCATGGCCGCGGCTATCATTAAATATTCTATGAATTGGACTTGCAATTTCTATCTGTCTGTTCTTTTATTTCTGGACATGTTATGTAGGCGGTAACCCGGTAAGACAGTATTCTTACATTCATATACAAAGATTGCTGCAAAGTAATACCAAGGCTATTTTATTTTCTTATTAAGGTTCGTTTATACAAATTAAGCAGGATTTTTGCGAAGGTTAGGACCCTTCTAAATAAAGGGTCCGTGCTAACGACCAATTAAAAGCAATTCCATTGTAAAGTCATATGAGTTCTTAGCCTCTATTAAAATACCGACAAGTTTTTTTCTTTTTATCTTGGTATTTTGATCGGTATGATTCGAAGAAATTTGATTTACGTCATGAGTGATTTTTTTACTCTAAGGATTTCAAACATTTCTTTGTTTATTGAACCTGAATACTTGAGGTACGAATTGTTCATTTCAGTTTGCCTACGAACTTTGACCAATTATGGCAATTCTGAGTTTGTTTTTGTATAAGAATTTTCTTTGTTATTTACATTTTGTTAGTAGGTATAAATTGCTTTGAAATTATTCATTCATTCATTATGTACTTACTAACTTTTAAGCAAAATTATCTTCGTACTAAAAATAAAAACAACAATTTAAAAGAAGTTGATGCCATTAAGAACTAATATCATTAAACCTTGTCGCAAATTTTTAGAAACATTAGCAAGCTTGGAAATATTTTCAATAACATTTTCAAGAAGACATAACATTAGAAGCAGACTGGTCTCTTTCCGAGGATCTAAAGATTAAAATCAATGATTCGCCTATCAACAATGATCTTGCGATGTTGCGTCACTAGTTCATTGCATTCATCTCATTTGTCTCATAAATAGCAAAAACATGATTTCGCCTGTAAACATGGATAATTTGTAATCTTTTCATTGTTAAGTTCACTAACACTTCGCAATCTCATTATCTTATCGCTTTGCCTACATTGTAGCTGAAGTAAAACTACTGAAGTTATTTCCTTATCTCCCAACTCTCACTACATATTCTGAATTGTTATTTTCATCAACAGTCCTTGGATTTTCATTAGTAACCTCAACCCCTTTTATATCAAGATTAGTTCTTATTGGTTGCTCTGATACTACTCCAACCGTAGAAGAATTTAAAATTCTTAATACATTACTAATAGCATCATTCTTATCAATAACGTCATTTCACGAGTTGGTATCAAATCAGAGAAATCTGATTACCACAAAATAGCCCATCTATACGTACCTACATACATTGATAAAACAGATTTCACAGATAAAACCAACAATGCTACAAGTAATAAATCTGTTTTTGATGCGCTGGCAATAATTTGACGTCATGACGTTATCCGATGTACAATCGTCAACAGCAGTTGAAATACAATTTCGAGATAATATTAATAAAATGTGTCAAACAAATATTATGTCTGGTGCCATTTTATCTGCAGTCATAAATTCAAGTCCAAGATGTCTTTTGTGTTTGTGACTTCAGAATGATGATAAAAATAAATAAAATCAAATAAATGATGCAGTTTTAGTAAATTATAATAAGATTCTGTTTACATTTTCAATATGAAATGAAGAGTGTAAGTACTCTTGTATATTTTTAACGATTTTTCTATCCTTATCTATTACGTCGTGATTGTGTTACTTACGTAATTGTTTTACAACTAATTCGTGAATGAATAAATAGTGCCTTAGCTTCGTAATTTTATGTGTCATTCAATAAATCTGTTTCAGTTTCTAAAATAATAAATTTTTGGAAGTGAAACTTCTTAGGCGGCGATTCGATAATTGGAAGACGACGCGTCACTGTTAGGCTCATTTCGTTACATGAGAGAGAAGAAACGTATAACTCTTTCTGTCTCTCACACTAAATCTCTCTTAAAACTTTATTTTTTAATAATAATAATTATATCCAACAGGGACTATAAATCTCAAAGGCGGACTGAGCTGGTTGACAGCTGTTTACAGTTACACCATAATATTTATGCGAGACCTAATAGATTGGGCCTTGGCACAGCCGGAAACTTCCTGGCCGATGTTAAAACTATCGCTTCCTCTAACGAACAAAGAAGTGACCACTTACCATGTTAATTTATTGATGGGTTTCCTCATATTTCCGTTAAATAATGCAAAAAAAAGAAAACAGAATACATTTATTTAATAAAAAATGTAAATGTATGTGTGTCTGTGACGTGTGTAAGGGCGTTTTAAAATGTAATGTCTTCTTTTGTATTACTAAGAAAATTTATCTGAGAGGATACCGATCCGATCCGACGCGCGACGTTGCGTTGTACTTCCCGGGGAGGCGTGTTTTTGTTTTTGTTTTTAATGAGTTGTCGTGGTTTTGTTGCTACGTTAGTATTTTGAATTCCCAACTGCTTCCAATATTGTTTCTATAAATTAAAATTATTTATTCTCGTGTACTTTTCCATTGGCAGATCTCTTAGCAGAAGTAGTCCACTTAATTATGTTATTGCGACTTTCTAGTTAAACAAACCAACACCCGTTTTGCAATTTAACTTAAGGCGCCACTAGTCGATATTTTTTCCTTACATATTTCGGGAGAGTATTACTCCACTGTTTGACATTGTACATCCAAAGTTAAACATGATATCGTTTTGACTTATTATAAATTTTGTCTTTACGGAAACAGAATAGTAAAATAAAAAGCCATTAAAAAGTTAAGAGTCAACAAAGATTCGTTTTTCTTGCTATTTTTAATGTAACTTTGGGTGTAAATAAGTAATAAACGAACAGTAAAATCTTCAAAACCAAGTCCTTACCGACAAAGCTCAGTTATCGAAGAGTTCAATAGACTTTATTTATAATTGATTTATGCAGTGGTTTTTGCATAAAACTTGATTTTCCAAAGCACTTTTCGATATTTTTACGCGCCTATCAGCTTGTAACAGTGTTTCTGTGCGTAAAAACTAGTTCGAGCTCGCGACTAGTTTACTCTTAATAAAGCCACACGCCAACGCTACGGTCGGTAGGTACATCCTAAGTTGCCCCTTATGTCACCTACGTGATGAAATAGGGTACCTAGTCTATTCTTAGAACCGTATAGTGGCTGGTTTATCATTAAAAAGCTTGTGCCAGCGGTTTCGTCCGCGTGAATGTCAGAAATTTAAGGGTCGTTCCCGCTCGTTAATACCCCGTCGTTAACAACTGGAAATAATAATAATAACATGTTACCATTCCATATGATGGGAACCTCGTGAAAGCTGAGAAAGAGAAACAAATTAAATATCTCGACTTAGCACACGAGATTGTTGACATGTGGAATGTGAGCTCGGCTGTCATTGTGCCGATTGTCGTATCGGCCAATGGCCTGATGGCCGCAAGCCTCGATCAACATGTAACGAGGCTTTCGTTAGGCGGTTGGACCAAGGGCCTGATCCAGAAGGCAGTACTCCTCGATACGGCTCGCATAGTGAGGAGGTTCCTGTCTCTGGAGCCCTAACCACCGGTAGCTTGGACCCTGCCGACACCGGCGGATCGCAATTTTTTTATATTTTTCAACGTTTTTATACTTATATTTATATTTTAAGAAATATTTAAAAATATAATAAAATGAGTTTATAAAAAAATTATAAGACATGAAAATTATAACAGTTTTGCTTAAATAAAAATTAAATTGCTAAGATTTACGTGCCTGAACTAGGTTATCCTGTATTTCAGGTGTTAACAGTGTTGAAGAATGCGACATTTTTATTCCCAATCGTTCACTCCTCGTTCCTCCTCTAGTTTAGGAGTCAGGGTAAAGAAAGTGAAATAAAATAAAACATAACGGTTATTGAAAGTGCTTTAATCACGATTTTTGAGGCACCAAATTAATAGCGATATCGTTTAACACGTTACATTTGAAATGGCTCAAACTTTTAATGTTTATGAATTCTACTAATCATAGACATACAAAATAAATGTTATATTATAAAGTTATTATTGAAGATGTAAAAATAAAGAATTTTTATATTAATTACCTATTTAACATGTAGTTTTACATCAATTGAGTTAACTAATCATTAAATTCACAATAAGTTAATAGTTGTTTTTATTTAAGTTTTGTTAACGAGTTGAACAAAACATTTCATTAACGAGCGGGAACGAACCGAAATTATCCCACGGGAACGTGCTACCGGGACAAAAAGTAGACTATGTCCTTCCCCAGGATGTCATCTATTTCCTTGCCAAATTTTATAGAAATCCGTTCCTTTTTGAAAAATAAATATAGGTACAGAAAACAAAAAACGTGAAAACTTAATAAACAAGCAGAGTTACTTTGGAATTTATAATATCAGTATGGTGGGCATGCTGATAAAATACGGGTGTTAAAATTCTTGATGCTAAATCCAATAACAGTAGCAAAAGTGAAAAATTGCTAGCCACGAGTACACGAGATGATCAGAGAGTTTTAGTAAGTCGTTACTTCGATAAGCTATCCTAAGAAATAAGGTCGTAAAATGATCTAGCTTTATTTAAGAGTTTAAAACAGCTTTATCTTTGAAAAAATAGGAAAAGTTGAACTAAAATCCAATGCAAAGGTTACTTTGAACATTGATTTTGTCATCATCATCATCATGTTTTACTTATTTTCAGATCATGAAATCCAATTTGTTATTTTATAACCATAGACTTATAAAAAAAGATGGACAATGGTGAAGCACAGTAAGTATGCCGGGACCGCTTGTCACACGGATACACATCAAGCTATAATTTTCCAGTTTTAGCTGACCTCGCATTGTATAGGTTTTTCTTACAATCAGAAGTCAGCTTATACTGGTTATGTATAGCTTTATGTGTAGCCGTGTGTACAAACACGCCTCACGCTCACATTTACATAATAGTATGCCGACCGGCCGCCATTACGTGACACGACAGCGTCAATCATCAATCACGCACACATAGATCGCTACGGTGCTTCACTTTCGATATGTGTGGCGCGGAGTCCATCTTTTTTTATAAGTCTATGGTAATAACATACGCAACTTAAACACTAGTGTTGGTACAGACGCCAGCACATCAAGTTACTACAATCTGTCAAATTTCTTTGATAGATTTTCAACTTTATCGCTAAAGCACAAGGTTCAAAGTTGATTGGGAAAATTTTACAGTTTCGGGTAGGTTGATGTGCTGGCGTCTGTACATCCATAATTATTGATAGTTACAAAGGTCTTAAAACTATTTTAGTATTACACTACAGACTAAGGTTAACAAAACAATGAGATTTATCCAAATTAAACTAATACTACTACTGATTAATTTACTACTATTACTAATTTTGATAAGACCATTCATAATGTCTTATCAACATGATCAAACAATATATTTAATCTAATCTACCTTGTTAACCTGACCTATATCAAATCAATCATCACCTATTGTCATGGTAAATAATTTTTACAGAAGCAGATATAATATCATTTTATATATACAGGGTCCCATTAAAATAGATGGACAAAATCTAACCTAACCAAAGATCTTTGGTTAGGTTAAGCAAAAAAAACTGATTAATGTGATTTTATTTAGACCTAAAATAATAAATTGCCGGCACATTAGTGTGTTTTCGTTAACTGATTATTTTTCTTGTATTAATGCGTTTTTCTCAAATATTTTATTTTACCATCATTCTTATTTTGGTCGTCTGAATGATTTCTAAAAGTTGGTCCATCTATTTTAATGGGACCTTATATTTATCTTAGGACGTGGGAAGAAAGTATTTGAAATGCTATACTCGTTTCAAATAATTATTGTTATCTCGTCTTTGTTAACTGAATTGACATTTTTAATAGATACAAAACCTGCCTGATATTAATTCTTGATTGTGTTGACGACTGTACTTCTGTAGATAATTAATTATCTGGTTGTGCGAATGATTGCTACTTGTCATTAATTTTGTATTCTTTATTGAGTATCTAATTGGGAGGATATGTATTACTTTTCTATCCATTTCTTCGACTTAAAATCCTATACATTAATATTTTTCTATTCTCACTTGTCAGTGTCTATTTAAAATGACTGATAGCTGAATTTATTATTATCTTGTAACTATCTCCTTTTTTATCGTTATCCATTTCTTATTGTTCTAGATAAATTTCTGTATTCGGCCTAGGGTAATTACAAATTCTTTCACGTTTGCTTAAGTAAATATGGTCTACATTTTGAATTCTTGCTTTAACGATTGCCAATAGTTGTTATCAATGCCTGGCACTGGATGTTGGGCCAGGTGTTACCGTCGCCCGTCCCCCCGGTGGGTTCCCGCATTGTCGAGGCGGGGGGGCTCAGCAGCAGTGACTTGGTCAACCACGGTGAAGCGAAAAGGAACCCGAGGAGGGGCCGCTCGTCAGGGGTTTTGCCTATAAGCCGACGACGTAGCGAACAACAAGTAGGTTGCGGTGCCGCTTGAGCGACATCGTAACTGAGGCGGGCCGCGATATCGTATGGCAGGCATCGCGGCTGAGGGTTGGAGTCCGCGGAGGGAGAGGAGTGCCGGTATTGCGGTGCGCCGCTCTTCCTACCTTCTGCGGCCTTGACGGGGTCGCCACCTTCTGATGGCGGACGCGGTGGGGCCGCAGGGGAGGAGGAGTGTTGGTATGACGTTGGCCGCTCTTCGTATCCTCTGCGGCCGAAATTTTGCAGGCGGCGGGGCCAATGACCTGACCCGTCGCAGGGGGACCAAGGGTGCCCAGACACGGGGTCGTCTGGCGTCCATGTGCTAGCTTGGTCCCTGGGGTGGTCACGGCGTGCTGTGTTCTGGTGTGCCGGTGATGGGGAATACTCCCCAGAGGAGGGTCCGTGATACAGTGTGGTGATCTCCTGGCTCCCAGCATCCCGTGAGTACCTGACCATTCTCAATTTACATCCTTTAGCCTGTTTCTGAGTAGGAAACTTCAAAAGCGTCCCTGGCTTTTCGCGATACTCAATCATATTTGTGGACAATGGTGACGGACGGTGACGGACAGCCGCGGCGGGTTCACGGATGAGTGCTAACGCGTGCCCGTGTTCCCACCGTAAGCTGCAGAGGAGGACACCGTGGAGTTTCAGTGGGTTAGATTCCCACATAATTGCACTATTTCCCCGTGGTAGTGCAGAATGAGCATTTCTCCACGTTAAAAAAAAAAGGTATTACCGTCGCCTCGAGAAGGCCCGCGGTGGCGTGCCGTCACCAGTTGGGGGTTCCGGAAGGATCGTACGTTCCCGCGACCTCCGGCGTAGGTGTGAGATGGAACGCCGGTGTGGTTTTTAGTCAGTAAGAGTGACAGACCCCACTGCCCGCCCCTGGGCGGCGGACATCCATGAAGATTTACCAACCCGGAAAGCAAAAAAAAAAAAGGTCTAAACGTCGCACGTCGCCATAAATTTCACTATACTCTAAGTATATAGGACCTAAATATAGCTACGCCTATGCTGCCAGACGGGATAAGCAGAGTTACAGCTAGTGCCACAGCACTACTTGAACTTACATTTGGCATGAATGTGGTGGACATCTTCCACAATATGGTTAAAATGCTGAAGGGAAGTCAGATGTTGAGTCATTCAAATATCGCAAGATACTGCTTCAGAATTTCAAGGTCTGTCGTGTAGCCACTGTAAATCGTTAATGCCCAATGGTCAATACGCATTTCCCTATCCACAATCCGGTCTGACGTGAATTGTTATCAAAAGATTTCAGATAGTTGCTAAGCGGGTTCGCAAGTATAGGTAATTAATTCAGACTAATCGATATTTAATCAATTGTCATAATTAGTGCCGACGTCCCGCAAGTGTTGGACGTGGTTGTGGTTCAGATTGTGTAATGTTTAATTTAAGCGCAATTTGGGTGCAGGTGGGTCTTTATTATTAATTATATTATTAAACATCATCGTTTGTTTTGATTACGGTGCGTTACGTCACTTGTTTACCAATTTTGAGCGAACTTAGTGGACTATACTGCGAGTTTGTGCTTTTCAAATTCCCGTCACTTTTTATGAGAACTGCAGTATTTCTCTTTTCTTGCTCTTCTCCAATACAAGTGTTGTCAAATTCGAAATGGGGACTTTTCGAAACATAGTGCTCCATTGAGTTTGCGTCATAGCTCTGTTTTATGTCTTTTGTAACGGGAGTAACAGCCTTTTGATATCTCTCCGAACCGAGATAACCTAAATCATGCAGTTCGAAGCTGAAAGTACAGTTGTAACACTTGTAACTAGCATTGAGTTTTCATACTTTACTTTCTTAAATATTTGATTTGTGTGTTTCTCTACAGAAAGGTATTTTTTCCCAAAAAAATGAAATAAAAAAAATATCAGATAATAAAACATCTGTGCGTAGGTTATAATTCCCTTTTACCAGCTTAGCTGTATTTCAAGATATATTTTTGTTCTTTACTGTACATATAAAAGCTAAACATACATTGTATTAGTTAATTCTCCCGCGCCAATGTATGAAAGTAGGCTAATAAAACACTTCCAGGGGGAGTAGCTACTTCCTACATTATAATTATATGTGGGTTTTGATTTAGATTCTATAATATCATGTAGTCTTCTACAAATACTGTTGAAATATCATTATTCTTCAATTTATTCTTGTCATAAAAGTGTGGGAGAAGAAACTGGATTACTTTTGATTTCATATGTATTTTATACATACGTTCTTTATATGAAACTTTCTCATCCGGAAGGTTGGCATTGTCTCCGCCCACAAAAATTCAACAATGTGAATATTTGTTTTTGTTTTTTAACATTATAATATGAAACTTTGTCGCTGTGTATTTTTGGCAAAACAAATGTGATTTTGATTAATTCATCAAAATTGAATCGCAAAGTGGTAAGCCCAATAAATAGATTTTCAAACTTGTTATGTGTTGAGTCCTTGTTATTAAAATCTCTTTTACATTTATTTAAACGGCTATATACTTTCCTTATAGGCGCTTCCTTATCTGTATAATTACAACCTCGTACATTATAGTTAACCTTTACAGGATTGACCGTTTCAATTGGCACCTTATTGGTTGCATGTAGGTAGGTACTGTTTGACTGGAAACCTTTTATTCTTCAAATCGAGACATTGTTCAAAACTGTTTGAAAGTCACGAAAACAACGAGTGCTCTAATGATAGAACTTGGTTACAAAACCAATTTCAGTTTCTAACTGCAAAAGCTAATATGGCGAACAATCTATAAACTCAGCTACAATTGTTAGACGCTCATTGTTAAATCGATATTTTGTTCAAAGGCGAAGAAAAACTCAATAGTATTAAATAAAGTTTTTGAAGTGTCAGATTAAACATAAAAAAGGGCAAATTAATCAGTCAAAGATTCGATTTGAGTCAGAGATTAACTTAGTCAAAGAGCATTAAAATCTAAACACGTATCTACATATATCGTGGCTTGGCCATAAGCCTCACCAGTAGGCCAAATATTATCTTCGTTCAATGAACTGAAAATGCCTTGGGAACCAATCTTTAACAAAATTTTCGTTCACGAACCTTAGTTATAAGAGACAGAAATTATTAGATCAATCGAATTTAGTTAAGATGAAACGAATTTCTGCGCGAAAAAACGAAAATAGCGTTAGTGGAGAATAGTTTGCCTAAATAGTTTTTTTTTTGTTTTGTTAGCTTGAAAGGCCTATTAAGCTTTTACGTTCCTTAACTAAAGTAATTGTGCTTTTGTCATAGTTGATTCTTTGCTGTGGTCCAAAGAGGGGGGGGGGGACAAATTATATAGTGATGTTACAAAAGAAGTACTTGAACAAACTGTACAAGACAATCTTCTTGATTCAGTAATGGTAGTTTATCGTGGAAATGAAATAAAGATTGAAGTAATTGACAAATGAAAAACTACCTATAAAACTTAAGTCAGAATAGTAAAAACAGTAAATGCACATAAAAGGGAAACAAAGTCTAAAATACATTGGATTGCTGATCTTGATAAATCCAGCATCCGATTTGAATCGTTTAGGTGTACGTAAATACTTGTTTGTTCTTTCTCAGTCTGCAAAATTTGCTGTTTCGGTCATTGATTTAAGATCAGAGCTTTGCGTTTGAGAATGTATTGTAGGTAAGGACCTACAAGATAGGTAGCCACAAGGGTGGCTAGTAGAATTCTTATTCCTTAACGAGACTAAAACAGATAAATTTTAAATATGGAAGTCGGGGGACCGTTCTGTGGAACACATGCTATTTATTCTAAGAGGTCCCCCGATTGCCATATGAATTTCTCTGTTTTAGTCTCGTTACATAAATTATTTAAGTCGGGGGTTTTTAACTTATTTTATCCATTTCCAATTACATTTGCCCATCGTGGGCTTTTCCAAACATTTTAATTTTGCTTTTTGACTCGATGGTTGAGCCGAAGTTGAGATCAGATGTCAACTCCATGCCCAAAAGCTGTAGGCGGTTGGTAACCGGTACAGATGCACACCTCGGAAAGTAGGACATAACTAGAACTGGCTCCTTTTCGCCGTGAAAAGACACGCCTATGTTTTCAAAGCATTGAATTTGATCAGATTGTCACTGGGAAACGAAATTTAAGGAACAAATTCATTCGCTTCACCATGGCCTCTCTAAGAGTAGCTGTTTCCTCTCTGCTGGCTCTTATGCTATTATGTGCTGTCATCTGCGTACCCGATTGCACCAAGCTGTAGCAGGTCGTTGATGTGCAGCAGAAATAAAGTCGCAGAAAGAACAGACCCCTGAGAAACACCGGCATCAATGGCCATATGTTCCGTTGATCGATCGATCACTCAGGAAGTTGGTAATCCAGTTGCATTAGTCAGCAGAGATGCCGAATGCGGAAAGCTTACCCAACAGACTGGCGTGCCAGACCCTGTCAAAGGCCTTTGAGATATCACAGCAAGGGCTTCGCCATGTCTCTCAATGGCCTCGCCCCAGCAATGCGTAACAGCATGCACAATAAGATCCCCAGTTGAACGACCACGACGGAAGCCATACTGGTGGTCACTGAGGAGCTCAATGTTCATTATATACTAAAACCTTCCTGAAAATATGCAGATCACGTTAGTGAAAGAATCATCAAAATTGGTTTATTCGTTTTTGAGAAAATCGCGGACATACAAACATACATCCATACATAAATACGGGTCGGATACAGAGCCTCCTTTTTGAAGTCTGTTAAAAATAGCGCCGAGTGAACAACGGGCAATTTTCAAGCCAAAGAATATTTGGAGGAAAAATCTGGATAACGTAATACTCGATGGCTTAATCGAATAAGTTTTCTTCCACGCACTTCGTTTAAAATAGGTAGTAATCCTGTTTTACCTTACTAACTAAATCACCGGCGAAACGTGCGCTACATGATTCTGTAATATTCAAAAATGTGGTTAAACTTACAAGATTCTTGGGAAACTAAATCTGTACAGACTCCCGAGGCTTATAATACTTTATTACTGTTCTTAGTATTTTGATGTACGTTTATTGGTAAAATGTGGACTCTTGTACGTGAGTAGGGTTGACTTAATTATATTGTATGAGAAGGGGGAGGAGGAGAGTAAGAGTAGGTAGGTACATACATAAACTCATGCCAAACTAGCGTCATTGTGGAGTATTTACTAATTTGAGCTTATTTAGGCCTCATACGCAAAATTAAGCACAATTTGTAAGGACTTAATTATTTGTGACAGCGCTTTGCATTAAAAAAAAAATGGAATTGCTGGTACATGCCAGAGATTAGCTGTGTTCAATAAAATATAAGTACTATTAAGTTCGTCCGTACGCATGTACTCAAATTGTACTCTCGTACATACTATTTGGGTACCTACACAACATTTTCCTAGTAGCACTGTCCCTGTAGCACTGTTTATATGCTAACGCATCTATTGGCTTAATTCTAAGGGTTCCTATTGATCTAGCCTAAAATTTATTAATTTCATCACAATTAGTATAATAATATTATTCCCGTTTTTGCTTTTAGTGTTGTCAAAGAAAACACGGAGTGGCTAAGCAATATTTTAGAATTATAAGTCAGTGTGTCTGTGGACAATCAATAGTGGTTTGATATTTAACATTTATAGATTCATAAAATATTCTAGGAGCTCTTTTTATTAAACGGTTTTATTTAGTTTGCCCTGTTTGTTATTTATTTCTTTGGGTCTAATTTAGTACTTGAAATTTTACCCCCTTCCAGTTGGCAGATTGATCTGATATTTGGTACACACCTTTAATTTTGATGACAATACAATTTAAATTAATCAGTACTATTGTAAATCCAAGATGGCCGCCGCAAAAAAATGGCGGATTACATATTTTTTAACAACCCTGTCTATATGGGTATCAAATGAAAGGGCTTGACTAGTAGAATACCGTACACCATGAAAAATTTCAAATCTAAGATGGCCGCCGGCACAAAATGCCAGATTTCATATTTTTTTCAATATTTCTAATTTCATATTTGTTTCAATATGGGTAATGGGTATCAAATGGGCTTGACAAGTAGAACACAGTGCATGGCGGATCATAGTTTTAATAAAAACAAAAAAAAAATAAGTAAAAAAATATTTTTAAGGTAAACGTTAAAGTTAAAAAAATCGTGGGGCGTAGCGTAACCTGAGTTAATATTTGTAATAAATAGCTTAAAACTGTTAATAGAAATTTCACGCGCCCACGATTTTATTTCTTTGTCTGATCAATAGATTGATGAGGAAACTGGAGTGATGACTTTTACCTAGGACCTACCGAATTATTTTTTAGCTTTTAGTACATTATCTACATAATTATTTTCATTAAAACCGTTTAACATGAAAACATTTTTTTTACTTATTTATTACATTTTAAATTCTGATAGTCATTGTGATAGATAGATACATAATATCTACCGGTTTTGTGATTATGTCAGCCAACTTAAAAGCTAGCTGATGATAATGGTCAAAGTTAAATACTTCCATTTATAGGTGAGTAATATACGTTCTTCTAGACATTTTTATATTTAATTTAAAATAATAATTACCAATAAAAATTATTAATAATTACCTGTGTTTAATTATAAACTTTTCTTCTTTTACGTCTATCTACTTACTTACTGAAGTCTTACAAACAACACAATGGATGCTGGGACCTTATAAATTGCAGGTCTCGGTTTTGCGAAGTATAGCGATAAATCATAATAGCTGTGCCCGCGACTTCGTTCGCGTGGATGTCGGACAACAATAGGTAATGTGTCGCTTAGGAAAGGTGTAATTGCCACTCCTTCATTGAAAAGGAAGAATCATCAGATCTTGCCTGGTAACGCTTTCCTTACCTAGGGTTCGCTACCACGGCCCTTTCGACTGCAATCACTGCGTCTTCATGGTTCATAATGACAATGCGACGAAGTGTCACTTTGATTTTTGAGAATAAATTAAAATAAAAGCGCCTGCTCGAGGCTGATTATCTAACCAAACAGCCATAATTATGTCCATTTTATTTTGCGTCTGTCTTAGAATACCAACTTGTAAAATCATATCACCATTTTATCCAAAGTATATCTGAGATTAGTAGGTGAAGTTTGAAGTTAGTTTTTCTAAGTCTTGGTTTCTTCTCTGTGGTAAATTTAGAATTTCTTAACTTGGTATTGAAGATATCATATATACCTACCAATATTATGCCTTATAAAGCATCGAGATATCTAGATGATAAAAGGAAGAATACATTAATGGTAAGAGCTTCTTCATAAAGTTGCCCGTGTAAAAAGCAACCCATTAAACTTTGGTTATATTTGACACCGGATGAAACCCATGAAAACTTTAGACATGATTTTGATTTAGACCTTATACTGCCGAAAACCAGAAAAAAAATTGTAAAGATAATTACAAAAAAATATAATCGACTTCCATAAAAAACCCTACAAAGTGCAAAATAACCTTAGTTTGGGAAGACGTTGAGCGTTGGCAAGAAATTACAGACTTCTGAAACCAAAGGTCTATTGCACTTTGAAGTGTGTTTTTAAGTCGGTTGTATTTTATTTTATTTCATTTCACACAAAGTCGTGTAAGTTTATATTGAAAACCATGAAAACGACACACATGATAAAAAAAGAAAAAGAAAATTGCAGCCGCCATCTTCGATTTTCATTTTGACGTCACAATCGGCTTCAGCACTCTCGAAAACCATGAAAACGACACACACTACGAATTTTTCGATTTGAAGGCCGCCATCTTGGACTTTCATTTTAACCAGTGAAACGGTTTACCAACAGTCGATTGGTCCATGAACCGTTGGTCAACACCATTAACTTTTCATCCAAAGGACTTGTGACCCACGAACGTTTCCCCAACAGAACTCTACGTCAGTGAATGCTTAACCAACAGAATGTTTTGACCAATAACTTTTCACCCAAAGAACATTTGACCCATGTCAAATAGAACTAAGGATGCAAGGGCGAGCGAAGCGAGCTCGGGACTTGGGGCACCCCGACTCGGACAGGTAGGGTTCGAAGGGATGATGGCGGTTCAAGTGAGCGAGCAAAGCGAGCGAAGGGCACCCCGAGGTTAGGCTTGGTTAGGTTACTTTATACCCTTTTCACAGAAATAAAGGACTACGTCTTATTATTATTTTACTTTCACCTTTCCCGGCGTCTGTTGGCCTTGTTCTTAGGGTGAAAAGTTATTGGTCAAAACATTCTATGGGTAAAGCATTCACTGACGTAGAGTTATGTTGGCAAAACGTTCGTGGGTGAAAAGTCCTTTGGAAAAAAGTTAATGTTTTAAAGATAATGTTCACCAACGGTTCATGGGCCAATCGACGGTGGGTAAGCCGTTACAGTTTCATTTTAACCTCACTATTGGTTTCAGCACTCTCAAAAACCAATAAAACGAAACCCATAAAAAAAAATTGCAACCTCCGTCTTGGATTTTCGTTTTGACCTGCCTATCGGCTTCAGCACCTTTGAAATCTATGAAAACGACATCCATGACAAAAAATCAAAACAAAATTGCAGCCGCCTTCTTGGATTTTCATTTTGACCTGACTATCGGCTTCAGCACCCTCAAAAACCATGAAAACGACAAACATGATAAAAAAAAATTGCAGCCACCATCTTGGATTTTCATTTTGACCTGACTCTCGACTTCAGCACCCTCGAAAACCATGAAAACGACACCCATGACGAAAAAGTTAAAAATTTAGGCAACCGCCATCTTTGATTTTCTTTTTGACCTCACTTACCGGGGTCAGGATCCTCGGAAACCATGAAAAATAGCTCTCTCTCTCTCTCTCTCTCTCTCTGTGTGTGTCTCTATCTACCTATTACTTTGAAAAATGAGGCATAACGCTTTTTCGTTATTTGACGATTTCTCCCTTAGAACTCCTACCGCAAGCTCCATATAAGAACTTCGTTAAAAAACGCTCTGAGTTACTCAACTTTCTATATCAATAATTATCTAACTTCTTTATCGCTCAGAACACCACATTAATTATTATTATCTTACATTATCCTCACTTTTTGTTGAAAATTATTTTAGCTCCACAGGCGCCACTAAATAAACCATCAATGGAAAGCGATTTTGTTTAATTTTATAATCATTATCATTACTTTTTAAAATAACATAGACATAAGTAGGTATCTATGTTATTTCGTCATTTAAGTAAGCATAAACTAATAGGACGTGATTATTCACATCACAACAACAATATGTTTTCGTTAGTAGGTACTACTTATATCGCGCCAATAGATGTCGTTACATGTTACAAAAAAACGTAAAAAGTTGTTCTAGAATACTTTAAATTGATTATATCTTTTGATAGAGTGAGCCGATTGCGATGAAATAAAAACTAATCACTGCTCCGAGCAGATTTGACCAATGTCGTTCAACCCTTCTACACCATATTTGAGTATAAAAAGTAACCGTATTGGTTTGGTACTTTTTACGTTGACTCTGTTCAAATCAATAATCTGTCACATCCAAACAGACAAACAGACAAAAATTCCAAAAATTTATGAAATGGCATCTGTTGGTTATCATTTAACACCCCAACTATTTTTTTTGGAAATATTTTCAATGTACAGAAACGTCTCGTCTACAGATTTATTATATGTATAGATAGATAGAAGATAGATACTCTACAAAATAGACTGTTTAACTTGGCGATATTCTTAAACAAAATAATGTATTTTAAGTATAGCCATTAATTTGTCAACATTAAGATTCTTTAAATCGTGATATGATAACTGTGCCATATATTCTTTTAATAGATCCCTACAACGTCTGTTACAAAAATATTGGATTTAAAAAATATAGTATGAAGGTTGTAAAGTCGCAATATTAATGTTTCTGGGAGATATTACCATAGCAAACAACCTTGTCTGACTGATGGATGATAGCTGTACAATTTAATATAAATCTTATTTCAAAGATCCTCCGAATAGTAACTAAGGCGAAAACCTTTTGAAGAAAAAACTATAACGTAGCTCTGACAAAACGCAAAGGACTAATTTTGTGACACGATCAAAGGCAAATTCCGTTAAAAGAATGTATAAACTGAATATTTACTTTTTTTTGTAATTTCAGTAGGAGAAACTGATCTGAGTTTACTTTCCAAAGTGTCTAGAACCCAAAGTTATTGTATTGCGTCCAACAATTCGCGAAATGCTATCGGTATTTTAGTTCAGTAAGCTTTTCAGGAGGTGAATCTTCTGAATCGTGTTGTATAATGAATTAAATCGTTTTAAAGTTAGCTTTTATAGCAATTACAGACCCAATTTCTACCTTGATGTTGTTGGTTTGTTTTAATTCATCTTAATTATTAATATTAATGAAGGTTTCTTTTCCTACTATTTTATTGTCTATTATATTTGGACACAGTTCTTTTCTGTCTATTGTATTGCGTTTATTTGGTTTATCTTCCACTTGACTATGATACTCAGTATCAACATGATGCAAACTGTTAGATCAGCTAGATCATGTATTACCTAACACTTCCTTACGTGCAACATACTCAGTTGATTGTTTTGTGTTCTTCTCACATCGTCTATTAATAAACATAACATTATCTTAGTTAACAAGCATGACAATCAGTTACAATTTATCACATCTTTGAATTTGTTTATTTATGATTTTAAAGGACATCTCTACTGGAACGAGCCTGGTCTTTCCTGAGACCATTATGTTAGATTTCTGGGAGAATACAACCCCACCTCACTAACTGAGATTTTTGTGGAAAATATTATTGATAAAGTTCAAATAAAAGCTTTATACCCTTTTTTTTTTTTTTAGGATGGGAAATCATCAAATGACCCCTCCCGCTCTGGGTGGAGCGGAAGGGAGTGTCAGACTCTTACTGACTAAAACCCATCCGTGTTCCTTCCTTAGCCCTTTATGTTCCGGGGCAGCGGTAACCCTTTCGGACAATCCCGCTGCCCCGGCAGGCTTCGGCCCTAACGGGCCCCTCCATGTCTGCTGACATCTCTTTGAGGCGCGCGTGGAACACATACGCGCCGTCCGGCACGGGCCTGGTCCTGATCGAACGGCGAGCTACCCATTACTCGCCGTCCGCAGGCCCGCGCCTACGGTGCCCGGGAGTCGTCACGCGGCTCCCGACGCCCGGAGCGTCTACCGCGGCGGCTGGGACGGGCGGCTCTCTCCGCTCTCTCCCTCGCCCATCCCGCCACCTCCTTCGCTAGCATGACTGCTTCGCAGAAGGAGGTGACTGCCTCCCACTCCCTCTCGCCCCGGACCATGGCTTGGACCAGGGCCGGGCGCGAGAGGTCGCCGCCGCTGCCGATCGCCTCTACGAGGACACGGCGGTGCTCTGCCCAAGCGGGACAGACCTCCACCGTGTGCACCACCGTGTCCTCTGGGCGATCCTCGCAGTGGTGACACTCGGGCGTTTCCTCCCGCCTGATGATGTGCAGGAACCTCCCGAAACATCCGCGTCCGGTGAGGACCTGCGTCAGGCGGTAGGTGAGGGCGGCGTGACGCCTCTCTAGCCACTCCTCAAAGAGGGGCCTTACCGCCGCTATCGCGGCGTGCCCTAAGCTTTATAGCCTTGCACCTAATAATCTCATTTTCAATAATTTACTTCTCAGCTTATATTCTCATGAAGAGGAACGCTTTCAAGAATCTAAAATCGACCTTTGGTAATTAGTGTCATTATCAGATTTTAAACAAAGAAAGTCTGTGTACGATAACACTATCCTACTGACACAGTCGTTCATTTATTTCTTATCGATTCTGGTAAACATGATTCTCATTAAGCTAGGTAGGTACCTACCGTTAATGTTTCTTCTGTTATATGTTACCTCGGTTTGAATCGATCGTTTATGATGATGATGATGATTTTAACTGTATCTACAGGTAAAGTTAACGATGATTTGGTATTTAAGTAGGTAATCAAAGAACAAAAGGTCTGTTGAGTTAACGTTTTACATTCCTGCTAAGGCTACACAAAGACTGCGTTTCGCTGATATTACTTAAAGTCTTTTTTGGTTTTCACTGATATTGGCTTCAATTTAGATTGTAAAACATGAATTTCTGTGAACCAGAAATTCGTATTTTGTTTAACTATTTTCTGCCACAAAGTGCTATACATAATATGCTAATATTTAACAACGATAAAATGTTAAATAGAGTTCGTGTTTAAATAGGTAAGTAAGGTTCGTAGTAGTTGGCGTTCTGTGGTTTCTATCTACCCCCATGGGAAAAAGATGTGAATTTATTTATGTATGCATTTTCATGATAACTATTAACAAAACATTTCATAATCATTTCAAAACCCGTCTACGTCGTCGTAGTGATATGAAGAAGGCTTTCCACGCCTGTCTTATAAGCCTCCCCCAGTCCTCATGGCTATGACGCGACAAGCCTGCAATACAAAGTGTCTCCAAGCCTAATTGGAAGAATATTTTGAATCTTACATGACGTTATTAGTTTTCCTGATATTTTCATGCTTATGTGGCGTTGCTGGAAGTTCTCTTATGTCATTGTTTGGTTGATTGTTACAATAGCAATATTCTTCCAAACGGTACTGCAATTGTAGATTCAGTGAAAAGATCAAAATTCAAAACATCTGTAATTGTTTAGCAACGCCCACGTTTGAAAACTGGTGGGAAGTAGTGGCTAGCGCAATCGAATTAACTGCATCGTTGGAGTTGTTGACCAATCAGTCGAATTGATCATCAGCTTCGTTGTATCAAAACGTTTTTAAACGCGATTTCAATGAACTTGTGTCACAATCGCATTTAGAAACGTTTTGAAGCCAATTATCTTGTCTATTTTTCAGTTGTAATCTTACAGTTATGTAAAATATTGATGATAATATATCTTTATTATTTTGTTTTTATCGTCAAGATAATAAAATTCTATGATAATAACCATAGCGAATATCATTTTACGTATCTACATTTTATCATCCATCAGTATATTCCTGTAAAATGACACCTACACTTTATTGTATATATTATATGGCACAGGTGTTAAATATCTGTAGCAAGTGGTAACTATCTAAAAATCATTGTTGACTACTCTTAACTCCAAAAGGCTAATGATCTCTAGAACAGTTCCCATGTTAATATTAATTCGGTATGTTTTATCGGAAAACAATATAGCAGGCATTATTGATACACGAAACCAATTTCGTTTGTTGGGGCAGTCGGGCAAAGCTGAATGTTGGGCACGATTTATATGAAAAGGAAGGAACACGGAACGGCGTGACTTTCTATGTAGGTATTAGTTAAAGGCCAATATTTCACCTTTGAGAGGAAAAGATTCAATAAGAAAATTCCAGAAAATTAATGATAAAATTTATCTATTGATTGAACTGAGTAAAATTTGAGAGCAGTGAAGTGGCTTTATTTTTTCTATTGTATCCGTCATAGTTCTCCACTTAGTAGGAATTGTCGTCTTCCGAGCGAAAGCTGGGAAAAAACAGGCAATCCTCTTCGCCTAGTTATGCTGCCACGTACTCGTCGTAATCCGGTGAGGTTGCAATCATTATATAGAGCTTTGTTATATCTTCGTCGTCGTCACTTTTTCCTACACCCCATGACTTCCTTCTCGGACTGCTCTAAAGTTTTCATTTCATCGTACATCAGGACGACTTGCACTTGAAAGACTACTCATCGAAACAATATTATTAAAAGAGGTTCAAGTATGACCTTCTGATAACCGGTCATTGAAGCAAAAACTGTTGTTGGTGGAAACCAGTTATACCACATAAATAATAATAATAATTATGGTATAAGGAGATGAAGAACTTGATTTATAATGTCTTAAAATTATATTTGACGTTTGATAACAGGATTATTCAAAAGTTGCTAGAATTCAAAGCTGTAATGTGATGTTATAGGATTCGCTTGAATCATCTACAGCAAAACTTGTTTTTAGTTAGTAAATTAGAATGGATACTAAGTAGTTAAATAACCCAAGCACTATACCCTAAATTGGAAGAGGACAAAGGTCTTTTACTACGTGTGAGGCGAGTGGAAAGGAATCATCGTTTACGGGATCGTTTCAGTAGTCAAGAAAATGTCTCTTCGAACGTGTCCATTTACAAAAGAACTGAAACCACTAATTTCCCCGAACTTTAACCGCAGCGTTGATACCAGCCCACACAATAAAGTAATAAAAGTTCAAAGAACGGTCTCCAATGATCATAGATGAGCATCATAAAAATTGAATGATCGCCATCGTTTTTCAAACTCTCTGACGTGTCACCTTGCATCGTGTTGTGAATACTAAGTATTAACTCCCGACAGTTTCATTGAATATCATAAGTACGTGATATTAGTTGGATATTTTACTGTGGATTTTCCTCTAGAAATTGTTGTTAGGGAGGTTTGAGAACCTGTCTGATCGTGTAGGTATATAAGATACCTTTTGGGAGAGTGCTTACGTGGTGTAGATTTAAATAGGTGGGAAATATATGATGATAGACATCAAGGGAAATTATCCGAAGATATCATTTGAGGCCGTAATGATTCTAAAACATCACCCGAATCTCTGATCTTCAGTGTAGGTACAAAAAAAAAAAAGAATTTTCTCAAATATGCTTGGAAATTTGAGCATTATTTTAACAACCTTCTTCGAAATAAATCGAAATTGCTGTATTGGCCAAATACACGCGAGCAGTGGCCGGAAAAAGTTGTACGAAAATCCATATCTGTCGTGGTTTAGCGGCCAAATAAATTACATAGTAAACTCATAAAATGGAACAATCTTGTACTCCTAAACATGGCTCCAAGGAGGTAACTATCAAAGACTTTATTTAAATTTCTAACTGGCTTGCATACAGAAAGCAGTTTATTGAAAAAAAAAAAAACAACATGAACAGTTTAACGCAGAAAAAAATATTGTTGTTTGTTGTTCGTCATTGATTTTGAAAAGTAATTGTATTTTAAAATAAATAGTTCTGCCTAGGTACTACGACGTACTACTATGTACTGAACCCTGCAAAACGTAGGTTGTAGTATAACATAACATAATTAGCCTATAATGTTCCCACTGCTGGGACACAGGCCTCCTCTCTGTGAGAGGGAGTGCGGGTTGGTAGATGTCACATGTCTTCGAATTTTGGTTCTAGGACATCCCGGTTTCCTCACGATGTTTTCCTTCACCGTTTTGAGTAGTATAATCTCATAAAAATAATTAAATACAAAGGACTAAAGTATTAAGGGGTTTCGTGGCAAATGACGTTACACCGTAGGTACACGCGTAGTTTCGTAGCCTTGAAATGTACCATCAACGACGACCGACGACGGCGACTTGAGGAGTCGGTATTTGATACCGCCCGTTTTTTTTACTAAAAAAATATACCTAGTATCTGAGTCTTGGAATTTATAACCAAATTAAACACGTCTCGCTAACTCCTTAATCTTTTACGGTGATAGAAAAGTAAATAATTTCATTTCATTTCCTAGTCGTAACATGAATAACGTAATACATTTTTCCACGCCTGAAATAGCCACTAGCCGAGCAGGCGTAGGTGTTACGTACATATTTTAAGGCCTAACGGAGGACTATAGTGTGAATACAGAAGTACAATTGAATGCACTAAGGGAGCCGTAATATATATCACTCTCGTAGACAAAGGTAAAGATAAAAATATTACAGAAGTACGTGCTGTCTGCGACGAAATTGTTTCTACACAACTTGATTAAAACGCGTTAACTCTTTATCGCAAGTTGCTAGCAGTAGACCTTTTGCCCCATGTAGTTGTTAAAAATAACTAAAATAAACAAGACCAAACTAAATAAAACTGCCGTCGTGAAAATATTATTTGTATCCTTGGGAGTGGCTACAATGATTTGGTTCATTGATTTGTTTGGCTTCCACTTCTATTTTTCGTTTTTATTGTTTTTTGTTTGTAGATCTTTTAGTGTCATTACAATGGTCCGGTACTTTTCTAAGTACATACTCTATTTTTCCGATGATGATGATCTGCTTCATCGATCTGTGGTTGGTATCAGCTGTATTGTTGTCTACTAATTCTTATATTTCCATTCTTAGTTTCCACTGGTTTATTATTACAGTATTTTAGATACATTTAGTAAAATATGTCCTGTAAATGCCCAAGGAATTCCAATTTCATGGGACCATTTATCATTTTAAAGTTCTCTATGAACATCCTTTGTTGGAATCTGTTCTGTTTCAGCAATATGAAAATGGAGTTGCCACTCTAACCCTATCAATAAATCACAAACGAGCTATATGTTTGTCCGATCCATTTTGTTGTTCAATTCTGTTAGTGTGACGTCATGCGACAGAAAGTCGATTGCCCTCCTACGTCTGACAAATGTCGCGGTCAATGTTTCTCCCATACGAATTGCGTCACAAGTGTCACAACAGTTCCCTTACAGTTTTGATCCATCACCTATAAGAACTTAAGTGGTGTTAAGGAAGTTTAGTTGGAAAATAGATTGGTGGAGCCAATCAAGTGATTATTGGTGTGAAAGTTTTGATAGCTTGACCTATTTATCGAATACTTGCTGCAAAAGAAAATGATTTCTCTTGGGTTGTTAAAAGATCTTCTCTGATACGAGTAGAAGTACCTAATTGACGACATGATGCTAGTTAAGAAAAAACAAAATACCGCTTGTGATCATCCAAAGTTAAATAACGAGGATTTTGCAACACTGGTAAAGGCTGTGACTGAAATGTGCGGTTTCATTAACTTTTAACAACACCTGTGCCAAATGATCGCAGTTTTTACTGAGGCTTTTGGCTCTAATTGTAACTGATTAACCGAAAGGGAGTCGTAGAACTTGGGTCTTTTACTTACTTACGGCCACATCAAGCTATAGGTACAAATACAAATCCAGTAAGAGCTGGTTTGGCATTGTAGGTGGAAATGTAGATATATCTTGATATGTCACCGTGTGTACATTCATATCATTGTGAAGTGAGAAAGTATTTTTTGATTTTCGTAATTATTAATTTTTTTCGCTTAGACTTAAGTTTGCAATGTACAAATTATAAAGTAACAGTGTACCCATTTTTAAAAGCCAAATAAATAAATAGTGCTCATTTTTTCTTCCCATTTGAGCTGTTGTCTGTGTTGTCAAAACGCCGCTTCACTTTTTTGTGAATGTTAGAAGATATTGTGACGTCTGAATAGAATCAATCTTCTTCATTTTTATTGGCAGTTGTTATCCACTCGGTTAACGATACTCTTTTCTTATGCAGTTAAAAAGGGTGGTAGATTTATTTTGTTTTCAAACCATTAAGTTACCATTGCTGCCATTTATCAACTGATGGGTAGATTTTTTGTTGCCTCTTTTTGCTTTATAGTTTACCACGGAGTCGCATTCACGATACTCAAAGCATTATTGAGTTTGTTTTCAGTTGTATCGTTTTTATGTTGAATAAGGCAGATTGGTACCTTCAATATATCATTGTTAAGCTAGCCTGATTTAAAATCGTCGATTCGATAATAATAGTAAGCCATAAATAATAATTATAATAATAACATTTAGCATTTGAATTAATTATTTATCTTTTAATAATCTCAGACATTATTCTAAATGCATAGTTTTAAAACAGTGTGCAAGATAAAGTTTGGCTTGGTTTAAAGTGGATTACAAAAAAAAAAAAAGTTGCATCTCATTCCTAAAGAGCCAAAAAGTAACAAGTTTCGTGATCAAGTTTTTATTGCATTTAAAAATATCCTTACAACCTTGCTTATTTTTAATCTGTACATAAAATTTATATAAATAAATATTATGTATATATCTTAATATTATTTTAAAATTGTTTTTTGTCACTTCGCAAATATCTATCTTAAAGATTTAAAGTGGTGGCCCATTAATTTTTTTCCACCCTGTATACAACGTGTTTTTTTTTTATATCCTATAACTCTAGGGGGTCATTGTTCTCATCTCAGATGAGTTTTAATTTAGGAAAACGTAAGTTACGAGTATAATTACTAGTGACACTACAGTGATAAGTTCTTTGAAAAGTAATTTACGAAAACGTGCTTTAACGTGTATTTAACAAGGTGGTAGACATTTCGAGGCATTGCTGTGACAAACAATGAACGATTGTAAATAGGTAGGTTGATTTATTTGAAATAATTATTGTAAATATGGTGATTCAAATGTTTTAAACTCGCCAAGTTTTGTTTACCACCACCGGCTTTTTGATTTTTCTTACAACTAGCCTTCGCTTATTTTTAAACGTGTTAGGTTTACATGCAGCCAGTCCAAAGCCTGGAAAAAGTGTGATGGAAAAATTTGAGTCACTTTTCTATTCCAAAGTAAAACACGCATTATTTAATAATAACAGAAGGAGGGGATTAACCTCCAACGATAGTGCTCCCGTCACTCCCGTGTCAGCGAACGTTTGACAGCGCGGCGCGGCAATAGCGCTACGAATCTGTAAGAAGTAGCGCCACAACAACATTTACAAATACCTTTTACAATAATCTATACGTCATATCATATATCGTCATATACATTATACGTCATATCAATTTATTAATATATAATTCTGTTGGGGTGTCCGAGGTTTTGGGTTATTTCATTAACACATTGTATATCAATGAAAATGTAATTGTAATGTTTTGGAATTAGCATTTATCTTCTAGAAACCGGTGAGTCATCATTAGGTAAATATTTTTAATGGTAAAACATGCTGGTTTTTATTAATTAGGTACTGTTGCTAAGTGACAAAAAAAAACAATTTCGTTTTCGGAGAATTATTACAATAAGTAGTAGTATTGTAATAATTCTGCTAAACATAATTGAACTGTTAAAATAATAAGCTGACTGTTTGGTTGTTATGATGATACTATGTTAATAGTAAAAAATGAGATGACAGTTAATAGAGATTATGTACGAAGAAGGCAAGGTGCATTGGCCCTACTTAAATTTAGATACTGATGATGATAATGACTTTAAAATCAAAATACGTGATTGTATCAATAGATCCTGTTACTTTCTTCAACAGCTTCACAACCTTCAAAGAATCATCATTATCAAAAACTTTCCCCGGTATTAAACCTGCTGTCGTCCTCTTTCCAGGGCCTCAAATCACACGATGGCAATGCAGCGATGACGTCAGGCCTAAAGATGGAGTCGAAAGGCACCCAGATCCACCTGCCGCTGATGGGCCGCGGCAGCCGAGGAGAGCTGAACGACAAGGTGACCTTCGCCCAGGTCAAGTCACCGCCGTACACTGAGCCACTCAATAATGGACAGCTGTTGGGGTAAATATCTATTTCTTTGATGTCATTTTGTTGAATAGGAGAGGATAAGCTGACAAAGTGTTTGGAACGGTCTGGTTGAAAAGTCCAATAAAGCTTTTGAAGTGATAGATGAATACGGTCATGGATCGGGTAACTTGTGAGGCTTAATTTAGACTCGAATAGATTATACCGTAACTAATAATGTATTAGAGACGTTAACAGTTAATAAAATCAAAGGTAAACACATTGAAAACTAATATATTTATAAAAAACAAGTCACAGGATATGAATATATGATGCCATAATTTAGCCAAAAAAAAACAATAAAACTGCTTTAGGTACTACTGGTAAAATTTCTAACAGTCAAAAACATGAAAACTCTCAAACTCAAACATGAAAACTCTGTGATGAAAATACCCAAATACCAAGAATGAAAAGGGGACGGTCAAAATGTTGGTGTTGTGTATAACGGTTTTATTAAACAAAATAAATAAGGAATCAGAATAATTTGGGACCGAGAGGTCAGATTGGAGATGTGGAATTAAATACCTATAATACCTACCTACTGAAGCTACAAACTTTTTGGCCACTTATAATACCATATTCTTGGAGAAAAGGTTATGGTCGGTACACTCAATATAAAAGAATATGAAAGAATAATCTTGTCAAATATCAAAAGAAATCTAAAAGAAAAAATAAAGAACGCTGGAAAAGTGTGCAGACATCTGAATCGTAGACAGTTGGCTCACTTCTTAATCGGAAAGGGTGGCGTGAACCCATATACATACAATAAAGTAGCTAGAACCAAGAAATTCTGAATTAAATACAAGATCTGCTAAAAAAAGGGGTCTACAAACTTTGTACTCGTTGTTTTATTCTCAGTGCGAATGTACCCAAAAGATTTTGCTGCTAACAAAAAGTTGGAAAACGAACTTAGCTGTTTCTTCTCCATGTTACGGCCGTCATTCGCCCATTTGATGTATCATGTATATTAGCTATGTAACAAACAAGTATAAATAATAGATTGTCCGTTGGTTACGTTGCTGTGTTCGCTCATGTTTTTTTGGTCCAACTCAGGTTCAAGGCGAGAATTATTCAGTGTTGAAGAGACGCGGAATAATTTTGTCGTTTTTGTAGAGACATCTAGGTATATGCGAATCTAAATAATATTGAAGTTTTTGGAAAAAAATATGGTTTTGGAATGATATTGAAAGATTTAAAACTTAACATACTATAGCATCGATTAAATTCATAACAAAAATGTAGATAGAAAGATAATTTATTTGTATAACAAAGCATCAGTATAGCTTTAAGTAATAGAAACATCTAATTGTTATTCCAACTGTATCGCCATGGACTCATGACGGGAGTTCCTAATTAATAAAGATAAATTACTCAGCGAAATAAGCCAAGCAACACATCTTAGGGCTGTATTTTCAATAGTCAGATAACTTTTATCTGAAGCATAAATATGACAGTTTGACATAATTTCTATAATTACGTATACAAAAGCTGTCAAACCGCAATATTTATTCCGCAGATAAAAATTATCCGACTATTAAAAAATCAGGCCTTAATTGTATACATATAAAAACTTGTACACGGGAAGATCTTTTAAAACTTCAAATAATTTTTATCGTACATGATAATGTATACTTTAGTAATGACGTAAAATTTTAAATTAACATCCTGGTGTAGAATTTTAATAAAGGTAAACACATTTTGTGTAAAATTGTACCCTATCTAGGGAAAAGAGTAGGAGGACAAATTTTCCGCCAACCCTTATGAAAGTGAGCGTAAATAAATGTGATGGTGGACAACATGGCAGTTAACACAGACTTGGCTAAGGTCTTGTTTGGAAAACTGCCAAAAATGTTAGTTTTAAAGCTTTAGAACAACACTCCAGCTTAGGATTCGTGAAAGAATAATAACTGTAATAAGTCACGGTAGATAATTAATTTGGTGAAAGTATGAAAAATACCAATGATGAAATATAACAACAGAAATTGGTTAAAACAGTAACTAAATGGGCATTAGTATCTGCCAACTTGCTGAATAGTAGCTGTATAGTTACAAAACGTCTATTTTAAAAAAAGGAGGAGGTTCTCAATTCGATGTTTATAAATATATTTTTTTTATGTGTGTTCGGGCACACAATTATCCTGATTGCCTTAATCAAGTAATAAACTTAGCTTCCAATGAATTATTATGAATATAAACTTGAGGTTGCTGACGATTCTCAAGACCCACTTCAGAGGCTTCACTCCTTGTAAACTTACTTGCACACTTACATACCTGTACATAAATCCGTGTTGTTACAATTTTTTTTTTTTTTTTTTTTTTTTTCTTTTAATATTGTTGAAGAGTCACTTATCAAAGTTTGGGTACAATACCATTTGATATCATCAAGTACTCCTTACCTAAGTGTCATTCTGTGCCTCCTTGCCGGACTGCCGCCATGGGATCTGAAGGCGATAGTCCTCGCGCGCCTCTTTGAGTGGCGCGCGGAGGCACTACGCCGGGGGGAAAACCCGCTTCCGCGGCAAATTGCTGCGGAGCGGACGGACCTCCGGCGCGATCTCATGGCGGCATGGAAAGCGCGACTGTCGCAACCCAGCGCAGGGCACGCCGCGATAGCGGCGGTAAGGCCCCTCTTTGAGGAGTGGCTAGAGAGGCGTCACGGCGCCCTCACCTACCGCCTGACGCAGGTCCTCACCGGACACGGATGTTTCGGGAGGTTCCTGCACATAATCAGGCGGGAGGAAACGCCCGGGTGTCACCACTGCGAGGATCGCCCAGAGGACACGGTGGTGCACACGGTGGAGGTCTGTCCCGCTTGGGCAGAGCACCGCCGTGTCCTCGTAGAGGCGATCGGCAGCGGCGGCGACCTCTCGCGCCCGGCCCTGGTCCAAGCCATGGTCCGGGGCGAGAGGGAGTGGGAGGCAGTCACCTCCTTCTGCGAAGCAGTCATGCTAGCGAAGGAGGTGGCGGGATGGGAGAGGGAGAGAGCCGAGAGGGCCGCCCGTCCCAGCCGCCGCGGTAGACGCTCCGGGCGTCGGGAGCCGCGTGACGACTCCCGGCCACCGTAGGCGCGGGCCTGCGGACGGCGAGTAATGGGTAGCTCGCCGTCCGATCAGGACCAGGCCCGTGCCGGACGGCGCGTATGTGTTCCACGCGCGCCTCAAAGAGATGTCAGCAGACATGGAGGGGCCCGTTAGGGCCGAAGCCCGCCGGGGCAGCGGGATTGTCCGAAAGGGTTACCGCTGCCCCGGAACATAAAGGGCTAAGGAAGGAACACGGATGGGTTTTAGTCAGTAAGAGTCTGACACTCCCTTCCGCTCCACCCAGAGCGGGAGGGGTCATTGGATGATTTCCCATCCTTAAAAAAAAAAAAAAAAAAGTGTCATTCTGTAAAATATATATATGGTATTTGCCTCACCATTGATAATCCAACCTTTTTCCTGTGCCAAAGTCGAATAGGTAACATCGGTAACGTCGTATAGGTAGATAGGCAATAGTGTTACCAGGTATGATGGCACAACAGAAACTAATTTTCCTGAAGGTTGCATTGTAGAGGTCGGGCGGCCATTATTTTAAATGAAACCAGAATATAAATGCCCACTGCTGAGCCCGGGTCTCCTCTGTTGATGAATGTGTAAGCAGTACAAAATTGGGCTCCGATAGTTTGCATATTTTGCAAATTTTATTTAAAAAATATCCAGCATTTACTTTAGAGCGTCGCCACCAAAAGATAATAAGCGCTTTCATTAAAAACCCCTAAAAAGCTTTCTGTGGTTTTTAAACTGCTAACACAATCGTTCTAAGGGCGCAATCATCTTTTATTTCTGCGCCAGTTTCTTGAGAGTCTCTTTAATAACGTTTCCTTTCAGATATTCTGGTTCCTATCTACAGACACGTTTATATTTTGACGAACAAAATTCAGGGTAAACATTATAAACGGCGTCGGCTCGGTTTTTTGGAACGAGGCTTTTGTCCGTCCCATTGCTTAGTTCGTTAATTTTGTATAATACTTCACTATTATATGTTTCAAGGCTGAACCCTGAATACCCGTTGTTACATTAAACAGGGTATAATTATTACTCAAATTGTACGAAACTTCGTTTAATTATTATGGCGAATGGTTTGCCTCGTTATTAAGAGTACTTAACGTTAAACATTGTGGAGATATTATTACCCATTAATTTCCATTTATTGAAGCAATCTGGACCTTTTGTATGGAACAGCTGAAAAATCCAAGGTTTTTGTAATGCCTACTACTCCTAAAGTCCAAATCTTTTTCCCTGTTACACAAACAGACATAATTAATGGGGTGTCAGTCGGCATGTAGAATATTCGGCATTCCACGAAACGTCAGTATTTCACACGCTATTTGAAAAGGGTGGATGAAAAGTGGTGCGACCTTAATATCAGCTTCAAGGTCATAAGCTGACGTAGGTGTTCTATTGAATTGTATATATAGATATTTTATATGTATAGGATGTGATAGTGAAAAAGGAAATTTACAGGTATGAAAGTTCAACATCATTAGGTAATTTGTAATTGCTGGTACAGGATAATGTCAGCCACAATTAAAGTGTAAATTGAGCTTGAAATCAAATATCACATGAAGTTACTACAAATTGGTTTGACATGCTATCATAAAAAAAAAACATGTTAGTTCAATTAGCTATGAGCAGCAGGTAGGTTTAAAGAACTATTTGAAAGTGTTGTTTTCTTCGCCAGATTTGTTATTGCAAACCAAGTGTTACTTAAGATCATAATAATATATGCTGATGAGAGATATTCAGTGAAAAGAATATTAAAATGCAAAAGAATCTAAGCTTAACAAAATCCTATCACTAAGCGAAGATAAAAGTTGACAACGGTTTTGGGAATGCTGAAATAAAGTCATGACACGCTGAAATACATACATAACACATCGAAAGCAACAATAAGAATCCGGATATATGGTACAGTAAAATTGAAATGTTTGCTGTTATTACAAATTCTGAACATACGGTAACTTGGTAAAAAACAAAATGACGTGTCTAGTAACAGTGTTGATAACGGGATCGCTTCGGATGCAATATTCAGAAGTGACTTGTGAATTGAATACGGCTCTGACGTCAATTGCTCCTACAGTATTAGGTATATCGTAACTGTCCAATCGTAGGAATTTATGAATATTTGATTTTATCTGTCTATCATGATCTGCCAAATAAGTAAAACATCAATTTGGTGTAAGTACCTGATTTAAATTATAAAATTCTGAACATACGGTAACTTTGGTAAAAAACAAAATGACGTGTCTAGTAACAGTGTTGATAACGGGATCATTTCGGATGCAATATTCAGAAGTGACTTGTGAATTGAATACGGCTTTGACGTCAATAGCTCCTCCAATATTAATATGGTATATCGTAACTCTCCAATCGTAGGAATTTATGAATATTTGATTTTATCTGTCTATCATAATCTGCGAAATAAGTAAAAAATCAATTTGCTGTGGTACCTGATCTAAATTATATCATGCAATGTCATCTAGGGTAACCAGAAATATATATGTCTTCAGTTTGATTCGCGATTTCGTCGCGTGATAGGAGCTCCGTTAGGTTTCGAAAGTTATCGGGAAAATTCGATATGGATACTTCACATAATTTAATAATCCTTAAAGTTTATGGGTTAGAAATATTTAGGACAATACTGAATTCGAAATCACGGCCCGGAATATAGAAAGCTGTAAGCCCAGTATTTAGGCCATTGTCGTCACTGGCGTTTATATTTACCAACACTTTTATTTCTTTGGGGGTAAGTTGATTGCCAAGTACACTCGGGTTTAATGCTGTCATTAGAAGTCCCACAGGGTTAAATTGGATCATCACTTGGAACATGCAACGGTGCATAAGCAGTAATTAATTGTATTTCATTACGCCCCAGCACCACTGAGTCCTTTTATCTGGCGTTTTACAAACGAATGTAAAAAGGTCAAGTCGATTTACATTCGGTTTGATGATTTACATTCGGTACCTTTGAAAAAAAAATGCTATAAACCCGCAATAACTAAAGGCTGAAATGAAATATGAACATGAAAAACATGACTTCGATGACGATTTACAATAATATTTTGAAACAAAGTTAAAAGTTTCAAAGTTAAAAGATAACAATTATATTTACATTGTTGACCTTTCTCCAACATAAATTAATGCTTCTGTGTCATGATGTCAGAATATAATTGAATGGAACCCATCCATTACGCGAATTGCGATATCGCCCGTGGTTCGGTTTCCGCAAACAATGATATCGCGTAGTGACCTATTAGTAATATTACTGTTTAGCTAAGAGTGTCATGTCAAGTAAAATGATAACTTATTTTAAAATTGGCTTTATTTGTCAACGGTTTCATAAAGTTTTGCTGTCTGTATATCTTTGCATATTATATTATGGTGGTATAGGCACGTAGTGGTAAGTTGTCTATTAAGTGTCAGTTCCAGTTAAGCAGCGTTCTTTTAGATTAATTAGGTTTAAAGAATCTTTATTTAATAATCGTATTTTTTTATGTTTTTTTTTCTGGTGTACGCACGGCTACACATAAAGCCATACAAAACAAATATAAGCTGACTTCTGATTGTGCGAAAAACCGTAACTGTATAATGCGAGGTCAGCTAAAACTGGAAATATATAGCTTGATGTGTAGCCGTGTGTACAATAAAGTATATATAAATAAATAAATATTTCTCATAACAACATGAAAGTTCACTTATATGAGATTTAATTTTTAACATAAATAATCGTCGTCTAATGAAGCATGCAGATGTAGAATAAGTAAAACTATAACAAAAACGAAATGAATGAAATCGCGAAAAAAGAATAAGCTGTTTCCTACATTTTGACGAGTTATGCGAACGTAAATGTAGGGAACAACAGATTTTTTTCGCGATTTCATATTTGGTCCCATAGTAAAAGTTATTCATAATGATAAGTACAATGACCCCTTAAGAGGTTATCCATTAATTACGACACACCCTGTAAAATAACTTTTCCAGAGTCAGGTATTTTTTTATATTTTTTAGGGTTCCGTACCTCAAAAGGAAAAAACGGAACCCTTATAGGATCACTCGTGTGTCTGTCTGTCTGTCTGTCTGTCTGTCCGTCTGTCACAGCCAATTTGCTCCGAATCTTATGGACCGATTAAGTTGAAATTTGGTACACATATGAAACTCTGTGACCCAAACACAGACGTGTAACGTAAATAAATGAGTTTTGAAAATGGGAGTCATTTTTGAGGGGTAAATAGACAATTTAAAAAAAAAGTTTCGCAATCTGTACCGTGTGACATATCAATAGGATCTCAAATATATTTTTTTCATAATTTTAAAGTAAATTGTATTAAAGTTATTTAAGACAATAGACGGAAATTTACCATTCCCCCCCCCTCTTATCTCCGAAACTACTGAGCCTAAAATTTTGAAAAAAAATACAGAAAATAGTTCTATACCTATAGATTACAGGAAAATTAATAAGAAGTCTATGATCCTGAAACAACATGGTAAATCTCTCAATATTGAGCGTACAAACTTACATTTTCAGTTGGAATGTATGGGAGAACATGTTTTTTAACTACAATGTTAAGTTCGTTCTTGGGATAAATTCATTCCAACTACGGAACCCTTCATTGTGCGTGGTCCGACACGTACTTGGCCGGTTTTTTTTACTCTTAAGTTAACTGATACTCCTACTCCATCTTCAGCATAGAATTATATCATTCAAGTATGCAATTGGATTCAGTTGACCGGTTTCTCGAAACCAACAATGCCAGTTGGCAACAGTCCAACGCGTTGTAAATGACTGAATAACTGACATGACAGCACTTTATGCTCAAAATTCTGTAATGCGGCCATTAAAGAATTTTGAGCATAAAGTGCTGTCATGTTTGGAACAATTATGAAAAAAAAATCATACCTGTCCGTGGGAACTTGGAAAGCCATAATGGTATTTACGCAAGTTATGTTTGAAAACAAATTGGTCGGTTTGGTAACAAAAACATTTATTTAAATGTAGATCAATTCATAAAAACCTATGAAAACATTAGACGTGTAAAAAGAATAGCTTTTACTACCTTTCCGTAATCTTTAATCGTGGAAAAGAACATTATATTGGCGCTATAGTACATACTACAGATCCCATAAAAAGATGGTCTGAATCTAATTAAGTAGCAGTTCAAGGTGTTTTATGCCTTTAATGAATAGAGTAGTTAAAGCAATAATGCCGTCGTCTATATAAACGAAACACTAGCATCTACTTTAGTTTAACTGTGATGTGGTCTAGACGGTCTTAATTTAGACAAAACGTGTTATTTTGGTTCTATTTATAATTGTCTTGGTTGTATTATCAGGTACTTCAACGACATAAATCTGTAAAAACCTCCTTCGTGGATCTAAAATTTTATTAGAAATAAAAATTTTATTACAACATTGAACACGTCTATTTCAGTAACAAGCTAGGTACTGCCAGTGCTAGGCAATATTGCTTATTAGTTTTTGCAAGAGAAAAAACCGTGTCCCTCTCAGATGGCGAGAAAGAAAAAGGCATTATAATATAAAGAAAAGCGTCATGTGTAGTGTAGTTGAATTCTCATTTTATTGTATTTTTTTGCGTATTATGGTACAAAACTGGAATCTACAGAAGACCTTGATATGGACGATAATGCTTAATAAAATATTTTGTAAAGATATTTGTATTACCTAAGTTATTAATCTTCCCTTTAATTTTGTTACAGAGGCTCGCAGATTAATCTGTGCAACGGTGCTGCCGGCACAACAGCCATGACAGGCCTTCCAAAAATACCCAACGGGTATGGAGACCAGAAGAAACCCATGGCCACACTCACACACTTGCCCAAACGCCCTCCGGTAGACATCGAGTTCTCAGACTTATCATACTCCGTCAGTGAGGGAAGAAAAAGGGGCTACAAAGCTTTGCTTAAATGCATAAATGGCACATTTAGATCTGGTGAACTTACGGCCATTATGGGACCTTCTGGGGCTGGGAAAAGTACGCTTATGAACATCTTAGCGGGATACAAGTAAGTCAAAAATAAATAGCTTTTTATTCATTACATTATCAATAAAATTGAGCAAAAGTTAATTTATTCCGCGTTTGATATCATGGATGTTAGATGAACTTAAGGTCATCTTTATTATTAATGAACATACAAAAAGTTGACCTACGTCATTTTCCTAGGTCTCGCCATTTATGCGTCATAGGCACAAACACAGTTTAGAATAAAATGTATTTTCTTCAGTTCGTGGCTTTGAAAATGACGAATTACGTGCGGAATAGGTACTACTGTTGGAGCATTGCCAAAATATTTTAAATTCCTTTTGCGTTTACAATACACTTTTTACTTTCAGAACATCCAATGTCAGCGGATCGATACTCATAAACGGCAAGGAGAGGAACTTGAGACGGTTCAGAAAGTTGTCCTGTTACATAATGCAGGACGACTGTTTGCTGCCACACCTCACCGTGAAAGAAGCTATGCACGTCGCGGCGAATCTAAAGTTAGGGAAAGACATGACAGTCACTGCCAAGAAGATCGTCATAGACGAAATTTTGGAAATGTTGGGGCTCGTAGAGGCGAAAGAAACGAGGACTATAAACTTATCAGGCGGTCAGAAGAAACGGCTGTCCATAGCTTTAGAGTTAGTTAACAACCCACCAGTGATGTTCTTCGATGAGCCTACATCAGGACTGGACAGCTCATCGTGTTTCCAATGTATATCACTTCTGAAGTCACTAGCGCGAGGCGGTAGAACTATCATATGCACTATACATCAGCCGTCCGCAAGGCTTTTTGAGATGTTTGACTTCTTGTACACTTTGGCCGACGGGCAGTGTATATATCAAGGAAGAGTTAGTGGTTTAGTGCCGTTTTTGTCTTCAATGGGTCTTCACTGTCCAAGTTACCACAATCCTGCTGATTACGGTAAGTTTTCATAAATGCCAACTAATTAAAGTAAGTCATGTTGATTTGAAATAAATTAAAGACAAAACGTTGGAAAGCAGTGTTAGTGAGTCAGTTAAATGTATAAAGTGGTACTTTTACGAGATTGACTACCAATCTGTCAAGCTGTGCTATCAAGATTCAGCTATTTTTTAAATGTTTCATGCTAATATGTATAGTTTAATACTTTCCTAGATTTGTTCTACTTATTAAACAAAATTGATTGCATCAGTTATCGAAATAACATTACTACCGTTAAACATGGAAGGACTCGATAAAACTTTAAAGTCTGTTGATGGAAATTCAATACCCGATTCTCAAACAAAGGCTTGTTAAATTATATGGAAATGTGCTTCTTTGTTCAATAGTTGTTCGTTTAAGAATACAATATTTAGTTGTGCTGAAATATTGCATTTTCTCGATAGTGTGTTTGCTTTACTTTACGAAAACCGAAAAACTTTCTTGAGAGAAAGTGTGTTCCATGTTTGTTTTCATATTATACAGGCAACGACAAAAATTTTAAACTTTTCGTCGAAAAATTACTATGCTTGGACCTCTACGATTGTAGACCCAAACCGTAGACATTTTTTTTTTTTTTGCGGTTACAATTTGCGCGTCGAAATCCACAATATTATGTGTAGGTGAATAAATAAATGAAATCGTTATTAAATCGACTGACATTGCGATGTTACCACACACAGATTTTACATCTGAAAATATTTCGTGCCTAGTTCACATAAAAGAACAGTTGGTATCGAAATAGTGTGCTGAAAGTGAATTAAGTTTGTTGTCATTGGCGCAACTAGTTCAGTCTCATTTATTATAGCACGAGTTATTTAAGTCGTAAACAAAACGATCAACCAATGGGATCACTTGCATCTCTGTCTTTAAACTTCTTTGCTCTAGTTTTCGTTTCATCAATATCAACTAAAAGTGAAATGGTATTGACTTCTTCCAATCTAGTTGAACAAAAAAGAAAGTAGATATTTTTTCTTTATTTTTAATTCTTTTCTCTTAACTAGGACTAGTGTCATTTATAATAAAAAGTAGTTAGGTTAGGTTAGGAATATGAAACAACTGAAAAATATTTACATTCGGACACTAAAGCCACTGGTTGCAAAGAATTATCAGCATTAATAAAACCATAAACGTCTTTCCTTTGTATATTTCAAAAATATTTTGGTATAAGAAGGTTTAATATTGCAAACGTAACAAAAAAAATTAGGTATCTAGATGTAGAAAACATGAAAAAAATAAGGTAACCTGTTTAATTGTACACCATAGGACGGCCTCGCTCAAAATGTAATATTATGAAGGTTGAATTGGTTAAGGTTTATTTTTAAACACAGCACAGATAAGTGACAACATGAGGACAAAGACCGTCACTCGTATAGTTAACGTGCGGGTAATTAAATAGAAATGGCTCGTCTACAATATTGTCTTCCTACACTGTGCTACATATACACAGGTATGTTGTCTGTCCCCAAAAAAAAAAAAATGTCGCAGTGTAGGGGAAGCACACACATTGTCTATACCCAAAATACTCATTGTGTAAGTAGCAACTTCTCTGACCTTAGAGAATCCTCTATCAATATGGTCGGAAACCTTTTTGATCAATCAACATTTGTATCTGTTTATCTGACTTACCCAAATTCAACTTTAAATAAAGTGCGACCATCTGCGAACCCTCCATCTTCCAAATGTTCTTCTAAAAATAGGCCTTTTTATACACATAGCAGCAGTAAATGTGAGCCACGACCTAAACGACTAAATTTTTGAACAAACTAAACGTATTTATTTAAAAGGATTTGTTAATGAGAATAGATCAGGGGGACCTTAAAAGGCCACTTTATCACAATCATAAAAGGATAACATTATGAATCATATAATAAGTCGTAAAATGGTCACAAATTGACAATTTATAATATTATTTGCGTAGGTACAATTAATATCACGCAATTCATCTGTATGACAGTTTTGTATGGAGATTCGTAAAATGCTATAGGTAGGTACACGTATGCCTAACCTTTCAGGGATATATAGGTGTGAAACTGACAAACAGATAAATTGCGTGATATGAATTGTATGCAAACAATATTATGTTTGTAACCGTAGTTTGTGACCGTTTTGTACGACTTTTATTATGATTCATAATGTCATCCTTTAATGATTCTGCCAAAGTGGCCTTTTTAGGCTCCAAGATTCCAAGTAACTCCTATAGTTGGGTTTAGGTGACAAATTCACATTTGGTTAGTTTAAAATTGATTTATATAAAAAAAAACACCGGATCTACTTTACAGTTCTCTAGAAATATAAGATAAATGATTTGTTTTTACTCAAATAATTTTTAAACTAACCAAACGTGGAAAATTCACCTAGTCTTAAACCAACTAAAGAAGCTACTTGGCACATACTTTCATTAAAAAAGCCCTTGGAATAGGTTAAGTTTGTTCACAAATTCGCGTTTAGGGCTTTACTGCCGCTGAGTGTATTATTACTCCAAAGAACGTCCTTTAATATTCAGATCAGAGCACAAAAGAGAAATACAGTACCTAAAATAATAACTTATTAGCACAGCAATAACCTAGTTACGTCTGTTTGACTTTTTAACTTCCTGTGAGCATTCAACATCAATTTTTCTGCATCGCTTGCATTGTTTGTCTTTACTTTTATATCAGCGGCACTGAAAGTGAAAATATTTGTTCAGCGTCCATTCTTTTCAACATTATAGTGATGTTTATTTGTAACATGCGATCTGAAGAATCTTATTTCTATTATGCAATGAAAATTACTTGTGTTAACTATTACTGTACTACGACCACGACCACTTTCACATAGTTTTTCAAACTAGAAACTCGTAAGACCATTGTGATAAAGGCTTTAATGATTTTCGAATCAGAAAAGTTGTGACGCAAGCAACAGGTTTGGTGAAATCTTGCTAAATTTTATAAGGTCAAAATAACATTTCTGAAGTCAGATATTTTTCACAAGACATGTCTGCAAATTTCCAGTAGGTACTAAGTTACTAACCTTCCTATGTATTGTCTATTCCAGTGATGGAAGTAGCAACAGGTGAGCACGGTGACTGGGTACACAAGCTGGTGATGGCAGTCAACAAAGGAAACTGCGGCCGAGGCCAGTCGTCATCCTCATCATCATCGTCTTCAGTACCTCAGAACCTGAACTACAACAACCAGACTAGCAAGAATAACGCTCAGAAGGCGGAACAACAGGCACTTGCCATTGTGATAGGTAAGGATGATGATACGTTCATTTTTTTGCACATATTTTAATTTAGAATAAGAAATGAACGTACTAAGAAAAGAAAATACGTCTATTGGTAAATCAAGGGCTGAAAAAGTTGGTTACGGCCACGTTGGTCGGTCGTTGGTTGGTTACTTGCCGAGACTGTATCAGTACTAGTCACTTGTCTTGTTATAAGGAGCAGTTAAAGACAGGATGCAACTGAATGAAAACGACAAATATTATTGCATTGGGTTGGTATTTTTTCCTGTAAAATTCATTTATAGCAACGCTGGTCACAGATGCAGCATAAATTCGTAAGAAATTTTTTTGCAGGAGAAAAATGTTCGGACGATAAACAAATACATGCAATATATTTTACTCTAGCTAGCTAAGTAGACATTTGAGGTTTTGCCAGAATTTCCAGCAATGGCCAATGTTTCTTACTCCATTGTTCTCCAAGTTGAGCTGCACGATTTCTGACAAATGCGTGCACTGGACAGGTCCTCTCAATCTGTGTGGTTCTTTCCTCAAAAGACCGTCTCAGACATCGATCTACATGGTCTTCATATAACCTGACCAAGATTATGTCTGGACTTTAAAAGAGACTGTGACCTCTGAGTTTGTTTCGGCCTTTCTTCTCAGAGTAGTCAGATAGGAAACGCCGACCTCATCTAGTTTTATAAAAAATATGATTGACGTGTAAAAGTGTTTGTACAAACCTACTTACAAAAATAAAATCATTTATCATTGCAAGAGGCAAATTCTTACTATTCCTACACAATCACGTTAATATCTATTTTCTTGTTTCCAGACAAACCAACATGCACTGTGATAGATATGTCCGAACCAGTCCTTAACTCAGAAAAGCACATCGCTTTACCTAACTCCACAAACCTCGCACCAGTTACCTGCACTACATCACTCCTTGACTCCAGTGAAAGCTTCACAAAGAAACCCATCAAGACCGGCTTCCCTACATCAGGGTGGAAGCAATTTTGGATCTTATTGAAACGTACCTTTAGAAGCATTTTGCGGGATCAGATGTTGACGCACTTAAGGCTTTGTTCTCATACGGTGGTTGGGCTGCTGATCGGTTTCCTGTATTATGACATTGGGAGAGATGCTGCAAAAGTGATGAGCAATGCTGGCTGTATATTCTTTACTGTGATGTTCACTATGTTTACTGCTATGATGCCTACTATTCTAACATGTGAGTATTTTAGCAGTCATTCTATTTGTATTTGTAGTCTATTGTCTATTGTGTTGTATTATTCAGGAAAAATATTATTATATCTCCTTAAAACTATGGAATTGCTGTAAAGCGTAGGTGGACTGGTGGACTCAGTATATTACCTTGGTGTTCACCAAGGTAATATAGGTAGGAGTTCTCCTACAACGACTATTAGACAATATGCCAACATTAGACGAATCATATGAAGACAAAAATATTTTCTTGTGTAACATTGTAATAAAGATTGTGGTTTGTACTTTGTTACAGTCCCTACTGAGATGAGCGTGTTTGTGAGAGAGCATTTGAACTACTGGTATTCGTTAAAAGCCTTCTACTTCGCTAAAACAATGGCGGATCTACCGTTTCAGGTAAATACAACTCATTTCTTAATTCTTTATTGTACACATGATTACAAAAACAATGTTAAAACATTATAAGGACAGCTTGACCCGGAATTGGGTCCTCTAACAGCATACTCAGACTTTTAAAGAGGTTTGCAAATGAGGATAGTAAATAAGTGCTTATCCATGCTATAAATTACATAATGCTTAATAAAATAAATATGAACTTAACAAATATGTGTTTATTACACAATACATAAATATAATAAAAGAAATTGATTCCCTCATTGCTTTAAACTTATAATAAAAGTATACGAAACTGATTAAAAAAAATGTATTGCCAATTTTTGCCTTATCTCGATTGTTATTATAGCCCTGTGACACATTGATACAAAATACACTTTTACGGATCAAAAAAACCTTGTGTATTCTTCCAAAACCATGACAGTGTATCGTATGACAGTTTGCGCTCAAATATCAGTTATCGTAGATATTATGGGCAAGTAAGTAACTCTAGCTAGGCTAAATTTCTAATAAAATAGGATTATTATAATTGTGGACATCGTTGATGTTAGAAAGTTAGATGAGTAGTAGGAGGCACACAACTTCGTCCTTGTATTAATATAAAATAAATCATAAGACACTCGGCAATAGCTTTCTATCAGTTTTTGTAATTGGATCAGTACTTTTTTTTTAGATTGCCTCTTACGAACATACATATAATAAAATAATGTTACCTCTTTATATTATTTGTTCAAAAGATTTAGATAGAGAAACAAATATAGATTGTAGTCGGTGAACTTTGACAAAAATGTTTTATGACCAATAATATTTCTCCGTTTGATACTGACATGGCCTCAATTGTGGGCAATTGAGGAACGCTACTTTATTTAATAGGTACTTGAATACAATCAAGCCACAATTGGACGTTAAATATTGACACGAGCCGGACAATGTCAAATACCGAGTCAATAATGAAATAGACACAATTTTTAGGGAAAATATTTATTTCTTTTTTGATAAAGTAAAGAACGTATTTAAAGTAACACCTGTGTCTAATGGTATCTTCTGCAATGATAACAATAAACAAAAGACGTATTAGTGCAGCTGTTTATTTATTATCTCCAACAAATAGTATAAGATGTCTTATCGAGAGATAGGAAAAATATTAACTGAGTGCCTATACTTAATACCAATTAATATTATAATGTTGCTCCATATTTTGTTTCGTTTATTGTTCTTGCAAATCAATATCTGCAAACCATTTCTATATTTTTGTATTCGATTTATAAGTTCCAAAAACAATATGAAAATCCGTCAAAACACTTTCTTTGTCATAATCTAGGTTCATCGCGGGACAATGTTTAAAATTTTGCCACATTCGGGATCTTACCTGGCATAGATACGTCTAGGTTGACAGCCATTTTAAAAGTTAAACTCACAAAAACGTTTTCCCCTTTCCAGATTGTCTTCAGCGGCGTCTACGTGATGATAGTCTATTTCATGACAGGCCAGCCGATGCAGACTGACCGAGTGCTGATGTTCACGACCATTAACATCCTGACGGCCCTGGTGGCGCAATCCCTCGGGTTGCTCATCGGGGCCGCCATGAAGATCGAGACTGGGGTCTACCTGGGACCAGTCACTACCATCCCCGTAGTACTCTTTTCGGGCTTCTTTGTTAATTTCAACGCAATACCCAGCTACCTGCAATGGCTTACTTACCTCAGCTACGTTCGATACGGATTCGAAGGCGCCATGCTCTCAGTCTACGGCTTCGGAAGAGAAAAGCTTCACTGCTCCGAAGCCTACTGTCACTTCAGGAATCCTAACTTGTTCCTAAAGGAAATGACTATGGATAAGGCGAATTTCTGGATCGATGTCGGCGCACTAAGCGCACTCTTCGTCTTCATTAGGGTAATCTCTTACTTAGTCTTAAGGTTCAAATTGAAGATGATGCAGTAGGCGCATGCACAAAACGACCAGGACGATCAGCTTCGTTGGCGATGACTATTTCTTTCAATTTGTCGATTTTGATGGAATCGGAGTTAAGTGAATCTTTGCGTGGTTCCGTAGGGTGAGTGTGTACCAAAAGGATATTAATGAATCATTCCTAAGGATAAATTATTATGTTTTAAGTTGGTTTGAGCTTCGTATGTTTGCTGATGAGGTGGTCAGGCTCGTAGAGTTAACGGGAGTTTGTTTTTTTAATCTAAACGTGTTGTCACTGCTAGCTATGCTTTAATATTAGGGATGTACTTAATGGGGTATGCCCCATATAGCTCAACAGTCTTAAGTCCGATTCTGTTCCAAAATTCTTTGATCATAACGGATTCTGATAGCAAGTTCGTAGTTATAATAATAAAAAATAGTTTTCGAAATACTTTAGCTTTTTAGTACGCAGATAAAGTATAGATTGTTTATACGTACCTATAGGGGATAGTCGTTAAGGTTTTATAGGAAATCGGGCCCATGACTTAAATTTTACGTTCCTTTTTTAGTGATTTTTCATACGTTACTTTATGATTCATTTATAACATCACGCGTAGGCGATTCAACTTGTATGTACTCAACATTCTTAGGTATTTAAGTAGTATTTTAAAGTACCTTTCATTAAGCTAAAGATTTTTTCGTAAATCTCTATGTCTATCCTAATTACCAGTATTTATTATTAAATAAACGACTGTGATTTTTATAATATTTTTGTTTGAATCAATATCTAACCTTTACAGAAACTAACATCTTCTTGCAGTGTCCTACCTATTTATTTCGAATAGGCATCCTCTACTAGGTACAAGTTTGTACCGCTTGTGGTACACATCGCACCTTCATTTCGAAACCGTTACTAAACAAAAAAACTAAGTTTTACAGGAAAGCTAATTTACGATTTTTGCATGACTATTTACCTCTTAATAAAAAAGTAATGAACACGTAAGAGATATTTCTGGCTTTATTTGTTAAATTATAACAACTACAATTATTATTTGTTTGTTAATAACTCAATTTCGCGAAAATTTCGTTTAGTAACGGTTTCGAAATGAAGGTGCGACATATTTAGCAGCTGGTCCTACTTTTGAATGTAAAAAAATACAAGAAAACAGACCGGATTGAATCGAATAATGGGCGAGCTCCACAGTTAAAATGTTTTTCGATTTGAAAAAATATGACTGCTTAAGACGTCAACTGTTGAAGACCGATTTTTGACAAAAACTGCCTAGCCTTTTCCCCACTATATTCGGATCAGCTTTCAGTCTAGCCGAAAGCAGCTGTAATAGGTTGAGCGACCGTAAAATGTACCTATTATGTGAATATGGATGTCTAAACAAAACTTCTAGAATTCAAATCGCTGGAAATTCAGTAGGTATGGTTCGTGATTCACAGCTATAACGATAATGTTAGGTAGCTACATACAAGCGTTTAAAAAGGTGGGGTTATCAAATTAAGGAAATTGTTATAGTTTAAAAAATAAAATACAGTTTATTGGCCAAAAAAGCACTAAGTATAATATATTAATACATTGGTCCTCACTCTAGGATTCCTTGTGTCGTGAGTACCTACTAGGATCTTCCATGACAGTATTTATGCAAAACATCATCTGCCTAGCCTTTTCCTATGTTGGGGTCGGCTTCCAGTCTAACCGGATGCACCTGAATACCAGTATTTTACATGAAGCGACTGCCTATCTGACCACAACCCAGTTACAGATAGCACCATCCACGAAGACGCGCCCGACTCTTCTTCCTAATCGCTTACAGTACAAGTGTGCAACATTCCGCTAGTGTTTTAGTTTTTTCGATACACAGTTTAATAGTGGGTAATTAGTGTACATCAAAAAACTAAAACACTAGCGGAATTAACTAGCGATAACCACTAGCGATTAGTAAGAAGAGTGGGGCGCGTCTTCGCGGATTGTGCTTTCTTATTGGGTAATACGATACCCCTTGGTAAGACTGGTTATTAGACTTTCGGGCTACTAACTACCCTTAACGACTGTCAAAGATCCACGAATGACAACCAGGACCAACGGCTTAACGTGCTTTCCGAGACAAGGTATGTAAAGATGATCACCCATCTACAGACCAACACAGCGGCAAGCGTAGCTTAACTTATCGATCGACCTGTGCGGCTTATTGTGGGTCGTGATTTAGCCACGGGCCTCTTTTTTTATATTATTTCATTGTATTAATGCAAAACAATTAAATAATGACTGACAAAATGACAGAAAAATAAAATAAAAACAGTCCCTTTTTTGGTGAAGATCTGAAGAAGATCTAAGATGTTCTATGAAATTTCTCAGTAATTAACAGTAGGGACAAGTATTGTGATTTGATTATTTTAGTGAAGATCTAAGAAAATTACTGGTGTGGACCTCTCAGTGGTCAACTGATGGAATGATGTACCGATGGACTACTCATGGAGCTCCTAATCAAGGAACAATAGGTATCTACACATAGTAGGTATTGTGGATGGGTAATCACACAGAAAATGAAATAAAGTTATTGAGCATGTTACTGGTAGGCAGACGAATTTCTGTTTTTACATTAGATGCCAACGACTTCCAAAAAGATAAGTCGGTGTGTTAGGTTATGTTTTATTTATTTCCTGTTGCCACCGACTTCCAAAACTGAAGGTATTTTACACTTTATTCAGTTTTTTCTTGTGGAAGTCGGTTGCATCTCTTGCTCGTTTGTGGAATGCATTGCCAGTTGAAATAAAACGCGCGCAGTCGTTATGTGTGTTTAAAAGACTTACAAGGAACATTACCTACTTATCATTGTGATGTCATCTTGTTCTCGAAACTGTAATTGTCTAAAGTCTTCATTTATTTATTTTTTTTGCTTGTAGGTATATTTAGTATATTTGTATCTAATATTTAGGATATGTATTTATCTGTGTATCTATTTTAGTTTATTATTGCACCAAAGACAACCCCATTTTATGTCCAGGCAAATCACTGTCCATTCCAAGGTTGTCTGGAAGGGATCGCAGAAAGCGATAAGGCCGCCCATTGTATATTTTTTAGTGATCGATAAATTTTTTGTTATGTATTTTTGTGGTGTACAATAAAATATATATAAATAAATAAATATCTTTGTGTAAAAGTTTTTCTGCTTAATAGACAAATTGATTGGGAAAAATATCGTCTCAAAAAGAGTCACGTGTTTGACGCTTATAATGTCGGATCGAGAAGCAAGGTGATCAAAAAGAACCGTCGAGTCATAGTGCTTGTTTACGTAGGAACGCGCCGGCGCGGTGACGGGTGCGGGCGCGGTGGACTTGGTTCGCCGCACCTGCGTTTTGTACGTGAACACTTGCATACTATGCTGTGTGTTTGACATTTCGTGACCACGCCCGTCACGCCACCGCGCCCGCGAGTTGCAACGTGTTCAAGCACATAGTCGTAACGCCGCGCGCCGCGCACAGTATTGATTTCAGTTCTGTACCAAACACATTGAATACAATGCCATGACATAATAAATAATAATACAATGACTATGTTCACGAATGAATCAAGTGTCATGTTCGAAGTTTTGGTATTTACTCCTTTTCACAGATTAATTATTATGGTGTTTTCTTACTAGGTAAATAGGTTATACATAGACTTTTTTAATTAAAAAATTCATTTCATGTATTTTACTGAGATCACAAAACCACATGATTTACAATTCCATGATTAAATCAGATTTTGGAACTTATTGTAGATTCTTGTTCTAATTTTAAAATTTATAGTTCCTAAATCATTTAATTTTGAGACATCTGTGGGTACAATCGTGAAGCGTAAAAGTGCCTTCATCCTACATCATCCTGAATAGGTTAGTAATTAATAATCAGTAGGTACCTAGGTATCGTTTAAATCTTCATCACGATAGTTGAAAAAAGTTTCTATCGTAATAAAACAGTAGGTACTTACTCAAATAACTCAAACTATCCTAAACAGCTCGTTAGTGACTCCTTATATTAAACGCCCATACATTCGCAAATTCACACTCGCTCGCTCGGGAGTTCGGGACTCGTTTAATTTGTAATCGAGGACATTTCCGACACGCGCTTCCGATTAGATACCTCTGCTTTAACTGAATCAATTAATTATTTATCGATGGGGACCTTTGCTATAATCGAATCGATTAATGAGGGTGCGATGAGTTGCTTATTGAGCTTGAAACCCTTGATTTGCTTAACGTTACGGTTGTAAATTGTTATCATGACGTCACGATCGGCAATTAGTAAAGAGGGTGGGAGGGGGAAAATGGTGGACCTACGGTTGCCTGTTAACCCATTTATCGTGTAGTCTCACGTCTAATGCGATTGGATACGCGCATGAGACGTTAGAGGCGATTTGTATTTGTCAGTATATCTGGCTTGTTGTGCCATGGCTTGTTGTGCCACAGGTAGCAGGCAGCTAATATTTGTAAGGCCTCATAAATGTTTGTTTCATAAAAGCACCATCATTATGGTTATTGGATACGAAGCTATGTTCGGTAAAAAAAAAACAATGTGGAAACTACTTCAATCTACATAACATTATAAGTTAAAGTCGCTTTTTGTGTCTCTGTGTGTGTGTGTGACTGTTTAGTTATTTATATATACAAAATGGATTTTGATATGGTTTTCAACATCACTTTAACAGGTTCCAGAGGTTTATACAGAGGTAAAATATTAAACTAATATGTAGAAATAGATAACTAGCAGCGCTCCGCGATTTCACCCGCATAAGTATCGATCCCGTAGGACCACGGGAAGGTACTTTCTTGTTTCATCCTTTTCAGTAGTCGGGTTTTAGTTTTTAAACTTATTTTTCATTTAATTATTTTGAGGCTTATTACAGTAAAAAATATATTTTGAAATGTGCTAATTAAGCCCTTTTATTTGATACCCAACACGGCATGTTTTTTTTAAGATCATAATTTTATGTCCGCTAGAGGGCGCCATAATCAATTTAATGTGACGTCACATAGCCGGACGATCAAGACGCTTCCAATGATACCTCATTTGTCCAATTAGGACAAGCAGTTTAGAACTTATGAGGGAACAGATGAACATACATACACACATTCATACTTACATATATACCGGTTAAAATCATAACCCTCCTTTTTGCTTCTCCGTAGTCGGGTAAAAAGCATTGAGACGAGAGAAACGAGAAAAAATATAATTCGTCAAGAACATACTTATCTGGTTATTTATACTACATTTAATAACAATTAATGTTTTCCAAGTTTGGTCCTTATTGCGGTGAGAACACCTGAGCATTAACAGTAGTTGTCCACATTACCTTCAAAGAACACGTGTATACCTACTGTCTTCAAAGTGTTGGGGTTAAAGCTACAATATTTGCGTTAACTTTATGACAAGTTGCTAAGCGACTGGGTATGGCAGTGATGTTGCGATGGCAGGAAAAGGTGCCGACGACAAAGGGTGATTATTTGAAGATGGCGTAGTAGGTTACCAAGACTTGTTCTCATCACCCAAGATTGTACCTAATCTGCGTCCGCTGCTACGAGCTATCGAGTATTGTAACAATTTTAATAATTTAATAAAAGAGTATCCATAAAATTTCTTGCCCGTTCTTCTCCATAGCTACCTACCTACGCTTTGGAATGGCCAACTAACTTCATGTTTCTGATTGACAGACCCCTTGACAATTCAAAAGTGCATGTAATTAAAATAAATGCTTTGAGTTTGAGTTCATGGCGGGATTTAGTCACTACCACGGATAGTCACTACCAACCCCCCTGCAGCGTAGGTTCTTTTGTAATCGAAGGTCTAAATGACGCCATTTGCCACTGCATTCCAAGGACCCTAAGCTATGTTTATAAAGAAAGTCTATTACAAAATTATCTCTATTACATAAAACGATTGCCAATAGAATTGTCTGGCCACCAGATAGGACATTAGGATATTTATATGTATTGCCTTTGTTATTGTATAGCAATAGGTAGGCATAAGAGGTGGTGGCTCAGTCGTAACGGCCGCAACTTACGAGTCGTAGGTCGTAGGTTCAAACCCTGACAGGCGCTTTACTTTGAATAAATTATTTCATCACCACTGCTCTCAAAACGGTGAAGGAAAACATCGTTAGGAAACCGGCATGTCTTAGAACCAAAAACTCGAAGACATGTGACATCTACCAACCCGCACTGGGCCCGCGTGGTAGATTACGGCCCACTCCCTCTCACAGAGAGGAGGCCTGTGTCCCAGCAGTGGGAACATTATAGGCTGATTATGGTAGTACACAGAACTCTGCAATCTATATCTTGATAACACCCCTTACAACACTCACGAGAATAAATAAAATACTTTACTCGAGGTCAATCCCGCACATCCTAACCACACACATTTTCTCACAAGTTCCCCGTGCCTTTCTACCGCATATTAGCAAGGGTGCTGTTGCTCTTCCAACCGCTTTTTAACCACATTAAAACAAAGATAGTACTGAAAAAGTAAGGATCGCTTTCATATGTACCAGGAGTGCAGAGGTTCAAAGATATAAAGATAAACGTTGTGGCTGAAGATCCCGGGAACAGCTACTGTTTACTGACAACTACAAAGTTTGTAGCATTAGCCCTGAAGATTACATTGTTGAGGTTTGAAGAGATAGTGTTATGAGGAAGCAGTTCTTTGCTTTACGTCTGCATATTAATAGTGAAAAACGTTGTTTTACGTTGGATAAATAAAATGGCGAAGTTTTATGTATTTTATGATATAAAACAAGGTAGCCCGATAGCATTGCTTCAAAGGTACGTTACTAGATGGTCATCAGTGTTACCTTCTGTGACAAAATCAACACACTCCTTATGCAATTTTTTTTTTTATCTAGCTGATTCCTGCCCATCGCCATTTTAGGCTCGTGTTCAGACTCCTTCAGTACAAAGTAAAAATCCTCCTGCCAAATACCACAGGAATCCTTTAGAGTTTTAAAACTTTTTTCCCCGTTGTGAAATTAGCATAGAAATAAAACATTTACATAGGAAAGTTCGTTTTATCTTGTCATTTCTATGTTAATCAGATTCGTTTGACCTTTGTAACGTTTAGAACAGAAAACAAATCTACTAAAATAAAATTGATTTTGTTCACTATAGGAGTTGCTACATTTTGTGGGAGATATTTGGGTTTGTACGAGATTAACTTTATTAATAAAATTTAATTACTGCACTAATCTGTTCAGGCCATCATTGCCCCGAATATAGTTTTCACCAAATTTGCGATATATTAATGAATTTATAATTTTATTCGGGTGATTTTGGGTGAAGGCCGTAGGAAAAGTTTTTAATTCGGTTAACATAATTTTGTAAGGATAAAATAAAATGATTAAAATTGGCGTTAAGCGCATTAAAGGAGTGTAGAAGTTACTTTACATGCTCTAACTTTTTCTATATAAATAAAAATGAAATACTGCTTGTTGGTAAGCGCATCACTAAGAACTTCTGGACCAATTTATTTTAAAATATTTGTAATAATCTGAAGTAGGTTTTATGGAAATACAAATTCGAAAAGATTCCCGGAAAATGTTGAAATTCAGGAACACTGAATGTGTTTCTTTTCTATGGGATTTTTGTTACTTCTAGGGGGATTTATTACTAACTAGCAGAATGTAATATCCTTTATATTAAAACGCCAACTCCATAGAAGTAACTATTCAGGATCAAATTAAATTAGCTAGCGAAACTTTGCAGACGCGATGGGTATCGATATCTTAACACGATAACTTAACAATAAAAAAGATTTTGGGGGTCACGACCGCTGGGAGTTTTATTACTTGAGAAAATCTGTTTTCTTTTGTTTTATCATGTTTAGGTATCGATAAAAATCACGTCTGTGTAAAGTTTACACAAACGAAACTGATGTTTTAATTTGATCAAATACACTACCTGCGGTCGATGACCCCACAAAAAATCTATTAATTTTTTGTTTTATCATGTTTAGCGATATCCATCACGTCTGTGGAGTTTCGTTAGATAATATAATTTGATTCTGTATATTATTACCTGCTATAAAATATTATTCCACATAACCACCAAAACCTCATGTAACAACTCTTTAAATCACTACCAACAGCATTCCGAATATACAAAACAAATAAACACCACAATAACCGCTTCGTTACAACACTAACCCGAAGTCTGGCAACATTTGACAGTTTATTAAACGTCAACAACAAAGTTGCCACATTCGAGTTACAGCCACCATTGCGAGTTCGTTTACGTTTGTACTGTTACATTTTATGGCCACGTGCTACAGATTTTATTGTAGTTTTGATCCTTTCGAGATGTTTGCTAACTTAGCTTTGAATACATTTTTGGATATTTTGATTTTTGATGTTGCTAACATGATATAAACTATGGATGTTTGGTTGAATAAATATATGCTAGAATTTGTGTAAATTATTCCATTACCACTGCTCCCAAAACTGTGAAGAAAACATCGTGAGAAAACCGGCATGTCCTAGAACCAAAAATTTAAAAGCATGTGACGTCTACCAATCCACACTGGGCCAACGTGCTAGATTACAGCCCACTCCCTCTTGAAGACAGGAGGCCTGTGTCCCAGCAGTGGGATCATTATAGGCTGCTTATGCTTATGTGTCCCGTAATTATAGTACCATTATAATATCCAGTTTCATGAAGACCTGGTTTCGATTCCCGGGTCGGGCAAAATATTGTTGGATTTATCCAACAGTAATTTCTCAGTAGTGGCCTGGAGTTTAAATTTATGCCCGGCTCCCAATTTAATCTTAGGTAATAAATAGGATCGCCCCCTATTACCTGAGACTTAAACATAACTGGCGATATGTGTATGTTCCTACTATAGTTACGTTTCTGATTAACCCTCTGGGGAATCCAGGTATGACATTTTGTTATGTGTTATCCATTTTTTGCCAATTTCTCTTTTAGATCACCGAAGAGAACAAAAGACACGGCGCTTGTTCTTTGGTAACAAACCTCTGAACAAAAACAGTTTATCGATTAGAAACACTCAATAAATGACTACCACTAGTCTATTCAAATAAACGGTACCTATCATTGACATGGTATTATTGGAATGGGGCTACCGTCACCATTCTAAAGCTTATCAATAGTGTTCAATGACTAAAATAGAGAAACACTAGCCGTCTCTCTCTCTCATCAAAATCGGTAAAAGGCCACATACATACTGCCTTAGAAGTCAAATCCACAAACGCTAAGCCATTTCCGGGGCCATCTTCGACAAAATGTAGTAATACATTTCTCCCCCTCATTTCTCGAATTTAGTTAAAAATTTTCTTCTTGCAGTAATCTAATATTATGACGGAACAGCAGAAGGGTGTGATTGCGGAGCTATGTCAAAAACCATGCTCCACCTCTTATCCTGCCCTCTGTGTCCCAAAACATGCAGTCAAAGTGACCTCTGCGCTGCCACCGACGACGCCGTGGAAGTGGCAAAGTTTTGGGAAAACAAGATTTAAAACATAGTCGTGCCAGCGACACGAAGAAGAAGAAGAATATTATGAGAAGTTACTACTATTGTATGACGTTGGACAATATATTATTATCTTTGAAAAAATATTTGTATAACAAATGTCAACAAATTTAAACTTGTTGGATTATTATGACATGGATACCCTTTGGATGGTCAAATTATCGTCAATTTATTCTACCTTGCAATCTCTAAGTCTAAGAAAACACCCTTTTCTCTAGCCGGAAACCACACAGCATAAAGAAGAATAAAGCGTGTTGTCAAGACATTTATTTAATTCACCACTTTTTCCTTTGCGGAACAACAAGAATTGCTTACCAAGCGGGACCAATGCATGTAATGCCAACTCCACGTAAGCAATAACGTATAAAAGGTCGCCATAAAATAAAGTACAATTGTTTTTATTGTGCAGTTAAATAAAGTTAAGTTATTTATTGAACTCGAGTTGTTGTTCGAGTGCCATTGCATTGATTCTGATAATTGCCTGGGCTTTCGAGTTTTCCACGGTTTTTATTTTATTTTGAAAGAGAAAGAAAGAATTACATTTATTTGTACATAGCTTGTGAAACACAAAATACAAATAAACAAGTGAATATAATGTTCCCACTGCTGGGACACACGCCTCCTCTCGTTGAGAGGGAATGAGCCGTACCTAATCCACCACGTGGGCCCAGTGCGGGTTGGTTGACGTCACATGTCTTCGAATTTTTGGTTCTAGGACATGCCGGTTTCTTCACGATGTTTTCCTTCACCGTTTTGAGAGCAGTTGTGATGAAATAATAAACAAAGTAAAGCGCTTGTCTGGGTTTGGACCTACGATCTACAACGATTAAGTTGCCACTGGGCTACCACTGCTCAAAAAAAGGTTCGTATCGGTATTTCGTATTCTTGTTTTGGTAAAAATTTACCAAACAAAATGATCGTGAAATACCTACGTTTCTTTTACCATAAATAATATCCATTATTAAAATTGGCTGATTGGAAACGTAGCTTGGTTAGATTGTAAACATCACATTGATTAATGACTCTGAGGATCCCGAAAAAACCTGCAACGTACCTATAACTTTATCCTACATTCGTATAAGGGTAGATATTACGTACTTTGTGGGAAGTTCATTCACTCTGTCAATGAAAGGATACCGAGTGAATGGACTTTCAATTGGTTGAAAATACCGGCTGCATGGCTACATTTGCTACATCTTGTAAATTCGTTTACTATAATTGAATATAGGAAACATTTGGAAACCCTTTTCGTTGCTTGATGTAGTTTTGAAGAATACTCGAGCAACTAATTCAGTTATACTGACTTAGTGTTTGCGTGTTTGACCTTTGATGGATTAGGCAGACAGGCAGTGGACAGTGTCAGTTGGGTGCTATCCTTAAATAGTTGGGCGCCATTATTAGCTAGATTGGGCGCCATTATAATTCAGAAGGCCAATTCCTGTAATTAAAAACGTAAAAAATCTAGTCTCAATCCCATCTCAGCGACAGTCAATATAAAAAACTTGTCAAACATTTATAAAATATTTTTGATTGATTGAGACTGAGATAAGACTGTGAACGTTCTTAAAATTACGAGAATTTCCCCTCAGGTTGGGCGCCACTATAAACCAAAAGGCCAATTCTCGTAATTTAAAACGTTCAAAATCTAAACAAATGTCAAAAACTTGTCAAAGTGTAGGGAAATTAGAGGTATTTTTGACAGATTGAGACTGAGACCAGACTGAACGTTCTTAAAATTACGAGAATTGTCCCTCAGGTTGTTCGCCATTCGGTCTCATTTGGGCGCCATTACAAAATATGATAGAAAATATCATATTTTATTTGGAAAATGCACGAAATATGGGCTCTATATTCAAATTAAAGTCATTCGATACCTACAGAATAGGAAACTTATATAAAGCTGAAGAATATAAAAATGTTCCGCTACACAGCCACTTACTCACGCCACTCTCATTACACTTACACTACGCATTATACTTAACATAAACACCCCTTTCATTTTATTTTTCCATAACATGCACTCAACTATTTCTGTCAGTTAAATTTACCGTTACCTGTTAATTTGAATAAACTACAGTTAATACAAACCTTGTGATGAAAGAGACTGGACCTCACGACACAGGGTATCCTAGTGTGGGGTCCAGTGTTACTCGAAACCAGCATGTAAAGTTTTTTGAGATTAAATAAATATAAACAGCGATATAAAAAAAAAAATAAAAACAGCGATATTTTAGCACAATAGCAAAGGTTCTCAATGATTTTTTTTTTAAAATAGACCTTATTTACAAAGTACAACCAAGATAACCTTGTCATTAATCCTTAAATCTTCATATCTCTACATCTCTGCCTGCCCTGATAACATGCGCCTTTGACTGCACGGTACGGAACCCAATTTGTCGCCGGAGTTCAACCCGGCTGCGCAGTGATTGGGTTGAAATTGAAAATCGAATGAACCACTCCAACTGGCTATACCTTAAAAGGGACGGGGATGTCTCTTACATTTATTTTGTTTATAAAAAAGGTTTATTTTATTTTTTCGTTGGTAAGCCGGTTGTGGCTCGTTTTAGTTTGTTCGGTATTGATTTTTAAAATTGCAAGAGTGGGACCACCCACGTAATATTAATATTCATTTATTTGATATACTGACACGGTCGATAGTCGATATAGAATTATACTCAGAACTTATAGATAAATATTAAATAGGTACATGTCACATTAAAGCTAAGACTTAAAAATTAAACAAATTGTTAAAAACACAGTTGCTGCGCACGCTATCATAATAGCTGCAACATTTCACAAATTTAACTATAGAAACATAAACTTATAAAAATAGATGGGACGCATATCGAAAGTGAAGCACAGTAAGTATGCCGATGACCGTTTGTACAAACACGCCTCACGCTCACATTTACATCATAGTATGCCGACCGGCCGCCATTACGTGACACAACAGCGTCAATCGTCAATCAGGCACACATAGATCGGTACGGTGCTTCACTTTCGATATGCGTGGCGCGGAGTCCATCTTTTTTATAGGTAAGTATATGTTTAGAAAGTAGCATCACATTTAACTAAACCCACAGAGGTAATAGAACATACACTTTAACGTGCGCCCACGATCCAAAATTAAATAAACTCAATCCATTTTCCAACGTCGAATATAACACGCAGACGGATCAATAAAAGTGTAATATTAACATAAAGTCGAAGCCAAGCCGCAGGCAAGCGCCTGTCTGCAGGTAAATTGAATTCTGTAAACATACGTACATACATACCTACACCACAACGTATTTATGAGTTGGAAAAAAACAAATTCAGAAGGATCACATCTAAAAGGATGGATGGAATCAATGGATCGCTGTTATCTGAATAAATAGTAATAATAAAATAAAAGGCAACTTTTTCTCTTCCAGGATGCTCTTTTGAAGACACGCCATTTTTTTATGTAAGTATTGCGGGGTAATTGCGTATCACACTTACAGTAGGAATGGCTATCATTTTGACAGTTCAATAACATTCATTGCAAAAAAAAATGTATATAAGTAGTTTATCAGCCATCTCGTTACCATAACACAAGCATTAGGTTGCTTAGCTTGGAACTAAAATGGCGTTGTGTGAAATGTCCAAGGATATTATTATTATTATTTACGTTGTTGAACAGCCAAATTTTTCGAAAATATTAAGCAATGGATTAGCAATATTCTTCATAATGATTCAGATTGTGATTGATAATGTGTTTACCCCGCTGCTGGTTCTATAAAAAGAGCAGCGGGATAGAGGAAATTCACTTACATAAATATTGATGATCATGACGCATACTAGTGAAATATAATACTCGTATAGACTCACGAATTAGACCAACCCAAATTCCAATTTGGCTAAAGTCTTCATCACTATGTTCTACGGAGTAAGACTTCTACATTTCTTCATCTCATGGCACAAGTTACGCGGCAAACGACGCATCCCACTTGGAAATGAGACGAACTGATTGCATTCAGTTGATGGGGCTGGAGTGTTTAATTCCTGATCAGGTAGAACCCTGATTGATTTTTGGTACGTTTATTTGGTTAGACGTTATTTTATTTAGATTACGTAAATATTTGAGCAGAAAAACCAGAAAACACACGTTTAGATTTGTTATTGATTAATCACAATATTATAAAGGCGAAAGTTCGTGAGTGTGTGTATGTTTGTTACTTCTTCACGCACAAACGGCTGAACCAATTTTGATAAAATTTGGTACGGAGGTAGCATACACCTTGGATTAACATATAGGCTACTTTTTATCCCGATATTTCCACGGGATCGACACGTATGGGGCACGGCTAGTATAACTGACCGGATGTATGAGCGTAAGCGAGACAAAAGTATTATTTAAGGATCGGAGCAGGTGGCAGTCTGTAGTTTCTGCCTACCCTAATGAGAGGAAGGCGTGAGTTCATGTATGTGTATATTTTTATTATTTGCTCACCTATTAGGATATGAATGATATGATTTAAAGGAGTTTTGTTGTAATTATTTATCACCTCATGTACCTACAGACGCCAGCACATCAAGCTACCCGAAACTGTCAAATTTTCCCAATCAACCTTGAACCTTATACTTTAGTGATAAAGTTGAAAATGTATTAAATAAATTCGACAGATTGTAATAGATTGTTGTGCTGGCGTCTGTACCTACCCATATTCAAGCAAATAAATGAGTTCATTTGATTTATTTTGTGTTTTAAAGAATTGTATCGGACTAAAAACTACGTTTGGCAGTCCCGCTTTTGATCATGAAGACGAACAGACTCGATTTGATGCTATTTCGTGACATTGCTGTGGAATGCAGTAAAGAACATAAGGCTATACCTTCCGCAGCTATGAATTGAATAGTGTCAAGATGAATGTCAGCCGTATTTGGTCTGTCATCGTATTCGTCTGTCAGCAAAGCGAAGATCATTGGAGAGGCTTACACGCAGCTTGCAGTGGACATTTATTGCTGTTTTAATGGCCATAGTATAAGGTCATGCTTTGTTGGTCTTTCATTCACAAGGACACTGAACGAGACAGAATAAAGTTGTATTGTTATTATTACGTCGAGTGGCGTTTAGTATCCCGCAAAGTGTTAAGAACCTCACGGAGTCACGGGGAACTTAGAGTAGTGCATTTTATCCTCCGTATTTGAATGAGGGTTTTTGAAAAATGACGTTTACTAGATGGCAGCACTGAGACGTCAGGTCCGGCCACCTGTCACAAGTGTCAAAGCGCCTATAATTTCTTTAGACGTGACTGAATGATGAACGAACGAATGAAATGAATGGTGATTGACATCATATATTTTATATTGGAAGACCTCTTGTCAAAGTGGCGCCAACTGGTGTCGTGAATTTTCATGAAAACCCTCATTGAGAACCTCCATTTTAATGTTGGTTAAAAATATTCTCACTTTTGAGATCCTTGACATGTAAGTTCCACGAGTAACTCATCTAAAGTCGTGTGAGAGCTTTGAGGATAAACCTCCAAGAAAATTACGATGAAGAGAAGCCTTATGTATGTGTACATTGAACACTTCTTGCATAATACATATTATGAGCACAAGGCTAGGTATTTGCTGGCTCTGTTTCTAGGTCAACACGAAATTGTTTGAAACTTTAAGGATTATCATTTCCTTTGTCACATTTCAAATGAAATTTTTGTGATCTGGTACTCAGCTGCATTCGGTTAAACTGGAAGCCGACCTGAAAATATGATTCATTCCAGTCTGATCCCCTGAGCCCCCCCCACCCCCTTTTCGAAAATATTTGGGAAAATGGCAGACGACACACTTTTGTGATCATAATATTGTATCTCTTCAGGGGTAAGTTTTAATAACTACCACTGTGATGTAATAAGAAAAACGCTAATTAACGAAATTTTATAATATGAAAAAAAAAATTATGAAACTTTATGTAGGTACAGTCTTAAACTGTACATGTTTTGCTGACGAGGTGGCTTGCACCAGACGTGCGTCATTTTATTTCTATAAATATAATACCTTACAAATAAAATGAATAAATCAACGAGTGCAATTACTGCTACGCGGTGACTAACATTAGAGAAAGGAATTGTCAACAGTTTTACTTGTAAACACTATTTTATACGTAATAAACTTAACGGGAACTAAGTGATCTTTTCTATACGCGCTCCAACCTCAACAACAACAAATGTGCAAGTGTGCGAACCGCACACTTTATATCATTCAGTCAGTCCGCTAGTTAAACGACGCCGTTCAGTTAAAAGGCTAGGCAGTTAACTGAAAGGCTAATTAAGCTAGATGGTGGCGACATATACATAATGAAAGCACAGTATACATTTTTGTTGAAGTAAATCCGGGTATTCATTAGGCAACATTTGTTAATAAACTGCGTATTACGTGTTTATTAACAAGTTTACCGTAAAAACTGTTTCTGAAACTTGACAGTCCACACTTGTCAGTTGTTGAAGCATCCCAAACTATATTATGCTGTTGATAAAGCTCTGTGTGCATCGAAACCTGGTTGTTGGACCACACTACTTCCATGTTTATAAACTCGCGCAACGCACATCCATACCTGTAGATTTGTGCTTATAAACAGATGTTTCGTCTTTCTCTCCACTCGAAGTGGGGAAGTCTGGGGAACACGGCAACATGTTTAATAAACAATCATCACCTTTGTTTATAAACTGTTTTCAGAAATGATGAAACATTCTGTAACACTGTTTTATAAATTTTTTATTAACAAATGTTGCCTAATGAATACCCAGCTTAAAGTTCATAATTCAGCAGAGCCGTAGGTAAAAATACACCAGCACCAAAAATGCTTTTACGTGACTCGACTGCGAATTTTAGCCTCCACAAATCATGTTAGGAAATTAGATTTTCAATCAAGATCAACCCAACCAAATTCAGATAGATGTTCATATGTGTGTTTCCGTCCTAATTCCCGTTCCCTAAGGAGGGATCATATCTAATTCCCCCTGAGTAAAACCACGGCAATGAGCAGTTTACATAACAAATTTCTCGTACCAATTTGTAAGTGCATAATATCTAGATTCTAGCACAGTGTAGCCACTTATAGTGGTTCAACGGGAGAGTTTTCGCGGTGCAATCGTGAGTGGGGTGAGTGGCGGAGTTTACAGGGTTATTTCAAAATTGGCTAGCTAAACTCCGCAGACGCGATGGTTATCAATATCTGGTTATCTAAACAGGATAAAAATAAAAAAAAAGATTTGATGTTTTTTTTGGGAGGTTAACAACCGCTGTTAGTGTTGTTACTTGAAGTGTGAGTTGAGAAAGACTGTCTTCTCATGTTTTATTGTGTTTAGATACCGATCACACCTGTGAAGATTAGATAAAAAAAACGGATTTTTTAAACTGATATTTCTAGTGACAATAATAACCCCACAAAAAACTCATCAATTTAATTTAATTTTTGTTTCATCATGTTTACATATTATCGATACCCATAGCGTCTGCGGAATTTAGTTAGCTAATTCAATTTAACCCTGTACCCGTGTCCCAAACTGACATATTGCACTTCAGTATATGTACAGGTACACTGTATTAAAGTAAAAAGAAATAAAAAAAAATCAGGTCCTGTCAAATGTATGCGTGATGAACCACTGTTAGTAGATAGATACGCTGTGATCGTAGACTGCGTTCGCATCTGAATATCTAGTGCAAGAAACTTCGTATTGTAGAACTTCGGAGTTAGTATTAAATGAAGATGAGTAGCACTCAAGTCCTTGAGTGCTACTCATCTTCATTTGAAATTGTAGGGGAGTTCCAGAGAGTGAGTAGTTGTTTATTATCGTATGCCGTCAGACGTCGTGAAGTTTTCGGCTTATATCTAACTTTGTAGTGGACTTCAGTCGCAATTGCATGGTTTTAATTTTGTGAATGTTTTGTATAGGACAAGTTTTTGGCAAAAAACTTACATTAAAAGGAATGGAATACGATTTTCCGAAAAACGATATCGGTAGTATGGTAAATCGTTCTGAATGTATCAGTCTGGGGAAGTGCTAGCCTGAATTGTTAAGTTTAGCTTTGGAGAGGATATAGGCATTTCAATTTTGTCCCTTCAGTCTGTAAACCTTTTGGTCTCACTAGTCAATAGATACCGGTAAGCAGTAGTTACTAATATATATTTCTGCACGCATGCGTCACTCAAAAAACACACGCAACATTATCCAGTCGTGTTCCACCGCTGAAAAAGGAGCCCTTTACGTTGTTAAATCTCAAATAAAACAGCCTCGCAACATTACACATCCGCATTCCTCAGATCTCACTACATCCAATAAAGGAATCTGTGACTCATACATCTTAAATGTGTCTCTACAGATTCCTAATACAGCTGGCTTTGTCACGCATGTTGGCTGCAATAAAATAAATTGGGACAACTGACCCGCAAGCAAAGCAGTTGTGTCCTTGAAATCTTTAGCACTGTCTAGGGACCTCCCGGAGTTTTCGGGAGTTAACTTGATATGGAAAAGCATCAGATGGTTTTGGAAAAGTGGGGAAAATTTAGCAAAATGTTGTCTTTAACGGCGTTTTCTTAGCACAAGACGTGTGCCGCATGGGGTTTCCCATAGGCAAATATGACGAATTTCCATACAAACTTTCATGCCCTATTTAACCACTTTATGGGATGAGTTTTCAAAAATATTTACATAATGCTCACCTTGTTTATTTAAGCAACTCTTGTGCATAATTTCTTGCTTCTTGCTTCTAGATCAGCGGCTTAGGCTGTGCGTTGTTTGTCAGTGAATTTAAGGTTTTATTGAGTAGATGTTGAGATGCCGGAAGCTAGGGGACGCCCTTTTATACATTTATACTGACCTTAATAGTGATGTTCTTCAGGAATGTCAGTTGCGTAGTACTCACAACCAGCGTGTGTGTATAATCAGATGTATAAACGTAAACGCAGAAAAAGGACTATGTTAGTATTGTAGAAGATAGCATTCTGTAGATTCTACCTATCCCCATGCGAACAAGGCGTGAATTTATGTAATTACTGCTGTGTATGTTGAGATGAACTTCCAGAATAATAGTTCTTGCTAAATATACATTGCTATTCGATTTATTTTCAATCCATTTATTTGTTAATGACTGACATTCTTAAGACACTCGTAGCTGGATTTCGGGTTTTGCAGCTATTGTATGGCAACTGGAATTAACGAGGAACATCCGATTCCAGCCATGGAATACAACTCGATCGAGTAATTAGTAATCGATTATTGGCAAAACGTCCGAGATAAAGTAGACTTTCGAATAAATAACAAAATTTTCCGCTCTGCGTGCTACGATAGAATCAGAATCAGAATCAGAATCAGAAAAAGATAATCAGATAATTGTTATGAAGCATTAAATTCGAAACTCTTATACAAAATTACTGAAATTAAACATTGAGAGTATTCTGTCTGTCATCATTTTGAGTTTGTGTACATTGATTTTATCTTGATTCGTTGTTTTTTTAGGGCCATATTATTTATTGCAGGGGTGGCAAAAGTACCTATAGTGTCAATTCAATGTTATCTCTATGAACAGCAAGTATATTTTTGTTACATTATTTATTTGCTTTCACTTAATTTACTCTGGCATTAAGCGTGCAGCCACTTCATGAAGTTTTTTTGGAACGAAGTACTTTAACGCGGGTTGCGGTAGGAGTACCTAAACTGTTTATTTTCGTTCACTGGTAAACTGGTAGAAATGGTCACGTAACGAAAAAGCGTTATGTCCCCTCCAACTATCCCTGTCTTATAGCATAGTTTTCATGGTTTTCGAGGGTGCTAACCAATAGCGAGGTCAAAAAGAAAAACCAAGAGGTTGTCAACTTTATGAGAGCTTCTAAAAACTTGTACTTACTTGATGGCTCTTTATTAAAAACGCGTATTAAAAACACACTTGCTCTCTCTCTCTGTGTCTATTTTATACGAGTGGCGCATGCGAGTTTCACGTAAGGAAAAAAAAAAGTGTGCTGACGGGGGTCCCCCGACATCCCCCGACAGGTTTTTTTTTTCTTTTATCTGTCCTGAAATGATTAATGTATTTTCACATGACAGTCGGGATCAGTACAAAAGAGATCACTGCTCCTGATGACTGCCAATCTCCAATATCGATTAAGTATGATAGTCGGAAACGATGGTAATGAATGAGGTACCCGATGTGTACGCTTAGTATGGGAGCCATGCAACCACGAAGCTTTCAATATTATTTATACTTACCCAGCCAGTAAATTGTAGTCGGTAGTACGGTTCGACCAAAAACATTACACAATCATTACTTTACGACCCTTTTTAAAAGATTGCCAGCATGTAATGTTTCTTTAAAAGGCATTCCTTTACGGAACTTGTTCGAAGTAATTACGAAAAGTATGCCAGACCGTTTATGTATTTCCTACTTTTTTTATTTAACTGACGTAGGTTGAAATGAAAATATGAATAGAAAGGAAACCATATTTCTGTGTTAGAAGGAAAATTAAACAACGACATTGTCTAATTTTTTTGGGTTCCGTACGTCCGAATGAAAAACAGACACACGAGTGATCCTATTAGATCACTCGTGTGTCTGTCTGTTGGTCTGTCACAACCAATTTGCTACGAATCTACAGGACCGATTAAGTTGAAATTTGGTACACATGAATTTCTGTGATCCAAGCACGGATTTACATCATAATCAGCCTGTAATATTCCCACTACTGGGAAACAGGCATCCCTCTTAAAGAGGGAGTGGGCTATAATCTACCGCGCGGGCCCAGTGCAAGTTGAATGTCTTAATTTTTTTGGTTCTAGGTCATGTTCCTCAAGATACTTTCCTCGCCGTTTTGAGAGCAGTGGAGATGAAATAATTTACACAAAGTAAAATGCCTGTCTGGGTTCGAATCTACGACCTTCAAACTCGTAAGTTTTTACCACTGGGCCACAACTGCTCTTAATCTAATGTAATTATATTAAGTTAGTATAAGCGCATTTATTGCATTGGGATTATCCTGTAACGGTAGATAGAAGTAGGTAGATAAATAAATAATAATAGCTATCAGGCAATACTTCATACTCGTATCAATATCAAGCCTAATTGATTATATGTTTTCAACCATAAATGTCATTAAAAGCTCGGCTAATCCATCCGTTGAAAGCTTTAGATTACATCCGGAATAGGCTAACTCTTTTTATTCATTCAATTGATATATTGCGGTCATCCATTTGAACGATTTTATTTTATGAATGTAGGCAGCTTTGTTAGTGTAGGTACGTACAATGGGTTATGCTGGCAAAATTTTAGAGTATGTAAGTTACATCATCTGCCTAGCCTTTTCCCAACTATTATATGTTGGGGTCGGCTTCCAGTCTAACTGGGTGCAGCTGAATACCAGTATTTTACATGAGCGACTGCCTATCAGAGGGGCAATTGTCGTAATTTTAAGAACGTTCACAGTCTGATCTCAGTCTTAATCTGTTAAAATACCTCTAATTTCCCTACATTTTGACAAGTTTTTTACATTTGTTTGTCGCCGAGATGAGACTGCAACTAGATTTTGAACGTTTTAAATTACGAGAATTGGCCAAACAAACAAAAAAAAAGGTCAAAAACTTGGTCAAAATGTAGAGAAATTAGAAAAGAAAAGAAAGAAAAATGTTTATAAAAAAATTGAATAACAAATATAAAATAAAATAGAAAAAAATAATAAAATAGAATGAAATAAATAGTTAATTAGAGGTATTTTTGACAGACTGAGACTGAGATCAGACTGTGAACGGTCTTAAAATTACGAGAATTGCCCTCCAGGTAATTAATAAAATGGAAAATTAACTGTGAAGAATTATGTATTCTTGGATAGTGCCAATGCAGACGAAATAGTCCTTATAAAAATTTGTTATGCCAGTCCACACATACATTCTGATAAGTACTTTATTCAGTAAGAAATTTTTTAGGCTAAGCCGAAAAAAGCCTTCAGTACCTGTCGACATCTGAGCTGATATTTATATGTGAAATCCCTTGACACAGCTGGTCGCTTCGGTATCGACTGCCAAATACTAAACAAAATATTTTTCTTAACCCGAATAAGAGCTTAGGTCTACTATCCGAAAAAGGCTTCTTTCTGACCTAAATCACCTCTTACAAATGGCCGGAAAAAATCTAAAGGAATAAGTATAAAGATATTTCCGATTCCGAAGTGCAAATACTCATATTTGCTCGGTTGGATTGAATACAGTACCGTTTAATAATAATCAAGACCCTTCAGTGAATGCTTTGTCGATTTGTAAAGAAGCCTTCCATTCCAGCTGAATGATAAGATTGATTTGTACATTTTTTGAAAGCATTGATGGTTTCATTCCTTTGGGAACTTGAATTCCTTGTAGAAAGTTCAATCTCATTATGGATATCAGGACTCAGGAGTTTTGTATAAGTGCCTACTTAATTCATGACCTAAAACAGTAAATATACGGTTTCGTAGAAAAACGATGACCGCCTAATAACGGCCAAAGTGAGGGCTGTCATGAAAATTATTACAGCGGCGAAGGTTTAAATCGTTAGATGCGCCCAATTACCGCGCAAAAGATAGTTGCGTTTCTGTTTCGTTTTGACACCTGACACACAATGACGCAGTGACTTGACTTGATTTTCATGGAAACGGCGGCTGTCCCCGTTATAATACGTTTATTAGTCCTTAAAGGGTTATAAATATTATACAGTAATATATAGATAAAAGCTCACACTTGTTAGTTGGAAACTTTTTCGCTTAACTAAGTTCGGTGAGGGCAAATCTAGCGATTTAAATCTCTAGTAAAACACAGCATCTTCTTTTTATAAATAAAGTTTCTGGGACGTCATTCACCGGTAGGTAAATTACGTCACACCGACGCTATGTGGCAGTCACCACTGTTCTAGGAAACCGTAGCTAAAGGCCCATCGTTCACGACGCTACTCAAAAGTAACGTGTTACAAACTCAAATTACTAATGAGTAGCCGATATTTTACAGCACTATAGTACAATCATAATAGCCTAGTTTGTGATTGGTTACCTAGCAACAAAATACATACATTTGACAAGCGTGCTGTTCATGAGTTCATGACATTCTCTCATTTCTCTCTTTGACTGTTCATAGAGAGACCAATGATCAGCATTGATCTCACTGATTTTATAAAAGAGATTTCATTTGATTGAAAGCATTTGATAAAATGTAGTGTAAAAAGAGATAGCATTAGTATCAACCAGTTCAGTTGGATGACTAAATACGATTAATTCGACAAACATTTTGGGTTCTCAACCTAAAGTTTTCGATAGTTTATCAAAACTGTCGAATCGTACTAATAAAAGCAATTATTGATGCGATAGAAATTATATACCTACAAATAACATAAATGGGACGATTGTTAGTTGCAGGTGAAGAGAAGAACCTCTACAGACGATGGTAGCAAAAATATCGTATTAGGCAATTAGAGCACGGTACTGTTTTCCCATTGTTTGTCTGTTTTTAGGGATTCGAACCCAAAGGGTAAAACGGGACCCTATTACTAAGACTCCGCTGTCCGTCCGTCTGTCACCAGGTTGTATCTCATGAACCGTGATGGCTAGACTGTTGAAATTTTCACAGATGATGTATTTCTGTTGCCGCTATAACAATAAATATTAAAAAAAAAACATAATAAAATAAACATTTAAGGGGGCTTCCGTACAACAAACGTGATTTTTTTTGCTCGTTTTTGCTCGATATTGATAACGGCCACAGACGCTTGAAATATTCACAGAATATTTAGTTACATTTATACACTTTAAAAATAAATAATTAAAATAAAAGAAATATTTGAGGGGGGCTCCCATGCAGCAGACATGATTTTTTTGCCGTTATTATAGAAAACGGTACGGAGGCCTTCGTGCGCGAGTCCGACTCGCACTTGGCCGGTATTTTTGTGTTTAAATTTAGTAAGGTACCTACGAGTATATTCAATTTATAATTTGTAATAGGTGTATCTTTATATATTTAATAAATATTTATTCCAAATTTTTTTGTAACTGCAACTATCAAGCATCACTGTTTGTTTTCGCATTAACCAAAGGTAGAAGATGCCTATGGCATAAAGTCCGCCTTTGTACATTTCTGTGCTTGAAGTATTAAATAAATAAATACAAACTTTTCTGGATGGCTAATTCGTTAAGAGATTAGAGAGTAATGAGTTTTAGAGTTCATTTATCCAAAAAGCGTAATTTGAAATAAGGTTTATTTTTATAGACATAGAGAGCACTCAACAAACTAGAATGCTGAGATGCTTTTATCTCAAAAAGTATAGTCCTTATACCTATTTAATGCTCCTTATATTTATTTTAGAGCACCAAGTAAACATCTTTTCAAAACCAATTAAATAATTCACAGCTTTTAGACTCCCTGTCAGACAATGTTAGTCCTCTCAGTCCCTTGTTTTACAAATCGAATTATTCGCCATTCTTCCCTAATATCTGTTTTTGACAAATCCATTAGATACTCCTTATTGTCCTCCAAATTACTCAGCTTTCGAGGTTTATTCTCGTCACGACAACAAAAGACTACTAACGTCTTGCTTACCTACAAACAAATGCTTTCGAACTGTCCCCAGCCAATCGAAATATCCATTATTTTCGGCGGGAACAGAAAAAATGGTGCTAATGCATCTATTGTTCGTATTTATGGCACGGCCGCACCGCAGCTATTTTCTCGGCCAGATGAAACAAAGCCCGAATAGTGTTGTGTGAATATGTGATTGGATAATTTTGGGACATTAAATTTTTGGACGAATTTACACCAATTTTAGGTTGGAAATAGGAGCTCCAGTACAGCTTGAATATATAAGTCAGCTAATCAACGTTGTCCTCTTCCTATCTTGACTTGATTTTGGGTAACAAAACAAAACCAAACATGCAATTGTTAACTAAACTCTGACTTTTAATTTGCTAGATCTAAATGACAGCTAATATAATAAAATAAATAATGTCATGTTGACAAAAAAGGTCGACCGCAGCTGTCATTTAAGTCTAGCAAATTGAACATTAGAGTTTAGTTCGAAGTAGATTGGTCAGTTAGTCACATTTTAGCACGGAAATCTATTTCTGTGCATCTTAGTCATCTCTAAGGCACTTAGGTAGGTACTCGACATAAAGATTGACTATATTTCATGTCCTTTTTTTTCTATTGTACCTTTTGTTTGTGCAAAATAATGAATTTTCCTTTCTTTTATTTTCTTTAGTACTTACCTTCAAAGCAAATCATGCAATAGCCGTGATAAATTGTTCACTTACGACTACTTTAGGAGCACCATTATATGTATTCTGTCAATTCCAGGCAAACGGCAGGCTTCTAATTTAGTGATTGATTGCACGTTTTGAGGTCACTGTTTTTGAGTATTAAACGTCTCTAAATAAATCAATACTTTACACGGTTCTATTTGGGGATTTTTACTATCTACCTAGCCGATATCTGGGACAATTCTGGGACTTTTTGTTGCCATTTTACTTAAAACTTAATTTTTTATGTAGGTAAACCATACCTTAAATTAAAATATTTTAAGAACTGAATTACGCTTACTACCTTTTTTAAAATGTGTCCTCATTCTGTTTTCACCTCTATTGTGTACTAAAACGCACATTCCTAAAACATTTATTTTTGTCTAGCTGTGCCCGCGACTCCGTTCGCGTCCGTACAGGAAAACAAATTGTGAAGTTCTCATCAAGTCAAAATCGATCCAGCTGTTTCGGAGATTAGCCGGAACAAACAGACAGACAAAATATTGTTCCTTTGTTGTAGGTACCTTAGGTGTTATTTGACATTACAAACAGACACTTCAATATTATTTATTTGTATTGTATAGATGTTTAGATATTTTCAGAACTGAAATACGCTTTTTTCTAAAATGTTTCCTGATTCTATGTTTTCACCTGTAGTTTGTACTAAAACGCAAACCTCAAAAAATATTTTCAGGCAATGAAAAAACGTACTTCATTCGGCAATCTACCGTATCATCGAGTTTGAGGCAAGAGTCTCCATTTTTAAGTGACTCAGTGTAGGTGAGCTCTCAAGCCTTCAAAACGCTGTGGTTACATTTTTTTAATACGCATCGTCTGTACTCGACCTACCTCTGTTTGACAACTACGATATAATAATACTCGAAGGCGAAAACGTCGGTCAAGGCCAAGATCTTGGGAGGTCGTCATCAGCGTATACAACCTACTTACTGATAGTATAAGCGTACTCCTAGTCCAAGGCTGGATAAGAAAGATTTCAAAACAAAAGAAGAACTAGCAGGGGATCGAGGACCGAAATGAATCGATGATAATAACATAAGGTAGCAGAAACTTGGGGTGCACGTTGAAGAGCCTCCTCGTGGCGCATCCTGGGCAACGTCGGCCCCAATTGCCCACCAGGTTTGGGTGGACAAGTGGGGCGGGCGGCTAATCTTCAACAGGCGGGGAAAGGTCACGGTTCCAATCATCGATCATCCTTGATGGTCGGTGAAGGGAACCGGGCTACGGACGGACGGTCATGCGTCCACTCCTCCTCTGCTTACAGAGGAAGGTGAGTGGGCGTAGACCGTCACGAGGCGGTTCACGCCGCTAGACCCACTACAGAGTGGGTGGTGGAGGGTGTCCCATGCCCGCGCTGCGTCTGTCCGGCATCCGGCGGCAGCGTGGGGACGCCGGGGCGGCGGTTGGTTTTGCCCAGCCGTCGGCCACCCCGTAATCTTGAATTCAAGACCGGGGGTCCGGGCCACTGAGGCTCGGGCCGCGAGGTAGACAACCTCTATAAAAAATTACCCCAATCCCAAGGTCTAGCGTGCCGAGGGGATGAATGGCCGGAGGGAATCCGGCCGTTAGCGCAACAAAAGGGACCTCACCCTTCAAAAAAGAAACAAAATATGGACAACACAGACGGGAAAAAACTACCCCAGGTCGGTACCAGCTGCTCAGCAGCTGGAGAATCCGGCACGTTCCCTTCGGGAACGTCAAGCCCCCATTCGTATTCTGGGGGGGGCAACGAATGTGTTCCGATTGCCAATGGCAACAAGAGCCGAGGAGGCTCCTGTCCTTTAGAGGACCAAACTATGTCCGACCAGGACTCGCGCGGACGCTCCAAATTCTGGAGAAAACGTCCGCGCGAGGAAGACTCGGACGAAGCGGGGTCGATAGGTCGATCCGCGAGCGAGGAGAAGGAGTCGGCTGCCAAAGTGCCGACGGCGAGGAGGGGCCGAGGTCGTGCGGTGCAGCAGCACGACAGTGGGGCCAGGTTTAAGCGGCCCAGCACTCCGGGTCCCTCTGGTGGGAGCGACACGGAGGGGCATCGCTCGGAAGAGTCAGGTCGCAGGGCGGCCCTCTCGGAGTCGTCGGACGGTGAGTCGGACACCGCTGGTGGCTCCGAGCAGAGGAAGGCGAGGTTTGCGGAGGTTGTGGCTGCCGCAATTAAGAGTGTGGCCTTGAAGAGGCTGCAAACCTCTAAGGACAAGGCCATATCTGCAGCCACGGCCTCCATAATGGCGGCAGCGGAGGCGGCGAGCTACGTCGGTCATCCGGCCGGAGAAGTGGCCGAGGTGAGGGCGGAGGTCGCCCGCCTGACGGCCGCCATGGAGCTTCTCCGGGAGGAGAACGGGAGGCTCCGGGCGGACCTAGCCGGCCTGAAGGGCGCCGGCAGCGCGCAGGCAAGGGAGCCGTGCCGGTCCGCCCCGGTGGAGAACCAGGTCCTGGACCTGGTTCGACAGGAGTTGGCGTCCTTCCAGGCGCGGTTTTCCGTCCTGGAGGGTATCGTCTTGCGCCCTCCCCTTGCGGCCAGGACGGCCCCGGGACCAAAGGCGGCCTCGTATGCGGCCGCTGCGGCAGCAGCCGCCCCTAAACCCGGGCCGTCTGGTCGGGCTCAGGCGCCGGCCAAGGTTGCGTCGGTCGGCGGAGCCCCGGCGGCGACAAAACCGGCGGCGGCGGCGGCTAGCCGAGCCCCGGCGAAGGCGGCAAAACCGGCTCCGGCTGGCGGAGCCCCAGCGGAGCCAAAGCCTGCCGGCAAAAAGGGCCGTACGGCAAGGAAGGTGGAGGGCCCTGATCCTGCGCCCCGCCTCCAAAAACCTCCCACTTCTCCCACGACCGACGCCGAGTGGCAGGTGGTCGGGGAGAAAAGAAAGGCGGCCAAGGCGGCCAGGAAAAAGGCACAAAGGCGGCGCCGCAAGGAGCGAGCCGTCGCAGCTATGCTTCGTGCCCCAAAGACCGCGGCTGTGGTAATTACACTGCAGCCGGACGCGGTCAAGAGGGGTGTGACGTACTGCGACGTGCTCACAAAAGCGAGAGGGACGGTCGACCTCCAAGCGCTGGGGATCACCGGGGGCCTCCGGCATAGGGTGACCGCCACTGGCGCCCGTATGCTGGAGATCCCCGGCTCGACGAGTGGCCCCTCCGCAGACGCTCTAGCTGAAAAGCTAAGGGCGTCCCTTAATGCGGAGGAGGTGCGTGTCTCCAGGCCCATGAAGTGTGCAGATATGCGCATTATGGGCCTGGACGACTCCGTCACGGAAGGGGAGGTGGTAGCCGCCGTCGTCAGGACGGGAGGGTGTCTGGCCGACCAGGTTAAGGCGGGCACCTTACGTCCTGACGTTTCGGGTATGCGAACCGTAACGGTAAGCTGCCCCGTGACGGCGGCCAAAACCATTGTGGAGGGCCGAAGACTTCTGGTGGGCTGGGTGTCAGCGCAGGTAAAACTGCTGGAGCCCAGACCTCTGAGGTGCTTCCGATGCCACGTGGGGCACCACGTTGGCGTCCAGTGCACCTCGGAGGACCGCAGCACCCTGTGTTTTCGCTGCGGACAGCCCGGTCATAAGGCCGGCTCGTGCAGTGCCGCGCTGCACTGTGTTGCATGTGCGGCTGCTGGCAAGCCGGCTGATCACCGGGCTGGGAGCAAGTCCTGCGCTCCACCCGCCGGAACCAGAAAGAAGGGCAGGCCCTCCGCCGCCGCCACCGTCGCCGCCGCCACCGTCGCCGCCGCCACCGTCGCCGCCGCCACCGTCGCCGCTGCCACTGGCGCCGCTGCCTCTCAAGAGGCCCGGGAGGGGATTGTAATGGAGGAGTAACGGCTCCATTACGTCTCCTCCAGGCGAACATCAACCACTGCGCCTGCGCTCAGGACCTGTTGCTCCAGAGCGTGGCGCAGTGGTCGATCAACATCGCCGTGGTCGCTGAGCCGTACTTTGTCCCGCCCAGGGATGACTGGGTGGAGGACCTGAGCGGCTCAGTGGCCATAATTTCGTCGGCCGCCGCCGGTACCCCGTCCCTCGAAGGTGTCACGAAGGGACAGGGGTGCGTAGCAGCACGGTTCGGAGAGATAGTAGTAGTGGGAGTGTACTTCTCTCCGAGCCGAACTCTCGCCGAGTTCCACAACTCTCTAACAGAGTTGACTGTCGTCGTCCGAAACCAGTCCTTCCCCGTGTTAGTGCTCGGGGACTTCAACGCCAAAAATTTGGCCTGGGGTTCCCGTTACACGGACATGCGGGGAAGGATGGTGGAGGACTGGGCTCTGGAAACAGGCCTGGTCGTCCTAAATCGGGGTTCTGTTCCTACTTGTGTGCGGATGCGGGGGGAGTCCGTGGTGGACATTTCGTTCGCCAGCCCCGCTCTGTCACAGCAGGTCATTGACTGGCGCGTCATGGAGGAGGTGGAGACCTATTCCGACCACCGGTATATCCGGTTCGACGTCTCCGCCCAGACCTCCAGCGCGCCGGTCCAACAGGCCCCGAGTGGTCCGCGGTGGGCGCTGAAGCAGCTGGACCGGGAGCTTCTCCTGGAAGCCTCAATCGTGCAGGCCTGGGTGTCATCACCAGACAGGCCTGCCGATATTGACAACGAGGCTGAGTGGTTCCGGGAGGCCATGTCCGAGATCTGTGACGTGGCAATGCCCCGAGTCCGGCCAGGATGCGCCCGACGTCAGGTGTACTGGTGGTCGCAGGAGGTAGAGGCGCTACGCAAGGCGTGCGTTGACACGCGACACCGGTACACCAGGCACCGCAGGCTCCGCATTCGCCCTCCGGATGCGGAAGCCACGGAGGCGGAGCTGTACGAGGGGTACAGAGCGGCGAAGACCGCCCTCCAAGAGGCTGTTCAGCGGGCCAAGAATTTGGCCCGCGAGGAGATGGTGGAGACTCTGAACAGAGATCCGTGGGGGCGCCCTTATAAAATGGTGCGGAATAAACTCCGCACCTGGGCCCCCCCGCTGACGCAGAGTCTCCGCCCCCAGCTGGTGGAGGAGGTGGTGAGCGCTCTGTTCCCTTCACGGGCGGAGCATACTCCCCCGCCCATGGCTCCGCCAATTGCGGTGTCCGAAGCGGACCACGCGGACGACGACGACATCCCTGAAGTGACCGGGGTAGATCTGAGAGTGGCGGTAGGCAGGCTGAAGGCCAAAAATACCGCCCCAGGGCCCGACGGCTTGCCGGGTAAAGCCTGGGCCCTGGCCTCGACGGCTCTCGGACCCCGACTGGAGGCGCTCTTAAGCGCATGTATGGAGAGGGGCCAGTTTCCACTCCGTTGGAAGACGGGGAAGCTGGTCCTCATTCGGAAGCCAGGGCGCCCTGCGGACTCTCCGTCCGCATTCCGGCCCATCGTGCTGCTCGACGAGGTGGGCAAGCTCTTTGAAAGAGTGATTGCGGGCCGCCTCGTCGGGCACCTGGTGAGGACGGGGCCGGATCTTGCGGATAGCCAGTTTGGCTTCCGCAAGGGGCGCTCTACGGTGGACGCCATCATGCGCGTGAGAGCCCTCACGACGGGGGACGCGGTGTCTCGGGGTGGGGTGGTCGTGGCGGTGTCTTTAGACATCGCTAACGCGTTTAACACCCTGCCCTGGAGCTGCATTAGGGAGGCACTCCGGTATCACCGAGTGCCGACCTACCTCCGTCGAGTAGTCGGGGCGTATTTGACGGACAGAGCCGTCATCTACCCCGGTCGCGATGGGGAATGGAACCGGCGAGAGATGTCGTGCGGTGTCCCGCAGGGATCGGTCTTGGGGCCGCTCCTGTGGGACATCGGTTACGACTGGGTGCTGCGGGCAGACCTCCCTGATGGCGTCAGCGTAGTTTGCTACGCTGACGACACGCTGGTCCTGGCGCAGGGGAGGTCGCATCAGGCGGCGGCCGACGTAATGACACGCGGGGTTGCGATAGTCGTGGAGAGGATCCGGCAGTTGGGTCTCGAGGTGGCTCTGCACAAGTCCGAAGCCATGACATTTCATGGGCTTCGGAACGGGCCACCATCGGGATCCCAACTTACGGTAGGAGGGGTTCACATCGGCGTCGAGACGACGATGAAATACCTGGGTCTCGTCCTCGACAGCCGGTGGAACTTCGTGGAGCACTTCCGACGTTTGGCCCCCAAACTGGAACGGGCTGGGGCCGCTTTCAAGCGGCTCCTGCCCAACCTGAGGGGGCCAAACGCCTCCTGCCGGAGGCTTTACGCGGGGGTCGTGCGGTCCATGGCCGTGTATGGCGCCCCGGTGTGGGCGCGTTCACTGCGGCTTCGAGCCGCCCACTACTTGAACGCGCCCCAAAAGGTGGTAGCCATACGGCTGATACGGGGGTACCGCACGATCTCGCGCGAGGCGGCAAGCCTCCTTGCCGGACTGCCGCCATGGGATCTGGAGGCGATAGTCCTCGCGCGCCTCTTTGAGTGGCGCGCGGAGGCACTACGCCGGGGGGAAAACCCGCTTCCGCGGCAAATTGCTGCGGAGCGGACGGACCTCCGGCGCGATCTCATGGCGGCATGGAAAGCGCGACTGTCGCAACCCAGCGCAGGGCACGCCGCGATAGCGGCGGTAAGGCCCCTCTTTGAGGAGTGGCTAGAGAGGCGTCACGGCGCCCTCACCTACCGCCTGACGCAGGTCCTCACCGGACACGGATGTTTCGGGAGGTTCCTGCACATAATCAGGCGGGAGGAAACGCCCGGGTGTCACCACTGCGAGGATCGCCCAGAGGACACGGTGGTGCACACGGTGGAGGTCTGTCCCGCTTGGGCAGAGCACCGCCGTGTCCTCGTAGAGGCGATCGGCAGCGGCGGCGACCTCTCGCGCCCGGCCCTGGTCCAAGCCATGGTCCGGGGCGAGAGGGAGTGGGAGGCAGTCACCTCCTTCTGCGAAGCAGTCATGCTAGCGAAGGAGGTGGCGGGATGGGAGAGGGAGAGAGCCGAGAGGGCCGCCCGTCCCAGCCGCCGCGGTAGACGCTCCGGGCGTCGGGAGCCGCGTGACGACTCCCGGCCACCGTAGGCGCGGGCCTGCGGACGGCGAGTAATGGGTAGCTCGCCGTCCGATCAGGAGCAGGCCCGTGCCGGACGGCGCGTATGTGTTCCACGCGCGCCTCAAAGAGATGTCAGCAGACATGGAGGGGCCCGTTAGGGCCGAAGCCTGCCGGGGCAGCGGGATTGTCCGAAAGGGTTACCGCTGCCCCGGAACATAAAGGGCTAAGGAAGGAACACGGATGGGTTTTAGTCAGTAAGAGTCTGACACTCCCTTCCGCTCCACCCAGAGCGGGAGGGGTCATTGGATGATTTCCCATCCTTAAAAAAAAAAAAAAAAAAAAAAAAAAAAAAAAAAAAAAAAAAAAAAAAAAAAAAAAAAAAAGGTAGCAGAAACTTCAACGCACAACCTGTTATCATGGTCTCAGTACATGAATCAATACCGAAAAATTTATTACCGACGAAAAATTGAGGAGGAGAAATTTTTCGTCAGTAATCCATATTAATATTATAAATGCGAAAGTGTGTCTGTCTGTCTGTTACCTATTCACAATTTGGTATAGAGATAGTTTGAGTCCCGGGAAAGTACATAGGATTGTTGTTATCTCGATACTCCCACGGGATCGAACCTATGCGGGTTAAACCGCGGGGCGCTGCTAGTAAAAAAATAAATAAATACGGTTCGATCGATTAGGTTAAGCTACGCTTGCCACGGTTGGTCCGTGGATGGGTGACCATCTTTACATGTCAAGACCCCATCCGTGCCTCGGAAAGCACGTAAAGCCGTTGCACTTTTCTATGAAACAGGAGATGTCTTTTTGATAACCGACGAAAAATTTCTTCGCTAGGGGATCTAGTATCATTATGCTGAATTCCATTGGTTACCCTGCCACCCTATACAGCGTTATAAACCAGTATGAAAACAAAAGCTGTTAATTTTTAGTCGTAAGTAATAAAGGTTTATAGGCGTAAGGCTTAAACGGACCTTGTCTTAAGCTTGGATTAAAAACAACAGCCAGAAATGAAAAGACTCCTTGCGATATAGTTTATACAGAAACTAAGGTTAAGGTGATGAAAAATAGTGATCGTAGTTTGTTTTTTTCTGCTGCTTTATGATGATTTTTTTGATGATGATTATTTATGATGATGATTATCCCCTTTTACGATGGCTCAGAAAAGCCGATTGCATCATGTAAATTAGCTACATAAACTTAGTTCTATTCGGCAACATTGCGGTTAATATTGCTAGCATCGCATTGCGGTTGTTCAAGTAGTAATTAGTGGTCAAATCATCGTTAATGAGCTTCATTGATGTATTATCTTTGTTAATTTTTAGTGATGTACCTACCGCTATCACTCCTAAAAATGTCTGATTAATCTCTTGTCTAAATCTTAGCAGCGTTATTGAATAGTGTTGCAATGATAATAACGTAGATCTTAAATTAAACCTGATGAAGTATATGTTCTGTTGCACCGCTTTAACCTACAGACGCTGATAAAAACAAACACATGTGATTTAATAACAATGTTAGTTGGGGCTGAAAGACCTGAGTTTTAACGACTATTTAAGTATGGGTAATCGCTTCACAGCAGTTATACACTAGAAAAACATACATAACTGGCGAAATGTGAGTGGTACAATAGGTAAAACTCTGTCTAACCCGTCGGGGGTTACAGGAGTGATATTATGTTATGTAGTTAGACACATAAACCAACGTTGTGACATTCTTTCAAACAAAAAATAAGAAATGCATTGTCCCACAAAAACATCACATTTGGTACAACCCTAGTGCACAAAATTGGGACGATCTATATCCGCGTGTATTTGTCTTTGTCTTTACCTTTCCAATTCACGGGCTATTTTAGTATTTAGTATCGGCCTGTTTTTTACAGTCACACGCTGTTTGATATGCGAGGGAACAGAATTAACATGTTTTATCAATGTTTATTTAATATGAGATCTCTTTAATTTTTTAGAGTTCCGTACCTCAAAAAGAAAAACGGAACCCTTTTAAGATCACTTCGTTGTCCGTATGTCTGTCCGTCAGATAAGGCCTTTTTTCTCAGGAACGAGTGGAGTTATCAAGTTGAAATATTAAAATTTCAAGGAATTTCCTTGAAGTAGTGAAAAATCAAACTTCTAATCAAATCAAAACCTATAGGGTAGACCTACCGTTGACTTAGAATCATGAAATTTGGCAAGAAGTAATGTCATGTAGCACAAGTAAAGGAAAAAACCCGAAAACCGTAATTTTGTACATAAATTACAAAAACAAAAAAATATTAAAACTTTACATACCTACTACAAATTTGTACGGAGCCCTCGGTGCACGAGTCCGTCTCGTTTTAAACACGTTCACAGTCTGATCTCAATCTATCAAAAATACCTCTTTACTTACATTTTTTAATGTTTTTTTGACATTTGTTTGTCGGGGGACGAAATGGTACATTTGTTTGTCGAGGGACGAAAATTTGGGACGAAATGGGGATATTTGTAACGTTTTAAATGACGAGAATTAGCCTTAAAGAAAGGATTTTTAAAGATTTGTCCCCTAAAGATGGTGGGGATGAAAGTTTTTATGGAAGTTGGTAATTTTTCCGATGGAAAATCCCATCGGGCATACAGCTAATTTTCCAGTCACGCCTTTCGTTTAAAAACACAAAGGTGACTCAGGACGAGTTTTATGAGTCTTCATTCTCCTGTCCATAAACCAATTTATTCGTGGTCGGCGCAATATGGTTTTTTCATCCATACTTCTCTATTAGTCGTCATCTCGGTAGTCACCCCCGTTCTAACCAAGTTATTCCGGTCGGATGCCCTGAACTGATCAGCTGCTGTTTATTATTATGTTTTAATTTCTGTCTTATCCACTATAAACTTTGTCATTCCGGTCTGATCCCCTTCATAATTCACACAGCCCATCCATTGTTTCTTTGGCCTTCCTCTACTGAAGCCATTGACATTCATACTCGTTATTTGACTATGGAAACTAAAATAAACCATCAAAATCAATGCAATAATATATCTGTTTGTAAAAAGCAATGGTGAAGAAAAATCACTTTTATTTGCCTACCCAAAAGCTTGGAAAACACTTTCGAATAAATCACGTGAGAAGCATGTTGTAGTAAAGAGTTTGGAACTTTGGACTGACGTGTTAAGTTAGAGTTAAAATACTGATTCATGTTTTATTACTGAATTAACAAATGGCATATGTCATTTGATATACATTATTTAATTATGAAATATTCTTTATTTTGTTTTGCTTTGACAGGGGATACAAAAATTAATTAACGGTTGGAATTAGAACTCGAGTGCCTCTTTCCTTATCTCGGCAGCAACTGATGGGGGGAGAACTCCATAGTAAAATAAACTCTATCTTTTAGAATTAAGGTTCTGTTTTCTTTGGCGTTTTATAAGTTACAGCGCCAACATCGCCTTATTTAATTTAATTGAATGTTCATTTTCTTTATTTGATAGCTAATATTTCACACTTATAATGAAGACAATAAAGCTCTTGGATAGTTATGACACTTTTGTAATAAGGCCCATCTGGTACTTTGTTCTTTAATAAATAAAGTTTTTAATAGTTTTTCTTGAACAGAATGATGTAAATAGCCATGGGAGAATTCAATTTGGAAGGTAGATAGTGGCGTATTGGCAGATAGTGGCTTAAAGGTATGTAATGTCTGTGCATATGTGATTACCCACCTATGCTCCTAATATACCGAAAGAAACGGTTTTGTAAAAACAAAAAAGAACTGTCTTTGGCTATAGTCGATTGCATTATAAAAGTGTGTGTGACAAGAAACAATTGCAATGGTGACAAAATTGTTTGAGTACTTGTGTGCAGAGAGATATAATAATACACGGGCGAATAGGAAACGAAAGGTTTTGAGAACTTAAAAGTAAATACAGGTCCTGTTTATAATTATTACACATACAACTAACTAACGATACAAATGAAAAAAAAAGGTAGTAACAAAATGACACATACTTGGGCGCCAAAGTACTCACTCGTCCACATTTCTGCCATCCGGAAACGAACCCAAAAGACTGGCAAAATTGCAACTTTAAACGGCAGGAAACAGGACCATGCCATCATGGTCCTGTTTTAGGGCATTAAAAATTAACTGTTTCTAGAATATTTTCGTAGAACTTTTTAGATATTTCAAAAAGTATCTCAAACTCAAACTCAAAGCATTTATTTCAATTAAACCATTTACAGGCACTTTTGAATTGTCAATAGGTCAGTCAGAAAATATGAAGCTAGTTGCCCATTCCAAAGCGTAGGTACCTATGGAGAAGAACGGGCAAGAAACTCCATGGACACTCTTTTAAATTATATTTTACAAAAATATTAGTTACATCATTAATGTTGAATTTATAATTATATGTGCGAACGATGTAAAAAAAAAATATACGTACGCGTTAAAGTGTCCAGAGTACAGCAAATAGTACTTAACAAAACAATAATCCAAAAGTAAAATAATTAAAAATAAGCCAAGGCAGCCAAGTGATGACCAGTCCCAACTGACGGCGCCCGTTCACGAACATGACGCATAGATCAGCACCATTCAGCTCAACCATTTTGAAGGGAGCTAAATGATCCAACACACACGCCACCGTTAGCGAGACATATCGAAGCAAAACGACCAGTTACGGATGATGAAATGGGATATTCTCATCCTCCGAGAAAATCACAAAATTAAAGTAGTTAGTAATCTATGTAACGTTTTAAACTTTAAATAATTAAGCTTGAAGTGGGTTCGTAGAAAAAAAAAAAAAAAAACTGCTACGCAATTTTAACCTTTGGATGTCTTTAATTAAATTACGTAAAAAAAAAAATCTTCCTGGTAGCCTATGATTTCACCGTTCAAGAAAAGCCACTTGAATTCAAGATAATTTTATTAATTTCGTCGATATGTTACGTTTTAGCTTTCTTTGCATTTTTGGGAAAGTAAATACGTAAAATGCCCGTGTAATTTAACTTACAGTATACTCTTGAAACTCGAAGGAAACACTGTTTATTGGCGGCAAAATAGACGAAGCATAATCAGCCTATAATGTCCACACTGTTGGGACACCGGCCTCCTCTCTTCGAGAGGAAGTGGGCTGTTATCCACCACGCGGACCAAGTGTGGGTTGGTAGAAGTCACGTCTTCGATTTTTTTGGTTCGAGGACATGCCGGTTTCCTCACGATGTTTTCCTTCACCGTGATGAAATTATTTACCCAATGTAAATCGCCTGGCTGGGTTCGAACCCACGACTTACCGATACAACTGGGCCACCACTGCTCTCAAATTCAGCCGAACGTAGAATTTACAACCCCTTTCACAATTCGCGGGCTACAACTAAACTTTTGAAACTTATGTCACATCAAAAACAGCAGCCACACACAAGTTTCACATATTAGCCACACCATCAAACAATCATAAGTAAAAACAGTTCAAACACTCAAAATTCTCGCATAACATTGAGTCGGGTCCAGAAGTTCCTCAGATAAATTAGCAACTCGGAAGTTTCCAGCAAGTTACAAACCCTCATCAAAAAGTATGGAACCACTTAATTCCGACGTCAGTTTTATGAAAAATTTATACTCCACCCATAGTTCCGTGAAATGAACTTGGCTAATACAAGTTTGGACCGGCTCGGGTAAGTTTGGACCGGTCTAAGGCGAATTGAACCGGTTATCGCGGATATTGTAAGTTTTTAGTTCGAGCGCGGACGGAGTTTGCAAGAATATTTATTGTATTGGATTTCCTTTCCGAAATTAAATTAATTTATAAGTATTTATATAGAAATAATAACCTACTTAACTTTCCTCAAAGCTAATTGACTCTTTATTGCTGTTTAAACATGTTTATATAGGTTCTTAATGGAGTGGTTTGTTTGGAATTCAGAGGGTAGCGAAATTAAAATTTTCTTCTAGGTTTTCCTATGGGTTGTGTTGTAAATAATTTTTGTTATTAATATAAAATAATATAAAATAAACAATTATTATTTTATATAAAATATAAAATAATAATTGTTTACTTTCCTATAAGTGATGTCTTAAATTTTCCACGAATAATATTGAAAAGTTTACATCGTTGCCATATAAATGCCATAAATGTAATTACGTTTTGAATCCACAGTCTGAATGATTGAAACATCTACAACATCACTTTTACCGAGTATTTCATTCGTTCAAATGAGGCTGTGGTAATTTCTGACAAAAAGGCAAGACTCAAACACGAAAGCGACAAGATTTGAAAGATTAATCTCTCGTTTACCTGAAATTCTTCCTGAAACACTCAGGCGCGCTTTGTTTCGGAAGGATTACATTTATACCTCTTAACTGTGTTATCAGTTTTCATCTTTTGGTGTGAATATTCGTGATTTACATTCAAAGCAATTTTTTTTCGGGGTTTATTATTTAATATCTAGTTTAAGCGGATAATAATAATAATAATAATAATTTATTTATTTCAGACCATTGATCCATAAAGTGTTAGTAAAATCTTAACCTATTGTTAGTACATAAAAAGCTTAAAATAATTAATTGGCGACATGTACGCCAGTACGCACATGCCTCGCTGCCCAATGCCTAATGAAAGGCCCATCAATTTTGTCCGCCAGTGTAGCCAGTATGTTGTTGGGGCTACCCCTGAATCGCTTCAGCATACTCGCACATCGCTTGCGCATAACAGCATAAAAATCATCTAACCTCGCTTCAGCGAACATGCCAGACGCGCTACAAAACCGAGGTAGCCCCAACAATATCCTCAACGCATTGTTATACTGAACGCGCAGAGCGTTGTAAGCCTTCTGAGTATACCTTACCCACAGGCTGCACGTGTAAAACGATTGACAAAACGCTCGAAAAAGAGTCAGTTTCACCTCCTTAGTACACCGTGCAAACCTGCGAGCCAGCATATTGCATCTGGCTGCCAACGCTCTGCGCTCCCTATCTAAATCTTGGTCATCCATGAGAAAGTCCGTGACAACATGACCTAGGTATTTAAACTGCGTAACGAACTCCAACGGAGTTCCTCGTAAGTTAATAGATGGAATATTAACAGGTGTATTGTTGCGCACTCTAAAAACAATTACCTTGCTCTTGGTGGCATTATACCTCAAGCCATGATCCCCCGCGTACCTCTCACAGATGGCCAACAATTTCCTCAGACCACAGATTGATGGACTGAGCAGCACCATATCATCAGCGTAACTTATGTTGTTGATCATAGTTCCATCAACAGAGCATCATCAGAGGATAGACTGAACTGTCTGAACTACGGGGACAGTCCGGCTTTTTACCGGGATACTCTGTTTTAATTTGTAGTCTAGTCAAACTAAGTTCTACATTATCATCAGCCTAGCCTTTTCCCAACTACGTTGGGGTCGGCTTCCAGTCTAACTGGATGCAGCTAAATACTAGTATTTTACATGGAGCGACTGCTTATCTGATATCCGCAACCCAGTTTCTGTGTAATACGATACTCCTTGGTAAGACTGACGACCCATAACAATTGTCAAAGAGCCACGAATGACAGCCGAGATAAACTGCTTAACGTGCTTTTCACGGATAAACCGCGGCAAGAGTAGCTTAACCTGATCGATCGACCCGTGCAGCTGTTATTAATTAGTCACAAGCCCTCAACTCAGACCGGAATGATAAAGTTTATAGTGGATAAGACAGAGATTAAAACAGAAGAATAACTAGATCAGTTCAGGGGATCCGCCCGGAATAACTCCAACTAAGTACTAAATATTTGATCAAATACGGTTGATTTATTAGATAAGGTACAAACAAAAGCAGCACAATAATTTCGCAACACACTATCAATTACAATCTGAACCATTATGAAGGATTGCTAATACATTGCTTCATATGTTTGAAAAATTTGTCTGCGTGGCTAACGCATTGAAAACATTAATTGCGTTATTTACGTTGAACTTTCAAAATGAAAGCCATTGTTTTAACGTGTTGCGCAAGAAACACATGTAATAAAACATCTGATGTATGAAATATATCGAGCGGTTTGTTAAACTAAACAATATATAAGGTAGAATCACGAAAACCCTTTCAGTCCTCTAAACCCTGCTAAATTGCGACATGACCTAACGCGGTGAAGTGAGGGACACTTTACAAATGCTTAGGTTTGACACTAGATTTCTTTGACGTCCAGGAAGGCGGGTGGCTAATGAGGATGGATGCCGAGATACGAGCGTGGTGGGTAAAAACTAATTAAATAATGATTCGGTGACGAAAACGTGAATTAAGGAATTTTTGGACGTGTTTTTATTGTAATCGCTGTTTTTAGCTTTTATTTTTGACAGAGGAACTCAGGAACAATTTAAAGAACGTCTTCATTAATTAACAATGTTAGAAACATTTGGTCTGTTAAATATGAATTACCCACAGAAGATGCTAAAACAGAAAAGTATAAATATTGAATTCCCTCAATTTTATAACTACACACATAATCGGCTTATAATATTCCCACTGCTGGGACACAGACGTCCTCTCGATGAGAGGGTGTGGGCCGTAATTAACCACGCGGGCCCAGTGTAGATTACACGTCTTCGAATTTTTGGTTGTAGGACATGCTGGTTTCTTTCACCGTTTTGAGAGCAGTGGTGATGAAATTATTTACCCATTTATAGCGCCTGCCTGGGTTCGAACCCATGACCAATCGTTAGTCGGGACCGTTACCACTGTTGTAACTATACATATCATAACCTATGACCGCGTTGTTCTTCTAAACTACTGAACGGAGTTAGTTGCAGTTTTCGGAAGATTAACGTGTTTAATACGTTTACATTCAATTTAGTTACTTATAATAATAAAGAAACGCAGATATTCTGTCAAGACGTAAATATCGTGCGAAGCAGGGGCGGGTCGCTAGTATCAATTTAAAGTCGGTCTATGAAGGGCTCCCAAACTATATTCAAGCAACAAATCCCACCTGTCGATAGAATATAAAAAAATTTAACCCAGTGTTTTTAACACGCTTTTATTAGCTTCAAAAAGCAAAAGTAAATGTCATAATGTGAATTTGCCATAATTTTTGCTAATGGCGTTATTATGTCACTGTGATTTGATATATTATGTTTTAAACAGCATGCATCGATGGCGATTTTGAAACACCAATTATGGGGCCGTGTGATCTATCGTTTTAGCGATTTGAACTGGTCGGCCGGATTGCCAGATCTGATCTGTTTAACGCAACAAACCACAAACCTTGCAAATGTTGAAAGCCAACATTGAAGAAGAAATCACCAATTTGGAGGATATTTTGCGAGCAACAATTCCAAATGCCGTAAGACGAGCACAAATTTGCATAAACTCAGAAGGTGGTCGTTTGACCGAGATCATTTTTTCAACTTAATGTTAAAATTTTTACACCTATAAATATAATTTTCCGTGAAAACCCATTTTTTTCATTTCCAACCAATTCACATTACTTTTGCCTCACCTTGTATTACACTATTCTTTCTTTAACATGCCGTTTTAAATTAAAAATCCTTGCAGGGCACAACGAGAATGAGTCAGGGTACAAGTATACCCACGGGCCATGTAGGGTACGTTTTTCTTTTAACTAAGTTTGTGAACAGGTTGTATACATGAGGGGACTTGATAAGAAAAACTCTTGTGTTAAGAAGGGTAGGTTGTAAAGAGGCTGTGTTTTCCTGATGTTTGGTTACAGAACTCTATTAATTAATCTAAAGTTCATTTTTTTATCCCAGAGACTAATCTGACATTTAAGTTTTTTATGTTTGCGTTTTTTAGTACAGAAGTTTGACGTTACACCCGTCAGCACATTAGTATGTACATTTTAATGCAAGTGTGAAGTTTCTAATTTCTATTGCAATTACAAATGCTCACGGTTAACAAACAACATAAATAAAATGTCATAAATATAATATTTGGCTAACTAACTAATTATACTATCCTACTTCCTACTATCCTAATAAAATATTATAAACGAGAAAGATGCATGGCATGGATGGATGGATGTTTGTTACTTTTTCAGGCAAAAACTAATGATCAGATTTGAATGAAATTCACACCGATAGTATATAACTAGGATTAACACATAAGATATTTTTTGTCCAGATATTCTCACGGTATCGAAACTTTATGCTTATATAATTTTTATTTTATTTTATTTTATTAATTTTAAGAAAACTTACAGCTAGTACATTCGAGTAGACAGTAGTAATATGTGGAAGAAAGCCAATTACAAGTTTCCACTTATATAAACATTATGTATAAGATAGACACGACGGTACAAAAAGTGAGAGAGTTAAACAAAGAGACAACTGAAGAGAATAAACAAAAATAATATACAATTTATAACAAAGTTACATTTCAAAGAAAAAGTTACTTAACATTTTTTTTAACTTATGGACACTATTAGTGAATAGATCAAGCTCAACATCCCGGCACACAATATTAAACGTTCGACATGCTCTTAAAATATATGAATTTTGCCTATAGGTAGTTCTCACAATAGGTACATGAAGGAGATGAGGTCTCCGAAGAAACACAGATGGTACACGCAGTCCAATCTTGGCCACCAGTTCAGGGACGTCAGTAGACCCGTTCATTATGTTAAATAGGAAAGCAAGATCTGCAATTTTTCTTCGCTCGTATAAGGGAAGGATATGAAATTTCTTACACCGACTAGTATAGTCAGGAAGATAAGTATTAGAACGATATTGAGTGTACCTTAAAAATCGTCTTTGTATACCTTCAAGACGATTAATATAAACATCGTAATTTGGATTCCAAATTTGAGATGCATATTCAAGATGGCTACGGACGAAAGCACAGTATAGAATTTTCATGGTTTTGACATTCTTAAACTCAGAGGAGACCCTAAAAATAAAACCCAAAGCTTTAGATGCTTTGTTGACTATATTGTCAATGTGCGCATCAAACAAAAGCTTTGAGTCAAAAATTACCCCAAGATCCTTGATGACGTTGACTCTGGCAATTGAGGTATTCGATAATTTATAATCAAACATAATAGGGTTTGGCTTTCGAGTAAATGTACACACATAGCATTTTGAAATATTCAAGTCCAACCTATTTCGATCGCAGTAATCATGGAACCGGTCCAAATCCTCCTGTAATAGTTGTGCATCCTCAATAGTTGACACTTGACTCAGAATTTTCATGTCATCTGCGTATAATAAAATTTTAGAATGAAGGAAACAAGAGGCGATGTCATTTACAAAAATATTGAACAATAGAGGTCCTAATAAGGATCCTTGGGGAACCCCAGATGGAATGTACATCACTCTCGAGGTATAACCGTTGAGTACTACAGTCTGGCATCTATTTTCTACATATGATACAAACCATCTGTACAAGCTACCCCTCACACCCATCTCCAGCAATTTGCGCATAAGAAGCGCATGATCTATTCGATCAAAACATTTGCTGTAGTCAGTGTATATAACGTCGACTTGCGACCTTCTGGACATATGCTCCGAAAGATAGTCACTACAAACCACGAGATTGGATGTGGTGGAGCGAAATATATAATAAAGAGAATAGATTAGATTTTTTGTATGTTTGGTTGTTACACTTTCACGCTTAAGGCGCAGATATACGACTTCTAATGATTTTAAATTCAACATCACGTCTAATCGACCGGACTGATTTCTTTGAAAAAAATAAATGTTATACTAGACCATTTGCTTCGTAATTTGATATGTGAATATTTGCAATTATATTTTTTTAACATAGTGTAATTAATTTGTAAAGTAATGTCTACTGCGGAAATAAAAATGATAATCACGCAAACACTATCGGGTGTATTTTCATAAAACTTTCACCATATAAAAGATAATTGAATTCCCCGAATTTTAGTATACGGTTTTTATTTGTTTGGTGTTTGATAAATCAACAATAGATGATTGTTTCATATTTTGCAATAAATTACCAGCGTTGTGTCATCGCGCATCTCTTTCTTTTCTATGCAGTCCGATAGTGACCGCGCTTTAGGTCATGTAGTCGCCTTAAATGGTTAAATGGATTTGGATAAAATTTTACACATGGGTAAACCATGACCTGGATTAGGACATATAACATCCCAGTATTCTAACGGGATTGAGAAATGACGGGGCGCAGCTAGCAAAAAATATTTGTGAAAAATTGCCAGTGGATTTTATTTTTGGGAACCTAACAGTGGTGCAATAAGAGCCAATTTTCGAGCAACTTTAGTGTGTTGGAAATATTTATTTTTCTCTTTTATAGTATTACTCGTATTGAACATAAATCATAATTTTTACCCGTTGCTCAAAAAGGTTATTTGAATTTGGAAACGCAACTAAAATTTCGTATGATAACTTTTACAAAAATAAACCCGAAAATCGAATTATATTTTATATTCTCGCAGAAGGTGTGAAAAGTATACTCCTCGGGGATAAAAATGTGTTTTCCTCTTGGGTGAGCTTGAATCCCTCGCTGTACTCAGAATACTAGTCTCCCGAGACTTAAGATGCTGCTTTGTCCCCCAGTGAATAATTTACTAATTCGCAGATGGCGATAAAGCAGTACCATAACAATTTGAAGTATTAATTAAAAATCAAAATCATCGAAGCACCTTCAGCAAAATATTTCACATAAAATAACTAATTAAAATCAGTAGCTACCCTCTAATCCTTCATAATCAACTTGGCTCATTCTTGCATCCTTGTCGCGATCCATCCATTCATTATTTATAATTAGCGACTCGGCCGCACGCATCCGAGAGGGACATTAATCATTTCAATTACCAAGTCGCCACCAGGCGGAAGGGCGACAGGAACCTTCCTTGTTTTTCAGCTGGAGGATCGCTTTTTGGATTAAAGTTTTAAGCTGATGGTGGTAAATCGTACAAAGGCTTTTTATTTTCTGTCAGCGTTTCCATTTGTAGATGTTCAACTGTTTCGATTAATATACATGTCGCAGCCAACTGGTTAAATTAGCCGTTTAGTTAACTGCCTGGCCTTTAAAAGTAGTGCTCGCCTCGCTTCGCTTTCTCGATTCGTACGCGGTTGATCACAGTTCTAACCTAACCTAACCCATTTGGTCGGGGTGCCCTGGCTTAGTTACTGCGACCAATTCGGCTCGTGCGTGATTGGTTACAGACTTCCAACCTAAACTGTAATTGAATATCATTCAGGCCGTTAGTTGAACGGCCGCCATTTAGTTAAAAGGCTAGGCTAATTTAACCAGTTGGCTGCGACATACATATGAAATTAGCGTCTTGTCGAACTGGCCACTTTTAATCAGTATTTTAGTTTTTGCCACCGACTTCCGAAATCAAAGTGTAAAAACTTTATAGTGGGTCCGTTTGTAATTTATCTAAGTTACAATAGCCTAATGTCCAACTGCTCATCACCTTTTACAAAATATTCCTTTTCCCGATACGCATTGTGACGAGCATAAATTGCTTAGCAACCTTTTAAGGGCATTTTTTTTTAAACTGCTACTATCTTTGAAAATAGCTTACTGATATTGTTTTGGATATTTTAGCTAATTCTTGGTTTAGTCGAATGGTAAATTTTACAAACTTTGCTAGGTATGTATTTTTTTTATTATATGGCGCTTATTTAAAATAATATTTGTAAATAAATAGTAACTTAGATACGTTTTGGTCATGACCGTTACCATCTAAAAGAGGACAGTACGGCAAGACGTAAGATGCCGCATTTCTGGATTTAATTTTGTTACTTTGTTTTAAATTTCTGTTAACAATTTAATTAAAAAAAGAAAACTTTAGTCTTTTAGAACTATTTAATAATTACTCGACACTTCTATGTCATAAAAATGTTAGTTTTTTGCAACTTGTATGTATGGGACATCCCATAAGTGGGTTGGTAGGCATTTTGACGAAAATGCCCTTAAAGTACTTAATCCCATCGCAACCCGTAAAATATTTATCATTGAGTAGTTCCTATGGCCATCTTTGGTCTTCACCATCAGCTCTACTTTAACAAATGATGATTTCCGAGAGCAAATGCTCAAGTTACTTCAAAAAATACCCAAATCGCTATAGGTTTGCCTATAAAAATTGAGGGTTCTAAATTCTAAATTGATGACAATAAGACCATCTCGAGAATACTCTCGAGATGGTCTTATTGTCATCAATTTACGGAGAAATTGGTGAACATACATAAAAAAAAAAATATACATAAAGTCGAATATACAACCTCCTTCTTTTTGGAAGTCGGTTAATAAATAAGAATAGTCACGCAACCGCTCACTGGTCGCAAAAGCGCTGCTGAACCTCAAACCCATCGATCCAAAACGTTATGTTTACCTACAAACCCCTTATAAAGGCTCAATTTTCTAAAGCAAATGAATAATTACTGAAATCGTTACGAAACATCGTTAATTATGATCTTGAATAAATATAACTCTTATAGCCTATTCATTGGGGCGGATCTTCCTACTTTTTTTTCCCTTTTTTTCATTTCATTCTGGTGCTAAATTATTTCCCCTTCAAGATGTTTTTATTCCTTTAGATTATTTCATACCTACCCATTTTTATGCGGTTGTATTTCTAAGGAACGTTTTGCATTAAATAATTACGTTTTGCGGCTGTATTTTTTAAAGGGTCATTAATTTGCGAAAACATTCTTCATAATCATCATAAAGATAATGATGATTTTATAAAAAGCGAGAAGAGAAAAGTGTCAGTGCTGCCAGATAGTCCATTTGATGCACAATCAGCCTATAATTTTCCCACTGCTGGGACACAGGCCTCCTATCTGTGAGAGGGAGTGGGCCGTAATCAACTATGCGGGCCCAGTGCGGGTTGGTAGATGTCAAATGTCTTTGAATGTTTGGTTCTACGACATGCCGGTTTCCTCATGATGTATTTTCCATCACCGTTTTTTGAGAGCGTGTCATGGTAATAAAATTAAATACATAAAGTTCGAACCCAGACAGGCACTTTAGCCTGTCTGGGTTCGAACTCACGACCTACAATTCGATACCACTGCTCACGCCCATCACTGCCCTTAAGATGTTGTACTACTAAGATTTATGATTATTATTATTTTCAAAATACTTAGCCCGTTTTACAATTTACAGTTTTAGCCATACAACGAAAACTTCTCAGGATTTATCTGTGGTGAGCGGGATTATCCGAAAGGGTTACCACTGCCCCGGAATATAAAGGGCTAAGGAAGGAACATAGATAGGTTTAAGTCAGGAAGAGTCTGACGCTCCCTTCCGCTCCACCCAGACCGATAGGAGTCATTTGAAGATTTCCCACCCTCAAAAAAAAGGGTCAAAATCAAAAGTCATTTATTCAAACTATGCTGAGAATAAGAATAACTTTTCGAACGTAAAAATTACAAAAGACAGTCCTCCAAAACGCCCGCCCTTCACCACTTGAGACGAAGTGGCGCAACAAACTCCCCAGCAGGGTTTATCTGTGTGATGGCGAGACGTTCATTTCAAACTCAAAGACCAATCAAATGCTAGTTACTACAATGCTAACTAAATTACAATATAATATTTTAATAATATATTTACTAGTGCAACCTTGTAACCCGAAAAACAAAAATGCGGTATTTTAGCAGATTCATTCCGTTCAGATCCCCTGAACCACCCCCCCATCCTCGATCCCTGCTAGTTCTTCTTCTGTTTTAATCTATTTCTTATCCAACTTTGTCATTCCGAGTTATTCCGGTCTGATCCGGTTTTTCTTTTGTTTTATTCCTGAAGGATCGTCAGCAACAATAATACCTAATTCACAGAATAGTATTATTTATCTATTCAAAAAACAACGTTACGTTATTCACAGAAACGAATCATTTGATTTAGCTCGTGTTGCGTTGTTGCTAATCGACATTTAGTTAATTACAAAATAATGATGAACACACGGCTACACATCAAGCTATACATAACCAGTATAAGCTGACTTCTGATTGTACGAAAAACCTATACGATGCGAGTTCACCTCAAACTGGAAATGTATAGCTTGATGTGTAGCCGTGTGAACATACAAACCGACCTACATATTTAATTTCAAACTGAATTATTTCCCGCTAACGCCGATTTAATCGATCAAACCGGTTTTGAGTGTCGAATTGCGTTAGGTCTGTTTGTGGAATAAACCACATTTGGGGGATTCATTCCGGTCTGATCCCCTGAGACCCCCCCCCTCCTCGATCACCTGCTAGTTCTTCTTCTGTTTTAATATTTTTCTTATCCAACTTTCTCATTCCAAGTTATTCCGGTCTGATCCGGTTTTTCTCTTGTTTTATTCCTGAAGGACCGTCAGCAACAATATATACATACAGGGTTTATTGAAATATATACGTTCGTAATTGGGTAGGTATGTACAGTTTTTTTCAGGTATTTTTTTTTTTTTTATTTATAGATTTAGTTATTTTAAGTATTAATTTCAATATTTTGGTTTTCTGAGTAGTAATTAATTTTAAATAAATTTTCTAAATTATTTTGTTCAGCTTTATTCGGTATGCACATTTTTTTCCATACTATGAAACATAAAATAACATCACGCCTTCTTTCCTAGAAGGGTTGCACAGAGGTGTACCCCACAACCACATTTCGCCAGTTATGTGTAAGTCCCATGTACCTAATAAGGGGCGAGCCTATTCCCATCAAACGGAACCACAAATCCAAACTCTGGGCTGTTGCTACGCAATTCCAGATAGTAAAACCCAATAACACTTTGTCCGACCTGGGACTCGAACCCATACCCATACTATAACCATATTATTTTACAATTTTTATTTATTATAAATGCGAAAGTATAGACGCCAGTACATCAAGCTACTATAATCTGTTAAATTTCTTTAATAGATTTTCAACTTTATTGCTAAAGCATAAGGTTCAAAGTTGATTGAGAAAATTTGACAGTTTCGGGCAGCTTAATCTGCTGTCTGTTTTTTTTTACCTTATCGGCTTGACGGAATTCGATGTTTGGTATACAGGTAGACCATGGCCTGGGTCAGGTTAGGTCATTGCTTTAAGCTAGATTAAAACACTTACTCTTCAATCGGTTTTCGATGTATATGATTCGATTCAGAATAATATACGTCGTAGCATATTTGCTACGCGACTACGTTCTGACGCAGTGCTGCGAAACGCTCTACAAGTCAGATGATAGAAACTGTTAACCTATTCAAGTTGAAGTCTTGCCTTAACCCTTCCCCTACAAAGACATGGATGTTAAACCTTTTGTAACCTTCAACTTTTTGTAACATTCTTCTTTTCAACCTTTTGTAACATTCCTTTGCAGAACCGTAATAATATGTATTGCGGTCACAAGTGCATAAGTGCACAGGTCGTAAACAACCCTTGTAAACATTTTATATGTATCGCGCTACGTGTTATGCCTGTTGTGAATTTGTTAGCGTTGTTGTATCCTTGTGGGACGTTTTATGCTTTTTATCTTTTTGCCTTTATTAGAAGAAATAAATGGTTGATCATTAAAACTATTCTCGAAGTACGATACTGTTAACAGAATCCGATTTTTCGAGATTTGGTTAAAAAGACAGGATTCGCTACCTCGAAAATTTATTCGAGGAATAATTTTGAAATTTTGACAGTTGACCTATTTCGTACAATAACTGTCAAACGTCAATAGAAAAATCAACCCTAAATCTATTCAGGGTAAAAATAATTCCGTCTAAAGTCGATCCGTCTGTCCGCTACCGATACAGTTTACATAATTATTTCTCTTAATATGAACATTAATTAATCGCCGGGTGTTGGTGACAGCGAGAACGCCTCGTTCACTGAATATTGAGAAATTGTGAGAAGTATCTAGCTCAGGGGTTCTCAAACTTGACTTGTGAGGGTCACAGATTGTGAGGCTTTTTAATTTTTTACCGAACTGAATGTAAATATACGTAAAATACGGTAAAAAAAACGCAAAGAAAAGACACAAATAAAAAAAAGAGAAGCTGGGCTAAAATATGCGTCGCTTCCAGCCAGGGCTAGCTGAAAGTAATATTTATTTTAGTCAAACAGCATCAGAATATAGCATTCGATCGGTCAGGTTAAGCTACTCTTGCCGCGGTTCGTCTGTGGATGGGTGACCATCTTTACATACCGTGCCTCGGAAAGCACCTTAAGCCGTTGGTCCCGGTTGTCATTCGTGGATCTTTGACAGTCGCTACGGGTAGTCAGAAGCCCTAAAGTCTGACAACCAGTCTTACCAAGGGGTATCGTATTACCCAGTAAATGGGTTATGGAGGTCAGATAGGCAATCGTTCCATGTAAAGTACTGGTATTCAGCTGCATTAAGTTAGACTGAAAGCCGACCCCAACATAGTTGGGAAAAGGCTAGGCAGATGATGAGCATCAGAATATAGCATTACAGAGTAGGGTATGCAATACCGGATTTCCAGGTTTTCAATTTAACCTGTAAACCGCCAATTTTGACGGTTGGTAAATTACCGTTATTTATCGCCATAGGTATACAAAATTTTTGTAAAATATTTGGTGAAATGTAATACTTAAATATTTTTGAAAATTCAAGCACCCATTATATAAGCTTTGATAGACATTATTCAGATATCACTTTTACAAACACAGATATTCAACATTCCCAACATTTTTGCTGTTTTTTAAATCTTGTTAAAAATGCAGTGCAAATGACTTGTAGATGAGATGCCACATTACTAATTGCTGATGCTGCACTTAAATTTACCATCAACAAGCTACATGATTCAAATCCAATTGGCAGACGACTTAACTGCTGCATTACTGGTCAGAGTAAAGTTCAAGATAGAAGACTTATTGAAGAATTTCAGCTTAATCGGATGCAAGGAAGTAGGTACATAAAAATGGATTACTCCAAGCGGAAATACGTGCCAAGTACGAAACAAAATTGTTTTTTCGCCTAACTCCAATTTATCCAAATAAAGTCCCGAGAAGTACTTATTATTTATATTGCTTTGGAAAGCTGAGCTACTTTGGGGTCATTGGCACCTTGCGCTTTTTAATCACTGAAAATATAGGACGAAACTTGTCGAAAAAATACTTTCTCTTTGAGCAAAATTTTTGACGCTTTTGGTGATGTTTAGACAGATAGTATTTTTATTTTTTTGTCGATCGAAGGTCATAATAAATATATTAATAATAAAAAAAAACAACCGACTTCCAAAAAAAACTACAAAGTGATAAATAACTTTTATTTCGGAAGTCGGTGTCGTTGGTTCTGCATTTTCGTTTATTGACACCGACTTCCGAAATAAAAGTTATTTATCACTTTGTAGTTTTTTTTGGAAGTCGGTTGTTTTTTTTTTGTAAAAAAGTTTTTATTTTTCCCTTTTTAGTGAGAGAGTTTGTAATTTATCTAAGTTACAATAGCCTAACGTCAACTGCTCATCACCTTTTACAAAATATTGCTTTTCCCGATGCTGGGACGTTAATTTTTGAGGAGTTCTCCTGGTAAGAACCTGAAGAACTCCACTCCACCACCACACGCATTGTGACGAGCATAAATTGCTTAGCAACCATATTCAAGTAATCGAATCGCAACCCGTGAAATATTTATCATTGATTAGTTCCGATGGCCGTCTGTAGTCTTCATCATCAGCTCCACTTTACCAAATGATGATTTCCGAGAGCAAATGCTCAAGTTACTCTAAAAAATATCCAAATCGCTATAGGTTTGCCAATAAAATTTGAGGGTTCCCTCGATTTACATGGGATCCTCTCATCAGATTCCAACTTGCTGACAATGGGACCACCTTGGGAGTATACCCTTCAAGTTACTGTAAAAAATATCCAAATCGCTATAGGTTTGCCAAAAAAAGTTGAGGGTTTCCCTCGATTTCCATGGGATACTCTCATCAGATTCCAACTTGCTGACAATGGGACCACCTTGGGAGTATACCCTTTCAAACAAAAAAATAATTTTCGAAATCGATCCACAAATGACGGAGAAATCGGTGAACATACAAAAAAAAAAAAAACATACATAAAGTCGAACATATAACCTCCTCCTTTTTGGAAGTCGGTTAAAAAACCGGTCAAGTGCGAGTTGGACTCGCACACGAAGGGTTCCGTACCACCATACAATATTTAACACTACATGTAAAATAATGGCAAAAATCCACGTTATTCTGTTTTTAGTATTTGTTGTTATAGCGGGAACAGAAATACACATTCTGTGAAAATTTCAACTGTCTAGCTATCACGGTTCATGAGACACAGCCTGGTGACAGACGGACAGTGAAGTCTTAGTAATAGGGTCCCGTTTTTACCCTTTGGGAACGGAACCCTAAAAAAGAACACAGAACGAAAAAAGTAAAATGAGAATTTCCCTAAAAATATTACAAACGGTCTAGCTTCTAAATTAGAAATAATAGTTGAACACAAGTATTTCACACGGAGCGACTGCCTATCTGACCTCCACAACCCAGTTACTGGTAAGTAATACTGGTACTACTGTTTACCACATTTTAGGGCTTCTGACTACCCGTAACGACTGTCAAAGATCTATAAATGACAGTCGGGACCCTTTCCGAGGCACGGAGGGGTCTCGGCATGTAAAGATCTCCATCCATCCACAGACCAACCACGGAAAGAGTAGCTTAACCTGATCGATCGACCCGTGCTGCTGTTATTATTTAGCGACGAGCAACTCAGTAACAGAAAATAGAAACAACAGTCGCAGAAAAGAGGAACAGAAAAACCCACTGGATCGCACTTCATCTCAGATTGAGCACCGCTGATCGGACGTTGTTGGCGAAAGTGAAATAGTATGTATGCAAAGTTGTTTAATGTGTTGTGTGTAGCGGAGGGGCGACTGTATTGATTTGTGTTTGTGTGTAATACATGGTATGTGACTTATATTCATTTGCAAATTACGGTTTAAATGTTTATTACCCATAGCAAAGGTTTCTGTTAATATAATGTATACTGGTACAGACGCCAGCACATCAAACCGCCCGGAAGTATCAAATTTTCTCAATCAACCTTGAACCTAATGCTTTAGGGATAAAGTTGAAAATCTATTTAAGAATTTTGACAGATTGTAGTAGCTTGATGTGCTGGTCTGTACAAAGAGCTCCACGTTTGTTTGTGTTATGTACTTTCCAAGTTTAATTTAACGTATTGTTGGGTTCTGGATACATAACATCACGCATGTATTCCCAGAAAGGTTAGGTAGACTTGTATCTATGGTACACCCATTTCGCCAATTATGTTTCAGTTTCATGTAATAAGGGGCAAACCTATTGCCATCAAACGAGCACAAATCCAGACGCCGGGTTACTATTGATAAATTCCAGACAGAAAAACCGATTTATCTGGATACATATAATAGGCAACTATAAACCATCATAACCGTCACAAAGTCCCCTGTATATAAGTAATAAATCTCTCAGGAATAACATCGAATAAAAACTTCAGCAGAAAATTTTATAAAAAAATTTTTTTTTGACTTTAAACACATATTAATCATAAAATTGCCAAGCAGCGTTCTAAAAAACATCAGTACACTTAAGCTCTGACACAACAAACAAAAAATCTTTAAAAAAAAACAAGCAAGCAAATACCACAGCATGTCTGTTCGTTCCGCGTAACGTGCACTCGTATATTTTCTTTTTTTTACCTCATACAGCAATTCGTAACCTAGTTGCAATAGTTAGCTCGCTGCTAAAATATCAATGTTACATACGTAATATGAGACGTAAAGTTGCGTCGTAAAATACGAAAGATGGTTTCTTGTTTGTATCGACTTTTTTTGTATGATAAACATTTTTGTACTTTAATAATACATAGCGATTGCCAATACAATAAGACTGCAAAAAAAAACAACAAACATTGCACACAAAAACAACTTAATTACATACAACACAATAAAACAGAACACGCTACAGTAAAATTGATTGTTTACAAGCATCTAAAACTATGTTTATCAATTTTTTTTTTGTTTCTTTGTATTGTGTTCCACCGTTGGGCAAAGGCCTCTTCTTTTTCCTTTCAAACCTGATGCCTTGTGCGATCTCTGGCCATGTTAACCCTGCCAACGTTATCAGATTGTCACACCACCTTCGCCGGGGTCTACCTCAACTTACTCAGGCGTACAGTGAGTGACGATCCTTGCCCATCTCTCCGGGTGCATGAATAAATAAATAACTAAAATAATAATTCAATAATTAAGATATATTATGGGAAAGAGGACCAGAAGAAATATTTCAATACAACAGTTGTATTGAAATATTTCTTCTCTAAGCAATGAGGACAGTTACTTTCCTCATTGTTTTCATGAATTGTTAAATGGAACTTGACTTGAGTTGCTGGCTCTTGAGCTATAACTAGTTTCATACTATTTCAAAAACTACAGAGAGTGTAGAAATGGTTGTCATAAATCTCAAGCCTGAACTTTCTGCTTGTCTTATAAAATGCAACGAATATATGTTATAAAGTTTCAGGTACACGAATAATAATATATCGGATAAAGCCACCATTTATTTTACGCGATCAAGATAACAATTTTCCTGAATTTTATTATAGTCTACGAATGTAATAATGATCGGCATAAAATTTTATTAAGCTTTTTATTTTAATACCGCTTTTCCGTTTTACTGGGAAGTCGATGTTTTATAAATTGATTTTTAATTACTTTGAAAAGAGAGCATTTTTTTTTTGAAAGGGTGGAAATCTGTTACTTTTATGGGCTAGTTAAGATAAGGGCGTCGCTTCCGTTTTGGCTAGGTGGGTGTTAAAGCGATCGCATTAATTGCCTTATGGAGGAAAATATTAGGCAGATATGTACTTATCGTTTTTATCAACGTGCCGCAGTTAATGTAAGGTGGGGCACATTTTCTCCATATCGTAAGGTGTGGGAGCGTTTTGGTGAAGCATTTTGACCTGTATGCGAATGGCGCGTTTGGAGTTCTTGTGATCATTTAGCAATTGCTTACTGTACCGAGAAAGGTTTTTTTGAAGGATTAAAACCAACTAGTTGCTAGAGCAGTGGTGGCCAAGTAGTAATGGACGTGCTTTGCGAGTTGTAGGTTTGAATCCAGACAGGCGATTTCCTTTGTGTAAATTATTTCATCACCACTGCTCTCAAAACGGTGAAGGAAGACATCGTGAGAAAACCGGCATGTCCTAATATCAACAATTCGAAGACATGTGACATCCACCAATCCGCACTGGGCCCGCGTGGTGGATTACGGCCCGAGGACTGTGTCCCAGCAGTACAATATAGGCTGATTATGCTATGGTTGCAAGACTGAAGTGTTTCATGTCTGTCCATGAGATTTACTTAAAAATATAAAATTAAATGTGTTTCCTATTATAAGTACTAACATAACAAACAATCTCACACGCCATGGTAATTTTGTCAGAAAACTGTTATAAACCAAGAAACTAATTTGAGATTTCGTCAAACAAAAGCGTACACATACAAACAAAAATTAAGAATATATCAACAACAATCACTGCAGTGTTTCCTTCAAACTCCACTATGGAACACAAATACGACCATTCAGACCAACAGTCTGTTCGATTGAACTAGCTTTAGTAACGAGAGTGTAGCGAACATAACTCAGTGGCTACGCTGTTGTGGTATGCGTAAAATAAATAAAGCCTTTATCTTACAAGTCGCCTAGAATTTTATACAAAGTAACGGTTATGTAACCCTCCTTGCATATTGTAGTTTATAAGACTGCCGGTGACTCGCCGAGATGAAACTTTACATTGTAAGAACAACAGTCTCGAATCTCGATGGCAGTAGGAACCTCAATATGCGGAGGCTGTCTCTATTTCTGGCCCGTTTTCAATTATTTGGGTAGAAGATTTTTCCGAAGGGTTGGTGTTTTCTAAGATTACGATATTGGCGAGATACTAGCCTTAGGCTATTTTCGGCTTATGTGGAATATAATCTTAAACGTTAAGCGGTTTTTTTGTCCCATGACATATACAGGTTGAAATTGAGCACATGCGACTAATCGAGATGGGAGATTGTACTAATCATTATGAACAACTTTTAACATGGGACCAAACCTGAAATCGCGAAAAAAAAAACAGCTGTTCCCTACATTTTGACGAGTTATGCGAACATAAATGTAGGAAACAGCAGATATTTTTTTCGCGTTTTTAGGTTTGGTCCCATAGTAAAAGATGTTCATAATGATGAGTACAATCTCCCATTTCGATTTGTCGCATGTTTTCAATTTCACCCTGCATACATTTTAAGGGTCTAAATAGACGGAGTGCATTTGAACTGCATGCCAGTTTGGATGCAGTTGACTTAACTAGATGTCGAAGCAGTTAAGTCAATTGCATCCAAAACGCGATGTTGCAGCTGAACTGATTGACAGACTGCATGTCTGTCAGTTTAGACCCTTAGTTAATGGAAATAGGATCTTCCAAGAGCCAGTAGGGTTCGACGTTCGTTGAAAATATGGTTAATTTTTCGCGAATATTCAAAATCAGGTTACTTTTTAGTACCGTTGTTTACAGACCCATACAGTTACATACGACATTAATTGCTTACTTTTCTTTTATTCATGAATAATAAAATAAATTATTATAAATGTGAAAGTGTGTCGGTATGGTTGTACGTTTGAATGTTTGTTACTCAACCACGCAAAAATGGCTGAACGGATTTAGATGAAATTCGATACATATATATAGTAAAACGGTAAAATTCGGTAACTTGGATTAACACATACTTTTAGTTCCGGTAGTACGTTACCGTAGGATATTTTGCGATATCTAGCGGCGAAGTCGCGGGGAAAAACTATTAGTTCATGAATAAATGATACTTACGAAAGTATTATAGGCGTCACTGCATACCCTATAAGGTAAGGTATTATAGACGTGGGTAGGTACTTAGCTATAGTAAAAACGTGTCAAATTGCTTTTATACGTTGTCTGTTTGGAATGGATTCATTATTATTTATTTATTTTAGGATTTCCAACAAAAGATATACACTAAACATTATATAGTTAAAGGACGACAAAGTATTTGGTAGGTGTACTCTTTCAATTACAGGAGACCACAGCATGCACAATAAAAAGAACAACTAAGCTAACAAATTAAATACATATTTTTTTTTTTTTTATTATATTATAATATCAAATATAATACAATTCCAACCACAAAAAGACAGTTATTTTTGTTGTACCACATAGTTACAGACGATGCCAACAAAACGTAAAATATACCCTATATCCTAATCCGCTCATTTACACCCTTACTAATAAACGTATTATATCAGATGAATAGTCACACACCGATTTCTCTCTTTCGGTCGTCAGTAATTTGACTTTCGAAAGAAGAAGACAAAGCGTTGTGTAACTATACATACGCTGTACAACGTTTATTAGTAAGAGGGTTATGTTAGTATATAAACAAGAGAACGAACGAGCTTTCCCTGCGATGCGAACAAAGCCCATATGCGCTACTTACAGAGATCTGTAAGAACCCGCATATCGGAGTGGCGTGAAGTCAACTGGGACAAGACGCTGAGCGATCTCGAACCCACCCACCTAGCTTTCTGGGAGCTACAGAGGAAACTCAGGTCAAGCGACATAGTCACCATGCCCCCACTGGTCCGCCCTGACAAAAGCATCGCCTTTGACGACATTGACAAGGCTGAACTTCTGGCTGACAGCCTCGAAGCCCAATGTTCACCCAGCTCCCAGCCAGTAGACCAAGCTCACCTCTCAGAGGTAGACGCCGAAGTCGAACGCAGAGCCTCCCTCCCACCCGTCGAAGACCCCGATAATCCGCTGCCGCCCGTCACTCCAGACGAAGTGCAGGATATCATAAAAGGTCTTAAACCCAAAAAAGCTCCCGGCTCAGACGGAATCACTAACAGAGTGATCCAGCTTTTCCCCGCCCAATTAATATTGCTTCTAGCCACCATCTTCAATGGTGCCTTGAGCAACAACATTTTCCCACAATCGTGGAAAGAAGCAACCGTCATCGGTATCCCAAAACCCGGTAAACCCAAATCGGAACCTTCGAGTTACCGCCCCATCAGCCTGCTCAAAGTCCTCGGTAAGATCTATGAGAGACTTATTTATAAGCGACTCAGAGATTATGCCGAAACTAAGGGCCTCATCCCCGACGAGCAGTTTGGTTTTCGTACCCAACATTCTTGCGTACAACAAGTCCGTCGAATCACTGAACATATCCACGCAGGGTTCCTACGTGGCAATATGACAGGTGCAATATACTTCGACATAGCGAAAGCTTTCGACAAAGTCTGGCACAACGGCTTACTATTTAAGCTCTACCAAATCGGCGTCCCTGACCGTCTCGTGCTCATCCTACGGGACTTTTTGTCAAACCGCACCTTTCGCTATAAAGTCGAAGGAGCAATCTCCTCCCCACACCCCATCCGAGCGGGAGTTCCCCAGGGCTCGGTGCTGGCCCCACTAATTTTCACGCTGTTCACCAGTGATATCCCCAAAAATAAAAAGGCTCAGTTGGCTCTATTCGCCGACGACACAGCCATATTCTACACCGGCCGCAGCCTAGTCCAGATATCCCATACTCTCCAAACAGCAGTCAACAAACTCGCTGCTTGGTTCAGGAAGTGGAGAATTGAAGTCAATCCCGACAAAAGTCAAGCGGTCCTTTACTCCAGACCGCGTCACAACCCCATCCCCCCCCGATCAATCACCATGTTCGGCAAGCCCATCCCTTGGGAAGAGCAAGCCAAATACCTAGGTGTCATTCTCGACAAACACCTCTCATTCACAGAGCACATAAAGAAGGTTCGTTCGCGCGCCGCTTTCGCTCTTGGCAGACTCCACTCCGTTCTCAATGCACGCAGCAAACTGTCACTCAAGTGCAAGCTGCGCATTTACACAGCGTGCATCAGGCCAATTATGACCTATGCCCAGTCTTTGCACATGCAAAACCCCACAACATCCATAGGATGCAGACCCTTCAAAACCGGTTCCTTCGAAAGGCTACGGGTTCCCCTTGGTTCGTTCGTAATGAGATCCTCCATGTTGACCTCAGAATCCCCACTATTAAGCAGTACATGAAACGCCTTTCAAAGCGTTTCTTCGATTCCGCCACCAAACACCGCAACCCTCTAGTTGTCCAGGCCGCCAATTACTCTCCCTCTAACATCAGCAAGGCTCGCCGCCCAAAACATGTCCTATCCGACCCTGACGACCCCATAACTCTCCTCCAGGAGAGCAACAAATCTACAAGTACAGTCCACAAAAACAAAAGACCGACATTCCGACCTCGCCGACGAGGTCCCTCGCGACGTCCCCAAGTAAACTCACCCCCCCGACCCTTGCCCGATGCAGTGCCAGCCCGCGCCGCAGCTGAGCCAGTAGTTTTAAATTCCCGACTGCGACCTCTGAGTTTGTTTCGGCATTTCTTCTCAGAGTAGTCAGATAGGAAATGCCGGCTCCATCAAGCTTAAATAATATAACAGTGATCCAGCCTGTCCCTTCTAGCTGCCCTCCCCAGCGACGCCCTAAGCCGAGGTTCGTACCCCACAGGGGGTGCCCTTAGTGCGTAGTCGCTTAGCTTAACGTAGTTAGTTTTATGCCCCTGGCTGGAGGCTTTGAGTTTTTCTTAAGGCAACCACAGGATAGTCCGGTTAAGTAGTCACGACCTCTCAAGGTCAACTACGAGATGCCAATAGGAAAAAAAAAAAAAAAGAGAACTTCTGCGAAACATAATTATACACATTCCTCGAGGCTACAAGAGAGACATAACAACATTTTATCGTGAAGAAATATGTAGTGCCCCTGGGATCGTGAGGAAGTAATTCATGCGAGCGGAGCTAAACCACTTAGGCATTCATCATTCATGACTGTGTTTATCGTTAGACGCTTTTTCTTTCACGGAATTATGTATAAGTTTGTAATTAGATCATCATCTCCCCGCCTTTTCCCAACTATGTTGGGGTCGGCTTCCAGTTACCTTTGTGGTTTACCTTTTATTCTAGGTGCATCGTATTCACATATAATTATATGATGAATGTATAAAAACCTTGTAAAACATTTTAAAACAGTAGGTAACGGTGCAGTTTCTTACCCATTCTTCTCCATACGAACGACAAGAATAAAATTTATTTTATGTATTGTAATTTTTGACGTTCAAAAGTGCCTTTTTATGTGCCTATTTGAAATAAAATATTTGATTTTGACCAGATGCAGCTGAATACCAGTATTGTACGAGTACATAGGGCGACTGCATATATAAGTTTGTAATTAGATATACAGTGTGTATTAGAAAGGTGATGGTGGTCAAAATTAAGGGTGTGACCTCAGACCAAATAAAAACCAAGACAGAGGGCTGTCAACAGTAAAGTGAAGCCGGTTTCGTAAGCATGTGTGCACTTAGTGAGGTTTAGTTTGATTGTAAATGGTTGTAAATGTGTGCGTGTGAGCGTGTATGCACAGAGCGGAGGTGTAGTTTTGGCATACTTCACTGTATCGTTCTCAGCGCTCTGTCTTGGTTTTTTATTTGGTTTGAGGGTGTAACACAGACGATCTGCTGTCTGCAACTGAACAACTTTCTTCAAGGGACCAATATCAAAAAATAATCAGTCATCCCATACAAAACTTCCATACCTACTCGACCCAAATGTATGGGACGACTTATATTTTTTTCGCGATTTAGATTTCTGATACATGCTGTACCTAAGAGCAAAAATAGGGAAGCAAATTGACACCCGACGTCAATTACCCGTGTTACAACCATTTCATACAACTGTCAGAGAATGACAGTTATGATTTGAATATACGAACAATTTAAGTTTGTGGTCAATTTGCTTAACAATAATTTCCCTGACTTTTGGTGAATATTAATTAATTCTTGAAGTTCTTCCCACTAAAAAGGCCTCATTTCATTTGAAACATGATTTGATTATGTACCATGCCCACTTACTGAGTTTTGGTGATTTCAAACTATTGAAACGAACGACCGTGCTTAAATAGGGCGAATAACTCTTTGTACACACACGGTGAACCTTCAACTCAATGCTTCAACAGCAGGTCCACGAACCATTGACCCACTAAAACATGAAGGCCATTATTTATTTCAACAGATTGGGTACAACAACTACACGCCCACACAAACCAAAACCGCGGCAAAAAGTGGTGTACACATAAATTTATTTTGAACAAAACTGTAGGTACTCGTTTATTTCACAGAAAACTAAGGGCGAAATTGTTCGATAAAGATTTTTTTACGCGTCATAAAAATGGGTTTCCCCTCTCGATTTGTGTTTGAACCTGTTTTTGTCCGTGGAGCCGCTTGCGTGTATGAATTATTTTCATGTTTTTCTATAAGTTTTATAATAACAATAAATTGTGATAAATAAATGTACATTTAGTTTATTGTTGCCACTTTTTTTATTTATAATTATGACGTCATGGTTGTAGTGAAGTTTCATTGTAAATGTTGTTATTATTTTGTTTGATACAAAACCATTGTGAAGTGAACATTTCTTTAGGCGCACTTTGCACTCTTTCTGAACAGTGAACAAAACTAAGGGTCACCTCGCACCGAGACGTGACGCGACGTCCATCAATGCCTCTTTTGATGGCCGCAGCAGTAATGTACTATATTTGCCAGAAAGGAGGTTTACAATGTAAAATGTATCTTAACGCGCTTTATAAAATCGCTACGCGCTACGAGTTGCTGAATGCTCTCAGGGTTATAAACATACTTACATTGTAATAGTTATACTGGTTTTTTACACTTCAATCCTGGTTTATTTTCTTCAAAACCCATCAACACACCCTCTTTTTTAAACTGAAAACCTATTAATTTAAAAGCTCAGTTAAATCTTTACAGCGTAACTATCTATTGCGCAATCACAATTTTCTGACGTCATTTCTCAGAATCTCGAAGATCTTAAACGCTTTTAACTTAAGTCGAGCCCGTAAAGCAAGGAAATTAGAGTGCCTAATTAATCACAGGGAATTACTTAAGCGTGTCTGTGTCAGTACGTGTAAATTCCCTAACTTTGAGCTTCAGGATCAACAGCAACTGACACTTCAGTCAGCAAACAATCTTCAACTTCTTAATTTACTATTCGTCGTACATAAAACTGATTTAGCCAAACTTAATTGCTTAATCTGGTCTATATTTTAAACTGAAAGTTTGAGGAAAATGTTAATTAATTTAGCGTTTAAGTTTTATCAAAATTAGGAAGCACTAACTTACTTCAAATGACTCGCCTTTTGAGATTTAACAAGTAGGACTAATGGCTGGAGATCCTAGTCTTTGATAATTCTTGAATTTACGTTTTGAATGGTATTATGTTTGAATCCCTTTTGTATTAAACGATCAAATACGAATAAATTTCTATGGCCTCAGCACAGGCTTTGAAGACAAAAGTACAATTTGACGGCGCAGCAAGTGGCGCCGCCTAGTTTGGTTACGAAGTTACTAGGAGCCACCGAAAAGATCGGATAGGAGTGACTCTGGCTGGTTACTGTCACTATAGCAGAGCGCAGCATCGCTGGTTGCGAGGCGGCTGTCTTCTGACGACAGAGATGATATCAGTGGAGCCGCTGCCACAGAGTACTTTTTTATAGTGGCCGCTGCGCTGTCTTACCATGCACGTCCACAACGAACTGCTATATTCCAGCACAATCCTGACGATATTGAAGCTGCTGGAACACTAATACGATGACCACTTCTGGTAAAGGCTATCCAGCCCCGTTAAATTAATTAAATTCAGTAACAACTTCATACCTACCTAATAACTTTCAATCATTATCATAAATGTTAAAGGATTGATCAAAGTGAAAGAATCCAATATATTCATGTTTGACAATCAAAGCTTATAAATATTTACCCACTCTTCAATCCGTCGAGTAAAGAAATATTAATTTCCTACAATATTTTTCTTGAATCTAAACAGATGAAATATGAGCATTGAATAAATTAATCCAGTAGTCTAAAATATTATTTAAGGTGTTTCAAAATTAACCCTACAAACTTTTAGAGGTGCTTTAGGCCATCGAACTGAACAACTTTCACTGTGGGACCAACTCTGAAATCACGAGAATTGAATCAGCTGTTTCATACATTTAGGTAATGTAGGTAGGTATTGAACTTTTGTATTAAACAGCAGATTTTTTAAATATTCCACTAGAGTAAAATGGATAGATTTTGGTATTTATATAACGAGGTCTAGATAGACCTCGTTATATAAATATCAAAATCTAGATATTTAGAAATAATTTTCCGATTTAGATAAATCGGAAAATTATTTCTAAATATGCCTTGTTTATTTTTGACATATTATGTACATGTAGCAGGAAAAGTATATATATTTTTTTTAATCTTTTCATTTATGTTTATTATCAGATAAAGCAGTAGATTATTAGTTATCTAACTACACTAGTAATAAAAAATTAAACGTCTAACTAACTATACAAATATATACAAAAACAAAGTTCTGTATTTACATTTTTAAGTTAATAGCTAATAACAATCACGTAAGAAGTAGGTACTTGAAGAGAATCTAATCTGCACAAAGAAAGAGCTAGAAAAACATCTCGGTAGGCACTCCAACCTTATCCTATAAACGAAAAGCAGCGTCAGGCCGCAGATACGATAATATTCCGGTGACAGATCGTCGGCTTATCTCGTCGTAACCCTCTCGTCCCCAATTTTACGACTCACACGTGATGATAAACTGCCGACACATGTTTATTCATCCCCCGATCAACATACAATTTTGGGGGAAAGACAAAAATCTGCTTTAATAGTTTCTGGGAAGGCAAAAACTGGCTAGCAAATTCTTTGTCCGTTAGGAAATTGGGAAGTTTGATTAAATGGTTATTTTATGTCAATTTGGTATTACTTAATGGTTGTACGGGCAGTTTGTCCGTACACGGAGATGTAGTATGCATGTAGACTGTTGATGGATACGAACCCTTCGAGATGTATATGTTACCGTTAGAATACGGAATACGTGATTATGCGCATTAACTAGGTAATCTGTAAATTACCGGGTACAATCCGATAAAGTGTGTATGTTACCGGCCAGACACGATTTTAGGATGAACTAGTTTAGGATGAAGATGATGATGATGTTTTTGATGATTTAGTTGAGGTTTGGTCGGTAACAATTTTTTTTTCCACTTTAACGGACGCAACCATATAATCTGCAGATTAACTAGTCTGCACTCTGACTGATTTACGCACATTAGCGGTAACATATATACAGGAAATAAATTCACAGTTTTGTGTCCGTTACTGATTGTTCGCTTTATTAGGAAAAACATTAAAATATATGTTCATAAAGTAGGTTACTTGTGGCGGGCGAGATAGCTTATTCAGCGAATGTAAACAAGTAATGGGCGAATAAGCAAATGCTTGTTCAGGTAAAAATTAAAACAATAAATTTCATAGGACGATGCCCGTACAATGGTTTTTTTTATGTATTTAATAAATTATGGAAATGGCTGATGGCCGAAAATGATACCTAAGTAGTAACCATTATTAGGTCATAATAATTCACAATTGTTTGAGCCACACAAAAAAAACATTGCGTCCCGTGACCCAAAGAGAATAATTAAAAGTCATAACAAAACTGTGAACATAAAATTGCAGGATTAGAATAAGTGCCGTCTGTAAAGGTTTTGTAGGTATGTAAGGTATGATGAGTCTTCGGTCAGTTAGACCGGGTCGCTTCTGGATCCGCGTGACTATATCACGCTGGTGTATCAAACATAAAAAAAAACTAAGTCAGTTAAAAATAAATCGGTAATCGATATAATAACAAACAGTCTTCTACGCAGCATTCCCCCGAGTATAGGTCAACACCCAGTATACTATAAATGGTAAGTCCTTCACCCAAAAGGTCAAGTTTCCCTAATCCATCCCGCCCAAACGGTCCGTCTACAAAATTAATTAAACTTTTCACTCCAAGGTTCGCAAATTATTTTTATCTCGTCATTGGATGGTGTTATCGAAAAACAAACGGTGCTCAGATAAGTCTGGTGACAGTAACAAGTGGCCCTAATTTAACTTTAGCGGATCTTTACGAGTTCCCGACAATCGGGCAGGAATCTCAATGAGGGGCCGCTGAGGATTATATTACGAACGTGAAATAATTTTATTTGAAGGTGCTATGATATTTATTGAAAGGGGTTTGTGATTTAGAAGTTGGTGTGGTTTATGGCAAAGAATTTCACTGCCTTCTCACCTGTCGGTAAAGGTTATTGAAAACAATTTCCCCTTTGGCTACTCAATATTAACACCTTCCGGCGCGGTAACGGCTGTAACCGTATTTTAAAAGTTCATGGAATGACGGTACGGTGATAGCCGTATAATTTCGTTTCTTTACGTCAAACACGGCTACCGCAGTGTAAAATTTATTTGCTTATTACTTTATGCATAAACCAATAAGGCTGAGATCACATTGTTTTACTGTAAAAAACAAGTGGTGTACGTGCTCTAAATGTATGCCATACCTACACGTAAACAGATTTCATCCAAAATGTTATATTCGGATACGGTTGTAGCCGTCTACCGCCTTAGGTAAACGATTTAATTTACCTTGAAATTGTTGGTACGGTTGTGACAGTATTGTGATTTTGTATGAAATTTTTTACTGTCTTTCTCTAATGTAGGACCGCTCCGGAGTGTTAAATACTTAAATTTAAATTAAAAATATTGATTTCACATAAATCTTCCTGTGCACCTATGAAATGTCAGAAGCTAGGTGCATGGTTCCCATTGGTCATTTCCTATGGAGAAGAGCCGGCCAGAAACTTACCATTAGAATCCCCATGTTTATTCTACATTGAATTCTAAGCTTTGGGACAAGCAACTAACTTTCTTTATATTTGTCTGGAGAACTGATGAGACATCGTAATCGTCATTATTATGTTCTCATCTTAACTGTCATTATAAAGGCCAAAATAACCACCACGTGGAGCCCTGACGCAGCTAGAAGGCGTTGCGGCAGACCCCGTAAAAGATGGCGGGACGAGCTGGAGAAAACAAACGACCAGTGGCCCACTTTAGCTCTGGATCGAATGAGCTGAATGTCATGGGATTTGGATGGATGATGCACGTTAACAGTAACTAGTAACCATTCTACCTTGTGGTGATCTAATGTTACCATAGTGATAAAATTCATTACATCACACAAAGACTTGAAGACGTGTTATGAAATAACAGTTGAAGAGCGAAACCCTATTAATTGTAAAGTGAAAGCCAATGACGGTTGCTTCTACCAAAGGAATTATACCGAAGCACCTTCCGTGTAACTTGGGAGCTTAGCTTTTGTTGCTCGAGTGGCCATATTCGAAACGTAATTCGTGGAATAGGAAATATGTATTGTACGGATATTTAAGGGTTTTGTAATTTTCCCTTTGAATATGTTCTGGTAATGCTGCACGAGAAGTAGGTACTTATACAGGAGAATTCACCCCGAAAACTGTAACCGGCTGTTATTATGAAACATCGAAAATAAGAATAGAGAGAGAAATTAGAGGGATTTATTTTTTAGGGGATTAATAGAGGGATTTGACTGGACTTTTGAAAGCCCCTGTATATTTTTTTGAGAAAATTGCCAAGTGGTGTGCGTTTTAAAGTTTATTAATACACAGCACAGTAATGCCGTAGTAACTTCGCGCTATTTATTAGAATGATCATTTTTCGTGACAAGGATAAAAGTATAATTTTTTTCCACCAATTTTTTTTTTGAAATCGTCTTTTCTTATAGCATCTTTATAATAAGTACTAGCTTCTGCCCCCGACTTCGTCCGCGTGAAATTTCTTTTTCCCCCAACCTACCCCTTCGCATCCCCTGCCCGCGTTCTTCCTGCGTTTTTTTCCTTTTTCTCGGCTCCTAAGGGCTGTGGCGTCATGTTAAATAACCTATAGCCTTCCTTAAGAATGGGGCTATAATATTCAAAAAGATTTTTGTTAGATTATGATGAGATGATGGTGTGTTTGGATTTTGTGATAGTGCGTCTGTCCATGAGACTGTTCGTGCGGTGGTTGCGGCACTCTTATTATTGGTTATTGGTCCTAATAGTAGGTAATCGTAGTAGTACCACACCCTGTGAAAATTTTAAATAACTATCGGTTACGGTTAAAAAAATACAGCCCTGTGACAGACAGACGGGCAGCAGTACCTTAGTAATAGTCACCCTTTAGGTACGGGACCCTAAAAACTTCCGTTCATAATAATTTTCCTGAAACTATCAAAAGAGTTCCTCATACAAGCTAGTTATTTATTGAGAAAACTGTATCTATTAAGTATGTAGCATAATGTATCTTATTTATAGGCAAAAGTTCATTGTTTCGGAGAATGGGAGTCATATCGAGCGAAAACGGCGGAAACATGGATGGATAGCCGAAGGAGTTTATGTTAAGACTGTTACAGACAGGCGGGTGTGTGAGAGGTAGTGTTGCCACGCGCGATAAAATAGTACGTCTGAACATTTTTAGTTTGGAAAAAGGAAGCTCTTTTTTTAATATGGAATCTTTATTTATTAAATGAACAAAATTCTAATGCTAAATAAACTATTACAATCTAAACATAATATCCTAACCTAACAAAAACTAATAACAAACTAAAATATTGCGTCGAAACATTCTTTCGCATCGCTGTCGACTGGTAATGCACCCAAGAGACTGACGGCATTGCCGCGTTGTATGGCAAAAGTTATCCTTGGCCAAGGTAAATGCCAGCCCTTGGGTCACGGGAAGTGTAAACCAATATGGAATTATTTTTGTTTTTTTATTTTATTTTGTGTGTATTCAGCCTGCTACAATAGTTGTGTTTTCAAATTAAAAACTGTCACCTGCAACTGACATACAACAACAACAACATGATTGTTCCATTTTGAAATTCCGTAAATCATAATTTAAACAGCAATTTTGTGTTGATGTTGTATTCCTAGAAAACCTTATTCTATAATATAACAAAAACAATTCGCAATAAAGACATGTTTACGAAACCGTTGAATACACCACAATGGTCTGTAAAATTTAAGCGGAGATACAGATTTTAACGTGACTCTCAAACGTAATGTTCCCCCCTAATTAATGTAATCAAAAGTCAGTGTAGCGATTATAGCCACAGTTGGAGATTATCGCTACAAATCCAAGTTACAAGCTATAATTTCGAGGAACAGAGATGCGATAAATTTTGTCTCAATTGGGCAATAATTACATATATTAAAATAATAGATACGTTGCGTTGCCTTTAAGCAGTGCAATATCATTAGTACATGAGACTTTAAAGGTTCCATGATATAGGCTGTTTTGCTGTTCTTTGTACTCTGTTTCTTTATGGTCAAGGTTCATTTCAGATTGCTGGAAATGGCCACCGTGGCTCCATGTCATGCTGAACATTTTTTAACCGACTGCGATTTTGATCATAATGGGTAACGAAAGCGTCAGTATCTCAGTAGATCATATTTATTAATTTTGACTGTCAACAAAATTATATTTTATGTTTTTTAAGTGTTTGTGAAAAATTGGCTCAAAATTACTTTCTACATGGTTTAACCCTTATATTATTCTCAGCCTAGACTCCAAAACAGATCTATTTAATCTACCTACCAGCCGCTTGTTTGTCCTACGCTCAAAAACAACAGTTATACTTAAATTGTTTCACACATGCATGTTTTCTTCTAACGCCAGTAAATTAGTTTTATGTGAGGTTTATGTAAAAACATTGCAATAAAACCGTTTTCCTTTGAATGGAGACGTCGGATCGTATGTTTCTGTGAAATTGAATCGTATATAAAAGAGTATGGAAATTATTATTATAAAGATGTTGTCGGTATGACTTTTGTGTTGTGGCTTTTCTGGGAAAGCAGTGTTTTTCATTAGTTGAAAGTTTCGTTAGGCGTACTGACAGTGTACGTTTGGCTTTAACATTTACAAGAAACAATGAATCGCGGGCTTAATTTTGGACCATGTGTTTAATATAACCATAAATACTGTCTTAACGCATCATAATTGATAGAATTAGCAAAACTGAAAACTTTTCAGATCAGTTAAGTTTTTTTTTTGTAACTTGCCTCACCTCTCATACCATAGCCAAAACATGTCAGTGCGACTCTTTCAGCTTGGTGGTAACGGCTCCGACTTACGTGTCGTAAGATAATGGGTTCGATCCCTGGCAGGCACTAAACATTATGCAATTTATTTCATCAACACTGCTCTCAAAACGGTGAAGGACAACATCGTGAGGAAAGCGGTATGTCCTAGAACCAAAAATTCTAAGATCCATTTTGTGACATCTACCAAACCCACACTAGGCCCGCGTGGTGGATTAGGACCCTCTCTCGAGGAGATCTGTGTCCGAGCAGTGGGTACGTGTTAGGCCGATTAGTTGTTTAGTTGTCTGTCCCAGGATTTGTGGAATCGCACGGCGACTATGTGAATTCAAAACCAAACCAACCAGTAATCAAAAAACCTAGTATTATGTAACAAATAAAATGGTACCAAATCGAATAGCGCAGTAGCAACTGTTCGCTGACTATCGTAAAAACTCCTGCTGTATATTTTTTACATTCGTTTTGATACCTTTTGTTATAAATGGCTTATTCAAATAAAACAAATAAACCTACAAAATGCATTGTCGTTTCACCTGTTGAACTGAATCTGTGGTAATTTTCAAATTGTAAGTAATTTTCATTCATTTACCATGATGACGCAATAGTAGTTTTACAGTTTGGCGGCAATATATATAATAACGATGGCTATTAACTTTTAAAATTTTCCTAAAATTACAATCTTTATGGTTCTTACATGATTTACTTATATATGGACTTATGAGTTTGTTTCAGCATCTCTTCTCAAAGTACTCAGATATGGAACGTCGACCTCATCTAGTTTTTAAAATATAATTGACGTGTAAAAATGTTTGTACAAACCTACTCACAGAAATAAAATGATTTATTATTTATTAAATATTCCAACCGTAAGTAATATGACTACGACGGAGTAAAATAAGTCAGTTTATTTTCCGAGTCTGTATATTCATTTTCCTTTTTGAGTAAATTGTTTTTTAATAAAAATATAGTATGCGTGTGTAATGTAGTGTGTAATTGGGTTTTTCTATCTGGCATTTTTCAGTAGCAACGGAGTCTGGATTTGCCAATTTTTTTATTTGCTGATTGGGCCGGCTCTTGACCTCGATCGCGCCTGATGGAAAGCGATGGATGAGATCTATGAAGGAACGAGCGTGCCCAGAAGATGCCTTAGGCACTGAAACTCCCACGCATTGACAAAACACGGCACGCAGTCCGGCGTCAACCCGGACTCCGGTGGCATATAATGGCAACTATAGGACGACAGAAATGTGTTTGCTCTGGTACCTACACCTCAGCCTAATCCTTCGGTAGTACAGGCTATATTATATAAAAATTTAGAAAAAGCTTGACTAAAGCCATCGCGAAGAATAATCAAAAAGTGGGCAGAACCGTCTCGATATTTTGCGATCGCCCAGCATCTTATTGCTGAATGTAGTTACTTAGTATACAAGATCGTTAGTACTCAAGTAGAAGGTATTGCCAAGTTTATGAGACGAATTTCTATGTCCTCTGCATTGCTTTCTAAGTATAAGGAAACTTAACACAGGTTCTTTCGGGTATATTAAATCTGAAGAGGAACATAAAGTTCCCTCGGAAAACCTTATCCTATACATACAAATGGTTCTAATGTTCTTAGCCACAGATTTGTTAGCAAATGGAGTATTAAGTTGACACAGTTAAATGTAATTTTTAAATTGGTTCTATGAATTGATACCAGCTAATAGATTTGGAGAAAAGCCTCTATAAACCATGACCAATAATATTAATTTACAAGAAGGAATACTCTTGTTGTTTCTTTTGTGCAATTTTTACGTTTTTACACGAAACATATTTTGTAAAATAATTCTCGCTTGTCTTCTAGCATATAAGCGATTTGGTGTGATTGTATTGTAAGCTTACATTACATTTTTAATAAATTACATTCGCTGACTTGGCTTAGGACAAGCACCGGGGATCGTGGAAGGTGCACAAGCTCCCATAATCCCCGGTCCAAGTGGAAGAGAACAACGTTGTGGTTTTTAGTCAGTGAGAGTCTGACAGACCCACCCCAGGGCGGAGGACATACATGAGGCCTTTTCAACATGGAATAAAAAAGGAATGAGTTTATACTTACGCCTTTTTTCTATGCAGAGACTACAGAACGCCACCCGCAGCCTGTCCACAAAGCTTACATAATCCTTACGTTGGCTTAGGAATAACATACTCGTACAAACATAGTCTTAAAATATACACGGAGTACTCTGAGAGGTTGAAGAAATAATTGTGTGAGAATTCCATTTACACTCCTCTGTGGTTCCCAAAGCGGATCGCGTTTTAGACGACGCAAGCCAAGCCGTGTTATGTAATTGGAGGCGGAATCAGTCTAGACGTAAGACATGTCTGGCACACAATTATAGCGGGGGAAGCAGCTTAGATAAATATGGGTTTCAGTTCTCTCGCGAGCGTTTACGGTGATTTGCTTTTATTGGCGATGAGTTTCATTGAATATTCAATGTTTTGCAGCTGCGGTTACGAAGGGGAAATGTTTCCATAATCAGCCTAATAATGTTCCCACGGCTGAGACATAGGCCTCCTATCTGTGAGAGGGAGTGGGCCGTAATCCACCACGCGATGTTTTCCTTCACCGTTTTTGAGAGCAGTGTTGATGAAAGAATTTAGACAAAGTAAAGCGCCTGTCTGGGTTCGACCTACAACGTAGTCGTTCTAAATCTATGGTCTTTGGAATCTACAATATTGTGTTCAGTTTTCATACAGAGTGAGAGGAAGTCAGTATTTAGTTCAAAATGATTAGCAGTTGAGTTAGGTACTGAACATATAATATTACTAGCATATTTAATAGTAAGATAATAGCCAAGATTTCATCGATCTCAAGTGAGTGTTGTTTAATACCTATTTTATTTTTCTTTGTTTTAGATATTGTTTTATTGAATACAGATGTAAATCAGAACGTTCGGCCAGTCGAGATAGGGAGCTGGCTGCTACTCCAGTTTTTAGTGACGATTATGTGACGCATAAAGATGCCAGCCAAAGAATTTGTGACAGAACAGTTCGAATGTTAGAAGCATTTATTTATGGCCGAACGACCTGATATCAGAACGTTCGGCCAACCTGAATCTCCATAACTGAGGACCTTAGAGAAATTGTTACTGAATAAAGATTTAGTGACGATTTGGTGACAAACAACCAATGCTTAACTTTTACTCGTAATAATACCGACGTGGAATATTCATACCTGTGGAATTCGTATTCAAGTAACAACTTCCTTAAATACAGTTGGCATCGCACGACGAAAACGCATTTTCCCGCTGACATAATTACGAACTAAGGTTCAAAGCTGACTGCAAATGCAACCCGCAATCATGACAGTCAGACTGCAAAATCAAGCGTGATTGCGTTGCAGACTATTTTAGCTCTACTTCATACGTGATCGTACGGGATCGCACGTCATCGGCCGTGGTCGTGCGGTTACGTTTATGAGGAAGTAATTTTGAGTTTGTTAGCGATGTTTATTTGTTTGGAATTTGGGATTGGAATGAATAACAAGCCATTAAGAGTTCTGATTTTGTATGGCAAATCTCTTACAGTGCAGCCGTGGAGAGACCACCGTTTCTAAATTAGTAGACTGGTTTATTTTTAGGTTTTGTCTATTGCTACTTTTTAATGGGAAGAAACTATGAATACAAATTAATAAAGCAATTTTTTTAATGTTAGAAAGTGAGTATTTCGAAAAATCATTAATTGATGTTTTGTGTTTAATTAATATTCTGGTAAATAAAAAAAAAATGAGTATAGTTTTGTGGAATATAGCTGACTTAGGGCTGATTTTACCAATACCCAATAGAATAAAATTGACGTCCGACAGTTCTAGTACTTAGGGAAAAACTGCCAAAAATTAAAAATTTATTCGCAATATAAGACTTATTATTCTAGGTATATAAGTTTGGTAAAAGTCGCCCTAAGTTATTGAGACTTTTCGGCACTCAGTTAACATTTTTCTCCTAACAAAATGAAGTATATTTTCTTACAAAATACCAACAAAGTTTTGTAAATACAACTGGTCGTGTATCCAACTGGACAGTCTATGAAGTCGAACTCAATTTATTGTGTGACACACAGTAAAATAGCATTTCACATTTTTGTTACTTGACACGATACATTTCAAAAGAAGTTTGCCCAGTGTCATACGTGAGCGTTGAATGCAACAGAGCTACTCGATGCGATGCAAAATATCGAAGTATGCTCCTATCCATGGGTAACAAAAGGAAGGGAACTTATAGATCATCTACCTAGCCTTTTCCCAACTATGTTGGGGTCGGCTTCCAGTCTAACTGGAGTATTTTACATGGAGCGACTGCCTATCTGACCTCTACAACCCAGTTACTGGGTAATACGATACCCCTTGGTAAGACTAGTTGTCAGACTTTCGGCCTTCTGACTACCCGTAACGACTGTCAAAGATCTACGAATGACAGCCGCCGAGACACGGAGGGGTCTCGGGTATATATGTAAAGATGGTCACCCATCCACAGATTAACCGCGGCAACCGTAGCTTAACCTGATCGATCGACCTGTGCGGCTGTTATTATTTAGCCATGGGCCCCACTGAGTTTTAATATGTGAAGTCGGTTCCAAAAGTCGGTAAAAAAAAGAATAAAACGAAAGTTGTTATGTTACGGTACACCTAATAAAGAAAGAAAAATATATTACTTGGGATATACACAGAAAATACAATAACTGGAAAAAATCAGCACTAAAAATTAACAAAGTTACATTAAAAACAACAAAAAAAATCCATGTCAGCGTAATACCGCGATATTTAAAAAATAAATACAGCAGCGCTGGTATTCTGATAGGGGCTCTAATACACCTCTCCTATTGTTTTCTCTAGGGTTGCAAAGTACCTAGTGAAATTATAAACTTCACGTTATCACGTAACGACATTGCTATTATTAGTCCAAGAAATTCCTAAGCAGAAAACATTTCCTTTTATCAACCAGTTTTTGTCCGTGTCCCCGTCGCATCGCATCGCCTGCCCGCAATATTACATAGTTTTTGCTTTCTTTTTGCCCTTTTTCGTTTTGCATAGCTCCCAAGGGACCTAGCGTGATATGAAATAGGCTTTCTCAATAATTGGGCTATCAACTACAAAAATAATTTCACTAATCTGACAGGTAGTTCCAGAGATTACCACCCTCCATACAAATAAACAAATTTTATCACTTTATGAAATTGCAAGATTGATTCAAATTCAGACAAGACTTATGATTTCGTGGCTGCCATTTCTTTTTCGATGTGGTCAAATCTTGCGACATTTTACGTCGCGACAAATCGCATTCCATCGCTTCAACCGCTCACGTAGGACACCGCAATATTTATGTCTGCTGTAAACTGAGTTTACGAATTTACAAGTAGTACACCGCGCACCGGTGAGCCGAACAATAATGTGGGGAAGGCTGAGGGTGCTGCAGTGAAGAGGAGCAGCACAATAGAAAGAATTGACGTGGAGGAGAAGAGGAGTGTTGAGCTTCAAATGCGATGCAATTTCATGGAGTAGGTTCATTGTGGAGATAAGTATGAGGATATGAAGAGTCTGAGGTTGGGCTCGTAAAGTATTGGGTTACTGGAACTAGAGGAATATTAGGCACATACAATAGAACATTGTCAGTATCTACGTACGTAAAGTAAATATTTACTATATTGTTAGTTAATTTATTGTTGTCCGGTGTAGTTAACTGTGTTCTCAGATATGATATACCTCTGCCTGTTTAATGAGACAAAGACCTTTGTTACTGCATGCAGATATATTTTTATTAAAGGCAAGAAAAAAACTATTTCCATTTTATTACACTTAATTAATTTATCTCTAATTCAGACACAGATCTTACCATATAATAGTTACAAAAAGGTGTTAGTAATTCGTTATTAGCAAACAAAAAACTTAAATAACCTAAGTAATTCAAATCAAATGAAATCAACTCAGCCTTGGGATGGAAAGTTCAAAACCCTCATTAAAAGTGTCCTTATCAAAAAAGCATATTATAAGATTAAAGACTACGTTGAAGACAAGGTAGTCTGGCAATAATTCCTTCTGCACATGTGGCTTCTCTGGCACCACCTACCTACCTAGCAGGCCTACGCTGTCCTCCCATACCTATTGTAACTTGAAAACATTGTAAAAACCAACTATTTTTAAAAGAGTAACCGTGGAGTTTCTTGACGGTTCTTCTCCATAGGAAACGACCAATTGGAACCGTGCACCTAGCTTCTGACGTTTCATAAGTGCCCATGTAGGTTTATGTGAAATAAAATATTTTGATTTTTATCGCAGTCCACTGCTGGACATAGGCATCCCCCAGGCCGCGCCACAACACCCTGTGCTCCACATACAAGTAGATAATTAAACATTTTAAATCTAGATTTACAACTGTAACAATAATTATAAACATAAAAAAGCACATGCAAAGCACATCGTTAATCAAACCCCGTTACTCTTACGCGAGCAGAGTTAATGGCTGCCATTTTTCTTTAGTGCAAGCGAACAATGTATTTAACAGATTAATCACAGCTGCCCCTAGAGCATTCATGGCAGGGGGTGGCTAGCTGGTACTAAGAGACGTACTGCAGTCTTTTTTTTTATAGGGCTAGAAACGTGGTTATCTTCATCTTTAGGTCCAGAATTCGGCTGCGTGTTTGGCGCCATCAGTAGCGTCCATCATTTCTTGTAACATTTAGAAGACAGGGCACGCAGGACACGATATTAAGTATCCCATCGTTTGTGGAACAGCACCATGTTTACCCTTCAAGGCGGAGTCGTCTATGAATGTCCACCTGAACAGGTCTTCCTTGCTTCGGCCAACCTGGGTTCGAAGTCTGTTTAAAGCCTCTGTTTACGTGTTAATATTTTTGGTAATCCCTAAAGCTGAATATTCATTAAATGATGTGGACACAACAAATAAACAATGTTTATTGAACAGGGAATTTTCTTAAACGCTTTCTGTACTACTTTATGTTGATTTACAACGTTCTGCGTATTGTGTGGTTCCGTTTAGTGTAAGAATAAATCAGCCCTTAATTACTCAAGGGTGTTTTAATAGGTGAGTATGGAGGTTATGTTAAATGAATTGCCGCGTTTTCGCTAATATTATTAAATTTTGTCACAGTCAAAGTCTACCAAGTGTGGTGATTATGATACACCTACAAAGGTTTACAGGGTTTGTTTTGTTAGTTAATGACAGTCAGAGTCGGCTTTGTCGAGGCGAGGATGAATTAATTATTAATTATTATTATTCGTGATGGATATCAGTTTTAATTGAATTGAGGGAACACCGTGTGGGTTTTGTCAGTAAGAGTTTGACAAACACCTCCGTCCGCCTCAGTTTTTCACAATTACCTAAAACAAAAGAGCGTATTTCTAGTAAAAATATAGCACAGCTAAAACAAAAAATGATTGTCCCCAGCTCTCAGCCTAGTGGACTGTTATTAAGTAACTTAACGTCTTACCCCGTTTCCGAGCTACACGCCCAAGCGACACGCGTCTTGCGACAGCTACTACTAGATAAATAAATGAAAGACGTTGTGTAGAGCATGCCACGAGTCACCGCGACGCGACGCGACTTGCGGAGTGACGGACGGAAACAAGTGACCCTTGAAATGATATTGTTGGGAATCGAACCCAATCACCTAACGCGCGGTTTAGTTTAATTGTTTGTTCGGGAAAGTTTATGTTTGTTAATACGAACGGTAATAAACGATTCATCATCTGCATCATCTGCCTGCCTTTTCCCAACTATGTTGGGGTCGGTTTCCAGTCTAATCGGATGCTGAATACCAGTAATTTACATGAAGCAACTGCCTATCTGACCTCCACAACCCAGTTACTGGGTAATACAATAACCCTTGGTAAGACTGGTTGTCAGACTTTTGGGCTACTGACGATCCGTAACGACTGTTAAAGATCTACGAATGACAGCCGAGACCAACGGTTTAACGTGCTTTCCGAGGCACGGAGGGGTCTTGGTATGTGAAGATGGTCACCCATCCACGGACCAACCGCTGCAAGACTAGCTTAACCTGATTGATCGACCCGTGCGGATGTTATTACTTAGCCACAAGCAAAACAAACTATTTAAAACGAAAATAAACGATTGCGCCTAATAAAATACAGTCAAACAGTGTATTCGCGCGACGATCGTTTTTGGTTAGGACGGGGTCTGATGTAAGTGTCGCGTCGCTCAAGGTCGTGAATTAGGCCTTAGTAGGGTCGCATGTGGACTTATAAGTCAGGCCATTGATTAAGTAGATAAATAAGATCTCTTCAGGACGATTGCGTAGGTTATTCCGTAGTTGTGGACTTTGTCCTCAAATACCTAAAGAAAATTTTTTTTTTCGTATTTAGGTTAGCGGTGAGATATTATAGGCAGATACATGTTTATTTATTCATTATCTTTTATTTTGGAGGAAAATGGCTTGAAGTAATCATATGGTTTTTATTTATATGATAGCATTTTGAAGAATCGGACGTTTTGAGGGACTTGATGTAAGGATCCAAAAAATTGTGTTAACTAGTTGAAGAAATTAATTGATTCTCTTAATTTTCTCTTCTTTTTATACTTATGGCTATTTTAAATTATCTATTACTAGTCTATCCGTCTGTCATAACACTATTTGTAAGCAACACAGTAAGACAAAAGCAGTTCAAATGATCACAAATTGTGTTATTGTGATATATGTACTTCAAATCTTGACTAACAAAAATCCTTCGAGATCTCGTTATGAAACACTGCTATATATTTTTATTTGCCAGGATACACACATATCTGAAGCCTTAACGCTATAAGCATGTCCTGCCCTTGGCCGATTTGTATTGTGTCTCAATGCTACCAATGACAGCCCCCTTAAAATCTCCAAAACATAATTATATCCTTCAAAACATTATGCTGCCAGACAATGCTTCCTTACGGCCACAGTAAACAATATCTACTGCAGTATAACCATGGACGCTGCAAACGTCTAGTGGCACTACACGTTGGTCCCAATGTCGGCCCCAACTTCTGGATGGAGGATGTAGTATTGGGCAACGTTGGAGCCAATGCTGTATTCACCATCTATACCTTGGAGGAGTGGCGTTGGTACCAACATTGGACCCAACGTGTGGAACCGGTGTAACAAAAGAAAATGGCTGAATAATTCCCACGTTTTATTCCCTGCCTTGAATAAACTAGGGGATATACTTGTGTTTTACCGTTTAGAAGCGGATTAAAAAGGGTTGGTGGTGTAAGCACCGTCTGGGGAGGTGGCAGTCTATCAGTTTATGCAGCTTAAGAGTCCAGGAGTTTTGAGTTTTAAAAGGGTTATTGTGGGATAGAAAATAATGTTTTATTAAAAACAGGCACATGCAATTGAATAACACAATGACAATGTTTTTAATTTTGGCAGTTCAACAACATCCATTGCGTCATTTACGTAGTTGAGCAGACAATTTTTGAATATTATGAAGCAATGGATTAGCAGTTTTCTTCAAAATCCTTCGGATTGTGATTAAAACGGTGCTGAAGAACCTATTAATGCGTTTCTTCAGCAGTTTGCTGCTGTTTCTATAACTACGTAGAATTAAATAATACGACTTTTGAAATGTCACTGGCGTGGTGGCGAAGGAAAGGTGTAAAAAAAAACAATTTATGATAAAAATGCGCAAATACGCATTCATACAGCATAGAAATTAATGTCCAATCATTATCTGTATAAGAAGATGTTTTTGTCCTACAAAATACAATTTCAGCCTGAAAATGTCACAACATCGAAATTGTTAAAGTTACATTCTCGCTCTTGATAAATCTAAATAAAAAAAGAATAGTACAGAAAAACAAATAATAAAAATCCAAATAAACAACAAATCAAGCCCGGATAAAGAGGCTGTACTTTCATAAAAGTTTGTAAGATCCTTGCGTCTAGTTTCATCGCTCACTTCTTCTTTAAGTTATTCTGTAATACGGATATTTTTTATTTCTATGATACTATATAGGGAATAGTACAAGTTTGTTATAACTTGTTTATCTAATAATGAACTTAAAGGCCTGAAGGAATTTCTTCTAGCCTTTGTTGTGTGAGAAGCAAAATGGTAGGGCCATCAAGAGCAGTTGGATAAATTCACCCCGTGTCAACGCTTTTATAATTTCTAACGTGACGATATTGTAGTGGACCTCCACGGCATCACGGTAACACAGGTAAGTAAATCTATACTAATAATAAAGCTGAAGTGTTTGTTTGTTTGAACGCGATAATCTCTGGAACTACCAGTAGGATTTGATTTTTAGGTTTCCGTACCCAAAGAGTAAAAACGGGACCCTATTTCTAAGACTCCACTGTCCGTCTTTCACCAGGCTGTATCTCATGAACCGTGATAGCTAGACAGTTGAAATCATAGAATGTGTATTTCTGCTGCCGCTATGACAACAAATACAAAAAATAGAATAAAATAAATATTTAAGGGGGGCTCACATACAACAAACGTGTTTTTTTGCCGTTATTTTATTGCCACCTCCCTTTTGTGCCATGGTACGCTGGTCTGTGCGGGTCTCATCGTGCATAGACCATGGTCTCTTCAGGGAATCTTCTGAATGTCATCCACCAAACTGACCGAGTTTGCCTAAACTCACTGTATTATATCGTTACTTATTTATAACAATAAAAATAGTGCAGCATACAGTTTATGAAATTATTCAGCAAGAAACGTATTACATACACCTGACGCGCATTACACCTTCATGCTATCCCAGAGGAGCCAGCTGTCTATCAAGCTACTGCAGTAAGGAGCTTTAAGAACAAGGCTGACAACAGTTTTGACTTAATCGAGACATTTGTGACAATCACGGTCTCATTGTCAATATTGTTCTCCTCTGTATTTTTTTCTGAGATTCAGAAACCAAAAAAGCGCAAGCCAATCAATGGTAAAAAAAAACATGTGTGGTTGGGGGAGTCCCGTCAGGAATAAAGTTCTGTATACGATACTCGCACGCACACATACACGCGAATATAATAGAAAGAGACAGAGAGAGAGATAAAGTCGCATGGAGGGGGTATAACGCTTTTTGCTTTCGTGACGATTCCTACCAGTCAGCTCTTACCGCAAGCCGCGGTATGAAACTACGTTTCAAAACTTGTTTATAGTAGGTAAATAATTAAGTTATTAAAATAGACAGAGCAAACAAATTCTGAAGAATAAAGCATTACTTATTATGTTCGACTCGTATTTCAAACTCATCAAAAATTACCTGACTTACTAACATATGTGTCCTATAGAAAGGTAACACCTTGTAATTGTAGGTGGGCATTTAAACATAGTTACCTCATGTACTTAATTAAGTGCGACATTAATTATGCGAATTAAGTGCTTTCCCGAAGATCTGGCTATCAACGCAGCTCGTAAAAACTTTGAGGTTAAAGACACAGTACGTACGCATTTTTTTATGTGCTATGAGGCAAAGATATAAAAGTTATGTTCCTTATACGTCAGTTACTTTGACATCATCGTAAATATTAAATTAATAGGATTTAGGCGTGCCCTTTGTTGTGTTTGGTGCCTAAGAGAAAAGATTGTGATGTGTCATCCTGCCATAGTTTGCAACCTGAGTCGTGATATACTACGTGTCTATAAAGTAAGATCTCTAAAAAACAAGATGGCGATGTTAGTTAGGATTTAGGCACGTGTCAAAAAATCCTTGTTACCTACCTATAAAAACTATCTTGACGGTGTTACGTGGTTTTACGCAAATTACGTAATAGAGATCTACCTATCTGCCAAACAATTCATCTGTTATCACAACTCAGTGTGTAGATTATTTGTTTAGAATTGTTGTAATTGTTTATGTTATGAGGTAAAAAAAACATAAGCAAATGAAAAACTCAGAGATGGGTAGATCTTCAACAGGGAAGGTCAAGGGAATACCACAAAGGTAATTTATGTTGTAAAACATCTTAGATTAATAAGTTATTCATGATTTTTATCATTGGAATTAAAATGGATAGTTATAGAATTGAACAACGCTAAATAAAAAAAAAGATAAGCAATAAAAAAAATACATTTATGGTGTGCCAGTCAATTAAATTGAGTAAAGTAAGTAGATTCCCCTATCATTTCTCCAGTCATTTCAAACGACACTATCTCACAATAACACAACACACAGTCACTCCACTCTTAACGCCAAGTCTACACAGTTGTGACGCGGAAATATTTATCCCACAGACATTCTGAGTACTTATCCTTATTCCTCCTTGAATTTTGTACGCAGCGTGAATAAGCCCTGTTCGTTGGCACAAGATAAGCCATGTATGGTAATGTAGTTTCCTCAAAAGCCTCCCAAGAACCCACTTTTCAGGATCACGGGGATTTTTCTAGATACAACGTTTTTAGATTCCAATTGTGTCAGTAAAGTGGCACTCCTGTCAAATTGTATGAATTATTCAGAAGGGGACTTAATTTGAATGAGAGCTTTTTACAAACGTATTCATGACCTCTTTACCCTGTCTGTGATGTGTCGGGTAGAACTACGATTTAGACCTGGTTTTGTTTGGTTGAAACTGATTTCGTGGAAATGGTTTTTTATGAGAATGCGCTGCAGAGGTAGATTAGTTTATTGAAGGATCTAGTATGGTATAAAGGGCAAAGAAACAAAAACGCATATTATAATTCTGACCTTTGTAGGATAACAAAGTTACTTAATTGAAAAAGCTAAAATTTAAGTTGACCATAAAAAATTTAGAGTTTCATCGCACACCTAATTAAATATGAGCTTAAACTCAGGAAACAGCCGAACTATGCTAGTAACTAGCGGACTAGTGGCGAGTAACTAGTCGACAAGAGAGTAAATAGTAGTCCTAGTAGTAGTAGTAGTCCTCAGTTTCTGATGTTACTAAGTCAATGTTGTTCTTTCTTTCTTTCTTTGTTTCAAAATCAAAATCAAAAGAAAAATTGTGTTTGTTGACAACTTTATATGAATACTAGCGGCCCGCCCCAGCTTCGCATGGGTGCAATTTTTTTTTTCGAACATTTTTTTTTCTTTCATACAAACCTTGTCCTGACAATACCGAATACAACAAAAAAAGAATGAGCGAAATCGGTTCAGCTGCTCTCGAGATTTGCGCTTAGCAACACATTTAGCGATTCATTTTTTATATTATAGATGTGTTGAGTTTTCAGCTCATACAACAGTGCATACCTAAAGTGAAACAAGATGATGATGTGTGTGCCTGTTATGATTTATTTTGTTAAATTAATATTTGACGTACCTAGCTACAATGAAATGGACTCCGCATCAAAGTTGCGACAAACGAATACCTACGCGATAAATGTTAAAGCGACAGTCGTAATATGTCGACCATCAGTGGTGCGACAGCACATCAGCTCGATGAAATTACGTCGGTTCTAAAATAGAATTGTTTGCAACGGCACATTGCAAAGACAACATTTCAGCAGAAAACTTTTTTTAGCTACCCCGTTTGAAAGAGGTTTTATGACTTTCAATGAAGCTATTCATGATTTAAATTTGTTGTAATATGAATTGTAAATAAAGTAGTAAGTATACCTAATACATTTTTTTCGATGTTGGGTAAAAATTCTTCGAACTCACTTATGTCAAAACTGAATTTAAAGAATCTACCCGAACATGCTGTCTGAGGTTTACATCTCGCGAGCGCTGCAGCACATCACTAGAACATGAGTAGAGCAGTTCACTTTACAGCTTGTTCTAAAATATTCATCTGGAGCTAAGCTATAAACTCAGACTGAGAGAGCTATCTGAGCTACCATAAAAATATTTTACTATATCCTTTTATGATTATTGTGAAATCGCAATCAATTACTTTTTAGGTTTTACAGGTTTTATTTGTATCACCAATAAAATGAAGCGTGTGTGTGTGTGTGCTATTGAGCCATATTTGGGAGGGCTACTTTTGATCTTATTCATTTATGTCAATAGGCACATTTTGTATGAGCCCTTCTTTATCCTATCACTGTGCTGATAGCATCCTATCAACGTCATCAATGGAATTATTCTTCCTGTGTTCAAGAGTACACTTGTGCCAGGCGTTTCTGTTTCAATCACAAATCATCATTTTCCTGCCGTTATCCCAATTTATTTGTGGTCGGTGCAACATGTTTTTTTCTTACATACTTGTCTATTAGTCGTCATCTCGATGGTCAAAGTATATCATTATTCACACAGTCCATCCATCGTTTCCTTGGTCTTTCCCTACTCTCATAGCCATCGATATTTGTACCTACTCAAAACTTTCCTCTCGACATTTCCCGCATTCCTCCGTATTACATGCTCAATATGCCTTTACCATGACTACCGATTTCCCTTTTCAGTTACCGGTGCCACTTTCAGACTTCCTCTTATGTACTCAATTCTTATTCTATCCATTTATCATTCACAAATGTTATCACCAAAATCATGGTGGGCGTTATTGCAATTGTCATAAAAAAATAAAGTCACCATGCATGCTCAACGTCCGTGTGTCACTGCAGGGATCCAGCAGTATATCAGCGTCAGGTACATTTGCCTGACACATGCTGAGCTGGACTCCCATTTGGTGCAACCTTGAGACGCACACCGCACTGTGTGTTTGTTTCGTTATTAATTTTATGTTATTATTGTATTCGTCATGATGTCACTTTTGTTTCGGTATATGTATGTTTTTCCTTATTTTATTTTTTTTTGCTTTGTTGGCACCTTGTTTTTATAATTATTATGTTCATGTGGGTAATTGGTAATCATAGAATATTGTACTTTTGTGTGTTGTGCTGTCTTTTGTGTGCGCCAAATAAATAGTTTATCTATCTATCTTATCTATCTACCATAGCAACGGATTCGTAGCATAAATTTCATAAAAATAATCTAGTCCTCGGGTTGTTGAATGAAATTGGGCAACGTTGCAGAGAGTAAGTAATATCCGCTGTCAGAACAAAACTCGATCGTTTACTATTAGGTATTACTTCTTTGTGCTCTTTGTGCAAATTTCAAATGGACTTACACTGAAATGCAAGGTTTTTTTAATAAGAATTTGGAATGGGTAGTAAGTGCTTATTTCGTTCTTGTTATTTTTTTGTCTACTGGCCAGTTTTTTATTTTTCATTGCTTCTAGTAAGTTCTTAAAAAAAACCTATTGATCTCTTCAGGAATGGACAGCTTACAAACGACAATTGCGGGTTTAAAAAATGTCACAGGCCGTGAAAATAGCTGGTGGAAGAATGAGGAAGAAGGATCGGTGGACGGAATGCATTTGCCTAAGTTAAAATGAAGGTAAACCAATTGACCAACTGAATTTAGGAGCAGAACCAAACCACTCCATTTGCGTAACATACTTTCAATCGCAATCCGAATGATATTAAAGAATTGCTAATCCATTACTTCAAATGTTCGAAAAATTCGTCTGCTCCACGACGTAAATGACGTAATGAATGTTGTTGAATTATCAAAATGAAAACCATTTTCATTGTGTGTTATTCACTTTGTTTTTCCGTCCTTTCAGCTCGCCAATTTCTTTCAATGTAATAATTTCACAGTACATAATTTCATCATAGTGGTCGCTTGATTTCCTCATCCACGTGACAGTATTCCTAATTGTGCCATTGAATTACGTTGTGACATTAGAGGTTGTCAGAACAAAGCTGCATAATAGGTAACTATTTAGTAATCTGTGATAATAGTCAATTAACGGTGTTCAAGTCAAACGACCGGTATAATGGAGCCTTGAAAGCTTATAATTGTCAACCTTTACACTCCGATTGTGGAACGGTTGAAAGGTGAATGAAGATGGAGGTAATAATCATTCTATTTGTGACTACCTGTTGCCCACGACTTTGTCTGCGATCTATAATTAAAAGTAGCTTCTCCAGGTCATGGTCTGTCCATTCGCCAAATTTTCACTTAAATATATACCCCCTTACTAATAAACGTTGTAGGTAATGTAACGCATTGTCTTGTTCTTTCGAAAGTCAAATTACTGACTACTGAAAGAGAGAAATCGGTGTGTCATCTGATATAATACGTATTATTTAGTAAGAGGGTTAATTTTATCTCTTTATAAGATAAGATTTATTTCTCACTACTATATTACAAAATACTTGGCAGCTTTTGTCATTGATTTTACAGTCTATTTTAAGGTTAAAGGGTGCCCTATTTCTATCAGTCTATTGACAGAGACACAAGGAGACACGGCAGAGCTTTGTTAAATTTCCAACTGTCAGTTACATTTGTTGGTTAATTTGTATTGTAACTTGTTTGTGTGAAAAGGGTTAGTGGGCCAAGCAAGGGTAGAGATGGCCGACAATGAGACGTTACATACAAGGTTTGTTTGTATGGTGATAGACGACAAAGCAAGTGTAAACTTAGGTGAGTACTTCAGTCTCCGTGTCGTTTTGTTTGATGTGTATATTAAAAAAAAAAAAAAATTGCAATTTAAAGTAATTAATTATAGTCATTTGAAAGTGGTGTTATTTTTTATAAATTATTTGAGTAAACGCTAAGGGTTATTTTAAGCTCAGTCTGTGACAGGACACAAAGTTACACTGTTACAGTAGGTAAAGACGCCAGCACATCAAGCTACTACAATCTGTCAAATTTCTTTGTCAAAAGCGTAAGGTTCAAATTTGATTGGAAAAATTTGACAGTTTCGGGTAACGTGATGTGCTGGCGTCTGTACAATATACATTTTGTAACACCTACCTGTGTACACAAATAAACATTATAAATTTATTTAATGGATCTCCAACAGAGGCAACACAATAACATGCAAGTATACATAGAACAGGTACAAATACAAGTTTGCGCTTCCAATAAAATTGTAAGAATATTAAAATAAATAAAAACATAACACAAAAATCATACAAAGGAAACAAAGTGAATAACATAACAAATGAACGATAACACAATTGAATAATAAGAAAAAAAAATAACCATAAAATAAAAAATACAAAATAACAAAATATTACGACCCAGGTACTTTTGTCTTTTTTGAGCGTTGATAATTTATTTTCATAAATTGACTTGATTTGCAATTATGTTGTAAGTTTGCCATTCTGAACCCCATTATCTAAGCCAAGTTTAAGCCGATATACCACGCCAACAAAATTTAAAGCTGTAAGCGGTACAATGATGTCGGTCTCAGTACAACCCGACAAGTGACGAAAAGAAGAATAGTACAGTAACTTGTAAAAGATGAAAATTCAAAGATTTCCTTCTAAACTTCTGTATTGAACGTCCGCGTCGGTGAAATTGCAAACGTATTTCTGCAAGCCAATACGAAATTCAAATGCGAATCAAACGATTTGGAGAACACATCAGAATTTCTGAAATCCGAAAGTAATTTTCCGAAAACATCTACTATGTTTTCGGAAAATTGCTTCGGATTTCAGTAAATAGGTACATAAGACACGTGAAACTTAGATACATGTCTTATAAAACGTAATTGTATAGATAAAATGAATATTTATAACTGACAATGACATAAATAAAATATAATAAAACAAAACAGTTACTTGATTTCTAATATTATGTCTTAATAAATTAATATTTCAAAATTGTTGGAATAAAACCAAAACCAAGGAACGAAGATCTTTAGGCGATAATCTCATGCACACATACTCGTTTATAAAATGAAGAGACGGAGAGAGAGAGAACGTCTGAACGCGTTTTTAATACAGAGCCATCTAGTATAAATATTTAGAAGCTCTCATAAGATTGTCGCCAACTTGCATTTTCACTTTGACATCGCTATCGGCCTTAGAACCCTCGAAAACCATGAAAACCACACTCACGATGAAAAATTTGCCAAATTTCGAAGCCGCCATCGCACTATTGGCTTCAGCAACCGCGAAAAATAAAAAAAATAACATGAGGTTAATTATTGAGGACGGGCAAAACGCTTATTTATTTCTTGATGATATATCTACCAGTTTACACTAAAAGCAAGTCGTGTTAAAGAACTTCGTTCCATTAAATAGTTTAAAATTGATGTATGATCTAAATGAAATAAAATAAACAGTGATATTCCATTTTCATTACTTGTTTGAATGTGGTAAATACAGTCATTCAGGCGACTTTTTTAAAAGTTCTTAATATACTTAAATAACAGCACGCCTGTAATCCCTGAAGGGTTAATCAGAAGTGTACCTATAATGAAAAATGTGTAAATTTTCTAAATATTTGACATATCTCTCGCATTGTCAATAGGTATTAATCTATTAATATAAATAGGCCCTTCGTCTTAAGCATAACTCTTTATTTCTCAACAAGCGCAAATGAACACCTTTTTGGTTAACGGTGTTCTAATATGCAGGGTGGCAGGGACTTTTGCGCGCAACCTGAATAGCAATTTTTTTTAATAGCCGAAAAACGAAAAATTATAACGCAGCTTGCAGAGGGTTCAGAGTCATCCACTGAATTCATGCGCGCGTCGATGTCCCTGCCACCCTGTATTGTTCTCTCACTTCATTGCAATGAAAATGACAAAGACAAAGAGAGGTACAGACCTGAGGGCACAAATAGACATTCTATAGCGATAACGGTGACGAAAAATGTCAAAAATGTATGGGACTGACCCCGTTGAAAGTCGTTGTAGAAATGTAAAATGCTTTGCAAGCAACAGTATCTTGTCTAGGCCTTCTGGTATAAATAGACGTCACATACATATATAATTATGCTAATTTTGAGTTTACAAAACAAGACCTAGATTGGCCCTTTCCCGACCAATAACGACCTGTACAAACCCCTGTCTTAAACAACATACCTGTTTAAGGGGGATGCGCTAACATAGTCCGCGAAATTCAAATTTTCTTACGTTTTTTGCAATTTGCAGGTATGTGTCTGGTTGTTTGTTGATTAATATGATTCGCGACCGTAAAAAATATGACTTTACTTATGGCCACGAATTTGAATGACTATTTCATGAACTATTCATTCAATAGGGTAATAATATGTGTACTTATAGAGTTGTATTGATGATTTTTATGACTATAATTCTATAAATAAATATTTGGTACGGCCGCGAATCATATTTAGACCAATATACAACCTGACACAGACCTAACAATTGCAAAAAATTAAGAAACCGGGAACCGGGTGACGTCATTACGTCGGCGCCGGGTGTCGCTGAAAACCAGCGCTGGGGCTCTGTCTTGGATAGGGTCGCAGCATAATGCTGAGCGATACCCATTTTGCGTGAATGTGACGTATGTTTTCCCCTACCTTTTTTTTACTTTATTTTTTGTGTTTATGTTCTTTTTTTGCGTCATGTTCACCGCAAATAAACGTATATTTTTCTTTCATTCTTTCTTCTTTCTAAAATTAAACTTCGCGGGTTACCCAGACGCTTTCGCCTTAAACGACATACCTATTTAACATAAATTGATAATGTTGTAACTCGTAAAGTTCAGGTAGGTGGTAAACTATTGGTTCATTACTTTGAACTTGGCTAAGTATGTATTATCAAATTAAAGCCACCCGGCTTTAACTTGATAATTACGCATAAACCTTCCGGTCTAAATGTTGTAAATTATGGTGAAAATAGCATCATGGACAGTTTAGTGAAGATCTTAGCATTCACACAGATAGACACGATAGGCAACTTTGTTTTTATACTACAAGATAAAAAATAATTTAAGACCCATAAAATAGCCAAACAGGAACGATTAATACTATTTGCTTCATAACACTTCATAACAACGGGATATTCTTCCTGTTTATGTATGTGTACCGGAAGAAAATAGATAATAACAATTTCTTACGCTTTATGTATGTAGAAATATTAATAAATGGAATAGAATTATATGCCTATCAGCTAATAGAAATCTTATTGAATGAGCTGGGATTCTTGCCAACGGTTCCAACATCCATCAACTTGGTATCTACTACATATGCTATATGGTTATAGATGGCGAAATATTCTGCTTATGAATGTAATTTGGCCATGGTCATTGGTCAAGGCTATAGGGCTGTATTTTGGGGTTATATAACCTCTTTGATGGTAGAAAGAGATATTTGAGCATGAATTTCATGAGCATGTCATATCAACCAGGGTGCTAACTCTCGAATATAATTCCGATAGATCGACATTGGTCAAACGTCAGTTAGTCGAGTTAAATGTCAGGGATTGGCTAGACTCAAAGTCAAAGCATTTATTTCAAATAGGCACATAAAAGGCACTTTTGAACATCAAAAATTACAATGAAATAGAATTGATTCCAAAAGGTAGTTTTCGTATGGAGAAGAATGGGCAAGAAACTCCACCGTTACTCTTTTAAAATGTTTTACAATATTTTGCATAAGTACATTAATTATATAATAAAATAATATGTGAAGACGATGCACCTAAAATAAAATTACTATACCACAATAGGTAAAAGAATTAAAAATGAAACCATGACATATAAATTAACAATCTGATAGATACATGGTGCTCACATATTTACAAAAATGGAAAAAGTAAACGATTTACTTTTACTTTTTCCATTTTTGTAATTTTTTTTATTTATTTACTCAGTGAGTCCAGCCAATCCCACACGTTTGACTGAAAATTCCAATGTCGATCTATCGGAATTATATTCGAGAGTAAGCAGCCAGGAGTGTTTACAGAATAGTAACCTAATGGGCATATTTGAATTGTGTAGCTTAAAATCTTGATATCTGTCTTGTGTAGGTAGTCTTGAATCTTTATGGTTCATTTTATGTTTTTCTGGTTGTTTTTATTGTAGTTTTAAATGCCCCTTTTTTACTTTTTGTATTTCCTGTGTATGTCCCAAATAAAAGTTTTCTTTCTATTTTAGACCCTTGTCGTATTGGCATTGAAAATAACTTCAATGACAAAAGCGACGCCAAAAGCACTGGCGTCAGCAACTTATTACCTACTCAGCTATATTTTTACATCAACGTCATTGTGAGCCAGTACCTTCCTGATTGTTAAAAAAATCTCTGAAGGAGTAAAAAAATGGGTGCTTACTAGACCAATACGCAATGTTACCGATATAATAACGACCTACAGATCGTATTTCGCCAACGGCGACTAATCTCAACGGAGACTAGCCTTTGGTGCGGGAGATATTATAGTGCACAAGTGTGCGCGCAGACACAGGTGCACTCCCTCTTCCCTCACTCTCATAGTCTGATGGGACGGCAATCCGACACGACCGGACTTTATTTACAGTAAAAATGACGCACAAAAAAAAACATGTTGGGGGAAAACATGGGTCACATCTACGCAAAACGGCTATCGCTCTGCATAATGCGCTACGCTGTGTAACTACTTTCGGAAGGCCCCGTATCTTTGTTGACGGACTTTGAGAGTAGACAGCCTGTATAGGTCCACAGACTAGAATCAAGTGCAGTGTGATGATTTCCTATTATAGCATCATAATAGAAATTAATGATGGAAAACCGTTTTAAAAAAATCAACGTCATAAAAAGTCTTGGAAACGATATTATTCAAAGTTGGCGGAAATGAAAAATGGCAAGGCTTGTAAAATTCAGAGACTATCATCTTCCCGCGGACTAGTTCGTGCCGGGTCGGTAATTTGGCGAATATTCGCTTTTTGGACTCGTCACTCGCATCCTCGCATAAGGAAAGTTTTAAATAGGTATCAGTAGTTGTTCAAACGTATATTGTAGATTAAATCAGGCTTTTGTTTTGCGCATGAATCTGATTTTGGTAATGTCACACAATGTGACACTAATAACATTATAAAAATCAAAAGAGGTATGTAAGGATCGTAGCAGGTGACGTCCCTCATCGTATCTGCCAACCCTCATGGGAACAAGGCATGAGTTTATGTATGTTATTATAATAATTGCAAGAAGTTAAAAAAGTCTGATCAGTCTCTCTGCCTGATCGGAGTCTCTGATCAGAATTTTTTTTATCGAAATTATTGAGATTGCAGATATATTCGAATTTTCGAGGAATTTAGGTTAAGTATATGTTTCTTCTTTCCTGAAGCCAGTGAAACATCATAATTTTTATGTAATGCTGATCGAGGCATTCCTGATCTGTGAAAGTATACAATGAAATTTTCTCAGTGACAAGTTTATTAATCTTCTATAATATATAAAATTCTCGTGTCACAATGTTAGTTAACATACTCCTCCGAAACCGCTTGACCGATTTTTATGAAATTTTATATGCATATTCAGTAGGTCTGAGAATCGGCCATCTATTTTTCAGAATTTATTTGGAATCGAAACTTCGTGGGTGAAACCGCGGGGCGCAGTTAGTTTTAATATAATAATACCCTCATAAAAACGATCTAACTCACGCAATCTTAGTTCTTATGACTTCAAAATATTAAGCTGATTAAATAATTCACTTTCATACAATGTATTGCATGAAAGTGGCTTGTAAGCCAGAATACTGCAGCAAAAGGTATTAGCACCAGCTTTATACTACGCAAGAGGACCTTTACGGGATTCCCAGCTCAAAGGCCGGACTCAGTGCTTAGAAATTAATTAAATGGCACAACGCATTGTTGCTTGGCAATCGATGAAAACATGGAAAGGACTTGGTGTAATTGCTTTGCATTTATCAAGAACAGGTAAGTCGTATTTATTTTTTCTCTTTATTGTAGGCATAGACTTATAAAAAAAGATGGTTTCCGCGCCACGCATATCAAAAGTGAAGCACAGTAAGTATGCCGGGACCGCTTGTACAAACACGCCTCACGCTCAAATTTACATTATAGTATGCCGACCGGCATTACGTGACACAACAGCGTCAATCGTCAATCACGCACACACTTTCGATATGCGTGGCACGGAGTCCATCTTTTTTATAAGTCTATGATTGTAGGTATTATTATTATATTAGAGGTATTGGTAGTGTATTTCGTACCTGATTGCTTTATCGCCGTAGTAGGTTCGAAAGGAGTCTTAAAACGCAAAGGTCTATTTGTCTAAGTGGTGTGGTTTCATCACTTCCCATCTTATACACAAACTAAAGAATTGAATACTTACAAATGGCTATACATTCATAAACTTACGCTGTCTTCCCATGAGGCCTACCCTCATGGGAAGACGGCGTAGGTTTGTGTTTACTATACCGAAGTTTTTTTTTTATTTTTTATTTAATGGTTTATAATACAGAGGTGTTACTTATTTCTAAACTCGCCAAACTTTTACGTTTGATGGCGAGAGGCAAGAAGTAAATATAATTGTTTCCAGTTTTTTTTAAAGTTTTGTCACAGCATTCGATTTGTTCCGGTCTGATCCCCTGAGACCCCCCCCTCCACCCCCTCCTCGATCCCCTGCTAGTTCTTCTTCTGTTTTGAAATCTTTCTTATCCAATTTTATCTAGGTTTCTCTTTATGACAGGTACGAGTAAGTACAGTCAAGAGAAAATAAACGTTTTCATTTACAATACAAATAAACAGCAACTGCAGTACAGCCAACACAAAATAAAATCGTAGAACAATCTGTGTTGCTACAGGACATATTAGAGGCAACATGTCACTATGGGACGTTACTGACAGGGTAACGAAAGAAAGCGGCCAAGTGCGCGTCGGACTGTCACACGATGGGTTCAATCACCGTAAATGTCCAAGGATATTATTATTATTATTATTATTACCGTACAATATTTAACACTACATAATTTATTTTTAATATTTTATTTTCAATATTAAGTTGTTACAGCGGCCATAGTAGTACATTTTAGGGGCTTGTGGCTAAGTAATAACAGCCACACGGGTCGATCGATTAGGTTAAGCTACGCTTGCCGCTTTTAGTCCATGGATGGGTGATCAGATCATCTTTACATACTAAGATCCCTCCGTGCCTCGGGAAAGCATGTTAAGCCGTTGGTCCCGGCTGTCATTCGTGGATCTCTGACAGTCGTTACTGGTCGTCATAAGCCCGAAAGTCTGACAGTCTTATCAAGGGGTATCGTATTACCCAGTAACTGGGTTGTGGAGGTCAGATAATCAGGGCATGTAAAATACTGGTACTCAGCAGCATCCGTTTAGACTGAAAGCCGACCCCAACATAGTTGGGAAAGGCTAGACAGATGAGTAGCACATTGTGTGGAAATTTAAAATGTCTACCTATTACGATTCAAAGGATACAGCCATGTGACAGACGAACAGACGGACGGACAGCGGAGCTTTTGCAATAGGGTCCCGTTGGCACCCCTTGGCTACGAAACTCTAGAAATAAAGAAACCCGACCCAGTGAATGTTGGTTCATATGGGAGTAGGGGAGGAAAAACAGCGAAGGAGAGGGTATGTAAGTACATACGAACATATATCTGGTTCTATACATAGCCATGGGGAAACAAAATTCTCGAGTGAGTGGAATCAATCGAATTCCGTCTTTATAAGTACTCCTTTAGTTTTATGGTGATTGATAAGACACAGAGGCATAAAACTAGCAGCTGTAGAAAGTTGTTTGTATCCCCCTTGGGACGCACTGCGCACTTTGTATATATGCCTTTCGTTTGATTTTAAGTGTGTCATAGTGCCATTTTATTGCTTTAATATAAGTTTTTGAACGAAGTTTTTTAACACGGCTTGCGGTAGGAGTGAACTTGTAGAAATTGTCACGTCACGAAAAAGCGTTATGCGCCATGTGACTTTATAGTAGACTGGCTGTTGCCCGCGACTTTATATACGATCCAGGATGAAAAGTAGCCTATATTCTTATCCAGCTCATGGTCTATCTGTGTGCCAAATTTCATTCAAATCCGTTTAGCCGTTATAGCGTAAAAGCGTAATAAACAAACAAACTTACTTTCGCGCTTATGATATTAGTTAGGATGTTAGGTAATAGTTTGTGGGATATATATAGTTTTCATGGTTTTAGAGGGTGCTAAAGCTGATAGTGAGGTCAAAATGAAAATCCAAAATGGCAATCTTATGAGAGGTTCTATAAACTTATAAACTTATACTATATGGCTCTGTAATAAAACGCGTATATATTCACATTTTTTCTCTTTCTCTCGTTCTCGCCCTCTCTGTCTCTTTATACGAGTGTGGGTGCGTGCAAGTATCCCCGTAAGGAACTTCGTTCTGACCGCACACGTTTTTTTTTCGTAAATTGGCAACATGTATTTTATTTACATTCAAGTACCTACCTAATTTGTTATCATTTCATTGTGATTTTTGTGTTGTGCTATTTATTTTATGTGGTTAACCGTGTAACATCTTTAAAAATAAATAAGCATTTATAATCATCATCGTAAAATACCTAAATAACTGAAGTGTTTAAAGTAGTGAGTCGTTTTAGTGACAAAACCTTCGAATCCAGTCAACGACAGTCAAAGTGACGTTGTAGTTTTTTTTTCATTTATATTTCGATTGGCTCGATATTTGTAAGGCTATAACATTTGTCATCAACGTCTGCCTAGTCTGTATTTTACGTAGAGTGAGCGCCTATCTCCACGACCCAGTTACGGAGTAATACAATACCCCTTGGGAAGGACTGGTTGTCACATAACCTTAGGTATAACAACATTATCTTGGCGTGTCTTAGCTTCTGCCTTTGAAACCATAGTAAATAACAAGAATGTCACATTATCCAAAGCTAAAACTATCCCCACCATCCGTACCTAAAATAAAAACAAAACAGTTAAGCTAGCCTTGCGCATAACCTTCAACATTATTCCCGTACAAGACGACTTTTGTGACCCATCCACTTTATATAAGCCTTTAATCGCATCTTATGGTTCCATGTGGAGGGACTTAAGTACCTTGTGACCTATATACTGAACATATAGTTATACGTCCGCTTCACATTAGAATATGGTCTCTTAAAATATGAACCGACAGTCGTAGGACCAAATTGTGACAAAGCAGCACCCTAATTGCGTACTATCAATAGTAATCTGAATAATTTTGAAGGATATTGCTTATCCATTGCTTCATATGTTTGAAAAATTTATCAGCTCAACAATGTAAGTACTACTTATAAAACGCAATGAATGTTATTGAACTGTCAAAATGAAAATGCCACTCCTAGTGTTAGTGTTAAAACTTAGCTGGATGTAGATAGGTTTGTGCCTAAAATCTACCTACATCCAGCTAAGTTTTAAACTTATAATAATGACAAATATACATTTAATTATAAATTCAACATTAATGATGTAACTAATATTTTTGTAAAAATATAATTTAAAAGAGTGTCCATGGAGTTTTTTGCCCCTCCATAGGTAGGTAGCTACGCTTTGGAATGGGCATTTCATATTTTCTGACTGACCGACTTCTTGACAATTCAAAAGTGCCTGTAAACGGTTTAATTGAAATAAATGCTTTGAATTTGAGTTTGTCAATCGTGAGTGCGTTCACAAATACGAATCTCACATACACAAAGATACAAGCCGGGACGCATCTTTAATAGGACATACAAATATTGTTTTGTCCGGGAATCCATCTCCCTTCGTGTTGAACCATAAATAATGAAGTATTGTGTATCAACACTGAGCAGTGGTGACCCAGTGTCGCTGGACCCGACTTTCTAGTTGTACGTCGTTAAATCGAACCCAGGCAGGCAATTTACTTTGTCTTTTTAATTTTATCACCACTGCTCTCAAAACGGTGAAGGAAAACATCGTGAGATAACCGGCATGTCTTAGAACCAAAAAAATCGTAGACATGTGACATCCACCAACTCGCATTGGGACCGCGTGGTGGATTGTGGCCTACTCCTTCTCACAGAGAGGAAGCCTGTGTCCCAGCAGTGGAAACATTATAGGCTGATTATACATCAACACTTGGCCTATGACCGTATTAAGCTTTGTGAAGGCGAGCCTGTGATGTTTATTGAGTTTAGTTTCAACTACGGGGTGCCACTAAAATTAATCACTTAATAACCGAATTGCTCTTTGCTGAGCTGCGAACATAATTGGATATCGGACTTGCTATTGCTTTCATCTTTTACACTAAAACAATGTTTGTTGTTATTTTTTCTTGCCTTGTATACCCAGCATGAACTAAATGTTCATCCTGGGTATACAAGGCAAAATACTATAAGTACCTAATCACCATTAAAAAATATTGACAAAAAACCGATACGAATGGAAAACTACCGATAACATTTTCAAATGCATGGAAACTGTGAGTCAGTTGGAACGCAGTTTTTTTTTTATGTTTACCAAGTATAGACTTCTGCTTCAGTAACCTTACGTAGCTCGATAATGGCCGTACTAGTGGTAATGTTTTAAAAATTATTCGAAAATTATAGTTTCAATTATTTACATAATTATTATCAAAACTCTTTTCGTCATCCCCTCGTCTGTTAGGCAGACTTTTTATGATTGGTAACAATAGAAAAAGTAATTGTATCTCATTCGTGACAGTTGAGCTCTTAAGTGTCATGTTAAGGGCAAATAATTCTTTATTTTTCCATTTTCCTAACCCTTACTCGTAAAGAGCAATGAACCTACGAGTGACCCAAAAACTGCTACAGTAAAGGATTATAATTGCATCTAGAAGACGGATTGGTGGACACAGTTCGACAGCTCGACCTACATTATAATAATAGATTGATAGCAAAATATCTTTCAAAACAAAGTTTTATCTTTTATAATTCCCGGTCCTTTCTCCCGGGATTAGTGTCATGTCTCTAACTTTTCCCGCAAACAGAGAAACTTTTGGTCCTTTTGATCCGAAGTGACGTAAGAGAAGACAAATAGACGTGTCGTGTTCTATAGAAGTTCTGAGTTAGCAGATGATGAAACGATCGGGTTTCGTAAATGGCTTTTTGAGGTGTGGAATATCCGGATATAGTATATAGTAGATATAGTTTATCATGTGGGATCATCTGTAAAGATGATGTTATGCCATGTGAGATCAATAATATGTAGGTACAGACAAAGAAGTAAGCCAACTAAATCTTTTTTGGAAAATAGTTTCCTGTTACCATAATATGCTTCTTTTTGAAACGGTTATTTTTTCTTTTTGCTTTTTAGCATAATAACTATTATTTTAGCATACTAATTTTTAATATGAAAGTTGCTGCGTTTGATCGAATGCTCTGCTGCCTTGCCTGGAAGGTTCAACCGAGCGTTTTAAGGTTATTAATAAATTGTTCTTACGTGTACCAAATCTAGATTAAAAAAGAAGAAAATCAAAAAAATACTGGCGCCGACGAGACTCGTAAATTCAAAAGAAAATAATATCGTAACAAACAACAAATCCATGGAGAATATAATAAAGAACTCTAATATAGAACAATAAAGAACTCCAATGTAGAACAATTAAGAAAATATCCCAAGAACAATATAACAATAATTGGACTAAAAGAAAGGGAACAATTTCAACAAGTTGGAAAAAATTACGTCGGAATTTCAATAGTCTCGGCGCTTTATGCACTTTCCTTTTCGTCCTGTTTTTCAGCGACGCCATTGCCCCGACGTTTTATTAGTTCCAAGGGAGAAATGTATTATTTTTCCTCGAGTTTTTTTACGACGGCTCTCAGTATTTTTTGATAAATAATACGTACGTACCATGTACACTTACGTAAGATTTTTTCGGTATTTATGTAGTGGAGTTTCTGATACCTGTAATTTAAGTCGTTATACTGAAAAAGTCTTTGAATCCACTCAACGTCAGTCAGTCAAAGTGAACCAAGTCGTCAATTTTTTCTCAATTCAAACAGGTTTTCGGGTAAATTACTTAGGATACGGGTAGAGTTTCTTCGAGAATTGTATATTCTCTTTAAGGCCGATTTTTCCAACGCCAGATAAATTTATACGAGGAATAATTTTGAATTTTTGACAGTTCTTCCATACAAAAGCTGTCAGACGTCAAATTTATTGTATGAATAAAAATTATCTGTCGATTGAGAAATCAGTTCTTAATGATATTATTTTTGGTTTCGATTTGTCCGACAGCTGTCACTTATCAGACCATCACATAACTTTTGGAGGATATATGAAAAACTCTTTGTTTTCTTTTGAAAATAAATAAAATATAATAGGCTAGTGAATAAACGGGGGGGCTTGTCGCTAAGAAATAACAGCCGCACGGGTCGATCGATCAGGTTAAGCTATGCTTGCCGTGGTTGATCCGTGTTTGGATGACTGTCTTTACATACCAAGACCCCTCCGTGCCTCGGAAAGCACGTTAATCTGTTGGTCCCGGCTGTCATTCGTGGATCTTTGACAGTCGTTATGGAGAAGCCCGAAAGTCTGACAACTAGTCTTACCAAGGGGTATCATATTACCCAGTAAATGGGTTGTGGAGGTCAGATAGGCAGTCGCTTCATGTAAAATACTGGTACCGCTGCATCCGGTTAGATTTTAAGCCGCCTCCAACATAGTTGGGAAAAGGCTACGCAGATGATGAGGCTAGTGAATATACCGAACCAAAAGCGTAAGGAATGTTGTAGTTTTTAAAGCAAAACATACCACTATTAGCCATGTTGTAAATTCTTTTAATAGGCTATATTTAACCGAGCTCGTTATCACAAAAGTTAAAACAATCTTTAGAATTGTTAAAAATAAAATATACTATAAGCGTTCGTGTTGTTCAATTTGTCAAAAGCAAAATTACTTACCCCGATAATCAATAAAACTGGGGCAACCACCGGAGGAAGCTTAGTAAATAAATAATTTATATATGCATCATCGCGCTCATTTCTCATGAGGATAATAAACCACCGCGGAAACACACTTGATTATAACAGCTTTTGAGTATTATAGATAAGGGTAGAAAAGACGTTGAGTATTTTTGATATTTTGTTAACATTGCATGGTTTGCTGAAATAAAATACGTACTTTTTTTTATTTATGTATTAGAAATGGGATTGCTTTTGACTCCAGTCTAGGTCAGAGGTAACAGAGACAAAATCCACGATGGAGTGAGCTTACCCAGAAGAAGCCTATTCACTCTAACTTTGAAGAGATTCGGGTTGTATGCGCTGGGAAACACAGATGCAGGTAGAGAGTTCCACTCTTTTGCTGTGCGCATAAAAAAGACATTTGAAAACGCTTAGTGCGAATTGGTGGAATAGCAACTAGGCAGAGATGGGAACTTGCAGTGCGTCTGGATTTCCGAAAGTAGAAGGAGGCCGGTCGAATGAGGTCGTGGAGTTCTTGAGCACACTCACCAAAGTACAATCTGTAGTACGTCGCCAATGAGCTTAGCTCTGCGTTCCACCGAGTCAAGCGCTGTAAGTTGGTATTGCGCTGAGCCATTCTAAAGTTGGCTGCAATACTCCATGCAGGATGGGACTTGCGCTTTGTAAAGGGTTATCAGCTGTCCAGGCGTAAAGTATCGCTTCACCCTATTTAGGATGCCCAGTTTCTTGGCCGCAGTTTGGCTTTGTACTCGATAGTGGCGCCGAAGTTGAGACTAGATGTCAACTCAATGCCTAGGAGCATTTTAATTACTCAGTTTCTTTTCAATAAAATCACCTTATGTAATAATATATTTCAGATACTGCAGATCTACGAACTTCAAAATCTGTGTATGGACCTGAGTTTTTGTCGCTGCGTGTGTAACGAGAACACCAATTTAAAATATATACAATCACAATACAATAATAAAGAATAATTGGGGTTTCAAACAACAGTAAACGGCAATGCGGCAGGCCTAGCAGGAGATGGCGGGATAAAATCGACTCTCTTCTAAAAGATCGGTCACATACAGCAATATACTGGATGATTTTTTTTACCGTCTTGAAATTTTTACAGGCTGTTCTACCCATGAATATGAACATCTTTCATTATGTGACCAACTCTGAAATTAAAAAAAATGCTGTTTCGTACATTTTGGTCTAGTAGGTATTGAACTTTTGTATTAAACAGCTGATTTTATTTCGTGATTTCAGAGTTGGTCCCATAGTGAAAGTTGTTCTAATTCATAAAAAATTCTAGACGGTATAAAAATCACCGGTATAGGGATTAATTGTAGGAGGGACATCTCCGTCCCCTCCTTCCACCTATCCATATCTAGTACCCTGCAGTGGAACATAAACGGCTGATAATAATAATCATTAAGGTACTACTATAATAAGGTACTTCTACAAGTCCCTACGTAATGTCTATAAAAATATACAATAATAAACTACCTGACATAATAAATAAAGAAGAAAAGATAAATATATTTATAAAAAATCCTCTAGATGAATATTTAAATGATAAACATAAATAAAATAAATATTAAAATTAATGATAATCACGCAATTTATAGGTATATTTAAAACATATTAATGATTCGGTAATTATTAATAAATAATATAACAATAAATAATACAACAAAATTATAAATTAAATATTTCCTAAAACAGAGCTTCTTCTCTCCTACCCTTTTTGCTGTGCCCTAGAGGGTTCATAATGATCTAAATTATATAGTTACCACCTAAGTACACATTATGGTAAAGCAGTAAAGATATTGAGTATAGAGCATTAATAAGTGAAAACCGAATATTTTAATAGGTGATCTGTATTGAATTCAAATCTATACAGCAAAGTTTACAAACTAAAATCCTATTCAGCTTATCTGAATCACCTGATGTTAAGGTTAACTTAAAACAACATCTATTTAGAATATAATATCTATTTTTCAACAAATCAGTTTATACAAAATCCTAAATTCATCATCGGTTGTCGGTATAACAATCAGATATCGAATCCAATTGTTGCACACAGAAGTTTTTGAATAAGTTAATACTAATTTGATGGTCGGTTAGGTAGCGGTTCAATAATTTCAACCATAGTAGAGTTTCAATTTACTAGCATTTGTTATCAAAAGTGTTAAAGCAATTACGAAGACTAAACGATCACGTCGTACGTTCACCAGTTGCAGTTTTTCAATGACATTGTCCTAACCACTTTAAAGCGGAGCGTGTAGCCATAACATGTTTATCTACTGGATACGTTTGTGAGCGAGCTGTGACGAGTCATGGTTTACTCTAGCTAGTTTGGTTAGTTTTGATTTTTGGGTTTTCATTGTTGAATTTTTTAGTTTTATTTTCAACATAATGTTGATATCAACTTGAACTAAATTGCTGTCATTAAGCAGAAAGCTTGTAGTTGTAATTTTAGATGCTTTTGGAAACAAAAAAGTAAGCTATACCTTTGAGCCGTAGATGTGTACGGTCACCAAAGGAGATAAGTAACCAGGGACATCAGATATAGTTGAAGTTTAGTAAGAAACTGATGGATATTTTCGAATAAAATGTAATTTAATTAATATAGCATTTTCTCCTCTACCGATATTTCTTTTTTTTTTCTCCTCGCAGTTCGTTTTGTTTATATGTATGTATGTATTAATATTTATTCTTGTATTTTATAGTAATTTCCTAGCTATTTATCATGTATGTTGCACCTGCCATGTTTTGTCTCTGCATCACCCTAAGGTTGACTGGTAGAAAATGCCTCAGGCATTAAGTCCGCCTTTGTTCAGTATTTCTTTTACTTGTGCATAAAGTTTTAATAAATAAATAAAATAAAGCAAACAGTTCATTTATGAAATTAAATTTCATTCGAAAACATCCATCGGTTTCTTATTAAACTTATACCAGACAACCCTGATTACTTATGTCTTTTAGTGACTGTACGTTCGTTTTAGAATACAGAATAAAAATTTAGTCGAAGCTGAAACCTGTGAAGTCAAAATAAATCAAAACTCAAGAAGGAATCCGTGAAAGAATTTACACTACGATACGCCAACAACTCGATACAATTTAAATTTTATTCCCGTATTGTTTTATCACAAGAACATTTCAAAAGCAAAGAACTATTGGCACTCCAGCGCAATTGGCACTTAAACGAAAATCCCTTCAAGAAAATAGAATATAAAACCTTCATGTAAAAGTCAGTACAGTTGGAATAAAACGCAGAATACTATTCGCTATAATAATATTTTTATAGGCGTCTCGTAGACACAGCATTATACTGAAGACGTAAAAGGGAAAACAATCTGCGAACGACGAAGATTACATTAATGATTTAGATACGTTTGTAGGTACAAATACTTGAATAGATAAAAATACTTGAGCACTTTATATCTGTTTAAGTTAAAAGTGAAGAGATAAAGTTAAGAAGGGCTGTTATGTGTTTTTGTTTTTATTAAAATGCTGGTTTTATTGCGTTAAAAAGTGGTGAATTTTTGATCTGAGGAGATTACAGTACCTAGAGGTTTGCTTTACAGATTCTACTATAGTAATTAATTGTTCACGTTAACAGTATAGGTACCTACCTACCGCCCTGTTATGGGTGAGATACATCTGAATGAATCTCAATGAAAAGTTTTTTTCGATAAAATAATAGATAAAAATGTTATAATATTAGAAATTAATTTAATAATTTAGTATAATTAATGATAATTTAAAGCATTGCCATACAACGTGGTAATGCCGCTAGTCTCTTGGGTACATTACCAGTCGACAGCGATGCGGATGAATTTTTCGACGCAATATTTTAGTTTTTGTATAGTTTTAGTTAATTTAGGATTTAAATTTGTTATTTTTATTAATTAGTTAGGTATTCGTTATTATTTGGTTATTTTACTATTTGAATAAAAACCCAATAAATGTAATTATAATTTCAAAAAATATTAGATCGTGTGGGAGATCTGCATTAGACTCGCACGGACCAGGGCAGCATGTCACAAAGGGAGGAGGCAAAAACAAAACCAGCAGGGTGTTACAAGATCGCCAACGATGATCATGGTGAAGGGATTTTTTTATAAGTTAGTGTTTCTTTTGATAAGCGCTGGTAAAAGGCGATTAAAACTGTTTTTTCTTGCTAAAGTGCTTCTTCAATTTTTGAAGATTTGCAGTATTTGCTTTGCATGAGGTTCAGTTTCAATTAATAATCCAAATAGTGTTATGGTGCTGTAAGTACGTCTTACATGTCTGTCTACTTAGTTGCTGATTTGACTCTGTTTTTGAGTCATTTTCAACTGGGCAATACTTACGTCTTTTTCTTGCAAAAGTAGTATAAAATGCACAAATATGATATATTATGATTATTCAGGTTTAGCAGGCTGTCATAAATCTGACATACTGTGGCCTTTTATGGTAGCATTAAATATTATGGATGATCATAAAATTGATATAGGCACTAAAGATTCTAAGTTATGTTTATTTATTCTAGCATCGACACATCAAATACTAAGAAGTCCTAAAAGGAATTTAACAGCATGGGTTTAGCATAAAACGCTTAAAATGGATCAGCAACTAAAATGCAAAAAAAAAAGTTTTATTTTTATTGTTGAATTATTGAGTATATTTTATAAGATATACAGTTTCATAGGTGTGTTCCGTGCCTCGGAAAGCACGTTAAGCCGTTGGTCCCGGCTGTCATTCGTGGATCTTTGACAGTCGTTACGGGTCGTCAGAAGCCCGAAAGTCTGACAACCAGTCTTACCAAGGGGTATTGTATTACCCAGTAACTGGGTTGTGGAGGTCAGATAGGCAGTCGCTCCATGTAAAATACTGGTATTCAGCTGCATCCGGTTAGACTGGAAGCCGACCCCAACATAGTTGGGAAAAGGCTAGGCAGATGATGATGACAGTTTCATAGGTGTGCATAACATCGTCTTGGAAATACTGTAAGATGTTGTACTTATTGGTGTGAATAATTAGGTATATAAATAATAAATATTTATTTCGAACACATGAAGGAATTGTATCCTTCAAAATGATTTAGATTTTGATTGATAGTGAGTGAGATAGATGGGAGCTTTTTTTTTATTTGTGACTCTTAGTTTGCTAGTTTTGAGTAAATAGCTTCCTTTTTTTTCATACTAAAGTCCTAACGTTGTCATAATTATAGAGAATGCTAAACAAGGTAGTAAGGAATATTATTATTATTGGGTGTATGTATATTAACAGCTGGGAGTTACGACACACTCTTCAAATTGTTGTTTCGGCGCTCCATCCTTGTTTTACGATTACGATTTTGCGACAGTGCTACGTCAGAATTTTTGGCAGTCTTTCTGTTTTCCTGATGGGTAATCCTAATGATAGTGGGGCTAGCCTGTCTTGTCCTTCTTCTCCACTTCGCATAATTATCTCAGTGTAAATATCTGTCCACATACCTCCTTACTAATAAACGTTGTATAGCGTCTGTATAGTTACACAACGCTTTATCTTCTTCTTTCGAAAGTCAAATTATTGACGACTGAGAGAGAGAAATCGGTGTGTAACTATTCATCTGATATAATACGTTTATTAGTAAGGGGGTTAATCTTTTATCACCTGGAATAATACATACTTTATTATTAAGATGTACCTACCTATTATAAAATCTGTCTGTCTGTTACAATTTCACGATTATACCACTAAACTGATTATTATGTTTGTCAGATAGGTAGCTTGGGACCTAGATGACATAATATGCTTCTTCGAGTCCTGGAAAAATGTATTTAAAAATATTAAAATGATACAAAATACAGGCAGATGAACTCGCGGCTAACAGCTAGTGTTTTTATATATATGACTTTTTCACCTGACAATGAAACCAGTTTGTTGTCCCATAAAGAAACTGGAATGAATAATCCTTTTTCATTATTCTGATTCCTGAAAATTATTTTACGCCTTTTGAAACCCAACAGAAGGATAACATTTTTCAAGACTTTCCTTGATCCTTACTGTGCTTAAGTCAATTTAGTCTCCGAATTTAGCTCAGACTAATATTTGTGCTACGCGGGTCTTGAATACGTCATCCTAAGTAAACAGCAGAACGGTAGACCTCTGCTATATTTAGCTCATCTGGCCAAATTTTTTTTGGTAGCCCTTTTCAAGTTTTATGAAGTGAAATTGAGGTTTATTTTTCATATTTTTCGTATAAAATTGTCTTTTGGTTTTCTTTTAAACAACTCAGCCTATCGCTGCCCGTTGCTGGACATAGGCCGCTCCCAGGCTGCGCCATGACACTCTGTCCTTTGCCTTCCGTATTCGGCATTTCTTTAGTAAGCTTTATTTTTGTTATATTATTTTTTCTTTAAATCGAATCTATAGTTCAGTCATAGAAACATAATTTGTAACAAACACACAGACAGTCTAACTCAATGCACCAAACAATAATAAGAATAATAAGATATAAACTCAAGCTTTTTAAAGAACAAATACCTACTTTATAGAACTGACAGAAAATTCTCGCAATAAAATTCAAAACCTTACAAAAATCCAAAACTACAACCAACATTTTTCAAAGCAACTCCAGCCACACAAATAAAAATACGCAATAAATACTTTTTCCTTCTTCCACACTTTCCTTCAAAACAAATATACCTGCCTCCTTAATGAGCCGCCGTGGATCCGACATTAAACGGCAGACACAGTCAACCGACTATAAATCAACTCGGTTGCTTTGCATAACATCCAGGGACAATAGCAGTTTCTGCTGTGTGCCGTGTTGTGTAAGCGCTGACTTACGTCGGAAAATTGCATCCGTTTATCTGCATCGAAGCGGTATTCTGTGGAAAGTTAGATTGTCGATATTGATCTACAATCTAACCTTCCACAGAATACCGCGAATTATGGTGTGAAATCAGTTTCATGGTGACTCAATGTTTTTAAAATGTTAGGCCAAAGAAATCTGAGTCTTTCAAAATGGTTGACGATATCGTCAAAATCGTGGGAAACACCTGGATGAGGGACGTATGGAACGCGTGAAAGCTGCTTGGTGGCTGAAATAGATTCAATCTGCCTAGCCTTTTCCCAACTATTTTGGGGTCGGCTTCCAATCTAACAGGATGCAGCTGAATACCAGTATTTTACATGGAGTGGCCCCTTGGTAAGACTGGTTGTCAGGCTTTCGGGCTTCTGACGACCCGTAACGAATGACACGACTTCACGTGCTTTTCGAGGCACGTAGGGGTCTCGGTATGTAAATATTGTCACCCATCCACGCACCAACCGCGGAAAGCATAGTTTAACTTGAACGATCGACCCGTACGGCTGTTATTACGTAGCCACGAACCCCTCCAAAAATAGGAATGGTGATTATGTTATGGCCTTTCTTAAAAACCCTTTCACAAGAATCTCTTCTAAGTTCAACCCCTCAGCTTCTGTTTCTAATTAAGTCTGCGTTATAGTGAATCGGCGCCATTGACTCAGCATACCGCTTTCAACGGGGAACGATAAATCAACTTTACATAACAAGCAAGGACAATAGCGTTTTGCGGCGCATTTTCTGTGCTTCACCTAACTGACGTGGATGAGAAATTGCATCTGTTTAATGTTCTTAAAGTCAATATGTACTTTGTTATTTGATTTTGTCGTCTGAAACGGTAGCTTTGTTTTCCATTTGTGGTGACGTCATTGCCACTGTACTATCTTAATTTAGGGTTCTTTTTTTTATCATGAAGCATATTTTATGCCAAACAAAATGCAGCAATAGCGATACGATGTAATAACCAAAATTGCTTGATATTAGACGAACTGCTATATTTCGATACAATCCTGATGACACTCAAACTGCTTCTTAACTACTAATACGATGGTCACTTCTGGTAAAGGCTATCTGGCGCTAATATTTCTATACAGGGTGGCGGGGAAACTGAAACCATGAATTCAGCATAGGATTCTGAACCTCTCTAGTTGAAAACTTTCGACGGTTATTAAAAAAAAAAAAATTGTTCCGTACGTTTTGACCACGTAGGAATTGCACTTTACTATGAAACAGCATTTTTTTTTATAAACTTCCAAATCTCTTCTAGGGAGTCTAGAATCATGAGTTGAATTCGGGGTTTCAGTTTGCGCGTCAATGTTTCTGCCAACCTGTATAGCCTTTAACGGGTAAGTGAAGCTATAGGTAATTAGGTAGATTGCTAAGGACAGCTTAAACGGGTAAGTTAAACTATGATTAAGTAGAGCTTAAGCACAAGTTAGAATACCGTTTAGCTTAACTTTAATTAAATCATGTTGCTGAGACGTTGCCATTAAATAAGGCACTTATGCAGTAAAATGTACTTTATAATCTTAATCGACGACAGCTTTTGTAAAACCTCAAAGAAATAAGATCGATGCTATTAAGAAACAGGCATCATCATAAAAAAATGCATTAGATGCATAATGCATGTAATGTAATAAATACTTAATAGGTACACGGAAATTGTGACAGTAACAACCTTAATTTAGCGTACTTTATTCTTATTACTTTAGAAACTGTGATGAATGTTTAATATGTGAGCGGTGTATCTCTTTAATAGATATGTAAACACTGTCTTATACACACAAAAGGAGGTAGCTGCTGTCACTAAAGTCATCTGTGAATGGCGGGAAACACGAAAACTGCAGCAGGTCTCCACGATAGCGCTTGGTGTGGTAGTGAGCCAGTGAAGTGAAATATTCAACTTAAATACGGAATCAAAAGGATTCTACAAAAAATAATATATTTTATTTCACATAAACCTACATGGGCACATATTCCAATTGGTCGTTTCCTATGGAGAAGAGCCAATGCGCATGACTGTTTTAGTTGTGCGAAGTGTTATTGAAGACTAGTTCAAACTTAAGGGTAACCCTTAACTTTGAGGCCACTTGGCTATGTACAGACGCCAGCACATCAAGTTACTACAATCTGTCAAATTTCTTTGATGGATTTTCAACTTTATCGCTAAAGCACAAGGTTCAAAGTTGATTGGGAAAATTTGAGAGTTTCGGGTAGGTTGATGTGCTGGCGTCTGTACTTGCTAAGAACTAAATCTCTACGTACCTACTTATTATACCCTCAACGAACTGTAGTTCTAAGCTTATAATATAGTTTACTGCTGATCCCTTAGAATAATAATATAATTACTGATGAAATCATCACGGATTGGGGATCATAAAATATTCATGTTGAAACAACTTTCAAAATATTTATTTTAATTATATTATTAGCTAGGCATTTGTATTTGAATAGGCAATGAGCCGGTAAATTAGTTAATTTAAGTTGGCTGCCCATTTCTTGTCTAGAAACTAATGAAGAAAAACGGGTAAGGAGCTCAATTGGCCTAATTACAAAACAAGGTTTATCTTTACACCAAAGTTTAAACCAACGAGCCATTTTTTTATTTCTAATTTTGTTGCGGCAAAGCTAATATTCCAATTTCAAAAACTGACGTTAAAACCGAATCCAAGTTGTAAATTTTGTATTAAGAACTTCACTTTGTTCGGCATAAAGTTCGAAATAAAAAACTAGCTAACGAGTAGTTTTGTATTTGCTAGCACAAAGGCTAGATCTAGTTTTGTAATACGACGGTGTGTTACTACTGCCACGAAGTATTTACTCCGTGGTTACTGCCCAGTCTCATAAAACCCTTAGTTGCTTTTACGACACTGTAAAGAGATGTTAATACCCCTACTTAACTCGTCAGCTCCAATAGCGTCGATTCTTCGATAAAGTACCCCCAAGTTTCAAGCAATCTAAGTTATTGAACAGAACAGTTTTCTTACTTATTTGTAAAGAAAATAAGTTGGATCCTAACTTTAGTTAAGTTAGACAGGAAAAAGACATGATAAACTTTATTTAAGAGTTGTAGAAAACAAAAGATTTTAAGATTCTGTTGTAAGTTGACTAGCTGTAGCCCGCGACTTCGTCTGTGATCCAGGATGAAAAGGAGCGTATGTCCCTAGCTCATGGTCTATCGGTGTGCCAAATCAATATTTATAAAACAAAGTCGGGTTAGTTACACCATTTATAAGTCAAGAACGGTGGGACCGATTTTTATGCTGTTTGATTTGTCTCCGTTCGAAAGTTTCTTCCGTACGGTTATTGTATAAGTAAAGTTATATTTTTTATATAAAAATCATTTACACCCGAAATTTGGGTGGAAATCGGGTTTTAACCCTAAAACACCCAAAACACCCGGTTTAAACCCACCTGGGTTTAAACCCGGGTGGGTGGATTGCCCATCTATAATTGACACACATTGATACATATGTTGCTGTGGTGACAATGGAAGGTTGCAAACCTTCCATTCACCACAGCAACATATTTACTGGATGACAAATTGTAATGAAATGCTATTTTGATAGATTTATTTACATTGGTCACGTTGACACAGGTGCAACATTCCATTGTTACCACAGCCAAATATCAAGTGGTAGTTAAATTCTACGACTATAGTTATTTTGTTAGATTAATTAATAATGTTCACGTTGACATACGTGTAACGTTCCATTGTTACCACAGCCAAATGTTTATTAACTTTGATGTAAGGACAAAGCTAAATTGTTCCTAGCACATTAAACGACGGGCAATAAAAAAGTTGCTAATCTCAACTAAGCTCTTTCTGTAATAGTAACAAAGTATTTAGTTTCTCCGACAGGAAATTATCATTTATTGTGACTTTGTTGACCCATTTTTTCCTGAGTGTCCGAATAGCAGAATAACTAAATTTGCAAAGTTACCTATATCTATTTTTTTACTTTTTTCGACATCACGGCGTAACGCTTAAGAGATAATTAATGGAATTTACTTTAAAACATAGAGAATTATCATAATATCAAAGTTTACTCAAAGTAGTTTTTAATTCATTTATTTTGTTTAAAAAGGAGTAAATTAGTTTTGGCACATACGTCGTTTTATTCCGAGCCATCTCTCTTCTTTTGCGTTTCAAAAGTAATTGCATCACTTTCGCTCGCTTATAGTAGGTTTTCGACGATTTTAGATTTTCGAGGTAGCGCCTCAAGACCGATACAGTTACACCTCCTGACATATACTTCACAGGTTTAGCTGCTTCACGCACCAGTTTTCGTCTTGCAAGGTCTTAGCAGTAATTTTCTAGCCACCATCAGTCTGCCCTGGAACCATGTTCCTTAGGGTCGGCGCAACCCGGATTTTTCTTCCATTTTTCCCCTGACAACCGTCACTATCGTTTACTTCCTTTGATTTCGTATTTCTTCTTCGTGGCATACCAGAAAAACGATAGATGGATCTTAATCGAACTACATATTTTTGACCGTTAAATAGAAATGTATTCCGTTGTTAGAATCTCAGTGTTGACATAAGCCAAGAAAATACTCATACTGGAAATGAAAACACCAAAGCCTTTTCCACCATCCAAACCATCCAAACACTTCAGCAAAACAAATACTAATCAAAGCTTAAAACTAGAGTCAACACAATAACGAACTTCCAAACTTCGTTCTAAACAAATCACCATCTATTCTAGCTCGACTCCAAAACCTGGCAATTCATTTAAAATCGATTTTGTTTCAAGAGTAAACTCCATTGTGCTTGCCACAAAATATCAAGAACAGAATATCAACTCCAGGAGAGATATGCAGCGTAGTCAATATACTGGATGACTTGTAATTTTACGTATTCCTTCTAGGACTTAATAGATAGATAGAATGTTTTTATTATGTACAGACGTCAGCACATCAAGCTAACCGAAACTGAAAAATTTTCCCAATCAGCTTTGAACCATATTCTTTAGCGATAAAGTTGAAAATCTATTAAAGAAATTTCACAGATTGTAGTAGCTTGATGTTCTGGCGATTGTACATAATTACCACCATAAAAAAAGCACCATATAAATTACGGATATAAATGTAGACATTTAATAAGGGGTGACACACAAAAGACGGTCATATCGCTAAAATCGATCTTGTAAAGACAACCTTTGGATGGATTAATGCAGAAGGAGAGACAATTTACTGAAGGTAGTCTGTAGTGTACATTTTTCATTATACTTGATACCTAAAACGTATTATACTTATCTATAAAAAAACTTTTTTACAAAAAAAAACAACCGACTTCCAAAAAAAAACACTACAAAGTGCTAAATAACTTTAATTTCGGAAGTCGGTGTCGTTGGTTCTGCATTTTCGTTTATTGACAGCCTAATGTCAACTGCTGATCACCTTTTACAAAATATTGATTTTGAATTTTTAGATTTTTGTTGATTTTTCAAAAACCGCTTGTCAGATTTCGAAAAAAATTTCATGGGACCATTTGGGAAGTACACCCTTTCCAACAAAAAAAGAATTTTACAAATCGGTTGGCAAGCGAAGGAGTTATGCGCGAACAAACATAAAAAAAAAAAATACAAACTTCCGAATTGAGAACCTCCTCCTTTTTTAGAAGTCGGTTAAAAAATAGATGTGACTTACCACGTGACGTGACAGTTTCACACCTATATATCCCCGAAGGGTTAGGCAGAGGTGTACCTGTAGCATTTTACGAATCTCCATACAAAACTGTCATACAGATGAAATTGCGTGTTATGAATTGTTTTATGATTCTGCCAAGTGGCCTTTTTAGGACCCCAAGTCACAAGTCGCAGAGGTACAGATGATTTTTTGAAAAAGGTTAGTAAACTTTCACTTGTTATGGATTTCGAAAATTTGGTTACATCGAAGGGTTTGTTAAAGTATTAGAAACCCAATGGAATATCAATTAAGGCCATTCAATTTGAGAGTTTGGAGAAAAGTGATATTTAGTGGGGAAATTTGGGAAAATATAAAAAATACATAAAAATCGGGTTTTCTGTAATCGCGTGAATTTTCGCCTCCCCTGAACTTTATGGGTGCGTAATTGTTGCAAAAGGCAGGAGAAAGATGGGTCATACTAACACGTCCTGGAAAGAATACGTCAAATAACAAGTCCTGTTTATCGATACTAATATTATAAATGCGAAAGTAACTTAACACTTTGTGGGACATTTAACGCCCCTCGATACGAACAATAAAACTTCTATTGTGTCTCGTTCAGTGTCCTTGAATATTTGGAATGTGAGAGTGACTCTGTCTGTCTGCTAACTTTTCAGCCTTAACACTGACCGGAATTCGATGTTTGGCGCACAGGTAGACCGCGACTGGGCTAGGTATACTTTGAGATGGTATACTTTTATCCCGGTAGTATAACCCCGCGGGATAATTTCTGACGTCTTTATCAATTTCAGTATAACGTACTATTAGTTATTTTGTGGTATAGTTGACAACATCGTCACTTTTGTATTTTCCGAAGGACGCTGGCAGAGGTATACGGTACGTGCGATGCAATCTTTACCTATCAAGCGAAGCGACACAATTCTAGTATCCAGCTGAGGTCTCGTTGTCCGGAAAGCGTCTCTGACTGGAGTTCCCAACCTTTTACCATATGTGCCTTCCCCAACTTTCTTCTTAGGTTATCTTTTACTGTAAAATGTTAAATAAATAGCTTGATATTCCTCGTACATACAAATATTTGCGCTAGTTAGAGGTGAGTATATAGCCACTGTCGGATCGGTACGGGTGCAGTATCAGTTTTAATTGCATGTTGCATAATTATATTAATCGCTTCGAGCGGAAGGTGTTATAAGCTATATCCATGTTTGTTAAACTAATAGTTTGCGAAGAAGTGAAGGCGAAGCCATGACGTAGTGCAACATTTGAAACGGGACGAATATCGATATCCAACACCTCTGTGAAGTTAGTTTCGCCAACTTCTTTACTAAACATTCTTATAAAATACGCCATGGAACTAAAACAGAATACATTGAAGAACCATAAACTTTAATTATTTTAGAAGTTACAATTACATTTAAGAGGTCACATAATAATGAAAATAGTAATATTTTTTTACTCTACACAACATTCTGATGTTCTGCGCTCTACATATGGCTCTTTTGCATTTCATGCAGAAGTTTCATGTAATTTTGCTTGACCTATCAGGCACAAAGGACATATTGCATGCTATAACTCAATACACAGATGACACCCGACCACAATGACAACGCGCGGCACACTGGCTGAACTAATTAGAAAGGTTTAGGTACAGTGAAGCGGGGGACGCGGGAAACACGCGAACTTTTCTAGAAATCGTAATTTTGCCGTCGTTACTGTTACTGTTTCTGTTAGCCTGCATCATCCCACTGCTGGGCAAAGGCCTCTTCCCATGACTTCTAGCTCTTTCGATCCAGGGCTAAAGTAGACAACTCGTCGTTTGTTTTGCTCCATTTCTTCCCGCTATCTTCTGGTTTTGCCGTTGTCATTTTTACAATTGCTTAGTAATATCTAGGATTAAACAAAGTATGTGTAAATAAGATCTCTATGAGTAGTAGGTAGTACCTATCATTATAGTTAGTCATCTTTTTTTATCTTTGTTGTCGTTTGGAGATTAGTTACTTAAGCGTTCGAAGTGGATCTTCTTCACTTTCCCTCTTTATTGTGTCCTTGCCGTCAGAGGCGAGTGAATTGCAATTAAAATCCAGTCTACCGCCTGCAATTAACAGTAATTGTTATGTGCATAATATGGTGATATTAATTTTACGATGACAAACGTTATTTAATTGTCAGGAAAATTAATGAGGGCGATATGTTCATATATTCTCTTTACGACTATTGGAATTCGGTATATTTTACAGACGGGATGTAATGGTGAAAATCTGAGAACTGTGTTTATTTAGGTATTTTAGTGTTAGTAGAACACAAAGGTCCTGGTCATTCATAAAAAAAAAAAAGTATAACCCTATTTGTTTTGCCATGCTTAGAAACCCAATTTCAACGTGGGAGTTCCAGCAACGTGCCAGCATTACCAATGATAATCATTATGAAGGCCTGGTTAATATCAATAGCTGCTGAAATAGGCTTTTAATTTTGGTATTAATTTTAACACAAAGTTATTAGTCTTGTCGACAAACAAGAGAACGAGCACACCCTTTATGCCCGCCATGGAGGTTTTCCGTGTACGTTTTTTTATTATTTTCTGCTTGCGTTACTTTTCATTGTTTTTTTGACGTACGTGCTAGCTGACATTATGGTAAATAATTTTAGGTTTCGTAATGTTAATTAAGTTTTTGTGATCAAACAGACAGCTGTGCTGCTGGGGATCCTGTTGCGCCACTTCTTCTCAGCTAAAGCACTGGGAAATGGTAAAGGGCTGGCGTTCTTGGGGGACAGTTTTATTTAATTTTGACGTGTGAAAAGTGCTGATTTTCAGCCTAGTTTGAATAAATACCTTTTGATTGATTTTGAATGTCTCTAAGCCCTTATTTACATACTGCTTTAAAAGCCTGCAAATAATTATAGCGAGCGGCAGCCTACTCGCTATATTTGCAGTGTCAGGACAGAAGTCACGCGTGTTTATTGAGCGTGTTCGATATAGCAAGTAATTGCTTTTTGTGATGTAATGTCGATGGCTTATAGAATGGGGCCCTGTTTGTATTGCCAGATACTCGTACATATAATTACCGATTTTGCGTGTTTGGATGATACAAATGTGTGGTGTTTGTTATGTGTGTTTCAATGATTTGTTTGTGTATTTTGTGTTTGATTGTTGTGGGTATATTTGTGTCGGGTGGTGTTTGTTTTTAATGAGCCTAATACGAAAGTGGTAGTAGAATAATGATTGGCTTAGAATATTTATTTGTTTTGCATTTCAGTTAGGGAGTGATACAATAAATAATAATATTTTTTTACATACGTATAGACATCATTATGACATCTCTCTGTCATCAATATGTAGGGAACCCTCAAGTTTAAAAATATTATACGATGTGAATATTGAATTTATTAAGACTATCCTAAGGAAAGCTTACAAAAATAGGACAGCTTAACGTGGAATCAAATAAACACATCAACCAAGAGGGTAGGTATACCCAGTTGATGAAACTGTGTGCAAAACGGAAAGATTGAAAAACATGCACATTATACACAGAAACATACAGAATGAACTGCATAGACTTAATATATATACACCTGTCAGTAAATCGCGTGCAATTGGCCGGCTCTGATCTTTTGAATCTTTGAGTCGATTTCAATCACACGCCAATATCGAGATAGGTATTGCATTCGCTTTGTAGGCCCATCGTCCCACGTTCTCCACTAATGAGTAGCAATAATGTCACAGTATTGTAATGGCGGTACGTACACGACACATCTAATTACAACTAAATCCTGATTTTTAATTTGCTAGTCGCAGCTGTCATTTTCGTCTAACTAACTAGCCTGTACTATTCTATTGCAGGGCAAAGGCCTCCCTCTCCCTTTTCCACACAATTCTGTCTTGAGGGACAGGCCTTTCGGTAAGAGTCAAGCTCGTCCCGCCATCTTCGCCTCGGCCTTTTTTTTTAAGGATGGGAGATCATCAAATGACCCCATGAGGGGAGTGTCAGACTTTTACTAAATAAAACCCATCCATGTTCCTTCTTTGCTTCTTTGTTCCGGGGCCACGGTAACTCTTTCGAACAATCCCGCGAACCCGGCAGGCACTTGCCCTAGTGGGCGCCGTCAACTATGCTGACATCTCTTTGAGGCGCCCCCGCGATCTGCTCAAGTGTCATCTTTGACACTTCAGCAGATCGCGCGCGCCAGAGGGGCAATTCTCGTAATTTTGAGAACGTTCACAGTCTGACCTCAGTCTCAATCTGTCAAAAATACATCTAATTTCCCTACATTTTGACAAGTTTTTGACATTTGTTTGTCGCCAAGATGAGACTGCGACTAGATTTTGAACATTTTAAATTACGAGAATTGACCTTCTGGTTTGAGCACCATATGTGAGAATGGGGAGAATATACATGTCCATAACTCTCCGTTTCAGACATTGTGGTAGATCTTCCTTTATAAGATCTTTCATTGAATAGCTCCTCCAGGCGCTCTCGGTGCGACGAGCAATTTCTTTGTTTTGGTCTAGCAAATTAAAAATCAGAGTTTAGATAATAAGGCGTTAGTAAGTTGCATCGTGTAATGTCACAGCACTAATATTTCAATGATGTATGTCTACGCCATTGAAATATTAGTGCTGTGACATTTTGGGTATTCATTTGTGATCTGCGATTGCGTAACTTTTGTGTAACATAGTGGTCGATGGGCCTTCAGGGGATCGAGGAGGGGGGGGGGGGGGTGGCAGGGGGGCTCAGAGGATCAGACCGGAATAAATCCTTAGTTGCGTTTGTGAAGACCACTTTGCATATAACATGTTTTGTTTGCAACCCACTTAGGTATTTTAATTAATTACATTAGTAATACTACTTATACCACTGTTTAATCAACCTTTGAAACACCAAGAACATTCCAACATTCATATAGAAATAAGCAGTCAAGTGTTAATACAGTTGTAACTACATAAACGTAGGAATAATATTAATCCTGCAGCGGCCACGCTGGGGAATGCAAAGCTTACGTAGTGACAGTATTATATTATCTGTGGTAGTGAATAGAAGTGGACTCGGACTGACGACGTTAATATTTCATGTAGTGGACCCCGTTTATCATTCTGTACGTTGTATTGTCTGGTCGCAAAAATGAGTATTTTTTTAATTTTCTTGTTGAATGATAGTTGAGTTTGTTATGGTAAAAATAGTCCAGTTTTATGTTGCGTAATTCTAACACTAGCAACCCGCCCCTACTTCGGATGGTTTCAACGACTTGATAAAACTTCGAGATTTCTAAATTAGGTTTGGTTGGGCAAAGTATGGGCGAAATATGGGTGCCGTACTATTCTGCCTAACCCTTGGGGATACAGGCGTGATGTACGTATGAGCATATAAACATTCTGGAATTTATTCTCTAAATGGTGATGAAAACCGCATCAAAAATCGTTGCGGAGTTTAGAAGAACAACGCGGTCTCGCAGACAGACACGAAAGCTGAGTTTTAATTTATAATAATTATAACATCAGTTTCTCTTTATCATCAGCATCATTTCAGCAGAAAGAACTCCTGTAATGGGTATGGGCCTCCATCAAGTGTAGCCACATCTATCCTATGCTTCTCGCAGTAGGTACCCAGCGGATTTCTCTTACGTGTAAAATAATAGTAACTGAAGGTCCTCCAGACCGAATCTCAGCGGAAACAAACCTTCAGGTAGATATTTTATTGCACAAGAGTGTGCGCGGACCGTGGCGCGGAAACAGGTGCATTGCATCCTCTCTTCCTTCACTCCCACACACGCACGCTAGTCCTGAGCCTGCCGGTCGTGTCGGATTACCCTCTCATCGGACTAGTAACTATACTGTCAGCCTAAATGATCCCTTTGCTGGGCAAAGGGTTCTATCCATAAGTCACAGTTATTTAGGTCTACGGTTAATGTGGACCATTGCTCGGACTTTCCCTTTGCAGAACTTAATATAAGATTGAATCACTTAACCTTTAATACAATATTGGAATTAAGCTTCAGTTATAACGCTTTTCTTAACTTTATCAAAACTTTCATAATCTCTTTATAGTTTATACCTACAATGTAAAATCACAGTACATTCAGTGTACTGTGATTTTACATTGTAGGTACAAAATCACAGTACATTCAGTGTACTGTGATTTTACATTGTAGGTATAAACTATAAAGAGATTATGAAAGTTTTGATAAAGTTAAGAAAAGCGTTATAACTGAAGCTTAATTCCAGGATTTTTCTGAGCCCCTATTTTATGATAACACGTATTCTGAACCGCCGAACCATGAACGACGATTAGTTGTGATCAATTCAAAGGCTGAGTTTTGAGAATAAAGAGCTAGGTTTTCACTTCATTAGACATAAAAATGCCAATAATTTAAAAAAATTTCAACTCCATAAATGTTAAAAGTAATTTTGTTGAAAAATTAGAGCCTGATCACTTTTTATATACATAACACATGGTTAGGCAGAAGTGTACCTATTTATTTTGTACACTCACATATTTACTTCAGTTATGTTTTTAGTCCCATGTAAACGAGGCGATACTATTGCCATCAACCGGGTACAAATCCAGACTCCGGGCTGCTACCTGCTACTGAGTTATTCCCAATGACCAGGCTTGGGAATCGAACCCAGGACCTCATGATCGTCAGTAGCGCCTGCGACCACTAAACCAATGGTGCAGTCAAAAATAGTTTTTTGTACTAAAATATGTAATCATAATCATTTAATTTTATTTGCTATAAGTAGGTATTGTTACAGTGTTGGTTGGTCTTAAAGTTAAGTTTATTTGTTTTTTTTTTTATTACAAAAACACATTTACTCAGTAAAACTTAGTACAAACACCTTTCATAAACACAATCCACACACTAGTTTAATTTAATTAACAACTTCAATTAACTCGCTTCATTACCAAAACGTTTCTATTTCCTCCATGTACCTAATACATTTTGTGTACCTATTTGGTATGTAGGTACTTGTGCCAAGCAAGCAGAGTGGAGTCACGAAAAAGATGGGTGTACAGAACAGAAGGTAGGCTTTACACAACGAAAGAAAAATCACACACACATAGACACGGTTCTACATACAGCAAGTGCAGGCGCACTTGCGAATGGCGTACATTTGACATAGTTTAAGATCGCCGTACGTACGGTTGACAATAAATTTAACCATACTTGTGACGTCAAGAATGCGACGCGACAACGACATTTGACATGTGTCAAGTTTATACAAAGTCCAGAAGTGATCATCATCAACTATCTGTCCAGAAGTGATCATCATCAACTATCTGTCCAGAAGCGATCATCATCAACTATCTGTCCAAAAGTGATCATCTTCAACTATCTGTCCAGAAGTGATCATCATCAACTATCTATTCAAAAGTGATCATCGTCAACTATCTGTCCAAAAGTGATCATCATCAACTATCTGTCTAGAAGTGATCATCATCAACTCTCTGTCCAGAAGTGATCATCATCAACTCTCTGTCCAGAAATGATCATCATCAACTCTTTGCCCTTGTCCCATGTTACTTCGGGTCGGCGCAACGCATTTTCTTCATCCATTCTCCCCTATCAACCGTCAAGCTATCATTCAATAAATTTTCTTTAATATCATTCCTCACACAATCCATCCATCTTTTCTTTGGCCTTCCTCTCTCTCTTCATCCATATTCATTATATACATCATTTATATTGATCACAGTTTTAGTCACATGCGGTTCCTCACTACTCATCGCATGCCTAGCCAAACGATTTTATTTGTATTGTTCTGTCACTAGCGCCATTTTCAAAGTTCTCCTTATATACTAATTTCTTACTTTATCCATTCTCGTCACTCCAAACACTCCTCTCAACATTCTCATCTTCGCTGCAACCTTTTTTCATTCGTCTTCTTCACGACCCAGCATTCCGATGCATATAGTACGACGTCCAGAAGTGAACAACTTTTTCGTAAGTTGATTGTACACGTCTATGTGTGTGTGCGCGTGATTTTTTTTTTTTTTTAAGAATGGGATATCATCAAATGACCCCTCCTGCTCTGGGTGGAGCGGAAGGGAGTGTCAGACTCTTACTGACTAAAACCCATCCGTGTTCCTTCCTTAGCCGTTTATGTTCCGGGGTAGCGGTAACCCTTTCGGACAATCCCGCTGCCCCGGCAGGCTTCGGCCCTGACGGGATCCTTTGATGCTGACATCTCTTTGAGGCGCGCGTGGAACACATACGCGCCGTCCGGCACGGGCCTGGTCCTGATCGGACGGCGAGTTACCCATTACTCGCCGTCCGCAGGCCCGCGCCTACGGTGGCCGGGAGTCGTCACGCGGCTCCCGACGCCCGGGGCGTCTCCCGCGGCGGCTGGGACGGGCGGCTCTCTCCACTCTCTCCCTCGCCCATCCCGCCACCTCCTTCGCTAGCATGACTGCTTCGCAGAAGGAGGTGACTGCCTCCCACTCCCTCTCACCCCGGACCATGGCTTGGACCAGGGCCGGACGCGAGAGGTCGCCGCCGCTGCCGATCGCCTCTACGGGGACACGGCGGTGCTCTGCCCAAGCGGGACAGACCCCCACCGTATGCTCCACCGTGTCCACTGGGCGATCTCCGCAATGGGTGTGCGCGTGTTTACACTCGTTATCTATTCCACATAACGAGCAAGGTCTAAGGTCAAGCTGACCTTCTGTATCTATCTATTCTGTGGCAGAGTTGTAAGAACAAACTTGGCGAACAAATATTGGACTGTGGAATAGATTACATAAAATATTGCATTAAGGGATTACTTGGTTCGTTCAATAAGAGTATTGTATATCTGGAGATACTGTTGAGCTTAGTTATGTACTTACGTATGAAAGGTTTCTTTGTCTTATTTTGTAGAAAGATAAAGAAGAGTTTCTGTAGGAAATGATCATCATATATAGTAGTCACTATCCATTTCCACCAATATTTATGAACTTGGTAATATTGTATGTAAGAGATGGAGGTATTGTAGATACGTTTTTCTGGAATGCCTTTTTAGTTACATTTTATTTATAAAAAAAATGTAAATTTCTTGTTCCCACCTCGTCGCATCGCATCGCCTATCCGCGCTATTACTTCGTTTACGCTTAGCGTTTTTTCTAACTTTATTTCTTTTTGCTCGACTTCTAAGGATCAGGAGTTTGATGTTAACTAGCCTTTAACAATTTTTTTTTTTCTATTAAATGTAAAATTTATATTTTTCAATTCGACTTCAGAGATTAGCGCGTTCAAACAAACAAACAAACTCTTCAGCTTTATTAGTATAAGATAGATTACATGCGTGTCCGATTCGATTAGAATTTCTTCGATTACATAACATGCCTTTAATCCCCTGAGGATTAGGCAGAGGTGTACCTATAATAGTACACCACATTACGCCAGTTACGTTTAAGTCCCTTGTGGGGCGAGCCCTTAGATATAGATACACCTAGATAACGCAAGAGCAAACTACTTCGCGTGCCAAAAATCGCACCAGAATGCGTACAAAAATCGTAAGCCGCCGCTTTCGCGCTCAGGAGGCCTACCATGATCTATTTAAAAACGATTCAAAAGCAAGACATTTCAGTTTAGGTTCTTAAACTGCATCGCTCACAGTCGTACCATGACGTCCAATACGCTCAGCGGCATATGGATCGTTGAAAGTGAATGAGCGTTAAGAGCTCGTGGTAGGTATCCAGATGGCACGGCCTAAATTGAATCGTTAAACTGACGTCATGGTACTAATTAGAAGAACAGTGTCCTGTCCTGCGTACTGCTGGCTGGGTGAGCTTGAGCGCTGGCGCTAGGCCCGGGGGTAGGGCCAGATGGGTGCCGTCTTTGAATGGATTTGATTTTCCCATCACTAAATAGTGCTTGTGACGTCATAGTAGGTAGTCAAAAAATGGCACGCTTGGTTTTCATACTGATCGTGATACTTGCGTTATCTAGGTCTATCTATATCTGTGGGCCCTTCTTGCTTACAACTGGATTTATGTATTGGGTAAATATTTTGACTCTTGTTGATACCTAATATTATAAAGATACCTACAATAGCCCTTACATCATAGTCCCATTCTGTTCATTAAGCCGTTGTTCGCGGCTGTAGTCGGAAACCCGAAAGTCTGACAACCTTAACTTACCAAAGGGTATCTTATTACCCAGTAACTGTGTTGTGGAGGTCACACAGGCAGTCGCTCCATGTAAAATACTGGTATTCAGCAGCGTCCGGTTAGACTGGAAGAAGATCCGAAGATAGTCCCATTCAGATATTTTTCACAGAACCGTGTACCAATTTCAACTGTCATCAAACGGGTTCAAAATCAGACTCCGGGCTGCAATTAAGAAATTTCTATTGGAAAAACCCAATAACACTGCCTGACCTGGGATTCGAACTCAGAACCTCATGCATACTATAACATAATAATTTCTTAACTGCGTCAACAAATAAATCTACTGTCACTTCCTTTATTCACAAAGCAATTTCGGGTTGCTGCGTTAATTCGTGAAATAATTACGTCGGTATTAACTTACACTAGAATTAATTACTTTACTTGCATTCTGAAACAAAGGCAACGTGTTGTAGGTTGTACACAGACGTGCAATAGTAGATGTTTAAATATTTAAACACAGGAAAGCTTGGACAACGTAGTTAGTGAAAAAGGATTCGCGTTCTGATTCGTAGGTTTCAACAATGGTGTCTTTATTAAACGCGATCAATAAAGTAAAATAGTTCCTCAATGGTTTGTTATTCTTACATACATAAACTCACGCCTTCTTTAAATTAATGGTAGGCAGAAACTACAGAACGAACTTTGTTATTCATCAAAAGTAATAAAAAAATTATTTTCTAAATCGGTTCATAAATGACGGCGTACTGAGATAATAAACATAAAAAAAGCATACAACCGAATTGAAAACCTCCTCCTTTTTTGAAGTCGGTTTAAAAGGAACTTTTCAATGAAGGAATAACTGCACAAATCGTCGAACGCTGAGCGTTGAACAATACGGCAGTTGTTAGATATCCTATGTTTTTATGAAATGCCATGTAGACCACGATATGGCCATGTCTATGATCAGACCACGACATATACATCGCCAAGAATTCATTAAATTTTCTACAATTTATGTTCTACTAGCTTTTGCCCGCGGCTTCGCCCGCGTGGAGGTCGGAAATTATTGTATTACGTAGGTACTATCAGGACTATATTTCCAATCCCTTAAATCTTTTGAAAATAGTTACAAAAAATGTCAATATCACATGTGAATTTTAAAATCATCCCCTATTTTACCCTCTTGAGGAATCATTTTAGATGATTTAAAAAAAAAAGAATTACGTATTTACGTAATTCATTATTTTTTACCAAAAGCATAAATTTTTATTTTCACATCCCTAACTTACGAAATAACAGAGGGGCAATTCTCGCAATTTTAAGAACGTTCACAGTCTGATCTCAGTCTCAATCTGTCAAAAATACCTCTAATTTTCCTACATTTTGACAAGTTTTTGACATTGTTTGTCGCCGAGATGAGACTGCGGCTAGATTTTGAACGTTTTAAATTACGAGAATTGGCCTTCAGGTTTCCTACACAAACTTTCATCCCCTATATACCCCCTTTAAGCGATATTTTTGAAAAAGAGTTCCCGGGATGCAATCTATCTCTCTACCAAATTTTATCGAAATCCGTTCAGTGGTTTAGGCGTGAAAAGGTAACATACACAGACAGACAGACAGACAGAGTTACTTTCGAATTTATAATATTTGTATGGAAAGTATGGAAGTATGGATAATACTGTATCAATGTCTTGCTACAATTAAGTAGGTAATTTTGTAACTCATTGATGCAATATTATGATAACAGAAAATAAATTCTTGTCGATGTTTAGATATTTTTTTAGGCTGACGGTACAATTCATATTCCATTCCAGACAAACTTAATAACAGTCCAACTATAACAAAGCTGGTCATCAGCATGACAGTAGAGTCAGGACGCATAAACGTTAAGCGCGCTGCCCAATCCAGCTAATGAATGTGAACCGGATCGAATGTACGGAGGCTGTTAAAACAGCGGATACATGAGCTTTTTTGGAATAAGTGTCATGAAAAATAATATGCTGGATTTTTCATTTCTGAATTTAACTGAGTCGATAGATCCATTTCAAGCTTTTTCATCAGCTTATCTTGTTCTCAACTAAGGTCATTTAGGCCATTTTCTGTCCTGTCCATTCCAAGGTTGCCTGGAAGAGATCGCAGAAAGCGATAAGGCCGCCCATTGTTTATTTTGTAGTGTTTGATAAATTTTTTGTATATAGTTTTGTGGTGTACAATAAAGTATATATAAATAAATAAGGGCAAGATTCACTGATGGAACTTTGAGCTTGCTTTGCTAAAGAAGTGTCATACTAGTGTCATATACAATTTTGAACATTATTCGTTCTCTAGTAGCTGCAGTCATGTACATTTTCGAATTAGAGGCTTGGTCACATTCACTTCTACGAATATGGAACATTTATTATTCATATGTTTAACGAATATATTCGTGCGGAACGCTTACTTTACTTAGCAAAGTCAAAGTGCGATCTGTGCTTCTAATCCCTACGTCAAAGACGGTTTCTGGATTAATTAGAAGAGGCTGTTAATCGTGGTTTTGTATCTAGACCGTCTGACTTTTCAACTCTACAGCCTAATTATTGTGTGTTACCGTGATTGAAGAATGACATACTTTCGAGATCTTGTATTAATCCAACCTAATGGATTAATAGCTGTTGCACGCAGCTTACGACTTGAGAACAGTGGTGGCTCAGTGATCATGGCCGCGATTTAGGAGTTGTAGGTCATAGGTTCGAACCCAGACAGGCGCTTTACTTTGTGTAAATTATTTCATCTCCACTGCTTTCAAAACGGTGAAGGAAAAAAAAACAAAAAATTCGAAGACATGTGACATCTACCAATCCGCACTGGGGCCGCGTGGTAATTTGGCATGTATCATAATTATTACATTTATCCTTATTTTTTTCTATTTTTCCGGCTCGAGTTTTTTATTCCTGTCTGATCCTTACAGATATTTTAACTGTTTTATAATAAGCCTCAAACGAAGACGTCAACTCGCTGTTTTCCTGGCCACACGTTTAGGGTTTTAGGCCATTACACACGACATTTGTGAGGAAGCAAGACACTGAAATTGGCTAATAAGCTTAAATCGTCACGCGTGGCGAGCTTTAACTACAGTTAGACCCTGTACCTGTACAAGTGACAATAAAACTCTAGGTACAGACGCCAGCACATCAACCTACCCGAAACTGTCAAATTTTCCCATTCAACTTTGAACCTTATGCATTAGCGATAAAGTTGAAAATCTATCAAATAAATTTGACAGATTGTAGTAGCTTGATGTGCTGGCGTCTATACCTACCTGAAATTAAAAAGTTCTTCTAATAAGTGCAATTATAAAAATCAAAGCGTACGCATTTACCTACGTATACATTATTTATAATTTTTTTGCGTGTACCTACATTTGTATGGAGAACGAAGCGGAAGAAACTGTGGTTATATAGTGTGTGGCTTAAGGTCATCATATTATATTAATTGAATCTACGTATTCTAAATTACGTATTATAAACATACACAATTAAAATAATTAATAGATAAAAATTAACACATTACACTTAACATATTAATTAAAGTTATTAAATTATTTATTTAAATATTATTCAAATAACAAAAATTATTAACAAACGAAGTCTAGAAAGCCTAGAACGAAGGTTAGAAAGCCTTTGACCTTGTTTTTCGTTTCAGTATTTAACAACGTTAAACTTAATTTGTGAATATTTGGTTACAATACCATAAAGTTTGTGTTGAATTGTTGATACAATTGTCCCAATTGTTACGCTATTTATTTTGTTTTAAAAATCCAGTATTCTATTTTAGTAAAATTGTTTATTTAATTGTTTAAGAGACTAATAACAACTTGTAATAACCGCTATTAGGGGAAGGTGCTATGAAAGGGGACAAGTTTAGAATGGGACAAGTTCAATAAATCCTGCTAGGAGCACAGTCCTCCATTTTCTTTTTTATTTTATGGCAACACTAATCCATAGGGCACTTTTATGTAACTGACACTTGGCTGTCAAATGGCGAAGCGTTGTTGAAATATAAATATTGTGATGAAAAGTATTTTATTATGTGTTTTTTAAAGTCGTGTTTTACATGAATGTAGTAATATTTGAATGTGTTTATACTGTAAACTAATCAATGGTTTATGTATCTAACAGGTAAATGTACAATTACGCAATCTCTCCTATGACTTTTTTGGTGTGACGTTATTTTTACAAAAAGCATGAAAGTTTTGTTTGGGACACTCTAATAGGTCTTGAATGGGACGTCTCTTTCATAACCGTCCCCTTCATCATTGAGATTATCTGAGTGATGCATGGTGGCAATTATTGCTTTTGAATGTTAATATCATAAACTGTTACTATAAAATTGCTTGCTAATTTTGTGCCAGGTCGAATTACCAAAGAGGCGTAAGTGACCTAAAACCGCTACAAAAACTTATAAAATCAGCGAACACTGTAGAAGATATGTGCTGTGTCTGTAAGCAGAAATTTCCTACAAGTATGAAGATTGGTTTCCATGCAGTTTGTTGAAAACGGGCAAATGAAAAATACGGTGTTAAAGGCATTTTTTTTTTGTATTTTGTGCCTCTAGATTTATTATTCTATTTACTTAGTATTTTTGCTATTTGAAGGTGTTCTATTGATATTATCAAACCTGTGATGTGTTGTGATGTTTTGAGAGCAGTGGTGATGAAATAATTTACACAAATAAAGCGCCCCTTTGTGTTCGAACCTACGACCTACAACTCGTGAGTCGCCGCCGTTACCACTAAGCCACCATTGCTCACAAGCTAATTAATTTCAAATAATTATTCATCTGATTGACTAGAACTTCTTGGAATCCACACCTAAACGTAATCTGTTGGCTGAATATCAAATCTAAATTAAATTAATTACCCAAAGTTCAAAGGTACTATAACCTAGATAAAGCTTATGAAATCGAAATAGTTAGCCAATTACCTACTGTAATATACCTACAGTAACATTACCTACAAGGCAGAATAAATAAATTCTTAATCGTTAGAAGTAACTTAATTCCTTTCTGTGCCTGTGGCTTCGTAATCCAAAAGGAAATCCATTCATTATAATTTGAGACGAAATTATATTTAGTATTTGTATAAGTGCTGGAAGCCAAATCAATTCTCTGAAAGGTTAATCTCCGGAGAAATCCATATTCATTACTGCTTACGTTTGAAAAAATCGTCTGCTCCACGACGTAAATAACGCAATGAATAACGTAGTTGATTTGACAAAAATGAAAAGGCATGCTGTTGTTAGTATACCGGTGGAGGTCTGCCCCGCTTGGACGGAGCAGCGCCGTGTCCTCGTAGAGGCGATCGGCAGTGGCGGCGACCTCTCGCGTCCGGCCCTGGTCTAAACCATGGTCCGGGGCGAGAGGGAGTGGGAGGCAGTCACCTCCTTCTGCGAAGCAGTCATGCTTACGAAGGAGGTGGCGGGATGGTTGAGGGACAGAGCCTTACATCCCAGCCGCCGCGGGAGACGCTCCGGGTGTCGGAAGCCGCGTGACGACTCCCGGCCACCGTAGGCGCTGGCCTGCGGACGGAGAGACGGTAGCTTACCGTCCGATCAGGACCAGGCATGTGCCGGACAGCGCGTATGTGTTCCACGCGCGCCTCAAAGAGATGTCAGCATCAGAGAAGGGGTCTTTTAGGACCGAAGCCTGCCGGGGCAGCGGGATTGTCTAAGGGAAAGGGCTAAGGAAGGAACACGGATAGGTTTCAGTCAGTAAGAGTCTGACACTGTCTTCCGGTCCACCCAGAGCGGTACGGGTCATTTGAGATTTCCCAACCTTAAAAAAACTTTTTAACAAAAAAAACAACCGACTTCCAACAAAACACTACAAAGTGAAAAATAACTTTAATTTCAGAAGTCGGTGTCTAAAAACGAAAATGCAGAACCAACGACACCGACTTCTGAAATTAAAGTTATTTTTCACTTTGTAGTGTTTTGTTGGAAGTCGGTTGTTTTTTTTGTTAAAAAGTTTTTATTTTTCACTTTTGAGTTACCTACCCCACACCAATTCGTATACCACTACTTGCTAAATATATAACAGTGACAGGACGTTGTACAGAATGAGCTGTGATCGACCTTGGTAAAAAAAACTTTGCAAAAGGGCAAATATACGTCGCGCTAAGTCGTGTCAGAAGTTTGGAAGGTATCGTTTTGTCAGATTTGGATGCCAACAAATTATTAAAGCGACCACACGACGACAGATCATTGACGGAAATAATGAGGCTACGAAATCTGTCTTCTGACAATCAAAGCCACACTTAATGTACCTACGACTCAAGGGCGAAGATCTCTTTGGCGTCTTATTAAACAGTCTTCAGCGGTTTCATTTTCGAGCAGTAGCCTTCGAAATAGCTTCTCGTATCACATCTCCTGTATCATGTGGTTCGCATTTACTCGATAAGCCCAAACACGGCTAGAATACATTGTTTTATTACGATGTTCCGGTACCTACCTTCCAGCTTCATAAGATCGGTTTGATGGTACCAGTTTCGTCAGAACTATTTATTTAAATTTGCTTCGTCATAGTCGCTTAACTATCTTAATCGAGATATCTTATCTCCACCCATGAAATACTTATAAGCATTGAAGAGTTCCTGTGGCTATCTGTAGTCTCCTTCATCAGTTCCACTTCACCAAATTATACTTTCTGAATGCAAATGCTTGAGTTGTCGATGAAAATACCAGAATTGCTATATGTATGCCTATAATATTTGAGGAGTTCCCTTAATTCCTTATGGATCCCATCATCAGAACTGGATTTTGACAAAAATGGGACCAATCTGGAAGTATATCCTTTTAAATAAAAAAAAAAATTCTAAATCGGTTTTGTAACATCATCTGAAATTGTCGTCTTGTTGTTTTTTCGCGGCCATCAACCAAACCTTGTTTTTCTAGCACAGAGTAGTGTAACAAATAAAACTTATTTGACATGCATATCTCTAAATGCAGTCCGAAATGAGTTATTAAGAAGTGTTATTTTACTGCAGCTAATTAAAAGTCGGAGTATAGGTAAGTGATGACTCTCGGACTCAAACACTTGAATCATCAATAGGTTTCATTTGATTTGAGAGAGTTCAACTAACACACTGTACATGCCTACCAAAGAAGATTTTCCTCGACTTTCATGGGATCCCTTCATCAGACTCTGACTTGGTGACAATGGGACCACCTCAAGAGCATACCGTTTCAAACCCTAATGTCAACTGCTCATCATCTGTTACAAAATATTGCTTTTCCCGATGCTGGGACGTTAATTGTTGAGGAGTTCTCTTGGTAAGAACCAGGAGAACTTGAGCTGATGGTGAAGTCACCATCAGCTCCACTTTACCATACGCATTGTGACGATCATAAATTGCTTAGCAACCATATTAAAGCAATCGAATCGCTACCCGTGAAATATTTTTCATTGAGTAGTTTCGATGGCCATCTGTGGTCTTCATCATCAGTTCCACTTCCCCAAATTATACTTTCTGAATGCAAATGCTTGAGTTGTTAATGAAAATACCAAAATTGCTATATGTATGCCTATAATATTTGAGGAGTTCCCTCAATTCCTCATGGATCCCATCATCAGAACTGGAGTTTGACAAAAATGGGACCAATCTGGACGTATGTCCTTTCGAATAAAAAAATAAATTTTTAAATCGGTTCATAAATGACGGCGTACTGAGGTAACAAACATAAAAAATAAAAAAAATAAAAAAAAAACATACAACCGAATTGAGAACCTCCTCCTTTTTTTGAAGTCGGTTAAAAAAGAAAAAAACTATTGTGAGTGTGTTACGCTATTACTCCACAGTAGTGCTATTCTGTAAAAATCTCACTATGGTGAAGTGATCTGTCATTAGTATCAATCCCTATAGCATCAGATGCAATGACAGCTCACTTCACCTAACTTCTCACGGTGAGATTCTAACAGAATCGACCGGCTGTTCTCATTTCTTTTCACTCGTTAAATCAACTTCTTACTTACCTATCTATTAATCTTGTTCCAAAACTGTTATAAGTACTTCAAATAAGATGAAAAACTAAAATTGGGCTATCTTTCTAAATTAACTTAAAATTATTCAAAAAAAGCTTGGATAATTTTCTACTTCACTCCTTCAAAAGTTCTATCAAATTCGATTCAAAACTAAAATCCTAATGAAACTTTCAAACTAATTGGCATAAATAAAATAATAATTATAAGAAGCGTCGTAATTACCTATCATTATTTGCAACGAAGGTCAATAACCCAGAGAGTTGCAATTTCAATTTCGTAGTGTTTGCAGACACCCAAGCCTCTGGATTAGGGATGGCAAACCTTTTAGTGTTGACTTTATAACTTTTAGACAAATATTGTTTGTTTGTCATATTTTAACGAAAGAATTGAATATTGATTTACTTTTACGCAAAGATTGCTTTTTATTTTTTTAAGCCGACCCCAACATAGTTGGGAAAATTATAGGCAGATGATGATGATGATGATGAAGAATTATTGCTTTTTAGGGTTCCGCACCCAAAAAGTAAAAACGGGACCCTATTACTAAGACTCCACTGTCCGTTTGTCTATCTGTCCATCACCAGGCTGTATCTCATGAACCGTGGTAGCTAGACAGTTGAAATTTTCACAGAATGTGTATTTCTGTTGTAGCCATAACAACAAATACTAAAAACAGAATAAAATAAATATTTAAGGACGTGTTTATTTTATATGTAGTGTTAAATATTGTATGGTGGTACGGAACCATTCGTGAGCGAGTCCAACTCGCACTTGGCCGGTTTTTTTATTTATAATTTATGTACCATTTCTGGATTTCATAGGAAGAAAGCTTCATAATTTTCTTACCCTGCATATTAAGTAAAAAAAAATTGAAGCTCAAATACTTTCTGATGAATAGGTACCCTACACCTTCAAATGAGATATCAACGAAAACGAAAATTATACTTTGATTGTTTTCATGTAACAATAATTTCATAGGTGTAAATAGAGCTCAATACTTCCAAGTTACATAGTGTTTAAAGAACACTATGTATCCTGAAAGAGAATTGCAGTTATTATTGTTATCTGGCTTATTCCAATTAAATTGGAGTGCTCGTTCAGAGAATAAATATAAAAACTACGTCTTTAAAATAATTTAGATTTTTTTATTTCTTGCTGACTAAACAGACGTCGTCCTGTCCAAACAATAGTTCATAAAAACACCCTTAGAAAAAAGGACTTTCAGTTTTTCCCATTTCTCCAATTTTCCGGTGAACTTTTCCAATTGTTCTTTCAATAAAAACCTAATTCGGAATATCACAAACATATTTAAACAAAAAATAGCCAAATCTGTCCAGCCGTTCTCAAGTGTTGCGCTGACCAATGTACAATGTTTCATTTCTATTTTTATACAAGTTGAGAGGATTCTACGGAAAGTGTGCCCCTTGTTTGCCACCCCTGCTCTAAAATAATACCGCCTCCCTGAACAAAGGTTATTAAAAGTTCTGATTATTTTCACTCGGCTTCAGCTGTACATATAATAAAACGGCTTACAAACGATTCTGATGCGCCGTTTGTTGATTGTTTTATGCGCTTTGTTTGAAATTAAAGTTTGTAGCGGGCCTTAGAATTCTCGAGGTTTGATAACGCTGGGCTATTGGAATACTTAAATAAGTTATTTGATTGAATGAAAATCCTCAACTTGTTCGTTCTAAAGTTATTCTGAATTTTTAATTTGAATTGGTTGATATTAATATAAAAGTTCGATTTTATGATTGGATTTTCCAATTAACAGCAGAAGGCTGCTACAACAAAACAGTAAATTACGAACTCATTTAAAATAGAAATCTCTTAAGTTAAGCTTGCCATTTACTTTGATCCGCGGCTTAGTAAAATAACGAGCTAAAGTTGAATTCAAAACTAATGTTTCGGAATTATTTTTATTTTATTACAAACTAGCTTCTGCCCGCGACTTCGTCCTCGTTAAATCGTTGCGGCTGCCTGCCCTACTCGTATTACTTCATTTTCGCTTAGCGTTATTTCAGACTTTTTCTTGTTTCTCGGTTCCTAAGGGTTCTAGCGTGTTGTTAAACCTGTAGTCTTCCTCAAGAATTGGGCTACCAAATGAAAAAAAAAAAGCGGCCAAGTGCGAGTCGGACTCGCGCACCGAGGGTTCCGCACTGTAGGTATGTAACTACTTTACTTGTGCTACATGACATTTCTTCTTGTCAAATTTCATGATTCTAGGTCAACGAGAAGTACCCTATAGGTTTTAATTCCCTTGCGAGTGTAAAAATATGCGGCATAAACGGAACATAAACGCCCGTACCTTTTGATTGCGTTGACTTAGAAGTTTGATTTTTCACTACGTCAAGGGATTGCAGCCCTGAGTATTTCATATTAATTTCCACTTGATATCTCCACGCGTTCCTCAGACGGACAAAGAAGTGATCTTATAAAGGTTCCATTTTTCCTTTTGAGGTACGGAACCCTAAAAAAGATTCAAATCCGACCGTTGTTACATAGATTAGCGCGTTCTAACAAACAAAAAAACAAACAAACTCTTAAGCTTTATTATTAGTACCTATAGAAGATAGATGTGGATAGAAGACAGATAGATTAGTGTCCAGTCATATCTTTCAATATCAATCTTTCCCTCCAGTAATATATTGACACAGTATTTGCTCGCTTCAATAATTTGCAACTGAAGCACAAAAAAGGCAAAACTCAATGTGACCTCTCCAGCACTATTAACCGGGCAATTTATTCATGTTTTTTATCTGTGCCCAGGGAGCCCGTCAAACAACACCTTTTGTTTAACTTTCATTTAGGCACCCTAATCTTTATTGTTAATCCAAGGCTCGCCATTTTTGCTTTAACAAGGATCCTTTCGCCAAGAGAAATTAATTTGTAAAAAAAAAAGCGGCCGAGTGCGGGTCGGACGCATACAAAGGGTTTCGTGCTACCGTAAAAATACATAAAAAAAAAAAACTCTAAACAAGTTTCTTGTACCCCTTTAATTTTTAACATTATTTTAATTGTGTTTTTATAGCGGCCATAATAGTAGTCCTACACACTCTGTGAAAATTTTAAGTGTCTACCTACCTACGAGTATATCTACCTATTATCCCTACCTATTACCGTTCAAAAGATACAGCCCCGTGACCGACGGATGTACTGACGGACATTGGAGCCTTAGTAATAGGATCCTGTCGTTGGTACCCTTTGGTTACGGATCCCTAAAAATTGTTTTTGCTATGTTGTATTTCATTTTCGTGAAACGATGTTCGAAAATAATATCGAATATCGTTTTAATTTGGAAGTGGCGTGTGAATGTCAGGTCCAACGGACTCATTAATGAGATGGGAGGTCTGCTAGTGAAGGGTACATAAGGGGCAATAAGGCGGATTCGGACGTAAATATGAGAAGGTTTCGGGTCCGTATTTAAAAAGACAATGGATTGTGATTATTATTTATTGTAGCTCTGAATTATGTTGTTTAGTATTTTGATAATTTTTTGTTGGTGTTTATAATGTATATAAGTAGGTACACCATATTTCTCACGTGATGTTAGACTAGTTCCCCCTTTTGACTCTTTTCAGTTAGCTTACATTTATCTTTTTAGGGTTCCGTACCCAAAGGGTACAACGGGACCCTATTACTAAGACTCCGCTGTCCATCCGTCCATCACCAGGCTGTATCTCATCAAACGTGATAGCCAGACAGGTGAAATTGTCACAGAATATGTATTTCTGTTACCGCTATCAAAACTACAAAAACTAAAAACAGAATAAAACAAATATTTAAGGGGGGCTCCCATACAACAAACGTGATTTTTTTGCCGTTATTCTATATGTAGTGTTAAATATTATATTATGGCACGGAACCCTTCGTGTGCGAGTCTAACTTGCACTTGGCCGGTTTTTTCTGTAGACTTTATGTAGTGTTCTATCAAAATACCAGCGCTGTGGTAGGTATTTATTTTTTAAAATATCGCGGCATCCTGCTGAGATAGGAGCCATTTTTTTCTGGTTGTTTAAAATTTTTTTTTTACGATTTTTATTTCCCGTGTGTGTCCCAAATAAAAAAGAATCTTATTTTATTAGAATTTTCTAAATTTTTAGACATGGCCTTGAGAGGCGTCGGTGAGGCTCATCATCATCATCAGATCAGCTGATGGGTATCTAGAGTCCTCTCTTATTTCTGCTATACTTTCCGGTTCAGTGCGTCCCTCATCTAGGTGTTTCTCGCGACTTTAACAATGAGGCTCAGTTACAACAACTTCTAAAAAAAAAAATGGAAATGAAATACCAATTCAAAGAAATGAGGGTCCATATAAGCTTGAACTTCAGTCTATAACAGCTCTTAGTAAGTATGTATTGCTACACCTTTGATCGCTGCGAAACATGCGGTTCTAAGCATACCCTTCGGCATACTTATTGACCCACTTGTTCGTTATAATATTTGTAATCGAACAGCTCAGCACTTTTGCCTGCGTGCATTTTCATAAAAACATGTATCGCAACTATCGGGGTCGCGGGATTGTCCGGTGTCGCGGGATTGCCCGGGGTCGCGGGATTGTTCGAAAGAGTTATCGTGGCCCTGGAACGCAAAGGGCAAAGAAGGAACATGAATGGGTTTTCGTCAGTAAAAGTCTGACACTCCCTCTCACTCAACCCACAGCGGGAGGGGTAATTTGATAATTTCCTATCCTTAAAAAAAAAAGATCAAATTGAAAAGTTGCTACAAATCGAAGGATGAGTTGAGTAAAACTGCTACCTACATAATCATTATAAATCGTCATTTCCAAACGTATATTCTTGAAAAAAATCGTTTGTTGATCGTCTTAGATAGTGCCAACTAAGTTATTGCTTTCAAGTAGACATGAATTATCGCCGTTACAGTTGTTTTTTTTTTTCATGATTGTTAAAACAAACAAGAAAATTTAAGTACTAATTTAAACGCGCGCCCGATAGCCAATCTATTCATGGCAGAGTTCACAACATGAAGTAAGTTGGCAACGCGTTGAACTAGCGGTATTTAAGTACCTAATTTTGACCGTTTTCCTACGAAAAAATCGGTTGTCTGTAAAGTCGTTACTGACGATAGTTAAACGTGACAACGCCATAAGAAAATACTGATGGAATGGTTTCATTTTTCAAGAGAAAATTTTAATTTTATTTGTTTGATTTTTATAGCAGCTGTCCACGCGGACGCATCGCTCACTCAAGTAGGAGAGAAACAGATGTCGAACGCTGCCGAACGCGGAGGCCGATTGTGCCTCTTTGTCGCTCGTTCCACGCTCTCGCTTGCACTTCAAGCCTTAAATGGAACGCCTCAGAGCGAGGTAACGCCGCATGACGGCATGAGTCATGTTTTTTCGTGCGTGCAGCCGGCTCCATCGAATTATAAGACGTTGTCACGTCAAAAATGGCGCGGAACGAAGTTGTCAAATCGATTGCGTAGGCTCTAAATTTTCTTCATAACACGTTGAATTAGATGTTTTAATTTAGCACACCTATTCAATTTCATCTTGTGTTACCAGTAAATACGTGTTCGAGTACCAATCACGATGCTCAGACCAAACCAGATCAAACCATCATACTGCTAATTTAGCTTAGATTTACCATTTCATAATTGTAATAAACTAGCTTCGCTTTGGTACTATGTCGATAAAAACTATCCTATGTCCTTTCCCGGGATGCAATCTATCTCTCTGAAAATTTTATCGAAATCCGTTCAGAACAGTGGTTTAGGCGTGAAAAGGTAACATACAGACAGACCGAGTTACTTTCGAATTTATAATATTAGTATGGATGTAGTATTCAATATAGCTTTTAAACCATATTTTTTCGTATCGTTAAATCAGTGATCGTAAACTAACAACCAAACCATAATCAATGTAATATAATACGAAATCAACCAAATCAACCAAATATCAACCAACCAAGAAGTTAGTGGTAAACCACGCAGGTACTAAATTCGACACCACTTACAACGCTTTAGCGCCGGGTACGATTTGGCCATGCATAAACTTTTTGCTTCAGGAATCACGTAGTCGGTAATACATATTCGATTCTTCAATACGTCATATTAATAAAAAAAAAAACTCATATAGCGTTGGAATGTAAATGAAACAAGTTGCAATGAACACAAATTATCACATTTTGTTTGAATTTGCGTGAAAACTGAAAATAATGTTTTTAACACTCATATGCTGTGCTACAATTTATTACCTTCATTAATATTATATTTAAATCGTGGGCGTTGCAAATGATTCCATGCAATTTAACGAAACATATTCCGAACATATTCTGTTTATAATAAACTAGAGTAATCTCGATTCGGTGGTTTGCCAAAATCCAGCTGATTTGCAGTGTGTAGCAATAGTTAACCGTAATTTCTGTTAGTAAGTATTTGAAATATTATCTGACGCACTAAAACAATGGGTGATTTCAACCATTGTTTTAGCATGTAAGTGGTTTGTTGTGAATGTCGTAACTGAAGATTTATCGAGTTAATTAGATAGGTATGCTAACATGTATGTTAGGACAGAACGCTTTATAGCCAGTAAATATCCACTGGGATGGACTGTGCGATTCTCATCCAGCATAACTATTACCAACCACTCGATACGGTTCCGTACGGTATCTAACATCAATCAGTGTTATCGTAGGAGTCCTCTAAACGCTGTTCACAAGTCCAAAGCCCGAAAATTTTGTCAGACGACCGCTATTCTCCCGACAGCTGATTGCTGTCGGGGAAAAGGCAAATGAGGTTATCGAAATGTGTCCATTTTCGATACGATATCCAGTCGGATGGTTGTGAATAGCTATGCAGGTCTTCCCCGTGATCTTCTGTAGGTCGTCTGGGAAAATAATTTAGATGAATGAAACCATTTTGTAGGACAGGCTTGGCAACCCGATCAACTCAAGAAAAACTATACCTCTATAGTCAAGTACGAAGTTCCATCGAGACTTGAGGGAGCAGTTGGCCATATTTCGGCTGGAATAATGAAGAAAGTTTCCATTTTGAAAATTAAACAATTGATGCCACCACTGCAGAAACTTCATAAATATCATCACGTTCGTAATGCTTTACTTTAGTTCCCAGAAAAAACCATGCACTATGCTTTCTTTTTACAGTGTTAACAAGATAATTTTTATTCACGGCCCGGATGAGTTTATTATTTTATTCTGACGCTTGCTTTATTTACTTTATTTTGCTTTTTTCATTATCATCCTTCCGCTCTTCACTTTTATGCTTTTTACGCCTTTTACGCTTGACGGAAGGCATGTTTGGGGTAAAAGCTGTTGTATGTGTGATAATGCTTTAATTTTTTATATGTATGTTGGAATTCATTTGAGTTTGAGTGCTGAGGTCCTGAATGAAAGAAAAATCTTTTTTTATGATGCTAAAGAAATATATTTACAGTTTGCATAATGAAACTTCATAAGCTTATGCTTATGAAGTTTCATTTCGAAAAACAAGGGCTTGAAAGTTTGTATGAAATGCCGTACGTCGTAAACGCTCTTAACTAAACGCCGCAGACGCGATGGGCATCGCTATCTAAACTCGATAAAATAAAAAGATTTAATGGTTTTTTCTGGAAGGACCAAGACCTCTGTTAGTATTGATACTTCAGAGTTTAGCTAGCTAATTTAATTTAACCTTGTATAAACCTACATAAATTTAGGTAAAATTAGACAAAATCAGGATTCTTTTTCTTTTAAGATTCAACTGAAAAATGCGTTGACGTTTTTTAATGTTCCTAAATTAATCAATTTCAATGTGGTAAAATAAAAAAAAAGTCACAATTGAGCTCCAGTTTAGTGCAAACATGTTGTACATAGCCTTTTTCTCCAAGCCTTCTCTACATAGTACCTTATTCAAAAACTATAAAGCTCTCGAGAATACAAACGAAGTTACATAACACATTATTGCTTATTTGCCGACAGCAAAATACACGTACAGCTAAAATATTTCCAAGCTAAAATACGCCTTGTAGACGTGCTAAGCTATTCGGTTAGCAATGCAGTCAGTATGCAAATCAAGCTATCGATTGAGGGTAAGAATAACTTTCTCCATTGTGTCTGTGTTGCCAGACTCCAGTCAAGTGTGGATGCAGATCTAGACTGATTAAGACTGATGCTGCTACTGTTTATTTCAGGCAGAGGTCGGAAATAACTGGTATTGTAGGTTTTTAATGAACTATATCCTGGGCAATGATAAATAGTTAGTTGAAAATGCGCTGTAACTAAGATGTCCGGTTAATTTCTTTAACGGCTGATTTTTCAATCATCTGATAACTTTATCCGAGGAATAATTTAGAATTTTTGACAATTCTTCCATACAAAAACTGTCAGATGTAAATTTTATTCCACGAATAAAAATTATCTGTCGAATGTAAAATCAGCCTTAGGTCAATTATTTTTAAAAGAGTAACCGTGGAGGTTCTTGCCGGTTCTTTTCCACAGGAAATGAACAATTGGAACCGTGCTACTAACTTTTGACGTTTTATAAGTGCCCCAGTAGGTTTATGTGAAATTATGTATCTTTTTTTATCCATTTCTAAGGAGAAGTACTAATAATTAATTTAGGGATTGAGGTATAAAGAAAATACATTTAATTCCTGTTAAATAGGTACCTACCTACCTATTACTTATTCGATCTGATTACCTTTATCAGATTTTACTTTTTCATTCCTTCGTTCTTCATAAATAACCTCTGTACCTACAAAAAGCGTGCAGCCAGCTTTCAAGCAGCCAAAACTTTCCTGATTTATCTTTTAAGAGTTGGTATGATGAGCCAACCATGAGCAGATCCTGCATTTTCATTAGTTACTTTTCTTCATAAAAGAACTGTTCACACAGGGGTTTATATATTAACGATGATTGAAGTTAAGAGAGGTTTAAACGTCAAAAATGTATGGTTAAACATTAACAGTCCCTAATCACTACACTTTAAGCAACGTTTATGAATAAAGGGGTATGAAGCTAGCTTTGTAAATATTTCCTGATTTATCTTTCGCAAGTTCATTATGATAAGCCACAATATTGAATCGGCATTGTGAAAGCTCGTTGTTTCTCCATTAAACACGTTCCCAATCTCCGCCACTAATTCGACCAAACTCCTGATAACACGAACCAGTTGACAAATAAAATAATGTCCCACAAATTACAGCATTCACATCAGCAAGCGTCCCCTCGTCAATTCACTGAATACGGCGTTATCTGATTTGTCAATTTGAGCAACAAACAATAGCGGTAATGTACAGAATAGGCGACGCGTGATTTCAAATGAGTTTGTTATACATTGAATGATGTCTATGAAGCTCCATTAGCACGGTTTGTTATTAAATCGCGAATATATAGTGTTTGTATTTAATCACGCACATATTTTAACGTTAATTAAATAATCCCTAATGAGTTACAGTCAGTGTCAGTATGCTTTAAAACCAATTTGTTGTAAATACTAATAGCTGAGGTGGAAGGTTAACAATATTTTACATGGTGTCTGAATTACCCGTGTCATGTTAAGTGCTACAAATTCAAAGCTCAGAAAATTTTAATTACATTTATATCATAACACAAGTCTCGATCGCTTTGGAATATCGGAATAAAAAGTATTCTATAAAAGCATTCAAATGTAGATTATGAAAAATGGCATTTACCTTTTTAAAAAATGGCTTATTCATATAATTATGTTTACACATACCTAGTAAATTTTAAAGGATGAGATGTCGACAAGACAAAGGATGGTAGTCCTTACAGGGGGTCACAGGAAACTGAGTTTTAAACTACTTATACAGCCTTAAGTCTCCCACATTGCGAGACAACAAACAAAACATAGAACATTCTACAGAAACCCTGTCCTAAAAATTGATAAGACCTTGTACTCAAATGAATCCACATACAATTTAGTATATTAATTCGTATCAGGGTCTACTCCATAATGTTAAGATATCACTTTAATTTTGTTTATCTAAAAATTAAAATTTCTCTTAAATATTTATGTATAATTATCAATTTAAATGTAATTCTTAATGTATAATTTTCAATTTAAATGTAATTCTTAATGTTTAATTTTCAAATTAAATGTAATATTTATTGTATAATTTTCAATTTAAATGTAACTCTTAATGTATAATTTTTAATTCAAATGTAATTCTTTAATTTGATTAATAATATTTAATTTAGTTTAGTTGTATGATCCAAAGTTGATTGAAATAAATAAATAATAATAAGCACGAACTGTGCGTTACTTACTCCGTATCACCTATGACTTCCCCGTTGGTCTCGTGGTTGCAAGCGCGACTGCAGAGCGTGGGGTCCTGGGTTCGATTTCCGGGTCGGACAGTGTTATTAGGTTTTTCATTAGAAAATTTTTAGTAACAATCCGGAGTACGGAATTTGGCGGTTTAATACCACTGTGCCTCGGAAAGCACGTAAAGCCGTTGGTCCTGATCTCCCACCACACGACCGGGAGGTCGGATTGCCGTCCAGACTGTTAGAGTAAAGGAACAGACAACATCACTGTGTTTACGCACAAACCGAATGATATCAAAAAAAAAACTTTTAGAGTCATAAAACTAAATATGTATTTCATATAATATGGATCTATATATACCTATGAACCTCCCCTATCTCCTCTTCCTATCCCTTAGCGGAGAAAAGGTCTGATGTTATATCTAGGTTTATTTTATATGTTTGGTTCGATCGGCCGAAATCGGCCAACGTCGTATATACGAGCATGTTCGACCCATGACGGATTAAGTGTTCGCCTCGCTGTAGTAGACACAACTCTCGGAATATTATGTTTACTACTAGCAATAATAAATAGCAGCTCAAAGTAATAATCCTAGATTAATTCAGTTCCATCAATCTTAATAATAATAATGTTCAATGATTTGTATGTGTGCGTTTGCGGTCATCTGTTTGGTATTAGAGTAAGGTATAGACCAGATACTAAACTTGCTGTGATTACGCTCTGATATAAACATCAGTTAGAATATAGTCCTCTAGACCGTGTTTCGGCCACACACCACACACATACACACACACACTGTTCTTCAAGATACAGGATTTTCCTAGTTTGAAGGTCAGGGGCCTTCTCATCTGCAATAGCCATACCTATCCGTTATTGAAATAACACTGCTGTTACCTAGGCTAAGTATTTTAGTTAAATAAATAATTACTTAATAGCCTTCGGCGCGGGAGGTATTATAGTGTACAAGTGTGTGTGCAGACACTTCCTCCACTTTCATAATGCGATGGGACGGCAATCCGACACGACCGGAGAGAGATCAGGCGCAGGACCAGCGGCTTAATGTACAGACGCCAGCACATCAACCTACCCGAAACTGTCAAATTTTCCCAATCAACTTTGAACCTTATACTTTAGCGATAAAGTTGAAAATCTATCAAAGAAATTTGACAGATTGTAGTAGATTGATGTGCTGGCGTCTGTACTTTCCGAGGCATGGGGTTTCACACCGCCAACTCCTAAACTCCGGAACGTTACTAAAAAATTCAACATCACAAAGATCTATCAAACTACATACACTTTTCATCAGATTAGTATTGAGACATTATTTTAACTTTGAATTTATTCTGGCAACGTAAAATACTCGGTAAATTATGTAAAACAAATATTTTCAACCAAAAAGTACACAAGCAAGCAAATTAAAACTCATAAAATAAACAAGCGCTTACTCCGTAATATAAACCATAGTTTCTTGTTTGCCAGGCAGTACTAAGATATTACTCGTATTATATTAAGATATTCGCCGCGTCCGCTGCAATCTTTCATTATCCAGGCATTATCATAGCTTTGCTAAAATTATTCCTAGGCTAATGTCCGTGTTCTGCTTTCCCAGTATTCTCGTAAAAGTGCAGGGCGTAAATAATATTAAAATACTCTTTTGTATTACCTACTTATTTCGTTTAAAAGCTGAATTGTTGTTTGTTTTATCCAAATCGTTTTTAAGATAGATACATACTATCTCATGTTATTGGGTAAATAATTATTTTATTTCTCCAATCCAACAATATTTACAGCTATAATTAACCAACTACAATAATTATGCAGAATTCTCGGCACAGTGACTTTAGTTTGTCCGACCCGCAGCTCTCTCAAAAACCAAATGAATGAATCAATTGCTGGATCGCACTTTCCTTGACCACTTGTCAACCGTCACAACTTGGTGTTGTTGTAAATATATGTATTTTCTAATTGAACAGACAGCTGTGCTGCTGGGGAGTTTGTTGCGCCACTTCTTCTCCCCAGCGAAAGCACTAGGAAGTGGTGAAGGGCGGGCGTTTTGGGGGACTGTCTTTTGTAATTTTGACGTTCGAAAAGTGCTGATTCTCAGCCTAGTTTGAATATGACTTTTGATTTTGATTTTTTGAAAAAATCGATGTCAGTTTATTCGATTTAAAAAATAAGTACCAAATGTTAGGAGAAGTTAATTATTGATGTAAAAACTCTGCCTAACCCTTCCAGGATTACAAGCTTGATGTTATGGTATGTGTTATTGAAACAAAACGTGTGTTATACAAAGCCGTGTGCCCGATGGGATGTCCCTGCGGCAAAAATGACAAACTTCCATACAAACTTGCATCCCTTTTCCTTTAGGGGATCAATTGTCAAAAATTCTTCATCAGTCCTCACTTTAGTTGTATATTGAACCTTTGTGCAAATTTAGTACTTCATTATGTCTTCTAGTCCATGCGTTAGGTATCTGACATTGAATGAACGAATGAATTTATTTGCATAATCACTGCGTCTTCTGGGTTTCTTATCCTAATTAAAACGACTGTAATTTACAATTGGTATACTGACCAAACTCCGATGTACAATTGGAAAGCATGAACATAAAGTAAGTACTTTTTCCGAACTAATAATTCAATGCACACTCAAAAAAATACTATTACTAGCTGCGCCCCGCAGATTCACCCGCATAAGTGTCAATCCCGTTGGAATATCAGGATTAAAATTATTCTATGTCCTAATCCAGGTTATAGTCTATATCCACGTGCCAAATTTCATCCAAATCCGTTTGGCCGTTTTAGCGTGAAAGTGTAACAAACAAACATCCAAAAAAAAACAAATCTTTTCTCTAAATAGGTAACTAGCAGCACCCCGCGGTGTCACCCGCATAAGTTTCGAACCCGTTATCCTATGTCCTTTGACGGGACTCAAACTATCTCTGTACCAAATTTCATCTAAATCGGTTCAGCGATTTAAGCGTGAAGAGGTAACAGACAGACAGACGCTAAACGATTCCCTAATTCAAAACATAAACTTTTTTTTTTTGTTAATAGTCACCAAATAAAACGTACAGTAAACAATTCGGGTCACAAGAATCACAGCCGCATACAACAATATCAGCATCCAATCTGCGCTGAGAGCAAACGGCGTTGTTTTCGATAAATAAATATTATAGGGACGGGGAATCGTTGGCGACTGTGAATTTAAAATATATTAATATTTGCTATTGTTTTCTTTATGCGACGTGGTCACTTGGTAAACAAAATGGATACAATTGGACAATATATTGTCATACTCATATGCACCAATGAGTTGATAAAAAAACTACAGTCCGGCCGTCGAGAGAATGCGTTTTTGACACCCTGTCAATTTCGTAAAAACGTATACCTACGTGTTTTGCGAATATGATCTTTATTAGTTAGGTACTAGAATTGCCGCACTGACAGGTATCAGGAACGCATTTTCTCAACGACCGGACGATTTATTCCGGTCTGATCCCCTGCTAGTTCTTCTTCACTGTAGTCATATTTACAAGGGAAACAAAAGGCAAAAAGAGGATAATCAAGGCTGTATGGGATCATTGTTTAATGCGTCAACATTCCAAGTGAAGATGTCTTTATCATCGCAAACTCCAATTTGTAGCAATATGATGGGATTTTCCATAAAAACGTTCAACCCTTGTGGTTGCCGTTAGCAGCCATTTTTTTTCCATCATAGACCTATTCTACGATTGCAAAGATTGCACATTACATATTATTGTTTATAATACAGTAAGCCATGCAGGGGTCAATCCTTATTAACAAAAAGCCACCTGAGTCTTTGTCAAGAAAGATTGAGTGCACTAGACTGAATTAGAAATAATTAATATTGATCACACGAAAATTTAAATAGGTTTTAAAGTTAGAATTAATTATACTTTATTTTATTACTTTCTTTTAAGTTGTTGTTTGTTGTTGGGTATACTAAAATTAATTTTGTGAAAAATAATTACTTACCTACTGCGGGTGAAAGTTAAATTTTCCAACTTTATTCTAAACAATTTTGAGTGTTGTCTAAACAATTTCGAGGTGCTTGGCTATAATTATAAAAGTACGACCTGTACAAGAAAATAATATATCTATTTATAAATTCATTAAACTTAAAAGTAGGTACGCATAGATTTTATGAGTCACCTTTTCGAAAACGTTGAGAAGTCGTTACAAAGTAACACTTTAAATATTAATGTGTCCTACCAGTTTCAGATAATTAATTAATTTAGTCTCAGGTATTCTGTCTTTGCCGATCTCCTCATTTTATTATGATAACTATTTTCTCGTTGTTAGATCAGATTATTTATGCTTAACATTAAACATTTGTGCATAAAGTAGTTCTTCACACATTTTCACCAGAAAAATTAGCAAGCCACTGTTATGGACAACAGTCCGGCTCACCCTATCAAATCTTGCAATACAAAAGTGCATCGAGGCATTTCCCCGCAGCAATTGCAGGCAAGGCAGACATCGAGGCAGGTGGTTGGCTGCAAAACATTTTTATCTCCTTTCAATTTCCGTACGCGATACCTACAAAGATTAAACGCCGTATCGAACTATCTCGAACTTCGATTAAAATCGCTAGCTCGGAAAACGGACAAACTTTTCCCTGTAAATATATTTTTGCAGACTTGCCTCTGGACGGAGTTTCGACTTTCAACTTAATACGTAGTGATTGTAAATTTTTTTCGAGACGTTTGAGATGCATCTTCGTGAAGACTGAATTCTTAGAGATTCGATACGATTTTTCAGCAGCCGCAGAAGTTTTATTTATATTGGCCAAAGTCGAAATAGTTTTGTTAAAAGCCAAAACTGATGTCCACAGGTTTGTTGGTATGCCTGGAACGTTTTTAATTTGACTGATGATTTATACATGTTTTGCCCATCCGCGTCAGAGTAAGTATTAGGTTTTTGCCTGTATTTGACAAATATTATTTTGGGACTTGTGGCATTTGTCATTACAGCTGACAGTGGATGATACCTCAGTAAGACATACAATTATCATAAACTCTCTGATTGCTAATTCAACATACTAAAATTTATCAGCTAATGTAAGATAATATCCACCATCTTTAGAGTGGAACCATCCAAGAAAATAATAAAACATGGATTCTCAGAAAATCCCCAACATTCCAACTCGAAACATCTTCAAAATATAAAGCACAGGATTGTATCAAATAGACCGTCAGTGAGCACTATTTTATTTTATCACAGAACTCTTCACATACCATATAATTTTATTATACCTTCGCTGAGCGTGTTAAGTCCTCAGAATATCTTGATTTTCTTAAAGGCTGCACATTATCCTTACTTATCTTTATTAACTTTAACTTTATATCAGGTTTTTTTTATTCAGCGTATAAGTGAATGTTCATCTTATTACTAAGATGGGTGTCATGAAGCAGAGAGAGAGAGAGTGTTGAAATTTTTCGTCGGTTATTTAAAAAAAAAAAAGTGGCACTCCGGGAGAAGTGAAAACAAAACACAAACAGAATACTTTGCCATCACTCACTGACATATCGGATATACATTAAAACCGAGTACATCCCGAGGACAGCCGAACACATCCGAAACGGTGTCGGTTACGGTAGCGCGAATTCAATGGTTTTTTCAAGACATTTTCACACTTCAAAAAAATTGCTGTTCCATACATTTCGACCGCGTAGGTATTGCACTTTTATATGAAACAGCATGTTTTTTTTTTTGTATAGTTAGTTATCAGACATACCTACAGTTTAACACAAACATAATCAGATTAGGCCATGAATATGTTTCAAGATTGTATCTCGCCAACACAATTTGGTTCATCCAATTGTAGTGTATAGTCGTAACTTATTTAACAGACTATTGTAAGCGGGTTGCTAGTGTTGTGCTTAATCTAATTAATGAGTGCAGTACTGAATTGGAATAGGGTTCGTCACTAAATAGTTTATGTTCGAGATTGTAGTTATTGTTTGTGAAAGCGGGTTAGTAGGGATGTGACTAAGGAGTTGTGTCTGCAGTGTTTGTTCATTTGTGAGGAGGAGCAAGTATAAATTAAAATAAGTTTTGTAGAAGGACTGTAAAGGTGATTTCTGAACGAGGCGCGTGGGTTCAATCTTCAGGAATAGTGTTACTAGAAAATTCTCAGTAACAACCTGAAGTCATTATCGTAGCATTTTCCCAGCTATGGTGGGGTCGGCTGCCAGTCTAACCCGATGCAGTTGAATACCACCAGAGCGACTGCCAATTTGACCTCCATAACCCTTCTCTGCCTGAGTTACTAGGTAATTCGATACCTCTTGGTAGGACTGGTTGTCGGAGCAGCCTGAAGTCTGGATTATAATTTACTCTCACCCCGTATTACATGGCAACAACAGGTGCCAAAATTGGCACAATGTGTAATGTATGTTTCTACCTATCATTCCAGGGAGCACAAGCCAGATACTACGCAATTCCCAGTAAAGTTATTTTGATTGCCGCATTACTCGTAGAATAAGCCTTATCACAATTGCAGCCCCAAATGGCGAGGTGGTTTTTTATTTAGGTAACTAATGGAGCTGGCAGATTGCCCACCTCATGTTGTGTCCACCACCTCGTTACCTAAATCTATTGCAACTGCAATGCTAGTTCTGGGTTCCGTCCGTCTAGAATTCTAGATCTAGAACGTGTTCTTCGTGATCAAGTCTTGTAAGTCCCGATGTATACATTTCCTTTCTTTTTCTCTCTAATTAACTCGAGGGTGGCTCACTGTACATACCTGCTTCTATCATCATGTAGTATTGGTTTATTTCAGTTTGAAGGGTATGGCTTCTTCTGGTGATATTATAGGAAATGAGACATGGACAACCCCTTCGAGCATGCGTAGCATGTCCACTTCTATCTTTACTTTACGAATAATAGACATATTTTTCAATAATTATAAAGTAACATATCTGCTCCTCATTTTTGCCATAAAAATCCTTGTTCAGTCCGTTTACAGTTGTTTTTACCTCTGATAGCAGCAACCTAACAACAACCTTATTGTAACGAGATTAAAATTCACAATGATTTTGACAGACTTGTCATTGGTAGCAATCCAACAGCAACCTTATGAGAATGAGAATAAAGATCACTGTAATTTGGACAGTGATGAAAAATCAGAGGAAAAATTACTGTGAAAGAACTTTATAATCTGTCATTTTGTCTTTCGTTTCTTCAGCTTCCACGATGGTCATGCCACGCATGTAGAGATGGCGGTAACTGCTTTTCAGCTGCTGTAATGAAGCCATTAACTAACTATAAAATAGCAATCAATACAAAGTGTATCAGCCAGCTACACATAAGAAAAAACAATAACAGTTAAAAAGAGCATAAAGAAGGAAGGAAGGCCATCCGAAGTTCCATATTATGTATCTCCGTCCAAACTGAGGGTACTTCGAAATTGAATTCAGATATTATTATGTTTATTCGACTATGGTTCCCCTTTATTTTATTGAGCGGAATGGTTAACGCGATTTGGAGGCAGAATAACGCGAATTTCTTTTTCAATTGTTTTTTCGTGGTTCCTGGAGAAAATTGGAAAGGTTTTCGCGAAATAATTGATAGATTTATTTATGAGTGAAACGAGGACTTGTATTTTATTCAGGGAAGCGAAATATTGGATTTAAGTAGATTGGGTACCTTGGGTTTATAATTCTCGCTACTTATTTGTTTCCGTTTATTTATAAACGTTACTTAAAGTTAAGATATGCTTAAACATCAAAATGTATGGTTTAGCAGTCGCTAATCATTACTTAACTTCCAATGTTTATAAATAAACTTCTTAATTTACATTAATTGAAACTTATTAAAACACAAAACAATAAATTTCAGAAAATCATAATATTATGTCTAGATTTCGTTATGATGTCCATTAAACAGTAATTAACAGTAATTAACAGTAATTAACAGTAATTAACAGTAATATTCCGAAAAAGTGGGTAGTAGTTGTTTACATAATCTCATGTTTCATGTTATTTTACTAAGCACTTAATTTCCTAATAAACTTAATGGCGCCGAAAGGTTTTGGAGTGGCGACCGCGTACCAGAAGACGTAGCGTTGGAAGGCCTCCCTCAAGGTGGACCGACGACCTGAAGTGAAGGCCGTAGGAACCCTTTGGATGCGAGAAGCACGAAACCGGTCGAAGTGGAGGTGCTTGGGTGAGGCCTATGTCGAGCAGTGGACGTCTTTCGGTTGAAATGATGAATGATGACGCATTTCATCTCTGACGTGTCTTTTGCGTTTTAAATATGATCAAGGTAAATATCACACGTATATATCTTGATCATATTTGTAACGCAAAAGTATGCGTTTGTTGGCTGTCACCTTGTGACTGTTGTCTGCCAGTCAACGTGTATAAAAACAAAACTTGTTTGAAAATGATGTTTCTATACCTCTCCTTTCATATACCTACTAACGACTTAGAAACATTGAATCAATCCCTCTAATTGATTGCAAAAGTTACTGAATGAGCTGACAGATTAAATTTCCTTAAATTCCCCCTCGGGAACCAAATTCATAACGACCTGAATATTAGAATTAATAATTCATAAAATAGACTCGTAATCTATCATAACGAGACTTTATAAGCAGAATTTATATTTTATTTTATTTATTTTCACTACACTGATGTTTGTGTCTTGAAGTGAAAATAAATAAATAATTATTATAAGCGGTTATCCATCATTATTAACTGTAGTCCGTGTTACTTCCATGATTACTGCATTTGGTAAATTAAAATTACAATTAAATCGGTTTGGCGCCTTATCCCTATCGTCCGACCTCGTGATTGCTTGATCACCCTAAGGTTGAAATGTCACTGATCCGCGTCATAAAACGACAATATCTAATTGGTCTATGTGACAGTTAGATAGTACCAACCTTAGTGAATTTTCAATTTACTGGGAATTAGGTGCGTAGGACTTGTAACCAGGGTGCGTGCATGACCAGGTATGCAATCCGCAAGTCGATGGCGAGCGCAGTAACAGCGCGGGGTTCGAAACGGGCCGCACGGGCCTCAAGTTAACTCTTGCGGGTTGCATGAGCATAAACGAAGCAAAATGAGCATATGAGGATCGAAGCAGGTGGAGTTATGTAGTTTCTGCCTACCGTCATGGGAAGAAGGTGTGAGTCGACAATTCAAAAGTGCCTGCAATTAGTCTATTTGATTCAAATGCTTTGAGTCCGAGTCTATGTATGTCGACCATTGTTAGTAAGTGGTTGTCTATGTTCTAGAACATAAATATAACACTGATCTATGTTAGTTTGATGCTTTCCTCTTTTACTCGTAACCTAGTATGCCATATTACAAGTATTTTTTATTTATTTTTTTCTTAAGGGCATCTCGCCGGAGGTGGTCGACTGCTTAATAGGGCTATCCTGTAGATGCCTTATAAATAAGGCCTGTCTCAATTGTGGTTATAGAATGGACGTGCTCTTAATCGACAAATCTAGAAATCGCCCGCTCCAAAAAATCGATGCGGACTGAAGAGTTTCAAACTAATGAAAACTTATATGTTTGAGTTATGGATTGGTTGAAGACTAAAATAATAAAGCGGAGTTTCAAAGCGTATATTCCAAATCAGACAGGAGACAGACAAAATACAAAACTAATTTTGACACTTTGAACATCGCGTTCGTCAACAGACAGAAGTTTTAAAATAAAAACTAATAGAAATGTTTTACAAGACTTATTTTAATTCGAATTATTTTAAGTTATAGAGGTATGAGGAACAGGGTGTAAAGTTCACTCATCCTCCATATGAAAGGGTGGATCCTCCAACTAGACGGGTGTCGTGTATGGCGGGCAAGTGCCCGATGATTCATGTCGGGCCGTTGTATGTAAGCTAGTTGCGCGGTAAACTCTGCTTGTGAGATGCAGGATTTTGCGTGACGTCATTATGACGCGTAATTCACATATGGCGTTGTAGGTAACGCTACAAAATGATAAAATATAGTAGGTACATAAACGAGTCGACCGTTCGTTAAGTTCTTGTCGTCACGACGCTCGGACAAAAAGTGTATCTACACTCTGTTGACGGTCAAATATAAAAAATATTTCCATAGAGAATACAATATTAGTTGAATAATTAAATCGATAACTATTTCACTGCTTGTACTACTATTCCATTTTGAAACGTTAACAGAAGGTTGCATTCATATTTCTTCAAAAACTTTTAAACTAATCTAGCTCTACTGATAGCATCTCTAAACCCCAAAGACAGACAAATTGGCAAATTTTAGCAAACACACAAGTTTCCATACGTTTCCGTCTCCTCGCTTCTTCTAACAAAGGAAAATTCGCTGTAAGACTAGTCAAACATATTTTAGAAAGATATTATTCAAGCAACGTCAATAGTGATTTATTTTGAGGCGGAGGCGCAATCTCTAGATAAATGACCTTTCTCAATACTTGGGCGCTGGACGGAATGGCAAGGAGTTTTAGTGGATTAGGTTGGGTCAAGTATTTGTAATGAAATAGGGAAGGTAATATCCGGTTTCGATGGTTTAAAAAAAACGTTACGAGATAATTATGAGGATCTAGTTGTTCTGTGTGTCCAAAACGAAGATCGAGTTTGTATTCCATAGCATAATCAGCCTATAATGTTCCCGCTGCTGGGACACAGGTCTCCTCTCCGTGAGAGGGAGTGGGCCGTTATCCACCACGAGGGCTCAATGCGGGAAAGCGAATGTCACAAGCATTCGAATTTTTGGTTCTAGGATTCCTCACTATGTTTTTCTTCATCGTTTTGACAGCAGTGGTGATGAAATAATTCACATAAAGTAACCCACTGCCTACTCACTTAAATCTCGTTACCACGGCGCCACCGCTGCTCTTGCCAAAGAAATACGACCACGGATATCGAATACGACTAATGTGAACATACCTGAGTCGATGAGGACGCTGCCTGAAATTTTAAATAAATAATTAAAAATTAAAGTAGTTTTCCGTGTCCATCTGTGTGGCAACAGATATTTATGCGCTTTCCATCATCATTTCAAGAATTTATTTTGAAAGTAAATACATTAATATTTACTTTCAAAATAAATTTCTTTCATAATATTAGGTACCCTTATATACCGGCTGACTTTTTTAACGTCTGGACAAAAACAGGATACAACAGGTAAATGGAATAGAAGCCACACACAGAAAACACACACATACACACAGAACTTTCTTATTTACCACAAAAAACGTCTCTTTTTTACGTACAATCATTTGATTGAAGCAAACGATTGAATGTCACCACGAATTCATTGATATAATTTCCGCGCGTAGAGGAGGGTGCCTTTAAGTTGAATTTTGATATAATATTTTGTCGAAGTCGTGTTTGTTTTTTTGGTCAGATATACAATCGCTCCATGTAAAATACTGGTACTCAGCTGCATCCAGTTAGACTGGAAGCTGATCCCAACGTAGTTGGGAAAAGGCTAGGCAGATGATGATGAGTCGTGTTTGCTTTCTAGAGTACCACAGGCTTCTACTCGGTTCATCTTTTAGACCCTGTTTTTGTCCAGACTGTAAAAAAGTTAACCGGTATAATAAAGATCTGGATGTTCCGTCTAGTCATAAAAAACGTGCGTAGCATAGGTAATACGGTGACTATTTTTTATTTAGTAGGTACTAGCGACCCGTGCTAGCACCTATTAAATAAAAATAGTCACCGTATTCAACTCGTCCTACAACTCTCTAGGGTTAGCTTTCCGTTTGTCTCTTTTCCATCTACTCCATAGTGTAACAAGACTTAACTATGTGAGGGTAGATTTGTATTAGTAAGATTATTATTATAATGAACTGCCCATGAATAAGTCTTGTTATAGTTGGGTTATGTTTGTGTCTATTCTATTCTATTTTTCTTTATGGCAATGGTGCCGATGTCGACAATTCTGCCAATGTCAGATGTGTTATGAGAAAACGTAGTGGTTTTTAGAATTACAACAACAAAAAAAAAATAATATTCTACATCCATGATTATATCCAAAGAAAATAGTTGAATTTAATGTGAAACTTGTTGAAGAATATTAATAAGTACACTGAAATAAATAAATAGAGAAAAAAAAATGTTATGTTATAAAAAAATAATATACATATTATTATTTACACAGAAATTATCATAATTTGATGTCATTGACGCGGATAAAATGTGTCATTTTGAAACATTCAATAGTCACTGTCAGTTATAAAATCATTTTGTCATTGAAGTGAATTGTCAGTTTAACAAGTTGCCGACATGATTCAGTCTTGAGCTAGGCATGAACAAGTTGTAAGATACATAATCAGCCTATAATGTTCCCTCTGCTGGGACACAGGCCTCCTCTCAGTGAGAGGGAGTGGGCCGTAATCTACCACGCGGGCCCAGTGCGGGTTGGTAGATGTCACATGTCGTCGAATTTTTTGGTTCTAGGACATGCCGGTTTCCTCACGATGTTTTTCTTCACCTTTTTGAGAGCAGTGGTGATGAAATAATTTACACAAAGTAAAGCGCCTGTCTGGGTTCAAACCTACGACCTACAACTCGTAAGTCGCGGCCGATACCACTGGGCCACCACTGCTCTCGTAAGATACTACTGTACTGGACTGTAATATTGATTAATTTATAATAAATATTGTTATCGCGTTGAATTATTTGTTTATTTTAAATTATATGACACTTTTTTTATTGCTGAATGGGCCTTTTATTGCTCTTGACCTCGATCACGCCTGATGGAAAGCGACGGATGAGGTCTATGATGGAATGAGCGTACCCAGAAGATGCCTGAGGTACTGGAACTCACACGAAACAGCAGGCTGCTTGACGCCGGACTCCGGAGAGTGGTCGCAAACTAGGCGGGCGTTAGCCCTACCACCGCAAGGGAAGAATAAGCCAGTCAAATAAGGTGTTGGGTGTGACTGTCCAGGGTGCACCGAGCGAGGGTTCAGTTTAGTAACTGGCGGAAAAACTGCGCTACACGAGGAGGCGTGTTGTGCTCTGTAGCCACGCCACTGTATGTCCTTTTATACTATGATATAACCCATTTTTTAACCGACTTCAAAAAAAGGAGGAGGTTCTCAATTCGGTTGTATGTTTCTTTTTTTTTTTTTTTTTTTTTTTTTATGTTTGTTACCTCAGTACGCCGTCATTTATGAACCGATTTAAAAAATTATTTTTTTATTTGAAAGGACATACGTCCAGATTGGTCCCATTTTTGTCAAACTCCAGTTCTGATGATGGGATCATGAGGAATTGAGGGAACTCCTCAAATATTATAGGCATACATATAGCAATTTTGAATATTTTTAAATAGTGGTATACGAATTGGTGTGGGGTAGGTACCACAACTCAAAAGTGAAAAAACTTTTTAACAAAAAAAACAACCGACTTCCAACAAAACACTACAAAGTGAAAAATAACTTTAATTTCAGAAGTCGGTGTCGTTGGTTCTGCATTTTCGTTTTTTGACACCGACTTCTGAAATTAAAGTTATTTTTCACTTTGTAGTGTTTTGTTGGAAGTCGGTTGTTTTTTTTGTTAAAAAGTTTTTGTGTACGGTTGACGGTCATGACGTACATGCATTGTTTGTGAATGTACGACTTTTAATTTAAAAGAAAAAAGTCATGACCGTCAACCGTACACAAAAATGGGTTATATCATAGTAAAAGAACATACAGTGGCGTGGCTACAGAGCACAACACGCGGAGGCTTCTTCATGCATCGCAAAACTCAAACCTTTTCAACCTCTCTCTGAGGTAAGCTTATACAATAATTTTAAATCTAGACTCTGATCTACAATACTTCTGTCTTCCCTACCCAGTATTGCGGTCGCGTGCATACAAAACGTAGAGACAATGCGCACGCTATAATATTTGTTCGATGCCATCTTATTTATGGGTTCTCCCGCCATCTGTCATGGCGCGGCCTGTTTGTGCTGAAGATATGATGGCTTTTGTGAAGATAAAGGGGCAGTTAGGAGGAGTGTATAGGTTTCTTTGGAGTTTGATAAAGAGCAGGGTTGATTGTTTAGACAAATTAGATATATAAATTACTAGCTGTTGCCTGCGACTTCGTCCGCGATCAAGACAAAAGACACGTGGCGCCATCTTTTATCATATTAACGTTATTGTTGTTTTCCTCGGGAACAGCACTTTTTTCGGGGTGAAAGTACCCTTTGTCCGTTTCTGTACACCTGAAAACGTAGGTATATGCAAAATTTCAGGATGATCGGTTCATTGGTTTAGGCGTGAAAAAATTCGTATTTGACCACTTGCGTTTCTGACGACATGCAAGTAATCCAAACAAACTTACTTTCGCATTTTAACATTAAGTTAGGAAAAAGTTAGGATTGATTATGATATACATATAATTATGTAAATATTTGATTAGAAACAGCACCTTCCTAATCAGTTTTGCTCTTGCGAAGTATACATCAACTAAATGTGTTGAACATTATTTTGCTGTCAGACGGATACCGACAATATAGATGGTCAGTTGTCTGCGTGTCTGGGGCCGTATTACGAAGTAGGTATTAATGCCTCATGATTCGTGTCCGAAAAAGGGATGGTGCTATCGGTCATGTGTAGCTCCGTCTCTCTCATGCACTGGAAACATGATGGCATAATACGACACCTGTTCATCACAACTTATGAGAAAACGTATCTGTTTGTCAAGCTTGTAGATTATAGCAAAAGGTCTCTTGAGTGTGTATTTGCTTTCGGCCGATTCCTACAATTTACGGAGCGTTATCGGTTAAAATGAAGACTCTTATCTTTTCCAATAATGAAGCAAAGACCTCATAGCTTTGCATAGTAGGCCCTCCTTTATTGAAGTGGCTATCACGGGTAAAAAATTTGCTACGATTCAATTTATATGCCCAGTTTGTGCTACTACTGATAAGTAAAGCGATTCGTTTTTGTTTTTATAGGAACTAAGCATTGGTACCGTTGCAAGTTATTAACAGTGTACAATACCTACCAGAAAAACTATTACCTACTGGTGAAACCGAAAACACAAATTAAAATGTTATTTGTAGTTCTCGACAAATGTGGATGATACATAAAAATAAAAAGTAGTAAAATGTTTAAAAACGATTAAACAGCCGGTGGGCATTTTGTACGCTTGTTTGAACACGCATGTTTATTTATTATGTTTTTATTTATACTTATTTAATTGTATGCTGCACTGGTTGACGTCATCACGTCAGCGCCGGCTGTCGCTGAAAACCAGCGCTGGGGCTCTGTCTCGTATAGGGTCTTAGCATTATGCTGAGCGATGGCTGTTTTGTGTAGATGTGACGCGTGTTTTCTCTGAAATTGTTATTTTGTTTATATGTCATATCAATGTACAGGCTGTATAAAAAAGTATACAAATTACAGAACACTTTGTTTAAATGTTACAATCAACGTTCTATATGAAAGTTAGAGATAGACGAATTACTTTTCGTAGAAAACACTATAACAATTGTTTCCATTTTCTTGGAAAACTTGTATCATTTCGAGGCACCCAATCGTTTATTACACGCAGCACAGAACAGACAGTTAGCTTAGCATTTTCTAGAAAACACTGACGATAGCCGAAGACAAATCGCAGGTATATTTCCACGTCCAGATTTGCATAACAATGCTCTTTAAAGGAGTCAGGCCATTTGCGAATAGGTGCCAGATTTTAATATAAAATTTTCTAATGATAATGGTCTGTAGTAAAAACATTTAAATATACTTACGATAAATAGCACAAATCGAACAACATCAAAACACACACATACAGGACATACCTCGGCCAGTTAGTTTGTCTCGTGTCCAATAATTTCCATTGCGTTAATGAATACTGACCCCCTTAAATGATAAATGATTTTTATTTTTTAAGTAGGTTTGCACAAACACTCTTACATGTCAATCATATTTTTTTATAAAACTAGATGAGGTCAGCGTTTCCTATCTGACTACTCTGAGAAGAAAGGCCGAAACAAACTCAGAGGTCACAGTCTCTTTTAAAGTCCAGACATAATCTTGGTCAGGTTATATGAAGATCATGTAGATCGATGTCTGAGATGGTCTTTTGAGGAAAGAACCGCACAGATTGAGAGGACCTGTCCAGTCAGTGCACGCATTTGTCAGAAATCGTGCAGCTCAACTCAAAACTTAAGGAGCTCAACGGTTCAACGAACAATACCAAAGAAAGGACATTTGGGTAGGCCACATAAATTACTCAAACTGCCAGACCTAGAAAAAAACTAAGAGATTAAAGAGAATAATAAAAATTAAACAATAAAATAATAATAAAATGACCCACATTGTCTTCACATGCACAATAATTAAAATAATATAATACTTTACAAAGTAAGCAAATGTCAATGTTTATATAAAATTCATTAATTAATGTCAATATGTATATAGAAAAAAAAAAAAACATTCAAAATGTAAAAATTGGAAGCAACTCAATCCCAAGCCTTTTGGTCCTCAATATAATCCTTAACAGTATAAAAGGCTTTCTGGCACAACTTACTTTTAATGAATGATTTGAATTTATTAAGGCTTAGATCTTGAACGTGGCTTGGTAGTTTATTATAATCTTACTAATAAACGTGTTATATCAGATGAATAGTTACACACCGATTTCTCTCTTTCAGTCGTCAGTAATTTGACTGTCGAAAGAAATAGACAAAGCGTTGTGTAACTTTAAACAGACGCTATACAACGTTTATTGGTAAGGGGGCTAGAAGATAATTCAAGATAATTAGGTGGATAACTGTGTGCGATAAGAATCAGTTAAATGCTATATTTACATTTAATCTGTGATTGTTTGTCATTTGTAAATATATTAAAAACTTAATACTTATACTTATCTAAAACATTTGAAATATTATTATGGTTCTAACAATTTAAATGTTCAAATTATAATGATATATATTTTTATTGCAATATTGTTAACTTTGTTTTAAGATATTATAATAATTGCAACAAAAATTCTGTTCATAAATTGTAATTTCTATTTGATATATTGTAATTTCTATTTGATATTTGTACGCCGTTAACGGCAAAACATAGAGATCTCTGTACCTATTTTATATATAACACCTATTGTTACAGTAATGTTTAGCAAATAAAAAAGTTGACTTTTACTTTGAGTCATAGGCCCCGAAATGACAAGTCGTATTATGTGCAAAGGAAAATAATTTTCAAACAAAATATGCCGAACTGTTTATTGTGGTATTGAAAACCTCGTAGTGATAAAATGACTGGACTTAAATACAGTTTATTTTCGTTAGCATTTTATAATCGCATTTTATAAAATATATACATTACTTTATACGTCGTAGTTCACGACAACATCGTCACGTTTGAAATTATAAACGTGAAAAATAAAGAGGCTATCAGAAGAAATATCATAGAAAAACTGTGATGTCTCAGTGACGCCATCTAGCATATCATCATCTGCCTAGCCTTTTCCAACTGTGTTGGGGTCGGCTTCCAGTCTAACCGGATGTAGCTGAATACCAGTATTTTACATGGAGCGACTGCCTATCTGACCTCCACAACCCAGTTACTAGGTAATACGATACCCCTTGGTAAGACTGGTTTTCAGACTTTCGGGCATCTGACTACCCATAACGACTGTCAAAGATTCACGAATGACAGCGGCTTAACGTTCTTTTCGAGGCACGGCCCTCCGTGCCTCGAAAAGATATATCTAAGTCTCGATATATAACGATGGTCACCCATCCACAAACAAAAGTATAGCTTAACCTGATCAATCGACCTGTGCATCTGTTATTATTTAGCCACGGACCCCTCGTTGCAGTATTAATAAATTTGTCTGGATTTTTACTGCTGACATTAGTTGGTGACATTTACAAAAATTGTACTTTGAAACGAGCAGCCAATACATTTCACTTTCGCTGGGGATCAACACAGAATTATGCGTTATGTGAGAGGAATAAACAAAGATATACGCGGACGAAACAAACTGAAATAGGGGAGTGTTGTCTCACACGGACCGGTTTTGGTCGCATGATATTAAAATTTCTTAACAAAGAAAAAGAACTTCTAGTGAAATGGGTCTTCCGGACACGAGTTTCATCATATCATGTAGCATTTGGATGTCTCAGATTTGAAAAAAAAAAAATCGGTAAAATCTTGCACTTAAGTTCAAAACTTGCACTTAAGACAGTCAAATTGTATCTTTGTCTCTACGGTCGGCTTACAAAGAGCAGATTTTTCAATCGACAGATAATTTTTATTCGTGGAATAAAATTGAAGTCTGACAGATTTTATATGGAAGAACTGTCAAAAATTCAAAATTATTCCTCCGATAAAATTATCTGGCGTTGGAAAAATCAGCCCTTAATGTCAAAAGTGTCACTTTCCATTAGATAAAAGTAACATTATCCACAGCAAGACTTCACCCACTGTTCTTCTACTTCTGTCACTGTATAGGCCTCTCTTTTCTTCTGCCAATCCCCATGCTCCTGCACCAGCCTCACCCAGGTTTTTCTTGCGAAGGCAACAATGTCGTTCCGCTTATCTCGCCAGCGGACGACAGACACTTCGTCTTCTAGTTCATGGATGCCATTATCCCGCAGCCTCACTCCAATGAATTCATGCATAATTTATATTAAAGTTGCTTTTCATGCCTGTCTATATGACCGCGTTGTTCTCCCAAACTCCGAAACAGACTTTGATGTGGTTTGCACTATCATTCAGAGAATTTATTCTAGAAGGGTTATGAGTACCTACATCAATGTTAAAATCACACTAATATTAGAGTCTTATACGTAAGGCCGAAACTCGAAATCCCGAATCACTTTATTCCGAATGAACGCTATCCCGAATCACTTTATCCCGAATGAACGCTATCACGAATCACATTATTCAGAATAAACGCTATCCCGAATAACGTGAGTCCGAAATAACGTTATCTCCAACGAACGCTACAAACGATATTTAACCCTCAAATTAAAGTTACGCATAATATAATAGCCCAGTTATATAGGCGAAAGTTTTTTTTTTTTTTTTAAGGTTGGGAAATCATCCAATCACCCCTCCCGCTCTGGGTGGAGCGGAAGGGAGTGTCAGACTCTTACTGACTAAAACCCATCCGTGTTCCTTCCTTAGCCCTTTATGTTCCGGGGTAGCAGTAACCCTTTCGGACAATCCCGCTGCCCCGGCAGGCTTCGGCCCTAACGGGCCCCTCCTTTGATGCTGACATCTCTTTGAGGCGCGCGTGGAACACATACGCGCCGTCCGGCACGGGCCTGGTCCTGATCGGACGGCGAGCTACCCATCACTCGCCGTCCGCAGGCCCGCGCCTACGGTGGCCGGGAGTCGTCACGCGGCTCCCGACGCCCGGGGCGTCTCCCGCGGCGGCTGGGACGGGCGGCCCTCTCGGCTCTCTCCCTCGCCCATCCCGCCACCTCCTTCGCTAGCATGACTGCTTCGCAGAAGGAGGTGACAGCCTCCCACTCCCTCTCGCTCCGGACCATGGTTTTTATCCCGATATTCCCACGAAATCGACATTTACGCAGGTGAAACCACGGGGCGCAGCTAGTAATAAATAAATCTCGATTCTTTGTCAAGTCGTACAGACTCGGACAGAGCGTGCGAGAAGTGAAGGGTCGCTGGATTATTGATAAAACTAAGTAGATACATAATATTGTTACAATTTCATACGTCTGACATACATTGTGGGTAGTCAGAAGACCGTGATTCCAAGAATCGAAACCCGTAAGTTAGGCAGCCCAATTATTTATAATTGGGCTCTTGTTGAAATGGATTTAACCGTGAGCGAGAAATAGTTTTAATTACTATGTGTTAATAATTAAAACTATTGCACGTATCAAAATAATTAATCTCGCGTCAGTTCAGACGGATGATTGGCATGCCAAATAATTTATTATTCTTACCTGCTTAAGTAGCATTTACAGTCATAATATTTTTTTAAATAATCATTCAAGTTATCTGACAGAAAACTGTCTTGAGTGCATTGAAAGAAGAAAAAGAAAGAAAAATAGGTTTATTTGTCACAGTAACACGTGCATACAAAAAGATAATATTATTTTTAAGGAAATATAAATAAATAAATAAAAACAAAATATATGCTATCTATAATTACGAGCACAAAGCAGGATAGTCGACGACTGCACGTCATGACTGTGACAGAAAGGCTTCCACTCAGCATGATGCTGTACTATAAGGGACCCACAGCACAGCACAGCATTGCACTCTTAAATTTAATTAAATAATTACCTAGTTAAAAATTCGCAATTTAGTAAAGTGTTGGATCATTTCTCGTGGGCGCAATGTGGATTTAATTCGAGTTAAAATGTGGTCTTGAGTAATGACCGCAAAGTCAGGTGTCAAAAAACTTATAACTCGTATCCATAAAAACGTATTATTTTAATATCAAGTCCTAACTTAATTGATGTTTCGCACAGATACCATTTTTTTTTCTATAAGGCCTGGAATATGTAGTCATCTGAGAAGACTGTGTCAGACGTTATGTTTTGACATGACTACTACGTTCCTTAAGAGCGTTCATCCCGCGCGGGCTGGCAACGTCGCTTTTCTAGTGGTTTTACATGATTATTTTATTAAATTAAAAACCAAAGTACTATTTTTTGCAGCCAAGTACTAATCGTTGGTATTTATTTATTTGTTTGGCTGTAAAAAAATAATACTTGGCTCTTAACGCTGACACACTGTTCTCAGTAAAAAAACCAAAAACCCTCTGTAAAAATAAATGCAAACGAGAGGGGCATACGGTATTCTCCCGTCAAAATTTATCGTATGTTTTCCACAGCTGAAAAAAGCTATCTCCATACCTTTCCATTTCTGTCATTCATGTCTCTAAGAAATGTACGTTTAGTATGTAATATTTTCCATTTTTAAAATGAATTAGATAATAAATGAATTTTATTCTTTTTTCTTCTTTTATTGTGCTGTTAAACAACAAATAATAAAAGGGAGTTGGAGTTGACCAAGTTGTACCCCGATTTCTTGTGCCCGAACAGGGTCTGTGTGAGTTCTCCGACACATTAAGTCGAAAATCGCGAACGTTCTTGGCGTGACGGCTGAGCTCTAAACAATGTCGTTACGGCCAGCGTTCACAGTAAACTGACATTTATGGCCCATTGCCCCATTAAATGGGCCGAACACAATGACACAACTTATATAGAAATTATCGGGGTGTTATTATTTTCTGGCGTTGGATGCTGATGGATGTTCAATTTATGGATGTGTGGATGTTTCAATTAGTGTTTGGGAATTTATTGCGTGAGTTACGGCTTTTGAAGATTTGGTTTGAAGTTCGTGTCCGTATTGATTTTATCCGACCACGGTGCATTCAATTCAATTCAATTCAATTCAAATTCTTTATTTCAGTCATGAGTCCATAGTGTTAGTATCAACAAAATAACTTAATAACTAGTGTTAGTTTATGGAGATAATAAGTATTCTTACCCAGGATTCTTACCCAGTGACGCAGCGGAGGGGGGAGTCCCACCGATCTGAGAACACGCTCAGGAGACTGTTGGTGGTGGCGCGTAGCCGGTCGGCTAAAGAGGCGGTCCTTTTTCTTATTATGGCCCTAATTGCTTAACAAATTACATTCACATTGCGTTTTAAAGGATATTACTAATTCATTGCTTTATATGCAATGAACGTGGCTGTACTGTCAAAATGGAAGAAAATGCGATCAATAATTATTGTCAGTTTTGTTTTTGTTTTAATTTTATGTTTTAGTGTGTTTGTTGTTTTTTTTTAATTAAGTATGTCATAATGTCACTTAATTTATTTAAGTATGTTTTATTCTTTTGTATGTTGGCACCTTGCTTTTCATTTAATGTGTTATCATTTAATTGTGCTGTTGTGTGTCGTGCTATGTCTTTGGTGTACATTGAATAAATGGTTCATCTAAATATTATTCATGAAAATAACGAAAGATTTCACAGAATCAGCTGAAAACAACAACTGAAAAAGCGATAAGCTGTCGATAAAATGAGTTCATACTAATTAATCGCTCCTGATTTGCAAATTAATATTTATTCATTATTTACAATGGAACATCATTAAGAATTAACACGTTTTATTTAATTAAAGTTAATGGAATTGACATCTTTATTATTTTTATTTATTCTAGTTTTATTTTTCACTAGCTTTTGGCTGCGACTTCGTAAGCGGGAAATTTGTTGTTCCGCCGACCCATCTCGTCGCATCGCATCGCCACTCGTGCTATTACTTTGGTTTTCCCTTAGCGTTGATGGTGACTTCTTTTTTTTTTTTTTCATTTGAAATGGGTTTGCTCTTGACTCTAGTCTAGCTCAAAGGTGACAGAGGCAGAGTTTTTTTTCTTGTTTATCGACTCCTAAGGGTCCTAGCGTAGATGTTAAAGCCTTCCTCAATAATTGGGCTATCAAATGCAATAATATATTTTCAAATCTGACTGGAAGTACCAGAGAAATTATCGTTCAAACAAACAAAAAAAAAAAAAACTCTTCAGCTTTATTATGAAACTAAAATATAGCGTCGAAAAATTCATCCGCATCGCTGTCGACTGGTAATGTACCCAAGAGACTGGCGGCATTACCACGTTGTATGGCAATGCTTAGCCTTTGGCTAATGTAAAAGCCAGCCCTTGGGTCACCGGAAGTGTTAGCTTTATTATTAGTATAGATAGATAATAGATTATCCTTCTGTTTTAGTTTTACGTGATGACATGGTGAACGTTGTGGAAATCTGCTAGAAGCGAGTAGTATAGAAGAAGTTGTTGTGGCGATACCAGTGAAAATCTTATGTCCAGCAGTGGCCGTCTGTCTGCCGAAATTATAGTAGCTTTAAATCACTCGTTATTTTGAGTTGTATAGTGACCCAATTTATCCCGCAGAGGGAAGGCAAAAGGATCTGCAAGTTGATACACAGAGAGATTTTTAAGTTAGAGAAAAACGCTTATGAGCTGCGCTTGATTTAAAGAAAAGTTTTTTCTTTAAAAATAAATAGCCACCCTGTGAAAAGATTAAATGTTGTCTTATTCAAGCTGTTCAAATACGAGGTAATAAGGCTGTATAAATAATAATGACCTTTAAAAATAAATCGCAAAGAAATTCACATACAAGAGAAGAAGAAAAAATTTATAAATCTTTTGTTCGAATTACTCATAGTAATTGCTCCGCGTTTATGTACTTTTGTCGCTCACTTTTAAAATTATGAAAATATGAGGATCTTTTAATAAATATGTGTACATAAAGTATCTGAGAGGTTAAATTAAATAACTGGATAGCTTGATAATAAAAAGGCTTTAGCCGAATATTATGAAATTGAGATAATATTTCAAAGTGAACACAGATGAAATTTTATAAATGGCCGCTCAAATCTGGGGCTTTCATTTTAATTCAATAGTCGAGCTACTTAGATCAAATTTTTAAGGAATCTTACTAAAGATTCATAGGTAGATTTCTCTAAGTGACCTTCATTAATTAAAACATTATTAATGTAGCTGATGTGTTTTACATCCGCTACATTAATAATGACATGTTTTAATTCTATTTAAGAACGTACGATACATTATTGTGAAGTGCAATCAGAACTGAAGTTACATATATGTTTTATCACATAATCTTATGACTGATTTACACTACAATAAGTTCAAGTAGAAAGAGCTGTATAAAAACGTCAGCCCAAAAGTGAGTTTGTACACACCCATACATACATAAACTCACCCTTTCTTCCCATGAGGATAGGCAGAAACTATAGAACGCCACCTACTACGATCCTTACATACTCCTTTTGTTTCGTTCAAGTGAGTTTTTCATTGCGAATTGTCACATAAAGTAGAAGGCACCTTTAAAAAAATAAATATTTATAAAGGTACACCAACAGATTTTGTATACAAAATATCAAATAACGGTAGGTAACAGTTATGTGTTTACAGTTGCCAATAACAGGTGAACCAACATTCTCAAATACAGTGATAACCTAAGGTAAAAACGAAATGTACTTATAAAAATTAAGTGGTAACAAATCACTGTACCTAACTCGATACTTAACTTTTATGATTGTTTAATTTTAGATGACTACTGAAGCCGAGTACCTATACACGATTCCACGTCATCTACCGACTGAAGTCAAGTATACCCGATTCGGCGTCGAGCGTGACGGTTCAGTTGCATTCACGATTCAAAAAGAGGGCAAAGTGCGCCTAATGCCGAGCCACACCAACGGGAAACGCCGTTGATTAAAGCCCAAAATCGAGATAATCAACGGCGTTTTCCGTTTGTGTGGCCCCGGCATAAAAAAGTTTTCATTTCAAAAACAAACATTCACCCCAAGAGTATGAATCTAATTCCTAACCCTCTGTCTTCCATTCAACCCTATGATAATATATGTCGCATGTAATTCAAGGAGCATAAGTAATATTTCACGCTTAAGCATTAAGTACAGACCTAATCTCTTAAATCTAGGTCGTAGGCACAAGCACTTAATTTAGTACTTTCAGCCTTTGTATTTCAGTTGATATAAAATGGGTTTCTACCTTCAGGATGCATGGGCTTTGGTTTGATATTAATTTAGAAGAGAAAAGGTTAAATGTGTTACGCTGTTCTTGTTATTGTTCTCCATAATCAGTACTAAATTGGTCAATTTTTGGGGTAGTTTGCAAATGATAATTAATGTTTATTTCTGTAAGTAGGGTTACACAAACACTTATACCTAAACGTCAAAAATATTTTTAAAACTAGATGAGGTCGGTGTTTTCTACTCTGAGAACAAACACCAAAACAAACTCAGAGGTCACATGTCTCTTTTAAAGTCAAGACATTATCTCGATTAGATAATGTGAGGACCATGTAGACTAGTATCTAAAATGGTCTTTTGACAATAGAACCACAAAGATTTGAGTAAAATGGTCCAACCAGATAGTCTTTAATGTTCAAAATGGCGGTTGACAGTTTTCAATAAGTACGTCATTGAAGAGACCAATAACTGGCTTTTAAAATACGACTGGGACATACTGGGTGCAGAAAATGGAATATAAGGTGGTATAGCGCAAGTTGAGAGATCCTATGTCCAACAGTGGACTGCGATTGACTAGAAAAAAAAAAAGAAAATACGCTTATTTGCGGCAAACATGACGCATCAAACGAAAAAACACAAAATAAAAAAAACATAAACAAAATAACAATTTGAGAGAAAACATGCGTCACATCTACGCAAAACAGCCATCGCTCAGCATAATGCTAAGACCCTATACGAGACAGAGCCCCAGCGCTGGTTTTCAGCGACAGCCGGCGTCGTTGACGTGATGACGTCAGCCAGTGCAGCATACAATCAAATAAATATAAATAAAAAAACAACAATCAAAATAAGAAATGAAATAAACATTACAAAAAGATGGTATGAACATAAAATATAATTATGAAGTGTTAACATTCCGGGCAACGCCTCACGCGCCGCCGCCGGTTATTAATAACTAAGTAAATTAATAGATTGAGCCAATGACCGTTACTGGAATGGTTAACCTTAGTATACTGTCACGGTCACCGTAATCCTTTCCAATACAAATACAGTATAGATACACAGAATATTATTATAACAGTCACACAGATAATCAGAATTTGTAGTGCGGGATCCGACACGGGAATAAAACTCAGTCCCTCACTCAGCAAAAGGCGTAGGTATAAATTGTATTAACTCCAGCTAAGCTCGGATAACTGCGACTATGCCAGATTTATGGAGTAACTAACCTTATTTACAATTCCATCTTAGAATTTGATTTAGGTATATTTATTTCAGTTGTACGAGAGACCATCTTTGTTATTACAGCTCTACGTTGGCCAATAGCTGTTTCTTGGAGTATTGTTATCTATCTCAGCGTGATTACTTAATTATTAATAATAATTTTATTTCGAGAAACAGCACTCATGATGTAAGTAACAATATACTTACAAAGAATGTTAGTAATACACTTACACTTATATAAGTTTGTTGGATGTATTTTGTGATGAACACAACGCTTTTTGATATTTTTGGATTTTATAAGATTGGGAATTTAACCAGCAAAGGTAGGTTGTCTGAACCACTGCTGCACCACCATTTGATACTATGTTAAGGCAAACCTATTGGTAATTAATCCTTAGTAGGCCTTCCACAAGGTGGACCGATGACCTGGAGAAGGCCGCAGGAATCCGCTGGATGCGAGAAGGCTTCTCTTTATTCTGCCAAAGGCCTTAGATTTAGTACCTACAAATGGGCTTACGAATCTGGTATAAACGTACATAAACCTCGCAAGGTGTGCCAGTTGTCGAGGCTGTTGACGGTCGCCGTGACAAATCGTGCCGGCTGCTCCCCTCAGGAACACACGTTCGGAATATATTAACAAAAGCATGTTCGCATGTTTCCTGTTACAGGCGATTAAACACATACGTGATGCGTGTTTCTTCATAATAATAATATTGTTAACGGAATTTTTTCATACAGAAAAGGAATGTATCTTTGGCAGTGGAATGCTTGCTCCAGTTCATTGACTCCAGGATTTCTCATCGTGTTTTCCTCTAACAAAAGTTCCTGGTGGGTTAAAACAAAAAGTAATATAAGTCTTTATGCGACCTTGGCTAATGACTTGGTGCTTCGTAAATGTGGAGCACTCAATTTGTTTTTTATTTTATCCACTATTCGCCCAACTATCTTAATTAGAACATTGAAAGTATTATACAACTCTAATTATACCTGTAAAACTCCAATGATATGGCGATTCTATTCCAAATTATAAAAAATAACGTGGGCATCCAAAATCAGATTAATTTTCTGAATTCTTTCGAACTTTCGTGGAATGTAACAGCAGTCTTCGAAAGAGACTTCGAGAAACTTCCAAAACAAAAAGATTTAATTAAAATACTTCTTTTCTTTATTTCCGTTGTGTGTGTTTTGTGGTTTATAGAACTTTAGTAAGTTAAACGAAAAAGTGTACCTGCCTACTGCTTTTGGTTTTTCCTTCCTTAACCTTTTTTCGTCGTGAAGTAATAGTATCTAACGTACCGTAAGGTAGCGTATCGTATTTGCGGTTTATATGTAACAGATTATTATAGGTATCTCTCGATATTTTTCACAATGCTGGATATCGTAAAACAGCATGATATGCGCTCAGGGGGCCTAAAAAGGCCACTTTGGCAGAATCATAAAAGAATAACATGTTATTATGATTCATAATCATATCCTTTTATGATTCTGCCAAAGAAGCCTTTTTAGGCCCCCAGAACTAGTAAGTAGGTCATCATCATCTGCCTAGCATTTTCCCAACTATGGTGCCGAATACCAGTATTTTAAATGGAGCGACAGCCTACCTGACCTCCTAAACCCAGTGAAAAAGTAACAAACATTAAACACACACACACAAACTTTCGCCTTTGAAATATTAGTGTGAATTGTGCAAGTAGTCTAAATGCACCTAACATCTTTTGATAACACTATTGATATCCAAACTTAAAGTTAGTGAGATATAGTGTATCTTACAGGTAGAAACCTGCTAAGCACTAAGAAGTTACTCTCAAGCACTTAACTTATTAGTATATCCGTTAAGTTGTGAAGGATGTGCAGTAAGTTACAACTTATGTAGCTTGTATAAGGAAGTGTTCATTATGGCGATAAATAAATAGTTTTCGATAAGACTGGACTCATTTTGATGGGACTTTCACTGATTGATACTGTTATATTATTTAAAAAATAAATTCAGGTGTTGTGGGGTGGGTTGGGTTTTCATTTTAGAAAAAGAAATAAAACCAAAAGGTATTAATGTGACAAGTCGCGAGCAATAGCTAGTTATATGTTATTGGCCGAAAAATCCCTGTAATATGTTTGGATTTATTGATAATTGCCCAAAAGCTTGTTTTAAGAGTGGTAAAAAGCCTGCCTGCAATATAGTTTAGAGACTGCCCAGTGTGCCACATAAGCACATCAAAGTATCGCCTGTCTTGAATTTTTTTAAGCAAATAAATTAATACCAATAAATTGTTCTTCGAGGCAGAGGCTGGCTGTGGTCCATTTCTTCACAAAGAAACAACTTTTATCACCATTTTTCAAACTCCGGTCAGCTCAGAAATGGCTTTTAAATGTACCTGAAGTATTAAGTTTTCACGCGATGGATTGATTTGGATGAAAGCCAAAAAATAGATGCGGTTCCGATCCAATTGGCAGTCACTTTCAAAAAGTAAAGTATTATTATAGTTGCAATATATCGGTTTTTATACTTCATAAGCTATGAAAATTGTATGAGTTCGCAAAGTGCATTTATAGCCCTAAATAAATTTTATTTTTAAGTGAGAGTAGGATATTTTTTATTTCTAGTTTCAAGACGTTTATGAAGATCAGAAGGCCAATTCCCGTAGGTACTTAAAAAACGTTCAAATTCGAGTCACAATCTCATCTCAGCGACAATTAATGTCAAAAACTTGACAATTTTTTTACATTCGTTTATAAAATACACACTCATAAATAAAAAAAAACAAGCAAACTGTACAAAAATAACTACAAAGAACGCGTGAGCCCTGGCGCGACTATGAAACTAATACTTGAACGATTTGTGGTGCAACGATCACGGATCGGTCAAATGACGTCATATGCGAAACAGAGACCAGAGGGGCAATTCTCGTAATTTTATGAACGTTCACAGTCTGATCTCAGTCTCAATCTGTCAAAAATACCTCTAATTTCCCTACATTTTGACAAGTTTTTGACATTTGTTTGTCGCCGAGTTGACACTGCGACTAGATTTTCAACGTTTTAAATTACGAGAATTGGCCTTCAGATATGTTCTACATTCACTAATCTATTTCAATCATCTGATAACTTCATTCGAGGAATAATTTTGAAATTTTGACATTAGTTTCATACAAAAACTGTCAAACTTCAATTTTATTTCTGGAATAAAAAGTTACCTGGCGATGGGAAAATCAGCCCTAAGTCATTTGTAATGATGAATTTAAAAAAAAACCAAGCGATTTTTAGTTTTGATCTATATTTTAATACCATTACGTTTAACAATATTATGAAACTTCAAAACCTCTGAGTTTGTGTGCATCTGAATCTACTCTCCAGAAAATACTTCAACACATTTATGAGGCTTCTTTTAAGGTAGGACTTAGGATGAACATGGTCAAGACGAAGAAAAATGTCTTCAGCAATACAAACCCTTCTGTTAAAGTCAGAAAAGAATATTAGGGTTGGGTGACCAGTATGTTGTCTATCTTAGTCATATTCTTTCATTTAGCAAAGAGCATCCACAAAGAGATATCGAGAAGAATACAGCGTGGGTGGGCCGCATTTAGCAAATTGGACGACATTCTGAAATCAGCCAAAATTTCACGATATCTGAAGTCTCGCCTCTATGAGCAGTGTGTTACGCCCACCATGACGCACGGTGCTGAGACCTGGACCCTCACTTATGGTGAGAGTGGCATAAAGAGCCATGGAGAGTTCCATGCTTGCGGATCTCGACGTTTATGACTCGGTCTTTAAGGATAAGGCTCCGCAGACGTACGAAAGTTTTCGATATCGCAAAACGAGTTATGGAACTCAAATATATTTGGGCAGAACACCTAGTAAGGCGCAGTGATGACAGGTGGAGTAAGGATGTGACCGAGTGGCGTCCACGGACTGAGAGGCGAAGTGTCGCTTTAATAGACTTAACGCAATAAGTACTGCAATTACCGCTTAATTGAACGATATGACTCAGAATTCGCGAGAGCATTTTTTTTATTTCACCTACAATTGGATGAAAGCTTTCTAAAAATCCATTTAGATGAAAAAAAAATCGTACCTTTTGCGATAATGGAAGGCCTGTATACATAGCAAGTCTAGATCATGCTAACCCATAAATGAACACGAATATTTTCTATTTTATTCTACTAATTTACAAGTACGTATTAAAATCATGTTGTTTGTTTGATTTTCGATTTTGTACCCGGTATTGAAGATTTTTTGGTCTTGAATTTCTCAGTAAAAACACAGGTGCCATCTGGTCATAAATACCTATTGAAATATCGTCCTATAAAACATCTCATTTCGTTTCATAGCTACCGACTAGTAGATTACACCTTAGCACAATTGCTTTTTAACCGACTTCAAAAAAGGAGGAGGATATCAATTCGGTTGGATATATATATTTTTAATTTTTTTATGTTTTTTACCTCACAACTCCGTTATTTATAAGACGATTTGCAATTTTTTTTTCAATGCATTCAATTCATTTATTCAATTCAATAAATAATGGTAGGTCGTGGGTTCGAACCCAGGCAGGCGCTTTACTTTGTGTAAATAATTTCATCACCACTGCTTTCAAAACGGTGAAGGAAAACAGGTGCGACTCAGTCTGTCTGTCTGTCTATCACAGCTGGATATCTCAAGAACTACTAATGCTATCAACTTGAAATTTAGAATAGTTTTAGATGACGTTTGCTCAACTATTTTGCAAATATGAATGAAAAGTTTGTTTTTTGCAACAAGGACTGAAAGGGTGTCTGAAAAATTCGAAGTGGGGCTACTAGGGCATGTGGGCTATCATATAAAGCGAGATTGCATATTCTCAAACGCTTTTTTTTGTCCGTTTAGTTTTCGACTTTTGATGAAAAATTTAAAAAAATACCGTTCCCCACCTTTCCTCCAAAGTTTTCATAGAGAAAAATCTGAAATTATTCTATGTGATAGAAGTTCATGTAAAGATTACGGGAAAAATAAAACGATGTCTCTAAATAGCACACTTTTTCAGAAATCATCAGCAAAATTTACATTAGTTCCACTATCGGTCAAGAGATGGCGCTGACCTAAAACTGCAACATTCTACACCGCAACGTTGCAGTGTTAAAATTCACTGATGAATATAGGCCTCGAAAATGACAATTTAAAAACATATGATGGTACGGAACCCTCGGTGCGCGAGATATTTCATAAGAAGATTAATAATCAGAGGGTTCCATGGGCAAAAATATTTACTCGTGGTACCCCAAGGGGAATTAGACTGGGGGACCACGGGCAAGTACCGGTGAGGACACCAGCAGGTCCTAGAATCAAAAAATCGAAGGCATGTGACATCAACCAACCCGCACTGGGCCCGCGTGGTGGATTATGGCCCACTCTTTCTCAAGGAGAGGAAGCCTGTGTCCCAGCAGTAGGCACTTTATAGGCTGATTATGATGCTTTGGCAAACTACAACTAAGGGCGGATTTCACCAATGAAACTTAACGCGATCAGCAGAACTGTACTGTAAGTGTCAACATTTCACATCAATGATGACACTAACAGATAGAAATTGGCACTTAATTAATGGCAAAATAAGAGAGACTATGATTTTGAGTGTTTTTCGCCATTAGGATGCAGGTCTTCTTAGAAGTAGATTTTAACATCACTCTGGCTAATATTTAACACGAAACACTATTTTACCCATAAATCTGAAAAACCTCCACTTGTTACATAAATAGTGGAAATCCGATACAAAATAGCACACGTTCAGAATGTAATTTACCTCAGGTTTCCGTGATGTTTTCCCTAACCGTTTGATGCCGCGATAAATTCTTTAACATATGTATGTATATTCATAAGTACACGCAGGTAAAGGAATGAATTAACGACTGCCTTGTAATGGAAATGGTTAATTTTATTATCTATATAAATAGGGGCCCGTGGCTAAATAATTACAACCGTACAGGTCGATCGATCAGGTTAAGCAACGCTTGCCGCGGTTGGTCTGTGGATGAATCTTTACATACCGAGACCCCCCGTCCCTTGGAAATCACGTTAAGTCGTTGGTCCCGGCTGTCATTCGTGGATATTTGACACTCGTTACGGGTAGTCAGAAGCCCGAAAGTTTGACAACCAGTCTTTTCAAGGGGTATCGTATTACCCAGTAACTGGGTTGTGGAGGTTAGACAGGCAGTCGCTTCATGTAAAATACTGGTATTCAGCTGCATTCGGTTAGACTAGAAGCCGACCCCAACATAGTTGGAAAAGGTTAGGCAGATGATGAATCAGCGGGGATTTATAATTTTATAAAGTGATGATAATATTGTGGACGTCCACGTCACGATATCACGATAACATCAAGTCAAATATAGGTATGGAAATATAGAAAGAAAAAAAATACGTTTACTTGCGGTAAAACACAAGCACAAAAAAGAACAAGTTGGGGGAAAATACGTGTCACATACACGCAAAACGGCCACCGTTCTGCATAATGCTGCGACCCTATACGAGACAGCTCCAGTGCTGGTTTTCAGGAACAGCCGGCGTTGACGTGACGACGTCAACCGTCAATTTATGAAGGAATAGTTTGGAAATAATATATCTCCCTCTCACTGATAGGAGGCCTGTGTCCCAGCAGTGGGAACATTATAGGATTACTGCTTTTGTTTATATGAAGAGGTTTTTTCCGTCCACGATAACGTTAAAACGTGCGCGTATTTCCTCTTGAAATAAGTAAGTACAGCAGGAAAGTAAACCACATAGAGAAATCACCACATACTATATCACTGGCGAAAAGCAACAGAAAAATATTTTCCTGGTCTGCAATCGGAAGTGTGAGAAACCGGAGGAATTGTGGTCGGATCTAAGAATGGTAGAATCTACATGTTGTGGTCGCTACGGTGGGGGATTACGATCTGTGGCCTATCTGCGATTCTGAATAATCTCAATCGTAGCGTTGTAGCAGACTACAAGAAATCGTAGATGCAAATAAAGTAAATTTATAAGATTTTTTTTTATTTGTGCATTGGTTCGCTTTTACTTTTGCAAACGCTCATTTCTGCACTGTGTTCCATATGAAATAAGAATAGTCAAGAAGAATCCTTATATCTGTCTTTCTCTTATTTTTGTTAGCTCATTTATACTCCACGCATCTTCTTCACAAGCAAATGTTCCCCGAAAATTATTTAATTCTTGAAACACTCGCTAATAAAGCGAGGTACACACAGTTGAAACACCACACCAATAGTGCACAAACGAAGTATTTCGTATGCGTATCACGTCGTCTCGTGGAAGACTCCACTTTCAGTAAGTATATTATTATGTAGACGAGGTTTGGAGGCTTCATTGAAAGGGGAAGATTTCCTGTCTGGTGAAAGGGTGTTTAAAGTACCTACACAAGTAGGTACGTGTGTTAGTATAAAAACGACAATCGGTACAGTGCTTCTGCAAAGAAAAGGAAGACAGTCATCGTATGAAAAATAAAACAGCGTGAAGATAAAATTTTATAGAACAACGAATTTTGTGGTTATTGATATTGGATAGAGGAACTCAAGGGTGTAGGATAACGGTCCAAAAGAAAGCGTTGAATATAAATAGAAGTTTAAATTCGCGCTTATCTTTTAGGAAGTACGTGTAAATGGAAAACAAATATGATAATGTGTTGGTGAACGATAACAACATCATTTTTTACTAGAATTTCTATTTTCTCAAAGAGTTCTGATAACGCTTCGTATTCTCGTTTTAAAATTCTGACTCATTCGTATGAATCTCGCATTAGACAAAACTTACATCTCACAAAGTCAAGGACATCCCTGACGCATAATACGCCGTTCAATGTCACCGTCGTACTGTGGACAATTGAAACTGTCTCGTGAGTACTAAGCTGAGAATCAGGCGGTGTTCTTCAAAGATATATTGGATTGGGCTTATATTTTATATCATGAGTACCTACTTAGATCGCAATCGTTTTGTATAGAATTGAATGTACGAGTATGTTCTATAAATTTTCAGGTTGTTTTGTTTAATAATGAATAACAATGAAGGCGTTATACAAGTAGTTCTAACTTATTATATAAATAAATACAAAAACGATATATATATATATATAGATATATACAAGTAGTTCTTATTTTGCAGGATACTGCATAATCAGCCAATAATGTTGTAACACAGGCCTCCTCTCTGTGAGAGGAAGTGGGCCATAATCCACCACGCGAGCCCAGTTGGTGGATATCACATGCCTACGAATTTTTTGGTTTTAAGTCATGCCGGTTTCTTCGCGATGTCTTCTTTCACCGTTTTGATACGAGTGGTGATGAAATTATATTCGAAAAGTAAAGTGCCTGCCTGGGTTCGGATTCACGATTGATACCACTGGATCACCACTGCTCAGGAAAATGACTACTTAACCTTTTTTTCTTCATTTTATTTTTTGTTAACTGTTGTAGTATTTATTTATTTTCGCCGGAGGGTTGGCGCGTGTGACCTTTTGCTTGTCACAGCAATGCCACAAAGTGCCTCTGACACTCAAGGCATAGACAAGTAATGAGGTTACGTCTGGCGCTGGTTAAAAATGAATGTTTTATTTTATTTGCTAATACATATTTTACATGTTATATCTATTTTATTATTTATTTATTTCTGTAACTGTCCGTGACATCATAGCGGGCACTATCAGAATACCAGTGCTGAGGCAGTTATTTTTTAAATGTCGCAGCATCATACTGAGATAGGAGTTTTTTTGACCGCGTTTAGTTTAGTTTGTGATCTTCTTGTACGAGTCGCAATAAATACTTTTCTTTCCTTCTTTGATTCTTTTAACTGGGTAGCCGACATAGCCGGAAGAATTGCCAAAATTAAGTGGCAGTGGGCAGGACACATCGCTCGCAGACGTTCGATGGGGCCGAAAGGTTCTGGTGTGGCGACGTAGCGTTGACGTAGCGTTGGAAGGCCTCCCACAAGGTGGACTGACGACCTTGTGAAGGCCGCAGGAAACGTTGTATGCGAGAAGCACAGAACCGGACGAAGTGGAGGTGCTTGGGGGAGGCCTATGTCCAGCAATGGACGTCTTTCGGCTGAAATGATGAAGTAAACTGTTGACATTAATACAAGGCTGCCAGTAGCAATCACAATACCCCCGTACTAGTTGATGAGTATACTGTATTACAATGTATTATTCTGTTAATATCTACTGTCATCGATAAAGTTAGACCAGTTTTATTTTATAGTTTAAATTAAAACATAATAGTTTAAATTGTCTCATGACTGTGTGAATAATTGACAGCAACCAATCACATTACAGATAGTGCCTTTCAATTTATTCTCATGTCAACTACGCGCCCTAGGTATTCTAACTCTTAATCGCTAGTGGTTATCGCTTGTTAATTCTTCTAGTTTTTTAGTTTTTTCTATACACTCTAATAAGTCATCAACTTATCAGTGTGAATCGACAAAACCAAAACAAGAGCGGAATGTTTCACAATTGTACTGTAAACGATTATTAAGAAAATTGGAGCGCGTCTTCGTGGATGGCGTTATCTGAAGTTGACATGAGATTAAATTGAATAACCACTTAAAAGTTGAGGGTAAATCCTTCAAACACCAGCGAAACTTTCGTTCATTAGATATAGACATCAGTTAATCGTACGACCTATTTTCATCCGATACTTTGAGAAGCTTGTGGCACAAGTAATAACAGCCGCACGGGTCGATCGATCAGGTTAAGCTACACTTGTCGCGGTTGGTCCGTGTTGCTCCGTGCCTCGGAAAGCACGTTAAGCCGTTGGTCCCGGTTGTCATTCGTGGATCTTTGACAGTCGTTACGGGTCGTCAGATGCCGAAAGTCTGACAGCCAGTCTTACCAAGGGATCGTATTACCCAGTAACTGGGTTGTGGAGGTCAGATAGGCAGTCGCTCCATGTAAAATACTGGTATTCAGCTGCATCCTGTTAGACTGGAAGCCGACCCTAACATACCTATGTAGCTGGGACAGGCTAGGCAGCCGATGAGTTAATCCGAAAGTTTCCATCCGCTTCCATCCCCGATAGGCTGATAAGGTCCCCAAAGGTGAGACAACGATAAATATTTATCACTCATTAGGAGGTAGTAAGGGGTTCCAATGTGTTCATAATGTTTAAGATTGTGGCGTAAATGTATTTATAAGGAACGTTTCAACGGAACCCTAATCGGATCAAATGGCTTCGAGCAATTTAATGGATTTCTAATTTATTCATAAAAATCCGTGGAAGGGTTTGAATTTTAAAAAAATTTTTAAATGTCAAAGACTTTGAGGGGAGTGGTTGGAGTGTTATACGAGAAATAATATTTTGTAAGCGAAATAAGATGACGATGATTTTTAAAAAGTCGTTAGTCAAGAGCGCTGTTGATAATTTCTTCTTGATTTATTATCGTAAGATACCGTAATTATTTTCTTAAGGTAAAACACAGAATAATTGATGAAAATATGTCATGTTTATGTGTACTTATTGGGCACCGGCCTTTTCTTAAACAGAGAAGAAACAAGCAATGTAAAATCACCCACACACTTGCTCATTGCGGATTTTATTATAGGTATATGATAATTATTAAAATATTAAATCATCATAATTAGCCTATAATGTTCCCACTGCTGGGACACACTCAGTGAGAGGGAGTGGGCCGTAATCCACCACGCGGGCCCAGTGCGGTATCTTATAAGATAAATGAGAACCATGGCATCTAATTTAGTAACAGATTAATAAATAGCTGTCCTGATTAAGACAAGAAATAGTCTCAAGGAAGCAATTCCGATGTTACAAGCCCAGACTGCAAATGAGGTCGATCAAACGCAATCAATTGCCTATTAAGGCAAATTAACATTCAAAATTACAGGGATCTGTTTCCAAATCACGTCTAAATCATTCCATTGGAGTTGTATCTAACAGCTGACTTAGAAAGCCCCGTTTAATCAGTATGCCGTAAGGGCTGGCGGGTGAGGCTGAAGGAATTATTAGTAATTCATGGTTTTGGAAGTAAAAATTATGGTGAAAGTAGAAAACCTAATTAGAGGTCTATAATAAATAATAAAAGTATATTCAAGACACGAAGATAGCTGCAAAAGTAAAATACTGTGGCGCGGCTATCAATGCCAAACACAAAATATATGGAAGAAAAGTAAAATACTGTGGCGCGGCTATCAATGCCAAACACAAAATATATGGAAGACATTAGCTGTTCTAGAGTTTCATAATTTTAAGAGGTCTTTTAATAAATTAAGAATAACAAAAAAAAATACACTAAAGTTTTTTTATAAAGTGAGGGTGACAGTGTTAGGGTGTGTGTGAGGGTGTGATTATGTGTGTGTAAGATGTTCATTGTGCATTAGTGTATAATGTTTGATAAGACATAAGTACATTATCTAGAACCGAATGAAAACGAGCGGAAATCAGTATGTTGTTCAATCACTGTGAATTAATACGAAAATTGGAAAATTAATAGTTAGGCAAAACACCATGTCTATTTGCCGTGTTATAGACATTACACACAAACACAACCGTCTTGTTATCAAAGTCCGTTGTGGTTGTATATACGGACAATTTAAGTTGGTTTTGCTTAACAATTAACTTCTCTGACTTTGCCAAGGTATAACTTTTTAATAGATATGAAGTTTTGGTAATTAAATAAGTTAGTTTTTGTAAGATAATAAAAAAATTTTAACCTTTTTTTGTTATCCGTATGAACTATTCGAGAAAATAAATTGATAGACTGAAATAGACAGTATGATATTTGATTATATTATTCGGGGTTATTCGATTGACTTTAGGGTAAGCAAAATAGGGTTTTAAGACTCCCACACACAGGCGCGACGCGTTTCTGGTAGAAAAAAATGCATAAAGTTTTCAAAGAAATTGTTCTATCAGGGTCGCGTATCGCGGGATCCTTTAGGGAATCGAAATCAGAAAAAAAAACCTGCTAATTCTTGCACCATCGATTTTGCTTTTCAAATATCCACTAGATATACATTTATGTTCATGTGGGCCTTATCATATGGAGCTAATCTCTCATGAGTCTTACCCGATTCAGCTGTTAAATTGATTGATTGGATTGGTATAGATATAGATTCGCACAGTTGCCGTTATGATCAGTTTACGAAAGACCTGAGTTTTGAATGTGGATAATGTCCTTGGTATAATCAGTCTATAATTTTCCCACTGCTGGGACACAGACCTCTTCTGTTTGAAAGGGACTATAATCGATAGATCTCACATGTCTTTTGACACGGTTGGCGCAGTGGTTGAGCGATTGACTGCTGCGCAGCATGTCGCGGGTTCGATTCCCGCACGGAACGAATATTTGTACGACCTACAAGTATTTGTTCCGGGTCTGGGTGTTTTATCTATAATATGTATGTATTTACAAAAAAAAAAATGTATATAAGTAGTTTATCAGCCATCTCGTTACCATAACACAAGCATTAGGTTGCTTAGCTTGGGACTAAATGGCGTTGTGTGAAATGTCAGAGGATATTATGTCTTCGAATTTTTTGTTCTAAGGCATGCCGATTTCCTCACGATGTTTTCCTTCACCTTTGAATGGGAGTCAAAGTGCGGAATAGGGAGTCCCATCATAATGATCATCATCATCATCATGGGACTTAATTTTTTTTTTGTCAAATATTGACCGATTTTTCGTCAACCCCCCTGAAAACGGATAATTTAACAGAATAGATCAGTACAATAACTCAACTTCAACCAATCCCATGACTTAATATTATCTACCGACACCGTTATATCCCAACCAAGGATGTTCTATCCTCCATATCAAAAGAAAGTGTCCCCAAATACATAAGAGATATAAGTCGAGCACTCGAGAAGATCGCAGCCCTGCTCAATCTGCGGGCTGGGCCGTCGCCGATAGATTTGCATAATAACACCCCCGACCTCCATCGAAGTCGCATTGGGTACAAGTGATGAATGAACGGGGTTATACGATTGATTTACCACGATTAAAATGTTTTCGGGTTACGTAATTGAAGGAATTGTTTGGGAAGACGATTTAAGTTGAGTAGAACTGAATAAATTTTTAGGTGATTTCAGATTCTATCTTCATCGTTAGGTAAATCAACCTAGCGAAGGGCGGGGTGTTTAACGTCCACTTGACGCATGCGTATAGATCAAAAATGGCGCTAATTATCTTCAACCCAAAAAAAGTGTTGTTTCAAATTACAATAAATTATGGCCTTGCCGTACGTCAAATAATAACGAGTACTTAATCGTTATTATTAATGACGTCGAACGTATTATAAACAACCGGCCGTAATTAGATTGTCAACATAATTTTACTTAATGTTTTCTTTGTGGTCTTATCTTATTTTGTGGTAGTATTGTTTTTTCCAAATAAAATTTGATACAAATACAAGTCCCAAAAACTGATTTTTGCAATTTTATACATAGTTAGATATTTAGCTAACCTCATTTCCAGATATTAAAAATAGAACAACAAATACCTTTACATCGTTCAACATATTTTTTACAAACAAAAATCATCAATCATTTTCATACAATAAAAATGTCAGTTAAAATAATTTAAAGTAAGGATTTAAGGGGGAGGCGGTGTCGGAAACGTTAATTTAATCAGGAATATTAAATGGTGGACACGAACCGTAGGCTAGAGATTTCAAATAGGCCTCTCCTTAAGCACCTGGTGAGGCCCTTTATGTTCAATTTCATAGCCGATGGGCTAATAAATTGACACTACTTGAGAGATGAGAACCAAGTTTAAAAGGTTCCCGTTTAGAAATTATGAGTTTATCTGTTTTTCTGTGTTAATTAACGTAAAACAATTTGGAGAAAGAACGTAAAACAATTTGGAGAAAGTTTTTTGTGGTTTAATATACCTTAATCTGTTCTATAATAATGAGAAAATTACGGTAAGATTTGGTCCCGGATGTCATTCATAGAGAGGCAGTCGTTACGGGTAGTCAGAAGCCCGAAAGTCTGACAGCCAGTCTTACCAAAGGGTAGGGTACTTAGCTACTAGATTATAGAGGGCAGATAGACAGTTGCTCCATGTAAAACACTAGTATTCAGCAGCATCTGGTTAGCCTGGAAGATGCCCCGACATATTTGGGAAAAATCGATTTATTCCGGTTTGATCCCCTGAGTCCCCCCTCCACCCCCCTCCTCGATCCCCTGCTAGTTCTTCGAGGCACACAAAAACAATAACCCTAAAATTATTGCCAGTGGTTATACCTACATTAAATTAGTTTTTTTTTACCCAAGTACTTAACTATTCAAGTAGTATCATCTATATACAGAATACATCTGATTTTTTGAAGTCGGCTGTCTTTACATCCTAGCCTATTCAGTTTAATCTCCCTCGATAAAGAAAATGTATTTTGACAAATATCAAAGGCAAGAAAAGTCAGCTTTTTACTAACTTAGCTTAACTAACTTTTCTTTTGGTTATCAAAAGAAAAGTCAGTTAAGCTAAGTTAGTAAAAAGCTGACTTTAGAATCATGTTCTGAATACATGGTTCTGAAACCTTGCGTTGAAATTTTTCGTTAGTTATCAGTCTAGAATCATTATTCTGAGTTCATTGTTACAGTTTGCGCGTCTGTGTCGCTGCCATCTTGTACAGTAAATTTCAACAGACTACGCTAAACGTTCTGGGAATTAAAAGAGCGATGGACAGGCAGACAGACTGACGCTGAAGTGTAAGCAAGCCGCTTTCCAATTAAGAATCGAACTCCTAAACGAGCATCCAACTTTGGCTTGTGGTACAAATTAAATCCTACAGAAGTTGTTTCCTATTACACTCGGGTGTTCTACTTGCGCTCTCAACTTGCGTTTGAGATATGCGAGATGCATGTCTTGCGTCGGTGTAATTAGTCGATTCGCGCAATCTGTTACGAATGTGTGTATTGTTGTGCCGCTATTATAGTCAACATGCGAGAGTATTGATGTTGTTGTGCGTTGTTTCATCATCAGATGAAAGTTTGAAAACCAAAATATCGTGTGTGTATACGAGTAGGTCGACGTATTTTTGCAGATTATAATGATTTATAATCCGCAAAAATAAGTCGACCTGCTCGTCAACGGAGGTCAACGAGAACGAGATGATGGCGCCGAAGTAGATACTTACATTTACTATGGCCGCGTGTCCACCTCACGTCCGTCAACGGGACGTCACGTAGTTTCTCGTTGACGTCTCGTTGACGTTGGTGGTGGACAAACACTGTTAGGCCCCGTTCGACTTGCGTCAAGCGACACGCGCGCGCTTATTTGTTTCCTTCGCCTGATACCGTCGCTACGCATGTCGCGTTCGTGGCATGCTCTTTCATCTGTTTTCTTCACAGTCGCTTCCGCGAGATGCGTGTCGCTTGAACATGATTATAGGTCGTGGCCAAGAGGTTGGCGACTGGTTCTGGGGTTCCCTCATCCGGTAGGTCTTCGGTCAACCTTTTATGATAGGGCTACCAACGCTGCGCTGCTACATGCAAATAAAAAAAAAAGCTGTTCATTACATTTTCACCACGTAGGTATTGCACTTTTCTATGAAGCAGCAGATTTTCTTTTTAGGGTTCCGTACCCAAAGGGTAAAACGGGACCCTATTACTAAGACTCCACTGTCCGTCTGTTCGTCTGTCAGCAGGCTGTATCTCATGATCCGCGATAGCTACACAGTTGAAATTTTCACAGATTATGTATTTCTGTTGCCGCTATAACAACACATACTAAAAACATAATAAAATAAATATTAAAATGGGCTTCCATACAACAAACGTAATTTTTAAGGCGTTTTTGTGCCTCGTGGTACGGAACCCTTCGTGTGCGAGTCCGACTAGCACTTGGCCATTTTGTTTTATTTTAACCATCCAGAATCATGTACTGAAACCATGATAACAGGTTGTGCGTCGTTGTCCATGCCGACCTGTATATATTGAGTAATACACTACTCCTACATGAGGTGTCTATTACTATCCTACTTATATAATAACATGGTTATTTTCATCTGCTCACCTACCTAAGCAAAAACATCACAAACATAATCAGACGATACCTCATCCACAAATACAATAAGAACCCCTCAGAACCCCTCAGGTGACTTACATACAAAAAATGATAATGATGTAATACGTCTCGTCTTCCCTCATGGCTATGAGTGGTAGTCTGTTAAACACGTTCCATATGCACACTTCGGCGAATCTTTATGGGGTAAGTCACATGTGATACATTCATAATAACAAGTAAAATATTTTGTTACATATTTGTAAGCTTCTCCATTGACTTGCAAATATTCATATTATGTAGAGTCAGGGTTTGTTGTATATTACATACTATGTCAAATTATAGTTATCGAACTCAAACTCAAAGCATTTATTTCAATTAAACCGATTACAGGTACTTTTGAACAGCCAAGTAGTCGGTCCGTTAGTCAGAAAGTTGAAGCTCATTCCAAAACGGAGATCTCTGAAGAGAAGAACGGGCAAGAAACTCTAAGGACAATATTTTAAATGAAGTAACATCTTAATTATTTTCTTCTATTTTTAATAAAAGGTAGTCATCTCCTGATTACTGAATCTCCTCATAAATAATAAATAACATCACAACTATGATCTCCGAAGGGTGAGACCATCACTCCGAAGGGTGTACTATCGTGGACACTCCTGCCTGACCACCACTAACTTCATTTTTGCTTGCATTCAAGAAATAGAAGCGCTCTCTAGTAAGCGCGCCAACGTCAAATAGTTCGTCGGTAAAATTCACAAGAGTACACGTGATGCGTCACTAAGCTGCCCAGTGCAGGTTGCAACTAATTGACTTATCACTTTCCTAATAGGCGAAAACTTTAAAAGGGCGTGGCTTGGCGCCACCGCAGGATTTAGGCGAAAAAAACTTTAAGTGATCTGGCGGAAAAGGCCGCGATTGTACCTGTAGAACACCCATATTTCGCCAGTTATGTTCAAGTGCCATTAGGAGGCGAGCCTATTGCCATCAACAGAGCACAAATCCAGACTCTGGGCTGCTACTGAGAAAATCCTGATCGAAAAACCCAATAACGTTGTGCCTGAGAATAGAACCCAAGACCCGCTCAGCAGTAGCTCTTGTGACCACTTGACCAACGAAGCAGTTGGCGTTGGCAGTACAGCGCTAATGTATAATCCCGCAAAGAAATTTGGTATCTTCTGATGTAGACAATATTCTTAAACGTCATCATCATTCTTCGGTATATCACCACTCAATCTGCCTAGCCTTTTCCCAACTATGTTGGGGTCGGCTAGTCTAACCGGATGCAGCTAAATACCAGTATTTTACATGGAGCGACTGCCTATCTGACCTCCACAACCCAGTTATTGGGTATCACGATACCCCCCTCCCCTCCCCTTGGTAAGACTGGTTGTCAGACTTTCGGGCTTCTGACGACCCGTAACGACCGTCAAAGATCCAAGAATGACAGCCGGGACCAACGGCTTATAACGTGCTTGCCGACGCACGCAGGGGTCTCGGTATGCAAAAATGGTAACCCATTCTCGGACTGACCGCGGCAAGCAGCTAAACCTGATCGATCGACCTCCTTCTACTAATAAGCCACAGCTATGTAGCATATAGTGCATAACAGACCTTAGCGCCAAACAGTCCTCTTCAATTTTCCTCAAAGTACGGTGACAAATTACATCATTTCTGCGCAGTCGGTATAGCCTGACTTATTCCTGGCTGGGAAATGCCTATTATTCATGTCCTGTGTAAATAAACACTTTGGAATTTATCACTTTGTTCCCCTTAACATTGTCAGAAGAAACGGATGATTCTTAAAGAGATTCTTCTCATATCCATTTTGATGGAAATTGGGCATGAAATTGAATTCGTTGTTTTTAACTTTATTATTGTTCTTCATGTTTCTTTCAAATTTAGCAGCGGCGAGATTATGTCATTTGAATGGAGTGGTTTTTATTTGTTTTTGGGAGCTTAAGGGTCCGAGTAATGAAAACCCCGCTAAAGGACAAAGGCAAAATTCGCAATAAAATCTTCAATATTTACAACAGTAACAATAAAAGACAATGTTATTCAAAATTAATATGCAATTAAAAAAAACATTTATAGAAAATCAAAATCCTAAATTATCGAATTATCGTACACTAACACACTCAACGATGTAATTGCGTAACACCACAGCGTAACACACATAAAATGACAATTGATCCCAATTCCTTTAATTTGGCAGTTCAGTCACATTCATTGCGTTGTTGAGCAGCAAATCTTTGAAGCAATGGATAGGGAATAAGTAATATCCTTCAAACACTCAGGTTGTGTGTAATGCAATTAGGATGCTTGGTTATTTCAGGAATGATCTCATTTGTCTTCAAAGCTCACTCATGAAAGCCCCTGGAATTAATATAATGGTCATTATTTACATTCCCTTAATAAACAAATAATTTTGTAAAACAAGTCCAATATATTTTATAAATAAAACTTTTACTAGTTTTCTTAATAGCACATGCAAAATCAACTCTGAAAACATAAAATTAATGTTTTTTTAGAATTTTTGGTACAGTATTCTAAATAATAACACGAATCAAGAATCGTTTAGACTAAAATAGAGTACAAACAAACTTCTTATGAAAATAATAATAATAGCTAATCAGTCTCCTACTTTCTCATTCAGAGACATGGAACTAGGTACTGCCATTTATGCAGTACGGAATGAAATGATCTGGGCATATGTAAATCTGGCATGCATTACAAGTATTAGATGACATCCTTATCCTTTTGAGACGGTCATATTTGACATCTAGGACGCCCGAAGGTTCCTGGGTGGGGGGGTCACCCGCAAAACCTGCGATGCTTTTGCGCAACTGCCGAAGCATTTGACGGATTTGGCGGATACTGTTTTTCGTTAGACCCAGAAAGTAAAGCGTCTGTCTGGGTTCGAACCCACGACTTACAACTCGTAGGTAGATAATCGACACTAAAAACAAATATTAAAGGGTAAATAATCGAAATGTTACGTTGCTGCAATCACTAGTTCCATCTGTCAAAAATCGGTTAACGTACTGCAGGGTACAATAAACGTATTTTCGTTTTTCTTTAGGTCAAAGGGTATATCCGTATATAACAAACGCTGAAACAAGTCATCCTACTCCGAATCCTCGTGAATGTTCGTAAGTTTTCATGAATTCTAGTAAGTTTTCGTGCAAGTACAAGATAGTACCGAGATAACGCTCGGTACCTCATATCGGGCCAAGTTTGAGGATTGGAGGAACAAGCTGACTGTAAAGTTGCCCCAACTTTGTATGGAGCTTGTATGGGATGTAAAATTTTGACCAATATTTATTTAAAAGAATGCTTGTAGAGTTCTGTAAGTATTATAAAGTGACCCGAGGTTGGGCTGCAAAGTTTTGGATGTTTATTAAAGCATTTATGATAGTTTCCAGTTTCCAAGTGAATCTTTCACAACATTGATTAAAAATTATGATGATGTTCTTTAGAAAGATAAGGTGCATAGTACTCGTAACCGACGAGCGTGTATGACCAGATAATAATAAAGTAAACGAAGCAAAATGAGTATGTAAGGATCGCAGCAGGTGGCGATCTGTAGTCTCTGCTTACCTCGATGAGAAGAAATGTATGTATTGATTAAAAATAGAGGAAAACATTGTAAGAATTTACTTACGTATATTGGTCCAATATCGCTAGCAGACAGTAGTTCGGTACTACTGCGTGTGAAAAAGACATATACACAGCAATGCTAGAGTAAAACCAGCTGAAGTTATTGTGAAATGATACGAGTAGCACGTTACTTTTTCGCGGTTAAAAACTTACTTCGATATTTGCAGCTTTTTATCAATGTTTATCTATACAGATTATAAATGAAAGTCACTTTTTATACCTGTCTGTGTAACCGCGTTGTTCTACTAAACTACACATCGGATTTTGATGCGGTATTCGCCATTATTAACAGAATCTATTCCGGAAGGTTTATGTTATAAAAAACAAACATCTACCGCTACTTGAATAGGCATTTTAATTCCAATTAAGCTAGAAAATCCATAGCCACAAAAAACCATTCAGTCCTAACTTTAGCAACGCTACAGTCCACTAAGTTACATGTAGCTTTGCTTAGTCTATTTGCTTAGTCTAGTATTTGCATTGGAAAACTGGAGACAGCCTGTAGCCGGCTGTAGCTTTCCGAATCTGTAATCCAAATTGTTTGCTCCCAGTTGGCCAATTAATAGTTTACCAGTTTGCGGGTTTGTCGAGCCAACTGGAACATTTCCACTGCATAATACACGGATACTCATTTACATGTAAAAGTAACGAAGTTCTGCCCAGTGATCACTGCGAAGGGTAAATTGGAGGTCTGGATGTACAAGATTGTGTCATCACTGGAGGTCTCCTTGGAGACTTCGTGGTGGAAATTCGTACTTTTGGTTAACTCTTTGACTATTTCGTTTGATGTTACAAAACCGTTTTGTCTTGTGCAAATCGTATTTTGAAATCTATGTGATATTTGTATTCATATTTCAATTTAGGAAAACTTGCTTATTTGTTAATTGCAATTTTCCTGAACGCATTGTAAAGTCTTTCCGATATGATCGGTACGCACTTCGGGAGTTCAAGGGCTAAACGACTTCTAAAAGCATAGAAGAATTCATAATAAATATCTTATAGCAATACTCTTCAACTTCAAGTCGAAGCAATCTTAGATTACGAACAGTTTGTATTTACAGTTCATGGCTCAACCGCAAATTCACCATCTTCATCGCATTCGAAAATAGACTCTATTACTTCAGCATATGGTTCCTATAACAAGTTCTACTACCCCGAAATAAAATCAACTTTGACAATTGGCAATGCCTTCGGCGTTTTCCTGGTATTTGTAAAGGCTTCAAGTTTTATTTCTGATATCTTTTATACAAATCAATACAAATGATTTCTTTTGCCTCTATCTACAAATTGTTGTTTCGAACAGTAGGTACCTAACAGTTTGCTCAAGAAAACATTTTGGTGTTAGGATGTTATTTTTTGTTATGTACCTACAGACGATCACTTTTAAGGACTAATAAAGACAGATTACACTTCAACCGAAGCTGAGGCAGTTACGTGTGTTTGTTGTGAAATTTCTCAATAACCAAGAATCAGACTATAATTTAATTATGGCACACATCAGAAGGCCAATTTTTTTAATCAAAAACGTTCAAAATCTAGTCGCGATCTCATCTCAGCGACAATCAATGGCAGAAATGTATGAAAATTAAAGGTATTTTTGAAAGATTCAGACTAAGATTAGATTGATTAGATTGCGAACGTTCTTCAAATTACAGGAATTACTCCTCTGGTACTTGAAGTGTGTGTGTGCGTGGTACAACGTGTTTGAAGTCAAAAAGATCCATGAACTCCAAAATAACAAGACATAATCACAAAATAAAAGGTCTTTACTACCAGTTGACAGCGAAGCACGTTGCATAGTGATAAAAAAAGTTTACAAAAAGGCGCGCGTTGGCATCGTTCCGTTCAATTTTCGTGATTCCAACGCGCATACGTATAGGATAAAATTGTAAAAATAAAGTATCCCGTATATACGATAAAAACAAACGGGTGATTTTTTGTGAAACAGATTTTTCTGGCAGTTTTTTTGCACGTTAGGTTTTAGCAGCGAGCTGGATTTTTGGTGGCCTGTCAGATAGTTACCTAAATTGCTCTGTATTTGAACTGTAATTAATGATGTGACGCTAGTTCTACGAAATTCTTATTTGCACTGAAAAATGTCTACACCATGTCATTGCACCCGTGTAAGCGAATAAAACTTAGATGTTTGATGAATTATTTGAGCAAGTTAAATGCTTTAAAAAAAATCATTACTGGGTGACTCTGCGTCTGTGGGTCGTCTTAGGGGCGGATGCGCTGGTTTAGGAAGACGAGACAGACAAGAGTGGCGTGCATTGCAGGATGCCTACATTCATTCATCAGCATTGGTAGGCGAAACTCTGAAGAAGAAGGGAACAAGAGAAGAGGACAACATCAAATCATTAATGTAATTTCAAGAGCAAATGGCAAGACTTCAAGAGCAAATTATATAAGCATTACTTGAATGAAGCATCAAAGGTCAAGTGTAAAATTTATGTAACATTCTCATATTATATAGATACAGACGGAAATTAATTGTTAAGCAAATCTACGTAAATTTTCCGAGTTATAGACATTTCATACAACTTAAGTACCTATGTTATTTTTAAAATATAATTTAAGTTGGTAGTCAATTTACTCAATGATTAATTGAATTTATATCGAGACGAATATAGTCATGGTAATTATATTTTTACCAAGCTTCAACAGATTTCGGAAATCGGTCTGTCCAATGTTTTATATCTCCTCAGCAAAAGAGCTATTTCTTTTTGGTTTACTTCAAGCCTAAACCAAACCTTAGATAAAAAAAATATCCGGCTAATTTTGCGGATAAGAGGGTTCTGGCCTTTCCACGGCAAATACGAGACGCTGACATAAATGTGACGTGCCCCGCATAGTTCCACGAATTTGTGAACTTTGACTTTTCGAAACTGTCGTGTTCGAAAATAGAAATTTATTTTAGGTTAGTTAAAATTTTACTTTTGTGCTCTAAGATGTGAGGTGTTCAAAATTACAGTAACTACACGTTCTTTAATACAGAATGGGTAGCAGCTGATAATGTGCTAGGATTAATTCCATAGACAATCGTGATAAGTTAATTTTTGAGTTCCTGAAAACTCGTCAAAATGGCTACAAACGGCTACTTAAAGTTTATTTTTATTTTTTAATGTGAAATGATACCCAACGTAGAATTCATTAATTATTTTTTCGATCAGTCTTTTTTGTAGCGGCCAGTTTATCGAAAATAAAACAAAGTAAGTTGGAGTCTCATTTCCTATCTATGAAATGGTATGGGAAAAGTTATTTACGACTTTTGATTTTTCTAGGTAGTCTTCATTTGGTCCAATAGAGGTTCTTGATCCTTTTAAGAAAGACGATCGTTAGAAAAAAAAAATTGCGAAATTTTCCCATTTTCTTGCTGACTGTAATTTTTTTTTATTTGTGAATGCAGACAATAATTTCTCAAAAAGTCAAGGACAGTCTCCTAAGAACGTTTTTCTGTAGCTACGACTGTTGAGGTAGCTTACTGGTCCGTCTCAAAAGTCCATCTGTTTAATACAAATACCTTCAGCACTCGAAGAGTAAACATGGCAGAAGGATTCTGAGTCATTGCCCAGTGAATATCCAAGCCTTCACAAGTAATAACTAATAAGTAATAACTAAGTTAAACATTAACGCATTAGCTAATTCCTTAACTGGGTTACTTTAGAGAGAACTTCAAACCCACTTTCAAGTCACTGGCTTAAACTTGAAAGTTTCACTACTTTAAACATAAATATAGAAAATTTAGTTGGCAGTATTACGAAGAACAATATTCAACAAGTTTAAGAGTGTTTTTATCAGTAACTTAATATCACGCCTTGTTTCCCTGACGGGTTAAGCAGAGGTGTACATTTCTTGTAATAGGGGGCGAGCCTATTGCCATTGTAGAGGTATGAGGAACAGGGTGTAAAGTTCACTCTACCTTCATAGAAAAGAGAGGATCCTCCGACCAGACGAGTGTTGTGTCTAGCGGGCAACTGCTCGATGATTCATGTCGGGCGTTTTATAAATGCTAGTTGCGCGGTAAACTCTGCTTTTGAGATGCAGGATTTTGCGTGACGTCAGTGTGACGCGTAGTTCGCATGTGGCGTTGTAGATACCGCTACATCATCAACCGGGCACAAATCCAGACTCTGGGCTGCTACTGAAAAATTCTAGATAGAAAACCCAATAACACTTAGCCTGACCTGTGAATTGAACCCAGTAAGTACTTCATGCTCAGAAGTAGCGCTTGCGACCAATAGACCAACGTAACAGTCGATCAATATTATAGTTATTTGAAAATTTGGCAATCGATAACTGTTGTTCCCCACGCCAGTTTTACTCCTACCTTCGGAAAACCTCAACGAACCAGCTTCTTCATTCATAAAATTATTATTTTTTGATCAGTCTATAAAAATTTATCCACAAAAAACACAGGTAAGGTATTCAAAATATTCCGTTCGTAAATCCCGCAGCATTTTTGAGAGGAAATCAAGATATTAGCTATATTTCGTCTTTTCAGCGGCAGAAGGTCACGTGCCAGGCATAGATACAAAGTAAACACTCATCGTTGCTTGAATATGTAATTCAAGAGGTTCTGTATCACGCTAGATTTCGGTGATATTTTAGCACTTAAATATTTGACACCAGTTTGATATTTTTATTAATTCTACTAAAATAATCGTTCTTTTTGTTCTCTGTTTGTTTACTTGTTCTTTTTTGTGTTTGTGTTATTTTTAAGCGTCATGTTTGCTTTCTTTTTTTGGTCGAAGAATTAGCATTGCCATTCAATGTGGCAATGCTTCAAGTCTTTTGGGGACTGGATTAGCGATGCTGACGAGTAGATTTCGAGGTCTAAATGTCCATTTATTATTGTATTTATTTGCATAGTAAGTTAGTTTTTTATTTTGTACATAGTGAAAATAGTTACTTGTGTTATATATTGCATATAAAAATTTCAAAGTATATCAAATATAATTATAACTAAAACAACCAGGTTCAATTTTAAATATTTGCCGATTTAAACATAAAAACTATGGGTGCGTACCTACTATAGATACACCTTTGCCTAACCCTTTGGGGATTACAGGCGTGATTTTATGTACTTAGTAATAGTTCGAAATGAAACTGTGAATTTTTTATATAAATATTAGCTGACCCGGCCACGCGTTGCTGTGGCAAATTTAATTTTTTTTTTCTATCCTATCTTTCAAGTTGGATCAAACTGCACACGGTGTACAAATTTGATTAAAATCGGTTAAGTAGTTTAGGAGTCCATCGCGGACAAACATCGTGACACGTAATTTATATATATTAAGATTGCCATTTAAAGGTTGTCAAGTGTGAGTTTCTCCACAAAAACACACAGTTTGCATAAAATAAAACTGGCTACCTTTAAAAAGTAAAGGCTTTGCGTGACGCGACACACAGCTAAGCCTGCTACGATCATTTTGATATTTTGTAAACAGAACCCTAAAAATCAGTCTCAAATAACAAATATTAAAGTTTTGAAGTAAGTAAAAATAAATATTAATGTATCCCAAGTTGAAAGAAAGACCGTCGTCGGATCGGCACCTATCTGACGGGTGGAGCAGACCTAAGTGGCAAAGTTTGTCTCGAGGTCCTATGACAGAGATGCTCAATCTTGTCATACCGCCCCAGAGAGAGCAATCTGAATTTAATTTTGAAGTTTCTGAATAAATAATTTTGTTTAGCGAATTGTTTAGTTTCTGCTTTTATTTTCTTGTAATCCGAAGAAGTGTTTTGGGGAGAATATAATTTTATTTGAATTGTATCTGTTTGTTCGTTTGTTTATTGTAATCGAGAGGGGACATGGTTATTGTAGATTGTAATCGTGGTGCCGTAGGCAAGTAGATACGATATAATATCTTGAAATGGATTTAGATCATTCTGATGAAACGAATTATTTTATTTATACACAAGCTAGTATTTTATTTAGTCTCTAAAAACGAATGTAGTATTTTTTTGATATGATTATATATCTAGTGTATCAGCAACAAATTATTCTATAGTTGTTATCAAATAACCAAAGCATACTTAAAATCAGATATGCAAGATCTAACAATAGACCCGCCTCCCTTTTAACACAAGGTGTTTTAAGGGAGAGAGGGCAACAGTTCCAAAAAAAGAAGGAATTCCTTTCATTATCACACTTACAGCCGTAGCTACATTAAGTGAGAAATTCTCGCGACATTCGACTATGCGTATCCTACGACAGCGGCCCTCAACATTTCCATCCCTCCCCGGGGAGTCTTCAGAATCCATTACGCGACATATAAGGGACGTTTCCGATGGAAGCCGACGAATCATAAATCATTTCGTATCTAAAACGAATCTAAGATTACGTCTCGTATTATTATGGCTTGTTTACATATTGCTTTTTGTGGTTTTCGTACTGTATTCAATTCGTTCAGAGATAAAGAGAAATGTTAATAATTGTGACTTTATCATTATTGAGATATTTACAGTTACACTTTTGAAAAACTTGACTGGGCTAAGGGGTAGTATTTTGTGAAAAATACCTAAAATTGTGGTAATAATAGCCACATTATCAACACTGGGTGATGAAAAAGTGCCGTGTGCCGCCGTGTCGTGTGCGTGTGCTATAAGTAATTATTATAAATATAAAAGTAAGATTGGCACTGTTGTTTTTGGCAACAACTGTCGTCTGTAAACACCACGCAAAAGGTTAGCCTGAACCAGCTTTAGAGGCAGCTTTGACGGAGTGACAGCTTTGACGGAGTGATAGTCTTGACGGAGTGATAGTCTTGACGAAGTGAGAGTTTTGACGGAGTGACATTCTTGACGGAGTTGAGTTACTTAACGTGACCCAACTGCAAGAACAAGCATGTGAAGTAAAGTTAAAGGATTAACAGGAACATCAATAATATGCAACCCGCATTGCCATAAATCATTTTTCATCACAAAAAATCGGGACATCCAGCCAATTCTTATACCAAATAAAGGACTCTGACAGCCATAAAATAGCTCATTTTTTTTCTCTCAACTTTGGCAACCACAGTCCACATCAATGAGCGACACATTTATCTTCCGATTGGCGCTGGAGTCTCATAAGTCACTGACAGACGAATAATTTCGTAGGGACCTGCTCTGGATTGGCTGGATTCGTGGTTGATTTGTTTTTTCGCTATTTTATTGGCTTGCCATTTGTTGAAGGCTTGTGTGTAGTTTTCTTATGGATCGAGAACTTGATGGCGGTAAAAGTTTTTCTTATTTTTCTGTTAGACATATACATTCATATAGTTACGCTATTTACTCATGGGGATGGGCAGAAACTACAGAACTTTACTTGTTACGATTCCAACATACTTACACTTTTTGATCCGTTTACGTTCACACATCTGGTCATACACGCACGCTGGTTGCAAGCTCATATCACTTGACCTTCTAAAGAACATCACCCATAAGGTCACGTCAGGTCAGTGTGTATAGACGTTTATAATACTATTCGGATTCAATAGCAGTGCAAGATATACTATATAACTTCTTAAAAAGATGAGATTTAGCATCAAATTGCATTTATATATATCCAACCATATAATACATTAATCTTCATCTGCCAAGCCTTTCTCCAACTATTTTATGGTCGACATCCAGTTTAACTGGATGAGACTAAATAGGAGTGATAAATAATAAATGATTTTATTTCTGTAAGTCGGTTTGAACGAACACTTTTCACGTCAATCATATTTATTAAAACTAGATGAGGTCGGCATTTTTTATCTGACTACTCTGAGAAGAAATGCCCAAACAAACTCAGAGGTCATTAGTAATTAGTATTTTACATGCAGCGACTGCCTATCTGACTTGATAGATTCATCATCTGCCTAGTCTTTTACCAACTATGTTGGGGTCGGCTTCCAGTCTAACCGGATGCAGCTGAATACCAGTATTTTACATGGAGCGATTGCCTATCTGACCTCCACAACCCAGTTACTGGGTAATACGATACCCCCTGGTAAGACTGGTTGTCAGACTTTCGGGCTTCGGACTACCCGTAACGACTGTCAAAGATCCACGAATGACAGCCGGGACCAACGGCTTAACGCGTTTTCCGAGGCACGCAGGGGTCACGGTATGTAAAGATGGTCACCCATCCACAGACCAACATCGGCAAGCGTAGTTTAACCTGATCGATCGACCTGTACGGCTGTTATTATTTAGCCACGGGCCCTTCTATTGCGTGACTTGATAGATTATATCTTAATATTCGTAGCGGTTTCGTCTTCCGTCCTTCAAAAACTCATTTAACGCGAAAATGTTTTCACAGCAATAGTTTTATAAACAGTTTACACAAAAACAATACACAACCCACACATACAAAACTAAATCAAACACTATACTTGAGGCCAAACAAAGTTGCTTACGATTGAGCTGTACAAGTCAGAGCAATAAAATGGACCACATAAACTGTAATCGAAGCGATCACAACTTTCACGAATCAGTTTGGGTGTAATAAAACATCGGAACAAGATTTACTATCAAAAGGGTGATGTTGAACTTAGCGGGTAAAGCCGCAGTCCGAACGCAAAAGTAAACGACAAAACGACAAGAAAGTGACGAATACAAAACAAACATTGTCTTCTTCACTCATTTCTTGTCCCTTGAAAACGGGTTCTAAAATATAAAATGCAGCCACATTATCTATGTTGCTGAGAATAGTTTCTTGCAGTCGATCCAGTCCGAAATTTGTTGACGTTCGGAAAATATTGTGAATTAAATCCAATCTTACAATAATATATCTTGATCATTTAAAAACCACAGAATCACGGACCCCACGTGGTGTGGGGCGTAACTGCCATTAATATTACAATAATTCAATTCATGTAATAATTCAGACTTGTACAGGAGAGAATAACCCAGTAAATAACCCAGTTGTATAGTAAATAACCCAGTAGAGAATAACCCAGTTGTAGAGGTCAGATAAGCAGTAGCTCCACGTAAAATACTGGCATTTAGCTGCATCCGGTTAGACTGGAAGCCGATCCTAAAAATTGTTTGGAAAAGGCTAGGCAGAGGATGATGGTAAATAAAAAATGAACCTAAAATAAAAACATGAGATTGAAATCCTCTTATGCGAGCTAGTAGATAGTTAAAACGAAATAAAGAAATTGAATAAAACATACGAGGATAACATAGATGTGTGTATGATAGTATGTGTATGATATGCCTTGTTGTATTATATTATTATGTGGGTATTGATAAATGATTGTATTTCTTTAAGTAGGTTTGTACAAACACACTTTTACGCCAATTATTTTTAAAAACTATATGAGGTCGGTTTCCTATCTGATCACTCTGAGAAATTTTTATTTGATTTTTTTTACAATAGCAGCATTAATTGCATGCATACCTACTGAAACGCCTGAAAAACTGCATTTTCGTCTGCAATTAAAAGAGTACAGAAAAATTAACTTAACTCTCGTGAGATGTTACGCTTTCCAACAAGTTTATTTATTACCTACTTAATTAAAGAGCCATTTTAAAGAAAATCATGAGACCAGAAGTCCAATTATTGACCATTTTCATCGTTATAAAAATATCGGAACATGACCAGCTCCTCTAACTAAAAGAACCACAAGCTGAGAAAACTGAAAGACAAAGAACAAAACTGCATTACGAAGGATTGCAACCGCACACCGTTGAATATATATCCAACTTCTTAAGTATACAGAAGTTTGTGGAAGCACTCGACTGTGAAGCTCCTTATAATGAATTAGACTTGAGCGGACTGGCCGAGACGAAACTGAATTAGTTTAGAAATGAATCCAATTGTTTTCGTGTTGCCCGGCCTGGGTCGTTGGTGGAGAAATTAATCTTAAACAAACAAGTTAGGGATACGGATAAATTGTGATTTTGAGGGTAGGTTAATTTAATTAAATTTATTGATATCAATAATGATTTTAGTTCATAAGGTAAACAGTAGATTCATTGAGAGAATAAAAAAAAAAATGGGTACGTTTTTGTCCTTACCTTTAATATTCCAGCGAAAAACTGTCCATATTGAGAAGAGTGAGCTCACACATTATTAAATAGCTTTTCAATGACAATTTAGTCAAGTCACTGAGTCATTATGTGTCAGTGGGTCAAAACGCGACTATCATTTGACGCGGTAGGGCGAATCTAACGATTTAAATCTTTGCCTGTTTCTCAGCGAGGAATCAATTACTTATTCATTAGTTTGCGAGGTGTTAAAGAGGGTTACATATAGAACGTCGATATGATAATATGTATATGTCGCCAATTACAGTAAACAGCCTAGCCTTTTTACTAAACGGCGTCGTTCAACTAGCGGCCTGAATGACATATGCAGCCTATGAGCACAAGCATTTTGTATTTTTATTTTATTTACAAAGCTCCTAAAACAACTGCCGCTTTTAATCAGTGCCAATTTAAATGCAATTTATGTGCCTAGCTGTTTAATTTAATAGCTGAATATAATTCAGGTCGCTAGTAGTATCACTTGTCCCATGGGACTAGTGGGACATATTATCCCAATGCTAATCGATTGCTTCATATTTTTGAAAAATTCTTCTGCTCAGCAACGGAAAAAAACGCTAAAGCAAGTGTCAAAATTAAAGGCATTGCTATTGTAAGTGTGTTACGCGATAACCCCGCTGGTTTCAATTTCCTGGTTTTAAAGGTTTTTTTTTATAGCTTAGCATTTTAGCTATGAGCTTTAGCATTATAGCTATGAGGGGCCCGTGGGTAAATATTAACATCCGCACAGGTCGATCGGTCAGGTTAAGCTACGCTTGCCGCGGTTGGTCTGTGGATGGGTGACCATCTTTACATACCGAGACCCCTCCGTGCTTCAGAAAGCACGTTAAGTCGTTACGTGTAGTCAGAAGCACGAAAGTCTGACAACCAGTCTTACCAAAGGGTACCTATCGTATTACCCAGTAACTGGGTTGTGGAGGTCAGATAGGCAGTCGCTCCATGTAAAATACTGGTATTCAGCTGCATCCGGTTAGACTGGAAGCCGACCCCAACATAGTTGGGAAAAGGCTAGGCAGATGAAAGGTTATTTATAGCAATAAATTAATCCATGAGTGAGCCACAAATAATGCACAGAAGGCTCCACTAGAAACCAAATGGTTGCCGAGTTGAACTACAAGTACTAAAACATTGAAACGCATGGCAATAAAAATTTAAACCGTACAGTTTTATGATAAAAGATATAAAAATCGTGGCGATATAACAAAATACTGGGACGTAAATCTTGAAATGCGATTTTATTGTTTAGTTACTGTGACATTAAAACATAAACCTTTAAGAGTTTGGACTGGACCCAAAGGATGATGCTAGTGAAGTTTTATCTAAGCTATAAGCACCCGGGTCGCTAACTGTTTTAGAACCCAATGGCTTGAGGAGAAGAGACCAGACGGAGTGACCATAATGCCTTGAAAGGTAGGTAGGCCTTTGAAGCGTCATCCCATCTTCCTAGCACGGCGGGCTATGCTGCAGGTGCAAACCTCAAACGCCGCGATTAATCGAATCTTATTGTTATTCGTAAAATCCTTTTTAAAGTTTCGATCCGATTCACGCCTGCATCCTTATTCACCCCGCTTGACGGTAAGAGGCAAGCTTGTACTGGTTTTGTTACTATGACGTGTGACTCACTATACAAGAAAATGTTTGGAGTTTATTTTTTATAAAATAATGTTTTTCTTGCAGCCTATTCCAGAATGAAAGCCTAAGGTCTAAAACTGTGCTATTCACATGAGCGAGAAATGCACACGTTTATTATAAAATACCTGGAACAATACATACTGTCACAGCCATGAATATTGTGAGTTCTATATTTTTGCTATATTGTACATTGGTAACTGTTTGTCTGAATAACTCCATCACTCAGCCTAGTTTATTCCAAACTGTGTTGGGGTCGGCCTCCAGTCTAACCGGATGCAGCTGAATACCTATTTTAGATAGACTGACTGCCTACCTGACCTCCACAAACCAGTTTATTGGTAACACGATGCCCCTTGGTAAGTCTGGTTGTCAGAATTTTGGGCTTCTGACTATTTGTAACGACTGTCATCGTTCTTCGAATGAAATTGGTCCAAAATCAAAATACTTTATTTCACATAAACCTACATGGGCACTTATGAAACGTCGGAAGCTAGGTGCACGGTTCCAATTGGTCGTTTCCTATGGAGAAGAACCGGCAAGAAACTCCACGGTTACTCTTTTAAAAATAGTTGCGTTTTTACAATGTTTTCAAGTTACAATAGGTATGGGAGGACAGCGTAGGCCTGTCAACAAGTACCAGGTACTTGATAATATAAAAATGCATCTACAGATCTAAAGTCTAAAAGGCCTACAAAGTCCTCACATTTACAAAATTATAATCCATCAAAAACTTTACATTGAAATGAGGGTTAGAGAAACTTTACTTTGAAATGAGGGCGTTTAAAATTTTGAGATTATCATCCAAACAGTCGGCAGTAAGCAAAAAGTATGTTCTACAATATAAATAAGCCTAAGGTAAGTTAAGTTGTATGCTAGAGTTGCAGCCTATAGCTAAGCTAAGATAACTTAATATCTTGCAATTATAGGTGTCAGCGCCCACCCTCGTTATCATTGTATCATATATCAATAAAGTATAAAATATGTATTTTAATGACAGGAATAATTTCAATATCTAGATTAGTTTAAGTTATAATAAGTTGAGTTTTAGATTGTCTATACTATCTAAGCACAAGAATTAGGGACTGTTCAGGTGCAAAACTAGAATTAAAATTGACAAAGAAATAAAAGCGTGTTAAAAATAAAAACAGATAAACGGTGTGTGCTAGTGAGTGTAGGGGTGCATGTGAGTGTGTGCATGCGAGGGTGTTTTTGTGTGCGTTTAAATTGTGTGTGCGTAGCTTGTTAACGAGGGTGTATTTTTGTAGTGCACTCACACTTTACCAGTAGGTAGGTATTTTTAGTATGTAAGAAATTATTTATGGGTATTTATGTCGTACAAAACACAGAAATTAATTCAGAATCATAAACAAAAATTGAGCTTTTACTTAAATAAATTAAAAGAAGTAATCCTCTCATTTGTTCAACAAGGCAGTGTTCCCAAACAGAGTTGTTAAAATAAGTTGCCGACCCACATACGACGTAAAATATTCGCATATTCGTGAAATTGCTTTCTAAACATGCGACGATGCTTGCAGGTCGCCGCCACTATACCGGCTTGCACACCAAACCGCGTCGTCTGGGGGATAAAGTCGTAGTATTTTGTTGTTGTAATTATGTAAACATCTGCGGAAGAAGCACCTGCGCTATCTGCTGGAATTTGTTAGTTTTTTCTTGCGTTAAGAGTTGCAAAATAGGTTCTTTTTTTTTTTTTTTTTGAATGGCATCTCGCAGTTCATCCTTTATGAGGATGGCTACTGCTTAACCGGACTTTCCTGTGGATGCCTCGAATTAAGGCCTCCAGCCAGGGCATACAATAACTTAAAAACTAAGCGACAGCGCTAAGGGTAACCCCCTGTGGGGTTCGGACCTCGGCTCAGGGCGTCGCTGGAAGAGGACAGCAAGGGACAGGCTGGATCGGTATTATTATTGGTGTTTAGGGGCGAATTTAAAACTACAGGCTCAGCTGCGCGGGCTGGCTCGAGCAAGGGTCGGGGGGGGCACGGTGATGGTGCGGGGCGTCGCGACGGGCCTCGGCGGCGAGGACGGAAGGACGGATGTCTGAGCTTGTTTTTGTGTTGTCGACTGAGAGTACTCGTGGCCTTACTGCTCTCCTGGAGGAGGGTAGTGGCGTCGTCGGGGATGCAAAATAGGTTCTGTTATGGCTAAGATATTAGTATAACTAGAACAAGGTACAATTCTGTTTAACCCTTTGGGGATTACAGGCGCGTTAGGGATTATAGACTGCCCCGTTGGGGGGTCCTGGGTTCCATTCCCGGGTCGAGCAAAGTGGTATTGGGTTTTAGGAATGTCTTAGTAACAATCCGGAGTTTGGTGAAGCCCCCGTGCCTCGGGTAGCGCGTAAAGCCGTTGGTCCTGCGCTTGATCTCTTCACGGTCGTGTGGGATTACCGTCTCATCGGACTATGAGACTAAAGGAATAGAGCGTACACCCTGAGTTCGCGCATACACTTGTGCACTATAGTATCTCCTGCGCACCTGGCTAATCTCCGTTGGGATTGGCCGTCGTGATCGAAATCAGTCGGGAGGACATTATTACAGGCGTGATGTTATGTAATGTGAAAAGAAAAGTATTAATGATAAACATTAAATTTAGGTTACATTATACCTACTAGCTACCAATAAAAAATCATCATCATCTGCCTAGCCTTTTCCCAACTATGTTGGGGTCGGCTTCCAGTTTAACCGGATGCAGCTGAATACCAGTATTTTACATGGAGCGACTGCCTATCTGACCTCCACAACCCAGTTACTGGGTAATACGATACCCCTTGGTAAGACTGGTTGTCAGGCTTTCGGGCAATAAAAAAAATGTAATAAAAATAAATCTTGAAAAAAAAAAAATGTATTTATGTACTGAGTGCTAACTCTCTAAATAAGCTTATTGCCAATACTATTTGAAGAAGCGCTTACGGTAAACGTATTGTAGTATACACTGCACATAGTACACATACAGCAATGGCGTTAGGACATAAATATTTCACGAAGCAAGCAAACACTTTTATATTTTTATTTCAGTATTTCCATAGAGCGCACGTTTGCACTTTGCGTGCTGTGCCCGTTTGATTTTAAACGAGTTTTTTTTTCCTAAGCGTGATGAGGCCACAGAACCGTTAAAGCAGTAGTCCAACTTATATTCTCATTTTAAATTATATTGTTGATACTATGGGAAATAATTGTCTTCCTAAGGCTACCTACGCACAAATAAAATTACTTAATATACGTACTCACAGGCAGATGGCTTGCGTAGCGCCTAGAGCGAGACACCTTGCAAGCAGCAAAGTAAAACAAACACTAGAATTTTTGCAACCGGCCGCACCGCACCGCCTTCGCTGGTAGCCTAGCGTGTATAGAAGTTAAGTCACTAGGCTCTACGCGTTAACCAAACCACCTGCCGGTGCGTACGTAGCATATTTGATTTTATTTTCTTTCCTACTAAATCTCGTTTAGCAAAATGGAGCAATGCCTACCGAAAAGTAAAAAAGATTATCGTTATTTTGTCCCGAAAACCACGACTTTACAGATTTTATATTTTACAAAATATGGCATAACTTGCAATTGCCTCTGAGGTGGATTTGTGATGATATTGCTCACACGTGGTATAAATATAGGTAAGTTTTGCTTCTAAACTCAATGTACAAACGCTGTATTATTCGAACTTAGACCACTGTTTCCACTGCACTACCCTACCATCGCTTGCATTCAATATACGAGACAGTTCATACGGGGTTTTGAATTTAATTGGGAAGTATCGCGAAGTAGGTCAACTGCGCTTGTTTTTATGTTTGTAGAACCTGTCCTCCGTATTTCTGTATAAATTAATAATAAATATTATTCCTCAGAATACCGTAGTGAAAACAGGTGGAGAGATTAGCCAGTCAGATATTTTTCTACTTTGAAGCAATATCAACAACTGTATGACTGCTGAGCGAGGATTCCTGGATTCGATGCTTGGATCGTGCTGCCAGGATTTTGGTTTTGTAGTCGTGATGTTGTGCTTTACGACGTGCATTTTTTTAGGTTCCGAAAATGAAAACCTTTATAATTTCTCGAGATCTATGCAATGTAGGAATTAAAATTTTATTAGTATAACGGTAGGCGGTAGCGGCCAATCAAAGACCAAGTTTGATTTTATTTTTCGGAATTTTAATTGTATGCGCCCGACTCGCTATTGGCCGGATTTTTTATTTTACGAATATTTTATTATTTATTGCTGTATGGGCCTGTTCTTGTCTGTGGATGAGGTCTATGAGAAATTGTTGTTTTTGTTTTAATTCTATCCTAAATTAATGTTTAGATCAGCTCACTGTCCCTGACAAACACTACATCTCAATTTACTCTGAAACCTCACACGCTACGACTAACTGTCTCGTCCTTCCAAAATATAGTTTTTCCAAGCCATATAAACCTGTCTGATAACACAGCTTAGTGTCGCATCAGGGGCCACTGTGGGCCATTGTGTGCGGTATATTGTCCATGCTCGTCCACTGTAAATCCTGCTGGCTGTGACTTCATTGTGATAGAAGGGTAACTTGACCGTCGCCTACTTGAATGTACCCTGTAAACTGATGTGCCTGAAATTGACGTACTTATTTGTTTGTGACGTAAATATAAATAGTGAGAGTGAAGTTAACGTTACATTGTTTGGAAATGACACATTGTACGAAATCCTAGTAATAATTTTGTTTTTATATGTAGGTAGAGCAGTGGTAGCCCTGCAGTGGTAACGGCCAAGACTTAAGAGTTGTAGGTTATGGGTTTGAACCCAGCCAGGCGCATTGCTTTGTGTTAACTATTTTATCATCACTGCTTTCAAAACGGTGAAGGAATACATCGTGAGGAAACTGGCATGTCCTAGAACCAAAAATTCGAAGACATATTCCATCTTCCAACCCGCACTAGGCCCGCGTGGTAGATTACGGCCCACTCCCTCTCACAGTTTCAGCAGTGGGTACATTACAGGCTAATTATACTATGTCGGTACTTATACGGTTTAAAAATGGGAAGTAAGATATTTAATTTATGAAACCGATATTTTTCGATATCATTTGGCATTTATTATTGTAAACTGTTTATAAATGGGTAGTATAAACTATTGATGTCATCTTCATGATAACGAAGTCAGACGGTAATATTATCAATCGTAGTTGGTAGGTGTCATGTTTTTATATAAAGGCAAAAGTGTTTTATAAAGGATCTTTCATTGTTTTTATGCCGTCAATTCTTCGCTCCACACAACCACAGAGCTGTGCAGTCGTGGAGTACGACTGCACAGCTGGTGCAGTGTGGTCGATATGCATTTGTTTTTCGCCCCTACGAATTTTGATTTTTATTCTTTTTACAAAATTCAGTGCATGAAACCAAACAAAACAAATTCAACAGCGTCGGATAGTGGTCAATCGAACTTGGTAGATTCTCTTTTGACACTCGGTAAACGCGATTGGTCGTGAATCCCTTTGACGTGTCAGTTGCGAACTGCCTACCCTTTGACTTCTGTTACCATGCATGGAATCGTATAATATCTATGAACCAGTGTATCTGACTATACTACCGTTTATAAAGATGCGTCTACAGCTTGAGCATACTTTCACGAGTAAATACACCCAACGAAATATTATCAAGCTATACATTTTACAGAATACGAGTACGTTGACCTTGCATTCTGTAGGCTTTTCGTACAATATTCTGATCAAATAATACAGCTGAAGCTGAAGAGTTTGTTTGTTTGAACGCGCTAATCTCTGAACCACCGGTCGGATAAAAAAAACTCTTTTTGAATTTGAAAGCCCAATTCTTGAGAAATTCTTTAGGCTAACATCATGCCCCTTAGGAGCCGAGCAATAAAAAAACAAGTTAGAACGAACGGTATCGAAGCAAAAACGTAGTTGTAGCGCGGGCTGGTGATGCGATGCGGCAGGGTGGGTCGGAGGAACAGGAAATTTCGTGCAGACGAAGTCGCGGCTAGAAGCTACTGAAAAATAAACTAAAACTTTAAATGCATAGCTCGATAATGTCATCGCGTGTATCTACTTGTTTACAAACGAACATTCGAGATATAAACGCACTTTCAGACTTGCATTCTGGACAAGCACGATCATCTATCTATCTATATTAGAACTAAGTTTGATTGTTGATTTATTTTAAGTTTGTTTATTATTTTTAGTTTATCTCATAATTGGAATTAATGGATTTTAAGTTTGTTTTTTATTATTATTTTATCTTATTTAAGAGGAAGGTGTTGTGGATTGTCTATGTTTGTTTATGACATTAAAGCAGTTGTATATTTCATTACATAATAAGTAGGCATCATTGTAGTCTTATTGTCATCATTTCTCTGGAAACAAGCTAAGTATTTACTTAGCTTTCCCTGCTAGATCGTTAACAAAGGCGGCTCCTGATCACATATCAATATGGTGCGGTGATATTTCGAGCTTTGCCCTCTGCCAATGAAGTTTATTGTTACATAGAATAGTGAGCCACTAGCCAAGATTATTTTTGCTCAACAAAGGGGTCGCAATCGTAAGCAAAGTGTTATTTGGTTTTACCATCAAGATACTCTTGATTTGCGACCGAATGATCGCAGGGATTACTTGCTCACCTTTGATAATACACATGTCACATACCCTAAAGACGGACGTCATCACCGAGGCAGGTTTCAGAAACGCTGGCGTGAAAATTAAGACTCTGTCCTTTGACCGGAAAGGCGATGTATAAAAAGAATTGGAGTATAGGGAGAATTTTAACCATCAGTGGGATAAAAATAGGTTATTAACCACTCACGCGCCTCGCTCCTCCCGTGACATCGTCTAGAACGTCCCAGAAGACTTTTTTCTGTACGCCGCAGGGGGTCTCGCCACTTATACACGACTCATATACAAGCAATTTCTATGGACTGCTGTTAAACTAATGGCTGTATCTTCAAGTGGACAGATAATGTTCCCTACATTACACAACTTGTTTCGTAAATGTGGTCAGAATAAACATCTCTGTAAGTCATCGGGGATTACCAATATGATTTCATGTTATGAAAGTGTCTTTGTGCGTAAAAACTTTTACCCGTTCTTGTACTTACCGCCGCAAATGCAGCTTAACCTAGGAGATTTATTATCCCACGTGACAATTAACTAGCCACTTGAGGAGTAACATTGTCTCTCTCCTAAAAACTAAGTACTGTTATGAGGGTCGTTTCTCCGTAGAAACGCTCTCGTCTGTTTTCTTTCTGGTTAATGACCATAAAGCAATGATTTTACAGAATAATAAATATTAACTGCTTCTATGTCCACATGTTTTCCATTTTGATGATACATTATTTTTATAAGCACTAGAAACCTCAAAAAACTGATTTAAACCGCTGTCAACAGAGGCCTAAAGTGTATAAATTTGACAACTATTAACGAAAAACGAAAAACATAGGGACACAATATTTATATCCTTCTTATTCGGTTTATGAAATTAAATAAAAAAATTAATTGGTCCAATATTGAAGGAGGAAATAGGCGAGAATCAATCCTCGAATTACGACTTTTTAGTTAGGATTTTTCAAAAGTCTCTATGACCGCATTTCCTCTTAACTCCATAACGCAATGTACCAACTAAGAGTATTAGATAGTAAACACGCAGTGGTTAGCGGACGCATATCACAGCGACCATAACTCGAGCCTCTCTCTCTGTCTGTGACTTTTATAGTTACAGTGAATGGTGACGCAATACGCAGGATTATTGTTATGAATAGCCCTGCGGGTTTTTCGCGTTTTAGAAATTGAGATTTTTTGGTGGCTGGTTTGTTAAATGACTTTTTGAGGGGCAAAAAATGATTTTGAATTGTGGCTGCAGTTTTTTGGTGGTTGCGTCAGTTGCGTGACTGACAATAGAAATATTAAGTACTCGTAGTCTAATAGTGATATATCTAACAGGTACCTACTGACAACAACGTTAATACTTGGAAAATTTATCTAAACTTTAATATTACTCCTTCGTCTCAAAGGTAAGAAATGACATGAAATTTATTTTATGACACAATAATTTTAGTATAAGATTAGCATGGCGAGATGGGCAGACGAAATTGTTGCCATTGCTGGCAAAACCTGGATGAGGATGGCACAAGAGCGTGGGGATTGGCAGAAGAAAATAGAGGCTTCTGTCCAGTAGTGGGTGGAGTGGATGATGATGATGATGAAGATAGGCATACGGTAGACCTTTTATAATAATATCAATCATACGTGAGGATTAAATATACGCAAAGAAATACATAAATGAAGACCTGATTGCGGAGAAGGTCCGTGGTTAAATAATAACAGCCGCACAGGTCAATTCATCAGGTTAAGCTACGCTTGCCGCGGTCGGTATGTGATGAGTGACCATCTTCATATACCTAGACCAGTCCGTGCCTCGGAAAGGACGTTAAGCTGTTGGTTCCGGCTGTCATTCGTGGATCTTTGACAGTCGTTACGGATTATCAGAAGCCCGAAAGTCTGACAACTAGTCTTACCAAGGGATATCGTATTACCCAGTAACTGGGTTATGGAGTTCAGATAGGCAGTCGCTAGATGTAAAATACTGGTATTCAGCTGCATCCGGTTAGACTGGAAGCCGACCCAAACATAGTTGGAAAAAGGCTAGGCAGATGAAATACATGAATGAAGACCTCAAGGCCAATTCTCGTAATTTATAACGTTCAAAATCTAGTCGCAGTCTTATCTCGGTGACAAACAAATGTCAAAAACTTGTCAAAATGTAGGGAAATTAGAGGAATTTTTGACAGATTGAGACTGAGATCAGACTGTGAACGTTCTTGAAATTACGAGAATTGCCCCCCTCATTGCTCGTCGAACTCAACAGTGCCTTCTGCACGAAATAATGCCAGTCCATCATAATAATAATTACGCACTTCATATAAAATGTTTCAGAGTAATTGGGGTACGGTTTTTTATGCTGAAATTCACTTTGCTGAGTCCTAGCAATATTAATTTTGAATTTAGCGAGATTTCGGAAGCTTAAACCCATATCTGAAATAATTAAGTTACTTTTTCATTCATTCTTGTGATGCCGTTCTCGAAAATATATGTTACTCGTAAAAGGATCCATTTAACATTATACTTTGAAAAGTTTAACAGCAGTTCCTGAACTCAAAACGCTTTTTATACGCTTGCTTGATTAAATTCTGATATTCCACGAATCAATATCATATCGGAAGGTTATATTACTGAGAATAACAGGATTTACATTGTTTTCGCGATATTCGTATTTTATACGTCGTTATTATTCCTTCCGCCTTTTTTATGCTTGTATAATATATGACTATAGGTACCTACGTCTGCAAATGCTGTTTTTATATTTCGCCTAAATCACTATTGATTAAAAAAAAACGTGGAAGTTCATCACCACTTCTAACAAAACGGTGAAGTAAACCATAAAATTCGAAGACTTGTTACATTTACCAACACGCACTGGGCCCGCGTGGTGGATTACAGCCCACTTCCATTCGGAGAGAGGCGGTCGGAGTCCCGGCAGTGGGAAAATCATAGACTGGTTTTACTAATATACTGCCAAGAAGCATTGCTGTGTTACATTGGTGAAATTGTAGGACCATGCAGGTTTTGTTCATAATTTTTGTTTTACTTTATCTCTAAGGTGATTACAGCATGCCCACTGAGGTAAAAGATGCCCATAGTGAGTCTGAAATTCTGGTCGCTAACAAAATAATATTCTTAGCCAGTTAATTCAGAAAGTGTTACTGTGCCAACGTAAAAAGAATGAACAAAAACCGTGACGCCTACAAAAAGCAAAGGATCTCTGACCGGGTTCCATTTCAATCTAACCAATCATCGATTAGGGGTATAATTCATTACACCAAGAAAGGGGGGCGGTGCAAAAATGAACGACAATCTTTGTACCATCAATCAAACTGATTCGCTTGATTAATGAATAGGTCACCGTCACCCCCCGATACGTTCGCGTGAACTTTCTTTCCACTGGCCTTATAAAATGTCTAACTTTCGCAGTATTTCTTCAAGAGGTACGCATTAAATTTGGAGGTCCGAATATTAAATTTGGTACTTTAACTTATTGGTTTTGTTCAAATTTTGCGAATGTTATTCAACTTTATGTACGCAGTTTGAGCTGCGAGAGCCTTCAATTGTTTTTCTTTGATTTTATGATGGTGGGTTCTTTTGTACTCGTATTGTTAGCGAAAGTCGTAATTGCATGGACGTATTGGATCGAGTTTGAGAAGTTAAAGGAGCTTAATGTTGTCATTGTTGAGCAAAAGTTCTTAGAATCTGCTTATCAAAGTCCTTTTGGTTCGCTGGGAATATTCCTATTTTATTTACTGAACTGTTTGACCATTGTTTGTTGCGCAAAGTCTTATTTCTGTTACAAATATGATTAAACATTATTATTCCATTCGAATTATCCGCATTCAGTCTTTGTTAAGTCTAAAATAAATCAGGAATCTTGAGCAAAATTCCTCATCTATTGATAGATATAAATTAAAGTCACTTTTCGTGTCTATGTGACGGAATTGTTCTTCTTAACTACACAACAGATATTAATGTAGTTTTCACCATCATTCAGAGAATGTATTCCGGAAAGTAATGTTTCTATTACATACTATTATAATAACGAAATCTCGATGTTTCTTCAAGCCGAAAAACCGTACGAATGAGGGGCGGGTCGCTAGTGAATATAAACTACAAGTAACATCTTAGATCAACATTTAAATCTCGTCAAATATAATTCCCCTTCGCAAGTATGGAACTCGAGTACTAGTCATTCAAAGGCGCTTACCAAAGCCGTAAGACCAGCGAAGCGTCACCCATGTAAGCCCAAATAAACGATCCCTTTCTTTCATCCCTACAGGCAACTAAGGTGACAGTTATCTCACAGAGTTGCCAACCAATAGTTACGGCTGTCAACCCGTCACAGTATCTAGGTAAGTTATGGAAACATAAGGACGGGAGTTTTAGTGAGTGGAACGACCGGAAAAATAAAACTACAAAAAATGTTGCAGTCTTATTTCCCTTTTAAAAATACGTTTACTTTTAAGTTTCATTTTTGAAAGTTAAGGTTTATAATCAAGTTATATACAATCCCGGCCACTTGAGAGATGTGTTTCAGTTCCTAATCCTTAATTTAATGCTATTGTTGATCGAAGGAGTGCAGTCATGGAATTAGTTACGTGTTGCTGCTCTGTGACTTGAAGAGGTTTTTAAGGGATATGTTTGATGGGTGGATAAAGAGGTCTGATATTAAATTCGGATATCCGGCGAACATGGACTTGTCTATCAATAGTGACTACGCGGTACTTGACTGACGACAACAAAATCAAAGTTATTAATTTAAATTAGGCTGAGAATCAGCCCTTTTTGGACCTTAAAACCACATGATACAGTCCAAAACACATGTCCTTTATCATGAAGAAGTGGCGTAACTAACTCCCCAAGAAACTTGATTCTAAACAATAGTATATTGGGTATTGTCCTAAAATAAAAATACATCCCCAGGTTTTCAAAATATTGGTTTTATACGCGCCTATCTTAATATTTTTAAATCTCCGACTAGTCTGTATTTTTCGCTACCTATAACAGACAGCATCAGAAGATCATAAAAACACCTTTCACATAAACAGTACAATCTAATCCAAAATCAAAATAACATTTTCATCGCTTCCGCCCGCATCTTTACCCCGTATACCCCTACTGCAGAACTGTATCTCCCTTCCTATAAACGAGGCACCAACCTACCTATATACAGGGGTGCCTCATTAGCCGCGGGAGTTTGATTCAGTCACCCGCCGCCGGTGCCACCAATCAATATCCACCGGTTTTGCGGATATGGGTTTTTACGCTACCAACATTTGGATTAGATTTGCCCTTTCTTGTTGTCAATTTGATCCAGTATAAGTGAAACATTGATTTTTTTACGTAAGGTGTTAGTCAAAGGTTTAGCAAATTGTGTGATGTTTGAGTTGTTCATATTTGAGAATTGTTTGTGAATACAGTGTGTTTGAATGTAATCTTGTGTTTCACTTTCAACATTGTAGCCACAGGTTATCTGTATTGAAAATAATGTTGTCGATTTCATTAATTTACATCACAGTATATTTTTACATCATAAATACACCCAGAGCGCAGGGGCCCGTGGCTTACTAATGACAGCCGCACAGGTCGATCGATCAGATTCAGCTACGCTTGACACGGTTGGTCTGTGGATGGGTGACCATCTTTACATGCCGAGACCCTTCCGTGCCTCGGAAAGCACGATAAGTTGTTGGTCCCGGCTGTCATTCGTGGATCTTTGACAGTCGTTACGGATACCTAGTCAGAAGCCCGAAAGTCTGCCAAGCAGTCTTACCAAGGGGTATCGTATTACCCAGTACCGGGATGTGGAGGTCAGATAAGCAGTCACTCCATGTAAAATACTGGTATTCAGCTGCATCCGGTTAAACTGGAAGCCAACCTCTAGAAGAGAGGAGGCCAGTGTCCCAGCAGTGGGAATATTCGAGGCTGATAATAATATAAAATATATATGTAATGTAACTAGACCCGCACCTGTATTCACAAACATACGATTCACTATCGTATCGACAATGACACTTGTTTTTATAACCTGGTTTCTGAACCGAAGGATCGGCAAAACGCTATTCACAGATCCGTATGGAAGGGTTTTTTTTTAGGTGTGTTTACGGGGAACGCTACAAAATGGTAGTAAATAGATATTCGTGGTAGAAAATTTTAAGTGGTACATAAATGATTTTTATTGAGTATTTCACTATGGGCAACTATAGATTATGCATTCAGTAACTATTAACAAATAAAAAACAGTAAGCAATGATTTTATTAATAAATAAAATTTACTGATTTCTATTAAACTTGCTTCAACTAACTTAACTTCTTCTTTTGCTTTAACTTCAACTTTCTGTCAAACCTGGAAATCTGGAATAATTATTTTTTCTGAATCTTGTTTTGAGCCATAGAGATAATTGAGAACTACGCGGAAGACAAGGCGGTATGGTCGAAAGACTATAGCCCGCCCTTTGGGCGAATAAAAAAAAAAAAAATAATTAAGGAGTGAAAAATTTGTTTTTTTTTTTAACAAAAAAATGGTTGTATGTATTTTATCGCTATTTAAACAAATTACTATTTCCTCATTTTCATTTTATAAAACGTTTTACCTAATTTCAGAAAAGAGTGTCATTGGAGCAGCGGCAGATGCTCTTTGCATTCATGCAAGGGCATGAGGACCTTGCCCGGAGCCGTGTTTTGACACTTATTGCTTAATTATTCTTTTTTAAACAATATTTTGTTATTCGATAACACTTCCGACAGCAAATACCTGTCGGAAGAATTGATGTCTTCATACCGTATATGAACTGTCAAAATTGTACGGTCTCGGATTTGTGAATAGCGATTATAGGATTTCGTCGATAACATTGACATTCGATACGGTACCAAACCGTGTCGTAGCTTTGTGAATAGCTATGCTGGTTGAACGAATAATAGTGTTTTAGAAAGAACTAAGTACTACAGTTTACACCTATTTTTTTTTTTTTTATTTCAAACTTCTCAAAAAAACCCGTTTTTCCGCGTTGCACCAGTCAAGAACAACAACACCCACCAAATCGAACATCATTCCCCTGCCCCAAACAGATACTGATAGTTTCTTCCCTCGAAGATCTTGAACGATAACTAATAAAGATAAGTGCTCCCCATAACACGCACACAAACACATCCCCATGCACACAGACGCACACACACATCGCCTTTCAAAGCGTCAAATCAAAAACAAATCTAAAACTACGCATCTAACTCTCTTTCCGATCGAATCGAGATGGGTTCCGAATTTGTAGTAGAACAGAATGATAGGGTTGGCACACGCAAGATTATAGGAGTAGTTATTTTCGTGACTATATACAACGTGTCCCAAAATTCAACGATAAGCGGGCACCAGAGGGTGGACCTGCTCATAACTAATCGAGAAAAAAAAAGTAAGGCAACATAAGTAGCACTGCTATCCATCCTTAAAAATCTCAGAATAGCTGTTGTTTTAACACAAAAATCAATCAAAATTATTTTTTCCTTAAATTTTCTAAGTTTTTACTTTTTAAAGTCCCCTTTGTAATTACCAAAAAAATTTAGATATTTTTTTTTCTCGAGTAGTCATGATCAGGTCCACCCTCTGGTTCCCGCATATCGTTGAATTTTGGGACACGTTGTATAGTTATCACATGTTTTGTAGGACCTAGGGTTATATAGGACTTTCACCCTTTCTGAGTCCCTGGGAACTACATTTTGACTGTTATATCTGCTTTGCGTTCAGAGAAAGTTAATAGGTTGGTTCAACAAAAATATTGATGAAATAAACTTTCTTGGATCAACCAAAAGTATAACTTACCTACAGATCTAGTGACAGGTAAAAAGTGGGAATATTCATTCATTCATTAATTTTAGCCAAAAGACGTCCACTGCCAGGTGGAGGGCTTCTTTATGTTTCGGGGTGGAAAATCCTTTGAATGAGACCAGGTATGTCCTCCGCTCTGGGTTGGACGGAGTTTGTCTGTCAGACTCTTACCGACTAAAAACCTCTTGACCGGGAATCATGGGAACTTGTGGGCTGGCCATAGGCTTCTCCCACGCATCGCTACTTGAACCGGTTCTGTGCTTCTTGCATCCAGAGCGGTTTTCAAGGATAAAAGTGGTAGGTATATTATTAGTTCCTGACAAGTCCGCATATTCCACCGCATCATCGCTTATTATCAGATGCAAGGAACTAATTAGGTAAACGCCAGCTTATTGAACATAAAAAGCAATGAACGAAGAATTAAGTGTTAATAAAGCCTTCACAGCATCTTTTTTCTTTCTCTATTAGTATATTTACGTAGATCTTCCCTCTTTATGACGACTAATAAGAGGATATGAATATCAAAAAGCGCTGCCCACATTTAAGTGCTCATTATTCAAATATTTTCAGTAATGTTCAGCTCAAATTGGGGTATTTAACTGCCGGCCGAGTAACAAACTTCGGTCATAAAGATATCCAAAATGGACGATTCAATCAAAAAAGTTAAAGGGAATCGTAAAAATTTTAATACGATATTTTTGTAGCCAACGATTTTAATATAAGACTTTAAAACTGAAAAGGGCTTGATTACAAATGAATGCCACTGTCTCGAATTCAAATCAAGAGTTTTTTTTTAAGAAATGTTCTACGAATTTGAATGGATTAGAATTCATTTCAAAAGTTTCACTGTGACGAAATAATTTGATACTTTTACTTTTTTATTCGGAGTAAGCCGATTTGAGCAGTCACAAATTAAGTTTTAACTTCACGAAATAAAGTAAGCATTGTGAATACGAGTGTAATAAGAACTTTTCAAAGCGCTATAATATTATATTATGGTGACTGTTCTTACTGTATAATTCTCACAACAGTATTTTATAACTTATCAATATACGTAAGCAACAATCAACTCAGCCTTTCGTAGTCCTCTGCTGGACATAGGTTTCTCACAGCTGCGCCACAACAGCCTGTGTTCCACCTTCGATATCTACAATATCAATGTTGACACACCGACACTGGGTCGTAACACAGGTGTTGATAACTAGCGCAGGAGTCGAGGCTTCACTTTGTTTGTACACATTTTTTATGCCAATAAAGAATTTATTTATTTATTTAATACTAGCAGCGCCCCGCGGTTTCACCCGCATAAGTTTCCCGTGGGAATATCGGGACAATACTATCCTATGTCCTTTCCCGGGACTCAAACTATCTCAATACCAAATTTCATCTAAAGCGGTTTAAGCGTGAAGAGGTAACAAACAGACGGACACACTTTCGAATTTATAACATAATATTACCCCCATACTAATAAACGTTGTATAGCGTCTGTATAGTTACACAACGCATTGTCTTCTTCTTTCGAAAGTCAAATTACAGACGACTGAAAGAGAGAAATCGGTGTGTAACTGTTGATCTAATATAATACGTTTATTAGTAGGTAAGGGGGTTACAGAACTTATAGATTATTACAGAATTTGTGTACCTATCCACAACTTTAGTGTGACAACCATAGACACGACCTCCATACAGCCTCGATTAGGGAAGATGAATTACGATGAATCACCGACTAGGGTCGCCCCACATATCTATTATTATCAAACAACCATACCTAATGGATCTTCCAACGCCATCTAGCGACACGCCGTATAACTTCAATAATATGTTGAAAGTAGGTCATGTTGGTTATAATGATGTATAATATGCAATGGATTGAAAAAACATCAGATTTTGTGGATGCGAAATAAACACCTGCGTCTCTGAGGCAAGAGGGATCAAAATAATGAAGGTAGGTACGACAATGTTTGCTTATATTTTGTGGATATTATTAACACCGGGCTTTTATCGGAGCTTTTTTTAAAGCGTGTGTACTAAGTTTTGGTTTAAAAAGTAACATGATTTTTTAACGTAAGCGGATTTTTCGTGGTTTTATTATTTTATAAAATTGGCCTTTATAGAAAAATTATGATAAAATTATGGACATTAGGTAATTGTCGAATACGATTCGGCTGGGTAGTTCTCGGGAAGCTAAGCAATATCTTCTCGTCACACATACCAAAGTGTCTCAAGACGAAGTCTTTGACTAGTGCGTGTTGCCTGTGATGACATAATTTATTATGACACTGACACGTGATCGCTCACAATGGGCCTTATTAGAAGGCTAGAAGCACCCAAAGGGCAATGGAGAGGACTATGCTTAGAGTTTCCCTACGTGATCGGATCAGAAATGAAGCAGGAGAACCAAGATAACTGACAGCCCGAAGAATTGCCAAACTTAAGTGGCAGTATTGCATATTGCTCGCAGAACAGATGGCCGATGGGGCTGAAAGGTTCTGAAGAGGCCGGACAGAACCGGTCAAAATGGAGGTGCTTGAGGGTAAGTCCAGCAGTGTACGTCTTTCGGCTAAAATGATGATGATGATGACGAAATTAGGTAATTCAAAACCTTACAATAAGAGTTATTATCATACACCTACCATCTAAAAATATGACAACAACATCTTCAAAGTATTAGATGCGTATAAAAGATTCCTTTTACATGTCCCACAGCCTCACGAACTCAAGAAGTCAGAACTTTAAATTCGTAAGGTCTGAATGTCAAGATCCACCTTCTCAAAGTTTGTTTAGAACTCCAAACTCGGCAGGAAAATTAATTAAACAAGAAATCTTTTGAAGTGTGACACGTTGAGAATAGTTGAAGACTGAATTTGAATTGCTTTTCGCAAGGCTTCAAGATATTCTTATTACAGAGTAAGCAGAATTTCAGGTTGTATAAAGCAGGTTTTGAAAAATCCTAATCTTAGTGTTAGTTTTGTCCTCACTTAAGGCATGGTTGCCTAGAAGAACAGTTCCGTCATATTGACTGGTAGAAAATGCCTATGGCATTAAGTCCGCCTCTGTACATTTTTGTGCTTGAAGTATTAAATAAATAAATAAATAAATATTCACGATGTCATGAAAATCTGTAATTTTCATCAGTAGTTACATTGATAGATAAAACGTTTATTCAGTGCAACAAAAGACACAATACAAGAACGGTATTAAAAAAACATCAGAACGGTGAGAAAAAAAAGGAAAACAAAGATTAAAAAGATAAATTGACCCATAGACACCTCATACCTATAACGGTCGATATCGTGTCTCATGTTTGCACCAAATGGAAGTCCAGCTCAGCATATGCCAGGTACAATACCTGACGCTGGTATTCTGCTGCATCCCGATTAGTTGATATTAAGTTGATATTTGGACAGCCTTAAACCTACGTTCCTAGAAAAGCGGTGACCGCATATAACGGCCGCAGCGACTGCACGTAACTGTTATGAAAATGATGACAGCGGATTAAAATCGTAAGATACGCCATCGTAAGATACGCGCTGCCTCGTCAAAAGATAGGTTTAATTTAATTTAATTTCGGGCTGATTTTTCCAAACAACAGATAAGACAAACAAGACAATAATTTTGAATTGTTGTCAGTTTTCCCATACAAAATCTGTCAGACGTCAATTTCATTTCACGAATAAAAATTATCTGTCGATTGAAAACTCAGTCCTTAATTTCATTTCAGTGAGGACAAATCTAGTGGTTTAAATCTTTGGGCAGCGGGGTGTTGACACAGGAGGTTTGGGCGCGTTTTCTGTAGGTAACACATTAAATTATTTTTATAAACAACTTATCAGTAACGTTATTCACCGATAACTTGCGGACGCTATGTGGGTGCTCTTCTAGGAAACGGTGTCTAAAAAACTTTTTAACAAAAAAATTAAACCGCCGCCGAAAAAACCGAAAAGTAAAAAATAATAAACCTTTTTTATGTAACGTTAATGACTAAGTTCTTAAACTAATACCTAAGTAATTTTGAGTAGGCGCCAAACAATCAATGAACAAAGATTGGTTCCGCATTTTCGTTTTTTGACATGCGGAAAATGCGGTACCAACGACACCGACTTCCGAAATTAAAGTTATTTTTCACTTTAGTGTTTTTTTGAAGTCGTATTTTTTTTTGTTAAAACGATTTTTCTTTAAAATTAAGGTAATTTTGTGATCTTTGTTCATTGATTGTATGGCGGCGACTCAAAATTACCTACTTAAGTATAGGTACTTACATTAGTTTAAGAACTTAGTCATTAAGGTTAAATAAAATAAAAAAGGTTTATTATTTTTTGTTTTTCAGTTTTTTCGGCGGTTTAAGTTTTTTCTTAAAAAGTTTTTATTTATAGGTAATATTTTGTGGCTATAATTTACTAATTAGCTTATTCATCGTGAGTTTTTTTTTAATTATTTAATTGTAATACACAACTCAGCATTAAAATCTGTGAGTGAACAATAAATCACCCCTATTTTCCCACCCTTAGAATACGATTTTTTTTTTCAAATTTATGTATAAACTATATTTTATGATAACTATATTTATCATAAACTTCGAGATATACCCTATCCAATAAAAAAGAATTATCAAAATCCGACTATTGTGTAAAAAAATATACGTGGTCATACATTACAATCAGTGAGTGAATAATCAATCATTCCCTGTTTTCCTACCCTTAGGGTTGGATTTTTTTCAAATTTATTTGGGAACAACTTCGGGGTATACACTTTCCAATAAAAAAAGTATTATGAAAATCGGACTACGCTGTAAAACGTTATGCGTGGTCATAATCACCGTCGTTTTGTTTTGGTGTTATTTCAAAGAATTGGAGTAAAAGTTAGTTAACTGAGCTTTGATAAATTATTAATAATAATCTGATAAAGCCAAAAATGTAAGTAATCGTCATATTTCTAAGAAGGTAACTGAAAAATATTTGAAGATCCTTTTTTCATCAGAATGAGTTTCCGATAAAGACTGATTGAATACAAGTACCCACCTACATAATATCTTGTTTCCAACTTGTAATGTCAAAGAAAAACATTTTTTCTTTATGTTCATCCTCGCAAAAAAACATTCAGACATGATAAAACTAGCTTTTTTTAGACTCAACGATTTCAATCAGTTAATTCACAATATCTACAGGATATTAACTAACCAGTTTCCTAATAGAATTTAGGCTTGAATAGGTTTCAAGCAAACAAATTGCTACCAACATTGGTTTCTAATAATTTCGCTATACTGGAGAAAAAAGGCAATATAACTCGTCATGCGATAGTCTGCTGCCATTACAAGATTACTAGATATAAATCACATGAACGCTAATCCCAACGTTTTTGCAAACCGTACAGTTTCCTACCTTTTCAATTATATTAATAGCAATATACTGGAGGACTGTACGAGTAACTTCTTTTATTGGGACAAAAAGTTCGTCGTGTGTACTCGAAACAAAAGACTGTCTTCAGAACTTTGACGTCATTTGTGATATAGTGTTACCCCCTTACTAATAAACGTTGTATAGCGTCTGTATAGTTACACAACGCTTTGTCTTCTTCTTTCGAAAGTCATATTACTGGCGACTGAGAGAGAGAAATCGGTGTGTAACTATTCATCTGATATAATACGAGTACGTTTATTTATATCTAAGTTGAGGGAGGTTTTAAAGTGTGACGTATCCACTTGTGTTGAAAGAAGTTTCTATATTATAAAGATTACTGAAAAAAGTTTTTAAATTACTGTCAATGGCACTAATATTATACAGGCGAAAGTTTGTGAGTGTGTGTGTGTGTGTGTTTTTAAATGTTTGTTACTTCTCCATGCTCAAACGGCTAGACCAACTTTGATAAAATTTTGTGTGGAAGTAGCTGACACCCTGGATTAACATATAGGCTACTTTTTATCTCGATATTCCCACGGGATACAACACTTATGCGGGTGAAACCGCGGGGCGCAGCTACTTATACATAGATGAAATAATTATCAATAAAGAAGATCCTTTCCTTTATTTATGTCCAATGGCAATTTTGTCTATCATACATTAATTTTACAATACATACAAGATGGCAGGCATATCGACGCGCAAATTGTTATAATGGATTTAGTGCGTGTTTCTAAACCCTCCTGCGATGAATTTTATAGATACGGTTATTAAAAAAAATATAGGTTTAGAATCATGCCACCCTGCATCATCATCATCTGCCTAGCCTTTTCCCAACTATGTTGGGGTCGGCTTCCAGTCTAACCGGATGCAGCTGAATACCAGTATTTTACATGGAGCGACTGAGCGACAGCCGGAACCAACGGGTTAACGTGCTTTCCGTGGCACGGAGGTGTCACGGTATGTAAAGATGGTCACCCCTCCACAGACCAACCGCGGCAGCCGTAGCTTAACCCGATCGATCGACCTGTGCGGCTGTTATCATTTAGGTACGGGCCCCTCTTCATGCCACCCTGCATATAATATACAATAATAACAAACATTATCTTACGTATTGATGAAACAGCGTACATGTATACAAACATATTGATGTCACCGCACCACTTGACCTATCGCGTAATCAATCAGTTGATTCAACTGGAATTGAATATTCAATGAAGTTACAATCGCACATCAGTATAGATTTAATTGCTTCCCTGACCAATGATTGGTCGACCCTTTGGTATAACTTTAGTATCTATAATCTACGTTTGAGTAACTTAGGGTAAGTACTGAAAACGATTAGCTTAGATTGAATTAATTTGTGATCTTAGATAAAAAGTTTAGAGATTGTTATGGAAACTCCATAGTTTTATTATGATTGTGAAGCACTTGCATTTAATTTTTAACACCTAGACACGAAATCTATTAGGCAGTTTATTAAAAAAACCAGTATATTTTTGCCCCCGTGCAGCTCAAAGGCCTTTTCTCATAGAGAGAACACGAATTTTGATCATCCCGCTTGCTCAAGACGGGTTGGCGATTACGGTCTTATAAGTCCAACTTTCCACAAGATTTTTTCCTTCCCCGATGTTAGTAATGTCCAAAATAAACTCAGGAAGTTTATTTTGGACATTACTATTCACATTTGAATTGAAAAAGTCGTATTGGTACTTGCCCGGATTTGAACCCACAACCTCGTCCATGAGAAGCCGCTGAGCCATCACGAGATTAGGTAGTAACGTAACAAAAAATATATTTGACAAGAATTTGAGGATGTTTAATAGAAAAAAAAATGTGACACATTCAATTATCGTTTTATAACTGACAACGGTCCCTTTGGTTTCTGAGTAGGGTTTCGGTTCGGACACTAAAATTAATCTGTTTCTTTTTTTTTTTCATTGCATATAAAAATAGAAATGTTAATGAATGAAGTAAATACAGCTGGAGAGTTCGTTGCGCCACTTCTTCCCAGCTAAAGCACTAGGCAATGGTGAGGATTTTTGAGGACTATATTATGTAATTTGAAATTCAAAAAGTTCTGATTCTCAGCCTACTTTGAATAAATGACTTTTTATTTAGATTTTTTATTTTAATCAAACCTTTCTCGACAAAATAAAATACAGTCAACCTACATAATAACAAGAATACATCACAACGTCTATCAAATTTAATTGTCTACAATAAAATGTGTGTTCTATAATACCTACTATCAATATACAGGGTGAAATTAAATACATGCGACAAATCGAAATGGGAGATTGTACTCATCATTATGAACAACTTTTACTATGGAACCAAACCAGAAGTCGCGAAAAAATCAGCTGTTCCCTACATTTATGTTCGCATAACTCGTCAAATTGTAGGGAACAAAAGATTTTTTTTTCGCTATTTCGGGTTTGGTCCCATAGTGATTGTTCATAATGATGAGTACAATCTCCCATTTCAATTTCAACCTGTATAGCTAAAATGCTGTGCATCACTATGTTGCTACAATTACATATTTTTGAGCAATGGGATGGATGTGAAATGGCTTTGCAATGGGCAAACCGACCCATTGACAATTCAAAAGTGCCTGTAATTGGCAATATACTGGAGAATCGCGTCTTCTTTTATTTTTACAAAAAGTTCGTCGTGCGTACACGAAACAAAATACTGTCTTCAGAATTTTGACGCCGATTGTGATGGGTGTGTAACGTTTGAAATAGTAACAAAAGTTATAATGAATTTTATTTAATATAGGTAGTTTTTTTAATAAAACGTTGAAATGATATAATTATAAGCTTTTGTCAGTTTACTGAAGCGATTAATGATATCCACCCAGCTTTCTGAAGTTTTGTTTTATTTTGGCAATGAATCTTAATTACCTATATGAATAATAATAGTAGTGATGGCCGTCATGAAAATGATAGCGGCGGGGTTTGACACACCAATAACTTTCATAAATAACGTTTCAGTGACGTCATTCGTCGTTAAACAGTGGACACTATATTGTGGCGACCTCCGCTCTACTAGGTGGCTTAAGCAGAGATGTCCCAACGTTTTAGTTTAACAAACAATTAAGTCATGACAAGCGATGATCTTTAAATGCGGATCATCTGCATTTAAAAAGGCTGCTCAATGTCATTTTATTGCGCGGGATTAAAGACAGACAGTCTTGTCGTTAGTCCAGTGGTCGCAAGCGCTACTGCTAGCATGGGTCCCTAGGTTCGATTCCCGGGTCAGGCAAAGTGTTATTGGGATATTCCATTTAGAATTTCTTAATAGCAGCCCGGAGCCTAGATTCGGGCCCGGTTGATGGCTATAAGCTCGCTCCCTATATTACACGGGACTTAATCATAATTGGGGAAATGTAGGTAGATGCACCTCTGTCTAACTTTTTGGGATTCACAGGCGAGATATTCTATATTAAAAATAGCTTTGATTTATTTGTTTTCTCTTATATCAGCATAAAACTGACACTCTACACAATCTTTGAAGACGATATTGAACCGCAAGCTATAAAATCGACTCAAAATCAGCAGGAACGCTCTCGCTTGGGTCGTTCGAGCAAATATTTGCCGCATACATATTGGTTGTCACGCCATCACTTTGATCATAGTATACTAGGATCTTCGTAAGTTCATCGCGCTCTCATATTGACTGATTGAGGGATCATTGACTTTATACACAAGGTTAGCACAATATGATCGATTGTGCTTCTTGTCTCGTGCAGCACGAAAAATTATAAGAATAGGTTATGCCATGGTACAAGTATGATTCAATAAAAGGTAGTAGAGTGACTGTCTGCTTTGAATGCTTCGGACCTAATAAAAAAATCCCTAAATAAATCTCATGAGTGAAAAAAAAATAACGCTGCCAGCCTTTACCAGAAGTGGTCAGTAGCGGTTCGTCGAGGACGTGGTAAGACAGCAGCTCCCCTGACCTTATTTAGTTTGATATAGGCTGTAGTAGGCTCAAGTAAAATGACACCATGTCAGTTCATCTACATAATAATATTTCAAAAGCATCTACCCATCAATAGATTGATCGAACCTCTTCTTTCGCATCTGCCTTTAATTTCTTATTTGACGAATATAAATGGAAGTTGTCAGATTTGAACGGTGACTAGCCGAGCCATTTTTGTACTAATTGCTTGAGAGGATACAGACGAGCCATCGTTAATATTATGTCAATTAATGTCAAGATTTGTAATGACAAAGTTGTATCGCTTAATTTTCTTCAATGTCGTGTATCTGTCGCAGGCAATTTGTATGATTGCGCGTTTTACAAACGGCGTCGCCCGTTTAAAAACGCTCACTGTTTTAATATATATTACGGCTAATAACCGAAGTGCGACTATACCAGTTTTAGCCGGAACGTCGACGGAGCCCCGCTTAGCGGGACTCCTATTTCTGTGTGAAGGATTTAAAGTAACCTAACCAAACATAACCTCGGGTCGCCAATTTGCTTTCTTGCCTTTGCGGCATATTTTAAAACAGCGAGCGTTTTTAAACGGACGACGCCGTTTGTGAAACGCGGTATCAAACAAATTGCCTGCGATACATCCATATATAACTACGTTTTCATAAATTTCGCTTTTTACGTTCGTCCTTGCTTTCTTGTGAGCATTTTTCTCTGAGAGTGAGACTTCTCAAGAATATTTGATACTACAAAAAAGAGCGCTTTAAAATCTTATTTCTGTTCTACCTTTCCATAAAAAGGCTCTGGGGGTGGGTTAGGTCCATTTCATTACCCATCCCGAACATAAACAAGCGCTATTTGGTATACTTTGCCCGGTTGTACCACTCGACGTCGTTTAGCCAATACATTTAGATGGTACGGTAAATAAACTTCTCGCGAATCGAAAATCTTAGACGTGTCAGCGGCCAGGATCCCACCTATAAAGTAATGTGGACCCGAGACCCTTAACCCCTTGCTATTGAATTTTATTCAACATCTCTATGTAAGGAGCCGTTGCCCTATTTTTACGATATGTATGGGAATTAGGGACCGGTGACAGTCGGAGTGTTGCTTTTATTTATTTGTTTATTGTTGCGATATTCTAAACATTTGGGGTTAGTGGCGGAAAAGTAGTTGATGTATGGGGGTATTATTAAGTTAAATACCTGTCCTCCGCCTTCTGCATCCAGTCCGTTCCAGCCACCTTCTTAAGGTCGTCGGTCATAGACCGGACCGGACCGGACTGGTCGTAGACGCCCCCCCCCCCTACGTCGGCGTCTTACACTACGCTTGCCGATACGCAATTACGATTTATAGTTGTCATGCTTTAAAGAATTCAACGTTATTCGGACTGTGTTAGACTCATATCATTATTCCATATGAACCATTGAACAAAATACGCTCTCAATGAGCCTCCACATGCTACAATAAAACCGCAGATCTTTGAAGAAATGAACCTGAATGAAAACATCTTCGACAATAGATCAGCACGTGCGACTCCCAGAGTAAACACATGCCAAACGAATGTGCTATTAGATAAATTTCTGCGAACGTTAGAAGCTGGAGAGATTTCAAGTGAGTCTGATTCGAGGGCGACTGTCACACAAGTGAATTTAAAAGTGAAATTCTATTCGTTTTATTACGAAAGGGGACGTTGTTGGAAGAATTGGGTAGGATGGTTGATGTGATGTTAGTACTCTAAGAGTTGGATAAAAAAATACGTGCAAATAGAATATTAGCAGCTAAGGTTATGAGAATAAAGAATTGAATTATATTCTTTTTAGATTTCTGTGTCATACTTTTATACTAAGCAGATTTTTGAAATTTTGAATTAAACTAGTAACAAATTTTCGACGGAGTATGTACAATTTAATTTGTTCAGTGCTTTAATTTGTGCATTTATTTTAACTGCATTTGTAATGACGAAGCTTAGATTCAAGTTTTAGTTACAAATGAGTCCAGATTTTGCCTGAAGCCAGATGATGGAAGGATTAAAGTGTGGTGACGCCAGGGAGAGAAGTACGCTCAGTACAACAATTTTAAATCAATACTAACATAAAAAAGTCGTGTATTGCCCATGGTCCACCCGGCTAGTCCGCCTAGGTGGACTATGGGAAATTATTTCACTACAACGATTGAATACAGGTGTATCAACATCATTTATAGCATCAGTTTGCCGCTATAATGGGCCTTATTGTAAAGCCCATAGAAAGCCCCTCTTTTCTCAAACCACCAACTCCTCGCACCTTCAAAACCTAAACTCACGAGTAGGTAAGCGACAACTTGAAAGGTATAACTTTTATAATTCAAAGTTAAATGAAAGTTTAAATAATGGTGGAGGCCTACCCTACTTTGGAGCACTTCGAAATTGAGACAGTAGTTGCTACGAAAATTTACGACATTTTAAAATGACGATTGGTAAGGGACCGTTTATTTAAATCCTTTTTTGAATGGATTGTGCGTGCTGACGTTACTCAGTTGCTGAAGTATGGTTAACTTTATATAGGTGTATGACGTCATGGTAAAATTTATAGTACTAAATGTGAACTTTTGATGTTTTGTTTTGGTGACGTGACGATCCGATAACGTTTGTAGGGCCAACAAAGCCTGAGATTGCACAAGACAGGAAGGTTTTGGAGGGAAAAGGGTAGGCCTTTGCAAAGCAGTAAAACAAATAGGGGAAAAAATAATTTTATTTTAAAGGGTAATGCAGATGTGTAAGTTTAGTTAATTTAACCCCATTTTGTTTAAGAGCGTTTACGACATAGGTACGGCATTTCATAAAAACTTTCAAGCTCTTGTTTTCGAAATGAATTAACCGATTTTAATGAAACTTCGTACGCATAAGCAGGATACAAAGGTCTAAAAAGTTATTTAAGAACATTTTCGAAAAATAGTGTTACAGCCAAATTCGACCGATTTGAAATTTTCCATAGAAACAGAGATTTCCAGTTATCTTTTTTTAAATAAGACAGTTCGAAAATATTCTCTGCTAACTTTTTAGACCTTTGTATTCTGCTTAATGCTTACGAAATTTAATTAAAATCGGTTCATTTATATCGAAAAACAAGGGCTTGAAAGTTTGTATGAAATGCCGTACGTCGTAAATGCTCTTAAGCTAAAAGTTTCATGTACCGCGGGGTAATTGCGTAATTACACACTACCAGTAGGCTTTCATTTTAACAGCTGATGAACAACTTTCATTGCGTTATTTACATTGTTGAGCGGACAATTTTTTCAAACAAATGAAGCAATGGATTAGCTGTATCCTTCAAAATCGTTTAGATTATAATTGATCGTGTATTACGCAAAGGTGACACATAATCTACACAAATTCCTAGTAAAACATCAAACAGCAATTTCAAGGAAATTAGAGCAGTCATCATTTCTGAATAAGAATGGGGTACACCCGTCAGCCTGCCTAACACAATATTTTTTTAAATATGAGAGCAGTATAATAGTAATTCTCGCGTTACAATGTAGAGGTCCATCGTGTTAGATTTAAGAAAAACATGTTCCAACCGTTTCTGATGTTATTCAAACGTTTCACTAATTTGAACTGGCTTTTGGCCTCTAGGTAGGTACCACTTTATTTTCCTGACACACCTGTACTTTAGATAAATGAAATTTATTTAATTGATATTCAGTCTTTGTGATTTATTTAGGAGGATGAAAATATATATACTGGATAACTAAACTAAATAAACAAACTATTAAAATAAATATTAAATATCCTAAACTAAATAAAACTATTAACAAACTAATTGCTGTCGACTGGTAATGTGCCCAAGAGACTGGCGGTATTGCCACGTTGTATGGCAATACTTAGCCTCTGGCCAAGGTCATCATCTGCCTAGCCTGGGCCTGGGGTCGGCTTCCAGTCTAACCGGATACAGTTGAATACCAATATTTTACGCATGGAGTGACTGCCTATCTGACCTCCACAACCCAGTTACTGGGTAATACGATACCCCTTGGTAACACTGGTTGTCAGACTTTCGGGCTTCTGACTATCTGTAACGGCTGTCAAAGATCCACGAATGACAGCCGGCACCAAGGGTTTAACGTGCTTTCCGAGGCACGGAGGGGTCTCGTTATGTAAAGATGGTCACCCATCCACAGAACAACCGCGGCAAGCGTAGCCTTAACTGATCGATCGACCTGTGCTTCTGTTATTATTTAGCCACGAGCCCCTCAGCCTCTGGCCAAGGTAAAAGCCAAATATTCAGTTGTTTTGATTTAAACCTGATACCTATTCATTCATTCAGAGCATTCTGTAAAATGCTCACCTTGAACCCTTAGGTGAAGTGAACTGTCAATAGTGTTAATCAATAGCTTCAGTTGAATGACGAATTAACTCACGTCAAGCTTACTTCATTAAATTTTCAGGGGGGATTTTTACAGAAAGTAAAGTAAGTTACATTTATCACTTACATAATTATCATACCGTTTTTAACATAATATTAGTAACTATTGAGGTAACGATATTATTTCGGTGACTGAACATTTTAGTAGCTCATCCTTGGGATCAAAGTGTTTTCAAGGACTCTCTTATGGCCAAATACATGTCTTCACTATCGAAATATAAATTTTACACGAAGATACCTCTTTAGGTCAATGTCAGGCGTCGTTATAACCTCTCGTTCAATAATATCTTCAATAATATCTTCAGTTTCAAATATTCAACAATGGAGAATACTCTCTTTATTTCTATTTAGATACGAAACCCGAGCGCCATTTGCATTCATTCCATCTAATTACTGTTATTTTAAAATTATGAAGAATTTCTTTCGTTGCTCTTTTTTTATTTAAAAGGCGATAGGTGCTTGCTTTCAAGGGCTCATCATCATCTGCCTAACCTTTTCCCAACTATGTTAGGGTCGGTTTCAAGGGCTATCAATAAAATATAACTCGTCAGTTTTTAGTTGACTTGTGTCTTTTTTGGGTAATTTGAAACACGTGAATAAAAAATATTAAAAAATAAACAATTTCAGTTGTCTACGTACAAAGAATATTTGGCTTATGCAAATTGTAAGTTAGATTTTTTGAAATTCAAGATTCGGTACGCGTCTGCTTAGTTCCGCTAGCTAATTTAATTTGACCTTGAATAATATTTAAGCCTAATAAGCTCCGTCATCCGACACGTTTTTCTCGCCGTGAAAATTACGGTTTATTCAAAGTGTGTAAGCACGGTCGTTAATGTTGTATGAATCACTGTGGAACCTTGTTGACTGACACGTTTTTTTTTTCACACGTTTTATACCCTGTACCCTAAAGAAACTATGCCTTATACAAAGGGCCTAAGGACCTCTCTTTACGCAACTTCTCTTTTTATACAACGTTAAAAAGACGTAGATACGTTGTACAATGTTATATCAGCTCGCGTTTTATTTTAAGAATAGCGTTTCGTTATCACAATCTTAAAAAAACATTATATACGGAAACATAGGAATAACTAAACTAACTAGGGACTTTTAAAATCATAACTGTAATGATAAAAATATATTATATTTCGTCTAGGAATCACAAAACCTTACTAAAAGGCGATTTGTAAACTAGCCTAAAGCGTTTTGTTATATTATAATTAACGGAGCGACGATGAGGTTTTTTTCACACCGTGGGCTCGCTGATGTTGATGTCGCTGAGTTCTTTCGGGGCTGACTGTTACACCACAACGTATCAAGAGGTGAGATTTCTTTTACTTGAGCGTTGCCAAGGACTAAGATGAAGATGTTTATCTAACTAGTATCTAAATAATATCATCATTGAACATCATCATTTAAGCCGAGATACGTCCACTGCTGGACATAGGCCTCCCCCAAGCACCTCCACTTCGACCGGTTCTGTGCTTCCCGGATCCATCAGATTCCTGCGGCCTTCACAAAGTCGTCGGTCCACCTTGTGGGAGGCTTTCCAACGGTACGTCTTCCGGTACGCGGTCGCCACTCCAGAACCTTTCGGCCCTTTCGGCCATCTGTCCTGCGATCAACGTGCCCTAAATAATATCGTCTGTACAGATTTCTAACTAATAATTTCGAAGATTTAATTTTCGTACTTGTACATAACCGGAGTGTAATATTGGTATAAAATCATGAAAGAAGGTTTAATTTAAATGGAAAATAAGAACAAAATCCAAAGATTTCCTGTAGCTTTGATCTCGCAATTTTTTTTCCAGTAATTGCCTGTGATTAACCATTTCATGTGGAATTGTATGAATCTGCAGCATTATATTGGCTTCCCTTTGGTTTTGCGAAGTCAATTTAGCAAAAAGAACAAAATAAATATTCGATTCGCTTTTTGCTATCAGCTTTCGGTTTCAACCTTTGATTTAAGTTAATCAAAATATTTTATTTCACATAAACCTACATGGGCACTTATGAAATGTCAGAAGCTAGGTGCACGGTTCCAATTGGTCGTTTCCTATGGAGAAGAACCGGCAAGAAACTCCACGGTTACTCTTTTAAAAATAATTGGCTTTTACAATGTTTTCAAATTTTATTGCTTGGAATATCCTTATTGAAGTTTTCTTTAAGAAGAGATTTAGGTAACATGATGAGGGGGGAAACAAAACATCACTTATCTACTGGAAACGGGTAACAGAAAATAAAGTAAAAAAATATAAACAAAACACACGCTTGCTTCATGAAAACGCTCAAACGTTACATCCATAAGCTTTTAGGCGTTTTTGAATAACGGGCACTTACAGTATGAAGATGCTACACGAATAGCTGTAATAATTTGGTTCTATTTTGTTATATTTTTTTAATTGTTTAAATTTTTTTTAATTGTTTTATTTTTTTATTTTATTGTTTATTTTTTTGTTATAATTTGGTTCTATTTCACAGCCTGAAATTGTCCCACTGAATGGTAAAACCACTTTTCAAATAAAATAGTTTTACAAAAATAATACAAACTAAACAAAAAAAAATACAATGTTTAACTTAATCGTTTGTAATATTTTGTTTAGAATCGTTTGCTGAATCTGTTCCTGTCATTTTAAATAAAGGTGTGCGACAGTGTGCGTGCGTAGACTTGTAATGTGATCATAATTTTTTTTCACAATCATTATATGTTTTTAAAAAATAAAAAATGTTTTCAAGCAATAATTCAAAGTATGCGTCATGACTATAACATTTATAATATAATATTCTAATTGGGGTGTTTGGTGGTGAACGTTAATACAGGGAAATCTAAATAAAGTACAAATCTATATATATAAAATTTAAAGTCGTGGCTGACTGATATATCAACGCACAGCATAAACCGCTGGTCCTAGAGACATGAAAGGAGGGTGTTCTTTGTGAAGAGTAGGTATCCAATAAGAAAGAGTTTTTCGAAATTCCACCCCTAAGAGGGTGAACGGAATACATTTTAAAAGGAACGTGGAACAGTTGAAAGCATTGAGCATAACCATGTCCTGGACGTATTTAGTTTGGCTGATTATGGACGCTTACAGAGTTTTGTTTGTACGTTGTAATTTCGCTCAAGATAATATAACTCTAAGCACACTTTGAAAGCAAATATCATTATATAACGTTTGTTCTAGGATATGTACAGTACATATTTCTTGGAAGGAATATTCCTTGCTTATTAAAACAATGATGTGGTAGTTTATTTTTTGGGAAGAAAAAGCATTGAGTTTCCATTCACGCCCCAAAGAGTAAGGCAGAAGTGCAACATTACCCACATTTCTCACATTTTTCTCACATACACACACTCACACACACACACGCCCTCACTACACCCACACACACCCTCACACACACACTAATTTAATTCTTCTTATTTATACCATGTAATTTCAGATACAATTTATTGTTTATGAATATGACCATAGTATATTAGTTATTTTATGTAAGTGTTGCATAAGAATAATGTAGGTAATTATTATGAAGTTCATAAAAATATTTTCATTGTAAATAAATTATGTTATTATGTATGTACCTATCCATATTTTCATATATATTTTGATTTTCTATAGTCCAAATTATATTTGACATATTTTATTGCGGGTTTATTTATTTTATTAGTGGGTATGCGACCACTTGACCAACGAGGCAGAATTTACCTTCTATTTACAATTCTACATCCAATATTTGTACACCATTATTTTACTCTAAAACCTAAATGTAATATTGTGCGTTATTTTTCATTCTTAAATTTAATTTTTTGCTGTGATAAAGGTGACCATTCACTACGGTGTACCGCGCGACCTAGTCAGCTCACAAACAATGGCACTTGCGAGGTTACCCCTAGATTACCGCGCCATTGTGCTAGTTTCAACACAAAAATATAAATACAGATTTAAACATAAAGCAGATGAGTAAGTAATATTTATTTATGTTAATACCACAGAATGCGTCATTGACGTACAGTCATTGAAATATATGTTTCATCCAAATTATTACCCTACGTCAATTTGCAGTGTTATAGCTACTTCATAGAACTGTTGAAAGCGGTAAAAATGACAGTTGTGAAATGAATACAACTTTTCCAGTATAAACATATTTATGCCCTTCCCGTAGCCACCAACTACGCAGGTGGCTATAGGAGTACACCCACACATAAGCAGAAAGCTGGTGGACGTCGTCACCAGGCTGCAGGCAGTCCAAGGAAGCTATGCCATCACTGGATGGCAAGCTAAGCAGTCGCTTACTACGATTGGACAGGAAAGGCCTGCGCCTGGTGACGGGGACCATCACGGGACACTGCTCGCTAAACAAACACTTTCACACTATAGGCATAACGGACAGCCCTCTGTGCAGAGCTTGCATGGTGGCTGATGAAACCATTGCGCATGTGCTCTTTGAGTGCACAGGCGTCACCCAGACCAGGACACAAACCCTCGGGACACCCAGATTGTACACAGATGTTCTCAAAAGACCAGGAGACCTAATCAGCTTCTGGAGGGAGGTGGGCTGGTTGGAATAACCACCAACGGCCGCCATGGCCCACGCACAATGGTCCACTGAAGGACTAAGTGCGGAAACCAAACCCATAACATAGAACATGCCCTTCCCGTGGTCGTATGCCGCTGTACTAACATACATGTTATGGTAGCATGCGACCACGGGAAGGTACTTTCTTGTCCTCTTTTTCTTCTCCTTCTAACGATGCCTCATTTGTCAAATTATTATAAGCACTTTTGAAGTTATGAGAAAACAGATGAATATACATACATAAATATATACTAAATACATACCGGCCAAAATCATAACCCTCCTTTTTGCTTTGCCGTAGTCGGATAAAAACAAAAGGAGACAGGCGTCGAAATGCTCGTCCACATCGCTGTCATCCGAAAACGTGCCCAGAAGACTGGCAGCATTGTCATTGCCAACTTAACCAGTAGTTTCAGAGACTTTTCAGTAATAGTAGGTTATTTGTAGGATGAATAGTTCGATCTAAATAAATAACATGAATATATCGAAGTTTTGATTGAGTAGACATATTGTATTCTCACTATTCATTCGCCTTACGAAGTCCAAACAAGCGTGTGTGTTTCACAGCGAACCAATTCCAATCAATGTCTGTATTTACGTAGTTCAGCTTGCTAAGATCGAGATAGATCGAGTAGAATACCTATTCTAAGATTAACTATTACGTTAAGAGGGAAGAGCCAGCATAGCCCGCGAAATTTAAATTCTCTTGTGTATTTTGCAATTTGTAGGTCAAAATATAACAAAAGTAACAAGTATGTATTTCCAGAATTATAATCATTAAAATCATCAAGACTTTTCCCACTATATACATTGAATTAACATAGTTGGGAAAAGGCTAGACAGATTGATTGATTAAGTACAAATTCGCTTTCAAAGTTGGTAGCACGCCTCACAGCCTTGGATGTGCCGGATTAAGTTAATATCGTCTATGAAGACCCTCTTTATGTGAAAACTGTAAATATCTTCCCAGTCTCCATACACACGCTAGCATCACGCCTGTAGACCCTGAAGGGTTAGGTAGAGTTAGCCAGTTATGTTTAAGTCCCATGTTATAGGAGTCGAACCATTGCTATAAACCGGCCACAAATCCATACATAACCCTCCGTTCTTATCAGACGGAGGATATCCAAGAGGATTTCCCCAAGAAAAAAAAAAAGAAAGGTAGAAAAACCCAATAATACTTTGTCCGAGCCGGAGATCAAACCCATGACCTCTTGCTCACCAGTAGCGCCAGCGACACTAGACCAACAACGCCGTCATGGATTATACAAAACAGTTAATATTCGCTTTCAAAGTCGTTATAATGCCTATTGCCATCAAACGGGCACAAATCCAGACTCCGGGTTGCTACTGAGAAATCCTAGATAGAAAAACCCAATAATACTTTGTCCTGGGAATCGAACCCAAGATCCTCACAGCCTTAGGAGTGTCGGACAAACTTAATATCATCAACGACCGTATTCATGTCAAAACTGTAAATATTTTATGTCACACACAAATGTGCTAAAAATACAAAATCACATCCTAAGCAATTTCACACCCACGCAACCATACAATAACTGTGCAATAAAACGTTAAATTCAATAACACGTCGATGTATTTCCTTTTCTAACAACCGTTATGAATATCAATGAAAGAATTCACACACATTCGCTGCAAACTGAAATAACAAACGACTTTACTCTGAATAAAATAAATGTTGGAGTAACGTGATAGTACCGTCGCACATCGTAAAGTAACGTTAAGGTTAGCTCTCACTAACCGTAACGTTCGCTACGAAAAAGGAGATGACAATTTCCAAATAAGAATTTTGAATCAATCTACGCAACTTATTCATCTATAAATTAATCAGCTGATAACGTTTCTACTGATGGGAGGACACAGGCCTCCTCTCGGTGAGAGGGTACTTTGGAAATTCTTGGTTCTAGGACATGCCAGTTTCCTCACGATGTTTTCCTTCACCGTTTTGAAAGCAGCGGTGATGAAATTATTTACACAAAGTAAAGCGTACCTGGGATCGCAGCTACGACCTACAACTTGTAAGTCGCGGCTGCTACCACTCGGCTACCACTGCTAAATTTACTTACTAATATTATAAATGCCAAAGTAACGATGTCTGTATGTCACCTATACAGATAGGATACTTTTATCCCGATGGTACGTTCCCGTGGGATAATTTCCGATCAAAGCGGGCAAAGCCGCGAGAAGAAGCTAGTTTGAAATTGGTGGCGCCTTACACCAAATACTTGGGCGGAAATATAAATTGTTTGCGTTTATCCCAGACGCAGGGAGCTGGTTTGATTGAATAGTGGACTGTATTATTGCGGGGGTTGAAAAGGTACGTAGGCAGGTCTGACCTTGCAAATGCGACACGAATTAGGACGACGAACCTGTGAATATGGACACAGGAACTAGGCAAGAAACATGCAGCACTACTGACCTGTAGATTCGCCGTCTTCAGTATCTATCCTCCGCGTCGGTCGGCAGAGGGTTGTCCTTGCTGGATTCAGGGCAGCACACGAGGGGGCGCACAGACGCCTTTCACCACATAAACACGCACTTTCCGTAGTGTTTCAGACAATAGTTCGTAAATGCACTCGCGGCAATTCGCAACCGTAAATTAGTAATTAGTAAAAAATTAATAAGGGAGTATGTATATATAACGAGGGTAGCGTTACTAAGAAAGTAACGCTACTCTCGTTCAAGACCCAGGTTCAAGTGAGCGAGAATCTTCACAAAGTCACCGTTGGCGGTGACAAGGACAGTGATAGTCCAGGTGTGCATGTGGGAAAAGGATGGGATACGATAGGATAGTGACGCATTTTGCAAGTCATTTTTACTTCTACCCTACAATGGAAATTATGAACGAATAAGAAATCCAACAGAAATAATAAATTTAGTTATTGATAGCACAGATATTGTAACATTTATAACTAATAAATAAATGTCAAGGGTTCATTAGCTGTTAACCCACGCAGTATCGAAGCTTATATGACAAAATAAGACTATTTTTATTTAAGTACTTACATCTGGTTACGGAACGTAATATTTTCGTAATAGTGCGGCATTCAAATCAATCTAAATATACATACAAATAAATAATATTGAAATGTCTGTTTGTAATGTCAAAATAACAGCTTTTTACTAAGTGCTGAAAGTAACTATATACACTATACAGTGCTTATTAAAAGAAAAACTTTTTTTTGTCTGTCTGTTTATTCCGCTGCTATTCTCCAAAACTTTCACTGGCAGTTTGTTATTGTTATAAGGATTTAAGAGTAATAAAAGTAAATTAAGAGTAATTAGGCTTCTTTTATTGTAGAAAAACAATTTAAGGTCCCGCTCAAAAAAAAAAACCCTTGAAATCCATATTGTTTTCCGACATTAAAATATGCTTTGATAATTGGCATTTTAATTTTATGTTTTCAATTCATCACAATTAGAATTGTTAACACTTATACAGAAATCACTAACCGGCCATGATCATCTTGCAAACCACTTCAATTAATATAAATTGGTCGCTTGGAACAATGATTACGCACTACACACAATGTCAATAGTCCAGCAAGTAGGTAGTGCTTTGTTCATCTAGAGGCCCATTGAAATTATTAGTAACCAATCAACTGTCGACAGAGATTTCAACACTGATACTGTGACAGATTGATGTGCTGGGGCAGGAATGTCATGACCTTATACACAATCATCATCATCGTCTATGGCTTTACTGCCGCGGATGGGCCTAAGCCTGGTCAAGTATATTTCTCCAACGTTTTTCCGGCTTTTGCTTTTGAATTTCTTACTTCAACAGTTTTTAAATCTTGGTGTACGCCATCGGTTGTCTCAACCTCTTCAGCCATTCCGTTTACTATCCAGTAAACTTTGGGTGCTCTGGTCTTGTTCATTCCTGCGACATTTTTTTTTATGGTTATACACAACGCCGTCTTCTTAATATTGTAAAAATTTCTCATCAAACATTTACGTACCTAACTGAATAAAATTATTTTTATGTAAAGAATCTATGTACAAAATTTCAAAACTGTATCATGAGAAATCACAAAGTTATAAGCTTGTTATGTTACCTGGTTGTCCGTTCAAAAACATGCTCACCACGCGGTGCGGCGCGGGGTGACCATGTTTTACGCTCCTCCAGCATCGTACGCTTATTGGTAATAGTTTGCAAGTAGGTACCTAACTGTACGGCGATTTTATTGTTATTAACTAGTGATTAAATATTTTTGGGACAAAATATAACATGGTGTAAAAATTATTGAAATCGATTTAGTTACTTATTCTGAACAAACTATATTCAGGTTTCGCATATACTAAAAATAATGTTGTATATTTTTTAATTTCTGTTTGCTATAATAATAATAAATTCATTTAATTACAGGTAATGTACACCCATAGCCAAGCATAAAATAACATACAGCCAATCAAATAAAATAATAATTTAAATTAAATGAAATCAAAATAAAATGCAAATGAAATAAAGATCAAAATATATCAAAACCATATCTTCTTTCCGGAAATGAAATAGCAACATGTCTGCTGAAAAAATGCCATAAGAAGGCCCCAAATATCGTAGCCTTCCCACAATCGTCGCCAGGACTAATCAGGGAATTAATCGAGAAATCTTTTCTTTATTAGACAGTTAGGTACTGCAACGTTGACTGTCTAGAATAGCCATCCAGTTTGTATACCTCATCATCAGCCTGCAGCAATCCACTGCTAGACAAAGGCTTTTCCAATAGCAAGCCATTCAGCTCGACTCTCGGTATGCTAATCCAGCTGTTACCAGCCACCCTGCGAAGATCTTCGCTTCATCTAGCCTATGGGAGACCTAGCTTACGTTTGACGATTCATGTTCTCCGCTCTAGAACACGTCTTCCTCAACGGTTATCGGTTCTACGGCTAATATGGCCGGCCCATTGCCACTTCAGCTTATTTATTCTGTGAGCTATGTTGAAAAGTTCGGTTCTCTGCCCAATCACCTAATTCCGGATTCGATCCCTCAAAGAGACTCCAAGCATAGCCCGTTCCATAGCTCGCTGACCAATCATGAATTTATGAACTTGAAATATATGTGTCCACAAAATCTATACGTACTCAAGTTAAAATATAACATAAGACATTTCGAGGAACTGCCAAGCGACAGTCATAAAATAAGACCTCTTAAAGCTACGAGTTCACTAAAGCGTAATTCAAAATGACAGCAACGCTTTTGGTTGCTTTAGTCTGTAACAACACGATGAAAATATTTTACTAAAATTACATACTAGCTAATCATAATTGGATACGTCGTTGCAGAGAAATAAATTTGTTTGTTAATTTAGGGAGATCAAAGGTCAGAAAGAAAATATACGTTGTTACGTTTGCTAGTGATAAAAATATTTTCACTCTTTTGCGGATGCAGTGAGACAATACAAAGTTGAAGTAAAAATTTAAATTGAGCACAAAATAACCTAAAAAATACCATTCATTCTAACTAAAACCTTAAAGCTCATATTATTTAGTTTCACCAAAAAAAAGCCTTTAACATCACAAGAACAATAATTTGGAATGCAAAAACAAAAACAAAAACGTACAAGTTTACGTAACATACGTCACAAAATAACGGTCTCTAAAGCCTTGAATTCACTAGAGCGTAACAGAATGACAGTTCTGCTTCCATTTATTTCCTCCTAAAGTATTCCGAAAATGTATTATTTCACAAAATGTTGTACTTAATAAATGAATTGTGTTTGTGTTAATTTCTGTAACAAAGTAAGAGGTAAACAGAAAATGTATTTTGATATGAAAAGCTTTGTGGACTTGACTGGAAATTGTTTAAATCAAATAGATATTACTACTAGAAATGTTAAAAAGAAATGTCTAAACATTTGTGATAATCAGACACTGTAATAGTGTATAACCTTCTGTGGTCAGTCCCTGAACAGTCTCCGGACACAAATGGGAAGATGTAAGTCCAACCTAGTAAAGTGGGGCTACTTCGATGGAACGGCAGTAGGGTATGATTGTGGAGTATGGCTTGCGACTGTCTACCATCTGTGTCCCAAAACATGCAATCAAAGTGACCTCTGTGTTGCCACAGACGACGCCGTGGAAGTGGCAAAGTTTTGTGCTAACAACATCTTAAATACAGTCGTGCTTAAAAGGAATTTAACTTACCTTTTTCAGCATCAATGTGAAATCCAAAATAGAGATGGCATTTTGCTCTTCTTGCTTCTTTCCATGAAGAAAAGCAGGTTAAATAGAAAAAGAGAGAAACATAGTTTATTAAAATAGTTTATAATAAAGCAAATTACAAAGATTGTACTCGGTAATACTAAAGCCCAGTATTCGATAGAAAATAAATACTTATAAAAATTAAAAAAAAAGATTACATCGTGATGGTAGGTTAGTTTAGGTTAAAATTATCACTAAAATTATAAAATTTATAAATAAAAATAAATTAATGTCTATTTTTGGGACTTTTATTCGTCGTTGAATTATTCTTTAAATTAAATTCTTCTTTCTCTCTCAGAGGAATCTTTCCAAGCTTGTTTTGTTTATAAGGCTGTGCGTTGTCTGCCAGTGACTGAATAAATTTTATATTTTTATCAAGTAGATTGTTTCTTTTATTTACACGCACCGCAATATCATCCATCCGCGCATCTATGTATTTGGAATCCACTGTTTCTCGGTAACAGAATTGCTATATACTATCCTATCTTCAGATAACCGGATAGCCATATTGAGATAATACAATTCCGCACAGCATGCAGACTGATATTGCAACAATAGCTCGAGTTATTGAATCGTTTAGTGGAATTCAGCTAGATCACTTTTGATGGCGGTAGAGTGGTATAGTATCTATCGATTGAAATTTTGATATGTCCTACTCGTAGTAATGCGAATATAAATATGGTGTATTTATCGGGGGGTTAGTATAGTGAGCTGTTATGTATATCGCTCGCTCGGCTCGGTGACGCTGAATCGGGTATGCTCGGCTCCGGTCGGTCGGTGACGCTGAATAATAATAATAATAAATTTTATTCACAAACTTTTTTACAAGAATCCTATGAAAACCCTGACCTCTGAGCTAGGTAAAAACCTGTATTACAGAAGTCAGTGCCCTCTCCCACTTTCTACTTGATACAAATTGTGAATAACAAAAAAATATTAAAAAGTAAACTAATTAACTAGATAAAAATAACTCAAAAAGTAATGGGTAAGGTTTACTCATGTTGTGTTTATGCATGTAAATAACGTGTTTGTGTGTACGTGTGTATGCGTGTGTGTGAGGGTGTGTGTGTGTGATGGATGCTAGATGTAGGTGAGGTATGTGGTAGTAGGGAATAATAATCTGTGAGCAATAACATTTCTGTTTGGTCGTAGTTTAATTGAAGTAGCCAGTTCTTAATTTTCATTTTTGTTTCTCGAACAGTAAGTGGATGAATGTTTATTATTTTATTTATTTTATTGTATAAGTAGGATGACCTATATGATTGCTGTCGTCTAGCCGTAGCTGTCCGACATCTGACAGGTAAGCATACGTTCGCAATAACACGTTTTCTCTTATACACATTTACATCACAGGGAGTTTGCTTGTGTTTTTTTAATATAATTTGGTATGTGTATAATTGTCTAATTGTTAACAATTCGCAATTTTCATACAACTGTTTAGTCGGATACCTGAAGGGTTTAAAAGTCATTACTTTCAATAATGACCTTTGAGCCCTTTCTAATTGCATCATGTGTGTTTTACAGGCACCACCCCAAACCCCAACACAGTATCCAAGTATGGATTGAGCTAAAGCATAATATATATTACGAAGAAGAGGAAATTCCGCGGCGTGCCTAAGTTTTTTGAAAACCCAGATTAGCTTCCTAGTGCGATCCGTAACAAGACTTATATGGGGTTCCCAACTTAGCCTCTCATCTAAGATAACACCTAAGTATTTGACCTGTGAAACTTTATTAATAGAAAGACACGAACAGCTATTACTATTAGGATAATTACAAGAATGAACTTTAATATTAACGTTTTTAAGGTTAGTTTTGGAAAATGAAAATTGTATAAGTGAAGTTTTAGATATATTGAGAGTGAGGAGATTGGCTCCAAGCCAATGGCCAAGTCGATGGAGGCCGTTCTCGGTAATGCGACGTACCTCATCCCAAGTCCCTCCATGGAATATTACGGCTGTGTCGTCAGCATACGTAAATATTTTACCGTTGCAGAGTGGTTGAAGACACAGGTCATTGATGTAAACCAGGAAGAGACTTGGGCTGAGTATACTGCCCTGAGGAACGCCATAGACAACATTTGCATCAGAACTAACATAGTTTCCAATCTTTACCTGCTGTGTACGGCCACACAAAAAGTCCCCAAACATTTTTAGGGCCGTTCCTCTTACGCCAATATCCTCTAGCTTGTTCACAAGTGCTGGAATCGAGACTGTGTCAAATGCTTTGGCTAAATCAAGGAAAACTCCTAAACACTTTTGCTTTTCGTCAACTTTTGATGATACAAAATCAGTAAGCTGACTAACTGCATCATCGGTGCTTTTAGACTCCCTGAAGCCAAATTGAGTGTTAGCCAAAATATTTTTACTTTCAAGAAATTGTATGAGTCTGCTATTAAGTGTTTTTTCTAATAGTTTTGAAAGCGCAGACAATACAGAGATAGGCCTATAATTCGACACATCGTCTCGATTCCCACCCTTGTGCACAGGAGTAATGAGAGCTCTCTTAAACACATCCGGGAAGATACCTTGAGCATAGCAAAGTTCAAAGAGGTAAGTGAGAGGAGGGACTATAATGTTTTTGAACAGTTTAAGTAACTGAACTGGAATAGAGTCCCAGCCAGTAGCACAGTTATTTTTAAGGTTTAATATTAATGCTTCAATTTCAGCTTCATCCGGCGGTAGGAGAACAATAGAATTAAGGTTGCGAGGGACTTTAAAATTGTAAATAGGGTTATGCGTAGGAGTAACAGCATCGGCAAGCTGCTTACCTATTTATGAAAAATATTCATTGATTTTATTAATATTGTTTGAATTAGAATTTAATAAGCCATCTGCAGTTGATTTATCATCAGTATAGTTAATTATGGACTTTATTGCTTTCCACGAATCTTTGGGAGTTTTGGCGTTTTGGAGTAGGGACTTTTCATAAGTTGTTTTCAATTTTCTTAACAGAGAATTACAATAATTCCGATAACGTTTAAACGTAGTTTCTAAGGTGTAGTTAGTAGGGCTCTTTTTATGTTGTTTATGGAGTCGGTCCCTATGTCTAATATCTATAGTAAGAGTCCACTTGTAATCCAAGGTTTAAGGATTCTTTTTTTACAAGTTGTTTGGTAGACTTTAGTATTCGCTTTTATAATGATTGATAGTTTATCTACAATAGCAGTGGCGGCAGCGTTTGCATCAGGAATAGACTTAATAAATGAGAAATCAAGAGTCTCAATTTGACTAACACACGTTTCCATATCTAATTTGTTTGCATTACAATTTTTGTTTATAATTCTACGTGTGGAAATGCTTAATGAGACAATCACTGGAAAATGATCTGTTATACAGGAATCAATGACACATACAGTCGCAGGATAAATGGTATTCATCATGACGTGGTCGAGACAGTTGAGCATTCTGGTGGGATAGGTGTGCGCAGGCAATAAGCCAATTTCTGCCATTAAGTCCAGATACGTTGCGCTGCATCTGTCTGAGTTATTAATTTTAATGTCAATATTGATGTTTCCGATCAGTAATACATTATTGCTAGAAATTAAAGGCCGCAAAATATTATCCAACGAGTCCAGGAAACTATCTATGCAATGTATAGACGGCGACCTGTATACGGCCAGTATAAATATATCGGGTTCAATATGCAATAATAAAAAGTTAGCACCCGGACAGTCCGGCTCCACCACAGAACATGCACTTAACTGATTTCCTTACATACATTACGATACCGTCGCTTTTGTTTAAATAATTTTTAGAAATATAATAATATGTGTTATAGTTATCAATAGATGGGACCTTCTTAGTTGCGTGCAGCCAACACTCAGTTAAAATAATAACGTCATTTTCAAATGCTAGACTGTGTAATAATACCAATAGATTATCTAAGTTTTTGTATATGCTATGAATGTTTAGAGAAAAAATATTCAGTGACTTGTTGTTATTACCAATGAGAGTATTACACGTCAACGTGTCGCAATTATAGGCAGACGCAATGGCTATATTATCCAACTCAGTAGAAGTATTTATGATTGAGTGAGTCATTGTATAACGAGACAAAACGTTGTCGCAGAATCGCGCATACTTGGCTCGTCGTTGGTATCACTTCTACAGTGTAGCCCTGTTTTTTCTCCATAAATAGGTATTTATGAAACTTGTCATCCTATAGTTAGAATATAGCAAACCACTTTTCTAAAGTTCCAAAAGGAACTTGTCACATTTTTAAGCCTTTTAATGGTTTTGGGTGTGTCGCTAAAGTTCATTTCATATTCCAACAATAGTTTGGTATATTGAGTATTGGGACGCGTTTAGTGGAATTGAGCTCAGTCAATTTCAGTGGAAGGGTACCTAGTAATCTATCGATTCATATTTGATGTATTGGTCGTAACGCAAATATAAATGGTCGAGGTAATCTGTGAGTTATCGGCGTTTAGGTATCGTATATTTATGTGGGGATTAGTTTATGTAACATTGATGTATATTGCGCCTAGTTGTGTATTTTTTATATAGGTGTTTATGATGCTTGTCATCCTTTAGTTGGAACTGAACAACTTTTTCCATGGTAACAAAATCATAATCGCGAAAAAAATATCAATTGTTTGTTGTACCCTATCATCTGCTTGCCTTTTCCCAACTAAATATGTTGGGGTCGGCTTCCAGTCTAACCGGATGCAGCTGAATACCAGTATTTTACATGGAGCGACTGCCTATCTGAACTTCACAACCCAGTTACTTGGTAATAACCTTGATAAGACTGGTTGTCAGACTTTCGGGCTTGTGACTAAGTCCACGTTACGACTGTCAAAGATCCACGAATGACAGCCGGGACCAACGGCTTAACGTACTTTCCGAGGCACGGAGGGGTCTCGGTATGTAAAGATGGTCATCCATCCACAGACCAACCGCGGCAAGCGTAGCTTAACCTAATCATTCGACCTGTGTGCCTGTTATTATTTATCCACGAGTCCCTCCAATTGTTCAATACTTACTCGACCCAAATGTATGGGACGGCTAATTATTTTTTCGCGATTACAATAATGGTCGCACACCTTTCTCATACATGCTGTATAAGAATAATTATATTTTATGTGTTTGTGTTCATTCTCTGCGTCATGTTTACCGCAAATAAACATATTTTCTTTCTTTTATTTTTCTTTCTTTCAATGCAAAATGATAAGTTGCTCCATCCAAACACAAAGTTGAAATAAGCCAATTCTCACTATCTAAATCCCCAATTAAAACTAAAACGGGATGCATTAATCTAAATGTAAAACTCAACGTAATTTAATATGATAATGATCTAGCTAGTGGGCGTGACTCTTTACCCAACATTTCGGGTTCCGGACTCCTAACTATTCCAATTTGGACAAGTTCAGAATTCTCGATCGCCTTCACTTTAGAATCTAAATAAACTAGTTCAAAAACCAATCGGGTTTAGTTAATGAGCGTAGTTTTATGTAATGGATTTTTTGCGGAAGGGTTAAATATTTTGGGCGTAAGTTAGGGATTAATTAAGGAAGTTAGGGAATGTTTTATTCATAATGTTTTGTAAGGTTTCGAACAGCAGTGCCGCAAGTCAGCTTAAATTGTGGATGTCCCACTGATTTTTGATATGTCCAAAGGCTAATTTGCCATTCGCACATTGTATGTTTTGTAGTGTTAAATGTATTATTTTGTTATGTATTTTCTGGTGTACACACGGCTACACATCAAGCTATACATTACCAGTAAGTATAAGCGATTTATTCCGGACTGACTTCTGACTGTACAGAAAACCTATACAATGCGAGGTCAGCTAAAACTGGAAATGTATAGCTTGATGTGTAGCCGTGTGTACAAAAAAGTAAATAATAATAATATGTCACAATTTTTTTTCGTCATTTTGGTTAAATCTTTTGATGTTTCTGCTTGACTCCCATTAGACTTTGCGATGAATACGTAATTTTAGATCTCCAATAAATTCACAGTAGATAAATATAAATACTCTGTAAGTAGATACTTTTTACCAAAGTTAATGGAAAAAGATAAAAGAAAACAAGTGCAAACATACATTAAATGCCTCTTTGCCATAAAAAATAAAGGTTTTATAAAGAATCAAATCAAGATACAACTCAGTGTCGTACCATTTTCATTTAAACGAAGATTCCTATCGATATTGGATAAAATGCATGAGATGATGAGAGTTAATATCGAACTAAGACGGTAACTATAATAATATAATTCTGTTTTATGAATAGAGAATCCACAGCTAGTAAGTACCTGTGTAGGCAACAATGATGCATACCTATACCTAAATAGGAAATTCTGTCTGTTAATTTTAATGTCGCCCAAAATATATTGGCTTACCTTAATAATATGGCCGGGGAGACCCTTTTGATGTGAAAAATAATTGGAAAGGGCTTCATATTTGTATCTATGCATTGAAACATGCAGTCTCTAGCAATGGCAACAAATACTTCTGATTTTAGGAACCGAATTATAATAAAAGAATAATCAAGACGTTAAAAGTTTAACAAAGGAAGTATTTTTAATCAAAATAATTAAGTTACAAAATACAAAATTGTGGGGTTATTAATTAACTGAACAATTTATGGGGAATTAATAGTAAAGCGCGCGCCGCTGTAAATAAACGAGGAGCGAATCTTGGGCCGTCACCTCGCTACCACCTTGTTGGGTGGCTCATATTTTTACCATTACATGAACTAGGTATTAAATTCATATCAATTCGAAAGGAGCAGTTTGTGTCCAAAGACAGCGATATAAATCATTAGATTCGCCCTACCACGTCAAAAAATATATTTTGTGCGGATGTTGTCATCTGTCACTCAATGACTGTACCATTAGCATACTAGATACAGTATCATTATAATTGAGGCATCAAACATAGATAAAATGTATTCTAGACAGAACTTGATCTGTTTCATAAACAGGGCGTTTAAACAATCTCTCACATAGGTACATAAGTCTCCCTAAAATTTGAGAGTCTACAATGATCTGAATTGCTAGTAACGACTACTCTATTACTGAGAGAACGAGACACGATTAGGATTGTCTGCAGCTCAGTGGTAAATGTGCGGACATGTTGATAAGCGATAGCGATTTTATTATTACCATGTCGGGCTGGGGCGTTCCTTGGCCAGAGAATTGGCATTGCTATTCAACGTGGCAATGCTGCTAGTCTTCTTGGCACGTTTCCGGATGATAGCGATGCGGACGAGTACTTCGACGCCTAGGTGTCCTTTGTTTTTGTATTTATTTGTATAGTAAGTTAGTTAGTTAATTTAGTAGGTATCTAGTGTAAATATGCAAATTGATAATATCAGTCTGTCGTAGAACTGTGAAGTATGTTTCGACGGAAGTAGACATAGATGGTTGGCAATTATTTAATTATTATTATAATATGTTAGTTTGAATAATTTGGTTTCCAATTGGATGGTCGTACATTTATTTTTCAAAAAGAACAAACATAAAAACGTAACAAAATATCTTCAGTAATAGACATAATTGTAGTTCGATCTATCGAGTACATACAATGAGTGATGATTTATTACTGTTGGTTAGCTAAATACAACTTAAAACTATTTTCAAAAATGTTCACTGATGAAGCACCTCTTATTTCTTTCGGTAACTTGTTATAAAACCTACCTACCTACCTTTTACTTGGCGATCCAAGTAAAAGCTGTAAAAACAAAAACCAACCGTTTTCCCAAAACCTTTTAATATCATAACATCACGCTTTCATACACCCTCAATTTATCAGTCTGTTTTGTTAAAGAGCTAAATAGTTCATTTATTCGTCAGAATATTGTTACAGAGTTGTTATATAGTTTTAAAAGTTCTACAAATACCATCCTATTTGCTCCTAATCCAGGCAAGGGAATCCAGGGTCCCATGCTCATTTCAGCAGCTGCAGTGACCACTAGATTAATGAGTCAGGCAAAACCTATCAATACGTGATTAGAGAAAGTTTCCAGTATGCCTTGACAATAGACAGTCATCCTGTTCTAAGTGTCGTGTTTCGTATAAATATTATTGGATCTATACATTATATTAACATAACTGTGGATACACACGAGCGACACGCGTTGACAACAGACGGTACGGTGCTCAAATACACGAGCCGCATGTTGTCGCAGTCGCCTTTATCATAGACGCGTGTCGCTCGTGCACACTAATATACGACAGCATGATTGAAAAAATCGCCGCTTTTAAAAATATCCCGTGGGTACTGTAGGTAGCTAAATCGTCACGAAACATTGTAGAGGCACAAAATACAGAGAGTACAGAAGTCAATCTAAGTGCGCTCGAGCAACGCACACATAGACACCGCTCACGGACACGATATCTCGGATCGGTTGGGATCAGTGCGAGCGCGAGTGCCATCCGCTTGAGACCCAAATACGTAGGTGAAAACTTGATTTTTGTTTGTGTAGATATTGTGTTGTTTTTAGTGTCATTTGATAAGTTTAGGATCTAAAACGGATAGGGCAAAATAAATAGGGTAATCCGATTAGAAGTTATAGGGATTTTCGATAGTGAAATTCGACAAATGTAAAATTTTATATGTTTTTGTTCTGTAAACTTTTACAACTTTACAACAATAAATCAAATAACTAGTTACGAGTGCCACTACCACGATAGTTTTTTTGCAAGCTAAAGTTGACAACTCTAGCGCGACCGCCGAGCGTAGTTATGAAAAGTGAAGTACATATGTGATTGACTTCTGTACCATTCTGTTTTGTGGTAGAGGTGCCCAACGCGTTTCTACGCCCACAAATACCCAGCCAACGTGGGCAGATAGAATTTCTGTTAAATTTTGAGTACCTAAGCCTCCATGTTACTTGAAACTACCTCCTTATGTTCCTCCTTATGTTATGATGTAAGGAGAAGCCTAAAGAGGTGCGTGTGTGTTAATCTTATGTACAGTAGTCTTCCTCATTCCTTTGTTAACTTTATTGTTAAACAAACTACCTTTGCTAGGGTTGGAATCAGCATGGTTTTGCAGAAATCACTTCGATTTTCAGGACACGCAATTTGCGTATAGTTGAAAGATTTCTATTTTGATATCAGATTAAATAACTCTAAGCATTTTAATGAAGAAAAACCTTTTTTTTATAACGTGCCTAAAATGTAACAGAATTTTAATATAGACTAAGAACCTGTTTGTGGCCACAAGGGAAAAAACAAAAGAAAAAGAAGAGAAAAAAGGCATAATTAAAATTCCCCAAGTATTTAACTAACTTACAAAAACATTATGGAACTTTTTTATGATAAGTCTATCAGAGAGAATAAAGCCAAGAATACGGCTAAGGAAACGTTGCGTTCTGCCTATCTGTGCTTTGATCGCGACACGCTATGTTACGCATAGCTCTGAATAGCCCGGATTATTGCGGTGAATCTACCTCCTGAGCCTACAACCAACACGAACCTACCGAGCTCACTTAATTCTCAGAATTATCTTAGTAGTTTGCCTGAATACCGGATGGTGTGAACAGAATAGTGTCTTTGTGAAAGTACATACATATTATGTACAAGCTATCCAGTAAAGCTGTGAAATTGAATCTAAAATCAGCTGCAAAAACGATCGAAAAGAAAAAAATCACGACTAATTTTTTCCTTCAAAAACAACAAGAAAACTTCCCCCTTGCTCCGTCCCTCCGTCTGGATCGAACAGAGGGTAATATCGGACTTCTATCAACAAAAACCCCATGGTGTTATTCCTGCTACCATAAGACGGGAGTACAGGACCTACGTAAAATTAACAAGCTGAGGGCCAAGTCATAACGCAATTATGTCGGAATGGCCGATCCGTGGGCCGATCAATTACAGTTTTGGTAATCTCCTAATTAAAAAGCGTCATCCGATGACGTGACACTCACACGCCTTCATGAATAATTTAGGAGATTACGAACTTTGGTACAATGGCATTGCCTTGTCGTGGTTGATAATAACTAATCATTGAAAATAATAGACTTGGCCTCCTGAACTACACTCAAAATCGTAACGTAACAAAATCATAAAAAAAACTGAGCTCCAAATCAGCATTACAAAATTAAAATTAAAATAGCAATCACAAAGAAAAAACAAAGCAAAAATTCACTCTAGAAACTAAAGCGCGACGTAATTCGCGTATATTTATATATCACCATCCTAAACCCAGGCTGGGATCGTTCCCCACTTTTTGTGTCTCTTGGCAAATAAAAATTTGCATACAAACAGTGCTGTTACGTCTCTCACTGTGTTCCATTCGTTAGGACGCTTATATTAGCTTAAGTAGTTACGCTTTTCGTACTTAATTTTCTGTCTGTACTGGTTGGTTCTCACTTTTCACTACGTGATGAGCTTGGCTTTGATAGCTGTTTGCGATGGTAATAGAATTAGAATCAGTGCACAAGTGAAATACTCTTCCGGTTGTTTTAATTGGGTTTGGGAGTGAATTAAACATGGTTCTAGAACATAGTCTCGCTTCAAAGACACTTTATAAACCGACTTGATGATTCTGTGAAAGCGAGGTTAGACTTAAGAATGAGCATCCGTCTTATTTTTACACGGCTGCCCAAAAAAAGGGGTGTTGTAGATACTTATCCATGTGTGTGAGGTTCTGTATTCCCCGATAGCTTGTTTACAGTTAATAATTACAAGGAATGTAAAATTACAGCACACCCATTTCTAGGGTTCTATACCCAAAGGCTGCCAACGGTATTACTAAGACTCCGCTGTCAGTCCTTCTGTCTGTTTGTTAGCGGGCTTTATCTCAAGAACCGTAATAGATAGACAGTTGAAATTGTCACAGAGTGTGTATTTCTATTCCCGCTATAAGAAGTTTTTATAAGGATGGCGTCGCATTAAAATGCTGTTGTCCATGTGTCATTCCTCCGAGGATTTATGCCACTTCATTTGATACTTACACACAATCAATAATACGAGTATCTAGCAATGCGCTGATACAGCTAATTCATTTACTCTGCACCTAAGCATGCCTCGCACTGCGCGCACTTAAGAGATTAGCTCAATTTTCGCGCACATGACCGCTCCGCTGAACAGATGAGCAGCTGAGCTCTGCATTATCGCACGTCTGCTGCACTTGCGTAATGATGCTGTAATTTTTAAGGTTTTATACGTTTTATTACAACACTAGGTGCATGCGAATTTTGCTACTTGTTTTTTTACAATTTCTGAGTTTCTTTCAGCCTTTCTTCTTAGAATAGTCAGATAGGAAACGCCGACCTCATCTAGCTTATTTTTTTATAATAACGCGTGTAGAAGTGATCCCAATATCCTATTTACCGAGTAAAAAAATTCAATTCAATCTGCTCAAAAAACAATGCAAATAATTTTACGAAAAACACAGCGCAAACACAGCAAAATCTCTCTCTTTCTAATTAATTAATTAATTAATTTAAATCTAATATAGATTTAAATAGGTAGAAAGAGAGAGATTTTAACTCGAAATCTAATTAATTATGACAGTGCTTAGTTAATATTTGCAATTATTAAATTATAATTATTACTGTGAATTATAATATCACGTTGTCAAAGAAAGATGTTGTAGATTTATTAGATTACCAGTTTTTAATCCTTTCTGCGAACTGCCTTTGTAAATTGTCTCCTTTAGCGGAATCGTAGTTCGGATTATCGTTGGATCAAGTTTATAGTTTCGAAACTACGTTCAAGAGCTGTCAGTGTCAATATTCCGCAATAATGACAGCTCCTGAACGCAGTCTAGATGCGCTGATCGCGTTCAATGTCATTGTTAAAATTCGCCCTAAGTTGAATAGGGGTTATTCAAAGCACTTCTTGGTTTTATTTAAACTCTGAATCTGTACTTAGGTATATAATTTTGATAGTAGACTCCGACCTTACTATAAATAATACCGCCCTTTGTTAGATCGATCATTGTTTTCTGTCTGACACGCACTTACGCTGGCCACTTCCTCACAGGAAAATACGTATAAATCAAGGTTAAGGCGCCACCTCAAAAATCTAAGATCCTCGAAAATCTACTAAGCGAGCGAAAGTGATTCAATTACTTTTGAAATGCAAAAGAAGAGAGATGGCTATAATGTGCGTGCGCATGGAATAAAACGACGTATCGCGTATGTGCCAAAACGAATTTACATCTTTTTTTTAACAAAATGAATGAATTTAATTTAAAACTACGTTGAGTACACTTTGATATGATAATTCTCTATGTTTTAAAGTAAATTCCATTGAATAACTCTTTTAAACGTTACGCCGCCGCGCCGTGATGTCGAAAAAGTAAAAAAAAAAAATATTACTTGCAATTTTTTTGTATCGAGAAAAAATCATTGAATCGTGTACCTATTCCTTTTACACGATACTAGACCAAAGAGTCAAAGAACATATTATATACCAAAATGTTAAATCCCTATTCCACATACTTAACAAGTTACACGCAATAGAAAAAGCACATTATTTTCAACATATCACCTTAATTAACGCCTCCAGCATAACCTTAATATTTGTCATACAACAAGCAATTCCATTAATTCCAAAATCATGAACACTAGACATACCGAGACACATGTACAATTGTGCAGTGGTGTACACAGCGATATCTCACTAATTGGAATGAGCTTTGTGTACCAATGACGAATTATTAATCTACTGCCTATGGCGACGGCCGTCAAGTTAATGGGAACGAGGCAGAAGCGAAGCTGTGTGTACGAAATAGTGCAAATTCCAACCTAAATACAAAGTCACAATGTTACTTTGGTGTTGCCTTCAACCTTATAAAGATTTATTTGTTTAATAGGTGCACCAACAGTATTGTAAAGTAAGTATTTTGTTTCATTATAATACATAATTATAAATAATATTTTTATAAAAACATATAAAACGTAGTAGGCCACTGGTATCGGGAACAGTGTCAAGCTACCTTAAGGCCCCAGAGAGAGGAATTAACCTCCTAACAATCCGAGCCGTGTCCAAAAGTACCGCTTTGTGAATCAAGCCCAAGGGCCGGATCAAGATCCAGCTGCCCAACGAGAGCCTCCTCAGGTGTTGGTCGAGGCTCTTGGCTATTAAATCATTAACTGTTACGAATATCAGCACAATATTCGCTGAGACCGCATCCCACATGTCGACAACCTCGCGATCCTTGATTTTGAACACTTTTTATTATCATAAAAATACCTTGCTTATAAATATCACCTAGTGTCACAATTTTCATGTGAGACATCTATTGGCGCGCCTTGGCCGTAGGACCGACTCATATATTACGGGAAATGGCATGACAATGTCCTCATGCCTCTCTCCGCCGATGTTCTTTTTGATATTCCACATGTGCCGGGCGCCCCGTGATGGCCACATTTTTTTTTACAGGTAAGCAACACAAACTTATTTAGCTCATTCATTGTAGTTACATCGGTCTAGGCTTTGCGTGATCCAGGATTGAATACTTACCTAGTATTTGTCAGGATAGATAACCCAGTACTTTTGGTTCTAAAAACTTTAGTAGGTACTACCTCAGTTACATATTCAGCCTATAACGTTCCCACTGCTAGGACACAGGCCTCCTCTTTCTGTGAGAAGGAGTGGGCCATAATCCACCATGCGGGCCTAGTGCGGGTTGGTAGATGTCACATGTCTTCGAATTTTAGGTTCTTTACTCACAATGTTTTCCTTCACCGTTTTGAGAGCTGCAGTGGTGATGAAATAATTTACACAAAGTAAAGTGACTGCCGGGGATCGATCTCACGACCTGCAACTCATAAGTCGGGGTCTCTACCACGATTTATTTTCGTTGGATTCCGCTTTTGAATCCCATTTTTTAGGTATTAACGATGGGTCCCATTTTTTGTTTACGATCATTTATTGTGAAAAGCCACCATTGTTCAGGTTTTTTTTCAAAATATGTTATGTAGCTGCTTTATATCTTTGCTAATTTAGCTACACACCATATTTCTACGCTACCTACGTGATAGTTTATACACTAAATACTCTGCACGTATTACTGCCACTCTCAACATTACAACATTACTAAAACACTGTGGGCTTTAGCGTTAAGATAAATGTATAAGTATTAAGCACATCGAACAGTTCTGAAATTGAGTTAAAACGAAGCATTGAATATTTAACACTTTCAGGCGAGCTCGGGAGATTGAATATTGTGCGGGAAGCGATCACACCAAGTTTGTACCTACCTATGTACTTATATACTTTGTATCGTACTTAAATTGCTGCTTTTTTAAAGTAGGTGAGAAGAGTTTGAAACTTAGCACCATACTTTGAAACGAGGCGTCTCTTGTGGGCTGTGATCTGCTGCCATAATTTTCATTCTAAATAATCAAACAAAGAACTTTATAGTTACGTTATTTTGTTTTCGTAGAAACTTAGTGCTTCATCCTTGTTTTATCTGTAAGAAGAGACTTAGGTCTAACAGAGACGAGCAGTGAATGCTTACGCGAATCTCGTACTCGCAGCCATAGGCAGAGGTGAAACGCCCCTTTGTTACCCCACGATGCAGAAAGTCCACGAAGATTTCCACCGCGCACCAAAAAAAAAATTTCTAACAGAGACGGCACGAATGAACTGAAGTTGATTATGATGGTTAGTTATTTCAGAAGAACCATTCTATTCGAAATGTACAATGGACATGATATCGATAGAACTACCCCGTAGATTTATTTATATTATAAATTTTTATTAGGGTTCTGTATCCACAGGTTGCCGACGGAACCCTGTTACTAAGCGTCCACTGTCTGCCTAGCAGTAGGCTGTATCTCATGCACCATAATAAATAGATAGTTGAAATTTTTACAGAGTATGATAATAATAAAAAACGTATTAAAAAAAAAACTTCCGACTTCCAAAAAAATAGACACTGACTTCTGAAATTAAAGTTATTTTTTTACTTTGTAGTTTTTTTTTTTTTTTGTAAAAGGGTTTTTTATTTTTCACTTTTTAGTAATTAGTGGGAGAGTTTGTAATTTATCTAAGTTACAATAGTCTAATGTCAACTGCTCATCACCTTTTACAAAATATTGCATTTCCCGATGCTGGGACGTTAATTGTTGAGGAGTTCTCCTGGTAAGAGCCAGGAGAACTCCTCAACAACCACTCACCATACGCATTGTGACGAGCATAAATTGCTTAGCAACCATACTATTGAAGTAATTGAATCGTGATTCGTGAAATACTTATCATTGAGTAGTTCTGATGGCCATCTTCATCATCAGCTTCACTTTACCAAATGATGATTTATGAGAGCAAATGCTCAAGTTACCCAAATCGCTATAGGTTTTCCTATAAAATTTGGAGGGTTACCCTCGATTTTCAAGGGTTCCTCTCATCAGATTCCAACTTGATGACAATGGGACCACCGCGAGAGTATAGCTATACAAACAATTTTTATTTTTGAAATCGGTCTACAATTGACGGAAAAGTCGGTGAACAAATATACACAAAAACTCGAACATATAACCTCCTCCTTTTTGGAAGTCAGTTAAAAATTAAACAGGGTTTCCATACAAGAAACCTGTTTTTTTTGAAGTTAATTGCAGTGAGCTGTATTTCGTGAACCGTAATAGACAGACAGAGAGAGTAGGCAGTTGAAATTTTCACAGAGTGTGTATTTCTACGAGTATTGCCGCTTTAACATGATGTGTGAAACGTGTTTTTTTGCCATGTCGCACTTTTGTTTTTATTAATAAATAAATTGCACCAAGCAAGTCAGATCAATGTTTCTACAACAACTAGTTATTCCTTAATGACCTGTCAGTCAAACTATTCTCCTACTATTATTATTTCTAAAATACACTTTTACAACTAAATTACAGCTATCTCATATAAAATAAACAAGATAACGCACATTTTCTCAAAGATATTTGCCATTGCCGGATCTCGACCATCAAAGTGTCCTTGGACAACCTTAAAGAGGCCTTGACCTCAAAATCGATACGTCAAATAATATTGTCAAGAATCTGTGAATTGTATTTTATCTGAATTTGACATAAATCCTTTGTTTTTTACACCAAGACTTGTGTTTTAATCATAGACATAGAGAAATAGACTGAGCGTTAGCCTCACAAAAGTGACCACTCTCTAGAAAAAGACAAAGCTATTTTGCGGCCAATACTTGTAGCAAAGACTTATAAAAAAAGATGGACTCCGCGCCACGCATTTCGAAGGTGAAGCACCGTACCGCTCTATATGTGCGTAATTGACGATTGACGCTGTCGTGTCACGTAATGGCGGTCGGTCGGCATACTATGATGTAAATATGAGCATGAGGCGTGTTTGTTCAAGCGGTCCCGGCATACTTACTGTGCTTCTGAGAATCCTCACCCTCTTGAACGTCAAAATTACAAAGGACAATCCTCCAAAACGCCCGTCCTTCACCACTTCCTAGTGCTGGGTAGAAGAAGTGGCGCAACAAACTCCCCAACAGCACAGCTATCTGTAATGTTCGAAGAACTTGATTCTATGCAATATTATGCAAAGTAATTGACATAACGAAACACAAAACATAAAATTAAATTATTTGCCAGTTCTTTAATGTCACCAAGCACACGCCAATATACCAACAAAAACATTGAAAACTATACTTAAGCAGAAATAAAAACGTAAAGTCTTAACTTTGATTTAAAACAAAATAAAAAGAATCTCTGTGTCCAAAAATAGAACTAAAACACAGCAGATAAAAGGTTCAACCTACGTCGTACTACCTAAGTCGAGATAAAAAGGCATTAACGAATAAGTACGCGGTGATAGTCGATGTTCCTATACTAAGAACCGAAATACTCATTTATCTGTACCATACTATAGCTGAAGTGTTGGGAATAAGTCGATGATTTATGTCGATAGTTATAGCTATAACTCATCGACTACTAAAGTCATCGACTTTAGCACTCACTAGTGCTAATAAAGAACGCCTACGCGATTGCTACGAGGTGGTGCTACGCGGCTACACTGTCGTAGCACCACCGCTATACTTTTTTCGGTAAAAAACCTGTATTTTTGTTGGTGACTGATTAATTTAATAACACTTTTACTATTTCGCTATTATGATAAAAAATAATAAGGCTTTTCACTATTTCGCTATTATAATAAATAAAAAGAAATGAAGAAAAAAAGATAAATAAATTTATTAGGTTTCAAAGATTTCGTTAAAAATAATGATTATTGTTTTTTCAAAATCAAAAAATCAAAATATTTTATTTCACATAAACCTACATGGGCACTTATGAAACGTCAGACGCTAGGTGCACGGTTCCAATTGGTCGTTTCCTGTGGAAAAGAACCGGCAAGAAACTCCACGGTTACTCTTTTAAAAATAGTTGGTTTTTACAATGTTTTCAAGTTACAATAGGTATGGGAGGACAACGTAGGCCTGTCAACAAGTACCAGGTACTTAAAAATACCCTGGCAATAAATTACCTAAATGTCAACCTATCGTTTAAATTTTCCAGGCCTTTCAAAATAACGAATTCTTACAAAACTAATCTATCGAGATTCCTCCCTCCCTAGCTGTAACGAAGTTACCGTATCAAAGCGAAGCGTACACTATTTTTTACGAGCTCAGTTCACTGCAGTATAAACGCAGGTTTACGATGCAACCGTAACATCTTCGGTTATTCGAACATATTGTCATATTGCTCGAGGTCAGTTTGTAAAGTACAAATTTTAGTGTAGCTGAATTTTGATTTATTGCTCCCGTGACCCGTAGTGCAAAATGCAAGGGTGGTTGGTCTTTGTCAGCATTTTAGTAAATGTTTACTTTGATGATACGTGTACTTATAGCTTGAATATCTAGCAAAATTAAATAGGGTTGTCGACGTTGTCATGTCGACATCGACAAAGTGCAACTAGACTGCTTTCGACCAAATTTGACCGATGTTCATTAAGGTCGATATTGGTCGTCTCGAACAAATATAATAGATTATCTAAATCGATCGATGGTCATTCGAATACACGACAGATAGGACGATTATGGGTTCTATTCAGATTTACCCACCCTAAAGTAATTAAAAGTACGATACCACTAAGAGTTTCGTCTTATTAAAAGTTAACTTTTATTTAAAAAAAAAACATCAAAGATTAGATTTAACTGAAATCCTCGCAAGGAGAGCCTTTTGTTGCTTGTATATAGGTCTCCAGGGAATGCTAGATTGCAGCCTAACATGTACACACTATGTTAGGGTTAAGACTTGATAGATAAAATTTATATTTAGTGGTACAATTTTGTGATAAACTGCTTGTCTGTTAAAGTGGTTATTCATATTATTAAAATACTGGTAAAATTAATTAGTATAAGCAAATTATGTTGACCTCCTGAATTTAAATCCTTTAAATTTTTCATTCTTTCAGTGTAGGTGACTTCATTCAGAGCCTAAAGATTTGGGAATTTTCACTTACTTAAAGCTCAAAAAAAACGGCATATATGCCATATTATTATAAACCTATATCGGAGACGGTATGTGTGTCTTGTTAGCTATGTGGGCGTGTCAGTGGGTAGTGTTAGTTTAGGTGCAATAGAAAAATCGTTTGCAGTTCAAATCAGATTATAATTTCACGAACAAATTAATCACACCAGCGAATCACACATTGTAGGTACACGACACAACCAGATACGGAACGCGGGACAGTTTCTGAGCGCATGTTGTTCGTACGATGTCCAAAGTCCAAGAGAGGGCCGATCCAGCTCGCTGCTCGCTTTTCTAGGCACCCCACGAACTCAGGCTAGACTCTGTCAGCGCCACCAGATGGCGCTCGCGTTCCGAATCAGTCAAACGAGTGACCGGATGCGACACCTATATCAATCTGCCTAGCCTTTTCCCAACTATGTTGAGGTCGGCTTCCAGTTCAGCAAAAATGCCAGACAACTAGTGCCTGACGCTGGTTTTTAACTAGACTTGATGTGTAAGGTGACGGATGTAAATCAGTGTTTTTTTGTGTGGAAATACATAGACATGAACAAGCAACTAAGTTAATTAATTTCCACAACATTTTTACACAGTTTATTTGAGATAACACACTGTGTGTATGAAACACTATTACAATTTCTAGGAAAGAACTCAATAGGACAAAAATAAATATACCTATGACAAAAAACACGTAAAATGAATAAGTTGTTTTTCGTACGTATAAAAATATAGTGTCTATAAAGCGACACAAAAAAATTATTCTTTCATAAAAAGGCATTCCAAATTACTTCAATAGTAATTATACAACATTACCAAGTTAACAGATATTGTGGAAAAGATGGATATCAAATCTTTTACTGAATACAGTTAGTGTTTGGTTGTGAATGTCAGTAGTTGCTCCATGTAAAATACTTATATTCATCCGGTAAAACTGGAAGCCGACCCAATATAGTTGGAAAATGGCAGGCAGATAGCGCAAAACAGTTTATGTTATAAAATTTTTTATTATCTCGCAAGGCGACAAGCGCTTTACTTGTGGTAGCAAGTGTACAAACAAGCTGTGAATGTGTGCGTGAACGAGTAGCGTCAGCACATAACACACACACACTTCCGACTTCGCTTTTGTCTCTTGTAATGTAGCCCATTTCTGGATAATTATATCGAAGATTCTATGTTTTACAAGTGACAACTTAGAAAGTTACTTACCTACTTTATCGTCGACAACATCATTAATTGAATTTATATCACTGTGCGACCTAATAGGTTTAGTCACGCTTTTCTGTGACTTAAGTAGTCCATTTTTACACATAAAAGCGTGACTTAAATGCAGGTTTACATTGCACGAGCTATAAAATAGTATACGATACGTGAGACTAATTTCACACCGTGCAATAATGGACTACTTATGTCACATGTATCGTAATGTACTAACAAAAAAGAATAGGTTAATAAATAAAGCAAAATACCTTAATTTTATCACCGAAAAGTATGCAAAACAGTGGACTTTATAAACGTTTGCAAGTACAACTTGTTTACATCATTATTATAAATAAAACCAAATCTGTGACGAGATTTAAATACGGCCCATCTGCCAACGTCATAATTGCATTAATTTGTGCTTTGTTTTTTGCGAAGGACAAACCCGTGATCTGCATTGCTAATACTGGTTTATCATATTCGTGACGTCGTGCAGATGACGCTGTTGTCTGTACAAGTGTCCTGTTGAATGGAAATTATGAGGTTTTTGTTGATAATTTAAAACGTTTTACGTATTAGGAGAATGGTGTTTTTGGTCTGAGAGATTTGTTTTACATTGGGTATGTAAGAACCTACTTAAAACTTTCACTGTCCAAAAAGTAGACACACCAGTTAAGGCGCAGATGTACGACTTCTAATGATTTTAAATTCAACATCACGTTCAATCGACCGTAATGATTTCTTTGAAAAAAATAAATGTTAAACTAGACCATTTGTTTCGTAATTTGGTATGTGAATATTTGCAATAATATTTTTTTAACATAGTGTAATTAATTTGTAAAATAATGTCTACCGCGGACATAAAAACGATAATCACGCAAACACTATCGGGTGTATTTTTATAAAACTTTCACCATATAAAAGACAATTTAATTCCCCGATTTTTAGTATACGGTTTTTATTTGTTTTGTGTTTAATAAATCAACAATAGATGATTGTTTCATATTTTGCAATAAATTACCAGCGTTGTGTCATCGCGCTTCTCTTTCTTTTCTATGCAGTCCGATAGTGACCGCGTTTTAGGTCATGTAGTCGCCTTAAATGATCAACCTGAAATAAATGTGGTTCATGGGACAGGGACTGGGTTGGTTAAGGTATAGCGGTATCTACAATGCCATATGCGAACAACGCGTCATACTGACGTCACGCAAAATCCTGCATCTCGCAAGCAGAGTTTACCGCGCAAATAGCATACATAGAACCGCCCGACATGAATCATTGGGCAGTTGTCCGCCAGACACAACACCAGTCTGGTTGGAGGATCCTCCCTTTTCTATAGAGTATGAGTGAACTTTTCACCTTTATATAAATCGCGATTTAAGGTGTGCGTTGTCTGTCAGTGAATTTAAGATGTTTATAAATTATATTATTAAAATACGAGTGTTAGTTTCAAATCCTCGCCACCATTACAAAAAAAAACACTCATTATTTATTAATAAAATTATTAGTTATCAAAGCGACACCAATTCAAACATCACCAATGCTGCTTTCAAAACTTAACAACCCCAAAACAAAATCAATTTCACAAATCGTTGGCTGCCGAACAAAATGGCCACTGCAACACGACTCCGCAAATCTAGAATAGCCTCTGCTTACAATCTTAATTGGCCACAATTTATCGTGGAAGGTGGGCCAAATGGGCCATAATGGACGTAAAGGGTTCAGGATCTAATCTTAATTGTGTGGTCGATATAAATGTGAAATCAGTGGCTTGTTTTGTGGGCTGCAGTAACTGAGACACTGGTACGACGTAATTGGGTAGAAGGATAATTATTGTTGATTGTTTTAGGTTCCTCTTGAAAGGCCTTAGTGTGGAGCTCAGTTTTGGGTTGTTATTGAGCCGTTGGTCGAGCCTCAGTTGTTAAGTTGCAAAAGATTTAATTTTAGTTTGTATTTAAAGTGTCTTCAATTGTTTTGTAAATGTTTGTAACTTAAGAAGATTGATTTCAGGGAATGAGTCCTATCGAAATTAAGAATTAATCTATATAATATTATAAAGCTGAAGAGTTTGTTTGTTTGGTTGAACAAGTTAATCTCAGGAACTACTTCTGGTTCGAATTGAAAAAATATTTTGTGTATGATATTCCATTTATCGAGGAAGGTTATATAACATCAGGCTACAACCTATAGAAGCGGAACATCAATGAAAAATGTTGGAAGAACGAAAAAAAATATTCTTTTTGAGAGCTTCCGTTGCGTACGCTGCGTAAACGGTTAAAGTTACGCAAAAATCATGTATGACGGAATTGTTCCCCTTTCAAAGTTGTAAAAAAAAAGTTCGCGACAGCATAATATGTCTGTCTTTTAAGGTTGACTCACTATAACCTTTTTTTGGGTAATCAAATTTGTTCTAAAATAATGCATTATTTGCGAAGGTGTTCTTATAAACATGATATTAATCCATATCCAAATAAATACGTTATTCATCACAAGTATTTAATTTTGAACAAAATTGCCTTTGACGTTATTTGATTTCAATGAATATCTTAGGAGATATCATAGTTTTAAAATAATGGAATGTATTATTAGGTTTTTTTTTTTTAAGTTGAAACTGCGGGACACAGCTAGTACTTGTAATAAAGCTGAAGAATTTGTTTGAACACGCTAATCTCTGGAATTGTCTATCAGATTTGAACTATTCTTTATGGCTTTATGGCTATTTAAGGCTATTTAACATCACGCTTTGACCCTAATAAGCCGACCAAAAAGAAAAATGACAGAAAAAACGCTAAGCGATGTTAAAGCGCAGGCAGGTTATACGATCGGGGTGGGTCGGAACAAGAAATTTCACGCGGATGAAGTCGCGGACAGAAACCAGTTCATCATCATCTGCCTAGCCTTTTCCCAACTATGTTGGGGTCGGCTTCCAGTCTAACCGGATGCAGTTGAATACCAGTATTTTACACGGAGCGACTGCCTATCTGACCTCCACAACCCAGTTACTGGGTAATACGATACCCCTTGGTAAGACTGGTTGTCAGACTCTCGGGCTTCTGACTACACGTAACGACTGTCAAAGATCCACGAATGACAGCCGGGACCAACGGCTTAACGTGCTTTCCGAGATACGGAGGGGTCTCGGTATGTAAAGATAGTCACCCATCCACAGACCAACCGCGGCAAGCATCGCTTAACCTGACCGATCGACCTGTGCGGCTGTTAATATTTAGCCACGGGTCCCTTGAGAACAGAATACATACTATATAAATCCAGAATTTAGAAGAACTGCCTCGTTCTAAGATACTTACTAACAACATTTTTATAAAAACCGATCGTTTTTTCATTATGAATACAGCTAGCCTGAGATTCTTTTACAAATATTCGTATTTTCGCGTGTGTATTTTTGCTGCTACGGATCAGCAAAAATACACACGCGAAAATACGCGTTACTACATTGTGCGAGTCGGCTCCCACAACATAGCAACGTATGCCTCCGCCGGATGTTTGTGCATACGATTTGTGTACGAAATTCATCCGTGTTGCATTAAATCACGTGTGTGAAATACTTTGAAAACCAGGTTACATTCCTTTATAAACGAGTCTCTTCCGAAGCATTGAAAACAACTGTAAAGATTCTTACGACGGGTTTTTTCACGTCCACTTGACGCACGCGTTGTACGTCAAAAATCTAACCAAAAAAAGCGTTGTTTCACAAAATTATGCATTGCCTTACGTACGTACCAACCTTTTGAAACAACCGGACCTTGTTTATGTTACTTTACTCTGCTTACTAATTTTTTCTCTTTGATTTTTGAATTGTCTAGAATAAAAAAAAATATTATGATATTTACAACAGAAGGCGTTGGAATCCTAAAGTAAAAATGTAAACTTTTCAAGAACATTAAAAACTGTCTGAAATGTCAAAAACATTTTCATTTTCCCCTCATCACACAAAGGTTAATTGGATCAAAAGGCTCCGCCGTGTTTGGAACTTTCTACATTTAATTTTTATTTGAATGCATTAATATGCAAATTAATTTAGGGAACTTTCAACCATTGTTATAGAATTGCGCCAGAATTTAAATTTAGTTGGAATCGAGTTTGTTGTCCTGACGGTTTGATTTTGAATCGATAATTTGTAGAGATGCACCCGATAGGGCTTGAAGACGAGTACTCGATTGCTTCAAAACTTTCTCGAGTTACTACTCGATATCGGCAGAAGCTCTTCAATGGTATTAAAGCTTTAATCGAATTTGATAATTGTTTATCGGAAATACTGTTTATTTTAACACATTGAAGGACGCTAACGAGACACAATAGAAGTTTTATTGTTATTACGTCGAGGGGCGTTAGGTGTCCCGCAAAGTGTTAAGTACCTACTTATATTATATTAATGGATATTTAAGTATATTGAAATTAAATACTCTAAGAGTAGGTACTTGAATCATTGAATATTTGGCAGCTTTTAAAGTTACTCTTGCTACAAAAAAATATAATGTCAAATCAAAAAGATTTCCACTATTTTGTTTGAATATGTTAACATAATAATATCGTAATGTGACGAAGTAGTACAAAAAATACAATCTTCTTCTATATCTATCTATATCTTCTTCTTCTATATCTATCTATATCTATATCTTCTATATCTATACATATAATAAATCTGTAGACGAGACGTTTCTGTACATTGAAAATATTTCCAAAAAAAATAGTTGGGGTGTTAAAGGATAACCAACAGATGCCATTTCATCAATTTTTGGAATTTTTGTCTGTTTGTCTGTTTGTCGGTTTGTCGGTTTGTCGGTTTGTCTGTTTGTCTGTTTGGATGTGACAGATTATTGATTTGAACAGGGTCAACGTAAAAAGTACCAAACCAATACGGTTACTTTTTATACTCAAATATGGTGTAGAACTCGGAGCAGTGATTAGTTTTTATTTCATCGCAATCGGTTCACTCTATCAAAAGATATAATCAATTTAAAGTATTCTAGAACAACTTTTTACGTTTTTTAGTAACACGTAACGACATCTATTGGCGCGATATAGTACCTACTAACGAAAACATTTTGTTGTTGTGATGTGAATAATCACGTCCTATTACTATATGATACCTACTTATGTCTATGTTATTTTAAAAAGTAATGATAATGATTATAATATTAAACAAAATCGCTTTCCATTGATGGTTTATTTAGTGGCGCTTGTGGCGCTAAAATAATTTTAAACAAAAAGTGAGGATAATGTAAGATAATAATAATTAATGTGGTGTTCTGAGCGATAAAGAAGTTAGATAATTATTGATATAGAAAGTTGAGTAACGCAGAGCGTTTTTTAACGAAGTTCTTATATGGAGCTTGCGGTAGGAGTTCTAAGGGAGAAATCGTCAAATAACGAAAAAGCGTTATGCCTCATTTTTCAAAGTAATAGGTAGATAGAGACACACACACACAGAGAGAGAGAGAGCTATTTTTCATGGTTTCCGAGGATCCTGACCCCGGTAAGTGAGGTCAAAAAGAAAATCAAAGATGGCGGTTGCCTAAATTTTTAACTTTTTCGTCATGGGTGTCGTTTTCATGGTTTTCGAGGGTGCTGAAGTCGAGAGTCAGGTCAAAATGAAAATCCAAGATGGTGGCTGCAATTTTTTTTATCATGTTTGTCGTTTTCATGGTTTTTGAGGGTGCTGAAGTCGATAGTCAGGTCAAAATGAAAACCCAAGATGGCGGCTCCATTTTTTTTAAATGTTTTGTCTTGGGTGTCGTTTTGATAGTTTTCGAGTGTGCTGAAGCCGATAGTCAGGTCAAAATGAAAATCCAAGATGGCGGCTGCAATTTTGATTTTTTGTCATGGATGTCGTTTTCATAGATTTCAAAGGTGCTGAAGCCGATAGGCAGGTCAAAACGAAAATCCAAGACGGTGATTGCTTTTTTTTTATTTTTTTCGTTTTATTGGTTTTTGAGAGTGCTGAAACCAATAGTGAGGTTAAAATGAAACTGTAACGGCTTACCCACCGTCGATTGGCCCATGAACCGTTGGTGAACATTATCTTTAAATCTTTAACTTTTTTCCAAAGGACTTTTCACCCACGAACGTTTTGCTAACATAACTCTACGTCAGTGAATGCTTTACCCACAGAATGTTTTGACCAATAACTTTTCACCCAAAGAACAAGCCCATCAGACGCCGGGAAAGGTGAAAGTAAAATAATAATAAGACGTAGTCCTTTCTATTTCTGTGCAAAGGGTAAGTAGTAAAGTAACCTAACCAAGCCTAACCTCGGGGTGCCCTTCGCTTTGCTCGCTCACTTGAGCCGCCATCATCCCTTCGAACCCTACCTGTCCGAGTCGGGGTGCCCCAAGTCCCGAGCTCGCTTCGCTCGCCCTTGCATCCTTAGTTCTATTTGACATGGGTCAAATGTTCTTTGGGTGAAAAGTTATTGGTCAAAACATTCTGTTGGTTAAGCATTCACTGACGTAGAGTTCTGTTGGGGAAACATTCGTGGGTCACAAGTACTTTGGATGAAAAGTTAATGGTGTTGACCAACGGTTCATGGACCAATCGACTGTTGGTAAACCGTTTCAGTACTGGTTAAAATGAAAGTCCAAGATGGCGGCTGCTAATCGAAAAATTCGTAGTGTGTGTCGTTTTCATGGTTTTCGAGAGTGCTGAAGCCGATAGTGACGTCAAAATGAAAATCGAAGATGGCGGCTGCAATTTTCTTTTTCTTTTTTTATCATGTGTGTCGTTTTCATGGTTTTCAATATAAACTTACACGACTTTGTGTGAAATAAAATACAACCGACTTCAAAACACACTTCAAAGTGCAATAGACCTTTGGTTTCAGAAGTCTGTAATTTCTTGCCAACGCGCAACGTCTTCCCAAACTAAGGTTATTTTGCACTTTCTAGGGTTTTTTATGGAAGTCGGTTATATTTTTTTGTAATTATCTTTACAATTTTTTTTCTGGTTTTCGGCAGTAGAAGGTCTAAATCAAAATCATGTCTAAAGTTTTCATGGGTTTCATCTTCGTAGTTTAAATGGCGGCCGGTGTCAAATATAACCAAAGTTTAATGGGTTGCTTTTTACACGGGCAACTTTATGTAGAAGCTCTTACCATTAGTGTATTCTTCCTTTTATCATCTAGATATCTCGATGCTTTATAAGGCATAATATTGGTAGGTATATATGATATCTTCAATACCAAGTTAAGAAATTCTAAATTTACCACAGAGAAGAAACCAAGACTTAGAAAAACTAATTTCAAACTTCACCTACTAATCTCAGATATACTTTAGATAAAATGGTGATATGATTTTACAAGTTGGTATTCTAAGACAGACGCAAAATAAAATGGACATAATAATGGCTGTTTGGTTAGATAATCAGCCTCGAGCAGGCGCTTTTATTTTAATTTATTCTCAAAAATCAAAGTGACACTTCGTCGCATTGTCATTATGAACCATGAAGACGCAGTGATTGCAGTCGAAAGGGCCGTGGTAGCGAACCCTAGGTAAGGAAAGCGTTACCAGGCAAGATCTGATGATTCTTCCTTTTCAATGAAGGAGTGGCAATTACACCTTTCCTAAGCGACTCATTACCTATTGTTTTCCGACATCCACGCGAACGAAGTCGCGGGCACAGCTAGTAATAAATAATAGTATAGCCAGATGTATGAACTTAAACGAAACAAAAGAAGTATGTGAGAGCAGGTGGCATTCTGCAGTATCTGCCTACCCTCATGGGAGGAAGGTGTGAGTTTATGTTTAAATGTGTAGTACAGACGCTTGCACATCAAGCTACCCGAAACTGTAAAATTTTCCCAATCGACTTTGAACCTTATGCTTTAGCGATAAAGTTGAAAATCTATTAAAGGATTGTAGTAGCTTGATGTGCTGGCGTCTCGTCTGTTCAAAAACAAGTCGATTATACGAACGACACAGAATATAGATAAAATATTAACATTCAAATTATTTCGCAAATAAATCAACTATTGCAAAGGATATTTAATTAAAATCCATTACTCCGTTAATCAAATTTTAAACTGAACTGTGTTCATTTATATGTAAAGATCTCAATTTTCATTGCGAAATGCTTTGTGAATAAGTAGACTAGCTTTCAACCCGCACTGGGCCCGCGTGGTGGATTAGGTACAGCCCGCTCCCTCTCACAGAGAGGAGGCCTGTGTCCCAGCAGTGGGAAAGACTAGCTTCTGCCCGCGGCTTCGCACGCGTGAATGTCGGAGTTTATCCCAAGGGAACGTGCTGCCTTGAAAAAAAGTAGCAAATGTCCTCAGGATGCTATCTCCTTGCCAAATTTTATCAAAATGCGTTCAGTGTTTTTGACGTGAAAACGTAACATTAGGCAAAGTTACTTTCGAATTTATGATATTATTAAGTATGGACTGCGATTATTCATTTATTAGTTTTGGAAGGTCCCTTTCAGTTTATTATTTGCTACATGGATTTGCTTCGTTTAGTTTTAAGGTATAAATTATTAACTTTTAATGAACGAGACTCCGAATATGAAACTAATAAAAGTCCTTCGAAAATATTATGTTTCTGTGAATCTTTTTTTAAGTATAGATACGAGAGTGTAAGTATTAATAAATGACGGTGGACAAGTGTAACTGTAGAGGTAGAAATTGGGGCTAAATAAATATTAGAAGACGTGTGTTGTTTACCTATCAGAAGATAAATACGTTGGTATGGTCTGCAAGGATTACTTCTTCTTCAGCTTATCGATGGCAAAAAGTTCAAACATGTTTGGTCCAAAATACTGCTCTAACTCCGCTCACTGACGCAGTCATCAGATCAGCAAATGCACAGGAGAAAAGACAATCTTCATAGATAAGGGTCCATGGACGGCTCAGGGCTGAAGTGCGTGTGGCATCTCCCCACAGGCAATGGTCCACCTTCCATCCTGCCCCACATGTCACTACTGATTACTATCTCGTTATCTTAATTGGAATAGTATATCTTTTAACGATAAAAGTGCCGTTTGTGCAATTTACTGTAACTTAGGGTCAGTTCACACCGCAACGCGACGCGGCGCGCAGTTTTCAAGATAGCAATACATTTATAGACCTTATCTACTACACAAAAAGGCACACAATTCAGTGAGGTGGGCCGCGCAGCGCCGCGCGGCGTAGCTCGACGTAGTAGACACCACCTCACTGAATTGTGTACTTCTTTGAGTAGTAGATAAGGTCTATAATTGCTATCTTGAAAACTGCAAGACGCGCCGCGTCGCGTCGCGGTGTGAGCTGACCCTTAAAATCAAATTTATTAATTAATCACAATTTGTACAAGAATAGATTAGATGGAGACCTCCAAACCAGGCATTTTGCCTGTATCGTGGAAGTTAGAGTTGCGAAATTTAATTATAGAAAGATTATTCGATACGTGGCTGTATCGAATAATCTTTCTATAACAAAATTTCGCAACTGCATTATCAACTCAATTCAGCATTTTTTTATTAAAGATTTGTATTATTTTAAACTTTATATCTGTTCCTTTTTCTTTTTTTCATGCTGCTGTGTAAATTGTACTCAGCCATGACCCAAAAATCTGAAACCCCAGAATTCTGTGCAAAATGTTTTAAATCTCTGAGTACTCTGACCCCGGATTTGAATCCATAACTGGGTACGAGTACTTCTGAAAGTCCTCTGAGGTTAGAGCACCGTGAAGAATGAAAATTTTTGACGGTGATCCCTCTTTGATATTCGCACCAGGCGCACTCTCTAAAACTCAAGTGGTATGAAAATAAAGCCTTTAAAGGATTCATGTTTTCGACTGAGACTCGCAAACTAAAAAAACTATGTCTACAAATATTTTTTGAGGGTATGATATATTATTTTTATGGAGCTGCATGAGTTTGTTTGCGAGAGCTTTCAATCAGAAACATCAGACTAAAAAAAAACAACATGCAGTCGAATTGGGAACCTCCTCTTTTTTGAAGTCGGTTAAAAAAGTGTAAGGCTTAGGCTATTTCAAAATAATAATCATCGTTCAATATATTTTTTATTGTTGTCATTTTTCTATAGGTAAACCTACACTATGAAGTAGGTACAGTCAGTCACGTGTAAATATTAAGTTAATGCCAAGGCAGGCCAGGCGCACTCCGCATTTTAGGTATGAAGCTAGTACGCGGCTGGCTCGACTTGCCGGGCCAATTCAGTGGGGCTGACGCGTGCCGCGCCCGTGCCGGCAGAGTCGCACGTTAGTTCGCTACCGACATTATCATTTTTGGACGTTGGCTCCTGGACTATTTTGTTCGCGTCGTATGTCATTCCAGATTTTTTTTAAGGATGGGAAGTCATCATATGACTCTTCCCGCTGTGGGTTGAATGAGAGGGAGTGTCAGACTTTTACTGACTAAAACCCATCCATGTTCCTTCTTTGGCCTTTGGGTCCACGGTAACTCTTTCGAACAATCCCGCGACATGTAGGTACCTACCTACCTCATCATCATCATCTGCCTAGCCTTTTCCCAACTATATTGGGGTCGGCTTCCAGTCTAACCGGATGCAGCTGAATACCAGTATTTTACATGGAGCGACTGCCTATCTGACCTCCACAACCCAGTTACTGGGTAATACGATACCCCTTGGTAAGACTGGTTGTCAGACTTTCGGGCTTCTGACTACCCGTAACGACTGTCAAAGATCTACGAATGACAGCCGGGACCAACGGCTTAACGTGCTTTCCGAGGCACGGAGGGGTCTCGATATGTAAAGATGGTCACCCATCCACAGACCAACCGCGGCAAGCGTAGCTTAACCTGATCGATCGACCTGTGCGGCTGTTATTATTTAGCCACGGGCCCCTCATGTTTAGGTACCTACCTACCTAAAAATGTAAAAAAGATATTAATTTAGTTTCGTATACACGGTACACACTAACGTATGCCTTATGCCGTATTCCTATATTTTTAGACTAAAGTACCTTTGCAGACATTGTAAATTATAATTATAGTTTTCTGATCTGATACTACTAAGGAAGTACCCAGCCTATTTTTATTTGAATAGTAATTTGTTCTGTCTTTTGCGAGTGTCGGCCAGTCCCTGCGGTAGAAGTCAAGCTCGTCCCGCCATCTTCGTCTCGGCCTGCCGCGATGGCGTCGTGCGTTTAGTGGGACCCAATCGGTGGTTCTCTTAGCCCAATTGTCATCTGACATGCAGCAAACATCTCCGGCCCAGTCCCACTTAAGTTTAGCGGCTTTCAAAAGGGAAAGGGACACCTTTACCCTGCAGTGGGACAGTACAGGATAGTTAGATTAGAAATTCGTAATTTGTTCACAAAAGTAGAGAAATAGGCACATATACTGGTAATTACTATATTCAGATTAATTATTCTTTAAAAGAAGACACTCTCAATTAGTCAAAAGGTATAATAGTTACGCGATAGAAAGAGAGGCAACTTTTAAGTGAATATTAGGGCCTGTGCACACCACGTTTTTTAAACGCGCCGTTGACGCGCGTTGGAAACGTTCGTCGACGGCGCTCTTTTATCCTATATTTTATCTACAGGCTGCGTCTGACTCGCATGCGTATCGCGTCTGTATCGCTACAAACGCACGTCAACGGCGCGTTTAAAAAACGTGGTGTGCACAGGTCCTTACTGTAGATAATTAGCACTGTGCGACCTGAATTGCACCTTATGATGTCGTAGCAAGAGTCGCTATTCCTTTTTATGATTTTGCGGAGTGACTTGTAAGTACTATTATGACTGTATTCTGTGACGTGAAAAAACTGTAGATAGACTATTCATAAATACAATAAAAGTATAAAAAGGTGGGTACCGTATTTTATTTTTCTTTCCGGACAACCGGATCTAGTACTCGGGCGGACGAGAAAGGACACAAAGTAATAACAACTCTATCAATAATGTTTTAAACTGTCAAATACAATCCATAAAATTCCGAAAAAATACTTCACAATTTTCAGCACCGTCAAAAAATGTTACTGATATTTTTCGCTTTAAAAGCGGGACAATAAAGCCATCATTAAGTATAATTCTGTTTAATACGTGTCCGTTTTCCTGTATTCTGCACGGAACACTAACAAAGCGTCAAAATTACACGTGTTCATTCCCGGGCCTTTTTTATTATCACGTCTATATTTTGCACATCCATTTACCTGGACTTTCAACCGCACAACAAATTGGCTGCGCGAAGAACATAATACAGACATTATTACAGCGTGACACGTGACACGACGCAATTAAACTGTAAATCGTGCTCAGCCCGGTTCAAGACGGGTGAACCGTGTGTTGTGACGTAGTGTGGCTTATTTTCACGCTGTTTAAGTAAAACGGACTCCAAATTTATTGGTCGCATGAAAGAACTTGATATAGACATTATTATAGCGTGATACGTGACATGTGATACGGTTCACTTAGACTGTAAATCGTGCTTAGCCTGATTCGAGACGCACGTGTCACATCTTGTGACCAAGTACTGTTGCTTATTGTCACGCTCTTAGAGTAATTTGGAACTCAAAGATATCAAAGTCTATTAAGGCATAAGTCATAATTAGTCCGTTTCCCTAATATCTCTTATTATTTGCACTGCACTAACATAGTAACTACACTAAACATCTTCATCATACTACGCCATACGATCAGTTTCAATCACGCTCGAGAAAACGAAAGGTTCCACAGGAACGACTAGAACTATTACCAAAGTAACTTGCACGCTGGGAATACTCCGACGAACACGTCGATCTGCCGATGTTAAGCATCGCCTCGTCGACTTTCAACGTTGTTAGAGTATTCCGAATGTTAGATGCCTTCGATGCATTAGCTTTTGGTTTGTACTCGGATTTTCGTCAGGTCTTAACCGAAGATGGACCGTTACCTACAGTTACCGTTGTAGACCGTTTGAGATTGTATAATAAGTTACCGAAATAAATAAGATTCTTCATCAGTGAACGTTTTCAAAAATAGGTTAAACTTGTATTTGGCTAAGCAACAATAATAAATCTTCATTTTATAAAAATATATTTTGTTAAGAATAAAATACTTATAATATTCTTTATTATGTAGGTACACCATCAATATTACAGAATATTATATGTATAAATGTATAAGAAAAAAAAAGAAAAAAGAAGAACGGGGAAGAATGTAGAATTTTCTCATATACAGGGTCAAATATAATTAGCTAGTAAAACTCCGCGAAATTAATTAGTTTATATTTTTTTATCTATAATAGGTATGTATATATTTACAAAAAAAAAATAATATATAAGTAGTTTATCAGCCATTTCGTTACCATAACACAAGCATTAGGTTGCTTAGCTTAGCTTGGGACTATATGGCGTTGTGTGAAATGTCCAAGGATATTATTATTATTATCGGGACCATTGAGTCCCGGTCCTTTGGAAGGCGTACGAGGGGCCGAAGTCAACTCGCAGAGGCCCCTTAGAAAATTTTAATGAAATGTGACACCAACCGACGATTATCCCTCTATGCACTATGCAAGTGCACCCAAGGATAACCCCCGGTTGGTGTAGGACTATTGCAGCATATGGAAAAATAAAAAGTTGGACTATGGGTTTGGGTGGCTAAAGTGGACTGGTTACCAAGAACTATGGAAGAACTATGACCCCTGCCTGATCAATGTTTAATATATTAATTATATTATTATTATATTTTTTGTGGGTTCATCGACCGCAGTTAGTGTAGTCACTTCAAATATCACTTTAAAAATCAGCTTTATATCGTGTAAACTTATCAGACGTGATTGGTAACGATATCAACACAATAAAATAAAAGAAAACAGATTTTCTCAACTAATACTTCAAGTAACAACACAGCCAGCGGTCGTTGAACCCAAAAAATACATCCAATCTTGTTGGTTTTTATTTTACACATGCTTAGATAATGAAACTCATCATGTCTGCGGAGTATTGCTAGCTACTTTAATTTGACCCTTTATAAGTCTACTATGTATGTTCTGTTTGTGAAATAAATTGAACTATGAAGAGCACGGATACCTACAACACTGAATAATTCTTTGTTTTTATTTGTGACCTTCAACCAAGCATGCCATGGAAGCTTGTATTTTTGTGTCAACATGGATTGAGTACCTAAGTATTGTTAAAAAACTTTAAAAAAAAAAAAACACCGACTTCCAAAAACTACAAAGTGATAAATAACTTTTATTTCGGAAGTCGGTGTCGTTGGTTCTGCATTTTTGTTTATTGACACCGACTTCCGAAATAAAAGTTTTTATTTTTCACTTTTTAGTGAGAGAGTTTGTAATTTATCTAAGTTACAATAGCCTAACGTCAACTGCTCATCACCTTTTACAAAATATTGCGTTTCCCGATGCTGGGGCGTTAATTGTTGAGGAGTTCTCCTGGTAAGAACCTGGAAAACTCCACTCCACCACCACACATATTGTGACGAGCATAAATTGCTTAGCAACCATATTAAAGTAATCGAATCGCAACCCGTGAAATATTTATCATTGATTAGTTCCGATGGCCGTCTGTGGTCTTCATCATCAGCTCCACTTTACCAAATGATGATTTCCAAGAGCAAATGCTCATGTTACTCTAAAAAATATCCAAATCGCTATAGGTTTGCCAATAAAATTTGAGGGTTTCCCTCGATTTCCATGGTATCCTCTTATCAGATTCAATTTTCTGACAATGGGACCACCTTGAGAGTATACCCCTTCAAACAAAACAATAATTTTGAAAATCGGTCCTCCTTTTTTAGAAGTCGGTTAAAAAATTACAACAATTGCCAGTTGACTATCACCTGAAGAATAATTATGGCGACTTGACATTTTATTTTCTTTTTAAAGAAATAAAGAAAAAAAATACGTTTATTTGCAGTAAACACGACGCATAAAAAGAACACAAACAAAAAAATATAACAAGTTGGGGGAAAACATGCGTCACAACCACGCAAAACGGCCATCGCTCAGCATAATGCTAAGACCCTATACGAGACAGAGCTCCAGCGCTGGTTTTCAGCGACAGCCGGCGTTGACGTGATGACGTCAACCAGTGCGACATACGATTACGATTACCGCAAATAAAAGTCACTTGTAGATTGTAAAATCAGCCTTATGTAGGCTGAAATATGACGACTAATCTTCAGCACTACGTTATAATAAACTTTCTAGACAACCTCCATAAAGAGGCAGTCTGCTTTTTTAATCCGAGATCACACAACGTAAAATTGCTTAACTAACTCAAAACAACTCAATATTCTGTTCAGCCCCTCAGATCACGTGTACACCGAGCCTAACAATAATAAATTCAACGTCATTACGGCAAACGAGGTTAATATAAAGGTACCTACTCATTGTCGGGAATGGTGGCATTTACACGCGGGACGCGGCTGGTGGCGTATGAAGTAACAATGTTTAACTTATGTGTGTGAGAAACGGCCTTATTTTGCCGCGTCATTCTTGGCAGTAGGTGTAAATTGTTTTATGTACCTAGGGGTGGGAAACTAGCTAAGTGAATGTCTTCTTAGTATTTTTCAGGTAGATTGAGTTGTGTTCGATTTATAATTTACTAGCATCGCCCCACGGTTTCACCCGCAGCAGTGTCGATCCCGTGGGAATTTCGGGATAAAAAGTAGCCTACCACTGCTCTAAATAAAAAAGTAAATTTTTATACTCTAAGTAAATTATTTCATCTCCACTGCTCACAAAAACGGTGAAGGAAAACATCGTGAGGAAACCGGCATGTCCTAGTACTAAAAATTCGAAGACATGTGACATCTACCAACCCGCACTGGGCCCGCGTGGTGGATTATAGCGCACTCACTCTCGAAGAGAGGAGGCATGTGTCCCAGCAGTGGGAACAATATAGGCTGATTATAATGTTGTCAATAAAAAACAACATTTCCTACTTGACTTTTCAAATTCATTGCCCACAACTTATTTATTTCTATCCGGAACAACAACGTTAGATAAATCCCTCTCTCCGTAAACTATAGCATCTTACCTTGCCATTCCTTAGTGGAATTAAGCGATCGTATTGCAAGCCGTAACGCAGTAATACCCGGTCTAAACCACGCGGTAATACCGGTCTAAACCGTGACCCGGAAAGGCTATTGCCGCCAAAGTAACAAAAAACCGGTCAAGTGCGAGTCGGACTCGCGCACCGAGGGCTCCTAACTACACGGTTTTCGGTTTTCTTCCTTTACTTGTCTTACATGACATTTCTTCTTGCCAAATTTCGTGATTCTAGGTCAAAGGGGAGTACCCTATAGGTTTTGATTCCCTTGCGAGTGTCAAAATATGCGGCATAAACGGAACATAAAAGTCCGTATCTTTTGTTTGCGTTGAATTAGAAGTTTGATTTTTTCACAACTTCAAGGGACTGCAGCCCTGAGTACCTATTTAATATTAATTTTAATGTAATAACTCAACGCATTTTAGAGAAAAAGGATCTTGACAGACTGACAAATAGACGGACAACGAATTGATCTTATAAGGGTTCCGTTTTTCTTTTTGAGATACGGAACCCCAAAAAGAAATCCAAAGGATTCTCGTAAATGTTCGCTGTTATGGTAAGGTTGGCAAGAAAAATGTCGCCGTTATTTCCTCTTGTGTTGTATGTTCGTGTCTTTTTTCCTTGTGTGGTGATTAAATGTTTGTGGCGTTAGGTTGGTGTGTTTATGGGGCTTGTGGTAAAGAAAGGTGTAGATGATACGTGAAAAAATGTGTAAATATCTACCAATATGTGACATTCCTTGCGAAATACGATGTACAGTCAACAAAAGAGATCAGTATGCAGGATCGTCGGATATAGTTGAAGTTTAGTAAGAAACCGATGGCTATTGTCGACTGAAATTTAATTTGTTTGATAATTGAGCTGTTTGTTTTCGATTAATAAAATATAAATTTTTACTAAACTTCAACTATACCCGACGATACTGCATACTTATCTCTTTTGTTGACTGTACGTGTTTGTAACAAAACTCCTCCGAAACAGCTTGACCGATTCATATGAAATTTTGTGTGTATATTCAGTAGGTCTGAGAATAGGCCGTAAACTATTTTTTTTTTGCATAACAAAGTTTGCGGTGTCAGCTAGTAGATTTATAATTTCAAAATATTTCAAGTAATACAATATAGTGAAATACCAAAATTAAGTAAATGATCACAGAAAGCGGTTATTTCCAAAATAATAAACCAAAGATTTTCTCTCGATTTTCACGACTTGCTTTTACCTCGATCCTGGTCGTTGTCTACATTTCTCGTATAAAAGAAAACAAATATCTCTTAAAGATATTATTTATAAATATATACTTTATTTAACAACAGAAAATACATAACAAAAAAAATACATAAAACAAATGGGTGGCTTTATCGCTTTCTCGATCTCTTCCAGGCAATAATTTGCGAATCAGCAAGGTTTTCCGAATGTAGGTACATTTAAATATGACCACACGTAGGTATAAATTGACTATATGGCGTTGTGTGGTCCAAGGATATTATATTATTATATTATATTCTTGAAATACGCCCCATCCACCCGAAGGCCAATTCTCATAATTTGAAACGTTTAAAATCTAGTCGCAATCTCATCTCGGCGACAAACAAATGTCAAAATCTTGTCAAAAATATAAGGAAATTAAAGGAATTTTTGACAGATTACTAAGATCGACTGTGAACTTTCTTAATATTACGAGAATTGCCCCTCTGGTGTTAATTAATTATGTAAATAATATTAGCTAGGTAATTGATTATCAATGTAATATTAAATGCCCAACCCACAAACTGCACAGCACAACAACACAGTTTCAAAAATGTATTCAGTAGAACTTTAATGAATGCATCGCATAACACTCAACGAATTTTCCAGATACCGCAGCCGTAAGCGAAAAATGAAACAACCAGTGCTGAATTTTGTACTAAAAGTTAGCGTTATTTCAATCGACGCTTTTGTTCAGGTCTCTGAAAGGGTTCTTGGGACTGTTGAACACGTTTCTCGAAATTATCCGTCTATTATTAAAAGTTTTTTGGGAATGTCTTTGTTATTATTAAAAAAAATCTGGTTAGGAACCAGACTTTTTAAACAAAAGTCACGATTCGATACTAAGAAAATAATGTACAAGACAAATTAATACGAAAGTCACAGAATAAGCAAGCTGAAGTGGCAATGGGCCGGCCTTATTAGCCGTGGAACTGATTAGCGTCGGGTTAGACGTGTTCTTGAGTGGAGATCGCGAGTCGGCAAAAATAACCTAGGGCGCCCTCAGGCTCGGTGGAGCGACGATTGTTACAGCTGGATGAGAGATGCCGAGAATCGAGCTAAATGGCGGAGAGGCCTATGTCCAGCAGTGGACTGCTGTAGAGTGATGATGACGAAAGTCATATTCTGACATATATAGGTAACTGGCTTTTACCCGCGACTTCGTCCGCATGGAATTAGCAATTTGGGTACCTTATTTTTTATCCAATCTGTTTTTTCTTCTCTTTTTTATACAATTTCGGGCATAAAAACTATTCTATATCCTTCCCCACAACTCAAACTATATATCTCCATACAAAATTTCGTCTAAATCGGTTCAGCGGTTATTGATTCCCCATACAAACATCCACCCCCTTTTCACTCCCTTAAAGACTGATTTCTGGGATAAAACTATCCATGTCCTTCCCCGGGACTCAAACTATCTCTCTACCTAATTTCATCTAAATCGGTTGAGCGGCTTAAGCGTGAAGAGGTAACAGACAGACAGACACACTTTCACATTTATAATAATTATTTTGGAAGTAAGGATGTATTGCAAAAACCTGATGCTAACTAACACTAGGCCTGATTCTAGCTTGTGATTCAGCCATGATATTATTTTTTACAGAAAATAATACATCACTGGACAGAGGACACATAAAATAACACCACGCATACATTCTCAAAAAATCCATTCGAAAATCGTGTTGAATGGCGTGCAATAGGAGAGGCCTATGTGTCCAGCAGTGGACTGCTATAGGCTGCTGATGATGATGATGATACATTCCCCAAAGGGTTGGGCAGAGGTGTTCCTCTAGTACATCCACATTCTACCCCCAAAATTATAATAATAATAACTTAAGTTTCTAGTTTTAAATCTCCTTATCTATTATGTTAGATTGTCATATCATAACTTTCTGTTCTTCCGTGGGGTGGGGACCTGGTGATTTGTAATACAGGAATTTTACGCCTACCTCAGACACCAGATCCTAGCATTGCTAAAATAAACAAATAATATGTGAAACCTAGAATAAGCTTGTCATTGTGAGGAGAAATAAAGAACTATTATTAATATTATTATTCACCAGTTATGTTTAAGCCCTATGTAAGCAAGCAAGGGAATCCACCGACCCGTGTTAGTTTTAAATTAAATTTTATACAACAACATAATTGTACCGTTTTAATTAACTATAAATCCTAATAGTATTATAAAATTTGTGAAGATGTTTGGATGTTTGTTACTCAATCACGCAAAAACTACTGAACAGATTTGGATGAAATTTGGTACACAGATAGATAGATGACCTTGATTCATAAGTTCATAACATAGTTATAGTGTATTTTAAAGTTTTTTTTACCGTTTCAAATCTTATTCAATAAAAACTGAGCCAAGAGACACAGACACAGTAACTTCAAACTTAAAAAAATAAACAAAGAAAGTTTTCTTTCAACGCTCATATTTTGAAGTTAAGTTAAAATATTTATACACTAAGTTGGCTAGATGTATTATTCAAGTTAGAAGTGTTTAAAAGTTCAAGTTTCACCCCGTAGTATTGAAGTAACGAAGAATAGATATTGTTAAAGTATTGCGACGTCTTAGAACTTTGACGTTTCGTTTTAATTTTATGAATTTTTCACGCTTTTACAGTAATATACCTAATTTATCGTGTTGATTATTATTTATGTTTTCATGAAAGTTTTTTACTGTATGTCATCTTGTTTGCCGCCGTTTCACTTTATGGATTATTTATAAAAACAAGTTCTCCGTTTAATTTAAATTTAAATAAAGCGTAAAAGGATGTCCAAAGAATAACTGACTGACTGGACAGGTCCTCTCAATCTGTGTGGTTCTTTCCTCAAAAGACCATCTCAGACATCGATCTACATGGTCTTCATATAACCTGACCAAGATTATGTCTGGACTTTAAAAGAGACTGTGACCTCTAAGTTTGTTTTGGCCTTTCTTCTCAGAGTAGTCAGATAGGAAACGCCGACCTCATCTAGTTTTATAAAAAATATGATTGACGTGTAAAAGTGTTTGTGCAAACCTACTTACAAAATAAAAATCATTTATCATTTATCATTAATAAATTGGAAATTAAAGCAAGGGAGATAAGCAAGTGGACTACCAACTAAATGTCCGTATACGCAAATCACAGCTGTTATTCCTTGACAGTTGTATAAATTGGCTCTATACGGCATATTTACTTAGGGTATCAATTTGCTTGATAATTAGTTCAACAATAAAAAAAAAATAGAAAAATGTCATCCCAGATTTCAATCGCAGTTTTTTAAGAGCGCACATTCTAAATCATCAAAAGAGTCGATACTTTAACCCTGGACAGTTGAAAGCGAAGTACTTCAGTAATTCAGCAGGACCACCAACCTGGACGCAGCACCTGCAATATTCAGTGCGGTCCTGACTGCAGTGATAAATATTCAATGCGGTACGTTTTGTGTGCTTCTGTTGATGCATTTAGTCACTTGTGAGAGATGAGGTTTTCAGTTCCTTTATATTTTTTGGAAGAGTTAAGAGTACGTTCTAGTACATGTTTTAAAAATAAATGCAAATTTTATTAAACGTAGCTGCGCTCTGCGATTTCACCCGCACAAGTCCCGATTTCGTTTCGTTTCGTTTCGTTGGAATATCGGAATAAAAATGATTTATGTCCTAATCCATGTAATGGTCTACCTATGTGGCAAATTTCATCCAAATCCGTTCAGCCGTTTTAGCGTGGAAGCGTGGCAAACAAACATACAAAAACATCTAATCTTTTCTCTTTGTAATACTAGTTTAGATAACTGGCGAATGTACTGTACTATAGATACGACTCTGCCCAACCTTTTTATGTTTATTTAACTTTACTTTCAATGTAATACTGATCGTAGATACTCAAGGGGATCTTTCCTATTGTGATGTGAATTAGATGTTAATTCCTTCATCCTTCATCTTTCTGCCCTCATCCCAATTTGTTTGGGTTCGGCAATTCAGCACAATAATGTCTGTTTCTTCCATACACAATATGCAAAGCGAAATTCAGTTGAATTCTCATACCGTATTTTATGTTATACTAGCTGACCCGGCCACGCGTTGCTGTGGCTAACGTTTTTGTATTTTTTTTTTCTACGGTGTACAAATTTGATTAAAATCGGTTAAGTAGCTTAGGAGTCCATCGCGGACAAACATCGTGACACGTAATTTATATAGGTATATTAAGATAAGAAGATTATCGTGACACGTAATTTATATATTATTAAGAAGATAAAATGTGTATAATTATGTATGACTTGGATTACATATATTGGTCATGTAATCCAAGTCCACTTACATAGGGTACGTAGAATTGGACTGCATAGGATTTGGTTTTCATCATTACAAAAAAGTAGACATGGTATGGATAAAAAATAAAAAATCTAGTTATCTTTGATACATAGATAAACATAACACAAACCGTTAGGGCCAAAAGCAATAACTAAGGACTTCTCCAAAACAATAATATGAAATAACGAGATAGGTGCTCAAATATCGCTAGCAAATTTATATCTCAGCCTACTTGGCGGCTAAGTATCCAATAACCTAAAGATTACCCCGATGACTTGCGCCTAAAAATGAGGATCGATCATGGTTATAACTTAGAGTAATAACACCTAGAAGGGGCATCCTGAGCCGCGCGCTCCCGCTAAGGCGGATCAGACACTACAACGCGCCACGCGACGGGGTGCTGACAACGCGCCCCCGCGCGTGATTTTGTACATACAAATTCAATAAAAACGTGCTTCCACGCGGAGAATTTTGCCCCGTTTCCCGCGCCCCGTCGCATGGCGCGTCGTAGTGTGTGATCCATCTAAAGTACCATAATATAACGTCATCTAGTCTTCTGCCTATTCTTCTACTTCGAATAATTAGGCAGAGATGTCTTTTACAACCACAATCACCAGCTATGTTGTTTTTTTGCCTATACAGCAAGCAAGCCGCAAGTGCATGGTTGTATTTGCACTCGCTGTCTAACACACAAGCACATTAAGTTACAGTACTGCTGTACAAACTGTGCCATATACAGCATAGTTCATGAGGCTTCACTCATGCATGCTCCATCTAGCTACATTACTCTCAGGAACATAATAATATAATGTTTTTTCCGACATCTTATCCTTCAATATCGTTACTGGGGTGTAAATAGGGTTATAAAGTATAGCCATTACCATTTATCAGACGGTAATTATTGTCCAACTCTGGGGTTGAAAGGGAGGTTATGAATTCAGTATGAGCAATCGATGTGGGTTGGCTGCTGTGCGGTTCAGCCGCCATTACTGTGAATTTGGAAGTACCTGATCCTAAATTGGGAGCTGTAAGAATTAACTGTGGTCTGTTAAGCTGGGCCAATCGTTACTCATGTTTGTTTTATGTTGTGCAGTGTAACAGTAAGATTTACCTAAATTCCGGTTTGAGATGCGAAATTGGATTTTTAAGTGAAGTATTCATGTAGCATGGTTAGGTATGTTTAGTTTGGCTGCATAGCTGATTTAAACTTACTTTCACGAGGTCAAAGCTGCAGGTGCACTTACAGAGGCATCACTTCAAGATTTACATGGCATCTAATCAGTCTATTATGCTCCCACTGCTGGGACACAGGCCTCCTCTCACGTCATGTCTTCTAATTTTTGGTTCTAGGACATGCCAGTTTCCTCGAGATATTTTTCTTTACCGTTTTGTGAGCAGTAGATAGTGATGAAATAAATTAGGTACACAAAGTAAAGCGCCTGACTGGGTTCGAACCTACGATCTACAACTTGTAAGTCGCGGCCGATACCACTGGACCACCACTGCTCTCATTCTTTTTATCATTATTGTCATTATTGACCACTGCTCGGTAATGATACGAATTATTTGTATTGTTAGCAGCGATATTCTGAAAATAAAAACTGGTATCAACACTTTCAGTGTCGAGTATCATTCACTACTAAATCTCTAAATCCCACTGTAAATATATCCACGAATTACGTAAATCAATTTTGATATTAAGAATTAGTTGAATTTGAACTCCGTCTCTCGACGGCGTATGGAAACAAGGTGTGTTGTTAAAAATCAATACGTCATCATAATCAATTCGTATATACGAAAAAAAGAAGGCTTGTATATTTTGGAACAGAGCAAGATCTTCTACATGGACATATACAGTATATGCAGGCAATATGCTGGTATATAAACGCCCCCATAATATATTTGAACATGATCTTTTGTTGGGAAGTATATCAAAAAGTTTTATCTCATATATTGTTTTTGGCGGCAGTATTCATTACTCGGCAACCTTGAAACTTTCTCTATTTCTTTCTTGGCCTTTTCCTGCAATACTACGCTTTTATTAGACATATTTCTTTATACAAAAATTTTGGTACATTTTTGGAATAAAAGAATCTTTAGAACAAAGTTCTCAATGGAAAGTTGTTGTACAAAATATTTTGTTATTTTTTCTCTTCTTCAATGTAACGCTTTGTTTGTTTTTGTGAACATAAGAATTATTGAAAACTGTTTCACTGAATTGAACGGTATTGTCTTGATCCCTGTATCATTTATGACATTACTTATTACATTATTCCTTTGCATCGAGTATTTCGGACATGCCCAATTGGTTGGTAGACTTTTCACATGACTATTGGCCAAAGAACCAGCGTTGCCCTTTGGGCACTTTTCCGTTGACAGCGATGCTAACGAATTTTTTGATGCCCAATGAGGTTTTCCCTTTTTGCACACTTGTAGTTAGGTATATATATTTTAGTGTTAGCTTGTATAATTACGTATATAATATTGATATTGATACAAACTCAAATATTTACTCAGAAAACTTCATTTTAATGTTTTAGCAGAACAAGCTGATGTTCATCTTTCTAATATTGTATCTTGTACCCACTTTGAAATATTACTGTTCGAGATTGTCACAGAGTTGCATAACCAGTCTGTCAGTGTTTTGCTGTCAAGTATCAAGTCGGTTAGCTATCCGAGAGAGAACGTCACTCCGTTACGAGAGGCAAGAGAAGTCTGAGGAACATTTGCATGTTCAATTAGCTTATCTAGCAATCACATATTCCATTCATAGCTTAATTTATTTGCTGCTTAAATAGGTTAGAAACTAGGAAGCTCTACTCTTACAAAAGGAAGACTCAGGCTCGTACTCATAACCTGCAATACAACACAATAACACCATTACGAAACAAAATCGATTCTGGTACATAAAATTACCATTATTTTTCCACTCACCGAGCTTCAAGTAGTCAAAATAAATCTAAATACATTTTTTCCATCCGGGTCAGTACTCCAAAACAACTTTATTATGTACAAAATAATACCTCGCATTGTATTCTGAAGTTCTGAAGAGATTATCGTCTAAAACGGGCTAACACTCCAGGTACAAAAAGCAACGAAAAAAAAAAATACAAAAAGAATACGTATAAGGTTTTTATTTTTTATTTCTGAAAAGAACAAAAGCCGGGCGAAGCCTAAATGATCCTCAGCAAAGTATGAAGTATTGCAAGTATTTAACCGCGCCCGGGGACAAATAAATTTTCAAAGTAACCCTGGCAAAGTGCTTGAAGAACTGGACGCGGTTTATTTGGCCTCCTCTGTATGTAGGTGTGTTTTTACGTATGTAGGGTGTGTATGTGTGGGTATTGGGGGTGTATTTGTGTCTGTGTTTGCTCGAGGTGAGTCATTTATTTACTTTACGTGTATCAGTCAATAAACATGTTTGTAGTACCTAGAAGTAGGTTGTGAATGAACTTCTAGGGGATTTATTCGAAAATAACAAACAATAAAACATATAAAGAGAAGATATTTTATTGTCCGGCTAATAAAGTAAGGTCTCACAGGTTCATAGAAAGTTGAGATATTGAGACAACATGAGGAGCTCAAAATACTACCTACAGCTATAGGTTACAATATTATTATTTGCCAGTGATGAACCCCAAACTAGACAGTTAATCTGTATCTTGGAGCTCTATAGGGTTTCATATATAGGTAGGTTATGATGTCCGAATAATGCAGACTAAAATAACTTTTAGCAGTTTTGTTTTTAACAACTACAATTAAATTCGTAAATGGACTGTGAGGTCTCAAGAAACTTACACCATCAGCCCTTCAAATTGGAACACACCTTTATATGGCTAAATCCTTTCACAAGGAGCTCTGGTTTTACCAGTTCACGTGAAGTTCAAATTCCTGGAAACGCCGCTCTATATTCCTGCCATAATTTGATTATTTTAAATAGCATCACATCCCTGACTGCAAATTACACTGCGTTATACAACTAAGAGGTGTTTCGGAGACCAAATGATTAAGACTCGTCGCATAATAATTATAATAAGCTTGTAATTATAATAAAGTTCTTTAACATACACCCAAATGCACTAAAAGTTTATAGTTAAATGTTAAAAGAAGGTTGTGCGTCGTATGTTTTTAAAGGTAGCTTCTAGAAAGTTCTAGAAGCTTCGGCTCGCCCTTATTGGCAAAGCTAACTGTAGCACTTGTTATTCATTACTCTAGTTTATAGCAAGTTTCAGGAACACCATCAAATGTTTTTCGCCCACTCTCGTAAAAGATCATTGAATGTTTCTTCCCCAACTTTCGTAAGCGATCAGCTTACACTATAAATCGCGAACCGCATCTAAACCACGTCACTCCCATAAACAAGGGAACGAATTAACCCTCCCCTACTCACAAATATTATTTACAGACTACCATTATTACTTAAACAGCTATAACTCATCACTGTTACAAACTTTGGAGGTAAGAAACTTCATTCGTGCTTAAGATACGCCGCATAGGAGAGGATACTTCTTGTGGCTACATTTTTAATACTGGCAGGTATAAAATATGGATACTTCTTGTGGGTAAAATAATTGACATTTTAGTATTTCATTTTTTTTTTTCACCCTGTTTCAATTCTCAACTGCAGATAACATTTTCTATAGGCCAGCCACCATAGACATAGACATAATTGTAAAAATCGCTAGCGATTTTATGACATGTACTAGGATAGGATACCAATAGTTTAAAACCAAGTTCGCAGCTTCGAAAGACCTGTGCTAATTGCGTAATGCTCAAAAAACCTTGCAATTTTTGGTCTTCTTTCAGTTTTTGACTTATAACTTCTAAGAAGTTCATCCTACGGAAATGTCACCCAGCACATTTTTAAAGTATACCTACGCTACAATTTGAACGCAGCCGTAGCTCAGTGGGTCCGTTAGTTAACCCGAGTCACAGCACTTCAAACATTGGCCATTTTCCATAAAAAGGTCAAAATTATTAGGTATATTTGCCCACCTAAAACTGCAAACTTGGTTTTACGCTATTAGTAGTTATGTCCTAACAACATCCCAAAAAATCATAAAATTTATTGCGACCTACGATGTTTTAAATGACTGACCTATCTACTGCTAGTGCACGATTTCAAATATGTAGGTACCTAGTTTGTTTTACATAAAATGATTTATGACTGCTGATTGTTTTTATAATTTTATTTTTCATGAATATGTTAAAAACACCATGAGTGAGCTAATTTAAGTAAATATTTTATGTAGCGATAATTTAATATAAAACTGCTACCAAAGTCTTAAAGAATCACTAGGTATCCTTTTAAGAAGCCTAAGCTAACCGCCATCTTAAAAAACAATTTAAAATCGACTACGAACAAGACTATTCAGTGGCACAACATGCGCCATTCCTTACAAAAACGGCGGTAGCATGTACCGGTGCGTTTCATTTCGCAAGATGAGCGTCGGGCGGGACAAAGGCGAGACTCTGTACTTAGTATATACCTGTAGTATATACCTGTAGTATATACCCACGAACTAATCACGTCCGCAAACCAACGTCTTACCACAGAATAAATGGGTACCTACAGAAGGCCGGCTTCATACAACGAACGAAAACAGCCACGCGCACACATACAAGCTCAAGATACACGGCTGGTGATATGTGGTACACAGAGTTTTAGCTAAAGTTGGGCTCTCTAGGCCGAGTCTCAGCTTGTCTATGTGTTAGAATAAATACTGTACATACACCTAATAAAAACTTTGTATTTATATTGTATGAAATTGCTTTTTACAAGAATAACAAAATGAAATTGTCGAGACGTAAAATTGTTTCTTTTCACGATTTTTTACTACAATTTATTATTCCAACCCTTTGTCTGACTCCATCCGTCTCATTACAAAACGAGTTCTTACTTTTGTAAAAGCCATATTCGGGCCAGTTTTTGTTTCTAATAGGAACTTTTTCTTGTTGTGTGTGGGTAATTGTCGGAATAAAGTTCGAAATTCAAAAATGGCTTGATGAATCGTTCCGTTGTTTTGGCCAAAGTTATGGTCGCTTGCTAATTCGTATCACCAATGGACATAAGATTAGTTCGGGGCCCTAACTAAGAACGAATAACAACATGATTTGATAGTTGTCCTTACTCCCGATGTATTTTTCCTCGTCCGATAAAGGTAATCATCATTCGAGAGTAGGCTTCATTTTGATTACTTCAATCTACTTTTGGACGGGCCCCCTGGATCTAAAGATAAACCTTGCAATAAGGCCATACGTACCATATCAACGATCTCAAACTATGTCAAACAAATGCACTCGCTGTACGTAGACACGTGACTGTGTGCCTACGATTTCGCTCGTTGTACGGAGCCAACCTTCTGTTCCTACCTATTCTGTGGACTTACTATGAAGATATACTTAGGGTTGTTAGCACATATTGTATACCTAGCTATGAATATATTAATTTGGTCTAGTTATGTATTAGTTGTTATATTTGTATTTACAAGAAATGTTGATGTTTTATTCATAGTATAAAGGAGGGCGTCTGAGATGTGAATAAAGATCAAACGGTTTATTTATAAACCGCTTTCATATCAATGCTTCTTTGGATCTAGAAAAAAATGTTATCATAAACACAACTGTCTTGAATAAAATACTCATCTGTTCAAAAACACAATTTCTTGTTTCTATATGTCACAATTTCACAGGTCATTTTAGGTTTTTTAAATTGATTAGATTATTTTTTTTGTTTACCAATTACAATGCTGTTCTTTTAATCTAAAGGCTGCATTATCATCATTTCAGCCGAAGGACGTCCACTGCTGGGCATAGGCTCCCACAAGCACCGCCATTTTGACCGGTTCTGTGTTTCCCGCATCCAGCGGATTCTTGCCATAACCATGCAGGTCATCGTTTTACCTTGTAAGAGACCTTCCAACTCTACGTCTTTCGGTACGCGGTCGCTACTCCAGAACCTTTCGGCCCCATCGGCTATCAGTTATGCGAGGAAAGGCTGTATGACTGGCATTAATTCCGCGTATGTACCACTTAACTGCATAACATTATCAGCCTATAATGTTCCCACTGTTGGGACACAGGCCTCCTCCTCTCTTCGAGAGGGAGTGGGCTAATAATTCACCACGCGGGCCCAGTGCGGGTTGGTAGATGTCACATGTCTTTGAATTTTTGGTTCTAAGACATACCGGTTAAATCACGATATTTTCCTTCACCGTTTTGAGAGCTGTGGTGACGAAATTATTTATATAAAGTAAAGTGCCTGCTTGGTTTCGAACCTACGACCTACAACAACTCGTAAGTCGGGGCCATTACCACTGGGCTACAACTGCTCTCACATAAGTGCATATTATTATGCAGTATAAATAAATGTTATAACTTATAAGTTTGATAGTGGAATATTGTGGGAGTTTCTAATCAATTATTCATAGCAGCTAAAACTGTAATTATTATTACAGTTAGAAAGAAAAGAAAGAAAAAACGTTTATTCGCGGTGAACATGACGCAAAAAAAGAACAAATACAAAAAATTATATAAGGTAGGGGGGAAACATGCGTCACATTCACGCAAAACGGCCATCGCTCAGCATTATGCTGCGACCCTATGCTAGACAGAGCCCCAGCGCTGGTTTTCAGCGACAGCCGGCGCCGACGTATTGACGTCAGTTCTAGCTGCTTTGAATAATAATAGCTCCAGTCCATCATATTATTACTGTTCAGTGCTCAGTTTCAGTTCAGCGTTTATCCAATGATTAAATTATCACATACACATGATTAGCATAACTCATTATATTACTATTATTGCTTATCCGATACCCGTTGCTATGGTTATGAGTATTAATGCTGCCCTATAAATCCTATTAGGGCAATCGGATTCGGTTAGGAATAGACTCAAGTAACCAATCAATATAGATTTATGTGTCAAGTGGGAATATTTGAGACTAATAACGTGGTTTTAGGGATATTATCTGTTTTAAGATAATTGTTGCAAGGTTCCACAAGCTATATGAGTTAGGCGCTATTCATACGGCCATGATCAGTTCGACAGTTGGGGGATCACACGTCAACATCAAAATCTGCCTAGCCTTTTCCCTACTATGTTGGGGTCGCCTTCCAGTCTTACTAGATGCAGCTGAATGCTAGTATTTTACATGGAGGGACTGACTATCTGACCTCCATAATCCAGTTACTGGTTAACATAATACCCTTTGATAGGACTGATTGTCTTACTTTTGTGCTTCTGACTATCTGTAACGACTGTCAAAATTCTATAAATGACAGCCGGGACCAACACAACAAGGTAGATACACTGAAGAGCCAGGGTGCTCAAGACGTATCTGGTCACTCTAGAAGGCCTATTCACTTCCATGGTTTGCGTTTGTAAATCTGTAATGTATTAAAGTCGAAGAAGTCAGAGCTTAACTAAGAAACTCGTAAACAAGGTAAATCTTAAATCCTACATCTGGAAGCATTTAAAGGCATGAACTTAGGTGTTGTCAAAGTGCAGACGGGCGTCAGTCTATTCTATGCTTTGCAAAAGAGCTTCACATAATTTAAAAAGAAGTACTTTTTTGGCGGTTGTTAACTGGTACACCTGTATGCACCTCGGAAAGTAGGAGATAATTGAAACTGGCTCCATGTCGCAGTGAAAAGACACGCCACTGTTTTCGGAGCATTGAATTTGACCAGATTGTCGTCACCCCACTGGGAAACGAGATTTAAGGCCAAATTCATTCTACACATTCACACAAAAACAAATAATTCTAAAACTTGTCATAAGTTCACCAACATGTTTATTACAACATCAAACATGCTATATCTCTATAAACAGGCATTTACAACTTGTAAACAACCAAATAGCTATGAACTGTACGTTTATTGTTCCCTTAGCAGTCATTTAGGCATACATTCATTGTAGCTAATGAAACCATACAAAGCTTAGTCGCGACTACCGTTACGCGTCATTGACATGTGATACGGTCACTGGTGTCAGTGATCATTCACTCGGCAAGTGTAATTAAATACACAAGTTTGACTCTTCAAACTGCAGAGTCAGAGGTGTGGTATACAAGCGTAGGATGTTTTGGATCTTAACGATTACATTGTATGCACCTGAATAAGCTTTTTAAGGGGGTTTTTGGGCTTATTGGTTGATTCGCACGAATTATGTCGACCGAATCCGGCGAATCAATACTTTTATTTTATTTATTTTTTAAGGTTATTTCCACGAATTTAATTTATTAGTATTGACAACTCCATACGTATTATTCATTTCGGGCGAGATAATTTGTGCGAATCAATCAATAAGCCGGTTTTTGAAGTGAAATTTCTTAGACGGCGTTTCTATAAATTGGACGAGATTTATTGAGAGTGATAAGGACGCGTCACGTTTATTCACATTTCGATAAATGAGAACACAAATGTTAGAACTTCACAAATAATAATAATATGATTAATAAAATAATATTATGCACACTGCATGCACAACTGTTTTAGTTAAACAAAATAATGCTGCATCTATTTAGGGTAGGTACATGTTTCAAATAATTATGTTATAATAATGCCCAGATAATAATTATAACGCTAATAGGAATAATGGTGATATAAATTATTCACCATTTGAAACTATGTTTGCCAACATGATAATTAACATTGTTTTATTGGAGTAATAATGCAGGTTTAACGTGGTTATTTCACAAATTAATTGTTTTAATGTTCATTCTAACACACATATGCACACTTAAAGGAAATTAAGGCATAATACCTGTTTTATGGTTATTATTAAGTAGTGTAGAAGACACGATACGAAGATTGGGAACTATGTAAAGGGAATTAATATTTAAATAAAACCTGGTAACATTTTGATAAAATATTAATATTACATTAAAATTTGTAGAATGGGCTACTTTGATGGAAAATACCAGGCGTTTGGTTAGGAATTCCAAATTCAAATTAATTAGGCGCGTGTACCTATTTTGATATTGAATTTAGTGATTCATTTGTTTTCGCGCCATTTGATTTTTCTTTGACATCGTTCTGTTCACAATATGGAAAACTTAAAATATCGCGTTATTTACGAATACGAGTTCCACCGTGGCACCAGAAATACAGAAACAGCTCGAAAGATTAATGATATGTATGGGGGCTTCCCCATACACATCATTAATCCTTCGAACTGTTACCTTTTACAGTAGCTTTACTGTAAAAAAAAACACGGTACGTTTTCGGTTCCAACGTTTTTGTTCTGGAAACTTTGACCTACAGAACAACCCCGTGGACTAATATTATTATGACAGACTACGAATAAGTTATTCGTATTATTATTTACAATTTTCCGACATCAATCGTCGGTCAATAGCCCACCAGACAGAACACCTGTCTGGTCGGAGGATCCTCCCTTTTCTATAGAGGATGAGTGAAATTTATACCCTGTTCCTCATGCCTCTATAACGCCATTATTGTTTGTTTTTCTGTATCTATATCCATCGCATTCAGTCTATTTCTATGACGTAATCTATTCAGCAGGTGTGACTGATTATTTGGAAGAACTTTTGTACTTTTATTTTTTCTATATTCTCCATTACCGTTTTTCGCAGGACTCGTCCAAAAATAGTAACCACGGCATTTTCTGATTTCTTAAGCCTATATTCCTAGTAAGCAAGTAGGTGTACCTTTTGTTATGTTATAACAAATGTGTAAGCAGATACTAAGTTATCAATATTAGCTAATTAATAATACCGTAGGTACATTAGAGATACATAGATACACTATTTATTTAGGCCTATGTGTACATAGGCACGTTCAAAGACGTGTACGGGTAACTAATTAATGAGAGATCTAAACTAATATTATTATTAACAGCCCTTTTGTTTAAAAATCATATGGTACCTATTTAATGATCCGACTCTTTGATGACTTGGGAGCATTTTCTTTTGTCTCATCTTAGTATTGTAAATAGAGATAAGTTAAATTGAACAGGGCAATAAAAGGCTAGCACTACACCGCTTAAAAAACTTATAAAATATTAGCTAGCCGAATAAAATTATACTCAATAAAATAAAAATACAAGAGAAAACACACATTTGTTTCGTGTAAAAACACAGCACTGATAATATTTTTAGTAATAACAAAAATCTCGAATTTACTCACTCACAGACAACGCACAGTTTAATCCGCTGGATCTATGATTGCATGAAATTGTACGCAAAAATTCCTTACATAAAATAACAAAGGTTTAGACTGGGGAAAGGGTAGAATTAAAAAAAATATATCCCCAATATAAAGGGATATTGTGATTGAAGTTCGAAAAGAAGTTCGTCAGTTTTGCCGATGGAAAATATCATCGGGCACAAAGTGAAATAGGTTATATTTTTCGTGACTTTTGGAACGAAAACGAGTAAACTCGTAGAAATTGTCACGTGTTATGGCCCCTTAATGCCACTATCTTTTCTTAGAAAAAGATAGTTGAGAGAGATAGTTTTCTCGGTTTTCGAAGGTGCTGAAGCCGATTGTGAGATCAAAATAAAAATTCAAGATGACGGTTACAAAAAATTTCGTAAATATATATATATATTCCGTTATATATTTCGTTTCGTCATTTTGAAATTTTCGCGGCTTGCCATCTTGGATTTTTATCTTGAACTACATTCCTGCCGGTGGTCGCCCTTTTTTTCAGTTTCATGTTTTTCTATCAAACCAATTTCAATAAATCATACAAAATTTCCATAGAAAATGCACTTTCAGTTTTCCCGAATTTAAATTTTCCCAGCATCTTTTTAATGTTTTCTTTTCGTAGGAACCTAATTCGGTCTAATAAGAATATTTTAAAATAAAAATTTTCCAGATCAGTCCAGTCGTTCTGAAGTAATGTGCTTACCAACGAATAACGTTTTATTTTTATTATAAGATATAAAAAAAACATCATTCAGATCTAAACAACATTTTATTGAATTGAAAACTTCTATAGGTGCGTTGGGTTTTTTTTTGAGATGGGAAAAAATCATTGAAATCTCGCCACTGTTACCGTAACCGACACCGCTTCGAATGTGTTCGGCTGTCCTCCGGATGTACTCGGTTTTAATGTACCTATATCCGATATGTCAGTGAGTGACGGCAAAGTATTCTGTTTGTGTTTTGTTTTCACTTCTGTCGGTACTACCGGAGTGCCACTGTTTTTTTTATATTTATTGCCATAAGTCATTGGTAGATTAGACTAATGACAGCTACACGCTAGTTGTCAGTTCTATCAATAAAACTAACACAACAAGAACCAACAGCCAACTAACAACTGGACGCAGTGTGAAACTCGCGGGAACACACTGACGTCACCAAAATCAAACGTCATCGTGGCTATGAAAATATTGCCGAAATTGGTGGCTCTATGATGAAAACACGACACGATGTGTATGTTACATGGTGGATTGTGTTGCAGTAGTGTTTTTGGTGGTATGTTTACATGTCACGCATTTTTTTGTCAATGATGTTCCAAAATGTACTCGGTAATAGACATATTTTTTGTACGATAGTAGTAGAAGAAAAAAATTGGCTTTGAAATTAAAGGGTCACCCTTCATTATCTATCTAATATTTGCCCTGTTTAATGTCAAATCCTGCTTCAAAAATATCGTGCCAGTCATAATTTTTGGGGCGTGTCATACGCCCAGTCTTTACTTCTGTTGTTTGGATTTTTTTGTAAAAATGATCAACATTTTTAAAGAAACACAACACAAACATGACAAATAAATTCAAATACATTGCCACATCTATATTACGTCTTGCTTCTAATATATTCAGACCCCGTCCCAAATGACCGGAGCCAAGAAAATCTCAGTATTACCATAATACTTCAACAAACACATCAGGACGGCTTTCGATACAATTGGTCACTTGGTCAGAGCTCACTTTTAAAGCGTGAACAGAGGAAAAATATGGTGTAGGATGCATTTAGGATTCTGTGCGGAGTTAAGACTGTTTTTCAGAAACTGTTCAAATTGAGTGTTTTCAATACTTGAATTCTAGGTAATTTGTGGCATCTGCGAAGAAAACCTTCTTTTATTCGGGGCTGATTTTTCAATCGACACATAATTTTTATTCGTAGAATAAAATTGACTACTGACAGACTTTTTCTGGAAGTACTGTCAAAAATTCATAACTATTCCCCGGATAAAATTATCTGGCGTTGAAAAACTCAGCCCTTAAAGAAATATTTTACAACGTTGTCTTGTATTTATCTCTTGTTGCATTTAATTTTACAAATAGAACTATGGAAACAATCAGCCATAGGCCATGCAAATTTTTTTGTTGTTCTGCTGCTAAAAAACATGTATTTTCGAAACCATTTTTAGTCGTGGTTTTCATAAGATGTTCCTAAATCGTAAGAAAGTAATGACATAATGAAATAATTAAAGAAGTTTGCTGCTCAGCAATGGTGGCCCAGTGTTAACGTCGTGGGTTCGAACCCAGGCGGGTTACTTTGTGTAATTTCTTTCATCACTACTGCTCTCAAAACGGTGAAAGAAAACATCTTGAGAAAACCTATCCTATATACTAGAACCAAAAAGTGTTAAGACATGTGCTCGCAACCCGCAAAGCCCCCGGTTCGGACGGTATCACCAATAGGGTGTACAAACTCCTCCCCGCCCCCCTCATTGCTCATGACCGCCATCTTCAATGGCGCTCTGAGCAACAACATCTTCCCCCAAGTGTGGAAAGAAGCCACAGTCATAGGTATCCCGAAGCCAGGCAAGCCCAAGTCTGAGCCCTCCAGCTACCGCCCCATCAGTCTGCTCAATGTTTTCGGTAAAGTCTACGAGTGGCTTATTTATAAGCGCCTCAAAGGCTATGCCGAAGCAAAGAGCCTCATCCCCCCCGAACAGTTCGGTTTTCGCACCAAACATTCGTGCATCCACCAGCTCCACCGCATAGTCGAGCACATTAGCGCTGCTTTTCAGCGAGGTGCTTCGACAGGCGTCCTGTTCTTCAATATAGCGAAGGCGTTCGACAAGGTCTGGCACAATGGCTTATTATATAAGCTGTACCTGCTAGGTGTGCCAGACCGTCTCGTGCTCATCTTACGAGATTTTCTGTCGGACCGCACTTTCCGCCACCGTATCGAGGGCGCTCTCTCTCCCCCTCACCCAATCCGCGCCGGAGTCCCCCAGGGCTCCGTTCTATCCCCCCTGATTTTCACCCTGTTCTCTAGTGACATCCCGAACAGTAAAAAGGCACAGTTGGCGCTCTTCGCCGACGACACTGCCATTTACTGTTCGGGTGTCAACCAGTCATCCATAGCTCGAAATCTCCAAACCTCTGCAAGCGCCTTGAGCGATTGGTTCCGGAAATGGAGAATCGAGGTCAACCCCGATAAGAGTCAGGCGGTCATCTTCTCGAGACCGCGCAAACGCCCCATCCCGCGCCCGATCTCTATGTATGGCAAGCCGATCCCCTGGGGAAAGCGAGCCAAATACTTAGGTGTCATCCTAGACCACAACCTCACCTTCAACGAGCACATAAAGATATCCACTCCACTCCATGATAACTGCCCGCAGCAAATTGTCACTAAAGTGCAAATTGCGCCTCTACACCGCGGTCATCCGTCCCATCATGACCTATGCTTGCGTAGTCTTCGCACACGCCAAGCCGCGACTTCTGCATAAAATGCAAACCCTCCAGAACCGTTTCCTCCGAAAGGTCACGGGAGCCCCCTTCTATGTCCGAAATGTGAATCTGCATCTAGATCTCAGAATCCCCACCATCCAGCAGTTCATGAAACGCCTCTCCAAGCGCTTCTTTGACTCTGCCATAAAGCACCCCAATCCCCTGATTGCGGCGGCCTCCCGATACACTCCCTCCCGCATAAGTAGGATTTGCCGACCAAGGCATACCCTCACTATCCCTGACGACGCCACTACCCTCCTCCAGGAGAGCAGTAAGGCCACGAGCACTATCAGACGACAACACAAGCCCAGACATCCGTCCTTCCGTCCTCGCCGCCGAGGCCCGTCGCGACGTCCCGCACCATCACCGTGCCCGCCCCGACCCTTGCTCGAGCCAGCCCGCGCAGCTGAGCCTGTAGTTTTAAATTCGCCCCTAAACACTAATAATAATACCGATCCAGCCTGTCCCTTGCTGTCCTCTTCCAGCGACGCCCTGAGCCGAGGTCCGAACCCCGCAGGGGGTTGCCCTTAGCGCTGTCGCTTAGTTTTTAAGTTATTGTTTGCCCTGGCTGGAGGCCTTAATTCGAGGCATCCACAGGAAAGTCCGGTTAAGCAGTAGCCATCCTCATAAAGGATGAACTGCGACATGCCATTTAAAAAAAAAAAAAAAAGCTAAGACATGTGACATCCCCAACAATCACTGGGCCCGCGTGGTCGATTATGGCCCGTTATCTCTCACAGAGAGGAGGCCTTTGTGCCAGCAGTGGAAACGTTACAGACTGATTATGCTGTTTGAAAAGCGAAGCCTACAGGCATCACGCACCAGAAAAAAAATGCCCAAAACATACAGCTCGGGAGATAAGCAGGATATTTCCTCAATCCCACGATCAGCATACAGATGGCTATATCTATACATTGTATCATTTTGAACCGCGTCTCTGTATCTCCTACATCATTGTAACAGATGGAGCATTACGTTTTATCAAGATGAGGGTACGAGCCAATGGGGGCTAGGAATATCTCTGTATTTTTTTTTTGTGTTGCAATCTTTCTTTATTGGTCGGAATGTATCGATCATGGGGTTTGATTTTGAGTGGTTTTGTGTCGTGTATTTATAAACCATTTCTCTAGAAAATGTGCAAATGACAGGTGGTTTCCTGTTTGCTGCGATTAGCACACGTTAGAGATTTTACCGCGCACTGGATTTTCAACGGTCAGTTTTAAGTCGAGCATTGAGAATCCAACAAAGCGCATCCCAGCGTGTCAAAAAGCAAACTCTTCATCTTTATTTTATAAGTATTTATTAGATTCTGCCCGCGACTTCGTCCGCATGAAATTCGGCAACCGACCCACCGCTTTGCTGCGCATCGCTCGGCCGCAGTATTACTTCACTTTCGTTTAGCGTTCTTTATGTTTTTTTTTTTAGCTCGGCTCCTAAGGGTCATAGCGTGATGTTAAATAGCCTCTCTCAGGGATTGGCGTCGGCGCAACACATTTAGGAAAACTGATTAGGTAGTAATTAAAGTTATACGTTATTGTGCGCGACTAACATGCGTTGCGTCGCGAGTGATTATTGTCTGCTTTAGCATTCTTAATAACAATACAAACTTTATCTATTTCTCTCTATCTCTTTAAGAGAAAGTCTGGAGGTGCATACCGCTTTCTCGTTATGTGACGATTTCTACCTGTTTACTCCTACCGCAAGCCGCGTTAAAGAACTTCATTTTAATAACGGAGCAGTTCCCTCCTTTACGTTGGTGAATGAAGTCTCACCTAGAGACATTGCCTAAATTAATAAATCCCATTTAAACAATAACAAAGTTAAATGCAAAGTAGCGCTAAACGTGAACATTTCGCAACAACTCAGTGAGTTCGGAATTGAATTCCCGACCGTTCAATCGTAAATACAAACACGCGTGGCGGTATCGCCGCTGTTAATTCGATTAAATTGCAGTCATGCCATCATAGGCACAACAGAGCGATTCGTTGATGAAATGTCAATCTAGTCCATTCACTATGGATTTGTTGATGAAATGCCTATCGATGCCTGGCTTCTAAAATGGCGAAAAACAAATAGAAACTTCCAATCGTTCTTTCTAACTGGAGTGTGTAATAATTTTGGGGGCCATTTTGTTCTCATATACTCATCACTGCACATTAGCCATGAAAACGCAGTAATGATGAAGATATCAAACTTTTTACATTAAATATCTAAATTAATATTATAGTAAACGGAACCGGGAAGTGAGGCAGAAGAAAGGAGAGGCCTACACCAAGCAGTGGGTGGTTCCGGGCTAAAATGATGATGATGATCTGAACAGAAGCCAGCAATGAAAAATACTTCCACACAAAGCAACATCATCGATCTACCGTCTCTAATAAAATATAGAGCAATACACCTGTGCCATAGTATTAGGAAAGGGTCTTACTGAAACAATGACCCTTGTTTATAAGGAGGCATGCACACTGTCCCGGCCGAGGTCACTCTCCGTTCGACGCTCGCCGTGGACGGTCGTGCTGCCCGCTCTCGCTCGCTGCACGCCCCCACCGCCTCGCCGCCCCGCCACCGCCCGCTCTCGCTACGCTAGCCGTAACGAGCTCAGTAGTCTCCGGACTACGCCCGCACCCTGTCAATAGCCGCCTTTTTCAAGGCGTGGTTGATAGAAGTTGTTTCTTTAAGAGAGAATCGTCATCACACGTGTCGTCGAGGTTTTTGGCCCCTTCCGGGTAAAAACCACAGTTTCGTGGTCCTTGGTGGATACCTCACGGTGCCAACGAAGCCAAGGGGGTGGTGCCCCAATCTCACCCGCCGAGCCCCATCAGGGCGAGGCTGTCAATTGGAATCGGGAGCTAGAAGCTTGGCCTTGGGGGTGGCTCCTAGTCAGCTCTAGCTTCGTAACTAATCCCTTGTCCACAGCTCGCGTCTAGTACGGTTGGGTGTGTCAACCCCTTCGTACTAGAAGCCGGTCTAGGGTGTCTCTACACCCATCGCACAGACTGGTTAGGGCCCCGTTCGCACAATAAGATCGGCGACGGGTCACAAGCTTAGGGCTCACTTCAGGTACTCACCTCCCTGTCTCACACCCGACAGGGAGGGTAGGATCTCACACCCCCGGGCCCATCCACCCGGGGTGCTAGGTTGTTAGGGATTCACGCCCCCTATGGTTCTTCCCTCTCCCCGCCCCCATCCCGATCATGGCAGACGCGGTCATATTGGCGTTCGTTAAAGAGGTCCTCTTCAAGGACCCCTCTTTCGTTAACCAGTATGCCCAACGTCTTATAAATTTTAGACGCCCTCCCGGTTCGGTCATCGACATTGACTTTAGCGACGCGCTAGTCAGCCCCCTCTTTCCGCCAAACTCAGGCGAAATCCCCGAGGCCGCCGCCGCCTCCCCTCCCGCACCCTCCGTGCCAGCCCCCTCGCCTGCACCTTCTGTGCCAGCCGCCGCCCCCAAACCAGCACCTTCCGTGCCAGCCCCCAAACCCGCACCCTCCGTGCCAGCCCCCAAACCCGCACCCCCCGCGTCAGCCCCAAAACCCGCACCCTCCGTGCCAACCCCAAAACCCGCACCATCCGTGCCAGCCCCTAAACCCGCACCCTCTGTGCCCGCCCCAAAACCCGCACCCTCTGTGCCAGCCCCATCACCCGCTCCCTCCGTGTCCGCCCCGAAACCCGCACCGTCCGTGCCAGTCCCCGATCCCGCACCTTCCGTGCCAGCCGCTACCGCAGCAGATACTCCAGAGAGTATGGACACGTCCGTACCCCAATCTCAATCCGACTCAGAGGAAGCCCTCTCTGACTCTTCGTCCTCCTCGGAAGACGACTATATAGTCGTCGGAAAGGGTGGCAAGAGAAAGAAGAACGCCTCCTCTCACGCCAACAAGGCCAAAAAGTCGGTCGCGGTAATCCCCTCTAACCCCCGCCCCCCCACCCCAACCCCCGCCGCACCGCAGGCCAATCCCGCGTCTAGCCTCTCGGCTACCCCTCCCGCTTCGAACGCAAAGAAGCCACGACCCCCGCCCCCCATCTATGTCCAGGATAAGTCCAAATGGACAGAAATCTCCAAAGCGTGTGTTGATCAAAAGATCAACTACACGAACGCCCGCTCAACCCAACAGGGTATTAAGGTAACGGTCGCCTCGTCCTCGGACTACAGGGACCTTACCCGTCTCCTCCAGACAAGGGCTTACCCCTTCCATACGTACTCCCTTCCGGAGGAAGTCCCCACCCGCGTAATCATCAGGCGCGTCCCCAAAGAAATCCCCACCGAGGAGATCAAAGAAGACCTTGCTTCACAAGGCATCCCCGTCTCAGCAGTCCATCGCTTGCACAAAGCATGGAAGGGCCTAGTCTACGACATGGTCCTGGTCATCTGCGACCCTACTGAAGGACATCACCCCATCTTCAAGGTGAAGTCAGTTTGCTCCCTCTCGGGTATCTCTATCGAGAAACCCAGGAAGTCCAACCTCATCGGACAATGCCACAGGTGTCAACTGTATGGCCATTCCCAATCCCACTGCTACGCGACACCTAGATGCGTCAAGTGTCTAGGTGCCCACGGCACGTCAGACTGTCCCCGCCCCAAAGACCGCTCTCAGTGCACAGAGCCACCGAGCTGCGTTCTTTGCGGCCAATCCGGGCACCCGGCTAACTACCGTGGCTGCCCCAAGGCTCCCAAGTCTTCTTCTCCCAAACTGACGAAGCGCGCGAGCGACCGTCAGCAAAGGGAAAGCCCCTCTGTGAGGATCCCGATCCCTTCCTCCCAGATGCCCGATAGGCTCAGTCCCCAAAGGCCCTCCCCATGGGCGAACCTCAACCACCTCAAAGCTCCCGCAGCTTCGGTGCCCCCCCCACCCCCGACTATCCCAGCGCTGATGGCAACTGTCATCCCCGCGCCATCAGTAGGCCCCTCGGTCCCAGTAGCCCCACCGGTAGCCCTTCCCGCCGCCGCGCCCAGGGCTCCCGCTGGTCCCAGTAGGTCCCCCCCGACCCCCGCCTCCCGCCCCCAGCCTAGCAGCATGGAGGTAATAATCGGTGCTTACGCAGCTTTTATTGCCCCCGCAAATGCCATGGCAGCGGAAATCCAAGCCTGTAACGGCAATCCTCGGCGCATCGCCGAGATTTTCAATGCGTATCCTCAGATTACGCAAGTCATGCAAACCCTCAACTTCTAAAAAGCTCCAATGGCTTTACAAAGAATGAGCGTTACCAAACCCCGATCCCTTAGACTAGGGTTTTTTAATGCAAACGGCATTAAAAATCAACGCGATGAGATCGCCGCGTTCCTCCGCGATCACCAGCTCGATGTCCTCTTAGTCCAGGAAACCTTCCTGAAGCCCCATCTGCGGAACCCGAACATTGCCAACTACAAGATAGTTCGCAATGACAGGGCTCGCTGCCACAAGGGCGGTACCCTCATCTACTATAGGAAGTCCCTCCATTGCATCCCGATAGACCCGCCCGCCCTTATCTCTCAGCTAGAGATCTCTATCTGTCGGCTCGGCATGACCGGTCACCCCGCAATCACCATCATCTCCGCCTATATCCCGCCCACCAATGGTGCGGAGGATCCCATCTCTCTCACTACCGATTTCACTACCCTCTTCGGGACGAGTGACTCCGTCATCATGGCGGGGGATCTCAATGCCAAACATCCCGCTTGGAATAGCAGCACGACCTCTACCAGAGGTAGGATCGTGTTCAAACTAGGCGACTCCCTCAATTTCGATATCATCGCTCCGATGTATCCCACTCATTTCCCGGGCGACCCCGCCCAACTTCCTGACGTTCTCGATGTAGCGCTTCTCAAGAATGTAAACCTCCGTTTGCAGTCTATCGAGACGGTACAAGAGCTTAACTCTGACCACCGCCCGGTCATCTTGCACCTGGCCCCCTATTCGGGCCCCCCGCACGACCCCAACCAGCCCCCCCCGACCAAAACAGTCACCGACTGGAGGAAAGTAAGCGAAAGACTGAAATCCACCACGTCTCCCCACCTAGACTCCATCCCCGAGCAAATTATCTCAGTCGCAGACACGACTGGGGCGATCGACTCGTTCACAGAGCACGTTCAATCCGTACTGACGGATTGCTCACGGGAAGTTCCAGTGATGGAAGACCATCGCTGGAAACTGCCCGATGACGTACGTGAACTGATGACCGAGAAGAACGCTGCCATTCGTGCCTACGACTCTTTTCCCTGCGACGCGAACAAATCCCACATGCGCCATTTACAGCGTGCTGTAAAGAAACGCATAGGGGAGTGGCGCTCCGAGGGATGGGATAAGTTGATCGGCGAACTCGAGCCCACCCACCACGCCTTCTGGCAACTCCAGAGGAAGCTCCGCTCCTCTGAAGAGGCCACAGTTCCTCCCCTCACACGCCCCGACAAAACGGTCGCTTTCGAAAACCTCGAAAAGGCCGAATGCCTAGCCGACAGCCTAGAGGCTCAATGCACTCCCAGCTCTCAACCAGTAGACAGAGCGCACCTCGACGAGGTGAACGCTGAAGTCGAACGGAGAGCCTCCCTCCCGCCAGTCGAAGACCCTGATGATCCTCTGCCTCCCGTCACTCCCGACGAAGTGCAAGACATCATAAAAGGACTCGCAACCCGCAAAGCCCCCGGTTCGGACGGTATCACCAACAGGGTGTACAAACTCCTCCCCGCCCCCCTCATACTGCTCATGACCGCCATCTTCAATGGCGCCCTGAGCAACAACATCTTCCCCCAAATGTGGAAAGAAGCCACAGTCATAGGCATCCCAAAGCCAGGCAAGCCCAAGTCTGAGCCCTCCAGCTACCGCCCCATCAGTCTGCTCAATGTTTTCGGTAAAGTCTACGAGAGGCTTATTTATAAGCGCCTCAAAGACTATGCCGAAGCAAAGAGCCTCATCCCCCCCGAACAGTTCGGTTTTCGCACGAAGCATTCATGCATCCACCAGCTCCACCGCATAGTCGAGCACATTAGCGCTGCTTTTCAGCGAGGTGCTTCGACAGGCGTCCTGTTCTTCGATATAGCGAAGGCGTTCGACAAGGTCTGGCACAATGGCTTATTATATAAGCTGTACCTGCTAGGTGTGCCAGACCGTCTCGTGCTCATCTTACGAGATTTTCTGTCGGACCGCACTTTCCGCTACCGTATCGAGGGCGCTCTCTCTCCCCCTCACCCCATCCGCGCCGGAGTCCCCCAGGGTTCCGTTCTGTCTCCCCTCATTTTCACCCTGTTCACTAGTGACATCCCGAACAGTAAAAAGGCACAGTTGGCGCTCTTCGCCGACGACACTGCCATATACTGTTCGGGTGTCAACCAGTCATCCATAGCTCGAAACCTCCAAACCTCCGCAAGCGCCTTGAGCGATTGGTTCCGGAAATGGAGAATCGAGGTCAACCCCGATAAGAGTCAGGCGGTCATCTTCTCGAAACCGCGCAAACTACCCCCCCCCCTCCCGCGCCCGATCTCTATGTATGGCAAGCCGATCCCCTGGGGAAAGCGAGCCAAATACTTAGGAGTCATCCTAGACCATAACCTCACCTTCAACGAGCACATAAAGACGGCGCGTTCGCGCGCCTCTTTCGCTCTCGGTAGGCTCCACTCCATGATAACTGCCCGCAGCAAATTGTCACTCAAGTGCAAATTGCGCCTCTACACCGCGGTCATCCGTCCCATCATGACCTATGCTTGCGTAGTCTTCGCACACGCCAAGCCGCGATTTCTGCATAAAATGCAAACCCTCCAGAACCGTTTCCTCCGAAAGGTCACGGGAGCCCCCTTCTATGTCCGAAATGTGAATCTGCATCTAGATCTCAGACTCCCCACCATCCAGCAGTTCATGAAACGCCTCTCCAAGCGCTTCTTTGACTCTGCCATAAAGCACCCCAATCCCCTGATTGCGGCGGCCTCCCGATACACTCCCTCCCGCATAAGTAGGATTCGCCGACCAAGGCATACCCTCACCATCCCCGACGACGCCACTACCCTCCTCCAGGAGAGCAGTAAGGCCACGAGTACTCTCAGTCGACAACACAAAAACAAGCTCAGACATCCGTCCTTCCGTCCTCGCCGCCGAGGCCCGTCGCGACGCCCCGCACCATCACCGTGCCCCCCCCGACCCTTGCTCGAGCCAGCCCGCGCAGCTGAGCCTGTAGTTTTAAATTCGCCCCTAAACACCAATAATAATACCGATCCAGCCTGTCCCTTGCTGTCCTCTTCCAGCGACGCCCTGAGCCGAGGTCCGAACCCCGCAGGGGGTTACCCTTAGCGCTGTCGCTTAGTTTTTAAGTTATTGTATGCCCTGGCTGGAGGCCTTAATTCGAGGCATCCACAGGAAAGTCCGGTTAAGCAGTAGCCATCCTCATAAAGGATGAACTGCGAGATGCCATTTAAAAAAAAAAAAAAAAAAAAAAAAATGTCCCGGCCGAGGCAAGGCGTTAGAGACGATTTAATTTGAACACGGAATCCGGGGTAGTTTAAAATAAATTGAGTATCTTTACTGTCTTTGGTCGAGGTTTTAATAGAACGGGATGAGGTCGTTTCAATTGGAATTGGATTCGATAGTAGATGTTTTCTCGCTGTTTCGTTTTAATAAATTTGTTGTGGCCTGCGTCGAGGAAATTCACGCAATGCAAACATCTTGTGGGATAAGAAAATTGTTCGTTCAATTTCTGCTTTGTTTTCAAAACCACAATGTTAGTTCGTCATTGATTTTTTTTTATATTAAGATTTTTCTGTCCCACTGCTGGGAAAATGTCCTTTCAGGAACTCTTTTCCCACGCCACCTCAAACCAGCCCTCACGGCACGCGTCCATGTCATCTCGCCACCGCTTTCTGGGCCGACCTCGGCGGCGCCGTCCATCTAAATCGTCATCGTCAGGTATTATAAACGTAGGCAAGAGAGTCTCAAATGCGATTGGGCGGGACTAATCAGCCGCATTCAGGATGGCCGCTGGGCAAAAGTCTCCCCACAATGGGTGCCTCAAGATGAAAGTACATATTATTACGTTTTTTTTTTAATTTATAATAACAGTTTCACAGGTATAGCTATAGAAAACCTTGAATGCGTAGTTATTCATAAGAGTTTCTGGATCTGACTATAAATAAACATGAATACAAAAATACCTCTCTTCCAGACCCAGAAATTTCACTTCCAGAAAGAGATGTATAAATTTTCGTTAGCATAAACATTTATAAACAACATTATTATCTTATACTCAGAAAATCCCAAACATCTTCAATAACACGTAATTATAGAACTTACATACATAATTAATCCAATACCGGGAAATCAAGTATCCTTTGAGTCAAGTCGATAAGCTCCCTAAACAAAAATACTTCGCTAGACAGGTGGGCACTCAGGAACTTTCAGATGGATAATAAAGCATTCTTAAAGAGGTGGCCGTAACTGGCGGCGTAATGAGGGTCAACACAATTATTATAGACATTAATTACCTACTAATGCAAGCGGTTCGAACATACAGAAACTTCGGGTTCGAGTCAAAAGAAATGTTCTTTATGTGATTGTGGAAGAAGGGTGGAAGTAATGCGGGGAAACGTTTGCACTCGCATTGAGAAGTCAAATAGGTCAAATTATTTATTTCAAATCGCCTCTTCTAAAAGGTAGTTTTCGTTGGAGAAGAACGGGCGAGAGAAGTGGTAAATCAGTTTGAGAAGCATGGACAGCACACGTCATGCATATTAAGTCTAACTCACACGATGCAAGTTTATTGCCTGTGGCGTACAATAAAATTGAAGCAACAATGCAAGATTGTAGTCGGTCAATGCAAGTCATTTGTTGTTTCGATTTTTACAGTACTAGCTTTTGCCTGCAGCTTCGCTTGCGTGGGTGGCGGAAATATCCCACGGAAATTTACTACCGAGATTAAAAGTACCCTATATGTTATCCAAATACATTAATACATATATTAATTCCGTAATACATTGTTTTCATATAAAACTATTGGTTTACGCGGCGCCCGCCAGTAAAGCTCCTAGTCGGCACGATTTTTTCCAATATCTTCAACAATCAGCGTCATATTTCAGCAAATTTACACAAAACTTTAATAAATTATACACTTAAGCCTTTCTCACAAATCAATCACTTCATCCATTGGTTGAAACCGTATGAAAATCCATTCGGTAGTGTTTGAGTTTATTAAGTTCAGACAGACAGACGCTGTGGGGGTACTTTGTTATATATGTCTGAACAGTACCTATATGTTAAACTTTTATTGTTACTTTAACTTATGGCACAAGCACAGCCAGTTAAATTGCACCATGTAAATGGGACTTAATTTGCAACAAATTAAGCCCCTTAATCTGTTGCTTCAATTTTATTGTATCACAGTTAAGAAACTTATATCGTGAGAATGGCTTTAGCCACGACTCGTCACTGAGATTCGTTATTATAACACAAAACCATTCACTTAGGCCCTTTGTACACACACGTTTTTCTTGTCGTGAAAAACTACGATTTATTGGTCGTGTGTATGTAGGCATGGTGTATGGATCACTATGAAAGCTTGTTGACGAATACGTTTTTTCGACGGCGCGGTTTATACGCCGTGTGTAGGCACGGTCGCCGTTGTTGAATGAATCACTATGGAAGCTTGTAGACGGATATGTTTTTTCTACGGCACGGTTTTTACGGTACCTAACGTAACAAATCCGTGCCTTGTACAAAGGGCCTAATTGGGACATAACGTTATCTGTCTAAAAACTTGGAATTATTTTTGTAGCTATGTGATTTTTTAACTTAGTTGGAAAAGTCTAATTTACAACGTGGAATAGAATAATTTACTAAACATTGCCGCAACTTGGTCTACGAAAAAAAATTTTTTTTCCAAGTAACCATTGTTAAGTAAATTGAGAGAGCTACCTAAGTATCGTCTTATTCAAATCACTAAGTCTGAATGTACTGAGTGTGATTGTAGGTAAAAAATATTAAATACGTACAGATGCCAGCACATCAAGCTACAAAAATCTGTCAAATCCCTGTTGTGTTGTCATTTCTATTCTGGGCAGCAGTTATTTAAAAAAAAAACTATAACAGTTACAAACTGCATGCAATAAGAGAAAGCTTGTCGCGTTGTTAGGAAAGTTAACGATTTCTCATTTCTTTTATCTTGAAGAGTTCATGGATGAAAGGGTTTTTTTTTAGGAACACATTTTTAAATAAATCTTGCCTTTGTTGTAGAAAAACAAATGTATATAGTTCAGTACTAAATTTAAAAGAATATGTTCAGCTTAAATATCGTTAACGACATATTTACTTTCAAAACAACTTATTATCCATGCCCCTAATCTGAAACTTTTAAATATCGGAAGACTCGCACACTTTCAGTTCGGTTCAAAAAGAAATATTTTCATTTTGTAAATATTTTTGACACCTGAAACTTGCTAAGCTTTATTTGCCCCAGCAGACCAACTTTTATAACTTATAAGACTTTCTCAAATCGATACAAGAATTGAACTAATTAAACACAGTTTATTTGGTCACATGGCCAAATGATACGCTTACCGTCCCTTACTTGTAACGTAATAAAAATATAAAAGGGATGACGATTCAGCTTTACGGCAACGTGGAAAACTGCGAGCTGGCAAATAGATTTGTAGCTACAGCGATTTTCAATTGTCCTCGCTCCCAGACCATTGTTAGCATTTTCTGTGCTTTATTTATTACTCTGTGAACCCATTGTGATACTGGCCGAATTGTAATTAGTTATACTGTGGATATGCCGATTATTAACATTGGGTTGTTTGTATTATTTGAGTAAAAATTAAAAACAATGTTGTAATCCTTGATAAAATAAATGCTTAGATTTTCAAAATAAATCGTGATAATCAAACTGCGTATTTGCATGTTTTTCTTCAATTTATATTTAAATCTTGCTCGCAGACGGTTTTGTCAATCAACGTTGAAATCTTATTTTATTAATCTAAATTATGTGGATTGTGAATGGCATTGCCTAAGTTTTGACAAAAATATACTAAACTTTTCTAGTAAGCATTGAAGCGGCAAACAATACGGGGTGTTTTAAATTCGGGTGAGTTTAAACAGAATTTCACAGTGTTTACTTGGTAGAATGGGCCTGTACTTCACCCAGCAACGTTGTTTGCCGGTATTTTTACAGTAGAAATGATTAGCACTTTTGGTGACTGCAATTGGCTTTTGCCTGATAATAATAAATTAAAAATATAAAGTATAATGCGAACCTATTTCGAACCGCTCCCGCCACAATCCGCTCGTCCAATAAGGGCGCAGCTTCTAGAATGTTCTAGAAGCCGTGTGACTTCCGTCAACTGGGCAGCGAAAAGGGATTCTTTGTTATACATTTTACGAAAGTTTATCATCGCCACGAACCCTTTTGTTTTGATATATATAATAGATTTATGTGACTGGAAATAAAACATTTACTAACAGTACATAATATGTGTGTATAAATTGTATAATTATCAGGAGGTTTAAAATCATATAAGAATTAGAAAGTTACCATGTCATTCTTTGTGTCTAAAACCTCATAAACTGCTCAAGATTTTTTATTGTTCTGAAATACGAAATCCTACTTCCAAGCATGGCGAGCCTGAAAATACCGAGCCTGTACACTGTGCAATCTAAACGATTTTCAGCGTCTGTCTTTGACACCGTTGGCAATAAATTGTCTGAGAAATATTACTTTCAGATTTTTCTTCTTGCTCCTAGATAAAATTTTAACTATATTCGATTCTCTATTCTCGTATCAATATCGAAATAGAAATAAAATACCAGATATATTTTTCTTTGATCGCCATGTTTGAGTTTTCGTGTTTATGTTGTTTGTTAGTAAATTGATGTTGCTATGGGGCGGGGTGAACACATTTTTAATGATTGTTTACTTTTGAACAAAGAGGCTCGTGGCTGAATGACAACAGTCGCATGTTTGATAGAAGGTTAAGCAACGCTGGCCACGGTGGGTTCTTGGATGGGTGATCAACCATTTGAGACAACTGCGTAACTCGGAAAGGACGTTAAGCCGTTGGTCTTAGCTGTTATTCAAAGATCTTTGACAGTCGTTACGAATAGTCAGAAACCCAAAAAGTCTGACAACCGGTCTTACCAAGGGGTATCGTGTTACCCAGTAACTGGGTTGTGGAGGTCAGTCGCTAGCATTTAAAACTCTGGCATTCAGCTGTATTCGATTAGACTGAAAGTTAACCCCAACATAGTTGGGAAAAGGTTAGGCAGATTGATTATTAGTAGGTAAATTGATGTTGCTATGTGGCGTGGTGAATACATATCTATTTAATGATAGTGTAGTTTCGAACAAAGTGTATGGGATTTATAATTTTATTTGTTGCCAGTGTTTCATCGCAGTTCACTGCAGGACATAAGCCTCTTACTGATTTATTGTTCGTTCGTCCTGAAGTTTTGTCCCACATTCAAAGAAAAATTTACTTTGTCTCATATCACTATTAAAGTTGTGTTTCGTCCCAAATTACAAGTTGCCATATTACGAGTACTCTGCGTTTCACCCTTCCACATCATTTCATTATTCTTAATTAGGTTTATGATTATTGCAAGCGATAAATTAAATAATTATCATTTAATTAGTGACATAGCCTTCATTTTTGTTAAATTTAAGTATGTAAATACACATTAAATGCTATGTTATCATATCGGCCTCAACCCAAACGTTTTAGATAAAATAAAATGCATATTCATAGCAGGCATAAAAATAACGCAAAATGGCAATTAAACAGTTACAATAATCATTGTTATGCAAACAAGTACTATTATGGACTAATGGGCATATAAAAATATCATATTCCGTTTGTATATCGCTTTAAACGCAAATAAAAAGAACTAGGTTCGGGCATTTAGCCTAACGCTAGATTTTTTTTGCGTTTGCCCTTGTTAGCTGACCCAGCAAACTTCGTGCCGCCTCAGAATCATTAAGAACGAATGTATGAGAAAATGAATTATCTTCATTATAAAAATACAATGAAAGTAATATTTTTTTTTTCGTGAATTTATTCGGGGTGTAGACAAGTCCAACAAATCAGAGATCATAAAAATCGGTCTAGCGGTTCTTAAGTTATAAATGGTGTACCTAACTAACCCGACTTTGTTTTATTTAAATAGATTTAATTTAATTGATTTTGATGGCCGATGGGGACGAAAGGTTCTGGACTGGTACCGAAAGACGTAGCGTTGGAAGGCCTCCCACAAGGTGGACCGACGACCTTGTGAAGGCCGCGGGAACACGTTGGATGCGAGAAGCACAGAACCGGCCGAAGTGGAGGTGCTTGGGGGAAGCCTATGGCTGAAATAATGACGACGATGAAATTAAATTACAGACTAGGAAAGAATCGCATTAAAGGGAGATAAGATAAGATAATTTATTTGCAAATTAGGAGAAGGCCTCGACCCAGCCAGTGGGTGCAACTAGGCCGTCAATGATTTATGATGAAATTAAAATAAAATAAAAAATATTTTGCTCGTAAATCACAAGCCGTGTAGGTATGCCTTTAATCAGCTTAATATCAATAATTTTTATTTTACTTCCAATTAATAAATTCTTCTTCTTAGCGTGTCGATAGCAATCTAAATGAACTCGGCCCAGAATTCAGCTGCTTGTTTGGCGCCATCACTAGCGTCGATCAGTTCCTGTAACGTGCAGCTGACAGGCGCGTAGGACACGATATTAAAGTGTCCCATCGTTTGTGGAACAACACTACATTTACAGTGCAAGGTGGAGTCGGCTATGAATCTCCACCTGAACAGGTTTTCCTTGCTTCGGCCAACCTGGGTCCGGAGTCTGTTTAAAGACTTCCAGGTTACCCAAGGTAACTCATGTCCAGGTGGGAGTTCATCAGTGGGTGGAACGAACGGTTTGGTTAAGGTAGCACTGTCTCGCCACAGTTTCAGTCTTTCTTGTGATGGTTCGCCAGTGAGTGGGACGACACACTTTACACACACATAATACGATTACACATATTATGATAATAAATATTTAACTTAAGTCGGTACTAAAAAGGGGCAGTCTGTACCTACCTAGTTATATTTGGTAAATACATGCCTTAAAAACGTTGTCGTTTTTATGGTATTTCAATCAGATATGACTGTAAACAAAAACATGAACACCAGCATGTGATTGGGTTATGTAATAAAATTTCTATCACAGTTAGGAGGATTTTGAAGAAAATTCCTAATCCATTGCTTCATATGTTTGAAAAATTCGTGTGCATGACAACTTAAATAACGCAATAAATGTTGTTGAATTGTTGAAATGCAGTTACCCCGCAGATTTGTTTGTCCAAACAAAATAGAATTTCGTTAAAAAGAATTTCGTTAAATAGTATTCAAGAACTTGTATCGCCGATCGTGCCTATGGGTAGCTGTAAGTTTTTGCAAACATCTAGAATGTTTCCTGAGGCGTTTTGTAAGAGTTTCCAACAAACTTTGTCTCGCTACTCAAAGTATTTACAATGGCAAGAATACTGTATGCTGCTGTTTAATTAGTTTCAAGAATTTTTCATGAGACTCTTTCACGTATAAAAAAAGCCTGACTTTTTATAAACTGAAAATAAAATAGTAAAGTTGGAATTTATATGAAAGGGTACTTTTTAAGGTTCCGCACCCAAATCTCCGCTGTCTGTCCGTCGCCTCTCAGCTGGCTGTATCTCATGAACCGTATTATGGCCGACAGTTGAAATTTTCACAATGTGTATTTCAATTTATATTTCTATAGCAAAAGCATTTTAAAAGTATATAACCTTGTACAATTGTACGGAACCCTTTGCGTGTGAATCCTACTAGAACTTGGCCGGTTTTTAAGTATCCTGTATTTAAGCGTGGGTTTTAGTAGCGTTTTAGCGTTTTAGTAAACTTTAACGGTACGTGTTATTACCTATAGGAATTTCGATGTTTTAAAAATACTATATTATACTTAGGAGTTTCAGAATAATTACTTACAGGTTTACTTCAATATTTTTAATAAACGTTAGACAATTCCTAATGGCATTTCCAAGTAAATCGTTAAAACTGAACGCTGAAATTAAAAATATTTCTTTCAGGTTTTTAACACCAACAATCTGAACAAACATGTGGTTGAACCATTTACAAAATAAACAATAAAAGTGTGTCTATATATTAAAATCCGAAAACACTTAAAGTTTCACATTTGCAGGTACTATTTCAATTACAGAAACGTAACTCCGAATTATTTTAACTTTAAACTATTTCATTAAAAAGCATTCTTTCCAGAAACACTCGGTTTTATTTCGCAAACATGCGAATAGGCAGTACAAGTGTTGTATGTAGCTTTGTTCTTAAACTTGTTTGGTCTTTTTATAGTTTTTAGGAATATTGCAATACATGTTACTACAAAAAGTCGAAATGTTGAAATCGTTACGCACGTCACTATAAAACGCAGCGCAGCGCAGTTCTGTTTTCAATGCCAATTTCAACTATGCAAGCGTTTAAATATACGCACTATAAGTCCGCGAGAGCATCAACGCTTTTTTACAGCAATTGTCTCTGCTAACTTTCTTACGTATTTTTTTACTTATTATTAATTTTATTACCTTAAAATTAATTAATTCCTGTCCATCGCTGTCCTAAAGACCTTCCTACAACCCATTCTTATCTATACGAAACTACTTTAAGGAAGGGGTAACTAGAATTAATTCTATTTACTTGTATTTTGAGAGTGCCTTATAAGTGCCTATTTTAAATAATAGGTACGAGTACTATTGTATTGTATTGTATTGTATTTATTTATTTGTAAGAATGTAGTTTTACATAGTATGGTGTTAATATTTTTTAAAGTTCTATACACTCTACCATAACATATGGTGTACAAATATTCAAATGTCATTTATATAACAAGTAAAATTAATTTTAAGATTTAATTATTTACATTATTACTAGCATTTGCGACGCGTCTAAAATTTCACCAATACAATATCGGAAAAATATACATGTGTAACGATAAAGTAATGGTGCCAAACCCATTACGCGGGCTCGCTCTCACATAATCAGTTTTCAGTACATTAACTCGATAAAGTGCAGCGTGTGTAATTTCGACACTGTGCCTGTCTCTAAATAATTCAGTTTTGTGTAACCGTATTGAGATTTTACATATTATACCTACATTTTTACGTAGAAACATCGACTCGCCTTGTTAGTTCATTGGTCTCAAGACATGTTTCGATATAGATACTGTCTCCTTCGAGAAAAACAGGTGTTATGCTATGTAACATCTTTAACTCATCATAATCAGCCTATAATGTTCCCACTGCTGGGACACAGGCCTCCTCTCTGTGAGAGGGAGTGGGCTATAACCCACCACGCGGGGCCAGTACGTTGGTTGATGTCAGGACATGCCGGTTTCCTCACGATATTTTCCTTCACCGTTTTGAGAGCAGTGGAACATTTATATCTATACCATTAATAAAGCTGAAGAGTTTGATTGTTTTTTTTGTTGTTTGTTGCGTAATCTCTGGAACTGAGTGTCGGATTTGAAAAATTGTTTTTGCGTTTGGTAACATTGTTACCATGCTCGCTATGACACTTAGGAACCAATCAAAAAAAAAGAAAAAACGCTAAGCTAAATCGTGCGCGGGCGACGCGATGCGACGGGGTGGGTCGGGGGACCAAGAAATTTCACGCGGAGGAAGTCGCGGACAGAAGCTAGTTCAACATTTAATCGTAGTTATTCAAACACCACTGAATGACGATGTAGGAAAATATTAAATCATTTGAAATTAACACGCGTAGAAATCACTGTTACACCTTATTTTTCAGAAGAACCTTTTGCCTTGCAGCGAAGAATAACTTAAGTTCTAAGCTAATTAAGTGAGTAATACCTATTTGCATATATTATCCCTTTTCTTCGTACACAAACTAGCTTACCAAAACATCAACCACAAGACAACCAACTGCCCATTCATACTTCAACCATATTCATTCTACAGCAAACGTGTAGAATATTCCATCTCGCAAAACTTTGCAGAGGCTTCAGACCTTTCACGGGGAGGCTCCGTCCTTTCAACAGGCAGCTGACAAAGACGGAGTAATCCTGCCGGTCCTGTTACTGAAAGGAGCGTGAAAGGCGTGGCGTTGATTGTAAGGCCTCTCTTTACACATGCATGCCTGTGAGCCTGTGAAAGGAGTGAAAGGATGTTTAAGAAAATATTGTGAATTTTTTGGAATTGTGTTTTTTAGTAAGCTATTGTTTATGGTTAAAGAGGATATTAAAATAATGTCACACTGTTATCATAAATGAATGATTTACAGCTGCATTCCCCGAACCTTTTGACAGTTTTTTTAGGTACTGAAGAGGCTATAATCTGACATGGTTGTATTATGTGACCTCCATGAGTCCGTTATAAGTACATAGATGGCACAATTACGAGACAAACATTGATTTGTAAAAACAGTATGAGTAAGATTATCTGACAAGCGTACGTCTTAATATAAAAATGTAATTTATTTTATCTGAAAGATATTGTTTCATTTATATACCTCTCCTACATACACCCATATTTCTACAGTTAGTGTTAATTAATGATTTAACCCATTAAACTTTATCTTTAAGAGCGTTTACGCCGTACGGCATTTCATAAAAATTTTCAAGTCCTTGTTTTTCGAAATGAATGAGCCGATTTTAATATACGCATAAGCAGGATACAAAGTATTAAAAAGTTACTTAATAACATTTTCTAAATGTCTTATTTAAAAAAAGATAACTGGAAATCTCTGTTGCTATGGAACCTTTAAAATCCGTCTAATTTGGCTGTAGAACTATTTTCCGAAAATGTTCTTTAGTAACTTTTTAGACCTTTGTATCCTGCTTATGCGTATGAAGTTTCATTAAAATCTGTTCATTCATTCGGAAAAACAAGGGCTTGAAAGTTTGTTTGAAATGCCGGATGGCCGCTCTTAATTTGTGTGATAGGAAACAGAGGCAAAAACATCCAAAAAAGTTATTCAAGTTAGGTAAACATTTTAAACTGTACCCGAAATGATATCTAAACATAGCTAGCTAATTAAAGTTGCTATTTTTACTGCTGGAGGCGCTACCTCTATATAAATACTTGAGCTAAATGGTTTGTTATCCCTAAAAGGTTACAAGCGAAAAGTTGGCGTTAAAATAGGTAGGTATTCGAAACCCTCAGTTCGCAAAAAGGTAAGATTAATTTAGACCGTCGCCCTTGGGACGGAACTAGTGTTTGGGTTCTACCTGACTTCAAATGGCAAAGAGGAACAGTCAGTCTTTGCTAAATGGATAGCTGTTATTATCCGACTAATATTATAAATGTGAAAGTTTGTGAAGATATTTGGATGTTTGTTACTCAATTACGCGTGAACCGTTGAACAGATTTGGATGAAAATTTGCACACAGATAGTTTATAACCAGGATTAACACATAGGATAAGCAGGATACAAAAGTCTAAAATAGTGTTACAGCTAAATTAGACCGATTTTAAATTTTCCATAGAAAAAGAGATTTCCAGTTATCTTTCTTTAAATAATATATTTTGAAAATGTTATTTACTAACTTTTTAGACCTTTGTATCCTGCTTATGCGTATGAAGTTTCATTAAAATCGGTTCATTCATTTCGAAAAACAAGGGCTTGAAAGTTTGTATGAAATGCCGTACGTCGTAAACGCTCTTAAAGCTAAGAAAATGCGACGTTGTCATATATCACGTAGGCTAGGCAAGGGTTTTTTACTTTGATAATCGTGACTTTGTCGAATTATTTAGTATGAAAAATAAAAACAAATTGAAAAATAATTCATAGATATTATGCCAGTTGATTCTTCGATAACTATGGTCTCATTCATACCCTAGAGTTATGGAACATAAAAAAACACCTTGTGTAAACTAAGAGGTTCCACTGCGGTAAACGAGACACAAAAGAACTTTTATTGTTATGACGGCTGTAGCCGAATAATGCCCTTGAAACTGTTAACTACTGTCACTTCATTACGGTTACAAAAACGTCAAAAAATTCACACTAATAATAAATTTCACATTTTTCAAAATCCGCCATCTTTATTTCATCCTCACAACTTAGAAGTCTGATTTAGAATTAGAAAGATCAGCGTCTGAGCAGCAGATTCACTGGAGTCTAAGTGAATGGCAGAAATGAGCAAAAAGGTTAAGGCGACGCTAGTAATGGGTAATATCAACGTCTAGAGAACCTGCGTTTGTCACGGTTAGGGTGTGATGTAGGTTGGGTGCAGAAGGAAAACTTAAAAAAAAATCGTTCATAATCAGCCTTTAATGTTCCCACTGCTACAACACAAGCCTCTTCTCTGTGAGAGGGAGTGGGCCGTAATCCACCACGCGGGCCCAGTGCTTGTTGGTAGATGTCACATGCCTTCGAATTTTTCTAGGACTTGCCGGTTTCCTAACGATGATTTCCTTCACCGTTTTGAGAGCAGTGGTGATGAAATAATTGACACAAAGTAAAGACTGCCTGGGTTCCAACCTATGATCTACATTCGTACTATTATCTCAAGAAGAAGTAAAATTCATACCAAAATGTTATTACGTACTTAATTCCTCTTAAAGAGGGCCCAGACTAAGAGATATTCGAAACGGTTTGAAAGCGGTCTTTGGCTTCGAATTAAAACGAATTCGAAACCCATGTGGAATACAGATTCATATTGACTATGAACCTGGTGACATTTTGAGTGTTCATTTTAAGTCCATGGATGCTTACGTTGCTACGACGTAGCTGTCGTGTGCTACGCTTGCTACGAAGTCGTAGCATCTCAAAATGGCGGTGAACTCGTTCTATGGAGTTGGTTCTGTGCTCTGCAAAACATTTTAAACTATATTTTGAATAGTAAATAAATAGAAACCCAGTTCTATCTAAGAGTATAAATATTATTTACAAGTTTTTTTTTCTGCATGTCCATTTCGTTGACCATATTTTTCCCAAGTTATTCTTCTGATTTAATTTTCTTTGCAAGAAAGGACTCAAAATACTATAAGCAGAATTTATAGGAACCGTCTCACAGTCAGTTGCACGTTTGACTGAGAAAAGTTTGGATCATCAAGTTTTCTTTTATCCCGATGTTTTTCAAATGAGTTTATGTGTTTCAGGTTCACAGTAAAGATTTATTTTGTATAAAAATATATTCACAAAAAAAAAAACTCGTATTCTGTTATTGTGTACCGAGTAATTTAATAAAAGAAAAAATATATATACCTATATAAAGATATTTTTCAAAAATTTTTTTGCTCTTACTTATTTCTTTTCAAATAGCTAACAAATTAAAAAAAACACAAATATCTGGATTTTAGACTAAACTTAGAGGAAAGGATTTGATTTCATAATATCACGAAGAGTAGATAAACCACAATAGAAAAATAATTTACCGACAAGAAGAGAGGGTTCCAGGTTCTCATTATTACACAAAGGCTCCTGAAGCCATTGGAAAAATTCCATTGTCTTCTCACCGTTTATTAGCTAAAAACGTAAGCTATTATAGAAAATTATACCTCAGGAGAGCGGCTCCAAATTAAATAAAAAAATATTTTGTGACCTGCACTATCATATAAGTATATGAACAACTAGCTGCGCCCCGCGGTTTTACCCGCATAAGTCTCGATTCCGTAGAAATATCGGGTTAAAAGTATTCTATGCCCTAATCCAGGTCATGGTCTACTTATAAGCCAAATTTGATCAAGATCCGTTCAGCCGTTTTAGCCTGACAGCGTAATAAACAAACATAAAAAAAAATCAAATATTTCTTATATACTTAATCTTAGTTTAGATGAAAAAAAATAGTGATACGAATGTTAACGTGTTTAAATTATCAACAAACAAACTAAGAGATCATCCTTTAATTTAATTTCTTTCCTTCCAACTAAAAGAAAGAATTAAAAATAATATTTCACTACATCACTGTTGATTAATAGCAACTCTCAAAAAGATCTGTGTGCCAAATTTCATCTACAAACTCAAACTCCAAGCATTTATTTCAATTAAACCATTTACGGGCTTTTGAATTGCCAAGAAGTCGGTCAGTCAGAAAATATGAAGCTAGTTGCCCATTCCAAAGCGTAGGTACCTATGGAGAAGAACACATCCATTCTGACCAAGATCTGGCTGAGGAAATAGAATATTTCCCGACCTTCACGCGGTTGATGCCGCAGGCTGAAGCTAGTTTCATATAAGTAAGTCGCACTCCTGCTCAGTCACCTACATTGTTCGAAGTAAATCTATTGCCATTGTGTTGCGGCTTCCGACGTTATTGTCATTTTTAATTAAATATTTTCGTTTTTGTGTAGGATATTGGTCTAAAGTTGAGGCAAAAGGTAAGGGTTATGAACCTCAAAGGTATTACAGGTACAATTCTGTGGCTTAAGGCGGAGGTTACTTGAAAATGGTCAAAAAGTTGGTTTTTAAAGCAGTGTATTTCTTAAACCGTAAATAATTTTGATCAAAAAAAATTGACATATTTCCAAGTCTCATTTTAAAACAGTGATGGAACGCAAATCACAATTAAACGTACATTAATGCATCAAAAAAATCTTCAAATACACCTCTGACATTTCTTTAAAAGCAGTGTATCTCTTCATTAACAATTTTAATTATAATTAAAAATATACCATTAAATTCCTAATGCCAAACTGTATTCAGTGATGGATTTTTTATTATTAAGTAGTTTGAAAATAGTTTGTAAATAGATAATTGTTTCATATTTTGCAAGAAATTACCAGCGTTGTGTCATCGCGCTTCTCTTTCTTTTCTATGCAGTCCGATAGTGACCGCGTTTTAGGTCATGTAGTCGCCTTAAGCTTTTGGTTTGGTCCCGGTAACGTATTTGTACGAAGACTGCGCTGACGTCCATACTCATCAGAGTCATCAGTATAGAGAGGAACAGGGTATAAAGTTCACTCATCCTCCATAGAAAAGTGAGGATCCTCCGACCAGACGGGTGTTGTGTCTAGTGGACAATTACTGTCCGACGGTTGATGTCGGGACATTGTATATATTTATGCTAGTTACGCGGTAAACTCTGCTTGCGCGATGCAGGAATTTGCGTGACGTCTGTGTGACGGCTAGTTCGCATGTGGCGATATAGATGCCGCCACAAATAGGTACTGGTGAAAATGACAGATTTGATGATGGCCGTTATAATATTATGACAGAACCGCTTTCCTAGGAAACCAAAGCTTTAGTACAACACTACTGGTCCGGACGCTAAAAGTCATTAGGTACATATGACAACTTTAATACCTACTTTTAGGTTCGTAGCCAGTTTCAGTTTATAAATCTATTATTCTTTTGCCGAAAAAGTTTGGAGGAAAAATTATTTCCTAAATAAAATTTGTAAATATTTTTTTTCACTGAATCCTTTGATTTGAACGGATTTGTCGTTCAAATCCTAGGCGATTTTTTTAACCAATTTAAAAAAGTAGACGGTTATGCAATCAACGCGCATTTTTAATAAGCCTGCTCGTTTAAAAAGTGTTGAATCAGAGGTCACTATATCAGTCATCAACAGGGTCATAGAACACTTTATCTCACCATTAAGGGAGCAGGCAGAACGAAGGTGTTTTTATGACCACCGTAAAACATTCAACAGTATTAGTCGGTCGAATATCAAGGTAATATGACTTTTACTGTCTCATGAAAATAGGTTAATGTCCAAAATAAAACAGGTCGGCTGTTAAAAGTGTTGACATGGGTATGAGTTGATTGGTTTTGCTAAGTTCTGTGCGTTTCAAGAAGTTGCTAAAGTAGTATATCGCTGACTTTATAGGTTAGATAGATGAGGTGCTTATAAAAACAGCATAACCATAAGCAGCCTATAATGTACCCACTGCTGGGTCACGGGCCTCCTCTCGGTGAGAGAGATCCACCACGCGGCCGCAGTGCGGGTTGGTAGATGTCACATGTCTTCGATTTTTTGGTTCTAGGACGTGGCGGTTACCTCTCGATGCTTTCATTCTCCGTTTGAGAGCAGTGGCGTTAAAATAAAAGTAAAGCGCCTGTCTGGGTTCTAATAAAAACATACTGCGATCAAAAGAATTGTTATCTTAATCACTCCTTATGTCAGTATTAGTTCCTTAATTCTTTATGTTAGAGGGACTCAAAGATGCATTTTAATTGACAATCAATGAAGGATGCTGGTATGACAGGATTACGGTTATCAACGAGAAATGGTAATGATAAACGATAAATAACTTTATTTATGTAAATAAGTAGGTTTGTACAAACACTTTACTTCTTACACGTCAAATATAAAAGATGTTTTAATACTAGATGAGTTCAGTGCTTCCCAACTGACTACTCTGAGAAGATCGAAACAACCTCAGAGGTTACAGTTTCTTTTAAAGGCCACACATTATCTTGGATATGAAGACCATTTAGATTAGTGTCTGAAAAGGATATATTTTGTAGTCCTGCCATACCAGTATTTAAAAAAGAAAGGTCAAGTGCGAGTCGGACTCGCGCACTGAGGCTTCCGTGTAAACAATGGACAAATTGTATGGAGCTTGTCCCATCGGCTGCCACATCTGTACGCCATCGGCGGCCACGGCAATACGTAATATGTATACAATACGTAACTATAAATTTACGGTTTTCGGATCTTTTTCCTTTACTTGTGCTACATGACATTGCTTCTTGCCAAATTTCATGATTCTAGGTCAACGGGTATAAATTTTGATTCCCTCGAGAGTGTCGAAATATACGTTTTTTGCGGCATAAAAGGCCGTACATAACTTAGAAGGTTAGATTTTTTCACAGCTTCAAGTGACTGTAGACCTAAGTATATGGTTAATTGCAACTCGATACCTCTACGCGTTTCCGAGATAAAGGGTCTTGACAGACAGTCAGACAACAGACAAGATGATCCTATAAGGGTTCCGTTTTTTCCTATTGAGGTACACACGGCTACACGTCAAGCTATAAATTTCCAGTTTTAGCTGACCTCGCATTGTATAGGTTTTTCGCACAATCAGAAGTCAGCGTATATTGGTTTGTATGGCTTGATGTGTAGCCGTGCGTACGAAACCCTAAAAATATCTTTATCGTGTAATTAACTCATCATCATCATCATCATTTCAGCCCTGAATCACCCACTGCAAGGTATAGGCCTCACCTTTCGTCTGCCATACTTCAATCAACACTAATCAACCACTACCACCACTTTAATCAACTACCTAAGTTTGTTTCATGCCCCTTAATTGTATGCCTCAATCAAGGTCGAATTTTATTTTCTTTCACAGAAAACCATTTCGTTCCTATGTGAACATTACCAATCATAAGTTCGTGTTCCAATTGCTGTTAATCAATCTTGTTAATTAATTCGACAAACCAATCTCGACCTAGATCGGTAAAAGATTTGTCGGTCTAACAAGTAAATTAAAATAAAACTCTATTAACCCCGTTCAATTTATTCTGATTATTTGATTAAACCAATTGGGAATTATGCTTGGTTCCCAGTTTGGACTAGGACCCCACTTAAATAGTACCTACAGCCAGGCACAAAATTCAATCAACACTACAGTTTTTAACACCTAAATTATTTTGCTAAATATTTAAATAAAATCGAAGCAGAAGTAAAATTAAAAGAATATTAAACTCTTAGTTTTTATTTGAAACGCTGTTAAACAATGTAACTTTGTGTAAAAGTACAGATCGTACAAGTACCAGACAATACATAAATGTAAGTCTTGTACGTGTGTGTGTATAGCATAATCATTGACAACGTTCCCACTGCTGGGACACGGTAAGCAGAGTAGGCTGTAATCCTGTGTTGGTAAATGTCACACATCTTCGAAGTTTTTGGTTCTAGGACGTGCCGATGCAAACATCGTGTGGAAACATGATCTTTTATTCACCGTTTTTGAGAGCAGTGGCAGATGAAATAAAATACATAAAGTAAAGCGCCTGCCTGGGTTCGAACCCGCGATGTACAGACGCCAGCACATCAACCTACTACAATCTGTCAATTTTTTTTAATAGATTTTCAACTTTATCACTACATCATAGGGTTCAAGGTTGATTGGGAAAATTTCTTTATAAGTCGGAACAATTACTTCCGTGTGGGCCACCACTGCTCTCTATGTTGTGTATCGATAGAGAGCAGTGTGTCTATATAGGTATAATTCTTATCCAGTGTACTCTGGGCAATCAGCCCCACTACCACTTTGCTAATCGACTAATAACTTTACTGCGGCACGCGGCAAGAGCTATTCTCATAGTTTTTTAGATGATTTGAGGGAAGATGACATATAAAAAATTGTGTCTGCATGTGTAGATTTAGTCAACCTCGTATTTGCTTTACTTAGGTACCACTTTTGACAACAATTCCTATAGTCGATTGAAACTCGACTAAGGTTAAAATATGTAACTATATCACATAGACAACCTTGTCGTTTTATGACGTGTAAGTGACATTCATTTCAATCTTTGAATGACAAAATAATGAAGAGGGCTATCCTGCCCGTTTGCCAAAAACATGCAGTCAAAGTGAACTTTACGCTGCCACCGACAACGCCATTGAAATGGCGGAGTTTTGCGCTAACAAGATCTGACATTCAGTCTTGCCAGCAACACAAAGATGAAGACCGAGGTCGGCTATGACTACTCACCAAATAAAAGTGATCAGACATTTTTCTTTACTTCATACAACACAACACTTTGCCCTAACATCATAACCAGATTAAGCCGTACCTGATCTCTTATTAACCGCCATCAGGCGTTCAATTCCATAACTTTCCGGTGCTTCCTATAATTCATCAGCTATAAAGCAGCAAGGACTGGCCGCACCTTGTATCATGAATATTGTATGAGTTTTGACTGGGAGCGCACCGATGCCATTATGAACGTGCGAACTCATGAAATTTAGATGGACAAGGACGGAGCCAATGGTCAGTACATGAGGAGTTACTGATGGTACTGTATCGGCATTAAGAGTCTGGTTTTTAAGGCTGGTCTTGGAACCTAGAACATGAGTTTCTTGTTAATGTGTTGTTAAGTTTATTCGAAAATGTTCTGTCATGCTTACAATTATGTTATCTACTACAGTCCTTTTCAGTTCTTTCACCTCTAGCAGCAACCTTAAAGCAACGCCAGTAAAAACCTACTGGTCTATTTTGCGAAAATCTTACCGTGAAAAATTTTGGTAAAGTTAACTTGGAGTGAGCAGCTGTCAATCCCTGCATCAAGTAGAATTACAGCTCACTTTATACAATAGACCGGCTGTAGGTACTGTTATGAAAAATCAGATGGAAAATAATAGGATAAGAATAACAAAATTGGTTGACGACAGTGGTGTATGAAGATAAATAGGTATTACTACAAGTATTATTTGACGGCACGGTTGGCGCAGTGGATGAGCGATTGACTGCTGCGCAGCATGTCGCGGGTTCGATTCCCGCACGGAACAAATATTTGTACGACCTACAAGTATTTGTTCCGAGTCTGGGTGTTTTATCTATCATACGTATGTATTTACAAAAAAAAAAAAAATTAAGTAGTTTATCAGCCATCTCGTTACCATAACACAAGCATTAGGTTGCTTAGCTTGGGACTAAATGGCGTTGTGTGAAATGTCCAAGGATATTATATTATATTATTATGTATATAATATCTAGGGATTAAGACCGTACACAGCTAAGTGAAAAACTATTGTCTCTTTAATTTATTTATTATTATTATTATATATTTAAACTTTTCGAACAAAAAGGTACAAAGGCGGACTTAATGCCAAGGGTGGTGAAGAGATTAAATGGCAGGTGCTTTGGTTGAGAAGAACAATGATTAAAAAAAAAAATTAAAACTAGGTACACAAATACATAAATAGGTTATAGACACATATACTAACACACATATCAATTTTAATTCAATCATTGTAATTGAATGCAGATTACAAAAGTATTTCAGTTCCCCTTAACAATACCTCTACCATCCTGTAATTTTCACCATTCATGTACACACCATCTGCCACCCTATGCAAATGTTTTCATTGCCGGTAACAAGCAAAATGCAGCATGCAATTCATACTTGAAAATCTGTCTACGGTAGCGTACACGTCTGCAAATTGTATTTGGTTTATGATAGATTACTTTACGAAGGTTATACAAATGTTGACTGTATCAGTGCCGGGTGACCTTCAAGAACATGAAAACAATTAAGTCAGATATAATAAAATATTTGTTTTTAGGGTTCCTTACCTCAAAAGGAAAAAACAGGATCACTCGTGTGTCTGTCTGTCTGTCCGTCTGTCACAGCCAATTTGCTCCGAATCTTATGGACCGATTAAGTTAAAATTTAGTACACATATGAATTTCTGTGACCCAAACACAGACGTGTAACGTAAATAAATGAGTTTTGAAAATGGGAGTCATTTTTGAGGGGTAAATAGACAATTTAAAAAAAAGTTTCACAATCTGTACTGTGTGACATATCAAATGAAAGGGCTTACCATGAGGATCTTAAATTTTTTTTTTCATAATTTAAAAGTAAATTGTATTAAAGTTATTTAAGACAATAGACGGAAATTTACCATTCCCCCCCTTATCTCCGAAACTACTGAGCCTAAAATTCAAAAAAAAATACAGAAAATAGTTCTATACCTATAGATTACAGGAAAATTAATAAGAAGTCTATGATCTTGAAACAACATGGTAAATCTCTCAATATTGTGCGTACAAACTTACATTTTCAGTTGGGAATGTATGGGAGAACATGTTTTTCAACTACAATGTTAAGTTTGTTCTTGGGATAAATTCATTCCAACTACGGAACCCTTCATTGTGCGTGGTCCGACACGTACTTGGCCGGTTTTTTTTTTTCTTTGTGCAACTTAATAAAGGAAAGTTGATGCATAAAAAAATAAAGCCTTGTAACTGTTTCACATAATATACATTCTGTCATTCATGATTTCATTCTGAAAGTAAGCGACCCCGCCACTCTTCTTTGAACAAGTTGGTAAAATAGCATTTAAAGCAAATAGTTTCTTAACATCCACATTTCGAAATGCAATCACTACAAAATGGATTCGTAATAACGTTTACCTACATCTCCAAAACGAACATTAATTATGTATTTTGCTACGAAATAAACGTGGTTTCAACACACCGAACTTGGCAACTTAGCTTGTTGATTTCAATAAGTTGCTGAATAAACTATGAATAATCTAGCAGCAGATCTAGACAGAATTTCTAATGCTACGATATAAAGGATAATAAGTTATGTTTTACGGTTATTACAAATTACAATTGTCAACTTTATTGCCAATCTCAACAATTCTGAATTCATAACATCATCATAACATCAAATGCCTTGTTTCCCTAAAGGGTTAGGCAGAGGTGGACCTATAGTACAACCAAATTTCCCCAGTTATGTTGGCTATTGGCATTAATCGGGCACAAATCCAGACTCCGGCTTGCCACTGAGAAATTCGACCTGACCTGAGAATGGGACTGGGTTCAATTCTCAGGTCGTGAAAAGTGCAAGGGGTAGCAACCGCTACTGCTGAGGTCCCCCAGGACCTCATGCTCAGCAATACCGCTCGCTGCCACCACGCCAACGAGGCAGTCGATTTCTGAATTCATTTCTTTTAAATACATTCACAAAGCTTCTAAACTCACATTATATTATAGAGGTATGAGGAACAGGGTGTAAAGTTCACTCATTCTCTATAGAAAAGAGAGGATCCTCCAACCAGACGGGTATTGTGTCTGGCGGGCAACTGCATGATGATTCATGTCGGGCCGTTGTATCTATGCTATTGCGCGGTAAACTCTGCTTGCGAGATGCAGGATTTTGCGTGACGTCAGTATGACGCGTAGTTCGCATGTGGCGTTGTAGATTCCGCTACAACAAAACTAAATAAATGCAATCTTTGGTATAATATAAATACTTCATAAGCATTCTCAAGCCAAGTTCAAGTTCGAACCATGTCATTAGAAGTTGAAGTTGAGTTTGTTTAAGTTACTCAGATTTTTTCCTGTTACATTCAGATTTATTACTGGATTAGAGCGTGACAAAATACACTTCGAAGATACTTTAAGCTCAGCCAAATTCCATTGAAACTTTTGACCCGATATCAGCTTTGTGCTAAATTGCAAAAATTTGGCCTAGATGAGATTAAAGTCCTTGTGTAAAAATAGTTCGGCCCTGACTGATGTTCACTGGATTGTGAGAAAATGTTCGTTTGAAGTCGAAGTCTGAAGTCGTTCTGGTAATGAAGCCGCGGCTGCGAATGGGGAGACTGGAAATACGACTTCTTGGAAAGTTTCAGCTGTTTTCTTAATTCTCAATTCAGATTATAGCCGGCCTGCGAATTCAGAAATGTTTGATAGTCCCGTTTCTGTGTTTTATATTTATTTGTTTGAAGCAAGTCTTGGTTTAGTATTCAAAGCACAGATTTATTGCATCTTGAATAAATATGTGACGCAAATTTTAAACGCGTTTTATCTCACTATGCGAATGACATCGCTGTAGTAGGTTTCCGGTCACTGATTAGCTTATTTAGCATCACAATAATCCATTTCGTTCACAGTAGAAAAAGAAAACAAAATTATTAAAATTATAGAATATTAGTAAAGTGCAACCAATACAATAATACTGATCGAAAACTCGCAGGAAGGCAGGAATCCGATGGATGCCTTGGGGAGGCCTATGTCCAGCAGTGGACGTTTTTCGGCTGAAATGATGACGATAATGATAAATTGAAAACGTATCTCACAATAATAAACAAACCATAATAATTGTCTTTCATGAGATTGCAAACTCAAAAATATATTTGTCCTAAACCCAAATGATCTTGTGAAACAAAATGGCGTCTCTAACTGGCAATTCTACACCATCGTTACAATAAAACCTCTACATAGAGACAGACTGCTCTATAACGTGTCTATCAACCGTTGTATAAATGTTTGCGTCCTAACTTTATGATCACTATGAATCCGTACTTATCTCCCAACATTATGTTATGTAACAAACGAAAATAATTATATAGATGTTCGTTTGTTTTCGTCAAAAATAACAGTCTAAGTGATAAAGCGGAAACACGTCAACTTATAAAACTTTGCATAAACAGCCTACAATGTTCCCACTGCTGGGACAAAAGCCTCTTCTCTGTGAGCGGGAGTGAGACGTAATCCACCACGCGGGCCCATCGTGCGGGTTGGTACATATCACTTATAAAACTTTGTTAAAGTATTATTTAATAAAATCATTACAGTCGTATGTTATGTTTTGGATTAAGACTCCCTTTTAAAACTCATCATTATCACCTTCCTGCCTTTGTCTCATGTTACACGGGGTCGCAAAACGTTTTTTTTAACCGACTTCAAAAAATTTGGTGATTCTCAATTCGGATGTTTATATTTTTTTTATGTATGTTCGGGCATAACTCCGTCACATAAAGACGGATTTGCAAATTTATTTTTTTAATGGACAGGGTATGCGTTAGAAGTGGTCCCATATACATTTGATTAACTTTGCTTGGGTAGTTTTTGAGTTAGCTTCAATAATACGATTTTTTCCTCATAGCTATAAAAACCTTTTTACAAAAAAAAAAGTGACAACCGACTTCAATGAAAAAACACTAGGTACAAAGTGAAAAATAAAAATTCGGAAACCAATGACACCGACTTCCGAAATTAAAGTTATGTTTCACTTTGTACTGTTTTTTTTTTGTCCGTTACGCTATCATTCTCAACCTTGTGTTTCATATCCTCACACAATACATCCATCTTTTTTATGGCCTTTCTCACCCTCTCCATCCATCAACATTTATATTCATCACTCTTTTAGTTACATGCGTTTCCTCCCCCCTCATCACAAGATTTTCTTTCAAATTTCTGTCTCCCTTTTAAAACTATTACATTTGAATATGAATGCGAATGAAAATTTCAAAGCTGTGCAGTTATAGTGATAGATTGGAAATTTCCTGCAAGCTTATTTATTTACATCTTGCAGGTTGCAGGAATGAAAGCAACCATCTGGTTTCGTTTCGCGAAATTGTCTTTCATAAAATATACATTTTCGATTAGCGGGAAATACGTCTGCCAAGTTTGGTTATGGAAGTATTTTATTTCGTAGAAAAAAAAGGGCGGTTGCTTTTATCATGATTGCATTTTATAACAGTATTTTTGTACTACATAACATAAAATCACGCCCAACAATTCCCGGATGTATATAAAGTACCTCCATAATTCGCTAATTCATTTTAAGCCCCATGTCATGTCATAAATATACCATGTCATGTGGGGGCGAGCCTATGCATTAACTGGGTACAAATCCAGCCTCTAGGCGGCTACTGAGAAATTCCTAATGATAAACCCACTAACACTTTTCCTGACCCGGGAATCAAACCCAGGACCTAGGACCTAGGCTCGTAAGTAACGCTTGCGATCAATAGACTCAGGATTCAGGTACTATTTTTCATATTATTATTAATCCTAGTATTACAGTAGACAAAATACGAGTTTGGCAAAATACCCTTTGATTGCACTCATCTTCTCTCATTGTATTCAATTTCCTTCTAACCAGTAGAAATGAACGAATCCATCAACGCTACATTGAATTTAATGGCGTTACACACCAGCAACTATGTATATTTTTGAACTACATATTAATGTAGTTCAAAAATATACATAGTTGCTGTTAATAGTAATCTGTCCAGTAAGTAATCCATTAGGATTACTTACTGGACAGATTACTATTGACGTCTGGAACACGAATCTATACATATTATAAATAGGTAGGTAGGTAGTAGGTTTCCGTGTGACCGCGTTGTTCTTTCAAAGTACGACCGGAACTTGATCATTTAAAAAAAAAATATTCCGAAAGATTAACGTATTTAATAGACTGACATAATATAATGAAGAAATATCGATGTTTTGTCAAGTCGTAAACCAAAGCACTGCGAACTTCGTAACTGCGAAGCAGTGAGCAATAAAATGCAGATAATTCATGTCAATTATTGTGATAGAAATGTTTCTATATTACTACTAACACGACTTATTTCCAAACTCACCACGTAATTCTTATGGATTCATTCAACAGAAACGCATTCATGATTATAGCATTTGTCCTACCGGCGAGATGCGAGAAGCGAGTAGAGCTAGCTACTAATAACGAGCACCAATCCGCGACCGTCACGAGCGACTCTAGCGAGACTCATGCTTAGTATGTACAGGCGCCAGCACAGGCTACTTCAATCTGTCAAATTTGCTTTAATAGATTTTCAACTTTATCACTAAAGCATTAGGTTCAAGGTTGATCGTGGTACATACGTATTGCGTTTTTGGAAACGCAATAGTGAGCGAGTACATTATTATAGTTCTTGTCGCTGTGACAAACGAGTACTCGCGAGTAAGCGATCAAGTATTAATATAATTACCTATGTATATCTTTTATTCACACAGGAACTACATTTTTCTTTTCGTTTCTTGAGCGAGAAAATAGTTGATAGCCAATCCCTTCGGTCCCTTCGGTCGTCGTCGGTTGCACACCTGTGCACATATTATAGAGTGTTAATGTTTTTCTTTAAAGCTTTAAAGAAAAATCATTTTCACTCTATGGTTTTTATGCTAAAATACAAAATTTTATACATTTTGGGCTACTCCAAGGATATATTAGTAACAGATCGGAGCACAAAAGTAGGCTGTAATTTAAGGCAAAATGTGGCACAACTCTCCTGTGAAAAGCCGATTTTAATGACGAGCAATTTCGACGGACTGCCCGCTGTCTGATTGTAGGAAAACGCGTGTGTGCGTGAGATAGGGTGTGTGTATGTGTGTGTGCTCATGCGATCTGAACACGCAATTTGTCTTACTTTTAGTGGTAATTCCGCTTTAAGAGGTTACGAAGTACTGAGGATTTTTGGTTGGAAGTGTCATTTGTATCATTATTGCTCCATAATGATTGTGCGAAGACCTATTTTTTATTATACTGTTTGTGTCTTTATAGCTGACTTTATATTCTGTAGATTTATTTTTGTTTTCTTTCATTTGGTTTTTAAATTGAGTAGTATCCAATAATTTGGGGAAAACATGTATTACGCACCTACATAAAAAAATCAATGCCTTACATAATACAAATTGATTGATTGATTTCAATATTGATTTACCGTTGGTTTGCTCTGGTTCATTTTATTATTACACTTCACGCGTTGTAAGGTATTCGCTGAATCCGTGTTTGGATTGTATGTACATTTTCTTTGGTGATTAATGTTTGGAAAGCTACTGATATTTTATTTTATGGAACAGCTCTCACTTTCAAGTTTCTCATTTATAGGGGCGCTAATTTAGTGTCCTTTTACAAGTAGACAGCACTTCACTTTTTATAATCTTAATTTTTGAGCAAAGTATTTAATTATAATCAGAACAGAAGTAAAATTTTAAGAATAAATATTCATTCTTATATTGAAATGTTGAAAAGCAGTTTATCGAATCATTTCGTGCTAATTTTGATTATATGTTACTGTGACAGTGTTAATGGATTTTTCTTGCTGACCGTAACAAGCTTCCTCAACCAAATATCAAAATTGGTTGAACAATAATTTAAGTGACCAACACGCTAATTTTAACAGACAAAGAACACAAAATTATTACATTGTGTAAGAATACCTACCGTTTTTTTTTTTCAAAAATTTATGTAATAAATAATAGTTCGCTTCTTGTGTGTTTGAGAAGTTTTGTAAAAACAAAATCAACCCACACTATTCATCTTCGTATCAAGGTTTTGTACCTTTGAATATGTTTTTATTATTTTATGCTTTTCCGTACATACTTATAAAATGAGATCCATTTTCCTGGTAACAGGAATGCAATACATTCGCACGACGGGTAACAGAAGTATTGCCCTGAATGGCTAACACTGTCTTTATGCCTTCGCTAAACATTTATACACACTTACAACATAAAAAAAATATAAAAATATTTCACAATAAACCTACATGGGCACTTATGAAACGTCAGAAAAACTAGGTGCACGGCTCCAACTGGTCGTTTCCTATGGAGAAGAAAGGCAAGAAATTCCACAGTCAAATAACCAAAATAGCCAACGACAAAAGAGAAGGAAGGACTAAACTATTTGTTTTAAGAGCGTTTACGCCGTACGGCATTTCATACAAACTTTCAAGCCGTTGTTTTTCGAAATGAATGAACCGATTTTAATGAAACTTCATACGCATAAGCAGGATACAAAGGTCTAAAAAGTAAGCAGAGAACATTTTCTAAATGTCTTATTTAAAAAAAGATAATTGGAAATCTCTGTTTCCATGGAAACGTTAAAATCGGTCTAATTTGGCTGTAACACAATTTTTAGAAAATGTTCTCTGCTAACTTTTTAGACCTTTGTATTCTGCTTATGCGTATGAAGTTTCATTAAAATCCGTTCATACATTTCGAAAAACAACGGCTTGAAAGTTTGTATGAAATGCCGTAAACGCTCTTAATAGTGTCATTGTTTTAAATTTTGCCATGTATTATTGATGTCCGTTGGAAGAGACGAGTCCTTGGCTGAAGACCGCGGATCGCCAAGCGTAGTGCGGGAAGCTCCCAGCTAGATAGACAGACGACCTCAAAAAGGCGGCTGGGACAGACTGGATTCGAGAGGACAGGGTGTTTTGGCCACAGTTTCGGAGAGGCATTTTATGTCCATCAGTGGACTGCGATAGGCTGAGTTAATTGATTGATGTATTATTAAATTCCCAAAATAGTTTTCGTATTTAAAATTCGATTGGGAGTTTTGTTAACGGAATAAAATTTTATGAAATAAATTATTGTCCCGTTGTCAATAGTTAATGTTACAACAACAACTAACTTGAACCATTGTCTGAAATACAAAAACCTAATTACTAAAGAACCCAGTAATTTCTCAGACAAAGCTATCACAGCTCTGTTAGGTAAGTAAACTGAAACATTCAACACAGACGAAGAAAGAACATTTACACAGAAGAAACGTTGCAGAACGTTGATATTTGACAAAAGACGGATAAAAAAACTTACGTACTTAGTTACTTTTTCCACTGAATTCCATGCATAATGCAATCAACGGGCTAGAAAACGGTGAAAAAAACTTGTTAATTCTTCGCAAGTTCCCCAACTGAACCTGTGTTTAAAATATTCAGAGATTCATTTATGAATTTACGCCATACTTTTTATGGTCGGATGAAACGCGGAAGCTTGTTCTCGTGAAAGTTGCATCAGCATCACTTATTCATGTGTTATCCTTTGTCATTCAACTCGTATTTTATATATGCTTCATATTTGCAGCTGTTACGGAATTGCAATAAAGTTAATGAATCATTAAGTAACGACTTTGAAACCCCTTTAATTATTAAGTGCCCATTTCACCAATGAAATTGAACGCCATCAGTAAATCTAAACTGTGTTCACGAGATGCTGTCAGTGTCAATTTTCCACGACAATTATGACACTTACAGGTCTTGAATGCGGTTGAAATAGGCTGATTGCGTGCAGTTTTCACGCGATATCGACGCGCACACTGAAATCATGAATTCAGCAAATCATTCTAGAAAAAAAAAACAGCTGTTTCTTTGATAAGTGCAATACTGACGCGGTCAAAGTGTACGGCAGAGCAATTTTTTTTGAGAATTCTTGGTAACAGGTTACGAGTATGTGTGATGGCCCTGTCACCTTGTATTATTTTAATTAGTTTTTTGATGCACATTCTAAATCCCGAATAGGTATTTAATGTATCTCAAATAACGATCAACAGATAATTGATTACATTTTTAAAGTAACTTTGAATAAAAATCTAATTGGTTTAAGCCGGTGTTAACAAACGGTATTTTATGCTTAACTGGGGATCAAAGAGATTGTTTACTTTCAGGAAAATGAAATCAGTGTTTGAATTCGTAAAATCCCGGATCCGGCAGTGTTTTTGATTCTTTCAGCTAGAAAATTCTCATTAGCAGTCCGGAGTTTGGAACTGTGCCCAATAAACGAAAAAAGGCTGTATCTACTCCAATTATAACGGACCTGGAGACCAGAGAAATGAGAATAAAGGTCAGATCCGTCTGTTTTGGGTAAAGGTGCCTACAGACTTATTTCATTTTTGACGATCGGCAAGTGTGAAACAAACTTGATCGTACTTTTTGTTGACTGAGAATCTGAATTGTTTTTGTCGATCGATAAATCAAAAAGTCTCACACCCTGACTTATTAATTGTTTTTATTTTTTTATAAATGAAAATCGTTTAGTTTTACCATGTTTGTTAATATATGAGCACCATGTATCTATCAGATAATTAATTTATATGTCATGGTTTAATTTTTTATTTATTCTTTTACCTATTGTGGTATAGTAATTTTATTTTAGGTGCATCGTCTTCACATATTTTTAATTATATAAGCAATGTATGCAAAATATTGTAAAACATTTTAAAAGAGTAACGGTGGAGTTTCTTGCCCATTCTTCTCCATACGAAAACTACCTTTTGAAAGGAGCGACTAGAATCAATTCTATATTATTTATTGTAATTTTTGACGTTCAAAAGTGCCTTTTATGTGCCATATAGATATGGGTGTAACCCATAGTACTCCCATATTATCCCACACACCCACATAATGAAATACAATCCAAGGTTTCGTAATGACACTAGTCATACATAACAATAATTCGATGACGCCACAGTAACACATCTTCCACTTTGTTACGTTATTATACAGACATAAATCTAAGCACGAATGGCTGCCTTGAATAAGTTTATAGGTAATAACAAGCGATATCATGAAAAACTTGCTCCTATAGCAGACACAGTTTCTTGAAATTAATTTTATACATAATGCTGTGCTTCACGAGAATTTCTTTTCACATCCAGGTTGGACTTTTTAACATTAAATTTTATTAAACGACGCCTTCTTATCTTCAAATTTTTCTTGAGCTTTTCCTCATAAAGGTTAGGGGGATACATGGGGACATTGCCTATGGAATGTTTATTTCTCGTATTTTTCCTTCGCGTTAAAATATCCCTAACTAAGTTCATCTTAGCTTACATACGTATCGTATATGTCGTCACTTTATTTTTTTCTAACAGAGTTTATAATATAAAGTTAGTTGTTTTGAATAAAAATTGTGAGTTTTAACTACTAGTTTATTAGATTGGTTTCTTTATAATTATGTTTTCAACACACTTGCTCGTAAAGTGGCTCTTAATGTTCACTTTTAAGACGGCGTCAACCTAACTCCGACCGCGCAGTGGCGCCTTCATCTTTTGTTTGGTTATTTCTTTTATTTTAGAATGAAAATGCAGAAAATAAGCACGTTAAGTTGTGCTCCACAAGGTTATTCGTTAATATTATTATTTAATAAACGGTAGTTTTACATTATTTAGTTGTATTACAATCATAAAAACGGAAAATAGTGGCCACTATTGTCCGTTTTGAGGATTATAGTAAAAATAAAACTACTACTACTGTTTTTATTAAAATACGTGCTTTTTACTTTCAACTGGTCGTTTAAAAAGATAATAAGAAAAAAGATACATATTTCATAGAACTTTTCCATTTTATAATCATTCTTAGATCATGTTATCAATTTTAACATCAAAAGGGACTCAAAAATAACCACAACAACTTGGCTCAAACCCAAAAGATATTATCGCTACCCAGCATAAAAAATGCTAGAAACTAGAACACTCAAGTAATAAACTTCACCCCATAATTAGCCCATTTCAAGTTCTGCCTACACGATGCCCCACTTACGCAAGTGACCGGAACATTTCGTCTGATTAAACGAGTACAAATCTTTGTCTCTACATCGACCATCAAAAGAAATGCACTAAATATGCAAATACCGATCACTTTATCCCGCATTCCCGCTTGGGTCTGCGGAAAGGTTTTATCAAGTACCAGTGGTTTGCTGTAGCAGATTTTCTTACACTTAATTGTGTTTCTGGACGTTTTCTTTCACATATTAAGCTGATAATGGGAGACAAATTCTGTAATGCAATATTCGTTTGTTAGAAAAAGGATGTTTTGTTCTACTAGGAATTAGGTTAGAATGTTGTATGTAGATGAACGTATAACATATTCACGATTCTTCTACTCATGCATTTGGTATTCAAGTACTTGTTTTCTATTGGATACACGTGCGTTGCTTTCTATATTTTCAATAAAACGTGTAGCATTGTTATGAAAGCGTCTTACCTACTACATAAATACGTTCAGTTGAACAATGGAATTAGTGCACAAATGATGACAAATTGCTAGTTCAGTGGAGACCGCGGTGTCCCTGAGATACTTTTACTAATTGTTTGAAACGACGACGAACAGATGCTATTTCTATCTTCAAGAATTCTCAATTAGTCGTCATCATAATCCAATACAAAGTAAAATGACAAAGCTGAACCACAAAAGGCCTAAATCAGCGAATAAAAAGTTGCAAAATTGACAACTTTTTATGTGCTTGAGTATGAGGCTTTGGACTACGTTGTATGTGTATATTTTATGTCTTTTTTTTGTAATGTGCGTTTTGTTTGTGCAGAATAAACAAATTTTATTTCTAAATTTTTGAAACGTCAGTTATTCCAAACTATATTCAAATTGTACATCGTGTCTAAACCAATCAGAAAGATCTCATATTAATAAATTCTGACGTCGATACAACTATCAAAGCACGATATGCTTTGATAGTAATGATATATAAATTCAATTCCCATTCTAATGGAGGAATGAAACAATAATAATGTTCCCTTCGATAACGATTCAATTCCTCAAATGTTTTGCAATTTTTCCTCTGATAAAAGTTACACGTGAAAGAAGATTTTATTAGTAAAATTCATCCCTATTGGAGCTCGTTATTGGAACGGATTTTTATTGTAAAATATTTTAATTTTGTGCTTTTAGTTCGACGCCTTCCTACAATTCAATTGTTGCGGTAAGCTGCAACGGATTACCTAAGTAATGATTGATCCTGTTAATCAGTTTGAATAGACTACTTAATTTTTTCTCATAAAAATATCGTTAGTCTAGTTATGTTTATGACGCCACTTAGGTAATGAATTTTTTTCTTATCCTACACTGTCCCTCTGGTAAGCAAAGGCTTCCACCAAATCCTTCCAGCCATCCTTCTCTAGAGCTACCTCAATCCAACCCTTGCGGTATGCGTTCATTTCGTCTCGCCATCTCTTCCTGGGCGGCGCTGTCCATCCTCAGGACCCACCGTTTGGAGACTGTTGCCCAGCGGTCACTGCGCATGCGGCCGACGTGACACGCCTTTAAAAAATCAATTATTACGGTAAAAATCATTTAGATCTAGCGGTTTCTAAAAAAAATTTCATGCGACGCATGTCTAACTCCAGATTGAAATCTGATTATGTTTCTGTTATTAACTTATGTTAACTTATCTTAACTTATGTTAACAACTTGCAATTAATATGTTGCTACATCTTCATAAGAAAATGGATTGACTCGGTTAAAATTTCCGACAAATCAAATAATTACTTACTCACAGTTACAATTACGTCATTAATTCCGTAAAAGCGATAGCATTACCATCTCCTTAGGAGGATAAACACTTAAATACATCGGGGGGAGCACTACACCTTAATCTACATCTTTTAATGAGCGCCGGCTCAAAGCCCGACCAATTATGCGGCAATATTGGCTAGACATGACAACTTTATATAGGAATTAAGGCTCTCACTAGTTCAGTTTAGATTTCAGACAAGAATAGTTCGAGAATTAATTTTATCAAATCAAATCAATCGTTTATTTGCTCGCAAATCAAATCAAATCAATCGTTTATATTATGTCGAGTGCTCAAGCTTTCACAGTTGAATTCAGAGTTGAATTGGCTGCAGTACAAGGGCAAGGGGGGGTGTATAAGGGCTTTCACTATTAGTTCAAATCCGGGCAAGTACACTTACCCTTCAGGTTTCCTCACGATGTTTTTATTTTTCCTCATAATACTCGTTCCTGAATATCAGTCTGAAATCGCCAAACCGACTTGAGTAAGCCTGGCCTTCTCTGTAAGCAAAGAGGAGTTTGCCCAGCTGTGGGACAGTAATTGGCTGGTATAATTATTATTACTTGACTATTAAAATGAACAGTATTGATACACAAAATGAACATGAAAATGTTAGAAGTGATTGGTTACCAGTTACACGACTTATATTTTGCCGAGAGGCTGACCATGTTGTATGTTATAAACATTGTTGCTGGAAACTACCATGTCGACATTATCTGTAAACCGATCATAAAATGTTCATAACACGGCAGGCAACAAAATTGTTGTGTGTTTAAAAACTAAAAAAATATACGTTATGTTCGTGTGTATGTTTTACTTGTTTTTAAATTACCCTTTTTAGTCAATAAAGTAACCACTAATTTTAAACGATGTCTGTGTCCAACAGTAGACCAAAACAGAGGGGCAATTAACGTAACTTTAAGAACGTTCAGTCTGAGGGGCAATTCTCTTAATTTTAAGAACGTTCACAGTGTGATCTGTCTCAATCTGTAAAAAATACCTCTAACTTCCCACATTTTTGACAAGTTTTTGACATTGATTGCCGCTGAGATGAGATGGCAACTAGATTTTGAACGTTTTTAATTACGGCAATTGGCCTTCAGGTGTCCTTTACATAGATTGAGTAAATGTTAAAAACTACGTATGTCTTTTATGATAAAAATGAACTCTAGTCCAAAAAGATTCTCAAAAAAGCAAATGAACAAATAATGCAATCCTTTGAAGGCTTTTCCAACACTTTGAAAGCTAAATTAAAGAACGGATGGTTATCTTCAGCTATAAGCAAGCCATTAATTCTGACTGCACTATCACAATCTTTAAATCAAACTTGTTTTCCTTAGCTGGTATATAAGTCGAGCTTGAAGTTACGCCAGCGTGATTAAAGATAAGCTTAAATGATACACGCAATGTGCTTGAGCTGTGAATGTTCATGGAGGAGTTTTTTATCAACTTGGTTAAAAAATTATTCGTTTTAAATGCTTTAATCAACGGCTTACACCACACGAACATTTTTGATGAAATATGTAACTAAGCTAACCTGTTATATAGCTAAAAATATTTATCTACTCTCATATCCTGAAGTTCTTAAAAAAAAGGCAAGGCAAATGATGATGATCCTAAAGTCTTATATTGAAACTGAAAATAGTACCCTAATGGCTGACTTTATCGAACTGAAATTAAAAAGTCTTATTGACACATTTTCTTCAACGAAATAATGATTTAAATAACTTATTTTCTATTTAAGCACAGTTTTTAGTGTTTAATTAAAACTGCACATAAATAACTACATAGGTATCAAAACACTCGTGTGATAAACTGATCCTACCCGTGTTTTAGTAATCTCTATTTTGTAACAGTTACATAAAAAACTATTACCTATTGAGGAAGTTGATATCAAAATTGCTAATAAACAAAAAACATTAATAATCTCAAAATGAGCGTCTTAGTAACTTTTTCAACTTAGAAAGTTCGTTGATCCGTCTAAAAAGGGTTTAAAACTTACTATTATACAAGCAAAGCACGTGCACGCTCTGTCTAAGTGGTGCAATATCATCAATTTAATCCCATCATACTTACTATGACTAGACGGAGTTTCAAATACTCACTGGTTTTGCATTTTCTATTATATCTATTTCATTAGGTGCCTAAGTATAGGTATATAATGACTTCCACGACGAGCGCTAGTCGGACAGAGTAGTCTGGCGACTGGGACCACGAAATACTGAGACCTCGAACCCAGTCGTCCAACAGCGTTATTGAATTTATTGAATAAGTCAACTGGTACCTCAAATATTTTTTTTTATGTTTTATTATACCATTAGCTCATATTTTATAAATCGGCGAGATTTGAGATGAGAAAAGAAGATTAGAGGGAATTAAAGGAGATTATACTATAAAAAACCCATAACGTCCTCCCTGCATATAATCCTTCTCTCATAAGCTGTCACAGTTAAAGTTGCTCCTCACACGCGTTCTCCGTCATTACTATTCAGAAACGATTTTTTCAGACTCTTACAAACTCAAAGAAAATCTTCCTAATGCATTTTTAATGCGTTCATCTCGAGCAGTGTAACATCTGTATATTGAATTAGTATAAAACTGTTTTGATCTGCTTATTGCGTTTTGTGTTCTGCTTTCGTATTCTACTCTTGTTAAATGTAAATAACACTTAATATATTTTTAATAAGCTTTAAAATTTATGTATAGGGTGGCAGGATCATCAACAAGCAATCTGTAAGACTATAATTACGAATTCGGTACATAATTCTTCTTGAAATTTTTCATCGATTATTTTAATAAAATGAGTTGTTTCCTACTAAAGTATTGTTTTTACTTATGCGGGCAAAATGTATGGAACAGCATATTTGTAAATAATATTATATGATCAAACGAACTTCCAAGTGAAGTTCGATCATTATTATGATGAGTTGCTTCATTTGAAGATTTTTGGAGGTTTTATTTAAAGACAAATCAGCCTTATAGTAATACTTATGTTTCCGTAACGGTACGTTACATTTACTTATTTCGAATTAACTTCAACGAATTAAACATAAAGATCTTATCGATAACATGAACTTAACATAAATAAACATTTCTGTAGTGTAATTGTATAATCTTATAATTAATTAATAGGAATTAATAATCAGTCTGGATGTCTGAGCGTAGGTAGGCAAACAGATCTGGCAAATTCGCCTTAAAACGAGCAAATGAGTTAGATGAACTAGTCCACCCTACGGTTTTGCGAATGGTTTCTATATTAACTCCTGCTAAGTTTGCGGCCGAGGTTGACGCGTGCCGTGTACTGTGTGCGGCGAATACACTGGTGTCAATGCCGCTTTCTGAAAAGACTTGTTTGATCCATCTACTGATGGTTTGCGTGGTGGCAGGTTTGTGTGGCCGTTTATACGTCAACTTGTATTCTCAGGTCTTATGTTTTTAGTTATAGAAATATAATCTGAGAGCACCGTAGCTGGACATATACGCGTATTTTCCCTGAAGTATGGCAGGAACAATATTGGCTGGTCTCTGCCAGGTGCGGATGTCTTTATGATGTCTGTTATGACGATTTTGATGCCACTCTATCAGAGAAAAGTATGTTCTCGAGTTTAATTAAAGACAGCGTCTGTACCCTGTGAGCTGTGCAAATTGCAAGTAGGATCACCAATTTTTTTGTAATTTTTTCGAAAGATAGTTCGCTATTAGGAAACCATGTTGAAACATGGTTTAAAACCAATTGGGGATTCCAGGTGGTGGAATACTTGGGTTTTATGGGTCTCAATTTATACGCCCCTTTAAGGAGCCGTTATATAGATTCATTTGAACCAATATTATTGCCTACAAAGGTTGACAGGGCAGAACGATGGGAATTTAGACTGCCATATGCACACCCGTTATTAAATTGTGACGCTAAGAATGACATTAAAGCAGATTTCGAAGGGTCAAATACATTAATGCTGTTGATTGTACAATATTGCCACCACAGCTTAAGTGAGGTATTGTGCAAAGGGTGGTACTCCCTGAAATGAGATTGCAAGAGGTTTTTATTGGGGTTTAAGTAAACGACGTCGGAAACTATAAGATCTTGCAATAGTGGAAACCATGGCTGTGATGGCCAGTTGGGATAAACTAATATGCCGTGTGCATTGTCATCGATAATTTTTCTAAGACATTTTAATACCAAGGAAAATGGAGGAAAAGCGTAGAAGAAATATCTTTGCCAGTCTACCGTAAATGCGTCTACGGATGCTGCGTCAGGGTCTTGTTTCCATGAGATGAATGTGGCTTACTTCGCATTATCGCGAGACGCGAATAAGTCTACTTCAGGTTGACCAAAATATTTTATAATGTCTTGGAATGCTTCATCGGAAAGTGACCATTCAGTATCCGGATTGACTACTCTAGACGCGGCGTCTGCTCGGTTTTCTTTGGTATTTACGTATGATGCATAAACCCAAAGGTTGCGCTGTTCACACCATTTCCAAAGGGACCTAGCCAAGTCGTTTAAGTGGGGGTATTGAATACTCCCCATACGATTTACATAACTGATCGCAGTGGTGTTGTCCATGCGCAGTAATATTGTGCAGTTGGTTGCATTACTGGCGAAGGACTTCAAACCCAAGAAAGCTGCCATCAGCTCTAAGTAATTGATATGACGATCATTTTCTGAAGACTTCCATTTGCCATGTACTTGAGCGTTGTTGCAAACAGAACCCCAGCCTGACCTCGACGCATCGGTTTAGATTTCAATATCAAAATTTGGCTGTCGCATAAAGTTGCGAGCTGTATTAACGGTTGCTAGCCACCAGTTTAGATCCTCTAATATAATATTAGGTAGTTTAATTTTAGCTTCGTAATTATTGTTATGCTTAAGTAACGCTAGAAACTTCTGACGGTCTAAAATCTTAGTGTATACCCAAGCGTACTTAACGGCTGGGCTAGCGGCGACTAGAATACCGATAAAGCGAGCTAATTCACGGATGGAACATGACTGTAGTTTAGTAAATTTTTTAACTAATTCGATAATGTTACGTCGCTTATCGGGAAATTCTATACTGAGACTCCTGGTATCGTAACAAAATCCTAAATACTTGCAGAATTGTCACGGTTTTAACATACTTTTATCGTAATTGACAACAAACCCTAGAAACTCGAGTAGTTTCAAAGTTTCATTTACATTATTAAGACAATTTTCGTAAGTATTTCCAATACATAAAATATCATCTAAATAACAAACTGACTGATAACCGCGATGTCTGAGGTAAGCTATGACTTCCTTCATAACCTTAGTGAATACCCGTGGGGCAACGCATAATCCAAACGGCATGCAATTAAAGCCATATGTGTGAGTTTTTGCGAATTATTGGGCTGAAATTGAAATTTTAAATATTTAGGATCGGAATGCCTAATAGTTAAGAGGAAATACGCATCTTTTAAGTCGGTGGTGGCTAGGTATCCATCGCGTGGTATCAATTTGCATGCTGTTCGGTAGTCCTCTATTTTAAAATGTTCGCTCTTGATTAGCTTGTTTAAGGTTTTTAGGTTTAATATAAAGCGGCTTTCGCCATTAGGTTTTAGTGTGAGGAATATTTTAGAAATAAATTGATCTTTAGTCACATTGCACTCTAAGATAGCCCCTAAAGATTTGAGTTTCATAATGATTTTCATCATATCTGATTTCTCAGTATATGATAGGTTGTTTTTAGGTATTATTGATTGTTTTACATGTGTATGAAAAGGTATTGGATAACCATTTTTTAACCAATCAAGAACAACATTGTTATTTGTTATTTTTAGCCATCGGTCATAAAAGTGGGTAAGTCTACCCGCATGTACCTGCGTTAACGGTGACTGAGTGGGAGCCCGAGGTTTGTCCTGCGAGGCCGGGCGTTGTGACGGCTGTGCTGACGTCGTGTATGGACGGCGATTCCCCGTCGTCGTCGGCCTTCTGTATGCACCCCGCCCCCCCCCCTGTTCGCCGGGTATCGAGGAGGCGGGTTCCAGTTTCCCTGGTAGGATTGACGGGTACTAGGGAGTTGAGGCGGTTCCGAAACCTTTGCCGTCTTTTTTATGGAAAGTCCTTGCTTTTCAATGGCCTTGGCGGCTTTAATTTTTTCTGATAAGGACGAGCCAAATAGTGATTCATCCCGTTCCGACTCGTTGATGATGTTTATGAATGCCTTGTCCAAGCTAGGAGTGATTAATTTCACTCGAGCCTGCGTTGCCAAGTAGTGCGAGTCGCAAAGTAAACGGCAACCATTGCTCAAGTGTTTCATAGCTTGAACCTTGTTTTCACTTTTTAGAAGTATTTATCCATGCCTCTGTTGATGGCAGTGATTCCCGTACCTAACTGTTGTTGATACGCTGTGAGTGTCATGTCGCGGTTGCGAACCATGTCCGGTACTGCTGCCGAGATTTCAGCATTCAACTTGGGCGCTTGAAGGAGCCTACAATTGTCTGGTACAAGGTACTCTTTCAGTACCTTGTCCTTGTTTTCTTTAGGCATTCCTTTTCTTAGCAAAGGAAGCCACAATTGCGATAGATTATCGTGAATGTTATCGCCGTAGTCAGGAGAGTCTGACGTGGATTCACCGAGTGCCGACAGTAGATCAGGGTCTAACTCAGGTTCCGTGCTGATAGTGGTTTCCTCGAGGGGGCAGGGTTCCGCCTGGCCATAGTGTTGGTCAGCATTGTAGCCAGATTCCGGTACCGCGTCTTGTGGTATATCGGTTGGCACCGGTACTGGCTCCATAATGGCTTCATTATCATTGCCTGGGACCACATCAGGATCTTCGCTACCTAAAATTACAATTTGTAATCAAGGTTGTGAAGATAACAATTTTGAGGGTAGTGTAAAAATATAATTAATTGATTTTGCACGTTAACGTTACATCTGTTTTAGATTGTACGTATTTTGTGCTTGTTTGTCATCGTTAAAGACTCGCAGTCAATCCCGATGCAATATTAAAGCTTAAGTTTTATAATTTAGTTTTGAACAATGTCAAAGTTATTGACTCGCAGTCAATCCCAGAGCATTAACAAAACTGATATTTTCACTATTCACTTCTAGATCACCAACGAATTAAATATACCTTTGCTTACCTTCATCATCCGATGACGATTGTAACGGTCTTATTATTCGCCTTCGTCTTTCTTTCTCTTCAATTTTTCTAATTTTCTTGGCGTAGTGATCAATTTTTGATTGCGCGCTTCTTTTTGGCATGTTTGCTGAAAGGGCGCGTGCGATAGTTACCGCGCACGAAAAAGGAATGAGCTAACCGTCACAGTGTCAACCGAGGTGCAGTCAGACCGGAATTACGTCAATTAGTTTTAAAAATCTTTAAAATATGTGCGAAGTTACCAAGTAAGTAGGGAAACTACATTGTTATAATCATATCTGAAAAATGAAGCAACGAATTATAATTAATTTTTTCAAACAAAGTCCATTCCATTACATTAAAAACATAAAATTGATATAATAATCACACATCTATACAGTTTTATTAAGTATAAAAAATTCAAAGTCCTGACTGACTGATATATCAACGCACAGCCTAAACCACTGGTTCTAGAGACATGGAATTTGGAGGGTGTGTTCTTTGTGAAGAGTAGGTATCCACTAAGAAAGGGTTTTTCGAAATTCCAAGGGTAGGGTGAAATTTCACGCGGACGAAGTCGCGGGCAGAAGCTAGTACACAATAAAATAATACACAGACATTCAAATCAATCATTCATAACCGACAAAAAATATCAATGCAGGAGGGGGTTCAGAACCATCTACTGAATCTGTGGTACCAGTGTGCTCGTCGATGTTCCTGCCACCCTGTATTTAAATACATAAAAAATTAAGACGAAAGACATAGGCACACTTATAAAAAATCATCTCCTAATGGGGCTAAAGGAAACTCCAAAATCTACTCTTTTGAACTTGCGGGCAAAAATGCTAGTTTGGGCATTTAAGTATCAACTCAGCCTATCGCAGTCCACTGTTAGACATAGGCCTCCAGAATTATGTACTGAAAACATGGTAACAGGTTAGCGTATCGACGCTAACCTGTGTGTGTGTGAGGGTGTGTGTGTATGTGTTGGGACATCGGTCCCTGCCAGCCTGTAAACACAGATATAAGAAATCGCTCTAAGTAGGTCCTACACGTAAACAAGCAACATTGTTACAGTGGATATCAAAACTGTGGCTCTACACTAGTATTCCATCACTCAATTTAGGTTGTCAAATGTCTTTCAGAAAGCAAATGTGCTTTCTTTCACTCGACACAAAAGCTTTCCGAGCTAGCCGATTTTTCAAGAAAAATGATGCATCATTTTCTACATGAAATAATCTGAGGTTGAACTAGGAACGCGTTTTATCCGAACTCAGCTTGCAGACTTAAGGACCTACCTCGAAAATCTAAAATCCTCGAAAACCTACTAAGCAAGCGAAAGTGATGCAATTACTTATGAAACGCAGAAGAAGAGAGATGGCTATAATGTGCGTGAGCTCGGTATAAAACATGGTATGTGCCAAAACGAGTTTACTCCTTTTTAACAAAATAAATGAATTAAATTTAAAACTACTTTGAGTAAACTTTGATATGATAATTCTCTATGTTTTAAGTAAATTCCATTGAATAACTCTTAAGCGTTACGCCGTGATGTCGAAAAAAGTAAAAAAAATATATTTAATTTTTGCAATTATTTTGTATCGAGAAAAATTCATTGGATCTTGTATTACTTTTACACGATACTAGATCAAAGAGTCAAAATACATATACCAAAATGTTAAATCCCTATTCCACATACTTAACAAGTTACACGAAAAAGAAAAAACAAATTTTTTTCGACATAGCCCCTTAAAAGCGTCTGTTCGAGACTGATTCTGTACATGAGTACGCGTATTTCATCTTCCTCTTACATTATGTATGGCAGCAGTTAAAAACGAAAGCAGTTTCGTATTTTCCTAGCAACACCTTCCGTTCATCAACCTTTCATCGATTTTGTCGCGTTTTATCCTACATGCTAATCTAATCCTTATCTTTCAGGCACTGAAGTTCAAAATTGTCTGGTAGAGTTTGTTTGTTAAGTAATTCGTGCGCTACCCACCTAAAATAGGCTTTAAAAATAAATCCGAAATTACTCAGCTATCCAACAGTTTAGATTAAACGGACCACTTCACATGTAAACAGATTTCCACAACATTTTCTAGGTTCATATACAGTGGGTACTTAGGAAATGCAACAATGTCCATTATAAGCTGACCCTTGTTAGTAAACTCCATTCTTAAAGCTATTAACCGTTGGAGAGGCAAAACTGAGCATCGAACTTGGTAATGCATGTTCGAGATTTTAAAGACAAAGTTCATGAAAGTAAAGTATGAGGGAAGATGATTAATTTTCTTAGTAATTTCAGGGTAGAAGAACAACATGAGTCCTGGGGGCCTAAAAAGGCCACTTTGGCAGAATCATAAAACAATAATTCTTAACACGTAATTTCATCTGTATGACAGCTTTGTATGGAGATTCGTAAAATGTTATAGGAACACCTCTGCCTAACCCTTCAGGGATATATAGGTGTGAAACTGTCAAACAGATGAATTGCGTGATATGAATAAAATTGTTTTATGATTCTGCTAAAGTGGCCTTTTTAGGCCCCCTGTTGTTCTGTCGAGAAACATTTATGTGAAGTTCATAAAAGTGTTGCAAAGACGGAAGTTGAACAAAATGAGCAGAAGTCGATCGAAAGTAATATAATGTGCTCGTAATTCGAGCACAAAGTTTAAAAGAGCCGGTTTTTATGATATTTTACAATAATTTAGGTATGTGAACTTTCCGCTGAGTTTACTCACAGTTCATAACAAACTATAAGTCAACAAAGTGAAATGTTTTATGAAAAGTAAAACGTTGCTGTGGCGGCCATAGACTACATGAAACAGTTATGAATATGCAAAAGTCAGTCAGAGACTGTAATTTCGAAACCTATTTGCATATTTCAATGAGAATGTAGGTTATTGTTTTAAAATCCACTCATAATGAGTTATTTTTTAATGTGCGAGAACTGGAGCGCATCCTTAAGATTACTTTGCTCACTCGCTCTTATCTTTTCTCTCCCTCTCTCTCTATTTTACATTACTATGTCATGTGTTGATCGCTATTAAATAAATACTGATCAATTAATTTAAGCGTTAATTTGAGATACAACATATTGTAAAAAAAAGATCGTACCTTTAATTACAGAACTTTAAAGATTGAATCAGATTGTTTTATCGAAATCAATTATGGAGCAACGTTATTTTATGCTATAAAATTTACACAATTAATTTTTCGCATTGAGGCAATATTTAAGTAAATGAATTCCTAATAGTAAAACTCCCGTAAAATGATAAAGCAGAATCCTGACACCGCGCCTGCTTCATGAAATATTCCGCATATAATTTTGCTTGAAATAATCATTCTCTTACATCACTGAAACAGCATCCCTTAATTCTGAGCAACAATTTGAGTACTCAATTAGTTAAAGCCTTCCTTTTGATCTCATTACAATATGAGAATTTTCTTTGAAACGTTTTACGTCTTGTTAAAATGGTTCCTTCACAAGTAAGACGTAATCCGCTGCGACTTAAACGATTGTTGCTAAATGAATTGATTATTGTATGTTTTATTGTGTTCGGTTTCAACTCTGAGCCACAAAATAGATAAGTACAGAAGGTTGCCTCATCACACGAAAACAGCTCATACCATCTCAAACAGTTGCCAGTCGCGGGTTACAGCATGTATAGAATAATAAAATGAAACTTACGAGACGTAAAATTCTTTCTTTTTTCTATTTTATATCCAACACTTTGTCTAAGACTCCATCCGTCTCATTATAAACCGAGTTCTATCTTCAGTCCAAGCTTTGGGTCAGTTTTTGTGTTTCGAACCTTATTCCCGTTTTTGTAATTAGGTATTTAACTTTATCGAACTAAAGTTTGAATTTCAATAATGCCTTGATTGTTTGATTTATTCCGGTCTGATCCCCTGAGCCCCCCTCCACCCCCCTCCTCGATTCCCTGCTAGTTCTTCTTCTGTTTTAATCTCTTTCTTATCCAATTTTATAGATCTAAAGATAGAACTTGTTTTGTAATAAGGCCGTAAGGACCTACCATGGTAGCGGTCGCGTACGGCCTACCGTACGCGACCGCTACCATGGTAGGTCCTACCACCTGGACCTGGTACCTGGTAGGTAGTACCTATACTATGATCTCAAACTACATAATATGTCAAACAAATGGCAGTCATCAGTGCGCTTGCACTCGCTGCTGTACGTAGACGTGTGCGTGCGTTTTCGTTCGTTGTATGGAGCCGACCTTCTGTACCTATATATTTTGTAATACGAGGCCCATCTTCACCCCTCCCACCCTTAAAGAACTTCTCTTCGTTCACCATTTGTTCTCTAAACTTGACAACCCCCTCTTTATTCGTTTTGATCACGTCTTTTAGAGTCACCAGCTAATGACACAGGCATTGTCTCTTAATTTGGACTTCTATAATTTATACGTTTTGTGTTGGAAAGTTTTGGAGTTAAGTCTGACACGATTATGGGCTGATAAGGTTTTTGTCTCCACATTCTGTTACCGATTTCAGCATCCTGTGAGTTAACTGCCACCCTGTTTAGGTAAACTAATTAAGTAGCCTAAAAGCTTAAAGCCTAACCCCCTCACTAATAAACGTATTATATCAGATGAATAGGGACACACCAATTTCTCTCTTTCAGTCGTCAGTAATTTGACTTTCGAAAGAAGAAGGCAAAGCCACAGATTACTAAATAGTTATTTCGTAAAGCGTTGTATAACTATACAGACGCTATACAACGTTTATTAGTAAGGGGGTAAAAGCATAGAGTAATAATGTTTACAACTATTATTGCAGGCTAGAATATGATCAGTTGAAAAAATAAAGGGCAGTAATTTAATTTTTCGGCGTTTGATAAATTAGTGTAAAAGTAAAACATGAACAGAACGGTTACAATGTTAAAATAAAAAACTCTCAAACAGTAAATAAATGGGCAGTAAAAATGTTGGAATGGACACTTAGATAAATAGTTCGGCAGTTCATAGTTTAGGTAGGAACTGTGACCAAAAGCAAGCGGTGCTGCGACAGGGGCCGGCGAGTGCTAATTCCGATTTCTTAACTGCCTACACGAAACTGTCTGTTCAGTAATTTTACTGCTTAAATATTTATTGAAATACTAGCTTCCACCCGCGGCTTCGCCCGCGATGTACGTCTATAAAAACTATCCTATGTCCTTCCCTGGGATGCAATTTATCTCTCTGGAAAATTTTATCGAAATCCGTTCAGTGGTTTAAGCGTGAAAAGGTAACATACAGACAGACAGACAGAGTTACTTTCGAATTTATAATATTAGTATGGATTTGTTACGATTACGACTCATTTTTATTCAGTTTACTGCCTTAGTTTTTACTGCCGAACTCGTTTATAAACATACATTTTGTATTTTTTTGTTAACCAAAATTATAATAATCAACCGCCGCTTCAAATGAGTGCAATAAAAAAATGTTCACCATAAATCTTTAGGAGGGGCCCGTGGCCAAATAATAACTAAGTTAATAGTCGTTACGGGTCGTCAGAAGCCCGAAAGTCTGAAAACCAGTCTTACCAAGGGGTATCGTATTACCCAGTAACTGGGTTGGGTTAGACTGGAAGCCGACCCCAACATATTTGGGAAAAGGCTCGGCAGATGAAATCTTTACCAACTTGATAAAAATTCTAGATTCATTTATCCATTTAATAACCATAACTCTTAGCTTGTCAAAATTTAGGCACAGTTTTCTTGTAAACTTGACAGCTTAAGCTTATCTTAGAATGTTGAAGTAACAAATATAAGTGATGCGAGTTTTCTTCACTCTTTTCAGTTTACGTCGACGGCTCGATGTTAGCTAGTAAATTATTCTACATTGTATTCAACTGTATATCAATCGAAGTACTTTATGCTGTAAACTGTGCATGTCATAATCTGTGCACTTCTGCCTAACCCTTCGGTAAATACAAGCGTGATATTATGTTATACGATGTAAGTTCATACAGCGAAACAACTTCACGATTAACATCTTCAAATCAATATCGGACGCGAACGTATCTCTGAACAGCGTCGTTATCACCGATCTTCAACTATAAAAGAGTACATTACAGATACATAGAGAGGGGCTTATCTTTTAATATCTAGTAGTTCTAGGCCAGACTCCGTCGTAGCCTCCGAATGCTTCGGAAAAATATCTATCTATACATACTCGTATATTAAAATAGTAACGAAGAATTTTTGTCTGTTTGTCTGTTTGACTGGATGTATGTTCCGGTTTGGCGCAAAAACGGCTAAACGGTTTTGGATTAAATTTGGCACACAGATAGTTTATATACCTGGAATACCACATTAGGTTTTAATCCCGGTAGTACGCTCCTGTGGGATATTTTCCGACATCAACGTGGGCGAATCCGCAGGCAAAACCTAGCGAAACAATATACGGCGTTGTTGAAGGTCGTTAAGATTTGTGTAATGTATAACATTGCCATAAATACGTAGTCTTTAGGTCAAGTGTATGCCTCCTCATCCTAAGTAATAGATTTAATAAAAAGCTAATTTTGTACCTATTTGTCTAAGTCTACGACAAAACCTTGGAGAAAAAAGAACGTGTTTATGATGCTAAAGCCTTAATATGCTAAAGCCTTAATAAATACTGTTCTCCGACTCAAGGAGAAGAGTATTTATTAAGGCTTTTTCACGGTGCTTTAATAAAAACTAAGATGCTAGACTATCAAAAGGTTATCTGAGATAAAAAAGTAAGATTATTATTAATAATGATCCAAGTACCTAATTACTAAAATAAAATTCATCCATTCAATTTAGATATTGACGAAAAACTTTAAACAAATGAACATGAAAGCATGATATATATATATATAAAAAAATGCTGATACACAAACATGTTTGAGCGGTTTTATTAAATTCTTTAATGTTGCCTCACATTTATTTTGTTCGCTTATTTTAAATTTAAAGTGCACATAGAGTATTGTTTTCACTAATAAATTTATAAAAAAGTCGTTATAAAATAGCCAATTAAAAATATAAAAAAAATTGTTGTACCTAGTTAAATGAAAATGAAAATAAGTGGCTAGCTTGCAATTTTTTTTTAAACTCAATTTTAATCAAGTTCTGTGACTGAGAATTTCCTGGAACATAAAATCTCAGCATAGGAGGGGCCCGTGGCTAAATATTAACAGCCGCACAGGTCGATCGGTCAGGTTAAGCTACGCTTGCCGCGGTTGGTCTGTGGATGGGTGACCATCTTTACATACCGAGACCCCTCCTTGCCTCGGAAAGCACGTTAAGCCGTTGGTCCCGGCTGTCATTCGTGGATCTTTGACAGTCGGTACGGGTAGTCAGAAGCCCGAATGTCTGACAACCAGTCTTACCAAGGGGTATCGTATTACCCAGTAACTGGGTTGTGGAGGTCAGATAGGCGACTGCCTATGCAGCTGAATACCAGTATTTTACATGGAGCGACTGCTCCATGTAAAATACTGGTATTCAGCTGCATCCGGTTAGACTGGAAGCCGTCCGAAACATAGTTGGGAAAAGGCTAGGCAGATGATGATAAAATCTCAGCATATTCAATTATTTCATCAAATTGCAATGAAGCGAAGGACACGGGAGGATGTTCAAAATACGTTCATTCCATCTCCATATATCGATCTAATAATTCATTCCATTAGTTGATTCCTCAAAGAAGACGTACCCGTCCAGTTACCATGGATACTGGAACGAGTCACCCCCAAAAATTCGAGTTACTCCTAACTATTACATATTTCATGAGTGAATTTATATCCTATAGCCATGGCAACCGTTCCAGAGGGCCCCTTGGAAAATTAAAGGAAAATTAAATTGCTTTACTCGCTTCGGTAGTTTGTAGTGAGGATCTTGAGATCGCAGTTGGTTCTATGTAATATAATAATGATCGAGTTCGTTCATAATCTCGATACTGGCCAAATTGATGGATGAAAAAAATATAGAAAAAAGAAAGAAAAGAAAGAAAATACGTTTATTTGCGGCAAACATGACGCATCAAAAGAAAAACATATATATAAAAAAATATCAAAGGGGATTGAAGATTTTTGTTCGGAGCCTGTCCGCCATTTTGAAATAATCACTCTGAATGTTCAAACATCTATGCAATAAGATTTATGCAAGTTCAAAAAATATGGATACTACAACATTGAACGTTAATATCTCGGAAAAAAAATTGCAATTTTTTGTGAATTGAACGGACATTTTAAAATATTATTGTTATTATTATTGTGTGGCAAATCTCTCCTATTATTGACATGATTATTATTGTGTGGCAAATCTCCTCTATTATTGACATTTATGATTATTATTTTTTAATTATTATAGGGACATTTATTTAATTTAATTCAATGATATAATTCTAATAGGATTATCTATTTACTGACTGCATGCTTATGATCAATTATTAATTTCAATAAAATATGTAACCTTATTTTTTATTTGCACGCTGTAATTAAAGGCAGAATAAGAGAACAATTCTGTTCTGTTTTTTTTTTTTAATGACTCGTGCCGTTTCCGTAGCGTGTATGACTTACATATAATGTCGCAGGATAGCCTTTACCAGAACTGGTCACCGTATTAGTGGTTCAGCAGCTTCAATATCATTAGGATTGTGCCGGAATATAGCAGTTCGTCGTGGACGTGGAACGACAGCTGCTCCCCTGATAATCTCTAACATCAAAAGACAACTGCCACGCAACCATAGATGTGACACTCTGCTAGAGTGCCAGTACTCAGCCAGTGTCACACTAACCCAACCTCTTCGGTGATTCCTAGCAACCTTATAGCCAAACTAGATGGCGCCACTTTCAGCCTCGTTACATAATTATAATAGGTACACCACTGTACTGCAAAACTCTCGCTATTGAAACACACCATGATAAATTCGCCACTTACGTCACAATCATACCTTTGAGTTACTGTTCCAACTCCCACACGACTGTTATTCAAAGCGAGGCTTTTACGGCTTTTACAATCAAACATTCAGAAAACAAAAAAGTATTACAAAACCGTGTTTCGTTCAAACGATTCATTTGTTTGGTTTTAGGCTTACGTACCCAGTTACGACCGATGACAATGAATATATATCTATACTAGCTTCAGCCCGCGATTTCGTCTGCGTGAAATTTCTTGTTCCTCCGACCCACCCCGTCCCCGTCGCATCGCATCGCCTACTCTGCTGGGGAGTTTGTTGCGCCACTTCTTCTCCCCAGCGAAAGCACTAGGAAGTGGTGAAGGGCGGGCGTTTTTAGTTTGAATAAATTACTTTTGATTGATTGATTGATTGACTCGCGCTATTACTTCGTTTTTGCTTAACGTTCTTTACGACTTTTTTTTTTCTCGGCTCCTTAGGTCTCTCCTCCTCGGTTAGGTAGCCTATAGCCTTTCTCAAGAATTGAGCTCTTAAATGCAAAAAGATTTTTTCAAATCCGACTAATAGTTCTAGAGATTAGCGCGTTTAAACAAACAAACAAACTCCTAAGGTTTATTATTAGTATAGATTTATGTTTTTATATCCATTTGAGGCTTCAATTTGTCATTTATTTTGATTTACGGTTTGTCGAATTTCGTTTCACGACGTTCGTTTTCGTGGAAATTTGAATCGAAATAATCGCCCGAAGTAAATTTTAACGGTTTTCAATATTCATGCTGAGATTTGTTTGATTGGGGTTTATTTTAAACAATGGCATAAATCAATATTAACGTGATTGTATTACGTAATGAATCATTGTCGACTAAAATAAGATTGGTTGATTAGAAATAATATGAAGAAATATTTCGCTACTAAGTTAAATAGATCGCATTTCGCTCTGGCTAGACATCACAATCATGAGATTATAAAATAATAAGATGCCGGAAGACTGATAATTACTTTTAAAACAGTTTATTTTCAACTTAATTAATGAGACACAACACATTTATGGTTGGGAGACACCTTTTCCCTAAGCTTACTATGCTACGCGCTGCGCTACGGCGTAGACTGTGCTACGATCGCGTAGCCTTCGCTTACTTGGCATCTTTATGATGTAAAAGTTTACTGCGTAATTTTTTAATTTTTGTCGATCGGACGTCACATCAGGCGGACGCACGGCTCATAAACCTATATTTTTATTTGAAATAACATACTTGAGACTACGAGACCAACGGGACAGGTTATTTTATTTTATCTGATACATTCTAGTCGACTTTTAACACATTTTTAAACTAAAAAAAACGGTCGCGTGCGAGTCGAATTCGCGCACCGAGGGTTTTGTACTGTAACTACTTTACGGTTTTCGGATTTTTTCCTTTACTTGTGCTACATGACCTTGCTTCTTGCCAAACATGATTTTAGGTCAACGGGAAGTACCCAATTGATAGGTTTTGATTCCCTTGCGAGTGTCAAAATATGCGGCATAAACGGAACATAAACGCCCGTATCTTTTGATTGCGTTGACTTAGAAGATAGATTTTTTTCACTGCATCAAGAGATTACAGCCTTGAGTATTTGATATTAATTTCAATTTGATAACACTACGCGTTCCTGAGAAAAAGGATCTTGACAGACGGACAGACAGACGGACAACGAAGTGATCTTATAAGGGTTCCGTTTTTCCTTTTGAGGTAAGGAACCATGAAAAATGATAATATTATCTACTTACAGTATAAACAAACAAAGAATTAAAAAGTTTAGCAGCTAAAGTATATAAACAGTACCAGATGATACACATTTTGGACTGTAACGAGTTTGGACAACTCACAATGATTAGTTTTGGGAATATAATAGAACCGTTGGGTAACAGTCGCTAATCCCACTTGGACAATTTTGTACTTTGTTTTTGTTCTGTTTTATTTATGAACATAAATCGGTTTAACGATTAATGTTAAATAAAAAAAAAAAACAAAGTAGGAAGGGTATACCTTCTAAAATGGAGTGACGACATTATACATGTAGCCGGAGCCCTATGGCCCAGAAGGGCATAGGACAGAGCCACCTGGAACAGTTTGGATTAGGCTTTCACCGCAAAAGGCGGCCCTTACACCTGACAATAATAACCTTATTTAAGTAAAAAACTAACATTACTAACAAATAAGTACACAACACAAAAACTAAATGTAAGGGATAAAATAAAGCTAATAAATAACTAAATACTGTTATATTTGTTTACATTTATTTCTGACTTTCCGGGTCAGTGAATAGAACTGCTAACATTGAGGTGGTCTCTGCACCCTCAGATCAATTGGTTGATAAACCACGGGTTCAGAAAAATACCCTTTGACATCTAGGTACATTATTTAGATTCATCTCCAAATAAATTTCTTTAGAACATACTCACGAACTATGTATGTTTGTATATTGAAATGTACCAGAAGGTCATGACAAAGCGACATTCTATCAACGATAATGATGATAGAAAGTAAAAAATGTTATATATTGACAGAATCTACTGAAAAAATCAAAATCAAAAGTCATTTATTCAAATAAGGCTGAAAAACAGCACTTTCCAAACGTCAAAATTACCAAAGACAGTCCCCCAAAACGCCCGCCCTTCACCACTTCCTAGTGCTTTCGCTGGGGAAAAGAAGTGGCATAACAAACTCCCTAGCTAAAGATCATGATCACTAGAAAAAGATTGTGTCAAACCTGTTGAAAGTCGTTGCATTAAAACGAATTGAAAGCAACTGCTAATTGTATAATTTGTATTGAACCTGGATCCACGCGCGACATTATGGCTTCTTAATTGTTTCTGTAATTATCGTGGGGTTAATCGGTTGAATACCGTCAACCGGTTAACCCTCAAATCCGAATTATCTATTTGACGGTGCAGCAAGTGACGTCATCTTTTTTTTTTTTTTTTAAATGGCAACTGAGGACGTCATCTATTTTATTACGAAGTTACTGGAACTAATAAGAATGAAACTGGTTGGTTACTGTCATTCTAGCGTCGCATCAATGTTTGCAATGTCTTGTGATGACAGAGATGCTGTCAGGGGAGCCGCTGTCGTACCACGCCCACGACAAACTGCTATATTCCGGCACAATCCGGATGATATTCAACAAGAAATACGATGACCACTTTTGGTTAAGGGTATCTTGCGCCATTATAATATTATTTATTACTTTATTTATTCTTCCTTACATCATCTTTGTAAAACGTCATAGTAGCTACGAGTACGTCGAACGCAAAAAAAAACACCAAGTGAAACTTGCAAAGCCTACAAAATACGTACGTCAAAAGATAATGCTCTTGTTTCCAACCTACTTATATTTAATACTTTTAAGCCCCGGCTAACTTCGGAACGTGAGTAAATTAGCGAAGTGTGACGTCACAGATCCGGCCGTCACTCAGTGAGCCCGAATCTAAAGTTTGAGTGGGTGTTAAGGGCGGAGGTTTACTTGGAAGTGTATCGATTTGCATTTGGTGTAGCTTCCTTAGAATTTGGTTGGTGTCGTAGAGAGAAACTGTTATGTAATTAGAAAAATACAAGATAAATGAGTTAGCTATATATTCATAAGGGTCTCGGCTAAATCTGGCTAAGCAGTAACGTTCATTTTGACAGCCAGCCTTCTAGGTATTTGTTCAGAAAAAAGTTATGGTAGATTTAGGTACAAGTTTCTGAATGTGTGGTACTTGTACAGTTTAACCTGTAAATCAGCGAGTGAGATTATGTACTGCAACGAGGTGACTATCATTAAAGAAAGAAATAGTCAGCAGTTTTTCTTATAAAAATAATTTATACGTAATAAACCTTACAAAAACTAAGTGACCTTTCCTCTACGAGCTTCATCGGGCTTGGCGTGCGGTAAACGATACTCTTGAGTTTATTTTGACAGCTGTGCATATTTGTTTTTTTATTTTTATTTGTTAGCTTAATTCTTGAGGAGGGCTTTATTTAACATCAAGCCAGTACACAAAAAGAAAAAAAGTCAGAGAGAGCTCTAAGCGAAAACAAAGTACTAGCGAGGGCAGGCGATGCGATGCGACGGGGTGGAACGGGGGAACAAGAAATATCACGCGGACGAAGTCGCGGGCAGAAGCTAGTCTATTCATAACAAGTCGGCGTCGACTCTATAAAATTATTTACACGTCACACAGGTAACTTTCATCTACTATAGGAAGTCCCTCCATTGCATCCCGATAGACCCGCCCGCCCTTATCTCTCAGCTAGAGATCTCTATCTGTCGGCTCGGCATGACCGGTCACCCCGCAATCACCATCATCTCCGCCTATATCCCGCCCACCAATGGTGCGGAGGATCCCATCTCTCTCACTACCGATTTCACTACCCTCTTCGGTATGAGTGACTCCGTCATCATGGCGGGGGATCTCAATGCCAAACATCCCGCTTGGAATAGCAGCACGACCTCTACCAGAGGTAGGATCGTGTTCAAACTAGGCGACTCCCTCAATTTCGATATCATCGCTCCGATGTATCCCACTCATTTCCCGAGCGACCCCGCCCAACTTCCTGACGTTCTCGATGTAGCGCTTCTCAAGAATGTAAACCTCCGTTTACAGTCTATCGAGACGGTACAAGAGCTTAATTCTGACCACCGCCCGGTCATCTTGCACCTGGCCCCCTACTCGGGCCCCCCGCACGACCCCAACCAGCCCCCCCCCGACCAAAATAGTCACCGACTGGAGGAAAGTAAGCGAAAGACTGAAATCCACCACGTCTCCCCACCTAGACTCCATCCCCGAGCAAATTATCTCAGTCGCAGACACGACTGGGGCGATCGACTCGTTCACAGAGCACGTTCAATCCGTACTGACGGATTGCTCACGGGAAGTCCCAGTGATGGAAGACCATCGCTGGAAACTGCCCGATGACGTACGTGAACTGGTGACCGAGAAGAACGCTGCCATTCGTGCCTACGACTCTTTTCCCTGCGACGCGAACAAATCCCACATGCGCCATTTACAGCGTGCTGTAAAGAAACGCATAGGGGAGTGGCGCTCCGAGGGATGGGATAAGTTGATCGGCGAACTCGAGCCCACCCACCACGCCTTCTGGCAACTCCAGAGGAAGCTCCGCTCCTCTGAAGAGGCCACAGTTCCTCCCCTCACACGCCCCGACAAAACGGTCGCTTTCGAAAACCTCGAAAAGGCCGAATGCCTAGCCGACAGCCTAGAGGCTCAATGCACTCCCAACTCTCAACCAGTAGACAGAGCGCACCTCGACGAGGTGAACGCTGAAGTCGAACGGAGAGCCTCCCTCCCGCCAGTCGAAGACCCTGATGATCCTCTGCCTCCCGTCACTCCCGACGAAGTGCAAGACATCATAAAAGGGCTCGCAACCCGCAAAGCCCCCGGTTCGGACGGTATCACCAATAGGGTGTACAAACTCCTCCCCGCCCCCCTCATACTGCTCATGACCGCCATCTTCAATGGCGCCCTGAGCAACAACATCTTCCCCCAAATGTGGAAAGAAGCCACAGTCATAGGCATCCCTAAGCCAGGCAAGCCCAAGTCTGAGCCCTCCAGCTACCGCCCCATCAGTCTGCTCAATGTTTTCGGCAAAGTCTACGAGAGGCTTATTTATAAGCGCCTCAAAGACTATGCCGAAGCAAAGAGCCTCATCCCACCCGAACAGTTCGGTTTTCGCACGAAGCATTCGTGCATCCACCAGCTCCACCGCATAGTCGAGCACATTAGCGCTGCTTTTCAGCGAGGTGCTTCGACAGGCGTCCTGTTCTTCGATATAGCGAAGGCGTTCGACAAGGTCTGGCACAATGGCTTATTATATAAGCTGTACCTGCTAGGTGTGCCAGACCGTCTCGTGCTCATCTTACGAGATTTTCTGTCGGACCGCACTTTCCGCTACCGTATCGAGGGCGCTCTCTCTCCCCCTCACCCCATCCGCGCCGGAGTCCCCCAGGGTTCCGTTCTGTCACCCCTCATTTTCACCCTGTTCACTAGTGACATCCCGAACAGTAAAAAGGCACAGTTGGCGCTCTTCGCCGACGACACTGCCATATACTGTTCGGGTGTCAACCAGTCATCCATAGCTCGAAACCTCCAAACCTCCGCAAGCGCCTTGAGCGATTGGTTCCGGGCAGCGGGATTGTCCGAAAGGGTTACCGCTGCCCCGGAACATAAAGGGCTAAGGAAGGAACACGGATGGGTTTTAGTCAGTAAGAGTCTGACACTCCCTTCCGCTCCACCCAGAGCGGGAGGGGTCATTGGATGATTTCCCATCCTTAAAAAAAAAAAAAAAATCGATTGGTTCCGGAAATGGAGAATCGAGGTCAACCCCGATAAGAGTCAGGCGGTCATCTTCTCGAAACCGCGCAAACTACCCCCCCCCCCTCCCGCGCCCGATCTCTATGTATGGCAAGCCGATCCCCTGGGGAAAGCGAGCCAAATACTTAGGTGTCATCCTAGACCACAACCTCACCTTCAACGAGCACATAAAGACGGCGCGTTCGCGCGCCTCTTTCGCTCTCGGTAGGCTCCACTCCATGATAACTGCCCGCAGCAAATTGTCACTCAAGTGCAAATTGCGCCTCTACACCGCGGTCATTCGTCCCATCATGACCTATGCTTGCGTAGTCTTCGCACACGCCAAGCCGCGATTTCTGCATAAAATGCAAACCCTCCAGAACCGTTTCCTCCGAAAGGTCACGGGAGCCCCCTTCTATGTCCGAAATGTGAATCTGCATCTAGATCTCAGACTCCCCACCATCCAGCAGTTCATGAAACGCCTCTCCAAGCGCTTCTTTGACTCTGCCATAAAGCACCCCAATCCCCTGATTGCGGCGGCCTCCCGATACACTCCCTCCCGCATAAGTAGGATTCGCCGACCAAGGCATACCCTCACTATCCCCGACGATGCCACTACCCTCCTCCAGGAGAGCAGTAAGGCCACGAGTACTCTCAGTCGACAACACAAACACAAGCTCAGACATCCGTCCTTCCGTCCTCGCCGCCGAGGCCCGTCGCGACGTCCCGCACCATCACCGTGCCCGCCCCGACCCTTGCTCGAGCCAGCCCGCGCAGCTGAGCCTGTAGTTTTAAATTCGCCCCTAAACACTAATAATAATACCGATCCAGCCTGTCCCTTGCTGTCCTCTTCCAGCGACGCCCTGAGCCGAGGTCCGAACCCCGCAGGGGGTTACCCTTAGCGCTGTCGCTTAGTTTTTAAGTTATTGTATGCCCTGGCTGGAGGCCTTAATTCGAGGCATCCACAGGAAAGTCCGGTTAAGCAGTAGCCATCCTCATAAAGGATGAACTGCGAGATGCCATTATTATATAAAAATATAAAAACACAGGTAACTTAATGATATGGTACTTATGTACACTTATGAGGGTAGTCTCATATCGCCTTGTATGTTAATAGAACTCAGCGTCTCCCGTGGGTGACGTAAAAGGAAACCGAGGTATTATATCAGAAGGCCAATTCTCGTAATTTAAAACGTTTAAAGTCTAGTCGCAGTCTCATCTCGGCGACAAACAAATGTCAAAAACTTGTCAAAAATGTAAGATTAGAGGTATTTTTGACAGATTGAGACTGAGAGCAGACTGTAAATGTTCTTAAAATTATGAGAATTACCCATCAGATAGCCGGGGAGTAACGTCTGCCTTAAAACAACAAAATCACCCCTGTCAATATCTGTACATATTATAAATAATAGTCGCGTTTCGTATCTGTCTGTGTGACCCCTTTGTTCTTCAAAACTAGGCAACTGATTTTGATGCGGTTTTTATCATAATTAGAGAATTTATTCCGGAAGGTTTATGTGTATAATACATTTAATTAACCTTACTTAGGATAAAGAAAACTCGATCTTTTTGTCAAATCATGAAAACCGCGCGAAGCAGGCATGAGTCAAACTATATAATATAATAATAATATAAAGTCCCGTAACGACTATCAAAAATCCACAAATGACAGCTGGGACTAATGGCTTAACGTGCTTTCCGAGGCACGGAGGGGTCTTGGTATGTAAAGTGGGTCACCCATCCACAGACCAACCGCGGCAAGCGTAGCTTTACCTGATCGATCGTTCAGTTCGGCTATTATTACTTAGCCACAAGCCCCTCATTGTTCAACTTTAACAAAAGAATAATAAAAACTAATAATTATGTAGTAGTATAGTAACAATAATATTAAAACAGATTCGTAGATAAACTGGTTCGAAGAAAATAATAAATTCAAACATTCATAAACTTAATATAATTTCTATTTTGTTTGCTTATTTATCAATGGTTTCATAACATTTTGATTCCTGGTATTTTGAAAAGTAATTTGTAAGTCTTTGTTTGTTTTTGTGAGATAAATAATTTCCAGGTACCGCAAAATTTATATGAATGAATTCGCATAATAAATAACCTAAAACTGGAATTCTGGAAAATACCAGACATACGAAGGAAGATTATTTTGTAACTGGAAAGAGCAGTCTGCTTGTGGACTATGGACTATATACTGCGGACTTAAGTACAAGATTATTATAACCGAAATGTGGGCGCGCTAAATCCCTCGGCGAACCTCTTCGGGGAACAGCGAGATGTTTTGTAATTTGGAAGCCTTTGTTCCATAAAAATAATGTTACGTAAAAACATTACATCTAAACTATGTAAACGCGTGTGTCCTGAACCACTTGTTATACGGGTAAACGCTAACGGCTTAACTTTAGAGCGAATTCTTCTTGAAAGCTCTTTGTACGACCCCGATTGTCAGGAGGTACATTTATACTGACGTAACATAGGGCATAAACAACATCAATTTTATGTCTAACTCCTTAACTAGTACCTACTTTATGTGTCCTGAGTTGTTAGTAGCATTGCGTTGTAGGCTTGGAATTCGTATGTATGGATATAGTCCTGAAGTGCTATGTTAAGATGTAAAAAGGAGAAGTAAGCGAAAGATTAAGTTAGAGCATTTATTTCAAACTAGCTGTGCCCCGCGTTAATGTGAGGAAAAACCTAATAAAATACATAATATATTTCATCACTATAAGATTATTACTTAGTAAATTACTATACGAAGCTATTTTAGGTACATCACGCAATTATCAGTAAGAGTGGAACTATAGTAAACCTCGCAGAGCTACCGGCGGCCGTGGGGATTTATTTTAAAACTATACTATTCATTGAAATGAATTGATGTCAAGGGCAATTTTGTTCAAAATTAAATACTTGTGATGAATAACGTATTATTTGGATAAGGATTATTATCATGTTTACAAAAACACCTTCGTAAATAATGCATTATTTTTTAACAAATTTGATTACCATTAAAAAGGTTATAAGTGAGTCAACTTTAAAATAAGGATATGTTATCTGAGACATTTTTGTAGATATTGATGTGCTCTATAAAATTGTAGTACATAACTTTGCATGCTCTATTGTGTAAGGTTAATTAGCCAAGATGTGGGTATTTTATAAAATCCTATCTAGTATGATTTAGCAGTAGTAGTGAGTACAATTGTATTAGTATTAAATTTAGTAAATATTTAAATAGTATTTATTATTATTACTCTAATTAAATATTAAATCGATTATTTAATTGTATCGAATCAGAGTTTACTATGACAACACTTTGTATGACATTTTTTTGACGAGCGACTGGCGAGAAATAAGGACACGTTGTACGACGGTGGAACCGAACATTTGTGAGAATAAAATCCGTTTATATCATTATAATCATCGTTTAATTTGAAAGATAAAGAATAGATCCTTTATCTCAGAAGTGGGATAAGTCCATTACGCCTACAAGTTTGAAAAAATATTATCAAAATAACAAATTTTTTTTTGTTGTGTTCGAAAGTCACTGGTTATTTATTATCTGAGTAACAAATGGATAAAACTAGCAGTAATCGCAACAGCAATGAGCGTAAACGTCGTCGTGACCGGAGCAGAGAAACAAGAACAAGCACTAAGCATAAACGGAAGCAGCGAAGGCAGCGATCGAGCAATCGCGACGGTTCGTTGGAATCTCTTCGTAGTGGAGGCCGCATTTCCCGTGAGCTGTCTATGAGACGCCGTCACCGATCGAACCGCAGTCGCAGCCGTGACGGGTATCGCAGTGGGAGTAGCAGCTATGAGCAGCGTCGGCGACATCGTCCCAGCCGGGGCATGGATGGGAGACGCAACAGGCGAGGCCGCAGTAGGCGCTCGGAATCCAGCATCGAGCGTCACACACCTGCACTTCCTGGTCACGTGAGTACCCCCAATGTTCTTAATAGTGACACGCAAGCGTTTTTTGCTACTTTAGTGGAAGCGTTAACCAATAATCGACCTCAGGGTAACAAATTTCCCATGCTAGGCAATGTGATTCCAGATTTTGACCCTATGGTTAAGAGTCAGACTATAGTTATGTGGATTAATAAAGTTGATGAATGTGCGAGACTCTACGGTTGGGCCGACGACCAAATAATACATTACGCTCTGCCTAAACTATCAGGGATTGTCAAATCTTGGTACCAGGCCCTTCCATCTATGTCGTTTTCATGGTCTGAGTGGAAGAGCAAACTGGAGCAGTCATTTCCGAGTAGTGAAGACTATGCCGAATTACTAACCGAAATGTTGTCAAAACGTGTGAAATTTAACGATTTGTTAGAACATTATTATTACGAAAAAATACATCTGCTAAATCGATGCGAAATACATGGTAAACGTGCGGTAGATTGCCTACTATATGGGATAGAGGATGGGTCATTGAGATTAGGTGCGAAAGCAGCAAAATGTCAGGAGCCGGAGCAGGTTCTCATAATATTTTCAATCAATCAAGCAACATCTTCGTGAACCAGATAAGTCAAGGATGAACTATGATAAACGTAACAACACTATCACTTCATTATCCAGTAATAGTTCTAAGCAGACGGCTAATGGCAGCGAAACTAAGACTTCGAAGTCTCACAATAATGCGTCAATTGTATGCTTTAATTGCAATGAACCTGGGCATTTCAGTTCAAGATGCACAAAAAAAAAATTGAATTGCAATGTTTGTGCCAAATTAGGTCATTTATCAATTAACTGTCCCAGGTTACCCTCTGACTCCGCCAATAAAATAGATAAACCTAAAGAAAAAGAAGTGATGCGCATTGAAACAAATAATCCTAATGACAATAAATATTTAATGTATCTGAAACTCAACGGTGAAGTTATTCAAGGCTACGTAGATTTGGGTAGTCAATGTACGCTGATTCGTCACAGTGAGGCTGTTAGGAGGGGAATCACGTGGACTGATAGCAACTTACTGACTATGAGGGGTATAGGTGAGAGTATAGTAATACCATTAGGCGTATCAAACGTCATTATTGATATTCAAGGTATTGTGGAGGAGGTCAACGCGTACGTCGTTGATGATAGCGTTATTAAATATTCAGTTTTAATTGGACATAGTTTCACAGAGAAACCAGGTATAGTTATAACGAAAACTACACATTCATTAATATTTACTCGTAATCATTCAGTTAAATTACAATTAAGTTTGAAAACCGATATTGTAATACCCCCTAAGGAAATGTATCCATTACCGTGTATTTCTACAAACAAATATTCAGGTGTAGTCCATGTTAGTGGCTCCTTACGCGGAATGTCACAGAACGCATATTGTTTGATACCGGGTGAATATGAAATAGAAAATGGAGAGTTTAGGATACTGGTGCAAAATTTTAGTGACAGTACGGTTTTTTTGAATAAGGATACGCTTATTACACGAGTTCTTTGTACGAGAGACTACTTGAGTGTAAATTTATTAGATTTTGAAAATGCTGAGACTAATTCTGCTATCAATTATGGCGTGCAGCTTAGTGAAAATGAGGTTAACAAATTAAAAGAGCTGCTCAAAAGTTATGAAACGTGTTTCTCGGATAACCTAAAAGACCTGGGATTGACTAATGTAGTTCAAATGGAAATTGAATTAAGTGACTCGCAACCAGTAGTTTATCGCCCGTATAGGCTCTCCTTTCCGGAGCGTAGACAGGTTCAATCTATGGTGAAGGAAATGATTGATGCAGGCATAGTATGTGAGTCAAACTCACCTTACGCTAGTCCAGTTTTACTGGTAAAGAAAAAGACTGGAGAATGCAGATTATGTGTCGATTATCGTGCATTAAATAATAAAACAAAAAAGGAACACTATCCGCTACCTTTGATTGATGATCAACTTGACAGGTTAGCTGGTAATTCTTTATTCGTAAGTTTAGACCTTGCATCTGGCTACTACCAGATTCCAGTACAGGCAAAGTCTCAAGACAAGACTGCGTTTGTTACTCCCGATGGGCAATATCAGTTTAAACGCATGCTCTTTGGTTTAGCAAACGCTCCTTCTATTTTTCAACGAGCCATGAATAAAATACTGTCGAAAGTTTGTTATACGATCTTTTATATGGATGATGTATTGATTCCTTCACGATCTTTTGATCAGGGAATGAGACGGCTAGAGGAGGTACTTCAACTTGTAAAAGGCGCAGGTCTTACACTTAAGGTAAAAAAATGTAGTTTTTTCTGTACCGAGCTAGAGTTTCTAGGATTTCATGTAAGTGGTGAGGGGATATGTCCAGGAAAACGCAAAACATTAGCTATAGAAAACTTCCCAATTCCGCGAAACGTTCATGATGTCAGACGATTTATCGGCCTAACTAGCTTTTTTCGGAGGTTCGTAAAAGACTTCGCCCTTGTTGCTCGTCCACTGACAGACCTGTTAAAGTCTAAATTCGATTGGAAATGGACGGCGGAGGAGGCGGAGTCATTTAGAATTTTGAAGTCAAAATTAGTTGAGCGCCCTATATTAGCTTTATACGACCCTCGTTTAGAAACCGAAATTCATACGGACGCTTCGAAGCTAGGTATTGCAGGGATTCTCCTACAGCGAGGTACAGACGGTTTACTTAGGCCAGTGGCGTATTACATTCGTAAAACTACAGTAGACGAGCAAAAATTTCACTCCTTTGAGTTGGAAACTTTAGCGGTTGTCGCATCTTTAAATCGTTTCCGAGTCTATTTACTAGGGCTAAGATTTAAAATAGTCACCGACTGTAACGCACTTCGCACCACCCTAACAAAGAGGGATCTCGTGCCTCGGATTTCTCGTTGGTGGTTCCAGTTTCAGGAGTATAACTGCGAAATTGAGTACAGACCGGGTTCGCGAATGGCTCACGTAGATGCTCTCAGTCGTGCCCCTGTCGGTGAGCCGACTGATGTGGATACGGAGCATGTTGTTGATGTTTTACACGTAGACGTTCGAGACTGGATCGCTGCCGTACAGGGTGATGATAGCGAAATAAAACGTATAAGAGACATTTTAGAAGACGATAATACGAAGTTTGTAGCTGACGTGCGTAAGAATTATCTGTTGAAGGGTACTTATGTGTATAAAATTTTAGACGAAGGATTGCGATGGGTAGTTCCGAGGGGCTGTAGGTGGCAAGTGCTGCGCATGAACCATGACGAGGTAGGCCATTTTGGCTTCGAAAAAACTTTGAGTCGTATCAGAAGCATATTTTGGTTTCCAAAAATGCGTAGGTTCACTAAGAAATATGTCTCAGCATGTTTGGAGTGTGCGCATCATAAGGCACCTGGTGGTCCCAAAGAAGGAGTGCTTCATCCCATACCTAAGTTGGAGAAACCATTTCATACACTACATGCCGATCATCTGGGCCCGTTCATTCGCTCTAAGAGAGGCAACATGTATTTGCTGGTTGTTATAGATGCTTTTACAAAATTTATTAATATACGAGCTGTAAAAGATACTAAGACGACTACGGCACTCAAGGCATTTAAGGAACATTTTAGTTATTTCGGCGTTCCTTCTCGTCTTATAACGGATCGCGGCTCTTGTTTCACAAGTGCAAAATTTAGGAATTTTATGGACCTACTAAAAATAAAGCACATCTTGAATGCAGTAGCTACTCCAAGAGCGAATGGACAGGTCGAAAGGTTTAACCGAACCATAATTGATGCTTTAAGTACAAAATGTCATGGCGGAAATGATAACGTATGGGACGATTACGTCGGTGATGTACAGTTAGGTATAAATACCACTATTAATAAGACAACAGGAAAAAGTCCCTCTGAGCTGTTGTTCGGTTGCAGATTGACGAATGCATCGGAAATGTATTGACTGACGTAATTGCCGAAACAACTGAACGAATCGATGGTGATGCGTTAGTAAAACTTAGGTCGAATGCTAGGGAAAGGATAGAAAAACAACAGGATTATTCAAAAAAAAAGTATGATAAGCATAGGAAGGGTCAAACAAAATATAACGTAGGTGATTTAGTCAGGTTAGAAAGGACCGTAATAGATAAAGATCATGTAGGAAAATCACATTAACTCATCCCCAAATTCCAAGGCCCCTATCGAATCCTAAAAATATTACCTAATGACAGATTTGTCGTCGAAGACACCCCAATAACAAGAAAAGGCAACAAGAGGTATGAAAATGTTGTTACGCTAGATAAAATCCATCCCTGGATGAACTTTAAAGGTTACACCAGTGAAAGCACTGACAGTGATCAGAGTGAGGGTACAGAAATAGAGGTAGAGAGCGAGTGATCTATTATTCTACATAGTAGGTGGGAACAATAATTAATAAATTTTTAGATAATAATAATATGCTAATTTACATGAGTTAATCAACTTCCCTGATTAAAATGAGTAGATTGCGTGTCATTGTTAAGAATATATATTCATGAGCAATCAGTGCAGATAATGAATGGCATTGAGAAATCGATGTCGCACATATTATGAATGCAAGATAGTGAGTAAGATTATACGATGTGAGCACAATTTGTCATAAGAGGTCAGTGCAGATAATGAATGGTACCAAGATAACGGTGCCGCACAGTTGACCGCAAATCGTGACAAATTATGCAAGAAACAAAGAATGAGAATACAGATCAGCTTCATGAATTTGAATCTATTGTGATAATGACTTGTGACCTATATAAAAACGATAAGCTCAATTGAGATAAATTTCTATGTAATATGAAGGTAAAGACACTTCGAAATTTTGTTTGTGATAACTGATAAGAATATACACCTTAATTGAACTTTAAAGTAAATTTGAATTTATATTGTGATAATGAATTAGTGAAGAATGAAATATCTAATTTCATTCTTTAATAATTAGAAGTAATATTCATAATCAAGTTATTATTATATTTTTTATGTATTATCAAATTAGTTATTATAAAAATTAACACCAAACAAGTGAGAGGACTCACTTACACAGGATAGCCGAGCTGTAAGGTTAATTAGCCAAGATGTGGGTATTTTATAAAATCCTATCTAGTATGATTTAGCAGTAGTAGTGAGTACAATTGTATTAGTATTAAATTTAGTAAATATTTAAATAGTATTTATTATTATTACTCTAATTAAATATTAAATCGATTATTTAATTGTATCGTCACTTTGTATGACATTTTTTTGACGTTTAAAAACTGGCGAGAAATAAGGACACGTTGTACGACGGTGGAACCGAACATTTGTGAGAATAAAATCCGTTTATATCATTATAATCATCGTTTAATTTGAAAGATAAAGAATAGATCCTTTAATTGTCAATAGTTTCTGCAGCGTACGCGTTATAACGATTTTTTTTTGGTATTTTTTTCACACCTAGGGTCACATATCGAAGTTTTTATACTGATGGCGCGAGGGGCTAATTTAGTGGACTGTATTTTGCGTTGCGGAACAAAACGATTGGCGATAGGTACTTCGAGTTGCGATGGGTGTAGGACAATAGAACACAACCCGAAAATTAGGGAGGGAAGCACAAACCTTTACTGGAGCCACGTGCTCGCGTCGTCGCCGGTGCACCTGTTCACTTTTCCAGGTTCAGGGATAGCTGAGCTTCAAGTTATTGTCCTCACACGTTAAAACATAAACACAAACTATTGATTATAAGCCATAGTACATGCGAAAATGCCGTGATTCCAAAGATATCAATATTTTTGTGCGGAGCGGATCGACGCCATTGCGCACGCGTTGCGGAGACATTCGGAAGTGATTCGCGACAAAGAAATGGCGGCCGGAATCTTCTTATTCACTCGCGAGATATGTGCGGAAAGGAGATGGACATAGGAAATAGCGGATGTCAATAAAATTTTGAATGTTGGCGCAACCACATACGGATCCCTAACTTTTTTGAAAATATTCAATAGTATAAAAAATATATATATATAATCCTAGTATGTTCATTAGGGATAATGTAGGATTTTAATGGGGAAAGAATTTCTCAAATCGGTCCCGTAGCCTATTCAATTCAAACAAATCTTTCCTCTTTATAAAATTAATATATAATATGATGGGCACATTATAGGCCCTTTAAAATTAAATTGATTCTAGTCGCCCCTTCTATAAACTAGTTTCGTATGGAGAAGTTATAAGCAAGAAACTCCATCGCTCCTCTTTTAAAATGTTTTACAATATAATTTGTCATTATAATTATGTGAAAACGTTGCACCTAGAATAAAATTACTGTACCACAATAGGTAAAATTAATTAAAAATTAAGCAAAGACATATAAATGAATTATTTGATAGAAACATGGTGCTCAAATATGTATAAACATTGTAAAATCATACGATTTTATTAACTTTTGCCGTGTCGAGCAGTAGTCTATCTTAGGCTGAATACACAGGGCGGTAAGTAACACTAATTATTCACCTAAAAAGTCTGCCTCAGGCAAAAGAACGTAGTGCTTACAAGCTGCTGAACGCCGCGAGGTTGTTGACCACACACTCGACTGAATTTTCTATTAAAAGCCGCTTGAAACCAAAATTCAGCAGAATCGACAACTTTACCGAACTTTTCAACAAACCCGGGTTGTTTTTTCTCCCCAAGTCAGGAATAAAAATATGTAGGTCATCGAACACACCCCTCGTCCTTCAACTTGCACACTTTCTTATTCCACTTTATGTAGCGCTTCCTCGAGGGTATTATAAAACAATTTGTATCGAACTCTCTTTTAATAACTCCTAACGAGATTACAGAATATTAAGGGTATAGAGTAATTTGCCAGAATATCGCGGTGAAACTTCGAAACTAAGTCCTTATTAAGAGTTTAATATTTGCTCCCAAGAACCGACGACGATGACGCGAAAAGGCAAATTGTTTTGATAGTAGATACTTTGATGTTGTTGTACATAGGTATTTCTACGAAATAACTGATAATAAAGAGCGTGGACATAACGTAACCATTCTATAATGTTCCCACTGCTGGGACACAGGTCCCCCTCCTCTTCGAGAGGGAGTGGGCTGTAATCCACCATGCGGGCCCAGTGCGGATTGATAGAGGTTTCAACCTCACCTAGAACCAAAAATTCCTAGACGATGATTTCCTTTACCATTTTGATGAAATTATTTACACAAAGTAAAGCGCCTGGGTTCAAACCCTCGTAAGTCAGGGTAGATACCACTGGGCCATCACTGCTGCGTGCACATAATGGTCTAAGTCGTCTACATTCAGCAAAATTCAATGCACGTTCCGTTTAAGAGTTCTTTGCGTTGCAGTGGGACAATCAGAGGATAGTATTATTAGTTATGGCTTTGGCTACGTGGTAGGAGTGACACAGGGGTTCTTTTTTCTCTACGGAGAGAATTGGATCAAGAAAACATAGAAAATTGTCCGGAAGAGATCGCCTTATGCTATAAGAACGCCCATGATTGTACGCTAGTTTGTCCTTTTTGTTTTAAGTGGTTTGAAAAATATATAAATGAAATATGGATGGAAAGATTGTAAACCTCATCGTAATTTCACCCAGCTTTTTACAAGCTTTAAAAAAGACATCAAGTATAACATACAATAAGCAAGGTATGTTCTGTAAGTGGATAAAAGGATAACGTGACATTTTTTTGTTGTTGTTTGTGATAATTATATTTCGTTAACACAAAATTACGAAATCGGGTCGGTGTTCCAGTTTTAAAGTTAATCATAGTTCGAAAAGGCAACGAGAAATGAAAAGTTGTGAAACCTAAATATAAACTGGAAAGTAATATTATTATTTCTAAAACTTCAAAGATTAAAACAATAAATCAGTCTTAGAAGTGTTTTATAGAAGTACAGCTAGTCCAGATGTAGGCAACGAGCCAAGCCGTCTATATTTAAGACATTATGCAGTAAAACAAATATCTTAGCGAGAATTTATGTTCTTATCTCAAATAAACATTTCTCACTAAGTCCTAGTTTGTATTGCATGTACAAATTAAATGCGGGGGAGGTGAGTTGCGTTTATGCTATAATTGATGTTCAGAATGCAGCTGATGTGTTATGCACAGATCTAAGTGCATAACAAATCATTATTTTTAGTTATAATTTTTATGTAATTTTGTGATAAGTACTGAAAAATTGGAAAGTATTAGCCGAAACGGCAAAATGCATGTATATAAATGTATAAATGGTCTGGAAAAAGATTTTAACATGGGTTTTTACTCTCTGAAAAATTCCTGTCTGTGTTTTTTTATACATGATTACCATAATAGCAAGAAATCCTTGTATGGTTTGAGGTTTGATACCCTGTTGTAGGATTTCCACACTATTAGAGTCAGTCAGTGAGAAGTGCCTATGATACTATTGGCATTTGAAAATGTGCTCCAATTTATTCTACTTTTGCTTCCTGTTCCACTGTTTATCCAAAAAATCTTATTTTATTTTACCATTTATGTACACATATATTAAACAGACAAGAAAAAACAGAACAGAAAAATAGGTACAAAGGTGATGCTTATTTCATAAGAAATCTCTTCCAGCATTCCTGCGATAGGAAAGTAAATAGAGAGATCTTCCATGTTTCAAAAAGTTAAATATCTCCAAACTAACGACAACAGGATACTTTTTCTACAAAATAAACAAACCAAAAAGCACTTAAAAGTAAGAAAAAGCGATCTAATTTCCTTTATTTGTTCGAGCAAATAACTAGAGAACGCTATTTTCTTACAGTTCTAGGAGAATTTGTTTTTTTTTTTTTTTTCAGAAATTCATGAATGTACCGCTGTTTTGGGTTCCGTGCGATACGGAATTCCTGTTGGCAAGACGAGTTTATTTGTTTGAAATGTGCGCGAGTCGAGGCAAGGCTAAGTAAAATATGAAGAAAGATACTTTTACTATGTTGTTTAAAGATCGGCAGTGGAGATTAATTACTGATGCTGCGGGAGAAACTTTTTGGAATTAGTGTGGAAAAAACGGTAGAAAAACATTGTCAGAAAACTGGCATATCCTTGAATCAAAAATTCGAAGACATGACATGCATCAAGCCTCACTGAGCTCGCGTGATGGATTATGGCCCAGTCGCTCTCACAGAGAGAAGGCCTGGGTCCCAGGATGGGGAACGTTTTATATGCTCATTATGCATTGTTGTGGATAAGTAATGACCATGCAAGCGGCAGATTAGAAGCAACAACCAACTATAGACGAGCAAAAAAAAATTAAAGAAGGTACACAGTGTCGAAAACACAGTAGGTACCTACTAAATACCTGAGATGTATCAACGAAATACAAAACAAAATATACCGAAAGGAAAAATCGCCAATATTCCTTCAAAATATCGAGCGATAGGAATTTGTTAACTATCGTATATATTTTGCTCTGCAGGCACTCCTAGCTCACGCTAAAACTTAGTTGGCGTTATGCAACACAAATAACGAAATAGTTGAAAATGCTCGCCTATCAATCTCGTGGCCACTCGCTCGAGTTTCCACGCGGTACGCCAGCTATTGCCTATTGGCATTTACTTTAGGTACAGTCAGTTACGACAGTATATTAACACAGTGTTTTGAATCTGTGTGATTACTAAAAAAATACATACATACACAAAACTCACTTCTTCTTTCCATGAGAGTTGGCAGGAATTACAGAGCGCCACGTATTCTGTAAAATATATCTCCGTGAAGTCTTAGGTGACGTAAGCTGGCATTCCACCTGGATGGTAGAAGTTGCCACTATTTACAGATGAAATAAAAGAAATAAATAGTTACGTGTACCTAATAATTCGAACTTTTAACAACATGAAACCTTTAAGGTGAATGCGCAGTTGTAGCCCGCGAAATTCAAATTTTCTTAATTTTTTTGCAATTTGCATGTCAGTGTCAGATTGTTTCTTGATCAAAATATTACCTACATTATGTCTTCTAGAGGGCGCCATATCCATTAATGTGACGTCACATAGCTTATAACCAGCGAACGATCAAGACCCTTACAAAGATACTTCATTATTGACAAATTCTGATAAGTAGCTTAGAAGTTATGAGGGAACAGATTTACATACATACATACATACATACTGGTCAATATCATAAGCCTCCTTTTTGCTGCGCCGTAGTCGGGTACATACAATCGACCTTAGTAGCTGACCGATTTTTTTTATTTACCAGCCTACGCTGTCCCATTCCTGGACAAAGTCCTCCCTCCACTCCTTCCATCTTCCGCGAACCCGCGCGTCCTCCTTCCAGTTTTGACGGAACCTATCCAGCTCGTCCCGCCGCCTCCTACGTGGTCATTTCATAGCGTGCTGCCCGATTAGCGATTGCAAAAACAAAATTACAGACCTTCAAAAAGGCTCTACTAAAATAGTTTTTCAAATTAATACCAAGAAGAAAGTAAGTAATATAGGTATATAATTCCTTTTCCTTGTAAGAATTATCTTGTAATAGATATTTGATTTTACCATCATTAAGTTTTCTAGAAAGTCTTTTTCTCGTTTATTTTTCAGTCAGTAAAATATACTGATTGAATTGAACGTAAAAATTATTGTAAAATTTCAAAGAAATGATATGCCTAGCTAAATTTAATACTGTTTTTGTTTGTAATGATCTATTTACAAAAAAAAAAAAGAAAAATAAACATGTCGACTTGAGAAACTCTGTCTAGTTTCATCGGTAAAAACGATCGTGCCATATCGAGTCATCATCATCTGCCTAGCCTATTCCTAACCATGTTGGGGTCGGCTTTTAGTCTAACCGGTTGCTAATACCAGAATTTTACATGGAGCGACTGCCTATCTAATCTCCACAACCCAGTCACTGGGTAATACGATACCCCTTGGTAAGACTGATTGTTAGACTTTAGGGCTTCTAACTAGACTACCCGTAACGACTGTCAAAGATCCACGAATGACAGCCGGGATCAACGGCTTACCGTGCTTTCCGAGGCACGGAGGGGTCTTGGTATGTAAAGATGGTCACCCATCCACGAACCAACCGCGGAAAGTACAAATAAAAGCATGTACCTATAACAATCATCGTCGCTGGAATTATTCGATCACGTCTTAATTCACTGATTTCAATGACAAGACTGCGCACGCATTCGACTGATTAATATAATTATAATCTGTGGTTACGATAGAGATTACTGATCCTTATTGACAATCAAGTAATACAGAGTCGACTAAAATTATCTGTTTACGTTTGAAATACATTTTGAGCATTATAAAGCAGGTTAATCCGTTTGCCCCGGCTGTCATTCGTGGACCTTTGACAGTCGTTATGGGTCGTCTGAAGCCCGAAATTTTGACAAAAAGTCTCAATCACCAAGTCACCAATGGGTATCGTATTACCCAGTCACCGGGTTGTGGAGGTCAGATAGGCATCGCTCCATGTAAAATACTGATATTCAGCTGCATCCGGTTAGACTGGAAGCCGATCCCAAGTAAGTTAAAAAAAGGAATACATATTAATGTTCACTAAGCATTTATGCAAGTCAGCCTACCTCAGTTAAAAATACTACCCAAACAGTAAATCCAAAGCTTGACTGCAAATCCTTTGCAACTATTTCGTACCCAGCTTTTAGCAAAAAACTTTAATTATTCGGAAGCGGAAAAAAAACTGCGCTAAAAAACCTACGTATTTTAATTGCGCTTTTGTATCAATCGGCAGCGGCTAAGATAAGTGGCCGATGCGAAAACAGAAAAATAAAGTTGGCCCGATAGTAGACGGAGAGCGAGGGGAGACACGAGGTTCCGCCTGCGCGGCGCCGCCACCCCCGCGCGCCGCGCTCACCCCGCCTTCAGTCAAAACCAACCCTCGGATGGTAACGACGCTTCTTGTCGTTTTATATCATAACCCTTATAATACACGGTGTGTAAAATCACAAAAAATGTTGACTGTATAGTACTGTGAAAAGTGTTGGATGAATGATTATGAAGTGTATGTATGCAGTGTGTGTGTCAGTGATGTTTCATACATAAATGCACTTACAAACAAATACTCGTTTGGTGTGGATTCTACTCCGGGATGTGTTTCACGTATGTATTTTTGATGATTTATGTTTATTATTAAGGGGTTGTTCATTATGAAAAAGGTTTGAATCTGTTGAAATTTTTTTTTTTTTGATAATTATTTCGACAAATTTAACATCATTCTTTTAGTAATGAAAAGAAAAAAATGTGATAAGCTGAACACTAAATGTCGTTAATTAAATATGAAATTCAAATCTAAGTAAGTTACTATTGACTACAGGTAAAAATTTTTTTCTTGTGAAAAAACATTTTCATTAAAATAATGACAAATATTTTTTTACAAATACCTACTAAAAACCGAGCTTTTGTTGATTAAATTCGCTCTAAAAGAAAATACTTACAACGTAAAACTACCGAAATAAGTTACCCAATGCTGTTGAATATAAAAAAGAAAAGGGTTTGTCCTACAATTGAACAAAATAGATGAGATAAGACAAGATATTTTATTTTGCAAATATGGGTAGTACAATAACATAATTATGTGGTGTATGGGTTCAATGTGGGTTCAGCCATATTTTACCATTATCTATGCAAATGTACAAATAATTTTATTCATAAAAGAAAAAAAACTAAATAGCAAAAATTCAATGTCAAAATTTAAATGTCAAAAATAAGGTTTACAAATAAAAAAAAATAATATTAAGTTTTCGTTCACTGATTAAATTACCACATTTAAATCACAGATGTCAAGTGTTTCACAGATAAAATAGCAATTTTTATACAAAAAAAAAAACACGTGCATTGATTCATTCGGGGAAACCACCATTCGGTCTCATATTTGAAAAATATGAATGACTCTTTTTTTTACACCTGATATTTGTGGCCTACCTACCAGCCCCAAAATTGGTATCGGCTTCAGTCACAATGTTGTTTTTGTGAATGCTATTTTTGTTTTTATCGCGGTATATTACTACAAAACGGAAATAGCTGAAGGCTACGTAACAATTTACACTACAAAGAGTAAAGCCGGTATACGTATATATACCTACATATTTTTTAGATGTTGCTCGATATTACAAAACTATCTCTTTGTAATGGAAATAATGAAAATTACCGCAATAAATCTGCTCATTGTAGCTGTGAGCAAACATTAACTGAAGCGTTCAAGGAACTCTTAAGGAAAATGGAATGCTGTAATGCTCTCGAAACTAGCTGAAACTAAGCGACGCTCATCCCCCGTGGGGGTTGTAAGACGACTAAGGGATTATTTCGGTAAGATTACAGCCGCCAGGAGTTTCGTATCTGGTGACACGATATAGTCCACGGACTTTGATTAGAGTTGAAATAATTAACTATATTGTGACGTAATAATGTTAAGTTGACTGTGTAACTGCATTGCCTTTTCTTAAAAAATAATTTTATTGATCATGTTAGATTTCTCGCGCTGCTTTCATTTATTCATCAGTCTCAGTGACTCAGTACGAAGTGTATAGTTTTAAATAGTCATAATGTCCGGTTGAGTCAGTCGAAACATTATTATCGTGTTTTGTAGCATAAACATAATCAGCCCACAATGTGCCCACTGCTGGGACACAGGCCTCCTCTCTGTGAGAGGAGCCTGTGAAGTAATCCACGACGCGGGCCTAGTGCGGCTTGGCGGATGTCACAATGTCTTCGAATTTTTAGTTCTTAGACATCCCGGTTTCATCACGATGTTTTCCTTCAGCGTTTTGAGAGCAGTGGTTATCAAATAATTTATTTAAAGTAAAGTGCCTTAATATTATTTTTTATTTAGATTCGAACCTACGACATGCAAATCGTAAATCAAGGTCGTTTCCACTGGATCTCCACTGCTCTCCTCACCTGTTTTTTAGGTACATCTATATAATTTTTACTTATTTCTCAAAAGGTTTTGGTTGTGAGTGTGTAGGTAAGCGTTTTTGCATAACGTATAATTTTTATTTATACTTACATACGAGCATTTCATTACCAACCTTAATAATATAATAAAAGTTTTATCTAGTTTCATCTAGTCTGTAGTAGTCTGTCACTCGTATGTTACAACAAAACTTCGACACTAACAATTAACAAGAACGATAATAATTCTTCGTAATTACCTGCGAAACTATTTCTAAGACAAAGCCAAATTTGCGGGATCATCCCCCTTGAATCGGGAATCCTAGCCGGGTAGGTGCTTCCGATCTAGCCCCCCACTTCCGACCTAGCCCTACTTCTGACCTAGCCCCCACTTCCGACCTAGCCGGGTGCTTCCGACCTAGCCACCTATTGTCTGCCCTCAATTGCCTCTTAAACGAAAAGGGATAATAATACGAAACTACATTATTATTCGTAAACTGTAATTTTGTTTCGACTATTGTATTGTATTGTACGGGGAAATTGTTTTTAGTATTGTGAAAGGAATAAAGTGTTTGTGTTTGTGTACTGAGATGTATTCTATGTTATTATGTTTTGGAATGTTTCGTAAAAGTCTAGTACTGGTATGTTATTTGGGCATCGATTTGATAGATTTCTTATTTGCCGTTGGAAATCGTTTGGTAGTGTTACTAAGTAGTTTTCTTTCACCTACTTGCGTATTTATTGTACACACTGTAAACAACGTGACTGAAAATACACAATGTAATGTATGTTGTCTTTGGTCCCTTTTTTTTTTTCTTTTTAAGGATGGGAAATCATCAAATGACCCCTCCCGCTCTGGGTGGAGCGGAAGGGAGTGTCAGACTCTTACTGACTAAAACCCATCCGTGTTCCTTCCTTAGCCCTTTATGTTCCGGGGCAGCGGTAACCCTTTCGGACAATCCCGCTGCAGTCTTTGGTCCCTGGCCCCGACATCAAGCAATGGACAAAATTGTCAACATTTTTTAAGCTTGATTACGAGGCTTTTAAATACGTTGTACTTAAATGTATGTTTTAGGTCTTTAAAAAAAAAATCATAATAATAATAATAATATATGTGTCACATTTCATTAAAATTTCCTAAGGGGCCTCTGCGAGTTGGCTTCGGCCCCTCGTACGCCTTCCAAAAGACCGGGACTCAATGGTCCCGAGATATGAAAAATAATAATAATAAATCTTTATTGACGAATATGAGACAACCATACAGAGCAACTTATTAATAAACCCAGTATATAAAACATGGCTTAAAGTTATTTTGACAATAAAGGTAGGTTTGGTAGACCGTAAAAATGGTTTGGTTGTCTTTGGACTGATTCGCCCTATAACCTCAGAACAACAGATTCCTACAAGATTCCATTTAAAAGTCACATAGTTATGCAGATTGATTACATACTGTATAGGCAATAAATAATAGTACAGTTACGAGTATATTATATAAGTTACATGATTGGAATTGTCTGTGTTGTTTTGTGTTTGGGTAAGGGTATAGGTATATGTGTATATGTTTTATGTATGTTTCAGTATTTGTATAGTTGAGTGCCCCTCCATTCATGTGCCTTGTTTATACCAATTTTCTTAGTAGATTTTCAGTGCTGTTGTAGTCTAGTGTTTTCAAATATTCATCCATAGTTTTTTTGCATGTTTGGCTATCAAGATTCCTTAACTGTAGATGTTTACTTACTTTGTTGTATAGGCTAGGACCGAGATAATTGTGAAATTTGTGTGCAAAAGATGTACTATATTTGGGTATATTATAAACTATGTCTAATCGTCGCCTTTTTCCAAAGTGCGGTTTTACTTTATGTTGTGCCATGATCTGTAGTTTGACAAATAATTTTCGTACCGAGAGGACATCCAGTTCTGAGTAAAGTAGGTGTGTCGGATAAGTGTACTTTTTGCGAGAAATAACTTTAAGTACCATGCGTTGGGCTCTTTCGACAAACAACATGGTGGTTTTTGAAGTTCCGCCCCATACATTCAAGCCGTATATCAGTATAGACTGACCTAGTGCTAAATAGATTTTTATTAGTAGCTTAATATCACATGCATTTCTAATAGTTTTAAAAATATGTATTAACTTTCTGGCGCGATTATTTACTTTCATGACGTGTTCTTTCCAGTTTAAGTTTTGGTCTACTCATTCCATAAGATATCTCGGTGTGATACACCGAGATATCTTATGGAATGAGTTCTGGTGATTGGGTTACAATGACAGGTATTTGGATTGTTGCAATTGTGAGTTTTTATAATTATTGAGTTAGGAGAAGGTTGGGTTCATGTGCGTTTTGTTTGTGCAAAATAAACAATTTATCTTTCTTTCTTTCTAATTTCTTGTAGCATAGCAGCACAATTACTTAGTGACATTTTATTTGAATGGTCAACGCACACACAATGCAATTTACGAATAACGTACCAAAACTAATTTTGATTCTAAATATTACACTAATTAAACTCCTCTATTTTCGCTTCTTAGTTCAAATATCATTTGACATTTCTCGCTCAAACGTCAAACATGACTATTGCAAATGGCCGCCACACGATTAGTCCGCAAAATTCTACAAATGCAACGGAAACGGCCTTGTGATAACATACCAATTAGCTAATTAACACTATAATAACATATTAACCTAAGTGCCAGTGCCAGAGTTGTGCTAAATACACAGTTACTGGATACTCGGAAATAGCATTAATAATTCAGTTTGGAATTTAATTTGTGTTTATTGCATTTAGTATGGTAAGGAAGTTTATTTAAACTTCAAACGAGAACTTTTATTAAGTTAAACAGAAATTCTGAACAGTAATTACCTTCGCTTTGCTTTTAAATATAATTTTGCATGTGCGCTTTTATGCTGAATAGTTTCCGCGCCGCAGTTTCAGGAAAAGGAAGATAGAATTATTCCTTTCTCAGTTTAACTTAAACCCACGTTTAGGTTCTCAACTGTTAACGGTTAAAGAATATAGAATCAAGTTCTTCTAATTTACAGACAGCTGTGCTGCTGGGGAGTTTGTTGAGCCACTTCTTCTTACAAGCTAAAGCATTAGGAAGTGGTGAAGGCAGGGTTTGGGGGACTGTCATGCGTCATGTTCGTGAACCGGCGCCGTCAGTAGGGATTGGTCATCTTTTTGCTGCCATGACTTATTTTAATTTAATATTTGAATTGTTTTTTTTTTTCATCTTTTCATTACGGACGCTTTTAATGTTCTGCATCTTTGAGTTTGAGTTTGTCTTATGTAATTTCGACGTTCAAAAAGTGCTGATTCTCAGTTTAGTTTAAATAAATGACGTTTGATTTTGGTTGATCGACTATCATTCTCGTATCTTCGTACACATCGCTCGTTTCGCTTATAGCACCAACATCAATTTCACATTTTAAGAGAAGCATGGGTAAACTAGCCAGTATCTAACACAAGCATTAGGTTGCTTAGCTTGGGACTAAATGGCGTTGTGTGAAATGTCCAAGGATATTATTATTATTATTATCTAAGGCATTATCAAATGTTACGATCTGAAAGTAATTTATACTCTTAAACTAATATACTTAATAAAGCTGAAGTGATTGTTCGAAGGAGGTAATGTATGAAAAAAAAAAAAAAAAAATTGCGTTTGAAATCCCAATTCTTGAGGAAGGTAAGATACAGGCTATTTAACATCACACTATAACCCTTAGGAGTCGAGCAAAAAGAAAACCTGAGAAAGAACGCTAAGTGAAAACGAAGTGATACGTGGGCGGGCTATGCGATGCGACGCGGCGGGTCGAGAGAACAATGTATTTAGTGCAGAAGCTAGTTTTTGATACAGTCGAAAACCTTAAACTAAGAAGTTGGCTCTCAAAAGTAACACAACATAATGCTCAATCCCATTCCGTGACTGTACCTTTGATATTTATTTGCTACCTATCTAAACAGTACAGGTATCCTTTGACCGGGATTTCCTGGAACCTTGGAAGCGTGTTTTTTGTGTTCTCAACCTCTTTTCAAAGAGGCTTTTGACCCAATGACTATTGGGTTCAAGAAAAGCCTCACGTTCTTGACGTTCTATCTTTATTTCAACGGGATCGTGTTTTGCGTGCAGTCACGTGTGTTATAGAACCAATACTTTTTTTTGTTGGCTTTGCTATGATCAATATTTTGTATGCCATTAATTTCCCACTGCTGGGCAAAAGGCTACTCTTTTTCCACCTCTCTGTCCAGATCTGCCAAGGACCAATCTTTATTAAAGAAGTCCATCTCATCTCGCTGTCGCTTTTCGAGTCCGTCTGTATGACCGTATAGTTCTTCTTAACTATACAACGGTGTCTGTCGTTTTGATGCGGTTTACAAGATCATTTCGAGAATTTATTCTGAAAGGTTTATGTGTACCAAACATTATTATTAAACATTCATATAGCAAAGAAATCTCAATGTATTGTCAAGTCATTAAAACGTGCGAAGCGGGGGCGGGTCGCTAGTTAATTAAAAAAGGACATACATATTTTGATTGGGTTTTAGGTATATTAAGAATTTCAGATTCTAGTCTCATAATTTCGATCGGTATTTTGAAGCAGTAAATTGCTAATACCTACTGCAGAAATAATGGTCATGGTTCAAACTCAAAGCATTTATTTCAATTAAACCATTTACAGACACTTTTGAATTGTCAAGGAGTTGGTCAGTCAGAAATATATTTATTTCTTTTAGTTAGAAGCTAGTTGCCCATTCCAAAGCGTAGTAGGTATCTATGGAGAAGAATGACTGGAAACTCCATGGACACTGCTTTAAATTATATTGTTACAAAAGTATTTGTTCACAGAACTTTAAAAACTTATCGAAATCTATTATTGTTCTTGTTCATCATCGTACGTATACGATGTTTATAATTTTATCAATATTCGAAGTTATTCACAAAATCTTGAAAGAACTGAAGTAATAAGTAAACAAAGACAGAGCCTTTTCTTAGAATTAAAAGAACTCTGATTGTTTTGATGAAACTGATTTACAAGTTAATTTCTTATTGTAATAACTTTTCAATTTAAGGTTTTCGTAAAAAAAAAACCACTAGGCTAGATGATATTAAATATAGTTCGAAACATTTGTTTTTATTTTTTTTGTATGTCTGAAAGATTGATATACTTAAAAATGATAAATGATTTTATTTCTGTAAGTAGGTTTGTTCTAACACTTTTACACGTCGTTTATATTTTAAAAACTAGATGAGGTCGGCGTTTTCTTCTCTAGATACTCCTCTAACTATCTTACTACTCTGAGAAGAAAGGCCGAAACACATGCAGATGCAGTCTATTTTAAAGTCTAGACATAATCTTAACTCACTAATAATAATAAAGCTTTATTTAGTTCCGTACAGATTACAATCAGGTTTAAAAATACAAAAGAATTAAAATGAATAAAATAAAATAAAAATTAAGTAAAACATAATTATTATTTTTTTATATTTACGAAGAGTCTTATTTAAAAAAAGATAACTGGGAATCTCTTTTTCTATGGAAAAATTAAAATCTGTCTAATTCGGTTGTAACACTATTTTTCGAAAATGTTCTTAAGTAACTTTTTAGACCTTTGTATCCTGCGTATGCGTATGAAGTTTCATTAAAATCGGTTCATACATTTCGAAAAACAAGGGCTTGAAATTTTGCATGAAATACCGTACGGTGTAAACGCTCTTAAGGATCGTAGCAGGTGGCGTATGTAGTTTCTGTCTACCCCCATGGTAAGAAGGCGTGAAGTTATGTATGTACCTACAGTGGGCTGCATCAATTAGGTACCTCCCTTGCATGCATTTAGCAACTGGAGTAGGGTACCCAATTGATGCAGCCTACCGTACGTATATAGGTATTCACACTAATATTTCTTAGAAATTCACATCAAACATGAATTTATTCAGTGGACCGGAAGTCAGCGTGTCTTGCCCTGGGCTAAGCGGTGTGATCATAAAGTTTCCACCCCAACTTTTGTACGAATGGCGGAACCACCCCTTCGCACATTTATCTTAGTTGGGGCTGGGTGGAAAACTAATAGCGTATGGGTGGTGTTTTATTTTTTTCTATCTCAAGACTGTGGTAACATTTATTGATTTGTAAAATGTGAAAGTTTTGGAGTATGTGGAGGTTTCAGTCAAATTAGTGAATTTCAAAATATACAACTGATTTTGCGGTACTTATCTAAAATAAAATAATTATCCACTTACCCCAGCAACCTTGAATTTTAATCAACACCCAATTTTATTTCCGTGTCTGCCGCTCGGAAATTGATACCAAGACTGCCGCAATTTTGTGAGTGTTCTATGTGACAATCCATAATTAGATAACGACTCTGTCTGACCCATTTCCATTGCTTTCTTTTTTCCTAAAACGTGTACAGTTGATATCTCAACTCAATTAAAAATAAACATGCATTACCATACATGTTTATTTTTAATTATGGCAAAATTTAAAACAAACGAAATAATTATAGTTAAAAAGTTATGCGTGGTCATACGTCATACACAAAGGTACCGACCGTTTAATTTTCATGTTTAACCGATTCAATGCTATAATTACGCAGACAATTAAAAAGCTATTGTGTCTCGCGTGGATCCACGCTCAAAGGCTATGAAGGGTTAATGGGCCCATTTACTTTAAGCATGAACTTTACTTAACACTACTAACTGCTATGATGGCTGAAGAAAATGCCCTGACATTGGCTGTTGGAATGGTCATACTGGTCACCAGGGGGTTGCCAGGAGGACTCTGTGTCATATGTTTTTCACAAAAGGGAACCTTGACCATGATAACCTATACATATGGAGTCGGGCAAAGTGTTATTGAGTTTTTCCATTAGGAATTTCTTAGTAACAGGTCGGAGTTTGGACGTTGGCGGTGTGAAACCGTGCTTCGTAAAGCTCGTTAAGCCGTTGGTCCTGCGCCTGATCTCTCTCCTGTCGTGTCAGATTGCTGTCCCATCGGACTATGAGAGTGAGGGATGAGAGTGCACCTGTGTCTGCGCGCACACGCCTGCACTATAATATCTCCCACGCCGAAGGCTATAGTCTCCGTTGATATTGGCCGCCGTGGCCGAAATACGGTCTGGAGGACTTTATTTATTTTAACCTATACATTGAATGATTTCTATGACTATAGTCCAGCCGCCTGTTTATATCTCACCGTTAAAACTAATGTGAAGTGAGTTGTCATTCCACATGATGCTAGGGATGACATGGTGATTGACACTATTGACAGCTCACTTCACCTAAGTTTTCCCGATGAGATTTTTACAGAATTAATCGGCTGGATCGAGCTTACCAGCTGACATTCAATTGATTGGCTGGATCGAGCTTACCAGGTGACATTTAATTGAAAAGGTACACCTAGCGGTGAATAGTTTGTTACCCTATTTTTTTTCTAGCATAAATCAGCAATAAGACGCTACATAACCACTGAATAAAAGTTGTTTCTACTTACTTCCTAGTTCAGCTGTATATCTTAGTAGTCAGCTCTAAGAGCGAGTTCCCATGTGTATCGTAAGAGACGACTTACGGTCGGTATTAAAGCTAATTAAGAGAAATAGGGAGTTCGTGTGGATGATATAGTATCCTATTGTGCACACAAGGAGTTGGATGCGCGAAGAGATAATTGTTAACTTTGAAATTAAATTACGAGTATATCTTATTTTTTGCACAATAAAGAGGCTTCTGAGTTTGTTTTGTTATTTTCTCAGGGACCAGTCAGCTAAGAAATGCCGACGTCATCCAGTATTATAAAAAAATACCAAATATTGACGTTTTTTAGGTAAAAGTATTTTAAAAGATCTAGGTACTTAGAGCTGATTTCTGCAAAGTCAGATATCTTTTATCCGTGGAATTAAATATGACATCAAACAGTTTTAGTGCGGAAAAACTGACGAAAATTCAAAATTTATTCTAAGGATGTTACTTAGGTATTCTATTAAAGTTTGCTAGAATTCGCCATTAAGGCTGATGATTCAATAGACGGGACGGAAAATTTTTATTCGTGGAATAAAATTGATGCCTGACAGATTTTGTACGGAGAACTGTCAAAAAATCCCAAGTTATTTCTCGGACATAATTATCTGGCGTTGGAAAAATCAGCCCTTAAAGAAATAAACTTATCGTTTAATTTCACACTTCTTTTTCTCTTACTCCAAAAATAGGAGGTCTAATATTCTTTGAAAGCAAGATATATTTTTTTCGAGAATAAAATAAAAAGAAAATTACCAAAAATAAACATAATAAGTACTACAGCAAATCACCAAATCATTCGCCATTCAATATCTAAATTTTAAAATTATCAAACCTAAATCAAATAAGCAGTTTACATAACTTCTTTCGAGATTATCAAAGAACATTTCGTCTTACTCCAAAGGAATTGACTAACAAAGTCAGAAAAAGGTCGAATTGGATTAGCAAGTGAAATCAGTATATGTACCCAGCAGCACAACGTTGAAGCTCTAGATAAATACAGAGGGTGACTTAAATGTGCGTGAGGGAGCGTCGAGATGACGAAAAATCCTCACTACCCTTATAACAACCCCCTCGCTAGAGACTCCCCGTAAGGCCGAAATGTCGTCTGGGTCTGTCTAAATATTCCCGAGCATTCTCTGGAATGTATTGAATTAAATTTTGTAGGTACTTTTCTCGAGATCTTGGTTGATATTTTTATTCATCTATATACACACATCTATAACACATTGTTTTAATAACTTAATAAGGCTAAGATACATGGTGATTTTTATAATGATTAAAGTACATTCTATGTACAGTCGCAAAATGAAAATGTTAGCGCCATTAGGTAAATGACTCAAGTTCCTCCTACACAGTGCATGAATGTTATTATTTACGTAGCTTTATGAGGTGCAACTAGCTTCATATTTTCTGACTGACCAACTTCTTGACAATTCAAAAGTGCCTGTAAATGGTTTAATTGAAATAAATGTTTTGAGTTTGAGTTTGAGCCAACATTATCGAGAGATATAACATTATCAATGAAAATGACAGTTCGATATTCAGGTGCTACCCGTAAAGCTCTCACGTCGAACTGTACCTATAGGTATTAGGTACGAGTATTCTTTTATTTTTAATGGTTTTTCTATCTATTTGAAACTTGACAAATAAATAACCTTTTGACATAATAGTGGGTGCTACATGAGAAATAAGTGTATGTGAAAATTGCTTAAACGTTCACTTCTGCGAGTGTACACCTACAGTCACGTACAAAAGTGTTAAATTATACAATTTTCCACTTACGATAAACTCTGCAGTACAGCTTCAACTCTGCAGTTTCATTAATTAACGCCCGACTGAGTTCTTGTAGTATTTAATTTTATTGAAAGTGGCTCCACAATGCATAGAGGGAGGTACTAATGTGAACCGTTTATAGCGAATGCTTTTCACACTACGTTAAATAATTTGAATTGCTTGTATACGATGCTGAGTTCAACGCTCGAATTTTGTTTAAGGGGCATGCGCTAATGTAGCCCACGAAATTAAAATTTACTAACGTTTTTTTGCAATTTACAGACTGTCAGGTTGTATGTTGATTAAAATATGATTCGCGACCGTAACAAATATGAGTTATAGAATCAGTTTACAACTCCTTAGGTTAGAATTGGCATCAAATGTCATGATTTCATGAAAGACGAAAACAAACATAACTTTAAATAAATGTTCTTGTATATCGACTTTATTTAATTTCGATCGGTCATTGTTGTTTACATCTTTGGCAAATTTAGAAACGTCGGACCTTAGAGAGATGTACCTATTGATGATTTTTCTTTTCCCAACTATGTTGGGATCGGTTTCCAGTCTAACCAGATGCAGCTGAATACAAGTATTTTACATGGAGTGACTGTCTATCTGACCTCCACAACCCAGTTACTGGATAATACGATACCCCTTGGTAAGACTGGTTGTCAGACTTTCGGGCTTCTGACGACCCGTAACGACTGTCAAAGATCCACGAATGACAGCCGGGACCAGCAGCTTAACGTGTTTTCCGGGGCACGGAGGGGTCTCGGTATATATAGATGGTAACTCATCCACAGAACAACCGCGGCAGGCGTAGTTTAACCTGATCGATCGACCTGTGCGACTTTTATGATTATAATTCTATAAATCAATATTTGTTACGTTCGCGAATCATAATTATTTAGATCAACATACGACTTGGTATTGACCTGCAAAATGCAAAAAAATCTAAGAAAATGTTAGTTTCGCGGCCAACTCTGACGCTTTCGACTTACACACAGGTGGAGGAGAATTTCTCAGTCATGGTGGAAAATTAATTGAAACGGCTGAGGGGGACAAGTTCAAACAGCTTATGTCGAGGGTGGAGATGTTTACAAGTCTGTAGGTACTTGATTTATTGTTGGGTAGGTCTTTCCTAATACAACCACCCTCATTGGGGTGTTGGGGTTATGTTCATGCTACTAGAAAAAAAAAGTTGATATTTTTAGTGTGCGTTTCTCGAAAAAAGTAATGTATCTTGCAGGTTTTTTTATGTACAGACGCCAGCACATCAAGCTACTACAAGCTGTCAAATTTCTTTAATAGATTTTCAACTTTGTTGGCTAAAGCATTAGGTTCAAGGTTGATTTTTTTCCCTGGAGTTGAGTTTGTTCCCCTTACTGCCTACACTATTCAACAGAATTCTATTTTGGTATGTTTATTTTTCATTCATAAGTACCTAGGTACTGCTATTATAACGTCATATGAAATTGAATATCGAAAACGCAAGGCATCATGAAGTTATGACAAAGTCGCCTGTTTCTTTATTAACACAGACTTCAATAGAAATGTAACATGTTTATAGAGTTTGACGGAGAATTAATTGTTAATTAATTTTGTAACTTACGGCCAGGTACATAAGTATAAAATTCCTTAATCCAAAAATTACTATGACGTAAGTATATGAAACCTAGCATCCTTACTAATATTATAAATGCTAAAGTAACTCACGATTAAATTGCAGCACACAAGGAGACCATGACCTGAGTAAAGACATACTTTTATCTCGATATTGTTGCCTTGGGATAATTTCGGACCTCCACGCGGGCAAAACCGTAAGCAAACGCTGGTAATAATATACTTTAAGTAGGAAAACATCGAAAACTGTTCGTCAATCAATCACTGAACGAAATTGATTATTATGGTGCTTGCGCTCCCGGCGACTGGCGATGGATGGCCCATCTATCACCACTAAATGCGTTGTAATGACTTGACGCAAAGTGTTATATTTAAATGTATAGACTCATTTTAAAAGCGTTTACGACGTACGGCATTTCATATAAAATTTCAAGCAATTATTTTTGGAAATGAATAAACCGATTTTAATCAAACTTCGTACGCATAAGCTCCTGTTTATGCTTATGTGATCTGATAAGTTAATGTTATTACATCCATCAAAATTATGTTTACCTCGTTAACAAAAACAGTTTGCCGACGCGCTTAAGGTAATATACATTGAGTCAGTTCCTGATTTCATGTAAATCTGCCTTAACAGCTGTGTCGATAACCCTTAAATTATATATGTACGGCTATTCCAATAAAGGATCCTCTCTTGGGCATAAGTTAAAATTGCAAAAGAGTTTGTTTTTTACGTTAGCATGATAAAATCGATTTTAATGAAGGGAAATGCATACTAGAATAATATCAACCCAAAACGCAAAATGGTGTTATAGTTAGCATAGAAACATTGAATCGAAATCCATGACGAGAAATACCTTGCTTGCTCACTCATCCAGCTTTAGGTGTATTAAAACCCATTTGGGAAATAAAACTATATTTTAGTGACCATATGTTTTATTATAAAGTTAACAAAAAAAAAACATATCATCCTTTCTAGAAGCGATGCCTGCAGAGTATCACCTGAGTTCAAAATGGCGTGGGATGACCGTTTGCTCTTAATAGGCTAAAGCCTGGGTGAGCCAGCCGGTATGCATATTATGTAACGTATGATCGGAACCCTGGGTTCATCTGCTGTAGATAATTGAGAATTCATCCAATCTATTGGTGTTTTTAATTTTGTTACTTGAATTGTGGTTATATTTATTTGACAGCCATAATTATCAGGATTGTTTTAACCAGTGCGCAAACTGTGGAATTCAGTAAACATATTATGATTCTGAACGCCCCGACGTTAAATTCCAAAAATACTTAAATAAAAAAGAGTTTGTATTATTAAGAAAAAACATTTTTGAATAATTAAGAAGAGAATAGTTCTTTATCAATTGCCTTCGTTTATGGTTTTTGTTTGATTATTTGTTTTTGAATGTAGGTTTGTTACAGTTAAATATATAATATACAGTTAAGTACAACATTAATTAAACAGTCCATTCACCCCATCTGACCTAAAACGACCCACTAATAGTCATTCACATTGTCTATTCTCCTAAAACATTTGCTAAAAGCTGGTAAAACCCCAGTTTAAGCCGACCCAGTTTTAAACACTCGACGATACATTTCAAACATGTTATCTTTTATTTATTTAAATACGTCGCTCCATTGAAGCAGAGGGTTCAGATTGATAATGTAAAACAAATAGACGTCGACCTTTGACTACCCGAACCGAACTATGTACAAAGGACGGTTCGGCAACGTTCGGCCACGTACGCAGATTTATAAGGATTCTGCTATAGACCTTATTAATATAATTATGTCTTGTTTGTATAGCATTTCGTAAAGCTCACAATATCAGTTGCTCGTAAAAACATTATAAAGAATGTTTTTTAGGGTTCCGTCCCAAAGGGTGCACATGAGTCTTCTCCTTTTTGTCTCCTTTCCTTACATTTCCTCTAAACAGACATGTTTAAAAATGAATTATGGCAATAACTCTAGGATAATGACAAGCAATAAAAGTTTTTTTTTTTTTTTGTTGCGTTTAGTGTTTATGCGCTAACTTACTCTACGCCAAAACCTTGCCAAGTTACGTGCCGTGTAAGTTACAACTGTACTAAAGCTCCGCTGTCCGTCCGTCTGTCACAGGGCTGTAACTTTTAAAGCATTGTGATTTTTAGGAAGATATTTGAAATTTTCACAGAGTGTGACTACAGTGGCCGCTCTAACAACAAATAATAAGAATAAAATAAACAGCAACACAAAATCACGCCAGTGATTCACTAACTACGGGACACCCAGATCTTAGTTCTTACACAGATATGCTCAACAGGCCAGGAGAAGTAATCAACTTCTGCAGGGAGGTGGACTGGTTGGAATAACCACCGTCGGCCGCCATGGCCCACGTACAATGGTCCACTTAAAGGACTACGGAAACCAAACCCATGAAAGATAAATGATTTATTTTCTGTAAGTAGGTTTGTACAAACATGTCAATCATATTTTTTAAACTAGATGTGGTCGGCGTTTCCTATCTGACTACTCTGAGAAGAAAGGCCGAAACAAACTCAGAGGTCACAGTCTCTTTTAAAGTCCAGACATAATCTTGGTCAGGTTATATGAAGACCATGTAGATCGATGACTGAGATAGTCTTTTGAGGAAAGAACCACACAGATTGAGAGGACCTGTCCAGTCAGTGCACGCATTTGTCAGAAATCGTGCAGTTCAACTCAAAACTTAACGATTCGACGAACAATACCAAAGAAAGGACATTTGGGTAGGCCACATAAATTACTCAAACTGCCAGACCTAGACAAAAACTAACAGAACAAAGAGAATAATAAAAATTAAACAAAAAAATAATAATAAAATGACCCACATTGTCTTCTCTTAATTAGGACTTAGATATTACTGGTGAAATATAAGTACACCTCTGCCCAACCCATCGTGAAATAAGGCGTGTTTTTTAACGTATTTTTTAACGGATAGAAAGATATCATCATTTTGCTAAGTACATTATAATTCAGCCCGTTTGGCTTGTTTTACGATTAAATTAATCCTTCCACAACGCTGTCGAATTAAAATTAGGAAGCATTGGGTTGGACCGTAATAACTTTACTTTATTGTTGTCTCAATATCTAAACCAATTAATTTGATAGCTAAACTGAATAGATATCAATCTTATTCCTGATTTGATCGTATTGTAAAATCCGTACTAATATTATAAATTCGAAAGTAACTCTGTCTATCTGTCTGTCTGTATGTTACCTTTTCACGCCTAAACCATTGAACCGATTTGGAAAAAAATTGGCAGAGAGATAGATTGCATCCCGGCGAAGGACATATGATAGTTTTTATCGACATACCTTGCGGGCGAAGCCGCGGGCGGAAGCTAGTTATTCATATATTAAATACTAGTGACAAATAAGAGTTTGTTTATTATATGTTCGTAAAATATTAATTTATGATACACATAAACCTTCCAGAATAAACTATTTTAATAATGGTGAAAACTGCATCAAAATCCATAGCGTTGTTTATAAGCACAACGCGGTCACACAGACAGACACGAGTAACGAATTTAATTTATAATCTGTGTACGTGGAATCGAAAATGATAACGTTTTACGCAATACTTTACCAGAAAGAATTTTTTACATGAAAGAATTTCCACAAAAAACTTTTCTTAGTCGCCAAAAAACACAGTTTTTACGACTTATGAACAAGCAGAGTTTTTGCCAAAAACCCCGATATCCATCTATCTATTGTTATAATTTACTCCATGTTATTGCGCTTACAAAGATTCTTTTATTCATTGAATATAAATTATTTTTATTGAAGCGATTTACTACTTCTTAGTGGCCGTTGCGAAAAGAAAATTTTGGTTGTAGTTTTTTTTTATTTCATGTTCTCAAAGTTGTTTGTTTGAATGATTTTTGTGGTCTTTGTTTTCTTTTGACGTCGTGAAATATGAAATCGTAAAGTCAAACGTACTACAGTCCTGTCACAATTTTATTATTTTCCCTCTGAATTTGCATCACTGTGATCTTCATCCTCATTGTAATAAGGTTGCTATGGGGTTGCTGTGAAGTGTATGTATGCTCCCTAATAGTGCGTAGTAAGTACGCTTATTTAGAATATAAGCATAATTTTAAGCTAAGTAAGCACTCTAATGCGCATTATAAAATATATTCCTTTTTTGCACTGACAGGCCTGTCAAAATCATTGTGATCTTTATAATCATCACAATAAGGTTACAGTTAGGTTGCTGTTGTCAGAATTAAAATACCTAACTGTGAACGAACGAAACGTATGTATATTTTTTGACATGTCAACCATTATCATTATTACTGGTCACTATCTCAAAGCCAATAAAAATTTGCTGCTTCCAAAAAATACCGCCTGTCTCGTATTGGACATAAATGAAACCCACGGATAGTTTTATACTTGTATTTCGATACAGAATAGGTTTTTTTACAATTATTTAGTGGAGCGATCAACGTTATGAAAATGGATATAATGAGAAAGGTAATGTGGGGTACCTTATAAAAACTACAAAAAAAATAAACTCCTAACTATTTGCTTCGTCTCAGACGAACGAAGCTTGTTGCTATGACTGTAGCACTAGGCGCCAACATCCTCCCGCCGTTGAAATCTTCAGGTTTCAACCCTTTCCTTCATCTGAGGAAGGCAGAGGGCAAAGGCGAACTAAAGGACGTCGTACAACTCCCCGTTGGGTCTTCACATCAGCAACTCGAGAGACTCCGTCCGATCCAGGAAACAATTTCTCCACACGTCCCAGCCTCCAACACAGAGGCGGCGTGTTATCCTCCTTCAGAAGGACTAAGTCACCGATGTTCAGGCTTGACTTATTGGTTCTCCACTTGCTGCGTTGCTGTAAGTCAGCGATATATTCACGCTGCCACCGACGCCAAAAATGTTGATGAATTTGCTGTATTCGTTGGTAGCGTTGTAGATTATTGGAATTGCGGTCTTCTAAGGCAGGTGATGGAAGAGCAGTGAGGGGCCGGCCAATAAGAAAGTGACCAGGGGTGAGGCAGAGAAGATCATCAGGTGAGGAGGATAACGGGTAAAGCGGACGACTATTTAAAATGGATTCTACATGTGCAAAAAGGGTAGACAACTCTTCAAAAGTTAAATGGGAATTGCCCATCACACGTTTGATATGGTACTTAGCCGATTTCACACCGGCCTCCCAAATTCCACCAAAATGAGGGGCATAAGAAGGTGAGAAAATAAAGTTGATCCCTTCCCCACTTGCAAAATCAGAAAGAGAGTCCGCGTTAATCTTAAAAAAATGATTTAGCTCCTTAGCACCAGATACAAAATTGCGACCATTATCGCAAAACACCTCCGCTGGCCTTCCACGTCGTGACACAAACCGTCGAAAGGTAAGAATAAACGCGTCTTTAGTTAAATCAGTCACAGCTTCAAGGTGTATACATTTATACGTTAAACATACAAAAAGACAAAGATAGCCTTTAACTAATTTCGAACCGCGTCCTTTCCTATTTAAAATAAAAAAAGGACCGGCGAAGTCTATGCCCACTGTAGTAAATGGGAAGTTTGGCGTGACCCTTTGGGAAGGTAAATTACCCATTATAGGTTCCAATGGCTTGGCTTGAAATCGTCTACACTTGACGCAATGACGACTAGTTTGTCTAGCGAGACGTCTGCCATTAATAGGCCAAATGTAATCTCTAATAATGCCCAAAAGCAATTGTGGGCCAGCATGTAAATTACGAATATGTTCATATTGAAATATCAATTTCGTGAGATGATGAGATGCATCAAGCAACACAGGGTGTTTTTTATCATAATTATATTTTGAGGAATCAATACGACCGCCTACTCGAATTAATTTATCATTGGGGCAATAAAAAGGAGTCAATGATAAAAGTTTAGATTTAGATTTTAATGAGTGGCCGTTGGCAAGTGTTTTGTATTCGCTTGGGAATGACTGTTGCTGTGCCAAACGACACAAATTAATAAATGACTTATGTAGCTCATTTGTTTTTAAAGTGCCTACGACTACAGAATTTTTGCAAGACCTTAATTTTAAATTATTAATATATCGTATCACGTATGCAAATATTCGTTTTAAGTGATCGTAATTTTGATAGCTATGAAAATTGATAAAGTATTCTGTTGAGGTTTCTAAATTAACAATTGCAGAATTCTGTTTGGTTTCTGGTAAGTTATTCACACTAACTTCATTGTTGTTTAAAACAGGCCAAGTGTCTTCTGATTGCAATAAAAATTGCGGACCTGTCCACCACAACAAATTGTCTTTGATATGATTAGGGCTGACCCCCCTAGATATGAGATCAGCTGGATTAACTGATGTTGGAACGTGACGCCAAGAATTTACGTCTGTCAGCTCACAAATTTCCGAAACTCTATTCGCAACAAAAGTTTTAAGATTCTTAAAACTTGAATGAAGCCATGCCAGCACAATACTGGAATCACTCCAATAAAACTCACTATTTACCTTATACCGCAAAGAATCTCTGACCGCCTTACACAATCTAGCGGCTAAGAGAGCAGCACAAAGCTCCAAGCGCGGGATTGTTGTAGGTTTTGTGGGTGCAATTTTAGATTTAGCACACAATAATTTTACGGAGACTTCATTAGCAGACTTTACTGATCGTGCATAAATACAAGCTCCATACGCACTTTGGGAAGCGTCACAGAAACAGTGAAGTTCTATATATATTGGCTCATCACAGAGTACATGCCTTGGAATTTTTATGCTCCCAAGTGCGGACAAAGAGTCAGTAAACTTAGCCCAAGTCAATGCAATATTTTCAGGAATTGGATCATCCCAGCCTAATTTCTCCAGCCAAAGCTGTTGTAATATAACCTTTGTTTGCATTACACACGGACTGAGCAAACCCAAGGGGTCGAAAATTTTAAATAAATTAGATAATATTGAACGTTTATTTGGGCGATTGCTAGCCAAAGGAACTGGAAATTGCATTGGAAAATGCAGTGTATCCGTCGATGGATCCCAGCCCAAACCCAGGGTGCTAGAAGACTCACTGAGTGTTAACCTTTCATTAACATCTAAAGAACATGAGTCAAAAATGCTAGTTATATTAGTTTTAAGTTTCCTTAGATTAAAGCAACCTAATTTAAGTGCCGCAGTAACCCCTTCAAGAATGTGTTTTAGTTTGTGTTCACTGTCACTCGAAGTTATCATGTCATCCACATAAAAGTCGTGCTGAATAACAGTTTTAATGGTTTCATCTGGATTTTCTTCGCCAAGCTGCCACAGACAACGTGTACTCAAATAGCTGGAGCTTGCCATGCCGTAAGTTACAGTATTTAGTCTTAACGTCTTGATAGGTTGAGACTCATCTTCTCTCCACAGTATGAGCTGGAGATTTCGGTCTTCCTCATTAATTTGGACCTGGCGATACATTTTCTCTAGATCGCCGGTCAGGAGGTACTTATGTTGTCTAGCCCGTACTAAAATGGAGAATAGAGAATCCTGCATATTTTGACCTATCATAAGAATATCATTGATTGACAATCCAGATGAAGTAGGAGCTGATCCATCAAAAACAACACGAATTTTAGTGGATTCGCTGCTTTCTTTAAAGACGGCGTGATGACACAAAAAGTAGGATATATTAGGTCTTAATACATCAGACTGTGAGAGATGACCTAACTGTTCATACTCTCTTATAAAGTTAACATATTGTGCTTTAAGTTGTGGGTTCCTTCGGAATCTTTTCTCTAAATTATGAAAACGTATTTTTGCTAGTATATATGATTCTCCAAGACAATTAGGCGAATCTATAAGTGGTAATCGAACAGAAAATCTGCCGGTATTTAATCGTGTCATATGAGTTAAAAAATGTTTTTCACATAATTTTTCATCGTGACTCAATGGCGATTTTAATGGCACTTCCTCAAGCTCCCAAAATTTTGATATTTCTATTTTAAAATCATTTTCCGATTTAACTGATGTCAAAGAGTGATGACATTGAATATTAGATATATTGTTTAAATCGTTTATTTTGATTGGGCCTGAAACGAGCCAACCAAATTGAGAATTTCTTAAAGTAGGATTATTAGGACCTAGAGAACGCTGCTCGCAGCCAAGAATATCCCAAAACAAATCTGCTCCGATGAGTAGGTCAACAGCGGAGGATTGATTGAAACTAGGGTCAGCAAGGTGTACCTCAGTAGGTATTTGCAGTTGCTGAGTATTTATTGTATATCTGGGAATGTTACTTGTTAATTCCGGTAATATTAGAAAAGTTGTTGTGACGTGAAATGGTTTAATTAACGATTTTAACTGCGCCACACAACTCTCTGTAACTTTACTATTGACATGATTGCCGATACCGACAATGTTAATATGATTGTTAAATAATGAATTACCTGATAAAGATAATTTGTCTCTTAGTGATTGCGTCATAAACGACGATTGACTGCCGCAATCTAACAAGGCACGTACTTGTTCTGTTTTATTTGTTGTAGGGTTACACACCTCAACTAAGGCAGTGGATAGTAAAATGTGTATTGAATCCTGTGTAGTATGATTAGCTATCGTTCCACATGATGATGTGGTAGCTGCGGCAAGGGTGTTGGTGTCTGCAGCAAGGGTTTTGGTACCTGCAGCAGAGGTTTTGGCACTTGCAGCAGGGGTTTCGGTTACTACCGGAACATGCAAAAGAGCATTGTGCTTCTTCTTACACTCCCGACAAGGTCTGAGGTAGCAGTTTCGTGTAATGTGCCCGGACCTTAAGCAATTTGAACAAAGATTTAATTTATTAACTTCAGTTATACGATCTTCCACACTCTTGGCCTTAAAAATAGGACAATCGTAGATTCTATGTTCGCCTTGACAAACAACGCAACCTGAAGAAGATGAAGAATTACTCTGACAAGCAGACTGACAAACTGATTGACATGTATCAGATTTATTATGCTGACGTTCGGCTTTATTGTTGGTACCTTTAGACGACGTAGAAGCTGATGCCCTATTATTATTATTATTATGGCTTGGTGAAGAGTGATTTAGAGACACAAGGACATCTGCTCGATCAATCAGAAATTTATTAAAATGTTGTAAGCTAGGAATTAAATCAGCCAAAGTGCCACGCCATTCTTCCCACTTGGTAAGAGTACGGTTATCTAGCTTAGAACACAGTATATGTATTAATAAAACATCCCAATTATCAACACGTAGTCCCAAGCCAGACAACGCTCTCAGATTCTTGGTAACGTGGTCAACTATAAAGCGAAGTGATTTATCTGACTCGCGAGACATTGGACGTATGTCTAATAGAGAAGACAAGTGATGGCTTATTAACTGTCGCTTATTATCATAACGATCGCATAGCAATTTCCAGGCAACACTATAATTGGAATTGGAGACTTCTAAGTTACTCACTATTCTAGCTGCATCTCCCTCTAAATAAGATAATAGATAGTGAAACTTATTAATAGGTGCAATGCGCTCATTATTATGTATGACTGACTTAAATGTGTCACGAAATTCAAGCCAACGGAAAAATGTTCCGTTGAATTTAGCAATTTGTATCTGTGGCAGTTTGAACCCTACTTCATGATTGTCAGCATTCAAAGGAGCAGCTGAACCATGGCTAGAATTGAGCATATTACCAGATTCATCGTAGCGGTTATTAGGCTGATGATCTTGAATGAAACTCTGAGCATTCGCAATGTTTGTTATGAATAATTGCTCAATATCGTCCCTTTCATCAATCTCGATTGTTAAATTACTCGAGTTTAATAACTCAATTTGATTCTGCAAGTCATCGAACCGAACGGACAGTGACTCAAATTTACTAAGTTTAAGTGTTAACTCCGCTAATTCAATGCGTGCAACAGAATCCTTTGACAACAGACTTGTTAAATAGTTCCTAAACTTAGTAATTTGGCCTTTTATTGAACTACGCTTGACAATGAGATCTTGTAGTTCTTGCACAGAACCGTCATCCTTGCCCATTGTAACAATAAACAAAGTAAATAAAAGAAATGTGTATTTTTTAGTAATGAGAACTATACGGTAAAACTATGCAAGAATACAATGAACCTTTAATAAAATATTTATCTTACGTCCCTCTTCCTGTGTCACCTGTGGTCTGGAAGTACCGGTGCTGAACCCGACAGTACTCCGTGGATGAGGCTCGCATATATTGTAGGCCCCGGCCGCCGCAAATGACGTCACGGTTCCTGGAATGTTCGGCGAAACTATCTTAATGACTTGGAAAAAATATTATTGTTTACCTAGGGTTGAATTTAATTGATAATACTTTAGAATTCCTTTATAGTGATAGATAGGTCTTTGTAAAATAAGTAGGTCATTCAAACCGGTAAAACAAACTATGTGTAGATATTTATTTTAGGAATTAATCACTGCTTATTTAGTTATTTATATACCTATCTGTATGAAATAAGCACATGTAAAATCTCGGGGTTTATGAATTATGAAGAATCAATAGGGAAAGTAGGTATGTCTGAGGAGGTCAAGGAAAGGTCACTTAGCTGCATTGGCCAGGCTGCTGTACGGCGACTTCGGTTGATATCACTGTGTCTAGACCGTAAATCAGGTGTAGGCTGCAATGGCTGAACCTTCAAATACTCCAAAATATCGTTTCTTGTTGTAGCAGATATCTAGCTTAGTTGGTCAAGCTGATCGGGCTTCGTATTTCTTGAGTTTTTCGTTTTGCGAAAGGTCCTGTCACGTACGCCAAATTTAAAAAAAAATGAAACCCACGGATAGTTTTATACTTGTATTTCGATACAGAATAGGTTTTTTTACAATTATTTAGTGGAGCGATCAACGTTATGAAAATGGATATAATGAGAAAGGTAATGTGGGGTACCTTATAAAAACTACAAAAAAAATAAACTCCTAACTATTTGCTTCGTCTCAGACGAACGAAGCTTGTTGCTATGACTGTAGCACTAGGCGCCAACACCGCCGAATAGACAGATAAGCCAACAATTATACTAATCACAATTATATTAATATTTTAAATTGGTACGATTTCATAAAATAATATATTACTGTAACCTTTTTTCTTTTTAAGGATGGGAAATCATCAAATGACCCCTCCCGCTCTGGGTGGAGCGGAAGGGAGTGTCAGACTCTTATGACTAAAACCCATCCGTGTTCCTTCCTTAGCCCTTTATGTTCCGGGGCAGCGGTAACCCTTTCGGACAATCCCGCTGCCCGGCAGGCTTCGGCCCTGACGGGCCCCTCCTTGTCTGCTGACATCTCTTTGAGGCGCGCGTGGAACACATACGCGCCGTCCGGCACGGGCCTGGTCCTGATCGGACGGCGAGCTACCCATTACTCGCCGTCCGCAGGCCCGCGCCTACGGTGGCCGAGAGTCGTCACGCGGCTCCCGACGCCCGATTACTGTAACCCTGTGGTCAATATCATACAGAGAATCTGCAATTATTGGATTAACCGGGGCTGCTTAAGATAATAATATAAATATTAATGTGGTTGGTGCACACTGTCCTCAGCGGGTCAGTAAGGCCGGAGGTAGATTGGCTCGATTTCAAGTAGCATTCCGCGAAATCGGCAGTAAGTAATATATTATGTTTAATATGTGCCAAAGCTTACAAATAGCGACTCATGACCCAAATTCTAAATGTCTTAGACTTTAATTTGTATCGCATACATGTTGTAAATTCGAAGAATTGTTGTTTAAAAACAAATAAGTATTATAAACCCGGACGGGCGCTTTACTTTGTGTAAATTATTCCATCACCAATGCTCTCAAAATAGTGGTGGAAAACATCGTGAGGAAATCATCGTGAACTAAAAATTCGAAGATATGTGACATCTACCAGCCTGCACTGGGCCCACGTGCTGGGTTACGGCCCACTCCCTCTCACATAGAGGAGGCCTGTGTCCCAGCAGTGGGAACATTATAGGCTGATTATGCGTTATAAAGGTTATGTTCAGCACTTTATTCTGTAGAAAAAAAGTCTGCACAGAATACTATAGACATACAATATTATAGATAAAGAAACAAACCAACTTCAACAACACGCATATAATATAAGCATAAGATTCATCTTATCGCGATTGCTTGCTCCAGTTTAGTCTGAACTAGAACAACAGACTTGGCGGACCGGCTAGTTATTTTGATCATTTGTGTTATTTTTTTTTTCATAATTTTGTCAATATGAAGTTTTATCTAACCTTTTCTCAAAAATGAATAAAACATCTAAACTAATTAAACAACTCTATGAGCCAAACACCAAACCTTTTTTGAGGGACTGTTTTGCATAGGTCATACGATAAAAAAAAGTATAAGTAGCTGTAGGAAGATATTTTGCCGCGTGGCCAAAATCGGAACTAATGCCGCCATACAATTTTTTTTTAAATATTCCACAAAACAATTGTACAAATGATTACCAACAGCGCTATCCTGACAACGTCATTAGAGCGCTGTCAAAATGCTGGAAAATGTCGTTGTAGCAATGGTAAAATTTAAGGCGCCAGAGCTTCGACAGGTACAATAAAAACTATAGCTACCTTAAAGAATTGCTCGCCAACCATCCATCGGCATTTTCTAATTCCAAAGCAGGTGTTCCTCGAACAATCCTCCTTGCATAGCAAATATTGTCTATTAAACAAGCCGACTTTATTAACACAGGGCGGCATCGACTTGACCTAAATATGGAGACGTCGTCGCACGGAGGCTTGACAATGCACGTCGGTATAGCGATGCAGGTATATAGGTACATAGGTAGGATAGTTTCGGATGGGTTCGGCGCGGATACAAGATGCTTCGGAGATTAGACGAATATTATTGGTAGTGTATTATTTTTTCTTGAGTCTTACACGCTACACAAATTATACAATACTGCAAGTTAGACAAAGGTTAACTGTTACGTAATAAGCGCCATGAAATATAGATAAGCTTATTGTCATTAAACATTGAGGTGTCAATGATTAGCGACGTAGATCATGGATTTTTGACGTTGAAAACTCTCTTAAGTTTAAACAACGTTTATACATAGACCCCCTACACTTCAGGCTGCTCATGGGAACTTTATTATCAACATCGAAAAACACTAACTTTTCCCTACCCGGTGTTCGATGACTCCAGTTCAGCAGTTGTTCTTTCAACCAGTAGTACTCAGAGTATACAATTAAGTATTTCATACTTTCGTCAGTTTTCAAATTATTTCCTTAATGAAGCCAGGACAAATAGGACCTTTTGATGCTATGGTACTAGGCAGATTATCGCATAGAAACTGTTCACCCGACTACAGCAAAGTCAAAGGATGGTTATGGTTATTTACTTGATTCGATCAACTTGGCTTCTCGCAGTCCACTGCTGGACATAGGCCTCTCCCAAGCTGTGCCACAACACCCTATCCTCCGCCTTAAGGAATCGAGTCCGTCCCAGCTACCTTCTTTAGGTCGTCGATCCATCTAACTGGGACGCGTGCCATACTACGTTTGTCGATACGCGTTCTTCACTCCAAGACTCGTCTGCTCCACCGGCCATCAGTCCTTCACAGACATGGCCAACCAGTGGGTAGTGGCAGTGGCCACAACAAAGCCTTTAATTACTTGATTACAAAGAACAAACACCTTTGGCCTTCGAACAATATCAAGTTGGCATTAACTCGCCTTTTAACATAATTTGTACACCTCTACGCAATACGAGTATTATATTTATTATCATCATCATCATTTCAGCCGAAAGACGTTCACTGCCGGACATAGGCCTCCCCCAAGCACCTTCACTTCGACCGGTTTTGTGCTTCTCGCTTCCAACAAGTTCCTGCGGATTATATAGGTACTTGTAATATAATAGCCATCAAAGGGAAAACCAACAATTATTTTGATTGTATTACCAAAGAGGCTATTCATGGTTTTGTTCATAACTCTAATTGAATTTTGAATGGATAAAGTTTAGTTGGCAAAGCAAAATTGTGGCTGATTTATTGTTCGTGGCTATTATTGTAATATAATGACCGAATTTAAATGATTGTGTAACCTGATGGTTAGTTGTTTTATTGATTCATTTAGTTCTGAATGGAATAATAATCAGTTTTCATAGCAGCTTCTACATGTGCAGCTTGTGGGTGAAATATACAACTACTACCTACAACGTCCTGCGCGTTCAATATAATAATGGATTAAGGATGTTGATGGGGCTCCGCGCTTCTGCAGCGCTTCGCAGATGTTCACGGAAGCCAGTGTTAACGATTTCCATGGCATTATGAGGAAGAGAACAGCGTCAATAATGGGTAGGTTGCGCTGAAGCTCCAACAGCATCCTGAAAACATTATTAGACAAAGTCGACATTCCCTTTATAAAGCACTAGGTAAGTACGAGGCACGTCATTTTTAGTTGTTTAACGTTTTTAAGTAATTTTTACTAATGGTATGGATTGTGAATAGTCCGAAATAAAGAACATATTACTGTTATTTTTTGTCTTTGACATAATTATCTCTTTCTGGGTTTTTCTCTCGATCCAGCGGTCCCGGACCTTTGGAAGGCGTACCAGGGGTCGAAACTAACTCGCAGAGGGCCGTAAGACAAATTTAAATGAAGAGGAGGCACTTATTATTATTATAGCAACGCTCAAATACAATAGTAACCTCTAACCTAGACTAAATAAAGTTTATTTGGACACAATTCGTGAAACACAAAGAACTAATAACACAAAAAAAGTGTTACTACATACACATTTATATTACAACTGATTAAATAGTTATAAAAAGAGTCAAAGGTACCAGTAATTTTAATAAAATAATGCAACACATTTTCATGGTGCAACTATTACGCGCAACCAAACCAATTATTTTCATAATAAGCGCTAATTTCCTCCGTGAATGACGCCAATTTCCATCAAGACACGTTCATAAGAATTACCGACGATAGCTCGTTATTCCCGCTCTAACAGCGAGACTAGGTCCTTGATATTGCTTGGAAACTAACAATAATCCAATAAGGTAAATCTATACATATTATAAATTAAAGTCGCCTTTTCGTGTTCGTCTGTGTGTCCGCGCTGTTATTCCAAAGTGCGCAAAAGATTTTATTCAAAAAGAAGTATTCAATAATCAGCCTAGAATGTTCCCATTGCTGGGAAACAGGATCTACGGGAGGGTTAGTACTTTAGTAGGTGTCACATGTCTTCGAATTATTGGTTCTAGGACATCCTCTTTCTGGCTCTAGGTTTTCTCACGATGTTTTCCTTCACCGTTTTGAGATAGTGCTGATGAAATTATTTACACAAAGTAAAGCGCCTGCCCGAGTTCGTACGTAAATCGGAGCCACCACTGCTCACTGTGCGAAATACATAAAGATTAATAAATTAAAGTCAAAGTCAATATTTGACATAAATATTAATATATTACGCACACATACATAATATATTAAAGGAAGAAAGGGCGGGTTGCAAAAGAAAAAAACAATAATATGCCGATACCCGTTTTCACATACCTAAACAAAAATCTAAATACATCATGAATATTGCCATCACAAATTAATGCAAGCAAGTAATAAATTCAGTTACAGTTTACCATTCAACGTAACTGAATTTCCAACTACCCTCATTTTCCCTGAAAAAAAAAAACACGGTGACAAGAATTAACTAAATGAGTTTTAAAACTATATTAATGATACGACACTCTGCTGTTAGGTAAAAAGTGTGGGTTTCATTAAAACTTTTACTTTGATGTCTCCGTAATGCACTCGTTTGCTGAAAGTTTCGCAAAACTGAAACAAACTAGACGTAGCTAAGTATAGCTGTTCAATGAAGGTCGGTATTCTACAGGTTTTTAACGAACATTTTGCTTTATAAAGACGTTTGTTAAAAAATTATGGATGAGAAGATTCACCTGCTTTCATTAAAACTTTTCATTTATAGCTGTTTCATAAAATTTTAAAAAGTGAGGGGGCATTAGATTCTAATCGTTTTCTAGATGTGAAGCATTCGTTAAATGTGACATGGTATAACAAAATTATATCAATAATTCATTAAATCATTTCATCGTTATATTAAACAAAAGTATATTATATGAAATTAGGTCATTATGATCATGAGAACTTTTGTTATTATGTCAAACATTACACACCCCATGAAAATTGGGAATATAGAACAATGAATACCTACTTTATAATAACACTTATGTAAAACGATCAGGAGAAAAATAAATCGTTTCAACATTTGAACGCCACCCACACCCAAAAATTTATCCAGCAATTCCGACTTAAAATATCGCCCTAATATTTTCAGTCCACACATCGTCACAATTTTAATAGCCCATTACATGCATATGGGAAAACTGGAGCACATTTCTCAAAAGCTGACTAGTCTGTCTTCGCAGAACGCTGACTTGAAATCGAGTCTAGCACTTAGAAAAATGGTGAGAAAAGCATTAGTAATTCAACCAGCGCAGGGAACCGCTCAGTTAAGGGAATGGTGTAAAAATGAGCGCACATTTTCTTGACTGAGATCTTCGTTTCATGACGACTCGATATTTTTTGGAGAACGTTCCATTTAGTAGATCTTGTTAGGAATAATGTATTTGAGTATGTTGATACGATAGGGAAGCACATTTGCAATAGTTGATGACTATTTTTTAACGAGGTTGAAAGGAGGATGTTCATAATTTTTGTTTTTGCCGTGATAACGTCTTATTAATTGATGAACGCCTGCTGCACGCACGAAAAAGCATGACTCATTGTCATGGTACGCCTGAGCCGAGTGTGCAAGCGAGGGCGCGAAACAAGCGATAGAGAGGCACGATCGGTCTAAGCGTTCGGCTTGTGGCGCATCTATCTCTTATGACGTTATCACGTAAAATTATCGTCCGTAAACCGACTTTACACACAAACAATTTTTTTTTTGTGTTTGTTACCGCATACCAATACGTAATAAATATCTTTGTAAATGCAGGCATTTACCTACACATTTATTATTTTTGGAAGAGTTATGTTAAGTTGGTCCTGTATCCTACATAAACTGTGTCATTAGATGAAGTAATGTTTTTAAAATCTTAAGTTTTAGAGTCTTTTGCACAAGCGATCTACCTTTTGTACGGAATTATGCTACAATTGAGTTAAAACGAACACCAAATACAGTAATCATTAGGTTGTTCGCCAGTATCAATACTTTACGTTTAAACTTGTTCAGTTGCAAACTGCGCACAGTTTACTAAATAAATCGCTAAACTCTCGCTGAAAATCTAAACTTTCGTGCAAATGTAGCTAAAACTTGTGCTTTTACGACTAAACAGTCGGTAATTTATCAAAACACGGTTAAATGAATTGCCTAAATTATTTGGACTAAAATATTTATGCTTAACGTTGAACCAGAAATAAGTACTTTTGACTCTGTTTATGAACATGACTGCGAAGTTATTTTATTTTCTAACATACATTTTCTCTTTTACTGGTTGCTTCTCTTTTAGGATTATATAGCCAAATAGTAGCTTTTAGGTGGTACAAACCCAGTTTCGCTACACTAAAATATTGTGTGGACATTATTTGAGTATAGCAACACGGGCTTCACTTCCTCAACAACGTATCGCAATAAAAGTAGATTATGACTTACCTACGATGGTCTTCGTATTTTTTACCTGACCTCCCCGAAGACGTCATACCTACGGCTGCTCTTCGTGTTCATCCATCGGTCATCCTGCACACGACCACGTTACAGTAGAATGATTTATTTCCTATTACACTTTTCTCCAACATTCCAAAAATCATAATTTTACAATATAATTTTATTTGTTAAAGTAAAACCGTATCGGAGTTGATTCCAAATACATAATACCCTCTACCTCTATTCTGTCACTATAGCTACTCATCCCATAGCCTCTGAGGACTTCTAGGCCTTATTTTTATTCTAGTAACATCATTCAATATAACACTGAAGACCTATGTTAGCAATATGACTCGTGACACGTGTATTTGAGACATGACTAACGTCTAGACAGGGAGTTACGTTGTTTTCTTTTTCTCAAATTGATTTCATTTTCATGTCTATTTTGGAATTGAAAATAGCGTTTTTTTAGCTTCAGATTGAGCAGCAGTGACCACAGTGGTAAAGGCCCCGACTTACGAGTTGTAGGCCATAAGTTTGAGCCCAAACAGACGTTTTACTTTGTGTAATTTATTTCATCACCACTGCTCTCCGAACGGTGAAGGAAAACGTCGTGAGGAAACCGATATATCCAAAAACCAAAAAAAATCGAAGACATGTGACATCTTCCAATTTGTAATTCACTCGTGTGGTGGATTACAGCCCACTCCCTGTCACAGAGAGGAGGCTTGTGTCCCAGCAGTGGGAACGTTATAGGCTGATTATGAGTGAGCGCTTCAAATAAAAAGATACCACAGATTCAAATCTGTTCCATGCTAAGCAATGAACAAACAGACAAAACATGCTCACGAATGTACATACATATGACAATTAGTCACCCGGAGGGGCCCGTGGCTACATAATAGCAGCCGCACAGGTCGATCGATCAGGTTAAGCTACGCTTGCCGGGGTTGGTCTGTGGATGGGTGACCATCCTTTCATAACGAGACCCCTCCGTGCCTCGGAAAGCACGTTAAGCCGTTGGTCCCGGCTGTCATTCGTAGATCTTTGACAGTCGTTACGGGTCGTCAGAAGCCCGAAAGTCTGACAACCAGTGGGGTATCGTATTACCCTGTAACTGGGTTATGGAGGTCAGATAGGCAGTCGCTTCATGTAAAATACTGGTATTCAGCTGCATCCGGTTTGACTGGAAGCCGACCCCAACATAGTTGGGAAAAGGCTAGGCAGATGATGATATGACAATTAGTCAGTCCAATTTTTGATTTGCAACCAAATAACGTTTTCTCCTCAACTCAACACAACATCACAATTCCCTGATCTTAAACGCAACATTAATAACTAAGGCACCACAACGGCTCAAAAAATGTGTTCTCTTCCTATCTGTATTTTGAAAAACGACCGCAGAGCTATCTACTGTAGCCGAATTCTAAGGTTCCATCCATCAACTTCAGTGTATCGTTTACTAAATCAACTATATTATGTTGCCATACAAATGTACGCTAGACACCACATTTTTTTCCAGCAGACCATTTTTCATCGACGATCCCTAGGTTTTGTAAGAAATTGTGCTGTTTTTTTCAGAATGAGTGACAAGTAAATAAATCTTTGTAATGCGTTATACATTTCAGCAATGAAAGGGAGAATCGGATTATGTCATCAGTTTTATTGTGATGGGAGGGTAATAGATGGAAGTGGTGCGTTATTCTTTGGAATACAAAATAGTTTTTTGTTACATATTTTTGCTTACGAAAGTAGCTCAGACCAGACGGCAAGATAAGGGTTGCGAACTTTTTCCTTTCAGCGTTGAAACTAGTCACAAGGTCACATGTTTCGTAAGTGTAAGTAGGTATTTGTGAAATTCTCGGCATTTGTATTTTAACATATTATGACATTTAGTCTTGGCGGAGTGGTGTTGGTTGATACTTCAAGTGTAGAGGTGTGCCATGCCAGTCATATATTACTTTCTTTCTTACGATATTTTTTATATCGATTTTATAGAAAAGGAGGAAGGAATATGTAAAACTTGTAGCAACTGTCCTTTTGTAGTTTTTGTCAACTCCCATGTAACGAAGGAGTCAGTTTATTTAAGAAATATAGGAACATTATTGGATATCAAATTAATTAATAAAGATAAGTTCTGCTACCCAACCACTTTACAAACCAACCAATCACAGTAACGATATCAAAATCAGAGGGATCCAATAGCAACGTCTAATACAGGTGTATGCAGCTTCGTCAATACATCTAACGTGTATGACCAGATGTATGAACATAAACGAGGCATAAAGAGTATTGCAAGGATCAAAGCAGGTGCTGTTCTATAGTTCTGAATACCTCATGGGAAGAAGGCGAGACTATAACATGTATCTATAAAGCAATAAAAATATTGAGTACCCTGCGTTCGCAATTTAATTTCTAAACAAATCGTATGTTTCTGGAAAAATTAACTTTAAAACTCATACTGAAAGTTCAGTTTCCTCTACATTTTTTATGTTTTTTTTTTTACTCATTTGAAATCTACTTAATTTTATTAAGTTTAAAGTTGGTGTTTGTTTAAAGGCTGATTTTTTAATCATCTGATAACTTTCTTCGTGGAATAATTTTAAAATTTTGACAGTTGTTTCCAAAAACTGTCAAACGTCAATTTTATTCCTCCAATAAAAGTTATCTGGCAATGGAAAAATCAGCCCTAGTGCACAATTGAAAACATGTATTAGAATAGACCTTAGATATGTGATATTTTGGACATGTTTACAATCAATCAAGTTTGGTTGAGTGATTGAGTTGTGTGCAATGGGTCATGTGTACTATTTCCGCATGGTACAAATATTTGTGTGGTCTACACTGTAAGCCTTACAGTAGTTGTGTTGGTGATTGTCTATGTAAGCTTGTGTTTGCGTAACGTAACGTAACATTTGAGTAACGCAATCCTGTTTCAAGATAATTTCTAAGTGTGTGCTAAGTTATTTCGCAATTAAATAAAGTTTGCAGTTTCTTTAATATTTAGAGCTTGAAAGACTATGTTTTAAATGTACAAAATTCCATTTACAAACCAAAAAAATATGATTAAAAAAATCGCGTCGACTTTACGCAGTAAATCCGATTTTCTTATTTGTGATTTTTATAAATTTGAATAGTAATACAGGCTCAAATAAAGGCATTCAGTACCAATTTATAACGCTGCGCAGGATGCGTAATTCATTAATATTTATTTTTATTTTAAAGGCATTAGAATGTAATTACATAATTATTACTGCGTAGGTCACGTAACAAGCAACTATGTCGTAGCAAGCCGCTACGTCATAGGCAGCGCGTAGGCGTTCACTAAAGGCGAAATCAAAACATACACTTGTAACAACACTGGATCAAAAAAACAAATATAAAACCATATTATTACCATTATTAATAAGTACCTGACCCGACAGATTACCTGTCCTAATTTTAAAATACCATTGAAAAAAAGATTCGGTCAGAAGAAACGGTCGAAGTCGGAAGAAACGTTCAGTTTTTCCCGTATTTGAACATTTTCCGGGAAGCTTTTCGAAGTTTTCTTTCAATTAAGCCTAATTCGGACTATAAAGAACATTTAAAAATAATTATAAAATAGTCAAATCTATCCAGGCTTTCTCAAGTGATATGCTTTCCAGCGAACATCGCTTTCCAGTGATTTTTTTTAAATGGATAGATGGATACGATCTCAATATTATATAGACAGACAGAATGGACGGTTGGAATAGTATTGACTAAACATCTCGTAACCTACCTTTACACAAGCATACAGAACCTCGTTCTACCCGCAAAAGTCACACAAAAGGAATAAAGGAAGCTGTTTCCCCCGCGCCACTGCTACACGGGAACACAAAGTCACTGTCTTGTACACAACTTACACGTGTACCTACTCAACTTAGATTGAACTTTGAAGATCTTTCTACGCTTGTATCAAATACGATTGCTGGAAATACTGCCGCAGCCTGGTTGTGACGTGGTAGTCGGATTAAGTTTTAGATAAGGGAAATTTGTACACGTTATATAGAGATTATTTTGTTTGTCAGTTGAACTACGCAAGCTAAGCGTGTGAATAAAAGCGCGTATGAAAGCGCCAAAGTCTGGAACTCTCTGACAGCGTCTGTGTTCCCTTTCACGTGTAACCTGTCAGCCTTAAAAGCAAGAGTAAACAGGCATCTTCTGGGCACGCTCGGTCCATCATATACGCCATCCATTGCTTTCCATCAGGCGAGATCGAGGCCAAGACAAGGCCCATTTTGAAATAAAAACAAAAAGTAAATGATTTATTCTGGTCTGATCCCCTGAACCCCAAGATCCTGGATCCCCTGCTAGTTTTTCTAATCTCAGTAAGGCATAGGTTTAGATGTGAGAGATAGGAACAGCTTGATGACAGATCGTTGTCTGTCTGTGTGTTCCGGTAAGTTCACACGGTATTTTTATTTTTTTTAATAAATAAAGAAAAATGTAATAAGAACCATGTAAACTTTCATAATATGCATTTAGTATAAAGCTGTTAATTTGACATTAAAAATAGACATTTCAATTTTATTTATTTGTATAGATCTAAAATTAACGGCATGGTTTCTTAAACTTTCTCCATCTCCAATAGTAATTGAAGATTTCCAAACTATGAGACTTGAATATGAGATCCTGTTCCTGACCAAAAAAAAAATTCAACTTTGCACGATTAGGTACATTTTACCTTATATTTAATACTTTGCACGATTAGGTACATTTTACCTTATATCTAATACTCAGTTTCTAAGCGAACATCACATACTCCATTCTCAAGGACTAGCTTTACTAACTTGAAGACCCCCAAAGGTTTAGGAGAAAGGAAAACAAACAGAGTATTATGATGTTACTCCCGGATATTGAACTTTCAAGATCCACACGAGGGTATGGCAAACATTTCTTTGTAACATCAATAGTACAAATAAAAATAGGGTCAGAAGGGTAACTAACAATGCTTCACGAAATAATCATAAAAAGTGAGAGAAGTGAAAAATAATAAAATATTAGAATAAGAGAGATTTACTGTAAGAGACAGACTTATATCTTTCTTCTCTCTCGTGTAACAAAATGTGCCTAAGCGTGACGCGTCCTCAATTCTCTCTTAATTCTCGTCCAATTATCGAATCGCCATCTAAGAAGTTCCACTTCAAAAACAGCTAACACAGCTAAATAATAAAACAATTAAATGATAATACGCCAAATATCCTAAAAGTTACGTTAGGCTTTTAAAAAAAAAATTGTTTTATCAAAACAAAAAACAGTTTTCCCAGCTTGTCTCTTGCATTTTTTAAATTTGGGATCCAACGGAAATACATAATAATTGTTTTGTGGGATCCAACGCCAAAAATATTAAACTGGGATTCAAAAGTGGGATCCAACTAAAATAAATTGTCTTGATTGCTCATCCAGTGGAACATAGAAGCATCTATCTGACTTAGTTATTAAGGACCCGCTCGGTGCAAAGTGATGCTAAAAACCAATCAACGTAAAATACTTTTTTACAAAAAAAAAAACGACTTCCAAAAAAAAAACACTACAAAGTGATAATAATAAAAATATAAAAAAAATTAAAAATAAATAAAAAATACAAACATCCGAATTGAGAACCTCCTCCTTTTTTAGAAGTCGGTTAAAAAATAAGATGATAACGGAAAATGCGAATGATAACGATCATCTTTACTAGTACCTAGGCTGTTCCAAAAATTTTTAGTGAAATGAAAAATAGTTGGAATGTAAATAAAGTTTAGATATAGCTTTTCAAAATATTCCCCTCCAACCCCAATGTACCTATGCATTCGGGTGAAACAGCTTTCAAAACATTTAAAAAATGTTTCTCACGGGATGTCGAAAAATAATCACATGGAGCTAAGTTTGGGCTGTACGGAGGATGGGGTAATATTTTTACCCCCGAAGTATTCAAATAGTCCATGGTTCAAGCAGCTGTGTGAGCGAATGAGGTATCCATCGCGAAGCAAGCTTCATTGCAGGATGGTGGAAACTTCCTGTGATCCAATTTTCAGTTCAGCCTGAATCTGTCGATGTGTAATGTGTCTATTCTCCCGCAATAGCCACTTTACCCTGATGATGTTTTCATGAGTTACTGCAGTTGTTGTCGGCCGGGTCTAGGGTCATCGTTTAGGTTCTCTCGACCACATTGTTTAATTGTTGCTAACGCAGGTGAAGACTCCCCAGATGCAGATTGTAAATTTTCTTAAGAATCCTTGAAGGTTAACCCTGGTTTATAATCAAGAAAGAAAAAGTATTAGTGTGCGAGTGTGTGTGTGTGTGTAGTGTGTTTGTGTGTAATGTTTAATACAGAATACTACAAAATGGATGAAGTATGATTGATGCTGATGACAAGGAAAATATTAAAAAAGTCCTGTGTTATAATCATAAAATGTCATGCACGAAAATCTTCGCGCGTGACGTCCATTGTTGCAAACAAAAGAGTGGCAGATTAACTTTTTTTAATATTTAAAAAAAGAACTACCAACAAGTGGGCAAAGATTTTCAGCAAAGAGATTTGTATTGAAATCAGCCGTCAATTTAAAAAAGTGTCTAGAAAAAAGAGATTGTATTTATTCTGTAGCAAACAATTTTCGGAACAGCCCACGTGTTTACATACGTTATTCATTGAGTCTAAAGCTTTGCTTTCTAAGAAAGCTGTGAACTGTCACACAATAACCGCGTCTGTCCAAATACAGAGCTTTTTCGATACCTTACTATAATGTCAAACACAAAAAAATCCCAAAAATAAATTTATCTTTCTTGAAAATTACAGTTTTTTTTTGTACCTATTTTCGGTTATTAGACCAACAGCCAGATAAAAGGGGGTTAATCTATTTGTGATTGAATAATGAGGTTTAGTTGTACTCTTTACTGTTGCGCGTTTCTTACGGAATAGAGAGAGATAGCGATGTCTGAAAGAGTAATATCGTTATATAACAGTTATAAAGAAAATTACGAGCATTTCAGATTTATTGAAAGATTGAACAAAAAATAATATATATATTTCTTTACATCTGGTATACCATGATTCAAGAAAAATATGGACTGTATTAAATCAAAATGAGCATAAACACAATCATAAACAGTCTGTTTCATACACCACATACTTACAACGAATATAATATGTGTTTAGCCACTGCAATAAGAGTTAATTCCACGACGGAACGTGCTATTTCGAAATTACTCGAAATACGCATTGTTTCAGAGCTGGACAGAATTCAGAGCTTTATTGGAATCGTACTTAATACCCGTACAGCCAGTGCAATCATGGTCTGATTAACATAATTGGGGTTCAACCACTATTATAATACCTTAACAAAGTATTCGCTAATGATTTAGTTGGAATACATTATCGTTATTATAGAAAGTCGAAACTTGTTTCGCCGAAATCTTTGTAAGTATCGACTGTCTACGTATCATTTTATCGAACAAAATTATTAAAATACATTTTCGGTCCAATAGCTCATTTTATTGTTGCAATACTGAGTTGTCAACTGTCAAATTGATCGGCTATTCGAGACAAGACAACGCTACGCGGTGCAGCAGACATTGCATTTATTTGGAAGAATAAGCACGGCTACTTACATTGTCGAGTCGTGAGTACAGTTCTTTCTTCAACAAGAGGTCAGTCTTTCCTGGAAAAGCGCGAAAGTTGACAAACTTTAGAATATCAGTTTTTTTGGCCGCCCCAGTGGTGGGGCAAAGTGGAATGCCTAAAATTTTGCAGTGGAATCTGCCCCACTATATTGGGTTCATAAATTCTATTTCTATAACATTTTGAGCCTATGCAATTATGGTGTCCCAGTACAGGAAAAATACCTCTATTATCAAAACTTAATAGTTTAAATGAAATACTTCCGTTTATGACCGATTAAAACCAAAAACGGCGTTGGCGTAAACACAAGCTTTTTAATGAGGATAATAATTAGCCTCCCTGAATATTGTACAAGTAGGTATGCGTAACGACCGGCGGTTTTAGCCCCTAATGCCCGCTGTTGGTACTACAATGTGAAGCAATACGTTATCTGTCTTTATGGCTACTGTGGAGCCCTGGGGGGCTATTGGGTGGGCCATTCGGTGCTTGGAATTGATAATGATTATGGTTTCGAGGTCAAGACTGAGTGTTTCACTAAATATTGTGTATGTGGAAGAGAGAATCTGTGGCTGATTATTTACCGGCTATACACAAGTCAGACCTATGCGTTGCCAACCTTATGCGAGATGCACGCAGAGGAGGCATGACTGCACTAGACATGGAACGAAGATGACTACACTCCAAAACAAATATTGGCCTAGGAACTAAATTTTATTTAGGTACCTATAGATGCAATAAAAAAAAATCTACGCCCCACCCACACGAAGTCATCTCAGCCTTGCAAAACTGCAATAGTATTCACGTGTTCCTTTTATTTCACATAATTATGGTACTAGTATTCTACTGATAAACAACGTCTAAAAATAAAAATGAAACCTCCATTTGAAGTGTAAGAATATAATATGTAAGCTCCTTTACCTTAGTAAGTAAATACACTCCTTTATAACTGATCATGCATGCTGAGTTCGCACTATACCTCATATGCGTTTATTGTATTATTATGCATGCAGTCATTACATAGTACTTAACAGATGTGGTTGTTTCCTTTGAAACCACCCCCTAGGAACCCCAACATTACATGGCGACCCTGCCACGGCACTCTGCCAAGGGGATTGTTAGCAGTTTGATTAGTTTCAGTTTTTCCTCAATAGTATAATGTGTCGGTCAACAGTGGAAAAGGAAGAGGTTTTTCTCAGCCAAAACGCGGCTGGAGGTAACAATGACGCCACGTTGAAAGAAATCGGAGGCCACGTGGAACGGCTTAGCATTGTGACATACGTTGTTCTGGCCATTATTGGGAGTCTAGCAGTTTACGTGGGCCTGCGGATGTACAAGAGCTGCCACCGCACATGGATCCAGCAGGAAATTGGGATGAGTACCATGCAGAGAATTAGATCATCCATCAGAGGGCGCACAGAAGGTACCGAGAATCAGTAGTAATCTTGTGAATAGTGGAAGTGTTGTGTATTTTATTTTAATATCTTTTCGTAAAAATACAAGTGGGTGAACTGTCTACGTGATATCATATTTCATAACGCAAAAATTAAAACGCGCTAAAATCAGGCGAGGACATTCAGCCATAAGACACCGAACGGAAACAAAATGCAACGTCAGACTTTTTTTTTTTTTTTTGCTTCATCGCATTTACAACAACAAGCAAGATATAAAGGTAATGTTATTTCAACAAAGTTAGAGCAAGCAAAGAGCGTTTATGAAAAATGTTGTAAGATACTTTTATTACTGCAAGAAAGTAAGGATATTAATTTGACATCGGCAATAGATCTTTATGAGAAAATAAAACAAAAATACGAGGAAATAGATAAATTGTGTATTCTTCCCGTTACAGTAGATTTAGGGAAAATGGATTTTGACCTTAAGGTGGCGTGTAGTTTGATTCCAGTAATGGACGGAGTTGAGGCCACCACCAAGCGCTTAATAGACTCCGTGGAGATGAATGCTGGCATGCTGGATGGCCCAGGTAAAACATTATTAATTACTTTCGTTTTAAAAAGTAGGCTGAGTGAGAATGCAAAGTTAAGAATTTCAGGCTCATCATATAAAAGTATTCAAGAATTAATTGATGATTTGAGAAAATATCTTTTACCCAAAAAATCATTTATGGCCATACAGATGCAGCTTCAAAATGTTCAACAATGTACGAGGTCCATAGAGGATTATGGATCTGAGGTAGAAAAGTTATTTACGGAGCTGACAATTACCCAGGCAGACGGAAAATCGGAAACATTTTCTATTTTAAAACCGATCAATGAAAGCATTGCTATAAAACGATTTTCAGATGGCCTGCGCAGCTCGAAGCTGAGCACCATCATTTCGGCACGCGGCTTCAGCAGCTTAAAAGATGCCATACAAGCAGCGAAAGACGAAGAGTGCACGTCTTTCCAACCATCAGGTAATATTTTGCATGCATCTAAAAATGGACGAGTTTCACATAATATGAGGCGCTCAAGAAGTTATCAAAGAGGTACTTTCAATAGGCAATATAGTAACAATTACCCGCGTGGACACCAATTTAATAACAGTTACAACCGAGGACAAGGTTCTCGTGGAAATTTTAGGACAAACTATCGCTCATCATTTAATAATCAGCGAGGTAATAGAGGTTCGAGATACGTAAGGAATCGTGGACGAGGCCAAAATACGTATCCAGTAGAAAAAGTAGATGACACACGTCAGTGCGATAAAGATGATAGTACAGATACATCGAACCAGTTTTTTCGATCTTAAGCATTTTATATTATCGTACCAAGGTAACGCGAAGTATATAACCTTTTATATTAAAAATACGAAATACTATTGGCTTATTGATACGGGTGCAACATTGTCAATTATTAGAAAAGAAATGTTACCAAAAGATATCGTTGTTCATAGAGATAATACTTTAATAAATGGGATAGGTGGTCAGCGACGTTCTCAAGGTTCCGTAAATTTATTATTAAAGCACGACAATGACACGTTTCAGCATAACTTTCTTGTTTTTAATTCGCTACCACTAAGAGCTGACGGAATTATAGGCTTAGACTTTTTGAAAAAATTTCGAGCAAATATTGATTTAGATTCAAATAATTTAACACTCTTTAACAACAATAAGCAACATTATCTACATTTAGTTGAAGAGCATGACAAGATGAAAAATGCTATCATTATTCCGGCACGTTCGGAATCAATTCATTCTATTATTGTGAATGAGAATATAAATGGAGAAGTTGTAGTGTGTAGTAGAGAGATAGCGAAGGATGTGTTTATAGCAAACGCAATAGCAAAGGTTAGTAATAATAGAATTCCGGTCAAGATACTTAATGTTAATGACAAGGAAGTAAGTTTACCATCTTTTACACCAGATTTGCAAAATTTAGAAGACTATAATGTTTGTCAATTTGTTAAGACCAATATTAACGCAACTAGGGTTGAAACTTTGTTGTCTGAATTAAAACTAAGTTATTTAGACGGAGAAGAGAAACAATCAATTGAAGCAATATGTGCAAAGTATTCAGACGTTTTTCATTTAGAAGGAGATAAGTTAACAACAACTAATATTTATGAGCAGTCTATAATTATAAAACAAAGCTCTACTCCAGTCTACGTTAAGCCATATAGGTTACCACAGGCACTAAAACCTGAAATAGCTAAGCAAGTTGATAATATGTTAGAAAATGATATTATTGAAGAGTCAAATAGTGAGTGGTCCAGTCCAATTCTGTTAGTACCCAAGAAAAGTGGAAAAGGTAATGAGAAAAAATGGCGTTTAGTTGTAGATTATAGAAAATTGAACGAAGTTATTTGTGACGATAAATTTCCTTTACCAAATATTAATGAAATTCTAGATACGCTTACTGGAGCCATTTATTTTACTCACCTTGACCTTCACCAAGGCTATTATCAAGTAAGTTTAGAGCCTAGCAGTCGTAAATTAACAGCTTTTACTACAAATACTGGCCAATATTGCATGAAACGTTTACCAATGGGTTTAAAGATCAGTCCTAATGCTTTTAGTCGCATGATGTCTGTAGCAATGTCTGGTTTAACATACGATAAATGTCTAGTGTATCAGGACGATCTCATTGTATTCGGAAGAAATCTATCTAGCCATAATCGAAATTTAATAAGTGTAATGGAAAGATTGAGAAAAGTAAACTTAAAACTAAATCCACAAAAATGTGAATTTTTAAAGAAAGAAATTCTTTATTTGGGACATCTGGTTACAGATAAAGGCGTTTTACCAGATCCAGATAAAACTAAAGTATTACAAAATTATCCTACTCCAAAAAATGCAGATGAAGTAAAACGTTTTGTAGCTTTCTGTAACTATTACCGTAAGTTTGTAAGACATTTTTCAGATATAGCGATGCCTCTGAATAAATTAAGTAGGAAAAATGAACCATTTATTTGGTCTAATGAATGTCAACAGGCTTTCGAATTTTTAAAAAATGCATTAATAACGTCACCTATTCTACAGTATCCCGATTTTTCAGAGAGTCATGAATTTATTTTACAGACAGATGCATCGGGTACTGCTATTGGTTCTGTATTATGTAATAAAGATCTTAGACCAGTTGCATATGCGAGTAGACCCTTGAATAAAGCAGAGAAGAACTATCCGACTATTCAAAAAGAATTATTGGCAATTGTGTGGTCCGTTAAGTATTTCAGACCATATTTGTATGGAAACAAATTTACCATAATGACGGATCACAAACCTTTGATATACCTTTTTGGTATGAAAGACCCATCAAGTAGATTGCTTAAATTTCGGTTAACTTTAGAAGAATATAAGTTTAAAATAGTCTATGTGAAAGGAAAAGACAATGTTGTGGCAGATGCTTTATCTAGAGTTTGTATAACGTCTGATGAACTAAAGAGTATGAATGAGCAAGTAATGGCTGTAACGACTAGGGCGCAAAAGAAAAAGATGAATGAGCAAAGTAAGAGTATGAAGGAAGACGAAAAGAAAGCTCTTAATAAATCCATCAACAACTGGACTGATCAACCAAGAGTTGTGGATATATTAAGAAAACCGTATGATACAGTAGAAATGTGTTTGATTGAAGGCAATAAATTAAAAGGATACAGAGATAATAACATGATAACGGAAGAATTTAAATGTTTTGCATTTGTAGAGAATAAAAAGACATTATACATTAATCTTGACTTCAAGGCGCATTTCTCGCGAGCCGAATTTGTGCAGAAATTAAGCTATTTTTGTAAAAAGATACGTATCAATGAAGTTTGTATAATTAAAAATAAGGATAATATTGAATATATTAAAAGTGTTTGTGATGAGATAACAACACTTACTGATTGGTCCGGACCACGAATATGCATATTACGAGGCGTAAAAAGAATAATTGATGAAAAGGAAAAGACTATAGTTATGAATGACTTTCATTTACTGCCATCCAGTGGTCATGCTGGAGTGCGCAGAATGGTAAATACCATCAAAAGGCGATACTATTGGCCAAGTATCGACAAGGATGTCCAAGAATATGTCAAAAAATGTACAAAATGTCAAAAATCAAAATATTTGCGTTACATAAAGGAACCGATGGAAATTACTACAACGGCTTCCTCGGCATTTGAAAAGATTTACTTAGACGTTGTGGGTCCCTTAGATAGAGATGAAAGTGGTAATTGTTATATATTGACTATGCAGTGTGAGTTAACAAAATTTGTTCAAGCTATACCTATGAAAAACAAAGAAACGGTGACCATAGCAGATGCATTTGTTAGACAGTTCATATTAAGATTTGGTATTCCGAAAACAATAGCTACGGATCGAGGAACAGAATTTATTTCTGCTACTATGGAACAGGTTTGTAAAATTCTAAACATTGAAAAATTATCATCTACAGCCTATCACCATCAGTCCATTGGAGCACTAGAAAATGCTCACAAGACGTTGGGTGCATTTTTAAGGATCCAGTGTGACAATCATACGGACACATGGAGTTATTGGTTACCATTTTGGTGCTTTAGTTTTAACAACACAGTCCATTCAGAAACAAATTATACGCCATATGAACTTGTTTTTGGTAAACTTTGTCGAATACCAGAGAGCATTGGTGATACCATAGATCCATTATATAATATAGATAATTATCCGTTACAATTAAAATACAGGTTACAGTTAGCACATGCCAATGCGAAGAATAATTTGTTGTTAAATAAACATAAACGTAAGGAGATACATGATAGATCTGTCAACTCTACATTATATGAGAAAGATGATTTGGTTTTATTAAAAAATGAAACGCGTAGTAAATTAGATACGCTATTTGAAGGTCCTTATACAGTTGTGGAAGATTTGGGTTGTAATGTCAAAATAATAAAAAATAATAAAATTGACATAGTACATAAGAATAGGACTAGGCCATTTTGTCAATAAATTAGATGTAATGTAAGATTTAATTTTAGATAACATTGCAATGTATAATAAATAATAAGGATAAAATAGTAGGTGTATTTGTAATGAGTACCTATGAACCAATAATACACTAATAACTTGAATGATTTTATTTTTAAGTAAGTAATAATTAGTTTAAGAAAATTTTAATTAGAAAAAAAAAAATTTTTTTTTTTTTTCGCTTTCCCCGGGAGGTGAAGTGTAAGAATATAATATGTAAGCTCCTTTACCTTAGTAAGTAAATACACTCCTTTATAACTGATCATGCATGCTGAGTTCGCACTATACCTCATATGCGTTTATTGTATTATTATGCATGCAGTCATTACATAGTACTTAACAGATGTGGTTGTTTCCTTTGAAACCACCCCCTAGGAACCCCAACATTACACATTAATTCAGGTTCTTACTATAGCTTATTTAAGAATTCGGTAACAACACATTAAAATTACTACTTCATTACAATAACCAGCATATTTTAAGCCAGGTTAAGCAAAACAAACTGTCGTTACTTTTGCCTGTCGACACGCATTATATGTTTGCACGCGTTCTCTAATCAAAAGGCATTATTCAAACACGCATAAGTTCGTAACACGCAACGTTATGTGTTTTGTTTATAAGGCATGATAGATCTGGGTTCTGATTTTACGAATGGCTGTTTCGCATGCCATACTCTTCCTTGTCTATAAATGCGATGCGTGCAGCTAGGACCAAAGGGTCTGGACAAAGTGAAATGATATCAGCGATTACGATGATAGTAATGTCAAAGTCAGTTTCATTTTTTTATACAGGGTGTAAAAAGACACATCACATAGCCGTCAACTACGCATTCTGTACATCAAACTATGTGACTTCATTGCACAAAAATAATTGCCGGGAAACGACTTTTACTTTTGGTGTGAAAATTTGCTTTTTGCGGTAGTGCGCAATGTAACGCACTCATAAGCACACACTACTATTATATACCAATTAAATTAGAGTAAAACATAGTATTTAATAAAACCGGCCAAGTGCGAGTCCCATGGCACTCTTTAACTACGGAACCCTAAAAAAGATTGATATTAGATCATTATTTGTCATTTATAATAGGTTTTCTATCATTTTTCCGGTTGCATAAACTCGATTGTGAATCAAAAGGGAACCTTAATCAAAGTAACCACAGCTTCAATACAGATATACATCAAAGGAGCGCTTTTAACTTCGTTAGTCGCAAACAGAAAAATAAATAATGATACAGAAATATAGCTGTATCAAAGGGAAGCTGAAATAACGTAAACAACTATCAGGAAAGAAAACTGAAACTAAACTTTGACATTCGTAGGTAATTATATCAACGGTACCTACATGTATTTTATTACCTTTAAATTTATTATTAAATTAATTTAGTGTTAGCTTTTAAATTGTGATTATTGAATTACAATTTAAAAGCTAACAATAAAATATAATATAAATTTTATAATATACAACTATATAATAAAAAAATAAAGAAAAGGTCATTGAGCATCAAAAAATATAATTATTATGTATTGATGGTATAGATTTTATTTGATTTTATACGTTTTCGATTAATTTATGTGTGGCAATGGGTGTTATTTACCTGAAATAAATGAATATTTATTATCATTATTTGTTGCTATACATTATTGTATCTCGGCATTGATATGAAGGTTTTATAGAATACACGCCCTGAAGCCAAGTGCTAACCTAAGCGATAGATGATAACATAATTATTATGATGTGATGATAATAAAATTATGTTTAGACTTTGTGTTGTTGGTGATATTTGTGCGTTATTTGGGCATCATTGTCGTTCTGAAGGAATTTTCGGACAATTCTGAAAGTGTTCAGAATAGCAGCTTTCTATAGAGTTTGGTAGGTGGAAGGAGACAAGTCTAGCGTTTTTAAAGATTAGTGCAGTTGTTTGGGATTCACACCCGTGGTTGAGACTACTACTGGGACTATGGCAATGCTGATTATTATTATTATATTTCTTGTCAAAAAGGATCTTTATCTTTAATCTACAGTTAATTATTTCAAATATTTTATTTACATAAGAAAATTATCCTATAGTTACAGCAACAGATACTAACTTAAAATATTGACAGAGTTCAGAATACGAAAGCCACAAAATAGCGTAATAAGAAACTTATTTGTACCACAAAATAACTGTCATCAAAAACTAACCAAGGGTGTGGCCAGAAAACCGTAATTTGGGCTAAATCCGCAGAATTTGATAATTTTGTGAGGAGTTAGCTAGCCTTTTAACTAAACGGCGGCCGTTTAACTAACGGCCTGAACGATATTCAATTACAATTTAAGTTGGAAGTCTGTAACCAAACACGCGCGAGCCGAATTGGTCGCAGTAACTAAGCCAGGGCACCCCGACCAAATGGGTTAGGTTAGGTTAGAACTGTGAACAACCACGTGCGACCCGAGAGAGCGAAGCGAGGCGAGCAATACTTCTAAAGGCCAGGCGGTTAACTAAACGGCTAATTTAACCAGTTATATTAATTGTGTGGTGCATATAAAAATCAAAATCAAAAGTCATTTATTCAAACTACTTTGAACGTCAGGACAAACAAGAGGCGCAGAAAACTCCTCAGCAGCACAAAGCTGTATTACATAAAACCGAATGCAACTAAATTGCAGCGTTTCATCCTTAAAAACTATTGGATAGCAACATGTTTTTGAATTAACATCCCACAGTTCAATAAAATAGACATCAGTAAAATAGGCAATATGCAAAACCTATAAAACTTAGTCCCAAAAAAACTTAGCCTATAGTTTTTTCACAATTATTTTATAATTATATACCTCTGACAGCAGGAACCTTATTGAGACGAGAATAAAGATCACTGTGATTTTGACAGACTTGTCAATGGCAACAATCTAACAGCAACCTTATAAGAATGAGAATAAAGATCACTGTGATTTGGACAGTGATGCAAAATCAGAGGTAAAATAACTGTGAAAGGACTGAAGACTATGTTACATAAGACCACTGGAAAACCTCCAATACTGACAGTAAACAGGAAACCGCCGCCGGCTCCCTGGTCACACTGTCTAGCCTAAAAGAAATAAATAGGGGTCTCAATAATGACATATCTATCGAATGTCTCTGCCTGAACATGTTTATTGTTCTAAAAGGGTTTTTATTTATAGGCAGGATAGATTCTGTTTGCTGGTTGGACTTTTTCGGTTTAGTTATCACATTCTGTCTACTTATATACCTATACACTATGTAATCTGAAACGCTTTCAAATCATAAAATGGAACAGTATTTTGAAAGATAGATAGATAAATAAACCATTTATTTGGCGCACACAAAATACAGCACAACACACAAAAGTACAATATTCTATGATAACCAATTCCCCACATGAACATAATAATGAACATATTCGGCACAAGGTGCCGATACAAAACCAAAAAAAAGTGGAAAAACATACATATCGAAATAAAAGTGACACCATGACGAATACAGTAATAATTTATAAAATTAATAACGAAACATACACAGTGCGGTGTGCGTCTCAAGGTTGCACCAAATGGGAGTCCAGCTTATCGTGTGTCAGGCAAATGTATCTGATGCTGATATTATTAGTAAACCGGGTTGGTATCCGCAACTCCACGTCAAAGCGCGTATTTTGCGTATAGCTATTATACTGATATTATAAGATCATTTAATAATGGGTCATTTTAGCCCCTTGTATAACAATCTACTGTTATTTAACTCAGGGTAAGTAACACAGTCTAATCAAAATAGCAAACACCTAAAGTTATACAATCAACAGTTCTATTATGATTTACATGAAAATAATAAACATTTAGGATATTCAGGACAGCACCGTCCGTGATTATAATTTATTCGTGACGTTGTTTGAATAATTCTGTGTTGACTTACTCATAATAGTATTATAACTAACACAACGCAGTGTTAATTACAAACAATGGCAAAGAAAGGCTGTACTGGAAGATAGGCGAACTTATTGCTAACTTTGACAGACAATAAATAAACCGACTGACTATTTTGTCAAATGAAAAGTAAAGTCAAAACAGCGAGAAATTCACATGTCAAAAATTGAGTTGGAAAACCAATTTAAAAATACCTAACTACTTATAATTATTCAATCCACATATTTTTAAAAGCAATCCTTATTATTTTCGTTTTTCATCTCTTAGGGCGCGTACACATAGAACGTCCGTTTTTACAGAATCCTTTTTATCGGAACGGACTGCTGCATATTTTGTCGGTTACTGGATCCGGAATACTGTATTGTGTGTGAACCCGCCTATACAACTACATACGCCATCAAATAAAAAAGTGAATATCTTGAATTCGACTGGACATGTTTGTAAGAAAATTGACACTATTTGGCTGCTAGATTTGGATTATTTGAACACTGAAAGTATAATCACTATTGGCTGAATCAAAACACACACAAACACATCACAACACTCACTCTCTCACACCACTCTCATTACATTTACACTACGCATTATACTTAACATATACACCCCTTTAATTTTTTTTCCATAACATGCAATTTCCGTGTTTAATTTACCTATTACCTGTTAATCTGAATAAACTACAGTAAATGCAAACCTTGTGATGAAAGAAACTGGACCTCACGACACAGGGTATCCTAGTGTGGGGTCCAGTGTTACTCGAAACCAGTATGTAAAGTTTTTTGAGATTAAATAAATAATTATTATTATTATTAAAATAATAGACCTGTACAACGGATTTACGGGCCAACGCCAAATGGATAAAATTGATAAACGGTTTATTCTAAATCTATTAATTTCAGGCTACGGAGTAGATGGTTGGAGGGGGGGGGGGCAACGCCTATCGTGGAGAGAAGTATAGAGATAACGTATCTATACTTTTTCTTGTCTCCAGATTTTTGTGACCTCTTTAAGATCAGCGTAACCGATTGTTTTTTTGTAGGTTATGGGTAGGTATTAGGAACTACAATTTATAGGCATATAAGTGATTTTTCTTATTTTATCCTGAAGGTTATTTATGTCTGGTCCAAAATAGTGGATATTGATTTATTTTGTCTTATTTGGAAACGCCAAAAAGTTTTAACAACAGTTCACAATATGATTTCAATTACTCGAACGCTAAATGGATATGTGGCTTTCAGGAACATTAATGTTAAATAGAAAATCCGCGCAATAAGTACAACAAACCTAGGCTATAGAATTTAAAATGAATAGGTATTTGTTCAAACATTAATAATGAATCCGATTACTTCAATGAAGGCCGGCTATTACGGACGGATCGGATATTATTCCAGTTTTATATTGAAGCCATTTTAAATTTTGAGATCCATGAAAATTTACCGGGAGATGTTTCGCTTTAAAATGGTAGGATTTTTTAATAAACCTACTCGACTGATTGGTGTGATGTTTATGTTACTCGTGCCTTGTTTGCTCCGATATGGTTACAGATGCCTGTAAAATTTTGTACTAAAGTGAAAAAACTGGTATTCAGTACACCAGGTGTTAATCGGTATTCTTTACAAGTAAGGCGAACCATGTCGTTTTTCCTCTAAGATCTTACAAGTACACACCTGATGAGGTAAGAAATCTCGGGCTGGTTATGCACTGCGCATACGGCGGCGGTGCCGCGCCGTAGTACCGCCGTGTCTGTCAACAAACTTTTACATACAACACTGACAACCGTGCGAACACACGGTGAATCAACCGTAGTTTTCACGACAAAAAACCGTGTGTAAACAACCGGCCTTATAGAATAGAATAGATTTTTATGCTGCGGTCTTACGGCCCGTAAACTGCCAGACCGCTCCAGGCGTTCCTACACCTCGTGCCTGTCGGGAACAGTGGAGGCTTGTCGCTCGGCATGGGTACGCGGGCACACTTTATGAATATAAAGCGTGTTTCGGCCTGGTGCGGCCTGTTGGCCATTATTCTAACGTGCGATCTGGTTGGAGCGCATGGCTGCATGTCCAGCCAGTGTGGTTTTAATCAGTGGTCAACATTTCATAAAGAAAGTAAAAAGAAATGCGCCCGTACTGGCAATTCAGGCTGCGACAGGCGCCACCGCCCCGAGCCACGCCGCGTTTTTGAACTTACGAACTGACGGGAGTTGCCGTCAGGCAGACGACGATAGGTTAGCGCAGGCCTCATCAGATACGACGGTTCCCACGGCCTGTTGGCCTGAACTGGCGCGATCAGGCCTGTGAGAAAGCGGGCCGTGGGACCGTATTAACCAGCTGTAATATCACTTGTAACTAGACCACAACAATAAATAACTAAATAATAGTGCAGAAGCGTTGAAGCATTCACGAAGAAATTTAAAAACGTTTTATTTAAATCATGCCTTATAGCAGAAAATTACTTTTGAACTTCACTTCGTGTATTTTTGGGTACCTATGATTTGTGGAATAAGTATTTTTTTCGATTCCTGTTTTCCCTTCTAAGGGGGATTATCAGGGTGGAATTCTAGACTTCTTTTTATAGATTCCACTTATTCAAGGGGACTTTCAGGGGAGATTTGTGGAATAATCCGCGCGCGATGAGAATGGGATGGAACCTTGTCAAAGTAAAAATACTAATCCTCCAAAACCAAGTAACTCGTCAAGTATTCGCCGAAAATGCTGAAATAAACCCCCTTTTATTACATCACGTTATGGCTGAAATTCATCGTATACGCACTGCTATTTACGGCACCTACTCACTTGCGAGTCGGTAAATCACTGTTGGGACGTGTAACCATCCATATGGAGATTTTATAGTTTCCGCTATATGTAGCTAGGAATGTGTAATGGATGCGACTACTGTGTTACTTATAAAAGTATTTCCGTGTTTTTTCGTGCAAAAGTAATATCCCCCATTTCTATGGGTTATGCATAAAGTCAACCTATACAACAATAATCATTTGGCAATACATCCTAAAATTACTGATAATTTTCTTAGTCTGAGTCTAAAGCTCAGTCTCAACTTCAAAATTAGGCATTCCACGCGGCCACAAATCGCTGAAAGTCCAAACATCACAGACGAAATAAAAGAACGTTGCCCTTTGCCGACAACGAAGTCTTTCCAAAACAGACTTCAGAGACAAAATTGCTATTGAAATACGTACAATGAAGTACACACACACTATAAAAATATCCCTGCAAGTTTATCAACAGTCGACAGTCGTCCGTAATTCAAGTAAAAGACATACTAAAACCTTACAAATATCTGTTTTATAAGGTGACCGTCGTAAAGCTGGAGGAATGGAAGGAATTTGCGCCTTTTTATCGTCAAAGAGAACGATCAATCATACGCCGAAGACGGTTGTAATGTATTTGCATCTTGTGGCTGATGTTCACACAGCCTTCTTTTAAAGATGAGGATTATCCACGGAATCCGAATGAGGCCTGGAAGGAATAAATAAAAATGGGAAATGTGTTTGAGACTGTATTAAATGGAGGCCTGTCTTTGTGAGTTTCAAATTACAGTGGAATAAAAAAAGACTCGCGCTGTTATTTTACAAAGTTTTTTTTTTGAAAGCAAGGTTGGTATTACAAAAGCCAATATAATACCTTTTATATCGTCCTAAAATATTAGTTCTAGTATTTTCATTTCGGACACACTCCATGAGAGTATGAAACACATAACCAACCACTCCACAGTCTTCACAATTTGGAGACAAAGCTTTCTTCATTAAATAGTAATACTTATTTGAAGTAATATATCCGGAACGAGGTTTTAAGGATTTAAAATGGTGCAGTAATAGGGAGGTGTGTTTGTTGGACAGATAGTGTCAAAACCGAAATAAACGAAAGCGTTTTATGCACTATCGGCAAGAACAAGAAAGTTTACCACTTTATTCACTTCAAATAAATATTATAGATTCTCCATAGTTAATAGTAGTGTATTTGTTACCTCTATTATTGAGTTCTAACCTAAGTTTACTTATTGTTACACTACTGTTTGTTGTCCCTAAATAGGTAAATCCATAAGGCTGCACAGCCGGTCGAAGTGGCGGTGCTTGGGGGAGGCCTATGTCCAGCAGTGGACATCTTTCGGCTAAAATGATGATAGCAGTCTGTATTTACTCACACTTATTGACATTTGTTCCTTTGAAAAAAAAAATGTATGTGTTTATTCAAAATATTAATAAAGAAAAGGTATAGGTCTGCCCAACCCTTCAGGGAAACAAGGCGTGTTGTTATGTTTTGTTGGTATATTGGCGTGGCTAGCTAACATATGGCAAATAATTTTATCGAATGTTCTGTGTCCTGTAATGTTAATTAGATACTTTGCAGATCTAGTTTTGTATACAGTCGAGTATTTTATAACTGAACAGACAGCTGTGCTGCTGGGGAGTTTGTTGCGCCACTTCTTCTCCCCAGCGAAAGCACTAGGAAGTGGTGAAGGGCGGGCGTTTTGGGGGACTGTCTTATGTAATTTTGACGTTCGAAAAGTGCTGATTCTCAGCCTAGTTTGAATAAATGACTTTTGATTTTGATTTTGTTATTATTATAGAAAACTCGCTTAAACGAAATGAATACTTAAATATACTGAATACTTAAACATACTGGACACTTAAACATACTGAATACCTACTTAAACATACTGGACACTTAAACATACTGAAAACTTAAACATACTGAAAACTTAAACATACTGAACATTTAAACATACTGAACACTTAAAAATAAAAGAAGACCTTCATAACATATACAACACACATGCTTTGTTAAATTGTGTCCAGCCAATCAGTCGGCTGGATAAAACGGATCCCTGGACGTTGCTTTAAATTAATCGCTCCGCTTTCACAACCGAGTTATTTTTCAAGCCAAGCCGGGAGTAATTTTATTTATAACTAGCTGTGCCCGCGACTTCGTTCGCGTGGATGTCGGAAAACAACAGGTAATGTGTCGCTTAGGAAATGTGTAATTGCCACTCCTTCATTGAAAAGGAAGAATCATCAGATCTTGCCTGGTAACGCTTTCCTTACCTAGGGTTCGCTACCACGGCCCTTTCGACTGCAATCACTGCGTCTTCATGGTTCATAATGACAATGCGACGAAGAGTCACTTTGATTTTTGAGAATAAATTAAAATAAAAGCGCCTGCTCGAGGCTGATTATCTAACCAAACAGCCATAATTATGTCCATTAATGGTATTCTAAGACAGACGCAAAATATTTTTTTTATTTTGCGTCTGTCTTAGAATACCAACTTGTAAAATCATATCACCATTTTATCTAAAGTATATCTGAGATTAGTAGGTGAAGTTTGAAGTTAGTTTTTCTAAGTCTTGGTTTCTTAAATTCTCTGTGGTAAATTTAGAATTTCTTAACTTGGTATTGAAGATATCATATATACTTACCAATATTATGCCTTATAAAGCATCGAGATATATAGATGATAAAAGGAAGAGCTTCTACATAAAGTTGCCCGTGTAAAAAGCAACCCATTAAACTTTGGTTATATTTGACACCGGCCGCCATTTAAACTACGAAGATGAAACCCATGAAAACTTTAGACATGATTTTGATTTAGACCTTATACTGCCGAAAACCAGAAAAAAATTGTAAAGATAATCACAAAAACATATAACCGACTTCCATAAAAAACCCTAGAAAGTGCAAAATAACCTTAGTTTGGGAAGACGTTGCGCGTTGGCAAGAAATTACAGACTTCTGAAACCAAAGGTCTATTGCACTTTGAAGTGTGTTTTTAAGTCGGTTGTATTTTATTTTATTTCACACAAAGTCGTGTAAGTTTATATTGAAAACCATGAAAACGACACACATGATAAAAAAAGAAAAAGAAAATTGCAGCCGCCATCTTCGATTTTCATTTTGACGTCACAATCGGCTTCAGCACTCTCGAAAACCATGAAAACGACACACACTACCAATTTTTCGATTTGCAGCCGCCATCTTAGACTTTCATTTTAACCAGTACTGAATCGGTTTACCAACAGTCGCAGATCAACACCATTAACTTTTCATCCAAAGGACTTGTGACCCACGAACGTTTTCCCAACAGAACTCTACGTCAGTGAATGCTTATCCAACAGAATGTTTTGACCAATAACTTTTAATAACATTTGACCCATGTCAAATAGAACTAAGGATGCAAGGGCGAGCGAAGCGAGCTCGGGACTTGGGGCACCCCGACTCGGACATGTAGGGTTCGAAGGGATCATGGCGGCTCAAGTGAGCGAGCAAAGCGAGCGAAGGGCACCCCGAGGTTAGGCTTGGTTAGGTTACTTTATACCCTTTTCACAGAAATAAAGGATTACGTCTTATTATTATTTTACTTTCATCTCTCCCGGCGTCTGTTGGCCTTGTTCTTTGGGTGAAAAGTTATTGGTCAAAACATTCTGTGGGTAAAGCATTCACTGACGTAGAGTTATGTTGGCAAAACGTTCGTGGGTGAAAAGTCCTTTGGAAAAAAGTTATGGTTTAAAGATAATGTTCACCAACGGTTCATGGGCCAATCGACGCGCGACGGTGGGTAAGCCGTTACAGTTTCATTCTAACCTCTCTCAAAAACCAATAAAAAGAAACCCTTTAAAAAAAAATTGCGTCCTACGTCTTGGATTTTCGTTTTGACCTGCCTATCGGCTTCAGCACCTTTGAAATCTATGAAAACGACATCCATGACAAAAAATTAAAACAAAATTGCAGCCGCCATCTTGGATTTTCATTTTGACCTGACCATCGGCTTCAGCACCCTCGAAAACTATCAAAACGACACCCATGACAAAACATTTAAAAAAAATGGAGCCTCCATCTTGGGTTTTCATTTTGACCTGACTATCGACTTCAGCACCCTCAAAAACCATGAAAACGACAAACATGATAAAAAAAAATTGCAACCACCATTTTGGATTTTCATTTTGACCTGACTCTCGACTTCAGCACCCTCGAAAACCATGAAAACGACACCCATGACGAAAAAGTAAAAAATTTAGGCAACCGCCATCTTTGATTTTCTTTTTGACCTCACTTACCGGGGTCAGGATCCTCGGAAACCATGAAAAATAGCTCTCTCTCTGTGTGTGTGTGTGTGTCTCTATCTACCTATTACTTTGAAAAATTAGGCATAACGCTTTTTCGTTATTTGACGATTTCTCCCTTAGAACTCCTACCGCAAGCTCCATATAAGAACTTCGTTAAAAAACGCTCTGCGTTACTCAACTTTCTATATCAATAATTATCTAACTTCTCTATCGCTCAGAACACCACATTAATTATTATTATCTTACATTATCCTCACTTTTTGTTTAAAATTATTTTACCGCCACAGGCGCCACTGAATAAACCATCAATGGAAAGCGATTTTGTTTAATATTATAATCATTTTCATTACTTTTTAAAATAACATAGACATAAGTAGGTATCTGTGTTATACTAATAGGACGTAATTATTTACATCACAACAACAATATGTTTTCGTTAGTAGGTACTATATCGCGCCAATAGATGTCGTCACGTGTTACTAAAAAACGTAAAAAGTTGTTCTAGAATACTTTAAATTGATTATATCTTTTGATAGAGTGAACCGATTGCGATGAAATAAAAACTAATCACTGCTCCGAGTTCTACACCATATTTGAGTATAAAAAGTAACCGTATTGGTTTGGTACTTTTTACGTTGACCCTGTTCAAATCAATAATCTGTCACATCCAAACAGACAAACAGACAAACCGACAAACAGACAAAAATTCCAAAAATTGATGAAATGGCATCTGTTAGTTATCCTTTAACACCCCAACTATTTTTTTTGGAAATATTTTCAATGTACAGAAACGTCTCGTCTACAGATTTATTATATGTATAGAAGATTAAAAAGGTATTTTTTGCCTCAACCGGACATTCAATGAGTATTTAATTATGTTCAGCTGATTAAGTTTGGTGGCATAATTTAAGGTGACCCCATGTTATGAGGAAAAATTACTTTTTGTTTATGACTACGATTCATATCAGCTTTTTTTAAACTAGTTTGTTTTAGAGTCGCACCGTCTATAACAAAATAATAATCTATTTACTTATAATAAAAGCTGAATTTGTTTGAACGCGCTAATCTAAGGAACTAACAGTCGGATTTGAAAAATATTTTTGCATATGATAGCCTAATTCTTGAGTAAGGTTATAGGCTATAGGCACATCACGCTAGGAAACCTAGGATGAGACGGGGTGGATCGAGGGAACAAGAAATTTCACGCGGACGAAGTCGCGGGCAGAAGCTTGTAATTTATAACTGTAAAAAGGTGGTCAATGTAATACAGATTCAGACTTTTTTTTGTCTTGCCTAACAATTTTAGATTACGGTAATTTAAGCTAATACCTAACGATAGTAACATCTCGTTTATTTTTAGTCATAAACTTTTATACCTAGAATATTAAGTCCTATCCTGAGAATAAATTCTTAATTTTTGACAGTTTTTTCATACGAACTGTAAGACGTCAATTCTCTTCCACGGATAAAAATCTGACTTTGGTAAAATCAGCCCTAAGATGAATAAATATTGCTAATTCGAATAGATTCTTCCCGGCGAATAAAATTAGGGACAATTAGAATGAAAGAAAAATAGGTTTGGTATTTTTCACAGAAACACGTGCATACAAAAATATAATAATTAATTCTAATTATAAGGAAAAATAAAAACAAAATATATCTTTAATCACGAGCACAAAGCAGAGATAGTCGACGGCTGCACGTAATGACTGTGACAAGAAGGTTTCTACTCAGCATGTCGATGCATTCATTAGTTTACTTGAAACTAACTATTAAGTAATTAGTGGGAATAATTGATTTCCAATGACATGGTTTTCCACTTTAAGAGCACGTCTTCACTTTAAGAGACTGTCAACTTGAAGGTTATAGTAGTTCAAGGTTACACATGTTCAAGATCAAACTGTGAACTAAAATACCATAACATCAGGCAATGTGGGTGGACCTGCACACCTCTGTGAACCTAAAGTACACCCCCACATTTAGCCAGTTATGTTAAGCAGTAAAATAAATTGTTTAGGTAATAACAATGCTTTAGGTAATAACATTGTATAGTACTACGTAACGTTAGGTATTGTTATGTGTCTCAAACTATTGCCATGCCTATTAGGGCGTTCGCTACGTTAAGCGTGCGCACGCGGCGGGTGCACGGAGCGGGCGCCTTTGCGTGTCTTGTACGTACATGTAAAAACACGTCGCACGCATTCCCGTCGCTCGCGTTCCAGAGAGCGCTACTCACATTATCTTTCAATACAAACACGCGAGGCGGTCACCCGCCGCCGCCGCGTGCGCACGCTTAACGTAGCGAATGCCCTTAAATTTGTCACAGATTTTTTGTTTTGTTTTGTTTGTGTTTTTTTTCTTTGTTTTTTTTTTTTTAATTTCTTAGTATCAGCCCGGAATTTGAAAGTTGGCAGTTTTATTATTCCCCCGTGCCTCGGAAAGCACGTTAAGCCGTGAGTCCTGCACCTGATCTCTCTCTGGTCGTGTTGATTTGCCGTCCCATCGGACTACGAGAGTGAGGGAAGAGAGAGATTATAATATCTCCGCTGATATTGGTCACCATAACAGAAATTCGGTCTATATTATATATAGTCTTATATTACATTTGTCAAGATAGGTACTTTGTAGTTCCAAAGTCATGGCCCTGACTTATTTTTACGCTAAGTTTGTCGATACGATAGCAATGACGACGCTATTTCGCTTTTCGTTTGTCCTATATGGTATAAGTAGTTACTACATGCCCTTGAAGTTAATTGAATGGTAAAAGTAAACAACTGAAAAGCCAAGAATGGCGTTTCTGTATGTAAAAAGACTGTCGTAGGCAACGACATTATTTTGTTTAAACTAAAACATAAAACAAGAGAGAAGAGGGTAAAATCCTGCATAATAAATTTGTGACGCGACATAAACAAAAAAATTGCATGACGTCATCATTTCAAATGAAAGTAATTTCCACCATGAGTGTACGGTTTCCTTCAAAAGGTGTATACTTAAAATTGTCGTTCATTTGTCACGTATAACTCAGTTTTAATGTATTTTTCGAGGGTGAGTGAGTTGACACTCTTATTTTTAAAGTAAAGAGAACATCAAAAACTTTTAAGGCAGTTCAATGACCTGAACACTTGTATAGTCTGATAATTTAGATGCTGTTTAGATGTTATTACTTTTAATGGTTTTTCAATAAGATTGTGGTTATTTTTAAGTTTCAAAAATCAATATTGTGACTTGTGAACTAAATTGTGGCGTAGTTTAAGTTTAGCATCATTATTTTAATGACGTACATGTTATTTAGGAGACGCAACGTTACAATTTTTTTTTTTATTGTCTTTTTCTTCGAGTGTGAAACAGCTGGACCGATTTTGACGGAACTTTCACTAGAGATAGGTAGGTTATTGCTGCCGCAACTAAAATTAGGCTGATGTAATTTTAGTTGCGGCAACACGTTCCTGTGGGATAAATCGCGACATCCACGGTGGCGAAGCTGCGGGCAGCTGCTAGTATTATCTATGATTTTATATAATTAGTCAGAAATCTTCATAAATTGTCAAAACAGGACGGATTGTATTTATACTCGACTAGCTGCGCTCCGCGGTTTTACCCGCGTAAGTGTCGATCCCGTAGAAATATTGGGATAAAAAGTAGCTTATATGTTAATCCAAAATGTCAGCTACCTCCCTACAAAATTTTATCAAATCAAAATTGGTCCAGCCGATTGAGCGTGAAGACTTTAACAAACATATAAACACACACACACACACACACACACACACAAACTTTCGTCTTTATAATATTAGTGTGACTATCGAACCCAAATCGTACTCGTAGGATAAACCAGGAATACTCGGAACTATTTTAGAATTGTAATGACGTCAGAAACTAATAAACATCCACTATTAATATGGAAACTAGTGACAGATATACATAATAATAATAATAATATGCCGAGATTTTTATGTGTAGACAAACACATATACCTACATATTAATAAAAATGGGCGGCATGTACCCCAGGGGCGGCATGTACCTACCCCAGGGGCGGCATGTACCCCAGGGCGTCATTAGTGTTCTGAATATTGACGATAATATCTACATACCATGATGAGGAAAAGATACATTGTTCACTATTTCTGTAATATACCTACCTAACTAATATGCGGGTTCATCTTTATTTCATGCAACGGAATATTATTTACTAGCAGCACCCCGAGGTTTCACCCGCATAAGAGTTTATCCCGTAAAAATATCGGGAAGAAAAGTATCATAATTATGTGTTATTCTGATGTATAAGCTATAATACTGTAAAGTTTTATCAAAATCCGTTCAGTAGTTTTTGCGTGAAAGAGTAACAACAAACTTTTGCATTTATAATATTAGTAGAATATTAGCAGGATTAACTAAACTATACATCATAAAGAGTTCACGACAATGAATGTTCAATATCGGTCCACATGATATTACCTATCGCTATGAAAATACATAAAATAAAAAAAAACCGGCCAAGTACGTGTCGGACCACGCACAATGAAGGGTTCCGTAGTTGGAATGAATTTATCCCAAGAACAAACTTAACATTGTAGTTGAAAAACATGTTCTCCCATACATTCCAACTGAAAATGTAAGTTTGTACGCACAATATTGAGAGATTTACCACGTTGTTTCAAGATCATAGACTTCTTATTAATTTTCCTGTAATCTATAGGTATAGAACTATTTTCTGTATTTTTTTCAAAATTTTAGGCTTAGTAGTTTCGGAGATAAGGGGGGGGGGGAATGGTAAATTTCCGTCTATTGTCTTAAATAACTTTAATACAATTTATTTTAAAATTATGAAAAAAATTTTTTTGAGATCCTCACGATAAGCCCTTTCATTTGATATGTCACACGGTACAGATTGCGAATCTTTTTTTTTAAATTGTCTATTTACCCCTCAAAAATGACTCCCATTTTCAAAACTCATTTATTTACGTTACACGTCTGTGTTTGGGTCACAGAGATTCATATGTGTACCAAATTTCAACTTAATCGGTCCATAAGATTCGGAGCAAATTGGCTGTGACAGACGGACAGACAGACAGACACACGAGTGATCCTATAAGGGTTCCGTTTTTTCCTTTTGAGGTACGGAACCCTAAAAAACATACAGACGAACATAGAACCTACTCCTTTTTTGAAGTTGGTTAAAAAGGGATGTAATAAATTTTAATCTACCAGTCAAACAATTCTATGAAAACTTAAGAATGAGAAACTTTAATCGCACAACACTGTCGAATTAAGGAACATGAAAGGCTTTTGAAACACACATTACATTATTTATCTACTAGCAGCACCTCTCGGTTTCACTCGCATAAGTTTAACGGGATAAAAAGTATCCTATGTGTTAATCTTGGTTATAAACTATCTGTGGGCCAAATTTCATACAAATCCGTTCAGCCGATTTTGCATGAAGAAGTAACAAACATACAAACACACTCACAAACTTTCGCCTTTATAATATTAGTGTGAAGTAGGATTTATCTATGCCCATACCCTCAATTTAATTACAACTAAGCCTCCAACACCATAAGCCCCATAATTCTTGTCTCTTCAGCCCCTATATCTACCCATCAGTTTTCTCCGGAATATCCATAATTTCCTCAAGACACAGACAGGTAGACTGGTCACGTAGGGCTGTGCGATCCGTCACGAATCACAAGAATCTCATTGCTGGGGTGGACTTAGTAGGTATAATTAGAAGATATGAGATCGCTTAGGTATAGATATACAGGTGGCAGAAACATCGACGCGAAAACTGTCCATGGATTCAGAACATGATTTTACATCCCCGTGTTGAAATTATCGTCGATTATTAAAAAAAATTGCTGTTCCTTACATTTTGACTTTGTAGGCATTGCACTTTTCTATGAAACATATGATTTTTATTTTTACCGATAAAAATGTCAACCAGGCTAGAAGTCCAGAATCACGTGCTGAATTCTTGGTTACAGTTTGTGCGTCGGTATCCCTAGTGCCAGCCTGTATTTTGGAGGGGGAGATAACTTTTGAAAGACTTCAACAAGTAAGTCATGGCTCTTTGGACTACTGGACTACACTTGGTTCAAGTTACAAGCATTGGCTTGATATGTACTGAAATAGGCGGCTCCTCAGCATGAACAATGTGTATCGGTACCATAATACATTCGGCTCTAGGCAGACACAACATAGACCCGACCCTGAGCGGCTGGATCACCAACATGCTCAAACAGAGGGCAGTACATGTGACCGTAAACGACACCACAAGGGCCATCGTGGCGAAGGGCTGCCCGCAAGGGGGCGTCCTTTCGCCGCTTCTATGGAACCTGGTCGTGGATAGTCTAATAAAAGACCTCAATGACAAAGGTTACTTTACTGTAGGATACGCCGACGACATAACCATAATAATAAATGGCACCCACGAAAACACACTGTGCAACCTAATGCGCCAGGCCCTGAAAATAATAGAGAATTGGTGTGGTAAACACCAACTATCAGTGAACCCCACAAAAACCGAATTGGTTCTCTTCACAAAAAAGAGGAAACTGACGACACTGCAACTACCACGTTTCTTTGGTACAACCCTAAGCCTATCAACTGAAACTAAATACCTCGGAATATTTTTGGACAAACAGCTGAATTGGGCAAAACACACCAACTACATTACTACGAAAGCCAGCATATCACTGTGGCAATGCAAGCGAATGCTTGGGAAAAATTGGGGGATTAGCCCCAGAGTCACTCACTGGCTATACACCACAGTTATCCGACCAACCATCACATACGGCTCACTAGTCTGGTGGCCCAGAACAGACCTGAGCACAGCCCAAAAGGACCTTGAAAAGCTGCAGCGGTTCGCGTGTGTGGCAATCACCGGCTGCATGAGAACTACACCCACTGCTGCCCTACAGGCCATGCTCGGACTACCGCCTCTACACCTGGTAGTGCGGGAAGAAGCGGCCTTGGCTGCCTTCAGGCTCTCTACATCAGGAACCCTGAGCAAAGACTCTAGGGTCAAACACATACGTTTAAAAGAAAATGCGATCAAACGGCAGCCAATGATGGCATCACCCTGCGACAAAGCCCCGAAACAATACTGCTTCCAAAAGCACTACAACATAGTGCTTAAAGAGGAGCAGTGCGACTACTCAGGTTCGAAGGAACTGAGAATTTACACTGACGGTTCAAAGACCAACTGCGGAACTGGAGTCGGAGTCTTCTCACACGACCTCAACATAAGAATATCCAAACCGCTGGGAAAGCGCAACACGGTCTACCAAGCGGAGTGTGTGGGCATAACACAAGCGGCTTATGCCATAGCAGCCAGAGGAGTTGCGGATACCCATATTCGCATACTCTCTGACAGCGCCTCAGTCCTCCAATCCTAGACAAAAAATGCATCACATCGAAACTAATACTAGAATGTCACAATGCGCTTGAACAGGCAACTGTATTGAACCGCAATATAGTGACACTACAATGGATAAAAGGACACAGTGGATCGCTAGGTAACGACGCAGCTGACGAGCTGGCCAGAAGGGCATCGAGCATGCCAGTCTGTGGACCGGAACCTATCGTGCCCATCCCCTTCAACCAACTACGCAGGTGGCTACAGGAGTACACCCACACACAAGCAGAAAGCTGGTGGACGTCGTCACCAGGCTGCAGGCAGTCCAAGGAAGCTATGCCATCACTGGATGGCAAGCTAAGCAGTCGCTTACTACGATTGGACAGGAAAGGCCTGCGCCTGGTGACGGGGACCATCACGGGACACTGCTCGCTAAACAAACACTTTCACACTATAGGCATAACGGACAGCCCCCTGTGCAGAGCTTGCATGGAGGCTGATGAAACCATTGCGCATGTGCTCTTTGAGTGCACAGGCGATCAGGACACAAACCCTCGGGACACCCAGATCGTACACAGACGTTCTCAGAAGACCAGGAGATGTAATCAGCTTCTGGAGGGAGGTGGGCTGGTTGGAATAACCACCAACGGCCGCCATGGCCCACGCACAATGGTCCACTGAAGGACTAAGTGCGGAAACCAAACCCCATAACATAGAACATACCATAATACATTTAGGAAAGTGGTTAAACAAGAAGCTCATGCGATGTTAAGGCGAAAGCTGTCTTTTTGCACCCAGAATGCTGCGTTCCATCGCTCCTTGGCAAACTGGAAGATGGAACTTTTGCGACTTGGTGAGCGACCAGGTCTGAGCACCGTAGGTTAGGACGGGCAGAATACTCATGTCGATGAGTACATCTACTTGTGCTAGTTAGTTTCTTTTGAAAACAGGCAGGAAAAGGAAATCGATCGCCGAATTGAGAACGCCTGGAAAAGCTACTGATCCATGAATATGCTAATGAAGGGTGGTCTGCCGATCTCCCTAAAGTGCAGTTATATAGGTTATAACCATAAAATTTATCAATACAACTCTCTGAGTTCGTACTACTTTATTGAATGACTATTTCATGAAGTCTTGACATTTGAGGCCAATTCTAACTCAATTAGTTGTATTACTGATTCTAATGATTATAATTCTGTAAAGTCATATTTGTTAACCACTCAACTGTCATCCTCCGAAAATAGACACGGAACGAACAATATTTTTTTTCATAGTTAAAATTTTCGTCAAAATCAAGTTCTAAACACTACTTACGAGTATCAGTGAACGAAAATAAACACTACTTATTCGTTTTTCCTTATACCTGATTTTCATTTTCTTCCTACATTTTTATATAAAAAACTTTCTCTATGTGTATTGAACCTACTTACCATTAGAATCAAGATTGATTGATGCCAACAAAACTGTCAACCAGTGTATACTCCATTAGATAAGCTAATGTGTATGTACACCCACATTTCACCAGTAATTTTCACTTAATGCCCACATCTTAATAGAGATTGGTTGATTTTATTTTCAAATTAAATACCCAATCTTTTTCTTTAATAACCAACTCGCAACTTTCTTTTCAATTCTCTCTTTCACATCGCAATAAACCGAATACAAACGTACGTACCATAAAACCGCTAAAACTCTGCACTAGGTACCTCAGTGCAGGTGCAGGTCACGTTGGGTCGCAATCCGTCACGCACCCACAGCTACGTGAGCAGAGGGCCCTACACCAGGTATGCACTGTGAGGGAGGGGGCTATGGGGGCCCGATACTTTGAGGCTGGTACTTTAGGGGCCGTGGAAAATTGGGCTTGAATTTTCGAACCGAGTTATGGCATAACAAGAGCGGTGTTAGTAAGGAGCGTGTCTGTGATGTTTCGATTTTTTGTAATTGATTCTTCGTATGTGGATTGAGTAATAATGTTGTTTTTAATATATTTATAGCATGGAACTAAACAAAGCTGCACAATTCACAGAACAAAGTTTTCGTTAAAATACTTGTCGACAATATCGAAGTCTGTTTTATTGGTGGTGCTATTTTTTGATTCGATCTTAAATAACGATAAAATAATATTAAAAAAACTTCAGCAGTTTCACATAGCGAAACTGAAAAAAAAAACTAAAACGGAGCTTGGTTTTTCTTAAAAACAAGGAAATTCTGAACATTATCGTTAAAAGTTTCGACACAATTTTCAAACAAAATCCGATTTTTTATCAGCAGCTGAACTGACAAAGACTTTCCAATAAGTACTTAAACCCCTCATTTTGCTAAGAACTACGTTCGCTTTAACTATAAAAACTGTGAACTTTATTTGTATCCTTCAGGAGCAGAAGCCTCAATAAACTAAGCGAGCAGACAGCAAACAACTAAAGACTAATACACGTATTTTCTTCAAAACTCGTTTCCCCAATGACTTCATAATAAAAGTTGTTACAAAGTCCAGAAAAAAATATTTTAATTACAATATCTAAGTGATCGTCATAAATTATTCCTCATGAAAGTCTCACGACCTTTTCCTGTCTTAGTTGGCCACTTTTGAGCCTTCGGAGCCTTTGAAGTCTACAACTTCCGAAACGGAAGCGAGATTTTTCCACAGGGAATTCACCAACTTCACGATACTTTGGGCTGGCAGAGAACGTGAATGATCTTGTCCCCGGAGTGATTATTAAGTGGCTGGAAAGAGGCTTTTAGGAACAACTTCAGGTATATACAGGTATTCAATTTTGTGAGGCCTCATAATTTTTGTTGTATTATTATCGCAACAGAAATGTTAATAATTTTGGCAGTTAAAAATGTTTTAACTATGATAAAAGAAAATAATCTGTATTTTTGATAAATAGTCGATTAATCAAAGAACTGATCAAGCTGTTCACAAAATAGGTAAAATTTTTTGGATGAATGAGCAAAATAAATAAAACCTCAATGTCAATTCAAGGAGTGGTCACCACTTTGTTGTATAGTTAAATGGTAGATTGGAAATGAAAGTTTAATCAGCTTTTTGCAATATTGCCGTCAACGAGAATGAAAACCGTTATCTTTTATAAAGCTTCGTAAAATGATGTTTCAGCTGATATAAAACGAGCTTTTCATAACCATTTGTCGACAACGCTACAGCATATTATAACCGAGAAAATTTTTCATAAGCATTTTTTTATTTCCTATTGGTTTTAGCACGAAATTTGACTGCCAACGCGGTCACCGGTGACCGTGAACAATGGATTTTCTATTGTGTCTGTTGCCTGGCAGTCAACGTGTTAAAGGCATTATGCCCAAAACCAAAGTGTCGTAAATATTAAAAACCCAAATTTTAACCCGGAAAACTTGAGACTAGAGATGCATTCACTGTGACAAATCTTTTACTGTACGGTTATGGAATAATTTGCTCGTGTCGGTAAGGCGTTCTTAATATTTTTTATCTACTTTTAAAATTATTACGATGAATAAAACACTTCCTCTCTCCTTAAACATCATCTTTATATTTTCTTTGCTCCTGTTTCTTGATTATTATTATATAATATATATATATATATAAATATTAGGTTATGGTTTATTTTTGTATTATTTAAATGATACAGCACAGACTACCTACAGTATTGTCTCTCCTTCCTCTTTATAATCCATCCAAGGTTGTCTTTGAAAGATCGCTCTTAGCGATAAGACCGCCCATTGTGTCACCCCTTGTAAAATTTCTACATTTATGTCTGGAATTTATATGGTGTACAGACGCCAGCACATTAAGCTATTACAATGTGTCAAATTTCTTTAATAGATTTTCAACTTTATCGCTAAAAGTATTAGGTTCAAAGTTAATTGGGAAAATTTGACAGTTTCGGGTAACTTAAGGTAATGGCGTCTATATGTAATAAAGCGTATTTTATTATATTCTATTATTTTCTTTATTAGATTAAGCTTTAATTAATTTGGGGATCTCAGAATTTATTCCGTGTTACTTTTCTTTCAAGCTTCCAAATACAGCTTTAGTTGATATCCAATAAAGTATCTTATATTCCTTCTTTAACATAGGCATAGATAGGCCATTTTTACGATTTCACTCTGGTAGATAACATAATAAATCTCCAGAACCCATTTGGTTACGGCCTAAAGTTTTTAAGTGCCCGGAATTGTTGTGACAGCGTCTTGGACGAAAACAGCTTGTTTTTCTCTAAGAGACTATAAAGATTATTGTTTAGTAATGAACCTTTTCTTGATTCGCCTTTGTCTTAATGCAGGGCAAATTCCTTTCCGAATACCAAGAAAGAGCATTAATCACCGTCTCTGGGTGTTCGCGATTACAGGCCATTAAGTTCAGATTTGCAAACAATATTTTTCACGCCGACGCGATGTCGCCGCGTCGTTCATATAGTGACCTTATTGGTGATGTTCTTCAGAAAGGTCTGGTGCGTAGTAGGTACAGAGGCCAGCACATCAACCTACCCCAAACTGTCAAATTCCTTTGATAGATTTTCAACTTTATATCAAAGGAATAAGGTTCATATTCAATTGGAACAATTTGACAGATTGGAGTAGATTGATGTGCTGGCCTCTGTACTTACAACCGGCGAGCATATAATTATGATCAGAGGGGCAATTCACGTAATTTTAACAACGTTCACAGTCTGATCTCAGTCTTAATCTGTCAAAAATACCTCTAATTTACCTACATTTTAGATTTTTTTTTGTCGCCGAAATGAAACTGCGACTAGGTTTTGAACGATTGGCCTTCAGATATATGAACGTAATCGAAGCAAAAGTAGTAGTAAATAAGGAGCCTAACCCCTTGGAAAAAGGCGTGAGTATAATATGTAGGTAATTATATTATGTTACACGAATTAATAATTTGGTTAATTTGTTTCAATTGTGATGAGATTACATTTTCACTTCAATGGGTAACTCTGCAGATATATTTATTATGTTTTCATTTCCAAATGGGACATTTTTGTTTCATTCATTTTATACAACTGTCATCATCTTTCTGATAATAGACGATGAAATTAAAAAAAAAAACAAACAGAAGTTTTGAAATCCCACAGATAAAAAATTCCATCAGAATCTCAGTCACGTCTGCTCCCAGTGGGGTCTAAAATGGAGGATTAGAGCAGGACGTCTGAGTCTAGACTGATGTTGTGCGAGACTTGCCACAATACTTATTCTTTCTCTAAAGTTGATGCTATCGGGGCTCTTCTACGTGGAGAGGTGGTGTCTGCATTTTAATAAGTTGAAAATAAAGATACTTAGTTATATTTCTGCTGTGTTGTATCGCGGTCTGAGTTTCATTATTAATTTTTGTCTAGGTACATATTTTGATCTCTTTAGTTGAAAGCTTTTTCTTCAGTTTTGTTGTGGTTAAGTAGGTTTATGTTTTTAAAACATGTTACACAAGTTTTTCTTTTATTAAATACTTTAAAAAAACTAACGACAAGAAACTTTTAAATATTTAAGAAAAAAATGTCAGCAACTTAGGTGAAAATTAAGTTATTTCTCTTTATACAGCAGGTTCATTCATATCAAATGATCGTATGAATAAAATAATAAACTGTCGAAAAGCAATCTACATTCAAATTAAAAAAATCTACGCCTTTGTTAATATCGAATATTTCAGCGCAGTGTAATCAATTCTAATAGCATATCGTTGAATTACATTTACAATGTATTAAATTTTGATTTCGTTTTACCTAAAGGTCACTTTCATTTGACCTCATTATCCCATTAAAATTCATGAAATGTATCAATCAATCAATCTACACGAAGTCTTGTTCGAACGTGATTTCAGATGTGAAAAGTGATCTCTCTGTATATTAAAAATAAATTATTTATTTTAACATATTTATTTATGCTCTGCTCAAGCTTGAACATTTATTTTTTACAGCCCATATATTTAAATCTGTACTATAGAAATATTGGATTACATGAATCTTCACTGTCTGATTTCATTTTCGTAATTAGCTTGAAGGGTTTCACATAAAATCTGTTTATCTTGGATAAGAGCTAAGTACGTTTTAAATTAAAGTAATTAAACCGTGTAGCTGGACTCCTGTAACCTTTTGACCGCCACACGTCAAATATTAAATAAATAAATAAATAATGGCTAATAAAAAACTGTGTAGGCATACCTTATACCTACACGTTAAAAGTACATACACTTAAATAATCATAGCCGAAAATTCTGACACAGAATAATGTATCTATTTCAAATGTTGATTTATGACAAATTTCTGTCGTTAATCTTGATGACTTTATCATTATTGTACAGCACCGTAGTCGTTAACTTTTGATGTAGTACGTTTATTTGTAGTATTAAATTATTACTGTGGACTAAAATATGATCGTTATTATTATCCTACCATAATAATATTATTTGAATCTAATATACTTATAAAAAAATAAAGGTAAAGTATTTCAAGTCAACTGGCCCGTTAATTGTGAACGGTTTCAGTGCAAAGTCGTAAAAATAACACAAAAAAAATCGCATAAGCATAACGCAGCTTTGAAGTTCTGATTTATATATATTTTCGGCTCCATTAATCTGACATCAGAAGCACTAAACATCAAATAACAATGTCGTTAAGTTCTCTTAATGCTCCAACATTGATTTACTTTGAAGGCTGATATTGAAGTTTAATTGAGTGTGAATTTATAAAAGTAAATAGTGGGGCAGTAATGAAGTATTCATTACATTATGATTCCAGTCCTTAAAAGGGATGGTCATGTATAGCTCCATCTCTCTCTCACACTAGAACCATAATGAAATGGAAACATACGGCACCAGTATGTAAAAAGACCGGTTCTGAAAGTATTGAACCGTAAGTTATTAAAGGGCTGATTTTTCAATCATCTGATAACTTTATTCGAGGATAATATTTTAAGTTTTGACAGTTATTTCATACAAAAATTGTCAAACGACAATTTTATTCCTCGAATAAGGCTGCCCGCCCACGTCCGATAATCGCTGACAGATTTTTTGTAGGAGAAAAATAGAACGTACTAATGGCAATAGTGCAACGCACACGTCCTACAAAAAGTCGGTTTAAATAACATAGGGCGAATGAATCTGACGGATTGTAGGACCTACAAAAAGTCTGACGTGGGCGGGCAGCCTAAAAGTTATCAGATGGCGAAGAATTTTCATTCACTGGCGAAGGAAAAATCAGCCCTCAGAGTATTTTTTTTTTTTTGTTGAATTCAATCTTTTTATTAGAGATTCAAATATTTACATAATTTAAAAGCTAACAGTTTAAAATAATAATGTGAACAAGTATATAAAAAGGGGAGGGGAAGTGTAATAATTTTTATTTTGCATTGAACAATTTTTTGTATTATTCCTAATTATTTCTTCTTCCTGTTATTTTATTCGTTGTGAGGGTTTGAACGTAATTTTCAACACAGTTTAATAAAACCCAATTTAGGGCCGAAACTTAGCAACCCTGCTGGGTTGGTATTGGGCGCACCGGTTGCTACAACAAAAAATAATGTGAAGCATCTTCTTCGTAGATACAGCTCCTACAAAGAGGTGTTAGTTTGAATATAAGTATTTCAAAATGTCACAGGAAATTCAATATGGCGGATTCTAGAAGACATGATGTGAAAATGAACGCTTTTCATTTGTTTTAGTTGGATATGACTATGTTATCGTAATGTAGGCAAAATGTAAATTTTAGTTAATTATTAGGGAACAGTAGTTCGTAACACATGTCCCCACAGATGGGCCATACGACTTGTTTACGATGCTAACTTAGTTCCCGCGCTGTTTCGTAAATCATCGCACGTTGTAAAATAATTTAGTTTGCTTCCCTACGCTTGGATATCCGCCGGGTATCATGTTCCTTCTGCTGTATTTTTGTATTCCAGTTTTTAACACAGGTAGGGTTACACAACTACGTACTAAAATTGGCAAGCGGAATTTGAGAACAGTCTGGAACACAGGTGCTTTTTTGAACCTCTGTATTGCGAGAAGGTACAGAAAGTCACCCCACAATATTACTTACATAGTGTTTATTTGAATATACATTATGGATACAGTGTGGCGATACATTTTACATTACTTAAACCAAGGAGGAGGCCTGTGTCCCAGCAGTGGGAACATTATAGGCTTATTATGTTATGTAATTTAAACCACGTAAACTACATTAGGTATGTATATTAAACATACACAAATAAACTAATATAACAAATAACATTATAGCCGTGGGACCTTTTTCCGTATTAGTATCAAAAAGTTTGATTATTTGGTAACGATACCATAAAGTTTGTGTTGAAATCGTTAATACCACTGTAACTGTTATTATCAAGGTATATTTCGTGTCAATTTTTGCACTATTTATTTTGTTCGAAAAATTCAGTTGCTTATTTTTAGTAAAATTCTTTGTTTTATTATTTTTACAGACATGTAATAATAATAATAACTTGTAATAACCTGTGCTATTTGATGTGATAACTGTATATTTTAATTAATTTATTTAAAAAAAGCACATTCAGATCACATACATTAAACTTATGCTGGAATCAATCTTAATAACTAAAGGACTAATGCACGTGTCAATTAAATTAACGGGTACATAGCGTTGATCACAATATTTTAATTATTATCCTAAACTAAAACAAACTAGCGTAATTAAGTAGGGTATGTCAGGATACAATGATGATATCACGTCGGGGTCACCAGTGTAGAGGTATGAGGAACAGGGTGTAAAGTTCACTCATACTCTACAGAAAAGGGAGGATCCTCCGACCAGAGGGGTATTGTGTCTGGCGGGTAACTGCCCGATGATTCATGTCGGGCCGTTGTATCTATGGTAGTTGCTCGGTAAACTCTGCTTGTGAGATGCAGGATTTTGTGTGACGTCAGTATGACGCGTACAATCAGATAAATGATATTATTTGTGTAAATAGTTTGTACAAACACTTGTACACGTCAAATATATTTGAAAAACTAGATGAGATCGCCTATTAGCTACAGTGTAATTGTAATATGGACTTTACAAGAGATTTTTAACCTCTGAGTTTGTTTCGGTTTATATTCTCAAAGTTGCCGGTTAGGAAACACCAATCTCATCTAGTTTTAATAATAAAAAGACATAACTCCATAGTTAGTTATCACAATATTGGCAAAAAAAAAAAAACGCGAATGAATTTCGTCCCGCATACCGCGCGTGATTCGCCTTGGCCAGAGCTCCTATTCTATATTTAACCCGCAAGAACCACTTCAGAACACTAACGTTCGTCAGGCGAATCTTCCACAATAACTACGCAAACTCCGATTCCTCTCAACGGTCAGTCAAAGGCAATGAATTAAGTCAATTGCACCATCACTAACATTGACAAACTAAATGTTTACCGGTGAATTGATGGCCGTTACACTCCTGACGTTAACCAGCTCAAGACGTTACAAAGGTGACCAATATTGGTTGATTGACTTGATTTAAACATTGTAAAGGTATCTTAGTGTCCTACCTATATAGTGTCATTTGTAGTAGTTGTATTTTCGGGTCTAAGTTAAAATAATTATCTAAGGTGAGTACATCTCAGTTGGGTTGGTCATGCTTATATTATCTGTGGTCATGCTAAGAGGATAGGATAAATTATAGGCGGTTAAAAACGAATTTATACAGCTGCTGTTAGTAGAAATGCCGGGGAACTATTTTTTATTGATAACTAGTCTATACAACCTATTTTAGGTAGAAACAGTAAACGAAAATAGTAAGTAGGTAGTTATCAATAAAACATAGTGTTATCTAAACATGTCTGTAACAACTTCGGTCGCAACATGCCACGATGCGACGTCGTATCGTGTGGATGTGTGAAGGACATCACACATGTGTTTTTAGTAAAATTTTTGAAGTGAAAACTTCTTTAGCGGCTTTGTCACTTTTTTGTAATGGGTAAAAAATGTTAAACTCGCGTCAGGACACGTGACCTGATCGAAAATTCGTAAGGCGGATGGAGAGGAGACTCTTTCTACGGCGCGGCGAAAATGTATGCCTGCGCCTGCTGTTTCGTTTAGGCGGCGCAGGGCGCTCGCGCGAATGTTCGTGTGTGTTTATTGACATGTTTGTGTACGATAGCGCAATAAATAAATATTGTATTCTACCACATAAATGATAGTACTTTTATATTGATAATTAAAGCAATTCGTGCAAAATTATTTCCTAACCATTCCAAAATATCAAAAATGCACAACGTTAATATTCAAGTTCTCACTTCTGCCGAACCTTTAAATTCTTCTGCCAAAAACCTTTAAATTAAAAAAAAAATAAACTAAAGTCCTTTTTTATACAAGAATCATATTGATCCAGCACCAAATCGGTTTCGAATAACTTCTCTACGTTACATTTCTTCTCAAGGCTTAGTCTGTCTGCTCACTAAACCTCTTTAGCGCGAGAGAGCAAATAATTGAGATTCAATCTTTCCTTTGATTCAAACGTTCCAGTCAGAGAGCGAACATGGGAGTTTCCTATGTCCAGCAGTGGGATTTTGTAATCTAATTTGAACAGTTTACTGAAACATTCATGCCAATCACGTCTTGATAGCAATTTGGGCGAGTTTGCAGTTGTTTAGTACAATTTATGAACTAGCAGCAGACATTCATTTCGAATCGAGGTCATAGTGTCGTGGTTGCTAAACGGATAGTGATTTATGGAAGCGCAGTTAAACGGTTAGAGTACTACAGTTGATAACCTTCCATTACTCACTAGTGTTGGGCGTGACGTGGGAATATGAATTATAGTGTTGGGAGTTGCGGGTTTGTTTTTGATATTTTAAATACGAGTTCCCAACAAGGTGTATGTTGCTTTGGACGAAATCGTTGCATTGGATGTCTTAATGGATCTAAAAAATATAAAAAATACCCCAATAACCTGATTAAGTCAGAAATTAAGGAAATAAATTAACTATCTAGTCTCACTAGTTCCTTTAGCTTTTGCAAAGGAACATCTGATCTTAAAATTCTCAGTAGTTCCTTCAAAGTAACTGCTAAAAAACTAGTGAACACAAAGGGGTTTTCGTGCATGTGATTGTTGCTAGTTAAAACAACTACGATACACTACTATTATCTACACCTACTACATTGGGAAATTCGTTTTTTTTTTTTTAAATATAGAATGGCTTCATCCACCAAACCACTCGAAACTGTAATTTCTTTAATAGGCTATTAACTCGCCACTCGCCTCCACTCGGGCCGCAGTACAAAGCCTATCAGCTGCTAAAGCTGTAAGTGGAACGAGATGAAAGGATTATCCGGAGCCTTCGCTGATCCTCCATTAATCACAATCAGACGAATCAGCTGCGGTAGTCTTGGTGATTTTTCATGGCTTCCCCAAAATGGACTAAATTAATTTGATGGTCGTGTTTTAAAAATAATCTTTGAGCCATTAAAATTAAACGATGTTTGAATAGGGTGACATAGAAATATGGTTATTCAAATGAATAAGATCTTTCAACACTTAATTTTTTTTTTTTTATCGTAATCACACTTAATATTGGAAAAGCGAAAGTTTGTAAGTGTGCATGTTAATATGTTTGTTACATCTTCACGGTCAAACGGCTGGACCAATTTTGATAACATTTTATGTGGACGTAGCTGACACTCTTTATTAACATATAATCTAATACTTTTCATCCCAATATTTACCTGTATATCTTATACAGGTGATTTAGAGAAAACACCAAAAAAAAGTTAAAGTTAAAAAAGGGTAATAGCTATAAATAAAAGGTAATTTAAAGGCAAAGGTATAAAAATAGTCTCGTTCGAATAAAAAACTAAATTACTCAAAGAAATAATTTTAAGTATTACTTTGAAACTAAAAGTAGCAAGTTTTACAAAGTAAATGGTTCATTAACTTAGTTAAAAGCTCGAATTTAAGACCATCAATTTTAATTACCAAAGTAGACAATTCTAAATAAAGCCTTCTAATTATATGTGAATGATTTCATGGAAATGGTGAAGAAAGTTTTATAAATGATTCTAGCTGAAAGGTTAGCTGTTAAAAACCTGGATGACATAAATCAAAAGCAAAGAATGAAAAGTTGCAGCTACTAAAAATTTGCTGTCACTACAAATAAGAACTTTTTAGGTTTTTGTTTTTATGATATTCTTATTGAATTTTTGTTGAACTTCTAGACGTATAGTTGATAAGATAGTGAGTACTACGCTGCGATAGTACAATGAGTTCCAGTACATCCTTACCTTAGTTAGTAAAAGAGTGTCCGTGGAGTTTCTTGCCCGTTCTTCTCCGTAGGTACCTACTACGCTCTGGAATGGACAACTACCTTCACCTTTCTGACTGACCGACCCCTTGACAATTCAAAAGTAATTGGTTTCTATGAAATAAATGCTTTGAGTTGAGTTGATCCTAGATTTATCTCCTAGTAAACCTTTAAAGCAAACAAACTGTTTGTGATACAAAAAAACAGTTTCTCAAAACAAAAATTTGTGAAAAACAAGAATACTTAATGTTCATAGACTCTTATGATTTTTTAACATGAGTTTTTTTTACGACTGTTCTTGTACCGTGAATACGTTTAAAAACACAAATCTAAACTAATATTATAAACAGAAAATATTTGATTTTTGTATGTTTGTTTGTTAAGCTTTTAGGCTACCTAAAACGGTTGAACGGATTTTGGTGAAATTTGGCATTTTTAGGGTTCCGTACCTCAAAAGGGAAAACGGAACCCTTATAAGATCACTTCGTTGTCCGTCTGTCGAAACCCTTTTTCTCTGGAACGCGTGGAGTTACCAAGTATGAAATTAATATCAAATACTCAGGGCTGCAATCCTTTGAAGCAGTGAAATAGTCAAACTTCAAATTCAATGCAATCAAAGGATGCGGGCGTTTATGTTCCGTTTATGCCGCATATTTTGACACTCGGAAGGGAATCATAACCATACCATCATATCATAGGGTACTTCCCGTTTACCTAGAATCATGAAATTTGGCTTGAAGCAAGGTTATGTAGCAGAAGTAAAGAAAACAATCAGAAAAACGTAAATTTGTACTTACTAACCATAATTTTTTGTAGTTACATTTACATACCACAAATTTGCACGGAACCCTCGGTGCGCGAGTTCCACTCGCACTTGACCGTTTGTTTTATTCCGATATTCCCACGTGGTCGAGACTTATGCGGGTGAAACCGCGAGGCGGAGCTAGTCTCTTATACACACAGAGGCAGGTCAGCAAATATACATTTAAAGCCTGTAGATACAATGTAGAAAATGATTTCAGTACATATAAAGTAAATAGACAGTTACTTTAAAAGCCCTTTCGCAAAAATATAACGTCCTAAAATACATTATAACAGAACAAAATATGGTTCTTAGCTAAAAGTATACAACGCCATTTATATTCTGTCCCGTTTATTTTTTAACACAAGGTTGAGAAGGACATTTATTATTTATCTGAAAAGTTGAAACGCCTACTACCAAAATTTTATTTTTGCTGTCGTAATTATTATTCTGAATAATATATCTTGAGTTCCTATGCAATGAATAAAGATTAGATCTACAATCCCTGGTAATTTAAGTAAAGTTACTCAAATCAAAATCCTAAATCTTGATTTCAGGTTTTTTCTGCGCATTACAAAAAAGTGGCCTACCGCTGTACTTCTTACAAAATCCATACTAATATTATAAATTCGAAAGTAACTCTGTCTGTCTGTCTGTATTTTACCTTTCCACGCCTAAACCACTGAACGGATTTCGATAAAATTTGGCAGAGAGATGAATTGCATCCCGAGGAAGGACATAGGATAGTTTTTATCAACATACCTCGCGGGCGAAGCCGCGGGCGGAAGCTAGTGAATAATAAAACAACCTTGCAAACCATAAAAAACCCCATCCTGACTTAATGAAAGAATTCCTCTACAATTTCAAAACCACTTTTGCATCTCAATCTACTCGATACTGTCGCTAATATGAAAAGGTATTCCTTCATCGTACCTGCTGAGATTCCATTAAAATGTACATAAATTGCAGGCGCTTGCACCGACCACTGTCTCAGAGTTCTGCTGGAGCTCCTGCTGTACTTCTGAGAATATTTATTCAACTGTCTTATTCTGCTTTGCTTTAAATATTCTTTGAAAGCGTTTTGAATTCTTAACGAGCTGTTGAGAATTCCTGTGGCTGGGGGCTGTCTGTTTGATCTAGACTGTGGTTTTTGTAAAATAATTTCATAATGATAAAATATGTATGGCCGACTGTACTGATGTACTAATTAGGTACTTAATTTAAACAGCTTTTCTTTGCAGCAGAAAGTACCTTACTGTATGATATGAAAAAAAACCGGTCAAGTGCCAGACAGACTTCTACATGAAATGGGTCCTGGGGAATGGGTTCCTTACCACAATGCAAAAGACGCCAAAAAACACATTTCTTGTATGGAGATTCCCTTTAATTTGTATTAACTTTATTTTATTTTTATGATAGTGAGCAATAGAAGTACATAGTCTAAAAATTTCAACTGTCTACCTATTACCGTTCATGACATAGTACCCGTATAGCCTGCTGACAGTCAGACGGATGGACGGACAGCGGAGGCTTAGTAATATCGCTCCGTTGGCACCCTTTGGCTACGGAACCCTAAAAAATCGAAACCAGGTATTTTGTTTACATTACCCTTTTCCATTTCTTACAAAATCACTTGAAACCGTTTACAAAGTTTTTTGCTACCCATATTCAAGTTTACACTCGATATAACAGATAAAGTAGCAATACACAGCGCGATTAGTTGTCTCTATAAAAGCTGAAGAACAATTTAAAGTCTCGTTACAAATGGCTGGCGAAGTGGGAGAGGACGACAATCGAGCCGCTAGCTTTTTTATTGCTGTTCAATAGAGAGAGTTGGTCCGAGCAGATGAGCAACTTGTACACCACTTTGTTGCGACAGATTGTTGCTGACGACGCGGTGTCATCGGTAATTATTAACCCCTTTACTTATAACCGACGCCGACGAAACGCCGACCGTTATCGTTTGTTTGGTTATTTATTTTATTCTAGAATGAAAATACAGAAAATAAGCACGTTAAGTTGTGCTCCACAAGATTATACGTTAATATTATTTATTAAAAACGGTAGTTTTACATTGTTTAGTTTTATTATAATCATTAAAACGGATAATAGTGGCCACTATTTTCCAATTTAACAAACGATGAGGGAGCCACTGCGCGGTCTGCGGAGACGTTTAAACGTCAGAAATGTATATTTAAACAGTCACTAATCATTACTTAACTTTAAGCAACGTTTTTGAAATCCCTTATTGTCCCCAATTGCAGTTTGACATAACGAGATTTGATTTACCTGATTTAAATAATTCAGTATACTTTTAGACTTAAGCAAAAAGTTAAAATTATGTATACTTTTATATATGTCAGGTGAAATAAATTAATCTGAATGAGGAAAACACGGAGACAGCACAAAATCATAAATTCGTTTTACATATCCAAATATTAAGATCATGATGATGGCTGTACATAATATTGTTATATGATTCACTTTCATGCTGGTGTTTCTTTTTCAATACTTTGCTATTCAAAACGGAGGTTTTCAACGATAGAGCTCAACTATCACTAATGAGACACGATTACTTTTTCTATGGGATTTTATAAGGATGATTTCCACCAAACGGCTCGCATCGCATCAGATCGGAATGGATTTTACAATCTTTAAACATCATCTTCTGCCTGCCCTTTCTATGTTGGGGTCGGATTCCAGTCTAACCGGATGCAGCTGAATATCAGTGCTTTACATGGAGCGACTGCCTATCTGACCTCCACAACCCAGTTACTCGGTAATACGATTATACGATATACCCTTGGTAAGACTGGTTGTCAGATTTTCGGGCTTCTGACTACCCGTAACGACTGTCAAAGCTCTACGAATGACAGCCGGGACCAACGGCTTAACGTGCTTTCCGAGGCACGGAGGGGTCTTGATATGTATAGATGGTCACCCATCCACAGACCAACCATGGCAAGCGTAGCTTAACCTTTTTTTTTATTTATTATTTTTTTTTATTGCTGAGTAAATAACAGTAACGGGAAGTTATTGTAACACCATCGACACACACTAAGTGGAAAAAAACGTATTATTGAAGCTAATTCCAAAATGACTCCTCAAAACTTAACCAAATTTATAATATGTTAGATACACCCATTCAGACAAGAAAAAAAATCAAATTGGTTTATAAATGTCGGAGTTTTGTTTTATACTAACCAATCTAACCATCTTTCTATTCTTCAATTTTATTTTTATCCAACTTCAAAAGAAGGAGGTTCTTTTGAAGTTGATAAAAATAGAATTAATGAATGAAAAGATGGTTTGATTGTGTAAAAGATGATGCAGCAAAAATGGAAAAGCTGGTTGACGGCTGATAGAGATTTATTAAACAAATGGACCAGGTGATGATATTATATTTTTCGTTTTATATGTTTGAACCCACGGCTTATTTTTTCTTTTTAATTTGTGCCAGGATTAACTTTATTGAAACGAAACCAATTTTATGAATGATGTAGCCTTTTTTGTGCGTTCATTTTGAATTTTTTCCGATATTTTAATGAAAAAGCTTTTCGTCGTCCGATACATGGACAAAGGTGACATAACACGGTTTCGTAATGAAAAAAGGTATTTTTGGATACCTAAAGCGTCTGCAGTATTCAGGTAGCTGTAGGCGGGGTATAAGTATTTAGATACAACTACAAATAAACTGTTTTTAATTAAAGCAAAACCATGATTTCAGTGTTTCTTCAACTGTAAGTTCTTTTAAAATTAGTTGTACTGGCTTATGCCCGCGACTTTGTCCGCGTGATATTTCACCCTCCCCCATTCACCCTCTTAGGGGTTGAATTTCGAAAAAACCTTTCTTAGTGGATACCTACTCTTCACAAAGAACACACTCTCCAAATTTCATGTCTCTAAGACTAGCGGTTTAGGCTGTGCGTTGATATTATTATATCAGTCAGTCAAGACTTCGAATTTTATACAAGACACTTTACAACATTTTACATTTTTTTTTCTTAACATGAACCATTTAACTTTAAATTATATTTTCATTTGTTCCTTTTAATTTCCAAACATTATCACTATTTGAGTTTATTTACGTTTATATATTATACATAGAAACTACATACAAATCACTATCTAACCACCCTCTCATTAAAAACGGTTTTCCTCTCACCACTGCTAGGGCAGCATAGGCCCACAGAACTGATTACCACAGCCTAACAGTATTACTTATTGATAGCGCCAGCAGCCCAATTGGCATGCTGCCACAGACCCGGATTATGTTTGTTCTACATCCCCGAGGACGGCGCGCGGCGGCGCACAGTTTACTGAGCCAGATAAATGTTTGTGGGTTATTCAAATTATTATGATGGTACGTCCAATTAGATCTCTTGACTCGTTAGAGCAGGAAAAAAGGTTTTTGATAGATCCAATCGGAAAAATCTGTATTAGGAGAGGCCCACACTGCACCGCATCACGGATCGGGGTGCGTGAAACGGAGCCAAATTACACGCGCGTGAGTGCGTTTTTATTGAATATGTATGTAAAAAATCACGCGCGTGGATGCATTATCTGCGCCCCGCTGCTTGATGCGGTGTAGTTTGCGAATCGCCTTTTGTTGATCTAGTTAATAAACATAGATAGATATGAGGTACTTAATAGTGCAATCACAAAGCGAAATTAACCGTTATGACGTCACCATAGAGTCTAAGGTGAAGTGACATATATGGCATAGACATTTAGTTTGTTGGTATAACAATTTAAAAACAGCACCATGTAAATTAAATAAACTGGATGATTGTTGAGATTATGCTAGGTAGTAGTAAGTCGATAGCCATCATGTCATTTACCAATACAAACTGCAATGTCGTTATCACTATTAAAAAAAAAACTAGGCAAGGAAATAAGTAAAATACAATAATAAAAATAAAAATAAAAATACATAATATACATATAAATAAATATATAGTTACAAAGCTATTAAAACGAATAAAATCACAAGCTAGGCAAACAATACGTTTTTCTTTATTTGTATTATATTCGGCCATGCCTCCTTCCCTCGCCACCGTACTGAGACTACACGTGCCGCCTAAAGTAAATGGAACGCTTCTAAAAAGAGGCGGAACCTCTTTCTAGTAAAATATTGAATTATCGCGCTCCGTTAAATACAATGAGTCGCAGAACAATATTAAGGGTCTTGAAAATGACAGTTCGAATACTGAGAATGAAAATCTTTCTATTTCTGGTACATTCGGCTACAAAAGTCGATTAACACTGAATTTTTAAATACTTTTAACACTCTCACCGCCATACACATTTAAGGTTTTTCTAGAACAACAGGCCATGTGGGCGGCGCGCGGGCCATGCAATGTCTTTTACAGCACGCCACGCTAGATTTTGTGTAACTTATGCAGCACGCCATGTGGGCGGCCGGCGGGACACGTCGTTAAGTTTACCAGCAGGCCGTGTGGTCCGCTGTGATCCCACAAATTCATTTATTTTTATAGAGCTTGGCTTGCTAGATAAGGATTCGGTGTCGTCTGCTTTAAATTGTTGAGTGAAAGAGCTACTAATGAAAAAAAAAAAACGATGAAAATCGGACTATATTTATAGATTTGTAAGGTTCAAAGTCGAGTAAGTAAAACTAGATTATTAACATTTTTATTGAGTATTTTGTCACAAAGAAAAATGAAATAAAATAAATAAAAGAAATTATTTTGACACAAACTTTCAAACAAGATAAATTATATGAAAATATAATCATAGAAAATTAAACTTTTATCAATTTCTATTTACGAAAATGTGAATTTCTCCGTAACATTGACCACAAACACTAGGTTGAGTCGGGCATTTTAGACACACGGTATACACTTTTTTTTATTCGGTCTCTGGCGTCCATTGCAGATAGTCCAGCAGCTCGGTTCCTCTCATAACAATGTATGCACCTTCGCCGAATACGTCGTACCCTGTGATGTGCGCGAAGTTTGTGCGAAATTGGCGCGACAAACTTTTACAGCAGGCCATGTGGGCGGCGCGCGAGCAACTGACCTAATTACACCTATGGCCTGCCCTTACAAATATTTACCAGTTACAACAAGGACTATTTTCATAGAATTTAGCGCGCTAGTTGTGGTACGCAGGCAGCCCACATGGCCTGCCTGTAAAAATTAAAGAATCTATAGTGGCTTGCTGCACCGAAATTTATGTGGGCGGCAGGCGGACCACATGGCGGTGAGAGTGTTAATATACGAGTACATTGATGCACAATGTTTCGCTACATTGTTTTTATGTATGGTAAAATTAACACTAAAAAGCTGATAGTATAATTTTATATCAGTAGGTACCAATTTTTAAGTAAATATCTTGCACCTCTCCAGGATGCGCTAGTACAAATTTGTACCGCTTGTGGTGCACATGTGAACCAGCTCGTCCTAATGAAGATGAAAATATAAAACTGAATTGTTAATCTACCTAGTTTGTTGCTGAACGTACGTAAACATGGAAATTTTATCAATACAGCGGGACTTAGACATTGGTTTTTTCTGTACGCTTAGATACCAACTCCCATAATTTTTCCAGATTTTAGTGTAGGCATACTTTCTGATATTCCAATACCCATTTAGGCATCTTCCAAGCAAATTCAATTACTGGCTTTCATTTGGCTAAAAGCAGAAAAAATCTACTTGCTCTTTTTATTCATATCCCAGATCGCAAATTAGGTTCAATTTCAAAATTCGGCTGTTCTCACAGACCGTTCCTCTGCAATATCTATTACATTATCAGTCAGTTATTTTCAGCCTGTATTTGGTGAGGGCGTCGTCAGTCTAATTTTATTATAAATCTTTTTTTTATCCCATTGTCGAGTTTGGATATGAGTGACTTTAGCTTGAGGCTTATGGTAGGTCTCTCTCAACAAAGTAGAATAGAATACTCTTTATTACTTTATGTATACCATAATAATATGAGGGCTATGCTAAGCTTAGAATGCACGTAAAGCCGTTGGTCCTGTGCCTGATCTCTCCCCGGTCTCATCGGACTATGAGAGTAAAGAAACAGAGGGTGCACCTGTGTTTACGCACACACTGGTGCCCTATAATATCTCCTGCGTACCCGGCTAATCTCCGTTGAGATTGGCCACCGTGACCGAAATCGTTCGGGAGGGTATTATGCTTGGAGTTTCCCTACGTGATCGAATCAAAAATTAAGAGATCCAAAGGAGGATCATGGTAACTTATATACATATCCCGAAGAATTGCCAAACTTAAGTGGCAGTGGGGAGGGCATATTGCCTGCAGAACGGATGGCCGATTGTGCCGAAAGGTTTTGGAGTGGCGACCGCGTACCGGAAGACGTAGCGTTGGAAGGCCTCCGACAAGGTGCACCGATGACCTAGTGAAGGCCGCAGGAATCCGCTGGATGCGAGAAGTGCTCAAATTGTTTAAATACATAAGTCAAAAGGTCAATAAACTTACAACTAAAGAAAGACTAACATTAACTATACAATCACAGTAAATAAGTCTCTTTCAAAAACTAATAAGAAAACAATCTTCAACAAATCATAGACGATGGTTCTGCGAACTAAACTCAATTTGAACGCGACAGATCAATTTTACAGATCCCTCACAAATTGGAAAGAAAAATATAACGTCTTATTTGAAACTTGAAAAATGTTTTAAAACGTCTTAGAATTTTAATGCGAAACATTTATAGAATAAGTATTTCAAAGTTTAGTGTTAATCGACTTTTGTAGCCGACAGTACCAGAAATATGTAGAAAGACTTTCATTCTCATTATTCGAACAATCATTTTCGAGACCCTATAACATTTTTATGTGACTTTTTGTGTGTTTTTTGTGTTTTGTGTGTGTGTGTGTGTTTTTTTGTGTGATTTTTGTGTGTTTTTATGTAACATAAAGTTCCTGATAAGTTTTTGGTTGCAATGAAATTTGAAGTAATTTAAGTATGACATGCAGTTTTTCCATAACTTGTAAACAATCTCAAATTCTTAATGTAGTTACTGTTAATTGTCATTTTATGGTTTTCATAGGTTTTGAAAATTTTGCGTTGTCATCTGCAAACTTATCTCCTAGTTGCTTTCATAATATATCTGGATAATGTAGTAGGTACCTATAGCCACACAGATAGCGCTTCGAACTCATTAGGAATTCCAGTTTCACAATGAAAAATTTTATAGTAATACTAACTTCTACACGCGGCTTCGCCCGTGAGGTATGTCGATAAAAACTATCCTATGTCCTTCCCCGGGATGCAATCTATCTCTCTGCCAAATTTTATCGAAATCCGTTCAGTGGTTTAGGCGTGAAAAGGTAACATACAGACAAAGAGACAGAGTTACTTTCGAATTTATAATATTAAGTACGAATTCTTCTTCAATAGCTTTGTGCCACGTACTGACGAGTGGCCAGTTCACCACATCTTGCCACGAGTCCTTGAACTGGTTCTATTTTAACATAATATATTACTTTTTAGGAGTATCACTGTACCTACTTCACCCAGTTTCTCTGCAATGTTCCTAGTGTAGAGCTATTCATTTTTCCAACGAAATCTTTTAGAGACAGGCGCGAGTCTTGAAACCGTGCATGAAGAGAAATGTACGACTACCCGACATTTAGTTCCTTTCTGGAGCTTGCTACATGTTTTAGAGAATTTAGGACGCTTTTATTTCAATGTTCCACGGATATTTAAAGGGATTTCCGGAATTATATTTAGGAAAGTAATAGCTAACTATGGAGGCTTGTGAATAGCTTGTCGTCGATTAACTCACTACTACTTCTATATTTGATAGCTGTTAGCTACCCAAAGACAATAAGAGATTATTATAGAAATTATCTTGCCGCAGTTGGTCCGTGGATGGGTGACCTTTTTTTACACCGAGACCTCTTCGTGCCTCGGAAAGCAAGTAGCCGTTGAGTCGTCAGAAGCCCGAAACTTTGACAACCAGTCTTACCAAGGGGTGTCGTTTTACCCAGTAAATGGGTTATGGAAGTCAGATAGGCAGATACTCCATGTAAAAAAAAAAAAATGCATTTTTATTTCAATACAGTTACTCGTGAAGTGAAAAAACTAAATTAATATTATGCCTAAAGATTTTGACAAATTAAAGTTTTTAATTTATAGTACAATATGATAAGTAATATGATAAATAAATATTGCTTGCCGCGGTTGATCTGTGGATGGGTGACCATCTTTAAGTACCGACTAATACCGAAACCTCTCCGTGCCTCGGAAAGCACGGTAAGCTGTTGGTCCCGGCTGTCATTCGTGGATCTTTGACAGTCGTTACGGGTAGTCAGAAACCCGAAAGTCTGACAACCAGTCTTACCAAGGGCTATCGTTTTACCCAGTAAATGGGTTATGGATTTCAGATAGGCAGTTACTCCATGTAAAATACTGGTATTCAGCTGCATTCGGTCGACTGGATGCCGACCCCAACATAGTTGGCAAAAGGCCAGACAGATGATGATGAGTTTTGAATACAGACTCTTGGCAGACCCGACATTACGTCCTATAGTCACGTGAAAACTTACATCGACATTCTGAAACCGAAACGAAGTCGGTAAAAACGATTCAAAAATTTGAAACACGCAACGTGTTACCAAATAAAGGCGGCAAAACCCAATAACGGCCATCAGAGCTTCCATTACAATTCTTGAAAACAATGCGAGATGATCGGACCGGCTCGGCGCGGTCGATGCCCTTACATAATGGAGTAGCATGCATTATGGACGCCGCCGCGCCGGGATCAACAAATACATTGACATGGCACATTAGTGGCGTATATTTGGCGGGATATACCATGTTTATGGTTATCCGCTGTTGGATATAGTTAGTAGTGGAGGTGTTTTAGTGTTTGTTGTGTAGGAAATCAGAACGGATTGGGATAAGAAAACGAGCTGCATAAAGATATAGCTCTTTATTATATACAGAACAAATTTAGAAATGCCTTTTTTATGAGCAGAAAATTTCAACGCCTGGGGGCATCGAAATTTTTGTCGGTTATTTAAAAAAAATTCAGAGTTCCCGTACATTTTGACCGTGTATGTAGGTATTGCACTTTTATATAAAACAGTAGATTTTTTTTCGGGCCAAGAATCTTGTACTTATTTCATGGTATCTACAGAGTTTTTTTTTCGATGTCCCTTATACCCTAATATACAATACATAGACATTTATTATATGTATGTATATTCAGCCTACAAACGAGAGAGTCCTCCGTGTGTTGTTTTTGTACGACTTACAAAAAACATCAAACGTAGGACCGTGGTCGATCGAAAAACAACATTTCGGACAAATTCACATTATAATTATAAGCCAGCTCAATTTCTAGGAAAATCCAGTCCTTTTTCTGTGCCAATATTTTGTTACCGAATTATTGAAAGACCGTATCAATTTATGAATCCCGAGAAAATTGATAATACGAACAGATTGGGCAAATAACTGTAGCCATTTTATCTAAGGGAACTAACAAAGCACTTCTCGGAAAAGAAGTTTTATAAAAAGATAGCTATGTTATAATGATGCCCATGTTTCTGTTACTGGAAATTGTGACCAAATATAAGCAATTGGAGGAAAGCATTGCAAGTATAATAAGGCGTGTCATGATCGAATGACTGTTACTGTTCTAAGTAACAGAGTAGGTATGTATTTACTACTTTCAATTAATAAAACCAAGCAGAACCAAGCCAGAACACAACCATGCATGTGTTCTGGCTTGAAGGTAACGAATCCAACGCATTCAGAATCAAATCAAAAGTCAGTTATTCAAGGCTGAGTATCAGCAATAATCAAACGTCAAAATTACATAAGAACTGTCTTGTCTGGGGAGAAGAAGTAGCGCAACAAACTCCCTAGCAGCACAGCCGTCTGTTCAGTAAAAAAACAATGATTCTAAACATAGTAAGAGAGATACATTATTTTATTTCATATCTAAAATATTCTACTTAAATAGATATTAAGCTCGGCAATCGGCTAGACATTTGAGAACGTCTTGGTGTTGCTATATCTTGGCTTTTAGGCGGCTATCATTCCAACTCCCTAAAAAGCGGCCAATTGTGAGTTGAACCCGCACACGAACGGTTCTTTACCACCGTGCAATATTTAACACTGCTTTTTTACGTTTATTTTTATGGGAAGGGGAGTTTTTAACTTCTTTTTCTTTTATTATTTGTTTTTATACTAGCCATAATAGTAGACAATCAGTGAAATTGTGTCTACATATATTACAGTTTAAAAGATACAACCCTGTCACAGACAAATAGACAGATGGACGTACGGACGGGCGGATACCGGAGCCTTAGTCGTGGCGGGTCCCGTTGGCACCCTTTGGGTGCGAAACCATCAATTTTGCTTGTCAAATACACTGCATTTGAAAAGCAAAATTGATTACAGATTGCATTAAGTAATTTAGGTAAAACTATACTAAAATGTTTTTTCAACAACTTGCAATGTCAAAGGTGTCCTAACTTGCCTTAGACTGCACAAACACGGTCACCCCTCTTCATATCTTTGAAATTGAATCGACGAACAAATAGAGACACGACAAAGGTTGCATGTGCACTTCGCTAACAGTTAAACTGAACGAAACAACAATATTCTGAGCAAAATGGTACGTAAAATAAAGTGGTTTGTTTGAGAACTGTAGTATACTCGTAAACTTGCCGGTCGTGCCATTGTGACCGATATGACCAACGCAATGGAAAACTTGTTACCTACCTTCAGTGGTACACAAGATTTATTTTAATGGATATATGCACTTAAATAAGTTTGCATAGCATAATGAGTGGGTCCAGTGCGGGTTGGTAAATGCCACAATGTCTTGAAATTTGTGGTTCTAGGATAGGCCGGTTTCCTCACGATGATTTTAACTTTGATGTATCCAACTGCTTACAATGTGGGAAACTGGAAGACGTTCTTCACATCATGGTGGAGTATACCTTTTTTATATGGATGGGAAATCGTCAAATGACCCCTCCCGCTCTGAAATGTCAGACTCTTACTGACTAAAACCCATCCGTGTTCCTTCCTTAGCCCTTTATGTTCCGGGGAGGCGGTAACCCTTTCGGACAATCCCGCTGCCCCGGCAGGCTTCGGCCCTGACGGGCCCCTCCTCTGATGCTGACATCTCTTTGAGGCGCGCGTGAAACACATACGCGTCGTCCGGCACGGGCTTGGTCCTGATCGGACGGCGAGCTACCCATTACTCGCCGTTCGCAGGCCCGCGCCTACGGTGGCCAGGAGTCGTCACGCGGCTCCCGACGCCCGGAGCGTCTCCTGCGGCGGCTGAGATGTGAGGCTCTGTCCCTCAACCATCCCGCCACCTCCTCGCTAGCATGACTGCTTCGCAGAAGGAGGTGACTGTCTCCCACTCCCTCTCGCCCCGGACCATGGCTTGAAGCAGGGCCGGACGCGAGAGGTCGCCGCCGTTGCCGATCGCCTCTACGAGGACACGGCGGTGCTCTGCCCAAGCGGGACAGACCTCCACCGTATGCTACAGACCTCCACCGTATGCTGGTGGAGTATACCTGGAACGAAGTTCTCAGAGCTAAGTTATTGATAAACTTTGGTGTTGAGTTTAAATAGGTGGGAAGGTGGGAAGGGGGGGGAAGTGGGTCATCTTAGGTGAGGTGTAATAACATTCTAGCATGCTCCTTGTCAGAAACAGCGAGGCTATTGTATAAAGCTGTGCGGATTGGTATTCGTAGAAGATACTAGAACTGTACTATGTTTATAAAATGATGTCTATAAAGAAAGCCTTACGGAGCGACTTAGTCTTGTTGACCATCATCATCCGCCTAGCGTTAGTCTCGTAGATCAAGCAACTAAAAAGTATTTTAAAACGTACCAAGACTTTAACACTCATTCCTTTTGACATACGTATTTAGTTCTTATAAAAGTTGCATAATTCCTATTACTCCACTTTTTAGATGGCCGAAGTCTGCCCCAAAAACATACAATTATTCATCATTTAATATTACAATTAAATTATGATGCGTTCTCTCCTTTTCATTATCGTAAGAATGAAGGGAGAACGCATTTCAATATAACATTCCTTGGGCGATATATGGGTACCTATACCTACGATAATACATACAAAAACTTGTAAAATAATTTTAGTGTAAATTTAATTTAATTTTGATTTTCATTTGAGTGTTGATTTTAATTTAAACAATTATATTAATTTTGATTTTAATTGCATTTCGATTATCATTTTTTTTTTAATTACATGTGATTTTAAATTGAATTATGTTTTTAATCTAGAATTTGACTGAAAATATAATTATATTCGGTGAGTATAAGAACTCATCTAATTTTAAGTAGGCGCTCAACACAAATAAGTAATGCATGATGTGCTTAAAAAGACATTGGTACACTAGTCTAAGTCTTTTGGATATATCTCATATCTTTGTATCAGTGTTTTCAATCGTTGGTGAGCCAAATAAATAAAAAAATAATAATAATTATTAGCTACACCTCTCTCTGGCATACCCGTCCGGGGAAACACACGTGGTACTTATATTATGTTCTCTTACCATTTATGAGAAATGCTGTTTTTTTTTCAGGAGTTATTTACATAATTTAAAAAGCTAAAACAGTCTTAAAATAATAATATGTACCTATATAAAAAAGAGGGAAAATATTCAAAGGGCATCAAAAAATTCATTCGCTTGGCGATGTCTCGAAGAACGAAGTGGGCACTCGGATCTCATAGCCCCAGGGTTTCAACCCCAAACTTTTTACTCCAGGATAAGCCATGGCGTCCGAAGCAGTTAACACCGTCACCACATTGGCAGCAATGCGGAGCTACGCAAGTAGCACCCAGACGCAGAGAAATAGCGAGCCGGAAGGTTGTGTCACCCAGCAAAGTGCCTATGTTGGATGACGGAAGCGCCAAGCCAAGCGCCGAAGCCAGAGGCCCGACTCCCACTCACCCACAGCCAGTAGGCGGGCACGCTCAGCAGTATTACATTGCTTACCATTTTATTAAAATATCCACAGCATGTATACTTAAGAAAGGTGTGGCCATATGAAAGGGTGTGGTACGGACCATCAAACTGAGCAACTTTCTCCATGGGATCAACATCATCATCATCAACATAATATCTGCCTGCCTTTTCCCAACTATTATTTTGGGTTCGGCTTCCAGTCTAACCGGAGGCAGCTGAATACCAGTTTTTTATATGGAGTGACTGGCTAACTGGCCTCCACAACCCAGTTACTGGGTAATACGATACCCCTTGTTAAGACTGGAACCACGTCTGGACTCCTTGGGATCAACATCGTCGAGAAATTGGTTCAATATTACACCCTTAAATATGACGTCAACTTTCTGATATGGTGTTTAACAATGATAAAAATACGCTACACCTGAACACTAAACTGTTGAAATCAGTGCTCTGAGTGGAATACCTCATTTTAATTTCACAAAGTGTTTTACTTTTGGCTGTCGGTATAGTTTTTTTTTTTTGCGAATTGCATAAAGTGCTGTAAAAGTCTATTAGCGCCACTAAATCAAAGCTATAATACTAACACCGTCTATTCGATTACCTACTATTCTCAATTGCGTTTCAAACGTTTTTTACTACAAACGAAAATGGATTTTATTTGATTACAGTTTACAGTTAGTTACCAGTTTTATTTTAGAAAAGTGGACACGGGATTTGAAACGTGAAATATATTTTGATTGTTTTTCGATGAATGCAGCATGAAATATTTTTTGAAAAGTAAACTGGCTAGCGTGCCATGCTTTAAAATAATTGATATTCAGTATCAACTCTATTTTTAACCGGCATCAGAAAGGAGGTTTTCAATTCGACTGTATGTTGCTTTTTTTTAAGTTTGTTTCGCGATAACTCGATATTTGTATACGCGATAATTGTATAATTATCGATTTCAAAAATTATTTTTGAATATGGTTACCTATGCCTCAAGGGGTAAATTTTTTTTTTTTTTGCTTGCGTAGTTTTTGAGTTAGCTTCAATAATATGTAATTTTGCCACTTTGTATAAATATTGATGATGTTATAATGACTTCCTGTCACTGATACTGATACTGACATAGCATGTAGTGTTAGGTATACGAATTTGTGTGGAGAAAGTACAACTTAAAAGTGAAAAATAAAAACTTTTACAAAAAAAAAAACAACCGACTTCCAAAAAAGATACTACAAACAACGAAAATGCGAACCCAACGACATCGACTTCATTAGTTAATGAAGTAATTCTTCACCTTGTAATGTCTTTTGGAAGTCGGTTATTTTTATTAACTAAATCAGTTCGACATCTAAAACTAGGATTGATTTAATTTCAACACTTGACTTGAGACTTGTTTCTGTTGTTTTTTTTTTTTGTTAGAAGAAAAAAATTACTTTATAAATAAAGAACGAAATATGAATAAGTAAACACGTTTTTATTAGAACGCAATAAAAAAAAATACAAAAAGAAACAATTAATTCCTTTCTAGGTAAGTGCAAAAGCGTGGGCTGGTATACCATTGAATAAATCATTACAGTCCTCAAATAAAATGTGACCAGGCGGCGCCAAAACAACATTTAAATTTTAAAACACAAATTTTGTTACCGGCGCCAATAATTGGTTCTGTCAACGGAAACAACAAAAAACAAACATTGGTATCCTCGTCAATGTCCGAATGATACCTACTTTTAATTTGCCACTCCGTTAAATTCGTCATGTTACTAGAACTGTGCAGGAGGGCTGGGTACGATCCCAATTTGTGACTCCTGAACAAAGTGAAAATTTAATGGAAAGCATTCGGCTGCTTTGTTATTTGATTATCGAGGTAAGGTTGTCGCATCGTTTCATTCACCGGATGTGAATGGCACAAGGAGAACTGTATTAAAAACAATGGCCTTGCCAAGAGATTGTGATGGTTGAATATTAATAAGTACTTATTATTATTATAGATACAAACTTATTATAGATACAAGGTGCTCACCATAGGGTGCAGCACCTTGTATCTATAACATACTAAATTTTCATTTAGCTGACATGGCTTCATTTTTAATTCTTTTACCTAGTGTGGTATATTGATTTTATTCTATGTGCATGGTTTTCACATATAATTATATAATTAAAGCATACAAAATATTGTAAAACATTTTAATAGAGTAACGGTGGAGTTTCTTGCTCATGGTCTTCTCCATACGAAAACTACCTTTTGAACAAGAATCAGTTCTATTTCATTGTAAATTTTGACGTTCAAAGGTGCCTTTTACTTACCTATTTGAATGAAATGCTTTGACTTTGGTATAGACAAAAATAAAATTGGTACTTAAATCAAATCCGCAAAATAGAAACCTAACATTACGTAATTCGTCAGTTTCGATATGTGGGCGAGCGTAGATAATTATTGTGATAGTAACACACATTTACTCTCAGACAATATCATGATATCTAAACTTAGCTCAGTTCATGGGAACTGCGAAATCAATAGTGCGGAAAACAATGAACAAGCTTTCGGCTGAAACGTCAGAATGATATTTAGCGGTCTACATTACGTACGTGATATTCTAGTTTCAAAACAAAATATTCCGTTACTACGATCTAATTTTAAATAATTTCCAACATCACAGCGAACAAACAATACACACATTTCGTTCATTAACAAGAGCCCCTCTCAAAATTTAGCACCGAATATTTCAGAGGGAAACATTGCCGGCATTCATTTAGGTACTTCGTTTGCAAGACCGTACCAATGCACCCTTTGCCAAAATTCATTACGCATAATTAAGATAAGAATTTAAATCTATTGTTTCGTTTCTCTCCCTGACAGGGGCAAAAAGAAGGAAAGTTAGCATTTCCCTTCGGCCCAAAAATCTGTTGGCCCAGCTCAAACGCGTGAAGTAAAAGCTCCCGCAGACAGGCGCAATTTCATGGAAATCGTTCTACCAGGATCGCGTCGCACCGTCGCGTCGCGTCTGTCTGTGGGAGCCTTAAACCGTAAACGTAACGTAAACCAACGATTTTAAAATTGATACCTAATATTCGTTTCACACATAATACTCGTAATAAACAAATAAAATCTTTATTACTTAAAGAATGGGGACTAATCTCCTTATAAACAATTTTGTTTTTATATAATGTACACTTCGGTGTCAAAGGAGTGCTTTGGCACTCGTACTAGGAATACTCTTTATGTCATCACCTTCCTCCGGACCAAGTAATATAATTCTATAAATATGATATTTACTTAGTTTGAAGACTTTACTCATATTATCTATGACATATCCTATAGGTGACACTTATTGTGTTTATCGAAAAATTATTTATTATTTCTATCTTTATAGTTAAGTACGTTTCGTAGATCTTTGACAGTCGTTACGGGTAGTCAGAAGCCCGAAAGTCTGACAACCAGTCTTACCAAGGGGTATCGTATTACCCAGTAACTGGGTTGTGGAGGTCAGATAGGCAGTCGCTCCATGTAAAATACTGGTATTCAGCTGCATCCGGTTAGACTGGAAGCCGACCCCAACATAGTTGGGAAAAGGCTAGGCAGATGATGATGATAGTTAAGTACGTTTTTTCGATTAAATAATCGTTCGAATTTACGTTAGGTTTACGGCGCACGTTCGTACTGGGGCCTCTGTAAACATTTTTAGGAGTAATTTCAATGTCTGTCGCCCTGTCACCTGCTTGACGTGGGAATCATTTGTTTCTATTCTCTTATAATAGACGAAGGTTATAAAAATACTTGACTTTCATTGAGGAAGTTTCGTCTTTTTTGTTATTCAACTAAATGAAATGGTAAATGATAACGTAAATATAAAGGAAATGTGTAGGTTTTTCATTGTCTTTGAAAAACAGGAGGATGAAATCACCCGTATACTCGTATTTTATTAACGATACTAAAAGTAGATACTTTACTGATGGTGGTTAATCTTGGCAAATCATTTCCTCTATTGGTTACCTAACTGAATAATTCGAAAGTGCTGTAAGCCAGAGGTTAAGAGCCATTCCAAAAACGAAAATAGACGATTTGTCATGAACATGACATTAAGCCAAATTCCACTCGAAACAACAAAATAAACAATTCATAAAAGTCGCGCTCAAAGTTTTTCCCATTCAAACGAATTTACGGATTAAATGAAAACATTTCCATTCATTTGCCATGAAGAATCCTCATTGTTATGAATCACAGCCGACAATCAGGCGGATAGCTCGACAAAATATATTTGACAACAAGAGACTATAATGAGAGCCGAGCCGGTACTCCCATTTATATTTCGAAATGAAAAAAAAATATTCTTTACATTCTACAAGAATTAAATATACATGAACAAACAATGCGAACGAAACATTACTGAGAAATTAATGACGTGTATTGCGAATTAATTATCGATTTTATTCCATCGTTACATTAACTGTGTTTCTTATTTAAAAAAAAATAAAAAAACAGTGGCACACCGGGAGTGCCGACAGAAGTGAAAATAAAACACATACAGAATACTTTGCCATCACTCACTGACATATCGGATACACATCCCGAGGACAGCCGAACACATCCGAATATAGCGTGGTGTCGGTAACAGTGTCGCGAGTTCAATGGTTTTTTCCCATATCAAAAAATGCCCGACGCGCCTAAATAAGTTTTCACTTCAATAATATTTCAATTGAAATTAAAATTATTGTTTTTTTTTGTTACAGATAATGTTCGCGGTCCACACTCGGATGCCTTGAGGCAATATGAATGTCAGAAAGAGTTTAGACGTGAGGCTGATCGCCCTGTGCACGACCTGCCTGCTGCTGCCCGCCATCGCCTGCCCCTCGCAATGTATCTGCAAATGGAAGAATGGGAAACGATACGTCGAGTGCTCAGAAAAAGATCTTAAAACAATCCCGAACTCGCTCGACCCAGAAACACAAGTATTAGACTTCACAGGCAACGACCTACAAGTTCTACAGAAAGAAACATTCCACAAATTAAACTTGCTCAATCTTCAGAAAATCTACCTACAACGATGTAGACTGCAGAAAATCGATAACCACGCGTTCAAAGGTCTCGCGAACCTCGTCGAGTTGGATCTCTCTAACAATTACTTGACAGTCATACCGTCGACCAACTTTGTTTTCTTCCCGTCGCTAATGAGGCTCTCGCTCAACAACAACCCAATAACGAGCATAAAAACTCACTGCTTTCAACATTTATCGTACTTGAATACTTTGGAACTGAGTGATTGCAAAATAGAAATAATAGAGAGAGAGGCTTTTTCCGGCCTCAACCACCTGGAGTGGCTGCGACTGAACGGCAACAGACTATCAAATATTCAAGGTGAAAATTTATTCCCCGATACGCTGCGAGGGATCAACTTGCAAAATAATAATTGGAATTGCGATTGCCATCTCAGGGATTTACATAGTTGGTTGTTGAATTTCAATATGCCGCACGCCGTCGAACCAATTTGCTCCCTCCCTGAACGTTTGAGGAAACAGACGATCACTGCCGTCGCGGAAAACGAGTTGGCATGCTTACCGAAAATGAGCCCTACGTCCGTGTTCTTAGAAACGAACACGGGCAACAACGTGACCCTCGAGTGCTTAGTGAAAGCGATACCTGAAGCGAAAATAACGTGGTTTTATCAGGGCCAGATCATTCATAATTATTCAAGCATGTTACCGGACGTTCACGACATGTATTATGTGGAGAATGGCGTTACGGATAAAAAGAGCGAATTGTACATATTCAATATCGGGAACGACGGTAATGGCACGTACTCGTGCATCGCCGAGAACCCCGCAGGCAGGTCTCGCGCCAACTACACAATACGAATACTAGTGAAAGAGGAGCCCGTCGTTATAGTGGTCACGTTCCCGCAGAGACACTTAGTAGTCATAGTCACAGTAGTATTTCTTATTATCGTCTTACTTATAGCAATAATAGCCGTGGTATTATTAAAATTTAAAACGGACACGCGGAGCCGTAAGAAAAAGGAGAGCGGCAAGGACGTGGCGTTATGTAATCAAATTCTGCCCTCGAACCGGGGGAACGGGATGCCGAAAAATAACGGGAGTGTCATTGTGAACGCGCACTCTCATCACGCACTGCACTACACTGTACAAACAAACCGTGATTACGAGTCGAGCGACGTGTATCAAAGCAATAACATGAAAGGCTTTGTCGACAGGAATCCCGACCTAATTAGCGACGCGGAAACTGTAGCCAACAATGCGCAAAACGAGAACACAGTTTTGTCAGTATACAAAGCTCAAACCGCGAGCGGCGATGATTTTCAAGAGGAAACCGCATTCACCGCGCCGACAATACCCAGACAGGTCACTTGGCAGGACCAACAGACCATCAACATGCCGCAGAACACTATCAACAACATGTACCAGCACTCGGCGGATGTCCACCTGAATCCAGGATGCTTCCTAGATAACGAGGGCTACCCGTACGACTACGGCCTCCCGAAACATCCCTGCCGGCCGCCGATAATGTCCAACTATTCGGTAGTTGGTCCATTTTATCAGACGTTACCGCACAATCGGCCGAAAGGCCAGAAGCTTGTTTGTAAATTCGCGAAAGACACGGAGTTTAACGCGCCCACGCCTCCCGCCTGTCCTAATTTTGAAATGCCGTTTGGTCCAGGAAACGTGCGGCGTACGTTGGAAGGGTACCCGGTACCGCGGAACAGGCAGATCGCGTTTGTTGGAAACGGGACGGTGTACTATAATGAGGAGTTCGTGCCATCTCCGCCGGAGGGCTACAAGACGGAGTCGGTGCAGTGCTGCACGCCGGCGGAGCCGTGCAGTTCGTGGGTGAACCCGAAGGGGACGTGTGCAGTGATGGTACCGATGAGTGTGGCGGAGGGGCCGGGTCGGTGCTACCAGGTGGAGACCCGGTGCGTGGACACTCAGACCACGGACGCTCGGGTGCCCGGCGAGGGCACCGAGAGTGTGCTCAAACCTTTACCGCAAGTGTCTAACGCGAAGTGTGCCGCTGACATATGTTCGGAAAGCCCCGATGAGGGTTACGTCGGTGACGCTAACGATATCTGACGACGACGCCAGACCGATAACGCTTAAACAGGGCAATTTAGACGCTAACAAAGTGATAAAGCGACTGAGTATAAAGTAGTTTTGTAAATATATGAGCTCGCGGCGACGGCGAATGGAGGCGGAATTCCATTACTTAGCGAACGATCCTGTTTGATCCCTGTTTTGCAATTTTGTATATTTTATAGTGTAAGTCCGTTTGATACCGCCTTTGTTCGGCAGTCGTCGATAATGGTTAACCAAATATCATTACCAATTCCAATTTAGTTCTTTTTTGAGGAGACGGTGTTTTTCAATTATGTGAGAGTAATTAAAACCACTCTACAGAATACAAGTAAAATAGTTAATTTTTCTACATAAAAATCTATATTATCGCTGATTAGTATCCATTTTGTTTTTACTGAGACTTCTTGTATTTATACACAGAAGTCAATATTGTTTTATTTTAGTACACGTTGGAAACGTTTTCAATATTTTGTCAAATAGCCTTTTGCAACAAAACATTGCAGACAAATTCAGATATTAGAAATTATAACAACTACAATTTCAATTATTTCTAACAAATTCTTCATAATGTTTTGTTGAATAACTATCGATGTTGTAGTTTAACAAAAACCTGAATAACACAAACTGCATGTTACAAAATGTTTTCAAAAACTGTCTCAATTTCTTAAATCATAATAAACTTTGTCTCCAGAATGTTTCCAACAGGTAAGCTGTTTTATACGCTAATTAGTTAAGAAACCTCTCTGGATCGATGTTAATATTCATAAAACGTTGTTTTAAATTCTGTCAGTAGAATATATCTCAGGATGCGCACATGCAATTTGTCGCCCGAGTTTAAGTATTTCTGTACGGTACCTAATATGCACAGTCAAGGAATAAAAAATTAATTAAGTACCTTAATGTTAATTTCTACTCCCATTATTATTCCGACAACGTCGTTGCCAACATTTTGAATGAAAATGAAAGTTCGAAAGGTGAGATGCGCCCGATCATTTGTTTGAAAATTGTTTAACTTTTTCTCTCCTTGACAGTGCAGGGAAGGTAGGTATATAAATAATTCGCTACTCATTATTTTTCAACTCTCAGATAATTTCATTCATTTGAAGTAAATTTTTAGCACGTGTAAAGGACATAGTTCAAATAAATCGGATGGTTCATTGAAATCGTTATTGAAGCCGGGTAAAAACCGCATGTGTGCACTATTCCTTAGTTACAAAATTGCAGAATCAGAAATTGTGGAGTTTTCTCTAAAATTTATGGCTTTAATTTTGCCATACATTTTAACATTCATTGCGTTATTTACGTTTTTGAGCAGACATATTTTCCAAACAAATGAAGCAATGGATTAGCAATATTCTTCGAAATTATTAGAAAGTGCGTTACGCAATCAGGGTGCTGCTTTTAAACGTGCAAATAATAAATATAATATTGAAATATAGCTGTACAAGAATCTTTCAAAAACGGAACTAAAGCCGCTACCTTGTTTTTTTCATAACAATTTCCAGATGTTTACCAGAAGCGCCACCCTGATAATGTCATTCAAGCGCCCAAAGATCTTTGTAGCACTGTAATTGAATCACTCAAACAATGTATTGAATCGATTTTATGTGACAATGCAAATAGAAAATTATTTTGCGATCCCTGAAGGTAATAATGTACAGTCAACAAAAGAAATAAGTAAATAAGAAATTAATTTAATTTTGTTAGTAGAAAACGAAACAGCTCATTTATTAAATTAAATTTCAGTCGACAACATCCATCGGTTTCTTACTAAACTTCAGCTATATCCGAAGATCCTGCATACTTATCTATTTCGTTGACTGTACCACCAAGATATAATGTTTGGGGGTAATTGTGTAACACACTTCCAGTAGCAGTGGCTTTCACTTTGACAGTTTAATAACATTCACACACACATAAGTTCTGAGTTGAGCTGCACGGTTCTGACAAATGCGTGCACTGACTGGACAGGTCCATTCAATCTGTGTGGTTATTTCCTCAAAATACCATTTCAGACACCAATCTACATGGCCCTCAAAGATTATGCCCGAATTTTTATATACACTTTGACATTGATGATTTTTATATATACAATGACATGAATATTTACTTTGTAAAGTATTTTTTATTTTTTTATTTAATTGTTGTGAATGTGAGGACTATGTGGGTCATTTCTTTTTTACTGTTTTCCTTCTTAGTTAGTTTTAATCATGATCTGACAGTTTGAGTAAATTACGAGGCTTACCCAAATGTCCTTTCTTTGGTATTGTTCGTCGAATCGTTGAGCTCCTCAACTTCTGAGTTGAGCTGCACGATTTTGACAAATGCTTGCACTGACTGGACAGGTCCGCTCAATCTGTGTGGTTCTTTCCTCAAAAGACCATTTCAGACACCAATCTACATGGTCTTCACATGATCTGACCAAGATTATGTCTGGACTTTAAAAGAGACTGTGACCACTGAGTTTGTTTCGGCCTTTCTTCTCAGAATAGTCAGATAGGAAACGCCGACCTCATCTAGTTTAAAAAAAATATGATTGACGTGTAAAAGTGTTTGTACAAACCTACTTACAGAAAATAAATAATTTATCATTTATCATTCATTGCGTCATTTACGTTGATGAGCAGACAAATTTTTCGAACATAATTATGAAGCAATGGATTGTTAGTGTGTTACACAATTACGATGCTGATCGGACATAAGGTATACTTACCAGTAGATAATATTTTTATTAAGTAAGAATGTATATAAATGTAAATATTAGTAATTACTTACTTTCTGTAATCTAAGTAGCTGATGTTAAGAATTACGTTGATATCAGGGTATCCCCTAAGAATAGAGGTGGTGTTTCGATGACTAACGTTTCATAGATAAGATTCATTTTCCATCATTATTTTGTCATTAATTATGTTACATATTTCTTAGAAGCGTTTACGCCGTACGGCGTTTCATACGAACTTTCAAGCCCTTGTTTATCGAAATGAATTAACCGATTTTAATGAAACTTAATACGCATAAGCAAGATACAAAGGTCTAAAAAGTTACTTAAGAAAATTTTCGAAATGTCTTATTTAAAAAAAGATAACTGGAAATCTCTGTTTCTATGGAAACTTTAAAATCGGTCTAATTTGGCGGTAACACTATTTTTCGAAAATGTCCTTAAGTAACTTTTTAGAACTTTGTATCTTGTTTATGCGTATGAAGTTTCATTAAAATCGGTTGATTCATTTTGAAAAACAAGGGCAAGTTTGTATGAAATGGCGTACGGCGTAAACGCTCTTAAGCTGTTACAATTTTTGATATAACAGAATCAACATTATGTTACTTTAAAAAATTACACATCTCGGAACCCTCGGGTCCCGGACCTTTGAAAGGCGTACGAGTGGCCAAAGCGAACTCGCAAAGGCCCCTTAGACAATTTTAAATGATGAGGTGGCACCAACCGACGATTATCTCTAAATTGTGTTACTTATTATAAATCGATTGAAGGACAATAAACTGTGCCTAGTTCAGTGTCCTTCAACCGATTAATAACAAAGCATAATAAAAATAAATACTTATAATGTGTCCAATAAGGATTTTATTGTCATTGTGCCTGTGGGCGTTTAGTGTGCCTGCAAGTATTAATCTGAAACATACTATTTTACCATGGACTATACCGGTGGTGAGCAAAAGGTGCAAGATAATCAGCGCATTCTTAACTATAACATCACGCATGTAATTCCCCGAGAGCTAAGCAGAAGTGTACCTATAGTAGATACACCCACACTTGGCAAGTTATGTTTAAGGCCCAGGTGATACCTGCCTGATTTCTATTGCCATCAACCGGGCATGAATCCAAAATGTCTCAGACCTAAGACAGAGCACTGAGCAGAGTATTCACATTATCAAAGTATTCATATTATTAACATGTGTTTCTTACAATACGGGTCTCATAACCACAAAATTTTATGTAAAGGAAAATGGGAGCCAACTTTTAGATAAAAATAATATCAAAACTGTGTAAATAAAGAACATTATCTGCAGGTAAAAATAAAAGCAAAAGCAATAAAAATTGCAAATCACCAACAAACAAACAACAGTAGAGAGTATCAGTTTCATTATCTATGGCCAGTAAACAAAGCCATTTCAATTTCCTGAAGGTGACAAGAACAAGCCAATCGAAAACTGTGGTTCAGCATTTTATTTTCCTCCTCAAAAAAATCGCCAAATCAAATTTGATACATGAGCCTACTAAGCTTTGTCAGTTTCAAAAAAGACTTTGTAATACCTTTTATTAAAAATACATGAACTGCAACATTTATCATGTATTTTTAATTGTGTAGGTACCTACGTAAAAGTCATTCGTACGTTAAACTACGTACAATTAATAAAGTCGACCGTTCACTACATAAGTAGCATGTGCACGGAGAGGTGTGCCACATTCCTGTGCGGCTCCTATGTTTGTCAGCCACACATTCGTGCGTAGCTTGGCCGTGACCAGCTGTGGAGCGGCGTCTTAGAAAGAAGAACAAGAAAGAAAATAAGTTTTTTTGCGGTAAACAAGACGCAAAGAAAGAACGGTCATCGCTCAGCATAATGCTAAGACCCTATGCGAGATAGCCCTAGTTTTCAGCGACAGCCGGCGTTGACGTAATGACAACCGGTGCAGTGGGTATACGATGCCATATATAAATAACACAATAAAAAATAATAAAATGTATAAACAATACCTAGTTCTTAATACATTCACCCCTTCATTCATAAACTTTGCTTAAAGTTAAGTTGCGATAAGAGACTGTTTAAACATACATTTTTAACATTTAAACGTCACTTAACTTTAACCATCGTTTAAAAATAAATCCCAATATTTAGATAATGGTAACATTCCGGGCAACGTGTCACGCGTCTTAACACGGTAGTAAGAAGGAGAGCACAATGCTATTCTGTAAAGTTCTCATACGAGTGTGTTTTTAAAGCATCAGCCTAAGTTGGTGTGTTAGTAAGTACTGATGTAAGACATCATTATTTAAAAATAATATTACATAAAAACCATAGTAAAATATCGCTTTCTATTATTATCGAAATAATAAATCATGGCACTAAATACAGTTGATGGGACGTCATCAAGTGTGGAGCATTGCCGGTATGTTTGAGCGGCTTAAACGATTTAATTTGTTTGCGCATACCACCGCGTGTAATATCAAATTAACTTGCCTGATGACTAATTAAATGTGATAATTAATGATGGTGTAATATGAAATGACTTAGCGGTAAGCAAAGCATGTGACAAACACTTTGGAAAATTGATGGGAAGCGTAAGGGTTAGGAAAATCCACGATATAATTATACAAAAAGCCTTCAATAATATAAGTTTTTTTTTCTAATCAACCTGTCTGCCTTTTCCCAACTATGTTAGGGTCAGCTTCCAGTCTAATTGGATGCAACTGAATACCAGTATTTTACATGGAGTGACTGCTTATCTGACCTCCATGTTTTTAAGTAACAAAAAAAATGGTGGTAGGTACTTAAAAACTGTACCCTTTTTTACAGAGTAATGATGAAAAATAACCCAGCAACACTTGAAACCGGACTCAAATCGATACCGAAAACCGGGTCCGCACACAAAGGACATTCGCACCCCAACCCACCCAGAAATTAACGATATTTACGACTACGTAAACTTATTCCCATAACCTTGAGTAATAAGGGGTTTGGATGTTAGCCAAACTCATTAATAATACTGCCAACTATTAAAGAGACACTTCAACTTAATTTATTCATTAATTAATAGAGTAACAACCATAATTACTGGATCATAAGTTTGATATTTATTTGGCATGTAATCTGAAGAGTTTGAATGAGCAACTGGGACAAAGGGACTGTGTTATCATGCTGATGGACGGGAATGCCGTGTGGTTCATTCGTGCTTGTGCTTACCGTTCTAAAACTAGTGTATAATTTGCACCATACACACACAAAAACAACACACATACTACACTACACACTACCAACTAATTACACAAGGTTACAACATTTTATTTTATATTACACTAAAGTGATTATTTCTCGTTTGTAGGGTTTCGACCTTAATTAATTAAAAAGGTATACGGAACCTACACAAGATAACTTTTTGTTCGACTGTCACAGAAGTTATTTCGTTATAATGGATTGTTTATTAAAGACATAAAACAGAGCCTTTCTTGGTTGATGTCAACTGTCATGGTGAATACTGAAATAAAATCTGAAAACTAGTTTAAAGTTCGGGTATCGGTATGAGGAATACGGTACATCTTGTTAGACAGAAAGCATATTTTAACATCGACACAAGGCTAGATTTGGAAGGCTAGAGTTGGATTTAGAAAATGCAGCTCCCCTAGAGCGCTAAAGGGATTACAAATACAACGTTATTCTTAGTAAACTTGTGCAAACCTACAAGTTATTTGTTCAGCATCCATGCTATGTAGAATCAACTCAGTACTTTTCAACCCGAAATAGCGAGTAACTGTTTAAATATTCTCTGGACTAAAAACTTTTAGGTGTTCCAGCGGCACTCTATAAGTACCAAAAATAACGTTGCTTAACAGAAAATTTTGCAGAAAAACTGACACGTGAATGAAAAATTTAGTTAGAAAAGTTACATCAGGATAAATGAGGACCGGCTCTGTGTAATGGCCAATGATTATTGTAACTTCGGGCCATGGGTCCGAAGTTTCGGAGATAACCGTGACTCTATTACTCAACGTCGGATCTCGTTATGTGATGCTAAAGACTTTTGTGAACGTAATTGCTTGTTTGATGGTGGTCTGACTGAGGAGTTTATTAACATTGATTCGACTTTCAACGTTACGAGGTATATTTTTTATTCGTTTAAAGAAAATTATGGGGCTTTACAATTCTGCATTATCGTTTGTGCATTCATGGTATGTGTTACGGAGAAATGAGGAAAATGTCGTGAGGAGAGTTTTGAGTATGAGATATCGATGGCTGTAAGAGTAGGGGAAGACCAAAGAAACAATGGATGGACTGTGTGAATAATGATATGGCTAGAAATGGTATGACTACCGAGATGACGACTAATAGAGAAGTATGGAAGAAAAACCATATTGCGCCGACCACAAATAAATTGTGATAAGGACAGAAGAACGAAATGATCTTTCAAAGTAAGCGGATTGCGAACTATCAGTATTTTACGTAAAACATTTATAACTCGGAAAACATTTTTTTTTGCTTGCAAAGGAAAATAATCACGACGATAGGATAGGCTAGGCTTTAGTCTGGACTGAAGCTGGAAGCAGTTAGTCCCATTAAATTACGCCGAAATGTATCAAGCCTTGAGACGATCACCGAAGTTGTTGTTTTTGATTCTTAATTCCAAAAAAAAGACGAATAACGTCGGGCTGGAAATACCGGCGAGAATAAGATATGAATAAATCATGTAATGAATAACTATGTAAGTATACATTATTAATAATGACATAACATTTTGAATTACTTAATATACAGGGAGGGATGAATTCAGCACACGGTTCTAGACCCCCACCCCCCCTAGCACAGAATTTTTTTATCGGTTATCAAAAAAAAAAAAACTATCTTTCATAAAAAACTGCAATGTTTGTACTTTGTGCAACAGGGATCTTTTGGCGCCCGAATAACATTGACAGGGGATCGTTGTTGGTAGACATTTGTCACAGAGTTTGTATTGCAAAAACAAAATGGCGGCGTTGGATCTACGAGTAACTTTGGCCACGCGCCAAAAGATTCCTGTGCCGCTGTACTCGGATAGTAACTGGATAAAAGTTTATTCAGACGGCCGGTTTTGTACTAGACGGCATTGCGTTTGAATCAAAATTTCTGCTCGTTTGCAATTGCACTAATAAGTGAGGGTTAAATGCATGAAAAAAAGGGGACAAGCTGCGAATGAGTTGTTTTCATTTACTCGTATCAAAACCATAGTGTAAATTGATTTAAACCGTTCATTACGTAAGTAGTAAGAACTATATTGTTACATTGGTAATTTTGTGTTGTTATTAATAGTGCGTACCTACAGAGTTATTTCGTTGCATGCTTTATTCATACACTTTTCAAAGATTTCCTCAGACTAGGCCTAACCCACATTTCACATGGTAATGTTGTGATGTTCCTTTTTTCAAGACAAATCTACAGTAGCATAATCAGCCTATAATGTTCCCACTGCTGGGATACAGGCCTCCTCTCGGCTCTCTGTTACAGAGATTGGCCTGTAATGTAATCGACCACACGGGCCCAGTGCGGCTCAGTAGATATCACATGTCTTCGAATTGTTGGTTCTAGGACGTGCCGGTTTCCTCACAATGTTTTCCTTCACCGTTTTGAGAGCAGTGGTGATGAAATTATTTACATAAAGCACGACCTAAAACTTGTCGAGGCCGTTACCACTTGTGCATATGTATGAACAAGAACACCTACATAGTCTTAAAATAAATTGTTATTTCGAGATTAATATTCGTATACGAGTACCTAAGGGACAATATTTCCATATTATGATGAAGGAACAGCTTTTATGTATAAATTGTATGTTATAATTATTCTATGTTATAATTTATTTTATGTTAAATGATGGATGACTTGTAAAAGATTTAGTGGGTAAGCAATTATGTTTGTGAAAATTTTATTTGTAAACTATGAAACGAAGTCAAAGAAACACCAAGATAGGGACATAATATTACTGTAAATGTAACACTATCTTTTGTAAGACGATTAGTTATAACTTCATTTTTTTAAATCGAGGTAAGACATAGCAATAAATAAATCTATGCAGTCTATCTTTATGTAATACATACAGTTATCTAATAAGTTGGATTTAAACAATGAAACTATTGTGAGTTGTGGTGAAAAGTTTTTGTATTGAATAGAAAATGACAGAAGGTCCACTTCAATAATGCGCCGAAAGTGCATTTAAAGCATATTACAGAAGAGGCAATTCCCTTATTTTTCATAACTATCGCATTCTAATCTGTGTTAATCTGTCAAAAATACCTCTAGTTTGCCTACATTTTTGATAAGTTTTTGATATTTTTTGGCGCTGAGATGAAATTGCGACCAGATATTGAACGTTTTGAAGTACGAAAATTGGCTTGTTGATATTCGACTGTTACCTTTCTGCTTTTTATCTAATATTCTTCATTTTAAATCACATCTTATTTATTTATGTCTATTTTCTTGTCGCAATATGCCTTATTGTTGCACAGGCAATGCCTTTTACGTCTCACAATGTCAAAAAATGCACTCGAACGTCCGTAAAATGAGAGTGTGTACAAGTTAAGCTTTAATTTATTACTTTTTAGTTCATGAAGGAGACGCTGAATACTAACAAATAAACGTAAACATCGAAAACTTTGAAGTTTGAAAACTGTTGTGTTTGAAACAAATCGTAGGACATGAAGTGTGAGCCTTCTGTATTTTTTGTCACGTTATATGTTATTGGCAAATTGTAATCTGTATTTTAATTTAGCTATAATGAATGCTTAACGAAATGTGAGAACTATGTTTCAATGTTACCATATAATTATTTTACTTACGAAAAGTCGGGCAATAACTAATTCAAACTTTTAGTTGTCATTGTGTTGATAAACCACCCACGATTTGTTAAAGAAACAATTACGAAATTATTCAGCAGTTGAAATTGTTTATTATATTATGTTGTATTGTTGTTACTTTTTGTTCAGTTTCATTGAATTGAAATAATCGTTTAAACAGAAGTGGTTCCCTAGGTACCTATTGTTAGTTTCACTCTAAGTATAATTTACAATATACTATATTCTTGTATAATGCATTAACACAAATGTCCATTGTACGCATTTTATGTTGAATATTCATTTATTTCGTCTCGTTTCATTTAACACAAATAGAATAATATACTATTTCGTTACCAGTAAGGAATCATAGGCTTAGAACCTTCGTGTTGGGTCTTAACGATACTTAGCGCTCATGCACACGGGCGACATGCGCCAATGGCCGAGGTGACTGCAGCTGCCGCCGACGCGTCTACGTCGGGCGTCGACGGCTACGGTTGAATCTACCGCTGCCGCTCATGTGTATGCACACTTACACCCAGTTTCTGAATTGAGAATTTGAAGTTGAGAACATCTTAATCTGTACTTAAGTATGAAGTATGACTGTATTTGAGAATAATTAGTTGAGATTTGCTACTTTCTTCAAATCAGAAACCGGGTGTTAGTCACAGTGATTATGTGCTTAAATGTCAATAAGTAACTGTCAAAATTATAATGAACTTTACACCACAACTCACAAGATGTAGTATTTCCACATTATGTGTGAACCAGGGTGGACCCGGCAGACTGGATAGCTCACGAGTTGACTAGCACATGATATCACAATGTTACTCTCTAGTGAAAACAAACTGTAGATGTGCATGACATTGGAATAAAAGTGTATTTTTAGCTTGTTTCTTTTCTTTGACAACCCTTCTTTATGAGTACGCCCCAAAGGGTTAGGAAGAGGTGTTTAAAGGAAAACATTTTAACCAATGCGCAAAATATAACCATGTATTCAGCATATGATTTTTGACCCCCCAGAGTGAAAATTTTTCGTCTTCGTCCTTTTGGTTAGTTTGCACACTGGCTAATTATTTTTCCTGTATTACACTAAATTTTTTTTTTTTTATTAACCTTTGCTGTCCCACAGCTGGGCTAGCGTGTCCCCAAACGTCTCCATTCATCTTTTCCTGCTGCCTTTTCTGGCCAATCTTTCAAGAAAAGGCTAGGTCGTAGGGCCAGCGTTTCATAGACTTGCCTCGGTGACTATTCTTTATTATATCACGCATAATTTCTATTGGTGAGTTTAATGCGTACACTGAGTTTTGTAAATTGTCTTTCTACCCGACTACGGCTGAGCCCAAAAGGAAGGTAATGTTATTGAATTTTGAATGGGAAAAACATTTTTTTAGTACAGTGCAAGTGGCCACAATAAAACTTGCTAATGGACATCGTAACATCTAAGATAACTTACATTGATAAAATCACGAGATTCTATATTTTACCCTAAAAGCCTGTTTGTGTGTATGAGCAATAAATAGTTCGGGTTCCCACGGAAACACTGGAGTTCTCGCCAAGGAATCCTAGTTTCACATATCCCTAACATCATGTAGGTCAAACGATTTATCTCAGTAACAAAGTCAATGATCTCAATATATTGACATTTCGTCGACCCAAAACTGTCTCGTGAACGATTCACTTGTCACCCTCAAAAAGGAGATAAAAGTAAGCCTACAAAGCAAAGTTACAATTTGAGTTGAACCTCTTTGCTCGAAGGTGTAAATACCAATATTTGTTGCGGAGCGCTCACCTCACACGGCCGCTCGCTCCGAAAATACTGAAATCCTACTATTCAATCACACTTAATCCATACTAATGTTATAAATTCGAAAGTAACTCTGTCTGTCTGTCTGTATGTTACCTTTTCACGCCTAAACCACTGAACGGATTTCAATAAAATTTGGCAGAGAGATAGATTGCATCCCGGGGAAGGACATAGGATAGTTTTCATCGACATACCTCGCGGGTGAAGCCGCGGGCGGAAGCTAGTATTATATAAGCGAAAGTTTGTGACTGCGTTTGTATGTTTGTTACTTCTTTACGCACAAACGGCTGAACGAATTTAGATGAAATTTGGCACACAGATAGTTCATAACCAGGATTAACACTGATACTTTCTATCCCGATATTCCCACGGGATCGACACTTATGCGGGTGAAACCGTGGGCGCTGCTAGTAATATTATAAACGCGAAAGTTTGTGAGGATGGATGTTTGTTACTCTTTCACGCAAAAACTGTCCACTCTCTCTCTGCTCTGCTGCAGTTTTTGCGTGAAGAATTAACAAAGTAACAAACACACTCACAAACAAACATAGGATACTTTTATGCAGATATTCCCGCGGGATCGACACCTCTGCGGGTGGAACCGCGGGGCGATGCTAGATCAATTATAAAAAAGTTGGTAATATGTAATACGGGCTGGTGTCCGCAATTACACGTCATAGAGCGTAATTTGCGAACGGATGATTTAAAAAAAGTGTGCGCGTCGGGAGACCCCCACCAAGAACAAAGTTCCTTACGCGCAAATCGCACGAACACACTCGTATATAATAGAAAGAGACAGAGAGAGAAATTGTCCCCATCAGTCTGCTCAATGTTTTCGGCAAAGTCTACGAGAGGCTTATTTATAAGCGCCTCAAAGACTATGCCGAAGCAAAGAGCCTCATCCCCCCCGAACAGTTCGGTTTTCGCACGAAGCATTCGTGCATCCACCAGCTCCACCGCATAGTCGAGCACATTAGCTCGAATGCGTCACCAGCTGCCGAGAATGCATGCGTTGCAACGCGTGCCGTGGCCGTCCCTGCCTCGACACAGGTGGAGACATCTACGTGTGTAGGTTCGTCGACCCCCAAACGAGCCTACGCAGCAATAGTAGCCGCTAACAAGCCTGCTGAGTCGCAAAACTCGCAGGTAAAACTAGCGGAAAAACCAATAGGGGGTAAACGTAGCCGATCGAAACCTAATAAGGTTTTGGAAAGGCAGGGTCCAGAGAAGGACACGTGCGACAAGGATGGTTTCATCAAGGTGGTGAAGAAGAAGAAGAAGAAGAAGCCTCCTTGTCGGAACCAGTGCGGCACCGCGCTGGCAGGACCCAACATGCTGCTGCGTCCAGCAATCCCGACGACGCAGCTGTACGTGTCCAGACTGCAACACTCCACGAAGGTTGAGGAGGTCGTGGAGTACATGCGTGTGAAGACCAACTGGACTTTGAGGGTCGAGAAGTTGGAGTCGCGTCACAACACGAACTTCAAGTCGTTCGTGGTGCGTGTTCCGACACATCATCTCGAGAAGTTCCTCAAGGAAGAGTTCTGGCCGAAGGGTGTTGTGTACCGCCGGTTTCGTGGCTGCCTACATGACACCAGTCAGCGAAACACGACGCAGACACTTCGTGTGTGTTAGTGTTAGTTTTTTTTTTTTTAGTATAATGTTGTATGTATTTATAGTATTTTTAAGTTACTTATATTAATATTGTATTGTATGTGTTTATATGGGCCTTGATGCCTGAAATAAATGGATAAATAAATAAATAAATAAATAAATAAATTAGCGCTGCTTTTCAGCGAGGTGCTTCGACAGGCGTCCTGTTCTTCGATATAGCGAAGGCGTTCGACAAGGTCTGGCATAATGGCTTATTATATAAGCTGTACCTGCTAGGTGTGCCAGACCGCCTCGTGCTCATCTTACGAGATTTTCTGTCGGACCGCACTTTCCGCTACCGTATCGAGGGCGCTCTCTCTCCCCCTCACCCCATCCGCGCCGGAGTCCCGCAGGGTTCCGTTCTGTCTCCCCTCATTTTCACCCTGTTCACTAGTGACATCCCGAACAGCAAAAAGGCACAGTTGGCGCTCTTCGCCGACGACACTGCCATATACTGTTCGGGTGTCAACCAGTCATCCATAGCTCGAAACCTCCAAACCTCCGCAAGCGCCTTGAGCGATTGGTTCCGGAAATGGAGAATCGAGGTCAACCCCGATAAGAGTCAGGCGGTCATCTTCTCGAAACCGCGCAAACTACCCCCCCCCCCCCCCCCTCCCGCGCCCGATCTCTATGTATGGCAAGCCGATCCCCTGGGGAAAGCGAGCCAAATACTTAGGTGTCATCCTAGACCACAACCTCACCTTCAACGAGCACATAAAGACGGCGCGTTCGCGCGCCTCTTTCGCTCTCGGTAGGCTCCACTCCATGATAACTGCCCGCAGCAAATTGTCACTCAAGTGCAAATTGCGCCTCTACACCGCGGTCATCCGTCCCATCATGACCTATGCTTGCGTAGTCTTCGCACACGCCAAGCCGCGATTTCTGCATAAAATGCAAACCCTCCAGAACCGTTTCCTCCGAAAGGTCACGGGAGCCCCCTTCTATGTCCGAAATGTGAATCTGCATCTAGATCTCAGACTCCCCACCATCCAGCAGTTCATGAAACGCCTCTCCAAGCGCTTCTTTGACTCTGCCATAAAGCACCCCAATCCCCTGATTGCGGCGGCCTCCCGATACACTCCCTCCCGCATAAGTAGGATTCGCCGACTAAGGCATACCCTCACTATCCCCGACGACGCCACTACCCTCCTCCAGGAGAGCAGTAAGGCCACGAGTACTCTCAGTCGACAACACAAACACAAGCTCAGACATCCGTCCTTCCGTCCTCGCCGCCGAGGCCCGTCGCGACGTCCCGCACCATCACTGTGCCCGCCCCGACCCTTGCTCGAGCCAGCCCGCGCAGCTGAGCCTGTAGTTTTAAATTCGCCCCTAAACACTAATAATAAAACCGATCCAGCCTGTCCCTTGCTGTCCTCTTCCAGCGACGCCCTGAGCCGAGGTCCGAACCCCGCAGGGGGTTACCCTTAGCGCTGTCGCTTAGTTTTTAAGTTATTGTATGCCCTGGCTGGAGGCCTTAATTCGAGGCATCCACAGGAAAGTCCGGTTAAGCAGTAGCCATCCTCATAAAGGATGAACTGCGAGATGCCTTATAAAAAAATAAAATAAAAAAAAAAAAGAGAGAAATTGTGAATTTAATACGCGTTTTTAATACAGAGCCTTCAGGTATAAGTTTTTAGAAGCTCTCATAAAGTTGTCACAATCTTGGATTTTCATATTGACCCACTATCTGCTTTAGCATCCTCGAAAGTCAAACTATCTCTCTATCTCTCTCCTTGTCAGAGAAAGTCCATGTACCTATAACGCTTTTTAGTTACGTGACGGTTTCTACCAGTTTATTTCTACCGCAAGCCGCGCTAAAGAACTTCGTTCCAAAAATAATTTCACAATAGTTGCTTCGCAAAACTGTTTTACGTTAAACGTTGAGGGCTTATTTTTGTAAATCCCCGTTCGTCCCACGACGGGGACGAAGTCGGTGGGACGAACGGGAATACACGCAAAAAATGGGGCTTATAGAGACTTTTTGCCATTTTTCTAGAAATCAATTATTTTCACATGATAGTACACTGGATATAAACCGATAGTTAATATAACAAAAAATATTCTATAGGTCATAATGAATAGTGCGGACAGTAACATAGGTTCTGATAGGTTTATGAAACTGTACGTGAAAATTGTGCACCATACGGGTTCCACAGGGTAACAGACGAAACATAATTATAGATCGACGAGAAAAACTCGCCTCCAACGTTCTTGGCTAACTATGTCGCCAAACATCTATCATTACCGATTATTTATAGTCTTGGAATAATAAATATTAATAACCATCAATCAGAATATAAAGTAGCTACATCGTCTTCCACATGATTAATATAACTTAATGTGTACATAGATTGTAGGATTTTCATTCCTCTTACCAAAGGAATTCAATTCCCGATTCGAACACGCCAATTTTATCCCCACGACCGTGGAAACGGGAAATATTCCAAAAATGTTGGCAAGCAGAATTTTTATAAAGCTCATGTTATGTTGGGTAATCGAATAGACGTGAATTTTCGAGACCTGGTAAAACTGGATTAGGTATGTACCTATGAGGCCATTAGTGTGCCTTGCCGGGAGTCGGCGGGCTCGCGAAATGTTACGATATTGTGACTATCTTAATAATAGGATGAGATGACGCGACTCATCAATGGAGGGATTAAGGTAGGCCTTCGGAGAATATGTCTTATCATGTCTGAAAGCAAGTCTGTGTATAATTTAAAAAAAACAGCGTGGTAATGATAAAGATACTTACAATGACAATGTCTTTCATTTGACAGTTCAACAATATTCATTGCGTTATTTAAGTTGTTGAGCAGACGAATTTAAATAAATAAATAAAATTACGAAACAGTTGGATGGAAGCAATGGATGAGCGATTTGCTACAGCTTGAGATCAAAAATTTGTTATGCAATATGGATGCAGGGGTTATGCAGAGGTTAGGGGATCATGCTTAATGGAATACTGACTTAGTTTAAAACGGACGATTTTTGGGAAATCGCAAAAGAAGATCTTGCTATGAGGACTTATCCTCTTGTTGACGCATAAAATTAAAACTGATTGGATTTGATTATATTATTTAATCATGAATGCTTGTATTTGAACGTATGATTAACTATTGATTAGATCTGAGTAAAAAAAAATCTGGAAATAAATCTGACATAATATCTACTAATGGATCAATGTTCCATTAAGCATGCGATATAATAACTTTGTTTGATAGCTGTTTCGACGCGAAAATTTAATCAAAGAAAACTTGTTTAATTGACTAATTCATTAATTAATGACATTATCTAAGGGTATAAAGGTAAAATTTTTAATCAACGACAACTGGAATGGCTAACGTGAAAATGTTGAAGAAAATCGAACACTGCGCTGTTATGAAATTCCTTACCAAACAAGAAAAAAGTAAAAAAACTATTCACAAAGAGATTGTGGCTGTTTACCAAGATTCTGCACCTTCGTTATCTACGGTTCAAAAGTGGTCAAGTGAATTTAAAAGAGACAGAGTATTGAAGATGACACTCGCGCGGGCGGCCCGGTTACTGCCTCTACTGAAGAAAAAGTTTAAAAAGTTGATAAGCTTATACTGGATGATGCCCGAATGAAGATAGATAAATTTATTTATTTCTGAGTATATGGTACATCAAGATCTTATTGATAACTAGCTTCTGCCCGCGACTTCGTCCGCGTGAAATTTCACCCTCCCCCCATTCACCCTCTTAGGAGTGGAATTTCGACAAACCCTTTCTTAGTGGATACCTTTATACACTTCACACAGAACACACTCCAAATTTAATGTCTCTATGACCAGCGGTTTAGGCTGTGCATTGATATAATCAGTCAGACAGGATCACAGGACTTTGAATATATTAGATTATAAAAGTAAACCTAAGTACCTACCTAATAAAAAAAAACTCAATAACAAAAAATAAAATACCTAAATAAACCTATTTCTGATGATAACTAATCTAAACTCAATACATAAGCAAAATTCCTAATAACTAATATCTATACGAATGACTAATCCTACCTAACAGTTTTATAAAATAACCTACGGTCACTACGTACACTATCAAATATACTACCCATACTTTAAAATTAAAATCAATACCGCTTATAAAAATAAACCTAAATAACTCTACCTTAAACTGTACTTAGTAAAAACTAAAAGGAATAAAAAGGTCGCACTGAAAAGCACGTTTTGGAATTGCAAGTAGCAGTTAAAACATACAATTTTACGCCTATTATTATTATCTTCGTCGTGTACTACGACAAACTTATTATTTGCGGTTGGTTCAGTAATCGGGTCTAGGGATCGAACCGCAAAATTAAGTTTGTTTTTTATTGTATATTTTTTTCCGGGATAATAAGTACCCAGTGTGGTGCCCAGGATATTAAAGAATAATTATACCAAGTGTCATCGTAATCGAACCGGTAGTTTTTGCCTGATGCCTTAACAAACAGACAGACAGACAGACAAAAATTTTTTTAATCACGTTTTAGGGCTTTGTGTCGGTCTAATAACACCCTCCGCCATTTATTTTTTTGAGTCTTTCAATGTACAGAATTTTCACTTTACAGATTAATTATAAGTATAGATTTGTAATTTAAACGAATATTTAAACACTACCAAAACAACGAATACCTATTTTATAAAATAACAACAAAAGAAATTCAAATAAACTATTTAAAGACAAAAAGTCGCGCTGATAAGCACGGTTTGTTAATATCAATTATTGTCCAGCCAAATATTGAATGAAGCTCGCGCTCGGACCTCCCGCCTTTTTATACCCTACCGCCACGACCCGCGTCGAGCGCGGCAACCGTTACACAAAAATAATCCTTATGGCATGATTCAGTATTCACGCGCGACGGCGCGATGGCTTATTAGCGTATTTCATGTATAAGTTTGGTGTTTCTATACCGATTACTATGATTCTTTTTTTATTGAATAGGTAATAATATTAACTTCTTTTAATTAGGGATGAGTGACAGTATTATAAACGTAAGAGTAAACAAATATAATCAGAAAGCTCCGAACTGCTAAGCTATCGGGAGTTACACGTGTTATTGTGAGTCAACCATAAAAAATAGACATATGCTGTTGTGGGATATTTTTTATATAATTTTATGTAGAACATTTCCGTCATAAGTGATTTCTATGTAGCTTTAACCATTAAGGATGCACACGCGACGGAAGCTTAAAAAACGGAGCAAATTCTCCCGTTTTACCAACATTTCCTTTCACTGCTCTGCTCCTATTCATTGTAGCGTGATGAAAAGTATACTATAACCTCCCCAGAAGTATGAAGAATAATTGTACCAAGTTTCGTTAAAATCCGTCGAGTAGTTTTTGTTTCTATAAGGAACATACAGACAGACAGACAGACAGACAGACAGACAGACAGACAGACAAAAATTTTACTGATTGCATTTTTGGCATCAGTATCGATCACTAATTACCCCCTGAAAGTTATTTTGAAAATATATATCATGTACAGAATTGACCTCTCTACAGATTTATTATAAGTATATAGATAATAAGATCAAAATGATAGCAGAGATAAGATGACCCACCTCTCTGTTGGTTCCGTGCACACTATTCTTCATGACCTTTACCTTTCAAAAGACAGTGCAAGATGGGTGCCGCGAATGCTCACTGCGCCTCAAAAGAAAGTGCGAATCGTAATAGTTTTTAGAGCTCATCAGTGGTGAAGTTCCATCAAATATTTTTATCAAATTGTTACTGGAGATGAAACGCGGGATCATCATAATGACCCTGAAAGTTAGAAAGAGTCCAGGTAGTGGCACAAGAAGGGGACTGCGCCCCTAAGAAATTCAAAGTCGTTCCGTCTACCGGAAAAATCATGGCCACAGTGTTTTGGGACTCAAAGGGAATTTCGCTGATTGATCAGCGAAATTCCCTTTGAGTCCACAAAAAAAGGTGAAACCATAAACGCAGCATCCTCGTCACACGTCCACTTTACGAAATTTACGGGAAGCAATTAAAGAAAACAAACGGTGTAAACTGACCACCGCTGTGTTGCTTCTTCACGACAACGCGCCGATCCACAAGGCGCGTGTTTCCAAGGCTGCTATGCCATATTGTGGTTTCGAAGAAATTAAAACACCCACGCTATAGCCCGGACCTAGCCCCGAATTATTATTATTTGTTTAATTTAAAAAAGACCTTCGTGGGAAACGATTTTCCAACGATGAAGAGCTCAAGGCGGCAATAAATGCGCATTTTTTAGAGAAAATTATTTTTTACAGGGTATTCAAAAGTTAATTTCGAGATTTAATAAATCCGGAGTAACATTGAAAAATAAAAATTATTTTAATTGAATTTACGTCTTTTTTTATGCCGTTACCGAGAATACATTAAACGCCCCTCATACAACGTGTTCGTACCTCTTACAACCCATGTATGTACTTTGGTTGTATTTTTTTCAATGAATGTAAAACTTTGGTTCTGCTTTTGGATTATGTTAATCTGATGTCTTATTTTTTTTTTTATTCGAGAAAATGATGTTAGCTAAGTGGCCGCCGCCAGAATTGATGACCATTCGGGTCCGATTTATGGCATTTTCCATTACTGTTGCCAGAACTTGCGGCTATACTCGTAGGTCCTCGGAGGAGTCTGAGACTTGTTGACTTCAAAAAATCCTGCAAATAGAAGTCTGGAACGGTTAAATCAGGCGATCTTGCCGGTTAGTGAAAATCGCTACAACGAGAGGCGACAGTTATTCAGCGATATTTATGAGCATAGCAATTCATGTGTTGTTGTCGTGTATTTTGTATCTGTTTACTTCACAAATGTCAAAGTATAATTGACATTTGCAAAAAATTTTGCATCTTCCGATAGAATGATGACTTTTGCGCCACCTAGTATAGGCCATCAGCTGTTAAATTCGAACTCAGACACACCAACACGGCACTTTGCTTTGTGTAAATTATTTCATCACCACTGCTCTCAAAACGGTGAAGAAAAACATCGTGAGGAAACCGGCATGTCCTAGAACCAAAAATTAGAAGACGTGTGACATATACCAACCGCTCGCGTGGTGGATTACGGCGAACTCCCTCTCACAGAGAGGAGGCCTGTATCCCAGCAGTGGGAACATTATCTTTTGTGCAAATATAAGTTATTAGAATGTTTTTCCTTGTAATAAATATAAAATATTATAAGGCAAAAATATATAAAATCTTGATAATCTGTTAACGATTTTTCTAAAAGTTGTTAAAGCATTTCAGATTACCATTAGTTCAACCGTTAAGTACTTCTTTAAATATTAAAGTAATCAAGTATAATGAAGATCTTTTACTTCCAAATAATTATGGACCAATGAGCGTTCTCCAAAAATTCCTTTGAGGGTTCTAAAAGCCTAATAAATTACCCACGCAACAAAAATTATAAAATTACTTAATGAGTTAATATTATATTCAAATATTCTCAAGAAAAATTTCAATATGTTAAAGATTTTTGTGAAACTTGTTCAATCAAGACATACCTAATTCTGCAGAAAAATTTCTCATGTAAAAAAAGATTTGGCGAACCGGGTGATGAAAAATGCCAATTAAAAACCATTTCATTGAAACGATTGAATAAAAAAACTAAACAACAAAATTCTTCAATTTAATTTAATGTGACCAATTCACACGCAGCAAAAGTATCAGTAAACCGTCACGCTATCTAAAAGTACTTGTCCTGAATTGAAAACTGATAAAACATCGCAGAGCTATGGGCCTTCTATTTTTTTACGGCACCCGCGGATATGAAATCGATAGACCCGGAATCCGACTGCGCAAAACGGAGTTGTGTGTTACGTATTACATATTTTTTTGAAGAAAAGGACTAACGCAGTATTGAAGAAAATCTTTAGTTTATACTAAATATGGTCCGGAGTATGGATTTGTGCCCGGTTGATGGCAATAGGATCCACTGTTACATGGGACTGAAATGTAACCGTAGAAATGTTGGTGTATTATTATGGTACACCTCTGCTTAACCTTTATAATACAAGTATTACAAAAAATAAGTGCGCGTAAATAACACAAAGGTTTAAGGATTACAATCGTATATCTTTTTTAAGAGAACCAGAAAAAATATCAAATCCATTTCCTGATAGCGAGGAGCGTAGTAATGTGAACTACGGTCGCAGGTGGCCTTGGGTGCTATTCTGATAAATGTCAATGTCGAATTTACGATCGAAGTCGAGTCGAGAGGAAGCTTCGCACGCGCGTTCAGCTTATTTCGGCTTTATTCGGTAAGCCGACGACTGGAACTGACTTGCGGCGTGCTTTGGGCCAGATTTGCGAGGTATTTGGAATTGATTGGTTGCTGGATTGAGGGTTTCAAGTATTTTGTAGCTATTGCAGGATGTGGTGCGTGATTGATAACGGTTTCGCCAAGGTGGTGGGCGAAACTACCTTTAGCACAAACTTATGTTAGTACGTATTTCGGTGAAATATTAAGGTCATCTTCAAACTATTATTTTAGTATTACCTTCCTACGTTTACACATTTATAAGTTACCGACTTGAAGAGTTAAAAGGCGTATCTACAAAATGTAAAAAAAATGCTAATCTTGCGTGACGGACAAATACATATGACTTGACATTGCAAAACAGTACAAAGACTTCTTGACTCGTTGGTTTTTATTTAACAAAAGAAAAAAAAAACCCCTAGTACAACTTATCCCTAAAGAAATCCTTGAAATACGAAAAACTAAAACGGAGAATACATCTATCTTATGTATTCCGACAGATAGGCGTAACGTGCCTTTATCGTGGATAAGCCTAAATAAAAAAATAAAGAAATGCTGTTGTTCTAGAATAATAAAAGCAACTCCGGTTCGAATACCAAACGATCATAACTTACCGGAATAGGCGCCCTTAGTATCTGATATGAGTCCAGCACAAAAATAATAATACTTTTTGGAATATTTTCTTCCAACAAGCCCTATATTTCTCTTCAAAAACTTTGTTTTGAGTACTTTATGAAAGTAAATGAGAATAACAAGGGGTAACAAGCTAAAAGGACGTCGGGTAATGAAAATATCAGAAAAACAAGTGTCATTAACGGACGAGTTTTATCTCAGAGAAAAAGTTTGTGACAAATTAAGAAAGAAGTGGGAGCTCGAGTTTGGGGCTAATGGAAAATACGTTTTGCTTCGAGATAAAAAGTTTAGAGGCAGAAGTTCCGTTGGACGTGCTCCGATTCGACAGAAAGCATCGGACTTGAAGGATTTATAGAGTACGAACCGAACATTTGTACCAAACTTGGGTGTTCAATAACTTCCGAACATTCGGCTGAGTGGAGGGAAATGTGGTGTGCATTGTTAATGTTTGTCATTTGCTTATTTAGGACCCGTCTGTGACATGCAGTGACGTAATGTATGATAAGCGATAACTGATGTTGGGTTGCCAACATCGCACTGCGGCATATACTCTCGAGCATCATAATTTTACATAACCGTTCAAGACCTGTCCTTGTAGTGATCTACATACCTACATATTCCAGTGTATTTTGAGCAGTTACTTTTTAATACTGGCTCTTTCCTCAAAAGGCCATTTTGAACTCACTTAATTCTACCGTGTTAACTATACAAAGTAATACCTTCCACTCGGTGGCAGAAAAACTTCACTAAAAGTTAGCCTGCACATATCTCCTGCTACAAAATGCGTTCTATTATTCCTAGAATTGTTTGAACAAGTTTGATAACTTGAAAACGTTTGAAACAAACACAACACATGCACTACAAGTTTCATTTCATATTAGTTTATGTAGTTTATGTACCGGCAATCGAGATGGAACTTTACAATATGATTTGTGGTACTAGTTGTCAATGACAGAGTTATGGTTCAGTAAATAGACTAGTTGTTTACTGTTTTGTTACAATGATATCCTCATCTGCTTATGCTTTTCCCAATTCCCAATCCCAATTTATTGTACATCATAAATGCAATTTTTAATCTATAAGATTAAAAATTACATTTAAAATTTAAAGCATGTAAATCTCATAATAGCACGTTATTGTTTTTTTTTTTTGTTTTCATATATTTATAATGCAATTATGTATTCAGAGCACGTGTACTCGATAATGTGTAAGCTGTGGTTACCTGTAATTAAGTGTGCATTACAGGATAATGTATATTAAACAAATTCTATAATGGTTAAAGATAATTGTAATGTATCTCGTTGGTAATCCTTAAATAAATAAATTATGTTGGGGTCGGCTTCCAGTCTAACTGAATACAGCTAAATACCAGTATTTTACATGGAACGACTGCCTTACTGACCAGTACAACCCAGTTACTAACTGACAGAACACTTTCGGGTTTCTGACTAATGTATCAGAAAGATTGACGTGCTTTCTGATACATAGCGGAGCCTCGGTAAGTAATGGATCATGTCATCCGTGGACTGACCTTGGCCATTGCCAAGGCAATGCAATTGAATTGAATGCAATGGGGTCTTGTTTGTTTCTTTTTAATTGGTGATGCGATGAAACGTGATACAAAGTAAAATATGAGCTCTACTGAGATATTACAAAATTCAACGTCTCTCTGTAATATCCGACAGTTAGTGCGCTTTTAACTCAAAACCAAAATATTCGAATGATAAAGTCATAGGTCACTTTATTTTATGCAATACGAGTAGATGAAACCTAGCATTTATTTAATTTTACTGGCTACGTTTTTGATTACTTATAATATTTTCTTACTTCCAGGTCTATTGTCTGCTGAATTGGAAAAGGCACATTGATGAACTCGTCCCCCGTATTCGTAAACTCATTTTTGTGTTCAAGAAACTCAGATCAGTGGCAGATTTTAAAACACTGAAAACAGTTTACATTGCGCGTGCCCAATCTTTGCTGGGCTACTGTATCTCTGTCTGGGGTGGCACCTTTGCGGTCAGTATGTTACGAATTGAGAGGGTGCAAAGAGCATTCCTTAAAGTCATGTGCAGGAAACCCTTCAGGTATCCTACCGCACTTCTCTATAAAGAGTATGAGGTATTAACTGTTAGACAACTCTTTGTGCTTCAAATAACATTACGCAAACATGCCAATATACCACACTCCCTACGGCTACGAGAAGGCAAGCGCAAAAGAACGCGACTGTGTAGCACGGAGAGACATAGAACTGCTCTTGCTCAGCGGCATTATTGGATACTGGGTTCACGGGTTTACAATAAACTCAATGCTGTTCTAAACATTTGCTTACTTACCCGACAGCAATGCAGGAACGCAGTAGGTGACTGGCTGCAAGGTCTCACTTACGAAGAATCTGAGAGACATATTTAATAGATAATTATTTAATAGACATATTTTCCGCTTCGATGCCGCGCGTGGAAGCCCGCACCGCGGTTTCGAACCCGGAAGCGGGTGGGGAGCGTCAGGTGCGTGCGCGGGCTGCGGTGGGCCTCAGCGACGCATGCAGTGAGTTTTTGGAGGGGATAGGTACACCTACTTCTTATGCCGCCGCGGCGCGGCTAGCAATATCAACACCACGAACAATAAATACAATAACTAATTTAGAAACAAAGAAGGATGATGAACGAAATGAAGGGTGGATCTTAGCGCAAAAGAAAAAGAGGCTGAGGGACAGATTTATAGGAAATCAAGGTCGTGCGAACATAGATAATATTGCAAAATTTAAAGCAGCTGACATCAAAATACCGTTGTTCATCAATAACGTTGATCAGAATGCGTCTGCAAACGACATACATACGTATATAATGGAAAAAACAAAAACGAATGTGCAAATTGAAAAAATAAATATGAGAAAACAGAAAGAATATGATGCTTACAAAATTTTTGTACAAAGGCATAAATTGCATTTATTCTTGGACGACAATTTATGGCCAGAAGGAATTTGTTTTCGTAGATATATAGACTTTAAAAGACGAACCGAAGAATCTCACAAAAATGTCAACAATGGATTGCGACAATAACGATATTAATTCAAAAGCAAGTACATTTGTGAGTTTTAATTGTAAATCTATTACTAGATCGGTGGATTATGTCAGACTATTATGTCAAACATCTGATATAATCGCATTGCAAGAAACCTGGTTGCTGCCTCACGACATTCCTTTTCTGAGCAGCATAGACCCACAGTTCGATTTCGTGGGAAAATCGGCGGTAGATACATCGTCGGGCATCCTACGAGGGCGTCCTTATGGCGGAGTTGCTATACTGTGGCGCAAGAGCGCCTATGAAAATATATCTTTCGTGCAGTGCAAAAGTGTGCGTCTTGTGGCTATCAAAATAACGGTAGGCGATAAATCTCTTTTAGTTTTCTCGGTTTACATGCCGACACAATCGATGGATAATCTTAGTGAATTTATTGAGTGTTTAAGTGAGATTCACGCAGTGGTAGATAGTAGTGGTGTGGACGCGGTCTATATTCTAGGGGATTTTAATGCTCAACCGAATAGTCTATTCGGCAAAGAACTATTGAGTTTTTCGGCTGAAGTACAGTGGCGGTGCGCTGACGTTTGTCTGCTCGGTGATGAGTCGGACACGTATACCTACGTAAGTGATGCACATGGTTCTACTAGTTGGTTAGACCACTGCGTAGTGACGGACGCGGCGTGGAACACTATTAGAGACGCTAGTGTGATCTACGACGTGTTTTGGTCGGACCATTTACCTTTAATTGTAAAGTGTGATCTCAACTTATTAAGGCCAAAAGTTGCACCTGGACTACCTATATGTAACAAAGTAACATGGGGGGACAGAGACTTGCAGCATACTGAATTATATAGCAACTATTGTAATGATCTCTTGAAAAATTTAGACTTTCCCTTAGAATTTACTGAATGTAGTAAAAGTAGATGTAGAATTAAGGAACATGAAACCATTTTAGATAATATGTATGCGGAAATTGTGCGTATTCTCTATGAAGGTGCAATCACCAGTAACTGTAAGAACGGAATACAGCGCAAAAAGCGTTATATAACGGGTTGGAATAAGTATGTAAAGGACACACACGGACAGGCTCGACTTGATTTTCAAACCTGGACGTTGTTTGGTAGGCCTAAAAATGGTGATTTGTATGAAAAAATGATGGAAAGTAGAAGGGTTTTTAAAAGTAAATTAAAATGGTGTCAAAATAATAAGGATCAAATCAAAATGAACATCATTGCAAGTCATCATGACGCAAAGAATTTTGGCAGTTTTTGGAAAGCCACGAACAGTTTGAATTTCAGGTCGGGTCTGCCTGTAAGTGTTGAGGGCCTTAGTAATCCTAATGATATCGCCAACCTATTCAGCAGAGCCTTTAAGGTTGTCTCTCCCCTAGGTACGTCGTCTGGCGGGTCGGAGGTGGTGGGGGCGTTCGAAGACGTGCCTATTAGGTTTGCGGCCAGGGAGGTAGCTACTGTCATACGCAACTTAAAGAGGGGCAAGTCGCCGGGGCATGACAGCCTAAGTATAGAGCATTTGCTATATGCTGGTAAACACTTACCGCGAGTGCTAGCAATGTTTTTTACCTTGTGCGTGAGTCATTCGTATCTTCCAGCTGATTTACTTAAAACTATTGTTGTACCCATTGTTAAAAATAAGACTGGAGATGCGAGTAACAAGAACAACTACAGGCCTATATCCCTGGCTACCATCATTGCAAAGGTGTTGGACAGTCTGATTGATCAACAGCTGGATAAGCACTTAATACTCAACGACGCCCAGTTTGGGTTTAAGCCACGTTTATCCACGGAAACAGCAATACTGTGCCTCAAACAGACTGTTCAATACTATGCAAGTAGGAAAACACCTGTATATGCATGTTTTCTGGACCTCTCCAAGGCCTTCGACCTCGTGTCTTATGACTGCCTATGGAGGAAACTGTCAAATGTCAAGAACCTCCCAAGCGATATCATTGGGATGCTGAAATATTGGTATAAAAACCAATATAATTATGTTAAGTGGGCGGGTGTCCTGTCGGATGCATATGGGTTGGAGTGCGGTGTGAGGCAGGGGGGAATCAGCTCACCCAAGCTATTCAACCTGTATGTAAACGAGCTGATCTGTGAGCTCAGCAATACCAATATCGGGTGCTCCATTAACGGGCACTGCGTCAATAACATCAGCTACGCGGATGATATGGTATTGCTGAGCCCATCGATCAGTGCACTTAGGAGGCTTCTTCGCATCTGTGAGGACTATGCGGTGGCTCACGGCCTTAGGTACAATGCGACCAAGAGTGAGCTACTGGTTTTCAAAGCGGATAACAAATGCTATGATACTGTCCCACCAGTCACCTTGGGGGGCGCTCAACTTTCCAGGGTCACGAAGTTCAAGTACCTGGGGCATTGGGTCACCGATAGCCTGTCCGATGATGTGGACATGGAGAGGGAACGCAGAGCATTGGCAGTTCGATGTAACATGCTGGCTCGTAGGTTTGCACGTTGTACTAGGGAGGTGAAAATTACGCTCTTTAGAGCGTATTGCCAATCTATGTACACGTGTGCCCTATGGGTCAGCTATACAAAAAGCTCGCACAATGCTCTGCGAGTCCAATATAATAACGCCTTCAGAGTTATGTTGGGACTGCCGCGCTTTTGCAGTGCATCGGCGATGTTCGCGGAGAATGGCGTGCCAGATTTTTACGCACTGATGCGGACACGGATAGCATCCCTGATGCGGCGAGTACGCGACAGCTCCAACAGCTTGGTGGCTATAGCCGATAGGATAGACAGTCCAATAATGTGGCACTGGATGACCACTCATCGTGCATCATTCAATTATTTAAAATAAGTTGTTTTTAGTGTATATGTTTATTATATATATGTATGTTTTTGTGTATAAAATTGTAATGTGTATTGTTTTATGGACTTAAGGTCTGAAATAAATGTATTATTATTATTATTATTATTATTATTATATTATAATTAGTGGGTTAACTGACTGTTTCACCAACGCATACTAACTCACGCCTTCTAGACTTTGGACACACAATACCACACACACACACACACCCTCTCTCTCTTTCACACACACACACACAACACACCCTCAAACGCTCACACACACAAATAAACACACCCCAAATACAATACACATTCATACAATTTTTATTTTTTATTTAAATTTGTTTTTAGTTTATGAGTTAATTTTTGTTTAATTGTTATTATTTTTTTAACTATATAAAATAAATACAAAAACAATAGGATATTTAGGCGTCGAAGTACTCGTCCGCATCGCTGTCATCCGGAAACGTGCCCAGAAGACTGGCAGCATTGCCACGTAGAATGGCAATGCTAATTCTTTGGCAAAAAAAAATCACGCAGCCCTCTGGTCACGAGAAATTTAAACATACTTATATTATACGATGCTGGTGGCGTGATTACTTAGTGTTTTTAAGCATTGTGCAATTGTTTGATAACCTGAAGAAATAAAATAAAATATTATTATGTAAAAGCTATTCCTAATAAATCCCCTTAGACCAATAAACTGACGCATAAAATAAAACAGCTTAGCATAGGTTTCTATTTAACGACTGCAGATCATTACAAGTCCCGTCGGGTCAAATTAGCTAGGTTATCAGAAACCCGTCTAATGTGCCCACTCGTAACTCTTGTTAATGCCTTTATTGGTCGTAATATACGGTCCAGACTTTCAGACTATTAAAGGAATGGCAAAAGGATTCGTTTTATTGCCCGCACCCCATTATAATCAGGCACGTAGTATATTGTGTAGAGAAAATCGATGTAATATACTATATTTATTAGATAAAAAATGTTAGAGGGTTACTGTCTTTGCATATAAGCTAAACAATAGCCTCCCGACCGATTTTGGTCACGGTGGCCAATCTCAGCGGAGATTAGCCAGGTGCACAAGAGATATTATAGTTCACAAGAGTGTGCGTAAACACAGGTGCACTCTCTGTTCCTTTACTCTCATAGTCGGATGGGACGACAACCCGACACGACCGGGGAGAGATCAGGCGCAGGACTAACGGCTATACGTGCTTTCCGAGTCACGGGGAAACGTTCTAATATGGCATACGAAACGAGTAAAAGTTGTATCCGTAGCATTGGTCGTAGTCTCGTAGCGCTTTCGTAGGCTCGCGTAGCGTTATTCGTAGACTCTCGTAGCGCCATGCGTAAACGCGTCACGTTTCACTTTGTAAGATGTTGTAGCACATTTTAAAAGATTAAAATTACTGCGTATTATAGGTAGTCATAATTTGCTACTGCTCTATAATCGAATTGTTAAACTATATTGCCAAGTATCCTTTTGAAAAAATTAGTCCCTAACATGTATCTATTTACATAACAATAAACAACCTTCAGTTTCCAAGGACATCTGCTTGAAAATTGTTTACATAACTATCGGTACGATACCTATTGTACCACAAATAGATTACTAAAACATAATCAGCCTATAATGTTCCCACTTCTGGGACACAGGCCTCCTCTCGGTGAGAGGGAATGGACCGTAATCCAACACGCGGGCCCAGTGCGGGTTGGCAGATGTCACATGTATTCGATTTTTTGGTTCTAGGACATGCCGGTTTCCTCACGATGTTTTTATTCACCGTTTTGAGAGCAGTGGTGATGAAATAATTTACACAAAGTAAAGCGCCTGTCTTGGTTCGAACCTACGACTCGTAAGTCGCGGCCGTTACCAATTGGCCACCACAGCAGCGCTCTGATTACTAATACAACAAGAATAAACCCCAAAAAACGTCACGTAATATAAAAAATACGTAACTACATACAAACCCACTTCACAATATCAGCGATATCACATAAAAAACAGCTTCGTCCCCAAAATGGACGGTCAAACACAAACCCTTTGCAGGACCTCTTAATTTGGCTGATATATAAGGGCTTGGGGAGCTCACATGCGCATAATAAATTCGCTGTACGTGATTGTACTGGAGCAATCTATAATGCGACAAATAGAAATGCTCTTATCGTGATGTCACAAGCGTAATTTATTCTCGGGGATACGAGTATATAAGCTAGATATTGTCACGCTAGCACGATTTGGGGGCCGGTAAAGTAGGTGAGTGTGAATTGGTTGAATACAATGCCTTTGTTATACGCTGATTAAAAAAGGATTGGACCAATTCAAATATTTGCATTTTTATTAAAAAAAAATGAAACAGAGTAGATACGTGTTGCCTACAGTTTCTAAGTATTGAGTTTGTTTTATTTTCAGTCTGAGTCAAATGACTTTAATAAAAAAAATAAAAAAATATTATATTGTCGTGAAATGCTGTTTTACTCAGTGTGTGTACTAAACGGATATTGTAAGAATAACTAGTGATGTTGAAACTTTATTTTGAGTTGAGTCATCATCTGTCTAGCCTTTTCCCAACTATGTTGGGGCCGGCTTCTAGGCTTAAATAAATAAATAATACGATACCCCTTCGTAAGACAGGTTGTCAGACTTTCAGGCTTCTGACGACCCGTAACGACTGTCAAAGATCCACGAATGACAGCCGGGACTAAAGGCTTAACGTGCTTTTCGAGGAACGGAGGGGTCTTGGTATGTAAAGATGGTCACCCATCCACGGACCAACTGCGGCAAGCGTAGCTTAATCTGATCGATCGTACCGTGCGGCTGTTATTTCTTAGCCACATTAACAGTTGAGAGTGCGTGACCCTTAAGTAAAACGATCATAATAATTTTGCTGTTTAATTATTTGTCTGTTATAGCAAAACAAGCCCGTTGTGCCCGATGGTATTTTCCATCGGCAAAAATAACATGCTCCCAAATAAATTTTCACCTCCTTTAAGGGATGCATGCTGTATACCCAGTCGTTTAGGCTGTGTGTTGTCTTATCAGTGAAAGAATGAATATAAGATTTTTATCACTTAAATAAGTAGATTGGTGGATGATTTTATTTGTATGCCATCCATGTCCCAAACGAACCCATCCTTTGGGACAAAATCTATCATTTTTTTTACTCCTAAAGTGAATGTTTAAGTACGTTTATATAAACCATTTCCCTCCTAAATTGCTCAAAAACCTTTCCACAAAATGCGGTGTACGTGTGAGAATTTTGGAATGGAATCGTTAAAGGTGTGAACCGATTAGTATTCCGCTTAGAGTAGACTCTGTGGCCATGATTCACGCAAGCCGAATGTCCGGTCACTGCGGTATGCCAACTTGAAAACTGTGAAACAGGTGCACACGTGACGCTGGTAACACTGAATTTATTTACACCTTGATGTTTGGCAACTTTAAAGTATAAAAGATGTAAGTTTAAATGTTTTTGTATGATTTTTTTATTTAAACTAACGGCCTTTGGGAAGTAGTCAATACCTTCTATGGACATTTGCAGCATCAGAGGCACTTAGGCGCTTCCAGCCCGGGTGATGCTGAATTTTTGAGCGAATCCTGCCCCCCGATCAAAGGTAGTTGTAGTTTTAATATTTGTTACTCTGACTGACACCTCCGTTTGCACCAGGGTGGAGGACTTTCAAGAATATTTTTCAATATTTATGAATCTTATTCATAAGTTAACTGTACCTTCTACAAATAGTCCATTACAAAACGTGTGTCTAAAGTAGTCCAGTATGAACGGTTAAACCCGCTATTAAGTCACGCTTTTCTGTGTAAATATGGACTGCTTAAGTCACAGAAAAGCGTTACTTAAGTGCAGGTTTAGGTCACCAGTGCTATAAAGATACTTTATACCATCCTTCTCGCACATTCTGTACTTAATCATAAAGCTACCTCCGCGTCGTTTAGAGTCGGCACTCGTCCCGCATGCACCGCACTTGCGAAGTCCAATATTCACATCACTATGCATTACGTCACGACGTCAAATGACGTAATTATGCCGACACGCATGCTTCGCGTGCGGGATTTGCATCGTAGTGCCGACTATGAATAGTGGTTGCAGTTTTATGTATCGCTTTGTGATGTACGTTTGAGGATTTTGATTTGGTAGTGTTTACAGACCATATGAAATGTAGAACGGTTTGTGATTGACATTCTAACTGAGTAACGACACACAGTATGTCGGTAATGCTTAGAAGTTGTAGAGTTAATCTTTTCAGCGTGTCGATAGCAAAAATAACATATGCAATAGTTTTTTTAAAAGCAGCTATTAAGGTCCTGACGTGTGCAGAGGACAGGGCATGCGGTGCAAGATGGGAGGTGAGTCATTGTCTGTGGAGAGACACCGCATACACACCGGAGGTCTGAGCCGTTCATGAACCCCCACTTGTGGAGGTTGTCCTTGCTGCGGTGTATTTGGGTACGAAGTACATTTTTAAGGTTTTCTATGTAGGCCATGGTAATTTGTGCCCAGAGTTATACACTAAGAAAGGATGTTTTGGAGCTTCACACCTGAATGGGTCAAGCGAGATGCCATGATAGTTTGTAGTATGACAGTTTGGCTGACTATTTTTTATTATAATAATAATAATAATAAAAATGTCTGTGCAATTATGGACGAAGTTATGCTGACGAACAATTACCGGAGATATATTGTGAAAGACGGCACGGTTGACATCTGTCGGGCATGCCACCGGCCGGGGGAATCAATTAGGCATATTATCTCCGGGTGTTCTCGTCTAGCTAACGGAGAGTACTTGCATAGACACAACCTTGTAGCCACGATAATCCATCAGCAGCTTGCTTTGAAATACAACCTTGTGGAATCGGAGGTGCCGTACTACAGGTATGTGCCCGACCCAGTTCTCGAAAATGGTAATATCACATTGTACTGGGATCGATCCATCATCACTGACAGGACTATTGTTGCCAATAAGCCTGATATAGTGGTGGTGGATCGATCAGAGCGGCGCGCAATGATTGTTGACATAACCGTCCCGCATGATGAGAACCTCGTGAAAGCCGAGAAAGATAAACAAATCAAGTATCTTGACTTGGTTCGCGAGGTTGTCGACATGTGGGATGTAGACTCAGCAATCATTGTGCCGATAGTCGTAACAGCCAATGGATTAATAGCCAAGAGCCTCGACCAACACCTAAGGAGGCTCTCGTTGGGCAGCTGGATCAAGGGCTTGATTCAGAGAGCGGTACTTCTGGACACGGCTCGCATTGTTAGGAGGATCCTCTCTCTGGAGCCCTGACCGCCGGTAGCTTGGACCTTGTTCCCGATACCGGTGGGCTACATTTTTTATATTTTAAATGTTTTTATATCTTTATATCATAATATTTAAAAATATAATTTATATGTGTATATAGTGAAATAAAGAAATAATAATAAATTTATTTATTTCAATAAGTTACAGACGGGAAAAACATTATGTTATGATTAGAAATAGGTAAAACATAGATCACAATTGGTTGGCATAAGAATAATGACAGATACTAGGTACATAATTATGCTGTAACCACAAGGTCTGTAAATGAATTGTTTGAGCCCTGCCTCTTAAACTAGGGTGACCTGTATCTTAAGAGACAGTGATCAGCTATTAGGTATCATAAAATCTTCTGAAGTGTGTCAGTTTGCCATGTTTGTGTTTATACTTCTGTGTGTATCTTGCTTATATACAGAATGTTTTAAACATAATATGGTAAAAAAGGGAGTGCAACTCAGGAATGTAGGAGAGTGTGTGTGAGTGTATGTAACTACACAACCATGTGTATATGGAGAGTGTGAGTGTAAATTATGAGTGTGTGCTGAGAAATAGTTATTATTTTTAAGCAATGTATGTAAGTAGGGACTCTTTTTGTAAATAGTCTTGTTGAAGTAGCCATTCTGTCACCTTTGACTTTACTTGATATCTGTTGAGGTCGCGGACGTAGAGGTCTTTGTGAGCTTTTTTGTAAATTTATGCGCTAAGTGTGTGGTACTGGTGTCGGGCGAACGATGTTTTATGCTGTGTGCCTGGGGGAATGTTGGTGCGTTTTTTAGGATTAGAGGGAGGGACGCAAGCGTGTCTTTTAAGTACCGATCGGAGCACAAAGAGCTGACGGACAGTAAGCACCTTACTACAATCCGAGTATAATTGTGTTGTGGGATAGCGGTACGGTTTACGTAACATTACTTTTAATATAGCTCTCTGTGCTCTTTCAACTTTGATGAAACTGGTTTTAGTTGCGCCACCCCAAACTGTGATACAATACCCTATTACTGATTGACACAGAGCATAGAAGACCATTTTAAGAGTGTCAGGGTTAGCAGACTCTCGAAGAGACCTAAAAATGTGTATCAGTCTCAGAGTCCTGGTAGTCAAGGCATTAAGCTGTTTATCCCATCGTAGCCCTGCATCAATTTGTACACCAAGGTATTTTACATTCTATTGACTGTGCTTCGCGTATATTGTCTTGCTACGAGCAGAGAGGCAATTCTCGTCATTTCAAGAACATTCACAGTCTAATCTCAGACTCAATCTGACAAAAATACCTTAATTGCGACTAGATTTTGAATGTTTTTAATTACAGGAATTGGCCTTAACCGTAGTACAGCTGCAGTCGTAGCAAAATGCTACAGTAACACATAGGTTTTAATTGGAATATCAAATCTTCTCTGCCTAATTGGGAGGATAATAACACCGACAGCCTAACATTAAACAGCTTTAATTGGTAATATTACAACAATTAGTGAACCTGTACGTTATTCTTATTAATTAATTAGCTCAAACATACATACAACATTACGTATACAATCATCGGCTAATCAACTGCTTCGTCAAATCCCATGACAATTACTATTAACCAAACAATGTGCGACTAAGCCCAGGTACGCACGGGCGATTTTTTGATGCGACGACTTTTTATGGCGCACTGGAGAGTGTTCGCCCAGTGGTAACTTGCGAGTTTTAAGTCGTAAGTTCGAACCCAGACAGGCGCTTTACTTTGTGTAAATTATTTCATCACCACTGCTACCAAAACGGTGAAGTAAAACATCAGTGAGGAAACCTGCATGTCTTAGAACCAAAAATTCGGAGACATGTAACATCTACCAATCCGTACTGGACCCGTGTGGTGGATTACGGCCCGCTCCCTCTCACCGAGAGAAGGCCTGTGTCCCAGCAGTGGGATCATTATAAGTTTTTTTATGATGACTTTCAAGCTGACCTGTGAGAATCCAACATTTCAACGTGTCAAAAAACACACTCTTTAGCAGATAGCGTTGAAAATCCAGTGCGCGAAAAAATTCACTCGTGCGTACCAGGGTATCTACATCCATTTATCAAACACAACCATTGATTATTATCATTTCATTGATGAAGTTTTGTGGACTATTCTTAATCACTTTGAAATAGATTTAAGTATTAATTAAAGTCAAATAGTATTTGGTAAAATACTATTTGACTTTAATTAATACTGATATATTGATTGTTTTGTTTCTGATCAGAGGGGCAATTCTCGTAAGTTAAAATGTTCAAAATCTAGTCGCAGTCTCATCTTAGCGAGAAACAAATGTCAAAAACTTGTCAAAATGTGGGGAAATTAAAGGTATTTTTGACAGAAAGACTGAGATCAGACTGTGAATGTTCTTAAAATTACGAGAATTGCCCCTCTGATCTCATAAAGTAGTTTCGAGGCACAGAATAGATAGGGACAGAAGATCAGGTCCATGGAACGAGCGACAGCGCACGCACACATAGATCTATGCGCTTCACGTAGTTACAGCCAGTGCAAGCGCACTCGCGAGTGGCATTCAACCAATATAATGTGCATTCGCGATGTACCTATTTCCCAAAAATGAAAAAAGAAATGAGTTTATGGAAAAATTACTTTTAATCCTACACAATAAAGTTTAGTTTACGCTACAACTTCAAACATTTTTATAACTTTTTCTATAGGTAGTACTAGTCACTCTGAAATCAACTTAAAAACCTTTGAAATAAAGTTAATATTTGTTTAACTTGAAATAATAGATATTAATTTGAAACAAAAGTTAGTATAGACTTAAGGGGGTCTACTCTCTAAGCACGATCCGTAGTTTTTGGACGAAGTTACGGGCGCTTACGACTCCGTATCACAGAACAAAAGATTAGTTTGGGGCCCGAACTAAGACGAATAACAAAATGATTTGACAGTTGTCCCTATTCCTGATGCGTTTTTATCCGTCCGAAAAAGTTAATTAATCGGGTAAGGTTCATTACTAAGTATCGAAATATTTTTAGATGGGCCCGTCCTATCTTCGTTGACGGACTTACGGCCAAACCCAATAACCTATTGACAGATCGCTACCGATGATAGCCAGTACAAATTATAATTGCTAGTCTAATTTAGTCATACAGATCGCTACTGATATAGATTATTAGGACGTTAAAACCAGAGATAGAATTTTATTTTATTTCTTTAATTAAAACGGTTTAAAACCAATTACAGAAATTAAAGACACAGATTGTAAATACACATAAAAGATAAAATCATCAAGTAAAAAGTTAACAACCCTTTAATAAAACCCTCTTACAGTACTTCTGACCATTTATTCCGGTTTGATCCCCTGAGCCCCCCCTCCACCTCCTGCTAAAATCTTCGTCCATTCGTCCGCAAACAGATCGTTTGTTAGATTAGAGTCCAAGAGATCATTAAGTGCGGCCAGAGTACGTGGTACGTGGTACGTGGTACTTGGTACGTGGTACGTGGTACTGGGGACGCGGAGGCACAGCAAACAGCCTGTGCTTTCTGCCGCGGCAGTAGTTGTCTTGCACAAAGAAGCGAGTCAGCATAGCATGCAGATCAGGCGCATCAATAGTGCCACGGAGCGTCTTACAGGCTACGGTGGCTGGTTTTTTAGATAGGTTTTTCTACATCCAGTATGCCAAAATTGGTGTCAGATAGGTAACTGCAGTAATAGGCCTCCTGGCTGAGATCACCGTACGTACATGTCGATGTGTGCGTTCATCTATTCATGGAGCCGGTATCTGTACCTATCTTTTCTAAGCTTTAGGTTTTGAAGTCAAAAGTTTTTCATAAGAACTGAAACAAATTGTTTTGTAATTAAAGTCTGTGATCATATTCACAGCCGACTGATTCAATTTATGAAAGTGAACTTAACATCTACGTAGTTAAAAGTTAGAAATTGGGAGTTTTCAAACTTGGGATTATTTGGATCTCGATGTTTGTACATTTATGTAAGGTTTTTGAAGGCTTGGCTTGGCGTGCTAATGTATGTTCATATAAATTACTGATATAAAATGTAGATGTGTGTTTTATCTTTGTGAATGTTGTTTTTTATCAAAAGAATATTCATGTAAATACATCTGGAAAGTAAATTCATAAATAAAGAGTTAAAGAGTTTTGAAGTCAAAAAAACAAAATATTACTAACCTCAGAACCAATTTATAAACAAAATGTAGGTACATCAAAGTGATTTCAAAACCGTTCTTTCTGCCAATGTTTTTGACAAAATTCTCAAGTCTTGTACTCATGGGTACGTGATAAGCCTCTCAACGTCAGCTGTTACAAACACCACTGAACATAACAGGACAAACTTCTCACATCGACTGTTGAGCCGCGAAACTTCCCCACTTCATAGTTTTCACATAAAAATGACTTCGCACTTGTGACTATGGGCATGGTAACAAACTTGTAGGTAAGTATTATTATGTCAGTATGAAAGTGGATGTCATACTTGTTCAGGGAGATTCTTATATAGATGCAAGGCCAAGCTCTCTTTTTATACCTACGTTTTTACCATCGTGTTCTGTGTTGACAATTTCGGATCATCGAGTCAAGGTTCTCTCACGATTATATCCCAAACTTAAGACAATGGTCACTTTTAGATGACGAAGATAGAATGAAGATAATATTTATATCTATTATATACAATTCTCGTGTCACAGTGTTTTTAACAAAACTCCTTCGAAGTGGCTTGACCGATTCTTATAAAATTTTGTGTGTATTCCAGTAGATCTGAGAATAGGACGTATTTTTTTTTTTTTGCTGAACAATGTTAATGGGTCAGTTAGTAGGTTATATAATACTATCAAAACAGTACAACAAATACCACTTACACTATCTCTCTCCTTACACGTCATTTATTATGTTCTTTGCACTTGTTTTATTATTACTGTACATATTTCTTTTTTTTTTTTTTTTTTTATTTATCTGTAAGTATATATTTTATGTATTTATTGTATACATATATGTAAATTGTGTATCACAGACTAGCTGCAATATTGTCTCTCCTTTCTCTCTAAATCCATCCAAAGATTGTCTTATAAAGGTCGCTCGTAGCGATAAGACAGTTTATTGTGTCACCCCTTGTAAATTTCTATATTTATGTCTGTAATTTATATGGTGTACTTATTAAAGAGTATTATAGTCTACAACAAATAAAACCATATACGTACATCGTACATAAATAATTTCACCACATGCTAAGGACTAGTATTAATTCTGCCAATGGGCTGCAATAAATAAATCTGTGGGTAATTTATGGGACGCCCCGCCGATGACAAGCGAGCTTACTATTAGTTTGTCATATTGTATTGTTACACAAAACGCTTCGTAAGCTGACAATATTCCGATACGGATTTATAGGTAGGTACCGTCAGCATAAAACTTGGCTTACATTTTGGAATATTAAATTGATTTGCTATTTAATTTTCAAAGGCTAAATGATAATAGCCGCACGGGTCCATCGAAGGTTAAGCTACGCTTGCTGCGGTCAGTTCATAGATGGGTCATCCTTTACGCATACCTCTGTGCTTTGTAAAGCAGGTGAAGCCGTTGGTCCCGGCTGTTTTTAGTAGATCTTTGACAGTCGTTACAAGTCAGAAGCCCAAAAGTGTAACAACCAGTCTTACCAAGAGGTAATGTTGTTACCCAGTAACTGGATAATGGAGGTCAGATGAATACCAGTTTTTTACATAGAGAGACGGCCCCTCTCTATGTAAAAAACTGATATTCAGCTGCATCCAATTATACAGTAAGTCGATCCCAACATGTTTTATAAAAGACTAGACGGATTGATTGATTTTTACTTTGCTGTCGTAATATAAATGGAACACAGTACCGAGTATTCCGTCTATGATACATCGATTGATAGATTGAAATACATCAAAGTACTTTTTTATTATAGTTAGTAGTTAGTTATCTTTAGGCCCTTTGTACACGACACGTTTCTCATACTATTAACGCCGCCGAAGAAAAAACGTGCATAGTAATCCATACAACACTGACGAACCGTGCCTACACTCTATGTATATGTTATAGGCAATGTGTATAATCCGGCATTGTATAGAATGCCTAGGCATTCTATTCCCTTCACTCGCTCTTGCATCCTACGTCACGTATCAACCGATCGCAACCATGCAACCGATTTTACCTGAAGTTAGCAAGTATTACTATAGCGGCCGTGTGTTGTAAGCAAGATAGTCCTTACGGTGTATAGATGTTCGTTTCTCCCATGGTACTTACATAACATTGATAAAAACAGACCAAATCTATTTACTTTACATATTGCTGGTGAACCAGCAGGTATTCTATACAATGCCTAGGTATTCCATACATTTCCTATGTAAAGTGTAAAATAGTTTGAACATTCAATATCATTTCACTACAATACCTAGGAAATGTATAGAATGCCTGCATTATACACATTGCCTATAACATATATACCGCGCCGTAGAAAAAACGTGTACATCAACAAGCTTCCACAGTGATCCAGGACCTTACCTACTCTATCCTAAAAGGCGTAAATGATTCCCAAAATCACCATTCTCGGTTAACTCATTGATCGCAGTATATGATTATAAATTAGCAATGGTAGTACCTACTGCTGCCTACCCTCTTAAAAAGAGGCCAAGTGCGAGTCGGACTCGCACACGAAGGGTTCCGTGCCACAAGCGTTTTTTTATACCTTTATTTTACTTTTATTATTTGTTGTTATGGCAGCAATTTCATTTCATTTAATTTATTTTATTTTTAAACTATTTACATTGTGTTGAACATTACATATTAAATAAAATTATCACATGCAGAAACAATACATATAAAAGCCTAGGTAATTTGAAATAATGTGCAATTTTTAAGTAGTTTAAAAGTCAATTCATATAAAATTGTCAACATAAAGGTCAATAGAAATACACACTCTGTAGTTTCAACTGTCTACTTATTCCTGTTCATGAGATACAGCCCGCTGACAGACGGTCGGACGTACGAACAGCAGAGGCTTAGTAACAGGGTCCCGTTGGCACCCCCTTTGGGTACGAAATCCTAAAAACGTTAAACCTCCTTTTACGACACAAATTCAGTAGAATTTTGTAGTACGGAGAAAACATGATATTCGATTAATCTCATTAATTTAATGACGGGTTAAAGACGATATAATAATTATCGGCAATTATTGGCGTCTACGAATATGAGCTTAAGTAGATATTCTAAATTACAGAGGTTTAGTTATTTTCCCAACTTTATAAACCACCAATTCAAGTTTCTGGATTATATATTTCGGTACTTATGTAAATAGTTTTACATCCCAACCTCTATATTAAACAAATATTAGTCTTCAAAGGTTGTCTGGAGTCTTGATTAATATTTAATTCTATAAATTTTGGAAATACAGGATATTTCTGAAGTTCATACTTTACAAAACTAACTACGTATATTGTTTGTTGTTTTTATTTGCTTAAAACCTTTCTGTAAACCCCTGACTACACTGAAGCGAATCCCCCGGTATTCGGGACGCCACTGCGCGCGTCGATTGCCTTAATGATTAAGTGCCATTTTCACCATTGAAACTGAACGCGGTCAGAACATTTAAATAGCGTTCAAGAGCTGTTACTGTCAATATTCCACAACAATTATGACACTGACAGCTCTTGAACTCGGTTTATATGTGCTGATCGCGTTCAGTTTAAATGTTAAAATCAGCCCAATGAAGTCACACGATTATTCGCGCCAGTTTGCACACCACCATACAAGTTAGCTGACAAAAACCGCGTGAATGAATCCCGTCCCGCATCCTACGCGCAATTCGCCTCAGTTTGGCCAGAACTTAATAATTGCTCAACTTACTTTGCTAAACTGAGCAAGTATTAAGCTAAAATAAACATATTTTATACGTCTAATATTATATATTATATCAATGTTTACGCTATGTCTACATCCTACATTGAAGAAAATATAACCTACACTTTGATATGTTATATTTTTACTCGGTTTAATATCTGAGCTATAACAGAATGGGTAGGTACACAAAAAACTAGGTATTGCTCTAAGTAAAGGAACGTTGTAGTTCAAGTTTATGTCAGCTGTTTCTGTTCAAGATGGTGTGAATAAAGATCATTTTAATGACAAATTAATTGAAATTGTTTATTATATAAATAGGATAATTATCAGGATCACTTTTAAAAAATCTAGATGGAGTCGACATTTCCTATTTGACCCCTGAGAAGAAATGGCGAATCAAACTCTTGGGTCACAGTTTCTTTTAAAGTGCAGACATTAAATATCAAAAATAATGTGTAACAAAATACTGGGCTTTTGAGGAAAGTACCAGAAACAGTTTGTTGAGTAAACTTGTCATGCCATCGTGAGCTCAACCGTAGGATACCGTACCTACCTCATCATTTAATTACGAATCTTAGCTAAACTTAGTATACGACGAGTATGCAGACAATCTCCTTGTTACTATGACGTAACAGCAACAATCTCGTCTTCGAACTGTGTCTTCGTGTGTAAATGGCTCCCAGAGACGACAAAGTGATTACATCGAGGAAATGTACAACAGTATCAATTTGCGTATCAATGACGTCACGAGATGGCGTCCTCAGGAACTGGTCATAACAAAGGCGCAATGTGTTGTGGGCTTGCTTACGAGCGCATCTAAGTTTTATAATAATGAATTCTACACATACTTTCAGAACCATTTTCTAAATACTGTTCTTCTGAAGTTCGCAATAAAAAGCGACTTTAATTTATAGATAGACTTATTGTTTTTTTTAAAACAACAGTAAGGCTTTGACTGCTTCTAAAATGGCACTAAAAACCATTTTAATTGCTAACCTATCTGTTACCGTGCTGTAAGCCATACAAATATTCATTTCATACATTAATGAAAGCAGTAACCGATAGCTTAGAAGTCAATGCAATGCTAAACTACTGCACACATCGATCTAAAAACATAGTTTTCAAGCATCCTGGTAATTGCCACGCGGATCTTTTGTCGCCAGAATGACATTGACAGGGGATCACAGCTGCTGTTGCTAAACATTATTTTGTGGATTGTGTTTTGAAAAAACAAAATGGTGGAGTTAGTTCCGATTTTCAAAAGATCTTTGCACAAATAAATATGCAAATTATCTTTTGATGTCAACTCGCTGACTTAAAAATAATATATAACTAACTACATAGCATCGCGCATTCTTTTACTTATAACATTCTGGAGTAATAAAATGCAGCTGCCGCTAAATGTTTTTAAGAAAATTCATGCAAAATCATTCGCCATTTTTCTCCTGATTTAAAACTCTACAGAGGTTTTTCATGGACATAAATTTTGACATTTTGCGTTAAGGTCGAATCCTCAAAAGATTTCATTCTCATAAAATGTCAGTTAGAAGCACAGGTTGTGAAATGATGGGCCTTTAATAAACAGTCATTAGTCGTATAGAAAATATGGCTTTAATATGCTCATTTAAGGCTCTTCTACACAATTATTTATTTATTAACTAGCAATCCGCTCCTTGATAAAACATCCGAACATTTATTACCTTTAGATATGTAAGATAGTAATGTATTGTAATACACGTAAACCCTCCGGAATAAATTCTGATCGTGAAAATGACATCATAATCCGTTGCGTACTTAAGGTGCCACTACAAATTTCGGAAGAGTATTACTATATACTGTTTATCATTGTGCATCCAAAGTTAAACATGACATCGTTTTATCTTATTATTAATTTTGTCTATACGGAAACAAAATAGTAAAATAAAAAACCCATTAAAAAGTTATGAGACAACAAAGATTTGTTTTCTTGATATTTTTAACGTAACTTTGGGTGTAAATAAGTAATAAAACACCTATAAAATCTTCAAAACAAAGTCGGTGCCGACAAAGCTCAGTTATCGAAGAATTCAATAAACATTATATGTAATTGATTTATGTAGTGGCTTTTTCATAAAACCCTTTTTTCCAAAGCACTTTTCGAATTTTTTTTATAGGATGTGTAGATCAGCAACCTGTATTTCCACAGCTTTCAACACACATAAAACTTTCGTACCTACTTCCGTCGTTATCAGGTTATTGCATCACCGATAATGGCTTAAACGAAATGTTTGTCAGCAACCTTGAAAAACATACTCAAGCGCGAGCATAGCCACTGATTATAGGGAAAAACGAACGTCACTTAGAGGGAAACTACCTACCTTACAATTTTAAAGACAGGTAATGTTATTCAAAAGATAGTGTTGTCCTACAGTTAAGTATTGTGTACTTATAGCCAAGCGTTGAAAAGTGCTTTTAATTTACTTATAAAAGTAAAGGAATACTTTGTAGAATGTATTGTTTGGATGGTTTTAAATCTGGTCATAATATATGATATGTTATGGCATAATGTGGAGATAAACACTATTTCATATTTAGAAGAAGAAAAAGTTCGAGTCAGCCCCGAGGGCTGAAGGCGGTGTATTAGAATTTAGAAGTAATTAAATCCTAAATAATAATAATTTCTTTTTTTGTAGTTAAAACCCCGAACCCAATACTTTCCTTCAATGTAGCGTCCTTTTTTCCCTTGTTTGACATTGAAAGAAAAAAAGAAATCATTTATTTTGCAATGAATGTGGGTACAAAATAAGATGTAAACATTGTAAAAGCGGTTCCAACACAATCTACCTTACGATATACAAAAGGAAAAAAAAAGTATTAATATTTGCTTAAATATACAACCATATAAACAAAAAGAAAACAAATATAGTTACGTGAAAAACAACCTTGAATAGACAAGGTTCATCCACCCTTCATAGACCATTTATTAGTGAAGATTCCACACGAGAGTCTCGCACATTACTCACTTTTTCGCGTGTATCTATGCACCTGCGTTCTACTATAATTTATCTCGAGATGGCCGCGGCTGGGTACATAAATCACGTAGCGTTTTTCACGCGCGGATACGATAGGGGAAGCGAGAGTTACACGGGTTAAGATTTGGGACGGACGGCGGCGCTGTTAGGGTTAGATTGTAACAATACATGTACGAGTAGACAGGAGTGTAGGAATTGATGCGACTTGGATATAAAATGAGTTTGCAAAACCTAAAAATTAAGTTTGTGATAGATTTCATGTTATTCTTGGTATGTAATAATCGAATTTTCTTTCTCACTTTCCATTATCACCCCTAAGAATTGCTTACCCTATCCCCGAAGCTTAGTTTGGATAAAATTTGACAATTTTTTGTTAAAGAACAACATGAAATATACCGTATGGTGGCCAATCCCAACGGAGACAGCCTTCGGCGCCGGAGATATTATAGTGCACAAGGGTGTGCGCAGACACAGGTGCACTCTCTTTTCCCTCACTCTCATAGCCCGATGGGATGGTAATTCGTCACACCCGAAGATAGTTCTGGTGCAGGAGAACCTTCACAAACTCCGGGCTAGAAAGTCCTAAAGGAAAAACTTTATAAAACTTTGCCCGATCTGAGAATCGAAAATAGTACCCAACCCTATGCAGTTACGCTTGCGAGCACGAGACCAACGGGTCAGTTTTAAAATTCACTTGAATCAAGGACAATTCGAACAATTCTTAAGATTGAAGGGTCTACGCCACCGTTTGGCTCATAATTCTTCCCCAGCATTCTATAAAGGACGACCAACAGTCTCCCAAATACGCGCACGTCTATAAAAGGTACCGATCCGCATTTATACCCATTTGCTGACCCACAAATACCAGTGACCTAAGATATACCTACAGCAGCGTGACTGGCTAACCATAATCACAGAAAATGCCAATTTCTTTCATGGATGTTAAAACTGTAATTAGATTTTTTTATTGACAACTTCCTCAAATAATGGGTGGAACAATATATTTTTTTAAACTGAATGGGGATGTACAGACGCCAGCACATCAACCTATTCGAAACTGTCAAATTTTCCCAATCAACTTTGAACCTTATACTTTAGCGATAAGGTTCTAAAAAATCTATCAAAGAAATTTGACAGATTGTAGTAGCTTGATGTGCTGGCGTCTGTACTTGAACTCGATTGCGCATGATGAGGTTTACACGCAGACTAATGGCGAGGGATAATTTATTAATTAATTTTGTCGTCTCTATTCTCGACAAACCCAATTCTCCTTCTTCCATGACTTCCCAAAATCAATATTTATGCTCTACCGTTTCTAAAAATCTTCGGTCCACGCACAATCGTCTTCTACGATGTCCTTCTCTCCATTCTGGCTTCATAAATTATTTCGTTCTTTCTTTGTCCAGGTGGTATTTCTTTGGAATGCGCTCCCTCTGAACATCAGGATTTCAAAAAGTCGGTTATCTTTTAAAATGAAGCCACATGAATATCTGTCAGAAGTTGGCTATAACTTCCCAGCGCTGATTTGCTGGATTCGTTTTATCCTCATTATTTCTCCTGACAGTTCATTTTGTTTATTTGTATGTGTATATTAGTATTTATTCTTGTATTTAATAGTATTTTCCGAGCTATTTATCCCGTATGTTGCACCTGCCATGTTTTGTCTCTGCATTACCCTAAGGTTGGCTGGTAGAAAATGTCTCAGGCATCGACCAAGTCCACCTTTGTACAGTTTTTTTTTTACTTGTGCATAAAGTTTAGCACTGATTTAATGACTCAACTGTTGTACTCGGACATAAAAAAAGGTGAATATGAAACGGGTCGATGTGACGCTCAGCTAGTCGTTATAGCCCCAGATATCGAGCTGTTGCAGAATGAGAAACTCCCAAATATGAGAATATGAAATAGTATTCTGTAGTTCTTGTTCGTGGCATATGTTGGCGCGACGCAATGCTGTCTTAGTTTTTGTGCCGCGAAAAGGAAACCAATTTATGTTCATTATTTATTTCTTGGCATGGGAAACATGATGAAATTCCTTTTATTTACCAGGAATTTTCATGTGAAAAAGCATAATATTCAGCCTTTCTTCTAAACCTACATTTATAATAAAATAGTAACGAACTCACATCTGTACCTATTTAAGAACATTGAATGTTTTTGAAAAAAAGTAATTGCTACGAGGTGTGAGAGTCGAAAATTTGTCCATTTGTTTGTTTGTCTAGATGTATGTTCCAGATTGGTGCAAAAACTCCTAAACGGATTTGATGAAATTTTGAACACAGGTAGTATATAACCTAGATTAACACATAGGGTACTTTTAATCCCGGTACTACGTTCCCGTGGGATATTTTACGGAATCCACGCGGGCGAAGTCGCAGGCAATGGCTAGTTTGTAATAAGTCTGCAAGTCGCAGCTATAGTTTTAATAGCGTAAATTTTCAGCGTTCAGCCACATATCCAGGACAAAGCCTTATTTATCCTTTCGGTCGGTAATCCCTGACCTGTCCATATGGCGACTAAAGCGAAAAAGGGTTTTGTTTTCTAGCGAATGTTTATTGATATTCGAATTCACCCACGTGCATAGTTCAGGATGAAATGCAAGTATAATTTCACTGTGTATTAATTTTACTACCTACTTGAATCATTACCGATGGATACCCGACGGATTACCAGGATACGTTTTCAGTATATTAACGAGTAGGTGTTCAATTTCCAGGCAACACAATTTACGTAGAACTTTATTAATGTATTGGCAATGGCTGACCCCAGTACCACTTGTGCCATGTGAGATTAAAGCCAGTAAGAGAGAGGGAGAGAGAGAATTATCGGCAAAGAGCTAACTGCTAGTTATTATGCTGTCGCCAGCTGCTACTAACCCACCGCATTTCCACCAAACTTAATTCTAAGCAGTAAACTACGAACTCTGCCGAAATCATTAAGTTGAACGTAATGTTACGTACTAACTTTTCCATTACACTTTCTTTTACCCACTTTTAGTGAACACAGAAGAGCAAATAAAATTTATTAGCATAATTTTAGCCTCACACTTTCTGATACTTTGAGAGACTTAATAACGTTTCGCACAGCAGCCTGTTCCAAGTTATTAAAACGAAGTAACGCCGGTTAAGCAGACATTACGCACAACAAAAGTCTAGCTTTAAACATTATAAAAGACCATAAATTGAAACGAGCCGTTATTACTTTTAGTCAAAACTCGGCGGGCACTCCGGCCTAATTCAAATTTATTTTTATTGTGTAGGTACATGAAATGATTGTTTCGCCAAATGGCTTCTAATGTTGCGTGCTAATAATGATGCGAAAATTTTGGAAATTACGAAGTTATTATGAATGTTTTATGGGTTATTTGTTTTTAGAGGTTGTTCAGGCTCAATTTTTATTTTCATTTGTTTGTGTAATAAATACGTTTGGATCAACGTAAGTTTTACATTAAACTAGCGATTCTCTCCGCTTGTTCACAAATGCGAATCCTTCCCAAAATTTTGCTGTCGTAATAAAGTGGGCCGGTACATTGAACATAACCTATTTGGCCGCCTGCACATTCAAGAGGCAATGTGAAATGTTTTGTATTTACAGAAAATCGAAGTTATAAGTCGATTCTAAATCTAAAATTATATCAACATTCATTTCGATTTAGCATGGATGTCTCTCACCCGTATGAATACAATTTTAATTCATTTTTAAATAAAAAGCCCATTTACATTTCACGCAAAATTGTATACTGTCCAGTCCACACTCACACAATACACACCACCGCTTGACCGAAACACCCGGCGGATGAAAACATAATAAAAGTGTAACCGTATTAGAATTCGTGAAATAAAAAAAATAAAGCTGCAAATAAAAGTATAAACGGGGACAAAAATAATATTCAATTTGGTTTCGCCGCCATAAGGCCGTATTCATGGTGCCGGCCATGTTATTTTATTATGGTGGTCATGGGGACTGATGCAATGTAGTGCAAAAAATTATGATGTGGCTTTGTTTATGAAAATGGACTGGTGTGGGTGGGAACCAACTGATTAAAAGGGATAAACTTTAAAATATTTGTCAATTAACGTTTTAAAAAGCAAGTTATAGAACTACCGGTAATTATTTGTCTATTTTAAGTACATATAGACAGTTTAAGGTCCCAAAAACCTAATCTGCATCTCATGTAGGTCAATCATACTAATATTATAAATTCGAAAGTAACTCTGTCTGTCTGTCTGTCTGTATGTTACCTTTTTACGCTTAAACCACTGAACGGATTTCGATAAAATTTGGCAGAGAGATAGATTGCATCCCGGGGAAGGACATAGGATAGTTTTTATCGACATACCTAGCGGGCGAAGCCGAGGGTGGAAGTTATTATAATATTAATTTGAACCAGACATGGTGTGACTTCTGAACCGACAACGTATAGCTTAGTTAATGAAGACCACAGATTGTAAAACTCTCTTGGCAAAATAGATTATTGGTTCGTACACGTATAACACGTCACCATATTTCACTACAAATTACACCAACGCACTACACGTCACTCCCACAAACTTTGCTAAGTGAAGACACATCATATTAAAACTATAAACACACACACACACACACACAAAGTCCTTTATGGCATTGCCCTTACAAACTGGGACTCACGCAGATATTATGCAAAAGCCACAAGTAATTATTCGGAGGGTGGTCGCGAACCAGATATGAGACAGCACACACATATCTACTATGTACAAACTTCATAGTATTTGTATATACGATGATACGATTATGTATCTACCAAATTTATGTTTTTTTTTTTCATTTTCAGCCAATGTTATTATTTTTTAATAAAATAGGTTTGCAGGAATTATTTAATTTTGGTCTGTGGTTTTATATTATTACACAAGAATAAAAACTGTGCCATATTTAATTTTCTCATAATTGGAACGCGTATTGTTTGAAATAACAAGAAAACAGTTGGAGCGATAGTTTATGGGAATATGTAGCAATTTTGATTTTATCCAACATTTTCATTTTGATTTCGTGCAACATTTTACTCGGGTTTTTGGAACGAAGCTCTTTAACGCGGCTTGCAGTAACTGATAGAACTAATAGAAATCGTCACGTAACGAAAAAGCGTTATCCAAGCTCCAAGCGACCTTTTCTCGTAGTTTTCATAGTTTAAGAGGCTGTTGAAGCCAATATTGAGGACAAAATCAAAATCCAAGATGGCAACAAGATGAGAGCTTCTCGTAGAGCCATAGTATCGATAGCTCTGTATTATTAAAAACGCGTATTAAATTACACACTATCTCTTTCTCTCTCTCACTCCTTCCATTATATACGGGTGTGTGTGCGTGCGAGTATCGCGTAAGGAAGTTCGTTCCTGACGGGGCTGCGGGGGTCCCCCGACCGCACACGTTTTTTCACAGATTGTAACGTGCCTGTGCAATGTTGATTCTCGTCGTTCAAATCAAAATTGCTCATTTTCCTTTTCTTTAAGTGGAGCTTATAATTAAACTTTTAGACTCTTTTTCTTAAAACAGATGAAATTAATAGATCTCAAGGGATACTTGAAGTCGTCTAAAGGCCAATTGACTACACTTTTACTTAAATTCTCTTAGCCCAAGAGGGCAATTATTCTAGCCTCAAATTCACCCCAAGTACACTTTCTTTAATAACTTTTAATTTTGCCCATTAACCCGCTCTTTTATTTGATTCTTGTTCGCTATTTTGACGGATCCGAAGAGTTTCCATAATTGGCCCTCGTTCTTTGGAAGTCAAACCATCTTGGTGGGAAAAAGTTTTTAATATCCTTTTGACTGTAAAAAGGTTCATTTAACTTCTTATCAGCGGTCTTAACCTAGATTTGTTGGTTAATTTTTCTGTTGGGTTCCAATGTTGGAATTAAAATTAGATAGGCAGTGGATGAGTGGGGATTAGGCAGTGGGTGATTCTTGAATTCTTATAATATTAGAGACCCTTTTAATGGTTTGTACCTAGCACCTATTCCTCCATTCTGCCTATTACAACATAGGTACTGCTGCTACTAATGTGCTGAGCGAGTTGTGTGTAACCACGTCATATCTGTTGGATCGTTAAAACATACAAAATTTAAAGAAAAGAACAGTTTGTTTTGGGTTAAATCGCACTGTCCCTACTAGTAATCACTATATCACAGTACGAAAATCCTCTTCTATAACAACTTATTACGAACATATCAACATACTCTAAGCACTATTGTCTCATACAATTTGCACTAAATACGTCATAATTCTAAGATTCACATTAAACTAGATAAACATTTTATAAAAAGTGTATGACGGTAATTAAATTTTGATAAAAGTTTTGTTTGGATAAACTACAAACGAAATTACGATTGGGAAAATTATATTTCGCGTATTAAAATAATTACGTAATGTATCATATACCAAATGAAAGGTATTAGACTCATGTTTCCACAAATAAAGAATCTTGGCAAACCAGTAAGATAGGTAGTGTGTTAACACGAGCGATTTAATTATTTAAAGCGTAACCAAAGCACATCTCCAAGTTACTAAGTTGTGTCTTACACAGTTTCAAACAGTTCTAGTTAGTTTCAGCATGGAGAACATACAGTTCATTCTCACGGGTGTCATATGTGGCAACTAAGGCACTACTGTCACGGAACAAACCCATCACAGGGGTATAATCGTTGCAGTTACCTGGCAACTAACAACGTTATCATCTAACATAGTTCCAATGTCGGGCAGTTTCGATTGAATTATTTCCTGTAATCTAACTAAATCTTTCGTTAAACATACATACATAAACTCGCACCTTATTCCCTAGGTAGAAACTACAGAACACCACCTTCTCGATTACGTTCATAGGTTCATCTTTGCTTATCTGATAGCATTAATTCATCTAAAGGAAATAAATGAAATAATTTATTCGGCAAATAGGATATCGTAATCAATCTACATGTCATGTAAAAAAAAATAAGCCAGATGGAGTCGACATTTCCATATGACTATACATATGAGAAGAAATGACGAATCAAACTGAGGGTAAAGGCTGTTTTAGATGAATTATCGTTTCAAAAATCTTCTTAATTGTATTGCAAAAGTCGGTTATGACGTTGTACTGTCAAGTAACTCTAAATCTGTCAACAAAAATACGGGCTCGACCGAAATTAGTTATTCTGTCAAAACAGGACAAATTCTTTTATTCGGATGGGCAAAAATACATCAGGATTAGAGACAGGATTAGAACTGTCAAATTGTGTTGTCATTCATTCTTAGTTCTTGTACCAACGCAAACTTATTGTAGAAACCCAAACGTTGCACTTTTACTCAGATCATCATCTACCTAGCCTTTTCCCAACTCTGTTGGGGTCGGCTCCCAGTCTAACCGGATGCTGCTGAATAGTGAATACCAGTATTTTACATGGAGGGACTGTCTATCTGACCTCCACAACCCAGTTACTGGGTAATACGATCCCCTTTGGTAAGACTGGTTGTCAGACTTTCGGGCTTCTGACTACCCGTAACGACTGTTAAATATCCACGAATGCCAGCCGGGACCAACGGCTTACTTTCCAAGGCACAAAGGGATCTCGAGTAATCTGAAGATGGTCACCCATCCACAGACCAACCGCGGCAAGCTCTGCTTAATCTGATGGATCTACCTGTGCGGCTTTTGTTATTTAGCCACGGGCCCCCACTTTTACTCAGTTATACTTTCAAAACTAACCATCACTCACTTTTAATTACTGTAGCTACTAAAGGTATAATTCTGACGCCTTTAGCGTCACTCCATATCGCACCAGGGTCAACAATTGACGTAATCATGTATGTATTTAATGGCGTCCCTAGAAGTGCGTTCACACGACGGAGACGTATCGCAGCTATAAAACACGCCCGGCGAGGCGTTAGAACATATTTACCTTTTAAACCATGGAGGAGGTAAGACATGGAGACTTTAATGGTAAGTTAAACAGTGCCGAAGAAAATATAGTCTATGCATTAGTTACAGATTGTACACAAATGTATGGCCTATATAACAACAGATCATGCAATGAGATATAGTATTTGATGTGTAATAAAACTAGTCAAATACACGTTGTGTATGGTTAATTCCATTAAGTGGTTGTGATCGTGAGCTCCCCTCAACGAGAGGAGGCCTGTGTGCAGTGAGAACATTACAGGCTGATTATAATAAAATAATAATCATCTTTATTATGATACACACAAAATTCATGATACACAAAAATTATGCTTTTGCTAAGTCATAATAGGTTAGAATATTGTTAGGACTCCATTTACTTCTTATTCCATGTTTTAACCGTGTATGGCTTCCGATCAACGTGTAACTTTATATTAATTACTGGCGAGGCAAAGTGGTGTAATATTTTAATGGGCAATTACAGAATAGCTTTCCATGTTTATCCGGGATTAATAGTAGCTACTATGTTATTTACGTATCTAGTTATTACGTCATCATTCTATGATTTACTGCTTTTAAGATATTAATACATTATCGCAACCATGTATGGGGCGTTGTTTTTCCGTACTAATAAAATTTTCAATAATTTTCATAACGTTTCAGGATACAAGTTTAAAAACAAATGTTATTATTTACCTAATTAATTTTAAAAACGTGCTCGTATACTTCTATAAAATATATAACACAACTTACCATTTATACTAAGTACACACGACGACACATCGAGCTATACATTTCCAGTTTTAGCTGACCTCGCATTGTATATGCTTTTCGTACAGTCAGAAGTCAGCTTATACTGGAAATGTGTAGCTTGATATATCGTCGTGCTTACTAAATTAAATGACTGACTGACTATACAAATAAATACAAAAACATTAAAAATCTTTGTGTTAAATTAGCAATTCCATTAATCTTTCAGTGTGCAGATTGGCGAACCAACATCGATAACTTAAAATTAATAGTAGATTCAGTGACAGTGGTATTTGCAGTATTTATTCTCAGAATCTGCTTACAATAAAGTAATCAGCCTGCAGCAAGTGATACTCAGAGAAAAAAACAACTTATTGATCATCATGTTCTTACAGAAAGGATTCAGTTTCCATTTGGTGCAAAAATATTTAGATAGTCTAAATCTATTCGCAACAAGTAAGTGCGAAAAGAAACCTAACTTAATAAAGGTGAAAGTTTGTGAGTGTGTGTGTGTTTATATGTTTGTTACTTCTTCATGCTCAATTTTCATGCCAACCCTATTCAGAATCATGAATAAGTACATTTACTTAAGAGGTTTCAACGCCAGGGCCACAATGATGAACTCGCTAATCCACCCACACATCACACAAAATACGGGAAAGCAAAACAAAATTAATGAAACCACCTCAAAACACATCTGTTTCAACCCCGAGCCAAAACACCAAGAAATCAACTTAATCAAACATCATCTAATCTGGCAAACAAGTCATAAAGCGAGTACATTTAATTAATCAAACCTAAATTACGTGAACCATTGCCGGTTGTGACGGCAATAAAGACAGTGATTCATTGCGTGTGGCGCGCAATGTAGCAGGAACATTGCTAATGTTACGACCGCGGTATTACGCTGAGGCTGCGATTTCGGCTACTTAGAACTGCCGTTAAAGTTAATGGTGATGTCACAATGCAAGATGTTCGAGTCAAACGGTGCTCTGAGGTGTTTTACGTTTGTGGAGAGCGAGAAATTAAAGTTCTTGTAGGTAATGGGGCCGCTTAACGTGGTTTAATTCTGTAAGGACATATTTTACGAAAGTATTTTAAGTGGTCATCGACACCGGTTGCAAGTGTTCTTGGCACCAGCATCGACCTGAAACTTGCTAACTGTTCTGCTGTAGGGTGTACCAATGTATTTAAGTACTGACGGAGTCATGGTATGGTAACACACAGTTGTGTTGTTTGGTACTACAAATTATAGCGTGACTGTTACAGGCTGAGCCTTTTATAGAAGCCATCAAGCTAACTTTGTTGGCAGATAGTACACTTTAATTATGTTAATAGTCTCGTCCCAGGAAAGGAGTTCAACCTCCAGTAACTCCTATAAGCGACTCTGCACCGTCAGAAGCAGCTGTGTTAAACAGTCCCAACTATTTTCTAAATATTTCTTAAATCAAGGTTCACGACTTTCAGTCTCATGAAAAAGGTACTTTCGTTAGGCCCTTTGTACATACACGTTTTTTCTATCCGAGAAAAACTACGGTTTATTCGCATCGTATTCTATGGAAGCTTGTTGACGGATACGTTTTACGTTTGTATATACGTTCTACGGCGAAACCGTTCCAAAGAAACCGTGCCGTGTACAAAGGGCTTTACTCCCTTACAATCTCATAATAATATGTAATAAAATCAGTCTCACACAAGATTTATAATATAACTTTATAATTTATTTCTTCAATATTGAATCTTCACAAAGAATCGTAAATATTGAAGATTTGTTTTTACGCTAGAACTAATTACCTTTAACGATACGAAAAGATACAAAAATTAATAGTATTCCAAGATTTAACAAATAAAAGTATTTGGACATACTTACTTATAATTAATTAACCTTTCAAAGTCCTTAAAAAACGTCCCAATAACCTAATCGTTCAAAATTAGCAGGGACAGACGACCTGAGGGGCAATTCTCGTAATTTTAAGAACGTTCACAGTCTGAGGGGCAATTCTGGTAATTTTAAGAACGTTCACAGTCTGATCTCAGTCTCAATCTGTCAAAAATACCTCAAATTTCAGTACATTTTGACAAGTTTTTGACATTTGTTTGTCGCTGAGATGAGACTGCGACTAGATTTTGAACGTTTTAAATTACGAGAATTGGCCTACTGATCTGTCTCAATCTGTCAAAACTACCTCTAATTTCCCTACATTTTGACAAGTTTTTGACATTTGTTTGTCGCTGAGATGAGACTGCGACTAGATTTTGAACGTTTTAAATTACGAGAATTGGCCTTCTGAACTGCTCAGTCCTCACGCATGAAGAAACACGTTAAATGTTGCCATCATCTTTTGATCCCCCAGGATCGTTTGTCTCTTGTGATAAAAAGGAAAGGTACATAAACCATTTTTGCTTAAACACCTTTATTTAAGAAATAATCTTTAATTTTAAAGGGACTTTACAGTGGTGCAATGTTTTGAAAATAAAAAACTACTATAAGGCAACAACAACAACATAACATCTAAAACAACAACAACTATTCGTGTTAAAATTGTGTAAAAATTATGCGTCATTTACTGATTTAGTGCGTCAAGTACCTACCAGGCCACTTAAAAAGTATTGCGAAATAAAAGTTTTTATGTATGAGAGACTGGTCAGAACGTTATAATCATTTTGAAAATATGATTATTTGTAAGTAACAATAGGTACGTTCCAATTTCAAAATTTCCCATAAATAATTTTTAGTGCTTATCTTATAATCCTAAGTAGTTAATTCGCCCCCTGGCGAAATGTACTACAGGTGTCAGTCAGTCCTCTGCCTCGGGGATCACATGCGTGTGTTGCATGTTTAAACTGTTTAAAATGTTATAATAAAATACCTCCCCACATTCTTCAACTGAATGAGACAAAATTCAAGTCTTGTATAAAACGCACAATATGCAGGCAGGCATATTATAACTTAGGGGATTACATCGTTCATAAAGATGCCAGGCTCAACGCTGGTCCTGCTCCAGAACCACAACTAATTGATTAACTCTTGAAAATACTGTTGGAGCTGTTGAAGATTGTAAGACTATCTTTGCATAGTTTATACAATGCAATTGCAAATGCAATTTCCTTTATATTGTATAATTGCATAGCACAAATGTGAGTTCTAGGTACTGTAGTGCTACCATTTACCGGGTAATGATAATAATGTCTTTCATTGACTTGAATGTGCCCTGGCGGCTGATAGTATGTCATGCTCACACAAATGTCTCGCTGACGGTGGCGTGTGTGTTGGATCATTTAGCTCCCTTAAAAATGGTTGAGCTGAATGGTGCTGATCTATGCGTCATGTTCGTGAACGGGCGCCGTCAGTTGGGACTGGTCATCACTTGGCTGCCTCGGCTTATTTTTAATTATTTTACTTTTGGATTATTGTTTTGTTTAATACTATTTGCTGTACTCTGGACACTTTAACGCGTACGTATATTTTTTTTTTACATCGTTCTCACATATAGTTATAAATTCAACATTAATGATGTAACTAATATTTTTGTAAAATATAATTTAAAAGAGTGTCCATGGAGTTTCTTGCCCGTTCTTCTCCATAGGTACCTACGCTTTGGAATGGGCAACGATCTTCATATTTTCTGACTGACCTATTGACAATTCAAAAGTGCCTGTAAATGGTTTAATTGGAATAAATGCTTTGAGTTTGAGTTTGAGTTTGAGCGTGTCATGTTTAGTTAATTGAAATAAAAAGAAAGTTAGTTTACTTTCTTTTTAGAAAAAGCTGACCTAATATTTTCACGACTGCAAACGCTAGCCAAATTCAGTCCAACCTTCCAAGGAAAAACATTTAAAGCCAGACCTGCGCACCAAAAAAAATAGTCTAAGTACACTTTCATAAAATCTGCCTAGCTTAACGACTTTGGCAAGTTAAACCGTTTCACTAATACGAACAGTTACTAACTAATACTCGATATTTTAAGTGCTTTCGTATCGATTATTACAGCCTGTGCTTTTTAGAGCTCTCACCCAATTTGAATCGGTTGTAATAAATATGATTTATGCACAATATTAATTGTAAGATTGATTAGCCAATTTGTGAGCTTTAGTGGCTGTTGTGAAGCTGGTGCGAGATGGAATCTGGGTGGTAAGAATGGTTAGGATTTGTGGAAGTGGGATTAGCGGAAAGGAGAAGCTGTGGGGATTTAAATTTCGAAACTTATTCGCCAGCACCCTTATTGCGTAGCACATCAATCTTAATTTGAAGGATATTGTAAATCCATTGCTTCATTTATGTTCGAATTTTTTTTCTACTAAACAACGTAAATAACGCAGCGAATGGTGTTGAGCTGTCAACATGACAGCCATATTGCTACTGTTAGTGTGTTACGCAATTACACGCTGGTGTCTAAGACAGATAGGATATTGATACCTATATCTCATAGGTATCTAATTCCCATTGACCACCAGGCTAAGAATATTTGACTGTTTCCAACATGTTAAAAAGATAAAGGAGTGATACCATATTATTCTTCAGAATACTTAGTCGTTTGCATTGTAAGCTTACAAATACAAAACACGAGTAAGTATATTGTAGGCAAAATCATTATTATTGTAATCTTGGACCTTTAGCAAAAACAAAAGAAACGCACACTATCTCTGAAAGTGACACAAAGGTCTTAACGTCTCCAATAAACCGATTTCCAACCAATTGACCAAAAATAAAAGAGGACCTCTACGGTTTTCAGTTTCAATGGAATTACTCGAAAGAAATTGCTCTGTCTCACATAATCCTTTGATCCCCTCTTACTTCATTGTTCCAAGAAATAAAAGAAACTAGTCCTTTTTGCAGCCAAACTTGTTAAAAGTCGATCACCATTTATTTTCCACGAAAATTTTTATTGTATCTGTTGATAATTTTGGGTCAAAGAGATTTTTTATAAGACTTGAAATGGTAATTCTTGGAGGTCTAACAAAGGATTTTTATGTTGCATAGATATTTAAAAATGGTATCGAAATATCAGAGGGTTTCAATCAGTATTCAACATGGGATAAGGGCATGATGATGATTTTAAATATCTTATTCTCTAAAGTATTTATTAGTACTTTAGTAAAAAGAATATTTTCTAAAACTCTTTCTGTTGTCATCATTAAAGGGATTATTTATAAACGATGACTAAAGTTAAGTGACGTTCAAACGTCAAAAATGTATGTTTAAACAGTCGCTTCATCTAGCTATAATAATAATAATAATAATAAGTCGGTTGGTGCCTCATTTCATTAAAAACGTTCAACGGGCCTCTGCGAGTTGGCTTCGGCCCCTCGTACGCCTTTCAAAGGACCGGGACCCCATGGTCCCGAGATATGTTAAAGCATAAAAAATAATAATAATACATTTATTTCAGACCTTAAGTCCATAAAACTATCACTACTACTTACCTTTAAGCAATGATTGTGAATAAAGGGGTAAGTAGTTATCTAGTGGCATAACTCTCAAAACAGCTAAATCGAACCAAACTCTAAACTACAATAAAAGAAGCTAAGCGCCGTAAATACGTAGAAACAATAACAAACGACGCATAACTTCTGAACGAAGAGGGACTTTAAGGCATTAAACGTAAAGACAAAAGAAAACCCATAAAACTCAGTCCCCAAAAGTTGGGGACGTTGGGGTATGAAGATTGAAGGTAACAATTGGCTGGGGGCCGGTTGAACCCGATCCGATTGGGAACATTCATCTATATGAGTCACTAACACCATGTAATCATTCATTTGGAGTACTGCGAGACTCCAGATCCAGATGAATTGATATTAAACGGTGCGTAGTTAGGTGGGATAGGGAGGTGTAAGGCTGTGTCGAGAAAATGACTTCCCAAGGTTGGGATGGTTGGATGCTTTTTCTTAAGATTTTAGGCATCAGGCTACGACTTCAAATTTTAATTCAGTGTCAATTTAAATATCTGAATATTACGATTTTTTGTGGCCCGTGATAACGGTCCTGACTTAGGCACGCATTGTTTGTCGTGTGAGACCAAACCAAGGCAGACGCTTTACTTTATTTAAAACATTGCATCACCACTGCTCTCAAAACGGTTTTCCTTCACCGTTTCATCATGAGGAAACCGACATGTCCGAGAAACAAAAATTAGAAGACGTGACATCTACCAACCCACACTGGGCCCGCGTGGTGAATTCTGCCTCTCGAGAGAGGAGGCCTGTGTGCCAGCAGTGGGAACGTTATAGGCTGATTATGCTTATCATGCTGATTATGGTTTACTGTCTGACTCTTATTGGATGTGGAAGGCGGAGTACAGAAGAAAAAAAAATATTGTCGGTAAACATGACGCAAAGAAGAAACACAAAAAAATATCAAATGTCCTGTGTGTAGCGCAGCTTGGAGAGGCAATGTCCAGCAGTGGACTGCAGTAGGCTGAGTTGATAGTGTTATTATGAACAGGGAATGTTTCAAAATATTTTCAGTAATGTTCGGTATTCATTTTCATACATAAATATTTACTTAACTCAATAAATACCATTTATGCGCCGTGATTTCAAAAATATTTCATGAAAACAGACATAATATTTTACTCGCGATGAATTATTTTAAAAATACTATAACAAATAAACACCTGTCGAATGAGTTTAAATATTATGTCTATATCGGCACATTCCGTAAATATGAGGAATTCATTCCGATAACCAGCTTAAATTTTCATTAAACTATATTCGAGAACAGTAGAAGTGAGAGTTTTTGACGAGATTCGTTTTAAGAGTTAGTTTCTTCTCTGCAAAGCTATCAAGCAGACCAGACTATGTTGCCATGTTTTAACATGGCAATAGCGGTCATTGACCTACCAATATTTTCTAGAATTTATGGAACGATGTTTTTTCACACGATTTGCTGTAAAAGAAAACTGGTATGCCCCACTCCCCTCCATGCGACCTTCTCTTCTTCTTTTAATTTCTTTAAAGCCGATAGTGAGGTTAAAATGAAAATCCAAGACAGCGGCTGCGAAAATTTTCAATATTTTTCATCATGGGCATCGTTTTTATAATTTTAGAGGGTGTTGAAGCCAATAGTGAGGCCAAACACGTAGGTAAAAGTGAAAAACCAACATGGCGACAACTTTATGAGAGCTTCTGTATAGAACTTACTGTATATTTATTTTATTTCTTAATTTTATCTTATCGTATGCTAAACCGGTTGACGTCATCATGTCAACGCCGGCTGTCGCTGAAAACTAGCGCCGCTAGTGTGTACATTATCTTTGACCAGCGCTGGGGCTCTGTCTCGCATTAGAGTCTTAGCTGCCATCTTGGAGTTTTATTTTAAACATCGTTCCTGCCACCGTCCTCCGACCCCACACGTTTTTTTTTGTGTTTGTGTTCTTTCCCTGCGTCGTGTTTACCCCAAACAAACGGCTTTTTCTTCTTTCTTTCTTATGGAATATGTCTATATAGTTATAATGTCACTAAATGTACGTATAAGTAAACAAAATACATTTTTACTTGCAAGAATGTACGAACAGCTTCATGTATCTTCATTCCGTTTAAAATAATGGACCAATCAGTCAGGGACGTGGAATACTTTAGCACGGATTACTACAAGAGTAGATTTTTTTGCATTGAGATCAGGTTTACATTTAACAGAGGTATGTAATTAATATTTCTGACGCTTTTGTGTTTATTTGAATTTTTGTGAAAAGTCGCAGTTATGGAAAAGTTAATATTTATATTTATAAAGAAAATAATCATTTACCTACATTATGATTATAAAGATCCGTACGGTAAAAAAATATTTAAGATATTTTGAGCTGTTTTTATTAATGGTAAAGCTCAAGATATCTGTTTTTTTTTATTTATGGTTATGCAGACGTTCTGCATAACCATAGCGTCTCTTAACTTTAAGCAACGTTTATAAATAAACCCCTGTAACCTGTTTTTCTGGCCCGAATCCTGCTCAAACCCTGTCCAGTCAGACAGACCTAGGAAGTGGAAAAATCTATAATAATAAAAGCTCAACCCCATCCATACCCCTGATACAAGGAATCCCCTAAGTGAACAAGCTTTTTAATTAGAATTTTGAACAACAATCCACTGCAGTACGCGGCTTAACAAGTAGATATATTTACGCGTATAATTTCCCTGTGGAGTAATCAGTAATCCTGATTACTATATCATGTAAGTATTCATTACCAGTTCCTTCTGGGAATTGCCGTACTCAATCTGTCTATATCGCGGCGTCAATTCATTAAAATCTGCTGCTTTGATTAAAGTTTTAATTATTATTATTAAAACTCAGTGTCGTGCTTACTAACTACACGAATATAATAATATACAGGGTCACTTGTAATTCGACATATATCCGTCAGGAGCTGTTATGGGCCAAAATGCAACAATAAAATTAAACGCTTCAAAAATGTTTCAAATATCTTGAAAACTATTGAATCGGTTAAGTACTACTATTTATTTGAAACTTTTTTGAAGCGTAAAATGAAAATAATTTTATTGGTAAGACATTAAGACGTTGAACGCCAAGCAACAGACACAATAGAAAATCTATTGTTCGCGGTCACCGGTGACCGCGTTGGCAGTCAACGTGTTACGTATTCTTAAGTCGCTCATCATTTTAATTATTTTGTGGAATGAAGTATTTTTAATTATGATCATAGCTTAATTGAAGTACAATATCATTTTTAATGGTACCTTTTTTTTTATTTGGAATTATATCGAAAAACCCTTAAAATTCAAATATCTCGAAAAATATTGAATTTCGGCCATTTATATGGGGGGTTCAATTTGTTGCATTTTGGCCCCCCTATCAGCTCCTGATGGATTTTCGTCGAATTTCGTTCACCGCAAATAAACGTTTTTTCTTTCTTTCTTTCAATTACAAGTAACCCTGTATATAAAAGAAACTCAGAAATTGGTTAAGATAAGTATGGGCGTGAAGAGGCTCGCAGGGACCAGGGTGCAAAAGGCGCCTGAGGCCTATACTCAATAGTGAGTGTAAAAAGGCTGTCGAAGATAATGGTGACCGTGGGTGATCGAATAACTTGCAATTCATCTAAACTAATATAATATTACTAGGTTTTTTTTTTTTTTAAGGTTGGGAAATCATCAAATGACCCCTCCCGCTCTGGGTGGAGCGGAAGGGAGTGTCAGACTCTTACTGACTAAAACCCATCCGTGTTTCTTCCTTAGCCCTTTATGTTCCGGGGCAGCGGTAACCCTTTCGGACAATCCCGCTGCCCCGGCAGGCTTCGGCCCTGACGGGCCCCTCCGTTGATGCTGACATCTCTGACCCCGCAACCGTTGTTTTGCAAAAAAAAAATAGTCTCCGACCTATTCTCAGACAGACTTATGTATAACGGATTTGGATGAAATTTTCCACATAGGTAGACCTCTGGATTAGAACCTGATACTTTTTATCCCAATATGCCCAAGGGATAGAGACCTAAGTGGATGAACCCGGGGGGCGCAGCTAATCATCAATATTTTAGTGCAACACAGAACGATTTTTCATATTTTCAATTAGTAACGTTTTCTTGGTTAATTAATCAAAACAGCGAAATATTTTATAGCTATAATTTACAATGTTGCCAACTGTCATACTCAAGAGAGCCTTAAGAGAAGATAAAATACGTTAACTCATTCTTCAAAGTCATAAAACATTAGAAGCATTTGCGTTATCAATCTGTTATAGTAAACTATTCGTAATATTACTCTGTTAAAATCATATAATTATATTCTATGTAAGTAATATTTTGCTAACTTTTAAACGGTAATGTTTTGAGAAACAGCAATAACCCAACTCGATGTTGAGGCCTTGATTTCGAACCTCATCCGTTCCACTTTGAGGTTTTCTTTAGCAAAGTTTTTCTTTTTTTTTTGTGACTGCGATTAAGGGTAAATAAGTTATATTTACGTTTATTAGCAGTACGTATATTGCCATGTATAAATCTTATTAGAAGGAAGGGATTTGTCACCCACGCAAGACCTTTATTTCTTCTCCTATTGAACGCCTAAACCGATGGACTAAGTTGAATTAAGGATGTTAACAAGAAACTTATGTACAGGGTGGATTTTTAAGATAAGGTAGCTAGGGCGGGTACCTAAACTGCCTTTGTAGCTACAGGAATACGGTCTTAGGAGACTGTCCTTATTTTATTGAGAAATTTTGATCTTCATTCACAGATTTTGAAAAGAAAATACAGTTAGCAAGAAAATGGACCATTTTCACAAAAACACTTTTGGACGCCAATCTATCCTGATTCTCATAACGACTAACGACTCGCCCTTGCTTTGCACGGTAATGACTTGAATAAACATCGTGATGTCTGTGCTATACTAAAGTGGTATTAATTATTTACACATAAACTGCGGAATAAATTATCTAAGTGATGGTGAAACCCGCATCAAAATCCGTTGCGTAGTTTAAAGGAACAACGCAGTCACACAGACAAACACGAAAAGCGACTTCAATGTATAAAATATATATAGATTACTTACCATAATTAATAGGTATTGTTCGATCTTTGCTAATAAATATAGGGTAGTTTAATCCGGCTTGTCCACTGGTTTGTTCTCCTACCCACATTGGGAATCAGTGGACGGTTCAGTGGTGCATCATGGCTGGATCCCCTGCCGTTCGCTCGGTGTCACCATTGCAGATGGTCATTTAAAAATATATAATCCTAATTCCGAAACCTATCTAAATTGCCGTGCAATTAGTTACGTACCTACTTAACATTCATCAAGACATTTTCTCACGCGAGTGCTGAGCTTCCTTGCTGTTCCCTGAAGCTGTGACCTGGTGCCTTGGCAAGGATAATTCAGGTTAGTGGTCAAGCTTTTTTATCTACCCTGTGTAGTGAGCAAGGTCATTACTTCTTTTTTAGAGGTACAGCACTTCCCGCCATTAATAAGGTCCTTCGATTTATTTTATTTTTACCAGACATCCTATTCTGACTCCACAGGCATTATAAGTTTATTCCTAAAACTGCGCAATATATTTCTAAAATCCACAAATACCAATTTTGTTGATGATCCTATTCATTTACTATGTTAACCACCCTGTAATCAAAACTCATATTCACGAAGTTTAACTAACAACATCTTGCAAGCTAATCATGCGCTGCAGTTATTTGATATTTATATACCAAACTACGAACGAAAATGCGAATCCCAGGAAAACTTAGTTTGCGGAATATTGCGTTCCTTTGTTTGGAATTTACATACATTTGTACAGTTTTAATTTTGCTCTGTTCTCGGCTGAGCCCATTTCCATACTAATTTCGAGATTAAAAATAAGCTGTGAAATTTTAGTGGGACCTATCAGCCTTGCTATTTGGTATGATGGTATTTGTTTGGTATGAACATTAGGGCACATAATTTGTCCATGGTGAAATATCAATGCTCTTTGACCCATAGATACATATAATTATCAAATGATCGAGATGTTTATGATCCATGCTGATAATAAAGCACGGTAAATAATTACTGCAAGTTATATGTCGATTTCATTGAATTACGTCGATATCATTTGATACCAACTTTACGTAGTTGGTAGGTATGTATGCATATAATTATATGTAAAGTACTGAGTTGTTCAGTTGCATCGAACTTCCACTTGACAGGCTATTTACTTTCATGTAGCTGTATTATAAATATGAAAAATATGCTCCTTGGGCTAACCCTCAAATTGGGGTAGGTATGTGCTTTTTTTAGCCCATTGATACTTCAAAAGTGCACACCCCCTGTTGCAATGAATACTTTTAGTGGATTATGATAGAGATACTCTTCAAATAACCGTTTTTCCTGAAACTATAAAATTAACCGTTTAAAAATTCAAATATTATAATCAGATTTTACCCCAAAGTCATTCTTTCGCCCTAAAAATCCTTTAAACTATTAAAACCTTTACAAACTGCAATTGTTTCAAAACCATTTCGCGATATTTTACGCTACTGAGTACAAAACAGTATAAAAATGATAAACGACGAAGTGGGGACACAGATACATTCGTTGAAAAAACAGCGCTTTATTTTATAAAGCGTAATTTAAGGAACGCTTGTACTCTGAAAAAGTATTCAGCATGATTTATTTTTCAATTTGTCTTGTTAGTTTAAATTTTGTTTCTCGCGATGATTTATAAATTGTATTAGGACACCAGATTTATTTTATGTCACTTTATCACTTTGGTAGTTATTTAGATCCTCTCATGCGCAAAGTAAGATGTCACAGACGAGTTTTATTAAGCCAGTATCTTTAGATCACTGCCTCTTAAGTTCACTGATGTTTCCTGGAATCCGGGTTTATTTAAAACACAGCTATGAAATGAAGATTTTTGATAAAGTCCGACTTTTTGTCAGCTCGTTTTATTATGTTTCCATTAAACGCAGAGTTGAGATGGGACCATTATTGCCAGCCTTACCTTACGTTATCGTAAGGTAAGGCAAAATTTCAAGAAAATCATCAAAAAGTATGATATAAATTACAACAATTCAACCTAATAAAAGAAAGAAAACTAAAAACAAAAAATTGATCTCTAATCACGAGCACAAAAAAGAAATAATGTCATGACTGTGACAAGATGGCTTTCACTCAGTCTGACGCTGTACTACGGGGGGACCCACAGCACAGCGTTGATTTTCAGTGTTTACCCGAAAAGGACGTTCGGAAACTGTTTGTGATTAGAATTAATGTTTTTTATAAATCCAATCCGATCACTGATGTGATGAAAAAACAATAATTAGGCATTGATTAATGTTTTTGTGTAAACTTATATTAGGTTTCCTAAATTTCAATATACGAGTATATGAACATCGTCCTCAAATAATATTATCCTCTTTTATAAAATAAATTTAAAATGGATCGATTTTGAACGGAACGTTATTTGAATGAATTTCTTTTGTCACATTTTAAAGGATGATGGGCGTTTTGGTACCCCCCCCCCCCCCCCAACAGCACTAATTGTAGTATCATTGGAAAGGTCTTTTCAAAAGGAACAATATTTATTATGACGACTTTTATCAATTCGTTGTCCGTTCAGAGTTATCCCGGTATGAATAAAAATTATATTTTTTATTATTTTGTATTTCTTCAGTTAATTTTTATTAGACCAACTAAGGAAACGCTCACCACACGACAACGGCCGTAGAGAGGAAGCAGAATGTTTTTGAACGATGTTATAATAGATGAATAACATACTGGTACAATAAATGTCATTTATTGTTGTAAAATGTGTTTTCTTTATACTTTAATAAGTATTATGACCCAGATGATGATGGTGGCGATGATGATGTTCATCAAAACCTGATATTTGATGGTGACAGTCCTTTGCAAAACCGTTAATTCGGCATTAATAGATAATAATAAAAAAGAAATGGGGTTCAATATAACTCGAAACCGACAACAAAACAAAACATGCGAAATAGTACTCTTTATTATACATGAAAATACCTTTCAAGTCATATAAAAAAAAACTGTTGGAGACGGTACCAGGTTCCATACATTTTTGCCCATCATCCTTTCGTTAAAAAGTGGTAACACATAAGCTTTTATTTTACTGCAGACAATTAAAAGTCCGACCGAAGTTTATTTTGCATCAAAATGTCATGAGGCGGGCGATCGCCTGCGACTGAGCATTTTTACTGTCGATTGTAGTCACCCGGCGCATGCGACCTGTCGCCGCACGACAAAAGTCGAAACCGCGTTTCTTGCTTTGGAACTTGCGATTTTAGTGACCTGTGGCCTAGCCGCATTGCCGTTTAGACAGTCGATTTTCGCCGTTCTGTGAAAATCGTGCGGCTATAATCACCTGTGTAAAACCCGCATTATATACATTTTCTGCCTGGGCGTCATTGGAAAGCTCTATCTTCAGCAGAGGATGTTTACAGGCTGTTAAAAAAAATCCGAGGCTTCCTACTTATATTATCTGGATTACGATCTGCACTTCCTTATTCTTTATCTTTAACCTTTATAGGAGAGACTTATTTCGCAATAAATTACAAATACCAGGTAGCATCTAGAATGGGCCACCTTATATAATCCCATATTTGGTTCCGTCGACACTTACAGGAAAAGATGTCGGCTTATCTACCGGGGCCGCGGAATAACCACTTCCTATTGACTTAAAATATCGTTTGTCTTGTAATCCAATATTCGGGAAAAACATTCTAATGCGAAAAGGACCCAATTCTTAGATTTTCTTTTTTCCCTCTAAGTGGGGTATAAGTTATTCAGCTGTACGATATTTTTGGCACTACGATTCTCGGATAAAATAAAGTTCCCTTTGTGGAACAACTGATTATCTCCGAAAGACAAGACACGGGTACTTTTGATCCATTTCTACGTAATCGCGTATTTTGGTCAAAGGAAATTAATTCAATTTCTAGGAAAGGCGCTCATTTAACAAATGCTTTCGACAATTTTATCTACCGGTTTAGTTAATGTTTGTGCACTGAAAGAAATAAGCAGCAAATAAAAATGAAAACACATTGATCTGAACTCCTTTAAACAGTTCCATATGAGCATAACGTTCAAAACAGTATTTTTTACTGTTCTGAAAACAGTTAAAGCTTGCGGCAATCTGTTACCGTCATGACAGTAAACTTTAACGTTTTAAGTAGCTAAAAGGTCACAATATTAACTGTTCTATTCATTTGGTGATATCGTACAAACCATTGAAATTTACTTACGTTACAGTAATGGTAGTTTTCCTTTTTTTTCTTGTTTTTTTTCAGTAAATAGTATGTTCAATCATGAAAAGTTACTGTTTTGTCTTTTACTGTTTCACAAACATTTCTTTTTACGTAAAGTCAGTAAGTCTTAGTGACCCCAAAACTAGGCATTTACTAGTATCTTGGGGGTCGGAAATTATAATTATAAATGTGTACACTACCTATCTCAAACGTTACATTAAAATATTTGTTTTAAAATCAAACTAATATTTTATTGTAACTCCAAACAATTTAAAGCGTTGTTTCAATAACACAGTCAGTTTCAACATCACTGAAATTCACTCCAAAACTTATCAAGCTTCAAGACGGAGATTACCGTGAAACTTGCTACTGCTACATGAACTAAGTATTTATGTAAAGGCACACTGCTGTACAGTGTACGCAGCTATAATCTGGCTCTAATTCCGCCATAATTCACTGAACTTAACCTTAACCATTTGATCTTCCACGGATTAACAAAAAGACGGTTACGAGTAGTGATGTGCGGAAGTTGTCGATACAAGTTATAAAATGTAAAACGTTTATTTCTTTATCAATAAACCTTCTCATAATATTTGTATTTGTGATTTTCGTTTTTAGATGAAATTTTTTGGCTATTAAATTTATAAGGTGACTACAAGAAATATGACATTGGATTATTTTTATTAAATATGAAGTTTTGTATCTGGGTTTAACAGACACTAAAACACAAACAGCGGCCTTGTTTGTGTTAAGTATTTACCTTCATGTAAGGAAAGAGGCTTTTTTTCAAAACCATAAAAACTCGAGCGCTTTAAGGACAGTGCCTAACACCAACCACTTAGCCTAAACGACCTCAAGATCTTTAGTCGCACTAGGGCTATTCTAAGTATTCAAAAATCTTATAACGAAAATTTTAATGCCAACAATAGACACATCATATTCTTAAACAGTTAAAAAGCGGGAGAATTGTTTTATGTTAATCGAGGCAAAGTTTTCAACACTGTAGTAGCGAGGCTAGAATAAAATTTGAGAAGTTAGTTAATATATAAAGTTAATGCCTATTTTCTTTGCTGAATATTTTATACGAAGTTAGACTTAAATAAAACGTTCTGCCTTAGTTTATAGCTCGTACTTTAACCTCATGCTACGGTAAACAACCTTCACTAAACAACTTCTCAAGCATGTTAATTTTTTGTTGCCATAATAATTACTGATAAATGATTTGTTTCTAGCAACATTATCTGTTACTGTTATCTTTTATAATGTGTGTTTTAGGTACTTACTACATTTATTTAAATCTTACCAAATGATTTTATGCCTTCAAATTCTAAATTATCGACACTGAAATTCAAACATCGTGACACACATCCCTACATCAACATCCCTACATTTGGGTGCGCCCAGCAAGAATCTTTCCTATGGAAATTTATTGCAATAGACGGCGCGCCCCGCGGGGTTGCTCGCCGCACAAACACGCCAGACGTTCCCTCTGATATTTAAATCAGACAAAATAGGGACACTTGCTGTATTCTACGTCTCAATAGTGGTTACTTTATTGTGCTCACGACATTTTTGCGTAGTTGTTTTACAGATGTCTCGTGAGGCTGTGTTTTGTTGAATCGAAAGTCTGATCTCAGCTTTGCAGTTGGTAGTTTAGAAAATGTCTTAAAACTAAAAACGCCAAGACATGTGACATCTACCAACCCGCACTGGGCCCGCGTAGTGGATTACGGCCCACTCTTCACAGAGAGGAGGCCTGTGTCTCAACAGTGGGAATTTTATAGGCTGATTATACTAATTGCAGTTTATAATAGACAGGTATAGTCGTTCACAAGAAGCACAGAATGCATCTAAAGCTGATGGTTTTTTCAACAATTACGTAAGAGGCAATTACTAGTCATGCACACTGCAAACAAACACGTTAACATAAATAAACTTACGAATTAGACAAAATATTCCCAGAAATAGTCTGCTTACGCAACCTGCCAAATTCAAGTCAAGTATTAGACCTTCTTAGATATTTAGATTAACAATATAAACACGAAACAAACTGGTTAAAACTCGTAAAAGGATAAAACTGAAATCAAATTCAAAATGTGTCGCCGGGGAATAATCCTTCGCTTTTAAAACAGACACTATCACCAGAGCCGGTGGGACATTCTGCAATTTATTTCTTTACAGACATCGATTTCGCTCGGCTTTGCTCGTGGGTTTATTTTAATTCTTGTGGAATAGCGGTGTTTTAAAATTTTGTGTTAAAGTTAAAATCTGTTTATGTGGAAGTTGGAAATCTTCTTGAAGAAAGCTGTACAATGTATGCTGCTACGATGTATGAACAGTAAATATAAGTTAAAGTACAACAGTGAAAATAATACAAACACAGTAAGTCGGAATGATTCCTGTTTGCAGATGAGAAATGATGACATAGCAGATGGCTTTCTGTAGTTTCTGCCTAGCCCCATCTGAAGAAGTGAGTTTAATTTTGTAAAAATCTGACAAACAAATAAGTTTGACTATCTTTAGATACTTAACACCGCAAATCCAGCACCAACTAAAATTTTATAATAAAATACATGTATTTTTCATCTCGTGCTGCATCCAAAGCACTTAACTCAGTGATAACAATGTTCCCTCTTAAGAATTTAAAGAGCTACTTAAGAAATAAAAGCTTTTCTAAATTACTTCATTTGTGATTGTGTACAGCACTCGTTACAGAATGGCCGTGGCCATGAACTGGGCAAATAAAAGATATTTAAGGTCATTTTGAACGAAACGGCTCTAGATAATGAAGACGCTTGAAAAGTTGGGGATCGTGAGACTTGTTATCAAGCTGTGATTGCCTGGTACATTTTTGTTTAATGCATTACATTTCCTGATTTGGTGGGCATTTTAGATTATTTTTCGAAAAGGCTGTTTTTTATATATTTTTTTTTTATATTTTATACGACATTATTTGAGTTCTCATTGTTACGGACCCCAGTTGACGCGCGTTGCGACGGACGGACACAGGTGCCGGCCGGACACAGGTGACGGACACAGATGACGGACACGCGTGTCGCAAGTTACTTCGCAAGGCGAGGCACTTTGGTTAACACTAACAGTAAGAATGGCTTTAATTTTGACAGTTAACAACATTCATTGCGATAATTACGTTGTAGTTGTTTTTTTTTTCAAACATTCATATTCTAAGCTAAGTTTCAATTATACAGATTGTGATAGTAAGCTGCACAATTAGGATGCTGAGCCTTATTTAAAATACTACTTAGTCTTATTTTGTAGTAATGCAGGACGAAAGCTCCTCTGTTACACAAAAAGAACGGGTACTTAATCAATATTGATATCTGTTCACAAAACTCTTTCAATTGTAGTATCGGTAGCTTTATTTTAGAATCGCCACTATAGGTAATCATTGCTGAATATTTTAAACAAACGGAAACATAAACACAGTAACCACTGGTGTTAGTAATGGCAAAACTTTTCTCGCTCCGCACTCTCTGGCAAAGAAAATGTCTTTATACAAATCTCGTATTTCCTGTACCTACTCAGTTTCTACATAGAACAACCCTAGTAACTTCAACTAGCCCCAGCTAACATAACTTCTGTACTATCGTCCATTATATAAATTGCATTAGGTCCACAAGAATCTAACAGAGAAATATGAAAATGTGAGCAGTCAGTATGCAAAAAGGTCGGTCGTTGGCTGCGACGAGATGATATTTTAGTACCATCTACATTATTATAGTCTAGGTTTAGGGTTCCTTGGTTGATCGGAAATGTCTGAAATTCTATTATATTTCCCGTCTATTTATTTCGTTTGATTTTGCGAATTCTGTTTTAAACCACTCTTTACTGTCGATGTTGGAGAAGCCAATACTTAGTTTTAACAATTGTTTTATGTAATTCAGTAATCCTTGGAAAGTTGTGATGTAGAACAGATATCCATACAAACTTGGTGAAACTTTATTGAAAATATAACTTTTTTATACTTCAATCAATACAATCTGAGATTGTTTCGGTCCCTCTTCTCTAAGTCAGTTGGAAACCCGAACTCATCTAGTTTTAAAAAATAATTTAATTTTAACCTGTAAAAATATTTTTTATAAATCTACGGAAATAAATACATAATATAATTTTCTTATTTATTTATATATACTTTATTGTACACCAGAAAATACATAACAAAAAAATACGATTATTAATACAAAACATACATATATTTTCCAAAATATTACGAGAAAACATTTATAAACTAATTAGTAGACTTGGTGTGATTTCCCGTGGTATGACGAACTGTTTGTAGCAAGCAAATAACGAAAACGAGAAGTGAAATACTTACAATAAAGCGCGTGAAGTAAAATACTTACCTACAATAAAGCGGGAGAACAAAGTGTACTTCACTTTCAAAAGTAAGATAGCATACGGAACCTTTAAACCTTATAATAAATCTGGAACTTAACCTCCTTACAACAGCCCGAACGTTCTACAATATCGTGGAGCAGGTTTTAGATAAAATTGATTTTAGATTTAAAATAAAACCTACGAGACACGTCGCGGAATATTGCAGCTACGCTCTATGCAAAACAGATCAAACGTTATTTTGTTATTTATTGGTTCTTTGTAATCCGGGGTAAAGGTAACTAAGCAAGCAATGTATTCTATGTATTATTGCTAGTATAGTTAGGTACTTAAAGAAAGAAAGCAAAGAAAAAACGTTTATTTACAGTGAACATGACGCAAAAAAGAACATAAACACAAAAAATAAAGTAAAAAATCGCCGGGCATTGCGTCATGCGTTGTGTTCATAACGTATTATTTTATTCTAATTGCATTTTGCTAGGAAGGGAAAGGCATAACAAACTGTGGGCATGGAATACAGAATCGAAATAACTATCGCAGATGCCATGGATCCACTCAAGCACAGTTATGAAAATGTATATAGGACCAAGCGCATGCTTCCTCTACTAAAAGAATCATGTAAATCGAGATACATCACATCAAGCTACTACAATCTGTCAAATTTCTTTAATAGATTTTCAACTTTAGCGATAAAGCATAAGGTTCAAAGTTGATTGGGAAAATTTGACAGTTTTGAGTAGCTTGATGTGCTGGCGTCTGTACATACATAAACTGTCTCATGAGGGTAGGCAGGAACTACATAACACCACCTGCTACAATCCTTACATACTCCTTTTTGCCTTGTTCATACATCTGATCAAACACGCATATCGGCCTAATTGGGCCTAATAATCACGGAGAAATCGGTATACACATAACACCGAATGCATTACTTCCTCCTTTTTTGAATTCGGTTAAAAGCAATCAAACCTTAACAAAATTTCCGTTAAAGCTGCAATTTGAGTATTTTGTCGGAAGATTTCATTGCCCATCTTTTTCATTTGCCCACCTAAACGTTTTAACTTTTACAATCCGTGTACCAGGGTACCATAACTATCAGGAACGTATTACGTGAGTCTGCGAGGCGCGTGACGTAACTCTGTTGTTCAAGTAAACATGTCGCGACGAGAATTGATCAGTAATTCAGCTCCGTGCTGAGGGGATTGAAGATGTAGTGGAAAGGTGGAAAACGGTTTTGTGAGTACTTGTGTGGCTGGCAGGTTAAACCTGTTTCAATTGTCAGTGTGTTGAAACAGTATTTGTGCTTTGCCGCTTAATTTGTTTATTTGCACTGCTCACAAAACGGTGAAGGAAAACTTCGTGAGAAAACCGGCATGTCCTAGAACCAAAAATTCTACTCACAATCGAACGTGAGTGAAAAAACTCACACCGCCTCTGCAGGTATGTGTGATAACCTCTGTAAAGCCGAACTTTTCCTAAAACTCAACCGGTGGACATTTTGCAGTTTTCGCAAGTGGCGACTTTTGCTGCTAAATGATAAATAAACGTGGCTCTTCTGCCGTCTGTCTACCTACAGCGACAGTAACGGCTGACGGAATGACGAGGGTCACCCGATACCCCATAATCTACTTATCTACTAGATACGGCGCGGATTTGAATTAAATTCAAGATCCGCAGCGCCTTGTACCTACGTGATGTTTAGATAGTATTCGATACGGATGGCATGTGTCGCAGGCAACGAGATTTAGATAATATGAACTTATAGAGAATTGTACACGACAATGTTTGATGTAATTTAAGCAGTATTGTTGTTAATATAAGCTAAAATTTTAACTTATAATATTTACATTTATATGAAAAAATAAGCAAAAGAATCATAGGGCATCAAAAAATTCGTCCGCTTCGCTGTCAACAGGAAACGTGCCCAAAAGGCTGGCAGCATTGCCACGTTGTATGGCAATGCGGATTCTTTGGCCAAGGAATAGGCCAGCCCTCTGGTCACGTGAAGAGTCGACTAACCGCTTGGCGATATCTCGAAAAACCAAGTGAGCACTCGGACCCCATGGCCCTAGAGTTTTAACCTCAAACCGCTCGAACATATAACTCCTAATCAATTTGGAATGTTTTCGCCCCAGCACAGCCCACCGTGTTAAGAAGATTGGATGGCGCAAGGGTGTCGCCACATGTATTGTTGTTTGTATGTGTATTTTCAAGGCAGAAAGGATACAGAGTGGCAGGGACATCCACGTGCAAACTGCTACATCTCATGGGCGTAAGGTGAAACATTTATTCACTGTTCATTACTTTTATGTTATACAATAGTTCTTGTAGTAACGAAACGGCCAAGCCTCATATTTTGACTAAGGTGTAGAGTTTGTGAAGTTAAGGTTTGTAGAGTTAGGGCGTGTAGAGTTAGAAGCTTGGCTCTATATGAGATCTGATAACTTGTACACAGTGCGAGCCATAATAATTATGTAGTCTCGTCTTGGAAACATTTTACTAGAAAATTTTGTTGGTGGAATATAATTATACTCGTATTAGAAGTAACTTGTCACTCTATCTATTAAATACATTTCACTTTCAAACGAACTTAATGAAGTGTCAATTAACAAAGTAATCAATTTCTCACTTTCCTTTTTAGGGCTCCGTAACCAAACGGTGCCAACGGGACCCTATTACTAAGCCTCCATAGTCAGTCCGTCCGTCCGACTATCTGTCCGTTTGTCTGTCAGCCGGCTGTACCTATCTCATGAACCGTAATAGGTAGACAGTTGAAGTTTACACAGAGAGTGTATTTCTATTGCCGCTACGAAAACTAATAATAAAAATAAAAAAAAAATTGTGGCACTCCGGGAGTGCCGACCGAAGTGAAAACAATTACGTGTGTATTTTTTTTATCGTCTTATAAACAAAACACAAACAGAATACTTTGCCATCACTCACTGACATTTCGCGAAATACCAAAGTGAAAAAGGTCAACACGCTGGTCTTTTCAATTTTCGGTTACGGAGCAGAAACTTGGACCATGAGAAAGGCCGACCGAGCTCGTATAGACGCCTTTGAGATGTGATGTTGGAGGAAGTTCCTTCAGATACCCTGGACTGCATTCCGCACCAACGAGTCCATCCTATGCGAGCTCGGAATAAAGACTAGACTCTCCACAACCTGTCTCCGCAGAGTTTTGAAATTTTTCGGCCATATAGCGAGGAAAGATGGCAATAACCTCGAATAACTGATAGTTACCGGCAAGGTGGATGGTAAACGACCAAGAGGTCACAGCCCGATGGTCCGACCAGATAAGCTCTTCTCTTCACACGAAATTTCATGATGCGCTTCACTTGGCCAAGGTTAGACAGAGATGGCGTAACATCGTCAGGGAAAAGATGTTTTCAAGGGAGGATCACGACCTTCAGTAATGAGGAGTACGACTTGAGGAGGACTGACATATCGGATATACGTTAAAACCGAGTACATCCCGAGGACAGCCGAACACATCCGAAGCGGTGTCGCTGGTAACAGTGTCGCGAGTTCAATGGTTTTTTCCCGTCTCAAAAAATGCCCAACGCGCCTAAAGAAGTTTTCATTTCAAAACTTGAAGAGGTCTCCATACTTGTGGTACGGAAACTTCTTTTGTAAAGAAATAATGATGAATTGATGAATACAGTTGCATAAAAATATTCAGAACATAAACATTTTATTTTGCCATAACAGGAAAATCGTTAAAATATTGGAGAGTTAGAATTAATAATGCAAATAACAGCTTGAATAATTTTGACGTCGAATGAAATGGGTCATTAGAATAATCTATTCATAGTCGGATTCAGTTATAAGGCTGAGTACACACAATCGAGGGCAACCGTGCGGCTAATCTAAGTAACATTGCCCAAAAATAATTGTTGGGAAGCGCAATGTAACGCACGCAAAACATTGTGCTCAAGGGTGCATGCAACGGCACAGGGGTCGTGGGGTTTCCGTAAAAAAAAAATCTGTAAAAGTTGGAATTTTGACCTTCAATATATCTATAACCAGAAGGCTCTCAGATATGGTCCCAGTACAAAAAACATATTACGTTGACGGGGAGAACAAGTGACTCTCAGCTTCTTTAAGTGTATTTTTAGAGCCATTACTTTTTATCGAAAGACATAATCGACGGCTGAAAAAATTACACAGTTATTAACTATGACCGCTACAAAATCTCAAGCGTCAGCACTTTTCCCCAATTTATAAACTAAGTGGTTTCTAGTATAACTCGTAAATGTTTTTGTGATGCTTGAAAAATTCCATCTTTAATATTTTATGTAAAGAAACAATACATTTTCTTTAGGTACGTACTTATATTATTAGTTGGGGGTGCGGCGAATGTACAAGTACCTCCCGGGCCCCCGACTCATGTGTACTAGAAGGAACAGTAGGGTTTTAGTCGGTAGGACTCCGACATAACCCTCCGTTCTTCAAAGACGAAAGGGTATAATTATCCATGAGGATTTCCCCACGGAATAAAAACTACTTATATTATACCAAAGTACCCAAGTATAGTATCAAATCTCAATTTACACAGTCTAATCTCCATAATGTGATATTTATACAAAATCTAGTTTATTTTTTACCTAGACTAACACAAAAACCGTCTCAAAGATATCCTGTCTGAAAATCTGTAGGTAATGGTTATTTTTCATATTTTTTTTATCAAAATGGCAAAGTCCATTTAGCGTGGTGTGCGAAACTTGAGCTTTATCATCAATCACTACTGTGAAGTGTGTGAGATCACGGGGAGACAGCGCTAAATTCGAGATTAATGTCGAAAAGAAAGCGTCAGCACATAAACCAGGAATACAAACATGCCAAGTAACTTGTGTAAAACAAAACATAACACCACCTGTACTCTCCCAGAGGTTAGGCAGATTTGTACCTCTGTACACCCATATTGCGCCAGTTATGTTTAAGTCCCATGTAACAGGGGCGAGCCTATTGCCATCAATCGGGCACAAATCCAGATTTCGGGCAAACCAGTAAGAGTGTTAAATTACCAGCTTTCCCGCGACACCGTCCTTGCAACAATTTCACTAGCCCTTGCCATCAACCGGGCACTAATCCCGACTCCGGGCTGATACTGAGAAATTCAAAATTAATCCTCATGACCACGAAACTAACGAGGCAGACAAGTGCAGAAAAGTATGCAAGTAACTCAGCCATTGTGACATTTAACAAAAAAGACTTATTTATATTAATAGCACTATGGCATGCAAGGTACTTGCTTTTATGCAAGTTACTTGGCATTTGTGTCCTGACTTTAGTGCAAAATGTCGTGAGATGAGAAGGAAAATGGAAATGTTGCACTGTTGCGTGGGCAGTGGTGGTCCAGTGGTAACGGCGATTTACTAGCTGTAGGTCGTAGGTTCGAACCCAGACATATGTTTTTTCATTACTTCATTACCGCTACTCTCAAAACAGTAAAGGAAAACATCGTTAGGAAACCGGCAAGTCTTAGAACCAAAAATTCTAAGACATGTGACATCTAACAATACGCACTGTGCCCGCGTGGTGGATTACGGCCCACTCTCTCTCACCGAAAGAAGGCCTGTATCCCAGCAGTGGGAACATTATAGTTTGATTTTGCTATGGCAGTGTTGAATATCGGAATGAGAACAGGTTGCCGTGGCTGTAGGTACACCGTCGGTTCCTCATATAGGTACTGCTTTATGAAACCAAAAACCTTTTGTACGTCTCTGCTTACCACATTACCAGTCCTGTCTGAACTATTTGCCAGCCTGATAGATGCACACTGCAGTAACAAATGGGTCACATTAGTAACGAGTAATCTCGTCGCAACCTCCGCGATGTTTGTGCTGCAACTTTGCGACATGTCTCGCCGTTGCCGTGGCTGGTGTCAAGCGACAAATAGTTTGTACTTTGTATGTGGAACTGGGTAGTTTATACTTGTGGTTTTATTGTTCTAGGATAGTTTTATTCACTGGAACCTAAATAACTGTAAATAGGTTTGTTACGGATCTATTTTCTTAGCGTGTCTGCCACCTAAATTGGTTACGCAACAAAAAAGTTATAGTCAAAAAATATAATCCTGAAAGCCAGAAAAAACGATGAGTCTTGTTCCGTGTAATATAACTGTATTACGAGTGTAAACTCGTTAAACATGTAACATTGGTGAAGAAACACACTGATACCTATAACAACTGATACTAAAAAGACTTGAGAAGTGCATTCATCATCTGCCTAGCCTTTTCCTAACTATGTTGGGGTCGGCTTCTAGTCTACCTGGGTGCAGCTGAATACCAGTATTTTACAAGAAGCGACTGCCTATCTGACCTCCACAACCCAGTTACTGGGTACGACGATATCATTGGTAAGACGGTTGTCAGACTTTCGGGCCTCTGACGACCCGTAACGACTGCCAAAGATCCACGAATGGCAGAAGGGACCAACTGCTTAACGTGCTTTCCGAGCCATGGAGGTGTTTTGATATGTAAAGATCCCCCCACGGGACCAACCGTGACAAACGGGTATTACTTAGCCAGAAAATCCCTCACTTGAGATGTGCATTATGTAGGTCAATCTTTTACCTTTGCTGTTCTTGGTTCTAATCCACAAGCATATTATTTGATAATAATATCTTACAGAAGCCAATGCTCCAAATATCGCCTATCAGCCATGCATGTGTGTAGGTACAGAGTATACTGGCAGGCGCCTCCACGAGCGACGTGTGGACAATCTCACCAACACCACGCAAATGCATATTATCTACCGCAGGCAGCGCGACTATTATGGAATTCGACCTCTGTTGCATATCGACTCCTGTGTCACATTCGCAAATAGTCGGATTACGGCTTGTTCGGTCTAATTGCGGCCAAACAGCGACGTTACAGTCATAACCTCATATTGTTATGATCTCATTTTCGCCTGTAGCTAATTGTATTGCTAGCTCTCACATTGGGGGGTAATGGGGAAAGTGTATGCGGTTACAATGTGTTGAAAGTTTTAATGCTAGCATAATAATATTAGGTACCTGCTTACTTATTTTGTGCTAGCTTTTAAATTTTTCACATCTTCCATTCATGGGTATTGTTTTCTCCAAGATTGACATTAGAGACAACACTACGTAAATTATAATTATGTAAAGATAGCTGCTCTAAAACAATTAATACAAAAAACTTGAAAGGCAAGATTTTTTTGTTGAACTAGCCGAACTTAATAACGCAAATGTAAGCATAATCATTATATATTATTGAAACTGCTGGGACACAGGCCTCCTCTTTGTAAGAGGGCAGCAGTAATCCACCACGCGAGCCCAGTGCGGGATGGTAGATGTAACACGTCTTCGAATTTTTGGTTATAGAGTATACCGGTTTCCTCACGATGGAGTTCGAGAAGGAGTGGGCTGTAATCTACCACGCGGGCCCAGTGCGGGTTGGTAGATGTCACAAGTCTTCGAATTTACCTTTCGATGTTTTCCTTCACCGTTTTGAGAGCAGTGGTGATGAAATAATTTACACAAAGTAAAGCGTCTGTTGGTCTTTTCCATTGCGCCATCACTGTATCAGTGTATATTATATGGCAACTACTGGGTTCCAAAGTCAGCACCTTGTGCTCGTCAGTATCGATAACCGCAGTAACAATATTGCCCAGCATATAACATAGAATGTCGACTACAATACTAAATGAAGAATATGTTGACTACCATGAGTCCTAATATATTCAGGTAAACTAAAGGCAGCACCTACGGCCTACGGGCAATCCGTAAAGTACTGGTGACATAATAGCCACATCCATCCGTACTACAACTGACATGTTTTGTAAAAGACTCGTTTAATAAACATAGGTTTTGTATCAGAGTGTTAATTGATTAATAGTTGCTTCTAATCTTGACATTCTATTTTATTTGTTAATTGAATGAATTAGGACCTAAATCCACAGTATAATAAACTTTATAACACTGCTAAATGTTAACTCTTGAGATGGATCGGAGATTTTTTTATGAAAGCATTATTTAAAAAAAATCTCCTATCCAAAATTGTTTGTGCATAGGTACAATGTAGATTTAAATGGTGTTTTTCCTAAGTTTTTTTTTTTTTTTTTTTATAACTTTTACAATATTTATCACGACAAACTATTTAAGTACACTAGAAACTAAATTAAATGATTAACTAACTATACAAATAAGTACAAAAACAAAAGGACACTTGGGTGTTGAAGTAGGTATTCGTCCGCATCGCTTTCATCTGAAAACGTGCTTATAAGAGTAGCAGCATTATTTTATTTATAGACGCAGATTTCAAATAATAATATTAAAAAAAACATTGCGAAACAAGTTACTAAAACTGTAGTGTTTTTTATTAAGCCATAAGGAGTTTGATTTTATAATGAACCATACTAAATTATTCGTAACTTTCCATTCACATTTTGTACTACCTGTACATCGGATATAATTTCTAACTTCTTAAACTTCTTCGACTGAACTCGGCTATGCTTCGGCACGTCTAGAACAAACGCCGTACAATATTGAACCTGTGGATATTTGTGTAATTTTAGACTGCTAAAGTATTTCCCCATAATACTTATAGCTTATGAAATATTACTTACTTAAAACTTTGAGCCTTTTAACTAATAAAACTACAAACCAATATCATGGTATGGTTGAGTTGTATACCTGCAGTGTATGATTCGCTAGTGTGATTAACTTGTTCGTAAATTATAATCTGATTTGAACTGCAAACGGTTTTTCTATTGCACAATAACCAACACTACCCATAGTAAGCCCACAGTAATTAAAATATGCCTGATGATAACGAGAGAGAGAGAGAGAGGGAGACGTACCTTCTCCGTCATATACAACATGTCCCCGAATTAACGCTCATCACCACACACAAATTAGAATAATTTTGGTTATAATCATAATACATACACTGGATGTTAACTGTTAAGCAAAATTATAACATTGTTTATTTATTAAATTACCTATACTGATTGTGGTCACCTTACAAATCTACACACGCACACAATCGCACACGTATAAGGGTCTAGCGTATTAATTTTAGTTTGTTTTAAGGCGACATTAAGTGACAGCGACCTTGAGCGAATGGGAGGAGCGAGCGTCACGCCCCGCGACCCCGCAACTGCATGCACGTAATTTCGTAGGGTAACCAATACGTTTCAGATGGTGAGGATAATCCTGACTGATATTTGATCACCATCCATTTTTATTTCAATGTAGTGTTAATAAATAAGGTAATATTTTGATAATAAATTCAATGATCAAACTTTAAAACCTCGAAAAAAAAATCAGCTGTTCCCTACATTTTGACGAGTTATGCGAACATAAATGCAGGGAACAGCTGTTTTTTTTTTCACGTTTTCATGTTCTGTGCTAAAAGTTGTTTGTGTAAAGTTGTTTCGTGTATGAATAGATAGACCGGGTATCTACATATATTTACGTAAGTACTTACCTAATAAAGGTGTCCATACATGAATAGGAAATACTAATTAAATATAGACATACCTACTTAAAATAATGACAAGATGACAAAAACCTAAAACCTCTTTTGTAAATGATCCAATCACTTCAGAACTGAAACATAATTATAATCTATACTTATAATAAATCTGTAGAGAGGTCAATTCTGTACATGATATATATTTTCAAAATAACTATCAGGGGGTAATTAGTGATCGATACTGATGCCAAAAATGCAATCAGTAAAATTTTTGCCTGTCTGTCTGTCTGTCTGTCTGTCTGTCTGTCTGTCTGTCTGTCTGTCTCTATGTTATTTATAGAAACAAAAACTACTCGACGGATTTTACGAAACTTGGTACAATTATTCTTCATACTCCTGGGGGAGGTTATAGTATACTTTTCATCACGCTACAATGAATAGGAGCAGAGCAGTGAAAGGAAATGTTGGGAAAACGGGAGAATTTGCTCCATTTTTTAAGCTTCCGTCGCGTGTGCAGCCTTAATGGTTAAAGCTACATAGAAATAATTTACGACGGAAATGTTCTACATAAAATTATTAAAAAATATCCCGCAACAGCATATGTCTATCTTTTATGGTTGACTCACAATAACATGTGTAACTCCCGATAGCTTAGCAGTTCGGAGCTTTCTGATTATATTTGTTTACTTTTACGTTTATAATACTCTCACTCATCCCTAATTAAAAGAAGTTAATATTATTACCTATTCAATAAAAAAAGAATCATAGTAATCGGTATAGAAACACCAAACTTATACATGAAATACGCTAATAAGCCATCGCGCCGTCGCGCGTGAATACTGAATCATGCCATAAGGATTATTTTTGTGTAACGGTTGCCGCGCTCGACGCGGGTCATGGCGGTAGGGTATAAAAAGGCGGGAGGTCCGAGCGCGAGCTTCTTGCTCGACAAGCCAGCCCGCGAGGCTGAGCAAGTAGCTTTAAACTCCCCAAATAATAATAACCAGACCCAGCCTGACCATTGCTGCCCTCCCATCAATGACTCACTAAGCCGAGGCCCGAACCCCACAGGGGGTGCCCTTAGTGTAGCCCATTTAAATTAATATCCTTAGTTTGTAAGCCCTTTCTGGGGGCCTTAAAGTAATGACTCTGGGGGCCTTAAAATAATGAAATGGCCACAACAGGATAGTCCGGTTAAGCAGTAAGGCAACCTTAGCGAGTTGAAACTGCGAGTGGTCATAACAAAAAAAAAAAAAAAAGCGCGAGCTTCATTCAATATTTGGCTGGACAATAAGGTCGAACGCTCTGAACGCATCAACGTTCAGAGCGTTCGACCTTATTGACAGACAAAAATTGATATTAACAAACCGTGCTTATCAGCGCGACTTTTAGTCTTTAAATAGTTTATTTGAATTTCTTTTGTTGTTATTTTATAAAATAGGTATTAGTTGTTTTGGTAGTGTTTAAATATTCGTTCGAATTACAAATCTATATGTTACAAACGCAGGGAGCTTCCCAGGAGACTACGTATCAGCGGAAGCAGTGATGTCACCGCCATGTATTTTCTATTTCCTCGGATTGATTTCTAGTCAATTAATAATTACTTATTGATTTTATTACTGCTCATATTTATTATGTTTAATTTTTTAATTGTATCGCGTTGTATTATATATTTTTTTAAGTTAGCAACATTGATTGTACGCGCTTATAAAAAACGTTGTAACCGTCATGTAAGCCCCTGTTCGCTGTGGAACGCCGATTACACTACAGATATTTTGTATCTCCGTGTTATTTCTACACTGCACCTACGCCCAGCCTCAGCAGAACACACTACTGATAGCCTCACACATCCCCTTCTTTACATATACTTATAATAAATCTGTAAAGTGAAAATTCTGTACATTGAAATTATCAAAAAAATAAATGGCAGGGGGTGTTATTAGACCGACACAGAACCCAAAAAATGTGATTAAAATAATTTTTGTCTGTCTGTTTGTTCAGGCATCAGGCATAAACGACCGGTTCGATTACGATGACACTTGGTATAATTATTCTTTAATATCCTGGGCACCACACCACTGGGTACTTTTTATCCCGAAAAAAAATATACAATAAAAGCAAAATTAAGTTTGTTTTTTACCCGATTACTGTACCAACCGCAAATAATAAGTTTGTCGTAGTACACGACGAAGATAATAATAATAGGCGAGCGTTCGTTTATATTAGCATTCTATAAATTGTATGTTTTAACTGCTACTTGCAATTCCAAAACGTGCTTTTCAGTGCGACCTTTTTATTCCTTTTAGTTTTTACTAAGTACAGTTTAAGGTAGAGTCATTTAGGTTTATTTTTATAAGTCGTAGGTATAGATTTTAATTTTAAAGTATGGGTAGTATATTTGATAGTGTACGTAGTGACCGTAGGTTATTTTATAAAACTGTTAGGTAGGATTAGTCATTCGTATAGATATTAGTTTTTAGGGATTTTGCTTATTTATTGAGTTTAGATTAGTTATCATCAAAAATAGGTTTATTTAGGTATTTTATTTTCTGTTATTGAGTTTTTTTTATTAGGTAGGTACTTTATTAGGTTTACTTTTATAATCTAATATAAAATTCAAAGTCCTGTGATCCTGTCTGACTGATTATATCAATGCACAGCCTAAACTGCTGGTCATAGAGACATTAAATTTGGAGTGTGTTCTGTGTGAAGTATATAAAGGTATCCACTAAGAAAGAGTTTTTCGAAATTCCACTCCTAAGAGGGTGAATGGGGGGAGGGTGAAATTTCACGCGGACGAAGTCGCGGGCAGAAGCTAGTGATAAATAAAACAAAAAAGCCTAGAAGTGATTTTTTATTTATTCGTTGCAAAAACAGTGAAAGGAATTTGTGTGACTCCTTTGGCGCGACTAGACACTTACGCGACTGACATTTCCGCGAAAGACATTTGCGCGACTACACTTCCGCGAAAGATGCTTGCGCGACATTTATATTAATTTATTTCAATAATTATGAATTTATGTAAAGGATATTGGACAAAATCCGAGAAATTAAATCCCATAGACGTAACATTACGCCTGTATTCTCTAAAGGGTAGGGCAGAGGTGTATACTAAGGTTGTATATTACACCCATTTCATACTTTACGATAACGTTCATAATACGTCGTTTAAATTGTAGAAAGTTATATTATGCGGTCACATACGTTCGTCCCGAGAGGAGAGGAGATTGAAATCAAAATCCAAGATGGCGGCTGTAAAATTTTACATAATAAGCGTCATCCATCTTGGATTTTAAATTAGACCTCATTTTCAGCATCAGGGCCCCCGAAAACTATGGACACAACACCCATGACGTATATTTTGTAAAATTTCGCAGCCGCCATCTTGGATTTTGACTTTGACTTCATTTTCGTCATTAGCGCCCCCGAAAACCATGAAAACGACACCCATGACGCATATTTTGTAAAATTTCGCAGCCGCCATCTTGGATTTTGACTTTGACCTCATTTTCGTCATTAGCGCCCCCGAAAACCATGAAAACGACACCCATGACGCATATTTTGTAAAAATTTCTCAGCCGCCATCTTGGATTTTGACTTTGACTTCATTTTCGTCATTAGCGCCCCCGAAAACCATGAAAACGACACCCATGACGCATATTTTGTAAAATTTCGCAGCCGCCATCTTGGATTTTGACTTTGACTTCATTTTCGTCATTAGCGCCCCCGAAAACCATGAAAACGACACCCATGACGCATATTTTGTAAAATTTCTCAGCCGCCATCTTGGATTTTGACTTTGACTTCATTTTCGTCATTAGCGCCCCCGAAAACCATGAAAACGACACCCATGACGCATATTTTGTAAAATTTCGCAGCCGCCATCTTGGATTTTGACTTTGACCTCATTTTCGTCATTAGCGCCCCCGAAAACCATGAAAACGACACCCATGACGCATATTTTGTAAAATTTCTCAGCCGCCATCTTGGATTTTGACTTTGACTTCATTTTCGTCATTAGCGCCCCCGAAAACCATGAAAAGGACACCCATGACGCATATTTTGTAAAATTTCGCAGCCGCCATCTTGGATTTTGACTTTGACCTCATTTTCGTCATTAGCGCCCCCGAAAACCATGAAAACGACACCCATGACGCATATTTTGTAAAATTTCTCAGCCGCCATCTTGGATTTTGACTTTGACTTCATTTTCGTCATTAGCGCCCCCGAAAACCATGAAAACGACACCCATGACGCATATTTTGTAAAATTTCGCAGCCGCCATCTTGGATTTTGACTTTGACCTCATTTTCGTCATTAGCGCCCCCGAAAACCATGAAAACGACACCCATGACGCATATTTTGTAAAATTTCGCAGCCGCCATCTTGGATTTTGACTTTGACCTCATTTTCGTCATTAGCGCCCCCGAAAACCATGAAAACGACACCCATGACGCATATTTTGTAAAATTTCGCAGCTGCCATCTTGGATATTGACTTTGACTTCATTTTCGTCATTAGCGCCCCCGAAAACTAGTCGTGGATACGTCCAGTCGCGCACGTGTTTAGTCTCGCAAAAGTCAATTCGCGGATATGTCTAGTCGCGCAAAAGGAGCCGCGTAAGTTTCTTTCGCGCAAATGTACCAGATCCCCCTGTATGTGAGCTACTGTGAAAATAAGAATAATAAATTAGGTATATGCATTTACTTGTCAGCAATAATGTCCTCATTTTCATTTTCAATATGCGGAGTTGCCTTTTTCTCCTGTTCTATACAGCCAGAGCTACAAAATAAATGGATTAAAATATAGGTTAATATAGGCATCGGCATGGAAGTATAGGCATGGGTGAAAGTAGGAAGATAGTTGTGCACGACATAGGTACTGTAAGTCTACAACAGACGCAAAAGTGCAGTCGAAGTCGTACTAAATTTACATACCAAGAATAATTACCACAACTATGTCAATAATAGCATTCAAGTATTTTTTGAAACTCTGATCCGGACTGTCCCTACATAGATGCGGTATGGTTATACTACATTACAATAATTACCTCGTATCTGCATTTACGACTTGAGAATCTTCGTTATTTTGTATTCTCCTGAAACAGAAATAAAACAATTATTATTTAGTAAAATAAAAGTATATTTACTACAATTGAATATTTTTTTTTTTTTTATTTAGGTACACTAATTTAATCTTTCGATAGAGATAAATGATAATTTTATTTCGATTAAAATACGTTACTTACCTCAATAATCTATTTTTTACCAATATAAGGCGTTTCTTTTTTAGTAATTTGGAATTAGCAGCCATTTTCAGCACGAAAATCAAAAGCGATTAAAATTATGTTCTGATTGCTCCGAGCGTTAGCGTCTACCCGTGACAGTGGTCAGCGATGCACTGCCGCCCGTCGCCCGCAAGAGTCCCCGTTTCAACGCGCACCAAGTTTATTCGAAAAAAGAACCCACGTTGATTTATCAAACACCAAACAAATAAAAACCGTATACTAAAATACGGGGAATTAAATTGTCTTTAATATGGTGAAAGTTTTATGAAAATACACCCGATAGTGTTTGCGTAATTATCGTTTTTATGTCCGCGGTAGACAATACTTTACAAATTAATTACACTATGTTAAAAAAATATAATTGCAAATATTCACATATCAAATTACGAAGCAAATGGTCTAGTATAACATTTATTTTTTTCAAAGAAATCAGTCCGGTCGATTAGACGTGATGTTGAATTTAAAATCATTAGAAGTCGTATATCTGCGCCTTAACTGTACAGCGGAATGTTACCGTAATCTACGTAGTTTTAATTATTTTTGGGATAAAAATGACCTATTTAGGCTATATTAAAAAGGACGGGCATCGATTCTGCAAAAACTACTTTTATAATGTGAATTAATATAGTTAAAAAACCAAGCGCCAAGCGGCCAAGCTCAACCGAGACTAGCCTTCGGTACGGGATATAATAGAGTGCACAAGTGACACGCACAGACACAGGTGCACTCCTTATAGTCCGATGAGGAGGCACGCAATTCGACACGACCCAAGAGAACTTCGAAACTCCGGGCTGCTGCTTATTGGGTTTTTCTTTTAGGAATTCAGTTACACATTGTATACGTTAGTGCGGAGGAAGCTATAACATGAATAAAAGATTACAAATGATAAAATTTTGTTTTTGAAAATAACAACGAGTTTTCAACTTAACATAAGTTTTATTTTTTCCTATTTGGATTAATGAAGATGGCTTGCATATTTCCGCCATGAGTGGCTCTGTCTAAAGGTCAGTTTATACTTCAAGATACTGACATTCTCCATCCCTGACGGGAAAACACGTGTAAGTCAGGATAAATTAATTTAAAAAAAGTTGCCAGTCTCTTGGGTACATTATCAGTCGACAGCAGCGCGGATAAATTCTCGACGCCATATTTCAGTTTGTGAATAGTTTTGTTATGAAAGTGGCACCGGTATCTGCAAAGTTGTGTGGAAATCGGTTGTCATGGGATACAGAGGAACGAGGAAAATGTCGTGAGGAAAGTTGTGTAAAAGTCGATGCCTGTAAGAGTAGGAGAAGAAGTATGGAAGAAAAAGACATGTTGCGCCGACCACAAATTATATAAATTGGGATGAGGGCAGGAGTCAACGTCATTTTAGTGTTTATCCAAATTTAGTTGGGTTTGGCGCTGGATGTCTTCTTCCATGCATCTGCATTAGGCTACGGACATAAATAAAGTCAGCGGGAGCGGCGCGTTTCAGTGTACAGATTCATATGGAACTGGTCTCGAAGGGAGCGGCGCGGGGAGCGGCGTACGAGCGATGCGCACCAGTCTAGCGGTGTCCGCGCGTCTGCATTGACGTAGTGTTGTGCATTTTATTTTTTGCTGATGCGACTAACGTTTCAAAATGTTGTATCAAAAAGATGTTGTCGTCGCTGTTTAGACATTTCGTTGGCGGACAAAGACAAACATTTCTCATAACACAACACTACGCCGCTCTAGCGCCGCGCGATCTGCCCGCTGACTTCGAGACCGAGGCCTTAGCCGCCATCTTAGCTGTCACCTACCTAATTTCTAGCCTCATCATGTTTCATACAATCCATTTATTGTACCAAATATGTATATCAATCCAAGCTCATTATCATCTTTAGAGTAAATTACTATTTAGCTAGCTAAAAAAACCTTTTAAAATAAATACAAAGGAAGGATTTGTAAGTACAAAACACCGTGATTAGGTCTTTATCTCTCCTAATGGAAGGATAATCCCCGGGGGTGCGCTACTCCACCTGGAAGCACTGATGGCGCAAATATTTACACGTGATTAACGAATTAGACAGCAATGCTTTTAGAAAATAAGACACGTAAGGATTCGGTTAAGTACTCGTATTTTAAGAAAGATTTACTCGTAAATAAGAGAGCGTCTCGTATCGTTATAGATAGATATAGATTTCCTATATCGATAGATATAGGAAATTATCCCACGGAAATGATAGCCTATATATTACTCAATAACATCAGCTATCTGTCAATTAGTTTCGGAGACTAGCTTTAACACACAGACAGACGGACAAAAATGAAAAAAAAGAAGAAACATATATTTTCATATGCATTTAGTAAAAAGCTGTTATTTTGATAAACAGACACTTCAATTTTATTTATTTGTATGGAAGATTTTGAGCCGATTTCTGCCCGAAACAGCATTGATTGTACCAAACGTATGGGATATCTAAATACCACCGACATCTAAGCCTCTTGGTGCTAGCCACAGCTTGGTCACTAGCGAGCACACCAAATCTTTGAAACATTTTGTATAAACTCGGTGCACACTGGACCACAGATGCTTGTAACTAATTGTGCTCTACACCATTTATGACGATGCTATGTTACAGTAAACTAAATAGTTACCAAATTTATAAATATTACAAATTGAAGTCGTTTTTCCTGTCTGCCTGTGTGATCGCATTGTTTTTCTAAATTACGAGACGTATTTTGTTACGGTTTTCACCATCAGTTAGAAATTTTAATTCGAAATAAAATATTTTATTTGGGACACGCACAATAAATACGAACAGTAAATAAAAGAAGCATTTATAACTAGCAAAAATAAAACATAAAAAAAAATATACAAAATAGAACCTGTGCGAGGCCAAAAAGGCTCCTATAAAAATACATACGGAGCGCTGGCATTCTGATACCCCTCTGTGATGTATTAACTGTTTCATGGGCAACCATAAATATTTTTTTAAATGTTTGTGCTTTGTTAGATCGCTGATTAAATGAAGATGTTTTTCAAGTAACTTGTACACTTAATCATCATATGTAGTTTCTTGTTTAGGGTAAACTTAATGTCATAGAATTTTTTTAGTTCATGTACGTAAATGATTTTGGAAAATGGTTAATAAACTTCCTCCTTTAACTTTTAACTGTTTCACGTTTTAGAACATTTGGTTACATTGAAAGGTGAGTTAAAGTATTAGGTACCCAATGGAATAGCAATGAAGAGTGATATTTAGAGACGAATTCTGGGGAATTTTTAAAACACTTGACACTTGTTTTTTGTCGAATTCCATGAATTTTCTCCCAGGGTTTATTGGGTGCTTAATAATTGCAGATTGGTCATACTATCACGCCCTGAAAGAAATAGGTACGTCAAATTACAATTCACCCAGTGTATTATTGGTTCTCGTATTCTAAAAGCATGATCAAGTCACAGATCATCTGAAGGCCAATTCTCGTAATTTAAAACGTTCAAAATCTAGTCGCAGTCTCATCATCAATGTAGGGAAATCAGAAGTATTTTTGACAGATTGAGACTGATATCAGACTGTGAACGTTCTTAAAATTACGAGAATTGCCCCTCTGGTATGTTACGTTATGTTTTATTGACACAAATATCAACATCCCACTATGTAAATCGGCATGATATTAAAGAGATTAAATTGTTTTCAGCAGAGGTTAAGTCTGTTTTCACGTAAGATTAGTTTACAAAATTATTAAATTAATAATTCAATGATAACTTAATTAGCTTACTGTAAAAATATTTATGAATATTTAAGCACCTTATTATTCAAAGAACTTGATTAAAGGGTGTATTTCTTGACAAGTATTACAGTACCTCGTAAAACATAATAAGTAAATATTTTGGTAATTGGATACGGATTTTAATGAAGTAGATAAGATAATGTTATGTAAGATTGTTGATTTTGTTAACCGAAGAAAACAAGATAAGCGTGTATACGACCTTGATGTTGCTAGGTCTCAAATATGTTTTAGAGATATTTTTCTTTTACTTTACAGTAATTAAGTCACATGAAGGGGGCGACCCTATTCAAATCAGCAACAGCATACTTCACGATGTAACATGAACATAATATCACGCCTGTAATCCTCAAGTGGTTAGCCAGAGGTATACCACACCCACATTTCTTATAAATCCCATGTAATAGGGGCGAGCCTTTTGCAATCTATCGGGCAAACATCCAGACTCCGGGCTGCTACTGAGCAATTCCTTGTAGAAATAACTCATTTACACTTTGCCCGAACCGGGAATCGAACGTCGGCCCTCATGCTTAGCAAAAACACTTGCGACTACTAGGCCAAGGAGGCAGTTTAATCATCATCATCTGCCTAGCCTTTTCCCAACTATGTTGGCGTCGGCTTCCAGTCTAACCGGATGCAGCTGAATACCAGTATTTTACATGGAGCGATTGCCTATCTGATCTCCACAACCCAGTTACTCAGTTACTGGGTAATAGGTACGATTCCCCTTGGTAAGACTGGTTGTCAGACTTTCGGGCTTCTGACAACCTGTAACGACGTCAAAGATCAACCGAGACCAACGGCTTAACGTGCTTTCCGAGGCACGGTGGGGTCTTGGTATGTAAAGATGGTCACCCATCCACAGACCAACCGCGGCAAGCGTAGCTTAACCTGATCCGTGCGGCTGTTAATTCTTAGCCACAAGGCAGTTTAAACATAACTGATTTAATATAATATATATGTGAATATATGTGGTTACACTAGATATAGCAGGGATGACTATCCTCTATTGATCTACGTCCCATTTTTTCCAAATAAATATTTCATGCGGCCATGACGTGCCAACAAACAATCTTGGCTTAGTGATTACTGGAAAAAATCTGTTTACTTTCGCATTGTATGTGTAATCTCTCGTAACATTTCTCGGGACCCTGGGGTCCCAGATCTTTGGAAGGAGTACGAGGGGCCGAAGCCAACTCGCAAAGCCCCGTTAGACGTTTTCAATTAAATGTGGCACCAATGGACGATTATCCCTGTTCGCACTATGCAAGTGCACCCAAGGACAACCTCCGGTTGGTGTAGGACTAAAGTTAATATTGTTGTGTTTTTTTTTTTGTTATATTTATTTAAATGAAATGACAAATTAGTGCGAATTCTGCTATTGCAAACTACTTAGATGAATTGGGTGCCTACATTTTTGAAATGTTGCTGTGCCCAAATTTACTATAGGGACACTTCTGCCTAACATACAGGCGTGATATTGTTATGTTTACAAAAATTATTAGTTTCGTGTTTATTTATTTCATGTGTAGGTGTTTAGTTAGTACCGGGGCGAGTTAATTAAACCACAGTTTGTCATATTACTTCAATAATTAATATTCCTAGAAGATGGTTCTACGTTTTTACATTACTGTGGGTAGTACATAATTATACGAGTATATCGATGTTATTATCCTTAATTTTGAGGCCTACTTGTTTTTCTAATATTCTATATTTATACAAATGTTTGTTTCGTATTTCTGCCATTTATTTATAATGGACTCGGATCCCTGAATCGAAAAATGGTTTAAATTTTTGAACGTCCTATCCTACGTCACGAAAAAAAATCATCGCCACTTTACGTGTAGGACAGGACAAATTGTATTTTCAAGATTTTATTTTACCACTTTGCCGGAGTGGTAAATTACAGATTTCTAGTACTAAGAGTCTCGGAGCTAAGCCGCGGACAGACAGACCGACAGACATGGCGAAACTTTAGGGGTTCGTTATTGACTACGGAACCCTAAATAAATAGTAGAAACTTATCACAGCATCAACACAAAATCCAGACACAACTAAAAACCCTGAACTTACCTAAGTCTTCGAAAAGTCCTTCTATCCTCTTCCATAGTAACCAGTATTGATGGGTGTCTGGAGTTGTCGGGCATTGTCGGGCATTGTCGGGGTGTCGGGGATTTTCGGCCCGCCACCTAACTTCCTAATTGTGACCGACGAACTCACCCAGATGACACTAACTACTTATTTTACTCAAACTTATTGAGCACTTTCAAACTTTTTCTCGGGAGGTCCAAATGGCCGTAATTTGGATAAATGGCTACTTTTATTTTTGCTTTCAGAGATTTTTGGAAATGTATGTCCAAATATCAACATCACGCTTGTAGCTTACTTACAGTATACTCGTGTATACTTCACCAGTTAGGTTTGAAGCCTGTTATATACTGCAAACCTATTGCCACTTCACCATTCTCCTGCCTATATCCAAATCTATTTAAGGTCGGCGCAACATGTATTTTTCTTCCATACTTCTCCTATAGTCATCATCTCAGTAGTCACCCAGTTCTAGCAATATCATCTTTCAGACATTCCATCCATCGATTCTTTGGTCTTCCCCTACTCATAAAGCCATCCATATGTCGCAGCCAACTGGTTAAATTTGCCGTTTAGTTAACCGCCTAGCCTTTTGACTAAACGGCGCGCGGCCTGAATGATATTCAATTACAGTTTAGGTTGGAAGTCTGTAACCAATCACGCGCGAGCCGATTTGGTCGCAGTAACTAAGTCAGGGCACCCCGACCAAATGGGTTAGGTTCAGGTTAGAACTGTGATCAACCGCTTGCGAGCCGAGAGAGCGAAGCGATTCGAGCACTACTTCTAAAGGCCAGGCGGTTAACTAAACGGCTAATTTAACCAGTTGGCTGCGACACATACACACTCAAAACTATTCCCACGACTTTTTCGTCATTCCTCCGCTCCAGACTTTCTCTTATTTAGTATTATTTTATTCTATCCATTCTTGTAACAGCTAGCCTATCGCCTCTTACCAGGCAGAATTCAAAACTCCAGATGCTTAATTGACAGTTATTTGACCAATGCCAGGGCTGTATTTTCTTCAGAAAATCCAACCTAGAAAATAGCTCGTAACTACCCACATTGAAATGAATAAACAGAAAACAGACGATTTTTTGTTGTGGCAGTGCCATTAGTTATTGTTTGTTAGTTGTTGATGTTGTTAGTTATTGTAATAATTTTAAAGTTTTTATTCAAAATCTCTTCTTAGACTTTGGATTGTTATGTTGTTCACTGTCTTATGTCACTGACCGTTCCTAGCTTTTACGAAACCCCAATAGTAACAGAAACTTTATTAACTACCGAATAAAAGGCGCTGGTTCTAGGTAGTAAAACAAAGTATAATATGTCACTCAAAGTAAAAACCATAAGGTAGAAAAAGCATAAACAAAGGGTATAAAAAGGTAAAATATCAAAGGGAAGAAAATGCCTTGCACAAACTTATTTCTTTGAATTTTATGTTGGATTGTTTTAAGTAACATTTCCTTTAATAAACAAGACAAAGAAAGGTAGTAAAGCAGTTCCAGGGGAATAAGTAGTTCCCCCCTTGAACTAACACCAGGTAACATGGACGTAATGGATTCTCCGAAGGCACCGACTAAACAGAACCTCGTTTTACTAAGCTGCTTGGCTCTCCGTTCACGGATACTGAAGCAGAAATTCATGATAATCACAGATATAGATACACCTAAATAACGCAAGTATCACGATATGTATGAAAACCAAGAATGCCATTTTTTGAATACCTACTATGACGTCACAAGCACTATTTAGTGATGGGAAAATCAAATCGATTCAAAGACCCACCCACCCCAGGAGCCTAGCGCCAGCGCGAGCGCTCACCCAGCCAGCAGTAAACAGGACTGAGCGCGAAAGTGGCGGCTTACGATTTTTGTACGTAAGCTGGTGCGATTTTTGGCACGCGAAGTATTATCCAGGTGTATCTATATCTGTGATGGTAATATTTATCAAATTACTCTGTTCCTAAGCAGAATGTTGTATTAACGAGTAAGAGCGAATTTCTGAATATTTAAACCGCGTTGAGCTGTCAGTGTAGATACTCCACAACAATGATGACACTGACAGCTCTTGTTCACGGTTTAGATGTGCTGATCACGTTCAGTATCTTTGGTGAAATTTGCTCTAAATTGACGGCTTTATTTATTGGCAAACGAAGGAATATTGATAATTTTATTTAACATAATTTTATGATTAACTGCCAGACAACAGACACGATAGGAAATCTATTGTTGGCGAACACCGTGTGACCGCGGCGGCAGGCAATGACTTAATATATGTACAATTAGTTATTAGTCAATATTATTAGTAGTTACTCAGCTAGTTAGCTGACCCGGCGAACTTCGTACCGTCTCAGAATTAATAAGAACGAATGTATGAGAAAATTAATTATCTTCATTATAATTTTTTACGTGAATTTTTTTTTTTATAATTTTTCTGCTGTTTTTCGGGGCGGAGACAATTCCAACAAATCAAAGATCATAAAAATCGGTCCAGTTCTTGAGTTATAATATAACTGTTGTAACTAACCTGACTTTGTTTTATTTATATAGATTACACATACCTATATGTGATTACTAATATTGTCCGATAACTTATATGTGTGGTGCAAACTGTAAATATAAGTTGGTTATTAATAAATTAATAAAAATAAAAATAATAATTTTGTCTTGACAGTCAGTGCAAAAAAAAGAAAGTACTTATTGTTCTTCAATATCAGCCACTAGTTACCACCATTTAGAAATTCCTTTCCTCAAGCGCGTTCCTAGAAAATCTAGTCATCAGTTCCAGGGAAATGTACGTGCATAAAGTCGTATATTTTCGAACAAGAATTTAACTTAGGATTTTCCTTTTTCAAATAAAGAAAAAAGTAAATGATTTTGCCAACCAAAAGCGTTAAAATCCTTAGAAATGTTCATTAATTAAAGGAACACGCACAACTGACCAATCAGATAATTATCAGAGTCAGAGTAAGCATTTTCACGATGCTAAATTAAACTTTTTTTTTTCTCGACTTTTTTTTTTCTATAATGAGATTGTAACAGAAGCTTTGTTTCGATTTTAATTGGTTGTTCGGGCCTTTTACAAGTTAAACAAAGGTACGATTTATTAATTAGGGTTCCGTAGAAATAATATATAAATGTTCCAAGGGCTGTGTTGAAATCGGAGTTTGGTCAAAATCCTTTAAAATCCTTTGAATTTTAATGAAAATCAGTAAAAAACGTAATAAGTAGAAAGAATTTCTAAAAATATTTGTCTTTAATAAATTGTTTTATTACTAGTGGAGGGGAAAAATAAGGAAAACTGGCCACAATATCATAATTAGTATTAATAGAGGGGTAGATAAAGAGTGAGACAATTAATTAATAAAAACTACTACTCACAATATAACTTTCCTGCCTCCAACATTTCCTTATAGACAAATTAATGGTCAGTTCTGGTTATTTTTTCAAATATAAATACTATATTAACATTTGAGTTACAAGTAAACTAGTTTAACCTTAACCGCCCGGCCACGACTTTTGGCTTAGTGGCAAGCGGCGCAGTGTCTTACTGCTAGCATTGACGCTGCGAGTGATGGTTCATACATTTTTGTATATTTGTTTTTACCGCTCGCCGCCCCGCGCTAAGCTGCCGCTGATAGCGGCAAGGTCGTGGCCTGGCCATAGCCTACCAGGGAGGCTTTCTCTTTGTGGCACGGACACGTTAGGCCAGCCTGCATGCCTAACAAACTGAACTAGTGCTGCTGTTTACATAGAACATAATCATCATAGTCTCATTAGTCTAGTGTTCCCTATTAAAAATTTTCCTCTATGGTCTAGTGGTAGCAAGCGCTACTTCTGAACATGAAGATAAAGATATTTTATTTTGCAAATACGGGTAGTCATGGTGGTACATAATATAAATACAGAAACAGCCATATTTTGCCAATTGCAAGGCATGCAAAAGTATCGAGATATAATTAATTTATTATTTATTCTAGTTCATCATTCACTAAAAAGTATCAATGTTCAGCTATTCAAATTCATTTAATACATAAAATAATTCTAATTAATCAGTCAATAATATAATAAATGTCACAATTTCTTGTAGCTAATAAAATACAATATTGAAAATCGTCAAACAATTTCTTTCTGCAATAAAAAATCTTCAACCCTATAATAAACTTTGTCTATTAAAAAGTTCCTAAGTCTTTTTATAAATAATGTCAAATTAAAGTCCTTTCAATAACTTGGTATTTTGCCCCTTGCGCATCAGAGTTGTTCTAGCACTAGAAACTATGAAATCCTGGGTTTGATTATTCCCGGGTCGGGCGTGTTATCGGTGTATGTGTTTTTCTATCAGGAATTACTCAGTAATAGCCCGGAGTCTGGATTTGTGCTCGGTTGATAGGCTCGCCCACTATTACATGGGACTTAAACAGAACTGGCGAAATGTGGGAGTACTATACATAGGTACACCTCTGCCTAACCCTTCGGGGTATACAGGCGTGAAGTTATGTTACATATATATAATATTTATGTAAATTCTGTTTATTTGATTTCTGCACAAACCAGAACGTCAAGCAATTTGCATGTGCACTGGACCAAACGTTAAGGGCTACGGAATTTGCTACGAATTCCGTAGCGTCTGCTACGTAGCTCGTATAGCTTGCTACGAGGTTTTCGTTTGTTCGTACTAACATAAAAGTTATGATAATGTAAGTTTATTGTTTTGAGGCTAAGATTTATGTAAATGCAGGTTAAATGCTTGTTTGTTTTTTATTAAACACAGAATGTATTAAACACAAATAGCACATATGCTACACGTTTTAATATTTTGTTTATAATATATAATATCAGAACAATTATTATTTCGTTACAAAATTTAATCAACTGTAAAACCACCTCGTCAATAGTGCGTGTTTGTTTTAACTGCGTTTATCTTAATCGTTTAGTGTTAAAATCAGCTTTCAATGGTTAAATTGATACCACAGTTTTTGCACTTTCTATTTTATTGTTGACATTTATTATAAAATCAACACAATCCCAAGAAACAACTGTGTAGATAAAGTCAGGGAAATTTTGCGGTTATCAAATTGACTCACGAAATAAATTAATTTTCATGCATATTCAGTTTAAAATGTTCCCGCTGCTGGGACATAGGCTTCCTCTCTGCGAAAGGGAGTGGGCTGTAATCAACCACGCAGGCCCAGCGCGGGTTGGCGGATGTCATATGTCTTCGAATTTTTATTTCTAGGATATGGCGACTTCCAGCTTCGAGAGCAGTCGTGATGAAATAATTTACATTGCCTGTTTGGGTTCGAACCTACGCCCTACAGTCGTACTGCGTCGTAATGAATAATATGTAATGTGGTTAAATTTTATATGGGTGTATTCCTGAAATAAATGATTTGATTGGACAACCTTTGCTGTTGTCACTTAAGTGAAGGCAACGGCAGCCATCGTCGGGCGTCGTCGGGTGTCGACACACCCGGCGACGCGTGACGCTGATGTCGACGGCTGCAGTTGCCTCAGCCGTTTACGCGTGCCGTTCGTGTGTATGCATACTAATGTTTTTTTTCTAAAAGGTACTTGTACGGTTTTTGCGACAGTCTTCCTCTTTTTATATAACCTATAACTCCATATGCGAATTATATAATTAGCTAGAATTATTAGTTAGATTACGGGCCTCCACCGCAGACATCAATCATAAATAAATTCAATTACGTAAAACAAGAAGTCCGTCCCTAATAATTAGATAAACCAGGAATTTTTTTATGACAGCAACATTCTTTTTTTATTTACCAAAAAACTTTTTGTGTTTTGGTTTGCTAACAATGTTCTGCCCATTAAATAAAAGCCTTATCATTTACTGCAATATAAAAAGCCAAAAATACATCCATTAGTCTAACTCGCAAGATGTCCAAAAAGCCCCAGTCTAACCTTCCACCACGATTTTAAAACCGCACCACTATAAAACCGTTAGCTTTAACATTGCTCCTCCATAAATTAACAAAAATGTCAATGCATACGGCTACCTAGTTAAAATCTCGGACAGAGAAATGTGGACGAGAAAAATTGCCGGACACTTCGCTAAATCGTAAACATACCCTTTAAATCCCGAACGGTACCATAAACTTGGACACCGTAGCGTTTTTCAAACGAGTGTCTGCTTCCCTTTCTGTCCTACGTGGAGAAAAGGAGATGGGGTTATAAAGGAGGAGCTGAGTGGATTTCGGGCCAAACTCACATGGACAAGTCAGTTTGTTTTGTGGTAGATGTTAGCCGCGATCCGTTCGATAACGAAGCTTTTGGACGCGAGACTGGTCGGTTTTTTATTTTGCTGACCATTAAGCATGTTCGTTAAATTTCATCATAACCACTAGCAAGCAAGCAACAAGCATACAAGTAGCATACAAGCGTAGCGTATCGTAGTTAGCATTACAAGTTTTTTACTCTTAATTAACCTCTCGAAATGCTCTGGATGCCCTTGCCCACCATAATAACATCAAGGATCGGACTTGAACCTTGACTCCCGATCTCTCGACCTCTGTACGAAGGTCGTCGATGCCACCAGCGACTATTAGCTCCCTTTACCACATGCATAATTCACGATGTGTTGGAGAACTTAATATAACTTTTGACAAAGCGATGAATACTTAGAAAGGTATTACACTTAGGTAATTTCTATGCACATATTAAAGTTGGATGAAGTTCTTAACATACTTAAGTAAGTATCATGTCTTCATTTCAAAAATAAATAGGTCTACGTGTCTCTCATACACATGAAACACACGAGCGACACGCGTAAACGGCAGTCAGTGTCGACAACATGCCGCTCGTGTATTCGAAGGATGATAATATCTCGTCGATAATACTATATCGTTCTAGTGCACCATAGCAAGCAACCTTGCTGAATGGCAAATCTTTTCTATTTTATTTTAGCTATTTTCCAAAGTCAGTGTAATGTATTGTTTACTAGCTGCTGCCCGTGACTTCGCTTGCGTGTCAATGGGTTTTTCCACTAGGAATGTCTCAGAAGCAGCCCGGAGTCTGGTTTTGAGCTCGGTTGATGGCAATAGGGTCGCGCCCTATTACACGGGACTTACATAACTGGCAACATTTCGACCTGTGTGTAGGTTACTATAGGTACACCTCTGCCTAACCCTGCAAGGATTACAATCATGATGCTATGTTATGTTCGTAATGTATGAGGCAAGAAACAAATGAATACATCATGTGTTCGATTTTCACAAACCCCTTTTTTCACAAATAGCACAAAATCCTTTGTTATGCTTTCAGCCAGTTCGTGTGAGTTGCTACGTCTGCAGCAATCAGTAGAAATGCATAACTTTTATTTATTCCAGCTTACATGCGGATTCCATCTTCTTTGCAGTTGCGTCGTTGCCTCGCTCTGCGATTTTTGAACGAATAGTTTTTGCGTTCACTTTTTCGTTGTACTTACTTTGCTAGGGGATTAATTTATTTAAGTTTTTGTAAAAGCAGTGTGATTTATTTAGGTATTTTAGGGTGCCGTAGTTCAAAAGAAAAAACGGAACTGTCGGCGCATCACATATGCGCGTGATTGACCGAGGGGACGGCGCGGTGCGTCGGGGTACCGAACCCGGTACGCGACTGCCCTTCACTCCACTCCGCTCACAGACGCGCTCGACCACGGGCATTTCATTGTTTCTTTGTTGATAATGTGTAATCCGGCTCGAAGGACCATTGAATGGGCTCAATCGGGATTTTATAATGAAAGAAGTAGTGGACTGTATTAAAATAGGTGTAATACCATAATTTACACATAATCAACAAAGAAACAATGAAATGCCCATGGTCGAGCGCGTCTGTGAGCGGAGTGGAGTGAAGGGCACGCAGCGGCTGTCGCGTACCGGGTTCGGTACCCCGACGCCCTGCGCCGTCCCCTCGGTCAATCACGCGTATATGTGATGCGCCGACAGAACCCTTATTCGATCACTTTGTTGTCCATCCGTCCATCGGTCTGTCTGTCTGTCAAGACCCTTTTTCTCCGGAACGCGTAGATGTATCAAGTTGAAATTATATCAAATACGTAGGTCTACCGTACCTTATCAATAAATGTCGCATACATAATTATGCGATTTTTTTTGATACTCGCAAATCAAAATCTGTAGGGTACTTCCCGTTGATTTAGATTAATGAAAAGTAAGAAGTCCGGAAATCGTTAAATTGTAGTTTTATTACATCACAAAAGATTATTTTTACGATTACAAACTAACATTTGTAATTATAGAATTGACCGTGGCGTATATTGATGTAAGGGAGAATGTTCTTCTAATAAAATGTTAAGTTTTTACTCGGGATAAATAATTCATCCCAACTACGGATGAGTGGGGATTGGACGTGACGATTGGCAATAAAAGGGTTTATCGAAGCGATATTTCCAAATTCGATATGAAATATTGTATATTCTGAAGCAGTATACTAACGTACCTGGTAACAGCAGAAATATCATACCAAATTGCAAACAACCGGGAGGTAAAGCAAAAAAAAAAACACCTGTAAAAAAAATATCTCACAAAGGTTCAGCTCCGCACTTCAGGCATTGTTTGGCATTCTTTAATCAACAATAACTCATTACCATTTCAGTCGTCTCTTACTAATTACGCCAGTAAACAGCCTTGCAAGTGTTTGAAGAAAAACTTCCCAAGTACTTTCTTTTTGTCCGTTTTTTGCCCTGAACCCTGAAGCCAAGGAGCAAGTTTAAACAAGTTCTCCCAGTTATATTAACTACCTCTACTAATAATAAAGAAAGAAGTCGCATTAGAGCGTTTAGTGCAAAAAATCTGCATGATTAAGTACTTCAATTAAAGTTGGCCAAGTTTTTATTGAGTGCTGAAGATTGGTCGCCGCGGCCGCTTTTAGGCACCTCTAAGGCTTTGAAATTTTTCATCGAATTTTCGTTGGAGTGTTTTTGGCGAGAATTTTTAAAGTTTCTCGTAAATTCTCGTCGCTGAAGCATGGAGCGGTGGTTGTTAGCGCCTTTGACGGGTTATCGATCGTCGCGTCGTGGTGAGCGGTGTTAATTAATTTTCAATCTATCGTTGATTTGTTTCTTGATTCTTTAATTGATTTTTGCTTAGATGGCGCATAGGAATAACAAGCACAATATTGAAGAAAATATTAGTTTCTCGGATTGATCTCCTCACTCGTAAGAAACAATGAAAACGCAAAGTGCTTTTCTGGGATAAAACGGGCCAAAAAAAAACACTAATTTCACTAAATTCTTGGATAAGCATCTACCGAATCCATTTAGTGAGAGAGTAATGTAATAAAATTGGAGTAAACTAATAAAATTGTTTTTCTTCCTAAGTTTTATGCGTAGGCACCTATAAAGCAGACGCCGTACTATCGCAATGTTTTATTACGAGATAGAATAAGAAATGCCAAGGTTTATTATCTGTTACATTTATGTGCTTCTCTGAATTACGTAGGCATATTACGTGTCATGGTCCATTAATAACTTATGATGTGTAGGAATGTGAAAAAGAAACTGATTGTTTTTTTATTTGGCCAAAAGATAAGCCATGTCATATATTATGAATTTCTGTAACCCAAACACAGACGTGTAACGTAAATAAATGAATTTTGAATATGGGGTAATTTTTAGGGAACAAATAGAAAAAAAAGTACCGCAATCTGTACCGTGTGACATATCAAATGATGTATTAGAGTTATTTAAGGAAATATACGAAAATTTACAATTCCCCCCCCTATCTCCGAAACTACTGAGCCTAAAATTTTGAAAAAAATACTTAAAATAGTTCCATACCCATAGATTACAGGAAAACTTATAAGAAGTCTGTGGTCTTAAAACAACATGGTAAATCTCTCAATATTGTACGCATCGTATGGGACCCTCTCCACGCGAGTTCAACTCGCGCTTGACCAGTTTTTTTTGGTAGATGAGGTTCCGTTCCTTTTTGTTCAAAGCGCCTCATATTATGGTTATTGAAGTTATGTTATCATTCACCACAGTGCTTCTGTGACGCAGTGACTAAGCGTCTAACTTCTATCTTATGCATTGTGTTTGTCGGTATAGCTACATCCTTGCTGAACATGACCTCCTAAAGATAACTGCAACATCAAAGATTTTGACGAAACGATATCCGTCGCCGGCTGCAGACGACAGCAGCAGGCGACGTGTCGCCGCGACACTACTGGTTTCTTTGTAATACTTTCTATGAAATACTTTCCGTACCTAGCTAGCGACACGTCATCTGCCACGTATTTCATAAAAACCAGTAGTGTCGCGGTGACATGTCGCCTGCAGTAGGCTACGAATTTGTACTTGTAGCGGTATCTACAACTCCACATGCGAACAACGCGTCATACTGACGTCACGCAAAATCCTGCACCTCGCAAGCAGAGTTTGCCGCGCAAATAGCATAGATACAACGGCCCTAAATGAATTATCGGGCAGTTGCCCGCCAGACGCTTTATATTTTAGAAAGTATTTTGTATGTTCGCAAAAACTTAGGACTTTTCAAAACAAGAAGCGATTTCCATAATATAAATACACGTAGTAAACATGAAATTGTGATACCTAAATTTAGATTAACTAAAACTAGCAAGTCATTTCTTGTAAACAGCATCCGTTTTTATAACAAGCTGCCAAAGCCGGTTACAGAACTTAGCGATGGAAAGTTCAAAACCCTCATCAAACGTGTCCTTATCAAAAAAGCATATTATAAGATTAAAGACTACGTTGAAGACAAGGTAGTCTGGCAATAATTCCTTCTGCACATGTGGCTTCCCTGGCATCTCATTAACGGCATAACTGCTTAAATGTCTATTAATTGCTCTCAAATCAAGATGTTTATTTTTTATATACTTCTTTGACATAAAATTTTATTATTTGACATTGTATAGACATTTCTAATTTTTCACCACTTTATTAGTGGTTGTAATGTCAATCATATCACTTGGTTTTAGTAGGTTTTTATAAATTATATTATTTACTTTATCCTTTTCATGGATTCTAATTTTGTAAATGTGAGGACTTTGTAGGCCTTTTAGACTTTAGATCTGTATATGGTTTTTTTTATATTATCAAGTACCTGGTACTTGTTGACAGGCCTATGCAGTCCTCCCATACCTATTGTAACTTGAAAACATTGTAAAAACGCAAATATTTTTAAAAGAGTAACCGTGGAGTTTCTTGCCGGTTCTTCTCCATAGGAAACGACCAATTGGAACCGTGCACCTAGCTTCTGACGTTTCATAAGTGCCCATGTAGGTTTATGTGAAATAAAATATTTTGATTTTGATTTTTTGAGACACAACACCCGTCTGGTCGAAAAAGCCTCCCTTTTCTATAGAGGATGAGTGAACTTTACACCCTGTTCCTCATACCTCTATATACTTTTAGTCTAACCCCCTTACTAATAAACGTTGTATAGCGTCTGTATAGATACACAACGCTTTGTCTTCTTCTTTCGAAAGTCAAATTACTGACGATTGAAAGAGAGAAATCGGTGTGTAACTATTCATTTGTTATAATACAAATGAAATGTTGAAATGATGAATGTGTGATGTTTTAGTTTCGTTGAAACCTAAACTTCATCGTCTCCTGGGAAAGAATAAAACTGGTTACCATCAATACGAGTATGTAATGCTAAAACGCGGAGTCTTTTTTCAATGAATAGGTAGGTACAACAGCTATTTATATCTACTAAAGACTTGAAATTCCACCAGTATGTTTGCACATGTTAAACTTTCATCAAGCTCCACGAACCCTGTCTAAATTTGGAGCCGATAACATCTTCCCCGCTGGAGGCAGATTACCCGGTTGGCCTACATTAACCAATCGCTGTGTAAACCGCTGGCTTGTTTGTGTAGCTCGGCTCATTCCTTAGCAACTGAAGATTATCGATTGTTGTCCTTTAACTCGGTGCCACGACTGTTCTGGTACCTACTGGGGAGGGCTGATATTGATTAGAGTAAGGGAAGGTTTAGTTTCTGGGTTTATACGAAGGGCCTGTAGGCTGATGCATCATTAAAATGTTACGGCGGGCGTAAGAGCGTTATAACGCCGTACGGCATTTCATGCAAACTTTCAAGGCCTTGTTTTTCGAAATGAATGAACCGATTTTAGTAAAACTTCGTACGCATAAGCAGGATAAAAAAGGTCTAAAAAGTTACTTATGAACATTTTCGAAATGTCTTATTAAAAAAAGTCGGTTTTTGCGTCTTCGGCTTTTGCCGTTGTCAAGATGTTAGATATTTAGCCGAACCTCAAAAATACCGGTATTATTGATAAAACTTGTGTACAGTCCGGCCGTTAAGAGATTGCGTTCCTAACACCTGTCAGTGCGACCATTCTAGTAACTAATAAAGATCAAATTCGCAGAACATGTATTCATTTTTATGAAACTGACAGGTGTCAATAATGCATTCTCTCGACGGCCGAACTGTATTCCTATCAACTTGATATCGCTCGCTTGCTTTCCATACAAACTTGCTAGAACTTAAGTCACTTGCATGACGGTCATTCCAATTCCAAGTAACATACTCCAGAACTATGTCGGAACAAGTTCGGTTCCAGTTTGGAACTATTAATTGCAAGTTGGAAGTCGCTGTCACGCGATTGGAGGCACGTCACTAGTTCGCATTAGTTACCAGTTCCCACTTCCCAGTTCGCTTGCATCAGCGATCAGCTGACTCATTCGCTTATTGGCCAAGTATCGGTTACTGTGACGTAATATGACTAATGTTGTATTTGAATGACGTCACTGTGCCACTTATGTGATTGAAGCTACGATACGGTGACGTAAGGACTATTTTCAATCCAAGTCTAGATGAGGAAAATATTGATTCGACAATGATAGTAAATGTCTTAAGAAGAAAATGTGATGAAGGAGTTTTTATATTTAGTACTAGCAGCGACCCGCGGTTTCACCCGCATAAGTGTCGATCCCGTGGGAATACCGGTATAAAAGTATCCTATGTATTATTCTGATGTATAAGTTATATTACTGTAAAGAAGTTTCATCAAAATCCATTCAGTAGTTTTTGCGTGAAAGAGTAACAAACATCCATCCATCCTCCCAAACTTTCGCCTTTATAATATTAGTGTGATGTGATAGTGTGAAGTGTGATAGCACACTATCACTTCACACTTCACATCACAATGTGAAGTGTGATAGTGTGATGTGAAGTGTGAAAGTGTGGTTATAGTAGGATAAGGTAGGATTTGGCCTTTCTGACTCTTTCGTTTATTGGTAAAATATCGGCACGAAACTAATGTTTTGTTTAACCCTTACACACCCTTAGCACTACAAGCCATTTCCAGAGATTCACCTTTACATTTGTGGCTCCCCATGCAATACAGAGTATTATGAGTTTCATTAAAAACACAAATTGTTTTTTTTTTTGTAAAATAAGTTAAAGGCGTTTTACGACTTTCCAGTGTTTAATAAAAAGTGATAAAAACCCGGTCAAAATTTCAGTGTCCAGTTCAAAGTGCTGATTCTCAGCCTAGTTTGAAGTAATGACTTCTGATTTTGAAATTGGAATAACGTTTTATGTGAAAGTAAAATAAATACCTTAATAAAAAACACTGGTTTTCCAAAAATATGGTCGTCAGTTCTATCCATCAACACCATACAGTAACAACATGCAGCACGCATGCCTAAGCACGAAATAACGACGTCTCGTTAGTTAAATCTGTCACATTGATTTCTTGGCGCCTTATTTGATGTGGCAGCCAATCTTTCGTGAAGCTCGAGAAAATTGATACTTGTCTTCATTTTCTTGTATTTTACGAGTGATTACTTTTATTTACTAATAAAAAAATTGCACCTATATAACCATTGCATAATATTAACACAATTATATACATACACTAGCTGACCCGGCCACGCGTTGCTGTGGCTAACGTTTTTGCAATTTTTTTTTTTCTATCCTATCTTTCAATTAATCAAATTTGTACACCGTGTGCAGTTTGATCCAAAACTGCACACGGTGTACAAATTTGATTAAAATCGGTTAAGTAGTTTAGGAGTCCATCGCGGACAAACATCGTGACACGTAATTTATATATATTAAGATATTAATAATTGAAAATCACTCTTTGGATGTTTAAGTAGTTCAATCAAAATTGTTTAATTTGTCAATGAATGCTGAATATTTAGACAAAAGCTTTGTTCTCTTAGGTTAACGTAAAGACTTAGCAAAACATTTTCAATGTAAACCGGCGTCAACAAGAAAATTTAATTAAGTCATAACAAGTGGGCTTTGTACTTTAGACACGAAAAGTACAAAGACAACATTTCCATATTTAATAACCACAGAACACTAACCGCTTTCCTCATTATACCATAGTCGAGCTCATCTCTGTATATCTATTATCTACAGCTTAGCCTAAATTTAAACGTCGTAGAATGGCGATCTAGCTCAGAAACCTCTTATATTTTCAAAATGGAACCTTATCTTACTGGCACAAAGTTGGGTTTTGAATAGAGGTGTCCAACAATTATATACCAAAATCCCTATTTTATAGTCTGTAATCGCTGGGAGACGTGTGTCACGTCTAAGCGATGTTTTGCGCGTTATCTCGTCTTGAAATCTCTCGCTATAATAAGTACAGCGTGTTTCATATGTCAGTCTGGTTATGTCTGTCATGATTTATGTTATTTCATTTTATTATGTGAGCTAGTTATCGAAATACGCACAACTTTGGACGCACTCTCGAACAAAATTATGTATGAAAAGCAAACGTATTTTCAAGAAATGTTATAGCACAAACTAACTATACATTTTAAATTCCCAACAGTCAGTTTATCCAGCCAACATCTTGTACCAACTAAAATTCTCTCCAACAGCGAATAAAAGCCAAAGTTCTTCACGTAAAAGCCCAGCAATTTACGGTAAAGAGTACATTTATTTAGGAACAATCTCATTTACTTAGCTCGGGCTCACGTTAAGTAGAACACGGGGCAGATTAATCGGTCGGTCGACACGACTCGCTGCAGCAGTTTGGGGTTGAAAGATTTAGTTCTGCACTTATATTATGGTAGCTTGCTGATGAGACTAATAGTTTTAAAAGTGATTTAACGTGCCTAAAGTCATTATTTCAAATTTAAAATACTGAAATTTGACAATTCAAAAGTGCCTGTAAATGGTTTAATTGAAATAAATGCTTTGAGTTGAGTTGAGTTGAGACTTATGGATCAAACTATAGTGCTTATGGAAATTATTATTTTTTAACTTGACTTTGAAACCACACGGCCACAAGAGCTGTCATACATGGCCACTTTAACAAATTGAGCATAGGTAAATAAACAGTAAGTTCAAGATCCAAGCATTCACTTTTGCAAGAATTAATCGTTCGGAACCCCAATTAATCACCAAAAAGGACCAGGATACAACTTTCTATTGCCAATGGAAATCGAAATGGAAATCGTTCAAACATGAACACAATCCCAAAAAACTTTTAATGTACCAGTACACCTACAAAACTATAGGTATCGTTAGCCCCCCTTGACATGGCCAGCGCGACAGCGAAAAGTGGCGATGCACGTATACCGATAGCCTAAAAAACAAACGACGTTCTAGCCGCCAGGGCTGCTACAAAGAAGGGTGTCGTGTCGAACGCGTCGGTCGCGTCGTGTCAAGTACTTGGCTTGCCGCCAGCGACGCGACGCAACCGTTCAATAATTCGCTAAAACCAACCTTGAGTAAGCATAGTGCAGTAAGGATCACAGTATTTGTTTTGTAAATATAAACGGTTAAGGCCCACTATTATTTCATATAAGTACATTAAAATGCTTACCAACAATATATTATTATAATACAACAAACTATTTACACTAAGTAATAAATTAAACCATAGGCCGACCGCTTAACTGAGACGTTGCCTACGATAGCAGCGCGGTGCGGGAGGGGTGTGGTGATGTGATGCGCGAGGTCAGTGATTCGTCAACTTGTGACAACTATCACCCCTTCCGCAACGCGCAGCTACGTCAGGCAAAGTCAAAGTCAAAGCATTTATTTCAAATAGGCACATAAAAGGCACTTTTGAACGTCAAAAATTATAATGAAATAGAATTGATTCTAGTCGCCCCTTCCAAAAGGTAGTTTTCGTATGGAGAAGAATGGGTAAGAAACTCCACCGTTAAGAGTAACGGTGGAGTTTAAAATGTTTTACAATATTTTGCATACATTAATTATATAATAAATAATATATGAAGACGATGCACCTAAAATAAAATTACTATACCACAATAGGTAAAAGAATTAAAAATGAAACCATGACATATAAATTAATAATCTGATAGATACATGGTGCTTACATATTTACAAAAATGGTAAAAGTAAACGATTTTCATAAAATAAAAAAAAAACTATTTCAACAAGTAATAAGTCAGGGTGTGAGTTAGAGTAATTACAGAACGTAAAGAAAGTAAAAAAAAATAATTTACATTTAAATTAGCAAACAGTTTGATTTTGTCTAGAAGCAACGTCTCAGTAAGCGGTCGGCCTATAGCAGCACGTAGGTAATATTAAATTGTTGTAGTTTCGAACCTTATTTAGAGTATTTCTGCGTGATAGTGGTGATGAGCACCGGGTCATTCAGCCTCCAAGGGTTGAGCCACCAAGGGCATACCGTTGTATACAGTGCCCTCTATCGTGAAAACTAGAAAACTATTCTGCCACAGCCCAAACTTTGTCCAACATTATTATCGTTTCATGTTATTTTGTTTATGAAATAAAGTACAGAGGTTTCGAAGAGACCTTGACCCCTGAATTTATCTGTAACAACTCGGAGGATATGGCGCCCGGCTCTAACTTTTATAAAGTGACATGAAACCGAGTTTCACAACACCTTTTTACAAAATAAACAATATTATTGTTTTGTTTTTGTTCTTTGCGAAGTACCTAAAGTAGTGAGTGTTAGCACCGTCATTATTTTCATAGAACGATAGACAAATAATTACGACTAAGGTCTACACACAACTCATACACACCATCGCTACGCATGTTAGCACATTTCCGGTAGAAAGGTACCAAAAGGAAAGGTAGTTATCACTTTTCCATAACCAAGTGTCAGATACATTCATCATCATCATCTCAGCATACGCCTCTCTTTTCACGTTCTAATCCACACGCCACGGCTGGCACAATCCAGGTTCTACCCGCGATAGTAACAATTTCGTCCGGCCATCTTGCAGATACATTAGCGACACCTTAATGTATGCTTAACCTTTTGAACGCCATTGTCACATATATGTGACAAACGAAATCTTACCCTGAACGCCAACCTCACAATACACGTCGCACCATATTATGAAATAAACAATTTAATCATTACTTTTGTGTATTTTTATTTATATAATTTAAAAATTTAAGCTTCCGTCTATATTGTATTGCAAGAAACTAATATAAATAAACCACCAATATCGAAAAATTTCTTGTTTTAAAAGTAGATGTTCATTTGACAGAAAAAGTGGCCTGCGTCAGGGGTACGGCGATACGTTTATATTCTGCCGTTCAAAAGGTTAAATAAAGTAGATTTTCAACACTAAATTTAGCGCTGAAAGTTGAAATTCTAACACCGTACTTTTAATAAGGGTAATTGTCAAAACGGGCTTAAGAATCGTGGCTCGCGGTACCTCGTACTTTTCACCTATCCCTAAAAGAAAACAATAGAGAAAGTACATTGTGTTTGTGTTAGTTTGTAATAACAACAACATTCTTACCTTGTTCTCGTGTTATAGTATCTCGTTAATATTCCGCTGTTTATTGCGGCCATGAATAAATGTATGAGCCGGGAAGTTTCCTGGCGCATGTATCGTCTTGGAAGAATTGGTGGAAAGAATATCGAAGATGAAGAGTTTTCTACATAGGTAATTTCAAAGTTTCGTTTGCTTTATATTTTGGTTGGAAAAGGTTTAGCGGGGGTGGTATTAATTAAAAACATGGAGAGATAACCTTTTAGTAAAGGATAAATGTATAACACTTAACAGATAGGTTTTAAATGGTTATAACCAAAGAAATGACTGTTTAAACCTACGGTAGTATTATTTTAACTATAATATTTTCTTAGGGAGAAATAGTTAAAATGCCAAAGATTTCTGATTCTGAAGTTTCATTTCAATCTGAGAGGAAGGTTATAAAACCACACTCCGTTTATTAATTATAAACCAGCTTGTAACTACCCTATTCCTATAGAAAAGGTAGAACCATTGATCACCACTACCACCGCCAGTTACCGTTTTCACTTTCAGTGTCCAAATGTCTAAGTTTACTCCCGACTTGCCGTAACTCAGTGGTGTCCAAATAAATGACTGTTCCTTTCTTAATTTCACCTATAAGTCGTCCCATGGGATTAGTTCATGCCCATTTTTAACCTGACCTCTCTGAACGGGCTCACCTCTTCGTTCGTTGTGCGGCCTGCGAGTGACTCCGCACATATTTCAGAGGGCACGCATCATGACCTCGTTTTCTGCAAGGTTGGTTAAATAACTATACATATATTAGTGTTATGTCTGTATTTGAGTTTGGGATGTTGATCAATAAGTAATAGACAAACTCTTGAATCTTTAAGCTGTATTTTGACTCAAGATTCAGTCTGTGTAATTAGTAATTTGTGTAGCTTTCAGGACTGATTGACTTACACGATGAGACTTCAAGACTGACATACATGATGTGATCTAGAACCTCATTAAATAAGAAATAAAGAAAAGTATTGTATTCGACAACAGCAACAATAAAAAATGACAAATGACATTTGTAAATAATATGTGTCAACTGAGGGCCCAGAGAAGTGACATTTGTAAATAATATGTGTCAACTGAGGGCCCAGAGAAGTGACATTTGTAAATAATATGTGTCAACTGAGGGCCCAGAGAAGTGACATTTGTAAATAATATGTGTCAACTGAGGGCCCAGAGAAGTGACATCACTTTCAAACTGTTACGTATTTCTACAAAAACTATTAATAAAATGAAGCTTTCCGGTAGCTTATGGCAATCCAATACATTTTTAGCTTTTCCATCATCGTTATCGCCTTTGGACATTGGAGTTAATTTACTTTTATATTTTTATAGCATGTAATTTCTTGTTCAACCGACCCACCACATAGCATCGCATCGCCTGCCCGCGCTTTTAATTAATTTTCACTTATGGTTCTTACTGACTTTTTTTCTTTTTGGTCGACTCCTAAGGGTCCTTGCATGATGTCAAATATCGCCTAAAGCCTTCCTCAAAAATGGGGCTATTAAAAATTCAAAAACAATTAACAAACACTGTGATGCGACACCGTAAGCGTGGATTGCCACTTGCCACATTACCCTCGGTAAACCAATGCTGGTCTTGACGGCATTCTGGCATCGACTAATTTAATCATCGCGTTCTACAACGTCCACTTGCAACTAAGGGGTAAGCTCGCTCGCACACTGTTCACAATACAGGCTAGTGCTAACACTAAACTAAACCGTAATGAACAAGCTAAGGCCAGTCCTACATTTGCCAAGAATGCCTCGCAATGTAAGCCTACTTAATGTATTCGTGAACGATTCATTCGGGTCGTGTGAACAAGGCATGCTCGGGAGGCACACGACAGACTAATTTATGGCAATAATGAATTGGTGCCATAGATTATAAGGCCTTTTAAAACTATTGTGTGATTAAATAAATGAACATGTTTAAGGCAGTAATTTATTGAAAGATAAGAGAACAATAATATCCTCTCGACCGATTTCGGTCACGGTGACCATCTCCATGGAGATTTATATTATTACGCAGGAGATATTATCCATAGTGCACAAGTGTGTGTGCGAACTCACTCACTCTCATAGTCCGATGGTATGTCAATCTGACCCGACCGGGGAAAGATCAGGCGCAGGACCAACGGCTTAACATGCTATACATGGCACGGGGGCTTCACACCACCAACTTTCAACCTCCGGGGTGTTACTTAAGACATTCCTAATGGAAAAATCCAATAATAATAATATCATAACTATGACTTATTTAAACTTTTAAAATTCGTTGGCTTGATTAACTGAGGCAATAAAAGTAGGTTCGATTCCCACTTGGTAAAAAAATCTTTATGAGCAACGAAAATGTAAGATAATTGTGTTAAATAAAATCGATTTCTGAACAATTCGTTAAAAAATATATTCTTCTAACTGCGCCTCGCGGTTTGTCACGCATAAGTCCCAATTCCGTGGGAATATTTTTATGGATTTTGATGAAATTTGGCACATGAGTAGATACTCATGTGCCAAATTTCATCAAAATCCGTTGATCCGTTTTAGCGTGAAAGCGTAACAAACATACCAAAAATCTAATCTTTTCTCTTTATAATATTACTTTAGCTTAGCTATGGGTTCAGTACCTTTAGTCAGTTCTCCAACTATTTTGACTTACAAACAAATACCAACACAAAATTCTAAGGCCAGTGCTACAGTTGGCAAGAATGCCTCGCAATGTATGTACATCGCGTACGCCTAGACGAGTTACCGAGTATATTCATAAACAATTCATCTGGGCCGCTGCCTTCCGTACACAATGCGAACAAAGTCGAGTCATATTACATCGTGTGTGCTTAAAATGAAAATAATTCTTGCTATGGTAAACATTTAGCCAGCTATTAAATGAAACCGTTGGTCCCGGCTGTCATTCGTAGATCTTTGACAGTCGTTACGGGTAGGTAGTCAATAGCCCAAAAGTCTGACAACCAGTCTTACCGAGGGGTATCATGTTACTCAGTAACTGGGTTGTGGAAGTCAGATAGGCAGTTGCTCCATGTAAACTACTGGTATTCTGATGCATTAGGTTAAACTCAAGACTGACCCCAGCATAGTTCGTAAAAGGCTGGGCTGATTGATTGAAACGCATCTGTCAAGAATGAATATTCATAATTCTTTTCATAAGGAAGCAAAGTGAATTCAATTGAGTGATTGCAACTTCAATTATTGATAATTAATTGCACAGGACATTCATTCTTAGTACAGGAGGACGTCATTAAGTCATTCGAGAGGTAGTTGCAAAAAATCTGCGCTGTTGACGATAGGTTCGTCCGAAGTACGCATAACGCGCGAAATCCCAGCATTTTGCTGAGCAACGATCTGAGGGGCAACTCCCGTAATTTTAAGAGGTCTGATCTCAGTCTAATTTCAATCCATTTTTGACATTGATTGTCTCTGAAATGAGACTGGACTTGAATATGAACGTTTTTTAAATACAAGAATTGGCCTTTTGTTCTTGCACAGTTTCGACACACGGCTTAATTGTTCTTATTATTGTTGTTTGCTTGTCACCAAAATAAATCCACTCGGCAATCGGCATTTTGTTTTTGTTTTGATTGTTGTTTGTTTGTTGCGTGTTTTTATCATTTGCCAGTGACGCAACACATGCGCAACACATAATAACGTGTATTGTCTTTGGTCCCTGGCCCTGACACCTGACATTAAGCAATGGACAAAATTGACAACTTTTATTGCTTGAATACGAGGCTTTTGGCTACTTTGTAAATGTGTATTTATATAATTTGCGTTTTGTTTATGCAGAATATATTGTATGTGGGTGCGCCTGTTCACTGTACTCGTATGAAGCCGGCCTTCTGTAGGTACATATTTATTTTCTAGTGCCTCGGTTGGAGATGTGCTGTTGTGCACTCCGCCTAACTGGCGAAATATTTATATTTGCAATGCTTTGTAAGCTGCGGGTAATAAATGAGTTTCTTGTCGGTTCGCGGCTGTTTCGCGCGGTAATGAGAATTCAGACGGAGAGCAAACATGAGTAAAGGGTTTTATATAGATTTTGCTTCGTGTTTCCGTAATTTTTTGGCGGCTGCAGTTTCAGTGGTAAATTTTAAATAGTTTATTTTGTGTTTTTATGGCTTTATACTGATGTGTAGTCTGGTACATTTTGGAATACTATTAAAATATAACCTTTGTAAAATTTCTACATTTATACCTGTAATTGTTATGGTGTAGTACATAATATATTATATTCTCTCTACGGTTTTATGTCCACATAAACGTGCGTCCTCATAAAAGTGCAGATAAGACAAGCAATTAGACTCAAAGATTAGATCTTACACAAGAACTTTCCATGCCTAGGACAAAAAAAGAACCTTCACAAGTCCGAGTACTCAGAGTGGACAAAAGACCGACAAACGTACAGAAAAAAGTAAGTTCTAAACAAAGTTTTAATAAAATTCTTTGACCAACACAATTAAACATTTAATTAAAAATCTCAATTACACTCACCTACAGTACCTGACCACGAAGTCGCGGTTCGATTCCGCATGACCACCGGTACTGCACATAAATCGCACCCGGCTTCGGCTGGACACGGAGGTGGGAGTACGTGGAGTGGTAATACTCTAATGTGGTCCGTTGTAGGGATGGAGTATGTTAGAAAATATTGGTCTCAAGTTTTCGTTAATGTTTAAAAAAATAATTTTGACAATACAGGACTAAGATGTGTAGCCTACGGTACTTCAGAAAGACAGCACCATGTCGATTCTTTAAAGCATAAGGCTCAGTAGTGTTATGAAGTATGTAAATAATAAACTTTTGAAATTCATGTAATCCCATCTGTTACATTCCACGGCCCATTGCCTCTCACAGAGAGGAGGCCTGTGGAACTGGGGCTGATTATGCACATGTTACATTAGACGAGTGTTTAGTTAGATCGTATTTTGTTAGAATGGAGTTAACAGCAATGTACAGACGCCAGCACATCAACCTACCCGAAACTGTCAAGTTTTCCCAATCAACTTTGAACCTTATACTTAAGCAATAAAGTTGAACTCCATCAAAGAAATTTGACAGATAGTAACTTGATGTGCTGGCGTCTGTACTAACTGTTGTCTGCTACATATGACTAGCATTTATAAATGATAGTTCATTGGCCAACATATCACTCCGCTTCCTCATCACTCTGTGGCAGCGAACCACAAAATGGCTACAGCACATAACTACTGCCGGCTCCACTGCATCGGTGCGGAACATTGACTGCTCAGACCAATTGCTATTGATTCGTTTTGCAGTAATTAATGGCTATTTAATTAGGTTGTTGGTTTATGATCGAAAAGCTTGTATGTATGAGCTTTCCAGACATACGTATAAACGTATTGTGATGATTTTAGCACACTCTGTGGCAAACGCGAAACGAACGCGAACTTCAGCGAAATTCTAGGACTAGTATCCAGCCACAATAAAGTCTGTACCTACAGGAATGTTTTGAGAGAATTTTAAGAGCTACGTTAGATGAAAGTTACATAAGGAAAATGTCTGTGTATGATACTTTTATGTCGGAATGATATTACGACAAACCACAACAGTATCTGCGCGTACCTAACACCGCACATTACATAACATCGGTTACCGAATCCAGTAACTACCAAGTTACTAAAATGTATCCATGGTTTCCTATTAATACGACCACAGACTACACAATAATCTGCCGCAGCAATAAAATAGTACACCGCTCCGGAATCCGACTGAGTAATACTGAAGGAAAGCCTTATTTTAATCCAGGTAAAAGCGTAGTCTGTGTACTCAGCCTGAATTTAGACAAGACTAAAGTTAAATAAAGAAGTGCGGAGCAAACTTTGTTAAAAGGAGTTTTTGAATGAGGAGGCGTTTGAATGAGCTGAACAAATAGGTCGACCTGGGTACGAAAGGTTGATCAAATAGCGTTTTTTTTGCAGGTTTTTGTAATTAAATTATGTACTATTTATATGTTTAAAGTATCCGGTGAAGTTTTAAAAATAAGTATAATATTTTAAAATAGCTTATTTGTAGGCGGCAAAATTTTAATATTTGAAGGGTTGATCGAAGAATCAGTTGTCATAAAAGTTTGCTTGAGCCTTGCTAACCTCTTAAAGTACTTTTTGTTTCCCAGCTAGGCCAGCTAGCAACAGCTGTTGGTCTACAATCAATTCACGGTTATTGTACCTCTGACAGCAGCAACCTAACATCGTCCTTATTATAACGAGAATAAAGATCACAATGATTTTCACAGAATTGACAGTAGCAACAACCCAAGAGCAACCTTATTGTCACGATGTTAAAGATCACTCTGGTATTAATCGTGATCCAAAATCAGAGGTAAAAAAAGAAATGTGGATAGACTGTAGTCGAACTCGTCTAGCATCTTATTATTTTTTACTAACTTATATAAATATGCAACCTCTTTAGCTTGGTTAGTGATAAGTGGCATGGCATGTTGTGTTAACCTGTAACTGATTGTTGCACTTGTAAATGTTACTCTAGTCATTAATTCAGAAATGTACACAGTGTAAACAATTGTTGGTTAACCTAAATAAATAAATAAGTAACCATCCTGGCCATCTGACTTCAAAATATTTTTAGATGCCATTAAGATTTTCTTTTTAACGATTTTTTTTTAATCGGTTATTGCTTTTGATTTATTTTTACCTAAATAAGCCAGCATTATTCAAAACTGGATTGCAACCTTCTTTGTTAAAAATATTTTATGTTGTAGACAATCGATAAGTAAATGAGTGTGATTTTGCCTGATTTATTTTCTTGGGATAAACAGGGCGAGAATAATTCAATTCATATTATTTAAATCCTAAATAAAACTTGCAATTACTTAGACAAACCTCATTACTTACCGAAATGTTTTAGATTTTATTTATCTAGTAATCACAATTGTCCTAGCTCAACTGATAAAGCAATCTACAAAACAAATACTCAGCAATGTAAAAAGCTTTTAAAAGTCTTTGAACATTTTCTAGAATAAAAGAAAAAGGGTAACGGAGATAAACGAAGGGTCTAATGTCACACGTAAGCGATCTATCTCAGGCAGATAGAGGATTTTAAACATTATTGATGTATTATGTAAGAGGGGTTTAAGCATATAAGGTGTTAGGGAAATTAGAGTTGAAATTCCGGGAGGTACTCTTTTTTTATGATATAGACACGTGGTTAATAGCAAATGAGAAATACATAATAAAATAAAACTATTTGCTAAATAAAACTTTGCATAATTGTTTTATATCGTACTTACATTGAAAAAGCAAATTTGATTCTGAGAACCATCTGTCGACTAATACATTTTTATAAGCATCTTGGAAATGATTAGTTCTCGTCACTCGGTTCTTTTACTTCTAATACCATGATTAAAACCAATATCTGCTGAATGTATGCACTAACACTGGTGTTTAAGTTGTTTATATCGCCGGTTAAGAGGAATAGTGACAAAAAATGAAATGTTCAGGAGAGCCGTTCAGGTCGCATCAGGCGGCGGCCGACGCAATGACACGCGGGGTTGCGATAGTCGTGGAGAGGATCCGGCAGTTGGGTCTCGAGGTGGCTCTGCACAAGTCCGAAGCCATGACATTTCATGGGCTTCGGAACGGGCCACCATCGGGATCCCAACTAACGGTAGGAGGGGTTCACATCGGCGTCGAGACGACGATGAAGTACCTGGGTCTCGTCCTCGACAGCCGGTGGAACTTCGTGGAGCATTTCCGACGTTTGGCCCCCAAACTGGAACGGGCTGGGGCCGCTTTCAAGCGGCTCCTGCCCAACCTGAGGGGGCCAAACGCCTCCTGCCGGAGGCTTTACGCGGGGGTCGTGCGGTCCATGGCCGTATATGGCGCCCCGGTGTGGGCGCGTTCACTGCGGCTTCGAGCCGCCCACTACCTGAACGCGCCCCAAAAGGTGGTCGCCATACGGCTGATACGGGGGTACCGCACGATCTCGCGCGAGGCGGCAAGCCTCCTTGCCGGACTGCCGCCATGGGATCTGGAGGCGATGGTCCTCGCGCGCCTCTTTGAGTGGCGCGCGGAGGCACTACGCCGGGGGGAAAACCCGCTTCCGCGGCAAATTGCTGCGGAGCGGACAGACCTCCGGCGCGATCTCATGGCGGCATGGAAAGCGCGACTGTCGCAACCCAGCGCAGGGCACGCCGCGATAGCGGCGGTAAGGCCCCTCTTTGAGGAGTGGCTAGAGAGGCGTCACGGCGCCCTCACCTACCGCCTGACGCAGGTCCTCACCGGACACGGATGTTTCGGGAGGTTCCTGCACATCATCAGGCGGGAGGAAACGCCCGGGTGTCACCACTGCGAGGATCGCCCTGAGGACACGGTGGAGCATACGGTGGAGGTCTGCCCGGGTTGGGCAGAGCACCGCCGTGTCCTCGTAGAGGCGATCGGCAGCGGCGGCGACCTCTCGCGCCCGGCCCTGGTCCAAGCCATGGTCCGGGGCGAGAGGGAGTGGGAGGCAGTCACCTCCTTCTGCGAAGCAGTCATGCTAGCGAAGGAGGTGGCGGGATGGGCGAGGGAGAGAGCTGAGAGAGCCGCCCGTCCCAGCCGCCGCGGTAGACGCTCCGGGCGTCGGGAGCCGCGTGACGACTCCCGGCCACCGTAGGCGCGGGCCTGCGGACGGCGAGTAATGGGTAGCTCGCCGTCCGATCAGGACCAGGCCCGTGCCGGACGGCGCGTATGTGTTCCACGCGCGCCTCAAAGAGATGTCAGCATCAAAGGAGGGGCCCGTTAGGGCCGAAGCCTGCCGGGGCAGCGGGATTGTCCGAAAGGGTTACCGCTGCCCCGGAACATAAAGGGCTAAGGAAGGAACACGGATGGGTTTTAGTCAGTAAGAGTCTGACACTCCCTTCCGCTCCACCCAGAGCGGGAGGGGTCATTGGATGATTTCCCATCCTTAAAAAAAAAAAAAAAAAAAAAGGAGAGCCGTTCAAAGTTTTAAATTTTAGAAAAACTTACGTATTTTGTCATTTATGAATTTTTTTGCTATTGCATAAACGTCTTAAAAGTCATCGTAGAGACATGGGAGTAAGCGCATTCAAAAGAGCGGAAAATTTTACGTAGGATGGCATATATAACTCATTTTTGACCAAAATGTCGCTTAACCCTAGTTCCTTTTTACCGTCGATATGTAACTACGCCTAATCAGCAGCCTAACGCTTATGTATTTAGCTTCTGGCATTAAGTCCGTCTCTGTACATTTGTGTGCTTAGGACTGATTTTTCCAACGCTCGATAATTTTATCCGAAAAATAATTTTGTATTGTTGACAGTTCTTCCATACAAAAAACTGTCAGACGTCAATTTTATTCCACGAATAAAAATTATCAGTCCATTGAGAAATCAGGCCTTAAAGTATTATATAAATAATAAAAAAATGGATTCTATGATCCGTAATATTAAAACCACTAGCTTCTGCCTTCATCTGCGTAAAATTTCGGCCGCCGACCCACCGCGTCGCATCCCATCGCCCGTCCACCCTATTACTATGTTTTCGTTTAGTGTATCTTCCTCAAGAATTGAACTATCAAATGCAAATATTTTTTACTACTAACTAAGGTACTTCCAGAGATTTGTGCGTTCAAAGAAACAAACTTTTCAGCTTCATTAGTAGTATAGATGATCACTATCTCGTATTGAAATATCCAATACAAATGCTTGTATATTGTTAGTTCGTGGTCTCTGGACTAATTTCAAATACACCGAAGACCAAACACCCTGCTAGCCCGCTCATGAAACACTAATGTAAGACAATAAAGTCTTATAAAAGTGTTCTACGCTTGCTCTACACTCTACAGCAAAGGAATTGATAGTCTCACAGGGAACGCCTATTATGGACCCGTTATACAGCCTTTATAGAGTTTATCGATGCCCCGGAGCTAGACTCTACTATAATAGAGCTGTGCTAGAGTCCTCGGAATTGTGCACAAGGAAATGCTTAGTCGGGTATGTATATTGTTGCAGTATGTGCTGTAAATATAGTTTAGAGGGACCGATAGAATTCTACTGTGTGTTTGGTCAATTCTTAGTTAAATTTGTTACCTTTAAGAAATTGTGAGCACAATGTTATGAAACGATGAAAGAATTTCAATTCAAAATTGAATCATTTATTTGCATAAGTTGGGTAGATATCTAGGTCATAGATACATACATCTAGGTATATTAATAGAATATCCAATCATAAATATATATTCACAACGAAATTTAAAGAATATAATAATAATATTTTCGTGTCAAAAACGGGTTTTTTTTCTTCTTTTTGAAACTGGGTTCGAGTATGTACCCAATTTCAACATGAAGGATTCATTTTCAATTTCTCCACTATTATTGTGTGTTTTCGGTCCGAATTAATGTCAAACAAGTGTCAATCCCAACTATGACTGACATTTCATTTATTTATCTCGAGTGCACGTAGCACTCTCACTTCTTTTCAACAGAAAGCTTTTTTGCTTCCTTTTGAAGTCAAATTGTAACAAATGAGTGATGGATTGTTATGACAGAAATAGCGCCATCTAGTCCCGCTGTAAGGTATCACGGGCTAGTCCTTTTACCTGTGATTTTGCATTACTGTCAAAATCACAGTGATCTTTATTCTCGTTATGGTAAGGTTGCCGTTGAGTTGACAGAGGTAAAATAACTGTCAAAGGACACACAGCCTTACAGCGCCTACACGCCGATAGGTCACCTATGGGCTGTGATGATTTATCTAGATTTATTTTTATTTACTGCCTCGTTGGTCTAGTGGCCGCAATAGCTACTGATGGGTGTGAGGTCCTGGGTTCGATTCCCGAGTCGGGCAAAGTGCTATAAGGATTTTCCATCAGGAATTTCTCAGTAGCAGCCCGGAGGCTGTATTTGTGCCTGGTTGATGACAATATTCTCGCCTCCTTAAACATAACTGACGAAATGTGGGTGTAAGATAGATATAACTCTGTCTAATAATGTAGAAATTGAATAAAGAAATCCAATAATAAATTAATTAATAATGAAATGATGACATCAAAAATGTAATAATATATTTCTAAATAACTTTATATAATAATGCATGCAATAATAATTTTATTAAAATTAAGAAACAAATTGTTGTGGTGCCCTAGCAGGGTTCATGTACGAATCTTATATTATTTTTTTAACAACCTTGTAAACGACATGAATGCAATATAAAAATATAAATAAACAAATAAATAATGAAATCAACAACAATAATTGTTTTTAACTTTAAAAGCGTTTAGCTGCCCCCACGCCGAACTACCTCATATTTGTTCGCTTGCAGGCATTGGTTTGAAGCTCGAATGTTTGTTTAATTTATTGGCAATTGGCACTCACAACACAGAAAACCCAATCAACGGTAATTATTGGCCGGAGGTCAGTTTCACGATACAATAAACTGGATTTAACAGTATTTCAACTGGAAACAGAACAGCAAGAATCGAGTCAATGTGTAGTGGAGGCAAACTGTCTGAATTTCAATTTATGCTGATATGAACCCAAGGATCACAGATATTGGAATGCATACACTATTAACACCTAACAGTACGTGTGAAGGCTCACCGATGTGTCAAATTCCTTTAATGGCGAATAAAGGAATTTGATATTTATGTCTGTGATCATTGTGGTTCATTTTTTAATGTAATTTAGTCATCTATTACAGAGCAAAGAATAAATAAAATTAAAATAATTTATTTATTTATTTCTCAGCACAAATGTTGTTGTGGACAGAAGGCTTAACATTTGTAAGAGACTGCACGGTGCCCGGTGGAGAATAAACTTTTACTTTGTTATGTGCGAAGTTAAACTCATTCTTATATTTAAGTAAGTGCCAATACCAAGAAGAGAATTAACAAGAAGGATTTATTTCCAGGAAAGGCTTATAGGAAGAAATATAAAAATGTAAATCATATTTTTACTTGCCTGGCTTTGAATTCACAATCCGGTGCGGGCTCTTAAACCTCCAGTCAAGGGTTACCGACCGATAATTCAAAATCTATTAAATCCCTTCTGAGAAAATGTTATCGTTGGTCCCTAAAATATTACAAAAGTTTTTTTTTTATCTTTATAAAGGGTTAATTCGGTCATTCCCTTTCGTAAACCTTTAACAAATTGAATAAGTAAAATTTTCCTTTACCAATACTTGTATTAAATACAATGTACGTATTGCGTTTGAACACAAGATACTCAAACAACGCCATTTAATTACATATGTTAACCTCAATTTCAGCCGCCAATACTGACGTAAATAATTAACTACCAAATAATTGGAATATACGATTCACTAGGTATTAGATAGTTTAATATATCAGCCTCATAATTTTGTTATTACCATTAGCCATATAAAATTAATGAAACGTCAATTATAATCAGGATAGATAGTTGTATGAACTTACACGAATCAAAAGGAGTATGTAAGGATCGTAGCAGGTGGTGTTCTGTACTTTCTGCCTACCCGCATGGGAAGAAGGCGTGTAGTTATCAATCGAGTCACGTTTTATCGCTCGTCAAAACTGACCACGAAGGGATGATCGGAGAAAAATGCGAAAATGAAGGGTCTGTGGTGAGGACGCGGCCATAAACACGCTATTTTATTATCACTTTGTCGTGTCATGAAGTTGTAGTTTGAAATATTTAGAAGTAATGTTTGAATTAGGCAACAACTTAAATTGCAATTTGTGTGTTTGTGATTCCAATTTAACTAACGTCCGAATCCTCGTCACGTAGGAATGTGTCGAACTTAAGCGATCGCCTAGGGGCTAGTAAAATGTTTTTTTTTTTGCGCCTTGTGTACTATACCATTTAGATGTCGTCTAGAAACAAAACTATACTAAAATCATACGACGAAAATGCTCAAAACGCGATATAACTATTCGTTAAGTAGGTACGTACCATAGAGATTTTAGTCTATTTGGTGCTTAAATGGAACCTTTACGAACACTGAAAAGTAAGAAGGCAAGAAATACGACACAAAGATTGTTGATTTATAAAAAAAAATTGTTGGCGTCAGATTTGGTTGACAATCCAAGTGACATGGATAAAATTTTAAAGTGAAACCATCTTCTAGGAATAATTATTGAAGTAATAAGACAAACTGTGGTTTTATTTACTCATTCCAGTACTAAAAGCTTGTAAAGCTCTCACAGTACCTACCTAACTAAACACCATACGAAGAACAAATATTTAAACGCATAACACAGAACTCTAACCGACCGTAACTTACCAAATTAAAACCCAATCGTCTAAAAAAAATAACAGATCAGATAAAATAATCGTAACATAGTATAATACGGCGCCCAGTTATCAGAGTTCACGTTTCGACAATTGCAAATGGCGGGCGATGGGTCGGCGTGACCCGGACTATTTATCACCCACCTCTGTCCACCAATGAAATGTATATCGGACGCTAATTTTCGCACCGATATACCGCAGAACAGAAAGGGGAAGAAAATCCACAAAAAGGAAGATATAATCATCATCTGTCTAGCCTTTTCTAAAAATTATTCAATCATGTCCCTTCTGGATAATACGGTACTCCTTTTGAAGACTGTTTAAATGATAAGTTATATTTATTTCTGTAATTTGGTAAAAAAAAAAAACACTTTTTTGGTTTCTCATCGAAAGTCGTCAGAGTTCAAACTCTATAATTATGTAATTTAAAAATCGCTACGATATTATAGGCATAGTCGACCTCATAATTGCTTTACCACCCTAAGGATGAATGGTATTTGCACGTCATAATACGATGTCTGTTTGTCTGTGACAGTTCAATAGTTTCAACTTTAGTGAGGTTTCAATTTAGGTACTAGAAACTTGTCAAATAATGGTAAAGCAAATACGAGGTCGATTATATCAGAATGAGTTCGAACTAAGGAGTTCCCTGAGGTTTCGGAGTGGACCTATGTAGGATCATTCCTATAAATATGATCCTTAACATTTTTCAGTCTTACTTGAAACTGTCTGGTTTTCTTTAGATAACTGAAAGAAAGACTTCAGGTTGTATAATTCACTCTATGTGAATGCCCATGTCAGCCTTCTGAGCCCCTTTATTTCTGTTGGGTCAGCGTTGCCGGACCTTCGCACAAAAGAGTTTTTTTTTTCACATTTTTCAATGCCTTAGTCTTAATTCATTGTGGGATTTGTTTAGACCGTACCTTTGTTATTTTCAGGGTCGGCTTGACCATGTAATTTGTGGTGAAGAATAATAGTACCGTATCTTATTTATTCTCGTAGGTATGCTTAAAAAACTAAAACTTCTCGACTGTCATCCGTTACTCACAGAAGAGTCCCAGATTGGTCTTTTGACACATAACGATACCTACCCTTCCAAGTGCCGATGGTGATAGCCGGGGTGATTTTAGTGAGGTAAAAATCACATAATTACACGCCCTGCATGATTGTATCCCCAAAGACCGGGCGCCTTTTGAAGGTTAACCACAGAAAAAAAAATGCCGTTAATTATTTTTTGTATAGCAGCTCTAATTAGTTTTGGAATTCAATGAAATTGTTTAATTAACGAGCTGAAATTTTTGGCATGTGGTGAGACCAAATTACTGGCTTTTAGGTCATTAAACGTGTGTTGATTCATCAACAAAATAAATTAACAGTTTCCAATTAAGTAAGTACCTACCTACTATTACGAGAAATTTAATTATTAAATTTAAAGGGTCCTTTATTGTAGTTTATAAATTTACTTATAATAATGGATTATAAACAATTTTGAAGCATACTTAAGTCTCCTTAATAATCGTTAAATATAAAATTTATTCATGAATAATGCATAAAATATTCAATTTCTTTTGCATCTTATTCCAAACTTTAATCCAACCCTAAATTTTACCCAAAAATACATTCGACAAAGTTATTACTTGCTACGTGTCTAAAGAATAAGATGTAAAGATGGTGTGAAGTATACAGGGTGTACTCTAAAACGTGATTTCAATGTAAATTAGACATTTTTTACCGACGGATTATCGAAGAGGTTTCAGATTAAATCTAGCTCATTATCTGCCTAGCCTTTTCCCAACTATGTTGGGGTGACAGCTGAATACCAGTATTTTACATGGATTGACTACCTATCTGACCTCCACAATCCAGTAACTCGGTAATACAATACCTCTTGATAAAACTGGTTGTCAAACTTTCGGGCTTCTGACGACTGTCAAAGATCCACAAATGACAGCCGGGACCAACGGCTTAACGTGCTTTCCTAGGCACAGAGGGATCTTGGTATGTGAAGATGGTCACCTATCCTTGGACCAACCGTGGCAAGCGAAACTTAACTTGATCGATTGACCCGTGCGGCTGTTATTATTTAGCCACAAGCCCCTATTCAATCTAGCTATGGGTCGTAAAAAACATGATTTATTAAAATGATATTTTTTTTACATATTATAATTATGTAGTAATAGTAGTCAACAAAAGAGATAAGTATGCAGGATCGTCGGATATAGTTAAAGCTTATTAAGAAACCGATGCATGTTGTTGACTGAAATTTATTTGGTTAAAAGAGCTGTTTGTTTTCTATTCATAAAATTAAATTTTATTGGAGAACATCTATCGGTTTCTTACTAAACTTCAACTATATCCGACGGTCCTGCATACCTATCTCTTTTGTTGATTGTAACTAAAGATAATTTAAATACTTTTGGCTATTTTGGAGTTTGTTTTATAATAAACAAGTTTCAAACCAAGTGAAACATGCTGCTGAAATTTTTCGGTATAAATTGCACACCCTGTACATCGAGGTGGTTCTACTAGATAAGACGATATATGGTACTTGGACTATAATATATTCTTATTGAAAACACCTCATCACATATTCATACAATATATCTTTGGAATAAGACAATATAACCAAGATATCACTTTGCTATGGCGATATTGCCAATTCTTGACGAAATTTGCACTATTTTTTACACATGCCAAAAATGTTGTTATTTCATAAATATGTTATTGGTTTGCCAACAAGCAGGCCGTTCACCTGATGGTATGTGACTACCACCTATTTGAAAACTAGAGGATTTGAGGTGCTGTACCATCCTAGAACAACTTAGTGCTCAGATGCGCGAGTGGCACGTTGCCAGCGGCAAAGTCACCTGCAGCTGTCGACATTCGTCGGCCGCAGCCGCAGACGCGTCAACAGCTGCAGTTGCCTCTCGTGTATATTAGCACAAGCCTTTTCCAATTATCATTTATTTATTTAACTACACAGAGAACATACATACGAACATACACAGAGAGACAGAAAAATACGTAGAAAGGTGATGCTTCTAAAGAAATCTCTTCCAGCATACCTGCGATAGGAGAGTACATAAAAACATAATAATATGTAGACAATCTGTGTGTAACATACTGAGAATAACTACCTGGATTTACAGCTTGTATCGATCTGCCACAGGACATCGTAATAAAAATGCTCTTTTCTTCCCTGTGTGAAAAAGAGATATTTTCCCTGCATTGTGATATTATTTAATGCAAAAAACTTTTTTACAAAAAAAAAACAACCGACTTCCAAAAAAAACTACAAAGTGATAAATAACTTTTATTTCGGATGTCGGTGTCAATAAACGAAAATGCAGAACCAACGACACCGACTTCCGAAATAAAAGTTATTTATCACTTTGTAGTTTTTTTTGGAAGTCGGTTGTTTTTTTTTTGTAAAAAAGTTTTTATTTTTCACTTTTTAGTGAGAGAGTTTGTAATTTATCTAAGTTACAATAGCCTAACGTCAACTGCTCGTCACCTTTTACAAAATATTGCTTTTCCCGACGCTGGGACGTTAATTGTTGAGGAGTTCTCCTGGTAAGAACCTGGAGAACTCCACTCCACCACCACACGCATTGTGACGAGCATCAATTGCTTAGCAACCATATTAAAGTTACTCTAAAAAATATCCAAATCGCTATAGGTTTGCCAAAAAAAGTTGAGGGTTTCCCTCGATTTCCATGGGATCCTCTCATCAGATTCCAACTTGCTGACAATGGGACCACCTTGGGAATATGCCCTTTCCAACAAAAAAATAATTTTCAAAATCGATCCACAAATGACGGAGAAATCGATGAACATACAAAAAAAAAAAAAACATACATAAAGTCGAACATATAACCTCCTCCTTTTTGGAAGTCGGTTAAAAAGAGGAATTCACACATTTTACTCGTACAAGGTGGAAAGGCCTCGCAAATGAAGCTAAATTAATTGTATTGTCCATTGAGCCTGCTGTGCGAACGCGTCAATTTTGTATTTCATTTTTATTTTAATAAAAAAACGCTTAAATGGTGCGATGAAATAGGGAAACCAACAGGACACTTATGAAACGTCAGAAGCTAGATGCACGGTTCTACGTAATTGGTCGTTTCCTATGGAGAAGAGCCGGCAAGAAACTTGACGGTTACTGTTTTAACATTAATTGGCTTTTTAGATGTTTTCAAATTACAGTGTTAACCACGGAGTAAGTATTTACTCCGTGGTGTTAACAGATATGGGAGCACAGTGTAGGCCTGTCAACAAGTACCAGGTACTTAATAACTACTATGGACAATGACTTAAATAAGCTCAACTACGACTCAACTCATCGTAAAAAGTAGCTTTTTGTTTGTTATTTATGTCTGTAATTTATATGGTGTACATAATAAAGAGTATTCTATTCTATTCCTGACAAAATGTACATCAAAGTAGATCTATAAAAAATTGATTTTGTAAAGCGTTCTCATGCCTGTGCGACAGTCTCTCTGGCGCGGGCCACACAGAGGAGACGTGAGACGAGGACGGGACGGGAACGCGGAAAATAGTATGCAAATGGAAAAGCGACGCGCCTGCGTCTTGGCTTTTTATCTTCTTTCTGTTTTGTGCCCGCATTTTGTATGAAGACACGCAAAAGGGACGCCGCGTCTGCTCCCCGTCCGCATCTTTCTGTGAGCCCCGCGCCTAAAATCTCATTAGTGGGTATTAAAAAATATGAAATACTTAATTAGCGAAAAAAGGCTGTTTTTTTTTAAATCTTCTAGGGATAAATGACTATATATAATAATAATTGAATTTACCGCCGTTAGCGGGGTCTTCTTTCTTATTAAATACGCGGTTTCACCCGCATAAGTTTCGATCCCGCGGGAGTATCGGTATAAGATAGCCTATATGTTAATCCAGGGTGTCAGCTACCTCTATACAAAATTTTATCAAAATTGGTCCAGCCGTTTGAGCGTGAAGAAGTAACAAACATATAAACACACACACACACTCACAAACTTTCGCCTTTTTAATATTAGTGCGATTTAGCTCAGTATTTGTATTTTACAAGTATTTATTTCCTCCGGCCTCCACGATTCCATTACTTTCCATTACTGGGTGTAACCGATATCCCGTAAATATTCAGCAAATCGTGTAACACAGGAATGCTTTTCTTTAGCTGCATAGTATTAAATATTGTTGTAATGACAATGTCATACCAACGCTACTGTTTATTTACAATCCAACAAAAATATTACGCAGAAAACCATTTTTTTTTTTCATCAAACATTTCCTTTGAACCGTAATAAAAATAATTAATTTGGCAAATTATAGAAGTTTGTAACTGAAGCGAAATTTTAATTACCAGCTTTAAATCAGCCTGAATTGAATTGGAGCTAAATTGTAGATATTGGCACAATTAATATTGGTTAATGACTCATTAATGGGTTTTAAAATACAGACCAATCGGCAATCGGATTTGAAACAAAAATAAAACTTTTATAGTCTTTCTGTAGAAATCGTTAAATAACTATGTACTTAACATCACGCCATGTTTCTTCAAAGGGTTGGGCAGAGATGTACCTATATATGTATATAATTATAAAGGTAAATTTTTGCCAGTTATTTTTAAGTCCGATGTACTTAATAGGAGGCAAGCCTATTGCAACAACCGGGCACAAATTCAGTTTCAGGGCTGTTACTGAGAAATTTCGGATAAAAAAAACAATAACACTTTTCCGGACCTGTGAATCGAACCTAGAACCTCATGCTCAGCTGTAGCGCTTGTGACCAATAAACCAACGAGTTGTATTTGTTTTTGGCATAACATAATTTGTTACATATAATTTATTAAGGAAAACAGCTGGCTCCTGCAATACAGTTAATACTAGTGCAGAGGACAGGAAACTCTTTAATATTTTATACATAGCTTAAATATTATAAGACTAGCTGACCCCGCGAACTTTGTTCCAACTCATAATCTTTTTTTTTCCTAATTTTTTCCGGTTTTTTCGGTGTTTTAGGGTTCCGTACCTCGAAAGAAAAAACAGGAACCCTTATAGGATCACTATGTTGTCCGTCCCTCTGTCTGTCTGTCAAGACCCTTTTTCTCAGGAACGCGTGGAGGTATCAAGCTGGAATTATCAAATACTCAGGTCTACTGTCCCTTGGAGCTGTGAAAAAATCGAACTTCTAACCCAACGCCATCAAATCAAATTTTCGACACTCTCAAGGGAATCAAAACCCGCAGGGTACTTCCCGTGAACTCAGAATCTTGAAATTTGGTACGAAGCAACGTCTTATAGCACAGATAAATAAAAAAATTCAAATACCGTAAATTTTTTGTTACATAATATAATAAAAATATTTTTATAATTTTAAATTTACTACCCCTTTCCTCATGAACGCGTAGAGGTATTAAATTTAAATTCATATCAAATACTCAGGTCTATAATACCTTTAAGTTGTAACAAAATCAAACTTCTATGTCAACGCAATCGAAAGAAACAGCAATGTATGGAAGGAACCCTCGGTGCGCGAGTCCGACTCGCACTTGGCCGGTTTTTTTAATAGTTATTCTGCTAGTCGAGGTGGAGACGAATCCAACAAATTAAAGATTATATAAATCGGGCCAGCCGTTCTTGAGTTAGGTATAAATGGTGTAGGTACTATAAGTAATATTAAATATTATTTAGATATATATTATTATATGATAAAACTAAAGAACTCTATTATCTCTATACTCGTTAGGTTCATCAATTTTGTAACTCGACGTTTTCTTTAATTAATTTTGTTTTCGTAAAAATTCATTGTAAAAACACACATCTTTGAACTAAATTGACACCTCCATGACCGATCAAAACAAATAGAATTACAACTCATTTAGGAGAGTAACAACCTCACATTGTGCCAAATAAACACCTTTAAAAGAGCGAGAAATCAAATATGTAACACGCCACAGCCACCGATGTAATCACGATTCCTTTGAACGCGATGCGATCGAATTGATAATGTCGAGCGTACAGATGCTGAATATGGATGCCGTGTTACCATACTGATCTTGGGGATACGGTTTTAAGGAGGACATGTAGATAGTGGTTGGTTCAAAGAAATAGATTTGAAAAGTACAATACAATGGAGGAATTATTGAGAAGGATAAGAAATAACTTGTAGTCACGTAATTTAAATGTCATTAAAGTATTACTTATCCCTTTTTCAACGTCTAATAGGCACTTATAGGTAGCATAAGCAGCATATAATATAGCCCCTTATTCGAGTAAATAAAGTACGCTTTATTTACCCGAATAGGTAGGTATAAATGATAAATGATTTTATTTCTGTAAGTAGGTTTGCACAAACACTATTTACACGTCATTCGCATTTTAAAAACTAGATGAGATCGGCGTTTCCTATCTGACTTACTCTGAGAAGAAAGACCGAAACAAAACTCAACACCATATACTTAAACAAAACTCTTTCAATTGTACCCGGTTAGACTGAAAGCCGACCCCTACATATTTGGAAAAAGAAAGGCAGGCAAATGATGATGATACTTAAACCATAATATGTAATGTATATATAGATTGAAACTAATTCAAAATGGAACGGTTGAACAAAGCAAAAAGCAAATATTGATACTCTCTACTGTAAAATTCGAATACCAGCAGGAGTAACGTCGAAAATCCCATAGAAATATTATTACCCTATTCAAAATATTTCAACGAAATATTCTATTCGAACTTTGATTTAGCAAATTCGCTGAAAATAGTACCCGAGATGCCTCGGGCCAGTATTTCGCAATCTGATAGATTGAAAAATAAACTGAATTGAAAGTTTTCGATATTCCTGATTTTATTGGAGTGTATTCAGTTTGGATTAAAGGTCAAAATGCTCACACGCACTCAAATTATACGGACCGAACAGTGGATGTGTGTGTCATCAATCATAAATATGGGACATGTGATGGTGTGTGTGTGATACATTCTATACGAGTGATGTACAAAATTCAGCAATATCAAAGTTGAATGGCCAGTTATCTCAGCAATGTGATGTTTTTTTCTTATTGATTCTGTTAGCCCTGAAAATTACAACAATTGTGATTTATATTAGCACTGACTGTCTAGCATAACGTTCGTTTTACAGTGTGATAAAAATTTTAGCACCCGGCATTAAATTCCTAAAGGAGGTAGATATTTACACTACGCATTTAGTTTATTTAATGAGTCCCGACAACTTCGAATCTGTTATACTTTTTTCATTGATTTTCAGGAGGTATATTCACTGTACAAAGAATTCATAGTCCAATAAACATACTGTTAATCGCTTACCGTATCTTGCAACCACTCACAAGAGAATCTTTAATTGATTTCAAACTTTAGGTGAAACGTCAACATCCTTTAACTAGTACTTTATCGAGTATAATTTGACGGTCGTTACGACGTGCCACCGCTCATCGCACTTTCCATCGCTATTCGAATGCTGACGAACGATTTGACTCACATTTGACTGTTGATATCTTGTCAACGATAAGTCCTAGCAATGATTGTGACAATCGAAATGTTCCAGATGTTTTCAGATTTTTACCCCTGTTTAATGAAATTATTAGGAAAATTCGCTTTTGCTTTTTTAATAGCAGCTTCATGTACAAAGATATGGTAGGTACATAAATATACTCACGCCTTCGTCCCATGAAGAGGCAGGCCTAGTTTCTACTACAGAATGCTACCTATTACGGGCCTCAAAGACACAAAGATTACAACAAACAAACACATAAAATTCTCTATTCAAATGTCGATTAAAAGAGCATTACCTTTCCTCTATACTGTGAATATAATTAATATATATATAAGTTTATATATTTTAGCATTATGTATTTATTTAAGTACAATTATGTTTATTTTTGCATTATATGTGTAGTGTTATTTAATATTTTAGTTTTGGACTTCACACATTCATATTGTTCTCTTCTTGTTCTCACACACTATTGTCTACATTTCTTTTTTACATCTCCTTTCGCAGGTCTGCTGGAAGAAATTTCTTAAGAAATAAGCAGTACCTTTGTACTCAAATTATAATTATGTTATATCCCTATGTATTTTACTGTGCGTACATAAATAATTAAATAAATAAATAAAAACAGCAATCAACTTACACTGCATATATCAGGAAAATCTTTGTACAAAATTGTTGATCGTGCAACAACTTTGTGCAAAGATTTTCCTGAAATATGCAGTTTTTTGATACTATCTACTTATCTTCTCTACTTAATAAAACATCTTAAATTCATAAACTGACAGATAACGCAGTTGATCGAGTCTCAACTCTCCCTTTAAAGAGGTTAATAGATGATAAAAGTTAGTATGAAAAACCAACATTTATCCGGTGGGAGATGCTAACGGGCACACAACTTGTATCCGAATAATGCTGGTCCTACTAGACTTTTGAGTACCAAAAGGTCAAGAATAAGTTAAGACACCTTAACCTTAGTTTAACTCAGTGTTTATTTTCAAAAGAAATCGCAAATGCCGGACTCGTCTTGGTTAAGCCGTTGGTCCTCCACCAGATTTCTCTCCGGTCATGTCGGATTGGCGTCCCGTCGGACTATGAGAGTGAGTGAAGAGAGAGTGTGCACTTGTGCACTAAAATATCTCCCGCGTTCAAAGGCTTCTCTCAGAGTAGTCAGATAGGTAATGCCGGCTCCATCAAGCTTAAATAATATAATTGTGATCCAGCCTGTCCCTTCTTGCTGCCCTCTCCAGCGCCGCCCTAAGACGAGGTTCGTACCCCACAGGGGGTGCCCTTAGTGCGTAGTCGCTTAGCATAATGTAGTTAGTTTGATGCCCCTGGCTGGAGGATTTGAGTGTCACTTAAGGCAGCCACAGGATAGTACGGTTAAGTAGTCACGACCTCTAAAGGTCAACTACGAGATGCATATAGGAAAAAAAAAAGAGCTTGTCTCCGCTGAGATTTGTCGCCATGGCGTTTGGAGGACTAAATACCTTCACAAAATTCTCCCATCACTGGACAAAGGTAAGGAAAGAATATTTCAATGTTATGTTAAGTCTACCGCACACTGCGCGGGAAATGTTGGATCTCTTAGACTGATAGTAGATCATTGTCATAACATTTTGGTGAGGGTGAGACCTTTACAATCGCTGGAATATGGTTTCACGGCTCAAAGACATGTAGGTATATGAGAAGGCTCAGTACAAGGTCGGCCACGCACCCACGCATGGTGCAAATACTGCGATTCCCGCGTCGCCTTCGTCGTCTGGCCCAAATAGTACTTTGTAGGTATGTATATCGCACGGATCCGCCCACGACCCGTAAGTATTGTTCTTGAACCGCGCTTGGAGTGACGACGACTTTATAAATGCTTGATGATTACGCCTATCACTTACAGATAACTTCATAATGGTTATATTTAATATTAATTAGAAATATAAACAGACAAAGAGCTTAGAACAAGTGAGCTCTTTGTCTGATTCACGCTTAGTTCTACAAACAACTTTAATCTACTTAAGGAAATTCACAGATCTCTGAAGGGCAATTCCCGTATTTTCAAAAACGGTTGCATCGTAATCTTAGTCTCAATCTGTCAAAGTACAATAAAATTACATACAATCTTTGTCATTAACTTTCGATATTGATTATCGCTGAGATGAGATTGGGACTAAATTTTGAATATTTTAAAATCTAGTTTAGATCTAAGTCATTACCATGAAAACTGCCAGCTGTCGGTAGCAATATGTTTTCCTCCTGACAAATTCTGATAAAAATTATTTACTATGTCATCTTGTTTATGATGCACACAAGGAACATGATAAAAAAAAGATTATTATTTTTATTAAAATAATATGTTTAATGTGTAAAAGCGTTTGTACTACTTACAGAAATAAAATAATTTATTATTATTAACTGTAGCTTTTAGGTACCTGTCTAACGTATGCAGATACATACATGCATAAGCTTGCAGCATCTTGTTTCACTCCGTAATGTAAAAGTAGGTGTTATCTGAATCCGTCACGTGTTCTAAGCAGTACCTACAGAAATACGCATGCGTCCAGGAGTCTAGAGAGACAAATACAAAGTTAACTCGCACAATATACCTATATAATGGAACCTCTGTGGATACACGTTACCCGTGTCTTCACATTGAACCCTTCCATAGCACAGCTGTGTTTGACTGTGATTGAAGCGTGGGCGTCTTTCAGTAGGTATTACACAAATATTCTACATTTACATTTCATAAGATAGGAGCCTTGACACACTTGATTTGACCACTCTCTCTCACAGAGAGGAGGCCTGTATCCCAGCAGCGGGAACGATAAAGGCTATTTTTATGCTTAAGCTTATGTTTATGCTGTATTTCAGTGTAAATGTCCTAAGGCTCATGTAGTTTCAGCCTTAAGACATTTACAAAAAAAATGAAATACAATCCCAAAATAAAATAACACGAAAGTAACGCAGATTCATAGATTGTTCGTAATTCGGTTTCGTGGCGGATATCAGAATTCACATCAGAAACCATTGTCTTTTACCCTAAAAAGTAAGCTCCCTTCCTGAAAGGAAATAAACGCAAAAAAATACGAATCTAAAAGCAACCCTACCTACCTATAAGAAAGAAAACCTCAATCGAAGTAGGGACGTACTTGGAACATTCAAATACATAAATCTTTGGGGCGACGTTAAGTTTTTTATGCCCGACCCGATAAGTAGCCCGCTCCCTCGGGCATACTTACACATTCAGAATATCTTACAGAGCGCGCACTTGCGACTAGTCGGACGACAGTTTGCCTGCGACGTAAAATATGAGATAATATTTTAACATAGCAAAATTTATACATGTTGTGATGTATGACGCCCTGGTAGAAACAGACATGCATGGATAGTCTTAGCGTAGTTTTTCGTTGGTTTTTTTTTTCGTAATTTATCTGTTTGATCGTGAACTTATTACCTAACCTAACTAAAGTTAATATTCAAATTTTTGTTTCAAATTCAAGTCGAACAAATAATTATAAACTTTATTTGAATAGTAATTAAGTTGGTTTCAGAATGACTAACACTATTGAAAAGGTTTGAAGTTGCAGCGTAAACGGAACTTTATTGTGTATATTTATGGAAAAATAACTGTAATTCCACAGTTATTTTTCCATAAACTCAGATTTATTTAAATTTTTGACAAAAATATCGCTAATGCAGATTCAATAATAATTTTACTAACAACACACACATCACAAACATCACGCTTATAATCCCCGAAGGGATGGCCCTCTGCCTTACCCTTCGCGGACAGCAGGCGTGAGCCTATCTATGCCTATGCATTAGTTCGTTCATGTCCTAGGTTCGATTCCCAGGTCGGGCATTACGGGCTATTGTAGTCTGGATCTGTATCCGGTTGATGGCAATAGGCTCGTCTCCTGTTACATGGGACTTAAACATAACTGGCGCAATGTGGATGGGTAATTTTATTTTCGATATTAGCAGCACCAACGAAATGTAAATGTCTTGCACTAATTAAAGTCGTAAGTGTGTGCACTGCCTACTGCTGCTAATTTTACCGTAGTATTTGGATTTACGAGCAAGAGTAGAAGTAGTCCTAGATTTTACAGCTTCTGATTGTTAGAACAAACTTATGTAAGTTTACGTATCTTTGTAATAAAGTTAGTTTGTTAAGTCGATGTCGTAAGCTGAATGTTATTGGCAATCATGCATTATGTGTTATCGGCAACTACCGAGCGACTAAGAAAGGCTTTATTTTCAGTAATAGGTACTCGACGACAAATAAAAAATTGTAAACTACAAACTAATTGTAAACTATTGTTTTTTTACCTGTAACCATGAATTTAGCGTAGACATATTAAAGTGCAATACCAACGCGGTCATAATGTATGGAACTACTATTTTTTTTTAATAACCGACTAAAAAGTCTACACTTCTAGAATCATAAGCTGAATTCGTGGTTACAGTTTACGCACTGGTTAAAACAAATCCCTGTATGCATTCATACAGGCCCCCATACTAATAAACTCACACTAAAGTGCTGTAACTAAATCTTTTTAGTCTCATCTTTCAAATGAGCACCTTGTAAAGCAAGTAAACACAACTCCGAGCTAGTTTAATTCTCACTCAAAAGTGTAGAGCGACGCAAAATAAGAGTAAAAGCATAGTTATTGATTCTATAATTTAGTTTGCGCGAACGAATGGAACGAATCTCAAATAGGGGCGACACGGGGCGCCGGCGGGCGGCTGATGCTCAACTTGATTTGCACACTGCTTTATCTGTGGAGCTGACTGTACAGGTGATAAGATACAGCGAATTATTTAAAACTAGTGTCTCGTTGGTTTAGTGATCGCAATCCCTACTGGTGAGCATGAGGTCCTGGGTTCGATTCCCGAGTCGGGCAAAGTGTTATTAGATTTTTCCATCTTGAATTTCTCAGTAGCAACCCGGAGTCTGTATTTGTGCCCGGTTGATGGTAATGCTCAATGCCCTATTACATGGAACGTAAAAGTAACTGGTGAAATGTGGATGTAGGTCCACCTCTGCCTAGCCCTATGGGGAATGAGGGCGTGATGTAATATGAAAATTATTTAAAACGTTCAGTAAATATTGTTTTAGTTTGACTTTCGTTTCGCTCCGTCTCTGATAATTCTCAAAATATCTTAATCTCAAATCACGTAATGTCAAATTGCATAAGATAATGTCCGATCTAGTCCGCCTAGACAGATTCAGTCATTCCATATTTAAGTAGGCGTTTTTTTTTAGTTATCTCATAGGTATTAAAATTCCGAAGTTTATAGTTTGGATTGGGATTGGCCAAAGGATTGGCCCACAATCGCAGTAGACCGAGAAAAGTGGAAGGAGGGAAGGGAGGCCTTGGCCCTGCAGTGGGACAACACAGGTTTATAATAAAAAAATAATAATAATAATAATAGTTTGAGACTGATTTCTGTTGTAATAAGCCCTGACCCCGATGCGATGGGGTGTCCCATCGCCTAAAGTTACGAACTTCCATACAAAGTTGCACAAATTTTCAAAAAGTCTTCCTTAGTGCTCACTTTCGTTATAAAAGGAACTCTTATGTAATATTTCATACTCCTAGACCCAGCGGGGCCTTTAGGCTGTACGTTGTCTGTCAGTGAAAATAAGAATTTTACTAAGTACCTAGATTAGATTTGTTAAGTTTAAGAGTTCGAAATAAAACTTTAAATAAGTTGTTTGTTTGAACGCGCTAATCTTTGAAACTACAACATTGTTTTTGAATTTGTTAGCCCAATTCTTGAGAAAGGCTATATTCTTGAGAGAGTTTCCGTTACATAAGGAAAAATATTCAGAAAGAAAGCTGAGTGAAAACGAAGTAATAGCGCGGACAAGCGACGAGATGCGACGCGGACAGGCGACGCGATGCGACGGGGTGGGTCGGGGGAACAAGAAATTTCACATTTTTGCGGACGAAGTTGCGGTGAAAAGCTAGTAAATGATAAACTTTTTACACATTGAAAAGCTAATTTGTTTACCTCCACTTGAAGTCATAAAAGGAATTTTAAAATGTTTTTTTTAGACGTTTTCAACAAAGTGTTTGCTTTAATATATTTGGTTGGTTTGAACGCTGCTTTAAAATATTTAAAGTGTAAAAGATCAACAAAACTAAGTAATTTGTATCAGAGAGGTCTGTGAGTCCTCACATTCACAACTATCTTTCACAGATCCTACAGAATACGATATCAAATAGAATTTCTATTGATATTTTCGTTCAGTCAAGACGTCTCGACGCTTCTCGAGGATATTTTTAAATGTCAAAGTTTCTAAAGCAATTTCTGTGAAAACTTTTAAGTGGAACGAAAGGTTCAGATCCGTGCAAGTGACGCCCCTTGAGCATTTGTTAGAATAGGCAACATTTTATAAAAGGTTTGGTATATTTGCTAAAATCGCCGTCGGCGGGGATGGCGGGGTGGCAAGCCGACAGATAACTGTCGGAACAATCGTCGGTTTGTGTCGAGTTTTGCGCGTAATTTTGAGGGTAGTTAGAAACGTACTTTTTGTTGTTTGTGGTTTTATTGTTACGGGCGCGATGTGTGTTTGTGAATTTGGATGTCAGAATTAATTGAATGTCAAGCCTGCTAAATGAAATGGTCGAAAACATTTTGTAAATTATAAATAAATAGAATATACTCTTATTTAGTTAGATACAAACAATATTTACATTGTGCAGTATTAACAAATCCTGCATGGTAATTTTGGCTTTAATCCTCCTTCTAAACTCATATTCAACCTTTTTTTGAACCATAGTCTGTCCAGAAATTTCCATCTGAAATCTTTCAAATTACGAATCGTATTTACGTCAGATGGCATTTTTCACGGTAGGCATGGTGACTTTGAAAATAACCTTGTGACGAGGAACATGTTTTTTGTGGAATATTAACGCCGAAATTTTATTGTGAATTTGAGTTGGTTGAATTAATTTAATTGCTGTCGCAATTGGTTTTACTCCTCCGTACCTCGTTATCTATAAATTTAAAAAACTATTTGTGAACATATTTTTCTTCATTTTTGGTATGTATCATTCTATTCTATTTCTTGGTTACAAGTGATTCTGCTTGCTCCACCGGTACTTATTCCTAAATTTTACTTCAGGATAAGGCCCGAATTATGGGCAAGCCGATTTGATCGATTTTTCACCCTACCCTGACTCTCGAGACGAAGTATAAGCTGTTCGCCAGAAGAGCGCCCGCAGCTAGCTGTTGCAGATCTGCTTGCTGTTGCGGATCTGCTACCTGATTATTGTTCTGCTCTATTAATCTACAAGGATCCCGAGAACGGACACGAAGACCCCCTTTTTGGGAACAGATACCTTTTTTACTCTATTCTCATAGTAGATTGTCTAGATATATTTTCCTATAAAAATTGCGTGAATTTTTATCATTCAAATACGGCGGGTGTGCTATTTTAACTTTTTTTCTCTTGGACCGCGCAAACTTTAAATCTATCTAATATTTTCTTGATTGCAATCACGTCAATGTAACAAAATTCTCACTTTATTTTTGTCTTTACAAAACCCAAAACCTTAAGTATTTCTATTTCATTCATATTCGTATTTGTAACCAACGTCACAAGGTATCTTAAAGTAATCTTTTTTCTTTATTTTTTATACTAAATTATTGTATTTCGATTTTTTTTATTTTTACAACAAAATTATACGTAATGGTAGTGAAATTGTGAAGTCACCGCGTTTTATTTCGCTACAATTGGTAGGTACTTCCAAAAACAAACGAATGGAAATATCTACTGATCCCATAAGTTTAATTCAGCATGCAATTACTTGCCTTCTTCTAAGTTAAAGTGCTCGGTTCGTTCAAGAAGGTATCCTCTTCAGTAGGTAGAGCAGTTTAATAAAAAAACACAGAAAATTGGAAACAGCCGCTCGGCATATAAGTTTTTAAGGAACTAGTCAAGAATTTGGTATGAATCACAAAATCGGACAAAACAAAACACAGCACGGTTTCTTTACGGTACGGTGAAATCGCGCCGTAGAAAAAACGTGTCTGTGAACAATCTTTCAGAATGATTCATACAACAACTGACGATACCTGAAAGGGCCTGAAAGGTCTACCCTTCCCATGACGTAACGCTTATAAATGTTCACCAGACAATAATTGCGAGATCCAATGTAAATGTTCCAAGCTAGAATCAAATCTGCCATTCAAAGCGCAGATCCGTGACCCGTCATCCCAATTAGGGTGGGCCCCCATCTTGCTTACAGTCTCGATATCGCATTACAGCCCCGACTTTGTGTTCTCCTAAAAAACCTTTATTACGAAGTTTCGAGTCGTTAAGGGCCCTAAGACAAGGACCAATTTATATCGGTGAACGAATTAATCGAAGTCCGATAACTGCGAACTGTCGCGATTCGAATATTCACGACGTCACGCGACGGCGCGGCGGCGCCTCCGACCGGATTGACGTTTATCACCCGGCACCAGTCCGGTACCGGCACGAGACGGAACTGGAAACGGCTAGTGGAAAAACGATGAATGCGTGCTGTGTTGGTAATATAGTATGTTAACCAGCCCCCCGATTCAGATCCGAAACCGAATTTGATATGGAATGGAACCGAATCGATTGAGATTTATGTACCTACTGTCACAGATATAAATACCTACCTGAGATACATCTATACCTCTAGTTTAAGGCCCTAATACTGCAAATATATTTTATGTCCCTAAATAATTTAATTTATTTCAATAAACAATTTCAAATGCCAATTCATAATTTATTACTTACTTAGCTGACCCGGCGAACTTCGTACATCTATCGAAATCAGAGAATCCGTTCTCAAGATATCATCAAAAAGCCGTCGCATACAAAATTTATGAGAAAATTATCTTTTTTTTTTCGAGAATGTTTTAAATTTTATAGTTATTCTGCTATTCGGGGCGGAGACAAATCCAACAAAATCAAAGATCATAAAAATCGGTCCAGCCGTTCTTGAGTTATAAATGGTGTAACTCACCCGACTTTGTTTTATATAATTATTATTAATAATGTATATAGATTTTATGTCTATGTTGTCCCACTTTAGGGCAAAGGCCTCCTTTTCTCCTTTTCACTCCTCTCTGTTTTGAGCTAGTGTGGACCAATCCAGTCTGCAGGCGTCAAGCTATTCCCACCATCTTCTCCTGTGGGTCTGCCACGATACTTTACCAAAATTCATTTGTTATTTTTCTCATTTAATGCCTATTCAATTACCATTCTCCTTCTCTGAGTCTCTCGTAAACATTGACAATTCGATCTTTTCGGGGACCCTTAAAATGATAAGCAAGTCAGTTGCCAACCTGACCCTGAAGCGACTGATTCTCCAGCGCGTTACCACTTGTAAGATAATTCATCCCGCTAGTGTGAACTACCTCGTTGGTCTAGTGCTTACAAGCGTTGCTGCTGAGCATAAGGTCCTGGATTCGATTTCCGAGTCGGCCAAAGTGTTATTATGTTTTTCCATTTGTGCCCGGTTGATAGCAATTGGCTCACCTGCTATTACATGGGACTTAAACATAACTGCCAAAATCACCTCACCACACCTCACTACACCGCTGCCAAACCCATTAGGGAATAAAGGCGTGATGTTATTGTGTAACTTTAAATATGTAAATTACAAAGTAGGATGCATAAGCGAATCAAATCAATCAAATTAAATCTATTCGTAAATGTAGGTTTATTTATTATTTTATTTATTTTAGGATCTCCAACAAAAGATATACACTAAAAATTATACATATAGTTAACGGACGAGAAAGTATTTGGTTGGTGTACTCTTTCAATTACAGGAGACCACAGCAGCAGGTTTCATTACAATAGGATGATTTAATAAGATAGTCAGTTCGCTATATTTTACTCGAGTGCATACAAATAATTATAAAGTTAGTTGTGTCGAAATCACAGACACACATTTAAAATAAAATAAATCAATTACTCACTACTAACACACAATTCCTTACCTACATATTAACATAAACATAAATGTCAACATATTAATAGTTTAATCTAAATGTAAACAAGAACTGAGAGAGTAACTTAGACATTGAAAACAAAAGAAACAGCCATTTCAACAACATCTAAGCCAATGAGATGAATAAAATCGGGCTGATTTTTCCAACGCCAGATAATTTTATCCGGGGAATAATTTTGAATTTTTGACATTTCTTCCATACAAAATCTGTCAGACGTCAATTTTATTCCACGAATAAAAATTATCTGTCGATTGACAAATCAGCCCTAAATGTAATATTGTAATAATATAAATGTCAGTGGTGTCTTCCATAAACTCAGTTGTGGAGTAATAACATTGATGAATTAAAATTGTTTCAATTTTTTATCTATAGTGGAATTTTATTGAAAATAACTGGAGCTATTCGATAAATACTTTTACGTAGGAGGGCTGTTTTACTGCGATCAACACAAAGAATGTCAAACATGAACTATCCTGCAACTTGCGTTGACGTTTTGCATCCAACAAAAGTCACCATCATAAATCGGAGCTGTGCTCTCTCCGATTTTTATTCGATTTAATTCAGTTTCACACCCGCCTCACTCTTGTGATCGTGTTTCAGTCACATCCTGAAATGCTATTGAGCATCGACTGCCGCCTGTCATCATGCATCTGCCTAGCGTTTTCCCAACGTTCGGGTCGGCTTCCAGTCTAACCGGAGGCAGCTGAATACCAGTATTATACGCGGTGCGACTGACTATCAGACCTCCACAACCCAGTTACTGCATAATATGAGAGAGAGTGACTGATTGACCCTTGGTGAGACTGATTGTAGTTTCTGGTTTCTGACGATCCATACCTAATGTCTAATATCCATGAATGACAGCCGGGACCAACGGCTTCACGTGCTTTCCGAGGCACGGAACGGTCTTGTCATGTAAAGATGGTCACCCATCCATGGATAAACCGGGGCAAGCGTAACTTAACCTGATCTATCGAGCCGTGCGACTCGTATTAGTTAGCCACAAGCCCCACTCCTGCCTGTGTGGCATTTAAATACTTAACTACTGATGCCCATACAATATTAATATCATGTAGGTATATCTAATCTGATGAAGACGTGGCCCGTAAGTGCAAAATGTTAATAACGTATTTTTGAGAGTTTTACTAATAACTTTTTTTCTCAACGTTATTTTTATTTTGCCGTCTGCGTGAAGCCTAAGTCGCGCGGTTCTTACAGCGCCCGGACGAAATTTAATCTACCTTTTAGCATGCAAATATCCGCAATATTCCTTGAAGCGGTTTTAAGAAAGACATAAATGACGTAATTTAGAGATTATGCACTGTTCTCCTGGGGTTATGGCCGCCGGTTGTTTATCTAACGACATAGACTTGATCATTTAATAAGTTAATGAGCAACATTTGTATTTCCTTTTGTGTTTGTATTTTTATACTTTTTGCTTTACCGCAGAAGCGTTTGCGGTTGACCTTTTTTCGGATTTATTCTTTGTTTTTGTACGTTATTAAGCTACGTCATTTTTCTATTCATATACTTTTGAGTCAAACGAAAAGGTAATGTTAGGTACTTTATATATAAGATCTTAGTCAATTTGAGTATGTTAAAGCATTTCCTATTAAAAGCTGCAATTTTCTGCATTGTGCAAGTTCAATTCAAATTTAATTAGTAACAACAGTACTCAACTGCTCTCGCCATGCAATTATTTAACTAGGTACACAACTAAGGAGATACTGTAGGTACATAACATAACCAGCCTACAATGTTCCCACTGCTAGGACACAGGCCTCCTCTCTGTGAGAGGGAGTGGGCCGTAATCCACCACGCGGGCCCAGTGCGGGTTGGTAGATGTCACATGTCTTCGAATTTTTCGATTCTAGGACATGCCGGTTTCCTCACGATGTTTTCCTTCACCGTTTGGAGAGCAATGGTGATGAAATAATTTACACAAAGTAAAGCACCTGTCTAGGTTCGAACCTACGACCTAGGTACAACTCGTAAGTTACGGCCGTTACCACTGGGCCACCACTGCTCTCACTGTAGGCACCTAGTATCAATTTGAACTGACGAGTAAAGTTCCGTAATGTCTGTTCCAAAAGTATGATCTGATAAAAGTATAACAATATAGAAAGTACACATAATAACTTATTAAAGAGAAATCAGTATCACATTCACCTGTATAACTTGTATTTGAATAAACCTCGACCAAAATTGAGTTTATAAAATTAACCTTAATTTTCATATGAAAAACATCCTTAAGCTGAATTAAAATTAAAATTTTAGGATGAAGTATTCAAACAATCAGATCAAAGCACTCAATTTGTAAGTGGCCATACAATTGAGGATCAATTTGTTTACATTTTCATTAGATCTTTATGAACAGACACATAGTACGCGCAAGTCACTCCTAGAAAACCTTAGACATTGCTTAGAACAGACTGAATGTCAACAGAGAAAGCACAGTGACTTGGAATGCCGCTTATTTCTTATTAAAAAACACAGCGATGCCATTTGCGAACTTCGCAAGCGAGAAAAACAGCTCGACGATCTTGAAATTTCTAGAAAAAACACATGCACGCTGTTTAATTAAAATTAAACTATTCTAAATTTCGAAAGAACTTATTCTATGCGACCTTGAACAAGGTAGAATCATGCGAAGATAATACCTATCATATACAGGGTGTAAGGATGAACAGTGGCAACTTTCAAATGACGGATAAATAACCATAAATAAAAACATATTACAAAAGTTTTAAATGTATAAGTTGCAATTTTTTTTGCGAATTTTACAGTTTTCTAATTCCGATATTTTACGGGAAGTGACCGCACCCTACGATAACGCACGAAGCGGGGGCCCCGGCCGCCGCGCGCCCGCCGCGCCGTCAAGATCGCTTACGCGGCGCACGCACACATGTACACGCCACTCGGTAATTTCCATTCAGCGCTGCACAAAAAATCGCCCTTATTATGTAGGGGCTGGCCGGTACCGGTACCAAGTTACCAACACGTTTTTTACGAAGTTTTCAAAACAATGAGATGCACAATGGACGCACAGATTGAATGAATTTGTAATTTCTATGATTGCACTTTCCCTTCATACTTTTTCTGGCTTAGGACAGGCAAAAACACCTAATTCATTGTTAAAAGCGTTTTTAAGAAAAAAAGTGCGAATTAACGAACTTTACTACATCTTAATTTCTAAGTTAGGTATTTTTGGCGTATTTAAAAAGAGAAATCACGTTATTTACAAATAATTTAGTTAGGTTGTCCCTTTCAACACTGCACTGATTTTGATTTAAATTTTAAACGAAATGATTAAATACCTACTTACTAAGAAAATCAATCATAACTTACATTAGTCTTAAAATCTGTTCAAAATGTTCACCGTTTACGGCTAAACATGTCTCCGCACGTCTTCTTAAGTTATTTTGCACTCGATTAAGCACAACACTTTCACTCTTTACATCATTGAAAGCACTTTTAATGCGTCTTTTCAATTCGCGTCTGGTATTAAACTCCGTGGCATACACACGGCGTTTTAAATCGCCCCACAAAAAATAATCAAGAGGAGTGAGGTCAGGCGAGCGAGGGGGCCAGGCAACAGGTCCTCCGCGACCAATCCATCGCCCGGGGAATTCCGCGTCTAGCATGGCTCTGATCTGCAGCTGAAAGTGAGCTGGAGCGCCGTCGTGTTGGTAGTGGAGGTTTCTCAGGTATCGAAGGGGCACATTTTCAAGCATTCTGCCAATCACTCGCCGTAAAATGGTCATGTACGACTGACCATTTAAGCTGCTTTCGATGAAAAGAGGCCCAAGAATAATCCCTCCTAGCATACCCGCCCACACATTCACAGAAAAGCGATGCTGAAAGTGTCCCTGACGCGTTAAGTTTTCATTTCGCTGGCTCCAGTAGTGTTCGTTGTGAACATTGTAAATTCCAGATCTTGTGAATGTTGCTTCGTCTGTGAACAAGATGGATATGTTGTCCATGTTATGGAGAAGCCACTGACAGAACGCTATCCGTGGTTGATGGTCGTTTTCATACAACTCTTGGACGGGTTGGTAATGGTATGGGTGTTGGCCATCGCGATGCAGGATTTTCCAAACAGTCCAATGGGACACATTAAACCGCCGGGCCGCTCTTCTGGTGCTTTCTTCGGGATTGTTTTCGAAAAAGTTTAAAATTTCCTCTTGAACATTCACCGGAATCTGTTGATTACCACGGCCTTGTGCGTGACTTGGTACGGTGAATTGACCATAATTGCGCAGTCTCTGAGTAGCCGCTAAAATTGTTGACCGATGTGGTACCCGTTGACCTGGGTACAATTCCTGGTACAGGTCCTGAGCAGCAAGCAAACTGTCACCGGCTATCGCATAAAGTCTAACCATTTCGGTAAGTTGTTCATTTGAGTACGCCATTATCGGTGACCAATAGCGCGTCGATACACGTATCTACGTGATGCGCGAGAGTAGTCTGTACGCAAACACGGCACACGCACGTACACTCTCTAGCGCGACTGAGCACAGACTGGCGATGCGCGCGCGTCGCCGGCGCGGCAGTGGCGCGGCGCCGGCGCGGCACATGCGGGGCAGAGGCCTAACAGTAATGTGACTATGATTTTTTATTTTTCGGGACATTAGAAACGAAATTTGGAAAAAAATAGGGACATATTTTTTCAACGGTTTTAGAATCTACTCATGATACTTATGCACCTCCTTAAATATTGCCACTGTTCACACTAACATCCTGTATACGAAAGAGATTGGATTCTCAATGTAAGTCGTATTTATTGGCTTTAATCTGGGAATGGAATAATATAGTGTATCGGTTTATGATCCTAGCTTATGCCAATATATATATGTAGTCCTCTTCACCGTATCTGGCGACAGCGGCCCAGACTAATTTTCATTATTTTTGTGTCTATCCTAAAAGAATATGATTATGTTCTGTGAGACGAAGAAATGAATAGTGGACCCAGTACATCAAGCGAATGTAAATTATTACACTTAATAAACACGTTTGATGTTTTCGTATGTCCAAAGTTACGTTAGATAAGCCCCTGAGGACATAGTAAAGACCATGTGTAGTCTGAGCCAGGGAATCTGAAATAGTGTTGTATAAATTGTCGTATAAAAAGCTTGTTTCAGATAGTCCACGTCCACCTGATATTGCTATATTGTTCCAACCATGCTTCAATTGAAGCATTAATACTTACCACTAAAGTTCAACTAATGTTTGAGGAGCTCTGTGAAAGACGAATACTGGGTACCATAAATTCATATTTGAGAAGAAGATTTTTTTTAAGAACTCTGTAGAGTCGTCACAAAACTCAACGGCCAGACATAAAATATATTCTACAACTATTCAAACTTTTCTTCTGCGCCATTAAAATTCCAAGCACTTTCATAGTTCGTTAGTCTTCACATACAATCGAATTACACTTTCGTTATTCGAATGTCTCAAGTTCGAAGTGACATTAAATCTCAAGTTTAAAGTTCTGTGTCATCGGCCGGTTGATCGACGACAGATCCTAAGGCTTAATGGAGGATCCAAACGGGAAATTAATTGATAAAAGGATCCTTTACGTCGCTATATCCGGAGTTGCCAGGGTAGCGAACAGGTTATTGTACTAGAGAAATTCGACAACTAGTCTCCGGGGAGGTTCGGGGAATCCGTTTATTGTTTTATGTAGATACTTAGATTGAATCAGACTGAAATGTTCTTGAGGGAACGTCGCCATATTGTGCAAATAGGTTGATAGGATATGAATAAGTTACCTACTACATTTTTGTTTACACATGCCAGCTTTTTTAGTGATTATTATGTAATAAGATACTAAGGCACACCTTTTCAAACCAAAGCATAAAGAAAATTGTTTCTCGAAAAATAGCGCACATAAAATTAGGTACGAAACAGCGCCAATAAGAACGACAAAATATAATACGCGACAGAATATCCAAAGATAACGCTGCTCTTAACCCTCTACTTTATTACGCTGCCAAGATTCTTAAAAGAAAACAACTACATAAACCCAATAAATAATAGAAAAATAACAAAAACGAATCTCTCTAGCGATTACAATCAGCACGGTCGAACTGTTACATAAACAACGGGGATAAATCATACATTCATTCGTTCACGAATGGGATCGGACGTGATTCGTTCATTCGGACAATGTATGAATTGGTGGCGCCCGTTAAACAAGTCGCCAGGGACGATTCAAATATTTTACTGCACATCACATGGCTCGTTAATATCTGAAATTGTGAACAGAGATAACGTATGCAGGTAGGTACTAATTTATATTTAATAACAAGTAACAAAGGACTCAAACATGTTAGTAACAATATTTCTTAACAACTACGTTAGTAAACTTAACCTAACACTGCAATATACTTAGTTTATGCGAATCCCTGCTACAAGCTCAACAGCGATGAGGAAAGTTTGCAGCAGCGATTCACATACAAGCAGTCCAGTCTGCTCGCGATACACCGCAGTATAATGTTGGGGCTGGCCCGCACCCGGCGCACCAGGGAGGCGCATCTTTTTCGCATCGTTGCGTAGAAGCAATCTACACGAGCTTCAGCAAACATCCCTGAAGCGCTACAGAAGCGGAACAGCCCCATCAACACCCGGAACGCATTATTATATTGAATGCGAAGGGCGTTGTACGATTTTTGAGTATAATCTACCCACAGGCTGCACGTGTAAAACGAGGTACAATATGCACGAAATAGGGTTAATAGGGTACTACTTTTAATTAAAATAAATGGATGAAACATTATTTCAACATAATTATATTATGAGTTGACTTTGTGAAAATAAAGTCATGAGTTGAACATGTCAGGAATGTCTATTCTTCACAGAATATTTGGTATTTTACGAAGAGTTACTTTAAGGAACAAATCTCGGTAGAATAATACTCCACTGTTTGACATTGTGCATCCAAAGTTAAGAGCGTTTACGCCGTACGGCATTTCATACAAACTTTCAAGCGATTGATTTTCGAAATGAATGAACCGATTTTAATGAAACTTCATACGCATAAGCAGGATACAAAGGTCTAAAAAGTTGAGAAAAAGTGAGAACATTTTCGAAATGTCTTATTTAAAAAAAGATAACTGGGAATCTCTGTTTCTATGGAAACTTAAAAATCGGTCTAATTTGGCTGTAACACAATTTTTCAATCCGGAACGGTGTTTCTGTAAACGGTGAGAACTAGACGTTGTGCGTGTAGACCAGCGTCTAACTGTTCATCACTGATACTATCTCTGTCGGACACGAAGCCAGGTGAGACAGCGTGCTTTTTGGCCATGACCGTGAGTTCGAGCTCGCGACTAGTTCCACCTTAATGTACAGATCTACCTCGGTACCCAATGAAGTATACACTTGTAGATATCCCCTTACCCACACTCCAATGAATTTGAGCTCACAAAAAAGACTCCCGATGCCACGTAGCCCGTCAGTCACATCCATTGTCGCAGGTGTCACATTTCACAAAACCCTCGATTCTGAACAACGCGGATATTAAAACACTTCAGGCCACACTGTGCGAGTTTTCCAAGTCGTTTTTAATATAACCCCAGGCGTGCCTATCAAAGTAGGTAATCCTTATATATCCTTAAGTTATAAGTACGTGTAAATCCTTATACATACTTCAAACAATATATCTACTCAGAAAAATATAAGGAAACGCTTACCTTGATCAATTTTGAGCGAAGAGGTTTTCCTTTTGATCTCATTTTTCGTTTGTTCGTTTTGCGCTAATCTTAAGATAAAAAGTACACTCGGACTGCGCATAATGAAAAGATAGGATCAACTTTTATGATTTTGACCTACTGTAAATGATTGCATACCTACACACAAATTAATGGATTTAACAAGAAATAAGGGGAAGTCTGAAAGTGGCACCAATAACTCAAAAGTTGTGTGTAAATCTGTTGTGATGCAGAAGAATGAGGGAAGTGTCGTGAGGAAAGTTTTGAGTATGAATGTCGATGGCTCTATGAGTAAGGGAAGACCTAAGAAGCGATGATATGGTTGGAAAAGTCACCCGACTACCGAGATGACGACTAATAGAGAAGTATGGAAGAAAAAGACATGTTGCGCCGACCGCAAATAATTGGCATAAGGACAGGAGAATTAATGAAAACTCAAATAAGTTTTAATCAATTAATCTGCCTGCCTTTTCCCAACTATGCTGGGGTCGACTTCCAGTTTAACCGGATGTAGCTGAATATCAGTAGTTTACATGGAGTGAATCTGACCTCCGCAACCCAGGTACTGGGTAACACAATACACCTTGATAAGACTGGTTATCAGACTTTTGGACTTCTGACTATCTGCAACGACTGTAAAAGTTCTACGAATGACAGCCGAGAACATCAGCTTAACGTGCTTTGCGAGGCACGGAGGGGTCTCATTATGTAATAGATTGTCACCCATCCACGAACCGACCGCGGCAAGCGTAGCTTAACCTTCGGTACGGCTGTTATTATTTAGCCACGATCCCCTCACTTGATTTAGTATGCAATGAAAATATCCACATATTTTGTGTACAACAAAATATGAGAATATTATTAATTAATAATCAGCATAAAATTATAGTAAATACCATTGAATTCTATTGCGGTCCACCGGAAGCACAAAGCTATATGAATTTAATAGTATCATTCCTAAATTCCGAACTAATTTCGCAGCTTATCAATATCCCACAACATGAACCACGACTCCATGACTCCTAAAATCACGACCATACATCGAATACACCATAATTTATGAACGAACCCAATTTATCTTTAATACCTAATTCGAGTTACATAATAGATGATTTGTTTATCCATTCTAATAATTTGACACGCCATTAATATGCTCAACGTTAATTATGAAATAGCAGCGTACAACATCGGCGCCTATATCTCTATGTTGTGATGAAATCAAATAACAAATTAAATATTGATTTGACAAACAATTCCATTCGCAGTATTACTGTTTCATGGATTAAAGCAATACGGATAAGAAAGAAACAAAGTTTCAAATGTTAATAAACAAGAAATTCAAATTGAAATAATTTATTTTCGCTTCACAAACAAACAATATTAATTCAGACAAACTTAAAAACTACGTGACACTAGTTTGTGAGAGACTGGTGTCTGCACTAGGAATACCTACCTGTATTTTATTTTATTTATTTGGGACAAAAAGCAGTTATAGCATTTACAAAAAGTAGTTATATTACAGTCGAAGAAACGTATAACCCACACTATTGTCCACGACTTGACATCTGAGTATGATAACGAACGCATGTTAAATAAGAGAAAATAAAATAAAAGAGTGCATAGATATTAGAAGATAAACACTATATACCGACGAATCAATGGGAGCGGATGACAATGAAATGTATAGCAGATTACCAAAAAACAAAAAGTCTAAATCATAGACACTAAGAATAAGATAACAATTGCGAAGCGACGTAATAAAAAAAAATCGGCTGTTAAAATGATCAAACTGTAAAAAAAAATCTTGAAAGGTAAATCCATTTCAACATAATTTCCAAAAACTTGACTTCCCCTCTTCCCAGTTTATTTTTAAACTAGGGAAGAAGTGCTGAACAGTTAATTTCCCAGTTGCACGTCAATACTTTATCAAACAATAAAGCCGTTCCTCACAAAAGAACCTGATACACAGACACACGTGTATCTTACAATCGCAGTATTTGTAATTCCACCCGAGTAGGAGTTACGAAGTCAACTGCAAACTAAAGGAAAGGCTACACCGCTCGCAACAACTTCGTACGTGTTTAATTACCTTTTCTAGCAACGTTAGGTGTTGAGAACTACGCTTTATCCCGTGGATTCCAACTTTACATCCGGGTATAGTACCATTATATTGCACTGGGGAGCATTAAAAGAGACTCCACATATGAGTGACGATTATGAAAGTGCGATAGCTCTCCGTGGTTAATCTTTTCATCTCAGTTTAAGCTTTCCTCATTTAATGTCACACGAGAGATTAGTAATAATTACACATTATTTTCGGTCAAATGTGGTGCTTCTGGCATGTTTATGAACGCGCGGATTGATGACTTTCATACCATCATGAGAAAGTGAGCGGCCTCCTTATAGCCCCGTATTAATCAGGTAATCCTTTATCATAAATAGTTGGAATAGTGGTTGTAGAGTAGCTTGTTGCTAAGTAATAACAGCCGCAGGAGTCAATCAATCAGGTAAAGCTACGCATACCGCGGTTGTTCCGTGTATTGTGACCATCTTTACATACCAAAACCCCTCCGTGTCTCGTTAAGGGGACTACATGACATTGCTTGTATAAAATCAGAATGACTGTATGTACTCGTATATTAGTAAGGTTTTTATTGTAAAAAGAAAGTTTTTAGAGGTATCTTCATGTGTTTTTTTTTCTATTATATCAAATTAGTTGTATTATTTTTTCAACACACTATCTGCCTTGCATATATCCTGAAGAATATCATATTTTTTTCTGATTTTGTTTACTGAGTCGATCATATTATACTTTTAGGCATTATAAAACTTGCGTTTTTTGCGTTTATGTCCTGGATGCCTACCATGATCTATTTAAAAACTATTCAAAAGCAAGACATTTCAGTTTAGGTTCTTAAACTGCATCGGTCACAGTCGTACCATGACGTCCAATACGCTCAGCGGCATTTGGATCGTTGAAAGTGAAGGAGCGTTAAGAGCTCGTGGTAGGTATCCTGTAGTCCCCTTAAGTGGTTGGTCCCGGCTGTCATTTATAGATCTTTGGCAGCAGAAAAAGAAATATATTTTGTATAATTTATTTAGTTAACTGTCTCGTTGGGTTAGTGGTCGCCAGCGCTTCTGCTGAGCTAGCTAATGTGTTCAATTCCCAGCTCGAGCAATGTTATTCGGTTATTCTATCAGAAACTTAGTAGCAGCCCGAATCTGGGCTTGTGTCCAGTTCATGGCTGGCTCGCCACCTATGACTTAGGATTTAGACGTACATGGGCGAAATGTGGGGGTATTTTAGTACACCTGTGCTTATCTTTTCAGATGTGTTGTTATGATAATCAAGTAGACGACATTTTTCTTAATATTCAGTTTTGATTACTCTTCCAGTATCTTTAAAGAATCCAAGCCCACACTGAAATATGTAATTAATTCACCTACGTTTCAAGGATTCTACCTGGAAACATAATTACTTGGACGTATTTGTTCATTGGCTAATTATTTCATAAAGCGTTCGCTAAACGATTGGAAATACAGTGTGTTCGTTTTATATCGAACTACCTTCTGCCCGCGACTTTGTCCGCGTAAAATGTATTGTTTTAACATAAAATATACTCATGACACTCACAAATAATGTGGCTTTCTATTGGTCAAAGAATTTCAAAATATTTTCAGTAGATAAAGAGACCTACAACCTCACGTATTATTAGTATAAATTATTTTCCTCCATCAAAATGAAAATTAAATTCTTCAATTAAAAGCTTCACGGTTTCACCGTTTTGAGTTAAACCGCTGACAGACAGACTTGGCGAAACTATATGGGTCTCTCGTTTTACTAAGGAACCCTAAAAGAGATACTAATAAACTTACTTTTCGTAACCAAAAGTTATGTTAGCTTCTAAAATATTTGTAATGCAGCACAACTCACGTGGAATTCAAATAGGTACAGTCAGCAACGAGAGCCGATTAATATTCCAGTTTATTAATCTTAAATATTAAAATATAATTAATTTAAAAAGAAGTACAGTTTTATGAATTAGCTTTTAGCTTTTTTTATGAAATGATAAAAAGTAGATTATCAAATCATTTTGTTGACGTGTAAAAGTAGCAGTGTTAAACGACCATTGTTGCTGACCGTACCGTACATTGATTTTTGCAGCTAATGGCGCCTCCAAAATCGTATAAGACCTCTTTCCTGACAGCCGAGGCTCAAACTGCGACGTCTTAACAACTGAGGTACGCTAAGCAGACAGAACTACATCACTTAGGCCTTAAGCCATGCGACTTTCCGTCCGTCGGTCTTCAAGTGCGTCGCGGTGACGTGGCATGCTCGAAATAACTTCTTTTACTTGTCTCCGCAGTCACTGTCGCAAGACGCGTGTCGCTTGAACGTGTAGCTCGTGACCACGAAGTTACGTCTCATTGAGCACAACCTCAAGCTCACACCCTGTATGTGGAGGGTATTTGGGAACAATGAGAAATGTATAATTGCTTTGCTACACGAGTTTCTAATTAACGAGGCGTGTTTCTATGAATATAGTTGTGAACGAGTTGCCGACTGTATAAGGAACTGTAAGAATCTGTTAGGCGACATATAGTGTTAGGTACTTTTAGTGTCGGGGGCGAGGATAGACAGTTTCAACCGTAAATGTACCTAGAAATGTTAACAACAAAAAACTCGTCACCATTTATAACTCAAGAACGGCTGGACCGATTTTTATGCTGTTTAATTTGTTGGATTTGCCTCCGCCCCGAATAACAGAATAACCAATAAACATGGCAAAAATTCGCGAAAATAAAATAATGAAGATAATTAATTTTCTCATAGCTTGATTCTGAGATGGCACGAAGTTCACCGGGTCAGCTAGCTAGTTATACAGGGTGAAATTGAATACACGCGACAAATCGAAATGGGAGATTGTACTCATCATTATGAACAACTTTTACTATAGGACCAAACCTGAAATCGCGAAAAAAAAACACAGCTGTTCCCTACATTTTGACGAGTTGTGCGAACATAAATGTAGGAAACAGCTGATTTTTTTTTCGCGATTTCAGGTTTGGTTCCATAGTAAAAGTTATAATAATAATAATAATAATATCCTTGGACTTTTCACACAACGCCATTTAGTCCCAAGCTAAGCAACCTAATGCTTGTGTTATGGTAACGAGATGGCTGATAAACTACTTATATACATTTTTTTTTTGTAAATACATACATATTATAGATAAAACATAGTTGTTCATAATGATGAGTACAATCTCCCATTTCGATTTGTCGCATGTATTCAATTTCAACCTGTATACTATTGTTACATTGGAATCATTAATTCTTATCAAGTGCTTACTTAACAAGTAAAATGAAGATGATTGGAACCGTGCACCTAGCTTCTGACGTTTCATCAGTGCCCATGTAGGTTTATGTGAAATAAAATATTTTGCTTTGATTTTAGGAAGACGAATAGTAAACTATACAAGACTTAAATGGAGTAAACTTTTTCCTTGAGAACAATAATCAGCTTTTTGATTACGGTCAGACACTACACGTCAGTTCCCAACAGAAACCATAAGCGAATGAAACATTCATGAGCTCGTACCAGCAGAACCGAAAGGGAATATGCAAACACCCGGCACCCTTCACTCACAGGGACGAGGGTCTAAGCATAGACTATGCCTACCTAACTCATAGGACTGAGTTTCATGCCTCACGCCACGGTACGTTAAAAAGTAAGTTTTGCCAGCGATTTCGCCCGAGTGGGAGTCAGAAATTATCCCACGGTGTAGGTGCTACAGGAACAAAAAGTAGGTATAGGACCTACTTTTTCGAAAAATTGTGTTACAGCCAAATTAGACCGATTTTAAAGTTTCCATAGAAACAGAGATTTCCAGTTATCTTTTTTTAAATAAGACGTTGCGAAAATGTTCTCTGCTAACTTTTTAGACCTTTGTATCCTGCTTATGCATATGAAGTTCATTAAAATCGGTTCATTCATTTCGAAAAACAACAGCTTGAAAGTTTGTATGAAATGCCGTACGGCGTAAACGCTCTTAAAAGGTAACAGGAAGACAGACCGTTAGACAGACAAAGTCACTTTCGTTAATAGTGGCGAGTGTGAAATGCCGTTGTATATGTAGCAGCCAACTGGTTAAATTAGCCGTTCAGTTAACCGCCTAGCCGTTTAACTAAACGGCGGCCGTTCAATTAACGGCCTGAATGATATTCAATTACAGTTTAGGTTGGAAGTCGTAACCAATCACGCGCGAGCCGAATTGGTCGCAGTAACTAAGCCAGGGCACCCCTACCAAATGGGTTAGGTTTAGGTTAGAACTGTGATCAACCGCGTGCGAGCCGAGAGAGCGAAGCGAGGCGAGTACTACTTGTAAAGGCCAGGCGGTTAACTGAACGGCTAATTTGACCAGTTGGCTGCGACATATACACTGCTACATAGATCATTTGGCGCCCCACTGGCGTTGGCAGGGAGTCGCTGTTGGTAAACATTTATTGCGATTGTTTTGTGAAATATCACTTGAAATGTATTCAAAAAACAAGATGGCAGCGTTAGTTCCAATTTTAAAATAATCATGTACCGCTATGGCTGCCTGTATAGAATTGTCAAACATGTGAACGAAGTACTCACAGTAGGTAGGTATTTATACTGTCTTAATAAAGCTCAAAGTAAATATTAATAAAATTGCAAATAACCCGGATTCCCCTTACACGTGGCCGCGTGGGTGGCGACCCTGGAGATATGGATATCATACATTTTATTACATTAGAAGTTAAGTAAAATTGTGTCTATTGTCTAACCCTCTAGACCGTCTAAAATACAAGTTTTCTATTCTATTAATTTTCGACTGTAAACTAAGGGCCTGATTGGTTAACGTAACATAAGTACGTCAAATAATAAGTAATCGTTATTAGTTGCCGTACGTCAAGACCATAATTTTGGGAAACAACGCTTTTTTTGGTTTGACGATAGCTTCATGTGGACGTGAAACAACCCGCCCCAAGATGCTATCTGTTCTCAGGCAAAGTTGGAGCGAGTATTTATTGGCCAGCTCGTTTGGTCTTAGAAAATGGTCGATAAGTTGATGATAAACACAATAATAAAAATGTATTTCTTCTGATACTGACCTTACATAACACGCCATCAGGTAACGCCGAACCTGACACGGTCTGTTCGTGGAACCGATCGAAAATTCACCAACATTTGGTTATTAACAACGGGTCGTGATTCCAGTGAAATCATAAAATTAGCGACCCATTAAAGTATCGGTCCGTTTTCGTCCGAATGGGCTGATAAATGGAATTTTTATAGCCACAGGGTTAATGGTAATTTTGCGGATTATTTGTGATTATTTTGGGCAGTTGATTTATTTTGATGATGATATTTTCGGTATCATTTGGATAAATAAGTACCTATAAATATTTGCTTAACCCTTGTACAATTTTATTCACATCAATTTTAACCGACTTTAAAATGGAGTAGGAAAAGAATACCCCCAAAATCGTCGCTTGAATTTTGAATAAACTTTAAAAAAAAAATATGCCTATCATTGATGAAGACTTCAAGGTCAACTTGTATTTATCTATAAAACCAAAAACAGTGGTTTTTCAATCACATAAAATAATGCAAATCACAGAATGTTGATGAAACTCCATTCCTAGAACCGTGACGCGGAGAGAAAATATACATGCGAAATGACACGGATGCAACTGTATCACTACCTCCCTTACCTACGAAATAAGTAACATCTCTTTGATATAGCTGCGACTTGCATTGAAACTGAGGTTGAATTGCTTATGAATAATGTACTTTTGAAGTTAGACATGACGTAGCCATTCGAGGGTGGATTGATGTGAGTGTTTGATGAGACTGTAACTGTAACTGTGTTTCAAAATATATCTATATTGTAGACAATAAAGACATATTTTGAAACGCCTAAAAAGAAACAGCCAACCTGTTAGGATCCCAACCAGTGACAACTAGAAAAGCACCATCACAAAATATTCAAGAAATAAATAGTCAATGAATAGAAAATGACTCCACTGACTGAAAACCCGCAGAAAAAATTATGGACCAATCAGTAGTGACTTGGAATAACCGAAAATATCTTAAGGGGTCACTATACTCATCATTACGAATAACTTATACTATGGACCAACCATGAAATCGCAAACAAAGAACAGCTGTTTCCTACATTTTGCCGAGTTATGTAAACAAAATATAATTATTATGTTATATAGATAGATAGATGGGCCCGTGGCTAAATAATAACAGCCGCACAGGTCGATCGATCAGGTTAAGCTACGCTTGCCGCGGTTGGTCTGTGGATGGGTGACCATCTTTACATACCGTGTCCCCTCCGTGCCTCGGAAAGCACGTTAAGCCGTTGGTCCCGGCTGTCATTCGTGGATCTTTGACAGTCGTTACGGGTAGTCAGCAGCCCGAAAGTCTGACAACCAGTCTTACCAAGGGGTATCGTATTACCCAGTAACTGGGTTGTGGAGGTCAGATAGGCAGTCGCTCCATGTAAAATACTGGTATTCAGCTGCATCCGGTTAGACTGGAAGCCGACCCCAACATAGTTGGGAAAAGGCTAGGCAGATGATGATATAGATAGATAGATAAATCATTTATTCAGTGCACAAAAAATACATAGCACAATAAACAAAAGCACAAATCTATTATAACAAATTACATGAATAATTAAAAAAACACGCCTATATACAAAAAATAAAAACATATTTAAAAACATTAAGTGACACTATGATATACTTTAAATCATAATTACGAATATACCAAGTGCGGTGTGCGTCTCAAGGTTGCACCAAATGGGAGTCCAGCTCAGCATGTGTCAGAGATAATCTATGGTATTGTGACAAAGTGTTATGCGCGATATGAAGCAGCAATTTTTTGGTGTTTTCGCTAGAATATATTATGTCCTACAATAAAAGTTGGTCATAACGATGACAACAATGAGTTCAATGAATTAAGGGGCTTTCATTTATTAAAATTACACCTTGTATTCAGAATTTCATTTCAAGGCCTCCTTTACACAACAACAGTTAAGCGATTAAATCCCGTGACTATACTCTAGTTACCGATTAACCCCAAAACCTCTTACTGTCTTGTATCAAGTCGTCGACCCAATTAACTTACAAATGTCTCGAATTACAAAATTCTACTCTATTGGAGCTGTTAATTGGAAGTTGTTTTACCTTAACTTTAAAGATACTGACCCAAACAGGGCCACAGAAAATGTGTTAATTTGCAAATGATCAAGAACAATACATTATGATTTTAATTTTACTGTATTTCAAAACACCAGAAGGCCAATTCCCGTAATTAAAAACGTTCAAAATCTAGTCGCAATCAGTCACTGTCAATGTCAAAAACTTGTAAAAAAGATATATTTTGATAGATTGAAACTGAGATCAGACTGTGAGTATTCTTAAAATTACGAGAATTGCCCCTCACGTCTCCACCCCTCCAGAAGGAGTTACATATGTCGGATTATGCACTCGTGCACAAATGAGGTGAGTTATAAAAGCAAGAAAAAAGACAGATTCCACTATTGTTATTACTTGTTCTAGTGTTAGTATGTGTGTGTTTTTCTTTTATACAATCAAAATTTACTGTCTAAACCACAGTGTTTAAACCAGTGTAGCAAAATCCATAACAATCCATAAGCAGATCTTCATGGCACTTTCCTTCCAAGTATGAGAAGAGGGTGTTTTATTAATTAGCCGTTCCTATAAATATTATAGTCAATTTTATCTATATATCTACTCACAAGTACCCATCTATAACACTATTGCGTTTTATTTGTGCGCAAACACACGGCCACAGGGCAGTCACAGATGTGTCGGTACTTCGGTAGCTGCGTGTGGCCTCGCCGAGCGCTCTGATATCATCATTGCTCTGAGAGGCCGCGGGCAATGCGCATGCGGCTCACCGATATGAGGAGGAAACTAGATGGGATTTTGCAGGAGAAAATATTTTTTGTAGTTGTAGTGAAAAATCACACGAGTTTGACCGTTGTATTGACTTATACCAATTTCGAAGCAATTTTTATATCGGCACGTCCGTTTAATCAGATAAGCGTAGGAAGCTCACCTACGAAGCCTTTACCAATGCTTCAAATGCATTTTTAAATGCCACTATTTTCAAGCTATCCGGACATTTAAATTGGTACTTTTACATAGAGGCTGCCCATTGTTTGCATAGACCGTAAAACTACTGGCTTACCATCGGCTGAGATAGTGGTCAAACGCGACTTTAAAAATAATAAAAAAGTTGTTTCAATCATACTTAAACGCATTTTAATGAAATTGAGGTTACAATACTATCTCCAAACCATTTTAGTAACAAAACGTTTCGATTTCATATCAGTCGTCGTGCCCCAGCCAACGAAAAAGAAAAAAATACCTGATAGAATACAGCGTAATTACTTACCTAAACAAAAAAGCAGATTAAAGGAGCGTATTTGGTCGTAAATATACGACCCAGGCGAAATGGATACGAAAATATTTTGTCGGATTAATCCGGCGTAAAAGCGGTTAAAAGGTTAATATTCGAATGCAGGCGCTTCCAGCAGCTCTACAACTGTCTTTGTAAGACGCAATCATCCCCTGGGGAATCCTTCCGAACGTACCTATTAAGAGCTCACCTCCTGCTAATGTTCGCTCCCCGGTATCGCAGGAAACTTCTCCACGGCCACCGAACAAGTGAGATGCAACAATATCACTTTGTGCAATATATTTGCTTATTTTAAATCTGGAATTGTGTCCGGGTTGATGGCAATAGGCTAGCCCCTGTTACATGAGAATTAACTGGCGAAATGTGGGTCACCTCTGTCTAACTCTTCAGAGATTACAAGCGTGAAGTCATATTGTCATACTATAGCACCGCCCCACGGTTTTACCCGCATAAGTCTTGATCCCGTGGGAATATCGGGATAAAAAGTATCCTATTTCCTTTCCTAGGACTCAAACTATCTCCATACCATATTTCATCTAAATCGGTTAAGCGGTTTAAGCGTGAAGAGATAACAGACAGACAGAGAGACTATCGCATTTACATTATTAGTATACGTATGAATTGTAAGATTTAAACTATTTTTTATTTGATTTCAGACAGATATTTTACAAAAGTTTAATTGCAGCACCACATTTACCGTTGACGCCTGCAAGACGAAAAGATAAAGTGTAAATCACGACCAATGAGATCGTTATTGCGACAACTTGGTTTGCTTTGTTCTGGTCTCAAGGGTAGAATGTAGAGGTAGATATGGTTGCAGTACATCCAAGGCCGATCGTTCCTACTACAACACGCTACAAGTCTGTCTCACTTAAGACGTACAAGCTAAGACCGAATTACAGGCATACTCTTGCTACACCAAGCTAGTTAACAGCGAGTCTTTTCAAGACAGACTTGATCCCGCATGGTGTAATAAGGCCCTTAAGACCAACTACTCTAAAGTAACAATAGCAATGACTTTCATTTTGAAACTTCTACAACATCCATTGCATAATTTACGTTGTTCAGCAGGCAATTTTTTCGAACCTATGAAGCAACGTATTAACAATATCCTTCAAAATTATTTAGATTGTGAATAATAGTGTGTTAATCAAATAGGGTGCAGTTATACAAACTCAAATCACCAAAGAGTACCTAGCCAAAATGTCACAGTACTTGTATTTCATGGCGTACACGACACAACCAATTACAAACTAGTGAATAGTAAGTACATAGCAGTGCTGTGACATTCGAGCTACTCATTGATGATGTAAGTTTATAACACGTTACTTTTAAATAGCGTCGTGGACCACGGCACAACTGTACTGTTCAATTTTCAGCTGTTCCATCAACAACAAGGCTCACAAAATCTCATCTTCAACGTAACTTTTAATTACCGTTAATTATTCTACCCTCATTTAATACTGGCTAATTAGCAGTTTTTAATTACAAAGTAAGGCGCGAACTCTGTACCGTAGTATTGTCGTAACGCGTAACTTTGTTTACTGAGTTCCAACTTTACTGTGCACGTGTTACTTACGTAAATATCGAGAGTTTTCATATGCCTAGGCTACTTTGTTTTTGTTTAGGTTTGAAGTTTTAGATGTATGCTTACGAACTTTCGAAATATTGATGTAATTTGTCATTATTTTCTGGTTACATAAAATATAAGTATTGTAATGAAGATTCGTTTCTCTTGGATGATTGAAATAATGGTGCCTGTACAAACAGACTGTTGTTCTATTTCTAAACATGAAAAGCGGTTTTAAAAGAAATAGTAGTTTAGTAAGTGTATTGTATAGCTAGATTATTGGCAATTACTTAGTTCTTCAGCTTCAATTTTCACAAATAAATGCATATTTTATTTTTTTTGTTTTTTCATAACTAAGTCTTATTTATTGGCTCTATTGGTAACCTAAGGATGACAAAATAAGAAAAATTGTGTAACCACTTTCATTGAGTGATTGGACCTCATGGCCTCTGTGCCACCAAAGATTGTTGTTGATTTGTCTGTCTCTTTGATACCAATCATAATGATCACAAATATTATGAAACTCATTGCAATAAGGTTACATTTTTATTGTTCTAGTTTTTAGCTAAGACTCCTTCATTACTTAGCTATTAAAGTTCTGAGCAGAACATGCAGTTAACTTCAAAGTTGGAAGTAGTCGGAGGAAATTGTCTTGTACCTAATGGGCGAATTAACCGCCCCGAACTACTTGCTGAACTTTTATATTACTTTCTTGAATGCTCCGTGCTTAATGGCTAGTGGACCTTTACAAGTAACTATTATATATACTATATACTATTATAACTATTTATTGTATTTCCTATGAACAATTTTGAAATGCGTATAGTAGTTTCTTTGAGTCAAACTTTGAGTGGTTTCCTTATTAAAAAGACATGTACAAGTATTCCACTGCCCGTCCGTACATGACGCATCCAGTCACAAACTAGTTAATAACGCCATAAGTTGTTTCGTATACGGACCGCCATTAAAATACGTGCTAAATAAATAGGTGCTGCGACATTCTGGCCACTTATTCGTGATTTGAGTTTATACCTGGCTACTTTTGTGTCATAGTGGACGATGGGCCATATACAGGACAAAAACGAAAGCCCCCTACTAACCTCGCTCTCATTTCGTTATCTTCAAACAAACATTGTTTTGGATCACCAAATCCTGAGCCGATTTTCGACGAAAACAGAAATTTGATTCCTTCGAGATTACTTTGAGGTCCAAGATGACAGATAAGACAGGATTAGGGCAGAAATATGGCTTTTCTAGACCAGGCCTTATCAGATAATCTAAGTTTTAGACATAAATTCAGGCACTATAGAAGGCCTAACTTCTAACCCCTCTCAAGTTAAGAATCTACGCGTTTATTAATGGTTGAGTTGTGAGGTCAAGTGCCATAGAGATAAAAGTTATTGACAGGCATTAAAAGGGCGAAATTCAGGGCGGATTTTGACCAAGGAAACTGAACGCGATCAGCACAACTAAGCGGAGTTCAAGAATTGACATTGTCATCACTGTTGTGAAACTGACACCCGTCTGAAATACTTCCTTAATATACATCCATCACCTATTTGACGCTATCAGAGTGCAAGCTTACATTATAACACGAAACATGTTCTAATTACGCACTTTAAAATCTTAAAATTGGTTAGAAAGCAAACAATGCCTTTGCCTTGCAGTGAAGCATTCATTATAGGCTCGAGTAATAACTATCTCTTGACGCAAAAACGGATTCAGCCATTTGTTTGGATGTGGATGATTTTTTTCACACAGATAGTTTATAACCTGGATTAACACATAGGATACTAATGTCCAGTGGGATATTTTCCGACATCCATGCGGGTTAAGCCGCGGGCAAAAGCTACTCCAAAACATAAGACATAATTGTCACAAATAAAGACCGTTATTCTATTCACAAAGCAAGATCGTGTCCCTCGAAGGGTGAAAGATGGCGCGATAATATTCCAAAGAGTATTGGCGGCGGCTTGAGCAAGCAGCTACGGTAACTTGCTCCAGCGGCTAGCGAGCGGCTTGCGGTGTCTAGCAGTACCTAAGGATTCCGGAGTCTGTCACGTTAAAAGACTTATCTCGTGAATGAAATATTTAATTGCGATGTTTATGGCTTTTTGAATATGCAGATTCTAAACAGTGTTTCTGAAGGATTTTGCGTAAGAACTTTCAGTCTACGCCAACCTACTTAAAACCTAGTGCTTTATCATTTTCCGTTGAAAGGTCATCGCGTAGGTATTCCTGTTCAACAAATAAGGATTTTCGAGTAATATGATTAATGAAATAATACTTAGAAACAAAAACTTGTTTTTATTTCCGAGAATTTCAAACTGTCTTAGTCCAAGCTAAATTTTCAGCGGATCATTTCGCCGAAGTACGGAACAGGATTCCTTTCATCGATTCTTGAATTCACGCGGTTACTTAGCGGTGAATGGTGCGATCGGTTCATGAGCCTGCGGAGTGGACTCACACGAGTGGCGTGCCGTGAGTGCTTTCTAGTTTAAGGGTTCTCACTCACGGGAAGGAATCTTGGGCAGAACTGCTGCAGTTGGCTTTAGCGAAACATGGTATCCATATTTGAACATCCAAATGGCAGGCTGCTGGCAGTTAATGTCTGTAGGTTAAGTGACGCATTTGGGGTAGGTTTATGTCCAAATAGAACCCGCAAGCACCACCACATCCGCTAGACCAGCCCTAGCTTCCCATATCGACTGAATTCCCGAGACCTTCATCAGGTCATCGGTCCATCTTGAATAACCAAACTTTTATAGCAATGTGCCCGGCCCTCTGCCACATAGCGTCATTGCAGCGCCATCTAGTAGGTACCAAAATATGAGTTGTAAACGTGTCTTGGAAGATCTACTTATAGATACAGTTTATTTAGTAAGTGTATGTATTTTTATTCTAAAAAATAAAGGCATTATAAATTTGATACCTATTAAAAAAAACAGAGATAAGCACTCACCACACATCATATAATTCAATCGAATGCCCAGCAACACATGCGACCATTTTTTACTAACGGTAAACGGCTCTCGTAGCCTGTCACAAACCCTTTCCGTATATTTCTACGTAATGCGCCTCTTTCGTCCAATCCGTACTTGGGTCACGCGCACACTGAGTACAACCTCCTTTTCATCCGCCTGGCTGATACAGCGCCATAATAACTTATACAGGGTGCTGGTTTATTTGATGTCGAACCCGGCTTTTTGTACCACCACTGTTATAGTAATTGCTTGGGGTATGAGCGTTTTATTATTAGTAGGGGTTTCGGGATTTGATTTTGTATTTTTAATAAGACTTGTTTTCAAAAGCTTTTGGGAGTAATGTATCTAATATTTAGTTACTTCGTTATATTTTTAATTATTTAATAATAGCAGAGATGGTTGAACAGCACATTCATTATCACTTCGTCAAACTTAATTGTTAACCTTTATGTCAATAGAGTGCACTGGACGTGAAATATATATAGTACAAAACAAAGTCGCTTTTAAAGTGTTTGTACACATGGCTACATATCAAGCTATACATAACCAGTATAAGCTGACTTCTGATTGTAAGAAAAGCCTATACAATGCGAGGTCAGCTGAAACTGGAAATGTATAGCTTGATGTGTAGCCATGTGTACCTGTGTTCCCTTAGTAAATTCTTTATAAAAACCCAATAACTTTATTTTACATTACAAATATCTATATTTAGATAACACACATGTCACCATATGAGTTGATTTACGGGTGCACCGTACGAAATTGGGGCAAATTGCTAATGATACAAATTGGCTATTTATTAAGACTCGCTCCTAAATCTTCCCACAAAACACAAAGGCATCTAATGAAAGGTTGCACCGGGTGAGAGAGCATCATCAAAAGGTTTGTAATTAAAGCAGTAATTAATGGCTGACGTCTTGTTTCGGTGAGAACCTGACCAGTGAGCCCAAGGTTATGTAAGATCGAGTTAATTTGGTGAAACGGTTCGGCAAGGTTTGATGTTGGTGAGGTTTAGACCTGTCTGTGTCGTAATAGTTTTAGACCTTTCGAAACAATAGGCGACCTGTTGAATAAATATGATACGTTGCATTCAAAATATTAGATAGTCTAAGAATAGGGTGTATAGACCGCACCGTATAAAACACTATCTGTCTCTGTAAACTATCTTTGTCTCTCAAAAATCTGCCATAGTGATTCATACAACATTGACGACCATGCCTAATTTTCCACGGCACGAAAATCATGTGTGTACGAGTACAAAGGGCCAAAGCATTGTACTTATTATGCCTTGATGAAATAATTTAAATACATCATCGTTTTATAGTTTACATTTAACCAGCTGCGCCCCGCGGTTTCACCCGACAAGTGTCGATCCCGTGGGAATATCGGGATAAAAAGTAGCCTATATGTTAATTCCAGGGTGTCAGCTACCTCCATACAAAATTTTATCAAAATTGGTCCAGCCGTTTGAGCGTGAAGAAGAAACAAACATATAAACACACACTCACAAATTTTCGGCTTTAAAATATTTGTGTGATGGCGTTCTGTAGTTTCTGCTTACTTAATAAGGCGTGTGTGTATGTATGTATGTATGTATCATTGTTTTAAAAACACTAGCTTCTGCCCGCGTTTTATCTTAACTATGCTATAAAACATATCCTATGGCACTCGGTAATATGTAGTTTAGCTTCCGATCACTAAAAGATTTGTTGTAATCTGATGAGGACTTCAAGAGATTGACTTACAAACAAACTCTTTAAAAATAATAAACGTTGAACGTTAACACATTTTTTTTTTGTTATGTTTACGTCAAAGTTACAATGTGAGTGGTATTTACCAGACATCGAACCAGGACAGAACAGGCGTCTAACCTTACTACCAACAGCAAAACCAAAGTACCTACAGTTTCTCATTACAATAAACCATTATCCCAGAATTTTCTAATTAGCCAACTTGGTAGCGCTGCAAGTCAAACCTAGGAGTAGCACAGTAATAAATTCAGTAAAACTAACATTAAACCAACTTCAAACATTCGAAGTCAGGAAAATGTCCGTCCGTTTATTTTGTTCGTACGAGTGCGGTGGCCCACTGTCCAGCGGTGGGATTATATAAACTGACACTGTCGTCACAAAAAAACTACAGAAAGTCAACTTTAAGCACTGGTCAAACTGAAGCGAATCCCGCGATACAACTGCGCGCGTCTGTTCAATGTTTGAGCACCTGCATACAAGCTACATATTTGACACAATAACTATTTAAGTTTTAATGATTGGGCTTAAGCGGCTATTCGCGCCACTTTGAATGATCGGTGCGAGCGACTGTCGTCCCACACGTCACACCCCGCTCTGGATTTGCCACAGTTTGACCAAAGCTAGCAAAAACGTACGCACACATAGACACGTGTCTACGTACAGCGAGTGTAAGCGTACTCGCGACAGGCATTTGTTTGAGATCGCCGTACGTACGCGTCTATGTGTGCGTGCGGCTGTTTTCGCTCGTTGTATGAAGTCGGCCTTCTGTATGTAACTATTTTGTGTCGGGATTCCAGCTATTATATTAAGTTGAAAGGATAAACTTTTGGAAACTATACCTTCAGTTGTTGCAGGGTTGGCGGGTTGGAGCGGATGTAGTCTAACTTTTTGGGTTGGAAGCAAGTCAGAGAGTTATTTTATCAACGGATTCTCAATAACGTTTTTAATTTAAGTTTTTAACTAGATACTCTTTTATATAACGATTGGGTGACTTATTCGTTTCTAACGCGATTGTATGCAGATCTTTTGAATCCAAAGTACTTAGAGCCTTAGCACACCTCTGTCGCCAAAATAATGATAGGAAACCGCTTAATGAATTCCGCTAAAAAACATAACGATATTATGTCGCAATTCAAGCAGCGCAGCGGAACATTATGAGAGTCAGTTGAATTATAGCAATCGGAGCAAAATGTCGTCGCTGTCGACTTACGAGTAGTAAATACTGTTTATGTCTACTTTGAACCTCTTAGATTAGTTATTCCATAAAATCAACATCCAATTAAAAAAAATAAGTTGCGCTTTATAAACAGCGGCTGCCACAGATACGTGCTATACTACCGCAGCACTGCAACTAAAAACTGAGTGCGAAGGTGTAACTGGCTTCCGAGCAGATCGGCGGAATCAAGATCGAATCATAATCAAATCTCTGCGTTAGAACAAGCAGTTTCACTTCTATTTTGCTTGTCCTACCTTGTCCTACAACGAAAAAATCATGGTGAAACTATTGCGGTTTCGCTGCTATAGTTTCGCTGCTATAGTTTCGCTGCTATAGTTTCGCTGCTATAGGTTTGCAGCGGAGATGTGATAATACCATTCATGATTTTCTTAGCCTTTTATTTTAATAACCAATATCGTCGACGTTGAGCAACTAATCGATAATTAATTACCAATTAGGTACAATAAGTAGATTGCCTAGCGAACTGGAAGCTGACTAGTTGAGAGATAATAATATCGAATATTGGCTCAGGATTATGAAAAATGTTGTGTTAATTAAGATAGTAGTTATTGGTATCATAGCCCAGATAAATATGAAACTTTAGATAATTAATTCATCAAGATACTTGGGAATCTTTATGAAGTGTAACGAAATATATTTGTTTTATTTTAAATTTATTTATTCAAATTGGGTATAGAATCAATACTTTTTGAACATCAAAATAAAAAAAGACAGATCCACAAAACGTCTGTCCTTCGCCACTAGCTAGTGCTTGTAAATCATAAATTAATGACTTACTATATATACGTTCAAGTTATTCCTAACACTTTCTCGATAATAAACCCTTCCCTTTACAAAAATATATTTAAAACCGGCCAAAGGTACTTAACTAAGAAAATTAGGAAATAGTGCTGTAAACTAGAGCATGGCACATATGCGGTATTACCGAAAAATCGGGAAACCGGTAATTGTTTACCGTTTTTTAATACCGGGATTAAAATTTGTTAAAACTATATTGCGGCATTTTGAGTTGTGATTAAAAGTCAACTTTTACTTGAAACAAGCAAGCACTTTCCATAATATTTAGGCTTTATAAATTCATTAATTAATTGTTTTTTTATGTTTTTTTTTTCTTTTGATGCGTCATGTTTGCCGCAAATAAACGTATTTTCTTTCTTTCTTCTTTCTATTACTTATCGCTTTTAATTCATTAATGTTACTTCAAAAATTTCCGTCAATGTTTAATCACAAGTGTCACTTTTATTAAACTAATAGTTCCATCAATCAACTTTCTGATTGATGATCTATTCTAGATAATTACGTTTTAAAGATAATATAAGCTAACAGTCTTTATAAATTTTGTCAACTTCAAATATAACCTAAAAATCCATAATCATCTTCAACGGTGAAGACTCCAGCTTCAATCGGCCTCCTGTCCCGACATATAATATAAAAGGAGGAGAAAGAGTTATCGCTTAATTTACTTTGAAATTTACCGCGCATAAACACGCTATTTTTGTACTTTTAGTGTAGGCAGTTTTCCGATACTTTAATAATTATTGTAATCTCAGAGGAAAGAATTGTTGATATTTATTTTAAAAGGGAAATTTGATAAAACTTGTTTATTTTATATTAAAAGTGGTTATATTTCAATAAAACAAAAGAAAAAAAGTAAGTGATGATTGTACTTTAATTTAAAAAAATATCGAAACACCGGTATCCCGGTTTTGACATTTTTAACACCGGAATAATACCGGTATTGCCATGAAACCCAATGCCGCATAGCCCTACTATTAACGGATTAAAGGATTACCGATTAACTATTGCAGCCCTTTATTTTTTCGCTTTTTGTGAGCTGAAGCATCGAAGTATATCACGATCAGTACGATCGTAATATAGTAGAGTATATAAAAGGAATGTATATTTTATACCAACCAAAGTAAACGACTATTCAAAGGACGCAATAATTCTCATATTCTTTCCATTACTATTTACTTAGTAGTAAGTTAGTTACACATGTTTATCTGGCAACCCAGTCGCCCTATGTTGGATGTCCTTTGGGGCAGATTGCAGACCTTTTGTGTGGTCGAGTCCGCAGCGCACAAAAACTGTACAAGACGTACCTAGAACCTTTTTATGCGTCGTGTGTGCTATTTAATTTTATCATATTAATCTCTGACACATCTGTCGCCTTTGACAAACTAGAAACGATTGAAGGTTTTTGTTCTATAATTTGGCAAGCATTTTTAATGTCGACCGCTGTCGACGTTTGCTACACGCCCTTTATACACACACGTTTTTCTTGCCGTGAAAAATTACGGCTTATTGGCCGTGTATAGGCACGGTCGTCAGAGTTGTATGGATCATTATGGAAGCTTGCTGGCAGGTATGTTTTTTCTACGGCGCGGTTTATACGCCGTATCGTAAAGAAACCGTGCTATGTAGGTCTTAAGGATCTTACACAGCTGTTTTTGGTGTTTTCTTTGTTTTTATTGTTGTTGAGGTTAGAGACAAAGCTTATTGGATTACTTGGAGATAGAGATTAAAAGTCTTATATGACTGCAATTTAGGTATCCTATAAACCTACTAACACTTTGCCCGACCCAGGAATCGAACCCAGAACCGTCACTAATCAGTAGCGCCCCAACATAAGCTACAAATGTGTCTATAATGAAGCAAACGGTTTATTTCAGGGAAAAAGTAATTGAAGCTTCAGTCAACACATTTTTAACAACGTTGACGTGGACCGAACATCAAAGCAGCCTATATTTAGCTACCGTCAATTATTTTTTATATCCGAATCAGATGATCAAGCCCACGTTGTACGTTTTTCCGCCTGACCACAGTATGATGGTCGATAGGCTTTCGGATTTCCCAAAACAAATATTTCAAAAGCCAACAGGTAGCTATTGATGACAAAGAGATCCTGGATTCTCGATACCTATAATAATAACAATGAACAATTTTTAAGCGAGTAAAGAAATAAGCAATATTAAAAATATTTAAATAAATAATAAATGAATAGATAGACCTGCATCTAAATTATTAATAGAATAAGTGAATGAATGGAAATATAAATACATAGGTTATTAATAGGATATAAAATAATTCGAACTGAATAATAAGGAAAATTAATAAAGCGCTCTTCCTCTCTCTACTTATTTAAAAAAAAATCTGTGCCCGACAGGGTCCATAATTGTATCTATTTTTTTCACCACCTTTAATTATACATTATGGATTGCAATAAACGATTTGAGATTACCTGTACCGTCGATGACAGGTCATTCTGGCGATGCTTGGGGGACGCCTGTGTCCAGCAGAGGACGTCTTTATGATGATGATGATGATGATGATGATACCTTCGCGGCTATGAGCGCATACATTGATGATATACGCGACGTGAGAAATGACGCCTGCATTAGTTTTAACTAAGAGTCAATCAAGTATGTAATCAAATTGGATTAATTTTGTTGAACTAAGACTGCACGGAGTAATTAGTTGCTGAGTAGTAATCTGGAGGAGGCTTGGATTAGCAAGGAGCAGTGGTGGCCCAGTGGTAACGGCTGCGACTTACGAGTTGCAGGTCGTAAGTTGGAACCCAGACAGGCGCTTTACTTTGTGTAAATTATATCATCGCGACAGCTCTCAAAACGCTGAAGGAAAGCATCGTGAGTAAACCGGCATGTCCTAAAACCAAAAATTCGAAGTGATGTGGACTAAGGCCCACTCCCTCTCAACGAGAAGACGCCTGAAGAGGCCTGTGTCCCAGCAGTGGGAACATTATAGGCTGATTGTGTTGGATAGGTGGCTTTTATGCCTAATAAAATTCTACCATTTAAATAATTAGGTACCGATGTTGATATGGCAAACAAATAAAATAGGAACCAAGTTTTAGTATTTAGGTAGATGTTTTAATTATGTGTGTGTTGTGTTTATTTCGTGTTGTATCGACCCCAAATAACTTGCGCCAAGGGCAGGAAAATGATGAAAATAAAGCTAAATAAATCAATAAAAGTTTTATGGAACGCGACTACGAGTATAATGTGTGAACTTCGTGTCTTTAAACATGCATAAGCAGTTAGAAAATAAGTAGAAGACCAACTTTTCGTTTTAAAAGTTAATAGACTTGAAAAAGCGACCTTAAAACCACGACCACACGTCAATATGACGTTAACGCGTTTACAATGTCTGCTTGCGCACCTTCGCTCCGAATCACTGGCCTGATTACCAATCCCGGGTTAATTACACAACATTAATCCGGTGGCTGCACACTAGAAATTATGCTAATTATACATATATTATTATCATTGGTATTCCTGCGGTCTGGGAATTCGGCTGATTAGAATTTTGTGTAGTGGTCGGGAAATATGTTTTGAATATCATTATTACGTTTGTGCCTCTCGTCTACCAGCTTAAACACTAACATAACGCTACGCCAGTTTTCCCGAAGGGTTCTACAGGGGTGTGTTAACTTTATGTCCCATGTAGCTCGCCCATGTGGAGGTGTGTCAAGTTTAAGGGTAAGAATTCGGTATCACTGCCATCGATTTAAGGGGTGAGAGTAGGGGAGTCGGGAGGGGGGGAGGTGTACAACCCTCCCTGTGAAGGAGAACTTGCGGACCCCCCCCTTTTTTTGAGACATGATCTTTTTAATATTCTAACCTAACTTTCGACCTATTTAAAGGTCAGAAGTGGTAGGGGGTGACGAATAAAATGACGCGGAAAGTAGCAGCCCCCTCCCCCCTTATATTTCCAAAATATTTTTTTGTTTTTGTCAAAAATGTAGGCCCTGCTTCTGGGTGGCTTAAAAAAAAAACCACGAAGGGGATGGCGGGTTCTTCCGACCCCGCCATCCCCTTCTAGCCTAGCCTGTCCGAGTCGGGGTGCCCCAAGTCCCGTGTTCGCTTCGCTCGCTCTTGTCCTAAGTTGACAAACGATGACTGTGACTGTGTGAAGTAACAGTGAAAGCACAAAATGGCGTCTTTTTACGTTTAGTTTCACATATCGGCAATAGTCGATAAATTATTATAAGTGTTATTTTAATAGCACTGATTTAAATCAGCGAAATATAAGTAATATAATGAAATATGCATAAAAACTCATAACTCACTAAATATACATATTTATTTCATCATTATTATGAAGATAAACATTTTAGTGCGTTGACCTTACTTAAAACGAAACGTTCAATGGTAAGACCAAATGTCAAAAGTAACAAAACATACCTTAATTTCTACGATTTTGGTTATTTTTTTCTCGTAAACCATTTGTCAGCGCAAGTTAGAACTTTGCATGGAGGCTTCTAATAATAATAGATCTTAGGATCTATCTCTGAAAAAAATATGGATTCGCAACTCGATGGCTCGATGGATTGTCTAATCCGAAACTTAGCCAACGAATCTTTTAAGTAACTGAAGAGGAGCTGTCACCGAAGAAGTACAGCTCCTTATTATGATTTAAATATAATTTACCTAAATCCGGTGGTTCAGGTTGTTTTCCATAACGTATTCTTTGTGTTATTATTATGAGTGAGAATGTCGGCACGCTTGACTACCCTACTGTTTGGCACAATTCTCACAAAGAAGCCAGAATATTTATATAATAAACTGTCTTGGTCACGCGACATTAACAAAATTAAAACTAGAGCATCTTCTTACCTCATGTTTGCCTCATCGCATAGAACTGCTGCATTCCGTGGTAGTTTCAAATTCGCTGCCTCCCGTTGCTGGAACGACTTGCCACCCCCTTTTCGTGCTATAAAGACAGTGGCACTTTTAGGTTAAAATTTAAACAGCATTTACTGCAGCTTCAAAAAGATACCAAACTTGATGTGCACGCAGCTAGCAATGGTGGTCCGAGCGCTTGGCAGCGATTGTTCACTGAACAGGCACAGTAGTTTTTTCGCATTGCATGTTCGACAATCAATTAATTAATTTTATTGTTTATTCCACACTTTTACTGGCAGCATCAGATGAATCGTTATTGCTGGCCTACATAATGTTTTGTTTCGTTTTCACTTATTTCTTTTGAAATTTGTAACTCGTTAGCACTCAACATTGGTATAATTTTATTTCTTCATTTCATCTCTGCCGTTAATTGACTACCACATTCCAGTTTTATTGTATTTTCACTTGTAATTCTCTTCCACTATACAGCCGTAATTTATATCTTCACGCCGGAAGGTCGGCGCCTGCGACCTTTTACTTGTCACAGCAATGCCACAGAGTGACAGAGACACACCAGAGTGCCTCTTACACTCAAGGCATAGACAAGTAATGAGGTTACGTCTGGCGCAGATTAAAAGTTAATAGAAATTTTATTTTATTAGCTAAAATTTATTTTAAGTCTATTTTATTATTTATTTATTTCTGTAACTGCCCGTGATCACAGTGGGCCCTATCAGAATACCAGCGCTGCGACATTTTTTTTTAAATTTCGTAGCTTCATGCTGAGATAATAGCCTTTTGGCCTCGTATAGGACTTTCTGTTTCATTTTTTCGTTTTGTTACTTTTTTTTATATAATTTGTTTTGATTTGTACTGTTTGGTTAGTAATCCTCCTGTATGAGTCAGAATCAATACTTTTTCTTTCTTTCTAATCCTTAGCGATGCCTCCATCATTCATCGTCATCGTTCATTCGACATTTTCTCGACCATAACCTCAAAATATTAAGTAGGTAAATAAGTATCAATAGAAAATCAATTGTGTCTCATTAGCCGGCCTTGACTGTTACATTCTCCTCCAAATACACTAGGTTTGGTTGTGAGAGCGGACTTTTCGTTTGTTATAGGGCGCCCTTTATTATTCGGCATTCTCCTTTTAATTAATAGTTAGGCAAATAATAATTAGTGGTTCAAAACCTAAAAATATAAAATAAATATTCATACATATAAACAGAACACCCTTAAGTAATTGTGTTTAATGTAGCATTTTACAAGAAAATGTCTACTGTATGAAAACGACACTGACAGCTATAATCTCTTTAAGAAGACATTTGCCATGAACACAATATGAACACCGCCACCGCTCTTGAATGAATTAATTTCAAACCATTAACTCTAGTGTATAATGGCTACATGTAACCACAGATAATATAATACTATGTAACTTATCATCCTGACATGGTATTTAAACTGACACAAACTCGGTACATAAGCTCATTGTATTTATTTACACTACCAAAAAGTATCTATGGACAAAAATAAATAAAATGTAAGTATGTCACAACTTTCAAATAGAGAGAGCTACCATAACTGTCAATGTGAAAAGAGAATTAAGGACCAAATAAAATAACATAATTAGGTGCGCGCTATTGAATAGCATTAAAAAACGGAGCAATAAAGTAGCTTTCATTATAAAACAGAACGGCTTTTACATTTAAAAGTGGTACAAAATAAAATAATTAGGTGCCCTCACATTCTATTGTCATTGAGTTATTTATGTTAACAGATCCGTCATTCCTACATTTTTTATAATATAACGTTCCCATAATAATCTCAGTCTCAATCCGTCAAAAATACTTCTATTATCCCTAAGTTTTAGACATTGATTGTTGCAGCGACAATCAAAAAGTTTAAAAATAAAACCAAAATCGAATATCCCTGACTTTTCAATGGTGGAAATTAATGCCTTAGAAACTAAGCAGTTTTGAAACTAAGTAAAGTTAGGAACGGTAATGAAACCAGAACTATACGGAGTGAATCAAAGGAAGTTAGTATCGCCGCAGAGACAGCTCAAATGACTTTAATGTCTCGTGCTGGTCGTATATCAAATTATTTGCATTTTACTGAACATGAAAATTTAGCGAATTTGCATATTTTGCGATTATGACGTAATAACATTTTACATACTTACATAAACTCACGCCTTTTTCATATGGGGTAAGCAGAAATTACAGGTCGTCATCTGCTACGATCCTTACATACTTGTTTTGCTTCATTTACGTTCTTAATACATCGGTCATACACGCACGCCGGTTGCGAGTACTACGCACCTGACATTTCTGAAAACTATTTAGTACCTATTTTTTAATATTGACAGGCTCGCATTTGATCCATATCTCATCGGATGGTAAGCAATGGTGATAGATTTATATATTAAAATAAATTTTCATTTTATTATTTCCATGCAACCGACCATACTAATAAACACACAAAACCGAACTGCCCTAAAAACATTTCATAACCTCGTAACAATAATTAAAACAATAGCTAACGAAAAGCCCACTCCACTAATATTACTAAATAAATAAATTACGTTATGGGCGCGTATAAAGTTTAATAGGCCCCGATATAATTAAGTTACAAACGTACGAACAGTTATAGCTTTAGTTTGCAAATTAGAATTAGCATTTTATTGTATTTGGTTACATCGTTATTTTCACCCTTTATTAAAATGCTGATAAAGTGATAATTGATAATAGGGTTCGTTCATATCGATTTGAGTGTAAATATTCGGGTTATCCGGTCAACGGTTTAACTTTTGAGAGGAGTTATTTTAGTGAACGGTAAAGTTTTGCAGTTAACAGAATTTATTTCGATAGTGTTAGTTTATATTATGATGTGTGGGTAGTTCCTTTATAAAACAACTAGTTTCTGTCATGTTATGTCTTCGATTGACCTTCATTTAGATTTAAATAATAGTCTAAGCGGCAATTCGGCTAGGCCGCAGGTGACTAAAATTACAAGTCCCAAAATAGAGTAAGTTTCGACTTTTGTAGTCGGCGACAGGTCCGGTCGATATTTTGATGCCAAAATAAAAAACCTTTTCACAAAAAAAAACACTATAAAATGAAAAATTACTTTAATTTCGGAAGTCGATGTCGTTGGTTCTGCATTTTCGTTTATTGACACCGATTCCCCTTCTTGACCCTTTCAAACAAAAAATAAATAAAATAGTTCCACAATTGACGGAGAAATCGTAAAAAAAAAAAACAGATTATACAAAGTCGAACATATAACCTTCTCCTTTTTGGAAGTCGTTTAAAAATAAATGAGTCATCTGCGACTTTTTTGGTATGTGTAAATGGGGAGGCGCTTTAGCTTGTAAGGCAATTTGGTAAGCGACCAGCCGCACGGCGACAATCCCCCATTAGAAACAATAAGACCTGAAGGTATTTTATGTATGAAACCGATCCAAGAGCTTTAAAGTTACATAGTTATTAAAAGCACGAAGTCACTTTATTCACAAGATACACTTGTAAAACTGGTACAAATAAAATTGAACTGAAAAAATCGCATTGATAAAAACTGCGTGTATAACTCGACATACTTCAAACCTCCAACTTAGTGATTGACAATCCCGTCTTTGAACCTTTCAATTCTTTCATAAAACTTAAAAAGAATTCTGAGAAGAAGTCTAATCAAATGGATATTTTTGATTAGACTTCTTCTCAGAATTCTCTAACAAGAATGCCATAACAGGTAATCTAAAGTAGGGCCAAGTTACATCTTGTTGAGCCACTTATCTGGTAGATCAAAGTTACCGGTACCGGCGAGCACAGCCGCTATCAGCGCTCCAGGGATTAGCATCGCTATGCCTGACTGTACCTACAGATAATGGGAGCTGTTCGAGAGATCCTTTGATGGGATCAAATAATTGGAGAGTTTCTTTTTTTATGTAAACAAGAAAGATGGCTGTTATATCTTCTTTGAATTAGGGCTTTCGAAAAAACAATGTAGGTATGACAAGTTCGTTTTTGTATTTATGGGAAAAGCTAACATAACCGCCCGTAGCCCGTTTTCCATCGCCAAAAGTTACAATTCCAACTTAAACCCGAAATTATAATTTAAAATCATCTGAAAGATGTTTTTCATTTGACAATTTGTTTAATTTTATAACCACAGTTTTTGTCGAAGATTTTTAATTACAATTTAATGCCATTAAAACAATAATTATAGAAAAAAGTGGTAAGATATAAAGTCGAAACCATCTAAATGTACAGACCACATGGACGCTCATAAATGAGATGAACTGAACAAATTAAATCCGCAGTGGGTGATCCCTTATATGAGTGCACAAAAAATACCAGAAGTCGAAGGTGGCGAGAAATCATGAGGCGATACACATCAGCCCCTAGACAAGAAACTACATGAGGACACGACCGCTCTGAAAAGAGTGCTACGAAGATGAAGAAAATATACAGATGAATGTGTTACTAATTTGCTTGAGTGAGTGATGACGTAAGAATTTAACCTGAATAGGGTTTGTTTACACTTTCATCAGACACTTTTGAAACAGACTATAGGTTATGCCATTATAAGATAATAAGTTTTTGATACCATTTGCTAGTTCAGTCCAATACATCAGTGTTCCGTCCTATTAAAGACCATGTTTGTTCAGCAACATGTTATGCCAATTTACGTCGGATTAAGTCATCTCGCTATTACTCGTAGTTGCCGTAAGCCGTTGTTCTAGCTCGTAAGTCAATATTTTGATCTATCTTACTTACGAGTTATGTTAGTTTTGAACGGTTAATGTCGATATTTTCTTGGCGTTGTAAGTTTGAATCGGGGTTTATGTCGATTATTAAACAAGAAGTACAATATTACTGTATCAAATTTAAAGTAGCAATATACCAGTTTTCACGAAGCGGTATAGCAAGGGCACTTTAAGTTTAAACGAATAATTTTACTAACTTAACTTTAAAAATGTAAACAGTTTACTTATTTATGTCAATGTGCACTTTTCTGGAAAACTACTGCCACAAATAAGGAAAATAGGTTTCTTTTTTGCTTTAGTAATTAACGTTTAAGCGAGCTAAAAATAAAATATTGAACAAAGGCCAAACTGTAGTAAGTTTATAAATTAGGTTAGGTATAAATGTATGTTTAATGAGATTTGAAAGCACTTCGCTGCGTACAATTTGTATTGAAGCAAGACTAAATTCGGTAAACATTAACATTTAGTTTTTTAGTCTTTATTTCATTGCATTCTTTTATTTTATTTTTGAACAAGATAATATTACATAATATTAAGCTAAGACTTAGAACAATATATAATAATAATTCAATACAAGTATATTTAAAAAAAAAAATTTGAAAGAAACACAGGGCATCAATATTCGCCCGCCGCATTGTCAACAGCAAAAATCCACAGAAGGCTGGCAGCACTGCCCCGTTGTATGGCGATTGGATTGGATAAAACATCTGATTTAGTAGGACAAACCTTGACTTGAATTGAAAATGTTGCAATCACACTAATATTATAAAGGCGAAAGTTTGTGAGTGTGTTTGTTACTTTTTTACGCACAAACGGCTGAACGGATTTGGATGAAATTTAGCACACATATAGTTTATAACCAGGATTAACACATAGGATACTTTTATCCCGATATTCCAACGAGATCGACACTTATGCGGGTCAAACCGCGGGCCGCAGCTAGTTAATAATATTATGTACAACTTACCTACGTTCCCACCTAAAAATATACTATTATAGTATCTATCTTAGCTTCCAAATCTACTATTAAGCAGCATTTCCAAGTATTGCATGTCGCAAACCTCCGGCCGATTATTAACATCCTAATGATTTCACGAACGTGTTGTCAGCACCGTAGCTCTCGCTACGGCGTAGCAGCTGGGTTTGCGTAGCTGCGGTGCTACGAGCGTAGCAGAGATTGAGTGAGATGTCGTGGCTAAGCGTTATCTAAACTAGATATCGATTTACATGTTTGCAGGTTAGATCACTATTATTATATTTTTTCCATTAATTATATTCAATATAAAACTACAAAAACGAAACGAAACGAAACACTACAAATTAAAAAGAATTCGTGGCTCGATCAGGTTAAGCAACTCTTCCTGAGATTGTTCCGTGGATGGGTGACCATCTTTACATATCCTTGACAGTCATTACGGATCGTATGAAGCCCGAAAGTCTGACAACCAGTATTACCAAGGAGTATCGTGTTACCCAGACACTGGGTGGTGGAGGTCAGATAGGCAGTCGCTCCATGTAAAATACTGATATTCAGCTGCATCCGGTTAAAATCCATCCATCCGGTTAGAAACAACACCGTTTGTTGTTTGATATTATTTTAAACTAGCTTCAGCCCGTGGCTTCGCCCGCGTGGATGTCGCATATTTCATGGGTATTATTTTTTTGCGCGAAGACCTAATTCTTTTTCTAAACTAATAACCTGTTACTCTTTATAACATCAGCCATTTGCCAGTGAAAGGTCTGTCAAAATCGGTCGAGCCGTTTTGGAGATAAGCCAGAACAAACAGGCAAAAATAAAAAATTGGTTGTCTGTAAAGTCGGTTTACGGACGATAATTTTACGTGATAACGTCTTATGAGATAGATGCGCCACAAGCCGAACGCTTAGGCCGCTCGTGCCTCTCTATCGCTTGTACCGCGCTCTCTTTTGCACGCTTAGCTCAGACAGAACGTGACAATGAGTCATGCTTTTTCGTGCGTGCAGCAGGCGTTCATCGATTTATAAGACGTTATCATCACCACGTCAAAAATGTTTTTTTTTTTTGTTATTTTTACCGTTTATACTTTCATATTTATTTAGTAAATAACTGGTATTTTAACGTGACACTTCAATTATACTTTTTTTTTTTTTAATTAGAATGTATAGAATATAGATCTATGTACAAATAACCAGACTTTCTAAAACATTGTTATCACAAGTTTATTGTTAACAACGAGGTAGTATTTGCATGACTATATGCAATTTGTGAAAATAATAGCCAAGTATTTGGTTTAGCAAATACCGCAAACAAATAAATGTGCTGCAGAGACTAAAAAGCATAATTGAAATATATTGCTGAACATCAATTTAATTGGGACATTGAAAGCAAATAGTGTTTGTGTTATGACGTTACCAAGCTCGATTATAATTTATATACAGGATGAAATTTAAAACTTTAACAAATCGAAATAAGAGGTGCAGTAACTGTTTCATAATCATAATAAATTGCCCAAAACTAAATTCTTGAAAAAATCGTATAATTATCATCTTAGATAGTGCAAACTAAGTTATTTCCTTCAAGTAGACAGCTTCAGTTTTTTTTTCTTAAGTAAAATTATCAACACAAATAAGAAAATTGAAGTATCAATTTTAGCGTGCGCCCGATAAGCAATCCATTCTTCGCTGAGTTCGAACCATGAAACAAGTTGACAACGTGTTGAACTAGCGGTCAGATTAGGTAAATACCTAATCTTGATCGTTCCTACGAAAAAAAAAGAGCGCGCGACGACGTACTAGGTACTAGTTTTCTATTACTCCATTCGCCTTTTATTATACCCTGTTTTCGTACAGAGGCCAGCACATCAAGCTACCCCAATCTGTCAAATTTTCCCAATTGAATAAGAACCTTATTCCCTTGCAATAAAGTTGAAAATCTATCAAAGAAATTTGACAGATTGGGATAACTTGATGTGCTGGCCTCTGTACATACGGTAATAAAGGCAGCCGGTATAGCTTTTTAAAAGTTGTTTCATAACATGTATTCATATCAACCAAATAAACTAACGAACGTTAATTTGATCTGGAAAAATCCCGCTTAAGGTTGATTCAATCATAAAGCAGGATGATTAACTTGAATCGTCATTCTTGATACTTGATATTATGGACGGCATTAAACATAACGGAGGTTGATTAACGAAAAATTCGTTAATTAAGGTCCCTCAAAGAAACGTGAGGGAATTGTTTTAGAAGAAGAGAATAATGAAGTATGCCTTTATAGGAAGTTAATACTGTTTGTTAATATAAATACATAAGGGGTTAATGCTTTAAACCCTGAAAATTTGTTGTGAATATTTTACTGTAAGTTGGCAACATTGCAGAACAATTGACCGAAGGATCAGAATAGGATGTGATACATGTATTATCTCAGCAGTAATAATTGTTATTTAATTTTCAGGTGTTTTTATGGAAACATTTACATAAATCTAAGACCTATTATGTACCAGCGGTAACAGCACCGACTTATCGAGTTGTAGTTCGTGGGTTTGTGACCCAGACAGGGGCTTTCTTAGTGTATATAATTTCATCCCCACTGCTCTTAAAACGGTGAAGGTAATCATCGTGAGGAAACCGGCATGTCCTAGAACCAATAATTCGAAGACATGTGACATCTACCAACCCGCATTGGGCCCGCGTGGTGGATTACACCCCACTCCCTCTCGAAGAGAGGAATCTCTGTGCCCCAGCAGGGGGAACATTATAAGCTGATATACGTACCATATTTTATGCAAAGTAAATATATACTGTTCTATACTATACATAGGTACCTAAATATAACTACTGCTTCAGTTTCTTAACTCATTAAGCTCCGCTAATGAGACACAATTGATTTTCTATTGCATCGTAACACAAGTTACGCGCGAAGCTTGACCGGTTAAATAGCAAATAAAAAATATGACAGATAACAAAAACAACTCAGACAGACCATGTCTTGATTAACACAAGGATAATTTTAATCCGAGTACATGAATTGGTTCGTCCAAAATGCGAGTGAAACCACAGGCATCAACAAGTGGTTCTATACGTCCCAGCTAGTACAACAGACAGCCTCCCAATAATATATAGAAAACCTAGGATTTTCCTGCACAGATCCTACTTAATGAAGGAAAAATGTAATTAATAAGTGGTGGAGGAACCGAGGAACGGAGGAGGTGAGGAGGCGGGCGGTGCGTGACGCGGCGGAGGTGATAACATTCCTCGTTACGTCGGCCGCGGACCACATTCAACCCGTTACGTGACTGCGGCCTGTTCGGCGGTGGAGGATTACACCGAACTGTAATCAAATGTTTAGTATTATTAGTAGGCTTGTAATCGTCTCATTTAAGGATTTTCATAGAGAATACTGATTGTATTGGCGATTTTAAATAATTGAGAATAGGTTTCCTTACTTTACCGTAACGTCGTTATGATTTCAGGCACCTACCTAATACCTGTAATGGTATTTGATGAATAGTGAATTAGTACGTACAAACTCTGTACCGGACGTCGATTTCATTACCGGAGAACGTTTTGGTGGACAGTACCTACACGTCGTAATCCCGTAATGATTCTATTTATGGTACGTATTGGACGCTCCTAGATTCGGCACAACCTAGAACGCTAGTTCCTTACTCCGGAACATCGGTAATGGAATAATTTGGGACCAACTCCGGGAGAGTTGTACCGTTTCCAAATTGTTCAAAATATGTAACTTGGTTACGTGACGAAGTTTGATGTGGATATGGGTTCAGTTGTTGTAATTTTATAAGGCTTTAGATAAAGATACACTTTGGAGCGTCTATAAAGTCAAATAAATTCGGTGATTCGATACTATTGTGATAGAACAATAAAACATTTTTCCACCTCGTGCGTAGTTTCATAACGGAAAAGTTATTTTTTATATTCCTACGCAAATTGTTACGCGAACGTTTCAGTTTGAACATTGTTTTTTGCGCAACAGTCATCATAAACGATTTATTAAGAGAATTTTACAATTATTTATGAACAAAGCGTGTTCGAGAAGATGGATTTTCAAAACATAAATGGATCAACGAATATTACTGCATACCTACCACGAGCTCTTAACACGATCCACTTTAGGACCTAAACTGAACTGTTCTGCTAATTCGTACCATGACGTCAGTTTAACGATTCAATTTAGGCCGTGCCATCTGGATGCCTACCACGAGCTCTTAACGCTCATTCACTTTCAACGATCCAAATGCCGCTGAGCGTATTGGACGTCATGGTATGACTGTGAACGATGCAGTTTAAGAACCTAAACTGAAATGTCTTGCTTTTGAATCGTTTTTAAATAGTTCATGGTAGGCCTCCTGATCTGTCAAAACGATTTCGCGATTATTGATAAATGAAATATTAAAGTTATACACAAAATTTACTTATTGTCATTTGTTTTTTCAATGTTTTACTTTGTACAAGAAAACAATGTCCGAATCCCCACCGAATAGTCTTATTGGTGTGAATAGCAGCCGGGTGATCGCCCGACCCTTAATAAACTCACAGGTAAAACATTAACGCCGGTTATATAAATTATGAAGATAATATTTAGCGCTCACTATAGCCCCGTTCTCTCTCGTTTTGGATTTGTTTTTTCTCATGTCCGGTTGAAAATTGCCAGGGTATTGTCATAAGAGAATCAGTTAAAAATGTTCAGAACAAACAAAAAATAGAGTTATATATGTATATCGATAATGATTTTGAACTCCAGGCTACTATTGAACAATCCTAGCAGACTAGTCCGTAAACTCCTTTGCTGGACTTAGAGCCGATTTTTTTATCGTCATTTATCTGAAGAATAAATACCTACGGTGGTTTGACATTATAATAGCTATACAACAGCTGTTGATTTGTCATTTATTCCTCTGATGAAAGTGTTCTGCTGATTGAAAAATCTGCCTTTTGAGTTTAATAAAAACCAGGAGCAGCTGTACAGCAGCACTTGTCATGTTGTTTCAGCAGTGAATTCACTAATCCCGTTACATATAGTGTTAATAAATACATAATTAGTAACCGATCCTTTAAGCTAGTATCACAAACTGTTTGGAGCGAATTAACAAACGGTTTGCGGCCGTCCGTTGCGGCCAATGGCGCGACTCGCAGATTGATATTTATAACCTCGTATTTATGCAAGTATTTATCAAATCAAATCAAATCAAATCAAATCAATCTCTATTTGTGAAACATAAGTACAAAAAGGTGATATTTATACATTTATACATTTACTGTGGTATGTTGCGAAAATATTTTAATACTTTGGAAAAACATAGTAATCACACTTCATGTTGTATTACTACTTTAGGTTAGCAAAAAGGGCAACAGTCTATCTAAAAAATATTCGATTGTCTAATCATTATTAGTACAAAAAAAATAAAAAAAACCTAATATAGTCTCATTAGATTTCGTACCAAGATTCCTCTCGCCGACTATTTTACTTTGGCCGACAAGGTCCACAATAATCATCCTATAATGTTCCCACTGTTGGGACACAGGCCTCCTCTCGGTGAGAGGGAGGTCCACAATTATCTCATAAAATTATTTATCATAATACTAAGTACAAATAGAGTTTTATTATTAGATTTTATTATTAGATTAATAGTTTTTTTTTATCATTGTTCGGCTCAACCAAAGCACCTGCCATCTAATCTCTTGGTTGACCGCCTAAGGCATTAAGTCCGCCTTTGTACCTTTTTGTGTGCGAAAAGATAAAATAAATAAATACAAATTGTGTAATACAATATAAAAGTAATTACTTATTTCGCTGGATTATTTGCTTAGTATTTTCCATCTGTAACTAGCATCCAATTAAATTAAATTGAAATGCAAGAGCCTTTACTTGCTAGCAGACGGTTGCTTTAGTATTGTGTTTTGTCGAGTATGGCGCATGCTGGCAGTCAGCCTCGCCAACAACCTTACTGACATGCAATCCTTATCCTGACACAATCAAAGAATACTTAACCCCCATTTCCAAACTCCAGCCACAAAATCATCCATCAAAACTTAGATCACGCGTTAAAACAGTTATTATTCGTGGCGCGCGCGTCAGAGCACGTAGAGTAATTCTGTTGGGCGTCTTTGTCGCGGCGACAAGGAAGTTTGCAAGCGACAAACTCTCAAATAATACGTGCCCCAGTTGCTGTCTGCTTGCGATTCCGCCGGCGACTGTCGTATCATCTCGCGTTACCTAAACTTGTAAGTTGTTCGGAGTTGTCGCGTGTTGAATGGGAAGCTTTAGCTAGGTTTTTGTTTGTTTGTTTTTGTTGAATACTCTGTTCGTTATGTTTGTGTTTGGAGAAGTAAAGTGTCGAGCTGTTCGTGTGAAGTTTGTTAAAAACCTTGAATATAACAGTATGTACAAGCCGAGGGCCTGATGGGATTTCCCACCAACAGAAATGCCGAACTTAAACACAGACTCTTATTAAACCCCTATAAACTTGGGGTATACTTTCATAAATCCTTCCTTAGTTCTAATTTTCTTTATCGTAAGGAGCTCTTGTGCACAATTTCATACTATTCTAGACCTAATAGTTTAGGCAGTGCGTTGTCTGTTAATAAATGAAGGAATACAAGATTTTTATTAAATAGAAGACACAATTGCAAACAGAACTTACTTTTTTATCATATCGGTATTAGGTACCTCTCTGGAGCCCTCACTTCTAACTGTAGGCAATTCCTTATATCAACATTATAGGTGATTAAGTTAAATATATTTGTATGTTGTACGTATTATGGGTAGCCTCATAGGTGCGTCCGAATTTAAATTTGTTTTAGTACTTGAACCTAAGGAAACTTGTATGTAGGGGAGACAAAATACTGTCCGGATTATTTTAAGAGAGAAACCGTGGAGTTTCTTGCCGGCTCTTCTCCATAGGAAACGACCGGAAAATAGTGGCCACTATTTTCCGTTTTAAGGATTATAATAAAACTTAACAAAGTAAAACTACCGTTTGTAATAATAATAACGTATAATCTTGTGGAGCACAACTTAACGTGCTTATTTTCTGCATTTTCATTCTGAAATAAAAGAAATAACAAAACAAGCGATGAGGGCGCCACTGCGCGGTCGGTGTCGTCTTAAGTAATTTTCACAAGTTTCCTAATTAACTCACTACGGACATACGAACTAAAACCAAACACTAACAATAACAAAGAACGCTAAAAACAAAACACTATCAAAAACCTCGAAAACGCTGCCTGTTACGGTCGCAATCAGCCGGCCGGTCGTCGCCCGGTCGCCGGACGCCGTGGTCGCGGTCCGGTGCGCGCTTCTGTGCACTTGACACTGACGCGACACGGGCTAAGCGCGCAATGGAAGGTACAAAGTGACCACAAACAGCTCAACTGCTTTGTTGCTGCAGAGTGATTGATTGAACTGATTGAAACGGCTGGAAATGTTTGTGGTGAATTAGCTTTGTGTGTCTTGATGAATGAAGTTAATGATTTTGGTGAATTAGACGAGTTATGGAGAGGAAAGGATGTTGGTGCAGCAGCAAGATGAGTGGACCTGTACCGATGGAACATTGATTATTTCTGTAAGAGCTCTCTACAAAACAAACAGCACGAGATAGGGATAAAGGCACACTAGTAACACTTGACGCCACTCCACGCGTAGTTATTGGTCAAATGACGGAGTTTATCATCACTAGATTTCATGTGGCCAACGAGCACACTTCATTGATATTATAAAGGCGAAAGTTTGTGTGTGTGTGTGTGTTTATATGTTTGTTACTTCTTCACACTCAAACGGCTGGACCAATTCTGATTAAATTTTGTGCGGTGGTAGCTTACACCCTTCATTAACATATAGGCTACTTTTTATCCCGATATTCCCACGGGATCGACACTTATGCGGGTGAAACCGCGGGGCTCAGCTAGTGGTGAATAAATTGGTGACAGATTAGTCTAAGTTTAAACGTGGCGCTTTTTTTTTTTGAAGATTATAATTCGCCTAAGTACCCCGACCAATCCAGGTGCAGTTATTTATCGTACAACTAAAGTGTCACTTCCGTCGTCTCTATATCAGAACTCGATAACAAGCCCCGAGCGCCGAACGCCACCGAACCATTGAACCGTGCAATCTGCGACCCCGACTGAACATTTTCACATTTTTCATACAACTTACTCGAACCGATTCAGTGCTGTGACTGACGTCCAATTATTTTGTCATTTGTAAACACTTGCTAGCCAGTGCGTCGGGGTTAAACTTTTTTGGAAAGTCACAGGATGTATAATTGATTTCTTTATATGAAAATGTTTTAATATATTACTGGATTCAATTAATTTAATGCAAAAATGTGTCTTAATACTATTACGCTTGTGTTCGTACAATTGTACACATACACACTAACACTCGTCACATACATATTTACACTCATTACACACACATACCTTTTAGACCTAAGTTTAATTAATTACTGAAACTGTGGCAGTTGTTAACTTATCTTTTATAATTCATATTATTATTTTTTTATTCTTTTTTTTTTATATTGTTTTGAATTTTATTGTCCTTCAATTACCATAAAGTATGCTCATGCCACCTGTGATACAGGTTTATCCTAGTACAGGCATCTAACATTATTACCTTTGTAAATAATTTCTAAGACTTTATGTAATAATTTTACCAATTTTAATACTGAATAAACATTATGTTATGTTATGTTATTATCTGTGGAAATAAACTCGATCCTGCGACGCAGGGTATCCTATTGCGAGATCCAGTGTCATACCTAAATATTACTACCTTACCTTTATATTATTACCTTTACTTGTTTATGAATCAATAAACTTTATTATTATATTATTATTAATTCACATCATTGTCGATTTAGTCGTTGCATTTCAACATACCGACATAGCATTTTCACCCTTTACTCGTACTGAATTATAAATAATTCTCTGTATGTTTAATTTATAACAAAATCATTTAATTTGCCTTTTATTTCTCCGCTTAATTAGTCAGTGCGTTCGTTAGTTAATGCGATTAACATGCTTTATTTAAATTAATTATGAAACAAAGGTTTATGGAGCAAAAAAATTATTATTTTATTAGATTATGCGAGTGTTGTGGCTTGTGGCTATGTGGTGTTGTCACGAAGGCTCAATTTTCAAGTCTCATTGATATTTTTTTCACATTGGAATACCAACAAAATTGGAGCGTTACACTCATTACCTACATTCAACCAATATTACTTTAAAATTATGTAGTTATTTGACATGTTTAGATACCTTAACAATGATTGGGTTCCGGATGTTTATTATGAGGTACAGAACTCTAGCAAAAACTAATATCCTAGGTAAACACGAATAAGTCAGAGAAATACGTCTGATTTTTCCAACATAATGAGAACCTGACTTCAGAAACTAGCAGTTTATCAAAGAGCGCTTTTACTATTTTAGTTCGCAAACTAGCCCCGTGTTTTAGTCCTTAAGGCGATCGTAACAAAGGCCAAAGTTCCGTACAAAAAGAGGAGTTATTGTAAAACGCGGTGGAAGACGGAATGATCTCATTTTCTATTCCATTCGTTTCACACAAACCACACAAATCACTGTAGCTTTGCCGTGACTTGAATTCCTGATGTTCAAGTTATGAGCGAGTGAGGGGAACGAAACAGTTTATAAGGTAACGAAGTGAGACGTCAACACACTAGGTAGGTATGTTATAGACGAACTATAGCGTAGGACAGTACCTAATATCGTAGTGTGCTTCTCAGTTGTACCTACCGGAGACACAGAGTTTGTTACCCAGTTAGTAATAGAAGCTAGCCACTGGTTTTCAGTTGAACCACTTTGGGACCTACTGATGAGAAACGACAATTTAGTTCCTGTATACACCGTTACATTTTGATCGCTTTAATCCTTAAAAGAGGTTATTGTACTCATCATTATGAACAACTTTTACTATGGGACCAACTCTGAAATCGTGAAAAAAAAATCTGTTGATGCAAACATTGTGTCGAGTTATGCTAACATAAATCTAAGGATCAGCTGATTTTTTATTTATAGAAGTTCCTCCATATTTATTTAAAGGTCGTGACGAGTATATGCCAATTGCTAGTAATTTTTTTTTTATATATCCTACATAAACACGCTACTACTACTGCCACGATCGCTAATTACTTCTTTTGCGTCTATTAAATTCATACATCAGAAGGCCAATTCTCGTAATTTAAAACGTTCAAAATCTAGTCGCAGTCTCATCTCAGCGACAAACAAATGTCAAAATGTAGGGAAATTAGAGGCATTTTTGACAGATTGAGACTGAGATCAGACTGTGAACGTTCTTAAAATTACGAGAATTGCCCTTTTGGTTATACACGAACGCCGGTTTCTGACCGAAAACTCCGAGTATTATGCACCTGACCTTTGAACTTTTTTGATTGACGTATTGAAATTGAATTGATTGATTGAATTGAATTGATTCGTTTCAAAAAATGTTCCGTTATAAATAGATTCATAATAATTGTTTGTGCTAGCGGTAGTATTTCACAAAGAGCTCTACGACACACTAAACCTACGAAATCTGACCTACGAAATCTATTAAAACAAGATCCTTAATACAATCGCAGCTTAGCTTTTGTTGGTTTAGTGTGTGTGTGTGTGTGTGTGTGTGTGTGTGTGTGTGTGTGGGTGATTATGGGTAACGTCGTATAACTCGTAGGACTTCAGTTGTTAATCCGTTGGTTAAATAAACAATTAAGTACTAAAGATCAACTGACTCTCTGACTTTTTTTTTTTTAGGATGGGAAATCATCCAATGACTCCTCCCGCTCTGGGTGGAGCGGAAGGGAGTGTCAGACTCTTACTGACTAAAACCCATCCGTGTTCCTTGCTTAGCCCTTTATGTTCCGGGGCAGCGGTAACCCTTTCGGACAATCCCGCTGCCCCGGCATAATCCCGCTGCCCTCTGACTTGACTTATATTTAGATTGTTGTTGAAATTGTTTATTTCAGTTAACATTATTTTGTTTTTTCATTAGATGCAGCATTAGGTATCATCATCCTTATCATCATTTCAGCCGAAAAACGTCCACTGCTGGACATAGGCCTCCCCAAGCACCGCCACTTCTACCGCTTCTGTGCTTCTCGCATCCAACTGATTTAGATTCTGTTAGGTATTAGGTTTTATATTATCATACACACACACACACACACACTATGATAATTTACCGCGTTATATACATTTCATGCAACTGTCGAAGCCTGACAGTCTTGTGATTTGAATATGTTGGAAGTAAATTTGGTAAACAAATTATTTCCCCGACTATTTTATTACATTTTACATGGAGTGACTGCCATCTACACATTCTACTAAACCAACTTTCCGGGTTTTATCGAAGCTCAGCTAGTATGATATAAATTTTTCTTCCGATCTCGTATCGAAGAAGAACAATTGGGGTAGGTCGGTAACCAGCTTCCCGCTGCTGACATCACAATTTTATGAAGTTCCTGCGAGATTAGTTCTGTAAGATATTTTGAGGGTAAAAAGGGATGTTACAACCTATCCCATTACTATTCAGCTGCTTCCCATGCCCCATGGGAAGGGCCGCGTTTGGCCAGGACAACATGATAAATGATGCGCTCTAGATCAATCATTTGATATCATTAATAACTGTTTTTGTTGTAAAATATTTGGGTAGTTCAAAGTAAACTGAGATTGGAAATATGTTTAAGTATTTGTTTATTTATTAAGGTACACCAACAGCTTCTGTGTATAATGTAACTTAAGTACAAAAAAAAATGAAATGTATTAAATATTGTATGATGGTACGGAACCCAAGTGTGCAAGTCCAACTCGCACTTGGGGGGTTTTTTAAATCATCACCATCATCTTCTGCCCTTTCCCCAGTTATTTCTTGAGGTCGACGCAACATATCTTTTCCTTCTGTGCTTCGCTATTAGTCGTCATCTCGGTAGTCACCCTCTTTTTAGCCATATTTAAATACTTTAGAGAATTGGCCTTCATGCTGAGCTGGACTCCCATTTGGACCTTACCGCACTTTGTATATTCGTTATTTGATTTGAAGTATGTCATAATGTCACTATTATTATTTAAGTCTGGTTTTCTTTCTGTATGTTCGCACCTTGTTTTTATTATTGTCATGTAATTTGTTGTCATTTAATTGTGCTTTTGTGTGTTGTGCCTTATCTAAATGTTATGTCTATCTATTTAGGAACTAACAGAGTTGCAGGAGTATTCAACCTTTTTCCGCCACACCATGTATCACGCTTCCCGCTCCTCCTATACACTCTCACAAATTTACATAGCTTACTTTATTCAGTCGCCGAACAACAATACAATCGAGTGTATTTAAATAATCAGTCAGGAGGAGCTCCCTGCCTACTGTTGACATCGCTGATGAAGCGTGAAGAATTTGGCGCACGTTTGACGTTAAGTACTTAGAGTGGTTGCAATAAAGACTTGAACGAAGACACGTTGAGATTCCGAAAAACAAAGTGAATAAGATGAGGATGGCTGGTGTCATCTTGAAATATTAACCGTTAGGAAGAGAGAGAACAGAAATCTTAAATGAGACGTATGGATCTTATTAAATACTACCTTTTGCCAGCGGCTTCGCCCGCGTGAATGTTTTCTTATAACTTTATAACGCTTATTAGTTTAAGCGGCGCACGTCAGTAAAGCTCTCAGTCAACATTTTTTTAACAACCATCGTTATACTTCAGCCTATTTACACAACGCATTAATACTCCGTCCCTTGGTCCAAACCGTATGAAAATCCGTTCGGTAGTTCTTGAGTTTATAACGTTCAGACAGAAGACGCGGCGGGGAGACTTTGTTTTATAATAACTTGTGAAACATATTTTGTTGAAAAAACAAGCCGTTAGCCCAATGGGTTTTCCCATCGGCAAACATGACGAGGTTCCAAAAAAACTTTCATATTTAACCCCTTTGGGGGAAGAACTTTCAAAAATCCTTCCTTAATGATCATCTTTCTGCTCCAAACGCAATGCAGCTCTACGTTGTCTGTTAGTAAATTAATGTATTTAAGTTTTTTATTAAGTAGATCATGTCTCAAATAAAATTGTAATGAGTCGGAGATGGACGAAGCCAAAAATCAAAAATCACTGTTTATTTTCATGCGAACTGTTTTGCCAAATCCAAAAAATTTTGTCAGTACCTATAAGTAGGTCTAGAAAGAATAAACACACTGCTAACTTCTCCATCTATAATGCGGCTACTTTATGGTTTTCTGCGGAACCAGTGCAGCGCACCTGAGGGATCCTCAGGGAAATCACATTTCTATACCGAATCGCTGAACAGTTTGATGTTTCTAATCATCCAACTGTTCTTCTAGTTTCCAACTTTATGATAACCTGCCGAGCGCTAAAGCCTGATCTACACGGCGCTATTTAATTGCCTGTGGCATACCATAAGTTGAAGCAACAACACGAGTTGCACCATCTAAACAGTGTTTACACAATGCAAGTCATCTGCTAGATTTTATCATTATTATGCCATATGCAAGAAATTTGTCTCGTGTAGGTAAACGGGGCGTTATCCTAATAATATTATAAATGTGAAAGTTTGTATGTTTGAATGTTTGTTATTCAATCACACAAAGTTTATAACACTTTTTATCCCGGTAAATACTCATACGCAGACCAAGTCGCGGGCAGAAACTAATGGTTAATAATAATAACTAACGTCTCGTATCTGTTGTTCGTGAGAACTATAAAGAAATATATTTTTCACTTTTTAGTTGTGGTACACACGGCGACATATCTATACATTTTGTATATGCTTTTCTTGCAATGCTGGAACGCCCAAGCCTCATATTTTGGTAAGGTGTAGAGTTTGTGAAGTTAGGGCTTATAGAGTTAGAAGCTTGGCTCTACATGAGATCTGATAACTTTTTGTGAATGCGAGCCGTATGGATTCGTCTTGACAACATTTTACATGAAAATGTTTTTGTTGGGTGGAAGTTACTTCTACTCGATGTTATGTTGATAAGAGTTTTGGCCGACTATACCGCCTAAACATTCTAAGAACAAATCTCACTCATTTATTCTAAAATATTTGCTGATGCCAAGAAAATTAACTGGAATAAGCCCTTATCATTTATCGCTGTCTTGTCCTAGAACAAGTAGTAGGATCTAGCTAGTTAGGCAGCTCATTAACGCTAAGATCTCTGTAAAGGAACGTTAATTTGGTGGAATTTAGAAAACCTAATTATTACCTACTAGCTATTTTTTTCCTCAATACAATTTCTTGCATGTATTTGCTTTTAATTCTTTGGTATTTAATTTTGGTTGATGCTATAAATGGTGAAATTCGGTTTCCTGTTATTTCTCGTTAATAATGTTGTTTCAAGAAAACGTCTTTCACACAAAACTCAAACAAAATTTACCTTTAAAATCACGGTTTATTCCGAAAAAGATTTTTTCTTTATTTACCTGTATTTAAATAAACAACTAATTTATAAAACAAATAATGCTAACTACGCAGAGTTGGGTCTAATTCCACTTACTCGTGTAGCGAAGGCAAAAACAGTTCTGTAATTACAGGAAAACAAATAGCTGGGAGCAGGCTTGTTTGTTTAAGGTATTCGCCAAAAAATCTTTGAAATAATGAAGCTTCGATGGCTGTGCTAAGAGGTAAGTGAGTCATAACATATGAAGAACGTCTTTTTGTTGAAATAAACGCGATATCTTATGACTTTAATCTCTATTTCCTGATTTCTCAAACGACATTTAGGCAAGGTGACTATAAGAGTAGGGGAAGACCAAACAAACGATGGATGGACTGTGTGAACGATGATATAGCTATAGAAAGGGGGTGACTACCGAAATGACGCCTAATAGATAAGGATGAAAATAAAGACCCCAAATAAATTGTGATAAGGAAGGGCAGGAGAATGATGACGATGATAACATAGGCCAACAGTCACAGAGCACACTTTGACTTAGGTGCTAATTATGCTCTCAAAGTCTTTCTGTCACAATAACCTTGGTTGTGTTTGAGAATTCAGTTTCATATCTCACAAAAATATTGATATTGGCCTTAAAATTCAAGATGTACGAAATAAAGTTGTTACTTTGATAAAATAAAATACACACATTTAAATTATTAAACGAATAGCATTAGAAGGTCATTGCTGGCTTGAATTCTCGATTTCTGCAATCAGAGCAATCACTGCGGACTGGCAGCTATGTTGGTGCAAACAATTAGAGCATACGTGTTCACTGCTTTCATAGACGGATGGAAACATGTGCTCTTTGATGCACTTATTAACTAGATGTACTGGATGATCTTTTTTTACCCTCTCTAAATTTTTACAGGGTGTTCTATCCATAAATATGAACAACTCTTACTATGGGACTAACTCTGAAATCACAAAAAATCTGAAATACAATTTGGTCTAGTAGGTATTTTAGAACACCCTGTAAAAATTTAGAGACGGTAAAAAAATCTGCCGGTATAAATACATCATTAGGCTTAATTAATGATGTATTTACATTATTAAGTTGCACTTATCTTAACAAGTGCTCCTTGTAGTACTACGAGACATAGGATTATCAGCCTAATTTTCCCTCGGGACACAGACCTCTCGGTGAGAGGGAGTGGGCCGTAATTCACCACGCGGGCCCTGTTATTTGAGACAAACTTTTTTTTTTAATAATAGGAAATAACAACGATAAGATTTGGCTGACAAGCCAAGTCATAAGGATTAAAATGTAAAAGCGTAAACATTTTCTAGTAATAATTATTACTGAATTAATATGACAAACTATGTTTCAATTTACTTGTCGCGGTACTGAGAGCTCGTAAAGCTCGAACAACATTGCTGGGCAACGGCTTAAATATTATAGTACCTAAAGGTAGATTACAGACAAATGAAACATTTCAACTTCATCTTGGATTGGTCGAGCGACAAAGGTTGGCCGTCTCCTTTGACCAAACATCATTTGATATGCAGAAAGCCTTGTTAACCAAGCTGTCTGTCGAATAATATAAGACCCTGTCCTTTGGAGAAGTTAGGTTCGTTCTAGTTCCACGAATGATGAAATTAACCTTTTCCAGGCACAATTTCTTCGGATAATTTAAGGCTTAAAATGCCAATGCATTTCACAACATTTTTCGACAAATCCTTTCCTGTTCAGGCCGCTCGTTTAGGGAATGCATTGCCAGTGTTCAAATAAAGCGCGCGCAATAGTTAGCTGTATTTATGAGACTCGTGAAGGAGCATTACTTGTTGTTGTGATCTTGTTTTCGTAGCTGCAATACTCTGTAGTCATCATTTATTTTCATTGTTTATATATATATTTAGTATGTATTTATTTATGTGTCTATTATACAGCATTATACATATATCTACGTAGGTATCTATTATAGTACATTATTTTGCACCACTGATAACCCCATTTTTTTATATCCACGCAATCACTGTCCATTCCAAGGTTGCCTGGAAAAGATTGCAGAAAGCGATAAGGCCGCCCATTGTGTTTCGTATTAATAATCATATTTTTTTTGTTATGTATTTATTGGGGTACATAAATATAAATAAATTTCAAATTCCATTCCAGTTCTAAAAAACATTTCAAAACAACCTAACAACATCTATCTTGAAACACTACTTGCCAGGCTTGAAGCTTGCCAATGAGCAATATTTCTTTTTTTATTGTTTAAAGTAAACTATTGTATATAGTTGTTTGTCAATCAAAACGGTTCTCATAAACAGTGATAGGCACAGAAATACAAGCACTGTTCAAATTTTTGCTGTCGGGACCCTTGGTACAATGACAGGGGTGTTTAATGGTTGTTGGTTCACAAACAGCGCTGCAGCGCTGAATCCAGCGCGTTGGTCGCTGTTTGTTGTATGAAAACAACCGCAGCGCTGCGGCCGTGCGCTTCCGCGGACGACTCCATTACACAGGCATAGTTAGAAGATTAGGTTCATAACATTATAATATTTCGAAACTTTTTCAGTGTCATTATGTTAGAACAGCTGTACAAGGATCTCATGGCGCGTGGCCAAAATCGGAACCCTTATAATATCACGCCGTTGTCCGTCTGTCTGTCAGTCTGTCAAGACCCTTTGCTCAGGAACTCGTGGAGTTATCAAGTTGAAACTAAACTAACTAAATACTAAGGGCTGTAATCCCTTAAAGCAGAGAAAAATCATAGTTCCAAGTCAACGCAAACAAAAGATACGGGCGTTTAATTATGTTCCAGAATCAAAACCTATATGGTACTTCCTGTTGACCTAGAATCATGAAATTTGGCAAGAAGCAATGTCATGTAGCACAAGTAAAGGAAAAAATCCGAAAACCGCAAAATTTTTAGATAACTTTTAACTACTAACTATATTGATATTTTTAGATAATTTTTAACTACTAACTGTAACCCTCGGTGCGGTACTTGACCGGATTTTTTTAAACAATTTCTGTGACAATTTCACAAAAATGTTTACCAACAACGCCTCCCTGTCTAAATCAATCAGGCACCAAAAGATTGTTGTAGCACTCTGTACATACTGGTGCTTTCGGAAACACATTTGTGCAAGGTATTTTCTTCTTTTGGATATTTTACCTTTTTTTACCTTTTGTCTATGCTTTTTCTACCTTTTGGTTTTTACTTTTGAGTGACTTATATTATACTTTGTTTTTACCACAGAACCAGCGCATTTATTTAGTAGTTAATAACATCGTTTGGAAACCAAAAATAATTTTAACAATAAAATCTGTGGTAACGCCAACACTGATTAGATAGATTCACTCTTATAATATGAGGCAGTTTGTATTTCCCGCTCCTTTTCCCAACCTGCACATGCAGCCCTTTTAGCATCATTCAAGAACGTGAACATGAGAACGAGAGAACGGGTAGTGACAGCTGTCAGTTCACCGAAGAAATTGCACATGGACACACGTGTGTAACGGATCTCTCGAACCACCCCCGCACCGCATGACGAGCCCTTTCGTCTGATCATCCGCGAAGAGACGAGGATCATCTCGAGCCTTTCTCTGCAGTATTCAATACGTTTCCGCTCCGCCAAACACCCCTTGTGTTTGATTACCCAGTGTAATAAGAACTAAAAACTATATTCAAATATTGGTCGCGCGACCCGCGTAGTGTTAATCTGCTGTGCGACAGTCGAAGGAGATTGGATCCCGCTGGCCTGCCCCTGGTGAGTGCTGCATGTCCCTTCTCTTCCTCTTTTTCCCGCCTCGATTTTTGTCACTGCCGATTCACTGTAATACCTACACGTCCGCTCGTATCGAAGGTTGGTTCTGATACATTCAGGACTGAATTATTGTTGGCGTGACTATATTTGTGGTCCTTCGAGCCGGATATGAACCAGCGACCTATGGATATACAGTCCACATACCTCTCCGAGCCTACCCGCATCTACGGCACGGTCAGATGTTACGCTGTGCGCATCTGTTGATTCCCGCTTGTATCAGTGTTCGAGTGCACTCACACATAACAAGCAGTCCACGACTGTTTTGTTATCAACCGCTCAAGTCGTTGCTTACGATTCTAAAGGGAATCCACATATTATTCGCGCGCTTCTAGATTCCGCCTCACAAAGCGATTTTATAACTAACGAGTGTTGTGAGCGTTTAGGTATTCAACCTCAAAACATGAACCGTACTGTTGTAAAGGGGTTCGGTGGGGCTAAAAAGGTAGTTAACACTAGTCCGATTAATATTAAATTATATTCGCGATTCGACAGCAAAATTAAATTTGATGTTTCGCTACTTGTTGTTGATCAGATAACGGACTTACTGCCTACCTCTTTGATAAATACCAGTGATTTATCACATCTACATAATTTACCGCTAGCCGATGAATCATATGGTGTGCCTAGTAAGATAGACGCTTTATTAGGTGCTTCTCTTTTCCCGCATTTACTTCTCCCCGACGTCGTCAATAATCGTGACACGTCGGTGCCGCGCGCTTTACGCACTGTTTTCGGCTACGTAATTATGGGCTCCGCGCCTACGTTACCTATGCAACAAACCGCCCAGGCCCTGACATGTTGCCTCGCTCAGGAGCCTGTCGCTATTGACTCATTAGTCAGGCGTTTTTGGGAGCTCGAGGAGCTCCCCTCCGCACCGCCCATTCAACACCCCTTTGATGTTGAATGTGAATTATTTTATAAGTCCACGACAACCCGCGATCCCGTTAGCGGTAGGTACACTGTAGCACTGCCATTCAACGAGGATGTTTATTCCCTCGGGAATTCTTTTGATAATGCCCGCAAGCGTTTCTTATGCCTCGAAAGAAAGCTAGAAGCTTCGCCTAAACTTAGGTCTGCATATGATGACGTAATAAAGGATTATCTTGCGAAAGATTACGTTTCTCATGCGTCGTACGATCCCCGCGACCCAACACCCATATACGTCATACCGCATCATGGGGTCGTGCGCGAAGATAAGACAACGACTAAGCTGCGCGTGGTTCTAGACGCCAGCGCGTCTACTTCTGGTGGCAGGCAATCATTGAATGATATTCTGCACTCAGGTCCAAATTTGCAAGGCGACTTGTTTACAATATTATTAAATTTCCGCTTCCACGCGATCGCATTGACCGCGGACTGTCGCCAGCAGTTCTTACAGATTATTATGCGCGAAGCTGACCGTCGTTATCAATGTTTTCTTTATCGCTTTACTCCACAAGACCCACTACAATTGTATAGGTTTAACCGCGTCTGCTTCGGTTTAAAATCAAGTCCTTACCATGCATTGCGCACTGTGAAACGGTTAGTCGAAGATGATGGCGCGCGCTATCCTCTTGCCAGCAAATTCGCGTCTACGTCGCTTTTCATGGACGATCTCGCCTTCTCGATTCCCACGGAACAAGAAGCGATATCTGCGTCACGACAATTGATTGACCTATTCAAAGGAGCTCAGTGGGATCTCGTAAAATGGAATAGTAACAGTCGTACTGTACTAGATAATCTTCCCGCTTCGCACAAACTCCCTACGGAGGTTGAGTTTGATAAGACCATGCAGCATAAAATACTAGGCCTGCATTGGTGTATTGATGATGACGTATTTTATTTTAAAATTACGGTTCCCGCAGATGTGAAGTGCACTAAGCGCTCCATCCTTTCTACAGTCGCCCGACTGTGGGATATCATGGGCTTCGTAGCCCCCGCAGTCGTGTATGCTAAGCTACTGATCCAACAGCTTTGGCATCTTAAATTTGATTGGGATGACACCCCACCGCTTCACATTGTCAAAATGTGGAAGCAGTTCTGCGACGAGTTACCGGCTCTTAACAATATGCGCATCCCGCGTCATGTAGGTGTTTCTAACAACTGCACTCTCACTCTTCTATCCTTTTCGGACGCAAGTGAACATGCCTACGGTGCCGTCGTATACGCTCATGTGACCGCCGCCTCCGGTAACACTGTCCAGCTTGTTTGCACAAAGTCCAAAGTCGCTCCTACCAAGCCTCTGTCTATAGCACGCTTAGAGCTCTGCGGCGCGCTTCTCATGTCCAAACTGCTACGCATAGTTTATGAAAATTACTCGCGTCATCTTCCAATTAAGGTATTCGCTTTCACTGACTCTAAGGTCGTGTTATATTGGATCAAAAGTTCGCCACGACGGTGGCAAACCTTTGTAGCAAACCGCGTTGTTCAGATTACGGAGAACATCTCTGCTGACAACTTCTACCACGTCGCGGGGACTGAAAATCCCGCAGATGTTCTTTCACGTGGCATTACGCCTCAGAAATTAACAACGCACCCTCTGTGGCTCCACGGGCCCCAGTGGGCTACATTGGATCCGTCTAAGTGGCCTCTCAAGCCTTTTGACGACCAATTTACTCCGCCTACTATTGAACAAAAAATTCTTACACACGCTGTGTACTCGCCTGTAAAGCATTGTGCTTTATATGATCTCGCTAACCGCAGCTCCTCATGGAGTAAAACTCTTCGTATAACTGTGTACGTTTGTAAATTCGCAAAATTGTTGCCCTGCCGCGACCCTATAGCAGTGTCCGCTGATGAATTAAATTTCGCTGAAAATAAAATTCTTCGAGCCCTGCAAACTCAACACTTTGCAGAGGATTATTCTAATATTAAGAATAATCAACCTTGTTCGCAGGTTCTCAACCGCTTGAGGCCTTTCATTGAAAACGGTCTGATCCTCGTAGGAGGTAGACTCGTTAACTCCGCGCTGGACTATGCTCAAAAGCATCCAGTTATCTTACCGCGCAATGATCCCGTCGTAAACTTGATCATTGATTTCTATCATGTAAAGTATTTACACGCCGGACCAGAATTATTAATGTCGCTTCTTCGACAGAAGTTCTGGATCTTGTCCGCACGCCGCATTGTGAGACAGCGCGTTCACATGTGTAATACGTGTTTTCGTTTAAAACCGCGTCCAACTTATCCGCTGATGGCCGATTTACCTGACTATCGCACGCGTCAGGTCACTAAAGCTTTCACGCACGTAGGCTGTGACTATGCTGGTCCTCTGCCGTACGTCCCTGTGCGTCGTCGCGGCGTCCACAGTGCGAAGGCCTACCTGTGCATTTTTACGTGTCTTACGACTCGTGCCGTGCATGTCGAAGTCGCCACGGACCTCAGCACTCCCAGTTTTCTTGCCGCGCTGAAGAGGTTTCTCGCACGTCGAGGACCGATTCAGATCATGTACTCCGATAATGGTACATGTTTTAAAGGGGCTAACTCTTACCTCCGCGATTTGTACAAGTTTCTAAATACTGTGTATCGCCCAAAGTTGGAGGAAGAGTACGCTGAGAGTCGGATAGCTTGGAAATTTATCTGTCCCAACTCTCCACACTTCGGAGGCGCTTGGGAAAGTGTCGTGAGGGTTGTGAAAATGCATCTGTTCCGAGTCGTTGGACAGCAGCTTCTGTCATACGAAGAACTCTGTACTGTACTGACTCAAATTGAGTGCCTCCTAAACTCACGCCCGCTGACAGTACTGAGTTCCGATCCCGCGGAGCCCACGGCCCTTACACCTAGCCATTTTTTGCATACCGCGCCTCTATTTTCTTTACCCGCGCTTGAAGTCAACTCTGACCCGGTCAGTTTGCTTCACCGACACTCACTACTGGACAAGTTGGTCCAGTCGTTTTGGAGTCGTTGGAAGATGGAATATCTACACAGTCTACAGGTTAGGCAGAAGTGGAACACGCCGTCGTTTCCTATCACAGCAGGAACCGTAGTTGTTGTGATGAATGATAACTCACTGCCCCTATCCTGGCCGCTAGCTATTGTAGAAAACGTCCACCCATCTAAAGACGGCGTCGTGCGCGTTTGTACAGTTAGAACCGCCAAGGGAACTTACCTGCGCCCGGTCGTTCGTTTGTGTCCTCTTCCAAGACAATAATTAATATAATCGCACTTCGCATTAGTTTAAATTAGTTAGTAATACCGCATCGCTTTAGTTTGTAACGTAAGTTATTAGCTTATCCCGCTTCGCCGTGACTTTACGGAACTATTTATCTCACCGCGCGCATTAAGCGCTCCTAGAGTCATAGTAATGCTTTTCTCTTTCGTCTTATTATCGCTTCTTTAATGGTGACCCATTAAGGGGGGGAGGAAATGGTAACGCCAACACTGATTAGATAGATTCACTCTTATAATATGAGGCAGTTTGTATTTCCCGCTCCTTTTCCCAACCTGCACATGCAGCCCTTTTAGCATCATTCAAGAACGTGAACATGAGAACGAGAGAACGGGTAGTGACAGCTGTCAGTTCACCGAAGAAATTGCACATGGACACACGTGTGTAACGGATCTCTCGAACCACCCCCGCACCGCATGACGAGCCCTTTCGTCTGATCATCCGCGAAGAGACGAGGATCATCTCGAGCCTTTCTCTGCAGTATTCAATACGTTTCCGCTCCGCCAAACACCCCTTGTGTTTGATTACCCAGTGTAATAAGAACTAAAAACTATATTCAAATATTGGTCGCGCGACCCGCGTAGTGTTAATCTGCTGTGCGACAGTCGAAGGAGATTGGATCCCGCTGGCCTGCCCCTGGTGAGTGCTGCATGTCCCTTCTCTTCCTCTTTTTCCCGCCCCGATTTTTGTCACTGCCGATTCACTGTAATACCTACACGTCCGCTCGTATCGAAGGTTGGTTCTGATACTTTCAGGACTGAATTATTGTTGGCGTGACCAATCTGTAGGCACCGTTAGTTTGTATAGGTACATTTATGTCTTTTTGTGGGAACAAGGAGATTGTCTAGCCATAGACGAATATGCAGCAGTTGGTTTTCATGGCCTCGCAGCGACATAATTGCCATTTCCAACGTTTTCCAACGTCTAATCCTTGGGTATAACAAACTATCGAGGCAGCAGGTGAAATTGTTATTCAAACCTTCGAGACTTATTTGTGTATCATAAAATTCATCGCGTCGTATACCCAGCTAGTTCCAAACTTGCAGACTCTTCAGGTTTGTTGGAAAGATAGAATTTATTCGAACTTTGTTTAAGATAGCAACGTGTTCGAGTCTGTACGTGTATACTTCAAGCTAGCGAATAGTTGCAACGAGTTCAATTTGCATTCGTATAGTTTGAGTTCGAAGGTAACTACTTGGGTTTAAACTTATTGGTTAGAAAGTTAAAGATTGCTCTATTCCTTGATCTCAGTTAAGAGAGAATTACGAATTCTCTTCTCGGCTCTGCCGCGTACGTATTTACCTAAGCTGAGCGAATAATTGTACCTATAATATTTACAACTCCGTACTGTGCTTGATAATACTCGTATATATATATATATATATTTTTATTTCTTCAGGACAACTAACAATTGCGTAATAATGCTTAATAATAATAAAGTATAATTAGAGTAAGATCATTCTGGTAAAAATAATAAAACCATTGAACCGGAAAACTACTTGTGAGAACTAACTAACGAATATTTTGAATGGACGAACAATCTGACTTTTAATTTCTGTTTACCTTCTGCACCGTCCCCCGACAACTGGCACCGTCCACTCGCCCGCTGTACTTGCCAACTAATTAGCTGCCTACGCATAGCATTCCTAAAACATGAATACACGGTCAGAGCTGGCTTAAAACGTATGTATTACATTCAGAAAAAGCATTAATGAAAAGGTGGGTTGTTTATGTACAAAAGTAAGTTATAAAGAAGAAAATATAAAGGGTTTTTTTTACCAAGCTTTTACCCTCACCATCTAAGCTAAATATGTTTCTAATAGGAATGGGTTCTCGACAAAAGTTCGTATAGGGTTCGGTCTCATATATATTTCAGTTCGCTACAAAATGTATGATACCTATCTAAAATGGACCGAACCCCTAACAAGTATCTACATTTAACGTTACGTAGTGTTGACAAAAATGTTGAAAAAGAAAACGTGTGCGGTCGGGGAAACCCCGTCAGGAACAAAGTTTCTTACGCGATACCTACTCGTACGCACACGCACGAGCGTAGAAAAGGACAGAGAGAGGGATAGTGTGTATTTGATAAGCGTTTTTAATACAGAGCCATCTAGTATAAGTTTATAGAAGCTCTCATGAAGTTTTCGAAGTTGTCGGCATCTTAGATTTCATTTAATCTCACTATCGACTTTAGCACCCTCGAAAATCATGAAAACGACACACATGATTTAAAAAAAATTGCAGCCGCCATCTTGGATTTTCATTTTGACTTCACTATCGGCTTTAACATCCTCGAAAATCATGAAAACTATCTTCCAAAAGTCGCATAACGCTTTTTCGTTACGTGACGATTTGTAAAAGTTTACTCCTACCGCAAGCCGCGTTAAAGAACTTGATTCCAAAAACAAAAAAAAAACCTATTAGGGAGCTAAAGTGAAAGTCACATTGCATCATTACGTGCTGAAGAGCAATAAGATTGTTTGCAATAAGATGTTTACCATCTAGATAATACAAGCGTAAAATTACATACACGTTCGACGTCTTGAATAAACTTGCAACTATTGTCTCAATGTCTGTCTGCACGCCCCACAAACTCGAACAAAAATAAAACGAAGCGTTACGAAACTCAGATGATTCACGACTAGAATTTTTTCTCAACTCTCTGCAAGTAGGTGATATATAACGTCCATTTCCAGCATCCCTTCTGTCTGAGCTATGACTCTAGATTAGGCGTCCTTCTGTATTATAATGATAAAGAGTCACCCTGTTTCTTCAAGAGCCGGACAAAAAAAACACTTAAATCTTTTATAATTTTCAAAGTTTGAGGATGTCCACGGGGTGAAGCTAGATTTAATTTGGACTTGGAAACTTGAGGGTGAAACAAGGACGGTTTAATTGGCGTTGATGTGCCGACAGGTCGCACCGTACCGTGTGGAGACTGGACGGTCTTTATTTATGCATGTCGACGAGGCCCGCCCGAGGAAACTCAGGAAACTAAATGCTACTCGTAAACATGTTTTTTGAAGTGGGGTTGTAGTTTTTCAAATTAACACGCGGAACACTTTTTCTTCTACTGAAAGTAGGTACACACGGCTAGACATCAAGCTATACATAACCAGTATAAGCTGCTGATTTGTCAATCAACAGATAATTTTTATTCGTGGAATAAAATTGACCTCTGACAGATTTTGTATGGAAGAACTGTCAAAAATTCAAAATTATTCCTCCGATAAAGTTATCTGGAGTTGGAAAAATCAGCCCTTAGTGCAGCTTGTCATTATTCTATGGTTATTGCCATCATTTATTTTGAAACATGTCTGTTTAGATGAAACTTGAAGAAAGGAAAAACGCATCTAACGACTCTTGCCATCAGTTGCGTGACGGCGACTGTACCTACTTATTCGAAAGGAAATAGAATACAAAAACTCATGATTTCTGTGTGGGTTTTTCCCGTTTTCATTGCCGAAAGCTAAGCCGAACGTATTATGTACAGCTCCCAAAAAAAAACTTGTAGTTACAAATGTCATCTACAGGTGAGGGAAAATAAATGCCTAATTGAACTAGACAGGTAGTTTCAGCAGTGCCTGTACTATTTTGGCTTACCATGCTTATAAGAAAATATATTTATTTGGCTTATTGAGAATTTAATACTATTGTTTATGTTAACTTGTTGTAGGGAATTTTCGTGAAAAAAAAATAATACATGAGTGCAGCCATCAAGCGGTCACGTTGGCGAATACAAAAGTAATTCTTAAATTCAAAACACCTACGACAGTAGTACAGAATTAAAAAGAAACTAATCAAACAGAGACTGCACAAAGAAGGTCAGTCAACATTCAACACTTCCCCTCAATCACTGTTTGAACTCAGACACCACCGCTGGCTCAACTGGCTTAAGAAAAACCTAAGCCTAAGTTCACAACACAGAACTTATGTTTAGAAGCACACAAAGATTTAGTTAGTACATCAGCCACCATTTCCTGAGTAGACAAATAATTCAACTTGATAACATGATTATTCACAGCCTCCCTAACGTAGTGGTACCTGATATCTATGTGCTTAGTTCTCCTATGAAACACTGGATTGACACTATGTTTCTGAGCAGACTGATTGTCATTGAACAAATCGACGACTAACCCAGAACTACCAGTCAATTCAGTAACCAAGTCCCTAAGACATACCACCCAAGACTCCCTCGCATGTATATGAAAAACACTTCGAGTTATTCTATGACACTCTGAACCATCCTAGCGTTGAGTTCTTTTGTTTAGTCGGAGATTATAATCTTCCAGAAGCAGTATGGCACATGTCAACTACCCTTAATACTCCAACAAGTTCTTCTATGTGTTCTGGCTCAACTGTGTCCTGTGATCATCTAAACAACTTCATGTCTCTTCTAAGTGCCTCTCAGTATAACAGCACACTAAATAGTAAAGGAAAAATATTAGACCTATTAATATCCAACTGCCCCTGTAAAGTTCAAGAAGAGCCCTCTCCTCTGCTACCTGCTGACGCATATCATCCCCCATTTGTTTGTGACATAAACATGAATGTTGAATATCTTCCCTTGGACAGGCAACCGCTGCAGAAATACAATTTTTACAAGGCGAACTATGAAATGATAAATAACTTAATACAGGAAACTGATTGGCCAGAACTTCTCACGCATGAAAAATCTGAAGAAGCCCTATCTTTGTTCTATGCCAAACTAGATGAGATTATTAAGCTACACACACCTTTGGCTAGTTCCAAATCATCCACTTTTCCAGTCTGGTTCTCACGTCCCTTAATCAATACATTTAAAAAGAAACAGAAAGCCTGGGTCAAGTGGAAGAAGTATAAAAATATATCTGATTATGAAACATTCACAACACATAGAACTAGTTTTAGGGAAACATGCGGTAAATGTTTTTCTGCGTACATTAACTCTGTAGAAACTAGCTTACACACTAATGTTAAACACTTCTGGACATACGTAGCAAACCGAAAAGACAAACCATGCATCCCAGCAAAGGTTCACTACAAAGACACCCAATCCAGTGAACCAGAAGTAATCTGTAATATGTTTTCGGACTTTTTCCACTCAGTTTACGAACCCACCTCACCGCTCTTATCTCAATGGCAACCGCCTGCAGCAACTTCCTCAGCTAATGACATCATTACCAACCTGCACTTTGATGAACATAAGATCCTTAAAGAACTTAAGTCTCTGGATCCTTCCAAAGGTCCAGGGCCTGACGGCATACCCGCATATTTTCTACGGTACACTGCTGCTCGCATCTGCAAGCCGCTGACTATAATTTATAATAAGTGCGTTACTGAGGGAGTGTTTCCAAATGAGTGGAAACGGGCAAACATCACACCTGTTCACAAGGGTGGCACCAAAGGTAATGTGGAAAATTATCGTCCAATCTCTATTCTCTCCACCTTGTCAAAGGTTTTTGAAAGACTCGTTCATAATGAGATATACCCAACGCTGCACAATTCCATTATACAGCAGCAACACGGCTTTGTCAAACAGCGATCGACTACCACAAACCTTCTGTCCTTTTCCAACTTTTTGTTTGATAGCCTCGATGATGGCCTGCAAATAGACGCAGTTTACACAGATTTTTGCAAGGCCTTTGACAGGGTGGACCATGAACTTTTGCTGGATAAAATTGCATTCAACGGAATTCGAGGTAACTTGCTGCGGTGGTTTGTGTCTTACATTTCAAACCGCTGCCAGAGGGTGGTTATCAACGGATACAGATCAAGAACTATCCAAGTTACATCCGGTGTTCCTCAAGGATCTATCCTTGGGCCGTTATTATTTAACATATTTGTTAATGACATAGGTTATTGTTTTCGGAACACACAGTTCCTATTGTATGCAGATGATCTGAAGGTCTACAGGTCTATCAAAACCGTTAACGATTGCATTCTACTACAGCATGACTTGGACAGACTAACAGACTACTGTTATAGAAACAAACTAAAGCTAAGTATACCAAAATGCAATTACCTTAATTTTTCCAAGAACAAACATATTGTTAGATTCGCGTACACTCTTTGTAACATGCCTCTCTCTAAAGTTGACTCAATTCGCGATCTCGGTGTAATACTCGATTCCAAACTATGCCTTGATTTACATGTCAACAAAATTGTAAATAAAGCTTACCAATTGTATGGCTTTATTATGCGATCTACCTTTGACTTCAAGAGAACTACGTCATATCTTTGTTTGTATAAAGCCCTAGTCCGCTCACAATTAGAGTATGCAGTGTCAGTATGGAACCCCTACTACAAAAAATATGCTGAAATGGTTGAAAAAGTTCAGTACAAATTTTTACGTACCATGCACTATAGATGCCATAAATACTACCTACCTTATTCTCAGTTACTCAGCAGGTACAAGCTCCTACCCCTTAGCTCTCGAAGAATATACCTTGAAGCCGTTATCTTATATAAAATTGTCAGGAATAAATTCAATTGTATAAATTTAAATAACATGATTTGTTACGCTGTACCTAGAACCTTTCACAGGCGACAGGTACGCGCTGGTACTCTTTTTGCAGTGAACTCTTGCCGGACTAATTCTGGCGAGCGCTCACCAGTTCACCGTATGGTTGACTCATTTAATAATACTTTTGTAAATATTGACATCTTTATTTGTCCTATGAGTATATTTAAAAGTCTCACCCGTTCCACTTTGTTAAATAAAACCCATGTGTGTACCCTCTCTGAAAATCTTCAAACTCACTAAGGTCTTATAAGGTCTTATTTTTATAGATCATGTCGTCATTGTCTAAATTTTAACTTTATATTACCCATTATACAATTAATTAATGCACGTACTGCTACTAAAACTCCTAGCGATTACACTTTTTTTTTTTTCTTCTAAACTATTATGTCTACCTGTGGACAGCGTTGTGGGTTATGTTATCACTAAAATTGTTTTTGTTAAATTATTTGTAAGTTCTTATAATGTAACTGTTTGCTGTTCCTTTTAATAAAAAAAAAAAAAAAAAAAAAAAAAAGACAACGTGCCTCCTTAGCTGCCTCACTAAGAGCAACGTACTCAGCCTCAGTACTTACAAATTAATGCTTTTGGAATTGCAATTATGGAAACTTGCATTTTATTTCATTAATACTGATATTGTTATTGTATTACAAATTAAAATAAGTATGTAATTTTTTTTTACGTTTTACCAAATTAAAGTCTTACAAACATATTCATCAAAGAAAAACGTTCAAGAATCTTCACCTTGTTAGCGTATCAATTGCAAAAAGTTTTATAAATATTATGTTAGGCCCAAAATTCAGCAACGCGAAATGCACACACTAACGCAGCCACAAGGTCATCACATTGCTTTTTATCAACAACAAAACAAGAGTGACCTGGCATCTTCCGAACACGCTCATCCCATCGTAGACCTCATCCATCGCATTCAATCAGGCGAGATTGAGGTCAAAAGCAGCACACTTGGTAATAAAAAAAACAACTTAGGTTCATAAATCAGTAACTAGTCCTTTGAGAAACTAGTGACGTACCGGATACCTGCATAATAATACTAAAAAACCACATTTGACATTTAGCGTGATATTCCTGTGTTATCAAATCATTTCATTAGTTGTTCACATTGATATGAATGCGAGTCAAAGAGACGCACGACTGCGCACCCAGCGGTGTTCAACCAGAAACCATGTACTCATGTAACTATTATATATGTTTCCTGTTTAATGACGCAGTTTGATATGGGACATAACATAAAAGCACTTTGTTATATATTAAGTGATAGAACTTTTTGTGAATAGTTTGTCAGGAGAATCAAACTCCAAGCATTTATTTCCATTACACCATTTATAGGCACTTTTGTACCAAAGCGTAGTAGGAATAAGAAGTTCAATATCCGTGCTTTTTACAACCACCAAACAGCATTGCTGTTTTCCTGTTGCCAAAGTAAACATGCACATTTCTCAACTTTGTCCCTGGAGCACCTACTACTGAAGGCCCGTTTATCAACAGATCCCATACTGAAAGAAAAAAAAACTGTAAAATGGTAAGGTCCTAATAAAACAGACATTCTAATTGAAAATTGGTGACCATTCCTCGACTATCATTAAGGAATGCAAAGCTTTGGAATACCTAAGATCGCCTGCGGTGTGCGCATTAAAAAAAAGACTTAATTTCTTCATTTATAATTCAAACTGTAGGTACTAGAAATTAAGTTGGTGTTTAGTGAAGCTAAACTAAATGTTCCTTATGAATTTCTTAAAACAATTAAGCCAGCACCTACTTGCAAGAGGCAACTAACTTTCACGTTAAAAGCCGTAGCACGGGGCAGTAGTGTTCTCCTGTCTGCTAATGGTAACAAACTGCGTTCATCTGTCCGTCTGCCAAGGGTAGTAATTAAGGCAATTTCCCTTTGACCCGCGGCTTGGACCATTCATTGCAGCTGATCATTGTGAGACCATGTTTAGCACTCGACTTTTTACGGTTGATACGATATAATTATCATCTTGGTTGAGAACGCAAATGCTCGTAAGTTTTTGTCACGATAAGTATTTAGTTTTAGTTACTGAATTTTGTTGCCGAAAGGAGCCTTTGACCCAAATCCATAATTTATCTGTCATTGCTTCATTTTCAATTATTTTACCTATTGTGGTATAGTAATTTTATTATTCTAGGTGCATCATCTTCAATTATATAAGTAATTAATGTATACAAAATATTGTAAATTATTTTAAAAGATTAACGGATTCTTCTCCATACGAAACAACCTTTTGGAAGAGGCGACTAAAATCCATTCTTTTTTATTGTAAATTTTGACAATCAAAAGTGGCTTTTATGTGCCTATTTGAAATAAATACTTTGACTTTGGCATATTCGTAGTTCAACGGTCAAATAAAAACCCTATGCTGGAGGGTATGACAATATACCTACTGCCATACTATAAAATATGCCTTAAAGCCCGGGGGCCAAAGGGGCCCGTGGCTAAATACCTAATAACAGCTGAACAGGTCGATCGATCAGGTTAAGCTGTGCTTGCCGCGGTTAGTCTGTGGATGGGTGACCATCTTTACATACCGAGACCCCTCCGTGCCTCAGAAAGCACATGATTAAGTCGTTGGTCCTGGCAGTCATTCGTGGATCTTTGACAATCGTTACGGGTCGTCAGAAGCCCGAAAAGTCTGACAACAAGTCTTACCAAGGGGTATCGTATTACCCAGTAACTGGGTTGTGGAGGTCAGACAGGCAGTCGTTTCATGTAAAATACTGGTATTCAGCTGCATCCGGTTAGACTGGAAGCTGACCCCAACATAGTTGGGGAAAGGCTAGGCAGATGATGACTATAAAATATGTAAATTACCAATTGCAATAGCTTTACACTTTGAATCTTCCAAATATATATGTAGGTATTGGGTGTAATACATATTATTTACAGGCTGCAAACAATAGCTACAATAACAATATCATCTATCTGGCAACGCTTCACAACTCAAAGCTATGACCGCTCCGTTTTTCGAATACGTTATTTTCTTTGTTTTGCAGGTACGTTATTTTATTTTTTTCTGAAATAAGTTTTATCATACGTCCATACGCGAATTCGAAGCGGAAGTGTCAGTTTCGTTTCATGACGTAGTTTAACAGCGGCTGGCGTATTTGTGTGTGCTTGTTGTACATAACGGAGATGTTATGTTTAGCGATTGCGGGAATATGCGCATTGTATCGAATTTGTGTCTTCTAAATCGTATAAAATGAAAAGTAATGCTTGTATTTTGATATCCTATAAGAATGTCCCAATGATCCAATCATGTTGATTTATTCGTGGTGAACAGGTAGGTAGTGCCCCCTGGTTATGCCCCCTGTTAGTGCCCCCTGGTAGTGCCCCCTGGTAGTGCCCCCTGGCCCCTGCTTTTTTTGGCTCCTGAGAATTTGAGCTCTGTAGCATTATCCAGGCCGAAGCCATGAGGGTTTAAAAATACAACGAAATACGTTTGGCGTCTTATAAATAAATAACAAAAATACTAATCATCTCCTACTAATATTTTATAAACAGTTCGGACCGACGCACGCGACGACAAGAGAAAATCTAAATATTTTGAAATGCGCGTAAAATTTTTCCAAAAGTCTTTTATGTTTCAATAAACTTTAAATAATGAAATTTTTAATACTAGAAAATTTTGTGTTTATCTTTTCAAGACTTTAACTGACGCCAAACTATAGGTGCACAACAAATACGAACGTAAAAAATTTAGTTTATTACACGTACCCGTTTGATACATTCGTTGTTTTGGGTGCCCATGGGGTTACAAATGGCCGAGTCGTATGGTTTCCGGACACAAATGGCCCACCCCATGCTACCCTCGGGTTTCGTCTCCGAGGCTAAGGGACCGCGGCATGGGGAGGGGAGCTAGGACCAATATCTATATAGGTTTAGCTTCTCATATTTTCACATTTGTCACTAAGCTATTTTTTAATTTTTTGGATATCGTCAGAAAAGACGATAACAAGTATGTGGTATAATTTATTGCTTATATCTCGTTTTTATACTGTATAAATAGAATAATCGAAATGAGGAAGCGGTTGTGCCTCATCTTACGCATTCTCTCGTAGGCAAAATAGATGATATATTATTATAGATAGTTGTGTGCTCCTTCTAAAACATAGCACATGTCAAAGCCAGGCCTGTCGTAACAAGTATAAATCAATAGGCAAGGGTTACACCGTCACGTCGCGCGCTATCACGCCTTTGTAATATATTAGACAATCTGTACGTGATAAACTATCAATCATTATTCTGCCTTGTTGCTATTGTGATTAATATTGTGGATAGTTTGTTTAGCTGTTCTGTTCGTAGCCTTATTTATGTGTATTTCATTTTATTGATTTATTTTCGCTTCGTAATAAACTATATTTCCAAAGGTGAATTGTAGAAATTATTGTAACGTGCGCTGTTATAATTTCTAACATGTCGACAATATTGTTGACCGACGTCCATATGACATATGAAATATAACGATAACGTTATCACTTGCACTTATTACCATGTATTTGTATCACCATGCGCTTGTCAGGATCAATTGGTGATGAAGGTGTACCGTAAGCGATATGGTAATACTATATATTAACAAAAACCTTTTATTTCATTGACATAAAGAAATCAAAGATTACGAATTCACCTAATACTATAAAATCTTTGACTGAACAAAATCCCCGCTTAAATTCCCATACATTTCGGTCTGTATCGTAAAAAAATAAAAGATCTCCGGGACTATAATAGTTAGGGAGTCGGCCAATAAAAAGGGGTCAGTGGCTGAAAGCTCACGAATCCAATAATAAATTCTTATTTTACACCTCTCGTTTGGCGTAAGGTACGTAACAGGGACTGAGCGTCGGACACCTGACATGAAACGATTTGTCACATTGAAGATAGATTAATTTTTGCCTACTATTCCTTTAAATTTTGTTAGTGAGAGATAGAACTTACGCGAGGCTCAACCCACCTGATATTAAGAGGATCTTCGTAGGATACACCCTCGTGATTATCACTATTCAATTGGAACTGTTATGAAAAAAAAACTTGATCACTTCTTCATAGACTCGTAATTGATTGGTTTTCTACAGTAGACCTACATTATAAATAGACAACAGGTACCTACGCATTTATTGGGACATCTAGGACCACGCAGACTCCATCGAGGCCCAACCCCATTCCGTGCGGTTCTTACTTAGCCAAGCCATTACAAAATGTGTTTACTTTGCAATGCAAAATAAATGGGGCATACGTCATCTCCCTTTACTCTCTTAACTTGATCCTCATTCAAAGGGTTTAGGGAAGGGAAATAAAGTGCTGTACTTAGGTACCGCGGGACGGGCGGGCCAGCGGATATTGAAATAAGGTAACCTATTTGTAGGCATTCCTCTCTTTTTTATATTATTATTAATGCTCTGTGGCAGGCGGATCCTTGGCGTGGAACGCTTGTTTTCATGGGTGTTCGATGTCGATAAGTAAGGGTTACAAAGTGGTTATTTTGTATAGGTGTCTCTTGCACGACAACCGTAGGATCCGGTGTAAACAACAGCAGATTACAAAATGGGCTAAAATCTTGCTACTGAGGAGTTCCTATTGGAAAAATCCTATAACATTATGCCACACTCGAGGCAGCTAATAGACCAATGAGACAATCACGACGTACCTACTTATGTAACAAAATGTTACTCGGCAAGCAAGTACTATAGATACTGTAATATAATAAAGAATATCTGAATACTGGCTGGTCGCAATCGTTACTACAGAGCATGAGGTTCTGCTTTCGATTCACAGGTCGCGCATAGAGTTTCTAGGTTTTTATTTCTAGAATTTCTCAGTAGCAGCCCGGAGTCTGGATTTGTGCCTGGTTGAAGGCAATGTGCTCGCTCCCTTTTACATGGGACTTAAACATAACTGGCAAAATGTGGGTGTTCTATAAGTACACCTCTGCCTAACCTATCGGGGAAGAAAGGCGTGATGTTATGTATTTATATATCTCTGAATTATTAGTTCCATGTTAATAATTTAGTAACGTAAAACATGTTTACCTTTAACTACGTGTCATTTGATGTAATTTTTAACGTATTTTCTAGCCGCCACTGAACAAACTCACTCCATAATTATCAGCATGTAAATTTAATGACATAAATCGAAATCTCGGAGTATCGTTAGTTCTCACCGAATGACTGGAAATGGGTCACAGACGCACAGCGAACTTGGGACTTGAAGCGTAGTGAGAAATATGGAAACATTTAACACATTTATTTCTGTGTAAAAAACAAAGATTATTGTAACTCGGTTTTAGGGGTCGTAAGCTCGAAAGTTCGCAAGAAACTACTTTTTTATACCATGATAATTATGACTTTTCGAAAGTATTTCACTCCTTTTTGATCCCATCCGATAGCACTTACCTAACAACTTTAGCTGACACCCCTTTATTAGAAAAAGTGACTATGACTTTTTGAAAATTAAGCTTATTATGGACACACGGAGCTTATTTGCATAAACTCTACAACACACTACGATTATTTGCATAATTCTTACACACTTCTTTACCTACAAGCACAATTCCATAATGGGTAAGGTATGAAACAGCGTCATGAAATTATGGACCTGTCTTAACTCCAGCAGCAAACGTGTTAACATTGAAACGAATACCTTTTGTGTCTCATTCTAAACGTAACTTAATACCGGTGGCTGGGTGTAAGTAGGTCACACTGAGCTAGTGACCGCGTCACATTAATATCATCGTGAGCTGCGCCGGCTCAAACTTGTATCTGTTATGTTGGATTAAATTATGTGCACTTTGTTAAAGTAGTGTGCCCTCGCGGCCCAAGCTTTGTTTGTAACTTTCATTTTATTTTCAGTGTAGTTATATATTTTCACAGAATCATGGAGCGTTCCATGCTTGGCATCAGGCTAATAGACCATGTTGCCAACGTTGAGATACGAAGACATACGAAGGTCTTTGATATCTAAAGTGTTTTATGGAACTCAAATGGAGTTGGGCAGGGCACCTGGCGAGTCGCAGTGATGACAGGTGGAGTATGGCTGTGACAGAGTGGCGTCCAAGGGAAGACGAGATGTCGGTCGTCTGGCGGCGAGATGGACAGACGACATTGTTGCCATCGCGGGCAAAACCTGGTTAAGACTGGCAAAGGAGCGTGGGGATTGGCAGAAGAAAAGAGAGGCCTATGTCCAGCAGTGGGTGAAGTCGAGCGGATGATGATGCGTTATTTACTGTAAATACAAACCGCAGGAGCTTCACGGTCAGCATGGACGTGGACATGGATGACGACAAAGTGGTTTTCGCATCATTTGCGAGCAGGCCTAGACAAGATTCATAGCTGAGATTAGTCGACTTTATAGGAAGAGTCACTTCTAAGTTATTCTACACAGTACAGGTTTTTTTGTTTTCCAGACAGAGTGTCTTAGATTAACTTTTTATTAGTAGCGTTCACGTTGGTAGGTAGATACTTGTGACTATCACAAAAGTATTTATTCAAAACACGTAAAATATAAGCGATCCCACGTAAAGGAAATTCAACATTATAAATCCTTCTTTCTCTTATATCGTTACTGTTCACTGAAAATAACTTGCAGAAGATTGTAAAAATTTTAAACAAGAAAATAATCAAGGTTGGACACTTGGAAGTGTTCTCAAAGATTGCAGTACGTGGCTACGTGCTGCGGAGATGAATATTTTACAGCAATAAGCAACACGAAGCAATATGCAAGGTCGGGGCAATATTGTGGGATTTATACAACAGGGAAGCAATTTTTTGGAATAGTTACGATATTTTTGATAATTGTCCTTTCTGATAACAAATAAGGGAGAATTTACTAAAACTGTTGAAAAATAGCCCCTTTTAGTAAGTAGCACGCAAAAGTAAGCAAAATGCCCACGCAAAATTACGCACTATACAAGTCATGGTCAGGTTTATTTTAGCGTCTTGTCTGTGATCGCTGTGCGCACACATAACACGACTTTTTCTACACTCAAATTATTCTTTTGAAATCAAAAATTGTTCTTAATGACAAACTTCTTCCACGTATTTTTCGAGCTTTTTCACTTTTGCAATTTGTTTAAAATGAATTAAAATTGTGTTGTCACTCACACCGAAGCCTGCCACTAACTCTCGACGTGGTTTACGATGGATCCGCTTCCACGATCACTTTTAATTTTTCATTATCAACTCGGCTCTCCGGCCGTCCACGATATTTGTTCTGTAGGTCAAAATTTCCAGAATGAAGACCTTGGAACCAAAAAAGTACAGTGTTTTCTTTTCCAATAGCTTCCCCAAACATATCATTAATCCTTCAAGCTGTTTTTGCAGCGCTGGTGCCACGGTGGATCTCTCATTCGTAAATAACTCAATATTTTAAGTTTTCGATTTTGTGAACAGAACGATGTCAAAGAAAAATCAAATGGCGCGAAAACAAATGAATTACTAAAGGTGAATCGGCAAAAATGTAAGGAAGGTGGTCCAAGCACCAACAACTACCACACATATTACGTAACTAGATAGGGATTTTATTATAATACAATATTTTCCATCCGGAATTTATCAGTAGCAACCCGGAGATATAACTGGCGAAATGTGAGTTTACTATAGGTACACTTCTACCTTACCTTTCGGAGAATACAAGCGAATTGTTATGTTATGAAATACAAATTGCACAAAATTTCAACTTGTCAGCGAAAAAAATATTACAATTTGTCAACAATAATTATCTAATTTTACGTGAAATCAATTATGGTACATGGAGTAAAGCTATGCCAACGGTGATGGTGTTAGCATTCAAGCAAAACGTATTTCGGAATATTAAACTAACTGACATTAGCATTTAGTGTCTACAATAATAATATTATGGTAGGCGTGCAAATAACTTAAATAATTACAATGTTGTTAATGCCAATATTTATAACATTCTATAATTAATAACCATTAAATTATTGGAAGGTAAATAGAGCTAATGCTACAATTTCCTGAATTAGCTCCGGCCTTTATCAAAGGCTCCGACATAACATTTACATAACTACAGATAGCGCCATCCACGAAGACGCGCCCCACTCTTCTTCCTAATCGCTTACAGTACAAGTGTGCAACATTCCGCTAGTGTTTTTGTTTTGTCAATACACAATAATTACTTATTAGTGGGTAATAAGTGTGTATCAAAAAACTAAGACAATAGCGGAATTAACTAGCGATAACCACTAAGCTTATATTCTATTAGTAAGAAGAGTTAGGCGCGTCTTCGTGGATGGCACTATCTATAATTATAATTTTTGTTTGTAGGTAATTTCAGCTAAATGTTTATGATTTGGAAAACAGTTTCCAAATTTCCAATACCGTATTAATTTCAGGACCTTTCGTCTGGTTGTTTGTATCTTATCTTAATAATTTAAAGATTATAATAATACAATACTTTAACAGCTAAAAGCCGTAGCTGATGTCAGTGCACAATAGTGTATTGTAGTACTGACATCAGCTGTCCACCATCACTTGTCTACCATCACTTGTCTCGCAATAGTTCCACATTCTCCTGCAAGTATTTCCAGCTGTATAGAAAGCTGCGTGTATTGCCCGTGGTCCACCCGGCTAGTCCACCTGGGTGGACCATGGGCAATTATTTTTCCCGTGATCCACCTGACATCCCTATTATGTTTTCTAGGTGGACTATGGGAAATTATCGTGTATTGCCCATGGTCCACCCGGCTAGTCCACCTAGGTGGTGGTGGTGGTGGTGGTGGTTGTGTCATTTCATGGATATCATGTAGGTACGAGAGTGTAAGACATAATGTTTCTTGGAGAAATTTTATATATAACATTGACTGTATAGACTAGTGAAGTGAAGTAGCGAGTGTTTATTTTTTGAATTTTTAGCTGGTTCGATTCCCAGCTTAGGTAATACTGATGCTGTGCACACAAAAGAACTGTGCCTCCTTTTCTACTAATAAAGTTAAGTTCTTGCTCAGCGGACATCGCTGCAGTGTGTAGATGAATTATTTATCAATTAAGTATAAATTGTTTGTATTATTACTTTGATAGTATGATTTTACATTGCAAACAAAACACATTGACGGTTTCATAATATTTTATGTCAAATGATCTAGACAGGCGGTAGCGTGTCGAGCCAGGTTCAAGCTAACAGAACTGGCGAGCTGCACCGTGTGTAATATTACATGAACCGTTTGGAGCCACTTTAGTCTATTTTGTTATGCACTATACAAAGAACTAACTGATGAACTACTTTATAAAATATTAGTTATTAGCATTTTGGCTTTACAATTTAACATAACTATTATTATTTCGTAATACTACGATAAAAACATATTATGAACTTTCTGGTGAACTATGGGAAATTATTTTTCCCATAGTCCACCTAGGTGGACTAGCCGGGTGGACCATGGGCAATACACGATAATTTCCCATAGTCCACCTAGAAAACATAATAGGGATGTCAGGTGGCCCACGGGAAAAATAATTGCCCATGGTCCACCCAGGTGGACTAGCCGGGTGGACCACGGGCAATAAACGGAAAGCTGCTGTATAGCTAGCTACTGTTCAGTAATATCATATTAAAGTTCGTACTATTTTGCAGAACAATGTTAGGCAGTTCAAATAGGTCGCGTGTTTGTTTTTTTCTTTTGTAAGGTGCTATTGATGATTAGTCTGTATAGACTACTGTATATAATATATTCAATTCAACTTCAAGGCTAAAACCCGTTCTCATATTTTTATATAGTCAGGTCCTTTGTACACACACGTTTTTCTTGCCGTGAAAAACTACGGTTTATTGGCCGTGTATAGGCACGGTCATCAGAGTTGTATGGAACACTATGGCATCTTGTTGATGGACACGTTTATTCTACAACGAAAAGAAACCGTACCGCACAAAAGGTGTTTACCGATACATTTACTCACTGCGTGTTACTTGCCACACTACACTACACTGCCTACTTATGCTTACGAAGTGGGTCTGCAAACCTCCTGGATACTACATTATTCACCCACAAAACCCACTATTTTATAATGAATTTTGTTTCTAAGAATGTATCTATTATTTTATCACCTAGGACCTGCTACTAACACTAGCAATGACTTTAATTTTGACAGTTCAACATCATTCATTGCATTATGTACGTTGTTAAGCAGACAAATTTGGCGAACATGTGAAGCAATGGATTACCAATATCCTTTAAAATCATTCAGATTGTGATTGATAGTGTTTTACGCAATTAAGGGGCTGTATCAATCAGCAATGCCTGTCGAACCCACTTCTAAAAGGCCAACGTGTCAGGGAGCTCGTTGGTCCGAGACAATAAATAGATTAGAACATAGAAATACGCGCTGACAATTAGCAAAAGGTTCTAGTGACGAAATTAATGTTAGATTTATTAAATAATAAAACTATTTATTGAGAGAGTTTGTAATTTATCTAAGTTACAATAGCCTAACGTCAACTGCTCATCACCTTTTACAAAATATTGCTTTTCCCGATGCTGGGACATTAATTCTTGAGGAGTTCTCCTGGTAAGAACTTGGAGAACTCCACTCCACCACCACACGCATTGTGACGAACATAAATTGCTTAGCAATCATATTAAAGCAATGGAATCGCAACCCGTGAAATATTTGTCATTGAGTAGTAGTTCCGATGGCCATCTGTGGTCTTCATCATCAGTTCCACTTCACCAAATTATACTTTCTGAATGCAAATGCTTGACTTGTTGATGAAGATACCAAAATTGCTATATGTATGCCTATAATATTTGAGGAGTTCCCTCAATTCCTCACGGATCCCATCATCAAAACTGGATTTTGACAAAAATGGGACCAATCTGGAAGTATATCCTTTCAAATAAAAAAAATATTTTCCAAATCGGTTCATAAATGATGGCGTACTGAGGTAACAAACATAAAAAAAAACATACAACCGAATTGAGAACCTCCTCCTTTTTTTAAAGTCGGTTAAAAAAATAGTTTTAGTTTGTTTTGTTAGTGCTGATACCTTAGAGCATTTAGCCTATGCTCTAAGGCTGATACAACCAATGGCACGAGCTAGATTAGTGAGTTAAGAAATTATTTTAATTAGAAGGATTGTTGTTGTTAGCACTTTCGGTGTGAGTTGAATTTTAATTAATTCCGGATAGACTTTTGTGAAAATGAGACGATAACTATGTGTCGGTACGTGGTCGGTACCTACCTACATTAAATGAGGGTACGATTTAATGATTATTTTGTTTACCAACTAATTGTTTGTTCGTCTGCTCGTTCAAATTGTTTTGCTCGGGAACATATTCATTGTTTTGTTCTTTTAGGTCGCTACTGATGTACTCTTAGAATAAGATCAATTGTAAAAAAGGGTTTTTGAATAAACATTATTATTATTATTATATATTATTATCGCAATTTATTTAGGGTCAGCGCACCATCGTCTCCTTCCAAACTTCTCTATTATTCGTCATCTCAGTAGTCACCACCTTTTTAGCCATACAGCCTTTTTTGTTCAGAAACAGGCAATACTCATTTGAATAAACTTTCAATTACTAATGTATACAAAATATTGAAAAACATTTTTAAAAAAGTAACGGTGGAGTTTCCTGCCCATTATTCTTCAAACGAAACTATAATACCTTTTGGAAGGGGCGACTAGAATCAATAAAATTTTTTTTTTTTTGGTAAATTTGCCGTTCAAAAGTTCCTTTTATGTGCCTATTTGGAATAAATAATTTTACTTTGAGTTTAAACATCATACCTAAATCCCAACAAAAGCATCTAACTCATAGTAACAAAAAAAAACGGTTACAATCGATTTATAACTTTTGCTTGATACCAGAGGGGCGATTCTCGTAATTTTAAGGACGTTCGTAGTCTGATCTCAGTCTCAATCTGTCAAAAATACCTCTAATTTCCCTACATTTTGACAAGCTTTTGACATTTGTTTGTCGCCGAGATGAGACTGAGACTAGATTTTGAACGTTTTAAATTACGAGAATTGGACTTCAGTTAACACAAAAATATTACTGCAGTTTCAGATTCATCTCACATTCTCAGTACGAAATACCTTCAGTCCCACACAAAGTTAAGAGCTACACTTAAAGGTTACTGCCGAGTCCATAACCCATCGGCAGTAAGTGCCACTAACTCGAGGACATCGGGACATCGACTGGAACACTGAACACTTATACCTGCCACGTCTTCATAAGGTCATGTAACTTTATGGCTCATAGAGGTTTATTGTTGTTGAAACTGTTCGAAAGATATTTACCGAAGTTACGTCACAAGAAGGAATGCAGAAGGTTCACTATCACTACTTTTTAGTTTTACTATTGTAAACTAGCTGCTGTGCGTGCCTGGCGACGCCCGGTTTACCTGAATTTACTGGTGGATTTAAAAAAAAAATCGTCCATACCAACTTTATCCTAATAATTTCGAACACAACAAAAAAAAAGAAAAATCGATCAAGCCGTTCTTAACTGATGATTAGTGATGATCCCTACATGCGACAATCGATTTTTATTTATATGGAAGCTAGAGAAACAGATCTGAAATACTGGTATTCAACTGCATCCGGTCAGACTGGAAGCCGACCCCAACATGTTGAGAAACGGCTAGCGTTCTGACAGCGTTCTAATTATTGCCCCCACAGAGTCAAATCTAATTACTGACTCTTTTGTCATTACAGCGGCAGTTACTTAGCTTTGCGTAACTAGACCCCATTGTTCATACAGCCATGGTCCTTCTGCCCCTTATTATTTACTTCTCCACCTTACATAAACTGTTATGTATGTAAATATGATCCAAGTTTCGACTACATGGATTAGGGTTACTGTACTGCGGATCATGCGCAAGATAAGAGGAGATTGAGACGTTTTGAATATCAATGGAATGATATTATGCGCGATTAGGTACTTTTGTGAGTAACTAAGTCATTTTATCTAATGGTGCGAAGTTATCAAAGTCAAGTAAAGTCAAGAGCATAAATTGAAATCGGCTCGAGGGAATAAAATAAATATAATAATTTAATTTTAAATACTTTCAATAGTTATTAAATATATTGTACTCTACTTATAGGTACATTTCTCAGTTCTCTCTGCTAAGGACATAGATTTATGTAATAACCATTTGCTAAGTCAAGTCTACTAAGAACACTAAAAACTTAGTGAAAACCGCTTGCACTGGTATGAACATGCGATGAGGCGAGATGATGACCATATGACTAAAAAGGATCATGAAAATAGAAGATGGATAAAGGGCCGTGAGCGACCACCAATAACTTGGCTACGAACAATAAAAATTACATGATGACAATGACATGAAAACAACAAAAGAATCAACCCACAACCGTACGGTGTGGCGCAAAGGAGAGCTGACCCCAAATTTTTTGAGATAATAACCAGGAGAAATAAGAGGAGATTTGCTAAGTCAAGTCACCCTTTAAGGCAAGCACATCTATCTGCGTAATGACAAAAGACAGAATGTTACCACCGAGTGTTATGTGTTGCTGATGAGGATCAGCCTGAAAACTAATTTTTCCAACGTTATCATTACGTAAACACTAACATTACTTAAAATATTATAATAGATATGAATTATATAATATTATCACTTCAAAATAATGAGGTCAAAAAAGTCGAATAAAAAAAAATATTACATCCAAACAAATCCACCATCTCGTTAAATTCAAACGAATCTGACAAACGATATTAATGTAGGAAAGTATTTATATTTCAAGTGATGGAAAATATCGTATTTTAATTATATAGCAACAGTAGGGATCTGATCCCTCTAGCGTCGGCTCTGGAGTGACCCGTTTCCGGTGGTTCGGAAAACAAATAAGGTTGGAATGAGTGTCTAACCTAACCCTCACGTGGCCCGGTGGGTGCGGGCCTCTGATTAGAGGCCTCAGGCCCATTATTTTATTTGGCGACCCTCTGCCGTCGCCGGAGGCATCCATAAGACTTTGATTACAGAGCTAGGAAATGTTCGAGATCGCATCGACCGTCGACTGGTGTTCAAACTTTACATACTTACATCTATGCACGTGAGCCGTACCTAAGTCTTTGTTGGTTTAGTTTTTTAGGGAGTGGTCAAAATTAAAAGTTATTTATTCAAATTAAGCTGGGAATCAGCACTTTTCCTTTTTTTTTTCGAAAAGTGCTTTCAAGTCCCAAATCCCAAAACGCCCGCCCTTCATCAGTTCCTAGTGCTTTCGCTGGAAAGAAGAAGAGGCGCAACAAACTCCCCAGCAGCACAGCTGTCTGTTCAGTTAGAAGAACTTGGTCCTATACAATAGGTGACATTGAGAGTAATCTCATGTGCGCTTTTACAATTTCTAACGTGCCGATATTATCGTCCTCCACGTCATGGCATCAAACGGAAGTCAAATGTGTGGAAATCCCTACATGAAGACGGTTTTAAACTTCCTTCCACGATAACGTGACAGCGTGCACGGATTTCCATACATTTTACGGAACATAGAAATTATAAAAGGGCATAATAGCTAACCACTATAATAGCTATTAAGTTACCATTTTGCTCTAACGTCGTAAATCAAATTGCAGTTCAGCTCCTCTGAAACTATTGAATATTTACCAGCTGCTACAAGTTAAAAACTCTCAATTTGACCGTGCCCCCTAACATCGTAACTGGAATTTCAGATCAACATTATAATATCGAGGCGCCCGCAGTCCTCCAATACAAGTGGACCCTAATCAAAGGATCCTAAATCATCCCTTCATGTTCCTAATCCTTAAATGGCGGCTAAAATAGTCTGTTAGGGCTAATTGTAACGTTACACGGACGGCGCATACATGCCGGTGGCCTGTTTCTATAGATATCTGAATGTATACATCGCACTTTACACCAAATGATAACACATGACGTCACACCTGCAATCACCGAAAGGTAAGGCAGAGATGTACAGTCAACAAAAAAGATAAGTATGCAGGATCGTCGGATATACCTAGTTGAAGTTTAGTAAGAAGCCGATGGATGTTGTCGATTGAAATTTAATTTGATAAATGAGCTATTTGTTTCCTTTTATTCGAGAACATCCATCAGTTTCTTACTAAATTTCAACTATATCCGACAAACCTGCATACTTATCTCTTTTGTTGACTGTACTTATAGTAGGTACACCCACTTTTCTCCAATTATGTTTAAGTCCCATGTCCCAGGGGGCGAGCCTGTTGCCATAAACGGAGCATAACTCCAGACTCCGGGCATCGGATAGATTATTTTAATCATAAGTGCGTATGAAAGGGTAGTTTACAAAACTAGAGACTTAGGTAGATCTCGGTTCTATTGCAAAAGATTTAAGATGTTGTCAATTATTGTTGCTATCTCTATAAAGGGATGTTTTACTTTACATTAGCAAGTAATGAAAAACAAAATTGCGGTGTTAACTGTTCCCACGACAGTTTTATTTCCCTGAGAGCAGCATGAAGCACTTTAGTCCAAGTCAAGTGACATCAACTATTTAAAGTAGTCTCACCCAAAAAACTTTCGAGTGGTTTTCTAACTCGTAGGTAAGCATTGCCTACATCAAACGAGCCAAATATTTACCTCCAGTACAAGAGATAAAACAAAGTAGTCTTATGTTTACATGCCGAAGATAATTGGAAAAATATAATCTTTGAGAACATCCTAGGATTTTTGATAAATACAGGATTACTGCAAACTAAGAAAGATTTTCGTCATAATACTAGCTACCTATGAAGATTTTCTTTGTATAAAAAATCCAGTCTGTCTAAAACAATTGGAAACTAGAATGCAGACTGCTAATCTAAAATCAATCTATACCATCTTTACTCTGGTTGTTTAAACTTTAAAACATATGTAACTCGAATCTAGCTGTTAGCCAGTCAGCGCATCCGTAAGTAGGTACAAAACTTTCATATCGGCCAATAGGCGTTCATACTAATCTGCAATTTTGCAATCTGCAATTTTTGCTGTTTGCAATAAACCTTAAAATAAACCGGTTTAGACAGAAATCTGATATTGCTCGTAAAAATGTTTCTCAGTCTCCAATAAACCGGTCTGACGCAAAAATTCCTAGAATTTTCACAAAGATTCGGTTTTTCCGATTGTCCTGCGATATAGGATAGCCATCACCCGTGCCCACAGCGCCCTTAGCGGCGGCCTCACTAATTACAAGGCAGTAATTGACTGCCTAGAGACACTGGGCCTTATCGCATCACTTCAGACGGATTCTAGGTTTACCTAGCTCTCTAGATATCTGAGCGACGTTTCTGAATTAATCATTTTTTGGGTTCCGTACACAAAAAGTGCTAACGAGACCCTAATGAAATAGAATAACTTTTACTTTCTTCAATATTACCTACAACTAGTAGTAGTAACTACATGCACAAACCTATAGTACCAGAAACAAAAGGTTTAAGCGTCAGCATCATGCCTAGGTCCCCCTATCGGGTTGCTAAGCGTCAGGATTATAGGTCCCCTAGCGGCTTAAGGCACCCCTTTTTTGTTGTAAACAGGAGTCAAGCGTTTAACAACGGATTAATAGAATATTAATCCGTTGTTAAACGCTTGACTCCTGAAATGATTATGATGATCATTATTTCATTGTAATTTTTGACGTTCAAAAGTGCCTTTTATATGCCTATTTGAAATAAATGCTTTAACTTTTGATTAATATGATTGAATTAGAAAAAAAAGAGTCTTGTAACAGTTTTTGGACAAGACTGACTATTTTATCAATAAAAATTATATTAAAAGACTCCCCTGTCCGTCCGTCCGTCACAGGGCTGTATCTTTTGAACCATAATGGGTAGATACTTGAAAAAAATAATAAAAATTTAATCAAATTAAAAATGAAAGGAGATACAAGAAACGTATTTTTACTAAAGTATTAAAAAAAAAAGGTAAAATAGGTATTACTGTGGGACGGAACCCGACGTGTGGGAGTCCGACTCGCCGTGTTAACTTGGCCGCTTTTTTTCGGTGGCTGTTTCCAGGGCGATATCGTTAAAATATTTATTAGGTAACTACTTACATTTATTAGGTTGAATATTTTTCTTTCGTGGGGATGATATATACAGCCTCATTGATCAAATGATAGCAAACTCGATTATGAACCTTGAATTTTATTTTCTGTGTTTCTTTGAGCGATGTTTCTGGATTATACACATTTTCCTTTTTACTGAGTTATTCTGTGACCTAAATATATCGTTCCTATAATATTTACTATATTCTGTTCTGTAGAATATGTTGTGTGATGGTAACATGTAAACTTATGCACATTGATCAAATGCTATTTAGGATGCTTTTGAAAAGATTCAAATAACAGAGAAAAAGTTTTTCCGGCTTTCAGGTTACTAGTTACCTAATAAAAGAAGAAAATCGTATGGAAATCATGACGAAAATTACAAAACTTATAAAGGCTTCCGCAGATAAGCGCGACGCGACTCTAGTAGAACAATTTCTATGTAAACTTCATGGAAATTGTTGCACCAGAATCGCGTCGCACCGTCGCGTCACGCCTGTCTGCGGGAGCCTTAACACTGAACCTACCAACCACCACCACACCACCTACCACATTGATAACCACGATTCCGCATTGATAATTAACAATTCTCCATTTATTAATATTCTCCCTTATTAATATTTAAATCTGACCCAAATAGGGACATACCTAGTACTTATACAATGTATTATTCGTGAGATAGCGACAAGGCCCGCGTGCTGGCGCGTGGCGTAATGAATGCAAACAACGTTAATCAGTGTCACCACTCTAGATCTCCATGCTTCTTTTATTTTACACTAAAATCTTTTGCTCTTAAAACCTCGACGGAGCACTTTACGTAATGTTTTAGAATTTACATTATTATAGAAATAAACGTACTCAACTACTCAACCTAGGTAATCTGTAATGAAATGTCGTGGATAAGTACCTACATTTACCTACCCACTTTAATTTTTTTGTAATTTTAAATGTAATATAGCCTTTGCCCAGCAGTGGGACAGTACAGGCAAACGGAAAAAAAATGTAATATAATGTACAATTGTTTGTTTTCTAGTAATAAAACTGTGTGGCGTCGGTTTGTTTGCTGATTCAGTTTCTTTTATGAATTTTTTGGAACAATCATAATTATTTATCTTATTGAAATATCTGAAAATACATCCCACTATGACATTTACCAACCCGCACGGGGCCCGCGTGGTTGATTACGGCCCACTCCCTCTCACAGAGAGGAGGCCTGTGTCCCAGCAGTGGGAACGTTATAGGCTGATTATGCTATGCTTCATCCAACTACGTCTTTTTCTGGATAAGCACAAAGCTGCTTTTGCCAAATGTTATTAAAATCGGTAGTTATTGTGGAATTTCAAGATACTTACAACCCAAAAATGTCAGAAAACTTCACAATAACAATTTTCTGAATATTCTTCAGAATTCTACACTATTTCTACACAAAAAAGGGACAAGCAACATCACTCATTCCAGAGTTCGTTCGCAAGTACAAAATTGTTTCTCGCTCACAAAAATACGCTGAGCGGAGCTGTGTTGGACGCAAACGGGGTGCAATGTCAGCATTTTTATTTGTACAAAGCATGGTAGATACTTGTGTATAGTATGTACCTAATGCTAACGACTCCTTAGTATTTGTTGAACGGATTCGTCTGGCTCTGTTTTAATTAGATTTCACTTTGTTTTACACATTTTGTACTTTTGCGCTGTGCAAAACAGAGTGGGAAAGTTAGGAAAAGAAAATTCTATATACATCTACTGTACAAGTATTATTGCTAGAGAAAAAAATAAAAGTAAGCTCCTGATAGAATGGTAGAACCGAGGACGCAGGAATGTTTGACGTCCTGTGGCGAGATGAATTAGTATTAACATAATCAGCATATACTTAATATTCCCACTGCTAAACACAGACCTCATCTGTGAGGGAGCCGTAATCCACCACGCGGGTCCAGTGCGGGTCCAATGCGGGTCCAGTTCGGGCTGGTGGATGTAAGATGCCTTCGAATTTTTTGTTTTAGGACATGCCGGTTTCCTCACGATGTTTTTCTTTACCTTTTTGAGAGCAGTGGTGATGAAATAAGTTACACATAATAAAGTGCCTGCCTGTTTTTAAAACTACGACCGACAACTCGTAAGCCTCGGCTCTTTCTTCTGGACGCCCCTGTTCAAATAATATTAGTACATTATTTTTTAATAGATAGCAACTAAGCAGCTTGAAGTTTTTTCCACGACACAGCACAAAAAGATAACAGAAAAATTAATCCTACCCTCGTCTTCCAAATTGCAGACACCATTTTAATTCTACCATCAAGGACACACCAATAAAACACCCTCAACGTTGACAAAGCCCCATTACAAAGACACAGCGTTGAATTTCGTATGATTTATTAAAATTAACTCGTTACACCGCGCGGACGCCGAAATAAAAAAATATTATAAATGGCTACTGATTAATCAACACCCTTTAGGTTTCATCCGAATTTGCCACGAGCACAAGTGCGGCGCCGTAAATGTTTCCAGAATACTGTTAATACGAATATAGTTTAATTTTAAAGTTATTTATTCATCGGGGAACGGGCGATGAATATTAATGTGCCGAATTAACTGCTAATTGCACTTTAAGGGGTAATCAATTTTTAGATGCTTTTAGTCTGAATTCGTTGCAGTGTATTAAATTTTTCCTTTTGTGAGAATGAATTTTCTGTTAAGTTAATTAACTATACTCATTTTAGGAGGGAAAGTACAAATTAAATGTCGTTAAAACTTAGTATATCTAGCTTCAATATTAAATGTGGTTAATTTTTATTTTTGTGGAACTTTCATTACGGGTCATGAAAATGTTTGACGACATTTTTTGCTTATTATTTCCTAATCCAACTGCGGAGTAACTGCGTAACACTATATCAGTAGCAATGGCTTTCATTTCAAAATGAAAGCCATTGCTCAACAACATTCATTGCGTTATTTACGTTGTTGAGCAGACAAATTTTTCGAACATACGAAGCAATGGATAATACCCTTAAAAATGATTTAGATTGTGATTGAAAGTGAGTAACACAAGTAGGGTTAGGTAGTTACGCCAGGTGACAACAGTCTTTAGCGGTTCTGCATTGCATCCAATCAGACAGTGCGGATAGTAGCTAGTGCGCAACCCCTCATACAAATAGTACTATAGCTAGTTCGGACCGACATTTTTTGATACAACAGCGCGAATAAGCAGTTATTACTGAGTTTTAATATTATCCGTTAATCCGTTAACACGAAAAAAAACAGCAACAATTTTAACACTAAATTAAAACCTTTCCGATTTATCTGAAATCCTTTTCAGTATGGCGTTGATTGGCTTTAACAGAAACCCTATAACTTAATCAGAGTGACTAATTAGTCTGGACAAAAAGCGGCGCGATGGCGACCGGTCGCCTGGCAACAGTTGCTAGCAGCAACGAGCAACGGTAGCTATTCATAATTTGTGTAAAAACCAAGCGTTCATTAGTGAACGAGCCTTGGTTTGATAAAGTGGTAGGGGGAGTGACTGAGTGAGTGTGAGTGTAGCGAGTGCCCAGGGGAGGTACCTGCATGCTTGGATACGAAAGATTTTTGAATATCTGGGTTATAAAATTATGTACCTATCTAGCTATACATGATATTAATTGAGATAAAGCGAAAAATAAAGAAATATAATATACAGCTTATCTAACACTGCGTTATAACTTATCGGGTATACAGCAGATAAACAAAGGCTTTCGTGCAATGAAAACATTAATATAGAGTAACAATGAAACCTATCATCAATAAGCATTGATCATTTAAAATACCAAAGCTCTAAATCATCATTCAACATTTATAGAATTATCTATTCATAAATAAAAGCTACCTGTTTGATCGAAAGCATTTTCACGAAAAACGTTAGCCACATGCTGCACAAATCAAGCCCATTTGCCTTTTCATTTATAACCGCATTCCAACTATTCCTGCTATAGGCTGAATACCAACAATTGGTTTCGGCCTAATTCGGCGAACAATTGACGCGCATTCGGCCCGGGGCGACAAAAAGCCGACGCTATCTCCGGTGGCCGAGTGTTTTTGCTGAGCAGCTACTTACCGCATTTGTGAGCCAGCCCATCGGATGGGAACCCGCGATAAATGCCACCTAAGAAAAATAACCGCCGGTTTTTGTGGCACGACGAATGGATCTGGGAAATGGCGTCGCCGAATCGCAGATACCATCTTTTTTGTTGAAACGCACCTGGGATATCTGGATTTTTCGTCTAAACAGGGATGGTCGGTACGTGTCGCTGATTGATGGTGTGAGGACCAAGTGAAATATTATGCGTTCTTATTTACGAATTCGAGGAGAGTGAAAGGAATCGCCTGAAGTGGTCCATCTGATTCAATAGTGGTGTTCAGAATGCCAATTCCCGCATTAAAAACGTTCGGAACCTCAATGTCAAAAATGTAGGGAAATTAGAGTTATTTTTGACAGATTGAGACTGTGAACGTTCTTAAAATTACGAGAATTGCCCGTCTGAATGGTTTTACGGTTGTCTGTTTTCGATGCATTTTTAGCCATGATTCAGATTGAGGCAACAACTTTCGATACTGTAAAAATATACTGTCTGCATTGTACTTTAAACATGCTGTTGTTTTGTCTAGCCTTTGAAAAACAAACGACAGTCGTCGCCTGTATCGATTCTACAAAATAAAATCACAAAATAATAACGTCCCTAAAAACTTTAAAACAAAAACGAAATTCATTTACCGTTAATCACAAAATGCAATTGAAAAATATAATATTTAGGTCCACACAGACGGGATTCTGCTGCGCTGCGTTAAAAGTTGGGAGTTCGTCGACCCGCGAGCGCGACCGAGCAAATATTAACTTTAGTCTTGCACGGGTTCAGTACAAAAGAAAATGGTTACATTTTATAAGTTTCCTAAGAATTTTAGTTTTAAAAGCGTTAGGGGATTGCATAGTGGATGTGTGTGCTGTGCTGAGCGACTCAACCCTATTATATTTTTTTTTTTAAGAAAACTTATTCTTTATTTTCTATTCAAATTAGATTAATACTATTAAAATTTTCCTTTTATTAGTGTTCTTCAATAATAGAACCGCAATTGACTAATTTAAATATGCTACCATTTTGTTAAAAAAATTATGAAATTACCAATCTATTTCAGTCCTAGCTACTTATAAGTATTAATATTCAGGATAACCCTCGTAACTACGACGTAATAACGTCTCAAGGAAATGGCGCTCCTTCACAATTGCAGAGCGGCTTACTGTCTGAAGCGTCTTGAAGAATACACTTTAACAGGAGCATTTTAAGAATATAATAGCTTAACAATTAAAATAAACTGCATCACAATTTTATGAGATTCGCTTTTAAAATTCTAAAGCTTTTGAACTGAATAGGTACTTACTTTTATCTATATGACAATATCGCATAATGGCTTCAATGTTTCTGTCAAAATAAAACGCAAGCTTTTGAACAATCAAATATTGTAGGTACGCGTATTGTCTTTAAATATAAGAACAGAGGCATTATCGTAACAAATGACATTTATTTCTATAAAAATGGTTGAAAAAACACTTTTACACGTCAAAAATAAATTATGTTTTAAAACTAGATGAGTTCACTGTTTCCTATCCGGCGGCTACTCTGAGAAGAAATACCAAAACAAACTCAGAGTTCAAATTCTCTTTTAAAGTCCAGACATTATATTTGACAGGCCTATAAGCACCAGATTACACACACTTGACACTTTTGACGAAAGAATCACACAGATTTGACTGGACCTGTCCAGTAATTTACCTAATAACTAACTGAATAAACAGAAAAGAAGTTACTATGCAGACGAGGTATCATCATCCTTCTATTATGATACCAATCAGAGGTCTCTCGTTCGCTCCCCAAGACTCAGGTATCTCAGGTATCTATAATACAACCGCAGAGTAACGAGATTATTCATGCAGGAATTAGCCACAAACTCCGTAATCCTCTTTGCGAACCGTTCTACAGACCTCCAGTTAAGCAAGGTATTCCTATAACCAATATCTAAAGGTGAATGTAGACCATCAAAGGCAACATAGATTTACAGAGGGTCAGTTCTGTACAACAAGCGAAAACGCACGCACACATACAACGCGCCTCACGTCCAGCGAGTGCACGCGCACTCGCGACTGGCATTTGTTTGAGATTGCCGCACAGTGGAACGAATGTATGGGAGCGGTTGGACGTAGACATGTCCGAAAAATAAGAGTAAAATTATGACAAACTAATGATGCCATCTTATTCGATTACTTAATGCCTTCATAAATTGTGGTGATGAATTTCTTCATAACTCCCATATTTCGGGAGTAATTTGAGAAAATGTGAAATTTTACTATGAAAATGAGTGTATCGAGCTCTCTCCCTCCTGATTCCGGGCTTGTTTCAAGTAGCGGTCTCTAATATCGTAGTGCTATTACTAAGAGCTATATTTAATACTAAGACACATAGTGCGCCAAATGTGCACTTTCTGGGATAAAAGGAAATGAAAATTAAAAAAAAAAAACGTTTTTTCCCCATTTGTATTTACTTTAAACCGCAGACAGACTTATTAAGAGGTCTATAAATATATTATATATATACAGAAATATATATTAACAAAAATATTCACAAGAACTGATGAGAGTATGACTTTTAAGTAAGTTGATAATAAATTACCTAGTTTCATTAAAAGTACAATAAATAATTAAGATGTAAGCTCTAATTTACTAAGTTACACATTTTAAAACAATAACATCATTTAATTATCTTCGTCATCATCATCATCATCATCAATTAATTCAAATTCAGAATCGATGTCCGCTAAATCATTTATGTTAACAAATTCGATATCACTTTTCTCAGAATCCGTAAGCTCATAAAATTCCTTAAAAGAAGATTTTTTTACAAACTTATTTCCTTTTGGACGGATACTTGTAACAAGTGGATCAGAAGACAGTAAAAGATTGTGCATAATATCTTCATTGCATGAGATACTGCTATGCTTTCGAGAATGCCCCTCTCTATATTTTCTAAAATCTTTATTTCTAGCCTCAGATGCCTCTTCGGATAGAAAACCAATGGGCACAATTGACATGTTCTGAACTATGTCTGGCCCATGCATTAAAATTTTATGAAGTGAAGAAGGCATATAATACCATGGGTATAACTCCACGTAAAGCTTAGCAGTATCAAAGCAGAACTCTCGGAATTTAGTTACGTTGATCTTCTCTCCTGATGAAATACACTGCAAGATCACACAGATTTTTCTTAAAAGCATAGCATCTATTCCGGTCAGTTCAGCAGATTTAGTGTAGTTTTCAAAAAATCTCCTTGCCGAGTTGCCATTGTTGGTGGATCCACTGCCTTGTTTCACAACATCGAGAAGTAAGCCCGTTTCTCTTCTTACAGCCTCTTGAACTCTTTTCTTCCTGTCATCAACTTGCCTTTTTGCTATATCACCCCTTACTTGCCATGATTTTATGTCTAATTTGTAGGAAATGTGTAATAAGCATTCCATTGAGCGAATCCAAGCGTGAAGGGTGCTTAAGCTATATTTATACATGTCCTCGTTTGCGTGTTTATCTTTGATTAACTCTAAATTATTCATTTCTTTAGGACAAGCCTTGCATATGTCACACACTGAAGCTGCTGTATTGGATATAATGGAATGAATTTTACCATCAATCATTGTCAACAGCAGTTGGTGTTTGACACTAATTCCATCAGTGATGGTGGATGGAGTTAAGGCTTCAATCTCTGCTTCGATTTCAGCCATCTCTCTCTGCACATTTTCTTTGGTTTCCTTTATAAACTTAAACAATATTGGCCGGCAAAATGAAGTGGAAGATGGTCGCTCGTTTTCCCAAATTGTTACACCTTTTGAGACGAGCCGCAGTGGTACAAGACTAATCATAAAATTACTAGCAAGATCGATTTGCTCATCTTCACTCGTCCTTTGATGATAAATGCTTTGGCTAGATGATCCGTCAAAACCCCATTTGCTGGTCAATACGAGCTGTTGATTGGGATCAACAGGGGTTTCTAACGACCTAATAAGTCTTCTTGAGGTTAAATCCATCAAGGCTTGTAATTTGATTTTTGCAGAGCTCTCTGTAACTGTGAGATCTTCTTTGGCCGGATAGCACTTAATTTTTTCTTTAACCAACATGTAGTAACTCGGGTATTGAAGAGCTCCTTCTTGAGTGTTGAAATCCCGAAGAGTGTTATAGCGCCATTTCGATAAGTTCATCGATACATAAAGAGCCAATGCCTTCAAAGGGGATATTTCCCGTACCTGAATTGATTTACCTTCAATGAAGGCTTTGATTTTTGAGGCCTCTTCTGGATTCTCCGTCAAGTATTTCATAACATAAGCTGTATCGCTTTGTCCTGCCTTTTGAAGCGCCCTTTCGGCCGAAAACATAATTTCAGCGCTGCTACTGCTGCATGAAAGACTATATTCAGTGTGTCTTCTTTTTTGCCGGTTACTAAGGTCCTCAAAAGATTTACGAGGACTAGGATGTGTACAAGTTGAAGCATCAGATTTAGCAGGAGAAATTATGGGCTCGATGACGTCACTTATATTTTCTGTAGAAGGTTCCATATTTTCATTCTGTAATTCCGGCCATTGAATTGCAGCCTGTAGCCAAATCTCATGTTTCTTCCGAAACTTATCTGTGCTTCTTCCAGACTGTGTCCATTTTGCATAAATGCGGTAGCAAAATCGACGACACCAGTCTTTTAAACTTGTTTCAGCACTTTCACATAACTGAACACAACTGTTATCTTTTAAAACACTGAACAAATAGTTAAAGTCGCGTAAATCTTTATGTGCGCGTGCGCATAAAGCAACGTGAATATCAAGATTTGTATTAAAATTTGGAAAATACATTGCGAGATTAGCTTGGATACAACGAGGTGTAAATCAACACTGATTTTAAAGTTACTAATAGTGACCTATTTATATAAAATCCAGGTATCCCAGGTATCCTTTGTTAAATATTGCAAGGTAATTAGTTATTGTGATAATTAGTAAATGATGCATGCTAAATTAGTGTATTAAGAGCCATTTAGTAATTAAATAATAGCAATGTTCTTATCAGTAATCATTAGTGCATCAGTTTTATATGTAAACCTTAAGTCCCTAATTATATATCCTAATTAGCTTATATCTTCTCTAATTGGCTGCTCAGAAATGTTATTGTAATAAGGTAAACCTTTAGAAAAACGGTTTTAATCAACAAAATAAACAAAAAATAAAAAAATTGTGTTATAAAATAAACATCACTCTTTATCCCAGAAAGTGCACATTTGGCGCACTATGTGTCTTAGTATTAAATATAGCTCTTAGTATTAGCATTATGATATTAGAGACCGCTACTTGAAACAAGCCCGGAATCAGGAGGGAGAGAGCTCGATACACTCATTTTCATAGTAAAATTTCACATTTTCTCAAATTACTCCCGAAATATGGGAGTTATGAAGAAATTCATCACCACAAGTTATGAAGGCATTAAGTAATCGAATAAGATGGCATCATTAGTTTGGCATAATTTTACTCTTTTTTTTCGGACATGTCTACGTCCAACCGCTCCCATACATTCGTTCCACTGTGTGCCGCGCGTATCTACGTGTCTATGTGTGCGTCACCTGTTTTCGCTCGTTGCATTGAGCTGACCTTCTGTTCCTACTAATCTGTGTATCAAGGAGCATTACTTCGTAAGCAAGTATGCGGCAAGTATCAGAAATGTCGTGAAAGCATGCAGTCTGCGAGACAATCTTGTTCAAGTATGCAATTTTCTGTTAGACAGTCTCCATAAGATTATGTTCTTGTCGCCATTTTACTAGACTGTTTGTTATTATCGTATCATATTCTACTTCCACCATCCTATAGGTGGGTGGGGATATCCTTTTTTATATGTCATTCACCCCAGTTCTATGTTCTATGCTAGTAGCGTCCACTGCGTGCAGGTGTTAAACGTGACTTGCTTGATGTCGTCAATTCGTCTCGTTGCAGGTCGCTTCCTAATTTTTTCTACCTTATGTGATAAAGTTATTTAGTTTTAATTTACTACCTCACAAAAACTGAACGTTATTATACTGTTAGCCTGCATCATCTCACTGCTGGGAAAATGCCTCTTCCCATGACTTACACTGGGCTGGCCACGTCTACCGTAGGATGTCCAATGTGCTGTGGGCCAAAATAACCACTACGTGGAGCCCTGCGGCAGACCCCGTAGAAGTTGGCGGGACGAGCTGGAGAAAACAAACGAACGTTATAGGTATTCTAAAACATAAAAAAATCGAATGAAATTCGTAACCATTCGATTCGGATTCACGTCAGGAACGTGCAGATTTCACATGGCGCCGCATTTAAAGGATCTCTAAAAACAAACGACTACTACCAACTAGCTATTTTAAAAACTGTTGGAACCATTCCTGGAGAGTTACACCCCTCCCCTACCCCCTACATCCCTGGGTGGATGGCCGCCATCCCCACTCAAAGGATAATCGGCTATGAAAACAAATTCGAGCTCTTAAAAATTATAATTTAGTTTTTCGCCGTTTTTAATACTGTAGGCATTTCTGTAATGTCGATTTTGATTAGAATAGCTAGCTTGTAATGATGTGAAATAAATTTAATTGTTTTCTGACTGTAAATATTTGATATGTACTCGTAAAATGAAGACAGACCCACTATATTTATTTCGAGTTTCACTATGTTTCAGTTGAAATTTTCAGACATATCAACTTTGACTCTTAGCAGTCCAACGGCAAATCCTTTGGAGATGTCTTCACATTAACAGTTTTGCAGTCTATTTTAGCCAACCTCAAAAATAATGGTTTCTCTGTCTTTACAAATAAAATATGTAGTCGTGAAGTAATAACACTACGCCCATAACTCATTTGAAACTTTCTTACGTAAGTGCATTCTCTCTGAGTCTCGGGGAGCGTCGCCGAAGCGTTGCAAAGCGTTGCGGAGCGATTACCGCTATGCAGCACGAATAGTTTTTAGAAACCTTATCATTTGTGTGAACCAACTACAAAGTAACGTTTAACCGTTTGAACGGAGTTTTTCTTATCTTTGCTGAGGGAAGGCAACATTTTGAGTTTGCAACAGCCATTCTTACCATCCATTCTAAACTTTAAGCACTCATCGATGTAGCTAGGTATGTTAATCCTGCTCTAAAGTCCTTTGTAATTCTCTAAGTGTACCAGTAGACATACTTAAATTAAATGTTAGCCGACCCTTGCCGTCAGGTACACCACCTGCTTACTTACCAATCAATTACATAAGAAAAGAAACCACATTAACAAAGCAAATACAAAATTACTTCGCCTAACAACCGAACGCTATTAACTACAACAATATGAGGCAATAACCGCGCAGTAGATCTTCGATATAGTGACGTCACAACCAGCACGTATAATATCGGTAGTGTCATAACAACTAACAACGTTTCAATAGCCGGTTGCCGACGACTTAAGATAATGCTTACCAAAGGGACATTCATATTACGGAGATAGCATCGACGGTGACGCGGCACGGATTTGGGGAACGGGGATACTAACAGAAAGGTTATACCTTATATTTCACTTGTTCTTTGTTGTGTTGGTGTTCTTTCTTTACGTGATGTTTACCTTAAATATACGTATTTTATTTATTTCTTCTTTCACTTTCTTTCGGATTTTTATAGAGGTAAGCAAAGGACAGTTTGACTCTGAGACATCAACACAACACAGAACAGAACAGTACCTAAGAATATTTTGTGCCTTACAACTAGGTAGGTACCTAATCTATTATAGTTATATCAGCATGAATATTTACTTTGTAAAGTATTATATTATTTTAATTATTGTGAATAAGATGAATATGAGGGTAATTTTTTTTTCTCTATAAATTTTAATGATAATCTGGCATTTTGAGTACTTTATGATGCAGCCTGACCAAATTTCGTTTCTCTGGTATTGTTCGTCGAATCGTTGGTTCTGAATTGAGCTGCACGATTACTGACAAATGCACGTACTGACTGAACAGGTCCACTAAATCTGTGTGGTTATTTCCTCAAAAGACCATTTCAGACACAATCTACATGCTCTTCACATGATCTGACCAAAGTTATGTCTGGACTTTAAAGACACTGTGGCCTCTGAGTTTCATTTGCTTTTCTTTTCGGACTAGTCATATAGGAAACGCTGACCTCATTTAGTTTTTAAAAATGATTGACGTGTAATAATAGTGTTTGTGCAAACCTACTTATAGAAATAAAATAATTTGTCAGGTTGTACACCTATAGGACGCGTTGCCTGAGGTAGCAGCGCGGTGCGGGAGGGGTGTGGTGACGTGATGCGAGAGCTCAGTGATTCGTCAACTTGTGACAACTATCACCCCTCCCGCACCATAAATCACAAATACCGCGCTACACAAATTCTGTCCAACCCAGTTTAGAAAGGCTTATGGTCTGTGCTATTTTTCAGGTAACAGCGGTAGCATTCTTTAGCACAATCAAAAATGACAATCAGACTAATAACGAACAGCGAATTCGTTAATCCTGTGTTCTTTTAATAATGGCTATTTTACGACCAAATATTTGTTTCTTCTTTTCTTATCAAATCCCTCTTTTGGTTCCATTTTGACACCAAAACCAACAACCAATTAAAATCTGCAGCAACCCAAATCCGTCCCTGTAAGCGTTCAGCGGTGGTGTGTCTCGCAAGTAACTTAATCCGCAGAGATATGGCGGAACTACAGACCCTGCCTCACTGCCTCCCTGCCTCACTGCTTACCAACGGATTTGCTATCTTCAGCAGAATACAGAGATTTCCCCAATTACTCCGAAGACTGGAGTCAGCCGGCTTAGAACCCTCACTGAAAGACGAATGCCTTTTCAAAACAGTGTAAGCTATTGCCAGAAATGGCAACTGCATTACAGTTCGCATAGAAGAGGAATTAGTGGTCGTTAAATTATTTTCTTTGAAGTACTTCAAAGAAAATAATTTACTTCTCTGGACATTCTACTTTACCTTAAATAGCCGTAGCTACCAAGTTATTACTAGCCAGTTTTCGTTCTACTGCATTAAAGGCTCTAACAATCCCTCTTTTTATGCCGACTCTATCTAGTTCTGCTTTGATGGAAATCCTCTAAAATACTGGATAATACCTGCGTACAGTAGTGTAGCTGTGGGACAAAGATTTATAGCGCGGATGCAAAAACTGTGATATGAAGCTGTTACGAGGACGCGAGGAACACTAGTGCCGTTATTTATGTTACTTTTGATACTGTTGCGTTTGCGTGGTCGGTTTAGGATAAAATAGGGTGTGAGTTATTGTCATGGAGTTATCGAAGCGTTTGATTGCGGGATCGCGTGATGAAAGTTTATGAAGTGAGTCTAACCAATGATCACCTCATACTGTGTTAACGTAGACTCGTTACCGAGAAAGCAATAAAATCCTCCATCGAATCTTGTTTCCCGTGATTTCACTAAAATGTGGCTGTAATTTACAGCAAAATCATGAAATCAGTTTAACATTTTTTTATAGGTTAAAGTTAATAATATAGATCTCGCATGTATCTGAATTCTATAATTTAAATAAATGCGAGATCTATTATTAGCAAGTACCTCAATTATATTATCAATTAGCGTACTAGAACATTATACAAAAAAAAAACGTAATCATAAATAAAACAATTTAAATAATAATAATAATTGAATACTACGTTATAGCTTACAAGTGCAGGGCTTTATTATCACTGCCTCGTCTCGTATGACCTCACCGTACCAATTCTGTTAAATGTTAGCACGCCATCACCATTTATATAACCATACCTAATAATAGTAGGAAAAAAAATGACCACTCCGGCGCCTCCAAGATTCTTCATTATGCCACCAAACAAAAACAGACAAGACTTTTTCCTGCACCGACAAGCCATCATACAAGTATAAAAACATTACACAACACCGCACAGTACTGATCGTTATAAGGATCATATAGCGCCGAATTACACCGCATGTGTCGATAATAGTGCTTGTAATCGCGGCTATACGAGCTTTGCCTTCTGTGGGGCATGACTGCGGTTTGATCACGATTGTTCTTTGTTGCTATTCTATTCGAAGTGTGTATAGATTACACCTGCTTGCCTGTGAAAGAAAGAATGAGCAATAACTCTACCAGTCTTCCTTAGGGGCTTATGAGTCCTATTACATTTTTTACGCAAATTCATGATTTTTGACGCTGTAATTTTCAGCAGCAGTAACATATTTAAATTTTTTGATTATGAATAACGATAGTAACATTCTCTTTCTTGTAAGTTGGAGTTACACATTTTAATTTTTCTTTTCGTGTAATTTACTATAAATATTTTACGAACTCCGTTTGCAAGAAAAACCGTCGGCGATGGAACTTTGACGCTCAAATTCACATTGTTACATCCAATTCTTATAAAAGCTAAAATTACTAAAAAATAAGTTGAATGTTTTACTTGTTTATTGGAGTTCTAGAATTTCTTTAAATTCCTTGAGTTTTCACTAAAAAAATCGAAAAGAAAGCCTAATTTAAGCCATAAATGTCTTGATTCAGCGTCCATTATATTCCAAATAAACACAACTTTATCAAATAAACTAATATGATATAAAACTTCGATCTATAATGAATACGTTTTATTAGTTTTCGTTTGTCAATATTATAAGAAAAAATTACAATAAATAAAATTAAAGTACTATATATTCTACGTCGATTCAGCGCGCTCCTCATCCTTGCCCGATGCAGAGCCAGCCCGCGCCGCAGCTGAGCCAGTAGCTTTAAATCCCCGACCGTGACCTCTGAGTTTGTTTCGGCATTTCTTCTCAGAGTAGTCAGATAGGAAATGCCGGCTCCATCAAGCTTAAATAATATAACAGTGATCCAGCCTGTCCCTTCTTGCTGTCCTCTCCAGCGACGCCCTAAGCCGAGGTTCGTACCCCACAGGGGGTGCCCTTAGTGCGTAGTCGCTTAGCATAACGTAGTTAGATTAATGCCCCTGGCTGGAGGCTTTGAGTTTCACTTAAGGCAGCCACAGGATAGTCCGGTTAAGTAGTCACGACCTCTAAAGGTCAACTACGAGATGCCAATAGGGAAAAAAAAAAAAAAAAGAGCGCTCCTCAGTCTCGCGCGAGCGCTTGTCGAGGTAGGACCTGTACATGAAATTTTCGCGCGCAATCGTCCGAAGATCGCTATTATTATCGACTCGTGTACGCCGATCGAAATAATTTGATCCAATAAGATTTTTTTTACATTATAATATTAAATGTATTATTTTTTAACAGACTTCTAAAAAGGGGGAGGTTCTTAATTCGGATGTTTGTACATTATTATTTTTTTAAATGTATGTTCGGGCAGAACTCCGTTATATTTATACGGATTTGCATGATATTTTAGTCCCATTTAAATTTTGTACAGATCTGATCATGAGTTTCGTAGACAGACAAGGTAACTCTTCAATAAATTCCAGCAAATCAACCGCTATTCCTGCTATCGCATATGTATTCATTGTTTACGCAATCACACAACATAACATCACGCCTGTACCCTTTAAAGGGGTAGGCAGATGTGTTCAATAGCTTCCTGTCACTGATATTTATATAGCAAGTAGTGTTATATGAATTTGTGTGGGGTAGATAGGTACAACTAAAAAGTTTTTGGAATCTGTTTTTTTTTTATTTTTGTAAAAAAGTTTTAGTACGAGTGCGTCTTAAAGGTAATCAATATTAGTACATACGTACATATTAGACTTTAATTTTTATCTTTTATTTATGGTAGGTAAGGGTCGGAAAACACCACTATACGCCTGCATAAAAAAAGGAAGAGACACAATTATGCCCGCTTACAGACAGCATTACAAGTTAAAACACACTAACACACACATTAACACATTGACATTTTAACTTGTAATGCGGACGGTTTAAATTAATAACATCGTCGGACGGTTTAAATTAATAACATCGTGTTTGCATCTGCAAACACGATGTTATTAATTTGTGTTTGTGGTTTGGTTTGTCTGTATTACAGAACAAACCAAACCACAAACAAACCTTAAGTTCCTACCTAAATTATACATTTTATACTAAAACAAACATAAATCAGTATTTTCTTTTCCAGGACACATAACCATAATAATTCTGAAACATCTACAGAAAGTAAAAATATGATAGTAGAACCAACAGTGAAAGAATCGTCTACTCTAGATCAGCTAAAGTAGGTACCTAGCTACCCGTATATTACCTAGCCGGCCCACTCTATGCTCAAGGTCAAAAATATCGTAATTTATTTTCGTAATAGAAAAGATTTTCGTAAAAAAAGGTTTTGTTTTAATGATATTTGTAATTTTTTAGTAACGCTATAAAAAATTACAAAAGAAGTAGTTATAAGAAATGCCTACTGGATACCTACCACGAGCTCTTAACGCGATCCACTTTAGGACCTAAACTGAACTGTTCTTCTAATTCGTACCATGATGTCAGTTTAACGATTAAATTTAGGCCGTGCCATCTGGATACCTACCACGAGCTATTAACGCTCATTCACTTTCAACGATCCAAATGCCGCTGAGCGTATTGGTTGTCATGGCACGACTGTGAGCGATGCTGTTTAAGAACCTAAACTGAAATGTCTTGCATTTGAATCGTTTTTAAATAGATCATGGTAGGCCTCCTGTTCTACGTTCTGATTGTGAACATTTTGTGTAGGTATATTTTTGTCTTTTTTATACATGACTATAAAGGAGTGTGTCTTCTGTATTCTATGTCGGGATTATGTGACGTAATTCATGAAGATGTTAATAATTATTATTACTAGTTGATTAATGCATTCGATTTATGACCAGTAACTACTTACGTATTTTTTTTTTTTAACCAAGAGGCTTCTACAGCATCAGAAAAATGTATGCTTTCCAGTTCTGTTCTGTTCAAAGGAAAAAAAAATACGTTCAATGCCATTACGAGAGATCTTTTTGTATTTTTTTTTCTCAAACTTTATAATTAGGTACATTTTTAATTTGTGGACTCTTTTTGAGTGTTTTGATTTATACTCACCCCTGATTACCTGTCTAGTAGTGTTCAGTTCAGACTCTGGATTAATAAAAAAAACTATCATCCTACTCAGACTGGTATCAAAATTGTTTCGCGGACTATAGTTGTACTCCCAACGCACACTAACGTAACTTCGTGTATTGCAAACGGACACAAGCGCGCGTTCGCGCTAAGCGAACATTTACGATTTGTAATAGGACTCTTATTAAGAGTAGGTATCAACCAAAATAGCCTAACTTCAATTTGATTTTTCATGAAATTGATGAGACTTAGGTATAAAATAAAAATAACACGAATAACTACATGATATTTCCAAATTTATTGTGGCAACAAATCACAAAATAGTAAAATTTTCTGTAATAAAAAACATCACGAAGTTACCTCCAATTTTCACGACTTTTCGATTTGTACTTAATATGCTTATGACTACTAGAATGAAAATTTGATGATTAATTTATTAATATAAAGCGATTTAGATTGTGGAAGCATTTTTTTTATTACTTTTATTTGTGGTTTTATTACGACGATAAGCTTATAGCACTTACGACGTTCTTAGTTCGTTGAAGAAATCATCTTCCGTCGCACGTTGCGGGAACTTCAAACATATATATGTTTCACAAATCAGTCGCCCCCGCTCTGTTGAGACGAGAGGACTGCGCTCGAATTTTCGGCTGCGCTGCTATATATTTAATTTACGTAAACAATATTTTCGTAATTTATCACGTTGTAGGAAAGACACTTTGAAACAGAAAACATGGAAAAATAACTAAAACCACTCCCGAAACGATTATTAAAAACAATAAGACTTGCTAAACTAAACAAATACCGAGGCAAAACTATAAAATAAAAATATTGAAATAATTCTCAGAAGAATAACTAAAGCATAGAAGGAAGCTAAATTTAACTAATATAGTCGTCTCTGTTTTCTTATACACTCATAACAGCATTAGAAAGAGACACATGTAGGTTGCTCAAAATGCAAAACGTCACAAAGCAAACGTCAATTTGGTTACCTTGGCTACCTTTATGATACTAAGTTTAAAAGCTACTTAACGTCTCAGGTTTTTGTCTATGACTTTGTTCATCGCATTTTTTCGTATAATGCTAGCAATAGTGCTTGCAAAAACTATCGATAGAATATCGATAGAACTAGCGTCATCTAAATTATTGCATTATATTTTTTTACACGTAGTTTTGGGAAGGATTAAATATTTAAGAGTGAAATAAATACCTAAATACCTACGGTCTTGCCAGCGAATCGTACGTATGAGTAATGAAATGACAGTTGTCAAAAATCCGTGTGGCTCATGGTATAATAATTTAAAACTCATGTGTGGCTATGATTTCTTTTGTAATTTTCAGATTTCCCTTCGATATTGATATGAGGTAAAATGGATCAACGCTATTGCACGTAACAACTGGGAATGGAAAAAACAACATCGTATTTGTTCCGAACATTTCAGCGATGAAAAAACGAAGGAGGTTCTAAATTCGACGCGTATTTTTTTTAAATAGTGGGGCCCATGGCTAAATAAGAACAGCCGCACAGGTCGATCGATCAGGTTAAGCTACGCTTGCCGCGGTTGGTCTGTGGATCTTTACATATCGAGACCCCTCCGTGCCTCGGAAAGCACGTTAAGCCGTTGGTCCCGGATTGATTCGTGGATCTTTGACAGTCGTTACGGGTAGTCGGAAGCCCGAAAGTCTGACAACCAGTCTTACCAAGGGGTATCGTATTACCCAGTAACTGGGTTGTGGAGGTCAGATACAGCGCTTGCTCCTCCTTATTTATTGTAGGTATTATTTTATCGATTTGTCGCCGCGCGCGCCAGGGGCACGGCATTTATATTTAGCCAAGATGAGCCAAGGTTAAAAGGTTAAACTGATGTAAAATATACTAAGTAATTTTGAGCCGGCGCCAAACAATCAATGAATGAACAAAGATCACTAAATCACTTTGGTGCCGACTTAAAATTACTTAGGAATACTGTACATCAGTTTAAGAACTTGATTATTAAGGTTAAATAAATAAGGTTTAAGTCTTATTTTTTGCTTTTCAGTTTTTTCGGCGGTATAGCTTTTTGTTAAAAAGTTTTTTTTGTTACTCGTTCCGGGGCCAATCGCTGTTTTAAAATTATTTAAGTGTTCTGTTGGCAATTTCAATTTGTTAATAATTTATCCTGTGTTTCTATTTAAATAAGTTGATCAGATAGAAGTGAGTTCTTTATTTCATTTAGCATATTTAGATTTATTGTCATGGAGATGGAGCGATACCATAAAATATGAAGTCGATATCGTTATTTATTTTATGCATAGTCACATCACTAGCTAATACTCTTTTGTCTATGACAGCGGACACTTCTAATGTCGTAAAGCGCCTTCTATGCTTTAGTTATTGTTCTGAGAAATAATTCAATGTTGATATTTGAAAAGTCAAGATGACATACATTTTATTTGACAGATTTTTGACTGGTATAGTACCACTAGCGCCATTGTTCTGCATTTCGGTTCATTTTCTTGCGGAGAAAATTTGCAACATAGCCAACTAGCGTTCATTTGAAAGTTCGTGCTGGAGATTTTAGACCTTACAGTGATTAACTCAAAATCCAAATTCGTTTTCTTTCACTTTTCTTGACAAACTCCGTATAAGGTTTTAGTAGGTACTATTCCCTAAATCAACTTGAAACTCGAAATTCAGCGTAAAGGGTATATTATTATTGGAGCATACAACAGAAATATCGGAAATTAAATGCGTGATGAGTTTATTGTGGACAAAAGTACGAAACGGTGTGCACATGAAATATTTCATACAGATAGTGTTCTCATGACTAGCCTTCTTTTTATGGTGAGGATGAGTAAAGGTTGTGACGGATCAACATGTTTGGGATTGTCGGCTTCGCCGATAAAAGAGTTAAGCTCTGAATGGGTGCTAAGTTCTATAGAGTTAAGAGAAAGTCTAAAGTTCATATTATAACTTGGCAAGTTTTTAAAGCTAAAGTTTTAACAGTTACAAAACAGGAACCTAATGAACTTTAGACTTTGGAGCCCATTTACATAGATGCCATGTTGGTAAATCCGACAAACATGTACTTCTTTTGTTCCGAACTTAGCCTCGTTTTCCACAAATGTTTTCGGCGGGGATTTTTTCCTACTCGCACTTCGCGCAGGAAAGGCTTTTATGACACATGCCGTTTGACGTTGCATAATATAGTGCAAAATCCACCATACGAATATTATTTTTTACTTGGGCAACACTGTTTTTCATCAAGATGTGGTGACGTCCAACTTGTAGGTCCTAAACAAAATTTGTTTACATTGGAATTTGAACTTTGTCACGTCAACATTGAGTTTCTAGTTCCAAAACAATACTAAGACATGATTCTTAGATTCTGAATTCAAACTTAGCGTATAGTAAGTATATGCAAAATAAACAGATGTTTTTACTTACTAAAGAATTGCATTGAAAATAAAGGGAATGAACAATGATCATATTTCGTTTAAATATTGTAATTTGAGAAACCATTACGAGAAAATTAAATAGGATTGCTCATCATTGCGATGCGACAAGTTTTCTAAGATTTTTGATAGATATTTTCAATCATCTTTGTCCTTAATATGACCATTATAACGTCGTCGTTCTAAAAAGGCTTGATTAAAATAGTTCAAAGTAAAAAATCGTAAGATAAGCGATGTGATTATATTGGCCTTTATGTCGTTAAAAAATCAAATTTGTTAAGTTTGTTTTCATCATGATTTATAATTAGGAGTATGTAATATAATACTTTGATGGAAGTGTTTTTGCTTTTTAGGGTTCCGTACCTCAAAAGGAAAAATCGAAAACCTTAGATACAGGATAACTTCATTGACCATCCGTCTGTCCCTTTTTCTCAGGAATACGTATCAAGTTGAAATTGTTATCAAATACTTAGATTTACGGTTTCTTGGAGCTGTAGAAATATCAAGCCTCTACGACGCTGACTTAGAAGCTGGCATAAATTGCCATTCATGTCGCGTGTTTTGAAATTTAAATCCTTGGGTGTACCTTATAGGTTTTAATTATTCCCGTTGACCTAGAATAATGAAAATTTGCTAGAAGCAAGGTCTCACAGCATAAATAGGTACAGGAAAATATCCAAAAATCGTTCATTTGTAATTTTATTCGGAATCGAAAATGTATAGGCATTCAACTCGGTTTGCTCTCTAATATATTTTTTTTTTTTTACTTTGTAGTAAAGTTAGTCCTTCAATCCAAAATTGGAAATTCATAGATAGGCTGTATTACAATGTCCGTGAATCTGTTACCAGCATCGGAACAGATTTTGGGACATACAATGATATTGCCCTATCAAGATATCTACTTGCACAGCCTGCTATAATACTTAGGTACATTGAATAGAGCCGTTCCATCTGATAATTTTGCATATACTTATTACAGAAGATGGAAATTCAAACACAAATATATATGATTTATACCGGTCTGATCCCCTGAGACTCGTTCCCCTCCCCCCTCGATCCCCTGCTAGTTCTTCTTCTGTTTTAATCTCTGGCTTACTTGGCCGGGCGAAAAGTTTCTGCTGGCGGGAAGGGATTGTGTTTTGTTTTTGTCGTGTTTGATGAGAGGGGTAAGCAAGGAAGCGCGGGTGAAATTTGATTTTTTTCTGGCTTTATGCCCCCCCTTAATACTTGGCTAAATTTAGTCATGTAGATGACTAAAGTTACTGAATTCAGATCAGTGTTGTCGCATTCACCAAATGAGCCTCCTAAAAAGTTACGTAACTAGAAAAAAGAAAACTTCCGTTATGTTTTTCACTTGAGAGCAGTGGTGACACAGTCATGGTGACACAGTGGTAACGGCCGGTAAATTATTTCATCACCACTGCTATCAAACCGGTGAAGGAAAACATTGTGAGGAAACCGGCATTCGAAGACATGTGACATCTACCAACCCGCACTGGGCCCGTGTGGTGTATTACGGCTCACTCCCTCTCACTGAGACGAGGCCTGTGTCCCAGCAGTGGGAACATAATAGGCTAATTATGTATATTTGTCTCTGTCGCACTTTAATCTGCAGACGGATTCAGTTACTGATTTAGTAACTGATACAGTGTCGTGTGATCTGAAGCTTTATAAAAATATCCTGTCTATAATACGCTTTTCTAAAAATATGACTTAATTCACCCAAGTGGAAACAGGCCTTTACAGTGCATTGGCGATACAGGACTATTACATTATGTTAACGTCCTAAGGTAATAATATCAGTAGGTTCTGCAACAAAATATTCCAGTGCAGCCGTGCTGGTTCCACACAACACCCCCACAATGTTGCACATTTAACGTAAAACGTAACGTAAATACATTGTAATAGTTTGAAATGGCGCCTAACGTGCAGCTTCTGAGTCTCGGTGGCACATTTTACAGAGTATTCTAGTTCAGCACCATATATTACTGAGTATGATCATAAGCATAAATTCTTTGATACTATCATTCACTTGTAAGAGGTACTTTGTTCTCTAGATGAAATTCTATTATGTCCAGTGTCTTTTTGGCTTTTGGACGAAACTGAGAAGATTATTTTTTTTTTGGACGTATTTAATGAGTTACCGAAACCTACTCGCAAATTGCTAAGAGAAGAACAATTCTGTATAGTGCTTAAGTTTTTCACAGAAGACAAAAAAAAAACAAAACAAATCTCATCATCAACGTTCTCCTTCCCGATATGGGCAATTTAGTTGTTGTCAGCGCAACATGTCTTTTTTTCTTCCATAAGTACGTCTCTATTAGTCGTCATCTCTGAGGTCACAGTTCATGCATCTTTTCTTTGATCTTCCCCTTCTCTTATAGCCATCCACCTTCATAATCAAAACTTCCCTCACGACATTATCTTCATTCCTCCGCATCACATGCCCATACCATGACAACATATTCCCATTCTTGAGCATGTGACGCTAGCTCGTCCTATCTGAGTTCGCCACCGCCTTAAGTCCTTCGTGTCAACTTTTATTTTATTACACCCGAAAAGAAGATTGACCATCTGTTATCCAAGACCATTTTTTTGGATGACGGATAATCAATCTCCTCAATAGATGGCTGGACCAAAACTTATCTGTCTAGCCATCAAAACCTATAGTCTAAACCCTAATAGATAAAAAAATTCAGGATAAAAGTCAATGTGCTCATAGGTGAGTCAGAGTGTTATTTAGAACAGAGGTAAATATTTATATACTGCAATTATTTAACTTTACTTTCCTAACTCAAGTAAGTGTTCGAATATGAACATGCATTTGATAATTTTGTATGAAACGCTTGCTCGCGGTCGCTTATACCTACGAACAAACGTGCGTTCTGAACGCGCGTGCGTTCGTGCGTGCGTGAATGCAATACGCGCACAAGTACACTATAAAACAACACCATACTTTTCTTTCTACATTTTAACTAAAGTAAAATAAAATAAAAAGAGTAAGAATCTTCAACAGCAGCCATTAAAAGATGAAATTTTGGTCGTTTACCTGCTGCAACATGTTCGTACATTAATTTACTTAGTTCACTGACTCCTGCTTCATTAGTGGTGCCGCTCCTCACTCGCCCCTCGTGCGGAACAAGGCAGGAGACTGGGGAGAGTTGAACTTTTTAAGTAGTTAGTGAACAGGTCGACATAAAGAAAGTTTTAAGAATGAATGTGGATAACAGTAAGAGGGAAAAACCAAAGAAATAATAAATGGCTTGTGTGAAAGTTGACATGGCTAGAAAAGGGACGAATACTAGGCTGGCATGACGGTGGACAGAGCCCCGAGATAAATTGGGTTGTTTCTACACTTGGTAACCACAAGAAAAGCGCGCATCGCTTTGTGAGATAAAAATACTATAGCTTATATTTGGTTAAATTTATTTCTAACGATAGTATATTTTTGTTGAATACAGCATCAGCTTTCAGTTTGAACCAAATAATAAATACGTTCGTACGTACGTACGGAGTTTACTAGGCGGAAGTAATGTGTCTCTAGTTTATGTTCTAGAAACATGATTTCTTAAAATGTACGCAGGCCATTTTATGCTTCATGAATTACGGCGAGTACATCTCACACTTGAGAGTTGCAGCAGATGACATCGTCCCACTGAATCGGTGCAGGACTTGCAACAGATGCTGGACGGCCTAGTTAATTCTTCTGTACACATTGGTCTCCGGATAAACTTGGGCAAAACCCAGGTTATGTTCAATGAACACGTTACCCCGGGACCGATTGCTGTCAATGGCGGAGCTCTCAAGGCTGTTCAAGAATACGTTTACCTCGGGCAAACTCTACAATTTGGTAATTACAACTTTGAGAGGAAGGCTAACAGAAGGATTCATCTGAGCAGCATTTGGGAAGCTTCGGGGAGTCTTGTCGTCGTGTATTCCACAGAACCTAAAGACAAGGTCTTCAATCAGTGCGTCCTGCCAGTTATGACTTACGGAGCCGAAACGTGGACACTCACGGTACGACTGGTCCATAAATTCAAGGTCGCTCAGACGCTCAGAGAGCTATGGAATGGGCTATGCTTAGAGTCTCTCTGAGGGATCGAATCCGTAACGAAGTGATCCGGCAGAGAACCAAAGTTGTCGACATAACTCACAGAATAAGCAAGCTGAAGTGGCAGTGGGCCGGCCATATTAGCCGTATAACCAATGACCGTTGGGGTAGATGTGTTCTTGAGAGGAGACCACGAATCGGCAAACGTAAGGTAGGACGCCCTCAGGCTAAGTGGAGCGACGATCTTCGCAGGATGGCTGGTAGCAGCTGGATGAGAGTTGCTGAAAATCGAATTTTATGGCGTGAAATGGGAGAGACCTATGTCCAGCAGCGCACTATAGGCTGATGATGAATAAAAACATGATTTGAGCTTTCCCTACAACACAGCACCAGCTTATCTGGACATAATAGGCACATGAAACTCTTGTATCCTATTTTGTTTCCAAGTAATAACGACCATGCTCGGGTGTTACCAATATATTACCTTTGTAACGCTTCTACGAATAGATATAATGCCTAAGTAACAACGTATGCCGTAATATTTGGGTCAAATTGTCGTGTGGCCACACTCTGTTTGGTCTAATTTTGAAAATATATAAATAACGCTAAAATAATACTAATAATAATGTCCTATATTTTCTTCCTTTACTCAATCTGAGCTGCGATCCTCTTAATCTTTTCCCTTGCACCACAAGAGAGGAGTCTTTCAGAACGTCTCCCGGCCGATCAATGCGAACAATCCAAAGCCTTTCCTCCAACTTGGCAGGCCTGTCGGAATCACTTTGTCATCCTATTATTACTTGAGTCTCCGCCCCAAATACTGGATCGGGACGCTCTCGAGTGTTTACAACTCGGCATACGAACTTATTAACCCATAAACGAGTTTGATTAACTTGTTTAACAGAATACTTAAGGATCTTCATCCTAAAGTTATAAGGGTTTTGGTTTAGCGAGAGATCCCATAACAGCGAATCAGAAGTGGGACGATTGTGAGGCGGCTGAGTTTCATAACCATCGAGCCATGATTGATCCGATTGAATATAGTTGAGCTTGTACTAGTCTTGATCTAGTTTTTACATGTTTATATCAAAGATCATTTAGAACGAATCTCCCTCTTCCCATCCGAACGGATCATCTTGACGTGTTCTACCCGAACCAAATGCCTTGCTTGGTAACTGCAGGCATTTCATGAATGTATTCTTATTTTTTAATAAGTGTATTCTATATTAAAAAATAGAAGTAAGAAAGAAAATAGGTACGTTTATTTGCGGCAACCATAACGCATCAAAAGAAAAAATATAAACAAAATAACACATCACATCTACGCAAAACGGCCATAGCTCAGCATAATGCTAAGACCCTATACGAGACAGAGCCCCAGCGCTGGTTTTCAGCGACAGCCGGCGTTGACGTGATGACGTCAGCCAGAGCAGCATACAATTAAATAAGTACAAATAAAAAAACAACAATCAAAATAGGAAATGAAATAAACATTACAAAAAGATGGTATGAACATGAAAAATATTAAGTGGTAACATTCCAGGCAACGACTCACGCGCCGCTGCCGGTTATTAATAATAGCCGTAGCCGTAGTCTTACGTAAAGAAACAAAGATCACTGTTCACAGATAACTAAATAAAAACTCGCTCCTATCTCTATGTCTCCGCTGGCACACATTCACATTTTGTTGCTCCAGCGTCTTTTGTTTCAATTCCGCAACACACTAACGTTTGCCAAATAACAGGAGATCATGAAATTCAACGACATGCTCCATAATGAAACATTAACATTCTATTACTACAGAAAAAAAGCTCTTTGTAAACAATACGCTGCTCTTAGCTCGTTATAACGTTTAGGAATAATAACAGATTCGTATTCAAGGCGGCGGCGTAACGTGATAACGTGACAGTGCTAGGTGTTAACGACTGACAGAGCTTGTGTGGGGTTGGCGCTGCTATTCTCAGACTATCGAAAGTGTGAACCATAAACAAATTTAACCTTTTTATAAGAACTCTTGGGTAGCCAAATGATCCTTTAAACGCTTAGAATAAAACTCTACTCAGAATAGAAGTCTACTCAGGTATCCGTATTACCTAAGTAAATACTACAGCTGTCGACTAAATAAACAAGTCACGTTTACTTTTTGAAAATATCAGAAAGTGTAGACAAAATGTCAACTGTAATAAAAATACTGTTTGTTTTCTTAAAGCCGTTACTTCTGCCCCTTGTCAGCCCCAAGCTTACCTCCACCGCTAAAAAAATATCACCCACGGGCATATGCGGGTCAGTTACCCTGCGGAACACATAGGGATGTCACTTAACCCAAATTAAATTATACCGGGTGACTACTGCCGCCTTGCGCTGTCCGCAAACCCTCTCATTTAGGTCCTCTGAGTATTGGTACCAAATAGTATGGTACAGAAAAACCACTAACGCAGAAGCGTAGTAAATATTTATACATCCGTTTAAATCTAATGGTGCCTTATTTGGATTAATTCTGTATTTGACCCGTAGCTCCGTGATTCCGTGTATGTGTTCCGTGTTGATTTTTTTGAATGATGCAATACTCACATGGTTTTAAGACCGACGACTCTGTAACTAACAATTATGGACAAATAAAATTATTCTGAAATAAATAAATTTAATTTAATTAAGAACTGCTCAAGTATCATGACAAATTCATGAGCACTGAGCAATTGGCTTTCCATTTATGTGTAAAATTCTTTATTATTTTACCCGACTACGGCAAGGAAAAATGAGGGTTATGATTTTAACAGGCTATTTATGTATGCATGTATGGATGGTCAATTGGTCATCTGAAGAAGTGAACGAAAACCGCTGTTATTTTGTTACGATGTCGTAGTTGGGTTTTGGTAAAAATTATTTACTTTCTGTTCAAATTTTTTTATTGTAGTGATCTTGTGTACCGAATCAAATGTAACTAAAAGTTAGTAGAAAACTGTTAAATGCGCCATTAACGGGAGAGAACCGAAAGTTTGGACTGATAACATCGTCTGGCGCTCATATAGTTTGTTTGCAGTAATTATTGACTGAAGTTTTCAGTTTGATAAGTACGAGTAAGCTCTTCATTCTTGTGTTCTTCGATCTTGTTACTTTCACATATATGTGAATCTCGACGATTGTTTAGTTTTTGCAATGGAAAAAGTGTACCTACAAATGTTTTTATCAGTTTAGTTAGGTTTTCTAGTACCTAATACAATTACACAAATTTATTGTTTTTCGGCCTTTGTTCACCCAAAAACTCCTTCATGGCACGCAATTCTTAGATCATTCAACTAGCTACTCACAAATTTCTCATTATTAAAGATAATTTATCTATCTCTTGCCTACAAAATTCTTATAAATAAACCATTTATTTTTACCCAAAACATAAAAAACATACAAATCGCGAACGCTCAAACAGAAACAGAACCTTCGCAAAGAAAAGCGAACAATAAGAAAGAAACATGGCGCGCGTTTCAGATAAGTGCAAAGGTTCAGTAATCGAGCCATAGCCTCGGGCAGACGAATTACGGAAACTAGATATCCTCGAACACAGGCCAAATGTCTAATGAAAGTAGTTTTTGTAGACCGTGGACAGCGGTTCTCGAAGTTGGAGTGTCTTTAGGAGATGCTGAAAAAGGACCTCCTGTTAATCATTACTTCTTGAAGAACTTTTTGATGAGAATAGTTCTTGCCGAGTTAAAAGTATATGTCAGGCTACAAAATGACAGCAGAGCTGACTGTGTACTGGATAGCCTGTTTGGTACTCAAATTTAACCTTTAAAAAAACAACGTTAGGAATCAGATATGGGTGACAAGTCAAGATACAAGGATAAAAATGTAAAACCATCTAATAGGAATAATCTATCTATATAAAATTCAAAGTCCTGACTGACTGATATATCGACGCACATCCTAAACCGCTTGTCCTAGAGACATGAAATTTGGAGGGTGTGTTCTTTGTGAAGAGTAGATAAGAGGTACCTATCCACTAAGAAAGGGGTTTCGAAATTCCACCCCTAAGAGGGTGAATGAGGGGAGGATGAAATTTTACGCTATAAACTCAAACTCAAAGCATTTATTTCAATTAAACCATTTACAGACACTTTTGAATTGTTAATAAGATGGTCAGTCAGAAAATATGAAGCTAGTTGCCCATTCCAAAGCGTAGGTACCTATGGAGAAGAACAGGCAAGAAACTCCATGGACACTCTTTTAAATTATATTTTACAAAAATATTAGTTACTTACATCATTAATGTTGAATTTATAATTATATGTGAGAACGATGTAAAAAAATATACGTACGCGTTAAAAGTGTCCAGAGTACAGCAAATAGTACTTAACAAAACAATAATCCAAAAATAAAATAATTAAAAATAAGCCGAGGCAGCTAAGTGATGACCAGCCCCAACTGACGGCGCCCGTTCACGAACATGACGCATAAATCAGCACCATTCAGCTCAACCATTTTGAAGGAAAGAAAGAAAGAAAGAAAGAAAGAAGAAAGAAAGAAAATACGTTTATTTGTGGCAAACATGACGCATCAAAAGAAAAAAACATAAAAAAAAAAAAAACAATTTGGGACAAAACATGCGTCACATTCACGCAAAACGGCCGTCGCTCAGCATAATGCAGGGAGCTAAAGTTAAGGATGGTCACCCATCCACGGACCTTGAAGATCGACCTGCTGTTATTATTAAGCCACGAACCTGTCAAGTTGTTATTAAGGACAATAACGGAAACCCAATCCAAAGCGTAGTAAGTTACTATGGAAAAGAATGGACCAGAAACTCCGTGTACCCTTTTTTAACGATTATTGGTTCTATGGTTTTATGAGTTCTATCAATGTAATTATATTTACAAAATTTTATTTATGTCGCCATCATTTTGGCGGGACCACACGGCACGCCATGGAGGGGTAGGTACAGGCAATGAGTTTCGGAAAAGACGTATAAGGAGGAAAATAAATGAGTTTAGTCAGGTGAGGTAGAGTGGGGTGCACAAATTGAATTTTGGATTTTATATGTAAGTAAGTACAATTATTTATTTATACCCAAATCCAATCACCATGCGGCTGTTCCATTTTCGATTAAGGAAGTGTTCTGATTTTGGAACGTTGTTTATGTATATTTATAATGCATTTTGATTCAAAATACTTGACGATGGAAATCACTATATGACCTCTCAGGGACGAGCAAATGTATGCTAGGGGTACAAATTTGAACCGATTGTGGTACACGTGTACCAGCTCGTCCTGATGAAGTTAATCGAATCTTTGTTTTTTTTTTTTAATTTTGTAGTTTGTTTTTTCTTCTACGTAATAGGTTGTTCCAGGTCAGTGATACTGATTATTAATGATTATATTCGCCTGTGTGTGTGCGTGTGTGTGTGGGTGGGTCTCACAGATCCCAAAGCACTAATGAACCCAAGCAATTTTAAATAAATAATCCCAAGTGTAAACTAACGAAAACCGTCTTTGACTTGCAAAGTTTTACTTTGGAGCCAAACTAACGATGCTGTATTTACTTTTATAAATATATTTCCTTTTGCTGAAGCTTTTACTTGCCCGCGAAAGAATTTAAGATTGCAAGCTAAATTTGGTTTGAAATAGAAGGCAAATTGCAATTATTCTTTTTTTTTACTACGGCATGAGCTCGTCTCGTATGGCTCCTACAAATTTACGTTCTACTGTGGTTGCAGGCCCGGCCAGGTTTGGCCCCAAAAGTAGGAAAAAGCAGGAAAGCGGTACCAAGAATTCTACGCTTTCATCAATCTCAATGAAAACCACTTAGTTCTCACTATTCCATACTTTCAACAGTAATTCAATTTATACAATGCGATGTCACCTCTTTTATGTACCTATTGATGTATTATTAAACCTACATTATTAATGTTGTGTTCAGACTGTTAATGTAGGTATTTTTATGAAAATTATATAACACATCGTTATGCAGGATTTTCAGCATAAGCATACGTGACACCGGCAGGTTAGTAATTACCTACTATAAGCTACGTTATGAATTGATTATTTTAGCATTATTATGTAATTGTTTTGGATGTATTCGGAATAAACTATCACGGACACCAAAGCGACAACACTTTGAGAAACGTTGTCCCACCATAGGTTCATTTAATTCTATTGTAGCGCGTAGCTGTGGGAAAATCGTGTACGTATATGTAACACAGTATCACATAAGGCATGTTGTATACCGTTATGTTTTGCTTATTAAATACCCTAGATTCGCTGCCTGCGACCGTGTGTTCTCGAGTAGGCTCTTTGTGTGTCATACGACTTCCCTTTTTAGAGTGGCGCCCTTGAACTTTGGCCAATGCTAAGGTTTTTGCGAAGGCTGACAAGCGCTTGTGTATTACATAAGAATATGGAATATTTACTTGTGTTTTTTCTTTGGACGAATGGTGTTTGGAATTGGTGTCTTGAGTCTTATACCTACATATATCCAATTATCATACTTCTAAACTGTACGACTTATTTATTTGAATCTACTATGCTAGTTGCAACCGGGCCAGCTGTTTATTATTATTTAAAAAAAAATCTACACAAAGCTGTTTAGAGTAAATTCTGAAGTAAAAACCTTTTTTTAACGAGTAAACAGTGCCTCCTCTTTCCGATTGCTTTCATTCCGTCCCTCAATCATTAATATCATTTTAAACAAACAAAACACCTTCCGAAATCCGATACATCTCCATAAATTGTCGGCGTCACCTCTCTACAGAGTTCGTCATCATGGCCGCCATAAATTGGAATTCATTATAACTACCCTCGCAAGTAGCACGGGGGGAGTAATTTACGCGTTCAACCCTCGGAGGAGCAGCTTTCGGTAATGAGTTTTTATTCAGCAAAGTTCGGCAACGGCCTAACATGGTTTACGGACGGGCACGTACGCCCTTTTTCAGCTGGTGAGTTTCGAAGATGGTAAATTGTATATTCCAGTTAGGGTATTTTATAGGAAAGGCAGTATGCATGTATGTAACTGGGTTTGTTCGGGTGGCACCTTGCAACTCAATTTTGAAGCAGAATCTTCAACCGATTGAGCTGAAATTTTGTAAGCACGTTTAATTTTACTATTTAAAGGTACCTATATATCCAGACTAATATTATAAATGCGAAAGTGCGTCTGTCTGTCTGTCTGTTACCTCCTCACGCTTAAACCGCTGAACTGATTTAAATAAATTTTGGTATAGAGATAGTTTGAGTCCCGGGAAAGGACATAGGATAGTTTTAATCCCGATATTTCCACGGGATCGAAACTTATGCGGGTGAAACCGCGGGATGCTGCTAATTTACTATATAACATAACATCACGCCTGTAATACCTTAAGAGTTAGCAGAGGTGTACCTGTAGTAATAATAATAGTTCTATCCGGCTAGTCCGAGAAAAAAAATGTTAACAAAATAATATTAATAAATGTCTCGACTTTGTCTCTGTCACCTCTGACCTAGACTAGAGTCATGAGCAAACACATTTCAAATAAAAAAAGAAATGTTTTATTCAATATTATAATTGGTAAAATTGCACCCACATTTACTAAACTACAAAATAACGGGTATGTAAGCAGTTTTGCCAGCAATGTGTTATCTCTATGAAAAGTTGAGGAGGATTGCAACATCCACGATCGGGAAGTAAATTGATGATCGCAGTTCGTTGATCTAATATGCTACTAGAAAATAAAAGCATGTTGCAGCTGATGATCCTCATGACGTCATTGACAATATTGTGTTACTTACCTACTTCTTACCTCTTAGGTTTTAACATTTTATTTATCGCTTGCAGAGAGCAGTGTGCAGTGGTAGCCTAGTAGCAGATAATGGCCGTGCTTACGAGTTGTGGGTCGCAGGTTTGAACCCAGACAGGAGCTTTACTTTGTGTACATTATTTCATCACCACTGCTCTCAAAATGGTAAAGGAATAAAGGAAGGAAACCGGCATGTCCTAGAACCAAAAATTCGACATGTGAAATCTACCAACCCGCACTGGGCACCGAGAGGAGGCCTGTGTCCCAGCAGTGGGAACATTATAGGCTGATTATGCATGCAGTCTATGCATCGATTGCTTCCACTAAAAAACAAAACCAACCCCGATTTTAAACTAATAATAACGACATTACAACAGCATGGGATCTTTTGTTCTACTTTCATATTCTCTTGGTTGAAACCACGCTACAGTCTCATTAAAATGTAATTAGATGCAACTTTAACATTCGCTGTAGTTTTACAACATAGCTAACGAATAGTATCTACGTACTTCAAAATGGCGGCTTGTGTTGTCATAAGAGGCAGCAGCAGAGTTGAGAATGTGGGTGCCTATTACGTATTTTGAATATACATAATTACAACAACAATTAACATTCTAGCCATGGGCCCTTTTTTCGTTTTAGTATTTAACAACAATAAACCTTAATTTGTGATTATTTATTTGGTAACACTAGGTACACGCGGCTACACATCAAGCTATTTTCCAGTTTTAGCTGACCTCTCATTGTATAGGTTTTTCGTACAATTTGAAGTCAGCTTATACTGGTAATTGTTGATACGATCGTCTCGCCCGTGTCTTATTTCGTGACAATTGTTACACTAATTTGTTTGAAAAATTCAGTTTTCCATATTTTTACTGACTGATAACAACTATATAACCGTTGTACCTACCATCTAATGTGATCATCTAATCGCCACTCTGTATGTGTGAGTATAGCAGACAGAAGAGTACTCTCAGCATCATACACACAGTGTGAGAGTGTGAAAATCCATTGTGGTGATTCTTTTTAAACATCTAATTAAAAAAGTGGACAAATACAAGTGTATAAATGTGGTGTTTATCCGCCAACAATGGCCAATCTTTCATCTTACGCCGCATGCCCTGTCACCTGTGCACTTCAGGATCTTATGACTTTTTTGGGAAATCATCAAATGGGGGCTCCCGCTCTGGGTGGAGCGGAAGGGAGTGTCAGACTCTTACTGACTAAAACCCATCCGTGTTCCTTCCTTAGCCCTTTATGTTCCGGGGTATCGGTAACCCTTTCGGACAAGAATCTTATGACTATCTTGCGTCACGAACGGAGTTCGCCTGACTGAATTTTAGGCTAATCATAATATTTGAATTTTCACAACTTTCTGATTTGTCATCGATACGCTAAAAAGAAGAAGAATACGAAATCTATAAATATTTAATAAGTTATTAGTATTAGTTAAACAGTAGGTTCAGGGCTACATATATTAATGTGGACGGCAGATTAAATAATTCGTCATTATACATACGGCGACGTCCGTTTGCATACTGTCGCCGTTACTTCTGATCGCATCCATTTCGTCAAGAGTCTTAGTTAGGATAACCATTAGTATCTAGTAACAATTTTGGCAGTAAGAACTGAGCAGTATACCTAAACTAAATAAAACACAATGAGATATGTGTATGTAGCATTCTCGGAAATATTTATTTATTTTATTTATCTTTACCAAGCCTACGGATATTGTTCTTATCTCCCTCCCGCTCACTCGTGCGGTCTGGTGATATGAAAACAATGTATTTTTTTTGGAATCTCAACATACTGGCAAATACACAATCACTCATCCAACCCCCTACTTTCCATACACATATTAGATCACCCTTTTCCACTTATTTCTCGTTTGATTGTTTTTAATCTGTGTGTTTATCATTGATTTTATGTTATGCCCTGTATTCCTTCACATTTAATAAATAACTAATTATGTTCACAATACCGTGTGGTGGGACCCTGGTTATCTGCTATACCTACAGGCATTCCTAGTGCAGACACCAGTCGATATGATACCAATGTTTGTGAAGAGAAAATAAATTATTTTGAATATATTTAGGTACATAAAATCAAGTATTCATTAGTTATTAGTTTTAGTGTGATTGAAATTTTTCAGGTTCGTTCAATTCAAAACAAGTTATATCTATCTCAGTCACTATCCACCAACAGAGAGATTATAAGATTATAATTATGTCATAAGATATAAGATTACATGCCTATAAAAGAGCTTATAAATATAATAACACTTGTTATTTGCACACTATGCATAACTAATAAAAGAATAAACCATTTATTTTATATTTTATCATTTTCCTTGACAATACAATTTTAATTAAAATTGAAAATGAAAACTAAATCAATCGTTGATCGTTAGTTCAACATACGTCAGTTTTAGTTTTTAATAGTTAATCAAACTAAATGTTTGTCAACATTGTATAAAGGTAATTTGAGATCAGTGTAGTAGGTATGTAGTTTGATAAAGTGAGGAAGTTTAAGATTTAATAACACTGGATACTTCAGTAGATATCCATTCTCCCAAAACACCTAAAAAACCTAACGTTTTATCCTTGGGTTTGTTTCATCATAATGAACTTCGTAGCAGTAATTCATTTCCTTGTAATAATTTGCTGATGACTGTAATTACGGTAAGCCAATTAAATGATAATAAGTTATTTCTTTGAACCCACTTCAAAGAACATTATGACGTACCTACTCAGTTAACTCCAATTAACAACCAACAACAAAATCAAAATCAAAATCAAAAGTCATTTATTCAAACTAGGCTGAGAATCAGCACTTTTCGAACGTCAAAATTACATAAGACAGTCCCCCAAAAACGCCCGCCCTTCACCACTTCCTAGTGCTTTCGCTGGGGAGAAGAAGTGGCGCAACAAACTCCCCAGCAGCACAGCTGTCTGTTCAGTTATAAAATACTCGACTGTATACAAAACTAGACCTGCAAAGTATCTAATTAACATTACAGGACACAGAACATTCAATAAAATTATTTGCCATATGTTAGCTCGCCACGCCAATATACCAACAAATACCATAAAAATCTATACATACTCAAGCTAAAATAAAAATACTAAATCAAAAGTAATAAAATAAAAATAAAAACTACCTAAATAAAAGCCTCCAGGTATAAAGGGCGTGACAACTTACATATTTATGCAATGCTGGGTTCTGTTCACATAGCTGTCACCTGAAGGCACAAATGATAGACCAGGACCATCAAAGTAAAAATTAATAAACAAGTTAGGTATTACTAATAACAACAATAAAACCATGGTCAGCAAGACGACCAGTCACCACAAGCAGCACCCGTTCACGAGCATAACGCAAAGATCAGCCATTCCCCCCCTCGCCATATTTGAGGGAAGGAGGCAACCCGACCCCCGACGCTACCGCAAGCAGTGACATCTAAGGGAGCATGACGAACTTGCTGCCGGTTACTCAGGCAAGAATAAAATGATCAATCATAGAGGTCGCTAGCTAATCACTTATTGCAATCAACTCATTACAAAACATTGAAATGAATTGATTATGTCAATAATAAATTAAAATAAAATTAAACTGAATTTACTTATACAGTCATCAAAAAAAAAAAAAAAAAGAAAAAACAATTACATGAACTCATATAACCTGTCAGTAAGCTAATTCTGGAGAAAGAACATAAACATTGTCTTGAGTTAATCAGGCCGACCAACTATTCTTATCGTTTAAGTAGTCGTTGATTGAATAGTAAGCCTTTGAACAAAGGTTGGATTTTACTTGAGCTTTAAACGTATTATAAGGCAAATCTAGCAAAGAGGAAGGTAGCTTGTTATAAAAGTTATACCAAGCCCAACAAATGAGTTATGAACCTTATGAAGCCGGTGAAAGGGAGTTCGTAGTTTGTCCTTATTTCTAGTGTTAACATTGTGAATATCACTGTTTTTAGTGTACAAGTGTATATTTTGCCTAATATATAAGATGTTGGCAAAGATAAACTGTGATGCAACTGTGAGAATACCAATATCTTTAAAAAAATCTCTTACAGAAACTCTGGCACCTAGCTGGTAAATTGCTCGAACAGCTCGTTTTTGCAGGACAAATATATTTTGTATATCAGCGGCTTTGCCCCACAGCAGAATACCATAGGACATAACGCTGTGAAAATAACTAAAATAGACTAAACGAGCTGTATCAACGTCAGTGTATTGTCTTACTTTCCTGACGGCGTAGGCAGCCGAACTGAGCCTTCCTGCTAGGCTGGATATATGTGGTCCCCACTGAAGTTTGGCATCAACTGTTATTCCCAGAAATACTGCCGAGCCCACAGTTTCAAGCACCTCTTCATCTAAGACGATGTTGGGTCCTAGATTTCTAACATTTGGTAAGGCGAACTTTACACATTTCGTTTTCTTGGCATTGAGAACTAGGTTATTTGACGTAAACCAATCCGTAACTATTGAGAGTGCACTGTTTACGTCGTCAAAATCTTGTCTATTCCTGTCTACTTTAAAAATAAGAGAGGTATCATCTGCAAACAGTACAACGTCACAGATGCCCTTTAAATGGAATGGTAAGTCATTGATATATACTAAGAACAAGAATGGACCCAGTATTGAGCCTTGCGGCACACCTAACAGAACTGGTAGCCCGGAAGATTTCACACCATTAACATCTACACATTGGAACCTATTATGTAAATAAGAATTTATTACGTTGAGAGCCTCATTTTGGACACCGTAATGACGTAGTTTACGTAAAAGAGTGTCATGGTGCACGCAATCAAAGGCTTTGGAGAGATCACAGAAAACTCCAATAGCATTTTGCGAGTTCTCCCATGCATTAAATATGTGTTTCAACAAAGCAACACCCGCATCTGTAGTCGAACGACCTTTTGTAAAGCCATATTGTTCATTACAACAATTTTCCTACTCCCAGATTACAAGTTGAAGGTGATATAATATTAATATTTTTAAATGTTCTGTGTTAAGCTAGTAGCCATATATATCAAGTTACCTTCAAAAACTTATCATAAAATACTAGTTGATGAAAACAAATTACTTACATGGTTTCTTAAAGGAGGATGGAAGCTATGAATAAAAAAATGGCCTTAAACTCCACCGAATATACCACCCAGAAAAGCAATCAGAATTTCAAATCTTGTCACAGGGTACTTAGTTATTTTAAAATTTAAAGGGAAAGATAAACTTTTAAGAATTATAAGGACCGCACTCTGCAGGTGCTGCATGTGTTTAGCAGTTATATTTATCAAGCTGGCAAGTAGTACCTAGGTTTTCATGATAAGTGTTTAATACACATAATCATGAAATACTACCTACTACTTGATAAACACAAACATTAGTGTTCCTGACAGGAGCATACAACACAAAATCAGGATCAGTAGTGCGATTCTGTAACCATCTCACCGTGAAAAGTTAGGTGAAGTGAGTGTGGAGTGAGCTGTCATTAGTGTCAATCACGCAAGTTTTCACGTTGAGATTTTTACAGAATCGACATTCCTATAGACCCAATAAAGGATTAGAATTTTATACCTTATTACTGTAACGTAGGTACTTGCCTTATTGTATCAACTCATATAACCAAACAGCAAAGACGATTTAGTTACACTATTTATATAATATTCTTTTATTAAAATGTTATAGAGGGGGTTGTGGTTGTGGCTAAGTAATAACAGCCGCACGGATCGATCGACTAGGTCAAGCTACGATTGCCGCGGTTGGCCCGTAGATGGGTGACCATCTTCACATATCAAGACCCCTCCCTGCCTCGGAAAGCACGTTAAGCCGTTGGTCCTGGATGTCATTCGTAGATCGTTGACAGTCGTTTCGATTAGTCAGAACCCCGAAAGTCTGACAACCAGTGTCACCAAGGAGTATTACCCAGTGACTGGGTTGCGGAGTTCAGATATGTAGTCGCTTCAAGTAAAATACTGGTATTCAGCTGCATCCGGTTAGACTGGAAGGCGAATAGTTGCGAAAAAGCTAGGTAGATAATGATAATAGACTATTATATTATACTAGCGGCGCCCGCGGTTTCACCTGCATAAGTGTCGATCCCGTGGGAATATCGGGATAAAAAATCCTATGTGTTAATCCTGGTTATAAACCATCTGTGTGCCAAATTTCATCCAGATCCACTCAGTAGTTTCTGCGTGAAGAAGTAACAAACACACTCACAAACTTTCGCCTTTATAATATTAGTGTGATCAGATTACTGTTTGTGGCAAAACCTCGTAAAGACCCTAAAAGATGTACAGCTTATCATAATGCTCCGGTCTAAATCCCAATTTATTTCTGTGGATATGTACCGTTAATTCAAAATAAACGCCCACACAATCCCACTTCCAAAAGACATAGTTCGGGGATGTGACGTCGGGCGGATCACTTACTATGTGCATACATTCCGATCCCGAGCAACGTACTCAACGCCGTGGCTCGCTGCGGAATATCTTTGCCACAGATACTGAAATAAAACGTACGGAACTGTTTGTGAAGTAGACGCTACTTTTTGTTACAGCATTGAAGATTAGGAGTCTTACCGCGTACAGCGTTGAAGAAAGTTGCGTTACAAATACTCTCTTGTATAACATTAGCAAGGTCTGATGTTTTCTCACCAGACAGCAGACCAACACTAGACCAGAAATCAATAATAATTAATTGAAAACTACAATATGAGTTGGATGTATCTTACTTGAGCTAGTAGTTAAATCAAGTTTTAAAAGTACTGTTTCGTACAACTTTTATGTCTTTGACTATACTTATAAGAACAGAAACACACACTAAAACTAATTAGACGGTAACCACAAACTGAACTTTTAACCCTGCGTTTAATTTGAGTTAAATACTGTCGAGCAGTGTTCCAAGTTTAACTGTATTTTTAACTTAATTAAACTCAGTAACAACTTACAAAATTCACTTTGGTAAGTAATTCAGTTATGCTGACTACATGATGCTAATGGCCGGGCAGTCTACGAGGCAATACGTATTTAAACAAACGTATTTATTAAATTCGTAAAAATCTTTTTGAGTAAAATTTTTGTTTATTTACTTTTGCGCAGAATATTAAAAAGCTATTAGGGACAAAGTCCTTCAAGTTAATATTTTGTTAAACATTTTCATTTTCATGCTCAATGTAGGTAAAGTGTAACTCGAGAAGACAACGGTAACTTACCATTGCTGTGATTGTAAGCCTAAAGATATTAGCCAAACAACTAAAATCATCAGCTTAGAACACGCCATATTTAATGGAACCGCTCATATTACTCTCCCGTATGTTTCCGCCATTCTAAGACAGGATACAGAATAAATTCTTGTTTATGTTTTCTGGCAGCGTGTGGCGATGCCCTGAACCCGGACATTACCAAATCTTGCAGGATGGCCGCCATATTGGATGCTATTGGCACAACATCTAGACATTAGACGGTTACGCGTAAATCTTTAGTGTTGTGTATTACCGCACTATCTACCACTTCAAACTCTTGTGTGGCATAATATCAAAGTAATACTATATAACCCATATTATCTATAAAACCCATGTTATTGTTCATGACATACTGTATGCGTAGTTTCTGTATTTCTTTGTATAAGTTATCTTATCCAGTGGTTACCTTTTCCTGTTCCTGAACAAGACGGCGTGTTTTTTTAACGTTTATTCTGTTTTACGTGATATAAAGCCAATCTTTTGGCAAACATGACGCATCAAAAGAAAAAACACAACAAAAAAAAACAAAATAACAATTTGGGAGAAAACATACATCACATCTACGCAAAACGTCCATCGCTCGGCATAAATAATACAATATAATAGAATCTAGTCTGGGCTATTGACGATTAATAACAACTAATAGAGTAGTATGGATGAAGAAGACATGTTACGCTGACCCCAAAAATATTGGAATAAATTAAAAGTCATTTATTCAAACTAAGCTGAGAATCAACACTTTTCGAACGTCAAAATTACATAAGACAGTCCTATAAAACGCCCGCCCTTCACTACTTCCTCGTGCTTTCGCTGGGAAGAAGTGGCGCAACAAACTCCCCAGCAGCACAGCTGTCTGCACTGTTCAGTTAGAAAAACTTGATTCTAGTCATAGTAGGAATGTAAAGTAATTAACATTAGAGGACACAGAACATTACATTAAATTGTTAGTTAAATGAAAAATATACTCAAAAAAAAATTTTTTTTTTGAGTATAATTTTCATTTATTCATATAGAAAATAATTCAATGTAATGTTCTGTGTATGTGTTGTAAATTTAAACTAAATTTAATACCTAAATTGACCTGACAGCTTACATATTTAGTAAATGCTGGGTTCACATAGCTGTCACTCGAAGTCACAAATGATAAACTTAAGATCATCGAAGTACAATCAATAAACAGTTAATTACTAGGTAATAACAAAAACAAAACCATGATAAGGGAGAGATAATGATTGATGAAATCTAATCTCCACTATCCATTTATAATAAAATTGCAAGCCTAGTTCTTGCAACTTGTAAGTAATAAGGGCCCCTGATAATATATGTAATTATCAGAGAAATGTCATACTGAAGCCTTTATAATGTCATACTGAAGCCCCTAAAATGTCATACTGAAGCCCTTGCAATGCAAAATCCAGTTCAACTGACATAGATGAATAGTTTCGGATGGTACTGAATCCAGTGCATTCAATTCGGGAAATATTGAGGGGCTTTCAATTTGACTGTGCTCGGCTTCCGAGCCATCAATTTAATATTGGACGCCGAAAAGAAGCCAGTTATTCCAATTTGGTGAATGATTTGATTTGATGTTTCATTTCTGGGTTTTATTTTATAACACAAAAAGACACCGTGCCCTCAAATGTGTTGGTATAATGAATTTATTCCTCTCGGACAACAGGTTTTACTTGTAAGTTTATTTAGGTAAACTCTACCTCAAACTCACGTAGTAAGTAGATGTTACATTCAAGGGGTACCTAGCATCACACATATATAATCAGCCTATAATGTTCCCACTGCTGGGACACAGGCCTCCTCTCTGTGAGAGAGAGTGGGCCGTTTACTATTATGCGTGCCCAGTGCAGGTTGGTAGAAGTCACATGTCTTAAAATTTTTGGTTCTAGGACATCCCGGTTTCATGATGTTTTCTTTCATCGTTTTGAGAGCAGTGGTGATGAAATAATTTACCACCAACCCAAACAGGCGCTTTACTTTGTAAGCGCCTGTCTGGGTTCAAACCTACAACTCGTAAGACGCGGTAGTCACCACTAAGCCGTCACAGCTCTCCTTACAACATGAACCCTGTAAAAGCGCAGCAATTTACAAAGTATTAAAAAAATTAAAATGACTTTACATTTAGTTTAAGACTAAAACTACAATATCTGTGTACCTAAAATTCAGCTGCCTCATTATCAGAAAAGCTTGCAAAATCAGAAATCATAGACAAGAAAGGTCTAGAAGGAAACTATTTCCCGAAGCCAATCATAAAAAGCCACAACAAAATGTTTAATACATATCCAGGGCGTGGAGTGGCCAGTGTGGCCAGTGTGGCCACGACACGCACGACCTCTGCTTCACAGACTCATTTCTTGCTCCGACGTTCGTCAAATAGCCGGGCAATCTATCGATTGCTCGGAGCAAAGAGTCGCTGCTACGATTTATAGCTATCAGGAGAACAACGTTGGTAACAAACATAGCTCGCTGATGAATTTGTATGCCGCCTGCGAGTTAGCGGTGAGCGGGTTGCGAGGGATAAGCGATGGCGGTGTTTGGCAGTTTCTGACTCACTTGAACAGTTGAACCTCAACATGCCCATATCATCAACACAGAATGAGCTGTGATCTCATTATCATACCATACCATTCGTCCATGATCATCATATTTTTCATTTGATTTAATAAGCATAAAGTGACTGGAACCATCATCGTCATCAGAAAAGTTTCAGTAGAAAGTTCAAACAATTTCCATAATTTTTCTTGTCTCATCTGTACATTGAATGAACTACCAAAGATGATTCAAGTACCTACATGTGCTGCGACCTGTACCACCGCATATCAATTCCCGCAGTGCACCCGTCCCTTGTCCCCCATGCTGGAGACGTGAGCTGCCAATAAATGCGGCCACTCTGTTAAATGGACCACTCCAAGGCCAGGCCTCGGGCCAGTCGGACAAGTCAAACTTTTTCATGTTAAACTTTAAAGACTTAACTACGAGATGTAACCTTCTATATCTACCACACTTAGCTACTTCTACTAACTTTCCTAGCTATTCCCATTATGTAGCAGAATTTGCAAATGGAGTTTAGTTAGGGTGGGGGAAATTCAATTAAGTGCAGTGCGCTAGAGATAAAAAGAACTTGCTTAGAATTAATTGCTAAGCTGAGTTTGTACTTGGTCTACACCAAATACATACAACACATACAGCTTCGCAATTAATTGTATAGTTAATTCGAAAAACATTTTGACGACACGATAGTGTACATAATTATGTTTTTTTTTAATATACCAAGTGAAAGAGAGTAATGTTAAAAACAGTAGTGTGTCCGGATGCAATCAACAGATCTATCTAGCCTCCGTATTTATCAGTCGAACATGCACGTGCTAAAACAAATCAGCCAAAGCGCTGTGTTTTCAACCCCATTCCAAAGTTTTTATAACCAGCATCTGATTCTGTGTTAAATGCGGAATGAAGCCTCGCTCGATTGGACCACCTCATAGTTTGTGTTCAATCGAAACATGTTTTTCCATTCGGTAATACAAACATCATATGGAAATCATTTCCCTGTGTCGTACAGTTTGCCAAAGCGCACCCAATAATACGAAATATTTGAATATTGTATTTTTTCTCGAAAGGTAATTTGAGTGATATTTTATTGCCTTACCTTATTCCTTGACTCAGCATATATGTTCTCACGTTATTTGAGTAGGTAAACACGAAATTCGAAATACTTATAAAGATTATCTAGAATTTTCCAAGGAAAATAAACATGTATGTAGATTTTAATAAAGATAAAAATCCAGGAATGTAAATGGAAAAATAAATACCTCCCTACTGCAGGAGGCACATAATAAGCATATATAAACATAATCAGCCTATAATGTTCCCACTGCTGGGACACAGGCAGCCTCTCGGTGAGAGGGAGTGGGTTGTAATCCACCACGCGGGCCCAGTGCGGGTTGGTAGATGTCACATGTCTTCGAAATTTTTAGTTCCCTAGACATGCCATTTTCCTCACGATGTTTTCTTTCTGGGTTCGAACCTATGACCTACAACTCGCGAGCCACGGTTGTTACTACTTGGCCACCACTGCTCTGGAAGACACATCCCGGAAGAAAAATGATTCCTGGAACTTAGACTTAGAACTCAGACCTACTTAGCATGTTTAACGCTATGAGCGATAAAGGTCCGTAAATGAAATTAGGTACCGACATAACCTATTAAAAAGTGCATCGAAATAATTCTCCCTCGTTACAGCTGAGCATGACGTCATGGATTCGATTCCCGGTTCGTTCAAAGTGTTATTCAGTTTTTCCGTTTGAAATTTCGCAGTAGCAGCCCGGAATCTAAATTTGTGCCCGGTTGATGGCAACAGCCTCGCCCCCTCTCGAAAACCTACTAAGCGATCGAAAGTGATGCAATTACTTTTGAAACGCAAAGAAGAGAGATGGCTATAATGTGTGCGCTCGGAATAAAATGACGTAGGTATGTGCCAAAACGAAATTATTCCTTTTTTAACAAAATGAATGAATTAAATTTAAAACTACTTAGAGTAAACCTTGATATGACAATTCTCTATGTTTTAAAGTAAATTCCATTCAATAACTTTGCAATTTTTTTGTATTGAGAAAAAATCATTGAACCGTGTATTCCTTTTACACGGTACTAGACCAAAGAGTCAAAAAACATAAACCAAAATGTTAAATCCCTGTTCCACATTACACTAAATAGAAAAACCAATTTTTTTTTCAACATATCACCTTATGGCGAAATGTGGGTGTGGTAGGTCCTATAAACAGGCCGCGTGATGTTATGAGCACTGCAATAAAACGAGGACGGTTAAAAAAGTGTCTTAAATAAAATCGCTTCGAGAGAATGCGCCCGTAAAATATTATTTTTGCGAGAGAACGCCGTCTGCACGCTGCATGCCGCGCATGCCGCCGCAATCACAATAAAAGCTTTGGCTTAAAATGTAACGAATTTTTAATAGGTTTAGCTTGAAATATCCACGTAAATAAACTTTAAGCCGGATCTTAGTACTTTCATATTTTCGTACATTACATACATTACAGATTATTTCATAATAATATTTTCAGTTCAGTTAAGTTGGATATCTGAATGTTGTTTTTCATGAACAGACAAATAAATCTATACAGCTCATGACTGTAATCATTATTCAGTCTTTTGTCTCCATCACAGGCTCTATAATCAAAGTCATTATCAAAGCATACAATTTTGTCCAGTTCAACACCCATGGGACGAATGGGCAAGAGGACTATAAATATTTATAGAACATGAGCTCCTACGGGTATAACATTGTTATTAACATAGCAACGAGGGTGACAATAAATCAAGGTCTGTTTTTTTTCAGATTCAATAAAAAATATATTATCTTTCTGAACTTTTTTTCTGTTCTTTATTTAAAGTAATTCATTTTGTTGTACAAAATTGTAAATAAGTTAGCTCGAACCGTGATACCTAGGATACCTACATATTACGTTCAGAATAAACTACAAACGTGACATGAATTTAAACCGTCTGATTCTATCAAGAAAATCCTTCATTTTGTACATTTTACACGATTTCTACCAACTATTTATTTATTTATCTTATGCTCTGCTTACAGATGACTTTATTAGAGTTTTTATTTATTAGTCTCCTCCCTGCAATGTCTGTGTGGTGTCTGTTCTGCGCTGGCGCACCGCATCCCCCTCGTCTTAACTATAAGCGATGGTCGCGCTCTTTTATATGAATACTAGCTTCTGCCCGCGACTTCGGCCGTGTGAAATTTCTAGTTTCTATCACTTTGTGTTCGCTTAGAGTTTTTTTTTTTTTTTTTTTGCTCGGCTCGTAGCAATTATAACGTGAAATTAGTCTTCCTCAAAAATTTTGCTATCAAATGCATTTTTTTTTATCCGACTGGTTGCTCCTGAGATTACAGCGTTGAATGAAAACAACCAAACTCTACAGCATTATTATTGGTATAGAATAGTCAAGATGACATAGTCGCACAATCAATCGAGGCGCGTTTGTACGTCAATATTCATACAAACTATAACGTGTACCAAAGATCGCTTTTACGCAGACGCGGCCATCGTCTGGTAACATTCTTTTGCATTAGAGAGATACTCATGTGTTCAGGCTATAAACATTAGGTATAAACTAAAGATGTCACACTACACATATTGGAGAAAGGTTCGAAAGCTACAAATAAATAAATAATTGCTTATTCGTAGGTTAAAACTTACTAATAGAGAGCCCATGGCAGGGTGTATCGGCGTGTGCCGAAGAGAAAATAACCAGATAAAATATGATGCGAGCTGGAATAAGATCATAACGGACGATTGAGCGGCCGCTTTCAATCCAGGGCCGGACTCAGAGCAGCCAAACGATGGCAGTATGGGAAAGTCAATATGGGAAATATGCGGGCTGTTTCAGTTAAAGGTATGAAACTTCATTATATCTGTCAGCTGGAAGTTCGATATCATCTGTAAATTGCTGTAATTCGTAAATCTTAATTTTAGGGTCAACTAAATGTAAAGACACGGGGGTTTAGAAATTATACATGGTCAAATCAAATCAGCGAAACTCCGCAGGCGTGATGTGTATCGATCGATATAAAAAAAAAAAAAAAATTTTTTTTTTTTTTTTTGAGAGGTAATCGACTGCTGTTAGACTTGAAATAATAGTTTAAAAGATCCGTTTTGTTTGAATCTTTTTTATGTTGTAGTGTTTAGATATCGACCCATCACGTCTACAGAATTTTGCTAGCTAATTTAATTTGACCCTGTATAAGTACTGAAATTCATTTTATATTCGCCCAAAAATCGGCAGCTTTTTCGGAACTTCACACACACAGCACACATCAACATCGACATCATTAATTCATTTTGCTACGTCGACAACTTGGTCCGAGCAACTGTTTGTTTTTCTAGAACCTTTTAGTCGTAAGAAGAGCCTACAATTTAGCACATGCTTAGGAGGAACAGACGTACATTAAGATTAACTTCCGCGTTCTGGCCTAAGTGGTAACTGATACGATAAATCGAACCACACGAGGAGGAAGTTTGTTTGTCTTAGCGGCGTGTAACGGCCTTAGGGAATCGGGAATGATATCACACACAATACTTAGTATGTCAGTCTTGAAGTTATAAATTATGATTAATGGCAGAGCTCTAACTAAATTGATGTTGTTACGTAATAACTTACCTACTTTCTGTCTCATCGCGGTGTAAACTGATGAATGATCCCACTGCTGGGACACAAGCCTCTTCTCTTCGAGAGGGAGTGAGCTGGGCCACCACACGGTCCGTGCTTCTGTGACATGCCGGTTTCCTCACAATATTTTCCTTCACCTTTTTGAGAGCAGTGGTGATGAAATTATTTACACAAAGTATAACGCCTGCCTGGGTTCGAAACCCACGACCGACACGTAAGTCGGGGCCGTCACCACTGGGCCACCACTGCTCCCTTTAAAGAATAGCTCATGCTATTGCATACATATAATAATAATGCCGTATTACACTTATGGTAAAAAGTAGTGAGGTTGACTGCAAAGTGTGCTGCCTAACTTCCAATAAAAGTGATTTTGATGAACAGTTGGAAAAACGCTCGTGGACCCGTCTCAGGGAAAGATTTATCAGTAGTTATATTCCTGAAAAGGCTAACTGCCAGTAGGTAACTAACCGCTAAAATAACACGAACCACCGTTTACTCGAAGTAGATAAGACCATTTCCACTTTCGTCAAAGGTCCCTTCAAAATGACTTGAAAAAAAAAAATATTGAGTACTTACTTCAAAAAAAATAATAATAATAAAGTCCGCTCCTGTGCAACTGGACTTGACATCTCGTGGAAAAAATGTCCCCCTCCCCTTATTGTACCCTTCCCCTGCACCCTTGTGCCCCGGGCTGAGCCCCACCACCTACGTGCGACTCCATCCTGTGACATCACTACGTAATAATCTACAACGTGTTTTGGGTACAAAAGGGATGGATAAAGTTTACCGTACATAATGGGGTGCAGTGTCAAGTTTATTTTAGGGACTGATGGATCGAAATGGAGAGAATGAGAAGAATGGTACGTGATATAGTACCTGGGTTGGTAAAATTTCTTGAGCTCCAATTATTTATTTAACATCCGTATAGCACATTAATCACTACCATAAGAGAAGCCAACTAAAACTGTTCTCATTTTCAATATAGTTTTGTAGTGAAATGCACCGACCCCAGCGTAGTTAAACCAAACTCGTTTAATCGTTTTTAAAGCACTTTATAAAACGGTGCGAACAGGCCATGACAAACGCCAAATCGTTACTACCATCATTCATGAAAAACTCAAAGATGGACTGGAAATTAGCCAGACTCATGTATCGAATGGTGATAGTACCGTGCATGATACATGGTTTGAAAGTATCGGCACTTACTAAAGCTAGTTAAGACTGCGGCCTCGTGTTGGGCGCTTCGTTCTGTATCCAGGGTTTGTTCATGTGTTTGGTGACGGCTTCCTGTAACATTTGTTGCGCCTATTTGGATTATCTGGTTGCCTACTTTGTAGGAATTTTGCCTTTTGTAGGTTAGCAAGAGCTAGTCGATGATCTCTGGAGAGAACTGGCTGAAGAATCGGAGTTTCCTGGGCAGCCGCTTTTAATACTTCCGTTATGGTATTTCAGGTGCTGCAGTCTCGACATTCATAGCGGTCGCTAAGTCCTATCGAACCGGATGTAGCGATATTTGGTAGTCTCGACTCTCAAAGTCATCGATTGTCATCGGTATTTTACCGACCTTTGTCGCAAACTTTACGATTCTCTTAATGTTTAGGTACAAATATATTTTGCGAGCATTTTTGACAGCCCACAAAGTGAATCGTTATCATCGTAAACTTATAATTTTGGAGGTGTTTGCAAGTAATTATAAACAAAAATAATGCGAAATGGACGCACTCGAAGGTGTGTTTGTACCGATGATGTATAGACTTGCGTTTGTCGTAAGCATCGTTACGGCAAGCGATTATTTTCGGTATTATTTAACGATCGGTAGTTTGCGACAGCGTCGCTATCTACACAATATGTAGATAACGACGCTGTCGCAAACTAACTGCATCTAGGCCCAAAGTATTTCGATGTTTTCGTCAAAAATAAACACACTCAATTGAATAAAATGTTACCTAAAATATTTATTCAAACAAAACCATGAAAGCCTGCAATGAAATAGCGAGCAATATGTTTCGCCCCGTCCACTGTCAGCTCACAGAGAGCTACGGGGCCGATATGAATAAAAATAGATAACCCCAGGCCACACATCATTATGGACGTATAAAAATAGTTTGGAAAAATCAAATGCTTCACAATAATACCTGCAAATAAATCTTATCGATCTGCACGGAAATGTTTTGGTCCTTCGTTCTCAGTGAGAGAACATGTAAATAGTGCAAATACCCAATGAATCAGATGTTGTCTGATAATCCTTTTAAAACAATGAAAAAAAACCGGTGGGTATTGGAAATACCCAAATTACGCAGCTTAGCAGCTAGTATAACACCTACATGCCTACGTATATGTTATTTTGTTGTATATGTAGGTATAGTTGAATAGTTAGATATTTAAAGGATAAATAAGGAACCATATGACTTTGTACGGAAAAATGTAGGTAGGTAGTCAGAACACTTAAATAAGTCTATGTGTCGTTCAGTTTATTCCAACTCGACTACCAAATTTTAGTATTAGTTCAGTGCAAAATTATGACTCCTTTGATCAATTTTCCTTGTGTGTCACAAACATTTCAAACATTGGGTTGTTTTAATAAATAACCGGCTAGGTATGAGTTACTACCACATTTCCCACGTATTAGTAAAGTCACAGATAATATAATACTCTAAGGTAAAGTAAAGTGGAGTGTTTACAAATAAGGCATTAATATAAGTAATTTGAGCAGGTTTTTAACAATCAATCGACCTTTCAAGGACGTAAAAATAAGAGGAAAAAATGTCAAGTAAATTTCGAAGAAAACATTAAATTGATCATCTTCAATAGTCATCCAAACTTTGAGGGATCCACTTGACTCACATTGTCATTCGAATGGGAAACCCTCATCTACTAGTTAGCCGGTATGGCCTACCTTCCTGGCACTCGGTTATGGAACACTATAGGTAGGTAGGTACTGAAAGAAAATGAAACATGAAAATGAAAAATGTTTATTTGTCTCAAAACAGTTACTTATATTATAAATATATATAGGAACTAACACTAACCGTTTATTATCTACAACTCACTCGTTTATCGCGAAATGCAAATAACTGTAAAAAACCGGCCAAGTGCGAGTCGGAATAGCACACGAAGGGTTCCGTACCACCATACAATATTTAACACAGACTGCACTACAAATACGAGTAAAATAACGGCAAAAAAATCACGTGTGTTGTATGGGACCCCCCTTAAATATTTATTTTATTTTGTCTTTGTTGTTATAGTGGCAACAGAAATAACCATTCTGTGAAAATTTCAACTGTCTATCTATCACGGTTCATGAGATACAGCCTGGTGACAGACAGACAAACGGACAGTGGAGTCTTAGTAATAGGGTCTCGTTTTTACCCTTTGGGTACGGATCCCTAAAAACACTAGCTTCGACCCCAGACCCCTAAGAATCGTTGTGTGATACTAAATAGTCTATAACGTTCCTTAAGAATTCGGCTGTCAAATGAATTTTTTTTTTTCAAATCCGTCTGGTAGTTCCTGAGATAAGCGCATTCAAACAAACTTTTCTGCTTTATTACATTATATTAGGTATAGTAAGGACGTATAGATAGATAACATACTTGGTTTCTTTGAAATAATTTACAAAATCATCCCCTTAGAGGGGGTAAGATAGGGTTTTGAAGTTCCATGCGAACAAAGTTCGGTCAGTAGTTAAGACAACTACTTAGGACTTGTAGTCATAAGTGCTAGTTGTTGCTAATATCATCATCTGCCTAGCCTTTTCCCAACTGTGTTTTGCCGGATGCAGCTGAATACCAGTATTTTACAACCCAGTTACTGGGTAATACGATACCTACCCCTTGGTAAGACTGGTTGTTAGACTTTCGGGCTTCTGACTACCCGTAACGACTGTCAAAGATCCAGGAACGACAGCCGAGACATGCTTACCGATGCACGGAGGGGTCTCGGTATGCAAAAAAAACTTTTTTACAAAAAAAAAACAACCGACTTCCAAAAAAAACTACAAAGTGATAAATAACTTTTATTTCGGAAGTCGGTGTCGTTGGTTCTGCATTTTCGTTTATTGACACCGACTTCCGAAATAAAAGTTATTTATCACTTTGTAGTTTTTTTTGGAAGTCGGTTGTTTTTTTTTTGTAAAAAAGTTTTTATTTTTCCCTTTTTAGTGAGAGAGTTTGTAATTTATCTAAGTTACAATAGCCTAACGTCAATCACCTTTTACAAAATATTGCTTTTCCCGATGCTGGGACGTTAATTTTTGAGGAGTTCTCCTGGTAAGAACCTGAAGAACTCCACTCCACCACCACACGCATTGTGACGAGCATAAATTGCTTAGCAACCATATTAAAGTAATCGAATCGCAACCCGTGAAATATTTATCATTGATTAGTTCCGATGGCCGTCTGTAGTCTTCATCATCAGCTCCACTTTACCAAATGATGATTTCCGAGAGCAAATGCTCAAGTTACTCTAAAAAATATCCAAATCGCTATAGGTTTGCCAATAAAATTTGAGGGTTTCCCTCGATTTCCATGGGATCCTCTCATCAAATTCCAACTTGCTGACAATGGGACCACCTTGGGAGTATACCCTTCAAGTTACTCTAAAAAATATCCAAATCGCTATATGTTTGCCAAAAAAAGTTGAGGGTTTCCCTCGATTTCCATGGGATCCTCTCATCAGATTCCAACTTGCTGACAATGGGACCACCTTGGGAGTATACCCTTTCAAACAAAAAAATAATTTTCGAAATCGATCCACAAATGACGGAGAAATCTGTGAACATACAAAAAAAAAAAAAACATACATAAAGTCGAACATATAACCTCCTCCTTTTTGGAAGTCGGTTAAAAAAATGGTCACCCATCCACAGACCAAGATAGATAGATAGAATACTCCAACCGCAACCAACCAACCGCGGTAAGCGTAGCTTAACCTGATCGATTGACCTGTGCGGCTGTTATTATTTAGCCACGGTTCCATAGTTTTTGCTAATAGAGTTTCCTAATAGAATAATAACCCGACCGCCACCGCCGTATCTCTATGTTGACGTCGTCGGTCGTGGGGCTTGCGCGCTTCGAACTCTAGGCCCGTGTCGGAAGAGTTTACTTTGCCGGAACAGGTCTAGGGTGAGGAGCCAGACCAAGAGAGATACAGAAACCCGCAGGGCAGCATGTGGCGAGCTGTTGGGCAGTAGCGACCCCACGGACCCTGTCTCCCGGGAGATGTCTTGTTCCTCACCTCTGGCTTGCCCTTATTGGCCGACTGGAGTGAAAAATGACGAGGAATAGAGCTCCCACCTCATTCTTGCCTTTATTGGCTGGCTTGAGTGGAGATTCGCAAGAGCAAACGTGCTCGGAGGAAGGAAGTATTCCAATAAGATGCTGGTAGGGATGTTGACCGTACTTCCGGGATTGTCCTGATAGCCGTGGAATACCAATCCACTCCTCATAAGCACCTCGGGACATGTTGCCCTCTTGTCGCTACGACACTACGTGTTAGCGACCTCTGCGAGGCCTCTAAGAGGCCTCTGCGAGTTGGCTTCGGCACCTCGTACTCCTTCCAAAGGACCGGGACCCCACGGTCCCGAGATTTGTAAAAACATAAATATAAATAATAATAATAAAAACCTTATTATCTCATATACCTAATAAAGATGTTCAGAATTAATATTCATATAAAAAGCAAAGGCGAGCACCCAAATTGCGGAACACACTATTAATCACATTCTGATTCGTTTTGAGGGATACTGCTAATCAATTGCTTCATATGTTCGAAACCTTTGTCTATTCAACAACGTCAATAACGCAATAAATGTTGTAGAAATGTCAAAATGAAATCCATTGCTGCTGATAGTGTATTACGCTATTATCACGCAGGAGCTCGCAGGACTTTCAGATTGGCACGAATCTGAAAGATGTAGACAATTTTCTTATAAATAAAAATGGTTCAGCGACTTAAGTAGCTCATTATTGTTCTTAATCTGTCTTCAAGTCATGAACAGACACCGAACACAATCAGCGAAGGTAAAATAACATTTAATTCGCGTCGTTACATCTCCACTGTCAATTTGCTTTAATAAAGTCGAAATTGAAACTATCAGGGACATCCAATGTCCCTTGTCGACTGAAATAATAACACAATTTCTTTGAAAATCCCATGAATAAGTACCTACAGCAGAGAATTTATGTTTTGGCGAAATAGGTCGTCGATACAATGCGTCCGCGGCCGTTCATCTCCTTGTCCCGTTCAATGTCGCTGAATAGCACAATGAATGGCATTATCATCATTGTTACATCAAAGGAACCATCGGCTTTTGTCGCGAGACTTACTTATGGAATTACTGACCCAAATGATTTAATCAGAAACGTTCAGAACGTTGATAAGATTAGCGAGTTGGAATATTTAAAATATTCTATCAAAGATAAAGAATTTCCTAGATTTGAGATCAAAATAAATCTTAGCTACGCGTTCTTAACCACTTCATTGGCCTGCAAAGAAAAGCAAACTTAAAAATATCTCAAAGAGTAAGATAATAAGGTTGTGCGCAACGCACCTTTTTTACAGCTATTAACTTTTTAATGTATTTTGTACAGTGTTTCTTTAAATTTAGAATAGGTTCTTTTATAGTTTTTTGTTCTGCTGTTTTAATAAATCAGTCTACCAACGATCATCGCGCCTTTCGCTTTATGTAGTTCAGTCTCATATAAAATAAGAAAAGTCCTAGAACCAGCAGTTGGTGATACAGACTCAGTCCGCTATATCGTGGTCCTTCGACAGCCAATCTAGTAGGTTGTGGTAATGGTCCTTACTCGTGCGGGTGCCAAGATGGGAGCTGAAGGGAACGCTGCGGAGAGGGAGCTGGAACTCCCAGGCCCCAGCCACTCATCCGCCGACGCGGCGGCCGCAGTCCAGACCCCTTCGAGGCCCGTCTCCGGCAATCAGACCCCGCTGAGGCCCGACACTACCATCCAGACTCAGTCGAGAACAGTAAGTAGAACTTCATCTCGTTCTTCTGCTACAATGGTGGCTAGAAAGTTAGCCGCAGAGGCGTTACATGCTCGCCGTATGGCTGATTTGGAGCAGGAGACCGCAGAGAGGGCTGCCGCGGTCGCTGCGCGAGAGCGCGAGGCAGCCGCCGCGGTCGCTGCGCGAGAGCGCGAGGCAGCGGAGTTGGAACTCCGAGCGGAATTGGCGGCTATAGATGCCGATGCCAGTCATCGTAGTTCGTTATGCAGCCGTTCAGTCGATGACTGGCTGCAGAAATCGCAAAATGCTTTGAAAGCTGATCCAGATGGCATAACTGACCCCGTTGATTTTAACAAAATTATCTCGGTCGGCCCCTCTCGCCTGGCTCTAGCTTCCCCAGTCCCGGTAACGCCTATAAAACCGGCTGACCTAGCCACCACAGCTGCAAATGTTAACACGCATCTTTGTTCCAGTGATTCAGATCGCCTTGTGAAGTCGTTAGGCATTCTCATAGACAATGTCAATAAAGGCGCTTGCCACCGTAGGGGTGATAGGGATTTTCCATTGCCGTTTTTCGACGGTAAATCGCATCTAGAATGGCTTTCTTTTAAAAGAGCCTTTCTAGATACGATGGACTCGCATTCTGCAGTGGAAAATCTAGCTAGGTTAAATAAAGCGTTGAAGGGATGCGCGCGTGAAGCGGTCATGATGCTGCTGGCAACGGCGCGCGAGCCTGGTGTCGTGCTGCGCGCGCTCGATACGCGCTTCGGCCGCCCCGAGCTTATAGTGGCTCAGGAGGCGGCCGCAATGCGCGCTTTACCGCGCGTCTCAGGTGAAGGTAAAGACCTTGCTATTTATGCTAGTCGTGTTCGTAATTGTGTGGAAGCGATTCGGTTACTCGACCAGCCTCACTACCTAACATCGCCAGAGCTGATTCAATCGGTTATTTCTAAAATCCCCCCACTGTTACGAGCACAATGGGTGGCCTACGCCGGCGGTCACGCGGCTAGTGGTCTACCCATTCTCGACATGTTCGCCGATTTCCTGGCCGACATAGTCGAGCTTCAGTCCAGATTCGGTCTTCTCCCTGAATCGGCTGGCGTGCTGAATTCGACTCCCGCTGCCATTAGCCGAGTCAGGGATAAGGTGCACGCAGTCGTTGATGGAGAGAAATCTCGGTCAAAACCAAAAAATAGTTCATCCAATGCTGCTGCAGGCAAAATTCATTGTGTTTTATGTCAACAACAGCATTCATTGACGCAATGTGACAAATTTCTTTCCTTGTCAGTAGATGACAAGTGGCATTTCATAAAAAAGAAAAGAATTTGTCACAGGTGCCTCAAAGAAGGTTGGCATAGACTAAGTTTGTGTTCAGCAAAAAGTTTGTGCGACATTGGCGATTGTAAATTTCGCCATCATAGGATGTTACACAGTACTAGTGAGCGCGCAGCCGCGGCTCACATAGGCTTAGAAGAGGATGACGATCCTGCGCCGTCCACGACGAGCCTCGCCCCGTGCGCGTCGAGCTCCGTGCCTATAGTTTCTCTTTTTGAAGGGAAAGAGATCCTGTCCCACGCGTCAACTTCTTTTTCAGCTGAAAGCCCGGAGCGTTTGCGGAGTCTTCGTCCGTTGTTGAAAGTTGTTGCCGTGACTGTGACTGGTCCGTCTGGTAGTGTCGATACTCATGCCTTGTTGGACGACGGGTCGACCGCTACTTTTATTGATGCGGAGGTCGCTGCTAAGATAGGTGTCAAAGGGCCAGAAGGACACGTTCATGTAGATTGCATAGGGGGCCTTAACAAGAACGCCCTGGTCCGTTATGTCGACTTCTACATCAAGGGTCGTCACGCGAAAGATAATCACCTTATTCATAGGGCTAGATCTATTGGCGGTTTAGGGGTATCGTCTCAGTTTGTCAACAGGGACGCCGTCAGGATATATCCATATCTTGCGGATCTTGCAGACGAGTTGTGTTACGGTGAAATTCACCCGATGCTCATCATTGGCATCGACAACTGGCATCTCACCGTATCTAGGGCCACACGTAAGGGGTCTAAGTCACAACCTGTCGCGATTCGTACTGCACTTGGTTGGGTATTATTCGGTTTCGGTTGTAGTTCAACTACTCAGATTGATGTTGTTAGTCACGCCACACTGTTTGAGTCCGCGACTATAGGCCAGAGCGACCGTTCCGAATTGGAGCAGCTTATTAAGGAGCAGTACAAACTCGAGTCTATAGGTATTTCGAAACGTGAGGCGCGCAATGCTGATGACGAACGTGCTGGTCAGACTATTGAACGCACAGCACGCCGCCTGCCCAGTGGTCGTTTTGAAGTAGGTCTGATTTGGAAGTCTGACGTTTTATCGGTACCTGATAGTTATAACCTTGCCTTATCTAGGTTTTTAGGTTTAGAGAAGAAATTGTGTAGAGATGGTGGTTACGCGGAGCGGTATCGTGCCAATGTTCTCGATATGGTTAGGAAGGGCTACGCCGAGCTGTGTCCAGAGGCACCCACAGGGCCACGTATTTGGTACCTGCCTCACTTCGGCGTAGTCAACCCAAACAAGCCTAATAAGCTGCGGGTTGTGCACGATGCCGCTGCCAAATCTGAGGGTGTTTCGCTAAACTCGTTATTGTTACCGGGCCCCGACCTGCTTCAGCCACTACTGGGCATTCTTTTTCGCTTTAGGGAAGGCAAAATTGGGTTGACCGCGGACATTCGGGAAATGTTTCCGCAAATTGGAATCCGCGCTGAAGACCGCGATGCACAAAGGTTTTTGTGGCGCGATAGTCCGCGCGAACCGCTGCGCGTTTACCGGATGTCGTCGATGATGTTCGGTGCCGCTTCTAGTCCCTTTACGGCAATTTATATTAAAAATAAAAATGCTGCCGAGCATCAGACACGATACCCGGACGCAGCGCGTGCAATCATTTGCGACCATTATATGGACGATTGCATCTGCAGCCTTGACAGCGTGGATAAAGCAGCGAAACTGGCCGCTGATATTTACGCTGTCCACAAAAACGGGGGTTTTGAAATGCGTGGCTGGGCCTCCAACAGTGCCTCGGCCCTAACGTTGTTGCCTAAGGAGACATTGCTGGAGGCGCCGGTGACGTCACCCGTAGACCTGGGCCACCTGGCCACTCCTGTGAGGACGCTTGGCCTTATTTGGCAGCCCACTACAGACTGTGTCGGTTTCAATATCGGATTAAAAAAGGGTGGGCTTTCAAAAAAGCTTACCAAGCGGGTAGTTTTGGCCCACGTGATGCGGGTTTTTGACCCTCTCGGAATTCTTGCGCCTCTAGTAGTGACCGGTCGCATCATGTTCCAAAATGCGTGGCGCAAGGGTCTCGAGTGGGATGAAGAACTTTCACAGCAGGACAGTGCAGCATGGAGGCTATGGTTTCAGGATTTATTTGGGGTTGCAGAATTACGGATCCCACGCTGCTACTGCCTAGCCGACTGTGAAGTGAATCACTGCGAGCTTCATATTTTTTCCGACGCTAGCGAGTCTGCCTTTGCTGCAGTAGCTTACTGGCGGTTTGTGCTTAAGAATGGAGACGTCAAGCTCGCACTGGTTTGCAGCAAGGTCCGTGTAGCTCCCCTAAAGCCGGTGTCGATTCCGCGGTTGGAGCTGCAGGGGGCGTTGATCGCCGCGCGCCTCGCTTCAACAATCCGCGACTCTCATCGTTTCAGACCCGTCAGGCAAGTTTTTTGGTGCGATTCAAGGACGGTGTTGAGTTGGTTACGAAGCGAGGCCCGTTCATTCAAGCCCTTTGTTTCGCACAGAGTCTGCGAGATCCTGGAGTTAACGAGTGCCAGTGATTGGCGGTGGGTGCCTAGCGAGTTGAACGTCGCTGACGATGCAACCCGGTTAAAACGCACTACGTTAACCCTAGAGTCTCGCTGGATCACTGGTCCAAAATTCTTGCTTTCTTCTGACTGGCCTACTGAGCCTAGTAGTCCCTCAGAGTACCCAAGCGTAACAGAAGAAAGTAGGAATCCGGTATATACTATAGCAGCAGTTCACCTCATCGGTATTGTTGAGAGGCATGTGCCTGTCTCAGTTGATCCCAAGCGGTTTAGCTCTTGGCTGAGATTGGTACGAGCAACTTATAGAGCTCATAAATATCTAACTCTGATCAGAATCCATTCCTTATCACGAAGGGGGTTTCACGTAGAGAATTTAGTGCGCGAGCAAGGGAGGATATTAACATTTTCTTTTCAGCCGTCAAGCCCTTTTGGCTCTCCGCACTCGACGCATGAGACAGCTGCCGATATGCGCCTGGCCGAGACGCACATTTTGCGCCAGGCACAGCTGGACTCATTTCCCGATGAGATGATGCGTCTGAGCAGCCTCCCACCCCTGCTCATACCTCGCACCAGTCGGCTGTTCCGGCTGTCACTGATTGTGGATGAAGAGGGGCTCCTACGCCTATCCAGCCGTATCGCCGCAGCCTCGGGAGTGCCTGAAGCCACAAAGAACCCCATCGTCCTTGATGGGAAGCATCCTGCCGTTCAGCTACTGGTAGACCACCACCACCGCCGAGCCGCCCATGCCAACACGGAGACCGTGGTCAACGAGCTTCGCCAGAGCTTCTACTTGCTCGGCTTAAGAAACGTCGTCCGCTCCATTGCCTTCCGTTGCCAGCTATGCCGCATTCGCCGAGCAGAGAAGTTCCAGCCGCCTACTGGAAATCTACCGGAGGCACGTTTAGCTCACCACAAACGCCCCTTTACATTCACGGGGCTAGACTACTTCGGGCCAGTTCAAGTGACTATTGGCCGAAGACGGGAGAAGAGGTGGGTCGCTTTGTACACGTGCCTAGTCGTCCGTGCCATCCACTTGGACGTTGTTGGAAGCTTGTCGACGGATTCTGCTGTTATGAGTCTTCGGCGCTTCGTGGCTCGCAGAGGAGCGCCGTCTGAGATCTGGTCTGACAATGGCACTGCTTTCATCGGGGCAAGAAGAGAACTCCGCGCACTCTATGGGGGCGCAGCTTTGGAATATGCCGCGACGGAGAAAATCAGCTGGCGCTTCATTCCTCCGTCGGCTCCATTTATGGGTGGAGTATGGGAGCGACTGGTGAGAAGCGTGAAGACGGCACTCCGAGTGACCCTCACCGAGCGCGCTCCAACGGAAGAAGTTCTCCGAACCGTGCTGGCAGAAGCAGAAGGGCTCATCAACTCCCGACCACTGACGCACGTCTCGGTAGAGCCCGGCAGCGAAGAGGCGCTCACTCCAAATCATTTTCTCCTTGCAGCTTCGTCGGGGCGTCCTATACCAGCAACCTTGACGGACCGAGATCTGGTGTCAAGAAGCGGCTGGCGCAAAGCGGTCAGACTGGTGGACCACTTCTGGCAGCGCTGGGTTAAAGAATACTTGCCGAATCTTATTCCCAGACCCGGGCAAGGCGATGTGCCAGAGTTGGCTGTGGGCGATCTGGTCCTGGTGGTTGACGGCAACCTACCGAGGGGCTCCTGGCCGAGAGGACGCATCTCAGCGACTTACCCGGGCCGCGATGGGGTGATCCGAGTGGCGGACGTTAGGACTGCATCGGGCACACTGAGAAGGCCCTTGAAGAAGCTGCTCAAGCTGAGGGCTTAACTTTGGGGGGAAGGAATGTGCGCAACGCACCTTTTTTACAGCTATTAACTTTTTAATGTATTTTGTACAGTGTTTCTTTAAATTTAGAATAGGTTCTTTTATAGTTTTTTGTTCTGCTGTTTTAATAAATCAGTCTACCAACGATCATCGCGCCTTTCGCTTTATGTAGTTCAGTCTCATATAAAATAAGAAAAGTCCTAGAACCAGCAGTTGGTGATACAGACTCAGTCCGCTATAAAGGTATAAAAACCATTAAAACCATATTGCCAAAGCATTGTGTGATTCCCATCTGCGGGCCAAAGACCTCTTCTGATACAGCAAAGGAAAAATACAAATCATTACGTCCGGGTTTCCTCAAGATATTTTCCAATTTCCTTCACCGATTGAATAGGTATAATATCATATTACATTATGAAATTGAAAAAGCCGCATGTGTGCCGCATACGTGCCGGACTTGGTATGCAAATAACCCTAGGTAATAATAATAATAATGCCAAAATATCAAAATCAATATTTATAAACAACCAAACTAAACTAATAAGTATCAACAATTGACTGGCTTTGCTTCGTCTAAGAATTCCATAACTCGATTACTCAGACATTTCATTTGTGTTTACTTTGAAACTTAAACATTTACAAGGGACTCTGCTAACTCGATTTAAATACGGGTTCGATGGCTGAATCGTTAGTGCCAAGATATATCTTATGATAGCCCGGAGGGACGAGCGAGTCCATTACTATTAAAAGAGGGTTATCCATCATCCCTGCTATATCGATTGCCCGCGGCGAATGTTCACTCGATACAAAATCGACTAACATCGGTCAAACGCGATTCGGTTAGACGCATTTCCCTATTCATATCAATCACTTTTGTTGACCGGACTTTCAACGCGATGAGGAAAAACTTGAGGAAATATGACATGCCTGAAGGATTTCGAATGTTTGAAAATACTAACTATTTGTATTTTCATACCCACTGTATCATACAACTATACAACTTATTTGTAATTTAAAACGTGTATCTACCTAGTAAGTAAGATGTGCAAATAATGGTGATTCTACAAGATTTAAATATATCAAGTAATTTGGATTTTACCATGCTCCCAGACCGTAATTATATACATGTCGCAACTCACTTGGTCGGGGTGCAATGCCTTAATTACTGCAACCAATTCGGCTCGCGCGTGATTGGTTACAGACTTCCAACCTAAACTGTAATTGAATATCATTCAGGCCGTTAGTTGAACGGCCGCCGTTTAGTTGAAAGGCTAGGCAGTTAACTGAACGGCTAATTTAACCAGTTGGCTGCGACATACAGATACCATTACCAGAGAGAGGTTTACCTGCAGTAAATTCAAAAGAACTTTAAAAAATACAACGTGGACGGAAGAAACAAGAAAGTTAATAACGAAAGACTAATTAATAAAATGGAAGTCGTTAATCAGACATACAGCAACTCTTTCGCAGCAGAATTTAATAAAATTCACAAGATAATAAGCAGCTGATACAAAGTAGGTACATGTTTTTCTTTGACTTTCAGAAACTTGGGATGGATGAACCCTTCTTTATTTATCTTGAACTTACTAGTAGTTCCAAAGCAAAACAACATTGATTAAACAAAGGCTTTTGTAGCACACCATTGTTTGTTGCAAACATACGAGTACATACAAGTACTGCGCTCTCTGATATACCGCGATACCGCACCCAGGATGTAGCGAACGACGAAATATTGTCACAAATCCATTGATTTATTTATTTTAAATCTCCGTTTGAGAAAATCTCGTTGTAGTGTGCACGTGTCGTCTTCGACAGACAAAGGGGATGCTGTAGAGATATTTGATACTCGGGGTTCGAGAGGGAGGACCGCCGCGCCGCGCCGCACGGTGGGCTGGAAATCGGCTTTCATAGACATAGGGATTTCAATTTGCAAGTGCCTGATTTTTTGCCGGATATCGCTTCTATTAGTCATTACTATATACAAAAATGACACCCGAGTTAATTCTGCCCAAAAACGAAGGATATATAATTTTTTTACGAAAAATTTGTATGAAGCTAGTATGAAAAATCGAATTATCTCCTAAACGGCATGTTTAACCGTAATATCCTTTTAGGTGGTCATAGTGCTAATTATTTATGATTTTTTGGTTGCCGCTTTGACGAAAAATTTAATGCCGTTTTTTTTTTAAAAATCGTCAAAATATTTTTGTTTTTTTTACATGTAAAACGATCCCTTTTAGTGTCCAAGTTAAAAAGTTCGATATGTTATTAACCCAAATATTAGGAACACACAAAACAAGAAAAATTAAATAAAAAGATTGCTGTTTTTTGAGACATTTTTATTAATTTAAATAAAAAAAGATTATCAAATTCTTATTTAAGTAACATTTAAAGTTATATTATATACAAAATAATTTAATTCAAGGAATTAATACTAAGCATTTGTAAAATAAAGTAAAATAAATAAAAAAAAGACAAAATATCATTATTATTAAAAAAAAAAACCCGTGTTTGGGTTTTTTTTTGTAATATTTAATACTCAAATACAAATTTACAAATATGTACATATATATTTTTTTTACAAATTTTCCTTATCACTCTCGTTATCAGACTCCAATTCTGAGTCAGAATCCAGATTGGATATGTCCAAAAACTCGAACTCAGTTTCCTGAAATTGAATTAAGTCGAGAGTTTCAGCAAAAAAGCTCTGCTTTTTCTTGGCATCTAACTTAGGCCTTTGTGCACTTAGCAAAGGATCCGAAGAGACAACAAGCATATTTAAAATGTCTTGATTGGAATCCTGCCTACTTTTTTTCCGCGAATGATGTTCTCGAAACCTCCTAAAATCTTCGTTTTGAGACTCTGAGGCTTCTTCCGAAAGAGTCCCAATCGGCACAATATTATTTTTCTCGATTATGTCAGCCCCAGGGATTAATAATTTATGAACGGTTGACGACATGTAGTACCAGTCGTATAATAATACGTACTTTTCTGCTGTTTTGCGGGCATAATCTCTAAATTTTATTATATCGACCCAGCTCTCCAGATGTACTTGCTTGTAAAATTACAGCAAATCTTTTGATGAGGTCTTCATCCAAACCGGTTATAGCTGCGGTTTTATTAGGAAACTCAAAGAATTTTCTTGCAGTATTCCCGTCATTGGTGGTTCCCGAGCCTTGTTTTACTATATCAATCAACAGATTGAGCTCATCTTTGAATTTATTTTGAATTATTTTTTTCCTTGTCTGTAGCATTTCTTTGTGCTCATCACTTCTCGCTGCCCACCGTTTGAAGTCGAGCCTGTATGCAATGTGTAACAGACATTCCATACAATTTATACGGGCGTGTAGGGATGACAAGCCAAATTCATACATGTCAGAACACACAGTTCTTGATGTTACAGCATCTAAGCGGTTCATTTCTGTAGGCTTTGCTAAGCACAGGTAGCACGATGCATTTGATCTAGCTTCAGAAAGGTAAGTGCAAACTTTCGCGTCGACCATCGTCATCACTAGTTCATGAGTCACCCTATTATTATTATTGCACTCTGTGGGGATAAGGGCCTCAATTTCTTCATCCATTTGTTTTTTCAGCTCAAGGACAACTGCTTCACTCTCCTTTACATAAGTAAACTGAACTGGACGACAATACAAAACTGAGCATGGTTTTGGGTTCGGCCATAAGATGTTGTCTCCATCTGTCAGTTTTAGTGGCACCAAGGAGGTCATGAAAATGCTCGAGTCATCTTCCTCACCCTCCATTTTCTGCTTGTATCGGCTTTGGTTAGAAGCACCATCAAATCCCCACTTGGACATCAGCTTCAACTGCTTGTTATGCTCTTCGTTAGAAAGGCTTTGAAGGATTCTTGTAACTGTGATATCAAGTAAAGCTTGAAGTGTAAACGTAGCCGATGAATCAGTAACTGTCACTGATTGCTTCGGAGGGTAGCAATCAAGCTTAGTTTGTTGCACTTTATAGTAAGATGGATAAATATCCTTAGAACCTTCCCGAATGGCAGCCTCTCGCAACGTAATATATTGCCACTTTGAGAGTTTTAGCGAAAGAAGCAATCCAAGCGCCTTTTCTGGCGTAAATATGATTGTTTTCGCTGGTTTCTTAAGCGTTTCATTTAATTTAGCGGCTGCTTCAGGATTTTTCATCATGTATTCGATGACAGAGGTGATATCTCTATGCCCTTCTTCTTTCAAACGTGCTGCAGCAATTCACTGGAATCTTCGCCTGTGTGTTCATCAGATCTTCTCTTTTTTTGTTTACTTCCCAGATCTTCGAATGGTTTACGGGATCTTTTCGTCATTGTTCCAATGGACGTTGATGTCGACGGTTCTGAAGAGGCTGAGGGCGCTCTTGGTATCTCATCAACACTTGGTTCTTGATTAACTAAAGTTTGCACAAAACTCGGCCAATCAATATTTGCTCCCAACCAATTCTCGTACTTTCTCCTGAAATTATCAAGGAATCGGTTGGATTTCTGCCACCTTTGTAAAGCGGCTCGCGTAAATCTCCGACAAAATTCTTTGAGAACAACACGATCTTCCTCAGACAGGCAATCGCCTATGCGGGATACAACTGAACTGAACAATACTTCATGATCAAATGAAGTACTCTCACTTCGTAGAAGAACAAACAAGTCTAAGTTGGTGATTAAACTTTCCATTCTAAGATTTTATAGTCGCAGATTTAGTGTTAGCAGTTACACAGTTGTGAACAAACTAAATTATAAAACAAAACTTTAGCCCTTTTATTGCAAAACGCCAATAATTAGGTAACTACCCTCATTAGTTATCTCCTCATTAGCTAATGAAAATTTATAATTGTCACTAACTATTCTTAGAACTCCTAGCACTGCTAATTAACAAATTAGCTTACTTATCAGGAAAAGTTGAATATGATCCATAGTTGGCATTGTCGTGAGATATTGAAGATCATTAAATCACCTATAAAGACTCATTAGAAGACCTAATCAGTGTAGTTACTTAATCACTTCTTTTCGGACTCATTAGAAGAGTAAACAATTGGTAATTTGGTTGTATGAAAAGTTTTAAAACTCATGATGTGTTGATAAATATCTAGCTCAAACATAGTTGTCTACGTGTGGGTGTACTATAAACCTCTGCCAACTCCTTCGGAAATATAGGAGTGATGCTATTTTATGTAACGTGTAGTTAAAAGTCCGTGTTCTTCAACATAAACACCAAAAGGGATCGTTTTACATGTAAAAATAAATAAAAATATTTTGACGATTTTTTAAAAAAAAACGGCATTAAATTTTTCGTCAAATCAGCAACCCAAAAATCATAAATAATTAGCACTATGACCACCTCCAAGGATATTACGGTTAAACATGCCGTTTAGGAGATAATTCGATTTTTCATACTAGCTTCATACAAATTTTTCGTAAAAAAATTCTATTTCCTTCGTTTTTGGGCAGAATTAACTCGGGTGTCATTTTTGTTCATAGTAATGACTAATAGAAGCGATATCCGGCATAAAAACAAGCACTTGCAAATTGAAATCCCTATGTCTATGAAAGCCGATTTCCAGCCCACCGTGCGCCGCACGGATAAATCCTATCCTATTTGAGACGCGCCTTGTTGGTCGCGCCGATAGATTGTCTCGCTGACTGTACACATTCCTATGTGGTAAGGATTTTGAATGTATGTGCTTGGAAGATTAGATTTGTAATTTGTGATCTATCAGACCTCCGTAAACTCGTACTGTAAAATTTATTTTGTTTGACCCGCTACCGCGGAACTAGATATTTCGCTACCTTTGCTAATAAAGGTACCTGATTCCTTCGTTTAGGTAGGTCGAACAAAAACAGTGATGCAATCATTTGTAGAAAATTTGTATTGATGGTGTTGCTAGCAGATTCTGTCATCGTAGCTTTAGTATCTTCCTCATAAAAGAAAATGAACTTTAAACAGCAAAAAGCTTTTTTAATATTTTTCACGCTGCAACATTTTATGGGGTTTCCCCAGACTAACCAGTTGCAGCACTGCACACATCTTGTAGGTATGTATGCTACATAGTCCACATGTTTTATTCGTCGAGTTCTAAAAGGAAATAAAATTATCACTGCGTTTTACGCCTCTGTCACTCTGGCGATGACGGCACTTACGTAGTAAACAATTTTATTCCTACGATTATGACTCGTTGCGATAAAACCGTCTTTTTAGAACATTTGTAAATCGTTCGTGGAAAACGCATTTTGGTTTTTACACAACATTAATAATTATGTTACGCAGTTACGCATGTTTACGATTTCGGGGATGAAAAATGGTTATCCGTAAAGAATGAAGTAGAGGAACAACCTCGGTGATGTGTGGTGACATTGACAAACTGCGTCAGGCCTCTCCTCGTTAAAATGGTAACCATTTTTAACACGCCTTCACGCCTAATACAGACGCACAAAATTGGATTAACTCCATCAACCGGCTTCACGGAGTTTTATAACGAAAAGGTACGCTCGTCTGTCAGTGAATATCAGTTAGTAAAGTTTAGGTGTTCGTAACGACGGGCTATTAGAAATGTTTTTGACAGGATCCCGTGAAAACAAAGTTCGTCATTCTGTGTATAGACCAAATATTTAACGAAGGTGAATTCCGTTTAAAAAGTCAGTAGATAAATTTCGCAAATAAGGAGCTCGTCTATTATATATTACATCTTGCTGCTCCGCAAACAATCGCTGACGCACGTGGTCAACAGTCAAGATTCACATCCCTTATGCCGTAGCCACACCAACGGGAAACGCCGTTGATTATCACGATGTTGGGCGATACTAACCGTAGACTTTAAAGCTCATAATCGCGATAATCAACAGCGTTTCCCGTTCGTGTGGCCCCGGCATTACAAAACAACAACAAACCATTGAAAACAGATCATCTACAATTCTACGAAGACAATGCGTCACAAATTCCAAAAAAAAACCCAAATGATCTGACACAGTTTCATAACGTTTTTGTAAATATACAAATTAAGTATTGATCCATGAGACATAGAGGAATGTCGGCACCGAAAGTTTCCAGTTCCACCGGAAAGAGGATTTTTCGATGTCGTATTGCACACGAAGAACATGACTGACTTGTGGTAATACCCATAAAAACATTTCTAGGAAATCGGAATCTTGACCATCAGTGCTTGTAGGAACCTATATCTAACCTAAGTACCTACGTGCCATAAGAAGTTGGACAGCTATAGGCTGATTTCAACATTATGCAACAAAGTCATTCAATTGGGTTTTTCTACCATGATTTTTTAAGTAGTAGCCCGGAGTCTGGATTTTTGCCTGGTTGATGGCATTAGGCTCGCTAGGCGAAATGTGGGTGTAGGTACTTTAGGTAGGTATATAGGTACATAGCTGCCTACCTTCGGTGAACCAGCGATGATGTTACGTTTTTGTGATCTTGCAAGTAGGTACTATTTACAAAAAGTTAACAGTACGTGCTACTTTCCATACTCACTATTAATGAATGAATGAATTGCACCGATCCCAGCGTGGTTAAACCAGACTCGATTAATCGAATGAACCTCAAGATTCGCACTAGCTCCTGTAGCCTCATGTTCATGGTGCTACAGCGACCATTGCATATCAAGGAATAGACCGGGGGGCGCGGTAATGGTAGGGAAGACGTGGCCGTAGGATAGGTAAGGATTTAAGAGCCTACCGGATATGCAACCTAGAGTAAGCATTGGACTAGTGGAGCGATGGGTAATTATTATCTATGGATGGGCATCTTTTAACGACCTTGCCTCCAGGTTGGTTCAGATCGAGCTTCAGCGGTAGACTTTTGGCGGGGTTCTACTGCTTTCTCTCTTCCTTTGTATGTCATTGCTCTGTATGAAATATTCCATGGAATACCTACCTAATTAAAACCATTACAGGATTATAGCGCCGGTGCCTTATCTTTATAGTGTAGGTAGCTTTTGAAGAATATGGAATAGGGATTTAACATTTTAGTATACTTATGTTTTTCCAACCTTAAAAAGGAATAGGTATCTACACGATATACATAATGAAATTTTGTCGACACAAAAAAAGGAATTTCTATCTACTTATTTTTATAACCGTAGTATTCTGGGAGTAGTATTCCGAATTCTGGGCCGTTCCATTTAGATTGCTATCGACACGCTAAGAAGACCGTAGTATTTAACCAAATAAAGATAAAAGTAATGACAGTGGCGCGTAGTAACAAGTATGACACAGGCGAAGTAGGTTGGTGACAGCTGACCGCAGACCGCCGCGCCGTGCGTCTAGACTTACTTTAGGTCACACCTTCTCTGACTAAAAACGACGTAGCCAGCTATCAGGACCTTAAACACGCAATAATGATTGCACTTTTGGGTTATAATCAACATAGGTCCTTAAATCGATATCGGATTTTTCCTGTCCCATTCTATTTGAAAATTCCGACGAGTGTAAATGCATATTTCGTACGTTTATGTAAGAGGTAAACCGCAGGTCAGTTGCTCGGTAGGTATCAATCCAAATAGGTGTGTTATCTACTTCACCTCCACCTCCGTTACAAATAGGTACGGCATATGAGGAAGTTAGAAATCATTAAAGTTAAACATCATTAAGAATTAATTAATTTAAATTAAATTATACAGCAGCGAGTGCCACAACTTCGTATGGTTTAAATTTAAAACTTGTAAAGAAGAATAAATAAAAATGTTTTGTGTCTACCTAATTCTAGTGCTGAACATTCCACAGAAGACTATACATCCATTTAGTTCTATGAAACAGGTAGATGTCTTGCCATAAAATGGGCAAATGGTACTTTTTAAAGACTTCAAAAACCCCAAGGCCCTCATGCTCTCAAAAGTCATGTCAGGTTTAGCCACAGTCCCACTGAGGACATCCTTATACCGTCATAGCTTTGAAGTGCGTCGATGTTCGCACCTCCAAGAATCGGATGTGGTGTACAGTGACGTCTTAATCAAATAATGGTGCATTATATACCTGAAATAAAAGTAACTTGTAATAATCAAAATATACACATTATCCTTCAATGAGTCACAAAGAACAATAGGTACTTAGTTTGAATGCATGTTTGGGTCGTCTACGACTACTTTTTTTCCTGTAATTATGAAACTAAGAAATGGTTTGTCTTTACATGGTCTGTTGCACGTGGGTACTTATAATACTTCACATTCGTAGTGAGTTCCCTAACACTCCGTATCTAAACACACACCACACCATATCACACCTTTTCACATAACACATACACATACTAACACTTCATACTTAGTGTAAGTTTTTATGTTTTTACCGCATAGTCCTAAGCAGTCTCTATTGGATTTTTTTTTGTACTGCTGTGGGAACCTGGGCTGGCGAACCTTAATACAGGTTACCATGTACCTGCGTTGCGGGCGCCCCAGAGGGCCATTGCTCAGCGGGTTGCGCGGGCCTACCGCACGGTCGGCTGTGCAGCGGCGTGCGCTCTGGCCGGCACCCCGCCTTGGGAGCTCGAGGCGTGGGTGCTCGCCAGAGTGCACGAATGGACGGCGGGGCGGAGGGCGAGAGGAGAACTCCCCGCCCCGGAAGAGCGGGAGGCCGTCCGGCGGGAGGTGAAGGATGCCATCGTCGTCCATTGGACGGCGGACCTCGCCACCGCAGCCTTCGGCCGCCGAACCCTCGACGCGCTCGGGCCGGTCCTGCGGGACTGGCTCGAGCGGCGGCACGGGTTCCTCTCGTTCCGTCTGGTGCAGGTGCTGTCCGGGCACGGCTGTTTCGGATCGTACCTGCACCGGATCGGACGGGAGGAGACGCCGTCGTGTCACAGCTGTGGCGCGGCGGAGGACACGGCGCAGCACACTCTCGCAGTGTGCTCGTCGTGGTCCGAGCCGCGCCGCAGTCTCACGGCGGCGATCGGAACGGACCTCTCGCTCCCCGGCGTGGTCAACGCCATGCTGAGGGACGAGGGGTCCTGGGCGGCAGTCGCCTCCTTCTGCGAACATGTCATGTCCCAGAAGGAGGCGGCGGAGCGCGCGCGGGAGGAAGACCCTCTCGCGGCGCCGCTCCGAAGGCGGAGGAGGGGTCGGAGAAGACGTCAGTATGACGGTCATCTCCGACTCCTCCCAGGTGGAGGCCAGCAGGCGACGGGTGCGGGGGCACCCTCGCTTGCATCGCACGCGCCTCCACCAGTGTCGGACGGGAATGGCCAGGTGTTCCCGGCCATTCCCGTCGCCCCCCAGCTCCCGCTCGGGGGGCACGCGGGGCCCGCCAGGTAGGCGGGCATGCGCCGGGAGGGTCGTGGAAGTAAAGGCTGAGCCGGTTTCCCATGACCCTCCCATCACGGCGACGAGGGAACACCGCTGAGTTTTAGTGGGTATACTGCCACTCTGGCAGGGAGTCCCACATACTCCGTCTCGTCCCCCGACGAGCGGAGATGCGTAATGTCATTTCTCAGCGAGAAAAAAAAAAAAAAAAAAAAAAAAAAAAAAAAAAAAAAAAAAAAAAAAAAAAAAAAAAAGGTTACCATGTACCTGGGGCAGCGGGATTGTCCGAAAGGGTTACCGCTGCCTCGGAACATAAAGGGCTAAGGAAGGAACACGGATGGGTTTTAGTCAGTAAGAGTCTGACACTCCCTTCTGCTCCACCCAGAGCGGGAGGGGTCATTTGATGATTTCCCATCTATGAAAAAAAAAAAAAGTTTACCATGTACATAGCTAGGACGCCAGATTCAATTCTGTTGTAACTCTCCTTATGATTTTTCCCTAAATTGTTAAAATACACGCGACCAAAAAGTTCATACTAATGGATACTGTGGCCACCTACTGGCTCCACGTAATAATAAGGCAAAAAGAAGAAGAAGATCCAACTTGTCATGGACTGATCTTTAACTGATCTTTTCTCGTCTAACACAGGTAGGTAACTAATAAGCTTTCGTACGATTCTACTACAATAAATTAAGACTTTTTTGTATCATGCATTCGTATCTTTCATGATATTCCGGTTTGCTATCAACTTTGTAGGCAATTTTCACTACCTACAACTGTTTTATTTATTTGTCAATGAATAGGTTGGACAAGATAGAAGGAGGAGCCTGAAAAAATACCTAATATAATTTCCTCTAGGAACTAACATTGTCTAGAAGATATTTCTTTAGGATTTTTTTACTACTCGTGGTATGGTTGACTGTGTACCACCGTCAATAGTTTAGACTTTTACTACTGACTAGAGTCGATAGTTTAAATTTTAAAATTACCATTCCGAGGTTATTTTATTTCAGCAGCAAAAATACCTACATGAGGCTGGTATTTTCGTTACATGTTTTAGTTACATTTTTTTTTATTTACCGCGAATTTTGGTTGTAGACTTATGTACATATAAATGTTTACATAATTACGTGTTTGGCCAACCACAACTTGTAGGTAATGGCCACGCTATACGATTGCATTTACACATTTCCATATTTTTACTTTGAACGTAATTACAGTTTAGTTTAGTCACAGAATAACTAATAGTACTTGTTTAGTGCGTAATAAAAAACCCGGAAAACGGTTAAAACAATGTACGCTAGACAACAAATAAATTAGGTACGGAAAAACAGTTCAGTACAATATGTGCGCAACTCTGTTAAATATAGATACTTACATATGCTAGACTCACCTGATGAATAATTTCTAGAAGACATACATTACTCGTAACTTAAGGCGACTACATAGAAACTGCATAGAAAAGAAAGAGATGCGCGATGACACAACGCTGGTAATTTATTGCAAAATATGAAACAATCATCTATTGTTGATTTATCAAACACCAAACAAATATTATATTATATGTAAATATTATCGTTTTTATGTCCGCGGTAGACATTACTTTACAAATAATTAATTACACTATGTTAAAAAAATATAATTGCAAATATTCACATATCAAATTACGAAGCAAATGGTCTAGTATAACATTTTTTTTTTTTTTTAAATCAGTCCGGTCGATTAGACGTGATGTTGAATTTAAAATCATTAGAAGTCGTATATCTGCGCCTTAATCCAATTTCATTTAGATTATTATTTATAAAACTAGCTTCTGCCCGCGACTTCGTCCGCGTGAAATTTCACCCTCCACCCATTCACCCTCTTAGGAGTGGAATTTCGAAAAACCCTTTCTTAGTGGATACCTTTATACACTTCACACAGAACACACTCCAAATTTAATGTCTCTATGACCAGCGTTTTAGGCTGTGCATTGATATAATCAGTCAGACAGGATCACAGGACTTTGAATTTTATATTAGATTATAAAAGTAAACCTAAGTACCTACCTAATAAAAAAAAACTCAATAACAGAAAATAAACTACCTAAATAAACCTATTTCTGATGATAACTAATCTAAACTCAATAAATAAGCAAAATCCCTAAAAACTAATATCTACTAATCCTACCTAACAGTTTTATAAAATAACCTACGGTCACTACGTACACTATCCCCATACTTTAAAATTAAAATCTATACCTACGACTTATAAAAATAAACCTAAATAATAATTTAGGTTTATTTTTTAAAAACTAAAAGGAATAAAAAGGTCGCACTGAAAAGCACGTTTTGGAATTGCAAGTAGCAGTTAAAACATACAATTTATAGAATGCTAATATGAACGAACGCTCGCCTATTATTATTATCTTCGTCGTGTACTACGACAAACTTATTATTTGCGGTTGGTACAGTAATCGGGTCTAGGGATCGAACCGCAAAATTAAGTTTGTTTTTATTGTATATTTTTTTCCGGGATAAAAAGTACCCAGTGTGGTGCCTAGGATATTAAAGAATAATTATACCAAGTGTCATCGTAATCGAACCGGTAGTTTTTGCCTGATGCCTGAACAAACAGACAGGCAAAAATTTTTTTAATCACATTTTTGGATTCTGTGTCGGTCTAATAACACCCACTGCCATTTATTTTTTTGATATTTTCAATGTACAGAATTTTCACTTTACAGATTTATTATAAGTATAGATTTGTAATTTGAACGAATATTTAAAAACTACCAAAACAACTAATACCTATTTTATAAAATAACAACAAAAGAAATTCAAATAAACTATTTAGAGACTAAAAGTCGCGCTGATAAGCACGGTTTGTTAATATCAATTATTGTCCAGCCAAATATTAAATGAAGCTCGCGCTCGGACCTCCCGCCTTTTTATAACCTACCGCCACGACCCGCGTCGAGCGCGGCAACCGTTACACAAAAATAATCCTTATGGCATGATTCAGTATTCACGCGCGACGGCGCGATGGCTTATTAGCGTATTTCTTGTATAAGTTTGGTGTTTCTATACCGATTACTATGATTCTTTTTTTATTGAATAGGTAATAATATTAACTTCTTTTAATTAGGGATGAGTGAGAGTATTATAAACGTAAGAGTAAACAAATATAATCAGAAAGCTCCGAACTGCTAAGCTATCGGGAGTTACACGTGTTATTGTGAATCAACCATAAAAGATAGACATATGCTGTTGTGGGATATTTTTTAGATAATTTTATGTAGAACATTTCCGTCATAAATGATTTCTATGTAGCTTTAACCATTAAGGCTGCACACGCGACGGAAGCTTAAAAAATGGAGCAACTTCTCCCGTTTTCCCAACATTTCCTTTCACTGCTCTGCTCCCATTCATTGTAGCGTGATGAAACGTATACTATAACCTCCCCAGGAGTATGAAAAATAATTGTACCAAGTTTCGTTAAAATCCGTCGAGTAGTTTTTGTTTCTATAAGGAACATAGAGACAGACAGACAGACAGACAGACAAAAATTTTACTGATTGCATTTTTGGCATCAGTATCGATCACTAATTACCCCCTGATAGTTATTTTGAAAATATATATCATGTACAGAATTGACCTCTCTACAGATTTATTATAAGTATAGATATAGATTTTATTTTCTGTTATTGAGTTTTTTTTTATTAGGTAGGTACTTAGGTTTACTTTTATAATCTAATAAAAAATTCAAAGTCCTGTGATCCTGTCTGACTGATTATATCAATGGACAGCCTAAACCGCTGGTCATAGAGACATTAAATTTGGAGAGTGTGTTCTTTGTGAAGTGTATATAAATATCCACTAAGAAAGGGTTTTTAGAAATTCCACTCCTAAGAGGGTGAATGGGGTAGGGTGAAATTTCACGCGGACGAAGTGGCGGGCAGAAGCTAGTCTAATATAAAATTCAAAGTCCTGTGATCCTGTCTGACTGATTATATCAATGCACAGCCTAAAACGCTGGTCATAGAGACATTAAATTTGGAGTGTGTTCTGTGTGAAGTGTATAAAGGTATCCACTAACAAAGGGTTTTTCGAAATTCCACTCCTAAGAGGGTGAATGGGTGGAGGGTGAAATTTCACGCGGACGAAGTCGCGGGCAGAAGCTAGTACCTAAATAAATCTATTTCTAATGATAACTAATCTAAACTCAATAAATAAGCAAAATCCCTAAAAACTAATATCTATACGAATGACTAATCCTACCTAACAGTTTTTTAAAATAACCTACGGTCACTACGTACACTATCAAATATACCACCCATACTTTAAAATTAAAATCTATACCTACGACTTATAAAAATAAACCTAAATAACTCTACCTTAAAGTGTACTTAGTAAAAACTAAGAGGATTAAAAACAGAAAAGCACGGTTTAGAATTATAATTATACCAAGTTTCATCGTAATCGGACTTCGTACTTCGTACTTTTTGCGTGATGCCTGAACAAACAGACAGACCTAGACAGACAGACCAAAATTAAAATTTTTTTAATCACGGTTTTGGGTTTGGTGTCGGTCTAGTAACACCCCCTGCCATTAATTTTTTTGATATTTTCAATGTACAGAATTTTCACTTCTACAGATTTATTATAAGTATATAAACAACAAAAGAAATTCAAATAAACTATTTAAAGACTAAAAGTCGCGCTGATAAGCACGGTTTGTTAATATCAATTATTGTCTGTCAATAAGGTCGAACGCTCTGAACGCATCAACAGCCAAATATTGAATGAAGCCCGCGCTTTTTTTTTTTTTTGACATGACAACTCGCAGTTGCAACTCGCTAAGGTTGCCTTTCTGCTTAACCGGACATCGGACCTCCCGCCTTTTTATACCCTACCGCCACGACCTGCGTCGAGCGCGGCAACCGTTACACAAAAATAATCTTTATGGCATGATTCAGTATTCACGCGCGACGGCGCGATGGCTTATTAGCGTATTTCATGTTTAAGTTTGGTGTTTCTATACCGATTACTATGATTCTTTTTTTATTGAATAAGTAATAATATTAACTTCTTTTAATTAGGGATGAGTGAGAGTATTATAAACGTAAGAGTAAACAAATATAATCAGAAAGCTCCGAACTGCTAAGCTATCGGGAGTTACACGTGTTATTGTGAGTCAACCATAAAAGATAGACATATGCTGTTGTGGGATATTTTTTAGATAATTTTATGTAGAACATTTCCGTCATAAATGATTTCTATGTAGCTTTAACCATTAAGGCTGCACACGCGACGGAAGCTTAAAAAATGGAGCAAATTCACCCGTTTTCCCAACATTTCCTTTCACTGCTCTGCTCCTATTCATTGTAGCGTGATGAAAAGTACACTATAACCTCCCCAGGAGTATGAAGAATAATTGTACCAAGGTTCGTTAAAATCCGTCGAGTAGTTTTTGTTTCTATAAGGAACATACAGACAGACAGACAGACAGACAAAAATTTTACTGATTGCATTTTTGGCATCAGTATCGATCACTTATTACCCCCTGATAGTTATTTTGAAAATATATATCATGTACAGAATTGACCTCTCTACAGATTTATTATAAGTATAGATGATAGCCAAAGCGATCTTTGCAAGTGCTGAGCTCTCCTGTAAGTGACAACTCGTCACACGTTAAGTGAATAAATAGTTGGAGTCCCATAATTTTAATAAATAAATAAAGACGACGATAACATTTCAGGAAAAGGTAAGATTTCATAATTTCAATATGTAATTGACAGTGGATTACTTGCTGCTGTAGGTATCTAAAGAAAAAAAGTATATGCAGGTATACAGTTTTTAGTAGCCAAGCCTCGGTGCACCGATCATCAAAATATTGAAAGGCAACCGCGTCGTAAGTAACCCGACTCGCCCACAACTTGGTACCTCCACCCTGTTGGAATACCTGCAGGCAGTTCAATGTCCCGCTGTAAAAGTTTATCCTGCTACGGACGAGTTCAGTCTATAAATAGAACTCATAAAAAGACAGGAATAAAGGTAATTCGTGGAACTTCATGCTTGCTTTCGTGGGAGGACTGATATTAACTTTGTTAACGCACAGTTGAAATTATGTTTTCTCCACGAATCATAAAGATGATAACAACAACTCCACATTTTCCTGTTATAGTGCAAAAGTCGGGATTATTTAGGGTTTCCCGAATAAGATACGTACAACTATCTAAAGAATACCTTTTATTCCTAATCTATTGGACAAACCACAGGATACAGGGAAATCCGGATCCCCATATTACATGATTTTAAACTCCAAAAAGCAGAGTAATAATTGTATGTTAACTACTAATAGGTAAACCAGGTTTCTAAATACCAAATATAAACCACAAAAATTAGACAAACGTTGGGAAATACGCGATGGTTTATTATGTAGTAAAAATAGCTGGCTCACATGGCAACACCACTTCCAGCAGACACAGAACTAGTCTTTTTAAACATTTGCCGGTTATGCTTATAAATAAACCGGGATTCCCTGTGCGACTTTTTTCAAAGCACTTAATTTGAAAGTGGTGATTCGCCTCTATTGTGGCGCCTTTACTATAGTTTAACGGGTGCATTGTTGGGACATAAATGTTTAGCTTTTGTGCTTTGTTAGTGTTATAGATTTCCTACATTGTGAAATAGTTATGAAATAATAACCGTTTGCTTTAAAAGTTTTGTTGATTCTTTTGGTGCGACATGCTGCAGTAAAATTTTATCTGCAGTACCTAACTACCTCCTAAAACTTAGTAGTCTATGCGCCGCAGCGCGGTCAAAAAACCTGAGGGGCAATTCTCGTAATTTTAAGAACGTTCACAGTCTGATCTCAGTCTCAATCTGTCAAAAATACCTTTATTTCCCATACATTTTGACAAGTGTTTGACATTTGTTTGTCGCTGAGATGAGACTGCGACTAGATTTTGAACATTTTAAATTACGAGAATTGGCCTTCTGATCACTAATGAGCTAACAACTCATCGCTTTTTCATATTGATATGGACTTCATTCTTCAAACATGGGGGTCACCAACGCATGGTGATTTGCACAGTTTATTATTTCGAAAATTATCAGATGACACCGCTCGCAATCGTACCGAGAAATTGGAAAAAAACGTATGCTAAATGCAGCAGTAGACTGCCTTAGAACGGTGCCAATGCCGGTTCAGGGTAAGGCGTTTTTTCCGAGCCCATTGAGTCAGACTCTCTTGGTCACAACTTTTTATTGATTTCAATATTTTTTCGGGGTACTTAATCTATTGAGAAACCCCAGAGGTTTTTTTTTTTAATATTTAGATAATGAAGAGAGACTGCTTTGAGTACCTGTTTTTTGTTCCCAATTCTATTGCACGACACATTTCTTAGCCGTAACTCGTCTCCATTTATACCCATCTCTCCCTCTTTTTTAATAAAACAGCAGTGTACAAGACGTTTGACAAATACTGCAAACCATTGACTGCACTCTCGTCCATTTATCGAAGCCGCTTGATAGTCAAACAGTAGCTATATAAGGGAGCTGTTTCATCATAATTCCTCACACAGTAGCTTTCTACTTTGGCACGCGTCCAAGTTGAGATGACGGTGTGACTCAGCAGTTCTGTAATGCTACTGGCTTGCCAACTGATCGGGACTTTTTTCCTGTACAAAGAAAACTAAGTTAAGAGCGTTCGCTGCAAACACTCTGGCAAATAGTCAGTGTGATTTGCCAGCGTGTTTGCAGCGAGGCAATTTGTGAACGAACTCTGTGCGGGTGCGAAGCGAGCTAACCGCGACCACGCGCCGTAATCCCTACACTCACGTCAACCGCTCTAGTTCTGCAAACCCGGCGATCATATTGCGCACACGTGATGTGCTCGACGCATACGCAGCGAGCGCGTTAAACAATCGCCTCACTGGTAACAGGCTGGCAAATCGCCGTGGCGTGGCCCTTACTGGATGTAAGCTAACACGCCTTTCTTTGAAGTATTCTGGGTAAGACTCTCCTTAGCCTCGTTTTGTGGGTAGGTACTCTAATGCCGGGTCCACACCAACGGAAAACGCCGTTGATTATCGCGATAAGTTGTGGTTGCACCTACAGTTAACGCCCGATTATTGCGATAATCAACGACGTTTCCCGTTGGTGTGGCCCCGGCATTATTACGTGTCTCGTTTTGCGGATAGGCAGGTATTGTGTACGTGTACCGTTTTGTGGCAAAAGTAATTATTTTAAAACAGAATTGTACCTATATGATTTGCGGTGAGTAAACTGAAGAAGATGAAATGGGGGCGCCGCGCGCCGCCGCCGAGTTTGGTAAAGGGGAAACTCCGTGTCTGATGATGAATATGAGAAAGTTGATTGTGTTGACGGTGTGTAGGTGCCTATTAGGTTTACCGTAAGTTTAACTAAATTGTTATAACGTGTAAAAATCCTTACGAATACATCTGGTAAAACAGACGCTGCACGTCGATTCCAGGCTCGGTGGACACTGTTGTGTGTGAGCGCAAATCTTCTATCATGGACCGCCTTCAAAATGTTTATTTCAATGCCTTTAGTTTATATACGTCATTTGTGTAATAATACGAGTAAACGGTAACACACTTGGTTTATATGGAAAGTGTTGACAAAGCCGTCGCCAGCGGCGTCCACCGCGGCGACTCCGTGCTCACTTGCTCAGTGTGGTTATGTCGGACGTCCTCTTCGTCTGAAACCACACGTTGCCGTCGCGTCGTCAGTAAATAAGTGTCTCCGGAATCTAGGTAGGTACTTACCCAGCCTTTACTGATGAATTCACTTTAGGGTAGGACTCCTTTGAGAACTTTTCGCTATTAATCGTAGTTTCAGATTTGGCCATTGACGCCCACTTCAAAAATTCACCCTTTATGTAAATTATATTCCTCTGAAGACTTAACTGCCATACAGAGTAAACCAGACAGTTATTGAATTATTTGAATAGTAAAGTAACATATTTTCTATAAAATACATTTCTACGACTAACTATCATCATTGTACCTAAACTTAATTTGAAAGTCAAATAAAATAATAAACTTACATAATAAAAAATAACTAATCTACAGTGCGGACGTCGCGCGTCGAGAGAATGCGTTTTCATACAAACGAATAAGAAGTACGGGTTTTGCGAATTTGATCATTATTAGCTACTAGACGCATTCTCTAGATGGTCGGACAATTAATTAGGTTTTTTTCTTTTGTCCCGCTTTCTACGAAAAAATCCCGCCATTTATACTCGAAGGCTTTCAAAATCCCGCTTTGCCCAAAAAAAACATGTCTACGCTGGAACTCGTATGTCAGGCCCTCAGACCAAATAAAAAACCAAGACAGAGGGCTGTCAACAGTAAAGTGAAGCCAGTTTCGTAAACATGTGTGCACTTACTGAGGTGTAGTTTGATTGCAAATGGTTGTATCTAAGTGTGTGCGTGTGAGCGTGTATGCACAGAGCGGAGTTGTAGTTTTAGCATGTCACTGTATCGTTCTCAACGCTCTGTCTTGGTTTTTAGTTGGTCTGAGGTCAGGCCGTGCACAGCGGGCCACCCCAGCTTACTGTTTGCTACTGCCAGTGTAGGTATAACACAATTACCCCGCTGTTCTACAAAATAATTTTCATGTTTTTTTTAATGTTGGTATTTACCGTTTTTTTTTTGAAGACTGCGCATTCTGTTTAGCTTTAGTTTTACTTTTAAGAAAGTACATATTGTGCACCTCAACATGTACCTACTATAAAATAACAAACAAAAAGCTATTTAAAACAATGATTATTACTCAGAATGTACCTACTAATGGCTGTTCATAATATTATTGTGTATTCAAAAGGCAATGTACAACAAGCTCAGACCAATCATTTGTTTTGTTTGATCAAAACAAATGATTAGCGTAAAAACCTAATGGTTTCTCACTCATTGGGGTATTCGTATTCCTCAAGGCGCAACTATTTTTAAGTGCAAAAGCAGATACGAACTTTGAAAGAAAAGGATTATCGAAAAAATAAAAACCCTTCCGATACAGTTGGATAAGCAGATAATAATTAAAACACTGTTTTTCAGAGCTGTGCCAAAGATACACTTCAGCTTTCACATAACATCACGCCGCCTGAGTTGTCCCCGAAGGGCAAGGCAGAGGTGTTCGGTCACCAAAGGTCATAAGTAACCCTCAAACGTCGGATATAGTTTAAGTTTTGTAAGAAACCGACTAATGTTTTCGAATAAAATTTAATTTAATTTATAGAAAACAAACAGTTAATTTATCAAATTAAATCAGTTCTATACTTCAACTACATCTGACGAAGTGATCAAATGACACATTCGACGAATGATCGGAGCGAACCGACACCCTAACGACACACGGACGAACATTGTTGTCCTCAGAAATGGTGAATTGTATGTTTTATCGATATGTTTTTATTAGTTATTAGTTAATATTCATTTTGTTATAATCGAACTGTTGTATTACAGAGTAAAATTATTTATCTTAATATAAAATAATTTAATTAAATATTTATCCGAACATTGTAATATTTCTCGAAAAAACAATATTATATATTTGTAGGAAAGTAGCTGGTATACAGATTGCTTTGCCGATTATCAAAATAAAAAGAAAAAGGACAGAAGTCAAAGGATGACAAGTAAACAAACAAGGGGAGAGACTGAGTTTTTTACACAGAGTACTTTTTGATAGAGTGGGAGTTTTTTATTATTGAAATATGAGAAAAAATATGAAAAAAGGTACCTACTTTTAAACTTAAACCAAATCTCATCTCGCTATCGTTATCGCTATAATCGTATTTCGGTCGTTTAACGTCAAGTGCTGACTGAAGTGTAACGTCAAGTGCTGACTGAAGTGTAAATTTAAATTCAATTTATGCGATGTATTATACAAAAACAAGCTGAATATAATCTATACTTATAATAAATCTGTAGAGAGGTCAATTCTGTACATGACATATATTTTCAAAATAACTATCAGGGGGTAATAAGTGATCGATACTGATGCCAAAAATGCAATCAGTAAAATTTTTGTCTGTCTGTCTGTCTGTCTGTATGTTCCTTATAGAAACAAAAACTACTCGACGGATTTTAACGAAACTTGGTACAATTATTCTTCATACTCCTGGGGAGGTTATAGTGTACTTTTCATCACGCTACAATGAATAGGAGCAGAGCAGTGAAAGGAAATGTTGGGAAAACGGGAGAATTTGCTCCATTTTTTAAGCTTCCGTCGCGTGTGCAGCCTTAATGGTTAAAGCTACATAGAAATCATTTATTACGGAAATGTTCTACATAAAATTATCTAAAAAATATCCCACAACAGCATATGTCTATCTTTTATGGTTGACTCACAATAACACGTGTAACTCCCGATAGCTTAGCAGTTCGGAGCTTTCTGATTATATTTGTTTACTCTTACGTTTATAATACTCTCACTCATCCCTAATTAAAAGAAGTTAATATTATTACCTATTCAATACTTATAATAAATCTGTAGAGAGGTCAATTCTGTACATGACATATATTTTCAAAATAACTATCAGGGGGTAATAAGTGATCGATACTGATGCCAAAAATGCAATCAGTAAAATTTTTGTCTGTCTGTCTGTCTGTCTGTCTGTCTGTCTTTATAATACTCTCACTCATCCCTAATTAAAAGAAGTTAATATTATTACCTATTCAATAAAAAAAGAATCATAGTAATCGGTATAGAAACACCAAACTTATACATGAAATACGCTAATAAGCCATCGCGCCGTCGCGCGTGAATACTGAATCATGCCATAAGGATTATTTTTGTGTAACGGTTGCCGCGCTCGACGCGGGTCGTGGCGGTAGGTTATAAAAAGGCGGGAGGTCCGAGCGCGAGCTTCATTCAATATTTGGCTGGACAATAATTGATATTAACAAACCGTGCTTATCAGCGCGACTTTTAGTCTTTAAATAGTTTATTTGAATTTCTTTTGTTGTTATTTTATAAAATAGGTATTAGTTGTTTTGGTAGTTTTTAAATATTCGTTCAAATTACAAATCTATACTTATAATAAATCTGTAAAGTGAAAATTCTGTACATTGAAAATATCAAAAAAATAAATGGCAGTGGGTGTTATTAGACCGACACAGAATCCAAAAATGTGATTAAAAAAATTTTTGCCTGTCTGTTTGTTCAGGCATCAGGCAAAAACTACCGGTTCGATTACGATGACACTTGGTATAATTATTCTTTAATATCCTGGGCACCACACTGGGTACTTTTTATCCCGGAAAAAAATATACAATAAAAAACAAACTTAATTTTGCGGTTCGATCCCTAGACCCGATTACTGTACCAACCGCAAATAATAAGTTTGTCGTAGTACACGACGAAGATGATAATAATAATAGGCGAGCGTTCGTTTATATTAGCATTCTATAAATTGTATGTTTTAACTGCTACTTGCAATTCCAAAACGTGCTTTTCAGTGCGACCTTTTTATTCCTTTTAGTTTTTAAAAAATAAACCTAAATTATTATTTATTTTTATTTTTATAAGTCGTAGGTATAGATTTTAATTTTAAAGTATGGGGATAGTGTACGTAGTGACCGTAGGTTATTTTATAAAACTGTTAGGTAGGATTAGTAGATATTAGTTTTTAGGGATTTTGCTTATTTATTGAGTTTAGATTAGTTATCATCAGAAATAGGTTTATTTAGGTATTTTATTTTCTGTTATTGAGTTTTTTTTTATTAGGTAGGTACTTAGGTTTACTTTTATAATCTAATATAAAATTCAAAGTCCTGTGATCCTGTCTGACTGATTATATCAATGCACAGCCTAAAACGCTGGTCATAGAGACATTAAATTTGGAGTGTGTTCTGTGTGAAGTGTATAAAGGTATCCACTAAGAAAGGGTTTTTCGAAATTCCACTCCTAAGAGGGTGAATGGGTGGAGGGTGAAATTTCACGAGGACGAAGTCGCGGGCAGAAGCTAGTATATATAATATAAACTACATTTATTCATTTTACCCGTGATAAAGTGCATGCCCCTTGGGTTTACAGTTTTCTCAAGTTAGTGTTTTGGAAAGTTGGAAATTAAAGTTTTGAACAAAAATTCTGTAAGAAGCAGTCACCATGTCTAGAGTTCCAGACCGATAGCGGCACAAATTGATGCTCTCCTCAATTTCCTTGAAGAGCATCGAGATTTGGTTCAAGGAAACATGCGGATTCGAGCATCGACGGTCGTACGCTGAATCATCGACTGTGGGAAGAAATTTGCACCACGCTGAATGCTACATTTATTTATAACACAAAGCATCTGTGGCAGATTTAGCAGGCTGATACATAATGTGACCTGCCAGAAGTTTTCGGATTCAAAATCATCTCGGGTTAACTCCGGAGCACTCACTCCGGCCCGTATGCACGTATTATGCAAAACACAGCAGGAGGCCTACCATGATCTATTTAAAAACGATTCAAAAGCAAGACATTTCAGTTTAGGTTCTTAAACTGCATCTTTCACAGTCGTACCATGACGTCCAATACACTCAGCGGCATTTGGATCGTTGAAAGTTAATGAGCGTTAAGAGCTCGTGGTAGGTATCCAGATGGCACGGCCTAAATTGAATCGTTAAACTGACGTCATGGTACGAATTAGCAGAACAGTTCAGTTTAGGTCCTAAAGTGGATCGCGTTAAGAGCTCGTGGTAGGTATACAGGATAAGATTATTCTGCCTGCTCTATCTGCATCCTAGTGCATATCTCTCGCTGCCAAGAGACACCTTCAACCCTTGAGTATCCCAAATGTGCGTTCAATGGTGGAGAGGGCACGCTTGTGCACAGCATTAAATCTGCCGTCTGGACTATCTTCAACATTACCCATAGGCGTCAAAAGATATTCTCTTAACAGGTACCTACCCTGAATCACCTGACAAAGTGAAATAGTATCGCCGCACAAAGCCTTGATAGCTGCTCAGACCGTAAAAATCAAAGCAACAAGAATAAGAATGATTGGGCTTCGCCCCTTTGCCGCGGATGGTAATATGGTGGTCTGTTGAGACAGTTGTTCGCTCCTGGCGAATAGAGGTTTGAGAGTGATTGCTATTTTGTTTCTGTAGGCGCGCCACGACGCTGATTTACAGCGCCGCTTTCTTGACAACACTTTGGCCTGACCAAGTGCTGGCAAAAGGCACTTCTTTTATACGGGCAGCTACATTACCTCACAGAGGTTCGCGTAATTAACACCCATTTTACTCGTGAATTTTCCTCAGCCGAAATCTTTGGAGCCTTTATTTTAATAGATTTATACTATTAATCCTACAATATTTGTTACATAAACGTTCTTATTATCCTTTATTCATATTAAATAACAATATTTAACATATACCCATACAATAAAAACATCTAGAACATAAACCTTAAAAATGTAGGTCGGTAGGTACGTTTTCCTTACACAAACCTTTTACGAACGCGTGGTCAGATTTACATTAATCCAATTGGAATATTAGTTTTATACATAAATCTATAATTTAAGACCAAAATAATTTCAACATCTACATAAATAAAAATTAAAATTTTCAAGTTAGGTAATTAGGTATATGACAATCCTTACATATTTCTAAAACTGGCCCTACCAACTTATTTTGTTGGATTAGAATATGAAAACTAATAATAAAACTAAGCTTGATAAACTAATTAGAAACAGATAAACGTAAAGTAGTAGATTCTAGTTGGTAGGTATAGATAGGGTCTCGTCACCGACATCTACGTTTTAGGTATCAAAAACCTTTGAGCAGGCTCAATTGGACTGCTATTACGTTTCCTGGGTAACAGGGCACTATGTCCTGGCAGAGTTCTTCGTAAAGTGATCGACTGAGTATGTAATTACCTACAAACTCAAGGTCAGGCACTAAATTGGTATTGAAGGAGTCATAAAGTCATCTGCGATTCCTTCTACGCTTCAAACGCTCTTCTCTGAGAGCCTCTTCCACCAAAAGCATATGTAATTAGGTACGTACGAGTACTTCCATTTCCCTACAACTTTAAGTATGGCACAATCACTTTATCACTTTAAACAAATATTATTTTATTTTATTTTATTTATTTATTTAATTCAGACATAGTGATCCATATTTTTATGTTAATATACTTAAAAAACTCAATAAAATTGTAATAGTTCATTAAATTCGATACTTCATTCGATTCAAAAGATAGCTACTATTTTGTCGTGTATTTTGACTTTAATTTCACGATGTAACTCTTGTCAAAGTAAAATTTATCGGTCGGTCTTTTCTCGTTCAAAGTAGGGTTTACCATACAACAAAAATGTCAAAATGAAGTTCAGTCGAATCAGAACCGACTAAACCAAATAAAATGAACTTCGTAGTAGGAAACGACCGAATATTCGGCCGATACGATAGATTTATCACTTCGGAGTAGACGCCCGCCGGTTACTTATCTCTTTTGACTTTTTATGTTTTTATCTGATGTCTGTCTTTTAGTGTGTGCTAAATAAATGTTTTTTCTTTCTTTTTTGGTGACTGTACCTAAAGACATAGTACACACACATTATTTTCGCCAGTTGTTTTAAGTCCCATGTATGTAATAGGGGGCGAGACTATTAGGGGCGGCTTTGTTAGTAGCAAGCAAATACATCTTCAATTCCTAATGAGAAATATCCTAAGCTTCAGTTACTTACAAAAATAAAATGTGCCCCCACCGTCGACGTCGACAATTCACGGACATGAATATGTTAAAGCCTTTGTGACTTATCTGCATTGTATTTTATCGCTGCGTTAGTAGGCAGCCACGTCGTGGTATGGTAGGGATTTAGTTACTCTATTATAACGGGTAATAACTTAATATGGATCTGCTAAAAAATAGGCTGCTGGCCCTAGAAATATTCAAACATGACTGAAAGAGAAATAGCTTCTACTCATAGGTACATAAATCCATCTGCCATCTCCATCTGCCTAGCCTTTTCACAACTATGTTGGGCTCGGCTTCCAGTCTAACCGGATGCAGCTGGATACCTATATTTTACGGGGAGCGACTGCCTGTCGGACCTCCACAACTCTGGGTTACACGATACCCCTTGGTAAAACTGGTTTTCAGACTTTCGGGCTTCAGAGTTAAAAATCTAGAAATGCCAGCCAAGATGTTATTATTTAGCCACGAGCCCCTCCTACTCATACGCAAATGAATATGTATTATCAGCCATGACATTCACTGTTAAGTTACTGTTAAGTTTTATAATTCTACATAATTATAAGTTCCTACCTATACGTCTGTCTAAGGCTTTTGCAACTTCTCCCTGGAGATTCCATAGCTTTTGAAATTATGTAATGCCATAGAAGGATTTTGTAACGATTCTTGAATTAAACCGGAAATAGACATGACTGACTGCAGAATTTGTGGTTGAAACATTTAGAGACCCATCTATAAAGAAAAGAATGAAAATGGTGTTTATTGGCACACTAACAAATAAAAACAATAAACACTCGACTACCTACTACGGATTGTCTTTAAAAGATCGCTTTTAGCGATAAGACCGCCCATTGTGCCTTTTTTTGGGAGTGGCATGATCTCACAGTTCAGTTGTCGTCTGCTTAACCAGGCTTGCCTGTAGATGCCTTCAGCCAGGGCTTAAAAAACTTAAAAAATTAAGCGACTAGATGCTAAGAGTACCCCTGTGGGGTACGGACCTCGGCTTAGGGCGTCGCTGGGAGAAGCAACAAGGGACGGGCTGGATCGGAATTACTTAGGGAATTCAAAACTATTTAAAACTACATGCTCGAGCAAGCTTCGGGGCGGACATGTGTGTCACGCCTTGAAAAAGTTCTACATTTTTATTCTGTAATATTTATGGTGTACAATACCTAATATAGAATATTCTATTCTACGAAACTACACAAGGGATCAACCCAATAATGGCTGCCTGCGACGGTGAGTTTCATAGAAATCGTAAAATTCTCTTTACTAGACAAACGATCAATTTACAGTAAGTACCTTGTCATGATTTGTGTCTTGGATTATAGCGCGTATACCTTTGAGATGAATCATAACATACAGTGTAACCTGGATAAGTGGGATCTCAAGGGACCTAGGATGATTTATCACTAAAAAAGAGAAGTTTCATTTAGGTACCCAGTTTCCCAAATAGTTAAGGTTTGACAGTTGTCTTATTTACAGTGGGCCAGCTAAGTCAGGTCGAAATATACCGTTTTTCTTTTATATGTAGAGGTGAAAATGTTTATTAACAATGAATCCATAGAAATATTCAAAATGGTAACTTCTTGTTAGTTGTGTTACTTAAACAGGCTATTGAACTACAAAGTCCGAATTATGGACGTAAAAATCAAACAAATTCATTCTCAATTATAAAGGGTTAGTATTAGATACTCCCAGTACCTAACAAAGGTATTTCAATGTAAAATTTATTTTATTTTATTTTATTCATGAACAATTCGCATTGTGTTTGAATGTAGTACATTAATTAATTTATTACAGATAAAAATAATAAATAATGAATTTCAAATCAATAACCTGTGATAAATATTATGTCAATAGATTGTAAATAGTTATTATATGTATAAATGATTGTAAATATTATCTATTATGTCAAATGATTATAAAGTGTCGAGACCTCATTGTAATTATCAATCAGCAGTAGAGGTTTTCCACATATCCAGGGCGCACTTAACCAAGGCACACTGTAGTAGGTACATTGTGATCTTCACCACCTTCAAATGACCTACGTTTTCCTTTGATGGCCTGCTAAAAACCATGCAAAAGTTCATTTCATTTATTAGGATTGGAGTGAGATCTCTATGTCATAAATTGGAACGCCAAATCATTATCTTCAGATAGATACGCATATGTAGTGCACTGCAGTAAATACAGCTCTAAAGAGCAAAGACGCACGTTCGATGCTTATCTTTACCTAGGTAAAGGTACTGACAACCGAAAAACCGGTAAAGACAACCGAAGCCGAAAGCCATTTGTACTCCCCGTCACTGTAAATTTTTTTACGGACCGTGGCTGGAAACCTTCTGGTTACAGACAGCGAAGGTAAAAGGAAAATTCCTTTTACTGACTGTGTTTTACGAAAACAAGTTTTTTATGTTATAACATAACTTTACTTACCACCACGACCCCACAGTGCAGTTTGCATGCACCCATAGGCACAATGTTCTGCGTGTGTTACATTGCGCACTAGCAAATCGCAAATCACATCAAAAATAAAAGTCGTTTCCCAGAAATGATTTTTGTGCAATGTTACTTAGTTTGATGTACAGTTGACGGCTATGTGATGTGTTTTTACACCCTGTATTTAGGTAAAGTAAACAAACGATAAATAATTTATCAGCCATCAGTTGTCTGCACTACCTATCGTTTATCAATCAATCAATCAGCATAGCATAGCTTACATCATATCTATTGGTATCACATCTCGCAACTCTCATTGTGACAGCTTTGTACCTACAGGAAAAATATGTGTAAACAAATACTCGTTATTCGTAAAAGCGCACTCCATTTCCGATCAATTTAGCCGAACTCATGAGTCAATGCCTTGAGAGAACAGGACGAGAATACTACGTTATACCTACTATCGGTTTACAAACAATGGATGAGGAAAAACATGGAAAAATATTTGCATTACCGTACCTATTGACCGACTGGTGGTAGAAAAGTCCTAAGCACGCGTTCTGTTTATTTACAGTGCGGTGCATCGCTAATTAACCCACACCTAATATATCATCGTGCAGCTGGCTAGCGTGATGTTTGACCTCAAAGTCGGGAACAGTTTCCATAGTGGAATTGGTCAGTAGCGGCTTGGCGACTAGAATAGGGTCGCCCCCTATTACATGAGACTTAAACATAACTGGTGAAACAACTCTGCCTATACCTACATACGGGAATACAGTCGTGACGTAACATATTTATTATATTTCCTATGTAAGGACTGTGCACTGTGCATGAAGAGCATGGCGTCAGACATATTATAATCCCTAGTTACTTGCATACTGCAAAATCAAAATCAAGTCATTTATTCAAACTAGGCTGAGAATCAGCATTTCATAAACATAAAAATTACTACTACCACTACTACTGGGGGACTATCCTAGTAGGATAGTCCCCCCAAAACGTCCACGTACGCAAAACGCCCGCCAGTCACCACTTCCTATTGCTTTATTTGAAAAGAAGAAGTAGCGCAACACACTCCCCCGCAGGACAGCTGTAATTAATCTGCGATCATCAACGCAAATTGCAACGCCTAGCAAGGCGACAGGCACGTAAACATACTTATGAACGTTAGCTACAGTCGTATAGGCCGCCCTGTTTAGCAGTTGACATTCCGGGTCATATTATGACCTATGTAGGTACAAGTTAGTTTAACGATAACGAATCAGCTGTGAAAACGTACAATAACAAGGAAAACTGTGTTTTTGGGCTTGTTGTTTTACAATAAGGGTTTAACCCAAAATGTACTTAACTACCAAGTTCCGAGATAGTTTAGACTGTTATTAGTAAACATGCTTTTAACAATAACTATTAACTATTATTATATTTACACTGTCCTGTAGATTAGGGCTGACGTCACCTAAATTACGGACCCCGGATAAAAACTTCAAAAACCCCGGACACTTTGGTGAAATAAGGATTCGTTTCCAGGAATACCTCGAAAAAAAAATTACAGTAAAATAAAAACATCGTTAAGTCTCTTAGTATTTTTTCTTATTTATAGAAAATTTACTTAAACCTCAACAATACAAATGAAACGCTTAATTTACTAATCACTTATACACTATTCTCTATGTGAGAGGTTTTCTGGCTACAAAAATAATTAGGAACGCTCTAAATGAGCGTTCCTAATTATTTTTCAAGGCATCAAAAAAAAAAAATAAAAAAAATTATTAAAAAGCAAATTATGAATTGTCACGAGCACACGGGTCCCTAATTATTTGCTGCGCGGCGAATTTATAACTATGATTTATGCTCTAGGCGATTGGCACACGGGCGCGGCGGGAAACGGATCCAAATTCCACGCGCATGAGTGCGTTTTTATTAAAAATGTACGTAAAAAATCACGCGCGTGATTGCGTTATCTGCACCCCGCTGCGTGATGCGGTGCAGTGTGGGCCTTCCCTTAGTTTATTGCAAATCATTCAAAGTCGGATTTCCCCTAACACAGAAAATTTCCCTATTTAAAAACCCTACATTATTTAAGAACCCCGCCGGACGTTCCCCGGACGCCCTCCAAATTATGGACAAATCCGGGGAAACCCGGAGGGATGGCAGCCCCATGTAGAGAGAGACTAGAATGATGGAAAGATGATCCGCTTTTCAGTACGTGATGCGTTGTATGGAAGCGTGACTCAAAACTGAGTAACATTATCAAAATCGTCCCACCCGTTCTTCAGATTACAGAAACAAAATCTCGATATAACTTCGCAGTAGAAATTCCATTCCCCACGGGGCCACGGGCGTAGACCCAAAACAATGCATTTCGAATCTACACAAAAGTTACAGAACAAACAGTAAGCTACGAAAAAAGTTCGGGCGGCCATAGTCCAATCCCGAATTGATTCCGAACGTCGGTCGTCGTGCTAAATGCTCGGAGCTGCTGCATTCAATAGATGGAGCTCCACTGTGCCCCATGCTGGCCGAAATGTGAACAATGGCGCGACATTAAACTTTATAGGTCCTTACCATTCGTGTCGCTCGTAAATCGCTTAGCGTGTGCCGTGCTTAATAGCACCGCTTTGCTTTATGATGCCTTGGTATGGCTTACACGACCTTGCTAAATATTGCTGAGCAAGACGTGTGTAGGTATGTATTACGTTTATTACAAGATCAGCCAAGAACGCGGGAATTAGTTAGGTCGGAAGATATAGATGATAGTTCCAAGTCATCTTCTCATGTATTGGCACAAACAACATGAGTAAAATTTTAAGCCAGTCAGTAAAGTACCTAGCTGACTGTCCGAGGCGTGCCGCCTCTCGTGAAGTAAAGGATAATAATCAGCCTATAATGGTCCCACTGCTGGGACACAGGTCTCCTCTCGGTGAGAGAGAGTGGCCCGTAATCTATACGCGGGCCCATTGCGGATTAGTAGATGTCACATGTCTTTGAATTTTTGGTCCTAGGACACGCCGGTTTCCTCACGACGTTTTCCACTGTCTCACTCGTGAAGTATTTTAATTCAAAGAAGGAAAAGTAGGAACAAGGGCAAGGCCATATCATGGTGAATGTGAATCAAGGTGAGTTATCAAAGAAAAAATCTGACTTCTGAAAAAATTCAAATCAGTGTGATGAATGATGATTGAAGAAATTATTTCAATAGAAGAATCGGCTGGGTATTTATGATGCTTTCTCAGGATGACTTGTCACAATAGGTGGGCAATTCCTATCACAGATGTTTTACTAGGTAACCAAAACTTGGCAGATGACACAGCAAACAAATACATCGTTTCATCATGCATTATCAGAATCTCTAACTTAATTTTAAGGATGATCAAGCAAAAATCTCAGTAGGCATTCAAATAAAAATTTACAACACAGTTTACCACGAGAACAAAACCTCAGAACAATGAGAGCTCTAAACTCAACCGAGTACAGTTCTTCGTATTGGGTCCTGGACCGGACCCTGGGTCAAGAGCAGGATGGTACAAGCAGTTTGGTTTTCCCGCAGATCAAGTGCCGAGAGCTACACGGAAAATATTATGTGATATTATGGACTAGTGGTGTTATTAAAGGGAGTAATTGTATGCACCTCCATTTTTGGAAAACAGATTTTCCTACCTAATTTACTGAATTATAGATTCTATTCAGCACTATGTTCAGTACTACTGTTATCAGTGCTGCAGGAAAGCAACAATAAGTATACTCCTACACTGCAACAAGTGTGATATGGATTTCCCCTGTAGAGTACGAGCCAATGTGCCAAATCATTTACATCTTATCTGGAAATACTCTGGGGACTGCAGGTACACCATTATTAAATCAAGTCCTTCAGGCCGTATTTCGGCCAATCTCAACAGAGACAAGCTTTCGGCGCGGGAGATATTACGTATAGTGCACAACAGCACAAGTGTGTGCGCAGATACAATAGCACTCCCTCTTCCCTCACTCTCATAGTCCGATGGGACGGCAGACCGACACGACCGGAGAGAGATCAGGCCACCATTACTATTGCAGCAAAGAAGAGCTTTTTAGTTTTCTCTAAGCTTCCGAGGACCAAAGATATGAGACTTTATTCAAGAAAACGTAAATATTAACAAACGTTACCCGTTTTACATATGATCGAAGGCACCCGGGGGCCTAAAAAGGCCTCTTTGGCAGAATCATAAAACAATTCATATCACGCAATTTCATCTGTATGACAGTTTTGTATGGAGATTCGTAAAATGCTATAAGTACACCTCTGCCTAACCCTTCAGGGATATATAGGTGTGAAACTGTCAAACTTGAATTGCGTGATATGAATTGTTTTATGATTCTACTAAAGTGGCCGTTTTATGCCCCCTGCACTTGCTGTTGCATCTGCCATATTTTGTCCTGCATCACCTTAAGGTGGACTGGTAAAAAAGCCCCAGGCATTAAATCCCGATTTTTACAGTATTTTTTTACTTGTACATAAAGTTTTAATGATGAATAAAAAATGCTCTAGGCATTTCTAAAGTCGGTAGTTGTTTTTGTCATGCCATTTATTCCTAATACCTACCTCAGGTAAATAAAATATTGTGTATGACATGACTATGCCACAGATTTAAGATGCATTGGCAAACAAATATCTATCAAAGAGAGTTGGTATTTTGAAACCGTTTATAAAAGCAAGCAGATTCCTTCACAGAGCAAAGCTTAAGTTACTGCAAAACATTAATGCTTTCTTTGCAATTGGGTAATATAAAATAAAGATGCGTAAACAATAAGCAATATTTTTTTAATAATGTTTTATTTAAACTATTTAAAACTTCATCGAGTTCTGCGCAAACAAGAGATGGTGATATCGCAGTAAGTAATTAACTCCTACACTTAAGATTATTTTGAGATGACAAGGTCCAACTAAATGTATTATTTTTTTATTAAATAAATGTATTTTCTTTCTCAACTGAGGCGCCCCGGCTCTTGACATTTAGCTAGATAGGAGCGCCTTCATAAGAAAACTTATTTATTAAAAGAGTCAACAGTTATGGAAGTTCAGAGGTCAAAACTGTTTGTTAAAGAAATTATTAAAAGTTATCATTTAATTGAGAAGTTTTCTTGAATCTGTCTGTTCTACTAAAGAGAAGTTTTGAGAACTGTATCTTATGTACCTATAAAGTTTAAATACGTACAAATATAGCGTAGGGCGTGCGTTGCCGCGCCGTGCAAGCTGAAAATGTTTGAGGAACCCTGCTCAAACCCCTGGTTGGCGGGGAGTACGAGTATAATAAATCATTGCTCTAACGAATTTTTTCCTAATGACCGCTTTCTTCTAGTTCTTCTTCCTTCTAGATTGTGGGTACTAAATGGGGGTTTTTATTTATTTTCCTCTGAGCAGGATTTTGTGCTGACCGTGACGTACGTACGTCATTATGTAAGTATATGTTCACCCATACATTGTTTTAAGCCCCTAAAACACACAGTATCTTACCAGATCATTATCAGGAATATCAAGTAGGACCCTAAACAAACATTCCTCTTTGAAACATGTCTCAACAAGGATACAAACCCTCTTATCTGTAACATAGGTATGTTATCTTAAACACAATTACGAAAAAAACTGACATATGTACGGTAAAACCCCAATGTCGCGCAGTACGTGGTCTCTGACCGCGGTCAGCTGATTGAGTTTTTTTACGGACCAATGACCTGTGTCGAAACATTACAGCTTTTTTGTATCAGAATTCTATTAAGCTGGTGTTGTACGAACTTTTACTATGTTCCATTGAATTATAATAGACATACATAGGTAGTGAAGTTTAGTAATTTTAAAAGTGAACTTTCTACTAAAAGGCCCGTGCTACCATGCTCCAATTACGCCAAAAATTTATCCTTTACCCACTAAGTAATAAGCAGGCACCTAACTCTCTCTACAACTCAAACAACATGCATCTAAGGAAAATCTCAACATACAGGATTTACCCAAGTGAAGCTCATTTTATTAATTAAGCTAATCATTCATTCAAATTACGCTATTTAAAATATTGCAAAAACATTCCTATATTAACTTTTTTGACTATTTTTATAACTTTATTTAACATTTATGTACATACATAAAGTCTCATTGCCTTTATAGCGCATTTTTTATATTTTTACTAGCTGCGCCCCGCGGTTTCACCCGCGTAAGTTTCGATTTAGGGGTATGAAAAATAGATGTTGGCCGATTCTCATAGATACCGGATAAGCACAAAAAATTTCATCAAAATCGGTCAAGCCGTTTCGGAGGAGTATGGCAACGAAAACTGTGACACGAGAATTTTATATATTAGATATAAACAGGTTTTTTGCGACTTTTTAAAACCCAATAATTTATACAAAAAATCAATGGAAAATACTATTTGATCTTTCTGGACTGGACAGTTGGCCCATCACAATTTTATCATCGAATTTTATTTAGAAAAATAAATAAAATGAGAAATGACCAAATAAACATGTTTAATTAAAGATTTTGCAAAAAAAAATACTTTTCAATTTCTCCATGGTTGAGTTACCTCGCTCATGTAGAACTCGTAACTTGGTTTTAATGGCATTGACAGGGTAGGAAAAGTAAATTAAACATGAGGTGTAGAGGTTCTTGACAGTTTGAGTAGGACTGAATTCTTAGAAAGACCAAGATGACATGATAAGAAGATAAAATACGTTCATGTCATTCAGTGTTTCGAAGTTGTAAACTGGAATTGCATAAGGTACAGAGGCCAGCACATCAAGCTACCCCAATCTGTCAAATTTCTTTGATAGATTTTCAACTTTACCACAAAGGAATAAGGTTCATATTCAATTGGGAAAATTTTACAGATTAGGGTAGGTTGATGTGCTGGCCTCTGTACCTAATAGCTTTTCGCATTATTATGCGGTCTCTACACATAACGCGCCGAAGCATTTCATTGAAAATATGTTGAGTAGGTACAGAGGCCAGCACAGCAAGCTACCCCAATCTGTCAAATTTTCCCAATTGAATATGAACCTTATTCCTTTGTCATAAAGTTGAAAATCTATCATAGAAATTTGACAGATTGGGGTAACTTGATGTGCTGACCTCTGTACTATGGGAATACCTATTACTCCATGGTAAGTACCACCGTTTCTGTACTTGCTTTGATATGTAAACAGCTGGTAATTGCCTACACACTAACAGTAGTAATTGGCTTCATTTTCAACAGTTCAACAACATTAATTGCGTTATTTACGTTGTTAAGCAGACACATTTTTCGAACTTATGAAGCAACTAGCTTCTGCTCGCGAAATTTCACCCTCTTAGGGGTGGAATTTCGAAAAACCCTTTCTTAGTGGATACCTGCTCTTCACAAAGAACACACCCTCCAAATTTCATGTCTCTCAAGGACCAGCGGTTTAGGATGTGCGTTGATTTATCAGTCAGTCAGGAATTTGAATTTTATAATGGAATTACCAATATCCTTCAATATCATTTAGATTGAGATTGATAGTTTGTTACACAATAAGGGTGCTGGATGACATGTAAAAGCATCAAATTTACAAGGTATAGACAGATATGTACGATTGGTGAAGAGTGAGTGTCTGCATGCGTTAGGTCGGTGTTTACGTACCTACCTATCAGTAGCGGTACTATTGCTATAAGCCACTTAGGTAATTTAACTATTACTGTCAGAAGATACTGCAGGTAATCATTACCTATTTAATAGGTACGACGCAATATTTTGAGGTCGCACGAGGCACGTCAAATTTAGTTGGCAACGCAATAGCTGCCTTCGAGGAACGATTATTTTAAGTAAGTCCGACGTTCCCGAAATGTTCACCTTCCCCAGATGAATGGATTTCCCAGCGGTAATCCTACCAGCTTCAGAAAGAAACCCGATCACTTGCTTAACCCAGTAAATAGATCAGTCATTCAATATGACGTATGACTCACTCAATACCTCTATCCTCTTATCTCCTTCCCTTATGGGCTGATTTTTCAACAGTCCGATAGCTTCTAATCCATACTTCCATACTAATATTATAAATTCGAAAGTAACTCTGTCTGTCTGTCTGTATGTTACCTTTTCACGCCTAAACCACTGAACGGATTTCGATAAAATTTGGCAGAGAGATTGATTGCATCCCGGGGAAGGACATAGGATAGTTTTTACCGACATACCTTGCGGGCGAAACCGCGGGCGGAAGCTAGTTGAATAATAAACACATATGTCATAGTTATATGACTATTGAAAAGTCAGCCCTTAATGTCATAAAAACATGTTTAATTACGAACATGTCACATATAAATATAATACTATCGGTTAGTGAATTGTTTCATAACCTTCAATTTGTTGCCACTATCTCTGTTTGATTACATTCATTGATGGGTTTTCCAGGCGGGTTTACCCACGGCCGATGCACACAGCATTGGTATTGGTATGTACGGCCCCTCTGCGATTTTTATCTCAACAAGAATAAACCTTTTACCTACTTAGTTGTGTCGAGTTGTGCTAGGGCTGCCATCCGTCCGGGTTTTCCCGGATTTGTCTTAGTTTTGAGGGTGTCCGGGAAGCATCCGCGCGTCCGGGCGGGGTTTTTAGGGCTCCGTACCCAAAGGGTAAAACGGGACCCTATTACTAAGACTCCGCTGTCTGTCCGTCCGTCCGTCTGTCACCAGGCTGTATCTCATGAACGGTGATAGCTAGACAGGTGAAATTTACACAGAATGTGTATTTCTGTTGCCGCTATAACAATAAATACTAAAAACAGAACAAAATAAATATTTAAGGGGGGCTTCCATACAACAAACGTGATTTTTTTGCCGTTATTTTATAAGTAGTGTTAAATATTGTATGGTGGTACGGAACCCTTCGTGTGCGAGTCTAACTCGCACTTGGCCGGTTTTTAAATAGTGTACTACTTTCTGTGTCAGGAGAAATCCCACTTTGAGTGATTTCAAATAAAATAATCATAGTTTAAAGTTAGTATAAGTACCAGTTTTTTTCGAGGGATTCTGTGGAACGATCTTTATTTCACCCAAATGTCGGGGTTTTTGAAGTTTTTATCCTGGGTGCATAATGTAGGTGATGGTAGCCCTTTGTGAGTTATGAACAGCTGCTGGAGATCCTTAGCTTAGCTATAATGTAGAATGATGCCCTCCTTCATTAGTATTCTATCAACTCACACCCCCACAACGTCTCTGACCGCCTAGCAATGCTCTGACTCCAACATAGGAACCACGATAGGCTACCAAAACTTTTCTAGTCCTCGGAAGTCGCGCCAATAAACTAACAACATCGTTTTTTGTTCATCTGTTTAGGCAAACTGAATAAGTAAGAGTTCCATAAAGTACTCTTACTAATTCAGTTACAAATATGTCGTATATAAATACTGTCTGCAGATGCCGATGGATTTTAAAGTAATGGGGATGATTATATTAAAAAAAAGACGTCTATGACTAACCATATTTGAGTAATGTATTACCTAAGGACTTTCAGCACACTCTAGCCAGTCAGCCCAACCACGCTGATTGGTTAAGCTCTTTATCAAAGCAGAAGTTGTCGTCAGGTCACCAAGATCGTTATTTTATAGTCGGCTAAGACTATTTCTGTTAAATCCACAAAACCCTAATGAGCACGTGTTTGGTTTCAGTCGTAAAATGTTATATTTATCAACGGGAAAAACCTAATTGAAGCAGCAGTGTGAATCTCCAGCACGTGTCATGTCGTGAATCACGGGACATTCTGCAACTCTATGTTATTTCTTTAGTAGGTACGAAAATATGCCTTTCTCAAGTCAACAAGCTGTTCTTTTCTTGTAGCAAATTACACATCACTGTATTTGTCATGTTACCACTTCGAAAGAGTAGGCACTGATACGAAAATAGTTGTATTATTCATACTGTAAGTGTAAGTTTAAATAAAAAAAATTGTTGCCTACCGATAGGTACCTCTACCTACACAACGGTAGGGGAATCTCGCGGAAATGACGTGGTTGTGGGAAATTTTACATAAATGAATAGTAGGGAGGGTCTCTGGAAAATCAGGAGCTCAGTCATAATGTTTACTTACGCTTGTTATATTATCTGTGCTTAGGGCTTGTACACAAAACTGCGAAGCCTGCGAGCTTTCGCAGCAATTCGTATTGCAATTTTCTGCGTTGCGAATTCGCTTCGCGTCGCATCGCAGTTTTGTGTACAAGCCCTTATGCGAACATATATTTGACTGTCGGCGTTCCAGTTCAACAGATAAAGGGGTTTTACAACTTAAATAATACTGAGTGGGCTGCAACGCATCAGGTGGCTCCTGGATTTGGATGTTCATTTATGGTGATGATTGCTTTGCATCAGCCTAGGCGATACTGAATCACTAGAGTTTAAAGTTTAACTTAGATGATTTCTATTTAACATTTTGTCAAAAAACCATTATGAAACGAGTGCCTACCCATATAATTACCAAGATATTGTAGTCATTTATGGATCAAAGACCAAGATATTAATGACTACATTGCACTTACATTTGCTACTCGTTCTGGTCGACATGCGGTCTCGGGTCTACTTATCAATAGACTGGACAATAAAACGAACATGGTAAATAGCTTACCAATTACCTATTTACCTAATAAATCGTGGAAGCACCAATAGGGACACAGCAGATAGGCGCCACGCGACGCGACGACGCGATGCGATGCTGATAGAACAGTTTTCTGTGCAGTTTTCATAGAAATTGTCCTACTAAAGTCGCGTCTGTCGCGTCGCGCCTGTCTGCGGAAGCCTTAACGTGCCTTAAAATAATTATTCAATGATCGGATAGGTACATGATGAATATGATGATTCACATCTCTGTATACCTTTCCAATTAATTGATGTATACACTATCTTACAGCAAGAATGCCTTAATCCTGACAAGTGGCCTCACCTTCGATTATCTGGTATTGCGCAGTAATCTATGTAATTGGGTCGTGGAAAAACCGAGCCTTGTGATATTGTGACAAGTAAGATTGAAACTGCCATACCATAAATTGTAGGTATCAATAACACAGAGAACTAAAAAAAAAAATATAGAACACGATGACAAGCACCTATAATTATATGGGTTCTTCTCTGTGACATTCCAAGTTGGAATGCTATATATGATGGATATATATATGCTATGAATGATGGATAGCTTCCTTGCAGCATATTATCAAGAGGAGGTACAACAGTGTGCCAGCGAGTAATGATAGCCCTGATGTGTTTGCCATGCAAGAGAAAAGCTTAGCCAATCTGCAAGGGCGACTGACCTGCCACTGCATCCGCTTCTACTAGAAGTCGACGTAATACATAACACAACATAACGCCTGTACCTACTCCCTGGGTTAAGCAGAGGTGTACGTGATACACCCACTTTTCCCCAGTAGAAGGCGAGCCAATTGCCATCAACCAGACATAAATCTATCTCCGTGATATAGCTTTTTTAAAGCCAAGCTAGGCAGGTGATATATGTATTATATTATTATTTTAAGGTATTAAATAGAGGTGTGTACAAAACGCCTATGTATACCTACCTATGCCTACCCTACCTACCTATGTATACCTACTATACTACATATACAACTACTTATTTTAAGATGTGAGATCGAAACGCAAGGACTTTATCAATAACCTTGGCTCCACATTAATATTATCCGCAGTTCGGAAAGTATTAACTGGGAGTGCTGGGACGTGAAAGGTGCGCTACGTCAGGCATATTACAGGCTTACATCTAAAAGGCAACAGCACCCTTAGTTGGACTTCGGTGTAATCATTCAATATTCATGTGAGTAGGTCTCTATGATCTTGCCTCACACAACTCTATCCACTATAAGACGAACACAAATCTTATCTCAGACAACATTCAAGAAATCTTTTGCTATTATTAATTTGCTACAAAATATTGGAAAGCAGTCACAAATACAATACTCCGGCGACTCCGGCGAGGTTCACAAAGCGATCCCTGGCTGCAAACACTCAGTTATATGGTGTCAAATTACGTATTCGGGTATTCCTGTATCGCGTCTATAAAACGGCTCGTTATGAATCAAAAATCCATTTGTGCAGCGCTGCAGCGCTGTTTCGTCCATTTTCGCACGTTCGTGCCATATTACAGGGCCCGCGGCGGGTGCATTGATAACTGCTTTGTGACGTCACATGCCATGCCCGTTACGTTTGTTACATATAATTCAGCCGAATTAAAATGTAAAGCTGCTCTATTAACAACTATGCTCGACGTCATTGAATAAAACCAATTAGTTGTTGGGAATTGATTTACGATCACGTGCAATATTCAACATGGCCGCGGTAATTCACGTTACATGTCAGCAGGATATTAGGGCCGCCTTCCGAATTGGCTAATATCGCTCACAGCACTCAAATCGTCTCACATGCGTTCCTTATTGGATATCACGACTATGACAGCTGAGAGCTGTCAACAATTCGGAACACTCGTGAGCGCGCTCACAGTGCATACTCGGTGTCAAAAAGATATTACAGCAGTATTTCTTCATAAAAACACCACGCGTTTCTTCCTTTTCTTTGTTTAGGTGGCGACTGTCAGCCAGAAGCACAATTTCGAAAATGCCACGTTATTAAAAAGATATGATGCAGCTCAAAACAAAACACACACTGACACATCCTCATCCTCACACACACACACACACTGTCATTTTTGACAGCGCTCACGGTGATATTAGTACGAGGCATGGTCGGCGTTATCGCAAGATGGCGCATATCATGACGTCATCTATGACGATTCACGGGACATCGTTATCGCGCTCACGCCAATTCGGTACGGGTTTAAGCACGCTCAAATCGATTAGGTACGTCGATTATTTCCCCAATTCGGAACGCACCCTTTATGCTTTGCAAAATACGTTCTGGAAGGATTTATTTATTATTATCTTAACGAAAAGATGATTAATTCTAAGTTAAGTCTTATATTTTACCTATGAGTAATGCTAGATACTAATGTTCTAGGATTGCCCGAAATAAATGAATAACAAGTTTGAGACTCAAACAAAGTTATTCACGAGGCAAAGGTTAAGATTTCACAAGCCGAAAATATTGGGCAATCCTGAAATTTCCCAAGCACTGATGAGTCATAAAGATGACTGATTTTATCTCACGAAAGTTATCCTAGCTTCCCTACCCATAATACCTAACAGACCTTATTTACTCACCGTCGAAGCAATAGTAATCGTTAATTATGCAACAAATGTAGGTATGTGTCAGTAGATAAGTGGGTGTATTCGCAAGAAGCCTGACGTCAGAGCAGTGACCTCATCTCGTGTCGTCACTGACTGCATGAACACTGATTATACGGACGCCGGACGTTGACCTCACGTTATGATGATGACGTCGTGTAGACCAAAGAGTGTACGGGTAGTGTAGACTGTGGACTGAATTTTGTACAGAGCAGGATGTTTCAATCAATTCAACCTATAGCAGTCCTGTGTATAACCCCGCCTCCAGCATTTATTCTGCCCCCATCACCTTAGTAAGTTGAGGGGCGTCCTACGTAATATTTGCTGTACAAAAGTTTGTTTCACTTATGGAGGCACAGATGAAGCTGTTGCATGTCACAGGCTTGCACAACAGTTTGGGAGCCGCTGCCTACTCTGGCAGTGCCTCTTCATGGACGTTAAGGATTGGCTACTGTCGTATGGTTCTTAAAAACAATAGTCTGCGATAGGTACCAATCTTTGACCACTTATTGCTTATTTTGCTCCAGCCACTAAAGAGAACAACGTACAGCAGTGAACGACGCAGGTTGATCAATTGATCACAATGCTGCAAAGATTATGGAAAAGTCCAGTTGCGTCAATATACACAAGTGTTTATACAGGGAGTTTTTTTAATCACCATCCAAATTTTTACAGTGTGTTCTACCCATGATTATGAAAAACTTTCACTATGGGACCAACTCTGAAATCTCGAAAAAAAAATCTGCTGTTTCATACAAAAATTACAATACCTACTTGACCAAAATGTATGAAACCGCAGATTTTTTTTTTCGTGATTTCATGGTTGGTCCCATATTAAAAGTTGTTCGTGTTCATGGGTAGAACACCCTGTAAAAATATGGATGGTGATAAAAAAATCTTCCTGTATATTTACTATCAGCTCATAATTACCTAATTATTTCAAACCACATTATCTCTCTGTTGATTTACTCACCTGGAAATACCCAAATTAACACCAATTACCAACATAGATAAGAGATTCAAAAATGCCGTAGGGAGGCGCCTGATCTGAACTGCGTAGATACCAATATTTATTTCCGATTACTTGATTTAATTTTCTCTTCCTAATTCTTGGTAATACTGGTATTCAGCTGCAGCTGGTTAGACTGGAAGCCGACCCCAACACAGTTAGTTAGGGAAAGGCTAGGCTAGGATAATGATGATGACTTGAGTTAATTCTCAGTAAATACAAACTGTTACTAAGATAAATGGTAACTCATCAAGTCATTCTAAAGAACTGGACTTTTCCCATCGCAACAGCAATTATTTGGGAAAGGCCAAATACTTCACACGACCGGAAATACTTCAATAACATTCCCATATAAGGATGTCAAGTTGCATAAAATATTTCGGTTAAACAATCAGGGATTTTTTTATTTGAATTTATAACGAGCATGCGATTTTTTTTGTGGGAAGAACTTCATGTACGTACCTACCTATGTGCTACATTTATTTAATACTTTAAGCACACAAATGTACAGAGGCGGACTTAATGCCACAGGCATTTTCTACCAGTCAACCTTTGAGTGATGCAGAGACAAATAGTGGTAGGTGCAATTATGAAAATTGAGGAATAAACAGATATAGTAGGTATACCTACATAGTAGGTATTCTGCGGGCTGCTTTTTGCAAAAAATAGGTAGCTACCTACCTGACGAAAATAGTAAGGTCTTTGTTCTATAGAACAACAGCTTATAGCTCAGCACCCTTTTTTTTTTTTTTAGGATGCGAAATCATCAAATGACCCCTCCCGCTCTGGGTGGAGCGGAAGGGAGTGTCAGACTCTTACTGACTAAAACCCATCCGTGTTCCTTCCTTAGCCCTTTATGTTCCGGGGCAGCGGTAACCCTTTCGGACAATCCCGCTGCCCCGGCAATCTCAGCACCCTAAGAGGCAATTCTCGTAAATTTAAGAACGACGTTCACAGTCTGATCTGTCTCAATCTGTCAAAAATACCTCTGATTTCCCTACATTTTTACAAAATTTTGACATTTGTTTGTCGCTGAGATGAGACTGCGACTAGATTTTGAACGTTTTATATTACGAGAATTGGCCTTTTGATTTTGAGTTACTCCCATGTGTCGCTTGGCTGGATATGGATAAGGTTGTTTTCGCCCCTAGTCTCTATTCTATTATTACGTTGTTTTCAAAATATTTTAAAAAGTGTTTCATCGGTCATCGCATACCTAGGAACTCTAATCCATTGAACTAAGTGTATCGATAGAAAAAATATTTATAGATAGATAATTATATAAATCAATTTTCACAAAATTAATTCACCAATTCGATAATAATTGTTTTAGAAACTGATTTAAGAAAAACCCGTCTAAAAATCTGTAAGTAAACTTCTTGCAAATTTTCATTTCATTTCACTTTTATCGTGTAATTTGTGTTTTTTTTTTTTCTGTCATAATATCAACGTGTTGTCTATAAACGTAGGTATCACAGATCACGATCGTATGCCATTGACGTAGGTAATGTTATTGTGATCGCTAACTAAATGTAAACAGGAAAGTCGCACGATGAATGATGATGACACTAATTTTATCTTAAGATGGTTGTTTGTATAATTAATAGCTTGCATCTCATGCGAATCTTCTTACTGAATACTCATCATTGACGTGTCTCCTCATTCACATTGATCGTGGTGCGACCGTGTGAATATGTTCCGACTACAGCTATATACAGCCGTTTCTTTATGCTCGTTCTAGATGTCATAGGAAGGTTCCTAAATCTATCTTGATAAAATTGTTTAATGATTTAAGTACCTAATCAGTCTCGGAAATGTAATTATTCAAAGTATCACTATCTCAATGTCATGTACACTTCAGTGGATCTTCTTGTCCGGGCCTGAATACTTTTATCCTTACTTAGTACCTGGATGAAGCCTCACGTAAGATACCAAGTCATGAATATCAAGTAAATAACATTTTCGTTTTCCGTTTAACACCCTCCCTCCTCTCTCCAGGAGCACTTGCATGAATATTATAGAGCGACCATGTTCGAGGGAGTATTTAATGTCTAGGCTGTACAATATTCAGGTGTATCAGTAGGTACTCAACACAGCCACTGTTTACTCGACACACTACAAGCCATAAGCACTAATCAATAGCTGTACCAACATAAAGAGATTAGTTGTAAAATTACAGCATTCTATTTCGAGGTCAGGGTTGTTGTTTCAATGGACGCGCGCCAAAGGCAAGCCCAGCTCGTTGTAGAGATAAACTACGATAACATGACATGGCGCGCCCCTCCAAAATTCAAAACGTTTGAAAGTATTTACAATGCACCACCAAGATTCACAACGCATGTGTGCGTAACGAGACGGCCGTCAAACAAAAACTTACAACTACATACAAACTCCTTCGTAAGGATGTCACTACACACATTGAAACAGTAATATGGAGGGGCGCGCCACATTATCGTAGTTTATCTCTAATTGTAAATAGACACACGGGAAATGTGTTGGAAAATCCGCGCAGATCTAACCCGACTGAAATAGTCTGACGTCATGTTTACCTAATTATTTGTTTGAGGATTTCCTTGGTATTGTTTATTTCCAACTGATAGTACCCAGCCAGCTCTGTTTTTGACTTTTGGGAAATTGGGAATATTTGAATAACTAACTTGGCTTTTCGTATTTCACAACACATTTACCGACCACTAACTACATTAATCTATCGCTATCAACAAGAATTTGAGCTTTGACTTAAACAAAACGAAAACCAAAGACAATAAATAAATAAAAGGGAATTGCTGCAAGACTAAATTAGATTTAGGCACATTTAGGTGTGAGAATTTCAAAGATAGCAGGTAGGTATCTATAGGTACCTAGCGCAGGTAAGATTCATAACTTCTAGGTACAGTACACCAATATAAAAATAATGAGAGCGTTTGGATTGCGTGTCACATTGATCTAAGAAACTTGAATGACTGTAGATGATTGAGTTTGAGTATGAATAGTTTCCGTGAATATGACAAAACATTTTATGTAATCCTAACAATTATTATAAGAATATTCATAAGAATGCGTGAATCGTACCTACGATACTGTTAAGTACCTTATTCTAACTATGATGCATGCACAATTTTATCTAATGAGTAAAGGATTCGTCATAGACAGCGCAAGACTGTAATTCGCAGAGCCACTGCTAACAATAATTAAGTAATAATAAATTCCCATATTCGGCTGGGTTTTTTGTGTGTGTGCACCGCATTTGCAAAAACGTTGGCGTTGGATCAGAGAAGGGTGCAGCAGGTAACCTTTGTCTGCAGATTGAATTTTTTTTTAGTTTCGAACTGTTCCCGTGGTATTGGTGCCGTGTGCCCAAATATTTGAGCATCCGGGGTTTCCGAAATCAATCAATTTTTATCAAAAATCAACCGCAATATTCTATTCTACGGTCGCTGACCCGCTTATTTTCCCCACCGGCGTATAAACAGTTACCTACTAGGCTCCTAAATTGAGTCTATCCCAAGTCTTTTCGTGGTTTTCCATGTGCAATTCCAAACGAGTGTTAAGTAGGTACCTACTTACAGTTACCAACTCCGCGCCGTTTAGGTGAAGTAATGAGTATTTTAAATAACTATTATCATCAATACGATAAACTTTGTACGTAAGCAGTTATCAAATGGGTTTGTCCAAAAATCTTCACATATCTAGCCTACGAGGGCGGGGGGGGGGGGGACTTTTAATCAATCGCAGATAATAAGACAGCTACTTAGATGTGTTTTCCTATTAAGTACCTATACAATAAACATTATGTACCATCCTTCACTCTGAAAATGTCGCAATTCCGACTCTCAAGATACAGGAAAATGCCTAGTTTGGGTGTCACCGTCCCATTTGTTCTTGTACAATCTAAATAAAGGAGTTCGAAAAATTTTCTATGTGAGCTGGCATAGCCACCCGTAGCCATTTTGTTTTTTTTTTCAAAATCACGGCGCACTGGGTAGAGGACACATAAACAAAGAAAAAATTTCATCAACATGGTGCCCTATAGTGTCACGTTTCCGAGATATTTGGAGGTAAAGTCACCAAGTGAGAACAATGACAATCATTAAAAATTAATGAAAAGTGCGGATCACTTAGCAATCACATTTTTTCCTGCAATCTATCTTACGTTTCCGAGGGCAGATTGGAAGGTGGATAAATGACGTAAGCCCACGTACGCACGGGCGTACAAATATTGCGGCGGGATTTTTATCGCGCACTGGATTTTCAACTCTCGGTGGTGTTGAGCCGACAATTGAGAATCGAACAGAGCGCACCCATGTTCGTCAAAAAAATACACTGTTGGATTTTCAACCCTGGGCGTTGAGAGCGTTCAACCCGCGCGGGCTGGTAACGTCGCATTTCTACTGGATAGTAGTAGTATTTGTTCTACAGCCAAACGTTCTAGTGGAACGTTGGTATTTATAAGTTTGTATGCTATTTTTTACAATTATTTTGGTATTTACTCAAAAATATCCGAAATAAGCACAAAATTCATTATTTTTTAATAATAGTCATTGTTCGCACATGGCGACTTTACCTCCAAATATCTAGACAACGAACGTGACACTTTAGGGCTCCATGTTGCTAACATTGTTTGTTTATATAAGTATCCTCTACCCATAACCACTCTTTTAATCGCACGACGAACGAAAAAAAAAAACAAAATGGCGTCCTGGTAGCTATGCCACAAAGGTTCTATATCCCCTTTGAGACAGAACCTAGGTACCTACTACCTACATAACGGCAAAAAATACATTTTACTGAATTTTTCTTTTTCTTTTAATAGGTAAGTAGGTAATGAGACACCAACCGAGATATATAAGTACTAATAATAGGTACCTACCTACTTTATGAAGTAAATTTCGAAATTTCTCACTGTCGGCTTCACGTAAACAAATTACCTGTCTAAATATCGTATCGTAGATGCAATCTCAAATGTACAATCGCTAGTCCTGTCTAAATAGTAGATATTTCTGACCTTTCTATTTTGTAAACGTAGTGGTAAGCAGTCAATAGGTGAAAATTATCGGTGGTTTTCCACAGGGGCCACGTGTGTATGAACGGTGTGATTACGTCACTTTCGGCTCGTCCGTATCTTGCGAGCGGCCGTGTTTTCCATGGCGCCTTGTTTATCGAACAATTTGTTAGCAGGAGTTTGTAATACGTGTGACGTGACACTACTTGAGTTGAACTTTTTCCCGTAGAAGTACCTACTCCATAGTTATATCTGAGAAAAATAGAGTGGTAGGTAGGTATTTCGCAGTTACAATTAACAAAAAAAAAAATCCCGCGCTAAGCTTTGTGCGCGTGCCGGTGGAAATCGTTTACTAAACTACCTGTATAATAGGTACCTACCTATGGCATAAACGAGTAGATACCTCATACCTACCTATAGCCTTTTAGGTAGTACGCTGTTACAGCGCATGGAATGGAATCAGTTTTTAATTGATAGGTATAATAGCTACTGTAAGAACTAAGAACACATAATTTTTAGACTGGTTTGTTGTACCTACTGTTACGGTATTGACTGTATATTATGATTTACAGGCTTTTTGGAGACTTTTAAGCAACAACAGGCTCTAGAAATAAAGCGATCCTACGTAGAATAAGTTTATAACAGACTAAAAGCCTTATACTAACCTGTCTACCTAAGAAAATACTTCAAGCCTGCGTTTACTTACATGAACAGTACCTACGCGGCTATGTAAGCCTTACTTAATTTGGTTTTGACGCTACAAACTCCACAAGGGGATTTTGTTTTTACATAAATCTTTTTACATCCCTTGGGCATGGTTACAAATTTAGATCATTATAAAGTAGGACTGGAAGGGAAGGTTCCTACTGCATGAGTTTTGCGACCAATTGTAGCGGGTTCGATTCACGGATCAGGAAGAAACTTTTTCAAAATAGATGTCATGGTTCTTTGGGCCACTTTGTCCTACTATCCATAGTTTTCCATTTAGCCTGAGGTCCCATCGCAACAATCATGTTCATATACGGTACGCGACTGACATATTCCCCCCACTTCCATGCAGCTGACAATTTTTTTGGGTTGAAGATAATCCCAAAAACCGTCCTATAAGGTTTTGGCGCGGAATGGTTTTTCTAACAACTTTGACATGCTCTAACTTTGAACTCCCCCACTACTGGAGCTGCTGACGCTCCTGATCTCTTATGCAAACTATTTTTGGTATTATTTTTTCAACGGGTCTTATAAAATTACTTTTTCAAACTAACGCCACCGCCCGTAGTCAAAACGAAAAAAACACGACGGTGTCTCTCTACATGCTAATGGATACCTACAAAGGCCCATTTATTGTACAAGTGAATCAATGTAACCTATAGAATAGCAATTAAATTGTGTAACGCTGACTCACAGCCCATTAATAACTTTTAGCTCAAGATAACACAAAACAAATGTGGTAAATTGCTGAGTCGATATTATTAACGAGGCATTACTCGGGCTGGGATAACAGCACGGCAGTAAATTTCAGAATTATTTTGTCTATGTAAGCCGCATGCACCGTGTCTAGACCGGCTCTCCAGCGCTCCAGCGTTCCGGCGATCCGGCTGGAATGCGGCTTAACGGACCCATTGTAATCGCCCACTGAAAGGCGGAACATATTGAAACCTAAGGAAAACGGTCAAATACGTTGCCGACGTATAAAGCCGGCCGTTTCGACGGTTTAATTAAAAGTAAGCCTAAGCTAGGAAGGTATAGGGGCGGCAATGAAGATTGCGGCTTAGATAGGCAGCTCTGACAGGATTACATGTACGGAGATATTAAAGGAACTCTGGAAATACAAGTAAATTTGTTCCTCCTGAAACGGAAGGCTGTAAGTGAACTGAAGAAATCTTTTTAGCAAAGTCCTCAAGTTTCGTTAAACTGAATGCAAATCTCAGCAAAAACATAAAAACCTGTAAAAAAGAATACAACTTTTCAGGAAAATTTACGTTTAGTTTGCAACTCACGAAATACCTACGAAAACGCGCTAAACGCTGTGACTTTTTGTACATAACGAAGTTGGCAAGCAGACGGGCAACTGTCACAGCCAGGCGGTTCGTAGTGGTCCCAAAAAAACTTAAACTCAACTGGAAACGGAATAAAAATGTGCCAAGAATGAAAAGCACAGGATGGCTGGACCACAGGGCTGGACGAACCCAACTGAATAAAACACAAACAGAAATATGATTGTCTCTACAATTCTTTAAAGTCTGGAAGAGGGCGACTAGTAGGTACTTTGTTTGAATGTTTATACTTTTACCCCTTTGTTTACAAATGTTGCATAAAGTTAAACTAAGTAGCGATTAGCGACTGTTTAACCATACTTAAATAAACCCCTTACAGTAAGACTATTTTTTAACCGACTTCCAAAAAGGAGGAGGTTATATGTTCGACTTTGTTTTTTTTTATTGGATGTTTACCGATTTCTCCGTCAATTGTGGATCGATTTTGAAAATTATTTTTTTGTTTGAAAGGGTATAGGTACTCCCAAGGTGGTCCCATTGTCAGCAAGTAGGAATCTGATGAGAGGATCCCATGGAAATCGAGGGAAACCCTCAAATTTTATTGGTAAACCTATAGCGATTTGGATATTTTTTAGAGTAACTTGAGCATTTGTTCTCGGAAATCATCATTTGGTAAAGTGGAGCTGATGATGAAGACCACAGACGGCCATCGGAACTAATCAATGATAAATATTTCACGGGTTGCGATTCGATTACTTTAATATGGTTGCTAAGCAATTTATGCTCGTCACAATGCGTGTGGTGGTGGAGTGGAGTTCTTCAGGTTCTTACCAGGAGAACTCTTCAACAATTAATGTCCCAGCATCGGGAAAAGCAATATTTTGTAAAAGGTGATGAGCAGTTGACGTTAGGCTATTGTAACTTAGATAAATTACAAACTCTCTCACTAAAAAGTGAAAAATAAAAACCTTTTTTACTTACAAAAAAAAAATAACCGACTTCCAAAAAAAAACTACAATGTGATAAATAACTTTTATTTCGGAAGTCGGTGTCAATAAACGAAAATGCAGAACCAACGACACCGACTTCCGAAATAAAAGTTATTTATCACTTTGTAGTTTTTTTTTTTGAAGTCGGTTGTTTTTTTTGTAAAAAAGTTTTTATTTGAAACAGTCTGTGTACCTACGTCGAACTACGAAGCATGCATTTGCAAGCGAAAACTATTCGCAAACAATACATCATCTTCGTCGTCATACTTATAGAAAAATAGAAAAATATTTATTGTCCAGGTAATACAATAAGCAGGTTCACTGGTTAACAGCAAGTTAAGACGACATGAGTAACTTAAAATATTACCTACAGCTAGGTTACAATATAGTATTAACTAGTGAGCCCCAAACTAGACAGTTAGTCTGTAAATGCATCGCTACTACTAGGTACTCTGCACTCCTACATGAGTCCAGTCCCTCTGGTGTCTCCTAGTCTGCACTCCTACATGAGTCCAGTCCCTCTGGAGTCTCCTAGGTACTCTGCACTCCTACATGAGTCCAGTCCCTCTGGTGTCTCCTAGTCTGCACTCCTACATGAGGCCAGTCCCTCTGGTGTCTCCTAGTCTGCACTCCTACATGAGTCCAGTCCCTCTGGTGTCTCCTAGTCTGCACTCCTACATGAGTCCAGTCTCTCTGGTGTCTCCTAGTCTGCACTCCTACATGAGTCCAGTCCCTCTGGTGTCTTCTAGTCTGCACTCCTACATGAGGCCAGTCCCTCTGGTGTCTCCTAGTCTGCACTCCTACATGAGTCCAGTCCCTCTGGTGTCTCCTAGGTAGGACTAAGTGATTGAGATACCCAAATCAGGCGCAAAGAATTTTCTTGTTAGCTCTCAGCTATTTGTATCTAGCCTGAGAAGGGTTAAAATGATGTAACCTCTGACGCAAATTCCCGGATGAATAATAGCTGTCTGTGGAAACAGGGGCAGTATAGTCTCCATTCAATATAACAAATCAGTAATGTAATACCATTATTCAAAAAATTACAAAATTAGATCGTTGGCAAACCAGCGGTGTTGGCGTGCCGGCCGCGCGCATTTGTCAGGGACACACTTTACTGTCACATAAAATTAAATTATAGCCAAAGTTGCAGTATCTTGCATTAGGATATTACTGCCTGGCTGGTTTCTCTATATTCCACTTTATGACAGACTGCCCAGTGCCTCATTGGTCTAAATGTCGCAAACGCGACTGCCGATCATATTGCTGGGTATGATCGCGAGGTTGGGTAGTGTTATTGTAAATAGCCCAGTTACAATTTTTGGTTACTTAATGTCAATAGGCTCACCCACAAAAATTTGGCTTTAAAAATAACTAGCAAATGTGTGTGTACTGGAGATACTGAAAACAGGTGTAAGTGGTGTAACAGGGGAGATTCCATATTCAAATCCTTGTATCCAATTTGATGTTATTTCCACTAAAACAAATACCAACATTGTACCTGTGTAACTTAAATGACTTAATAAAATGTTTGAAGTTGTAGTGCAAACTAAACTTTATGAGTGGGTATTAAAGTTATTTTTCCAAAAACACATTAATCTACATTTTTAAAAACTAAATTGAACCTAAATTAAAATATGAATAACAAAGTAATTTTTACACAAATATAATACAAAATCAAACAATTACATAATTTACTTACATTACAACTATAGTACAAAGGTCAAGTGATTTGTTTCAATATTCCCTGTCGGATGAGTGTTTGACATTCTGAGGTTGGGAGGAAATGTCTGCTGTTCTTCTTCAACAAGATCACATCACCATCTTCCAATTCCAGCTTGCCATAGTCAGCCATACAAAGAACTTCAATGTACAAGGATTTTGGGGGCTTAAGGTTTTCTGTAAGGTCAATGCCGTTATAGCCTATATCTTGACCTAAAGACCTCATGTAGGAAGCTAAATTCATAGAATATTTTGAGAACCACTCGTATTCCTCATCTGATAGTAGTTCTCTCACATCTGGTGGTAGTATAGCACCAAATTCCCATCTCAAGGTCTTGATTTTAGCCATTCTGCTGTAGAGGTATGCAAGGAGACAGCGTTTATTCCGTTCCAATGCTGAATGTCTTGCTTGTACTGTTGTCCAAAGGGTTTTATTTTCCATTGTTGCATTACTGTGAAAGATTATTTTGATGTTTTAGAATATTAATAATAATTGCAACTCCTCATGAACAATATAGAAACATAACCTCGTCACACCATACAATTAAATTATTTATAAAAAAGCAATACTGTTAATTTCATAAGATACCATTTAAAGCTCTCATTATTGCGTTTATTTTACAATAATTATTTTGTAAAGACTACAGTAGCTTAGCTATGCTAAAACCAGATAATATTGTCAAAATATTATGACTTACGCATCGTTCATGTTCATCCTAAACAGCGAATGCATTTCCTCTAATATTTGTCTTATCTTATCATCCTGAAAATAAAAAATTTGTTGTACAATCTAAAACTTATTTTACAAATAAATAAATAGGAACAAATGATGTAGCAACAACATACATTAAATGGGTCAATAGTAACAGGGTTTCTTTCAGCTTCCTTCAATAATTCTATTACTTTTTCACCAAACATTGTTTATACAATACTACGTAATATTATTAAAATAAATCCGAAATCTATGAAATTGGAATAAACCTGAAAATAAAAGTTTTACAACACTTTTTGTTGAGTTCAGTTTGTCTGTTGTCAAACAAAAGTGACACTTGACAGCTCAACAACACAGACGAAATTTGATGTTGTATTTTTGGATACACACCAAACGCACAGAAGAAACAATATCCCTTTCAAAGACCACTATTTGGGGTATTTGAACTCGTTTTGCTGTTTCATTTTAAACCAGCTATTTATTTTGCCTAGTATTGATTATTTAAAACACTGCATTTAATTTTATGTTCTAGGTACCTACAGAGTAATTCCCCCAGCTGTAGATTTGTAAATAGTGATTTTTTATTTATTTATTTAATGCACAATGTACAGAGGCCAGCACATCAAGCTACCCCAATCTGTCAAATTTCTTTGATAGATTTTCTACTTTATTACAAAAGAATAAGGTTCATATTCTATTGGGAAAATTTGACAGATTGGTAGCTTGATGTGCTGGCCTCTGTACATACACAACCAAAGTTAAACGCTAGGCTTAAACTAGTGATTACATGACCCTGTTAGGGCGCAGCAAGTTAACTTAAAACTTATAATATTGTAATGATTGTCTATTATCTAATTACACGTAGATTATGAACTTTCAGTTAAAATATTATATTATCATTACAATTAATTTGAAATAGATAAGCAGTGAAGAACACTGATGAAAACATAAACTAAGCGAAAAACAGACAAAATCATAAAACAGGTAAGAAATGCAAATAAAAAGGATCACTAAAACTACCCACAGTGGACGTTTTAAATGGGAATTAAAAATAGAAGTGACAAATATTTTGCGTAAAGTTATCAAAACTACTTTTTGAACTGCATAGCTATTAACAACCACTCGATACACTTCCGTAGGTACCGTATCAAACATCAATCAATGTTATCGTAGGAGTCCTTTATGTTGTTTTTAAGCCAAAACCCGAATGTCAGTTTGAATCAACTACAGCCGGTATTCTTCCGAGTTCCGACAGCTGTTAGCTGTCGATGTCGGGGGCAAAACAAATCAGGTTTTTGAAATGGTGTCTTTTTCGATACGATAACCTGTCGTATGGTTGTGAATAGCTACGCTGGACCTGGGATAACCCAGCAATAATGTTGCCTACGCTTTGGTACCAATATAAAAAACCTACAGTACTCGTAATAAACGACGCACAAAACCAAAGTATTTAAGCAAAAGCGCGATACAGATGGCGTTCAGTTCGCTTTGCAACGGTCAGCGATACACACGTGTGTTTATCCGAACATACCACAAAAACTGAGACGGGACCGGAGCAATAATTATTCAATTCAACATTGTGATTTGTGAATGTGAATTGATCATTCATTGCGCATGCGATTTCGTTGTAGAACGGTTGTTTACTACGCGACATATTTATTCGTATAATAACATGATTTTGCCTAGCTAGCGTTACAAAAACATACGTGCATTCCAATCTTAAGTGTTTTAGACTCAGTGTGACAAAATAAAAGCAACAAAATGAGTGCAAAGAAGAGGAGCGATTTCGATACCAAGATCACGGAGGACGAGAACGTCGATTCTGGTTTTCTGTCGGGACCTTTGGACGTGTACCCCGGTGACGAGGAGTCTGACCATGAGCCCGAAACCGCGAGTGAGGAAAAGAAAGTGTATAGTGCAGTGCTCCAGCCCTCCGATAACGAGAACGACAGTGGTGTTCAGTGTTTATCGGAGTGCCTCTCGGACATGCAGCTGACTGACACGCAGACCCCACAGATCAACATACTACCACCAGAACAGAAGAACATCCCACCTATTGTCATATTCTTCCAACAGGACGCAGATGGCGATACGTGAGTATATCAAATTATTTGGCCTTTACAGTGTCATGTGTGCATGGCCAACATTTGATCAAAATATGTCATAGTGGAACCTGTGGAACTTGGCTGCATGCAAATATTTTGCAAGCTAAACTGAGAAACAAACAGATGCATGGACAAAATACTAAAAAAAGTAACAAGTGAATTGAATAATAATTCACGTTTTAAACAATTGTTTAGTATTTTTTTGTAGGTTCAATGCTTGAAGATTAACAAATTACCCCCAGTTTTTGCAATTCTTATCTATACTGCAGAGGTAAAACTTGTTTGTTTATTTTTTCTATCTAGGGGGTAATTTCCGAAGCAAATGATCAAATTTTTTTTTTTTTTTTTCTTGTAGCAAGCTTCAATATTCCTGAGTGCTATACGGCTATAAATTATAATTTATACACTTTTGTTTAGCAATTCAGAAATAAATACCTCTTAAAACAGAATTATTTGCATGCACTGCCTAAAGTTGTTTAGAGTTGAAAACAATGTATGGCCATCTGGTCCAAATTGAAAAAGTCTGCAACACCATATTTATATTACTACATACTTTTGGATGAAAATATAATTTTTAAATATTAATCCTTATTAAAATAAATTTTATAATCACAGACATCATGGAGATAAGAATTGCCCTTTACATTATGTTAGTCATATAGTTTCGAAGATAATGTAAAATTACTAAAATGCAAAATGTTGATAAAACATTCACAAATACAACTTTCATTCATACCACTCTTGCATATGCTTTGTGCAGACGTTTTATCCATAGATGTCATTGTGCAAATACATAATTTTTCTGAATTGTGGTATTAATATTTTCTGCGGATTGATGACGGTCTCGACTTATTATTTCAAAACTTTAATCATTGTTCAGTAATTGGGTGATATATTTTGTTAAAAGCACTTTCCTCATGTTTATTATTTATTATATATATATATATTTATTTAAATTAGTATAATATACTTTATGTATGTATTTATTGTATTATGTAAATGGTACACCACAGACTACCAACAGTATTTGTTTCTCCTTCCCCTTTTTTAATCCATCCAAAGGTTGTCTTTAAAAGACTACTCTTAGCGATAAGACCGCCATTGTGTGACCCTTTGTAAATTTCCATATTTATGTCTAATTTTTAAGGTGTACATAATAAACAGTAAAAAAAAAGAAAAAAAAATAAAGAAAGAAAAAAAGTATAAGTAATATAATGATAAAGATATTATGCTGATAGCTTAGTAAAGTGAATGTCTGGATCTGAATAGTGTAGACTTCTTTATTACATCGGTGATCTGCTTTATTTTGTTAACCAAGTACAACTTGACAATGTATAAAATTTAAAAAGCTTGTTATTTTTCCTACCCTTCCATCTCCATAATATTTGATGTCAAAGGAGTTATTTGTTGATCTGTTAGCTTAACTGCATTCTCAGGTAATTCAATATTAAGGCAAAATGTAAAGTAGTGCTTGCTTACAAAATATGTTAATTAATACAAAATTAAATGTAAAAACACTCCCAATTATCAGATATTTACTATTTTAATACTCAGTAGTATACTTAATACCTGTTACAATCAAATATAATATATCCGTTAAAATCCCTTTATCAGAGTTGTGTGTTGCTCAACTAAATACTGATAAAAGTGGGAATAACCCATTGTTTAGATTAAATAGTTCATGTTTATTAGGGCAGATAACATTGAGCCAGTTGTTTGACAGACTCATACTTTCTGCCTGTAAAGGATAGGCTAATACAGCCTTCTGCCGTCAGATTGGCTGAAGTATTCTGTGAAAGGGATTTATCTCACAATGTTCAGTATGTTTACATGTAAGTACAAAGTCTAGCTCATAATTTAAACAAGAAGTATTCATTATGCTAACAGTACATTACATATGGCTGGATGCAGGCTGTCAGATGGATTAGGATGGCTCAAAAACAAGGCGCCGAGTGATGACGGAATTACTGCCGAACTCCTGAGGGCCGGCGAAAAACCAGTTCATAAGGCGCTTCAGAAGCTGTTTCGTTCCATCGTAGTCGAGGGTAAAACACCACAGGCATGGAACAGAGGTGTGGTGATACTTTTCTTTAAGAAGGGTGACAATGCCCTTCTTAAGAATTATAGGCCCATCTCACTTCTGAGCCATTTCTACGAACCGTCTCGCACGCAGGTTTGACGACTTCCAGCCTCCTGAACAAGCCGGATTCCGTAAAGGCTTTAGTACTGTAGACCACATATATACGCTGCGACAGGTTATACAGAAGACCGAAGAGTATAACCTGCTTCTGCTTAGCGTTTGTGGACTACGAAAAAACCTTTAATTCGATCAAGACATGCGCTGTACTGCAGTCTCTTCAACGGTGCCAGATCGACTATCGGTACAGCGAGGTGCTGAAGTGTCTGTACGAAAACGCCACTATGTTAGTCCGTTTCCAGGATCAGACCTCGAAACCTATCCTTCTGCAGCGAGGTGTGAGACAGGGAGACATTATCTCTCCGAAATTGTTCATCACTGCACTGGAGGATGCCTTCAAGGTTCTGGACTGGAAGGGGGCTGGCATTAACATCAATTTCGAGTACATAACTCTCCTTCGGTTTGCCGACGATATCGTAGACATGGCTGAGACTATGGAGTACTTCAGTACAATGCTCGATGACCTCAGTAGAGCCTCCGAATGAATGGGTCTTAAAATGAACATGGACAAAACGAAGGTCATGTCAAATGCCCATGTAACACCCACACTCATGAAGATCGGAGACGCTTTACTCGAAGTCGTGGACGAGTATGTTTGTTTACCTAGGACAAACTGTCCAGTTATATATAGGTCCAACTTCGAGAAAGAGGTCAGTAGGGGAATCCGACTCGGCTGGGCAGCGCTTGGGAAGCTACGCAATATCTTCTCGTCCCACATACCGCAGTGTCTCAAGACGAAAGAACTTGACCAGTGCGTGTTGCCAGTGATGACCTGTGGCACTGAAACGTGGAAAAAAAAAGAAAAAAGAAAGAAAAACTGTTTATTCTACACAAACAAAACGAAAAAGTCACCTAAAGGGCAATGGAGAGGGCTATGCTTCGAGTTTCCCTGCGTGATCGAATCAGAAATGAAGAGATCCGCAGGAGAACTAAGGTAACCGACATAGCCCGAAGAATTGCCAAACATAAGTGGCAGTGGGCAGGACACATTGCTCGCAGAACAGATGGCCGATGGGGCCGAAAGGTTCTGGAGTGGCGACTGCGTACCGGAAGACGTAGCGTTGTGAAGGCCGAAGGAACTCGTTGGATGCAAGAAGCACAGAACCGGTCGAAGTGGAGGTGCTTGGGGGAGGTCTATGTCCAGCAGTGGACGTCTTTCAGCTGAAATGATGTTGAGGATAACATTACTTGGGATCAATGTCGGTGACCTCTGGGCAAACCTCAAGGAGCGACCCAGTTCGCAATGTCCACATTTAATAGCCTCGCGCATTTAACATCTATTTTCCTTCCATTACAAATTCAAGTTGTGATAAACTGTTTTGTTAATTGTTTCACGACTTTACTACCTGTCAACTGACACTTCATAGCGCCAGAGGCATAAAAACGTAGTCATGTTATGCAGATCTGATTTTTATACTGTTTAGTTTTGAGATTAGCCTGATAATGAGTGTGATGAGTGTGATGACGCAGCAACACCCCAGTCCTAATGTCCTGCTTGTCTGTGCCTTTGACCTAATGTCTCCAGTACACGATCAATGAAGACGTACTAAGTGCTAGTGGGTACACGAAATGCGCCCAAAAACGCCTATTCCAGTCTCTTACCAAATTGGTTGATAAAATATAATAATTTAACAAAGGTTCGCGAATACAGACAAATTTTAATAATATTTGATAAAATTTCCATTTATGAACAAGAAGTAGTTAAATGTTTAATGATAAATGATAAATGATTTTATTTTGTAAGTAGGTTTGTACAAACACTTTTACACGTCAATCATATTTTTTATAAAAAAAACTAGATGAGGTCGGCGTTTCCTATCTGACTACTCTGAGAAGAAAGGCCGAAACAAACTCAGAGGTCACAGTCTCTTTTAAAGTCCAGACATCATAATCTTGGTCAGGTTATATGAAGACCATGTAGATCGATGTCTGAGATGGTCTTTTGAGGAAAGAACCACACAGATTGAGAGGACCTGTCCAGTCAGTGCACGCATTTGTCAGAAATCGTGTAGCTCAACTCAAAACTTAAGGAGCTCAACGATTCGACGAACAATACCAAAGAAAGGACATTTGGGTAGGCCACATAAATTACTCAAACTGCCAGACCTAGACAAAAACTAACACAACAGAGAGAATAATAAAAATTAAAAAAATGTGACCCACATTGTCTTCACATGCACAATAATTAAAATAATATAATACTTTACAAAGTAAGCAAATGTCATTGTTTAAATAAAATTCATTAATGTCAATGTGTACATAGAAACAAAAAAAAATAATTAAAACATTCAAAATGTAAAAAAAAAAAAAAATTGGAAGCAGCTCAATCCCAAGCCTTTTTGTCCTCAATATAATCTTTAACGGTATAAAAAGCTTTCTGGCACAACTTACGTTTAATGAATGATTTGAATTTATTAAGGCTTAGATCTTGAACGTGGCTTGGTAGTTTATTATAAAAGCGTATACATTGGCATCTGAACGAGCTACCTATTTTCTTGAGCCTTGTTGTAGGGATAACAAATTTGTGTTTGTTCCTAGTATTTATATTATGGACATCACTGTATTTTTTAAACAATTTTATATTTTTATGGGCATATAAAAGATTTTCATAAATATACTGAGAAGGCACAGTCATTACATTAATCTCTTTAAATTTGTCTCTGAGAGAGTGTCTCGGACTTAATTTATAAATTGATCGAACAGCTCGCTTCTGCAAAACAAAGATGGTCTGAATATCGGCGGCATTTCCCCACAATAAAATACCGTACGACATTACACTATGAAAATAGCTAAAGTACACTAAACGGGCAGTCTCTATATCAGTTAAATTACGAATTTTTCTAACCGCGTATGCTGCGGAACTTAGCTTTTTTGACAATTTATCTACATGTGGTCCCCACTGAAGCTTAGCATCCAAAGTTATGCCCAAGAATACTGTGCTGTCTACAGGATTCAATTCCTCGCCCTTTATCAACACATTAGTTTTCACCTGCCTAACGTGAGGTAGCGTAAACTTAATGCATTTGTTTGCATTGTTTGTTTAAACAAACATGTCATGTAATTTATTCTTGTTTCGTATTAAATTAACTATAAGCATGACGTCATTTTGGTAGCAGGTTTCTTCGTGTTTATGAATCAATTTTGTTAATATCATACAACTTGGTTGTCCTCTCTTGGAAGTTACACTTCCTTCACTTATTACATCATTAGCATTCATAAACAGTTCCTACTACACGCGTGTAGATAAACAGAACCACGTCGCATGCGCCGCAGGCGCAGGTAAGCATGTACATTTTGGCGCCTAACTGATTACCTACATACGCGTTACTGGTAATCAAAACGAAATGGGAATAAAAATGACTCAGATGTTTAATAAAATCGGAAAGTCATTTAAAACTGGAAATATTAGCCGCGTAGCGTCACCTTTAGAGAGGCCTAGAATGGACAGGTTTGTTGTCACGCGCTAAGTTCACGCGGGCCCCGCTCACGCACAGACCAGTCCGATACCGTAAACGTCGCAAGCCATCCCATCATACTCTATATTTAAACAAATATAACAATGTAATTAATTTTACAAGCAGCAGAAGCTCTAACCAGGTCATTTCCTTGTTACAGACAATTACACATAGCATCAGTACACGGCTGTGAAAAGTCAGTAGGAACACTCATAAGGGTGTGTCCAAACAAGTCGCTATTGGACGTACCTAACGACGATGGCCACACACCCCTACACCTGGCCGTGATGTGCGGGAACGCCGTGGTCACCAGGATGCTGGTACACGCGGGACTCTCGCTCGGAGCGAGGGATAGGTGTGGAGAGACACCCCTACACAAAGCCAGTTCAAAAGGACACGTTGAATGCCTACAAGCGTTACTCGCGCCTGTGCCAGAACAAGCACCTCGGAAGCTAGCTTCAGCCTCATTACTGGATCAAAAGAACTATAAAGGTAAGTGCCAGTTCTTGGATGAGCTACGTTGCTCCTTTGAGCGATGATCTCAGCGTCAGTAGTTCATAATCTTACACTGGAATTCCACTATCAAAGTTTCTTATAAAATAGGTAGGTACCTTTTTCCATTCGCACCATCTGGTGCTGTAGGCATATAGTTAATAATGACGTCATCTGCTACTTATTAGGAGTCTTCTCAGGCAAGGAACAAAAATGTTAGTGATGGACAACATTTCACACATACTCATAAATATTCCACAAGTGTCTAAAAGTGAAAATATCTAATTCTTGTCTTAGCTTCTTCAATCAACCGTGTCATCCGGATAACCTACTATGTCATGGCAGGAATGTATCGTTTTATGTCCACTGAACCCACTGACTTCATCCATTCCGATTACCTAAGGCCTGATATTAACTGCACTTTTAAGTTCCATACCTATCGTTCAATGACTGTAGAAGAAAAACCCAGAGCACGGTTACAATGATGCGAGGGTCCCGTACCTTCAATTCAAACTAGGATAGAGCTGCAAGCTATTCTGGCGGAAAACATTATTGCTCTGAATGCTTAGGATGAATAATTAAATATTTACAAACCTATTCTATTACATGATTAAAACCAACATAAAAATTTAGTTTTTATATGAATACATACTACAACATTTAGGTTCGCAACAGTTCATCTGAATCACGGTGTCAGAGTAAAAACCCGCTCAACGGTTTTCCCAGGTACAGGCTGTGGCAAAATTGTTATAACCATTTTAATATAAATTGGGTTCCATATGCAATTTTTCAAATGTGATTTGCGTTTTCTATCACCTTTTATGCAATTTTTCGCTTAACTCTTTTTTATGACATGTCTTGTTCTGATATATTATCTGATCTACAATCCGGGCCCTTTCTGCATTTTGCATCCCCAGTCCCGTAGTGTCATTGTCGGGAGAAATGTTTTGATTACAATTCTAAAAGTTGACTTAATTTTTTAATTTAAGCATGTACCGCAGCAACAGCTTCCGTGTTCTCATTAGAGTTATTAAAGTTTATGCACATAATGTCATCCGTAATGCCTGTAAAGTAGTTAGCCTTCATGTGCAGCGGCATAGTCCTTGCAGTAGCTACGTCTGGATCCGGACACGAACCGGCACGACATCTCACGTGTCTTGTACTGCAGAAAAAATACGGAGCTTCTCTAGGATATCTCTTGAATTAAGTCGTGCCTAGGATCAACTAGAACCTGTTTACTATGCTAAACAAAGGCGCCGTACATTGTTTACGTGTGAACGCACCGGGCCTACTTGAGACTGCTCATGACGTTCGTCAAGGTCTTGATTATGCTCAATGCCATCAAAGAACTGAGTTTGCTCAGACAACCCGCCGAAAAGTGCTCCATTCGTTTAAAATATTCTGTCCCGCCTCTAATTCACAGTAAATCAAATTAGGAATTCCCTGCCTCTGTAAACTGCATTAAAAAGATATTAGTTCTGCGCTCTTTATTGTCTCTGGTTTTTCCGAGCTGGCTGGCAAACAACACACATCTTATACCAAATGTAAAAGAATTTCGGTTTTACCTCTGTCGCGCATTTGCATAATAATATGAATTTATCTGATATGTTAACCTTGTGGAGACATTAGGTAAACTTTTTATTATAACGCCCAAGAACGAAATGAAGCGACATTATTATAGACCGCAAGGGGTCAACATTTCTCGGTGGCCTAGAGAGATCGTCGAAGTCGGGTCTGAGATCGAATCGGATGCTGTCGGCGCTGGCTCGGTAGGTATTCCCAACGTTACGAGGAGCCGGTCGCGTAACGAACACGGACGGCCGGCGGCCGCTCACCGAGTGAAAGCAAACTTTTTGACCGTGTACGCCCCAGACGAGCAGTCCGTAGCTCCGTATACATGGTTTGGGTTACCCCGACCATTGTTCGAGCGCTAATTGAAAAGCCATTACGAGTATGCCAAGTGGTGGGCGGCGTGGCGAAATGGTTTTTCCTGTCGGGACAATTTCAATTCTACTTTCTATCCTACTAATATTATAAATGTGAAAGTTTGTGAAGATGTTTGGATGTTTGTTACTCAATCACGCAAAAACTACATAGCGGATTTGGATGAAATTTGGTACACAGATAGTTTATAATCAGGATTAACACATAGGATACTTTTTATTTCGATATTCCCACGGGATCGAAACCAAAGCGGGTAAAACCGGGGGGCGCTGCTAGTATCTAATAAATGTCGTAGCGCCAAACATGTACACACAGCTACACATCAACCTATACATAACCAGTAGAAGCTGACTTCTGATTGTACGAAAAACCTATACAATGCGAGGTCAACTCAAACTGGAAATGCATAGCATATGTGTAGCCGTGTGTACGCTTTTTGTATATTTATCGCCGTTTTATTTTTGTACGATGAAGGACGTCTCTTAAAACTAGTATGTGGATGTTTAATAATAGCTTTACTCTAACCCCCTTACTAATAAACGTATAGCGTCTGTATAGTTGCACAACGTTTTGTCTTCTTCTTTCGAAAGTCAAATTAATTACTTACGACTGAAAGAGAGAAATCGATGTGTAACTATTCATCTGATATAATACGTTTATTATATCAGATGAATAGTTCCGTTTTGCGTGAATGTGACGCATGTTTCCCCCCTACCTTTTATTATTTTTTGTATTTGTTCTTTTTTTGCGTCATGTTCACCGCGAATAAACGTTTTTTCTTTCTTTCTTGCTTTCTATTAGTAAGGAGGGGGGGGGGGGGGTCTAAACAGACGGACTGCATTTCAGCTGCAACATCGCAGTTTAGACGCAGTTGACTTAACTGCTTCGAAAACAGCAGCAGTGCTGCAGTTCAATTGCAGTCCGTCTGTTTAGTTGAAATATCGAATGCGCGCGGTTGCTGCGATGCAGTCCGTCTGATGGCAGCCTTACTAAGATTCATCAATTTTGTACATTATTAAGAGTCTATAGAGCCTGTTAAGGGTTAAGGAAGTAAATTTAAAAAGCTAAGCAGCGCCAGTCATTTTAGCAAACCCCAGGAAAACCGCAAACGTTTGGCGTTGCTCGCGATGATGTTTAACTTCGGAACAATGGTGGCTTTTATGATGATGATGGCCTGGGCAATACCCACGTGAAAGTGTGCCTCGCCACGGTTACATACGGACGGAAATCCCAAGCGCGTGTATTATGAACATGTTACGTGGGACTGCGCGGGCGCACTTTCTAATTATATCTCCACCAACTAAATCAACTCTTAAATTAAGCCTCTTATCTGTCTTTGACATCGAGCTGCTTATGGAACGTTTTGGTCGAATGTATTTGTATACCAGAGTGATATGCGCTGAGTGTCCGTCGCGCCCGGTGACCGATGACCGTCCAAGTTTTTGGGAATTTTTGAGAATCCGGTTTTTGGATACCTAGTTATGTAGCTAATTTGAGTGCTGTATTTGTTCTAAGTTTCTTACGGTTGCATATTTCCACCCAAGGACAACAACTCTAATTGTTGTTTTATTTGGTTTTTCCATAGACGTAAATAATAGATATTAATAATCATAATCGTACTAGTATGGTGTGATTGCTACATATGTCAATGCAATAATTTTCTATGCTAGTTCAATAATAGTATTCATTAGGAGTAAGAAAACATGCGTCGTATCGTATAGTTAATTGACGTTGACTTAACTAGAACAGAGAGCAATACTCTTTGATTATTCTTACCCCCTTACTAATAAACGTTGTATATCGTCTGTATAGTTAGGTACACAACGCTTTGTCTTCTTCTTTCGAAAGTCAAATTACTGACGACTGAAAGAGAGAAATCTTTGTGTAACTATACATCTGATATAATACGTTTATTAGTAAGGGGGTTAGACTATTACATACTTTGATATCAAGTTATTGTTATTTTCCCAGAATAATTAATAATGATACACAGCATAAAGTTATTAACTACTAGCTTCGTTGGATGGATGGATGCGTTAATTAATTGAATGTACCACTTTAATTTCTTTTATAACCTCATTATCTTCGTGAGAGCTCGTAAACCATTGCTATCTGTCCCCATTAAATACTCGTACCGTTGTATAAAGCCTGGGGTTTTCCGACGCTCAACCTGGTTTTTCAATGTCCTCAGACGCAATTTATTATCATGAAAATTTCAACAGCACTCGACGTATACGTTACACAAGTATTTAGTTGGGAACCGTTCATGTAAACGTTGTTCACACTTTAGCTGTGTGTTCTATTTATGGGTCTTTTTAGTTTTATTACTGAAAACAATAACTTTTTCTTCATCACTGAAACCTCTTCTCTACACTCAAACTTCTCGCCAGTTTTAAGACCCTTGCAGGATGTATTGAACTTTTATCTAAGGAAAGGAAATGTTTATTACACTTCAACTGGCAAAACCAAGCGGCCATAATATGTAATATTTGCACCTATAACAGTATTATATTATCTGTGCTTAAAATCACATGACTAAGAGGCCAGCACGCCTTAATTTGATCAATTTGAATCTCCACCCGAAAAGAAAACTAACTGACTTAAACCAAATCGTGCTACATCCACAAATTATTTAGTTGGTAAGGAACTTTCGTCGCTGTTACATTCATAGGTCCGATGAGAATGACGCTAACGTTAGCTTTAAAAGTCAACGTGACGTCCGTTAGCTTGCGCTTGCGCATGCTCTGTCCATTGTCTCCTAATTAGCTCAGTATGAACAAAGCTAGAAGTGCTTAGGACAGTTAACGTAAGACGGTATTCCCCATATTTGTATAAAATAACCCAAACAGGCAAACGACAGCTGTGGTACGTCAATTAATTATATTTATGTAGAAAATTTTAAGTCGAGAGTCTGCTTACGAGTTCTGTTTGCAAGGCTATGGGTTTTTACACGAGAACCTGTTGAAACATCCGCGCGGCCAGGGTTCCGCAAGGAATTTTTGGAAATGTTACAGCCTCGTGAGAAGTTAATGTTGCGAATGATGCAGCTACTATTTTTAGCGGATGCACAATTTGCATAAGGGACTTTTGGTCCTATTTGTGGGCCGCATCATTTAGACGTTATGAGGAGATATTTATAAAGTGAGTGCAACAGGATATGTAGATATATTCCCATGACTACAATCTAAAAAATGTTTCATCTAGCTAGGTGGCATTTAAACAGTTCCTATAATTCTTTTTATAATAAGTTCCACACGATGACATCTGCCAACACATGGGCAATACCCTGGGTAATGGGTATCATTGCGGTTAGCAGTAGCACCTACTGCCAGAGGCACACGGCTACTCCGTTTATGTTTCGACTCGTAAATAAGGAAAAAGTGTCGTTCCTCTATAAAAACTTACGTAGCACAGTTTTAATTGCGTTGTTATAATTTGAGAATTGACACTTATAAAATTCATTGTGGGAAAATACCAGGTAGTACATTAACTAGAGAGAAAAATTCCATTGCTTGATCGATGCCAATAGCCAGCTAATCGTCATGGAAATTAAGGTTAGAATCTGTGTGATATTAATAATACGGAAATAGTGAAAATACAGTGGTGGCGCGCCATATTTGGCGAGGACAGTCGAGGCGCGTGCGTTGCCAGTCGCCGCGCCGCGGCCGCCACATTGTTGGGAAAACCCCATCAGGTCGCCGCGCCTGCGCCTCTCGCCCCGCGCCCCGCGTGACGACATCTTACGCATGCCACTATAGAGAACAGAGGTTACTTGTGTCGGTTGATCCGTATTCCGTCTCGCTGTCACGTCAGCTGTCATGTACACTGCGTATCGCGACTTCAATGTTTTGATTACGTACCTACTAACTTTTTTTCAGTTCCCACGATTACGTACTTGGTGAAGTATGATTGGTCAACAACGAAATGAGTCCAAACGAACTTTGTCGGTTGACGTGTTCCATATTTACGCTTTGGATTTACTGCTTAACTCTAATGATTTGGAAACTTCTACCAATGAAGCTATCAACAATTTATTTATTACTAGCTGCCCGGGCCCCGGCGAACTTCGTACCGCCTCAGAAACAATAAGAGCAAATGTATGAGAAAATTAGTGATATTCGTTTTTATTTTTCGCGTATTTTCCCCATGTGCTATTCGGGGCCGAGACAAATCCAGCAAATCAAAGATCATAAAATCGGTTCAGCCGTTCTTGAGTTATCAATGGCGTAACTAACCCAACTTTGTTTTATTTTTAAAAGTATTTATATTCTTGGAAACATTTTACTGTTTACACTTTAACTAGGTAATTTGAATTTCTGAATGTAACTAGGTATTTACCTGTACCTAGCTGTTGTTTATGAATACAGCGCAATGGTTGTGTGTCAAGGTCTCTGGGATCCCCGCAGCACCAACATTCTTGTATCCTTGACATCATAGCCTGTACCACCATGAATTCACAATGATGTTTCCACACTAAAAATTTCCACCCATAAAAATTTCCACAATATCTTCTTCGTAATAATTGTCTGCAAATGTGCACAAATTGTCTATTACCATATGCAAATATAGGACTTTGTTGTTTACGATGCCATAAATTTCATACTAACACGCGGGGAAATATCGTTGTAAATTAACGAATTAATGCCCAATTGATATAGATAGTGATAGAGTATGAGAACCTGACTGGTCACATGCGCGGTGTTTACAAAGTTTAAATAAAATCTGAACTTCATCATTCCGTGTTCCGTTTTCTACAAATTCCCACTTGCACTTTGCTCTTACATTTATTGGAAGTCAGTATTCATTTTATCCGTAAACCGTACATGACTGCGTCATTTTCATACAAGTTCGATTCTTACGTGTAAAGTGTTATTGCAAATACTTAACATCTTTCTAATTCACGTCAAGTCGGTGTTAGGCAGCGTAGAGGCTGCTTGTGTTTGATCACCAAACTTTATGTTAGCATTCATCTGACAGTCGTCGCCTTTAAAGTTTTGCGCTTTCAAAATGATACGAACCGATTGGCTACTACGGACCAAACACGTTTTTGAAATAGCCGACAAGATCGAATCGTCCCACAGAACCTACCAGAAAGGATTATATTAAGCTCGCCTAAATTCTTGAGCTTTAAAAAGAGCTCAGCCATTTTAGCGAGCGATCTATTTTAGATTCGTTTTAAATACATTTGGATCGGTTCCAGAGGCGCGAGCGCGCCCGACCGATCATTATGGACCATTTCTATAAACAATGTTCTCAGTTTTTGCACATTGTACTCGCTGCGAACGTTTGCATACCATACCATTCTCAACAAAATATGAATTTATTGAATGAAGCGTTATAAAAAAAAAACTGATATTGTTCAGCTTTGTTGTGGTCTTAATTTGACTTTGTAATACATTTGTTATTCATGGTTTTCAGCCAGAATATGTTGATTTAAATTTATAAACGTATTGTTTTTTTACGGTACTCTATGACGCCATGTTCTTTTATAAATATATACATGTATAATAATATCTATAGAACAAGTTATATTGCGTGTGATTAAAAAATTATAGAATGATGTTATATTATGACATCTTATATTGTTAAAGGTTATCTAACTTTATTATCAACTCAGTATTTTACTGAATTGTTCGAAACGAGAGCGTTGTTTATAATTTAACTCAGGTCAAAGAATCCGAAACAGCAGATTGTTACCTATTTTCCCGCAAGAATTTTTCATTTTGGGAAACCCCACAGAGGCCACCATTATAAATTTATAATATCTTTGACGTTTCATCAAATACAAGTTGTTTTTGAAGCTGTTTTTCTGTGGGATAGTTTTGTAACTACTTACCTACTGGTACATAATAGTGTAGTTGTGGGGTCTGCTTACCTACTGGTACATAATAGTGTAGTTGTGGGGTCTGCTTACCTACTGGTACATAATAGTGTAGTTGTGGGGTCTGCTTACCTACTGGTACATAATAGTGTAGTTGTGGGGTCTGCTTACCTACTGGTACATAATAGTGTAGTTGTGGGGTCTGCTTACCTACTGGTACATAATAGTGTAGTTGTGGGGTCTGCTTACCTACTGGTACATAATAGTGTAGTTGTGGGGTCTGCTTTGATAAGTATCTCGAGATATTAGTATTACTATTCACTACAAATTATCGTGTAACAAATTCTCTGCAATTACTTATTTACCTAAATTGTAATTGATTGATCCATCAATCATGATTTGTAGGTACTGAACTAATCTTCTGCGTCATTGCGTACGCACGCTTGACTTGTCTTAAGTCCGAAGTGCGAACTGAAAGTACTAAGTACATCATAGAAGTCTAATGTCTCATCTGGATGATACTCGTGTCTTTGCAAAACTAATTTAATTAATATATTAAATACGATTGATAGTGGAATCAACTTGCCAGGAACCAATATTAAATCATTTGTCTTAGATATTAACGATGTATTGCTGTTTGTTACAGGACAAGCGTGTGTGCATCTAGCAGCATCAGCAGGACACCTGGAGGCGCTACATGCCCTGGTGTACTACGGAGCGAATATCAACTTAGCGGTACGTTCACATACTAGAACAAGTCTTAACAAACTTGTATACTAATCCCTAAGACCAAATTAAAAACCAAGACAGAGCGCTGAGAACGATACAGTGAAGCATGCCAAAACTACACCTCCGCTCTGTGCATATGCAAGCTCACACGCACACATTTACGACCATTTAGGCTGCGGTTCCACTGAGGCGGAGCAGAGACGTCCAATCACAGACGAGACGAGTGACGCGATAAGGATTTCAACCATTGTAATTGGTCGATTCCTGCACGTCTCCGCTCCGCTTCAGTGGAAACGCACCCTTACAATCAAACTACACCTCACTAAGTGCACACATGTTTACGAAACCGGCTTCACTTTACTGTTGACAGCCCTCTGTCTTGGTGTTTTATTTGGTCTGAGACTAATCCTTCTAAATAACAGTTACAATTTCCTTAAGTTTTATAATTTTGGGTCTTCCAAATACCCAAAGAGGCTAGGTACAAACAAAAGGAAAAGTAAACTGTGATTCTACTTGCTGTTACTGCGAACAGTAGGTAACAATTCTAACCACAAAATGAGTCAATAAGCTCTCGGGCTGGCCCGAACACAGCTTGTTAGGGGACACGGTATTCCGGAACGCAAATAACTCGATCATGGGGCAATCCGTTTTAGCTTATTCGCGGTTGTGATTCTTATTCACAATGACGGGAAATTATTTTTGTTAAAAAGAATTAAGGGCGAATACGCTAGTGAGTCGGATACGCTAGTGAGTCGGATACGCTAATGAGTCGGATACGCTAGTGAGTCGGATACGCTAGTGAGTCGGATACGCTAGTGAGTCGGTTACGCTAGTGAGTCGGATACGCTAGTGAGTCGGATACGCTAGTGAGTCGGATACGCTAGTGAGTCGGATACGATAGTGAGTCGGATACGCTAGTGAGTCGGCCAAAACACTCAGCTAGGTAATAGAAGTAGCGGGAACCACAGAAATAGACGGCAGAAATAATAGATAGGAATCAGTTTTCGTGCAGATTCAATGGAAGGCGTGTGATTTATCTCGAATCAAGGATGTTTGGGAACATTTGCGTTGTTTTATCGTCTTCTACAGATGCTTCACAATCATCTGAACAATTTTCACAGAACAATAGTTTTTTTAGATTCGGAGTTTGCAATTCCGTTATGTCAACTAAATAATATACAACTTCACTCAAGTGTAAGGCATATCGAAACCACAGACCTATTTACCTACATTATCAAGACAACATCGCTGGCCTAGTTGAAAAAAAAAAAGTTGACAATAGTAGTGTAGTAGATAGTAGTAAATAGTTTGAGCCAAAGCGAATATACTCCTTAGTCATTGCATGTCTCCTCGGCGTGCGGCGGAAAACCCATTGCCATGCCATTCGTGTTAATCTGCTGATAGTGGCATATCTCTTGCGTCGGGGGTTTTTTTGTGTTTGTGCACCCATTTAAGTTGAGCACACAATGAGCGACTGCTATTTACCATTACTACAAGGGATTAGTTGCAGCGTGTGCAGACTTGCCGCTTTGTTGTCGCTTCAGGCTGCTCCCGGTGCAGGATTTACCCTGTAGCGATAATATGTCACTGCCACATCCTTGTTGTTTTTATCGAGTGCCTGAAATAAATTGTAAACATTGCAATTAATTAAAAATAACAGTTTGTCAGTATCTCTTCCCTCTTCATGTCTGTTTAAAGCATTACTAATATATTTTTCTCTTGTCAACAGGAAAACCTAGCGGGTTGGACAGCTCTGCACATCGCCGCCCGCCGCGGTGACGCTCGTCTCGTACAGTACCTGCGCGAGAGATGCCCAGGGGTGACGACGAACGCGCACGACTATGCCAACAGAACGCCGCGCTGGCTCGCCAAGAAGACCGCAGCAGCTCCCGCGTTCGCCAAAATGGCCGACGACAGCGATACAGACGATTCAGACGATGATGTGAGTAGACCCTTATACAATTTTTAGGATTCCGTACCTCAAAAGGAAAAAACGGTACCCTTATAGGATCACTCGTGTGTCTGTCTGTCTGTCTGTCCGTCTGTCACAGCCAATTTGCTCCGAATCTTATGAACCGATTAAGTTGAAATTTGGTACACATATGAATCTCTGTGACCCAAGCACAGACGTGTAACGTAAATAAATGAGTTTTGAAAATGGGAGTAATTTTTGAGGGGTAAATAGACAATTTTAAAAAAAGTTTCGCAATCTGTCCCATGTGACATATCAAATGAAAGGGCTTACCGTGAGGATCTCAAATATATTTTTTTCATAATTTTAAAGTAAATTGTATTAAAGTTATATAAGACAATAAACGGAAATTTACCATTCCCCCCCCCCCCTTATCTCCGAAACTACTGAGACTAAAATTTTGAAAAAAATACAGAAAATAGTTCTATACTTATAGATTACAGGAAAATTAATAAGAAGTCCATGATCTTGAAACAACATGGTAAATCTCTCAATATTGTGCGTACAAACTTACATTTTCAGTTGGAATGTATGGGAGAACATGTTTTTCAACTACAATGTTAAGTTTGTTCTTGGGATAAATTCATTCCAACTACGGAACCCTTCATTGTGCGTGGTCCGACACGTACTTGGCCGGTTTTTTGTTAGATAGTAATCTTGGGAATGCCCACAAATATAAAAGTACCTACCCATATTCCTTTAATCTTGATAGATTATCTTTATTTAGTAAATAGTTAATACTTTATGAAGATTAGACTATAAACCTTGTGTTGGAAAATCCCAACGTTACGTTCTTTTGCCTTTGTTTAACTTTGTTATTGAAAACAATGAAAACAATTTGGTTCTAATCAGTCACAAGAATATAGATGATAAAACAATATTTTTTATTTATGTCCGGCGCAAATTGTAAAATTTAACTGAGCTAGTAGGTAGCCAGAAGGTAATACGCAGTTCCCATATTTATCGCAACTATGAAAATAAATAGGCTAAAATGTATTTATAACGCCACGTTTCAACTGTTGGCAGATTTTTTCCTGTAACCTTACAGTTTAAATGAGCAGGTTGTAAAACATAATTTGAAACTGTACATTAATGTACTGGGATAAGTTGTGTTATCACGAGCTGTCTGGAGCGCTATCGTCGTGCGGGCGGCACGCGTCCTGTTAGCTACTCGTATACTAATGTATAGCTGTCTTCCACAGATGTACGACAGCGACAACGAAAGCATGTTCGAGACGGTATCGAGGCTGCGTAGCGAGAGCAACAGCACGCTGACGGGGTGTTGCTAGGCGCCGCGAGCGACACGAGCGACACGAGCGACACGAGCCCGCACGAGCGACACGTGACAGCTAGCGCCTGGCAGCCTGAACGCGCCAGCTGACCCATACACATACACTTACCTATCTGGACAACACTCAACCAGCGCTTAGTTACAATTCCCCGTCAAGACTCGACAATGTTCATTTGTCATAGAAAATGTTGTCAAATTGTAGTAGTTTTCAACAAATAGATCTGAACATTATGTCCTTGCTTTCTATCGATACAGCAGCTTAGGCTGTTCGAAACGAAACTTGACTACAAAATATTGGTTGCTATTTAAATTATATACGTATTGCCATAAAAACCGTATAGTAACCTTTATTAAGACAAATACCTAGTTGCTATAAATCTGTCCTTAATTGTAACCGTTCAATTAACTTGTACAGGTTTTTCTGACCGTAAACTTTAAAAACACAACAATGGTTATACCGACGTACTTACCTAGCCACTAGAACGAAAGGGCATCGTTAGATTGCCTTAAATAAGAGCATAACTTGACAACATCTTGGATAAATAATTCAAGTTTCATTTGGGACGGTCTAAGCTCAGTTTCGCGAGGATTTAGTCTTCACTCTCATTTGTAAATAACTGAGGGGAGGAGAAGATATGTTGCGGAAATACGGTCCACGGTACACAATGGTGGGAATTTTCCGGGTATTATAAATAATGAAGTCATAATTATACGGATTTGCCCTCTATTTGTTTGAAGGGACAAATGTATTTTAAATGTAAAGTGGTTGGGAATTTTAGACTGTTGAACACAGCATGGAATAACCCAACACTGTGTACAGTGAATCCCAAAATAGTTTTAAGTTATTTTGTAAGACTCATGTACAGTCGTGGAAAGAATGTTAAGATTAGACAATTATTTAAATAGTCCTAATACCTGTAAAAATCTGTTATTTGTAAGTTATTAGAGTCGAATAAATGTGTGTTTACAATTTAATTTTGGTATTTTATTGTTATTTACCTACTAATGTTCTTTCTGCGACTGAACAGGTAACTGCTATATTAATAAAACTTTACCGCACAACTTTAATAAACAAGGAAATGGTGTTTTTATGAATATTGCAGCTCTAGTTATTTATGTAAAGCTGTAGAATTCAGCTGTCTTTAGATGTTCAAACAGGCTTATAAATGTCTTTGGAGCCAAAAACAACTATTGTAACAGTTAAGGAAATGATCGAACTGGGTTTAAATGTCTTCCGTTGGTTAATCTTTTTTTTTGACAAGATTAATGAGTGGCGGACCGATCAACAAGAACAGCTTTGATAGAAAACATCCAGAATTAAATTATCTTAATATAAACAAGGCTGTTTACGTATGAGGCAAAGTTGCGTGAAGAACATAACTTTAGTTAACATGGCCGTCAGTTAGGAAAATTTTATGACGATTATAATTATTACGTTCAAAATAATCCTTATATTGAATGTAAGACAATTATTAAACATTAATATTTTAGTCTTGCCCTGACTTTCTTGTGAAAGTAGGTGTTAAGTCTGTGGTGCGTCGTCAATAAACGTTTGTATGTGTATGTAGGTCAAATATTATAATAGTGAAATAAATAATTATAATAGAAGTTATCTCTACTTCGGGGATATGACCGGTCATGTTACAATCAACATACTTTAAGGCCTTATCAGAGCCACACTTATATATTTTATTTTAATTAGACTAATCTAGTGGTACTCAATCTGGTGCGCAGCTGTAAGGCTGGGGCTTTCTGTGCGGTCTGCAATACTATAATTTATCAAAATGCGAGCATGACATGTGATTGCACAGACAGTTTGAGTATCTCTGCTGTAACGTATCTGCCTAATACCCAAACTTTATATGGAATTTGAGGCAAATCGTATCTAGTTATTCATGTTCCAAGTGATGGCGCCACGAGGCTTGATCGTCAAACAAGCAACACATGCCAAATAGGGATAGCGTATATTCGTGGGTGTAAGGACAATTATGTAGGTCGAGAGCTGCTATTGCCATTTGACGCTCTAGTCCCGTGACGAGTACACGTTAAACAATATTTTACGCAACTCAGCTACTGAATGTCTGACTGTTGTTATGCAGTTTAGTGTTTAGCTTTCGGTAATTATGTACACTTCGTTTTATAATGTCTATGTATATTGTACGAGTACATCGTAGTGAACGGGACAGTACGCACGTTTGAACTCAGGCTGTCAGCTCTTACTCAACTTCGCTAGTCTAAATGCTGCCCAACGATTCTCCCAAAGTAGAAACGACGCTGTGATAGGTACGCTTTTATTACATTTTGAAATTTTTCTTTTATTTTATTTTATCACTAAGTGCGAGGTAACAAAAGGTCGAGTCAGACATTTAGTATCTGAAACTTGCTCTACTATAATTTATTAGAAAATAATGAATGTAAGTATAACTATGTATAATGTTTGGATACCCTTCATGTTATATAAAATGTTTAAATTAGCGTAGCATAACTAAGCGCATTATATTATATTGTTGTCAGTTTATATATTGATAAATACAAATTATAACACAATTTAATTGTTTCATTGATTCTCCTCAGTTACTGTTTTATTGAGTAAACAAATTCTTAGAAGAGCTCCAAGTGACGGCTGCGCTGGCGCATGGCGCCTTCGTCTTAAAATTATTCAACCGCCCGTCAAAACAATTCCATAAATGGTCATCGTGTCAGATATAAACTTTTTTATTTAATTGCTCGTATGATTCACAGTACGCTGATGTTATGTTACGTACTATCCTGAGGTGATGTCAGAGCATCAATAATAGGCATCTATCGCACTGTGAGTACTACCAGTGGCGTAACTATAGGGTGACATTGGGGTAAAATGCCACGGGGCCCCAGCCAGAGAGGATGAGCACAGGAGGATCCTAAAATAAGTTTATAAAAGCAAACTTTTTTTTGAAAATGTGCAACAAAGGACTTCATTCAGGTGTCAAATATTTTGTACCTTTTTCCCATTGTTTGTCTAATTTTTAGGACATGACCTCATGCCCAGCAGTAGCGCTTACGACTACTAGACCAACGAAGCAGTCTTTTGTAGGGGAAAATATGAAATCTACGCTGAAGAAGTCGCGGGAGAAGTGCTAGTAAAAAAAATCTATAACGTTGGTTGAGCTTCTTTACATTGAGGGAGGGCTCCATCCCTTGAATTTGCCACGGGCCCCAAACGGTATAGTTACGCCACTGAGTACTACACATACAGTGCTTTCGGTATTTGAGAAACGAATTTAAATATACCTACTTACAGATTTAATACCTATACGGGATGGATTTCTTTACCATAACCGTTGTAGCTACAAGCAAACGGTCTTAGGAGACGTTCACACACAAACTACAGACAGCAGAAAAAATTACACTTTTCACAAAAACTTTCCTGGTGCCAATCGATCCAGTCTCTTGTAAGGATCAAACACTGTTAGATCAACTGAGGTTTGAATAATAAAAAAGTCAGAAATCGCAAAAAAATGCTTTCCCAATACTCCTTTGAAATGGATTTGGAAAAGATTTATTCGATTTCAGACTTTTGTGGGCTAGCGGCCAGTCTACTCGCGGCTAGGTACCTACTAAAACATTAGATGGTCCGATTGAGTTTTCGATCACTTTATGGATTGGCATCAAAACAAAACTTTTGTGACAAAGTTTCAAATTCCTAAGTGCATGGAATCCAGTTCTACAATAAAACAAGGCTGTTATAGGTACTTACCTAATGATTCCAAAAACTATGAGAGATCGTGATTTGCAATGAGTTCTAATAAGTAGTGCGGGCAATTGCTAGTAGGCTATCGATTAATGCCTCTTGACCCTAAAATGCTGATACCAATCTGAATTCGACAAGGTTTCTCTACACTATTTAACATAACATGTTATAAATGATTTTTATTTTGTAAGTAGGTTTGCACAAACACTTTTACACGTCAATCATATTTTTTATAAAACTAGATGAGGTCGGCGTTTCCTATCTGACTACTCTGAGAAGAAAGGCCGAATCAAACTCAGAGGTCACAGACTCTTATATGAAGACCATGTAGATCGATGTCTGAGATGGTCTTTTGAGGAAAGAACCACACAGATTGAGAGAACATGTCCAGTCAGTGCACGCATTTGTCAGAAATCGTGCAGCTCAACTCAAAACTTAAGGAGCTCAACGATAAAACATAGTCCTATGACATATTTATATATACTTACCCCCTTACTAATTACGAATAAACGTATTATATCAGATGAATAGTAACACCGATTTCTCTCTTTCAGTCGTCAGTAATTTGACTTTCCAAAGAAGACACAGCGTTGTGTAAATAAACAGACGCTATACAACGTTTATTAGTAAGGGGGTTAGAGGTTAGCAATGTTAAATAATCTGGACGCACCCTTAGGATTTTTTATACAAAAGGCATTACTAATGCATTTAATTTATTAAGTGCACAGCACAATACGGCCGACAGTGCCGCCCTCTGGAGCACGCATTAGTAACAGCATATTACTAAAATAAACAGTATTCAACGTATCATTATACGTATGTAGTAAAAGAGGCACTGGAATGACAAAACACTTGAGATTTCATACTCTGCTCATTCACATTCAATTTTTTTCGTCTATCTATCAATATATATGTACTTATTGTTCAAGTTCAAATGTGGGTCTATTATGAATAATATCTGCTTTATATTAACGAGTTTCTAATAACAACTCATTATTTTCATAAAACTAGGGACAAAATCATACGCAGGCTGCCTTGGGAGCAAGCTTAAGTAGTCATTCAATACATAATTTCTTAGGGCAGTCATATTTATTAAATTATAACTTTTTTACGCTTCACTCGCTGGTGCGGTGCCTACAGGTCAAATGAGACAGCTTATCTTTATAGAGTCTATTTATAAGAACGTTACATGACCTAACTTAGCGAGTCTGAGAAGCTATAGGTATGTGTAAAGATACTATCAGACTTGCTCAATTTGTGTCAATTGTTTTTGTTGGACACTATTTGACGATTAACTACATATTACTTTGCTCGATTTTATACCTAAATATGTTGAAAGATTGGGGCAAGGTGCCAACAAAAATTACTGCATTTTTTCCAGTATGTACCTAGTATCGTGGGCGCCACTTGTTGGTCAATAGAACTATTAAGGTATGTCCATTGTGCGTTTATTATATTTAATTTGCTTCAAAGAGTCGACCGACAAGAAGGGAATCTGTAAGGGTCTTTAGATGCAGATAAAGCAAAGCCGCCAATGCGTCGCTTGGAATTGATAATGGTGACATTAACCCGCTTATCATCCAAATGTTGCGTTTCCGAAAATATTGACATTTAAATGTGATGAGTAGGTAGATGCAAAGAGTAGTGCAAGATGCGTAGAGTGGAATAGGCACATTTGTATTTAATTTCCTTATTATGTACCCCTTTCAGTTCCTGCAAGCAACTAGGAGTTCACGTTATATTATTTTGTTAATATCAACGGTCTTATGAATCACTTTTCAATATTCTATTCTATCTATCTATTGTATATAAAATTCAAAGTCCTGACTGATATATCAACGCACAGCCTAAAACGCTGGTCCTAGACATGAAATTTGGAGGGTGTGTTCATTGTGAAGAGTAGATATCCACTAAGGGTTTTTCTAAATTCTACCCCTAAGAGGGTGAATGGTAGAGAGTGAAATTTCACGCGGACGAAGTTGCGGGCAGAAGCTAGTATTTCATAGATTGATTTATGCTTTAGGTGTCCATTATGGCAGTGGAATTTGTCTTAATTCTAAAGAAGCTATTTACAAACGACTGATAGTTTTGCAAAATATTAGGCAATATTTCCTGCTCCAGATTGTGGTCAACTGCAGCTCATTGATAAGTTTAAGTACCTATAATTACCTATACCCATATAAAATGTAATTTGTTTTAGATACAAGTAGCGATGACATGTGTTGTTTTTATCATATAGAAATATAATATTGTGGTTACAGTCTGTTCACAGTCTCTTTGAAAGTAGCAACATAACAGCAACCTTATTGTAACGAGAATAAAGATCACAATGATTTTGACAGACTTGTCAGTGGCAGCAACCCAACAGCATCCTTAAGAGAATGACAATAAAGATCACTGTGATTTGGACAGAGATGCAAAATCAGAGCTAAAATAACTGTGACCAGACTGTATACTTAATTTTAGGTGTGTGGTCAAAGAACATTCAATGCCCTGTTTTTGCATAAGCTGGCATCAAAGACATAAAATTATTATTTACAATAGACGGGACATAGCGAACAAAATCGTGATCCCAAACTTGTGGCTTAGTGGTAGCAAGTCTCTCAGTCTAGTTTGGTACGCCGTCGTGGTGAGTCGCATTCGTGTCTACCAAAAACGACCGGACCTAACTTCAGTTTATTTTCGTATGTATTATTATTTATTGTTATAACAATAGTAGGTATGTGCATTATTCATAAATAATGCACATACCTACTATTGTTATAAAACTACAAATAATTGTTTAAACCTATTTATTAGGTGTACAATATACAGTGCTGTGAATGTACCAACTGTATATATTTATTTAACTTCGTACGGGGGAACTGCATACCTACCTAACAGTTTCCCAGAAAATATCCTGATTGCACGCTGGAAAACCCCCACAAATGATAATTAAATGAATCTGTAAATTAGTTGCAATTTATTATAGCATTGGGTTTTACCAAAGAGGACTATCAGTTTTTGGACATAGTTACGAATTACGATGTTAGTTACTAGGCTACCGGCAAGCGATTAGCCTAATTGGCATAATAACCGATGCTACCTTAATGGCAGATACATTATATTATTTTTTGTGAAACATACTTAACCCATTTAAAATTAGATAAAACTGCGCCGAAATCTATTAAAAATATTAAAGTCTTTCGATAAAATATCAAATCCTTGCTTTCAAGTGATGTTATTTCCCCTTAAACGAATATCAAACTTATCCTAGTGTAAATTTTGTTGATTTCAGAATGACTTGTACCTGAAAAGGTCATACAAATTAAGTCGTAGCGCAAACTGAACTTTGTGGCTAAATTCTTACCCGTTTTTAAGTTGTTTTTTCAAAAACAGATTTGTTGACATGTTTGGAAACTACATCGAGAACGCAATAGGATACATGGATATCCGGCTATTTACAGGTACCAACGCCACCGAAACCGGTATTACAGATTATAACGATCCTTACAGCGTTGGGAATCAAAAAGTGTGCGCATTTGTTTACCAGTACAGTACACACTCTGTACTGTCGTCGTCTGTGTCGTTTGACCGTAGTTGCTTACATTAAACCTTGCCTTTTGAATTTGTTCAGTAAAAAACCCTCAGCACCCATAGCACAGATAATAATAATATAATACTCTAGTACCCATATGGTAAATTATAATTAGATTACCAAGCGATCATAGCCAGCAATTTGTCGTTTGGCATGATAATATGGTAGTAGATAAATAGTATCACGTGGATAGAGATTTAATCGCCTTGCTTAAAATATGTCCACCACAGCCGCGATAACAGCGCCATGTGAGAGTATTTGGAACTAAAAAAGCATCTTGAATTCTTGACCAGTTTTACTTTAACAATACATAAATCCTTTTGAAAGATTTTTATTACTTCAAATTATTATTACACTGGATGTACTCACTTAATTTTAGAGGCCCTGCACGACCCATGGTGTGTGGGTTATATTTTTGCAGGAAAGCACTTATGGTGTTCTGAAAAAAACTATAGATCTAGGTACTTGAAAAGTTATGGTATACTCACTTTTGTCTCGTCTTTTCCTGTTTTTTTTTCCATAAATGATCTCTAAATTTTTCATTTGGAATTTCCAAAAAGTGTTTTATGTTATCATTATTTAACCTTTTTATTTACCCCCATTCAGAGTGATATTTAAAACGTGGCATGTTCATTATTTTATATTTAGTTAAATTTAAGGTAGATAATGATAATATTGTTTACAAAATAAATACATATTAAAGGTTTATTTTAGTAAAAATGTGGTTACATAAATATATAAATTAAAATACTCGTTAGTCGGTATCGATATCTTTATTCGTTAACGTAATCCCTAGTCTGACTGGCCGCGACGAATGGACACATCCGTAGCAAAATAAAATACATCTCATAATTCTACTCATCACTTTTGCAGGCACTTAGTATTCTCTCCGAATCTTCTCACAACCTAGGTATATTGTGTTAGTATTGGAACTTTAACAACGATGCTAAAACACATCAAATATTATATGGCGTTATTGTTATTTCGACAAAAAATCATAATTAACAAGTCTAATGTCATATTACATATTAGCTGACTTTGTAAAAAAAATGTTAAGTTCTTTAGAGTCAGTAGGTAGGTATTTTTCAGAATAATCATTAGGTATTGTAATATACAATAATCCTAGCGGTATTTTCCAAAGTATGCCCGACTCGGGTTTTACAAACACCTTTAAAACAGATTTGAATAAACATAGTTTTAAAATCAAATGACCCATTTATATTGAAAGAATATACGCTTAGATTTAAAGCACCAAAATATTTTAAAATACATTCATTTGATTTGGCATCAACCTTTTTAATTTAACAAGTTTGAATTTAACGTAAAGTTTTGATTTAACAAGCTCGTGTTTTACTTTCTATTTTTACATTACTTGTGATGTTTTAATATACAAATATGTACATGTGAACCAAAATATACATTAATATAAATAAAATACCTACCTGTGCTCAACTATTAAATGTCTTCTCTTAAAATCGTGCATCGCCGAAAGCACTTGGGTACACACACACACACACATGCGTAACCATATCAATTATTCGAACCGTCTTAATTTGCCTACAATCGTACTATACTATAATTTCATCTATCTAGTTTTTCGATGAACAGTTTCACCAAGCTATTAATTTTTTTTTTATTCCATAGCATTGCCATTTACCGGTGTAGAACTATAAACCTACTATCCGTGTACAAACATGTCAATATAAGTAATACTATATTTGATAAAATACAATAAAATTAAAATTACTGGAATCTCGTAATAAATAAAGTAAATTATGAGGTCCGGACTATACGACGGCCGCTTTGGGTCATCGTCCTTCAGCCGAAAGACGTCCACTGCTGAGATAACTGTCCATTAGTACCATCTAAAAGTCGCTAAAAGTTTGTTACACTAGAACTGTCAATCTCTATTAATGTTTTATGTTTTCGGATAATGTTAAACAAAATAGGTGTACTTTCATAAATGCTTGTAACGAAGTACCTTGTTTTTTCAACTCGGCCTTAAAGGTGGAGTTGGGCAATACGCCAGGTAGAACACATCATAAAACAAGGAAAAAAAACTTCACAAAGTTTAATAATAATCTCCAACTTCTATATTGTTTTATAAACAATCCGTCTTTTGACAAGTATCAACCTTACAGCGCCCTCTTTTGGACAAGCTTCTGGTAATCTGCCCCATTATTCCGGTAATAATATTACAGACGAACGATCCGTGGTATAGTTCGGGCCAGAGGAAAAACATACATCAACTAGAAAAATAGAAAACAAATTCTACTCACACACTCATTCACACATTCATTCATCAACAAGCATCATATTATTTAGTGTTATTTATTCACTGAGCACTAAAAATGACTTTAAGACTAAATCTGAACCTAAGAACTTCGATTCAGATATTTCGTTTATACTTCCATTCAAAAATATTCATACTTTTTATATTCCAAACATTCTCTGTAAAATTACTTTAACAATGTAAACTGAACTGAAACCTAATAAGTATATCAAATTCCTTCGCTATCGCACCGTATCGCATCGACCGATAACCACGCACCATCGCATAAGACTCGGCAATATTAACTATTAGCCCATAACGACTAGAACACAAACTAAATCTCGGTATAGTACGTCGGCCGGTTGATCTTCAGCAAACTGAACACGTTGGGGAACACGTAGATGGTGTTGAAACCTATCATACCATAGGTAAAGTATTTGTAACTAAGTTCGACTATAATTTTGTTTTTGTTGTCTAAGCTATTTTCCGAATTTCTAAGTTCGTTTTTGTCTTTCCCTAGGAGGGCACAGACGAAGGCGTATGACACAGATTTGCCTATGGCTCTTGTGGCGAGTACTCCGCAGAATCCTAGGATGGTTCTGAGGATGGTGCAGCCCAGCATCTCCTTGGAGGGCCAGATGATCTCGTAAGGCGGGTCGAGCGGGCTGGCCACCATGTTGCCGAGCTGGTAGTTGGTCCAGGAGCCGAACAGGATGCCAGCACACACGCTCACTATCATAGTTGTGTCGCCTCTGGAAATTTAAATAACATATTTTACTTATCATCATCAAAAACTCCAGTGCACGGAACGATCTTGAGATAATGTTATAATCACTAAGCTAACAGCCAGTATTTTCTTCTTCTTTTTGGCAACTGAGCCGATGTCGACTATTCTGCCAGCGTCATGTAGTGCCAGCAGCGCAGCGAGGTGAGTTAGCATTTTGTGCTCGATAACTGTTAGTAGCTAAAAGGACAAGACAGTATTTGTTGGTTAGCATGGGTTTTTGTTGGTATCGCAAAAATGGTTACTGTGCTTTTGAGTCATTTATGAGATAAGTTAAGACATGGAGCTGGTGATATTTTACAAAGACGGAGGGATTGAATATGCCTAGCAGTAGACCGCTTCAGGTTGGAGATGAAGTAAATGGCTGGAAAATGTCAAAATAATAATTTATTTATTTATCGTTTTAAATGTGTGAAATTTATAATGTTAAACGAATTATTCGCTACAAATGCAGGTGCAGCCTGAATCCACGCATTATTTTTGTATTGTATACTTCAGCATCTACGATAAGCGACCATTGGAGCAGGCCTTAGGACCGGCTAGTTTAATTCTATTCAAAATCACGAGTGACCGAATATAACCAACGAAGTTAACGACTTTGAGGGTTAGTTACGTATTCCGTATTTAAACCAGCTTAGATTATATCTATACAATTCATAAGATTGATTTCTTCTAATAAAACTGCCAAGTAAGGCAAAAACACATAAATAGGTCTTGTTTTTATGTTTCTTTTTTACTGACCTACTCCCGGGAAAATGACGACACAGTTATTGATAGATTATAAATTTTCATTGCATTTCTAAGGAAACAAATTAAATGATTTATTTTTATTATTTTAAGTGAAAAAAATATTAATTTATTATTAGTGCTAAATTAAATCAAAATTCGTGTTTACAGTGGCAATTCATAGAATAAGACAAAACTAAATAGAATAAATAGGTTTCAGATGCATCTTTACGTACGGTCTAATACATTAATTCCCGGATAGACCAACCAGTGAACACACGGTGTGACTTTACTAATGACATGTTTACAGAGTGAGTAATTGAATGTGGATCTACATAATATCGTGATTCATTCGTGAACACCGACTGCGTTACGCATGATGGCGAGATGGTCAACTTTAGCTAAGATAACAAGCTATAATATACATAATATTACTCATTGTTTGTATTGTCTGTAAATACATACGGAAAGAGTTTCTTAAGGGTGAACCGTCAGGGTGTCCGCGAAAATTTCTTTTACGTTTTTTGCATTTTGCGGGTCACAAATATAAAATCATCAATACAACCCTCTAAGTTCATATAATCCTATTGAATGACTATTTCAAGAAATATCAATTACATGTAAGTAAACATTAAGTATCAAACTACATCTTTAAGTAGGTAATGGTATATACGTTTTTTAGAGTATCACAGCTCGCAAAATTTACAAAAACAATAACCTAATAAGAGCGGCTAGCTGATCCTGGCTGTTATGTTTATTATGACATGATCTAATTATTATCTAAATGAATAGGGTAATACATAATTATCTAAATGAATGTTACAATACATTAAAGCTCAGCCTTATTTCGCCATTCGGCATGCAATATTTATATTATTAACAATCACTTAAGTTTAACCAAAACCCAGTATGCCAGATCCATAAAACATTGTACTAATGGCATTCAGCAAAGGTGTCGCTTTCTATCAGTGAAAGAACTTTTGTAATCGGATCAGGGCTTCCAGGGATAACCTCTTAGAAACAAACAAACAATTTTAACTCTTTAGGTATAATATTAGTTAAGATGTGCCAATATCAGAAAAAGTAGAATAAAAAAATTCTTACCTCGTAGGCGTCCACTTATCTGCATTAGGATGGTACACGATGACGAGTATGGAAGCTGCTATGACGAGGAACGGCGACAGTTGTGACGTCAGCAGGAAGCCGTCCAGCCAATCTACCAGTGGGATGAGCACGGACACCAGTGCGGTGGCGAGCAGCAGGCCGGCTGCTATGTCCTGGAATTATTACATGGAGAATATTTTATTATGGACTTATGTGTTCCCTGAAGGAATAGGAAGATCCTACATAATAATTACAACACTCATATATCGTCAGTCGTAGCTTTTTGCCAATAACCGGGCACAAAACCCAATAACACATTGCTCAACCTGGGAAATGAACCCAGGACCCGAAGTTCAGCACTAAACCAACGAGGTGAAATAGGTACTAATGTATTTGTTAAGAGGAAACGCGGTCACGTGATCGTTTGAGTTCATTTCATACTATCGTACCAATTCCTTTATTGGCTTCCTGGTTTATGATACTTGTACAAATATTTTGTTACAATATTATAATGTAGGTAGGTACTAGCTTCTGCCCGCGTGTCTTGTTCCCCGACCCATCTCATCGCATCACATCGCATCGCCTGCTCGCGCTATCACTTTGTTATCAGTAGCATTATTTCTGTTTTTTTTTTTCTTTTTGTTCGGCTCCTAAGGGTTATGTTAAATAGCCTATAGCCTCCCTCAAGAATTGGGCTATCAAATGCAAAAACAAGTTTTCAAATCCGACTAGTACTTCCGGAGATTAAGGCAATCAAACAAACAAACTTATTTATATTAGTAAGTTTTTTTTTGTGTTTTTACATAATATCTCGGGACCCTGGGGTCCCCGACCTTTGGAAGGCGTACGAGGTGCCGAAGCCTACTCGCAGAGGCTTTATTATTAGTATAGACTAGAGATAAATTTATCTACCACGGCCATGTCCGTGTGTTTTTAATTTTTTTCAATTAAATTCCTAATCATAATCTCACCAACAAAATATGTTTTGTTGGCTAATCGTCGTCGCTCATCTAAAGAACTCGGCGTTAAATCTACTCAAATTAAAGCACTGAAATGTGAGCTTTATATCGTGTGCCGTAAACTTGCATTTCCAAATTACGGTGTTCTTTTTCGGAACAATAAATGGGGTCAAGTAACATTCCAACCGGTCGTCGTCGGATTAGAATCATTTTTTTGAAACGGGTCGTCTGCTATTTGAGCTCCGCAACCCAATTATTCGTAGATTAAGTCTGAGTGTTTGTCTGCTTTTCGGTCTTCTTTTTTAACTGGGACATTAATTTGTGAATACAGACATACGACGGCAGCTGGTAAAAGGCCCACTAATACACGTGAACCATTTGACATTGTTACCGCTATTGTAACCCACTCGTATGCTGCAATCATGCACAGACACAATAAATTATATTGTGTCTGGCATATCTACGTTCGATACAACCGGTTAAAATTAGTTTCTAACCAAAATATATAAATTATCAAAGCAATATGTTTTATTTTAACGTATGAAGTTGACCCACTAATTGTGTACAGTTACATGATTGATATTCACGTGCGTAGTAATTATCGTTATTACACTTTCCTTGATATACTTTATACTAACAGTAATCTTGAACCTTCCTCAATAAAGGAAAACCCTGCAATGCATCATAATTATTGCAGTTAATTGTGTGGAATGACTCATTTTTATGTGTGTAGGCTGAAAACATGACTACTCGTATTTCTTGTAAGAATTTCCTTGCTCACAACAGATCCAAGAAAAACACGCTACAATGTAATGTCTAAGCATTGCACGCGTAAGAAACTAAAGAAGTTACGTAAGCATTAACAACAATTTAGTTCGTAAGTTATTTACAATAATTTTACTAGTTACACAAAAACAAAATCATCAGCCGTAGGTACGTATGAATAACCGACGAAAAAATTAAAATAAAACCTTACCAACACACTATGCATTCCCAAATAGATCCTGCTGACACAGATAAGCGTGCACCACGAGATGGCGATGAGCAGCCCCCAGTGAATGGGGTACTGGTATCTGTCCATGGTGTACAGCAGAACAGAGAACGGTATAGACACACCCACCATGGCGTGTGTCGACGGCATACCGTACTCCACCGCCCATTTCGTTTGCAGCTTCTTAACCGGGTAGCCGGGACGAGGCCAGCGAATTATGTCTTTGAAGCCTTGACCTGGAATCAGAAAGCATCTTGTTTCAATAAAGAAGTTTGGTATTGCATCGTGATTAGTCGCCGCAAATACGACTGCATAGCGTAATGTAGTCTTGAGTTCGCTCCCCAGGTCATGCTCAGTTTAAATGGATTCTTCCATTCGGACATTCTCAATTGCAGCTCAGACACAGTAACAATGTCTAGTTTATGACAATACGGCCTCTATTACATACAACATAAACATAACTGGCCAAACGTGAGTTTACTAATACACCTCTGTCTAGTACTTCCAGGAACACAGCTGCGCGATATTTTTTTTTACTACTCACTTTAGGGGTAGGTACTTTGTGATACTAATGAACATAATGCTACTTGCTACAAGTATCACTATGTTAGTTTTAAGTGTAAATCATCATCATTTCAGCCGAAAGCCACAGCTGGACATACGCCTCCCCCAAGCGACGCCACGTGTTTATGTATGTACTGTAGTGCACCTACTTAATTATTTATGTAATATAAAGAAAATCTAATAAATCATTCTGAAACAAATGCTAGTTTAGAAGTCAAGACTTTTCTATTAAATATTGAAATGAGAAATAATTGCGATTCAATCTCAGATATGTATGTCGGCGGAGAAATCAGCGATTACAGATTATGGTTACTTCCTACCGCAGTAATAAATTTAATGAAATGTTAACCATATTTCTTATTATATTATTAAACGAGATTCAAACAAAACTATGCTATCGCTTATCTCACATTCTATTCTAACTGTCTGACAGATAAGTTATCCCATATCTTTTTAATAATCACTTGTAGTAAATTATTACAACATATAGCTATACATCAACATGAGCCATCTTTAACAATCGTGATTTCATTACATAGATTATTTTAGGCCCGTAACATAGATAATTTGGCTGTCTATTAATTTTGTGTTTTAGTCACACATTCTATATCTGTCTTAAATCTGAATGAATCAGTGATGATGAAAAGATAGCTAAATTCTAAAAAGGCCTAATCATAATTAAGGCGAAGGCGCTCTTTGGACGACGCGACGTATGATGTGCGCAAACTGAATACGTTTTTCTCCGTTAAAATGTCTAAACACACTATGCCGAAGGTACGCGACCGAAGTTCGGCATGATTACACCTTTTTTTTGGGTGGGAAGTTATCAAAAAACTTCTCCCACTCTGGGCGGCGCGGGAGGGCGTGTCAGACTTTTACTGAGTAAAACCCACCTGTGTTCCTTCGGTTGCCTGCGCCAGGGGCCACCACGGTATTTCTTTCGAACAACCTGCTACCCTGGCAGGCATCGGCCCTAGCGGACCCCGTCAGTTAGTGCTGACATCTCTTTGAGACGTGTGTGAAACACAACCGGGCCTGGTCCTTACCGGACAGCTAGCTGCCCATTGCTCGCCGCGCCGTCCGTAAGCCCGCGGCTACGGTGACCGGGAATCGGCTGTCGATTCCCAACGCCCAGGGCGTCATCTGCATGAATAATCTGTATCTTCAAGTTAATAATTCTCTTATAATTCGGACATTGCGGTGGCGTCGCTGCTGTAAAATTCGTACGTAAACGCGTCGAAAGTGCGCGCGGCCTAATGGTACAAATAAAAACATTTAATAACAAAATCGTTTATTTCAGACTTGTCCATATTTTGTTACTAGCTATACCTACTGTTTCGTAAAAATATACCTTCCCTACTGCATAACATATTGCTTTTTCTACTGATGATGAATCCACAGGACCAAGGTTTATTACTTGGCTAAATTAAATTAAATTGTTTATTCTGTAAATAGGTTATCGGAATCACTTTACAAGTAATATTAAAAATAAAAAAAATAGCTAGATGGAGTCGACATTTACTATCTGACTACCCCTGAGAAGAAATGGCGAAACAAACTCTAGGGTCGAAGTCTCTTATAGAGTCCAGAGATAATCAAGTGAAGAAGACCATGCAGACTGATGTAGATTAGTGTCTGAAATTGTATTTAGAGCAAAGAACCACAGATATGAGTAGACCTGTCCAGTCAGTGCAAGCATTTGTCAGTAATTGTGAAGCTCAACTTAGAACTTTTCTCAATTGCATGAAGATGCAACATTGGTAATAGGCATGTCACATTATAAGTTTATACTGAGAATTCAAATAATGTAGTATCTGATTTATGACTTTTAATGTTTTTAATATACAATACAGTATGAGTCGTTGAATGGACAAGAATGTCAATGCCATGTTACTAACTTGCATGGCCTTGTTTTGTGTACACAAAAAATTCAGTAGTAATCTAAAAGTGAATACTTTATACTAATCTTATTCAGGAAAAGTAAGTAAAAAATTAAGTCAGTATATTTTTTACTCATGTTTTTTTTGTAAAAATAGCCTGCAATGAATAGGTAATACCTATTCACATTCGATATATTATTGAATAAATCAAATGCAGAAAATGGTAGGACACTATTAGAATAACATAAATGATTTATGATAATTTTTATTGTGTAGGTATGCATGATGACATATCAAGCTAATCATTTCCATAATTATGCTGACATCTCATTGTACAAAAAGCCTATACAATGCGAGGTCTGGTAAAGCTGGAAATGTATAGTTTGATGTGTTGTTGTGTGTACCATCGCGGTCTTTTCCGCCTGATCACTTAAAACATTTTTCGCCTAAATCCTGCGGCGGCGCCAAGTTTTCGCCTATTAGGAAAGCAATAACGCAATTAGTTGCAACCTGCACTGCGCATCACGTGCATCCCTTACGGACGAACTATTTGACCTTGGCGGGCTTACTAAGAGAGCGCTTCTATTTTTTGAGAGTAAGCAAAAAAGAACTTAGTCGTGGTCAGGCGAGAGTGTCCGCGATAGTACATAAGAAAGAGTATATCCATCTATTTTATTGCAAAGGTTTGTAGTAATACATGCCTATGTCATTAGATAGTACAGTAATTTCAATATTTTGAAGTTCATGGCCATATGACATCATAATAGACCATTTGTATTACACCCATGTCTTTCAAATGTGGGTATGTTCTAGAATGATGTCACATAACATGCATTTATAGAACAGGAAAAGATAAGTATTATACCTATACATATAAATGCTTCAATATATTACTGCAAAACGGCTTGCTATGACTAAAGAGTAATGAGGACTTTTAGCTTTTGTTTTCATACTATTTTCTCAGTAAAATAGAACATTATCATAAACAGCAATGGATGTTGAGATAATAGGTTGATCTCAACAGACCTATAAGTAGATAGCATGCTTTTAAAATCAGCATACATTTCTACCTTTATGTACCTACACTATGTATGTATATTGAACTAGTACTAGAACATTTAATTAATAATTGCGCCAACTGACTCCAACAATATTAGAAATAATTTGTAATGCAACTGGGCTGCTGAAACTTAATACTATATTTCCTCTTAGTGTATAGTGGACCTCGTAAATTCTTTACCACTTTACCACAACAATTCACAGTACTTAAATTAAAACTTCCCTAAGGTTAAACCAGATCACTAGCAAAATAGACCTTGTTGTTTTAAGACATGCAAGTGATATTCAACCTTAGGGTGGTTAGGCAATAACAACCATACAATACAATTACTGATAATATTTATTTACCTATCTTGAAAACAATTCTAAATTGCTTACTAATATTATAAATATGAAAGTAAGTTTGTTTGCTTCACTTTCACACTAAAATGGCTTAACGGATTTGGATGAAATTTGGTAAATGGGTAGACCATGACCTGTAGAAGGACAGGCTTATTTTCATCCTGGATCGCAGATAAAGTACAACAACACGTAGCAACGGCTAGCTCCATTGCCCATGAGTTTATTAATGTCCTAGCCTAAATTTAAGCTCCTGTACAGATATGGGTGTACATAAATGGATGCTTATTTAAGCATGTGTTGTGAGTGTCAAGTGTTTCATCACTGGTATTATCAAACATTCCATCATAATGTGATTGTTTGCATTACTCTTTGAGTAAGATCAGGTTTCACAGTGCTCTGCAGAAGGAGAATAAATAATGCAATGTTTACAACTATTCATGTGTGATGATGATTTTGATTAGGGAGGTGACTGCTAGTAGACTGCATTAATTACCCCTGAGGCAGCATTCAATTAAAACTAATAAAAACTGTATACTTACTTGTACATATAAAGAGCTGCAACAAAGTTTTATTTCAAAATGAAGTCATTATTTAAAAAAAATAATTGATTTCATTCAGTTACAAAAACTGTAGGAATCTTATTTCATTTTTCTCTGATAAGATTAAAGAATATTTTTGTTGTTTACCAATATTTTTTACTAACTCAACCAAGGAAAGTTAACACTGTAGACTGCCAAGGTCAGGTGCTATTCAAAATGAATACTATTAATACAAAATTGCTTGAAAATACGTACTTACTTTTATATTATCAAAAAAAACAAAAGATATTTAATGGACTACTGGCTGGGTATGTCTCAGTATTTTTTTTCCTTATTGCTTACACAGGGATTATCAAACACGTTTCTAATAAGAAACAGCACACAGAATGTCTTCAGGGTAAACTAATAATATTTAACTTCGAATTCATCTTCAAACTCACCAATATACATGCATACAGTCCACACCAGCACCACTCTGCGGCCGACAGCTCCATCTATGTTCCAGAACCAGAAGGGTATAAACGTCGCGTAGAAGATCTCGTCGCCTAGCTCCGTGCCCAGCACGAAGAGGTAGTACCAGAACTTGTTGTTAATACTGCACTCCACCGCATCCTTTCCGCCGCTGTCCCCAGAGCTATCCGTGTCGTACGACGACTGAGAACTACTCGATATGTTACTAGGAATCCTCTTGTGCTGCTTGATGTCAGACTCCTCGATCACACGCTCTACTCTATCTGAATGTATCACTTCAGATGATTCATTTTGTTTCGTGCTTTCATTACTTTTGTAAGTAACACCGAAAAAGTTTTGCACTTTAATCACTAATAGTGGATCTTTCAAATATTCTATTATCTGTTCCCACATGATGGAACTATGTGTTTTAAAACCACGCTTCAAGATTGTACAACACACTTCCTATTCTAAACGAGAATAAAACCACCTGATAATAAAATGTTCTCTGTGATCAGCCGTTTCTCGCCAGATCACAGAACATAATACCACAGAACATAATACTTGCGCCAGATTCACGCGTCTATGAAGTTTTCAATTTCAATTCAATGACAGATTGACAGATGTTATCAGATTGACAGCTGACAAGCACGCGATGTGACGTTACAAAGTAATTTAATTGCCACTTAGAAATTAATCACACTAATATTATAAAGGCAGTTTGTGAATGCGTGTGTTTAAATGTTTGTTACTTCTTCACACACAAACGGCTGGACCAATTTTGAAAAAATTTTGTATTGAGGTAGCTGACACCCTGGATTAACATATAATTTTATCTCCATCACATAGTTCTGAATATAGCCAAACCAAATCAGGAGTACCCCAAGGAAGCATACTTGGACCATTACTTTTCCTCATTTACATCAACGATTTACCTTCAGCTTTACAACAACAATGCATACTTTTTGCTGACGACATATCGGTAATTGTAAAAAATGATAGTAAATCAGAAACAAATCACGAAAAAATCCTTAATGAAACAGTAAACCAAGTTTTAAAATGGCTCGAAAACAATTATCTCTGTGCAAATTTAAATAAAACCAAATACATAAACTTCAAAAACTACAATTCTAAACAAAAATCATTTAAAGTTAATAGTCAAGGACAACAAATTAACGAAGTTAGTGAATACAAATTTCTTGGACTTATTCTAGACCAGCATTGTAACTGGAAACTACATATAGAGCATATATGCAAGAAACTAAATCAATTTGTATTTGCTCTTAAACGTTTAAGATATACCGCGAGTGAAGCTGTTGCACTTACTGCTTACCATGGGTACGTTTCCTCTTTACTCAGATATGGGCTGCTACTCTGGGGAAACTCGACGAATATTAATGATGCCTTCATCGTACAGAAAAAGTGCCTAAGAGCAATCTGTGGTATCAGTCCTTTAACATCCTGCAGACTTTACTATAAAAAACTTAAAATTCTAACCTTAACAGGCCTTTTCATAATGCAAGCTGGTGTATTTGTTAAAGAGCACTCTACACTTTTTATAACATGCGACATACATTCAAAATATACCCGTCGAGACCCAACACGGCTAAGAATTCCTTCACATCAAAGCACATTATGTCATAAGAATAGCTTTATCACAGCAATAAAAATTTTCAACAATATTCCAAAAGAAATAAGAGAACTCCCTCTAAAACGCTTTAGATCAAAACTACACAAATGGCTTATTGGTAATTGTTTTTATAGTGTAAAAGAATTTTTTGATAAAAAAGTAGCAGATAAATATAAGATATGATGCTGAGATCTTATTATATTACAAGTATAATATACCTTTTATTCTTATATGTTCAAATAATGAGAAACCCTAATAACAATTTTACTAAAAAATGTTTTAATTTTAACAAATTAACATGTTAAATTTGTTACATTTAACATGTTTAAATATTTGTATGCCAGTCCATGGCGAAACATGTAAGATCATCACTTTATTTATAAGACCTTAATGTACCATGTTTTAAAGCAAATAAATATATTCTATTCTATTCTATTCCCACGGATCGACACTTATGCGGATGAATACCGCGGGGCGCAGCTAGTCCATCTTATTTGTATTTATTTGTATAGTAAGTTAGTCATTTAATTTAGTATCTAGTGAGTGTAAATTTTTAGTTGATTCTTGATTCATCATTTTATTTTAGAACATAAATTATATCGATGATGTAAACGTTTTTTCTAAGAAAAAGACTAGTGAAGAATGCACTACATTTTATATTTTAAATGGAGCGGAAGGTTTTTTTTTTTTTTTAAATGGCAACTGAGCCAAGAGCGGAAGGTTGTATTTTACAGACTATTATTCAAGGAAACGTCTCAATTTAGTTAACAGCTGACTGATGAGAACATCACTGGCAACTGTCAAAGTCAATAGACAAAGTTGTCCTATTAAAAAGTACTCTGTGAAGTTGTCTAAAAGTTTTACCCGAGAGCGAGGTTGTTTGACCCGCAAATATAATGTTTTTGAAGTTATTATCAATGAATTAACTTTTAGAATAGTTACTAACTATAATTTGATTTTCGCCAGTTTTTTGTAATCAAACTGTAAGTAGATTCGTGATTTTGAGTAGGAGTTTCATGTGAGTGTTCATTCGTATAAGACTTTGCTATTTTAGACTTATCAGAATATTTTATATCTGTTTATCTATTCTAACTATTGCAAAGTTGTTGAATTAGAACATACTCATTTGCAGTGTTTGCTCATGAAGGATTGGTTGGATGTAATTATTAGAATCTCATTCGAGATCTTCTCAAAATAACCATTTCCTAACTGAATTTATAAAAATTTATAATGAGTAAGATTACGCTAATAATTTGAGTACTTCTTTAAGCCAAGAAGCCAGTAAACAAATGAAATGTGTAACATTCGCTCTAAGTGTAGGAATAATTTAAAGTTCTCTATGTCAATACTTCTTTTATTTAACATTAACCTAATTCTACAAGCATATTTGGGCAACAATATTTTAATGAGCAATCGAAAACAATGTGAACAATGAGTAAACAAATTATCTTATCTTTGTCTATTTTGATTACCTTAGTACTGGAAAGTGATGAAGTTGTTAGATAGCAAGTAATTTCCGTCTAATTTAGTACCTAACTGTAATTATTTATATAAGTAATTAAAATTAAAACATTTAGGTATATATTATTTACCCCATTTTTACTAAAATAATATAGTTTTAATAATTGATATTTTATGCACAAAACGAATAACGAAATGCCTTAAGTATTAAAACATAATCACCAATAAAATAGCAGCATTTCGGGTGGCAGTAACCAGTTAATATTTACATAGTTATAATCTTTCAGGAAAATCCCCACCAATTTATAACTAGTTAATATACTTAATGATTTTTAAACAAAATTATAATTGTTTCCTACATAGCACTTGTGTCATATACAGACGCCAGCACATCAACCTACTACAATCTGTCAAATTTCTTTGATAGATTTTCTACTTTATCGCTAATGTATAAGGTTCAAAGTTGATTGGGAAAATTTGACAGCTTCGGGTAGGTTGATGTGCTGGCGTCTGTACTTCTCAGTGTGAAGTAGTTATTATGTTGGTACAATCCCAATATGTTGTCTAATAAATAAAGTTTTTCTTCTATTTTATTTATTTAGTATAATTTTACTGAATGTAATAACAAAAATCTATTGAGTTCAAAAAAACTTATGTCATATTCAAAAAAATCCCTTCCCCTGTTCAATTTATCTATTTATTTTATTTTTTATTTAAACTTATAAGTAGTTCCGTAGTTCCACACATATTATACAGGGTGTGTCGTAATTAATGGATATCCTCTTAAGGGGTCATTGTACTTTTCATTCTGAACAACTTTTACTACAGGACCAAACACGAAATAGCGAAAAAAAATCAGCTGTTCCCTACATTTATGTTTGCATAACTGGTCAAAATGTAGGGAACAGCTGTTTTTTTTTTCGCGATTTAAGGTTTGGTTTCCTACTAAAAGTTGAGGTTATCCATTAATTACGACACATCCAGTATAAACCGACTAGAAGAACATTACATTACCAGAAATACAGGTACTCTAACCTAGCTCTGGAGTCAGGGTCTAAAATGTTTCTGTAACCTGTTTTTATGGCAATAAAGAAATTTATTATTATTATTTATTTCCAGTCAGGAAATGTATAAGTAATAGATATGCACTAGGAAATTTGTTGTGCTACATCTTGCCATCATAAACACTAGAAAGTGGTAAAGGGCGAATTGGGGGAGACTGTCTTACATAATTTTAAATCTCAGCCTAATTTAAATAAATAATTATCGACTTTGTTTTGATTAAGTAATAGCACAAAAACAACAACAAAAAATAGCAGAACTATACATAAATCACTTATAAATGAATTTCTGCCACAATCAGAACTTTCCCGCTTCTGTTATCAGTCTGTGTGTTTGTTGGTGTTATTTATTTCATTGTAACACAAATCCGCAGACTACAGGGCAATTCAATTATTAATGAATCTATTATTACACAGATAACAATTGTGTAATATGGTGTTTTATCTAATTATTCCACTCACTATTCAATGTGCTGCTATTATTGAGATACTTTTAAAACATAACTGATGAAAACTTTTTTTAAATTTATGAATCTCTAAAAACTTTTTAGGTATAATAACAGACACTTTTTAAAACAAACAAGCCTCTTTTTTTTATTTATGACCTTCTCTCACAGTTGGTTGCAGTTACTTTGCTATTTAGTATTTTTAGGACCCCAAAATGGCAATAAAAAAAAGAGACGCCATCAATAAATCAAACCTCAAATTATTCCTCCAGAATTTTGCGTTCCTAAAAATATTATTGAACACTAGAAAGTTTTGCAGTAAGTTATGACTGCATCCCAAAGTATTTATTTTTATTTTGAAAATAAACAATGAGGACATCTGGCTGGTATGATGATAATTTCAATATTGGACAATGGGCTCAGTTGCAGTATGTAAATAACTACATTGCGGTGTCAGTGTCACTTCAATGAATCAAATCACTGCTTCTCAAATGCTGGTTGTTTTAATATTTAAGTAGGAATCACGCACAGCCATTTTATAGGTAGGTCTAGTACCTATAGCTTGTTAGAGAAGCAGGAAAAACCTATTGTGACCATGGGTTGTACTATTGTAATCAGCCAATGAATTATGTTCATCATTTATCAGCATCACTGAACTATCCTCAATTGACTCCTTGTTAACTAGCAACCTATGATGCAGGTATACAAAAGGTTTACCGGGTAGGTAATTTACATTGCGAATTGTAGGTGTACTATAGATACACCTCCGCCCAACCCTTCGATGGCACAAGGCTTGATTTAAGTAATATGTTTAAATTCTTTATTCGAAAATTTAATATTCAGTACTTATAGCATACCAAAAGAGCACAATCTTGGGTTAAAATTACTCTTGCTTGTTTAATATCTGTAGCGCCCCTACGTATCAAAAACAATGAAAACAGTGTCACATACAAAAGCAAACAAGTATTACAAAACCGTACAATTCAAGCCACTATCTCATGTCAGTCAGTGAACTATCAACACACTGTATCAAACAGAAGCTTTTTACCAAACCTATCAGTTCTGATTAGATTCGAAACATTTGTTTAACATAATTACTTATACTTTGTGAACTACAAGTGAATCTCGCGACAGATAAAGTTATACCGTACGCAACAGTAGCTGTTATCAATTCTTCTCGTCTCCAATAAATAGGTAGTGACCGCACTGATAAGGATTCTGTAGTCAGTCAATACTCGACGGTCACTATGTACTTACGTTTTGTACGCGAATGTGCACACACAGTGTTGGGACAGTGTTGATTATTGGATTTACAGTGAAAGGATTCAAATCACTATTTTGTGTGTCCTGACGGGCAATAATTGAGTTGAAGTGTTAAAAAGGTGGTAGGTAGCTTCCTAACAGGTAGGTAATGGAAAAATGTAACACATAAAGCTCTATGCACACTTTTAATCAAGGATTAAAGTTTCAGAAGTTATAAAACTGAAACAAAGATGATTAAGTTCAATAGGTAATAATACCTGTGTTAGTCTTAATTTCAAAGCTGGCTGGAGGTTACCCCATACCTACTACTAGGTGATGAAAGATTCAATAAAATTTCATCATCGAAACAACTTCACATAACACGTATATTAGAGACCCTAATTCTTCATCATCATTATCTTCAACAATTTTAGAAGCATTTAAAAACATTGCGGGAAAAGGAATCGGTAATCGTCGCCGTCGTTTCATGCGGTAGCCTTTCCCGCCTAAAAGACCGGTTGAAGATGTTATATTTGTATTCATGCGCGTAAATCGATCGTACGATCTGACCCGAGGCTAAAGCTTATGTATTTATGTAAGGCTTCGCTCAATCGGCATATATTGATAGCGTAATTGATCATTATCACCGTGTCATAGGTCGGAAAACAGCGCAAATGGCGGCGGAGGAGGACATCGACACTCTCAAAATATACTGGGATCACTTTTTCAAAGCGGAGACTGGCACTTATGAGGTAAGGTCTTAATCATCAGATATAGAGAAGTAGGCTAACTACTCCACTTACGTGCCTCAAAAACAGTCGCCGTCCCTTGGGAGATGTGGTCCCCTTTAGCGAAATCCATTGCTAGACGTGGACCACGATAATTACATGCCACCTGGCATTTGTCTGCGATAGATTTGAATTGATTTGAAAGAATTTGTGGAAATGCCACTCAAAAACTTGCTCTTTCCAACGGTCATTGAACCTAAACCGCTAAGGATAGTCTATGGCCTTAGTAACTTGATAGGACAGGGGATCGGAAAGTTGTGTCTTCGAACTACTTTTTTCTCGTAAGAATCAGTATTTACGAATTATGTCAGAATAGGGTATACTTAATTTAAATATTGGCCAGTCAGCTATATGTGACAGCAGGGCTGTCTGCCCAGAATACGTCGTAAAATACTTTAATCTACCATAACTCGTGGAACTTGAAGCAACTTTGATGGACCCTAGAAAACCCAAAAAACAAGGGTCAACAATGTTTGCCCTTTGTTCATACCTATCACGCCTATCATCATCTGCCTAGCCTTTTCTTATGTTGGTGTCGGCTTCCAGTCTAACCGGATGCAGCTGAATACCAGATAATACTGGTATACGCCAATAATTATGATGTCAAAAAAAATATTTCCCTTCACAGGTCTATTCCTTTCGATGGCAAATAAACTAAATAGCTTTTGAGCCTACATTGGTACAGTTAGATCTATAAACTCGCTAATATACCTATACATATTACGAGTTAATGCAATTGTAGCACATACCTCGTATAGGCCACGAAATACGAAAGCGGCCGAGCTATTATCCAATTGACTCGCGGTCACGCTCAACTGGCTACATTCAAATGATCTATTGCATACAACATCACGCTATTCTCCTTTGCAAGTTGGCAGAAATCAAAGCGCTTCGTCATCGAGTCCATTTTGCGTAGACCGGCTTTATGGAAACTGGCGTAGGTACCTATCCAGTGAATGATACGAAGGAACAAGACTATCTTTAACAAGGGTTTGACTATGATCACAGTTTTTATTTAATGTGGAACAGCCGGCACGCGCAATTCTGAACCACTGCATCTGGAAAGTCAGAATCCAGAGACAACAAGAACAGCCCTGGTACAATGTAGCTGATGGGCGAGCGAGTCCCACACAGGACAATAATGAAATAACCTATTTGTTATTTTGTGGCTAGGTCAGCCCATGGACGCGCAAGTTATTACCATGAATTCAATACATGATTCTGCAGCAACTGAAGTTGACGCTGGTCGCGTCTTAACACCTTGTATAGAAGCGATTGTCCATATACCGAACATAATAAAGACACTAATTGCAGAAATCGACATGGCTGGATCTGTTCCTGGCCGAGTTCCTGATCCGTGTCAACGACGGCGCCAACCCCAAGGAGTTGATCAAGTTCTGGTAAGGAAGTGATAACGATTTGTTTGGTCGATCAATGATAAACGTCTATTGTCTGGCGGAAGTGGCACACCGTCTGGCTCGCGTTTGGAAGTAAATTCCCACGAAACGTGTTTGTGAATCTAGATATTTTTAAGGTATTCATTCATAATATTTATCTAACTGATAGCATTAATATTATATTAGGTAATATGATTTGCTATTAGGTAACAATACCTACTGATAGGTATTATAAATGCGAAAGTGTGTATGTCTGTTAACTCTTGACGCTTAAACCGCTGAATCGATTTAGATGAAATTTGGTATACATAGAGATAGTTTGAGTCCCGGAAAAGGACACAGGATAGTTTTTATCCCGATATTCCCACGAAAAACTTATGCGGGTGAAACCGCGGGGCGCTGCTAGTTTAAAAATTTTAACTCGAATTACACCACGCTGTTTTGCGGTGCGGCCACTGCGCCTCGATTTAGATTTACCACACGTTCGCATTGCATCTAATTATCATTATGTATTTATCAAAGGTAACAATGGCTCTGCGCACCTCACGAGGTGCGCAGAGCTCCAAGTCTTGCGTCTATTAGACAAAAGACGATCTGATTTCTAAATTCACTGACAGACAACACACAACCTAAACCGCTGGTTCTAGAAGCATGAAATTATGCACAAGAGTTCCTTATAAGACGAAAGTGCTAAGGAAGGGTTTTGAAAATGTATCGCCTAAAGGGGTTAAAGAGGAGATGAAAGTTTGTATGGAACTTCGTCATTTTCGCCGATGAGAAATCTCATCGAGCACACGGCTTGTAGAAGAGAAACCATGTTATTATCTTGTTCGTCGTGTCAATTCCGTTATTATATCCTGCCTGTTTGTTCCACATCAGTCCAGTGAGTGGGGTGGTGACGCTGGTGGGCTGCGAGCTGCTGTGCGGCATCCACCGCGTGACGTCATCCATCAACACGCACTACTCTGTGCCGCTGCCGTGCCTCGACACGCATGCTCCGCTCCCTGATAATGCCCTACCAAATATTGAGACACAAAATGATGTCGGGTGTAAGTACATTACATATTACAGTACAATAGAATTCAAAGAAGAAAAATGTCTAGACACCGCCTTATGCAAACGTTTGAGTGTCAAAACAGCGTAATATCACTGACTCTTGAAGTTTTGGCTCCATAACAAATGGTTAGGATAGTTCTAAGGCCCCGATACTAACTGTTGCAGCAACATCGTACTGTATTTCTACACTCAAACAGTCTCAAATATTGCCAGCTACACGTTTCCCGCAACTCAAAAACATGTTGCTGAATCGACATTGCGCCACTTTTTTCCCATGATTACTTACTGAAACTTATGAGATGGTGGTGTCATCTCTGCTACAACATTGGCGTTAGTTTACTCTAACTTCAATTATTAAAATTAAGGTAACTGGTATTATTTGAATCATGCCTTTTCTCCTACTAACGATGCCTCTTTTAACTATCTGCAGCCGCTGAACAAAAGCCCGAAGAGCAAAAAGTGGGTCCCACGAGTTTATTCACGCGCATCAACACGCAGTCCTCGGAACAGATCCTCAGGAAGTACCTGCTGGGCGGCGTGGCCTGGAGGTGCCTCGTGCTGCTCAAAGCTCTAGGAGTTGAGGTGAGGAACCGTCATTAGGAACTAACGACCCCTTCCCTCCCCCTTCTTCGCACGGTTTTTACAACTTGACAACTATCGTGATTTCTTTATTAGACATACATACACTCGCACCTTATTCGCAAGGGGGTAGGCAGAAACTACAGAACACCCACTACGATGCTTACATACTTCTTTTCCTTCTTTCTTTATTGTTGAACTTTCACATACACAAACTTTCCGGAGTCAATTTTCTAAATCATAGTGAGAGCCGCATCAAAATCCGTTACCAAGTTTAGAGAAACAATGAGAAGCTACTTTAATTCATAAGTTAGATATAGATTTGAGCTCGTTTTATCTACTCAGGCGTCTATTGTCACAGGACCATAGCTAAAACAAAATCGTAATTTCTCTTGTTTTCTTTTGGCACTTTGAATCCTGAGTCTCAATTTAAGTACGATTTTTATGTTACAACTGGCTCGTCTAGTGGTCGCAAGCGCTACTGCTGAGCATGAGGTCCTAGTTTCGATTCACAGGTCGAGCAGTGTTATTGTGTTTTTCTAACAGGAATTTCCCAGTAGCAGCCCGGAGTCTGGATGTGTGCCCGGCTGATGGTAATAGGCCTTTTACTTGGAACTTAAACATAACTGGCGACATATGGATGTACATGCACCTGTGCCTAATTCAATTCAATTTTATTTATTTCAAGTATCATGACTCATTTGTTAGTAAAAAACTTATCCTATGTTAGTAATTTAGATAAATTTAATACACATAACTTTAATATACTTGTAATGAACAACAGTTGGACGCGTTCTCGTGGATGGCGCTATCTGTACAGGCGTGACAATATGTTAATGTTTTATGGTATGAAATAAGCAAATCCTGTAGCTTGAGGTCAGTGCAAAACTCGATTAAAAAAAAACCTATTTTAATTGCAGAAAAAGTAATAAAAATGCACTTATTGGTAACTCCCACTCCCTGTCTAGCAGCTAAGTAATAAGTCAATCAAATCTAGCCACAGTTGACAACGTTCAGATATCCGTTCTATATTGTTGACCTGAGATAGGTAATTATAATTGTTTATTGCTGCGTTTTATTGATTTTTATAACGCAGGTAATTAATTTATATTCTGCTTTGATTACTGACTGTGGAACGCATTACTCGGTGCAGCTGAACTTAAGTTTGCTGTAAGTACAGGGTGGCAGGACTGGCAGGGACGTCGACGCGCAACTTTAACCATGAATTCAGCACACGATTCTAGACTGACTACAATTTCTTCGACGGCTTTCAAAAAAAGAATCTGCTGATTCATACGAAATTGCACCTTGTATTTAGAATAGACTCCTATCAAGAGGTGCCAATTTAAATATGATGTTTCCTTGGCCATTGACCCCCTGTCATCTTTACGTCATAAAAATATATCGATACTTAAGTATCTATTCTGTGATACTTATCTATTATATGCCCTGGCGAGAAGATATAATATATGTGCAACCCTGTCAAATGCCATTAATTGCCGATGCCGATACACGAAGATATCCGTTCTGTTAATTTATGCTCTTTAGTGCAACGAACTTTTATAAAAAGTTCAACAGTAATTAATTATGACAGCTTCTAAAACTTCCTCTAAATTCAAATATTGCTAATCTTATCGAATAGGTATATCAGTATTTCGCAATTATTAGTTGAAATGTTGAATCATGCTCGTCCGTTGTTTTTGTAGACCGTGGCCGTTTGTTCCTTTATTAAAAGTTAGAACTAAAAAGCACTGAGCGCTTCAACTTATTAAAAAATCCGATTTGTCTTTAAACTGTGCCGCAAACAAATATACAAAATATACTTAAATTATTGTTTCACGAGATTGTAGATCTGAGGAGCAAATCTAAATTCTAATCTGTCGAAAACACCTCTAATTTACATACATTTTTGACATTGATTGTCGCTGAAATGATATTGCGATTAGATTTTAAACGTTTTTAATACGATAATTGACCTTCAGATCTTAAAAATTACCCAACACAGTACCTAATGTGTTGGGTAGTTTATAAAATCTGAAGGCCAACTTGGCCAACAAGGTGAACATGTAGATCTATTTAATATGTTGTCGCGAGCGGTTAATCGGATTGTAAATGTTCGTATCGACCATCTTGATCGAAAGTAAATAGAGCTTCATAAACATGATCCGATGTTCGTGCGGAGTCGTTTCTAGAACCCCTGTATGGATGTTTAACACTCTAATAGCGAACAAGTTGTACCTATCTTGTATGGTTTCACTAAACTTACTTACTTACAACTTAAATTGCTGCAAAATATTGAAATTAGCTACTGAAACTTCACAGTCGTGATGGGTATCATTGGCATGATAAAAAAGAGAAAAAAACTATTTTTTGTAGTCGACGCGACGACTGCAGAAATTATGAGCTTTGAAAATCTGTTTTTAGTTATCGATACCCATCACGTCTGTGGAGTTTTGCTGGCTAATTTAATTTGATCCTGTATAAGGTCCGAACAATGTACCTGGACATTCTTTAACAGGGCGCTGATACTCATGCATAGTTCAAGTTCAAGTTATTTATTTCATAACAAAAATACATATGTGTCGAAATACTTGCACAGTAGGGTACACAAAAAGAAGCAACATAAACAATTATATAAGTAACCTCGTTGCTCACCCATCATCCCATCATCGTAGTTAGATCGTCAATCCAAATTCAAAATACTAACTTTACAAACATAAATATTCTTATTGATACAGAACAAAGTCCTTAGCTCTTAACTAGATCAAGAGGCTATAACTAGATCAAGTTAGGATAGGTCTTCCTAAGATAGTAGTGTACCTACAGTATTATAGTCGTTGCATTGTGTCTCGTGTGACGTTGTGGACAGTTATCGGCAGGTCGGCACCCTCGACGGAAACATACTGATATATCAGGGCGCGGCACGATCAACGTCGCTACTCATGTACTATGAGTATCATTACGAAATCTGTACCGTCTCGAGCTGTACTGTTCAGCCTTTATGACAGTGTGTACAAATATTGAGTTATCAATTTGAATCTTCTTACGTATAGGCACAGTGTCCGTGGTGGTAGCAGGCTGATGGTCAAAATCAAAACATTTTATGTTACATACATAAACCAACATGGGCACTTATGAAACGTCAGAGCTAGGTGTTCCAATTGGTATTTTCTAGAGCCGGCAAGAAACTCCATGGTTACTCTTTTAAAAATATTTGGCTTTCACAATGTTTTCAAATTACAGTGTTAATAGGTGGATATCGGAGGACAGTGTAGGCCTGCCAACAAGTACCAGTAGAATATGATCTACATGTCTACAGTCTACAAGGTACTTAGTCTGAGGTAGGCTGACGTAGGTATGTACATTCAAATATGTACCTACCTATCTAAATGCCTACCTAGTATAGGTAGATACCTATCTGCCTATACTCGATGAAGAGGCTAACTTTGCCTGCAAAATTCGAAAGATCATAACGGGAGAAGACACAAATGCAATGACACACTTTTTACGTAATCAATGACTAATTGATTCACTCTCTCATTTGAAAGAAAATTCGTTTACTGGCGTCAAGACATGACACATACTTAAAAAGTAAAAATAAAACCCAAAAAATAAAAATAGAATGAAGATAGGGAAAATATGCGTCACACCCGCGCAAAACAGCAGTCACTTAGCATAATGCATTTAACAATCAAATACACAAGAACGGTATCACAGTTTAATAAACAGGGTGCTTACATAACACGGCATTCTTTGCATAGCGATACGATTCGATAGAGCAATATAAACACAAGCCGTGGCGGAAATCATTACCTTCTACTAATAGCCAAATTATCGTCTGTCGGTAATATAGGAGAGGAAGCATTCACAAAATAATTGCGACAAATCTCGCCCACTGGTATGAAGAAAATTTCTCAGAGAAAAAAAACAATACTTTGTTCCACAGTCTTTGTTAAATTAGGTACAGGCTTCGACCGCTGCCTCTAAAAAATATAGTTTCTTAAAATATAACTATATTTTTCATTCACAGTTTTTGCTAAAAATATAACTGCTATAGTGAAGATGCTGTATCTTCTTACACGGAGCGTGATACCTACTTGGAATTATATTCTCATTGAAAAAATAAAGCTATTATAAACATTTGTTTTATTAGGTAAACTGAAAATATTTGTTTCTGAATACGTATCAACAAGATAATTATACATTGACAAATATTATTCATTCATAACATCACAGGGCAAACTTCCGAAAAGAAAAATATAACGCGGACTTAACCCAGGATGTGAGATCCTGTGTTCGAGTCCGCGTTATATTTTTCTGTATCGCAGTAACTGCCAGCATCACTTAGCGGAAGCCATTTTGTTATAAAAAGCAGATTAGCGGGGAATACCTAATACCTCAATGGATAACAGAACATAGAATTTTAGTTACCTGATTGATAATGCGATAACACAGTGCGATGGGCGCGTTATCAAGTAACGTTTACGACTTGAAACTGTTTGACTAACTGCTCGTCAGACAGACAGAGATATAAACGTGTTCTCATGCACGTATGCAATTAACATATTGCTAGGAGCCCCCTTATCGGTCTGTTTACTGATCTCTGATTATTTGGGGCACATATATACATATGTAAACAAATAACCTATTAAGTACACTTTATAGGTTATTTGTTTATTTCCACACCACACCACAACACACTACACCACACCACGCAACCACATCTCCCTCCTTTAACACACATACCTACATATAGCCGTAGTTCAGTATAGGATCATAACGCTATCCTATGTATATTGTATGAGCTTTGTATATTATGGTTTTTTGTATTAATAAACTTATTTTTTTTTTATACTTAACGTCATGTAAGTGCCAAATAAACTCCCGTTAAGTTAGCATAATCAGCCTATAATGTTTCCACTGCTGGGGCACAGGCCGGAGAAATCCGTCAGACATAGTTAAGTCTCAAATAAGTAATTGGGAGTGAATTTATTTGTCACTAACCAGAATCATATCCAGATTATGGGCAGCTATTGAAAAACTCATAATGGAAAACCCAATAACGCTTTTTCCCTACCCGGGGAAGTTAACAATGCCTATAGTGCGCTTGCGACCACCGTGCACCAGCCACTAGACCAGCGAGGCATATAAACAAAGAATTGATAATCGAATAACAGCTATCGATAATGCCACTGCTCTAAAAAATTACTGTAGGAATATAAACACCTAGTCACCTACCTATATTTAGTTGCGGAAGTGTTTGTCAGTGAGTATGTTTGTTGTAACGTATAATTGGAGTTCGATAACCTATCGGACTGCACGGCTGATATGACTTTCCTCACAGCACACACCACCCGAATGATAATGTAGCAGTGCATAGGCTGTTCGAAATTACCTTTTCATTAGTATTTATATCATGTAACCATGTGTTGTACTTTAAAGAAAGGGAAGGCTGAAACATCTACCTGAATGATGCCATAAAACTTACGTTAGCATTTTCAGACTAGATGTGAGCGACTGCAGATACGATAGTTTGGTTGGGAATCTGCGGTCGCTGAAAACGAATCCTCTTTTAACGGAAATCATCTGCTATTAATTCCAGGTCATATGCACCTATATTCTGGCAGACATCAGTCATTCACTCGGCTATCGTTCAGCAATATATTGATAATCCTTTTTCTACGAATTGTTGTTTTTCAGGCCTTAAGGATAGTTTTTACAACCTTCTTACAAATGATTAATTATTGTTATTTCTTCTATATACAGGGTCTATCATGCTGTCGGCAGCTTAGCTCCGTGCTCATCTGGTTGTTTGGCGAGCTGAGTGGACCGAGCAGTAACGCTAGCACAGTTGCAGCACAGCCGGCCACGCCGCGTACGCCTATACACCAACTCTTCTCACATAGGTATGTATAATCTGATAAATGTCTTTAATATATAGGATATCTAAACTCATTACAATCATGCAGTTTTCATTGAGCAGAAGACATGTGCCCGATGGCATTCCTACAAGCAAAAATGATGAACTTCCAAACAAACTTTCACCCCCTGTTTAACCCCTTTAGGGGATTAATTTTCAAAACCTTCCTTAATGCTCACTTACGTTGTATATAAAAAAGCTTTTTGCCAAACTTCATGCTTCTAGACCCAGCGGTTTAGGCTGTGCGTTGTCTGTACGTACAAGAAATACGATTGCAATACAAACACATGCAGAATCATGTCAGCAAAACACCCTGAAGTCCCTGAAATACTGCCTGCCTAAAAATATTTACCAGATCAGATCGTAGACTTAAACCTACTATTTTAACAAACTACCATAAAGTTATATTATCACGCAGTTAGTCTCAAGTCACAACCTGTGGTCAGTTTCAAACGTCAATCTCAGTAGCTCACTACCTGATATTATTATTGCAACAAACATGACCTGCTCTGTACGTGAGAGTAAATAAGACCACACTACAACAATGGCCTTTGTTGTTACTTATCTCGTTACTATAAAAACCGGTCAAGAGCGAGTTGGACTCGCGCACCGAGAGTTCCGTACCATCACAATAATATGTTTTTAAATTTTCATCGGCGAGGCCTATATTCGTCAGAGAATTTTAACACTGCGCGCTGCGGTGGTGAATATTGTAGTTTTAGGTCAGCGGTGTCTCTTGACCGATAGTGGAACTAATGTAACTTTTTTTGATGATTTCTGGAAAAGTGTGCTATTTACAGACATCGTTTTATTTTCCTGTAATATTTACAACTTCTATCACATAGAATTATTTCAGATTTTTCTCTTTGCAAACTTCAGAGATAAGGGGGGGAACGGTATTTTTTTTTGCAATTTTCATCAAAATTCGAAAACAGTGAGGCCTAAAAGAAAATAAAAAATGTATGAGAATGTACAATCTGCGCTCTTTCATATGATACCCCACACGCCCTAGTAGCCGCACTTCGAAATTTCAGAGCCTCTTTTAGTCCCTGTTGTAATTTTTTTTTTTAATTTTTATTTCTTTTTCATCTAAAACTATTTCAAATTTCAAGTTGATAGTATTAGTTCTTGAGATATCCAACTGTGGCAGACGGACAGACAGGCAGAAAGACAGACTGAGCCGCACCATAAGGGTTCCTTTTTACCATTTTGGTACGGAACCCTAAAATTATAAATCGCGTACGTCTGTACTATCTTAACCATAGAATAAGAAATCATAGAAGCGAAACTCGCTCCGAATGCATTCAAAATCGCGCCTCAGTTTTGAGGTGTAAGATACGTTCAACACAGCCCTGTTTAAACTTGGGCGGGTACGGGTCGTCTACTTAATACAAATATAAGATTCACTGACATAGACAACGCACAACCTAAACCGCTGGGTCTAGGAGCATGAGCATGAACTTGTAACTTTTTGCACTAGAGTTCCTTATAATATAACGAAAGTGAACATTGCGATGGAAGATGAAAGTTGTGTGGAAGTTGGTATTTCTTGCTGATAGCTAGTCCCATCGGGCGCTTGTCTTGCCAGTCATAACATCGTAGTATGGGATAGCGATAGGTTTTTATTTCGGTAGCATCAGACAGACTACATGTTATTCTATGTGTATACTTTGTAACAGTGATAAACAGTGCTACACTGTAAATAAGTATGAAGTGTAATCTTAGCGGTAGGAACTTGTACAAACAAACCTTGTCTGCCCTTGACACCGCGACACATATCGAAAATAGACGAAATACCTTCTGCACCCAATTATAAATATGTTTTATTGCCTGTTTACTTCAAATGATAAAGTATTTTATGACTTTTCATGTATCTCAGTGAAATAATAAATATTATTCTTTTAGATTTAAGATATTAATTGGCTATAATAATTCGTTTAGGGGGTATATAGTATCAGTAAATAGAACACGTTTGTTGCGGTAGGTTCAATATAAGATTACATACGGGAAATACAACTTGCAGTGTAATCTCTGATTGTCGCACTAGTGTCGTTTCTTGTAACAATAAATTCAATTCAATCCTTTAATGCATATCACATTTGTTTTACAAGATCTTAAATAATCATTACAATTTCACATAGACGGTGTCGAGCACAGTTTATAGAATCGGAAGTAATAAATGACAGCAATAGGCACAATAATAATTAGTATTGACGCTCGTAGGAAAAGGCATCTTCTGCATGGAATCAATTATGACGCATAATTATTTAATATTTAATTATTAAAAAAATAGTTTTTGCCCGCGACTTCGTCTGCGGTCCAAGATGAAAAGTAGGCTATGTCCTTACCCAGGTTATGATCTATCAAATCCGTTCAACCGTTTTAGCGTGAAAACATAACAAACAAACTCACTTTCGCATTTATAATATTAGCACAGTATTACAATATTTCCCACAGCGCAACGCCTTTGATGTCGCGCGATGCCGCCGCCAGTGTAGGTCCTTACGCTGTCACATGCAAATATGCTAGGGTTGTCACCAAATGGGAAATAAAACAATTGTGATTATTACTATTATGATGTAATCATTAATTCATATGTACATTCAAAATAATTGTGATTATTACATCTAATGTAATTATTTATTCATAAATATATATTTACATATGTTGCACTGCTAAATATTTACGTGACACTTTATTTTTGGATGTTCTTAATTTGTCTATTATAAAATTTAACTACGTAATGTATCCGCATTCGGATGAACAATCTGATAAGAAAAGAATGAAGAAAACATGAACATGACTGTGATTTAAATTCTTCACAAATGAAAAAACCTACCTCTCGTCGCGGGGAAATCTATGAAACTTTAAGTCCTTCTGGGATTTCGATGTCGATTTACATCCATACACAGAACAGTTTTTGCGCACCATTATACCGCGAGGTATGTCGATAAAAAGTATCCTATGTCCTTCCCCGGGATCCAATCTATCTCTCTGCCAAATTTTCCGTTCAGTGGTTTAATCGTGAAAAGGTAACATACAGCCAGACAGAGTTACTTTCGAACTTATAATATTAGTATGGATAATAAAATTATTACTCCAAAAACAGGCCCGCGTCTACCCTTCGCGCTCGGTACCGCAAACTAAGCGTGTTTGCGGTACGCGGCCCGCGCCGCCCGACCCCCCGCGAGTTCCCCTCCGTTGCTCTGCGCAAGTACATTCGTCGCGCTACTGTAGGAAATATTGTAATACTGTGATATTAGTAAGGATTTAGTAATTTAAAATTATGCTACTATTCATTATGTATTAATTTTTTTTTGTGCTGTGTTCTGTTTCAGAATATGGTCAAAACAGAAGCCGATCGGAGGGCAGACGTCCAAAGTGCACTCCTCCGCCTCTTCTGAAAGAGGATCCGTTACTGGCAGGTAACTGACATAATTTACATTAAGTTTTAATTTAGTAAACAAAGTCATTTCTCCTACGTAAGAGAAATGACTTTGTTTATAACAGTAATCTGTAAGGTCGATCTGCAAGAGAACTTTATTTATCTCTATAATTAACTTTCATGAATTTTTAACTGAAACAGAATTATTATTAAGGTATGGAAGAGACAATAACAGCATAAGTACCTAATCTGTATTCACGATTTGTTTGCCAAAAATTTCAACAAATATCTAGTTTATGGAACTAACTTAAAATCCTACACAATAAAGTTCAGTTTACGCTACAACTTCCAACATCTTTATAACTTATAGTGCTAGTCACTCTGAAATCAACATAATAACCATTAAAATAAAGTTGATATTTGTTTAACTTGAAATAATATAAATGATGAACATAAGTTTGAATAAACTTTAAATATTGTGTGAAGCCATATAGATTGTTTATGTTTTCGTGACAACAGGTCGCGACACTCAGCGCAACCCAAAGTCGACTCGCTAGAAAGAACAAAGAAAAGGCTTTCCAAGCATACTGACCAGTCCTCAGAGTCAGGAGACTCCAACGATGACCTGCAGATCCTGAACCGCTCTCTAACCATAAAGGTGTGCACGCCCAACGATGACTTCGAGTACTTCAACAGCACTCGATCCTCCAACGAGTACCCTAACGACTCATACTACGACCCCTTTTACACCCCTAGAAAAGCGAAGCCAAAAGCAGATGATTACATCAACGACAAACACAGAGAAATCATCAACTCTGAAATAACGACATTCCAATTTACTTTAATTATAACTGATTTACTCCAAGAGTTGTGCAAGGCTGAGAGCAGCTTGTCCGGATCAGAAGGCTCCCAAATCTCCATGCAATGTATAAACTTTTCCTTGCGTAATCTATGCTCGTTACAGTTTAGTTCAGTGCCTCAGTCACAAGATAATACTCAAGAAGTGTCGCGGATTAAAGTAGCCTTAACAGAACTGCTGATGGTCTCATTAGACCAGGTCCTAATCCACTCGGACCTATGTGCCAAACTCATCAACAACGGAATCTTGCCAATGTTGCTCCGAATATTAGAAGATGTCATCTCGAAGTGCCGACAAAACAAACTCGAATACCAGAATCGTAAAGAAGATAAGACTGAATCGGAAAATTTGCTCAAATTCGTATTTGGTATTGCGTACTCAATAACAGCGTTCTTCCATTGTTTGCTGATGCAATGTCGCAGTGTTGACAACCTAAGGGAGTTCACAGACCAATTCAAGTTGTACGGAGAATGTTTAAAAGGAGGGCTCTTGAAGGAATGTATAGAGCTTATGATTAGGATACCAGCAGAGGAGGAAGAGAGTGTTGTTTTAATAAAAAAGTTAATAGAAACTGTTGGGAAGTTGGTGGTGGGTATGAAACGCGTGCGCAGTGAGGTGATACATTCCGCCGCATGTCCCAGGACGAGACACAAAGTGTGTCGCCAGCGCGTGGCTGCAGGCATGCACCATCATCACGACATCCTCGGAGAAGCCAGCACCGGTCCAATGTCTTCTGCATGCTGCGTTTCAGTTCTATACGGAACTCTGACGTCACTGCTTACTGATGAAGAAGTATCGGCGCAGAGTGTACTAAGAAATAAGATTCTAAAAGTGATGTTAAACTGTGGAGTGTGTTGCTGCTTCTCACCAGGGTTGTTAATGGAAAGCGTTGTCAGACTGATGTTAACGCACAGCAGCGTCGCCGCCTTATGCCTCCAAGTTCTAGAACATACGGTATACGGAGAGTTAGGAGCGAGTATACTCATACAAAAAGTGACAGATCAGCTGCCGTGTTCCATTTGTGAACCCTGTGATGAGAAGAAGGAAGTCGGCAGGAGGTTCTGCTCCCACGGCATCAGTCCCATCGAGAGGAAGAGTGTGTGGTCGTTTCTGTACCATTACAACTCTTTGCTACAGCTAGATAACCATAATAATGTACTACATGCGACCGTTAGTCACCTACTGAGGGTCACGCCGAAATGTAGGATAGAAATGAAGTGTGAACTTCTCTTTAGTGTCATCTACCCAACCTTTATCGTCGCCAAGCATAGGTACATCATACGAATGGAGGAGTCTTCCTACTTCCTCACCGTATCCTGCCTAAACATCTTCGCGAGTCTTCTAAACACAGTATCGTTCGCCGAACAATTTATACAAAAAGGTGGACTCAGTTACGTATTAGAATTGGTATCATTACCGGAATTTTCCAACCAGTGCTGCTCTATATTAGAGATAGCAATAATCGTGGAGGTTTTCAAACTAATCAAGGAAAATTCCGAACTGACTTACTTCAGAGAGATGAGTTCCTTAGCATCCGTACAGATGCTGTTCAAATCTTTGACAGAAGTGACTGACAAATGCTTCAAGATTTACAAACTCAAACTTCCTGAGGACAAATTCGGAGACCTATGTGACATAAGGAAGGAACGTGATATGTTAGCATTCATTCATCCTACAGAGCTGCGATCAAGTAAGCACTCTTCGCCGCAGTCAATAAAGTCTAATTTCGCGTCAAGCGAGAGTGTAGTGGAAGAAACAATTGCGGATCACATAGAGATTTTGAAGAATGTGTGGACTTTTTGGAAGACTTGTGCGTGCCTGTGTTTATACAGTCCTATGTTCAGAGAGTACGTGGTCAGTGAGAGTGTGTTCCTGGACAGCTATGCCTTACTGAAGGTGCTGTTGTATTATCTGTGTAACTGTGAGTGTGGGGTCGCGGAGATGAGGGTACTTATCAAGATCACTGAAGCGTTGCTGACTGTGCAGCTTTCTGCGTCCGGTGAGTTGAATAATTATACAATTTTTTAATCACGTCCTGCCATTTCTTGCCATAAAAGACTGAACTATCCTTATGAATGCCGAACTTGGACACATTTTAGCGTTACAAAAACAAGTAATGTGAAGAACGTATATCTTCCTTACGTTTCTAATCATAACTTGTTGTGATGCTATGTGCGGTTTCAAACCCGTTACATTTTAGACGAGTGTCATAAAAACATAATTAAATAAGTCCATTAGTGCGTTTATGTTAATTGCATTACAATGAATCACCGACGATGACTAGAGCCATAAGCCGATCAACTGATCCCACTAGTCACATACCTAGCATGACTAGTCGTACAATCAACGATAATTCAACATTTCAACTACAAAAACCGCTCTTACTGCTACGAAATAAATTCGCTGTTAAAGCCAACATACTTAACATGTACGTGAAGTTGACTGTACAATAACCCGCAGTAAGGCGATATCCCAAGCTCAAGAGCAGAAGCCCTATAGAGTTTCATTAAAATATGAAATATTGCAAGAAGAAAATACAGGCAATACCGCACTTTAACTTGTTGTGACTAAGATTAATTTTTGTATGAAGCTAACATTGGTAGATGTCACAAACGATTTTCTACTTTAAGTGCTAAATGTTAAAGTTGGTTATTCATGGTGATAATGTCAGTTTGGTTACATCCAGTTTGCCATCACATGTCGCTCGCAGGCTGGTCGTTTCACAGTAGATTTGATTACAAATAGTTGGACATCAATAGGCCAACACTGACACCACTAGAAGATACCGTCAACTTTTAGTCGTATGGAAATCGTAGTTTATCGATTAATGATTCAAATGTACTTAGTCAATTTGTTTTCCAGTTATTACCATTTGTTAACCATTATGGGTTGTTTCAAGAACATGAGTTTGAGACCACAACTATAATTTCCTCCAAGAAGTTAACGTTTTAATATTATTATTGAAAAAAAAAACGTCTACACCACCTACTCGATTATATCAAATTATGTGTCATGCAAAGACGGAGTCGCGTTACGTCCGCTACGCGTAACGTACGTTTATAGCTCTATTGTATTCTTGAAGGTGATTTTTGTTTGTATCAGTCGCGATACAGCCGTTCTCTACCTAAAAGTACTTACACTCAACGCCAAAAGTTCTTATGATTAGAAAAAAATCACACAGATACACAGATCAAATTAACACTTTGTGAAGCATGGTGCGGCGAGCAGACTTATCAGGAGACACTTTTTGTCGCCCGCGCACACGCACATTTACGGTTTACGGTTTAAGAAATTTATTTCTCAAAATTCAACATTTTCATAGTTAATCGGATTGTGAACAAAACTATTGTGACTTGGGATCTGTATTTTTTGTTTTTTTTTTACACTGACTTCCGACATTAAGGTTAAGTATTTCATCATTTTGAGTCAATTTCTTTTTGGAGTCGAATAATTATGTTTTTTTAATTATATTTTTATTTCGTAATTTTTAGTGTTAAGTAAAAACTGGAATGTTTGTTTGTTATAAGTAGTTAATAGTTTTGTTGTAAATATTGCACTACAATTTGACCAAGGTTTTGAAATGTTTTCTCTTTGACACCACAAACCCGTAGCTCGTATCAGTGAGCCAAGCCGTCACACACACGTATTAGTCCATATATTAAAAACTAGTGAACCGATTTTGATGAAACTTGCAGTGGTCCCTAAGTTGAATTAATGTAAGCCAATAAAAAAATGGTCATAATCCGATTAATAATTTCGGAGAAATGCGTGGAAAAACATAGGTACATACCTATAAAAATGTGCGTGTGTGGGGGTGACAAAAAGTATCTTCTGATAAGTCTGCTCGCCTAGTACAATGCTTCACAAAATGTTAATTTGGTCTGTGTGTTATTTTTCTTTTAGGTAGAACGGCTGTAAGTAACGCTACTGACCTGAGAAAAAATCGTCTACAAGAAAACAATAGGGCCATAAACGGACGTTACGCGCAGCGGACGTAACGCGACTCCCTCCATGCAGACGAAACCTAACTTAAACTGAGTCATTATAGTCCTGGGGTGTAGACGGGCAATTTTTTTTTTTATTAAAATGTACTGTTCCACTGCTGTACAAAGGCCTCCCCCAAATCCTTCCAGGAACTCTTTTCAGTAATATTGTACACATTATAACCCGCTTCTCAATTATGTGATTTGAATTTGGAACCTTAACTAAAAATTCGTATGAAAACTATTACCAAAAAGTGACGCAGACGGTCTGATAAGTAGAGTATTCTCCTCTGGGATAAAGGTGTCTTCGTCTTGGACGAGTTTAAATCCTTCGTTGCATTCAGGTTTGTAGTCTTAACTCTGGAACATAAGACATAGTTTTATCCCCTTGGTGAATAATCTACTATTAGGAACGCAATCGGAGTTCTAGGACTTGGGAGGTATTGCGATTTTAGTGGGATAGTTTACTGATAAAAACTTGACTTTTTCACTCAGACGTAACATCAGGGCGTTCAAAAGACACGAGCTGTGCGCTGGTGCGCGTGGCGCTGGGGGCTCCGGCGGCCGCGCTGGAGGGCGGCGGCGGGCTGCGCGCGCTGTGCGAGGCGCTCATCCGGGTGGCGGCCGCGCGGGCCAGCCGCCAGCACGCCATGCCGCGCCGCCCGCATGCCAAGGTAACGTACAACTAATTTCAGGTCACCAGTACTCATGAATATGTATAAACAACCTTTTCATACCACTTGCTCAAAAAAGTGACATTCTATGCCACAAAAAGCGAACATAACAATAGTCATTTTTAATCTGTTAAAAACAGGGAAAGAAAATTGTACTGAATTTCATTCATCCTCTAGGGGGAGAATGTGATTTAAATTTGGAATACTTAATATATAATGTCTAATATCTGTGTTTACACCATTGAGTTTTTATATAAAGCATTATACATCTTTTTGAAAAAGGAATACGCATTTATTATGCAGTTATGATTAATAAAATTACGAAAACAGACGAGGCCGTATGAGCTTGATGCCTTTGCTTTTCCGACAAAAAAATATTAGTCTAGGAATTTTCCGCGTTTTTGTTTTCTTCAAATACATAAACGTTAAGTTTATTTTAATTTATTTTTATAAATAAGTTAATGTTCTAAAATGCTAATGCTAAAATGCTTTTCTCATATTATTATTGTGTAAATTTTTTCGCAAATGGTACGAAAAGTAGAGTATTTTCCTCGGTGATAAAGCTGTCTTAGTCTTGGGTGAACTTAAATCCCTCGCTACACTCAGGATTCGTCTTAAATCACTCGTTACGCTCGCGATTTAAATCGTCACCCGCGACAGAAGACACTGCTTTATCCCCTTGGTTAATAATCTACTATTACTACAGTTCCAAGTCCAATTCATAACCTGCAAGACACTCCATGGCACTACTTGTACGCCGGAAACGGCAGAATATTATGAACTTTTAAAACTATGTATCAACTCTGTAACAATATTCTGACAAATAAATAGACTATTACTATTACTATTCACGCCCCTGATCTTATATTGACCAGAAAATTACTGCTGCGTCAGAAAGCACACGATGTTTGTTGTTCCTCCGTGTCGCACCTTTGTTAGTGCTAAGTCCCCAGTACCTCGTACTATTTTATTTTATTAATTTTAGGAAAACTTACAGCTAATACATTTTAATCTAGTACAATGTGTAAACGATATTATGACCGTACTTAATGATCTTTTGGATTCTAATATAACAAACGATCTGTTTTTCGTATGAATGGAAGAACGTATTCATGAAAGTGTTATTCTTTTTAGGGTTCCGTACCTCAAAAGGAAAAAAACGGAACCCTAATAGGCTCACTTTGTTGTCCGTATGTCTGTCTGTCAAGACCCTTTATCTCGGGAACGCGTGGAGGTATCGAGTGCAAATTAAAACCATATAGCTACTCAGGTCTACAGTCCCTTGAAGCTGTGAAAAATCAAACTTCTAAGTTAACGTAATAAAAAGATTGTCTGTCTTTAGATATTGTAATGGGTTTTTAACACTTTGCGGGACACTTAACGCCCCTCGACGTAATAACAATAAAACTTCTATTGTGTGTCGTTCAGTGTGTTAATCGTGTTAATTAAAGTTAATAAATAAAAGCTTGTAAAAAAACAGCTGTTCCATACAAAAGTGCAATACAACATGCCTAAAGTGTATGACCAAAGTTATGTAAGTACGGCACTGGTTCTTGGATGTTTTTAATGATAATTAAAAAAAAAACTATACTTAATGTTTATCCTCCATCAAAAATTATTATTAATGTTCACTGATAGAATCCTTCGGTGTGAGCTGACCGTAAGGCACGTGTAAATCGCGCGAGCCCAGGGAAGGTTTCGTAAGCCTTGACCTACAAACTCGTCTTTACGTAGGTACAGAGATTAGAGGCACGAATAACGTTCGTTTTCGTTGCCCTCTTTAAAAGTAAGATGATAAAAACGTTCATGACATGGCATGGTCTATGGTACCTACATGATTCATTAATGCAATAATACTGACATGAGCATTTCCACTACATATTTCGGAACTATCAAATCAATCGATCAGCAATCACTCACCCCTATCGATACTACTACCATTCAAGAATTCCTTTGCTTTTTCTTTTTTTCTGTTGTCAAGTATTGATAGCTTATATGTGCTAGGTGGTCTAATATTACCTCACCGGACCTGTTTCCAAACAATCAAAACTGTCTATTTGGTAGCAATAAATATAGAGTTCCCTCTAAACTATTTTAAAAGTACGACTGAAAATAGTGAATAATAGAACCAATGGGGCGGTACTTCCACTCAGACTTTCTAGCACACTGTAGGAGTAATCATTTTACTTATTAAGGGTTCATTTCAAGTTACTTTTTAAGGGTTCATTTCAAATTACTGTAATTTTACTGGTAAACTTAAGGTTACCAGTAAAATTCTTCATTGATTTCCTCATACAGGTCAAACCTAAAATATGAAGTAATTTTAAATGCTTGTAATCCGTCTGTCACGACTCGCACTTGACCGGGTCGTATCAACATATCAGAATGCGGAGTAACATAACAACTAGCAGTGCGGTCGCTCACATGCGAAGATCATTCATTTATCGACGCGATACTCTTGCATTTGGGTGCATACAACATTTTATAGTAGTGTCTATTTTTATTATTTAATAGTGCAATATAGGACTCGATAGTGCATGTGTGCTTGACTGCAGATCTGTGTGTGCTTGTGTGTGTTTTACAAATTGACCATTCGACAATTATGGAGTTGTCTGCAACTAGCGACTGCATAAAATCAGGTATACCATCTTATCCTATATAAATTAGAGCTATTATCCGGTAGATCTGTCTCCCATCAGTCTACTTTCTTGAAAGACGATGCAGTGCCCTTAATCACCCATAGTACCTACTTCCGAAAATATTTTGCATTCAATATTTATTTGTCGTATAAAAATAGAACTACGTAAAACCTTACAGCTGTGCAAGAAAAAAAGTTTTAATTATTCATTTATTTCAGATAACAAAGACTCTTTAAAGTTTATATTTGTCCAAAATAATGGCATAAGCACATTAAAAAAAACAAGTAGGTAGCAATTAATAAAAAAATAAAAAACATAAAATGTGTTTAACTAATTTACTGACAGACAACACAGCTTAAACCGCTGGGTATACACACGGGTTCCTTAAATGAAAGTGAGCACCAAGGAAGGATTTTTGAAAATAAATCCCTAAAAGGGTTAAATAGGACATGAAAGTTCGTCATTTTTATTGATGGAAAATGTCAAAGGTTAAGGTTAAAGAAGTAGGCCTATAAGTTAGGGTCCTAGATTATTAGGCGCTGAAATCTGACATAGGTACAGGTTTTTACCTAGTTTGGGTTTCAGAGACTTCATAGGTTTTGTAACACAAATTTATTTCAATAAAGATTTGTTATTATTTTATACTTGAGTCATCTATGCTAATATTATAAAGTTGTGAGTTTGTATGTAGGGGTAATCTTCGGAACTACTGATCCAATTCCATAAATTATTTCACTAATGAGAAGCTACAGTATTGTGTTACATAACGGAGATGGTACTGGTATGACACAAAACCCGTCCACCCATGAACCGATCACGTTTACCAAGCTGGAACTATCGCATCGACGGACGTAAGGTTCAAGTTTGATGTAGGTGAAAAGTATCGGATTTCTTGCGGTGTTGTACACCTCAGCTACATAAAAGATACCAGATATCAGTAAGGCTGTTTGTGGTATTCTACAGTATGATGAACATATTTAAACGAGATCTAACTGTTAATTTATTGTATTATTAGTGTTCTTTTTTTGTTATGTATTTTTGTGGTGTAAAATAAAGTAAGTAAATTATGTTTCTACTCATTTAACTACTTACAAAAGCTTTAATAACATGTTTTTAGGAATCAACAACTTCATTGCATTTTAAAGAGATAAAATTCAAGAATCCTTCAACTGACTACCAAACAAACCAATAGTGATCTGCTTTAGTTAGTATCGTTAGCAGCAGGACAGCATTTTTTTCCTCCACCAAATGTTGTTTAACACTAGTGAAAGTTGCCGTAACAGATGCTTAAGTAAGGTGTCTGTTAAATTTTAGAAGTAATGACGAAGACGTCAGATGTAGTGACGAAATAGGGAGATAACCATCTGTAATGTAAATGAATACAGGACTATCAGATTACTATGACTGTGATAACCGATAAATTTAGTCAATGTGATCTGATGTTCGTTATTAATATTCACCACCAAAATGCTGCCAAAAATACATTTACAACGGAGTTTCCTTCTTAAATAAAAGTAGTAGACCACCAGGATATTATAATGGTTCAAGACGCTAGCAGGAGTGCTCTGTGCCGTATCCCTGATCAAGCCAACTGCCCAATGAAGGCGTTTTGTCGTATTGGTCGAATGACTGCCGAGTTCCACGTGTAAACAATCCCGCGGCTTATTAATATAATAGTTATTAATAAAATCATACACTTTTAAAACCCTTGATCTTAAGCAGCAACTTACGCCCTGACCTTAGAGAATGCTCTGACTGGCATTTGAAACTAAATAAGTATGTATCAGTATCTACTTCCTAATATTATACTTTATGATAATATATATATGATACTAGCTGCGCCCCGCGGTTACACCCGCGTAAGTTTTCCCTTATCACTTAGGGGGATGAAAAATAGATGTTGGCCGATTCTCATAGATACCGGATAAGCACAAAAAATTTCATCAAAATCGGTCAAGCCGTTTCGGAGGAGTATGGCAACGAAAACTGTGACACGAGAATTTTATATATTAGATTACACTAGCTGTATATGTCGCAGCCAACTGGTTAAATTAGCCATTCAGCTAACTGCCTAGCCTATAGAAGTAGTGCTCGCCTCGCTTCGGTCTCTCGGCTCGCACGCGGATGACCACAGTTCTAACCTAACCTAACCCATTTGGTCGGCTTGCCCTGGGTTAGTTACTGCGACCAATTCGGCTCGCGCGTGATTGGTTACAGACTTCCAACCTAAACTGTAATTGAATATCATTCAGGCCGTTAGTTGAATGGCCGCCGTTTAGTTAAAAGGCTAGGCGGTTAACTGAACGGCTAATTTAACCAGTTGGCTGCGACATATACATAGATTTACTTTATATTTAAGTACGTTTCTTGAATAGTGTTGTTTGCCAAGTTCTAAACTTGCATGGCTTCGAGCACGTTCCTAATATTTGAAGGCTGTTGGGGTGTTTGTTACGAAACTATCGTCTAAACGCGAGCTGTCGTACGCTGTTGTGTTTTGTTTATTTTGTTGTTGATTATCTTGATTTTGAAATTCCTCGAGTTGCTAATATAAACGGTCTGTATCTCTTCATCTGCATTCTTAATACAGTGTCAAAGAGCCCCTAGCTAGTAGCATCTAGGAAACTAACGAAACCCTCTCAAATAATTTCAAGTAGACTTGACAGGTCAATACTCTAAATTGGATAATAGTCCTTCTAATTTTGTTGAGTTCAGAAACGAACGCTACTGCGTAGTTATATCATCTCAAAAACGAACGCTACTGCGTAGTTATATCATCTCAAAAACGAACGCTACTGCGTAGTTATATCATCTCAAAAACGAACGCTACTGCGTAGTTATATCATCTCAAAAATTACTACAAAGTTCACTGACTGCTTCAAGGCAAGTAGAGTGACCTAGACCCCGGAAGATGGCAGATGACTGGAAGCGCCAAAATATTTTGTTACTTGTTATCTTTTAGCTGCCTGATACTTTATGAATGACGCCCAGGGTTTCCTTGTGTGAGACTTGTGATATTCATAAAGTGTAGTGTGTGGACAGGTGCCGCCGCTGCTGTGTGCGTCGGGTGGCAGCTCCGCCGACTGCTCGTCCAGCGAGGACAGCGTGACCGGCCCCTACGCCAGCGAGCACAGCGAGCCCTATGCCACCAGGCCGGATGAGGGGTACGAGGTTAGTCCACTCACATTCAGCTGAACAATACTCGTTTATAAGCTGTATGACAACAGTCCATGCCGTGTTTAGTGGGGCTGACAAATGTTGCTAGATGTATTTGGAACTGGGTGCTATGACGCAATGCCATGTCCATTAGTGAACCACCATGGACTGAGTTGACGCGTAGAATTTTGCTTAAACAGCCTTTGATATTCGAATATAGGTTCCAGTTTCATACGCTATCATTGTTCTTGGGAATGTGTTTGCAATTTTTTTATAAATTCGGAATCACTTAATCAAATGTAAATTAATTAAGTAATAAGTTGTGCTAGTAAGGCGTGGGCGGCAAAGTTTCACAATGTTTTAAAAAAATGACGCATGGCAATGACGTCTAAAGCCTTCATAAAAATCAATATAAAATCTAGTTTAGAAACGGAGTTTAACTTCCTTAATTGACATTTCGCTACAAAAATGGAATTCAAATACATATCCGCATTTTGATTATACTAATTTATCTATTTAGATATGAGCATCTCGGAGTACCTAATAAAATGACTCATCAATACCATTATCATTTGTAATTTTCGGCACGACTAAGTAGATAATAATAAAAGCAAAAAGTTTTAAAAAAGCTGTTCGTCCACGTGCTCCTAATGGGAGGAGAACAAGTTCTAACGATGTTTATTAAACAGTTGTTTTGTTTTTTTAAAATTAGGAGTCCACGTGTAGTGTAAGTTGAGTAATAAAAAGGTTGCACTTTAATTTATGGAGGCATCTTCTAAAGGTTTTTTATTCATTGATAAACACACACTAAATGCTTATTACAGGCCGACGCCCGTTACTTGAAATTGAACTTGATTTGGCAAAAAATTAGGCGCATTGGAACAAACACTTAATGTGGTGCCCACTAATACCTTTGTAGCGTTTTCGTTTTCTCGTTTGCGTTTATATAAACAAACTTATTTCGACAAATCAATAAATGTGGCCTTTCCTTTTCTTTGACAGGCGGATGTCGAAGTGGGCAAACTAGATGTGCCGCCACTCTACAGAAGAAGAAAGCTCTCCGGATCCATGTCTACAATACCTTCAGGTTTGTATTATGTACATTATATAGCTAGCCCTTAAGGCGCATCTTGCAATACTAGTGTCCTTGTGTTAACAATCAGTCACACAATACAAATCTTGAGCGATCGCATTAGTTGTACGTAGAACACTGTGTTGTATAAGAGGATGAAACCCTTCGGCTTCTAGTATAAAGAAACCTAAATAAGGAATTAGATTATTGACATTAAAATTATTTTGGTTTTGTATTCAATAAATAAAAGTAATAAAACTATATAAATATAACTCATATCTAAATCAATATTATTTTTATGATACGATTCTGGGTTGTTGTTTGTTTATTTAATTTTATATCTTCAGTAGTTATTTGCAAATTTTTTATCTATTGGTTTTTTCGGAATTCATTTAAATAAATTATCTCATTGTATCTTGCTGATAAAAATCTAAGATCTAAGGGCTGATTTTTCAATCATCTGATAACTTTATTCGAGCAATAATTTTGTAATTTTGACAGTTGATTCATACAAAAACTGTCAAACTTCAATTTTATTCCTCGAATAAAAGTTATCTGGCGTTGGAAAAATCAGTCCTTGAGAGCGTTTACGACGTACGGCATTTTATACAAACTTACAACCCTTAATTGTTTTTCGAAATGAGTGAATCAATTATAATGAAACTTCATACGCATAAGCAGGATACAAGGATCTAAAGAACATTTTCGAAATGTCTTATTTAAAAAAAGATAACTGGCAATGTCTGTTTCTATGGAAAATTTAAAATCGGTCTGATTTGGCACTAACAATGTTTTTCGAAAATGTTGTTAACTAACTTTTTAGACATTTGTATCCTGCTTATGCGTACGAAGTTTCATTAAAATCGGTCTATTCATTTCGAAAAACAAGGGCTTCAAACTTTGTGTGAAATGCCGTACGTCGTAAACGCTCTTAATCAGATAAGTTTTTTTTTTTGTAAAACAAATAATTAAGTATTTTAATGCGGTTAGCGGTAAACTTGAATATGAGTCCAATCAAAATATTTATTTGCTTACTTTGTCTAATACAAATAAAAAAAAAAAATCTTTCTACAACTAAAAGATATTTGTCGTATCTTGTAACAGTATAATATACATAATATAAAACTTAGAGGTACCTACTAGTCTTTCCCGCGCCTATTTTTCGTAGTGCGTGGTCAGTGACTCTTCGGCCGCATACCGATACCGACATACCGGTATCTATCATTAACTTCGTCGAGACTTTCGAAAATAGTTAAACTAAGTTTAAAATGTAAAATATTTAGAAAAAAAAACTTGAAAGTTCGGTGTTTTGTGATAATCATGGATCCGGAAGTGTGTACTAGTGGCCTAATGGATAGTTCAACCAGTTTTGATTTTGAAAACCTTTTTGAAGGTAAAAAAAACTTGTTGCCACATATATTATCTTCCTACTATATTACTAATGCCACCCATATTGTGTTGTTTAAGTTTTGTATCTTTAATAGCTTTTATTGTATATCAATGTTGGACTGGTTCGTAAGCTGTACAGTTGTGATTGTCGTTGTGATACGTCGACGTGGTCAAATGCGAGCCTAAACAAAAACATAACAAAAATTGTGTGAGAAAGCTAATATAAAGTACACCTATACTCACCTTTAAACGAACTTAGTCACACTATGATATACCGAACTTGTTGTATTTTTTTGCTGGTCAGCACAGAGTAGGGAAAATCGTAGGTATAATTTTTGTACATGAGAATTTTAAAATTCTAATGATTGTGTTGTGCGCCATGTCAGGCAGTTCTAGCCAAGGGATGCCCCTCGTCTGAACTGGCCTTTACCTATATGCGGAACAGTGTAGTCTTCCCACCGAAATAAATCTTCATTTAAGAAGCACACAATTGATAAATAGCTCTGTACTACTACGGAAGGCGGGCACTCACACAAGTGAAAACAAGCGCACGCATCAGCCAGTGCTCAGTGCCAGTCTCGCGACTCGAGTGCGCTTGCACTCGCCGTTTGTAAACACGTGTTAATACTGTTTATGTATGCGTGCGATTCTACGCGGTGTATGGAGCCTTCCTTCTATCGTAATCTCGCTGTATTTTGGGGTCGTCTTCAATAGTAAAACCAATCTAGGCTCACATTATAAGCATGTGCAATGAATATAACAATACAGTCTTAAACATGCCAGAATTACCTATTCAACATGCCAAGTTGTTTTTAATTTACTTACTCTTTTACAATTTTTTTTTGTTTGCTACCCAGCTTAATTACGCTGGTCTGTTTTAGTTTAGTACATATAATGTTACCGCTAATATGCGTAAATCAGTAAGAGTGCAGATTAACTTGTTAATCTGCAGATTAACTGGTTGAGTCCGTTAAAGTGGAAAAAAATGTTTGTTACCGGCCAAACCCGGGACCGGTTTTAAGATGAACTAGTTTCGCATAGGCCAAACCAGTATTCCCTATACGAGGTTGCATGGTTGCGGTCGGTCACCGCGAGCGAAGGGCACCCAGAGGTTAGGTTTGGTTAGGTTACTTTAAACCCTTTACACAGAAATAGGAGCTCCGGCAAGCGGGGCTCCGTCGACGTAGGATGCAAGAGCGAGCGAATGAGAACTGTGGCCTAGGCGAAACTATTTCATCCTAAAATCGGGTTTGGCCGGTAACATATTTCACACTTTAACGGATTGTTGAATTTGCAGATTACCTAGTTAATGCACATATTAACGTATTCCGTATTCTAACGGTAACACATATATTAATTAAATTTTAAGGCAGCAATTAATTGTGGTGAACGCTATGTGCGCCTTAATTGTCATATACATTAGTCTTTGAGTTATTAAGATACGTCATTTATCATCATATATGTGATGTGATTGTCCTTTATTAACTAATATAAATAAATAATGGTATTTTCTCAGGTATATCGTCGCCGCCGGGCGAGTCGAGCGCAGAGTGCGGCGAGTACACCCAGAGCGGAGAGCTAGCGCACCCCGAGCTGTGCGTCATCGTTGTCGATATACTCACGCAGCTTATACACAAGTATGTACTTTGATGATACCAGCCCAGCAGACAGCAGGCAGCAGTCTCTCTGCAGGCAAAGGGCCTCTTCTCATACACAGAAGACACGAGCATTGATCACCACGCTTGCTCAAGATGGGTTAACGATGTCAGACTTGTTGTTATTATTATTGTTGACTTAATAGTTCATTATGTAAGAGCGAAGCCCTGTCACTTGTCAGCCTTATTGGGAAGGCCCACTAGTATAATTATGTGGCTGAAAAATGGGAAATGTTCAATCAATTTATGTGTTAAAGTTCTAATCAAAATTGCTGTTTGTTTTTGCTAAACTGAGGTATTAAAAGTTAAATAACTGGTTTATTATAAAACAATATGTTTCTGTCTAGAGTTTTGAGTCAGATTCTTTGCTCAAATAATGCGCAGCTAAATCATTTGACAGCATGCAATTGTTTAGAATAATTTTTTTGGTACTGGGTTTTATTAATTCTTGAAATTAATTAGAATTTAAAGTGTTTTCCGGAACATAAATAGGTACTTACTATGTGAACCGAGGACTGTTGATTTGGTTTAATAAAGGTTCTTTTTCATAAGTATTGTTTAAATTAAATCTGTGTTATATTGATTTATGATTCTCGACAAGTGATTCGCAAGTCCAATTAATTGAAACCAGTGCTAAGATGCAATTGAGGTTTCAGCTTCTGACGACAGTGTTAATATAAAGATAAGACTATTGTTTAAACATCAGAAAAATAATACATCGCAAGGGCCGCATCGGCTTTTTGTAGAAACCCGTGTCAGAAGGCTGAAAGTTTGACGGTCAGCGTACCAAGGTATCTTGTTACCCAGCAACTGTTACTGGACTCTGACCCCAAAATGTTTAGGAAAAAGCTAGGCAGACGTTGATGTAGAGCGCCTTGTCTCCCCAGACTAGTGCGCAGCAAGGAAGAAGGCTCGTGCAACGGCTCGTCGTGGCGGCAGGGCGTGCGCGTGGCGCGCGCGTGGTGCGGGCGCGTGGGCGCGGCGCTGGCCCGCGCGCGTGCGCACGCGCACGGCCCGCTGCTGCGCCGCCTGCTGGCGCCCGCGCCGGCCCTGCTGCTGGCGGCCACGGACGAGCGGCTCGAAGGTGTGCAGCGTCAACTTCATCGAATATCCACAGGCCGACGGGCCTGTTTTCGCAAACCTCTTATCTCCACGCTCCTGTGCCAGTCTCTTTCAGGTTCTATTCGCGATAGCAACAATCAAAATTTAAACTCAACTCAAAACATTCATTTATGTGAAACCAATTACAAACACTTTTTAACTGCCAAGGAGTCGGTCAATCAGAAAGATGAAACTACTTGCTAATTCCAAAACATTGTACATTCTTAAATAGAAAAATTGGCAATAAATTGCATGTACATTTTTTTAAATCATGATAATTGTTACGTAAAACAAAATGCACTAAGAAAACTCGCTAACAAAGTTAAAATTATGCAGGATGACAAGCTTGATGATATAAAACCTTCAAACTCTTCGTGTGAACAAACTGGTGTAACCAGTAACACCCCGATTTATAAAAATCTGGTAAATTTTCAGAACACCAAATATTTGCATAATTGCTTTACCAAAATGACAAGCACAAACCACTAATCCCTCTTCCTTTCTCCCCAGATCTACAACGCAGCATCTTAGAGCTGATCCATGTGCTAGCCTCCCAGAGCATAGAGCCCACAGAGCTGGCCGCCTTCCTCAAGCTCTTCAATGCGGAGCAGCCTCCACTCACCATGCTGCTCAACTCGCTACATAGGCTGGTGGCTACGGCTACGTACAACACACCTGATTGTATACTAACCTTCCCGGTAGATAGTGATAATACTGGTAAGTGTTCCAAGTACTTCAGTGTCGGCTAGATAAAATGACGATTTTAAAAGGGAAGTTGGGACAGACTGGATAAAATGTACAGTGGCAATGCGTTTCGTTTTAAAAGTTGTTGAACATTCATTGCGTTATTTACGTTGTTGAGCAGATGAATTTTTCAAACATATGGAGCGGTGAATTAGTAATTTCCTTAAAAAAAAAATCGCATTGTGATTGAAAGTGTATTATACGATTAGGGTTCAGATCATCATCATCAGCCTGTAGCAGTTCACTGGTCACATAGACGTCTTTTAATGGAGTGGTGTGCGATAACACATCTTTTAACTACATCCTCGACTATTCTCATATCGCCGCTATAACCAGCCATTCTGCTAAGATTGTCGCTCATGTATACTGAGTGCATCCTAACTGAGTAAAGTGGTTGTGTTACCACAACACCCGCACTCAGGACTTGGGAGTCGTGATTGTTAATAGATTCTAAGTTTCTTTTCAGAACATTTTTTTTCTGGAGGTTTTCATGTTTTGGTTTGAGATAAATCCTGTGAATGTTGTCCATAGATGGCATTCAGTCCCTAGCAGAAGAGCTGAGTTACCTGGTGGTGAATACTACCACTTCACAGAGCCAACACGCAGAGAACTGCGCCAAGAGGTTTCACGAGGCACATATCAAGGCTGGTAAGTCACTGAAGTCTAATGTGATGTTTCAGAGTCAAGATTTGTTGATTTTTCACAACATAGTAGGTATACATAGTTTGATATTCATTTTTTTTTTATATTCTACCACAACATAAGTTGTTTATAAACATAATATTATTAAACTATTCAAGAGGCATTCTTAATTAAAGGCAATCAATTTGAAGATTTTATTTTAATAAGTAATAACAATAAGTCCTATATCAATTAATATAATGACGAAATCAATGTGCTACTATATGTTATGCGAAGTTATACTAAATAGCAAAACTTGCGGTAATCGTGGTCCTGAAACGTGCGAGTGGGACGGTGAACATTTGTGTCTCGTGTCATCTCGCTACCAGGAGTTACGACATGGGTGGCCACAAATGTCTACCATCTATATTTTTTTACATTTTGAATGTTTTTATTTTTTCTATATACACATTTGCATTAATGAATTTTATATAAACAATGACATTTGCTTACTTTGTAAAGTATTATATTATTTTAATTATTGTGCATGTGAAGACAATGTGGGTCACTTATTTTTTATTTATATTATTCACTCTGTTGTGTTAGTTTTTGTCTAGGTCTACCATTGTGAGTAATTTATGTGGCCTACCCAAATGTCCTTTCTTTGGTATTGTTCGTCGAATCGTTGAGCTCCTTAAGTTTTGAGTTGAGCTGCACGATTTCTGACAAATGCGTGCACTGACTGGACAGGTCCTCTCAATCTGTGTGGTTCTTTCCTCAAAAGACCATCTCAGACATCGATCTACATGGTCTTCATATAACCTGACCAAGATTATGATGTCTGGACTTTAAAAGAGACTGTGACCTCTGAGTTTGTTTCGGCCTTTCTTCTCAGAGTAGTCAGATAGGAAACGCCGACCTCATCTAGTTTTATAAAAAATATTATTGACGTGTAAAAGTGTTTGTACAAACGTACTTATAAAACTAAAATCATTTATCATTTATATGTTTTCCGTACGTTATTGGGGTTAGTTTTTAGTTTATCAAGTGCAACTAATATTATTATCATGGAGCAATGAAACATATTATAATTATTCGGTCTTATTATACTAAAAGGTATCCTGTTACCCAGTAACTGGGTTCTGAAGGTCAAATAGACAGTCGTTCCAATTAAAATTCATGTATTTAGCAGTATCCAGTTTGGTTAGACTGGAAATCGAGTCCAACGTAGTTAGGTATAGGCTAGGCAGACAACAGAACAATAACACGAATGTACTTCGGGCACGCGGCAGGTGTCCGCTCGGCGTGGGCGTGCCACGCGCTGCGCTGCGGCGTGGAGGGCGCGGGCTGGGCGCCCTGGCTGGCCGGCTTCGCGCTCAGCGTGTGGCTGCACGCGCGCGCTGCTCACTGCGGTCAGTACTCACATAGACATCTGCACGTCAACCGTCATCAAACATCAGCATCTTCATTTCTTCTGAAACCAAGAATCACACAGCTGCATCGACTAGGTGCCCCAGCAAAAGACACGCAAGTCCAAATTCGACAAAGCTGCATGACAGCTTTTTGTATTCTTACAAAAAACATTTTATGATAAGTAATGATACAAAAGAACATTTATTGAAGTGAACTCAGAGGCTATAAGTTCGCTTATAGCGGACATGATTGGAGGTTCAAATCCCAAAAACTAAGTTTTTTTTTGACATTACAAACATATTTTTCAATGTATAGTTTCTTTACGACTTTATTTTGCAATATTTATTACAGAAAAAATACCAGAAAATAACATTTAGTAAAAGACCATTTGCTGCATAATCAACCTATAATGTTCCCACTGCTGGGACACAGGCCTCCACTCTGTGACAGAGAGTGAGCCATAATCCATCACGCGGGCCCAGTGCGGGTTGGTGGATGTCACACGTCTTCGAATTTTTGGTTCTAGGACGTGCCGGTTTTCTTACGATGTTTTCCTTCACCATTTTGAGAGCAGTGGTGATGAAATTAAATACACAAAGTAAATTGCCTGCCTGGGTTCGAACTCACGGTGACGACTCGTAAATCAGCGCCGACACCGCTGGGCTTCCACTGCACTAAACGTTTTCATCATGACAGTCACCTTTTTACAGGTTGACATCCTTTTGAGATGTGTCCCTTAATTTTGATGTTAATAAATCTTAACAAAACATATTTTCTTAATAGTTACTAAAGTACATGAGGGGCTTTGTGGCTAAGTAATAACAGCCGCACGGGTCGATCGATCAGGTTAAGCTACGCTTGCCGCGGTTGGTCCGTGGATGGGTGACCATCTTTACATACCAAGACCCTCCGTGCCTCGGAGAGCACGTTGAGCCGTTGGTCCCAAGTTGTCATTCGTGGATCTTTGACAGTCGTTACGGGTCGTCAGAAGCCCGAAAATCTGACAACCAGTCCAGTTGGTCTGGTCCAAGGGGTTTCGTATTACCCAGTAACTGGGTTGTGGAGGTCAGGTAGGCAGTCGCTCCATGTAAAATACTAGTACTCAGCTGCATCCAGTTAGACTGGAAGCCGACTCCAACATAGTTATTACTAAAGAACATAGATGAAATAGACCAATAACCATTAACCAGTCTCTTGTTATTTAATTTCAGACGGTATAGACGAGTTTAACGACGAGCCCTCAGACTCAGAAGCTAACAAGAGGACTTCTCCCAAAAGGGAGGTTCCCAGCATGCCGGCAGAACTATCGCACGTGCTGTCTGTAGGACACGAGTCGCTCATGTTGGAGGTGTGGCTCGATACTAATACAGGTATTGTCATCAAACTGTAAAAAAACAACTGTGTAAAATCTCTTAGTTTTATCACTATCACGATTTTTTTTTTGTAAAAACACAAGATGTTTTGGTTTACTCAATAAAAAGTAATAAGTATAGTTGTTATGTCTTCTTAAGGGGAAGCTCCGCCTGCCAGGGTCGGGGGTTGTTCGAAACAGATGCACAGGCAACTGAAGGAACACGGGTGGGTTTTAGTCAGTAAAAATCTGACACGCATCCCCGCTCCGCCCAAAGGGGAAGAGGTTATTTTATTATTTCCCAACCGTTACAGAAAAAAGGTGGAAGCGCCACCAGGGCAGCCCGCGAAATGTAAATGTTCTAACGCTTTTTGTAATTTGCAGGTCAGTCTCAGGTTTTATGTTGAACAAATAATGATTCGCGCTCGTAACAAGTATGTATTAATAGAATTATAATTTATAATCATTGAAATCATCAAGACAGCTTTCTATTGAATGACTATTTCTAGAAATATCAATCAATAGGATTATATGAACTTAGAGGGTTGTAATTAATGAGCTTAATTATTATAATTCAGCAAATTGCAAAAAACGTAACATAATTAGACTCTCGCGGGCTACTTTAGCGCACCCCCCATAATATCGACGGAGTCGGAATTTTTTGTTTTCCACGTTACTAAAGCAGACTATTATATTCCCAGGCACGTTCACGCTGCGCCTGTCGCGGCCGGAGCCGGGCCTGAACCGCGTGCTGAGCGAGGCGCGCGTGCGCAGCGACGTGCTCGCGCGCACGTGGAGCTGCGTCGCGCTCAACGTCAAGGAGCTGGTCTACAAGAGGCACATCTACGTGCAGGTTACTAGCAAATAAAGGCTATTATACTAAACTATTCATCAAGGGGAGAATAGTGTGTTATATGACTGGCGCTATATTTGCGAGCTTGAATCCCTCGTTGCTGTCAGGATTGTTGTCTTAATGCCCTCGTTTCTCTCAGGAGGGCAAGCCTGTTAAACTTTTGCATGCGGGAATGTTGATTTCATACAATACTAACTCTGAACTCTGCACTAGAAAGCAATTCGGTTTTCCAAATATCTATTTTAGGTTTTCTTAAATTTGTTTGATTGAGGTTCTATCTTATTCAAATCACATTATTTCTAGTGAATTATAATGTAATTCAGTACACTTTTATTGCCCGACTGTACCCCAGGGTTATAATGACGTACTATACGTTTACATGACATTTAATTTCACATAATCGAGCAGCTGATGTGAAAAGTCAAAGTATTTACAGGTTTAAAATATTTCTGCTTGTATTTACAGGTGACGCTTTACGTCAACGGATACGAGTGCGAAACTGTAACCCTACCAGTACAAGGTACATATTTATTTATTCTATACATTTAAAACTAAGCCCGAGTACCACGGGCGTTTTTTTGACGTGACTTTTTATCGCGCACTGCATTTTTAACTCTTGTCGAGCGTTGAAGCAACAGCGCGCATCGAGTGCGCGGTAAAAAACGTTAATAAAACTTATATTTTTACTGGAGGCTGTTCCAAAAGTAATTATTTTCACTCCCCAGGCATCCTCGTCCGCAAAGTGACACCTACGAACGTGCTGATAGGCCACGCGAGCCCGGGCGGCGCAGGCGCAGGCGCCTACCACCTGGCCGCGCTGCACGTGTACCGCGCGCCCGTCGTCTGCGCCTACTGCGCGTTGCATGTCACTGCGCACGGACCGGACCATGCGTGCCAGGTACATATTTAATAGTGCCAACTACTTTGATCTGTAACGGCATTTATAATTCCTACAAAAAACATGTCAACATGCTGTTGCGTCAACCAAAGCCAATAAATACCATTTTATGTAGAACATTGTACTGCTGAAAGCCAAAGTAGGTCCGATATGGGTTAAGAGTTAAGACGTAGTCAAGACGCAAACAAAACCAACTAACCCATGTAACCAACTTACCTTGCGTGTCCGCAGTGTCTGTACGATATAATGACCAAGACGGTTTGTTCCTACTTCCTACAAACTCAAGTGGGAACTCATATTTTACTGTTTTCCATTTACATTAAAATATCGTTAACTAATAATCAGTTTTCTTGCCACAGGTGCGGTGCGAGTCGCCCAACTTTCCGTTGTTACTGACACCAAACTTACTCGACTCCAATATTGATTGGGACCAGGTAATGTATACCAAAATTTGCCAAAAAATAACTAACACGTACTGTTTAAGTGGAGCATGTACAAAAAAATTGGAATTAATGATCTAGAAAATAAATTATTATTAATAATAATAAATGCAACATAATTATCTCCATTAGGTACTCGTATGTAATTAGACCCATTGTTACTATATACTCTTCTGTAACACAAGCTATTATAATATTATTATTAAAATAGCTATTATTGCTATTATATTATTATTTTATAATTGTTATTATTTTGCAGGTATTTGAGATACCATCATCGACGCTGCGCGAGCTGCACGACAACTTGCTGCTGACCTTCTCTGCGAGCGCGCCCAACACTATTAACCTGTACCATCAGACTGCTGCGTTACCCACAGGTTAGTTTTGTGTTATTTCAGTTATATTATAAATAATATAAACAGAGATATTATGCACTGTAGTTGTTTTTGTCCAAAAATAATACTCAGAATTCTTAAAAAAAAAATCATGCTGACAGACTGTAACGTCTACTGGCATTCGTTTTTCTTCTTCTTTGTGTTCGATTTTAGACCAGATGGGGCTGCAATATCTCCGTTACAAAGATCATCATTCACTAAAAATCTTACCAACTTTGTGATACCTACATACTTTACCAACATAACACCACGCCTGTATTCCCCGACGGGTTAGGCAGAGGAGTACTTGTACTACACCCGTATTTCGTGAGTAATTTAAACGTCCAGTCGTGTTGTATTGTGTGATATTGACTGTAAATAACCGTGAGTACATTATGTTGCGGTGATGATTTAACTGATATCACTATTAATGAGAAGTTTGTTGCGCCACTTCTTTTTCCCTGTTAAACCATTAGGAAGTGATGAAGGGCGGACGTGCCGGGGGACTGTCTTATGTACCTACTAGCAGTGCCCCGCGGTGTCACCCGCAAAAGTTTCGATCCCGTGGGAATATCGGGATAAAAAGTATCGTTTGTGTTATTGGATGTATTAAAAACCTGTATTATACAAGTACGCTGGACTTCATACTATCGATGACAAAATGAAGACATTTGATTTTCGCCATTTTGGCGCTGATAGCAACGTGAGGTACCGTGGAACTAATATAAGAGATGGGACATATCCTTCCACAAAAAAAATACTGAACTTTATCGATCGTTATAACCACTGAGAATAATTTATCGAATCACTCCCAGTTATTTTTATGCTTAATTTTTAAGTACATAATAGAATTATTTCTCTGCAAAGGTCAACAGGTCAGGTCAGGTCTGGTCGGTGCATCCATCTTCTGTTTCATTTAATGAAAGATACTATTATATTACATTTTATATATAAATATATATACACATATTACACGTGGAAACTTGTAATTGGCCTTATATTGTATATTCTTCTTATGTTGTATCTGTTTAGCTGTAAGTTTTCCTAAAAAATAAATAAATAAATAAAGGTTAACTGAAAATTCATTAGGGTGCGGTCAGATCGCAAGCTATAAACTAGTGGATAGTGTCCTAGTAAAGTTATAGCGCGTGACGGTCAGATCAGTGAGCTTTAAATATGAGGATAGGCTTAAAACTTAGCCTAAAAACTACTATGGTTGAACTAATATCTCCTGGCTCAACTACTCTAGTTTTACAAGCTGAGCTGGCGTCACATTAGTTCGCAAAGTGAACTAAAAACTATTGAGCTATTATGTTGCCATTTCGCTCTATCCTAGTAAATCAAATGACAGTTGTATTCTTCGTGAGCTATATTGCATTACATTTATTTAATAGCCATTACTTATAATAGTTACTTTTGGTGTTTAATTTGGAAGAATTGAACCATGTAAACAAAAAAGTTAACCATTCAACAAACAGCGTCCATGCAAATTTAATCGAATTTACTCAAATTGAATGCCAAAAGTGAACCGTATAACATTACCTTACCATGTAGTCATTACCAGCGGAAAGAAGAGGGATTCCATTTTCATTATTAGGTATTTAGATACCGTGCATACTAATGGAAAAAAAAAACAAAAAAGAACAAAGTCAAAAGTCAAATCATTTATTTCAAGTAGGTACATTAACCGGTTGAATGTCGTAATTACAGACACAATTAAAAAGCCATTGTGTCTCGCGTAGATCTACGTTCCGCCATACGAAGGGTTAAAGGCACTTTTGAACGTCAAAAATACAATAAAATAGAATTGGTTCTAGTCGGCCCTTCCAAACGGTAGTGTTCGTATGGAGAAGAGCGTGTATAACGAAACAGTCCAAACAGGACTCCAATTTTCCATTTTCATGTTTTCAGCCATATCTGCTTAGTTGAGTTGGTGGCAAATCTGAAATTAAGTATTTAATAGAAGTAAAAATGACTAAAGTATACAGTACATTGTAGATGGCAAGTTTTATTTCGATGTTAGATCTTTATTTCGGAAACAAGTACATTGTTTTACCTAATCAAACTGCAGAAATTTCTGGCGAGAGTAAATTTCAATTTGAAAGACGTACTTAAATTTAAAATTATTTAGGAGGGACCCGTGGCTAAATAATAACAGCCGCACAGGTCGATCGATCAGGTTAGCTACGCTTGCTTACGCGGTTGGTCTGTGGATGGGTGACCATCTTTACATATCGAGACGGCTTAACGTGCTTTCCGAGGCACGGAGGGGTCCGTGCCTCGGAAAGCACGTTAAGCCGTTGGTCCCGGCTGTCATTTGTGGATCTTTGACAGTCGTTACGGGTAGTCAGAAGCCCGAAAGCCTGACAACCAGTCTTACGAAGGGGTATCGTATTACCCAGTAACTGGGTTGTGGAGGTCAGATAGGCAGTCGCTCCATGTAAAATACTGGTATTCAGCTGCATCCGGTTAGACTGGAAGCCGACCCCAACATAGTTGGGAAAAGGCTAGGCAGATGACTTAAATTTAAAATTATTCATTGTCTGAAGAAAATTATCGACTCCATTATCGACATGGAACATTTACAACCCTATTCAAATGATTGTTTTCAATAAATGTGAAAACTGAGCCCTAAATATGATGAGATATGTATGAAAACATTTAACTATACTAAATATAAAATAGTATTAAAAATGCTCACAGAAGCAATCGAAACATTTATACTTACTTGTGCAAGGTTATTCTGCTGCCTTTTTGATAGCGAGTTTTATAAAATGCGCATGCTTTCAGAATAAAAATGTTCTAAATATCACGTAGTAAACAAAAGTCGTAATCCATGATTTAGACTTAAATCATCAGAGACGAAGCAAACAACTCGACGTCCATTTGAAAGAACATGCCAACTTTAGTTCCTGAGAACCTCGAGCAGGCGCTTTGAATAGGCACAAAAAAAACTGTAATTTCGTAGAGTATCGTTAGTCCAGCGTACTTGTTTAATAGAGGTCAGTGATTAAAGCTATATTGCTGTAAAGTGTCATCAAAATCCGTTCAGTAGTTTTAGCCTAGAGTAACAAACATCCGTCCATCCACACAAACTTTCGCGTTTATAATATGAGTAGGATGGCGTTCAAAAAGTGTTGCTTAGTTTGAATAAACGAGTGATTGATGGTACGTGTCCAGTGTTCGCGGGCCGCGTGGGCGCGCCAGCCAGCCTCGCGGGCGCGGGCGGCGCGGGCGTCCCGGAGACGCTGCTGCCGCAGTGGGCCGGCGCGGCGCGGGCCAGCCGGCACCGCGGGGTCGCGCCCGCGCTGTGCGTGCTGGGCGGCGCCGACGTCTTGCTGTACTTGTATGCGAGGGTGAGTTATCGATTATCTTATTAGTCTTCTTCCTGAGATCTCTCTACAAATACTGTACTTAAGAGCGGGAAATAAAATAGCCTTTTGTTTTTTTTTTTTGAGGATGGGAAATCATGAAATGACTCCTCCCGCTCTGGATGGAGCGTAATCCTCACCAAGGCATTTTTATATCTCTGGAATCATTTTAATGACTATTTTCGAGATTTTGTATAGCGTTACTATTTCTTGACTATTTTTTGGAATTGAAACCAACTCGATACTCCCAGCCGTTTGGTTACACTAGAGGTGAGGATTGTGTGGAAAGGTTCACCACACAATCCTCACCAACTTATAGCTATACTAACTTCGAAATCATAACGCGATTTTTTTTTTCTTTTTGTGTATTTATGACTATTTCTTGACTATATTTTTGGTGTTCTCAAAATTTACTTTAATGAAGATTTCAAAAGTGAGGATTATGCGGTGAAGAACACGATTATTTCTATTAATACAAGGCGACAAAAATTGTGCAAGCTTTTTTTATTCCTTTTATTTGTAGTTTTATTACGACGAAAAACTCATGGCACTTACGACGTTCTTACTTCGTGGAAGAAGTCATCTTCCATCACACGTTGCGGGAACTTCAAGCATATTTTTTCTTAACAAATCAGTCGCCAGAGTCAGTCGCCGTCGCTCTGATGAGACGAGAGGACTGCGCTCAAATTTTGCTCAAAGCTGAGATATAATTTTATTTGCGCAAATAATATTTTCGTAAACGTTCTATTTCACAGTTTTTTTCCTAATATGTGATAAATATTGTAGGAAAGAAACTGTGAAATAAAAAACATGGAAAAATAACTAAAACCACTCCCGAAACGAGCAAAACTATAAAATAAAAATATTAAAATAATTCAATGTTGAAATTTGAAAAGTCAAGATGACATACATTTTATTTGACAGATTTTTGACTGGTATAGTACAACTATAGCGCTATTGCTCTGCATTTCGGTAAATTTTTTTTCCGAGAAAAAAAACACAGCCAACTCGCAAATTTCACATTCATTAGAAAGTTCGCGCTGGAGATTTTAGACCTTATTACGATTCATTTCATTGATTGTTTAGCGCCGACTCAAAATTACTTAGGTATACTTACATCAGTTTGAACGTAGTCATTAAGGTTAAATAAAAAGGGTTTATTATTTTTTGCTTTTCAGTTTTTTCGGCGGTTTATTTTTTTTGTTAAAAAGTTTTTATTATCTCGATATTCCCACGGGATCGACACTTATGAGGGTGAAACTGCGGGCGCTGCTAGTATACTATTACGTGTTTCAGTTTGCTGAATGAAATGTCTTCATGTCGAACAAGGCTTCACAAGCTTAACGTTATTAATAATCTATTTAACTTGTATCTATTGTCCGACTTTTTATAAATTCCCAGGTGGTAGAACTAGAAGGCAGCGCTGCGGAGCAGGCGACGGGCCTGAGCATCCTGCTGCGCGCGTGCCGCGTGGACAGCCGCCTGCACGCCGCGCTGCACGCGCCCGGCGCGCTCGACGCGCTGCTCACAGTGCTGGCCGCGCCCCAGTGCGTCGTGAGCCATCACGCGCTCAAGGTACGAGCCTCTAGGAACTAGAAGGCCACTGCGGAGCAGGCGACGGGCCTGAGCATCGTGCTGCGCGCCATTTTGGCTAACTTTATCGGTTTACGCAGCGTACGCAAAGGGAGCTCTCAAAAAAAAAAAACCGTTTTTGCAACATTTTTCATTGATGCTCCGCCCCTGTTGATCGTATCGTGATTTTATATAGCCTATAGCCTTCCTCGTTAAATGGATTATCCAACATAAAAAGAATTTTTCAATTGAAACTGGTTACTGTTCCTGAGATTAGCACCTTCAACCAAACAAACAAACTCATCAGCTTTATAATATTAGGTATTAGTATAAGTTTTACCGCTAATGTGCGTAAATCAGTTAGAGTGCAGATTAATTAGTTAATCTGCAGATTATCTGGTTAAGTCCGGTAAAGTGGAAAAAAAATTGTTACCGGCCAAACCCGGCACCGGTTTTACAATGAACTAGTTTCGCATAGGTCAAACCAGTTCTCCCTACACTGGGTTGCATAGTTGCGGTCGGTCGATAGGCGACATAGGATACAATAGCGAGCGAAGGGCACCCAGAGGTTAGATTTGGTTAGGTTACTTTAAACCCTTTACACAGAAATAAGAGCGGGACTCCGTCGACATAGGATGCAACAGCGAGCGAATGAGAACTGTGGCCTAGGCGAAACTAGTTCTTCCTAAAATCAGGTTTGGCCGGTAACATATTTCACACTTTAACGGATTGTACCCGGTAATTTGCAGATTACCTAGTTAATGCGCATATTAACGTATTCCGTATTCTAACGGTAACATAGATATAGATTGACATCTAAGGACCACCTGGAGCTGCAAAAAGATTTTTAGTTCTCCGTTGTAGTAGTGTTTTACTGAAGTTTCACACGTTCGACGTGAATCAACAGCCATAAGCAACTCAAGTTTTGTCTTTCTAGCCTTCATTACTTTTTATGTAGCCGAGTTGGCTAATTTGTTTTATTTTGCCCCTAATTTAAACGTAAGATGACTGCATTTTAACATTTCCTGTGTCGTATTTCAGGTGATCTTGGACGAAGCTTGCAGCACTCCGTTGCTGAGCGCGTGCGGGGAGAGCATTCAGCTGGCATCCCGCACAGACGCCGTGCTGCTGCAGCCTGAACTGCTGGTCTTACTGACTAAAGCGTGGAGACACCTGGATACCGAACAGGTTAGTCAAACTATGTTTTTGTTGCGCCACATAACCACATTGGTTATAGAGCTACGCAAAATTAGCGCTTAAGGTGTCACTAGTCGATATTTTTTTCATACAGATTTCGGGAGAGTGTTACTTCACTGTTTGACATTGTGCATCCAAAGTTGATTCTAGAGTTACACTAAAAACTACCATCTCCTTTTTTCCTAGGAGTTAACCTGGGAAGTAGAAAATATGAATGGCACACGAGAACTGCAGCGCGGCTCCGCCTGGGCTCTGGCGCTGTGCTGTCTGCTAGCGCTGCTGCGGGACTCGCACCCGCGTCGCGCCTTCAACCACTACCAGATGAACCGCACCGGCCTGCTGGACCATCTGCTGCTGGCCTGCAAGGTGCCACACAGATAGAATAGATATATCTGCAATGAATGTCTAATTTATCTTACTAGCCTGTACTGTCCCACTGCTGGGCAAAGGCCTCTACCTTTTCCACACAATTCTGTCTTTCGCGAGTGTCGGCCAGTCCCTGCGGTAGGAGTCAAGCTCGTCCCGCCATCTTCGTCTCGGCCTGCCGCGATGGCGTCGTGCGTTTAGTGGGATCCAATCGGTGGTTTTCTTAGTCTAATTGTCATCTGACATGCGGCAAACATGTCCGACTCAGTCCCACTTAAGTTTAGCGGCTTTCGTCTGTTATCTTGGTTTTGGCGCCAAAACCTATGAATGTAGGGATAAAAACTCAGATTCATTCGATCCGTTCAAAGTTTTCGACTTATTTGTCAAGTTCATGTCATCCATGCGTCACGTTCATTCACATATTAAAATATGCAATATGAACATTAGGAGATTGTCTTTTTTTGGGTGAGAAATAATCAAATAACCTTTCCCGCTTTGGGCGGAGCGGGGATGCGTGTCAGGCTTTTACTGACTAAAACCCACCCATGTTCCTTGAGTTGCCTGTGCATCTGTTTCGAACAACCCGCGACCCTGGCAGGCATCGGCCCTAGCGGACCCCGCCAGGTAGTGCTGACATCTGTGTGGCGCGCGTGCAGCACATCGCGCCGCGCCTGCTCCTTACCGGACGGCGAGCTGCCCATAGCTTCCATAGCTCCCATAGCTCCCATAGCTCCCATAGCACCCATAGCTCCCATAGCACCCATAGCTTCCATAGCTCCCATAGCTCCCATAGCTCCCATAGCACCCATAGCTTCCATAGCTCCCATAGCTCCCATAGCTCCCATAGCACCCATAGCTCCCATTGCTCCCATAGCACCCATAGCTCCCATAGCTCCCATAGCTCCCATAGCTCGCCGTCCGCAAGCCCGCGCCTGCGGTGGCCGGGACTCGGCTGTGCATTCCCGACGCCCGGGGCGTCACTTGCGGCGACTAGGGGCGTGAGGGCGCAAACATTGCCTCCCCTCATACGCTCCGTCTCCTCCTTCGCTAGCATGACTGCTTCGCAGAAGGAGGTGACTGCCTCCCACTCCCTCTCGCCCCGGACCATGGCTTGGACCAGGGCCGGGCGCGAGAGGTCGCCGCCGCTGCCGATCGCCTCTACGAGGACACGGCGGTGCTCTGCCCAAGCGGGACAGACCTCCACCGTGTGCTCCACCCTGTGCTCTGGGCGATCCTCGCAGTGGTGACACCCTTGCGTTTCCTCCCGCCTTATCCGGAACAGGAACCTCCCGAAGCAGCCGCGTCCGGTGAGGACCTGCGTTAGGCGGAAGGTGAAGACTCCGTGGCGACTCTCCAGCCACTCCTCAAAGAGGAGAGTTACCGTGCCCATAGAGATCAAGAGACCCTCTATCCACGTTTGAATGGTCACCAGGAGCGGTTCCTGAACTCCGAATGCGGGCCACTGGACGGCGTGGCCAGCAGCGCGCTGGTGGAGCTGGTGCGGGGCCTGCTGGGCGCGCCGCCGCTGCTGCACCGCCTGGCGCTGCTGTGTGACTTCCTGCTGCTCATGCACCAGGTATGTAGCCATAAGTATTGTAACTAAAACGACCGTCCTGTGGCGGAACTTTTAATTAGCTACAGTAAAATGACATTTGTTACTTTTAAATTCGTAAAAAAAATTATACCACACAATCTCTACTAGTGATGTGATTAAAACGCAATGAAACATCGTTTTAGGCCAGGATAATCAAAATGTACAAATTTGGATTTAACTGTAAACAATCAATATATTATGGTGGTCAAAACATGGTATTTACAACTTTACTCGATCATAAAAAAAATCGAAAACGAGCCGATTTTGATCGTTTATCGTACTAAAATTTGTCAAGATTTTCTCCCAAAAATCACGTCGAAATATAGGCAGAAGAATTTTGAGGAGTAGTTCGCTGGAATTCTACCTAAACTCAAACCGAACGCAATGGTGGATAAGGACAATGCGCCTTACCACTCCAGAAAGATTTAAACAAAAAATAATTTTTTTGTTTAAGTTTTTACTCTAAAAATCCTGCGATTGGAATATCTCCGACACCAACCATACTCCCCGGACCTCGCTCCAACAGATTACCACTTTTTCCGGAATTTGGACAATTTCTTGCAAGGAAATAAAATAAAATTCCTACGAAGCAGTCAAAACCGCCTTCAAAAATTTTATCGATTAACGCTCCCACATTTTTTTCAACAAAGGAATCAAGGATCTACCTATAAAATGGCGAAAGTGCATAGATAACAATGGTGCACAAATACGTTCAAAAAAATCGTTCTTCTTTTTCCATGTAAAACGCCAATTTCATATGTAAGGACTTTATTAAATATACTATCCTTTTTTATAAAATCAATTTAACTGATCGATTTTGAACTGAATGTTAATTAAATGAATCGATTCTTTTGTCACATCACTATCTAAATTTTGTTAAAAAGTGGTAACACATAATCTGTCATTTGGCTCTTTGGCTGCAACTAATTAAAAGTCCGACTGTAGGATATTAGCAGTGCCCTTCACACAAGGTACCATGTCGCGAGGCATTTCTGCCCTTATAACACCAACGCCTTGGATATCTTTCTGTAATGTTGTGCAGGTTTATCTTACTAAATATCGAGCAAAATGTTGCTGTCGCCTAGTGAAGACTGAAGACGAACGATACTTTACCGATAGGCAAGAGTCCTTATAACTCGTGTTCAATCAAATCTAGTTCCGAAAAATATTATTATAACGTCACTATTAAAAAATAATTTTCTGTTTACCAGGCTAGCGACACTTTCGTCACCCACTCCCGAGCAAACTTCTACTTCCTACTGACATCAGAGACACGAGAGATGAGCGAGTTCTCCTCCAGCTTCACCAAGAGAAGACCTTCTAAACGACTCAAGAAGAGAGTCGAGGAAAGACCCAGCGTATCCAGTACCTCCACCGAAGAAGTGTTGAACGATAATAGTCTTAATTCCCTGAAGGATAAGGCTCCGAGTGTTGATGATCGGATAAACAGCAGCTGCGGCAGTACAGAGTCGAGCAAACAAATGAAGTCTATGATCAATACGCAGATTAAGGAAGGCAGGTAATGCGTTTTGTCTAGTAACTAAAGTTGTCCCTGATAGACGTAAATACATGTGACCTTGACCTATATACTGCAGCGGTATGCTCGCATTATGTTCGCATGAATATACTAGTTATTAGAGTGATGGTGTAAAATAGTGTATAACAAAGTCCGGGTCTTTTCATTTCAGGAAACACACCGCGTCCTCTACGTCAGAATATTCAGATACTCCAGTAGCCGGTAAGTGAAGTACAAGGGATGACCTGAATGCCAATTCTCGTAATTTAAAATGATCAAAATCTAGTCGCAGTCTCATCTCGGCGACAAAGAAATCTCAAAAACTTGTCAAAATGTAGGGAAATTATAGGTATTTTTGACAGATAGAGTGAGATCAGACTGTGAACGTTCTTAAAATTACGAGAATTTCCCCTCTGATCAGTTTTAATAATTAATAATGTTATTCACAATGTTGCTAAATTGTAAGCCTACGTAAGCCACGAATATAAAATACGTTCGTGCGAATAAGTTTCGTGCACCGGTTAGCGCCGACAGTTGAAAATCCAGCAGTGTGGTTGTTTGACGCTCCGGGATGCGCTCTGTTGGATTCTGAATGGTTGGCTCAACACCGACAGTTGAAAATCCAGCAGTGTGGTTGTTTGACGCTCCGGGATGCGCTCTGTTGGATTCTGAATGGTTGGCTCAACACCGACAGTTGAAAATCCAGCAGTGTGGTTGTTTGACGCTCCGGGATGCGCTCTGTTGGATTCTGAATGGTTGGCTCAACACCGACAGTTGAAAATCCAGCAGTGTGGTTGTTTGACGCTCCGGGATGCGCTCTGTTGGATTCTGAATGGTTGGCTCAACACCGACAGTTGAAAATCCAGCAGTGTGGTTGTTTGACGCTCCGGGATGCGCTCTGTTGGATTCTGAATGGTTGGCTCAACACCGACAGTTGAAAATCCAGTGCCCGATAAAATTCCGCCACGATATTTTAACGTCCGTGCGAACGACGGCTAACAGAGGCTTGCTATAGTCATATCGCGGGTTTCATAGAGACGACTAAAGAATCATTTCCATGGACTTTACCATTAGCACATACCATTTTGTTAATAATAATAATATTAAATTTATTTACTCAAAACAGAAAGATTGTAGTAGGTTTACATGGTTATAGTAAAGATCATATGGAATATGTTAGGTAGTCTACAATCGAGTGGGTGAAGCACTGTTCCCCTAGCTAGATTACAAAGTAACCTGTGTTAAGGAGAATCAGTCTCGGTCCCCTATGTGTAATGGTACAGTGATAAATTATACTTAACATATATTCATGTACTTGCGCTGATGCTACAATTTTGTTAATAGTCCCTGTATTGCATTAAAACAAAAAGAAATTATGGCCATGAAACTCCAATAATATTATCGAATTCTAAGCTTCTGTAGCACTATAAAAACACCATAGAATGCACCGCATGTAAAAGCAAAATAATTCACGCGCTGAAGTAGGCATAGATTACACACAGCAACATCAGACACGTGAAGTAGAGTAGCACTGTTATGTTTGGTAGTTTAAGTAACTCATAGCCAGCACATGTGACATTAGAATGTCGCAAAATTAAAAATCATTGACACGTCACAGCCTTTAAAATGGTTACGCTTAATCTATAAGGGAGGCTACCAGAATAATCTGTTATGATTATGATCTCTGGAGCTGGGCAGCGCTATTTTCGTAATAAGAAGAGGTTGTGTCCGCAGCGCCACGTGCAAGTGCGGTCATATCACTTTGTGAATGAACAGGTCTTGCAGTCATTGCTTATTCGTACACATGTGCACATTGACAATGTCCGTCGCAAGTAGTATAGCTAGCTCCGGTGTAGTGAGCTATCTGAGTTCGTAGTTTTCTTCTTTCGTATTAGCACGAGCTATGTGAATAGCTGATGCACTTGCTTAGTAGTGGTGGTGGTTCCAGACATCACCGTGGTGAAGGTGGGCGACACAGGGGGCGCGCTGGGCGAGGGGGGCGCGCTGGGCGAGGGGGGCGCGCTGGGCGAGGGGGGCGCGCCGGCCCAGGGTGGCGCGCTGGGCGAGGGGTGCGTGCCGGGTGAGGGGGTCGCGCCGAGCGAGGGGGTCGCGCCGAGCGAGGGGGTCGCGCCGAGCGAGGGGGTCGCGCCGGCCGAGCTCACGGACTACATTGTTGTAGACTCCGACGACGTCAACCACACCACCGTGGAGATGTACACCAGCGGCATCTACCACCAGGTGAGCAAAGCAAAATTTACTCATAGCTCCATAAATACCTAGTAAAACAATGTGTAGATTGTCTTCACTATACCCGGTGACAGCGACACAAATTACTTTCCTTTTCGGTCTGTAATACAAGCCTAACACCTCGCAGTTTCTGATTGGCTAATGAACGCAGAAATGCGAATGCTAATAGACGGTTAAACTCACTTTCTTTTAAATTTTTGTAAATGTTAGTACCATGGATCCGTTAATTATATCCCCCTTTAGCGTCGAGTCCGCGCAGGCGCAGCATCGGGTTGGTCGGCGTGTGAGGGACTGCTGCTGCTGCTACGTCACGCGCTAGCACTGCTGCCCGACCACGCACACCAACAGGTAACGTACGCTCCCGTATGTATCAATGCATCACTCATAACGCAAGAATCCTCCTAAATCACTTTTATCCATTTTTTATAAACTTCGCATACTATATGCAGTACCGGGGTTTTTCATATAAGAATGTGATGCACTGCGGCCTGATAAGGCTGCCATATGCACTTGCACCATAGTTATGCGCCTGATACGACCGTTTTTCGAAACTACGCAGAAAATACGCGGAATACTATCCAACGCAAAAGGAATTGACTGGCGGCTATAGGTACTGGAGTCACTCTATTTAGACTATTGCCATCAACATGATGAGAAGATGAACATACTCACTAATTATAAGGCATTGTGCTTCGTTGTAAACAAGGTCAAATCAAATGAACTGGCGTAACCTCACAGATGTAGGGCTGTCGATATCTAAAGATAGTAAAGCAAAAAAAATATTTTCTAAACTCTTCTCTTAAATATGGCTATGATCCCTACAGCTTTCGAAGGTAGCAGAGGTTTGTTATTAGGAGTACCTACCTTACAACATCGCTGCAGCCCATCCTAGCCTAGAAAGCCTGTAAGAGCGTTTACGCCGTACGGCATTTCATACAAACTTTCATGCCGTTGTTTTTCGAAATGAATGAACCGATTTTAATGAAACTTCATACGCATAAGCAGGATACAAAGGTCTAAAAAGTTAGCAGAGAACATTTTCGAAATGTCTTATTTAAAAAAAGATAATTGGAAATCTCTGTTTCTATGGAAACTTTAAAATCGGTCTAATTTGGCTGTAACACAATTTTTCGAAAATGTTCTCTGCTAACTTTTTAAACCTTTGTATCCTGCTTATGCGTATAAAGTTTCATTAAAATCCGTTCATTCATTTCGAAAAACAAGGGCTTGAAAGTTTGTATGAAATGCCGTACGGCGTAAACGCTCTTAAAGGCTTTCTAGGCTAGGATGGGCTGCAGCGATGTTGTAAGGTAGGTACTCCTAATAACAAACCTCTGCTACCTTCGAAAGCTGTAGGGATCATAGCCATATTTTCTGTACGAATCCATGTTTATTCTAGAGGTCAGTCACATTACATAACATTTTTAAAGATTGGATCGTGTGAACACATTCTCGAATCGTAAATACACACATCACACATCCCTATTTTTGATGTTAATGAAAATGAACTAACTGTTGCATTCACTGTAATTATAGCCACAAAAAAAAAAATGTTTAACAAAAAAAGTAATTTTGAATCGGCGCCAAACAATCAATGAACATAGGTCAATAAATTATCTTAAAAAAGAAAAAACTTTTTAAGAAAAAAAAAAACGACGTCAAAAAACACTACAAAATAAAAAATAAATTTAATTTCGGAAGTAGGTGTCGTTGGTTCCGCAATTTCCGCATGTCAAAAAACGAAAATGCCAAACCAATCTTTGTTCCTTGATTGTTTGGCGCCGCGCAAAATTACTTAGGTATACTTACATTAGTATAAGAACGAATTATTGCTTTTCCGTTTTTTTCGGCGGTTTAATTTTTTTGTTAAAAAGTTTTTATAATTTTAAAAGCTCTTTTGAGTATCTGCTTAGCGTGAGCGGGATAACATACTAGCAGCTGTCATTTAATTTTGATCCCCGCTTTACGTACGCTAGTTATTATCCTTGTCGGCCATGACAGTTTAGTTCCAATAGCCTCGATAGATGGCGTTGAACATTTACGTCACGTTTCTGAATCGCGGTGTCAAGATTCTCCGCCGTTGAACGACCCTCACGAATTTCTGTAGAATATTCATACTTACCTGGCATAGGGGATACCGTGATCAATAAGGCGGTTCCCCCAGGGCGAGGCCTTCCCATTGCACTGCGGTTGGGTTGACCCCTGCGATTATCCCTAATGTGGATAACTCGGATGCGTTATTTTTGGAGTGGGGACTGCGTTCGCGCCGTCCCCCTCAGAGTTCACTATACAAGTTCAAGTTGAACTAATACAACTTTGACTAAATCTACAGTATGTTTGTGGATAAATCACAGTATATGAGTATAGGATAATTAAAAGGATGTCAATCTGATTAACTGTTAATAAGATTTTAAACAATAAGATGTTGCTCTTGGTCGTAAATGTAGGACGATAATTTTTACAGGGCTATACAAGTTGCTGTTTTAGTTGCTGTACACATGTAATGGTCGCTCTTGTATTATTGGTGCGATTATAGACAAAAAAGCATGTATTTATACTTACCTAAAGAAACAATCACATTTAAAGTGGTTGTTTATTTTTCCATACAAGAAGTATATAGTTACAACAGAAAAAAAAGGGTCGTACATAAGCAGTCATCAGTGAAAATTGTGCTGACAATATAGTCTAAAACACTTACAAGTTCACGACAACGTAACATTTACAGGCTATATCCGGCGCAGTATGTGCTGAGAACCTGGTGGTTCTGAGCAACCAGCGCCATGCCCTCGCGCGCGCGGCTGCCGTGCGCGCGCTGGGCACGCTCACCCGCCGCGCCAGCGCCGACGTGTCGCGCCGGCTGCAGCTGCAGCACTACTACATACACCTTGCCAACCAGGTGCCAGCTTTGTATAGGGTGGCGAGTCGCCCCGAAACAGACGAGCAACAACGTGAATGTAGTGGTTTTGGCGTCTCCCGTATTAATTAACCGTACCCTCACTTATAGTCTTTGCCACTTAAATTTTTATCAGTTAGGTGTTTGAAAAATACTACATATTTCTTAAAAGTGTTTTTGATAGGTATTGATTATTGATATAAAATATAACTAGTATTTTTGCAAGCAGCAATATTATAAAATAAGGACTTACATTTCGTAACAATACATTCCTATATTGTAACAAGTGGAACAACTTGCTAGTAAATAATTAAACTTTGTTCTTAAATAATTTTACTAAAACGAAATCCATTTTTTCAACATATCAACATAAATTCACATGACTAGAACTAACCCCACAGATATCACTGTATGAGGGTTCGTGGGAGCTGGCCAGCGCGTGCGCCGCGCTGCTCACCAAGTGTGACGTGCCGCTAGAAGATCAATTGGATGTGAGTTATTAATTGCTTATCTGCTAAACTACATTTATAATATTTTTGTTTGATTGCTTTGTAAATCATTAAACACTTTCTGTCTCGACCAGAATATATTTAAAAAACTTGAGATACAGTCGAAGTTTAACTGATAGTTATGATAGTGTTTCTGAAAGCATAATTAACTTGTCAATAGTCACATTTATTATGTTGTGATTGCTAGACCAATCCTCTTAATAGTTAATCAAGTATTAATAAATTGATAAAGTATACGTTGTTTTTCGTGTAGGTACACTTACCTTTTTTAAATTCTGAATAAAATTTTGTGTTTAAATAGATGAAAATGAACTTAGAGAAACCTAAGTAAATAGTTGAATAATATTTCCTTGTGTGTACAGGACGACATCTGGGTGGACGTGACGGAGGAGTCCCTGCAGCGCAGCCCGGCGCTGCTGGCGCTGCTGCCGTGCTGCCTGCGCGACGTGCCGCTGGCGCACAACCTGTCGCTGCTCGCCAGGAGGATCGTCGATAAGGTAGACACTTGCTTACAACATTTACACAACATCTTTTCATCAGTGCAACCTTAACGTTTTTGCAGTAAATTAATGATATTTAAGAAATTGAAAAGTGCTAACTCCTTCAAACTTTATACTCCTATTTTACTCTCATTTTAAAATCCCTGTTAATATGAGTTTTAGATTGGCTGGCTTTTTTCAATCTACTTTTTCATTTTCATTTGCTCCACTCCACAGGCATCTCTGAAGATCCTTAGTGAGATATCCTTAGTAGAGGTCGTGGTTCGTTCCATTCGGGCAGTGGGACAGATGGCAGACACCACGTTTGAGGGCCGAGAGCTACTGCTGGAGGACCTGTTCGAGCTGCTCAACAGGGTGGCCATCAAGGCACTGTCCACGCAACATAGCATGCAGGTTGGGTCGCATTTATAGGCATTAAAATAAATAACATCGCTAATAACATAAACTATATGAACATACTATGTGCGCTATTATTTGACCTTGTCATCATAAGGTTTACACCTACCAAGTTGCCATCTATTGTGTGGTTACATGTACATAATATTGTGTGGTCTCAGCTACAATTAGTTAAGTAAAGTTGTTTGTTTAATGTCAGCCTCTATAAAATTTGCATTTGAATGGCTACGCTAAGTGATCGGTCAAAATTGTGAATTTGTTCAAATCGTTGTAATTCCAGACGATATCCGAACTCCACCACATGCTGACGTACATCGAACTAACGGGCGACGCGCGAGTGGTGCGGGTGGCGAGGGACGCCCAGTTGTCGTTATTTAACGCGCAACTAGACCACTTGGAGGACAAGCTGCACACGTCCTACAACGCGCACACCAAACAGAACTACTTCACCACCGGTAGATATATTCATTCAATCTACTGTAATCATAAGTCTTGGTTGTACTATTAATTACAAACTGTCTGCTGTGCTGAATACATCTGCGACTAAGTGAACACAGCGTAGTCTGGTCTAATCATACAAATTAGATGCACCACTGATTCTGGCGTCAATATTTAATAGTGAGCGCGTCGAGCATGATCATACCTTACAATAAAACATTTTATTTACTTGTCAAGCTTACGGTATACTTTACCGTCTACTTTTACAATGTTTACAAAATGTGAGCACCATAATTATATATGTATATCACATAATTATTTATCTGTCATGGCTTCATTTTTAACCGTTTCACCGCCACGGACTTCAATAGAAGTTCCAGATTTTCGTGCCACCAGCGCCACGACTTCATTAGAAGTTCTTCATTTTATTTTAACTATCTTATAAAAATAAGTTTACTGTATTTAGAAGCTATGTTTCATTTTATTATTGAATATAGCACCGTCTAATACCCTATTTTATATTTTTCCACACAAAAGGAGCCCTTATTTGTCTTAAAATCGGCAAAACAAAAACTACGAACATTTTTTATGTCTCCAGAACGCCAAGGACTTTATATATAGTCGGCCAGTGATGTGACGCGAAAGTTACAACTGTTTGATTTCGCCCGTTGAAATATTTATAAATACTACTATCGAAAACAATTTGAGGTCAGTAAAATATGAACTTAGTTAACTACTTTATAACAAAGGGAAAATAGACGAATTTCGACCTTCAGATGGGTGCCGATCCGGAATTAAATAGTTGTTAGCAATCCTTGTCGATAATTATGTTCCCATCTCGACAAAACAATTGGTTTTCAGTGCTCCGGGCGCCACGGACTATTATAGAAGTCGTTCTGTGACATCATAAGCGTACGGTTAATCTGATGCTAATCGGATGAGCGCTTAAAATGTTCTTAACTAACTTTTTAAAAGAGATAAGAGTTCAAATAAAACATACCTATTTGTGATATTAAATTCTGAATGCTAAATAAAAATAATTGTTTAGGTAAGAAAGACCATAGACCACATCCCTAATCATAGTTGAATTTAACGTGCTCTTAGCGCCAAGGATTTGAAATGAAGTCAAAGAATGACGTCGTAAAAGAAATAGAGATGTACCTCATTTCTTATAGCTCTAATTGAGTTATGTATTCGTTTCTTTGATACTTATAATTTATACTGGTTGATCGGGGTTGGGGTGACTATCTTTATAATCTTTAATCTTAGTTCATCTTGATCTCACCCCAACCCCGAACATTGGTCCTTCGAGCCGGATATGCTATCCGAAAACGTACTGACTGTTTTACTTAGGTATTACATAAAATATTCAAGGCATAAAGCGCGGTGTCGCAAATACGCTGACATGTTCATTATTGTTCGGTGATTGACCCGAACAATGGTTTTTGTTACTAGGGAAAATGTGACATAAAAAAAATTGAGTTTTTATTTATATTCGTAAAATTAAAAATAAAACTTAACACGTATAAATCTCAGTCATCGATATGACGATACCCTCATCAGTACTGTTTACTATATAATTCGTTATATATTTATAGCCGAGGCATCGCGTTCTGTGTACGTTGGCGGTGAAAAGTTTAATTATTCTATGTGCATCGTCTTCAATGTAATATCGTCTTCATATAATATATAATTAATGTATACAAAATTATGTAAAACATTTTAAAAGAATAACTGTGGAGTTTCTTTCCCATTCTTCTCCATAGGAAACTTCCTTTTGGTATGAAAATCAATTGTAGTAAATGTTGACGTTCAAAAGTACCTTTTATGAGCTTATTTGAAATAAATGCTTTGACTTTACCCCTAAACCAAATATATTGTTTCCCGTAGTGTTATCGTCGGCCGTGTCCCTGGGCGGCGACGGCTCGTCCCGCAGCGAGCGCGGCGAGCTGGCGGCGCGGCACCTGGCCACGGTGCAGCGCGCGGTGAACTTCCTGCTGGCGCAGTCGCCGCGGGAGCCGCTGCATGCGCACGCGCAGCTGGTGGACAGGCTGCTGGCCACGCTGCTGCTAGGTTAGTGATACATCTTGAAAGTAAACGGGGTGAGTTTGTTGGGCGAATAACTATGAAAATAATAGAGAGGAGTTTAGGAAAAAAGTAAATTGCTTCCTTTTTATGTTTTTTTTTTCAATACTGTTTAGCTGCTTTGGAATCCAATTGTATTACAATGTAACTGCATATATCTGTAAATTATGCAGAGTAATTTTTAAGAATAGATTATAGAATAAAATAATAATAATAATTACAGCGAAACAGTTGTACTTTTCTTAGAATTTAACACAAGAGCAATTTCCAAACTTAGTGCCTAGGCTAGCTCTCCCGCAGCTCATTTATTATAAGAGTTTCCCATGAAATTACAATTCAAGATTTAATGAAATTTAGTAAAATAAGTTTATTTTATGGACTTCACTTCACTTTCACTCCACTTCACTTCACTTTCACTTCACTTCTTCACTTTTTGTTTTTTGTTTTATGGACTTCAGCGTGAAAACCTTACAGTGGTAAATAGAAAAATGTGGCACGACAGGATTCAAGAGTTATTTTACTCAGCAATAGCAAGTAGAAGATGCTGATGAAGCATTCCCAAGTAGGGTTGGTGTCAGGCTGGCAGCCGACTGTGTCACTACCTAAGCAACATGACTGGCAATGATATCATGCGCGATAAGGCTAGGGCGTAACCGCGAGCGATGCGCAGGCGCAACACCCGGCTTCTGTGCGGAGTGGGCAAGCGTTGTCGCACTAGCACGGGAGGGCGACGTGTGAGCAAGCTGGTGTGAGGGAAGTTAAGTTGAGTTGTGCGAGCTGGAATGTAGGTACGATGTTTTAAAAAGGCGACGACTGAATATAGCGTGTCTGCAGGTGACGAAGTGGTGGAAGAGTGCGAAGGCTAGAGAGAAAGGAGAAGGATATAAGTTTTATTACTGTGGAAGCGATGGCAAGCGAAAAATGGCGTGGGTTAGTTTTGGTTAGTTAGTTGAAAGAATGTGTGGCGGGTGTTAAAAGAGTGAGCGTTAGATTTTTGACATGTAAGTGTTTTTTGAATCAATTTACAGAAATAAATATCATTTATCATTTTCAGCCGTAAGCGGGTCCAACGCTTCTCGCCCTAAGTGGTGGGTGAGTAGCAGTGCGGACTGGGCCACTCCCCTGCAGGAGCTGTTCTGGTGGGTCGCCGCGCCGGGGCCCGGGGCCCGCGCGCTGCAGCCCGCCCTGCTGCGCGCGCTGTACCACGCGCCCGCGCCCGTGCTGCACGTGCTCACGCCGAGCGACCCCACGCAGCTCAGGAAGGTACGTTCTGGTGGGCCGCCGCGCCGGGGCCCGGGGCCCGCGCGCTGCAGCCCGCCCTGCTGCGCGCGCTGTACCACGCGCCCGCGCCCGTGCTGCACGTGCTCACGCCGAGCGACCCCACGCAGCTCAGGAAGGTACGTTCTGGTGGGCCGCCGCGCCGGGGCCCGGGGCCCGCGCGCTGCAGCCCGCCCTGCTGCGCGCGCTGTACCACGCGCCCGCGCCCGTGCTGCACGTGCTCACGCCGAGCGACCCCACGCAGCTCAGGAAGGTACGTTCTGGTGGGCCGCCGCGCCGGGGCCCGGGGCCCGCGCGCTGCAGCCCGCCCTGCTGCGCTGGTGCGCTGCTGCGATGTTTCGCTGGGAAGAAGAAATGGCGCAACAAAATCAACCAATATTTTTATGAAATATATCCACCTGTATCATAAATGTTGCCCCCCCCCCCCAGCTGGCGGTGTACCTGCTGACGCTGCTGAAGCACGTGCACGGCGCGGCGGCGGCGGGCGCGCCGTGCGTGGAGCTGGCCATCACGGACTGGGCGCGCGCCTGGGCCGCGGGCACGCAGGCCGCGCTCAGCCAGCGCGTGGCCAGCGCCGCGCTGGCGCCCGAGGCCGCGCAGCTGCTGCGCCAGGACGAGGAGCGCTGGGCGCGCCGGGCCGCACGGACCCGCTCCGTTATAGCCAAGTGAGTATCGTTCGTATCCTAAATATAACTTAAACTCGCTTTTCTTTTATTTTTTATTTATTTACTTCAAGCACATAAATGTACAGAGGCGGAAGCTGTCTGTGTGACAGTGTTGTTCTTTGGAAACTTTGCAATGGATGTTAATACAGTTTTCACCATCATTTAGAGAATTTACTTCGAAAGATGTGTATAATACATGAACATTAAACCGACATAACATGCGTACCTAAGCTCACGCCTTCTTCCCATGGTGGTATGCAGAAACAGCTCGCCAACTGCTACGATCCTTACATACTCCTTATGCTTCCTTTAAGTTACAGAAATATCAATTTTGTCAAGTCGTACTTTAAGAGCGTTTATGACGTACGGCATTTCATACAAACTTTCAAAACCTTGTTTTTCGAAATGAACGAACCAATTTTAATGAAACTTCATACGCAATAAGCAGGATACAAAGGTCTAAAAAGTTACTTAAGAACATTTAGTGTGTGGTGTCCGTGTGTTGTAACTTAAAACAACTTTATTATGATAAACAATAATGTGTATTATATGTATAATAATAGTGTTATTGGGTTTTTCTATCAAGAATTTCTCAGTACAGTAGCTCGGAACCTGGATCTGTGTCCGGTCGATTGCAATAGGCTCGCCAGTTATGTTTAAGATCCAGGGGTTTACATGGAACTTAAACAGCTGGCAGAATGTGGGTGTACTTTAGGCACCCTCCGGCAAAGCAGGCGTGACGTTATGTTACCAGTGTTTAGTTTTGGGTCGTGGATCATTGTTTCGTTCAATCTGTGTTCCAACGTAGAGTGGTGTGGAGCAAGGACGGGCTCGCCAGCAAGGTGACGGACAGCGCGATGGCGGTGACGCGTGCCGTGGTGGACGCGCAGAACTCGCAGCGCAAGGCCTTCATGGAGCACCTGCGCCGTGCGCATGCGCAGCACGCCGCCGCCGCGCAGGCCTGGCAGCGCCTCATAGACACCTATACACACGAGCAAGGTAAGTTTCTCATATCCTTCGCAAGTACATCTTTTCTATTCTATTCAAACTCAACTCAAACTCCTGTAGCGGTATCTACAATGCCACATGCGAACTACGCGACATACTGACGTCACCCAAAATCCTGCATCTCGCAAGCAGTTTACTACGCAACTATATACAACGGCCCGACATGAATCAGCGGGCAGTTGTCCTACAAACACGACGCCCGTCTGGTCGGAGGATCCTACCTTTTCTATTGAGTATGAGTGAACTTTACACCCTGTTCCTCATACATCTACACTCGAACCATTTATATTAATCAAACCATGAATTGAATTGACAAGGACTCGATCAGTTAGTCAGAAAGTTGAAGCTAGTGTCCGTTCTAAAACATTGTCTATCTCTATGGAGAAGAATGGATTAGAGACTCCTTTTATATCAAGATCATTCCGATCCACTCCAATCCTAAGTACATTAGTCTTCATGACCAAAACAACCAAATAAATTTATATTTCCGCATAAAATAGGTCAACACACTGATTCTGTTCCTTGATCCAATAGGATTAGTCACATTTTGTAAAATTTGGTATTTTCTAAACATAATCGATGAAATTCTTAAGCGTGGTCGTACTATACCGAAGATTTAGCAATGCAGGTGCCTCGTGCCTTCTCTTAGCTCAAAAGCAGGTCATTCGGTTAGCAAACATGAGGAACAATTTGTTATTCATTGTTTCCTCACAGCGGTGTGGCACTCGCCGCGCTCGTACCCGCGCTCGTGGCAGCTGGACGACACGGAGGGCCCGGGCCGCGTGCGCGTGCGCCTGCGCCGCGCGCATCTGCACATAGCCGACAAGTTCCTCAAGCCGCAGCATCGCCATAAAGCTGGTAAGATAACACTACCACTATTTACTTGCCTTCACTAGAAAACTTTATTATTTAGTTTTTGGCAATTCTAGCTAATAATCTTCTTCTCACGTTCAGCACTCAACACATATCTCGATTTCGGTTTATTTAGTTTATTTGAAAAAAAAAAAGCCAGCAGCTATATTAAATTTATGGTAATAATAGTTATTTATGCAACAGTTGTATAATAAGGGGTATTCAAACACGATTGTGGGTTAATCACATAAGTATTTTAATACCTAATTATGTATAGTTGCATACAAGACTTTATCTACACCCATGATATGAATCCTCTTTAAAAGGTTCTGAAACCATGGGGTGTTGTACACAGTGTTGTAAGAACTCTATGTAAATTCACGGAAAGTTTTTGTTGCTGAGTATCAAATGGCGGGATACGACGTGAATTCGAATAACTAAGTTTTATTTAAATTACGGCGCTGTGGTAGTGAAACGCGCGTGCATGACAATGTTCTTTTTTGAAATTCATAAAGTTACCACGAATTGAGTAGTGAGAATGTGGCTGTTTGATGAGTAAGGAAGGGATCGAAAAAGCAAAGGAGTTGCGTAATGAAATTTAGTACAACGTTATAACACTCGTTTGGATGATATTATGGTTACTATACGGCACTGATTGTTTTAATGTAGGCAATAAACTAACTATTTCAGAAACTTTTATAGAGCCTTTGTAGCATGAGTGTAGATAAATGATCGTAACTAAACGATTAACGCACACTAATGTAAATTCAATTGCAAATCAATATGTAAAAAGAAGTCGCGGATAGCGCGTGTGCGGCCCCGTATGTACAGCCTGTCGCGTTGCAGAGCTGGGCGCGTCGGGCCCGCCGCTGGCGCGCGTGCTGGGCGGCTGGTGGGCCGTGCGCGGCGGGCTGGTCGCGCGCCTGCGCCTGCACGAGACCGTGGCGCACCAGGCGCGGGCCACGCGCGTCACGGTGGCGGCGGAGCTGGAGGGCGAGCTGCTGCTGTCGGACCAGTGCATCCACTTCGTGCCCGACGACGCGCCGCAGCCGGCCCGCAAGGACCGCCTGTACATACCGGAGGTGCAGGCCGCGCCGCAGGCGCAGTCTTGGGCACTCGAGGACGTGCTGCAGGTAACGATTCGGAACTCAATACACAAAAACCTTTAGGTTATCCTAGACTTGCTCCAGATGGTCGTATTTTGCTTCACAGTCCTTGTCGTTCCCTTGCAGAAAGTAACTTAGTTCCTAATGAATCTGGTCGAGGGTTTCCCATCTAAATTCTTTTATATTGACTTGATCTTGGAGTCACCACATCTCTTTCAAAAAAACCTGTAAATGGTTTAATTTAAATAAATGCTTTGAGTTTATTTTTTTGAGTTGAGAATAGACGGTATACACAATTTTCGGATAAAATTACTTAATTCTCTGCCAGCGCGCACCTGTCGCTTGTGGGCTGTCCTAGGAACCTCGACACCAAGCAGCGATACATGACGCCGACAACGTTACGTGTATAGTCATAGTTTTAAGGTTTTTAATATGTATTAATTTATTATTGTATAAGATTATTTTATCTATGAGCCTTAGCTAATAAAAAATAAAATAATTATTATTATAGCATTATAACATGTTGGACAGTTCAATGCAGTCAAATTTGTTTCTAGCAATATATAAATTCATGGCTTTTAAGTATTTACATCTATTTTCAAGTGTTGCGAGCTTATAATACTTTGCCAACAAATCTTGGTATGGTACATACCCAATTAGCATGGTACGCAGGAATTTTTATTGAACACACTCAATCAATGTGTAGGTCTAAGCAAAGCTTAGAATCATGGATAACACCGAGATCACGAAAGAAGTCCACTTTAATTAGGGGCCATTGCACAACGTGTATGTATTGATTATTTTATTTTTTTGTAAAGTTTAAGAAGTTAAACATTTAGGTAAAGTTAGTTGCAACTTATTTTTCTGGCAATAACAGGATAGTCGGTCCAAATACAGACAGGAGAGTCGTATGGCTCTATATATCTTTAGGTCGCAAAAATTCGTAAAAATTAGGTATTTCGAAAGCATTGGCTGAGGCATTGATATATAAAATGAACAAAAAGGGACCAAGTATAGAGCCTTGAGGCACGCCAGAAGTTACTTGTGTGATGTTAGATTGGTGACCATAGATTACAACCCTCTGACTGCCATTGATTATATAAGAGGTAAACCACCTCAGAACATTTCCATGGATTCCGTTGAACGCTATTTTATTTAGTAGTATTTCACGGTCTACTTTGTCGAAAGCCTTACAGAAGTCCTCATCGGTGTATAAGGACATCCACCTATAACGCACTTTATAAGAATGCTTTCACAGTTAAGGTAAAACTCTCTCAGATATACATTTATTATAAATAATAAATAGAGGCTTGTAGATGGAAGTCGCAGTATTTCCTAAGGAAGTAAGGCGAAAGTCCGTGAGGACCAGGGCCTTTCGCTGGATCTAGGAATTTAATCTCCTTCAATATGTTCTCTTCACTAAAAGAAAGGTTGCAAATAAAGACATCAAGTAGTACGTTATAATCCTTCGGAAGCATCCAATGACGCAACGAAGGAGATGTCGGGTCATGTACCGAGTAAAAAAAGTCAGAAAACATATACATATTGTAATATGCCATGTTTAAAGTTGTTTGTTTATTTATCTGAGCCGCGCTTGATGTTATGTTATTTATTGATCGACCCGCACGTGAGTGCGTGACGGTGTTTTATTTACGATAAAATGTAAATTGAGTGATTATTAATTAGGTACGCATGAGCGTACTTTTCCTGTAAGAGCATTATTGGCTGATACAATGGTCTTCCACGTACATTTGGAAAATTGACTCTGTGTACCTTACATTGTACCTAGATTGTGGAGTCCTACTGCTGAGGTGCGATGTGTGCCGGGAATTCTTATGTGTAATGTGGAAGAAAACACCGACATGTGTATTCACCAAGCAGCTTTATTGAACTAAACTCATTACAGTAATGCGCATGTAATAATGTATAAACGTAAGTAAATGTGATCGCGGGCGTCAGCATAAAGTAGTCGAGCGAGCTCGTACATAGATGCAGTTTAAGGTTAGAGAACCCGTGTGTGTGCGGAAAACATTACGAAAGTACAAAATGTCATCCTCTATTTAAGAGCGTTTACGACGTACGGCATTTCATACAAACTTTCAAGCCCTTGTTTTTCAAAATGAATGAACCGATTTTAATGAAACTTCACATACATAAACAGGATACAGGTCTAAAAAGTTAGTAAAGAACTTTTTCGAAATGTTTTATTTAAAAAAAGACAACTTGAAATCTGTATCTAAAAAAAAAATTTAAAAAAAAAAAAATGGAAAAAAAAAATGGAAAATGGAAAATTTAAAATCGATAATTTGGCTGTAACACTATTTTTCGAAAATGTTCTAACTAACTTTTTAGACCTTTGTAAAGTTTCATTACAATCGGTTCATTCATTTCGAAAAACAAGAGCTTGAATGTTTGTATGAAATGCCGTACGTCGTAAACGCTCTTAACCCCTATCGTTATCTATGAAACTCTTGTGCACAAATGTCATTATGCTTCTAGAACCCAGCTGGTTCAGGCTGTGCGTTGTCTGCCAGTGTATTTAAGATTTTATTGAGTACATGATCATGATATGGAAAAAAATATATATAAACAAGACGCACAAAGAGAAGAGGGAAGGAGTGATGCGGAGTCGGAGTCCGACGCCGCATCGGGAGGAGCAAGCACGGAAGGCTCTGGGAGCCCTAGCCGTGTTGAGGAGGTGGCCGCTGCTGCTAAGAAGATCTACAGCAAGCGGCCAAGGTCTGAGGACAGCCAGAGATTGTCCTCAGACGGAGAGCTGGCCTCGGCTCGGAAAATCCCCACCAGTAGGCGGGGAGGAGTCCGAGAGCGAGGCAAGGGGAGGGGGCTCACTGCCCGGGAGGCGGCAGAGCGAGCGGAGGAGCCCGCAAAGGAGGGGGGGACTGGTCGCGCGGTCGCTTCGGGGTCCTCAGGCGATGAGGCCGGTACGGTTGGTGGCCCCGAGGCGGACCGCAAACTTGAGTTTGCGGCGGTCGTGGAGGCCGCGATCCGGGACGTGGCCCTGAAGAAGCTTAAAGCTTCTAAGAACAGGGCCGTAGTCTCGGCAACGGCCTCCATCATGGCGGCGGCAGAGGCGGCCAACTACGCCGGTCCTTCGGCCGGCGAAGTGGCCGAATTGAAGGCAGAGGTCGCCCGCCTGACGGCCGCAATGAAGGGCCTCCAAGAGGAGAATGGGAGGCTCCGGGCAGACCTGGCCGCCCTAAAGGTCACCGGTGGCACACAGGCAACACTGCCTAGCCAGCCCGTCCCGGTGGAGAACCAGGTCTTGAACCTGGTTCGGCAGGAGCTGGCGACCTTCCAGGCGCGGTTCTCCGTCCTGGAGGGTATTGTCCTCCGCCCCCCACTGGCGGGCAGGACGGCCCCGGGGCCGACGAAGGCGGCCTCGTACGCGGCTGCTGCGGCAGCTGCCGCCCCTAAGCCCGGACCGTCCGGCCGGGCCCAGGCGCCGACCAAACCGGTGTCGGCAGGGGGAGCCAAGATGACGGCGAAACCACCGCCGTCTGGTGGAGCCCAGGCGTCGGCAAAACCGGCGCCTACTGGCAAAAGGAAGGCCCAACCGGCAAGGGAGGTGGAGGCCGTGGCAGCTACGCCCCGCCCCCCTCAAAAATCTCCCACTTCTCCCACGACCGCCGCCGAGTGGCAGGTGGTCGGGGAGAAGAAAAAGGCGGCCAAGGCGGCGAGGAAGAAGCGGCAGAGGAGGCGTCGCAAGGAGCGAGCCGTCGCGGCTAGGCTTCGCTCCCCAAAAACCGCGGCTGTAGTGATTACGCTACAGCCGGACGCGGTTAAGAGGGGAGTGACGTACCGCGACGTGCTCACCAAAGCGCGGGAGACGGTGGACCTCCAAGAGCTGGGGATCACCGGGGGCCTCCGGCATAGGGTGACCGCTACTGGCGCCCGCATGCTGGAGATCCCTGGTGCTACGAGTGGCCCCACCGCTGACGCCCTAGCTGAGAAGCTAAGGGCGTCCCTTAACGCGGAAGAGGCTCGAGTCTCCAGGCCCGTTAAGTGCGCAGACATGCGCATTTTGGGCCTGGACGACTCCGTAACGGAGGAAGAGGTAGTGGCCGCTGTCGTCAGGACGGGCGGGTGTCTCGCCGATCAGGTGAAGGCGGGCACCATACGTCCTGATCATGAGGGCATGCGAACCGTTACGGTAAGCTGCCCCGTGACGGCGGCCAAAAAGATCGTGGAGGGCCGAAGACTCCTGGTGGGCTGGGTTTCAGCGCAGGTCAAACTGCTGGAACCCAGGCCTCTGAGGTGCTTCCGATGCCTCGTGGGGCACCACGTTGGCATCCAGTGCACCTCGGAGGACCGCAGCGCTCTGTGCTTCCGCTGCGGCCAGCCCGGACACAAGGCCGGCTCGTGCACTGCCGCGCCGCACTGCGTTGCATGCGCGGCTGCTGGCAAGCCGGCCGATCACCGGGCGGGGAGCAAGTCCTGCGCTCCGCCCGCCGGAACCAGGAGGAAAGGCAGGCCCTCCGCCACCGCCACCGTCACCGTCGCCGCCGCCTCTGCCGCCGCCGCCGCTTCTGCCGCCGCCGCCGCTTCTGCTGCTGCCGTCGCTTCCGGTGCCGCTGCCGTCAGCGCCGTAGAGAGGCCCTCACAAGGGGCCCGGGAGGGGGCTGAAATGGAGGAGTGACGACTCCATTGCGCCTCCTCCAGGCGAATATCAACCACTGCGCCTGTGCTCAGGACTTGTTGCTCCAGAGCATGGCGCAGTGGTCGATTAACATCGCCGTGGTCGCTGAGCCGTACTTTGTCCCGCCCAGGGATGACTGGGTGGAGGACCTGAGCGGCTCAGTGGCCATATTATCGTCGGCTGCCGCCGGTACCCCGTCCCTTGAAGGCGTCACGAAGGGACAGGGGTGCGTAGCAGCACGGTTCGGAGAGATAGTGGTAGTGGGAGTGTACTTCTCTCCGAACCGAACTCTCGCCGAGTTCCACAACTCTTTAACAGAGTTGACTGTCGTCGTCGGAAACCAGTCCTTCCCCGTGTTAGTGCTCGGGGACTTCAACGCCAAAAATTTGGCCTGGGGTTCCCGTTGCACGGACATGCGGGGAAGGATGGTGGAGGACTGGGCTCTGGAAACAGGCCTGGTCGTCCTAAATCGGGGTTCTGTTCCCACGTGTGTGCGGATGCGGGGCGAGTCGGTGGTGGACATTTCGTTCGCTAGCCCCGCTCTGTCACAGCGAGTAATTGACTGGCGCGTCATGGAGGAGGTGGAGACCTATTCCGATCATCGGTATATCCGGATCGACGTCTCCGCCCAGACCTCTAGCGCGCCGGTCCAACAGACCCCGAGTGGTCCGCGGTGGGCGCTGAAGCAGCTGGACCGGGAGCTTCTCCTGGAAGCCTCAATCGTGCAGGCCTGGGTGTCATCACCAGACAGGCCTGCCGACATTAACAACGAGGCGGAGTGGTTCCGGGAGGCCATGTCCGAGATTTGTGACGTGGCAATGCCCCGAGTTCGGCCAGGATGCGCCCGACGTCAGGTGTACTGGTGGTCGCAGGAGGTAGAGGTGTTACGCAAGGCGTGCGTTGATGCGCGACACCTGTACACCAGGCACCGCAGGCTCCGCATCCGCCCTCCGGATGCGGAAGCCACGGAGGCGGAGCTGTACGAGGGGTACAGAGCGGCGAAGACCGCCCTCCAAGAGGCTGTACAGCGGGCCAAAGATATGGCCCGCGAGGAGATGCTGGAGACTCTGAACAGAGATCCATGGGGGCGCCCTTACAAAATGGTGCGGAATAAACTCCGCACCTGGGCCCCCCCACTGACGCAGAGTCTCCGGCCACAGCTGGTGGAGGAGGTGGTGAGCGCTCTGTTCCCTTCACGGGGGGTGCATACTCCCCCGCCCATGGCTCCGCCAATTGCGGTGTCCGAAGCGGACCACGCGGACGACGACGACATCCCTGAAGTGACCGGGGTAGATCTGAGAGTGGCGGTAGGCAGGCTGAAGGCCAAACATACCGCCCCAGGGCCCGACGGCTTGCCGGGCAAAGCCTGGGCCCTGGCCTCGACGGCTCTCGGACCCCGACTGGAGGCGCTCTTAAGCGCATGTATGGAGAGGGGCCAGTTTCCACTCCGTTGGAAGACGGGGAAGCTGGTCCTCATTCGGAAGCCAGGGCGCCCTGCGGACTCTCCGTCCGCATTCCGGCCCATCGTGCTGCTCGACGAGGTCGGCAAGCTCTTTGAAAGAGTGATTGCGGGCCGCCTCGTCGGGCACCTGGTGAGGACGGGGCCGGATCTTGCGGATAGCCAGTTTGGCTTCCGCAAGGGGCGCTCTACGGTGGACGCCATCATGCGCGTGAGAGCCCTCACGACGGGGGACGCGGTGTCCCGGGGTGGGGTGGTCGTGGCGGTGTCACTCGACATCGCCAACGCGTTTAACACCCTGCCCTGGAGCTGCATTGGGGAGGCACTCCGGTATCACCGGGTGCCGACCTACCTCCGTCGAATAGTCGGGGCGTATTTGACGGACAGAGCCGTCATCTACCCCGGTCGCGATGGGGAATGGAACCGGCGAGAGATGTCGTGCGGTGTCCCACAGGGATCGGTCTTGGGGCCGCTCCTGTGGGACATCGGTTACGACTGGGTGCTGCGGGCAGACCTCCCTGATGGCGTCAGCGTAGTTTGCTACGCTGACGACACGCTGGTCCTGGCGCAGGGGAGGTCGCACCAGGCGGCGGCCGACGCAATAACACGCGGGGTTGCGATAGTCGTGGAGAGGATCCGGCAGTTGGGTCTCGAGGTGGCTCTGCACAAGTCCGAAGCCATGACATTTCATGGGCTTCGGAACGGGCCACCATCGGGATCCCAACTAACGGTAGGAGGGGTTCACATCGGCGTCGAGACGACGATGAAGTACTTGGGTCTCGTCCTCGACAGCCGGTGGAACTTCGTGGAGCATTTCCGACGTTTGGCCCCCAAACTGGAACGGGCTGGGGCCGCTTTCAAGCGGCTCCTGCCCAACCTGAGGGGGCCAAACGCCTCCTGCCGGAGGCTTTACGCGGGGGTCGTGCGGTCCATGGCCGTATATGGCGCCCCGGTGTGGGCGCGTTCACTGCGGCTTCGAGCCGCCCACTACCTGAACGCGCCCCAAAAGGTGGTCGCCATACGGCTGATACGGGAGTACCGCACGATCTCGCGCGAGGCGGCAAGCCTCCTTGCCGGACTGCCGCCATGGGATCTGGAGGCGATAGTCCTCGCGCGCCTCTTTGAGTGGCGCGCGGAGGCACTACGCCGGGGGGAAAACCCGCTTCCGCGGCAAATTGCTGCGGAGCGGACAGACCTCCGGCGCGATCTCATGGCGGCATGGAAAGCGCGACTGTCGCAACCCAGCGCAGGGCACGCCGCGATAGCGGCGGTAAGGCCCCTCTTTGAGGAGTGGTTAGAGAGGCGTCACGGCGCCCTCACCTACCGCCTGACGCAGGTCCTCACCGGGCACGGATGTTTCGGGAGGTTCCTGCACATCATCAGGCGGGAGGAAACGCCCGGGTGTCACCACTGCGAGGATCGCCCAGAGGACACGGTGGAGCACACGGTGGAGGTCTGTCCCGCTTGGGCAGAGCACCGCCGTGTCCTCGTAGAGGCGATCGGCAGCGGCGGCGACCTCTCGCGCCCGGCCCTGGTCCAAGCCATGGTCCGGGGCGAGAGGGAGTGGGAGGCAGTCACCTCCTTCTGCGAAGCAGTCATGCTAGCGAAGGAGGTGGCGGGATGGGCGAGGGAGAGAGCGGAGAGAGCCGCCCGTCCCAGCCGCCGCGGTAGACGCCCCGGGCGTCGGGAGCCGCGTGACGACTCCCGGCCACCGTAGGCGCGGGCCTGCGGACGGCGAGTAATGGGTAGCTCGCCGTCCGATCAGGACCAGGCCCGTGCCGGACGGCGCGTATGTGTTCCACGCGCGCCTCAAAGAGATGTCAGCATCAACGGAGGGGCCCGTCAGGGCCGAAGCCTGCCGGGGCAGCGGGATTGTCCGAAAGGGTTACCGCTGCCCCGGAATATAAAGGGCTAAGGAAGGAACACGGATGGGTTTTAGTCAGTAAGAGTCTGACACTCCCTTCCGCTCCACCCAGAGCGGGAGGGGTCATTTGATGATTTCCCATCCTTAAAAAAAAAAAAAAAAAAAGGTCTAAAAAGTTAGTAAAGAACTTTTTCGAAATGTTTTATTTAAAAAAAGACAACTTGAAATCTGTATCTAAAAAAAAAATAAAAAAAAAAAAAATGGAAAAAAAAAATGGAAAATGGAAAATTTAAAATCGATAATTTGGCTGTAACACTATTTTTCGAAAATGTTCTAACTAACTTTTTAGACCTTTGTAAAGTTTCATTACAATCGGTTCATTCATTTCGAAAAACAAGAGCTTGAATGTTTGTATGAAATGCCGTACGTCGTAAACGCTCTTAACCCCTATCGTTATCTATGAAACTCTTGTGCACAAATGTCATTATGCTTCTAGAACCCAGCTGGTTCAGGCTGTGCGTTGTCTGCCAGTGTATTTAAGATTTTATTGAGTACATGATCACTAAAGAGTGTTGTTGTACAGGTGGCGACGCGTCGCTGGTGCCTGCAGGAGCGCGCCGTGGAGCTGTTCCTGAGCTCGGGCCACGCACACATGCTGGCCTTCAGCGACACGCACGAGCGCGCCGCCTTCCTCAAGGCGCTGGCGGCCACGCACCAGCCGCCTGCCAGGTGAGGACACACATTCCTCAGGAGCGTGCTGTGGAGCTGTTCCTGAGCTCGGGCCACGCACACATGCTGGCCTTCAGCGACACGCACTGCGCGCCTGCCGTGGAACTATATTTTTACAGGGAGGCCAAAAAGTCGCAGATCAAACGAAATAGGGAGAAAAGGGAGGTAATTTCCAACAAAAAAAAAATCTACAGCATGGCCATAATTCAATTGCCCTAAAAGTTATGAATATTTTTGTTTTCTTCAAATGCGTTACCAAAAATTATTTCTCGCATTAAAAGCATATTGTGAAAAAAAAATTTACTACGGAAAAGTGGCCCTGTATCATAAAAGCTTGCTGATTTAATGCTGATTCAAATGAGATGTCACTCTTTCTTTCTTAATTCTGGTTTTATGATATTTTTTTCATATTAGGGTGCAAATTTCAGCAGGTTAGCTTAATTCAAAATAATTACAACAAAACAAAGTAGAAAGATTTTTTATTGGAAATTACCTTTATCTCCTTATTTCGTTTGATCTACGACTTTGTCCATCCAGTACATGATTTCTCCACAGTGAGCCACAGCACACTTGTTACATCCGACACCGTCACAACGTGTCTATTGAAAAAAAAAAAACAATCCTTCAACAGGAGTGCGCTATGCTATCACAAAAAATATTTAATTATGTAAAAAAACTTCATAGCTTTGACAATGACGACGACAACTGAAAATAGCATACTGACTCCAGATAAATATTGTTATGTATTTAATTCTTATGCGTATGTGTATCCGGTAGTAAATTAAAAGACACTTATCTTTTTCAATTAAAAATGACAATTTATCCCTCCAGAATCGAGCCCGACACCTTAAATGACGCCATGACGCAGTGGCGTAACGGCAGCATCACGAACTGGGAGTACCTCATGCGCCTCAACGGGCTCGGCGGCCGCTCCTACAACGACCTCATGCAGTACCCCGTGCTGCCCTTCGTCATCGCTGACTACACCTCCAGGATACTGGACCTCAACGACCCGGCGTCGTTCAGGGATCTCAGCAGGCCCATGGCGATACAGAACAAAAATAGGGAGCAGCATTATATTGGTATTTATAATGTGAGTAACTTTTCTTGTGTCGTTACATATTTGTTGGTGCGATGGTTTTAGCTGGAAATTCATTCATATCAAACAACAATTGTATGTTCTTCTCTGATCATGAATTTAAGTGAAACAAATACGCTTAAAAAATATTGATGTCGTGTCTTAAAAAGTAATAATTCCGTAACATTGTAAGTAATGCGGGGTTTGAAAAATAATTATTAAATGAGGTATTTTCGTACTTACCATAATCGAGCTTAAAACTTCAATATTAGATTATTTATTTTAGATGAACATCGTCATCAACATTATTATAGTGGGGTTAAAGTCTAAATTCAGCGCCCTCGAAAACTATGGACACGACAACAATGACGAAAAATTTTAAAATTTTCGCAGCCATCTTGAATTTTGATTTTGACCCCTTTATTGTTATCAGCGACCTCACAAACCATGAAAATTACACCCATGTCGAAAAGAAAAAAAAAACTGACAATAAAAATAATGAAATAACAATACTTATTTGTTTACCTTTTATTCGTGCGCGAAAATTGTTGATATCGCAGATCTTTGTTAATGCGAGATGACGACTTAAAATCTTTCGCAGCACACGTCGTATGAACCAATTTAATTATTTATAATACATAAATTAAAACAATAATAAAATCAACACCGAAAAGTCGAAATCGTCAACCCTGAAAGTCGTGTCCCGAACTACTAACACGGTGGCAGCATGCAGTTCGGGCTCGCGCCTCGCCCCTCGCCCCTCGCCCCGCACCATTGCCTGTCTCCACGTCTGCGTCGGACGACTGTGAGATGACGACTGCACATAGTACAACATACCTCTAGGGTGTAGACACCTAACGCTCATGGTTTCGGTTTTCGCCCCGAAGTCTCATGCCATAATATGAGCCGTGTATTTCAAAACAACATGTCGTAACATCGGAGTGTGAAGTGCCAGCTGTCGACAGGACCTGAAGGCAGCCCGGCGCGAGGGCTGCAGCCCGCTGCTGGCTCGCCAGCCGCACCACTACGCGTCGCTGTACTCCAACTCGGGCGGCGTGCTGCACTACCTGGTGCGGGTGCCGCCCTTCACGGAGCTGTTCCTCAACTATCAAGGTTATCATTTCATTTATTCAACTTGTGGGTACAAAGGAGGTTTTATTCTCTACCAGCCGACCAAGACTGGTGGGGAGATAACATCGACAAATGCATTTATTGTTAAAAAAAAAAACTCAAACATGCTTGGTTTGAGCATTATTTTGACAACCATCTTCGAAATAAATCGAAATTGCTGTACTGGCCAAACACATGCCAGCAGCAGCCGGCAAAAGTTGTATGAAAATCCAAATCTGTCGTGGGTTAGCGGCCAAATAAATTTCATAGTAAACTCATATCTGTCGTGTAATTAAAAAATGGAATGATCTTTTACTCCGAAACATGACAAACTAAGGAGGTAAAAAAAAACAAAACAAATGAACACTTTAACGCGGGAAAAATGATTGTTGTTCGGTATTGATTTTGAAAAGTAATTGTATTTTAATTTCCGCGCATTATTTGAGAAAAATACTATACAAGCCTTGGCCACAACTAAGCATTGATGGACTATTTACACGTTCGTCAATCAATGCCTCTTTTGCTGGACGCTACAGTAATGTACTATAAGATGTCTTTATCTATAATATAAAAATGAATCGCTAAATGTGTTGCTAAGCGCAAATCTCGAGAGCAGATGTACCGATTTCGCTAAATCTTTTTTTGTTGTCTTCGGTATTGTCAGGACAAGGTTTGTATGAAAGAAAAAAAAATTGTGCGAAGCAGTTATAAATAAATATGTACTTAAATAAGTACATATTCTGTGAGTAATTTGTAATACACATACCTATTTTAGTAAATGTTGAGTATATTTTGCGAGTTATAATTAAGACACTTATATTCCTCCTTGCAGACAACAACTTCGACATGCCAGACCGCACGTTCCACTCGCTGGCGACCACCTGGCGGCTCATCACCAACGACTCGCCCACCGACGTCAAGGAGCTCATCCCGGAGATGTTCTACCTGCCCGAGCTGTTCCACAACAACGAAGGTATCGCTCATTTATTTATCAGCAAGTCGTGTTCCCGATGGCATTCCCATCGGCAAAAATGGCGAACTTTTATTAAACAAACATTCATCCCCTAAGTCCTTTAGAGGATGAATTTTTAAGAAATCCTTCCTTTAGTTGCTCACCTTCATTGTAAAAGAAACTCTAGTGCAAAATCTCATGCTTCTAAATTTGTCGGTGGTTTAGGATGTGCGCTGACTGTCACTGAATTTAAGAATTTTATTAAGTAGATTTAAGTGTGACTGCACAACATTACAGATCACAGAAGCCCTAGGCGTTGACTGAAATGTAACACTTGTTGTAAGTGCGCTCGATAGATGGCGTTGGCGTCGAATTAGAAGTTGTTATGGTTTCGTTACACAGCGATATAAGTATACCGTATGTTTATTTCGCGAAGAAAGTCGTCGCCGTCGAAGCGCGCACGCTTGTTGTAGTAACCAAATGTACAAACACGCTGTGAATCTGTGCGTGAAGACGAGTAGCGACAGTACATAACACACACACGCACAACTTCCGACTTAGTTATTGTCTCGAAACGATAGAGCTCCTATTTATAGAACTATAATCATCAATACAACTCTCTTAGTTGAAATTACTCTATAGAAAGACTTACAACCTGATACTGACCTGCAAATTGGAAAAATAATTGTGAAATCGCGAGCACGCGCAGTGGTCACTGCGCGTGCTCTCTGTGCGCGGCAAGCCTGTCCTGCTACACGTGCGCGTGCGCAGGCCTGCAGCTGGGCGCGCGGCAGTGCGGCGCGGCCGTGGACGACGTGGAGCTGCCGGCCTGGGCCGCGGACGCGCGCCTGTTCACGCTCATGCACCGCCAGGCGCTGGAGGCGCAGCACGTCACCGAGGGCCTGCCGCACTGGATCGACCTGGTGTTCGGCTACAAGCAGACCGGCCAGCCGGCTCTCGACGCCATCAACGTGTTCCCAGCCTGTGTGAGTATCACTGCGACACGTATGTACTTATAATGATCGTCTTTTAATCGAACACTCTGCGAAAATGCATATTTGGATCGAACGCAAATGTGCATTCGCTCGTTTACCAATATGTGAGCCAGTTAGCGTTCAGATCTCTTTGGAGACACCAAGTATATACTCAAAAACAATTACCATTTCACCACAAATTTTTCAAAAAGTTAATAATATGTACAGTTTTAAATTTTTTAACATTTCTTGTAAACAAGTGTTATACTGATTCAATATAACTTGTTATCAAATCCCTATTCAATATCTTTACAAACTACTAAAAGTCAAAGCCAGAGTGACGCAAAAATATGTTATAATTGAAGATACACATGAATGCAATAAACAATTAATTTGAATTTGATACTTTTCCACTTGTATCCAAAGAAAGTTTCAGACTGTTTGCCTAAGATAATGCCTGTACTGCACAAAACAAACACTAGTTTGACCAAAATAATACCAGTGTCCGAATATGTGGCAGTCAACCTATAGAAAGATTTAGCATGCCCACACAGGAAGTAACGACATGTTACACCATGGATCAACTTACGTATGTCAGCAGCTCAAACCAATTCTAGACCTGAAAAAATTATAAAGTTTTTGTGACAAAAACTCGCTGTATTGAATCACTTTGTTGTTACCAAGGTATTTGCCTTATAATTCGAGGCTTTTACCACATCCTATCAACATGAGAAAGGTACAATCACTGCACTACTTTCTACGTAAACACTTATAACTATAACGCTCAAACCTGTGTTAACTGCCTGTAGCAAACCGTATTCGTCGACAAAAGCACGCTACGTATATGGGCAGCGAGACAATATAATCTGTCTGGCTGGTGGGTCTTCCTTTATCATCGTAACACGGAACATACGGAACACTATGTTCCTATAAATGGCTTTGTTTAGTTATATATTTGTCTGTTTAGACCTATTACGGCTTCGACCCGTCCGCACTGGAGGAGGAAGTAGACCGCACGGCCGCAGCCGCCATGGTGCGCACGTACGGCCAGGCCCCGCGCCAGCTGCTGCGGGCCCCGCACCCGCACGCCGCGCACGACCTCACGCAGCATGCCACTGACCGGGTGCGGACTGTTTATTTATTAATCCTAAGGCTTACCAACAACTTCTGTATATAATGTACCGTAAGTATAGGTAAGAATTAGCCTTGGACTTACACCGTCGCCGACGCCACTTACAGGTTACCCAGCATTCTATAAAAAAAGTCAAAAAGTCTAAACATACAATTAGTGACGCTAGAATTCAGGTATGGGAAAAAAAGAACATAAAAAAAAAATACAAAACGAAACAAATAATATTGCAATTTTGCCCAATTACTTAAACAATTTTGCCCAAAAAAAATATTATTTATTTATTTAAAACGGTTTACAACCAATCACAGAAATTAAAAACAGTTTGTATATAATATGTCGCAGCCAACTGGTTAAATTAGCCGTTCAGTTAACCACCTAGCCTTTTAAATAAACGGCAACCGTTCAACTAACGGCCTGAATGATATTCAATTACAGTTTAGGTTGGAAGTCTGTAACCAATCACGCGCGAGCCGAATTGGTCGCAGTAACTAACCCAGGGCACCCCGACCAACGGCGCGTTGTGTTCCACACGCGCCTCAAGGAGAAGTCCGCACCAATTGACGAGGTCCGCCAGGGTCGCAGGTTGTTCGAAAGAGATACCGTGGCCCCTGGCACAGGCAACTGAAGGAACACGGATGGGTTTTAGTCAGTAAGAGTCTGACACTCCCTTCCGCTCCGCCCAGAGCGGGAAGGGTCATTTGATGATTTCCCACCCAAAAAAAAAAGGGCACCCCTACCAAATGGGTTAGGTTAAAACTGTGATCAACCTCGTGCGAGCCGAGAGAGCGAAGCGACGCGAGCACTACTTCTAAAGGCCAGGCAGTTAACAGAACGGCTAATTTAACCAGTTGGCTGCGACATATACACAAGTAAAGGATTAAATATAAAATCAAGTTAAAAGTTAACAACACTTTCATACATCCCTCTCACAGTACTTCAGTAGTATTATAACTACAGGCTGACTTTGACTTTGTGTGACGAACAAAGTATGAACAACTTTTATCAAGGTTTTCTGCAAGAGTGAAAAAATAATGTGTCCTTTGTATGAAACATACATGGAGAAGAAATGCTCGAGTTGGAGTGGAGACACCATGTATTCAGAAACCATTACCATTTGACCGATGTCGATGCCGACGTCGATGTTTCTCCAAATGAGCGATATGTATATAAAAGGTGACACTGACTGACTGACTGACTGACGTATCAACGCACAGCTATAGATGGGCAATCCACCCACCCGGGTTTAAACCCAGGTGGGTTTAAACCGGGTGTTTTGGGTGTTTTAGGGTTAAAACCCGATTTCCACCCAAATTTCGGGTGTAAATGATTTTTATATAAAAAATATAACTTTACTTATTCTAGAAGAAACTTATTCCCAAAAACTGGGTGATAACGACATATCGAACAATTTTTTTTTTTACTTTATGTGAGACACTGTGAATATTGAAAAAAATTAAACCAGTTTAAAAATTACATTTTGTTTTGAATTATTTTGCTTTTTATTGAACTATACATAATTAGGTGAAATAAAATAATGCAAAAAAAGATCTTTTCTTGGTGCTAATAAAAAACAAATTACCTACGTACGGCATTTCATACAAACTTTCAAGCCCTTGTTTTTCGAAATGTATTAACCGATAATGAAACTTCATACGCGTAAGCAGGATACAAAGGTCTTAAAAGTTACTAAAGATCATTTTCGAAAAATAGTGGTACAGCCAAATTAGACCGATTTTAAAGTTTCGATAGAAACAGAGATTTCCAGTTATCTTTTTTTGAATAAGACATTTCGAAAATGTTCTCTGCTTACTTTTTAGACCTTTGTATCCTGCTTATGCGTATAAAGTTTCATTAAAATCGGTTCATTCATTTCGAAAAACAAGGGCTTGAAAGATTGTATGAAATGCCGTACGGCGTAAACGCTCTTAACAATCAATCACTATCGGATTCTACATTATTATTGTTACAGGCGACAAAATGTAAAGGTTGTCTGGCTTCTCCTGACGTTGAAGGTGTAGGTTCGTTGTAGTCGTCCAATATCATCTGGTTTCTCTATTCTGTTTTCATTTTCTTCGTTTAATTGATAGCTCTCATTAAGTTGGTCTATAAAAGTCTGTATTATGTTTTCGTCTTCATTTTCTTCATCTAATTCAATGTTGTCATTATTAAGTTTATGTTTAAGATTCCAGTTGTAACAAATATATGAAATTTTTGCAGCTCTTTCCGTTGAAAGTCGATTTCTTTTGTTATTATGTATATATCCTTGAATACTAAAGGAACGCTCGGTTGCTGCTGATGTACACGGAGCTGATAGAATACGTACCGCTACTTTGCTTAGCTCAGTCGATTTACAAATTCCTTTCCACCACACAATGGGCTCAAGGTTACGCACTGAATTCCATATAAATTGTTTGGCCCAAAAGTTTTCTTTAGCTTTGTAACAAGCCAGTTCGGCCATTACATCATGTAAACTTAGTTGCTGGCCTAAATCGTGTATGACCTCCATAGCCTGAAGTTCTTCCTCTTGAGTAAGTTCAACACCCTGAGCTGCAGGATCCAGCATATACGCTGCCAAATGAATTGGTCTAATGGACATTTTGCGCCTTTCAGCGACTGATGTCAGAATTTGCTGTTTGCCTTCTTCGTTCAACATTGAAATATAAGGCAATACGAAACGTATTTTAGCCAGTATATCTTTAAATGTAACATATATTTTGTGGATACCGAACTGATCTCCCTCTAAGTTAAATATGCTTTGAGTGATAGGTTCCAGAATACTTATACATTCGTCTGTCTTCCTCCAGAAATCGTCATTTAAAATTATATTTTTAATATCCCTCGCAATCAGCACATCTTCACTAACTGCCATTCTTTGCAAGGCTAACTTATTTGATTTTAAACTGTTTAATGAAATAACGTGACTTCCCCATCTAGTAACACAAGGCAGTTTTAATGTTGGCAGTTTTAAGCCATGTGTGCGCATCAAATGTTATGAACAAATCTTAAAGTATTTACATGATGCTAAGGGGTATCATGTAAATCAACTTACAAATGAAGAAAGTGACAACTAACACGCTAACGCGACAATTAATCCCTTTGCCTACTTGTGTCCACACAAGCAATTCAAAAGCAGAAATAATAGAAAATTTTATTTTTCAACGTTCGTTTTTATCTCATACCATTTTATTTTACCCTCCCTGATCACACTAATATTGCCTACAATGATTTAAGATAGATAGTCTTTCAGAATATGATTGAAAATCACTTTTAAAACATATATTTTTAACATCACTAATGTAATTTCGTCAAATCAAGTAAACACCCAATTTTCTGGGTGTTTATGGGTGCTTACGGGTGTTTATCGGGTGTTTACCAAAGCACCGGGTTTAAACCCGGTGGATTGCCCATCTACACAGCCGAAACTACTGGGACTAGTAATGTGAAATTTTGCACACGGCTTCTATTTATAATGTAGTGCAGAAGGGGTTTTTTCAAATTGTTTGAATTTTTTTAAAGGATGAAAAGTGGGGTTTTGTTCGTTTGAACATCTTATTCCTTGAGTTAATAAACTTGAAACTTGCCACGAATACTTATCTAAGTAAATTATAAAGATTGGGTGTCAAAATTTGTATGGAATTTTTTTAACCGGCAGTTCAATTAACTCGAAACTCAGTATTTATACTTCCACCAGTGTACCAGGGTTTTTCGAAAATCTACCCCTAACGGAGTGGAAAGGGTTAGTTTATTTTCCAGGGGCGGATTTTTCTGCGTAAATTGATTAACTCGAAAATTGGTATAAATATTCTTTGAGTCAAGTTATGAACACATCCCAAACGTTTTTTCAAAATTCCACTCTTGCCCCCACAAGAAGTGAAAAGCCGGGATACAGTTTATATGAAAAATCTTATTTATTTTGTTAATAAACTTGAAACTTGGCAAGGATACTTGTCTAGGTAAGTAATAAAGTTTATCATTCAGAACAAGTTCATGCGCCACTTGTACAAGAAACTGTATGGGATCCGTTTTACCCGTTGATATACCCCGCTCTGTTTGTACTCGGTTTGGTCTGGTACAACCAACTGAGGGTATTGTCGCGTATGTGGTTAGGTTACTTCGTGGCATTGAGCAGAACCCGGGAGTACTGCGGCGCCTGAGTGTATGTGTACCAGACCGCTGGGCGGAGCCGCCCGCCAGGGCTGGCCGTGCCTGTTGCCAGGACCAACCTTCTCGCCAAAACACCATTGACCCGCGCAATTCGAGTTATTAATGATCTTCACGTGAAGATCGATGTATTTACATGCCATTTGAGTGAACTCGCAAAAATACTGATGTTCTTTTTATGTTATAACTAGATGCGCACCGCGGTTTCACCCGCATAAGTGTCGATCCCGTGGGAATATCGGGATAAATGATAAATGATTTTTATTTTGTAAGTAGGTTTGCACAAACACTTTTACACGTCAATAAAAAGATAAAAAGTAGCCTTATGTTAATCCAGGGTGTCGGCTACCTCCATACAAAATTTTATCAAAATTGGTCCAGCCGTTTGAGTGTGAACAAGTAACAAACATATAAACACACACACACTCACAAACTTTCGCTTTTATAATATTAGTGTGATGTGGATTAGCGTAGGCTATATGTTGTTGTTTTTATTTAGTTTTATTTTATTTAGGGAACTTTGTACATAATATTATTTTTAGATGTTATTATAAGTACTACTAGTTTTACGTTTTTCATAGTTTTACATTGTAAGCACTTCAGCTAATTGTAAGAGCACGCTGTCGCATTAGGTACACACCTGTAATGATAGCGGTAAGGGAGATTTTGATAAATAAATAAATAAATTATTACTTTTTCAAAACTGCGGTATTGCGGGTTAATTATCATCGAATCTTAGCTCAACTCTAATCAAAAAATCAAAATCAAAATATTTTATTTCACATGAACCTACATGGGCACTTATGAAGCACGTCAGAAGCTAGGTGCACGGTTCCAATTGGTCGTTTCCTATGGAGAAGAACCGGCAAGAAACTCTACGGTTACTCTTTTAAAAATAGTTGCGTTTTTACAATGTTTTCAAGTTACAATAGGTATGGGAGGACAGCATAGGCCTGTCAACAAGTACCAGGTACTTGATAATATAAAAAATCATCTACAGATCTAAAGTCTAAAAGGCCTACAAAGTCCTCACATTTACAAAATTAGAATCCATCAAAAGGATAAAGTAAATAATAAAATTTATAAAAACCTACTAACACCAAGTGATATGATTGACATTACAACCACTAATAAAGTGGTGAAAAATTAGAAATGTCTATACAATGTCAAATAATAAAAGTTTATGTCAAAGAAGTATATAAAAAATAAACATTTTGATTTGAGAGCAATTAATAGACATTTAAGTAGTTATGCCGTTAATGAGATGCCAGAGAGATAAAATAGATAGCAGCAAGATAAAATAGATACTTGGTATTTCAGTGCTTAACAAGAAGCTTATAATAATAATAATACTTCTACCCCTCAAAGGGGGTGTTAAAGTTTGTGTGGAAGAATTTTAACGCGCGGTCTGTTTAACTCGAAACAAAGTATTAATACTTTTGACAGAAAAGAAACAATAATAAGTGCAGTGGATTTCATTTATTACGACCTTGGTTGGTCGATTTGTTTTCGAAAATAGTCCCCTGACGAACGGGGCAAAAAGTGGCAACTCGATTTTTAAGGGGAGGATTATAGTGTGTGGCTTGATTAACTAAAAAAACCGATCAAGTGCGAGTCGGGCTCGTGCACCGAGGGTTCCGTACAAATTTGTAGGTATGTAACTACAACGGTTTTTCGGATTTTTTCCTTTACTTGTGCTGTATAACATTGCTTCTTTTAGATTCCCTTGCGAGTGTCAAAATATGGGGCATAAATGGAACATAAACGCCCGTATCTTTTGATTGCGTTGACTTAGAAGTTTGACTTTTTTCACTACTTCAAGGAATTGCCGCCTTGAGTATTTGATATTAATTCCAACTTGATAACTCCACGCGTTCCTGAGAAAAAGGGTATTGACAGACGGACAGGCAGACGGGCTACGAAGTGATCTTATAAGGGTTCCATTTTTCCCTTTGAGGTACGGAATCCTAAACATGGTATAAATAAATTTAAACTTAAAACTTGGTACAAATATTTATCTACAGGTCTATTCAATCCTAAGCGGTATTCGCTGCCGCTTTGGGCAGAAGTGCATACCGCGCGGGTTTCGCTCAGGTATTTAGTATCAAGTTCCGCGGCTAGAGCGGAATAGTTGGTGCCATAGTAGCGCATAGGTATTGTTTCGCTTGTTAGGCGAAACAATAACTAAACAAAAACTTGTTTACCTTCCTGAGCGAAACTCGAACTCGGTATTCTACCCACAAGGATAGCGAAATCCGTTTTGGTGTGAACAGTAATATTACCCCATACCCACTCGGTTTTCTCTACTGCAGACGGTAGCCAATACCGCTTAGGTTTGAATAGGCCGTAAATAAATTATAAAGTTTGTCAGTTTGTTTTTCTAGACTAGCCTAAAGGAAGATTGGGGGTGTTTGTATGGAAGAATTTTAACGCGCGGTCCAATAAACTCGAAACTCAGTATAAATAATATGGTGTAACAGGGTTTTTCGAAAATCTACCCCTAACAAAGAAGAACGAAGAGGGGTAGTCAATTTCACAGACGAGTATTTTATTGCGTGGCCCGATTAGGTGCAAAGTTGTTTTTTTTTTAATTTCACCCCTGTTGGGGCGAAAAGGCGGGATATTGTTAATATGAAAAATCTTATTTCTTTAGTTATAACTTAAAACTACTAAGAAACTTTTGCCTCTGTAAATAATAAAGATTGTCACTTTTTGTTTTCAAAAACCCCTCACAGAGGATTTAGGGGCATTAGCGGGTGACAAAGTAGACAGGTAAAAAAAAATTGCTGTCGGATAACTCGAAACACAGTACTATACTTACTTAAAATAAAAAAAGTATGTTTTTTAGGGTTTTTAAAAAATCGACTTCTACCAAAAGGGTAATAAAGTTTAAGAGGTTATTGCTTGCTTCCATTAACTCGAAAATGGGTATAAATTTGTACATTACAGCAGCAACCAGCAAAAGGCATTAATGGACGAACGTGTAAATGTAGGCCGCAGCGAAGCCGAAGCACACGTACGTAAGTCCATCAATGCCAAGTTGTGGCAAAGGCTTCTATAGTAATTTTCTCAAATAATGCGCGAAAATTAAAACTAAGTAGTACCTAGGCAGAACTTTTTATTTGAAAATACAATTACTTTTCAAAATCAATGGTTATTACAAAATTGAACATCCAAAAACTCATTAATGTCCGTCATCTCCTAAGTATCATTTTTCCCTAATCCCCAAATTATACGTGCTTTTATTAAATTTATTTCCAAAAACAATATTAATCTTTAAGATTCAGAGATTTAAGTAGTCTAATTATTAATTATTTATTTATTTATAACAATCTTACCTACACTATCATTACAGATCTATAATCCAATGCGACAGCTTGGCCTTAATAACTAAATCCTAAATCTACACCTTATACCCTTATTACATATAGTGTAACTTTTGCGAGTTCACTCAAGTTGCACAACAATACATCAACCCTCCCGTGAACCTCATTCACCACGAGTATGGCTCTAGTGAGAGGAGTTCTCGCCAGTAGATTGGTCCTGGCTGCAGGCACAGCGAGCAGAGGCGGGCGTTGCCGCCTCCACACGTACCGGTCGGACACGTACAGCTGTAGGTGTCGCAGCACTCCCGGTTTATGCGCCATGCCACGTAGTAGTTTCACTACATACGCTACGAGCGAAAACTCCCGTCGTACTCTTAGAGTGTTATACCCTACCATACCCAGAACAAATAGTGTAGGGTACATCAATGGGTATAATGGATATACCCCATACAGCTGTCATACAAGTGTCTCGTGAACTTATTTTGGATACGTTCCAACATAACACTATATTTCGCCTCATGAGGAGCCCAAATGAATGCGCTATGTTCGAGGTGACTTCTGACTAATGCGTCATATAGTACCCTTAGTGTCGTGATGTTGGTGAATCCTTGGGACTGCCTGAGTACGAAACCTAGGTTTCTGTATGCCTTCTTACATATCTTATTATATTGTTTATACGTATATATTTTATGTTACTAACTATATTACTAACTCCTATGTGTTGTGTTTGTGTCGGGGGTAAAAAGATCACCACAAAAAGTTGAAGTTCATATTTCTCTTTGTAAATTATTTATTTAGTAGAGTACCCATGTATAGTCACTACGATACGTGACACCGGCAGGAATTGCCGTAGACTTCGGCAAATTGCCATAAAAAAAAAACCAACGATGAACAATAATTTTTCCCGCGTTAAAGTATTCATTTGTTTTTTTTTTTTTCTATAAACAGCTTTCTATTTGCAAGCCAGTTCGAAATTTAAATAAAACCTTTAATAAGTTATCTCCTTGGTTGCCATGTTTCGGAGTAAAAGATCGTTCCATTTTCAAATTACACGACAGATGTGAATTTATGAAATTTATTTGGCCGCTAAACCACGACAGATAGAATAGAATATTTATTTGCGTAAAACATGGTATATAAGGATGATAGATACAAATTGAGGCACAAACATTACTTATAGCTAGGATAAAACATAGCATGCAAAATTTTAAAGCAAGTTATGCAACAACAATAGTTTTTTTTTTAAATATAAATAGAACATCAACATTTTTATCCATAAATTCTTTTAAACTATGAACTACACTCGAGTAATATAATGTGGATTCGACTCGATAATATGGATTTTCATACAACTTTTGCCGGCCGCTGCTCGCATGTGTTTGGCCAGTATAGCAATTTCGATTTATCTTGAAGAAGGTTGTCAAAATAATGTTCAAATTTCCAAGCATGTTTGAGAAAAATCTTTAAGTAATGGAAACGTACCAAATGCTTTTTTAAAAACAAGCCCTGTCATGGTGAAAAGGGAGAACAGCTTAATTGAAAAATTAAAAAAATTGGCCCGAGTACTTATTTCTCTAAATAAATCATAAAGATCGTAAACATTAATTTTTGAAAACTACCTTTCAAGGGGAGGTGGAGCGGGTGTTAATTTTTTTTGAAAAAAGTACGATTCCAACGCTGCCGAAGTCGCGGGCAAAGTGCTAGTATGCCATATTCTATCAATATGAGAGAGGTGTTTTAGGTCACCATAGCACTGAGCACTACTTTCTACATGGTTTATCGAACTAACTATTATAGCCCGATAATATGACGCTAAAATGTGGTGTATACTCCTCAGACTGAGGTGTGGGCGGGCGTGGCGGGCGCGCGCTGGGGCCGCTACTGCGGGTCCCCGGCGCTGGGCCCCGTGGGCGTGGCCTGGCGCCGCAGCTGCGCCGGCGCCGCGCTGCTGCAGGCGCTGCCGCACGCGCGCTCCGTGGCCGTCGCCAGCCGCGCCACGGCGCTGCTCGCCTTGCACGGTACCTCGCGCCTATAATCGAACTACAACATATGCAGCTGTTTCTGTACCTTCATTCTGTGTACAAAGCATACTCCTCAATTTCAGTAATAATAATATTTATGCATTTTACCGCAACACAATCAGATTATTAAAACGGACGTATAAAGTTCATACAACCATCGCGTTCTAGCGCCATCTGTCGCTGGTGGAAAAAAAAATCTTAATTATTTTTTTACAAAATAATTATATTTTTTTCTAGACATAATGAACATTGTCATTTCTTAAAAGTTTTAAAGTACAGTTTAGTCTTATAAATAAGTCTTCGTCAATTAAAAAAAGGAATGAATTGGAAAACTAACTTTTCTTTCTATATTTAATAAATATTCTCCATTTGAAATAAGATTTGACGTTTAAATTAACCTCTTTTGCCGTCCGTTCAACCGATTTTGACTAATATTGTGTTGGTGGCATGAAAAATGGCAGATGCAGTATGAATAAAAAAAAATCAAAATTATCAGTCATTAACATCTCAATCCCCGTTCCAGGAGAGGCAGCCAGCAGCACACAGAACAGCGAGCACCCGGCGCTGGCGCTGGTGTCGTGGGGCCACTCGGACAACATCGTGCGCCTCAAGCGGCGCCGGGACGCGCGCCCAGACCTGCTGCTGCATGTGGGCGCGCTCGACCAGGTATGACACACAGAGCAGCCAGCACCCGGCGCTGGCGCTGGTGTCGTGGGGCCACTCGGACAACATCGTGCGCCTCAAGCGGCGCCGGGACGCGCGCCCAGACCTGCTGCTGCATGTGGGCGCGCTCGACCAGGTATGACACACAGAGCAGCCAGCACCCGGCGCTGGCGCTGGTGTCGTGGGGCCACTCGGACAACATCGTGCGCCTCAAGCGGCGCCGGGACGCGCGCCCAGACCTGCTGCTGCATGTGGGCGCGCTCGACCAGGTATGACACACAGAGCAGCCAGCACCCGGCGCTGGCGCTGGTGTCGTGGGGCCACTCGGACAACATCGTGCGCCTCAAGCGGCGCCGGGACGCGCGCCCAGACCTGCTGCTGCATGTGGGCGCGCTCGACCAGGTATGACACACAGAGCAGCCAGCACCCGGCGCTGGCGCTGGTGTCGTGGGGCCACTCGGACAACTCATAACGTAATAGTGATCGCAATGTGTCTTGGAAACTTGTGTTGCTGTTTATTTTTTCCGATGATATGTGTGTCTTTCGTTGCTGAGTGTTGGTTTCCTCAAAGACAAAATCAGTCGGACCCTAATAAAACATGAATAGTTTTATTTCAACTCTATGCAGGGTGTAAAATTACCCATCACATAGTTGTTAACTATGCATTCTGTTCATGAAATTAAGCTACATTGAGCAAAAGTAATTGCTGGGAAGCGACTTTTGTTTGGTGTGAAACATCGCTGTTTACGGCAATGCACAAGGTAACACTCGCAAAACATTGTGTTTATTGTTGCATATTTATAGTTAAGTTATAACATTTTCAACGTGTTTGCGTAAAAAAAGGCAACCAGAAGGTTCTCTGATATGGTCCACTACAAAAAAGTATCAAAATGATGGGGACTATAAGTAACTCTCGGCTTCGTTACGCATCGTAAACAAACGTTATTATTATTCCACAGATAACTAAAGTCGTATCCTCGTGCGTGACGGCGGGCTGCCCGTACCCGCTGGTGCTGGGCCACGCGTCGGGCCGCGTGCAGTGCGCGCGCGTGCGCGTGGCGGGCGGCGCGGCGCGCGTGGCACTGCGCACGCTGCACGCGCACGCCGCGCCCGTGGCCGGCCTGCACGTGTGCGCGCGCGCAGGCCTGCTCGTCAGCGCCAGCACCGACGGGCACATCGTGCTGTGGGACCTCTACAAGTACGCATTAACGTATAAACTACGGTCTAGCTAATGTTTACTATATGTATTTCTTACGGTTACGTTTTAGGCCAGTTTATGTTAGGATTGTGATCATTCTCGCTTGCTTACTCAATAGACTTTTTGAAAGAATTTTAAGAAAACAATGCACAAGAGCTACTTTATGAATCACACAGATTTTTTTTTCTGGATATTTTATGTTTTAGACATTATCGAAGCAAATATTCTTCTACTGACCAGGTTAACCTACATTCGCACCCTGCCAAACCGTGACATGCTATCAGTGACCCACGTCACGATCAGCGAGACTCTGTGTGACATCGCGTCAGTACACGACATGGCGAGCAACGTTTACAACAATGACGTCACCAACACCGACGTCAGCGGTGACGTCACGCCTGACGCGACCGACGTGGGCGACAACCACTCGGAGGCGTACGAGAAGGACGCGGCCTACAAGTACAAGTCGTTGATCAGAGTGCATACTGTCAACGCGAGGTTTGTTGGTGAGTACTGCGCTTAGTATTATTATTATTTTAGCGTCTGGCATATCTCAGGATCCCAGGGGTCCCTGACCTCAGATTTGGAAGGTGCACGAGGGGCCAAAGTCAACTCGCAGAGACTCGTTAGACGTTTTTAAGGAAATGAGGCACCAACTGACGATGTATGTACTTTACTATTACTTAGGTTGGTATTTAAGTTGATAACTACTTTATTAATGTAAAAATAAAATCAAGATAAAAGTACTTTTGACGTGAATACGTCTTTGAAATTGCTTCCATAGTGGGAGGCAAGTCTAAAAAACCAATGATAACAAAATCGGGGGATACAGTTTGGTGTTGCAGCTTCATATCTATCATCTCCATAAATTCAATGACACCATTGGATAGCTAAAGGATCAAAGAATTCATTACACCAAGTGAGGACTGTGACGCATCGCGCACGGTGGAGGGGGAAGTGCCGCCATTTTGAGGTAATTTTGCTGCGTATCGAGATTTCCACTTAGTATAACTTTTGACTCGGAAAAGCTACGATGTTCGTTTAAGTTTCAATCGTCAGCTCTCATCAAAATCTATAGATTGTATACAAAACATTAGTGTAAGATAGTGAATATAATGTGTTAAAATAAAAAGAAAAATAATATTAAAAAAAATAATGTATACGCGTCAAAAAGCTAAATCAAGAGCAATCGAATGGTACCAATAAAACACCATATGATAGAGTCAAGCAGTGCCGGGAACGTAAAAGACTGAATGCGGCCGAGCGGTTCAACCCCGTTACGTAAACGTATTTACGTACAACCCATCACACATAGACACCGCTCACGGACACGATATCTCGGATCGGTTGGGATCAGTGCGAGCGCGAGTGCCATTCCCTTGAGACTCAAATATTATGTAAGTTAAAACATAATTTTTTGTTTGTGTATATGTCGCAGCCAACTGGTTAAATTAGCCGTTCAGTTAACTGCCTGGCCTTTAGAAGTAGTGCTCGCCTCGCTTCCTCCCTCGGCTCGAACGCGGTTGATCACAGTTCTAACCTAACCTAACCCACTTGGTCGGGGTGCAATGCCTTAATTACTGCAACCAATTCGGCTCGCGCGTGATAGGTTACAGACTTCCAACCTAAACTGTAATTGAATATCATTCAGGTCGTTAGTTGAACGGCCGCCGTTTAGTTGAAAGGCTAGGCTAATTTAACCAGTTGGCTGCGACATATAGGTATATTGTGTTGTTTTTAGTGTCATTTGATAGGTTTAGGGTCTAAAACGGATAGGGCAAAATACATTGTGTAAATAGGGTAGTCCGTTTAGATGTTATTAGGGATTTTCGATAGTGAAAATTGACAAATGTAAAATTTTATGTTTTTGTTCTGTAACCATTAACAACTTTACAACAATAAATCAAACAATTAGATACGAGTGCCATTACCACGAAAGTTTTTTGTGCATTAGCCAAAGTTGACAACCGTAGCGCGACCGCCGAGCGTAGGTATGAAAAGTGAAGAACGAGTACGTGTGATTGACTTCTGTACCTTTCTGTTTTGTGACACGGCCGTGTCCATGACACAGCCACACCCATTTTCTAATATCGATAATATACCCATTTTCCAGGTAGCGTAAAAGTGTGCGAGCTCGTGACGTGCATCTGCTACTCCAACGCGCCCGAGGGCGTGAGCGTGAACTGCGTGGCGGCCGGCCTGGCGTCGGGCGGCGTGCGCCTGTACTCGTCGTGGGACCTGCGCGCGCTGCTGCACGTCGCGCCGCCCGGTGCGCGCGCGCCGCTGCTGAGGTGACGCGTCCACTGCTCCTGTCATACTCATTAAAGCAAAATTTTAAATCATCAATACAACCCTCAAGTTCAAATTACCCTGTCAAATGACTTTTCATGAAATCATGACGTTTAATACCAATTCTATCATAGAAAGTTAAAAGTGGAAACTTGTAATTGGCTTTCTTCCACATATTACTTTTGTCTACTCGAATGTACTCGCTGTAAGTTTTCTTAAAATTAATAAAATTAAATAAAGTTGTATTGATTCTAATTATTTTAAGTCTATAAAAAATATTTTTTACGGTCGCGACTCATATTTTGATCAACATAAAATCTGACACATCTGTTTTTTTTATTATCTTTTCTCGATTACGATGTTGATACCATGAAGAAATTTGTTCAATTTGATGGTCTGTAGTTCTGTACGCCACTCGTAAAATCTGTCAAAAATTCACGAATGACAGCCGAGACCAACGGCTTAGGCTGCGTTTCCACCAGAGATGAGCGAGGATGCGTAGCGAGGAATGTGCGTAAAACTAACCAAAACCAACGCCAACTTAGTTCAAGCTATAAAAATAATAATAACTTTATTGACATAAAAAATATTACAACCGTACATGTGAAGCCCCTGACTCCCGCGCTATGCGTACATGTGAAGCCCCTGACTCCCGTGCTAGGCGAACCTGTGTTACAGGAATCAGTGTTCACCGCCTTACATCAAAACACATTTCAATTTTTATGTAATATAAAATACAAATAAAAAGTAACACACATAACAGTAGGTATTGAAACAGTAAAACTAAACAATAAAAAGAAACAAAGCGGGCGCGTGATTGCGCGTGTGTGTGAGGGTGTGTATGTTTGTGTGTGTGAATGTGTGATGGTGAGTGAACGCATTTGAGTGTACATGAGTGTGTGTGTGAGTATCTTAATGTATTTGTTTTGCAAATTCTACGCATCTTTTATGAAACAGATAGAATTAACTTCTCAGTGTCGTCATAACTAAATTAAGCGATGTGTGTGAAACCAGCCTCACACACATCACTCGCTACGCATCCTCGCTCATCTCTGGTGGAAACGCAGCCTTAACGTGCTTTCCGAGCCACAGAGGGGTCTCGGTATGTAAAGATGGTCACCCATCCACGGACCGACCGCGGCAAACATAGTTTATCTGATCGATCGATCACTGCGACTGTAGTCACGACTAACGAGACCCCACCGACATACTCGTAAATAGCCACTATAAGATTCTGCTTATATTAAAACAGTCAGTCAATTCATTGATTGAAAAATACATGTTTGATAGTCAAAAATTTTAACACATTTGGTGTCAGATATACCTCTTCTTTTTAGTCGGCATATACCTTTACATCCTCCGAATCATTTAACGTCAAAATGAACGTCGTCGTCCCCAGCCTGACGTACAGCAGCGACTCGCAGCTGCTGTTCGGCTGCTACGCCTCGGGCGTCGTGCTGGCCTGGGAGAGCGGAGCCGCGCGCCCGGCGCCCGTGCGCATCGTGCCTGCGCATGCGCTGATCTGACGCAGCACTAGCGCCGCGCGCCCGGCGCCCGTGCGCATCGTGCCTGCGCATGCGCTGATCTGACGCAGCACTAGCGCCGCGCGCCCGGCGCCCGTGCGCATCGTGCCTGCGCATGCGCTGATCTGACGCAGCACTAGCGCCGCGCGCCCGGCGCCCGAGCGCATCGTGCCTGCGCATGCGCTGATCTGACGCAGCACTAGCGCCGCGCTGGCCGACATTGGGCGCGGCCTGGGCCAGCTCAGCTACAGCCTGTAACACTGAAGCCTAAAGCATCAATCTATAAGTGACTCTGTAGTTGGTAAAAAAATCGCCAATATCACTACATCATATCACAGTTAAAACTTACCTGTCTGATGATATTCCTATGATACATCACACTTTACCTCAAAACGATTCATATAGAGTGTAGAACGAGTATCTACCAACTAATGTGTATTTTATGTTAATGGACGTACAAAGGACTGCTAATATGTGATGATTACTTAAAGACTGCAAGAATAATCTCCCAGTAGATTGTGTAAGAGTTTGTCGTTTGGTTTTATGTGTATTAAGAGCGTTTACGACGTACGGCATTTCATACAAACTTTCAAGCCCTTGTTTTTCGAAATGTATGAACCGATTTTAATGAAACTTCGTACGCATAAGCAGGATACAAAGGTCAAAAAAGTTAGTTAAAAACATTTTCGTAAAATAGTGGTACAGCTAAATTAGACCGATTTTAAATTTTCCATAGAAACAGATTTCCAGTCATCATTTTTTAAATAAGACATTTCGAAAATGTTCTTTACTAACTTTTTAGACCTTTGTATCCTGCTTATGCGTATTAAGTTTCATTAAAATCGGTTCATTCATTTCGAAAAATAAAGGCTTGAAAGTTTGTATGAAATGCCGTACGGCGTAAACGCTCTTAACTAGAAGTTGCATATTTCACGATGACTTGCGTGAGTTTTATTTTTTTGGGCGTAAGGGCCAAATTACAATGATAATGATTTACGTGTCTTCGTATAATAAAACAGTATAATGCTTCATGCAAGATAGATTTGAGTCAAAGACGGATCATATTTTATAGTCTGTAAGACACTATTTTTATTTTATTTATAAATAATGTTGCTGAAAAGTAGATATCAATATAAATAGTGGTCTTCCCCTGTATTGTATGCGTAAGACACTAACTAGGTAAAGCTAGTTTAGCTAGTTTTAGCCTTTGTGCCAAATATATACGAATAGATGTACGAACCAGATACTTTAGGAAGAATGTTTAAAAAGGCCACATGACTAAATTACTTACAAGCCGAAATATTTTTCTAAAACTATATTTTGGGATCTGTAAATAGATTAAAGAACTGGTATTTATTTTCGTTGGCGATTCATGAAGTGAATGAATTTTATAACTAGGCAGCTCAAAATTGCCTCCCAATAGGTTATAAGTTATCTGAAAAACGCCCGTTAGTTAGTCTCGATTTATAATTTAGTAACAGATGAATGCTTCTCTCGAGTTAAAAATAGTTTTAAACCAACATGAATTACTTCCATCGCAGTCTGCCCGTGCAAGCAAAGCAGAGGGTAGAATATATTTTTTAACAAGGATAGTTAGAAAATATTTCATATCTTACGAATTTATTTTAGATAATTATATAAAATGGTAGGTATACAATGCAACTTGTGATGGAACATGTAAAATAAAATTATTTTATCTTTAAATATTGTGTGTACACCTACGTGTAAGAAGACTGTTTTATAGTTTCAATAGTTTGTGTAAGTGTGGTGAGCAATAATGCATATCTTAGCCAAGTGAGTTGTAAATATATTTTTATATGAACATTCCTGTTATTGCAAATGATGCTCAGAATGCATTTTAAATCGCATACCAATACAATAATAGTGACAACATTCGGTGTACTGTACATTATTTATTTATTCATTTCCTTCATGTACGTATGTATATCTTTTATTTGTTTTATCCTAACTGAATTGTTCAACACCAAGTTTAATGTCCAAGCCCTAGACTATTTTAGATAATAATATGATTGTTGTTTAGATATTTATTATTTGAGCATTTACGATCGAACGTTATATTCCCGTCCTGGTGTACCATCGCGGCCTATTCCACCTGATCACTTAAAAAATTATTCATTAAATCCTGCGGCGGCACCAAGCAACACCCCCTTGAAGTTTTCGCTTATTAGGAAAGCGACAACGCAATTAGTTGCAACCTGCACTTCGCAGCTTAGAGATGCATTACGTGTACTCCTTTTGTGAATTTTGCGGACGAACTATTTGACCTTGGCGCGCTTACTAGAGAGCGCTTCTATTTTTTGAGTGCAAGCATAAATGGAGTTAGTGGTGGTCAAGCGGGAGTGTCCGCGATAGTACATCTAACATTTGTACAATGGGCAATTATCACCTAGATCTACGAATAAGTAATAAGTAAGGAACGGAACTGTGCTAAAAGAATGACCAAACAAAAGTCATGCACAAGTAGGCGGGGCTTAAAAGTCATGTGTAGTACGGCGCGTCATCAGTCGGACATTTTTCTTGCAAGCGAGCGCACTTCGCATACGTTTCGCTTTTATCAGCTGAGTCAATTTTTTTACCTAATTTAGAAGGTATTTTTGTCTTCTTCATGAAATATTAAAAAGTAAATCCATAAAATTTAGATATTTTTATAACGATAATCTATTTGCTTATTTTATCTACATTGCGAAGAAAAAATTTCTTATAATATCTTCCAGTCAAAAACTTAATAAATTAATCATATTTCGCGGGACATAGACTTCATTGGATTGTAAAAAGTAACCAACAAAAAAAAAACAAAAATATATTAAATAAAAAAATCACAGATTTCGTGCCTCACACGACTATCGAGCACATTGGAAATTAATCTACGGAATTCGAAAAAATATTGTCGCTGAGCGACGAAAAAGTCGGGATAAGGAAAAGGTTACAAAATAAAAACGTCAAAATGTCGTTCTGACTTTTTTCAAAAGGGTTAGGCTACAGGGCAAACCCTTAACCCGATCGTCGTTGTTTTAGGCTCAAATTGTAGCTGATTAAATTGTCCAGAAGGGTTTTTCTCAAATTTTTGATATCATTCATCGTTTCCAAAATATCGAGCGCCAAAATCAAAAATTTTTCACTATTTCGGCCAAACTTTTTTCGTTTTTGACTTCCTCGAATAATTCTTTTACACATTACAACTCTCGTGAATACGCGTCTTATGAGTTTTTTTATAATATCATATCTTCACAACTCTCCGAGATATAAGGGGATCACACTTTTTCGTGAAATCGGAGCCTACACTGGTGGTACACTGGTGCGAACGAAAAGACATTTTCAATGTCAAAACATTGTACAATAATGTTGTTTTATTGTTGTTTTTTTTTTTTATTTTTTTTATTATTGACTTGGTCCGGTGCACTTATTGCATAACATCGTCCACGTCGCTATGACTCAGCTGTCATGGCAGACATTGCAGCACGCGCGCGAACCAATCCCGACTTTCGTTCTGAATTTAAACCAATCACCAAGCATGTCTTCTTGTAACCTCGGAAGTGATTCGTATTTTGAATCGTACATCGTTTTGGTTTGAAGTTGGGCCACTTTTTGTGTGGAATTTATTCTGAATTAGACTTCCTGACTTATTACTTATTCGTAGACCTAGATGCTTTGAAAATATTGAATAAATATACCCATCCTATACTTTAAAGAGTAAATAAAATTCTTGCCGTGCTTAAAATTATACACGCAGATAACGATGTGCTGTAAGTTGTTATTATATGCTGTTGAGTTTTGTGAATCATTAAAAAATATTTTTAAATAGATTTTTTATTTTTATTCCAATCGGCTACTTATAATCAATATTTCGACTTTACAAAAAGAACAAACCTCAGGTCTTCAGGGAAAAGGAGGTTTAGCCAGGTCAGGCGCACTCCGCAATACTCAATATCTTTATTGCAATTTAGGTATTTTAGGTATGAAGCTACAACTACGCGGCGTACTAATTCAGTGGAGCTGCCGCGCGCCGGCCGGGTCGCACGGTAGTTCGATACTCACTCACGCGCCGCGTCGCGACGTCCGTTCGTCGCTTAGGATAAAATGAAGCCAAAAGCTTATTGCATACAAGGATCCAAACCTCACGTTTTTCTCACTTCTAAAGGACATCGAATGGTAAAGAAATGCACGTCTACATGTACAGAGGCCAGCACATCAACCTACCTCAATCTGTCAAATTTTCCCAATTGTATATGAACCTTATACCTTTGTGGTAAAGTTGAAAATCTATCAAAGAAATTTGGCAGATACCTAATTAGGTAGGTAGGAATTTAATAAGAAATGAATAGATTTTTGAATTGTTTCTCTGGAGTACGGGCATATGATAGACTTCTTCGATGAACCCTGGCCTCTTAAACTTTTCCCTCCCTCTGGCTCAGTACCGTCCGGTGGGGTAAAAGAGTGATGTTAAGATCATAAAATTTTTTTTAAGCCCTTTTTAGGCTGATATGAACTTTCACGTCAATTTGTTTTTAAATAGGAAGCCACGTCGCTTCTTTTACGCCAGTTTTGGCGCGACGAGGTTTAAACATGACGACGTTAATTTGTGTTGGTGCACATTGGCACATGTAATTATTAACTTACCTGACACTTATCGTAGTGTCGGATTCGTGATTCGTTCGTCCTTCTCTTGCAAGAGATGGACCTCACCATGTAAGCTTAAAGTCTGGCGTTAGATAATTGTCTCCATAGGGATATTCAGGAAGGGCCTGGATGTTCGAATGTTTTGAATAAGTCTTGTTTGGTAGCGGGAGTATCTATGCCAATTCTTCTTTTCAAGGATGGGCGTAGCTCATATAGAGGCTATCTATGTAGCCTTACCTCTCATAGTCCAGGCTGGTTGTAATTGAGGGCGTGTTCAAAGTCAAATTTGTTTAGTAGAAGTCAGCGCTAGGTATAACGTGGTAATATTTATAAGTCTCTATGAATATATCCTAGTGAAACCCTATCGCTGTTTCATTACATAAAGGGGCACTTCATAGAGTCTCTAGAGCCTACCAAATGTTTACATTTGTTATTCTTATTTATGTAACCCGTAATTACCTAGCTAGACTAATATTGATTATTATTAGGTATAGTTAGGTAGGTACTGTTTTGTATTCTGTGACATTACATGAAAGTGAAAAGACTGTAGATAGACTACCCATAAATACAATACTTTAGTATAAAAAGTTATGTACCGCATTTTATTTTTCTTTATCTTTATTCAGTTTTATGTTTTTCTCCCATATAACTCAAGTGCGACTTGTGACCGGCACTGAAAGATTGCTCCTAGTAGGTCTACCATTAAAAAAAAAAAAAAGGGCTTGAGCGACTTGACTGCCGGTACTTGAGCGCATCGTCTAACTAAAGGCTGCAGGATCTTCTCGCGCCTCCCCTCTATGAGCTGTAAAGTAGGATCAGAGCTTCTTGTTTCTATTTATAAGACGGTCTTAGACGCGACTGGTCAAAGATCTTCAAGTCCATATGGATCGTTTTCACGAATCTATCATTATAATCGTCCACAGAGCTCCCCAGGAACTTGAAACGATTCTGAAGTTCGAGCTGAAAACTCTCGGGGTTTTGAACTCGGGTTGGTGCTGGGCGGAGCGCAGACTTCATCAGTCGAAATCTTTTCAGCTTGATATTTAAGTTAAATGTGCCGTGATCACTTCCAGTTTTGACCGCGTTGATCACAGAGACATAATGGAATACTTACTTCGTCATCGATTTATGTCAATCTCATTTTTAGTTGCACTTTCTATGCTCACGTTTTCTGAAGGAGTAGCATCATAAAAATGCCTTTCTTCTCTATAAAACTGGCCAGTGACTCCGGTGGTTCCGACGTCCAATTCCAAATTGCCCCACTCGCAGCTCGTTACCGTCTCGTTTGCCCAATTTCGTGTTGAAGTCCCCCATGACAACGGTGAAGTGAGTTTTAGAGCCATTCATGGCTCGAAATATCCTCACGTAGCACAGTGTTGTTGAAACGAGACTACCAGTTTCGGAGATGTAATGTACATCATCTACATTAATGGTACTGGAAATGAAACAATTTGTCGGTCTCATTTGTATTTATTGCCACAAAATCAGGTCATACGAAAATATATAAACAAGTTGGTTATCAATAAGTGTTCTGTGTTGAGTTGTATGTTAAGAGTTTACAATGGTTACTACATTATTGCGTGTAAGGATGGTTTGGTGGTTGAGCTGAGCTATACGGCGATTCCCTTGTAGTCACATCACAGTGACACGGTAAGTGACAGCCAGGCGGTCAGCGGAGTGCACACGGTTCCACCCGATACCGGATACCGGACCGTCAGTAACACTTACCACTTCCAAAGTTCGTCAGAAAGTGATGCGAGTGAACGTGTGAGCACTTTATCGTTAGTCATACTGGAGCCGCGATGTGCTAGGCTTACTCCAAAATACAGAACGCGACAGCTCACGGCTAGTAACATTTGAGGCACGGGCTACATACATAATTATATTATTGAGGCGTTTGTCTGTCGTCATTTTAGAAATAATTTAGAAAGTAATTGATGCCGTGTCCTCATTGTGTCGCGTACTGCAGTGGACGGTAAGGTTAATTGGCGTTCTCGCGCTTGACGCCGCTGAGCACGATGTACGGCGACTGTGTCTCGCGCTGCTTGTCCTGCAGCATCTGCAGCGTGCCCAGAGGCGTGTCTGTTGAACTCATCTTCTTCATGAGCTGTAATCAGAACGTGGCTTATGACTTGAGGACTTTGGACAGATGTTTTTGACTTTTACTATCAATGTTAAAACTGTTGAGTTTTTGTTTATTAATAATAATAGTAGTCTCCAAGATATAATGGGTCTACTATCCACGCAAAGCAGAGAGCAGACTTAGAGCGCTACAAGGTATTTTAGGCGCCGGAATGACATTGACAGTGGGCGTAGTTAGTAAAGGAGATCACCCATTTTGTTCGACGACTTGGGATAAAAATAAAAAGTCGGCGGCCAGGAATTAATTAAAAAATTAAAAAAAACCCAGATCGAGTGATGTCCTTCCTTTGTGTAATTGTCTCAGCAGTTGTATTTACAAAATCTTGTTTTATAAATACAATTTCTGGCGACGTTAGTTTCGATTTTGGCCATGCGCCTAAAGAACCTTGTAGAGTTGTTCACCTGCACCATGAGTGTCACGACGTCTGTGCTTCAGGGAACCTGTCCGTGGGCAGTAGGCCTAAGTGAATATTGTATAAATGGTGGAAGTACATGAAGGACAGTATCTCACCCCTTCCTGCACGGCCTTCTTGATGCGCTTCTCCTGCTTGTTCTTGCCGGGCCCCTTGCCGTGGAACTTGTGCGACAGGTAGCGGAAGGCCTCCTTGGGACACAGCGGGCGGCCGTCGTCGTCCACGTACTCCAGCTTGATGTTCGGCCGGAAGTTGTTCTTCTCGCGGAAGTCCTGCAGCGGGCCCGAGTGCCCGCCGCGCTCACGACGGCCGTACTTGTCGTCCTCACTGGAATTGTTATTAGTTAATGGTTCGGGGCTTTAGGTATAACAAAGTTGTTATTTCATTGTTTTCACATGAAATTAGGGACTTTTTGATTTAGGTATTTAGGACGATTTTAGTGTCTTGTCAGACGCGCATGACGTGAAAATATCTACATTAATGCAAAATATGGGCCATAGGTGGACGGAAGGTGGAATGTCGAAGGGTGTTTGCTAATAGCCCATCCGTAGCATACAAACGTGGCGTACCCGTAGGTCTTGTCCTCGATGGAGTAGTGTCGCGCAGTGAGCAGATGCTTGGCGGCGGAGTTGGTCTGTGGCGCTGCGCCCGCGCGCTCCAGGTAGCCCTTGCTGAGCGCCAGCTGCAGCGCGCCCCACACGCCCGCGCCCAGCGCCGGCTCGGCCTGCAGCCCCACGCACGAGCCTGCCGACGACGACCCGAACTTTTCACTTTTGTTTTACTTATTAATAACAAAAATTAAGTTTGTTTTCTTTTCTCATACTCGGAATGTTAAACTTAAGGCAACTACAGGATAGTCCGGTCAAGTAGTCAAGATCAACTACGAGATGCCATTTATAAAACAAATAAAACAAAAACCGTCATTCTTGCTTGTCCACGACGGAGACAAGACTTTATTATTTGAAATATCGGATTGTTTTACTTAGACCCTTTACTTTCCGGTTCCAGTCATTTGAGGGAGGCATATGGGCTTCATAATGGTTACTCCTATGTCATCGATGCTGTCCCGAAATCCTCTATCCAGAATGAAGACATCACCAGAATTTAAAAAGCAATGCAATTCATGTTCTTCATTGTTCATGATTACTTGCATTATTGACGCGTCGGAAGTAGTTGCGGGATATGGGCCAATTATATCTACGATGTATCCATCACTACCAACTATCAAAAATGGTTTTAACAGGTTCCTAAACTTATGATGGCTATAACTTGCTCGTTGCTACAAAAAATTGCATTTTTTTCTATGTATATGTCGCAGCCAACTGGTTAAATTAGCCGTTCAGTTAACCGCCTAGCCTTTTAACTAAACCGCAGCCGTTCAACTAACGGCCTGAATGATATTCAATTACAGTTGAGGTTGGAAGTCTGTAACCAATCACGCGCGAGCCGAATTGGTCGCAGTAACTAAGCCAGGGCACCCCGACCTAATTGGGTTAGGTTAGGTTAAAACTGTGATAAACCACGTGCGAGCCGAGAGAGCGAAGCGAGGCGAGCACTACTTCTAAAGGCCAGGCGGTTAACTAAACGGCTAATTTAACCAGTTGGCTGCGACATACACATATATACAAGTGTAACAGATTAAACGCAAGTCCTGAAAGTAGTTTTTCATAATTGACTACTTAATCAATTTCAGGAACTTTGAATATAGGTATTTTTTCAAAAAATTATGTATTTGGCCACTGGCCGCCGATTGAGTCAAAGAAAATCAAATCTTCAAGGGTCAACACGATTTTCTTATATTTATATTTTTTTATGTTTTTATATATCATAATATCTAAAAGTATAATTTATATGTATATAATGAAATAAAGAAAATAATAATAGCTTTCAAGAATTAAAGTTTTAGTCATTGTATTATACTTTTAACTCAATACTCTAATTGGGGTGTATGAGGTCTTGCGTTAATTATGTTACACATTATATTCCAACACAAATCAAAATGGCCTTTTTATTCTCATCTTTTACGAAAATCCGTTTTGGAATAAATAGGTTTCTCTCGAGAACGCTGCCTCAAGTCATGTGATCTTGGTGCAACCTTGAATCCCTCACTGCACTTGACTCCCTCGCTGCGCTCGGGCGCCCTAGAATCCTTCTTTGCGTTCAAGGTTCAATAGCGCCCGCGATAATAAGACACTACTTTATCCTATTAGTGAATAATCTACTATACATGTTTGTTGAATTTGAAAAAATAAATAAAACCATTTTTTATTTTTCTTTTATTTCTAAACCCCATGGATTTTGGAGTTAAAACTGGTTGCTAGTCTTTTTATAGATCTTTATCTACACCCATGCTATAAATCCTCTATAAAAGTTTCTGAAACAGTTAGCTTATTGCCAAAATTAAAACAACCAGTGACATAGTAACCATAATATCATCCAAACGAGTTTTATATTTTTTTACTAAATTTCATTATGCAACTCCTTTTCAAAAAAAGAACATTGTCATGCACGCGCGTTTCTGTACCACAGCGCCGTAATTTAAAAAAAGAACTTATAGGTTATTCGAATTCACGTCGTATCCCTCCGGCCGCCATTTTTTTTTCGATTTTAATATTGCAAAAAACTGTCTCAGAACCTTTTATAGAAAATTCATATATATCATGGGTGTAGATAAAGTCTTGTATGCAACTGAACATAATTAGGTATTAAAACACTCATGTGACACTATTATCACACTCGGCTTCACACATTCGTGTTTTAATACCCCTTATTATACAACAGTTGCATAAATAACTATTATGTATCCGATAACACATACAAAAGATCTGTTGCAGGGCGGGGAACGGACCTAACGAATTAGAAAAAAATTACAAATGGATTTTTAATTTTTATTTTATTTCTAAACCCCTTGAATTTTGAAGTTAAAACTGGTTGCTATTACTTTTTATAGATCTTTATGAACCTACTAACACATACAAAAGATTGTTGAAGCGGGGGATGGGTCTCATACAAATATGGTCATCATCCTTTCACAAATTGTTCTAACTTTACTTCTCAATTAACTTTAAACAGCTATTCATGTTATTATTATCAATAAATATTTTAGACAACTTACTATTTTTTACTTTAATTAAATTCGAAATAAAAAGTAGAGTTTTTAACACGGGTGAAAGTCAATCAATTCCTACTCGGACTATAGCCGCACTCGCTGCGCTCGGGCGTCTAAATTTCTAAATTCTAAAGGTTTATTTCTTTCGACCCTTTTTTGTTTTTTGATCGTCTATGTGTCCTCTACCCATACATACCACTTTCAACGTGCGCCGCAAAATGTCGAATTCAAAATGTTGTTGATGACTTTTCAATTATAATTTAATAATGTTATTCAAACGATAACTGTTACAAAAAGTGCTGAGATATGTTGAAACCTTCTAAATACAGATGAATATGTTACTAATTTCCTTTAGTGAGTGATTGCGTAAGAATTTAACGTGACCAGGGTTTGTTTAAACTGGCATCAGAAACTTAAGGGGCCGGCGGAGCATGCGTACTTCATACAAACGTAATTCCAAAATAATTTGTAAATCAAACATATTCATAAGATAGTGTGGATGCGTGTTTGAGTATGCGCGAGCGCACGAGCCATCGCGAGCCGCCCGCGCTCAGTATTGCCACAGAGCATGTAACAGTATTGCCACAGAGCATGTAACAGTATTGCCACAGAGCATGTAACAGTATTGCCACAGAGCATGTAACAGTATTGTTACAGAGCATGTAACAGTATTACCACAGAGCATGTAACAGTATTGCCACAGAGCATGTAACAGTATTGCCACAGAGCATGTAACAGTATTGTTACAGAGCATGTAACAGTATTACCACAGAGCATGTAACAGTATTGCCACAGAGCATGTAACAGTATTGCCACAGCGAGATTTACTGTCTGCACGTGTGTTTACTACCTACGGCGTGGCCGACGTCAGTTGAAAATCATGGACGAAGAAAAGTTGATTTTATTTAGGTACATATTCATCATGTTCCTCTTCCTATGCCAAAACTACTAAGTCCCGATCAACCATATTGAACACGTCTGCCAACGTCGGATTTTGGCATCAAACTGGTCCTGCACGCCCGCCTGGCAACCCAGAGCATTTTCAACGGAGCTTGCTCACGGAGGGGCGAGCATGCCGCCTGCACGGGCGAGCATGCCGCCTGCACGGGCGAGCATGCCGCCTGCACGGGCGAGCATGCCGCCTGCACGGGCGAGCATGCCGCCTGCACGGGCGAGCATGCCGCCTGCAACGGCGAGCATGCCGCCTGCACGGGCGAGCATGCCGCCTGCACGGGCGAGCATGCCGCCTGCAACGGCGAGCATGCCGCCTGCACGGGCGAGCATGCCGCCTGCACGGGCGAGCATGCCGCCTGCACGGGCGAGCATGCCGCCTGCAACGGCGAGCATGCCGCCTGCACGGGCGAGCATGCCGCCTGCACGGGCGAGCATGCCGCCTGCACGGGCGAGCATGCCGCCTGCACGGGCGAGCATGCCGCCTGCACGGGCGAGCATGCCGCCTGCAACGGCGAGCATGCCGCCTGCACGGGCGAGCATGCCGCCTGCACGGGCGAGCATGCCGCCTGCACGGGCGAGCATGCCGCCTGCATGGGCGAGCCTGCCTAGATTATTCTGTAACCCAATCGGATTAGATACACACTACATTCATTATGAATGTGTTTGATTTACAAATTATTTTGGTATTACGTTTGTATGCAGTACGCATGCTCCGCCCGGCCTGCTGCCAGTACCTGCGGCGAGGTCTGCGGGCTTCTCGTTGTGCACGTCGACGCGGCTCCACGCGCCCGCGTTGCTGTCCAGCTCGGGCTCCAGCTCCTCCTCGCGCTCGAAGTCCTGCACACAAACATCAATCATCAACTCTTTACACTTGCTTGCCATCAACATTCTACGAATTGAAACAATAGGTGGACCATTTTTGGAAAACATGTGTATAATTGAAACAATAGGTGGACCATTTTTGGAAAACATGTGTATACTCTATAGCGAAAAAATATATCTATGGAATAACTATGCAAAATTACTAATTCTTTATTTTATTGTTCTGTGTACCGATTTGTCTAACATATATTCAGAGCCCACATTTAAAATATAGGTAAAAAATCAACTCATATAGTTAAATGCATTGAGAAAGGAAAATCATGGAGACGGCCTATTCTACTATAGAAATAATAGTTATACAAATATCTATCATATCGACACACACATGTCAAAAAGCGTTCTATTTCTTTTTAACTTATCAAGAGCTGCATATGAAAAGAGAGACATCTAAATGTTTGTCAAGTATTAAATTTGGCAACACTTGTGTGACGTCAAAATCACGTCTATGCGTGACCGTTCGCCATGTTGAGTGCCGAGTTTTATGAATGGGTTTGTGGTAGATGTGCTGTCAAACAGTTGATTGCTTTAAATATTTTTGCTGTTTTCGAGAGAAATATATCTAGAACCTAGGTATTTTGGTGTCAATTAATATGAAAATCATGCCCTTGTGTTGTATAAAAGTGTGGTGTGAGAAAAAACAGTAACAACCCTACGAAAGGCGGCCATCTTAAGTGCCCAATTTTTGAAGGTATACACGCAAATTTTGTAGGTATGCCCAATCCATAAGTTTATTTAGTCATTGGTTAAATGTTTTTCTAATGAAAAAGTTGGTCACCTGTTGCAAAGTATCTGTCCGTCAATGACCATATTTTGACTAAAACCGTGCGTCCCGGCAAAAATAAAGAACTTCCACACAAACTTTTATCCCCTGTTTAACCTATTAGGGTATGAATTTTCGAATACACAATAAAGGAAATCGTATGCAAAATTGTATGTTCTAGAAGCAACGGTTTATGCAGCGCGTTGTCTGGTAGCGAATGAATATGAAGTCAATATTGATGAGTGTCACCATGATCTCCGCGTCGTGTTCCCGGTTGCCGGCCAGCCCGTACGTGGGGATGTCGCCCAGCGTGCGACAGAACTCGGCCGTCGCGTCCAGCACCATAGCGCTGCCCTGCGCCTGCGCCTGCTCCTGCTCCTGCTGCTCCTGCGCGAGCTCCGGGACCTCCACCTGCCAGCAGGCGAACATATATAAATGTACAATATTACAACATAGAACAATAATGGACAGTCTTATCACTAATAACGATTTTGAGATCTTTGGATGGATTAAAGGGAGGAGAAACAATACTCAGGTAGTTTGTGTTGCACCATTTACATTTACAATAAATACATGCATATAATCCATAATATCCATACTAATATTATAAATTCGAAAGTAACTCTGTCTGTTTATCTATCTGTCTGTATGTTAACTTTTCACGCCTAAACCACTGAACGGATTTCGATTAAATTTAGCAGAGAGACAGACTGCATCCCGGGTAAGGACATAGGCTACTTTTTACCGACTTTCAAAAAAGAGGTTATATGTTCGACTTTATGTATGTTTTTTTTATGTATGTTCACCGATTTTTCCATCAGTTGTGGACCGATTAAAATTTTTTTTTTTTGGAAGTTTATGCTCTAGAGGTGGTCCCATCGTGATCAAGTTGGAATCTGATGAGAGGATCCCATGAAAATCGAGGAAAACTCTCAAATTTTATAGGCAAACTCAAACTCAAAGCATTTATTTTAATTTAACCATTTACAGGCACTTTTGAATTGTCAAGAAGTCGGTCAGTCAGAAAATAGTTGCCCATTCCAAAGCGTAGGTACCGATGGAGAAGAACGGGCAAGAAACTCCATGGACATTCTTTTAAATTATTAATGTACAAAAATATTAGTTACATCATTAATGTTGAGTTATAATTATTTGTGAGAACGATGTAAAAAAAAAGACCTACGTGTTAAAAGCGTCCAGAGTACAGCAAATAGTACTTAACAAAACAACAATCCAAAAATAAAATAATTAAAAATAAGCCGAGGCAGCTAAGTGATGACCAGCCCCAACTGACGGCGCCCGTTCACGAACATGACGCATAGATCAGCACCATTCAGCTCAACCATTTTGAAGGGAGCTAAATGATCCAACACACACGCCACCGTCAGCGAGACATTTGTGTGAGCATGACATACTATCAGCCGCCAGGGCACATTCAAGTCAATGAAAGACATATTATTATCCGTTAAATGGTAGCTCTATAGTACATAGAACTCACATCTGTGCTATGCAATTTTAGAATACAAAGGAAATTGAGTTTATACAATGCAAAGATAGTCTTACAATCTTCAGCAGCTCTAACAGTATTTTCAAGTGTTAATCAATTAGTTGTGTTTGTGGACCCGCGTTGAGCCAGGCATCTTTATCAACGATGTAATCCTCTAACTTATAATATGCGTGCGTTTTATACAAGACTTGAATTTTGTCTCATTCAGTTGAAGAATGTGGGGAGGTATTTTATTATAACATTTTAAACAGTACCCCATAAAAGATGAGTTTACTTTAGCCAATCTGAAACCTGGTTGAACTAATAGGTCCCAATTTCTAGTACTATAGTTATGTCTGTCACCTCTTTTACTAAAAAGATGTAAATGTTTCCTTACATACATGATGTTTTCGTAGATATATTGACAAGGCACCGTCATGATGTTAATATCCTTAAACAGTTCCCTTAGAGAATCGCGCCTGCGGAGATTATATATGGCTCTGATGGCTCTTTTCTGCAGAATAAAAATAGAATCGATGTCTGCAGCCCGTCCCCAAAGTAAAATACCGTATGACATGATACTATGAAAGTAACTAAAATAGACTAGTCTCGCGGTATCTACATCAGTAAATTAACGGATTTTTCTGACAGCATAAGCTGCTGAACTTAGCCGTCCTGCAAGAGATGTTAAATGAGGACCCCATTGTAGCCTTGAGTCGAGCGTGATCCCAAGGAAAACAGTTTTATCGACGAATTCTAGTTTCTCTTGATTCAATATTATCTCGCAATCACTACCCTTGATATTTGGTAAAGAAAATTTATGCACTTAGTTTTTTTTCCATTTAATACTAAATTATTAGCAGTGAACCAATTGTGGACCAGCAGTAGGGCATTATTTACGACGTCAAAATTTGTAGCACGTCTATTTACCTTAAAAATTAAGGAAGTGTCATCAGCATATATTACCATTTGTGGTTGATTTTTTTATAAATGGAGTAGATCATTAATATACACTAAAAAGAGGAAAGGACCGACTATCGAACCTTGTGGCACACCCATTTTTATTGTTAAACCAATTGAATTGACACCATTTATTTGAACTTGTTGTTGTCTATAATTTAAATAAGAACTAACTAAACTGAGCGCAAGTTTTCCAAGTCCGTAATGCTCAAGTTTCAAAAGCTAGGCTTCGTGATCGACGCAATCAAATGCCTTGGAGGTCACAAAAGATTCCTATGGCATCTTGAGCCTCTTCCCACGCGTTAAAATAAACTGTTCCCACGCCAGGGCGGCCTGCAGCTCGGTGTCGGGCTCCGTCTCCTCCTGGCACAACTCGGGCTGCACTGTGTACTGTTCCCTCACCTTGGGCACCTTGCTCTGCGCCTGCTCCGCCAGCTCGGCCTGGCGCAGGCGCCGCGCGCGCGCCAAGGCGGCCTGCAGCTCGGTGTCGGGCTCCGTCTCCTCCTGGCACAACTCGGGCTGCACTGTGTACTGTTCCCTCACCTTGGGCACCTTGCTCTGCGCCTGCTCCGCCAGCTCGGCCTGGCGCAGGCGCCGCGCGCGCGCCAAGGCGGCCTGCAGCTCGGTGTCGGGCTCCGTCTCCTCCTGGCACAACTCGGGCTGCACTGTGTACTGTTCCCTCACCTTGGGCACCTTGCTCTGCGCCTGCTCCGCCAGCTCGGCCTGGCGCAGGCGCCGCGCGCGCGCCAGGGCGGCCTGCAGCTCGGTGTCGGGCTCCGTCTCCTCCTCATCCACCGCCAGCGACCGCGCCAGCAACTCGGGCTTCACTTCTGCACAGAAATCACAACTCGGTCACCACGAGCTCTAGAATGACTGATGCACAGGTGTGAGCGACCGAGACGCTCTATTCGGAGACCGTAGCTAGTTAAATAATCCTACTATCCTACTAATATCCTATCCTACTAATAATAATATAATATTATAAATGCGAAAGTTTGTGAGGATGGACGTTTGTTACTCTTTCACGCAAAAACTACTGAACGGATTTGGATTTAATTTGGTACACAGATAATTTATAACCCGGATTGACACATAGAATACTTTTTATCCCGATATTCTTACGGGATCGAAACTTATGCGGGTGAAACCGCGGGGCGCAGCTAGTAGTGTAATAAAAAGACGCTTAACGAAGCCGAGAGTCAATTGATCTTCCCGTCATTGTGATTTTTTTTTATACTAGACGTCTGGTTTACAAAGATATCGACCTAGCGCAGCAATTTTTTTCACGAAAACAAATTTGAAATGTTATTACTTGCTGACAGAAGTGAAAACAAAACCATCACTCACTGACACATCGGATATACATTAAAACCGAGTATACCCCGAGGACAGCCCAACACATCCGAATGTAGCGCGGTGTCGGTAACAGTGTCACGAGTTCAATGGTTTTTTCACATCTCAAAAAATGCTCAACACGCTTAACAAAATTGACATTTTGCTCAATGTTACTCAGTTTGATGAACAGAATGTGTCGGGTTTTGTTACAGCATGTATAATCACTACGCCTGGCATCGCAGAGCTACGCCTCTTGCGTAGTGTGCAGCAGTGTGCAGCAGCAGGTACCTGTGTCGTCGGTGTCGAGCGGCGCGTTGGCTGCGTCGTAGTCGTCCACGTCGATGGGCTCGTGCTTAGCCTTCTTACGTATCTTGCCCTGAACAGAAACATTACAATACTTGTTTTACTTCAATTCAGCCGACGATTAGACGCTATAGACACTGTAAAAACGTGCAAGAATTGCACAGTAAAATTTCAATAAAAATGAGACAAAATTTACATTAAACAAAGCATAAAAGCCAGTCTGCCACTAAGGATTTATCAGATGTTGTAATTTTTATATTTATTAAGGCGCCTTTGTGGAAGAAAAATGTTTATTATGATTAGTGACGTTACCTTTCTCTTGGTCTTCTTGAACCTGGCTTGCACCTCGTGCTCGTCCAGGTAGTCGCAGGCCAGGCGCAGCGCGGGCAGCTGCAGCGACTCCAGGCGCTTGTCGCCGCCGCCCTGCAGGCGCTCCTGTCTCTGTAGCGACATTTATTATTTGTTAGAATAGCTGAATACTGCTACTATAATTATTTGTTGTTAACTCCTAGACATGATTTATATTTTTTTGGAAATAAAAATCTAAAACCAACTACAACAAAAATACAACCGACTTCCAAAAAAAAACTACAAAGTGATAAATAACTTTTATTTCGGAAGTCGGTGTCGTTGGTTCTGCATTTTCGTTTATTGACACCGACTTCCGAAATAAAAGTTATTTATCACTTTGTAGTTTTTCTTTTGGAAGTAGGTTGTTTTTTTTTTGTATAAGTTTTTATTTTTCACTTTTTAGTGAGAAAGTTTGTAATTTATCTAGTTACAATAGCCTAAAGTCAACTGCTCATCACCTTTTAGAAAATCTTGCTTTTCCAGTTGCTGGGACGTTAATTGTTGAGGAGTTCTCCTGGTAAGAACCTGGAGAACTCCACTCCACCACCACACGCATTGTGACGAGCATAAATTGCTTAGCAACCATATTAAAGTAATCGAATCGCAACCCGTGAAATATTTATCATTGATTAGTTCCGATGGCCGTTTGTGGTCTTCATCATTTACCAAATGTTGATTTCCGAGAGAAAATGCTCAAGTTACTCTAAAAAATATCCAAATCGCTACAGGTTTGCCAATAAAATTTGAGGGTTTCCCTCGATTCTCTCATCAGATTCCAACTTCCTGACAATGGGACCACCTTGGGAGTATACCCTTTCAAACTAAAAAAATAATTTTCAAAATCGATCCACAATCGACGGAGAAAACGGTGAACATACAAAAAAAAAACATACATAAAGTCGAACATATAACCTCCTCCTTTTTGAAAGTCGGTTAATAACTCCAACTCAAAAGATATAAACAAGATGTAACGAAAGTGCTGTTTGTTTGAAGTTATGCCTTGCAGGGCTTTGTCTTCATTGACTTGTAGAAATGTCTATTTAGTAGTAGTACTACTACACATCATCATTCTCCTGCCCTCACCCCAATCTATTCGTGTTCGGCGCAACATGAGTATTGTTCTTCCATACTTCTCTATCAGTCGTCATCTCGGTAGTCACCCTTATGTAAGTTCCTCCCCACAGAGCTAGCTCGATGTGGCGCGGAGGAGCAGTTCCCGGACAGATACTACTACACATGTCATGATATTGGAAACTTTAACCACCACAAATCCTAAGTCCTAACCGAACCAAACTAAAGGCCATGTTCACACGATGGTGCCCAGTACGATGTTCTACTGTATAATGTTGGGATGACATGGCAGTATTGTACAGTATAGCGCACAAGCAGCGTGTCACAAGCAGCGGGTCCACAGCTGCGCAGTGCAGGCTGTGAAGCAGCTCACCATCATGTCGCGGAACTTCTTGGCGTCGAGCACATCGTCGTCTCCGATGAGGAACCCCCTGGTCTTGTCTTCCTTATCCTTGTTGATCTCGTCGTCGTACTTGCCGAGCACGGGCCGCGCGAAGCCCAGCGATGCGGCCTCTAATTCCGCTTCGTCGTCGTACGCGCGGTAACCGGCCTTAGCTTTCTTTGCTTCGAGAAGATTCTGTGGAAAATATTACGAAATATATTTTTTGAACACACAAAAAGGAGTAAGGAGTTTGTCATGTGCCATACTCATTTGCAGAGTTGGTCTAGTTGAGAATAACAGTTGACCACATATGGTTCCAAGTCGCTTGTCCATTCACTTTTTAACAAATATTGAGAGCCTGGTAACCTCCGCAGATTAGGGTTGTTATTTTAAGTATAAATAAAGTGCTAATTATTTTTGAATCCAGGCAATGTGTTATGTGTCATTAATTCAGAGCTGGGTGAGACATTGTAATGATATGTTACCTTCTTAGTCCTCTCGTCGTCGACAATATTAACGTTGACGAGTACATCCTCCTTATCATCAGCGAGCACGTCCTTATCAGCCAGGGTAAGCACCACCTCGCGCTCGTCTCCTATCTGTACACCAAAAAAAAAAATAGAAGACATGTAGCTCGAGATATTTATCACTGTACCTAATTTACCTAATATCAAAATATAGGGACATAGGAGACGTTACAATTGAACTTGCATATTGTAGAATATGAGAGAACTAGACAATGGCGATCTGGGGACTTAATTAAGTGCTTAAAGTATCGTATTATGAAACGCCACTATCTGGGTTTGTCAATACAATTTCTGTGGCAGTTTCACAAATGTAACATAACAACAATGCTCCACATGTCATTCAGGTGCTGCAAGATCTTTGTAGCACTCTACATCGCATTATCACTTGTGTGTTAATAAATTACGTACATTTTTTTTAAATAAATTTGGTCAGCAAGGTTTTATAAGACTGTGATATTTTATTGTAAATCGTAGGGGCCATACAAGAAAGCAGTTTTTGCAGCATGCAAGCAAAGTTGGCTGTTAATGTCTGGTCTATTACGTGGGACGGTTTCCGCTAGTCGTGGGAACAGTGCAGGATTTAATTTAACAAATGTAGCAATTTCTGAAATATAAAGTAACGGTTAACATAAAAATGAAATTCTGTTTGTTGGTAAGCGCATCACTTGAGAACTGTTTGTTGGTAAGCGCATCACTTGAGAACTGTTTGTTGGTAAGCGCATCACTTGAGAACTGTTTGTTGGTAAGCGCATCACTTGAGAACTGTTTGTTGGTAAGCGCATCACTTGAGAACTGTTTGTTGGTAAGCGCATCACTTGAGAACTGTTTGTTGGTAAGCGCATCACTTGAGAACTGTTTGTTGGTAAGCGCATCACTTGAGAACTGTTTGTTGGTAAGCGCATCACTTGAGAACTGTTTGTTGGTAAGCGCATCACTTGAGAACTGTTTGTTGGTAAGCGCATCACTTGAGAACTGTTTGTTGGTAAGCGCATCACTTGAGAACTGTTTGTTGGTAAGCGCATCACTTGAGAACTGTTTGTTGGTAAGCGCATCACTTGAGAACTGTTTGTTGGTAAGCGCATCACTTGAGAACTGTTTGTTGGTAAGCGCATCACTTGAGAACTGTTTGTTGGTAAGCGCATCACTTGAGAACTGTTTGTTGGTAAGCGCATCACTTGAGAACTGTTTGTTGGTAAGCGCATCACTTGAGAACTGTTTGTTGGTAAGCGCATCACTTGAGAACTGTTTGTTGGTAAGCGCATCACTTGAGAACTGTTTGTTGGTAAGCGCATCACTTGAGAACTGTTTGTTGGTAAGCGCATCACTTGAGAACTGTTTGTTGGTAAGCGCATCACTTGAGAACTGTTTGTTGGTAAGCGCATCACTTGAGAACTGTTTGTTGGTAAGCGCATCACTTGAGAACTGTTTGTTGGTAAGCGCATCACTTGAGAACGGCTGGACTGATTTCGCCAAATATTTGTTTTGATATGTTCATAATAGTACGATTAAGGTTTTCAGGGAAAGAAAAAAATTATATGTGTTCTGGACAGTTGGAAATACCGAGTCCTGTCTACTGTGGGATTTTTGCATGAGCTATTGTTTGCACAGAACAACGTCAGTCGGGTTAGCTAGTAATTTATATTTTCTAAAGAATGGCATGCAGCTTTCTGCTGAGGTAAGTGAGACATGCTGATTTCAAATTGTTGATCAGTTCTCGTAAGAACTGAGCGTCGTGTCCTCACCGCGTCGATGTCGTGCGCGACGCGCAGGCCGCGCAGCTCGCGCGAGCTATAGCCGTGCGCGTGCAGCTCGCGCGTGCCCGGCGCGTGCAGCTCGCGCGTGCCCGGCGCGTGCAGCTCGCGCGTGCCCGGCGCGTGCAGCTCGCGCTCGTCCGCTTCCAGCAGCGCCGACACGCCGAACACCTCGTCCATCTCGTCCAGCATGGCCGCCTGGACCATACGTGAACATAAACAAACAACCAAACACCATAATATTAGCGAAACTAAAACATTAATAAAAGTTAACAATAACTGAAGAAATATATTTTTCTAGCCCATTCTTTTCTATACGAAACTGCCTTTGAAGGAGCAACTAGAATCAATTCTTAGTTCTTCTTATAATTTGTGACATTCCAAATAATATTTTTAGTATTAATTGTGCGCTTTTAAAAACGCGGACCTCCACAATAATAATGTTACGTTAGAAATTATAAAAGTACACATTAGCTGTCAACGTATTCCTTATGAGATAGCAATAGTCTTTGACTTGTAATTAAAGTTAAGTTATTTCGGCTTATGGTTAGAAACTAAATCCATGTTTTTTTTTTTTTTCAACAAGTAGGTGAAAAGGTTATGAAGTTTTGTATTGAAGTAAAAATAATATAAGTAAGTACATGTGTACCGCCACCAATTTCACACCTTTTTTTTTTTTAAGGATGTGAAATCATCAAATGACCCCTCCCGCTCTGGGTGGAGTGGAAGGGAGTGTCAGACTCTTACTGACTAAAACCCATCCGTGTTCCTTCCTTAGCCCTTTATGTTCCGGGGCAGCGGTAACCCTTTCGGACAATCCCGCTGCCCTGGCAACCAATTTCACCCCTAAGAGGGTGAATGGGAGGAGAGTGAAATTTCACGCAGATTCGTCTGCGTGCAGAAGCTAGTTTATTTTAAATAAAAGAGTTCAACAGCACTATTCAACTAATCAGCAAGTAATAACTCATTCCAATTGATTTGGTTACCTATAAGATAAAATGATTATTTTCGATTTATTCATTTGACGTTACAATGTAATTTAATACACAAAACAATTTTTTTTTTTTTTGTTAAAACTGATACACGTGTGGTATTATAATGTCTGTAAGAAGTCGTAAATAAGATAATTCAATCAGATAAGGCAATTTATATATTTATTTTATTAAGCATTTTAAAGTTAACATTTACGTAATCAGGAATAGTTACGTTCCAAGGCAGCTGTCAGAAACGGTTAACCTAGTTTACAGGGTGTATTCATAGTTACTTGTCTATTGCTATACTCTGTCTACGCTTCTGTTCCAATTGATATATACAATTTGACTTTAGACAGTAAATTTAACGTGATGCGTGCTTGCAGAGTGGTTGTAGCTAGAGTGACAAGTGATGCATACCCTCTTGGCAGCTTCCCGCTTCTGCTTGTCGATGTCTCGCGAGCGCCGCACCCAGGCGGCCGCGTCGTCGTCGTCCGACTCGTCGGCCAGCAGCGTCGTCTGCAACCTGCACAACAAGCCGGGTTATTTTTTATTAATCTTTGTGCGCAATACAAAGGCAGCCTTAATGCCTCAGGCATTCTCCACCAGTCAACCAAGGGTGGTGGAGAGATAACATGGCAGGTGCACTGCCTGTGAGTGAAGCAAAAAAGAATATTTAAAAGATATCATAATCTATAATTATAAGGTGCTATAAAAATATCTGCCTGTGTCCCAGCGATGGGAACGTTATAGGCTGATTATGCTATGCTATGTTTATCTGTTTGTTGCATAATGCAGCTGTTTGTTGTTCTTATTAAATCAAATGAAAATACTGACTTCTGTTCAATTTTCCTCTTCTCCTTGTGCAGCTGCAGCTTCTCGCGGATCTTCTCCGACTTCTTTAGCTGCGCGATGTTGGCAGCCGGCTTGTGGTAGAACTCGCCCAGGTCATCCTTGATCTTGCCATCCTCTGCAACACGTCACACAATTATTTATAAACTTATAGATACTTCTTACGGCTCTGGGTGTTAGTGTTTCTTAGGTAGATGAGAGTTTTAATAAATTAAAAAAAATGGTATTGGAGGAACTAAAATGAGACAGTGAAAAGATAATTTCACTGTCTATTAGAATTAATGTGACCTTGCTGACAATCACTGCCCACTGAAACACTGCAGCAATTTCTTAAGTTTTTAGCAACCATATTATATGCAAACACACGCCACAGGGAATTATCTCTTGCAAGCTATTTTCAACTCTATTGGAGTTGTTACTTAGCTCATTACACTAGTGAACAGCGATTTTGTTGCTCATTATGAGAGTGGCTTTAGGTAAATTACTCTTAGTTTTTTTTTATGATTGTTGTTTTCATATTTCAATTAAATAGAAACAGCTGTGTATGAGTTTTTTTTTTTTTTACTTATCGTTTTCTATGGAATAGCCTGCTCAGTGCCAAAAGGTATTATGCGTCCCGACTTCACCAAAAAGAAAGAATTTGAAGATATAAAAGACTCGACTGTACCTCCAGGCTTTTCAGCGCGTTCCAGCGGCTTGAGGCCGAGCTTGGCGCGCAGCTTGTTGGTCTCGTCCACCGACAGGCTCTCGTGCGCCGCGCCGCGCGCGCCCGGCGGCGACTGCGAGTGCTCGGCCGTGCGCGCCTCGCTCTCAGAGCTCTTCTCTCTATATATATGCATTCAATTGGTAAGGTGTTTGGAAATTATGGCTATAAGAGTGATGGATGGATTGTGAGAATGATAATATTACTAAAAGGGGAGCGACTACTAAGATGACGGCTATTAGAGATGTCATGCATGGAAGTAGTTATGCTGTGCAGACTCCAAATAAATTGAAAAAATAATAAAATTAATAATACTTAATGAAATATGATGATGAATGTTGAACTAATATAACTGTACCTGTGATAGTCCGCGTCATCTCTATCTTTGTGCGCGCGATGCAACTCGCGCGCGCGCCTCTCCCGCTCCTCGCTGCTGCTGCGGCTCTGCGCGCGCGCGGCCGCCTCGCGCGCCAGATGCGAGTCCACCGGTACCTCCTCAACTATAACAACCGAGACAGCCGCTTTATACACACCCGGGTAGCCTCCACACACGCATACGTCATGACAGAGCTGTCGCTATAACATGAGATGGATTATTTTATACATTGACTTCAAAGAAAACTTACTCAATAATTTGATGAATGTTCCATGCTGGATTAGTTGACAAAACCTTTTAAAAATTCTACATACTCTTCATTTAGCTTTGTATACCATAGTTATTAAAACTGGCAAACTTGGTTCTGCATTTAGAATTAAGAATGTTTCCTATTGATGACACCCTGACATCAAGAGTATACCCATAATATCAGGCATATCAGTGGTTTTAGTGTCCTACTGTAGTTCAATTGATCAACGAAAAAGAAAACAAAAAGATGCCAGAGACAACCTCCTTGTAATCCTCCTTGTGTCCTGTATTGTCAGCCTGCAGCTGAGAGTTTGTTCCCCACTTCTTCTTCCCAGCTTAAGCACTAGGAAGAGGGGAAGGACGCATGTTCTGGCAGACTGTCTTATGTCATTTTTAAGTTCAAAAAGTGCTGATTCTCAGACTAGTTTAACTATATGAGTTTTGTTTTTATTTTGAGAAAAAAAAAAATCATTAAAAATGTTACAATGAAGAAGCAGTAATAAATTAATTCATTTTATTTAAAAGTTAAATTTGTAATAAATTAGTTCATCCACAGAGTCCCCTGGGCAAAATTTCGATTGACTTGAGGGACCATTCAAATTTTCATAATTTTTTTGCAATTTGCAGATCAGGATTAGGTTGTATATTGATCTAAATAATATTTATTTTATTTATTTATTCACACAATATCATTTGCGGCCACAAAATATATTTAATTATATAATTATAATCATAAGGATCATCAATACAACTCTCCAAGTTCATATTACCCTATTCAATAACTATTTCATGAAATCATGACATAATTCAAAATCAAGGAGTTGTATTGCTGATTCTGATGATTATAATTCTGTAGTTCTTTTTTATGGTCGCAAATCATATTTTAATCAACATCTAATACGACACTGACCTGTAAATCGCAAAAAACCTATGTTTGAATTTCGCAGGTTACTGCATCCCCCTTAATATGGATATAAAAATTAGGGCTATTTTATTGTATAAAGGGAGCATCATCAAAGATGACAAAAAGAACCTTGCTGAAAGAACAAATCTTGAGTGATCGTAGAGGCATTATCACAGATAACACTACCCAGATATCACCACCAGCAATAGAGACATCGAATAGTTTTAATCTTTTAAGTGTTGATTGTCAAGAGCAAAATCCTACTCCAGACAAAAGACCAAAGAAACCCTCGAAACCTCCACCCATTATACTGTATGGTATAGATGACCTTCAAAAATTAACGAGTTTTATTGAAGAAGTTATGGAAAAGAGTGACTATACGTATAAGGTGGTGTCTAGAAATAAATTAATAATCTCTTCCCAGTCTGTTGAAAAATACAAAACTCTCATAGAACACGTCCGAAGCAAAGGATTAATAGGCTACACATTTACTCAAAAAGATGAAAAATGTATGAGAATTGTGATCAAGCATCTACACTATAGCACACCTAAAGAAGCAATTGTGGAAGCCATAGAGGAAACAGGAAACCAAGTGAAAGGAGAAATAGTAACTGCTCGTAAAAGAGGCACCAAGCAGCCTTCAAATATTTTCTTTGTTAACATACTTCCACATGATAACAACAAGTATGTTAAAGAAATTAAGTATATTTACAACCAAAAGGTTATAATTGAAGACCCAAGAAGGAAAACCACAATAGTCCAATGTACCAGATGCCAACAATATGGACACACAAAAAACAACTGTATGGGACCATACAGGTGTGTGAAGTGTGCAGGGTCGCACAATACCACAAAGTGTACTATAGATCAGAACACACCGGCAGTTTGTGCTCTGTGTTCTGGAAGCCATCCTGCCAGTTATAAGGGTTGTAAAATCTATAAGGAAATCCTCTCCAGGAAGCAAGATGCCAACAAGACACAGAAACAACAAAGATCAAAAGTACAAAAACCGATAGAAGATCTAGATCTAAATGTACTTGCATTGACTAGATCTGAGTCTGCAAACAACATAAATATGACAAATATACCTAAAGAACAAACATACAATAATAGTAATAAAAAATATAGCGAAGCAGTTATAGGTAATAATACTACTACGACAGAGAACACTAGAAGAAAAATTACTTCCACAAATAAAGCTGACCCTACAGAGTCACAGAGAACAAATGTAGAACATAATCTGCATGAAAATACTTTTAAATTAGAAGCCCTCATATTAAAACAGACCGAAAGGATGGATGTACTTATCTCACAAATGAGCATAATGATGAATCTCATCACATCACTCATCAGTAAAATTCCACAATGACCTCACTGCGAATAGCCACCTGGAATATCAATGGTTTACTACCAAATAAACAGGAGCTGGAAATGTTGATTCAGGCAAACAAAATAGATATAGTGTTAATATCGGAGACTCATCTCAATAACCGAAAGACATTCAAAATGAACAACTACTGTGTATATTGCACAAATCACCCTGACGATACATCGCATGGAGGGTCAGCGGTAATTGTAAAGAATAACATTAGACATTACTTTCATGGCGAATTTAAGGAAGACTGGCTGCAAGCTACAACTGTCACTATAGAAGACAAATTTGGTCCGGTCAACGTAAGCTCTGTATACTGTCCGCCCAAGCATAAACTTAAGCAGGACATGCTTTCTAAGTACTTTGATACTCTGGGCTGCAGGTATATCTGCGGCGGTGATTGGAATAGCAAGCACACAGACTGGGGTTGCAGACTGACAACAACTAGAGGAAGGGAGCTAAAGAAATGTGTCGATAATCACAGATTAATAACCCTCTCTACAGGCGAACCAACCTATTGGCCAACAGATCCGTACCGAACTCCAGATTTACTCGATTTCTTTATTACGAAGGGGCTCCCAAACATATATCTAAAAGTAGAATCGTCTCTTGACACCTTATCGGATCACTCACCTGTACTGCTGACACTTAGTGCAACAATAATACAAAAAGAACAAAGCTATAAGTTGAGCAATCATAAGACGGACTGGAATGCATTTACCGAATACCTACAAGAGGAAACAAACCTACAAGTGAGTCTCAAAACAGAGGCAGAAATAGACGATGCAGCATTCTACATCACAAACCTTATACAGGTGGCGGCATGGAGTACTACTCCGACCCTGGAACTCCTGTTAAATAAATATAACATACCTCTTGAAATACGCCGTATACTCGATGAAAAACGTAAAACGAGGAGGCGGCTTCATGCAAGCAGATCAGATTATGACAGAAGAGAATTTAATAGGATCTCTAGGGAACTGAAAGACATGATCATTGAGAACAGAAATGCTACTTTTCAACAGAAATTGTCTACACTATCGGCTCAGAACAAAGATAACTACTCTCTTTGGAAAATTACCAAGAATTTCAAGAGGCCACTCAATTCTATACCCCCACTAAAAACGCCCACAGGAACATGGGCTAGGAAGCCAAATCAGAAAGCTGAGGTCTTCGCAGAACACTTAAGAAATATTTTTACCCCCAATCCATCTACAATGGTTGAATTTGAGAAAGAATTGGATAATTGTATCAACAGTGATCAGCAACTCTCACTACCAATTAAATTAGTGACGCCGAGAGAGATGAAGCGGACCATAAATCATCTAAAAAACAAAAAAGCACCTGGTTTCGACCTTATCACTGGCGAGATACTCAAACGACTTCCTAGAAAAACAATAGTCTTTCTGACAATGCTTGTAAATGCTATATTTAGGACTCACTATTTTCCTAAGCTATGGAAAATATCGCAGATATGTATAATGGCCAAACCAGGGAAACCTCCAACTGATCCTAGTTCATATAGACCCATTAGTCTTCTCCCAACTTTATCTAAATTGTTTGAGAAAATATTCCTACGAAGATTAAAACCAATATTAGAGGAAGACAAAATAATTCCCGACCACCAATTCGGGTTTAGAGAGAATCATGCCACAGTGGAACAAATACATAGAGTGGTGCACAAAATCAGGCAGTCCTTAGAGAAGAAGGAATATTGCTCAGCGGTGTTCCTAGATATTCAACAGGCGTTTGACAGAGTGTGGCACAAGGGACTACTCTTTAAACTCAAAAAGCTTCTACCTAACTCGTTCTTCATGCTCATAAAATCATACCTGCACCAAAGAAAGTTTCAAGTGAAATATGAAGACGAGTACTCCAACCTGTATGACATCGCTGCCTCAGTCCCGCAAGGATCAGTGATTGGCCCAGTACTGTATGCCATATACACATCGGATCTGCCAGGCACTGAAGAGGTAACGACAGCAACCTATGCGGATGACACTGCATGCCTTGCGAGTGACAAAGACCCCGACGTTGCTACACAAAAGCTGCAAACACAAATTAGCAAAATAGAACTTTGGCTTCAAAAATGGAGAATAAAGCCTAGTGTAAGCAAATCTGTGCACGCAACCTTTACCCTAAGAAAAGGTGAATGTACACCAGTCTATATGGAAGGAAAACAATTGCGCACGACTAACTGTGTAAAGTATTTGGGTCTACATATAGACCGGCGACTAACATGGGCCAACCACATCAAGGCAAAGAAAAAAGAGGCAACAATACTATACAAGACCTTCTCTTGGCTATTGGGACGCAAATCACAGCTATCTCCGAACAACAAACTACTGGTCTATAAAGCCATCATAAAGCCGGTGTGGACTTATGGTATAGAACTGTGGGGTTCTGCCAGTAACTCCAACATAGAAATCCTACAGAGATTTCAGAACATAGCCTTACGATCAATATCAGGAGCAGGGTGGTTCGTGAGAAACTCCGAAATCCATGAATACCTAAAGATGTCTACGGTAAAGGAAGAAGTAAACAAAAGCTGCACGCGATATAAGAAAAGACTACTAGAGCATACCAATCAATTGGCCAAGAACCTCCTAAATAACCAAACCACAACACGCCTAAAAAGATGGCATATACTGGACCTAGATCAGAGAGACTAAATAGCTCTTATCATGCTTTGTGTTGATGTCGGCTCAATGGAGCCACATTGTCAAAAAAAAATATATAACTCGCTGAAACCACATCTGATTATGGCTAGATAAGCCGATTGCAGATCATACACAAAACAAAAAAAAAAAAAAAAAAAAAAAAAAAATTTTATTGTAGAGCTTCATTTGGAAAGTAACATTTCATCCTTTTAATTTTTTTGTATCTTTCCTTATTTTCCTATTGGGCTAGAAATATGTATTTAATTGTATTATTTTTACAATACACATTATTGCACCAAATACAGGCCTTGGTTTTAATTAGTATTCTTCATTTTATTTTTGTTTTAGTGTAGTCATTAGTCTTGTGGCTAAGTAATAACAGCCGCACGGGTTGATCAATCAGGTTAAGCTACCCTTTCCGCGGTTGGTCCGTGGATGGGTGACCATTTTCACATACCAAGACCCCTCCATGCCTTGGAAAGCATGTTAAGCCGTTGGTCCCAGCTGGCATTTGTGGATCTTTGACAGTCGTTACGCATCGTCAGAAGCCCGGAAGTCTGATAACCAGTCTTACGAAGGGGTATCGTGAACTTCACCCAATAACTGGGTTGTGGAGGTCAGGCAGGCAGTCGTTCCATGTAAAATACTGGTATTCAGCTGCATCCCAAAAAAAATAAAAAGAAGAGATCCAAACAGCTGGCTTGTTTTAATCCAGTCAGTACTGGGTGTGGACATGTTGTATGAGTATAGTGCTAAGTGACGTCATACAAACTATTTACTTTATGAGACTCTGGCTTTTGTTATAAAAGCACTGAATGATATCAGACTTGCATTCAAAAGGCAATTCATTCATAATTTTTGCATAGATTTTAGACTTTAGGAAAAAATATTTTATGGTTAATTTGCAAAGATAGTATGATAAAAATTATCTCAATATTAGGTAAATGATCCACAAATGAGGATGTAAGTGCTGTAGCATGTGGTAGTCAGTGTTTTGTAGTGTGTGTTTATTAAGTTTATGTATGTTTGTATTTTCATATCTTCTACCTACAATCCGATTCCATGATGAATCACTTGAATTAGTAGAAAACTATGTAACATAGAAACAAGTTGTAGTGTTTGTAGCAATCACATAAATCCGTGCTTTTGGCTCTTTTAGTTGATTATCCACAGTGGCACCACTCCACACAGCTCCGTACAATACCTACCTGACACCAGCAGCACAGGGACGCGGTGGAACTACTCGAATGCCACCGAGTCTGAAATAACGAGCAAACAATGCCATTATTTTGTCAAATGGGAATACCGCCGACACCATTCATGATTTCCAAATTAATTTGCGAAAATATTATTAACAAAAACAATAAATTATCATTTCGCGTAAAATGGTAGTTCGCGCAAACAGTAGGTAAAAAAAATTTGGAAATAATCATCGGCGTCTGGCGTATCTCATTCTTGAACATAAAAAACTGCAACTAACCGTCTAGGGATCGGTCTCGCTTGCGATCCTTGTGTTTGCGATGTCTTTTACGTTCAGTACGTTCACGTTGAACTTCCTCGTTTTCCAAAGGCGATCGAGACCGACTCCTGTGCTTCTTCTTCTTTGAATCCTTCTTATGTTTCTTGGAACCCATCGCTTTGTTTATTTATGTGTTCTACGTTTTTATTTATTAATATTTTCTTCGTTTACAAACAATGCTAACACGATACGTTTTAACTTGTAATTAACTAAGATCTAATAAAAAGTACTCTGTGACTGAGATTTATGAAATTATGACACATTCTGTCAGATCACATCGCCATCTTAGGCCGCATTCCGAATTGGGTATAATCGCTCACACACTGACCTCCATTGAGATAGGAGAAACATGGAGATGCCCTATTCTACTATAGAAATAATAGCTATACAAATATCTATCATATCGACACACACATGTCAAAAAGCGTTCTGTTTATTTTTAACTAATGAAGAGCTGCATATGAAAAGAGAGACATCTAAATGTTTGTCAAGTACTAAAGCTTTTTGTATGGACGATGGTTTTTTATTCCGAGAAAAATCTAACCAGAATCAAACTACATCCAAATAAAAGTTACAAAAATATGGAACTTGGAACTATCGAAATTATATTTTTAAACCCCTGCATTTCGGAGAAAAAATATAAACTATTTAATTATTTTATTTGATCATAGCAGCCCAAATTAAAACTGCCACACACCTTGACAATGTCATATTTGGATTCTATTCATCTGTCAAATATGAAAGTGTGACACGGCGTCAATAACAAAGAGGGTGCGTTCCGAATTAGGAATAATCGATGTAATCGATTTGAGCGTGCTTAACCCGTACCGAATTAGCGTGACCGCGATTACGATATTCCGTGAATCGTCATAGATGACGTCATGATTGGCGCCATCTTGCGATAACGCCAAGCATGCATTGTAATAATATCACCGTGAGCGCTGTCAAAAATGACAGTGTGTGTGTGTGAGGATGAGGATGTGTCAGTGTGTTTTGTTTGGAGTTGCATCATATCTTTAAATTAAACTAACGTGGCATTTACGAAATTGTGCGTCTGGCTGACAGTCGCCACCTAACCAAAAAAGAAGAATTGAAGAACAAATGTGGTGTTTACACAAAGAAATACTCCTGTAATGTCGTTTGACATTGAGTAAGCACTGTGGGTGCGTTCACGAGCGTTCCGAATTGTTGACAGCTCTCAGCTGTCATAATCGTAATATCTAATACGGAACGCATGTGAGACGATTTGAGTGCTGTGAGCGATTATAGCCAATTCGGAATGCGACCAGAGTAGAATAATTATTTATGTCAAAAAATATTTCAATATTATAGGGTCTCGGGGTCTAGAAATCTAATGGATGATTAAAAAATTGCAGGAGTCATTTTAAACCATTTCCATCCCGCTGTTTCCCAAACTATACCTACTGGAAAGAGCTAATCAGAAAATGAACATTAATTAATTAGATGACCATGTGATTGGGCATCAGCTTAAGACGCCGAGCCAGTTTCGTCCAGATAAATGCTCAAATGCCACAGTTCAGTTTCCCACCAAGGAAATGCCAGATTCAGTTTTATTTGGATTAGGAAAGGCTCGCTATTATTATTATGGGGAACATATTAGGTCCTTACATATGAAATTAGCGTTTTGTCGTACTGACCACTTTGATCTGAAATATTTCCTCTTTGGTTTAGAATTCCAAATTCAAATTTATAAATTCGTTTAGGTGGTACATTTGAGTTTTGAAAACAGTCATTCATTTGTTTTTTCCTCATTATTTTTTTCTTTGGGGTCGCTAATTACCGCACAATGGAAAACATGAAATATCGGTATATTTACGAGTATGAGTTCTACCGTGGCACCAGTGCTGCAGGCGCTGGTATCGTAAAAGAAAGCACGGTACGTTTTTGGTTTCAACGTTTTCGTTCTGGAAATTTCGACCTTCAGAACCAACCCCGTGGACGGGCGGAGACCAAAGTGGAAAATGGAGAATTAAAGGCTATTGTGGAAGCGGATCCATCACAAAGCACTTCAGAGATAGCTGTAGGCTTCGGGGTAAGTGATAAAACTGTATTAATCCACTTGAAGCAAATCGGGAAGTAAAAAAACTTGAACGGTGGGTGGGAATCTCATGAATGGGGATTGTCCAAAATTTCTAACCATTAGAATTTATTTTATTTTTTGAAAATTTAGAGCATTTTGAGAAACTAATTTGAATATTTTGATGGTTGGCTCAATAGTTATTTTTTTTATAAATATTTAAATATTTAAAATTTTTAAGGTAGGTTACGTCATCAGTGGCACTAAAGATTAAGTGCTGTTGCCTCACTAGTACAGAAATAAAAAAATTCAATCTGTCAACTGATTTTTGTAATAAATCTTTTATTAAGAGTAAGAGTCCCTATCAATTTCGCGGTCTAAAAACAGAAAATTCAATTTATTTCCGCGCATATTTCTCAATAATCTCAAGTGATCTATTTTTTTTTTAATACCTTCACTGTTATTTATCACCTACTTATCTAGTAAGTGTACAAATTTAAATTTTGATAACTTTATTAATTACGAAAAATAAAAATCTAACACGTTTTTACGTAAGCACGAAACACCAAGTTTTTCAATTGCTTCCATAGCTTACTGGTAGCAAATAACAATCTGAAAAAAAAAACCTGAATACTGGGCATATAGTTTATGTAAGTCTCCAATATTTTTTTTAAAGTTTAACGAATTATTACCTACTTGTAAAAAAAAAATTACCACGCCTACGCGTAAGAATTTATTGAAAATACCAATAACTGTTAGATATTTTAAAATTAGAGGTGTCTAACTACCAAAATCAATTTTTGCAATTTAATTTGGACTACTTATTTTCATTGTAGTAAAATAGCAGTGTTTTACCTAAAAATAAAACACATATTAAATACTTACCTTATTTGAAGCTTACTAGATTGAGAGTGGCACTACTGGTTTCCGCTATAATTTCCCTCTCTTTTGCTCTTTCCTTTAGTGGTATCTATCCCTCTCGTTCGCACATCCCGATTCCTCACCAGGTGGCGCTGCCAAATGTGGGCTTAGCCAAGGCAGTGAATCGTTGATCATTGTGTCGAAAATCTTCACCAGGTAGAAATTAAATGTAAGCTTCAAATAAGGTAAGTATTTAATATGTGTTTTATTTTTAGGTAAAACACTGATATTAAACACTTGACCGTTATTTGAAGCTTACTAGAATGAGACGTGTTTGTTATCACCTGGTGGGAAATGACGCCAATGTGAACGTGGAAACAAGTTATTAATAAAATTAGATGTGCATAGAGAGAAATACATTTAATCGAATGAATTAATCAATACATACAAAGGAAAATATCCTTGTAATAGGTAATAGATACCTACTTAACATATAATGTGAACTATTGCACAACAGTTACCTTTGTTTATAGAATATTAGGTATGCAAATATAAACATTTCTAACACTTCTTGAGAAGAATTATATGCTTAAGACAGTAATACAAAAAAAAATTACACCTCTGTTAACTTAATTAATAGGATTAAACGTTCTAGATACATTACAATTAGAACTGGTGGGTATACAGGGCATCACTTCTCTACAGTAATAGCGGGTGAAGGTATCCTGCGATCGCCAAATACCTCTAGAGAGTATTTCCTCTAAGGAGTAGTTTTTAACCCAGTTTCTAGAGGCTACAGCAGACCTAAGACTGCCAGGCGCAGCATTTACTCCTGCTTCTAACAACAGAGATTTGACCCGCCCCGCTATGACTGTACGAGAAGCGACTCTTGATTTTCCTCTAAAATTAAGAAACAGATTATTGAGACACCCTGACTGGCGTTTATCTTTAAGTATAGCTATAGTTCGTTTTACCCAAAGTACAGGGTCTAAATTTTCGTTAGTAGGATTAGGAGATAGTTTCCAACCAGAGTCTATAATCGGCAGTGTCTGTTTTAGATCCAAATATTGGCCATAGGATCAGACAATCATTATTTTCTGACAGGTGTTGAGTCTACAGCTAGTAGAGTTAGATCATGAACTCTTCTGCCGGAGCAAAGGAGTAACAAGGTTGCCGTATGTCTACAAGTAGCAAATACATTATTCACGTCTACAGAATAGCTTCCCATAAATTCTGCTAATTTATCGACGTTCCAGACTATAGATTTTTGAGGTACTGGGTTTTTTAAAGCAATAGACTTTAATATATGAGTAACTAGAACGTGGGAACTTAATTTGGCAGATTCGTCAGGGTTGCTTAGCGTGCAGACCACAGATTTATGTAATAAAATAGTTTTATAAGCTAAACCCTCTATAATACTCAAATCTGCAAGAAATCGAGCCAAAACTTGACCTGCACCCTAATTGCGTAACACATTTTGTTTCTTATTGCGATTCCGAACTTAAGCCAACTCCAGTCGTAATCGATATCATAGATCGGTATTGCGTAACTTCTTAAGATCCAAATGAAGTACAATCGTATAGAGATGTACATACAAAAAGGCCACAGTTGGCTTCAATTAAAAGTTTCGTTTTATCATAAATGAATTATTTGTTTCCGAATTAATATGCTATAATTTAATTTAGTTTTAATTACAACTGATGATCTACTAACGCTTACAAATGAAAATGTGCAATGTTTGCCGAAAAATTAAAAACCAATTTTTAAAACACTTTCTACCAAAAACTACCATATTTGAAATACGTAACAAAACGTATTTGCATCTGAAATTTTTGTAGATTCTAGTTCTGTGGCAAAAGTTGCATCTGACATTTTTGTAGATTTTAGTTCTGTGGCAAAAAAGTTAACTTCTTTTTCCGCCGTTGAAAAACTTTTATTGTAAATTGTAATGTTATCTGAATTATGTAAGTTATTATCAATTTCTTACTGTAAGATGAATTTAAGTGGTTATAAATATAAAGAGAGTGTTTGTTGAGTTTGGTTTTTTAAATGAAGTATGTTTCATGCTATTACATTAGTTCTGTTGATCTATTTTTTCAGAAATGCCTGCAACCAAAAGTTTCAGAGCGGCAGTAGGAGCTGCTGCTCCGATTTATGGAACTAATTTGCCAAGGGATCCTGGGCAAGACTAACAACAGAGCAGTTAGCAAAAGGAAAAACATTGCAGCCCGCCTCAACAGCGAGGGCGCGGGCTGCAATAAATCCCTGCTAATCCTGCAAAAAAAGCGAGGAGTAAGTGTAAGGAACAATTTATTTATTTATTTATTTATCCATCCATTTATTTCAGGCATCAAGGCCCATATAAACACATACAATACAATATTAATATAAGTAACTTAAAAATACTATAAATACATACAACATTATACTAAAAAAACTAACACTAACATACACGAAGTGTCTGCGTCGTGTTTCGCTGACTGGTGTGATGTAGCTGGCCACGAAACCGGCGGTACACAACACCCACAATAATAATTATACTTGTGAGAGTGTGTGAAAAGGTGCATGTCCGTACGACGACATTTAATATCAATATACAATTCCAGTCTATGCTGCTTTTACTGTAAATTTACAACTTGACATCAATTTATTATGGCAACAAGTACGAGTCTTATTTTAGGCTGGTAGGCCTGTGCCTAGTGCATGTGGTATGAGACTGATTACAGAAATTAGATGAATTTATTCATCATAATAATTATTGTCAGGGAATCAAGTCAATTTTGGACAGAGAAAGTTCATTAGTGGCATACCACCCTTACTAATTAATACTAATACCACAGCTAATACTGCTAACAAATGTGCAATTTTAAAGTAAGCATTTTTTTTTAGATTATTGTTTCAATATTAATATTTTTACTTTGCTAGTATTGGAACAAGCAAAAATATAATGCCCGAAAGAAGTCATTGGGGCTCCAACAGCAAGCTTTGGCAATGGGAGGGGGTCCTCTGCCTCCCAAATTGGCCTCCCAGCTGTGGTGATGGTGACACGACCAGCTGGTGCAACAAGAGGGAGAGGAGGCAGAAGAAGAGGTACATACATTTAACCTTATATTAAATCTATGTTAGATTACTAACTGCTGCAGTAATTACAAATCAACATAATGATGTCGCGATGCTAGTTGTTATGCTGCATAAATCTTAGCTGTTGTAAACAGTATGTTATAATGACATGTCTTTACATCTATACATATCATAAATTGAAGTAGCTTTTCACATTTGTTTGTTGAACCGTGTTGTTCTTCTAAACTATGCAATGGATTTTGATGCAGTCTTCATCATCATTGAGAGCATTCATTATGGAAGGTTTATGTGTTACGCATTAATATTTAACATAATAATAATATAGACTGACTCGTTGATCTAGTGATTGCAACTACTGCCGAGCATGAGGTCTTGGGTTTGATTCACAGGGCCGGGCAGTGTTAAGTGGGTTGCTAGTTACATCATTATATAATCATACTTGTTTTGAACAAGAGCATGACACCTTTCTTTATTGTTGATTTAAACAGTTGTTTTATTTTCAGAAAGTAATGCTGTAGTCTATAAATGGATGAGAGAATGAAAAATAAAAGCTGGCGCCAACAAGTCAATGTATGTGACATTTACTCTCAGAAAAGATGACTGCCCACCTGTTAAACTCAGAGATGACAATGACTGCCACATGGGACATCAGCTAAGTACCTTGGCGTACATCTCGACAGGAAACAAACATGGAAATATCACAAAGAAAAAACTAAACGAGTTTAACATCCTACTCCGAAAACTAAACTGACTCTTGGGAAGAACATCACACGGATCACTGGAAAACAAAGTTCTCACCTACAAAGCAGTATTAAAACCTACGTGGACATACGAAGTTTAGCTTTGGGGCTCTGCAAAGAACTCAAATGTGGAAATTCTCCAGCGACTTCAAAATAAAGTACTTTATTGAATAAAGCCTGAACAATTTTGAGAGACAGATTCTTCGATGGAAGAATGGACCTCAGGAGTCAATATCCGCACAAAAAATCTGCTATTGCTTTACAACCGATTGCAAGATAAACAAGGCAAAAAAAATTGATCTGCTGGCCTACTCCAATTGTCTCGATGCTTCGCTGAGACCATGTATGTGTTACCTATTTATTTTATAGATTGGTAAGTTACAATGTTACCAAAAAAATAATCAAAATTTAATTATTATTATTTCAGATCATCGTGTGACGCCTGCCGCTATGGATTGGGTGGTCCAGTTGGAGGGGAGGAGGCTGGTGACTGACCAGGGCATTGCTGCAGCCCTGCAGAAGCTGAATGTGACCCTCCATGATATGCGGGTGGCGATGGAGGCGGTTGCACAGAGCCTGTAGGGCATATCTAGACTCATAGCTCTGCATCTAAACTTTTATCTTATGTATGTTTTATATATGTTTATCTACACCCATGCTATAAATTCCTCTATAAGTCTGAAACAGCTTATTGCCAACATTAAAACAACAGTATCATACTAACCATGATATCATCCAAACGTGTTATAATGTTGTACTAAATTTCACTATGCAACTTCTTGTCAAAAAAAGAACATTGTCAAGTACGCGCGTTTCCCTACCACAGCGCCGTATTTAAAAAAAAAACATAAAGGTTATTCAAATTCACGTCGTATCCCGCCATTTTTGTTGGTTAGTAGTATTGCAAAAATGTATTACTTTGTTGTTTACAAAAATGAGTGATACAAGCTTTGATTTCTAATGCAGCAATAAATAATTGTATTATTACCTCTACATAGTATGTTTGTATTAGATACTGAGCAAGTAAACTTTCCATGAATTTACATAGTTCTTACAACACTGTACAGCACCCTATGGTTTCAGAACCTTTTAAGGATTCATATCATATGTGTAGATATGTGTTATGTGGGTGTGTGTGGTGGTGTTGGGTGTGTGGAGGGGCCCGTGGCTAAATAATAACAGCCGCACAGGTCGATCGATCAGGTTAAGCTACGCTTGCCGCGGTTGGTCTGTGGATGGGTGACCGTCTTTACATATCGAGACCCCTCCGTGCCTCGGAAAGCACGTTAATTCGTTGGTCCCGGCTGTCATTTGTGGATCTTTGACAGTCGTTACGGGTAGTCAGAAGCCCGAAAGTCTGACAACCAGTCTTACCAAGGGGTATTGTATTACCCAGTAACTGGGTTGTGGAGGTCAGATAGGCAGTCGCTCCATGTAAAATACTGGTATTCAGCTGCATCCGGTTAGACTGGAAGCCGACCCCAACATAGTTGGGAAAAGGCTAGGCAGATGATAATGATGATCATATGTGTAGATAAAGTCTTGTATGCAACTGTACATAATTAGGTATTAAAGCACTCATGTGATACTATTATTACACTCGGCTTCGCCTCGTGTGATAACCCACATTCGTATTTTAATACCCATTACTTTACAGTAGTTGCATAAATAACTAATATCTACCTTATGTTATAGCGATAAAGTTGAAAATTAATTAAAGAAATTATACAGATTGTAGTAGCTTGATGTGCTGGCGTCTGTACAACATTAAAAAAAATTTGGTGAGGTCGGCGTTTCCTATCTGACTACTCTGAGAAGATAGGCCGAAACAAACAGAGGTCACAGTCTCTTTTAAAGTGCAGACGCAAATCTTGGTCAGAGCATGTAGATTGAAGTCTGAAATGGACTTTTGATATACAACCACACAGATTGAGTGGACCCACAGAATACAATATAATGCAGGAGAGGTCCAGTCAGTGCACGTATTTGTCAGTAATCGTGCAGCACAACACAACTTGTTATCTAACTATGTTAAAATATATTTTGTTTTCAGAATCGGAACCTATTGTTTTTATTTTAATTACCTATCCTATCTATGCAAACAGTAGGTATAATTAGTCACAACAATATTATTATTAGGTACTTAAGATCAGTACATTCAGTCTATGTAGAAGCGTAAAGGCGCGGGCCCACTGCACTGCACTGCCTGTGCACGGGCACGCGGCGTACTTTAGCTGCGTGTATTAATTTGTTTGAAAACGTGGGTCTACGTTTCCACACGAAGACTCACGACTATGTATAGCGTGCCACGGCGCACGGAGAGGCTACGCACGTGCCACTGCTATCCACGGACACGGGTTTCACTGCGAGAAAATGCGCTGCGATAAGCGAGCTGTACGTAGTCGTGGGTCGTATTCGTGTATTCCAGTGGAAACGTAGACACACGTCGACAGCTATGTAACCGCCTATTCGAGCAAGTCACGCATGTATCAATGACGTCAATTCATGCGTAGCCTCTCCGTGGGTTGCAGTTGACACAACCACATACATTTTCTTACAAAGTGAAGCTTAATACACGTGCGTAGCCTCTCCGTACGCCGCGGTGGGCCCGCGCCTTTATGCTTGGAGTAACTTATTACTTTTAAAGTTAGTACTTCCCGTTAAAAATGGCAAAGCGGAAGCTACGATTGAGTACTGTTTATTTGAGAATTATGTTACGCAAGTAATACTGAACTAATAAATCCATAGTAATTTAGATCTAAATTTTTTAATCTTACTGTAAAACCTTAAATCATGAACATTTATCGATACCAGAATTACCAGAGGGCAGAAACTGGACACGTCCTTTGTGAACTTATACTTTATTGTCGCTAGTGTATAAGCTTTCAGCAGCTAAGTGTATGTTTGAGTATTGCCTGGGAGGGATAGAATAAATAGAAAATGAACAAAAAATATGTGATTTAGGATTTATTTATTTATTTAAACATTAGCTTATTATTATGATGTATAATTACTTAATAAAATATTTCCTTCGTTCGTTTCGTTTTACTAGATGTCTCGGTGGACACTAGTAGGTTCCATGCCAAGCAGTCGCCAGTGCGAGTAAGGGGCCCTCGGGAACGGACGAATGACTTCTTGTCATCGGACCATTGGCCTTCCTAATACCTATTTCCTTATGACATGGATGGCCTTGACACAAACTGCCTTTGCAGTGAACACTAAGCAGTCACTGTAATGTGTCCTTGCATACCGAACCAAAATCAATGCAACCTAAACCCTACGACTACGCCGTAACCTGTCTACGACACCTTGTCTACCCTCATCAGCAGAGACATGCCCTTTGTGAGGAAGATATATGTGTCGCGAGATTTATATATTGTAGTCAACGGGGAAGCGTGCATTATTGACTAAATTGTGCAAGACTACACACGCATTTGCAAATCTTCTTGCTTTCACAGAAGAATAATGCTATACCCTATGAGCCAATAAGCACAGCCAGCGAGTCTTCAAAACTTCAATGCAGCGTTCGACTACAATGCGAGTCTGGACATAACACTGCGTGTAGTACTCCTCTGGCGACTCCGATGCAGCACGAAAGATAGGCGTCATCAGAAACCACCTTTGGGCGTACCCGGAGTCTCCTGAAAATGAAAAAAATATAGTGGATAAATTATTGTTAATATATATGTTAGTTTAAAGATGCATCTGTTTTGATTTTATTTACATAATCAGCCTATAATGTTCCCACTGCTGCGACACAGGTCTCCTCTTACTGAGAATGGGCCGCAATCCACCACGCAGGCCCAGTGCGGGTTGGTAGATGTCACATGTCTTCGAATTTTTGGTCCTAGGACATGCCGGTTTTTTCACGATGTTATCCTTCACAATTTTGAGAGCAGTGGTGATGAAAAATTTTTACACAAAGTAAAGTGCCTGTCTGAGTTCGAACCTGTGACCAACAGCTCGTAAGTCGCGGCCAGTACCACTGGGCCATACTCTCTATTCATTTTTTATAAGACAATAGTTATTTTATATTATACTTTTTTAAGTAAATAAATTTTTTTTTGTTACCTAGTAGCCAGCACACTTCGCCTTGATGATGTAAGCGGTGCATAAAATTATGAATAGGCCACTGGTTCCAAATACGGGAATCATGGCTGGCCCCCCCAAATGACGCATCAATATATTGAATGCAGCATCACAAACCTGAAAGTATTGTCAATGTTTTAATTACTTTTTATATATTAGTAGGTGAGTTTTGGTGCTGAGTGCAACTATAGTCCTATTACTTCTACCATAAGTTTTAATATAAATATAGATAATTTAAACACTGATCTAATATATTTGTTGGTGGAATTCAAATTTTAATTAGTTTAGTAACAACAAGATTATTATTAGGTACTTACAATCAGTACATTCAGGCTATGGCTATAAACAGTTTTCTGTTAAAATAAGTTTCCTAATTTTCATCCACCCTGGATTATAGCAACATATTGTGTACCATCAATGCATCCACCACACCGAGAAATTGAAATATATCCATAAATCTGAAACAAAACAATTAGATTAATTTAATCATCATCTGCCTAGCCTTTTCCCTATGTTGGGGTCGGCTTCCAGTCTAACCGGATGCAGCTGAATACCAGTATTTTACATGGAGCGACTGCCTATCTGACCTCCACAACCCAGTTACTGGGTAATACGATACCCCTTGGTAAGACTGGTTGTCAGACTTTCGGGCTTCTGACTACCCGTAACGACTGTCAAAGATCCACAAATGACAGCCGGGACCTACGGCTCCGAGGCACGGGGGGTCTCGATATGTAAAGACGGTCATTCATCCACAGACCAACCGTGGCAAGCGTAGCTTAACCTGATCGATCAACCTGTGCGGCTGTTATTATTTAGCCACGGGCCCCTCGCCACGCCACCACGGCCACGGGGGTTATTAATTAGATTAATTTAATAAATAATTCAAATGATATTAATATTGAAAGAACATTTTTTGTGTTAAACCAATAGAAACAAAGGCAAATTATAGTCATAGATCTTTAAGCCTTGTATGTTTAATACTCTTGTACCCATGGTTATACACTTTCATACTCACTCCGTTTTTACAGCATCCTTCTCTTCCTGTATCAAAGGAAATTTAATATATTTCTTTTTTAAATAGCTGTTGTTGAGAACGTCTGTAACCTAAAACAAAGAGAAAATGATGTCAGTAAAGATTTGTTAGTACTATTATATAGAAATAGTTAGTAGTAGTATTACTTCGCATAGACAATCGTGTAATGTTTGTGACAGCCCCAGATGGTAATATGCACCAATATTTTTCTGAAATGCCCCATTGGCATAAAATGCTACTGCTGCTAAGACCTGTAAAATTATGTTATTTAATTAAGCACAGTTTTTGAAGACACTTGCTTAGACTTTGTAATAACTTGATTTTAACAGTGTCCTAAGTGTCCATGGAGTTTCTTGACCATATTTCTGCATTAGAATCTATGTTTTGGAACGGGCAACTAGCTTTAACTTTCTGACAAACTGACTGACTCCTTGTCATTTAAAAAGTGCCTGTTTGGTTTTATTGAAATATAATGCTTGTATTGACCAACCTTTAAATATATATGATATGACAGAAAAGTTACCTTTAGGTCCGGACGTGTAGCAGATTTACGTCGTGGTTTCAGAAATGGAAATACTTCCTTAGCCTAGCCTAAAGTGGGCCACGAATTTATTCGTTGGAAAATCGAGCGTTGCTGGGACTCCTCAAAAGTCTGCGGCTTATCATAAACCCGTCTTTGAGACGTTGATCTTCCGCAATATGCAACAAATAACCTTGTGACATTGTGGAAGCTGAAACAATAATAAAACTAAATTAGGAGATAGCCAAAAGTGATTTTTATTAGCACTACTTACGTGCGGCTGCCTAGGATATTGCCGGTATCTAAAATACCAAAAATATAGATTTAATGTTGCAGTTCTACACAAACACACATTCACAATTTATCTAAAAGGTGTTCGCTCACCTAATTTCGTAATAATTATGGAGATTTTATGAGTAAATCCCAAATTAATGTACAAAGAAAAATGAATGCGGGAAGTATGTTGCCTTCGGTATCGGAATCAAATTTCTAGTTGGTTTGAAACCAACTGACAGCTGTCAAAATGATTACGCAATTCGAATAATAGCCTCTATAAGCACAAATCGTTCATTCTTTATCGTTTCATTCCAATGAGAAATTGGTATCAGACGATAGTTAAGTTACGCAATACGAAACGCGTAAAATGAAGCCAACTGTGGTGGAAACTAAGCCGATCAGTCTGAATCATTTCCAGATAATGTGTTACGCAATTAGGCTGCTGGTTGGAAGGGGTTTAATTTATGCTTTTTTGTCCATGTGAGCCACCTATTCCATGCTACTCGATAAGTCTTTTTGGTTGATAGCCGCCATGAGGATTTTAAGAGCTGTAACTGAGCTTCATTCCATTCAACTAAGGTGTGGGACCACCCCCACATTTCCATACTTCTAACGTCATCTCTTGGACTCTTGGTGGAAGGCCTGTCACCGTATCTATCAGCTGTGAATGCAGTTTCCGGATTGTGAACGGAGGAGCTAACGCTCGGACTTTTAGGTCTGCTCTCCAAAAGACTCTCCCACCTTGGGACTACCATTAGAAAGACTCCCGATGCAGAGTTGAGCTGAGCTAGTACCATGGGCACTAGGTAAGGTGGGGGGAACACCCAAGCTAGTGGGTAAGTCCACTTTTGGGAGAAGGCATCGTGGTAAATTGCTCGAATGTCGTTCTGATCCAGTGATACATAATTCATCACGACTTTTGCCCGTTCTGACGCAAATAGATCTATCACTGGAACTCCGAACTTTTTGAATATTTTCTCCGTACACTGGGGTAAGAGATGCCACTCCGGAGGGAGCCGATGACGAGAAAGATGGTCTGCGTGACAGTTGTATTTTCCCGGAATATGTTGAATTTTCAGGTTGATTTGGAGTTGATCTAGGATTTGAAAATCTCTCTCGTGAGTTTTAGCAATGAAGGAGACCTGGTCCCCCCTTCGTTTCTCAAAAAGGCTACAACAGTCTTGTTGTCGCACTGAACTAGAACGGTAGACTTGGACATGTCTGGACCTCGCTCTTCTAGGGCCTTTAGTATTGCGAGCATCTCCTTTTGATTGCAATGGAGCTGTTGCTCTTGATCTGTCCACGGTCCTGATAGTGCGTATCCATCGAGCTGAGCCCCCCAAGCTAGATCCGACGCGTCTGTGGTCAGGAAATGTGATGGTGGCGGGTTGTGAATCAGAGAAGTCCGATGACAATTTAGTAGCCACCAATTTAAGTCCTCCTTTACTTCTATAGGCAAAACTAGACTGACACAGTTTTCTTTTAGTTTTTTGTTTAGAAACATTAGTGTGTCCTGAAAGTGAAGTCTGCCCTTTGGTACCACGAAACTGGCGAAATTTAGAAGTCCTACCAGACTTTGTAGTGCTTTTATCGTCGTTGTGTGTTTGTGTAACAGATCCAACACTTTTTCTCTTATTTTTGTGATCTTTTCGAGAGGCAACGATCTCTCGTTTGTCCATGGATTCCATAGGACACCTAGAAATACGAGGCTTTTGCACGGAGTTGTGACAGATTTTTTGGTAATTCGTCTGCCACCCCAGGTAGTGTAGCCGGTCTATTAATATTTGGACGTGCACTTGCAGGACCTAATGGTCCTGGTGAACCACGAAGAAATCGTCTAAATAGACGAGTATTCGAATACCCTCCTCTCTTAGTGTCTGTGCTACCCAGTTTGTTAGAGTCGCGAAGACATTGGGCGCTGTGCTGAGGCCAAAAGGAAGGCAGGTCATTTCTAACAATTTTCCTCTGTAACTTAGACGTAGGAATCGTCTGTGTGACTGGTGTATTGGCAAATTGAAGTAAGCCTATGTCAGGTCGACTTTGCAAAGCCAGTCGTTTGGTTGGAGGAAGTCTGGGACACGAAACACATTTATGAGCTTGAATGGCTCCGTGTGAACAAAATAGTTCAGATTCCTTAGGTTGAAAATAGGCCGGTTGGTGCCATCGGCTTTGGGGACCAGAAACATTGAGGACAGGAAACTCGGAGAATGTGGAACGTCCTCTAGCACCTCTTGCGTTATCATTTGAGATATGATAGTTGACATTGCCTCGGATTCCTTTGTTTGAAATGGGCTTTGTGCCTTGGGTATCATTAGAGGTGGTTTTTTGATGAAAGGTATGCGATAACCTTTTATTAAGCGAAGAAGGGTTTTTGGTGCTCCGAGTTTCTCCCATCGATCGGCATAGAACGTTAACTGGCCCGCTCTGAAATCCTGTTTGTCAAAACCTGCTTCTCTTTCCTCCTGGGGGATATTCGGTGGCTGAAGTCCGTTTTCTGTTATTTCTGCTCGTCTCTTGTTTGTTAAGCTGCTGGTGAGTTCCTCGTGAACGAAAAGGCCCATTATAGTTATGGTTAGGCAGACGTGTTCCTTTATTGTTGTGGCCGGTTCCCTGCGAGGGATGGTATTGACCTGACCTCTGTGAGGTGTGGTTGTGTCCACAGCCCTGCGAGGGCTGAAAGCATGGCACAGTGCAGCACGCTTGGCGGACACCCTGCGAGGGTGCCCTATAATAAGCTGACCCCTGCGGGGGGTAGCGAGTGGTCTTCTTAAATCCTGCTTGCGAAGTAGGTTTGAAGCCACTGGTTTTGTTTGGAGGTAAGAAGGTCTTCTTAACACCTCCGTTCTTTTCCAACGTTGATGATAACAGCTCAGGACTAAAAACCAGCTGATTAGAAGGTGGGATTTTGCGCAACGCCGACTTAACAAGTGGATCACGAACATAATTTATTATTCCGTCTCTACGCATTTGAATTATTTCTGCGCGATGACCGCAAATAAGTTGAATCATATCTGAAGACACTTTATAATATTCACCGTCCGAAAATAATTCAGAGATTTTGTTATGCAACTTATCGGGTGTTACACTACCTTTAACACGTGCCCATGACAAAAGATCAGCCATGCTAGTTTGTAATACCTCTCGCTGTTTAATTGCACAAAATGTTAGAGCACCATAGGCTTTGTCAGCCAAAGCTTAAGTCTAAAAGAATCATATGGTTTGATTTCTTCGTTTATCTCCAGCTCAGTAAAACCAGGACTGTGATTATATAACTTCTGCACTTCCGAATACCTAACCTCGCACCATTCATTTTTATTAAAATGCTGAATATCATTTAAGGATTTGAGATAATTTTCAGGAGCCTTAGGGATAGGCGGTTCCTTTAATTTAACTTGTAAATCAAATTTGAATTGATGTGATTTGTCTGATTTTTCATCTACTACATCATAATTATACAAGGACCTATAATCATTATTATCTAATAAGGAAATTTCATCATTACTGCCGTCTGCCTGCATTTCTGCTGAACGCCGAGGTGAACATGCAGAGATTTTATCACTATAAAAAACTCGTTCTCGTAGCTCGCTAATCTCTTGAGTTAATTGTTGCAATAAATCTGTTTTTCGAGAATGGCGGCCACCCTTCTTTTTTTTTTTATAGTGACGGTGACGTTTATTTTTACTGGGCTTCGCTGATGACGAAGTGGAAGAGCTAGAAGAACTGGATGAGGAGCTAGAAGACGACTCGTTTGTCCGATGTTCTCGACGCAATGTAGGGGGTAACCTTGGGTTGTAACCCTGACGGCCCCGGAGCGTCCATCGCAATTGGATTACTTGCGTCCTCCATCCTATTTAAAACGACAACTTCGATATTTTGTTTTTATGATTCCTATCTCGACGCACCAACGAGTACGTAAGTGATTAAAAACATACAATTAAAAACGTTTGCTGAATTATATAATCACGAGTATATTGTAACATAACGATTTAGGGTCAAAAATACGCTAATAAACCATTATAGTAATCATTGTCAAATCATTATTTCATAAAAAATAGTTCCTACAGTTTAGAGCAAATGAGGGTAGTTTGAAAATAAAAATTTCATTAAAGTTTTTGCATTGCGATTGCGAATAATATTAATGCAATGCTGGCTAAGGGCAAGGTCGAACGGTAACACCGTTATTATTATTTTAAATATTATAACTTTGCCCATAAACATAGTGATCATGCATCGCATCACTGAAAAAGTTTTATGAAAATTTATTTCTACTTACAATTTTGTCCGATGGAATGCACTTATAATCACTTTTTTAAGAAGAATTTAAATTTAATTTTGAAAGTTGTCTCGACAACCTCTTTTCACGCGGAAAAAGACGCCAATGATCAACGATTCACTGCCTTGGTTAAGCCCACATTTGGCAGCGCCACCTGGTGAGGAATCGGGATGTGCGAACGAGAGGGATAGATACCACTAAAGGAAAGAGCAAAAGAGAGGGAAATTATAGCGGAAACCAGTAGTGCCACTCTCAATCTAGTAAGCTTCAAATAACGGTCAAGTGTTTAATATCTAAATAATGCCATAAAAACTTAAATTTGTTTATTCGAGTACTAAAATTTCAATTCGTAAACTTACTAGATAAATAGGTGATAAATAACGGTGTATTAAAAAAAAACTAGATAACTTAAGGTTATAGAGAAATATGCGCTGAAAATAATTTAATTTTCTGTTTTTAGACCGCACTTTCTTACACCTTCAAAATTCAAAATATGATTTCGCGACAGAGGGTAACGCTCCTGTCAGAATTGTCGGTCAATTATACAAATAATTCAATATGTCATGACAATTTTCCGTTTATTAAAGCAGATTTGACAAGTTTTTCTCGACAAATTGTCACCTGTCGCTCAAAAAGTTTTATAAAATCACAGATTTTTTTTTTGTTGTTGTAATTCTAAAAATCACTACGTTTTCTCATATCACATCTGACATTCGCAGAATTGTCGACATCGGCACCATTGCCATAAAGAAAAATAGAATAGAATAGAAAAATGTCGGTTTGTCGCGTCAATTCGACATATTTGTGAATTTTCCACCATGACAAGTTTGTCGCCTGTAAGTTTTATAAAACAGAAAAATTACATGCTCTGTGGGCCCAGGGTCTGAGTCCCTCACCCTTCCAATTTTCGGTATACGAGAGTTTCTCTGCAAATATCCTGTAAGGACATGCCTTTCCCCATTAAGACAGTCGTCTCGTGTGAAAGTGCAATTTTATTGTGACAATATCTCAGCACGGTTTTTAATACTTAAAAGTAATAAATAATTCAAACGTAACTTTATAATTCTTGTCCAGGCGGCCCTTAGGCTGCGGTTCCACTGAGGCGGAGCGGAGCGGAGACGTGCAGGAATCGACCAATCACAAATGAAATCCTTATCGCGTCACTCGTCTCGTCTGTGATTGGACGTCTCCGCTCCGCTCTGCTCCGCTCCGCCTCAGTGGAACCGCAGCCTTATACTCAAACCATTCACGATAAGTTTTGCTGTCTAATTTGTGTGTGAGAATTTGAAGGAGTAAAGTATCCCAATGATTAACAGGTTCATCTAAGGATTCTAAGGCACGTATGTTTTTGTTAACAGCATCAAGTAAACCTTTTAAATTAACTGACGACTCTTAGGCCGCGCTCACTTTGGAAACGGATACGTTTTTGCGAATTCCATTCGTGCAGAAACGTACGAACACGCACGAACATTCCCGACCTTCTGAGTACTATGAAAGCGCTCACACTGCGCGCGAGTTAGTCGTACGTATACCTACCTAGCCTACGTACGTGCAAGTCCGACGTCCGAAATCAATCCGAACTTGTTGGGATTTTATTACACGTTCGTGCGTTCATCATCAATAATGGATGTAGAAAAGATAATTAACTTGGTTCACGGGCATAAATCTTTGTGGGATCAAAGTGATACCTGGGCATGTGATGAAATTCACCGAATTCATCTCTTTTTAAAAATATTTCGCGCATCCATTCGGTTCTACGATAACGACGACGGCGGCGTCGCAATCTACGGTTTAGAAGATGATTATCCAAAAGATAAAGATTATTCATCGCAGCAAAGATGACTTTACGTACCTATGCGCTAACACCGGTACTCTGTCTATTTGACGGAGAAAAACGTATTCAGTGTGCGCACTCAATTCGTACGAACAGTGTTCATACGTTTACGTATACTTCTATATCTATATAAATATAATTCGCATCCAAAGTGAGCGCGGCCTTAGAAGGCTGAAAATGATGTTGAATAAGCAGGTGTTTGTTATCAAACCGCTCGCAGAGAAGATTCCACGCTACCGAATAATTTGCAAAAGAAAAATGAATTGTGTTGATCACCACAGCAGCAGACCCTTCTAGGGATTTTTTTTTTTTTTTTTAAGGATGGGAAATCATCCAATGACCCCTCCCGCTCTGGGTGGAGCGGAAGGGAGTGTCAGACTCTTACTGACTAAAACCCATCCGTGTTCCTTCCTTAGCCCTTTATGTTCCGGGGCAGCGGTAACCCTTTCGGACAATCCCGCTGCCCCGGCAGGCTTCGGCCCTAACGGGCCCCTCCATGTCTGCTGACATCTCTTTGAGGCGCGCGTGGAACACATACGCGCCGTCCGGCACGGGCCTGGTCCTGATCGGACGGCGAGCTACCCATTACTCGCCGTCCGCAGGCCCGCGCCTGCGGTGGCCGGGAGTCGTCACGCGGCTCCCGACGCCCGGAGCGTCTACCGCGGCGGCTGGGACGGGCGGCCCTCTCGGGTCTCTCCCTCGCCCATCCCGCCACCTCCTTCGCTAGCATGACTGCTTCGCAGAAGGAGGTGACTGCCTCCCACTCCCTCTCGCCCCGGACCATGGCTTGGACCAGGGCCGGGCGCGAGAGGTCGCCGCCGCTGCCGATCGCCTCTACGAGGACACGGCGGTGCTCTGCCCAAGCGGGACAGACCTCCACCGTGTGCACCACCGTGTCCTCTGGGCGATCCTCGCAGTGGTGACACCCGGGCGTTTCCTCCCGCCTGATTATGTGCAGGAACCTCCCGAAACATCCGTGTCCGGTGAGGACCTGCGTCAGGCGGTAGGTGAGGGCGCCGTGACGCCTCTCTAGCCACTCCTCAAAGAGGGGCCTTACCGCCGCTATCGCGGCGTGCCCTGCGCTGGGTTGCGACAGTCGCGCTTTCCATGCCGCCATGAGATCGCGCCGGAGGTCCGTCCGCTCCGCAGCAATTTGCCGCGGAAGCGGGTTTTCCCCCCGGCGTAGTGCCTCCGCGCGCCACTCAAAGAGGCGCGCGAGGACTATCGCCTCCAGATCCCATGGCGGCAGTCCGGCAAGGAGGCTTGCCGCCTCGCGCGAGATCGTGCGGTACCCCCGTATCAGCCGTATGGCTACCACCTTTTGGGGCGCGTTCAAGTAGTGGGCGGCTCGAAGCCGCAGTGAACGCGCCCACACCGGGGCGCCATACACGGCCATGGACCGCACGACCCCCGCGTAGACTTCAAATTGTGAAATTTATTTATTTCGTCCATATCATTGTTTGAATGGATGAGACTAACAAATGTGTCGTGAAACTCTGACCATTCAACTCATCCATAGAACATATCAGTAGTCAGTACCTACTACACTTCAGAAATAATTGCACCTCATCATATTGGGCCTATATAGGGCATACAATGCCACGAGTCTAGTAAAATCGGGTGTCAAAGCGGCCGAGGCATTTGCTCAGTATTTTGCTAGTGTGTTTCTGCCCGATACTCCCGAATTGAACCCTAGGAAATTTAATGCGAGTAGTGAAGGAGATAATATTCCTCTTCCCTTTTTAACCCCACCGGATATAGTTAAGGCGATTGCTAAACTCAAACCCTGTAGCTCGATTGGCCCTGACAACATTCCAGCCTTTGCCCTTAAGGGATGTTATGACATCTTGGCAGCCCCTCTATGTCATGTATTTAACCTAGCCCTCCAGTCCGGTGTATACCCTGAGCAATTGAAAACTTCGCGAGTCACTCCCATCCCTAAAACCAATGATAAAACATTGGTACAGGAATACAGACCTATCGCTATCCTGCCAACCATTGCTAAGGTTTTCGAGCATGTACTCCACGGTTTAATTTTCAAACGCGTGAATATGTCATTATGCGATGCCCAACACGGTTTTCGGCCGGGTCGCTCCGTAAATTCGAATTTACTGATTCACGTAGACTACATATCCCGTGGCTTGGACATCGGTGGGCAGGTTGACGCTCTGTACTTCGATTTCCGGAAAGCGTTCGACAGAGTTGACAACGATGTACTTTTGACTAAGCTGGGGGCCATCGGTTTCTCGTCTGGTCTTCTTAACTTCTTTTCGGACTACCTGCGCGATCGCAAGCAGTTTGTAAGACATGGCTGCTTTGAGTCCAAGCCTTATAATACGCGCTCGGGCGTAAGTCAGGGATCCGTGTTAGGGCCGCCTCTGTTCCTGATAATGATCAATGACCTCATAAATAATGTCAAGTTTGCCAAATGCCTGCTATATGCCGACGACCTTAAGCTAGTAGCGCAAATCCGAACGGACGAAGATTGCGCACTCCTACAAAGGGATATCGATGCCATCTATGATTGGAGCATTGCGAACAAACTATTTTTTAATACAAGCAAGTGCTACGTCATGACATACGGTAGAGGGCTGCGGCCAATTCATTTTCACTATAGTTTGGGTGGTAGCGTAATTACTCGTGTCACCAACATAAAGGATTTGGGAGTGACTTTCGACCGCTTTCTGACTTTTAGGGATCACGTATCTACTCTTGCGAAGGAATCTTTCAGGCGTTTGGGATTTGTTCTGCGAAATGCTCGTGACTTTCGCAATCCAGATGTTGTTAGGCTATTGTACACCTCCCTGGTTCGAAGCAAACTCGAGTCCAGTGCCTGTGTTTGGCACCCCTATAACGCGAACCAAACACTGATGCTGGAAAAGGTACAAAAAACTTTCCTTAGATGTCTCTTCCAAAGGTTATACCATTTCTTTCCTTACATGTACCCTACCAATTATCTTTTAGGGACGTTGGGCTTTAACTCATTGGAGGTGAGAAGAGGCCTTGATCAACTCACTGTAGCATGTAAGATCTTACGGGGACGTATCGACTGTCCGGAACTCCTTGGTCTTTTCTGCCGACTATTTGTGCCCGACAAATACATCGGACACCGTCAGAACCGCCGGCACAATCTGTTTGCGCAACTGCCAGCCAAAACTGTAGCTAGAGCTGAATCTCCAATCTGTCGTACTCTAAAGGTGCTGAATGCTCTTCTGGTTGCCAACCCTGAATGTGATGTGTTTGCGGATGAATGGATTAAAATTATGCGTATATGTCTGGAGTTCTGTGAGAGAAAGTATGCAAGGGAGTCCACTGTTCCATGTTAGTTTTAAATTATATTATTGTCAACGTAATTATTGTCTCTATGTTAATTAATGTAATTGGTGTTGTACCGTTTTAATTAACTATAAAAAATAAATAAATAAATAAATAAATAAAACGTAATTGTAATTCGCATACCTACAGTTTTATGTTGAGGCTACGTAGATTATAGCTAATCGTTTTATTTTCTTTAACTTTTTCGACCTAAATTAGTCCAAGGTAAAGAAGCCAGAAAGAATAAACGTTCTTAGACAAACCATATTCATTTTCATTTATTTGCGTTCTACAAGGTTAAAAAGGTGTTGTGACCACAGTGGCGCCCTCATCGTTTGTTTAGTTATTTCTTATAATTTAGAATGAACGGAAAATAGTGGCTACTGTTATCCATTTTAATGATTATAATAAAACTAAACAATGTAAAACTACCGTTTGTAATAATATTAACGTATAATTTTGTGGAGCACAACATAACGTGCTTATTTTCTGCATTTTCATTCTAAAAGAATTAACCAAACAAACGATGAGGGCGCCACTGCATTCATTTTGAAACGTAGGTATAGTTTCGTTTGAAAAGCTAGTTCTTAAAACAATAATACCAAACACTTGGATATTCAAATTATGTAGATAAGTAAATATTTTTGTTATTTAAAAAAAAAGTTAAATGGTCGTTGATCCACAACGACTAGTACCTACTGTGTCGTTTGTTGCGTATAAATTGAATGTGTCTTGGCATCTGATTTGGAGATGGTGCTCGGTAAGGGTGACAGCACCGTGGATAAGGCCTGTGTCTGATGTCCTCGGGGCGCGGTCTCGAAGTGCGCCTTCTTGATCTTGGCCAGCTTCAGCCGCGTCTGGCGCACCAGCTCGGGCGTGCGTGGCCGCCGCATCGGCATCGTCGAAGCCAACCGAAGGTGGGTGTACAGCGGGATCTACAACATACACACATTGTGTCATTAGGAGACATGATACATCTAATCGTATAATAATATTATAGTCAAACTAGCTTCCGCCCGCGGCTTCGCCCGCGAGGTATGTCGATAAAAACTATCCTATGTCCTTCCCCGGGATGCAATCTATCTCTCTGTCAAATTTTATCGAAATCCGTTCAGTGGCCACTGGCAGACAGACAGAGTTACTTTCGAATTTATAGTATGGATGGTATGGATGTAGAACTAAGTATTTTACTGACAGTGGATAGCGACTTGTCGAGAATGATGCGTTCCACCCGTTCCGATCGTGTCGGCAGAATGAAGCTGTCTCCAAGCAGCGGCTCGCCGGGCCGGACGCCGAATGTTTTATGCTCCAGCTCATGCTGGGTGATGTCGCGCAGTCTGTCCACCACCTTCTGCCCCGGCACGTAGCGGGACACGGCGCCCCCGCGCCACACCTGCACATACACACACATTCAGAATTACGAGCTAACGAGAAATGGAACCGTTGAACCACCTTAAGAGTAAACTAGTCGGATGCTCGAACTCACTGGTGGTCATGGCCAAAAAGCACGCTGTCTCACCTGGCTTCGTGTCTGACAGAGCTAGTAACAGTGATGAGCAGTTAGACGCTGGTCTACATGCACAACGTCTAGTTGTCACGCACAGAAACACCGTTCCGAACTGACAGGTGCGTAAAAAGTGCTTTGGAAAATCGAGTTTTATGAAAAAACCACTGCATAAATCAATTTTAAATAAAGTTTATTGAACTCTTCGATAACTGAGCTTTGTCGGTACGGACTTGGTTTTAAAGATTTTACAGTTCTTTTATTACTTATTTACACCCAAATTTACGTTAAAAATAGCAAGAAAAACGAATCTTTGTTTGCTCATAACTTTTTAATGGTTTTTATATTTTAATACTATTCTGTTTCCGTACAGACAAAATTAATAATAGGTCAAAACGATATCATGTTTAACTTAGGATGCACAATGTCAAACAGTGGAGTAATACGTAAGTATGGAAAAAATATCGACTAGTGGGACCTTAAGTTCTACTTTTATTTGCATCGTGCATGAGACTTTCCAATTTATTATGTACTGTCCCTAAAGATGACAAATGTGTCTGCTGTGTGCCGAACAGCAAATCCATTTAAAATCTGTTTAGGTATCTACTTCCACGAGTGCACAGACGCCAGCACATCAACTTACCCGAAACTGTCAAGTTTTCCCAATCAACTTTGAACTTTATGCTATAAATATATAAAGTTGAAAATCTATTAGAGATATTTGACAGATGGTTGTAACTTGATGTGCTGGAGTCTGTACCTACAGCAATTTCGACTCGTTTGTCACAGATCATACATGTTACGTATATATAATACCTTGAAGGTAGTGGAGCTGGCAACTTTCTGAACGTCAGGTGGAAGGCGGGTAACCTCCACGCTCCACGGCACGAAGCTGCCCAACGTCTGCAGGTACTCGCCCGAGAGACGCCACACACGGGCGCTGTAGTCTGCACTTCCACTGCGCATGCGATGTTTATGTCCGTATTGCATTCACATTATTATTGATTGTTACACAATTTACATTATGTAGGTACTTACTATACCAATTACTAATCAAGAAGACTGATTTGTTTTCTGACTGACAATGTAGGCCGAAACTTTTAGGGAAACCAACCTCAAATATGTTACCTCGTAATATCGATATCACTATATCGTCGATCGACTGCGAACCTCAGTCATGTGTTGTGTCTTGATGTCTTTCTTTACGGAAAAGCCCTAGAGTTACCTGGTAACTCTTGTTGCTTTTCTCCACTGTAACTGTAACCCATGGCCACACTACGCACGAATGCGTGACTGGCAAACAAATGACACGTGCAGCTAATATGTACCTACTTTCCATGTTTATCATTCAAAATCTTTTTCCTCATAGAGCTTACGTGAAGACAAGTTTGAGTTCGTCGATGTAGGCTATGGTTGTAATACAGCGCAGATGTGCGCGATAGCTGTTGAGTAGCAGCGGCAGCGGTTGGTCGCGCGTGCAGCGCTTGGCGCGTCCCTCGATACGGTCGCGCCACAGGAACGGGAACATCAGGCGCAGCCGCGGCATATTTATATGAATCTTCAACATAATTATATATTTTGTTCATCATGTCGTTAATAATTTATCATCTTAAAACTGTTCCAGTCAAATTGTAGCTGAAATTGCCTCATGAAGTTGTCTTATGAGACAATTTCAGTTCCATTTTTAGGTATAGGTAGGTAATGATAAATACGAGAATACAAGAGTGTTAACTTTTGGTGAAGTATATTATGCTAGACAAACCGTTGTATTTATGAGGTAGTTGCTCAGGAGCCACACTTTGATGTATCCCATAGTAGTGCCGGTGAAGAGGAACTCATTGTTGTCGTCGGTGTCGAAGGCTGATACGTAGTCGCCCGCCATGTGGATGGCCTGGAACGAGCCCTGGTAGCCACCCGCCGAGTGGTCCGACCAGCACTGCACTTGACCGTTCTCGAGCGCGAGCATAAACGAAGCTAGAAAGTTCTAAAAATTTTTGTTGTTTTTCCTAAGTTTCATCGTCTTCTTTGTCTGCAGTAACCATTTAATGTTATTGAAATGGTTACGACAGACAATGAAGAGGATGGGGGAGGCCTTGAATGGCTTCATCAAGAATTGGCGAGATATGGGCGAGCTGAAGTACAGTCGTGCTCGTGTCAATTGAAATTATTGTTACCTACTTATTGCTTTATTACCATTACTGCGAAGATAGGTTTACTATTTATTAATTCTGCCAAATAATTCATTAACCGCCATTTTGGGTTAGGTATCTACATGAATCACAACATCGAGAGAAGTGGAAGGAACCCAGGAGAACAAATGGAACCTGGAAGAGAATATCAAAGAAAACGAAATACCTGAATAACCTAATCCTATAATATTTCCTAAAACCCCCACTTATCCAAGTTCCTTCATGACACACAAAATAGATATCTGAGGTCATCGGAAAACCTGAGGCTAGAGATTCCGATGCATTCCACCAGTTTCTATGACAAATCTTTAACTATTCAAGCAGTACGGTTATGGAATGACTTGCCCGTGTCGGTAAGGCCGGCCATAGACGGACTGCATGTTGCAGTCGAGACCGACTGCTCTAGAGCGGTCGCTTTGAAGTCGTACATGACTGCAACACGACCGCATAATGCAGTCGACTACGACTGCTTGGAGCAGTTGCGTTCGACCGCAAAATACTTAATACTGATGCGAGTTCATTTACAAGATGGATTTCAATTGATTTCAATGAAGAAACACTGCTTCTTGTACTACTATTACGCAAGCCTAGGCGTAGAAGACACCGTGACACCGTAGTATGTGGGTGCGTCCAATACTACAATCAAGAGAACAGCATGGAATATTTCATACTTTGTATCCCCAGCTGAGAGAGACACTAAAAAGTTTTTCAACTACTTTAGAATGTCCGTGGTTTCATTTGATGAATTTGCCTGCCGAGAGGAAGGGATTGGTACTCAGCGGGGGGCGGCAGCAACCACTTGTAGCGGTCGGTGTATGGTGGGTCCGGCAGCTCTAAGCAGTCGACCGCACGGCGAAACTCGACTGCAGAGCGACTGCGCCGACCGCTCAGGAACTGCTCGAGCGGTCCGTGTATTGCGGATATGAATTTAGTATGGAAACTGCAGATCGCCGTGCGGCGACCGCATCTTGCAGTCTCGACTGCAACATGCGGTCCGTCTATGGCCAGCCTAAGGCGTGCTCAATCTTTGTCTACTTTTTAAATTATGATAAAAAAGCACTTCCTCTCTCCTTAACCTTAAAATCCATCCAAAGGTTGTCTTTAAAAGATCGCTCTTAGCGATAAAACCTTTTCTATATTATATAATATCTGTAATTTTTTATATGGTGTGCATAATAAAGAGTATTCTATCTCTCTTCTATCTACTAGCTTCAGATAAAAGAAAGATTTATAAATGGAGCGCACAAGAAACACCTTTATTACTGTTTGTTAAACAGTCAAAAAAAGAACCTAATGCTACTGACCGACTTGCATATGCTGCGGCCGCGTGTGCAGGAAGATGCAGGCATGCACTGACAGGTGGCGCATTTTCTGTGCGCGCACAGGCATGGACACAGCGGATACGCGTCGTGCCGTCGCCTTCTTGATGGCCGCCGACGAGTCCACGTTATCGCGAGCAGTGCCTTTACTAGAACACAAGGTCGCAATGTTATCTAGGGCTGTATGTAGGTACAGTCAATTTTATATTTTCGGTTTTTCAATTTCTTTCCTAAATCAGGTGAGTACACATAATGGTTATGATGTAGGTATGTGTGCTATTTTTAAACTTGAAAAAAAACAATCAAAATAGCACACACCTTTGACCAATTTCGAGTTGACATCAATCTAAAGCCCTTTTAGGCTTTAGGGGTGTAAGAGCGCATTACAACCAGACTCCCCAAACGTGAAGTTCACCTGCACGCGGTGCACCCTCTGCTTACCAACGAGGCTCTGACGACCGACAAATGGCGGGATATCCATTTAATATACCTTCCGCGTTGTGGCGTGTAAACCACCAACCAAAGCATTCCCAAGGTTGGTGTCAGGCTGGTGGCCGACTGTTAAACTCTGCGAAAATCTAAAGCAACATGACTGGGAGACAATATGATGCACGATAGGGCTAGGGTGTACCCTACAGGCGACGCGCAGGGGCAGCACCCGGCTTCTGTGGGAAATGCACAAGGGTTGTCGCACCAGAACGGGCGAGTGCGAAATTCAGCATAATGATCACAACGCATAATATTATTAGGCATAAATGATTTGCCATAATGTGTAATGGCATAAATACTGTTGGCATAATAATAATGAAGCATTTTATAAAGCATAATATTAGAACCGCATAATGATATTTACAAATAATGTTCTTTGGAATAAACATAATAAACCCTAATAAATAACTCCTAACGATTGTAGACACTATTTCGCATTATTGATTAAGAATTATTGCTTCAATGTAATGCCGAATGTAATGTGATAATTTAATAAGATGTAGTCGACGGAGCCTCGCTTCGCGGGGTCCCTATTTCAGTCTACATGGTTTAAAGAAACCTAACACGAAGGAGATGACGGGGGCTCGGTCGCTCCCTTTGCTGGCTCACTTGAACCCCCGTCATCCCCTTCGAACCTAACCTGTCCGAGTCGCGGTGCCCCAAGTCCCGAGCTCGCTTCGCTCACTCTTGGACCGACACTTACAAAACTTTTTCAAATAAATTAAGTAATTATATCAAGTAATGCATTTTGTCAAGCGTTATTTATGCTTTTTTTACCAAATTAACATGATTATAAAAAGATTAGTTTGTCAAATGATGTTTTGATGTAATGAAATATTATTTGTTAAATGAGTTATTTACAGAAATAATAGTTTGTAAAGTGATAACTATATCAAGTATAAAACCTAACGTTACTTTTAAAAAGAAAATTTGTGATTCGTTTTTTGTCAAATGACAGCACACCCGTTTTAATTTTTATGGCTCATGATTATTAAACGAATAAATATATATTATGCCTTATATATTATGCCTTTAAATGATAGTTATGCTAACCTTTGCATTGTGCCAAAGTATCTATGCGAAACCGTTATGCCAAACAATAATATGCCTTAAAATTTTATGCCAAGAGGGCATTCCCTTCAAATATGCGGTCAGTTTAAAGTCAGTCAAGATCGGCAATTTACCGAAAATACAGTCATTGATCTAATACGCACCCGGGCTTGCGGATGGTGACGGCAAGCCGCTTTTTTCCTTTTTGATCAGATTTGTCGGCAAATGTCGTCGGCTTGATAACTTCTCGTTTGCTGAAGTGCATCTTGAGGCGCAGTGTTGGCTGCGTGCACGAGAACCGCCTGGATGTAGCTTACATTAGGTATTAAGTACATGCAATCATTAATTGTGCAACACGGATTCAATATCTATCTATATAAATAAAACAAAGTTGGGTTAGTTACACCGTTTCACTATTTGGGTCGTACCCTGTCGATAGCAGTGTTGAAGAACGCGACATTTTTTTCCATATCGTTCACGCCTTGTTCCGCGTCTTTCGTTGAATTCATAAACCTATAAGGTTTTATGCTTTTTAAATGTATCTAAATGTAAACCATTAAACGATACCTATCGTTATTAATTTGGTGCCTCAAATATCCTGATTAGAGCACTTTCAATAACCGTTATATTCATTTCTCTTTTCTTTACCCTGACTCCAACTAGACGCGGGACGAGGGCTGACGATTGGGAGAAAAATGTCGGGAACAAAACATTCCCAGTCGTTAACAGTGCTAACGACGACGGGGTATTAACGAGCGGGAACCTTAGAGCAACGCGGCCTACTAGTACCGGTAGGCCGCGTTGCTCTAAGGCGGGAACGATTTATAACCCATGAACGGCTGGACCGATTTTTATGATCATTGATTTGTTTGATTTGTCTCCGCCCGATTATCAGAATAGCTATAAAAATAAGGGAAAATTTCCCGAATAAAAAAAACTAGTGAAGATAATTCATTTCTCATACATTCTTTCTCATTGATTCTGAGGAGTTCAGTCAGCTAGTTGTAAAAATGGCTTCAAAATAACTCACTAACCCTAAATGCAGAGAAGACAAATTACATAAGTTTTCGATGCGCAAGCAAATATCGAGGATCCCCTCTGCGTTGCATGCTCATTGTTGCCCAGTCCCTGCAGATAGCCAGTGTTAGTGTCTTAATATATAAAAACATAAAATAAAATACCTGGGTATTACAATAGCTGAAACCCTTTCCTTCAAACCACATAATTGTGGAAGCTCTAAATACCTAATTTAATTCATAAGCTGATATACGTAGTCAGAAAGATACGATTTACTGCAGATCTAAAAATAATTTAGTAAGTACACTTTGCTCTTTGGCAGTCAATTTTGACTTACGGTATTAATTACTTCATGGCGTGTGGGGCGAGTACAACTTTGTTGTTACCCATTGAAAGAGCTCAAAGAGCTATTCTCAAGGTGGCTACTTGCCGCCCTTTTCTTTTCCCCACTAACATCCTATAAAAGCTTGTAAAGTAGGTACTTACTGTTCGACAGATTATTTATAATGAGCACAGGGGGCCTATAAAGGCCACTTTGGCAAAATTATAAAACAATTCATATCACGCAATTTATCTGTTTGACAGTTTCACACCAATATATCCCTGAAGGGTTCGGCAGAGGTGTACCTATAGCATTTTACGAATCACCATACAAAAATGGTATTATAGATGAATTGCTTGCTAAGAATTGTTTTATGATTCTGCCATAGTGGCCTTTTTAGGCCCCCTGTATCTACTAAAACAACACGCAGCGCTTCCATACAGCACTGATTTCACAAAAAGGAGACGGAAAGATATAGTTTGCCCTCAAAAAAGTACAAAACATGCTTTTACAGCCAAGTTTTAAATGTACTCGTAATCCATACTAATAGTATAAATTGCGAATGTGTGTCTGTCTGTCTGTTACCTCATCACGCTTAAACCGCTGAACAGATTTAGATGAAATTTCGTATACTTAGAGATAGTTTGAGTCCCGGGAAAGGACATACATATAGGATAGTTTTTATCCCGGTATTCCCACGGGATCGCGATCTATGCGGGTGAAACCGCGGGTGCAGCTAGTAGGCTAAATGATAAAGGAAACATCTACTCCTTAAAATATGATTTAAGAGCCATGACATAACGATTTTCTTGCAGTTACTCGAGGCTCTTCAAAGTTCAATGTCCTATGAAGATACAGAGAAGTTAATATTGAAACACAGGATTACCCAGTTCAGGCATAAACCATGGTGAACTTGATATAGATTTAAGAAAAATTGTATTTAACGTTAGTCCTTATTTTTGAATAGGTACATTTTATTATTTATTATTATTATTTTTACGTCTTTTGATATTTCTCAGGACCCTGGGGTCCCGGACCTTTGGAAGGCGTACGAGGGGCCAAAGCCAACTCACAGAGGCCCGTTAGATGTTTTTAATGAAATGAGGCACCAAGCGAAGATTAACCCTGTTCGCACTATGTAAGTGCAACCAAGGACAACCCCCGGTTGGTGTAGGACTATTGCAAGACATGGAAACAAAAATATTGGATTAAGTGAACTGGTTATCTAGGACTATGGAAAAACTATAGCCCCTGCCTGACCGATGTTCTATATAAATTACTCAGAAAAATGCCAGGGGGTGACTTGCACACTCAATAATGGGCCCTTGAAAACGGTCGCTAGCACATAGTGTCGTAGTGACAAGGGGGTAACATGTCCTGAGGTGCTTATGAGGAGTGGAGAGGTATATTTCACTGCTATCAGGACAATCTCGGAAGTACGGTCAAGATCCCTACCAGCATCTTACTGGAATACTTCCTTCCTCCGAGCACGTTTGCTCTTGCGAATCTCCACTCAAACCGGCCAATAAATGTAAGAATGAGGTGGGAGCTCTGTTCCCCGTCATTGTTCACTCCAGCCAGCCAATAAAGGCAAGCCAGAGGTGAGGAACAAGACTTCTCCCGGGAGACAGGGTCCGTGGAGTCGTTACTGCCCAACAGCTTGCCACATGCTGCCCTGCGGGTTTCTGTATCTCTCTTGGTCTGGCTCCTCATTCTAGACCTGTTCCGGGAAACTAAACTCTTCCGGCACGGGCCTAGAGTTTGGAGCGCGCAAACCCCACAACCCCAAGGTTCGGCCAAAGAAACCAGGGCTGTCCAAAAGCGCGCTGGGTTGACGATATCGTCAAAGTCGCGGGAAACACCTGCATGAGAGACGCACAGAACAGGGAAGTATGGCAGAAGAAAGGGGAGGCCTATACCCAGCAGTGGGTGATTCCGGGCTGAAATGATGAGGATGATGAAACCCCACAACGACATCAACGTAGAGATACGGTGGTGGGGTTTTAAACACCATCATACTTTAAAATAAAATTGTTTGCATGTCAGCAATTTTTTTAGCACAATGCGGCTTTCGCATAAGAATCTTGACCGGATCTGTCTTTTCACTGGAATTGTAAAATGAGTTAGTGTTGCCATAGTCACTTCGATGGTTGGCAGCGAAGAGTCCTGGGACGCGGTGGTCTCCTTCTGCGAAACGGTCATCTCGTAGAAGGAGGCTGCGGAAAGGGAGAGGGAGATTACGACCTCTCTCCCGGCCCGCAGCAGGTGCACCGGGCGTCGATGGAGGGCGGACAACGCCCTGTTCCGGTCCCCCTAAATGGACCCGAGGTGGCGGCACGTAGTGTTCCACGCGCGCTGCTCTAACGTTGAGGGGGGAGCCAAACACCACACTCCCCCCCTGACCAGAGAAGGCCCGCAAAGGTGGGACGGCACCAGTCGGGGATCGCAGAAGGCGCGTACGTTCTCGCGATCCCCGGCGAAGGTGTGTGAAGGGAACACCGGCTGGTTTTTAGTCAGTAGGAGTCTGACAAACCCCTCCGCCCTCCCCAGGGCGGTGGGCATCCATGAGGATTTTCCAACCCGGAAAAAAAGAAGTTTCCTGTTACCGACTTTCTGTACCTATGTGTTGAGCTGCTCACCTGTAAGGCTGACCGGTCTCCAGCTTCCACAGCACAAGTTCTGAGTTGTAGCTGGTAGTGGCCAGCGTGAGGGGGGGACGCACGGCGGCTGCTAGCACGTCCTCCGTGTGACGAGTCTCCCAGCTCTTTCCAGTCATTGCCATGCCAGTATCCTCAAACTCCACTACGTGGCGGTTCCAACCTACCGCTAGAATTCTAAACCATTGTGGTTGAGTTTCAGGAATTAAAAATAACTAAACGAAAGTAAACATTGCAGAATAAATAAGTAAGTAACTACCTAGGTTGATAACGTAATGATTGGCAACAAAACAAAGCTTGCGTTAAAAATTCCAAGTCCTAAAGTCGAATAAATTTATCAACGACATAGTGTTTTGTGGAGCCCATACACTTCGCCTTTCGAGTGTTTGCCGAGAAGCAGAACTCATCAGCTCACCTGCCCTCCACCCAGAAGCAGCCGGTGACTTCGCACATGTGCTCGATTGACATTTGTCTTAAGCACACACCTGTATTGAAGTTCCACACCTAGACAATAGACAAAAAGTGACGCCAATAATTAAAAACGATATTTAATTTGTCGTTACTGCTGCTCACTAGGTTATTTAGCTCCATCGGAATCTGTGGTACCTAATACACAACCATCCAATGCAAAGTCTCAGTAAGTTCAAACCTCAATAGTCATTCTTTGTCACAGTCGTATGAAATATGAGGGGCCCGTGTCTAAATAATAACAGCCGCACAGGTCGATGGATCAGGTTGAGCTACGCTTGCCACGGTTGGTCTGTAGATGGGTGACCATCTTCACATACCGAGACCCCTCCGTGCCTCGGAAAACACGTTAAGCCGTTGGTCCCGGCTGTCATTCGTGGATCTTTCAAGCCTGTCAGCTATCACCTTCAGGAGGCTGTTGCCACTGCCACGCATTCTGGCGAGCAGAGACGCATTTTTCTTCCGCACTATAATGACGACGAACGACGACAACGACAATAATAAACGACGACAACGATAATGTTGTATGTATTTAGTTTTTATAGTATTTATATTATAAGTTACTTATATTAATATTGTATTGTAACTATGTGTTTATGGGCCTTGATGCCTCAGACCAAATAAAAAACCAAGACAGAGCGCTAAGAACGATGCAGTGAAGCATTCCAAAACTACACCTCCGCTCTGTGCATATCACCACCCGCACCCCGCCCCCTCACGCACACATTTACAATCAAACTACGCCTCACTAAGTGCACACATATTTACGAAACCGGCTTCATTTTACTGTTGACAGCCCTCTGTCTTGGTTTTTTAGTTGGTTTTTTATTTGGTCTGAGCTTGATGCCTGAAATAAATGGATTTAATAAATAAATAAATTAATTAAGTAACTTCTCAAATGGAAGAAATCCTAATCCTAACCCTAACTAATATTATAAATGCGAAAATAAGTTTGTTTATTTGTTTGTTACCTTTTCACGCCTAAACCATTGAACCGATCATCCTGAAATGTTATACGTTGTCAGGTGTACAGAAACGGACATAAGGTATAGATAATGAAAGGTATTTAATTCCGAAAAAAAGTGCAGTTCCCGAGGAAAACAACAATAACGTTATTATGATAATAGATGGCGCCATGTGTCTTTCGAATCATGATTGAAATAGTTTAGTTTTTTTTTTATTTAAGCCTAATAGGTACCTACATGTTTGTGAGTTTCAATAGACCGGTTTTTCATCCTCTTCACTATCCTATCTATAATATTATAAATGCGAAAGTAAGTTTGTTTGTTACGATTTCACGCTAAAACGGCTGAACGGATTTGGATGAAATTTGGCACAAGCGTAGACCATGACCTGGAGAAGGACATAGGCTACTTATCATCCTGGATCGCAGACGAAGTCGCGGGCAACAGCTAGTTAATTATGAAAAAGAAGTTATGAACCACTGAACGGGAACTAAGAGGGTAGGTAACTGCAAGTGTATATACTCTTCTCGTACGATAAGCAGACGCATTTTGTGTAGTAGAACTACTGCTATCAAACCTTGAGCTCGCCGCTCCTGGCGCCGGTGAGCAGCAGCAGGTAGCCGGGGTCGAAGCACGCGGCGGTGATCTCCACCGGGATCACCTCACCGTGCAGTACGCGCACATGTGCCTCCCGGATCAGAAGATTGCGTTTACCTGTACAGGCACACTCATTTGATATGAACCAGGGCCGTCTTTACCCGAGGGTGCAAGGAGTGCGTGGCACCCGGGCGTGGGGTCTTAGGAGGCTCAAGCCGGAGGGAAGCGCCAGTGTAGCCCGTGAAATTCAAAATTACTATTTCATGAAATATCAATCAATATAGGGTTATATGAACTTAGAGTGTTGTCAATGAAATCAATACAACCCTCTAAGTCAATTGCAAGACAAAATATACAACCTGAAACTGACCTACAAATTGCAAAAAACGTAAGAAATAGCACGTAAAATTTAATTTCGCGGGCTACCTTGGAGCTTTTCCTTAAAAATTGGACCAAAAAAAAACGAGTTTTTTTTGTTGCCAAAAAACAAAGAGCCTATAGAGAGAGCCTAGCCAAGAGACTGTTTTTCGCACCCCGGCGCATAATATGGTTAATACGGCCCTGATTTGAACACTACGATTTCTGCAAAATGGACTGCATTCCGTTCCTTTCTGCAGAATCCAAATAAAAATAGAAATCTGTAACCAACCAATAGGTAGAACACCTAATGATCAGAAGAAGTTCAAAGACTTGCCAGTAACAGGATCCCAGTTTATGATAAAGCTGTCCATGCCGCAAGTAACGACCACCTTGAACAGTGGATTGAAGAGGACTTTGCACACAGTTCGTGAGTGTGTGAAGCCGTCAGTGTGGAGCGGGTTCAGCTGCTCGTCCAGCACCACGATGGCTATCTTGACGCTTGCGAGGATGAACTGGCGCGTCGCTTGGTTGTATACGGCTGAAATGAGTGATCGCTCGCTTTGCTCGCACAGTTGCCCCGGGATATCGATGTAGGACTACCGGAGATCATGAAAGAGAGTTATACTTGAAAAAGTCAAAGATCAGAAAAACTACTGCAAAAAATTGTTTTATCTAAGGAATGATGAACTTGTAATACAAAGAAGGTTATCTACTTTCTTAAATGTTGTACACGTTGGTCGTTTAGACAGACACAGCCGCAGGTATCACCGCGCTGGCTGCTAGGTTGTATAAACATTGCCCGATTTACGTCATCATAATCATAATCAGCCTATAATTTTCCCACTGCTGGGACACAGGCCTCCTCTCTGTGAGAGGGAGTGGGCCGTAATCCACCACATGGGCCCAGTGCGGGTTGGTAGCCCGATTTACGTAATTGAAAGTAATGTAAAAGTCCCTCTTACCTGAATGCACACTTGACTTTGCACATCCCACACTTTGATAGTTCTATCTCTAGATAACGAGTAGATGGTCTGTCCGGTATTCTGCAGCACGATGCAGGTGATACAGGTGTGGTGCCCGATGAAGGTAATATTGGCCTTGGTAGGCACAAACGGGTTCCACACTCGGACCGCGCAGTCGGGTCCCCCCGTCACCAGTATGTGCGACTCCTCATTGAACTCAAAGCATTGTATACCCTGAAATATGTAAGTAACAGCATAATAATGTTCCCGCGGCTGTTAATCCACAACAGTCCAGCGATAAGTAACAACCTAGCGGTTAAAACACCTCTATCGTGAAAATGGAATGTCGAAAGAATGAAAAAGGGCAACAGTGAAGACAACAGTATGCACAAAACCTCACTTTTTCAACTCGGAACATGTTGCGTGAATGTGTCTCGGAGCCGCGTATGTCGCACATGAGCAGTGAGTCGGGGCAGGTGGCGCAGGACACCACGCAGTGCAGCGAGTCGTAGTATGACACCTGCCGCACCCATTCCCTGTGGATGCGAGGCAGCTCTACCAATTGCATCTCTGGAAGCATGTGGGGCTGGAAACAACAAGTGTAAATATATCTGTTTCAAGACTTTCACCATAATTACGTAACAACTTTTGCGAGAGAAAATCGCAAGGAGGAGCATAACGCTCTTTCCTCATGTGACGATTTCTACTACTACCGCAAGCCGCGTTAAGGCTTCACCACGATGAAGTGGAACCATTAAAATTTAAAAATAAAAAAATTGTGATAATCATGATCACCCGTCTCTGCAAATCTACATGTCGTAGCGTTCTCAGGGCACGACCAGGTTCATTCTTGAAAGGCCCGCGCAGCACCGGAGAGAACAGCAGCACCCGGACGTTGCCCCCCACGTCACCACAGATCAGCTTGCAGTTCTCCGCAATATCCAAGCTGAAGTGATAGTGCATCGTACAGATCTGGAAAATTATGAGTAGAATTGTTACACAGGGCTAGTAATAACATAAAACTGCATGGTGACGGCTTGCCTGGTACTGTATTAATACCTAGTTATAGTTATGGTATAATGTGAATGTGCTGCTAAATGATTATAGGTAGGTATATTAGAGTTAAACAGGAAGAGTCGTATGTACCTACAGTCAGGAAAATTTACTGTTAAGTAGATTGACACTAAGTAAATTGGCCGGCTGTCCAGTTGGAATTGAAATGTGCTGTAGACAATTTAATTTGGTAGTCAATTCGCTAAGCAATCTTTAAGATAAGATAAGATAAGATTTATTTATTTCTGAGTATATGGTACATTATGATCTTAATATTTAACAGTTTCACATATATACTACCGTTTTGCCGGTGTAGAAATATTAAAATTAACTTACAAAGTGGTCAAGTTCTAGGCCGCGACAATATAATCATAGTAGGTACATAGTTTGTCATCGAAACGCTAAGAAGAAGATATATATCCCCATTAATATATCCATACTATCCATACTTCCATACTTTAATATAATTATATTAATATTATAAATTCGAAAGTAACTCTGTCTGTCTGTCTGTCTGTATGTTACCTTTTCACGCCTAAACCACTGAACGGATTTCGATAAAATTTGGCAGAGAGATAGATTACATCCCGGGGAAGGACATAGGATAGTTTTTAGCGGGCGAGCCGCGGGCGGAAGCTAGTTATCTATAAATTAGTTCAGATGAAAATTGGTCATTTTTATACCTACAATGTCAAGTTTTATAAGCACAATTTTATTATATTTATTATTTATGAATAAAAAGTGTAAAAAAAAACATTATTAAAAAAAAATACAGTACAAGTCAATAGGTATACATACACACACAAGTTATTATTGATAAAATGTAAGTACTTAATGCCAAAATTTATAATTAAAAAATTCATTAACTGAATAGAAACAGTTGTCTAAAAGCCAGGCAAATATTGTTTTTCTGAATTTATTTGTGGGCAACACTGATGCGTGGGGGTAAATTGTTAAAGATTTTGATTGCCATGCAATTGGAATTCCTGCTGTATAACTGTAGTCTCTGGCTAGGTGCAAGTAATTTATTTGGGCTTCTGCTTTTCATTCTTTTAGAAATGTGTTCATACAAAGGGAACACGTGCGAATACCTCTTTACAAACATGCGAATTTCAAAGATATATAAGTAGGCAAGGAAGTGGAAGAATTTTTAGTTCTTTAAATAATGGCTTACAATGCTTTAAATATTCCGCTCCATACACAGCTCTGACACATATTTTTTTTTGTGCAATTAATGCTCTGTTCACATCTACTGAATTTCCCCAAATCACGAGGCCGTAACGCAGCACTGATGCAACATAGCCATAATACGCATTGAGGGCTATTTCTTTACTGGCGAACGAAAACTGAGACGAATACGTCTCAGTTTTCGAAGAGCAAACAAAGTCGAGTCGAGTGCAGACACATCATAGATAAAAAAAAAAAACATGTTTTTCGGACCAACTACAATCAATATAATCTCTTGCCATGTACTCCCAGCTGGTGATGACGATCTTCAAGATGAAGGTCTTGGCGGTGCAGTCGTAGAAGCGCAGGTCCCGCTCCGTGGAGCTGGTGACGATGATGTTCACGTCCGGCATGCACACCATGTCCGTCACCCACGTGGTGCTTACCTTCAGGTGGGCTGTGGAAGGGAGTTATCAAGTCACAATATAAGATAGAACGCGTATCGCCATTTGGGTAGTTTCTAGAAATCGCTACTAACGGCTGGAGGAGAAGGCAGTCCTCAACAGCTTCATATCGAGCGACCACCAGTTGATCATGCCGTCGCGGCTCGCCGTTATATATGTGCCTTTCATCGGGTCCGTGCTACGATCCTGTGTCAGATGATTAGCAGGTATATTAAATAAATAAATAAACAACAGCTTTTTAAATAAATATTAAGTAGTGGTACGGAGCCCAGAGGGTTTTTGAGCAAGCATATCCAGGGCGAAAAGTTGATAGCTGAGGAGAGAACACCGAAATTTAACTTTGTACGTGTTTTAATTGAACTTTTAATCGTTACGACATATTAACGACCTGGGGGAGTAATAAGGCTACTTTGGCAGAATCATAAAACAATTCATATCACACAATTTCATCTGCATGACAGTTTTGTATGGAGATTCGTAAAATACTATAGGTACACCTCCGCCTAACCCTTAAGGGATATAGAAGTGTGATACTGTCAAACAGATGAATTGCGTGATATGAATTGTTTTATGATTCTGCCAAAGTGGTCTTTTTAGGTCCCCAGTTTCTTCATCAACATCTAAAGTATCAGTCAAAGTATTGACTTTTACTTGACCTTTACTGATACTACGGCAAATATGTGTTTCTTCATTCAAGTAATAGCTAAAATAGTGAAGAAACCAGGAAGAAACAAAAATCGTTTACTTTGACGTTTGTGACGTTACTTTGGCTGTTAAGACTATTGATGAAGAAACTGGCCGTAAGTGTAATATTTTCCAACTTCTGAATACCGATAAATCTTCACAAAAGGGTCATCTTCAAATTCAAATAGCAATCTCTAATAAAAAATAAATCATAATGGGTTAAATCTATTGGGTTCCTTAATTTAGGGATAAATTCAAAATTTGGGCCACTATTGGGTAATTTTCTGAATTGATATTTCCTCATATTTGCCAAAAGGCTCCATCAATCCGTCAGATATTTATATATTCACTATCAGGAGATGTAACACTATTGCACAGAATAATTTTTATTTGCCTTGAATATCCTTTTAAAAATGGTCCAAATCTAGGCTGAGTTTTCAAAGTCGTCAGATTTAGGGAAAGCCCACAATTTCTTCATCTGATTCCCCTATTTCAGTCATTAGGGGTTAGGCCGCACACGATCATATGAAAATCAACGGCTCTGAAGATCACTTTATTTTTGGCCCTTTTTTGAAATCTGAAATTGGACTCCTGTCCACGGGGCTCCTATCAGAAACTTTTTAAATATATTTTCGGTGTTCTCTCTTCATACCGCACCTACTTAACTATCAAGTTTTCGCCCATACCATAGTGCCATAGTGTGTGTGTTGTAGTGGTGTTTTCCATATACCATAGGTCAAATTAACTTTCAGTCAAACCAGTGTCACTTTGATTTTTGAGAATAAATTAAAATAAAAGCTCCTGCTCGAGGCTGATTATCTAACCAAACAGCCATAATTATGTCCATTTTATTTTGCGTCTGTCTTAGAATACCAACTTGTAAAATCATATCACCATTTTATCTAAAGTATATCTGAGATTAGTAGGTGAAGTTTGAAGTTAGTTTTTCTAAGTCTTGGTTTCTTCTCTGTGGTAAATTTAGAATTTCTTAACTTGGTATTGAAGATATCATATATACCTACCAATATTATGCCTTATAAAGCATCGAGATATCTAGATGATAAAAGGAAGCATACATTAATGGTAAGAGCTTCTACATAAAGTTGCCCGTGTAAAAAGCAACCCATTAAACTTTGGTTATACTTGACACCGGCCGCCATTTAAACTACGAAGATGAAACCCATGAAAACTTTAGACATGATTTTGATTTAGACCTTATACTGCCGAAAACCAGAAAAAAAATTGTAAAGCTAATTACAAAAAATTATAACCGACTTCCATAAAAAACCCTACAAAGTGCAAAATAACCTTAGTTTGGGAAGACGTTGCGCGTTGGCAAGTTTGAAGACCTTTGGTTTGTAATTGCTTGCTTGGTCTGTACCAAGCAAGCAATTAGAAACCAAAGGTCTATTGCACTTTGAAGTGTGTTTTTAAGTCGGTTGTATTTTATTTTATTTCACACAAAGTCGTGTAAGTTTATATTGAAAACCATGAAAACGACACACATGATAAAAAAAGAAAAAGAAAATTGCAGCCGCCATCTTCGATTTTCATTTTGACGTCACAATCGGCTTCAGTACTCTCGAAAACCATGAAAACGACACACACTACGAATTTTTCGATTTGCAGCCGCCATCTTGGATTTCTACGTCTTATTATTATTTTACTTTCACCTTTCCCGGCGTCTGTTGGCCTTGTTCTTTGGGTGAAAAGTTATTGGTCAAAACATTCTGTTGGTAAAGCATTCACTGACGTAGAGTTATGTTGGCAAAACGTTCGTGGGTGAAAAGTCCTTTGGAAAAAAGTTAATGGTTTAAAGATAATGTTCACCAACGGTTCATGGGCCAATCGACGGTGGGTAAGCCGTTACAGCCGTTACATTTTAACCTCACTATTGGCTTCAGCACTCTCACAAATCAATAAAACGAAACCCATAAAAAAAAATTGCAACCTCCATCTTGGATTTTCATTTTGACCTGACTATCGGCTTCAGCACCCTCGAAAACTATCAAAACGACACCCATGACAAAACATTTAAAAACAAATGGAGCCACCATCTTGGATTTTCATTTTGACCTGACTATCGACTTCAGCACCCTCGAAAACCACGAAAACGACACCCATGACGAAAAAGTTAAAAATTTAGGCAACCGCCATCTTTGATTTTCTTTTTGACCTCACTTACCGGGGTCAGGATCCTCGGAAACCATGAAAAATAGCTCTCTCTCTCTCTCTCTCTCTGTGTGTGTGTCGCTATCTACCTATTACTTTGAAAAATGAGGCATAACGCTTTTTCGTTATTTGACGATTTCTCCCTTAGAACTCCTACCGCAAGCTCCACATAAGAACTTCGTTAAAAAACGCTCTGCGTTACTCAACTTTCTATATCAATAATTATCTAACTTCTTTATCGCTCAGAACACCACATTGATTATTATTATCTTACATTATCCTCACTTTTTGTTTAAAATTCTTTTAGCGCCACAGGCGCCACAAAATAAACCATCAATAGAAAGCGATTTTTTTTATATTTAATCATTTTCATTACTTTTTAAAATAAAATAGACATAAGTAGGTATCTGTGTTATTTCGTCATTTATGTAAGCATAAACTAATAGGACGTGATTATTCACATCACAACAACAATATGTTTTCGTTAGTAGGTACTATATCGCGTCAATAGATGTCGTTACGTGTTACTAAAAAACGTAAAAAGTTGTTCTAGAATACTTTAAATTGATTATATCTTTTGATAGAGTGATCCGATTGCGATGAAACAAAAACTATTCACTGCTCCGAGTTCTACACCATATTTGAGTATAAAAAGTAACCGTATTGGTTTGGTACTTTTTACGTTGACCCTGTTCAAATCAATAATCTGTCACATCCAAACAGACAAACAGACAAACCGACAAACAGACAAAAATTCCAAAAATTTATGAAATGGCATCTGTTGGTTATCCTTTAACACCCCAACTATTTTTTTTTTAAATATTTTCAATGTACAGAAACGTCTCGTCTACAGATTTATTATATGTAGGTATAGGTATATAGATATAGAAATAGATAGAAGATAGATAGATAGAAGATAGATAGAATAGAAGATAGATAGATATAGATATAGAAGAAGATATAGATAGATAGATATAGAAGAAGATAGATATAGATAGAAGAAGATATTTCCACTTAATTTGATTTATTTTGTTTTGATATTATTAAATTTTTTAAATTAAATTAAAAACAAGCTTCTGATCATTCAGCCAGACTGTTTAAGAACCTATATGTAAATATTAGTATGAATTGAAAAGTTAAGAACCTTTTCGACATCTGGACAAAAGCATATCCTAGATATACAATGCCTATGTCCCGAACTCATCATGACGGGCAGGCCCAGGATAGGCGGCTGCAGTGACTCCCGCTGGTTTTCCGCGTCGTTGCTGAAGTAGCCCAGGATCAGGTGGGACACAAGCTCCTCCCAGTCGATCTTGCCCGTACGGCTTGTATTCATCTAATGATCATAACAGGTTCTTGTTTTAGTTACAAAGTTATTCTTTGTTTTGGCTAACACAATTTCGGCAATTTTGGTTGGTGTTATTTGTGGGGAAATGTGGGTATACCAGTGATACACCAGTTTCTAACCCTTCGGGGAAAACCGGCGTGACGTTATGTTAAGTAATTTTGTTTATGTCATTCATGTAACCTGATTGTTGAGCAGACTGACTTACGGCATCAGATCCGTGTTAGGTGGTTATAGATTGTTGAGCAGATTGATTTACGGCATCAGATCTGTGTTAGGTGGTTATAGCCATTTCATACGACTGACATGAAATAAAATATAAATATTGCAAGATGTGGCTTGATTTTAGCATTTCTAAGGTTAATCGAATTCTTTGAAGTTTATCCGAACGCCTACAAAATATTGTGTTTTAAATTATTTTTACCTTTAAAAACATTATTTTAAATTCATCATCATCGTACTCCACATTCAACAAGGTCTTCAGTAAGTCCCTGAACTCGTTCGGCAACATTTCGTTATTGCTTGTTTCCTGGAAGGCTTCCTTCATCTTCAGCATGTCCTCAACGCTGCAGCGGCTGTGCAGGGCCACGTTGCGCCATCCTTGTCTCAATGCTGTCGCGCTTCCTTCCGACTTCGAACATAAAGATAACAGAGACCTCATTTCTCTTTCGCTAGCCATGGCTTTTTTTAAATTAATAAATATTAAATGAGACAATGATATTATCAAAGTATAATTTATATTACTATAGACCTTGATTATGATTATTACAAGACAATAGCTGTGTCAAAGTTAATCTCGTTGGTATCGGTATGGTGTGTATTTGATTCTCTTTGCGGAGTGGGTGGGTAGGACTCGGCGTCACAATGGACAAATTGTGATTGATCTGGCGACTGATCCAATAATGAGGTGTTGGAATCAAGGCGTCAACTCAACCTAAATGTATATATATATTTTGATGTAGGCTTATTCGTCAAAATTCAGCTCTTACGATGATAAAACAAACTTGAAAGTTGCATTTCCTTTGTAGCGGGAACGACCGGACAATGCAAGCATAGAGATCATGTCTTTGGATTTCGTGTCCGATCGCAGTGATGGGACATTGTTAGGGTAGTTAGAGGACAACAACTTTATTATTCGGGACGGGTGTGGAAATTGCTGAACAGCTTAAATAAAAGACAAACAAACAATAAATGCATTTTATTCCGTCGTTGCACATACATGAGTCTACAAAAAACAAACCTCGATGCTTGCTAAATAAATTAAGCTGATTTAAATTGAAAAAACAATATAGAACATACTTTTCATCAGTGGACTCCGGTCAAAATGAATAATAATAAACTACAGTCGGACTTTTAATTAGCTGCAGTTTAGTGACAGCTTGTGTGTTACCACTTTTTAACGAAATTTAAATAGTGATGTGACAAAATAATCGATTCATTCAAGTAGGTAACATTCAGTTCAAAATCGATTTATGTTACATTGATTTTATAAAAGAGGATAATATTATTAGAGGATGATATTTATAATGAAATTCAGGATAATAATAAGTTTGCTCAATGCCTAATTACCATTACATTATTATTAGTTTGCCTAATTACTGTTTTGTCATCACATCATCAGTGATCGGATTGCATTTATAAAAAGTATTAATTTTCACAAACATATTTTTTAAATATAATATGTTAATTTCAAATAATCCAGTTTAATAAACGGTAGTCCTAATGAAAACTTTAATTTATTTAAAACAATTTTTTTTAGATTGATATAACTAGTAGGAGTTTTAGAGTAAACTTTTAAACAAAATTATCTTTAGTAGACTTATATGTATTTACGCTGATTTGAAACTACAACATATATTTTTATTCGATCAATACAAAGATTATTTGATTGTTTACGGTTAAAAATCAAAATTGGTCAATTTTTAATATCTAAATTCTATCTAAATGAAAACTATGTTTCATTGCGTTTTAATCACATCACTAGTAGAGATAGTGTGGCAACATTTTTTTACGAAATGACAGTAAGAAGTGTTATTTTACTGGAGCTAATTAAAAGTCGGACTATATATGATGAGGTACGAGGTCTATGTTTCATGACGAGGTGCTCGGTTCGTGCTGGTCCGGCGCGAAGTCGGGCTGCATGCCCTCGGGAGGCAGCGTCAGCTGGCGCTCCGAGTCCGGCCTCTTCTTTAGCAGGATGCGCTTCAGCCGCGTCTGCCGCACCAGCTCGGGCGTGGGCGGCCGCCGCACCGGCACCGTCGACGCCATCCGGAGGTGGGAGTACAGCGGGATCTGCAACACACACATCAATTTTCGCTTTCGTCTTGAGTATGATATCGTGATCATCATATTAAGTACTAGCTTCTGCCTGCGGCTTCGCCCGCGTGGATTTCAGAAATTATCCCACGGGAACGTGTTACCGGGACAAAAAGTAGCCTATGTCTTTCCCCAGGATACCATCTGGGCCACCGATGGCTGTGGCCGGTGATTTGTTTGCGATTAGCCTAAGGGCTGACTCACTGTGGCCATAGAGTCGTCGAGCACGATGGGCTCCTGCCGCTCGGGCCGCGCCGGCAGAGCGAAGTACCGTCCGAGCAATGGCTCCTCAGGCGGCTCTCCGAAGGTCTTGTTCCGGAGTTCGTTCTCCGTGATGTCGCGCAGCTTGTCCACGACCTTCTGCCCTGGCACGTAGCGTGACACTTCGCCACCGCGCCACACCTGCAAACATTCAACAGTTTGGTAACAATCGTCTGCTTTTCAACCAAGTATGATTAGGAGCGGTACGTATCAAAATAAGTTCATCCTAATTTATATTTTTTTTTTTATCTGAGCGTGCGCAATCCATTCACCTTAAACGTAGTAAAGCTGGCGACTTTCTTGACGTCAGGCGGGAAGCGGGTGACCTCTAGTGTCCAGGGCAGGAAACTGCCTAGAGTCTGCAGGTACTCGCCCGAGAGACGCCACACGCGGACGCTGTAGTCTGAACTGCCACTGAACGTATGCAATGCCAAATAAATAATACATTGTTTGTACGAACTTGGTTTTATCAATATCAATGTGTGTCTTGCTATGCTTCATTGTAAAGTAAAAGGGATTAAAAATATAGAGATCAGACTTCTTACTCCTGTTAAGGCTTACGTGAAGACGAGTCTGTGTTCATCGATGTAGGATATGGTGCTGATGCAGCGCATATGCGCGCGGTAGCTGTTGAGTAGCAGCGGCAGCGGTTGGTCGCGCGTGCAGCGCTTGGCGCGTCCCTCGATGCGGTCGCGCCACAGGAACGGGAACATCAGGCGCAGTCGCGGCATGTTTATATGAACCTTCACCAAAACCATCATCTTATTAGCTTCTGAAGCCCTACTGAAATATGTTGGGGTGGACTGGTCTGATTCGATCCGTGGCATATTATATTGACTTAGTAACTGTAAAACGATTGGTAAGTATGTATTTTGGTACAGGAAATTAGTTCATGCAGAGACTGACCGTCTTGTCGCTGAGGTAATTACTCAGGAGCCAAACTTTGATGTATCCTAGAGTGGTACCGGTGAAGACGAATTCGTTTTCGAGATCAGTGGCGAAAGCTGACACGTAGTCACCTGCCGTGTGGATGGCCTGGAACGAGCCCTGGTAGCCACCCGCCGAGTGGTCCGACCAGCACTGCACTTGACCATTCTCGAGTGCGAGTAGAAGGGAAGCTAGAGCAAACATAAAAAGGAACTCGACTGCGTATTGCACAACAAAAAACTAACTGAAAAAATGGATGGAAACAAAATGAAGGGCTAGCTAACATTTTTTACTGAGTTAATGATAACTGTTCTGACCGACATGCATATGCTGAGGCCGCGTGCTTAGGAAAATCACAGCGTGCACGGCAAGGTGGCGCATATTCTGCGCGCGCGGCGGAACCGTCACCGTGGACACGCGCCGTGCCGCCGCCTTCTTGATGGCCGCGTCCGAGTCCACGATGTCGCGAACACCCGCACCTCTGTGGACATTTCAGACAGGCGTGTGGGACTGCACAACGTTGGCTATGCTCCAGTTTCGAGTGTTGTTCATTTAAATTATTGTCTATTAACATGCATGAGTTTTGTACACCTTTAAAAGTGACAAAGGACATGGATATATATAAAAGTGTGTAAAAGTGTTTGTACAAACCTACTTACAGAAAATAAATAATTTATCATTTACTTATAAGTCCGGCCTACTACAGACAAAAAGTTAACAATATTTAAAAAATAACTGATAATTTTTTTATCTGTAAAGAGCTATCCTCCCGTACTCACCCGTGTTTCCGGATGCCGGACCCTCTCTTCGACTTCTCATTGGAGCTAGCTTGACTTGATTTCTGAAGCTCGCGCTTGTTGTACACCATCTTAATTCGGAGCATCGGCTCTGTGCACGAGAACCGCCTGCAACACACAACGTTCAGAAAACGAGGTTCCAACGTTTACATTGTTGTTATATATTACTATGATAACAATATAAGTGTTGGAACAGCTCGTTGTCACCGTTTTACAAAACAGCCTTAGTAATCCTATCTGTTCATATAATTTGAATTTCAAAAAGGAACAGGACATTACACAATAACTATCACCATTTTAAAGTTATAAGACTGTAAAAGGAGGACTTTATTAATATTTGTGGCGACGTGTTCAAATCAACGCGTCATGCGTCTACGCGCAGCTTCTGCGTCAAGATAATTCCATTGATTGAACTTGACAATTTAAAGAATTCGAGAAAAGCGAACGTGCGCGCCGCTGTTGGGGCGCAGCACGCACCACACGCTTCCATCGCTGACGACCGCGTACTAGTGAGTTAGCTTAAAGTAAAAGCTGCTCACCTATAGGGCTGGCCGGTCTCCAGCTTCCACAGCACCATCTCGGAGTTGTAGCTGGTAGAGGCCAGCGTGAGGGGGTGCCGCACGGCGGCTGCCAGCACGTCATCCGTGTGTCGAGTCTCCCAGCTCTTGCCGGTCGTCGACATGCCGGTGTCCTCGAACTCCACCACGTGCCGGTTCCAACCAATCGCCAGAATCCTGGTAATGGCAATGAACTCTAAAGATATTACATGTTTTTGAGTTTTATTTGCATTCACTCCTGTAGATAGCACATCTTGAGTTTACCACAACTTCGTGTTATAGGATTTTTGTCATCTTAGTTCCGAAATTAGCAATTCAAAAAATTTTCTGTTTTATGTGTCTTCTATTATTAAGAATTATATTCTACAAGACAAGATCTTTCTATATTCACCGAAAAGTCAGCTCACCTGCCCTCCACCCAGAAGCAGCCGGTGACTTCGCACATGTGCTCAATGGACATCTGTCTTAAGCACATTCCTGTATTGAAGTTCCAAACCTACGCAAAAATAAAAAAATAAACCATCCGTAAAGATTATCGTTAAAGCCTGGTAGTAATTTATGAATTAGTTGTGCTTTTTTTAAATATCATCACCCAACAGGCTCAACTCGTGAGATCAAGCGATCAGGGAGAGAAAATTGGAGAATACGCCAGCAACACATAAGCGAGTGACTTTGCCTGAATAATACAACAGTTTTCGGAAACCTGGATAAAATGAATTCGAAAGTTATGTAGAAAATAATAATAATACATCATTTTTGTTTGCAAAAACATCACCAATAAGTAAGTAGTAGTACAGAGTAGTTTGTACGTAGTTAGACAATATCAAATGGTTGCAGTTCAGAGGTTCAGACTATAGACCCACCGCTTTAATGAGTCCTCGCCCGCGGGGTACAGGGGCGCAGGGGTACTTCGACAAAGGGCACCAAGAGAATGCGATTATAGTTAAACAGTTGAAACATAAGAAGAAAATAAGCGACCGAAGGAAGCGCCCCTTCAATCACATTATACTTCGACAACGTGAACTCTTATAATCTCTCAAGCTGACTGAGAATAAGACAATCAAATATCAGCCGAGGATAAAGTGGATAATATGCAGGCACACACAAATCGCAGTGGAGTTTGCTAAGCTGAACTGGGGTTGGACTTTGGTAGCTATAAAATATTGTAACACTATCGAACCTTGAGCTCGCCGTTTCTGGCCCCTGTCAGCAGCAGCAGGTAGCCAGGGTCCAGGCATGAGGCGGTGATCTCCACCGGGATCTCCTCCCCATGCAGCATACGCACGTGCGCGTCGCGAATCAGTACGTTGCGTTTCCCTGCACACACCCCCAAAAAGCGATATGAGCACCTCGTCCGGTATACCGTAGGTAGCCAGTCCCGCTATCAATCCTGCGGACTAGCTAATCTTTTTAACCTTGCCAAACCGCAAATTCCTACTAGACGTGTTCTCTTCTGGTTTGTTCACTCATGTCTATCGAATTGAACCTATTGCTTACGTTTAAATTAAGGCAATTCTTAACCTTTCAACGTAAACAAAAACACGAATCACTTACCAGTAACTGGATTCCAGTTAATGATAATGCTATCCATGCCGCAAGTGATTATGATTTTGAAGAGTGGGTTGTAGAGAATCTGGGATACAGCTCGTGAGTGTGTGAAGCCGTCAGTGTGGAGCGGGTTCAGCTGCTCGTCCAGCACCACGGTGGCTATCTTCATGCACGCGAGGATGAACTCGCGGGTGGCTGGGTTGTATACGGCTGAGATGGGCGAGCGCTCGCCCACTATTGCCGGGATATCGATGTACGTCTACCGAAGGGCATGGATGGGAAAACAGTTCAGATTAGTAAGGAATTAGTGAGATAGTATAGAACACCTACTTAGTTATTAAACATATAAATTAATGCGATAGTTCAAAGTAGGAGTGACATTTCCCAACTAATAAAAAAATAACCATTGAATCCATAAATATTATAAATTCGAAAGTAACTCTGTCTGTCTGTCTGTATGTTACCTTTTCTCGCCTAAACCACTGAACGGATTTCGATAAAATTTGGCAGAGAGATAGATTGCATCCCGGGGAAGGACATAGGACAGTTTTTATCGACATACCTCGCGAGCGAAGCCGCGGGCGGAAGCTATTAGAAAATAAATACAAATATAGAATGCCTACTAACTATCTAGGCAGATGGTGAAATAGGAAACGAATAAATGAACTCAGTTGTAACCTTACTTGAATACACGTTTGACTTTGCACATCCCACACTTTGATAGTTCTATCTCTAGATAACGAGTAGATGGTCTGTCCGTTATTCTGCAGCACGATGCAGGTGATACCGGCGTGGTGCCCGATGAATATCGCACTGGCCTTAACTGGCACAAACGCATTCCACACTCGCACCACGCAATCGGGACCTCCTGTCACCAGCACATGCGTCTCCTCGTCAAACGCAAAGCATTGGATACCCTGAAAATTAATGGCTTCTATGATAACGACGATCCTTGGGCACGAACAGTGAAACATAAATAGTTATGGAAGATGTAGCAGTTTTTAATAGTACCTTGCCATGTAGAGCTCTTTGTGACGGACCTCCGGGGAAGTAGGTACTACTTACCACTATTCCTATTTTGCGGTCAATCACCATTGCTGCTGTGTGCCGGTTTGAAGGGTATGTATGGGTGTAAGTGTGAATGCGAAAGAATAGTATAGTTACTGGCAAAAGAAAGAAAAAACTAAAATGACATTCACACAAAAACTCGCCTTTTCTACTCTGAACATGTTACGTGTCTTCGAGCCATACATGTCGCATATGAGCAGTGAGTCGTAGCAGGTGGCGCAAGAGACCACGCAACTCAAAGACTTGTAGTATGACACCTGCCGCACCCACTCCGCGTGCATGCGGGGCAGCTCCACTAGATGCAGCTTCGGTAGCAAGTGAGGCTGCAATCACAAACGAATGGCTCAAAGTGAGCGCACGAAGGAGAGGAGAGATAACCTTTGACAAATAACTTCACATATTGTACAGCTCCTCTCTTAGGGCCCGTTCACATGTACCACATCCACACCGCATTGCAGCGACAAAATGTGGGCAAGCAGAGGTTAAATTTGAATTGCGCTTGTCGCTGCAGCTTTTCGCAGTTGCTTTGTGCTTGAGGAACCTACAAAATAAAATCAAATGGTCGACGAAACGATGTCTTGCGATGCGGCCGGCTAGTACGCGGTCTCGCTGGTGGTCGTTGTGGCCGCGACGTGGTCGCCGACACGGTTGATTTTGGCAAAAATGTGAATAAACAATTTATTTTCATACAAATTATATGTATAGTGTCCGACCACGTTCATGGTGTGCTTGTGGAACGTGTGATCGGGCCCTTAGCGTCCCAGTATTAACTATATGTCTAGGTGTCTGCCAGAAAATTAAAATCACGCTAAAAATAATAAGATGAACACCCGTTTCTGCAGATCTATATGTCGTAGCGTTTGCGTGGCACGTCCGGGCTCGTTCTGGAAGGGCCCGCGCAGCACCGGAGAGAACAGCAGGACTCGGATGTTGCCCCCCACGTCGCCACAGATCAGCATGCACTGCTCCTTCAAGTCTTTTCCGAAGTGATAGTACATCGTGCAAATCTGTGAAACCGAATCTGTGTGATCTGTGTGTGTGTCTGTTTAGTTGTCAACAGTGAACGAATTCGTTCACTCGTTGTCAACACAAAATAAATACAAGCCCTCAAACAAACAAGGTACAAGTTCTATGGTAAACAAAAAGGTATAACCTACTCGTAGGTTTCTTCCCATGCACACAGGCAAACCCGAAATCTATTAAAATAATATGTGTTCTTGCCATGTACTCCCAGCTGGTGATGACGATCTTTAAGGTGAAGGTCTTGGCGGTGCAGTCGTAGAAGCGCAGGTCCCGCTCCGTGGAGCTGGTGACGATGATGTTCACGTCCGGCATGCACACCATGTCCGTCACCCACGTGGTGCGTACCTTCAGGTGGGCTGTGGAAGTCATAAGTACCTACCAACTTACATTATCAAGACTAATTCATAAATAATAAGCACTCCAGATCATGCTGACAAGCTGATTTTAAATTAAAACAACTTAGCATCATCTCTATAATGTAGGTATGTTGCAGCAATAGTTTGCCTGCTTGGCACCCGTGTGTTTAGCAGAAGGGGGCTAAAGGGGGAAGGATACTCATCAGTGACAACCTGCAGAGTAATTGTGTAACATACCATCAGTAGCAATGGCTTTAATTATGGCGGTTCAACAACATTCATTGCGTTATTTACGTTGTTGAACAGACAAATTTTTCGAACATAATTATGAAGCAATGAATTAGCAATATCCTTCGAAATGATTCAGATTGAGAGTGATAGTATGTTAATACGCAAAATTTAGGGTGAAAGAGAAAGAAAGAGATAGAAAGCGCATGTAGCGAACGTTTAGGAGTATTTAATAAGTAGTTTTTGATGTGCCGTCAGGCAAATAAGAACCTTCCATCCAGACCTGTGCCCAGACTGAGGAAAGACAGTACCTACCTGTAAGCGATGATGATTGAAATGCTACTTACGGCTGGAGGAGAAGGCAGTCCTCAACAGCTTCATGTCGAGTGACCACCAGTTGATCATGCCGTCGCGGCTGGCCGTTATGTATGTGCCTTGCATCGGGTCCGTAGCGCGATTCTGTATCATGATTATCGGTCACAAAATTCAATGCTCATAATAAATTACTTATTTACATGCAGATACTACTAAGTCTTGTTCGTATCCATTCCGTATTCCATCGACTAAAATGTTCGGTATCTAGGAATTATTTATTTAATTTTTTTAGTTAGGACCTACCTACAAAAAACAAAGGTTGAATCAAGTCCTTCGCTGGTTATTAATAAGTTAACATAGAAGTGTCTGGGGCGACCGAGCTTATAGTATTTAAAATGTATTAGAAAATTAAAGAGCCTAATTTAGAATTAAGAACCTTGTCGACATCCGGACTGAAGGTTATTCGTGATATTGGGTGCCTGTGTTGTGAGCGTATGATAGCGGGCAGGCCCATGATGGGCGGCTGCAGCGACTCCCGCTGGTTCTCCGCGTCGTTGCCGAAGTAGCCCAGGATCAGGTGGGACACCACCTCCTCCCAGTCGACCTCGCCCGTGCGGCTTGTGTTTACCTGGTCGAGTAATCGACTGCTATAATATCCATACTAATATTACAAATGCGAAAGTGTGTCTTTCGCTTAAACCGCTAAACCGATTTAGATGAAATTTGGTATAGAGATAGTTTGAGTCCCGGGAAAGGACATAGGATAGTTTTTATCCCGATATTCCCACGGAAAACTTATGCAGGTGTAACCGCGGGGCGCAGCTAGTAATAATAATAATCACAGTGCGTAACGACGGCCTAGGGGCCAACTATGACATAAGTATGAACACCAATGCAGCGCGAGCTTCTGACACTACACGAGAGAAAGAGAGTGGAATCTGACTAGTTTGGTCTAGGTACTCATCATTTTGGAGATTGTCCTGAAGTCCTATCTGTTACCCGTACATTATAACGTCACATTCGGATTTGAGTTCATTGCAACCTGCTTTTTCTACGCATCTATGAGTTATGTTATGAGCTGCTAACTTTCAATGCATACCTATATTATATTATGAGTTATATTAGACACCTACTTTCATAAAGAGTATTTTAAAATCTTCATCGTCGTAATCCACATCCAACAAGGACTTCAGAGCAGCTCTAAACTCCAAAGTTGTCATTTTGTTATCGAATGCCTCTCGGAATGCATCTCTGATCCTCTCCATGTCCTTCATGCTGCACCTCTCGTGCAGCGCCGCGTTGCGCCAGCGAGCCCGGGCGGCGGCGGTCGCGCTGTCTTCAGTCTTGATAGACATGCAGCTCAACACATCACTAATTTCTTGTGCCATTATTACTTATTTATAATACTATAAAATTACAATTCTAAAACGATGGTTGGTAAAACTTTGATTATAATAAATTATAAAATTATAATTTGTTCTACTACACAGAATTATGACATCTTGCAATGGCTTAGAGTGTCGTCAGTCAAAGTAGCTATTAAATTATAGTGTATTATCTATGAATGTAGCCAAGAATTTAGTCGTTCCAAGAACAATATGGCCAGGTTGTGAACAGTTGATGACTGAAGACTGTTTTGAATAGATTTTTAATGGTATTCAATCTCCTCAAACATTCAACTCATTTTCGTAGACCAATTTATTTAATACGTCTGCGTAGGTACTAGACGGAATGAAAAGATAGAAAGGTTTTGCCTTTTCATCTGTCTTCGTACAAAATTAATTCTTACTTCAGTTTTCCCAAATAGATCACAGAATCGTAGCTCCACAATAAAAATACCTACGACGCCAACCTACGAGTACATCGAGAAACCAAACCGAAGTGCAAGTTTATCACTCAGTTAGCTCTGACGGGATTACTGCAAATACCTACACGAAACAATGAGACAGTTTATCAAAATAGTAATTAACGAGATGCTTCAGATAATAGTCGCTCCGGCCACTGAACGCATAGACCTTGAGGATGATCCATCCCGCATGGTACGGATTATTAAGAGATGAGGCGACACTGATTGTCATTCTAACTGTAGGTAGGTACATCAGAACTAAAATATTTAGAACCAGATGAAGGGCCCGCCCAGTTGCTACAGGTACCTCCTTCTGCGGTCATTGGTATTGATCACCGCAGGATTGTTTAAGTAATCTTTAGTTAAGGAGCGTAAGCCGTTCCTTGTCCACTGCGATCACACTTTGGTAAATATTTGAACATCTCTCTTCTCTCCTCCCAAAGTTGACGTCATAGTCGTGGTCTCTAAGAAGTCGGTAGGTAGGTCGCTAGGTCCCAACTCCCAGGACACATTTTTCTGTATGCCGCGGGGGGTGTCGCCACTTTATATGCGACTCGATACAAAAAAAATCTATGGACCGCTGTTAAACAAATGATTAAGTGGTTAAAGATGTTACTCATGGTTTTACCCAACGGATCCATTGCAATTTTGACGTGAATACGTTTTTAAAATTGCTTCCATAGTGGGAGGTAAGTCAAAAAAGCTAGTGATACCAAAATCGGGGGATACAGTTTGGTGTTGCAGCTTGATATCTATCATCGCCATCCTAAATTCAATTACACCATTGGATAGATAAAGAATCAAAGAATTAATTACTCTAAGAGAGGACTGCGATGCATTGAGCACGGTGGAGGGGAAGCGCCGCTATTTTGAGGTAACTTTGCTGCGTATTGAGATTTCCACTTAGTATAACTCATAGAGTATATTATACATACGGACATGTATGGTATAACTTCAGACTCGGTCACAGAGTACTTTTTAATAGAGTGAGATAAAGCGTTCGTTCGCGACGTTCGTTTAAGTTTCAACCGTCAACTCTCGTCAAAATCTATTGATTGTATACAAAACATTAGTGTAAAATAGTGACAGTGAAATAATGTGTTATAATAAAAAGAAAAATAATATGAAAAATATGTCGGCCGATACGCGTCAAAAAGCCAAATCCAAATACAGAGATCTTATACGGTTGGAAAGGGCTTCTCCAGAGCAATCGACTGGTACCAATAAAACACCATATGACCGAATCAAGCAGTGCCTGGAACGTAAAAGAATGAATGCGGCCGAGTGGTACGAGTACAACACACGGCCGCACAGAGTACTTTTTGATAGAGTCACGGCCGTGTCCACACAGCAATAGTTACCTCATTTTTTTTTCGCAATAAACGTGCTCTTACTGGTGATACTTGATATATTGTAAATACATATAACTATCAAAGACATTGTAAAATTGTATAAAACTATCAAACTTAGTATAAAGATAATAACTATAAATAAATAATATCAAAATATAAAATTCAAAAAGATACTTTTTTTTCCTACAAAAAGTAGTAAATAGGGCTAAATGTTAACATCGTTGTCGTCGTTACTTTAACCGTCCGCGACGGATGGTCCGCGACGGACTGCTCTGGAAAATCAAGGAGCATCGCTGGAGTGGACACGCCATCCTCCTTTGATGTCCGTCGCAGAAAGTATTAAGCCATTTAAGTTTGACACGCACTGCAGCAACAATCGGCTACGAGTTCTAATAGTTCTCAAATGCAATGTTTGAAAGTTGTCTGAAAATGGCAACAGAATTTATAACGCGAGTGTTTTGCGCTACGTTCGAATACTGGGACCAGCCGATCTAAAAACGACAGGCCAGTCGCACGGCACCTGCGTTATCCAAGTCAACATCCGTTTGAGCTTGGCGCACCCTAAAACCTGCAGCATTACATGTTGGTGTTGTCTTCGTGGTCCAGCGCAGACCGCTGCGTAGAGTTCGTGGAGAACGTGGAGTATCTGGAGTGTGTAGAGAGCGTGGACTGTCTGGAGTGCGTAGAGAGCGTGGACTGTCTGGAGAACGTGGAGTGCCTGGAGAACGTGGAGCGCCTGGAATGCAAGGAGTGCGCTCGGTGCGGCGGGTGTAGTGCGTCGGCAACAAAGTGCATCTTCTTTGGCTTTTCGTGCAGCCGCGTCTGACGCACCAGCTCGGGCGTGGGCGGCCGCCGCACTGGTAGGGTCGACGCCAACCGAAGGTGCTTATACAACGGGATCTGCAACGCATTCATATCACTGTCATTATTTGAGCTGGCTACAAGTCCACAACGATATACTTAGGGGATTATTTACTACATCTCCACATCTCCATTTAGCCGTCTGTTCCGGGTGCCAATAGCCGATTTTTTTTTTCGGGAGAGTATTACTCTACTGTTTCACATTGTGCATCCAAAGTTAAACATGTTATCGTTTTGACTTATTATTAATTGTGTCTGTACGGAAACAGAATAGTAATTAAAATAAAAGCCATTAAAAAGTTATGAGCCAACAAAGATTTATTTTTCTTGCTATTTTTGACGTAACTTTGGGTGTAAATAAGTAATAAAAGACTTGTAAAATCTTCAAAACCAAGTCCGTACCAACAAAGCTCAGTTATCGAAGAGTTGAATAAACTTTATATCCACTCACACGACCGGGTTTTTCATGACGCGCTCTACGCGCCGCGGATGGTCTCGCCACTTATACACGACTCCTATACACACGAAGCCAGATGAGACAGCGTACTTTTTGGCGACCACCAGTGAGTTCGAGCTCGCGACTAGTTTATTCTTAAGTCGATAAAATAGAACATTTAATTAAGCAAAAACGTTTTTTTTTGTGTGAGCAGTATTTTTATAACGTCCACAATGTGCTCTTCTGCACATGTAGTATGTACTAACCGTAGGTAACGAGATGTTGAGCTGGATCCTATCTTGCTGGTCAGGCCAACGCGGCAGCAAGGAATACAGTCCTAGCAGTGGCTTCATGGGCGGCTCGCCGAAGGTCTTGTTCCGGAGCTCGTCCTCCGTGATGTCGCGCAGCTTGTCCACGACCTTCTGCTCTGTCACGTAGCGCGACACGATGCCCCCGCGCCACACCTGCACACATTATAGCAGATTAGCAAATAATTATAGCACATTATAGATATCAAATAGCAATATAATAATATCTCATCTGTAAACTGGCTGTTTACCTTGAATGTAGTAAAGCTGGCGACTTTCTGTACGTCTGGTGGGAAGCGGGTGACCTTCAGGCTCCATGGCACGAAACTGCCCAATGTCTGTAGGTACTCGCCTGAGAGACGCCACACGCGGGCGCTGTAGTCTGCACTTCCACTACCAAAAAAAGGCCAATCTGTGTGTGTGAAGGGAGAAGCCCGTCTTTGCACCCTGTTTTCATTGAAATGAAGTACTAATCACACAAAAAAAAATTCAAAGCATTTACTTATTTCAATTAAACCATTTACAGGCACTTTTGAATAGTCAAGAAGGTGGTCAGTCAGAAAATATGAAACTAGTTGCCCATTCCAAAGCGTAAGTACCTATGGAGAAGAACGGGCAAGAAACTCCATGGACACTCTTTTAAATTATATTTTTACAAAAATATTAGTTAGGTATGTACATCATCAATGTTGAATTTATATTGTATGTGAGAACGATGTAAAAAAAAGACGTATGCATTAAAAGCGTTCTAAGTACAACAAATAGTAACAAAACAACAATCCAAAAATTAAAATAATTAAAAATAAGCCGAGGCATATGACCAGCCCCAACTGACGGAGCCCGTACACGAACATGACGCATAGATCAGCACCATTCAGCTCAACCATTTTTAAGCGAGCTAAATGATCCAACACACACGCCACCGTCAGCCAGACATTTGTGTGAGCATGACATACTATCAGCCGCCAGGGCACATTCAAGTCAATGAAAGACATTACATTACCTACCCGGTAAATGGTAGCACTATTAGTACATAGAACTCACATCTATGCTACGCAATTATGTAAGAACTAGCTGCGCCCCGCGGTTTCACCCGCATAAGTTTCGATCCCGTGGGAATATCGGGATAAAAAGTATCCTATGTGTCAATCCAGGTTATAAACTATCTGTGTGACAAATTTCATCCAAATCCGTTCAGTAGTTTTTGCGTGAAAGAGTAACAAACATCCATCCTCACAAACTTTCGCATTTATAATATTAAGTAGGATAGGATTTTATTATATAACTAGCTTCTGCCCGCGACTTCGTCCGCGTGAAATTTCACCCTCTTAGGAGTGGAATTTCAAAAAACCCTTTCTTAGTGGATACCTATATACACTTCACAAAGAACACACTCCAAATTTTATGTCTCTATGACCAGCGGTTTAGGCTGTGCATTGATATAATCAGTCAGACAGGATCACAGGACTTTGAATTTTATATTAGATTATAAAAGTAAAAATAAGTACCTACCTAATAAAAAAAAACTCAATAACAGAAAATAAAATACCTACCTACCTAAATAAACCTATTTCTGATGATACGTGGCTAAATAATAACAGCCGCACAGGTCGATCGATCAGGTTAAGCTACGCTTGCCGCGGTTGGTCTGTGGATGGGTGACCATCTTTACATATGGAGACCCCTCCGTGCCTCGGAAAGCACGTTAAGCCGTTGGTCCCGGCTGTCATTCGTGGATCTTTGACAGTCGTTACGGGTAGTCAGAAGCCCGAAAGTCTGACAACCAGTCTTACCAAGGGGTATCGTATTACCCAGTAACTGGGTTGTGGAGGTCAGATAGGCAGTCGCTCCATGTAAAATACTGGTATTCAGCTGCATCCGGTTAGACTGGAAGCCAACCCCAACATAGTTGGGAAAAGGCTAGGCAGATGAGGCAGATGATGAACTAATCTAAACTCAATAAATAAGCAAAATCCCTAAAAACTAATATCTATACGAATGATTAATCCTACCTAACAGTTTTATAAAATAACTTACGGTCACTACGTACACTATCAAATATACTACCCATACTTTAAAATTAAAATCTATACTTACTTATAAAAACGACTTATAAAAATAAACCTAAATAAGTCTACCTTAAACTGTACTTAGTAAAAACTAAAAGGAATAAAAAGGTCGCACTGAAAAGCACGTTTTGGAATTGCAAGTAGCAGTTAAAACATACAATTTATAGAATGCTAATATGAACGAACGCTCGCCTATTATTATTATCTTCGTCGTGTACTACGACAAACTTATTATTTGCGGTTGGTACAGTAATCGGTTCTAGGGATCGAACCGCAAAATTAAGTTTGTTTTTTATTGTATATTTTTTTCCGGGATAAAAAGTACCCAGTGTGGTGCCCAGGATATTAAAGAATAATTATACCAAGTGTCATCGTAATCGAACCGGTAGTTTTTGCGTGATGCCTGAACAAACAGACAGACAGACAGTTTTTTTTTAAATCACATTTTTGGGTTCTGTGTCGGTCTAATAACAGAACAACTAATACCTATTTTATAAAAAACAACAAAATAAATTCAAATAAACTATTTAAAGACTAAAAGTCGCGCTGATAAGCACGGTTTGTTAATATCAATTATCGTCTGTCAATAAGGTCGAACGCTCTGAACGCATCAACAGCCAAATATTGAATGAAGCTCGCGCTCGGACCTCCCTTACCCTACCGCCGCGACCCGCGTCGAGCGCGGCAACCGTTACACAAAAATAATCCTTATGGCATGATTCAGTATTCACGCGCGACGGCGCGATGGCTTATTAGCGTATTTCATGTATAAGTTTGGTGTTTCTATACCGATTACTATGATTCTTTTTTTATTGAATAGGTAATAATATTAACTTCTTTTAATTAGGGATGAGTGAGAGTATTATAAACGTAAGAGTAAACAAATATAATCAGAAAGCTCCGAACTGCTAAGGTATCGGGAGTTACACGTGTTATTGTGAGTCAACCATAAAAGATAGACATATGCTGTAGTAGGATATTTTTTAGATAATTTTATATAGAACATTTCCGTCATAAATGATTTCTATGTAGCTTTAACCATTAAGGCTGCACACGCGACTGAAGCTTAAAAAATGGAGCAACTTCTCCCGTTTTCCCAACATTTCCTTTCACTGCTCTGCTCCTATTCATTGTAGCGTGATGAAAAGTATACTATAACCTCCCCAGGAGTATGAAAAATAATTGTACCAAGTTTCGTTAAAATCCGTCGAGTAGTTTTTGTTTCTATAAGGAACATACAGACAGACAGACAGACAGACAAAAATTTTACTGATTGCATTTTTGGCATCAGTATCGATCACTTATTACCCCCTGATAGTTATTTTGAAAATATATATCATGTACAGAATTGACCTCTCTACAGATTTATTATAAGTATAGATTATATAACTATTTATTTTATTATATGATTATATATTAATACAAAGGAAATTTAGTTTAGTCTTACAATCTTCAGCACCTCCAACAGTGTTAAGTGTTAATCAATTAATTGTGGTTGTAGAGGAGGACCATTGAGCCAGGCATTTTTATCAGCGATGTAATCCCCTAACTTATACTGTGCCTGCCTGCATACTGTGCGTTTCAAGACTTCAATTTTGTCTCATTTAGTTGAATAGCGTGGGGAGGTATTTTATTTTACTATATTATCTCACAATCACTACCTTTGACATTTGGTAAATAAAATCTTATGCACTTAGTTTTTTTTTCCATTTAATACTAAATTATTAGCAGTGAACCAATTGTGGACCAGCAGTAGGGCATTATTTACGTCGTCAAAATTTGTAGCACGTTTATTTACCTTAAAAATTAAGGAATCAGCAAATACCACCATTTGTGGTTGATTTTTTAATAAATGGAGTAGATCATTAATATACACTAAAAAGAGGAAAGGAATCAATATCGAACCTTGTGGCACACCCATTCTTACTGTTGGACCATGTGAATTGACACCATTTATTTGAACTTGCTGTTGTCTATCATTCAGTGTATTAATTATAGGACTTACGTCAATAAGAGTTTGAGTTCGTCGATATAGGCTATGGTTGTAACAGAGCGCAGATGTGCGCGATAGCTGTTGAGTAGCAGTGGCAGCGGTTGGTCGCGCGTGCGGCGCTTGGCGCGTCCCTCGATACGATCGCGCCACAGGAACGGGAACATCAGGCGCAGCCTCGGCATGTTAACATGAACCTACACCATATTTTAATTTATAACCTAACCTAACCTAACCAGCTTTCGCCCTCGGTTGGAAATAACCTCGTGGACGACAAAATTAGTTCAGCCGTTTTTACGTGATTAAGTAACAAACATCCAAACATACAAACTTTCACATTACGTTTATTAGTAAGGGGGCATAATATTAATAGCGATTTAAAAATTCTAAATTTATCTTCTTGCAGGAATTGCTTCCTACTTTAGAATTTATTTGTCAACTAGCTGCTGCCCGCGACTTCGCATGAAATCCTAACTAATATTATAAAGATACAATATCGCTCGCCATACAAATATGAAATATTATTTATTATCTTCGTCGTGTGTGATAGTCCATTGAACTGTATGGCGAGCGATATTATAGTATCTTAGCCGTGTGCAGCGCCCCTTAGTGAACTCCAATGCGGGTGGGTGACGACGACAAACTTATTATTTGCGGTTGGTACAGTAGTCGGGTCTAGGGATCGAACCGCTAAATTAAGTTTGTTTTTATTGTATGTACTTTTCCGGGATAAAAAGTACCCAGTGTGGTGCCCAGGATATTAAAGAATAATTATACCAAGTTTCATCGTAATCGAACCAAAAGTTTTTGCGTGATGCCTGAACAAACAGACAGACAGACAGACAAAAATTTTTATTATCACATTTTTGTGTTCGGTGTCTGTCTAGTAACATGCGCCATTTATTTTTTTGATATTTTCTATGTAGGTACAGAATTTTCACTTCTACAGATTTATTATAAGTATAGATATAGATGCACTGTTGTAATAACTTTTCTTTAAATTGCAGAATTCAGTTACTTACATTAATATAAATAAAGTAAATAAGCTCACCAGATCGTTTATGAGGTAGTTGCTCATGAGCCACACTTTGACGTATCCCATGATAGTGCCGGTGAAGAGAAACTCGTTGTCAATGTCGGTGGCGAAGGAAGATACGTAGTCGCCTGCCGTGTGGATGGCCTGGAAGGAGCTCAGGTAGCCACCCACCGAGTGGACCGACCAGCACTGCACAAGACCATTCTCCAGAGCCAGAAGGAGGGAAGCTAGAATATGTTTTCTTCTAGTTCATTTCATTCAAGTGGCACCGCCCTGGTGCAACGCAGACACAATACAAATGTCTGTTACTTCTACTACAAAACTACTTAGTACAACACTCGATGGGCTTGGGTTGTAGAAGTTTTCCACTGGAAGACTTCGAAGCGATATTTTGTAATTGACTGGAAGCGATGTGTTGACCTGCGGTGCAGGAAATCTGCATGATGACCTACAGTATTAAGTATGAGAATACTGCTTGCGGCAGAATACCGTATCGTACTGACCGACGCTCATGTGTAGTGGTCGCGTGTGCAAGAAGATCATGGCTTGCGCGGCGAGGTGGCGCATGACCTTCGCGCGCGGCGGCACGCTCTGGGCCGTAGAGGACAAGCATCGCACCGCCGCCTTCTTGATGGCCGCCTCTGGGTCCAGTACTTTCTCGGCAGCTGCCGTACTGTGGACAATAAGAGCAAGCAATATTTCTTGAAGATAATGACTTAGTTACAATATTTTTAGTTTTCTTTGTTACTTGTAGAAAAAAACCTGCAGAAACGATCCTCATAATAAATGTAAAAATGTATTAGGGGCAGAAAGATATTTAATATATTGTTAAATGTTACACACGTGGGTTTCCGGATGGTAGACGAGAAGTAACAAGCTCTTGCACTACTTCCTTTGGAGCTTAGGACGGGGAAAGGCTTGGGCCCTTCACGCCTGTAGTTCATATTGATGCGCAGAGTCGGCTGCGTGCACGAGAACCATCTGGATGTCACACAAATTATAATTATGATTCTGACGAGTTCCACTGATCATTTTCAGCTTATCAGGGGGTCTAAAAAGGACACTTTAGTAGAATCATAAAAAAATCGTATCACGCAATTCATCTGTTTGACAGTTTCACACCTATATATCCCCGAAGGGTTAGGCAGAGGTGTACCTATCGCATTTTACGAATCTCCATACAAAACTGTCATTCAGATGAATTGCGTGATATGAATTGTTTTATGATTCTGCGAAAGTGGCCTTTTTAGGCCCCCAGGACTGTTTCATATGTTGAACTGCTTTAACCCATAAGGCTGGCCGGTTTCAAGCCTCCACATCACAAGTTCTGAGTTGTAGCTGGCTGTGGCCAATGTGAGGGAGTGCCGCACGGCGGCTGCCAGCACGTCATCCGTGTGTCGAGTCTCCCAGCTCTTGCCGGTCGTCGACATGCCGGTGTCTTCGAACTCCACCACGTGGTGGTTCCAGCCTACTGCGAGGATCCTAATTGAAAGTGGCTGAGCCTTAGTATTAAACATGACTTATCGCAATAGTTCTACAGCACCACCTAGCCCAAATCACAACAAAAATGAAATCATAGCAAATCGTAGTGATGCCACTAATGAGCTCGTGAAGATGTGTAAATGCTACGCGGGAAGCTGTTATTCATATTAAATTGAATCTCTTGAACTACTGGTGTGAATGAAATTTCAAGACCTGCCCTCCACCCAGAAGCAGCTGGTGACTTCGCACATGTGCTCGATGGACATCACTCTCAGACACACGCCCGTATTGAAGTTCCACACCTAGACCACGTGATCACGTGAAGGACGACAATTTATTATAGGATACTAATTATTTAAAAAATGATAAAAGGTAGATACGATGCAGTATAGCAATGATGATAATTCATTGATGAGTGAAGGTGATTTTAAATGTATTGTAATACGACCTTGAGCTCGCCGCTCCTGGCACCAGTAAGCAGCAGCAGGAAGCCAGGGTCGAAGCAGGCGGCGGTGATCTCCACCGGTATCACTGCGCTATGCAGCATTCTTACGTGAGCGTCACGAATCATCACGTTGTGTTTACCTAGGTACCCCAAACAGTGGTGATGGTGAGCCACGGATTCCTCATTTTATTTTAGACATTAAATCCGCCGCATGGACAGTACACTGTCCAGTCACTTGTCACTTTTCCTCAAGCTTTAGAAATTTATACAGAGTGGATCTTAACCACGTACAATGTTAGTAAGTGGAATGATTCACTTTAGAAATAATTAATACGGAGAGTCGCCGCAGACTTGCACTTGAACAGGTGCCCATTTTGGGTAACCTATGTTCGATCGAATTTCATTCTATAGGTAATTAATTTTATAATTTTACCTGATACTGGATTCCAGTTGATAACGATGCTATCCATGCCGCAAGTTATGATGACTTTAAACAGCGGATTATAGAGGACCTTGGATACAGCTCCGGAGTGCGTGAATCCGTCAGTGTGGAGGGGGTTCAGCTGCTCGTCTAGCACCACGACAGCTATTTTAATGGCTGCCAGGATAAACTGACGGGTGGCGGGGTTGTAGAGGGCAGAAATAGGCATTTTCTCGCCCGATATAGCCGGGATATCGTTGTAGGTCTGACGGCACGCTTGGCTCTGCACATCCCATACTCTGATAGTTCTGTCTCTAGATAAGGAGTAGATGGTCTGTCCCCTGTCCTGCAGCACGATGCAAGTGACACCGGCGTGATGTCCATGAAATGTCACATTGGCCTTAATAGGCACAAACGGGTTCCACACTCGGACCACGCAGTCGGGTCCTCCCGTCACCAGCACGTGTGCCTCCTCATCAAACGTGAAGCATTCTATACCCTAAAGAGTGATAAAATTTATTGAAAAAGATAATAATATACTTTTGAACTTAAAGAAGAAAGTTCGATTAGAGATTTAAGCTAATTATCAAACCTCGTCAGAGTTCGGATATTATCAAGAATGTAGGTACTTAGATTATTTCAGTAGGTTGTACTCTTATGACTCCGAGTGGACACTCGTGCTGGGAATTACCAAAGAATGTGTTTTTGACAAAAAAAAAACAACCGACTTCCAAAAAAAAAACTACCAAGTGGGGCCGGTTTGGAAGTCGGTTGTTTTTTTTTGTAAAAAAGTTTGTTATAGATCGATGTTTCGGCGACTTTGTTTTATATTATGTAAGGCTAAGGCTGAGGTTGCGGAAGTAACTCAGAGATCTAATATATGTCTGTCTCTTTACTCTTACCTTTCGGCTAAACGAATTTCGATGAAATTCACATATATTTAGACGTTGTTTCACTGCGCTCCAAAACCCATTGTTCCCATAATTTTAATGTTCATACATTGAATCCACTGCGCTCCAAGAAATGTTGAGTAGAGTTAGCAAAAAAATAAATTAAGCATGAAACATTACATTTAAAAAAATGCATATCAAAACGTTTATTCGGTCATAATCACAAGGTCACATTTAACAATTTTTTTTTCTTAAAAACAACGAAATAAAGCAACACATGAGTTAAAACTGTTTTAAATTGTACATATTCAGTTAGCTTATTTTATTGCAAATCCAACAACGAAATAGGTTTTATACTTACGTACAGCTTTCATACAAAATTTTAGGGCGGGGGCGGCGCGCGCGATATCGCGCGTTATGGCCTGGAGCATTTTTGACATACGAGATGAATCCACGGTAAAAAAAAAATACCGATAAATATTAATTTATTAAAACTTTACGCACAAGTAAAAGAAATACTGTACAAGGGCGGACTTAATGCCTGATGCATTTTCTACCAGTCAACCTTAGGGTGATGCAGAGACAAAACATGGCAAGTGCAACATACGAGATAAATAGCTATTAAATTATTATAAAATACAAGAATAAATATAAATACATAGATAGATACATACATACATACATATAAACAAAATTAACTGCGAGGAGAAAAAAAAATATCGGTAGAGGAGAAAACAATATTTATATTTGTGTATAACAAACAACTTAATGGTTTGCCTTTTTTGCTTTTTTATTTTATTTTGGAGCGCAGTGGAATGCATTCCTGGAGCGCAGTGGAACAACCCTTTAGACCATGACCTAGGTTAAAACTAGGCTACTATTTATCCCGGTAGTACGTTCCCATGGGATAATTTCCGATCACCACACAGTCGAAGCCGCGGGCGGAAGCCAGTGTCTAATAAATACTGCCTTGCCTTTTCAACTCTGAACATTTTATGAGTCTTGGAGCCCTGAAGGTCGCACATGAGCAGTGAGTCGGGGCAGGTGGCGCAGGACACCACGCAGTGCAGCGAGTCGTAGTATGACACCTGCCGCACCCACTCCGGATGCACGTGCCCGAGGTCTTTCAGACGCAGCTCTGGCAGCATGCGGGGCTGCAAGAAGCCCAGGTTTTAAGTGTTTAATAAGTAGTGCTCCCAGTATAAAATCATACGAAATAACCACATTGCCCACTTTCATTTTAGGATCCGGTAGTGACAGCTGTAGTTATTAGGTATTTAAGTAATAACCGTCTTTTGCAGGTCGACATGTCGTAGCTTTTTCAAAGCTGCATCGCTCCGGAAGGGGCCACGCAGCTTCGCTGAGAACAGCAACACCCGCACGTTGCCTCCGACGTCTCCGCAGATCAGCTTGCACTGATCCACATCTTCCTTATGGAAGTAATAGGACATGGTGCAGATCTAAGAAATGTTCATATTTATTGTGATTGATACACAAGAAGAAAAAAAGGATGAAACCCTAATTGTTAGGTTATACAGGATGTTTGTGCATCGTTTGCCAAATGGAATTGGCCGAAAAGAGAGGTCATTTGCTATCTCTTAAGGCCCAGTAACTCATTCCTTGTTACACCGGTTTTTTTATTATGAATTTTTAATTTTTATTTAGAAACATACAAGAACTGCATTTAAGCTTAAATAAAAAAAAAGTTATTAGTACAGCCTTCAAATTTCATTTTAATTGTTATGTTGACTCTTGTATGGTTCTATGAAATTCTTAATTAGCAGATAGCTAATAACATCTCAACTCACAAAGTGTTTTAAAAAAGGAAAAACACACTTAAAACTCAACTTCAAATTGCTGTAAAAAAAAAAACTAAAAGCGATCGGGATCTTCGAATTCTTTTAAAAAGTTATCTAGTCTGTCCCCTTTCCAACGGTGTGCAATATACAAAAAAAAAACTTTTAATATCTACTAATTCGCTAAATGTGTGATCGAGACTCATCAGGCTGAAATTCAATATTTCGGTAAGAACACTAGTTCTCACATAAATAACATGCTTTAAGTAGGTAGATAGTGTTATCTCACTCTTAATCAGTCTCTTATCTCTTTCTAGGGTACTAAAATATCCTCGAACTTGAAATAAAAATTAACTTTTATTTAATAAGTACGGTACCTAATTACAAATTTTGTTCAAATAAATTGTCTTCCACTATTGGGTACGTACGCTCGACATCTTCGTCTTATCTCGACTGTAGTGGTGTGTTAAACGTATTCGCTGCTTTTATAGTGACTTACAACCATGGAATGCAAACCCTTTTAGTTAGCTCTACTGCGTACCTCACCGATGTACCAGGTAACGGCTTTGACGTCACTCTGCCAGATGTCATGTTATATTTGGATTGTACTTTTTACAAATATTAAATAAAAAAATACCCCTTGGGAGAAAGTAATGCATTCTTATGCGTATTTTGTTTATTGTAGGTCTCGAGAATCAAGACTAATAACCGTGTCCAGTTCTGTCGTTTTTTATTACACTCGAACGTGGATGACCAAAACTTTTTAAAAATAATTAATTGTTTTTTTTTAGTATATTGCACACCGTTGGCAGACTAGGTATAACAAGGAATGAGTTACTGGACCTTAAGAGATAGCAAATGACCTCTCCTTTCGGCCAATTTCATTTAACAAACGATGCACCAAACACCCTGTATAGTTACATAGTTTTAGTTTTAGCCTATCTACCTCGCGTTAACATGAAAGTGGAACGAATGCACGTCACATGACATACGTGTGTGGTGGCAGCGGCAGTCGTGGCACATCTTTCACTCTGTATCTTATGCTACGAAAGCCCCGTAAACCGCGTTAGGAAATGCAAAAATATGGAAAATCAATAAATTTTCCTGCCATATACTCCCAGCTGGAAATTATCATCTTTAGACTGAAGGTCTTGGCGGTGCAGTCATAGAAGCGCAGGTCCCGCTCCGTGGAGCTGGTGACGATGATGTTCACGTCCGGCATGCACACCATGTCCGTCACCCACGTGGTGCGTACCTTCAGGTGGGCTGTGGAATGAAGTCATCAGAATCACAATGTGCGCTTTTACTTTAATTTCTATCGTGGCGACATTATCGTAGACGTTCACCTCCCTAACATCATCTGCATCATCTGCCTAGCCTTTTCCCAACTATGTTGGGGTCGGCTTCCAGTCTAACCGGATGCAGCTGAATACCAGTATTTTACATGGAGCGACTGCCTATCTGACCTCCACAACCCAGTTACTGGGTAATACGATACCCCTTGGTAAGACTGGTTGTCAGACTTTCGGGCTTCTGACGACCCGTAACGACTGTCAAAGATCTACGAATGACAGCCGGGACCAACGGCTTAACGTGCTTTCCGAGGCACGGAGGGGTCTCGTTATGAAAAGATGGTCACCCATCCACAGACCAACCCCGGCAAGCGTAGCTTAACCTGATCGATCGACCTGTGCGGCTGCTATTATGTAGCCACGGGCCCCTCGTTCACCTCCCTAACATGAATGGAAAAAAGCGCAGGTTATAACTTTATCGTGGACGGCCTTCATTATATTTCCAAAAAATTTCTTCCCTATTTTATCGTGATGCCGTGACGTGGACGTGGACATCCACGATAATATCGTCACGTTAGAAATTATAAAAGTGCGCAACAGTACCCACTTATCGTTAGCAAACCGAATCATTAACTATTTAACCGACTTCCAAAAAGGAGGAGGTTTATATGTTCGACTTTATGTATGTCTTTTTTTTTAAATGTTCACCGATTTTTCCGTCAATTGTGGACCGATTTGAATTTATTTTTTTTGTTTGAAAGGGTATACTCTCGAATGGGACCACCCCATTGTCAAGTTGGAATCTGATGAGAGGATCCCATGAAAATCGAGGGAAACCCTCAAATTTTATAGGCAAACCATGGGCAAACCTATTGCGATTTGGGAATTTTTTTAAATAACTTGAGCATTTGCTCTCAGTAATCATCATTTGGTAAAGTGGAGCTGTTGATGAAAACCACAGATGGCCATCGGAACTACTTACTCAATGATATATATTTCACGAGTTGCGATTCGACTACTTTAATATGGTTGCTAAGCAATTTATGCTCGTCACAATGCGTATGGTATGTGGTCGTTGGTCCTGGATCTTACCAGGAGAACTCCTCAACAGCATCAGGAAAAGCAATATTTTGTAAAAGGTGATGAGCAGTTGACATTAGGCTATTGTAACTTAGATAAATTACAAACTCTCTCAATAAAAAATTAAAAATAAAAACTAAAAAAAAAAAAAAAAACAGGCTTCCAAAAAAAACGCTACAAAGTGAAAAATAACTTTAATTTCGGAAGTCGGTGTCGTTTGTTCGAGATTTTATTAAAGCTCTCCCCCACACGCACGTTAATATCGACCGATAAAACGCGCCTGTGGGGAAGAGCCTTTACTTTATTTTCCAAATACTGGCTACTGTGAAACATCTATAGTTACATCTTATACAAATTAATACAACTGAAATAATTGAATTTATTAAAAAAAAAATTTTTTGTCTGTCTGTTTGTTACGGCTAATCTCTGAAACGGCTGGACAAAGCCGCGGCAAGCACGCGGGCAAAGCCGCGAGCAGAGGCAATATAATACTACTAACGGCTGGAGGAGTTAGAGGTCCTCAACAGCTTCATGTCGAGCGACCACCAGTTGATCAAGCCGTCGCGGCTCGCCGTTATGTATGTGCCTTGCATCGGGTCTGTACTGCGATCCTGTGTAGGTACGATGATATCTGCTTCATATCAAGCAATAATGCTGGGGAAACGTTTTATACATGATCATTGGTTATATTTCGATCTTAAAATTATTGATAAATTATTAACACAAATGTTTGCATGTCACAAAATTATGACTAAGTGTTATGGATCTGTAATATAGTTAAGACCTAAATTGTACCAACACTTATGGCAAATAAATTGAATTGAATTGAATTGAATTAGGTTTTGTTGTAACTTAAAGGATGGTAAGTAATATCCGGATGACTATTAGGAGCATGGTTTGATAAAGATAAAAACCTTGGCGACATCAGGGCAGAAGCATATCTTAGAAATAGGGAGCCTGTGTTCCGAGTTCAGTACGACTGGCCGGCCCAGGATAGGCGGCTGCAGCGAGCCCCGATGGTTCTCCTCGTCGTTGCCGAAGTAGCCCAGGATCAGGTGGGAAACCAGCTCGTCCCAGTCTATCTCGCCCGTGCGGCTTGTGTTTATCTAATACGTGATAATATAGTTCATCCTTTACAACCTATGATTGACTAAAATACGTAGGTATGTGAATGTCCCCGCAGCCAAACCGACTAGATATAATTTGATTATTGGAAAGCACTTTTCATGAAAGAATAATTATTTGATTCAAAAGTACCCCCTCCGCGTGTTTTTTGGTCCATCCTCCATTAAAAGAGCGCCCTATACGATTACACCCCTTTGATATGTCCAAGTGCGACGAGTGGCGTAATCTGTATTAATTTATAAATTGAGCTTGATATATTATTAGAAATCTATAGATAATATATTATTAGAAATCTAGAAACCTTTAAAAATAATATATTGAATTCATCATCATCATACTCTATTTTAAACATCTTTCTGAGAAGGTTTCGGAATTCGGTTGCCGTCATTTTGTTATTGTATGCCGCGTCAAACTCATCCTTAATGCGTCTCATATCAGTCATAGTGCATCGGTCGTGTAGGGCTACATTGTGGCAGCGGTCTGAAGTGTAATCTGCTGCTGAACTATCGTCAGAATCTCTGTCGTTTGCCATAGAAAGTGATTTATAAAAATAAAGCACCAAAACTCTTCCAAAATCCTAATATACTAACGGTGTATGAAAAATAAATAAAACCGTGGCCTGTACAATGAGCCTTTGATATTTGCACTAGATTTTTGATACAAGTGCATATTTAAATGTCATACAGTTTAGGTACAAATTAATTTTGCCCGTTTGCCGTCCATTTGACAACATTAATCGGGTAGGTCCGGGTAGGGTTATGAGGTAGGTAGTGGCAGTGGCTTTTGGAAATCACTTGGGGCGATAGCGGCCACAGAGATGTAACCTTTTATGGCGGCGGTCAGATTCTTTAACTCGGCTTGCGGTAGGAGTAAACTGGTAGAAATCGTCACGTAACGAAAAAAGCGTTATGCCCCCTCCATACGATATTCAGAGATAGTTTTCATGCTTTTCGAGGGTACATGCCGCCGATTGTGGTTTACGAGAAAGCCTTCGACTCCATCGAAATATGGGCAGTTCTGGCCTCTCTGCAACGATGTCGAATTGACTGGCGCTACATTGAAGTGTTGAGATGTTTGTATGACGCTGCTACGATGACTGTCCAGATCCAGGATCAGAAAACTAGCCCCATCCAACTGCTCCGGGGGGTGAGACAGGGGCATTTAATATCCCCTAAATTGTTTACGAACAAGTTAGAAGACGTCTTCAAGACGCTGGACTGGACTGGATAGGGTATCAACATAAACGGCGAGTACATCACACATCTTCGATTTGCCGAAGACATCGTCATAATGGCAGAGACGTTGGAACAGCTAGACCAAATGCTGCACAGCCTAAATGGAGCTTCCCGGCGGGTTGGCCTCAGCATGAATTTGGACAAGACAAAAGTCATGTACAGAGGCCAGCACATCAAGCTACCCCAATCTGTTAAATTTCTTTGATAGATTTTCAGATAGATTTTTGATAGATTTGAATAAGGTTCATATTCAATTGGGAAAATTTGACAGATTGGGGTAGCTTGTTGTGCTGACCTCTATACAATTCGCACGTCTTGCCGAGTCCAATCCACATCGAAGGGTTGTGAAGCAGTATGTCTACCTAGGGCAAGTCATCCAGCTCGGTAGACACAACTTTGAGAAAGAGGCCGACAGAAGGATCCAGTTGGGTTGGGCAGCATTTGGAAAACTTCGTCAAGTCTTCTCGTCCCTTGTCCCGCAATGTTAGAAGACTAAGGTCTTCAACCAGTGCGTCCTGCCCGTCGTCATGACATACGGTGCTGAAACGTGGATACTGACGGTCGGGCTAGTACACAGATTCAAGGTCGCTCAGCGCGCTACGGAGCGAGCTATGCTCGGAGTCTCTTTGAAGGATAAAATCAGGAATGAAATTAACGGAAAAGAATCGGAGTTACCGACATAGCTTGCAAAGTAAGCAAGCTGAAGTGGCAGTGGGCTGGCCACGTCTGTCGAAGGAACGATGGCCGGTGGAGCAGACGAGACCTGGAGTGGAGACCGTGTATCGGCAAGCGTAGTGTGGGTCGCCCCCCAGCTAAAGAAGTTGGCTGGAATTGACTGGATGCGGAAGGCGGAGGACAGGGTGTTGTGGTGCAGTTCGGGAGAACCTTATGTGCAGCAGTGGACTGCGATAGGCTGAGTTGATTGATGCCGCCGATAGTGAGTGAGGTCAAAATGAAAATCGAAGATGGCGACAACCTTATAAGAGCTTCTAAAATTCGTAATAAATTGACACTTTCTCTCCCTGTCTATCTCATTCCATTATTATACGAGTTCAAGTGTTCTGTTTGCGTGCGAGTGTACCGTATACCCCTTATGTTCCCCCATTCTCTTTGTTCCCCGACCGCACACGTTTTTTTGCGTAGTCACAAATTCAATCAAATTCGTACATACGTCAATCTTTCTGTGACTGACTCCGTAAACTCATTTTTACTGTCAGATCAGGTGTCAATGTCAGTGTCAATTGTCATAGGAATGAAGTTGACAATTTGAAATTTACGTTTTCCTAACCTCAAGTTCTAGAATTTGTGCTATTGCAATTTTCTGAAACAAAATGCTTCTAACACTGAGGCTGCTGTCGAACCGCCATCCTTCGTTTGTCGCGCGCACAGTGTTCGTGAAGAACAACAATGTGGATGACGCGTGCCGGCTGGTGAACAGAATCCTAGGCAAGGAGGGGATCCTGGAGCAATACAGGCTTACCAGATACTATGAGAAACCTTACCAGGTACTGAAAATGTTTGCCTACGTTACTTATCTACTTTAGGGCAAAGCAATCGGTAGGAATTTTGATGTTTTTCGGACACTAAAATAGGTTCGTTTCTTTCAAAATTATCGTAAGTGCTCTTCACAAACACTTAAACTCACACCTTTTCCCATGGATCGCAAAACTACATCACACTATAAATGTAACTGAAAATAATCCTGTTAATGTAACTGAAAACTGATTTAAAGCAGTATTTCAGTATTATTTGGTTACTTTCTGTTTACATTAACATCCACTATTAGATGCTTAACTACCCCTATCATTCTAATACTTTATTATAGATCGATTGGAGGTTCTTTGATTCATTGAATTGTTTACCATAAAAATTGATTTCAGACAAGAAGACGCGTGAACCATGAGCGTTGCAAAGCCATCTACAATGAAGATATGGAGCGCAAGATACAGTTCGTACTCAGAAAGAACAGGCATGAACCATTCCCCGGGTGCTTTTAATCAGTTTTAATTAATATAGAAGGAATGTGTGTTTCTCAAGTGATTTCAACACAGTTATAGCTACTATACAATCAAAATAAGAAAAGTGTGGCCTTGATTATGGACATCACGATTTTGTCAGTCTTCTATGCCACCTGGTGAATGTCACATTTTGCTAAATAAGCAATCCTACGCTTAATTTGATTGCTTGAAATCGCAATAAGACACAAAACTTTGTTACATCATTGTGTAGACAGCACTTGCACCACAAATAACACAGTTTTTGGGTGAGTATGTTATGGCATTGTATTAAGTGCTAGTAACAAGTGAATACAACTTAGATGTACTTATAGAAATAAAACATGTAAATAAATAGTATTCAAAAGTTTTTTCTTATAATTTATTAAGTATACTTATGTAACAAAATATTTACAAGAATGGATACATGGTATTGTCGCTGGTCACAGAACAGTCTTTATAAAAATACAATACAAAAGCTATGAATATGAGGACTAGATGGTAAGTATGGCAGTGTGTGCGGCGGCGCGGCGGCCGGCGGTCGCGCCGTCACGTGTAGCTGGGGCAGGCGTCGCGCCGCCGCACGTACAGGTGGTAGCGGTAGCAGCGGTGGCACGTCTTGATGCCGCACCGGTAGCTCAGCCCTCCTTGGGGCTTACCCTTGCAGTATTTCAATCCACAGGGATACCAATTGACGCAAACCTGTTATAAATTTTAAATATATTATGTAACAGGGAAGTAGAATGTATGGTAATATATGAAGGTGCTTTTAAATTTCCATCCACAATAACGCACAGTGGAACGAATGTATGGGAGCGGTTGGACGTAGACATGTCCGAAAAAAAGAGTAAAATTATGCCAAACTAATGATGCCATCTTATTCGATTACTTAATGCCTTCATAACTTGTGGTGATGAATTTCTTCATAACTCCCATATTTCGGGAGTAATTTGAGAAAATGTGAAATTTTACTATGAAAATGAGTGTATCGAGCTCTCTCCCTCCTGATTCCGGGCTTGTTTCAAGTAGCGGTCTCTAATATCATAATGCTAATACTAAGAGCTATATTTAATACTAAGACACATAGTGCGCCAAATGTGCACTTTCTGGGATAAAGAGTGATGTTTATTTTATAACACAATTTTTTTATTTTTTGTTTATTTTGTTGATTAAAACCGTTTTTCTAAAGGTTTACCTTATTACAATAACATTTCTGAGCAGCCAATTAGAGAAGATATAAGCTAATTAGGATATATAATTAGGGACTTAAGGTTTACATATAAAACTGATGCACTAATGATTACTGATAAGAACATTGCTATTATTTAATTACTAAATGGCTCTTAATACACTAATTTAGCATGCATCATTTACTAATTATCACAATAACTAATTACCTTGCAATATTTAACAAAGGATACCTGGGATACCTGGATTTTATATAAATAGGTCACTATTAGTAACTTTAAAATCAGTGTTGATTTACACCTCGTTGTATCCAAGCTAATCTCGCAATGTATTTTCCAAATTTTAATACAAATCTTGATATTCACGTTGCTTTATGCGCACGCGCACATAAAGATTTACGCGACTTTAACTATTTGTTCAGTGTTTTAAAAGATAACAGTTGTGTTCAGTTATGTGAAAGTGCTGAAACAAGTTTAAAAGACTGGTGTCGTCGATTTTGCTACCGCATTTATGCAAAATGGACACAGTCTGGAAGAAGCACAGATAAGTTTCGGAAGAAACATGAGATTTGGCTACAGGCTGCAATTCAATGGCCGGAATTACAGAATGAAAATATGGAACCTTCTACAGAAAATATAAGTGACGTCATCGAGCCCATAATTTCTCCTGCTAAATCTGATGCTTCAACTTGTACACATCCTAGTCCTCGTAAATCTTTTGAGGACCTTAGTAACCGGCAAAAAAGAAGACGCACTGAAGATAGTCTTTCATGCAGCAGTAGCAGCGCTGAAATTATGTTTTCGGCCGAAAGGGCGCTTCAAAAGGCAGGACAAAGCGATACAGCTTATGTTATGAAATACTTGACGGAGAATCCAGAAGAGGCCTCAAAAATCAAAGCCTTCATTGAAGGTAAATCAATTCAGGTACGGGAAATATCCCCTTTGAAGGCATTGGCTCTTTATGTATCGATGAACTTATCGAAATGGCGCTATAACACTCTTCGGGATTTCAACACTCAAGAAGGAGCTCTTCAATACCCGAGTTACTACATGTTGGTTAAAGAAAAAATTAAGTGCTATCCGGCCAAAGAAGATCTCACAGTTACAGAGAGCTCTGCAAAAATCAAATTACAAGCCTTGATGGATTTAACCTCAAGAAGACTTATTAGGTCGTTAGAAACCCCTGTTGATCCCAATCAACAGCTCGTATTGACCAGCAAATGGGGTTTTGACGGATCATCTAGCCAAAGCATTTATCATCAAAGGACGAGTGAAGATGAGCAAATCGATCTTGCTAGTAATTTTATGATTAGTCTTGTACCACTGCGGCTCGTCTCAAAAGGTGTAACAATTTGGGAAAACGAGCGACCATCTTCCACTTCATTTTGCCGGCCAATATTGTTTAAGTTTATAAAGGAAACCAAAGAAAATGTGCAGAGAGAGATGGCTGAAATCGAAGCAGAGATTGAAGCCTTAACTCCATCCACCATCACTGATGGAATTAGTGTCAAACACCAACTGCTGTTGACAATGATTGATGGTAAAATTCATTCCATTATATCCAATACAGCAGCTTCAGTGTGTGACATATGCAAGGCTTGTCCTAAAGAAATGAATAATTTAGAGTTAATCAAAGATAAACACGCAAACGAGGACATGTATAAATATAGCTTAAGCACCCTTCACGCTTGGATTCGCTCAATGGAATGCTTATTACACATTTCCTACAAATTAGACATAAAATCATGGCAAGTAAGGGGTGATATAGCAAAAAGGCAAGTTGATGACAGGAAGAAAAGAGTTCAAGAGGCTGTAAGAAGAGAAACGGGCTTACTTCTCGATGTTGTGAAACAAGGCAGTGGATCCACCAACAATGGCAACTCGGCAAGGAGATTTTTTGAAAACTACACTAAATCTGCTGAACTGACCGGAATAGATGCTATGCTTTTAAGAAAAATCTGTGTGATCTTGCAGTGTATTTCATCAGGAGAGAAGATCAACGTAACTAAATTCCGAGAGTTCTGCTTTGATACTGCTAAGCTTTACGTGGAGTTATACCCATGGTATTATATGCCTTCTTCACTTCATAAAATTTTAATGCATGGGCCAGACATAGTTCAGAACATGTCAATTGTGCCCATTGGTTTTCTATCCGAAGAGGCATCTGAGGCTAGAAATAAAGATTTTAGAAAATATAGAGAGGGGCATTCTCGAAAGCATAGCAGTATCTCATGCAATGAAGATATTATGCACAATCTTTTACTGTCTTCTGATCCACTTGTTACAAGTATCCGTCCAAAAGGAAATAAGTTTGTAAAAAAATCTTCTTTTAAGGAATTTTATGAGCTTACGGATTCTGAGAAAAGTGATATCGAATTTGTTAACATAAATGATTTAGCGGACATCGATTCTGAATTTGAATTAATTGATGATGATGATGATGACGAAGATAATTAAATGATGTTATTGTTTTAAAATGTGTAACTTAGTAAATTAGAGCTTACATCTTAATTATTTATTGTACTTTTAATGAAACTAGGTAATTTATTATCAACTTACTTAAAAGTCATACTCTCATCAGTTCTTGTGAATATTTTTGTTAATATATATTTCTGTATATATATAATATATTTATAGACCTCTTAATAAGTCTGTCTGCGGTTTAAAGTAAATACAAATGGGGAAAAAACGTTTTTTTTTTTAAATTTTTATTTCCTTTTATCCCAGAAAGTGCACATTTGGTGCACTATGTGTCTTAGTATTAAATATAGCTCTTAGTAATAGCATTACGATATTAGAGACCGCTACTTGAAACAAGCCCGGAATCAGGAGGGAGAGAGCTCGATACACTCATTTTCATAGTAAAATTTCACATTTTCTCAAATTACTCCCGAAATATGGGAGTTATGAAGAAATTCATCACCACAATTTATGAAGGCATTAAGTAATCGAATAAGATGGCATCATTAGTTTGTCATAATTTTACTCTTATTTTTCGGACATGTCTACGTCCAACCGCTCCCATACATTCGTTCCACTGTGTAACGTTGTTTATTACCACTATGGATGTGGTCATCCACAATAATATTGTCACATTATAATATTACGTAACTGTGCATGTCTTTTCTTCTTTTAATATTTTACCTTTTTCTACCTTTTGTTTATGCTTTCGCTACCTTTTCGTTTTTACTTTTGATTGACTTATATATACTTTGTTTTACTACTAAGAACCAGCGCATTTTCATTTCGGTAGTTAATAGTAACAATATTGGAAGACTGAAAGTCAAGATCTGAAACTAAGCTGCAATGCTTCTTTAAATAGGCCAGTATCCACCTGTGAAATCTTAATAACCTTTCTTACATCATTCATATACAGAGGGGTTTACGTATATGGTGTACCTCATAAATATAACTACATAAATTATGAAATTATATAAAACTACACTCTCACCTCCAAGTGACAAATACATTCTTTGGTATGGTCGGTTTCGGACACGCACACGCCGACTGCCGGCTTGCCGTCCGTCGCGTCCGACAGCGCATGCGCGGGGAACGGCGTCACTGCAGTCGCATACGATGACTGGTCCATGCCTGAACTCAAAAATGATGTACTGGTTACTGTTACCCACTAACACATTTTGTGGTGACTGGTCGTATTGCTGATCATGGTTTTATTGTTGTTATTATTAATAATTTGTATATTTATTTTATTTCGATGGCCCTTGTTTATCATTTGTGACTTCAAGTGACAGCTATGTGAACAGAACCCAGCATTGCATAAATATGTAACTTATGTAAGCTGTCACGCCCTTTATACTTGGAGGCTTACTTTAAATTTTGATTTATTATTTTTTTGCTTGAGTATTTGATTTTATTGTATTTGTTGGTGAGTATATTGGTGTAGCTAGCTAACATAATGGCAAATAATTTAATGTTCTGTGTCCTGTAATGTTAATTACTTTGTATACCTAGAATACAATGTACAATGTGTGTGTGTCTTTGTATACAATTAAGTATTTTCTAACTGAACAGAGTGCTGCTGGGGAGTTTGTTGCGCCACTTCTTCTCCCCAGCGAAAGCACTAGGGAAGTGGTAAGGGCGGGCGTTTTGAGGGACTGCCTTTTGTAATTTTGACTTTCGAAAAGTGCTGATTCTCAGCCTAGTGTGAATAAATTACTTTTGATTTTGATACATACAGGGTTTAAAAAGACCTATCACATAGCCATCTCATCTATGCATTCTGGACATCAAACTAAGTAACTCTGAGCAAAAATTACTGCCTGGGAAATAAATGACCATTTTTGGTGTGAAAAATCGCTGTTTATGGCACAATGTAATAAACGCTAAACATTCTGCTTTTGGGTGCATGCAACAGTACAAGAGTTGTATTTAATATTCGTTTTCGGGAACCTAGTTTGCTTTTGACCCTCTAGGTTCCCAAGTATGGTCCAGTAAAAAAATATCACAATGCCCCACCATTGTGACCGACTTTTTTTTTTCAGAAAAGATAGGAGTTATGTCTTCACATAGTTGAAAAGTATTGTTACTCTGTCCTGTAGAGGAGTTTGACAGGTACTGACCTGGACGGGGTGCCCAGCGCGCCAGGTCAGCTGCACGCAGGTACACGCGGTCGCGCGCGGCGGCGCAGTGACGCGCGGCAGGCGCGGACAGCAGGCGCGTGGAGCGACCCGCCCACGCGCTCGCAGTCGTCTGCCGCCAGCCCTTGTCTTCCTCCGCTACACGGATTGTGCCTGGGTTTTTCTGGAAATACAAATATTCACTACCAGATACAAGAAGCCAGGTTTATTCTAAAAAAAAAAAGATTCAACATAAACAGTGGAAATTGTTATTCTAGCAAATGTTGGTCTACATCAACGGCAATGAGTTAATAAATTTTATGTTGATAGACATGTTTCACAATTAGTTACAAGACATGTACCTAATGTTTACAAACCAATCACTACTCACCATGAGTACGTACCTGTCTCAACTTGGCCATAGCGTCAGGTGCTATGAAGTCAGCCTGCGCCGCATGGGTGAGGAAGCAGAGTGTTTGGTGTCCACTCTGGCCCATTTCCTCCTCGCCGGGAATTATCACCTTCATTGCCTCCACTTCCTGAAAATACCACTTTTATCAGAAACCTCTCAAGATTGTGCACCATTCGACATAAACTGCAATTAATAGATTGCTTTCAGTTAGTTTTTAGAGAAAATTTAGCTTTCCATATTTTTATAGTTATAAATTGATTTTACAAATTAATTGGAACCAAACTCACTTGATAATTAATACTGATAATGAACTTGATTGTGTTAGAGAATATTGTAGTAAGTCATTATTAAAAATAATGAATTGCACTAAAAATAAAGTAACTGGTTGCTGCTTTAAATAATGCTTAAAAGAGCTGTTCTGTCCTACTGCTGGGCAAAGGCCTCCCCCAAATCCTTCCAGGAACTCTTCTTCCCGCGCCACCTCGAACCAGCCCTCGCGGTACGCGTTCAGGTCATCTCGCCATCTCTTTCTAGGCGGGCCTCGGCGGCGCCGTCCTTGACCCTTATGATTAAGTCCAATACATTTGTTGAGTATTATTGTAAGGTTAACTCACATTGGTGAAGTCGACGAGCTGCGATACAAACACGCCGTCCAGCCGCATGAACTCCAGGGTGATGGTGTCCTCCGACACGTTCGCAGTTATGTTCTCCTGCATAACATCGCCACCCTGAACAGTGTATGGCAAACACCAATTATGTTAGCCAATGATTTCAAAAGTAATATGTATAAGTCAATGATGAGTGCGTGCAGTTAAAGAGCTGATCATAATTTATACAATACAATACTAAACCAAAAAGAAAATTTGAAACAGTGCGACTTTGGTTAAAAGTGTTCAGCAATAAAACACACCTGGTTTCTAACATTGATAAGAAGCTGTAGATTTGACGGCTTCACTAACAAATACAGTAAAATTACTTTTGAAATGATTAATTTCATTATTTTAAAGTTTTGTGATCAATTCCTCTAGGTTTGATTTGATTGATGACATTTTTTGTTGACACTTGGGTGCTTGACATTAAAAAATACGTTTTAAAACATACATAAAATCTAAGTTCACGAGTGTACAAAAATTTCACATCGTGAAAAAACGTTTTTTAAAGTAAATAACTAATAATTGAGCTATAATTCGCGAGATAAAAGTGGATAAAAGCAAGTTTATGGTATGAAAAAGAACTATTGATTGTTATAATTCCATTTTCCAAACTAGTAATACTTTTCTGTAAATAAATTCCAAACAAGTTTTGTAAACATACCATACTAAACGTTCCATTTCAAGCGGTGGTTCTGGCTGAATCCTAAATAAGTTTTTACAATATAACAAATTTCGACGGCAAAGTACTTTATTTTAAACATTTAATATAATATTTATAACATTAAAGATATACAGTTTTGTGCCTTGATAGTAATTTTAATAATTATTTTCTCATTTGTGTAACTTTGATACAGCAGGAATATTATGATTTGGACTTTTGGTAAACCTTTTGAGCATGATTCTGTAAATTTAATCTGAAATACAGTTAACTTGGCCTAGCAATATAGTTCTAGGTATTGCACTAGCCTGCTTGCACCATTTTTGATGCACGGATAATTTTATTTTTGAGGTCATTACTATACGATTTCGCCCGATGCGCAACCGAACAAGACACGAACGTCGTCCGAAACGGAAAGAAGGGCGATGTTGCATTAGCGAAGAAAGACAGCTGTCGTATCATTTTCAGCTGATTTTTGTGTACGCATCGCGAACGCTACAAACTATAACAACGATCCAAACGTTTCGTAACGGTACAAGTTTCTTGGTTGCAGTCACGTAGGAATTATTTTGGTCGATAGTGTCGCGACGCAGCAGGCCAGGAGCGAGAGTTTCGCAGCGACGAACAAAGGGAGATGGTCTATTGAGCGCGGGTGGTGCGTATCGGGGGCCGTGACGTCACTCAGCCGAGGCGTCGAGGCCGATGCGGCGGGCGCGCTCGTGATCTCGGCGCTCCGACGAGCGCGGCGAGCGGGCGCAGCGGAGCGGGCCAGCCTGGCCTCCACTGACTCGGGCGACGAGGGCGCTGGGCATCGGCCGCCGCGCAAGCGGACCCGCAGGCTGTCGCCGCCCGCCCGGCCCGCAGACATGCACCAGCCGCCCGCAGCCAACGGCGCGCCGCCGCACCATGTCAACGGTGACACCGCGACGCGCAACGGCGAGCTGCAGCCGCTCGGCCTGAGCATGTCGCAGACTGACCAGGAGATCGTGCGTCTCATCGGCCAGCACCTTCTCTCCGTGGGACTGGAGTGAGTACCGCGAGTGTTCACTCTTTAGCTCTATTCCAGTGTTCGGCACAAAGTAGTGATTCTTCAGCTGTGTTTGTTGTTGAAACATTCTGGTTTACATCAGTGTTTTTCCTATTTTCTCTTCTCACACACCATTACAGGCATAATAATTTAAAATATAAAACCCCGAATCATGTTGTGGTATCATGGCAAATCATGGTTCATAATTATATTGCTAATTAGAGTTTAATGACCTTTGCTTCTTTTAATATCTTAAGATAAAATAAAAATAAAAAACAATTTTGTGTAAGCATTTGATTATTTGTCATAGCAGACATGTACCTAAATATTATTAGAAATTGGGTAAACAACAATGAAAATGCATAATATTTTGTATGTGGGAAGCACTCTTGAATTTTCCATTACGCATACAATAATTGGATGGCAAATTGTTTGTTAGCTGCATTAATAAAAAAGGCAAAAATATTATTGAATAAATAACCAATTAAGAGCTAATAGGCTCTATGAATAAATATTGCCTTTGTTGTAATAGTTAAACTACAAAACAAAGAATCTAAAACATGTTTGAATCAATTGATACTTTTCTATACCATTCTTAATCAATTTCCTCCATAGATAGACAAACACTTGTATTTATTGTGTGGCTGAGCAAGGTAAACAAAGACCTGTTATTTTCTGTTAGCCAATCATAGAATCATGTTGATGCTAACACTGAACTGTTTTCCTTGTGTTATTTGCATTGATTAAAGCTTTGCCCTGAAATCATGTGGTTTTTAGAAAACACACATGGCCTACTATGTAGTCAAGGAAAATAAAGTGTTTTATTCAGTAAAATGATGACAAATAAAGACTATTTACATCTACAAAATCAGTGTTACTGATTCCAACTACTATAGGAATCAATACTGTAATGGACAAAAGTGCTGATTGTCATACTGTCTTGTTGGTTTGTTATCCTAAGCTAAATATTAATAGTTCTGTAGCAGATTATCAAAACTAAAACTGATTAAATAAAACCGGCCAAGTGCAAGTTGGACTCGCACACAAAGGGTTTCTTACCACCATACAATATTTAACGCTACATATAAAATAACGGCAAAAAAATCATGTTTGTTGTATGGGAGCCCCCTTAAACATTTATTTTATTCTATTTTAAGTATTTTTTGTTATAGCGCCAACAGAAATTCACATTCTGTGTAAATAGAATAGAATAGAATAGAATAGAATATTTATTTGCGTAAAACATGGTATATAAGGGTGTTAAATACAAATTGAGGCACAAACATGTTTAGCTAGGACAAAACATAGCATGCAAAATTTTAAAGCAAGCAAAGCAAATTTCAACTGTCTAGCTGTTATGGTTCATGAGATACAGCCTGGTGACAGACAGACAGATGGACAGTGTAGTCTTAGTAATAGGGTCCCGTTTTTACCCTTTGGGTACAGAACCCTAAAAAACTTTTTTACAAAAAAAACACCAACTTCCAAAAAAATATGCTACAAAGTGAAAAATAACTTTAATTTCGGAAGTCGGTATAGTTGGTTCTACATTTTCGCTTATTTTCACCGACTTCCGAAATTAAAGTTATTTTTCACTTTGTAGCGTATTTTTTTGGAAGTCGGTTGTTTTTTTTTGTAAAAAGTTTTATTTTTCACTTTTTAGTGGGAGAGTTTGTAATTTATCTACAAAAGCCTAATGTCAACACCTTTTACAAAATATTGCTTTTCCTGATGCTGGAACGTTAATTGTTGAGGAGTTCTCCTGGTAAGAACCAGTGATATATTTATCATTGAGTAGTTCCTATGGCCATCTATTCTGTCGTTTTCATCATCAGCTCCACTTTACCAAATGATGATTTCCGAGAGCATCAGAGCAAATGCTCAAGTTACTGTAAAAAATACCCAAATCACTCTAGGTTTGCCTATAAAATTTGAGGGTTTCCCACGATTTCCATGGGATCCTCTCATCAGATTCCAACTTGATGACAATGGGACCACCTCGAGAGAATAACCTTTGAAATAAAAAAAATAATTCGAATTGGTCCACAATTGACGGAAAAATCGGTGTACTTACATATTATATAAAAAAAAAAACATGCTATAATAATGCATGCATGCTTAATGGAATACAGACTTAACTCAAAACAGACTATTTTTGGGAAAGCGCAAAAGAAGATCTCGCTATGAGGACTTATCCTACTTTTTGATGACTCATAAAATTAAAACTTGATTTGATTAGATTAATTAATCACGAATGCTTGAATTTTGAACGTATGATTAACTGTTGATGAGATCTGAGTAAAAAAAAAAACCGGCCAAGTACGTGTCGGACCACGCACAATGAAGGGTTCCGTAGTTGGAATGAATTTATCCCAAGAACAAACTTAACATTGTAGTTGAAAAACATGTTCTCCCATACATTCCAACTGAAAATTTAAGTTTGTACGCACAATATTGAGAGATTTACCATGTTGTTTCAAGATCATAGACTTCTGATTAATTTTCCTGTAATCTATAGGTATAGAACTATTTTCTGTATATTTTTCAAAATTTTAGGCTCAGTAGTTTTGGAGATAAGGGGTGGGTAGGAGTTTCATAATGTGTACCAAATTTCAACTTAATCGGTCCATAAGATTCGGAACAAATTGGCTGTGACAGACGGACAGACAGACACACGAGTGATCCTATAAGGGTTCCGTTTTTTTCTTTTGAGGTACCGAACCCTAAAAAATCCGGAAATAATTCTGAACTATCTACTAATGGGTCAATGTTCCATTAAGCATGCGATATATATATGTCGCAGCCAACTGGTTAAATTAGCCGTTCAGTTAACTGCCTGGCCTTTTAGAAGTAGTGCTCGCCTCGCTTCCTCCCTCGGCTCGCACGCGGTTGATCACTGTTCTAACCTAACCTAACCCACTTGGTCGGGGTGCAATGCCTTAATTACTGCGACCAATTTGGCTCGCGCGTGATTGGTTACAGACTTACAACCTAAACTGTAATTGAATATCATTCAGGCCGTTAGTTGAACAGCCGCCGTTTAGTTGAAAGGCTAGGCGGTTAACTGAACGGCTAATTTAACCAGTTGGCTGCGACATATACATAAAGTCGAACATATACCTAACCTCCTCCTTTGTGGAAGTCGGTTAAAAAGCACATTTCGTGCCTAGGATTTGAACTTCCAATCTTATGCACGACAAGCGGTCTTGAAACCTCCAGTCTATTTAAACATGGAATATCTTTTCGTAAATGTTAACCCTATTATTGCTTGTCGTTATTTGCAATAATAAAAGCATTAACGTTTTATTGAACGTTGGCAACAACTTGTGAAAATAACTGTGAAAAATAACATATAAGTAATTATAAAAGAAATTCGTCAAGTGGTAAACAAGTGAAAAACGTTTATTGAACGTTTATTGTACCTATAAACATTGTCCGCAGCTTAAAACTACGTTTAAAACATAAAACGAATGCATACGTAAACCCACGTGAACTCTGTGTGTTTTTTTAATTCAAAAGTTATGTGTAAACAAATAATTCAAACTTTCGAAAAATTCAAACGGCGCGCTACACGACGCTTCTTTTAACGATCACAATCCCTAGTATTGGTACAGCTATTTCACTTATTTCCCAGAAGCACGAATAGCGAGTTTGGTAGAGAAGCTATAATCGGACCGTGTAGCTTGTGCGATACCAAGATCGATCCCCAGTGAAGACACGTGGTCTTTTTGTGTTTTTATTTTTTGTTTCACTTTTTTCTTTTTTTAATAGTGCACTACAATAAAATTGAATCCAACTATTTCAATAAAATTGAAAATAAAACAAAAAAAAAAATATATATAGAAAAGAACATTATTGACAGTAAATACCTGGATTTCATAGAAGTGCGTAAACATGTCATCTAAAATGATAACAAGATCCACTAACAGTGAGTGTAAGGTGTCAGGACTAGTACCTTGCTATAAATGTAAAAACTACGTTGACATAAAAACTACTGCATTATGTTCAGTATGCAATCATAGATACGAGTTACATTGCGATGGATATCCAGAACACACATACAGGCTAAAGGACCAAGAAGCAAAAAAGAAATGGAGGTGCAAGTTGTGTATAAGAAACAACAAAGTTACGAGTATTACTAGCGATATAACTCATCACAAAACTCAGAACAGCACATTGCGAAAGAAACAGAACTCTCCTATTTTACCAGGTCCCCTCTACACAAAGAAAACCTTATGTGATAAAACACCACCCACACCAAAGGTTAACTCTCAGATCATGGATTCTCATATACTTACCGTTTGCGATACATCGGATGATTCATACTTCACACCTAATAAAATGTTCATGACTGTCGACGGTACTATATCGAAACCCAATAATGACACCAGAGAAATTATTTCTCAAACATTGGATGAGACTTCTAATACTATGCCGGAAATGTCAGAAGACGAGGAGGATAAGCAGATAAACATCTATAAAACTGAGATTGAGAATCTTAGGTCTCAATTAAAAAGCGCACATCAAGAAATAGAAATACTGTCTTTGGAAAATAGCTCCCTGAAGCAAACAAACGCCGATTTAATAAAGAAAAATGAAATGTATAAAAAGTCACACCGGAGAGTAAAAAAATTGGTTCTAAGGAAAAGAAGACCAGTAAACCACAGACTTTAGAAATTCCTGATTGCTGCACACCCACTCCTGAAGACCCTACTGAAATCTCGCAAAACAGAACATTACCAAATAGAAATAATAATAAAAATAACCCGTCGTTGCCGGTTGTAAAGAATAATATTTGTATTGTAAGTAGTGAAACTTCTAATAGATTATACACAATCAGCCAAAGAACTAATTTAAGTAATTTTAATATGTGTCACTATCGTATGCCAAATTGTGGATTGAAGCAACTCTTAGATAATCTTGATAAGAAAATACAAAACTTTACTTACTCCGACTACTGTGTTATATATGTTGGAGAAGAAGATTTCAGAAGGACTCATAGTTATATAGAATTAGTTACTTTCATTCGTGAAAAATTACAAACCTTAACGAACACGAACTTTATAGTATGTCTGCCGACTTTTAAATATATGGCTAACAAAAATTTAATGTTCAATAGTAGAATCGATACCTTTAATAATTTAATCTACATGGATGTTGAGACATATAAATATGCTTATATTTTGGATTCCAACCTAAATCTTCCGTACACCTTTGAAACCTATAACCAAAGGTACGGAAGCTTAAATAATAAAGGCTTAAATATTGTTTTAAACGATTTACAAGACCTAATCCTAGATTTAAACACAACGAATGTAGATGATGCATGTAAGCAACTAACAGAACCTGATAATACATTGGATGTAATGGTAAATAATAAATGTAATGATAACAATTTTTTTCGTATTAACAGAATAAATGTACTTCATCAAAATATTAATGGTTTACTACACAAAGCTGATGAATTGACCGTAAATTTAAATAACATTAACAATAACAATGACATAATTGATGTGGTGTGTGTTACCGAGCATAACATGATATCAGAAGATACTAAACTTCTTCAAATTCCCAATTATACTATGGCTGCAAATTTCTCAAGAGCAAATAGAAATGGTGGTTCATGCATCCTAGTACGAAAAAATCATAAATTTAAGTTTCTACACGAAGCAAAGCATGTAAGCGTATCCAATCTCATAGAATGTTCTGCTATTGAATTGTTAGAGCATAAGTTAATTATCATATGTATATATAGGCCTCCAAAGACTAAAAGGGATTGTATAGAAATATTTTTTAACCGTTTAACGGCTATGCTTGAAAAATTATCTTCCAAATGTAAGAAACTTGTTATTTGTGGTGATTATAATATTGATCGACTAAAAGATACTCCTGTTTCGAGAGAGTTTGAAGACTTATTACGGAGCTTTAATTTAAAACTTGCAATAAATGAACCAACTCGTTTGCAAAGCAAAACGTGCATTGATAACATTGCTTATAATATAAGAGGCTGTAAACAAAGTGTCTTAGAACTAGCACTATCTGATCATACAGCACAAATACTATCATGCCCTGTTAGGAAAACGTACTCAATAACCCACTGGTACAAATTTAGAAGAGACTATAGCAACGAAAATGTTGAAAAATTTATTAAATATTTAAAAGCCCTTACTTTTAGTGATTGCTACGGAAAAGATGACCCAAATGCTGCTTTTGAAGAATTCCATAAGCTATTTAAACTTTTTTATGACCTCTGCTTTCCGAACATAAAAATTAAAGTTCCAATTATACGAAATACTAAATGGCTCAGTAAAGGATTAAAAATATGTTCCCTCCGTAAAAGAATGCTACTTAAAACATATCGACTATCAGGTAATAATAGAGATAGGAGTGATTTTAAGAAATATGCAAAAAAGTATAAAAGAATCATAAAACTCACTCAACGGTCGCAAAACAACTATCATATCCAAACAGCCTCCAATAAATCTAAAGCAGTGTGGCAAATAATCAATAAATACAAAAACAACAACCCCCCTGAAAAAATCAATAGAATAAAATATAATAACCAACTTATAACTGCTCCCGATACTATAGCACAAACATTCAATAACTTTTTTATTGATGACATTTCAAAACTAACGAATAATACAATAAACTACGCTAATATTCTAACCTATAACAAACCAAACTCCTGTTTCTTAGCACCAGTTACCCATTACGATGTTGTCAAAATTATCATGACATTAAAAAACACTAACAGTACAGGTTGTGATGGGATCTCCACAAAAATAATAAAACGTGTAGTATACGAAATTACTCCTATCATCACTTACATAATAAATCAGTGTCTTGAAAAAGGAATATTCCCGACATATTTGAAAACTACTGTAGTTACACCAATATTCAAAAAAGAAAACACGGAAGATGTACGATGTTATAGACCTATCGCTCTCATCCCAATAATGGCTAAAATATTTGAAAGGGTACTATATAATAATCTAAGTGAATATTTTGAAAAAAATAAAATAATAATAGATAATCAAGTTGGATTCAGAAAAGGGAAATCGGTTAATACAGCAATGCATCAGTTTTTACAAAAAATTATAACGGAACTAGATAAAAAAAATCAGGTCACAGCCCTATACATGGACATGACCAAAGCTTTTGATTATGTTGACCATGGACTACTACTACATAAACTAGAAATATACGGAGTTAGAGGTAAAGCACTAGAACTAATCAAATCGTATCTCAGTAATAGAATACAGTTCACTGAAATAACACAATTATGTCCAATCACAAAAACTGAAATTAAATATACATCGAGCCCAAGATTGATAAAATATGGTGTACCTCAAGGGTCGATACTAGGTCCACTACTATTTCTCATATATATTAATGATTTACCTAACGCTATTCGGCACCCTATGATTTTATTTGCAGATGACAGTACGGCTCTTTTCACAAATAACAAAAATATAAATCACGAACTAGAAATAAATGATTCCCTGTCTAAATTAATAAATTGGCTTACAATAAACAATCTAAAAATAAATCTTACTAAAACCCATTACATGAATTTCAAGAACAAAAACGCAAACTCAATTCCATTAACTATTAGGTACAGTAATGCAGCTGTATCTGAGGTTACAACTACTAAATTTCTAGGTATCTATATAGATTCTAATATGTCATGGAAAACACATGTAAATAGTGTATGTAGCAAATTAAATCAATTCTCATATGCCCTCTACATGCTTAAAAAAGTATCTAACCAAACTACACTACTTAGTGCTTATCATGCCTATGTGGGATCCACTCTATCTTATGGGATACTATTTTGGGGATACTCAACTGATAAGGAAATTGCGTTCAAGGCACAAAAAAAGTGTATTAGATCAATATGTGGGATACACCAAACGGATTCATGTAAACCTCACTTCATAAGCCTCAAGATATTAACCCTCCCTGCTCTGTATATCTACGCGGCCTCAATTTTAGTTAAATCAAACATCAATATCTATGACACGTTAACAAGCAGTAGACTTAAAAATACATTACGCAATAAAACATCCCACACTGCAGTTTATAGCAATAGTATTTTTTGTATGGGTATAAAAATATATAATAAGTTACCCATAGACATTAAGAACCTACATTCAATTGGTATTTTTAAAAGGAAGTTAAAAGACTTCCTGATTAAAAAGGCATATTACTCAGTAAAAGAATTCCTTGAAGAAAAATAATTATTTAATATTAAAATGATTGTGATACTTATTATAATGTGATATAAATTATAAGAATAGTATGACATAATACAAAATGTATGATAAATGGTAATTAATATAATATAATGTAAACTGTATAGGTAGGTAACTGTAATATTGAGTATGTACCTACTTATACTTTTTTAACATTTATAACCATCTAAATTGCAATGCCTTAACAGGCAACTAAGTTCTAAGCACCTACCTATTGTTAACATCTTTAAAATTCTGTACACTTAGTTCGCAATAAAGAATTTGAATTTGAATTTGAATTTGAATTTGAATTTGAAAAAAACAATATAAAAACAGTTTTTTTTAAATAAATACTAAAAATCTTATTCACTAAAACCATACATCATTATAATAAAACTAGCTTTTGCCCGCGGCTTCGCACGCGCGGAAGTCGGAAATTATCCCACGGGAACGTACTATCGGGATAAAAAGTATCCTATGTACTATAACAATATGCAAAGTAATTTTAATAAAACTGGAATATGTATGTTAAAATATTTTTGTAAACAACATTTTTGGTATTGCCATCCTTTGCTAGAACATGAATATTTTGTGGGCTGGATGCTCGTGAGCACGCCACATACAATTTATTGCCCATGGGAAAAATAGACGCCCTGAATCGTAAAGTCCGGCGGACCTGAGTGTGCTCTTCGGTTTCAGCCGCCCTGAGAGACGCGTGGCGCTCTGCATCTAAAATCTGCCGAGCTTGAGTCTGCTCCAAGGTTTCGGCATCCCTAAGTATGCGTAGCGATCCGCTTCTAAAATCTAGCGACCTTGAGTCTGCTCTAAGCTCTCGGCAGCCCTAAGAGATGCGTAGCGCTCCGCATCTAAAATCTGCCGAGCTTGAGTCTGCTCCAAGGTCTCGGCATCCCTAAGAGATGCGTGGCGCTCCGCATCTAAAATCTGCCGACCTTGAGTCTTCTCTAAGCTCTCGGCAGCACTAAGAGATGCGTGGCGCTCCGCATCTAAAATCTACCGAGCTTGAGTCTGCTCCAAGGTCTCGGCATCCCTAAGAGATGCGTGGCACTGCTCTTCAGATTCTTGCGTTCTAGTAACTTTCACGGCTCGAGCTCTGCTGGAGCTACGCGCTAAATCCGATTTACGCTTGCGAGGCATATCAAGAACTTAAATTATACAGTACTCGTACTAATGGTTAACAATAAAGCTACAATACAACTACAATTTAGACAACCTTACCTACAACAAAGCACACTAAGTGCAAAAGAAAATATTTTTGAAACCTAATGAACTAACTAAAAATACGTTTTATTGAATACACTAATTATAAAACAACATATTAATAAGAATTACTAACTTCTAAAATAATAGAGTCAACGGTGTCTCCGTTGACTCATTATTTAAAAATACGTTTTATTGAATACACTAATTATAAAACAACATATTAATAAGAATTACTAACTTCTAAAATTATAGAGTCAACGGAGACAACTAACAACTTTTGAGATCGTGAATGCAATATTGACACTCTCGTCAACTGCGATCAACGGAAGTTAGATTTAGAGTAGAGATTTAGAAAACACTCAACCGAGAAGCGAGATCTCCTACTTCCGACCTCGTAGTGCCTCGCACCACCAAGACTAAAAAAAAAACAGTGGCACTCCGGGAGTGCCGACAGAAGTGCAAACAAAACACAAACATAATACTTTGCCACCACTCGATATACATTAAAACCGAGTACATCCCGAGGACAGCCCATCTCAAAAAATGCCCAACGCTCCTAAAGAAGTATCCACTTCAATAATCCGATCGAACCAGAACAAAACTTCGACCAGTTCGATCGAATTTTTTTCCGAGAAAATCGAGAAATGTGCACAACCAATAACGTAGTGAAGAGAAGAAAAAATTAAATTCAAATTATTATTTCAATTATCTACGAACTAAAAACGATTTTTTTTAGAAACGAACGACCAAACTAACACGACTCCAATACGTTGCATGAATAAGCGCTCCTGTACACGACGCCGCTACCGCGCCGACACCGCACCGCCGCCGCACCTCCGCGCTGTGTATACGAGAAGCGGCCGCGCCGCCGACGCGGCCCCCGCCACCCCTGCTACCCCGCTGATCCCCAGTATTTGATTTTGTTATTCCATTACCGGCCGCTTATGGTGAAATGAAGCGGCGACGGCGCGGTGGCGGCGCGGAGGCGGCGCGGACGCGTCTCGTATACACAGCTTAGAGGTGCGGCGGCGGTGCGGTGTCGGCGCGGTAGCGGCGTCGTGTACAGGAGCGCTAAGGGTCACTATCGAAGAGTATAATAATAATACGGGAGGTCACTATCGTCACCTGAAAGACTTAACACTGCGATTCAGAAAATCGTGTCATTTGCACAACGCCATCTATCGAGCACACTGGTAAACCTAAGCTCTCCGTTCCAGGCCATTGCAAGTATTGAATCGTGTCATTTGCACAACGCCATCTATCGAGCACACTGGTAAACCTAAGCTCTCCGTTCCAGGCCATTGCAAGTATTGATAACTTTTGACCGAGTTAATCGATTTTAATGAAATAAAGACTAAATGTCACCTCCAGATACAGACTATGACTTTTTTCCAATCCCTTAAAAATCTCTTTAAATATTTACACAAAAATTTCAATATTACATGTGAATTCTAAAATCATCCCCTATTTTACCCTCTTGAGGGATCATTTTAGAAAAACGACGAAATACGTAGTTCATTATTTGTTACCAAAAGCATAAATTTGAATTTTCATATACCTAACTTAAGAAATAACAGATTTCCCATACAAACTTTCATCCCGTATATCCCTCCCCTTTAGGGATATTATTGAGACAAAAAGTAGCCTATGTCCTTCCCCGGGATGGATAGGATATCTCTCTGCCAAATTTTATCGAAAGCCGTTCAGTGGTTTAGGCGTGAAAAGGTAACATACAGACAGACAGACAGACAGAGTTACTTTCGAATTTATAATATTAGTATGGATGTTTTTGCAAAATACAAAAACCAACTTGGGCCTATCACGGTTTTGAACCCACCTGTCTTTTGGGGGGTAACTACTTAATGGAGCTGTGTGTACCGACACCGTGTATATGTCGCAGCCAACTGGTTAAATTAGCCGTTCAGTTAACTGCCTGGCCTTTAGAAGTAGTGTTCGCCTCGCTTCCTCCCTCGGCTCGAACGCGGTTGATCACAGTTCTAACCTAACCTAACCCACTTGGTCGGGGTGCAATGCCTTTATTACTGCAACCAATTCGGCTCGCGCGTGATTGGTTACAGACTTCCAACCTAAACTGTAATTGAATATCATTCAGGCCGTTAGTTGAACGGCCGCCGTTTAGTTGAAAGGCTAGGCAGTTAACTGAACGGCTAATTTAACCAGTTGGCTGCGACATATACATCCATGCATTTAGTAAAAAGCGGTTATTTTAATATTACAAACAGCACTCCAATTTTATTTATTTGTATATATTTGCATATTTAAGTAATCAATTAAAGTACCTACGGTAAATAAGCCAGACTGCTTGTGAATAAACCAGACTGCTTGTAAATAAACCAGACTGCACGTAAATAAGAATTACTACATAAATACATAAACTCACGCCTTCTCCCATGGGGGTAGGCAGAGACTACTACAGGAGAGTAACTTACGTATGGAAAAAATTCCTAGTACTGAGGTGCCTTCCTAAACATTCGCGCAGTGTATAGATAGGTACCTACGGAGCGTCAACGTCTACGCTTGACAAAGACCTGGTGGCTAGTTGAAACTTCCTTGTCCTTTTGGTTCTGTGAGTGAGTGTGGATATACTAAACTGCTGCACAGCCACAGTTAACGCCTGAAAATCAACACCACAAAGAAAATTGAATAAGTGTCGACTTATCATCTGATGAATGACCGAGACGATAATCGACGCCCTTCCAATTACATATTACAAACACGCGGTTACTAAGTAGGTAATGTTTTCATACGTAATCTGAAGTTAATGTGTTTGTGCCTACATTGCGTAGGCGGCGGGAATCCGAAGTTTTGTAGCAATCGTGTAATTATAGACATATATTTTGTTTGTTAAATGTAACAATTACCTAAGAACTGTTGATATCTCCATTATTGCTCGCGATAAGGCATGTTCTCGGATTGGACATAGATAATTTCTGATTTACCTATTTGATGATGTAGGTTTGTCTGTATGTATCCCCCAAAGCAGACGCTTCGCGGATACTTCAAAGGTCTCGACTACCTACCAGTCAGGTAACACGGTCAGATAAAAAACAACAGTACTTAATATACCTAATAAATGAAAGACAAATAATGCAGAATATGCAGGCCTCACAGATTTCGTGAATCGTGCACCACAGGCTCCATCACACAAAGTCTATCGTTTGGAATTCGGGAGACTCTTATACGAAAATATCTGGGGGCACTGCCGTGTTCCCAGATATGCAGCAGGGACGCTGCCTACCTTTTCTCGAAGTGGTTCTTCGTATTTTCAAACTCTCATAGCTTTGGCCTGGATAATGCTAGCGAGCTCAAATTCTCAGGATAAGATGTAGTTAAACATACAAAACACACTCACACTCAGTCACTCTCACTCAGTTTCATTAACCGACTTCCAAAAAAGAGATTATATGTTCGACTTTAGGTATGTTTTTTTTAATGTATGTTCATCGATTTCTCCGTCAATTGTGGACCTATTTTTTTTTTTGTTTGAAGGGGTATACTTTCGAGGTGGTCCCATTGTCGTCAAGTTGGAATCTGATGAGAGGATCCCATGGAAATCGAGGGAAACCCTCAAATTTTATAGGCAAACCTGTAGCGATTTGGATATTTTTTATTTAAAGTAACTTCAGCATTTGCTCTCGGAAATCATCATTTGGTAAAGTGGAGCTTGTGATACAGACCACAGATGGCCATCGGAACTACTCAATGATAAATATTTCACGGGTTGCGATTCGATTACTTTAATAAGATTGCTAAGCAATTTATGCTCGTCACAATGCGTATGGTGAGTGGTTGTTGGTGGGAAAAGCAATATTTTGTAAAAGGTGATAAGCAGTTGACATTAGGCTATTGTAGATAAATTACAAACTCTCTGACTTCCAAAAAAATATACTACAAAGTGAAAAATAACTTTAATTTCGGAAGTCGGTGTCAATAAACGAAAATGCAGAACCAACGACACCGACTTCCGAAATTAAAGTTATTTTTCACTTTGTAGTATATTTTTTTGGAAGTCAGTAGTTTTTTTTTTTTGTTTAGCTTTTATACTCTGGATTTTATTACTTAATATAATACCTAAAATACGTCGATTTCCCGAAGTCTTATAAGCTGAATTGAGTATGCAGGCTAGAATATTTTATAATTCTTTTATATTTTATTTACTCAAAATAAATTAAATATAAAAGATTTATAAAATTCTATTGTTTCGTATTCTAAAAAATCTCAACCATTTGTGCAAAGGTGGGTCAGCTAATTGCTATAACTGACTGTACGTGTCAGTTGTGGATGCCAATGTGTAGCGCCGTTTACAAAACATAATTGTTGGAGAAAGTGGTGAGATATAAAGTAGAAATCTCTGATATAGAGAGGTCTCTGAGTAGGTATGTCTGTGACTGTGAATGTCATAATAAGTGCCTTTAGTGAGTTATTGCGTAAGAATTTAACTTGAACAGGGTTTGTTTACACTTTCATCAGATAATTTGAAGCAGACTAAACTCACTGTATTGTGCTGACCGTGTCGTGTTCCCTCAGCCGCAGCGCTGCCCTGCTCATGGAGGAGTCGGGGCTGCACCTGGAGCACCCGGCCGCCGCCACGTTCCGCACGCACGTGCTGGCCGGCGACTGGGTGAAGGCCGACCACGACCTGCGCGCGCTGCACGACTTGCTGCGCGAGTCACCGCACGTCGATGCGCACAGTCTCGCTGTTAGTATACTTAGTACCTACCAGTATCACTACCGACCTACCTGCACTCGACTAGCAGCCAGTTCATTGCGACGAGAAGCGAAGCAATTTTGTTAGATTTTACATTTTACTCTTTACAAGCCGATATTGTAACATAAGGAGCTCTTGTTTAAACTTTCATGCTTCTAGACCCCGCCTACGGTTTAGGCTGTGCGTTTTCTGTAAGTGAATGAAATTAAAGAGTTTTGTTATGTAGAAGATACCACTTGTGTGGATTAAATTTATGCTTCCTTTCCAATCTTCTACCGTTATGTAAATTGACAAGCACGTCGACCAGAGGTATACTAAGACATGACTAACATCCTCGTGTTCGTTCAGGAGATGAAGTTCGTGGTACTAGAGCAGAAGTACCTGGAGCACCTGGAGGCGGGGCGCGTGCTGGACGCGCTGCACGTGCTGCGCAACGAGCTCACGCCGCTGCAGTACGACACGCCGCGCGTGCACCGCCTGTCCGCGCTCATGATGTGCGCAGACGCACGCGAGCTGCAGGCGCGCGCGCACTGGGCCGGCTCCGGCGCGCACTCGCGCGGCAACGTGCTGGCGCGCGTGCAGGTACGCGTCGCCCTTCCCTGCGCAGGGCGAACTGAACGCGATCAGCACATCTAAACCGCGTTCAAGAGTTATAAGCGTCAATATTCAATTGAGATCTGCTGTAATTGTGTACTATTACATGCAAGTTTACAAGAACAGGGACAAATACATATGTGTGAGATTCCAATTATAGGAAACCACGTCGTTCACTTATAATCTAGGTAAAATAAGTTTGACAATGACGAATATATTAAAATAAATCAAAATACATTACACCAAAATCATACAAAGGAAACAAAATTATGGTTCGGATACTATGACTTTTGTGATTTTTTAAATTTGATATTCAGCATTTATGTAATATCCTATTTATTACGCTTCGATACTTCGGTATACTGCCTGCAGTAATAACAACGTCGTCGGTTCCCCCGCAGTCCGTGCTGCCGCCGACGCTGATGATGGCCCCGGGCCGCCTGCGCGCGCTGCTGGCGCAGGCTGCGCGTGCGCAGACCACGCTGTGCCGCTTCCACGCCACGCCGCGCCCCAACCTCGGCTCCGACAGCATCCCCTTCACGCTGCTGGCCGACCATCACTGCTCGGCCGACCACTTCCCCATACACTCGCTGCAGGTACGTCACCGCGGCCCAACCTGGGCTCCGACAGCATCTCCTTCACGCTGCTGGCCGACCACTTCCCCATACACTCGCTGCAGGTACGTCACCGCGGCCCAACCTGGGCTCCGACAGCATCTCCTTCACGCTGCTGGCCGACCACTTCCCCATACACTCGCTGCAGGTACGTCACCGCGGCCCAACCTGGGCTCCGACAGCATCTCCTTCACGCTGCTGGCCGACCACTTCCCCATACACTCGCTGCAGGTACGTCACCGCGGCCCAACCTGGGCTCCGACAGCATCTCCTTCACGCTGCTGGCCGACCACTTCCCCATACACTCGCTGCAGGTACGTCACCGCGGCCCAACCTGGGCTCCGACAGCATCTCCTTCACGCTGCTGGCCGACCACTTCCCCATACACTCGCTGCAGGTACGTCACCGCGGCCCAACCTGGGCTCCGACAGCATCTCCTTCACGCTGCTGGCCGACCACTTCCCCATACACTCGCTGCAGGTACGTCACCGCGGCCCAACCTGGGCTCCGACAGCATCTCCTTCACGCTGCTGGCCGACCACTTCCCCATACACTCGCTGCAGGTACGTCACCGCGGCCCAACCTGGGCTCCGACAGCATCTCCTTCACGCTGCTGGCCGACCACTTCCCCATACACTCGCTGCAGGTACGTCACCGCGGCCCAACCTGGGCTCCGACAGCATCTCCTTCACGCTGCTGGCCGACCACTTCCCCATACACTCGCTGCAGGTACGTCACCGCGGCCCAACCTGGGCTCCGACAGCATCTCCTTCACGCTGCTGGCCGACCACTTCCCCATACACTCGCTGCAGGTACGTCACCGCGGCCCAACCTGGGCTCCGACAGCATCTCCTTCACGCTGCTGGCCGACCACTTCCCCATACACTCGCTGCAGGTACGTCACCGCGGCCCAACCTGGGCTCCGACAGCATCTCCTTCACGCTGCTGGCCGACCACTTCCCCATACACTCGCTGCAGGTACGTCACCGCGGCCCAACCTGGGCTCCGACAGCATCTCCTTCACGCTGCTGGCCGACCACTTCCCCATACACTCGCTGCAGGTACGTCACCGCGGCCCAACCTGGGCTCCGACAGCATCTCCTTCACGCTGCTGGCCGACCACTTCCCCATACACTCGCTGCAGGTACGTCACCGCGGCCCAACCTGGGCTCCGACAGCATCTCCTTCACGCTGCTGGCCGACCACTTCCCCATACACTCGCTGCAGGTACACACAGCGTCAGTATGTGCTAACCCCTCAAGTTTTAAAATGTTAAACTACTACAACATTGAATTCCTTACGAATAATCTAAAGAATACTTCAAAAAGAGTTCATTGCTTCGATTAGGATTTGAGCCATCGCATCACCGAACGTCTTCATACTCATACCGGCAGTTTGACGAACTATCCAGCGAGCCCATATGAATTGCTATGAAATTGTTATCTACTATCGTCCGTGTCACTTTATCTTTAGGTTCTGTCTAATCTATTGATGTTATAATTTGAGGGTATCCATTAATTTTACTTACGTTTTCTTTATAAAATTAATTCATACCCTCAAGTTATAACTACAACGTTTGATGTATACGTTCACTTATAACGACGAAGAGTAAACTACAAATTATCAAATTAAAATATAAATCTTTGTTTAAAAATAAGATTATGGTTTTGTTAAATAATAGCAAAAATTAATATTATTAAATGATTATTAAAGTGTTTTATTTTACTTGATTTTTAAATTCTTTATAAATATTACTATAACAAAATATATAAAACAAAATAAATTAACAAAAAGCACATTTCGTGCCTAGGATTTAAACTGCCAATCTTATGCACGACAAGCGGTCTTGAAACCTCCAGTCTATTTAAACGTTGAATAGTTCTTCGTAAATGTTAATCCTATTATTGCTTGTCGTTATTTGCAATAATAAAAGTATTAACGTTTTATTGAAAAAAACAAAATAAAAAAAAGAATAAAAAAAAGGAAATTAAACTTATTTATTCAGTAAAACCATACATCATTATAATAAAATGTTTTTACAAAATACAAAAAGTCAAACACCATATTGGGCCTATCACGGATTTGAACGCACGTGTCTTTTGGGGAGGGGGGGGGGGGGGTGATAACCTTTAGTTGTATAAAAGCCAAACATTGTAAAAAAAAAAATATTTACTTTAAAGCAAAATATGCTTTGTCATACTGTGTTTAGTGATGTTTGATCAGAGCCGTAATCACAAACTTGACTAAATATTATATTTATTTATTTACAACACACATGCTTAACAGTACAGATATAAATACATCTAAGGCGTTGTAGAGTAAAACATTAACAATAAAAATTGAACAAGAAGTTAGCAAATTGACAAAACAAAAAACAAAGTAAAGACAAAAATGCAATCAAGGTTACTCATCTTTGTTTCATCCATCATCTCACAGAATTTTAATGTGGGTGTCGTGTGTGTCAGGTACTGAACGAGCACTGCGACGAGGTGTGGTACTGCAAGTGGTCGCCGGACGGCGCGCGGCTGGCCTCGGGCTCCAAGGACAACACCGTCATGATCTGGGACTTCGACCCCGTGGCCAAGCGCCTCACCTTCAGGTATGTTACATGTAGGGAATGCAATCCCGAGTCGAGACTGACAACTCGAGATCTCGCGTGCTAAGTTTAGTGTCGAAATTGGCCATTCGAGATCTCGTACAGCAACCAGGCGAGGCCGCGTTCATCGACATTTCTCCTACTTATTCAATTAATGCACTTTTCAAACAAAAATTCTTAAACTTAATCAAAATGCGAACTACACCTTCCTAGTTTGTATTTTAATGGTAATCGTTTTATATTTTGTAAATAAAAAAAAACGTTAATCGAATCTCGGAACAAAAAAACGACGTTTATTAAAATAACAATCGCCTGCACTACGCCTGCATAAGGTTGGTTACAAATCAACACACGCACATCACGCACACTATAAATCTATTAATTATTATATTGAAAATGCAAAGTGCGCTCAGTCTCGAAATCTCGAACGAGATTTCAAGGACAAGACTGTCTTTCTACGAGATTAAATGTCGAAAAAAGCCTCGAGATTGAAATTGCATTCCATAAACATGTCATGTCTCTCAAATAATCTGGAAGTTCTCTAAGGGCACCACTGTTTATCTGGAGAGACTTGATATAAAGAGAAGACTGTCTGACTGATGTACTGCTGTTTGTGTACTACCGCAGGAAGTCGCTGGAGGGCCACACGTACGGCGTGTCGTTCCTGGCCTGGAGCCCCGACGGCCGCTACCTCATCGCCGCGGGGCCCGAGGACTGCCCCGACCTGTGGATATGGAACACGGAGGTGCGCACGATGCACTACGCACACACTTTATTTTATTTATTCTGTTATGTGTATTCTTCACTTCTCTCCTTTGATCTTGAGGAATGCTGCCGTTTATTCTAAATCGTACCTTACCGCCACTCGCACTGGAGCGGAATTCCTTTGGGTTCAGAATTTACTTATACGATCGTTCGAGGATTTTCAAGAAAGTAAAATAAAATACCAAAAAAAAATTTTACAGCCCACGGGTCGATCGTTTAGATTAAGCTACGTTTGCCGCGGTTGGTCTGTGGATGGGTGACCATGTTTACATACCGAGGCCCCTCCGTGCCTCGGAAAGCACGTTAAGCCGTTAGTACCGGCTGTCATTCGTGGATCTTTGACAGTCGTTACGGGTCGTCAGAAGCCTGAAAGTCTGACTACCAGTACCAAGATGTATCGTATTACCTAGTAAGTGGGTTGTGGAGGTCAGATAGGCAGTCGCTCCATGTAAAATACTGGTATTCAGTTGCATCTGGTTAGACAAGAAGTCGACCCTAACATAGTTGGCAAAAGGCAGTGTTATTGTTATTGTATTTTACAATAGTTTTGTTTTGGTATAGTGTTGTATTTTTTTTTTACATCTCTGAAGTTAGTATCTATTAGTTGAACTTTAGTTTGACGATAATTTGAAACTGCACAGTGGTGCAGTAAAGTCGATGTTGGCGCACACGGCGGGCATAATCGCGTTGTGTTCTATTCTTTCTCTGCATTTTTAACATTTTCCAAGTGTCGCAGTCCTGCAACCGCGGTTGACAACCGCTTCGAGTGTTTTTAGCTGTAATAATCCAACTGAAACAAATGTTTCGCCTTCCGCAGACGGAGCAGCTTCACCTGAAGATGACGCACTCGCAGGAGGACTCGCTGACAGCGGTGGCGTGGCACTCCTCCAGCGACAAGTTCGTGTGCGGCGGCGCGCGCGGACAGTTCTACCACTGCGGCATCGACGTGAGTGTCGGCGCGACGTCGGGCCGGGCCAGGCACGCCGGGCCAGCCGGGCCAGGCACGCCGGGCCAGCCGGGCCAGGCACGCGGGCCAGCCGGGCCAGGCACGCCGGGCCAGCCGGGCCAGGCACGCCGGGCCAGCCGGGCCAGGCACGCGGGCCAGCCGGGCCAGGCTCACTGACCGCTGTGTCCGCAGGGCTCGCTGCTGAACAGCTGGGACGGCGTGCGCGTGAACGCCCTGGCGTGTCGCGGCGACGGGCGCGGCGTGCTGGCTGCCGACACGCACCACCGCGTGCGCTGCTACGACTTCAGCGACCTCACCGACCGCAACCTGTGAGTACCGCGCCTGCGCAGTAGCCGCGCTAGGCCACGGGGAGAGCTTCTCGACTGACGAGAGGCGAGAATCACCTGGCTGACGCGCTCATTACACTCGCCTGAATAACAAAAACTCTAATCCAGCAAAAGAATAAGCTTCGGCAATCATCATCTGGGTATCTGCGAAAAACGAACGTACGATGATGAGATCTGATATACAACTGTGACATCCATGGAAGTACTTACCTGTTTTGTATAACCACTGGTACAAAATTAGAGATCACATACATTCTCTGTGGCGCGTCGTTCGTACTAATTTGGAAACGCGAAGATTACCGAAGCGCATACCTTTTCTGGTTCCACTGTACGATCATGTCAACAGATATCGCGATGTTTTCGAACTGTGATTTAACCATTTTAAAAGGTTATACGTCTTATGAAATGAAAGTATCACACACATACTGTTTACACGAGTCAACTTCTTTATCTTCTGCCATAATCGCCTTTTCGAGTCGAGAGACTCTCATCGTGTAAATGATGCATAAATCACCCTGTAACCATCATTTCGTTTTCCGCAGTGCTCCACAAAGGCCTTACATTAACATTAAGAAAAGGTAATGCCCCTAATGGTAACGCCCGCTATGCGCGACAGGACTAGGTACCAGAAACTTCATCTGCAGTCCGCTTTCCCTTAGCTGTCTTACAATGTAGACTTCTGGATTACTGACGGTCTATACTGTAAAAATCTCTCAAAACTTGTGAAGTGAACTTGTAGTAAGCTGTCAATAGTGTCAATCCCTAGAATCTGGCATGAAGGACTGCTCACTTCACCGAAGTGTTCACAATGACATTTTTACAGAATAGACTGGCTGCAGTCGAAGTGTCTCGAAGTGTGGTGTGTGTGTATGTCTATGGTATAACTATACTACGGTATGGTCCGTCTAAATGCCTGCCAAATTAAAAAGGTTTAAATATCCTCAAAAGAAAATAATAAAACTCATGAATATATACCTAAATAGAAATGAGAAAATTAAATTGTTATTACCTATTTTACCAGGTTCCACCACTTTCAAATATCTTTAACCAAAGTTGATTACGAATTCAAAGTGTTCTCAACTTAGTAGCAAAGGCACACACGTAATTACAGTACACCTTGCACATAAAAGTATCTACAGAGTGTAGTTCGAATTTGGACTTTAAAAGGGAATGTGACCTCTGAGTTTGTATCGACCATTCTTCTCAGAGTAGTAAAAAAAATTATTGACGTGTAAAAGTGTGCAAACCTACTTACAGAAATAAATCAGACTATTATTATAAAGGCGAAAGTTTGTAAGCGTGTGTGTGTGTGTGTGTTTATATGTTTGTTACTTCTTCACGCTTAAACGGCTAGACCAATTTTGATAAAATTTTGCATGAAGGTAGCTGACACCCTGGATTAACATACTTACTTTTTATCCCGATATTCCCACGGTATCGAAACTTATGCGGGTGAAACAGCGGGGCGCCGCTAGTCATCTACACTAATATTATAAAGAGGAAAAGTTTGTTTGTTTGTAATGAATAGGCTCAAAAACTACTGGACCGATTTAAAAAATTCTTTCACCATTCGAAAGCTACATTATCCACGAGTAACATAGGCTATATTTTATTTTGGAAAAATAGGGTTCCGTAAGATATTCGGGTTTTTCGGACACAAGGTGTAAAAAATCAACCAGAAAAGTTACTTATTTTGCGTACGCTGCCTAAACTATAAAAGATAGAACCATAAAATGTTCTAATTAATTGTAGATCTTATAAATATCTACAAAAAAGTCCGCGACACACTATACCTATCTATGTCGAGTGAGGCACAACAACTATTTATTAATTTAAAAATCTTGAATTTTTTTTGTACTACATTTAGACGCGTTTATTTTACTCATGCTATTAATCCTTATCAAAATAAATTATTTCATCACTAAGTACAGTTTATGTAGATAATATTTGGTCTTTGAATGATTAAAATTGGACGTTTGTTTTTGAAGTTATGGCGAAATTTAAATATTACGATTTCTGCTGCACGGCCCGTTGCGAAGTGAGCGTCACCAAGACGGGGGTGCGCGTGCGGGAGGGGTACCCGCGCGGCTCAGACGCGAGGTCGGCTCCCTACGCAGCGGTCGTGCGCGAAGTCTAATAATTTTCGTGTTTTTTTTTTAGATTTCGTTCTTAAAACTACACCTACGCAAAAGTTCTTCTCAGAGCTAAACAACAGTTCTTTTCAGGGCTAACCAACAGTTTTTTCAGGGCTAAACAATAGTTCTTTTCAGAGCTAGAATATTACACGCTATTAACATTTTCTTAAACATTTGAAAATGCCTAAGAGAGCCAGGTCTCAACTTTCTAAACATAGTTCTCAAGCACGGGCAGCAAGAATACGTCGTATGGGAGAATTTTCACCTGAACGTTCACAACGCCTTGCACAACAAAATCTGAGAACCTCCGAATCTGGGAATTGACCTGGGAATCATTTTGCTGACCGTGTCTTTCCTGGGTAGGCTTTTTGCAGCGGTAACCGACATCCACGCGGGCGGAGCCGCGGGCGACCGCTGGTATAGCATATAGTAGGTATACTCCAAAAAAGCGTCATTTAAAAAAAAATTTGAATGTCTATGAAAATCGAATTTCAACCCACAGTGCGGCGGCGGCGGTACGGTCGGGGGGCCGGGGGGCATACAATAAAAAAAAACTTAATTTTGCGGTTCGGTCCCTAGACCCGATTACTGTACCAACCGCAAATAATAAGTTTGTCGATCTGATAGTGTACGTAATGACCGTAGGTTATTTTATTACCGCGTAAAAAAATTATAACCCATGAATTTCCGACATCCACGCGGGCGAAGCCGCGGGCAGAAGCTAGTTTATAAAATAAAGTGCTAGTTGGTGGCATCAAGTCTGAGATTGAACTAGAGTAACTGCTAGCAACCGCATCAGAATGCTTGATAAGTGAGCTTGTTTTGTACTTTTTAGCTGCAGGCTGGTGTTCATTTTTTTTTGCTGTGTAATTTCATGTATCATTTTTGATGTCACAACTCACAAGATATAGAAAATTATATTGAATCCTGCTTTCATTTGTATGTGGCACCACTAAATTTTTAGCAACATATTGATGTGCTCAGCAGTGGGATACTAAAGGCTAATAAAATAAAGAAATACCGCACAGTAGTGCCCTCGCCAAGACGAGCCAAAAACAAAAAGCAGGGGCACTACATAGCTGTTCTCGAAGCGTTTCATCGTATTTTCAAACTCATAGCTTCGGCGTAGATAATGTTAGAGAGCTCAAATTGGCAGACTTATAAAACCTACGAATAAGTAATAAGTCAGGAAATGTAATTCAGAACAAATTCCACACAAAAAGTGGCCCTACTTGTACAAACCTTACATCTTGTTCTAAATGTACGACTTGGCCGCTCCATTGAACTATTGCTTGGCACAACATTAAAGATCAGTGACGTTATTTGTTACCATACGCCCATAGCAGTGTCTGTGCGACGCGCGATGGCCGCGAAATGGCCTAGCCGTACATATTGACTAAGATGTAAGGATTATAGAGTTAGGAGCTTGGCTCTACATTCGATGTGAGGGACAATTCTCGTAATTTTAAGAGCGTTCACAGTCTGATCTCAGTCTCAATCTGTCAAAAATACTTACCTCTAATCTACGAATAAGTAATAAGTCAGGAAGTCTAATTCAGAATAAATTCCACACAAAAAGTTTCCCAACTTCAAACCAAAACGATGTACGATTCAAAATACGAATCACTTCCGAGGTTACAAGAAGACATGCTTGGTGATTGGTTTAAATTCAGAACGAAAGTCGGGATTGGTTCGCGCGCGTGCTGCAATGTCTGCCATGACAGCTGAGTCATAGCGACGTGGACGATGTTATGCAATAAGTGCACCGGACCAAGTCAATAATAAAACAACATGTACAATGTTTTTATATATATATTTTTTTTTGGGTTACTTTTTACAAGCCAATGAACTCTATGTCCCTCGAAATATGATTAATTTATAAAGTTTTTGTCTAGAAGACATTAAAAGAGAATCTTTCTTCGCAATGTAGATAAAATAAGCAAAATAGATTACTGTTATAAAAATATCTAAATTTTATGGATTTAGGTACTTCTTAATATTTCATCAAGAAAAAAACCTTATAAATTAGGTAAAAAATTTACTGACTTCATTTTGCATAGTATTGACCATCTGGGTTTGATAACGTATTTGAACATCTTTGTATTTCAGTGTATTTATTAATATTCTTCAACAAGTTTCACATTAAATTCAACTATTTTCTTTGGATATAATCATGGATGTAAAATATTAGTTTTTTTTTTTTTTTTTGTTGTAATTCTAAAAATCACTAAGTTTTCTCATATCACATCTGACATTGGCAGAATTGTCGACATCGGCACCATTGCCATAAAGAAAAATGGAATAGAATAGAACATCTTTGAATATAATTATAATTTTGCTACTACTTACTAGTGAAAAGTGATCCCTGGACATTTTAATCTTGTATGGCTCCTGCACCACTTCACAACATGCTGGCATGATGATTCACCGCTGATAAAAACGAAAACGTACGCGAACTGCGCTCGCTTGCAAGAAAAATGTCCGACTGATGACGCGCCGTACATGACTTTTAAGCCCCGCCTACTTGTGCATGACTTTTGTTTGGTCGTTCTTTTAGCGCAGTTACTATTCCTGATGTATTACTTATTCGTAGCCTCTAATTCTCCTACATTTTTGACATTGATTGTCGCTGAGATGAGATTGCGACTAGACTTTGAACGTTTTTAATTACTAGAATTGGCCTTCAGATAACTTTATAATAGTGAAAGCGTTATGTTAGTCATGGGAACCTACTTTACATGAAATGTGGTATGTGTGGTACGAGTGTGGTGGGATTAACTTTTGTGTTAACCCGGATGTAAAAAACAGAAACATTATCATTATCAATAACAACTCAATCCATAATAATATTATAAATTCGAAAGTAACTCTGTCTGTCTGTATGTTACCTTTTCTCGCCTAAACCACTGAACGGATTTCCATAAAATTTGGCAGAGAGATAGATTGCATCCCGGGGAAGGACATAGGATAGTTTTTATCGATATACCTCGCGGGCGAAGCCGCGGGCAGAAGCTAGTATTTTGTAAAGTTTACAATATTCACATAAAAAAAATACTGAATCTGAAATTGATGAAGGAAAACATCGAGACAAAACCTGGATCTATAGTCAGTATAAGTCTATAATCACCGACCCGTCTTGAGCAAGCGTAGTGATCAATGCTCGTGCCTTCTGTGTATGAGAAGAGGTCTTTGGCCTGCAGTGGGACAGTAATAAGCTGGCATTATTATTATGGGACAGCTAAGGGCAGCGGGCGCGGTCGTGTGAGCCAGACGGTGAACAGAGCGCTTGTGTTGCAGCATCCAGGAGGAGCACGCGGTGATGGCGATGACGGTGAACAAGTCCGACACGCTGCTGCTGCTGAACGTGGCCAACCAGGGCGTGCACCTGTGGGACATACGTGCGTAGCCCTTCCTGCCAGCGCCCAGCGCCGCCGGCTAGCGGACACAGCTTGAGCCACGAGCAGCTTGCTTGTGATCGCTTGCTGCTCTTCTTTTTTAAACGTTGACCTTTTTTCTTTTGTTCAATCGTGGGTGTAAATATCGCGAACTAAAAGCCTATTTTAATTTTGGTATGTGATTAAATCTCATGTGATTATTCGATAATCGCAACACAGATCACATGAGACTTATCAGTCTACTGGGGTGATAATTATCCGAACTAGGTACATATTACTCGCGTACAGTAGCACGGATGCGAATCGCTTAGCCACTGCGCCAAACACGCCATCAACATATCACAATAGCCCTGCTGGCTAGTGTAACAACAAGTATTAAGTTGCACCTTTTTTATATCAGTGCCAATCCACCAAACAGCTAGTACCTATAAAACCTAAAAGCCTTATAACTTTCAGAACTCGTCATCTTGGAATATCTTTTGCGAACGTTGTTTTCTATAGTTGTTTTGTGTTAGATTTAGTTCGAAAAAAAGCAAGGAGTTGTATTTCTGCAGTATGTATGTTGGTACGACCGTGGACCCTCACTAAAATAAAATTTCAGAAATAAAATAGGGTTACAAATATTCGTTTTGTATTTCTCTCCTAGCTCGCTAAGGATTTAGTAATACTCCTAAGGGGGGTACCGCTTAGGGGTATTACTAAATCCTTAGCGAGCGAGATAGGGGTGGAAGTTAGTGCAGGAGTAAAGTGGGTACATCTAGTACGTTGTACGGTCGCATTGCAGGTGCGCGTGCGCTGGTGCGTCGGTTCCGCGGCCTCAGTCAGGGCCACTTCACCATCCACGCTTGCTTCGGAGGAGCTCACCAGGACTTTATTGCCTCAGGTAGCGAGGACAATAAGGTATGGAAATATTCAATATATGATAAGTGCTAAGCGCGTGAACATTTTACTAGTCATTGCAGGTCTATACGATATGAAATAATGTGGATAAATAATTGTGTTATTGTGGGACTTTTATTAGATTGACTAGTTTTACTCGGTTGTCGTTGATGTCATTTAAGAGAGAAAATTACATGCGATTGAGAAGACGGAATGACCAATATATCATATATTTTTAATTACGCGTCGCAAAACGAGCACGCACAATGTCACCGACCAACAGACAGACATAAATTATATCCGTCTCTTTGCTTTTTACATCGAAATTCCCATAATTATCACCCGATTTCATTGATTTTTTTGTTTGAAACAGAGCGATGTTTCATCAATAAATGTAGTAACACTGGTGTATTAAAAATGAATCTGGGAAATATTTGTCAGCTATGAGCGAGGTTGGCAAGTTTCGGAATGTACATCCGTCGTCCCGCGCAGGTGTACATCTGGCACGTCGCGGGCGAGGAGCCCGTGGCCGTGGTGTCGGGCCACTCGCGCTGCGTGAACTGCGTGTCGTGGAACCCGGCGCACCCCGACGTGCTGGTGTCGGCCTCCGACGACTACTCGCTGCGCCTGTGGGGCCCGCGCACACACACCTCCTAGTACAAGGGTCAGTGCTGCGGCTGCAACGATCACTTTTTATTTTAAAAAAGCACCTTTACACGTCTAATTCTGGTATTATTAGTCATTGCTCATCCTTATGTAGGCAGCTCAATAACTATAATTTTTTATTGATTGATTAGTCAAACTAAAAAATATGTGATTGAATTAGTTTTAACTAAATTAATCACGATTGAAAATTTCTACTTCAACTTCAATCACCAATTGTAGTTTAAAAAAAAAACAACTGACTTCCAAAAAAGACACTACTCGTACAAACAAAGTAAAAAATAACGTTAATTTCGGAAGTCGGTGTCGTTGGGTTCGCATTTTCATTGTTTGCCACCAACTTCCGAAAATAAGTTATTTTTCACTTTCTATGTAGTGTCTTTTTTGGAAGTCGGTTGTTTTTTTTTTTTTTGGAAAAAGTCTTTAATTTTCACTTTTAAGAGCCCATACTACCTCAGCTAAAATTCACTCTTTGTCTCGCTCGCACGATACTGCTCGCGGACTAAGTGTGAGCGAGACAGAGTGCGGTGCTGGGCGGCAGGCAGCGCCAATAGTTTAGGTTTTTGCTTTTTACGGCGAAAATTATTGTAATTAAATAAAAATAAAACACATAGTCGCTGCTTTATAGTTAGTTTAGTTATTATACAAAGTTTCCTGATCAAATTTGAAGTATTTTTTTAATACCAGCCAGGTTTAATCGAGAAATTTTTATGGAATCGTGTTTTCGTCAAACATAGTACCTTACATTAATCGTCAACTTTACCATATATCAGTGGCGTGCACAGAGATTTCAGACAGGGGATGCACAAAAAAATCGCGGCTGATTTTAATTTTCTCTTTAACACACTTTGCCGCCAGCACAGGTCTCACATGTATAATTTTCCATTTTTTACAATAGACTTACTAAATAATTACTCGTCAATCACTAGCGTATAGCGCCAAGAAAAACAATATGGCGAAAAAAACTTTGCAATTTATTACGTTACGAACTAATTAGTCTGTCATTTGGTCAATCCGACTAAAAAAAGTCGACCCTCTGCAATCAACAATAAAAGCGGTGCTTTTACGGCTTCTCAATTTGAACGGTTTGCAATGTAAGCTATGCTTCTAAAACTCCAACACGCGCACACATTTTGACGCACACAGTCACATTTTTGCTGTGTACTACACGAGATGCGTTGTATGAAGAATAAGCAAGGCGGTGAGTGGATATGGCATGTATGTGTGGGACTACAGGGTATGCAGAGCTTATTTGCATGTATGGAGTGCACGCCACTGCCATATATTTATTTCAAAATTAATGCTGCAGTATTTTCGAGATAACGGAGGATCATGCTAAGCAATTTGAGGTAGTTTAGGCCTTTAAGTTGTACTTACCCCACACAAATTCGTATAACACTTGCTGTGTAAATATCAGTGACAGGAAGTTATTATAACATTATCAATATCAATAAACTAAGTGGTACCTTGATACGTAAAAGTTATAATCAGGAAACAATTAAGCGTCAGTATGTGATGTGACGAATTGACAAATCAATCTAAATTCAATTGAATTGTATAGAAGGTATATAGACAGTCACCACATACCACTATCACATGCACACACCCATTCGCAACTCCTCATGCACACTCCCACACGCTCACCCACACTGTACACTTAGCAATGCTTAGATGGTGCCAGCAGTTCACTTCATTCTTTGTTTGTTTCTGCTGCATGTATTGTATAGTTATTACATAAAAAATATAAGTTAGTGTTACAAGACTAGCTTATATATTTTAAGATAAAATTTCAAAGAGTTGTGGATTTTGTGAATAGTTAATTAAAAAAATTAAATTCAACCGAATTGAGAACGTCCTCCTTTTTTGAAGTCGGTTAAAAACATTTAAATGCGCGTCAAACAAATTTTTCAACTTTACAACGATCAGGAACTTTTAAAATTATTATTGACGATCTTAGAAATGTTTTCGTCGTTGGGTCGTTTTTATGGTTTAAGCCGATAGTGAGGTCAAAATTTAAATCCAAGATGACAAATATCAAGATTTCTAATTTCTCGTCGAAGAGATGCGGTGACAGCCGATCGCGTCCGGCAGGATGTCGACGCATACGCTCGGCTCCTTACGTCGCATGCGAACGTATCCGTTTCTGTGCCTAGTCAAATATGTACATTTTTTATTTTATTTAAACTACAATTATAACACCTTTACAGAATCATCCAAGGCGATGTTATAAGTCACAGTGTCTATTCCTTTACAAAAATAAAATAAAATCACCTGCCATGCAAGCAAAATTGCAACAATGTTATAACGCTGTTGTAACCCCGCCCACTTGGCTTGAATCAATCATTGAAAAAGGTTAGATATTATAATATCAGACCTTTCTCAATGATTAATTGTACCTTTTGAATGAATCTCGGCAGGTTTTGCCCAAATATATCCTCCGATACTGTACTAATGTTAATAATACGTGCGGCTCGTGACATAGGGGCAAACTTGAGTAGGTTAGTCCTAGCCGCTGGCACGTCCAACAGAGCAGGGCGGGGCGCGCAGCTCCGGGTGATGCAGCAGCCCTAGCAATACGCTTGCCACGCACTTACCAGCGCGACGTCCCTTCTTACTGCCAGCCTGGTGTACCCGACCATGCCCAGGACGAACAGACTCGGGTACATCAGGGGATAAAAGGGATAAACCCCGTACTGCTTACGGTAAAGAAATCTAGCGAATTTGTTCTGAATTTTTTCCAGCATGAGGCTGTATTTCCCTTCACAAGTGCATTGTATAAAACTCATTCCTACCGTGTTGACCTAGACGTGTTCTAATTTTTGAAAATGTTGACGTAGTATTGTTGGCTATTGCATTAGAATTAGAAGAAAATAATCATAAAGCATAGAAGAGGAAAAGAAAAATTTGGACGACAGCCTTTGGGTGAGGTCTGGTTTCGTCATTATTATTAGTGTCCACGAAAACCATGAAAATTATCCCCATGAAGGAAAATTTTAATTTTTTTGCAGCCGCCATCATAAATTTTCATTTTGACCTCACTAGGCTTTATCACCCTCGAAAATCATGAAAAAACATCCATGTTGAAAGTTTTGAAAATGTTGACATCGGCCAACATGGATTTTAATTTTGACCACACTGTTGGCTTTAGCACCCTCGAAATACATGAAAACGACACCCATAATGAAAATTTTGACATCCGCCATCTTGGATTTTAATTTTGACCTCGCTATTATCTTTAGCACCCTCGAAAACCATGAAAACAACACCCATGAAGAAGATTTTCCTCATAGGTGTCATTTTCATGGTTTTCGTGGTCATTAATAATAATGACGAAACCTTTCGGTTCATTTCTTCTTTAAGCAAACAACTACTATACCCTAATCACTTTAGCGGAGCAGTGCGGTCATTGCCCTACCTACATTATTTAGCATTCTTTATTTCAAAAACTGAAATTAAATCCGTTAACGTCCTGAATCCATGTATATCGTGATCTTCAACATAGTTTGTTTATTTGGGTTCCTACGGAGAGATATTAGGGAAAGGGAAATTATCGTTTTTGCCACGATAAAGCGATTCGGGTACAGTATGTTCCTGCTGGATATTTTGTAACTTTTTTGGACTTGTATTTTTGCAAGGTTTGTGGAGACTATTATTAATTGTTTAATTTACAGGGACGCGGTGTCCGCCGGGTGTGATCTGCCAGAAGAAGTGCAACTCGCTGCACTGCAAGCTCTCTCTGGACATACCCGCCGTCGCCGCGCCCTCCCCGCCGGCGCATGCGCAGCAGCAGTAGCCGGCGCATGCGCAGCAGCAGTAGCCGGCGCATGCGCAGCAGCAGTAGCCGGCGCATGCGCAGCAGCAGTAGCCGGCGCATGCGCAGCAGCAGTAGCCGGCGCATGCGCAGCAGCAGTAGCCGGCGCAGGCGCAGCAGCAGTAGCCGGCGCATGCGCAGCAGCAGTAGCCGGCGCATGCGCAGCAGCAGTAGCCGGCGCATGCGCAGCAGCAGTAGCCGGCGCATGCGCAGCAGCAGTAGCCGGCGCATGCGCAGCAGCAGTAGCCGGCGCATGCGCAGCAGCAGTAGCCGGCGCATGCGCAGCAGCAGTAGCCGGCGCATGCGCAGCAGCAGTAGCCGGCGCATGCGCAGCAGCAGTAGCCGGCGCAGGCGCAGAGCAGTAGGCGGCGCAGGCGCAGCAGCAGTAGCGCGCAGAGCTGTCGCGCCACGCCATCGATGAACTCGTGCTGTACAACGGTACACTCTCATAACACTATACACTGCAAATTTTACTGGCCAGTAGCTTAGTGTAATGCTATGAGAATATACCGAAGAAAATCATTTATACCCTTTATTCCCATATGATTTAGGCCCGCTATGCGACGACCGGTTCCCATGTCAGATTTTCGAGTAGTATGTAGTTATAATTTCGGCTCGGAAATGTACGAAACCGCAGCCGAACCAGCGTCGCATAGTTCCGTGAGTGTTCGTGAATGAAGTCGTAGGTACTCATGTATCGGCCGACAGCCCAGTCTGCAGTGTACACAGCCCCCGACTACGTCACCGGCGTCATGATATGTATTCCTTGAAGCCACGCTGCGTGGCGAGTCCTACCTTAGCGACTTATGAATCGCATTTCTATTGTACGGTATCGGCTACTGACTTTGTGTAACTTTTATAGATTTTACTATGATATATGACTGTAAATTATATGATGGTGTGTGGTACAGACGTGGGACCGTCGTCCACGGTACACTCGAATCCATTACATCGGGAGTACTACGACAGCGCGCAATAAGCAGTTATGATGATGAGCGAGAAAAGCAGATTGGAATGTATCGTGTGTAGAGACGGCGAGGGTAACTCCGCATACTCAGGGCGCGGGACGGAGTTGTGACGTAACACGCGTGACGTCATGTAGCGTACGCGTCTAGTGGCGCAGCGTAAGGATGGAAGCGACGAGTTTGTAAGCTAGGTTTAGGATTTGGAACAGATTTCATACAAAATTATTAGCCACACCGGGGCAGCCATACAGTTTTGTTAATGGATATTATTTAAGGTTGAGAACCGCATAGCTATATTAAGTTTGATAAAAATTTAAAATATTTCTATTAAAACTTACGGTCGCACATTTCCGTGATTGGTTTGAAGCGATAAGATTATATTTTGGTTAGCGTAGAAATCATGTAAAATATTTTATCACTAAATTAAGGTTGGACTAACGTAAGGTATCCCACTCTACCTGCGCCCGCGCCGCTCGCCCACACTACTAGGATAATTTATTTAGGTCTCTTCGGATTAATTAATTAAGACTGCTCTCATCGCACCATGCACGTTTTCAGTACCACTGAACTCATCAGCGTGCGAAGGTCTGATAATACTTGATTGCAAGTGTTCAGAAGTTAAAACTGTAACTACATTGAAGGTTTTGGTCCTGAGGAAATGGGCTTGTTATGGACCTCTATGTGATATGTGATGTACCTTGCGACCAGATCTTGTCATTTGCAGTAAGCGACCTCAGCGTTCGCCACAGATTGTTCTAAAAGTGCTGACAACGTGCAGTACGTGTGTTGAGCAGACACAGTAATAGCAAGCAGAGGGTATATTTTGTAGCGGTGACCGCTCACGGCTCTATTTTTATACCGATCACTGAATCTCTCACGAGGTTGTATTCTTTGACAAAGCCGTTATACTTGACATGTTCTGTCTAGCATCACAGCTAAACAATAAACACATAATTGACCAATCAGGGAGTCCATGTAATCAAACAACCTGATTGGTCCACAATGAGTAAGCTGGATTGTGTGAAGTAATGTACATCTCTTTATACATATTTTGTAAAATAATGTGGGTTTCCTTTTTATTGTGTATTCGATATAATATTGCTTATTCGAAAATGTGTATGCAGTGCAGTAATGTAATACTTGTTTAGGCGAGGCAACATTGCGTCGAGATACATAGTTCAGTTTGCCAACTTCACAGTGAGTTGGCGACTGCTGAATTATAGAAATACACCACTAGTCAGGCGGCACGGGACGTTCTCTGCGTGTGCGACGTCCGGGGCCTGAGACATCTCGAGCTCGCCCTCGCCGCGAGCCGTCCATCTGTACATAGAACACGCGAGCTGCCGAGTATAACGCGCTTGGTGTAATGAACGGCCGCGCAGACGCCACGCTTGCGGGGAAATTATGATCAGCCCTTTATAACACTATTTCTTTTTGATTGATTTTACTGTATTTTTAGAGATACTAATATTATAGCTTTTATAGTTCGCACAATGCCTTACCCGCCACATTGTAGCACGCGACGCTGACGTACACTATCGACGACTATGAGCTTTTCGCATCGATTCGGAAGTCAAGGTATTTTACGTAGATGTACTAGAGAGTGACCAGGACCTGGCCGAGTGTCCTCGTGCGTGCCGAGTGCGCGTGGCGTGCTGCGCGGGTGAGGCGGCAGCTCTGCGCGGAGTTCCATCTGAACCAAATATCAGGCAATAATGTGCGTGTGTGTGTGTGTGAACGTAGCAAGTACAAAGGTTGGAGTGTTCGGTTATTAACGATATGATATCTAGATTAGTGTGGGCCCCCGGCCGCGCGGACGCGGCCCGGGGCCCAGGCCCTCATTTGAATTGTTAAAAATAAATAATTATTATATCAATAAATTTTTTATTGTAAACTAATAATGTATTTTCATTTCTCTATATTTGTAAAAATATAACCAGTATTCTTTAGTTCTTTAATTTTAAAAGATATAATTGCATTTCATATTGGTATTATAATATTGCTGATTGATCAGTAATTAGCACTATACAGACTATACTTACAATACACACAAAAGCTCACAAGTTACCTGCCACAAGTGTCAAGCACAAACATTCTAGACAAGAAATAATATTAAATTAAAATATAGTTTTTAATATCAATAATTTACATTAAACTTTGCTACACTAACTAAGGCCTTGACTATAAGTTGGCGGTGCCAGACTTCTCGACCAGCTCCAGCAGCGTGTGCAGCGACGTGTCGAACAGCTCGCACCGGATGGGCATCTCCAGTGAGTAGAAAGGGTTCTTGAGCGCATAGTCTGAATATAACTCGTAGATCCTCTTGAGGACAACCTCTGCGCCTTGCATATTGGGGTCTGTCACTATTATGAACTTGACACCTGAAAGAAAATAAAAGTTCTCAATTGATAGTGACTTCTTATATGTAACTAGCTGACCCGGCCACGCGTTGCTGTGGCTAACGTTTTTGTCACATTTTTTGAAGTGAAAACTTCTTTAGCGGCGTTGTACACTTTTTTGTAATGGGTAAAAAATGTTAAACTCGCGTCAGGACACGTGACCCTGATCGAAAATTCGTAAGACGGATGGAGAGGAGACAGCCGGCGCGGCGTGGGAGAGGAAGTATCCCCCTCTCTTTCTACGGCGCGGCGAAAATTTATGCCTGCGCCTGCTGTTTCGTTTAGGCGGCGCAGGGCGCTTGCGCGAATGTTCGTGTGTGTTTATTGTCATGTTTGTGTACGATAGCGCAATAAATAAATATTGTATTCTACCACATAAATGATAGTACTTTTATATTGATAATTAAAGCAATTCGTGCAAAATTATTCCGAAATATCAAAAATGCACAACGTTAATATTCAAGTTTTCACTTCTGCCGGCACTCCCGGAGTGCAACCCGTCGTTTTTTTTTTTTTTTTCTATCTTATATTTCAAGTTGGATCAAACTGCACATGGTGTACAAATTTGATTAAAATCGGAGTCCATCGCGAACAAACATCGTGACACATAATTTATATATTAAGATTATATTTATTGTGTCACACACAACATCTTTATACAGTTTTAGTACAATTTATTACTCCAGTGCTTAACCTTTTGACCGCCAGTCATGTATGTATGACAAACCAAAATGTGCCCAGCATGCCTCAGTTCGACTATATGACAGAATTTGACGCCAAGGGCACGTTTTTGATTTTTTGACGTGTGGCGGTCAAAAGGTTAAAATAGGTTTTGTCTATAAAACTTACAAAAAACTTAACCTTATTTAGAACCATGTCATAAAACTTCCATGGATAGATAGTATTCTATTGTACACCAAACAAAAAAAGAGAAAACACAAACAGTACAAAATATTTTTTTTTACTAGTGGATTTTTTTTTAATCTTCCATATGGATACCTGTCAGAATACCAGCCTATTACTGTCTCACTGGACGGGAGAGACCTCTCCACATAGAAGGTGTGAGCATTGATTACATTGCATTGGAAAATGGTGTGATGTAATTTATAGAATGTTGAATCCAGTTTATGAAATATTCTATCAACAGTGGTTAAAATAAATCCATGCGATAAGTATAGAGGTCTTTCCTCATCAATCAACAATTATTACCTGTTAACGTCTGAAAGCATGATAGTTTGAAGGTGTCTGCAGTCAGTGACTCGATGCCGGAACACTTGGGGATGGGACTCAGCTGGCTGGCGAGGGCAAACAGTGGGTAGAACATACTAGCTAACACTATCTTCTCATTGGTGGTGGCTCGAGCACGCCCAAACTTCAGACTTAGAGGGTAGTTTTCCTGAAAATATAAAAATAATTCTTAATCATGATGAAATAGTTTTGTCATTACTAGCTTGCTGTCTTAGTATCTTGTTGGTTTTAGCATTTCATTCTATGGATACTATGGCTTACAAAGTTAATATATCGGGCAAAGGAGAACAAATAGAGTCGCAGCCCCTATGACAACCCGCTGACCCATTCATGCTTATAAAATTAGTCTACAAATTACCTTCGTTTCTATAACTTCAAACACATCTCTGCCATCTTCGGTGGTGCGCCCCGTCACAGGCGTGCCGTTCACAGACAGTAGGACGTGCCCAACTGGAATATTATGAAGTAGATTTGTAGTAGAAGACTAGAAGTAATGAAGATTTTATTAGTCCAGTATGAAGTTATAATTTTTTAAAGAAAATTTAGAACTTAAAGAATTACATTATCCGAAAGATAAATTAACTCGACTTGAGTCTAAAATACATAACTACGCACCATTTATTCCGTCTCGTTGTCCGAAAGCAACGATAACTTTCTTATTTTCATACTGCAGCTTGATGTCGAGTGGGAACCCGAAGGTTTTCTCTGCCTCGACACGGGGAATATTATGGTCATAGTTAAATATGAGACCGCCAGACTTGCTGACGATGTAAACACCGTATATAACCATTATTAAGTTATTCAATTTTCAATAAATTTTTATTTTAAATGATCAATAGCAAAACATTCATTCAACAATCAACACCAAACAGTATAATAATAATACGGGAGATCAACACCCACTCACTGCGACTGCTGACTGTTCGAAAACTTCGAAAGTCAAGTCACACATACATCAAATCTATCCGTAGTGTCTATTTTTATCTGAAAATATTTAAAATTTAATGCTGCAAGATATAGCAAAAGCATGGTTTTTCTCAGAATGTTTTGATGTTTTATTTGTAAAAAGTTTGCTTTTGGGGGAATTATATAAATTATTTTGTAAAACCGAAAATGAGATGACATCATGACACTGAAATGGTTACACAAAAGTGTTTTCGAACGTAACTCAGTGTGACATTCAATAACAAATTATTATTATGTGGTTTCATTTTGACGTGTTACTTATTTGGTGTTGCATGCTGAAAATTTTTAAAACAATTTATATACGTGGTAATCATTTTCAAAACCTGGCTGCGTGACTAGAACGTTTTATGGAACACAGGGTTCGATTCCCGAACAGATGAATTTCATTCATTCATTTTGCACTCTGGTAGTACCTAGGTAAGAAGCTGGGACGGATCTAGGATTTATTTCTGGGAGAGGAACATGGGCCAGACAGCCCAGACAGTTACTGCGTCTAATGAGATTTAAGAATGATTCAGTATAACTTTGTATGTAGAAGCTCCATGAAGCTCAAAAACCAGGACAACAACCACGACGAAAAAAAAAAACAAATTTTCAAAACCTCATTATCGGCTTTAGCACCATATAAAACCATGAAACTAGTCTATGTTTTTTGTTATTTTTCGTTACGTGAATTTCTACCACTTCAATCCTACCGCAAGTCACGTTAAAGAACTTCGTTCCAAAACGCAGTTTTAGCACTCTCGGATAGGATAGATTTTCTTTTGACTTTAAGTACAGAATTAGGGCCGAAAGGGTTACCGCTACCCCGGAACATAAAGGGCTAAGGATGGAACAAGAATGGGTTTTAGTCAGTAAGAGTCTGACACTCCCTTCCGCTCCACCCAGAGCGAGAGGGGTCATCTGATGATTTCCCATCCCTAAAAAGAAAAATGGTTACCTACTTAGTCGACACAACACAGGCAGTGTTAGTGGTGCCAGTGGTAGGTGGCAGTGTTAGTGGTGCCAGTGGTAGGTGGCAGTGTTAGTGGTGCCAGTGGTAGGTGGCAGTGTTAGTGGTGCCAGTGGTAGGTGGCAGTGTTAGTGGTGCCAGTGGTAGGTGGCAGTGTTAGTGGTGCCAGTGGTAGGTGGCAGTGTTAGTGGTGCCAGTGGTAGGTGGCAGTGTTAGTGGTGCCAGTGGTAGGTGGCAGTGTTAGTGGTGCCAGTGGTAGGTGGCAGTGTTAGTGGTGCCAGTGGTAGGTGGCAGTGGTAGGTGGCAGTGGTAGGTGGCAGTGGTAGGTGGCAGTGGTAGGTGGCAGTGGTAGGTGGCAGTGGTAGGTGGCAGTGGTAGGTGGCAGTGGTAGGTGGCAGTGGTAGGTGGCAGTGGTAGGTGGCAGTGGTAGGTGGCAGTGGTAGGTGGCAGTGGTAGGTGGCAGTGGTAGGTGGCAGTGGTAGGTGGCAGTGGTAGGTGGCAGTGGTAGGTGGCAGTGGTAGGTGGCAGTTTTAGGTGGCAGTGGTAGGTGGCAGTGGTAGGTGGTAGTGGTAGGTGGCAGTGGTAGGTGGTAGTGGTAGGGTTTCGGTTTACGTTGTACTTTAAGAATTGAGAAAACTTGGCTTCCAAGAACGAGCGAAACGAGCTCAATAAACTTAGCGCCACTGCTGTTGAAGATAAAGTAGGTAGGTACTTCTTTAGCGTTCATCATTGCAGCAATATCTTGATGGATAAGCACCCAGGCCAGTCCATTCAGACGGCTAGATTTTATTTTACTTTCCGCACTTGGTAAGAAGAGTTGCTGCGAAATATCCGGATATTGAAGATAGGAACCACCCAGAGCTAGGTTGCTTTGCTAGAAGCTGGATGTTTCTTAACTAACTAAAGTGAATTGAGAAATCTGTAGGTAGGTACCTACCGTCTTTTCATTCAGACATTAAACCACACTTCTAATAACAGATCGGCACATGAGTCGTGAGCACTCGTCTGCTAGTTACTAAATTATTAATGAAATCAAATCAAATTATTTATTTGCTAGAATGCAGGTAAGTATCTTTAAATGGTCGTGAAGAATTAAGGTTGAGCCATACATTCTGCCCAAGATTCGACATGCAAAATTTAAATGAATGTATACGATGCTTTATCTAATATAAAATAAGAACATTTAAACAATTATCAGATAAAAATAATTATCTAACTGATTAAGATAAGTAGTGTATCTAGTAAATAAATAAAATAAGAAGTCGGTTAAAAATAGCCTTTATTTCTTACTACTATTCCAGTTTAACATAGTTTTTATAATATGATAGGTAGTTATGGTTACTTATATGTATAGATGAAGTTAACTTTTATTAGTAGCAGTCGCCTCAGCGGCGCGGCGTAGGCCTCTCCTAAACCTTTCCACACAGCTCTTTCCCGCGCCCATCGCATCCGCAAGTGTCCACATCTTTCTTTGAAAATGTCTCTCCACCTTTTATTTGGTCTCCCCCTTTCCCTCTTGCTGTCTCTTGGTATCCATTTCGTTGAACGTTTCGTCCATGTGTCATTGTTCAGTCTACACACGTGTCCTGCCCAATGCCACTTGAGTAATCGTGTTCTTTTCCTTACATCTATTATTTTAGTTTCATTTATGATGCTGGAGTTTTTAAACCTTATCTGATAGTTTGAGACCAAGCATGCTTTTCTTCATTTTACGTTGGCAGATAGCAATTTTTTCTTCGTCTTCTTTCCTCAGTGACCATGATGGTGGGCAGACTAAACTTATCTAAGTTTAGATAAGTTTAGTTTAGTTTTAGTTTATTTAGTTTTTTTACCTATCACTTTTATCTTAGATTTCAGGGGAAACTCGCGGACACGGATCGGTGATCGTTTGAGGTCAATCAAAGTATCTGTACGTAATAAGATTACTTACCTACCTAAGTATTGATCAGATGAAAAAGGAGCTGGCGCTATAAATTGTAAATATATTTCTGTTTCAAATAGGTAGTTGTCAATAAGAAGCATTTTAAGACTAAGGCCGACGACCCATCGCGTGGTGGTCTCCGCCGTCCATAGACAGCCTGCACACAGCCTGCGATACTAATAGAGGCCTCGCAGATACATTGCCATCCAGAGACAAGGAAATGTCTCATGAATGAAATGTCTCATGTACCTGTAATTACACCGCAACCCATCTCTTTCAAAACAAGCAGAGCAGTTCCCCAGCGTATTATGTATTTTTAGGGTTCCGTATACCCAAAGGTTGTCAACGGAACTCTCCTATGATCCTATTATCTTTAATATAAAGGCGGTTTCGCATGAGTTCCTAATATTATTTGAGTAATACCAATATAATAGTTTTCGTATCTCGTACGTGATAGATACACAGCTCTGGATGACGTATGCAAGGTTTGGAATTACCTAATCTTAATAATCAGATAGACTTGTAACTGTTGAGGTTTTGAGTTGTAAACTCTCTTATAAATTGCAAATTAGGTATATACCTACTTATAAATCATGATAAATAGGAAAGCATCGTAAAACACCCTTTAATTTAAAGGACTAAAACTGCCTCGTTTTTAATTTCAGGATTTTCAGGATGTTTGTGGTTTGTACCTACACTATTTATTAGTATAGGTATTTCAGATATCTTGTATTGTGTTATAGTACTTAATGACTGGAAGGTTTGGATTAGAACTATTTACCTAAGGTAATTTGCACGAGATAAAAAAAACTGGCCAAGTGCCAGTCAGACCACGCACAATGAAGGGTTCCGTAGTTGGTAAATGATAAATGATTTATTTTCTGTAAGTAGGTTTGCAGAAACACTTTTACACGTCAGTCATTTTTTTTTTAAACTAGATGAGGTCGGCGTTCCCTATCTGACTACTCTGACAAGAAAGGCCGAAACAAACTCAGAGGTCACAGTCTCTTTTAAAGTCCAGACAAAATCTCGGTCAGATCATGAGAAGACCATGTAGATTGGTGTCTGAAAAGGTATTTTGAGGAAAGAACCACACAGTTTGAGTGCACCTGTCCAGTCAGTGCACGCATTTGTCAGAACCGTGCAGCTCAACTCAGAACTTAAGGAGCGCAACGATTCGACGAACAATACCAAAAAACAAGACATTTGGGTAGGCCGCATAAACTACTCAAACTGCCAGACCATGATTAAAACAGAAATAATGGCCCACATAGTCCTCACATTCACAATAATTAAAATAATATAAAACTTTATACAGTAAATGTACATGTCATTGTTAAAGTAAATAGATAGGTATGAATTTATATCAAAAACAAACTTAACTTTGTAGTTAAATGTTCTCCCATACCATCTGATGCATCGATAATACCTACGTCATGGTCAATTCTCCAACTGCAAATGGAAGTCTGTATCGCAAAAAAAAAGAATTAAGTGATATACCTACTACAAATTAACAATTTTCGGACTTTTCCTTCATGTGCTGACCTTGCTTCTTGCAAAATTCCATGATTCTAGTTCAACGGGAAGTACCACAAGATTTTGATTTATTTACGAGTATCAAAATATTTCGCATAAATGGCCGTATTGTTTATTGCGTTGACTTAGAACCTTGATTTTTAGAGGTCCAAGGGACCGTAGAGCTACATGTTTGATTTTGACTAGAGTAATATATTATCAGTGATTTTGATTTAAACTTGTTACCTCTACGCGTTCCTGAGAAAAAGGGTATTGACAGACTTACAGACGGACGGACAACGAAGTGATCCTATAAGGGTTACGTTTTTCCTTTTGAGGTACGGACCCCTACGTTGTCAGTCAGTTTTATACACAGGTATATGTATAGATATAGAGATTGCACTACTATGTGTATTTAAGAGATAGTGGACACAGCTTCCGATAACTTTTCATTCATCTCCGTTGCTTTGTCACCCAGCAGGTGTTATCATGTTTCTATCATATTTTATAATGTGACTCATATGAATCACCGCTAGACCGTCACCATATCGTCTGTGCCTTTCTCTTTTTTTTTTTTTTTTTTTAAGGATGGGAAATCATCCAATGACCCCTCCCGCTCTGGGTGGAGCGGAAGGGAGTGTCAGACTCTTACTGACTAAAACCCATCCGTGTTCCTTCCTTAGCCCTTTATGTTCCGGGGCAGCGGTAACCCTTTCGGACAATCCCGCTGCCCCGGCAGGCTTCGGCCCTAACGGGCCCCTCCATGTCTGCTGACATCTCTTTGAGGCGCGCGTGGAACACATACGCGCCGTCCGGCACGGGCCTGGTCCTGATCGGACGGCGAGCTACCCATTACTCGCCGTCCGCAGGCCCGCGCCTATGGTGGCCGGGAGTCGTCACGCGGCTCCCGACGCCCGGAGCGTCTACCGCGGCGGCTGGGACGGGCGGCCCTCTCGGCTCTCTCCCTCTCCCATCCCGCCACCTCCTTCGCTAGCATGACTGCTTCGCAGAAGGAGGTGACTGCCTCCCACTCCCTCTCGCCCCGGACCATGGCTTGGACCAGGGCCGGGCGCGAGAGGTCGCCGCCGCTGCCGATCGCCTCTACGAGGACACGGCGGTGCTCTGCCCAAGCGGGACAGACCTCCACCGTGTGCACCACCGTGTCCTCTGGGCGATCCTCGCAGTGGTGACACCCGGGCGTTTCCTCCCGCCTGATTATGTGCAGGAACCTCCCGAAACATCCGTGTCCGGTGAGGACCTGCGTCAGGCGGTAGGTGAGGGCGCCGTGACGCCTCTCTAGCCACTCCTCAAAGAGGGGCCTTACCGCCGCTATCGCGGCGTGCCCTGCGCTGGGTTGCGACAGTCGCGCTTTCCATGCCGCCATGAGATCGCGCCGGAGGTCCGTCCGCTCCGCAGCAATTTGCCGCGGAAGCGGGTTTCTGTGCCTTTCTCTAATAATCAATTATTTATTACAACAATTTATGAGAACTGGCATGATTATTTTTGGCCACCACTGGGGGACAGCGAAACAACTTTTAAAATTGTTCTCGTTGTCCACCACTGGGGGACACTTCATGGTTTGAATAGGTCACCCCCGACTTCACGTAGTCTTAGGGGTAGCAACCCCTAGAGTGCAACCCCCGCCCGCTGTAACAAAGCATAGGACACGTGCGAGCCGTAGCGGCTGAGCCTGGTCGGCAACCGAAGTTGCGGAGGTGAGCATGGGTGCCTATCCTTTGTTGCGTAAGGGCGGAGGGGTTGCACTTCCCGCAGCGCCGGAGATGATGCAGAAGCAACTTTAAAGTGTTTTGAGGTTAGGTTACAATAATTTGTCCCCAAGTGGAACGAGAATAATTTTTAAAAGTTGTGTCGCTGTCCGCAAGTAGTGGCCAAACAAGTGGTGGATATCGGGAATAATTGATTATTTTCAATGTTAAGGCACCGATTACCTACAATTACTTAAGATTGATAGGGTAGTAAATAAGTACCTAATCAAAAATATACATGTTTTAAGAAAAGTCAATGTTAGTCCAGTTATGTTTTAGTGTTGGTGGTGTTGGACAGACACAAACTTACCTTTTAAATGCACGTCGTGTCTTGAAAATCAAGATCATATCATAACTTTATAATGTCCTGAAACACGACTGAACAAACATGATCTTTTATGACGCGATAGGGTATCATATTTTGCAACACCAAGTCTGACTTATTTACTTACTTCTTGATAATATTCCCATTCTGATGTACCTTATAATCAACATCCTCTCGTACTCTATATACTGCATTCCAGAGTTTGTAATGTGTGTATTTATAACGTCAGTAATACTGCTCCAGTTTATTTAGTTGAAATATTATCTACTACCTATGGCGTCTATTCCGGCTACTTGTTCGAATCGAAACTGCCCTATCTTATAGGTACCTATCCCTCGCGAGTGGTCTTGATAAGCGGCGCTAGCTGATCATCCCTCGTAGCTGCATGAACGAAGAAAGAAAATCAACTGTCAGAAAGATGTAGCGAGACTGATTGTTCAAATTGCGCCGAGCGTACCTATGTCAACAAAGTCGCTAATGTCGCCAATCGGAGCTTGGAGATAATTTATTTATTTATCTATTTATTTCAGGCATCAAGGCCCATATAAACACATACAATACAATATTAATATAAGTAACTTAAAAATACTATAAATACATACAACATTATACTCAAAACTAACACTAACACACACGAAGTGTCCATGCGTCGTGTTTCGCTGCCTGGTGTCATGTAGCCGGCCACGAAACCGGCGGTACACAACACCCTTCGGCCAGAACTCTTCCTTGAGGAACTTCTCGAGATGATGTGTCGGAACACGCACCACCAACGACTTGAAGTTTGTTTTGTGACGCGACTCCAACTTCTCGACCCTTAAAGTCCAGTTGGTCTTCACACGCATGTATTCCAAGATCTCCTCAACCTTCGTGACAAAGATAAAGTGATAAGTAATTGACAAAGTTACTTATTTGTTAAACAGCCAAAATAAAACTGAAAATGAGGAAATCGGTATTATAAGTCCAATAAGTATACACTCTTACATGTCAGGCATTTGACATTTACCTATAATATGTTACTTAGGTAGGTAAGTAATTGAAATTCACACGAAATGATACCTATCCAAAATTATAGCTTCATCATCAGCTTCTGTTCCGATTTTAATTGTTCTAAATCCAGAGAATAAAAGCTTTGAGAATAATCAAACCGATGAAGGTTTAAAGCTAATAATAATAACTAAGTAGGTACCGTTGCATCACATGTTCCCTGCACACTGCACACTGGCTCACTGCATAACTTCTTCTATTAAGATCTACCTTTATAAATATTTGAAATTCATGTTGCAGACGATAAAATAAACAAAGCAACGTGTCCGCCGAGGTCGCGCTCACGACGCACGGCGCGGCCGCGGCCGGTTGCGAGCGGGTGGCAGGCTGGCTATGGTTTTCCCGGCATCCATATTTACACAGGTTATGCAGCATATGCATGATCTGTGGCTACGTAGTTGTAGTTAAATCACTGCCTTAAAGTTTGCCAGGTACCTACTTACCTAGCAAACTTTAAGTGATTACAACATACTTATGTTAGATGTGCAATGTATCTACTTACAATGATTGTCTTAACTTCAACAATACTCCTAGAGATGGCTAGTGTATACTGCAAGATACTTAATCGTTTAGCAGGTCGTTTGCGGTCCAGTTGTATTGCATCTGCTGCGCTGGTCTTATAGTGTACCTAAATATACAGTTAAGTGCTGATCTATCTTGATAATAATTAGTTCGCGATGCCTACGATTAAATTGCTTTTGGCAGGCATGGTGAATCATTCTGATTCATCAAATAATTGCTCGTTAAAAGTATAAATAGAATTATTATCAGTTAACAATATAACTATGTACCTATATACTGTCAGCATTTAGATTGGTACCTGTCGTCTATTTTTTATAAGTTCAGGTGCCTAATGCGCTAACCGTGAAAACTTTTTTCTGAAAATACATCGAGAGTAGCACTAGCACCATCTATCGCCTCGATTACGAACTATATATTTTTTGTAAATATCCGCTGTCCCTGCCTGCCTTACCTGCCTACTCTGTAATAAAGTAATAACCAGCGTAAAGATACTGTACTATGTCAATAATATTTCCTTATCTAATTATAGCTTATTAAGATATTATTATCACCTTCATTGATATTTATAAACGGCGTTTATCAATTGAAAGCGTAACAGTGCGGGGTGTGCTCTTGAAGTGAATGTGCAGCGCGCGAGTCGCAAGCGCAGCTTCCCAGAAAGCGTTTTCCTCTACGGGCAGGCAGAGCGCTGACGAATCGCTACGTCACGTCGGTGACGCGCTGTCGCAGAACTGAACAGTATAAAAACGTGCGTGTTAGCGCGCCGCGTCTCCTAGTGTGCCGCGCTGCGAGTGAGGACACCCTGGCGCCCCGCAATGAATGCATGGACTCCGACGTGGACGAGTCGGGGGATGACACCGTGCCCGCCGGTAATGTCCCACCCCTAGTGACTGTGTTGTGTAGTGCAAGTGTATGTGTGAACCTTCCAAAATCGAAGTGTTACGGTACGCTTGCGGTGTTGTAACCTCGCTCGAAGGATGCACGGATCTGACAGGACTCTCCTCTCTACCTAGTGTTACATTATGTTACCCTTACGTGTGGTAACAGCGTATTATATCGATTAAGGAAAACGAAAACAATATTTCTTTGTGACATTTACTTAGCATTTTTGCTCGCAAATATTATCATGTACCGAAACTATGTTCTGCTCGAAGACAGCTAAGATTTTGACAGTCGAAGTTTCTACCTCTAAAATTATAAGTTTCTATATTGTCATCTGCTGCGTTTGAGTTCTTAGAAAAAAGAGAATTTCCAAGCAAGCTGAAACTTGTTATTAAAATTAGCTAAAGTTATGAAGCAAAAAGAAACACGCTGACTGTGCTGACATTCCTCTCTAACATGTGGAAACCTAAATAAAGAAATAAGTAATTTTAATGAGAGATATCCTGAAAAAATGTATAGGTCTCATAATTATAAGACAATACAACTATAAGTTGTATATTACTTACCTGAGTACTTTGAACAAGTCAGTTTAGAAAGTACCTATCTAGTGGATTTACCGACTTTTTGAATACTTAGGCCTGATTTTTCGATAGCCAGATAAATTTTATTCTCAGGAATAAATGTTGCGTTTTGACAGCTTTTGTAGGGAAAATATGTCAAACTGTTATATTTATTCTTCAGATATCTACTTATAAGTTATCTGACTATTACAAAATCAGCCCTTAGTTAAATGAATAATAAAACATTCATAGGTAGTAGGATATATAAGTAGAACGGTTTTATAGAACATCCAATTGACGTCAGGCATATGTAAACAATCAACAAATAGATAATTACAGTAATATCCTGATTAGTTTATGTTCCTACGGTCGGCGGAGCAGCGTTTAGGCCTACGATCATAAACTTGTAACTGAGCCTGCAATCTTATAAAACTACAACTGACATTTTTACCATCTCTTCAGTATTACCTACTGTACATTGATTTTTATTTGTCTAAATCAAAGTTTAAGTCCTAAGAAAGAAGTTTATTAATCAAATAAAAATAATATTTCGTTGTCACGCACACTGAAACTGAAAGAAGTTTGAAAGCAACCCCTCGCAGTGAGGGGTTGGCATATAACTGTCAACTTCTGGAATGTACCTAGGGAATGAGGCCCTCCGCCCTCACTACCTAGGTACATTTCAGAAGTTGACAGTTATATGCTGGACGTCATTAGGTACGTACAATTTTACATTGAGTTATTAAACCAGAAAGTACCTAATAGGCAGCCTAATACTAATTAGGCAGATAATATTTAACTCAAACGAATAATATCATAATGATCTAAACAATGAACTGGCCAAGAGCGAGTCGAACTCGCGCACCGAGAGTTCCGTACCATCACATGTTTTTAAATTTTGATCGGTGAGGCCTATATTCGTTAGAGAATTTTAACACTGCGCTAGAATATTGCAGTTTTAGGTCAGCGCCATTTCTTGACTGATATTGGAATAATGTAACTTTTGTTGATGATTTCTGAAAAAGTGTGCTTTTTAAAGACATCGTTTTATTTTTCCTGTAATCTTTAGGTAATCTTCTATCACACAGAATAATTTCAGATTTTTCTCTATGCAAACTTCGGAGTTATGGGTGTAAAAAAAAAGAAATAGTGTTTGAGAATGTGCAAACTGCGCTCTTTCATATTATACCTACCCCACATGCCCTAGCAGCCCCACTTCTGATTTTTCAGTCCCTTTCAGTCCCTGTTGCAGAAAATATATATACATTTTTATTTCTTTCATATTTGCAAAATAGTTGGGCAAACGTCAGCTAAAACTATTCCAAATTTCAAGTTGATAGCATTAGTAGTTCTTGAGATATCCAGCTGTGACAGACAGACAGAGTCGCACCATAAGGGTTCCTTTTTACATTTTGGTATGGAAACATAAAAAAAAAGGTTAAAAGATAGACATGTGCTGTCGCGGACTTTATTGATGTATTCTATAAAACTTTTAGTACATCACTTTGCTATATTTTTAATAGTTTCGGCAGCATACGCGATATAAGGATAATTGTATATTTTAACATGGACAGGTAAGTAGTTATTGTGACATAACTGTAATAGTTAGACATAATTATAGTATCGTAGACTTTTGTAGATATTGATTGATGTCCTCTATAAAACTGCAGTACCTACATCACTTTGTTTTATTGTCAATAGTTTCCGTCACGGAGTTATTTTTACTCCGTGAGTTTCCGCAGCGTACACATAATTATGTTTTTTTTTTTTTGGTATTTTTGTCACACCATGGGTTACATTATCGAAGTTTTTATATGGATCCCTAACTTTTTTGAAAATAAAGTGGTTTAAATACGAATAATTGACGCTAACTGGAAAACTACCCACAAGCAAACTTAATAAAATTAATATGGGACCACCGCGCGAACTTACACTGATGGAAATATCGATGAACATACGGTCTACATTAGAAAAATACAGACAGACAAACTTAAAACCTCCTCCTTTTTTGAAGTCGGTTAAAAATAAGGTACAAACTGTAACCAATTAGACCTCATAGACTTCTGATGTCCATACATAGTGCCTGTGAATCTGACTGCACACAAAAACCAGATACACATTATCGACAACAAGATAGCTGACACATCAATTTCTAGGAATCACTACAAAAACAACATCAGTGACATTTAAAACACACATCTGTTACGGTTCTGTATCATGCCGTGAGAACATTTATATGTTAACTGAATTGGATTGTACATTACCTATTTCGGCTAAGTATTTCATTATTCTAATAGACATTCCGCACCTTGAAAAGGTCTCTTTCGATGGAAGTATCATTACCGTCTGCTGCACTGCAGTGTTCCAACTTGATGCATCCTAGCTTATCATCACCGTCGTCATTTCAGCCGAAAGAGGACCACTGCTGGACCTGCAAGCTGATAAGACTAACTAATCCAACTCGATCTAATCTGACTTGACTAATTCCCTTAATTAGATAATGTAGTAAAGTAAAATAAATAATTAATTAAGGTATTCCCTAGTTAGCAATACGCCGCATATTAACTACATAAGGATACGTGGTTACGTTATTGATTGATATAGCATCATTAATGACTAGCATTAGGAAGTTGTGAAGGGCGGTTTGGGGACTGTCGTAATTCTGATGTTCAAAAAGTTCTAATTCTCAGCCTAAATAACTTTTTTTTATTAGAGATTCAAATATTTACATAATTTAAAAAGCTAACAGTCTTAAAATAATAATAGGTACAAGTATATAAAAAGGGGAGGGGAAATAATCAAAGGGCATCAAAAAATTCGCCCGCATCGCTGTCAACAGGAAACGTGCCTAAAAAGCTGGCAGAATTGCCACGTTGTATGGCAATGCTGATTCTTTGGCCAAAAATTGGCCAGCCCTCTGGTCACGTGAAGACTGAAGAGTCGACCAACCGCTTGGCGATGTCTCGAAATACTAAGTGGGCATTCAGGCCCCATGGCCCTAGTATTTCAACCCCAAACGGCTCAAACATATAAATTTTTTGGCATACTTAATGAATTTAGAACAATTCTGCTTTACTGCCACTTTTACATAGGTTATCTATTTATTTTACATATCGTCACTGCAGCCCTCGAGGCTGCGACTGACATATAGATGGTGCTCTATAAATCCTAGCTAGTATAAATAAAAGGCTGTGATGGATGGATCGGCGCTACGGCTACGATGCTACGGCAGTGCTACGCGGTAGATAATTAATTAATGTTTGATTCTATCTGAATACACTGAACACTGAATGCACGTGACATAAATATTGAGAATCCAACGTAACAGTTTTATATTTTTCAGCCGCTACAGCTATCACTGAAAAAACCTACAAGAGTTTTAATATAAATTCAAAGAATTTCTGAGGTTTCAGTTTCTGTTGTGTTATATAAAAATATTTTGTACCGTCTGTCATTGCCATTGTTGCCAATGTTAATGTAGTAGTAATACCACCAGTTCAAATTCGGTTACACGTAGCTGATTTGAGTGCTCATAAAATATTGCAAGCATCTATCAGGAGGTAGGAGACACAGGTGTAAACGTTCCACTAATCCTCCGGACCGTACTTAACCTTCCACGGGCGCCACGCGAGCCCTTCAGTGTCGGACTGTGGGTTGGTGGATGTCTTCGATTTTTTGGTTCTGGGGCATGTCGGTTTCCTCACAAATATTTGATTTGCCATTTTGATCGGTGGTGATGAAATAAATTATACAGAGTACAGTTGACCGTCCACTGCTACTTATGTGTAGGGAGCTGTTTGCCGCGGTTCGTTTGTTTGCCAGCATTTAATTTTGTTTTGTGCGTAGCCTGGCCGTGGGTCGCAGTGGACGATCCTGCCTGCATTTTCATACAATGCAATACTAATTACACCTGCGGAGCTCAGCCGTGGGCCACTATGGAGCGGGCCTGCCTGGGTTTTATAGGTTAAAAGTCGTAGGAACTACTCGTAAGTCGGGGCCTTTACGATAGTGCAACCACTTCTGCGCTGTCCCTCTGAATGCTGATTTCCATGTGTACGTTCCAGATCCGGAGAAATGGGAGCGTGGAGACGTGCTGCGCTGCGTGCGCTGGGTGGCGCGCACGTTCGGTGTGTGCGCACCGCGACGCCACCTGCTGCCCGACAGCGGCCGTGCGCTGCTGCAGCTCACAGAGGACAACTGGCTGCAGGTACGGACTAACAAAAACAAGTTCTACGAAATACGATATCGTTACCATCATTCAGCCGATAGACGTCCACGGCCGAATATAAGGACCCCCGAAGCATCGACACCGACCCCAATTCCTGCATTCAGAGGATTCCCGCGACCCTCACCAGGTCATCGATATACCTTGGACAGAGGAGCCTATACAATTAAGACGCATACTGATACCTGCGTCGGTAGATGTTAGTTTGACTGAATCGGCTGAACGTCGTTTTTCCCTTCACAATATTGTAATTACATTTTGTGTCACTTTAGCCATGCATAATAGAGAATGAACTATAACCTAAACTGAAACCTGATACTGACTATTTCGCGTATTTCCCCCAGAACAGGTTCATAGAGACGGTGATAAAATTCAGAAGATATTCTACTAACTTGAAGTTCAACGCAGCAAATTGATTAGCTAAACGACCGAACTCACTCTCAACTTGAACAAACTTCAGAATATTTTCATAGCTGGTAACATTGACGCTGTTTTACAATCGTCAAGTGATTAACAAAATGAAGGGGGCTTCATTTTGTCAATTTTTTTTTTTTGGAAGAAAGAAGAGCTGGGGCTTTTCTTCCAAAAAAAAAAAAGTCAAAAGCTTGTGTTTGAGGCATACGAGTATCCTCTCATCTTCGAGGATACTCGTATGCCTCAAACACAAGCTTTTGACATTTTTATATCTCTCCATCTATCTTCACGTCTTCCTCTCTGCCAGGGCCATCTTTACCCGAGGGTGCAAGGAGTGCGTGGCACCCGGGCGTGGGGTCTTAGGAGGCTCAAGCCGGAGGGAAGCGCCAGGGTAGCCCGTGAAATTCAAAATTACTATTTCATTAAATATCAATCAATATAGGGTTATATGAACTTAGAGTATTGTCAATCAAATCAATACAACCCTCTAAGTCAATTGCAAGACAAAATATACAACCTGAAACTGACCTAAAACTTGCAAAAAACGTAAGAAATAGCACGTTAATTTAATTTCGCGGGCTACCTTGGTGCTTTTCCCTAAAAATTGGACCAACAAATCGAGTTTTTTTTGTTGCCAAAAAACAAAGAGCCTACGCCCCCCAGACTGTTTTTCGAACCCCGGCGCCCAATATGGTTAATACGGCCCTGCTCTCTGCTTTGGTGAAAATTGAACCTGCCGAGCCTTTAAGCATAAAAGTTTGACCATTGTAACTGTATCCATGTCCATTGTCCAGGTATGCGACGGCAGCGAGCAGTCGGCACGTATCTACCACGCGTACCTACGGCATGCTCACGCCGGCGCCACGGGGCAGGCGCCGCCGGAGCCGCTGCCAGAACACCAGGCCACCACCAGCGCAGTTGCTACGGACTACAGTGAGTACTAGTGTTTAGACTTACGTACATTATTTACTTTTATTTACTGACGTACTATTTTGTTCCATTCGTAGGTACGTTTGATCACTTTTATACTAACGTATACCGATCGAGCACAAATTCGGATACTATGAGAATGTTAGACATCAACGCGCGTCTCCAAGGACCTTAAAGTCATTTTAGGAATTATGATGAACGAAATAAGTTTTTGGCCCAAGAACTTTATTAAACAAACTGTCATAAATTGTGATTTATTCTGCATTCGAGCAAACCATTTAAGTCCATCAAAATCAAAATCTTGCGTAGGGTCTATACTATCAGCCTACATATTTTCATGTTAACTTCGTACCCTTTTAATTTGCTAGTTTATGGTGTATTTCTTTAGTAAATAACCAACTTAATAATGCTTTACTTTATTTAAGATTATTCTCAGTGTATTTAGAAACCAAAAAAACAAATAAATTCATCATCGTAATGCTCTAATTTAAATCAGCGCCATCTATCGGCGCGTAGTAAAGTCGATACTAGAAAGCGCGCCAAAAAAACATGAATGGATGCGCGGTGAATGAGTCACACAGCCGCGCGCGTTCCATTCATCTCGCACGGTAACTGACTCACATTGTTTCTCCGAAATTAAACTTTGAACTGTATCTAATATACTGGTCAGTTTATTTATTATAAAATTAATCACTATAAAGTGAATTACAGATGTTTCGTAGCCTACGTGTAAAAAATTTCGATGCATTTTGTTATGTGGGTCACCTGGTTCAGGGTCACCGTACGCTAAACTATGCGACTGCAAGGAATGCATTCTGCCTACACAAAGACTTACATTAACTTTTTTGTCGAATCTCGCCTGAGATCGTTTTATTGTAATTATATTTGGCCGCAGGTATTTTAAAATGGTAGGTAACTCACTTGTGGTCAAACACGTGAATGATTAATCAGCAACTTATACCATAATGTAGGTATGCATTCTTAGTCTTACTAAATCTTTGATAATCTCCCCAAAATTGACGTTGCTTCCTTTTAAATAATAAGTGACAAAATTGGGAAACTCTGATGATTGCTCGTCAATCCCTCAATGTTTCACGACTTTCACGTTCTGACTCTACTTGGCCCTCATCCCCTGGGAGCGCGGGAACACGCAATCTGCCCCAAAACGAAGCGTATCGCTCGCGAGATCGCTTGCGTAATGACCACCGGTCATTACCACGGCTATCTTCACGACGAGGGACTTACGGAACAAGGCAGGAAAATAGTGTTGAGTTGTTATTGTGTTTATATTCTAAGTCCTTTTGTATTGTTTCGAAGTAAAATCATGTGTAAAGAATTATAAATATTCCTTTTTTATGAATTTTACTATGTGTTGATCACGTTAAAAGCATTAAAGGCACGCGCTAAATTGTTGTCGTGTTTGAGATGTTGCCAATATTACATCGTCAGCCATTCTTTGGAGATGTGGAATCTGAATATATTTTGTCATTCTTATCGTCATCGTCATTTACTTCCGTAAAAACAAAAGTTCTTTAGATGACAGAGTGGCTCTCCTATTAGTATATTTCTGGCAGAGATTGTTACACAAGGAATTGACAAGGAACAGGCAAGCTTATTGCGTAATGGTTATTGTAGATATAGTCTATTATGTGGTGAATGTGAGTATAGGGAGGTAGATACCTAAATAAATGCAAGGCCGGTTGAGTTGTGACGAAGCATTCTAGCAAATCAACTCATGGAACTTTTTCTCCAAGGTCAAAGAAACATTCGCTTCTTCCACGAGGACGTCATTTTGTTTTGAATTTGGAATCATGCTGGCGATTCCCGCGCTCTCCAATATGGAGCGCATATTTTGGCGCGCTTCCTACGTTCCGTTACTCAGACGCGCTACTGATTCTGTGATTCACTTCCTTTTGACACTAAACTCATTACCGCCACGCGCCCGCGGCTGCGGGACTCGATTAGTATAGTTCCTATAATGATACTCGATACATTGGTGATATTTTAATCAAGGAACTCAATACTCAATAACAGATAATAGTTATTGCATTTCACAATGTGAACTTAGGTGGAAAGTGGAAACACAAACCAGTTACAGGAAAATAGATTGATGATACTGAATAAGTATTACTTAATTTAGTGGTTCTCGTTCGCAATGAAGACTATGTTGACAGATTTTTATTGGCTTTAACGTGAATTACAACTTGTGATAACCATAAAGAAACAACTCAGTAAAAAAAGTATAGGTACCTAATTTTAGTTCATGTCGTCAGCCTCAGTGTCAAATGAACTAAAAATAAAGAGCGATAATGACATGATTCATCTTGACAATCAGTATGAAATAAGAGTAGAAGATGTCTGTACTGAAAATATCTAAATTGAGATGCAGATACTTAGTTAAAATAAAATGACAAAACAAATGACATGGCTGAGTTACTAACAGAGATACAGGTTAAATAAATTAATTTCGACATACACCAGATGAATGGTGTTAAATGCGATGACTAAAATTTTAAGGCAATAATTCTTAAAACTAACTTTCTCTGTAGTGGTTGAGACACAATGTTTGCAAGCCGGATCTACCTGCGCAGCCTGCGCTGTAAGATTTGCTCAATGTACCTATTCGTTACTATGTATCAACAGATGAGGTGCAAGTACCAGTGAGTAACGCGGTATCTTACACAAGATGGTTCAAATACTAGAGTACTATAGCGGAAGTGAATCAATATTTACTCGGAAATGATCGTGATTCACTGTTCCGGATTGAATCACTATGATCTCAAAACGTTTAATGAATTAAATTCTTAAGTCGTGAGTGCTAGTGTTTATTTTGACTTGCGCGTGCCGCACGTAGATCGTTGTTTGTATGAGTAATGCGCAGGCGCCGGTGTTTTCGCGCATGCGTCGTCGTCGTGGGAGAGTTGACTGTTACAAGTGTTATGTGAACTTATGTGTCACTTTACACAATTTCTGCCTTTCATCTTCACAATATTGTTGTTTGGTATTGCGTCTGTAGTCAGTTATCGATAAAACAGCAGATAGTACAGAAGACAACTAAACTAAAACTCTTGTATTCCCCGAGCAAACGAGATTGATTGGGGTTTTTTCGATCACTCGAATCCAGGAATTGAATGTTGATTCATTCAGTCAATAAGATTTTAAATAGCTCAAAAGTTTTAACCGAAATAGTCTTCGTGAAGATACATGAGATTATAGGAAAAAGAAAGAGTTAAAGACAGTGGCGTAAATAAGTATACCGTTTGGGGCCCTCCCTGTACCGTGGCAAATTCAAGGGATGGGGCCCTCCCTCAATGTAAAGAAGCTCAGCTAACGTTATAGTTTTTTTTTTACTAGCACTTCTCCCGCGACTTCTTCAGCGTAGATTTCATATTTTCCCCTACAAAAGATTGCTCGTTGGTCTAGTAGTCGTAAGCGCTACTTCTGGGCATGAGGTTATGTCTTAAAAAACTTTTTACCAACTTCGAGGTATACCCTTTCCAATAAAAAAGAATCATCAAAATTGGACTACGATGTAAAAAGTTATGCATGTTCATACATAAAAAAAAAATAACACGTCGAATTGAGAACCTCCTCCGTTTTTTCGTCAATTAAAAATTAGACAAACAGTGGGAAAAAGGCACAGCATGTTTGAAACCTGAATGATGTCCTTTGTTGCACATTTTCAAAAAAAATTGCTTTTATAAACTTATGTTAGGATCCTCCTGTGCTCATGGCAGCCCTCTCGGGCCGGGGCCCCTCTCTGGCTGGGGGCCCGTGGCATTTTGCCCCTATACCACCCTATAGTTATGCCACTAGGCTAACTATATCGTTTGCTGCATAGACTGACGAAAGTGTTGCTAGGTAGACAGGGTTACTACTACTAGTAGTCACTAGGTAGTAGATCACACGAGCTGGCAGCCTGGCATGCAGCCTGGCATGCAGCCTGGCATGCAGCCTGGCATGGTACCAATTACTCAAATTACTAGTTTCATAGATTCATTTTACATCAAATTAATAGAAGTCTCGGGATCGTAAGGATACACTGAACTACCGGTGACTAACCAAGAACAAATAAACTAACTTGCTCCTTAGAAGCCATAGCATTCGAGATTCTTAATGACATCTCTATCTCGCATAACGCTTTTGTGTCTCGGGAGCATATATATCTCGGGAGTCAGGTTCATAATCCACAAGATTGTTTTACACAACGCCTGTCGCATCGCACACATTTAATGTTATTAGCAAATTAAAACAAAATAAAACAAAGTGTCAGCTGCACGTCCCAAATGTCTTGATGTTTAAATCGACCTTTATAAGTTATTTATCGCGTAAATTGGCAGAAACGACATAAATATAAACGAGGTTACAATAATTTACTTTGCGCCTGCTCCTCATTGGTCGGCTTCAGACGAAGAACACACCCACACCACACCACACACGAGGCATCGTTTGTAAACCACAGTAAATTAGATTTTTTGTGCTCTTGTAATATTAACAATTCAATGTTATTCATTCTTTTGGTGTTCTTTAGAGGAAGGTTGCAGTTACAGGGGTGACCTTAGTATAAAGACACTTCAATTAAGACTGTCAGAATGATTTAAGGTATGAATTTCTGTAAAACCGCGCTATGTAATGGATTATGCAAATGTAACACAATTTTACATAAAATCTTTGTCGTCAAAATTGTTGAGACTCATGAGGTAGTAAGAAGCAATCCAAATTAAATTCTTGGGAATACGGGAGTACCTACTTACATCAAAGTGTTTTCATGGAATGAATAAGTCCTAATATTATAATGTTGTTAGGTAAAGTTATGATAAAATATTTTCAGCAATGAATGACCGTTGGCAAAGGCAAACAAACAGGTAAGTACCTGGGTAGCATACGAGCATTCAGCATAAGGTAAAGTCCCAGAGCTCACACAAACGTGACATGAGGCTCCATGGACCTGCGTACACTGTATACAGGTGCAGATGTCGCAGCACACACGCTATGATGGAGATCTCTCTCACGAAATAACGGATACGTTGAACGCATGGCGGTTATTCTAAATTTAAACCGTTCAGATAATGGCGGCAGACCGCACATTGTCTGTAGTGTTCTAGGAACCGCGAGTGATTCGGTGATCCGGCAGCGACGCGGCGGCGGCGCGTCCGTGTGGCGCCTTGCTACGAAATTAGGTAGGTACATCATTGAAAATAACAAGCGCTTGGGACGCCAGGTTTAGCAACTGTAGGCCATAGGTTAACGAGGGACTAGACGAAATTATTAGAAGCGAGCCCAGCCAATGGGAGGACGAGGATTACACGTATACCAACCCGCCGCATCCGTTTTGTGGGAGTTTAATTTTTAATTCGTTTACTACAGATGATCCCCAAGTTACTTGCAATCGATTTTCGGAAAATCTAAAACTGACGTCAGATAAATTCATTCCTGATATTAAAATATGTTTAAATATTTATAAATTTGTTACGTGGAAACACTACAGTAATTTAATTTTATTAAATGCCCTTTCGTTTTTGCAGTATTTTTATTTATTTAGTAGTTTTGGAGTTAAAATGAACCTATGTTTAAATCTAGAGGGGCTTGTGACTAAATATTAACAGCCGCACGGGTGGATCTTTAAGGTTAAGCAAAGCCTGCCGAGTCGGTCCGTGGATGGGTGACCATCCATTACGTACTGAGACCCCCCCGTGCCTCGGGAGGCATGTTAAGCCTTCGGTCCCGGCTGCCATTTGTAGATCTTTGGCAGTCGTTACGGGTAGTCAGAAGCCCGAAAGTCTGACAACTAGTCTTACCAAGGGGTATCGTATTAAAATATCCAGTAGGTATCTGAGTTTTGGAGGTCAGATGGGCAGTCGCTCCATGTAAAATACTGGTATTCAGCTTGGATGCAGCTGAGACTGAAAGCCAACCCCAACATAGTTGGCTAGGCAGTTTTTTTTAATTTATGATCTGTCTGAAGCTTAGCTCAAGTCAACAACAACTTCTAAAATGTGCTCTAAATTACGTACCTAACGAATGCGGTAGGTAGTTGCTTTACTAAAGAATAGATAGAATACTCTTTATTATGGACCTAGAAGGGTTAGAAGGTATCCTATACCATACTAAACCCCTACTAGATAGTGTAGGTCTAAAAATAAACAAAACAAAAATACTAGTTAGAGACCCCATAGCGACACAGATAACGACCCGCGTGACCCTTAATGGAATAAGTATACCGACATGTGACGAAATCAAATACCTAGGTACATACATAACATCTACATTAAACAGAAAAAGCACGATAGTAAAACGTTGCGAACAGGCCATGAAAAACGCCAAATCGTTACTACCATTCATAAATAACTCAAATATGGACTGGAAATTAGCCAGACTGTATCGAATGGTGATCGTACCGTGCATGATACGTGGTTTGAAAGTATCGGTACTTACTAAAACTAACAGGTCAAGACTCAGAAGATACGAGCGAGTTATCATGAGAGGCTTGATTAACTACTCTAGGAATAAAACCAAGACAAAAGAAAATGTATGAAATCTTAGACGGAAAAACAATAACCAAACGCATCAAGAAACACAGTCTACAGGCGCCGCGAACCACATCTGCTGCATGTAGCAATGCAGTACAAGGCCAAATGTAGGAAGGTCGGCAGACCTATTTACACACGGAACGACAATTTAAAACAGGACATGAAGTACTTCGACAAGGGAATACATTTTTGGATGGATATAGCGGAAGACAGAAGTAAGATCAAGATCGCTGCTAGTGAAATTTACAAAAAACCGGACACGGATAGTAGCGAAACTTCCGAGGCCGACATTGAAAACAGCAACATCCGAAGACGACCTAAAAAACAGCAACATCTAACACAACACAGCAGAGCAAGGATATTATACAAAGGAAGAGAGAAAGCAGTAGAGCCCTGCCAGAAGACTCACCGATGAAGCTCGACCTGAACCAAGATGGTGGCAAGGTCGTTAAAAGATGCCCATCCATAGATAATAATTACCCATCTCTCCACTAGTTCAAGGCTTGCTCTAGGATGCATATCCGGTAGGCTCTTAAATCCTTACCTATCCTACGGCCACGTCTTCCCTAACATTACCGCGCCTCCCGGTCTATTCCTTGATATGCAATGGTCGCTGTAGCACCTTGAACATGAGGCTACAGGAGCTAGTGCGAATCTTGGGGTTCATTCGATTAATCGAGTCTGGTTTAACCACGCTGGGATCGGTGCAATTCATTCATTCATTCATTCATACTTACACCATATAAATTATAGACATAAAAATTTACAAAGGGTGACACAATGGGTGGCCTTATCAAGCGATAATATTTTTAATCCCGTCAGGATTACGGGACTTACTTAGGATTAAACGATATTATTACGTTTTAAATTATCGTCAGAAGTAGATTCCATTGCTTTTAATCAAATCGTTCGTCTATACCTTTACCTATACACTGCTTTAAAAACAAACGAAGATCTATGTTTTTTTTTATCGTCGATCCCATAGGAATGTCGGTACAAAAAGTAGCCTAAATGTTAATCCAGCGTGTCAGCTACACTCCATAATTTTTTTATCAAAATTGGTCCAGCCGTTTGAACGTGTAGAAGTAACAAACATGTAAACATACACACACACTCACAAACTTTCGCCTTTATAATATTAGTGTGATTTAACAAAAACTAAAAACCATTACAAGGCTCCACAGTTTGCCTAAGCTGGATTTCCCTGCAGGCCTGCAGGGGTCACGGCGGCCCGACGCGCGATGGGGTGCACATTAGCATAAATGTCAGGGGTTACGAGTCGCGCCCTGTAGACTGTAGCCTGTCATAACACGGGATTTGTATGATGAACAACTTGACGGGGATCACTTTACACCTGATATTTATGGTAAAATATTAGGGCGATTATTAATTCATTGAGTACGAGTTATGAAACCAATAGCAAACCTTGTGAGTACATACTCGTTATATAACGAATATTTAAATGTAGCCATCTCTGTGTTGCAAATATTTAGCATTCGATCTATAGATATATCTTCAGGCAAATACAGGCGTGATGAAGATCACCTTGTCAACACCTAATGAAAGTGTTTATAACTTGGACTCAAAGTTTATAACAGCACGCGAGCGTGACCACCATAGAAACAGGATTACATTTTTTCCCATGGAAATCGACGGAAACTCTCAAATTTTATAGGTAAACCTATAGCGATTTGGGTATTCTTTAAAATAACTTGAGCATTTGCTCTCGGAAATCATCATTTGGTAAAGTTTAGCTGATGATGAAGACCACATATTGCCATCGGAACTACTCAATGATACATATTTCACGGGTTGCGATTCTAAGCAATTTATGCTCGTCACAATGCGTATGGTGAGTCCCAGCATCGGGAAAAGCAATATTTTGTAAAAGGTGATGAGCAGTTGACATTAAATTTAATTTCGGAAGTCGGTGTCGTTGGTTCTGCATTTTCGTTTATTGACACAGACTTCCGAAATTAAAGTTACTTTTTACTTTGTAGTGTTTTTTTTTGGAAGTCGGTTGTTTTTTTTGGAAAAATGTTTTTTCTACTTAATTTTTATACTTTTGACACTTACGGGAAGGAATGTTTCTTCTCAACAAGTGTCAAATAGTGTAGGTACATCACATTTGGACGTACACAAAAACTAGTAATAGGTACGTATACACATAAGGTGCTATAAAAATATCTGCCACGGCTTCAATGGGGGACAGTATTTTGTATATAGATTAGCGTAGTGAAGAAATTTTGTACCCCGGCATAAATAAACATTTACTCTATTCTATATAACGTGGTTCACAAACTACGCGCGATGTGTCGCTTCGTCAATGAAAACAATTGCTATCTCTTTCTAACTGTTCTCTGACTGAACACCGAAATTAGCTGACTACTATGGGACGGTTTCATGCAACTAAATACATTTTTTTGTATGAAAAAATGTATGACATAAGATCAAAAATGTATCTTTACTATTGTAATCTATACACAGAACACTGTCTCCCATAGCAGCCGTGGCAGATATTTTTATAGCACCTTATTTAGAGTCAATGGACAAAAATTTTAAAACCCCGTTGCTAAGGAAAGAATAAAATATGTCTTGTCTTCATAGAAACACGACTCTACGGGTCGCCCCGTGCTCGGGCAGAAGTGTTGTGGAGTTGGATAGAAAGAACTTTGTCTATTGTTGGTAGAATAGAGATAGAATTGGTCATCCTACGCGAGCTGGTGGCGAGGCTGGCTCGGTCGAAAGTGGTCAGTTTAATGATGTTGTAGGTAGGTATAACATTACCATCTTTTAGTCGTTGTAATCAATTAAATATAAACTAATTAACTACTCATTCTTCCTAATTATATATGCATAGATCACCATTATGAGCCCATCGAGGCCCAATAAACAGCGGTGCTTGCCCCACTCTGTTGTTACAGTAACGACATGTACGGTCACATAAGCACACACAGCTACCTTACTATAATAATAGTGGAGATCACCTGTTGTGAGTTCCAGACCGGATTCCTCTGCTTTCACATTCCCGCACCGACCAGCGCGGGCGCAGGCCGCTGTGAATCATCGCGCGGAATGCGGACCGTGTGAACTTACCTAAGGCATCGCGGACCCGATAGACACCGGGGACATTGACTTAGTTGCTAACTCTACTTATACAAACTATTCATGCGAGTGCACAGAGGTTCCTACGTACTATTAAATTACTCAGCCATGTGGTGTAGTACACAACTCGCAAGTGGTCGGCAACATCCAATAGGGAAGTACAGGCACAATAGATTAATATTCGATGTACAGACAAGTACCAGAAAAAGAAAAAATGTAAGTAGGTAACTTGCGCTGGGCGCCAAGTTGCGAAATATTTATGTATGGCCTATCACTTTTCGCGGATTTCTAAATCTTGGACCATACTTGGCAACTAAAATATGTAGCGTTCCAGATGAAATAATTCATGTTGATGATACTGGTAATACTGCATTTTTGGTGAGGACGCGATCATTAATGATGATGATTCATAGAGTTAAGTAAGTCGTTTCCTTAAACTCCTTAAACGCATTCCTTAAACTTTACTTATATAAACTTTACTTATATAACCCATTCGTCGTGAAATTCTACATGATTAGGTAGTTGATGATGATTGCTCAGTTGAGCACCAGACGAAGCAACATGCCTGCCTCAATTTGCACACTGTGCTACATAACGCCTTGTTGGCTTATATTTTAACTTTTTGAAAGGCAGAATATCTACGATGCAGGCACGACGATGCAGTACGATGCAGACGATATCTAGGATCTAAGTATTCTTAGTTCTTACCTACTTATATATATAGCTCGTGTCGACGAATTTAAAATCCAACGCAGTTGTCCTTTAAATAGAGGAGAGAACACTGTTACTTGCTAATACCAATCTCACAATTGTTGAGCTACACGGCGATCGATACTGATATATATGTTTCCATCGACAACGCAATAAGTGAAGCGTCAACGAGTCTTCACGGAAAATACAATAGTTGAAGGCGACGATCTTGATAGACACGTAATTTGGCTACCATCGCCGCCTCGGAAATACCCACTGATGTAGGTCGTCTGCTACAAAACACAAGAACTGGTAGAACCGATGTACATAGTTCCTAGTATTGGACAGTCTCTAACAGTCGGTCAGCCGGTGTTTATTAAGGACATGCTACTTATCATGAGCCGCCGCTGATTCTGATAAGCTTTCCGCGAATAGAACGAATTTTAGGGCTTATAATATGTGAATTTGGTCACTTGGCCTTGTAGGTAGTTGTACCTACTAATTTAACAAAGAGCGTCTATCCATAGTATGTTATCTTTAAGTAGGTACCTATACTTTGCACTGGTGACAAGCAGAAGCGAAGGCAGTGCTTAAGTTATGTGAATTTCCGGCAGAACTTTGTACAATTATGACATTATCTTAGCTCCTATTACTACCTATTACTTTTGAAGTGGTAAAGGGGCAAAACGTATGTTCCTTGTGTAAGGAAATGTGACGGTTAACGGATTTCAAAATGTTCCGCGCTACAGGAAAGTAATATTCATCATTTAAAATCTCCTTCAAATTATCTAACTTGCGATCCAATTTCAAAAATTAAAAGGGCCACTGTACCATAATAATGTTCTCGTTTCATAAAATTTGTTGCAATTTGGTACAAGTTGCCGCGAAAAACTTGCCTTACTTTTGTCGCAAAATGTGACTGGTAGTCTCAGTATGATGCTGCCGAGCGGTCGTCTTTAACCTAAGTAAAATTATATTATCTATAATTACGAAGGTGACTAAAGAAAGAAAGAAAAAAAAAAGGTTATTTGGACACAGGTTATTGGTTTGGTTTTGGTTATTGGTTTGGTCAGGGTTTTGGTTTATTTGTTTTTTTTTTTACTATATTCCTGTATCACACAACACGTCAAAAGTGCCTATCGGAAGCCGCGCGGGCGCGCCGTGGTCGCGGGGCGGAGCGCCACAGGCCACACCTGCCCGGCTGCCCGAAGCTCCGCCCTCCGCACTCATTCTCAAGACTTGAGACAAGTCAGACTGCCTGAGTTACGAGAGGCAGAGTGTGGGAGTCGTATGTTTTACGTGTCAGCACTCCGCTTGGAGACGAATAATACATTGTTGAAGTTTATTCACTCACTCACATCTTGGTAAGTTTGGAAATTGCAACTACTTTAAAAGGAAAAGTTACTATTTTGAATATTAGATCTAGACGTTAAATGTAGATCTATAGGCCGACCGCTTAACTGAGACGTTGCCTGAGGAAGCAGCGCGGTGCGGGAGGGGTGTGGTGACGTGATGCGAGAGCTCAGTGATTCCTCAACTTGGGACAAGTATCACCCTTCCCGCACCGCGCAGCTACCTCAGGCAACGTCTCAGTTAAGCGGTCGGCCTATAATATTTGAAGTAGTTACAGTTGTTTTGTATGCGCGATGAAATGCAAATAATTTAATAAACCAAATGATTGTGATTATCGCAACTTACTTGAAACTTGCACAGAAGAATAAGTTTGTGCATAGCTTATCGTGACCACTGCTGGACATAAAAGCAATTTCCAAGTAACCAAGATGTGAGTGTATAAGACTAAACTTCAATTAAGTACTAAAATATGTCAAGACAATTTTAAATTCATACTTTTCTCTAAATAAAAGAAATAATGACGTAGTTTAGTATCCATAGCAGCGCTGCCCTGCCAATCCAATACACAGTAACTTTTGAAAAACACTAAGTTGAGTTACAGTCTTTTGGATTGGCACGGCAGAGCGCACAAAAATGTTAACAGCTCAGTTGCTACGGCGTAGCGCTACGCTTTCGTAGCAGTCTAGAACTTAACCAAATTGTAAAATAGTGTGCCCGTGTTTATGTTACTATACTTTATGTTAAAAACCAATCGCTATCGCTCGTGGCTTGCGTCAGAGACCGTATTTCTAAGAAGGAATCGTATTGTCCGCCATCATTGATCCCGAGCGCGGCAACCGCAGACAACGGCGGCGACGGCCCGGCAGCGCCCACGACCTCTAGTTATAGAATTGAACTGAGCGTGCAGTTGTAAAAGTCAAAGTCAAATCATTTATTTCAAATAGGCATATTAAAGGCACTTTTGACCGTAAAAAATTAAATTACAATAAAATAGAATTGATTCTAGTCGCCCTTTCCAAAAGGTAGTGTTCGCATGGAGAAAAATGGGCAAGAAACTCCACCATTACTCTATTAAAATGTTTTACATGGTTTTGTATACATTTATTATATAATTATATGTGAAGACGATGCACCTAGAATAAAATTAGTCTACCTACAAAGTTAAAAGGAATTAAAATAAAGCAATTATGTGACAGATACATGGTGGTCAATCTAGGTACAATGTCATTTATACCATTGTATACCCTATGGTAGACCTAAGAGCTATCTCTTAGGTCACAATTTTTAAGCAGCCATTGTACATACAAGACATTATACATTTTCATGAATGGACCACAAAATGTACCAAGAGTTTGTTATGCCTATTTGTACAACAATACAGTAACGTTTCCTCCTCAACGCTTTATACCTCTCTTCTCTAATACCACAAGAGATTTAAACCAGTAATAATTACTATATATATCTAATGGGCACCCATTATTTGTTAAAATACATCCGACACTCTTAGCGAGCAGACAAACTTAATTAAATATTTTCTACCACACACATGTATACCACTTGAAAGTTCGAGCACCACTCGCACCTCCGACCTGACCACAGCTTCTTCACGAGATAATGGCCTCCTTATATTAATGTTATTACCTATAAGCCCTAAATTAATAAGTGACACTTGTTTTATTAACGACTTCTAAAATTAGGGTCCATGATTCCTGTAACCGACAGCCGCGCGCGCGCCAGGCCTGTGGGGCCGATCATGATTGGGTCCGGATGCGGCGCGTTATGAGTGATTTGAGTTTGATTTCGAAAAGGTTTTGGTACAGTAAAATTATTGGTTCTGAAGATCACGAATTTTTTTGTAAACTTTTACCCTTTGCTCTTTTAAAGCGATTCTGTAGCGAAATTTTTATGAAAATGCGTTTTTTTTTTTCTTAAAAGATATTTAAAACTATATAGTTTATGAACAAATCGTATTTTATATGTGAATGCCTATAGTATCGTCTAAACACTAATAAATATAAGCATATATATTTATTAGCACGTATTTAATTTATACACTTTTGGCTTCAAGTGGTTGCTGTAACACCTTCCTTATTGTCCTCTAAGTACAGCTTCCAAAATTGACATCTTCGCAGCTTCGTTCCAAAAGCATCCTTATCAGTCACAATAGTTTAATAGACAATAAATCTGGGACGTTCCTATCAGAAGCCGCTATCTCCATGACACCGTCATTACTTGACCTGTCTCCTGAGGGTCGCGCCGGGCCGGGAGCGCAGGGCGCAGGGCGCGGGGGCGCGCTATATTGGCCGCGCGCCGCGGGACGCCATACATTATGCATGGCCGGCGCGGCGGTGGCGCATGCATTATGGAACAACCCCTCTACTTATCTGGCTTTCATTAAATTGTCACCGAATTGTTTTTTTAAGTAAAGTGTTTGAAGTTGAACTGTTTCATGGGTGTACTGGTCACAGTAGCGACTGCCAAGTTTGAGGTATAGGGTTTGAAAATATGGTCGGCTGTGATGCAATTTGGTGGTACCGTAAGGGAAATGTGACTTCGGATCAAAACTGATAAAATAATAACAATAATGCTAGACGACAATTACTAACGACTTACGTGTGGCGGTGCTTTCATTCATATAGGAGCATGACGCATGTATGTTTTGAGACAATCTCGGTTGCGTGGTTTTCGTAAATTATAATAACCATTTTCGCAGGAAGTTGCCGAACAAAATAAAATGCTGCACAATAATTGCAGCAAAGTATGGGCTGTCAAGATTTATTTCTGAAGAGCCGCCGCCGCCGCGCCACATGCGTGGTCAATAGAACCAGTTTCGGCGATGATATTTACAATATCCTTCGCGTCCATTTTGTGTGTTCCTTTGTTTGACAGTATCACGCTTATCACCTGTACATAGGTAGAGGTACAAAACAAAGCTTAACCTCCGATCGACCCATAGATATCCGTGGATCGACCCGTGCGGCTGTTATTATTTAGCCACGAGCCCCTTTCAACAAAGTCACTTTTCTTGTGGGTACTTCGTAATATAAATTACATTCGCTTGTTGTAGATACGAGTATCTGTCTGTGTGAGACGTTGTTGTTTGCGTTGTTCTTCTAAACATCGCAACGGATTTTGATGGGGTTTTCACTATCATTTAGAGAATTAATTTCAAAAGGTTTATGTGTAATTTTTCTTTTTTCTTTTATTGATTTTATTTTTTATCTGATGTATGTATTGTGTGTATTGTGTGTATTGTGTGTCTTTAGTGTGCGCTAAATAAATGTATTTTCTTTCTTATTTCTTTCTTTCTGTAAAATGCATTAATGTTTAATCTTACATATAATATAGAAATCTTGATGTTCTGTCAAGTCGTAAAAACCGTGCGAACCAGGGGAAAGTCGCTAGTTTATTATAATATGTTTTGTTCATTCATGAATAGAATTTGACTCAGAGAATGAATCAAATTATTTGAATCAGAACCTCTTGTTTACCACACGGATGGTTACCAACCTCGCTGCATGTTCGGAAATGTTTGGACACAAACGTGTTAGAAATTTTGTAGGTTTACAAATACAAATTAAGGAATTAGCTGCTCATGTGCGTTAGCAATTCAAAGATAGATCTACAAGATGAATACCTATGTGGTGGTGAAGAGTACGTACATGAAGTCGGTACAGGATGACGACAGCTAAAAACGTGGTGGACGTTTTAACTATGCACATATTTAGGAAGATAAAAACACTGTGTAATTAAACTACTAATTCTAAATAAACTAACAAATTATTAAAATAAAAATATAATATCCTAACCTAACTAAAACTATTAACAAACTAAAATATGGCGTCAAAAAATTCCTCCGCATTCTTGTAATGTACTCAAGAGACTGGTGGCAACGTCATGTTGTATGGCAGTAGCCTCTGGCCAAGGTAAAAGCCAGCCCTTGGGTCACGGGAAGTGTCAACCAGCCGTTTGAAGATTTCATTAAACATTGGAAGTTCTATTTAATTTACAACAGTATAGAGATTTGCAAAAAATTTGTATAAGTCATAAAGTTCAAATCACAAGCCCATAACATGATATACGAGTACTCGTACGCCTACTTTTGCGTTCTAACAGAACACATTCGATAAATATCCCTACACCGAGTCACCGACATTCAATTATTTAATTTATTATTAATAACCAACTTATATTTACAGTTTACACCGCACATAGGTACTTACAAGTAATAATCGGTTAATATAAGTGAAAATAAAAACTTAAAAACAAAGCTTCTGGTAACCAAGACAATCACGACCTCGTGTTGAGTCGCGCTTGTAATATTGAATGTTCCGTTAGAGGCGGTGGCTCAACGGCTCAACAGCTCAACAGCTCACCGTCTCAGCGTGATGTCTTCATTACTCTGTCACCCTGTGCCACGCTAAGCCACCCTCCACAGACACGAGGTGCACAGGATTAACAACGAGAGTATGGTTATCATATTGCGTAATGAAATAGATAAAGTAAGTCATAAGTTAGTCTCTTCAGAGCTCATTGAAACTATTTGCAAGTAAAACACTGTGATAAGTAGTCATTTAAAAAAGTAAGTCATTCATCAGTGCAGAGTGGAATATATCAGGTAATACTGTTTTGAGCATAACGTTCATTTTTATCGACTATTTCATCCAAACTCTGTGTAATTTGAGTTAATTTATCACTTGACACTGACTTTCACTTCGCACAAGAAGAGAAAGCTGCAAGTGTAGGTACTTGTAGCTTTCGTAGCGACTGTTTGTCACACGTTACTACTGAACATCCTTCTCTAAGTTAGTGATACGTCGCACAGTATCTGAAGGCCAATTCCCGTAACTAAAACGTTCAAAATCTAGGCGGAGTCTCCTCTCAGCGGCAATCAAAATTGTCGAAGATGAAGGGAAACCAGAGGCAGTTGTAACAGATTGAGAATGAGATTAGATTAGAAAGGTTCTTAACAATACTGGAATTGCCTCTCAGATATCGTCTGCCTGTAGCGCGACACCTTGCGCCCCGCCCGCCCTCGTCGCGGCAGGGCGCGCGGCGCCTCCGGGCTCTTCCGCCACACTCGCGCGCTTCCGGTGCCGCATCCGGCCGCATATCCGGCTTGTGCGACCCCGTCTTAGATGTTTAAGAAGTGATTTAAAGTTGACTTCGAATAATGAACATTAAAACATTATTGATGGTACTATCTCTTACTTGTTGCGTGCTGTGAAACTCTAAACTTTGTTTGTTTTAAACATTGTTGTGTGTAAAATGAAACAGAATAGTGCGAACATTCTGTTGGCGACTAAATATTGTGTGTGCAAAACTAATTATCTAAATAGCAAGTAATGATGTGACTAATTACTTCAGTGATGTTGTGGCTGAGTACGAGCGAGCACCGGCGCTTGCAGCATCTGTATCACGGTACATCTTTATTTTTTCTCAAGATGCTAAAGAACACTTTATCTATGATTCTTGATCATATTGTTGATTTGAATGGGGTGATTTCGATCTTTGCTCCGTTGGTCTCCGCTGATATTAAACTCCACTGTCAATACAGTTATCAAATGATGAAATGTACGCTATCTGTTAGGTACTGAAGATTGACACCGTTTCAGATTGGTACGAACACAGCGAACACTTTATTTCGATTGATTAAAAGCTAAGTATTTGGACGTTTGACGTTTCCTAATGCGTTGAATGCATAATAGAAACGAATCATGGGTTTCCGCTTTTAAATATGGTGTAGAATAGCAATCAACAAAAATAAATGTTAAGTTCTTCTATTCGATCTTAACTATCTGTCTGCTTTACTTATTATGAGAATATGGCATACATATGCTGTTGAGGTCAAAAGAGGATATACATTATAGGTTGTTAGATGTTGTGATACTTAATGTAATGTTATGGTAAACGGTGAAGGAAAACTTCGTGAGGAAACTGGCATAACCAAAAATTAGAAGACATGTGACATCTACCGACCCGCACTGGGCCCGCGTGGTGGATTACGGCTCACTCCCTGTCACCGAGAGGAGGCCTGTGTCCCAGCAGTGGGAACATTATAGGCTGATTATGCTATTTTCTGTTATGCTAACCGTACTAAAAATAATATAAAAATCGTAAATCTACGATTGATTTAAACTTTCATTGAGCCGTTATGTAACTGCATTACTTGTTCTGCAAACAAATACAAAATTATTCCATTGCAGCTTAAATGCAGTCATGCTTATGTAAATGACCCATGTCTAGCAAATGTCTGCGTTTACTCGCAAGGATGAAGTAATGCATGACGTCACGACAACAATGTCTCATAGTAGGTACCTGAACTACCTATACGTAGATGCTATAGTAGATTGTAGGTAAATTACCTGTTATAGAAATGACACATTGCTTTATCTCTTATCAAGTCAAAGTCAAAGTACACACATCAAAAGTGTCTAGGGATCAAGCATTTTTATGCGGATTTCTTGAGATTGAGATGTGGCTTTGTAATAAATTTATGATTTTATAAATTTATATGGATCCTTTTTGGTGCATTTCATAATTTGAATCAGGAACTGTGAATCAAATTCGAGTAAAAGATGAAAATCAGCTGTCAATATTTTCCCTATAAAAACATACAACGCATTGAAGACATTATTAGTGCTACTGTTTCCCTACTACTGATTAAAACCAACGTTATTATGGAGCGGCGACGTCATTTAAGCAGGGAAGAAATGCTCAGAGCCGTGGGAATGATAGAAGCTGGTTCCCGGCAACGTACTGTGGCTTTAGCTCTGAATACAAGTCAGAGTGTTATCAGTCGACTTTGGACACGTTACCGAAGCACTGGTACCGTGGCTGAGCGCCATGGAGGACGGTATCGCTGCACCACACGGAGACAAGACCGATACATTCAAATCTTAACTCGAAGAGCTCCAACAATAACCGCCATGATGTTAGCCGTGAGGCTTCATCACTCTTCAGGGAACTTAATTAGCGACCAAACAGTCAGAAACCGCTTGCATGAAGTGAACCTTCATTCCCGAAGACCGCTACGGGTACCACCTATAGCAATGCACAATCGTAGGATTCGATATCAATGGGCTCTTGAACACAGAAATTGGGGAGAAGAACAATGGCGTTTCGTGTGCTTTTCTGATGAGTCTCGTTTTGGTATGAGACCGGATACAAGACGTATACGACACTGGAGAACCCCTGGACGCCAACAGCGATTAAAATCCTGCCAGGAAGTCCATCCTTATAGTGGTGGAACCATCATGGTATGGGCGGGTATTTGGATCGGCGGAAGAACTGAGTTGATTTGGATCAGAGGCAACCTCAACGCTCAAATTTATGCTGAGACGATTGTATCAGACGTCATCGTTCCTCTACAAGTGCAAATCGGTCCCTTATTTCAGTTAATGCATGATAATGCACGACCGCACACCGCAAGAGTTGTAAGACAGACTCTCGCCGCAGCTAACATCAATGTCCTGCCCTGGCCTGCTCAGTCGCCAGACTTGAACCCGATTGAGCATGCATGGGATATGCTACAGAGAAGAGCTCTGCCGAATATGGAGGGTATCCAGTCGCAAGAAGACCTTTTTTTGTTGTTGCAACGAACATGGGCGGCCATTCCACAGCGTGATTTGGATGAACTCATTTTGAGTATGCCAAACCGATGTTCTTGTGTTGTTAGTGTTCGCGGTAGAAACACGGATTATTAATTGTTTAAGTTACCCAATAAAATTTTAAAGAAAACTGTTATTTCAGTCTTTTTTTCGAACTTTTGTGTTAGTGGTTCAAATGTCAAAAATCCCTTTATTAGGAAAATGGCAAATTTCTTTATTGATGCAAAGGTGACTTGGTTTATCGTTACTGTGACAAACGAAAACACTTCATTTGATGAATCCTTAAAGAAAATTTTAATTAATATCAATCAGGAGAAAAGTTATTGCAAAAATATATGTTGATCCCTAGACACTTTTGATGTGTGTATTTATTAGTGCGATTTTTGGTGATATAACAGGTCTAACAGATATTTTATGGATAGGTACTCAAAAAATCTACCCTTTAGGGCATACACTATTAACAATATTAGAAATTAAATAAAACATTATATAAGTACAATTACAATTCTAATAAATTACAAGTCTGATAGGTATATTACATCATAAATCATAAGTACTGGATCAGTCACAAGAAATTTTGTCAGCAAGAAATTCGTCAAGGACGTCGTCTGTCTTGTAACTGGGTTTACATTCAGTAGGTACATAATATAAGCAACAATACCAGGATATCAAACTCGGAATTACCAGCTATCGCAGCTGAACTGTAATGGCTTAAGTGACTGATGTCAACTCTTTAGTTCGAAGACGTTCGGACTAGGTAGGTACTTTTAGTTTTATTTGTTTATTGTTCAGAAAGCTTACAATCTAATATATACAGTAAATAATGTACTATTAGCGCTTACAGTTGCCATTCACAAGCTTCCACAAATTAAACGTAAAGTTTTGTAGGTAAAGGAGAGGTATTCTATAGCGGTAACTACATTCGTTATTTAGTGCAGGTTTGTACACTACACTTTGTACCATTACCAGACCCTCATAAATTATGCGTCTAACCTAATAAATTATGCGTAGATCCACCACGGCATTGATGCATAATTGTATTTTTTGTTTAGCACCAATAATTTGTAACTAATATAATCCCAAAAACTATTAGATAAATGCCTACTGTTCTGTTTAAAATACTTAGGTACATTTAAAAAAATATCTCATAGCCAAGTGCTATTAAACCATATCGGAATTTTTAAATGACTGCAATTAATTAGATAGATTCCTATAATTACGATATTTTCACAATTTGACCCCAAATCTGTAAAAACAATACTTTATTTTTTAATTAGCATTAGGATTAAGTTATTAAAATTTCATAGTTTGCTTTTTTTATTTTTTTATGTAGATTAATATCTATGCCAAAAATATGTTGTTTTTGTACGCCATAAATGGCAAAAAATGCAGATCTACCCGTTATTTTAAGACCTTGCACATATCGATGAAACGATTATTTGATGTATTCTCATGTTTTACAATAAATAATATATTCTATTCTATTCAAAATCTTATGTTTTTTGCCTATCAATGACGTTGGTGTGTTAAATTGTTATTGTTACAGATCCGTATGGAGCGCTGACGGGATGCGCGCGCGCCTCTGGTGGACAGGTGCAGCTGTGGCAGTTCCTGCTGGAGGAGCTGGCGGCAGGGGCGCCCGGCATCTGCTGGGAGGTACGTAGAGAGAAAGAAATTAAAGGAATGTCTGTGGTGGAAATATTCCACTGTCGCGGCAGAGTGTGAGGACTAGCGGGGCGGCGCGCGGCGTATGTTACTCACGTCGTTGTTATTTCTGAGAATGTTGATCTTGTTACCTGTCTGGAATACTTAACCAATTTCTGTTCAAGTATTATTAAGTACCGGTTCTGTGCACCGGTCGAGTGGAGGTGCTTGGGGGAGGCCTATGTCCAGCAGTGGACGTCTTTCTGCCGAAATGAAGATGATGATGATGAATATTAAATTCATTATCAAAATAAGTTGTGACTGATAATTGCACTTATGTCATAGGCTCTTTTAAGAGAAATCCGACGGCATTTTTGCAGCTTTTGCTTTTAGGTATCTTGTGAAGTTTTTGATATTACCTATGGTATATTCATGTTGCGTCTGCTACTGACTGACCTTGTGTTGTATCCCAGGGTCCTCCGAACGATGGCGAGTTCCGTCTGTCGGACCCGGACGAGGTGGCGCGGCGCTGGGGCCGGCGCAAGCAGAAGCCTAACATGAACTACGACAAGCTGTCGCGCGCGCTGCGCTACTACTACGACAAGAACATCATGAGCAAGGTACGCTACATGAACATCATGAGCAAGGTACGCTACATGAACATCATGAGCAAGGTACGCTACATGAAAGTTATATGACACAGCTAAAGGTTCTACCGATGTCCCTAACCTCTGCTGCACAGAGCAGTGCCAAGATCACAGAGCGTCGCAAACAGTTTGGTGACAGCGACAAGTTTTTGGGTGCAGAGAAATGCTACAGCCATTTGCTTTGAATAAGTAAAACGATTATAATGAATTCTACTGATTGCTATCAGCATATACTTCGGAGTTAGACTGGATAATCTACACCTTAGTTTATCTGCTTAATGCGGGATAATATAATATAATTTCAATGGAATAATTGCGATATTTTTATCTTTAATTTCCCTTCAACTAGGTACTGCCAGGTGCATGTACAACAACTAATAGAGTTACCTGAATGGAACTAGAAGAAAAAAAACTGATAAAGGAATCGTGTGCTTACCTATATTGTTTACACCACAGTTTACGTCATTATCGAAATACTTTCTCACGGCGCCGACGACGGCCGTACTCCCATGTCATATGCCCATGATCAAAAGTTGTCTCGTCGTTTTACAACCAAAACCGTATAAAATCAATACATTTGGTTATTATGAATCCGAAAATAATAATTTTAGAAATTTTCCTCGTCACGTCTAACATGACCGGATGTAAAAAAAAAAGCAATCTGTCTGATTTTCAGAATGTTGTCCAACAATATATTTTAGATGTCAAAGACACCAGTGACGTCATACGTACCCAAGATACCATTTAAGATAATTACAAATGCGCCAAAAAAATCCCCTAGCAAAGCAAACCGTCTGAAAATCTCGTTTGCAAGTCAACATTGGGTAGTTCATGCGAATAAACATTTATAAGAAAAAAGTGTGAAGCATCTGATCTGAAACAATTTTGAAAATATTTACCAAATGGCATCTAGCTTTTATATCATATAAATTACGTAATGACGTTATAAGTTGATAGTAAAAGTTTTAAAGGAAAAGTTTATTTTATTATTTTTAGTGCGTCTAAATAAAACTTTTTTTTCTTTTAATTTGTTTATTTCTGATTAATGACCATAAAGCAATTATTTTTTATAGAATAATAAATATTTACTACTTGCATGTCCCTATGTTTTCCTTTTTAATGATACATTATTTTTATAAGCACTGAACCCTCAAAAAATGCTGATTTAAACCGCTGACAACAAAATCTTTTGTAATGGTCCTATGATGGAGGAAATAGGTGAGAGCCCAACCTCGAATTACGACTTTTTCAAAAGTCTCTCCAACCGCATTTCCTCTTAAGGTCATTAATAACTCCGAACTGACTAACAATTGGCAAAAGTCGTGTTCGAAGCAAAGGTTCTACTTGGGAAGCACTTTATATTGGTACGAGTATATATGTTATGGCTGTTGGACTTTAGGGCAGAAACCCATAGTACGTTGTCCATTCTCCTTTAGTGTAGCACATTACTAATCAGTCAACTTTTCGATAGTCAGAAGTTATTAAACAATCGTATTTACGTCGAAACAATCGAACTAAAGTTAAAGGACTTTTTAAATTGATTGCACAAAAAGAAACTGGGATAACTTTAGAAAAATAATGATTTTGAAAAAAAATCGTCTTTTTTAGTCACTATTGGTCGTCGGACTCATCACCGTTGTTGTGAGGGATAGTCCGTGCATAACAAGCACCGCGCGCTTGCCGAGCGACTCGGAAACGTTTTTTTTCGTTTTTGGAGTTAAAGATGACAATTAAAATGTCTGTAAACAGTTTTTTGGTAACCCCGTACAGAATAGTTTTGGTCGTAAAATGATGCGACATGGTTTTGTTCGAGAACTCTGGTAATGTACGTTTCAACCGCGTGGCCAGCTCATAAAATTTGATAAAACTTTGCCAGGAATTAGTGGTAATTTGTTACTATACACACCTCTTTTCCTGAATTTGTTCAAAAAAAAAACTAAGAAGCTATGACCAAAAATTGTTGGCCGCTAGAACCGCCACTTGCCGTAGTCATGGCATCGCCTGTGATTACACATAAGCCTCTATTAATTTGATGCTTATGGTGAGATACCTACCTACCCATAACCTGAAAACTAAATATTTCATAACTTTTTGTTTATTTACGTTTTGTTGTTTTTTTATTTTTGCAACAAATACAACAAATTAAGACCTGTCTTTTGATGCATCTTTCGTCTATCTGCATTAATTAGTTTCTGTGTAATCACAGGCGATGAGTAGGGCAAGTGGCGGTTCTAGCGGTCATCAATTTTTGGTCTCTGACTTTAACTAAGTATATTATAAAAATATTGTAAATTTTCCTGTTGTGGTTACAATGTAATCCGGTGATGTAGCCCAGTAGTTGATAGCATCGTACGAGTATTATTATTACTGTGATTACATACTTACTGCTTTGCAGAGCCAAGTTTTCCGTGTTTCAAAATATTTTGTTAATTTTGCAAAGCATAATCTGCCCTTAATGTGCTGGGACACAGGCCTTCTCTCGGTGAGAGGGAGTGGGCTGTAATCCACCACGCAGACCCAGTGCCATGCCAATGCTGTGGCTAACGTGCTACACTATACTGATATGTGAGATACTTATATTTTCCCTTGTTCATGACATGTTTTCATAGTGATTTGTTTGCTGATTGCTATGTCATTTCCACCAGGTGCACGGCAAGCGCTACGCGTACCGGTTCAGCTGGGCGGGGCTGGCGGCGGCCTGCCAGGCGCAGGCGGGCGACGCGCCGCCCTACTGGCACTACCTGCCCGCCGCGCATGCGCAGCCTCTCCCGCACACGCACACACACGCACCCACGCACACACACAGCGAGCCCGCACCCTCCACCACCACGCAGTAGCCGCGTAGCTCAACTACGTGCTACGACGTAAAAGAAAGTGCTACGGCGTAGCGCGTAGCACCCTTGTGCTACGTCACTTCCTTTAGTGACGTGCTTGGGTGTATTATTGAATCTGATAGTGGAATGTACGTTTTAATAATTATATACAGTACAATATTGTCAATCAGTGCAGTATCGGTGTGACCTCATCAATTTATAACGAAGTGTGTACCGGTCTACAAACGTCTGGTAAATTGAATTTTCATAAGGACTTTTATTACGAAAATCTTGCAGACTTACTAATTTGCAACAGGTATTGTTTTGAAATGATATGAAAATAAGAACTTAGATTTGCATTTGATTTACAATCTTCAGTGGTTGAGTTTAAAATGCTATCTTAGATGCTATGTACACTGACACTGGAAATTAATTAAAGCCTATACAAATATATTGCCAAGTGAATGTGAATTCCTTTTTCATTTCTCAATGCCAGCAACTTGTTTATTATGTTTTGTAATACATTGCACTATACCTACAAGGAATAGCACATTCTGTAGGCCACACCAGAGTTTGTTTGGAATCAAACCCGTACGTGATACATGTAAATAATGCATGACATCTCCTCCCACTAACAAAAAATATTAGTTACTTCTAATATATAGACGACACTTGCCCGGAGCACTCACACATTGGCGATTCATTGTATCATATTTAATTAGCGGGTTAAATCGTGTCATTAGCTGAAACTCACAACATTTTGTAGATATGTGGTTTACATACAAATGATAAGTAGGTATATGGTGCAGATATGCGGTTGAGCAGTGGTTTGTACACAATCCACTGCCTCTCATGTTAGATAAGAGATTAATAGCCAAGAGCCTCGACCAACACCTAAATCGGCTCTCATTGGGCAGCTGGATCAAGGGCTTGATTCAGAAAGCGGTACTTCTGGACACGGCTCGCATTGTCAGGAGGTTCCTCTCTCTGGAGCCCTGACCGCCGTGCGCCCGCAGCTTGGACCCTGTTTCCGTTTATGTATTAAACATTAGTCTTTAGTTATTTCTATTTCTCTGAGAACTGCTATCGTGCCATCCAAATCAACTTGTACATATCTTCTCTATAAGTATTCTCTTCTATGTCTGCGCTAGTACTTTAGGTTGTGAGTCTCTGCGAAGCCTTGGTGGTGTTGATGTTACCTACCTTTCTGTTACATAACTCTCTTACAAGTTAAGTTTTTATTTAATTTTCAATTGCTTAATATGTTTCTGCAGCTATGCCTACTCCTTATTGTTATATCATACAAATACAAAGTTTGTTTATTATACACAGTCAAATTGAATTGGCTAGTGAAACTCCACAGACGTTATGTGTATATCTCAACATGATAAATAACTAAATAAATTATAAAAGAAATTAATTTTATAAGTTTAATATTTAGGATCAACGACAGCTGGTAGTGTTTAGTAGTTACTTGAAATATCAGTTTTTTTGTGTGAAGTTTCGTTAGCTAATTCAATTTGACCATTGTATAGGTCTGTATGTTTATTTGTTAATATTATAGAGACAGGTTTATCGTTATCCCTCATCAGAAGCAAAGCTGTCTTTATAGTGAGATTTTTACTGACGTGCATTTTGTCTTTATTGGTATGTAATTATTATGTAGGTACTGATGGAATATTATATTAAATTATTTGTATGTAAGTAATTGGTAAGTCTGTTGTGGCTAATGGCTGCCCTTCGTGAAGCAAGAATTTTTCGCCACTAGTGCTGTTGTTGCCTGTGGCTACAATGACGTCACACTTCGTTGATTTTATTGATAGATTATTTTTATTTGTGTTTTTTATTCTTAATCTCTTTAAATCACTTTTCTTGCATAGCTATAACACTGTTTTAGGAAAACACGGAATTAATTATGAACGCACTTGTTTTAGTATCTACATATTTTTTATTATTAAAACGATAACGTAGGCATGTGTCAATTAGACACTAAAATAATTAGGTTCATATTTTAGTGCTTTAAATGTGTGAATGGCTAACTAATGGGCTTCTTACGTTATTTTTATAAATATTATTAAGTATTTGTAGTTATGGTCGGAAGTCAGTGCATTGTCTGACTGACATTCATTCGCAAGGGTTATCAATATATTTTTCGAAACGGTTAAAATGTTGTTTTTGCCTAAACGTGGACTGAGTTTAATGTAATTCAATACGAAATCACTAAACAGGGTGAATTTTTCAAGTGGGCGTGGATGGCCAAATCCGAAACTAGGAATAGTGAAAAGTACTCAAAGATGAAAAGTGCTCAATTTTGATGAAAACTAAAACTGCATCACTGGATTATTGAAAAATCAATATTTCTAGCCAGAATTCGAACCTGTTGATTTTGAAAAAATAAAACTCACACTGTATTATTACAACATTTTATAGTGTCGCTAATAAGGATCGAATTCTGGGAAGTCTGGGGAGTCTTGTTGCTCGCAATAAAATTATTATTATTATTATTTATTAATATCAATGGCGAGTACTTCATTCACCTTCGGTTTGCCGACGATATGGTAGTTATGACTGAGACAATGGAGGACCTTAGTACAATGTTGGATGACCTCAGTAGAGCTTCGGAAAGAGTGGGTCTTAAAATGAACATAGTCAAGACGAAGGTTACGTCAAATGCCCATGTAACCCACCCTCATGGAGATCGAAGGCTCTACACTCAAAGTTGTGGACAATTATGTTTACCAGGACAAAATGTCAAGTTCGAGAAAGAGGTCGATCGTCGAATCCGACTCGGCTGGACAGTGTACGGGAAGCTGTGTAATATCTTCTCGTCTCACATACCACAATGTCTCAAGACGATAGTCTTTGAGCAGTGCGTGTTGCTAGTGCATCAGCTATGGCACTGAAACGTGGTCACTCACAATAGGCCTTATAAGGCTTAAAGTCACCCAAAGGGCAATGGAGAGGGCTATGCTTGGAGTTTCCCTTCGTGATCGAATAGGAAAACCAAGGTAACCGACATAGCCCGATGAATTGCCAAACTTAAGTGGCAGTGGGCAGGGCACATTGCTCGCAGCACAGGGGGCCTAAAAAGGCCACTTTGGCTGAATGATAAAACAATTCATATCACGCATTTCATCTGTTTGACAGTTTCACACCCTGAAGGGTTAGGCAGAGGTGTACTTATAGCATTTTACGAATGTCCATACAAAACTGTCATACAGATTAAATTGCGTGATATGAATTGTTTTATGATTCTGCCAAAGTGGCCTTTTTAGGCCTCCAGATGGCCGATTGGGCTGAAAGGGAGTGGCGGCCACGTACCGGAAGACGTAGCGTTGGAAGGCCTCCTACAAAATGGGGATGTGAGAGGCACAAAACCGGTCGGCGATGCTTGGGAGTGGCCTATGTCCAGCAGCGGACGTCGTTCGGCTGAAATTATAGGTATATAGATTTTCTCACATGGCTGGCCGATGCCTGGTAATTCGTCAATCGAAGTACAAGTCTGAAGAAAATGAATAACGTTTTGGGTAAGAGCTAACCCTGAAGCGACCGTATGCTATCGGTCGAGGCAGGAGTTGCCCCTGCGTATTATGGTCTCCATCGCACTGGCTCCGACCACGTTATTTTTATGTTATTGTGTCGTTCAAAGGTTGTCTATCGTTAATAAATCAATCCTAACAATGTAAGCAAGCATAATTATTATTCTGGTTGTTATATGAAACGTATTATAATTATCTACAACATGAACTGTAACTATATAACCACCTCTATAAATGTTTAATACAAATTTTGGCGTATATACACCTATATAACGAATTGTTTGTTTGATATAGGAATGTGCTTTTCAACGCCAAATGTTCTAAACGTTCCTAAATGAATCGTCGGCAGTTCAAGCATTTCAGTAGAGTTTTACAAGGATCTTTTGGCGCCTGAATTTTATAGTTGGTGAACATTTGTGAAATTGTCACAGAAATTGTATTGATAAAACAAGGTGGCGGCATTAGTTCCGATATTAGCGTTAAAATGTAAATGTTGTCTTATTTGTAGTCTCATATAGTTTAGTTTCACTTATTTGGCGACTATCATATTACCGACAGCAACATTGTCAGGTAGGGCGCGCTAGATGAATAATTCAATATTGTAAAACTACATAATATTTCACAACTCTGTTCCTTGTCAATTGTGAATACTTTACACAAATATTAAATCCTCTAAATAATTAATTGTGTTAGTTTTTATTTTGATCCTTGTAGCGCCTGGTTCCTAGTCAGATCATCGTGTGAAAGGAAGTGTGTTATCTGTCATATGCAGTATACCTACCTACATGTGGTCCACATATCTGAAGGCCAATTCTCGTAATTTAAAACGTTCAAAATCTAGTCGCAGTCTCATCTCAGCGACAAACAAATGTCAAAAACTTGTCAAAGTGTAGGGAAATTAGAGGTATTTTTGACAGATTGAGACTGAGATCAGACTGTGAACGTTCTTAAAATTACGAGAATTGCCATCTGTTTGTTTGTTGAACATTCTTATAAAAACACGATTACATAAAGATAATTTGTTGATGAAACGCTGTACCTTCTTACTTATTCAGACAGCTCAGATGGAAACAAGATGTAGATTTGCACAAAGCAAATTGCACGATGCATACAAAATAACGAAAGCTACTTTCTGTGGCCAAAAGTAATACTTATTTGATTAGAAAGATCAAACAGCCTACTATTGCCTGACCAAAACTGCTGTCACATACAAATCGATGAAATAAAGGAACGTGTACTTATATTTATAATAATTCTGTACAACAATACAATGTATGTAGTTGTCCTTGCGAGGGCGGATACCGTTGATGATAGCCTGCCCACGCGCAGCGCCACCCGCAGGGGAGCGCAACCGTTGAACATATATGTTTGTGGCAATAACATCTTATTTAATATAACAAATAAATAAAAACGTAGGTTCAGAAAACACGGTACATTATTTAAAAAAAAACTATTAAGAGCGTTTACGACGTACGGCATTTCATACAAACTTTCATGCCCTTGTTTCTCGAAATTTTAATGGAACCGATTTTAATGGAACTTCGTATGCATTTAAAGCTGGATACAAAGGTCCTATGAACAATTTCGAAAAATTATGTTACAGCCAATTAGACAGATTTTAAATTTTCTATAGAGACTGAGATTTTCAGTTATCTTTCTTTAAATAAGACGTTTCGAAAATATTCCTTACTAACTTTTTAGACCTTTGTATCCTGCTTTTGCGTATATGAACTTTCATTAAAATCAGTTCATTTATTTCGAAAAACAAGGGCTTGAAAGTTTGTATGTAATGCCGTACGTCGGTCGTAAATTATCCATAAGAGCCTAAGGCGGTAGATTTTACGAATTCCCTGCAGCCCACTCCAGGATGTCGTGGGGACCAGTCTGTTCCCAAGTAGCAAACATGTTCCTGTTTAGGTGACGTAACATAGCACCACGCCTGTATTCTCCGAAGGGTTTTGCAGAGGTGTACTTATAGAACACCCAAATTTCACCAGTTATGTTTAAGTCCCATGTAATCAGGCACAAAACCAGCCTCCGGGCTGGAGAGAAATTCCAGATAAAAATCTCATGCTCAGTACTTGCGACCACTGGACCAGTTAGGCAAGTCCATTCCATCCAGTGGTCTGCTAGGAATGGACTGCGGAGAATTAAAGAGTAATGAGAAACCCAAGTACAATGTAACAAAAAGATAACTACTAAAATTATTGCGTTGTAGAAAGAGGGTTTGACGACAAGAGGTTTGGGTGAGTGTGAAGGTACAAGTTCGAGTATGTGGTGTAAATGTGTGTATTAGTGCGCTTATGCTTATGTTTATTTATTTATTTTTTAATTTTAATTATGTATTTTAATATAAATTTAATTATGTAAGATGAAAGCTATATACCACTTACCAGTATCTACCACAGTCAATGCTCAGAACATATTACCAAACCTGGACACCAAACATTGCAATGTTCGGTGACTCTTAACAGAAAAACAATTAGCTTCATTTCAATTAGACTGAACACCCTTTTGACTGTGGTTGTATAACGTGCGCGAGACTAGTAAGGAGAGATCTAGGGACCACTAAATTCCTGAAAATCTAAGTTCGGTTATTGCCACAAATCAGTGAGATTTATATATATCATAGCTTGTCGCCGAAGGTTGTCGCTCCCTGCGCGGCAGTGGCTGCACAGCGCAGGCGACGTCGACGCGAGTCGTACCAAGATGGCGTCGCGACGGGCTGCCCTGCTCATCACGCTCCTACTCTGTTTATACGGTAATCTTTTACTATTATTAATCTTCTTCCATCACCACTGCCATCGAACTTTAGTGCCACCTTTTAAATCTGGCTGTGGAAATACTGCGAACGTCTCAGCTACTTCTCAAAAAAAACCCAGAGATTTATGCAGCAGTTGCACGAATCTTACAATAAGTAGTTATTATTGCATAGCATCTGGTCTACCAGCATGTTTTAGACTTAATATCTAGAAGTTTAATTGCACCTCTTCTGCCACAAGTCTTAGCCCTCTTTTATCTGCTCTGTGTCTTAGCCAGTCTGTTTTTTTTTTACCAACTGAAGCGAACGACTACTGTTTGTGTGCAGGAGTACCCTTGGCTCGGAGCGCGTGCAGCAACGCGACGCAGCTGTCCGTGCAGGTGGACACGCTGCTGGCGGAGTACGAGCGCGAGGCGCCGCCCGCCGCGCACGTGAGCGTCACGCTGGCTCTCGACGTGCACCACGCCACCGTCGACGAGGCGAACGCCGTCATGCGCCTGCTCGCTGACCTCGTGATGGTGAGCCAGAGAGCCAAGCTCACATTACAGCCGCAAGGGGCCACAGCGCAACGCATGTTTATACAAAAATTTTTTGTGTTGTTGTACGTTGGTTCATAGAAAATCTACGAATGTGATAAAAGCAGTTTTTTGCAATGCTTTGAGTGCGACGTGTCCCGGCCCAATCTCAACAACCAGTAGGAGATTGTGATTGCTCCCTACCCTGTTACTGAACCCAACATATTTTCCTAAAACGTACTTAGTGCATGACGGCCGCTACAGCAGCAAATAAGCCATTGACAGACTGATGAGTAATTAATCCGATAGAACAAAGCTCTCGAAAGTAGATGGCGTCAGGTAATTAGTGTCAGGTAGTGTCAGGTAGTGTCAGATGCACTGACCTGTGCGTACTTGTATAATAGAGGTTAGTGGTCAGATGGCACACGAAAAGAGAACATCATAGAACTATTATTACTAAAATTTATCGAAAGTTGCTGTTCACTTTTGTTTTGCATCTACAAATGAGTGCTTTAAAAAAAAAAACCGGTCAAGTACGTGTCGGACCACGCACAATGAAGGGTTCCGTAGCTGGAATGAATTTATCCCAAGAACAAACTTAACATTGTAGTTGAAAAACATGTTATCCCATACATTCCAACTGAAAATGTAAGTTTGTACGCACAATATTGAGAGATTTACCATGTTGTTTCAAGATCATAGACTTCTTAGGTATTAATTTTCCTGTAATCTATAGGTATAGAACAAATTTCTGTATTTTTTTCAAAATTTTTGGCTCAGTATTTCGGAGATAAGGGGGGGGGAATAGTAAATTTCCGTCTATTGTCTTAAATAACTTTAACACAAAATATTTTAAAATTATGAAAAAAAAAAATTTGAGATCCTCACGGTAAGCCCTTTCATTTGATATGTCACACGGTACAGATTGCGAAACTTGTTTTTAAATTGTCTATTTACCCCTCAAAAATTACTCCCATTTTCAAAACTCATTTATTTACGTTACACGTCTGTGTTTGGGTCACAGAGATTCATATGTGTACCAAATTTCAACTTAATCGGTCCATAAGATTCGGAGCAAATTGGCTGTGATAGACGGACAGACAGACAGACACACGAGTGATCCTATAAGGGTTCCGTTTTTTTCCTTTTGAGGTACGGAACCCTAAAAAATGAACAAACAAAATGAAAAAACAAATGTTTTGTAGATACCTATATGTATAAATAAAAAATCCTGAATATCGTACAAAAGGTTTGCATTTTAACACATTTTCATGAAAATTTATTCCGATTATAAGTGAAGTTAATCTATTAAAACTCGGACAGATTTTCATTCGCGTGTTTGGTAAACCACGTAAATCTCGTAATTTGTCATTGCATCATTGGAAACCTTGGACCTTTAAAGCGGGTCGTGCGCTCACTACAGGCAAATAAATAACCATTTCATAATTTGTTCTCTGGTGTCTACAACACCATAATATTTTCGCCGGCAGCATTGGCAAGCAGCTAAGTGACTGGCCATCAAAAAAGGTTTTTGCAGCTATTTCCACAGATTTAACAGATTTAAGTCCTGATTAGTTGAGTACAGAATTAAGTACATATTTAAAAACAACCGGTATCAATTGTGCTCTGCAATTTCTTCAAGACACATCTCATCTAGCTTAGGTAATAAAGTTTCTATATGGGAACCACTAAACGCACAATAAATAAAAATCATGTATGTAAGTAAAATGAGATTATGTAGAAATTGGGCTACGCGATTTTTATCAGTCCGTTGAACAGATGAGCCAATTTTGTTCAACAAATAAAGCATTACGATGACTGAGACTAATTACCCTAAATATAATGATTTATCGCTTGTGGTCCAGTCGTGGCAGGAGCCGCGCGTGCGCTGGAACGTGTCGGAGTGGGGCTGTGACAGCGCGTTGACGGCGGCGGAGCGGCTGTGGCTGCCCGACGTGGTGCTGCTGAATGCGGCCGCCACCAGCGCGGGCGACGCCAGCCTGCGCGCGCGTCTGGACGCTGCCGGCGCTGTGTCCTGGATTACGCGCCTCGACGTCACCGTGCCCCTCGACCTGGCGCTGCAGGGCTGGCCCACCGACACTCAAACCTGCACCTTCAAGTTTGGTTCCAGAGCCTACAACGATGACGAGCTGGTCATAGAGATCAATGAATTTAAAGTAAGTGGACTGTGCAGTTGTAAACACAGACGTGAGATCAACCGTCATCGCTGTGTTGGCGCTGAACAAGTCACCGAGTGCCTACTTCAGTATCAGCATACTAGCATGACGCGTAACTTTGGTGCAGCAAGTGCGGCTGTTTTATTTATTTTACCATTTATGATAAACAGACAAGAAAAACACACAGAAAAATTAATAAAAAAAAGGTAGGTGGGTTTTAAATGTAGGTGCAAAGATGTTTTCACAGATTGAGGAACCTGGTACATTGCTTCGATGATCAGATGAAATTAGAGAGGTACAAATGAGGAGACAAAACATACCTTATGAATATATTTATAGGTACCTATATAAGTATGTTATCAGGGAGAGGTGTTCGGTCTACATTCTGAGTGTTGCGGATTGTGAATAGTCATTTTATAATAAACTACCAAGCCACGTTCAAGATCTAAGCCTTAATAAATTCAAATCATTCATTAAACGTAAGTTGTGCCAGAAAGCCTTTTATACTGTTAAGGATTATATTGAGGACAAAAAGGCTTGGGATTGAGTTGCTTCCAATTTTTACATTTTGAATGTTTTTTTTTTTTTCTATATACACATTGACATTAATTAATGAATTTTATATAACATTGACATTTGCTTACTTTGTAAAGTATTATATTATTTTAATTATTGTGCATGTGAAGACAATGTGGGTCATTTTATAATTATTTTTTTTTGTTTAATTTTTATTATTCTCTTTGTTCTGTTAGTTTTTTTTCTAGGTCTGGCAGTTTGAGTAATTTATGTGGCCTACCCAAATGTCCTTTCTTTGGTATTGGTCGTCGAATCGTTGAGCTCCTTAAGTTTTGAGTTGAGCTGCACGATTTCTGACAAATGCTTGCACTGACTGGACAGGTCCTCTCAATCTGTGTGGTTCTTTCCTCAAAAGACCATCTCAGACATCGATCTACATGGTCTTCATATAACCTGACCAAGATTATGTCTGGACTTTAAAAGAGACTGAGAACTCTGAGTTTGTTTCGGCCTTTCTTCTCAGAGTAGTCAGATAGGAAACGCCGACCTCATCTAGTTTTATAAAAAATATGAATGACGTGTAAAAGTGTTTGTGCAAACCTACTTACAAAATAAAAATCATTTATCATTTATCATCATGATCATCATTATTTCATCCGAAAGACGTCCACTGCTGGACATAGGCCTCCCCCAAGCACCTCCACTTCGACCGGTTCTGTGCTTCTCGGATCCAACGGGTTCCTACGGCCTTCACAAGGCCGTCGGTCCACCTTGTGGGAGGCCTTCCAACGCTACGTCTTCTGGTACGCGATCGCTACTCCAGAACCTTTCGGCCCCATCGGCCCAATCGGCTTTCGGTGGATTGCGAAGTAGATTCACTAAAATTCATATTATTACATTCTAAAATAGCTTAACCTGTTTAATATAACGACTTATTATTATTATTATTATACTCTATCCTTATAGCATGCAGTAGCATTCGAGACGGGATCCTGGGAGATTCAGAAGGTGATGGGTGCAACGTCGTCCTGGCAACGCGGCGAGGAGGAGGTGAGCACGGCGACGTGGACGGTGTCGGTTCAGCGTCGCGCGCCGGCGCACGCTCTAGCTGCCGGCGCCGTGCTGGTGACCGGCACGCTGCTGCTGGTGACTGCTGCAGCGCTGCCGCCAGTGCAGCGACCTGCGCTTGCAGCCTGCGCGTCCTTCACAGCCGCGCTTTGGTGAGCACTCAACATTACCTTCAATCAATCAACTCCACCTATTAAGCCTCTTCCATGTTGCACTTAAACTACAACTCTTTGGTTCTCCGCCTTCCGCATCCAGTCCATCACAGCAGCCTTTTTGAGGTCACTTGCCGATACGAGGTCTTTACTCTCACTGGTCCATTCCAACAACTAACAGTTCTTCATCGGATAATTGCTGCTTCAGTTTGATAATGCTTAACCAATAATCCTTAATCTAAGTACAATAACAATCAACATACACCAGCACAACAAACAGTGTATGCTCCGTCATCATAGTTGCACACAAGCCTCTTCAGAAAACGGTTCAGTGCATCGTTGCTATTTGCAGGTTGATCTCGACGTTGATTCGGCTGCCGGGCGCCAGCTCGTGCCCGCGCGCCATGTCCGTGATGTGCGTGCTGTGCGTGTGCGGCGCGCTGAGCGGCGCGTGCGCGGCGCTGGTGGTGCGGCTGGCGCGCTGCACCGCGGCGCCGCCGAGGGTGTTGCGGACGCTGCTGTCCAGCCTCTCCACCGAGTGCAGTCTGACGCCCTTGGCGGTAAGAACCGACATAGTTACTGGCCGATGGCGTCCGCCTTGCCCTACGAGGGGCGTTCAATGTATTCTCGGTAACAGCGTGGTTTACTAATGATGTGGGCAATTTGACTAATTAATTTATGACATTATCAAAGAGTATAGAGGTAACATTTCATGTAGTTGTGATCATTAGTTTGTCAGTTATCCTTAGTCAACGACAACTCGAATGCCTAACGTGACAATGTTGAAAAAAATCGAGCACCGCGCTGTTATTAAATTCCTTACCAAACAAGGAAAAAGTAAAAAAACTATTCACGAAGAGATTGTGGCTGTTTACCAAGATTCTCCACCTTCGTTATCTACGGTTCAAAAGTGGTCAAGTGAATTTAATACCCAGTACGCGTAAAATTCAGCTGCATCCGGTTAGACTGGAAGCCGGCCCCAAAAATAGTTGGGGAAAGGCTAGGCTTACACAAGATTCTAAAGCGATTTTTTGCTAAAATATCGATAGATATTTTGCGGTGTTACGAACATAGTACCTACCCTACCTAGGTATTTTCGAAACCTTGTATTTTTGAATTTGAATTCTGCGTACCTAATGCTTGTGACTAGGTACCTACTACAGAATGCTGCAGACATAATATGGCAACCGTTAAGGTAGTTCTCTCGGATAAGAGGGCTTCACGCAGTTTTGTGATGAGGCAGTCAAATGATTGTTACCTCGTGAAAGATAATGTAGAAGTTCAATGAGCTGTTGTGCGCAGACCGGAATAAATCCGAACTGCTATGAATCTTATAAAAAAAAAAAACAAATCTCGTGTAAATGTTTACTGCTACACAAGTAAGTATCATTGCTGGTGGTTGTGCCGCAGGAGTCGTGCATCTGGTCGGAGAGCGGCGCGTGGGCGGCGGCGGCGCTGCTGCTGGACCGCGTGCTCTCCACGTGCATCGTGCTCACGCTGTTCGTGCTCATTGCCGTGCAGCTGTTCTAATATTCGTGCTCGGCTCGTCGCGCACGACTTGTATCACTACGGGTCAAATGTCCCTTGACACGTGTCTCTGGAGACATAGTACGAAGTTACGTGACGTCAGCTGAGAACACCAGACAGACATCTTGCCTCACGACATTTTCGTCGTGTTCTAGCGAAGTCGGTGACCTCACTCAACTTCATGCAATGTCTCAGGAGACACGTGTCGGAGGAGGTGGAGGATATAATGTCCCCGAGGAATAAACGGCTTAATTCTTATTTCGGTAATGCCGTCACCGCTCTGGACTCAAGTCTTGTATTCCCGACTGCTCATCAGTATCTTTGAAGCAACAATTGCTCGATAGGTGCTCAAAGCCGCTGGTGCCTCCACTAGCCTTCCTCGCCGAGTTGCTCTCATCATGTAGCAGTCGTGCAACTACTAGCGTTCCTCGCCGAGTTGCTCTCATCATGTAGCAGTCGTGCAACTACTAGTGTTCCTCGCCGAGTTGCTCTCATCATGTAGCAGTCGTGCAACTACTAGCGTTCCTCGCCGAGTTGCTCTCATCATGTAGCTGTCGTGCAACTACTAGCGTTCCTTGCAGAGTTGCTCTCATCATGTAGCAGTCGTGCAACTACTCGTCTATTTCTATGCTAGGTCTACTTAGTGCCTCCTTCCTGTAAATATCAGTACAAGTTATTAATAAAAGTTACGACAGCACACTGTGTTTCACTTCATAATCTTCAGTGCAGTGCGGCAGTTGTACAAAGGCGACAGTGTGTGATGCCTTGTGACGTTTGCATGTTTTAATGAATTTCCGTTAATATTGATTGATAAATGTGAGGAAAGAGATACCACATTGTTGAATGGGCTACAATAATTACGTTCCGCTGGAACTATAATTTATCGAATTTTTACAATTTTAACAATTTTTTTAAATTGGTAAGCTGTCGCATGCGGCCTCACACAGTGCCGGTGCTGGTACTGGTTTAGCTATACTTACTATGAAGCTGTAGCGTTCATTCCAGCGCACAGGCACTCTTGCGGTCTACTCGAGACGTGCTGGTGAATGTCGTGGCACTCCTAGGGCTTCCGGTTGATGACGTGGAGGCCCACCTCGGACGCCAGCAGCAGGACTGCTATCAATGCTCCCAGTGCCAATACCTGCAAAATTATACTATTTCTTTCAAAACTCATGCATAATGTGGCTTGTATGTTATATTCCTGTGTGACTGTATTTTCGATCGAGAGCTACTATCACGGAGTAAATTACTATTTATCACGTCAGTCCAAAAGAGAAGGTACAGACACCAGCACATCAAGCTACTACAATCTGTCAAATTTCTCTAATAGATTTTCAACTTTATCACTAAAACGTGGGTAAGGTTCAAAGTTGATTGGGAAAATTTGACAGTTTCGGGTAGCTTGATGTGCCAGCGTCTGTTCTAGTATTTTAAAACCTTTGGTATCAAACTGGATAGTTGTGCTTTGGTATCAAACTGGATAGGCGAATCGAGATCTAGCACAGAACCTCAGACACTCGTGAACTATTAATATTAGTGTACCTGCAGTGCTGGCAACACATCGATGATGCCGATGCTGACGAAGCCGCCGCTGGAGTCCTCGCACTGCGGCCGCGCCACCAGCCACAGTCGCCGCGCGCGGTCCATTAGGCCCACCTCGCGCTGCCAGCGTATCCTGTGTGCAAGCAAGCATTACCAATGAGAACAATGAGAATTCGATCATGATTGTACGAGTATGAAATGTATGTCTATATTCAAGTTCTTCTTTAATTTAACAGATAGATGTGCTGCTTCTTTTTCTCCACAGCGTAAGCACTATGGGAAGTGGTGAAGGGCGGGCGTATTGCAACACTGTCTTAAATTATGACGTTCAAAAAGTGCTGATCCTCAGCCTAATTTGAATAAATCACCTTTGAATTTAAACCCAGACCAAAATCTACAGAAGTCACTTTTACCTGCTGGCGAACAGCTCCTTGTAGCCAGAGTGCTTCCTCATGGGCACGGCCACCAGGGGCAGCTTGAACGCCTCGATCTCTTTGAGGCTGCACTTCTCGCGCTCCGTGAACGTCTGTTTTATTATGTCGTACCCCGAGGTGCGCTCCACCTGCACATTAAACATTCAGTGTCACCATCACAAGGAGTACTGAATTAACTTCAATTTCTCATGCCATTTTAAACTGATGACTAACTTTAGTAAAACGCGGATTTACGGCACTTTGCTATAAAGAAATCAAACAAGGACTTTCTGTTGGTTCAACTCACTTTTTGAGTTTACGAAGAAAGCTAACGCCACTCGCCAGTTTATATGTGTAGACTTAGTGACACGTAGAAAAGGCAAAGATTTACAGATCTATGTAACGAATTTCAAATTGGATTGGCCTATGTCTGGGGTATCAAACATCAACAGAAACACACCTGGAAAGCGAAGAAACCGGTGCGCACGCGCGCGATTCCGTCCACCACGCTATGGTAGGCACGCTCGCCCTGCGGCAGAATCTTGCGCCGGAACAGCTGCGCCGTGGACTCGTCCGGACTCTCCTGCGAGCAGGGACAGAGTTACCATGCTTCCAAAGAAACGAGTCGCCGATTTATTACGACGTAATTTAAGGATCACTTGCACCATGAACCACTAAATACGTTTAACTAAAGTACTCTGTGGTTTAACTCTTAAATGGCTTAGATCGTTCCAGTGAACATCGTTCTATTTCTGTCAATTGTTCGAAGTTGACAGGAGCAGAATAATGTTTTGAATAAGTTTGGTCCTAAAATGTATTTATTGATTTGTGTTACAAGTGAGCCTAATTATATTGATAGAATTAAATGTAGTTAAATATTGTAAATTGAATATTTTGTTTCAAATTTAAATAAAAATATTAACTTGATTTATATGTGCAAGGTAGGAGGCATGCTTGCCGCGTCCAAGACTACCGTTTACTGTGTCAGACTCGTCGCCCAAATGTCTTTAAGATCCGAAGGCTACAATTAGAGAAGTACAGCCTGATCCCTAAGACCATACTAACGAGGTAGTAGATGTTCTTGTACGTGGTGTCCTGCACTCCAATGACCATGGGCGAGCGCGTGAGGTCATCGATGGAGCGCAACGCGTTGCTGGGCGCCTGCAGGATCGCCACGATCTTGGCGGAATAGGCCGTGAACACGAACAGCGCCGCCAGCAGCGTGCTGAACATCACCACGCGGACCGACGTCACCGCTGGCGTGCTGTGGAAACCTGGAAGGTATGAGAAAAAGAATCGCTATTATTGGAAACACGACTGCCCTCTAAAAATGCCATAGGATGCGGATTCTACATGAGGTTACGCGAACAATGCGCCGAAGTAATAACTATTGTTTCATAAACAATAGACAGATAGTGTCTTCGAAATATATCTTTTTGTATTTTTTTTTTTATAATTCCTACTGACACCTTGTAGTTAATATGATTTGTTATTATTTAATCGTGATTGCATTTGTGATGTCTTGTGCACCAAACAATCGATTCATCTCTCTACACAACATCACAAACAATCGTTGGATACGCCATCCTTTTGAATTTATAAGTAGGTCTTCCTCAATAATACTAGAGTAACTACAAGAGACGTACCTTGCTGACACAGTGTGCCAAGTGCGAAGGTAACGGTCTCGGGCAGCGTGAACTGCTCCAGCTCGGAGCCCGGTCGCGTCCTCTCGCGGACCCACCGCAGAGCTACCAGCAACAGCGCGGCAGCCGCGGCCACGCTGCCGCAGGCCGCCCACACGCCGCCGCTGAACGGCGCCAGGAACACGTTGGACACTGCCGAGCGGGACGGCTGCCGGAAGATGAACGCACTCCTGAAAACAAAATATCTATTTTAGCGTAATAACGTGCCACTGCAGAGCAAAGGTCTCCCTTTCCCCTTCCACTTATCCCTGTTTTGTCTCTACCTAAAGCCAGTCCTTTTGACAGGAGTCCACTAAATATCTTTCCGAAGTTCCGCCATCTCCTTACCTTCACCAGCAGAACCATATTTGAAGTTGGCAGCTGCTCCTCTTAAGGAGTTAGGTACCATCGAGGCCTTTTCCGCCGGATTACTTTAGCCTATTAGGAAAGCGATAACGTAATTAGTTGCAACCTGCACTGCGCAGCTTAGTGACGCATCACGTGTACTCCTTTTGTGAATTTTACGGACGAACAATTTACCTTGGCGCGCTAGTTTTTTCCTATCTCTTCCCCTTCCCATCTTTTCCCCTATGCATTTATAACTACAAAAAATTCCGTTTGTTGGTAAAACGCTTAAGGGAAGAAATGGGAGTAAGCCGGCGCGCTTACTAGAGAGCGCTTCTATTTTTTGAGTGCAAGCAAAAATTTACTTAGTAGTGGTCTGTACTATCTATGGGTAATACGCAGTTAAACAGTTTTTTTTTCTTTGCATTTTCGGATTTTAAATATATTTGAGTATATTCTCTGAAAATTTCAAATTAATCTGGCAAATATTCTTGGAGATACACGCATATTTGGAACTACCAACGTTCGCAGCGTTACAAGGTAGGCGGGACGGCCGGCGGCGGCGCAAAGACCAGAGTAGCCAGCCATCGCAGTTCATCATTATATTACATGAGTGCTCTGGGACTACCAGTTAGGCCAAATGCCCATGCCTATGCCAAAAAGGAGGATGCAGAGCGCGTCAATATCTCTGACTTGAGAGCATATATGGGCGTACACGCGAGGGAAGATTGATTCGCAGACAACAACAACTTGCAATATAAGCTGCTGGTGATGCTGAGGGTTCATCATGTGGCCCTGCATTCAAAGTTTCAAAATGTTTCTTTCTTCTTTTTCTTGTTCTTCTTTTTTTAAGTTACCATTACATTTATTGAATACCCTTGTATTTGTCAAATAAAATCCCTACTTAGAAAAAAATCTAAAAGAAACGCCTTTTTTTGGCCTTGCAATTGCGTGTAACCCCTTAAAGCTTTGCACCCATCTTCCAATCATCGTGTTTACCAAAGTGAAAATGTGAGGAAAAAATATGGAAATCATTTTAACCAGTGTTATTTAAATAAAAATATGTATAAAAAAATTTTTAAACGGTTTTATATAGGTTGCCGTGTTTTTAGGGTTCCGTACCTCAAAAGGTAAAACGGAACCCTTTTTTTTTTTTTTAAGGATGGGAAATCATCCAATGACCCCTCCCGCTCTGGGTGGAGCGGAAGGGAGTGTCAGACTCTTACTGACTAAAACCCATCCGTGTTCCTTCCTTAGCCCTTTATGTTCCGGGGCAGCGGTAACCCTTTCGGACAATCCCGCTGCCCCGGCAGGCTTCGGCCCTAACGGGCCCCTCCATGTCTGCTGACATCTCTTTGAGGCGCGCGTGGAACACATACGCGCCGTCCGGCACGGGCCTGGTCCTGATCGGACGGCGAGCTACCCATTACTCGCCGTCCGCAGGCCCGCGCCTACGGTGGCCGGGAGTCGTCACGCGGCTCCCGACGCCCGGAGCGTCTACCGCGGCGGCTGGGACGGGCGGCCCTCTCGGCTCTCTCCCTCTCCCATCCCGCCACCTCCTTCGCTAGCATGACTGCTTCGCAGAAGGAGGTGACTGCCTCCCACTCCCTCTCGCCCCGGACCATGGCTTGGACCAGGGCCGGGCGCGAGAGGTCGCCGCCGCTACCGATCGCCTCTACAAGGACACGGCGGTGCTCTGCCCAAGCGGGACAGACCTCCACCGTGTGCACCACCGTGTCCTCTGGGCGATCCTCGCAGTGGTGACACCCGGGCGTTTCCTCCCGCCTGATTATGTGCAGGAACCTCCCGAAACATCCGTGTCCGGTGAGGACCTGCGTCAGGCGGTAGGTGAGGGCGCCGTGACGCCTCTCTAGCCACTCCTCAAAGAGGGGCCTTACCGCCGCTATCGCGGCGTGCCCAAAACGGAACCCTTATAGGATCACTCGTGTGTCTGTCTGTCTGTCTGTCCGTCTGTCACAGCCAATTTGCTCCGAATCTTAGTTGAAATTTGGTACACATATGAATCTCTGTGACCCAAACACAGACGTGTAACGTAAATAAATGAGTTTTGAAAATGGGGGTCATTTTTGAGGGGTAAATAGACAATTTAAAAAAAAAAGTTTCGCAATCTGTACCGTGTGACATATCAATCGATCTCAAATATTTTTTTTTCATAATTTTAAAGTAAATTGGATTAAAGTTATTTAAGACAATAGACGGAAATTTACCATTCCCCCCCTTATCTCCGAAACTACTGAGCCTAAAATTTTGAAAAAAATACAGAAAATAGTTCTATACCTATAGATTACAGGAAAATTAATAAGAAGTCAATGATCTTGAAACAACATGGTAAATATCTCAATATTGTGCGTACAAACTTACATTCTCAGTTGGAATGTCGGTGTCACGTTCTTTAAAAAAACATGGTAGATAAAATATTCATCGTACCTACGGAACCCTCTCCACGCGAGTTCAACTCGCACTTGACCGGTTTTTTATTTATTTGGGTCAAAAGAGATGGCTAAAAATACCCAGAATCGCCAGAAATTTTATATGTGCCGTTTTTAAAGTGAAAACTTCTTTAGGCGCGTTGGGCATTTCTTGAGATGGGAAAAAACCATTGAACTCGCGACATTGTTACCAGCGACACCGCTGCGGATGTGTTCGGCTGTCCTCGGGATGTACTCGGTTTTAATGTATATTCGGTATGTCAGTGAGTGATGGCGAAGTATTCTGTTTGTGTTTTGTTTATAAAACGATTCAAAAAATCTTCTGTCGGCACTCCCGGAATGAAACTGTTTTTTTTTTTATAGCCATAATATGTACAACAAAAATATATAATAATTTACTGCAAAAACGACGTGGTAAGTATACTAGATATTTTTTGATCAATGAAACAAAAGCAAACATTTTTTAGATTCTGAAAAATCTATTGAACCTAGCCGTGATCTATGAATTCATTGGGGTCCGTAAAAATAAAAATAATGTTATTACGAAAAAATCCTATTTAGTATATTATAGGATTTTTTCTTACATGACATAATACTTCGTATCGGTCATGACGCAAGACCATATACACCCCAATTAGAGTATTGACTTAAAAGTATAATACAATGACTAAAACTTTAATTCTTTTAAGCTACCTAACTATTATTATTAAGAAAATCGTGTTGACCCTTGCATTACTTTATGCATTTAAAATTGAGTCTTATTGCCTTGAGATAAGATTTAATGTCCTTTGACGCAATCGGCGGCCAGTATGGCAAAAAACATAATTTTTGGAAAAAATACTATATTCAAACTTACTGAAATCGATTCAGTAGTCAATTATGACCAACTACTTTCAGGACTTGCGTTTATTCTGTTACACCTTGTATATGTATACACCAAACGTCGTGATCAAACTCAAAACTCAAAAAATATTTCAACTACTGTCATTACTATACACCAGGAACAATAATGACTAACATTACATTTTTATTTGATGAATGTAAAGAAAAGGATAGAACAAGTTTGATGCTAAAAGCAAGAGTGAGAGAAACTACCTGCTCTAGCTAAGTAGGTACTCGTGTTCGGGACAGTGGGTTTTCTGCACTTGCCGCGCGCGCCGGCGCAGACTAATAAATGGCATACATTCTTTCGCTCTATATAACGTCCCCATCCATGCCGGAGTCCCCCAGGGATCCTTGTTATCCCCCCTTATGTTCACCTTGTTCACCATGTGACATTCCCAATAGTAAAAAGGCTTAGTTGGCTCTATTCACCGACGACGCTGTCATTTACTATTCAGGTCGCTGTCAGGACTCTATCGCTCGCACTCTCCAGACCTCCGCAAACGTCTTGGGCGCTTAGTTCCGGAAATGGAGAATCGAGGTCAACCCCGATAAGAGTCAGGCGGTTCTCTTTTCGAAATCGCGTCGACTCGCCCCCCTCCTTCCCAGTCCGATCACTATGTATGGCAAGCCGATCCCCTGGGAGAAGCAAGCTAATACTTAGGTGTTATCCTCGACCACCATCTTACTTTCAGAGGGCACATAAAGACGGCTCGTTCGCGCGCCTCTTTCGCTCTCAGTAGGCTCCACTTCTTACTGACCTTGAAATTGCGGCTCTCATCCTGACCTGTCCCATCATGACCTATGCTTGCGTAATCTTCGCACACGCTAAGCCTCACCATCTGCATAGAATACAGACCCTCCAGAACCGTTACCTACCTCAAAAAGGTCACCGGAGCCACCTTCTATGTCCGCAATGAAAGTCTACACTTAGATCTCAGAATGTCCACCGTCCAGCAGTTCATGAAACGCCTTTGCAATCGTTTTTTTGATACTCCTCATTGCGGCGGCCGCCCGATACACTCCCTCCCACATAAGTAGCATTCGCCGACCGAGGCATACAAAATAATAATCAAATATAAATATATTAATCCCTAGCAAAACTGAAAACAAAAGAATTATGAACAATATAACGACAACAAATCAAAATACAACAAGATAAACTTGACGTTATCTTGGTCTGACAGATGTTACAGCGCCACCTACCACGCCCAATTGTGCATCTAAACTATCCAAGGATTCACACAAACGCACACAATTTTAATAACAATCGGTCCAGCCGTTTAGTTCAGTCACATACACACACATACAGAAGAATAAAATATCGCACCTTCATTTCGAAACCGTTACTAAACAAAAAAAGCAAAATTTTACAGGAGAGCTAATTTACGATTTTTGCATGACTATTTACCTCTTAATAAAAAAGTAATGAACACATAAGAGATATTTCTGGCTTTATTTGTTAAATTATAGGTTTCTTTTTAAGGTGTGTAGTCATAATATGACTACACACCTTAAAAAGAAACGTTAATAACTCAATTTCGCGATCGTTTAGTAACGATTTCGAAATGAAGGTGCGTTAAATACAAAAAAATACAAATACAAAAATGTTTATTTCTTGACAATAGTTCTTTAAATTTTGTTGGTGAATGGCGCCTCCTTTTAAGCAGATAATGCCTGTGTCAGAAGACGAAATGATAAATGATATATGATTGAAAAAATATATGATTATTAATATTTATACATATTTAAAAGGGTATTTTTTTTATATAGGTATTATCTACACCAATATTATATAAAGGAAATATAATATGTTCGTTTGAATTGAATAGGCTCCAAAACTACAGGACTGATTTGAAAAATTCTTTCACCATTAGAATCCTACATTATCCCTGATAAACATATGCGATAGAATATTTTCAAAAAAGTTAGGGATCCGTATGAAAACTGCGATAATGTAACCCAACGCGTTTCTACAGTAGAATATAATATATCCCTATTTAAGGCCGGAATGGACCGCTACCCGGGACAGTATTGGATAAGCGATACAAGCGAATACATGCGAAGCGATCTTCAAGTTTGTCGAGTGCATCGAGTGATCAGTAGTCCAATTGTGTTTTATAATTAGTGTGTTTGAGTAGTTATTAGTGTTGTCCCGGGTCGTGGTCCATACTGGGCCTCAGATTGTTCCAGAACCTTCTACTGTAGAAACATCTAGAATGTTCGAGTACATACCGGCCCCGACTGACAATATGTCGATAGTTCAAGAAAGTTCTTGCATCGTTTCTAGAAGGATCTTGACTCTACTAGTACTGCTACTCGATACTAGATGGCGCTAGTGGTAACTAATGTACCAGGCATTAATTGTTGCGCGCAACAATACTTTCGAAAATATAACCCTTCTTCTGGCGCAGTCGGGTAAAATATACATGTATATTTTATTGTTTTTTGGGGAGGGGTTATCGACCGCTGAGATTGTTGTTATTTAATAAAATCTGTTTTCTTTTGTTATATAATTTTTTAGATATCGATAAATAGGTACTTCTAAGAAGTATGCACAAAAAACTGATTTTTAAACTGATGTTTCAAGTGAAAATACTAACTGCGGTCGATGACCTCACAAAATACTAACTGCGGTCGATGACCTCACAACAAGTCTTCAAATTATTTTCTATATTGATCTGTCACGTTTAGATATCGATACTCATCTCGTCTGCGGAGTTTCGCTGGGTAATTTAATTTGACCCTGTATAGTTAAAATAGTATAGTGTCAAGACAATACAAGCTGTAAATAAATGCAAGTTTTATTAGCCTAGCTTGAAATATCTATAATATTACTTAAGTAAATAAATTAATAATTGGCTGAAAGATCAATAAAATAATTAAACGGTTTATGGCGAAGTACCTACCTACCTACTTTAGGCACTTTCACACCTATCTCTACGTGGGAGCCATCAGCCAAGCTTTCTGCTCGAGCATCTAATAGTTACGCTACTCATAATAGCCACAAACTACCGCTGCACTGAGGTTTTGTGTTTCAAACATTCTTTGTCGTTTTTAAATGAAAGACAGAAATAGACACGTGCTTCGTCCAAGTATCGCCTAAGAGTCGCGACCGCTAATAGACAAGCAGCAAGCAAACTGACGTGATTGAACACGCAAAGCTTTATGAACAGAGGTTTCCTAATTGGAGGGAAATTGCGCTAATCAAATAAAACAAACATACGTGACAACAGAATGAAAGTATTCGATAACAAGTCTTAGACTATGTAGACACATTTATGGCTATCGATCAATCATGCACTTGCAACGCAAAACCTCGGCGGTCCTCGTTCACTATTTTACGTTGAGTCATAACGTATATGAATTGAATATAATCTGCTGTATCTACCACGTACCGTGTACTGGAGGTAATTTACATAAGTAATCAGGCAATGCGAATGATAATTACATTGAGCTTTGTTTACTTATTAGGTAGGTACCTGACAGCGCCAGAAGGACGGTTATGTTATTTTTATTAAAAGAAATGATCATAACCAAAACTTTCACAGAATATCGCAATAATATCAATCCGATATCTAGCGATAGGGTAAAGGAAGGGAGACTGGACAAATTAACTCAATATTCGATAGTTATTAAGTAAATATAAAGTGTAAGTAGAGTTAAATAAGTTTGTGTCGATTTATCTAATAATATTTTTTCTATCGATTCGATCGATTTATCTAATAATATTAATATTTTTTAATGTTTTTTATATTATTTATTTATTTAATACTTAAGCACAAAAATGCACAGAGGCGGACTTAATGCCATAGGCATTTTCTACCAGTCAACCTTTGGGTGATGCAGAGACAAACAATGTTAGGTACAATCATGAAAATTGAGGAATAAATATTTTAAATATAAAGATATATATTTAGTTGTTAACCAAACAATTTTAATATCACTAGGTGGAATCTAAATTCATTTAGCAAAATATTAATACAAGGTCAAATTAAATTAGCTAGCGAAACTCCGCAGACATATTTAATTGATGGATTTCAATCAATATTTAAAATCTAAATGAGTCCGCTTAGCTCTAAGCCTTTTCGTTAACATCTTGTTTTTACCTTGTGGAGTTTCTCTCAGTCTATTTAATTCTAGTCAGTTTATTTATTTCGCCAGTTACGTTGATTAGTCAGTTTCACTGATTGGTCAGTTTTGGTGATTAAATAGTTGCGGTTTCATTAAATTCGTCAGCCAAAGTACAGTCGGTTGAAAACTGTACACACGACTGGTAATTTAAATATAAATTAAGATCTCTTTGATAACTTTTAAAGTGTCGTTGCTGACCGTGGCATGGTGCACACGGACATCAACATGGAACACTTAACTAAACTTAAACTAACTTAACTTTTTTTTCTAATACCACTTAGGGCTGATTTTACCAAAGTCAGATAACTTTTATTCTTGGAATAAAATTGACGACTGACAGTTCTAGTATGGACTAACTGTCAAAAATTCAATAATTATTCTCAGGATAAGACTTATTCTAGGTATAAAAGTTTGGTCGAATGCGCCCTTAGACGAGAAATATTTATTGCTTTAGGAGGACTAAACTTGATAGTCGTTCATTTTGGTTAATATGTTATCTTTACAGATAGCAATATCGCAAAGTGATGTACAATGACGTGTATGAGTGTGAGTAACACACACACTGTGCCTGCACTCCCACAGAAATTCCCACGGCAAGCGAAAACAAACACATAATTCAGATAAATAAGTTATTGCGAATTTCAGCAAAAAATAAGGTGCCCTGCCGAAGGTTAACTTATTTTTTACGAAAATTTAGATCACGGATCCACTGCTACATCTCTATACTTTCCTAACTCCTGTCTGATGCCTCCCACCCGCCACGGCTAGTAACTGTGACCTATGAAGATTACTCAAGATGACCAGGTACTGACGCGAGCACGCAGGTCTCGGAGATGAAGTCGACCACCCGCATGCGGTCGGATCTCATGAAGAAGGAGGCCAGCCCCACCTCAGCCTCCTGGCGCTGCAGCCGCCCCACCAGCCCGTCGAAGGAGCCGTTGTGCGACACGCCGTAGAAGTCCACCTGGCGCAGGTCGAAGCTGCACAAACAGAACGTGACCAGACACACGTCGTTCAAGGTAATTCGTGGACAATGTGCCATACTTTCCCGACGTATAGAATGTTTATAAATAATATGACTGTACAAGACAATAATGTTTTCTACAGACATTTGTGAGAATTTTAGAAATGTTCGTAGTACAGTCATCAGCAAACTCACGACAAAAACTTTAATGATGAGTTTTTGTACTTATTTTGTTGCTAAGGAAATAAATATGCCTAGTCGGTGGTAAACAAAATTTGTTTTTGAGCTCAATATGAATAATTCTTAACAAAAACTAGAAAATAAGGCATTAATGATGACGAAGAAGTTGGAGTAAAAAAAAGTTGGAAGTGGTTTACCTACGGTTGTGGTTTTGTAATAGTTTCACAGTAATTGAATATTGTTTGTGATGCTTGTGATATTCCCCTTTTTATAACCTGTCCTAACCCTGTTCCTAACATAGGTATGACCAATATATCTATGGGTATGACCATAGAAATGCTTCTTTCTTAGAGGTATCTATGGGTATGACACTCGGCGAAATGATTACGATTAGAAGCATCATCAGCCTTCGAAATTTCACATAACAGCGACTTCACAAACGGACGGCACCGTTTGTATAATATGACGAATCCATACAATCTGCCGACGACATGAATACGAACCGGAAGTGCATGTCCTCCGCTGCCAACATCATGAGCGGGTACGTGAACTTGGGGAAGGTGTCGATCTGCCGGTTGCGCAGATCTGACCAGCCCTTGAAGTAGGTCGGCTCCGACACCTGGGGACACGTTTACAGAATAGCTTACAGTAAGCTGTTCAAAATAAAATCTTAGAATGGAAAAGAAGCAGAAAAATTAAAGAAGCACATTATTTATTTCTAAAACCTTAAATGCCTGTTCGGAAAATGTCCATAATTATCTAATAAAGAGAATAGTCATTGATAATTAATAATAATTATACCGATGTAAGTTATAATCATAATCAGACATTCAGAATGCGTGAAAATTATAACGCAGCGTGAATGATCGACCATTCGCCACAGCTAGTAAGTAACACCCAATGTTCCGCTATTGTGTTTCGTCGATTTTCACCTTTTTGTAAAAGGCTTCAATCATTAATGGTACCATATCCATCGTACTCCTCCCTAGTCCCCAGATTAGGGATACTTTCTTATCCACCTACACTTACTACGGAAATACCCTTCATCGACACGTTCCTCAAGTCTTTCCTCCTGGAAACGGCGGTGGGCAGCGCGGCCCACAGCGCCAGCAACTCCTGCCGCGAGCAGTTCCTGGCCAGGCCCAGCTCGGTCTGCAAGTATGGCATGCCCGGCTTGACTCTGTACACTTCCACCAAGCTCTCCGGCGAGGACCACACCACGTCTGCGTCGGGCAGGATGTTGCAGGCCGACAGAGTGGCCTCGATGATGGACCGCTCAGACGTGGAGTTGTGGAGCAGCAGCCACGAGTGGCGGTAGTTGAACCCGCGGGAGGCGGATGCCTGCAATAAATTAATGTCTCTAACCATCTTCTAGCAAATAGAGCGATTGGAGTACCTTAGACTACTTACTTACTTATTCTGCGCTTTTGACTGCTCAATTTTTGAGAGTTTATAATAAGTACTATTCTACACCTATGTATATTGAAGAAAAAGCACCTAACACAGACGATAGGTAAATACTAACATATAAAATGTCCCTGTATAAATGTAAGTGGCATTCTTTCCGTCAACGTATTTCTAGTCTTATTACAATATTATTATGCAAATAGCATTGTTGTAATCTTTGCCAATATGGCGTACAAAATGAACATAAGCAATTACAGCGAAAGCACTAGGAAGTGGTGAAGGGCGGGCGTTTTGGGGGACTGTCTTATGTAATTTTGACGTTCGAAAAGTGCTGATTCTCAGCCTAGTTTGAATAAATGACTTTTGATTTTGATTTTTGATTTTGATTTTTACAATAAAATTAAGATGGCATAGCATAGATTAATGCATTAAAAAAAAAAAAAAAAATCTCTTTAATTATTTAGTGTAATGAGCTGAAATTGTACCTGTGAATAGTTGCATTAATACACATAGGTGCCCAAAAAATAGGTGCTCAAACGGGAATACTTCTTTGAAGCATAATGCTAGTCATCTGGACGGTACCTGGCCCAAGATCAGGTCGGCGCCGGGACAGGCGAGGTCCAGCAACATGGCCTCCAGGAACCAGCCACGCGGGGTCATCGGCCGCGCGCGCAGGAAGTCGGACACCAGCACCAGTCGCACGCCAGCACGGCTGCTGGTGCGGTACAGCTGCGATACTTGCTCTACAAATTACTGTTTGTAATGTTCTAGGGGAAAGTTGCTTTAATTATTAGAATAAGCAAACAGATTACTAGTTGAAATATCTGTATATGTATATGTGACGAGCTAGCATTGTTATAACGTCAGCTATTGAAACAAGATGTTATGTTACTGCTTAAGGTTTACCTCAGGAACCTAATCATCGTTTAGTATTTTCAGAAAAGATACGCCATGGACATAAGATTTAATTTTTCAAAGAGTTTTTAACACCTATTCAATAGTTCAATTGGTACCTACTTTGGTTTGAACTTAAATAGCTAAACCTATCTGCATTACCAGGCGTCCAGCAAATAAAGGCAGTCATCATGGACAGATCCTTGGTGAGGAAGTACGTCAGTATGAAGCTGATCAGCTCCATGTTGACTCGGTGCAGACGGGCGCGCAGTAACGCACTGGCGCAACCCCACGCCCCTCACCCCCGTGGTCCCAGGCTGGTACTTAAGGGGAAGGCCTTTGTGCAACGCAGTCTTATTTTACGCTTATTACATATAAATTTGCCTGTGCCTACTATAGAAACAAACCTTCCCCTTATTTACTTACTAGTGCTCACTCAGGAACCATGCGGTTGCGGTCGATCCATCAATATTAAAACAGTTAACTTTGAACTGTCATTCATAATGCTAATATCTCGACATTCGAAACCAATGTTATTAAAACTAAACTTTATTCTCTTTTCTCTTATTAAAAAAAACAAGTTCCATTGAACGCCTCACCGTTTTGTCTACGTACCTATCTACTTGCGCTGTTGCAATAATGATCATGTTAAATTAAAATTTTCCACTAAGTTTTTTCATTACTTCATTCATCATTAGTTTTTAGGGCTCCGTACCCAAAGGGTGCCAACGGACCCTATTATTAAGCCTCCGCTGTGCGTCCGTCCGTCTGTCTGTCAGCGGCCTGTAACTGTAACTCGTGAACCATAACAGATAGTCTAAATTTTTTCAGTGTGTATTTTTTTATTGCCGTTATTTCAACAAATAATAAAAATAAAATAAAGTTCAAAATAAAAGGGGGCTCCGTGTGTACCTACGTGTTTTTTTCAGCGTATTTTGCTTTGTGGAACGGAACCCTTCGTGTGCGAATCCAACTCGCACTTGGCCGCTTTTTTAATTATTTTTCGCTTCATTTGATGTTTAAGTCTGTAGGCATGTACCTACTTTGCCAGATACAAATCGATAGTTATGACAGTTAAAGAGTAGCTACTAGCTGTGCCCGCGACTTCGTTCGCGTGAATGTCGGAAAACAATATTATGTCGCATAAGAAAGGTGTAATTAAAACTTTTTCATTGACAAGGAAGAATCTCCCGATCTTGTCTGGTGGAAAGCGTAACTTTTTTCGTATTTTAACCTAAAAACGGTTGTTGGAGATTGCATCATACTTTTTAAATTGATATGGCCATCTCTCCCATGCATTTGGGATAGATGAACTTAATCCCGTTATACCGTCGAATCTCAGACAGCAGTTGCGAAGAAATATAATACCAACAGTTTTTTACGATTCCTCTGGAAGTGAAGTAGACGAAAGTGTAGCGGACAACTGCCGAGGCTGCGGTGAGAACTATTATAAGACACAACTAGTCGAAGTTTGATTGCAATGTAATATTTGCAAGCGTGGGTGCACGAAAACTGCACAGAGTTTGAAGACATGTGCTCAAACTGCGGAAATAAAGAAAAAGACTTTTTTTTTTCTTTCCCTAACCTTCGTTAGAGACAAGAAGGGTATAGGAAAAGACAAAAAAAGTACTGGCCATCTCCCCCCGAGCCCTGCGGCCATCACTCCCGGACACTCTGGGTGAGATGCCCAGTCGTATTCTATTATATGTTGATTCAAAGACTTTGTTCTATTAACATTTTATAAGAAATATACAAGATATTGTTTTGTTTGTGATTAAAATGGTTGTTTTATTGTACTTGGTTTCCTGGCTATAGATCTTTAGGTAGGTAATGTTAGTAGCGCCATTTCCCCCGGACTTACCTGCCTATGGATTAATGTAGACATTATATTATGTTAGTAGCGCCATCTCCCCCGGACTTAACTGCCTATGGATTAATGTTGACATTATTTTGGTATTACCAACAGACCAGTCAATCATCCTTCTAATCAAAATCGACATGTTAATATAATAAATTACGTACTTCTCCTTAAAGCCCATTAGATTGGCGATCATTATAAAACGCGGAGTGTTTGTGGAGCAATCTTTGTGCACTATTACGTTGCATTAGATAATGGTGTATTATGTCGTATAATGAGCGAAAACAGCTCGCTTAATAATCCTAATTGAATATAACAAGAAAATATTACCATTGTCAGGGTCAAGGTAAAAAATCGCGTGAGTCTTTACAATAGTCTCTTATTCCCCCGGAAAAAGACTTTTGTCAATCATAATGAAGTATGTGAACGAGCCAGATCACATACTTACCTGACATACCTACCACTGTCTTCAGCGCAACCGAGCGGAGCATGCACGCCGTAACAATTATGAACGATGTGCGATTCTTTTAACCCTTTCCCTGCTAGATTTTGCCACAGTAATCGTGCCCCCCGCGCCTGTATGAGCGTCGCGCCTGTACGAGTGGCGCGCGGAGGCACTACGCCGGGGGGAAACCCCGCTTCCGCGGCAAATCGCTGCGGAGCGAACGGACCTCCGGCGCGATCTCATGGCGACATGGAAAGAGCGACTGTCGCAACCCAAGCGCAGGGCACGCCACGATAGTGGCGATAAGGCCCCTCTTTGAGGAGTGGCTAGAGAGGCGACACGGCGTCCTCACCTACCGCCTGACGCAGGTCCTCACCGGACACGGATGTTTCGGGAGCTTCCTGCGCATCATCAGGCGGGAGGAAACGCCCGGGTGTCACCACTGCGAGGATCGCCCAGAGGACACGGTGGAGCATACGGTGGAGGCCTGCCCCGCTTGGGCGGAGCACCGCCGTGTCCTCGTAGAGGCGATCGGCAGCGGCGGCGACCTCTCGCGCCCGGCTCTGGTTCAAACCATGGTCCGGAGCGAGAGGGAGTGGGAGGCAGTCGCCTCGTTCTGCGAAGCAGTCATGCTAGCGAAGGAGGTGGCGGGATGGGCGAGGGAGAGAGCCTCGAGAGCCGCCCGTCCCAGCCGCCACGGTAGACGCCCCGGGCGTCGGGAGCCGCGTGACGACTCCCGGCCACCGTAGGCGCGGGCCTGCGAACGGCGAGTAATGGGTAGCTCGCCGTCCGATCAGGACCAGGCCCGTGCTGGACGGCGCGTATGTGTTCCACGCGCGCCTCAAAGAGATGTCAGCATCGAAGGAGGGGCCCGTCAGGGGCGAAGCCTGCCGGGGCAGCGGGATTGTCCGAAAGGGTTACCGCTACCCCGGAACATAAAGGGGTAAGGAAGGAACACGGATGAGTTTTAGTCAGTAAGAGTCTGACACTCGCTTTCGCTCCTCCCAGAGCGGGAGGGGTCATTTGAAGATTTCCCATCCATAAAAAAAAAGGGCCAGACGTGTTTAGGTATAATTTCGAAGTGTTGGGAAATCTCAGTGTTGGGAATTGTTATCGAAATTATATATATGTACTTACTTACGTAAGTACTAGCTCTTGCTTGCGACATCGTACGAATCTGTTTTAAACCTTATGGGAGAGCCGTGCTAGTGAGCCGTAGGTATATAGATAGATTGACGCAAAATAAAACACTCATAATATATGTTATTGACAAGAAATCTTTAATAATAGATAACTATAATTAACACATAAATATATTTCTCACTCATAATCTAATCAGCCATAATTTATTCATTCAATATTCTGGAGATGAACACGGTCGGCTTTCTTCTTGAACTTCTTCTGTTGAATCTCCACGGGCGTGGTAGGTATATTAGATTAATAATTTTCATATATAATACCGATCGCAAATCAGTCTCCATTTCAAATGATATTTATGAAGTGAAATATTCATTACGAGGGTCTTTCGGTCTTTGGTTAAAAAAATTGGCATCAGGGTGCTTAGGTACTCTTGAATATAATTCCGATAGATCGACATTGGTCAAACGTCAGTTGGTCGAGTTAAACTTCAGGGATTGGCTAGACTTAGTGAGTCCAGCTAATCCCAGACGTTTTACTAACAATTCCAATGTCGATCTATCGGAATTAAATTCGAGAGTAAGCACCCAGGCAAGTTAACAACAGCCGTAAGATCATATTCACTTTCTCCTGATTTTATATTATTATATAGTACACGAAGTTTCGCTCTGTCTGCGCAGATTTATCAGTTTTAAGTAGGTATTCTTCTCCTTTTCTTTGCATAGAGAAGAGATGTAGATAGTGGCAGTGATTCTTCAGAGGTTGACATGACGCACGTCCACTCTGAAGGTCGAAATAATACTAAAAAGTATTTGATAATTCGTTGTCTTCCAACATGTTTCTCAACACTAGGCATCCGAAGTGAACGTGTTATCACGAGGACGGCGCTGCGGGCACTGATGCACAGAGTACTTTTTGATAGAGTGACACTGATGTTTACCAACAAATAATAACAAATATGGCGTCCGTGTCGCTTGCGCCGCACGGAAAATCACGGTGATGGGTGACCGTCAGGCGGTCTGCATTATTGACGCCCCAAAATAATATCGACATCAAGAAAATATATTTTTAATTTCGTAATTTTCTAAAGATTCTCTTTAATTGTTGTCCATTATTCAAATGACAAGTTTAAAAACATATTAAAGTTGATATTTAGGTATAGTCTAGACATGACAAGATAATTGATAATTTAAAACCATTGTTTTTGTATTATTAGTTTTGCTTTCTTATCTATCCGTTGTCCACATTAATACTTAAAATAAATGTCATTGCTAAACCTGTTAGTTGGTAAGTATTGTTTTCGATCTCCAAATATTTCAAGTTTTGAAGCAAGTATAGGTAAATCCTAGTTCGGCCATTAAAGCGCTACCTCAAAAATCTAAAATCCTCGAAAATTTACTAAGCGAGCTAAAGTGATACAATTACTTTTGAAACGCAATCGAAAAGAGATGGCTATGATGTGCGTGCGTTCGGAATAAAACGACGTATGTGCCAAAACGAATTTACTCCTTTTTTAACAAAATAATTTTATTTTAATAAAATTTATAACTATTTTGAGCAAACTTTGATAATTATGATAATTATCTATGTTTTAAAGTAAATTCCAACGCCGTGATGTCGAAAAAAGTAAAAAAATAGATATAACTATGCAATTTTTTTGTATCGATAAAAATCCATTGAATCGTGTATTCCTTTTACATGATACCTACTAGACTAGAGTCAAAAAACGTATACCAAAATGTTAAATCTCTATTCCACATACCACATAGGTATTTTAATATTTTTCAACATATCCCCTTAAATTGCACTATTAAAGGAAGAAAATAAAACAAGTGAAATAACGTCAACATAATTAATAGTCTATATTATTAATCTAAGTTCTATTTCACTATAGGTTGGAGAGCGAGAGCGCGGAGATGGCGGGGCAGGCGTCGGGCTGCACGAACAGCGGCGTGTAGTTGACCACGAAGTAGATGCCGGCCGAGCCCAGCACGGAGCCCAGCTGCCCCAACGCGCCGCACAGCCGCATGCCGCGCGCGCCGCCCGCCCGCGCCCAGCCGTACACCCACATGCGCGCGTACGAGATCATGCCCGACACCACCACCCACGCTATCACCTGCAGGACAAAAACACGCCATTTTACAACATAGCCACGGGATCCATACTATTAATATTATAAATGAGAAAGTGTGTCTGTCTGCCTGTTACCTCCATTGGCGTATCTAGGCTTTTTCCGGGGGGGCCTGGCCCCGAACCTTTTTTTTTTTGTAAATCCTCGTGGATGCCCTCCGTTTGGGAAGATATATATTGCTTGTAGTTATTTGAAATAATGAAAGTATTAACGTTTTATTGAAAAAACAGTATAAGTACAGTTTTTCGCACAGCTTGTCATCAACTTCTATGGCACTTGACACGACAGGCGTGCCCCGAAATATTTGTTAGCCGCCACAGCTAGAAGTTTTCGAAAACTGGAGTTGCAACGAATGTGATGACTGTGTGTACAAAATGAGGACAGCAACCAGCCTCCCTGTAGAAGTCGTTAGCATTTTTTATTCGTACAACAAAAAATTAATGTTATAAAGGGGGCGGGTCCGATCTCCGATGAGTACAGACTCAAGTGTGGCGTAAGGCACTTCGCCTCGTCTCTTCAATCTGTACGTAAACAGACTCATTGAGAGACTCAGCAACACCAAAATCGGCTGCTCTATAGACGGAAAATATGTTAACAACATCAGCTACGCTGACGATATGGTGTTGTTGGGCCCCTCCATACCCAATTGCTGTTCGAAAACTCCTCCCTATATATGTTGAATACGCCGAGGGTCATGGGCTCAGGTATAATGTAAAGAAGAGCGAGCTTTTGGTGTTTCAATCAGCAGGTAATAAGGTCACGCACATACCACCCGTCCTTATTGATGCTGTTTCCCTACGCAGAGTTTCGCGTTTCAAGTACTTGGGCCACTGGGTCTCGAATGAACTCTCAGACCACAGGATATTGAGAGGGAGCGCCGGGCGTTGGCTGTCCGATGCGATGTGTCGGGCATGTTTGCCGACGCCCGCATTGATGGCTTTCATGCCATCTCAGAAAGAGAGCGGCATCATTGCTCAGTTGAGCAGTGACAACGGCATTCTTAGCATTATGGCTGGCAAAATCGACTGTCCGTTGTCCAATATTGTGGCATTGTGTGCAAATGCATTTCAATAAAAACAGAGTAACAGATCTTGTCCCTACTGATGATAGGATAATTAATTTATATTTCTATATATATATTTTTCTTTTATGATTTTAATTTATATTGCTTTTAACCTTTTGAACGCCATTGTCACATATAATTATATGACAAACAAAATCTTACCCTGAACGCCAACGTCACAAATATATGACAAAATACACGTCGCACCATATTATGAAATAAACAATTTAATCATTACTTTTGTGTGTATTATTTATATAATTTAAAAGTTTAAGCTTCCGTCTATATTGTATTGCATGAAACTAATATAAATAAACCACCAATATCGAGAAATTTGTTGTTTTAAAAGTAGCTGTTCATTTGACAGAAAAAGTGGCCTGGCGTCAGGGGTACGGCGATACGTTTATACTCTGGCGTTCAAAAGGTTAATAAATTTAAAGAAGTAAATGATTTTAATGTTGACAATAAGTTAACTGTTTCAGAACCTTTTATAGAGGATTCGGAATATCATGGGTGTAGATAAATTCTTGTATGCAACTGTACATAATTAGGGATTAAAACACTTTAAACACTCATGTGATACTATTATCACACTCGGCGTTTTTTACAACAGTTGCATAAATAACTATTAAAGATTTTAATGAATTTAAAGATGATTGCGATTTTAAGTAATGAATTTATTTTACTATTTGATTTTATGTACTTCAGCTGTTTAATATTAGTTTTAGTAGTATTATTGTGGCATGTGTTTTAATATTTGGTTACTAACATATTTTTTAAGTATACTAACATAAATATGTATCACTGTGTCTGAATTAAATAAATAATAACAATTGTATAGAGAAATGTGTCTAAGATATGAGCGTCCTGAGTTACAGATCACCCTGCTTTCTTATTACTATAGGACATGTTACTTTGCACAACGGTTAGAGTCAAGATCCATCCATACTAATATTATAAATGCGAAAGTGTGTCTGTCTGTCTGTTACCTCTTCACGCTTAAACCGCTGAACCGATTTAGAGATAGTTTTGAGTCCCGGGAAAGGACATAGTAAAGTTTTTATCCTGATATTCCCACGGGATCAAAACTTATGCGGGTGAAACCGCGGGTCTCGAAATTTTTACACGGTGTTCTACCCATGAATATGAACAACTTTCATTATGGGACCAACTCTGAAATCACGAAAAAAGAATCTGCTGTTTCATACATTTTGGTCTAGTAGGTATTGAACTTTTGTATTTTCAGAATTGGTCCCATAGTGAAACTTGTTTATATTCATGGGTAGAACACCCCGTAAAAAATTTCGAGACGGTAAAAAAAATCATACGTTAATTCAATATAGCTATTTCCCTTATAATTCGAGACTTTAACTTTTACTATACATACCATATCCTATCAACACGTGATAGGAGTGTTAGGTCACCGTAGCGCCAAGCACTACTTCCTATACCAGGTGTAATTTAAATGGTGTTGGACCTGAAAAGAGGCCATTGTACTCATCATTATGAGCAACTTTTACTATGAGACCCACCCTGAAATCGCGAAAAAAATTCCGTTGTTCTCTACATATTCACCAGTTATGCGAACATAAATGTAGGGAACAGCTGATTACATTCATCTCACAGAACTCCAGACATACTGATATGATCGCGTTTCATTCGTCCGCGAACACATCACAGTCAGGTTTAGTGTCTAAAAGTCAAATGTGTTTCTATCCAGGGGGGCCCCGCCAGCTAGGCTCATAAAACCAGTGGCAGTGATTTGTTTGGTCAATGTTCATAAATTTATCAAAAAGGTCCAATGTACCTCGATAATTTTGATAGAAATCAAGATAAATCGCCTCATCTATCCCTCGGCTGTATTGCGTTCGTAATACCTACATTAAAAAAAAATTTATCGCATCTACTCCTAATGTTAATACCTCTCGATTCATGTATTCAATTCAAGGATTTTTTGATAGAACAGGAGAAATTCAGCATGAAAGTTTTGTCTTTGCAGCAGGGCCCTTTGTAATTAGAATGAATACGAACAGAAAAAGCGATCATTTTTATGTATTACCAATGTACCTCAAAGTTACCTAGTCAGTTAGTTACGTTTTACCAAGTTTTGATACAAAATTATGATAATAGTAAATAGTAGTAGGTATTCGCTTGGTAAGGTAAGGTCAACAAAATTTATATTTTCCGCAATGAGGGCAGGTGTGCTAAACTATATTGACACTGCATCATTTTTATCAGTCGGACTATTTACTATTATAATAGTTTTGTTTCATCACTTGGTAAAACGTGAAGAACTTTGTGGTAGGTACATTGCTAACATTGCTAACATTGCTAACACTCACATATTACCATTCTATGATTTTCTTTGTCCATCTTTCGTTTTCCATTCTCCAGATGTGCCCATTTCCATTTCAGACTTCTTATTATCTCTAAGTACTATGTCTGTTATTTTAATTTTGCTCCTAATTTCCTCATTAGTAATTCTGTCGGATAATTTAATACCCAACATGCTTCTCACCATTTTCCTTTGCATAAATCAGAGTTTGTGTTCTTCTTTTTTCCGTAGAGATCATGTTTGGCATCCATATGTAAGGCATGGCAGGATTGCTATCTCTTACAACTTTGTTCTCAAATTCATGCTGGTCTTTCTGTTGTTCATGATTTCTTTAAATCTCCAGTACTTTTTACATGAAATTGCTATTCTCCTGTTTATTTATTTTTCTGTTTGATCTTCGAATGAAATAGATTGTCCCAAATAGACGTATTCTTTAACAAATTCTATTTCCTGACCATCTATAATATAACTACTGCTTCATCCAAGATGCAATCGATGATGTTAGGTTTTTGCAGCATTCATAGTCAATCCTACCTTCTTGCTTACTTTCTTCCGCCAGCTCTTGCAACATGTTCTTTAATTGTGCAGACTCTTCTGTAAACACAACGATGTCGTCTGCAAAACGTAAATGACTTAAATATTCACCGTCGATTTTCACGCCTTTGTAATCTTAGTCAAGGTTTCTAAATATTGTCTCCAGAACAAACGAAAATATTTTAGGTGACAGCGGGTCGCTCTGCCAGAGTCATTTTATAACCCCCTGCCAAGCAAATTTGCAAGGTTAGGTACTGACATTCAAAAAACCCGTAACCCTTCCTCTACATAAATATGACAAAGATGATTAATGAACTAACTCATCAGTCTAGACAACCCGAAGAGAGATTGGCGCCAAGCAATAAGTAACGTCACCAAAACGTTCACGCAAGAATCTGGAACACAAAACCTCAGTTTTCCTTGAACGATTTGTTTGTCGCTAACAGAAATATGAGTAGGTAATGAATTTCAAGTCAAGGTGAGTCCGCGCTAGGGAAATAGTTATGCAATCTAGCAATTTTAATAGTTGCAATAGGTATATCTTCTATTTTCGCCGAGTGTTTTATAAAGGTTTTATTTTTATTACTTATATTTATTTGGGACAAAAAAACATTACAGCATTTACAGAAAGTAGTTATATTAAGTACAATTTAATTCAATTCAATTTTTATTCAGTAACAATTCACATTGCGTTCGATTACAATCCAGCATAACGCATCAACAGTCGAAAAAACGTATAATCAACTATCGTCCACGAAGTGACATCGGAGTATTATAACATCATCGGATATTGATAACGAACGCATGTTAAATGAGAAAAAAATAAATAAATAGTACATATTACTTAGAAGAAAAACACCATACCGACGAATGGAAGGAAGCGGATAACAAGAGCATCCGTCCTATGGGCGACTTGTAAGAGATTGTGAAACCATTCTTTTAAATTTAGATTGCGACAGCGCGAAAATATCAAAATCAATTAAGGCGCAGATATACGACTTCTAATGATTTTAAATTCAACATCACGTCTAATCGACCGGACTGATTTCTTTGAAAAAAATAAATGTTATACTAGACCATTTGCTTCGTAATTTGATATGTGAATATTTGCAATTATATTTTTTTAACATAGTGTAATTAATTTGTAAAGTAATGTCTACCGCGGACATAAAAACGATAATCACGCAAACACTATCGGGTGTATTTTCATAAAACTTTCACCATATAAAAGACAATTTAATTCCCCGAATTTTAGTATACGGTTTTTATTTGTTTGGTGTTTGATAAATCAACAATAGATGATTGTTTCATATTTTGCAATAAATTACCAGCGTTGTGTCATCGCGCTTCTCTTTCTTTTCTATGCAGTCCGATAGTGACCGCGTTTTAGGTCATGTAGTCGCCTTAATTGTGAGTTATAGGTTTCTAAAAGTCAGCGGAGAGCGGTTTACACCCCAGTCTTCGTTCTACATCGCGCAGTGTAGAACAGTCGAGGTGCGCCCGCCTCCCGCCGAATAACAGTTCTAGGTACTACGCAACACAATCTATTCGAGTGCTCAGTACCACTCAATTTGTTATTGCATATACCGTACAGTATCACAACCAGGAACAGTGAACGTCTGGAATCCAAGCTCAATATCTTCTAATGCTTTAGCAAATCTGCATAGGAACTCCTTGTACGGAAGCACTTGTAGTGCGTGACACGAAGAAATTTGTGTTATTGACCCTATAATATAATAATATAGCCATCGAAAACATAACTTGTAAAAAAAAACAAGTCTCGCAACTCAGTTCATCTACCGTAAAAAGTTGTGAGATCCATGAATACCAAGTCGGTTAATTTATTCAGTCCCTACTTAAGGGACCTTCTGTCTTAAGTTATTACGTAATTAGCTAACCTAACAACATCATATAGTGACCATATCAATATTAAAAATCTTTTATGTTTTAAATAAATAGATTGACTTGGCCACCGCATGAAAACACAATGTATCTCAGAAGTAATACATATTATATTAAATTAGACTGTTTAGTGCGATTGCCAAGTCAATCTATTTAATTAAAACATAAAAGATTTTTAATATTGATATTGTCACTATAAGATGTTGTTAGGTTAGCTAATTACGTAATAATTTATGACAGTAGGGACTGTTACGACTTGGTATTACATGGAACTCACAACTTTTTACGGTAGAAGAATTGAGTTGCGAGATTATTATTTTTTACATGTTATGTTTTTGATGGCATCTCACTTCTTTTTGTAGATAGTCCTACTTTTTTTCGCTGACATGGCAACACTCATCATACGAGAGGAGAGCGGCCGCGTCGTGTTCTTTTTTTCTTTTCGCTTTATTTAGTAATATTTAGGGCCGCACTCGTCAAACGTCAATTAAAGTTAATCCTTATGTAAAATTGTTATCTCCCATTCACTATAAATACTGTCAATGTAACTAACAGAAAATTACAACATCAAGCGTAACAGAGGATTAACTTGAACTAATGTACGGCGCTCACTGCCGCACTCAAAAGTTTTTTTTTAATTAATAATTTACTTAACCAATTTTTTTTTTATTTTTGTTTTTACCAAAGTTGTCGACATAGCTCACAGAATAAGCAAGCTGAAGTGGCAATGGGCCGGCCATATTAGCCGTAGACCCGATGACCATTGGAGTAGACGTGTTCTAGAGTGGAGACCGCGAATCGGTAAACGTAAAGTGGAACGCCCTCAGGCTAGGTGGAGCAACGATCTTCGCAGGATGGCTGATCAAGTTCAGAAGACTAATAGATAATTAGTTATTCCAAAGCTTTCTCTCTCCTACTATATTTTTGCTGTGCCCGACAGGGTCCACAATGATCACATATTTTAAGTTACCACCTAAGTTCACATTGTGGAATACAAATAAATGATTGAGTATTGAGTAGCAGCTGGATGAGAGTTGCCGAAAATCAAGTTGAATGGCGTGCAATAGGAGAGGCCTATGTCCAGCAGTGGACTGCTATAGGCTGCTGATGATGATGATTATTTTTCTATAAAATTAGATTTATACACAGATAATTTAAATTTTTATACTCATACTGACTGATACAATTTGCGTAAGTTAACTAAAACGTGGTGTGTGTGTATACCTGCGATATCGCAGTAAGACCCAAAGCTTACCTGGAAGAAAATGGTAAGCTACTGGTAGCTTACCATTATTGCTGGCGAATAGGACAGGTAATTCCTAATCAACGCAATTATTACCTATTATATCAATCAGTCACAGATTTTTGCATGAATTTCAGAACAATCGAGCAATTTCCAGCCTGACGCTAAAGAGAAACTGATGTCGGCTTGTTAAAAGAAAAATAATGACAAGTAACTTAGTATTGAGTGATGAAATGTTTGAAAAGTGGGCTCAGTACGCGAGGCAGAAGACACCGCAGTGTCGTGTACGTGTCCAGAGAATTCAGTTATGTAGGTAGCACATCCGCCGCTCTACGTTACGAAAAACTCCTGGACCGCTCTATCAGTAGCAATGTGTTTCATTTTGACAGTTCAACAAGACTCATTGCGTAATTTACGTTGCTGAGCTGACACATTTTTCGAACATATGAAGCAATGGACACTCAATCACTGTCTTACACAATTAGGGTGCTGGCATTTTGATTTGATAGCAAACTCAACGAGCTCAAAAAATATAATCTTGTGTATGTGTCGCAGCCAACTGATTAAATTAGCCGTTCAGTTAACCGCCTAGCCTTTTAACTAAACGGCGGCCGTTCAAGTAACGGCCTGAATGATATTCAATTACAGTTTAGGTTGAAAGTCTGTAACCAATCACGCGTGAGCCGAATTGGTCGCAGTAACTAAGGCAGGGCACCCCGACCAAATGGGTTAGGTTAGGTTAGAACTGTGTCCCCCCCGGTGGGTTTGTCGAGGCGGGGGGGGCTCAGTAGCCGTGGCTTGTTCAACCACGGTGAAGCGAAGAGGAACCCGAGGAGGGGCCGCTCATCAGGGCTTTTGCCTGTAAGCCGACGACGTAGCGGCCAACAAGTAGGTTGCGGTGCCGCTTGGGCGACACCGCAACAGGCGGGCCGCGATGTCGTATGGGAGGCATCGCGGCTGAGGGTTGGAGGCCGCGGCGGGAGAGGAGTGCCGGTATTGCGGTGCGCCGCTCTCCCTATCTTCCGCGGCCTTGACGGGGTCGCCACTGTCTGATGGCGGACGTGGTGGGGCCGCAGGGGAGGAGGAGTGTTGGTATGACGTTGGCCGCTCTCCTTATCCTCTACGGCAAAAATTGGCAGGCGGCGGGGCCAATGACCTGACCCGTCGCAGGGGGACCAAGGGTGCCCAGACACGGGGTCGTCTGGCGCCCATGTGCTGGTTTGGTTCCTGTGGTGGTCGCGGCGTGCTATGTGTTCTGGTGCGCCGGTGATGGGGAGTAATCCCTAAAGGAGGGTCCGGTGACGGACAGCCGCGGCGGGTTCACGGATGAGTAGGTACTAACGCGTGCCCGTGTTCCCGCCGTAAGCGGCAGAGGAGGACACCGTGGAGTTTTAGTGGGTTAGAGTCCCACATAACTGCACTATCTCATCGTGGTAGTGCAGAATGCATGAGCATTTCTCAACGTTAAAAAAAAAAGATAGAACTGTCGTCAACCGCGTGCGAGCCGAGAGAGCGAAGCGAGGCGAGCACTACGTCTAAAGGCTAGGCAGTTAACTAACCGGCTAACCAGTTGGCTGCGACATATGCAGTCTGAAGTCTGAAGATGCAGATTTTATAACGACGAAATTAGATTCTCATGCGATTTCTTTATCAAAGAGAATAGCAGAACACGTAAATCTTCTAACATGACTATCTCGAACAGCAAAACCAGGACGGATATGTGAACGTTGACGTGCAACCTGACGGAAATATTTATCTTAATATTAAATCAGATAACTCAACTAGGCCTACACAAATACATACAAAACTCAATTATATACTGCATCACAAAGTTGTCTCATGATCATTTGTGTGTGTGTGTGTGTGTGTGTGTGTGTGTGTGTGTTTGTGTGTGTGTGTGTGTGTGTGTGTGTGTGTGTGTGTGTGTGGTGTGGGTGTGTGTGTGTGTGTGTGTATGTGAATGTGTGATAGTAATTTGGGATAATTTTGATAATTTTAATGTAGCTTGATAACATCACGGAGTGACCCACGTGCAGCGTAAGACACTTTGTACACGCGACGGTTTCTTTACGGTACGGCATATAAACCGTGCCGTAGAAAAAACGTGTCTGTCAGAAAACTTCCACAGTGATCCATACAACACTGACGACCGTGCCTACACGGCGAATAAACCGTAATTTTTCACGGCAAGAAAAACGTGTGTGTACAAAGGGCATTACAGATAAACAAATTGTTCACGACAAGAGCTCGAACTTAGACTTCAGAGTTTCCCAAGAGCAGCTTATGGAATCGCCTGTCGGCTCTGCACAGTGGACATATACCAGCAGAAACTAGAAGCCACCAGCCAGTAGGTGTAGGGCTTCGGTTAGCTTAGCTGGACACTTTCTTCGAAATGAGATAAAAAGTAAATTTTAAAGGAATACTCACAACTAAAGCTTCCCCGGCCGCGGTGTGCTGCAGCGGCGGCGCGGGGCTGAGCAGTGCGGTGGCCAGGATGTAGGCGAAGGGCGCCACGCACAACACCAGCAGCGCGCCCAGTGCGCGCGCGCCCAGCGGCCGCAGCCACACGCCCGCCAGGCACGCCGCCGGGTTGGCCATAGCGCCCAGCGTCACCGCCAGGTGGTACGCCTGCGTGCCGTACGGCATGCACGAATACGACTGCACCGACGGCAGCACGCCGTTGTTGAGCGCGTTCAGCAGCGCCATCAGCAGCATCACGCCCACCCAGCGCGGCGCCAGCAGCGACGGCCGTTCTGACGTAGCCTCATCGTCTTTGGCCGCGGCCGCCGGTGCCACGCGCTCCGTGTGGAATCCCTTGTAGTTGTTGATGACGACAAAGGCGGCCAAGCTGGTCGCCGAGAGCCCGCCGAGCAGCAGCAGGAACACCATAGAGTCAAAGCGCGCGGGCGGGTAGTGCGCCACCAGCGTGCTGTTGTCGGCCGACGGCAGGCACTCAGGCTCGCCGCCCACTCCCTGCACCAGCGCCAGCAGGCTCGGCACGAACCCGCTGAGCCCCTCGCCCACGAGGTACGTGGCGAGGTATACGTCGCGGAAGTGGCGCAGATACGGGTAGAACAGCACGGAGCTGGTGCAGCCCACCAGCGCCGCGAAGAAAGTCAGCGCCAGGTAGGCCACTGAGCGCTCCACACCGCCGACTAGCGACGTCTTCTCATACAGGAACGCGTTGAGTACGAGCGCCAGCGTGCCGATCACCAGCAGCGCGTAAATGTAGAAGGCGTCCTTGACGCTGGGCAGAAGACGGCGCATGAGCGCATACAGGAGCAGGCCGCTGTTGGCGAGCTGCACGGCCATCACCATGGACGAGGGCAGCGCCCAGCCCTCGGGCAGGCGGTCCACCAGCAGCGGCAGCTGCACGTACAGCCCGTTGACGCCGAGCCACGTGCCGATGCCCCAGAACACCATCAGCACGTCCAACGCCACGAGTCGCTGCGCACCCCACATCTTGGCGGTGGCTCCGTCTCCTCGTTCAAGGCACGGCGAGCTCTCCTTGTCCTCGTTCAACCTGCGGCACGACGAGCGCTTACACTCTCAACACTAGCTTCACTGCGCTGAGTTTGGCGAGTGATAGCAAGCCGGTTTGTAACGTTGCTGACAATGTGTATTTATACCAACTTATAGATAAGAAAGTGTTGTTTTATATATCTGTTACCGCTAATGTGCGTAAATCAGTTAGAGTGCAGATTAACTAGTTAATCTGAAGATTATCTGGTTGAGTCAGTTAAGGCGACAATAAGTGACAGCGACCTTGAGCGAATGGGAGGAGCGAGCGTCACGCCCCGCGACCCCGCAACTGCATGCACGTAATTTCGTAAGGTAACCAATACGTTTCAGATGGTGAGGATAATAATCCTGCCTGATTTTTGATCACCATCCATTTTTATTTCAATGTAGTGTTAATAAATAAGGTAATATTTTGATAATAAATTCAATGATCAACTTTAAAACCTCGAAAAAAAATCAGCTGTTCCCTACATTTTGACGAGTTATGCGAACATAAATGCATGGAACAGCAGATTTTTTTTTTCACGTTTTCAGGTTTTGTGCTAAAAGTTGTTTGTGTAAAGTTGTTTCGTGTATGACCGGGTATCTACATATATTTACGTAAGTACTTACCTAATAAAGGTGTCCATACATGAATAGGAAATACTAATTAAATATATACATACCTACTTAAAATAATAACAAGATGACAAAAACCTAAAACCTCTTCAGTAAATGATCCAATCACTTCAGAACTGAAACATAATTATAATCTATCTATCTATACTTATAATAAATCTGTAGAGAGGTCAATTCTGTACATGATATATATTTTCAAAATAACTATCAAGGGGTAATTAGTGATCGATACTGATGCCAAAAATGCAATCAGTAAAATTTTTATCCAAAAAGAACCCACGTTGAGTTATCAAACACCAAACAAATAAAAACCGTATACTAAAATTTGGGGAATTAAATTGTCTTTTATATGGTGAAAGTTTTATGAAAATACACCCGATAGTGTTTGCGTAATTATCGTTTTTATGTCCGCGGTAGACAATACTTTACAAATTAATTACACTATGTTAAAAAAATATAATTGCAAATATTCACATATCAAATTACGAAGCAAATGGTCTAGTATAACATTTATTTTTTTCAAAGAAATCAGTCCGGTCGATTAGACGTGATGTTGAATTTAAAATCATTAGAAGTCGTATATCTGCGCCTTAAAGTGGAAAAAAAAATTGTTACTGACCAAACCCGGGGCCCGTTTTAGGCTAGTTTCGCAAAGGCCAAACCAGTTCTCCCTACAGGGGGTTGCATGGTTGCAGTCGGTCGATAGGCGACGTAGGATGCAAGAGCGAGCGAATGAGAACTGTGGCCTAGGCGAAACTAGTTCATCCTAAATTCGGGTTTGGCCGGTAACACTTTTCACACTTTCAACGGATTGTACCCGGTAATTTGCGGATTACCTAGTTAATGCGTATATTAACGTACCTATTCCGTATTGTAACGGTAACATATAAATTAGTAAGTTTAAGATAGCGCTCTGATAAGATTAGCGACGAGTGTCCACGAGTGTGCAGTGGGCTGATGAAGCAATCGCGGAGACGGCTGCAGCTGCTGAACAGATAGTGCACACTGACGTCTATCAATCATTTTCATGCTACCAGCATTGTGTTCCACATGTTAGTATGAACTGCAAAGTTCTAGGTACGGGAGGTCGTGTTCGAGTGTTAGTGCAACACAGCCGTCCACTGATAACTAACTGGACGGAAACCGATAAAATAACGAAATTATAAAGGCAGTAATTATCGATAGCACCGATTGAACACGACAACAGACGACGACAGATATAGTGATATTTAGAGCAGGTTCCGATGAAGACGTGTTATTGGCGGAGACGAGTCCGCGACTGTCCTGAGCAGTTCGACGCTGGCGAACGTCGCTGCGTCGGCGTCGCGTCGTCGCCCAGACACAATACCTCCCATCATTAATTACGGTCCCATGTTCTGCTCACTGCTCCACGAGGCACGACGCGGCCGCGGCGACGGCCATAACTTAGTAAGTCATTTATATTATTTGTGAATAGCGAACACTTATCAGAACAATATCATGGTTGCTCTTCTAATAAATTATTATTGTATGTCAGTTGTTACTGCGAGAAGTTGTGATAACTCGTACGAGACGTAAGACGTAACGAGGTCACTGTCACGATTAAAACAATAAATAGCTAAAATAATAATTATGAATTTATCATATTACGTACATAGACTAATTACGATGTAAATGAGTGGTTAGTTGAAACATTGCAATCTATACATATAATAAATCTGTAGACGAGACGTTTCTGTACATTGAAAATATTTCCAAAAAAAATAGTTGGGGTGTTAAAGGATAACCAACAGATGCCATTTCATCAATTTTTGGAATTTTTGTCTGTTTGTCGGTTTGTCTGTTTGTCTGTTTGGATGTGACAGATTATTGATTTGAACAGGGTCAACGTAAAAAGTACCAAACCAATACGGTTACTTTTTATATTCAAATATGGTGTAGAACTCGGAGCAGTGATTAGTTTTTATTTCATCGCAATCGGTTCACTCTATCAAAAGATATAATCAATTTAAAGTATTCTAGAACAACTTTTTACGTTTTTTAGTAACACTTAACGACATCTATTGGCGCGATATAGTACCTACTAACGAAAACATATTGTTGTTGTGATGTAAATAATCACGTCCTATTAGTTTATGCTTACTTAAATGACGAAATAACACAGATACCTACTTATGTCTATGTTATTTTAAAAAGTAATGATAATGATTATAATATTAAACAAAATCGCTTTCCATTGATGGTTTATTTAGTGGCGCCTGTGGCGCTAAAATAATTTTAAACAAAAAGTGAGGACAATGTAAGATAATAATAATTAATGTGGTGTTCTGAGCGATAGAGAAGTTAGATAATTATTGATATAGAAAGTTGAGTAACGCAGAGCGTTTTTTAACGAAGTTCTTATATGGAGCTTGCGGTAGGAGTTCTAAGGGAGAAATCGTCAAATAACGAAAAAGCGTTATGCCTCATTTTTCAAAGTAATAGGTAGATAGAGACACACACACAGAGAGAGAGCTATTTTTCATGGTTTCCGAGGATCCTGACCCAGGTAAGTGAGGTCAAAAAAAAATCAAAGATGGCGGTTGCCTAAATTTTTAACTTTTTCGTCATGGGTGTCGTTTTCATGGTTTTCAAGGGTGCTGAAGTCGATAGTCAGGTCAAAATGAAAATCCAAGATGGTGGCTGCAATTTTTTTTTATCATGTTTGTCGTTTTCATGGTTTTAGAGGGTGCTGAAGTCGATAGTCAGGTCAAAATGAAAACCCAAGATGGCGGCTCCATTTTTTTTAAATGTTTTGTCATGGGTGTCGTTTTGATAGTTTTCGAGGGTGCTGAAGCCGATAGTCAGGTCAAAATGAAAATCCAAGATGGCGGCTGCAATTTTGTTTTGATTTTTTGTCATGGATGTCGTTTTCATAGATTTCAAAGGTGCTGAAGCCGATAGGCAGGTCAAAACGAAAATCCAAGACGGAGGTTGCAATTTTTTTTATCGGTTTCGTTTTATTGGTTTTTGAGAGTGCTGAAGCCAATAGTGAGGTTAAAATGAAACTGTAACGGCTTACCCACCGTCGATTGGCCCATGAACCGTTGGTGAACATTATCTTTAAACCATTAACTTTTTTCCAAAGGATTTTTCACCCACGAACGTTTTGCCAACATAACTCTACGTCAGTGAATGCTTTACCCACAGAATGTTTTGATCAATACCTTTTCACCCAAAGAACAAGGCCAACAGACGCCGGGAAAGATGAAAGTAAAATAATAATAAGACGTAGTCCTTTATTTCTGTGAAAAGGGTATAAAGTAACCTAACCAAGCCTAACCTCGGGGTGCCCTTCGCTCGCTTTGCTCGCTCACTTGAGCCGCCATCATCCCTTCGAACCCTACCTGTCCGAGTCGGGGTGCCCCAAGTCCCGAGCTCGCTTCGCTCGCCCTTGCATCCTTAGTTCTATTTGACATGGGTCAAATGTTCTTTGGGTGAAAAGTTATTGATCAAAACATTCTGTTGGTTAAGCATTCACTGACGTAGAGTTCTGTTGGGGAAACGTTCATGGGTCACAAGTCCTTTGAATGAAAAGTTAATGGTGTTGACCAACGGTTCATGGACCAATCGACTGTTGGTAAACCGTTTCAGTACTGATTAAAATGAAAGTCCAAGATGGCGGCTGCAAATCGAAAAATTCGTAGTGTGTGTCGTTTTCATGGTTTTCGAGAGTGCTGAAGCCGATTGTGACGTCAAAATGAAAATCGAAGATGGCGGCTGCAATTTTCTTTTTCTTTTTTTATCATGTGTGTCGTTTTCATGGTTTTCAATATAAACTTACACGACTTTGTGTGAAATAAAATAAAATACAACCGACTTAAAAACACACTTCAAAGTGCAATAGACCTTTGGTTTCAGAAGTCTGTAATTTCTTGCCAACGCGCAACGTCTTCCCAAACTAAGGTTATTTTGCACTTTCTAGGGTTTTTTATGGAAGTCGGTTATATTTTTTTGTAATTATCTTTACAATTTTTTTTCTGGTTTTCGGCAGTATAAGGTCTAAATCAAAATCATGTCTAAAATTTTCATGGGTTTCATCTTCGTAGTTTAAATGGCGGCCGGTGTCAAATATAACCAAAGTTTAATGGGTTGCTTTTTACACGGGCAACTTTATGTAGAAGCTCTTACCATTAATGTATTCTTCCTTTTATCATCTAGATATCTCGATGCTTTATAAGGCATAATATTGGTAGGTATATATGATATCTTCAATACCAAGTTAAGAAATTCTAAATTTACCACAGAGAAGAAACCAAGACTTAGAAAAACTAACTTCAAACTTCACCTACTAATCTCAGATATACTTTAGATAAAATGGTGATATGATTTTACAAGTTGGTATTCTAAGACAGACGCAATATAAAATGGACATAATTATGGCTGTTTGGTTAGATAATCAGCCTCGAGCAGGCGCTTTTATTTTAATTTATTCTCAAAAATCAAAGTGACACTTCGTCGCATTGTCATTATGAACCATGAAGACGCAGTGATTGCAGTCGAAAGGGCCGTAGTAGCGAACCCTAGGTAAGGAAAGCGTTACCAGGCAAGATCTGATGATTCTTCCTTTTCAATGAAGGAGTGGCAATTACACCTTTCCTAAGCGACACATTACCTGTTGTTTTCCGACATCCACGCGAACGAAGTCGCGGGCACAGCTAGTTTTGTAATAAATAACTCCGTTGTCTAATACAATGTTAGTTGTAAAGAGATGGACGACAGCCCTTGTGGCATCATACCTACTTGGTTCAATCGCAGTTACAGCAGTCGGCTCATAGCAACAAATACATAGACTAGCGTCAAACCACAAGTGAAGGAACCGCTCGTTCGCTAACTAGGTAGATACGTATGTATTAGATTAGGGAAACTACAAAAACAATAAAGTGAATAAATTGGCTAGATTATGTAAATGTAACGAGTTGTAGTAGAGATAATGAAACAGTACACAATTAAACATACCCGTCATCCATTTCAAAGAAAAACTTGTTAGTTAATGTAGTTAGTAAAGAGAACGTGCGCGGGCGCACGCAGGACGCCACATTCAGCTCCTCGACGCACCGCCAGCAAAGCAGGGCTCCTAAACAACTGACCTACATGTAACGACCACTTACATCTTAACAAACTAATGACTCCGCAGACCAGTTCTTATCACTCCCTTTGATTGATAATTAACTGGACAATTTAACGATGCAGTGTATTGTGACGTAACAGCCAAACGAGATGAATACGTAGTGTTAGCTTTGTTAATGAATTCCGACACAACCACCTTAATTAACAAAACTTGTCTGAATAAAGAGCACAGGCACACGGTCCTACAAGCCAGTGCGGCAGCTCTCAGCAGCGGCGCGCGGCGGTCGTATATCAAATACATAAGCAAATACGACATGATTGGTGTCAGGAGCCGGGAGGCTGTTGTTCAACACTCGGCCGCTGAAATATTTGTTCAAGCTGTTCTACTTGTTTGATAAGGTGTGTACACAGATATTAGTAGATACCTACCGGCAGGGCAGAGCCATGGAGTCGCGGGCGTGGCGGAACAGCGCGGCGCGCGAGCATGCCGCCTGCCGCAAGCCAGCCGCGCGCCCTTAGCTGTGACACGTGCCATGGAATGGGTCAAGCGGAACACACACCACGCCAGCTATCGACAGACACATCGGTGAACCGCAGACGATACCACATTATCATCAGATTGACCTGAACGGCGGTAGCGATATTACTGGACGCGTCTGTCGATAGATCGGCTGGCGCACACGGGCGGTCGCCTCCAGACAGCTCTGTGTTGTTCACAGATTACTGCACGCTGGCACGCATGCTGTCTGAAAGCGATGCCATTGCTACAGAATATATCTCACAATATTGACAGAGCGCGTATTTGGGAGCATCTGGGTACATTCTTGCCTTATCAAGTACATGCAGTCAACACAAACAAACAGCAAGACAGCTAGCTTTAAGTTAATATTGATATTTAATGTAACAAACAATGTTGCAAGTTGTTGACGGCAATGGAAGAGATAAGTCTTGAGATATGTTTTGTAACAAAAGCCCTGAAGGATGAAAGGTTTTCTTTAGCAACTGAGCCGATGTCAACTATTCTGAATTAATAGCAATTATGAATTTTATAAACATAAAAACCTGCTAACAAACAGTTAATGATTCCTATTAGTACTTATTGCTTTATGATGACTTGATGACGCCAGCCCATCATAATAATATATTAGTATTATTAAAAGTTAAGTCATTATAGTCTATACCTATACTATAGAAAAAATCCAAAAGAAGATCCACATAATAGTTATTTGCCTGTTAGTTAAGCAGGCATTTAGGAAATACCCAATATTCTCAACACAACTACAGTTGTCACATTGAGGATGCTGGTAACAGGTGGGGACCAGTCTAAGAATATTGAATGTTATATAGAATATGGTCTAAAGCGATATGATGCAACATAGTCTAGAGGTAACATTATGTGATGACTTGAGAAACAAATTCTTTAAATTACAAACGGATGTGAAACTTTTACCATTTCTATACTTAGATGTTCCACATGAAAAGACTTAGTTGCACCATAAAGAAGATAGTATTGCGACAAACACACTGACCATTGATTTTATTAGAATTAAATCAATAGCTTAAATTGTTATGTACAGTCAGCAAAAGAGATAAGTATGCAGGATCGTCGGATATAGTTGAAGTTTAGTAAGAAACCGATGGATGATGTCGACTGAAATTTAATTTGATAAATAAGCTGTTTGTTTTCTAGTAATAAAATTTTATTTTATTCAAAAACATTCATCGGTTTCTTACTAAACTTCAACTATATCCGACGATCCTGCATACTTATCTCTTTTGTTGACTGTACCTAAGAACCAAAACTGAGCCTAAATTGAAACCAATTGGTGAGCAATCAGCCAATCCAATAGCAGTCAGTTAATGTTTTGAAGCCTACTGAGTCTCAACTGGATATTAGTACAATTCACTCAAACCAACCCACCACATTTCGCAAAACTTATTAAATATATAGAATTGTGAAAATAACTACATACTGTGCAAAGGAAGCTGGCATTATCCCTCATGTATACAGAAGATAGTTCAGAAGACTTGTCACCTGGAAACCACAACACTTCAGTTCCACCTGACTCAGCACTACCGAGGAGTATCTACACTACGGAGGAGGCTCCACAACCAGCAGTTCCTTACAGGACATAACAATTAATGAGATCTAACACAAAAAGTACTTACTAATTAATTTGCAGTAATTTTATTAATAGGAACTAAGTCATTTCAAAATGATTTTAATGACTAATTAATTCTTAAATATGTTAATATATACCTACATTATGGAACTGGGAACTGCAAAAATTTTAGTACCTAATTGATTTATTTATTCTTCAGAAAGCTTAGTCTAATATCTAGGTAAATAATGTACAATTAGCGCTTACAGTTGCCATTCACAAGCATAAACAAATTAAATAGGGCCTTTCAATATACCTGATTATTATTAAATCATCAACAACATCAAGGGTACGTGAACATAAATTTCTAGACTGTAACAAGGCATACAAAACTGCAGAACACTGGTGTTCATTAGTTTATAAACATATTATCTACAAACCTCACGCTGCTCGCCATGCCGTAGTTATAAGGCACTCGTTCAGCACTTGTTGTCCATTCGGTATCACAATACGGTTCCAAATATTTCATTCAAGAGTTTCAATGTTGCGTACAAGTTTACTTCCTTACTTACATCATTCTCTTATAACGGGCTCCCTGCCTTATTAAAACTTTTTGACACTGTAGGAAATCGACCTGAATGAGTTCAGCTAACACTTGGAAGTTGGAACTTAATAAAATAAATAAGTACAAAAGTAAATTCGTAATTCGTAGATAAACTTGGACACTACCAGGCACCTACAAGGTAAAGGTAACTTCTCTCCATAGTCTGTGGACACTACACAGTGCACAGAGTACTCTCACTCTATTAAAAAGTACTCTGTGCAGAGTACTTTTTGATAGTGACTTTTCTTCCTGAATCTGAAATAGTTTTGACAGCAATGAATGACAGCAGACAGCACACTACTCTCACTCTATCAAAAAGTACTCTGTGCTACTCTCTGAATAAGGAAACCAACACTACTGCACACTGCATCTCACTCTATCAAAAAGTACTCTGTGGTCTCTGTGACACTGCACCACATGACGACAACAGCTGTTCAAAGAACGCTAATGTTTACATTCTCTTTGGTTAAAAATGACCAAACTAAAAAGAAAAGAATTAGTCGATTACAAGCGATTTTACATTATTAGACAAATGAGATTTGGTCAAAGGAGATGGCCAAAATCCACTGACCTGTATTATACAAGTACTGTTTAATAGAGGTCAGTGCCAAATCCCATCCAAAAAAAAAACCATATATATCGTCGGTTTAAAGGTAAAACTCATTAAGTGACATAATTGATGAAATTCATTAAATTCGTGAAACGGTCTCACCTGCACCTGTATTCACAAACATGCGATTCACTATCGTATCGACAATGACACTTGTTCGATAACCTGATTTCTGAACCGAAGGACCGGCAAAACGCTATTCACAGATCCGTATGGAAGGGTTTTTTTTTAGGTGTGTATACGGGGAACGCTACAAAATGGTAGTAAATAGATATTCGTGGTAGAAAATTTTAAGTGGTACATAAATGATTTTTATTGAGTATTTCACTATGGGCAACTATAGATTATGCATTCAGTAACTATTAACAAATGAAAAACAGTAAGCAATGATTTTATTAATAAATAAAATTGACCTGATTTCTATTAAACTTGCTTTGTAAACTTCAACTTTCTGTCAAACCTAAAAATCTGGAATAATTATTTTTCTGAATCTTGTTTTGAGCTATAGAGATAATTGAGAAGTTCTACACGGAAGACAATACGTATGGTCGAAAGTCTATAGCCTGCCCTTTTTTTTGATGGGAAATCATCCAATGACCCCTCCCGCTCTGGGTGGAGCGGAAGGGAGTGTCAGACTCTTACTGACTAAAACCCATCCGTGTTCCTTCCTTAGCCCTTTATATTCCGGGGCAGCGGTAACCCTTTCGGACAATCCCGCTGCCCCGGCAGGCTTCGGCCCTAACGGGCCCCTCCATGTCTGCTGACATCTCTTTGAGGCGCGCGTGGAACACATACGCGCCGTCCGGCACGGGCCTGGTCCTGATCGGACGGCGAGCTACCCATTACTCGCCGTCCGCAGGCCCGCGCCTACGGTGGCCGGGAGTCGTCACGCGGCTCCCGACGCCCGGAGCGTCTACCGCGGCGGCTGGGACGGGCGGCCCTCTCAGCTCTCTCCCTCTCCCATCCCGCCACCTCCTTCGCTAGCATGACTGCTTCGCAGAAGGAGGTGACTGCCTCCCACTCCCTCTCGCCCCGGACCATGGCTTGGACCAGGGCCGGGCGCGAGAGGTCGCCGCCGCTGCCGATCGCCTCTACGAAGACACGGCGGTGCTCTGCCCAAGCGGGACAGACCTCCACCGTGTGCTCCACCGTGTCCTCTGGGCGATCCTCGCAGTGGTGACACCCGGGCGTTTCCTCCCGCCTGATTATGTGCAGGAACCTCCCGAAACATCCGTGTCCGGTGAGGACCTGCGTCAGGCGGTAGGTGAGGGCGCCGTGACGCCTCTCTAGCCACTCCTCAAAGAGGGGCCTTACCGCCGCTATCGCGGCGTGCCCTATAGCCTGCCCTTTGGGCGAATTAAAAAAAAATAAAAAATAATAATTGAGGAGTGACAAATTACTTTTTTTTTAACAGAAAAATGGTTGTATGTATTTCATCGGTATTTAAACAAATTACAATTTCCTCATTTTCATTTGAAAATGCATATTTTCAGAAAAGAGTGACATTGGAGCAGCGGCAGACGCTCTTTGCATTCATGCAAGGGCATGAGGACCTTGCCCGGAGCCGTGTTTTGACACTTATTGCTTAGATTATTCTTTTTTAAACAATATTTTGTTATTCGATAACACTTCCGACAGCAAATACCTGTCGGAAGAATTGATGTCTTCATACCGTATATGAACTGTCAAAATTGTATGGTTTCGGATTTGTGAATAGCGATTATAGGATTTCGTCGATAACATTGACATTCGATACGGTACCAAACCGTGTCGTAGCTTTGTGAATAGCTATGCAGGGCAATAAAATTTTAATGCGTCGCATTTGCGGATTTTTTTTCAACAGGATCTCCATTATGACTGACAATACACACATAATGATTTTTTCTTGGCGTTGATATTGCCCTGGTGAGACCGTTTCACGAATTTAATGAATTTCAAATCAAATCAAATCAAATCGTTTATTGCAATCCATAATGTACAATTACAGGTGGTAAATAAAAAATAATAGAAACAATTATGGACCCTGTCGGGCACAGCAATTTTTTTAAATAAGTAAGAGAGAGGAAGAGCGCTTTATTAATTTTCCTCGTTATAAAGTTACAAATATTTTCCATCCTATTACCTATGTATTTATATTTCCATTCATTTACTTATTCTATTTATTTTATATATGCAGGTCTATCTATTTCTTCATTATTTATTTAATTATACATATGTAATATTGCTCATTTCTTTACTCGCTTAAAAATTGTTCATTATTAATGTAGTTTAATTATTAAGTAAGTAATAAGTTATAATTTATTTTTGTTATTTTACTTCTTAAAATATGTCTGTTATTCTTAGTTATTATTGAATTTATCCATTAGATATTCCTGTACTGTGTAATAGCTTTTTTTAATTAAGTAATGCTTTAGTTTATTTAAAAATATACTGGTTTTTTTATTTCATCAATTATGTCACTTAATGAGTTTTACCTTTAAACCGACAATATATCCACTCACACGTCCGGGTTTTTCCATGACGCGCTCAATACTGCTCCCGAAGACTTTTTTCCTCCGCGCCGCGGGAGGTCTCGAACAGTCTCGCCACTTATACCACGACTCCTACCCAAAAAGTTCTATGGAGCAATGGTTTACTGTTTATCGTTTCGTTACGAGGACAAATCACACAACATTTCAAAGCTTGTTTCGTAACTTTAACCACTCACACGCCCGGGTTTTTCCATGACGCGCTCAAGACTGTTCCCGAACACTTTTTCTAATGTGCTTATTTTCTGCATTTTCATTCTAAAATAAAAGAAATAACCAAACAAACGATGAGGGCGCCACTAGTGGGTCGGCGCCCCTTTAAGAAACACAGTTCACAAGCACACTCAGTGTCAACTAAAATTTTTATGTTCTTATTTAATGAACACTACATAAATTGAGTTTGTTTTTTACCTAATGATTTTGGGTACGAATCTACCGATATTTGTGGGCAACTCTACCGATTTGGCCTCAGTTATTCTTTATATGAGGCACATAAGTCCATGATGTCCAGTCTGATGGACATAATTCCATGGCCTTTGAGGATTTGGCCTTTTGCCATGGACATAAGTCCATGGCCTTTTGACGTTCGAGACCACCTTTCTGTAGTGTTGTTACCACACTGAAAAGGTTGTTGTAAGTAAGTACCTACTTCCTTATCCTTACATAGTCTAAAACAGAATCGCCGAAATGTCTGTACTTACCTATGCACACAACTTCCGAATGACTGCACCAAATTGGATAATTCTTTTTTTTTGTGTTCGATCTTGCCAGGACAAGGTTTGTATGAAAGAAATATAAGTATTATAATTAAAAAAAAATATTGCTTACGTGATTATCCGTGCGAAGCTGGGGCGCGGGCCGCTATTTATAGGAGTCAGACCTATGTGGTTCAGTAACTACCTACACACTTTCCTACAGTTCCTGCTGAGTTTTTTATCGTTGTTGTAGATATATGTGCCCAATAGGTAAGTCCATGATGTGCCCACATCGTCTCTTCGCAATGTACAATCTCAAAAAAAAACGAAATTGAGATAAGTATAAATAGGACCTCTGCTGAATTTGTTGACTTAGGCAACTGTCCCACCGCCGACGAGCTGCTACTAGCTTTGGCTATGTTCTCGCTCAAGAAACATACAAAAGGTTGCAGGTTCCGTGTCAGTAAAAGACAATAGTTGATCGCATAACTGAACTCGCTCAGCGACTCTCGCTTGGCGGGCATAACTCTCGCCGAGAGACTTTGGTACAGACGCCAGCACATCAACCTACCCGAAACTGTCAGATTTTCCCAATCAACTTTGAACCTTGTGCTTCAGCGATAAAGTTGAAAATCTATCAAAGAAATTTGACAGATTGTAGTAGCTTGATGTGCTGGCGTCTGTACATACACATAATATAAGCTATACAAAGGCGATTCGCACACTGCACCGTATCACGCAGCGGGCGCAGATAACGCAACCCACGCGCGCGTGTGATTTTTTACATACATATTCAATAAAAACGCAGAGGGGCCCGTGGCTAAATAATAACAGCCGCACAGGTCGATCGATCAGGTTAAGCTACGCTTGCCGCGGTTGGTCTGTGGATGGGTGACTATCTTTACATACCGTGTCCCCTCCGTGCCTCGGAAAGCACGTTAAGCCGTTGGTCCCGGCTGTCATTCGTGGATCTTTGACAGTCGTTACGGGTAGTCAGCAGCCCGAAAGTCTGACAACCAGTCTTACCAAGGGGTATCGTATTACCCAGTAACTGGGTTGTGGAGGTCAGATAGGCAGTCCCTCCATGTAAAATACTGGTATTCAGCTGCATCCGGTTAGACTGGAAGCCGACCCCAACATAGTTGGGAAAAGGCTAGGCAGATGATGATATTCAATAAAAACGCACTCACGCGCGTAGAATTTGGCTCTGTTTCCCGCACACCTATGCGTGAAACGTAGCAGTGTGCCAATCGCCTAATCGCTCGTGACCGTCACGCACTCGCTTCTCGTTGTTCGCCAGCTCGTTTTTAGTTGCTAGTTTTACCCGCTTCTCGTTAAACGCTGGCGGCAGCTGCAACTAGACCACGGTCAATCGAGATTTTGGGAGACATTTATAAATGGTACAGTCAGCCTCGAAACGATGTATTTTTTTGGCTATATATCGATACAAAATTATGAAACAAAATATTGTAGAAATGTAGACAATTAAATTAATTTGTCGATGTAGGTATATGTTACGGGCAACGTGATTAACTAGGCATTATTAATAAGGACCAGCCATTATTAATAATGCCCAAGAGCGATGGGCAGTGATTAATTTATCACTTTGACCGGCCATTATTAATAATGCCCGACGGCCCGTGGTCCATGTTGTCAATTATCACTTGGACCGGGCAGTATTATACTATATCTGTCGAAAAAGAAAAACGTTACAAACTTGGAACTAAACACGGTATTTTAAACCAACTGTACTCCAGAAATAAGTACTGTGTGTAAAGAAAAGTTCATTTCGATCGACGATGTTCCAAAAGTTGATATTACTCTTCGAGAATGTGCTCGAAGAGACTCTCATTTTGATGGACAAGGCTTCCAGCATTGTAACTGTAGTGGTGAATGCAATTCAAAACGTTGTAAATGCAAGAAATCAAACATTCTTTGCAATTCCAAATGTCGCAAAAGCTCATCTTGCAAGAATAAATAATTATAAACTTAATAACTTTCTTGCATAGTCCTTAATTATTAGATATTTCTGTTGATTTTTCTCAGTTTACTAATTTTTGAACTGTTGTTCTTAAGTAATATTTTTATCAAAATAAAACTACTTAGGTAACTACTGATGTTATTACATTTTTAACTGTTTATTTTTAACTACTATGTTCAATAGTTCATTTTTTGTTAACTTTTCATGAAAATTTTGTAAGTTTAATTTCATTTAATAAACAAAAACACTACAGTTCACCTATTTTATTACTTTAACAATAATAACAATATCCTTCAATGTGATTCAGATTGTGATGGACAGTGTGTTTCGCAGTAAGAGTGCAGGTTAAATTGCACCCATATCGCCCAGATAATCATCGTATTTCGTCTTGTTCATTTAAGTAATGTCAAGTCTGGTAACTTGAATGATAAGCACGGAAAAGCAAATGTCTGTCACAACTTTGATTCGTTGTAACTTGGCAGTCGTATGTAATGGCTAACTCGGCGAATTGATGTAGTGCGTCAATCTGCTCAACGACCAGGTTCCCTGGCTGTACATCGTTGTACATCACTGCACAAGTGAAGTTGCACTGGATAACTGGATCTATTGAGTGTAATCGATTACATGTGGAATAATATCCAATTGAGAGGGGTTCATAAAACAACAAATAAAAACAACGGTCGGTTCGACAGTATTTTAATTTAAAATTTCAAAAAGCAAATACAATAATCTCCGCATGACTCGTCTCATAAAGCTTTACACGTAAAGTAGTTATCTTTAAAAGTACATAATAATAAATATAACAAACAGTGAAGTACTGAGCGCGCGTGCGTGTGAGGCGCTCGCCTACTTGTCCTTCTCGCTGTCCGACTTCCTGCCCAGCGGCACGGCCGCCCGCACCCTGCAACACACACACGTTACTGCACCGACACCGCACACCACTTACGTACACATGCTACTGCATCATGGATAGGAAATAATTGCTAAGCAAATTGACTAGGTAACAACTTAATTGTCCACATATTCAAAACACTACTGTTATTATTTGACAGTCCAATGGCAATACCACCACCTGTACCAATCTGCTAAACTATTAGTTTCCCTTACTGTACATACAGACACCTGACATACACTTCTGCGTCATAAGTAACGGATGCCTGCAACATTAGTGTGAGAGTGTGCTGCCTGATCTGATAACAACCTCGCATGCTTTACAAAAAGCCTGTGTATCTCAGGCAAATATAATTTGTATTTAATTTATTATTCCAAGGTTGATATCGATGGCTGTTATTATCACACATTTATTTTTGTGTTGATACGTGGATTTAGACGGCGCTTACATAATTGAGGTATGATCGGCTGTACAAACATTACACGTAGGTACATACTCACGTCAGGTATAGGGATGTGTTGTAGCAATGTAAGGAGGAATTACAGGATGCTTACATAATTATCAATTATGTGTTTATTTTTTGTTTATTAGGGACATAAAACAGTTACATGCTACAGGGAATACAAAAAATCCTAAAAACGAAAGATCACAAACATATAACCCACACCAATATCCACGTATTAACAAAAGAATAACAGACTGTGGTAAATGGTAGATTTTTCACAGAATACAGAGCCTTCTGTGATGCACTGTATTTAATGTATTACCATTTAATTTAATTTATTTATTACCTTTTAATTCATTTAAATGATGCCTACCTAACAAGCTTTACAAAGATCTGAGAGGCTTGATTTCACTCTTTCAGCCGATACTTGAAAAGTAAACAGACTTATTTAAAACTACGCTGTTCTTTAATATTTCAAAAAACAAGTCCTAATTCATAAGTACGAAATTAGAGATAACTTATTCCCAGCCAGCCACGTGACATTGTTGAAATTGCTGAACCATAGCTACCTAAATACATATTACAATATTTTGTTATTGAGAGTTTAAACAACTGCATGTTGATTGCACAGCAAACTAGAAATAATGCTGACTCAAAATGTTAATATCATTTTACGTAACGCAAGCTTTCGAGGAGACATGCAAATCATGCAATGGTCCCCTTTCCACGTTTATTAGTCAGAGACTTACATGACAACATTCCAACTAAATGTAAATCTGTATTATGGTCTATCTCACTCTGACACGATTGCCTACAATAGAGCGTCATATTACTGGCTGATATTCAAATAATAGATAACTTTACAGATTAACACGCTTTGTTGATTGATTTGATAATGATGATGTTATTAGTATAGGTACTGGGAACGACGTAAGGTTACAAGTAACATGTTTGATTGAAGTATAGTCGACCTCGTAATTGCATTACCATCCTAACATTGAATGCCACTTGCAAGTCATAAAACGTGAAGGTCTATTTTAGTTTTCAACCCCAATGTGATAGTTAGATAGTTCACCTCACTGAAGTTTTAATTTACTGAGAGTTTATTTACAGTTTTATTTACATACAATTTTGAGTAAACAATTACGAACGAAGGCAGAATGCTTTTCGGGCGCTTTTTTTTTTTTGTGCACAAACTTTTTTTTTTTGTCTTGCGCGTGTTTTATTTTATCATTATAGCCTGTTACTGGTTCATACAATGTTTGTGATTGAAACTTTTACTAACAATATCCACATTCCAAATTTAAATCACTTTTAGTCCCTAGGGAATAAAGAGCTATTTTAGTCCCTGTTTAGAAAGAATACACTAGCTCTTTTTGAATAGATGTGATAAAAAAAATAATATTGTCTGTAATGGAAAGTAAATTGTTTACTGTGCTTGCTGGAGTGCATAAGCGCCTACTAAGAGGCTATCCAAAAATTATGTCACAAGAATTTATGATTTTTGGAGTTTTAATATTTTACATTTTTATACATTTTGATTCTCCCCTCCCCTTCGATAATATGATCCAGCGGCCAGCCCTGCGGGGTAATTGCGTAACACACTAACAGTAGGAATGGCATTTATTTTGGCAATTCATCAACATTCATTTCGTTATTTACGTTGCTGAGCAGACAATTTTTTCGAACATATGAAGCAATGAATTAGCAATACCTGTCCTTCAAAACGATTCAGATTGTGATTGATTGTGAGTTACGCAATTAGGGTGCTGGTGCCCACAAAATGAGTACAAAAATAATAAAACGGATGCCCCAAGTATTAGTAGGTAATATCACTTACTTGGCAGAGATCTCGTTGATCTTGCCGCGCGCGAGCTCGAGGTTGGCGTCCACTTGCGCCTTGTTCATCTCGTACGCCTTCGGCAGAGTGAACAGCGCTATCCACCCTGCAAACATTACACAACACACGCTATTACTTACAAATATATGAAAAATATTATGAACAAGTACTGTGGTTAGTGCACAACACATGGTTCAAAATCGCTTAACACTTCACCATCGTCGATAGAGACCAGCTTTCTGGCAAAATGTTAAGACCATGGTAACCCCCTTACCCCCTGGCAGGTCTCTGTTTCCACTATAATCTCTTCTTACGTCTAATCAGGCTATTGTTATTGTCTCCGGACTAAGACTCTCCCAATAGCTGCATAGCAAGCGATTGTGACTGCATTAAATTCAATTTAATTGCTGACTCAAGAGCATTTATCGTCGCGTTAGAGTGAAAACATCGGGAATGCAATACCTCGTACCTAAGTAGCATTTTATGCATTTCGGACAATCTTATAGTATCGAACAGTTCTGGATATAAAAGCGGGTTAAATTTCCATATTAATAAATAAGAATACAGAACCTCCTTTTTTGAAGTCTGTTAAAAAAACAGAAAAGACACCATACAAAAACTTTACAGCAGGCAGTTTTCTCTTGCTCCTGAAAAGTTACTTATTTTACACTTACGAGGTTTTTACTCTAAGACGTCATTATGTACTATGCTATGTACTATGGCAGCATTAGTTTTACTATTACCTAAAGGACGTGTGACTACAACCTGCGTCCGTTCGATTAGTGTTCCATTGTAACTTCAATCAATGATAAGCCATTCGTCACGTGAGTAAAGACTGTTTATGATCTGTGACCTAATAGTTCCATTCTTAGTAATATGTATGACTATGACACCGATTTAACATAAATTATATTTATATTACTTTGTTCGATTCTTAGGTCGAGTAGTGTTAAGGATTTCCACCGGGAAACAGCGACCCAAAATCTGTTACCCGGTCTGTAGCAACCAGGCTAGCCCCCGTATTGGGAGGGGGGGGGGGGGCAGAGGGATGTTGAGCAAGCACTTGCAGGGCCAAGAGTTGATAGCTGAGTAGGTGCGGTATGAGGAGAGAACACTGAAAATATATTAAAAAAGTTTCATATAGGAGCCCCGTGGCCAGGAGTCCACTTTCAGATTTCAAAAAAGGGCTAATAATAAAGTGATCTTCAAAGACGTCGATTTTTATGATCGTGTGCGGCCTAACCCATAATGACTTCAATACGCAAATAAACTGTGGGCTGTCCCTAAATCTGATGACTTTGAAAACTCAAGACTTGTACTTTTTTTTTAATGTATATTCAGGGCGATTGAAAGTTATTCTGTGCAATAGTGTATGTCCTGATAGTAAATATATAAATAAATATTTGACGAATTGATGAGCCCTTTGGCAAACATGATAACATTCATTCAGAAAAATACCCAAAAGTGGTCATTATTTTGCATTATCTCTAAATCAACTAATCGAATAGCTTTGATTGCTATCTGAATTTGAAAGCTATTCGATTAGTGGATTTAGAGATAAATGCAAAATTATGAGCAAATTTGGGTTCTTTTCTGAATTAATGAAATTTCGTCATGTTTGCCAAAGGGCTCCATAAATCCGTCAGATATTTATTCAGTATCAAGACATGTAACACTATTGCACAGAATAGCTTTCACTTGCCCTGAATATCCTTTAAAAAAAAGTCCAAATCTTTGTTTTCAGTCATCAGATTTAGGGGAAAGCCCACAGTTTCTTCGTTAGATTTGCGCATTGAAGTCATTATGGGTTAGGCCGCACACAATCATATGTAAATCAACGGCTCTGAAATATCACTTTATTTTTGGCCCTTTATGAAATCTGAAAGTGGACTCCTGACTAGGGCTCCTAATAACTTTCAAATATATTTTCAGTGTTCTCTCTTCATGCCGCACCTACTCGGCTATCAAGTTTTCTCCCTGCATATGCTTGCTCAATAACCCTCTGGGCTATAACAAAACATGTGTGTAGTATAACTTCAGGCTACTGACTACTGTTTCAGGTAGTACAGGGTGGTGTTGTTTCTACTTGGCGCAGCTCATAACAATTTTTATGAAAATCAGTCCCTCTTGCGCTGCTGTTACTTCAGATAAACGTCAAGATGTTTAACAGTCGACTGGAGCCGAGACGGTTGCCCAATCGACCGTTAAACGTTAACACGCTATGAATCCGAGAGTGATTATTTTTTACTAGATGTCCAAAGAAAACCAATATAATTAGTTGATGATAAGCAATTCTAATTTGGTTGATTAGATTTTTTTTCATTGAATTATTATGTGCGTAGTATGTAGTATATCGCGATACTAGATAAGAATTTAATAACGACAGGCCTTCTCCTTCAAGTCCATCGATTGAATCGTCGGTTCGTCTCACAGGAGTTAGGAAAAGAAGGGCAGTGAGTGACCGATACGATGATTTTTCCTTCAACCCACAACACGTCACCCTTTAAATCAAGTGCGAAAGAACAGTCTCAGTTCATTTCACTTCTGGGTCCGCTAAGTCTATCCTAATCCCCATCCATGGCTGTCCACCCGACGCTATCGAGGGTATTGAGGACCCTTATACCGGGTGTAAAACGACGAGACTTGTGCTCTCCGTCATTGTGTTTTTTTTTTGTGCTGGAGATTAGGTCCCCGGGAACCTCGTGGTTACGGAGACATTGAAAGTCAAAGTTAAATGTTATAACTTAACTTACCCCCACATTTCAACCGAACATTTTTCCCACCAAAACGTAATTTTCCAGCAATTTTTCATCAATGTTTGAGTTTGACGTAGGTACAGAATGCGTAGGTAACGGCTATGGGATGAGTCTTTTTACACTCTGTAGTAATTTAAAAATATGTTGGTGTTTACTGACCGAGTATGATGAGCGTGATGCCGTTGAAGCAGGCACCGACGTACGTGAGGCACCACAGCAGCACGCCGAACTTCAGCGAGTCCACCAGGTCCTCCACCAGGAACAACCTGCAACACAGCGCGCGCGGGTCAGTGCCGGCCGGGGCCACACACTACACGGTACAGCGCCCAGTGCCGCCGGCCGGGGCCACACACTACACGGTACAGCGCCCAGTGCCGCCGGCCGGGGCCACACACTACACGGTACAGCGCCCAGTGCCGTCGGCCGGGGCCACACACTACACGGTACAGCGCCCAGTGCCGCCGGCCGGGGCCACACACTACACGGTACAGCGCCCAGTGCCGCCGGCCGGGGCCACACACTACACGGTACAGCGCCCAGTGCCGCCGGCCGGGGCCACACACTGCACGGTACAGCGCCCAGTGCCGCCGGCCGGGGCCACACACTACACGGTACAGTTCCCAGTGCCGCCGGCCGGGGCCACACACTACACGGTACAGCGCCCAGTGCCGCCGGCCGGGGCCACACACTACACGGTACAGCGCCCAGTGCCGCCGGCCGGGGCCACACACTACACGGTACAGCGCCCAGTGCCGCCGGCCGGGGCCACACACTACACGGTACAGTTCCCAGTGCCGCCGGCCGGGGCCACACACTACACGGTACAGTGCCCAGTGCCGCCGGCCGGGGCGGTATAGCGGAGGAATTCATTTGAGATCAATGTTCTCAAATGAATTGCTCCGCTATACCGTGTAGGCAAAAGTACTAATGAATGTATGGGGACCAGTAGTGCTGCGGCAGCACTGCTGCGTGCTGCCGAGTTCGGAATCATTTATCTTAATGAGCAACGACCGCATTGTGCGCAGCGCACCACGTGACCTGCCTTGCTCTGTACTTTTATTTTAATGTGTAAACAGGGTTATGTGTATACAGGGTTATGTGCATATGTCGCAGCCAACTGGTTAAATTAGCCGTTCAGTTAACTGCCTGGCTTTTAGAAGTAGTGCTCGCCTCGCTTCTCTCTCTCGGCTTGCACGCCGTTGATCACAGTTCTAATCTAACCTAACCTATTCGGTCGGGGTGCCCTGCCTTAGTTACTGCGACCAATTCTGCTCGCGCGTTATTGGTTACAGACTTCCAACCTAAACTGTAATTGAATATTATTCAGGCCGTTAGTTGAACGGCCGCCGTGCGCCGTTTAATTAAAAGGCTAGATGGTTAACTGAACGGCTAATTTAACCAGTTGGCTGCGACACATACATGGTGTTATAATACATTTTTTGATATTTTAAGAATTGATATAGTATAACGTTTAACGTTTTTATTTTATTTTATTTTTTTAGATTATTGAGAAAATATTTAAAATATTTATAGTTATTAAATGTTAGAATTAGATATTAATTATATAACACATAAAATTATAAACGCCGGCCGGCACGCGTATGTCCCTGTACTGTATGTATGTATGTACGTGTGAGAGTGACGTACCTGCGCAGCTCAGCGAGCCCTGCGTTGAGGTGCGCGGTGGCGGCGGCCGCTAGCGACTGCGCGCGCTCCGCCGGCACGCTGATGTCTTTCTCCAACAACCATCTGGAACACAAGCACGCGCACTGACAAACACAATCACTCTTGCAACTGATATCAAGTGTTACTAGCTTGATGCTGCACGTTACTCACATACAAGGTGAATACATTTTTATGAGAGCGCCCTTGTGAAAAGTTCTTTTTATGGAAAAAATATGCACTGCTTAAAAGTTTATTTTTATCTAACATCAACGTAAAAATTACTTAAAATATTAATTGCTGGATCATTCTGTACAGTGATAGTGACATTAGCTGTCATCGAGATCACCAATTTGTATAGTCATTATCGTAATCGTAATTGCGTTACAACCCTAAGGTAGAATATCACTTCACACATACAAGTAGAGTCCGACCAAATTACGTTCTTGGTTTTCGCCAAATGTCGGTTTTTGGCCCATTTTTATTATTATTTTCGGCAGTGGCCGAAAAATATTAAGTTCCGGCAAATCAAAGTTAAATGTTTTTTTTATCGTTATACCTACTTAATAAATAATAGCACAAAATCTATAACTAGAAAATCGTTTTTTTCTTGGAGAAAACTATAAACATTGGTATGGCAACCAGATCAATAATGTACGATGGGCTGGAACTTTTTCCAGGCCATACAGGTTGGAATGCGGGGTGAGGCAGGGAGGGTTGACCTCACCCACGCTTTTTAACTTGTATGTAAACGAGCTAATTGGCGAGCTCAGCAGCACCATTGCAGAGTGGGTTGCTTTATAAATGGTATCTGTGTAAATAATATTAGCTATCCAGACGATATGGTGCTTCTGAGCGCGTCAATCTGTGCTCTCAGAAAGTTGGTCGCCAAATGTGAGGAGTATGCCAAAACACATGGTTTGATATATAACTCCAATAAATTGGAGATCATGGTTTTGAGGCTGGGGGTCGTCTGGGGTATGTACCACCTGTATTAGGTTCTCCCCACATTTATCGACGCGGAATCAGCTTAACCCGAGTGCGTATCACCACACTACTCGACAAATGGCTCGTTTCACCGTCGGCCGGCGTCGCGACGCGTCGTCCGAGCCGAGCCGATGCGAATGGTATTAGTAACACCCTTATTACGTAGACATAAAGGCTTTTTTGACCGGTGTTAGCCGATTCCGCGTCGATAAATGTGGGGAGACCCTTCTCAATGGGACTCCACTACAAAGAGTATTTAAGGTTAAAATAAATATCTTGGTCATAATTATATTGACCCCTTATCGTATTACCCAGTAACTGGGTTGTGGAGGTCAGATAGGCAGTCGCTCCATGTAAAATACTGGTATTCAGCTGCATCCGGTTAGACTGGAAGCCGACCCCAACATAGTTGGGAAAAGGCTAGGCAGATGATGATGAATTATATTGACCCCTGACCTCAATGACGGACTCTATATTGAGCGGCAGCGGAGGGCGTTGTTGTTGTGAATGTTCACTCTTCTCGCATGTTTGCACGAGTCAAAAATACTCTGTTTGGAGCTTATGGCACAACTGTGATTGGAAAGAGTCGACGTTTAAGTGAGTAGGAATATTACGGATGCTGACCAAACAGACATTTTAATACGCGTGTATTGATAAGAAAATTGTTTACATTGTTGATGATTGAGTACAACTCACGATGTCCACATGTTTGAACATTCCGGCCAGCAGCGTGCGGTAGTTGCGTAGTAACGCACTATCAGTAGTAATGGATTTCATTTTGACAGTTCAACAGTATTCATTGCGTTATTTACGTTGTTGAGCAAACACATTTTTTCGAACATAATTATGAAGCAATGGATTAGCAATATCCTTCAAAATGATTCAGATTGAGATTGATAGTGTGTTACGCAATTATGGTGCAGAATAATCATTGTGATATTCTGGCTATCTTATAATAATCATCTTTATGTACTGGCCATCTTATTTTTCTTCATTAAAATCATTGAATGCTTGGCATGGATCTTCTTGACTCTGGAAAACATTGACATTGGACATTTCAAATAAGCACTGCAGCTGCAGGAGAACGTTTTAGCAGTCATACGATAAAACGTGAGAATGTAATGTATGTAGGTAAGCTAGCCGACTGTATTACTGCTTGGCCATTACCTAATCTTAAAAGTTAATGGTCTCTCCCTCCAGAGAAGTCATCTTAAATCACTGCCCTGCCTGTACTGAGCGTCTCAAGCAAATGGCATGGGTTATCGCATTGGCGTGACAATGAGCGATTGTAGATGAGCAGATGAGCAGTGAGAAATAATAGGTACTAACTTGAATGGGTGTCCATCATTTGTCTTCTGCACGGCCTGCAGCACGTTCTTGTAGATGCGGAAAGCCACGGCGGCCGACAGCGCCAGCAGCGAGGCGTAGGCCAGCACCGACACCACGGAGCAGCACGCCAGCGCCACCAGCAGCGCCAGCCCCGCGCCCAGCGCCAGGCCGCTCGGCGCCGCCGCCCGCCAGTAGATCAGCGACTCCACTGCACACACCAAAACGGTCAATACCAACACTTACTGCGCCACCGACCTAGCGGTGTTGACTGTGGGAAATAGGTTCACACAATTAACATAATAAAATACATATTTTATTGAACACAAAAAGACGTTGAAACTCAGGATAACCCACTCCAGTTCTTCCAAAGATAACTTTACGTTACGCACTACAAACATTTTTTTAATTTCGCGGTGAAAGTTCTGGCTATAAAACTGAATCCGTCGATGATCTCAGTTTTAATTTAAATAATGTTAAGATTAAAGGTGAACGTAGAGTCAGCCCAGACTTGGTAGATGCGAACCGGTTATTTCAAACCTTCCAAACTTTCTCAACGAGGCTTCGTTCAAACAACCGTATGTGTTATGGAGTCCAACGGCGCTAAGAATGTACCGTTATTCAGTTTCGGCTGTCGTCCTATCTATCAGACCATGAACTCGAAATTAAACGTGATTGTTCAATCGATAATAATTAAACACTGTAAATCATTCCCGCATAACATAAATAGGATACTTTCCGATTGCTTTGTTTTGTTAACTCTACTGAATTTGCGTTGAACTATCGCACCAAAATTGATAAGATTATCGACGCGAGAAGCCTCTTTAAAGATGAAAGAAATTTTATAAGTAGTATGTTCGGAAACAAACACCGTATGGCTCGCGACTTGCCCCCTGCCTACGTTACACGGCTGAGGCTTCCGTTCCACGTCCACACGGGGCCGGGCGATGCACCCGCGGCGCACCGGGGCACCGGGAGCAGGGGCGCAAGGGGCGCACTCACACGTCACACACACGTCCAGGCGGTAGGCGCGCGGGCCGGCGAGGGTTAGTACCTGGTCCTCGGGGCGGCAGGGGCTCGTACTGCGCGTTGTGTCGCGGCGAGTGCTTAGGGCGCGCCATGGCAGCGGAGTGAGCGGCCGGCGTGCGCGCAGCCTGCCGCGCACATGGCGGGCGCCACGCGGCCCTGCCTTTCACACACGTCATCGTGACGCTTACCCGCGGCTGACACCGCAGCGCCCGCGCAACACCGCTGCACCGCTGCCACGCGACACATCCCGACCGCTCCATACATTGTCAGAATTGTCACATTACACGCAATAGGAAGGCTTTATTAAACACCTTTCATGGCCACTAGTGGCCAACAACCTAATTACGTAGCACATTGTTTCATATAGAAACTTTAATTTTGTAGTTAGTATTAACATATGTATAGCCAACCACGTAATTGCTTTTCCAAGAACTTTTGACAAGAACTACAAGCAAAACATCGTAAACCTCGTAATTCAGTAGGAGACAAATGTCCCGCAACACGTTTCAACACGCTATAGATGTCGCATGGTGGTCGAAGACGAGCGACATCGGGCGACTTCGCCCGACACCTTTAGAGCCAGCACGCACTAGCGACTTTTTGTTGACCGATAGTTTGATCGTTCAGGGAATCAGTATGGACCTATATTGTAGTGCATGCATTTGGCGATTATAAATCGTTGATAGCTCGATACTAATTCCCGAACGATCAAACTATCGGTCAACAAAAAGTCGCTAGTGCGCGCTGACTCTTAGGGTCGCTACATAACTGACGGAAAATGCGTCGGGCGTAACTTCAATTGCGTCTATTTATTCGCTCGACGCACTAACGCATCATCGGTTGAGTGTGAAAGGTTGAATGTTTTATCATGTACATGTCGCAGCCAACTGGTTAAATTAGCCGTTCAGTTAACCGCCTAGCCTTTCAACTAAACGGCGGCCGTTCAACTAACGGCCTGAATGATATTCAATTACAGTTTAGGTTGTAAGTCTGTAACCAATCACGCGCGAGCCGAATTTGTCGCAGTAATTAAGGCATTGCACCCCGACCAAGTGGGTTAGGTTAGGTTAGAACTGTGATCAACCGCGTGCGAGCCGAGGGAGGAAGCGAGGCGAGCACTACTTCTAAAGGCCAGGCAGTTAACTGAACGGCTAATTTAACCAGTTGGCTGCGACATACACACGGCTACACATCAAGCTATGCATTTCCAGTTTGAGTTGACCTCGCATTGTATAGGTTTTTCGTACAATTAGAAGTCAGCTTATACTGGTTATGTATAGCTTGACGTGTAGCCGTGTGTACCTACGTGTCTTTTCTGGCGTTATGCGACCGATAACGATAATATGCGACGCATTTTCCGTCAGATATGTAGCGACCCTCAGCGACTCGTTTCGCGGGTGTGTACCCTAGTGAATGCGTGACTTTAGGGTGGTAAAAAAATTGCGAGGTCGACTAGACACGGTTCATTGAGTGTGAATCAAATTGCAACGCAGAACAGATCACTCTCAGACGAAGATTATTATCCTAAATTAACTTCAACTTCAGATTGAAGAACCAGAGACGTCCAAATAATAGTGATCGAAGGATCGCGCGATCGCTTTAATCGAACCTTGTGTGCGTCATGCTACTATATCGGGAACTTGCCGGCCGTAGGTATCATTTGAATTTATTTATGAAGTAATTATGAGGCAACATCTAATAATATCTGGTGCCTTCACAAAAGGAGTGGGCAGGTAGGTGCATTCTAGAAACGCCTGTAATGACGAATGTAAGCATAGAAACAGCTCGGCCACATAGCTTGGCCTAGGGAGAGCTTGGACGACGAACAACAACAACGGACACCTTCACACTAGGTCGCCGCGGCCGCGCCGCGGTCGGTCTGTGCCTGCCTAGGTGCCTAGACTGCCTATACTTGACGTGAGTGAGACCTGGACAAGACAAGTTGATTATCACGCTTACAGGGTTGAGTTTTTTAACTGGGATCAACTTTGCGGACGGTCGGAGGAAAGATTTGTTACGTATTACAAATTGAGTATTTCAAAATCAATTAAGGTAGTTAAAGGATTTTGTAAAATTATTGTCGTCAGCCTAAAATCGCATCTCAAGTATTTCATCGCCAGATATAGCAACGAAAAAAAAGGTCGTGCTGGGCATGTTAGCCTGCAGGATGCTCTCGCAGTCTTGCATTTCAAAAGGTCACCTTTTCATGTCGAACGGTCGATTCATAGCTGCCCAAGTGATACAGACTATCAATTAACTCATTGTCTTCAATTCGTGATCGATTAGAAAGTTCAAAATTATAGTTCTAAGAAAGAAGAAGAATTTATTTCTCAAAATAAATTCGATTCAGTGGCATGAACGAATGGACCCAAATAGGTACTAAACACGATCCTCTCTTGAACGAAGCTTACAACGAAGGAAACAGACGAAGTTATAAATATAGGCAAGTATTTAAAATGTAAATCAATGCCCAACGCGCCGGAAACAAAAACAAACTCCGCCTCAGTTAGTTAGGTACTTACTGCAGTAAATACTCATAGACAAGAAGCACTTTTGTAATAAATACAAAATGCTGGTGCATGCGGCACACTCGACTTAACAGTCTTCCTACATAACAGCACCGAACGAGTTTGTACACAACGTGGGCGTTGAAACTGAAAGTCGGTGCGTAGGTATGTGGAAAGGCTTTCATTATCAGTGAGCGCGGGTGCGGGCGCACGGGACGCGGCGGCGGCGGCGGCGACGACGACGACTGACTGCGCGCGACTCCGCGCCATCTCGCCACAACAAACACGCAGCAGGCGCTAGCGCAGCCGCTTACTGCACGCACTTGGCACCGAGCGGCGCGGCGCGGCGCGGCGGCGTGCTGGTCAATGCCATCCAGAATTGCCTTAGCAAGCAGAATCTACTGCTGATGTTACTATGACGACGATTAATTCTTACATCTTTTTCGATACCAATGTACAATGTATCTTTGTAAAGAACGTACATTCGGTAGACATCATTGCAATAATGTAGCATCGCTTGTTTTTAGGGTTCCGTACCCAAAGAGTAAAAACGGGACCCAATTACTAAGACTCCACTGTCCGTCTGTCTGTCACCAGGCTGTATCTCATGAACCGTGATAGCTAGACAGTTGAAATTTTCACAGAATGTGTATTTCTGCTGCCAACAAAATAAAAATAGAATAAAATAAATATTTAAAGGGGGCTCCCATACAACAAACGTGATTTTTTGCCGTTATTTTATAATGTAGTGTTAAAAATATTGTATGGTGGTAAGGAACCCTTCGTATGCGAGTCCAACTCGCACTTGGCCGGTTTTTTTTTAATGATAAGAATCAAAACCTGTGCGAAAATGATAACAACTATAAGAAGAATAACACAGTCAGCTGATAACACAATAGGATGTAAAAAATATTAATAGCAGTGCAGCAAGTGTATTATTATGTGGTGAAGCTCGATAGGAAAATTGAGTCTTCATAATGTTATGTTATTATTGTCGTTAAAGTTACATTATTGATTATTTTATGTTTTATGTTGGTCTTCCGGTTTGATGTTTCCTCGTTGATATATGGCAATGTGGTCGCAGGTTCGGCACTGTATTGTTATTGAGTATTGTAGATTCATTGGTGTGCGTTAGGTACCCTTGCAAAATTCCGCTAAATGTTGTACTTTAGAAAGGTGAGACTATAACAAATAATTCGTGTATATGCTATTTGTTTACTAATAGCAAAATTTGTTTGAATAATAGTTTTAAAGTTATTTGAGAAAAACAGATTTTGCTGCAGTAACGTTTGAAATGTTACCCTGGAAAAATCGTTTATCAAAAATTCGTTTCAGCCCGGAACCAAATACAATTGGAATACTGACTTAACTCAAAACAGACGATTTTTGGGATATCGCAAAAGAAGATCGTGCTATGAGGACATATCCTACTTGTTGACGCATAAAATCAAAAAGTGATTTAATTTGATTATTAATTAATTATAAATGCTTGTATTTTATACGTATGATCATGTCATAGACTTATAAAAAAAGATGGACTCCGCGTCTCGCATATCGAAAGTGAAGCACAGTAAGTATGCCGGGACCTCTTGTACATCAAGCTACCCCAATCTGTTAAATTTCTTTGATAGATTTTCAACTTTACTACAAAGGAATAAGGTTCATATTCAATTGGGAAAATTTGACAGATTGGGGTAGGTTGATGTGCTGGCCTCTGTACAAATACGCCTCACGTTCAAAGGAGACGTTTCATTTTCGGTCATAAACTGTACGGTAATGAAAAAATAGGAAATAAGTTCTGAATATTCCCCTGATTACTTCGGCACTAAAAAATTATAGTTTTTCAAACTATTGCCATATTCTATTGAACATGGCGTCGTCTAACTTGCTTACGTCCAGAAATCTTGTTACATTAAAACAAAATAATATCACGTAGACGTTATTTATTTAGATTTAAAAGGCATGTATTTCTTTGCTATTATGACAAGATAGTAAGACATCTATCTCAAACAACTTTTTTGACTAATTACAAGAAAGTGTGACGATTTAATTCATCGTTAAAAAAAAACTACTTTTGTGGATTGTAGACTTGTTTGACTTTTGAACGAAAAATTCTAACCTTGGTTTGTATTGTTGACAATGATATTGACATCACATCAGTCAGTCTCGTTCAGTATACCTCAGGCGGTGACTACAACTTGCAAGTGCATTCTTTAAAACTGGTTAGTAATACTTTCGGGCTTCTGACTACCCGTAACAACTGATCTACAAATGACAGCCGGGACCAACGGTATAGCGTGCTTTCCGAGGCACGGAGGGGTCTCGGTATGTAAATATGGTCACCCATCCATGGACCTACCGCAACAAGCATAGCTTAACCTGATCGATTGACCCGTGCGGCTGTTATAACTTAGCTACGAGCCCCTTTAAAATCACATACTAATATATTTATTATAAAACTAGACAGTTAATACCCATTCTACGCACTTTTATAACCTAATCAAGATGAGCTGAAACCCAGAAATGGTGCAAAAGATTTGATCGTGTCTTGGTGGGCCCAAATCCCAAAAACAACAATCACAGTTTTGACAAATTGTAGGTTGTGTAAACGTCATCTCTCCAACTTGTCATGGCTGGCTGTCGATGGTCAATTTCAAACGTCAAACATTTTCAGTTTTTATTTAGTGCCTAAAGAATATTAGTTTTTATGAAAAAAAAAACATTCTTTATTGTATTCAGGGGGTTCGTTTTCCAGGTTTTCTAAAGTGTACATGTTATGGCCGGAGTCCCATACAAAAATGAAACGTCTTCTTTAAATCATAGTAGGTATGCCAACCGGCCGCCAAACATTACGTGGTACGACAGCGTCAATCGTCAATCACGCGCACATAGATCGGTACGGTGCTTCACTTTCGATATGCGTGGCGCGGAGTCCATAGTTATAAGTCTATGGTTTAAGTATTGATGACAATGATATTATAATTACACTTATAAAATCATTGATTGATGAGATCTGAGTAAAAAAAAAAATCCGGAAATAATTCTGACCTATCTACTAACGGGTCAATGTTCCATTAAGCATGATGAATAGACAGCTTTTGTTGCGTATTAAATGTTTGTAAATAGCAAAATTTTGTGTTTATGGTTCTTATGTTATTTAAGAGTTTGCAGCGGTAGGTAACGTTTTGTTATTTTGCTGCGGTAGGTAACGTTTCGTTATTTTGCTGCGGTTGATAACGTTTTGTTATTTTGCTGCGGTAGGTAGCGTTTTGTTATTTTGCTACGGTAGGTAACGTTTTGTTATTTTGCAGCGGTAGGTAACGTTTTGTTATATTGCTACGGTAGGTAACGTTTTGTTATTTTGCAGCGGTAGGTAACGTTTTGTTATTTCCCAGATCTCGAAAACGACTCGACGCAGAAGTTTGAAAAAAATACCAATAGGACACCTTAATTTGTTTCATTAGTTTTTGATTTGGTTGACGTAAACCTATGTAAGTACCTAATTAAATGGTTTAAAAAATCGGAAAAAACGGATTGTTAGTAAACCAATACACTTTTATGTAACCAAATAAACAGCTGTAAGTAATAAATACCCGTGGTAGACGCCTATAACGTCAAGAATTTTAGATTTTGTAACTTTACACGATGTGAAGATAAAAACAAATTTGATTAATTTTAAAATGGTCGTACTTGTCTTTAGTGATCGAATACGCAGTTCCCATAACATTAAGAAACATCATGGCATACTTTAAACAAATTAAAATGATTCATGAACATTCGTTCCTGTTAATTTCAGCTTTCAATTACGACTTTAATGAAAGTTATAATATCAAAAACAAGAATATATCCTTCAATATATCAGAAATTCTCTAATAAGCCAACCAAATTGAAAAGGTTATGTAAAAGTAAAAAAATTAATAAAAAAATGCCTATGGCATTAAGTCCGCCTCTGTACATTTTTGTGCTTGAAGTATTAAATAAATAAAAGCGACCGCACCATACATCAGCGCAACCATCTTAAATGAACGGGTTAATTTATGGATGTTTTGTTAGTACCTACAGTTGCAAAAGTTTGCTGGTCAGGTTAGTAGAAATAATAAAATGGTCATGATTATATATTTTTTTATTTAAATAAAATCGGACGACAACCATGGCTTAAATGGTTCTTAATTGTCTTTACTATCTTCGCCTTAAAGCTTTGCACCCTCTTCCAATCACCCGGTATAACTATATCAATATTTCATGATAATTATCGTAGAACATTTCCTTAACATGTTTTCCTTTACCGTATTTAAGAGCAGTGGATGTGGCAGTGGTGATAAAATTATTTAAGTACACAACGTAAAGCGCCTGTCTTGGTTCGAACCTACGACCCTATAAAAATTCGAAGACATGTGACATCTACCAACCCGCACTGGACCCGCGTGGTGGATTACGGCCCACTCCTCACCGAAAGGAGGCCTGTGTCCCAACAGTGGGAACATTATAGGCTGACGATGTGTGATCGTGTTTACTTATACACAAGACACGGTTGTTTTATTTCTCAGGAACTATCCAACAGGGGGCCTAAAAAAGCCACTTTTGTTTTATGATTCTGCCAAAGTGGCCTTTTTAGGCCCCCTGATCAAGTGATTTTTTATTCGGGTACTTTTTAGGTACAATTTATTGGTGTAATTATATTTTATGAGTTATGGTTAAAAATAAAATAGAACACCCGCCATCTTGATGTCAATTTCGTTCTGAAGGCATTTTTTTAAATTAAATCTAGGTATTAAATAGTACATTTTAGGTAAAAATTTTTGGTGTATATGAGTAATGGTTAAATAATAAAATATTATAGAACACCCGCCATCTTGATGTCAATATGGCGAGTGTACCTTAGTTTCGCAATAATTTCGTTCTGAAGGTATTTTTTTTTAACCTAGTTACTAAATAGTACATTTTAGTTTTTTTTTAGTAAATGAGAGGATTCGATTAGTTAAGGTACACCCGCCATTTTGACTCTTACGCTTCAACGCTAAGAGCATTATGAATGTACCCTACCCCAACCAAAAACTCAAGTCTTAAAGCTTCAAGTTTTTCATTTGAGGATTTTAATTTCTTGATGGTAACTTACGGTAGAAAGCCCATCAAACACACAGCTGTGTGTTTGGTGAGAGGAATTTTGACAAACTGATACGATATTCTGCAATAATACCAAACAACTACTGACAGTGACGGCTCTGTTTCTGACACTAACTACAATCCACAATCTAGAGCTCTTTTTTCCAAGATCTTAAAATTTTGACTTTTCTAAGCCTGTCTTTAATTTCAGCAACTGGTTACAGTTGTTCACGATCCCGGTGTATCATTCTGTCATGAAGTGATATCAACTGGTTACAGTTGTTCACGACCCCGGCGTATCATTCTGTCATGCAGTGACATCAAATCGCGACTAATGATATTTCACCTAGGCGGAGCTGTGCCCGCTAGCCGCGGTGTGCAGTCTTGCTTGTATGGTAGTATATGTATTCATGCACATCTGCATATTACATGATAGTTAATCGATTCCGTACACAGCTGGTCCGCATTTCTTATTCAATGGAACGGAACATAAAGTCTGTGTCGGCAGTTACGAGTAGTTTGCATGAATGAATGTGTTTATAGGGCGCGAAGTGCGGAAAGATGAAAGTTAATCACAATAATGGCTCCACCATTATTGTGATTAACTTTCATCAAGAGACAATGCGTGGAGGACGCCGCGTGACGTCACCACACAGTGGTAAAAATAACGACCAGTCCCAGTGCGAGTACGGCTTCCGAACACTGCCACACACCGCACACGCTCGCTCCAACACATTGAAACGTTCTAATTCGACCGAAACTAGCATTCCTCTCCACAATGAACAATATTGTCAAATCCCACGACTGTTGCACTAGAAGTAGGTTGAGTGATAAACGCATCGATACGTCATAAAAACGTAAGGCATCATTAAATTATGTGACCACAATAGGTCTAAACAAATGGAACCGGTTAACAAAGGAAAATAACCGTGATAAGGTGAACTAACGACCCTTTGTCTCCGGCGATAGTCGGGCCAAGGAGTCTTCCATAATATCTAATTGTAAGGTTGATTACAATAAGGTTTAGATCGACAGATATCGAAGTGATAGAAAATTTTTCAACACAAAACACGAACTTGTAAATTGCACAAGTTTTTGTAGACGGGGCAAAAACTGACACAAACGAACTGAGCAAACGAAGTGGAAGCTTTGTTAAACCGAGGCAGGGTAGTGTTGGCAGGGTATTAAAAAAAAATCGGGTAAAACAAATCTAAAAAGACGTGCGCATTTTAGTAAAAATGTAATTATGTGGGATATAGCACCAGTGTTATTTGGCGGTAACTGCAACGTTCTGTGTCAAGGAAAGTTCTACAAAACTCACTTTCCGAAAGAAAGAAAGAAAGAAAATACGTCTATTTTATTCTTAAAAAACTTTCTACCAAGCTATTCACTAAACTTTCTACCAAGCTATTCATTAAATTTTGCCCGCGACTTCGAGCGCGTGAATGTCGGAAAATATCCCACGGGAACGTATTACATTACCGGGATTAAAAGTACCCTACGTTAGTCCAGGTTATAAACTCCAAATCCGTTCAGCCGTTTTTGGCCACTCTGGAACATCCAGACAAACAAACAAACGAACAAAAATTCTAAAAACTATATTTTTGGCATCAGACTCGTTCCCTCATCTCGTAGCAATAACTATTTTTTTTTTCAAAAATATTCACTTATTACTTACTCGTGAAGTCGTGAGTCTTCCTAAAAACATCATTTAAAAATCATGGGGACCTGCTAAGTTATTTGTTAAAGATAATTTTATTTATCAAAACATGCGTATACATGCAAATTAAGCATGCAGGATGTCACAATATTAATATTTCGTACGTAAACGTTTCACCGTAAGGCGTACCTACAAATTTATTGTATTACAAAAAATAAAAACTAAATTACTAAAGGCACTTCCATCCAAGTAGATACATAATACTAATAAACATTGATAAGTCAGTAAAATAAATTAATCATAAAATGTCACAAAATTTAAGTACTAATAAAATAAAATAAAAAATGTCAAATAGTGTCATAAAAAAAATCATTTACATTATTATAACACTTGTCTGTTACTAAATCTGGAATCTTTTTTTAAACAAATATACCGGCAGTGCTATCTAATATATAAAATTCTCGTGTCACAGTTTTCGTTGCCATACTCCTCCGAAACGGCTTGACCGATTTTGATGAAATTTTTTGTGCTTATCCGGTATCTATGAGAATCGGCCAACATCTATTTTTCATACCCCTAAATCGAAACTTACGCGGGTGAAACCGCGGGGCGCAGCTAGTTTTATTATAAATTTTAGGAGCCATACAGAAAACATTTCCTATTAATGCAGTCTTTGACGTATGCGAACAGTCGATTATTGTCACGTCTGTTACGGGGGAAGGTGTCAGCTGGTCGTGGAAATAGAAATTGATTTCCCCTAACAAATGCCGCAATTTAAAAAATATACAGATATGGTAAAGTTAATAATTTGTGTTGTTTGAATAATGGCATACAGCTGTCGGTCGACTTCAAATTGAACATAGCAGGAATGCATCTCACTCTTTACTCAGACAAATGCTTCTAGCAAGACTAAATGAACACCTTGCACAAGAGAGGGTTCTGTTACGAAAGTAATAAGATAAAAAGAAAAACAAAAAAAAAAGAAATCCAGTAGGTACGCAGTTCTGTAGCCTCCTCGTAACTATGTGCCAGGTGAGAGAGCGGACCATGCTCCGTGCGATATCGTCGCTTATCAGCTTATCAGACGCGCCTCGCGCTGGCACCGGGACTGGGTCAAAGGAAGCAGCTCATCACACACTCGCAGACCCTCCTCAGTCATCTGCAGTGTCTTTGCACATTGTATGTTATTTATATTGATGCATTTCAACGATTCGGATGAAAATGATGAAAGTATAATCTAAGAGTAAGCAGTAACCGATTAGCAATCAATTAGCGTTGAATTACAAATATCACATTAGGTACCTAGTTAACATTATGGATCTAATGACGCCAACAGACTCATTACCATGATTTAATATCTGTTCATGCATACAATAAATTGGATTCCTTAATAGTTTAATTGCTAAATTATTATCTCGTAGCTCGTAACGTATGAGTAGGTAACATTTGCCCGCCCTTCAAAATGTTGCCTTCTCAGTATTTCTCGATAAAATGATATTCCCACGTTCTGGTAGTACTTAAGTACATTTCGGTTGTCACGGACACAGATAATATAAAATACTGTATCACGGATCACCACGTGTTGTCGTGCTGGCAACAGAGACTCCGACACACATGGTTTCCACTATTATCCAGACCTCATTCTATCGTAGTTTTGTACTTCCTTGTGTCGTAGGTACTATAATCTTATTTTTCTTATCATACCAATGAAGATATACGTGGATTTAAAGTTTTAAATCATATTCTGAATGTGTGCCGGTCATTTGCACATTTTTTCGACCCATTATCACAGAGTGCGTAGTCCCAGCGGAAAATTGACGAATTTCTTAATTTTTGTTCAGCAGATACATATTTAGTTTATGACGTCGTGTAATTGTGTATGGTAAGTACAAATTTGTGCATCCAACCATTGGGGAGCTATTCAATAAAAACTGTTTCTTTTCTATGGACGTACAAGAAAAAAAATACATGCAATAATTAGTGTGTAACGAGAGGTAAACGTGTATGTTTAAATGAAATTTGTGTGTCATAAAACTGCGAAGATAATCAAGTTTCCGCTGCGCAGACGTTTGGCCATTTGATGAAAATCGTATAAAACAGTTTAGTGCAGAGTTGTAATTTTTTACGCACGTTGCTTTGAATTTCTGTGTAATGTTAGTGAAAACAGAATTTGAAAAAAACATACCGTTTAAGATAATACACGCAAAAGTAAAATAAGGTTTTTAGGTCCAAATACCTAAAAAAGGAACTCTAGAGCCTATTTGTATCTTGTAAGGGTCTACAATGTCTAGCAAAGTTTCATTTATGTGTGTATGTGTAATTTTCTACGACTGGACCACTAATTGTATGTCATCCGTTTGTAGCACTTTTTAATGGAAAAGCAAAATGAAACATAATTATACAGATATGTAGTGTATTAATGCAACTATTCACATGTAAAATTTCAGCTCATTACGCTAAATAATTAAAGAGAAATAATAAAAATACCAGAACAACCGAAATACATGGATAAACCGACCAAGTTTGAATAGCTACAAAAAAGCGGCCGTGCAGTTTAAAGAGATAACGTTCTAAAATTTCCAGTGTTGTACCATTATTGGATTGGTACAGGCGGGCACACAATTCTTGAACTTGTTCAAGTTATTAGCTACTTGTAACTAATACTTCTCCATAGGAAACGACCAATTGGAACCGTGCACCTAGCTTCTGACGTTTCATAAGTGCCCATGTAGGTTTATGTGAAATAAAATATTTTGATTTGATTTGATTTGAATAACTTTCGTGATAGAAATAGTAGGTCACTTGTTTTTTTTCTTAAACTTACAAAATTATTACAATAATTGCATCTGTGTTAACAAATGCATTTATTTGTCAGAATAATTTACAAAAAGTTGTTACAGTAGGTAATTATTATATCCGATAAAGCCCCGGTGACACACCGGTGTGTCACATTTCGCCAACCTTCAAGCCCCGCCGACACATCGGTATACCACCCCATTCACGCGGCTTTCACCTCTACAACTACTATACTACTATAAAATAAGGGCTAATAACCTGTGTGGGCAGTTTCACTCTACTGCGCGGCGTGAAGGATAATCATAAATAGGTATTTACCGATAGATTTTGTTTAAAAAAAAAGTAGAAACACGACGCGCGTGCCCCGCGGGACGTCATAGAGCTTGACATATAATAAGAGTTAGAGTGATCTCTGTAATTCCAGTGCATGGTTACCAGTTATATGATTATGCGCTAGAACGTAGGTAGGTAGGTACTACACTAGTCTACACTACAAATCTAGTTTCACAATTGAGTCAATTATTACTGATCTGTGATTGTATGACATTATTTGTTGCTGAAAAGCTCGAGCGAGAAGACCAACTCCCGAAAAACTAGTAAAACCTAAGATTTACTTGTACCTATATGAGCAATATATTTGTTAAGTACTTAATTATTTTTATTAAAAAAAAAAGATTCTTTATATTATCAATGTAGGTATATTATTATTACTTACTTTGATAATTATGCTGTTTTTTTGTTTTTAATTAGTCATTGACTAAAGAGTACAAAGTTAATATTGTGTACGTGTCGCAGCCAACTGGTTAAATTAGCCGTTCAGTTAACTGCCTAGCCTTTCAACTAAACGGCGCGCGGCGGCCGTTCAACTAACGGTCTGAATGATATTCAATTACAGTTTAGGTTCCAATCACGCGCGAGCCGAATTGGTTGCAGTAATTAAGGCATTGCACCCCAATCAAGTGGGTTAGGTTAGGTTAGAACTGTGATCACCGCGTTCGAGCCGAGGGAGGAAGCGAGGCGAGCACTACTTCTAAAGGCCAGGCAGTTAACTGAACGGCTAATTTAACCAGTTGGCTGCGACATACGCACCAGTACGAAACTATTAACCTTTTAACCGCCCGACTTCATATCATTTGTCGTGTCCCCAGCGCACGAAGTTAAAAAAAAAAACGAAAAAAAAATACCTGATAGAAAACAGCGTAATAACCTAAATAAAAAAGCAGATTAAACGAGCTGTGGTTTTTTGTCGTAAATATACGACCCTGGCGAAATGGACCCGAAAATATTTGCCGGATTAATCCGACGTAAGCGGTTAAAAGGTTAAACACAATAACGATACTATAAGTACCTACTGGATAGAACGTTATCTCTTTAAACTGCACGGCCGCTTTTTTGTAGCTATTCAAACTTGGTCGGTTTATCCATGTATTTCGGTTGTTCTGGTATTTTTATTATTTCTCTTTAATTATTTAGCGTAATGAGCTGAAATTTTACATGTGAATAGTTGCATTAATACACTACATATCTGTATATGTGTCGTTTTGCTTTTCCATTAAAATGTCCTACAATCGGATGTCATACAATTAGTGGTCCAGTCGTAGAAAATTATGCCATTGCTCATTAACATAAATGAAACTTGGCAAGACATTGTAGACCCTTACAAGATACAAATACGCTCTAGAGTTCCTTTTTTAGGTATTTTTACCTAAAAACCTTATTTTACTTTTGCGTGTATATCTTAAACGGTATGTTTTTTTCAAATTCTGTTTTCACTAACATTACACAGAAATTCAAAGCAACGTGCGTAAAAAATTACAACTCTGCACTAAACTGTTTTATACGATTTTCATCAAATAGCCAAACGTCTGCGCAGCGGAAACTTGATTATCTTCGCAGTTTTAAAACACACAAATTTCATTTAAACATACACATTTACCTCTCGTTACACACTAATTATTGCATGTATTTTTAGGGTTCCGTACCTCAAAAGGAAAAAACGGAACCCTTATAGGATCACTCGTGTGTCTGTCTGTCTGTCTGTCTGTCCGTCTGTCACAGCCAATTTGCTCCGAATCTTATGGACCGATTAAGTTGAAATTTGGTACACATATGAATCTCTGTGACCCAAACACAGACGTGTAACGTAAATAAATGAGTTTTGAAAATGGGAGTCATTTTTGAGGGGTTAATAGACAATTAAAAAAAAAAGTTTCGCAATCTGTACCGTGTGACATATCAAATGAAAGGGCGTACCGTGAGGATCTCAAATATATTTTTTTCATAATTTTAAAGTAAATTTTGTTAAAGTTATTTAAGACAATAGACGGAAATTTACCATTCCCCCCCCCTTATCTCCGAAACTACTGAGCCTAAAATTTTGAATAAAATACAGAAAATAGTTCTATACCTATAGATTACAGGAAAATTAATAAGAAATCTATGATCTTGAAACAACATGGTAAATCTCTCAATATTGTGCGTACAAACTTACATTTTCAGTTGGAATGTATGGGAGAACATGTTTTTCAACTACAATGTTAAGTTTGTTCTTGGGATAAATTCATTCCAACTACGGAACCCTTCATTGTGCGTGGTCCGACACGTACTTGGCCGGTTTTTTTTCTTGTACGACCACAGGAAAAAAAGTTCCGCTGGGATGACGTAGTCCCAGCAGAAACAGTTTTTATTGAATAGCTCCCCAGTGGTTGGATCCACAAATTTTAACTTACCATACACAATTACACGACGTCATACACTAAATATCTGCTAAACAAAAATGAAGAAATTCGACAATTTTCCGCTGGGACTACGCACATATTATCACATATTGTATGCAAAGAATCATTATTTAAAGTTCTTGTTATATGCATGACGCAAGACGCAAGTATCTGTTATAACAGCAAGTACAATTAGTGAGTAGCCATTAGATCAAGGCGAGACCAATATGAGTGCGCAGACGAAATATGACTTATCAAGTTATCAGTGAGGTCACGTCGCGGCTAAAGGTACAACAAACAATGCAAGTAGGAACCTAAATGCTTACAATTAGTTGGAATCATAACCACGAGCACGGCACGCGGCATACAGCAAGCAATACTTTTGTTCCTGTCATTAGCATTAGGTACATATTGTACTGACCAAGGACATACGAGTACACAGAGTACCTGCTGAGCATATCGATTATTACAGTCTTCATTGTGACTTACTCGAACTAACCCTCTACCGCATACGAATCCATTTCAGGCTTCTAAATTTTAATATTTTTTATCTACGTCCTATTTGTGTAATATAGTTATTTTTTTCTTTCAAAATGATGTCTCAGTTCTTCGTGTATCGAAACGTATTTATTTGGTATTTTTCAAATGTTAGTTATCAAACTTAAAATCACTTTTGTGTACCCACACAGTGCGCCGGAGTGATTACAATAATTAGGAATTTTTATTTAGGTTTTTGGGATTGATACTGGTAAGAAAATAATTATGTAAAATATGACTCATGTTACTCAGAGCTTCTATTATCCTGCACAACATATTGCAAATAATGTTACGTTCAATTTCCCTTTATTTCCAATATTTATATCCGGAAGTCATTTTTGCCTTCGTATGCATGCACGGTAAATCCGACTTTCCAAAAATGGCTTCCCATGCATTTACGGTGTGAATACGAATGGCTCCGCAAGCACTTTTTTTTCTTTTCTGTCATGCTTCCTTCGCGCTTTTAAGGCTTATCTAAACTGAAGTCTATTCCTGGTGATGGGTCTCACAGTAACGATGATTCCAACTCTGACTCTGATGATGACATCCGTCCACTTTCCAACTTCCAACTCAACAACTTTTCATCTAAACGCCCCAAACGACCAATAATCATACCGGAAACTGATACAGAATCTTCTGACGATGAAAATAGTTCTCGAGAACCACAAACAAGTCGAGGAACTTCAAGCGCAAAGGCTAAAAAGGTGCCTAAACAAAAAGATTGTGTGGAAACGTGATAAAATATAGCTATATAAATGAAAAGATGCATATATGATGTAAATATTTTTTTACTGGGACTACTAACAGAACACTTGCAAGGCAGGTTAATGTCTACTAAAAAACGTGGGCGTCCTAGCACAGGTATTCCAACTAAACCACTCCAACATCGAGTAGAGAGGGACGCCAACAATTCGAAATAGATCTGCAGCTCCTAAAAAGGCAAAGCACCAGCAAAAACTCTAGAACTGCCCTTGGAATCCGTCCGAGTAGACCAGATTGGTAATTTTCCAATACACAATGAGCAACGAAAACTGTGTCAGAATAATTGCGTATTTCGTTCATACACAAAATGCGAAAAATGCAATGTTTTTTTTATGTTATAATGAAAAAAGGAACTGCTTCAGAGAGTTTCACATACAGATTGAGTGCATATGAAGCAAAAAATGGCACAGGTATACTTTGTGATTAATGCATACGAAGTAATTTTTAGCTTAAAAATTTATTTTAGTACCCTAATAAAGCACCTTTCAGTAAATTTTTTTTTTTTGTCTTCCTTAATAATTCATGCAGTAGGTCTTACATTGGTCCCGTCATCATGCACGTGCTATACAGTCAACATAACTGCTACAACAAACAGAAGTAGATAGGAGTAGCATGTTGCTCACGGACGGAGCTCGTCTCGGTACGTAACAGATACCCAGTGGCACTTTTACACACATTTGTATACACGGACATAGGATTCCTGTGACCTCCAGTATCTGATCAAGTTTCTCTCGTCGCGTAGAAAACCAGGAAACAAAGAAAAACCAGCCTTCCGTTAAAACTTGTAGGGTAGAGCTACAACTAGCTAGTAGAACAGAGGGGGAGACACGTGGCGGGTCAGTTCTGGGCATGCGCTTATATCAAGTAGGACGGCATGACGTTATCTACGTAGTGTGTCCGAACGAACCGTTCATTGGCACGGGACGAGTTACTGACAATATGAATAAAACGAGAGTCCTCGTGTCTGGGAATGAGAGGAACCCACGAGGCCTGGTAAGCGTTGTTACAGAAATAAGTCTAACTTACGATTCATTTGGCAATCACTTATCTCTACTGTCTCATCTTATTGATACAGATTATAGAACTCAATTAGTTCGAGGGACGAAGTTGAGGTTAGCGGTAAAAGAATCAGAATGATGTCTTAGACTGCCCAAAATCGTCGTGATTAAGCAAGGAGGAAAGAGCGGATTTGGAAAGAGGATTATGGCACCATGCCCAAAATGTAGCATGTTGGGAGAAGATAAAAGGACTTTAGAAAATAAACCCATATTCAAACATATGGCAATAGTGGAATATTTTACTTCTTTTTGGCAAGGCGCCGTCACTTGCCAAGTTGCCGCCAACGTAATTCGAAAATTAAAAAGCAATCTCCCCAGCGATCTCCGACATGAATTATATAAATTCGGACCAGTCAAGCCGATGGATCGTCAAACGCTATAAATCAGATTGTTACCGGCCTCAGCGTCAGTTAAAATCAGTCTAATTTCATCTTGGCTGGCGATTTGAAGTGTGCAGGGTGAGCAGCACGGCACAGCGCATGCGCGCCGCCACACATTCATTACCAACACAATATTAATGACATCCAAGAGTCAGATGAGCCACGAGACAGCGTAGCTATCAACTACAATATATACTTTATCACATACAGATAAATATAAAGATACAGATAAATAGACGTCGCTGTCGGAGCCGTGACGACACACAATTAGCTAGTTACGCACTGCAAAGCTATTTGCACCTTTTTGTCCCATACTACAGATATAAATACTCGAGACGGTGCAGTAGATTTTTTCAACTACCTTTGTGGTCAATGACAGTTTAAGTAATCGGCCAGAGTTGAGGATCAACACGGACTAAAAAGTTCGTACACCCGGTTACAGTCGTTTATAGTGTAGGTCGGATCTTCGTTTGCGATCCATCACGTGACATAATTCAGTGCAAATAAAGTACTATTAAATTATAGTGATACATTTAGGACGGTCTTGTCGAACCTTGACTCGACACGCGGAGTTATTATTGTTCTGTCACCGGCGGCGGCTACGATTTTATCGTGGCTTGGCGGGAGTTCACGACACGAAACAGATTAGCCGTGATGCGCACGGAGCCGACCAACCACCCGACTACGTCCAGCACCACCACCGTCACCTCCACCATTACTAAGTACCACCATCACTGGCGACATCGTCTCCAAGGCCGCGGGCCAGGCGATCAGTTATCGTTAATGTCACTGGAGCGGTGTTAACACTGAGCTCACACAACACTAAAAGTACGAGTGCTAGCGGCGGCAGTGGGTCACAGTGCAGGGCCGCAGGGCGAGGCGCGCTGCCCGGGCTGTGCGGCAGCCCGGTTGGCGGCGCGCCACCTATACGTATTTCTGCCCTCCGCTCTCCACGACCACTCACCTTCGGGATGCAGCCTCTGCGGGTCGAACCAGGCATCTGGAATAGAAGGCTGCGCGTTAGCGGGTTAGTCGCGACAGACAGAGAGGAAAGCGGGCGAAGCGAAGTCGGCGCGAGGGGGAGGGGGCACTTACGCGGGTCGAGGACGCTGCAGAGGGAGGGCCCGGAGTCCGGCATGGTGGTGATTTACGTAACGCGAGCGTGAGGTGAGGTGGATGAAGGCGGCGGACGGAGCGCGCGCCGCGCCGGACTCTCGCGTCGATACTGGCGGCGCAGCGCAGCCCCGCGCCGGGCCCTCCCGCCCCGGCCCCGCCGCAGCCCCCGCCCGCGCCTGCCCGCACGCATGCGCACCTACCACCATGTCTGCCCAGCACCCCCAGCGTGCTGCCAGCAGCACCACCACCGCCCGCCACCGCGACACGCATGCCCGCACCCTCACCAGGACATCGTGCAAGGTTAGTTCATCGTGCGGTTAGTATTTGAGTACTTACTCCGGTGCAGACAGATGATAAAGATGATTAGACAAGTTATTTACATACAAATAGTAACACGAGCAGAAGTAACGAGTAAGAGCGAGATAACGGTGTCTGGTACCTATGCATGTTGTTTACAGGGCGCGCGGGTGACGGGTCGCAGGTCACGCCGCCGCCGGTCTACATGAAATAATGTCAGAGTCGAGCTGCACTGACCTGCAAAGTGCATTCGCCTTTTATATTCATTGTACAGTATTAGTAAATTCCTCACTGATCCGCGAAAATAACGAAAAATTTGAAAGTCATGAAATAAATGACAAAATTAGCGATTACATTTAGAATTTTAGAACACAACGCGACGTTGTTTACGTCTTATCAGGTAGGTAAGTACCTCATGTAAATGTTACGATGAATCATGTAGCCGTGATGCTGACGTTATCTTCATTTAGCACACAATAGGTACAACACGTTCAATGTTGCTAAGTATCTACTAGGTACCTACACTAATGGGTAACATCTACAAACTTGATCAAAACGAAAAGCGAAAGGTCATCTTAGCGCTGTCGAATACTTTTACTAAGATGAAAGTCTGCATTGTAATAATGTATTACGTTATCATTACCAATATTATTCTCTGTGTGGAAATATTTTCTTGTTAAAAAACAATTAAAACCAGTGGTGAGACGCAGACAACTTTCGAAACGTGTCGCCTTCACGCGTCGTAAGCCATCGCATAAAAAGTGATTATGACAACTGAATAAAGGCTGATCTTGTTCCGAAAATACACTGCCTGCCACATTTAAAATAGATGCGACAATTCACACCATTCTTTGTCGTATCCTTGAAAAGTAAGAGAATAAGCAAAGTAGATCATGAACTTCAGGTGCAGAGAGCTGTAGTCAAGTCGATCAAAGAATAATGGCAAATTTTGCTGAGACCATGACAAGTCGTTTGGACTCCTTTAGTTCTAAATCGCAACCATTCCGAGAGAATCACAGATTATTCAAGACTTTCGTATTGCCAAATAACCATGGAGAGTGCCGTCTTGTCCGAAGTCATGGCGTGCTTCAAAGACCACGTCAGACATCCCAAGTCATTAAAAACAAGTACCTACAGAACCAACAGATCATTGAGATTATGAGTACATGATGATGTTTCAATATATTTTGCTTACTTATTATGTAGATGACTTTGACTTAGTCTTGTGTGTTTTGATGTTTTGACTTTGAATTTATCTAGAAAACATAAATAAAACTAAATGTAACTGTATTTGCAATGTTGATAGACAGCTATAGATACTTGCAACACAAGTTAGAAGTTGTGAAGTGGATTGATTTTACAATCTTTTATTTAACTTGCAATGTATGTATGTATATGTAACTATGTATATTCGGGTGGACTCTTGCAACTCAATTTTGAAGCAGATTATCTTCAATCGATTGAGCTGAAATTTTAAAAACACGTTTAGTTTGGATGGCAATGCATGGTTAGCTACGTGACGTCATTCTAAATCCAACATGGCGGAACACCCAAGATGGCGGGCTAGTTATTCTTAATGCACTCCTACATTACGGGTATCAAATGAAAGGGCTGGCTGAAAATAATTCGAAAAATGAAGTGACGTCGCTCTAAATCCAATATGGCGGACTTCTAAAGATGGCGGACTAGTTATTTTCAATGCACTCCTACAATATGGGTATCAAATGAAAGGACTTGCTGAGAATAACTCGAAAAATAAAGTGATGTTATTCTAAATCCAACATGGCGGGACACCCAAGATGGCAGACTAGTTATTTTTAATGCACATATACAATATTATGTGTATCAAATGAAAGGGCTTGCTGAGAATAACTCGAAAAATAAAGTGACGTCACTCTAAATCCATTATAGCGGACTAAGCTTTTTATGCTTTCCTCAATATGTCTTCAACCGATTGAGCTGAAATTTTGTATACACCTACGTTTAGTTTGGATGACAATGCATGGTTAGCTGTGTGACGTCATTCTAAATCCAGACTAAATAAACAATATTTATATAATTAAAAAAATAAATATTATTAATAATACCTACGTACCTATTTAATAAAAATATTAATATTTATTTAGAATTTAAATTTACTGTTATTTAATTAGTAACATTATATATTTAGCTTGAAAAAGATACCCTTATTATTCAACCGTTTAATTACTTACATATAAATTTAAAATTATTTAAAATATAAATTTAATTAAGTAAACTCAATTTTTTTACATTTTCAAACGACCTTGCAACAATGATGCGTTGAATGAGATGAACAGACTGAGAAACCTGTCCAGCGATAAATAAAAAGTAAAAATAAATTAAAAGTATAATAACTTTTTTTTAAAACAAGCTTTTAAGTATTTAAATGCGCTAAAAAGAATAAAATTTACTTTTCCTTTAAAACTTTTACTACCTATTAACTTATACCGTCATTACACAATTTATATGATAAAAAAGCTTGTCGCGAGATTTACCTGTGTAGATAAACAACTTAATTAAATAACTTGACCTGATTGACTTTAATTTTTTAAGTTTTCAAACTAAGTAAATACGAGTACCTACTCGAATCTAGCGACAAGCTTTTATATCATATAAATTGTGTAATGACGTTATAAGTTGATAGTAAAAGTTTATTTGTCCCGCCAAACGGTAGTAGGTATCCCGGTCGTCAGACAGTCGTGGCGGGTACTAGGCGAGAACAACGGAGTACTGCGAAAATGAGTCAGCGCTGTTCACCTCCATTATGGTAATTACAGACAAACCTTCCAACTAACCAACCCTAAAACTACACGCTCATATTCGTGGATTTACAAACTACATATTAAGTTGTGGGGTGCGGGTACCGAAGAGACATACTCGTAGGTCTTGGATACAGTCAAAACTACTTATTAGAGACAGTACCGCAAATTATCACCAAAAAATTGTACTTTATAATATTTATAATCCTCTTAGCGTGTTGATAGCAATCTAAATGAACTCGGCCCAGAATTCGGCTACTTTGGCGCCATCACCAGCGTCCATCAGTTCCTGTAACGTGCAGCTGACAGGACACGCAGGACACGATATTATGTGTCCCATCGTTTGTGGAACAGCACCACATTTACACTCCAAGGCGGAATCGTCTATGAATCTCCACCTGAACAGGTTTTCCTTGCTTCGGCCAACCTGGGTCCGGATTCTGTTTAAAGACTTCCAGGTTACCCAAGGTAATTCACGTCCAGGTGGGAGGTCTTCAGCGGGTGGAATGAACGGTTTGGGTAAAGAAGCACTGTTTAGACACAGCTTCAGTCTTTGTTGTGACGGTTCGTCAGTGAGGGGACGACAGACTTTAAAAAACTGTTTCGGCTTTTATAATATTTATAATACTTAATAAGCGTCAATAAAAAGCTAGTTTCTGAAACAATTACAGGCCTCAAGTAGGTAGGTATCTACTCGGCTAATGTGATTCATAGAAATTGCACAAACATGATGTAACATGTGTATCGACTTGAGTCAATGTTGAACATTTACGTTTTTGGTGCTACCATACCAATATTGAGGCTAGGTACATACACTAGTATTTTAGTACTTCTCCTGTTAAAAGATGGGATGAAGATCAATCAAAGTTAAATACTGAAGATATTTTGCACTCCCACGCAGAATACTGGCCGTGACATCGGATTCCGGAGCTACGGCCAGTGTACCAAATTGAATGACGTGTTCAATTCAAATGCTACAGTTGGCCTTTGTTTTAGTCCAAACCAAAGTACCTAGCAGAACGAAAGCCACCTTGTATTGCTGGGTTATAAGTTCTGAGACACCAGTTTACAAGAAGCATAAATGTAGGTGCAGATTAAATTGTTAATAATGTTCAGTTGTGGTTCAGTCTGATTGATTTTAGCCAGCGTAAGAGGTTACCGGTTTTGGTACTGGTAGAAGCACCTGCTAGCAAAGAATTCTCTTTTATTGAGCAGGTTGCATAGTAAATTAAGCACGCACGAGTGACGTGTGCGACGCCATGTCGCGCAGTTAAAAATACCCCGTGCGAGTGCGAGACGGCCACAATGACGTCATCGGCTACCTGTGTGCCACTTCAACGTGCCGTAATGTTCCCTCTGTTAAGTTCAATGAAACTTAACAACGAAGACAATTAATCAAAAGAATAACTTACTGTATCAAGGTCAGTAGAGACTATAGCCTATTTGGTGCTTACCTTCATACCTGTACATGTACCACTTGTACCAGTACCTTCATAGATGAGATTAAAAACCGAGCGCCACATACATAATATCGCTATCTTGGAAAGTCTCCCAACTTTCCTCCATGTACAGAATTCTACATTATGTATACCTTACCTATTGATTTCCTTCAGAACTACAGATATCGAGGAAAAAGTTCTGAGCCACAACACGAGACTTACCATGTGGCATCAAGTCACAATCCCTGCGTGATGCACCCTAGAGAGACAGACACGGAAAAATCTCTAAATTATGAAACTCTAAACCAGGCTTTTGGTGTATGTGTTGGGGATGTCGGGTGGGATTCTCAGAAGTCCGTTTACCGTAATCCTTCAATCAAATAAGTTCTTGATAATGCAATGGAATATAGTTTCACACCTACATAGTCATGACCGGAGACAGTCATGAAAGGGGGTGATTCATTTAATAAGCGGGTTTCCCCACCGTGCACCGGCTTGTTCGCCATATTCCAATAAATTACAAGCAACTATTTTTCATTCACGACATTAACTGTTCGGGAACTTTGTAAACCAACTTATGAACTTAAGAGTATTTCATTAAACTGACAGTTCAGAAGGCAGATATAGTCCTCGCTCATTGGCGACAACTAGATCCGTTTAAATAAAGAGAGCAGACGGTGACGGTGTGTCTGTGCGGTGGTTGGCGAGGAGCGTATCGATCGCCGCGCCATCGCGCCACCCGCCCTCGCTCGCACCCCATCACCCCACCCACACACATCGAGGACTAGCCTTTATAGTTTATTGAATCCATGTCTGGGTTTTTGCAGATATTCAGGACTATTAGTAATCAAATTACTAACGACAGCATACAGCAGATGATGCTGTTGGCAATTTATTACTAGCAGATCTGGATTTATAACTATGACATTCTGTGACAATATGAAAAGAAACAATTTTATTTAGCCTGCGAATCTATTCATACGACCAAAACATTAGAATAAATTACAACGATCCTACAGATTTCAACAAACCAATGGGATCGACACTAAATGGAATCTTTCTGCTTGATACACTTTGACGACGACCGCTAAATTAAAACAGTAGGTATACTGTACTTCTACATATCGCTCATTTGGATAAACATCGACGTATATGTATTTTTTCCCAAAAATGAGTTATATTATGACAAAGCACAGCGTATTTATGTTAGGAAAGCAAAGACTAAAAAAATAAGTAGCGGTTACGTCGCGTCGATGTTTCTCAAAATGAGCATACATATTACAGCTTTCAGCATAATTGAGATCACAATTTTATTTGATTTAGTCTCCCTCTCCTATTCTCGCGAGTAGCAGCACTACCACTGAGTTGACGAAAATGCCAGTTTTTGTAAGTCAACAAAATAAAGCAATTAGGTTATTCGATTCTGTAATTTAACGGCCTTTTTGTGTGCGTCATTATGAATGGGAGAATAAACAAAAGGGGTGACAGGGAAGTGACGTCAGTGGGAGATCTCGGCACAAGGGTCACAAAGGGCTCAGTGCTACATTTATGTGAAGAGCTTGGAATTAGGTCAACGAGTGCAAACAGGCCTCGTGTTGATCTTGGAACTTTACTTGATTTTGCTTGCTCATTTTGTAAACATTTATTTCGTGGTACGAGTCGTAAGCCCACTAGGAAAATATAAATGTACCTATTGTATGGCTTAGGAAGGATAAATTACCTAAGTGCTATTTAATTTTTACAGAGGGAATCAGGAATAAAGTGCTGATTCTCAGCTTATTTGAATGAATGATTTTTGATTTTGATCAGTCAGTATAGCTACCTAGAGAAAGAAAACCAATAATGAACATACGAACAATCACACCTATGTCTATAATGATAAATACAGTTTGGTATATCGAGAAGTGTTGAACATAGTTGGTGACACGACACTCGCTCGACTCTCGACCTACAGAAAGACTGCTGAGATTCGGAGTTAGGTACTACGAAATCAAACTTTTTGTAGCGATTTGGCGACATTTTGCTATTTCTACCAGACTATTTATTCATGTAAGTATAGTGTGGGACGCCCCTCAGCTAGATGGACCGACGACATAAAGAAGGTGGCTGGGGTAGACTGGGCGCGGAAGGCGGAGGACAGGACAGGGAGTTGTGGCGCAGTCTGAGGGAGGCCTATGTCCAGCAGTGGACTGCGATTGGCTGAGTTGATTTGATTGCTTTAATAGTGAAAGATGATGTCTTTAATCACACCAATTGTAAATCAATCGATCATGCACGATCCAACAGTTTAAAAATTTTAAACAAGTGATTAACGAAGGCTTACATAAATCACTTTCCAACATGCTACCAATTCCACCATCACCATTTGAAGAAACGAAAACTAGTTTCATTGTTCCACCGTGGAACTCGAACTGAACGACAATGAAACTAGTTGATTAGAATTTGATTTATTTGTAAATGGAGTTGATTGAGTGAATGCTGATGTTGCAAAGTTAAGATCATAGCATTAACAATTCACCTACTATGATATTTTTAAGATAGACATGGTACATTGTCTATCAATACAATCTATCGATATTGCATTTTAGCAGAGCGCGCCGAGGTCGACTCGGACGAGTAGATCGTTTGAGAATTAAAAATAAGACAACTGTGCCACAGAGCATCATTTAGGCCGGTTAGAAACCTTTCTTGAGCAGATCTAGAAGGAAGCAGAGACTTCTATCAAAACGAATTTCCAATTTATTATTTATTGTACATACGTTGTCATTTCTAAAACTAACTGCGCCAAAATTAACTGCGGAAGCACAGTTGACGTAATTTTTTATGCATATGATATCGCGTGGATGTATCGGACGGATTTATTACCGGAATGTGACCTAATAGCCGCTGACTATGTTCACCACCGCCGCACAAAATATTTTAGTCCACAAAACCAAAACCGAACTAATCATAGCAGAGTTTAGGAAGCACAGTTTAGAATAACTGAATCAGCCGACACCCTTTCAAATATCAGTATGTCGATACTTACGCGTGATATCGTCACCGCTTCCGGAACCCATGTTTCACACACAACAATATCCACACAAAAGGCAAGTAAGTCCTCGCGAGAATGAGTCACAGCACGAGCACACGACGCCACATCTATGTCAAGCAAGCACTCGGATCAGTTCTGGAGCAGCGAGCAGAGAGCGTGCGACGTGAGCGCGCGGCGGGTGCTCCGTTTGTGAACGCAGGGCGGTGCTGCTTCAGCGACGCTAAAATTAGCGATGGTGGCGTCGTGCATACCTACCACACATCAATCGCCGCCATCGCCGCGCCGACGCCGACGCCGCCGCGCGCCGCGCCGCTCCCTGCGACCGCGCACTCGCGCACCAACACCATGCCCAGTGGCACAGTTTCATTTAATCAAATTCAAAATAATACAAGATTAGGTATGTAGGCATCGGTGTATGAAACACTTTGAAATAAGTCTCTCCTCTATGGGGCAAACTGTTCATAATGATGAACTACGAAAAATTGTTTTGGACACGGGCACCTAAGGTATTTTGAAGGAAATTTTAATCTCAATAACTTTACGTCGATTCCCGCTCTCAGTATGACAAAGATAAGATAAAGACTTGAAGATAACAGTAGTTTCAGCTTCAACAGTTATAAAGTTATTATAAATAAACCCCTAAGCAACTAAGTTCTAATAAACGATAGTAAAGAGCGACACCAGGAACTTACCAGTGGGAAATAAACGATGACTCGTCGATTAACAGCGTTAAGTCCTCTGACTGACGGGCTATAATTAACAGCGTTAAGAGTAAACTAGTCGCGAACTCGAACTCACTGGTGGTCATGGCTAAAAATCATGCTGTCTCACCTAGCTTCGTGTCTGACAGAGCTAGTATCAGTGATAGGCAGTTAGACGCTAGTCTACATGCACAAAGTCTAGTTATATATAATATAATATATATAATAAAGGTTATTGAACTCTTGGATAACTGAGTTTTGTCGGTACGGTTTTGGTTTTGATGATTTTACAGTTCATTTATTACTTATTTACACCCAAAGTTACGTTCAAAATAGCAAGAAAAACGAATCTTTGTTGGCTCATAACTTTTTAATGGCTTTTTATTTTACTATGCTGTTTCCGTACAGACACAATTAATAATAAGTCAAAACGATATCATGTTTAACTTTGGATGCATAATGTGAAACTGTGGAGTAATACTCTCCCGAAAGTATGGAAAAAAAATCGACTAGTGGCGCCTTAAGTCCTCTGACTGACGGGCTATAATTTTGTTAAACCAAATGTTACAAAATAAATTCAGATAATTACAATACTTAGTTGAAAGTTCTTTACCAAGTTATAGACAAAGAGACTAACTGTATAAGTATGACGATGACCCCGATACGACTAAAGTATTTTATCGTGCTGGCTGTAGCCATCCACCAAGTCACCAAGCCTGTGGTCGGGTGGGCTAATCTAGCAAAGACAACTTAATGTCTAGGGCAGGAGTAGGACGGGAGCGACTCGGACGTTGTCTGAATAATGTATGGTGCGGGCTATCGGACGTCCGCGTGCAGGCCGAACATGGGCCCGCGGGTGCCGTTACCCGGTGCTGCAGCGCGGTCAACGCTCTTGCCGCTCCGCCACCTCTGCAGCCGACCTCCTCTACCCCTCCTAGCTTCGCCACCCCGCCCCCCATTTGACTACTGCACTGTCACTATTTTACTTATTTATATTAATTTCATTTTGACAAAAGAAGTAATCTCCCATAAAGTTCCCGAGGTTGAATCTTGTTGATTTGAGATGAAATAAGGACCTAACTTAATTCTTGCGTCATATGAATGCGGCATAGCCGAAAATTTCGTAAAAATAATTTCCTAATATTAAAACTTGCCATAATGTTGTTCAGGTGCTGTAATACACTTGTATAGCTAATATTGGTGTGCGCGGGCATTGTTCTCCTGCAGACGTGATTCTTCACGGTCCGTGGCATGCAGTGCGCGGTGCTCGCCTTCAAATGGAGCCATTCTAATTTTCTAAAACTTACCGTGTCGCAAAAAAAAAAAACGCTGCGCGCTGGCGACACCTCATGCAGACACGAACAATGAAATCACCTACCAGTTATAGCTATGATTCTCCAACACTGAAGACTATGTTTGCAGTCATTTCACTTCATTTAGGAAAAGAAAGGCATTTTGAAACGTAAAGCCAAACAATTTGCCATTCACAGTACTTACAGATAGAGCGTAACAAGGAAAGAACATCTTACCGAGTCCCATCTGGCAGAAGATGACCTCGGCCTCAATCACATGCGCTACTTGACGCTTCGGCTCAGGCGCTGCTGGCTTCGGCGGCAGGACCGGCTCTGACTTCACAGCTTCCGGTTTCGGAGGTTCTGGTTTCGGGGGCTCAGGTGCTGCCGGCTCTGGTGACGCCGACGCTTTGGGTTCCTCTGGCAGGGGCTTTTCGGGCGCCACTGGAGCGCTGGAAGCAGGCGTTGGAGTCGGGGCCGGAGCCGCCGCGGGCGCCAGCACAGGCGTGGGGTCGTGGGGCGGCTCGGGGGTGTAGGCGGCGCGCCCCACGTCGGCGCGGGGCTCCGCCCGGTGCATGGGCGACTCGCCGGCCGTGTCGGCGTCCGACTCGCTGTCTGTGAATTTGTCGGCGATGTGGTCGGCCGAGGCGGAGGCTGCACGAGGCGCCTCCGCCAGCAGCTCGCGCTCCATGTCAAGGAAGCTGCGCGTGGCGGCAGCGGCGGGCTGGCGGTGCGGCGACTCGGCCGCCTCTCGCTTGCCGTCGCGGTCGAGGTGCTCGAAGTCATCGGTCGAGTCCTGATCGCGCTTCATTACGGGCTCGGCTTGCGGCGCGTCAGCGACCGGAGCTGGGTCTCCACTCGCGAGACCCCCGAGTAGAGCGTCGGCGCTGTCCATGTTTCCTTACTTGACGATAAAAAAGACTGGCCTCGAGAGTGATCGATAGGGTGCGGGCGGGAGTAGCGCGAGTGCGAGAAGCTGCGAACGCAGAGGGCGGGTCCTGTCGTGCGTCCTCGCCGTATCGTACTGCGGTCTGCTAGCCGTTCGCCGGCCGCGGCTGCACGACGTCACTCAGCACGAGAAACGAACGGTATTACTCATCGCCGACCCCTCCGTTGCAGCGAGGGCGGCGCCGCTCGCCGGTAATATAGATAATAAAATTAATAAATGAAATTATAATAAATAAATGAAAGCAAATATGATAAGTTTAATATTTAACTGTAAAGATGGTCAAGTAAACAGATAATATAAATAAAATTGCACAAAAATATGAGAATGTCCAACGCAAGCAAGAAATTGCCAAAAGTATTGACTTTCCGATCCTGACCTTTTTTGAAGGCGCGCTGGCTAAGTAAGCACTGTTTTACCGACACTTCACAGCACAGACCGGTGTCAATCGGATACAACGATACAACAAGAGAAAATAGAAGATTTCACTTCATCACTGTGGTATCACAATTAATGAATTTCCCTATATATAAAATAAAAGTACTCTGTGGAAAGAAGCGACAGTAGCGACATCATTACATTTACAAGTATTACAACAACCATCAACAGCTGTTACCAGTGTGACCAGTTCAATTTGTAAAAAAGTATGCATAAAAACTTTTTTACATAAAAAACTACCAACTTAAAAAAAGCACTACAAAGCAATGATTTCAAAATATGTCAATGCTACAAAGTGAAAAATAACTTTTATTTCGAAATTCGGTGTCGTTGGTTCCGCATTTTCGTTTTTTGACTCCGATTTCCGAAATTAAAGTTATTTTTAATTTTGTAGTGTTTTTTTTTAATTCGGTTGCTCTTTTTTGTATAAAAGTTTTATTTTTCACATTTTAGTTGTACCTACTCCACACAAATTCAAATAACACTATGCTACGTAAATATCATTTAAAACATCATCAATTTATACTAAGTGGTAAAAAAATCTTATTATTGAAGCTAACTCAAAAACTACCCAAGCAAAGTTAATCAAATTTATATGGGACCACCCTTGAGGCATACCTTATCCATTAAAAACAATACATAGATTTACAATTGCACTCAAGCGGTGCCAAGCTAAGGTTTATTGAAGGATTGAAGACACCGACTAGAAGAATCATCAAAATTCGCATAGAAATGCCGGATATGCAATACATTTATGCATATAATTTCGTACTTAAGAATAATTACCTAATCTTTTATATAGTATAACCTTCCTGAAATTATGTAGGTCACGTTAGTGAAAGAAACGTCAAATTTGGTTCATTAGTTTTTGAGAAAACATACATAAATACATTCGGGTCGAATACATAATCTCCTTTTTTGAAGTCGGTTAAAAAATGTTGGATATTTATTTATGTTTTATATATGTCGCAGCCAACTGGTTAAATTAGCCGTTCAGTTAACCGCCTGGCCTTTAGAAGTAGTGCTCGCCTCGCTTTGCTCTCTCGGCTCGCACGCGGTTGATCACAGTTCTAATCTAACCTAACCCATTTGGTCAGGGTGCCCTGGCTTAGTTAATGCTACTAATTCGGCCCGCGCGTGATTGGTTACAGACTTCCAACCTAAACTGTAATTGAATGTCATTCAGGCCGTTAGTTGAACGACCGCCGTTTAGTTAAAAGGCTAGGCGGTTAACTGAACGGCTAATTTAACCAGTTGGCTGCGACATATAGATGGGATCGCTGTCATTATTGTGTTACTTTTTTTGTATAATTTTAATCACAAGGTTAAATTAGACGATAAAAATGTTTGCGACTTGAAAAGTGACATAGGTAATAAAAGATGTGTGTGAAAAAGAAAAGTGTCTACCATTGATATAAAAGAGCAAGTAGAGCAACGACAATTCTCGTTTTAACAGGAATGTTCGTAATCTAAAAACAGTCTCAGAAATACCCCTAATTTACTTAGCTAGCAAATTCATATAGACAATTGTCAGTAGCGACACCTGCACCGAAATTGCGTAACACAATTTTAATCACAATCCGAAGGAATGAAATTGCTCAATTGTTTCAAAAATTCGTCTCCTCGACAAAGTAAATCATACTCAATACTCAATACGTTTATTGCATTCCACAATGTGAACTTAGGTGGTAGGTATTCCAGATACATGAATGTCGTAGAATCGTCAAAATGAAACGCATTGTCTGTCATTGTAAGTGTGTTACGCAATTACCCGGCTGAAGTGGCAGTTTTGTATCCATTAAAATAAAATTATTTCGTGTCGTTGAAAGTAATATAAAAAAAAAAAACATAGGTATTTAAGCTCTGAAATATCGATAAAAAAAATACACCTAGTGTTTAACCGTCCTACAAAATATAATAATGGAAAAAAATATCCGGTTTTTGCTCACACTTCGAACAGAAGTATTTATTTTGTTAATACTGGATGCAATCGGGACTTTAAGGCACCCCGACTCGGATAGATGATTTATGATTATTTAACAAAACTGATATAATGTGGTTTATGTATTGTTTAATCAATATATGATTGTTATAAGTTATGTCATAATTTGTAAATCTAAAGTACAATAATTAAAACCATAATTTTTACAAAGTTACAGCTAAAGGAGATGTTCCAGAAATGTATGGAGCCTGGGCTAGCACTACGTACACTAAATGTAAATATCGCTGTACATAGTAACCGTTTTTAATGTTAATATTGTATAATTTGACTTCGTTTTAATGTACATTAAAAATAACTCAGTCAAGGAGAGCAACACAAATTAAATGATGGATCAGCATAGCTATTCACAAAGCTACGACACGGTTTGGTACCGTATCGAATGTCAATGTTATCGACGAATTCCTATAATCGCTATTCACAAATCAGAAACCGTACAATTTTGACAGTTCATATACGGTATGAAGACATCAATTCTTCCGACAGGTATTTGCTGTCGGAAGTGTTATCGAATAACAAAATATTGTATAAAAAGAGTAATCTAAGCAATAAGTGTCAAAACACGGCTCCGGGCAAGGTCCTCATGCCCTTGCATGAATGCAAAGAGCATCTGCCGCTGCTCCAATGACACTCTTTTCTGAAAATATGCATTTTCAATATTAGGTACCACGTTTTATAAAATGAAAATGAGCAAATAGTAATTTGTTTAAATACTGATAAAATACATACACCTATTTTTCTGTAAAAAAAAAACAAATTTTTCACTTCTCAATACTTTTTTTTTTTTTATTCGCCCAAAGGGCAGGCTATAGTCTTTCGACCATACCGCCTTGTCTTCCGTGTAGTTCTCAATTATCTTAGCTCAAAACAAGATTCGGAAAAATAATTATTCCAGATTTCCAGGTTTGACAGAAAGTTGAAGTTTACAAAGCAAGTTTAATAGAAATCAGGTAAATTTTATTTATTAATAAAATCATTGTTTACTGTTTTTTATTTGTTAATAGTTACTGAATGCATAATCTATAGATGCCCATAATGAAATACTCAATAAAAATCATTTATGTACCACTTAAAATTTTCTACCACGAATATTTTACTACCATTTTGTAGCGTTCCCCGTATACACACCTAAAAAAAAACCCTTCCACACGGATCTGTGAATAGCGTTTTACCGGTCCTTCGGTTCAGAAATCAGGTTATCGAACAAGTGTCATTGTCGATACGATAGTGAATCGTATGTTTGTGAATAGCTATGCAGCTGTAATATTGTTAAAACCCATAATGTATTCGACTGAAAGACTTGCTTCTATGGTCATGAATAAATATTATTAAAAAAAAGATGGATCAGCAATATGCGAAATGTCATTATGACAATGACATGTGATTGATGTGTCTATGGGTGCGTTCCGAGTTGGGATGTAATCGGTTTGAGCGTGCAAACCCGTACTGAATTAGCGTGAGCGCGATAACGATGTCCCGTGAATCGTCGTAGATGACGTCATGGCATGCGCCATCTTGCGATAACGCCGACCGTGCCTTATAATAATATCACCGTGAGAACTGTCAAAAATTACAGTGAGTGTGTGAGGATGTGTCAGTGTGTGTTTTGTTTTGAGTTGCATCATATCTTTAAATTAAACTAACGTAGCATTTTTGAAATTGTGCTCCTAGCTGACAGTCACCACCTAACCAAAGAAGAAGAACTTAAGAAGAAATGTGGTCTTTATGTCGTAAAAACTGGTTAAATTAGCCGTTCAGTTAACTGCCTAGCCTTTTAACTAAACGTCGGCCATTCAACTAACGGCCTGAATGATATTCAATTACAGTATAGGTTGGAAGTCTGTAACCAATCACGCGCGAGCCGAATTGGTCGCAGTAACTAAGCCAGGGCACCCCGACCAAATGGGTTAGGTTAGGTAAGAACTGTGATCAACCGTTTGTGAGCCGAGAGAGCAAGCGAGGCGAGCACTACTTCTAAAGGCCAGGCGGTTAACTGAACGGCTAATTTAACCAGTTGACTGCGACATTTATACAAAGAAATACCGTAATATCGTTTTGACTTTGAGTAAGCACTGTGAGCGCGTTCACGACAGTTCCGAATTGTTGACAGCTGTCAGCTGTGAGTGAGCATGTGAGTGCTGTGAGCGATTACAGCCAATTCGGAATACGGCCACAGACGTCACGCAACGAAACTTAAAACTGTCAAAGTCACTGACCTGTACAATAGAGGTCAGTGGTCAAAGTCGACCGCGCAGTGGCGCCCTCATCGCGTGTTTGGTTATCCTTATTATCCATTTCATTTCCATTTATCTATTTATTTCTGGCATCAAGGCCCACACATACAATACAATATTTTTAAGTAACTTAAAAATTTTATAAATACATACAACATTATGCTAAAAACTAACACTAACATACAGGAAGGAAGTGTCTGCGTCGTGTTTCACGTATAGTATCCACTATTATCCGTTTTTTAATGATTATAATAAAACTAAAGAATATTAACGTATAATCTTGTGGAGCACAACTTAACGTGCTTATTTTCATCATTTTCATTCTAAAATAAAGGAAAAATCCAAACAAACGATGAGGGCGCCTCTGCGCGGTCAGCGTTTGGTCGGCTACGTCTTAAAGTTACCTTGTCTAAAGGGGTAGGCATAGATCTTCACAACGCTTAAATTCATAATCGACATTCATTCATCTGTCAATCATCAGTCTCCTGCTTATATCTCAATTTATTTGGGGTCGGTGCAAAATGTATTTTTCTTCCATATTTCTCTATTAGTCGTTATCTCGGTGGTGACCCACATTATTTTTGATATATACTTCAAAATGAAACTTTGCAGGCATCTGCAATTCCACAGTGGGCGGGGCGGGTCTGTCATGTTGAAGTTTCTGCCTGACAGACAAGACAAGTCAAGACAGTCAAACCATAGAGGAAAAATAACACTAATAGTCGGTAAAGCAGATAATAGCTTAGACTATACACTATAGTGTTACACATGTTAGTATTTTAAGTCCATGTACAGAGGCCAGCACATCAACCTACCCCAATCTGTCAAATATTCCCAATTTAATATGAACCTTATAGCTTTATGGTAAAGTTGAACATCTATCAAATAAATTTGACAGATTGGGGTAGCTTGATGTGCTGGCCTCTGTACATACATAACTTACTCTGTGGCTGTGAGGCAGTTTAAAACATTGAAATAGGAAAAGCACGGAGACGGCATATTATACTATACAAATAATAGCAAATATCTATCATATCGATACACACATGTCAAAAAAGGTTCTGTTTCTTTTTATCTAATCAAGAGCAGCATATGAAAAGAGAGACATCTAAATGTTTGTCAAGTACTAGGCAACACTTTTGTGTGACGTCAAAATCATGTCTATGCGTGACCGGTTGCCATGTTGAGTGCCGAGTTTTATGAATGGGTTTGTGCTAGATGTGCTGTCAAACGATTGATGCTAGGTGTTTTTTAGGAAAATCATGCCCTCGTGTTGTATAAAACAGTGTGGTGGGAGAAAAAACAATAAGAACACTACGAAAGGCGGCCATCTTTAGTGCCCGATTTGTGCACGTATACACGCTAATTTTGTTGGTATGCTCAGTCCATAGGTTTATGTGGTTTATTTAGTCTATTCAATTTTTCTTTTTGGCAATGGTGCCGATGTCGACAATTCTGCCAATGTCAGATGTGATATGGGAAAACGTAGTGGTTTTTAGAATTACAAAAACAAAAAAAAAATATTCTACATCCATGATTATATCCAAAGAAAATAGTTGAATTTAATGTGAAACTTGTTGAAGAATATTAATAAGTACACTGAAAAAAAAAAATTAAAAAATGTTATGTTATTGGTTTATTTAGTCATTGACCACAGACTTGTACTGACATTACTTTACTGTCAACTGTCAAAACTCAAAAGAGTCAAGACGTCAGTGGTCAAGACTGAGCACAGAGTACTTTTCACAGAGTACTTTTTAATAGAGTGTGTGTGTACTTTTTGATAGTGAGACTGAGTCAAGATCACCGCCACAGAGTACTTTCCGCATTCCACTGATTCGGTCGGAATTCCGTGAACAATTTCCATCACATTCAAATCATTCCACCTGATTCCACCAATAAACTGTACTCTGCAATTCTGCATTCCACACAGCCACACACACACATCACAAGGATGGCGGCGACAGTAGCGGACGGTTGTGTTAATGCGAGTGAAATAATATCGCTCAATAAACAACAAAATTGCAACGGAATAGAACGAAAGTTGCCTAATGAAAAAGTGAATAATGATAAAAATGGTTACGTGAAGTCAAAACATTTAAAGAATGGTGACGCTGTGAGTAGATATTCATTTATTACAATAATCTTCCAAAAATGTTTACAATGTTGTCACGTTATGTTAATTTCGTCGGTGCATGGAATACTTGACACGCCCCGTGGACAGGAGCGCTTGGTGGCTTCAGGCTACTCTTCTAGGTCAATGCTTCAGGCGCTAGCTGCCGGCTCATTGCTGGCAGCCGCTCTGCCCTAGTTAAGTGCGGGGCTGTCCCGACCTTTGTGTCGTATCATGTACTGTAACACACACCACGTCTACCAACTTAAGTCGAGTACATTTAAACAATAATAATTGGCCATAGGCTATCTTAAGGGTCCAAACATGGGTATATGCGAAACCAGAAATAGTTTGTTCAGAATAAGTAACTGAATCGATTTCAATAATGTTTACACCATGTTATATTTTGTCCCAAAAATATTTAATCACTAGTTAATTACAATAAAATCGCCGTACAGTTAGGTACCTACTGCCAAACTATTATCAATGAGCGTACAATGCTGGAGGAGCACAAAACATGGTCACCCCGCACCACACTGTGTGGTGAGCATGTTTTTCAATGGACAACCAGGTAATATAACAAGCTTATAACTTTGTGATTTCTCATGATACAGTTTTAAAATTTTGTACATAGATTTTTTACATAAAAATACTAGACAGACACGTGTTTCGGGTTTCGCATATACTAAAAATAATGTTGTATAAATATACAGCATGTAACAAAAACCCTGTCCTATTCTTAAGAGTATTATTCGGCATCATACTGCGTACACATATACCACCACCACCAACCATAACCACCACCAACCAACCATACCACCATATAACCATTTAGTGGATTTCAGATTATTATTTTTCCCCAGTGAATATACTTAAATAAAAATTAAAAACAGATCAAAGGCAACACTGATCGCTCGACAACTTTGAAATAAAAATAGGTACAATTAAAATGATTTTGCCGGCGGGTGGAGTGTCGTCAATTTATGAAAATTTGCCATATTCTATGTTAAATTTCGCATGGTTCTTTTTTTTTTTTTTTCAGATCCTGCATTCAGTTTTCAAAACTATGAGATGAGTTGTAGGAATATCTGGCAGGGAAGAAGTACTCCTCATCAGGAGCAACTCTCTAATAATGCAGCTCTCTACAAGTTATCTAATTGCAGAATGTTGCGTCTTTTGAGTCTACTGACACATGTTGGTATTGTGAGTTGAGCGGCCAATTGGTTGGGATGTCTCTCCAGTCTGGACTTGTACTTTTGCGAGCATGAACTTATTTCTTCCTTGACCGTTTTCATGCTCAGGTGTTTGTGGACCTCAGTATTCCTAATAAACCACGACGAATTTGATATCTGTTTTAAGATGTTATTCTGAGTTCTCTGAATCATGTAGATATTTGAGCTACACGCGGAGCCCCACAGTTGAATTCCATAAGTCCAGATGGCTTTTAATAGATTAACATCTTATTATCTACGGACAGCTTGGAATTTCTACCCAGGAACCAGTACATGCCTTTGTATCTAATATCGATCTCTTTTCGTTTTGTTTCGATGTGTTTCGTCCACGTCAGTCGCTGGTCCAGATGCATACCAAGATATTTGACGCAGTCGCTTTGTCGGAGTTGACTATGTCCAAGTTTCACCGGTGGACATTGCTGGTGTCTTAGCGTGAACATGACCTGGACCGATTTCGATGTATTGGCTCGTATCCTCCATTTGACCAGCCAGTCGTGAATTTCATCCAGACTTGTAGGTTCTGCGACGCTCTGTTGGGGAAACTACTACATGCCAGGATTGCGGAGTCATCTGCGTAGGTAGCAATAGTTACTCCAGAAGTTTGCGGTAGGTAAGTCATTCAGATGTATCTCACCCGTATGGGGGGTAAACTAAAACGTGAAACAAATATACAGTAGAGTCGCATGGATTAAAAAATAAAAAATCAATAACTTTTGGTTTTTATGAGTTACATTTTTATAACAATTTTTTGTAGTACGTATGTCGAACCAGGGTGCTTGTGCAGTGGTCGAGTTAAACGTCAGTGATTGGCTAGACTCAGTGAGTCCAGCCAATCCCTTACATTTGACTGACAATTCCAATGTGGATCTATCGGAATTATATTCGAGAGTAAGCACCCTGGAATACGCCTTTATTGGATCGGTCAGGGTTTTTGTTACATGCTGTATAACTTAGGATTAGGATGTTATGTGGTCCATGTTTTCTTTTTTTAATGCTATTTACGATTAAAAAAATATTGCCCGACAGCAAAAACTGTGCATCTCTGTCAAGAACCATTTCGAATGTGATCGCATCGCTCCAAAACAGGATTTGACATTTCTTATCGCGCGAGCGATTTCATCGCACGATGAAATCGCATCTTATCATCGCGCGAGCGGTGACAATAGGACGGCGCCTTATACTGTATTGTTTAAAATAGCTTGGTAAATAACCTATTTTTTTTATATGTAAACGATAAAAATGGTGACTGTGTATTATCCTTAGGAGATAAACATATACTATTGCGCACTATTTTTTTTATCGATCTTTTTAAGATGCAATTCCGTAGTACATTAATTTGATCTATCTCGTAAGGTTTAGCCAGCGTTTGCAATGTAAGCGCACAAAAATATATTTGTTACGATATCACCATTACAAATCTTTGAATCTCGGCTTTTCTCTACTATAATATGCATGTATTATACGTAATTATAAACCTTCCTCTTGAATCACTCTATTACTGAAAACTGCATTATAATCCGTACGTAGTTTAACAGATCTAAGCTTACAGACAGAGCGGGAGCGACTTTGTTTTATACTATGTAAAGATGATTCCCGCCGGGGAACGTAAAAGACATTTAATTAAATACAATTCTTTCTTCTTTATTCTACCGCATGGATTTGCTTCGGCGGTCGTAAACAAACCATATCGCATAGTTGAGTGGTTGTGCGCTGCAATCACACCACTCGTTATCAGCACGCGTAGGTGGCGGCAAGCCTGCGCACGCGGCACCGCCCGTGCTGCCCGGAGCCTGAGCTCATAGGCGGGCTAGTCACTCCTTGACACAAACATACACATGATTTGCGCCAGCTGATTATTTTTCTATTAGCAATGATTAGATGTAAGTGCAAATCGATTGTATAACAGTGGAAAACGCTTGCGATCCCCAAGTCTCCGATCACTGTGTATCTAACATCCATACTAATCCTAACTTCCTAACTTATATAATACTAGCTTCCGCCCACGGCTTCGCCCGCGAGGTATGTCGATAAAAACTATCCTATGTCCTTCCCCGGGATGCAATCTATCTCTCTGCCAAATTTTATCGTTCAGTGGTTTAGGCGTGAAAAGGTAACAGACAGACAGAGTTACTTTCGAATTTTTAATATTAGTATGTATAGTATGGATTATGAATGCGAAAGTAAGTTTGTTTGTTTGTTACCTTTCACGCCTAAACCACAGAACCGATCATCCTGAAATTTTGCATATACATACGTTGTCCGGTGTACAGAAACGGACATAGGTCACATAGGGGTACCTTTCATCCCGAAAAAAAGTGCTGTACACGACGAAAACAACGATACCGTTATTATGATAATAGATGGCGCCACGTCTTTCGAATCATGATTGAATTATATTAGAACACTATATATTATAAAGTTTATTTTTTTAAAGGACAATGCCGCGGGACCGTACCAACTTGCGAGGGAGCGTGTCACAACCAAATGTGGTTCATAAAATTACTCCTATTTTTTAATTTAGATTTACTTTTTTGTTATGAAAAACATTCCCGGATTTCGGACACAAAAAATTAAAGTCATCAACACACAACTCTCTAAGACCAAGTAATCCTACTGAACGGCCCGTGTCGGAAGAGTTTACTTTGCCGGAACAGGCCTAGGGTAAGGAGCCAGACCAAGAGAGATGCAGAAACCCGCAGGGCAGCATGTGGCGAGCTGTTGGGCAGTAGCGACCCCACTGGGGTTATCTCCCGGGAGAAATCTTGTCCCTCATCTCTGGCTTGCCTTTATTGGCCGGCTTGAGTGGAGATTTGCAAGAGCAAACGTGCTCGGAGGAAGGAAGTATTCCAGTATGATGCTAGTAGGGATCTTGACCGTACTGCCGGGATTGTCCTGGTAGCCGTAGAATACCGTTCCACTCCTCATACACACCTCAGAACATGTTGCCCCCTTGTCGCTACGACACTATGTGCTTGCGATCATTTTCGGGGGCCCATTATTGAGTGTGCAAGTCACCCCCTGCCATTTTATCTGTGAATATTACATTATTATTTGTCAGCCAGGGGACATAGTCCTTCCATAGTTCAAGGTTACCGATCCACTATAACCAACCAACCAAAACCCATAGCCGAATATATTTTGTTCCCATGTTCTGCAATAGTCCTACACCAACCGGGGTTTGTCCTTGGGTGCACTTGCATAGTGCGAACAAGGATAATCGTCGGTTGGTGCCTCTTTATCATTTAAAATTGTGTAAGAGGCCTCTGCGAGTTGGCTTCGGTCCCTGGTACGCCTTCCAAAGGTCCGGGTCCCGAGGGTCCCGAGAATGTAAAAGACAGAAAAAAAAACAACAGAATAAGAATAATATACCTAACGGTTTCGATCGATACCGCGTTGTTTTATGCTCATTTAAATTAAACAAGGTAATTTTACTGATTAATTCGTTTGTTCCTAAGCGACACATCAGAGCGTATCAGCGGAAAATATTAAGAGCCATTTCACAAAAGTTTGACGCTCGAGTTTAGGTAAAAGACGGCAGCATTGTGTATGTGTGCGTAGCTATCCACACATACACAATGCAAACAGTGTAGCGCGAGTGTCGAGACGGACTAAACAATCTTGAGCCGTCATGATTGTAATGCACCTTTGTTAGAGACTTATGAAAAAAAGTGATTTTATTTATTCAGTCTACTAACTTGCTAGACTAATAAAAAAACACAAATATATGTTATGTATAAGTGTATAATAAAATTGAACAGGTAAACAATCAGACATTATATATTAATATATTTATAACATAATAATTATTTTTGTAAGAGCGTTTGCCCCAACAAGCATCCGCTGCGACCGCTATCATTGGTCCGAATTGCTAACATCGCCACGAGATACTGCCGCTTTAATTTCCTGTTTGGCATCATTTAACATTGTCATTTCAGCAGCAGTTTTCCACATGTCGAAAATAGCATCATGTGTTTGACTGTATAATCGAAATGGCATTGTTGGCAAATCCATCGATGCACTGATCTCATTTAAGTTTGAGAGACCAATTCCCGTAATGACTGCACCTGATACCGCTCCTGCATTAAGGTCGAGTCTTGATCGTTCAGTTGTTTCAGTCTCCGTAGTTTATAGAACAAAGCTAGATCCACACATCATACACTTCAAGTCAAATTTAGACATGGGACCCAACTGTTTCTCTTTTTCTATTTTCAAATAGTTCAATTGCAGCCGAACTTCTCTCTGTGTTCACTTATATTTATTAATTGATTCCAAAAGTATTGAAAATCAATTATACGCCAGCCATCAACAATGTGATCGTTCTAAAAACAAAAGGAACATTAAAACATCTAATTGAAATTTAAAGAAATATAAAAGTAAGTACTAAAAATATTAACGATCGAGTCTGAATAAAAATAAATAAATACAATTTCTATTGTCGAATCTGATTTTTCACTTGTACCCGGCACGTCGTCTCTTCTAAAGGTACTATCCTCCTCTACTCGATTCACACGACTTCTCATTCTAAAATGAAAACAAAATAGCTGTCAAGTTTCGATATCTACAATTACTTAAATATTTTTTCTATTCAATAATAATTAAATGATTATTAAAATAATCAATATTGTTTTTAGAATTATTAAAATTGTAATTACGGATCTATAGTCCATTTCGATAATGTGATCGATTACTGTGTATATGAGTTGCAAATAAAAATAAAATATCTACCTCGCTTCTGTTGCTTTCTCTAAGGTTGCAGAATTTTTATTTTTCCTTTTTTTGACACAATGTCACAATTTTTGACACATTCTTTACGCCCCATTGCTAAAACTAATAACACAAAAATATATTATAATTATTCTACAAACTACCTACTAAAGTAACACTTTAATTGATAATAAACAAAACACTTACCTTTTGAAAAAAAAATGCGAAGAGGATCAAAATGTTGTACTCGTAGTATAATAATGCGTTCACGATAAGTGCGCTCGAAAATCGGGACGCGGGAAAAATTGGCATAGATCCTTCGTCGATGGGCGCTCGCGCCGTACTAATCGGTGCCCGCCGATGCATTGTAATTTATTCTAAATAGAGTGATGTCAATAACGATATTATGTCTAATTAAATGAAGGGATTTTAATAAAATTTCAGAATTAGTTTTTTTAAAGAACATACTTTATTTTGACATGATTTTTTAAATGTAATTACACCTTATTCAAATCAAAAAACCTAGCCAAAATAGCGATATAAAACGTAAAAATTGCCCTTAGACTTTATTTTTTTACTAATTAGTGTTATTAGTAATCGATATTCTATTACATTATGTGTCAACAAAATTATATGTCTGATGCTTTCTGTATTTTTTTTTTGTCAAATATATAAATATTAATGATAATATAGGAATCTGAAATTGACTCTGCGATGATTTTTCAGTAAACTAGTTGTGGGAGATTAATCACCACAAAGTAAACAAATAAGTTTTTGTATGAATGAATGAATGAATGAATGAATGAATGAATGAATGAATGAATGAATGCTTTATTTGCTAGAATATAGGTTATACATGGTGACGATAATTTTAGAGTTTCACTATATTCGACATACATCAAGTCGTGCAAATATTTAGTGACAATTGGGTCAAAACAATACATATTTAAACATGCATTACATACACAATTAAAAAATATACTGTCAGCGTTATCTTATCTTATTAAATAGTCAATAAATTTCATATTGTGACTGATACATACATCAATTAAAATTTTATTAATATTAAGTGCAATTTATTTTTATATTTAATAGGTATGTCTTTTGATAAATATTTATTTTTTATTTAAATGTCATAATGGTTCAATATGATAATAAAATGAAACCATAATACGTAGGTAGTAATTGAGTACATTTAAGAGCACGGTCAATATACTTATTCAATAAAACTTATAATAATTATGACTTATGAAAAGTCAGAAAGATTTCAAATTTATAAAATCATCAATCGAATAAAAACATCTGTCACATAGCCAACGAAAAAGTGTTCTACTAAATTCTAAATCATTAAGTTTTCTTATTGAATCCGGAAGGTTATTGAATAGCTTAACTGCCATCGCGTAGCAATTTTTTTCACACAGCTTAAGACGATTTCGCGGCACTACTAGCGGCTTTTGCCTAATTTTCCTTTTTGAGAGGGCGTTAGCATCCTTTTCAAAGAGCGATGAATGATTTCGAACGAATTTACACATTTCAAAAATGTATAGTGATGGAAATGTAAGTATCCTGTTATTTGTAAAAACTGGTTTGCAGGAGTCAGTCCAGTTTAGATTATAAATCGCCCTGAGACATTTTTTTTGAGCTATAAATGCTCTTTGTGCATCCGTGGAGTTTCCCCAGATGATTATCCCATATCTCAAAACAGAGCATACGTGACTGTGGTATACCAGTAGGGCTGTTTTAACATTTGTTAGTTTTTTTATTCTTCTTAGTGCATAAATAAATTTATTTATTTTTTTACATACTATATCTACATGTGATTTCCAATTGCAAAATTTGTCAAAATGTATACCTAAAAATTTAATATTATTTACTTCTTCAATGTCATTATTATTGTATTTTATTTTTATGTCAACTGTGTCATTAGATTTAGATTTGGTATTATACGTACTAAATGTCATAAATTTGGTTTTATCTGTATTTATTTGTAAATTATTTTGATTTAACCAGTCATGTATATTTTCTAGAGCCCTATTTGTGGCGTTCTCTGCTTTTTCAAAAGTGTCCTCTGTAAATGTGTTACATGAAGTATCAATACGAAAGATTGGTCTTTTTTTATATGTGTTCAACAATGTTAGAGTATTACCTAAGACGGTAAATTAGGCGACTAAAATCTTGGAAATTCGCGCGAAAACGTGAAATGGCTCTTAACAAGAAAAGTTATTTCCGCGCCGGATACTAAATGTTACAAAGACAAAAAATCAATGGGCAACATAGTCCTAGTGTCAAAATGTACAAATTGCCTAGTGCCAAAATGTAATTTTGCCCAAATGCCGCTATGATAGAATACATTAAAGCTTTAATGTACAATTGATATATGGTAAAAATGTCATATGTACAGTCACGTGCATAAATATATGTATATGCACATCCCGCCTGCACTTTGGGACCTTGTTAATAAGTTAGTAAGATTTCATTCAAAATTATTGTGGCTGAAGGTATTGTTTAATATGACAGGGTTCCGTAGTGTATTTATTAATGCACGGATTGTCAGACTGAGCTATCTGCTCTGGGTACTGACTCTCGAATATAATTCCGATAGATCGACATTGGAATTGTCAGTCAAACGTCATTGATTGGCTGGACTCACTGAGTCTAGCCAATCCCTGACGTTTAACTCAACCAACTGACGTTTGACCAATGTCGATCTATCGGAATTATATTCGAGAGTTAGTACCCTGAGCTATTGTTTGAATAATTGTAACAAAATTTAAATAAACCTTTTATTTTTATATATTTTTTTTACTTTATATTAACAAAACAAGACTTCTCTACTTAATATTAAGTGTACTTAAAAAACCTCAAACTCATTTTAATTGGGCAATAATCTTGTTTGAAACAATTTGAAGTCCCTGTCCGACGTTGAACACGTTCCAGTAAGCGTCTGATGTATGCTGCACTGCAACTGTGACACTGATATTGTCCGACCGTCATAACATAACTACACTCGGCGTCACAAAAATCGCACCTCTTTAAGAATTCCCTTCAAAGTCATTTTAACCCCATTAAACAATGGTAGACATATGATTATAAGATATCATTGGAAAGGCAATTTAATTAAATTTCAGAATAAAGCAATAGATTTGGTTTTTGTTTACCAGGGAAAAAAAAAACAAGCTAAGTAATACAAATGATTAAAATGTGTCGTTTTTTTTTTTGCTTAAAAAATTACAACTTAGTCCTTAAAAACAACTTAAAACCTAGTGTTACCCCCCCTAGCCCTGATGACTGCTTCCATGCGTTCTCTCATGGACCTAATTAATGTAACAACAGTCTCTTGAGGAATGTTGTCCCATTCTGCAACGACGGCATCTTGAAGGTCTTGGAGAGTGGTAGGAGCAGGATCACGTGCCCGTACTCGCCGTTTCAGTTCATCCCAAAGGTGCTCAATAGGGTTCAGGTCTGGACTTCGCGCCGGCCAGCTCATAACAGGGATCCCAACTTCTTGCAGGTAGTCTCTTACAATTAATGCGGTGTGACAGCGGGCGTTATCGTGCATTAACATGAACGCACTGCCAACAAAACCCACATAAGGGACCACGTGTTCCTCTAAGATCTCTGTTATGTACCGAGGAGCAGTTAGCGACCCTTGCCCGCGAGCACTTCCAGTCCTAGAAACACACACAAGGTTCGTTTTGCCGTCGATTGACATGCCGCCCCAGAACATGCACGAGCCACCCCAGTATTCCACTGTCTCTTGAATACAGGCATGTGCGAATCGTTCCCCCTGCCTCCTATACACTTTTCTGCGCCTGTCGTTGCAGAAAAGACACCCTCGTCTTATCCGAAAAGAGCACAGCCCTCCATTGATCCATTGTCCAATCCACATGGTCGTGGGCAAATTACAACCGGTCTCTCTTATGCTGTGCAGTAAATTTTGGCCCTGTAGCAGCCCTGTGAGCTGCAATTTTCTTCTTCTTATCGCGGAGACGCTAACAGAAGTTCTGCGAGCTGATCGGAGTTGTTGCTGCAGCTCAACAGAATTGGAGAACCGATTACGTAAAGACGTCGAAACAATGAAGCGATCGTCTCTTTCGGATGTGCAGCGTTGTCTTCCAGATCCACGTCTTCGGATATAGCCACCAGTCTCTTGGAAGCGTTGGAACACTCGTCGAACGGAAAAACGGCTTAAGTTCAGTTGCCGAGCAACATCACATTGCCGCATCCCTGATTGCAGTAGTGCAATGACTTGAGCGGCTTCATCTGCAGTTGTATCCATCTTCAGGGGTATTTTTCTTGTTGTAGCTGTTCACATGTGTTCACTTCAAAGGTTGGATAGCGAATGACCGATATTGGTAGAGATCGCGACGCCCCCGTAAGGGGGCGTTGCGAGCGGTGCCAGGGCTGAGCCCCTCTGCCGCGAAAAGCTTTACGGTGGCCTGTAAAAAACAGGCCCCTCGTTTGGTTGGCAAAAGTGGCCTGAAGAATATGACCCACATTTGACGCGGGTCGCCCGTTTTATACCCTTGTAGGGTGGTGCAATTAGTGACCGTTGTAATGTGTATTTTGACAACTTTTTTTTAACGTTACGTGCTAATGTGACTTGTTGTGTTTAGGAATTCGACCTGTTGTTATTTTAAAGGTCGATAAACATACATTCCATTGATACCAATATTAATTGGGTTGGGTTTAATGTATTCGTTGATAGCGGGACATGCTTGAAACTTATTTTCATAGAGGTGCGATTTTTGTGACGCCGCACATAGGGATAGACCGTATTTCATTAATCTAGCTGGCCAAAAATATTAGTGCGGGTTTTTTGGTTTAAAATGACGGAAATAAAACAAGCGAAATGTATACGGACAATAATTGGGTTTGGTGTAGCAGACATAAGCATGTTTAATGTGTCAGGCAGAAGCGTTTTTTGGAGGAGGATAACACTCTTTTTTTGCTTCTTGAATTAAGCTATAACATGGAAAGAACTTTTTGTTCGTGTTTCTTATAATTTCATACTGTCCTCTTGTTAAGTCTGCATCTATAAACATTTTTAATGCTTCCATGGGGGTTAGACGATGGTTTTTCACATTTAGACGAATCATAATCTTTTTGTATTTCGTTGCACGGGTCGGAGAGCTCATAATATCTTTGAGCACGTGGGAAGCATCACGTTTTCCCGATTTACTTAATTCAACTTGAGCTGCGTGAAGTATTTTTTTTTTTTTTTTTTTAAGGATGGGAAATTATCAAATGACCCCTCCCGCTCTGGGTGGAGCGGAAGGGAGTGTCAGACTCTTACTGACTAAAACCCATCCGTGTTCCTTCCTTAGCCCTTTATATTCCGGGGCAGCGGTAACCCTTTCGGACAATCCCGCTGCCCCGGCAGGCTTCGGCCCTGACGGGCCCCTCCGTTCAATGCTGACATCTCTTTGAGGCGCGCGTGGAACACATACGCGCCGTCCGGCACGGGCCTGGTCCTGATCGGACGGCGAGCTACCCATTACTCGCCGTCCGCAGGCCCGCGCCTACGGTGGCCGGGAGTCGTCACGCGGCTCCCGACGCCCGGAGCGTCTACCGCGGCGGCTGGGACGGGCGGCTCTCTCAGCTCTCTCCCTGGCCCATCCCGCCACCTCCTTCGCTAGCATGACAGCTTCGCAGAAGGAGGTGACTGCCTCCCACTCCCTCTCGCCCCGGACCATGGCTTGGACCAGGGCCGGGCGCGAGAGGTCGCCGCCGCTGCCGATCGCCTCTACGAGGACACGGCGGTGCTCTGCCCAAGCGGGACAGACCTCCACCGTGTGCTCCACCGTGTCCTCTGGGCGATCCTCGCAGTGGTGACACCCGGGCGTTTCCTCCCGCCTGATGATGTGCAGGAACCTCCCGAAACATCCGTGTCCGGTGAGGACCTGCGTCAGGCGGTAGGTGAGGGCGCCGTGACGCCTCTCTAGCCACTCCTCAAAGAGGGGCCTTACCGCCGCTATCGCGGCGTGCCCTGCGCTGGGTTGCGACAGTCGCGCTTTCCATGCCGCCATGAGATCGCGCCGGAGGTCTGTCCGCTCCGCAGCAATTTGCCGCGGAAGCGGGTTTTCCCCCCGGCGTAGTGCCTCCGCGCGCCACTCATACAGGCGCGCAAGGACTATCGCCTCCAGATCCCATGGCGGCAGTCCGGCCAGGAGACTTGCCGCCTCGCGCGAGATCGTGCGGTACCCCCGTATCAGCCGTATGGCGACCACCTTTTGGGGCGCGTTCAGGTAGTGGGCGGCTCGAAGCCGCAGTGAACGCGCCCACACCGGGGCGCCATATACGGCCATGGACCGCACGACCCCCGCGTAAAGCCTCCGGCAGGAGGCGTTTGGCCCCCTCAGGTTGGGCAGGAGCCGCTTGAAAGCGGCCCCAGCCCGTTCCAGTTTGGGGGCCAAACGTCGGAAATGCTCGACGAAGTTCCACCGGCTGTCGAGGACGAGACCCAGGTATTTCATCGTCGTCTCGACGCCGATGCGAACCCCTCCTACCGTCAGTTGGGATCCCGATGGTGGCCCGTTCCGAAGCCCATGAAAAGACATGGCCTCGGATTTGTGCAGAGCCACCTCGAGACCCAACTGCCGGATCCTCTCCACGACTATCGCAACCCCGCGTGTCATTGTGTCGGCCGCCGCCTGATGCGACCTCCCCTGCGCCAGGACCAGCGTGTCGTCAGCGTAGCAAACTACGCTGACGCCATCAGGGAGGTCTGCCCGCAGCACCCAGTCGTAACCGATGTCCCACAGGAGCGGTCCCAAGACCGATCCCTGTGGGACACCGCACGACATCTCTCGCCGGTTCCATTCCCCATCGCGACCGGGGTAGATGACGGCTCTGTCCGTCAAATACGCCCCGACTATTCGACGGAGGTAGGTCGGCACCCGGTGATACCGGAGTGCCTCCCCAATGCAGCTCCAGGGCAGGGTGTTAAACGCGTTGGCGATGTCGAGTGACACCGCCACGACCACCCCACCCCGGGACACCGCGTCCCCCGTCGTGAGGGCTCTCACGCGCATGATGGCGTCCACCGTCGAGCGCCCCTTGCGGAAGCCAAACTGGCTATCCGCAAGATCCGGCCCCGTCCTCACCAGGTGCCCGACGAGGCGGCCCGCAATCACTCTTTCAAAGAGCTTGCCGACCTCGTCGAGCAGCACGATGGGCCGGAATGCGGACGGAGAGTCCGCAGGGCGCCCTGGCTTCCGAATGAGGACCAGCTTCCCCGTCTTCCAACGGAGTGGAAACTGGCCCCTCTCCATACATGCGCTTAAGAGCGCCTCCAGTCGGGGTCCGAGAGCCGTCGAGGCCAGGGCCCAGGCTTTACCCGGCAAGCCGTCGGGCCCTGGGGCGGCATTTTTGGCCTTCAGCCTACATACCGCCACTCTCAGATCTACCCCGGTCACTTCAGGGATGTCGTCGTCGTCGTCCGCGTGGTCCGCTTCGGGCACCGCAATTGGCGGAGCCATAGGCGGGGGAGTATACTCCCCCCGTGAAGGGAACAGAGCGCTCACCACCTCCTCAACCAGCTGTGGCCGGAGACTCTGCGTCAGTGGGGGGGCCCAGGTGCGGAGTTTATTCCGCACCATTTTGTAAGGGCGCCCAAAGGGGCCAAAGGCCCAAAGGCCAAAAGGCCCAAAGGGGGCATCTTTTTGTATTTCGTTGCACGGGTCGGAGAGCTCATAATATCTTTGAACACGTGGGAAGCATCACGTTTTCCCGATTTACTTAATTCAACTTGAGCTGCGTGAAGTATTACACCATCTTCTACTTTTAGCTCGGATCCCTTCAGTTTTTCTTCTTTTGGTCCTTTCGCTAGATTCCCCAAACGATTTACAAGGGCGACCTGGACGATTTGCCGTTGTGATTGGAATTTAAAATATACAGACGCCAAGCACATCAACCTACCCGAAACTGTCAGATTTTCCCAATCAACTTTGAACCTTGTGCTTTAGCGATAACGTTGAAAATCTATCAATGAAATTTGACAGATTGTAGTAGGTTGATGTGCTGGCGTCTGTACCTTCCAGCCAAAGTATGTTGTTTTTCAAAAAAACCTCTTCTTTTTTGTGAGATTTAATCCACCTTTGCTTCATTTCCGATTTAAAATGTGCAAAATTGTTTTTCAGTATTTTTAACTGATCTTCAGTAAGATCGTCACTAGTGAAAAGATGGTCTCTCAAAAAACATAGTTTTTCTTCCAAATTGCGTAAATTTTCATTTTTCATAATATCTAAGAGAGATTTAAGAGTCACTATTCTCACTCCGGAAGTACCCACTATATCTGGAACAAGTAAATATTGTTTTTAGACATAAATACTTTTTTTCACAAATTTAGCTTATTTTGACCGTGAAATTCAATGTCCTACGTTTTTGCGCATCTGCGCTATTCCGCGGCTAATTTATTTAGTATTCGTTACTTAAAGGTCTATATTTTTTATATAAATTACAAAAGTTGCCGGATCTATCCCGATACCAAAACAAATAGCTTCCTAAACATAAATTTCTTAAAAAAAATATCCTTATTTCAGACGTTATTTCTCGACCAAATTTGTTTAAAAAAAACTAATTTTAACAAATATATTACATTTGGATTGTCACATACCTGTAGTTTCCGAATCCATTGCTATTTTGCACCAGGTAATCACAGAAAACTTCAGTTTAACACACAAAGTTAACGCTTTTGTAAATAGCCGATAAGAGACACGTCTACACAAGGTTCAATGATCAACTTTCGACTGAATTTACTTGATAACGCGCAACGGAAGAAGGGTGGGGGTGGCGGTCTATTGTTTGTTGGAATGTTCCCTGCCTCAGGTAGTCAATGTAATTAGCATTCCTTAAACTTTGTTATTTTGACTTTTGGCCGCCTAGATAATTAAAATACCCCTATGTGCGCCGTAGCGTATCGCTAACACCGAGCCCGCTGACATGCTGGCTGCTGTCAAACAGATGACGAACTAACAAGTTACAATACCTTCATGTGGATGGTCGTTGTGTTAGTTGTGTAGGTGTACTTGGTTTAGAGCATTTCGAAGCCACGTCTTATCTTTTTTTTGCTTTTTGTTAACTATTAGGTACCTACTAGAATCTTAACGCTGTGTCTACAGTCAGTTATAACAATTAGCTGACCCACCTTTGCATAAATGGTTGAGATTATTATAATACGAATCGATAGAATTTTATAAATCTTTTTATTAAAAGAATGATAAAATTTATCGATTCGCATTGCTATAACTAACTGTGTCTGCGCATTTTATTTGTTTCTCTTTGTCGAGCTCCTTAATTTAGGAATTGCAGCTTTTACAATATCCTACCAAGCCCCATATTTGTGCACTGGATTTATGTTCACCTAAGCTAGAACCAGTGGCGTGCACAGAGATTTCAGACAGGGTATGCACAATAAAATCGCGGCCGATTTTAATTTACTATTTAAACACACTTTGCCGCCAGCACAGGTCTCACATGTACCTATAATTTTCCATTTTTTACAATAGACTCACTAAATAATTACTCGTCAATCAATAGCGTATAGCGCCAAGAAAAACAATATGGCGAAAACAACTTTGCAATTTATTACGTTACGAACTAATACGAACTAAGTAGTCGGTTATTTGGTCAATCCGACTATAAAAAGTCGACCCTCTGCAATCAACATTATTAAGCAGTGTTTTTACGGGTTCTCAATGTGAACGGTTTGCAATGTAAGCTATGCTTCTAAAACTCCAACACGCGCACTCATTTTGACGCACACAGTCACATTTTTGCTGTGTACTACACGAGATGCGTTGTATGAAGAATAAGCAAGGCGTAGTATCGCTTTTGCTCACGGGAGCGCTGCCTGCGCGGGTGGCGTGTGTTCGCAGCTGCAACGAGTTAGTTCCAAAAAAGTAATAGATGGCGCGAAAGCTAACTTGCCACGAACAAAAATGACGAATGAATTTGTATTTATTTAAAGACTATGTTTAACGGACAATTTTTTGTATAATTATGGGTATTTTGCCTGCAATAAAATACTATTTATTTATTGACAACAGATTATTTATCCGAGTCTCTCCTATTTTAATTCTCCTCTGGCGTGCTCAATCTTTGTCCAGTTTTAAAATTATGATAAAAAAGCACTTCCTCTCTCCTTATAAATGATAATGATAAATGATAAATGATTTTATTTTGTAAGTAGGTTTGTACAAACACTTTTACACGTCAATCATATTTTTTATAAAACTAGATGAGGTCGGCGTTTCCTATCTGACTACTCTGAGAAGAAAGGCCGAAACAAACTCAGAGGTCACAGTCTCTTTTAAAGTCCAGACATCATAATCTTGGTCAGGTTATATGAAGACCATGTAGATCGATGTCTTTTTTTTTTTTTTTTTTAAGGATGGGAAATCATCCAATGACCCCTCCCGCTCTGGGTGGAGCGGAAGGGAGTGTCAGACTCTTACTGACTAAAACCCATCCGTGTTCCTTCCTTAGCCCTTTATGTTCCGGGGCAGCGGTAACCCTTTCGGACAATCCCGCTGCCCCGGCAGGCTTCGGCCCTAACGGGCCCCTCTATGTCTGCTGACATCTCTTTGAGGCGCGCGTGGAACACATACGCGCCGTCCGGCACGGGCCTGGTCCTGATCGGACGGCGAGCTACCCATTACTCGCCGTCCGCAGGCCCGCGCCTACGGTGGCCGGGAGTCGTCACGCGGCTCACGACGCCCGGAGCGTCTACCGCGGCGGCTGGGACGGGCGGCCCTCTCGGCTCTCTCCCTCTCCCATCCCGCCACCTCCTTCGCTAGCATGACTGCTTCGCAGAAGGAGGTGACTGCCTCCCACTCCCTCTCGCCCCGGACCATGGCTTGGACCAGGGCCGGGCGCGAGAGGTCGCCGCCGCTGCCGATCGCCTCTACGAGGACACGGCGGTGCTCTGCCCAAGCGGGACAGACCTCCACCGTGTGCACCACCGTGTCCTCTGGGCGATCCTCGCAGTGGCGACACCCGGGCGTTTCCTCCCGCCTGATTATGTGCAGGAACCTCCCGAAACATCCGTGTCCGGTGAGGACCTGCGTCAGGCGGTAGGTGAGGGCGCCGTGACGCCTCTCTAGCCACTCCTCAAAGAGGGGCCTTACCGCCGCTATCGCGGCGTGCCCTTAGATCGATGTCTGAGATGGTCTTTTGAGGAAAGAACCACACAGATTGAGAGGACCTGTCCAGTCAGTGCACGCATTGGTCAGAAATCGTGTAGCTCAACTCAAAACTTAAGGAGCTCAACAATTCGACGAACAATACCAAAGAAAGGACATTTGGGTAGGCCACATAAATTACTCAAACTGCCAGACCTAGATAAAAACTAACGCAACAAAGAGAATAATAAAAATTAAAAAAAAGTGACCCACATTGTCTTCACATGCACAATAATTAAAATAATATAATACTTTACAAAGTAAGCAAATGTCATTGTTTAAATAAAATTCATTAATGTCAATGTGAAATTCATTAGTGTCAAAAATACCTCCCCACATTCTTCAACTAAATGAGACAAAATTCAAGTCTTGTATAAAACGCACACTATGCAGGCAGGCATATTATAAGTTAGAGGATTACATCGTTGATAAAGATGCCTGGATCAATGCTGGTCCTGCTCCACAACCACAACTAATTGATTAACACTTGAACATACTGTTGGAGCTGCTGAAGATTGTGGGACTATCTTTGCATTGTATAAACTCAATTTCCTTTGTATTGTATAATTTCATAGCACAGATGTGAGTTCTATGTGAGCTACCATTTACCGGGTAATAATATGTCTTTCATTGACTTGAATGTGCCCTAGCGGCTGATAGTATGTCATGCTCACTAAAATGTCTCGCTGACGGTGGCGTGTGTGTTGGATCATTTAGCTCCCTTCAAAATGGTTGAGCTGAATGGTGCTGATCTATGCGTCATGTTCGTGAACGGGCGCCGTCAGTTGGGACTGGTCATCAATTGGCTGCCTCGGCTTATTAAAATTTTTTTTTTTTGGATTGTTGTTTTGTTAAGTACTATTTGCTGTACTCTGGACGCTCTTAACACGTACGTCTTTTTTATTTTATTACATCGTTCTCACATATAATTATAAATTCAACATTAATGATGTAACTAATATTTTTGTAAAAATATAATTTAAAAGAGTGTCCATGGAGTTTCTTGCCCGTTCTTCTCCATAGGTACCTACGCTTTGGAATGGGCAACTAGCTTCATATTTTCTGACTGACCGACTTCTTGACAATTCAAAAGTGCCTGTAAATGGTTTAATTGAAATAAATGCTTTGAGTTTGAGTTTGAGTTTGTGTACATAGAAAAAAAAAAATAAACATTCAAAATGTAAAAAAAATTGGAAGCAGCTCAATCCCAAGCCTTTTTGTCCTCAATATAATCTTTAACGGTATAAAAAGCTTTCTGGCACAACTTACGTTTAATGAATGATTTGAATTTAATCTTGAACGTGGCTTGGTAGTTTATTATAAAAGCGTATACATTGGCATCTGAGCCTTGTTGTAGGTACAACAAATTTGTGTTTGTTCCTAGTATTTATGGACATCACTGTATTTTTTAAACAATTTTATATTTTTATGGGCATATAAAAGATTTTCATAAATATACTGAGAAGGCACAGTCATTACATTAATCTCTTTAAATTTGTCCCTGAGAGAGTGTCTCGGACTTAATTTATAAATTGATCGAACAGCTCGCTTCTGCAAAACAAAGATGGTCTGAATATCGGCGGCATTTCCCCACAATAAAATACCGTACGACATTACACTATGAAAATAGCTAAAGTACACTAAACGGGCAGTCTCTATATCAGTTAAATTACGAATTTTTCTAACCGCGTATGCTGCGGCACTTAGCTTTTTTGACAATTTATCTACATGTGGTCCCCACTGAAGCTTAGCATCCAAAGTTATGCCCAAGAATACTGTGCTGTCTACAGGATTCAATTCCTCGCCCCTTATCAACACATTAGTTTTCACCTGCCTAACGTGAGGTAGCGTAAACTTAATGCATTTGGTTTTTTTCTCGTTTAGAAGTAAATTATTGATTTGAACCAATTGAACCAATTCCAAACCATTGAACCAATGGACTACTTTCGAAATCGCGCTATTTACATCGTCAGTAACCAACTGCTGACGTTTAAGTTTAAACAAAAGTGAAGTGTCATCTGCAAACAACACTACATCATGATTATCCTTTATAAGGTACGGCAAGTCATTAATATAAATAAGAAACAAGAAAGGGCCAAGAATTGAACCCTGTGGGACTCCCATTGTTACTATAGATCCGGGTGATCTTTTTCCGTTAACGTCAACGCTCTGAATCCTTTTACTCAAGTATGAAGTAAGAAGATCCAGAGCCGAATTCCGGATCCCGTAGTGGCGGAGTTTCCTTAAACTTCATCATTATATTTTCTTTGCTACTGTTTCATGTTTTTTATTATACGAGGGGGCGTTTTTAAGTTCGCGGAATGGAGGGTGAGAAGTGAAAATAAAAATACTAAATTATTTTTCTTTTTCAATATATTCACCTGCTACCCTTATACATTTTTCAGATCTTTCAATTAGCTTATGTATACCTTCATAAAAATGCTTTGTCTTTGTCCGAAAAATAAGCTGAAACCGCGTCCTTCACTTCTTCATCAGTTGAAAATTTCTTCCCACGAAGTTCTTTTTTCAGTTTTGGGAAGAGGTAATAATCACTGGGAGCCAGGTCTGGGCTGTAGGGTGGATGGTCTAAAATATCGAAGCCCACCTTATGCAGGGCAGCCAACGCAACACGGCTCTTGTGAACAGGCGCGTTGTCGTGAAGAAGAGGGACACCTTTGGTCAATTTACCCCTCCTTTTTTCTTTAATGCTTTCTTTCAACCTCTCGAGGATAGAAGCATTGTATTTTCCGGTTATAGAAACGCCTTTATCTTTATAATCGGTCAACAGGATCCCTTCTGAATCCCAAAACACTGTTGCCATGATTTTTCCAGCCGATTGTGACACTATAAACTTCTTGGGTGGTGGTGTGCCTTTTTTGTGCCACTGCATAGAGTCCTGTTTCGACTCAGGTTCATAATGATGAACCCAAGTTTCATCTCCAGTAACAATTCGACTTAATAGTCCATCCTTATCTTCGTTACGGAGGTCCAAAAACGTGCGAGAACACTTGGCACCCATCTTGCACTGACCTTTGTCATGCCAAGATGATCGTGTAGAATTTTGAAAATTGTCGTATCCGATACTCCAACCATTTCTGCAAGCTGTTTCTTCTTTAGTCTGGCATCTTCCAATATTATTTTTTCGACTTTTTTAGTGATTTCCGGAGTAGTCACCTCGATCGACCGTTCGGGCCGTGGGCCGTGGGTCGTCTTCAAGTGAGGTCCTGCCTTGTTTAAAGAGACTGTGCCATTTGTAAACCATGGTTTTACCCGGGCAAGAGTCCCCGTAAACGGATTCCATCTCTTCCAGTATATTTTGAACTGACTTTCCTTGCTTGGTAAGGAACTTTATTACGGCACGGTACTCGATTTTTTCCATAATTCACACTTTCTTCCCAATTGAGTTGTTTGCTTGTCGATAGTTTCTAAGACTAATGACCCAATTATTTTTTTTTTTTTTTTGATATGACCACTCGCAGTTGCAACTCACTAAGGTTGCCTTACTGCTTAACCGGACTATCCTGTGGTGGCCAAAAATTACTTTAAGGCCCCCAGCCAGGGCTTACAAGCTAAGGATATTAATTTAAATGAGCTACACTAAGGGCACCCCCTGTGGGGTTCGGGCCTCGGCTTAGTGAGTCATTGAGGGGAGGGCAGCAATGGTCAGGCTGGGTCTGGTTATTATTATTTGGGGAGTTTAAAGCTACTTGCTCAGCCTCGCGGGCTGGCTTGTCGAGCAAGGGTCGGGTGGATGACCCAATTAAGATAAAACCTGGTATTTATACTAATATTGAGTGGCTGAAGTTGTGGCCATCCCGATAATGACCTATTATTATCCCCTCCCCCCCATTCCGCGAACTTAAAACGCACCCTCGTATGTATGACGGAGAAGGTATGTGTGTCTAGTTATTATCAGCCATGTGGGCGTGTGTTGGGTAGTGTTGGTTTATGTGCAATAGAAAAACCGTTTGCAGTTCAAATCAGATTATAATTTCACGAACAAATTAATCACACCAGCGAATCACACATTGTAGGTACACGACACAACCAGACACGGAACGCGGGACAGTTTCTGAGCGCATGTTGTTCGTACGATGTCCAAACTCCAAGAGAGGGCCGATCCAGCTCGCTGCTTGCTTTTCTAGGCACCCCACGAACTCAGGCTAGACTCTGTTAGCGCCACCAGAGGGCGCTCGCGTTCCGAATAGTCAAATGAACGACTGGATGCGACATGTATATTATATATTTATTTAGATAAGTATAATATACTTCATGTATGTATTTATTGTATTATATAAATGTGGTGTACACCACAGACTACCTACAGTATTTGTCTGTTCTTCTCCTTTTAAATCCATCCAAATGTTGTCTTTAAAAGATAGCTCTTAGCGATAAGACCGCCCATTGTGTCACCCTTTGTACAGTTTCTATAGTTATGTCTGTAATTTATATGGTATGCATAATAAAGAGTATTCTATCTATCTAAATATTGTTTTGCTTTTCAGAAGTTTGTGTCGGAGCGCGGGGGCGTGCCGAAGATGGACTGGTCCCAGTACGACACGTTCCCTGGCTCGTTCGAGAAGTGCACGCTGCTCACGGCGGCGCTCACGCATTTCGGCCTGTACATCCTCATGTTCCTGGGCTTCGTCAACCAGCTGCTCTTCAAGCCCAAGGTCGCCACGGAAAAGAATAGAGAGGTATGTAACTGTTCATGTCTAATGCAGGCAAGATTCGTTTATGTGTAGCTGACCCGAACTTCGTACCGCCGCAGAATTAATAAATGTCGTATGTGAAAATGAATTACTTCTCTTAATTTTTTTTTCGTGGTTTTTTGCCATGTTTTAATCTGTTATTCTGCTATTCGGGGTGGAGATAAATCCAACAAAACAAAGATCATAAAAATCGGTCCAGCCGTTCTTGAGTTATAAATGGTGTAACTAACCCGACTTTGAAATATAGGTGAGGTATAGTCAAAAATCCGTTTTTGTCTCCATAATATCGAGCATTGTACTCCTTTGACCACTTTCCTCTATATTTATATTCTCTTATTTCTATAGGTACTTCTCTTAGTTTTTGACCTGAAATCGCATCTAAAACTCACCCTGTTAGTGCAGATGATCTGCCAATTGTTCTGTAAATACCTACGTCTCGTCGGCCAACTGTCGCCAAACATAGTTAGTTACACACACATCGTAATAAACATGCAGTGAGAAAAAAAAGACATTTCATAAATGTGTAGCTCACGACGTTATCCACATCTTAAATACTACAAAATTATTATGGAACTACTTATTTGCACACGAGTAAAACTTAAAAGGCAAAATCTTAAGATTAATTTTTAAATGAAAAGAAAAGATAAACACTGTTTTTTTAAACAATAATAGAAAGAACAAGTAAAAAAAAAAACAAAAAATCTGAGTCACTAATTAATTTTATCAATGAGCTTCTAAACTTATTAGCAGACAATGTAAACAAATCCTTTGTGAACACAGTGTTAAAATTGTAAGCTCGAACTCTTAACGTTAGTGCGGCAGGAGGAGCAAAAAGTGTACGGCGCATACCTGTCGTCCAGTGACAGTTCTCGGAACATATTAAAGAAAAGAAAGAAAGAAAAAAAAAAGAAAAAATAGTAACAAGTAGTAGTATTAGTAACATCTATGCAATCATATCTGCTATTACACAAGTCATAGAGAAACAAAAAAGCGTCTAGACTTTAAGTTTAACAGTTCAACATTCTTTTGGCGTGAATTAGGAGGAATAAAGTCATGGTGACGCCGATAATGTAGGGATTTGAGGAATTTACGCTGGACATTTTCTAAGCTGTCTATGTATTTTTGATAAAGAGGATTCCAGATTAGTACAGCGTATTCGAGTTGTGACCTAATTAGTGACTTGTACAAATGTATATCTATGAGCTTAAATTCAGTTGACCAGAGGGGCAATTCTCGTAATTTTAAGAACGTTCACAGTCTGATCTCAGTCTCAATCTGTCAAAAATACCTCTAATTTCCCTACATTTTGACAAGTTTTTGACATTTGTTTGTCGCCGAGATGAGACTGCGACTAGATTTTGAATGTTTTAAATTACGAGAATTGGCCTTCTGATCTCACCAGATCTCATAACAAAACTATACATACGATAGGCGTTCTGCTGGCAGCTTCTCGGCTTGCTCGAAACAACTGCTTTGTTCATTCACGTAGATAGGTTGTGTTCCGGATATTGCAATTTGATCAGTTTTCAAACCCTTTGCTCGTCAAAATGCACTCATATTATCTCTTAGTATACGCGAACTAAGCTTAACAATAATACTTTTTGGCTTAGTGTTCTGTTTTTGTGCATGCTGTACACGGTGAATGGCAATGATGTATTTTTGGCTCAATGCACAATTAATTTATCTTCGCACTAATAGTCTCCATAAGCGTAATCTTTATTTAATCATCTTGTCGTTAATCATGAGGTGACATGACAACCTTTGGTTATGCAACATCAGGGGCTTCTCCTAGCCGCTAGAAGTCTCGTCTCATAGGCCTGCGTTACCATTGATTAGCTGTAGACCTCAACGGAACGTGTCACACACATGGCCAGCCGGCGGCGCGACGCGGTGAACTGCGGACACGCATCGTTGGGTCTATGCGAGCGATACTATTGTTGTTACTTTGTTAGTCACTTACCGACAGGTACCAGCTAACCGCGAATACTGCGATGTTAGTGTTTATGCGATTTACTTCCGTCGAAATGATCTTATTCAGGACTATAAGGAGCACTTCAAATATGACTTCTGGATCTGCGCTGCAAGGAAGATGCGAGCATTTCTCCATGGCACACTTCAAATCATCAACCAGTAAGCCATTACACCGAGCATCGAAAATAGCTTGGTCGAGCATCTGGTGGTCTGGACTGAGAATTGAGATGTACCTATCGACGAGGCGGCTTTTTAATTTATTCCTATTTCTTTGTTTAAAAACCGGACAAGTGCGTGTCGGGCCACGCGCAGTGTAGGGTTCCGTAGTTTTTATAACAGCCAAGTGCGGGTCGTCTTCGCTGACTGATAGTTTCGTACCATGCTCTAACTAAAAGCCAAACATGACTACCTACCTAATTTGACTTCCTATACAAATCCTCACCTGATCCGACAATTTTGCGGGGGGTTTTTTTTTTTTTGAGATTTTATTAGTCTTGTCAGAGCCGGTGTTTTGAATTTAAATACAGAACACAGAGCTACACTACTCACTCGTCACAAAAAAATAAAATTGAGGAAGTAGTTTACTATACCTGGGGGAGCTTTGTGTTTGATACTATATGTGTAGCAAAATAATAAATAAATAAAAACATTAATTTGGATTCACTCTAAAAACGGGCCCACATAGGGCGATGGTAACTTAAGAGCGTTTACGACGTACTGCATTTCATACAAACTTTCAAGCCGTTGTTTTTCGAAATTAATGAACCGATTTTAACATACGCATAAGCAGGATACAAAGGTCTAAAAAGTTAGCAGAGAACATTTTCGAAAAATTGTGTTACAGCCAAATTAGACCGATTTTAAAGTTTCCACAGAAATAGAGATTTCCAGATATCTTTTTTTAAATAAGACATTTCGAAAATGTTCTTTGCTAACTTTTTAGACCTTTGTATCCTGCTAATGCGTATGAAGTTTCATTAAAATCGGTTCATTCATTTCGAAAAACAACGGCTTGAAAGTTTGTATGAAATGCCGTACGCGGCGTAAACGCTCTTAAGAAGGAGTTATAAAATCCAACTTCACAAGGGAAGTTCGAAAAAATATTATCTGTTTGAGGACCACCGCGTGTAGAGGAAAGTGTTTGTAATAAACACTGGTAACAAGTGTCACGTGCAGTATTGTCGTTACGGAGATAGTCTTCATTAAAATCTCCAAATATTATGCAAGGACTGTTATGCGATAGTAAATTACTTACAAAACCTACTGCGCGGCTGTTGGGACATTTGCATGATGGACGCCTCAACATGACCACGACATCCACGACTGATTTACCAAGAGCGAAGCGACAAAGAAGAAAACAAAACAGAAAAAACAAAATAAAATTGCATACGAATAACTTATAATCTTAAAAAAATATTTCCCAATTATTAATGAAACCATTTTTTCAATCTGCAAATTCTTACACTCAACGAGACTTGATAGGAAGTTCACTATTCAACTATTTCACCTCAATACACAATCTCAGGAATTCAATTGTTTTGCCGGTAAGGAAACCATTGTGAGATCTAATTCGACGAAAACGGTCCCCGAAAATGGTCGCTAGCATATAGTGTCGTAGCGACAAGGGGGCAACATGTCCTGAGGTGCTTAAGAAGAGTGGAGAGGTATTCCACGGCTATCAGGACAATCCCGGCAGTACGCTCAAGGTCCCTACCAGCATCTTACTGGAATACTTCCTTCCTCCGAGCTTGTTTGCTCTTGCGAATCTCCACTCAAGCCGCCAATAAATGCAAAAATGAGGTGGGAGCTCTGTTCCTGGTCATTGTTCACTCCAGCCGGCCAATAAAGGCAAGACAGAGGTGAGGAGCAAGACTTCTCCCGAGAGACAGGGTCCGTGGGGTCGCTACTGCCCAACAGCTCGCCACATGCTGCCCTGCGGGTTTCTGTATCTCTCTTGGTCTGGCTCCTCACCCTAGACCTGTTCCGGCAAAGTAAACTCTTCCGGCACGGGCCTAGAGTTCGGAGCGCGCAAGCACCACCACGACGTTAACGTAGAGATACGGCGGTGGGGTATTATTATTATTATTTAGGATATTTAGGATAATTTATATACAGGGTGTCCCTCGAAGTATGGATCAAATCGAATAGGGATGTGGGCAAGGTCATTTCCAAACTTTTTTAACCCGGATTATGGCTGTGAATTTTTTTACGGTTCAAAAGTTATGACCAATTTATGTTTTTTTTTTAATCACTTCGCATAGTGCTCAAAGAAAAAAAACATTTAAAAAACATACCTATCAGAGCTGTCAATTAAATTTTTTTAGATAGCCCTGATAGTTTTTTTTATGATTTTGTTTATGTTCTTTTTTTGCGTCATGTTCACTGCAAATAAATGTTTTTTCTTTCTTTCTTTCTTATTTTTTTCTATCAGCAGCCTGCGAAGTGATTGAAAAAATAAACAAAAAAATAGGTCTTTTGAACCGTAAAAAAATTCACCGACATTCCGGGGTAAAAAAGTTTGAAAATGACCTTGCCAACGTCCATACTTCCAGGGGATCCTGTATATTAGTTAGGATATGGAAGTAACCTATGCTATTTCATTAGTGGAATATTTATAACAGTTATGTTACATAACGTATAGACCAGCACATCAAGCTACTACAATCTGTCAAAATTCTTTAATAGATTTACAACTTTATCGCTAAAGCATAAGGTTCAAAGTTGATAGGAAAATTTGACAGTTTCGGGTAACTTGATGTGCTGGCGTCTGTACATAGACTTAATGCTTCAATTTTGATAAAAATAATTACTGCCGGACTAGGATTTGTGCATAACTAGCAGCACCCCGCGGTTCCACCCGCATAAGTGTCGATCCCGTGGGAATATCGGGATCAAAAAAATCCTGTTTTCATTCTCGTTATAAACTATCTGTGTTCCATATTTTATCCTAATCCGTTCAGCCGTTTGTGCGTAAAGTAGTAACAAACATACAAACACACAAACTTTTGCCTTTATAATATTAGTGTGAAGTTCTTGTGTGTTGTGATAAGTATTGTACAGACGCCAGCACATCAACCTACTACAATCTGTAAAATTTTCCCAATCAACTTTGAACCTTATGCTTTATCGATAAAGTTGAAAATCTATTAAAGAAATTTGACAGATTGTAGTAGGTTGATGTGCTGGCGTCTGTACTTATTTATTAATTTAATACTTCAAGCACAAAAATGTACAGAGGCGGACTTAATGCCATAGGCATTTTCTACCAGTCAACCTTTAGGTGATGCAGTGACAAACAATGGTAGGTGCAATAATGAAAATTGAGGAATAAATATTTTAAATATAAAGATACGCATAAACCTATTAAAACTATGAATATAATATATACCTAATTACATATAAATATAAGCACAAATAAATATACATATATGTATACATGAATATACTTACGTACTTAATTAAATAGAATATCATTACTTCGCTTCAGTGGTTCGGTAGTGGATGCTAATCTGTCAGTGGATCCGTAACGACCACTTACAGCGTGCTCGTGCGCCTGCGACCCTGGCGGCTAATGCTGTACCATGGCTGTACCTAATAAAGCACAAAATATGTGTGTAGCCGCGTGTGTGCGCAGGGTTATTGCCGTCATCGGTAGCGTGTTGGTTATTATTGCTTCTGTGGTAAGTTGTTGTGTTTATTAAATCAATTTGTCGTATTCCAAACACCGATGATTAGTGTCTGCTCTGGCACAGTGGCACTGGTGTGCCGAACCCGTAATACCCTTTATTTATGTGTTGAGTATTGTGTACATATTTTGTTCCCTAGGCCTCGTGCGCACTGGCCAGTAGGCAATACATACCTTAAGGTGAAAACGCCAGGGTAGCCCGCGAAATTTTTTTTTTACGTTTTTTGCAATTTGCTGGCCAGTACTAAGTTTTACGTTGAATAAAATATGATTCGCGGCCGTAACAAATATTTGTATAAATACAGAATTATAATCATTAAAGTCATCAACACAACTCTCTAAGACCAAGTAATCCTACCGAATGACTATTTCGTGAAATCTTGACATTTTAGGATTACACTAACATATCAAGTTGTATTAGGTACTAATTGTAATGGTTATAATTCTGTAAATACATATTTGTTACGGCCGCGAATCATATTTTATTCAACGTAAAACTTAGTACTGGCCAGCAAATTGCAAAAAACGTAAGAAAATTTGAATTTCGCGGGCTACCTTAGCGCTCGCGACTTCAGCGTGTATGTTGGAAAACAAATAGGACGTCATCGGTATTAATTTTTTTGCGCGGAATCTATAAGGTCTTCGACTGTAGTTACTACACTACATAATTCATCTGTTATAGCTATCAACCCGTCTGTTTCTGTACAAAGTAAACACTTTTATGCTACGTAGACTTCCTAAAAGTACTGAAAATTGATTCCTATAAATATATTTTTACATTGAATAAAATTGATTAGGATCGTGATGGCAGGTAGCGCCATCAAAATCACCACTCCTCAACTTATAATCGATGCACTTTGAAAACTTTAAATTCGCATATCTTTTGATTGGAAAACCAAATGTTACATTGTGTTTTATTATGACTGTAATTTTATGTAGATATGTATTCGTTAGTACCATTCTGGCCCAATAGATGTCGTTGCATGTATCTAAATTCTTCTATACAAATTTTCACACCCTCTCAACCCCTCTCAGGAGGTAATTTGGAAAAACAAAAAATGTCAAACTTCATAATTTACTTAGATAGATGTTCGTGCCAAGTTTCATGTTTATTAACACAAGTAATAAGATTTTCCATACAAACAAAATTCCCCCTTTTCACCCCCTTAAAGGTTAAATTTCCAAAAACCCCTTCTTAGTGCTCCCCTACGCTATAATAGGAAGCCGTGTGCAAAATTTCACATTCCCAGCCCCAGTAGTTTCGGCTGTACGTTGATATGTCAGTCAGTCAGTTCTCCTTTTATATATATAGATAACTAAACAACCAACAATTTTTTTTCAATTCGAACCAGAAGTTGCTGAGATTATCGCGTTCAACCAAACAAACAAACTCTTCTGCTTTATAATATTAGTATAGATGAAACCTAATGCAAATATAATTTTGTTATCAAATTATTTGATAAAGAATTGACCTTCATGGTACATACATTTCTGTTATGCATTGCTGCTAATGTTATGTCCACAAATTAATACAAATTATATATTTTGCTAAAGTACAGACGCCAGCACATCAACCTACCCGAAACTGTCAAATTTTCCTAATCAACTTTGAACTTTTATGCTTTAGCAATAAAGTTGAAAATCTATCAAAGAAATTTGACAGATTGTAGTAGGTTGATGTGATGGCGTCTGTACTTTCAATATTGATCTAATGTACTTGTACTATGATGTATTCTGTGGTTGTACTAGCTGACTGGCGCGGTACCGTGTTATGTGTGCTTATGAACATTGTACTCTAATCATTCTTGAGAGAATAGTGTGGGAAGTAAGGTTTACCGGGGTAATTAGTTTAATTATGTGAGAATCCGTTAAAAAGCCTCTAAATATTTTCTTCATAGTTATTTTACAGAAGTACCTTAAGCCTACTACGTGAGCAGTGTGAGCACATGCGCAACACACAGCACAGCTGAAGATACGGCACAGCAATCAAATGATCAGCCGAAAATAAATTACTTAACGCATTCACAATTGTTTGTATTTGAATTATATGTCAAAATACGCTTAGGAAGACATTGAATAGAATAAAATAAAACACTCCATATTATGTACACCATATAAATGACAGATATAAATGTAGAAACCAATTATTCAGTCTATCGCAGTTCGCAGCTGGACAAAGGCGTCTTCCAAGTTGCTCCATAACTGCCGGTCCTCCGCCTTCCGCAGTCAGCTTGCTGCATCCCACAGCCCCACACTTCGCTTCCACACGAGATGGCCGGACCACTGCTACTTTAGCCACAGAATACATAATAGTTGCTTTATCTTAATATATCTACATGCTCTGTTCGATATCTCCATTTCCTTTTTATTTTAGAAATTATTTTTCCAAAAAATTCCGCAGCATAGCTCGCTCGTAATGTTAGTTGCAGATGGAAGTTGTTTAACGTGTTGACGGGATCCGTCCGTCACCTCCAACTTTCTGCTGAGTCAGTGTATTGATAGCGAGGAACCGGAATCCCTAGCTCCCCGTTTATATCGTGGCTCATGCCCCAACGATCATCTTTTGTAATTATATTCATTAGGTATTTTGATAGTTCCATAGGTCACTGATCTTTATAACGATGTTAATATTTTATTTGCATAGGTACGCTTGTCTTGTGTATTATTATTCCGTTCGATTAATAATTCATAATTTACATACACAGAGATAATTGTTAAAAAGAGTAATTGTGTTGATTGTTTTGCTTAGCCGAACATGAAGCTAATGTGTTACTTTTTTCAAATTGATTTATTAATAATCATATTGCACAAGAATAGATTGGGCGGTGACCCCCAAATTAAGTGGCCTGGGTATTGACTCTCGAATATAATTCCGATAGATCGACATTGGTCAAACGTCAGTTGGTTGAGTTAAACGTCAGGGATTGGCTAGACTCAGTGAGTCAATTCCAATGTCGATCTATCGGAATTAAATTCGAGAGTCAGTACCCTGTATCGGATGCTGCTGTTTATAAATTACTGAATAATAAATCCTCATACATGTAAAGCTTGTACCTGTGACCCACGTCTATCTTTGCCGTATTATGTACAGTGGACTTAACTTAAGCATGCTCATTCTGCGGGAGCGCAGCTAGTGACAACACCCCTTCCTGGTTTCGCCCAATTAGAGACAATATGCATTTGTGTGAGTAAAGGGCGTGTAACAAAAATTAGCCAGAGTGCGAATTTTAAAGTGGCGTAGGAACTGAATCATTGTCAAAAAAAAACTTGTCATAGGTATGCAATGCCGGCAACGCGTCTGTCGGGTTCATTATCGCTTAAAAGCATGAATTGTCAAACTTTGATTAAAGCATCAATTAAATAAAAGTAAAGTGTTGGTTTAATTTATCTCCAGTCTTAACGTGCTGAAGATTTTGGACCTGTCCTCTGTCATACCGTTTTTGATCCACCCAAAACGGTAAGCACATCCTGCACGACATGCCTCGGGCATTTTAATTGGAAAGATACCTTGTTCGTGAAAGATACCTTGTTGATTGATAATTTCGCGAATTTGATATTTGTAATCAAATCAAAGGTGTGATAAATTAATGGATAAGACGAATATTACAACTGTTAAAAGTATTAAACCAAATACAAGGAACAACTGCAAAACATTTGAGATAATCCTAAAGCAGTAAAATAATATACCTACCTTGAAAATATTTGGTCAGTTTTTCGCCAACGTATGACCCTTGTATAAGCCGTCCTATTGTTTAACCGAATTTCCAAACATTCCCACTAAATAATAATGGGACTTATAGATAATAACTTGTTTTTATTACAGTTACAAAAGTTGCGGCAGCTATAAACAAAAAGCTCTCATAACATAGTTTGAACTGCGCCAAGTACCTATTGGTTCAAATATTACTGTAATTGTGCTATTTCAATCAAAACATAGAGCAATAAAAAAAAAACCGGCCAAGCGCGAGTCGGACTCGCGCACCGAGGGTTCCGTACAAACCTGTAGGTATATAAGAAAAAATATTTTCATTAAATAATGTAACAAAAAATTTACGGTTTTCGCAATTTTTCCTTTATCTGTGCTATAAGAAGTTACTTCGTACAAAATTTCAAGATTCTGAGTTCACGGGAAGTACCCTGTAGGTTTTGATTCCCTTGCGAGTGTCGAAAATTTGCAGAAATTTGCGGCATAAACGGCTGTATCTTTTGATTGCGTTGGCTTAGAAGTTTGATTTTTTCACAGCTCCAAGGGACAGTAGACCTGAGTATTAGATATAAATTCCAGCATGATACCTCCACGCGTTCCTGACAAAAAGGGTCTTGACAGACAGACAGACGGACGGACGGACAGCAAAGTGATCCTATAAGGGTTCCGTTTTTTCTTTTGTGGTACGGAACCCTAATAAGATACCAAATATTGTCAATTTCTAATAAAATTACGTAACTTGCTTCTTTACTGACATTTGTATTTATTTATTTAATACTTCAAGCACAAAAATGTATAGAGGCAGACTTAATGCCATAGGCATTTTCTACCATTCAACCCTTGTGTGATGCAGAGACAAACAATGGTAGGTGCAATCATGAAATTTGAGGAATAAATATTTTAAATATAAAGATACGCATTTAATAAACCTATTAAAACTATGAATATAACATATACCTAATTACATATAAATATAAGCACAGAATAAATACATTATACCTACTCAATAAAAAGAAATGAGACAAACAAAGAGAAAATATTACCGTTGTGATGATACTGCCAGCTTCTTGCGAATGTGCTCACAGACCTTAACTTTAAAGGATTGTATTCCCAAGTATAAACATATAGAAATATAGTTATTTACTTTTCAATAGCACTGCACAAGTAAAAAGATCTCAAGACGATTATACACAAAAAATATCAATATGAACTTGAAAATTACACTCATAAAACTATTTAACTTTGCTATTGGACATTCTGCAATAATTTATTAGAAAAACCGGCAAGTGCGAGTTAGAATCGAACACGAAGGGTTCCCCACCATACAATATTTAACACTACATATAAAATCTCTTGTTGTTAACTTTATTCAGTTTTTGATTTTCCAAGAACTTTCAGTGTCACCCACAGTGTGAACTGTCAGTGTGTGTGTGTGTGTGTGTGTGTGTGTGTGTGTGTGTGTTTCAGTGTCTTTCATGGCAGTGTGGGTTTAAAAAACGAACTTTAATTACTTACCCTGTATGAAAAGCGACGGTATGTTTTTGTTTCGTGTGTCGCTAGCCAGTTTTTGAAATCTGAGGTGTGCGTTCTGTGTTGATACATCACTTATACACACAGATGTAGGTACGGCCTGAACGGCGTGTTCACAGCAATACGATCTTTAACGTGCTGAAGCAGTTTTTATCGTCTAGTGTACATGTGCAAGATCTTAAAATCATCACACACAGTCCAGCTTCAGTCCCTTCAGTTATCAGCAGTGTTTGTGTTTTCCAAATTGGATCTCTTATTTTTGCGGGAAAAAAACATGTCAGTAAGTATGTATCTATTGTAATAATTGATACACAAGGCCTAATTGTTAGGTAATTGTAATTTTATCACAGTATACGCACAAAACAAAGGTACAGAAGTCAATCACGTGTATGTACCTACTTCACTTTTCATACCTAGGCGGTCGCGCTAGGGTTGTCAACTTTGGCATAGGCACAAAAAACTATCGTGGTAATGGCACTCGTATCTAGTTGTTTGATTTATTGTTGTAAAGTTGTTAAAGTTTACAGAACAAAAACATAATTATTTACATTTGTCAATTTTGACTATCGAACATCCCTAATAACTTCTAAACGGATTACCCTATTTACACAATTTATTTTGTCCTATCCGTTTTATATCTAAACCTATCAAATGACACTAAAAACAACACAATATCTACACAAACAAAAAATCATGTTTTCAACTTACGTAACATTTGGGTCTCAAGCGGATGGCACTCGCGCTCGCACTAGTCCCAACCGATCCGAGATGTCGTGTCCGTGAGCGCTGTCTATGTGTGCGTTGCTCGAGCGCACTTTGTATGTAGATTGACTTCTGTACTCTCTGTATTTTGTGGTATACGTGTGTTCCGTTTTCACGCAGCTAGTTGGCTCACACAGTCATGCGAGCGCATGTCTCTGTGTGCAGATTGCATACTATGTCGTGCCGGAGAAACATGCCTGGCGAAAGAACGGTCCTCCGTGTCTTGACTTGCCCATGACTTGTTTAACATGCGGCGCCCCTTTAGTAGCACCTGCACCCTACACTTTATAGCCACCAGTGCAATCATTAATTTATTCCACATCAAGATACACCAGATATTGAACAAGCTCCAGTGCAAGTAGCTGCTCCATTATGTTTTCTGATAGTTTTGGAAAAGGGTTAGGTAAATTACTTAGCAACAACCAGTGACATTCTTCTCAAAACTTTTGCATGCCTCAGACTTCCTACAAACAAATAATGTCTTCAATAACTAGTAATGAATATGATCCTAATGCCATTATTACTGTGCTTATAGGTAATAGTTTAAATGTTAAAAAAGATGATATCACTGATAGTGTCACCAACCTATTAAAGTTAAATTATAAGAAAATAATTTTGTGTGCTTTTCCATATTTTGAGCACTTGTCAAACAGACAAAACAACTACATTCACATGTTAAATAATTACATGCATTTCATAGTTAGTCACTATAGTGACAAGTTTATATTTTTTGATACCAACATTTTTGTTGATAAGCTAAGGTCGACTAGGGATACTGTGTATCTGCCCATTAGTTTTAGACGTCAAATAGCTAGGCTATTAGCATTTAATATTAACTCAGACATAATTAGTATGTCGAAGTCATCCTTAATTAGCACCACAATTAGTAAGTAATAGTAATAATGTTAATGTGGTTAGCTCTGATAGTTTAAACTAGTTTGTAAGACAACAGAAGGTACCACTAACAGTATAGTTACACTTAATAACAAAAAGGTATTTTCTAGCACTAAAATTGTGAACTGTAGAAAAGGGGCTAAGCAGAAATCCTTGAAATTATTTCATCAAAATATTCAAGGTTTTTCTTCCAAACAATTGGAAATTGAGTTGTTTTTAGAAAAAACAATGTATGACATTATTTGTATAACTGAGCATTGGTTAAAAGATTCAGAAATGTTAATTAACTATGATAATTATAGTGTGGCCAGTTGTTTTAATCGAAATTCAATGCTGCGTAGTGGTTCACTAATCCTAATTAAAACTTGTATTAAATACAAACCTTGTAAAGACATACTTGATCTATCGGTTGAACATAACATTGAACTGTCTTGTGTTGAGCTAGATAAGCATGTTATAGTGTGCGTTTACAGACCCCCAAATTATCAAAACTATTCTATATTTGAGTCAGTAATGGAAGATGTTTTGGCAAAGCTTGCAACTGGTAATAAGGCAGTAATTATCTGTGGTGACTTTAATATTAACATTTTAGAAAATAATTTAAATACCAGTAGATTATTAAATTTGTTTAAATCATTTAATTTGTCAAATGTGTTTGTAGAACCAACCCGAACAACTACGACTACTGCTACATGTATCGATAATGTTTTTTGTTGCTGCGACTATTTAGATAAAGCCATTGTTAATTATCTCCCTTCTGATCACAGTGGTCAAACTTTAACCTTTGAGTCCAGCATGCCAATACAAAAAGTGCAGATCCAATCCAGACCAATAACATCTGTTAATTTAAATAAATTCAATAGCAGTTTAATTTGTAAATTAAGTAATCAGAACCTGACAGTGAACAATGTTAATATTTTGGACCAATCGCGAATTGGACCAATCGCGCCTAAAGGGGTTTTAGTCAGTAAGAGCCTGACACTCCCTTCCGCTCCACCCAAAGCGGGAGAGGTCATTACATGATTTCCCAAGCTAAAAAAAAACCCTTGCGCGAAGACGCGCCAAGCGCACCGCTCATGATTTCACGAACTCGAGTAGGTACTACGTTGCGTCACAAAATAGAGCAATGCAGTAGATCAACGTGAATGAATTACTATAAGTTTATTTTGTTTTATCTTAAGTAGGGAGTGAATAAATTAACCGACTTGGTATTACATGGATCTCACAACTTTTTACGGTAGAAGAACTGAGTTGCGCGACTTGATTTTTTTTACAAGTTATGTTTTTGATGGTTAGATTTACGCAGCACCTACTTAAATTCGCCAGTTACGAGTCTGCAGAAACTTTTTACTAAATTGTTCTTAAGTTTCTTGTTTATATATATTTATTTAGGAGTTTTTGGGGTTTTTATTTTTTACTTAATCAGTTCACCTCAATATGAACATGTTTGCTTTATTTGGGAATCGACTGGACCTCACGGCACAGGAATCCTAGTGTGGGTTCCAGGGAATTGTAAAAAATATCGCGCCTTATACTCTATTACTACTTTTTTTTAGGGTTCCGTATCTACCTCAAAAGGAAAAAAGGAACCCTTATAACACTTTTAGTTAAGTGTTATAAGGGTTCCTTTAACTTCGTTATCCGTCTGTCTGTCATTCTATCAAGACCCTTTTTCTCAGGAACGCTTGAACTTATAAAAGTTGAAATTAATGTCAAATACTCAGGGCTGCAAACCCTTGAAGCATTGATAAAAATCAAACAAAGTCAACGCAATCATAGAGATACGGGTGTTTATGTTCCCTTTATGTCGCATATTTTGATACTCGCAAGGGAATCAAAACCTATAGGGTACTTCCTACTGACCTAGAATCATGAAATTTGGCAAGAAGCATTGTCATGTAGCATAAGTAAAGTAAAAAAATCCGAAAACCGTAATTTTGTAGTTACATACTTGCTTTGTAAGGAACCCTTGGTGCGCGAGTCCGACTCGCACTTGACCGGTTTTTTTAACCGACTTCCAAAAAGGAGTTTATACGTTCGACTTCAAGGTTTTTTTATTTATGTTCTTGGAATCTGACGAGAGGATCCCATGGAAATCGAGGGAAACTCAGATTTTATAGGCGATTGGGGTATTTTTTAAAGTAACTTGAGCATTTGCTCTCGGAAATCATCATTTGGTAAAGTGCGATCTGATGATGAAGACCACAGATGGCCATCGGAACTACTCAATGATAAATATTTAACGGGTTGCAATTCGATTACTTTAATATGGTTGTTAAGCAATTTATGCTCGTCACAAACTCATAATGCGTATGGTGAGTGGTTGTTGACGAGTTCTCCTGGTTCTTACCAGGAGAACTCCTCAAAAATTAACGTCCCTGCATTGGCAAAAGCAATGTTTTGTAAAAGGTGATGAGCAGTTGACATTAGGCTATTGTAACTTAGATAAATTCCAAAGGGACCCACTAAAAAGAGAAAAATAAAAAAAAATCGGAAGTCGTGTCTTTGGATCTGTATTTTAATTTTTGCCACCGACTTCCGAAATTGAAGTTATTTTTCACTTTGTAATGTTTTTTGGATTGGAAGTGGGTTGTTTTTTTTTTTTTTAATTGTTCGTGTTTTCTGAACCTAATAAAGTTTTTATTGACAATAGTTGAATATTGTGCGCAGGGGTACGCGACGCTGTACGACCCGTTCGAGACGTTCTTCTCACGCTACGTGTACCGGCGCGTGCGGCACTGCTTTAACCGGCCTATCTGCTCCGCGCCTGGCGCCGAGGTCACGCTCAAGGAGCGCGCCACAGACGATCACAACTGGAGCTTCTGGTAAAGCAGCGCATTCACGATCAAATTTGATGTTAGAATTTGAAAAGTTATTGCAATGTAGCTCTTATCTCATTGATATAAAAGATAAATTAGATATATGTGTTTGATAAAACGCGGCAATCATTCTAATTTATACCTTACCTAGCCGAGAGTAGAGTTAGTTACATTGCAGTGACTTACTAATGTTTTACGTCTATCATGAATGTCCTATCTAACAGCCACGTTCCGTCGCGCAATCCCACGCCATCTCCTACACAGTGCGGAACACGTAATGCTCAACTGTACATTTTATAATTCAAGTCCTACTGGATGGTTCTGGTTTGCAAGTTATATGCTGCTACAGTTTAGTCAAGTCTAACTCCTTTGTAAGGCGCCAACCTGAGCAATGCATGTGAACTACAGCGCCTACAATAACCGTGACCTTTGTTCGGATGACGTCACAATGACAATGCTATCTCTAATCAAGAATAGTAAGTTTCCAAGAGAGAACTGTGTTTTATTTTGAAATTGTTTTTAGAGTAGGAAGGTATTCAAGAATATGTCTTACAACTGGTATAATGAGGTATTTATTATTAAATTGTGCTTGTAGTTTGTCTTGGAAATGTGATTACTGAATCACTACTACACAACATCTATGTATGAACATAGCATAGAATAGAAAGTGTTTATATTTGCATAGAATGTAGCCATATAACGTAGGTACCAGGAGAGTTGTAACAAAATAGTGTTTCGTTCCAGGTACATTCTACCATTTGGCATGCAAACAATTATTGTACTTATAAACTGATACAATATCTAATTTTACAGGGTTCGGTAAGTTTATATTCTACAATCTAAGAAATCTATAAGCAGATATATTTCGTTTTAGCGTGTAAATGTTTATTGCCTGGCATATTCTAGCAAAGGAATCGGGAACATAACATGTAACTTGTGCTGCAGGTTCACGGGCGCGGAGCGGCGCTGCATCAACCTGGGCTCGTACAACTACCTCGGGTTCGCGGAGGGCGCGGGCGGCTGCACGCACGCCGCCGTGACGGCCGCGTGCCGGCGCTACGGCTTGGCCACGTGCTCCGCGCGCGCCGAGCTCGGCACCACGCCGCTGCACCAGGAGCTCGAGGAGACCACCGCCAAGTTCCTCGGGGTCGAGGTACGCGCTCGCATAGGGAACAGAACCGATCAGAAGGCGCCGACGATCTGGTTCGCTCTGTATTCCGAGGCATGGCGTCCAATACCAGCGAACTATACTCGGGCGTGTCCGCAGGCGGCGCTGGTGGTGGGCATGGGGTTCGGCACCAACACGTTGGGTCTGCCCGGGCTGCTGGGCGCGGGCTGCCTGGCGCTGAGCGATGAGAACAACCACGCGTCGCTGATCCTGGGCCTGCGCCTGGCGCGCGCCACTGTGCGCGTGTTCCGCCACAACGACGTGCGCCACCTGGAGCAGCTGGCGCGCGCCGCCGTGGCCGAGGGCTGCTGGAGGAAGATCGTCATCGTGAGTGTCGGTCGCACGCAAGCTCGACGCGCGAGTGTCGAGCGAGCAGGCCTCCTTCTCAATACTCAAATAAAAGGCACTTTTCAAAATGAAAATAAAAAATAATTATAAGTACCAAAAAAAGACAACTTTCTAAAAAAAAACTACAAAGTGAGAAACAATTATAATTTCGGAAGGAAGTGTGATTCTGTGATTTTGTATTTTAGTTTTTTGTCGCCAAGTATTTATTATCAATCGGTTGAAGGACACTGAATGCGACATAATAGTTTTATTGTGATCACGTCTGGGGGGTTTTACTGTCCCACAACGTGTTAAAATACAAAAATATTTATTTACCTAATTCGTAGCCACCATCTTGGGTCTTCATTTTGACCTTACTATCAGCTTTGACACCCTTTTACTACTATAGGTCGGGGGCCCGGGAGATACTTATACATTCGCGCACCCCCGACTGGTATCAGCCCGCCATGCCTAGCGGGCCCCCCCATCCCCAAGTGCGGCCGATCCTACGACCGCACGTCCTTTCATTAAGGCGCGCATGCTGCGTGCCACCTCTTTGTACCCGACTGCTCGAGCGACGACACGGCTCTAATTTCGCCGCCCGCAGGCCCCTTCTTATGGTGGCCGGAGATCGTGAAGACCCTACCTCGAAAATCTAAAATCCTCGAAAACCTACTAAGCGAGCGAAAGTGATGCCCAGTGTGTGTGTGGTGGTGATGTGGTGAAGTGACTTTTGAAACCCAAAAGAAGAGAGACGGCTATAAAGTGCGTGCGCTCGGAATAAAACGATGTATAGTGTGCCAAAATGAATTTACTCCTTTTTTACAAAATAAATTAATTAAATTTTAAACTACTTTGAGTAAACTATGATATGATAATTCTCTGTTTTAAAGTAAATTCCATTGAATAACTCTTAAGAGTGACGCCTTGATGTCGAAAAAGTAAATAAATATATATAACTTTGCAAGTTTCATTGAATTTTGTATTACTTTTACATTATACTATACTAAAGAGTCAAAAAACATATATCAAAATATTAAATCCCTATTCCACATACTGAACAAGTTACACGAAATAGAAAAGCCACATGTTTTTCAACATTCGACGTCCGGCTGGGCTTTTAAATATGGGAAATCATCAAATGACTCCTCCCGCTCCGGGTGGGGCGGAAGGGAGTGTCAGACTCTTACTGACTAAAACTTATCCGTGTTCCTTCCTTAGCCCTTTATGTTCCGGGGTTAGCGGTAACCCTTTCGGACAATCCCGCTGCCCCGGCAGGCTTTTAACACCTTGGAAAACCATGAAAACGACACACACGATAAAAAATACAAAATTTCGTGTTCACCATCTTGGATTTTCATTGAAAGGTGGTGAAACAAGACATTGTTGTGACTTATTAGTTTTATAAGCCACACGTGACTTTAAATAATTATTGAATAAAAGAATACTAAAATAAAGTAAACGCATACAAAATGTGTGTGCAGTAGTGGTCCAGTGGTAACTTCCGCGACTTAAGAGTTGTAGGTCGTAGGTTCGAACCCAGACAGGCGCTTTACTTTGTGTAAATTATTCCGTCAACACTGCTCTCAAAACGGTGAAGGAAATCATCGTGAGGAAACCGGCATGGAACCAATAATTCGAAGACATGTGACATCTACCAACCCGCACTGGGCCCGCGTGGTGGATTACAGCCCACTCCCTCTCACCGACAGGAGGCCTGTGTCCCAGCAGTGGAAACGTTATAGGCTGATTATGTATGTATATAAAATGTACTAAGTATTTTGTATGATTTTACTTTTTTTAAATATAAAAAAAAAATACCGAAACAAAGCTTTTAAATGCAGTAAATTTATTTTTATAAGATAGTTAAATTGAAGAGCTTCTAATGAAGACGTTGCGCTGGTGGCATGAAAATCTGGAACTTCTATTGAAGTCCGTGGCGGTGAAAAGGTTAAATGCATCGCGGGTATTCCCGTCTGGAGCAGGTCCATTGAACAAATCCAGCATTTTGAATTCTTTACGAATACTGTGTAAGGGTAGGTACAATTAAGATAAGTTGATTCAATTTGGTTGTTGAGCTACAGTTGTGGATGGTGGCTCCCAAGCATCAGGGTGATATGTGGATAGTTCATACACCGACTGAAAAAAGCTAGAGAATAAATTACAAGACACGTGTACATGTTGTAGTAGGTCACTGGTTGAATTTTGTTTATAGTGGCGTTTCTTGCCCATTCTTCTTCACGCGAAACTACCTTTTGAAAGGGGCGACTAGAATCAATTCTATTTTTCATGTGCCTATTTGAAATAAATGATTTGACTTTGATTAGTGTTTAATGTCAGGAATTTTATTTGTGGTTTTTGCGGTTGGAGATTTATGATCAGATAAGAATAAACAGTTTGTTTCATTTAATAGCATAACATAATTAGCCTATAACGTTCCCATTGCTGGGACACAGGCCTCCTCTCGGTGAGAAGGAGTGGGCCGTGATCTACCACACGGGTCCAGTTGCTACCAACTGGACCTGTGTGGTAGATCTTACATGTCTTCGAATTTTTGGTTCTAGAACTTGCTGGTTTCGTCACGATGTTTTCCTTCACCGTGTTGAAAGCAGTGGTGATGAAATAATTTACCCAAAGTAAAGCCTGTCTGGGTTCGATCCTACGACCTACAACACCATTGTTCCCCTTAATAATTGTTTTTTTAAACATGTTTATTTCAACACAAATAAAAAACCAGACTGCGAGCTGCGGTATTATTAAACTTCAGTTAAAAAAAACTGAAAAGCTAAAAACAAGCCCATTTTAAATTAAATAAAAGTTGAAAGCAGGCTGGACCCATTTGAGTTTGAAAATATAAAATTGGAATGGGTCCCGCCTGATTCCAACTTTTTTATTTCCAGCTTTTTAGTTTATTTTATTATAATTTTTTTTTTATTGTACGAGTTTTTTACGATTTTTGACTTCGAATTACTTTTAACCATATAAGTTTTACATATTTCTGTAATTACCTTTTAAAACCCTTTATTTTGATATCCCACTCCGAAGAGAGAAGAAAAAAAAAATTCGAACTCCACAATATGGTACCCCAAATCCGCCATTTTACTTTCTTTTTTATTTTAATGTAGTCAGTGACACTCGCGTTACCATGAAAAATCTAAAGACGTATAATTTATCCAAATCCGTTCAATCGTTTAGGAGTTACGAGGGAACAAAGAAACGGACATACACATACATGTTTACATACAGGTCAAACACATAACCATCCTTTTGGGCTTCGCAGCAGTCGGGTAACAAGCTGATTCAATCGATTATTTTAATTTTTTGAACGACTTAAACTAATTCAATCGTTAGTTGAAATTAATTACGTTAGTTTTAATTTTCAATCAAACTAAATGTTTGCCAAACTGGCAGGTGGTAGAGGGCGTGTACAGCATGGAGGGCAGCATCGTGCCGCTGGGCGCGCTGGTGGCGCTGAAGAAGCGCCTCGGGCTGCAGCTGTACCTGGACGAGGCGCACAGCGTGGGTGCGCTGGGCGCGCGCGGGCGCGGCGTCACGGAGCTGGCGCGCGTGGCGCCGGCCGACGTGGACGTGCTCATGGGCACCTTCACCAAGAGCTTCGGCGCCGCCGGCGGGTACATCGCCGGTCAGTTGTCGCATCTGTTGCCTATCTCTATAATGCTATATTTTTCATTCATTTAGACATTTTTGGTAATCCATTATAAACAGTAAAATACACCTATGTTTCATCTTGGAATATTGTATATTGCTTTTATATTTCAAGTTAAAGATTCGATTCTTTTACAACTGCAGGCTCGACGAAGCTGATCAACTGGATCCGCCTGCACGGGCACGCGCACACGTACGCACACAGCATGGCGCCGCCCGTGGCGCAGCAGATCCTGTCGGCCATGCGCCTGCTGGACACGCCGGCCGGCCAGCAGCGCGTGCGCCAGCTCAAGGAGAACACGCACTACTTCAGGAAACAGTGAGTACCAGCCTGGCTAGTCGCTGATCGGTAGATCACTGTTGAGCTGCTGGTAAGCGGTCCAACATTGTAGTTACCTCAAATTATATAATTTCTTAATCTACAATGGTGTTTAAGAGCTTTTATTTAATATCCTTGTATTTTTATGTGTTTGCTACTTTACAAAAAAAATGTAATCGAAAAATATCATGTAGTAATTAGTAGATTATAGCCACAAAAAATTATAAAATAAAACTTTTTACCAAAAAAATTTAACCGCCGAAAAAACTGAAAAGCAAAAAATAATAAACCTTTTTTATTTAACCATAATAATAAGTTCTTAAGATTGGGAGTCAAGCAAAATAGCCTAACTTCAATATGATTTTTCATGAAATTGATGAGACTTAGGTATAAAATAAAAATAACATGAGTAACTACATGATATTTCCACAACTAGAATAAAAATTTGATGATTAATTTATTAATGTAAGGCGACAAAAATTGTGCAAGCATTTTTTTATACTTTTTATTTGTGGTTTTATTACGACGATAAGCTTATAGCACTTACGACGTTCTTAATTCGTGGAAGAAGTCATCTTCTGTCGCACGTTGCGGGAACTTCAAACATATTTTTGTTTCACAAATCAGTCGCCCCTGCTCTGTTGAGACGAGAGGACTGCGCTCGAATTTTCGGCTGCGCTGCTATATATTTAATTTGCGTAATTTATCACTTTGTAGGAAAGACAATGTGAAATAGAAAATATGGAAAAATAAGTAAAACCACTCCTGAAACGATTATTAAAAACAATAAGACTTGATAAAGTAAACAAATACCGAGGCAAAACTATAAAATAAAAATATTGATATAATTCAATGTTGATATTTGAAAAGTCAAGATGACATACATTTTATTTGACAGATTTTTGACTGGTATAGTACAACTAGCGCCATTGTTCTGCATTTCGGTTCATTTTCTTGCGGAGAAAATTTGCAACATAGCCAACTAGCGTTCATTTGAAAGTTCGTGCTGGAGATTTTAGATCTTACGGCGATTAACTCAGAATCCTAATTCGTTTTCTTCCACTTTTCTTGACAAACTCCGTATAAGGTAACCTTTAGACGATCAATTCCGAGCGACTTTTTGTACCATTCCCTAAATCAAGTTAAAACTCGAAATTCAGCATAAAGGGTATATTATTATTGGAGCATACACAAGAAATATCGGAAATTAAATACGTAATGAGTTTATTGTGGACAAAAGTACGAAACGGTGTGCACATGCAATATTTCATACGGATAGTGTTCTCATGACTAGCCTTCTTTTTATGGTGAGGATGAGTAAATGTTGTGACGGATCAACATGTTTGGGATTGTCGGCTTCGCCGATAAACGAGTAAGGGTCTCCCCACATTTATCGACGCGGAATCGGCTTAAGCCGAATGCGTATCACCACACTATTCGACAAATGGCTCGTTTCGCCGTCGGCCGGCGTCGCGACGCGTCGTCCGAGCCGAGCCGATGGGGAGACCCTTTAAGCTCTAAATGGGTGCTAAGTTCTATAGAGTTGAAAGAAAGTCTAAAGTTCATATTATGACTTGGAAAGTTTTTAAAGCTAAAGTTTCAACAGTTACAAAAGAGGAACCTAATATACTTTAGACTTTGGAACCCATTTACATAGATGCCATATCGGTAAATCCGACAAACATGTACTTCTTTTGTACCGAACTTGGCCTCGTTTTCCACAAATTTTTCGGTGGGGATTTTTTCCTACTCGCACTTCGCGCAGGAAAGGCTTTTATGACACATGCCGTTTGACGTTGCATAATACAGTGCAAAATCCACCATACGAATTTTATATTTTACTTGGGTATCACTGTTGCTAATTTATTGACTTTGCACGATCCTGCAAAGCAAAATCCACGATATACAATTATAATTTTTTTCTTGGTCAACACTGTTTTTCACCAAGATGTGGTGACGTCCAACTTGTAGATATAAGGTCCTAAACAAAATTTGATTACATTGGAATTTGAACTGTATCACGTCAACATTGAGTTTCTAGTTCCAAAAAATTACTAAGACGTGATTCTTAGATTCTGAATTCAAACTTAGCGTATAGTAAGTATATGCAAAATAAACAGATGTTTTTACGTACTAAAGAATTTCATTGAAAATAAAGGGAATGACAATGATCATATTTCGTTTAAATATTGTAATTTGAGAAACCATTACGAGAAAATTAAATAGGGTTGCTCATCACTGCGGTGGCGGTGCAACAAATTTTCTAAGATTTTTGATAGATATTTTCAATTATGTTCGTCTTATGACCATTTTAACGTCGTCATTCTATAAAGGCTTGATTAAAATAGCTCAAAGTAAAAAATCGTAAGGTAAGCCATGCGATTATATTGGCCTTTATATCGTTAAATAACAAAATTTGTTGAGTTTGTTTTCCTCATGATTCATGATTAGGAGTATGTAATATAATACTTTGATGGAAGTGCTTTTGCTTTTTAGGGTTCCGTACCTCAAAAGGAAAAATCTAAATCCTTAGGTATAGAATAACTTCGTTGTCCATCCGTTTGTCCCTTTTTCTCATTAATACGTATCAAGTTGAAATTGATATCAAATACTTAGATCTACGGTTTCTTGGAGCTGTAGAAATATCAAGCCTCTAAGACGTTGACTTAGAAGCTGGCATAAATTGCCATTCATGTCGCGTGTTTTGACCACTCGCAAATAAATTTAAACCCTTGGGGTACACCCAAGGGTTTAATTATTCCCGTTGACCTAGAACAATGAAAATTGGCAAGAAGCAAGGTCTCAGCATAAATAGGTCCAGGAAAATATCCGAAAATCGTTCATTTGTAATTTCATTCGGAATCGAAAATGTATAGGCATTGAATTCGGTTTGCTCTCCAATATAAGAAATATTTTTTTTTACTGTATAGTAAAGTTAGTCCTTCAATCCAGAATTGGAAATTCATAGATAGGCTGTATTACTTGTATGCCCGTGAATCTATTACCAGCATCGGAACATATTCAGGGACATACATTGCCCTATCAAGATATCTACTTGCACAGCCTGCTATCATACTTAGGTACATTGAATAGAGCCGTTCCATCTGATTATTTTGCGTATACTTATTACAGAAGATTGAAATTCAAACACAAATACATATGATTTATACCGGTCTGATCCCCTGAGCCGCCCATTAATCTCTGGCTTACTTGGCCGGGCGAAAAGTTTCTGCTGGCGGGAAGGGATTGTGTTTTGTTTTTGTCGTGTTTGATGAGAGGGGTAGGCAAGGAGGCGCGGATGAAACTTGATTTTTTTCTGTCTTTGTGCCCCCCCCTTAAACTAACGTATTTAAACTACCTAAGTAACTTTGAGTCGGCGCCAAACAAGCAAATAATTAATTACGTAAAACGTGATGCGCGACGGCGGCGCGGCGCGGCTCGGCGCGTCACGCCCCTTCGGCGTAAAATGCCGAGCGTTCACGAAGTTAATGTCAGCGAGATAGCAACCCGAACGGGCACACAACACACATGAAGGCACACGTTGTTGCGAGTGGTCGTGCGGAGAGCGCATTTTTTGGAATGTTTATGTTTATCGCTGGAAATTTCACGTTGCATTGTTAATTTGATTTGGTTCAGATTCAGTTTCATTTATTAAGAGTCCTATTACAAATCGTAAATGTTCGCTTAGCGCGAACGCGCGCTTGTGTTCGTTTGCAATACACGAAGTTACGTTAGTGTGCGTTGGGAGTACAACTATAGTCCGCGAAACAATTTTGATACCAGTCTGAGTAGGATGATAGTTTTTTTTATTAATCCAGAGTCTGAACTGAACACTACTAGACAGGTAATCAGGGGTGAGTATAAATCAAAACACTCAAAAAGAGTCCACAAATTAAAAATGTACCTAATTATAAAGTTTGAGAAAAAAAAAATACAAAAAGATCTCTCGTAATGGCATTTAACGTGTTTTTTTTTCCTTTGAACAGAACAGAACTGGAAAGCATACATTTTTCTGATGCTGTAGAAGCCTCTTGGTTCAAAAAAAAATACGTAAGTAGTTACTGGTCATAAATCGAATGCATTAATCAACTAGTAATTATTAACATCTTCATGAATTACGTCACATAATCCCGACATAGAATACAGAAGACACACTCCTTTATAGTCATGTTTAGAAAAGACAAAAATATACCTACACAAAATGTTCACAATCAGAACGTAGAACAGGAGGCCTACCATGATCTATTTAAAAACGATTCAAATGCAAGACATTTCAGTTTAGGTTCTTAAACAGCATCGCTCACAGTCGTACCATGACAACCAATACGCTCAGCGGCATTTGGATCGTTGAAAGTGAATGAGCGTTAATAGCTCGTGGTAGGTATCCAGATGGCACGGCCTAAATTGAATCGTTAAACTGACATCATGGTACGAATTAGAAGAACAGTTCAGTTTAGGTCCTAAAGTGGATCGCGTTAAGAGCTCGTGGTAGGTATCCAGTAAGCATTTCTTATAACTACTTCTTTTGTAATTTTTTATAGCGTTACTAAATAATTACAAATATCATTAAAACAAAACCTTTTTTACGAAAATCTTTTCTATTACGAAAATAAATTACGATATTTTTGACCTTGAGCATAGAGTGGGCCCGGCTAGGTAATATACGGGTAGCTAGACCTACTTTAGCTGATCTAGAGTAGACGATTCTTTCACTGTTGGTTCTACTATCATATTTTTACTTTCTGTAGATGTTTCAGAATTATTATGGTTATGTGTCCTGGAAAAGAAAATACTGATTTATGTTTGTTTTAGTATAAAATGTATATTTTAGGTAGGAACTTAAGGTTTGTTTGTGGTTTGGTTTGTTCTGTAATACGGTTTAAATTAATAACATCGTGTTTGCATCTACCTTTTTAGTGACATTTTAACTTGTAATGCTGTCTGTAAGCGGGCATAATTGTGTCTCTTCCTTTTTTTATGCAGGCGTATAGTGGTGTTTTCCGACCCTTACCTACCATAAATAAAAGATAAAAATTAAAGTCTAATATGTACGTATGTACTAATATTGATTACCGTTAAGACGCACTCGTACTAAAACTTTTTTACAAAAATAAAAAACAACAGATTCCAAAAAAAACATTTTTATGTTTCACTTTTTAGTTGTACCTATCTACCCCACACAAATTCATATAACACTACTTGCTATATAAATATCAGTGACAGGAAGCTATTGAACACATCTGCCTACCCCTTTAAAGGGTACAGGCGTGATGTTATGTTGTGTGATTGCGTAAACAATGAATACATATGCGATAGCAGGAATCGCGGTTGATTTGCTGGAATTTATTTAAAAAAAAAAAAAATTAAAAAAAAAACTTTTTTCTGTTCAGAAGAAAACACAGTACAATTAAAAAAACAAAGACTAGTAGTAGTTTACAAGGAGCCTTAGATGCTAGGTTTTTACAAATTCCCTGGACCCCACACTAGGATTCCCTGTGTCGTAGGGTCCAGAGTATTGAAGAGTTACCTTGTCTGTCTACGAAACTCATGATCAGATCTGTACAAAATTTAAATGGGACTATTTCGGAATACACTTTTTCGAACAAAAAAAAATATCATGCAAATCCGTCTAAATATAACGGAGTTATGCCCGAACATACATTTAAAAAAATAATAATATATAAACATCCGAATTAAGAACCTCCTCCTTTTTAGAAGTCTGTTAAAAAATAATTAATATATTTAATATTATGATGTAAAAAAAATCTTATTGGATCAAATTATTTCGATCGGCGTACACGAGTCGATAATAATAGCGATCTCCGGACGATTGCGCGCGAAAATTTCATGTACAGGTCCTACCTCGATAAGCGCTCGCGCGAGACTGAGGAGCGCGCTGAATCGACGTAGAATATATAGTACTTTAATTTTATTTATTGCAATTTTTTCTTATAATATTGACAAACGAAAACTAATAAAACGTATTCATTATAGATCGAAGTTTTATATCATATTAGTTTATTTGATAAAATTGTGTTTATTTGGAATATAATGGACGCTGAATCAAGACATTTATGGCTTAAATTAGGCTTTCTTTTCGATTTTTTTAGTGAAAACTCAAGGAATTTAAAGAAATTCTAGAACTCCAATAAACAAGTAAAACATTCAACTTATTTTTTAGTAATTTTAGCTTTTATAAGAATTGAATGTAACAATGTGAATTTGAGCGTCAAAGTTCCATCGCCGACGGTTTTTCTTGCAAACGGAGTTCGTAAAATATTTATAGTAAATTACACGAAAAGAAAAATTAAAATGTGTAACTCCAACTTACAAGAAAGAGAATGTTACTATCGTTATTCATAATCAAAAAATTTAAATATGTTACTGCTGCTGAAAATTACAGCGTCAAAAATCATGAATTTGCGTAAAAAATGTAATAGGACTCTTAAGGTTAATTAAAAAAGGTTTTATTATTTTTTACTTTTCAGTTACTTCGGCGGCTTCATTTCTTTGTTAAAAAGTTTTATTTTATAATTTTTTGTGGCTATAATTTACTACATGCTATTTTTTGATTACTTTTTTTAATTGTAATACACAACTCAGCATTAAAATCTGTAAGTATTGCAGTATTAACAAATCCTGCATGGTATTTTTGACTTTAATCCTCCTTGCAAATTCATATTCAACCTTATTTTTGAATCATGGTCTAACCAGAAATTTCCATCTGATATTTTTCAAATTACGAATCGTATTTACGTCAGATGGCATTTTTGATGGTAGCCTTGGTCACTTTAAAAATAACCTTGTGACGAGCAATGTGTTTATACGCCAAAATTATTATGTAAAAATTATTATGTAATTGAATCTGATTTATTGTTGTTATAATTCCTTTTACTCGCTAAGGTACCTCGCTACCAAATACATTCAATTTCGTTTATATTATACTACTAATACGGCGGGTGTGTTACTTTCACGGAGTAAAAACAAAGAGGAGATGTTGTAATTAGATTTCCTTGAAACAACGCGTGACAATTTACGGGGTGAGGGGGTGCTAGATCCCGCCCACTTCTTTATTTTCCATCTACCGGTCAATAGTAAAACTTGTATTCGTTCTGACAATTTTATTTTGTAGTTACGTAACTATCTCACACTAGATGTCACTAAGTGCAGGATGCAACAGGGTCGTACTCAGAATTTTCGTAGGTACTTACCTATTTTTTTTGTTGAAAGTACTATGAAAAAAAAATGTTTTAATAAAAAGGTTTTTGATAGATGAAAGATGATTATTAGACTTTCTCTTATTTTTAAATTACTTATCATGTTAAAAAGAGTTATCAAGGTGTTCTTCAAAGCTAGTCTTTTTAGAAAAGAAAAATCACCTCCCGTTTACGTGACAAATCATCGTTGAGCTCCTTAAGTTTTGAGTTGAGCTGCAAGATTTCTGACAAATTCGTGCACTGACTGGACAGGTCCACTCAATCAGTGTGGTTCTTTCCTCAAAAGACCATCTCAGACAGTGGCGTGCACAGAGATTTGAGACAGGGTATGCACAAAAAAATCGCGGCTGATTTTAATTTACTATTTAAACACACTTTGCCGCCAGCACAGGTCTCACATGTATAATTTTCCATTTTTTACAATAGACACTAAATAATTACTCGTCAATCATTAGCGTATAGCCAGGCCTCCGTCACTCCATGTACTTGCGCGCTATAAGTGCCTACCGCCCAGCCGAGCGGTCTCGGTCCGCCGGCGGATCAAATTCAGTGCGGTTTTCGCAAGCGAAGCGCGCGCACGCCGTTCAATTTTAATAGTGCTGTTCGTTCGTACGCGTATTACGATGCCGTGTGGTGCCTTATGTGTCAGCACCAATATATTAAGAGCCATTTCACGTTTTCGCGCGAATTTCCAAGATTTTAGTCGCCTAATTTACCGTCTTAGGTAATACTCTGACATTGTTGAACACATGTAAAAAAAAGACCAATCTTTCGTATTGATACTTCATGTAACACATTTACAAAAACTTATTTGTTTACTTTGTGGTGATTAATCTCCCACAACTAGTTTACTGAAAAATCATCGCAGAGTCAACTTCAGATTCCTATATCTATCATTAATATTTATATATTTGACAAAAAAAAATACAGAAAGCATCAGACATATAATTTTGTCGACACATAATGTAATAGAATATCGATTAGTAATAACACTAATTAGTAAAAAAATAAAGTCTAAGGGCAATTTTTACGTTTTATATTGCTATTTTGTCTAGGTTTTTTGGTTTGAATAAGGCGTAATTACATTTAAAAAATCATGTCAAAATAAAGTATGTTCTTTAAAAAAACTAATTCTGAAATTTTATTAAAATCCCTTCATTTAATTAGACATAATATCGTTATTGACATCACTCTATTTAGAATAAATTACAATGCATCGGCGGGCACCGATTAGTACGGCGCGAGCGCCCATCGACGAAGGACCTATGCCAATTTTTCCCGCGTCCCGATTTTCGAGCGCACTTATCGTGAACGCATTATTATACTACGAGTACAACATTTTGATCCTCTTCGCATTTTTTTTTTCATAAGGTTAGTGTTTTGTTTATTATCAATTAAAGTGTTACTTTAGTACTTTGTAGAATAATTATAATATATTTTTGTGTTATTAGTTTTAGCAATGGGGCGTAAAGAATGTGTATACCATTGTGTCAAAAAAAGGAAAAATAAAAATTCTGCAGCCTTAGAGAAAGCAACAAAAGCGAGGTAGATATTTTATTTTTATTTGTAACTCATATACACAGTAATCGATCACATTATCGAAATGGACTATAGAACTATTTCTTCTATCAATTTTAATAATTCTAAAAACAATATTGATTATTTTAATAATCATTTAATTATTATTGAATAAAAAAAATATTTAAGTAATTGTAGATATCGAAACTTGACAGCTATTTTGTTTTCATTTTAGAATGAGAAATCGTGTGAATCGAGTAGAGGAGGATAGTACCTTTAGAAGAGACGACGTGCCGGGTACAAGTGAAAAATCAGATTCGACAATAGAAATTGTATTTATTTATTTTTATTCAGACTCGATCGTAAATATTTTTAGTACTTACTTATTATATTTCTTTAAATTTCAATTAGATGTTTTAATGTTCCTTTTGTTTTTAGAACGATCACATTATAATTGATTTTCAATACTTTTGGAATCAATTAATAAATATAAGTGAACACAGAGAGAAGTTCTGCTGCAATTGAACTATTTGAAAATAGAAAAAGAGAAACAGTTGGGTCCCATGTCTAAATTTGACTTCAAGTGTATGATGTGTGGATCTAGCTTTGTTCTATAAACTACGGAGACTGAAACAACTGAACGATCAAGACTCGACCTTAATGCAGGAGCGGTATCAGGTGCAGTCATTACGGGAATTGGTCTCTCAAACTTAAATGAGATCAGTGCATCGATGGATTTGCCAACAATGCCACTTCGATTATACAGTCAAACACATGATGCTATTTCCGACATGTGGAAAACTGCTGCTGAAATGACAATGTTAAATGATGCCAAACAATAAATTAAAGCGGCAGTATCTCGTGGCGATGATAGCGATCGAAGCGGATGCTTGTTGGGGAAAACGCTCTTACAAAAATAATTATTATGTTATAAATATATTAATATATAATGTCTGATTGTTTACCTGTTCAATTTTATTATACACTTATACATAACATATATTTGTGTTTTTTTATTAGTCTAGCAAGTTAGTAGACTGAATAAATAAAATCACTTTTTTTCATAAGTCTCTAGCAAAGGTGCATTACAATCATGACGGCTCAAGATTGTTTAGTCCGTCTCGACACTCGCGCTACACTGTTTGCATTGTGTATGTGTGGATAGCTACGCACACATACACAATGCTGCCGTCTTTTACCTAAACTCGAGCGTCAAACTTTTGTGAAATGGCTCTTAAACAAAACAAACTTACAAATATAATAAAACAAACTTTAAAAAAGAGAACCGACTTCAAAACACTAAACCGTAAGAAATAATTTCTTCTTTGATGTCGGTGCTTTTTCGATTCGTAATTACCAGCTGTTAGCACTAACATAAAAAAAAAAAAACAAATTATTTCTTACGGCTTAGTGCTTTATTTGAAGTCGGTTCTCTTTTTTTAAGGCTTTTTTTTCATTTCTAGTGAACATCTCCGAAGATCATCATCAAACTAAGAAGTATTATACTTATTTTAAAACGTTCTCCTAAATGTAACAAATCCTTTTCTGAAAACCGCATCGATATCCGTTTAGCCAAACGCGAGATTATCGCGCACAAACATACATACCTACAAACCATACAAGTCAAACTTCTCAGTTTGGCCTGTATGTCTGATCACCTCCTTTTTTTTAAGTAAGTTAAATATTTTATAAATGATAAAATTTTTAACTGCCACATAAAAGTCAGAACATATTCACCGTTCTCAATAACATAGATAAAAAGTTATGTTAATTTAATTTTATCGAAGAGGCAGCCCTGCGATTACTGTGGAATCGCGCGGTGCGAAGCAATCACTGCTGTACGCTTGAGCATTTAGGCGCATTTTAGCATACAGTGGTTGTTGACGCGAGGGAGTAGGCAATTATCGTAATAGGTATTGGAAATTTTCTACTGAGTGAAGTATCTGTTACGTAGTAACTATTCAGTAATCTGTGGTATAGCGCCAAGAAAAACAATATGGCGAAAAAAACTTTGCAATTTATTACGTTACGAACTAATTAATCGGTCATTTGGTAAATCCGACTAAAAAAAGTCGACCCTCTGTAATCAACAATCAAGCGGTGTTTTTACGGGTTCTCAATTTGAACGGTTTGCAATGTAAGCTATGCTTCTAAAACTCCAACACGCGCACACATTTTGACGCACACAGTCACACAGTCACATTTTTGCTGTGTACTACACGTTTTGCGTTGTATGAAGAATAAGCAAGGCGTAGTATCTTTTTTGCTCACGGGAGCGCTGCCTGCGCGGGTGGCGGGTGTTCGCAGCTCCAGCGAGTTAGTTCCAAAAAAAGTAATAGATGGCGCGTAAGCTAAATTAACATGTTTTTTTTTATTATACTTATTTATCATTTAGATGGGCATGTATGTATGGGATTGGGACTACAGGGTATGCAGAGCTTATTTGCATGTATGGAGTGCACGCCACTGCGGAGACCAGTCTTGTCTATTAATTTTTGTAATCCATTGCTGTCTTAGATTATCTTCGGATGGTAATCTAGAACATACGTCATTTAATATTTAACTAAATAAACCAGGCTTTAAGTACCTACTTTAAATTAAGTAAACAACAACTACTATACTAGTTGTCTCACGGAGGGAAAGTACTTTCAATAAATTATTGTAGATAGGTAGGTATATATTTAATTTAAAGGAGATTATATTTTTATGTCCAGCGTTTTAAGTACTTTCCATTTATGAGACAGCCGCGGGACATTCGGTAAAATAATTGGATTCTAATTACGGCCCTGTCTTTTTGTTTTTTGTTCAGAGTTGACTATAGATGGCGGTCCGTTTGCAAAATGATATAAAAACTACAAAAATAGTATTTTGGCCATTAGAGGGTTTATAAGAATGAATGTCGAACAAATTTCAGTACATATGATTATTAAAATATTTTAGTACTGAGCTCTACGTACCTAAATATTTTTAGTTCCCATGACACCAAGTGTCGCCATCTAGTGTCGGGTAGAATTATGTTTGGAAACGCCGACGCTAAGAGATTTTTCTAGAACAATTTTATTAAATTACGCATAAAATTACTTACAAATGAAATGTGATGCTATCCATAGCTTCAGAACGTCTATCCGAGTAGTTTAAGTATAAGTATAATATAATAATAATAATAATATAATATAATATCCTTTGGTTTTTACAAGATAAAACACAACACTTCATTATTTTTTTCTTCTAGCGCGAATATGCTGTAAAATGGGTACTTTTACAAAGTTGTGCACAGGACGATTGCCAACAATCCACTGACAAGGAGGCCACGCCTACATGATGACGTCATGGCCTAGTTGTAATCACAGTGCACAGTTGCTTAGGCCATCTCCTCTTTGTATTTACTCCGTGGATACTTTAATTCAATTTCATTGGACCGTGCCATCTAATCAATCTATCTAGTCTTTATATCTAACTAAACTGTCTTGATTGCAATCACGTCAACATTCGCGTCGCGTGACAAAATCCACTCTTTATTTTTTATCCTTTACAAAACCTCAAGTATTTCTAATTGGTATAACTGTCGTCACAAGGGTATCTAAAGTAGTCTTTTGTCTTGCTATTTTTATATTTCATTCTTGTTTTTTTCGGATTTTTATATCAAAATTAAACGTGTTTAATAGCGAAGTGTTCGTTTCTCGTTTTATTTCGCTACAGTATACAATAAATCACCCCTATTTTCCCACCCTTAGGGTAGGATTTTTTTTTCCAAATTTATATGGGATCAACATCGAGGTATACGGTATACCTCGAAGTAGGTTCCATATAAATTAGATAGGGTATACCGTATACCCTATCTAATAAAAAGAGAATAATCAAAATCGGAGTACTCTGTAAAAAAGTTATGCGTGGTCATAAATATTACAATCACTGTGTCAATTACAATCACAGTGAACAGTCAGCCATCCCCTGTTTTTCTTAATTTTTTTCTTAATTTATGTGGGATCAACTTCAGGGTACTTATACCCTTTCCAATAAAATGTTAAAAGTTGTACGTGTATTCTGTAAAAAGTTATACGTGGTCAGACATAAAAAAAAAAACGCATCGTTTTGAAAACCTCCTCCGTTTTGTTACGTTGGTTAAAAAGAACAATAGTCTGACAGTAGCTCTCACGGTTACTTCTCTAACATTTTATCAGATTCTGAGTAAACAGTGCATTGTAAAACTTAATTAGCAATTGTATCCCAAAATCCGATCACTGGATAAGTTCAGCAGTTAATATAAGTTTACGTGTGTTCCGCAGGCTGCGCGCGCTGGGCGTGGTGGCGCTGGGCCACCGCGACTCGCCCGTCGTGCCGCTGCTGGTGTACAGCTTCAGCAAGATGGCGGCCACGGTGGAGCGCCTCACCGCGCGCCGCGTCGCCACCGTCGGCGTGGGCTTCCCTGCCACGCCGCTCAACAAGGCGCGCATACGGTACGACCTCACACACAGTGGCACTGGGACACGCCATGCCATAGCACGCAGCCGCGGGGCGGGACACGCCATGCCATAGCACGCAGCCGCGGGGCGGGACACGCCATGCCATAGCACGGAGCCGCGGGGCGGGACACGCCATGCCATAGCACGCAGCCGCGGGGCGGGACACGCCATGCCATAGCACGCAGCCGCGGGGCGGGACACGCCATGCCATAGCACGCAGCCGCGGGGCGGGACACGCCATGCCATAGCACGCAGCCGCGGGGCGGGACACGCCATGCCATAGCACGCAGCCGCGGGGCGGGACACGCCATGCCATAGCACGCAGCCGCGGGGCGGGACACGCCATGCCATAGCACGCAGCCGCGGGGCGGGACACGCCATGCCATAGCACGCAGCCGCGGGGCGGGACACGCCATGCCATAGCACGCAGCCGCGGGGCGGGACACGCCATGCCATAGCACGCAGCCGCGGGGCGGGACACGCCATGCCATAGCACGCAGCCGCGGGGCGGGACACGCCATGCCATAGCACGCAGCCGCGGGGCGGGACACGCCATGCCATAGCACGCAGCCGCGGGGCGGGACACGCCATGCCATAGCACGGAGCCGCGGGGCGGACAGGGCGCCATGCCATAGCAAGCAGAAACACGCAATGTCCTGGGTGGTATTCGAACAACCATATTGTACAAAATGCCTTTTATTCGCCCTGAATATCCTTTTAAAAATTGTCCTAATTTGAGTTTTTAAAGATTTAGAGAAAGCCTCCAATTTCTTTATCAGGCATATAAATTATTATGAAATAGGCGGCATGCGATCATACTAAAATCAACGGCCCTGGATATCACTATATTTTTTGCCCATAATCAAAATTTGAAAGTAGACTCCTGAAGTCCTGAGCACGAGGTTCCTATCTGAAACTTTTCAAATATATTTTAGTGTTCTCTCATCATACCGCACCTACTCATCTACCAACTTTTCGCCCTGTATATGCTTGCTCAAAAACCCTAGGGACTCCTAACCATTAAAAATTAAACATCAAAATTACTATCCCCCCCCTCCAAAACACGCATGTAAACTGCACAATTCACAATTTCGTTATTTTACGATGTAACTCTAAAAATTAACAACCATTTTAATTACATCGTTCATCCCAAAATAAACTGAATTAACAGACGGATAACTTTGATATTGTTTTACATGCAGGTTCTGCCTGTCCGCATCGCACACGCGCGCGCAGCTGGACGAGTGCCTAGAGGCCGTGCGCAGCGTGGTGGACGAGTTGGGCCTGGCCTACTCGCGCAAGCACTCGCCCGACCACTAACGCGGCGTGATGGACAGCTGGGCCTGGCCTACTCGCTCAAGTACTCGCCCGACCACTAACGCGGCATGGTGGACTAGCTGGGCCTGGCCTACTCGCGCAAGCACTCGCCCGACCACTAAAGCGGCGTGGTGGACGAGCTGGGCCTGGCCTACTCGCGCAAGCACTCTCCCGACCACTAGCGCCAGCACACAGCACCTACCGCCTAAAACGTCGTATACTAGTTATACTCAATAAATTATTTTCTCACGCTTCCAAATCTTTTATTTGCATACATGTAGGATGGAAGAGTTCGTTGGATTAGCAGAAATTAACACCTTTTTTATGTAACTTTATACTTTTACAATCGTCTTTTGTTTTGATTTTTATTTTTTATGTAACTTTATACTTTTACAATCGTCTTTTGTTTTGTTTTTTTTTTTTGTGTATCTTTATACCTTTACTTACAATCAAAGACATTAAATTATCAGTTACAATAGACGGGACATAGCGAACAAAATCGTGATCCCAAACTTGTGGCTTAGTAGTAGCAAGTATCTCAGTCTATGTTTGGTACGCCGGCGTGGTGAGTCGCATTCGTGTCTACCAAAAAAAAAAATATCTAAGGAAATATGCCGAGTTGCGCATTACGATACTGCAAGTCTCGTTATGGTAAAAGGACTGAACCTAACTTCAGTTTATTTTCGTATGTATTATTTATATTTAGTCAGTAATTATTGAATTAAATAATTTTCCTAGATAGATCCAGAAAATTTGCTAATTTTGTAATAAACGCCCTCTATTGTCGAGCAGCTTTACTTTAGCTGCAGTAAAATGACAGCGGTGTTACCACTTTTTAACGAAATTTAAATAGTGATCATCATCTGCCTAGCCTTTTCCCAACTATGTTGGGGTCGGCTTCCAGTCTAACCGGATGCAGCTGAATACCAGTATTTTACATGGAGCGACTGCCTATCTGACCTCCACAACCCAGTTACTGGGTAATACGATACCCCATGGTAAGACTGGTTGTCAGGCTTTCGGGCTTCTGACTACCCGTAACGACTGTCAAAGATCCACGAATGGCAGCCGGGACCAACGGCTTAACGTGTAAATTTAAATAGTGATATGACAAAATAATCGATTCATACTAGTAACATTCAGTTCAAAATCGATCCATGTTAAATTGATTTTATAAAATAGGGTAATGATTATTCGAAGATAATACATATTATGTTACATCTATTTTTAGGTATTGTTACAACAATCAGAAAAATTGTGTCAGATGGGCAGGGTCTTTCTCGTATGTGTACAGGTTGCATTGCGGGGTGAGACAGGGTGGACTGACTTCACCGAAGCTCTTCAACCTGTACATTAACCGACTTGTCGATGAACTCAGCAGTGCCAGTGTCGGATGTTACCTAGACGGCGTTTGTCTCAAAAATATTAGTTACGCAGACGACATGGTACTGCTGAGTCCATCGATAGGGGGTTTGCGTAAGCTGGTACGGATTTGTGAGTCCTATGCAGAGGCCCATGGGCTCAGATACAACGCGAATAAAATTGAACTCCTAGTATTTAAGGGGCGGGGAAAAAATTACGTGACTGTACCTACAGTCACCTTAGCTGGTAGCCCCCTTAAACAGAGTCGCTCAGTTCAAGTATCTGGGCCACTGTGTTTCCGAGGACCTAAGGGATAACGCGGATGTGGAAAGGGCACGTAGGGCGTTGGCTGTTCGGTATAATATGTTGGCCCGCAGGTTCGCGCGTAACAGTAATCAAGTGAAAGTGACTCTTTTTAAGTCTTACTGCCAAACACTTTACACGTGCAGCCTGTGGGTTAACTACACACTTGGGTCATACAACGCCTTACGTGTTCAATACAACAACGCATTTAGGGTGCTGCTGGGGCTACCACGATTCTGCAGTGCTTCGACTATGTTCGCAGAAGCGCACACTGATGGGTTTCATGCTCTTATAAGGAAGCAGTGTGCGTCGCTGTTGAGTCGTGTTAGGTCCAGTAGCAACAGTATAATAAGCGTGTTTGCGGACAGGTGGGACTCTCTACTGCAGCGCCATTGGATACGTTTGCATACTGCGCTGTGAGCAGTGGACAGTTCCTCTCCGGTCCTAACGTATGTAGGTAACATCCATACCACAGGCTTTATTGTTTGTACTTAGCGTCTTCATTTGTTTAGTTTTCGATTTACCTGATTTGATCTATGTAGGGTTTTTCGGCTTAATCCACCGATTAAAAATCGGATCTGGCAACACTGGCCTCACTGGCCACCTACCGAGCGATAGCTGAATACATTTGAATAAATGTTTGCTGTATTGTCGTTCTAATTTTGCTATCTTACACTAGATGGCGGCACTCAGACATGGGATCACAGTTTTTCTATGACATTTCTTTCACATTTCTTTTCTTTCAGAGAGGCTATGCAAGCCTCTCTGTTTCTATAATCTCTTTGCTTACAATCGTCTTTTGTTTTGATTTTTATTTTTTATGTAACTTTATACCTTTACAAATTACAATCGTCTTTTGTTTTGTTTTTTATTTCTGCCAGTCCAACGAATTCTTCCATCCTACATACATCAGTCATTACTATGTCAATATAGGTAGTGCGGAGAACCTCGTGCAATTCGGAATTTAGGTTGCACAGGACAAAAAAGTCAACAAAACCCTCAAGAGAGTAAAAAAAAATTTTAACGAAGTTCTAATGTAACAAACATTTAAAAAAAAACACCGAATTGAGAAACTCCTCTTTTTTTTTAAGTCGAATAATAAAAAGATTCAACAGGTGGAAAAGCAGTTCTTACCATAATAATAATATCGATCGCTGTAACATACCCATAGGGCGGGCGTACGATATCTAGTAGTCATTCAAATCTATTATCATTATTTATGTCAAAATACATTTTAAAGTGCATAAGAGCTAGGACTGATGCGATTTTTTGCAGACATCATGGACTTGCATTTTTCGGTTCAGCCCAGAGTCAATGTTAATGCCTAGAAATTTTATGTGTTAACTCACTGACCTCTATTAAACTGTATAATAATACAGGTCAGTATATTAACTTCTTTCAATGTTTCGTTTTTATCACTGACCTCTGTTAAACATAATACAGGTCAGTGGTTTTTATAGTTAGTGCAGAGTTAATGTGAATTTTAGTTGTTTTTGAGTTTTTATGTCAAGTCTGTCATTCAAAAAGTACTCTGTGGTCAAAAGTCATGTAGCTTCAGTGAACGTTTTCGTTCACTGTGTAGCTTGTCTTTTCTACATTTATTTTTAGTTTGTTTACATTTAACCAGCTTATGATATCTTTAAGAGATTTGTTAACATTTGTGTCATAATTATCTTGATGGCCCTTATTAAAAATAGCTGTTGTAACGCGCGCTTTTTCAAATTCCTGCGACGCCGCGTGTGAGAACCCCGCGGCATCGACTGGCAACACTGGTCGGCGGAACGCGCAACGCACGAGGCGATGGCCACCACGTTTAAGGGAATAAATGTGTACTGTGAAAATTATAACTTTTTGGCATTACCATGTGTATTGTACGTGTCATAGTAGTAATGCTCACTTGGAAAATATAAACTTATTCAGTGTCCAACGAGTTTGATTTAAATAAGAACCTACGAGTTAAACTGGCGCCCAAAGTGGGGCATGGAGTAAGCATCAGTTTTTGTAACTGCATTTAATTTGCGATAATCCACGCAAAATCTTACCTTGCCATCTTTCTTTGGCACGAGCACGGCAGGGGAAGTCCAAGCAGACTCACACTCTTCGATCACGCCTTCCGCGAGCATCCTCTCCAACTCAGCTTTCACAAGCTCCTTTTTGGCGGGCGTGAGCCTATATGGCGGAACTGATATTGGAGGATGGTCGCCGGTGTCGATGTGGTGCTCTGCATAGGGCGTTGGCCTCCCCTGTTCTGCAAAAACATCACTATTTTGCTGCAGCATATCAGACAACTGCTGCCTTTGATCAGGACCCAGCATAAGCCCTTCATCATCACGCAAAAGGTCAGCAGCAAACATATTAGTGTATGGCCTTGGACGCTCATACTCAATGTCAAACAAAACATGCTCACCTGAAAAGTGCCAGGTTGAAGAAGCAAAATCAAGCACAATGCCCGCTGCCACCAAGAAATCCATTCCAAATAGCGTCTCGTTATTGTCAGCATCAGGAAAAATGGTAAACTGAAGTGTTACTGACCTTTCCGGGGTCATCCTTACTTCTACGAGTGGTAAGTAGAACTTGTCGAGTACGGTTAGAGCCGTCTGCAAGCCTTACCCGTCGAGTCGCCTCCTTGCATGGATGCTGGTGTGTCAGCAGCAGCTTGTGTAGCAGGGCGCCGGCAACATGCACTGCTCTTAGCGACTGAATCCAATAAGGTTTTTCCTCGAACTCCTAAAATCTGAACACTTAAAGTTGGCCTTAACCTAGCCTGGTGTTCAACAGAGTCACTCCGGGAACCATTTTTGTCAACAATATTAACTGTGGAAAACCGTCTCAAATTTTCCATGGACACCCTGTCTTCGTTCCTCGAGGACACCCTACTTGGTAAAGAAATAATATTTTTCTCACAAAAATTATAATTATCTTTGTAAAAATGTCCCGGACCTTCCATGGACACCCTACTATCTAATGTCGTCACCTTACTTGGTGATGAAGAAATGTTTTTATCATGAAAATTATCAACAGAATAATGTTCACCAAAGTAACGCATAGGCATATATGCGGCAAAGATATCACCTGCAAACAGAAGTAGTTCCTGTTTTATGGATTTGGGTAAATCGTTTATGTAAATTATGAACAAAAGTGGTCCCAGTACACTTCCCTGGGGCACTCTATGTTGAATAATTCTGGGATTCGACAAATTATGAACAAAAATATAATGTTTGTTAATAATTTGTGCAATTTGTTTACTTGTAATCTGTTTGCTAAATATGATTTTAAAAGATTTAATGCAACTCCTCTTACCCTATATTTTTCTAATTTATTAAGAAGTATTTGATGGTCCACATGGTCAGATGCCTTTGCCATGTCCATGTAGATCGCAGTTATTTGTTGTTTTTTTTATCAAGTCCTGTCATTACTTGTATTAAAAATTTAATAAGAGCGGTACTCGTAATCTTCGTGATCTACCCTTACGAAACCCGAATTGCTCATTTGCAAATATTTTATTATTTTCAAAGTAATTGTACAAGATTATTATAGATTACCTTTTATTTTTTTTTTGCAATAACTAGTATTAATGCAATTGGCCTGGAAAATTTCATCTCTTTTCTGTCTTATTTTTTAACAGACTTCCAAAAACATGTTCGACTTTAGTATGTTTTTTTTTTGTATGTTTACCGATTTCTCCGTCAATTGTGGATCGATATTGAAAATTATTTTTTTGTTTGAAAGGGTATACTCCCAAGGTGGTCCCATTGTCGGCAAGTTGGAATCTGATGAGAGGATTTCCCATGGAAATCGAGGGAAACCCTCAAATTTTATTGGCAAACCTATAGCGATTTGGATATTTTTTAGAGTAACTTGAGCATTTGCTCTCGGAAATCATCATTTGGTAAAGTGGAGCTGATGAAGAAGACCACAGACGGCCATCGGAACTAATCAATGACAAATATTTCACGGGTTGCGATTCGATTACTTTAATATGGTTGCTAAGCAATTTATGCTCGTCACAATGCGTGTGGTGGTGGAGTGGAGTTCTCCAGGTTCTTACCAGGAGAACTCCTCAACAATTAACGTCCCAGCATCGGGAAAAGCAATATTTTGTAAAAGGTGATGAGCAGTTGACGTTAGGCTATTGTAACTTAGATAAATTACAAACTCTCTCACTAAAAAGTGAAAAATAAAACTTTTTTTCAAAAAAAATACAACCGACTTCCAAAAAAAAAACTACAAAGTGATAAATAACTCTATTATTTATCACTTTGTAGTTTTTTGGAAGTCGGTTGTTTTTTTTTGAAACAAAGTTTTTTTGAATACGGGAGTTACGAGTGTTAATCAGCGAAGCACTACCTTCTAACTAAGGATGTACAGGGAAGTGAATTTACCAACAGAAAAATAAGCTGATGGAGAATCAAACCTTACACTCCACCATACATCGGCCAAAGAAGCGTTCATTATGAATTTCTATTCTGTACTGGCAGCTAACATAGATAATGAATGGAATGATAAAAGATTTATTGTTTTATGTTTGTTCATCGGCACTCAGCTTATGATAACCTAATAGTGTTTCAGAGGTTTTATATTCCCGCGTCATTTTATGGGCTACAGCGTGTTGGACAAGACAGGTGTTATCTATTGATTAGCTTTGCTGACACGCACGCATTGGACTCGTAGGCCTCGTCCTAACCAAAAGTCACCGTCCTGCGAATACACGATCTTTGCGCTCGTTTACATGAAAATGACAGGTACTCGCGTGATCAATCAAGCAAGTTGATTCATTATTCCCGCTGCGTCCTAAAGGCGGGTAGACACTGACCGGCGTTACAGGGCGTAATGTGTTGCACAGCGAGCGTTCGTGCAGTCAGTACGGGGAAACAAGCAACGAGCGGCTCGTTGCTCGCTGCGAGTGCTCCACCCCGCTGTCAGTTTTTTTGGCGAATCTTTCTTTTTTGTTTATTTTTTTTCTTCTTATTTTGGATTACCTACACAATAATTATGTAAAATCTAAGATCCCAACACAACTTCGTCGTCCGACATCTTGACGTCTCACGTGTGGCAACGAATCTGGAGCACGGGTGAGCAAAGAGTTTGAAACGAGCATGTTACATGGATTTTAAAACACGGCGGCGACGGCGTAACGTTAATAAATGCTCGCTGCAAATGGTACATTACGGCCCGTAACATAGGTACCCACCTTTACAGAAACAATCGTCACCAGTGAACGAAAAATCGTCACACGATTACACGATTGTTTACTTGGATAATGATGTAGGTAAATAACAGACTTGATTGATCGCGCGATTATGTCATATTCATATAGCGATCGCGTATTCACGCGACAGTCGCTTTCAGTTAGGACGCAGGGTCACACAACTCGGTAATCCGTCGATAAGGAGTCGCAATAAGTAGCGCGCCGGCTCATGCGTCACAGCCTATCTGAATTTATAGGTACCTATTAAAATTATTATTGACTATCTTATCTGAAATATTCACCGAAATACGATGATAGTGACTCCAAAAAAAGATATTGAAATACGTAGGTACTTATTTATTGTTACCTGTTTGTGTTTCCGCTTTGCAAATCGGTTGGTTCGTTAGTAGGTAGGTACCTACGAAACGATTTTCAATGAGATGAAATTGACATTCCTGTGGGCATGCTAGCATGGTTTAGGTACTCTCACTTTATATAAATTAATCTATAGGTAATAAGTACATAAAATTCAAAGTCCTGACTGATTGATATATCAACGCACAGGCTAAACCGCTGGTCCTAGAGACATGAAATTTTGGAGGGTGTGTTCTTTGTGAAGAGTAGGTATCCACTGAGAAAGGGTTTTTCGAAATTCCACACATAAGAAGGTGAATGAAGGGAGGGTGAAATTTCACGCGGACGAAGTCGCAAAGCTAGTTTCTTAAAACACTCGATTCTTTTCGTTCAAAACGCTCGGTGAACAGGAAAAGTGACCCAAATACAGGCACAGGCCGATACCTACAAGCTCAGCAAATCATTTAATGAATCACACATCCATATCTGCTTATCAAGCCGCGGTGTAGATACGACAGATAACAACAACGGAGGATTCGCAGGTCCCGCTAGTTCCCCACGCACCGCGCTCGCAGCTCCTGCCTTCTCGAGCTATCGTATTGTGTGACGTGAAGAGTGCCGACTAGTGACTGGCACGTGTATGCGTCTGCGCCAGTGAGGCATGGCGGGCAGTGCGTGCGCCGCGCTGCTGCTGGCGGCGCTGCTGCGCGCGGCGCTGGGCGACGGTAACATGTCCGTGCTGTGGAAACAGTGAGTCATCCACGACCACATCCAGTAAATTACCATTCATTAGCTGACCCGACAGACGTTTTCATGTCCAAATTAATATTAAAAATAGGTTATATAAAAATTCCATGGACGTTCTGTTCTCCTGAATTTGAACATTTTCCGGGAATCTTTTCCAATTTTTCTTTCCATATAAACCTTATTCAGACTATTAACACCACCGCACCCCTAAGACGACCCACTGAACCCATTTTGAAACACAAAATAGCCAAATCGATCGAGGCGTTCTGAAGTGTGCGCTTACCAACGAATGCAGTAGGTACCTATTTCATTTTTATTTAAGTACTTGCAGTGCCCCGCGGTTACACCCGCGTTAATGTGAGGAAAAACCTACTAAAATTCATAATTATATTCCATTACTTTAATAAGAGTACTTATTACCTAAGATTATTACTTATATCGAGCTATGAGAAACGGGGTGTAAAGTTCACTCATACTCTATGAAAAGGGAGGATCCTCCGACCAGATGCGTGTTGTCTGGCGCGCAACTGCCCGATGATTTATTTCGGGCCCTTGTATCTATGCTAGTTATAATAAAAAAGGAAACAATAATAGTTGCGCGGATGTTCCATGCGAGATGCAGGATTTTGCGTGACGTCAGAATGACGCGTTGATACCGCTAAATCACTCCCCTCCGAAGACCGGAGGTCGATAGTGGGCGGAGTCTTGTATTTTGCGATGCTTGCCAGGCCAGCTGAGGTTCCAGTGAGTCGGAACCGGTTGCCGCATTGTTCCCGGTGACTTGGAACTGTCTGCGAAGATGTCCCCAGTGAGTTGGGGTGGCGCTGCGTTATGCTCCAGTGCGTCGGATGTGGTACAGCGCCGGGTTGAGGCTGAATGCTGGCGTCGACCAGGAGAGGAATTGAGAGCTCTTCTTGTTGACCGGCCGAAAGTGCAGTGCTGTGCCAAGATTGCTGATGAGGCTGAGGGTGATGACCAGGTATGGTCGCTGCATGCTGGTGGTCAGGTTAACCGTTGAAGCCGTGGGTGCTGGTTAGGTGGGTGACTTGCCGGTTTGCGGGAGTGATGATGATTTATTTATTTATTTATGTGATGACGTCACGCTGAAGTAATGGCACGAAGGCTGCGCTGACGTTCATACTCGGGTTCACCAGTATAGAGGTTTAAGGAACAGAGTGTAAAGTTCACTCATCCTCTATAGAAAAGAGAGGATCCTCCGACCAGACGGGTATTGTGTCTGGCGGGCAACTGCCCGATGATTCATGTCGGGCCTAATGCTAGTTGCGCGGTAACTCTACGTGCGAGATGCAGGATTTTGCGTGACGTCAGTATGACGCGTTGTTCGCATGTGGCGTTGTAGATACGCCTACACTTGGTACAGACGCCAGCACATCAACCTACTACAATCTGTCAAATTTCTTTAATAGATTTTCAACTTTATCGCTAAAACGTAAGGTTCAAAGTTTATTGGGAAAATTTGACAGATTGTAGTAGGTTGATGTGCTGGCGTCTGTACATTACTATACGAAGCTATTTTAGGTACCTACTTACATCACGCTATGATCAGTAAGAGTGGAATTATAGTAAACCTCGCAGAGGTACCTAGGTAAATCAAGTGATGTTAAGGGCAATTTTGTTCAAAATTAAATACTTGTGATGAATAACGTATATAACGATTAAGAGCGTTTACGCCGTACGGCATTTCATACAAGGCTAGTTCTACAAATTGAGGAATTATGGTTTTCTCAGGTCGTAGAATAATATATGTGTATTAATTATTTGTGTTATGTGACAATAAGAAATAAAAGTTTATATTGGTTTCTAATTGGACACTGAAAATCATATCTCTCAAGCAAATATTTAGGTATACGACAAATTTACATAAAAACGGGCAAAATTGTCAATTCCCTTTGGGGCGACATTCCAAAATCCAAAATATAAGTCCATGTAGTGTAAGATAGAAAATACTCAGTTCCATTTGAATATTTAATTAATAATAAAATTACACAGAGATGTACACTTCATAGACGTAGTCAATCACATGCGCACCGCTAAGGACTCTCCAACCAAAAACAAACCACACGCATAGAGCGGGGATACAAGTTTCGATTCCCGCTCAGAGTAGTGTTGCACCATACACGACGTTTTCTTCCTATTAGTAGGTAATAAGGTTTTTTAGTGAAAAATTTTATTATAAGATAAGTATTAGTCAAATACATATGGTTTCCATAAAACGCTAAAACAGTTTTACGGTCTCTCATTTTCTCCGAATTTTGTCGATTTAACAAAGGCGACGCGTATTTAGTATCACTTCCCTGTCACCTAAAGGTTGTTAAAATCACCTCGAAATTGAATAGTAAGTAACGTTGCCGCTCGGGCATTGGAAAGAAAGGGGTGACGACAACATAGTAACGGCTGTGTTTTGTTTCACTCGAGCAGCAATTAGTCGTGTCCATGCGTTTAGTGGAGACATTTGCGTTCGGGTCAGACAAATTCTCAGTCACATGGTACGTATTTACATTGCAATTATAAAACGTTATTTAATTTTAATGCATTGCAAGTATTTCTTAAAGTTGCACGAAAGATTTATGGAAATTTAATTGTAATAAGTAAAGCTATTTTCTAGATATAAGAAAAAACATTCAAAATATCACTTCCCTGTGTATCACTTCCCTGGAAATACATAGACAGGGAAGTGAGAACACTCCAGAGAAATGACAAAAGGGTTGTTTTGTGGCTGTTGGCACTAAATAAACAGTACACTGTGTCATTACAAGCTTTTATTTAACTTACTACTTCACGAAACGTTAATCAGGAAACTCCGCCACTACGGGATCCGGAATTCTGCTCTGGATCTTCATACTTGAGTAAAAGGATTCAGAGCGTTGACGTTAAAGGAAAAAGATCACCCGGATCTATAGTAACAATGGGAGTCCCACAGGGTTCAATTCTTGGCCCTTTCTTGTTTCTTATTTATATTAATGACTTGCCGTACCTTATAAAGGATAATCATGATGTAGTGTTGTTTGCAGATGACACTTCACTTTTGTTTAAACTTGAACGTCAGCAGTTGGTTACTGACGATGTAAATAGCGCGATCTCGAAAGTAGTTCACTGGTTCAATGTTAATAATTTGCTTCTAAACGAGAAACAAACCAAATGCATTAAGTTTACGCTACCTCACGTTAGGCAGGTGAAAACTAATGTGTTGATAAAGGGCGAGGAATTGAATCCTGTAGACAGCACAGTATTCTTGGGCATAACTTCAAGCCACGTTCAAGATCTAAGCCTTAATAAATTCAAATCATTCATTAAACGTAAGTTGTGCCAGAAAGCCTTTTATACCGTTAAAGATTATATTGAGGACAAAAAGGCTTGGGATAGAGCTGCTTCAAATTTTTTTACATTTTGAATGTTTTTATTTTTTCTATATACACATTGTCATTAATGAATTTTACTGTGCTTACTTTGTAAAGTATTATATTTTTTAATTATTGTGCATGTGAAGGCAATGTGTGTCACTTTTTTTATTTTTATTATTCTCTCTGTTGTGTTAGTTTTTGTCTAGGTCTGGCAGTGTGAGTAATTTATGTGGCCTACCCAAATGTCCTGTCTTTGGTATTGTTCGTCGAATCGTTGAGCTCCTTTAGTTTTGAGATGAGCTGCACGATTTCTGACAAATGCCTGCACTGACTGGACAGGTCCTCTCAATCTGTGTGGTTCTTTCCTCAAAAGACCATCTCAGACATCGATCTACATGGTCTTCATATAACCTGACCAAGATTATGTCTGGACTTTAAAAGAGACTGTGACCTCTGAGTTTGTTTCGGCCTTTCTTCTCAGAGCAGTCAGATAGGAAACGCCGACCTCATCTAGTTTTATAAAGAATATGATTTACGTGTAAAAGTGTTTGTACAAACCTACTTACAAAAATAAAATCATTTATCATTATCATTTATTTATAAAAAAACACCTTCGTAAATAATCCATTATTGTAGAACAAATTTTATTACATTATAAAAGGTTACCTACCTATAGTGCTACCGAATAAAAGGCGCTGGTTATAGTAGTAAAAACAAAGTATAATATATGTCACTCAAAGTAAAAACCAAAAGGTAGAATAAGCATAGACAAAAGGTATAAAAAGGTAAAATATCAAAAGGAAGAAAATACCTTGCACAGTGAGTCAACCTTAAAAGTTAGACATAATTATGCTGTCGCGGACTTTTTTATAGATATTGATGTCCTATATATACTCGTAATTGTAGTAGGTACATCCATTTGCTCTATTGTTAATAATTTCCGCAGCGTACGCGATATAAGGTTTTTTTTGGCGTTTTTTCCACACCTTCGGTTACATTATTGAAGTTTTCATTCGGATCCCTAATTTTTTTTAAATATTATATAGCCTATGTTCATCAGAGATAATGTAGGATTGTAATGGTAAAAGAATTTTTCAAATCGGTTAAGTAGTTTCGGAGCCTATTTAATTCAAACAAACAAATCTTTCCTCTTTATAATATTCTTAGTGTAGATTAGTGTAGACATTGATTTTATCAGCAATAGCAATCACACATTAGGTATGTAGAACAGTTCAGATCCAGGACTGTTTGTTTGTTGTTACTACGTTCTTGATCCAAAGGGTGCCAACGGGACCCTATTAATAAGCCTCCGCTGTCCGTCCGTCTGTCTGTCAGCGGGCTGTATCTTATGAACCGTAATAGATAGACAGTTTCACATTATCAAAGAGTGTGTATTTCTATTGCCGCTTTAAAACAACAAATCATAAAATAAAGTTATTACTTTGCCCCAACAAATTGCGACTGATGGAACTACAGAAGTTAACTGAAACTTTCAGTAGCGCCATCAACTCAACTCAACTCAACTCAAAGCATTTATTTCAATTAAACCATTTACAGGCACTTTTGAATTGTCAATAGGTCAGTCAGAAAATATGAAGCTAGTTGCCCATTCCAAAGCGTAGGTACCTATGGAGAAGAACGGGCAAGAAACTCCATGGACACTCTTTTAAATTATATTTTACAAAAATATTAGTTACATCATTAATGTTGAATTTATAATTATATGTGAGAACGATGTAAAAAAAAAAAAAATATACGTACGCGTTAAAGTGTCCAGAGTACAGCAAATAGTACTTAACAAAACAATAATCCAAAAGTAAAATAATTAAAAATAAGCCGAGGCAGCCAAGTGATGACCAGTCCCAACTGACGGCGCCCGTTCACGAACATGACGCATAGATCAGCACCATTCAGCTCAACCATTTTAAAGGGAGCTAAATGATCCAACACACACGCCACCGTCAGCGAGACATTTTAGTGAGCATGGCATACTATCAGCCGCCAGGGCACATTCAAGTCAATGAAAGACATTATTATCATTACCCGGTAAATGGTAGCACTACAGTACATAGAACTCACATTTGTGCTATGCAATTATACAATATAAAGGAAATTGAGTTTATACAATGCAAAGATAGTCTTACAATCTTCAACAGCTCCAACAGTATTTTCAAGAGTTAATCAATTAGTTGTGGTTGTGGAGCAGGACCAGCATTGAGCCAGGCATCTTTATCAACGATGTAATCCCCTAACTTATAATATGCCTGCCTGCATAGTGTGCGTTTTATACAAGACTTGAATTTTGTCTCATTCAGTTGAAGAATGTGGGGAGGTATTTTATTATAACATTTTAAACAGTACCCCATAAAAGATGAGTCTACTTTAGCCAGTCTGAAACCTGTTTGGTGTGGACAAATATGTGCAGTCATGCATGTAAAGCTAGAGGAGATTATGGAATCCGAGGGAATTCAACTTTCGGATTCCATTACACCTTAGATCCTTCTCATCCGACTGCTTTAAGTATTTGGGTAAGTCGGAAGAGTTAAGCATTAACGTTGCTGACATGAAGCAATCGTTGAAGGAGCGCTTCTTTGGTCGCCTGTAGAACCAGAAGCATCTTTCAGGCGGAAACAAGTTGCGCGCCTTCAACGGTTGGATCATGCCGGTTTTTATGTACTTTTTCGGCATATTTAAATGGATTCAGACCGAAATCGACGCCCTGGATAGGAGGGTTAGTGACCGCAAAACGGATACGACATCACCCATGAACATCGGTGATGAGACTGTACATCCCGCGGAAGTGCGAGGGGCGAGGTTTTATAAATGCGAAGACCCTCCACAACCGCGAGGTGTTCACTCGCAGCGAATATTTTATTATAGCCGAAGAAGAAGCCAGGGTATGCACTGTGATGTTGGCGCAGTGGACAAGGGGCTCACGTACCCTGCTCTCCATGGCTAAAGAGAACTGGCGCAAACCTATAGTATCTACTTACTACCGATGACCGCAAGGAGGTATGGCAAAGCAAGGAGCTTCACGGGCGCTTCTATCGGGCTCTTCATGAGTACGGTGTTGATTTCATAGCGTCCGTATCCTGGCCATGTCTACTCCCTAGCGCAGCGGTGCGCGCGCCAAGTGTCAACACGGGGTAGGAGTTAGGACGAGCATACCACTACGGAAGGTGTTAGGAACTAAATGTACTGGATTTCCAGCCTCGTGTTGAGTTTTAATTTACGAAAACGTAAATTACGTGGATAATTACTAGTGACACTACAGTGATAAGTTCTTTGAAAAATAATTTAAGAAAACTTGCTTTAACGTGTAGGTATTCAACAAGGTGGTAGACATTTCAAGGCATTACTGTGACAAACAATGAACGTAAATAGGTAGGTTGATTTATTTGAAATAATTATTGTAAATATGGTGATTCAAATATTGTAAACACGCCAAGTTTTGTTTACCACCACCGGCTTTTTGATCTTTCTTTCAACTAGCCTTCGCTTATTTTTAAGCGTGTTAGGTTTACATGCAGCTAGACCAAAGCCTGGAAAAAGTGTGATGGAAAAATTCGAGTCACTTTTCTTTTCCAAAGCAAAACATACGCATTATTTAATAACATAAGGAGGGGATTAACCTCAAACGACAGTGCTCCGTGTCAACGAACGTTTGACAGCGGCGCGGCAATAGAGCTAGGAATCTGTAAGAAGTAGCGCCACAACAACATTTACAAATATCTTTTACAATAATTTATGAAAATAAATAATTATACGTGTGGGATCGCGTGAGTGGAATAAGAGACCTTGGATGGTGAAAACTATATATTTTCCTGAATAGAAACACTTCTTCTTTTAAAATAGTTAAATCTACGTCTTACTCTCGTGAAGTCTTGTTATAGCACAACCGCCATATTCCTTCTATCCTTCGTTCTCTCATTCACACTAATACTCCTTCACTCATTCATATATTCGCTCCTTTTTACTCATCATTCATCCCACACTCGGTCATCCTACACTGTGTCTGTCCTCAGACAATGTTTACACGTTATGACTCTCATACAATCATCACACACACCTTATATCGAACCTTACTCTAACTAATACATAACGCTTAAATGTTAAGTAGTCTTACGTGAGTTACAGAAACATAATGAAGTTGTAATCTTATACAGAAATAAGTTCAACTATACACTTTAGAAGGTTAACACAAACAGTATATTTTTTTAAACTGTTGATAAGGACATATTTGCTGAATTTGCATTTCTTAATAACATAGTCAGTTCACATCTTATTATTTCTTTTTTTTTTTATATATATAGAAAAAAGAGATTAAAGAAAACAATCATGACTCTAGTTACAAACACTAGTTACAGTTTAGGCTTGATCTTAATACATCTTTGCACAACAAAGCAATACAAAACACCTTAACACACAATATGACCAGTTACAATTTACTTACAATGCTTACCCTTAACAACTCTGTGTAATTATAAATCTAAACATGACAAAATATATAGAGAGAACACATTACCAAAATATATTCATCAGCACTCATCACTTCCGTACAGTCAACGCCCAAGAAAACATACTTCATATACCTCACATACTTACTCCATGTCATCTGGCCATTTTTTCATATGATCAGCAGATGTTGTGGTTTTGACTGGACCTTCTGCCATCCTATCCACTTTTTCTACATCGTATCTGCCGTGTCGTTTAGTTTTCGTGATCTTATAAGGTCCTAAATACTTGGGTTTCAATTTGAGACCTGGGCCAAACTGGGTTCGTTTTATAGCAACTAACTCCCCTTCTTGATATTTCTTACTATCCTTTCTATGCTTGTCGTAATTCTTTCTATTCTCCTGTTGTACTTCTAGTATTTGCTGTTTTGCTCTGGTCCGGTTGCGTATTGCCAACATTGCAACACAGATCATTCGCGCTTATGTTCACATCGGTCGTCGCTGTGTAAACTTCGCTCTGAACATCGTCTTGCACTTCGTCGTTCGTGCAGCTGGTGGCGCCCTCCCGCATCAAGTTGAAGAACACCTCTTTTGACATCTGATGATTGGTTTTGATTGGTCGCCGCTGCTCTCGTTCAGTAGTGCTCTTGCCCGAAGTTTGCCGATTGTCAGACGATGTTGACGAACTCGCCGTTTGCTTAGAACCAGACTCCGAGGTCGCCATCTTTTTCACTGAACAATTTGATGCAATGTGACCAAATTCATTACAATGAAAACACTTTTTTCCTCGCGACTGATGAGGACACTTTTCCGATGTATGACCCTTTTCTCCACAGCTGAAACATCGAATCGCTGCAGTCTCGTTTTATTACCGCTGTTCTGCGTGTCGTTATGCGGCTTATTACGTCGACTGTCCTTAGCAGAATTTATTTTGAACATCGCGTACAACTTTAGTTTTTCTTTTAGGTCCGAGTAAGTGGTGACACCATACAACATAATTTTATTTATCTCATTATCCAAGATGCCATCCACTATATACTTGATAGCTACATAGTCCGGTAATTTCCCGCGTTTGCCCAACTCTTTCATCACTAGCATGTAGTCAATACATGATTCGTCTTTCCTCTTCCGTCTTGTACTCATCATTTCATGTATCTTCTTCACATCTATAGTATCCGCGAATTCTTTACCGATAGCCACTTTCAACTCGTCCCATGATTTATACACTTTCTCGCTGCGTAGCCATAGTGCTGCTGTGCCGGTCAACGAACGTCGCGCTACCAACAACAGTTGAGTCGGCGTCCATTTGAATATTTCGCCATTTTCTTCGATGTCACGTATCCACATGGATGATGTGTGCGTTTCGTCTTGTGCACTGAATTTTCGAATGAGCTGTTCTGTAAGGTGCAACATATCGCCGTATGCCGTATGCGCTGATGCCACTGCTGCCGCATCGTAAAACTCTTGGTCGGACTTCGTCGTCATCGTGCTAACTAATTCCAATTATTCCACCGCAATCCCGGACGAGCCCCCAAGTTTGTGGGATCGCGTGAGTGGAATAAGAGACCTTGGATGGTGAAAACTATATATTTTCCTGAATAGAAACACTTCTTCTTTTAAAATAGTTAAATCTACGTCTTACTCTCGTGAAGTCTTGTTATAGCACACCCGCCATATTCCTTCTATCCTTCGTTCTCTCATTCACACTAATACTCCTTCACTCATTCATATATTCGCTCCTTTTTACTCATCATTCATCCCACATACGTCATATCAATTTATTAATATAAAAATCGTTTGGAGTGTCCGAGGTTTTGGGTTATTTCATTAACACATTGTATATTCCAGTTTTATTAAAATTACTTTACATATTGTTATAGTACATAGGATACTTTTTATCCCGATAGTACGTTCCCGTGGGATAATTTCCGACTTCCGCGCGAGTGAAGCCGCGGGCAAAAGCTAGTATTTACATAAACTTCTATCACATAGAATAATTTCAGATTTTTCTCTAAGCATACTTCGGAGATAAGGAGGGAACGGTATTTTTTTTTACATTTTTCATCAAAAGTCGAAAACTATGCGGCCTAAAAAAAAGAAAAAAAATTGAGAAACTGCAAACTGCGCTCTTTTGTATGATACCCCACATGCAGTAACGGGTGAATATTTGAAGATAGACATATTCAGGATTCGTAAGTTAAGTTCAAATAATGCTTCCAATTACAACTTTTATGGATTTAACCTAAAGTTTATAGTGCAGATTAACGAAATAAATCAAACGGACAGTATTTGAACTGCTATAAAGGTCTGAATCTGAAGCTGAAAATTTTCGCCGAATGGTGATGAGATATGAAACACACGGTAATTTAAAAAATAGCATTTAAAAAATGGTAATTATGCTTCGTGATTGGTAATTAGAAATAAAATTAATAATATACTTGAATCACATATTTATTAATTATTTAGGTGACATTAAATGACATCAAACGTAGCTATTTAGAGACGGGTTTAAAAAAAAAACTCAAAAATCAACAAGTTTTCCTAAAAATCAATAACATTATCTGTCTAGTAATTCAAACAAAATCAACTAAAACACTAGTTCAAAACTCAGTGTAAATAGAACTTAGACCTATGTACGTTCCATCCAAGATATTTCTTAAACTCGATGAGATCATACAAAAACTTAAAAAATATTTATGACTCTCACTTTCATGACCAGAAACTGTTCATGTACAGACGCCAGCACATCAAGCTACTACAATCTGTTAAATTTCTTTAATATATTTTCAACTTTATCGCTAAAGCATTAGGTTTAAAGTTGATCTAGGCAATTTGACAGTTTCGGGTAGCTCGATGTGCTGGCCCCTGTACTTAATCATAAAATAATTTAGTCTTAAGAGCATTCATGCAGGGAGTTTGTTGCGCCACTTCTTCTCCCCAGCGAAAGCACTAGGAAGTGGTGAAGGGCGGGCGTTTTTGGGGGACTGTCTTATGTAATTTTGACGTTCGAAAAGTGCTGATTCTCAGCCTAGTTTGAATAAATGACTTTTGATTTTGATTTGATTTTGATTTTGATTCACGCCGTAGTACAGCATTTCATACAAACTTTCAAGCCCCTGCCTTTCGAAATGAATGAACCGATTTTAATGAAACTTCGTATGCGTAATCAGGAGTGTTACAGTCAAATTAGACCAATTTGAAATTTTCTATAGAAACAGAGATTTCTAGTTATCTTTTTTTAAATAAGACATTTCGAAAAGTATCTTCTTAGACCTTTGCATCCTACTTATGCGTATGAAGTTTCATTAAAATCGGTTCATTCATTTCGAAAAACAAGGGCTTGAAAGTTTGTATGAAATGCCGTGCGTCGTAAATCAACACGAGGCAATGATAAACAGAAAAATACAAAAGATTTGCTGTTTCTGTCAAACTTTGGTAAATATGGACCTTACTTAATTAAAAAAATTAAGGAAAATAACAACAAAATAAACAGCACCCTAATTGCGTAACACATTATCAATCTCAATCTGAATCATTTTGAAAGATATTGCAAAACCATTGCTCCATAAGTTCGAAAAATGTGTCTGCTCAACTTCGTAAATATCGCGATGAATGTTGTTGATCTGTCAAAATGAAACCCATTGCTACTGATAGTCTGTTACGCAATTACCACGCTGGATTTAAAAACAATAATAACTATCTTTTTAGTAATCTAAATAAAATCAACTAAAACACTAGTTCAAAACTCGGTGTAAATAGAACTCAGCAACATACAAGTTTCATCTAAAATATTTCTTAAATTGTAATGAGATCAGTTACTTAAAAAAACAAAAAAATATTATAACTTGAATCCGAATCTGTATCACTTTCATAACGAGGAGCTTTGCAAGTACTCTCAGATACAGTCTCAAGTGGATCTGCAAGATCATCACACACCAATGAAGATTCAAGAACATTAGGCTGGCCATGAATTCATTTCAATTCAATTCAATTCATTTGCGCTTAGTTGCGATTTAGATCGAACGTAGTCTTGAAATACACCCGAAAAATTCATATCACTGCCAGTGCCAGAAATATTATATTGATCTACCATATTCTCAATGTGTATATTAGGGTTCAAGTGTAATTTATTATCAGGTTTTAAATCAGATAGCATTTTAACGGTGGTTTCGTCTCTTTTGTTTTTTGGCTTTATTATATTACATTATTTTTTATTACTTACATTACTTAAAATTTTAATAGTCCTGTTATTCGGTGTAGTTTTAGGTATTACGATTGTGGTCGCAACAATCATATTATTATTTACATTCTCTTTATTTGTAATATGTGTAGATTCATTTTTATCTTTACAAAATTTTCCGACAAATTTAGTATGTAATTACAGTTCATGTCCATGTTCATGTGTTCATTATTTATAGCAACTAGTTTCTCTAAATATCAGGTGGTCCTTTTCCTTTTTTCACAATATTTCATGGATTTTCATTGTACCTTTTAATGGTTTCAGCTGTTCTGAAGGTATCAATATATCTTTTTCTATTATTTGGTATTCTTCAACAGTAGCCAGGTTAATTTTTTGTGTTTTGTCTTACTATTATCAAAAATCCATCCAATGTTACAACGTCTCTACCTTGCGCTAAAGCAGTGTCAGCAGTGTCAGTGTGCGTTTAACAACTGCTCCTACTCCATCTGCAGCACCTTTGCCGTGAGCTGATTCGAAGTAATTCCAGGTGACCATCTTCATCAACAATCGATCACGCGTTGGTAGTAACAATTCGACCTTGGGCTGGCCTAGCGGAGTAAGGAGTTTCAACATAATAAGAGGCTAGCTTATACTGGTACTAATTACCAGTTTTAATAACTCATTACCGTTCGCCAAAATACGAACGGAAAAAATGGTAATTATATAAATGGTAATTAGGTATTTGTACACTTTTTCACATTATACGTTCTTTGTAGAACTTAAAAAATTGGGATCTTAATCAAACCAAAGAGTATCTTAGGGCGACTATTACAATGCATAAAAATTATAAATAAAAATATTCCACTTACCTCAGGAAACTCGAAAGGTAAGGAGATTTTTTTTTGCCAAACACGATTTCTAGGCGATTAAGGTAGGCTAGAGTTGGCGCCAAAACAGTTTTTGAAGTGTGACCCGCACGAGTCGAGACTCGAAACTGGGGGTCTACTCCCTAAGCACGAAGTCCGTCGTTTCGGCCTTCGTTACGGGCGTTTCCTACTCCCTATGCCCTACGGACGGATGATTCGTTCGGGGCCCGAGCGAAGAATGAATGACAACGCGATTTGATAGTTGTCCCTACCCCCGATGTGTTTTAGCCCGTCCGAAAAATTTAAGTTGACACTGGTTTTGACGGATATTTATGTCAGTTGATACGACACCAAAATAGTTCTCGTGCTGTCGACGAAAGTTACCAATTTAAAAGAATTCAAACTAAGTATGACTGCTTCTTTAAATATTAAAGAAGCTTTACAGGAATTTGAGCGTGCTTAACCCGATAACGATTAGATTTTCTAACTAAATCTGACTATTTTTAATCGCAACTAAAAAGGTGTGGAATAAAATTTGTTGGCACACCAACAAAAACAGTGCTGTTTTTTTTTTCTTTTGCTTATATCTCGAAAACGGTGTGTCCTATCGTAAAAATAATGAAAATCGACCCCCTTTATAAAGCCCGTAAACCCCTAAAACTCATCACGTAGGTAATAATTTTTCATAATTTCCATACAAAAAGAGAAAAATTCCATATAAAAGACGTCGAGGCTCCCCCCTGCGCACTTCCGGCTCAAAATAAAATATTTTCCACGTAGTGTCGCGATTATCAAATTCGATTAAGTTGTGTCAAAATTATTTTTGAATGTAGAGGTTTTTTTTTTTTCTTCTGGCTGACTGTCGCCACCTAACTAAAGAAGAAGAACTGAAGAAGAAATGTGGTGTTTATGTCGCAGCCAACTGGTTAAATTAGCCGTTTAGTTAACTGCCTGGCCTTTAGAAGTAGTGCTCGCCTCGCTTCGCTCTCTCGGCTCGCACGCGGTTGATCACAGTTCTAACTTAACCTAACCCATTTGGTCGGGGTGCCCTGGCTTAGTTACTGAGACCAATTCGGCTCGCGCGTGATAGGTTACCGACTTCCAACCTAAACTGTAATTGAATATCATTCAGGCCATTAGTTGAACGGCCGCCGTTTAATTAAAAGGCTAGACGGTTAACTGAACGGCTAATTTAACCAGTTGGCTGCGACATTTATACAAAGAAATACTGTAATAATATCGTTTTGACATTGAGTAAGCACTGTGAGCGCGTTCACGAGCGTTTCGAATTGTTGACAGCTCTTAGCTGTCATAATCGTAATAACTAAATCGGAACGCATGTGAGACGATGAGACAAACTAAATTCGGAATGCGGCCTTTGACATTTCATTATAAAATTTCCTTCAAAAAAGTAAACAGGCAAAGGTATAGCAGGATGATGCCAGTTTCCAGACAAAAATGGCAAAAATAATTCAATTCTATATTTATAGACATAATAAAAGGTATATTTTTTAAATGTGGTCATTTTCTAACGACAAAAGTATTAATTTTTGTTTAATAAGCTAGAAAACTACAAAATAAGTAAACCGGTAATCGACCGGTAAAATAGTGCAACTGTATCGCCATGCGTCGTTCGTTCATGAATATTGTCTATGATTCCGTTTGAAACTGATAAGTCCGAAATCGTTGGACTTCAAGGGAGGGAGTAGGGTTCACACCGACGTATCGGACTACTGTCGGAAGGGCCGACGGACGGACGGACGGAGTTAGGGAGTAGACCCCCTGAGCGCGACCGCCGAGGTACTCTTACAGATAGCAATACACTACGCAGAATAAAATTACCCTGCGACTGTGTCAACAAATGGTAGTGAGTATAAAGTGTTGGGACAATTTTCAAATTCGTTACAAATTACCTAAAAGTGTTCTTTAATGTGTATAGTTTTGCTAATTGGTAAAGCATGTTGTGTGCTATCTAAATTAATTCTTAAAAATACGATCTTTAGGGTATTTTTATAACTTTTTGAGCATGAACTGCAAAAATTTGGAAATTGGGACACGAATGGTAATGAGATTTGAGGAACGTTTATAAACATAACTTAGTTGTTTATAACAACAGGAATATACACACATCAACACGGTCTAGGGATATTTCATACTCAATTAAATAACTCGAAAAGTACTGGCCGCATTGGAATCTTTTATACACCGATTTGTTTGTAATTTATCTCAGACTAATTCCAAATTTAAATTTTTGAAAATTCTTTTGTTTCGGTGGCATAAAAATGTCTTGATGTATAGGAGAGGGAATTTTCATTTGTGCGAAATTTAGAAAACAATACGAATTACGTTTAGTTACAGTTTTTTTTTTCATTTTTAAACGAAAGATAAAGTTAAAATTGAGGTATTGTAGCCATGCAACGCCGACATTTGACGAGGGCGGAGATGTTACGAGCTGTGGGAATGCTGGAAGCTGGATCTGTTCAGCGTAATGTTGCTGAGGCCATAGGGACCCATCAAAATGTAATTTCAAGATTGTGGACACGCTATCGTGCCACAGGTGAAGTAGCGGAGAGGCACCGGGGGCCAAGTCGCATCACTACCCCCAGACAAGACCGATTTTTGCAAATTACTGCGCGAGCACAACCAAATGCAACGGCGACTCAATTGGTCCAAAGGCTGCGAGTGGAACACCAAGTGCTTGTGAGTGACCAAACTGTAAGAAGGCGACTGCATGAAAGCAATCTACGCTCTCGTAGACCACTCCGGGTCCCACCTTTACGGAGAGGTAATCGTGGACGACGATTAGAATGGGTTCGGAACCACGTGGACTGGGGCCGTGAGCAATGGTCCAATGTGCTGTTCACGGATGAATCCAGGTTCGGCTTCCATCCAGATTCACGGAGGACGTGTGTTTGGCGAGTTCCTGGACGATGGAGCCGTCTCCAGAACCCTCAGGAAGTTCACCCATATCAAGGAGGAACAATTATGGTTTGGGCAGGAATTCGTCTTGGAGGACGGACGGATCTCGTTTGGGTGCGGGGCAATATGACGGCAGAACGATACGTCCAACAGGTGCTGGGGCCCGTAATCTTGCCCCACAGAACACAAATGGGGCAAGATTTCCTGCTCATGCACGACAATGCCCGGGCACACACGGCGAGAACGGTAGCAGCTTGGTTACATACACATAATGTTAGGGCCTTAGACTGGCCTGCTCAATCGCCAGATCTAAATCCCATTGAGCATGCGTGGGATATGCTGCAAAGAAGAGCTCTGAAGGAAGTTCCTGAAAATCTGGCTACAGAAGATCAACTTTTTGCGCACCTCAGAAGGACATGGGACAATATTCCGCAGCAAGACATTGACAACCTTGTTCTGAGCATGCCGAATCGTTGCCGACGTGTTATGAACATCATGGGCGCTTTCTCAGACTACTAACTTCAAGTTTATAAACACAATTTAAATGATTTTTCTATTTTTTTCAGTTTTTACTCACAAATTAAAAGTTCATTCATATACGATTTCCGTCTATGCTTCATTTTTTTCCATAAAATCCTGAAATTTTAATCTAAGTACCTTAACCATTATTAAAAAATGGTAGAATATTAAATAACGTATCTTTTAAATATATACATGTCATATAAATAATTAACACATTGATAGTAATTCGCTTTTTTAAAAATATCCCTAGACCGTGTTGATGTGTGTATTATGTACATCTGTATATAGTGCTGGAGCTATGTTTTACAGGAAATAAAAAAAAACATAACTTTATATCTAACTAAGTAGTTATTTGGGGAGGGCCGCGTGATATGCACATGTTCAAATAATCACCCTATTAACCCCACTTAAAAAAATTCAGAACACTTTCAGTCCCTGTTGCAAAAAAAAAATTTTAGTTCTTTCTTATTTGCAAAATAGTTGGGCAAACGTCATCTGAAACTATTCTTATTTATTTTGCATATTTGATAATTGGGCTGTATCGGCGAATAAACTTCGGTTCGTAAGCTGCTTCTATAAAGATATTGAATATTGAGTATTGATATTGCTATAAGCAACAGACGCTGGAGAACGACATGTTGTTTTTTAAATAATCTTTGCACCAGTACCTATTAAAATTTCTCAATTTTTTTTTATCCAAGTTGATAGCATTAGTAGTTCTTGAGATATCCAGCTGTGACAGACGGACAGACAGACTGAGTCGCACTATAAGGGTTCCTTTTTATTACCATTTTGATACGGAGCCGAAATGCAATTTTGAAGAAGAGAAAAGTAGTGAAGAGTTTGATCACTTTAGTCTTCTGTAAGTTTAGAACTTCGCCCAACTCCTCAGAAGCTTATTTTGTATACCTACTAGAGTTACTCGGATACTTTAAGCCATAGCAACGCGTTCATTCTAGTTTCTTTATCTGCAAACATTTTTAGAATTTATTTTCGTGTCCACATGAAATATACCCACATACCTACAATATACTAACCTCCTGTGTGTTTATGAATAATTTGTGTATTGTGTAAGATTAACTAGATTATAGTTTACGTGGTGTTATCTGACAGGCTCACGTTCGAGGAGACGCACGAGCTGGTGGTGACCCCGGCCGTTGAATTCATCTTGTCGTTTGCGCCGGTGAGTCCAATATACACGACTTTAATGAAAGCTGTACCTTTGCGGAAAGTTTGTAACTACTAATTAATAAAATAACTAATTAAACACGGGCTCCTTGATGTTTGTAGCACCCGGCACAAGGCGTGTTTCCGATCCGAGTGTGGGTCAAAGCCGACGGTGGCGACACTTCGCGGCCGCTGCTCGTCACAGCGAGGCGCAGGATAGGTAAAGAAGATAGAATTCAATTGACCTAGCAAAAAAGTTATGGTTTAAGTACCTACTAAATAGCCTCTAAGTTTATCCTATAAAGTATACGAGGTATTAGGAGGCACTGTACCGCCTCCATTGATGGTTCTGATCCGGTCCTGCAGGGCGTGCAAGTTACGTCTGAGAAACAGCTATACGAGTAGGTTCATATTTTAGGTACCGGTTTACCTATAGGTAATCTGTTTACCTATGTCATGTTAATTACTTTGCATATACCTACTATTGTATATAATCAAGTAAGTATTTTCTAACTGAACAGACAGCTGTGCTGCTGGAGAATTTGTTGCGCCACTTCTTCCCAGCGAAATCACTAGAAAGTGGTGAAGGGCGGGCGTTTTGGGGGACTGTCTTGTGTAATTTTGTCTTTTGATTTTGATTTTATGGATTAGTCTGTAAAACACAAAGCACTCCTTGTATAACAGACTATAGGTATACCTAATTTGACTTCAATACAAACTCATCGTTTGTTAGTAGAATGGGATTGATCTGTCAATACGCTTTGTCCATCGCCGGAGAATTCTGGTACTGATACAGTGTCGGGCCGAAAAGTTGTCATCGCCTGGGGTGATTGATTCGTAATAACTTGCCCGGTATATTTAGAGTGAGATGTGCGTGTGGGTGGCAGGTGCGTGGACGTGGCAGCTACCGTACCGCTCGGGCGCCGCCATGCTGTACGAGCTGGAGCGTACGCTGTGCCCCGACGACAGCGTCGACGCCGAGAAGCTCAACGACGACTGCGGTCAGTATCATACGTTAGGCGTTATACACAACACAATACTTTGACTTTAGTTACTGGTAGGGGAGCGCAGAGGGTTTTTGAGCAAGCATGTGCAGAACGAAAAGATGATAGCTGAGTAGGTGCGGCATGATGAGAGATCACTAAAATATATTTGAATAGTTTCAGATGGTAGCCCGGTCAGGAGTACACTTTCAGATTTCGAAAATGGACCAAAAATAAAGTGATCTTCAGAGCCGTTGATTTTTGTATGACCGTGTGCGACTTAACTTATTGAAAAAAAAAAAAACCATAATAAGTTAAATATGCAAATCTAATGAAGAAATTGTGGGCTTTCCCTAAATCTGACGACTTTGAAAACTCATGGCAGATTTGGAATAATTTTTAAAAGGATATTCAGCACCCGAATTGCTTAAATAAATAACACTTTCAATCACAATCTGAATAATTTTGAACAATATTGCTAATCCATTGCTTCATGTTCGAAAAATTGGTCTGCTCGACAACGTTAATAACGCAAAAAGTCTGTATGTTTCATTAGTATCGGTGCCCTAACCAGACATAATGATTATGTAATGTCGTCAGATTCGGATGATCCGACGTTACCTACGTCGGGCGAGTTCTCCCTGCACGTGGGCTCGTCATGCGCCGCGCCCACGCGCGTGCAACTGCGCGCCACCTTCGTGCGTGAGTGGCGCCTGCCCTTCCAGTCCTCAACCGCTGTAGAGACGCAACAGGTACGCGGACACACTGTCCTTTGCCTGTTCCTGACTCACAGTGCACTATCCTCGGCGACCGGAACGATTCCAAGGTCAGTCGAGATTTCACGATAGTTACAGTGGCCAGCACATCAACCTACCCCAATCTGACAAATTTTCCCAATTGAATATGAACCTTATTCCTTTGTGGTAAAGTTGAAATTCTATCAAAGAAATTTGACAGATTGGCGTAGGTTGATGTGCTGGCCTCTGTACGTCGAATCGTTGAGCTCCTCAAGTTCTGAGTTGAGCTGCACGATTTTTGACAAATGCGTGCACTGACTGGACAGGTCCGCTCAATCTGTGTGTCTTCAAAAGACCATTTCAGACACAAATCTACATGGTCTTTACATGATCTGACCAAGATTTTGTCTGGACTTTAAAAGAGAGTGTGACCTCTGAGTTTGTTTCGGCCTTTCTTCTCAGAGTAGTCAGATAGGAAACGCCAACCTCATAAAAGTGTTTGTACAAACCTACTTACAGAAAATAAATGTTATAATATAATAATGTTAAAATACCACCAAAATTAGAATCATTTTAGATTGTTTTGAAAGCATACCAAAGCTTTTTTAACCGACTTCCAAAAAGGACGATATGCTTTTTTTTTTTATTATTATATGTCACCGATTTCTCCGTCAATTTTATTGTGGACCTATTTAATTATTTTTTTTGTTTGAAAGATTATCTCTAGGAGGTCCCATTGTCATCAAGTTGGAATCTGATGAGAAGATTCCATGGAAATTAAGGGAAACCCTCAAATTTTATAGGCAAAAACGGAAAATAGTGGCCACTATTATCCGTTTCAATAAAACTAAATTATTAATAAAACTAAACATTGTAAAACTACCGTTTCTAATAATATTAACGTATAATCTTGTGGAGCACAACTTAACGTGCTTATTTTCTGCATTTTCATCCTAAAAAAAAAAAGAAATAACCAAATAAACGATGAGGGCGCCACCTCAGAAAAACAGATTGTGGACGCGCCATCAAAACGCAATTTTTTTTTTTTTTTAATAACTACTATTATGTTTTCTACTTACCTAAATATTTCCGGCCTGATCAAGATATGAAGGTACGTCTACTTGGGCAGACCTCCCTGATGGCGTCAGCGTAGTTTGCTACGCTGACGACACGCTGGTCCTGGCGCAGGGGAGGTCGCATCAGGCGGCGGCCGACGTAATGACACGCGGGGTTGCGATAGTCGTGGAGAGGATCCGGCAGTTGGGTCTCGAGGTGGCTCTGCACAAGTCCGAAGCCATGACATTTCATGGGCTTCGGAACGGGCCACCATCGGGATCCCAACTTACGGTAGGAGGGGTTCACATCGGCGTCGAGACGACGATGAAATACCTGGGTCTCGTCCTCGACAGCCGGTGGAACTTCGTGGAGCACTTCCGACGTTTGGCCCCCAAACTGGAACGGGCTGGGGCCGCTTTCAAGCGGCTCCTGCCCAACCTGAGGGGGCCAAACGCCTCCTGCCGGAGGCTTTACGCGGGGGTCGTGCGGTCCATGGCCGTGTATGGCGCCCCGGTGTGGGCGCGTTCACTGCGGCTTCGAGCCGCCCACTACTTGAACGCGCCCCAAAAGGTGGTAGCCATACGGCTAATACGGGGGTACCGCACGATCTCGCGCGAGGCGGCAAGCCTCCTTGCCGGACTGCCTTCATGGGATCTGGAGGCGATAGTCCTCGCGCGCCTCTTTGAGTGGCGCGCGGAGGCACTACGCCGGGGGGAAAACCCGCTTCCGCGGCAAATTGCTGCGGAGCGAACGGACCTCCGGCGCGATCTCATGGTGGCATGGAAAGCGCGACTGTCGCAACCCAGCGCAGGGCACGCCGCGATAGCGGCGGTAAGGCCCCTCTTTGAGGAGTGGCTAGAGAGGCGTCACGGCGCCCTCACCTACCGCCTGACGCAGGTCCTCACCGGACACGGATGTTTCGGGAGGTTCCTGCACATCATCAGGCGGGAGGAAACGCCCGGGTGTCACCACTGCGAGGATCGCCCAGAGGACACGGTGGTGCACACGGTGGAGGTCTGTCCCGCTTGGGCAGAGCACCGCCGTGTCCTCGTAGAGGCGATCGGCAGCGGCGGCGACCTCTCGCGCCCGGCCTTGGTCCAAGCCATGGTCCGGGGCGAGAGGGAGTGGGAGGCAGTCACCTCCTTCTGCGAAGCAGTCATGCTAGCGAAGGAGGTGGCGGGATGGGCGAGGGAGAGAGCCGAGAGGGCCGCCCGTCCCAGCCGCCGCGGTAGACGCTCCGGGCGACGGGAGCCGCGTGACGACTCCCGGCCACCGTAGGCGCGGGCCTGCGGACGGCGAGTAATGGGTAGCTCGCCGTCCGATCAGGACCAGGCCCGTGCCGGACGGCGCGTATGTGTTCCACGCGCGCCTCAAAGAGATGTCAGCATCGAAGGAGGGGCCCGTCAGGGCCGAAGCCTGCCGGGGCAGCGGGATTGTCCGAAAGGGTTACCGCTGCCCCGGAATACAAAGGGCTAAGGAAGGAACACGGATGGGTTTTAGTCAGTAAGAGTCTGACACTCCCTCCCGTTCCACCCAGAGCGGGAGGGGCCATTGGATGATTTCCCATCCTTAAAAAAAAAAAAAAAAGGTACGTCTACTTTCTTTAAAAAAATTAAACTTAATTGTAGGTACGTTTGGTCTAAGATACGATTTTCAGCCGCGCCGCGCCGCCAATAAATTACGCTTTAGAAATTCACTCATTTACTAAGGACAAAGTATACACGACGTTTTTATGCTACAGAATCGCGCGCACGCGCACGCGCACGACTCGCCCACGGCCTTCTCCGTCATAGGTATCCGACGTTGCGAGACATGTTGTCGGACAACATTGCGCTATTTCGTGCGAAGTATGTTTTGAGGCACTTTTGAATTGTCATAGTCCTCGCGCGCCTGTATGAGTGGCGCGCGGAGGCACTACGCCGGGGGGAAAACCCGCTTCCGCGGTAAATCGCTGCGGAGCGAACGGACCTCCGGCGCGATCTCATGGCGACATGGAAAGAGCGACTGTCGCAACCCAGCGCAGGGCACGCCACGATAGCGGCGGTAAGGCCCCTCTTTGAGGAGTGGCTAGAGAGGCGTCACGGCGTCCTCACCTACCGCCTGACGCAGGTCCTCACCGGACACGGATGTTTCGGGAGGTTCCTGCACATCATCAGGCGGGAGGAAACGCCCGGGTGTCACCACTGCGAGGATCGCCCAGAGGACACGGTGGAGCATACGGTGGAGGTCTGCCCCGCTTGGGCAGAGCACCGCCGTGTCCTCGTAGAGGCGATCGGCAGCAGCGGCGACCTCTCGCGCCCGGCCCTGGTTCAAACCATGGTCCGGAGCGAGAGGGAGTTGGAGGCAGTCACCTCCTTCTGCGAAGCAGTCATGCTAGCGAAGGAGAGAGCCGAGAGAGCCGCCCGTCCCAGCCGCCACGGGAGACGCCCCGGGCGTCGGGAGCCGCGTGACGACTCCCGGCCACCGTAGGCGCGGGCCTGCGGACGGCGAGTAATGGGTAGCTCGCCGTCCGATCAGGACCAGGCCCGTGCCGGACGGCGCGTATGTGTTCCACGCGCGCCTCAAAGAGATGTCAGCATCGAAGGAGGGGCCCGTCAGGGCCGAAGCCTTCCGGGGCAGCGGGATTGTCCGAAAGAGTTACCGCTACCCCGGAACATAAAGGGCTAAGGAAGGAACACGGATGGGTTTTAGTCAGTAAGAGTCTGACACTCCCTTCCGCTCCACCCAGAGTGGGAGGGGTCATTTGATGATTTCCCATCCTAAAAAAAAAAAAGTGTTGGTCAGTCAAAAGGTGAAGCTAGTTGCCCATTCCAAAGTTTACATCAGTCATGTTGAAATTATACACGTGAAAACGATGTAGAAAGACGCTGCACGTTAAAAGCATCCGTAGTCTATCTTCTTCTAATCTAATATTTAAAATTATCGTGTCACAATGTTAGTTACCATACTCCCCCGAAACGGCTTGACCGATTTTTATCAAATTTTATAGTAGGCATTGGCGTATCTAGGGCTTTTTGCCAGGGGGGGCCTGGCCCCTAACTTTTTTTGTGGATACCCTCCGTCTGGGAAGAACGGAGGGTTATGTCGGACTCCTACCGACTACAACCCCACTGTTCCTTCTACTACCATAAGTCGGGACATGCGCGGTCGCAACCCAAGATTGGGGGGGGGGGGGGGCGGTCACCATGGATGCCGAGGAATATTTTAAGGGAGGTAAATCTCGTCGTTGGTCTAGTGGTCGCAAGCGTTACTGTTGAACATGAGGTCCTAGCTCGGTTCGATTCCTAGGTCGGGTAAAGTGTTATTGGGTTTTTCCATCAGAAATTTCTCAGAAGCAGCCTGGAGTCTGGATTTATGCCCGTTTGGGGACTAAAGCCGTGATGATATTTTAAATTCATGTTTATCTCCAGCTCCATATTACTTATACTATTCAGGGACGCAGGCTTTTACATGGAGGAGGGGGGTTTTACTCAATAATACTGCCAAATTGGTCGTATGTATTAGAACGTCAGACCATGTAGGGTGGGGAGAGCGAGCGAAGCGAGCTCGAAAATTTTTACAACCTCCCTCGTTTTGGTTAGGTTTTGTTTTATATTTTCAAGCTGAAATAGGAGTTACATTGTCGACTTATGTAGGCAAGCCCAAGCCCAAGCAATAAACAAAATGCAGACTACAAGAGCGAGCGAAGCGAGCTCGAAAATTTTGCACACGCTGACAGGTTCGATTTTCTTTTGATCATTCCAAAAGGACAAAGGACTAGGAATTACTTGATGTCGACTTAGGAAGAAAAGCTCAAGAATCAACGGAATCTAGATTGCAAGAGCGACCGAAGCGAGCCAGAAGATTTTAGCTTTTATTCTTTCCACTGGCCCGCTTGTCACTTTGCATTGTGGCATGTATCCACATACTAACTCTAGCTTATTACTTTGCGTATTAGTAGATTTAATTATTTTTGTGATTTCTAAACTAACTAAATGGAATGTATTATGTAGGTAATAACTTTGTTTAGGTCTAGGTGGTAGATTATTTATTTGATTGCTTTTGTGTGAAGTTGTATTAAGTAAGTATCCAGCTTAGTATTTTGAATAGGTCGCCAAACATCCCAGGGGAGGCACCCCCCCCCAACCCCCCCCCCCCTATATACGCCTATGTTAGTAGGTCTGACAATCGGCTACTATACATTTTTCATACCCCTAAATCGAAACTTACGCGGGTGAAACCGCGGGGCGCAGCTAGTAAAAACATAACAACAAAAGTGGAACAATTCAACAATTTAAATAAGCCGTAGCAGCTACTATGAATTGAACTTACGGCGCCTGTTCACGAACATGACGTATGGATCGGCTCAATCATTTTGAAGGGAACTTTATGATCCAACACACACCTGGCTCCTGAAACATTTTGAAGGGAACTTTATGATCCAACACTCATCTGGCTTCTGAAACACAGGTAGGTACTCTAACCTAGCGGGGCCTGTAACTGTAACCTGTTTTTATGTGACGCCACCGCTAGCGAGATATTTAAGTGACATAGATACATATTATTATTATACCTACTCTCAGCTAGGACACGTTCAAATCAATGAAAGACGTACCCAGTAAATGGTAGCTTTATAGTAGGTACATACTCGTAAGTAGTGCTCACACATGTGCTATGGAATTAAACAATATTATGAGATTGAATTTATACAATGCAAAGATAGTTTTTACAATCTTTAACGACTCCAATCTGCCATGCCTACTTCCAAGACTGACATTGAACACTCGTTGAATTCGTTTATTTATACCTACTCACTAATGTTGTAGGGAGCGCCGCGCGTTAACTTCTACAGGTGGCTGCCGGGACAGAACAACGTGCGGCTGGTGGTGGAGTCCGACGACGACGTGTGCGCCACCGTCGCCGTGCAGAACTACACGGTCAGTACACCAACCACCAGCAACCAGCGGCTCTGATACGGGCACTGGCAGGGCGGTTACTTGATGTGCAAGGCGACATCCAGTAGAAGGCTTGAAGCAGCACTTATGTACTACATACCTACATCATTTTGTTTTGTTCTGTAAAAGTTTGTTATTTCCGACTAAACTTTCTACTAGGTATCTGTGTTTACGAAAGGCGCATCACCTTGCCTCCTCACAGCGCAGCGGTATAACCTACTTACACACGGCTGAGGGAGATGTCTGTGTCTGTATTGTAAGTATTAACATGATTGTTGTAATTCATGACATTGTTTCAGTGTCCGATAGCAGAAACGCTGGAGGAAATAGAAGTATCGACGTTAAGGATGACCGTAATGCGATCCGGCGGAGTGCAGCTGTCGGTAATTAAAACCATTTCACTTTTATTATACAGGGTTATTGGAAAAACACCAGCAACCTCTTAAAAGGTCATTGTATTCATCATTATGAACAACTTTTACTATGTCATATAACTCATCAAAATGTAGGGAACAGCTGATTTTTTTTTCGCGATTTCAGGATTGGTCCCTGATGAGTACAATGACCTCTTAAGAGGTTGTTGGTGTTTTTCCAATAACCCTGTATTGCATGTACCTACCTATCACTATTTTTTGCCTAGAGAACAAATAAATTAAGAGTTAGCAAGTGAAGTGTCTCTGTTGGTTTTCAGCGCAACCGATACCCGCGGGGATTCTACATACTGACGGTAGTGCAGCACTCGGACGAAGCATGCCGCGAGGAGGAGCCGGCCGACGTGGACTGGCTGTGGGAGGTCGCCGTGCTGGACCAGCAGCAGAGCATCAGCGAGGCGCCTCCGCCGCGCCGCAAGGCGCTCACCCTGCACACGCAGGTGCAGTCCGTACAGAGTATAGTGCGCCGCGGCCTCGCGCTCGCGCTGGACCGCGTGTGACGTGCGACGTGTTGCAGGCAGCGCTGACTCGCGCGCAGTACATGGTGGGCGCGGGCGTGACGCTGGCGCTGTTCATGCTGTTCTACGTGCTGTTCGGCGCACTTGTGCTGGTGCAACGCTGGCCACGCTGGAAGAGACTAGTGGGCCCGCGTGCGGTGTTGGCTCGCAGTAAGTTTGCTGGCGACCCAAATTTACTTATGTACAATTTGTGTAGTTTGGGATCTCCTATCTGTCACTACAATCGTATTTTCATATTTGCTATACAACATTATTTTTAGTATATGCGAAACCTGAATATATAGTTTGTTCAGAATAAATAACTGAAGCGATTTCAATAATGTTTACACCATGTTATATTTTGTCCCAAAAATATTTAATCACTAGTTAATTACGATAAAATCGCCGTACAGTTAGGTACCTACTGCCAAACTATTAAAATGAGCGTACGATGCTGGAGGAGCATAAAACATGGTCACCCCGCGCCACGCCGCGTGGTGAGCATGTTTTTGAACGGACAACCAGGTTACATAACAAGTTTATAATAACTTTGTGATTTCTCATGATACAGTTTTGAAATTTTGTACGTAGATTCTTTACATAAAAATACTAGACATGTGTTTCGGGTTTCGCATAAACTAAAAATAATGTTGTATAGTTTGGTTGGTGTTTGGCGGAATAAACTCGAACTCAAAACATAAATTAACTATCCCACCAAAAACATTTCATGTAAAATGTTGCCAAGACGACCACATAAGGTTTGCCCTGTGAAAAAGATATCAGATCGCATACAGTAGAGCCAAGCTTCTGAATCTACACGGCCTAACTCTACCGACCCTAACTTCACAAATTCTACATATCAGTAAAAATGTATGGCTTCGCCGTTTCGCTACCGTCGTGGAGGTGATGCGAATATTTAGTTTCTGAAGTAAGTAACGAAACAGCCAAGCCGTCAACTGTTGCCAAGACGACCACATAAGCTTGGCTAGCTTATGTGGTCGTCTTGGCAACATTTTACATGAAATGTTTTTGGTGGGATTTCAGTTCTTTTTGTATGTTGCTAGGCAGTCTTTTTAGTGTTTATTTTTTTCTTCTTTTTTTGGGGTGTATTTCTTGCACATCAGCAGTGCCGGTTTTCATAGCCCGAATGAGCTATGAAGACCGACACTGCTGATGTCTGATGTCTGTCTTTGCCTTTTTTCTTTGATGGTTTACTTATTACCATAAGCGATAAATCAGGGCGATATTTCGCTCTTAAGCGATAATATTCAACTATACCTGACTGTTGTGCTTTAATACTAGCAAAGTCTATATTTATAAGGTGAACACCATGTAAATTGGTCACTCTAGAGAGTGCTACATAAGCCTGCCCACAAGAGAAAGTGGATAGTATAGGCACCCTACAAATTGTATAGTGTAATAAGTGCTTTACAGTCGATTTGCTCACCTCGTCGTCAAAGGGCGTAAATAACTGAGACCTACCATGAGACTCTTGATTAAGGCGGAGGTTCTTGTAAGTACTTATTAATAGGTTTTTTAGTAACTGTCTACAGTCCCGTGAAAACTTTCATGTCCTAATTCATAAAATTGGTGAAAGTTTCTTTCAAACTTCCACCCCCCCCCCTATTTTAGGGGATGGGGGGTGAAATTTATAAGTTTATCTGGGGCCACGGTAGTGCATGTTTTTTGTATACTGAACTTTGTTTACGTACCAAATTTCGGCTTTCTAGCACTTCAGGAAGTACCCTAACATTTTAAAGTCTCATACTAACTTCCACCCCCCCATTTTAGGGGATGGGGGGCGAAAGTTATAAGTTTGTGAATTTTTTTTTGTTGGTTGTATACTAAACTTAGATTAAATACCAAATAACAGCTTTCTTGTACTTCAGGAAGTAGCCAAACATTTTGATGATCATCAGTGTGTCAGTGACGAAATCGGTGTATTTTAGATATCAATAAAATCTAAAGTATTAGAGCTATTCAATTGAGACTTTGTATGTTTAAATAGTCTATTATTGACATCATATCCTGAGAATATGAACTATCTGGTACATCGGAAACCAACTCTATGATGGTTAAAAAAAACGACGAAACACTTCGAGAAAAGGATGTGTGTGAACTTAGCAGATCATTGTCCAGCAGATCAAAAATAAAAATGAGTTCTTTTCGCATGCAGCTGAGTTCTACAGTTCCTGATACTTTTTAGAAATAGTTCTGGCGTTTTTACCAAAAAAATTCAATTGGCAAAATGATCTGCCAACTTCCCGTAGCAGATCATTTGCAGCAGATCAAAAACAAATGTGAGTTCTTCTCGCATGCGGCTGAGTTCTACAGTTCCTGATACTTTTCAGGAATAGTTCTGACGTTTTTACCTAAAAAAAAGTCCAAGGGCAAAATGATCTGCCAACTTCCCGTTGCAGATCATTCGAAACGTTAAAAAGTCGAAAAATACCATATTCATCGATTCTAATCATAGTGAAAGGCTAGAACTCTTTCGTTTTTCACAGGTTCATATCAGAACTATAATCTAGAAATCGATTTGTGTCCAGAACTCACGTGTAAGTGCCAGCAGATCATGCCAGAAGGTTAAAAAGTGGAAAAATACCAAGATCATCGTTTCAAATAATAGTGAAACGCTGGAATCGCTAGAACTCTTTTGTTTTGCACAGGTTCGTATCAGAACTGCAATCTAGAATTCGATTATTGTCCAGAACTCACGTGTGAATGCCAGCAGATCATGCCAGAAGGTTAAAAAGTGGAAAAATACCAAGTTCATGGTTTCAAATAATAGTGAAAGGCTAGAACTCTTTTGTTTTTCACAGGCTCATATCAGAACTATAATCTAGAAATCGATTCGTGTCCAGAACTCACGTGCGAGTGCCAGCAGATCATGTCAGAAGGTTAAAAAGTGGAAAAATACCAAGATCATCGTTTCAAAAAATAGTGAAAGGCTAGAATCGCTAGAACTCTTTTGTTTTGCACAGGTTGATATCAGACCTACAATCTAGAAATTGATTCGTGTCCAGAACTCACGTACGAGTGCCAGCAGATCACGTCAGAAGGTTAAAAAGTGGAAAAATACCAAGTTCATGGTTTCAAATTATAGTGAAAGGCTAGAATGGCTAGAACTCTTTCGTTTTTCACAGGCTCATATCAGAACTGCAATCTAGAAATCGATTCGTGCCCAGAACTCACGTGTGAATGCCAGCAGATCATGCCAGAAGGTTAAAAAGTAGAAAAATAACAAGATCATCGTTTCAAATAATAGTGAAAGGCTAGAATGGCTAGAACTCTTTTGTTTTGCACAGGTTCACATCAGAACTACAATCTAGAAATCGATTTGTGTCCAGAACTCACGCGTGAGTGCCAGCAGATCATGAAAGAAGGTTAAAAAGTGGAAATATACCAAGTTCGTCGTTTCAAATAATAGTGAAAGGCAAGAATCGCTAGAACTCTTTCGTTTTTCACAGGTTCATATCAGACCTACAATCTAGAAATTGATACGGGTCCAGAACTTATGTGCGAGTGCCAGCAGATCATGTCAGAAGGTTAAAAAGTGGAAAAATACCAAGATCATCGTTTCAAAAAATAGTGAAAGGCTAGAATCGCTAGAACTCTTTTGTTTTGCACAGGTTGATATCAGACCTACAATCTAGAAATTGATTCGTGTCCAGAACTCACGTACGAGTGCCAGCAGATCACGTCAGAAGGTTAAAAAGTGGAAAAATACCAAGTTCATGGTTTCAAATTATAGTGAAAGGCTAGAATGGCTAGAACTCTTTCGTTTTTCACAGGCTCATATCAGAACTGCAATCTAGAAATCGATTCGTGCCCAGAACTCACGTGTGAATGCCAGCAGATCATGCCAGAAGGTTAAAAAGTAGAAAAATACCAAGATCATCGTTTCAAATAATAGTGAAAGGCTAGAATGGCTAGAACTCTTTTGTTTTGCACAGGTTCACATCAGAACTACAATCTAGAATTCGATTTGTGTCCAGAACTCACGCGTGAGTGCCAGCAGATCATGCCAGAAGGTTAAAAAGTGGAAAAATACCAAATTCATCATTTTAAATTATAGTGAAAGGCTAGAATGGCTAGAACTCTGTCGTTTTTCATAGGCTCATATCAGAACTATAATCTAGAAATCGATTCGTGTCCAGAACTCACGTGCGAGTGCCAGCAGATCATGTCAGAAGGTTAAAAAGTGGAAAAATACCAAGTTCATCGTTTCAAATTATAGTGAAAGGCTAGAATGGCTAGAACTCGTTCGTTTTTCACAGACTCATATCAGAACTGCAATCTAGAAATCGATTCGTGTCCAGAACTCACGTGCGAGTACCAGCAGATCATGCCAGAAGGTTAAAAAGTGGTAAAATACCAAGTTCATGGTTTCAAATTATAGTGAAAGGCTAGAACTCTTTTGTTTTGCACAGGTTCACATCAGAACTACAATCTAGAAATCGATTTGTGTCCAGAACTCACGCGTAAGTGCCAGCAGATCATGCCAGAAGGTTAAAAAGTGGAAAAATACCAAATTCATCGTTTCAATTTATAGGGAAAGGCTAGAATGGCTAGAACTCTTTTGTTTTTCACAGGCTCATATCAGAACTATAATCTAGAAATCGATTCGTGTCCAGAACTCACGTGTGAATGCCAGCAGATCATGCCAGAAGGTTAAAAAGTGGAAAAATACCAAGATCATCGTTTCAAATAATAGTGAAAGGCTGGAATCGCTGGAACTCTTTTGTTTTGCACAGGTTCATATCAGACCTACAATCTAGAAATTGATTCGTGTCCAGAACTCACGTACGAGTGCCAGCAGATCACGTCAGAAGGTTAAAAAGTGGAAAAATACCAAGTTCATGGTTTCAAATTATAGTGAAAGGCTAGAATGGCTAGAACTCTTTCGTTTTTCACAGGCTCATATCAGAACTGCAATCTAGAAATCGATTCGTGCCCAGAACTCACGTGTGAATGCCAGCAGATCATGCCAGAAGGTTAAAAAGTGGTAAAATACCAAGTTCATGGTTTCAAATTATAGTGAAAGGCTAGAACTCTTTTGTTTTGCACAGGCTCATATCAGAACTATAATCTAGAAATCGATTCGTGTCCAGAACTCACGTGTGAATGCCAGCAGATCATGCCAGAAGGTTAAAAAGTGGAAAAATACCAAGATCATCGTTTCAAATAATAGTGAAACGCTGGAATCGCTAGAACTCTTTTGTTTTGCACAGGTGCGTATCAGACCTACAATCTAGAAATTGATTCGTGTCCAGAACTCACGTGTGAGTGCCAGCAGATCATGCCAGAAGGTTAAAAAGTGGAAAAATACCAAATTCATCGTTTCAAATTATAGGAAAAGGCTAGAATGGCTAGAACTCTGTCGTTTTTCATAGGCTCATATCAGAACTATAATCTAGAAATCGATTCGTGGCCAGAACTCACGTGCGAGTGCCAGCAGATCATGTCAGAAGGTTAAAAAGTGGAAAAATACCAAGTTCATCGTTTCAAATTATAGTGAAAGGCTAGAATGGCTAGAACTCGTTCGTTTTTCACAGACTCATATCAGAACTGCAATCTAGAAATCGATTCGTGTCCAGAACTCACGTGCGAGTACCAGCAGATCATGCCAGAAGGTTAAAAAGTGGTAAAATACCAAGTTCATGGTTTCAAATTATAGTGAAAGGCTAGAACTCTTTTGTTTTGCACAGGCTCATATCAGAACTATAATCTAGAAATCGATTCGTGTCCAGAACTCACGTGTGAATGCCAGCAGATCATGCCAGAAGGTTAAAAAGTGGAAAAATACCAAATTCATCGTTTCAATTTATAGGGAAAGGCTAGAATGGCTAGAACTCTTTTGTTTTTCACAGGCTCATATCAGAACTATAATCTAGAAATCGATTCGTGTCCAGAACTCACGTGTGAATGCCAGCAGATCATGCCAGAAGGTTAAAAAGTGGAAAAATACCAAGATCATCGTTTCAAATAATAGTGAAAGGCTGGAATCGCTGGAACTCTTTTGTTTTGCACAGGTTCATATCGGAACTATAATCTAGAAATTGATTCGTGTCCAGAACTCATGTGCGAGTGCCAGCAGATCATGTCAGAAGGTTAAAATGTGGAAAAATACCAAGTTCATCGTTTCAAATTATAGTGAAACGCTGGAATCGCTAGAACTCTTTTGTTTTGCACAGGTGCGTATCAGACCTACAATCAAGAAATTGATACGTGTCCAGGACTCACGTGTGAGTGCCAGCAGATCATGCCAGAAGGTTAAAAAGTGGAAAAATACCAAATTCATCGTTTCAAATTATAGGAAAAGGCTAGAATGGCTAGAACTCTGTCGTTTTTCATAGGCTCATATCAGAACTATAATCTAGAAATCGATTCGTGTCCAGAACTCACGTGCGAGTGCCAGCAGATCATGTCAGAAGGTTAAAAAGTGGAAAAATACCAAGTTCATCGTTTCAAATTATAGTGAAAGGCTAGAATGGCTAGAACTCGTTCGTTTTTCACAGACTCATATCAGAACTGCAATCTAGAAATCGATTCGTGTCCAGAACTCACGTGCGAGTACCAGCAGATCATGCCAGAAGGTTAAAAAGTGGTAAAATACCAAGTTCATGGTTTCAAATTATAGTGAAAGGCTAGAACTCTTTTGTTTTGCACAGGCTCATATCAGAACTATAATCTAGAAATCGATTCGTGTCCAGAACTCACGTGTGAATGCCAGCAGATCATGCCAGAAGGTTAAAAAGTGGAAAAATACCAAGATCATCGTTTCAAATAATAGTGAAACGCTGGAATCGCTAGAACTCTTTTGTTTTGCACAGGTTCGTATCAGACCTACAATCTAGAAATTGATTCGTGTCCAGAACTCACGTGAGAGTGCCAGCAGATCATGCCAGAACGTTAAAAAGTGGAAAAATACCAAGTTCATCGTTTCAAATTATAGGAAAAGGCTAGAATGGCTAGAACTCTGTCGTTTTTCATAGGCTCATATCAGAACTATAATCTAGAAATCGATTCGTGTCCAGAACTCACGTGCGAGTGCCAGCAGATCATGTCAGAAGGTTAAAAAGTGGAAAAATACCAAGTTCATCGTTTCAAATTATAGTGAAAGGCTAGAATGGCTAGAACTCGTTCGTTTTTCACAGACTCATATCAGAACTGCAATCTAGAAATCGATTCGTGTCCAGAACTCACGTGCGAGTACCAGCAGATCATGCCAGAAGGTTAAAAAGTGGTAAAATACCAAGTTCATGGTTTCAAATTATAGTGAAAGGCTAGAACTCTTTTGTTTTGCACAGGCTCATATCAGAACTATAATCTAGAAATCGATTCGTGTCCAGAACTCACGTGTGAATGCCAGCAGATCATGCCAGAAGGTTAAAAAGTGGAAAAATACCAAGATCATCGTTTCAAATAATAGTGAAACGCTGGAATCGCTAGAACTCTTTTGTTTTGCACAGGTTCGTATCAGACCTACAATCTAGAAATTGATTCGTGTCCAGAACTCACGTGAGAGTGCCAGCAGATCATGCCAGAACGTTAAAAAGTGGAAAAATACCAAGTTCATCGTTTCAAATTATAGTGAAAGGATAGAATGGCTAGAACTCTTTTGTTTTGCACAGGTTCGTATCAGACCTACAATCTAGAAATTGATTCGTGTCCAGAACTCACGTGTGAGTGCCAGCAGATCATGCCAGAAGGTTAAAAAGTGGAAAAATACCAAATTCATCGTTTCAAATTATAGGAAAAGGCTAGAATGGCTAGAACTCTGTCGTTTTTCATAGGCTCATATCAGAACTATAATCTAGAAATCGATTCGTGTCCAGAACTCACGTGCGAGTGCCAGCAGATCATGTCAGAAGGTTAAAAAGTGGAAAAATACCAAGTTCATCGTTTCAAATTATAGTGAAAGGCTAGAATGGCTAGAACTCGTTCGTTTTTCACAGACTTATATCAGAACTGCAATCTAGAAATCGATTCGTGTCCAGAACTCACGTGCGAGTACCAGCAGATCATGCCAGAAGGTTAAAAAGTGGTAAAATACCAAGTTCATGGTTTCAAATTATAGTGAAAGGCTAGAACTCTTTTGTTTTGCACAGGCTCATATCAGAACTATAATCTAGAAATCGATTCGTGTCCAGAACTCACGTGTGAATGCCAGCAGATCATGCCAGAAGGTTAAAAAGTGGAAAAATACCAAGATCATCGTTTCAAATAATAGTGAAACGCTGGAATCGCTAGAACTCTTTTGTTTTGCACAGGTTCGTATCAGACCTACAATCTAGAAATTGATTCGTGTCCAGAACTCACGTGAGAGTGCCAGCAGATCATGCCAGAACGTTAAAAAGTGGAAAAATACCAAGTTCATGGTTTCAAATTATAGTGAAAGGCTAGAACTCTTTTGTTTTGCACAGGCTCATATCAGAACTATAATCTAGAAATCGATTCGTGTCCAGAACTCACGTGTGAATGCCAGCAGATCATGCCAGAAGGTTAAAAAGTGGAAAAATACCAAGATCATCGTTTCAAATAATAGTGAAAGGCTAGAATGGCTAGAACTCGTTCGTTTTTCACAGACTCATATCAGAACTGCAATCAAGAAATCGATTCGTGTCCAGAACTCACGTGCGAGTACCAGCAGATCATGCCAGAACGTTAAAAAAAGGAAAAATACCAAGTTCATCGTTTCAAATTATAGTGAAAGGATAGAATGGCTAGAACTCTTTTGTTTTGCACAGGTTCATATCAGAACTGCAATCTAGAAATCGATTCGTGTCCAGAACTCACGTGTGAATGCCAGCAGATCATGCCAGAAGGTTAAAAAGTGTAAAAATACCAAGATCATCGTTTTAAATAATAGTGAAACGCTGGAATCGCTAGAACTCTTTTGTTTTGCACAGGTTCGTATCAGACCTACAATCTAGAAATTGATTCGTGTCCAGAACTCACGTGTGAGTGCCAGCAGATCATGCCAGAAGGTTAAAAAGTGGAAAAATACCAAATTCATCGTTTCAAATTATAGGAAAAGGCTAGAATGGCTAGAACTCTGTCGTTTTTCATAGGCTCATATCAGAACTATAATCTAGAAATTGATTCGTGTCCAGAACTCATGTGCGAGTGCCAGCAGATCATGTCAGAAGGTTAAAAAGTGGAAAAATACCAAGATCATCGTTTCAAATAATAGTGAAAGGCTGGAATCGCTGGAACTCTTTTGTTTTGCACAGGTTCATATCAGAACTATAATCTAGAAATCGATTCGTGTCCAGAACTCACGTGTGAATGCCAGCAGATCATGCCAGAAGGTTAAAAAGTGGAAAAATACCAAGATCATCGTTTCAAATAATAGTGAAAGGCTGGAATCGCTGGAACTCTTTTGTTTTGCACAGGTTCATATCAGACCTACAATCTAGAAATTGATTCGTGTCCAGAACTCACGTACGAGTGCCAGCAGATCACGTCAGAAGGTTAAAAAGTGGAAAAATACCAAGTTCATGGTTTCAAATTATAGTGAAAGGCTAGAATGGCTAGAACTCTTTCGTTTTTCACAGGCTCATATCAGAACTGCAATCTAGAAATCGATTCGTGCCCAGAACTCACGTGTGAATGCCAGCAGATCATGCCAGAAGGTTAAAAAGTGGTAAAATACCAAGTTCATGGTTTCAAATTATAGTGAAAGGCTAGAACTCTTTTGTTTTGCACAGGCTCATATCAGAACTATAATCTAGAAATCGATTCGTGTCCAGAACTCACGTGTGAATGCCAGCAGATCATGCCAGAAGGTTAAAAAGTGGAAAAATACCAAGATCATCGTTTCAAATAATAGTGAAACGCTGGAATCGCTAGAACTCTTTTGTTTTGCACAGGTGCGTATCAGACCTACAATCTAGAAATTGATTCGTGTCCAGAACTCACGTGTGAGTGCCAGCAGATCATGCCAGAAGGTTAAAAAGTGGAAAAATACCAAATTCATCGTTTCAAATTATAGGAAAAGGCTAGAATGGCTAGAACTCTGTCGTTTTTCATAGGCTCATATCAGAACTATAATCTAGAAATCGATTCGTGGCCAGAACTCACGTGCGAGTGCCAGCAGATCATGTCAGAAGGTTAAAAAGTGGAAAAATACCAAGTTCATCGTTTCAAATTATAGTGAAAGGCTAGAATGGCTAGAACTCGTTCGTTTTTCACAGACTCATATCAGAACTGCAATCTAGAAATCGATTCGTGTCCAGAACTCACGTGCGAGTACCAGCAGATCATGCCAGAAGGTTAAAAAGTGGTAAAATACCAAGTTCATGGTTTCAAATTATAGTGAAAGGCTAGAACTCTTTTGTTTTGCACAGGCTCATATCAGAACTATAATCTAGAAATCGATTCGTGTCCAGAACTCACGTGTGAATGCCAGCAGATCATGCCAGAAGGTTAAAAAGTGGAAAAATACCAAATTCATCGTTTCAATTTATAGGGAAAGGCTAGAATGGCTAGAACTCTTTTGTTTTTCACAGGCTCATATCAGAACTATAATCTAGAAATCGATTCGTGTCCAGAACTCACGTGTGAATGCCAGCAGATCATGCCAGAAGGTTAAAAAGTGGAAAAATACCAAGATCATCGTTTCAAATAATAGTGAAAGGCTGGAATCGCTGGAACTCTTTTGTTTTGCACAGGTTCATATCGGAACTATAATCTAGAAATTGATTCGTGTCCAGAACTCATGTGCGAGTGCCAGCAGATCATGTCAGAAGGTTAAAATGTGGAAAAATACCAAGTTCATCGTTTCAAATTATAGTGAAACGCTGGAATCGCTAGAACTCTTTTGTTTTGCACAGGTGCGTATCAGACCTACAATCAAGAAATTGATACGTGTCCAGGACTCACGTGTGAGTGCCAGCAGATCATGCCAGAAGGTTAAAAAGTGGAAAAATACCAAATTCATCGTTTCAAATTATAGGAAAAGGCTAGAATGGCTAGAACTCTGTCGTTTTTCATAGGCTCATATCAGAACTATAATCTAGAAATCGATTCGTGTCCAGAACTCACGTGCGAGTGCCAGCAGATCATGTCAGAAGGTTAAAAAGTGGAAAAATACCAAGTTCATCGTTTCAAATTATAGTGAAAGGCTAGAATGGCTAGAACTCGTTCGTTTTTCACAGACTCATATCAGAACTGCAATCTAGAAATCGATTCGTGTCCAGAACTCACGTGCGAGTACCAGCAGATCATGCCAGAAGGTTAAAAAGTGGTAAAATACCAAGTTCATGGTTTCAAATTATAGTGAAAGGCTAGAACTCTTTTGTTTTGCACAGGCTCATATCAGAACTATAATCTAGAAATCGATTCGTGTCCAGAACTCACGTGTGAATGCCAGCAGATCATGCCAGAAGGTTAAAAAGTGGAAAAATACCAAGATCATCGTTTCAAATAATAGTGAAACGCTGGAATCGCTAGAACTCTTTTGTTTTGCACAGGTTCGTATCAGACCTACAATCTAGAAATTGATTCGTGTCCAGAACTCACGTGAGAGTGCCAGCAGATCATGCCAGAACGTTAAAAAGTGGAAAAATACCAAGTTCATCGTTTCAAATTATAGGAAAAGGCTAGAATGGCTAGAACTCTGTCGTTTTTCATAGGCTCATATCAGAACTATAATCTAGAAATCGATTCGTGTCCAGAACTCACGTGCGAGTGCCAGCAGATCATGTCAGAAGGTTAAAAAGTGGAAAAATACCAAGTTCATCGTTTCAAATTATAGTGAAAGGCTAGAATGGCTAGAACTCGTTCGTTTTTCACAGACTCATATCAGAACTGCAATCTAGAAATCGATTCGTGTCCAGAACTCACGTGCGAGTACCAGCAGATCATGCCAGAAGGTTAAAAAGTGGTAAAATACCAAGTTCATGGTTTCAAATTATAGTGAAAGGCTAGAACTCTTTTGTTTTGCACAGGCTCATATCAGAACTATAATCTAGAAATCGATTCGTGTCCAGAACTCACGTGTGAATGCCAGCAGATCATGCCAGAAGGTTAAAAAGTGGAAAAATACCAAGATCATCGTTTCAAATAATAGTGAAACGCTGGAATCGCTAGAACTCTTTTGTTTTGCACAGGTTCGTATCAGACCTACAATCTAGAAATTGATTCGTGTCCAGAACTCACGTGAGAGTGCCAGCAGATCATGCCAGAACGTTAAAAAGTGGAAAAATACCAAGTTCATCGTTTCAAATTATAGTGAAAGGATAGAATGGCTAGAACTCTTTTGTTTTGCACAGGTTCGTATCAGACCTACAATCTAGAAATTGATTCGTGTCCAGAACTCACGTGTGAGTGCCAGCAGATCATGCCAGAAGGTTAAAAAGTGGAAAAATACCAAATTCATCGTTTCAAATTATAGGAAAAGGCTAGAATGGCTAGAACTCTGTCGTTTTTCATAGGCTCATATCAGAACTATAATCTAGAAATCGATTCGTGTCCAGAACTCACGTGCGAGTGCCAGCAGATCATGTCAGAAGGTTAAAAAGTGGAAAAATACCAAGTTCATCGTTTCAAATTATAGTGAAAGGCTAGAATGGCTAGAACTCGTTCGTTTTTCACAGACTTATATCAGAACTGCAATCTAGAAATCGATTCGTGTCCAGAACTCACGTGCGAGTACCAGCAGATCATGCCAGAAGGTTAAAAAGTGGTAAAATACCAAGTTCATGGTTTCAAATTATAGTGAAAGGCTAGAACTCTTTTGTTTTGCACAGGCTCATATCAGAACTATAATCTAGAAATCGATTCGTGTCCAGAACTCACGTGTGAATGCCAGCAGATCATGCCAGAAGGTTAAAAAGTGGAAAAATACCAAGATCATCGTTTCAAATAATAGTGAAACGCTGGAATCGCTAGAACTCTTTTGTTTTGCACAGGTTCGTATCAGACCTACAATCTAGAAATTGATTCGTGTCCAGAACTCACGTGAGAGTGCCAGCAGATCATGCCAGAACGTTAAAAAGTGGAAAAATACCAAGTTCATGGTTTCAAATTATAGTGAAAGGCTAGAACTCTTTTGTTTTGCACAGGCTCATATCAGAACTATAATCTAGAAATCGATTCGTGTCCAGAACTCACGTGTGAATGCCAGCAGATCATGCCAGAAGGTTAAAAAGTGGAAAAATACCAAGATCATCGTTTCAAATAATAGTGAAAGGCTAGAATGGCTAGAACTCGTTCGTTTTTCACAGACTCATATCAGAACTGCAATCAAGAAATCGATTCGTGTCCAGAACTCACGTGCGAGTACCAGCAGATCATGCCAGAACGTTAAAAAAAGGAAAAATACCAAGTTCATCGTTTCAAATTATAGTGAAAGGATAGAATGGCTAGAACTCTTTTGTTTTGCACAGGTTCATATCAGAACTGCAATCTAGAAATCGATTCGTGTCCAGAACTCACGTGTGAATGCCAGCAGATCATGCCAGAAGGTTAAAAAGTGTAAAAATACCAAGATCATCGTTTTAAATAATAGTGAAACGCTGGAATCGCTAGAACTCTTTTGTTTTGCACAGGTTCGTATCAGACCTACAATCTAGAAATTGATTCGTGTCCAGAACTCACGTGTGAGTGCCAGCAGATCATGCCAGAAGGTTAAAAAGTGGAAAAATACCAAATTCATCGTTTCAAATTATAGGAAAAGGCTAGAATGGCTAGAACTCTGTCGTTTTTCATAGGCTCATATCAGAACTATAATCTAGAAATTGATTCGTGTCCAGAACTCATGTGCGAGTGCCAGCAGATCATGTCAGAAGGTTAAAAAGTGGAAAAATACCAAGTTCATCGTTTCAAATTATAGTGAAAGGCTAGAATGGCTAGAAATCTGTCGTTTTTCATAGGCTCATATCAGAACTATAATCTAGAAATTGATTCGTGTCCAGAACTCATGTGCGAGTGCCAGCAGATCATGTCAGAAGGTTAAAAAGTGGAAAAATACCAAATTCATCGTTTCAAATTATAGTGAAAGGCTAGAATGGCTAGAACTCTTTTGTTTTTCATAGGCTCATATCAGAACTATAATTTAGAAATTGATTCGTGTCCAGAACTCATGTGCGAGTGCCAGCAGATCATGTCAGAAGGTTAAAATGTGGAAAAATACCAAGATCATCGTTTCAAATAATAGTGAAACGCTGGAATCACTAGAACTCTTTTGTTTTGCACAGGTGCGTATCAGACCTACAATCTAGAAATTGATTCGTGTCCAGAACTCATGTGCGAGTGCCAGCAGATCATGCCAGAAAGTTAAAAAGTGGAAAAATACCAAATTCATCGTTTCAAATTATAGGAAAAGGCTAGAATGGCTAGAACTCTGTCGTTTTTCATAGGCTCATATCAGAACTATAATCTAGAAATTGATTCGTGTCCAGAACTCATGTGCGAGTGCCAGCAGATCATGCCAGAAGGTTAAAAAGTGGAAAAATACCAAATTCATCGTTTCAATTTATAGGGAAAGGCTAGAATGGCTAGAACTCTGTCGTTTTTCATAGGCTCATATCAGAACTATAATCTAGAAATTGATTCGTGTCCAGAACTCATGTGCGAGTGCCAGCAGATCATGTCAGAAGGTTAAAATGTGGAAAAATACCAAGTTCATCGTTTCAAATTATAGTGAAAGGCTAGAATGGCTAGAACTCTTTTGTTTTTCACAGGCTCATATCAGAACTATAATCTAGAAATTGATTCGTGTCCAGAACTCATGTGCGAGTGCCAGCAGATCATGTCAGAAGGTTAAAATGTGGAAAAATACCAAGATCATCGTTTCAAATAATAGTGAAACGCTGGAATCACTAGAACTCTTTTGTTTTGCACAGGTGCGTATCAGACCTACAATCTAGAAATTGATTCGTGTCCAGAACTCATGTGCGAGTGCCAGCAGATCATGCCAGAAAGTTAAAAAGTGGAAAAATACCAAATTCATCGTTTCAAATTATAGGAAAAGGCTAGAATGGCTAGAACTCTGTCGTTTTTCATAGGCTCATATCAGAACTATAATCTAGAAATTGATTCGTGTCCAGAACTCATGTGCGAGTGCCAGCAGATCATGCCAGAAGGTTAAAAAGTGGAAAAATACCAAATTCATCGTTTCAATTTATAGGGAAAGGCTAGAATGGCTAGAACTCTGTCGTTTTTCATAGGCTCATATCAGAACTATAATCTAGAAATTGATTCGTGTCCAGAACTCATGTGCGAGTGCCAGCAGATCATGTCAGAAGGTTAAAATGTGGAAAAATACCAAGTTCATCGTTTCAAATTATAGTGAAAGGCTAGAATGGCTAGAACTCTTTTGTTTTTCACAGGCTCATATCAGAACTATAATCTAGAAATCGATTCGTGTCCAGAACTCACGTGTGAATAGCAGCAGATCATGCCAGAAGGTTAAAAAGTGGAAAAATACCAAGATCATCGTTTCAAATAATAGTGAAACGCTGGAATCGCTAGAACTCTTTTGTTTTGCACAGGTTCGTATCAGACCTACAATCTAGAAATTGATTCGTGTCCAGAACTCACGTGTGAGTGCCAGCAGATCATCTCAGAAGGTTAAAACGTGGAAAAATTCCAACTTCGTTTCAAATTTTAACCTTTCCACTTTTTAACCTTCTGACATGATCTGCTGGCACTCGCACATGAGTTCTGGACACGAATCAATTTCTAGATTATAGTTCTGATATGAGCCTATGAAAAACGACAGAGTTCTAGCCATTCTAGCCTTTTCCTATAATTTGAAACGATGAACTTGGTATTTTTCCACATTTTAACCTTCTGACATGATCTGCTGGCACTCGCACATGAGTTCTGGACACGAATCAATTTCTAGATTGTAGGTCTGATACGCACCTGTGCAAAACAAAAAAGTTCTAGCGATTCCAGCGTTTCACTATTATTTGAAACGATGATCTTGGTATTTTTCCACTTTTTAACCTTCTGGCATGATCTGCTGGCATTCACACGTGAGTTCTGGACACGAATCGATTTCTAGATTATAGTTCTGATATGAGCCTGTGAAAAACAAAAGAGTTCTAGCCATTCTAGCCTTTCACTATAATTTGAAACGATGAACTTGGTATTTTTCCACTTTTTAACCTTCTGACATGATCTGCTGGCACTCGCACATGAGTTCTGGACACGAATCAATTTCTAGATTATAGTTCTGATATGAGCCTATGAAAAACGACAGAGTTCTAGCCATTCTAGCCTTTTCCTATAATTTGAAACGATGAATTTGGTATTTTTCCACTTTTTAACCTTCTGGCATGATCTGCTGGCACTCACACGTGAGTTCTGGACACGAATCAATTTCTAGATTGTAGGTCTGATACGAACCTGTGCAAAACAAAAGAGTTCTAGCGATTCCAGCGTTTCACTATTATTTAAAACGATGATCTTGGTATTTTTACACTTTTTAACCTTCTGGCATGATCTGCTGGCATTCACACGTGAGTTCTGGACACGAATCGATTTCTAGATTGCAGTTCTGATATGAACCTGTGCAAAACAAAAGAGTTCTAGCCATTCTATCCTTTCACTATAATTTGAAACGATGAACTTGGTATTTTTCCACTTTTTAACGTTCTGGCATGATCTGCTGGCACTCTCACGTGAGTTCTGGACACGAATCAATTTCTAGATTGTAGGTCTGATACGAACCTGTGCAAAACAAAAGAGTTCTAGCGATTCCAGCGTTTCACTATTATTTGAAACGATGATCTTGGTATTTTTCCACTTTTTAACCTTCTGGCATGATCTGCTGGCATTCACACGTGAGTTCTGGACACGAATCGATTTCTAGATTATAGTTCTGATATGAGCCTGTGCAAAACAAAAGAGTTCTAGCCTTTCACTATAATTTGAAACCATGAACTTGGTATTTTACCACTTTTTAACCTTCTGGCATGATCTGCTGGTACTCGCACGTGAGTTCTGGACACGAATCGATTTCTAGATTGCAGTTCTGATATGAGTCTGTGAAAAACGAACGAGTTCTAGCCATTCTAGCCTTTCACTATAATTTGAAACGATGAACTTGGTATTTTTCCACTTTTTAACTTTCTGACATGATCTGCTGGCACTCGCACGTAAGTTCTGGACACGAATCGATTTCTAGATTATAGTTCTGATATGAGCCTATGAAAAACGACAGAGTTCTAGCCATTCTAGCCTTTTCCTATAATTTGAAACGATGAATTTGGTATTTTTCCACTTTTTAACCTTCTGGCATGATCTGCTGGCACTCACACGTGAGTTCTGGACACGAATCAATTTCTAGATTGTAGGTCTGATACGCACCTGTGCAAAACAAAAGAGTTCTAGCGATTCCAGCGTTTCACTATAATTTGAAACGATGAACTTGGTATTTTTCCACATTTTAACCTTCTGACATGATCTGCTGGCACTCGCACATGAGTTCTGGACACGAATCAATTTCTAGATTATAGTTCTGATATGAGCCTATGAAAAACAAAAGAGTTCTAGCCATTCTAGCCTTTCACTATAATTTGAAACGATGAACTTGGTATTTTTCCACTTTTTAACCTTCTGACATGATCTGCTGGCACTCGCACATGAGTTCTGGACACGAATCAATTTCTAGATTATAGTTCTGATATGAGCCTATGAAAAACGACAGAGTTCTAGCCATTCTAGCCTTTTCCTATAATTTGAAACGATGAATTTGGTATTTTTCCACTTTTTAACCTTCTGGCATGATCTGCTGGCACTCACACGTGAGTTCTGGACACGAATCAATTTCTAGATTGTAGGTCTGATACGAACCTGTGCAAAACAAAAGAGTTCTAGCGATTCCAGCGTTTCACTATTATTTGAAACGATGATCTTGGTATTTTTCCACTTTTTAACCTTCTGGCATGATCTGCTGGCATTCACACGTGAGTTCTGGACACGAATCGATTTCTAGATTATAGTTCTGATATGAGCCTGTGCAAAACAAAAGAGTTCTAGCCTTTCACTATAATTTGAAACCATGAACTTGGTATTTTACCACTTTTTAACCTTCTGGCATGATCTGCTGGTACTCGCACGTGAGTTCTGGACACGAATCGATTTCTAGATTGCAGTTCTGATATGAGCCTGTGAAAAACGAAAGAGTTCTAGCCATTCTAGCCTTTTCCTATAATTTGAAACGATGAATTTGGTATTTTTCCACTTTTTAACCTTCTGGCATGATCTGCTGGCACTCACACGTGAGTTCTGGACACGAATCAATTTCTAGATTGTAGGTCTGATACGCACCTGTGCAAAACAAAAGAGTTCTAGCGATTCCAGCGTTTCACTATTATTTGAAACGATGATCTTGGTATTTTTCCACTTTTTAACCTTCTGGCATGATCTGCTGGCATTCACACGTGAGTTCTGGGCACGAATCGATTTCTAGATTATAGTTCTGATATGAGCCTGTGAAAAACAAAAGAGTTCTAGCCATTCTAGCCTTTCACTATAATTTGAAACGATGAACTTGGTATTTTTCCACATTTTAACTTTCTGACATGATCTGCTGGCACTCGCACATGAGTGCTGGACACGAATCAATTTCTAGATTATAGTTCTGATATGAGCCTATGAAAAACGACAGAGTTCTAGCGATTTCAGCGTTTCACTATTATTTGAAACGATGATCTTGGTATTTTTCCACTTTTTAACCTTCTGGCATGATCTGCTGGCACTCACACGTGAGTTCTGGACACGAATCAATTTCTAGATTGTAGGTCTAATATGAACCTGTGCAAAACAAAAGAGTTCCAGCGATTCCAGCCTTTCACTATTATTTGAAACGATGATCTTGGTATTTTTCCACTTTTTAACCTTCTGGCATGATCTGCTGGCATTCACACGTGAGTTCTGGACACGAATCGATTTCTAGATTATAGTTCTGATATGAGCCTGTGAAAAACAAAAGAGTTCTAGCCATTCTAGCCTTTCCCTATAAATTGAAACGATGAATTTGGTATTTTTCCACTTTTTAACCTTCTGGCATGATCTGCTGGCATTCACACGTGAGTTCTGGGCACGAATCGATTTCTAGATTATAGTTCTGATATGAGCCTGTGAAAAACAAAAGAGTTCTAGCCATTCTAGCCTTTCACTATAATTTGAAACGATGAACTTGGTATTTTTCCACATTTTAACTTTCTGACATGATCTGCTGGCACTCGCACATGAGTTCTGGACACGAATCAATTTCTAGATTATAGTTCTGATATGAGCCTATGAAAAACGACAGAGTTCTAGCGATTTCAGCGTTTCACTATTATTTGAAACGATGATCTTGGTATTTTTCCACTTTTTAACCTTCTGGCATGATCTGCTGGCACTCACACGTGAGTTCTGGACACGAATCAATTTCTAGATTGTAGGTCTAATATGAACCTGTGCAAAACAAAAGAGTTCCAGCGATTCCAGCCTTTCACTATTATTTGAAACGATGATCTTGGTATTTTTCCACTTTTTAACCTTCTGGCATGATCTGCTGGCATTCACACGTGAGTTCTGGACACGAATCGATTTCTAGATTATAGTTCTGATATGAGCCTGTGAAAAACAAAAGAGTTCTAGCCATTCTAGCCTTTCCCTATAAATTGAAACGATGAATTTGGTATTTTTCCACTTTTTAACCTTCTGGCATGATCTGCTGGCATTCACACGTGAGTTCTGGACACAAATCGATTTCTAGATTATAGTTCTGATATGAGCCTATGAAAAACGACAGAGTTCTAGCCATTCTAGCCTTTCCCTATAAATTGAAACGATGAATTTGGTATTTTTCCACTTTTTAACCTTCTGGCATGATCTGCTGGCACTCACACGTGAGTTCTGGACACAAATCGATTTCTAGATTGTAGTTCTGATGTGAAACTGTGCAAAACAAAAGAGTTCTAGCGATTTCAGCGTTTCACTATTATTTGAAACGATGATCTTGGTATTTTTCCACTTTTTAACCTTCTGGCATGATCTGCTGGCACTTACACGTGAGTTCTGGACACAAATCGATTTCTAGATTGTAGTTCTGATGTGAACCTGTGCAAAACAAAAGAGTTCTAGCCTTTCACTATAATTTGAAACCATGAACTTGGTATTTTACCACTTTTTAACCTTCTGGCATGATCTGCTGGTACTCGCACGTGAGTTCTGGACACGAATCGATTTCTAGATTGCAGTTCTGATATGAGTCTGTGAAAAACGAACGAGTTCTAGCCATTCTAGCCTTTCACTATAATTTGAAACGATGAACTTGGTATTTTTCCACTTTTTAACCTTCTGACATGATCTGCTGGCACTCGCACGTGAGTTCTGGACACGAATCGATTTCTAGATTATAGTTCTGATATGAGCCTATGAAAAACGACAGAGTTCTAGCCATTCTAGCCTTTCACTATAATTTAAAATGATGAATTTGGTATTTTTCCACTTTTTAACCTTCTGGCATGATCTGCTGGCACTCACGCGTGAGTTCTGGACACAAATCGATTTCTAGATTGTAGTTCTGATGTGAACCTGTGCAAAACAAAAGAGTTCTAGCCATTCTAGCCTTTCACTATTATTTGAAACGATGATCTTGTTATTTTTCTACTTTTTAACCTTCTGGCATGATCTGCTGGCATTCACACGTGAGTTCTGGGCACGAATCGATTTCTAGATTGCAGTTCTGATATGAGCCTGTGAAAAACGAAAGAGTTCTAGCCATTCTAGCCTTTCACTATAATTTGAAACCATGAACTTGGTATTTTTCCACTTTTTAACCTTCTGACGTGATCTGCTGGCACTCGTACGTGAGTTCTGGACACGAATCAATTTCTAGATTGTAGGTCTGATATCAACCTGTGCAAAACAAAAGAGTTCTAGCGATTCTAGCCTTTCACTATTTTTTGAAACGATGATCTTGGTATTTTTCCACTTTTTAACCTTCTGACATGATCTGCTGGCACTCGCACATAAGTTCTGGACCCGTATCAATTTCTAGATTGTAGGTCTGATATGAACCTGTGAAAAACGAAAGAGTTCTAGCGATTCTTGCCTTTCACTATTATTTGAAACGACGAACTTGGTATTTTTCCACTTTTTAATCTTCTGACATGATCTGCTGGTACTCGCACGTGAGTTCTGGACACGAATCGATTTCTAGATTATAGTTCTGATATGAGCCTGTGAAAAACAAAAGAGTTCTAGCCTTTCACTATTATTTGAAACCATGAACTTGGTATTTTTCCACTTTTTAACCTTCTGGCATGATCTGCTGGCATTCACACGTGAGTTCTGGACAATAATCGAATTCTAGATTGCAGTTCTGATACGAACCTGTGCAAAACAAAAGAGTTCTAGCGATTCCAGCGTTTCACTATTATTTGAAACGATGATCTTGGTATTTTTCCACTTTTTAACCTTCTGGCATGATCTGCTGGCACTTACACGTGAGTTCTGGACACAAATCGATTTCTAGATTATAGTTCTGATATGAACCTGTGAAAAACGAAAGAGTTCTAGCCTTTCACTATGATTAGAATCGATGAATATGGTATTTTTCGACTTTTTAACGTTTCGAATGATCTGCTACGGCAAGTTGGCAGAGCATTTTGCCTATTGACTTTTTTGAGGTAAAATAGTCAGAACTATTCCTGAAAAGCATCAGGAACTGTAGTATTCAACCGTATGCGAGAAGAACTCACATTTGTTTTTGATCTGCTGCAAATGATCTGCAACGGGAAGTTGGCAGATCATTTTGCCCTTGGACTTTTTTTTAGGTAAAAACGTCAGAACTATTCCTGAAAAGTATCAGGAACTGTAGAACTCAGCCGCATGCGAGAAGAACTCACATTTGTTTTTGATCTGCTGCAAATGATCTGCTACGGGAAGTTGGCAGATCATTTTGCCAATTGAATTTTTTTGGTAAAAACGCCAGAACTATTTCTAAAAAGTATCAGGAACTGTAGAACTCAGCTGCATGCGAAAAGAACTCATTTTTATTTTTGATCTGCTGGACAATGATCTGCTAAGTTCACTGACATGAGAAAAGGTAGGTAGTGCCCTTGCGCTTCGCTTGGCTCGTCCTGGCGGGGGCACTACTGTGCCCCCAGATTACAAATAACCAATTAAAATCGCTTTTTAATTGTCAAGGTTTCGGTCAGTTAGAAAGATGAAGCTAATTGCCCATTCCAAAGCGTAGTTGGGGTCTTGGGGGTCATGACCCCCTTTTTTTCATTACTAGTCTTACTAACTTAAAATTGTATTTGAGCCATATAGACCCCGATGAGCATATACAAAAACATTAATAACATAACTACTTATTGGGAATCATGGGGACTGCCGACAGAAGTGATAACTTTTAAAACTATGAAATCAATTTAATGATAATAGCGCCTTTGAAGTTCCATTTTCATATTTCTCGATCACATAGTAACGGTAAAAGAATGATGGGCGTTTTGGCCGGTATCTATCTATACATATAATATCTATCTATACATATAATAAAATCGTAGGAAAGTCAAAACTGTACATTGAATATATTTTAAAAAGGATACTTGGGGCGTGATCTACAATCGATATCGAAGCCAAAAATTTGTTTTTAGAATTTTTGTCTGTTTGTCTGTATGTATGTCCGGACTAAACTCAAAAAGTACTGCATGGATTTACTTAAAATTTTGCATGAATATTACTAAGAGGTCGGGTCAACATATAGGCTACATATTACCACGCTATCACCTACGGAGGAGGAGCTGTGAATCTTTATTTTTCTTACGCATTCTGTGACAGCGTGTAATCTAACGACGCATATTTAAATGTTGTTTTTGAGTAAGCCAATATCTAGCTTTACACTATAAAAACTACGCCATTTAAGTAGCTTGGGCAGAGAAAAATAGTTTAATGAATGTTAGTAGTATTTAAAGACAATTTTGAAGCAGCGGCATCTATGAGATTTCATAAAAATCAAATCAAGTTACATGTTAACACTTTTTGAAAATTAATAATTTAAATTTGATCATGTTGGCGAGGTTAGTAGTTAGTTATTCTTAAAATTCATAGATGGTAATTTGCATTTTTTTTGACAAATTCAAGTTCCAACAAAACCCTCAAAATCTTGAGATGAGGAAGACAATTTAAAAAAAAGTTATGTTCATTGATGATGATCATTTCTTCATCAATTTCATGTTGTTAGTACAAAATAAACGTTTCTCCACCGTCCTTGAAAGCGTTGGGCAAAACCAGGGTAAAAAGTTTTTCTTGGATGCTCCTGGTTGAACAGGAAAAACATTTGTTACCACTGGCATACTTGCAAAGGTCAGTAGGCAAGGCAAAATAGCTATTAGCTGTAGCGTCGTCGGTAATCGCTGCCACACAGCACATGCCATGTTTAAAATTCCCATCGATTTAGAGAGCGCCGAAACGCCTGTTTGTGGTGTGTCACGTAACAGCGATAAGGGACACGTGCTCAAGGATGGCTCTCTGATTGTATGGGATGAGTTTACAATGGCCAATAGGAAAGGCAGTTGAGGCCGTGGACAGAACCCTGCAGGACATCCGCAGGAACAAACATTTGGTGGGTAGTGTCACAGTTCTGTTCAGTGGCGATTTCAGGCAAACGCTTCCCGTGGTGACGCGGGGATCGAGTGCTGACGAGGTGAATGCTTCGTTGAAATGATCTTCGTTGTGGTCACGAGTTTGTACGTTACGCTTGACCATTAATATGAGAGCTCGGCTCTCCGACGTGCACGACATGCACGTGCTCAAAAATTCTACGATGTACTTCTAAGTCTTGGCGAAGGCACTCTACCAGAAGAGAGAGGTGGACAGGTGGTGCTTCCAGAGTCTCTCAGTAGAGTGGTATCCAGCTTAGAAGAACTCATTCGCTGTGTGTACGGGGACATCAGTCGTATACCGCATCAGCAGAATTCTTGGGTGTGTGAGCGGGCCATTTTGACGCCCAAAAATGATCAGGCTGCAGCAATTAACGAATGCATTCTCTCGGAAATTGAGGGGAATGAAGTGGTCTACACCTCGATAAACACTGTTATCGAGCAAGATGACGCCACACATTATCCCGTGGAATTTCTGACCTCCCTGTCAGCAAGTGGACTTCCAGCGCATACCATCAAGCTGAAGGTCGGTGTCCCGATTATGCTTCTTCGGAACCTATCTCCTCCGAAGTAGTGTAACGGGATTACGGGACCCGCCTTAAAGTCATCTCGCTCCACAGACACACCATTGAGGCGGAAATTCTTACGGGTTGTGGCGTCGGCGAGGCAGTATTTATACCACGCATTCCCCTCATACCGCATAACTTCCCGTTCCAGTTCAAGCGCGTACAGTTCCCCGTAAGTGTTTGCTTCGCGATGACCATCAATAAGTCGCAGGGGCAGACACTGAGGGCAGCGGGTGTCGACCTCAGGACGAGTTGCTTCTCACACAGACAACTGTACGTCGCTTGCTCCCGCATCACAAGTCCTGACTCTCTTTAAATTTTGTTTTCTGGCAGCATAACTACCAACGTAGTTTATGGGGAAGTGTTGTAAGGTATCATACCTTTGTACGTATTTTTACTCTTTTGTGTCCTGGAATGTATTCCTGCATTATTTTCTCTATTTCCAGTCACATCTTATGACTGAACTCAGCAGGATTCCCATATAACTCTCTTCACTTGCTTCGCTTGCAAAAAAAAACTTATATTTTAATGCTATTTTAAAAGTTGTTTACTTATAATGCTATAGCGACACTGGCATCTTAGGTATTTTTGGTGCTGTAGAGCCTTCACGCAGACGACGTCGCGGGCAGCAGCTAGTGTCCAATAAAAACCACATCATCAAATGAAAGTTTATGTCATAAGGATCAATTTTCATTACGAGCTAAGGCTGTGAAATACCGGGTTAAAGAGATAGGTATCAGACCTGCAAATACCATGTAACTAAATGAATTAGTTTATGATGCTAATGTTCACTGCAGTTCTCAATGCTGCAGTTGCTTTTGAAACTTGAGCATTACGGACTTGGAAAACTTGCGCTCAGTTTAGTTAACTCTTATTTAAATGATAGACAACAGCAAGTTCAAATAAATGGTGTCAATTCGCTTAGTTTAACAGTAAAAATGGGTGTGGCACAAGGCTCGATAGTGGGTCCTTTCCTCTTTTTGGTGTATATTAATGATCTACTCCATTTATTAAAAAATCAACCACAAATGGTGTTATTTGCCGATGACGATGACACTTCCTTAATTTTTAAGGTAAATAGACTTGCTACAAATTTTGACGACGTAAATAATGCCCTACTGCTGGTCCACAATTGGTTCACTGCTAATAATTTAGTATTAAATGGAATAAAAAAAAGTGCACAAGATTTTCTTTACCAAATGTCAAGGGTAGTGATTGTGAGATAATATTGAATCAAGAGAACTAGAATTCGTCGATAAAACTGTTTGCCTTGGGATCACGCTCGACTCAAGGCTACAATGGGGTCCTCATTGAACATCTCTTTCAGGACGGCTAAGTTCAACAGCTTATGCTGTCAGAAAATCCGTCAATTTACTGATGTAGATACCGCGAGATTAGTCTATTTTAGTTACTTTCATAGTATCATGTCATACGGTATTTTACTTTGGGGACGGGCTGCAGACATCGTTTCTATTTTTATTCTGCAGAAAAGAGCCATCAGAGCCATATATAATCTCCGCAGGCGCGATTCTCTAAGGGAACTGTTTAAGGATATTAACATCATGACGGTGCCTTGTCAATATATCTACGAAAACATCATGTATGTAAGGAAAAATTTACATCTTTTTAGTAAAAGAGGTGAAAGACATAATTATAGTACTAGAAATAGGGACCTATTAGTTCAACCAGGTTTCAGATTGGCTAAAGTAGACTCATCTTTTATGGGGTACTGTTTAAAATGTTATAATAAAATACCTCCCCACATTCTTCAACTCAATGAGACAAAATTCAAGTCTTGTATAAAACGCACACTATGCAGGCAGGCATATTATAAGTTAGGGGATTACATCGTTGATAAAGACGCCTGGATCAATGCTGGTCCTGCTCCACAACCACAACTAATTGATTAACACTTGAACATACTGTTGGAGCTGCTGAAGATTGTGGGACTATATTTGCATTGTATAAACTAAATTTCCTTTGTATTGTATAATTTCATAGCACAGATGTGAGTTCTATGTGAGCTACCATTTACCGGGTAATAATATGTCTTTCTTTGACTTGAATGTGCCCTGGCGGCTGATAGTATGTCATGCTCACTAAAATGTCTCGCTGACGGTGGCGTGTGTGTTGGATCATTTAGCTCCCTTCAAAATGGTTAAGCTGAATGGTGCTGATCTATGCGTCATGTTCGTAAACGGACGCAGTCAGTTGGGGCTGGCCATCAATTGGCTGCCTCGGCTTATTTTTAATTATTTTATTTTTGGATTGTTGTTTTGTTAAGTACTATTTGCTGTAGGTACTCTGGACGCTCTTTACACGTACGTCTTTTTTTATTTTATTACATCGTTCTCACATATAATTATAAATTCAACATTAATGATGTAACTAATATTTTTGTAAAACTATAATTTAAAAGAGTGTCCATGGAGTTTCTTGCCCGTTCTTCTCCATAGGTACCTACGCTTTGGAATAGGCAACTAGCTTCATATTTTCTGACTGACAGACTTCTTGACAATTCAAAAGTGCCTGTAAATGGTTTAATTGATATAAATGGTTTGAGTTTGAGTTTGAATAATACTAGTTACTAGCTGTTACCCGCGACTTCGTCTGCGATCAAGACAAAAGACGTGGGGCCATCTATTATGATAATAATGTTATTGTTGTTTTCCTCGGGAAGAGCACTTTTATTCGGGATGAAAGGTACCCTATCAGACCCTATGTCCGTTTCTGTACACCGTAAAACGGGTGCGTCTCATCTTATATACCTATATAAATGAATCGCTAGATGTGTTGCTAAGCGCAAATCTCGAGAACGGCTGGACCGATTTCCCTAATTCTTTTTTATAATATTCCTTGAAGTACGAGGATGGTTCTTACAACAACAGTTTGTTATTAATTAACACTTAGCACACTTATTATTAATTAACACTTAACATAAGGACCCTTTTACTATTTATATCCGCATGCGTGTCTGGCCCGTATTTAAGGGTTTAAGGGTATCAGTAGCAGTGGAACTGTAGCAGTTATAACATGTACTTGACAAGGTAAAATGAGTTCTTCTCCAAGACCATTTTCGTCTTTTAAGACCTTTTAAATCATTCCGAGTAAAAAATTTATCGATGTCCGAGAACACTACCATATTTCATTGAAATCCTATGTTAGACCTGAAAATAAATTTAATTTTTCATTAAAATAAACGAATCTGGGCTAAACGTAATATTTGATTAGATAGCTAGTGACACGAAAAGAATTATATTTTAAATTTCCGCGTTAGATCTCTGTTCAGATAAGAAATGTTTATTAGATCTTATGTAAGAAAATGATTAGGGAACCCTAAAGTCGGCTGAAGATGGCCGCGGCGTCATGGTTTGGAAAAGTCTACGCGACCTTTTTGTTATATTAGTGTAATATAGAGGTCGCTATATAACGTAAACAAGATGGTTGGAGCTTTACTATGAAAACATATTTTGGATAATTAACTAAAACCATTGAAATACAAAGAAATAGGGGAGGGCGTTAAAAACTTCGCAACAACACATATATACATTGTCATAAAACTAAAGCTCCCTGAAAGATTAACCTCTATTATTATATCAAACTCGCTTAAATAATGTACAGTATAGATATTTTGTAATCATGGAAATTCACTTCACTTACCTTTGTCTGTTATTTTTTTATACACGCACCGGCGAGCACACGAGAATCAAAACGGTTGTCGTTTAGTCGTATTGTTGGACACCAGTACAACGTTTCGGTTATTTGAAAACGTCATTATAACTGCTATGTGACATAAGCGGTCACGTAAGGGTCTCATCACAACAATTTTTGGACCGAAAAGTCGGTCTCTGTACTTTTACTTAACTTGTATATAACATTCAACGGTCATTGGCTGACTTCTACATAACTACAAAACGATAATATTGTCTTATAATTTGGGCCTAATTCGCGTTTTATAAACGTTAATATTTACGTTTATGCGACCAATCTTAAAAAACTAATTGAAAATGTAAAACAAGAAAAAAAGAAGAAAAAATAAGACATTAATTAAAAAAAAAAATTAAAAAAATAAGAAAAAAGAATAAAAATAAGACATTAATTTGTTAGTTGGGCAATGCTGCAGAAACAGCTCGAAGGATTAATGATGTGTACGGCGCTGGTGTCGCAAAAGAAAGCACGGTACGTTTTTGGTTTCAACGTTTTCGTTCTGGACACTTCGACCTTCAGAACCAACCCCGTGGACGGCCGGAGACCAAAGTGGAAAATGAAGAATTAAAGGTTATTGTGGAAGCGAATCCATCACAAAGCACTTCAGAGATAGCTGCAGGCTTCGGGGTAAGTGATAAAACTGTATTAAATTAATCCACTTGAAGCAAATCGGGAAAGTAAAAAAACTTCAATGATGGGTACCTCATGAATTGAGTGAATCGAACTTGCAAACACGCGACGACTGCTGTGTTACTTTGCTCAACCGACACAATAATGAAGGGATTTTAAATCGAATCATTACTTGTGATAAAAAGTGAATACTGTACGATAATCGGAAGCGCTCGTCGCAATGGCTGAACCCTGGAGAACCAGCCAAATCCCGCCCTAAACGAAAATTGACTCAGAAAAAGTTACTTGTGAGCACTGAGATAAAGTACTAGTAATAATAGTTCTATGCTTGTGAGTGTTTGGTGGACTAGCGCCGGCGTCGTTCACTACAGCTTCCTAAAATCTGGCCAAACGATTACGGCAGATATCTATTGTCAGCAACTGCAAACCATGAAGGAAGAACTAGCTGCTAAACAACCGAGATTGGTCAATCGCTCTAGGCCACTGCTGCTTCATGACAACGCAAGACCACACACTGCACAACAAACAACCACTAAGTTAGATGAGCTACAATTGGAATGTCTGCGACATCCACCGTACTCCCCGGACCTTGCTCCAACAGATTACCATTTTTTCCGGAATTTGGACAACTTCTTGCAAGGAAAAAAATTCAACACCGATGCGGCAGTCCAAACCGCCTTCAAAGAGTAAGTACATTGATTCTCGCCCCCATGGTTTTTTTAGTAAAGGGATCAATGAACTACCTATGAGATGGCAAAAGTGCATAGATAACAACGGTGCATACTTTAATTAATTAAATATAATTTACAAAAAAAAAAACGATTTTATATTCCTCCCGTACAAAACGCCAATTTCATATGTATGGAACTAATATAGACTATAAATATAGATTTATGAAATCGCCTACCACTCCTCAATGACTTAATAATTAAAAGTGCCTTCTTCAATCGAGTATTTATCCATTTTTCAGAGCCTGATGAAGTTACAAGATCGGAGGTGGAAAGCACAATGTCCATGTCGCCTGGGCGGCGACGGCGGCGACACTCCAGTGAGTTCTAACATAAACACTAGACAAGACTAACTTGTGCTCAAGTTTCTGAGGTTCAACTTTACATGTGGAAGTTGGTTAAGGAGAGGGAAGATAGTGACCCAAGTTAAATACGAGCCTTTTTTGTTTGTTTGCTGTTATCTTATCCTTCTATGAATGTTCCCGTGGCTTATTGATCGGGGATGATAAACCTACATCTTAATCACACTAATATTAGAAAGGCGAAAGTTTGTGTGTGTGTGTGTTTATATATTTGTTACTTCTTTACGCTCAAACGACTGGACCAATTTTGATAAAATTTTGTATGGATTTTGATGTAATAAACTAGATAACTATAGGATATCGAGTAAAATCGTTGTTTGCACAGAGATTTTTCATTTGTAATATAGTTTTTCACAAGACATAAGTCATTATATAAAAAACACACATGTTCGAAAAAGGTTGTCAACTAAAAAGTTTCACACTTCCCCTCAAACAACATCCATCATCAGATATCCTCACATCACACCACACCAGACACACCCAAACTCAAATCGCGCACACATTTATTAAATGCCACACGACCTAATGGTTTTGTCAGCACATCTGCTGGATTATCTTCAGTACACACATAGTCCAGACGTACAACATTCTTGGCAATGCAATCTCTAACATAGTGCGCCCTTATGTCTATATGTTTCGTCCTTCTATGCGCTACAGGATTGTATGCAAGTTTAATAGCACTCTGATTATCCACCGAAATGCAAATTGACCCAAGATATTCACCTCTTATAAATGCATTCAGGTGTCGCAAATGAACTGCCTCCTTGGTTGCCTCCGAAAGCGCAATATACTCGGCTTCCGTTGACGACGGTGCCACACAAGCTTGTTTCCGGCATTCCCAGTTAATCATAGAAGATTTCCTATCTTTGACGTTCCCTCCCCAGTCAGCATCTACGAATCCCGTGATGTCCTGCACCAGCGACTTGAGAAATATCAAACATAGATCCCTTGTACCCTTAAGGTATCTCAAGATATGTTTAGCAGCTTTCTAATGACGTTCCTCACAACATGAACTATACTGTGCCAAAAAATTTACCGCAGCTGCAATATCCGGGCGTGTATTACAAGCCAAATAGTTCAACGATCCTATGATCGCTTGACTACGAGAGTCTTGGCAGGATAGCTTACCTCCTTCCCCTTCCGCCAAGGCTTTATGGAAATTCATTTCCGTCGGAGTTTTCACTGGTTTGCAGTCGGACATACCATATTCATTCAAGATCTTCGAAATAAGTCTCTCTTGACTCAAATATATTCCGGCATCCGTCTTAAGCAAATACATACCTAAAACTTGTCTCGCTTCCCCCAAATCCTTTATCTTGAAATGTTTACAAAGATTGTCTAATAACACTTCTTTCTGCTGTTTGTCTTTGTAAAATAATGTTACGAGCTTGGGGTTCGTGACAATTAAAAACTGCCGATTTAATAACCAAAAATAAACACTTTTATTTAAATACACAAATTACAACTTTAACGCTAATTATGAAACACAATTGCACTACTGATCACTTCTAAGTCGCACTTGAAGATCGCTTTCCTTTCGATGTTTTCGCTTGTATCGCTTATCCAAGACTGTGTCGGCTCGCGGAGCATTCCCGCCTTATATAGGCCTCACATTGTTCTAGAACCTTCTATTGTAGAAACATCTAGAATGTTCGAGTACATTCCGGCCCCAACTGACCAGATGTCGATAGTTCTAGAAAGTTCTATCATCGAAACTTCTAGAAGGTTCTTGACACTAGTTCTTCTACTCGATACTAGATGGCGCTAGTGGTAACGAATATCAATTGTGGCGCGCAACACTGCCCCCTCCTAAGACATGCTCGTCCCGAGCATTATCGGCCCCATAATAACGCGCCAGTCGATCCACATGGACGATCTTAGGAGTACCTCTTGCACCTTTCTGTATCCGGTAGGTTACGTCATTGATTTTTGTCACAATCCGGTACGGTCCGTCCCATTTAGCTTGAAGCTTAGGAGATTTCCCTTTGCTGCGGACTGGATTGTGCAACCACACTAGTGAGCCTTCATCGAACCCTTTATTGTTCATTTTGCGGTCATAACGGGTTTTCATCTTTTCAGACATTTGCTGGCCCGATTGTCTGACATGCTCATAAATGTCATTCATTTTGTTCCGCAAGTCATTCGCATAATCGGTTATACTGCGTGGGGCATCAGGTGGTATTCCGGTGATCAGGTCAGCAGGCAGTCGTAATTCTCTTCCAAAGTTTGCGAAAGCTGGTGTCACCGATGTACTTTCGTGAACAGCGCTGCGATATGACAACAAAAACGGTTGTATGTGCTTGTCCCAATCTCGTTGCCGATTTTCCACAACTTTTGCCAGGTATCTCTCCAATGTCTGATTAAATCTTTCCACCATTCCATCCGATTGTGGGTGGTAAGAAGTTGTTCTAGTTTTATGAGTACCCATAACTCGACAAGTTTCCTGGAATATTTGGGATTCAAAATTCCTTCCTTGATCACTGTGAATCTCCAAGGGTACTCCAAAACGGCAGAAGACTTCATGCACCAGTTTATCTGCAACTGTTGAAGCTTCTTGGTTTGGAATGGCGAAGACTTCCGGCCACTTAGTGAAGTAATCCATCACAACCATGAAATACTTGTTACCACTTTCACTTTCCGGAAAAGGTCCAGCAACATATAAGGCTATTCTCTCCCATGGTGCACCAACATTGTACAATTTCAATGCACCTCTACTACGTGTCTGAGGTCCCTTTATAGCTGCACAACTTGTACATTTACGACACCAGTCCTCGACATCGTCCCGACAGTGGACCCAGTAAAACCGTTCTCGTATCTTCATTAGAGTCCGTTTTACTCCCAGATGACCTCCTGAACAATCATTATGGTACAGCTGTAGAACATCCGGCACTCGAGCTTTAGGGACAACCATTTGCAGATGACAGCTGTCTCCCCGAGCATTTTCCCATTTACGGCACAAGACTTCATCCTGAATCACCAAGCTGTCCCATTGGGCCCAATAGCTTTTTGTGATCGAACTCATCGCTGAGACGTCACTCCACTTGGGCTTAGGAGCTCTGGTTTTCATCCACTCCAGAATCGGCTTAATGTCCGAATCTTCCTGCTGTGCACGTTGTAGGCTTTCCTTCCACTCGTTGCTGAGGTCGGTCCTGAGCATCCTCACAGGTACCACCTCCTTACCCTCTTGCCTTGTACAATGCTTGCAATCTTCAGGATAAGGTCTTCTTGACAATGCATCGGCGTTGCCATGAGATTTCCCGCTGCGATGTTCGACCACAAAGTCGTATTCCTGCAGTAGTTCAATCCATCTGGCAACTTGTCCTTCTGGATTTTTGAACTGCAATAGCCATTTCAGTGCAGCATGGTCAGTTCGTAAGTGGAATTTCCGCCCCAGAAGATATTTGCTAAAATGCTGCAACGACTTTACCACAGCAAGCAATTCCCGTCTCGTGACGCAATAGTTCCTTTCCGGCTTTGACAACGACTTGCTGAAGTACGCTATCACAACCTCTTGATCACCATTCCGTTGAGACAACACACCGCCAAGTCCTATGTCACTTGCGTCTGTGTCAACTATAAATTCCTTGCCTGCATCAGGGTACCCTAAAATAGGTGTTCTGCACAGTCGGTCCTTTAACTCCTGGAATGCGATGTCGCAACTTTCATCCCAGCAGAAATGTCGCTTCTCCTCGGTTAGCTTATGCAGGGGTTTGGCTATATCCGCAAAGTTCTTAACAAATCGCCGATAATAAGAGCACAAACCCAAAAATGCTCTGACCTGCGTCTTGTCTTTTGGAACTGGCCAATCTTTGACAGCGGCGATTTTCTCCGGATCCGTGCGGATACCTTCCTCCGAAACTACATACCCCAAAAAGCTAACTTGTCGTTTGAATAGTGAACACTTCTTCGGGCTTAACTTGAGGTTGGCACCCTGGATCTTCATGAGCACGCGTTCCAGGTTTTGAAGATGTTCTTCAAACGTACGGCCTACGATAATGATGTCATCCAAGTAGACCAGGCAAGCATCGCCAATTAGCCCGGTAAGTACAAGTTCCATCAACCTTTCAAACGTTGCCGGAGCATTGCACAATCCAAACGGCATAACTTTAAATTGCCACAGACCTTTTCCTGTCGAGAATGCAGTTTTCTCCTTGTCCTTAGGATCTATTTCAACTTGCCAGTAGCCACTTTTCAGGTCCAGCGTGCTAAACCACTTTACTCCAGTAAGCATGTCCAGCGTGTCATCAATTCTTGGCAAAGGATAGCTGTCCTTCTTTGTAACGTCGTTCAGACGACGATAGTCAACACAAAACCGCATGCTGCCGTCTTTCTTTCTTACCAGCACTACAGGTGAACACCATGGACTAGATGAAGGTTCAATAACACCATCCTTCACCATCCCCTCAATCATGGTTTCCACTTCCTTTTCACGTGCTACCGGCAATCTCCTTGGCCGCTGACGGATAGGCAATTCTTCGCCTGTGTGTATTTTGTGTTGAACTAAGCCAGTCTTCCCGATGTCAGCATCGTTTGACGAGAAAACATCAGCGTACTTGAGTAACATCTTCCTCGCCTTGACCATTTCATTTTGAGACAGAGCGCTGCGGCAATCTTCTAAAAGTGTGGCCACTCTCGTTTGCGCATCCTTGCTGAGGGTCCCAGTCGATAGATTTTGGCATCGACGCAACCAATCCACTTCCTCGCAAGTACCAACTAGTGTGCCTCTTTCTATAACCTGTTCCTGGTCACAAATGTTCAGCACCCGTACCCCTGAGATGTCGGTGGCTCTGACCAAAGTTCGTGCCACTTTCCATGGAAGGTCATTGTCTACCCTTTCCACGAGTACACAACGATGGGTTTGCCCAGGATTCCGAGGAAGACTAACCGGCACAATCGTTTCCGATCTCGGCGGAAGAACAATCTTCTTAAGGCTGTACACATTCCCTGGTAACGCCCCTTCCACGAAAAGTTCCTCTTGTCCACATTTCAAAACACCTTGCTTGACGTCAATCTCGCAACAATTCTTCCTCATAAAGTCAAGGCCCAGGATGCAATCGTCCATTATATCAGCCACGATGACATTATGCAGGTAGATTCTGTTGCCTAACTTCAACTCCATCTTCTTCTCTCCATGGACGGGTATGCGCTGACCGGTGGCTGTTACCAAATTAATGCGTTCTCGGTTGTATGCGGAGTCCCCAAGGAACCGACTTATAAGTTGGGAACTAACGACCGTACGAGAGGCTCCAGTATCTAAGGTCAGCTTACACGGCGTTCCGTTGACCTCGCCCTTGATGATTAAGCTGTTCCCGTCCTGGGTTTGTGTGATCGAAATCCTTGGGGCTCTTTGAACATCAGCCAGCACCCGCCCCGCAGTCTTGGCTATTACTCGTTTCCCTGCTGCTGCTGGGTGGTGCAGTTAGCCGCACTACCCTCTGGAGACCGGCCCTCTTCCCTTTCTGCAGTTCGCTTAGGGCAACTGGATCGAAGGTGGCCCCTTTCCCCACAGCCGTAGCACCTAGGGCTGTATCCTTTATTACGATCGCGAACTGTAGCCGCTGCAACCTCCCTGATGCGGTGGGAACGATGATCCTGCCGCACAGCTTCCACCTCCAGCGCATGGGCCAAGGCGTCCTTAAGCGTTCCGTGGTGACCGAGCCTCACAGCAGCTCTAACCTCAAGGTCGCGGATGCCGTCAATGAATGCCTGCACCAGGTTCCCATCAATAAGCGCAGGTACGGACTGGTAAGCTTTGCGAACCAGCTTTTCCACTTCAAGGGCCCACTGCTGCAGGTTTTCGCTGCTGCGTTGCACGCGATCCTTGAGCTGCGCACGAAACACGTGTTCCAGGTGAGCGTCACCATACCGAGCCTCCAATGCCTCAAGGAGCTGCTCGTAAGTCACTTCCTTACCGATAGCTTCCAGAACAGTTAAGGCCTGGTCGCGCAGGCCTAGGGTGAGGGCAGTCATGGCCTGATTTTTATCCCACCCGTTCGCCTTCATGACAGCCTCGAACTGGATTTTGTAGGCCGACCAGGAAGAAGTTCCGTCGAATGGTGGCACTTTGAATCCACGTAGCGAAGGCGTTGTAGCTACGGGAGCTGCGATTCCATCCCCAAGTTTAATGTAATCCAACGTTTTCTTCACGTCAGCCATCACGGTTTTCTTCACGTCAGCCATCACGTTGTCAACCCGATTATTCACTTGATCGATTCGGGTTTCAGCTTCCGACAGGCGGTTGTCATGTTGAGCAACCTTATCCTTCACCTCCTTCATGTCTTTCCTGAAGGTAGCATGAAGGTCCTTCATAAGGAGCATTTGCTCTTCCTGTCGGCGAGCCTGTTCCTCCTTATCACGTTGGAGCTGTTCTTCCAGCCGACGAGCCTGTTCCTCCTGACGACGAGCCTGTTCCTCCCTGTCACGCAGAAGCTGTTCTTCCAACCGACGGGCCTATTCCTCCTTATCACGCTGGAGCTGTTCTTCCAGCCGACGAGCCTGTTCCTCCTGTCGGCGAGCCTGCTCCTCCTGTCGGCGAGCCTGCTCCTCCTGTCGGCGAGCCTGCTCCTGCAGCATCATCATCAGAGCAGCAAAATCTGGTGCTGATGATGCTGGAGCAGCTGTGGACGGGCCGGCCTCCGTGGTCGGTATCTGGCCCTCCGACCTCTGTGGCGGAGCTCCACCAAAACGTCTCTGGTCCGTCTCCTGTTGGCGTTGACTCCGGGTACGGATACCCTCAGTGTCATCCTTGGGTAAAATCGGCATGATTTTAATCCCTGCTTCTGACACCAATTGTTACGAGCTTGGGGTTCGTGACAATTAAAAACTGCCGATTTAATAACCAAAAATAAACACTTTTATTTAAATACACAAATTACAACTTTAACGCTAATTATGAAACACAATTGCACTACTGATCACTTCTAAGTCGCACTTGAAGATCGCTTTCCTTTCGATGTTTTCGCTTGTATCGCTTATCCAAGACTGTGTCGGCTCGCGGAGCATTCCCGCCTTATATAGGCCTCACATTGTTCTAGAACCTTCTATTGTAGAAACATCTAGAATGTTCGAGTACATTCCGGCCCCAACTGACCAGATGTCGATAGTTCTAGAAAGTTCTATCATCGAAACTTCTAGAAGGTTCTTGACACTAGTTCTTCTACTCGATACTAGATGGCGCTAGTGGTAACGAATATCAATTGTGGCGCGCAACACTGCCCCCTCCTAAGACATGCTCGTCCCGAGCATTATCGGCCCCATAATAACGCGCCAGTCGATCCACATGGACGATCTTAGGAGTACCTCTTGCACCTTTCTGTATCCGGTAGGTTACGTCATTGATTTTTGTCACAATCCGGTACGGTCCGTCCCATTTAGCTTGAAGCTTAGGAGATTTCCCTTTGCTGCGGACTGGATTGTGCAACCACACTAGTGAGCCTTCATCGAACCCTTTATTGTTCATTTTGCGGTCATAACGGGTTTTCATCTTTTCAGACATTTGCTGGCCCGATTGTCTGACATGCTCATAAATGTCATTCATTTTGTTCCGCGTTCTACTCGATACTAGATGGCGCTAGTGGTAACGAATATCAATTGTGGCGCCCAACAATAACAAGAAATCGTCAACGTATAAAGCGATATAAAAATTATTATTTTTGTAAAGGCAGCTATCAAAGTCACAGCGTTTGAAGTTCAACGACAATAACACTTCATTTACTTTTTCATTCCAAGACCGTGAAGCTTGTTTGAGGCCGTATATCGCTTTTTCTAGTAAGCAAACTTTTTCCTTCGAGTTTTCGTCTATGCAACCCTCCGGTTGGCGCATATAAACTCTTTCATGCAAATCACCGTTCAGAAAGGCGGTGTTCACATCGAAGTGACTGATGAACAAATCCTTTTCAACAGCTAACGATAGCAGCAGTCTAATTGTCGATCTTCTCACGACGGGTGAATTGAATAAGTTTCGAAGTAGTCGACTCCGTAGGATTGAGTAAAACCCTTCGCCACAAGTCGAGCTTTATAGGTCTTGTTACCATCTGCATCAAACTTGTACTTAAAGATCCACTTGTTTCCCACAACTTTAGCTCCACGTGGCTTATCGACGAGCTTCCAAACTTTGTTCTCGTACATCGAATCCATCTCTTTCATCATACGGTTTAAGACATTTATTTCTCAAAAAAGAATACAATTCACTTAATATGAGAAACACAAGGTAATCTTAAAACTAAATAAGAATTACTTATGACGAAGGTAGGTATTCGTAAATAAATTATTTATTAGACACACGTTTTTTACAGTGTTGCAGGTAAAAGGAAAAAGTTGGTTTTCTATTACGTATCGATTCTTAAAGGCAAGTCAATAGCAATTACACATTAAACTATTTATATGAACTGTAATGTTTTAGAAATACATGGTAGGTATTCTAGTTCTCTTAATACGAGTACTTAGCAAATAATAATAATTTATGAGGATGTAAATTAAATTCATGTGGTGGGTTAAGTTAAAAACCTAGAGAAGTCTTTCAAGATGTGGTGCTTTATGGTTCTTTTGTATAAAGTAAAGGATTGTATCTCTTTAATGTCATTAGGTAATCCATTATACAACTCTGCTCCTTCGTATAGTATGTTTTTTCTTCCGTAGTTAGTTCGTGGTGGTCTTAAGCAAATATTGTTTTTCCTTCTGGTGCTACGTTTTTGTGTTTGTATTTTTTTTTTTTTTGTGGCACAAGTTGTACTTTGTGCCATTTTCAGGAAATGTTATTTTTGAGTGTATATTTTTATTTAATAGCTTATGTACTAGAATGCATGTATTATATTTATATATCTGTGATAGCGTCATCAATTTAGTTTCTTTATAAATTTTTTCAGTTGGAGTTAGGTAGTGGTAATGGAATAAGAGTTTTATTATTTTGTTTTGGCATGTTTCAATTTCTTTTAAATTTGTTTTAGCTGCAGTGCCCCACACCTCTAGTAGGTATTCTAGGTGAGGTTTTACCATAGAGTTGTAAATGATATACCTAACAGATGTCGGCAAGGAGCGGACGATCCCTCTAAGCGCGCCCATGACAGAAGATAGTTTAGATCTTAACTTATCTAGATGTGTCTGCCATGTCAGATGTTTGTCTAGGTGGAGACCAAGATACTTCTCCGAAGAAACTTGAGTTATAGGTTCGTTATTTACGTATAGATTTGAGTTGTTTGCGACTTTTTTGTTCCTAGCACTAAAAATAATATAGTTTGTTTTAGAGGTATTAACAGTAAGCAAATTGTCTTGGAACCATCTAGAGAGAGTGTCCAGATCTTGTTGTGATTGTTTGATAACATCTTCGATATTGTTACCAAACAAAAATAGGCTTGTATCATCAGCATAAAGTATTATGTCGCCTGCCAGGTTTAGGTTATGTATGTCATTTACGTATAATATGAACAGCAGGGGGCCAAGAATGGATCCCTGCGGCACGCCATAGGTTAAAGTTTCGCAGCTACTTTGCATATCATCAATCCGAACAATTTGTTGTCTATTAGAGAGATAAGACCGGAACATGTCATGGGCAGTATCTCTGATGCCGATTTCGTACAGTTTTTGGAGAAGGAGACTATGGCTAATTGTGTCAAATGCCTTTTTCAGGTCAATAAATATACCGAGTCCTGCGCATTTTTCATCGATATGGTTTTTTAAGTTGGTCACAAGGTCAATTGTTGCAGTTAGGGTGTTGGATTTTGCGCGGAAACCATATTGTTTCTTAGAGAGGAAGTTTATAGTTTTGAGGTAATCATCTAGACGTTTATATAATATTTTTTCGAATATTTTAGATATTATTGGGAGGACAGAGATAGGGCGATAATTACCTGGGTCAGTCTTTTTACCTGACTTAAAGATAGGACTGACTTTCGCTATTTTCAAAGAATCTGGGAAGATACCGTTTTGTAAACAATAGTTGATGAACTAAACTCACGATGAATTCGTAAGTTTAGTTAATATTAGATTTTTTATACTTTTTATGGTTTTGCAACTAATCCCATCTAAGCCCGCACTAGTGTTTGAGTTGAGATTGTCTATGATTTTGCTGACTTCTGCTTCAGTAGTTGGGGTTAATTTTAGCAGTTCACTTGTACTAGATACTTTTGCTTGTGTTGTTGGCTGAGTATGTATTTGTTCCTTAGGCTTTGCAATTTTATTAGCTAAAATAGACCCTATAGTAGCAAAAAAGGTGTTAAAATAATTACATATTTCTTTTCTGTCTGTGATTTGACCGGTTAGCGTATCTAGCTTTGAAGGAGCGGAGGCTGACTTAGACTTGCTTCCAGCTAAGTTCCCGATCAGCCTCCACATCTTCAAAGGCTTTCTTTCACAGTTTTTGAAAAGTTTGTAGTAGTATCCACTTTTAGTGTTTTGAATTTGTTGCAGCACGTTGTTTCGTAGGGTTATGAAATTCTTTTTTAATAAATCGTCATTGGGATTTTCCTTATAAGCAGACCACAGCTGATTCCTTTTTGTTAGCATTACAATAATGTCTTTATTGATCCAGTCTGATTTTAACGTATTTTGAATTTTGACTTTCGGTATTCTATTTTTAATTACTGCTTCCTTTATTGTGTTTTCTAAGCTTTCGTAGTCACTCTCAGAGACATTCATAATTTTACTTTCTACTGTTTGGTAAAGCGCTGTGTAATCTAAGGTATGGTACTTTACTTTCTTTTTCATTTCTGGTGCATATTTGCCAACTTCGACATAGATTTGCTTGTGATCCGATATTGGAGACTCCACAATAGTTACATGAAATTTATGATTTTTTAGATTGGATGAGACATGATCTAGGATCGATTTCTTTGTAGCAGTATCACGGGTACTAAATTGTTCATCAGTATTGTTTAGGATTAGGTGTCCATTTTCCAACAGCATTTTTGTATAATTATTAATCGGTCGACTCGGGTTAAGCAGATCGTAGTTGAAATCCCCGAACACTAATGCTCTTTTCCTCCTCGTCAGCTGCTGTGAATATTCCTCCAAAAAATCATTATTGTTGGATTTTGGTGTTTTATATACGGCGCCTATATCCAATGAGTATTTATCTAAATGAACCCATAAGTAGTGATTGTTCTCTTTACAAAGATCCTCAATGTAATTGTGCTTTAAGCTATCATGTACAAATATGGATACTCCACCACCTTTTGACTTTTCTCTAAAATTATAATAATGCGAGTAGTTTGGCAGGTTTAAAGTCTTGGCTTCAGATTCGGACTTGATCCAAGTTTCCGATAGTAACTACAATCACATGCACAGGACTGGTTATGTTGTGTTGTATAATGCAGTTTAACTCATCTAGCTTTCCTGGCTTCACTATGCTACGTGCGTTAGCGTAAAGAAATTTTAGTGATTTAGTGTTTTTTACTAAGTTGTTGTAGGAGTTTGTTGCTTCATATGTAATGTTTGGAGTTGCATCATCTGAATCGTGTGTCACTAGTTTTTTGGCTGAATTTTCGTAATTGTAGGTGTTCCTTTGACATATTTTATTGTTATATCCGTTTCGCCTCCGTCTACTCGCCGTTTCAGTTCGTCTCTTAAATTTTTCCGATACTTTTGTTGGTAGGGGGTTTCATCAGAGTAGATCTTGATATGTTCATATTGTATGTTTGATTTATGGCGTAGAATGGATTTCGCTGGTTCAGATGTCGGGAATATGACCTTTATAGGTCTAGATGCATCAGGATTATATTTTCCGAGTCGTATGGTTTTTGTTGGTTCTATGCAGTCTGAGACAGCCATTTTTATAATCTTCATTACCTCCTGGTTGTCATGAATTTGTCTCTCTTCAGAGTTTAAGGATCTTACTTCTGCTATCCCTCGCACAATGACATTTTTCTCCCTCTGTGATCGGTCATAGGTCTCCGATATAATGTCTTCATAGTTGAGCAGAGGTGTGGTATTTGCGGAAGCAGACCCAGTTTTAAGAGAAGCTATTTCATTTTCAATAGTGTCTACTTTTTTCTCAATGTTAGCTCGGAAGCTTGAGATATTAGCTAACTCCGATTTTATTTTGACCTGATCCGAGGACAAAAGATCAGTTGTTAGCTTAATCTGACTTATTTCTTCCTTTATAGACGAAACATCTTGGGATATTTTGTTAAGATTTTCAGCCTGGGTTTGAGCCATATCCTTTAGAAGCGATTCCATTTTGATTTGGAATCTTTCGAATTGAGTACCAAAGTCGTCATCTGGTTGTTTTCTCTTGTTACGATGGGTTGCCTGGGTGATGGAGTCAGATAAGGCAATTTTACGCAAATCTGGTTGCGAACCTCCAGCCGTTTCAGATCTCCCAATACCACTTGCTATTGCTATAAGATCTCTATTGCCTTCGTTATACGTATTAGGCGACTGCGGTGGCGATCGAGCGACATTCATCGTGTGTTATTGTTTTTATAGATATGCAAAGGTATTTACTTGGTATGTTCGGAGCGCGCCCGCGCAGCACCACGACGAGAGCGAGATGAATATTCGCAGCCCGTCTCTTTTCACCGGTAGGGTCCGAGGGGAGAACACTTGCCACTCACCGCTCGCTTGGATGTTGATGAGAAGCAATAACGACCGAAGTTTTGCCAATGAGTTAATGCTAATTGCGCACTTGGATGTATAGCACTTGGTTTCACTTTTATTTGGAGATTATTATTTATTTTATTAAAAAATGTTGTCGACACGTCCGTACCATTCGCTTGCATAAGCAATGTCATCATGGCTTCCTTCCAGTTATCCTTGTCGTCCTGACTTAAGGCTTCCTTAACTGTCAAAGGCTCCTGCTCTTCTGTACAGTATGCAAGTCCATGATGATTTCCTTCTCGGATTCTACTACGTAGAGGATAACGACATTCACCTTCGTTTGACTGTCCTCTATTAATACTCTCTTCAACATTTTCCACCACGACATTTTCTTCTCCGCTATCATCCGTTTCTCCCACCTCCACTTCCGCGTCTTCATATACTTCAGCCTCATCTGAGGAACTCGGCCCTTGAGAAGCTTCTGCACTACCAGGTGACGAACCTGATTGGCCTTCTTCCTTTGCAAGTTTCCAGATTACTCCAGTACCTTTGTCACCGCTGCCTACGAGCTGACTAGGATCCTCTGAAACTGTTGCTGTAGAGTCTTCCAAGAAAGTTACATCTCTTGCTCTAACTATGACGCGAGGATTACTGGGATTTATGAAACGATATCCCTTGGTTTCTTCACAGTAACCAACAAAGATGTGTTCTACCGCTTTAGGGCTCCATTTCTTCCGAGTTTCCTTGGGCACATGCACAAACGCCTTAGTTCCAAAAACTCTGAAATGATCGAATGACTGAGCCTTCCCTGTCCACAACTCCTCAGGAATCTTACCATTATTGCCACTGTGGGGTAGCCTATTTTTCGTATAAACAGCCGTATTACATGCCTCTCCCCACAGTTTCATACTCAGACCCTTTTCGGCCAACATAGCACGAGCTATCTCCACAATGGTGCGGTTTGCTCGCTCCGCTACGCCGTTCTGTTCAGGAGTGTAGGGAACAGTAACTGATGTTTTATACGCTTTTGGCGTAGAAACCCATCAAACTTCCTGTTCACAAATTCTGTTCCATTGTCCGTGCGTATGCACTTTACCTTCATCCCGGTTTCAACCTCTACACTAGCTATAAAAAGTTTAAAATGATTTAAAACCTGATCTTTTGATTTAAGGAAAAATACAAAGGATTTTCGTGTAAAATCATCTAAAATAACTAGCATATACCGAGATCCACCATACGTGGGTTCAGACTTTGGATCACAGATATCCATGTGAATCAGTTGTAGTCTCTCAACTGCTCTCTCAGCCTCACCAACTGGAAAAGGTAAACGATGTGCCTTACCCTTAATACAGGCGACACAAGGCTCCATTACGGTCTTTCCAAATTCCATAATCGGAAGCTTACGTAAATCTCTCTCATTTACGTGTCCAAGCCGCCGGTGCCATAACATCAAAGGATTACCTACCTTCCCTGATGCTAACGCAGTCCCATCTACAACCGCCTGACCACCTTCAAGCTTGTAGATCCCTGAGACTTCACTTGCGGTAGCCAGAAGCTTTCCCTTGAAATGGCCTGGAACCAAATGGTGAATTAGCTTGCAACCGTCTCTGTCAAAACTTACCTTCCATCCTTTCTCTACTAATTTAGACACTGATAACAGATTAACACGCAAACTAGGTACAAACATGACATCCCTCACAGCAAGTATTCGGCCTTTCAAACTCACCATGATATCACTTTTACCTTTGCATTCAATCTTATTATTGTTTTCACATGTCACATTACTCATACCAATATTCATAACCAAATCTTTAAACCAATGTTTCTGGAAAGACATGTGTGAAGATGCCCCGCTGTCGATGTACCACTCCGTCGGATTGAAGGAGTCCCCGGTGTTGAACGAAGACAGGCTCATGACCGCAACGTCACTCAGTTTTGAGATCAAACCCGCTTTCCTTCGTTCAGGACAGTCCGGCTTCTTATGTCCACTTTTTCCACATTTAAAGCATTTAACTTTGGTCATATTCAAATCTTTGTTCCCATTCCGCTTCTTAATCTTACTCACAGCCAATGCAGAGTCCGCTGAAGACAATGTACTACAACCTTGACGTGAATCCTCCTGTAGTAACTTCTGCCGTACGTTATCTGAAGTCAACTTCATCCCAGAATGTTCCAGTGCCATTCGCATAGGCCTGTACTCTTCAGGTAGTCCTCTCAGTAACACGACAGCTACAAGATCATCGTCAAATCCGGTGGCAATATCCTTCAACTTTTGAGAAATAGATATAACTGCAGCAACATATTCATGCATCGACGAATGTCTCTCTAGCTTTTCATCCATCAATGCGTTGATGAGGTGCGGTGTGGTAAATTACGCCTTTGTCCTCAAATGCTTTCGCTAAGCTATCCCAAGCATCTTTGGCATGCTTTGAATCTTGTACATACGCATAAAGTGTAGGTTCCACAAGAAGACAAATCAAAGCTAGTGCATCCTGGTCCTTCTCAATGGTGGTGGAGTCTTTGGAATCCGAGTACTTTGAAGTATATGTGAACAACTTTTCTCGTATGAGAATCATTTTCATTGCGAATTTCTACGTAGAGTCTAGGCCGCTGAGGTTCTTGATGGAAAATTTAGTGCCTGGGCCTATGGGCCAAGATAAAAGGTTATGACCTTTTGATGTAATAAACTAGATAACTATAGGATATCGAGTAAAATCGTTGTTTGCACAGAGATTTTTTATTTGTAATGTAGTTTTTCACAAGACATAAGTCATTATATAAAAAACACACATGTTCGAAAAAGGTTGTCAACTAAAAAGTTTCACAATGGAGGTAGCTCTGACACCCTGGATTAACATAATAGGCTACTTTGTATCCCGATAACCCCACGGGATCGACACTTGCGCGGGTGAAACCGCGGGACGCAGCTAGTAAATGTTATAATTACATGGAGTTATAAATATATAGTCCATGTATAATTATGTATCTACAACCATTCTTGTAGCGGCGACATTTGACAGCAGTGACAACAGTGACACGGACGAAGAGGAAGAGGAGACTGGCACTGCCACCACCGTCGTCACCACCAGGGTCGTAGACAGCGTCACCACTGCCAGCGACACCACCCCTCCTGACAGTGACAGAAGAGGCTCTACAAACAATACCAGAGAGACTGCCGCCGGCCCCGACGCCGCGCCTGCGCCTGACGAGCACCTCGCCGGCCGCGCGGACGGCACCACAGATACCAACCACACCTCCGACGGCGACACCAACACGCGCGGAGTCCAGACCGAACAGAACGGCAACGGGATCTACGCGCTACAAGCTAATACAGATCAGGTAGCACATTTAGCGTTTATATAAGCCATTTTATAATGCCTCAGTTTAATTGTTTTTTTCTGTGAGAGAAAAAGAGAGAACTGGTCATTAGGAATGGTCAACACAAGTCTTTGGGTCAACAGCAGCATCCAGGCTTATTATAATAATATGCTCTTGACCGAACTTCGGTCACGGTGGCGGCCAAACTCATCCGAGAATAGCCAAGTACGCACAAATGTACGCAATCACGGGTGCACTACCTACACTTCCGAACTCTGGGCTGCTACTGAGAAATTGCAATGGAAAAACCCAACAACACCTTGCTCGCGGGGCATCAGACGCAGGTGCTCACGCTCAGCAGCTGTATGATATGAAGTCATGCCCACAGTGGCGCCCGTTCGGGCTGCCGGCGCGCCTGCACGTGGCGGCGCTGGCGCGGCGGCGCGCGCGTGTGCTGGGCGCGCGCTCCGACCGCTACCTGTACACGCTCTATACCGTGGCGCTGTTCTACTCGCTGCCCGTGCTGCAGTTCGTCGTCGGCTACCAGATCGTGAGTATCGCTACGAAGGTACGTTACTAGTTGAAGCCGGCCGGCGATGCTCAATGGATTGTCTCAGGTGCTGAATGTGACGGGCTCGCTGGACGCGTGCTACTACAACTTCCTGTGCGCGAACCCGTGGGGTGGCGTCTCAGACTTCAACCACGTGTTCTCCAACGCTGGCTACCTGCTGCTGGGCGCGCTGTTCATGCTGCAAGTGCGCCGCCGCAAGATGCGTCGGAAGAGGAAGCCCAGAGACGAGGTACGTATGCAGCGTTACTCCGACTGAGTGGAAGCAGCAGTCAGGCAGTACATGTGTCCTCCCGCAGGAGTACGGCATCCCGGCGCACTACGGGCTGCTGTCGTCGCTGGGCGCCGCTATGATGATGGTGGCGCTGCTGTCGGCCACGTACCACGTGTGTCCCAACGCTCTCAACTTCCAGTTCGGTACGTACGCGTCGAAACATAGCCGGTCACAGCACGGTAATGATGCCGACCTCATGGATTAGAATGAAGTAGTTCTCGGCGCAATAGTCTGTTGAGAAGCTCTTGCAATGAAAACCTGATTTTAGTTATCAGATATGTACCTACCTAATCGAGCGTGCCCGATGACAGTTCCCATCATCGTCAACAATGACGAACTCCCGTACAAACTAGGTTTTTTTTTATTCCTTCCCTAGTGGTGTTAAAGAGGGGATGAATTTTCAAAAATCATTCTTCGTTATTAATTAATTGTGAGCGAATGAATTTAAGATTTTTATTTAAGTAGATCCAACTGATCTATCTATAGATTACTTTGTATTTGAAGTTTTCATAAATAAAGTGATGTTGTTGCACAGATACGGCGTTCATGTACGTGCTGGCAGTGCTGAGCATGGTGAAGATCTACCAGTCGCGCCACCCTGACATCAACGCGCGCGCGCACGCCACCTTCGGCGTGCTCGCCGTGCTCATAGCGCTCGGTACCGCAGCATACCTTATGTGTTCATATTGCTCATCAATAACAATGAAAATATACGAGGAAACACAAGAAACCTTGTTCTCAGTTGCCAGTTATTGTAATTAGGGTTACCATTACTAAAGAAAAGTTCTGTCAATAACCCTCCTTCTGGCGCAGTCGGGTAAAAAGGAGATTTCCAAAAAGTCCGGACATTTTACTTATTTATTTTTCTTTTTTCAGTAATTGAATTAATTGGACTTCTCGAGAAAAAAATTAATCCTTTTTCTCGAGAAGTCCGGACAAAGTCCGGACGGGGAGCCTACAGCAGGTCATGGCATGGTACAACTACGCGCGATTGAGTCGTGATGTCTTGGTGCGGCCCTGTGATCGGATGATTGGGAATCGATCCGGGCGCAGGCGACTAGTCTATTCCTTGTGGTGTGGTCATCCGCAGTTAAGGAAGGCCTCACCTAGCCGAATGCAGGTGATGAGGGAAGTTCGCCACTCCAGGTAACGACAGCGTCGTCACCTTCTATGCCCGTAGGCCACGTTATTGTGTGTACACAGGTTTATCCTGTGTACGAAGCCAAAGGGACTTAATCCCGCCAACTGAGGGTAACGCAATCGCCAACTGACGGTATTTCGATCGTTAACTGAGCAGTAATTTGTTATACTGAGAGAACACTGAGTTAATCTATAGTGTCATAATTTATCGTATGAGAGAGTTAGGCCTTTGTAGGAACTAGGTGTTAAGCCAGTTGTTATAGAGTATTGTGTCTCAGGTATTGCTTTGCATAATCGTTATTTTCCCTTTATGAGCACAATCCTAAAAGGTTAATACTTGAACGGTTGAGCTAGAAGTTATTAAGTGGTTCATCTCACGGACTCGATATAGCGACTCCGAGAAATTGTAATAAGTCTCATTGCAGGGTTTCCCGATACAAGTAGGAACGGAGACTACTTGTATAGGTGGATATCCAGGTGTTTGGGAAAGGTATATAGTGTAGTGACTCGCCACATTATTTGTTTGTGTACCTACCTATTTCTGTGTATTAACAATAAACTTTATTTTGTATCAGAAGGTACTTGTTTAATTGAATCTTTCCCTATCAGATTATACCTTATAAATTTACTTTAGCACGGTGGTGACTAGTGTAATACTAATAGAAACCATCAACATCTTGTTTCTTATTAATTCCTGTGAACTGCTCAAGGGCCGGGTGACAGTTAGTTACCCTCAGTTGGCGGGATCAAGTCCCTTGGCTTCGTACACAGGATAAACCTGTGTAAACACAATAACGTGGCCTACGGGCATAGAAGGTGACGCTGTCGTTACCTAGAGTGGCGAACTTCCCTCATCACCTGCATTCGGCTAGGTGAGGCCTTCCTTAACTGCGGATGACCACACCACAAGGAATAGACTAGTCGCCTGCGCCCGGATCGATTCCCAATCATCCGATCACAGGGCCGCACCAAGACATCACGACTCAATCGCGCGTAGTTTCGTAAAATAAAAGAAGGCTAGCATATAGCCAGACCTGTAACAACGTCCTCGTGTCAGAACAGAAATGTAAGACCTAAGGTTGACCAACAGTAACAAGGAAAATGATTGAATACTCACAGGGTTCAGCTTCTGCTGGACTTATAAATACCCCATAGGGTTATTAGGGCACATCCCGATCCTCCCAGGAATACGTCCCTTCAAGTCAATTAGTCAACCTCTTGGCTCGTGTCCTCGATCGTAAAGGCCGGAAACACTCTTGTCTTTTAGCAAACCGATCTGACAGTTTCGGGAATGTTCTGCCACAGACTAAAGAATATCACATCGATTTGATAAACCTAGCGCCATCTAATGACGCGTAAGCTACACTAAACGAGCCTGTACACGTACAGACCCACGATAGACGTCGCTACCTGTTGCAACAAATGTCTATTTTGCAACGTCACAATGTAATAGTATGCGTCTGCCTTTGATTTGTTCGGGAGTTCTCGCAAGCTCGGGTGGTGTTTGTGATACGCGACGCGGTCGCCGTGGACTGCCGAGAGGCGTGCTGACGAGGTGCTGTGTGTGTTGTGTGCAGTGGTGTGGGGCGTGCTGGGCGGCGGGCCGCTGTTCTGGAGCCTGTTCACAGTGCTGCACATCTTCACCTTCCTACTGCTGTCACTGCGCATCTACTACGTGGGACAATTCCGCCTCGGTCAGTAGACACGTGTCACATGACTGACATATACATTCATATTGTACAGCTCTCACACTCAGAATACAGAAATTTCTGTATTCTGAGCTCTCACATTGCTCATATTATATGCTAACCTAACCTAATGCACTACTAAGCTTTGCAGACGAACGACGAGCGCAGGGTACGTATTGTAGTAGATATTAATTTTATTATGAATAAGTACCTACTAATAATTTATGTACAAAAAAACTTTTTTCAAAAAATTAACCGACTTCCAAAAAAAAACTACAAAGTGATAAATAACTTTTATTTCGGAAGTCGGTGTCGTTGGTTCTGCATTTTCGTTTATTGACACCGAATTCCGAAATAAAAGTTATTTCTCACTTTGTAGTTATTTTTTTGGAAGTCGGTTGTTTTTTTTGTAAAAAACGTTTATATTTTTCACTTTTTAGTGAGAGCTTTTGTAACAATAGCCTAACGACAACTGCTCATCACCTTTTACAAAATATTGCTTTTCCTGATGCTGGGACGTTAATTCCACCACCACTCACCATACGCATTGTGACGAGCATAAACTGCTTAGCAACCATATTAAAGTAATCGAATCGCAACCCGTGAAATATTTATCATTGATTAGTTCCGATGGCCGTCTGTGGTCTTCATCATCAGCTCCACTTTAACAAAAATGATGATTACCGAGAGAAAATGCTCAAGTTACTCTAAAAAATATCCAGTTCGGTATAGGTTTGCCAATAAAATTTGAGGGTTTCCCTCGATTTCCATGGGATCCTCTCATCAGATTCCAACTTGCTGACAATGGGACCACCTTGGGAGTATAACCTTTCAAACAAAAAAATAATTTTCAAAATCGATCCACAATTGACGGAGAAATCGGCGAAAATACAAAAAAAAAAACACAAAGTCGAACATAATATAACCTCCTCCTTTTTGGAAGTCGGTTAAAAAGTAATGATTTTTCATCAAAAACATAAATGTGAAATGAGAGCCAAGTTCAATATTATGGTCTGACTTGGCTAGTTTTCATATACGAATTAAATTTTAGCCTTCGCAAGTTCTAAAGCTGTAGGTAAGTTCTTATTTTATTCTTCCGAAGATCTGGCTTGCTGGTAGAAACTAACAATCGAACATAGGGCTCTTACATGACTGTTTTAGTAGGTACTTAATAATAATTCGTATATGAGAACTAGCCAAGTCAGACCTTAGGTTTCAATATATTATCGTAAGTTATAAAAAGAAATGATATTATATGTTGTTATAAAATTTAATATTGTTGCGCGCCACTATTGATATTCGTTACCACTAGCGCCATCTAGTATCGAGTAGAAGAACTAGTAGAGTCAAGAACCTTTTAGAAATTTCGATGCTGGAACTTTCTAGAACTATCGACATCAGTAGTGCTATTCTGTGAACAATATCACCGTGAAAACATAGGTGAATTGAGCTTAAAGTGAGTTGTCATTAGTGTCAATCCCTAGCATCAGGTGGAATGATAGCTCAATTCACCTAAGTTTTCACGGTGAGATTTTTTACAGAATAGCTCTACTGACGGAATGACAGCTCACTCCACGCAAGTTTTCACGGTGAGATTTTTACATAATCGACATGCAGTTGTGCAATTGTGTTTTATAATTATTAGTGTGTTAAAGTTGTAACTGGTGTTTTTAATTAAAGTGTCTATTTTTTGTTTATTAAATCGGCAGTTTTTATTGTCATGAACCCCAAGCTCGTAACAATTGGTGTCAGAAGCAAGGATTAAAATCATGCCAATTTTACCCAAAGACGACACAGAGGGTACCTATCCGTACCCGGAGTCAACGCCAACAGGAGACGGACCAGAGACGTTTTGGTGGAGATACGCCACAGAATTCGGAGGGCCAGCTACCGACCATAGAGACCGGCCCGTCCGCAGTAGCTCCAGCATCAGTAGCACCAGATTTTGCTGCTCTGATAATGATGCTGCAGGAGCAGGCTCGCCGGCAGGAGGAACAGGCTCGCCGACAGGAGGAACAGGCTCGTCAGCTGGAGGAACAGACTCGCCGACATGAGGAACAGGCTCGTTGGCTGGAAGAACAGCTCCAGCGCGATAAGGAGGAGCAGGCGCGCCGCCAGGAAGAACAGATGCTCCTCATGAAGGACCTTCACGCTACCTTGGGGAAAGACATGAAGGAGGTGAAGGATAAGGTTGCTCAACATGACAACTGCCTGTCGGAAGCTGAAACCCGAATCGACCAAGTGAATAATCGGGTTGACAACGTGATGACTGACTGAAGAAAACCGTGATGGCTGACGTGAAGAAAACGCTGGATTACATTAAACTTGGGGATGGAATCGCAGCTCCCGTAGCTACAACACCTTCGCTACGTGGATTCAAAGTGCCACCGTTCGACAGAACCTCTTCGTGGTCGTCCTACAAAATCCAGTTTGAGGCTGTCATGAAGGCGAACGGGTGGAATAAAAGTCAGGCCATAACTGCCCTCACCCTAGGCCTGCGCGACCAGGCCTTAACTGTTCTGGAAGCTCTCGGTAAGGAAGTGACTTACGAGCAGCTCCTTGAGGCGTTGAAGGCTCGGTATGGCCACGCTCACCTGGAACACGTGTTTCGTGCGCAGCTCAAGGATCGCGTGCAACGCAGTAACGAAAACCTGCAGCAGTGGGCCCTCGAAGTGGAGAAGCTGGTTCGCAAAGCTTACCAGTCCGTACCTGCGCTTATTGATGGGAACTTGTTGCAGTATTTTACACTTTGTAGTGATTTTTTTTTTGGAATTCGGTTGTCTTGTCAATTATTTTGTCCATTGTAGTCAATTTTTAAAACGTTGACGGAAATGCATTATTTTAGTTTTTTGTTAATAATTAGATAAGTGATTAGAAAAATAATTATTGTTTTTAATGTGTCATTTATGTCTTTTTCATAATTTGCTTTTTCCACGCGTTTTACTATCGCTGTGCTATCATCAGCAAGTAACACCGCACTTTTCTCTGGCGATAAAGTTGAAAATCTAATTACGAAATTTGACAGATTGTAGTTGCTTGATGTGCTAGGTACTTAAGAAATAATGAAGCCGCGATGACACTACCCTGGAGAACTCCGAATTTTACTTCTCTACCATCAGATAGATATTTAAATTCCAATTTACGTCTAGAACATACTCTTGAGATTTCTGTATGTTGCTTACGATTACTAAGGTACGATTTTATAAGGCTCAACACGTTTCCTTTAGTGCCGTAACTGACAAGTTTTTTTAGCAGGATATTATGATTATCGTAGTCAAAGTCTTTGGTCATGTCCGTAAATATAACACAAACTGGTGTTTTTAGGGTACCATACCTCAAAAGGAAAAAACGGAACCCTTATAGGATCACTCGTGTGTCTGTCTGTCTGTCCGTCTGTCACAGCCAATTTGCTCCGAATCTTATGGACCGATTAAGTTGAAATTTGGTACACATATGAATCTCTATAACCCAAACACAGACGTGTAACGTAAATAAATGAGTTTTGAAAATGGGAGTCATTTTACAGGGGTAAATAGACAATTTAAAAAAAAAGTTTCGCAATCTGTACCGTGTGACATATCAATGAAAGGGCTTACCGTGAGGATCTCAAATATAATTTTTTCATAATTTTAAAGTAAATTGTATTAAAGTTATTTAAGACAATAGACGGTAATTTACCATTCCCCCCACTTATCTCCGAAGAACTGAGCCTAAAATTTTGAAAAAAATACAGAAAATAGTTCTATACCTATAGATTACAGGAAAATTAATAAGAAGTCTATGATCTTGAAACAACATGGTAAATCTCTCAATATTGTGCGTACAAACTTATATTTTCAGTTGGAATGTATGGGAGAACCTGTTTTTCAACTACAATGTTAAGTTTGTTCTTGGGATAAATTCATTCCAACTACGGAACTCTTCATTGTGCGTGGTCCGACACGTACTTGGGCGGTTTTTTTGTCAACATTCGTCATAATATTAAGTATTAAATCATATATCGCCATGTAAATGTTTTTATTCTTTCTGAATCCCTTTCGCTCTTTGATAAGAATGTTTATTTATCTAAAAATGTAAAAGTTGATTCTTAAATAACTTTTTCGAAAATCTTGGAGAATACAGAGACAAGGGCAACTGGTCTGTAGTTTGACAAGTCTTCTTTGCTACCTCTTTTATGTAATGGTTTTATAATTACTGTTTTTAAGCTATTTGAAAAATGCCCGAGTTTATACAGAGATTAATTATGTGACACAAGGGAAGAGCTATAACATCAGAAACTACAACAGAAATTGCTATTCCGTCATACCCGAAACTTTTTGTTTTTCAATATTTTAATTATTATTATTATTTCAACCGGTATTACCGGACACATAAATATTGAGTTTGGATTGAATGAGTCTGCAATTACCTTCGCATCCCTAATAGTAGAGTGACCTATCTTGATTTGCATGATAGGATCTTCCGACACTACATACCCCAAAAAGCTAACTTGTCGTTTGAATAGTGAACACTTCTTCGGGCTTAACTTCGTTGGAACTCTGGATCTTCATGAGCACGCGTTCCAGGTTTTGAAGATGTTCTTCAAACGTACGGCCTACGATGATGATGTCATCCAAGTAGACCAGCCAAGCATCGCCAATTAGCCCGGTAAGTACAAGTTCCATCAACCTTTCAAACGTCGCCGGAGCATTGCACAATCCAAACGGCATAACTTAAAATTGCCACAAACCCTTTTCCTGTTGAGAATGCAGTTTTCTCCTTGTCCTTGTAGCCACTTTTCAGGTCCAGCGTGCTAAACCACTTTAATCCAGTAAGCATGTCCTGCGTGTCATCAATTCTTGGCAAAGGGTAGCTGTCCTTCTTCGTAACGTCATTCAGACGACGATAGTCAACACAAAACCGCATGCTGCCGTCCTTCTTCCTTACCAGCACTACATGTGAACACCATGGACTAGATGAAGGTTCAATAACACCATTCTTCACCATTCCGTCAATCATGGTTTCCACTTCCTTTTCACGTGCTACAGGCAATCTCCTTGGCCGCTGACGGATAGGCAATTCTTCTCCTGTGTTTATTTGTGTTGAACTAAGCCAGTCTTCCCGATGTCAGCATCGTTTGACGAGAAAACATCGGTACTTGAGTACCATCTTTTACGCCTTGACCATTTCCAGTCGATAGATATTGGCATCGACGCAACAATCCAATCCATCAATCCTTCTTCTTTCTTCAAAACTTCCTCGCAAGTACCAACTAGTGTGCCTTTTTCTATAATCTGTTCCTGATCACAAAGGTTCAGCACACGTACCCCTGAGATGTCGTCGAAGGTCATTATCTACCCTTTCCACGAGTACACAACGATGAGTTTGCCCAGGATTCCGAATAAGACTAACCGGCACAATCATTTCCGATCTCGGCGGAAGAACAATCTTCTTAAGACTGTACACATTCCCTGGTAACGGTTCCACGAAAAGTTCCTCTTGTCCATATTTTAAAACACCTTGCTTGACGTCAATCTCGCAACAATATTTCCTCATAAAGTCAAGGCCCAGGATGCAATCGTCCATTATATCAGCCACGCTGACATTATGCAGGTAGATTCTGTTGCCTAGCTTCAACTCCATCTTCTTCTCTCCATGGACGGGTATGCGCTGACCGGTGGCTGTTACCAAATTAATGCGTTCTCGGTTGTATGCGGAGTCCCCAAGGAACCAACTTATAAGTTGGGAACTGACGACCGTACGAGAGGCTCTAGTATCTATGATCAGCTTACAAGGCGTTCCGTTGACCTCGCCCTTGATGATTAAGCTGTTCCCGAAAACTGCTGTTGTTGTTCGCATGGGTTTGTGTTATCGAAATCCTTGGGGCTCTTTGAACATCAGCCAGCACCCGCCCCGCAGTGCTGGCTATTACTCGTTTCCCTGCTGCTCCTGGGCGGTACTGTTAGCCGCACTAAGCTCTGGAGATCGGCCGCCTTCTCTTTCTACAGTTCGCTTAGGGCAACTGGATCGAAGGTGGCCCCTTTCCCCACAGCCGTAGCACCTAGGGTTGAATCCTTTATTAAGATCGCGAGTTGTAGCCGTTGCAACCTCCCTGACGCGATGGGAACGATGATCCTGCCGCACAGCTTCCACCTTCAGTGCATGGGCCAAGGCGTCCTTAAGCGTCCCGTGGTGACCGAGCCTCACAGCAGCTCTTAACTTTAAGGCCGCGGATGCCGTCGATGAATGCCTGCACCAGGTTCCCATCAATAAGCGCAGGTAGGAACTGGTAAGCTTTACGAACCAACTTCTCCACATCAAGGGCCCACTGCTGCAGGTTTTCGTTATTGCGTTGCACACGATCTTTGAGGTGCACACGGAACACATGTTCCAAGTAAGCGTCGTCATACCGAGCCTCCAATGCCTCAAGGAGCTGCTCGTAAGTCACTTCCTTAACGAGAGCTTCCAGAACAGTTAAGGCCTGGTCGCGCAGGCCCTAGGGTGAGGGCAGTTATGGCCTGAGTTTTATTCTACCCGTTCACCTTCATGACAGCCTCAAACTGGATTTTGTAGGCCGACCAGGAAGAAGTTCCGTCGAACGGTGGCACTTTGAATCCACGTAGCGAAGGTGTTGTAGCTACGGGAGCTGCGATTCCATCCCCAAGTTTATTGTAATCCAGCGTTTTCTTCACGTCAGCTATCACGTTGTCAACCCGATTATTCACTTGGTCCATTCGGGTTTCAGCTTCCGACAGGCGGTTGTCATATTGAGCAACCTTATCCTTCACCTCCTTCATGTCTTTCCCGAACGTGGCGTGAAGGTCCTTCATAAGGAGCATCTGCTCTTCCTGGCGGCGTGCCTGCTCCTCCTGTCGGCGGGCCTGTTCTTCTTTATTACGCTGGAGCTGTTCTTCCAGCCGACGAGCCTCTTCCTCCTGACGGTGAGCCTGTTCTTCCAGTCGGCGGGACTACTCCTGCAGCATCATCATCAGGGCAGCAAAGTCTAGTGCTGCTGATGCTGGAGCTGCTGCGGACGGGCCGGCCTAAGTGGTCATTAACTGGCCCTCAGACCTCAGTGGCGTAGCTTAACCAAAACGTCTCTGGTCCGTCTCCTGTTGGCGTTGACTCCGGGGTCGGATACCCGCCATGTCGTCTTTAGGTAAAATCGACATGATTTTAATCCTCGCTTCTGACACCAATTGTTACGAGCTTGGGGTTCCTGACAATAAAAACTTGCAATTTAATAACCAAAAAAATAGACACTTTAATTATAAACACCAACTACAACTTTAAACACTCTAATAACAAAACACTATTTATTTCACTATTTTATTTTATTTCTTAAGAAAACAGAGAAAACTTACAGCTAGGATACAGATAGTTGACAGTTATTGAAAGAAAGCCAAAAAAGTTTTCACTGAAAGTAAGATGTTTTCGCTTGTATCGCTTATCCAAAACTGTCCCGGCTCGTGGCCCATTCCGGCCTTTTATAGGGTCTCAGATAGTTCCAGAACCTTCTACTGTAGAAACATCTAGAATATTCGAATACATACCGGCCCGGCTGACCAGATGTCGATAGTTCGAGAAAGTTCTAGTTTCAAAATTTCTAGAAGGATCTTGACTCTACTAGTTCTGCTACTAGATGGCGCTAGTGGTGACGAATATCAATTGTGGCGCGTAACCGCGTAACACATACATAATAAATGCGATAGCAGCAATCGCGGTTGATTTGCTGGCATTTATTGAAGAGTTCCGTTGTCTGCCTCCGAAACTCATCATCAGAAGGCCAATTCTCGTAATTTAAAACGTTCAATATCTAGTTGCAGTCTCATCTCAGCGACAAACAAATGTCAAAAACTTGTCAAAATGTACTGAAATTTGAGGTATTTTTGACAGATTGAGACTGAGATCAGACTGTGAACGTTCTTAAAATTACCAGAATTGCCCCTCTGATCTTTACGAAAAAATGGGACCATTTCGGAATAAACCTCCTAAAAAAAGAATTTTGCAAATCCGTCTATTAAGACGGAGTTACGCCCGAATACACATTAAAAATATATATTATATATATGTGAACATCCGAATTGAGAACCTCCTACTTTTTAGAAGTCGGTTAATAAAAATTCGTTTTAGTGTCGTCACTAACTCTTTAATCTTTAACGGTTTCTCTCAGGTCCTCAGTTATGGAGATAAATAAATGCTTCTAACTTTCGAACTGTTCTGTCACAATTTATTTGGCTGGCATCTTTATGCGTCACAAAATCTTCACTAAAAACTGGAGTAGCAACCAGGGGGCCTAAAAAGGCCACTTTGGCATAGTCATAAAATAATTCATATCACGCAATTCATCTGTTTGACAGTTTTGCATGGAGATTCGTAAAATGCAATAGGTACATCTCTGCCTAACCCTTCAGGGATATATAGGTGTGAAACTGTCAAACAGATGAATTTCGTGATATGAATTGTTTTATGATTCTGCTAAAGTGGCCTTTTTAGGCCCCCTGATGTACTCGTATCTACATTTACGCCGTACGGCATTTCATACAAACTTTCAAGCCGTTGTTTTTCGAAATGAATGAACCGATTTTAATGAAACTTCATACGCCAGGATACAAAGGTCTAAAAAGTTAGCTAAAAACATTTTAGAAATGTCTTATTTAAAAAAAGATAACTGGAAATCTCTGTTTCTATGGAAACTTTAAAATCTGTCTAATTTGTCTGTAACACTTTTTTTCGAAAATGTTGTCTGCTTTTTAGACCTTTGTATCCTGCTTATGCGTATGAAGTTTCATTAAAATCGGTTCATTCATTTCGAAAAACAACGGCTTGAAAGTTTGTATGAAATGCCGTACGGCGTAAACGCTCTTAATGTATTATATTTACATAAACCTCTCGGAATAAATTCTCTAAATGAAGTTGAAAACCACATCAAAATTCGTTGCGTACCTAGTTTAGAAGAACAACGTAGTCACACAGGCAGACACAAAAAGCAACTTCAATTTATAATAATATGGTAGGTATAGAAGTTTGGTTTCCCTATCACGATGCTAACAGCATGGGTGCGTACGTACAGCGAAGCAGAGCCTGCAGCAGGCGGCGCGCGAGCTGGCGGCCATGCCGACGCGCGGGCTGCGGCCGATGTACACGGCGCGCCTCGTCATGCTGCTCATCGCCAACGCCGTCAACTGGGGCTTCGCGCTCTACGGGTACGTCTGACGCGTCAGGGCGAGAAAATTTGACAGATTGGGGTAGCTTGATGTGCTGGCCTCTGTACCTAATCCACACTAAGAAAAAGCTATACGAGGATGACACTGAAAGGTTTTTAGAACTGGCCGTTTGTAAACGATGCAATAAAAAAATAAGTTAAAATTTTGAAAATGGAACTCTTTGCCAATATTATTGTGTAGGTATGTATTTTATTCATTTGCCATTTTGTTTACGATTTGGCGGCAAATTGAAAATTGTCTGTGTCACGTCAGCATGAATTTAACGCAAAAAAAATCTCGTACAATGATTTTTTATGACTTTCGATGTTTTTAAGTCAACAAGAAACTTATGATAGACTTCGATTGGCCTTTCACGATGAAGCCCCATCTCGTGCCAATTTAAACGTGGTCGCACAAATCTCACCGATGCACGATGATCTGCGTGAGGGACGGCCTTCTACGGGACGTCTGAAGATAACATCAGTGTTGTGCGGCGTATGATAGAGACTGACAAAAGAGTGACTTATCAGCAGATTCGGACAAGCATAAGCACCGGTATGACTCAAGTGCACAAAATCATCCTCCATGAACATTTAGCGGTCAGGAAGCTTTCTGCCCGGTGGATACCTCATAATTTGATGTAAATGGACACTATTTTGAAAAGATAATATAATAAAACTTAATATCTTGCTAGTTTGTTCAGTTTTTGATTTTCTAAGAACTTTCAGTGTCACCCTCGTAATTCAATTCAGTACTTTATTTCATGTAGTTTGTGTTACTATAATTATCTCGGTACCTATCGACCGACTTCGGAACAAAAAACATTGATTCGATTGGCTCATCTGTGAAAATTATTGGCAGCACTATTGAGGAGTCGATGAGGTCGATCTCTGGCTGGTGTCTGTACCAGGCAGTAAGAGTTGTCCCTGTGGCAGGTTGTTCACGCAGAGCGTGGACTTCGCGGGGCACCTGCTGTCCGTGCTCCTGTGCAACACGCTGCTGTACATGGTGTTCTACCTGAGCATGAAGCTGCTGCATGGCGAGCGCCCGCGCTGGTACGCGTGGCTGTACCTCGTCGGCGCCACGGCCGCCTGGGTTCCCGGCCTCTACTTCTTCGTCTCCGGCAGTACTGACTGGTACGTATCTAACGTATCCCGTACCTGCTACCTTTACCTACCAATTTACCAGACATTTAAAAAATAACAACATGTAAAACATTTCAGCACTCGCGCGCGCGCACTCCCGAGCGGTCGCTGCGAAATAAAGTTATTACAATGTCCGAGAGCTGTGTAATTATACGCTCAAGTGCGTTAATTGTAACATAGTAATATGTGAGGTGCTATCGTTTATTCGGAATAAACTTGATGTGATGGATAATGAAAGCTTAATACGAATTTTTGTATTGGCGTTCTCTGAGGAAGACATTGACTGCAAAAAAGTTATTGTTTTCATCTCTATCTATCATAAGACGTAAACAGAAAAAGAAAAAGGATCTCGAAGATATGCTAACGGAATTAAAAACAGCTGAGCCATCAATTGCCATAGCCCTGTGTTGTGTGGGTCATCATATGAAATTGGCGTTTTGTACGGGAGGAATTTAAATCTTTTTTTTTTTTTTTTGTAAAATATGTTTCATTAATTAAAGTTTGCACCGTTGTTATCTATGCACTTTTTCCATCTCATAGGTAGTTCATTGATCCCTTTACTAAAAAAACCATGGGGGCGAGAATCAATGAACTCTTTGAAGGCGGTTTGTACTGCCGCATCGGAGTTGAATTTTTTTCATTGTAAGAAGTTGTCCAAATTCCGGAAAAAATGGTAATCTGTTGGAGCAAGGTCCGGGGAGTACGGTGGATGTCGCAGACATTCCAATTGTAGCTCATCTAACTAAGTGGTTGTTTGTTGTGCAGTGTGTGGTCTTGCGTTGTCGTGAAGCAGCAGTGGCTTAGAGCGATTGACCAATCTCGGTTGTTTAGCAGCTATTTCTTCATTCATAGTCATCACAAGTAATAATTCGATTTTAAATCCCTTCATTATTGTGTCGGTTAACCAAAGTAACACAGCAGTCGACGCTTGTTTGCAAGTTCGATTCACTCAATTCATGAGGTGCCCATCGTTCAAGTTTTTTTACTTTCCCGACTTGCTTCAAGTGGATTAATACAGTTTTATCACTTACCCCGAAGCCTGCAGCTATCTCTGAAGTGCTTTGTGATGGATTCGCTTCCACAATAACCTTTAATTCTTCATTTTCCACTTTGGTCTCCGGCCGTCCACGGGGTTGGTTCTGAAGGTCGAAATGTCCAGAACGAAAACGTTGAAACCAAAAACGTACCGTGCATTCTTTTGCGACACCAGCGCCGTACATATCATTAATCCTTCAAGCTGTTTCTGCAGCACTGGTGCCACGGTAGAACTCGTACTCGTAAATATACCGATATTTCATGTTTTCCATTGTGCGGTAATAAGCGACGCCAAAAACAAAACTAATGAGAAAAAAACAAATGAATGACTGTTTTCAAAACTCAAATGTACCAGCTAAATGTATTTAGTTATAAATTTGAATTTGGAATTCTAAACCAAAGAGGAGATATTTCAGATCAAAGTGGTCAGTACGACAAAACGCTAATTTCATATGTAAGGAACATTAATATGCGTAGAGGAGGGTATCTGTTGGACAGCGGACCGTTCGGCCTGTCGCATGTTTCTGAGTCATCACCGCCGGCGCCGCGCCGTGTGAAACAAGTAGGTACCGAGCCGCTGCCGCCGATACCGCCATCATGCCCCCGCGCCACCACTGTGGAAACAGACACCGGCATGGATGACAGCGTGCCGTACATAAACATTTCTTTGCAATATCGTTCTCTCTGTAACTCGAATGGAGTTGCGCATGACTCATTGCTCGCATTGGCTCCAGTAAACTCAACTTTGTTGGGTAGGAATGTTACCGAGTAGGTATTAATGATTTTTCGAGTAAACAACTGACTATGGCTGAAGTAATAAGCAAGGGTGAATGGAAAGAAATGGAACATGACGGACAGTGGACAGTTGTTCAAAATAAAAAGTTAAAGAACCGATTCACTGGTAGGATAGGCAAGGCTCAGTCTGCTACAATGGGTAACTTTAAAGCGGCGGAATCATTTGTCCCGCTGTTGGTTTCGAACGTTGATAAACAAACTAGTGAGGCCGACATTTGTGATTATATTAAAACTAAGACTCAGGTAACCGTAAAGCTGGAGAAAATTAATATGAAAACAACTGGAGAAAATTAAACATATTTGTCTCCAAAAATAAATTAGACACCTTTTTAGATGACAGCCTTTGGCCTGAAGGAATACGCTTTAGACGATTTGTGTTTTTTAAAAAGGATAAAGATTCCGATAAGACTCAGCTCCCGTCTACAAACAAGACTCCCAATAAATAATGGCTCTTAACGATAAAAATAAAATAACGTTATCTACTTTTAATTGTAAAGGTTTGTACAGGTCAGTGGAATGTGTGAGAATCCTATGCAAGAGTGCCGATATCATTGCACTCCAAGAGACCTGGATTTGGCCACACGATGTGGGATTTCTGGGAAACATAGACGACAACTTCGCGTACAACGGCAAGTCAGCTATTGACAGTATCAACAGTTAAGTGTTTCAGTGATCGATTAGTAGCGATAAAGGTTGAATACGAAAGCCGTCCTATGTTGATATTTTCAGTGTATATGCCCTACGATAACGGTAAGAATGACAATTTAACTTTGTTTACACAAACTTTCAGTGACATTGTAGCTATAATTGAAAGTAGTAGTATTGAGTGTGTGTTATTATACTGGGGGATTTTAATGACAACCCTGGCTCGCAGTTTTTTGATGAACTTGCTTCAGTTTGTAATGACCAGACATGGTTTTGCTCGGACTATGAGCTCCTGCCGAAAGATACACATACGTTTGTTTGTCAAGCAAGCGGTTCGCGTCGTTGGTTAGATCATTGTTTGATAACAAGTGCAGCCAAAAACTTAATTACTAAGGCTGCAGTCTCATATGGTGTTTACCAGTCTGATCATTATCCTGTTTTGTTTGAGTGTAACTTAACTAAAATTAATCAGAAATTACCAGCTCAGAATTCTCTAAGTAATAAAGTGCGCTGGGGTGAAAGAAACAGTGATCAAATTAATAATTATTATGAGTATTGCAATGATAAACTAAAATTGATAGATTTTCCCGATCAATATATCGCGTGTTCTCACAAAATGTGTGATAATAAGGATCATAACTTATTAATAAATAATTTGTATTTGGAAATTGTATCTACTCTCCAAGAGGGTGCACAGTATACACATGTTGGCAGTAATCGCATTAAGAGACATAAATATGTCACAGGCTGGAACAAATAAGTCAGCGACGCTCATAGGGAGGCTCGTACGTACGTATTACCAAACGTGGCTATTGCATGGTGCTCCCACACAGGGGTATGAGAAAATGCGCGAAACACGAAGAAATTAAAAAAAAATCAAAATAATAACAACAAATTAAATTAGATATTTTGGCTAAAAGTCATTCGAAAAAAGATTTTTCTGAATTCTGGAAGTCCACTAACAAATTAAATACCAAGTCTCCCTGCAAGTGTAGCGGGGCTGAGTGAACCGAAAGATATTGCCAACCTTTTTCAAACACATTGTAAGGTACAGTCTCTCTTGCAAATAGACCGGCGGGTGTTCGATGATGAGGGGAAATTGTCGGGGTCTGGTGAGCTTGCCATAATATTTACAGCTAAACAGGTGGCTACTGTTATTAAGAAAATGACAAGAAGTAAATCGCCTGACCACGACGGCCTTAGCGTGGAGCACCTGAGGCATGCGGGGCCACACCTGTATAGGGTTCTTGCTCATCTTTTTAATTTATGTCTCAGTCACCGTTATGTGCCGCAGGACCTAATGCGTACAGTGGTGGTTCCGATTATTAAAGACAGGACAGGGGACGCCTCTGAGGTGTCCAATTACATTCCTATTTCGTTGGCCGCGATAGTCGCCAAAGTCTCGGACAGTTTGCTTGATCAACAGTTGGCTAAACACGTCGAACTCCATGACGCGCAATTTGGTTTTAAATCTGGTTTATCCACGGAAAGCGCCATTCTGTGCCTCAAGCAAACTGTTCAATATTATACTTCCCGAAAAACACCTGTTTTTGCTTGTTTTTTGGATCTGTCAAAGGCGTTCGACCTGGTGTCGTACTAGGTACTATGGGATAAGATGCGGAGTGATACAACACTACCGAATGAAGTTACATCCTTGTTTCGTTATTGGTACTACCACCAGAGGAACAGACAGATGAGCGGAGACTCAATCGGATGTGTACAAGCTGGAGTGCGGGGTGAGGCAGGGGGGGGGGGGTTAAGCTCACCACGCCTCTTCAACTTGTACATAAACCGGCTAGTCGGTGCTAGAGTTGGATGTCACATTGATGAAGTTTGTTTGAACAATATTAGTTATGCGGATGACATGGTACTGCTAAGCCCATCGATCGGTGCTTTAAGGAGACTGGTGGCTATTTGTGAGTCCTATGCATTGTCCAAGTAAAATGTTAAAAAAACCGAACTTATTATGTTTAAGGTGAGTGTCATAAGCTATTCTGATATTCCTGGTGTTTCGCACTGTGGCACTCCTTTAGCATGAGTGACTAAATTCAAATACTTGGGTCATTGGGTCACTGATGATCTTAAGGACAATATGCATATAGAGAGGGAGCGCAGGTCGTTGGCTGTTTGATGTAACATGCTGGTTCGAAGATTTGCACGGAAGATTTACCTATACATGAACGGGCGCCGTCAGTTGGGACTGGTCATCACTTGGCTGCCTCGGCTTATTTTTTAATTATTTTACTTTTGGATTATTTTTTTGTTAAGTACTATTTGCTGTACTCTGGACACTTTTAAAGCGTACTTATATTTTTTTTACATCGTTCTCACAGTGTTCAGGCATCACGCAAAAAATATCGGTTCGATTACGATGAAACTTGGTATAATTATTCTTTAATATCCTGGGCACCACACTGGGTACTTTTTATCCCGGAAAAGTATATACGATAAAAAACAAACTTAATTTTGCGGTTCGATCCCTAAACCCGATTACTGTACCAACCGCAAATAATAAGTTTGTCGTAGTACACGACGAAGATCACTACATAGTATAAAGCAAACCGCTTCCCGCGTCTGTCTGTCCCTATGTAGGTATGCTTAAATCTTTAAAACTACCAAACGGATTTTGTTACGGTTTTTTTGCTTTTTTTAATAGATAGAGTGATTCAAGAGGCAGGTTTATATATATAATACATGCATAATATAGTAGAGAAACACTGATAATTTTAGAGGTTTTTAATGTAAGGTCGTAAATAAACACATTTTTTGCGCTTACATTGTAAACGCTGGCTGAACCCTACGTGATAGATCAAAACAATGTACTACAGTATTGTACACCTTAAAAAGGTCTACAAAAGAGTCCGCGATGGTATATGTCTATCTCTTATGGATAACCCACAATAACCATTTTTTATCCTTTACTTATTACTTATTTACGAAAAAGCGATTTTAAGCAATACAGCATTAATCCTTATACGTACCTTAAATAAATTGTGCATGTAATATAGATTAGTATGGCCCTTTACAACATGTAATTTAAATGAATATTTTCGAAGATATTACAGATTTAAAATGCAGGGACATAACGGTTGCATCAGCGGCGGCGGTACGGCCGGGGGGCCGGGGGGCATACAATAAAAAACAAACTATTATGCGGTTCGATCCCTAGACCAGATTACTGTACCAACCGCAAATAATAGTTATTTTATTACCCCGTAAAAAATTATAACCCATGAATTTCCGACATCCACGTGGGCGAAGCCGCGGACAGAAGCTAGTAATAAATAATATTTAATATTTTCGTATCTTGTATGGCGAGGCTTTTCAGTGCGACCTTTTTATTCCTTTTAGATTTTACTAAGTACAGTTTAAGGTAGAGTTATTTAGGTTTATTTTATAAGTCGTAGGTATAAGATTTTAATTTTAAAGTAAGTATAGGTAGTACATTTGATAGTGTACGTAGTGACCGTAGGTTATTTTATAATACTGTTAGGTAGGATTAGTCATTCGTATAGATATTAGTTTTTGGGGATTTTGCTTATTTATTGAGTTTAGATTGGTTATCATCAGAAATAGGTTTATTTAGGTAGGTAGGTATTTTATTTTCTGTTATTGAGTTTTTTTTTTTATTAGGTAGGTACTTAGGTTTACTTTTATAATCTAATACTAGCTGTGCCCGCGACTTCGTTCGCGTGGATGACGAAACTTATCAATGAGTTTTTTCTTTAGTCTAGTCTCTTGCTTTAGTCATGCTATCCCGCATGCGGCTTAACCGGGATTCTCACTCCTCACACACTATCAAATATACTGCCCAATACTTTAAATTAAAATCTATACCTACGACTTATAAAAATAAACCTAAATAACTTACTACTACCTTAAACTGTACTTAGTAAAAACTAAAAGGAATAAAAAGGTCGCACTGAAAATCACGGTTTAGAATTTCAATTAGCAGTTAAAACATACAATTTATAGAATGCTAATAAGAACGAACGCTCGCCACTCGACACGTCCGTTCAAATCAAAGTTCAAAAATGTAAGAAGCGCGCGCTTTTTTTTTCCTATGGGCATCTCGTAGTTGACCTTTACAGGTCGTGACTACTTAACCGTACTATCCTGTGGCTGCCTTAAGTGACACTCAATGCCTCCAGCCAGGGGCATCAAACTAACTACATTATGCTAAGCGACTACGCACTAAGGGCACCCCCTGTGGGGTACGAACCTCGGCTTAGGGCGTCGCTGGAGCGGGCAGCAAGAAGGGACAGGCTGGATCACAATTATATTATTTAAGTTTGATGGAGCCGGCATTTCCTATCTGACTACTCTGAGAAGAAATGCCGAAACAAACTCAGAGGTCACAGTCGGGAATTTAAAGCTACTGGCTCAGCTGCGGCGCGGGCTGGCACTGGGGCAAGGGTCGGGGGGATGAGTTTACTCAGACTATACGGTAGCGATCCGTGGCGGCCGCGCGCCACGCGTGCAAAGAAAAGAAAAGAACGGTGCAAGCCAAATTCAACCTTCAGCACTACATTTACAGCATAACTTAAGGGCGCTGCACACGGCTAAGATACTATAATATTTTATCATACGATACAATATCGCTCGCCAGTAGCCATACAAATTCATCTTAAGATACGAAAATATGAAATATTATTTATTATCTTCGTCGTGTGTGATAGTCCATTGAATTGTATGGCGAGCGATATTGTATCTTAAGATAAAAAAATATTATAGTATCTTAGCAATGTGCAGCGCCCCGTAGTGAACTCCACTGCCGGTGACGTAACCTACGACAAACTTATAATTCGCGGTTGGTACAGTCACATACAAAGGGTACAGTAATCGGGTCTAGGGATCGAACCGCAAAATTAAGTTTGTTTTTTATTGTATATACTTTTCCGGGATAAAAAGTACCCAGTGTGGTGCCCAGGATATTAAAGAATAATTATACCAAGTGTCATCGTAATCAAACCGGTAGTTTTGCTGAACAAACAAACAGACAGACAGACAAAAATTTTTTTAATCACGTTTTTGTGTTCGGTGTCGGTCTAGTAACACCCCCTGCCATAATTTTTTTTGATATTTTCAACGTACAGAATTTTCACTTCTACAGATTTATTATAAGTATAGAAGATTCGAAAGTAACTCTGTCTGTCTGTCTGTATGTTACCTGTTCACGCCTAAACCATTGAACGGATTTTAATAAAATTTGACAGAGAGATAGATTGCATCCCGGGGAAGGACATAGGATAGTTTTTATCGACATACCTTGCGGGCGAAGCCGCGGGCGGAAGCTAGTCGTAAATAAAGGTGCGTGAGGTAGGTAGCTTGTTGCTAACTATATCATTATAATTACTTCCACTTATTGTCGCGGGACTTCTTCCGTGGGACCGAGTCTATCTACAATACGCTGCAGATGCAAGTCATAATCTAGAAACGCAGCAGCGTGTCAGGCCATGTTCAAGCTAGGGCACGCAGCGATAGCGGCGGTAAGGCCCCTCTTTGAGGAGTGGCTAGAGAGGCGTCACGGCGCCCTCACCTACCGCCTGACGCAGGTCCTCACCGGACACGGATGTTTCGGGAGGTTCCTGCACATCATCAGGCGGGAGTAAACGCCCGGGTGTCACCACTGCGAGGATCGCCCAGAGGACAGGGTGGTGCACACGGTGGAGGTCTGTCCCGCTTGGGCAGAGCCCCGCCGTGTCCTCGTAGAGGCGATCGGCAGCGGCGGCGACCTCTCGCGCCCGGCCCTGGTCCAAGCCATGGTCCGGGGCGAGAGGGAGTGGGAGGCAGTCACCTCCTTCTGCGAAGCAGTCATGCTAGCGAAGGAGGTGGCGGGATGGGCGAGGGAGAGAGCGGAGAGAGCCGCCCGTCCCAGCCACCGCGGTAGACGCTCCGGGCGTCGGGAGCCGCGTGACGACTCCCGGCCACCGTAGGCGCGGGCCTGCGGACCGGCGAGTAATGGGTAGCTCGCCGTCCGATCAGGACCAGGCCCGTGCCGGACGGCGCGTATGTGTTCCACGCGCGCCTCAAAGAGATGTCAGCAGACATGGAGGGGCCCGTTAGGGCCGAAGCCTGCCGGGGCAGCGGGATTGTCCGAAAGGGTTACCGCTGCCCCGGAACATAAAGGGCTAAGGAAGGAACACGGATGGGTTTTAGTCAGTAAGAGTCTGACACTCCCTTCCGCTCCACCCAGAGCGGGAGGGGTCATTTGATGATTTCCCATCCTAAAAAAAAAAAAAAGCCCATGTTCAAGCTAACAGAACTGGCGAGCAGCACCGTGTGTAATATTACACGAACCATTTGGAGCCACTTTTGACTCCCTCTTAAGAGCGTTTACACCGTACGGCATTTCATAAAAACTTTCAAGCCGTTGTTTTTACATATGAATGAACCGATTCTAATGAAACTTCATACGCATAAGCAGGATACAAAGTTCAAAAAAGTTAGAAGAGAACATTTTCGAAGTGTCTTATTTAAAAAAAGATAACTGGAAATCTCTGTTTCTATGGAAACTTTAAAATCGGTCTAATTTGGCTGTAACACAATTTTTCGAAAATGTTCTCTGCTATCTTTTTAGACCTTTGTATCCTGCTTATGCGTATGAAGTTTCATTAAAATCGGTTCATTCATTTGCGATCGGACGGCGCGTAACTATGTGTTCCACGCGCGCCTCAAAGAGATGTCAGCATCGAAGGAGGGGCCCGTCAGGGCCGAAGCCTGCCGGGGTAGCGGGATTGTCCGAAAGAGTTACCGCTACCCCGGAACATAAAGGGCTAAGGAAGGAACACGGATGGGTTTTAGTCAGATAGAGTCTGACACTCCCTTTCGCTCCACCCAGAGCGGGAGGGGTCATTTGATGATTTCCCATCCTTAAAAAAAAAAATTACAGGTAGTAATGACTCTAATCCGACTGAATATCAATAGTCTGAAATATCAATATAATTACATTTCCTAAACATTTGGAAAGTATTTATAGCCAATGTACTTTATAATCGGAAAATTGAATGACCAGTTAAAGCTTCTTACCCGAACTTACGAAAATTTTACATTTATTGAAGCACGAACAGAGGACGTTCTGCAACAAATAATCCATGAAATCAATGTTAAACATTATAACAATAAATTCCTTTCCTATAACAACCATAAAAATAAGAGGTACACATGATAGACAAAAAGTTTATACTTCTAATAAAAAGGTAGAACTAAAAAGGGGTACAATACCCTACTTTTTTGAGAATCAACTAAAACATAATTCCAAAAAGGTTTACAAGTCATCTTGTCTTGAAGGGTACAAATACCATCTTTTATTTTCCAATTTTCAAAAAAACATCACTGATGGATCCAAAAGAAATGGCATCCAATAAGATTTTTTTTCCTTCCTAAACATTCTTTTGCAACAGTTCACTAAAACATTGCCGGTTGCACTAAATAAAATTCGAGATTTGGAGATAGAGTTAAATGAGTTGTAAGAATTAAAGAAAAATGTTGCAGTAGTATGTCTCAGTGAACATTTCATTAAAAAAGGTGATGAAAAATACTTAAATATAAATAATTTCAATCTTGGAGCCCTTTACTCACGCTAAGAACAAAAACGCGGAGGCACATGTATATTGTGTAAAAACAGTGTAAAAAGGGTTATGTAAATGATAAATGATTTATTTTCTGTATGTAGGTTTGTACAAACACTTTTACACGTCAATCATATTTTTTTAAACTAGTTGAGGGCGGCGTTTCCTGTCTGACTATTCTGAGAAGAAAGGCCGAAACAAACTCAGAGGTCACGTCTCTTTTAAAGTTCAGACAAAATCTTGGTCACACCAAGTGAAGACCATGTAGACCATGACCATGGTCTTTTGAGGAAAGAACCTCACAGATTGAGCGGACCTGTCCAGTCAGTGCACGCATTTGTCAAAAATCGTGCAGCTCAACTCAGAAGTTGAGGAGCTCAACGATTCGACGACCAATACGATCATGATTAAAACTAACTAAGAAGGAACACAGAAAAAAGAAATGACCCACATAGTCCTCACATTCACAACAATTAAATAAAAAAAATACTTTACAAAGTAAATATTCATGTCATTGTATTTATAAAATTCATCAATGAAAAATCATAATCTTTGAGGACCATGTAGATTGGTGTCTGAAATGATGGTATTTTGAGGAAAGAACCACACAGATTGAGTGGACACGTCCAGTCAGTGCACGCATTTGTCAATAACCGTGCAGCTCAACTCAGAACTTAAGGAGCTCAACGATTCGACGAACAGTACCAAAAACAGGACATTTGGGTAGACGGCATAAACTATTCAAACTGCCAGACCATGATTAAAAACGGAAACAATGACCTCACATAGTCCTCACATTCACAATAATTAATAAAAATAATATATAATACTGTAGACAGTAAATGTACATGTCATTGTTAAAGTAAATAGATATTTTGAAAAAATAAAGTGTAAAATATAAAATGAAAAAATAAAAACAACAATTACTGTCTAAACCTATTGGAGCAGCTCAATCCCAATCCTTTTTGTCCTCAATTACTCAATATAGTCTTTTACAGTATAATAGGCTCTCTGGCATAGTTTTCGCTTTAAAAAAGATTTGAATTTATTAAGGCTTAGTTCTTGAATGTGACTAGGAAGTTTATTATAAAAACGTATACATTGGCATCTAAACGAGCCACCTATTTTCTTGAGCCTTGTTGTAGGAACAACAAATTTGTGTTTGTTCCTAGTATTTATTCTATAGATATCACTGTATTTTTTAAACGGATTAATATTTTTATTGTGCATACAAAATTATCTTTTTTTTTATTATCATATATGTACTGAGAAGGCACAGTCATTATATTAATCTCTTTAAATTTGTCTCTGAGGGAGTGTCTGGGACTTAATTTATAAATGGAACGAAGTGCCCTTTTTTTGTAAAATAAAAATTAGCTGAATATCGGCGGCATTTCCCCACATTACACTATGAAAATAACTAAAGTAACTAAACTAAACGGACTGTCTCTAAATCAGTTAAATTACGAATTTTCCTAACGTATGCTGCAGAGCTAAGCTTTTTTGTCAATTTATCTATATGGGGGCCCCATTGAAGCTTGGCATTCAAAGTTATGCCTAAGAATACTGTGATATCTTCGGGTTTCAACTCTTCATCCTTAATGAGAACACTACTACTTGTCTAACGTGGGGTGTCGTAAACTTAATACATTTCGGTTTTTTTTTTCGTTAAAACTGTGTAAATACTGAACTAAGTTTTCTAAAGGATCTTGCAGTGGAGAAACATTTTTAAATATGCGGTGTAAAAATTGAACAAATAAAACTGATTGTGGTTTGTTTAAACAGAACACCAAATTCTGGAGTAAATATTTTTTCAAAATTTCATTAATAATAATAATTATTATTTATTTAAGTCAGACTCAGTAGTGATCCATATTTATGTTAGTAAGTAAACTTAAAAATCATGTTAGTAACCAAGGAATAAAATACATAAATAAAATGGGGGCACTACCTCTTTGGTAGACATTTTTTATTAATAACTGACCAACGAGATCGTTGGTCAGTTATTAATAAAAAATGTGATTGAAATGGGATTGGTTGAACATGAAAGATACAGATGTATCTTTCATGTTCAACCAATCCCATAATAGCAAAATCAAAAATGAGAAGATAGAGAGGGCGTCTTACGCTATCAAATTATAAATATGACATAATCTCTACCGTCCGGGTAAAGATTACGACTGATACCCTCTCCCGTATGTGCTCAAGTATGACTATGAACAGACTGAACGAGTAATACAATATCTTGGGACATCCATTATGTGTAATCCATCTATTTTTCGCACACGCGCTAATCACTCGCACATCGATAACACACTACAAACATACACTAACTTCATTCACTACACACAACACTATCACACTACAAACACACACTAACTTCATTCACTACACACAACACTATCACACTACAAACATACACTAACTTCATTCACTACACACAACACTATCACACTACAAACACACACTAACTTCATTCACTACACACAACACTATCACACTACAAACACACACTAACTTCATTCTCTACACACAACACTATCACACTACAAACACACACTAACTTCATTCACTACACACAACACTATCACACTACAAACATACACCAACATCATTCACTACACACAACACTATCACACTACAAACACACACTAACTTCATTCACTACACACAACACTATCACACTACAAACATACACTAACTTCATTCACTACACACAACACTATCACACTACAAACACACACTAACTTCATTCACTACACACAACACTATCACACTACAAACATACACTAACTTCATTCACTACACACAACACTATCACACTACAAACACACACTAACTTCATTCACTACACACAACACTATCACACTACAAACATACACTAACTTCATTCAATATACACAACACTATCACACTACAAACATAAACTAACTTCATTCACTACACACAACACTATCACACTACAAACACACACTAACTTCATTCACTACACACAACACAATCACACTACAAACACACACTAACTTCATTCACTACACACAACACTATCACACTACAAACACACACTAACTTCATTCACTACACACAACACTATCACACTACAAACACACACTAAAATCATTCACTACACACAACACTATCACACTACAAACATACACTAACTTCATTCACTACACACAACACTATCACACTACAAACACACACTAACTTCATTCACTACACACAACACTATCACACTACAAACATACACTAACTTCATTCACTACACACAACACTATCACACTACAAACACACACTAACTTCATTCACTACACACAACACTATCACACTACAAACATACACTAACTTCATTCAATATGCACAACACTATCACACTACAAACATACACTAACTTCATTCACTACACACAACACTATCACACTACAAACACACACTAACTTCATTCACTACACACAACACAATCACACTACAAACACACACTAACTTCATTCACTACACACAACACTATCACACTACAAACATACACTAACTTCATTCAATATACACAACACTATCACACTACAAACATAAACTAACTTCATTCACTACACACAACACTATCACACTACAAACACACACTAACTTCATTCACTACACACAACACAATCACACTACAAACACACACTAACTTCATTCACTACACACAACACTATCACACTACAAACACACACTAACTTCATTCACTACACACAACACTATCACACTACAAACACACACTAACTTCATTCACTACACACAACACTATCACACTACAAACACACACTAACTTCATTCACTACACACAACACTATCACACTACAAACACACACTAACTTCATTCACTACACACAACACTATCACACTACAAACATACACTAACTTCATTCACTACACACAACACTATCACACTACAAACACACACTAACTTCATTCACTACACACAACACTATCACACTACAAACATACACTAACTTCATTCACTACACACAACACTATCACACTACAAACACACACTAACTTCATTCGCTACACACAACACTATCACACTACAAACACACACTAACTTCATTCACTACACACAACACTATCACACTAAAAACACACACTAACTTCATTCTCTACACACAACACTATCACACTACAAACACACACTAACTTCATTCTCTACACACAACACTATCACACTACAAACACACACTAACTTCATTCACTACACACAACACTATCACACTACAAACATACACCAACATCATTCACTACACACAACATTATCACACTACAAACACACACTAACTTCATTCACTACACACAACACTATCACACTACAAACATACACTAACTTCATTCACTACACACAACACTATCACACTACAAACACACACTAACTTCATTCACTACACACAACACTATCACACTACAAACATACACTAACTTCATTCACTACACACAACACTATCACACTACAAACACACACTAACTTCATTCACTACACACAACACTATCACACTACAAACATACACTAACTTCATTCACTACACACAACACTATCACACTACAAACATAAACTAACTTCATTCACTACACACAACACTATCACACTACAAACACACACTAACTTCATTCACTACACACAACACAATCACACTACAAACACACACTAACTTCATTCACTACACACAACACTATCACACTACAAACACACACTAACTTCATTCACTACACACAACACTATCACACTACAAACACACACTAACTTCATTCACTACACACAACACTATCACACTACAAACACACACTAACTTCATTCACTACACACAACACTATCACACTACAAACACACACTAACTTCATTCACTACACACAACACTATCACACTACAAACATACACTAACTTCATTCACTACACACAACACTATCACACTACAAACACACACTAACTTCATTCACTACACACAACACTATCACACTACAAACATACACTAACTTCATTCACTACACACAACACTATCACACTACAAACACACACTAACTTCATTCGCTACACACAACACTATCACACTACAAACACACACTAACTTCATTCACTACACACAACACTATCACACTACAAACACACACTAACTTCATTCTCTACACACAACACTATCACACTACAAACACACACTAACTTCATTCTCTACACACAACACTATCACACTACAAACACACACTAACTTCATTCGCTACACACAACACTATCACAAAACACCCCATCCACTTCCCCACACAATCATCAAACATTTTCTCTTATACAATACAATTCACTCTTCACTTTCTCACTCTCACATTTTTTAAAGTTTACCACAAGATCAAAAATGCACCCACCTGACACAGTCCACTGGCACGTCTGCCACAATAGAATCATAGAATAGAATCATATAGCCTAGCACTGCCCCCTAAGATACAGGCCTAGCCTAGTTTAGGGGACAGGGTTGAAACTATTGTACTTCTACTTAACTACCTAATGCTAAATTAAGACCTTTAATCGGTATACAGTGCAATGTACTTGAACTTTGTGGTAATAAACAATTTATTATTATTTATTTATTTATTTATTTATTTATTTATTTATTTTACCATTTATGTACACACATATTAAACAGACAAGAAAAAACAGAACAGAAAAATAGGTACAAAGGGGTTAGGGGGGGGGGGGGGGGTAGGGTTTATCCCGGTATCGTGCGAATGTTTTACTGGATACGGTCTAAAAATCTGCCTTACTCTGTAGACGATATCAAGATGACATCCGAGTGTCGTATTTGCGCAGAAATCAAACCAAAGTTTGTTAAAAAGCAGGAAACGCTCATAAAAGCACATCATTCGAAAGTCTCAACATCGACTTTATAGGACATCTATCTACCAACACTCAAAATCGCTACATCTTTACAGTATTATAGATGAATATTCAAGATTCCCATTTGCCTACCCAACCAAAGATGTGTCTGCTAGCAGCGTATTATTAAATGCTTGAAGGACTTATTCTGCACATTGTCCCACAATATATCCATTCAGATCGTGGAGCTGCCTTCATGTCTTAACAAATTACGGAACTATTTGGTAACAAATGGAATTGCATGTATTCGAACCACGCCATTTAATACACAAGGAAATGGTCAAGTAGAGCGTCCAAACAGTACTTTATGGAAAACAATAAGCCATGCTTGATGGTGGAAAAATACTGTTGGAGCTGCTGAAGATTGTAAGACTAACTCAATTTAGTTTACATTGTATAATTATAAATTCAACATTAATGATGTAACTAATATTTTTGTAAAATATAATTTAAAAGTGTCCATGGAGTTTCTTGCCCGTTCTTCTCCATAGGTACCTACGCTTTGGAATGGGCAACTAGCTTCATATTTTCTGACTGACCGACTTATTGGCAATTCAAAAGTGGCCTGTAAATGGTTTAATTGATATAAATGCTTTCAGTTTGAGTTTTGAGAACCAAAAATCTTGTACCAGCTTTAGCTAGCTGGCTGGGAGCAAGTCTTACCATACGCTCTCCATTCAATCCGTTTATTGCTGTGCACGGCCACTAATGCGACATCCCATGACACACACGACGGTCTGCAAATGGGGAATCGATGCCAACATAGTTTTTGGAGCCAGGACCTGTATTGATGCGTAAAAATCATAAGACGTCAAAAACGATTTCGAAGTGAATCTAATCCATCTTATTCTCACGTAAGATTACCGGACGGCCGTGAAACTACGATATCAAACAGACAGTTAGTACCTCTTCCGCTGCCGTCGCAAGAGAGTCAATCCGAATCTGAAGATAATTATGAGGATGCCGAGGGCGAAGTGGAGATACCTCTGGTCCACGAATTAACAACAGCTCAGAACTCTCAGCAACACGAGACTACAGCAACTCGGCGCTCCACAACAGAGCAGAAAGCTCCAGCCCGTCTTCAGGACGTTACGTTCTCTGACGCGGCCGGGGGTGAATGTGGTGTAAATACTTTTTGCTATTGTATAATACTATTTAATAAATTAAAATTAACTAGATAGTTACTTCTTGTCACAGCTGTCATACCATCCACATACGAGATAATAGAACGAGATAGAGAATAAGACTATCTTTGCATTGTATGAAGAAAAAATACTGTTGGAGCTGCTGAAGGTTGCAAGACTGTCTTTGCATTGTATAAACTCAATTTACTTTATATTGTATAATTATAAATTCAACATTAATGATGTAACTAATATTTTTATAAAAATATAATTTAAAAGAGTGTCCATGGAGTTTCTTGCCCGTTCGCCGTTATTAACATTTTAGAAAATAATTTAAATACCAGTAGATTATTAAATTTGTTTAAATCATTTAATTTGTCAAATGTGTTTGTAGAACCAACCCGAACAACTACGACTACTGCTACATGTATTGATAATGTTTTTTGTTGCTGCGACTATTTAGATAAAGCCATTGTTAATTATCTCCCTTCTGATCACAGTGGTCAAACTGTAACCTTTGAGTCCAGCATGCCAATACAAAAAGTGCAGATCCAATCCAGACCAATAACATCTGTTAATTTAAATAAATTCAATAGCAGTTTAATTTGTAAATTAAGTAATCAGAACCTGACAGTGAATGTGTCAGTGAATGTTAATATTTTGTATACAGAATTCTTTTCGGTTGTACAAACTGAGTTCAATAATTATTTTGAAAAAATCACTAAAAGTATCAGCCCTAAGTTTTTATTTTGTGACTGGGCAACTAAGGGACTTAGGAAAAGTAGGGAAAGACTTTTCGAGCTGTATGGCCTTAAGCCTTATATTAACACAGATACTTTTACTAAATATGTTGCTACTTACTCTAGAACTTTTAAGAACGCTTGTAAGGCAGCTAAAGCCTTATACATTAGCAACAAGGTTAAATCAGCAGACAATAAAATAAAGACGGTTTGGAAAATTATTAATAACGAAACGAACAGGAACAAAAAACATAATTCTGATTACACACTGCAGACGTCAAGTGGTCTCATTTGCGATAGCAAAAATGTTGCTCAAGAATTTGTAAATTTCTTTACTAGTATCCCACTCAAAACAACTGAAACCTTAAATTCCTCGCCCTCGCTCGCTTTTGATTTAGTAAGGGCGAACGTTTCAGCCTGCCCGATTGAATTTAACTTTAGGCATATTAACCCCATAACAGTAATTAAAGCTTTTAAGCAAATTAAGATCAAATTGACCGAAGATCTTTGGGGAATGTCCATTAAGGTCTGTACCTCCATAATTGAGACTATTGCGCCTTACTTAGCCTTAATATTTAATTCGTGTGTGGATCAAGGAGTCTTCCCCGATTTAATGAAATACAGTAAGGTAATACCACTTTACAAATCCGGGGACAGTAAAGACACTAATAATTATAGACCCGTATCCGTGTTGCCGGTTTTCAGCAAGGTGTTTGAAAAGATAATGCTTAATCAGATGCTCAATCATTTTAACTCGAATAAAATCCTTCACGATCAACAGTATGGTTTCACCAAAGGACGTTGTACGACCGACGCCGGTGTAACCTTATTAAAACACATTTTTAACGCGTGGGAAGAGGCTCAAGATGCCATAGGAATCTTTTGTGACCTCTCCAAGGCATTTGATTGCGTCGATCACGAAACCTTGCTTTTGAAACTTGAGCATTACGGACTTGGAAAACTTGCGCTCAGTTTAGTTAATTCTTATTTAAATGATAGACAACAGCAAGTTCAAATAAATGGTGTCAATTCGCTTAGTTTAACAGTAAAAATGGGTGTGCCACAAGGCTCGATAGTGGGTCCTTTCCTCTTTTTGGTGTATATTAATGATCTACTCCATTTATTAAAAAATCAACCACAATAGGTGTTATTTGCTGATGACACTTCCTTAATTTTTAAGATAAATAGACGTGCTACAAATTTTGACTTTAAATAATGCCCTACTGCTGGTCCACAATTGGTTCACTGCTAATAATTTAGTATTAAATGGAAAAAAAACTAAGTGCATAAGATTTTCTTTACCAAATGTCAAGGGTAGTGATTGTGAGATAATATTGAATCAAGAGAAACTAGAATTCGTCGATAAAACTGTTTTCCTTGGGATCACGCTCGACTCAAGGCTACAATGGGGTCCTCATTTAACATCTCTTGCAGGACGGCTAAGTTCAGCAGCTTATGCTGTCAGAAAAATCCGTCAATTTACTGATGTAGATACCGCGAGATTAGTCTATTTTAGTTACTTTCATAGTATCATGTCATACGGTATTTTACTTTGGGGACGGGCTGCAGACATCGATTCTATTTTTATTCTGCAGAAAAGAGCCATCAGAGCCATATATAATCTCCGCAGGCGCGATTCTTTAAGGGAACTGTTTAAGGATATTAACATCATGACGGTGCCTTGTCAATATATCTACGAAAACATCATGTATGTAAGGAAAAATTTACATCTTTTTAGTAAAAGAGGTGACAGACATAATTATAGTACTAGAAATAGGGACCTATTAGTTCAACCAGGTTTCAGATTGGCTAAAGTAGACTCATCTTTTATGGGGTACTGTTTAAAATGTTATAATAAAATACCTCCCCACATTCTTCAACTGAATGAGACAAAATTCAAGTCTTGTATAAAACGCACACTATGCAGGCAGGCATATTATAAGTTAGAGGATTACATCGTTGATAAAGATGCCTGGATCAATGCTGGTCCTGCTCCACAACCACAACTAATTGATTAACACTTGAACATACTGTTGGAGCTGCTGAAGATTGTGGGACTATCTTTGCATTGTATAAACTCAATTTCCTTTGTATTGTATAATTTCATAGCACAGATGTGAGTTCTATGTGAGCTACCATTTACCGGGTAATAATATGTCTTTCATTGACTTGAATGTGCCCTGGCGGCTGATAGTATGTCATGCTCACTAAAATGTCTCGCTGACGGTGGCGTGTGTGTTGGATCATTTAGCTCCCTTCAAAATGGTTGAGCTGAATGGTGCTGAATGTGCTGATCTATGCGTCATGTTCGTGAACGGGCGCCGTCAGTTGGGACTGGTCATCAATTGGCTGCCTCGGCTTATTAAATTTTTTTTTTTTTGTATTGTTGTTTTGTTAAGTACTATTTGCTGTACTCTGGACGCTCTTAACACGTACGTCTTTTTTATTTTATTACATCGTTCTCACATATAATTATAAATTCAACATTAATGATGTAACTAATATTTTTGTAAAAATATAATTTAAAAGAGTGTCCATGGAGTTTCTTGCCCGTTCTTCTCCATAGGTACCTACGCTTTGGAATGGGCAACTAGCTTCATATTTTCTGACTGACCGACTTCTTGACAATTCAAAAGTGCCTGTAAATGGTTTAATTGAAATAAATGCTTTGAGTTTTGAGTTTTTTTTTTTGAGGTCTTCTCCATAAGTACCTACGCTTTGGAATATTCAACTAGCTTCATATTTTCTGACTGACCGACTTCTTGACAATTCAAAAGTGCCTGTAAATGGTTTAATTGAAATAAATACTTTGAGTTTGAGTTTGAGTATCTATATCATAATATTGAACGTGGCTCTTATTTCACATTTATGTTTTTGATGGGATAAGTGTCTATACGAGCGTTCCGTTTCTCTGAATATATAGGTATTGTACTTGCTGTTCATGTGTGCTACATACATGAGTAGTTGTTGTGACGAGCGCTATATTGCAGGTCGACGACGCCGGCGCTGTCGCGACACCTGAACCACGAGTGCCGCGTGCTGCAGTTCTACGACTCGCACGACCTGTGGCACATGCTGTCGGCCGTAGCTCTCTACTTCTCCTTCAACGCCATGCTCACGTGGGACGACGGACTCGCCGCCGTCAAACGCACCGAGATCGCTGTGTTTTGATATTCAAACATTATCCCTAATTATTATAATAATAAACTTAGCTAGGTACTTACCTAATTTCATAATAGTGGTTTTATTTTTACAACGTCAACAACTCAATTAAGTACACGATGCAAGTATGTAAGTACCTTGAAGTCCTATTAGTGTGATATTGACGTCACAAAAAAGTGTTCCCAAACTTAGTACTTGACAAACATTTAGATGTCTCTCTTTTCATATGCAGCTCTTGATTAGTTAAAAAGAAACAGAACGCTTTTTGACATGTGTGTGTCGATATGATAGATATTTTATTAACTATTATTTCTGTAGTAGAATAGGGCATCTCCATGTTTCTCCTATCTCAATGTGACAGTCTATCAAAAAGTACCCTGTGCTCACTGACCACAGAACATTTTTATTATTTTTTGTGCCTTGCCTTATTCCGATTATTTATCACATGAGCAAAATAAGCATATTTATAATTTAAATATGTTAATTTATTGTCGCCACAGCGAAGCTATTTTATATTTTGATTGTAATCAATTCATTACTGATTACAATGTGTATAGTGTAATTTGTCAGTTGAGTTGTAAATGATAATGATAAATGATTTTTATTTTGTAAGTAGGTTTGCACAAACACTTTTACACGTCAATCATATTTTTTATAAAACTAGATGAGGTCGGCGTTTCCTATCTGACTACTCTGAGAAGAAAGGCCGAAACAAACTCAGAGGTCACAGTCTCTTTTAAAGTCCAGACAGATTATATCTTGGTCAGGTTATATGAAGACCATGTAGATCGATGTCTGAGATGGTCTTTTGAGGAAAGAACCACACAGATTGAGAGGACCTGTCCAGTCAGTGCACGCATTTGTCAGAAATCGTGCAGCTCAACTCAAAACTTAAGGAGCTCAACGATTCGACGAACAATACCAAAGAAAGGACATTTGGGTAGGCCACATAAATTACTCAAACTGCCAGACCTAGAAAAAAAAACTAACAGAACAAAGAGAATAATAAAAATTAAACAAAAAAATAATAATAATAAAATGACCCACATTGTCTTCACATGCACAATAATTAAAATAATATAATACTTTACAAAGTAAGCAAATGTCAATGTTTATATAAAATTCATTAATTAATGTCAATGTGTATATAGAAAAAAAAAATAACATTCAAAATGTAAAAATTGGAAGCAACTCAATCCCAAGCCTTTTTGTCCTCAATATAATCCTTAACAGTATAAAAGGCTTTCTGGCACAACTTACGTTTAATGAATGATTTGAATTTATTAAGGCTTAGATCTTGAACGTGGCTTGGTAGTTTATTATAAAAGCGTATACATTGGCATCTGAACGAGCCACCTATTTTCTTGAGCCTTGTTGTAGGTACAACAAATTTGTGTTTGTTCCTCGTATTTATACACACATCAAAAGTGTCTAGGGATCAAGCATTTTTATGCGGATTTCTTGAGATTGAGATGTGGCTTTGTAATAAATTTATGATTTTATAAATTTATATGGATCCTTTTTGGTGCATTTCATAATTTGAATCAGGAACTGTGAATCAAATTCGAGTAAAAGATGAAAATCAGCTGTCAATATTTTCCCTATAAAAACATACAACGCATTGAAGACATTATTAGTGCTACTGTTTCCCTACTACTGATTAAAACCAACGTTATTATGGAGCGGCGACGTCATTTAAGCAGGGAAGAAATGCTCAGAGCCGTGGGAATGATAGAAGCTGGTTCCCGGCAACGTACTGTGGCTTTAGCTCTGAATACAAGTCAGAGTGTTATCAGTCGACTTTGGACACGTTACCGAAGCACTGGTACCGTGGCTGAGCGCCATGGAGGACGGTATCGCTGCACCACACGGAGACAAGACCGATACATTCAAATCTTAACTCGAAGAGCTCCAACAATAACCGCCATGATGTTAGCCGTGAGGCTTCATCACTCTTCAGGGAACTTAATTAGCGACCAAACAGTCAGAAACCGCTTGCATGAAGTGAACCTTCATTCCCGAAGACCGCTACGGGTACCACCTATAGCAATGCACAATCGTAGGATTCGATATCAATGGGCTCTTGAACACAGAAATTGGGCAGAAGAACAATGGCGTTTCGTGTGCTTTTCTGATGAGTCTCGTTTTGGTATGAGACCGGATACAAGACGTATACGACACTGGAGAACCCCTGGACGCCAACAGCGATTAAAATCCTGCCAGGAAGTCCATCCTTATAGTGGTGGAACCATCATGGTATGGGCGGGTATTTGGATCGGCGGAAGAACTGAGTTGATTTGGATCAGAGGCAACCTCAACGCTCAAATTTATGCTGAGACGATTGTATCAGACGTCATCGTTCCTCTACAAGTGCAAATCGGTCCCTTATTTCAGTTAATGCATGATAATGCACGACCGCACACCGCAAGAGTTGTAAGACAGACTCTCGCCGCAGCTAACATCAATGTCCTGCCCTGGCCTGCTCAGTCGCCAGACTTGAACCCGATTGAGCATGCATGGGATATGCTACAGAGAAGAGCTCTGCCGAATATTGAGGGTATCCAGTCGCAAGAAGACCTTTTTTTGTTGTTGCAACGAACATGGGCGGCCATTCCACAGCGTGATTTGGATGAACTCATTTTGAGTATGCCAAACCGATGTTCTTGTGTTGTTAGTGTTCGCGGTAGAAACACGGATTAATAATTGTTTAAGTTACCCAATAAAATTTTAAAGAAAACTGTTATTTCAGTCTTTTTTTCGAACTTTTGTGTTAGTGGTTCAAATGTCAAAAATCCCTTTATTAGGAAAATGGCAAATTTCTTTATTAATGCAAAGGTGACTTGGTTTATCGTTACTGTGACAAACGAAAACACTTTATTTGATGAATCCTTAAAGAAAATTTTAATTAATATCAATCAGGAGAAAAGTTATTGCAAAAATATATGTTGATCCCTAGACACTTTTGATGTGTGTATTATGGATATCACTGTATTTTTTAAACAATTTTATATTTTTATGGGCATATAAAAGATTTTCATAAATATACTGAGAGGGCACAGTCATCACATTAATCTCTTTAAATTTTTCTCTGAGAGAGTGTCTCGGACTTAGTTTATAAATTCATCGAACAGCTCGCTTCTGCAAAATAAAGATAGTCTGAATATCGGCGGCATTTCCCCACAATAAAATACCGTACGACATTACACTATGAAAATAGCTAAAGTACACTAAACGGGCAGTCTCTATATCAGTTAAATTACGAAGAGACAAATTGCTAATCTTTTAGCATACAATAAACTCGGTGACACTGGTACTTGTAGTTTACCATCGATTACTGTTAGTAGTGCTACTAACACTACTTTTGATACGCCTTGTAGTTTAAACTATTAGGTGCGACAACGGGTCAGCCGCATATGTTGAATGTTGTACATCAAAATATGCAGGGTCTGTCCGGCAAAGAGCTAGAATTAAGTTTATTTATGGAGAACTATGATGTTCAGAAGGCCAATTCTCGTAATTTAAAACGTTCAAAATCTAGTCGCAGTCTCATCTCAGCGACAAACAAATGTCAAAAACTTGTCAAAATTTAGGGAAATTAGGGGTATTTTTGACAGATTGAGACTGAGATCAGACTGTGAACGTTCTTAAAATTACGAGAATTGCCCCTCAGGTGTTATGTTTGACTGAACACTGGTTGAAAGAACATGAAGTAGTGTTTATCAATGATGATAACTTTACCGTACAGAGTGCATTTGTGAGAAAACGTGCTATTCGCGGTGGCTCTGTAGTTCTTGTTTCAAACAAGTTGAAATGTAAACAACGTTTAGATGTAGTTAATCTTACAATCGAGCGAACTATAGAGTTGTCTTGTATTGAACTTGAGCGATATGTTATAATCTGTGTTTATCGACCCCCCTCTGGGGATTTTATTAGTTTTGAATCGGTAATGGAGGATTCTCTCAATAGGTTAAAATCAAGTAATAAAAGTATTATTTTATGTGGAGATTTCAATATTAATATTTTAGATTAAGTATTAGACTTCTCAATCTGTTTAGGTCTTATAATTTAATTAGTTAATTTGTTTTTTGAACCTACTAGGATCACGGCATCTTCTTCAACTTGTCTTGATAATATATTTAGCGATTGTGATGCCAAAAATAATTTAGTGTTAACTGACTTAACGTCCGACCACTGTGGTTTAATAACTAGCTTCGCCATGCCATTAAATAAAAAGTCGCAAAAACTTGAATGCAGGCCTTATACGGCTAGTCATTGCAAAATGTTTAAAAATAATATAGCTCATAGAATTACACCATCTATAGCAGAACACGAGTTTTGAGTATGAATGTCGATGGCTATAAGAGTAGGGGAAGACCAAAGAAACGATGGATGGACTGTGTGAACGATGATATGGCTAGAAAGAGGGTGACTACCGCGATGACGACTAAGTAATAGAGAAGTATGGAAGAAAAATACATGTTGCGCCGACCCCAAATAAATTGGGATAAGGGCAGGAGAATGATGATGATAGCAGAACACGAGAATCCTAATGAAATTTATGGTGCCCTTTTTGATGTTGTGCAAAAAGAGTTCCAATCTACTTTCAAGACCAAAACCATTAACATTAATGGATCCTCCGTTGGCTTTAACCAATGGGCTACTCCAGGTATTTATAAAAGTAGAGCGAGATTATACGAGTTATGGTGGACAACAAATTAGTTAATAAAGCAGCTGATGTAGCTGAGGCATTTAATGAGTTTTTTGCCAACATACCTATAACTACGACTTGCTCCTTAAATTCGTCCCCGTCTAAAGCTGAAAACCTTTTGCATAGTAGTGTACCTAAATGTAGTCGCTTATTTAGCTTCGAACATGTAACCCCGCGTGATGTAGTTAATGTCTTTAACACACTTAAGTCTAAAAACACCGGTGATTACTGGGGCATCTCCATTAAACTTTTAAGTAATATAATAGACATCGTAGCTCCCTATCTAGCTGTTACTTTTAATAAATGTGTTGATTTAGGAACTTTTCCTGATCTCATGAAGAGTAGTAAAGTCATACCATTATTCAAATCAGGTAATATAAATGACGTTGGCAATTTCAGTCCTATTTCTATCTTACCTGCATTTAGTAAAATATTTGAAAAATTAATACTCAAGCAGTTGCTAAGACATTTTAATTTAAATAGCCTCCTTCATAATGAACAATATGGCTTTACAAAAGGTCGTTCGACTACAGATGCGGGTCGTGTTGCTTTGTTGAAACACATATTTAATGCATGGGAGAACTCGCAAAATGCTATTGGAGTTTTCTGTGATCTCTCCAAAGCCTTTGATTGCGTGCACCATGACACGCTTTTACGTAAACTACGTCATTACGGTGTCCAAAACGAGGCTCTCAACGTAATAAATTCTTATTTACATAATAGGTTCCAATGTGTAGATGTTAATGGTGTGAAATTTCCGGGCTACCAGTTCTGTTAGGTGTGCCGCAAGGCTCAATACTGGGTCCATTCTTGTTCTTAGTATATATCAATGACTTACCATTCCATTTAAAGGGCATCTGTGACGTTGTACTGTTTGCAGATGATACCTCTCTTATTTTTAAAGTAGACAGGAATAGACAAGATTTTGACGACGTAAACAGTGCACTCTCAATAGTTACGGATTGGTTTACGTCAAATAACCTAGTTCTCAATGCCAAGAAAACTAAACGTGTAAAGTTCGCCTTACCAAATGTTAGAAATCTAGGACCCAACATCGTCTTAGATGAAGAGGTGCTTGAAACTGTGGGCTCGGTAGTATTTCTGGGAATAACAGTTGATGCCAAACTTCAGTGGGGACCACATATATCAAGCCTAGCAGGAAGGCTCAGTTCGGCTGCCTCAGCCGTCAGGAAAGTAAGACAATACACTGTCGTTGATACAGCTCGTTTAGTCTATTTTAGTTATTTTCACAGCGTTATGTCCTATGGTATTCTGCTGTGGGGCAAAGCCGCTGATATCCTACTAATATTATAAATGCGAAAGTTTGTGAGGATGGATGGATGGATGGATGGATGGTTGTCTCTTTCAAGCAAAAACTACTGAACGGATTTGGATGAAATTCGGCACACAGATAGTTTATAACCCGGATTGATACATAGGATACTTTTTATCCCGATATTGATCGATCGATACGGATCGAAACTTATGCGGGTGAAACCGCGGGGCGCAACTAGTACAAAATATATTTGTCCTGCAAAAATGAGCTGTTCGAGCAATTTACCAGCTAGGTGCCAGAGTTTCTCTAAGAGATTTTTTTAAAGATATTGGTATTCTCACGGTTGCATCACAGTTTATCTTTGCCAACATCTTATATATTAGGCAAAATATACACTTTGTACACTAAAAACAGTGATATTCACAATGTTAACACTAGAAATAAGGACAAACTACGAACTCCCTTTCACCGGCTTCATAAGGTTCATAACTCATTTGTTGGGCTTGGTATAACCTTTTATAACAAGCTCCTTCCTGTTTGCTAGATTTGCCTTATAATACGTTTAAAGCTCAAGTGTCAACTGCTTCTATACGGAGGGTGTTTAAAACACTTAGATATTTAAGCAAACATATAATAATCCGAAAATAATAATACAACAGAATCAAACGCGTTTTTTTTTGGTATCCGCCAAAATAATAATGGCGGGAAGATTTCTATTATACTCTATGGAAGTTCCTTCCTTCAAAATCTTCATCGCCAGCCAGTATTCCAAGCTTCACTCTGTGTTGCCAACACGGCCCTCCTGCGCCGTGCATGTCCTCAGGCACACCATCAGTCTTACTTAGCTTAAATAAACACGTATCTGAAACGTAGTCTATACCCGAACATGACCTCACATGGAACTGCCTTGATCGTTTTGTGATACGTACTATTGATCGCCTGTTGTAATGGCGTAATACAGTTATCCCAAGAATCTTCATCTAAATCTGCACCCATAGTTTTCATGGCCTCCAGAATAGTTTTATTAAATCTTTCGGCTTGGCCGTTTGAACGCGGCATGCCTGTGGCTATAGTATGCAAGTGAATATTTTTACCGTTGCAAAACTCCTTAAAAATTTTTGACGTAAAAGCGGAACCAGCATCCGTAACAAGCCTACGAGGGTTGCCGAATATCTTTGCTATACCTTCAAGTTCACTAATTACGTTACTACTATCCGTATTAGGTACCGCCGAGATAAATACAAATTTAGTAAATGCATCTACTGCGACTAATAAGTACTTGTTGTTATTTCGCGTTTCAACAAAAGGACCCAGATGATCCACATGAATCGTGTGGAATGGTTGTGCGTATTTAGGTAGTGGATATAGCTCACCTTCGTTTGGGCCGCCTTTGTTTTTAAAGTAAACACAGTTTAAACAGTTTTTTATATATTTTTTAACGATGTTTCGCATTCGAGAAAACCAATACCGGCTAGAAATTCGTTCGACTGTTTTATCAACCGAGAAATGACCGAGGTCGTCATGGTTACATTTGATAATTTGCCATATGCATTTCTTTGGGACAACCCAGCGACGACCGTGACTTGTACGTCGATATACTTTATTACGAAGAAGCTCGTATTTCTTGAATACATCCCTGTTTGTCTGCTTCACCCGACTCTAAATTCTGCCTAATTACTACTATCCGAGGATCTTGCAGTTGAACTGAGAGCAACCAATCCGCTTCCGTTATAGACATGACTATTTCCGCTTCAGATCTTTCCCCAGACCTTAATGGGTTCCTACTTAAAGCATCTACATGCTGCATACGAGTGCCCTCTCTATGAGCAATATCGAAAGAGAATTCTTGCGTATAAAGCACCCACCGCGAAATTCGGGGAATTATGTCTTTTTTTGTTAATGCATGGCGTACCGCACTGCAGTCTGTCACTATACGGAAATTAACCCCTAACAAATAGCGCCTAAACTTTTCCAAAGATTGAACGATAGCTAGCAGTTCAAGCTCAAAGGAATGGTATTTTTTTTCATCTTCAGTAGTTTGACGGCTATAATAATGAATAGGTTTTTCACCATTATCCGTAACCTGCATCAAAATGCCTGCAATTCCGTCTCTGCTTGCGTCAGTATATAGTATGCTTTGCTTGGCAGGGTCAAATAATGTCAAAATATCGTCTGAACTTAACGTTTCTTTTAATACCGTGAAGGCGCGATCTTGCTCAGAATTCCAAACCCAAAGGCAGTCTTTTTTTAGTAATTTGGAAAGCGGGCTAGAAAGCATGGCACAGTTTTTGATAAACTTGCGAAAATAACTGATGAGGCCAAGAAACTGGCGAAGCTGATGGATTGTTTTTGGGACCGGGAATTCCTTAACTGCCCTAACTTTACTCTCGCACGGCTTCAAACCCTCAGAGTTTACTCTATAGCCCAGGAACTCTATTTCTGACTTTAAGAAATGGCACTTCTATAGGTTAAGCGTAAGGCCATTTTCCTTAAAGATTGCCAGTACCTTCTCAAGAAGATTAAGATTTTCTTCAGCCGTCTCACTTATTATCAAAACGTCATCTAAATAAAGAACAATTTTACCAAACCTCAAGTTCCCCATAACCTTGTCCATCATTTGTTGAAAACACGATGGTGCATTGACTAGACCGAATGGAAGGCGCATAAATTCATAGTGTCCGTCCTCAGTTATAAACGCGGTCTTGTTAATAGATTCCTCTGCCATTTTAATTTGATAGTAGCCACTTTTAAGATCCAAACTTGTGAAAAATTTACAGCCCTGTAGTCTATCTATCAAGTCTTCAATACGTGGCATCGGATATTTATCTTTCGTTGTAACTTTATTCAATGCGCGGTAATCAATACACAATCGTTTTTCACCGTTCTTTTTATTCACAAGCAGAGCTGGACTCGCATATTCGGATTTACTTTCACGGACTATACCATTCTCTAAAAGTTCATTTATCATGCTTCTTACAATTTGCCTTTCCGAATGAGATGTCCTGTATGGTCTCAACTGCACAGGTTTTTTATCGTTTAAATTTATGACCATCTCATGACCTTCTACTTTCCCTAGTTGGCTTATATTCGTAGCCATGCATTGCTGATATTTACCGAATAGATTAATCAACTCATTGCGGTGAGAATCTGTATCGAACTCTAAGGATATTTCACCAACAACGTTGCAGAAGTCCTCAAAATGTTTTACGTTTTGAAACGTTAAGGTTTCACCAATTCGCGAATACATTAAATCAGACCGTTCTGTCACGTTGCGTCCTAAAAGTACGTCACATCCCGATAGCTCATCCAAAATGTATAACTCAATCTCGTCTATTTTCACGGAATCTAATTGTATGCCTACCTTCACCACCTCCGTGACGTTTTTTATATTGTCTTTGGAAAATCCCTGCAGTGTTAAGGGGTTTTTCAACGGAATTCTTTGGAGATTACACTGTTCTGCCAAATTAGATGTCATTATAGAACAGCTACTCCCGGTATCTATTAATGCTTCATGAACAAAACCGTTAATGCCTATTTTCTTACAGAACTTGTCTTTCGTATTAGAAAATTGTACGTATTTTGTTTCCTGGTTATTTGTTTGTTCAACTTTGTCACTTTTTGAATTCTTTTTGTGAAAGCATGAAGTTTCCGAGTGACCTTTTTTACCGCAAAATTCACATTTTACCGAACATTGAAATCGTTTGTGATTGCCGCCGCAATTATAACACTCTATGGGTTTACGTTGACTTGGGGTTAGATTAGCCACGGATGATCCGGTTGTCGTATTTGCCGTTGATGTTTGAGAAACAGAACTTTGAACTTGACATGGAATCTTAACATTATCACGTGTTGCTATGGTTAACCATTTGTTTAACGATTTTTGCTTTGTAAACGCGGCTGTGCAAAAATCCAGCTAAACTATCGCATGATTTAAAGTTGCTGGCCTCAACAGACGCTGTTATGTTATTATCGCCGATATTTCCTAAAATTATCGAGATTACGTCATTTTCAGTAAAATTTAAGCACAGACTATCAATTTTCGATTTTTGTTCAAAAAAGAAATCATATAGCGGTTGATTTTCCACAGGTTTCCGGTCGACGATTTCCTTAAGTAGGTCAAACATATTTCTCTTCACTCTAAATGTATTAGACAGATTTTCCTTCCAATCCTTCCACAGCCAAGTAGTCCACATGTGATCATTACGCAATAAAGATTCGTACCAAATTTTAGCAGAGCCTTTGAGCTTATTCAGTGCCTGATAGCGTATTATACTATCCGTCCAGGAAAATGTTGATGCATACGATTCTATCACATTTAACCAAGAAGTAATATTATCGTTCAAAGGGTCAAAATCCGGTATCATATTGTTGCGCGCCACAATTGATATTCGTTACCACTAGCGCCATCTAGTATCGAGTAGAAGAACTAGTGTCAAGAACCTTCTAGAAGTTTCGATGATAGAACTTTCTAGAATTATCGACATCTGGTCAGTTGGGGCCGGAATGTACTCGAACATTCTAGATGTTTCTACAATAGAAGGTTCTAGAACAATGTGAGGCCTATATAAGGCGGGAATGCTCCGCGAGCCGACAGTCTTGGATAAGCGATACAAGCGAAAACATCGAAAGGAAAGCGATCTTCAAGTGCGACTTAGAAGTGATCAGTAGTGCAATTGTGTTTCATAATTAGTGTGAAGTTGTAATTGGTGTTTATAATTAAAGTGTCTATTTTTTGGTTATTTAATCGGCAGTTTTTAATTATTACGAACCCCAAGCTCGTAACAATTGGTGTCAGAAGTGGGATTAAAATCATGCCGATTTTACCCAAGGATGACACTGAGGGTATCCGTGCCCGGAGTCAACGCCAACAGGAGACGGACCAGAGACGTTTTGGTGGAGCTCCGCCACAGAGGTCGGAGGGCCAGATACCGACCACGGAGGCCGGCCCGTCCACAGCTGCTCCAGCATCATCAGCACCAGATTTTGCTGCTCTGATGATGATGCTGCAGGAGCAGGCTCGCCGACAGGACGAGCAGGCTCGCCGACAGGAGGAGCAGGCTCGCCGACAGGAGGAACAGGCTCGTCGGCTGGAAGAACAGCTCCAGCGTGATAAGGAGGAACAGGCCCGTCGGTTGGAAGAACAGCTTCTGCGTGACAGGGAGGAACAGGCTCGTCGTCAGGAGGAACAGGCTCGTCGGCTGGAAGAACAGCTCCAACGTGATAAGGAGGAACAGGCTCGCCGACAGGAAGAGCAAATGCTCCTTATGAAGGACCTTCATGCTACCTTCAGGAAAGACATGAAGGAGGTGAAGGATAAGGTTGTTCAACATGACAACCGCCTGTCGGAAGCTGAAACCCGAATCGATCAAGTGAATAATCGGGTTGACAACGTGATGGCTGACGTGAAGAAAACCGTGATGGCTGACGTGAAGAAAACGTTGGATTACATTAAACTTGGGGATGGAATCGCAGCTCCCGTAGCTACAACGCCTTCGCTACGTGGATTCAAAGTGCCACCATTCGACGGAACTTCTTCCTGGTCGGCCTACAAAATCCAGTTCGAGGCTGTCATGAAGGCGAACGGGTGGGATAAAAATCAGGCCATGACTGCCCTCACCCTAGGCCTGCGCGACCAGGCCTTAACTGTTCTGGAAGCTATCGGTAAGGAAGTGACTTACGAGCAGCTCCTTGAGGCATTGGAGGCTCGGTATGGTGACGCTCACCTGGAACACGTGTTTCGTGCGCAGCTCAAGGATCGCGTGCAACGCAGCAGCGAAAACCTGCAGCAGTGGGCCCTTGAAGTGGAAAAGCTGGTTCGCAAAGCTTACCAGTCCGTACCTGCGCTTATTGATGGGAACCTGGTGCAGGCATTCATTGACGGCATCCGCGACCTTGAGGTTAGAGCTGCTGTGAGGCTCGGTCACCACGGAACGCTTAAGGACGCCTTGGCCCATGCACTGGAGGTGGAAGCTGTGCGGCAGGACCACCGTTCCCATCGCGTCAGGGAGGTTCAAGCGGCTACAGCTTGCGATCGTAATAAAGGATACAGCCCTAGGTGCTACGGCTGTGGGGAAAGGGGCCACCTTCGATCCAGTTGCCCTAAGCGAACTGCAGGAAGAGAAGAATGGCCTATCCGTCAACGGCCAAGGATATTGCCGGTAGCACGTGAAAAGGAAGTGGAAACCATGATTGAGGGGATGGTGAAGGATGGTGTTATTGAACCTTCATCTAGTCCATGGTGTTCACCTGTAGTGCTGGTAAGAAAGAAAGACGGCAGCATGCGGTTTTGTGTTGACTATCGTCGTCTGAACGACGTTACAAAGAAGGACAGCTATCCTTTGCCAAGAATTGATGACACGCTGGACATGCTTACTGGAGTAAAGTGGTTTAGCACGCTGGACCTGAAAAGTGGCTACTGGCAAGTTGAAATAGATCCTAAGGACAAGGAGAAAACTGCATTCTCGACAGGAAAAGGTCTGTGGCAATTTAAAGTTATGCCGTTTGGATTGTGCAATGCTCCGGCAACGTTTGAAAGGTTGATGGAACTTGTACTTACCGGGCTAATTGGCGATGCTTGCCTGGTCTACTTGGATGACATCATTATCGTAGGCCGTACGTTTGAAGAACATCTTCAAAACCTGGAACGCGTTCTCATGAAGATCCAGGGTGCCAACCTCAAGTTAAGCCCGAAGAAGTGTTCACTATTTAAACGACAAGTTAGCTTTTTGGGGTATGTAGTTTCGGAGGAAGGTATCCGCACGGATCCGGAGAAAATCGCCGCTGTCAAAGATTGGCCAGTTCCAAAAGACAAGACGCAGGTCAGAGCATTTTTGGGTTTGTGCTCTTATTATCGGCGATTTGTTAAGAACTTTGCGGATATAGCCAAACCCCTGCATAAGCTAACCGAGGAGAAGCGACATTTCTGCTGGGATGAAAGTTGCGACATCGCATTCCAGGAGTTAAAGGACCGACTGTGCAGAACACCTATTTTAGGGTACCCTGATGCAGGCAAGGAATTTATAGTTGACACAGACGCAAGTGACATAGGACTTGGCGGTGTGTTGTCTCAACGGAATGGTGATCAAGAGGTTGTGATAGCGTACTTCAGCAAGTCGTTGTCAAAGCCGGAAAGGAACTATTGCGTCACGAGACGGGAATTGCTTGCTGTGGTAAAGTCGTTGCAGCATTTTAGCAAATATCTTCTGGGGCGGAAATTCCACTTACGAACTGACCATGCTGCACTGAAATGGCTATTGCAGTTCAAAAATCCAGAAGGACAAGTTGCCAGATGGATTGAACTACTGCAGGAATACGACTTTGTGGTCGAACATCGCAGCGGGAAATCTCATGGCAACGCCGATGCATTGTCAAGAAGACCTTGTCCTGAAGATTGCAAGCATTGTACAAGGCAAGAGGGTAAGGAGGTGGTACCTGTGAGGATGCTCAGGACCGACCTCAGCAACGAGTGGAAGGAAAGCCTACAACGTGCACAGCAGGAAGATTCGGACATTAAGCCGATTCTGGAGTGGATGAAAACCAGAGCTCCTAAGCCCAAGTGGAGTGACGTCTCAGCGATGAGTTCGATCACAAAAAGCTATTGGGCCCAATGGGACAGCTTGGTGATTCAGGATGAAGTCTTGTGCCGTAAATGGGAAAATGCTCGGGGAGACAGCTGTCATCTGCAAATGGTTGTCCCTAAAGCTCGAGTGCCGGATGTTCTACAGCTGTACCATAATGATTGTTCAGGAGGTCATCTGGGAGTAAAACGGACTCTAATGAAGATACGAGAACGGTTTTACTGGGTCCACTGTCGGGACGATGTCGAGGACTGGTGTCGTAAATGTACAAGTTGTGCAGCTGTAAAGGGACCTCAGACACGTAGTAGAGGTGCATTGAAATTGTACAATGTTGGTGCACCATGGGAGAGAATAGCCTTAGATGTTGCTGGACCTTTTCCGGAAAGTGAAAGTGGTAACAAGTATTTCATGGTTGTGATGGATTACTTCACTAAGTGGCCGGAAGTCTTCGCCATTCCAAACCAAGAAGCTTCAACAGTTGCAGATAAACTGGTTCATGAAGTCTTCTGCCGTTTTGGAGTACCCTTGGAGATTCACAGTGATCAAGGAAGGAATTTTGAGTCCCAAATATTCCAGGAAACTTGTCGAGTTATGGGTACTCATAAAACTAGAACAACTTCTTACCATCCACAATCGGATGGAATGGTGGAAAGATTTAATCAGACATTGGAGAGATACCTGGCAAAAGTTGTGGAAAATCGGCAACGAGATTGGGACAAGCACATACAACCGTTTTTGTTGTCATATCGAAGCGCTGTTCACGAAAGTACATCGGTGACACCAGCTTTCGCAAACTTTGGAAGAGAATTACGACTGCCTGCAGACCTGATCACCGGAATACCACCTGATGCCCCACGCAGTATAACCGATTATGCGAATGACTTGCGGAACAAAATGAATGACATTTATGAGCACGTCAGACAATCGGGCCAGCAAATGTCTGAAAAGATGAAAACCCGTTATGACCGCAAAATGAACAATAAAGGGTTCGACGAAGGCTCACTAGTGTGGTTGCACAATCCAGTCCGCAGCAAAGGGAAATCTCCTAAGCTTCAAGCTAAATGGGACGGACCGTACCGGATTGTGACAAAGATCAATGACGTAACCTACCGGATACAGAAAGGTGCAAGAGGTACTCCTAAGATCGTCCATGTGGATCGACTGGCGCGTTATTATGGGGCCGATAATGCTCGGGACGAGCATGTCTTAGGAGGGGGCAGTGTTGCGCGCCACAATTGATATTCGTTACCACTAGCGCCATCTAGTATCGAGTAGAAGAACTAGTGTCAAGAACCTTCTAGAAGTTTCGATGATAGAACTTTCTAGAATTATCGACATCTGGTCAGTTGGGGCCGGAATGTACTCGAACATTCTAGATGTTTCTACAATAGAAGGTTCTAGAACAATGTGAGGCCTATATAAGGCGGGAATGCTCCGCGAGCCGACAGACCGCCAACCACCGCAACCCTCTGGTTGTCCAGGCCGCCAGCTACTCCCCCTCAAACATTAGTAAGGCTCGCCGTCCAAAGCATGCCTTATCCGACCCCGACGACCCAATAACTCTCCTCCAGGAGAGCAACAAATCCACTAGTACAGTTCACAAAAACAAAAGACCGACATTCCGACCTCGCCGACGAGGTCCCTCGCGACGTCCCCAAGTAAACTCACCCCCCCGACCCTTGCCCGATGCAGAGCCAGCCCGCGCCGCAGCTGAGCCAGTAGCTTTAAATCCCCGACCGTGACCTCTGAGTTTGTTTCGGCATTTCTTCTCAGAGTAGTCAGATAGGAAATGCCGGCTCCATCAAGCTTAAATAATATAACAGTGATCCAGCCTGTCCCTTCTTGCTGTCCTCTCCAGCGACGCCCTAAGCCGAGGTTCGTACCCCACAGGGGGTGCCCTTAGTGCGTAGTCGCTTAGCATAACGTAGTTAGATTAATGCCCCTGGCTGGAGGCTTTGAGTTTCACTTAAGGCAGCCACAGGATAGTCCGGTTAAGTAGTCACGACCTCTAAAGGTCAACTACGAGATGCCAATAGGAAAAAAAAAAAAAAAAAAAAAGCGAGCCGACAGTCTTGGATAAGCGATACAAGCGAAAACATCGAAAGGAAAGCGATCTTCAAGTGCGACTTAGAAGTGATCAGTAGTGCAATTGTGTTTCATAATTAGTGTGAAGTTGTAATTGGTGTTTATAATTAAAGTGTCTATTTTTTGGTTATTTAATCGGCAGTTTTTAATTATTACGAACCCCAAGCTCGTAACAATATTATGCAAAGTTGTACTCACAGTTCCGGTATCTTTTGCCTTAGATACCTTTATCCTTTTGCGAGATGCCAGCGGGGGTGTTCTTGAGCCGCTACTGTTAGAACTCGTACTGCTACATCTGCTACTGCTAGAACTCGTATAGCTACTACTAGATGATTTACGAGCGCGCTTTGCCCTGTGTTTACGCTTACTTACGCGTCTTTTACCATTTTTACCCATTATTTATTAACTTTATTTTTGGGGCGCGAGAAGTTTTATGTACACTTCTGATGTCAACTGCTTCTATACGGAGGGTGTTTAAAACACTTAGATATTTATGCAAACATATAATAATCCGAAAATAATAATACAACAGAATCAAACGCGTTTTTTTTGGTATCCGCCAAAATAATAATGGCGGGAAGATTTCTATTATACTCTATGGAAGTTCCTTCCTTCAAAATCTTCATCGCCAGCCAGTATTCCAAGCTTCACTCTGTGTTGCCAACACAAGTAAAATCCAACCTTTGTTCAAAGGCTTACTATTCCATCAACGACTACTTAAACGATAAGAATAGTTGGTCGGCCTGATTAACTCAAGACAATGTTTATGTTCTTTCTCCAGAAACGTGACAGTGACAGGTTATATGAGTTCATGTAATTGTTGTTTTTTTTGTTTTTTTTTTTTTTGTTTTTTTTTTTTTTAGTTGACTGTATATGTAAATTCAGTTTAATTTTATTTCAATTTTATCGACATATTTGTTGGTACCTATATTGGCGTGGCTAGCTAACATATGGCAAATAATTTTATTGAATGTTCTGTGTACTGTAATGTTAATTAGATACTTTGCAGATCTAGTATTGTATACAGTCGAGTATTTTATAACTGAACAGACAGCTGTGCTGTTGGGGAGTTTGTTGCGCCACTTCTTCTCCCCAGCGAAAGCACTAAGAAGTGGTGAAGGGTGGGCGTTTTGGGGGACTGTTTTTTGTAATTTTGACGTTCGAAAAGTGCTGATTCTCAGCCTAGTTTGAATAAATGACTTTTGATTTTGATTTATTACCCACAGAACATTATTACCCTATGTCACTGACACAGACATTTCAGGCCGCATTCCGAATGGGCTATAATCGTTCACAGCACTCAAATCGAATGACTAAATAAACCCCCAAGCTCAGTCCATGAGCATACCTACAAAATTTGCGTATACACAAATCGGGCACTAAAGATGGCCGCCTTTCGTAGGGTTCTTTTTGTTTTTTCTCGCACCACACTGTTTTCTACAATACAAAGAAAAAAAAAACAGTTTTTTTGAGCTTTTTAAACAAAATTAAAGATTCCCTAAAAATAAAATGTTACTTTTGTCATTAAAATGTTACTTTTTGACTTATAATATGTTACTTTTGACGGGCACTGGCAACACTGGACATAATCGTAATATCCGTGTGAGACGATTTGAGTGCTGTGAGCGATTATAGCCAATTCGGAATGCGGCCAAAAAGTACTCTGCTGTGACGACAGTGACTGTCAGTGACACAGTGACGTCACGTCAGCGATTGTCGTGTCGCGTTCTCATTATTTTTATTTCGCAATTTCGGAAATATCTGCATACATTTATTGTTTTATGTCGTATTAGTGAGATATTTAGCTCTGGCAGATATCACTGCCATGGATAACCAATACTACTACAAACTAATGGCGAACTATCTATCAAAACGGAACTGTGACGAGTCGTTCATGCGATATTTTTTTGGTAAGAATTCGCTAAAGAAAACACCCGAGGAGTTAGAACGGGCAGACGAAAGGAAAAGAAGACTGCAGCGGGAACGATCACGTCGTTATCGAGCGTTAAAGAACGCACGTCGACAACACGAGGGCGGCGGGAGTGGCGGCGGCCGGGACAGCGCGGACGGCGACTCGGCGCGCTCCAAGTCGCGAGCCCTCGCCCTCGAGGAAGAGTACAGCGACGGCGACGAGCCGCCCACGCTGTGCGACCTCAGCTACGACGACAAGTGGCGGGAGCGCGCGCCTGCTTCCGACTGCGCGTCTGACGATAACTCTGCGCAGTCGGCAGCCGAGCTCACGGACGCGCCGCTGAGCCTGCGCGAGCTGCTGAGCTCACCCAACGCCGAGCTGGACTACCCTACCGTGCACAGCCTCATGTTCCACTGGCTGCAGACGTAACACTGTGCTGTTCACACTCCACGCTAGAATGCATGCAACAACTTTGGCTCCCACTAACTTTTTTTCGAAATCATAAATTGTTTCCATTCATGTGCTGCACACAGTCCTGTCTTCCATAATAACTAGTTCGGTACTGAGTTGCTAGTAAGTAGGGAAGCATTGAAAAGATTCATATCAAATGCCATGTATTTCTTAAAAAGTACTGTGGGTGTGGTAATCTTACACATATCAAAATATTGCTGCTTCTATGATATATTTGATCACACGTGTTGACAGAACCGTCCTGCTATGATTTATTGACTAATTAGATAGTAGTTTAATATGTACTTTGACTGTAGATGATAATAATTAATGGTTCAGGGTGGTTTTAGCAAGCTAAGCGATATAGGTACAAGTTTGTAAAAGGGTAAATGTAAGCTTTCCAATGAGCAAAGGGTGCATTGATGTGTCCATGTTGTTTATTTTCACAACATTCAACACAACACAAGTACAATTTGAATCCAGGTTGTAATCATATTATGTGAATTTGAAATGAATTTTGAATACAAAACTGTTATGTCAATAGTAGAAGTATCAAACATTGACTGCAAAGAGAATGAGGATTAGCAAGGATGATTTAGTTACTTGGTGTTGTTTAACAATAAGAACATATCACTCATTTGCATTTGAAGCCGTGCCATTGATGCCATTGCACTAACAAGTGGTAGTTGGTAATGGTGGTGATATTATGTGCAGAGATGTGCTATGAACACGCAGGCTAGCGTGTTGTAGTTAGTAGTGGTGATAGTATGTGCAGAGATGTGCTATGAACACGCAGGCTAGCGTGTTGTAGTCAGTAGTGGTGATAGTATGTGCAGAGATGTGCTATGAACATGTGAGCTAGTGTGTTGTGGGTGCTGTGTTGTGAGTGCAGTGCCGGCCAATAGCTCATAGAGTATTCCACTAGACAATAAGTTGTTGTTAAGTTGCCATATCCTAATAATTAGATACTCAACAATTATACATAATTTTATTATAATTATATGCATAGAAAAGTATAGAGTATTATATACCTATAGTTTGTGATACAATTGAATTTACATTTTGTCTGATATCTACAATGTTAGGTAAAACAGGTTCATAGAGTAAGTTAGTGCAGCAAGTGGTGTCATGGAGTAGCAATGCGTCCTGACTCCTGCCCTGGGTGCACACACCGCAGTGCTCCATTTATGTGTGAGACATTGCTAAATACAGCATTCCTATAACAAAATTACATAAACAGCCTCTATTTGCTGGCAGTGATGTGAATGTGAGCTAATGCTAGCAATATGTGGTGCAAACAAAACAATGTGATGTGCAATGGTGTAAGATGATGTATAAAGTACCAACCAAGTCAATATTTTTTAAATATGTAGGTACTTGATTCAAAGTAAGTGATTGGTATTTAAATCATTTTTTTTTTTATTAAGTACACATTTTTGCTAGACCTACAGGACGAGTTTTTGAAAAGGGATCACTATGGCAGCCTTGCCAGCTAACTTTGGATAAAATACTTTTAATTTTATTAAAAGTATTTTATCCAAAGTTAGCTGGCTGGCTGACTTTTATTCGAGGAATAAAATTTACGTTTGGCAGTACCTAGGTATGAAATAACTGTCAAAATTTCAAAATGAAAAACAATCTGCCCTAAATCTACTAAATAGTCTGGTTTTGAATATTTTGTTCTCATATGTTTAATTAACAAAGGAAGTACGCTAAATACTAAAAAATATTTTTATAAATTGTAGGCATGTGAACAGAGGGGCAATTCTCGTAATTTTAAGAACTTTCACAGTCTGATCTCAGTCTCAATCTGTCAAAAATCCTACCTCTAATTTCCCTACATTTTGACAAGTTTTTGACATTTGTTTGTCGCTGAGATGAGACTGCGACTAGATTTTGAACATTTTAAATTATGAGAATTGGCCTTCTGGTGTACGCTGCTGGTCACTTATATCAAAATTGTAAACTTCTTAAAAAGATGCAGTCTGAAAGTTGGCAAGACCGCAAATAGCTGTCAAAAATTCATAATATTTCGCTGTTATAAGCAGGCATTCGAAAATACGGCGCGTAGACTCTGACCAACGAAAGCTGGCCAAAAAAAAGGCGGCAATTTAAAAAAAATCAAGATCTGTTACCCTGTTTATACACTGCGTAAACGCAGTTGATACTATTTATTATTCATTGCGAATTTATTGATATAGAAAAACTTTTTTACAAAAAAAAACAACCGACTTCCAAATAAAACTACAAAGTGATAAATAACTTTTATTTCGGAAGTCGGTGTCGATGGTACTGCATTTTCGTTTATTGACACCGACTTCCGAAATAAAAGTTATTTATCACTTTGTAGTTTTTTTTTGAAGTCGGTTGTTTTTTTTTGTAAAAAAGTTTTTATTTTTCACTTTTTAGTGAGAGAGTTTGTAATTTATCTAAGTTACAATAGCCTAACGTCAACTGCTCATCACCTTTTACAAAATATTGCTTTTCCCGATACTGGGACGTTAATTTTTGAGGAGTTCTCCTGGTAAGAACCTGAAGAACTCCACTTCACCACCACACGCATTGTGACGAGCATAAATTGCTTAGCAACCATATTAAAGTAATCGAATCGCAACCCGTGAAATATTTATCATTGATTAGTTCCGATGGCCGTCTGTAGTCTTCATCATCAGCTCCACTTTACCAAATGATGATTTCCGAGAGCAAATGATCAAGTTACTCTAAAAAATATCCAAATCGCTATAGGTTTGCCAATAAAATTTGAGGGTTTCCCTCGATTTCCATGGGATCCTCTCATCAGATTCCAACTTGCTGACAATGGGACCACCTTGGGAGTATACCCTTCAAGTTACTCTAAAAAATATCCAAATCGCTATAGGTTTGCCAAAAAAAGTTGAGGGTTTCCCTCGATTTCCATGGGATCCTCTCATCAGATTCCAACTTGCTGACAATGGGACCACCTTGGGAGTACCTATACCCTTTCAAACAAAAAAAATATTTTCGAAATCGATCCACAAATGACGGAGAAATCGGTGAACATACAAAAAAAAAAAAAAAACATACATAAAGTCGAACATATAACCTCCTCCTTTTTGGAAGTCGGTTAAAAATAATAAAAGTTTAGAAAATAATTCGTGGTCAGCTTTCGTTCCAACTCTACGGTGCGTTCGGCGCGTACTGATACTCAGCGTTGTGTGCAGTGAAAAAAGTGCTGTAGATAATACGATGAAAAATGACAAACCAAAATTAAAAAATATATCTATTCCCATTTTACTGTTCCTGTAGCGTGCTTAGTATTTTTTGTAGGGTTTAATGATCTTTCTCCATATCCATCCATGACACCGCACTGATTCACACCAGGAGAGGTTAGAAAAACCGGGCAAGAGCGAGTCGGACTCGCGCAACGAGGGTTCTGTACCATTATACTTTTTATATTTTCATCGGCGAGGCCTTTATTCATCAGAAAATTTTATGCACGCTGCGGTGTAGAAAATTGCAGTTTTAGGTCAGCGCCATCTCTTGACCGATAGTAGAACTAATGTAACTTTTGTTGATGATTGATTTCTGAAAAAAGTGCGTAAGTAGCACTCTTTTTATTTTTCCTGTAATCTTTACATAAACTTCTATAACATACATAGTACATAAGATTTTTTCTATACAAACTTCGGAGATAGGGGGGACGATAATTTTTTTACATTTTTCATCAAAAGTCGAAAACTATGCGGTCTAAAAAAAAGAAAAATCTTTGAGAATGTGCAAGCTGCGCTCTTTCTTAGGATACTCCACATGCCCTAGTAGCCCCACTTCGAATTTTTTAGACCCCTTTCAGTCCGTGGCAAAAAAAAAAATTTTTTCTTTCTTATATGCAAAATAGTTGGGCAAACGTCATCTAAAACTATTCTAAATTTCAAGTTGATAGCATTAGTAGTTCTTGAGATATCCAGCTGTGACACACAGACTGAGTCGCACCTTAAGGGTTCATTTTTACCATTTTGGTACGGAACCCTAAAAACTGCAATAGTTGTTGGCTTGGCAATACCTTTGCGTAGGACGCGTACTGCGCGTATGTGCGAGGCCATCAGTAAATGCGGCGCGTATCTACGATGCTGATAAATGTGCGACCACCTTTAGTAATATTATTGAAAACGGCGAATATTTTAGTTAAATATGTAAATGCGACGTTGCCAACTTTCAGAATTCACCCTTTTTAGTAAGATAAGGGCCTTAGGGATACATTATGATGTTTCTACAATAGACTGTTTGCTTTAAGTGTCGCTACTGGTCTCACAGACGGGCTCTTGCAATTTAATCATTTGACTACGGACTGCGGTCGCAACGTGTCAATTGTAAAAAAAAAGTGATCATACGTTTAAATTGAAAGAGCCCTAAGACTAATTTTTTACCTTATTGTAAATCCTGTTTTCCTAATTCAGTGGAACTCCAAAGTGCATGGCACACTTATGATTGAAAGACGGCACCTAATGCCTTGTAGAGTTGTAGGTGCAAAGTAGAAGTTTGTCATGAGTTAGATGAAAAAAAGCAGAGAACCTGTGAAAAGTTATCAATTGTGACATAGTTATAAAAGTGGGCCACGAGCTCAGCATTGCTTGTATCTTGTTGTGGCTCTGTGCTGGGACACCATCAACATATTCGACAGATACAGCCATATTATTAGTTTAGACTTAGTTTTAAGTAATCTATAGGAAGCACTAATTTGTAACAGAATATTATACACAGTTATAGGTAAGTATATGTATAGCTATATGAGCTGGTCGTACCACTGCACTGTCCTCTGGCGCAGGTATCAGCGACGAAAGTAAAATTACTGATGGATGTAAAGATTACTTAGTACTAATAATCTTTACATACATCTGGATTCGATACACTGTTTTTTCAGCATGTCTGTCCTACTTTAGTTGATGGACGTACCTCAGTGGTGTTTTCAGTTTCGGATGCAATTATGATAGGTATTATCGTTCCAATAGGTGCTTTCGTTCTCAGTTATGTAAGTATTAATTATAGTTACGGAACTAGCAGCTTAATAGAGAACTAGAAATGAGGTGTATTTTGAACAAACTGAAAAGATTATAATTATATTTTGTTAGTGCAAGAAACTTTGTTGCTAAAATATTAACAGTGCTAAATATAGTGCCATTCGTGACGTGGCGCGTGATGTTCAGCAGACGACCCTTGCGCCTGCGCGGCGATGCCTTCGACGAATTTTAATGTTAAGTGAACTATGCGTAGGTACTTTAAGGTAGTGCCATATTAAAAGAGCTTCCTGTCTATTTTTAATTACTAGTCTTTTATTAATCTCATACCTGCCATCGGCGTAACCAACACCAGAGGGCCTAGAAAGGCCTCTTTGGCAGAATCATAAAACCACAGAACAGATAAAGAAACCTTCTTTATCTGTTCTGTGCATAAAACAATTCATATCACGCAATTAATCTGTATGACGGTCTTGTATGGAGATTCGTAAAATGCTTTACGTACACCTCTGCCTAACCCTTCAGGGATATTTAGGTGTGAAACTGTCAAACAAATGAAATGCGTGATATATACCGTGGGGTTTTATTTCAAGTAACAGACGTAGGTTACATTATCAAAAACAATCTGCTGCTCCCCTTAAAATATGTAGGTATTTATGTTCACCTAACGCGACAACATTGGAGCAGCTGATAATTACGCGATTCCACACCTACGTCTTGGTTGGTCCCCATGATGATGACTTGAATGGTGTCCGTAGTCCCAGCGGAATATTGTCGAATTTCTTAATTTTTGTTTAGCAGATATTTAGTGTATGACGTCGTGTAATTGTATAAGGTAAGTTCAAATGACATGGCCGGATCCTGCCCGCAGAATCAAGCCAGAATATTCAAATCGCATGCTTAATGGTACATTGACCCATTAGTAGATAGGTCAGAATTATTTCCGGATTTTTTTAACTCAGATCTTATCAATAGTTAATCCATACGTTCAAAATTCAAGCATTCACGATAGATCTAATCAAATCCAATCAGTTTTAATTTTATGCGTCAACAAGTAGGATAAGTCCTCATAGCGAGATTTTCTTTGCGCTTTCATGTAAGTATCTAACTCAGTCTTTCCCAAAGTGGACGATAACGCCCCCTTGTGGGCGCTGCAGGTCTCAAGGGGGGCGGTAAGAGACCCAGAAAGAAAATGGGGGCGTTGTGTAGAGGGGGGGGGGGTGATTTGTAATTTTATTTAGCTAGGAGGCCTCTTAAACAACGACTGCAAGAGCTCTCGACTCTCAACAACAACTTGTGAACATCAACTAATATGAATTAAAAGATTGCTCAAACTCGGTTCTATATTTCTCTCCGCGTAGTTCATATATCTGTCCTAATTTATTGAATATAGAAAAATGAAAATCATGTCAATCGGTCGCTCCGTTTCGTAATGAAAGTAGACACAAACAAATAAAAAGGCAACAGACACACTTTCGCATTTTAATAGTTATTAGTACTCGTAGTTATCTATCATGTTTTAACAAGTTTTTGTTAAATAACCCGAATTGTGCATTCCTGTATCAGTCGGCTGGTTCATTGAATACTTGTTCGGACTTGTTGAGTACGATTGAGCGTCGAATGAGATAAACAAGTTTATGCATGTTTGTTTTATTCCTGTCGGTGCGTGCTGCTTAAGCATTCCTATATAAACAATGTAATATTTATTTTATTTTCATTTGTGGTTTCGCGCGCAATAGATGAGCAGTACTTACGCCTCCTCTACACTACTCGCGAAGTTGAACGAATTTCTCAAAGCAAAACAATGTCGGAAGTAAAAAAGAAGAGACGGCAATACTGTGCGGAATATATTAAATTCGGATTTATTGAAAATCCCACAAACCCATCGTCGCCTTTGTGTCTTCTATGTCTAAAAACATTTTCGAATGAAGCAATGAAGCCTTCAAGGCTGCAAGATCATTTGAATAAAATGCATCCAGATAAGAAAGACAAGAATGTAGCATATTTTCAAGACCTAGAGAAGAAACATAATACTCAGCCAAGTGTAGCAAAACTATTTTCGGCGGCTGCTAAGCAAGATGACGACGGACTTCGAGCTTCGTACAATATCTCTTTGTTAATTGCTCAAAAAGGCAAACCACATAACATCGGAGAAGAGTTAATATTGCCAGCAATAAATGAAGTAATAACTACTGTGCTTCATAAATCGGCCGCAGATATTATCCGAAAAATTCCTTTGAGTAATAATTCTGTGCAAAGACGAATTGATGAAATGGCTGAAAACATTGAAGAATCATTGTGCGATCACTTGAGGACAAGTCAATTCTCAATTCAGCTCGATGAGTCCACTTTACCAACTAATGAAGCATTGTTGTTGTCTTACGTGAGGTTTATTAAAGATGAGAAAATATGTGAAGAACTATTATTTGCTAGAAATTTTGAGACCGATACAAAAGGTGAAACCATATTCAATACATTGGAAAAGTTTTGCGATGAGAAAGAGATTCCTTTGAAAAATATTATTTCGGATGCTACGGATGGCGCTCCGGCTATGACAGGGTGCCATAAAGGCTTCATAGCGTACTTAAAAAATAAAATTCCAGATGTCCTTGGTGTACATTGCGTTATTCATAGACAACATTTAGTTGCTAGAAACTTAAGTGAAAAACTATTTCAATCACTGCAATATGTCATCAAAGCAGTCAATAAAATCCGCAACAGCTCTTTGAATGATAGATTATTTCATCAGCTTTGTGTTACTAATGACGAGGATTTCAACCGTTTGTTGTTTCATACTGAAGTTCGTTGGCTATCAAGAGGCAATTGTCTGACCCGATTTTACAACCTGTTTGACTCTGTTGTAGAGTTCTTGGCAACTAAAGATACAGAATTGCACGACAAGCTCATAACATCAAAGGATGATATAGCTTACATGACAGACCTGTATAAATTGTTCAACGACATGAATCTCCAACTGCAAGGCGATAAACTAAATTTAATTAAAACAAAAAACGTCGTTGCTGCTTTCGCAGCCAAACTGCTTCTACACAAAAAGAATCTGGGCAGACGTGAGTTTCACAATTTTCCAAATTTATCAGTATCATGCAGTAACGACGAATTGTTTGCCTACTGCCAACATTTGGAAAACCTCCACATTGACTTCACCGAACGATACCAGGACATTTTGAACTTGGAAATACCAGACTGGGTGTTGGATCCGTTTTCAAATGTCAACACAGCAATGTCACCTCAACTGGAAGAAGAACTTATAGAATTGACAACAAACGAGGAAATAAAAATCAAGTTCAAAAATGGTTACCAAGAATTTTGGCTACAAAAACCGATCCCGCAATTGTACCCTGGATTGTGGTCAATCGTTCAACGATTCTTGATAGGATTCCCATCGTCATATTTGTGTGAACGTGGATTTAGTGCTGTGACAACACTGCTTACTAAAAAGAGAAATCGTTTGCTTGTTACCGAACGTGGCGACTTGCGACTGTTCTTGAGTAAATTGGAACCTGATATCAACAAACTTATTAAACAGCATCAGATTCATCCTTCATATTAGTTTTTATATAAGGATTGATTATTTAAGTTATATTTTAAATAAAAGATACTCTGTTTTAATACTATAAAGTTGCGTTTCAATAATCATTCTTATTGGCAGGTGGAGCCCGTAAGTCCGTAAGAGTTAACTTGAGACCTAAGCGCCGTTGTATGTTACCTACTGCGCTCAGGTTTCAAGTTGCGGGTTATGGTAAAAGTTTCGTTTAGAATTCTCCGTTAATATACATAATATACATATCTAGGTCACAATAATTAATTAATTTAATTTGAAGTTATAGTGGTTTTTAAATAGGTGAAAAAAGGGGGGCGCTAAAAAATATTTATTCTCAAAGTGGGCAGTAGACAAAATAAGTTTGGGAACCACTGATCTAGACAATAATTTCAATGCAGTACAAAATACCTAATCTACTCAAACTTTAAATCTCACCTTGGTTTACACCCGTGAGATTCAATAAAAGTACCATGGTTCTAAGAACCTGAGAAAATAAAATTTAAAAACAATAATAATAATAAAGTCGAACATACATTTATAACCTCCTCCTTTTAGGAAGTCGATAAAAAATTGAATAGGTACATTTTTCAATGACATCGACATATTATCTATATCTATACTTATCTATACTTCTATACTAATATTATAAAGAGGTAACATTTTTTTGTAAGTTTGTATGTAGGGGGTAATCTCCGGAAGTAATGAACCAATTTTAAAAATTATTTCACTGGTAGAAAGCTACATTATTCGTGAGTGCTATAAATTATAAAGATATCATGCATATTAGCCAAACTATCTCAATTTTTGTCTAGCCAGGCGGAAAAAATTAGCTCTTTCAACAGAGTTCTTTGCATGCGCTGCTTTAACAGTTGTATATTAATTGAAAACAATGTATGGCAACCTGGTCCGCTTTGAATAGTTCTACAAAAAAGTCCGCGACACCATATTTCTATCTTTTATATTTTAGCAGATATAGTAGCTTTTATGTGTTAAAAAAAGGATTTTTCGACGTACTTACTTTTGGACGATTTTTTAAACAACAAAATATTAACACTTATCGAAAAAAATATTATTTTGATCACAAGAACATCATAGAGATACGATTTGCCCAAAACAGTAGATACGTCAATTGGTTAAACAGTTTCGAAGATATTATAAAATTACTAAATCGCAAAATGCCGCCGTCCATTCACGAACCGCATTAGAACATGCTTTGTACGGACGTTTTATCCATTTACCCATAAATGGCGTTGTGCAATTACGTCATTTTTCTGAATCGCGCTGTTAAGATTTTCGGAGGATTAATGACCCTCTCCTCCAGTTATTATTTAACTTTCGTCGTTAGGTAGATGTGTTGTACGCGGTTGGTTGGATGTCGTTGTTGGTCTTTAAAATTGTTTTGGTTGCTCGGTTTCTTAAAACACAAACACTATCTACTTCGTTCTCATTCTTCGAGTTCGAAGCTGTGGTATTTCTGTTTTTGGGATATCGGACAGTTTCAGCGATTGTTTATCATGCCTAAAAGGAAATCACAATTTTCCCGTCAGACATCCCAGACAAGAGCAGCTCGAGTACGCCGTACGGAAGAGTCTGCTCTTGAAAATCATCAGCCCCTCTCGAGGAATAGAGAAAATATTTCGCAACCACGCGCTGGGGAATCTAGCTCCGAGCGTCGAGCGTTCACAGCGGCTTGCTAACCAAAGCTGGAGAACATCGCAGGTCCGTGCTCGGGAATCTAGCGCTGAACGTGCGCAGCGTCCAAATGATTTAAGGCAGCATGTCTCTGCAACAAGGGATAGGGAGTCTAGCGCTGAGCGTTCGTAGCGGCTCGCTAGCCAAAGCGCGAGAACATGGCAGGCCCGTGCTCGGGAATCTAGCGCTGAACGTGCGCAGCGTCTTAATGATTTAAGGCAGCATGTCTCTGCAACAAGGGACAGGGAGTCTAGCGCTGAGCGTTCACAGCGGCTTGCTAACCAAAGCTGGAGAACATCGCAGGCCCGTGTTCGGGAATCTAGCGCTGAACGTGCGCAGCGTCTCAATGATTTAAGGCAGCATGTCTCTGCAACAAGGGATAGGGAGTCTAGCGCTGAGCGCTCGCAGCGGCTCGCTAGCCAAAGCGCGAGAACATCGCAGGTCCGTGCTCGGGAATCTATCGCTGAACGTGCGCAGCGTCTCAATGATTTAAGGCATCATGTCTCTGCAACAAGGGATAGGGAGTCTAGCGCTGAGCGCCCCGATAATATAGCCAAAGTGGCATGTAATTTATACATACATACATACATATGCAATAAAAACAAAACCCTCCTTTTGGCAGTCAGGAAATAAATCATAGCACTCAGTACTAACCGAACCACACTCATAATTTCATCACAAGTTAAAATGTTTACCGCCCAACTAAGTGGGCGCGGGTCAGCTAGTCTATTCTATACTTATAATAAATCTGTAGAAGTGAAAATTCTGTACATTGGAAATATCAAAAAAATTAATGGCAGGGGGTGTCACAAGACCGACAACGAACCCAAAAATGTGATTAAAAATTTTTTTGTCTCTCTGTCTGTTTGTTCAGGCATCACGCATAAACTACCGGTTCGATTACGATGAAACTTGGTATAATTATTCTTTAATATCCTCATCCTGGGCACCACACTGGGTACTTTTTATCCCGGAAAAGTATATACAACAAGTGGACTTCCAGCGTATACCATCAAGCTGAAGGTCGGTGTCCCGATTATGCTTCTTCGGAACCTATCTCCTCCGAAGTTGTGTAACGGGACCCGCCTTAAAGTCATCTCGCTCCACAGACACACCATTGAGGTGGAAATTCTTACGGGTTGTGGCGTCGGCGAGGCAGTATTTATACCACGCATTCCCCGCATACCTCATAACTTCCCGTTCCAGTTCAAGCGCGTACAGTTCCCCGTGAGTGTTTGCTTCGCGATGACCATCAGTAAGTCGCAGGGGCAGACACTGAGGGCAGCGGATGTCGACCTCAGTACGAGTTGCTTCTCACACGGGCAACTGTACGTCGCTTGCTCCCGCGTCACCAGTCCTGACTCTCTTTACATTTTGGCTCCTTGCAGCGTAACTACCAACGTAGTTTTTAGGAAAGTGTTGTATCATACCTTTGTTGGTATTTTTACTCTTTTGTGTCCTGGAATGTATTCCTGCATTATATTCTCTATTTCCTTCAGTCACATCTTATGACTGAACTCAGCAGGATTCTCATATAACTCTCTTCACTTGCTTCGCTTGCAAAAAAACTTATATTTTAATGCTATTTTAAAAGTTTTTTACTTATAATGACATAGCAACACTGGCATCTTAGGTATTTTTGGTGCTGTAGAGCCTTCACGCAGACGACGTCGCGGGCAGCAGCTAGTATACAATAAAAAACAAACTTAATCTTGCGGTTCGATCCCTAGATCCAATTACTGTACCAACCGCAAATAATAAGTTTGTCGTAGGTTACGTCACCCGTAGTGGAGTTCACTAAGGGGCGCTGCACACGGCTAAGATACTATAATATTTTGTCTTAAGATACAATATCGCTCGCCATACAATTTAACGGACTATCACACACGACGAAGATAATAAATAATATTTCATATTTTCGTATCTTAAGATGAATTTGTATGGCGAGCGATATTATTTATATATATAAAATATTATAGTATCTTAGCCGTGTGCAGCGCCCCCAAATTATGCTGTAAATGTAGTGCTGAAAGTTGAATTTGGCTTGCACCGTTCGCAGCACACGCGTGGCGCGCGGCCGCCACGGATCGCTACCGTATTTATGGACGGAGTTTGAGCACGCGCATCACATAGATCAACATACTAATAGCATCATACACATGCCTTACAATCTTACTCATAAAAACCCTGCAACAGCATTGTGATAACCCAACTTATTACAGATGACATGTACAAAAGATATATTCCCAGCTGGTTATTAGCTTTACAATTTCGTAGTATTATAATCTGTTAGTTTAGTATTGTAAAACCAGAGGCGCTAGTGTGGCGTATAATGTAGGAAAATAAAAAAATATTCAAAGTTAATACTGCACTAAGGTTTACAATGTTCTCCCTAAATAAATGGTATAATATTAGTAGTACTGTTAAGCATGTGTTGCCATAGTTAATTCATTATTTGCTACATAGAAGTTTGATTAGTTCTATTATTGGAGATAAGCAAAGAGTGTTTATTGTAAATATAGGGTTCGCTAGAATAAATTAAATATAAACATACGTGTCCATGATGATAAGTCATTTTTGCTGAAAAAAATGTTGAAATAAAAAGATCTTAAATACTTTGGTAAGAATTTAGAGATATTTAAATATATGCCCTGGCAGCACTGGCAGGTAATAAACAAAAATGGCTGTTGTTGTTTTGATGTCGTTCTGCTGTGATTGTTCGTTGTACCTATAACCCCCTTACTAATAAACATTGTGTATCGTCTGTATAGTTACACAACGCTTTGTCTTCTATCGAAAATCAAATTACTGACGACTGAAAGAGAGAAATCGGTGTGTAACTATTCTCATCTGATATAATACGTTTATTAGTAAGGGGGTGTGTAATTCAAATAATATCTAAATATGTTGTACTTAACAGATTTTGAATACTTTTATCGGTATAATTTTATTATCTCTGTTACAAGAATATTTATAAAACAATTGGACCATGGATGGATCAAGGTCGCGCGAATAAAATACTGACACGGATGTAGTTTAGTATTTTAATCGCAGAGGGCGCTTTTTTATCTGTTATCGTTCAAATCGCGCCAGATGGCTCTCTATTTCCGTATATACAAAGTACTCTTTGATCATACATTTTTTGAACTTTGATTTGAACGGACGTGTCGAGTGTTTGTTCTTATTAGCGTCCTATAAATTGTATGTTTTAACTGCTACTTGCAATTCTAAACCGTGCTTTTCCGTGCGACCTTTTTATTCCTTTTAGTTTTTACTAAGTACAGTTTAAGGTAGAGTTATTTAGGTTTATTTTTTTAAGTCGTAGGTATAGATTTTAATTTTAAAGTAGGTAGGTACATATACAATACAATAGCACTTTACTCAAAAAACTCATTGATAAGTTTCGTCATCCACGCGAACGAAATCGCGGGCACAGCTAGTCTGTAAATATTATTTGAAGGTAGGTCACAGACGAATGACGATAGCTATAACACCTACGTGGCTACGTACCTACCTACGCATTATGACATGTGCACGAATATGGTACTTATTCAATGTCAACCGCATTGCTAGTGTCCGTCACCAGGTAGAGGTAGGTATAGGTACACACGGCTACACATCAAGCTATACATCATAACCAGTATAAGATGACTTCTGATTGATATTAAGAAAGAAATTATTAAATGTAACTTTAAGCAGGAAACAACTTTATTAATTTTTATGGGAAAAAGGGGTACCTAATTTAAATAAGGGAGAATTGCTCCAATATCATAAAACATTGTGCAACCTTAGTTTAAGAGAAATTGTGTTGTTTACATTCCCCTATAGTAACAGTTTGCCACAGGAAGAAAATAGCTTAAGATTTGATATAAATATGACATTGCACAATTTGACATATAATGATAATCTGTACCTACCAGTTAATTGATACTAACTATTATGTTGGTAATAATTTATATTTGACAAAAGATAGACATAATATTGTTATGGACTATCTTTCTAACTATTTCAAAAGACACAGCTGTGTCGCTATCATATTTTTTTTTCTATTTCAGCCAAACATTTGGCTAAACAAATTGCTCCTTTTGAGCAATGCAATCACATTGCCAACTCTTCTGTCAATAATTTGGTCAAAATTAATGACATTAATCATCATTTAAATTAGAAATTAGGACAATAGAGGCAACCTCTTGCAAAAATGTAACCACTAAGGCAATTAATAAGTCAAATGAAAGTAAAAAAATAAATAGTATCAATCTGGTGCACCAAAATATTCAAGAAGTTTTGAACAAAGACTTAGAAGTAGAATTATTCCTGAATTGTTACAATATAGATATTTTTTGCATGACAGAACATTGGCTTAAAAGCCACCAGTTCATGTTTAATTTTAGTAATCACAAGGTTGGTAGTTCATTTAGCAAAGTAAATGCTCAATGCTCAATGGTGGCTCATTAATATTAATAAATAACCAGCATAAATTTAAGGACCGAAAGGATATTGTGTGCCTCTCTGTTGAACGGACAATTGAAATAGCCTGTATAGAATTGGAGCAGTTCATTATATTAAGTGTGTACAGACCTCCTTCAGGATTGTATGATTGTTTTGAAAAGGTTATGGATGAAGTGTTGCACAAAATCTGTAATACAAACAAGTCCATCATCACTTGTGGTGATTTTAATGTTAATTTGTTAGAAAATTCTGGGTTAAGTACTAAAATAAGTTTGTTTCAGTCATACAATCTTGCTAACCAATTTTTGGAGCCCACTAGAATAACTCCTTCTAGTGCCACATGCCTAGAGAACATTTATACAGATGTTAGTCCAACCCACAAAGAAATTATTAACTTAATAGACTCAGATCATTGCGGACAATTGATCACTATTCCAAATTAAACAAAAAAGTTACTAAAATAGATATCACTGTTAACCCAAAAACAACTAATCGCTTGGAAACATTTAAAACTAAACTCTTGAGTAAATTACCACTTTTGTTGACTAATGATGACCCTAATCAACAATATAATGATTTTTTTAATATGTATTGCACAATTTGATAACACATTCATTCCAAAGACATTATCGGTTAACGCTTCCTTCGGTGACTGGGCCACCATCGGTACCTATACATAAAAGTAGAAAACGACTTTATGAATTATACTAGCTGACCCGCGCCCACTTCGTTGGGCGGTAAACATTTTAACTTGTGATGAAAGTATGAGTGTGGTTCGGTTAGTACTGAGTGCTATGATTTATTTCCTGACTGCCAAAAGGTGGGTTTTGTTTTTATTGCATATGTATGTATGTATGTATAAATTACATGCCACTTTGGCTATATTATCGGGGCGCTCAGCGCTAGACTCCCTATCCCTTGTTGCAGAGACTTGATGTCTTAAAATATTGAGACGCTGCGCACGTTCAGCGCTAGATTCCCGAGCACGGGCCTGCGATGTTCTCCAGCTTTGGTTAGCAAGCCGCTGCGAACGCTCAGCGCTAGACTCCCTATCCCTTGTTGCAGAGACATGCTGCCTTACATCATTTGGACGCTGCGCACGTTCAGCGCTAGATTCCCGAGCACGGGCCTGCGATGTTCTCCAGCTTTGGTTAGCAAGCCGCTGTGAACGCTCAGCGCTAGACTCCCTATCCCTTGTTGCAGAGACATGCTGCCTTAAATCATTGAGACGCTGCGCACGTTCAGCGATAGATTCCCGAGCGCGGGCCTGCGATGTTCTCCAGCTTTGGTTAGCAAGCCGCTGCGAACGCTCAGCGCTAGACTCCCTATCCCTTGTTGCAGAGACATGCTGCCTTACATCATTTGGACGCTGCGCACGTTCAGCGCTAGATTCCCGAGCACGGGCCTGCGATGTTCTCCAGCTTTGGTTAGCAAGCCGTTGCGCACGTTCAGCGCTAGATTCCCGAGCACGGGCCTGCGATGTTCTCCAGGTTTGGTTAGCAAGCCGCTGTGAACGCTCAGCGCTAGACTCCCTATCCCTTGTTGCAGAGACATGCTGCCTTAAATCATTTGGACGCTGCTCACGTTCAGCGCTAGATTCCCGAGCACGGACCTACGATGTTCTCAAGCTTTGGTTAGCAAGCCGCTGTGAACGCTCAGCGCTAGACTCCCTATCCCTTGTTGCAGAGACATGCTGCCTTAAATCATTTAGACGCTGCGCATGTTCAGCGCTAGATTCCCGAGCACGGGCCTGCAATGTTCTCGCGCTTTGGCTAGCGAGCCGCTGCGAACGCTCAGCGCTAGACTCCCTATCCCTTGCTGCAGAGACATGCTGCCTTAAATAATTTGGACGCTGGGCACGTTCAGCGCTAGATTCCCGAGCACGGGCCTGCGATGTTCTCCAGCTTTGGTTAGCAAGCCGCTGTGAACGCTCAGCGCTAGACTCCCTATCCCTTGTTGCAGAGACATGCTGCCTTAAATCATTTAGACGCTGCGGACGTTCAGCGCTAGATTCCCGAGCACGGATCTGCGATGTTCTCCAGCTTTGGTTAGCAAGCCGCTGTGAAGCGCGTGAGAGCGCGTGGTTGCGAAATATTTTCTCTATTCCTCGAGAGGGGCTGATGATTTTCAAGAGCAGACTCTTCCGTACGGCGTACTCGAGCTGCTCTTGTCTGGGATGTCTGACGGGAAAGTTGTGATTTCCTTTGAGGCATGATAAACAATCGCTGAAACTGTCCGATATCCCAAAAACAGAAATACCACAGCTTCGAACTCGAAGAATGAGAACGAAGTAGTGTTTGTGTTTTAAGAAACCGAGCAACCAAAACAATTTTAAAGACCAACAACGACATCCAACCAACCGCGTACAACACACCTACCTAACGTCGAAAGTTAAATAATAACTGGAGGAGAGGGTCATTAATCCTCCGAAAATCTTAACACCGCGATTCAGAAAAATGACGTAATTTCACAACGCCATTTATGGGTAAATGGATAAAACGTCCGTACAAAGCATGTTCTAATGCGGTTCGTGAATGGACGGCGGCATTTTGCGATTTAGTAATTTTATATTATCTTCGAAACTATTTAACCAATTGACATACTGTTGTGGGCAAATCGTATCTCTATGATGTTCTTGTGATCAAAATAATATTTTTTTCGATAAGCTTTAATATTTTGTTGTTTAAAAAATCGTCCAAAAGTAAGTACGTCGAAAAATACTTTTTTTAACACATAAAAGCTACTATATCTGCTAAAATATAAAAGATAGAAATATGGTGTCGCGGACTTTTTTGTAGAACTATTCAAAGCGGACCAGGTTGCCATACATTGTTTTCAATTATATACAACTGTTAAAGCAGCGCATGCAAAGAACTCTGTTGAAAGAGCTAATTTTTTCCGCCTGGCTAGACAAAAATTGAGATAGTTTGGCTAATATGCATGATATCTTTATAATTTATAGCACTCACGAATAATGTAGCTTTCTACCAGTGAAATAATTTTTAAAATTGGTTCATTACTTCCGGAGATTACCCCCTACATACAAACAAATTTTACCTCTTTATAATATTAGTATAGATGAAGAACGGATTTGTATAAACACTGCTGAATTTAATTTGTATGTTAAGAATTATTCTAAAATATTTAAAAAAGTTTGTAGTACCTACCTATTGCCAAATCACGTTATTTGAGTTCAAAAATAAAAAATAGTAGGTAGTAACATTATCAAAATGACTTGGAATGTCATTAATAGCGAAACAGGAAGGTCATCCAACCGAAGTAGTGACTACAGCCTTGCTATTGATGACAATATAATTAAATCAGATTCTCAAGTTGCAGCGGCCTTTGAAAAAATGTTTGCAGAGATTCCCGTATCAACTACTAAATCTCTGAACTCATCACCCACTGCTGCAGAGTCTTTACTTAAGAGCAGGTATCAACCAAAATAGCCTAACTTCAATATGATTTTTCATGAAATTGATGAGACTTAGGTATAAAATAAAAATAACACGAATAACTACATGATATTTCCAAACTTATTGTGGCAACAAATCACAAAATAGTAAAATTTTCTGTAATAAAAAACATCACGAAGTTACCTCCAATTTTCACGACTTTTCGATTTGTACTTAATATGCTAATGACTACTAGAATGAAAATTTGATGATTAATTTATTAATATAAAGCGACTTAGATTGTGGAAGGATTTTATTTTATTACTTTTATTTGTGGTTTTATTACGACGATAAGCTTATAGCACTTACGACGTTCTTAGTTCGTGGAATAAACCATCTTCCGTCGCACGTTGCGGGAACTTCAAACATATATATGTTTCACAAATCAGTCGCCCCCGCTCTGTTGAGACGAGAGGACTGCGCTCAAATTTTCGGCTGCGCTGCTATTATTTAATTTACGTAAACAATATTTTCGTAATTTATCACTTTGTAGGAAAGACACTGTGAAACAGAAAACATGGAAAAATAACTAAAACCACTCCCGAAACGATTATTAAAAACAATAAGACTTGATAAACTAAACAAATACCGAGGCAAAACTATAAAATAAAAATATTGAAATAATTCAATGTTGATATTTGAAAAGTCAAGATGACATACATTTTATTTGACAGATTTTTGACTGGTATAGTACCACTAGCGCCATTGTTCTGCATTTCGGTTCATTTTCTTGCGGAGAAAATTTGCAACATAGCCAACTAGCGTTCATTTGAAAGTTCGTGCTGGAGATTTTAGACCTTACGGGGATTAACTCAAAATCCAAATTCGTTTTCTTCCACTTTTCTTGACAAACTCCGTATAAGGTTTTAGTAAGTACTATTCCCTAAATCAAGTTGAAACTCGAAATTCAGCGTAAAGGGTATATTATTATTGGAGCATACAAAAGAAATATTGGAAATTAAATACGTAATGAGTTTATTGTGGACAAAAGTACGAAACGGCACATGAAATATTTCATACAGATAGTGTTCTCATGACTAGCCTTCTTTTTATGGTGAGGATGAGTAAAGATTGTGACGGATCAACATGTTTGGGATTGTCGGCTTCGCCGATAAAAGAGTTAAGCTCTGAATGGGTGCTAAGTTCTATAGAGTTGAGAGAAAGTCTACAGTTCATATTATAACTTGGCAAGTTGGAAACTTGGAAAGTTTCAACAGTTACAAAAGAGGAACCTAATGAACTTTAGACTTTGGAACCCATTTACATAGATGCCATATTGGTAAATCCGACAAACATGTACTTCTTTTGTTCCGAACTTAGCCTCGTTTTCCACAAATGTTTTCGGTGGGGATTTTTTCCTACTCGCACTTCGCGCAGGAAAGGCTTTTATGACACATGCCGTTTGACGTTGCATAATACAGTGCAAAATCCACCATACGAATATCATTTTTTATTTGGGTATCACTGTTGCTAATTTATTGACTTTGCACGATCCTGCAAAGAAAAATCCACGATATACAAATATAATTTTTTTCTTGGTCAACACTGTTTTTCATCAATATGTGGTGACGTCCAACTTGTAGGTCCTAAACAAAATTTGGTTACATTGGAATTTGAACTTTGTCACATCAACATTGAGTTTCTAGTTCCAAAAAAATACTAAGACATGATTCTTAGATTCTGAATTCAAACTTAGCGTATAGTAAGTATATGCAAAATAAACGGATGTTTTTAATTACTAAAGAATTGCATTGAAAATAAAGGGAATGAACAATGATCATATTTCGATATTGTAATTTGAGAAACCAATACGAGAAAATTAAATAGGGTTGCTCATCACTGCGGTGCGACAAGTTTTCTAAGATATTTGATAGATATTTTCAATCATCTTTGTCCTTAATATACCAACGTCGTCATTCTAAAAAGGCTTGATTATATAACTCAAAATAAAAAATCATAAGATAAGCGATGTGATTACATTGGCCTTTATATTGTTAAAAAAACAAATTAGTTGAGTTTGTTTTCATCATGATTTATGATTAGGAGTATGTAATATAATACTTTGATGGAAGTGCTTTTGCTTTTTAGGGTTCCGTACCTCAAAAGGAAAAATCGAAAACCTTAGATACAGGATAACTTCGTTGTCCATCCGTCTGTCCCTTTTTCTCAGGAATACGTATCAAGTTGAAATTGTTATCAAATACTTAGATCTACGGTTTCTTGGAGCTGTAGAAATATCAAGCCTCAAAGACGCTGACTTAGAAGCTAGCATAAATTGCCATTCATGTCGCGTGTTTTGAAATTTAAATCCTTGGGTGTACCTTATACGTTTTAATTATTCCCGTTGACCTAGAATAATGAAAATTGGCAAGAAGCAAGGTCTCACAGCATAAATAGGTACAGGAAAATATCCAAAAATCGTTCATTTGTAATTTCATTCGGAATCGAAAATGTATAGGCATTCAACTCGGTTTGCTCTCTAATATAAGTTTTTTTTTTTTACTGTATAGTAAAGTTAGTCCTTCAATCCAGAATTGGAAATTCATAGATAGGCTGTATTACATGTATGTCCGTGAATCTGTTACCAGCATCGGAACAGATTCAGGGACATACAATAATATTGCCCTATCAAGATATCTACTTGCACAGCCTGCTATAATACTTAGGTACATTGAATAGAGCCGTTTCATCTGATTATTTTGCATATACTTATTACAGAAGATGGAAATTCAAACACAAATATATATGATTTATACCGATCTGTTCCCATGAGACCCCCCCCCCCCCCTCCCCCCTCGATCCCCTGCTAGTTATTCTTCTGTTTTAATCTCTGGCTTACTTGGCCGGGCGAAAAGTTTCTGCTGGCGGGAAGGGATTGTGTTTTGTTTTTGTCGTGTTTGATGAGAGGGGTAGGCAAGGAAGCGCGGGTGAAATTTGATTTTTTTCTGGCTTTATGCCCCCCCTTAAAGAAAACGTTCCAGTTTGTGATTCTGAATTTCACTTCCAGTATGTAACCTGTAAAGATATAATTAAAACCTTTCACACATTAAATGTTAAAAAGACCGCAGATTTATGGGGTAATTCTGTGGATGTTGCTAAGTCGATTATAAACATTGTAGCACCTACTTTAGCTGTTATATTTAATAATTGTATTGACCGTAGTGAGTTTCCTGATCTTATGAAAAACAGTAAAATAATACCGTTGTTTAAATCGGGTAGTACATCAGACCCTACTAATTATAGACCAATTTCAGTACTAGTATAGTAGTACCTTTAGTAAAATTTTTGAAAAACTTATTTTAAATCAATTGCCAAGTTTTTTTAATAAAAATAAATTATTGCATTACAAACAGTTCGGTTTTACAAGGGGTCGTTCAACTACTGTTGAACTTTTAGGACATATTTATAATGCATGGGAGGACAAGTGCGATGCTTTGGGCGTCTTTTGCGATTTGTCCAAGGCATTCGATTGGGTTCTTCATGAAACATTAATCAGGAAACTGCACCACTACGGAATCCGGAACGCCTCTCTGGATCTTCTTACTCAAGTGATAGGATTCAGAGAGTTGATGTTAACGGAAAAAGGTCACCCGGATCTGTAGTAAGAATGGGGGTCCCCCAGGGCTCAATTCTTGGCCCATTTTTATTTATTATTTATATAAATGACTTGCCTTACCTCATAAGGGATAAACATGATATAGTGTTGTTTGCAGATGATACTTCACTTTTATTTAAACTCAAACGTCAGCAGCTGGTTACTGACAATGTAAATAGCGCCCTTGCAGAAGTAGTTAACTGGTTTAATGTCAATAACCTACTTCTTAACGAAAAAAAAAACGAAATGTGAGAAGTTTACGATACCCCACGTTACACAAGTAGGTAGTGTTCTCATTAAGTGTGTGCATTTATAATAAAATACCAAGGCATTTCAAAGCTTTAAATACAAAATTATTTAAAATTAAATTTCATAAGTGGTTACTCGAGTGTAGTTTTTATAGTTTAAAAGAATTTATAGATAAAAAATACGATTTTGATGATAACTTGCTTTAAAATTTTGCATGCTATGTTTTGTCCTAGCTAAACATGTTTGTGCCTCAATTTGTATTTAACACCCTTATATACCATGTTTTACGCAAATAAATATTCTATTCTATTCTATTCTATTCTAAGGATGAATAGTTGAAACCCGAAGATACCACAGTATTCTTAGGCATAACTTTGGATGCCAAGCTTCAATGGGGCCCCCATATAGATAAAATGTCAAAAAAGCTTAGCTCTGCAGCAGATGCTTGGGAAGTAAACAAAATAATCAAAAACATAAAAAACAAAAGTAGTCACGGGATTGATGAAATACCACCAATGCTTTTAAGACAATGCGCAGATGAACTTACCTTACCATTGTACCTGCTACTCAACCAGTCTTTTGACGAAGGTATCTTCCCTGATTTATTAAAAAAATCTGTAATAAAACCTATCCACAAAAAAAATACGAAAACAGATCCAAACAACTATCGTCCAATAGCTCTCTTACCATCAGCCTCTAAAATCTTTGAGAAAGCCATATGTGACCGTATTTATACGTTTTGCGAAAAATAATAATAATAATATATTTGATGAAAGCCAGAACGGCTTTCGAAAAAATCGTTCCACCACATTAGCAGTCTACAAATATATCCAGGAAGCCCTTAATATTATTAATAACAAAAAATATGCAATAGGAATATTATTAGATATGACCAAAGCCTAAAGCATAAAGTACAATTTGGGATTTTGTTGAACAAATTATACGGAATAGGTATACGCGGAAAGGCTCACGAATGGCTAACTTCTTATCTAAAGAACAGGGAACAATTAGTAGAAATAGAATACTTCGACCATAAAAATAACGAAATTAAAAAGATCCGATCACATAATAAAGCAATTAACGCCTCAATTCCTCAAGGAAGCGTCATAGGGTGCCTTTTATTTTTAATATACATAAATGACCTACCTAAAATCATAGAAGGGCCGTGTGTCTTATTCGCAGACGATATATCCATACTAGTCTCATGCCAAGACAATGTAAATATAGAAGAAACTCTCGATTCTATACTTATTAAAACATGCGATTGGATGAATGAACACAACCTCGAGATAAATTACTCCAAAACCAAATTAATTACTTTCCACCCTTGTCAAAAAACTCCTTTAACCTTAGACTTCACGTTCAACAACTCAAAAATAGAAATAGTTAACGAATTTACTTTACTCGGACTAGTGATAGACACACACGTTAATTGGAAATCACACATACAGAAAACTCACTCAAGGATATCAAAGTTCTTATACGCCCTCCGTGAAATCAAAAAGACCACCAATTTACAGACAGCTCTCACCACCTACTATGCTTATGCCTATGCATGGCTTAGCTATGGTATAACTCCTTGTGGAAACAGCACAGATGCACAAACACTGTTCACCCTGCAAAAGAAATTGGTCAGAATCCTGGTGAACATTTAGCAAACCGATAGTTGTAAGCCTCACTTCCAAAAACATAACATTTTAACCCTTCCCTGTATATACATTCTAGGAACATGCAAATATGTGCGTAAACATCAAGAATTCTACTCTAAACGTGAAGACATTCAGTCACGCTATTTATTCAGACACCGATCTAGGCTAAACATACCAAGTTCTCGACTAAAACTGCACTCTAAAAGTCCCTACGTAATGTCCATTAAAGTATACAACAAACTACCCGCATCAATAAAAAAAGAAGAAAAAATTCACATATTTTTTAAAAAACTTAGACATTTTTTAATTAATAAAAGCTACTATTCACTTAATGAGTATCTAAATGATAGACTTATTAAGTCATAATTTTAGTACCTAGACAAAAATTAAAAAATAATAAAAAATAATTCATCTCTCTTATAAATAATTATTTACTTATATTTTATACTGTTAATTTTTCTTAGAAAGTACTGTGAGAGGTAAAACTCAGAGGGAGCTTTCCTCTCAATTAAAGAGGGATAAGATTTACTGAGATATATTTTATAGCGAGAACTTTACAGGTCCGTGGTAATTTTTATAATGAATTTGTTTGTTGAAGTATTAGACATTTGCTTGGATGTTCGAAAAAGGAAATAAATTAATAATTATGACCGGCCTGTGCTACATGGGACGAGGTTACATATATAACCTCTACAGTACCTACTTACTATTTTATAATTATAAATTAAAAGTGCTTCCTCTCTCCTAAAACTTAATTTGCTGTGCCCATGTGATCTAATTTTAAGTTTTTACCACCTAAGTTTACATGTGGAATGCAATAAAGTATTAATTAGTATTATTTTATAAAGTATTAAGTATTTTTTGAGTAATGAGTATTGAGTAGGTATACGCCGTTAGGAAAATTCGTGATTTAACTGATTTAGAGACAGCCCGTTTAGTTTACTTTCGTTATTTTCATAGTGTGATGTCGTACGGTATTCTGTTGTGTGGAAATGCCGCCGATATTCAGACAATTTTTATTTTACAAAAAAGGGCTTTTCTTTCCATTTGTGGCGTCAATGTCAGACCCACATTAATATTAAGATATTATTGTTTACAGTATGAAAACCTACTAGCCTACTTACCCTTGTACTTCTTGTTGGCGTGACGGCGCGCGTCCGCCGCGCGCCGCCTATCTGTGCGAGCGCCGTTTGCCGCGGAAACCGGTTGGCCTACCGCACCCCGGACGCCGCGCACCGCGCCGCCTCCGCAGCCCCCGCTCAAGAGGCAGACGACAGCGACCGCCGAACAGTCAGCCAGAAGCCCTCGTCGCGAACCCTCGTTGCTTTGGCTTGCTACCGCTTCTTTCTATTTATCTCGCGTAATTTCTTATTTCTGTATCGCTTCTTAACTATCTTCTTGTTGTAACCTTTCTTGCTAAAAGTCATTTCGTTTCTTCCTATAACTCCCGCTTATCGCTGTATCGGTATTAATCCTTACCGCAATATACTTTTGTTTAATCTTTGTCGTGCGTCTCATTTTATTACACGCCTATACGCTTCCAAAAGTGGTGACCCCGATCGTTAGTTTCGGCGCGAAGATATCGAGGCGCGACCGCGTGACGTCAGAGAGGTTTCCGGAACGTTCGCGAAGAATACGTTGACGTCGAGCAAAATTGTTTTTCCAGCGAGTTATTGCAGAGATGGCGGACGAAAAGTTTACGGAGGCGTTGGTTGCAGCGTTGGGATCAGCAGAGATCGCTAAGGTTAGAGTACGAGTTCCTCCTTTTTGGCCAGAAAAACCCGCGGTATGGTTTGCGCAGGTCGAAGCCCAGTTTGCTTTGTCGAGCATTACTTCTGACGCGACAAAATATTATACTGTGGTCGGTAATCTAGAACCTTCCATTATGGCTCAACTAGAGGATATTGTAGAAAATCCACCCGCTACTAATAAATATGAGAAGCTAAAAACCGAGCTAATTAAGCGTTTGTCAGTTTCCCAGGAAAAGAAGGTGCGTCAACTCCTTATTCATGAGGAGCTTGGAGACCGCAAGCCATCGGCATTTCTTCGTCACCTTCAGAGCCTGGCTGGCCGAGGTATACCTGACGAATTCCTGCGCACTGTCTGGACCAGTCGTCTGCCAACCGGCCTGCAGGCGATTGTGGCGTCCCAAACTGGTATGACCCTGGAAGCTGTTGCGGAGCTAGCTGACCGGGTGTTGGAGATCGCACCGGTAAACCCGGTGGCCCAGGTCGCGAGTACTTCGTCCTCTGCAGGGAGCTTACTAGAGGTAATGCGTACTGAAATAGCCAGTCTCACGCGGAAGCTAGATGAGTTATCCACTACAGTGGATCGGCAATCTCGTACCGGCGGTAGGTCAGATAGGAGTCGTAACCGGCGATTCTCCCGTTCGAGAAGTCGTTCAAGAGGCCGTCCATTCAAAATGGAGGGCGATCGTCGCACGTGTTGGTACCATCATGAATTTGGAGACAAAGCTCATCACTGCATACAGCCGTGTGATTATGTTTCGGAAAACGCCAAAGCCAGTCGCTAACGACGGCGAGCGATTGCTGCAGTATTTCCAGCCGTTTATTCGTCATAGATCTTCAATCTAGAAAACCTTTTCTGGTCGATACGGGTTCCGATCTGTGCGTCTACCCTCGCAGTTATTTACATGAAAAGCGGGTACGTGTTAATTACGACCTCAGCGCAGCTAATAATTCTGTTATATCCACGTACGGGTATATTAATTTGCAGCTGAATTTAGGATTACGCAGGGAGTTCAGCTGGAAGTTTGTCGTCGCAGACGTGTCCAAGCCAATTATTGGGTATGATTTTCTTTCCCATTATAAGCTTTTAGTAGATTGCCATAACAATAGGTTGATTGATGGATTAACTAACCTTTTTGTTAGCGGAGCTATGGCGATGATGGAGATCCCCAGCGTCAAGGCTGTAACTGGTACTTCTCGATACCACGAGTTGTTGCGTGAATTTCCGGCCATCTCACGTCCGTCTGGGACACCAAGGGAGGTACGTCATTCTACCGTACATTTTATTAATACGACGCCCGGACCGCCCGTTTTCTGCAGGCCACGCCGTTTAGCACCAGATCGTTTGAAGATAGCGAAGTCAGAATTCCAAGTAATGGTTAAGGAGGGGACAGCTCGTTGCTCCAGCGGACCTTGGGCGTCTGCACTACACCTGGTGCCCAAGCATGATGACACTTGGAGACCCTGCGGAGATTACCGTGCACTGAATGCAAGGACCGTACCGGACAGGTACCCGGTACGTCACATTGAAGATTTTTCACAGCATTTACATGGAAGCAACATTTTCTCAGTCGTAGATTTAGTCAAAGCTTATCAGCAGATTCCAGTTAATCCAGCAGACATCGAGAAGACAGCCATCACGACACCGTTTGGGTTGTTTGAATTCCCTTTTATGTCATTTGGTTTGAGGAACGCTGCACAGACGTTCCAACGTTTTATAGATGGACTGGTACGTGATTTTGATTTTTGTTTCCCATACATCGATGACCTCTTAATTGCTTCTAGAAGTACGCAGGAGCATGAAGAACATTTACGGAAGCTGTTCGTTCGCCTCGAAGAGTACGGAGTGGTCATCAACGTGGCTAAGTGCAATTTTGGGCAGCCACAGGTAACTTTTCTAGGTTATTCTGTTTCAGCAAAAGGAGTGCGCCCGTTAGAGGAGAAGGTGAAGGCTATTCAGAATTACCCACCGCCTCAGACCATAAAATGTTTAAGAAGATTTTTAGGGATGCTTAATTTTTATAGGCGTTTCTTGAAAAACGCAGCAGAGTTACAAGCCCCACTAAATAATTTATTGGCAGGTCCAGGTATGAAAGGATCGAAACCAGTGGAGTGGACTTCCCAGTTGCTAGAAAATTTTGAGCGTTGTAAGCATAGCCTTTCAGATGCAGCACTGTTGGTTCACCCAGTATCCGATGCGCAGCTGGCGCTAGTAGTAGATGCATCTAATGTTTCCCTAGGAGCTGTATTACAGCAGAGAGTGGATAACGTCTGGCAGCCTTTAGCTTTCTACTCGAAGAAGATGAGCCCCACGCAGCAGAAATACAGCGCTTATGATCGCGAACTACTTGCAATATACGAGGCCATCAAACATTTTCGGCATATGATAGAAGCACGAAATTTCACCGTTTACACCGATCATAAGCCGCTGATAGGTGCATTTAAGAAAAAAGACCAACAGGGTTCACCAAGACAAATTAATCGCCTGTATTTTATTTCTCAGTTCACGACTGACATCCAGCACGTTTCCGGGCAGGACAACCAGGTGGCCGATGCATTGTCTCGGATTGAGGCAGTCACTGCGCCAGTGGATTTCATGGAGCTTGCCCTTGCGCAGCGTGATGATCCAGAGCTACAACAACTACTGAAGGGTAACCATTCGTTGACAATGGAGTTAGCGCAAGTACCAAATGCAAATGTACATATTTATTGTGATGTTTCTATGGCTAAACACAGACCTTTCGTGACAGCTACCCACAGACGCAGTGTATTCGAGGCGTTGCACAGCCTAAGCCACCCCGGTGCAAAGGCATCCATCAAAATGGTCAGTGAACGTTTTGTTTGGCCTTCCCTTAGGAAAGATGTTCGCGCTTGGGTTAGAGAGTGCATCCCGTGTCAAAAATCAAAGGTAACAAGGCATACCACAGCACCTCTTGGTAAATTTGACGTACCAGATGTACGTTTCGCAGAGGTAAATATGGACCTAATTGGACCACTACCAATATCTTCCAATTTTAAATACTGGCTTACTATCATTGACAGGTATACCAGATGGCCAGAGGTGATTCCACTTCCTGACATGACAGCAGAGACTGTGACGAAGGCGTTTGTGTCGGAGTGGATTGCTCGGTATGGTTGCCCAAAGAAGGTAATAACGGACCAAGGTAGACAATTCCAATCACACTTATTCCAAAATTTAGCAAAGACGTACGGGATCAAGTTGGCAAGGACAACAGCATATCATCCAGCCTGCAACGGTATGATTGAGCGTTTAGACCGCACGCTCAAATCGGCTATGATGACACACGGTACGAAGGATTGGGTTAGTTCTCTACCCATAGTACTTTTAGGATTACGGACAGCGTGCAAAGAGGATTTACAATGTTCACCAGCGGAATTGGTGTTTGGAGAACAATTACGGGTCCCCGGTGAGTTTTTCACCGCAACTAATGACAAGGTAGATTACCCAGATTTTGTCAGTACTTTACGGCAAAGAATGTCCGACCTACGCCCATGTCCAGCATCAGACCATTCACAGAACAGGGTCTTCGAGCACAAGGATTTACATACCACAACGCATGTGTTCTTACGCCAAGATCTGCTTCGTGGCTCGCTAGAACCACCATACAGTGGCCCTCATAAGGTCGTTACAAGAGGTCCAAAGACATTCGACATTGAGCTAAATAACAAAACTGTCAAGGTGTCAATTGACCGGTTAAAACCAGCGTATATGGGGCTTGATGACGTTGAGACACATGGCCATGAGACACAATATGCGCGACCAATGCGTACTACTCGTTCAGGACGCAAAGTGAGGTTCCCTGAACGATACAAATAAGGCGGCCTTTTTATTCGCAAGGGGGTCCTGTGGCGTCAATGTCAGACCCACATTAATATTAAGATATTATTGTTTACAGTATGAAAACCTACTAGCCTACTTACCCTTGTACTTCTTGTTGGCGTGACGGCGCGCGTCCGCCGCGCGCCGCCTATCTGTGCGAGCGCCGTTTGCCGCGGAAACCGGTTGGCCTACCGCACCCCGGACGCCGCGCACCGCGCCGCCTCCGCAGCCCCCGCTCAAGAGGCAGACGACAGCGACCGCCGAACAGTCAGCCAGAAGCCCTCGTCGCGAACCCTCGTTGCTTTGGCTTGCTACCGCTTCTTTCTATTTATCTCGCGTAATTTCTTATTTCTGTATCGCTTCTTAACTATCTTCTTGTTGTAACCTTTCTTGCTAAAAGTCATTTCGTTTCTTCCTATAACTCCCGCTTATCGCTGTATCGGTATTAATCCTTACCGCAATATACTTTTGTTTAATCTTTGTCGTGCGTCTCATTTTATTACACGCCTATACGCTTCCAAACATTTATAAATTAAGTCCCAGACACTCCCTCAGAGACAAATTTAAAGAGATTAATATAATGACTGTGCCTTCTCAGTACATTTATGATAATCTTTTGTATGCACATAAAAATATTAATCTGTTTAAAAATTACAGTGCAATGCAGTTTGTATTTACCAGTTTCATAACTTTTGTGGGTAAATGAGTACATATTTATTGTTTCATCCTTTATGTTACAGCTTAAAAGAAAATTTACAGAGCCAACAATATCATAATTTTTCCTTACGTATGTAAGGAAAAATCTACATCTTTTTAGTAAAGGAGGTGAAAGACACAATTATAACACTAGAAATAGGGTCCAATTAGTTCAACCAGGTTTCAGGCTGGCTAAAGGAGACTTATCTTTAATGGGCTACTGTTACATACTTCAACTGAATGAAACGAAACTACTGTTGGAGCTGCTGAAGATTTTAAAATACTATTTTTGCATTATATAAATTCAATCTCCTAGTATTGTATAATTGCATAGCACATGTGTGAGTACTATGTACATACTATAAAGCTACCATTTACTGGGTACGTCTTTCATTGACTTGAATGTGCCCTGGCGGCTGAGAGTATGTCATACTTGGATCATTTAGCTCCCTTCAAAATGTTCTTAATTTTTTTTTAGCTACATTTTTATAATGTACCTAATATGTTCTGGACATATCGTGTTTATTTATTTTATTTTCATGACCCTATTTTTTTTTTGTATGGAAGAATCGATAACTTTCCGATTTAGTCAATCACTAGCGTTTATATAAAATAAATGGCTTTTGCACAGCACAACGATAGGAGATTGATGTTTTTGTGTGAGTAAGTTGTATGGTGCATGGTAAATGCACGTTGTGTGTGATGAGTTAAGGTTTATAATTGATTGAGTAGAACATTCCTATTTATGAATTGCAAGTGTGTGCGCGACTTTGTCTAAGCTTTTACGGAACTAAATGTGTAGTAGGTAGTGGCGCGGTGGTGGTGCCAACCTAGCGACTTCGGGTTCTGATACATTTTCAACTACCGGGCATATCTCCTTCTTTCATATATCTATGTTTGACATTAATGGTTTCGGATGATAAATGATAAGTGATAATATTTTTTTATGTAAGTTTGCACAAACAGTTTTACACGTCAATCATATTTTTTAGAACTAGATGAGGTCAGAGTTTCTTATCTGACTACTCTGAGAAGAAAGGCCGAAACAAACTCAGAGGTCACAGTCTCTTTTAAAGTTCAGACATAATCTTGGTCAGGTTATATGAAAACCATGTGTGTCTGAGATGGTATTTTGAGGAAAGAACCACACAGATTGAGAGGACCTGTCCAGTCAGTGCACGCATTTGTCAGAAATCGTGCAGCTCAACTCAAAACTTAAGGAGCTCAACGATGAATTGTCACGTAAACGGGAGAAGGTGTTTTTTCTTTTCTAAAAAGACTAGCTTTGTAGAACATCTTGATAACTCTTTTCAACAAGATAAGTAATTTAAAAATAAGAGAAAGTCTAATAATCTTCTTTCGTCATTCATCAAAAACCTTTTTATTCAAATATTTTTTTTTCATAGTAATAACACTTTCAATAAAAAAATTTGGTACGAAAATTCTGAGTACGACCCTGTTGCATCCTGCACTTAGTGACATCTAGTGTGAGATAGTTACGTAACTACAAAATAAAATTGTCAGAACGAACAACAAGTTTTACTATTGACCGGTCGATGGAAAATAAAGAAGTGGGCGGGATCTAGCACCCCCTCACCCCGTAAAATGTCACGCGTTGTTTCCTAAGGAAATCTAATTACAACATCTCTTTGTTTTTACTCCGTGAGTATTATATTATTTTAATTATTGTGAATGTGAGGACTATGTGGGTCATTGTTTCAGTTTTAATCATGGTCTGGCAGTTTGAGTAGTTTATGCGGCCTACCCAAATGTCCTGTTTTTGGTATTGTTCGTCGAATCGTTGAGCTCCTCAACTTCTGAGTTGAGCTGCACGATTTTTGACAAATGTGTGCACTGACTGGACCAGGTCCGCTCAATCTGTGTGGTTATTTCCTCAAAAGACCATTTCAGACACCAATCTACATGGTCTTCACATGATCTGACCAAGATTATGTCTGGACTTTAAAAAAGACTGACCTCTGAGTTTGTTTCGGCCTTTCTTCTCAGAATAGTCAGATAGGAAACGCCGACCTCATCTAGTTTAAAAAAATATGATTGACGTGTAAAAGTGTTTGTACAAACCTACTTACAGAAATAAATCATTTATCATTGTACGAAAAAAGTATACAAAGCGAGATCAGCTAAAACTGAAAATGTATAGCTTGATGTGTAGCCGTGTGTACTTCAGATAAATAATTATAATATCAACACGTCCTGTTTCTTAAAAGAATTGCTCTAGCCCCAAAAAGCGTCACTTCGATCGGGGCTTCGAGGCCAACGACCCTGGTCGAACGAAATTGTAATAGTCTATTCAATCAATCAGAACGTGCAGACTCCAGACAGCGCTGTATGACTCGTTCTGTCGCAGGGCTCGCAGGGCTTGTCCGAGGCAGATTGCGACCTGTGCGCGATCTTAGCCTTTCGTCTCGACTGCGCTCCGTAATAGCCAATTATTAGTTATCCATGGAATGTATGCGTCTTATGCACAAAATTAATTTTAAGTATAATGAATACCTTATTAATATACCTATTTAATGTAGGTAAGCATTTACTTTACATCATTTAGGTTTACAGAAGTAATAAGAGTGAATTGAATATTAGGTTTCCGTTAAATAAAATTTAATAAATAACAAATCTTACAATGTTGCTTAAAAATAAATTAAAACAAAGGTTAATAGGTACAAAGATATTGGTTTAAGCATCTCTATTACCAAGATCCTGTATCACAGCATTCACAGCCGTCATATCAGATTATAATAGGTACCACCCACTGTGGTACATACTTTTTTTTTTTTTTTTTTTGTCGCTGAGAAATGACATTACGCATCTCCGCTCGTCGGGGGACGAGACGGAGTATGTGGGACTCCCTGCCAGAGTGGCAGTATACCCACTAAAACTCAGCGGTGTTCCCTCGTCGCCGTGATGGGAGGGTCATGGGAAACCGGCTCAGCCTTTACTTCCACGACCCTCCCGGCGCATGCCCGCCTAGCTGGCGGGCCCCGCGTGCCCCCCGAGCGGGAGCTGGGGGGCGACGGGAATGGCCGGGAACACCTGGCCATTCCCGTCCGACACTGGTGGAGGCGCGTGCGATGCAAGCGAGGGTGCCCCCGCACCCGTCGCCTGCTGGCCTCCACCTGGGAGGAGTCGGAGATGACCGTCATACTGACGTCTTCTCCGACCCCTCCTCCGCCTTCGGAGCGGCGCCGCGAGAGGGTCTTCCTCCCGCGCGCGCTCCGCCGCCTCCTTCTCTGACATGACGTGTTCGCAGAAGGAGGCGACTGCCGCCCAGGACCCCTCGTCCCTCAGCATGGCGTTGACCACGCCGGGGAGCGAGAGGTCCGTTCCGATCGCCGCCGTGAGACTGCGGCGCGGCTCGGACCACGACGGGCACACCGCGAGAGTGTGCTGCGCCGTGTCCTCCGCCGCGCCACAGCCGTGACACGACGGCGTACTGTGGTACATACCTTTTTTTTTTTTTTTTTTTGTCGCTGAGAAATGACATTACGCATCTCCGCTCGTCGGGGGACGAGACGGAGTATGTGGGACTCCCTGCCAGAGTGGCAGTATACCCACTAAAACTCAGCGGTGTTCCCTCGGCGCCGTGATGGGAGGGTCATGGGAAACCGGCTCAGCCTTTACTTCCACGACCCTCCCGGCGCATGCCCGCCTAGCTGGCGGGCCCCGCGTGCCCCCCGAGCGGGAGCTGGGGGGCGACGGGAATGGCCGAGAACACCTGGCCATTCCCGTCCGACACTGGTGGAGGCGCGTGCGATGCAAGCGAGGGTGCCCCCGCACCCGTCGCCTGCTGGCCTCCACCTGGGAGGAGTCGGAGATGACCGTCATACTGACGTCTTCTCCGACCCCTCCTCCGCCTTCGGAGCGGCGCCGCGAGAGGGTCTTCCTCCCGCGCGCGCTCCGCCGCCTCCTTCTGGGACATGACGTGTTCGCAGAAGGAGGCGACTGCCGCCCAGGACCCCTCGTCCCTCAGCATGGCGTTGACCACGCCGGGGAGCGAGAGGTCCGTTCCGATCGCCGCCGTGAGACTGCGGCGCGGCTCGGACCACGACGGGCACACCGCGAGAGTGTGCTGCGCCGTGTCCTCCGCCGCGCCACAGCCGCCGTGACACGACGGCGTACTGTGGTACATACCTACCCTAACCCACCTAACATACTCATAATATAATTATAATGTTCATTACCTAGGTTCATTAAAATAAAATATCTGCCAATAAAAAAAAATCGGCCAAGTGCAAGTTGGACTCGCACACGAAGGGTTCCGTACCACCACACAATATTTACCACATAAAATAACGGCAAAAAAATCACGTTTAGACAGTGGAGTCTTAGTAATAGGGTCCCGTTTTTACACTTTGGGTACGGAACCGTAAAAATGGAAAAGAGCCATTAGAGCCATTATAATCTTCGCATGGCGCGATTCTCTAAGGGAACTGTTTAAGGAAATTAACATGACGGTGCGGTGCCTTGTCAATATATCTACGAAAACATCATGTATGTAAGGACAATTTTACGTCTTTTTAGTAAAAGAAGTGAAAGACATAATTATAGTACTTACTAGAAATAGGGACCTATTAGTTCAACCAGGTTTCAGACTGGCTAAAGTAGACTCATCTTTTATGGGGTACTGTTTAAAATGTTATAATAAAATACCTCCCCACATTCTTCAACTGAATGAGACAAAATTCAAGTCTTATATAAAACGCACACTATGCATGCAGGCATATTATAAGTTAGGGGATTACATCGTTGACAAAGATGCCTGGCTCAACGCTGGTCCTGCTCCACAACCACAACTAATTGATTAAGTAACACTTGAAAATACTGTTGGAGCTGCTGAAGATTGTAAGACTATCTTTGCATTGTATAAACTCAATTTCCTTTGTATTGTATAATTGCAAAGCACAGATGTGAGTTCTATGTACTATAGTGCTACCATTTACCGGTAATGTAATGTCTTTCATTGACTTGAATGCCTTGGCGGCTGATAGTACCTATGTCATGCTCACACAAATGTCTCGCTGACGGTGGCGTGTGTGTTGGATCATTTAGCTCCCTTCAAAATGGTTGAGCTGAATGGTGCTGATCTATGCGTCATGTTCGTGAACGGGCGCCGTCAGTTGGGGCTGGTCATCACTTAGCTGCCTCGGCTTATTTTTAATTATTTTATTTTTGGATTATTGTTTTGCTACGTACTATTTGCTGTACTCTGGACACTTTTAACGCGTAGATACGTATGTTTTTTTTACATCGTTCTCTCATATAATTATAAATTCAACATTAATGATATAATGACCCTAATAATATGAAATGACCCTAAATTAATAACCCCAATAATATGATCCAAAAACAATTTCATAAAAGTATGTTCATCAGAAATCGTAGTAACAGTCTACCATCAGTTGCAGCAAGTAAACCCAGCGATAAACAAATACCAAATAATGAACTAGAGCCTAAAAATAATGAGAAGAACCATTTAAACCCCTGGCAAAATGATCAAGTACCTCCTAAAAGGCAAAAAAGAAAGGAAACAAGCCCAATTTTCAGTGACAATACTAAGAAATCAAAGAATACACCTACTTTCGCAGTGCCAACGCACAACAAATTCGACATCCTAAACAGTGAAGAAACAGAAGAACCGGTCTCACTTACAGAGTATATACCTAAACCGGAACCTATTTTTGTGACAGGAGTCATGGATGTTACAGCGTTAAAAGCCACTCTAAATGAAATTGTTGACAACAAATCATACCAAATGACAACTTTAAGATCAGGCCATATCATTAAGTTAATGCCCAACAATATACAAACTTATAAAGCAATCCGAGAGCAGTTGTGACTAAAAATATATGACATTACACTTTTTTTTTTTTTTTTTTTTTTTTTATTTTTTTTTTTTTAGGATGGGAAATCATCAAATGACCCCTCCCGCTCTGGGTGGAGCGGAAGGGAGTGTCAGACTCTTACTGACTAAAACCCATCCGTGTTCCTTCCTTAGCCCTTTATGTTCCGGGGCAGCGGTAACCCTTTCGGACAATCCCGCTGCCCCGGCAGGCTTCGGCCCTGACGGGCCCCTCCTTCGATGCTGACATCTCTTTGAGGCGCGCGTGGAACACATACGCGCCGTCCGGCACGGGCCTGGTCCTGATCGGACGGCGAGCTACCCATTACTCGCCGTCCGCAGGCCCGCGCCTACGGTGGCCGGGAGTCGTCACGCGGCTCCCGACGCCCGGAGCGTCTACCGCGGCGGCTGGGACGGGCGGCCCTCTCAGCTCTCTCCCTCGCCCATCCCGCCACCTCCTTCGCTAGCATGACTGCTTCGCAGAAGGAGGTGACTGCCTCCCACTCCCTCTCACCCCGGACCATGGCTTGGACCAGGGCCGGGCGCGAGAGGTCGCCGCCGCTGCCGATCGCCTCTACGAGGACACGGCGGTGCTCTGCCCAAGCCGGGCAGACCTCCACCGTATGCTCCACCGTGTCCTCAGGGCGATCCTCGCAGTGGTGACACCCGGGCGTTTCCTCCCGCCTGATGATGTGCAGGAACCTCCCGAAACATCCGTGTCCGGTGAGGACCTGCGTCAGGCGGTAGGTGAGGGCGCCGTGACGCCTCTCTAGCCACTCCTCAAAGAGGGGCCTTACCGCCGCTATCGCGGCGTGCCCTATGACATTACACTTACAAATTAAAATGTGAAAGAGCATACAGAGTTGTACTACGAGGACTACACTCCACAGAAGATACTGCACTAATAAAACAAGAGTTAAAAGAACAAGGGCATGAGGTGAGACAAATAGTAAATGTTTTACATAGGTCTACCAAAGAGGCATTGCCCTTCTTTTTCGTGGACTTGGAGCCAAACAAGAACAACAAAGAAATATATAACTTAAGCCACCTTAGTCAAATGAGAGTAAATTTGAAAAAAAAAGAAATAATGCAATGTAAAAGATGTCAGAGTTTTGGACATACTAAAATAAAAATCAGTGCTTCAGACCATTCAGATGTGTGAAATGTGGTAGCGATCATCCTACTTCTTCGTGCACCAAAACACCAGAGACAGACGCTACATGTGCAAATTGTCAAGAAAGACATCCTGCAAGCTACAAGGGTTGTTTAAAATACAAACAATATAAGGAGAGAATACTAAAAACCAAACCAACCACTAAAGAAAACCACCCAACCCTTAATACAAAAGAGATCAAAAGATTGGAACAAACAGTACAACAAAACCTAAGACAAAATAGTCACACAGAAAAAAGAAGCTACTCGGAAGCAACAAAAGACCGACCACTAACTGGAGGCATACCGGACTCGGAGAAAGTTCCAGACAGATTAGAACTAATGTTCGTCAAATCATGATCACCATGAAGGACAAAATGATGGACAGAATGATCCAACTTATCTCAAGCCTATTAGCAAAATGATTAACACACTCCGAGTAGTCACTTGGAACGCCAACGGCTTAACGGACCGTCGTCAAGAATTTAAAACATTCCTTCAAATTGAAAAACTTGACATAGCTTTAGTTTCTGAAACAAGGTTCACTGCACGATCTCACTTCGCTATACAAAATTACACAGTGTACACAACAGACCACCCATCAAGAAATAGTCATGGCGGAACCGCAGTGATAATTAAGAATAATATTAAACATTATGAACTGGAAAAATACCATACGGATAAAATACAAGCAACCTCAATAAAAGTAGTATTTAATGATAAAGTTGAGACAACCTATTCTGCAGTGTATTGTCCACCCAGACACACGATAACAAAACATGACTACAACACGTATTTCTCTTCACTTGGCTCTAGATTTATATGTGGTGGAGATTGGAATGCAAAACACACAGAATGGGGCTCTCGCTTAATCACACATCGTGGAAGGCAACTCCATGGTACAGTACAGAATCTGAGACTTGAATGCATGAGTTCACGTGAACCAACATACTGGCCAACGGATAGAAGTAAAATTCCTGACTTGCTAGACTTCTATATAACTAAAAACATAGGTCGAAACTACATGACTAGTGAAGCGTGCACGGATCTATCTTCCGACCACACGCCAGTCATATTAAATGTGAGCTCATCAGTGGTATTAGTGCAACCCGCAGAAAGACTCTATAACAAAAATACTAACTGGGAGATGTATAAGGACATAATCAGGATGGGAATTAAACTCATAAATAAATTAGAAACGGTGGAAAATATAGAAGAGGCTATTGAAGACCTCAATAAAATCATACATAAAGCAGTCTCTAATAATAATAATAATAATAATAAATAATAAATTTATTTTGCTAAAGATTACATTCCAGTGGATTGAATTCCTGGACCTCACACTAGGATGCCCTGTGTTGTGAGATCCAGGGTCCTTCGTACCGTTAACATTCATAATAAGGTACATCTTTAAACTTAAAACTAAAAATATGCATAAAAAGAGTGTGGTGTAATTGTGTCAGTTGTGTTGGTGTTGTATATGGTGTCTGTATGCTATAGGTACGCATGTAAGTGAGTGCCCTTATGTATTTTCTTGTCAATCTGTGTGAGTTTTACTTATACTACGAGACTTTCTGTCATATCGTAGTCCAGTGTAAGAAGCCACTTTGTTACCGTTGCTCTGCATTTTTTTCGTGTTAGGTTTAGTATTTTGTGTAGACCATTGAGTTTTGAGTATATGTGAGGTCCCATAAAACCATAAGATCTTCTGCCGATAGTTTTGCGGCATCTGATTTTATCCCAATTTACCCTACGACTTGAGATGATACAAGTGCTCAAGGCAGTTTCATGAAATCGTAAGGTAACAGACAGTATGTAAAGCTGTCTGACCCTTAGTACTCCCACTTCAGTATAGAGTTTATTCGTGGGATACCGGAACGGTCGTCTATAGGCAACTTTTAGTAGAGCACGTTGAGCTCGTTCTACTTTCATTAGCGAGGTCTTGCCCGCACCGCCCCACGCTACTATGCAGTAGGTGAGAATGGATTGACAGAGGGAGAAGTAAATCATCTTCAGGACAGAATCATCAGCAATCCTGCCTAGTTGTTTGAATATACGCAGCATCGTTCTAATCCTGCCCTTTAAAGCGCTCAGGTGTGCGGACCACGTCAATCTGTTATCCACAATGACTCCTAGGTATTTAATAGAGTCAGTTTGTTCAATGTGAGGACAAGAACACTGGTCGGGACTAATACAAGAGTGCAGCCGCAAACAAGATACTAAATTAGGGGATGAACGTTCGGATATAGCAAAGTTGATTGTCTTGGTTTTTTCAATGTTCAGCGTCAAAAGATTATATTGGAGCCAGTTCGCAACAGCCTTTACTCCACTTTCAGCCGCGCGTTGCACTTCATCCCATGTTTTCCCATGAAAAACTATTGCGGTGTCGTCAGCATAGGTGAAAATTTTTGCCTGTGGAAGGTTCATGCTGCATAATCCATTTATGTAAATAATAAATAGAGTGGGACCCAGCACGCTTCTCTATCTCAACAAAAGTGCGAAAAAACTTACCCATAACGCTTAACAAATATCCGAAAACGATCAAAGATAAATTATTAAAACGTCGTATTCTAAGAAAGATATGGCACGAATCTCGATATCCTGCAGACAAAGCAGCGTTCAACAGATCTTCGAATGAACTAAAGGACCTCATTAAAAGTTTTACCAATAATAACCTTCAAACGTTTCTTTCTAATTTGACCCCAAGTTTAGACACAAATTACTCACTATGGAAGGCAACACAGAAATTAAACGTCCCAACTATCACATCCCTCATATCAGACAAAGTAACGGGAATTGGACCAGGTCAGACACGGAGAAGGCTTCACTCTTTGCTGAACACCTTAGCAACGTGTTTCAACCATTTCCTGAAGTGAGACCAGAGCGTGATGCCGAAATAAAGTTACCTGGAAAGTCCACAGCAAATGTGTTTCCCATTAAAATATACGAGCCCTACAGAGGTAGCTGGTGAAATAAAACACCTCAAGGATGGCAAAGCACCGGGATACGACCAAATCAACAGCGTTCTTTTAAAAAATCTACCAAAGAAGGGTATAGTAGCAGTTGTCAACATATTTAATGACAGCCTAAGACTCAGCCAGTTCCCAGGACAATGGAAGATAGCCCAGGTAAAAATGTTACCTAAACCCGGTAAACCACCGAATGAAGTAACGTCGTACCGACCTATCAGTCTTCTGCCTATAATAGGGAAACTTCTCGAAAAAATGTTACTGAAAAGAATGAAAGCACACCTAAGTGACATCACCCCAAATCACCAATTTGGCTTCCGGGAGAACCACGGCACGATCGAGCAAGTTCACCGCATCGTAGACGTTATAGGCAGATCGCTGGAAGAAAAGAAATATTGCTCGGCAGTCTTTTTGGATATTAGCCAGGCGTTTGACAAAGTTTGGCACAAGGGCCTTTTATACAAAGTCAAAAAGATGCTACCACACTCCTTTATCACATAATAAAGTCTTATCTCAGCAAGCGATGCTTTGAAGTAAAGTTCAATGACGAACTTTCGGACTTGCACGAGATCAAATCAGGGGTACCTCAGAGAAGTATACTGGGACCCGTTCTCTACACCATATACATATACTGCCGACATACCAACATCAGACGAGACTACGGTTGCAACATATGCAGACGATACAGCTTTACTATCTACACACACGAATCCAGAAACCGCATCTGAACACCTACAACACCACATTGATAAAATAGAAGAATGTCTCAAAATCTGGCGAATACACGCAAATCAAAGTAAATCAACACATGTGACCTTTAACCTTTTACCTTTGCCGTGTTCAAGCGGTTCATCAATCTGCATGTGAGAGGTGTGGGTTGATGAATCAACACTATTTTTCACTTTTATTTTTGCACCATTTTTGTTTTTGTTTTATTTTTTATTTATTTTTTGTACCTACTAACATGGTTTTTAAGATTTTTGTAACTAACATTATGGGCCTGGGTTGTCTGAAAATAAATATTTTTTTTTTTTTTTTTTTACTCTAAGAAGGGACACGTGTCCACCTGTTATACCTAACAATGAAGAAATCCCGCATGATGACAATGGAAAATACTTGGGCATGCACTTGGATCGAAGACTGACATGGAAAAAACACATATGGACAAAGCGGAAGCAACTAGATTTAAAACTACGCAGTATGTAGGTACTGGTTATTAGGACGACACTCACAAATGAGCACACACAGCAAGTTGACAGCATATAAAGCCATCCTGAAACTAATCCTATGGCATACAGGTTTGGGGTAAACAGTAACATTGAGATACTGGAAAGATTCCAAACCAAAACACTGAGGACAATATTTAACATCCCTCAATATATCTATACTTATAATAAATCTGTAGAGAGGTCAATTCTGTACATGATATATATTTTCAAAATAACTATCAGGGGGTAATTAGTGATCGATACTGATGTCAAAAATGCAATCAGTAAAATTTTTGTCTGTCTGTCTGTCTGTCTCTATGTTCCTTATAGAAACAAAATCTACTCGACGGATTTTAACGAAACTTGGTACAATTATTCTTCATACTCCTGGGGAGGTTATAGTATACTTTTCATCACGCTACAATGAATAGGAGCAGAGCAGTGAAAGGAAATGTTGGGAAAACGGGAGAAGTTGCTCCATTTTTTAAGCTTCCGTCGCGTGTGCAGCCTTAATGGTTAAAGCTACATAGAAATCATTTATGATGGAAATGTTCTACATAAAATTATCTAAAAAATATCCCACAACAGCATATGTCTATCTTTTATGGTTGACTCACAATAACACGTGTAACTTCCGACAGCTTAGCAGTTCGGAGCTTTCTGATTATATTTGTTTACTCTTACGTTTATAATACTCTCACTCATCCCTAATTAAAAGAAGTTAATATTATTACCTATTCAATAAAAAAAGAATCATAGTAATCGGTATAGAAACACCAAACTTATACATGAAATACGCTAATAAGCCATCGCGCCATCGCGCGTGAATACTGAATCATGCCATAAGGATTATTTTTGTGTAACGGTTGCCGCGCTCGAGGCGGGTCGTGGCGGGGTAGGGTATAAAAAGGCGGGAGGTCCGAGCGGAGCGCGAGCTTCATTCAATATTTGGCTGGACAATAATTGATATTAACAAACCGTGCTTATCAGCGCGACTTTTAGTTTTAAATAGTTTATTTGAATTTCTTTTGTTGTTATTTTATAAAATAGGTATTAGTTGTTTTGGTAGTGTTTAAATATTCGTTCAAATTACAAATCTATACTTATAATAAATCTGTAAAGTGAAAATTCTGTACATTGAAAATATCAAAAAATAAATGGCAGGGGGTGTTATTAGACCGACACAGAACCCAAAAATGTGATTAAAAAAAAATTGTCTGTCTGTCTGTCTGTCTGTTTGTTCGGGTATCAGACAAAAACTACCGGTTCGATTACGATGACACTTGGTATAATTATTCTTTAATATCCTGGGCACCACACTGGGTACTTTTTATCCCGGAAAAAAATATACAATAAAAAACAAACTTAATTTTGCGGTTCGATCCCTAGACCCGATTACTGTACCAACCGCAAATAATAAGTTTGTCGTAGTACACGACGAAGATAATAATAATAGGCGAGCGTTCGTTCATATTAGCATTCTGTATATTGTATGTTTTAACATCTACTTGCAATTCCAAAACGTGGTTTTCAGTGCGACCTTTTTATTCCTTTTAGTTTTTACTAAGTACAGTTTAAGGTAGAATTATTTAGGTTTATTTTTATAAGTCGTAGGTATAGATTTTAATTTTAAAGAATGGGTAGTATATTTGATAGTGTACGTAGTGACCGTAGGTTATTTTATAAAACTGTTAGGTAGGATTAGTCATTCGTTGGGATTTTGCTTATTTATTGAGTTTAGATTAGTTATCGTCAGAAATAGGTTTATTTAGGTATTTTATTTTCTGTTATTGAGTTTTTTTTTTATTAGGTAGGTACTTAGGTTTACTTTTATAATCTTATATAAAATTCAAAGTCGTGTGATCCTGTCTGACTGATTATATCAATGCACAGCCTAAACCGCTGATCATTAAATTTGGAGTGTGTTCTGTGTGAAGTGTATAAAGGTATCCACTAAGAAAGGGTTTTTCGAAATTCCACTCCTAAGAGGGTGAATGGGGAAGGGTGAAATTTCACGCGGACGAAGTCGCGGGCAGAAGCTAGTCAGTAATAAGAACATATATCTTGACTTAAATGTACCAACTGTCAAACAGGAGATAGTAAAATATAGCACCAACTACCAAAAAAAGACTCTCAAACCACAAAAATGAGCTTGCCCTCAAACTCAGTGGAGATCAAGGCCTTCAACATACAAGATTGAAGAGACATAGTGTCCCAGCTCTAAAAGATAGATTCATCAGAATGGAATGAGACACCCACTCGAGAAGTGTCTCACCACGCTAAAAAGCCTTAACAGATACACTCGTATCAGACAAAGCAGTGGCTTATTGTTGTGTCCAACAGATTGCCGCGGAGCAGGAAATAGATAAAAAAAAAAAAAACATTAATGATGTAACTAATATTTTTGTAAAATATAATTTAAAAGAGTGTCCATGGAGTTTCTTGCCCGTTCTTCTCCATAGGTACCTACGCTTTGGAATGGGCAACTAGCTTAATATTTTCTGACTGACCGAGTTCTTGACAATTCAAAAGTGCCTGTAAATGGTTTAATTGAAATAAATGCTTTGAGTTTGAGTAAAATCAACAATCATGGTTGTGTAACGTCGTTCTTGATTTACTTATTACCCTAAGGCATGCATGCTGCGCGGACTGCTGATTAGCTAAACACGCAGTCTCCATAGTGAGGGTAGGATTCTGTGTGCTTCTGAACCCACATTTTCATTCATATAGCATATAATATATGTATAGGTATCGACCTAGGAGCCTGCGTGACTATATCGCAAGCGTACCAGAAAAGTGCGCGTCCTATGCGCAGGCAGTGGAGCGGAAACCTCGTTGTAAATCAAACAGTAAGGCAACACTCTTACATTTTTTCTAACTGTAAAAGTTAATTAGAAGTATAATGTATGCGGCGCGTGCGGTTCTGTATGGATGAGCAGCCCGCTGGCGGAGCGCGCGGCACTCGCGCAGTGCCGCCGAGGCCGCGCTCTGCACCGGCCCGACGGTCCGGCTCGCGCCCGACCGCCCGCCACCACGCGGCGTGGGCGACCGGCGGCCGCTCGTCGCCCGTGTTAACCGGACCTACGCTCATAGTGCACTAGTGTCGCTTGCTCTCCTTCACACGAATTATGAAAACTTGCACAATGTACAAAATAACTTACGTGTCAAGGAAAAAACAGGTAACTTTCTAAAACTAATTAAATAGAATGTATTTTTGAATCCGTAAAGCTGGTTACGGATTACCTAACTACCATCACCTAATGACTACTCTAATAACTCATTCCCTTCAGCTACAGAGGAACTTACACAATTCTTCAATGTATTGCTCACTGTTACGGATAGCGGGAATCCCCCAGCGCTCGCACTCGCCAGCTCGCCGCGACACAATCCTTCGTAGTCGTCGGCGTTCAAGGAATATATCATAGCTCCTCCCAACTGATTTTCTATGATGAATTTCGCTTTCTCCATTACACTTTGTGTGCCTTCATAAGAGACCCATTCCTTGTTACTGTATAAGTAAGGTACCTTAGCCTCATTGTCCTCTGATATGTTAACATCGCTTGTGTTAGTTACAAATGCACACACATCGGGATAGTTGACAAAACCTAAGGAGCCCAGTGATCCGAACCCAGACGCTGGACTACTCACTTGGTGGTTATTGACATTGACCAAAGTGAATGTGTGACCATAAGTGGGTATGCCAACTACAATTTTATTACGATCCAGCCCCTTGTCCAAATACATGTGAACCGTGTAGTTTATGTTCAGAGTAGCCAGGTACAGCTGTTCTCTGCTACGCTGATACAGTGGCGAGTTAAACCCAGTGAATGGAGTGTATTTAGTATAGTAATGAAAATCATATGTCATGATATTCACAAAGTCAACATATTCATTCAATTGGTCAACATCATAGGAAATATCAACTATTGTCTGTGGAGCTGCTGCAGCGATGGTTAGTAGATAATTTCGCTTTTCCCTAATGTATTCCATGCGGATCTCCCGAAGCAACTGTGAGAAATGCTGTCTTTCACGACCGGCTACTGCTACATTGTGTAAGGCTGGAAACTCCCAATCGAGGTCAATCCCATCCAAGGTATAATTTCTCAATAAATTCTTAATGGATTTTATGAATATTTTTCTTGATTTGTGATCTAATACCATATCTGGAAAACCATTATCATTTTTGGCTCCTCCAACTGACAGCAGTATTTTAAGGTCAGGGTTATTATGCTTCAGTTTGACTATTTCAAGTAATGTTCTGTACTGGTGGTCTTCTAATGCAATCTTATTTTTCACCACTCGAGCAAAAGCCATATTAATGTGTGTACACAGGTTTGGCTGAATATCAGAGGGCATCAACTGATTAGTAGCATGCTCGCTTGGAAAATTGTAGTAGCAGGAAATAACTTTGGGATGAGCAGCTTGGGATACACCCTCCCGTTGCCTTACCACATCTTTGATAACTTTGAGATGAGCAGCTTGGGATACACCCTCCCATTGCCTTACCACATCTTTAATAACTTTGGGATGAGCAGCTTGGGATACACCCTCCCGTTGCCTTACCACATCTTTAATAACTTTGGGATGAGCAGCTTGGGATACACCCTCCCGTTGACTTACCACATCTTTAATAACTTTGGGATGAGCAGCTTGGGATACACCCTCCCGTTGCCTTACCACATCTTTAATAACTTTGGGATGAGCAGCTTGGGATACACCCTCGAGTTGCCTTACCACATCTTTAATAACTTTGGGATGAGCAGCTTGGGATTCGCCTTCCCGTTGCCTTACCACATCTTTAATCACATCATATTTCATCCTAATTAAGTTCCCGGGGTGATTGGCACCTCTGTGCCAAGTGTGGTACAATGAACCACAAGCAGCCACTGTGATTAATACAATCAGCAAACAGATTGTCACTCTCAACACTGTCTCACCAAACCTCCAAGTGACTCTTGTTACTTCACTTTTAAGATGGTTGTATTCATCTTCTCCTAATTGGTAATATTTATTATTGCTCTCCTCTTTCATGGTATTATTCGGCATGGTATTGTTTTCTGAAAATGTATAAAGTAATATATTTTGTAGTTAGAGAGTATGAATTTGTATGTTTTAAGTTTAGTCAATTGTACGTCCATGGAGACTGTTTGATTTAAGTACATATTTATTTATTGCATTCCATAACAGCTTTGATGTCGCAAAATCTCCTAAAGATTGGTAACAATAGAAAAAGTAATTGTCTCATTAGTGACAGTTGAGCTAATATTGTAAAAATGATATAAAAGAGTTAAAGCTAGGTACAAACATGTGGACCCTGTAAGGGCACAGCAATTGGATAAAATTAAAATATTAAAAAAACCGGCCTAGTGCGAGTTAGACTCGCACGTGAAGGGTTCCATTACACTACATAATATAAAATAATGGCAAAAAAACATGTTTGTTGTATTGGGAGCCCTCTTAAATATTTATTTTATTCTGTTTTCAGTATTTGTTGTTATAGTGGCAACAGAAATACACATTCTGTGTAAATTTCTACTGACTAGCTATCACGGTTCATGAGATACAGCCTGGTGACAAACGGACAGTCGAACAGTGGAGTCTTAGTAATAGGGTCCCGTTTTTACCCTTAGGGTAGGGAACAATAAAAACAAAATTATAACTACTTAAGTACTACTAATCCATACTAATATTAGAAAATTCGAAAGTAACTCTGTCTGTCTACCGTCTGTATGTTACCTTTTCACTCCTAAACCACTGGACGGATTTCGATAAAATTTGGCAGAGAAATAGATTGCATTTCGAGGAAGGACATAGGATAGTTTTTATCGACATACCCCGCGAAATGGCGGGCGGACGCTAGTGTTAAATAAATCTAGGTATTTAAATTAATTTTACTATAAAATAAGGGCATAAAAAGTTAAAAGATTAGATGATCATTCATCACAATCATCATCATTTTAACAGTGCCGTTATTTCGTACCTGTAAGTACCTACTGGGCAGTTTCAGTAGCACAAGTGTTTCTTCTGTACTAACGTGCAGTTGACCATTCATAAAGCACTGTACTGTAACCATACTGTAACACCCATCAGAATATATCGTATCTGAAAACTTATATCGAAGACTTGACATTTACCTTAGCACTGGCAGTATTTACAATAGCAGGTGGTAGATGCAGGTTTCTGACAAAACCACAACCCCAGTGCAGGCATACAAAATCAGAACCTAAGACGACCCACTGACCGAATCCGTTTCATTATTTTTCTAATGATTAGGAAACCGCAATTAATGTCCAGTGCTGAAGAACAGTAAAAAAAATAAACAATCAAGTTCAAAAAACATTTCAATCACCATTCACATCAAAACACATCCATCACTAACCTGTCAACATTGTATTTTTTTAATTTTTTTTTGTGTTTTGGCAACTGAGCCGATGTCGACTATTCTGCCAATGTCATGTGATGACTCCTGACGGCAGTAGAGCGAGGTGAGCCGTCCACAGAGTACTTCAGTGTGACCAAATGTGGCAGGATCCTGCCTTTTTGGCAGGTTTAGCCCTTTATTTTACTCTCTGGCACTTTTGTTCGACGTTATAGAAATCTGGCAGTATTTGGCAGTATTAGCAATATAAGCTGACAGATTTGACAGTATAGATAGCTGCTACAGCCCACAAAAGGAGTAGGATGCAGTATCGAGAAAGGAAAAAAAGTAAGTAGGAATTTTAAAATGCCTATGGCAACACTGGCAATGCAAAGACCTTTGGCTCGGGGATTTCCCATAACATTTCTAGTTGGATTTGTAAACCTTTAAGTGCTGAGCAAAATGTTTATAATAATATAATATCTTAGTGTGTCAGTTGTTTCTTATTTGTCGGACTAGAGGAAAATCTGTCAGAAAAACTATTTTGTTTCGGATTTCGTGCGGTGTGAGTATGAATGTTTTCCATTCCTGATTTAAAAGAAAGTGATCAAGAAGAATACGATGCTAATACGAATGTATAATTTAATTCAGTTCACTTTTAGACTTTAATATCAATTATTTTAAATAAAACTCCAAACAATAATGTGTCTATTTATTTCAAATTTTAAAATTATTTTGGCATTTTGTGCTCTCGATTTTGGCAGGATTTGTCAGTTTTCTTGCCTAAGTGGGGCAGTATCTCTAATTTAAAATTGGTCACACTGGAGTACTTTTTGATAGAGTGAGAGCCGCGGCCGTCGAACATTGCACTTCGCCGCCGTGGTGCATAGACTAACCGTGGTGTTTACTAGTAATAAATATTAGTAGCTAAAAAGCACAGATAAGATATTAGTAGCAAGCTACTAAAAAGACGAAGAAAAGAGAAGAATATATTATTGTATACATTTAAAACACCACAGACTGAGGGTGCGTTCCACAGACTACTTAGAGATACTACGTAATGTGCGTTCCGTATTGGGAACATAATCGATTTGAATTTGAGCGTGCTTATCTTAAACCCGTACCGAATTAGCGTGAGCGCGTCAACGATGTCCCGTCAATCGTCATAGATGACGTCATGACATGCGCCATCTTGCGATAACGCCGACCATGCCTCTATCTATAGTAATAACACAAACTGTCATTTTTGACAGCGCTCACGGTTCACACTTCCTCATCCTCACACACACACGTGTGTGAGGATGAGGAAGTGTCAGTGTGTGGTTTGTTTTGAGCTTCATCATATCTTTTTAATAACGTGGCATTTTCGAAATTGTGCTTCTGGCTGACAGTCGCCACCTAAACAAAGAAAAGGAAGAAACGTGTGGTGTATATACGAAGAAATACTGCTGTAATATCTTTTTGACACCGAGTAAGCACTGTGAAGCACGCTCACGAGTGTTCCGAATTGTTGACAGCTCTCAGCTGTCATAATCGTGATATCCAATAAGGAACGCATGTGAGACGATTTGAGTGCTGTGAGCGATATTAGCCATTTCGGAAGATTCGACTCATGGAATTAATATGTCATAAATAGTCTAGGCAAGGCGCAGTGATGTAATGGATGGATACCTATATTATGTACAGAGCCTCAATTCTGTATGTTAATTACTTTTCCGCTTGTAATCTTCCCACGTGCAAACCATGTAGCGTACGGTTGTCAAGCGTGGTAACAGTTCCTACGCCAACTTCACGTTTAATCACATTTGTTCGCCCGGTTTCGTTCATTGTGTCATAGAGAATACGTTAATAGCTGCAGATGTCGTGATTTAGGTAACGAATGAACTTGGTTTCGAAGTAAGGTAAGGAATCATTAAGTGGTTATAACTACTTAATGATTCCTTACTTCGAAATTACGTTTATTCACCATGGTGAATTAGGACTCTGTGCAGCGATGACAGGACAGGTGGACTCAGGTGGAGGCACAGGGTGGAGGGCGACTGTGACAAAGGGACGTCCAAAGACTGGAAAACGAGATGTCGGTCGTCCAGTGGCGAAATGGGCGGACATTCGGACAACATTGTAGCCATCGCGAGCAAAACCTGGCTGGCTGAAGCACAAGAAAAAAAAAGGCTTATGCCCAACCATGGGTAAAGTCGGGCTATGGATGATGATGATATAGTCTACAGCCATAAAGCTACTACTGGTACTTTGCAGTCTCATAGAATTCAAATAAGAGGAATAAAGACGGGAGTAGGGAATGAGGTGAAACCACCTGATTGAAGAGTTGGATGATAAGGGTGTTGTGCATAAACCTGGGGTTCCAACAGCTGTGAGGAGGAAACTGGAATATAGACTGAGACGTGAACCGCCCACTGGGGAGATTGAATACTTGCTGGCTGAATTTAAGATTCCTTCTTCTGTAAACCTAAAAGATCTCTGAACTTGGAAGTTGGTGAAGACCTTCTGGTTTTGGACTCCAAAGGACTATTTGAACTGGTGGACTTCTTCCTGCCATGCAGTGTTGGTCAGGAAGTCATTGATGCACAGTTGAATAGAAATGATTATATGCTGTTTGTGAAGATGCCAGCAATTCATTAGATTAAGTATTATTAGATTATTTTAATTATATTCTCAAAGCTTAAGCTTATTCTGTGCCCTAGACGTTGTAATCAGTATCTATGTCGAGACAACATGTTGATTTCAACAACCTATATCCATCAGAAACATAAAAAGTCAGCCAAGTTTATTCACACGACCTATACGGGTGTCTTGCATCTCACCCACTCTTTGCTGTTACATTCTAAGTTGCCAGATAAAGATGTAAAATCAAGAAAAAATTGCCTTGTTTACAGTCTCACTCTCTATCGACTGATAGATAGTGAGTCTACACACGAGGCAATCCCCTTGATTGAGATGACGACCTGTTGCGGAAACATCAAACCGCGGCTAAACCTGCCGCTACCGGTTGGTTACTGCCGGTTTTGTCATTATAGCATTCATACTCGCACAGCATTTCCGTGAAGGACTCATTTCAAGTGATACTTATCAGTGGTTCTTGCAAGGACGTACCTTCATGTAAAGTGTGTTGTACAAGTATCTTTTGGCGCTTATATGCGTTGTTATGATGCATTATTGATAAACATTTGAGAAAAAAGTAGACGTCGGGGTTAGTTCCAATTTTGGCCACGCACCAAAACATTCTTGTACAACTACAATCCACTCACGGTTAGTGGTGGGTCGTTGTCGAATTTTTGAATTTTCTCCCGACGACGAAAACGGTTGCAGAAAACGGTTGTCGTTGCAACTGGTTTGAAGGACGAAACTTATCCAACATGGAATAAAATTGCGTTTTCGAGGTTTTCGTTTTAAAACGACTGTTTTGTAAACGAAAACGAACGCGGAACGAGAGACGACGCGACGTCGCAACGGACAAGTGTGTTAGAGTTGAACCATTGCATTCTCGACTGTATTTTCATAGCCGTAAAATAAAAAATCGCCTACAAGTAATTCGGAGACTGGTTTTTGCAACGAAGACTGTTTGAACCCAGGACGTAAAACGGTTGCATCGTTGCAGAAAGCAAAACAGTTTTTGTAAACGGTTCGTCGTCGCAACGCCCACGTCTACTCACGGTCAAGTTTACCCATGGAAGTATTACAATGTGGAGGGAGACGACAATACAGCAATGAGATGTCCGCTTTTTGTATGGACGTTGGTTTTTTATTCCGAGAAAAATCTAACCAGAATCAAACTACATCCAAATAAAAGTTACAAAAATATGGAACTTGGAACCATCGAAATTATATTTTTAAACCCCTGCATTTCGGAGGAAAAATATAAACTATTTAATTATTTTATTTGTTGATGGCAGCCCAAATTAAAACTGCGACACACCTTGACAATGTCATATTTTACATATATGGATTCTATTCATCTGTCAAATAAGACAGACACATATTAATTTTTACTTTGATGGTCCTAGTTTATCATTTGTGACTTCAAGTGACAGCTATGTGAACAGAACCCAGCATTGCATAAATATGTAAGTTGTCACGCCCTTTATACCTGGAGGCTTTTATTTAAGTAGTTTTTTATTTTATTTTATTCCTTTTGATTTTTTTTATTCTAGCTTGAGTACGTATAGATTTTTTTGGTATTTGTTGGTATAATGGCGTGGCTAGCTTACATATGGCAAATAATTTTATTGAATGTTCTGTGTACTGTAATGTTAATTAGATACTTTGCAGATCTAGTTTTGTATACAGTCGAGTATTTTATAACTGAACAGACAGCTGTGCTGCTGGGGAGTTTGTTGCGCCACTTCTTCTCCCCAGCGAAAGCACTAAGAAGTGGTGAAGGGCGGGCGTTTTGGCGGACTGTCTTTTGAAATTTTGACGTTCGAAAAGTGCTGATTCTCAGCCTAGTTTGAATAAATGACTTTTGATTTTGATTTTGACAGTGTGACACGGCCTCAATAACACAGAGGGTGCGTTCCGAATTAGGAATAATCGATGTAATCGATTTGAGCGTGCTTAACCCGTACCGAATTAGCGTGGCCGCGATTACGATATCCCGTGAATCGTCATAGATGACGTCATGACATGCGCCATCTTGCGATAACGTCAAGCATGCATTGTAATAATATCACCGTGAGCGCTGTCAAAAATGACAGTGTGTGTGTGTGTGAGGATGAGGATGTGTCAGTGTGTTTTGTTTGGAGTTACATCATATCTTTAAATTAACGTGGCATTTTCGAAATTGTGCTTCTGGCTGACAGTCGCCACCTAACCAAAGAAGAACTCAAGTTACACAAAGAAATACTCCTGTAATGTCGTTTGACATTGAGTAAGCACTGTGAGTGCGTTCACGAGCGTTCCGAATTGTTGACAGCTCTCAGCTGTCATAATCGTAATATCATACGGAACGCATGTGAGACGATTTGAGTGCTGTGAGCGATTATAGCCAATTCGGAATGCGGCCAGAGTAGAATAATTATTTATGTCAATAAATATTTCATTATAGGGTCTCGGGGTCTAGAAATCTAATGGATGATTTAAAAATTGCAAGAGCCATTTTAAACCATTTCCATCCCACTGATTCCCAAACTATACCTACTGGAAAGTGCTAATCAGAAAATTAACATTATGTTATTAGATGACCATGTGATTGGGCATCAGCTCAAGACGCCGAGCCATTTTCGTCCAGATAAATGCTCAAATGCCACAGTTCAGTTTCCCACCAAGGAAATGCCAGATTCAGTTTTATTTGGATTAGGAAATGCTCGCTTTTTATTATTATGGGGAACATATTATTTGGCCGAACGAACGGTACCTACTTTTACTGACAGTAAGTCAAGATTTACAACTAAATATTCCAGGCATTTCGTCATCTAAGGACATGGTGGAGCACACGGTGGAGGTCTGTCGTGCTTGGGCGAGCACCGCCGTGTCCTCGTAGAGGCGATCGGCAGCGGCGGCGACCTCTCGCGTCCGGCCCTGGTCCAAGCCATGGTCCGGGGCGAGAGGGAATGGGAGGCAGTCACCTCCTTCAGCGAAGCAGTCATGCTAGCGAAGGAGGTGGCGGGATGGGCGAGGGAGAGAACCGCCCGTCCCAGCCGCCGCGGGAGACGACCCGGGCGTCGGGAGCCGCGTGACGACTCCCGGCCACCGTAGGCGCGGGCCTGCGGACGGCGAGTAATGGGTAGCTCGCCGTCCGATCAGGACCGGGCCCGTGCTGGACGGCGCGTATGTGTTCCACGTGCGCCTCAAAGAAATGTCAGTATCGAAAGAGGGGCATGTCAGGGCCGAAGCCTGCCGGGGCAGCGGGATTGTCCGAAAGGGTTACCGCTACCCCGGAACATAAAGAGCTAAAGAAGGAACACGGATGGGTTTTAGGCAGTAAGAGTCTGACACTCCCATAGGTTCCGCTCCACCCAGAGCGGGAGGGGTCATTTGATGATTTCCCATCCTAAAAAAAAAAAGGCATTTCGTCATCACATGAAGCAGCTTATAACAGAGAATGAATAAAGTCACGCCATTACAGTAATAGTGTATTACACACTGATATTTTTGCATAATTGCCATAATTGGGAAAAGGACTAGGAAGCTGTGTTCATGTGATGGCAATAATTGTCTGGTGTCTTGGATGGGCTCGGCATCAAAATGATGTAAGTAACTCCACCTGCTCAGTTTCTAGACAATGTTTTAATAAGAGAAGACTATTGAAAATGAATAAAATCAATAAAAGAAATACCTACCAAAATTTATAACCAAAACCAATGATTTCGAAAGTATGTCAATGTCCAAAACCAAAAAGAATGTTTTATTTCATTTACAAAACTGTAACATTTGCGTCGAATTAGTTATAGCCATTTATGTATAAAAATCAATGCTTACAGCTTATTAATTCAGTTTTTAAATAGATTGTCGAAAGGTTTTTGATCAACTTCCGATCACAATATTCCAAGGTAGCAACGATGACTGGCAATCGTTATTTCTTGTGTTTTTGTTTAGTGTCTGTACCTACTAACAGTCGTAAGTTTTACTAACAATCTTGTTTGAGTCTTGGGAGAAAAATTCTATTCTATTCTTTATGTAAATAAATAATCTGATTAAATTGAAGTAAATTCATTTCGTTCACATTGAGATACTATTAAATTTTCCGTATAAACAAAGTACTCTTTGTATTAAATCAAATATTGATTGACAGTAATGACACTAATGACACTGTCACTAATGACAGTAATTGCAGTACATTGTGTCAATTTTGACAAGTTTCTTATTTTTTCGGGTGCATTCACTATATTATCTCAGATATTTAGAAAGGTTCGTTCATTTTAGAAGTAAATACACACTAAAATAAAAACGATTTTTCTTAAAATTGGAGATGTTTAAAAATGTATGATATAGTTAGAACAACTAGTTTTTGGGATGTATATCCAAATATATTTAACTTATCCTGGTAAGAATTATTGAATAATAAAAAACCATTTTTGGACATGTCCTTTAACTTCGTATACATAGTGACGTTCCCAGTCTGCATTCAAAAATTCAATTAAATATATCCAATTGTTTGGTCACTGGACATTACTTTTCATTAATAACTTTTTAACATGATCTATCTGTTAACAAGCCAGCACCAACAGGTTGAAGACTTCTGCAGTTAAACACAACACTAGTTCAATAAGCTTCGCCAAATTTGTTCTTAAATTTTATTTCCCGATGCGAATTATTGCATATTTTAATACCTTATGACATAAGAGTCATGCATGCGGAAGTTATTACTTACTACAAATCTTAAATAATTTACAAACCTGCAAAAAAAGGGGTGTCCGGCACACTGACCTATACCATTTTTTCAGGTTTCGACCATATGTTATTTAATAGAGGCCAGTGGCGCGATTGGTTCTGTTAGTAATATTAGTAGAGTTTTAATATTGAAACTAAGGCGTCAAACAGACGAGCAGCATTTTGCTGTCGACAGAGCCAACTTCAGTTGTCGACAGAGGCAACTGTAGCTGCCGCCATTGGTCGGCGTTTGACATGACGCGTGACGGCAAGGGACAAGATAGTGAACCGTCTGAAGTAGGTATTGAACTTTTGTATTAAACAGCAGATATTTTTTTCGAGACGGTAATAAGAATCATTCTGTAGGTACAGACGCCAGCACATCAATCTACTACAATATTTAATAGATTTTCAACTTTATTGCTACAGCATAAGGTTCAAGGTTGATTGGGAAAATTTGACAGTTTCGGGTAGGTTGATGTGCTGGCGTCTGTACGCTTTAGCGATAAAGTTGAAAATCTATCAAAGAAATTTGACATTTTGTAGTAGGTTGATGTGCTGGCGTCTTTACTTGAATACATACTTAGTTTATGGCTTGTCGTAAACTTGTAACCAAATTTTAGGATAGTCGAACTTTTAATTAGCTGCAGTAAAATGACAGCTGTGTTACTTAAATGACTAAAATTGGCGTATTTTTGTTTTTCGCAGCCATCAACCAAATCTTGCTTTTCATGAAACTTATGTCACATGCATATCTCTAAACGCAGTCCGAAATTAGAATAAGCACTGACCTCTATTAAACACTTGTATAATACAGGTCAGAGAGGATAAGTCACTGACCTCTATTAAACATGTATAATACAGGTCAGTGGGATAAGTCCATGGAAATGGGAGTGTCATTTTGCTGCAAATAATTAAAAGTCCGAGTATAGTGTTTTTAGTCCATGGTTTTTGCATTAAATTAATTCCTAAACGAACAATTCTGTTAATTGTTTTTGCAAATGACAGCTTTGATTTGACAGTTGACACTGACACTTTGACAGTGACAAGTCACGATTCAGTAAAATTAAATGCTATTGTTGATATTCTTTTATTTAATTAATTTAATTGCATTATTTATATTAATTTGATGTAGGCGTGTGGTTTTATCATATCGGAGGTTGCACAGGCCTCAAACCTAGCATCTAGAAATGGACGACGCGTCCATGAACCGCTACGAAAAACAACTGTATAGTGTGTTCAAAACGTTCGACGTAGATAACGAGGAAGCCTTAGACAGATCAGCAGTTCATAAACTTTGTGACGCATTGCAGCTTGAGGATCGCGGGGCAGCCCTCGTGAACACGCTGTTTGAGCGACGCTTTGACCGCGTCACCTTCGCACAGTTCCGGAACGGGCTGCTAGCCGTGCTGGGGGGCGCAGGCGGCGAACCCGCGCGATCGGTGCCCGCTCCGCTGGAGTCCTTGCCGCAGCCCGACCCGCCACCGCATCACAGTGACGACGACTCTTCTGGTCGCGAAGTGGCTCCAAAATTTGTGTTCGGGTCCAAAAAGTATGGTCGTCGATCAAGGCCCCCTCGTTCAGGAGCTGCGACGAACGAGCCCCCGAGTCCACGCTCTTCTTCCGCTTCCCGCCTCGACACCGATGACAAGAGAGCGAGACAGCGGATGAGGTGCAGACGTAGTACATCCGCAATGGAGAGCCGCGACGACAATGTCGTTCTTGACGGCGGCCAGGATGACTCCTCTGCCACGGAGACGTTTGAACACGACCGCCGCATCGACAGGGACGAGGCCCTCGCCATGTGCCGCGGACTGAACATGGAGGGCATCGACCGGCGGCTCATAGAGCGGATATTCGATGATACCGGGACCACAAATACGACGGTTGGTGAGTTCTTCGATCGCTTAAATGCATCTCTCACTACTACTATGGAAGAGACATCGCGCGAAGTGCGGGCGACCACGACGATCGGTGACACCGTAGCCGACGCGGCAGATGACGAGACGGCAGCCGGGCTGCCCAGCGAGCTGGTGCTGGAGGCGTGGGAGCGCGCCGGCGTGCAGCAGCCGCGCCGCCTGCTGGCCGAGCTCGGCTTCGGCGCCGTCGCGCTGCGCCCGCCCGAGCTCGAGCGCGCTCTCGATGAAGAGCTGCGCGCGCTCGCCGAGCCGGCGGGCGAGCCGCGGGACGCACGAGCTCTGCTGCTGCTGGCCGCGCTCGCGCTCACCCGACTACGACTGGAGCTGGCGCGACGCCGCGCGGACTTGGCTGCCGCCGAGCGAGACAAGCTTCGCGGTGACGTCGCTGAAGCAAACAGACACGCTAGGCTTCTAGCACAAGAAGTAGACGAGAGCCATGCTCGCATCGAGGCGGAGTTGAAAGCGAGCCTTCGGCGGGCCGAGGCTCGTCATGCTGAATCTACGCGCCAGACTGTCGCGGAGTCTGCGGCAGAGCGCGACCGGGCGGCTGCGGCGCGGGCGCGCTTGGAGGCCGAGGTCGACCGGCGCGCTGACGTAGAAACGCGCTTGCGCGGGGAAATAAGTAACCTTCGCGCGCGCGCCGAGGAGTTGGAGGCCCGACTGGCGGGCGCGGAGGAGCGCTGCGGCGAGGCGGAGCGCGAGCGCGCGCGCCTGGCGGCCGAGCTGCGCGTGGCGCTGGCGGCCGGCGCGGCGGCACGGCAGAGCGCGGTGCCGGCCGAGCTGGCGGAGCGGCTGCACGAGCTGCGGCGCGACAACCAGCTGTTGCGCGACCGCAACGACGAGCTGTGCGCCGCGCTGGAGACGCACGCGCGGAGCACGGCAGCGGGGCGGCCCGAGGTGCGCGGGGGGGACCTGTCCACCGAACTCGATTCGCTATTGACTCATGAACGGTCCGAGGTGAGGTTCATTAGGGTTTACAGTTATTATAAAGCAGTTTGTTACCTTGAGTTAAGTTAAGTTGACAAATTTAATAACCTAATAAATTATCTAATATTACTGAAGGGTCACTTGAAAGGTGTTTTCTAGAGGTTATGGAATGGTGATGGTAAACGGAACGTTGTTGGTAATTTTTATAATCTGGATGATATTTCGCCTTTCAGGAATGTGATTCATCTCCAGTGAGTATAGACCAAAAGATACTGGGTCATGTGGAAGCTGTAACAAAGCTCAGAGAGATATTTGATAGTGTACACGCGATCCCAAGTATCAGCGAGACGGATGGTCAGTCCTGCGCGTCGTGCGCCTCCGTGGGCGACGCCGCGCGCCGCATACAAGAGCGCGTGCGCGAGCTGGGCGACGCGCTCATCTGCGCCGAGCATGGCCCGCGCGTCGTCCACGTCGGCGCCCAGACCGACGCGCAGGCTAACGCGCAGACCGACGCGCAGGCTAACGCGCAGACCGACGCTCAGGCTAACGCGCAGACCGACGCGCAGGCTAACGCGCAGACCGACGCGCAGGCTAACGCGCAGACCGACGTGCAGACCGACGCGGCGCCCGACGGCGACGCGTTGCGCCGGGACCTGCTCGACGCCGAGCGGCGGCACGAAGACGAGAAACAGAAAATGGCGAGTCTCATCAAGTGAGTATGTGTTCCACGGTGGACAGTGGTCTCGCCTTGGTGCCATGTTCAACATGAGGGACTATATTTTCAGGGGTCTCGAGAGCAGCCTCGAGCAGATGAAGGCGGAGTACGACAAGTGCGAGGAGTACTGGAGCGGCAAGCTGGAGGAGGAACGCGACATGTACAGCGACGAGCAGCGGCTGGGCGACGAGCGGCTGGCCGAGCTGGTGGCGAAGATCGGCGAGTACGAGAGGCAGTTCGCGCCCGCGCTGCCCACCATCGACGAGCGCCACAGCCTCGAGGCGCAATTCACCGATCTGGACGACGAGTTCCAGCGTTACCGCCGCGATAAGGAGGAGGAGCTAAGCGCGCGCGGCGCCGAGCTGGCGCGCATGGCCGAGCGCGTGGCGGCGCTGGAGCAGCGCCTGGCGGCCGCGCCCGCTCCCGCGCCCGCTCCCGCGCCCGCTCCCGCTCCCGCGCCCGCGCCCGAGCCCGCGCCCGCTGCGCGCCTGGCGGGCGAGGTGCGCGAGCTGCGGGCCCGCACGGTCCGCGCGGAGGCGGCGGCGCGACGGCTGCACGCGCGGCTGGCGGCCGCGGACCTGCTGGTGAAGGACCTGTACGTGGAGAACTGTCAGCTGGCGCACCGTCGGCCGCTGTGACGCACGTGTGCCGCAGGTATCGGCTCGCACGTCGTTCCTTGCCGCGCGTTCGATACTCGTGAACGACTGGGTTCGAGTGCCTTTCCATGCTATTGTGTGTAGTGCTTCTGAAAAACATGCGCATATAATTACTAAGGCTGAGATTGGTACACGTTACTTAACACATGCGATGGCTCTATTCATTCGTAATATAGTCTAAGATCCGAAATATGATCTGTCTTTATCCATCTGTTTATTGGTAGCTTTTTTTAAATAATGTATACAAATATTTAATTGGGCAACCTTAAAATTAATATGTTCATGGCTATAATTATTTTAAAATACTGTTTTTAGGGTTCCGTACCAAAATGGTAAAAAGGAACCCTTATGGTGCGCCTCAATCTGTCTGTCTGTCCATCCGTCTGTCACAGCTGGATATCTCAAGAACTACTAATGCTATCAACTTGAAATTTGGAATAGTTTTAGATGACGTTTGGCCAACTATTTTGCAACTATGAAAGAAATAAAAATATTTGTAAATATTTTGCAACAGGGACTGAAAGGGGGTCTCAAAAATTCGAAATGGGGCTATTAGGGCATGTGCAGAGAATATGCAAACTGCGCTCTTTTATAATGAACCCCATTATAAAAGAGCGCAGTTTGCATATTCTCTGGAAATTTTTCTTTTCTTTTTCAGTCCCATAGTTTTCGACTTTTGAAGAAAAAAAAAAAAAAAAAATTACGTGCCCCCCTTATCTCCGAAGTTTTCTTCAAAAATCTGAAATTATTCTATGTGATAAAAGATTATAGGATTAATAAAACGATGCCTCCAAATAGCACACTTTCAGAGGGGCAATTCTCGTAATTTTAAGAACGTTCACAGTCTGATCTCAGTCTCAAACTGTCAAAAATACCTCTTATTTCCCTACATTTTGACAAGTTTTTGACATTTGTATGTCGCTGAGATGAGACTGCGACTAGATTTTGAACGTTTTAAATTACGAGAATTGGCCTACAGATCTCATCAACAAAAGTTACATTAGTTCTACTATCGGTCAAGAGATGGCACTGACCTAAAACTGCAATATTCTACACTGCAGTGCGCAGTGTTAAAATTCTCTGACATTCTCTGACGAATAAAGGTCTCGCCGATGAAAATATAAAGAAATGATGGTATGGAACCTTCAGTGTGCGAGTCCGAATTGCTCTTGACCGGTTTTTTTTCTAAATTTGACTGACTTGTTTGCCAAATGAATTAGTTTCCAATTGAAAGTATAAATCATACAGAACATGTGTTGAACTTAGGTTACCTACCTTTTTCTGGTCCAAACCCAACTCACCTGTTTGTACCTAGCAACCCGGTAATGGGGACTGCACCTGATAACTGACGAAAAATATCCACAGTAGGGGTTTTAGAATCATATTATGCTGAATTCATGGTTTCAGTTTGCGCGTCGATATCCCTGCCACACCCATTTGCAAAATATTTGTAAACATATTATTTTGATAATAAATGATTTTCATCTGGTAAACAGATGGGTGCAGGCGTGCAGGTTGATCTTACTTCGGATCCTATACTGATACTAATATGACAGTTGCGCGACAGGAACAGAAGTCATTCTTAGCCACAGTGCGTGCTCAACGTGCTAACGTGTAATCTTGATCCAAGTGGTCCTGGTACATATGTTCCTTTACGTACTCGTAATGCGATACACTTCACGCATTCATCTTAATTATATTATTTTATTATAATGTTATCAGATGAATTGTACTGAAATGATAGATCCGCGATTCACTAGCTAGCTCAATCTAGTGATATTTGTGACTGTAGAACCAGATGCTTTCAATGTTTGTATTGGTTTACATTTTAAATGTATCTTGGTTTTTGGTATCGAAATTAAATGAAGAATGCTTATTTCAAAACTGCTGCAAAATTTCGGGAAAAATGATCAATTGATCATCATGAATAATGCTCATGATATGTGATTTGGCCATGTTTGTTCTCAGAACCACTTGTCATCAGTCCTGTATTTGGTTGGAGAGCAATCACTGACTTGACTGTTTGGCTACAACACAACTTCTGCATAACGATGTTCCCGCTTTCTCTGTAAACAAAATACGGTCTGCCGCTGTCCTATGTCCGTGGTGCGTCGTGGTAAGCACGCTATTCTTCAGACCAAGCAGTAACCAGTAAGCATTGTATCCTCTACAGCGATTGTCACATGTCGCCGCCTCTTCGCAGTGGCACTACAGTGTGTCGCCGTAAGGCACGCTTTATTGCGGTGGCACTAGTGTGTCTTCATCAGGCACGCTCTACTGGCGGTGGCACTAGTGTGTCTTTGTCAGGCACGCTCTACTGGCGGTGGAACTAGTGTGTCTTTGTCAGGCACGCTCTACTGGCGGTGACACTAGTGTGTCTTTGTCAGGCACGCTCTACTGGCGGTGACACTAGTGTGTATTTGTCAGGCACGCTCTACTGGCGGTGACACTAGTGTGTCTTTGTCAGGCACGCTCTACTGGCGGTGACACAAGTGTGTCGCCTTCAGGCACGCTCTACTGGCGGTGGCACTAGTGTGTCTTTGTCAGGCACGCTCTACTGGCGGTGGCACTGGTGTATCCCCGTCAGGCACGCTCTACTGGCGGTGGTTCTACTGTGTCGCCGTCAGGTACGCTCTTCTGGCGGTGGCACTAGTGTGTCTTCATCAGGCACGCTCTACTGGCGGTAGCTCTAGTGTGTCTTCATCAGGCACGCTCTACTGGCGGTGGCACTAGTGTATCCCAGTTAGGCACGCTGTACTGGCGTTGGCACTTCTGTGTCGCTGTCAGGCACGCTCTACTGGCGGTGGCACTAGTGTATCTTTATCAGGCACGCTCTACTGGCGGTAGCACTAATGTGTCGCCTTCAGGCACGCTCTACTGGCGGTGGCACTAGTGTGTCTTTGTCAGGCACGCTCTACTGGCGGTGGCACTGGTGTATCCCCGTCAGGCAAGCTCTAATGGCGGTGGCACTAGTGTGTCGCCGTCAGGCAAGCTCTACTGGCAGTGGCACTAGTGTGTCCCCATCAGGCACGCTCTACTGGCAGTGGCACTAGTGTGTCCCCGACAGGCACGCTCTACTGGCGGTGGCACTAGTGTGTCTTTGTCAGGCACGCTCTACTGGCGGTGGCACTGGTGTATCCCCGTCAGGCAAGCTCTAATGGCGGTGGCACTAGTGTGTCGCCGTCAGGCAAGCTCTACTGGCAGTGGCACTAGTGTGTCCCCGACAGGCACGCTCTACTGGCGGTGGCACTAGTGTGTCCCCGACATGCACGCTCTACTGGCGGTGACACTAGTGTGTCCCCGACAGGCACGCTCTACTGGCGGTGGCACTAGTGTGTCGCCGTCAGGCACGCTCTACTGGCGGTGGCACTAGTGTGTCGCCGTCAGGCAAGCTCTACTGGCGGTGGCACTAGTGTGTCGTCGTCAGACACGCTCTACTGGCGGTGGCACTAGTGTGTCGCCGTCAGGCACGCTCTACTGGCGGTGGCACTAGTGTGTCCCCGACAGGCACGCTCTACTGGCGGTGGCACTAGTGTGTCGCCGTCAGGCAAGCTCTACTGGCAGTGGCACTAGTGTGTCCCCGACAGGCACGCTCTACTGGCGGTGGCACTAGTGTGTCCCCGACATGCACGCTCTACTGGCGGTGACACTAGTGTGTCCCCGACAGGCACGCTCTACTGGCGGTGGCACTAGTGTGTCCCCGACAGGCACGCTCTACTGGCGGTGGCACTAGTGTGTCCCCGACAGGCACGCTCTACTGGCGGTGGCACTAGTGTGTCCCCGACAGGCACGCTCTACTGGCGGTGGCACTAGTGTGTCGTCGTCAGGCACGCTCTACTGGCGGTGGCGACTATACTTACTGCATTATCATTTAATTCATCTCTTACTTTGTATGTTGTATTTATCTAAACAATTCCAGTAATTATTATATTTTAACTTACAACTTTACTAATGAAGTTCTCCAGTAAACATTTTTCTATTTGTTTTTCGTGTTCGATTTTCTGCGTTTAATATAAGTTCGTCAGTTGTAAGGGTAATATTATTGAACCTGACTCCTCGCAGTTTCCAAGGCGGTAACAACAACGCCACAGATTACCATATCCTAGGACCGAGGTGTAACAACGCACTGCGCAGTGCTTGTTGCCCTCGTCGGAACGAGCACGTCTGTGGCGTCTGTGGGACACGCTCTCTGGCGACTGGCTCACTTGCGGTTACACATATATTTTATCTGAGCATTTATTATGACGCGTGACGGGAATGTATAATGTAACCACCTTACTTGATGGTCCAATGTATTCCAGCATGGCGTTACGATGATATTTTATATTCTGTTTATGTGTGTTATCCTACTAATATTATAAATGCGAAAGTTTGTGAGGATGGATGTTTGTTACTCTTTCACGCAAAAACTACTGAACGGATTTGGATGAAATTTGGTACACAGATCATTTATAACCCGGATTGACACATAGGATACTTTTTATCCCGATATTCCTACGGGATCGAAACTTATGCGGGTGAAACCGCGGGACGCAGCTAGTAATTACATAAAAATATTAGTATACTGATGTTATCAGGAAAAATAAAATCACGGTTTTAGTAACAGTTAGGGTTCGAGTGGAGTGCTGCTCACTAGTTCAGTCGTATTCGTCAGTAGGATGTTCGACAGATAGTCGTATTGAATGTATTGTCTGCGGCAGCCTGCTGGCCGAGACACGCCGCCGACGCCTGCGCGGGATCCGGGTACACGGCGCACGTCTCCGAGCACTGCTTGTGGTGTCCTGTGTGTAGTAGGTACGTGCGACATTCATGCAGATGATTTTGTTGTAAATTCAATTACAAACATACTATTTAATTATGTTTAAATAAGCTAGGTTGTGTTGTATTCCATTCCATAGGTATATACTTTACATATCCTTGCTGATATATTGTTTTTAAATATGTTAATTCGCTAAAACAGTGCCTAAGCTATGATATGTGATCACAATCAATGCGTTAAAGTTAACTAATTAGGTAATTTTAAGTAGGAATAATAATAGATAATTGTGTCAGTGATTGTAGCCTGACCCCATACTTAATAGAAAGCGATCGTCGCGATCATGTTCGATCGGGTTCGGAACCTTCTTGTCGGAGTAACGACGCGTTCGGGTTCGCTGGAAAAAATGAACGCGACGATGGGTTCTATCAGGACAAGGTCTTTTATATAGTGATGGGAGCGGGAGACACGCCCGTAGTCCCGGGCGGCGTCATGGATCTGTTCATTTTTGTGAGGAGTGACGTCCGTTTGGTTGAGCATTGATTATTATACAGTACGTGGCCAGGCTGGTGTTCTGTGTTTAAATATTATTGTGATTATTAAAGTGTTGATCAAAAACTGCGTTTTATTATTAAATCAACCAGTAAGTAGGTAGTAGATAAATATCGTTTATTTAGATACTGTGGGTCAGTTAAACGTGGCTTTATTAACTGAACATTAAAGTTAGGTACCTTAACACTTGGTAGGTATACTTACGAATGGAATGTCCATCATTCATCTCATGAATCTGATCAAATTAATAAAATATAAGTACCTAACCGTGGTGGTGGTGTAGCAGTAGTGGTTACCTATTGAAATAATAATTACCTATATCAATCTAAACTCGGAAATGGAATTCGAGATCAAAAATGTAAACAAAGGTGTTGCCAATTTGAAACAATAATCTCAATGGTGTACCTAGTTTGTCGAAAAATACCATAGTGCTAAAATTGTAGGCATATTTTAAACAGGTAATAGTTATTCATGCAACTGTTGTATTATATACCTAATTATGTACAGTTGCTTATAAGACTTTATCTATAAGGCGCTCCACCCACTGCACCGCATCACGCGATGGGGCGCAAATAACGCGCCCCGCGCGTGATTTTTTACATACAAATTGAATAAAAACGCGCTACCGCGCGTGGAGTTTGGCTCCGTTTCCCACGCCCCGCTGCGTGATGCGGTGCAGTGGGTGGAGCGCCTAAAGGTTCTGAAACAGTTTTTTGCAATACTATTATCAAACAAAAATGGCGGCCGGCGGGATACGACGTGATTTCGAATAACCTACTGGAGGCCTACCATGAACTATTTAAAAACGATTCAAAAGCAAGACATTTCAGTTTAGGTTCTTAAACTGTATCGCTCACAGTCGTACCATGACGTCCAATACGCTCAGCGGCATTTGGATCGTTGAAAGTGAATGAAAGATCGCAATTCGTTGCTGAACCGCGTTTGAAAACGTTTCTGGTGAAAAAGAGACAACGCTATTATTATCAAATAAGTTTGTTTTGCGCACATTTTAGTGTTAGACACGTTCAGAAGCACGTAACATTTTATTTGTTCATATCTCAATATCATTACTTTATAGTAAAATTCCACTAAAAATCTTTATTTTCATCAATAATTCACCAAACGTTTCAGTTGTTAGAGACATAGTAACTTTTATTGAATCGCTTATTTTGACAGTTAGCGTTTCAGTTGAGCTGCTATAAGGACGTCATGGTACCAAATACAGTACAAAATGAAATGAATGAAACCAAAACTTGCGACTCAGTTTGGGATGATCGCTGTCAGATGGCACGGCCTAAATTGAACCGTTAAACTGACGTCATGGTACGAATTAGAAGAACAGTTCAGTTTAGGTCCTAAAGTGGATCGCGTTAAGAGCTAGTGGTAGGTATGCTATTCTTTTTTTTTAATTACGGCGCTGTGGTAGTGAAACGCGCGTGCATGACAATGTTCTTTTTTAACCGACTTCAAAAAAAGGAGGAGGTTCTCAATTCGGTTGTATTTTTTTTTAGGTTTGTTACCTCAGTACCTACGCCGCCATTTATGAACCGATTTGGAAAATATTTTTTTTATTTGAAAGGATATACTTCCAGATTAGTCCCATTTTTGTCAAAATCTAGTTCTGATGATGGGATCCATGAGGAATTGAGGGAACTCCTCAAATATTATAGGCATACATATAGCAATTTTGGTATTTTCATTAACAACTCAAGCATTTGCATTCAGAAAGTATGATTTGGTAAAGTGGAACTGATGATGAAGACCACAGATGGCCATCGGAACTACTCAATGACAAATATTTCACGGGTAGCGATTCGATTGATTTAATATGGTTGCTAAGCAATTTATGTTCGTCACAATGCGTACCTATGGTGAAGTGGAGCTGATAGTGACTTCACCATCAGCTCTAGAACCAGGAGAACTCCTCAGCAATTAACGTCCCAGCATCGGGAAAAGCAATATTTTATAACAGGTGATGAGCAGTTGACATTAGGGTTTGAAACGGTATGCTCTCGAGGTGGTCCCATAGTCACCAGGTCAGAGTCTGATGAAGAAACAGTACTTATAGCATACCATGGGATTGTTGCCTCAGTATTGAGATTTGGCATAATATTTTGGGGCAACTGTGCTGAGAGAGAAACTATATTTAGAACTCAAAAAAGATGTTTATACGATGTCTGGTAGGCCTAAAAACTACAGATAGCAGTAAGCCTGTCTTCAAATCAGTAAAAATCTTGACTTTCCCATGCCTATACATATATATTTGAAGTATCAGTGTTTGTTAAATGTAACTTGAACTTGTTTCCTGCGATAGTAGATACCTACTAGAAAACGAACCACTCATTTAGCTCCCTTCAAAATGGTTGAGCTGAATGGTGCTGATCTATTCATGTTCGTGAACGGGCGCCGTCAGTTGGGGCTGGTCATCACTTGGCTGCCTCGGCTTATTTTAAATTATTTTACTTTTGGATTATTGTTTTGTTACTTGTACTATTTGCTGTACCTACTCTGGACACTTAACGCGTATGTATATTTTTTTTTACATCGTTCTCACATAAAATTATAAATTCAACATTAATGATGTAACTAATAAGTATTTTTGTAAAATATAATTTAAAAGAGTGTCCATGGAGTTTCTTGCCCGTTCTTCTCCATAGGTACCTACGCTTTGGAATGGGCAACTAGCTTCATATTTTCTGACTGACCTATTGACAATTCAAAAGTGCCTGTAAATGGTTTAATTGAAATAAATACTTTGAGTTTGACTCAACTTAGATCCCAATACAAAACTATGTTGTGTACAAATCACGGATAAATAAATACAAAACAGCACTAGCAAGGAAAAGTAGGTACCTATTTTAGGCATGGGTCCGGTTATATATCGATACCTTTAGACTCAAAGGGCGTAAACGCCATTTTGGCCAAAATGACTTTTTAATGCAGTTATGTTCAGTTTTTTTTTCTCTATCGATCTGTGTAGTTAAAACTGCGAAATTCGCAAAATAAAGGCTAATACGGCCCACGTGATTTTTGGAGATTTTTTAAAGACATGAGGCGTATTTGATATAATTTTTTATTTTATTGGTTATTTAGGTAACATACACAATTATTAAAAAACTTATAGGTCGTATATAAAGTCGTTAACCAAAACTTGAGTATACGCCCTTCTTATTCTCGTATAAAAATAAAGTTGACTCATACGACTTAACGTTGATGCCGCAAAATTTTGGTCATATCATCGCTCTTAAGCCAAATATGGTGCATACACCCCTATTATTCCGTAAAAAAATGTAAGATGACTTATACGCCCTAACTGAGATTATCTCGAAAAAATCAACAGTGTCCTATACTTTATATTAGTTTTTTTATCATATTTAGTTTTAGCGTATTACGACCGAAAATAATTTTGAATTACACTAATCAATATAGTCTTATGAGCGAAAGTTATGTTTGTAGATCGAAATACTCTCACGCCGGCCAGTGCTCTTACTAACCTGAACTAGTATTTGATAGTTGTCTCTTGCACGCCCGCCATTAACGCTATTATGTGCAAGCAAGATAGCGGACGAGCGACGACAGCACGTTAGCATTGTCGTTAATTCCCAAAAACTATTTCCGTTGGATCCCAAATGCTTAAAAAAATCTGAATGCGGGTACTTTTAACAACAAAATTGTTTATAATAAAATGAGGGTATATTATTGTTAAGGAGATGCGCAGGAAAACCAAGGTAACCGACATAGCCCGAAGAATTTCCAAACTTAAGTGGCAGTGGGCAGGGCACATTGCTCGCAGAACAGATGGCCAATGGAGCCGAAAAGTTCTGGAGTGGCGACCGCGTACCAGAAGACGTAGCGTTGGAAGGCCTCCCACAAGGTGGAGACCGACGACCTTGTGAAGGCCGCAGAAAACTGTTGGATACGAGAAGCACAGAACCGGTCGAAGTGAAGGTGCTTGGAGGAGGCCTATGTCCCAGTGGACGTCTTTCGGCTGTGAAGGCCGCAGGAAACTGTAGGATGCGAGAAGCACAGAACCGGTAGAAGTGGAGGTGCTTGGAGGAGGCCTATGTCCAGCAGTGGACGTCTTTCGGCTGAAATGATGATGATGATATTATTGTTGTAACTTTTTAATTTATAAGGTATATCTATTCATACACGAAATATCTGAAGCAGTCATTGCACTCATCATTATGAACAACTTTACTATAGGACACAATGAAATGAGTACAATGATTCAGATATTTCGTGTATGAATAGATGGACCTTAGAATTATATTTATGGTTTTTACTCTTTTTACATGTTGTCAAAATAAATGGCCTAAACCACCACCAACTTTTGAGATCTCAATTGGTTCAGAGGAACTGAAACCCTATAAACCGATTGTGGGTTTGCGATCAGGTTCTTTCGTATAAACGATCTCACATTTTAAAAGTCAAAATTCTACATTGAAACACTACACTTTTTTTCCAAGCTTTCACCATTGACTTATTCAGAAATGCAGAAAGCAGAAAACACAATTTTATAGAAGACTCAGGTGGACAGTTTTGATTAGATTATAGGCTTTGGAATGCCTTGTTAGTCAGAGTGAGTGTCACAGGGATCTTGAAGTTACTTTTGACTCTAAGCTTCTGTTTGATGCACATATTAATAACATAGTCAACCAGGCTTCTAAAGCCTTGAGTTTTATTTTTAGGGTCTGTTCTGATTTTAAGAATGTTCGGCCTTTCTACTTAGAGTAGTCAGATCCGAAACGCCAACCTCATCTAGTTTAAAAAAAAATATGATTGACTTGTAAAAGTGTTTGTGCAAACGTACTTACAAAAATAAGATCAAATTCTTTATTGTGCGTTTGTCCGTAGCCACCTTGAATATGCTTCTCTGGTTTGAAATCCAAATTATAATGTACACATTAATCGGCTTGCAGGCGTATAAAAAGGCGATTTTTGAGATAAACTCAATATCGCTCTAATAACTATCTCCCAAATTATATCAGTCGGTGTAAAAAAATCATATTCTGCCTCTACACGAGCAAAGGAAAATTGCAGATCTTGCTTTCTTATTTAGCGTTATGAACGGATCTAATGACGTCCCTAAGTTGGTGGGCAAGATAAGGCTTCGTGTTCCGAGTGCATTTCATCGGAGACCACGTCTTTTCCATGTGCCTCAAGTCAGAACTATCTACAGACAGAACTCGTAGGTGATAAGAACTTGTCGTAATTTTAATAATTATAGTGTGTCAGGATGTCGATTTAGATTTAGATTTATTTACAAGTAGTGCTAAGGAAGTAAAGAAAAGTTTGAACAATTGTTTTTTCGATGAATACTTTTCTGAGCGTCAGATAATTCAATTGCGTGTATCTTACGTTTTTTTTTACGTAAATTTAAATGTTACTCACGTTAATCGTTAGTGGAAGCTTGTAATTTGCCATCTCCTACATATTGTACTAGATATTAAAATGTATAGCTGTAATAGCTTTCCTAAAGTTCATAAAATAAAACGTTTCTTCTGACTCTCATTCATTCAATCATTTAATAGTATGTGGGCCTAACAAACGTTGCTTTTTAACCAACTTGAAAAAAAGGAGGAGGTTATTAAGTATTTGATAAAGGTAAATCACTTTTCTTCTGAAAAGTACACGTGTTGTTTTATTATGGGATTCAATGGAAAAAGCAAATGGGGCCCATCGTTAATACCCCTTCTTTACGACAATAGATGCTTGTAGTTACGTTTAAACCCTAACCATTTATCATAATGGTATGAATATTAAGTACATACTGCTCCGTTGACTGTCAATACACCACTTTTCAGCAAGAAAGGACGCTTTAAGTGACCTATACACCCTAAGCATTCTACAGACAATGTAAAATTTTGGGTTGTAAACAACATATTTTTTTTTTTTTTGGGGCGTATAACAATCCTATTTTCTTTATTTATTAAGTTATCCTAAATAATATATAGTCGTTCTGTTCATCTTAAACATTTAATAATGTGGGCCGAAAATGAACTTACTCAGTCTTGAAACAAAAAAGTTATGATTTTTTTCTTAAAATATTTTTTGTTTTTTGCTTCTCCTGAAAAGTAGCCTTTTGGCGTTTACGCCTTTTGAGTCTAAAGGTATCGATATAGATAATAAAATTCCTGATAGCATGAAAAATCAGAATTTGCACAACTTTAAGAGAAAATTGAAGATTTTTTTAATAGAAAAATGCTATTATTCTGTCACCGAATATTTGAATGACATGCTGTTATAAAACTGACATCTCTGTAACAATTATTAATCTTCCTTATTGACATTTAATTTTAATTTATGACATCATTCAATTTCTTAAATAAGTACCTAAGTGCTGACAATTTTCATTAATGCGGACATTTTTTATTCTTTCTCACACATAATTAATCAAGTTTTCTTATCAACATTGTTCAGTGTGATTGACAATTCTTAATGCAATAGATGATCTAATTTGTTTACTTATATTATATATTTGTGGTTCATCTTGTTTTAATTAGGGAGACCGGGTACAAAAGTAACACTTTGTACTTTGACACTGATTTCTAGCAATTTATCATATTTTGATGAAATGAATATAGCCACCTGTAAACTTCGACTATGCTCTTCAAATTTGTATTTAAATTTACCTCATTGTTCGCTATTTATTACATAATTTATGAGATTTAAAAAAAAATACGATTGTTACTTTCGACCCTGACGCCAGGGCGAAAGTGACACGGTGTGGGTCGAAAGTAACACGATAAAGGTGTATGTAATATATATGAAATGCAATATCAAATCAACTAATTATTTATTAGTAAAATGTGTTTTAAGAACATAGGTAAATGTTTACTTGTACTTTTAACATAATTTAATAATACTTCTTTCATCAACATCAACAGTATAAACAATTAAAACAAAACTAAACACAACTGTTATTGACTTCTCGACGGGAATTATTCTTAATCATAGTAGCTAATAATAACGAGATCAACTTTTATGAGATTCTGTTCACTAGTCTACTCAGACTCGCAATTTTGGCACACATAATGTGCGTCATCATTGATGCATGCAACATGTGACAAATTTTTGCATTCGATACATTACAGTATCCACATATCATTACAGTAGAATGCCTACATAAAAATGGCACTTTCAATAAAAAAATCAATGAGAACACTGTATAAACAATCCAATCAAGAATTACTTTTAAATAGTCACATTGATATCATAATTTTAATACTACTTAACCAATAAATGAATAAATGTCATAAAACTTACAATTGGTTCGTAAAATCACTTAACGTCCTCTAGCACAACCTTATGGCGCAGAGCGTGCGCGGCGACTAAATACATGCGGGGGGACGTTACCGGCTATCTCCTGGCGGTAGCGGGGCGGCGTTTCGACTATTTGATAAACCTACATAGCGTTTGTTACTTTCGACCCGCCGTTACTTTTGTACCCGGTCTCCCTATATTGCATGTATTACTACTTTTGTACGCCCTAGAGGCAAAGCATAGCGCCCTCAATTTTTTTACCAAATAAGAGCTTATTATGTAGCTATGTTTTACAATAAATAAATGAATTTGAATTTGAAGGGAACCCATGAAGGTCGAGGAAAATCCTCTTTGGTAGGCATACTGTACAGTGTGTTAGTTGAACTCTCTCAAATCAAATGAAACCTATTGATGATTCAAGTGTTTGAGAAGTCATCACTTACCTATAGGTACTCCGACTTTTAATTAGCTGCAGTAAAATGACACTTCTTAATAACTCATTTCGGACTGCATTTAGAGATATGCATGTCAAATGAGTTTCGTTTGTTACACTATTCTGCACTAGAAAAACAAGGCTTGGTTTTTTCGCGGCCATCAACCAGATTTATTCCGGTCTGATCAGGGGATCAGACCGGAATAAATCTGGTTGATGGCCGCGAAAAAACAAAAAGACGCCAATTTTAGTCATTTAAGTTACACATAAGCTGTCATTTTACTGCAGCTAATTAAAAGTCCGACTATAATGCTATCGAGCCGTCGATGGTAGCCACAGCAGTCCTTAACTGTTAGAAGTTAGGAGATACGGCAATATAATGTCGACAGAAACTACTTAGCAGTTCATGGATAGACGTAGACTTGAAAACAATCGTCTTCATCATTCCATTTCTCGTAATGATGTAACGGGACGAACAGGTCCGCATCTGATGATGGTAAGGGCTTGTAATTGTCGAAAGAGCTTGTAATAGGCCTAATTGAATAAAAGTATTTGACTTTCACTTATCATATCATCAGCTCAGCAGCATGAAGTGATGACTCTCAGACAACACCTATCGGTCCATTAAATTCGGAGAAAATTGGATGTGACAGACGGACAGACAGCCAGACACTCGAGTGATCCTATAAGAGATCCGTTTTTTTCCTTTTGAGGTAAGGAACCCTAAAAGTCGGTGTCAAAAAACGAAAATGCATGGCAGAACCAACGACACCGACTTCTGAAATTAAAGTTATTTTTCACTTTGTAGTGTTTTGTTGGAAGTCGGTAGTTTTGTTTTGTAAAAAAGTTTGTTTTGAGTTGCTGAATGCAACTCCTTTTAAAAAAAAAACTTTGAAAAAAATGAAATTTAGTACAGTCCGCTTCATAGAAAAGGAACCCCCCTTTGGTAATGACATTAAACTGTTTAAGTTTTTTGATAACGTAAACGGCGCGTTGGTCTAGTGGTTAAGACTGCAGCTTAGCAATGCAATGGTCACGAGTTCAAATCTGCGAATGATAAAACTTTTTTTGTTTTCTTAATAGGCGATTAGGTGATTTTCGTTAAATATTATTTAAGAAATCAAATATTAAAGTACGTATGAGGTTTGTAAGAAAAGCTAGGCATTTTGCATAATACAACATTCATTTATTTCTCTAATTATACGAGGACTTCATGGAATCCACTTCCTGGTTGAGTATAAAGTCTATCTGTGTTAAATTGGGGTTATTTACTTTTAGAATATTAACTAAACACAAATTATATAAGTACCTAAATAGATATCGGTTAGTTTATAGATATATCTAGAAACATAACTATAATAATATTTATTTAATTAAAGTTGTGAAAACATTAATCTTATCGGAAAAAAAATCTGGTAAAAAAATGAAAAGTTGTCATTTGTGCCTGTGACTTACAGAGGAAGAACCAACATGCTAAACTATAACAGTATAGCAATATACATCTTTCTCTTTTATCACATTTTCTGATAACCCTTATTTAACACAACACTAGAAAAATATGTGAGGTCAGATGGTGCACCTTTAACACATTACAAGACTACATGTAGACAAGAGTAACTGGATTGATAATAATAAAGGTTGTTTATTATTGATTAACTAGGAGATAATGATCCTACAAATATTGGTGCAATTTTATGAGATAAGTTACACAATCAATCTGCCGAGTAAATAACGGAGAGAATGGCAGACACTGTCTATCACTTCTTGAAGTCAGCACTTGAACACGTAGTTTTGAAGGGTGCCATTGAGTGAACTTCCACAATATTACGGTGTCACTCAGAATCATTAGTGTAGGTAAGCACTGTAAGCAATTGGGCGAGGGCCTTGGCGATCACATTTCACATCACCCATCGCTTGATAACTTGTATCCATCTATGAACTGTTTTTCTTTGTAATGAAAATAATAATATTAGAAATATATAAAAAATCCAACTTGTAAGTAATAAATATTGCAAATGCAACATGATTGCAACAATAAATAATTATGTTTAACACGTTCAGTGCCGGGAGCCCTCCTGGAGGGTTCACTCAAATCGCATATGGGATGCCGGGAGCCCTCGCGGAGGGCTCAATTCAATATGTACGTTTTTCTTAGCGAATATAGCATTATAAACTATGAAAATAAAATTAGTCGTATATTTTAACAAGATTTATTAGTATAATCGTTGGTTTTCAAATACAAGCATTTTTATTTTCAAAAATAATTGGGAGCTGGGATGCCCGTATTTCAGGGATGGTAAACCGTTTTCCGTTTAGGTACAAATATTCACTATAAATAAAAATATTTATTTGAGATTATAAATTAAGAGGATGAGTTTGTTACGAGGCCAACCTGCAAGCTCAGCACATCGTACCGATCAAGTGACCGATCGCGTTACGACAACGCGCTTCCCACGTTCACAACTATTGTCATCGCCTTTCTTTACCTAACTTCGGTGGGAACGGACACTGATATGTTAAACCCAGCTACTAAGAAATCTATTTTATAATTTTAATGTGAAATTTGTGAAGTTTCAAATATATTTCGGAACTTAAAAGGACTTATTCATTTTAAGAGTTTCCCGACACACGCCCCACACATATCTGGCGTTCGTGTAGTTCGTCACAGACAGATGTGAAATACCTGAAAATCAGAAAAACGCCGCATCAATCGCCTAGACGAAGAACCAATTGGAGGCCTGTCGAGGGAGCTGTTGCTACGGAGATTGGGACATCCAAAAATCGATGAAACAACGCTCGCAAGCAATGCTACTCATGTAAGTACATAAGTCCTGTTATTGGTTGTTATATTTTTAACGCAAGGTACTATAATTTTCCAAATTTTTTCACCCACGTAGTAATAGGGACCTTAGTCTTAGTAGGAGCAATCAACTCCGCATCGCGCGAAGTGACGCCTTTCGTAATTCAGAAGATAGAACAGAACATTTTGAAACCATGACGGAATCGAATAATAGTTGTGCATTCGACATGAATCAGATAGATTTATCAGATAAGATTTATAAATCACTTAGACTAGTTCCAGAATTTGACGGAAATCCTAATGTTTTAACTAGATTTTTGAACTTGTGCGATCAGTTAGTGCTCACTTATATCAGCCCAGAACCAGGACATCAGCTTTCGAACTTATCTTTGATCAATGGGATTTTAAACAAGATTACTGGTAACGCTGCACGTACTTTGGCAACTAACGGAATTCCATGTGACTGGAATGGTATAAGATCAACCTTAATTAATACATTTTCAGATCACAGAGATGAATATATATATACTGATCTTTCTCTCTTAGTTCAGGGAACCGATACGATACAATTATTTTACGAAAAAGTTCAACACCTATTATGCACAATTATGACGTACCTATATCGAATTACACGAATCTATAAAAACTACCATAGAATCCAAAATAACTCTTTATAAAAAACTAGCTTTACAGAGTTTTTTGAAAGGTTTAGAAGAACCACTGGGTTCTAGGATAAGATGTATGAGACCTTCAACCCTTGAAAGCGCTCTTGAATATGCTCAAGACGAATTAAATATACTATATCTACAGAAAAGAAGTAAAATTGTACCATCAAAAGAAAAACTCCAAAACTTTGAGCAGGTTCCTTCTACTTCTTGGTCACACCCTAGTTTTCGTTCGGTTAGGCCTGAAAATCAAAACTCAACATTTCAAGCATACTCGAGACCTCAAGTCCAGCCTGTGGTATTTCAATATCCATCACAATATCATACACGGCCAGATCCGTTCAGGCATCCCTATCCGAGACCTACAAAGACTCAACAAATGTTCAGAGCACCCCCTACCAACATGTCAACTGGATTTCGAATCCCACTACGCCAAGCACTTCAGAATAATTGAGGAGGTTAGGAACAAAAGGTGTCATTTACACGGTTTAGTTTTTTGAATAAATTGGGAAAATAAAATTGTTTGTTGATCTGTAATATTATTATTTAATTTTTACTTGCCATAATGGTGTCAATTATATTGTAGATTATAATCTACATTAAGTTTTATTGTAGGTTTTAAAATTATGCCAATATGCTACAAAGTATTTACAAAATGACACTTTTTGATCCAATACCATGTAAATGTCACCATTTGATTCAACAGCAATGTAATATGTCACCTTTTGAAACACACAGTGTAAAAAATGTTACTTTATGAAACAAAATAGGCGAGTAAATTAAAAATTTACATATTCTTAAAAAAAAATTATTAAACATGTAACTCTCCACAGTCAGGCTCCAAACAGTCACACTCAGCATCTTCATTATCTTTCATCTTTGTTTTCACTGGTATTGCTTTCATATAAAATGTCACAGTACCATTTTAAGGCAGGCTCATTTTTCCACTCTTCTCCAAACTGTTTGATGAGCAGATTCTCCACATCCTTTTTCTTTGTACCTTTGATAAAATGCCCCAATTCTTTCTCAACTAATTTGACATTGGTCAAATTGGTTTTTTGTTTTAATTGATTTTTCCCCCTTTGTTCTTCGACACTTTCAAATCTAAAGTTTGAAAAAGTTTTGATTACTATTTCAGTCCTATTTTTCACAATTTTCTTTTGTATGTTTATGCGTTTTATTTCCCTCATGCCCTCAATTTTTTTATAATATTTATCAATGCTTTTAATATAGTATAGTACTTCCAATCTTCACCTAAAAAATGGACTCTGCCATGCTGGGATATTATTTGTTGATAGTGTTCTTTAGTGGTAATTACTGTGACTTTTCGGAGGTCCTTCTCTATGCGCCCAAATACCCGGTCAGCCGGGAGGAAATTATGACCACGGACAGGGAAAACCAATAAAATTTCTTTTAAAGATGCAGGGGACTCCTTTGCTAACCAGAACATAAGTGTGTCAATAATATACGAATTTTTGTTCTGTCCCCCACATCCGTCACAGAACATGCGGATGCATTGTATGTCTTTTAAACAATCATTTTGTTTAAAAGTGTTCAAATGGTTGAACAAAGCAGAACCTACTTCCATTGAACCCCTACCAGCCATATCTTCTGTCCAGAAATAGAAATCTGGGTTGATTCCATCTACATTCACAATGCAAAAATTATAAAAGCTTATTTGCCTTGCATAAAAGCTGTCTTGAATAGGTGTTTTTGGTAATGGCATAACTTGTTGCAAGTCGAAGCAAAAGGAATAAGTATAGTCTTTTTTTTCTTTCATTAACTGGTAAAAAGCATTGGCTCTCAAGTTGTGTATTCTTTTTTCTGTCATGTGATACAAAAAAAAATACACTGTACAGACGCCACCAAACTCAAACTCAAATTCAAAGCATTTATTTCAATTAAACCATTTACAGGCACTTTTGAATTGTCAATAGGTCAGTCAGAAAATATGAAGCTAGTTGCCCATTCCAAAGCGTAGGTACCTATGGAGAAGAACGGGCAAGAAACTCCATGGACACTCTTGTTAGAGAATTAAGATTGGATTTTATCACTTTTACACAAGAAGTACATTTAGTTTACTGCATTTTTAATTTTGTTAAAATCATATTGGCTGATTGTCTACATTTCCTTTGCCTGTCACGTGACAACGTGTATTTCAAGGAGGTTGAGAACATCTGAGGGCTGTGGCATTCGAGCACGGACCACCGAGAGAACAAGTCAATTATTATACTCCTAGAGTTTTACAGGTATCACGTGAAGGACCTACTGTAAGTCAATCTGATTTAATAACTGTTCTTTAAATATCATGCTAAGTTATAAACTGTGACCGTTATTTTGTTTTAAATGTTTGATTCTAGTGTGTAACTATTCCTAGATTGCGGAATTTATGTAGCAAGTATGTACAGTGTTCTATATTCCAAAAATACTAAGTGTTATGTGTAAATGATGTGAAAAGGTTACGAGAAATCATGATAATTAATAAATGTGTGATTTGAATGTCAACCTACCTACAATACGTTTTATTTACTTTGTTCCCTCAGACCTATAGTAGTATGAACAGATCAATAACACAATCAATACTATCTATTTTAAGCCTAACTTCTGATTTATCTAATACTCTTTTAAATTATATGTTACAAAAATATTAGTTACATCATTAATGTTGAATTTATAATTATATGTGAGAACGATGTAAAAAAAATATATACGTACGCGTTAAAGTGTCCAGAGTACAGCAAATAATACATACTTAACAAAACAATAATAAAAAAGTAAAATAATTAAAAATAACCCGAGGCAGCCAAGATGATCAGTCCCAACTGACGGCGCCCGGTCACGAACATGACGCATAGATCAGCACCATTCAGCTCAACCATTTTGAAGGGAGCTAAATGATCCAACACACACGCCACCGTCAGCGAGACATTTGTGTGAGCATGACATACTATCAGCCGCCAGGGCACATTCAAGTCAATGAAAGACATTATTATCATTACCCGGTAAATGGTAGCACTACAGTACATAGAACTCACATTTGTGCTATGCAATTATACAATATAAAGGAAATTGAGTTTATACAATGCAAAGATAGTCTTACAATCTTCAGCAGCTCCAACAGTATTTTCAAGAGTTAATCAATTAGTTGTGGTTGTGGAGCAGGACCAGCATTGAGCCAGGCATCTTTATCAACGATGTAGTCTCCTAACTTATAATATGCCTGCCTGCATAGTGTGCGTTTTATACAAGACTTGAATTTTGTCTCATTCAGTTGAAGAATGTGGGGAGGTATTTTATTATAACATTTTAAACAGTACCCCATAAAAGATGAGTCCACTTTAGCCAGTCTGAAACCTGGTTAAACTAATAGGTCCCTATTTCTAGTACTATAATTATGTCTTTCACCTCTTTTACTAAAAAGATGTAAATTTTTCTTTACATACTGGATGTTTTCGTAGATATATTGACAAGGCACCGTCATGATGTTAATTTACCAAGCACATCAAGCTACCCCAATCTGTCAAATTTCTTTGATAGATTTTCAACTTTACCACATAGGAATAAGGTTCATATTCAATTGGGAAAATTTGACAGATTGGGGTAGGTTGATGTGCTATCCTCTGTACAATAATATTGTTTTATTATATTATGACTTGGTCCGTGCATTTATTGCATAACATCGTCCACGTCGCTATGGCCGCCTTCCGAATTGGCTAATATCGCTCACAGCACTCAAATCGTCTCACATGCGTTCCTTATTGGATATCACGATTATGACAGCTGAGAGCTGTCAACAATTCGGAACACTCGTGAGCGCGCTCACAGTGCTTACTCGGTGTCAAAAAGATATTACAGCAGTATTTCTTCATAAAAACACCAGACGTTTCTTTGTTTAGGTGGCGACTGTCAGCCAGAAGCACAATTTCGAAAATGCCACGTTATTATAAAGATAAGATGCAGCTCAAAACAAAACACACACTGACACATCTTCATCCTCACACACACACACACTGTAATTTTTGACAGCGCTCACGGTGATATTAGTACGAGGCATGGTCGGCGTTATCGCAAGATGGCGCATGCCATGACGTCATCTATGACGATTCACGGGACATCGTTATCGCGCTCACGCCAATTCGATACGGGTTTAAGCACGCTCAAATCGATTACATCGATTATTTCCCCAATTCGGAACGCGCCCTATGACTCAGCTGTCAAAGCAGACATTGCAGTACGCGCGCGAACCAATCCCGGCTTTGGTTCTGAATTTAAACCAATCACCAAGCATGTCTTCTTGCAACCTCGGATGTGATTCGTATTTTGAATTATACGTCTTTATGGTTTGAAGTTGGTCAAGTAGTGCCACTTTTTGTATGGAATTTGTTCTGAATAAGGCTTCCATGTTTATTTTCGTTCACTGGACCCACTGCAACGTGCCAAATCCACCAAGAAAAATTATTCTATTTGTTAATTAGACTCAATGAAGGCGTATAAAATAGTCTAAGAGACGATTGTGTGTTATTGAAATAATATAATATATATAAAATGATGCAATAAATGCACCGGACCAAGTCAATACGCCGACGATATGGTTCTGGTCAGCCCGTCTGTCACGGCATTGCAAAAGTTGATAGGAATGTGTGAGGTATATGCGGAGAAGCATGCTCTAAAGTATAATGTTAAAAAGAGCCAAACAATGTGTTTTCGCTACGACAACACCACAATGCATATTCCGGACATATTTCTATGCAACACTAAGCTGGAATCTGTCAAACGTTTCACATATTATTTAGGTCATAGTACTGACTGAGAAACTTAAAGATGATGAAGACATTGAAAGACAAAGACGTGCGCTCGCTGCCAAGAGTAATATGCTGGCGCGACGATTTGCCAAATGTTCAAGTCAAGTGAAAATCATCCTGTTTAACGCATACTGCCGGAATCTTTACACCTCTGCCCTATGGTACAAATACACGCAGCGTTGTTATAACACGTTGCGTGTTCAATATAATAACGCATTCAGATGCATAGGTACTGGGGCTGCCTTGGCGGTGTAGTGCGTCCGGCATGTTTGCCGAAAGCAGGGTTGACGACTTTTACGCAGTCATGAGAAAGTCACAGGCCTCCTTTATGAAACGTATACACAAATCTGACAATGGAATATTGAGGGCCATATACGAGGTAAACTATTTCTTCGTATATGGCAATTAATATTCCAGCTGCAAACAACACTCACTTATTCCTAGGTGTTGTCGTGTTGTTTTGTTGTTTTGTTTTGTAATATTTTTATTTAATTTTTGATTAATTTGTATATTGTAATCTGGTTTAATTTTATATGGGTGTATACCTGAAATAAATAAATGATTTGATTTGATTTGAATAATAAAACAATATTATTGTACAATGATTTTTTATATTTTTTTTTTTTTTTGGGATACGTTTTGCAATCCAATGAACTCAAAGTCCCGAAATATGAATAATTTATTAAGTTTTTGTCTAGAAGACATTAAAAGAGAATCTTTCAAAATCAATGAACGATAAGAAACATGGAAGCATTACTTTAAGGAAACTAAGCGCGCATCTTAACACGAAATCTCAAACAAACTAACACATGGAAAACCCGTCGCTGATTCGCTAAATCACACAAACAATATTATTACTATTCTATTATATAGTAGGTATGTATGCTAAAATTATAAGGTAAATAAAAAAATGTGTAGTCTATTTTTTATTATTCACAATTTAGGTATCTATACAGTTACATACATACATAAACTCACGCCTTCTTTCCAGGGTAGGCCGGGACCACAGACATTATTATTGCTCAGTATTGTCATGAACATAATGAATGTAAATCCCAATGTTCAAACTCAAAGCATTTATTTCAATTAAACCATATACAGGCACTTTTGAATTGTCAATAAACATTTTAACGTCACTGTCGGCTTTAACACCCTCGATAACTATGAAAACGACACCCATGACAAAAAATCTTGAAATTTTCCACTAATATTAAAGAACTTCGTTCTTAAAATATTTTTTTGCAACTATTAAAGGAACTTTTATGTACCTACCTACAATAGCTTAGTATATTTTACATAATGCCGTCCCCATAGAAAAAAAATGTTGTGTATGAATATCTCACTCTCACTCTATCTTCACTGAATTCGAATCAGTACTTGAATGTTTGGGTTCGGAGTATGCACATCACATCATCATGGGTGATTTCAACACAAACCTCCTTGACTCCTCGGTCCCGTAAGCTCCTCCATCTTATCGAGTCAGCTATTCTGTACGTATTACCGCTCAAACCTACTCATCACAACATTGTTAGCGATGACACCTGGCTCGACCTGATCCTCACATCGAATCCTTCCCTCGTTTCTTGCCACGGACAATATGACGCTCCTGGCTTTTCTCATCACGACATGATTTTCCTTTCATATATCCTGAAACCTCCCAAACCTAAGCCCAAAGTTCTGTACAGGCGTTGTTTTGCACGCATGAACATCGAGAAACTCAAAGAGGATGCATCTGTGGTCGATTGGGAGCCTATGACGGAAGCTACCTCAGTTGACGACAAGGTTGCCATCTTTAATGATGTTGTAGTCAACCTTTATAACATCCATGCCCCCGTCAAAAAGGTTAAATTAAAACGCCCACCTGCACCATGGATGACTAGAGGTATACAGATGGCAATGCGACGTAGGAACCGCGCGTTCCGTAAATTTAATATATATATAATAATATAATAATAATAGGCTAACGACCCGCACATATCCATCGTTTCCAGGGTGAAGCTCTGTTATTCTCCCCATGAGCCATTTTCCGGCTGGTATATGATCCTCATGAATAACCACTAGATCGCCTATCTTCAGGTTTTTCTGTGGTTCCTGCCACTTTGATCTGGCTAATAGTTGGCACAAGTATTCGTTCCTCCATCTCTTCCAGATTTCTACGAAGATCTTTCTTGTTAGTTCCCATCTTGTTCTTGCATCTTCCTTTGTTTCGATGACTGTCAGCCCCGGTCTACCCGATAAAAAGTGTGCTGGCGTCAGACAGTCTAGATCGTCTGTGTTTTCACTTAGTGGACACAGAGGTCTGGAATTCAAGCAAGCCTCTAGTTTTGTTAGGATTGTAGTAAACTCCTCAAATGTTAGTTTTTGTTCTCCTACTACTCGTTTCAAGTGGTGTTTTAGGCTTCTGAATGCTCGTTCCCACAATCCTCCCGCTGATGGCCAAGCGGGGGCATTAAAGTGCCACTCAATCTTCATCTCCGCGATTTCCTTTTGTAGTTGGTCGCTTTTGTATGTATGTTCGATTTCCTCGTATTGCTCCGCGAGTTGCCGGTTTGCGCCGACAAAGTTTGTTCCGTTGTCACTGTATAAGTGACGAGGGGCGCCTCTTCTTGCTGCCATCCTGTTTAGGGCTGCCAAAAATGCTGAACTGGTGAGATCTGATACTAGCTCAATATGTACGGCTTTGGTCACCATGCATATGAAGACTGCTATATAGCCTTTCGTTGTTCTTGCTCCTCTGCCTTTGTTCATTTTGACGTCCACAAATCCAGTGTAATCCACCCCTGTATGGTAAAAGGGCGGCGCTTGATTTGCTCTTGCACTCGGTAGGTTACCCATCATCTGGTGTCCTTTTGTTGGGTTGTTCTTGCAGCACGTCACACATTTTCTGATTTGCATCTTCGTTGTTCGGTTTCCGCCGACGATCCAATAGTTCTCACGTAAGTGTGATAGGGTGAGTCTCGGGCCGCCGTGAAACGTCATTCGATGAGCTTGGTCTATAAGAAGATGTGTTAATCGACTGTCGTGTGGAATGATCATCGGATGTTTCATGTTTTCGGTTAGCAAGGCGTTTTTTAATCTTCCTCCCATTCGTAGGATGTCTTGATGATCAATGAACGGAGTGAGCGCTTTTATTTTGCTGTTAGACTGCACCGTGTTATGTTTTTGTAAATAGCGAATATCTGTGTCAAATTATTTTTGTTGTGTTTGTTTTACGAGCACCTTCGTTGCGTTATCCAATTCGTGCAACGTCAGATAACTCGGTAGTTGTCGCCGTTTCGGGTTCAATGGTCTGAGTACCCATGCGACAATGCGAATAATGTGTTCGATACAGCTGTGATTTCGCAATAATTTTTCCACAATGCTCGGGTTTTCTATGTTGTGTTGAGATACATTGGCTTGTTTCCGGACCGTTTTTTCTTCTTGGTCAGTGTTATAATTATATTTTTCCATGTTCTTTGTTTTAAGCGATGGTAGCCATGTAGGGCCTTGCCACCACAGTTGATTTTCTTTCAGCTGACTGGCTATTGGCCTCTGCTTGCGGCGTCGGCGGGGTTTTCCTTTGTTTTGACGTAGTTCCACGACGACTGTGGTATGACGTCAGTAATACTTCGTACTCTGTTTTCCACGTATGCTTTCCAGCGGGATGGGTCTCCTTGTATCCAACCCAGGACCACCATGGAATCAGTCCAGCCATAGACGTGTACATCATATTGATTCAATGATTGTTTGACTTTGCGCATTAGTTGTGATAGAAGGTGCGCTCCATTCAATTCCAGTCTAGGTAATGTTGTTGTTTTTCGGTGTGTGTATCTTTGACTTCGCGGCTACAAGTATTGTTGATGAGTGGACCCGTGCGTAGATGACACAGGCATAGGCATCCAGGGAGGCGTCGCTGAACCCATGTAGCTCCATTCTCTGCTTTTCGCTACACTTAAGCCATCTAGGTATTTCGCAAGAGTTTATCGCCCCTACGTCCGCTTGTATCTTGCACCACTCCGCATGTATGTTGTCGGACACTTCGTCGTCCCATTGTAAGTTTCCATCCCACAGTTTTTGAAATAATAATTTCAATTTTGTTGACACGGGAGCCAGCCAGCCGAGTGGGTCAAATAGTTTTGATATTTCGGCTAGTAGCCTGCGTTTGGTCTGTTTCTTGTTCACGTCCGAAATCGTGCATTGAAAGGTAAATTTATCCTCTTTTGAGTTCCAGCACAAGCCTAACGTTTTTAGTATATTTTCCGTTTTGAATTTGAAGACAATCTTATAGTTGTTGTGATGTTCGGAGATGTCTTCCAAAAGCTCTTGATTGTTTGCTGAGCATTTTCGAAGGTTAAACCCTCCTTTTTTCAATAATTGTTTCAGATCAGCGGTCAATTTCTTTCCTTGTCCGATTGTATGTGTCCCATGAACGAGGTCATCCATGTAGAATGATTCTTCCAGCACCTTTGAAGCCTCTGGGAACTGTTCACGTTCGTCTGTCGCAATCTTCTAAGTGTCATCATGGTTAGGAACGGCGCTGCCTTGGTACCGTATGTTACAGTTGTTAATTGATATGAGCGGATCGGTTGTTCCAACGAGTCCCGCCATACAATTTGTTGCAGTTTTTGGTCTGCAGGGGCCACCCAAATAGCTCGGAACATCTTCTCAATGTCCGCTGTGAACGCATATTTTTATTGCCTCCATTTCATCAATAATGTTTGTAGGTCCTGTTGAAGATTGGGGCCTTTGTACATGAGGTCGTTTCAACTGCATCCTGTAGATGTTTTTGCTGACGCATTGAACACCACTCTGTACTTTGTTGTTGTTGATTCAGCGCGTTGCACGCCGTGATGAGGTAAGTAACACTCGAGTGTTTTGTTACTGACTGTTGATTGCTTCATATGACCTAGATCAATATATTCAGCCATGAAGTCTTTATAGGCCTTTGCCAATTGTGTTTGTTTTTCTAACTTTCTTTCTAAAGTTTTGAATTGGGCGATAGCCATTGGCTTGGACGACCCCAGTCTGCTCACAAGTTCATTCTTCATCGGCAGTCTGACTTCATATTTCCCACTCTCCAAGCGTTGCGTGGTGTTGGTGTAGTATTCGATGCATGTTTCATTTTCCACCGATAGATTGGATTGATCCGTAATGTCTTCGGTATCCCAGAACTGTTTGATATCTTCCAGATTGTTAATGACCACATTGCAGTGAAAAGTTTTGACATTGCCGCATAAAAGCCAACCTAGGTAGGTTTGTTGTGCAATAGGTTGATTGACCTCATCACCTTTTATTATTCCTCCTAGCATGATTTGCGAATAAATGTCTGCTCCAAATAGTAAATCCACCTGGCGGCTGTTATGGAAGTCTGGATCTGCTAGATGGATGTTCTGTATGTGGGACCAGGATGGTTTTGCGAAGGTCTTATTTGGCAAGTTCTTAATCAAGTTGTTCATAATAAAGACAGACGTTTGGAACTTGAAGTTGTTGTAGGCAGAACTGCAAGTAATTGTTGTCATTCCTTTGCAGTGGTTTTTCTTCTGTCCAACTCCAAAGATGACTCCTTTGCATCTCTCGCGCTTGACACCGAGAAGTTGAGCGGCATGTTCCGTGATCAAAGATATTTGTGATCCCTGATCGATGAGAGCTCGCAACTTGATTTGGGTCCCATCAGCTGTGTCTATGTTTACTACAGCGGTCGCTAGTAGTATTTCGGAAGTATCATCTTCCTTTGATACATGGGCAGAATTTGTTTGTTTTTCTGTTTTGTTCTTAATACATTCATCATGTAGCAAATGTTATGTTGGCCCGCGCACTTGCGACATCGGTGAGCTGACGTACATGTTTTTCCGTTATGGCTGAACAGGCAATTTACGCAAAGGTTCATTTTGTTTACTGTGCTATGTTTTAAGTGATTCGGCATTTCTACAAACTTTGCACATTTGTAAATGCCATGTTCGTCATCGCAAAGAGGGCATCGAAATGTTGACGCATGGAACGATTTCGTAATTTTCTTGTTGCTAGTCGCTTGATTACTGCTGTATTGTTTTTTAGAGTACGAAGAATTTTGTTGTTGACTCGACGATGTACTTGGTTTTTGATTGTTTTCTTGTTTGCGGCGCGATGCTTCCAACGATGTAAACTTTGCTTCTAGGAAATCTAACAGATCTTTCAATCTTGGCAGCTTTCGGCAATTCTTCAGCGAGTCGTTGTACTCTGAATGTGTGTCTGCGTCTAATTGTTGCTATAATATGTGTACAAGAATCGGCTCCCAAGTGTCGACATTCACTCCTAAATTCTTTATCGCATGTAAACATTCTATGCTGACGTCATGGATTTTCTTTATTTGGGCCACTAACTGTTGTTGCATGTTTGGCAGATTGAAAAGCATATTGATGTGCGATGTGAAGATAAGTTTTTCATTATTATATCTGTGATTGAGGATATCCCAACACACGAGGTAGTTATCCGAACTTATCTGTAGGTGTTGAATCAAGCGTTCTGCTTCTCCTTGTACCTTACTCTTCAGAAACTGCATCTTCTGAGCGGATGAAAGGGAATTGTTGTTGTGTATTGCTTCTGTGAAAAGGTCTTTAAATGGGATCCATTGGTTGTAGTTGCCGTTGAAGACTGGTATCTCTAATTTCGGTGTTGTTTTCTCACGATGACCGCCGGACCACATTTTGGTATTCAAAGCCTTTTTCAATTCATGGAACTGGTTTTGATACCTTTTTTTTTTTTTTTTTTAAGGATGGGAAATCATCAAATGACCCCTCCCGCTCTGGGTGGAGCGGAAGGGAGTGTCAGACTCTTACTGACTAAAACCCATCCGTGTTCCTTCCTTAGCCCTTTATGTTCCGGGGCAGCGGTAACCCTTTCGGACAATCCCGCTGCCCCGGCAGGCTTCGGCCCTGACGGGCCCCTCCTTCGATGCTGACATCTCTTTGAGGCGCGCGTGGAACACATACGCGCCGTCCGGCACGGGCCTGGTCCTGATCGGACGGCGAGCTACCCATTACTCGCCGTCCGCAGGCCCGCGCCTACGGTGGCCGGGAGTCGTCACGAGGCTCCCGACGCCCGGAGCGTCTACCGCGGCGGCTGGGACGGGCGGCTCTCTCAGCTCTCTCCCTCGCCCATCCCGCCACCTCCTTCGCTAGCATGACTGCTTCGCAGAAGGAGGTGACTGCCTCCCACTCCCTCTCACCCCGGACCATGGCTTGGACCAGGGCCGGGCGCGAGAGGTCGCCGCCGCTGCCGATCGCCTCTGGTTTTGATACCTGGTGTAGCGTTCTTCGTACACTATAATCTTCTCTCCGTCCGTTTCACACTCTATCTCCCAGTGGAGGTTGTCGATTGCTGACCAGCGCGTTTGTAGTGTTTGCAGAGCATCTTGAAATTTCCATTTTTCAGATAGAAACTCCACGTGTATGTTCGCGACTGCTCTCATGAAGGCTTTGAAGTTTGCCGTCTGTTTGCGCATCATGTCGTCCAGCTTGCTATTGGATCCCGTATCCTTTTTCGCGGTGTTTTGTTGTTCTTGCCGTTTAGGAGGAGGTGATGGTTCTCTGTTTTGATTATCTTGATCGACATCCCTAGCTTGTTCTGCCACCTCACTCTTCAAGGATTCTTGTTTCTGTCTTGTTTGATCTGAGGTACCTTCCCCTGTTTGTTGGTTGGCACCTCCCAATGTTTTTGTTTGTACCGACTGCTCCCTTGGAGAACTAGCGAGAGTCGTGAGTTGTTGGTGTTGTTGAAGAATAAGCTCCTTTACTTCATTGTAGCACTGCAGCGTTAGATTATAGCAGCCCTTCGTAAAGTAGGGATCACTTACACTTTGTTCCGTAGACAGGCGGTCATGATTGAATTGGTATTCTGACCACAAGTTTTCCAAAATGGCCTTACGGCGTTTGAAATAGTCGGCGTTTTTCCTGTCCCAACCATCTTTCTTGATGTTTATTCCGACCTTCTTTATGCTGTCATAGAGTTCGTTCTGATTCTGGTATAAATCAGCTGACGACATGTTGTTTATGTTGTTCACTTCCAGATGAACTCCTCTGTTCCGAGCGTCGACTGTTGCTCCACACTCCTGGGGCCCGATTCTGTAACTTTGAGTTAAGCAAAACGCCATTGACACTCTATCGACACACCACAGACATTATTTTGCCACTGTTGCAAATTTGGCATTCTGCAAAAACTTCAATGGCGTTTCAGTAGTGTCTCAGTAGTGTGTCGATAGTATGTCGATAGTGTGGCAGTACAATAGTTTTTAGTGTTGCTAACAAAAATCTACCATGCGACCATAGAGGTACACAAAACCTACCACTTTTTGAAATCCTATTTTTATCAATTAAATCTCTGTATTAAGGGTTGTTTTAATAACATAGAAATGTTTTATTATCAAAAACATCAAATTTCACAAAAAAAACGCGTTTATTGTTGAAAAAAATAAGATTTTATCACGGCAATTTTTAGTCTATGCCTTTCTGAAAAAAGAAACAAACAACTGTCAAAAAACTTGCAGCGGCTGGCTTTAAATTTTATATATCGAATATTCTTCTGTGACCCTGTGGCGTAGAAGCTCAGCGCAATAAGTATCTGAAATGTTTCGATTTTTGTTTACTTCTTTGAATTAATATATGGAACAACTTTGGCAATTTATAATTCTGATAGTATAATTTTATCACTTATGTGTATAATTATTCAACAGCAATTTTTTAAGTTGGGTCGGTGTTTCATTTTGGGTACCTTCACATACAAAATGATATAATTATAAGTCAATGCATACAAACCTTTAATTCAGCAGGGATTCCATTCCGCCGTCGCTGCCTCTGGAGAAAAGGAATGAGCTCGTCAACTAGCTCCCTTGATTGCTCCTTACCGAGCCGAAACGTTTTAATAAACTCCGCCTCGGGAAGTTCCCGAAAGGCATTTACTTGTAGCCTCATTAGTGCGCGAGATTTGCGGCGCTGGCGTAAAAGCAAACGTCGGCGGTCGGCTCTATATGCCAATGCCAAAATACGTCACCGCAAAGTATGTAGAGAAGGCCTCATTGTGGCGAAAAACTACGTCCACTCATACACGCACACTTTATTTTAAATTAAAAAAGTAAACAAATTCAACCAAGTCAACAGCGAAAAGAGGTGTTGTTGTTCGATAGCTTCACAATGACGGTTCGATGGCCAAAACACTATTCAAACACGATAGACACAACTGTCAAATACACATAAAATGTTTACAGACTACCGTAACTTTAGCCATCACGATGCCACAGACATATTATAGTGGACCAGACTACCAAATATTACAATAGTCTTACTATGACGTTTCAATGGCACTACAGTGGCGTTTCAATGACCATAAATAATTTGTAGAATACCAAATGTCAATAACTATTCTATTGAGACACTATTTACACACTATTGACAAGTTAGTTATTTTACAGAATCGGGCCCGTTCTATGTGTTGTGCAATCTTGCCCCTCTACGATATGAGCCCACACAATTGTTAACTGGGTGCCTCGCTTCTGAGAGACCACTCCAACCGATTCGCGGCCGTAAAAGGTGTAAACCGCACAACACTAAGTTGCTCGAAGGACCAAATGTTGGGGCGTAACTCCCAACAGTGAAAATGTTATGTTGACGTTGTGTAATGTTATGTTGAATGAGTAGACAACCGAATGGTATAAAGGTTTTATTGCTACTGAAAATAACATGTTATAAAGTAATAATGTACAATTAAACAAACTGCAACGTTTTCACTGTAAGTAGGACGAGTAAGTTACATATACAGCGTAATAGCTCGTCAGAGTTTCTTGCCCGTTCTTCTTCATAGGTACCTACGCTTTGGAATAGGCAACTAGCTTCATATTTTCTGACTGGCCGACTTGTTGACAATTCAAAAGTGCCTGTAAATGGTTTAATTGAAATAAATGCTTTGAGTTTGAGTATTTAAAAAAAAAACTAGATAAATTAAGATTATTGAGAAATATGCGCTGAAAAAAATTGAATTTTCTGTTTTTAGACCGCGAAATTGATAGGGACTCTTAATTAAGGTGCCACTAGTCGATATTTTTCCATACAAATTTCGGGAGAGTACCTATTACTCTACTGTTTGACATTGTGCATCCAAAGTTAAACATGGTATCGTTTTGACTTATTTTTAATTGTGTCTGTACGGAAACAGAATTGTAAAATAAAAAGCCATTATAAAGTTATGAGCCAACAAAGATTCGTTTTTCTTGATATTTTTAAGGTAACTTTTTGTGTTGAACTATAATACCTTCAAAATCAAGTCCGTACCGACAAAACTCAGTTCAGACGCTAGTTTACATGCACAACGTTAGTTCTCACGCACAGAAACACCGTTCTGAACTGATATTCGCGATATTATTAAAAAAATCGATTTATGTGCTTTGGATAATCGAGTTTTATGAAAAAACCACTGCATAAATCACTACATAGTATAAAGCAAAGTCGCTTCCCGCGTCTGTCTGTCCCTATGTATGCTTAAATCTTTAAAACTACCGAACGGATTTTGATGTTTTTTTTAATAGATAGAGTGATTCAAGAGGAAGGTTTATATATATAATACATGCATAATATAGTAGAGAAACACTGATAATTTTAGAGGTTTTTAATGTTAGGTCGTAAATAAACACATTTTTTTGCGCTTACATTGCAATCGCTGGCTGAACCCTACGAGATAGATCAAAATAATGTACTACAGTATTGTACACCTTGAAAAGGTCTACAAAAGAGTCCGCGATGGTATATGTCTATCTCTTATGGATAACCCACAATAACCATTTTTTATCCTTTACTTATTACTTATTTACGAAAAGCGCGAAGAAGAAGCGGGGGGCATACAATAAAAACAAACTTAATTTTGCGGTTCGATCCCTAGACCCGATTACTGTACCAACCGCAAATAATAAGTTTGTCGATCTGATAGTGTACATAATGACCGTAGGTTATATTATTAGCGTGTAAAAAAATTATAACCCATGAATTTCCGACATCCACGCGGGCGAAGGCGCGGGCAGAAGATAGTCTATTATAAATAAAGTTTATTGAACTCTTAGATAACTGAGCTTTGTCGGTAAGGTTTTGGTTTCGAAGATTTTACAGTTCTTTTATTACTTATTTACACCCAAAGTTACGTTAAACATAGCAAGAAAAACGAATCTTTGTTGGCTCATAACTTTTTATTGGCTTTTTATTTTACTATTCTATTTCCGTATAGACACAATTAATAATAATTAAAAACGATATCATGTTTAACTTTGGATGCGTAATGTCAAACAGTGGAGTAATACTCTCCCGAAATTCGTATGGGAAAAATATCGACTAGAGGCGCCTTAAGTATTATTTTCTATGTATAAAATGTTATTCCTGCTAAACAAGAGAACCGTAAAAAAAATGTTAGTAAATAATATTGCATTATCCTAATAAGCGATTCAAGTGGGCGTACCTGCTAGTCGCCATTTTGTTTTAGTAATTTGGAGTCATTCGATTTCTGAAGTTTGTCGTGATTGAAAGTGTGGGATTGTGAGTTTTTATCTTTGTTGTATTTTACGTTTTTGTTAGTTTTGTTGTCGCGTAAAGCGTGTACGTGTAATATATACCCATATTGACCTGGTGGCCAAACGCACCAGAAAGCTGATTCACATAATGAAACTCTTGCGTAACTCTGCCAATAATAAGACTCTTATCATGGTATATGTGGCACTATGTGAGGCAATTCTGTGTTACTGTACCTACCTATATAAGGAAAGGATGGTAATTTGGAGTACCATTTTGTTTCAGACTGCAATTTTTTTTCCGTGGGGTATTAAGAAATAAAACGTTGATTAAATTGAAGCAATATTATCTTACTATCAACGTGCAAGCTATCAAAAACAATTAAATATCCATACAGGTTAAAATATTAGGTTGAATGCAAAATGGCACAATTTAGTTTTGGAGATGGGGTGCAGGTAAATTGGTATAGGACTATAGGAGTATTCCAAATTATATTCACTATACTTAACACGTTGACTGCCAGGCAGCAGACACAATAGAAAATCCATTGTTCGTGGTCACCGGTGACCGCGTTTGCAGTCAATGCCTTAACTTAGTTATTTTCGCTAATACTAAGTCAATGCTTAAGAAGAAAGTGTAGCGTTTGTGATAACGACATTGATCCCAGAAAGCAAGTCTCTAAAAATCCGACTGAAGCTATTTTGGCATACTATTTTGGTAACATTAGGTACATCGGGTATTCCAAATTAGCAACAAGACGTAGTTGGACATACCTAACATCAAATTTATGTATTTATAAATATACAAATTGTTGAAATCAATGCAAATATGCAAAATTATAAAGCTAAACAGCACACTCATAAGGAAATTTTGCGATGGGAATGGGTTAAACACGTACCTCAAAAATTTACTCACGCACTGTTCCACGTTTTTATCTCTGGTCGTCATCTTAGAAAAATGACAGACTATTCGATAGATGACGCTACTTGTGAACATTTTATGATCCGTAAAACGAGATGGCACTTTTCGTTTTTGTGAAACCCTGCTATCCCAAATTCACAACAGTACCTATTCCACAATACCATCCTTTCCTGGGGTTGAGTTGGAATCACAACCATGATCAAAAGCGAACGAGCGCAACGATCGGTTTTAAAAGTCATGCTCAGGAAAAATTTCAGATACCCCAAAGTCCTTTTGTACAAAGAAGCCGTATTACCTACTCAATGTCCGACAGTTATATATCTTCAAAATGGTAATGAAACAGCATAAAATCATAACACAGACCCCGGAATACACGCAGCTTCTCAAACGAAGTTTTCAAGTGTCCTTCGAAAAGCAACTTTCCCACAACACATGCAAAAATTCTTGCTCAGCCACATTTACAACAAAGCGGTAACAATGTCATCAGTAACTCTGGAACAAGCCAAGTAAAAAAGATTGTTCGCAAATGGCTATTAGCCCTATATAGTGAATCCGAATCTCTTTTAATGGTAATTTCGTAACACACTAACACATGCCTAGACACGCTAATAATATACCTATACACACTTACAAACCCTATCTCACAAACACACATACATACACACACACACATACACACACACACATACACACACACACACACACACACACACACACACACACACACACAAACACACACACACACACACAAACACACACACACTCATTCTTACACATAGTGCACATTGTATCCTTAATAACCCTTTAACCTACTTTACTGTTTTAACTTTTCTTTTTTTTTTACTTTTTTTATTTCATTTGAAACCTAGATAATGTTTTAATTACTTACTTTTTATATGTCTCTCGACTGTAAAAATCCTTTATATATGTAATGCGCATGTTCACTTTAAAGTAATACCACCCATGGACTCCACGAGACAGGCTCGACCTATACTCCGAATTTTAATTAGCTACAGTAAAATGACACTTCTTAACACCTCATTTCGTACTGCGTTTAGCATGCGTTTAGCGTTTTGCATGTTAAATAAGTTTCGTTTGTGACATTATTCTGTAAAACAAGAAAGGTTGATGGCCGCGAAAAAACAAAAGGACGCCAATTTCAGTCATTTAAGTAACACATATGCTGTCATTTTACTGCAACTAAAAGTCCGAGTATAGTGTGGAGTTCAAGCAAAATTCTTCCTTTGCGTCATATTTTGTTTTTTTTTTTTTTGTGAACTTAGCTGTTAATGTAGAATTGTAGACTATAAGGAAACATAAACACTGTTTTTTGTAAATAAACAAAAAAAAAATATAAATAAAATAGACGTACTAACTATGGTTACTCAGCCAGGGCCGCCGAGATTTTGGGCATTTCTGCAGTAAATTATATCAAATAAATAAACATGAGCAAGTTGTTCATAAGAATAGAAATCTTTTATTTTATTAGTTTACTACGAGTCCATAGGCTACAATATGTTTAATTATGAGACGCCGCTTTAGCGTGCTTGCAAAATCACGAAAAATAAAAATGCAATAATGCCTAGGGAAAAATGTTGACAACCCCTGAAACGTCACTTTGATAATGTCATTTCTTTGTTTACATTTTTGATCTCGAATTCTATTTACGAGTTATAGCACAGGTTATAGTCAAGTGCGACTGACACAGCAAAAGCAGGCTTTGTTACGATATAATGATATTTACATAAAAATAATATAATTCTTTTAGAAATGTAAGTCACAGATCGATAGTGACGACTAGATTAGGTACTATGTTATCGGAGTTGTGTGCTGGACGGCTCCCCGGCGGCGGCTGTCCCGACTCCTGGGGCTACAAGTACATGCCGTTGACGAGGTAGTCTGCGTCGTGCGCGAAGGGCGACTTGCCGCGCCCGCGCCGCCGCCGCATGGCCGCGCGCGCCCGGCACGTCAGCATGCCCATGATGGCCGTCATCATGAACAGACCTGCGCCACAAACGTATCAGACACTTCACACGGAGGCACTGCTGCGTAGGATGGAGAGGATATTAACGATCGCTGCGAGCCGCGGGTTCGGTTCATTTGTTTGCCAGCCGCTGCTACCCACAGCCACGCTACGTGGGGACCTACGTATAGTGTGGCCGGGAGTCGCAGTAGATGCTCCTGCCGGCCTGACATTTTCATGCAAAGTAAAGCTATTAGTAATAGTAGGTAGGTACACATGCGTAGCTTAGCCGTCATCATGGGTAACAATGAAACTGCGCCATACACCTTGACCACAAAGCAATGTAAGCTCCCTCAAGCTGTTCCCATGTAGCCTTGTCTTTAATAACACAGGCTGGTCATAATTGACTGCATATTCCTTTCGAACATTCAAGCAGACGTCAAATATTTTATTTGAATAATTTTTTGGTTAAGTAGAAGCAGTGCTAGTCGTAACGTGATATTGTTACGAGCTTGGGGTTCGTGATAATTAAAAACTGCCGATTTAATAACCAAAAATAAACACTTTTATTTAAAAACACAAATTACAACTTTAACGCTAATTATGAAACACAATTGCACTACTGATCACTTCTAAGTCGCACTTGAAGATCGCTTTCCTTTCGATGTTTTCGCTTGTATCGCTTATCCAAGACTGTGTCGGCTCGCGGAGCATTCCCGCCTTATATAGGTCTCACATTGTTCTAGAACCTTCTATTGTAGAAACATCTAGAATGTTCGAGTACATTCCGGCCCCAACTGACCAGATGTCGATAGTTCTAGAAAGTTCTATCATCGAAACTTCTAGAAGGTTCTTGACACTAGTTCTTCTACTCGATACTAGATGGCGCTAGTGGTAACGAATATCAATTGTGGCGCGCAACACTGCCCCCTCCTAAGACATGCTCGTCCCGAGCATTATCGGCCCCATAATAAAGCGCCAGTCGATCCACATGGACGATCTTAGGAGTACCTCTTGCACCTTTCTGTATCCGGTAGGTTACGTCATTGATTTTTGTCACAATCCGGTACGGTCCGTCCCATTTAGCTTGAAGCTTAGGAGATTTCCCTTTGCTGCGGACTGGATTGTGCAACCACACTAGTGAGCCTTCATCGAACCCTTTATTGTTCATTTTGCGGTCATAACGGGTTTTCATCTTTTCAGACATTTGCTGGCCCGATTGTCTGACATGCTCATAAATGTAATTCATTTTGTTCCGCAAGTCATTCGCATAATCGGTTATACTGCGTGGGGCATCAGGTGGTATTCCGGTGATCAGGTCAGCAGGCAGTCGTAATTCTCTTCCAAAGTTTGCGAAAGCTGGTGTCACCGATGTACTTTCGTGAACAGCGCTGCGATATGACAACAAAAACGGTTGTATGTGCTTGTCCCAATCTCGTTGCCGATTTTCCACAACTTTTGCCAGGTATCTCTCCAATGTCTGATTAAATCTTTCCACCATTCCATCCGATTGTGGGTGGTAAGAAGTTGTTCTAGTTTTATGAGTACCCATAACTCGACAAGTTTCCTGGAATATTTGGGATTCAAAATTCCTTCCTTGATCACTGTGAATCTCCAAGGGTACTCCAAAACGGCAGAAGACTTCATGCACCAGTTTATCTGCAACTGTTGAAGCTTCTTGGTTTGGAATGGCGAAGACTTCCGGCCACTTAGTGAAGTAATCCATCACAACCATGAAATACTTGTTACCACTTTCACTTTCCGGAAAAGGTCCAGCAACATCTAGGGCTATTCTCTCCCATGGTGCACCAACATTGTACAATTTCAATGCACCTCTACTACGTGTCTGAGGTCCCTTTACAGCTGCACAACTTGTACATTTGCGACACCAGTCCTCGACATCGTCCCGACAGTGGACCCAGTAAAACCGTTCTCGTATCTTCAGTAGAGTCCGTTTTACTCCCAGATGACCTCCTGAACAACCATTATGGTACAGCTGTAGAACATCCGGCACTCGAGCTTTAGGGACAACCACTTGCAGATGACAGCTGTCTCCTCGAGCATTTTCCCATTTACGGCACAAGACTTCATCCTGAATCACCAAGCTGTCCCATTGAGCCCAATAGCTTTTTGTGATCGAACTCATCGCTGAGACGTCACTCCACTTGGGCTTAGGAGCTCTGGTTTTCATCCACTCCAGAATCGGCTTAATGTCCGAATCTTCCTGCTGTGCACGTTGTAGGCTTTCCTTCCACTCGTTGCTGAGGTCGGTCCTGAGCATCCTCACAGGTACCACCTCCTTACCCTCTTGCCTTGTACAATGCTTGCAATCTTCAGGACAAGGTCTTCTTGACAATGCATCGGCGTTGCCATGAGATTTCCCGCTGCGATGTTCGACCACAAAGTCGTATTCCTGCAGTAGTTCAATCCATCTGGCAACTTGTCCTTCTGGATTTTTGAACTGCAATAGCCATTTCAGTGCAGCATGGTCAGTTCGTAAGTGGAATTTCCGCCCCAGAAGATATTTGCTAAAATGCTGCAACGACTTTACCACAGCAAGCAATTCCCGTCTCGTGACGCAATAGTTTCTTTCCGGCTTTGACAACGACTTGCTGAAGTACGCTATCACAACCTCTTGATCACCATTCCGTTGAGACAACACACCGCCAAGTCCTATGTCACTTGCGTCTGTGTCAACTATAAATTCCTTGCCTGCATCAGGGTACCCTAAAATAGGTGTTCTGCACAGTCGGTCCTTTAACTCCTGGAATGCGATGTCGCAACTTTCATCCCAGCAGAAATGTCGCTTCTCCTCGGTTAGCTTATGCAGGGGTTTGGCTATATCCGCAAAGTTCTTAACAAATCGCCGATAATAAGAGTACAAACCCAAAAATGCTCTGACCTGCGTCTTGTCTTTTGGAACTGGCCAATCTTTGACAGCGGCGATTTTCTCCGGATCCGTGCGGATACCTTCCTCCGAAACTACATACCCCAAAAACTAACCTGTCGTTTGAATAGTGAACACTTCTTCGGGCTTAACTTGAGGTTGGCACCCTGGATCTTCATGAGCACGCGTTCCAGGTTTTGAAGATGTTCTTCAAACGTACGGCCTACGATAATGATGTCATCCAAGTAGACCAGGCAAGCATCGCCAATTAGCCCGGTAAGTACAAGTTCCATCAACCTTTCAAACGTTGCCGGAGCATTGCACAATCCAAACGGCATAACTTTAAATTGCCACAGACCTTTTCCTGTCGAGAATGCAGTTTTCTCCTTGTCCTTAGGATCTATTTCAACTTGCCAGTAGCCACTTTTCAGGTCCAGCGTGCTAAACCACTTTACTCCAGTAAGCATGTCCAGCGTGTCATCAATTCTTGGCAAAGGATAGCTGTCCTTCTTTGTAACGTCGTTCAGACGACGATAGTCAACACAAAACCGCATGCTGCCGTCTTTCTTTCTTACCAGCACTACAGGTGAACACCATGGACTAGATGAAGGTTCAATAACACCATCCTTCACCATCCCCTCAATCATGGCTTCCACTTCCTTTTCACGTGCTACCGGAAATCTCCTTGGCCGCTGACGGATAGGCAATTCTTCGCCTGTGTGTATTTTGTGTTGAACTAAGCCAGTCTTCCCGATGTCAGCATCGTTTGAAAACATCAGCGTACTTGAGTAACATCTTCCTCGCCTTGACCATTTCATTTTGAGACAGAGCGCTGCGGCAATCTTCTAAAAGTGTGGCCACTCTCGTTTGCGCATCCTTGCTGAGGGTCCCAGTCGATAGATTTTGGCATCGACGCAACCAATCCACTTCCTCGCAAGTACCAACTAGTGTGCCTCTTTCTATAACCTGTTCCTGGTCACAAATGTTCAGCACCCGTACCCCTGAGATGTCGGTGGCTCTGACCAAAGTTCGTGCCACTTTCCATGGAAGGTCATTGTCTACCCTTTCCACGAGTACACAACGATGGGTTTGCCCAGGATTCCGAGGAAGACTAACCGGCACAATCGTTTCCGATCTCGGCGGAAGAACAATCTTCTTAAGGCTGTACACATTCCCTGGTAACGCCCCTTCCACGAAAAGTTCCTCTTGTCCACATTTCAAAACACCTTGCTTGACGTCAATCTCGCAACAATTCTTCCTCATAAAGTCAAGGCCCAGGATGCAATCGTCCATTATATCAGCCACGATGACATTATGCAGGTAGATTCTGTTGCCTAGCTTCAACTCCATCTTCTTCTCTCCATGGACGGGTATGCGCTGACCGGTGGCTGTTACCAAATTAATGCGTTCTCGGGTGTATGCGGAGTCCCCAAGGAACCGACTTATAAGTTGGGAACTGACGACCGTACGAGAAGCTCCAGTATCTATGGTCAGCTTACACGGCGTTCCGTTGATCTCGCCCTTGATGATTAAGCTGTTCCCGTCATGGGTTTGTTTGATCGAAATCCTTGGGGCTCTTTGAACATCAGCCAGCACCCGCCCCGCAGTCCTGGCTATTACTCGTTTCCCTGCTGCTGCTGGGTGGTGCTGTTAGCCGCACTACCCTCTGAAGACCGGCCATCTTCTCTTTCTGCAGTTCGCTTAGGGCAACTGGATTGAAGGTGGCCCCTTTCCCCACAGCCGTAGCACCTAGGGCTGTATCCTTTATTACGATCGCGAACTGTAGCCGCTTGAACCTCCCTGACGCGATGGGAACGATGGTCCTGCCGCACAGCTTCCACCTCCAGTGCATGGGCCAAGGCGTCCTTAAGCGTCCCGTGGTGACCGAGCCTCACAGCAGCTCTAACCTCAAGGTCGCGGATGCCGTCGATGAATGCTTGCACCAGGTTCCCCTCAATAAGCGCAGGTACGGACTGGTAAGCTTTGCGAACCAGCTTCTCCACTTCAAGGGCCCACTGCTGCAGGTTTTCGCTGCTGCGTTGCACGCGATCCTTGAGCTGCGCACGAAACACGTGTTCCAGGTGAGCGTCACCATACCGAGCCTCCAATGCCTCAAGGAGCAGCTCGTAAGTCACTTCCTTACCGATAGCTTCCAGAACAGTTAAGGCCTGGTCGCGCAGGCCTAGGGTGAGGGCAGTCATGGCCTGATTTTTATCCCACCCGTTCGCCTTCATGACAGCCTCGAACTGGATTTTGTAGGCCGACCAAGAAGAAGTTCCGTCGAATGGTGGCACTTTGAATCCACGTAGCGAAGGTGTTGTAGCTACGGGAGCTGCGATTCCATCCCCAAGTTTAATTTAATCCAATGTTTTCTTCACGTCAGCCATCACGGTTTTCTTCACGTCAGCCATCACGTTGTCAACCCGATTATTCACTTGGTCGATTCGGGTTTCAGCTTCCGACAGGCGGTTGTCATGTTGAGCAACCTTATCCTTCACCTCCTTCATGTCTTTCCCGAAGGTAGCATGAAGGTCCTTCATAAGGAGCATCTGCTCTTCCTGTCGGCGAGCCTGTTCCTCCTTATCACGCTGGAGCTGTTCTTCTAGCCGGCGAGCCTGTTCCTCCTGTCGGCGAGCCTGTTCCTCCTGTCGGCGAGCCTGTTCCTCCTTATCACGCTGGAGCTGTTCTTCTAGCCGGCGAGCCTGTTCCTCCTGACGACGAGCCTGCTCCTGCAGCATCATCATCAGAGCAGCAAAATCTGGTGCTGATGATGTTGGAGCAGCTGTGGGCGGGCCGGCCTCCGTGGTCGGTATCTGGCCCTCCGACCTCTGTGGCGAAGCTCAACCAAAACGTCTCTGGTCCGTCTCCTGTTGGCGTTGACTCCGGGTACGGATACCCTCAGTGTCGTCCTTGGGTAAAATCGGCATGATTTTAATCCCTGCTTCTGACACCAATTGTTACGAGCTTGGGGTTCGTGATAATTAAAAACTGCCGATTTAATAACCAAAAATAAACACTTTTATTTAAAAACACAAATTACAACTTTAACGCTAATTATGAAACACAATTGCACTACTGATCACTTCTAAGTCGCACTTGAAGATCGCTTTCCTTTCGATGTTTTCGCTTGTATCGCTTATCCAAGACTGTGTCGGCTCGCGGAGCATTCCCGCCTTATATAGGTCTCACATTGTTCTAGAACCTTCTATTGTAGAAACATCTAGAATGTTCGAGTACATTCCGGCCCCAACTGACCAGATGTCGATAGTTCTAGAAAGTTCTATCATCGAAACTTCTAGAAGGTTCTTGACACTAGTTCTTCTACTCGATACTAGATGGCGCTAGTGGTAACGAATATCAATTGTGGCGCGCAACAATATGTATAGTCCCTCCTCTAAAATATATCGTGTGATCCCTCTGAGCCTCACCCTCTACAGTACCTACCTAGCACGAGTAGCATCATGGCGGCGGGCGGATGCTCGCTGAGCCCGTCGTGCTCGTCGTGCTCGTCGTGCTCGTCGTGCTCGCCGGCGGGATAGTGCACGTGCGCCGCCGCAGTCACCGCCTTTTTGTCCGCGCCCTCCGCAGACTTGCTCGTCTGAACAGTCTGCCCAACAGAATGAAGTACATAATTTATACCTACATCGAGAAGTACCCCTAGATATAACGAATGCCATTTGTAATTACTATCAATCAATGAATATTGAGGTAATTAGCTATTATCGCAGAGCTCTCAATCATGGACAATAGTGTACACAAGTGTGTACACACCTTCTCCTTGCTGGTCGCGACGGGCGCGCGCGCGGGCAGCGGGTCGCGCTCGACGGCCGGCGCCGGCGCCTCGGACGGCTCCTTCTTCATCAACTCGAAACCCTTCTTAGGGCTGTCCCGCAGCGTCTGCTGCTGGCTCGAGTACTCCACCGGGATCTCCGGCATCGTCTTCGGCGGGATGTACACCGGAATGTCCTAACAGGATATTACAGTTAATTACTTGGTTATTGTAATAACCATCTCAGTTGCAGGCCGGTGCTCATCCAGTCGCCCCCTATTACATCATTAAGTACACACGGCTACACATCAAGCTATACATTTCCAGTTTTCGCTGACCTCGCATTTTATAGGTTTTTCGTACAATCAGAAGTCAGCTTATACTGGTTATGTATAGCTTGATGTGTAGCCGTGTGTACATGGGACTTAAAATCTACAATACAATACTTAATTATAAGTTGCGGGTAGGCCGCAAATAAATAGTTGGTTCGTTGACTTGGTATTTCATTGAGTGCGCTCCCGAAAATATTCCTTAAACACACAGACAAACAGAGTTAAATTACTACTAATAGTTAGTGTGCAGTGTTATTGTGAAGTGACAACAAAACGCCGATCGGAAAAATAGAACAGGAGGCCTACCATGATCTATTTAAAAACGATTCAAAAGCAAGACATTTCAGTTTAGGTTCTTAAACTGCATCGTTCACAGTCGTACCATGACGTCCAATACGCTCAGCGGCATTTAGATCGTTGAAAGTGAATGAGCGTTAAGAGCTCGTGGTAGGTATCCAGATGGCACGGCCTAAATTGAATCGTTAAACTGACGTCATGGTACGAATTAACAGAACAGTTCAGTTTAGGTTCTAAAGTGGATCGCGTTAAGAGCTCGTGGTAGGTATGCTGTTCGATTTATCGAGCAAAAAATGGTTGGCATATATTCGACGCGTGGAACAGTTTATGGCGCACAACGAAATCAAACCAGCATTACGAGTGGCTACGTTAGTCACGTTAGTGGGCGAAGCTACTTATGATCTGATGTGTGATCTTTGTGCGCCAGACAATCGGGAGACCAAAAGTTTTCAGGAGTTAGTGAACACAGTCGGCTACCATCTCGAACCAAAGCGCTCAGAGATAGCTGAGCGACATATATTTAGAATGCATTATATATTTATACTGCTGCTATTCATATATTTATACTGCTGGGGAGTTTGTTGCGCCACTTCTTCTCCCCAGCGAAAGCACTAGGAAGTGGTGAAGGGCGGGCGTTTTTGGGGGACTGTCTTATGTAATTTTTACGTTCGAAAAGTGCTGATTCTCAGCCTAGTTTGAATAAATGACTTTTGATTTTGATTTTGAATGAGACGTCAAAATAACGGCGAGTCTGAGCGATTATTTGCAAGTCCTCAAAAAGCACGTGTAACTTTAAAAGTGGTCTGGAAGAAAACCTAAGAGACCAATAATTCGTGTCTGGTCTTGTGAGCGATGACATGAGATCGCGGCTCTTTGCCGAGTCGACGTTGACGTACAAAAGGGCGGTGGAGTTGGCCTTCGCACTGGAAGCGGCTGACCGGCACGCTCAAGCGAGCGGCCGGAGCAGCGTCCGCTACGTCGACGAGTCCCGGGGCGCCCGAGAAGATGCACCGGCTTGCGACGGGACAACGTACGGCGCGCGCTGCGACCGGCAACAGCGGCAGTAGTCCAGTAGCCAGAAGTCTATGCCCTTCGATAATTCACAAGTTTTTTATTTTCGCTGAGTGGATGAGTATAGTGATTTCAATGCTATGTACAAAAATGCTAACAGTTTAGAGTTATGCAATAGGTATTAAGTAGGTATTTCCTATTATTTCGTGTTGTAACTATGTTAGAAAATTTAAATTTAAATACTATACTGGTTCTTTGTAAGTACTATCTAAAGCATATATTAGTGAAAATGCTAACACGTAGGTACTGTGGAACAATGGAAATCTGAAAATGTCAAGTAACTCATTCAATAAAAAATTTAAGTTTCTCAAACCATTTCTTATATACTTAAAGGGATTAGTTAATACCTTACAACAAAAGTTCTAACAACTAAGTACTATGGCTGCACAAGTAATTGTATTTTTACTTTGCGATTAGCGAAATATTGAATTTAAGTTTATGAATTTGCGCCCACATATTCGTAATAATAAACTCTGCTACCATACAAAAGTTTCAACAAATGCATATTATGGCTTTTGTTTAAATTGCAAATAACTATTTTCGCTAACGAGCCGCGTAGCTACGGCGCGTGCAATCGCTACTGAGTAACATAACTCCCCCGCCCGCCCGCCCGCTCCGATCGGAGATGTACCTAACGCCGCGCCGCTTCATACTGACCGCTCTTGTTTAATGTTCTCCCTGGCGCTTATAGTCCAGTAGCCAGAAGTCTATGCCCTTCGATAATTCACAAGTTTTTTATTTTCGCTGAGTGGATGAGTATAGTGATTTCAATGCTATGTACAAAAATGCTAACAGTTTAGAGTTATGCAATAGGTATTAAGTAGGTATTTCCTATTATTTCGTGTTGTAACTATATTAGAAAATTTAAATTTAAATACTATACTGGTTCTTTGTAAGTACTATCTAAAGCATATATTAGTGAAAATGCTAACACGTAGGTACTGTGGAACAATGGAAATCTGAAAATGTCAAGTAACTCATTCAATAAAAAATTTAAGTTTCTCAAATCATTTCTTATATACTTAAAGGGATTATTTATACCTTACAACAAAAATTCTAACAACTAAGTACTATGGCTGCACAAGTAATTGTATTTTTACTTTGCGATTAGCGAACTATTTAATTTAAGTTTATAAATATGGAGGTAGGTAGATGCCACAATGTACGGTACGTACAGAGGCCAGCACATCAACCTACCCCAATCTGTCAAATTTTCCCAATTGAATATGAACCTTATTCCTTTGTAGTAAAGTTGAAAATCTATCAAAGAAATTTGACAGACTGGGGTAACTTGATGATTGTAGACAGCATTTGTTATAGTATCAGAGACAAAAAGTGACTTCCATACGACAACTTTTTTTTTCGGGAATTTTTTTCGGGTTTCGGGATATTTATCACTAAGTGTACATTATAGATGATGAAACAAAAACAGGTACTTATTGAATCTAATTATTTTATTGTTTTGGTATAATTATTTTTGTACTTAATTAAGTGATGTCCCAAAACCCGGGACAACTATCCCGGAAAAAAATGTTGTAATGGAATCTCCACTTTCTGTCTCTGTTCCTCTATCATTATAACAAGTAGCTACATAATTTGTATAATAAAATTTTAGTCCACATAATTACGATCTTGGTAGGTAGGTATTAAATTCTTTGAAATACAGGATCAACAACGTATTTTCAAAACAGATTTTTTAAACTGGAGTAGGTAATGGGATTTTGATAATTACACGTGGGCGAAGACACGGACTGGAACAGAGTAAGAGCCTACCTAGTGATTTGTGAGATGTGACAGTAATGAAATGATTTCGCGCCTCATTCAAAAGGTACGTTTGCAGTGACTGTGGTTCGGAGTGTTACCGCGCCGTGGACCGTGCTGCACGAATTGCCGCGTACCTACACCGGGCCCCAATATCCAAATTGTGACATCGGACGGTACTCATAATGGTATGGTGGTGGGTAGTTAGTTTACTTTTGCAAATAAATCAGTCTGTCGTTGACCCACGTATTTTATTGACGTTACATTGGCGACGAGGATGGGATTTGTACAATTTCTTTTTTAATTTCCGTGGATTCGTTTCTATTTCGCGTGTGTCAAGATGCCTATTGGTAAAATTGAACCTTTTAATTTAAGCTCGAAACAGTGGCCGGCTTATATTCGTCGGATAAACCAGTACGTATGGCTTAACGAAATCGACGATGAATTGAAAGTACCTATGTTAATAACGGTCGTGGGGGAAGAAACGTATGCGCTGATGTGCGATCTGTGTTCACCTAGTTTTCCGGAAGACAAAACATATGACGAACTAGTGAAATTAGTTACGGAACATTTAGAACCCCAACGATCGGAGATAGCCGAGCGCCACGTATTCAGGTTGCGCCAACAGCGTGCGGGCGAGTCCCTCACGGAATACCTACAGGCATTGAAACACCTGGCGTCTACGTGCAGTTTCGGAAAGTGCAAGTTATGTTCGACGCTTGAAGAAAATTTGCGCGATCAGTTCGTGTCCGGGCTGACAAGTGACGTAATGCGATCGAGAATCTTCGCGGAAAAAAAAGTTCAGTATAAAGAGGCAGTGGAGCTAGCGCTGGCTCTTGAGGCAGCGGAGAAGCATGCCGAGGTGAGCGGTACCACGACGACGGCGGCGGCGGACTCAGTAAAGCCGGCAGGCGGCGGCGAGGCGGGCGAAGGCCTGCATTACGCACGCGGCGGACGAATGCGCCAGCGCGGGCCGCAACGGGCGTTCGGCGGCGCCGGCGGCGCGAGCGGCGCAGGCGACGGAATAGCGGTGGCAGCAGCAGGCGCGGCAGGCGCAGACAGCGCGCGGGCCTGCTGGCGCTGTGGCAAGCCTGCCGAGAGGTGTCGGTTTAAAAATTACAGTTGTGATGAGTGCGGTAAAAAAGGGCACCTAAAAGTGATGTGCAAACAAGTGCGTGGTAGTGGCGGTCGGCATAACTATGTGAGTGACGAATCGGGGGATGGTATTTTCAACTTAAATGTGACAGCTCGAGGTAACAAACCATTTTTTATTAAACTGTCTGTTGATAACATTAATATGGAATGTGAAGTGGACACAGGTAGTCGTATATCAGCAATAAGTGAGGTTATGTATCAAAGTAGCCTTTCGCATAAAAAGATTGAACCGGATAACTTAGTTTTACGTGGTTACTCAGGTTCTAGAATAGAATCACTCGGTTACATTGAGGTAGATGTTTGTTTGGGCGAATTTAAAGCTAAATCACTACGACTATACATTATTAAGGGCGGGGCGCAGATTAGATTTCTTTTCCAGTATCGGAATTGTGAACACGCAACGACAGGTGTCTCGCCAGCAGTGGCGCTCCAAGGGCAGCGTTTGCGTAGCCGACTGGATGCACTACGGCCGGATGTAGCCGCAGCGGTGCGCGAGAAGCAAGAGCGTCAGGTCACCCGCGCTTCGGGGGCCGATAGAGAATTCCGGGTTGGGGATGCAGTAATTGCTCGCGATTACATGGCGAGGGGGGACAAGTGGACCGAAGCCACAGTTATAAAAAAAAACAGGGCCGGTTTCATACAAAGTTAGTTTAGGTAACGGGGTTGAGTGGCGTAGACATGCCGACCAAATTATTTCAGAAAGTACCAAAAATAGATATTCATTATCACGCATGAGGGACGTGGTCGTAGCAGAGCCTAAGGGCTCTGAGGCAGCTAAACCGGGGGTCGATAGCGGGGCCGAAGGTGAGATGTTTGAGGACGCATTCAATGAGGATGGTGATACTAAGGACACGCCGCTGGAAGAGTCAAAGTCGACGCCGGTTCGACCCGAACGGTTGAAGTCGTCGGTACCTCCACCACCACTGGGCGCGTCTGCTCGGGCACTGCGTGCGTTCAACCGGGCTAGACAAGCTGGCAATAATGTGCCACAATAGTTTATTAGTTATAGGACATTGTTAGTTTAAGATGTATCGGTTGTGATTAGTAGACTTGATGAGGAGATATGTGACATCGGACGGTACTCATAATGGTATGGTGGTGGGTAGTTAGTTTACTTTTGCAAATAAATCAGTCTGTCGTTGACCCACGTATTTTATTGACGTTACACAAATAATATTTTATTTATTAAACAAAAGGCATAGCATGTTATATGTTGAAACTTTTGTATGGTAGCAGAGCCAGCGGCGTTAGGTACATCCCCGATCGGAGCGGGCGGGCGGACGGGGGAGTGTTCCTACTCAGTAGCGATCGCACGCGCCGTACCTACGCGGCTCGTTAGTAGAGTAGTTATTATATATATACCTACCTACCAAGATCGTAATTAAGTATGTGGACTAAAATTTTATTATACAAATTATGTAGCTACTTGTTATAATGATAGAGGAACAGAGAAAGTGGAGTTTCCATTACAACATTTTTTTCCGGGATAGTTGTCCCGGGTTTTGGGACATCACTTAATTAAGTACAAAAATAATTATACCAAAACAATAAAATAATTAGATTCAATAAGTACCTGGTTTTGTTTCATCATCTTTAATGTACACTTAGTGATACCTATCCCGAAACCCGAAAAAATTTCCCGGAAAAAAAAGTTGTCGTATGGAAGTCACTTTTTGTCTCTGATACTATAACAAATGCTGTCTACCTACTCCGATCTGTCAAACAGATGGTGCTTTTAAATTTTCATTGAACACAACCACCATTTCATTGAAACATTCACAATAAGATTCGACATTGAAATAAATCTTTTTTACAGTTCGTTCAACCGATTTTTACTTCTATTGCGTTGGTGGCATGACAAATGGCAGCTGCAATAACAGTTGGTATTATAATCATGTTTTTGCTTTTAATGCCATCCTTATGCCTATGGAATAGAAGTAAAAATCGGTTGAACGGACTGTAAAGTTTTGTTTAAATGTCTAATCTTATTGTAAATGGAATATAGCTCCTTTGGGTGCATTTGTGACTAATTTACAGTTGCACTTTTTAGTATGGCGGCCATCACTCTGTTTTTAGTATGTACTGCTCTGAAGTATTACACTACCCATAGACTTATAAAAAAAAAATGGACTCCGCGCCATGCATATCGACAGTGAAGCACCGTACCGATCTGTGTGCGTGATTGACGATTGACGCTGTCGTGTCACGTAATGGCGGCCGGTCGGCATACTACGATGTAAATGTGAGCGTGAGGCGTGTTTGTTGTACAAACGGTCCGCTATATTTACTGTGCTTCACTTTCGATATGCGTGGCGCGGAGTCCATCTTTTTTATAAGTCTATGTACAGAGGCTAGCACATCAAGTTACCCCAATCTGTCAAATTTCTTTGATAGATTTTCAACTTTACTACAAAGGAATAAGGTTCATATTCAATTGGGAAAATTTGACAGATTGGGGTAGGTTGATGTGCTGGCCTCTGTACGTACCGTACATTGTGGCATCTACCTACCTCCATATTTATAAACTTAAATTCAATATTTCGCTAATCGCAAAGTAAAAATACAATTACTTGTGCAGCCATAGTACTTAGTTGTTAGAACTTTTGTTGTAAGGTATAAGTAATCCCTTTAAGTATATAAGAAATGATTTGAGAAACTTAAATTTTTTATTGAATGAGTTACTTGGCATTTTCAGATTGCCATTGTTCCACAGTACCTACGTGTTAGCATTTTCACTAATATATGCTTTAGATAGTACTTACAAAGAACCAGTATAGTATTTAAATTTAAATTTTCTAACATAGTTACAACACGAAATAATAGGAAATACCTACTTAATACCTATTGCATAACTCTAAACTGTTAGCATTTTTGTACATAGCATTGAAATCACTATACTTATCCACACAGCGAAAATAAAAAACTTGTGAATTATCGAAGGTTTTGTGGGAAAAATATTGTATCCCTACTGGACTACAGCGGCGGTTGCGGCATCGAAGGAACGCGCGCTCCAGCCGCGCCCGCTAACGAGGCACAGCGCGCGCTGCAACAGCCTTGTTGGCGGTGCGGTAAGAGTCATCGAGCAGTCGTGTGTCGTTTTAAAAATTATTCATGTGACGTGTGTGGGCAAAAACGCCATCTTAAAGTTATGTGTAAACGTAATCCCCGTCAGGGCGAGGTGCTGTCGTCGCGAGGAGATCAAAATTATATGGATAATAGTGATAGCGACTTGGACTCAGATATATATAATCTAAATGTGTGCAATAATAGTAATCGGCCATACAATGTGTGCGTAAAAGTTAACGGTAAGGCGATGACGTTCGAACTGGACACTGGCAGTAAGTTGTCTGCAATTAGTACTCATTCATTTGACGAGCATTTCAAGACGTTGCCGCTTATCTCAAAGAATGTTTGTTTACATTCTTATAATGGCACGCGGATTGAAGTGATCGGTTATTTTGTGGTTAATGTGGAGATCGGGACACACTCGGCGAGAGATTTAAAACTATTTGTCATTAAGAATGGTGGACCACCTTCAATGGGTAGATCTTGGTTGAATAAATTAAATATCGATTGCATTCAAATTAACGAATTGATGTTGAACTTATCAGACGACAAATTAGTAGACACTTTGCAAAAAGAATTTCCCATCGTGTTTGCCCCGGGTCTAGGCACATGTACTAAGCAACTTTCATTAAGATTAGGTGACATGACTCCAGTTTTTATCAAAGCGAGATCATTACCACTAGCTTTACGTAAACCTGTAGAACTAGAGTTACAACGACTCGAGGCAGAGGGTACTATTCGTAAGGTGGATTACTCTGATTATGGTACACCTATTGTACCGGTTTTAAAGAAATCTGGTGAAATACGTATCTGCGGTGATTATAAAGACACCATTAATCCAAAGCTGATTCGCGACCTACGGGTCGCGAATCACCCTATGCCACGGATCGTGGAGTTATTTGCTGCACTAAGTGGCGGCGAACTGTATTCAAAAATCGACCTAACCAACGCGTACCAACAATTATTTTTGGATAAGAATTCGCGGGCTTGTATCAATCAATCAATCAATCAATATCTTTATTGTGGATCATAGGTCATAATACAGGTACATACATAATACAGGTCTTAAATTATTAAATTGTGATCAACTATGTCCCGCCCTTAGGGCATACAATAGTTAGGTACATATAAATTAAATTTACTTTCATTATTGATTACAAATTATCAAGATGTCGCATAAAATAAAAATAAAATAAAACGGAACGAATTTTAGTAGGTACACATTTATACATTTCAGTGGGCACCGAACACATCATGACTGAGGGAGACTATGTTGGAGCAGTGATTTGTCTGATAGGAAGACTTTTATAGAGTAGTAGCACTTGTCTACTAACAGATCATGGAGATTCTTTATAAATTGTTTTATTTCCGTAATTTTTCTGATAGGCCCCGGAATATTATTAAAGATGCGTGAGGCTGTGCAAAAGATACTTTCATGCATTAGATGAGTCTTGCTAGCTACTGTGCGCAATTTGTCCTTACGACGTACACGAGTGTAGTAATTATACATGTCAATATTATTTTTGACAAATACTGCGGCCTCAAATATACAGACACATGGCAGTGTTATTACGTTCATTTTTTTTTAAAATGGCCGACAGGTGTCAGTTTCACATAATTTAAATATAGCCCTGATGCAACGTTTTTGAGCAATGAAAGCACGCACTTTATCTGTAGTGCGATAACAACGCATATAGGTACTTTTATTCACCTTCGTACTCCTTTTGGTTTGACGTGCATTCCCGAGAAATTCCAAAAGTTTATGGAAGAAACACTTAGGGGCTTGAAGGGCACAGCAGTGTTTTTGGATGACGTGGCGACCACAGGCGCCTCCAGGTCAGAACATATTGCTAATTTAAGGGCTGTGTTGTCTCGCTTAGGTGAGGTCGGTTTGCGGATTAAAGTAAAGAAGTGTAGCTTTATGAAAAAAAGCATTACTTATTTAGGTTTTATTATCGATAAGCAGGGTTTGCATCCAGACCCAAACAAAATAAAAGCGATTGTGGATGCACCACCCCCAGAAGATTTGACTCAGCTCAGATCATTCCTTGGTATGATAAATTATTATGCTAAGTTCATACCGCAGTTGAGTACTATTTTAGATCCTTTACAAAGTTTATTGCGTAAACAAAGTGTTTGGGTCTGGTCAGCAGATTGTGTAAAGGCTTTCCAGGATATAAAAGCGGCTATTCTTAGCAGCAAGGTGTTGGTACACTATAATCCAAAAATACCACTGGTACTCGCCGTGGATAGCAGTTCATATGGTATCGGCAGTGTGCTGTCACATCGTTTTCCTAACGGCGACGAGCGCCCGATTTGTTTCGCGTCACGGACGTTAAATGCAGCTGAACGATCGTCTAGCCAGCTGGACAAGGAGGCACTCGCAATTATCGCTGGCGTGGTAAAGCACCGCCAGTATATTTATGGTCAACACTTCATTATTAAAACGGATCATAAACCCTTAACTTTTATTTTTGGATCGAAGTTTGGGTTGCCGCAAACGGCAGCTAGTAGGCTGCAAAGATATGCCACTAGGCTGGCGTCTTATGATTTCGAGATTGAGTTCGTCAAATCGAGTGATAACTGCAATGTCGATGCACTATAATATAATATAATAATATAATATCCTTGGACATTTCACACAACGCCATTTAGTCCCAAGCTAAGCAACCTAATGCTTGTGTTATGGTAACGAAATGGCTGATAAACTACTTATATACATTTTTTTTTTGTAAATACATACATATTATAGATAAAACACCCAGACCCAGAACAAATACTTGTAGGTCGTACAAATATTTGTTCCGTGCGGGAATCGAACCCGCGACATGTTGCGCAGCAGTAAATCGCTCAACCACTGCGCCAACCGTGTCGTCGCGACTGCCACTGCCATATGAACGGAAATATTGTGATGACTTGGGTTCGGTATCATAAATTATGTTGAGGAATCAATTCCAATCAGTGCAAAAGAGGTGGCTTCATGTACTGAGAAAGACAGCGTTATAAATAAAATAAAAAAGTTATCTTATCACTGGCTGGCCAACAAAAATAACAACTGAGTTGGCTTTTCCAACTCCTTATTACAATCGGAAAGATAATTTAGTGTTGGATCGTGGTTGTATTTTATGAGAGAGTGAGAAAACCAGCTCTATCCGAATTACATGAAGGGCATTTAGGGGTAGTTAAAATGAAAAATATAGCAAGGAGTTATGTTTATTGGCCAACATTAGATGTCGAAATTGAGACTCTCGCGAAAGATTGTAGTGCTTGTCGCCAGCAACGTGATGCCCCGCACGACCCTGGCAGAGACTACATATAGATTTCGGTGAATTTCAGGGTAAACATTATCTCGTCACCGTGGACGCTCATAGTAAGTGGATCGAGGTGCAGAAAATGTCGGGCACTACCGCCTCGGCGACGAAAGGTAAACTTAGGGAATTGTTCGCTCGTTTCGGTCTTCCCTCACAGGTTGTGAGCGATGGCGGCCCGCCTTTTGGATCGGCAGAGCTAGCAAATTTTTTAACAAGAAATTTCATCACTCACCCTATTACTAGTCTCTATAGGCCGGCGGGTAATGGAGCGGCCGAGAACGCGGTGAAGTTAGTCAAGCGGGCAATGAAGAAAGCCACGCACGAGAAGGTCGATGTTGATACGGCAGTCTCAAAATTTTTATTTCCTTATCGCAATTGTGAACACACGACCACAGGCGTCGCGCCTGCTGATGCGATGCTGCGCAGGCGGCTCCGTGGTAGGTTGGACGTGCTGCGGCCGAACGCCGAGAGCCAGCGAGCTGGTGGCGGCACGCACCGCGCGCCACTGTCCGGGCTCCGAGCGCCACGCTGCGCCCGGCGACCATGTGCTAGCGCGAAACTACCGTGCGCGCGCTGAAAAGTGGGCACCGGCCGTGGTCACCGCGAGAGAGGCACCGTTAACCTATCGAGTGCGTTGTGCAGACGGTAAAGAGTGGAAAAGACACATAGATCAATTGCTACCCGTTGGGACGTCTCGCACCACTAAAAGGCATTCCGTGTTTACAACCGATCATTTAGACCGCGTTAATACTGAGGATAAGTTAGAGGACGCGATCGTAGACGATATCAAATGTCAGGATAGTAGTTCAACGGAACTAACAAAATCCCAGATAGATATTTCTAATGAACCTCAAGCCTCAAATCAAGAAGTACAAATACCGAAGCCGGGTCAGATAATAGGTAACAATGAGACTCCTGAGAAGTCTAGTATGCGAGAACAGCGCGCTTGTACGTTAATTAAAAAAAAGTACAAATATTAATATTAATATATTTACTTTTTTGTTTATTTGTTGAACCATTTAGGTAATCACTGGATTTTGCTGACTTTTATTATTATTTTTTTTCTTATATTATGTTTAGGTACACACTGTTAGATGAATACTCAGAAACAATTTTTTTTAAATATACATTGTCAGTATTAAGTAGTTTAGTTACGTTACAGAGTTTCACTCAGGGATATCGCTTTTCAATATATAAGGGTATGACTATATATTCAAAAAATGTATAAGATTTTACGGAAACTATTCCTTGAGCGAAACAATGCTTTAGTTTTTATCTGAGCAGATATCAGTATTGTATACAAACCAAGTTCGATGTGCACGTTTTGAATGTTGTATCAAGATCCTTTAAGGTACTGGGATTTGTTTTGCGAAATAGCAAAGAATTTATAAGAGCATCCACGAAAATAAAATTGTTTAACACTCTAGTCCGTCCAATCATAGAATATGGTTCAGTGGTATGGAATCCGCATTATGAAGTTTACACCAAGCGAATAGAGAGTGTGCAAAAGAGGTTCCTTTACCATCTATGCTACGGAGATCACTTAGCTAAAAAACTAACCAGCTACACTGAGAGGCTGAGTCACTACAATATGGAAACACTAGCTAGTCGTAGGACGAAACTGGGCTTCTTTATCCTTCACAAAGTATTTAGCGGATCGATAGACTGCAGTGAACTCTTGGTCTCATTAGAAATTAAAATTCCAACTCGGATTCCCAGGGCTAATACTCATAATCTATTCTACATCCCAGGCTCCAAAACTAACCTTGGTCATTACGCCGCTATACCAAGACTTTGTAGGCAATACAACATGCTAGCTAAAACTACAAATTTAGATATCAACCAATCTCTCTCTAAATATAAGAAATGTATTAAAAAATTATTGTGAATGTTTCTTTATTTTTGTGTTTTTTTAATGTTAATGTTAGGTGGTTTATTATTCTATATTTTAATCTTTTACAGAATTTGTTGTGTTTTTATGTTTCACTGTAAAAATTTTCCTTTATGTATTTAACTTGTTAGCTTAGTTGTTCTTTTTCTTGTGCATGCTGTGGTCTCCTGTAATTGAAAGAGTACACCTACCAAATACTTTGTCGTCCTTTAACTATATGATGTTTAGTGTATATCTTTTGTTGGAGATCCTAAAATAAATAAATAAAATAAAATAAAAATAAATAAAACCAACGTAACAGTTGTTTTACAACAGTTAAAGCAATTTGGTTTATGTAGATACCTACTGCCTATTGATAAGTGTTCGTTGTTATTTAAAGAGGGGACGTGTAGTATATGTCTAATACTTAATTATAAGTTGCGGGTAGGCCGCAAATAAATAGTTGGTTCGTTGACTTGGTATTTCATTGAGTGCGCTCCCGAAAATATTCCTTAAACACTACTCATACCTACAATAATAAACTTCTGACCAACTCAACACCTCGGGGTCACTGGGCAGACAAGCACAAAGTTAAGTTGGGTACCTATCTGTATCTCAATACATAATATTTACACTATTATAACTATCTGAGGCCATTGCAACGAATACATTGTGTTTGTGAATGTGAAAGGTTTTCTTGTTTTCAAAGTAAGCACATAGTTATTGTAACTCAAAGCATTTATTTCAATTAAACAATTAACGGCACTTTTGAATTGTCAAAGAGTCGGTCAGTTAGTCAGAAAGTTGAAGCTAGTTGCCCATTCTAAAACGTAGATCTCTGTGGAGAAGATCGGGCAAGAATCTCCAAGGACACTCTTTTAAATCAAGATATTACAAAATCAAGAATGTAAGAGTGTTACCTGCTCAGTGCGCGGCACGGGCCATGCGCGGCGCGGGTCGGGCTCAGGCCAGTAGGCGCCGCCCCAGCCGCGCTCCGGCGACATGCTCTCCACACCTGCGCACACATACCGCACCCAGTGTAAGTGTCCTATCGTTATCGTAGACCCGAGGTTAAGACTTGTTCACGGTCGTGGTTACCGTTCCCGTTGGGCTGCGGCGGTGGCCAGGCGCGGCGTGGCCAGGGTGGCTCGAAGGGCGGAAACTGCGCGCCGCCCTCTGGCTCCTGCAACAGCCCGCCCTTGTGGCTGAAGATGTGCGAACTCCCCGGACCCTCTGCCAACATTGCTATTCGTGTAACTAGGCTTTGCGTTAATGAAGTAACTCATTCATTGCAGCAGTTAGTTTCAGCGGACCATGTTCATTTAAGTTTGTGGGTGACCTAAGCTACTTTCTATTTTTTGCACTTTTCGGGTGATCACGTAACGATCCTGTTAGATTTGCATTGTCAGGTGTTTGCTGAATGTGCAGCGATGTAGACCGAGTGTGCGTGTCGCACACGATACGTACCGTTGTACCGGTGCTGCGGCTGCGCCTGCGTGAGGCGGTGCGGCCAGCGCTCCGGCAGCGCGGCGCCGTCACCCGACACGTCGCCCGCCGTTTCCACGCTCTCCTGCACAACCAGCTCTCGCTGTAAGCACTACCTTACACATTAAAAACAATATGTAGAGGTGTCAGAAGCAAGTATGTGATAAGACAGCACCTGCAGTGGCTTGAGAAGCGCGGGCGTGGTTGAGGGCGGAGAGGGCGCGCGAGGCGCGGGCGGAGGTGGGCAGCCCAGTTCAGGCGCCTCGTCCGAGCCGTCCGCGCACTGCACCACGCCGTCGCACGCGTTGTACACGGCGATGCACTCACCGCCGCGCCGGCACGCGAACTGGTAGCGGCTGCACCGCGACGCTGCAACAACCAGCAGCTGCCTACTACTGCCTTCTTTCGCACGAACCCCGCGCCGCGCTCTCCTACGCACGTTCACCTCTGTCGACACCGACACAGGCAGCAGAGGGGATTGCCGACTAGTGTAATGATTCCGTGCCACCGGAGCCTGCCGTAGACAGTGCGTCGTTTGAAAACCATTTGACTGCCTATAAGGCGCTGAGAAGGCGACGACCACATTTAAAAAAAAACCGGGCAAGAGCGAGTCGGAGTCGCGCACCGAAGGTTCCCCGTACCATCATGTTTTTAAATTTTTATCGGCGAGGCCTATAATTATGTGTCAGAGAATTTTTACACTGCACGCTGCGGTGTAGAATATTGCAGTTTTAGATCAGCGCCATATACCGATAGTGGAACTAGATGTAACTTTTGTTGATGATTTCTGAAAAAGTGTGTTATTTAGAGACATCGTTTATTTTTCCTGTAATATTTACATAAACTTCCATCACACAAAATAATTTAAGATTTTCCTCTATGAAAACTTCTGAGATAAGGGGAACGGTATTTTTTTTTAATTTTTCATCCAATGCCGAAAATTAAACGGCCAAAAAAAATTTGGATGTCTGTAAAGTCGGTTTACGGACGATAATTATTATACGTGTTAAGGCGACAATAAGTGACAGCGACCTTGAGCGAATGGGAGGAGCGAGCGTCACGCCCCGCGACCCCGCAACTGCATGCACGTAATTTCGTAGGGTAACCAATTACGTTTCAGATGGTGAGGATAATCCTGCCTTATTTTTTGATAATAAATTCAATGATCAAACTTTAAAACCTCGAAAAAAAAAACAATTGTTCCCTACATTTTGACGAGTTATGCGAACATAAATGCAGGGAGAACAGCTGATTTTTTTTTTCGGGTTTTCAGGTTTTGTGCTAAAAGTTGTTTGTGTAAAGTTGTTTCGTGTATGAATAGATAGACCGGGTATTTACATATATTTACGTAAGTACTTACCTAATAAAGGTGTCCATACATGAATAGGAAATACTAATTAAGTGAATATAGACATACCTACTTAAAATAATAACAAGATGACAAAAACCTAAAACAAAGATGATTGTGTGATTTGTTTGCGTGTGTGACCAGATATGTATATATGAACGTAAACGAAGTAAATAGAATCGTCTGGTAAGGATCGTAGCAGTTGGCGTTCATGGGAGAAAGGCGTGAGTTTTATAAGTGTACCTATGTTTGTTTGTGTACTTACAAAGATTTCATAATCAGCCTATAACGTTCCCACTGTTGGGTGGACACAGGCCTCCTCTCTTCGAGAGGGAGTGGGCTATAATCTACCACGCGGGCCCAGTGCGGGTTGGTAGATGTCACATGTCTCCGAACTTTTGGCTCTAGGACATGCCGGTTTCCTCACGATGTTTTCTTTCACCGTTTTGAGAGCAGTGGTGATGAAATAATTTACACAAAGTAAAGCACCTGGCTAGGTTCGAACCTGCGACCTACAACTCGTAAGTCGCGGCCATTACCACTGGGCCACCACTGCCCCTTACAAAGTCGCTTAGAGGCTTTTAAAGTTAAACTAAATAATAAATTACCAGTTTTGTCTATTCATGATGATCCTAATCATCTATATTCTATATGATAACTTTTTTAATATATACTGTAAACAATTTGACTCCACCTTTATTCCCAAGACTATCTCTGTTAATAGTAATGCATCGTTCAGTGATTGGGCTACCACTGGTATTCATAAAAGTAGAACTCGGCTTTATGAACTGTACAATGAAAGGACTTATGCTAAAACTGATGAATTTAATTTGTATGTTAGAAATTATTCAAAATTATTTAAAAAAGTTTGCTATATGGCCAAGTCACGTTATTTGGGTTCAAAGATTAAAAACAGCAGTAATGTAATTAAAACGACTTGGAACATTATTAATAGTGAAACGGGAAGGTCTAGTAACCGAAATACTGACTACAGCCTGTCTATTAATGACAACATAATAAAATCAGACTCTCAAGTCGCCGAGGCATTTGAAAATTTCTTTTCAGATATTCCCGTTTCAACTATCCCTAAACTCATCACCTTCTGTTGCTGAGTCTTTGCTTAAGGAAAATGTTAATGCTTGCGATTCGGAATTTCATTTTGAATATATTACCTGTAAAGATATAATTAAAACCTTTCACACTTTAAATGTAAAAAAGACTGCAGATCTGTGGGGTAATTCTGTAGAAGTTGCTAAGTCTATTATTGACATTGTAGCACCTACTCTAGCTCTTATCTTTAATAGTTGTATTGACAATGGGGAGTTACCTGACCTACCTTTAGTAAAATTTTTGAGAAATTAATTTTAGATCAAATGCAAAGATTTTTTAATAAACATAAATTATTACATAGCAAACAGTTCGGTTTTACAAGGGGTCGTTCAACTACTGATGCCGGTGTTGAACTTTTAGGACATATTTATAATGCATGGGAAGATAAATGCGATGCCTTGGGCATCTTTTGTGATTTGTCCAAGGCATTTGATTGCGTTCTTCATGAAACGTTAATCAGGAAACTCCGCCACTACGGGATCCGGAATTCTGCTCTGGATCTTCTTACTTCATACTTGAGTAAAAGGATTCAGAGCGTTGACGTTAACGGAAAAAGATCACCCGGATCTATAGTAACAATGGGAGTCCCACAGGGTTAAATTCTTGGCCCTTTCTTGTTTCTTATTTATATTAATGACTTGCCGTACCTTATAAAGGATAATCATGATGTAGTGTTGTTTGCAGATGACACTTCACTTTTGTTTAAACTTAAACGTCAGCAGTTGGTTACTGACGATGTAAATAGTGCGATTTCGAAAGTAGTCCATTGGTTCAATGTCAATAATTTGCTATTAAATGAGAAAAAAAACAAATGCATTAAGTTTACGCTACCTCACGTTAGGCAGGTGAAAACTAATGTGTTGATAAAGGGAGAGGAATTGAATCCTGTAGACAGCACAGTATTCTTGGGCATAACTTTGGATGCTAAGCTTCAGAGGGGACCACATATAGATAAATTGTCAAAAAAGCTAAGTTCCGCAGCATACGCGGTTAGAAAAATTCGTAATTTAACTGATATAGAGACTGCCCGTTTAGTGTACTTTAGCTATTTACATAGTGTAATGTCGTACGGTATTTTATTGTGGGGAAATGCCGCCGATATTCAGACCATCTTTGTTTTGCAGAAGCGAGCTGTTCGATCAATTTTTAAATTAAGTCCGAGACACTCTCTCAGAGACAAATTTAAAGAGATTAATGTAATGACTGTGCCTTCTCAGTATATTTATGAAAATCTTTTATATGCCCATAAAAATATAAAATTGTTTAAAAAATACAGTGATGTCCATAATATAAATACTAGGAACAAACACAAATTTGTTGTACCTTCAACAAGGCTCAAGAAAATAGGTAGCTCGTTCAGATGCCAATGTAGGTATACGCTTTTATAATAAACTACCAAGCCACGTTCAAGATCTAAGCCTTAATAAATTCAAATCATTCATTAAACGTAAATTGTGCCAGAAAGCTTTTTATACCGTTAAAGATTATATTGAGGACAAAAAGGCTTGGGATTGAGCTGCTTAAAATTTTTTTTACATTCTGTATGTTTGAATTTTTTTTTTCTATGTACACATTGACATTAATGAATTTTATTTAAACAATGACATTTGCTTACTTTGTAAAGTATTATATTATTTTAATTATTGTGCATGTGAAGACAATGTGGGTCACTTTTTTATTTTATTATTCTCTCTGTTGTGTTAGTTTTTGTCTAGGTCTGGCAGTTTGAGTAATTTATGTGGCCTACCCAAATGTCCTTTCTTTGGTATTGTTCGTCGAATCGTTGAGCTCCTTAAGTTTTGAGTTGAGCTACACGATTTCTGACAAATGCGTGCACTGACTGGACAGGTCCTCTCAATCTGTGTGGTTCTTTCCTCAAAAGACCATCTCAGACATCGATCTACATGGTCTTCATATAACCTGACCAAGATTATGATGTCTGGACTTTAAAAGAGACTGTGACCTCTGAGTTTGTTTCGGCCTTTCTTCTCAGAGTAGTCAGATAGGAAACGCCGACCTCATCTAGTTTTAAAAAAAATATGATTGACGTGTAAAAGTGTTTGTACAAACCTACTTACAAAATAAAATCATTTATCATTTAAAGATTAAAATTATCAAATTAAACAAAAATATGTAAATTATATACCTACTTAATGAATTTTATTTCAAATTGAATTTAACATTCCTCAAAATTTAAAGTTTTCACAGAATCATTTATTTATACGACGTGTGTTTGTATTACAAAGTGTCGCTTGGTTGTTTGTCTTGTCTTGGCTATTGTCTTCCACCATCGTTGCTCGTTTTTTGCTTTGCTTTTTTTTATTCTCCTTTTCCTCTTCCGTTTTTCTTTTGCGTCCCTGTATAGCAGTAACTATGTAAGAGGGGTCCCTTATTGCCATTGCATGTTCCTTGTATATCTTGGATCGACCAGTTCAGGAAGCAAGCAATCTGTGTAGAGTTTAACCAATTTATTTTTCATTTTAGTGTCCCAAAATATGTCATCCTTGAAAATAATTTCTATTTTCACAGGAAATTTTTCCCCAGACCAAATACCAAGCATACATTTAGATTTGCCAGATATGTGTAGTTGGCCCTGTATTTGACTTCCGCGAAAGATGCTTGCGCGACATTTATATAAATTTATTTCAATAATTATGAATTTATGTAAAGGATATTGGACAAAATCCGAGAAATTAAATCCCATAGACATAACATTACGCCTGTATTCTCTAAAGGGTAGGGCAGAGGTGTATACTAAGGTTGTATATTACATCCATTTCATGCTTTACGATAACGTTCATAATACGTCGTTTAAATTGTAGAAAGTTATATTATGCGGTCACATACGTTCGTCCCGAGAGCAGGGGAGATCGAAATCAAAATCCAAGATGGCGGCTGTAAAATTTACATATATAAGCGTCATCCATCTTGGATTTTAAATTAGACCTCATTTTCAGCATCAGGGCCCCCGAAAACTAATGACACAACACCCATGACGTATATTTTGTAAAATTTCGCAGCCGCCATCTTGGATTTTGACTTTGACCTCATTTTCGTCATTAGCGCCCCCGAAAACCATGAAAACGACACCCATGACGCATATTTTGTAAAATTTCGCAGCCGCCATCTTGGATTTTGACTTTGACCTCATTTTCGTCATTAGCGCCCCCGAAAACCATGAAAACGACACCCATGACGCATATTTTGTAAAATTTCGCAGCCGCCATCTTTTATTTTGACTTTGACCTCATTTTCGTCATTAGCGCCCCGAAAACCATGAAAACGACACCCATGACGCGTATTTTGTAAAATTTCGCAGCCGCCATCTTGGATTTTGACTTTGACCTCATTTTCGTCATTAGCGCCCCCGAAAACCATGAAAACCACACCCATGACGCATATTTTGTAAAATTTCGCAGCCGTCATCATGAATTTTGATTTTGACCCCCACCCTTGGGAGAAGAAACGTGTGGGACCGCATAATACAACTTTCAACAATTTAAACTAGCTATGAAGTATGTTTATCTAGATAAAGTAATAAATGGGTGTAGTACACGAACTTAGTATACACCTCTGCCCTACCCTTCGGAGAATACAGGCGGGATGTTACGTCTGCATGGGATCTAATTTTTCGGATTTTTGCCCAATATCCTTTACGAATATAAATGTCGCCCAAGCATCCTTTCGCGTAAGTGTGACTTCGCACAAATATCTTTGGCGAAAATGTCAGTTGTGCAACAGTCTAGTCGTGGATACGTCCAGTCGCGCACGTGTCTAGTCTCGTAAAAAGTCAATTCGCGGATATGTCTAGTCGCGCAAAAGGAGCCGCGTAAGTTTCTTTCGCGCAAATGTACCAGATCCCCCTGTATGTGAGCTACAGTGAAAATAAGAATAATAAATTAGGTATATGCATTTACTTGTCAGCAATAATGTCCTCATTTTCATTTTCAATATGCGGAGTTGCCTTTTTCTCCTGTTCTATACAGCCAGAGCTACAAAATAAACGGATTAAAATTTAGGTTAATATAGGCATCGGCATGGAAGTATAGGCATGGGTGAAAGTAGGAAGATAGTTGTGCACGACATAGGTACTGTAAGTCTACAACAGACGCAAAAGTGCAGTCGAAGTCGTACTAAATTTACATACCAAGAATAATTACCCCACAACTATGTCAATAATAGCATTCAAGTATTTTTTGAAACTCTGATCCGGACTGTCCCTACATTACAATAATTACCTACTACATTACAATAATTACCTCGTATCTGCATTTACGACTTGAGAATTTTCGTTATTTTGTATTCTCCTACAACAGAAATAAAACAATTATTATAAGTAAAATAAAAGTATATTTACTACAATTGTTTTTTTTTATTTTTTTTTTTATTTAGGTACACTAATTTAATCTTTCGATAGAGATAAATGATAATTTTATTTCGATTAAAATACGTTACTTACCTCAATAATCTATTTTTTGCCAATATAAGGCGTTTCTTTTTTAGTAATTTGGAATTAGCAGCCATTTTCAGCACGAAAATCAAAAGCGAATAAAATTATGTTCTGATTGCTCCGAGCATTAGCGTCTACCCGTGACAGTGGTCAGCGATGCACTGCCGCCCGTCGCCCGCAAGAGTCCGCGCTTCAACGCGCACCAAGTTTATTCGAAAAAAGAACCCACGTTGATTTATCAAACACCAAACAAATAAAAACCGTATACTAAAATTCGGGGAATTAAATTGTCTTTTATATGGTGAAAGTTTTATGAAAATACACCCGATAGTGTTTGCGTAATTATCGTTTTTATGTCCGCGGTAGACATTACTTTACAAATTAATTACACTATGTTAAAAAATATAATTGCAAATATTCACATATCAAATTACGAAGCAAATGGTCTAGTATAACATTTATTTTTTTCAAAGAAACAGTCCGGTCGATTAGACGTGATGTTGAATTTAAAATCATTAGAAGTCGTATATCTGCGCCCGAAATTCAAAGGAGACGTTACATTTTCGGCCATAAACTGGACGGTGATGAAAAAATAGGAAATAATTCCTGGAATTGTGGAAAAATATTATTTTCTGAATATTCCCCTGATTACTTGGGCACAAAAAAATAATAGCTTTTCAAACCATTGCCATATTCTATTGAACATGGCGTCGTCTAACTTGCATACTGCTTTCGTCCAGAAATCATGTTACATTAAGACATAATAATAACACATAGACGTTATTTATTTAGATTTAAAAGGCATGTATTTCTTTGCTATTTTGATAAGATAGTAAGACATCTATCTCAAACAACTTTTTTGACTAATTGCAAGAAAGTGTGACGACCCAATTCATCGTAAAAACAATATATTCTACTTTTTGTGGATTGTAGACTTGTAGATACTTCTGGACGAAAAATTCTAACCTTGGTTTGTATTGTTGACAATGACATTGACATCCATCAGTCTCAGTCTGTCAGTCTCGTTCGTTTCGACTTCGTGGCTTTCGGTATTAATTATTATTTTGCGTTGATTTCTTCACGAGATTCTCACGAGAGGCTAGGAACGTTGTTTAGAATGAGCAAAGTAAAAGTCACGCGTCTAAATATGAAGGCTCGAAAAGCTTTATTAACACAATACGTGCCTACCCATCTGGGTTAGGACACAAGCTGTGAAGACATAATTAACAAAAACTTATTAATACCTGAGGGCTTATTCGGTAACAGAAGATAGAAAGGAAACCAATAATCATTTTCGATGGCACTTACATATACAACGTGTAACGTAATAAACGCAAGACCTCAGACACTCCAATTAGAATATTTAATTATAGAACTAAAACAACATCTGTAATTTAAGGTACTTAAAGAACACCCAGTTTTTTTTAATAAAATTGTCCTGACTGAACGTAAAACGTTCGAGCATACTACTCTATCTCTACGCACACACTCATAGCGCACACTCGTACGCGTGCGTACGTAGTAGGTAGGAACAGAAAGCTACGCATTAGGTATGTATCTGTACGTTCAATGACCGAACATTACGTAATTTGATATTAATAATTTGCGATAATTACCGTATAACTATTATTGCTAGTTGCCTAACTAGTTAAATAATGATTCCATCTTTCCATCACAATTACACAGGCTTTGGACTGACAGCTTCGAATGATTTGGTTTAATTACGGATACGGAAGTATTTTTAAATTGAGCAACTTTTCACCCCACTGCGATCTATCAGTACTTACGGCAATACCTAAAAGCGCCCGCGTCTTTTCACACGCCGGTGCCGCCGCCTGCCGCTTTCGCGATATCACCACCTACTCTCTACTAAGTCGTGTTTACATTTTTATTAGGTACGTATAAAAAAAATATTAAAAGACGGCGTTTTTAAAAGATTTGAATCATAATATATACAGTGCCTACTTAAAATCGTATTATGAAGGTACATACCTGAGGTATTTACACTAAATACTTCTTCTTCGTCCCCTTTTTAAAAGATTTTCAAAATGTCCACCGCCTTGCTCGATACACATTATTGCACGTTTTCTTAAGTTAATTTTCAGTTTGTTAAGCACCTCAGTTTCACTTTTCACTTTAACAAACGCGAGTTCAATTTTATGTTTGAGGTAATCGACACTTGTTGCTTCGTTTACATACACGAACGATTTTATTCGACCCCACAAAAAAAAGTCTAACGGTGTTAGATCAGCCGATCTGGGAGGCCACTGCACAGGTCCTCCACGACCTATCCAACGAGGGCCATATTCCGCATCAAGATGCCGTCGAACGTTAAATGTGAAATGCGCGGGAGCTCCGTCGTGTTGGTAAAACACGTCTCGTAACAACGAGAGAGGGACGTCCGCCAATAACTGGGGCAATGCCTCTTGCAAGAACTGTAGGGAGGTATCCGACCTCAACTAGTTTTATAAAAAATATGATTGACGTGTAAAAGTGTTTGTGCAAACCTACTTACAAAATAAAAATCATTTATCATTTATCTCCAGTCAATCTCGGTAAAAATACAGGGCCGAGTACGCGTGTACCTAGAACGCCCGCCCACACGCTCACGGAAAACCTGTGCTGGAATGAGTCCACATGCATGTGGGTTGTCGTGCCTCCACAAATGCATGTTGTGCTGGTTGTAAATACCAACTCGTGTGAAGGTGCTCTCGTCCGTCCAGATGATGTTTTGTTGCCCGTTTTCCAACAACCATCTACAAAATTGTAATCGTGGCAAATAGTCAGTCGGCATCAGCTCCTGACAACGTCGTAGGTGGAAAGGGTGTTCGCCATCAGCACGTAATGTTCTGCACACGTACATGTGGCTACAGTTAAACAACGGCGCTGCTTCCCTCGTGCTGCTCCCTGGATTTTGATCGAAATAATCGAGAATGTTTTCCTGCAAACGACTAGAGCGCACATTCGTCCCTCTATCCATTGCCGTGTTAGGATGAAATGTTCCGGAGTCCCTCAGGCGCTGAGTTGCACCTAGCATTGTCCTGGCGCTCACTCTGGTACTATGTCGTTCATTGAACACTCGACACGCTAACTCCACATTATCGTCGCAACGAGCCAGTGTCCTCACCATCTCCGTGTACTGGATATTGCTATACCGGAAAGCCATCGCGTGCGTAAACAAGTAACAGCAACAACAACAAAATTACGAAATTCACTTGTCGCTGCCGGCGGATGACTAATTTTGTTTGATGTCGGGCGGGCGGTGGTGGCGCGTGCGCCGCGCCGGCGGCTTATCAAACGTCAAAGGGCTAAGTCGGTAAATTATTGCGTCTCGCTCTTTCATATTAATTTTGCGTTTGCAAAAAACGTACCTTAGATTTTCTAATATTTTGTCATTTCTCAACAAAAGATTGTGAAATGCTGAATTAAAAATCCAGTCATGCATTTAAAAAATCTTTATTGCTTTGAAATAAGGTTGAAATTTCCTTAAATTACGTACAATAGGGGTGTGTGTTTGTGAGTAAGGATAGATATGAGTATTATTACGAGTGACCATGCCTTACAATCTTAGGTACTCGTAGAAACCCTGCAACAGCATTGTGATAACCCAACTTATTACAGATGACATGTACAAAAGAAATATTTCCAGCTGGTTATTAGCTTTACAATTTCGTAGTATAATAATCTGTTAGTTTAGTATTGTAAAATCAGAGGAGCTAGTGTGGCGTATAATATAGGAAAATAAAAAATATTCAAAATATAATACTACACTAAGGTTTACAATGTTCTCCCTAAATAAATGGTATAATATTAGTAGTACTGTTAAGAATGTGTTGCCATAATTAATTCATTATTTGCTACATAGAAGTTTGATTAGTTCTATTATTGGAGATAAGCAAAGAGTGTTTATTGTAAATATAGGGTTCGTTAGAATAAATTAAATATAAACATACGTGTCCATGATGTTAAGTCATTTTTGCTGAAAAAAATTTTGAAATAAAAAGATCTAACATGCTTTGGTAAGAATTTAGAGATATTTAAATATATGCCCTGGCAGCACTGGCAAGTAATAAACAAAAATGGCTGTTGTTGTTTTGATGTCGTTCTGCTGTGAATGCTGTGATCGTTCGTTGTCTGCTGTGATCGTTCGTTGTACCTAAATCCCCCTTACTAATAAACATTGTGTATCGTTTGTATAGTTACACAACGCTTTGTCTTCTGTCGAAAATCAAATTACTGACGACTGAAAGAGAGAAATCGGTGTGTAACTATTCGTCTGATATAATACGTTTATTAGTAAGGGGGTGTGTAATTTAAATAATATCTAAATATGTTGTAGTAAACAGATTTTGAATACTTATATCGGTATAATTTTACTATCTCTGTTATAGTAAACAGTTGGACCATGAATGGATCTAGGTCGCGCGATTATAATACTGACACGGATGTAGTTTAGTATTTTAATCGCAGAGGGCGCTTTTTTAATGTTATCGTTCAAATCGCGCAAGATGGCTCTCTATTTCCGTATAAACAAAGTACTCTTTGCGAGTGACCGAACTACAAAATACAAATTCGGTTGTGCAGTTAAGTAAGACGTATTGCTTGGAAGTAAGGATTAATCTTCCTTAAATTAAATATTTTATTTTTCGCACAATAACTTTAAATCTAAAATGTATTGATTTTATTTACGTGTGTGTATGGATAGCTATTGAGCGATCTACAAATTCAGCCATACACTCATATGGGTTTTTATTGCTTTGAGATAAGGCTTAAAATTCCCTAAATAAAATATTTTATTATGTTGGTTTTACGCAGTGATCCTAATTTAGATTAAATAAAGGATTTTTCCGGAGAAAATTAACACATATAAATAATGATGGAAATCGATTCAGAAGCCGATTCTGAGCAAACTACTTTCAGGTCTTGCGTTTATTCTGTTACACGTTGTATATTCATTATGTCTGCATCAGACATAATTAAATTATTATTTGAAAATGAAAATGACCCATACAGGCAATATTTTCGAACTGGTGATATTTTTATCCTGGACAGAGGTTTTCGAGATGCCCTGCCGTTATTACAAAATATATATAAGGTTTGCAAACCTGAATCTTTAGAGGCAGGGCTAACCCAACTGTCAACAATCAATGCAAATAAAAGTAGGTTTGTAACTTTGTGTAGGTGGGTAGTGGAGGTTGTTTTATTTAGTAGCATCCTCCCATTTAATGGATGACCTTAAGATATGTGCTGCTATTTAAATGTCTTCCATTCTCCCCTTGTAGCCCGTCCAGATGCTGAGGCAATATTGAATCGAGCCCAGCAGCGGGTGAATTTGCCCAATGCATTAGATTTCATTGTTGAAAATAATACAAGATGTTGATTTGCATCCTAGTCAAATTCAAGGACGTAATTATGCTAATGATTCTCGACCCAAATCAACAATAAAATGAGTAGGTATTTTATTATTCATTTTTTCTTATTTACGGAAATCCGTAAGTGCGAACCAGCCGTATTTAAACGCAGCCCGTCTGTTACTAGCCCTATATACGCGCTTTCACACACAAACAAACGCAAACAATACATACACAACGCTTACGCAACGATCATTCAATAAATTCAAGCAGTGTGTTTGAAGTCGCCGAAGCATTCGTGCGCGAATTCCGCTTCGCGGTACATCATTGAGACGTACGTACAAAGTGCAATATAATAATAATAATAATAATATCCTTGGACTTTTCACACAACGCCATTTAGTCCCAAGCTAAGCAACCTAATGCTTGTGTTATGGTAACGAGATGGCTGATAAACTACTTATATAATTTTTTTTTTTTGTAAATACATACATATTATAGATAAAACACTAATATGACGGACAATTACTCAAATGTCGAGTTGGTGGAGATGGTCCGCCTGTATGCCATCAGTGCAGCGGTGGAGACAGCCTACGTGGAGCCATCCGGATGTTCGTGGAAATGTTTCCCGATCGGGAACCCCCGTCACAGAGCGTCATGCTGGCTGCTACGCAGTGACTGCGGGATCATCGGCAGTTTGACGATCCCCGGCATTCTCAAGCTCGTGGCAGCGTAGGCCTGCCTGTCGCCTTGCAGGAAGACATCCTGGAATACTTCCAGCGAGACCCACGGGCAAGCATGCGGGAGGCTGGTCAACGCTTTGGAGTGCACCACACTACAGTGTGGCGCCTACTGAAGCGTGAGCTGCAACACCCATTCCACTACCGCAAGGCACAAGACATTCACCCAGGTGATAACAATTACGTGCAACGATCATTAGTGCTTTCGATATTTTAAAAACGAATATGTTAGTGTTACGTAAGCTGAAAGAAAACCAGTTACGTCGTTCTCGATTGTGCGAAGAGTGTGATGGTGGCTACTTTGAACAATACCTACGGGTAACTTAAGTAGGTAATTTATTTATTTGTACATTTTGTAAATACGTTGTTAGCTTAATCAATTTTATTAGTGTAAATAAGTTGATTTCATATTTTTAACTACGACAATAATACCTAATAGTCGAAAGTATACCACGTACTTACTCTTTCCATTCCATCAAACGTAGAAAACATTTTTAGACTTAGTAGATCGGTACACCAACTAAGGTAGGTATTATTGCCGGTCCTAAGCCCGTTAAGTAGGAATGAAAATTTCAAATCAACCAATTTAATCCACAAATAAAAACAAAATCACTACGAAAACTTTAGGTTGAAGGCTATAGCAAAACTAACATTTTATTAATCATCTGATAACAGGTCAGTGAACTTTTCTTTGGCGCACTAGTATTACTTTCATTAGTAAGATTTCCGTATTCCAATGATGCTCAAAAATGAGTTAATTATCAAGCGAAATTTATGACAATAGTAGGTGATTTTCGAAATAAAATTAGGTAAATTAAAATTATTGCTACCGGTCATTGCTCGGTCGCGCGACGCGCGCGCTTGTAGGTATTTCGTAGAATCGAATCGTAGGTAAGACGTCGACACTCACGCACACAGCTGCATTGTCGCTGTGTGAGTAGTCGGGTGATTCTGTTTTGTTTGTATTGAATTAAGGGTTTAATTCTGAAATACTGTTAAATTTCAACAACAAAAAAAAGCAGCGCTTACTAGTTATTGCCCCCTATCGTACTTCTATTGATTTTATTTGTCTTTTATGACAACCTCCTGAAATTTGACGAGGATGCAAATCAACACCTTGTATAAATAGACGGAGAGCTAATTTTTCAAATAAACATGCAAATCACTCGCTGCTAGAATTTTTCCCACAAATAACCATGTCTGACCTTATATTATTTGCTTTGGGATATACCAAATTAAACAAGCAGGAAGTTACTTTGGTGAACATATAAGGCAGAATGGATCTTTTGTGGTAGAACTATGCAGTGAAACCAAGGTGCCAGGCAAACTGTCATCACATGAAACTATTTTCATAAGAGGAAGAATTCAATCTCTACACCGCAGTAATAAAATAAAATATTCTTACATCCTCATAAGTACCACACAAAGTAATTGGGAAAATAGTTTAGAAGGATAATTATTATTGTAGTTGCATCTGTGGCATGCGAACTGTTGGATGTTGCGCACATGTGATGACAATAGTCTGATACCTTGGTTGAGCTCGATATCAAAATAATGTTGTGGCACCAGCATCTTTTCTTGACGATGTTTTAGTAAGAGAAGAAGAATAAATCTTTGAAATCTGAAAATTGTAGTTTCATTAATTTTTTATTAGGACTTATTCCACATTATGTTTTCACCTTTCATCCAATTACTTAAAATATCACACTATGTGCCTAGCCTTTTCCCAACTATGTTGGGGTCGGCTTCCAGTCTAACCAGTATTTTACATGGAGCGACTGCCTATCTGACCTCCACAACCCAGAAATGGTGCAAAAGATTTGATTGTGTCTTGGTGGGTGGGCCCAAATCCTAAAAACAACAATACAATTATAGTTTTGACAAATTGTAGGTTATGTAAACGTCAACTCTCCAATCTGTCATGGCTGGCTGTCGATGGTCAATAACAAACGTCAAACATTTTCAGTTTTTATTTAGTGCCTAACGAATATTAGTTATTATGTTAAAAAAACATTCTTTATTGTATTTAGGGGTTCGTTTTAAAGGTTTTCTAAAGTGTACATGTTATGGCCGGAGTCCCATACAAAAATGAAACATCTCCTTTCTTAAGTTTTTTTTTGCAATTTGCTGGTCTACGTTGATTAAAATATGATTCGCAGCCGTAACAAATATGTATTTACAGAATTATAATCATTAGAACCAGTAATACAACTTGTTAGGTTATTAAAATCCCAAAATGTCAAGACTTCATGAAATAGTCATTCTGTGGGATTACTTGGTCTTAGAGTTGTGTTGATGAGTTTAATCATTATAATTCTGTAAATACATATTTGTTACGGCCGCGAATCATTTTTAATCAACAAAGAACGTGACCAGCAAGTTGCAAAAAACATGCTTTTTCGTGCAGCCGGCGTTCATCGATTTATAAGACGTAATCACGTCAAAAAAGAAAAAGTGTTTGAGAATGTCCTACTACTTAGCCCCACATGCCCTAGTAGCCCCACTTCGATTTTTTGAGACACCCTTTCAGTCATTGTTGCAAAAACAATCTTATTTGCAAAATAGTTGGGCAAACGTCATCTAAGACTATTCTAAATTTAAAGTTAATTGCATTAGTGGTTCTTAAAATATCCAGCTGTGACAGACAGACAGACCACAGAACAGATATTTTATCTGTTCTGTGAGACAGACAGACTGAGTTGGACCATAGGGGTTCCTTTTTACCATTTTGGTGCGGAATCCTAAAAACGTATGGATATCTATGCGACACGACAAGTAGGACAAAGACATGGCGGGATTCCATACCTACGCTATTCTATCATCGCGGACTAATTGTTCATCGTCTGCTCAGCGCTTATTATCAGTCAACATCATTTGGTAGTAAGTCTGACAATAGAGCCGAACTCGCATTAATAGTTAACAAGGTAACGTTATCTAACAATTTAAGAACCTAAGTGTTCTCAGCACAGATACGAACTATCATGTCTTACGAGTAACTACTGCACAAAGAGTATTAATAAACGATAAAGATGAAATATGTCATTATCTAACTCCCAAGGTGGGAATGGAACATCTTCTGAGAGGAATTGAATCGAAGTTGGTAGATTTTACAATAGAAGACTATTGCATGCTTAGTACATATAGGACAAGAAGATTTTAAAGTAACAAAAGATTATCACAAGACGATTATTTACATTCGAGATGTGTTAAAAAAAAAAAACACACTAATATAATATTGTGCTTTCCTACATACATACACATTTAGGAGTCATAATAGCCTTTACAACGCGAGGTTCGAAACATTTAACAACTTACTCTACTTAGACTTACTAGTCCATGAACACGCTTACCATCTGGACTCTAATAGGAACCTAATTGGGGAATTAGTATGTTTAACAAAAAGCGTTAATCGATGACATAGACTATACAAACATAGACTTTAATGAACGCAGTGAAAATATAGTTTATATCTATATTTTCACTGTTAGTACTAGAAATAGGGACCTATTAGTTCAACCAGGTTTCAGACTGGCTAAAGTAGACTCATCTTTTATAGGGTACTGTTTAAAATGTTATAATAAAATATGTGGGGAGGCCCACATTCTTCAACTGAATGAGAGAAAATTCAAGTCTTGTATAAAACGCACACTATGCAGGCAGGCATATTATAAGTTAGGGGATTACATCGTTGATAAAGATGCCTGGCTCAATGCTGGTCCTGCTCCACAACCACAACTAATTGATTAACTCTTGAAAATACTGTTGGAGCTGTTGAAGATTGTAACACTATCTTTGCATTGTATAAACTCAATTTCCTTTATATTGTATAATTGCATAGCACAAATGTGAGTTCTATGTACTGTAGTGCTACCATTTACCGGGTAATGATAATAATGTCTTTCATTGACTTGAATGTGCCCTGGCGGCTGATAGTATGTCATGCTCACTAAGTGTCTCGCTAACGGTGGCGTGTGTGTTGGATCATTTGGCTCCCTTCAAAATGGTTGAGCTGAATGGTGCTGATCTATGCGTCATGTTCGTGAACGGGCGCCGTCAGTTGGGACTGGTCATCACTTGGCTGCCTCGGCTTATTTTTAATTATTTTACTTTTGGATTATTGTTTTGTTAAGTACTATTTGCTGTACTCTGGACACTTTAACGCTTACGCGAATTTTTTTTTTACATCGTTCTCACATATAATTATAAATTCAACATTAATGATGTAACTAATATTTTTGTAAAATATAATTTAAAAGAGTGTCCATGGAGTTTCTTGCCCGTTCTTCTCCATAGGTACCTACGCTTTGGAATGGGCAACTAGCTTCATATTTTCTGACTGACCTATTGACAATTCAAAAGTGCCTGTAAATGGTTTAATTGAAATAAATGCTTTGAGTTTGAGTTTTGAGAGTTTGACTGCGTTCAATAAAGTAATAATAAAAGCAATAACAGATGAAAATGAAAATAATAGTTGTAACGAAAATATGACAGGGCTTTTTCGTAACTAAATACATACACCGAATGCATCAAAACATTGCGGGATTATCAACACAATCTGATGCAATGGCAGTGTGCTTAGAAGAGTTGACAGAAAAAGGAGACCCTGTGGACATCCTATGCGTTAACTCAAACTCAAATTCAAAGCATTTATTTCAATTCAACCATTTACAGGCACTTTTGAATTGTCAAGAAGTCGGTCAGTCAGAAAATATGAAGCTAGTTGCCCATTCCAAAGCGTAGGTACCTATGGAGAAGAACGGGCAAGAAACTCCATGGACACTCTTTTAAATTATATTTTTACAAACATATTAGTTACATCATTAATGATGAATTTATAATTATATGTGAGAACGATGTAATAAAATAAAAATGACGTACGTGTTAAGAGCGTCCAGAGTACAGCAAATACTTAACTAAACAACAATCCAAAAAATTCAAATAAGCCGAGGCAGCCAATTGATGACCAGCCCCAACTGACGGCGCCCGTTCACGAACATGACGCATAGATCAGCACCATTCAGCTCAACCATTTTGAAGGAAGCTAAATGATGCAACACACGCCACCGTCAGCGAGACATTTTAGTGAGCATGACATACTATCAGCCGCCTTCATTGACATTCAAGTCAATGAAAGACATATTATTACCCGGTAAATGCTCTATAGTACACACGGCTACACATCAAGCTATACATTTCCAGTTTTCGCTGACCTCGCATTTTATAGGTTTTTCGTACAATCAGAAGTCAGCTTATACTGGTTATGTATAGCTTGATGTGTAGCCGTGTGTACACAGAACTCACAATCGTCTGTGCTATGAAATTATACAATGCAAAGGAAATTGAGTTTATACAATGCAAAGATAGTCTTACAATCTTCAGCAGCTCTAACAGTATGCTCAAGAGTAAATCAATTAGTTGTGGTTGTGGAGCAGGACCAGCATTGAGCCATTCATCTTTATCAACGATGTAGTCCCCTAACTTATAATATGCCTGCCTGCATAATGTGCGTTTTATACAAGACTTGAATTTTGTCTTATTCAGTTGAAGAATGTGGGGAGGTATTTTATTATAACATTTTAAACAGTACCCCATAAAAGATGAGTCTACTTTAGCCAATCTGAAACCTGGTTGAACTAATAGGTCCCTATTTCTAGTACTATAATTATGTCTTTCACCTCTTTTACTAAAAATATGTAAATTTTTCCTTACATACATGACATTTTCGTAGATGCACCGTCATGATGTTAATATCCTTAAACAGTTCCCTTAGAGAAGCGACTGCGGAGGTTTCTTTTCTGCAGAATAAAAATAGAATCGATGTCTGCAGCCCGTCCGAAAAGTAAAATACCGTATGACATGATACTATGAAAGTAACTAAAATAGACTAATCTCGCGGTATCTACATCAGTAAATTGACGGATTTTTCTGACAGCATAAACTGCTGAACTTAGCTTACAGTTACAGAGCATTTTATTGTGGAGGGCTTTGAAAAGTATTTAACCATACATACTACCAGCTTGCAGCATGTTACAGCCGTAAAGAAAGCAAAAGAGAAACATTGGCCAATGTACTGGAAGTCACTGGTATTCCTGATAATGAGAACGAGAACCTGGAGATTCTCTCAACTAAAATAACTTCGAAGCTTAACATTGAGAAACGCCAAGTTGCAATGGTCAAAAGACTTAAAGGCAGGAATGGTAAAGAAGGAGTTATTCAGGTGATGTTGCAAAATGAGGAGCAGGTGGATCATTGGATTCGTACAGCACGTAAGGAAACAATTGTTGTTCATGATGTAGTCCCCGAAGTCAGTCCTGAATTGGCCAAGTCAAAAGTTTTGTTTCGATATGCTGTTACCAAAGCGAATAAATCACTGCTGTGGCAAGCTAAACAATTATTGAAGGATACCTTCAAATACACCTGGTTTCAGAATGGCAGAATATTGGTTCGTAAAATCGAAAACGACAAGCCGATTGTCATTAGGAACACGAACACTAGTGATATTGATAAAATGGCGGTTCAGAAAAATAATTGTCGATAATAGTTAGACTCAGTGATCACGTCAGTATTTTCACCGGAAATATCAGAATTCCTTGAGCGTTCAACCATCAATGAGTTTAGTAATCACCTTCCAAATAGTAAACAAAAACTAAATATTGTCTTTATTAACATACGCTCGATTATTAAACATTTTTCTTTAGTCCTTCAATTCATTGATTCTTCTATAATTAATATTGACGTTATTATTTTAACGGAGGTAGGTATTTCTAAAAATAGTAATCTCATTCAATTCTTCAATATAAATGGCTATGAAAAATACCATACGCTGCGGGAGCAACGTAGGGGAGGTGGCATTGTGATGTATGTTAAACGTACCAACAACTTTCAAATCATAAATAATGTATCACTAAAACACTGCGAACACATAATTGGACATTTGACTACATCATATCACTACACGACATCAATCTGCACAGTGTACAGACCTCCGAAAGATAGTAAGCACTTGTTTATCAAGGAATTGAAGGAGCTATTATGTAAGGACACCTTCAAACACTCAGATTTATACTTGTTAGGGGATATCAACATTGATTTAAAATTGAATGACAACATACGAAATTATTACATAAGTTGTTTGGCTGAGTGTGGTCTTACAAGCGCGATTTCAGATTACACAAGAATCGAAAAACGGAATGATAGTATCACAAAAAGTTATATTGATCATATTTTTGTAAGATCGCGCTCGTTAGACCTTTACTCGGCGGCGCTCGGTACGGTTTTGGCAGACCATCGCATGATCGTGTTGTCTTGTATTGGAGGTGGAGTTAAAAACGCTGTACAGCATGTTGCAATAGTAAAGGAATTAATTGATTACAATAAATTAAAACCAAAGTTGGACGCCATAAATTGGAATTTAGTTGATAGTATGCAATGCCCATTAGATATATATAACTACATCAAAGTAGCTTCGAGTGTTGTTATGAGCAATCAAAGTATTCAAAAATCATTCATACCAACAGCAAAAGGAATAAAGAGTTGTGGATAAGCAGTAAAATTAATAATATGTGTCATAAAAGAGATTTACTTTTCAGTCAGTGGAAACAGGATATGAATAATAAAATACTTAGATTGCAATTCAATAAACAAAGAAATAAAACTAAAAAATTAATAGAAAAATCCAGAAACCAATATTACTTCAACATAATCAATGAAAATAAAATGAATAAAAGGAAAGTGTGGGACATATTAAACACACTAACTGGACGATTGTGTAAGTCAGTAGACGAAGCAATTATCAAAGCATTTAAGAAAAATAACTTAACTATAAGTACAATAGTACTAATAGTAATAGATAATAATACTAATACTAATAGTAATAGTAGTAGTAGTAGTAGTGTAGGTAAGATTGTTATAAATAAATAAATAGCTAATAATTTCAGTAACGGATTTAGCGAAAACGTTAATAAAATATTACCTAAATGCAATACAAAACTAATCCCTGAATCAGAATACATTTCTCCAATTAACAAGTCCATGTTATTTAAAAAACCTACCGTTCGTAATATTTCAACTATTATAAAAAATCTTAATGTTAATAAATCAGCTGGTGTAGATGGCATTCGATGTATAGACGTGAAGGCTGTAAGTGATAAGATATCTCAGGTCATAGTTAAGCTAATAAGCACTAGTATACAACTTGGGAAATATCCTCAAGAATTAAAATCAGGTATCGTTCGACCAATTTATAAAAATGGATCGCATAGTAACTATGTCAGCTACAGGCCCATTACAATATTACCAGTCATAGATAAGGTAGTAGAAAAATACGTGTGTCAACAAATTCAGAATTTTTACATTAAAAACGATGTCTTATCAGACTCTCAGTTTGGCTTTCAACCTAATAAATCAACTTCAATTCTTTCTAAATTCACAGATGAAATAAACCAACACCTAAATGATAAAAAACTTGTTATCCTGTTATTCATTGATTTTAGCAAAGCTTTTGATACTCTCAGGCATGATATACTTATAAACAAGCTTGACAATACAGGGGTTCGAGGGACAATATTAAACTGGTGCAGAGATTATTTAAAAAACAGAACATGTCGTGTAAAGATCAGCAATGAACTCAGTAACAAAGCTGTAGTAGCTACGGGTACAGCACAGGGCTCAGTTATAGGACCCTTGCACTATTTAGCCTACGTCAATGACATGGAGAATGTTATAAACAATTGCTCAGTCTATCAATATGCGGACGACACCTGTCTCGTAGCAGCTGATAAAGACTTATCCAAGGCTGAACTAACGATACAAAATGATTTTAATAATTTGTGTAAATGGTCTCATGATGCTGGACTGGTGCTCAATGCTGGTAAAACTAAGACTATCCACGTTCGTTCCAATCATTTACTCAACTCTGATAAGCCAGTTAAAATAATTGCGCACACTCACCAATGTTTGCATGAAGTGCAATTATCTAGGCTTGGTTGTAAATGTGAACCATTAGAGCAGGTTACAAACTACAAATATTTGGGTTTAGTAGTCGATGACAGATTTAACTGGGGCTACCACATTGACGTCATTTGCGATAAACTGCGAGCAATGCTAGCTAAATTTGCAATAATTAAATACAAAGTACCTTTTAAAATATTACTAAACCTTTATAATGCTCTCGCAGAATCAATAATTTCTTATGGAATTACTAGTTATGGCAGAACGTTTAAAACTTATTTAGACAAAATATATAACCTACAACTTCGTTTATTAAAAATAATTATACCAAATAAAATAAGAAACACGCTTTATGGCGGTGATGACGTTACAGGCTTCTTTAAATATTGTAAAATCTTGAAAATACACATTAAAATACGAAAGTGGTTATTAATTGAACAGTTCACTAACAAAGAACTGCAAATTAAATTTAATCATAGTGTAGCAACAAGAATGGCAGCCCAATCAAAACTGGTAGTACCGAGATACAAGAACTATTACGGGAAACGAACGAACGCTTATTTTATACCTACTCTAATTAATGATGTTCCAACAAAAAACAAACAGTAATTATAAAAATAAATACAAAAAATTCTTTGATTATATTTAAAAATACAACATGCTGTGTAAATTTAATTCATTAAGTGATAAGTATCGTCGTCGTTTTTGTACATTATGGTTGTTATTTACTTACTACCTCACAATTTTTATTTTGTTTATAAACTATGTGTTATTTGTATATTAACTAAGTATTAAGTTGGTTTTTATGATTGCTTAAAGTGTGTCAACATCCGGACAAACCTATTGAGGTTTTTGTGATGTTTATGTTTGTATTTCGTTTAAATATATATATATATATATATTAAACTATTGTTGCAAGTAATTGTACAATGTTGTGATACAGTAAATACTGAATCCAATGACATATAATACATACTTACCATTATTCTTCCAAAGTTTATTTATATAATAACAATAACACCCACGCGATGACCAGTGTTGCCAATTCGACTAAAGCAAATGTCGCCAGACAGAAAGTAAAAAGTCGCCAGATGTCGCTAGATACTTAAATATTAAATAATTGCTCATTTATTTGTTTTTTTTTTACGTATATAAGTAGTTTTTATGATGAGTTACTGTTATCAACAAACAAAAAATTGGAATTACGTTTGGGACGACGACTGGCGCCCCTGGCGCGGACGGTACGAAGTGGAGGAGCCCGCGCCAGCGCGGCCGGCTCTCTGTAGTTTTAATTTAATCAAGATACAACCTGACACTGACCTACAAATTGCAAAAAACGCTAGAAAATTTGAATTTCGCGGGTTACCATTGCAGATCCACCTTAAGTAGCGCGCTTACAAAGTCATTTATAATAAAATCGTATTAAATTAAATAATACTTTATAAATGATAGCCAAATTAGAAATGTCGCTAAATTATTTTTGTCGCTAAATCGAAATAAAATGTCGCTTTTCATGTTAAAATGTCGCTTAATCTGGCGACAAAGTCGCTAAATTGGCAACACTGGCGATGACGCATTGCGCTTACGTCATCGCGACCATTTGTTTATTTATTTTCAAATACAGATAATCTTATAAGATTCATAATGGAATGGTATTGGTTTTTTTGCATAAAATACCACATCCAATCCTCGATCTAAGAAAAATAGAATGACAGCGATACGCCCATAGACAAAATTACTAAAAATAAAAATACAGTGTGAACGGGCGCGCAAAAAAGTAGATTTTGGGCACTGGATCAGTCGGCCATATTCCTTCCGTGTCGATTTTCGGCATTTGACAGTTGAGTGGATATTAGCAAATAAATGATTTTGAATTTGAATGAGATTCTAACAGAATCGACCGGCAGCATTCAGGAAAAGTCGAATGATGCGATAATCCTAGAATTATTGCAAAGCACCAAACTATTGGAAACTAAGAAATATTTTTATAACCATACGAGCTCTTATCAGCATCATTGCAATAATCGCCGCTTGGTTAGGACGATTGAACGTTGATTGGCTAATCAGTTGCCAACATTTCGAAATGTATGGGCCCCTAAAACAAAATAACATTTATTGATTTTTCTATCCTAACTATCAGTGCGAATACCGTCCGCAAGGGTTGGATCGAGGTGGCTCTAGACAAGGATGCCTGTAAGGATTTGGTTGGATCGAGGTGGCTCTAGACATTAATGCTTGTAAGGATTTGGTTGGATCGAGGTGGCTCTAGACAAGAATGCCTGGAAGGATTTGGTTGGATCGAGGTGGCTTTAGACAAGGGTACCTGGAAGGATTTGGTTGTATCGAGGTGGCTCTAGACAAGGATGCCTGGAACGATTTCGTTGGATCGAGGTGGCTCTAGACAAGAATGACTGGAAGGATTTGGTTGGATCGAGGTGGCTCTAGACAAGGGTACCTGGAAAAATTTGGTTGTATCGAGGTGGCTCTAGACAAGGATGCCCGAAAGGATTTGATTGGATCGAGGTGGCTCTAGACAAGGATGCCTGGAAGGATTTGGTTGGATCGAGGTAGCTCTAGACAAGGATGCCTGGAAGGATTTGGGGAGGGGGCACTGCTCAGCAGTGGGATGACATATAAACAAAAGTTGGAACACAGGTTTTTTAGGGATTCGTGCTTCAAAAGGAAAAAACTCACTTTGTTGTCTGTCTGCTGCTTGAGGTTTTGGATGATATTGTAAGAATTTTTGCATAAAAACGTCGAGTCGAGGGCAGATAGCTTAGGGAGTCAACACTGGCTGTGTCAGTTGTGAGTGAAGTGGTGTGAGCCTAGGAGATGAGATGCATACGTAAAGTGCTGTGCGGGCGGTCGTCGCGGGGCGGCGTGGGGCGCGGCGGCGCGGGCGCTGGTGGAGGCGCCGTACTCGCCGTCGTGGTGCTGGCCGTACTGCTGCTCGCGCCCCCGCTCCTGTGAAGACAATGGGATCCTGTTTCTTATATGGATCAATAAACTCTAACGGACCAACTGAGGTTGAGTACTTAAAAAGTCAGAAATTGCAAAAAGACTTTTCCCATCTAGGTAGTACTTAACATCTCGTAAATAAAATTTCTGAAATATAGATAGATAGAGATAAACTACGATAACATGGCGCGCCCCTCCAAAATTCAAAACGTTTGAAAGTATTTGTGAAAGTATTTACAATGCACCACCAAGATTCACAACGCATGTGTGCGTAATGAGACGGCCGTCAAACAAAAACTTACAACTAAATACAAACTCCTTCGTAAGGATGTCACTACACACATTGAAACAGTAATTTGGAGGGGCGCGCCATGTTATCGTAGTTTATCTCTACTATTCAGTAACAAAATTTTACGAAAAATTGCTCTTTGATGAGATTATAAGAAAACGCATATCTCTAACTACCCCATTTCAAAAATCCAGTCTGAATACAGGGTCAAATTAAATTAGCTTGCGAAACTGGAATCCTTAAACGTGACGGTATCGATAACTAAACATGATCAAACAAAAAATTAAAAATAATGAGCAAACGTCGTACCAAACAGTCTCATGCAGCAAGATCAAAATCTTAATTTTAATATATATGACGGAGACGGTATGTGATGTCTTGTTAGCTATGTGGGCGTGTCAGTGGGTAGTGTTAGTTTATGTGCAATAGAAAAACCGTTTGCTGTTCAAATCAGATTATAATTTCACGAACAAATTAATCACACCAGCGAATCACACATTGTAGGTACACGACACAACCAGACACGGAACGCGGGACAGTTTCTGAGCGCATGTTGTTCGTACGATGTCCAAAGTCCAAGAGAGGGCCGATCCAGCTCGCTGCTCGCTTTTCTAGGCACCCCACGAACTCAGGCTAGACTCTGTCAGCGCCACCAGATGGCGCTCGCGTTCCGAATCAGTCAAACGAGTGACCGGATGCGACATATATAAATTACGTGTCACGATGTTTGTCCGCGATGGACTCCTAAACTACTTAACCGATTTTAATCAAATTTGTACACCGTGTGCAGTTTGATCCAACTTGAAAAACAAAAACTGGCCCGGCGAAAAAACGAAAAAACGTAAGAAACGGGACCGCCGTGGCCGGGTCAGCTATACTAGCTGACCCGGCCACGCGTTGCTGTGGCTGACGTTTTTGTCATATTTTTTTTTCTATCCTATCTTTAGTATAGTAATTATTTTCATAATTTTTTACGACATTACACGTCAGGTATTTGATTTTTGAACAGGGAATTTAATTCAGACTAAAAAAGTGTTGATATTGTTTTATTCCCTTTACATAAAAATTTGAATAATAATAATGATATATGTAATATAACATTAAATTGTAATTCTGTAACCTTTAACGGTGTGAACTTTGGTTGTTGTTACATTTAGGTACAAATTTAGATAAGATAAGTCTTTATTTGCTTTAAACATGGTATAAAGGCGTTACATTCTGGTTTTTGTATATAATGTCCACATGTTTAGCTATAGACAAATTGTATCAATTGCATGCAAAATAATAGGTACACAATTTAATAATAATATATAAACCTTCGATTTCGATCAATTCATCATATATCACAAACATATTATGCATTAATTCAATTCAATTCATAATAATAATAATACCTGTAGAACATATTTTATATTTACATGTTTAGGAAATGTTTTATGTCATAAAAGTATGTCCATTCAGCCATTTATATAATTTGCTTTTAAATGAGTTCGTATTATTTAGTGATTTCAGTTCGTTTGGTATTTTATTGTATATACGTACACACATCATAAGGCAGCAGCTTTTAGTATACTTGGCTGACTTAGGATTATCCTTTAATACAAGTCTGTGTGGATCCCTTGTTGGCCGAGTGATTACTTCATACGCTTTTTTGAACAATCCCTTATTACTGTACACATATTTACAAATTTCGTAAATGTAAAGTGAGGGAAGTGGGAATAAACCTAGCTTTTTAAAAAACGGTTCGCAGGACTCGTCGGGTTTAAGTCCACAAATGGCCCTGACGCATTTTTTTTGTGCAATAAATGCTCTATCTTTGTCTGTACTGTTTCCCCATATAATGAGCCCGTAGCGTAAAATGGATTCTATATATGCGTGGTAGGTAGTTATTGCCGTTTTTCTTTCTGTCACTTTTTTCACTTGTCTGAGAGCGTAAGCAAATTTATTGATCCAATTGCACAAATTGTCTACATGTACTTTCCAATTTAAGTCTTGATCTATGAGGATACCCAAGAATTTGGTTTGTGTAACTTCTTTCAGTCTATCAACTTTAAGTTTAAAATTGTATTTAGTATGTTTAGATTTATTAAATTGTATAAAATTAGATTTGTCTAAGTTGATTTTTAATTTATTTGTCCGTAGCCATTCTAAAATAGTATTATTAATGTCAATTTCATAATCAGATATTGATTTATACTTCTTATCAGACGTCACAATAATTGAAATGTCATCTGCAAATAATATACATTTATGATTAGTCACTCGTGCTATGTCATTTATATATAATATAAATAAAATTGGTCCTATGACACTCCCTTGAGGAACGCCGCATTTATTTTCCCTAGAGTCAGAAGAAAACGAAGAAAGTAAGTTTTCATGTACTTTATCTATGACAACGTATTGTTTCCGGTCACGTAGATAAGACGAAATCCACTGCAATGCTAGTCCTCTTATACCAATACTTTTTAACTTTTTTAATAAAACGTCATGTGCTACATAGTCGAAAGCTTGTGATAGATCGAAAAAAAGCGCTGTTGTTAAGTGAGTATTATTTAGATTAGTCAGGATATTGCTCAAAAGGGAAAATATTGCCTGTGTTGTCGACTTTTGCTTTTGAAATCCAAACTGTTCTTTTGCTATAATGTTATATTTGCTACAAAAGTTGAGAAGTCTGTTGAGCATACATTTTTCAAAAACTTTTGACAAAATAGGAATAAGAGTGATTGGACGGTAGTTTTTCACGTCATTTTTTTTGTTTTTTGTATAGTGGTTTCACAACTGATAATTTTAAGGCATCAGGAAAAGTACCTGATGAAAATGAGAGGTTGATTAAATAAGTCAATATGGAAATTAGCTCATTATTACAGGCTTTAATGATTTTTGTGTTCCAAAATTCCATCATAACCTTCGGAGTTAGTATTATTTAAAGCCATTATCTCCTTTTTAACTTCATCTTCAGTCATGGAGCTAAGAAACATGGAATTAGGAATTGACGCCGTATTAGAGTCATTAAGTAAAAGATTAGTTCCTAAGGTATTTGTCGAGTCAATAAAATAATTATTAAAAGCGTTCGCTATGTCTGTGGGATTAGTCAGTATCTGCTTATCTAATTGTAGTTCAGAAATCTCATTGTCACATTTCGTATTCCCAATTTCGTGATTAATGACAGACCACGTTGCTCTACATTTGTTTTGGCTTTTTTCAATGAAATTAATATTCGAATTCATTTTGGATTTAGTAATGCACTTTTTCAGTATGTTTGAGTATTTTTTTTTAAATAATACAGTTTTATTTTTGTAGTAAAGATATCGTAGAGATCGTTTGGTTTTACAACTATTTCTTAGACCTTTACTTATCCATTTTTGTTTGCATGTGTTAGAGTTATTAATCTTTACATTGATTTTTGGGAAGCATAAGTTATATAAAAGACATAATAAGTCATAAAATTTATTAAAAGCTTTATTTGGGTCAGTTTCTAGGTGTACTTCAGACCACGATAAACTTGCGAGGTATTTTGTGTTTTTTTTATATTTTCGTTACAGTAGTCTTTTTTATAAATGTAGTATGTTTTGGACTTCGAACTTTGCTCTTTTACTGGAAAGTCTAACAATTGGGCAGTGTCGTGGTCAGATAAATAAAGAGGCAAAACATCTGCTGATGTTGTCTTTATATTACTTAGTATGTGGTCTATACAAGCGTCTTTACGTGTGGGAATATTAATATGTATTTGGAGATTGTTGGTATTACATAAATCTTTTAAATAGGTAGTCACTCTGCCTGGTTTTAGGGTATTTATATTAAAATTTATTTAATATATTTAGGGTATTTATAGCAATTACAATTTTTGTGTTTGACCCATATTTCTTGTGTGTTTCCTCCTTGACAATGTTTTGTCGGTTATGGCAGTTGAGTCATCGTGTGTATGGTCCAATGTGAGTATGTGTGAGTCATATATATCGGAGGTTGTGTTCTTTGGAGTCGACCAAGGCGTATTCTCCTCTGATACGTTAGGTGTGTCATCTATGTATGCTTTAGGAGACGAGCGTTTTTTTTGTCCTCATTGTTACATTGGATGCAACAGAGCTGGGTGTGATTTGTTCTTTAGCTTTCTGGGTGCACGCTTTGCATTCCCATCTGAATTTTTTCCTTTCTTCTAAATTCTTTAAGCGATATACTTTCTCAGGATAACCAGCACAATCAAATTCAAAATGGTTTTTGCATGGAGTGCATAATAAGGTACTTCGGTGATCAACTTGTTTTTTTGCATCTGTAAAAAGTGACTTGTAGAGGGTCCTTACGGTCGCTACTGTTAGTGCTTTTAATTCTTGACCCATTGTGTCTTCCCTGGGTGGTTCGAGTTTTAAATTAATTTCCCCAAACTGGGGTAATTTTAGTGAGAGGACAACACTAAATATGTTATTAAACAGTTTTTTAGCGTAGGCAACTCTCGTTAAAATTTATCCGTTACTTACTAATTCTTTGCACTTTGCTTGGAATGTTCTATATAAATGAATAAATTAAAGAAAAATAATATCATGTTGTTGGATTCGAACTCTACTCCGAGTCGTCGCGCGCATGCGAGGTAGAAACAGAAGCCAGTAGACCAGATGTTCGTTAGAGCCGGGATTCAAATTGGTCTTTGCTTTTCGAAAGTTTTTGAGACACAATTTAGTTACGATTTTGATAAATTATAATTGAAGGTTACCTCATAATTATTTAGAATTTTATAACTTTTTGAATAACACTGTTTTTAATTGTGATTTAGTGTAAGTTATGGTACAGTACTGTTATATAATGAGTATTGAGTACTTTTATTTGTAAAAAAACACTGTAATTGCACTGATTTGTCCTTTTCCGAGATGATGTTACACTTTTTTTTTTGTATTTTTATAACTTTTTAGTTTGTGGAAATAATCACTGAATAACAATGTCACTTGCTCATTGTGGGCCACTTTCATTATTTAACATATTTAAAACTGTGAGTTACGAGATAAACAATTTTTTAATATAAAATAATACGGAGCTGTTTTGTACTGTTTACATGTACAAGGTAATCAAAAATGGTGGTCTTATCACTAAAAGTTAGTGTATAGTAATCTGTAAAAATTGTTTCTGGATTGTGTTGAACTAATTGTATAAATATGTTTGTTATCTATCGCATCTGTTTGTTTCCCAAATAAAATAAAATAAATAACGTGCCGTTTCAAATTATATGACACTAGCTTCCGCCCGCGACTTTGCCCGCGAGTTATGTCGATAAAAACTATCCTATGTCCTTTCCTGGGATGCAATCTATCTCTCTGCCAAATTTTATCGAAATTCGTTCAGTGGTTTAACCGTGAAAAGGTAACATACAGACAGACAGACAGAGTTACTTTCGAATTTATAAGATTTATGCCCGTTTTCACCATCGTTCCCTAAATTTAGGGTGGCCGGTGGCCCTTAAGATATTTTAAGGGTTAGTTTCGTTTTCACCATCACTTAAGGGACACTTATGGTCGTAAGAGATCCCTTAAATACAGGGACCCAATATTCGGCATCTTAGCGTTAAGTGACAGTTTATTTTGCTGTTGAACGTTCATAATTGCTACGTAATGGATGATTTTATTGAGTGTTTAGGTGCTATCAAAACTCTGGATTTAGTGACGAATCAAATTTTATTCAGACGGCCAAATAAGAGAGTCGGTATTTTTTTTTTATTCGTTCTTTGTTGTCCATCTGTTTTTTTTATTTAATATTGTGTCATTATTTATTAATTTTATTTTATTTATTTATTGGTTTACCAACGATTGATTACATAGGTTGTATGCTAAAAGTAACATGCAAAAATTTTTATGCAATAGTGCAACAATCACTTACCTACAGGTAAACTCCGCATGCTTAAAGAAGTTGTACAATTTAAAACATTAATTTCGTTTTAAATAATTACTTACTTATCTGGAAGTTTAAAAGTCTAAAGGTCTAAATAATTAATACAACAACATATGATACTTACTGTACGTAAATACATTACCCCTCGAAGGATTTTATGGTCTTTATGGTCTATGACCAATTTTATTAATCTCTCTTTTTCGTCATTGTTGTAATTTAGAAAGAAAGAAAAAATATTTTTGCGACTCGTACAGGAAGATCACAAACCAAACTAAACACAGTAAAAAATAATAAATCAATAATAAAAAAATAGCCCTCTTTTCTGTTTTTCTGACATTTTTTTAGCATAAAATAGTAATAGGTGTAAGTAATATCTATTACAAGACAAGACAACACGAATTAATCAGTAATTTAATATAAATATTGGTGATATTTTATGTATTTTAAATGTAATCGTGTTTGTTTTATGTTGTCTTTGTATTTCGTCATATTATTTTACGTAAAATCTTCATGATTTATCAATGGAATACAAAATCGGTAATTTTTTGATTAAGTGCGAACTTTGGACTCCCTGATAAAAAGAAAACTGTCACTTAAGTAAGTGGCCCTTACATAAATATCCCTTAATCTGGTGAAAACCAGCTTAGGTAAGGGGCTGATTTAAGGAGTCTCTTAAGGTAAGGGACCCTTAGATAAGGAGTGTTTGAGGGAACGATGGTGAAAACGGGCATAAGATTACCATCCCTGCCAAGTTGCTATTCCACAAATTCGAACTAAGCGTTTTCAAATGTCTGCGTCTGTGTTTCCGAGCGCATACAACCCGAATCTCTTCATGTGTGTGAACTTAGCAGATCATTGTCCAGCAGATCAAAAATAAAAATGAGTTCTTTTCGCATGCAGCTGAGTTCTACAGTTCCTGATACTTTTTAGAAATAGTTCTGGCGTTTTTACCAAAAAAATTCAATTGGCAAAATGATCTGCCAACTTCCCGTAGCAGATCATTTGCAGCAGATCAAAAACAAATGTGAGTTCTTCTCGCATACGGTTGAATACTACAGTTCCTGATGCTTTTCAGGAATAGTTCTGACTATTTTAGTTCAAAAAAGTCAATAGGCAAAATGCTCTGCCAACTTGCCGTAGCAGATCATTCGAAACGTTAAAAAGTCGAAAAATACCATATTCATCGATTCTAATCATAGTGAAAGGCTAGAACTCTTTCGTTTTTCACAGGTTCATATCAGAACTATAATCTAGAAATCGATTTGTGTCCAGAACTCACGTGTAAGTGCCAGCAGATCATGCCAGAAGGTTAAAAAGTGGAAAAATACCAAGATCATCATTTCAAATAATAGTGAAACGCTGGAATCGCTAGAACTCTTTTGTTTTGCACAGGTTCGTATCAGAACTGCAATCTAGAATTCGATTATTGTCCAGAACTCACGTGTGAATGCCAGCAGATCATGCCAGAAGGTTAAAAAGTGGAAAAATACCAAGTTCATGGTTTCAAATAATAGTGAAAGGCTAGAACTCTTTTGTTTTTCACAGGCTCATATCAGAACTATAATCTAGAAATCGATTCGTGTCCAGAACTCACGTGCGAGTACCAGCAGATCATGTCAGAAGATTAAAAAGTGGAAAAATACCAAGTTCGTCGTTTCAAATAATAGTGAAAGGCTAGAATGGCTAGAACTCTTTCGTTTTTCACAGGCTCATATCAGAACTGCAATCTAGAAATCGATTCGTGCCCAGAACTCACGTGTGAGTGCCAGCAGATCATGCCAGAAGGTTAAAAAGTGGAAAAATACCAAATTCATCATTTTAAATTATAGTGAAAGGCTAGAATGGCTAGAACTCTGTCGTTTTTCATAGGCTCATATCAGAACTATAATCTAGAAATCGATTCGTGTCCAGAACTCACGTGCGAGTGCCAGCAGATCATGTCAGAAGGTTAAAAAGTGGAAAAATACCAAGTTCATCGTTTCAAATTATAGTGAAAGGCTAGAATGGCTAGAACTCGTTCGTTTTTCACAGACTCATATCAGAACTGCAATCTAGAAATCGATTCGTGTCCAGAACTCACGTGCGAGTACCAGCAGATCATGCCAGAAGGTTAAAAAGTGGTAAAATACCAAGTTCATGGTTTCAAATTATAGTGAAAGGCTAGAACTCTTTTGTTTTGCACAGGTTCACATCAGAACTACAATCTAGAAATCGATTTGTGTCCAGAACTCACGTGTGAGTGCCAGCAGATCATGCCAGAAGGTTAAAAAGTGGAAAAATACCAAGATCATCGTTTCAAATAATAGTGAAACGCTGAAATCGCTAGAACTGTCGTTTTTCATAGGATCACATCAGAACTACAATCTAGAAATCGATTTGTGTCCAGAACTCACGTGTGAGTGCCAGCAGATCATGCCAGAAGGTTAAAAAGTGGAAAAATACCAAATTCATCGTTTCAATTTATAGGGAAAGGCTAGAATGGCTAGAACTCTGTCGTTTTTCATAGGCTCATATCAGAACTATAATCTAGAAATCGATTTGTGTCCAGAACTCACGTGTGAATGCCAGCAGATCATGCCAGAAGGTTAAAAAGTGGAAAAATACCAAATTCATCGTTTCAATTTATAGGGAAAGGCTAGAATGGCTAGAACTCTTTTGTTTTTCACAGGCTCATATCAGAACTATAATCTAGAAATCGATTCGTGTCCAGAACTCACGTGTGAATGCCAGCAGATCATGCCAGAAGGTTGAAAAGTAGAAAAATACCAAGATCATCGTTTCAAATAATAGTGAAAGGCTAGAATGGCTAGAACTCTTTTGTTTTGCACAGGTTCACATCAGAACTACAATCTAGAAATCGATTTGTGTCCAGAACTCACGCGTGAGTGCCAGCAGATCATGCCAGAAGGTTAAAAAGTGGAAAAATACCAAATTCATCATTTTAAATTATAGTGAAAGGCTAGAATGGCTAGAACTCTGTCGTTTTTCATAGGCTCATATCAGAACTATAATCTAGAAATCGATTCGTGTCCAGAACTCACGTGCGAGTGCCAGCAGATCATGTCAGAAGGTTAAAAAGTGGAAAAATACCAAGTTCATCGTTTCAAATTATAGTGAAAGGCTAGAATGGCTAGAACTCGTTCGTTTTTCACAGACTCATATCAGAACTGCAATCTAGAAATCGATTCGTGTCCAGAACTCACGTGCGAGTACCAGCAGATCATGCCAGAAGGTTAAAAAGTGGTAAAATACCAAGTTCATGGTTTCAAATTATAGTGAAAGGCTAGAACTCTTTTGTTTTGCACAGGTTCACATCAGAACTACAATCTAGAAATCGATTTGTGTCCAGAACTCACGTGTAAGTGCCAGCAGATCATGCCAGAAGGTTAAAAAGTGGAAAAATACCAAGATCATCGTTTCAAATAATAGTGAAACGCTGAAATCGCTAGAACTCTTTTGTTTTGCACAGTTTCACATCAGAACTACAATCTAGAAATCGATTTGTGTCCAGAACTCACGTGTGAGTGCCAGCAGATCATGCCAGAAGGTTAAAAAGTGGAAAAATACCAAATTCATCGTTTCAATTTATAGGGAAAGGCTAGAATGGCTAGAACTCTGTCGTTTTTCATAGGCTCATATCAGAACTATAATCTAGAAATCGATTTGTGTCCAGAACTCACGTGTGAATGCCAGCAGATCATGCCAGAAGGTTAAAAAGTGGAAAAATACCAAATTCATCGTTTCAATTTATAGGGAAAGGCTAGAATGGCTAGAACTCTTTTGTTTTTCACAGGCTCATATCAGAACTATAATCTAGAAATCGATTCGTGTCCAGAACTCACGTGTGAATGCCAGCAGATCATGCCAGAAGGTTAAAAAGTGGAAAAATACCAAGATCATCGTTTCAAATAATAGTGAAAGGCTGGAATCGCTGGAACTCTTTTGTTTTGCACAGGTTCGTATCAGACCTACAATCTAGAAATTGATTCGTGTCCAGAACTCACGTGTGAGTGCCAGCAGATCATGCCAGAAGGTTAAAAAGTGGAAAAATACCAAATTACTCGTTTCAAATTATAGGATAAGGCTAGAATGGCTAGAACTCTGTCGTTTTTCATAGGCTCATACCAGAACTATAATCTAGAAATTGATTCGTGTCCAGAACTCATGTGCGAGTGCCAGCAGATCATGTCAGAAGGTTAAAAAGTGGAAAAATACCAAGTTCATCGTTTCAAATTATAGTGAACGGCTAGAACGGCTAGAACTCTTTTGTTTTTCACAGGCTCATATCAGAACTATAATCTAGAAATCGATTCGTGTCCAGAACTCACGTGTGAATGCCAGCAGATCATGCCAGAAGGTTAAAAAGTGGAAAAATACCAAGATCATCGTTTCAAATAATAGTGAAAGGCTGGAATCGCTGGAACTCTTTTGTTTTGCACAGGTTCATATCAGACCTACAATCTAGAAATTGATTCGTGTCCAGAACTCACGTACGAGTGCCAGCAGATCACGTCAGAAGGTTAAAAAGTGGAAAAATACCAATTTCATCGTTTCAAATTATAGTGAAAGGCTAGAATGGCTAGAACTCTTTTGTTTTTCACAGGCTCATATCAGAACTATAATCTAGAAATCGATTCGTGTCCAGAACTCACGTGTGAATGCCAGCAGATCATGCCAGAAGGTTAAAAAGTGGAAAAATACCAAGTTCATCGTTTCAATTTATAGGGAAAGGCTAGAATGGCTAGAACTCTGTCGTTTTTCATAGGCTCATATCAGAACTATAATCTAGAAATTGATTCGTGTCCAGAACTCATGTGCGAGTGCCAGCAGATCATGTCAGAAGGTTAAAAAGTGGAAAAATACCAAGTTCATCGTTTCAAATTATAGTGAAAGGCTAGAATGGCTAGAACTCTTTTGTTTTTCACAGGCTGATATCAGAACTATAATCTAGAAATCGATTCGTGTCCAGAACTCACGTGTGAATGCCAGCAGATCATGCCAGAAGGTTAAAAAGTGGAAAAATACCAAGATCATCGTTTCAAATAATAGTGAAACGCTGGAATCGCTAGTACTCTTTTGTTTTGCACAGGTTCGTATCAGACCTACAATCTAGAAATTGATTCGTGTCCAGAACTCATGTGCGAGTGCCAGCAGATCATGCCAGAAGGTTAAAAAGTGGAAAAATACCAAATTCATCGTTTCAAATTATAGGAAAAGGCTAGAATGGCTAGAACTCTGTCGTTTTTCATAGGCTCATATCAGAACTATAATCTAGAAATTGATTCGTGTCCAGAACTCATGTGCGAGTGCCAGCAGATCATGCCAGAAGGTTAAAAAGTGGAAAAATACCAAATTCATCGTTTCAATTTATAGGGAAAGGCTAGAATGGCTAGAACTCTGTCGTTTGTCATAGGCTCATATCAGAACTATAATCTAGAAATTGATTCGTGTCCAGAACTCATGTGCGAGTGCCAGCAGATCATGTCAGAAGGTTAAAATGTGGAAAAATACCAAGTTCATCGTTTCAAATTATAGTGAAAGGCTAGAATGGCTAGAACTCTTTTGTTTTTCACAGGCTCATATCAGAACTATAATCTAGAAATCGATTCGTGTCCAGAACTCACGTGTGAATGCCAGCAGATCATGCCAGAAGGTTAAAAAGTGGAAAAATACCAAGATCATCGTTTCAAATAATAGTGAAACGCTGGAATCGCTAGAACTCTTTTGTTTTGCACAGGTTCGTATCAAACCTACAATCTAGAAATTGATTCGTGTCCAGAACTCACGTGTGAGTGCCAGCAGATCATCTCAGAAGGTTAAAAAGTGGAAAAATTCCAAGTTTATCGTTTCAAATTTTAACCTTTCCACTTTTTAACCTTCTGACATGATCTGCTGGCACTCGCACATGAGTTCTGGACACGAATCAATTTCTAGATTATAGTTCTGATATGAGCCTATGAAAAACGACAGAGTTCTAGCCATTCTAGCCTTTTCCTATAATTTGAAACGATGAATTTGGTATTTTTCCACTTTTTAACCTTCTGGCATGATCTGCTGGCACTCACACGTGAGTTCTGGACACGAATCAATTTCTAGATTGTAGGTCTGATACGAAACTGTGCAAAACAAAAGAGTTCTAGCGATTCCAGCGTTTCACTATTATTTGAAACGATGATCTTGGTATTTTTCCACTTTTTAACCTTCTGGCATGATCTGCTGGCATTCACACGTGAGTTCTGGACACGAATCGATTTCTAGATTATAGTTCTGATATGAGCCTGTGAAAAACAAAAGAGTTCTAGCCATTCTAGCCTTTCACTATAATTTGAAACGATGAACTTGGTATTTTTCCACTTTTTAACCTTCTGGCATGATCTGCTGGCATTCACACGTGAGTTCTGGACACGAATCGATTTCTAGATTATAGTTCTGATATGAGCCTGTGAAAAACAAAAGAGTTCTAGCCATTCTAGCCTTTCCCTATAAATTGAAACGATGAATTTGGTATTTTTCCACTTTTTAACCTTCTGGCATGATCTGCTGGCATTCACACGTGAGTTCTGGACACGAATCGATTTCTAGATTATAGTTCTGATATGAGCCTATGAAAAACGACAGAGTTCTAGCCATTCTAGCCTTTCCCTATAAATTGAAACGATGAATTTGGTATTTTTCCACTTTTTAACCTTCTGGCATGATCTGCTGGCATTCACACGTGAGTTCTGGACACGAATCGATTTCTAGATTATAGTTCTGATATGAGCCTGTGAAAAACAAAAGAGTTCTAGCCATTCTAGCCTTTCACTATAATTTGAAACGATGAACTTGGTATTTTTCCACTTTTTAACCTTCTGACATGATCTGCTGGCACTCGCACATGAGTTCTGGACACGAATCAATTTCTAGATTATAGTTCTGATATGAGCCTATGAAAAACGACAGAGTTCTAGCCATTCTAGCCTTTTCCTATAATTTGAAACGATGAATTTGGTATTTTTCCACTTTTTAACCTTCTGGCATGATCTGCTGGCACTCACACGTGATTTCTGGACACGAATCAATTTCTAGATTGTAGGTCTGATACGAACCTGTGCAAAACAAAAGAGTTCTAGCGATTCCAGCGTTTCACTATTATTTGAAACGATGATCTTGGTATTTTTCCACTTTTTAACCTTCTGGCATGATCTGCTGGCATTCACACGTGAGTTCTGGACACGAATCGATTTCTAGATTATAGTTCTGATATGAGCCTGTGCAAAACAAAAGAGTTCTAGCCTTTCACTATAATTTGAAACCATGAACTTGGTATTTTACCACTTTTTAACCTTCTGGCATGATCTGCTGGTACTCGCACGTGAGTTCTGGACACGAATCGATTTCTAGATTGCAGTTCTGATATGAGTCTGTGAAAAACGAACGAGTTCTAGCCATTCTAGCCTTTCACTATAATTTGAAACGATGAACTTGGTATTTTTCCACTTTTTAACCTTCTGACATGATCTGCTGTCACTCGCACGTGAGTTCTGGACACGAATCGATTTCTAGATTATAGTTCTGATATGAGCCTATGAAAAACGACAGAGTTCTAGCCATTCTAGCCTTTTCCTATAATTTGAAACGATGAATTTGGTATTTTTCCACTTTTTAACCTTCTGGCATGATCTGCTGGCACTCACATGTGAGTTCTGGACACAAATCGATTTCTAGATTATAGTTCTGATATGAGCCTGTGAAAAACAAAAGAGTTCTAGCCATTCTAGCCTTTCACTATAATTTGAAACGATGAACTTGGTATTTTTCCACTTTTTAACCTTCTGACATGATCTGCTGGCACTCGCACATGAGTTCTGGACACGAATCAATTTCTAGATTATAGTTCTGATATGAGCCTATGAAAAACGACAGAGTTCTAGCCATTCTAGCCTTTCACTATAATTTGAAACGATGAACTTGGTATTTTTCCACTTTTTAACCTTCTGACATGATCTGCTGGCACTCGCACATGAGTTCTGGACACGAATCAATTTCTAGATTATAGTTCTGATATGAGCCTATGAAAAACGACAGAGTTCTAGCCATTCTAGCCTTTTCCTATAATTTGAAACGATGAATTTGGTATTTTTCCACTTTTTAACCTTCTGGCATGATCTGCTGGCACTCACACGTGAGTTCTGGACACGAATCAATTTCTAGATTGTAGGTCTGATACGAACCTGTGCAAAACAAAAGAGTTCTAGCGATTCCAGCGTTTCACTATTATTTGAAACGATGATCTTGGTATTTTTCCACTTTTTAACCTTCTGGCATGATCTGCTGGCATTCACACGTGAGTTCTGGACACGAATCGATTTCTAGATTATAGTTCTGATATGAGCCTGTGCAAAACAAAAGAGTTCTAGCCTTTCACTATAATTTGAAACCATGAACTTGGTATTTTACCACTTTTTAACCTTCTGGCATGATCTGCTGGTACTCGCACGTGAGTTCTGGACACGAATCGATTTCTAGATTGCAGTTCTGATATGAGTCTGTGAAAAACGAACGAGTTCTAGCCATTCTAGCCTTTCACTATAATTTGAAACGATGAATTTGGTATTTTTCCACTTTTTAACCTTCTGGCATGATCTGCTGGCACTCACACGTGAGTTCTGGACACGAATCAATTTCTAGATTGTAGGTCTGATACGCACCTGTGCAAAACAAAAGAGTTCTAGCGATTCCAGCGTTTCACTATTATTTGAAACGATGATCTTGGTATTTTTCCACTTTTTAACCTTCTGGCATGATCTGCTGGCATTCACACGTGAGTTCTGGACACGAATCGATTTCTAGATTATAGTTCTGATATGAGCCTGTGAAAAACAAAAGAGTTCTAGCCATTCTAGCCTTTCACTATAATTTGAAACGATGAACTTGGTATTTTTCCACATTTTAACTTTCTGACATGATCTGCTGGCACTCGCACATGAGTTCTGGACACGAATCAATTTCTAGATTATAGTTCTGATATGAGCCTATGAAAAACGACAGAGTTCTAGCGATTTCAGCGTTTCACTATTATTTGAAACGATGATCTTGGTATTTTTCCACTTTTTAACCTTCTGGCATGATCTGCTGGCACTTACACGTGAGTTCTGGACACAAATCGATTTCTAGATTGTAGTTCTGATGTGAACCTGTGCAAAACAAAAGAGTTCTAGCGATTCTAGCCTTTCACTATTTTTTGAAACGATGATCTTGGTATTTTTCCACTTTTTAACCTTCTGACATGATCTGCTGGCACTCGCACATAAGTTCTGGACCCGTATCAATTTCTAGATTGTAGGTCTGATATGAACCTGTGAAAAACGAAAGAGTTCTAGCGATTCTAGCCTTTCACTATTATTTGAAACGACGAACTTGGTATTTTTCCACTTTTTAATCTTCTGACATGATCTGCTGGTACTCGCACGTGAGTTCTGGACACGAATCGATTTCTAGATTATAGTTCTGATATGAGCCTGTGAAAAACAAAAGAGTTCTAGCCTTTCACTATTATTTGAAACCATGAACTTGGTATTTTTCCACTTTTTAACCTTCTGGCATGATCTGCTGGCATTCACACGTGAGTTCTGGACAATAATCGAATTCTAGATTGCAGTTCTGATACGAACCTGTGCAAAACAAAAGAGTTCTAGCGATTCCAGCGTTTCACTATTATTTGGAACGATGATCTTGGTATTTTTCCACTTTTTAACCTTCTGGCATGATCTGCTGGCACTTACACGTGAGTTCTGGACACAAATCGATTTCTAGATTATAGTTCTGATATGAACCTGTGAAAAACGAAAGAGTTCTAGCCTTTCACTATGATTAGAATCGATGAATATGGTATTTTTCGACTTTTTAACGTTTCGAATGATCTGCTACGGCAAGTTGGCAGAGCATTTTGCCTATTGACTTTTTTGAGGTAAAATAGTCAGAACTATTCCTGAAAAGCATCAGGAACTGTAGTATTCAACCGTATGCGAGAAGAACTCACATTTGTTTTTGATCTGCTGCAAATGATCTGCAACGGGAAGTTGGCAGATCATTTTGCCCTTGGACTTTTTTTTAGGTAAAAACGTCAGAACTATTCCTGAAAAGTATCAGGAACTGTAGAACTCAGCCGCATGCGAGAAGAACTCACATTTGTTTTTGATCTGCTACAAATGATCTGCTACGGGAAGTTGGCAGATCATTTTGCCAATTGAATTTTTTTGGTAAAAACGCCAGAACTATTTCTAAAAAGTATCAGGAACTGTAGAACTAAGCTGCATGCGAAAAGAACTCATTTTTATTTTTGATCTGCTGGACAATGATCTGCTAAGTTCACTGACATAATCTCTTCAAAGTGAGAGTGAATAGGCTTCTTCTGGGTAAGCTCACTCCATCGTCGACTCTGTCTCTGTCACCTCTGACCTAGACTAGAGTCAAGAGCGAACCCATTTCAAATAAAAAAATAAATTAAGTATGGAGGTATGGATGTGATATCCATACTAATATTATAAATTTGAAAGGAACTCTGTCTGTCTGTCTGTAATAATTAATTATTAATTATGAATAATTAATAAATTATTGATTAATTTTTAATAATTTTTGACGTTCAAAAGTGCCTTTTATGTGCCTATTTGAAATAAATGCTTTGACTTGACTTGACTTGACTTGAAAAGAAAGAAAAGAAAAGAAAGAAAGAAAAATAGGTTTATTAATAGGTTTTACTTGACTTGTATGTTACCTTTTCACGCCTAAACCACTGAACGGATTTCAATAAAATTTGGCAGAGAGATAGATTGCATCCCGGGGAAGGATATAGGATATTTTTTATCGACATACCCCGCGGGCGAAGCCGCGGACTGAAGTTAATGATCAATATAACCTTGAATGGAGCCAGTTTTTTTTGGGCCCACTGTATTGTAACGTCTATAAATAGTACTATACTTACGTAAGTCGTCAATGTCATAAAAGTACATAAAAAATAAAAGTTGGACTCATGCGAAGACTTGTATTGTATGGATGTTATAAAAGTTGGACTCTTGCGAACAGAGGATAAATACTTGTATAGAAGCGTTTTTTTAAGATTTTAAGAAAAAAAAAAACAATGTATACAATGTGTTAACGAAATAACCCAAAATCTGAAACTAGTTTGTTTAGAATCGGCAGCAAAATCGAATACAGTAATTTTTAATATAGGTTATTTATTTCCAAAAAATAAATATTTGTCATGCCATATTTAATATTTTCTAACGACGCTGTACACTACGACAGTAGTGTCAACTACTGTCCAACGCGATGTAAACAAAAAGCGGGGGCGAGGGTGAGGAGAGGGGTGCTAGAGCTGGCGCCTAGGCGGGAGACGCGCCGGCGCGGCGCCCGCGCCACCCCGGCTACACCCGTAGTCTATCTAGCGCAGCGGCGCGGCGCGCGCGTCACGCGTCTAAACGGGATAGGAGTTACGAGCATACCACTACAGACGGTGTTAGGAATTAAATGTACTGGATTTCCAGCCTCGTGTTGAGTTTTAATTTACGAACGACGATAATTACTAGTGACACTACAGTGATAAGTTCTTTGAAAAGTAATTTACGAAAACGTGCTTTAACGTGTATTCAACAAGGTGGTAGACATTTCGAGGCATTGCTGTGACTGTGACAAACAATGAACGATGATAAATAGGTAGGTTGATTTATTTGAAATAATTATTGTAAGTAGGGTGATTCAAATGTTTTAATTACGCCAAGTTTTGTTTACCACCACCGGCTTTTTGATTTTTCTTTCAACTAGCCTTCGCTTATTTTTAAGCGTGTTATGTTTACATGCAGCCAGTCCAAGCCTGGAAAAAGTGTGATGGAAAAATTTGAGTCACTTTTCTATTCCAAAGCATACGGGTTATTTAATAACAGAAGGACACCGATTAACCTCAAACGACAGTGCTCCCGTGTCAACGAACGTTTGACAGCGGCGCGGCAATAGAGCTACGAATCTGTAAGAAGTAGCGCCACAACAACATTTACAAATATCTTTTACAATAATTTATGCAAATAAATAATTATGCGTCATATCAATTTATTAATATAAAAATCGATTGGGTTGTCCGAGCTTTTGGGTTATTTCATTAACACATTTTTTTTTTATGTAAGTATGTTTGCACAAACACTTTTACACGACAATCATATTTGTATACATACATACATTACAGTTCGAGGTAGTAACCGAATCTGTTTCATAAATAAAAAATGTACCATTGACGCTGCAGCACTCCCGTATTATTATTATACTCTTTGCTGCAGCAGGTCCTCCTGTGTTTAATCCAATTTTTAAGTTTTCGTACTCTCACCTACAGTAGTTTAAAAATCAATTTGAAACGGAATGTAGTTTTTTAGTTGTCAGTTTGACTCTATTGATGTTACTTAGTCATTTACGTTCAGACACACGATTGTCTCGATTATGTAATTCGAAAACTAAGTATCCAGCAGCTTTGTAGGCGTTTGAAATGCACACAAAAAAAAACTGAAAGAAAATAATCATAGCAAGATCCAAAATACAGTAACACTTTGAGGTTTAAGTCAGTGACATTCGTCTAAGATCGGCCTTGTTCGTCTTTGTCTTTACAAAGATGAACAAGGCCGATCACATTTTTACTGTCAAACTGATAATCAATGACGATACGATGGCGATTTTAATGACAAAATACACGTTATCAACTGTCAGACCTAACTCACAGAATATGTATTTTTATTCCTATAAAATCCTGTGACTCTGCACATCACAGTATTTTGACGGTTTATTACTTAGCTTCGCATTTAAATAGAATAAAGAATGACAGATAACTATAGTGGCAGAGTTGGTGATATTTATCTAATCGAGTGGATGTTGTGTTAATTGTTTAGTAAGATTTCAACGCAATGTGCGAAGACATTGTACGAGACTGCTGCAAAATCCGTTTTTTTTTTAAATGTCCAAGACCGGGGTTTTATTTACAAAAAGGACTTTTCTAGGAGTGTAGTCTATAAAAAGCAAAGTTTGACTTTGACGCAGTATAGTACGGGCACAGATAATATAATACTCTTACCTTCATTACTAGTATTAATCGTGGATCTATTTTTACTACTATTTGTTATGTCAATGTTTGTAGAATCAATAAAATGATTATTAAAAGCCTCAGCTATTTCTTCAGAATCTCTTAATAATAATAATAATAACCCCATCGCCGTATCTCTACGTTGACGTCGTGGTGGGGCTTGCGCGCTCCGAACTCTAGGCTCGTGCCGGAAGAGTTTACTTTGCCGGAACGGGTCTAAGGTGAGGAACCAGACCAAGAGAGATACAGAAATCCTCAGGGCAGCATGTGGCGAGCTGTTGGGCAGTAGCGACCCCACGGACCCTATCTCCCGGGAGAAGTCTTGTACCTCACCTCTGGCTTGCCTTTATTGGCCGGCTGGAGTGAACAATGACGAGGAACAGAGCTCCCACCTCATTCTTGCCTTTATTGGCTGGCTTGAGTGGAGATTCGCAAGAGCAAACGAGCTCGGAGGAAGGAAGTATTCCAGTAAGATGCTGGTAGGGATCTTGACCGTACTCCTCATAAGCACCTCAGGACATGTTGCCCCCTTATCGCTACGTCACTATGTGCTAGCGACCGTTTCCCGGGGGCCCATTATTGAGTGTGCAAGTCACCCCCTGCCGTTTTATCCGTGTATATATTAAAGTAACCAAAAGAAAGATTTTGGCTGACGTTCACCGGCTTTTCGATCCGTTGGGATGGCTGGCTCCGGCGATAGTACCTGCAAAAATATTAATCCAAAGTTTGTGGCTAAAGCAATCAACAGCGTCAGGATGCCTACGTTAATGAAGATCGACGGCAGCCACACACCTTTGCCGTCGGCGACTTAGTGTTTGTAAGTAAGGCTGCACAAATCACCGGCAAACTGGAATGCGTGGACCTTACAAGATTGTTCGCGCGCTACCGTGCCACCGCTACGAGTTAGTGTTACTAGCTGGCTCTTACGGAAAGAAGACCCAAGCTGCGGCAGAACATATGATGTTGTGGCGAGGCGAGTGGACGCCGGATGCATGCTCAGCTTTCTTCGAGAGTGGTGGGTGACGTCAGTGGTGCTAATGTGTTTAGGCCACTGAGAGAACATACTAATGTGTGGGTCTCTGTTTTAGACGCCAGTGGTGCTAATGTGTTTAGACCACTGAGAGAACATACAAAGGTATGGGTCTCTGTTTTAACAGCTTTGCTCTTATGAGAGAAAGTGTGTTTATGTGTCACGTAGTTGTAGTATGCAAACGTTAGGGCCTATGCTATGAATACGTGAAAATGACAAGCAAACTTGTTTGGGGCCTCTGTCAAGTGGCAGTGTATGGCGAGTGCTGGAAATCCGGATTCTGTCATTCGCGATGCACTGAATTTAATTTTTTATTCGTATTTGGTCTGAAGCTTTTTAACACTTTTCGATAGACCTTTGTCTGTGGGCGCTTGAGTGCACGCTTGCGCCCATGGTACGGGTAAAAAAAAAAACGTGGAAGTTATTTTCTTTATTTTCCTCCAAGATATATGCTTTAGACTATAACACGAAACTGGGTAAATTACTTACATGTTCTATTTATGTGTTTCAGGGCATGAGCAAAATCTGGTCCCTAGAGATGAATCGATTGATGCGGGAAATGGATCTGATACCAATGTTGCAAGAAATGCTGCGGTCGAGGACGCCGCTCGATCAGGAACGGCCGTCTTAAATAATACTCCTACCCAGCAAACCGGGCCGAGTGGCAGGGTTTAAATAAAACGGACGGTTGCGTTTTAGTTCACTCGGTGTTTGGCTCTCGGACGTGACGGACGTTTTAGTAGTGCTTAGTAATTGTTTTAAATATTTTCAGTTTCAGTACTTTCAAGTTCTGTGTATATCTGTTTTTGTTATTTGTAATTTTGTTAAGTAAAATCATTTGTAAGGAATAAAACTTCTTAGGTTGATTAGTGCCTTGTTTTTCATTTTAATATTAACCGCTTCTGATCCCTAAGAATATATTATATTATATTATTATATAATTATATTATATATATATGTCGCATCCCGTCACTCGTTTGAGTGATTCGGAACGCGAGCGCCATCTGGTGGCGCTGACAGAGTCTAGCCTGAGTTGGTGGGGTGCCTAGAAAAGCGAGCGGCGAGCTGGAGGGGCCCTCTCTTGGACTTTGGACATCGTACGAACAACATGCGCTCAGAAACTGTCCCGCATTCCGTATCTGGTTGTGTCGTGTACCTACAATGTGTGATTCGCTGGTGTGATTAATTTGTTCATGAAATTATAATCTGATTTAAACTCCAAACGGTTTTTCTATTGCACATAAACTAACACTACCCACTGACACGCCCACATAGGCACATAAAATGCGATGTTTTAATCTTGACCGAATCTTGGCTAAAGAAAAATGCGACAGTCCCAAACATTCAAGGTTATACCGCATTTCAAACCAACAAACTAATTAATCAGAACGATGGTGTGGTAATCTATATAAATGAAACCCTAGATTTTTGTGTTTTTGAACCAGCATTTTCCGACGCCAGCTGCTTAGTATGCACAATCCAAAACATTATTTCTATAATAGCAATATATAGACCGCCCTCACAAAAGAACATAGACAACTTCTTAGACAGCGTGGAAAATTTATTGACCGACCATAGGCAATGGAACAGTGTATCAATAATAGGAGACATCAACATAAACATTGCTCCCAATAATAATGACCCTCGTTCCTGTCAATATCTAAATCTAGTTGCCTCACATGGTCTCATCCCTGCCCATCTTCTCCCAACCCGTCTTAACAATTGTTTGGACCACGTGTTACTGAAAACAAATTATGCGGCAACCACTTTGGTTTTGGAAACGTCAATAACAGACCATTCCGCCGTCCTGTTGAACATAGAAATTTCCAATCCAAATCGCAGCTCAAACAAACGCACTTCACCCCGCCTAAACCTTTCTAGTGCAATCACTGACATCGAGAACTGCGATTTCTCAATTATTTTCCAACTAAATGACCCCAATATCGCTATGAACAAACTTTATGAAGTACTTACACCCATAATAATCAAGAACACCTTATATAAAACCATCCCCTGTAAACTTAGAATAATTAAACCTTGGATTACCGTCGGTTTGCTGAGATGCATACGCAATCGTGATAACATGCACAAGAAATTAAAAAAGGAACCTGAGAACCCAATTTTAAAATTAATTTATTTGCGCTACCGAAACTATTGCAACAATTTGCTAAAAAACCTCAAAATTTCATATGAGAAAAAAGTTTATTTTGATGCCAAAAATAACCCAAAGAAGATGTGGGGAGCCGTACGAAACGTTCTCGATTCACACAAAAATAAGTCAGTACCGGTTGACCTTCTAAAAATAGGAAACGACCCAGAACAGGCAGTAAACTCCGTGAATCGGTTTTTCGCCAATGTAGGTAGAAACCTGGCTAACAACATTCCACAAAACCCAAGTAAAGCCCAATGTGTCCCACCCCGTCCAGCTGGAATCCTGAACTCAATAGTGTTACTGGAAACAGACGAGGAACAGGTTGGGGCTATCATAAAAGACCTTCGTGTAGACAGCGCCTCCGGTTGGGACGGCATATGCCCTAAATTGTTAAAACTCACCAGTCACAAATTAGTTCCACCGTTAACACATATTTTCAATCTCGCCCTAACCACTGGCATTTTCCCCAAACCCCTTAAAAAGCCATCGTTCATCCGATCCACAAGGCCGGTGACAAAGGCAGTGTCAACAACTATCGCCCAATCTCGGTACTTCCAGCAGTCTCAAAAATACTGGAAAGAATTATTTATAAGAATCTTCTTAAATTTCTGGACAAATATAAAATAATTGCAGAAAACCAGTACGGATTCAGAAAAGGCTTATCGACGGAAGATGCCGTATCAGCTCTATTAGACTCAGTTGTTAATAAAATCGACAACAAACATAAATGTATCGGTACATTTTTGGACCTTTCTAAGGCGTTCGACACTGTCTCTGTCCCTATTTTACTCGAAAAACTTGAGAGGATCGGAATACGTGGCACAGCCTTCAAATTGCTGCAGAGCTTTCTTTCAGACCGGACCCAGTGCGTTAAAATAGGCGAATACATCAGTGGTGAACAACTTCTGGACTTCGGTGTGCCCCAAGGGAGTTTGCTCAGCCCCCTTCTCTTCCAAATCTATGTCAATGACCTTTGTCTACTTACACTTCCCTCTACTCAAATCATAGCATACGCAGATGATACTGTTTTACTGTCAAGTGGATACGATTGGGCAACGACAAAGGAGGCCGCCGAAAGTTCCCTGAGTCAGGTTATGGTCTGGCTGGCGGCAAACAGTCTAACCCTGAATGTCGCCAAAACCAATTTTATCACCTTTTGCTCCAAACCTTCTGCTCTTCCATCATATTTGTCACTACAAATCAAAGCACATGTTTGTGATGGCGATGATAGCGTTCATAACAACCCCTGCTCATGTCGGACAGTGACGAGGGTCTCGTCTGTCAAGTACCTCGGTCTTTACCTGGACTCTAATCTCAGCTGGAAGGCCCATATCGAATCCCTGTCTGCACGTACTAGGAAATTGATTTATATCTTCAAAAAGCTAAGGACTTCTGCACACAAGGACATTCTGAAAATGGTTTACTCCGCCCTATGTGAATCTATTCTGAGCTACTGTATCGTCGCATGGGGCGGTGCTGCCAAAACCATTCTCATACAAGCTGAAAGAGCCCAACGTGCGGTAATAAAAGTCCTCCTCAGTAAACCATTTAGGTATCCCACTAAGCTGCTATACTCCGATTTTAAGGTCCTAACGGTCAGACAAATGTATACGCATCGATCTATTTTAAGAATTCACAAAACAACTCCGCCGATTAGTAATAAAAGCCCCACAACCAGAAGAAGACCCAAACCAGTCTGTCCCAGAATTCGTACTAACACTACCTTTGCACGTCGACATAACCGCTACTTAAGTGCATTAATGTACAACAAACTCCACAACAAACTAGACATACAACACTTAAATTCGTTCCAATGTAAATCCAAAGTTAAAGAATATCTGCTCACCCTAAACTATGACGATACAGAGGAACTACTCAAACCATAGGTAACCAGGCACACCCACACACATCCACTCACACACTTACAATCACACACCCTTACACACACAACACCCGACACATAAAAGAAAACTTTTCCGTTAAATCCAAAGAAGTTTAAGTACTTCTTTTTTTTTTTTCTATTTTTTTTTTTTTTTCTTTCTTATTTAACTATTCCCCTTCCCAATATCCAAGCCGTACTAACCTGGTTTATTGTTTATTTTTTATTTTTAATTTATAAAGTGCACATTACCTATATTCAACCTTTTATTATTATTGTAATGGACGGATGGATGACCTCCGTAACACAGGTTTTCCTAGCATGGGGGTCATTGATCATGTTTTGAATCTCATCATTCTGTTTATCAAGTGTCACCTGTAATTGTGTACCTACCTCTTGGTTAAATAAAAAATTATTATTATTATTATTATTATTATTTCAAAAGAATTATGGTAATTCCCATAGTTCGACTATGCATTAGTAGTTGGCGAGCTCCCGCTCGCGGTGCACGAGCCGCTCCTGCACCTGTATTCACAAACATACGATTCACTATCGTATGACACTTGTTCGATAACCTGATTTCTGAACCGAAGGACCGGCAAAACGCTATTCACAGATCCGTATGGAAGGGTTTTTTTTTTAGGTGTGTATACGGGGAACGCTACAAAATGGTAGTAAATAGATATTCGTATGATTTTTATTGAGTATTTCACTATGGGCAACTATAGATTATGCATTCAGTAACTATTAACAAATAAAAAACAGTAAGCAATGATTTTATTAATAAATAATATTTACCTGATTTCTATTAAACTTGCTTTGTAAATTTCAACTTTCTGTCAAACCTGAAAATCTGGAATAATTATTTTTCTGAATCTTGTTTTGAGCTATAGACATAATTGAAAACTACACGGAAGACAAGGCGGTATGGTCGAAAGACTATAGCCTGCCCTTAGGGCGATAAAAAATAAAATAAAAATAATAATTGAGGAGTAAAAATCAGTTTTTTTTAAAACAGAAAAATGGTTGTATGTATTTTATTGGTATTTAAACAAATTACTATTTCCTCATTTTCATTTTATAAAACGTGGTACCTAATATTGAAAATGCATATTTTCAGAAAAGAGTGTCATTGGAGCAGCGGCAGATGCTCTTTGCATTCATGCAAGGGCATGAGGACCTTGCCCGGAGCCGTGTTTTGATACTTATTGCTTAGATTATTCTTTTTTAAACAATATCTTGTTATTCGATAACACTTCCGACAGCAAATACCTGTCGGAAGAATTGATGTCTTCATACCGTATATGAACTGTCAAAATTGTACGGTTTCGGATTTGTGAATAGCGATTATAGGATTTCGTCGATAACATTGACATTTGATACGGTACCAAACCGTGTCGTAGCTTTGTGAATAGCTATGCAGGTCCTGCAGCTCGGCGAGGCGCCGGCTTATGGCAGCACGCCGATGATGAGTGGAGCACATAGTATAGTGGGTAGTGACCTCAGGTTGGCGAGCTCCTGCTCGTGGTGTGCAAGGCGCTCCTGGTCCTGCAGCTCGGCGAGGCGCCGGCTGATGGCCAGCACGCCGCTGCTAAAGTTGCTGTGCGCCGTGAACTTGCAGCGGAAGTCCTCAGGGGGCCCGCAGTTGAACAGGTAGCAGCTGCCGGGGCCCTGCGCATATAATTCAACAGCTTAGGTTCTATTGCAGACTGTGCTGAAGCGAGTTAGCAGAAAGGCATCGATATGAGGATAGGTTCCTTTGCCCATAACATTATAGGTGCAAGTCAAGAAGACTACCACCAACCGTCTTTCCTCCTCATTGGCTTGCTACGCCGCAGCTGTATCCCCTAATTGACGTACTGACAACCGTCTCTCCGTCTCTGTCTCTGTGAGATTTCTTTACGTGGTACCATTAATGTATAAAATTAAGAAGATAGGCCACTTTAGAACATTACAAACATTAAATGGACTAGAAACATTTACATGAAAACACACCCACACAACTACATTTCCCCATGTCGTGCGTCATGTGCTCAACAGCCGAAATAGAGAAACTTATTACGCAGGCTGTAGCGGGACGAACGAGATAGCAAAAATTGTCACTGTTACGTACGTTGCGCTGACATAGACAAGGACAGAGATAGGAGCCGGCGCTATTGTGCAAGCGAAATCTCGTAAGCCGCCGAATGTTGGTCGAATGTTTACAGTTACCAACTCAAACTCAAAGAATTTATTTCAATTTAACCATTTACAGGCACTGTTGAACTGTCAAGAAGTCGGTCAGTCAGAAAATATGAAGCTAGTTGCCCATTCGAAAGCGTAGTTACAGACGCCAGCACATCAAGCTACTACAATCTGTCAAACTTTGATAGATTTTCAACGTTATCGCTAAAGCGTAAGGTTCAAAGTTGATTGGGAAAATTTGACAGTTTCAGGTAGATTGATGTGCTGGCGTCTGTACCTATGGAGAAGAACGTGCAAGAAACTAAATGGACACTCTTTTAAATTATATTTTTACAAAAATAATTAGTTACATCATTAATGTTGAATTTATAATTATATGTGAGAACGATGTAAAAACTTTTATGTTTTAAACAAATAGATTGACTTGGCCATCGCATGAAAACACAATGTACAGACGCCAGCACATCAAGCTACTACAATCTGTCAAATTTCTTTGATAGATTTTCAACTTTATCGCTAAAGCGCAAGGTTCAAAGTTGATTGGGAAAATCTGACAGTTTCGGGTAGGTTGATGTGCTGGCGTCTGTACCTATCTCACAACACATTTCTTCTTCTTTGGTTATGTGGCGACTCTCAGCCAGAAGCACAATTTCGGAAATGCCACGTTATTTTAATTTAAAGATATGATGCAACTCAAAACAAAACACACACTGACACATCCTCATCCTCACACACACGCAGAATGTCACTTTTGACAGTGCTCATGGTGATATTATTACAATGCAAGCTTAGCGTTATCGCAAGATGGCGCATGTCATGACGTCATCTATGATGATTCACGGGATATCGTAATCGCGGTCACGCTAATTCGGTACGGGTTTAAGCACGCTCAAATCGATTACATCGATTATTCCCAATTCGGAACGCACTATTATTGACGCCGTGTTGTGACACGGCGTCAATAATACAGAGGGTGCGTCTATTCTATTCTATTTTTAATAAATGGCAAGCAAAGCCGATGTCGACTATTCTGCCAATGTCTAATGTGAGCTGGAAAAACAAGTGTGCGTAATAGAGAAAAAAAAGGGGAAGAAAAAAAAAAAAAGTGTCACACTGTCATATTTGACAGATGAATAGAATCCATATATGTCAAATAAGACATTGTCAAGGTGTGTGGCAGGTTTAATTTGGGCTGCCATCTACAAATAAAACAATTAAATAGTTTATATTTTTTCTCCGAAATGGAGGGGTTTAAAAATATAATTTTGGTGGTTCCAAGTTCCATATTTTTGTAACTTTTATTTGGATGTAGTTTGATTCTGGTTAGATTTTTCTCGGAATAAAAAACCAACGTCCATACAAAAAGCGGACATCTCCTTTATTCCTTTAATAAAATTATCTGATGTTGGAAAAATCAGCCCTTTGTAAACAAAAATCTATAATAAAATCTTTATTCTTTGCCTTAAAAATCTAGAAAAAATATATGTTTAGGTATCAAATAGGTACAAAATTTTTGTAAAGGTCACAAAGTCAAATTTAGGAGCTCTTACATGAAGATTCTAAATGTGGGCAGTCATCCTGGCGTCAGAATCACTGGCCATTTCTCAAATTTATTTTCTCAGTTATTATTTAGGTACCAATTATTTAAACAAAGGTATCAAATAGTAGTAAACAGGTACTAAATTTTTGTAATTTTTTAAAGCTGATCGGTCATTTTGGCCGGTCATTCTGATGAAAATCTATATCTATCTATCTATTCTTCTATCTATATCTATTCTATATCTATCTATATCTTCTATTCTATATCTATTCTATCTATTCTATCTTCTTCTTCTATCTATATCTTCTATCTTCTATCTTCTATCTTATCTTATCTTATCTTATCTTATCTTATCTTATCTTATCTTCTTATCTTATCTTATCTTCTTCTTATCTTTCTTATCTTCTTCTTATCTTATCTTATCTTATCTTCTTATCTTATCTTATCTTATCTTATCTTATCTTATCTTTCTTATCTTATCTTATCTTATCTTATCTTCTTATCTTATCTTATCTTCTTATCTTATCTTATCTTCTTATCTTATCTTATCTTCTTCTTATCTTCTTCTTATCTTATCTTATCTTATCTTATCTTATCTTATCTTATCTTATCTTATCTTATCTTATCTTATCTTATCTTATCTTATCTTATCTTATCTTATCTTATCTTATCTTATCTTATCTTATCTTACATATAATAAATCTGTAGCCGAGACGTTTCTGTACATTGAAAATATTTCCAAAAAAAATAGTTGGGGTGTTAAAGGATAACCAACAGATGCCATTTCATCAATTTTTGGAATTTTTGTCTGTTTGTCGGTTTGTCTGTTTGTCTGTTTGGATGTGACAGATTATTGATTTGAACAGGGTCAACGTAAAAAGTACCAAACCAATACGGTTACTTTTTATACTCAAATATGGTGTAGAACTCGGAGCAGTGATTAGTTTTTATTTCATCGCAATCGGTTCACTCTATCAAAAGATATAATCAATTTAAAGTATTCTAGAACAACTTTTAACGTTTTTTAGTAACACGTAACGACATCTATTGGCGCGATATAGTACCTACTAACGAAAACATATTGTTGTTGTGATGTGAATAATCTTATCTTCTTATCTTATCTTATCTTATCTTCTTTCTTCTTATCTTATCTTCTTCTTATCTTATCTTCTTATCTTATCTTCTTATCTTACATATAATAAATCTGTAGCCGAGACGTTTCTGTACATTGAAAATATTTCCAAAAAAAATAGTTGGGGTGTTAAAGGATAACCAACAGATGCCATTTCATCAATTTTTGGAATTTTTGTCTGTTTGTCGGTTTGTCTGTTTGTCTGTTTGGATGTGACAGATTATTGATTTGAACAGGGTCAACGTAAAAAGTACCAAACCAATACGGTTACTTTTTATACTCAAATATGGTGTAGAACTCGGAGCAGTGATTAGTTTTTATTTCATCGCAATCGGTTCACTCTATCAAAAGATATAATCAATTTAAAGTATTCTAGAACAACTTTTAACGTTTTTTAGTAACACGTAACGACATCTATTGGCGCGATATAGTACCTACTAACGAAAACATATTGTTGTTGTGATGTGAATAATCACGTCCTATTAGTTTATGCTTACTTAAATGACGAAATAACACAGATACCTACTTATGTCTATGTTATTTTAAAAAGTAATCATGATGATTATAATATTAAACAAAATCGCTTTCCATTGATGGTTTATTTAGTGGCGCCTGTGGCGCTAAAATAATTTTAAACAAAAAGTGAGGATAATGTAAGATAATAATAATTAATGTGGTGTTCTGAGCGATAAAGAAGTTAGATAATTATTGATATAGAAAGTTGAGTAACGCAGAGCGTTTTTTAACGAAGTTCTTATATGGAGCTTGCGGTAGGAGTTCTAAGGGAGAAATCGTCAAATAACGAAAAAGCGTTATGCCTCATTTTTCAAAGTAATAGGTAGATAGAGACACACACACACACACAGAGAGAGAGAGAGAGAGCTATTTTTCATGGTTTCCGAGGATCCTGACCCCGGTAAGTGAGGTCAAAAACAAAATCAAAGATGGCGGTTGCCTAAATTTTTAACTTTTTCGTCATAGGTGTCGTTTTTTTGGGGTGCTTGGGCAGAGAACCTCCACGTGTGCCCGGGGACTGGGGTTCCCTTCTGGATACGTCCGGGGGGAAGATCAGTGTTCGGGCCGGTGCATCCTGGGGTGCGGACAGCGACTTCCCATTGGGATTATTTCCCAGTGGGATCTCGCTGTCCGCACGCTAATATTCTGCCAGGAGGATCACACCACACAGATCGCTCTGAGTAGCAGAGCGGCAAGTGTGGTGGGGTCGGAGCGGGCCCGGTGTGCACTTACCCTGCCGCCGGGCAGGCAGGAGGGGTAACCCTCTCCTGCCACCGCTAATATCGTAGCCCCGGAGACAGTTAAGGTCATGTCTCTGGCTGTTGACGGGGGTCGAGGGTCTTGGCTTAACCGCCCGGACCGCGAGGAAGATTAACCTCTATAAAAAATTCCCCAAACCTTCAAGCGGCGGCGCACCGTGAGGAAGGTAGTAAGCTTGCCTAATGGGTAGCTTGATTTAGTCGCTAGTGCGAACCACTGAATTTTGAGTCAATAAAACAAGGTATATACTCGTGGGAACAAAAATGGAAATGTTTAAAAAAATCAAAAACCAAACGGAAGAGATGAGTAGTGATGCGGAGTCGGAGTCCGACGCCGCATCTGAAGGAGCGAGCACGGAAGGCTCTGGGAGCCCTAGCCGTGTGGAGGAGGTGGCCGCTGCTGCAAAGAAGAGCTACAGCAAGCGGCCAAGGTCTGATGACAGCCAGAGGTTGTCCTCAGACGGAGAGCTGGCCTCGGCTCGGAAAATCCCCACCAGCAGGCGGGGAGGAGTCCGAGAGCGAGGCAAGGGGAGGGGGCTCACTGCCCGGGAGGCGGCAGAGCGAGCGGAGGAGCCCGCAAAGGAGGGGGAGACTGGTCGCGCGGTCGCCTCGGGGTCCTCAGGCGATGAGACCGGTACGGTTGGTGGCCCCGAGGCGGACCGCAAACTTAAGTTCGCGGCAGTCGTGGAGGCCGCGATCCGGGACGTGGCCCTGAAGAAGCTTAAAGCTTCCAAGAACAGGGCCGTAGTCTCGGCGACGGCCTCCATCATGGCGGCAGCGGAGGCGGCCGGCTGCGCCGGTCCTTCGGCCGGCGAAGTCGCCGAATTGCGGGCGGAGTTCGCCCGCCTGACGGCCGCCATGAGGGGCCTCCAGGAGGAGAACGGGAGGCTCCGGGCAGACCTGGCCGCCCTAAGGGTCACCGGTGGCGTCCAGGCGAGCCAGCCCGTCCCGGTGGAGAACCAGGTCTTGAACCTGGTTCGGCAGGAGCTGGCGACCTTCCAGGCGCGGTTCTCCGTCCTGGAGGGTATTGTCCTCCGCCCCCCACTGGCGGTCAGGACGGCCCCGGGGCCGACGAAGGCGGCCTCGTACGCGGCTGCTGCGGCAGCTGCCGCCCCTAAGCCCGGACCGTCCGGCCGGGCCCAGGCGCCGACCAAACCGGTGCCGGCAGGGGGAGCCACGGTGACGGCGAAACCGGCGCCGCCGACTGGTGGAGCCCCGGCGCCGGCAAAACCGGCGCCTGCCAGGAAACAGAAGGGCCGTCCGGCAAGGGGGGTGGAGGCCGCGGCACCTACGCCCCGCCCCTCCCAGGAGTCTCCCACTTCTCCCACGACCGCCGCCGAGTGGCAGGTGGTCGGGGAGAAGAAAAAGGCGGCTAAAGCGGCTAGAAAAAAGCGGCAGAGGAGGCGTCGCAAGGAGCGAGCCGTTGCGGCTAGGCTTCGCTCCCCAAAGACCGCGGCTGTAGTGATTACGCTACAGCCGGACGCGGTTAAGAGGGGAGTGACGTACCGCGACGTGCTCACCAAAGCGCGGGAGACGGTGGACCTCCAGGAGCTGGGGATCACCGGGGGCCTCCGGCATAGGGTAACCGCTACTGGCGCCCGCATGCTGGAGATCCCTGGTGCGACGAGTGGCCCCACCGCTGACGCCCTAGCTGAGAAGCTAAGGGCGTCCCTTAACGCGGAAGAGGCTCGAGTCTCCAGGCCCGTTAAGTGCGCAGACATGCGCATTTTGGGCCTGGACGACTCCGTAACGGAGGAAGAGGTAGTGGCCGCTGTCGTCAGGACGGGCGGGTGTCTCGCCGATCAGGTGAAGGCGGGCACCGTACGTCCTGATCATTCGGGCATGCGAACCGTTACGGTAAGCTGCCCCGTGACGGCGGCCAAAAAGATCGTGGAGGGCCGAAGACTCCTGGTGGGCTGGGTTTCAGCGCAGATCAAACTGCTGGAACCCAGGCCTCTGAGGTGCTTCCGATGCCTCGTGGGACACCACGTTGGCATCCAATGCACCTCGGAGGACCGCAGCGCTCTGTGCTTCCGCTGCGGCCAGCCCGGACATAAGGCCGGCTCGTGCACTGCCGCGCCGCACTGCGTCGCATGTGCGGCTGCTGGCAAGCCGGCCGATCACCGGGCGGGGAGCAAGTCCTGCGCTCCGCCCGCCGGGACCAGGAGGAAAGGCAGGCCCTCCGCCACCGCCACCGTCGCCGCCGCTTCTGCCGCTGCCGCCGCTTCTGCCGCCGCCACCGCTCCGGTTGCCGCCGCCGCTAGCGCTGTTGGGGGGCCCTCACAAAGGGTCCGGGAGGGGGCTAAAATGGAGGAGTAACGGCTCCATTACGCCTCCTCCAGGCGAATATCAACCACTGCGCCTGTGCTCAGGACCTGTTGCTCCAGAGCATGGCGCAGTGGTCGATTAACATCGCCGTGGTCGCTGAGCCGTACTTTGTCCCGCCCAGGGATGACTGGGTGGAGGACCTGAGCGGCTCAGTGGCCATATTATCGTCGGCTGCCGCCGGTACCCCGTCCCTCGAAGGTGTCACGAAGGGACAGGGGTGCGTAGCAGCACGGTTCGGGGAGATAGTAGTAGTGGGAGTGTACTTCTCTCCGAACCGAACTCTCGCCGAGTTCCACAACTCTTTAACAGAGTTGACTGTCGTCGTCGGAAACCAGTCCTTCCCCGTGTTAGTGCTCGGGGACTTCAACGCCAAAAATTTGGCCTGGGGTTCCCGTTGCACGGACATGCGGGGAAGGATGGTGGAGGACTGGGCTCTGGAAACAGGCCTGGTCGTCCTAAATCGGGGTTCTGTTCCCACGTGTGTGCGGATGCGGGGCGAGTCGGTGGTGGACATTTCGTTCGCTAGCCCCGCTCTGTCACAGCGAGTAATTGACTGGCGCGTCATGGAGGAGGTGGAGACCTATTCCGATCATCGGTATATCCGGATCGACGTCTCCGCCCAGACCTCTAGCGCGCCGGTCCAACAGACCCCGAGTGGTCCGCGGTGGGCGCTGAAGCAGCTGGACCGGGAGCTCCTCCTGGAAGCCTCAATCGTGCAGGCCTGGGTGTCATCACCAGACAGGCCTGCCGACATTAACAACGAGGCGGAGTGGTTCCGGGAGGCCATGTCCGAGATTTGTGACGTGGCAATGCCCCGAGTTCGGCCAGGATGCGCCCGACGTCAGGTATACTGGTGGTCGCAGGAGGTAGAGGTGTTACGCAAGGCGTGCGTTGATGCGCGACACCTGTACACCAGGCACCGCAGGCTCCGCATCCGCCCTCCGGATGCGGAAGCCACGGAGGCGGAGCTGTACGAGGGGTACAGAGCGGCGAAGACCGCCCTCCAAGAGGCTGTACAGCGGGCCAAAGATATGGCCCGCGAGGAGATGCTGGAGACTCTGAACAGAGATCCATGGGGGCGCCCTTACAAAATGGTGCGGAATAAACTCCGCACCTGGGCCCCCCCACTGACGCAGAGTCTCCGGCCACAGCTGGTGGAGGAGGTGGTGAGCGCTCTGTTCCCTTCACGGGGGGAGCATACTCCCCCGCCCATGGCTCCGCCAATTGCGGTGTCCGAAGCGGACCACGCGGACGACGACGACATCCCTGAAGTGACCGGGGTAGATCTGAGAGTGGCGGTAGGCAGGCTGAAGGCCAAAAATACCGCCCCAGGGCCCGACGGCTTGCCGGGCAAAGCCTGGGCCCTGGCCTCGACGGCTCTCGGACCCCGACTGGAGGCGCTCTTAAGCGCATGTATGGAGAGGGGCCAGTTTCCACTCCGTTGGAAGACGGGGAAGCTGGTCCTCATTCGGAAGCCAGGGCGCCCTGCGGACTCTCCGTCCGCATTCCGGCCCATCGTGCTGCTCGACGAGGTCGGCAAGCTCTTTGAAAGAGTGATTGCGGGCCGCCTCGTCGGGCACCTGGTGAGGACGGGGCCGGATCTTGCGGATAGCCAGTTTGGCTTCCGCAAGGGGCGCTCTACGGTGGACGCCATCATGCGCGTGAGAGCCCTCACGACGGGGGACGCGGTGTCCCGGGGTGGGGTGGTCGTGGCGGTGTCACTCGACATCGCCAACGCGTTTAACACCCTGCCCTGGAGCTGCATTGGGGAGGCACTCCGGTATCACCGGGTGCCGACCTACCTCCGTCGAATAGTCGGGGCGTATTTGACGGACAGAGCCGTCATCTACCCCGGTCGCGATGGGGAATGGAACCGGCGAGAGATGTCGTGCGGTGTCCCACAGGGATCGGTCTTGGGGCCGCTCCTGTGGGACATCGGTTACGACTGGGTGCTGCGGGCAGACCTCCCTGATGGCGTCAGCGTAGTTTGCTACGCTGACGATACGCTGGTCCTGGCGCAGGGGAGGTCGCATCAGGCGGCGGCCGACGCAATGACACGCGGGGTTGCGATAGTCGTGGAGAGGATCCGGCAGTTGGGTCTCGAGGTGGCTCTGCACAAGTCCGAAGCCATGACATTTCATGGGCTTCGGAACGGGCCACCATCGGGATCCCAACTAACGGTAGGAGGGGTTCACATCGGCGTCGAGACGACGATGAAGTACCTGGGTCTCGTCCTCGACAGCCGGTGGAACTTCGTGGAGCATTTCCGACGTTTGGCCCCCAAACTGGAACGGGCTGGGGCCGCTTTCAAGCGGCTCCTGCCCAACCTGAGGGGGCCAAACGCCTCCTGCCGGAGGCTTTACGCGGGGGTCGTGCGGTCCATGGCCGTATATGGCGCCCCGGTGTGGGCGCGTTCACTGCGGCTTCGAGCCGCCCACTACCTGAACGCGCCCCAAAAGGTGGTCGCCATACGGCTGATACGGGGGTACCGCACGATCTCGCGCGAGGCGGCAAGCCTCCTTGCCGGACTGCCGCCATGGGATCTGGAGGCGATGGTCCTCGCGCGCCTCTTTGAGTGGCGCGCGGAGGCACTACGCCGGGGGGAAAACCCGCTTCCGCGGCAAATTGCTGCGGAGCGGACAGACCTCCGGCGCGATCTCATGGCGGCATGGAAAGCGCGACTGTCGCAACCCAGCGCAGGGCACGCCGCGATAGCGGCGGTAAGGCCCCTCTTTGAGGAGTGGCTAGAGAGGCGTCACGGCGCCCTCACCTACCGCCTGACGCAGGTCCTCACCGGACACGGATGTTTCGGGAGGTTCCTGCACATCATCAGGCGGGAGGAAACGCCCGGGTGTCACCACTGCGAGGATCGCCCTGAGGACACGGTGGAGCATACGGTGGAGGTCTGCCCGGCTTGGGCAGAGCACCGCCGTGTCCTCGTAGAGGCGATCGGCAGCGGCGGCGACCTCTCGCGCCCGGCCCTGGTCCAAGCCATGGTCCGGGGCGAGAGGGAGTGGGAGGCAGTCACCTCCTTCTGCGAAGCAGTCATGCTAGCGAAGGAGGTGGCGGGATGGGCGAGGGAGAGAGCTGAGAGAGCCGCCCGTCCCAGCCGCCGCGGTAGACGCTCCGGGCGTTGGGAGCCGCGTGACGACTCCCGGCCACCGTAGGCGTGGGCCTGCGGACGGCGAGTAATGGGCAGCTCGCCGTCCGATCAGGACCAGGCCCGTGCCGGACGGCGCGTATGTGTTCCACGCGCGCCTCAAAGAGATGTCAGCATCGAAGGAGGGGCCCGTCAGGGCCGAAGCCTGCCGGGGCAGCGGGATTGTCCGAAAGGGTTACCGCTGCCTCGGAACATAAAGGGCTAAGGAAGGAACACGGATGGGTTTTAGTCAGTAAGAGTCTGACACTCCCTTCCGCTCCACCCAGAGCGGGAGGGGTCATTGGATGATTTCCCATCCTTAAAAAAAAAAAAAAAAAAATAATAGGTGTCGTTTTCATGGTTTTCGAGGGTGCTGAAGTCGATAGTCAGGTCAAAATGAAAACCCAAGATGGCGGCTCCATTTCTTTTAAAAGTTTTGTCATGGGTGTCGTTTTGATAGTTTTCGAGAGTGCTGAAGCCGATAGTCAGGTCAAAATGAAAATCCAAGGTGGCGGCTGCAATTTTGTTTTGATTTTTGTCATGGATGTCGTTTTCATAGATTTCAAAGGTGCTGAAGCCGATAGGCAGGTCAAAACGAAAATCCAAGACGGACGTTGCAATTTTTTTTTTTATGGGTTTCGTTTTATTGGTTTTTGAGAGTGCTGAAACCAATAGTGAGGTTAAAATGAAACTGTAACGGCTTACCCACCGTCGATTGGCCCATGAACCGTTGGTGAACATTATCTTTAAACCATTAACTTTTTTCCAAAGGACTTTTCACCCACGAACGTTTTGCCAACATAACTCTACGTCAGTGAATGCTTTACCCACAGAATGTTTTGACCAATAACTTTTCACCCAAAGAACAAGGCCAGGAAAGCTGAAAGTAAAATAATAATAAGACGTAGTCCTTTATTTCTGTGAAAAGGGTATAAAGTAGCCTAACCTCGGGGTGCCCTTCGCTCGCTTTGCTCGCTCACTTGAGCCGCCATCATCCCTTCGAACCCTACCTGTCCGAGTCGAGGTGCCCCAAGTCCCGAGCTCGCTTCGCTCAACCTTGCATCCTTAGTTCTATTTGATATGGGTCAAATGTTCTTTGGGTGATAAATGATAAATGATTTTTATTTTGTAAGTAGGTTTGCACAAACCCTTTTACACGTCAATCATATTTTTTATAAAACTAGATGAGGTCGGCGTTTCCTATCTGACTACTCTGAGAAGAAAGGCCGAAACAAACTCAGAGGTCACAGTCTCTTTTAAAGTCCAGACATAATCTTGTTCAGGTAATATGAAGACCATGTAGATTGATGTCTGAGATGGTCTTTTGAGGAAAGAACCACACAGATTGAGAGGACTTGTCCAGTCAGTGCACGCATTTGTCAGAAATCGTGCAGCTCAACTCAAAACTTAAGGAGCTCAACGATTCGACGAACAATACCAAAGAAAGGACATTTGGGTAGGCCACATAAATTACTCAAACTGCCAGACCTAGAAAAAAAACTAACAGAACAAAGAGAATAATAAAAATTAAACAAAAAAATAATAATAATAAAATGACCCACATTGTCTTCACATGCACAATAATTAAAATAATATAATACTTTACAAAGTAAGCAAATGTCAATGTTTATATAAAATTCATTAATTAATGTCAATGTGTATATAGAAAAAAAAAATAAACATTCAAAATGTAAAAATTGGAAGCAACTCAATCCCAAGCCTTTTTGTCCTCAATATAATCCTTAACAGTATAAAAGGCTTTCTGGCACAACTTACGTTTAATGAATGATTTGAATTTATTAAGGCTTAGATCTTGAACGTGGCTTGGTAGTTTATTATAAAAGCGTATACATTGGCATCTGAACGAGCCACCTATTTTCTTGAGCCTTGTTGTAGGTACAACAAATTTGTGTTTGTTCCTCGTATTTATATTATGGATATCACTGTATTTTTTAAACAATTTTATATTTTTATGGGCATATAAAAGATTTTCATAAATATACTGAGAGGGCACAGTCATCACATTAATCTCTTTAAATTTTTCTCTGAGAGAGTGTCTAGGACTTAGTTTATAAATTCAGCTCGCTTCTGCAAAACAAAGATAGTCTGAATATCGGCGGCATTTCCCCACAATAAAATACCGTACGACATTACACTATGAAAATAGCTAAAGTACACTAAACGGGCAGTCTCTATATCAATTAAATTACGAATTTTTCTAACAGCGTATGCTGCGGAACTTACTTTTTTTGACAATTTATCTATATGTGGTCCCCACTGAAGCTTAGCATCTAAAGTTATGCCCAAGAATACTGTGCTGTCTTCAGGATTCAATTCCTCGCCCTTTATCAACACATTAGTTTTCACCTGCCTAACGTGAGGTAGCGTAAACTTAATGCATTTGGTTTTTTTTCTCGTTTAGAAGCAAATTATTAACATTGAACCAGTGGACTACTTTCGAGATCGCGCTATTTACATCGTCATTAACCAACTGCTGACGTTTAAGTTTAAACAAAAGTGAAGTGTCATCTGCAAACAACACTATATCATGATTATCCTTTATGAGGTACGGCAAGTCATTAATATAAATAAGAAACAAGAAAGGGCCAAGAATCGAGCCCTGTGGGACTCCCATTGTTACTATAGATCCGGGTGATCTTTTTCCGTTAACGTCAACGCTTTGAATCCTTTTACTCAAGTATGAAGTAAGAAGATCCTGAGCAGAATTCCGGATCCCGTAGTGGCGGATTTTCCTGATTAACGTTTCGTGAAGAACGCAATCGAATGCCTTGGACAAATCACAAAAGATGCCCAAAGCATCGCATTTATCTTCCCATGCATTATAAATATGTCCTAAAAGTTCAACACCGGCATCAGTAGTTGAACGACCCCTTGTAAAACCGAACTGTTTGCTATGTAATAATTTATGTTTATTAAAAAATCTTTGCATTTGGTCTAAAATTAATTTCTCAAAAACTTTACTAAAGGTAGGTAGTACAGAAATAGGTCTATAATTGGTGGGGTCTGATGTACTACCAGATTTAAATAAAGGTATTATTTTACTATCTTTAATCATTCACCGCGAGCGCTCGTGCAAACCGGTTGTCTTACACTTATTCTGCTAATTAGCTAAATACCTGCGTGTGTGTGTGTGTACTGTACGTGTTATCGCTACTGCGTGGATCACCGTCCGTTGCCATAGAGTAGATTACGACCCAGAGACTGCAGTCATCTAGATGACAACATCAAATAGCACATTTAATCACGACGTGGATGATGTAACTCGGCATGGCGAAATGAGCGTAGACGGATCGCTTATTGATGAAGAATCGCCACCTCCTTACATCACGTTCCGGCAGGGAGTCTCTCGTGGTCACGCGTCCGAATTCCGGCAAGAATTCAAACTATTTCAAGACAATATGCAGGCCATGCTGGAGAATTGGTTCACAAAGCAAGATGCTAAGTTTGGTAAATTGTTGGACGAGTTTGCAGGTGTGCAAAAATCTATCGAGTACATGGGTAATAGACATGATGACCTCGAGAAAATTACGCAGGAAGTCAATGGTCGCGTTCAAGTGGTCGAGAGAAACATCCAAACACATGAACCTCGCCTCGCTGACTTGGAAGCAAAAATTGAGTATATGGAACAAAGAGCACGTAGTTGCAATCTTGAAATTAGCAACCTGCCTGAGAGGCGTGGGGAGAACCTAATATCAATCATTGAAAATATTGCAAATGTTATAAAACATCCTGTAACTGCTCGTGATGTGATTTCAATCCATCGTGTGCCGCAAAGGAACCCTAATAATTCGCAACCGAAGAATATAATAGTCAAATTTGCTTCCCAAATTATTAGGGACAACTTTGTATCAGCTGTGCGCCTCAACAAGGGTATTACGTCAGAGCAGATAAATATACAAGGATCACCGCGGACAATCTATATAAATGAACACTTGACGTTGCAAAACAAGAGATTACTTCGTCAAGCCAAAGAAAAAGCCAAGGAGTTTGAATACAAGTTTGTATGGATCAAGCACGGCGTTGTACTTGTTAGGGCTGACATCCCCACCGCTGCAATCGCCATTCGCTCGGAAAGTGATATCTCTAAACTTAAACCTTGTGTTCCGGGAAACTAAATTGCGTAATATTTAGTATGTGTAAAATGTTTGTAAAAAATTTCAGTGAAATTATCGTAAGTAACGCAGTGAATCTTAGTATGTTCAATGTATTACATAAAATGTTCCGCTTAAACACTCTGGATCCTGCATTACTCTGTGGATTGACAAGGTATGCGACTACTCATCTTTTCTTATTTTTTTTTTTCCGTCTACCGCCATTATAATTTGTGTGCTTGATTTTGCATTAAATGTTATATATCCGGTTTTAAAATTAATAACACACTATAATAATACATACAGGAACTATAATAATAAACAACTTAAGCCTTACTTTTTTTGTGGCGATCATTTACATTCAAAATTATCCTTAAATTTTTTTTAATCAATTTATGGGTTTCGTTTTGTGCTGATTCTGATTGGTCACCTGTTTTCCTTTTTGTTTTCCTTTCTGCTAGTAACATTTATTGACATATTTACCCGGCACAATGACTAGTGACTTATCAATTTATTACCAAAACTGCCGAGGTTTAAGAACCAAGTTAAATACTATATACAACAACATTCTTGCGGACTCACACGATATCATTGTTTTATCTGAGACATGGTTGGTGCCTGAAATTGGCGATAGTGAATTCATCGATTCAAGGTACATTGTTTATCGTTGCGACAGAAATCGCGTGTTGTCTGGTAGATCTGACGGTGGAGGTGTTATATCGCAGTGCGTCGCGGTTTAAATGTAACGCTTTGTGAGTTTACGGCAATGCCTTGTCACGATGGTTGTTATGACACCATGCCACCCATTATTGATTACGTATTTTTAAAATTTTACTCTAAGACTGTTAATAGGTTTCACATTGTGTGTGGCGTATATTATATTCCGCCTAACCAAACACTAACTACCTACCAATCGCTATTTAATTTTCTTGAGAAAGAAATTTCAACACCTATTACTGGTAACACGTATATTTTGGAGACTTTAACATGCCACAGATTGAATGGCTTGTAAATGATACATCTGCATTTATGCCGCGCGTACGTAGTGACAGTACGTCAATGGAAATCTTACTAGGTACTTAATTTCTTAACAACTATAAACTGTAAGCAATATAACTGTTTAAAAAACCACATGGACCGCACTCTGGATCTATTGATTTCTAGTAACGTATGTGTGTGTGCGCCGGCACCCATTCCCCTTATACCGGTAGATACTTTTCATCCGCCTTTTTTGACAGTTATCTCCTTTGAATTAATGCATATGCCTATGGCATGGTGCTCCGCGCCTAGATATCGTTATTTAGAAGCCGATTACTCTGCCATTAATAATGACATTAATTTAGTCGACTGGACCTCCGTCCTAGACAACAGCTCACTGGATGCTGCTACCCAAAGCTTTTATGAAATAATTTATAAAATTATTAAGACTCACGTTCCAATGCGGCCAGTCAAATCCAATGAATATCCTATTTGGTTCTCACGACCACTAATACATATTTTAAGAAATAAAGAAAAAGCCTGGATTAAATGGAAAAAATATAAAAACTGCGTGGATTATGAGCAGTTCTCCTTATACCGAAAGAGATTTAAGTTACTCTCCGCTGAATGTTTCAATGGGTATTTGCATTCAATAGAAACCAGCATGCGCAAAGATTTGAAACGTTTTTGGTCGTTTATAAAAGGTCGAAAAAGTAACACAGGCATACCCAACACTATGTTATATGACAATGAGGTATGTAACGGACCTGTAAATGTATGTAGATTATTCTCAAAATTTTTTAGTTCCGTATATGAGAAGACAGATAACAATGTTAGCAACTTTAATAATGATTCCGCGGCTTCGTTAAACAACTATGTAAGTATATCCAATTTGTCCTTATCTAGGGACACCATAGCTAAATCACTTACATGCCTGGACATAACCAAAGGCTCCGGACCTGATTGTGTTCCTCCATTCTTTTTAAAATACACAGCTGAGTCAATGTGTGTGCCTCTGTTTTATCTATTCAACCGTAGCCTGAGTCCCACAATTGTGGAAAACTGCCAATATAACGCCTGTATATAAAGGCGGTGCAAAAAATGATGTTGCCAACTATCGTCCAATATCATTGTTGTCTACCATGTCAAAAGTCTTGGAGCGATTAGTTCACAATGCAATTTACCCAATCCTACATAATAATATCATTCCTGAACAGCATGGTTTTGTTCAAAATCGCTCCACAGTTAGTAACCTGGTTTTGTATTCTAACTTTTTATTTGAAAATATGGACAACCAACTGCAAGTTGACGCAATCTATACGGATTTCTGCAAGGCTTTTGACAAGGTGGACCACACCATGCTCTTACAAAAAATCGAATTTAATGGTATCCATGGGAGTCTGCTTCGCTGGTTTATGTCTTATGTTAAAAATAGAACTCAAAAGGTTGTAATCAATGGATTTGCTTCAGATGTGATCAGCGTGACATCTGGTGTTCCGCAGGGGTCGATTCTGGGTCCACTACTTTTCATCCTATTCATAAATGACATAAAAAGATGTTTTAGAAATTGTGGGTTCCTCCTATATGCTGACGATCTTAAAGTATTCCGTAAAATAAGAACCGTTGAGGACTGTGTTAAATTACAACACGATCTCGATCGATTCTCTGCTTTTTAAGAGGTGGTCATCATATCACTCTCTTCTAGATACATTTTCTTTGTCAACTCTTAAAGAAAGGAGACTGTATCATGATCAATCGTTCCTATACAATATTTGTCACAATAAATTTGATTGCAATGACCTAATAAACCAAATATACCTTCGCATACCTAGTCGCTCCCAACGTATTCGTGATACTTACACTCACAGTTTATTCGCACCGAAGCGGTGCAGAACCAACGCAGGAGAACGAGCTCCTTTACGTCGACTAATGATAAGCTACAATGATAATTTTGCTGAAATTGACATATTTGCTTTGTCACTCGCACAGTTTAAAAATAATATTTATAAAAAATCCTCTCAAAAATCCACATAGTTATTGATATATTCATGTTATATTCATACATCTAGTTTGTCACATAACATGTTATTTCACCAAACGCAGTTAATCTATGTTAGACAATAATTGTTTGCTAAGTTTGCTTAGATCTTGCTCAAACTATTCTTAGTCGGATTAATTTGTGGATAACGATGCTGGTTGCGTGATTATTTAAGTGTTTTTTTAGAATATCTGTACTTAAATATTAAGCATTGCGCAATTGTTTGTTGTACTGAAGAATAAAAAATAAAAAAATAAAAAAAAAATACTATATTTAAAAAAAAAAAAGTTATAGGTGAAAAGTTATTGGTCAAAACATTCTGTTGGTTAAGCATTCACTGACGTAGAGTTCTGTTGGGGAAACGTTCGTGGGTCACAAGTCCTTTGGATGAAAAGTTAATGGTGTTGACCAACGGTTCATGGACCAATCGACTGTTGGTAAACCGTTTCAGTACTGGTTAAAATGAAAGTCCAAGATGGCGGCTGCAAATCGAAAAATTCGTAGTGTGTGTCGTTTTCATGGTTTTCGAGAGTGCTGAAGCCGATTGTGACGTCAAAATGAAAATCGAAGATGGCGTCGGCAATTTTCTTTTTCTTTTTTTATCATGTGTGTCGTTTTCATGGTTTTCAATATAAACTTACACGACTTTGTGTGAAATAAAATAAAATACAACCGACTTAAAAACACACTTCAAAGTGCAATAGACCTTTGGTTTCAGAAGTCTGTAATTTCTTGCCAACGCGCAACGTCTTCCCAAACTAAGGTTATTTTGCACTTTGTAGGGTTTTTTATGGAAGTCGGTTATATTTTTTTGTAATTATCTTTACAATTTGTTTTCTGGTTTTCGGAGGTACCTATAAGGTCTAAATCAAAATCATGTCTAAAGTTTTCATGGGTTTTATCTTCGTAGTTAAAATGGCGACCGGTGTCAAATATAACCAAAGTTTAATGGGTTGCTTTTTACACGGGCAACTTTATGTAGAAGCTCTTACCATTAATGTATTCTTCCTTTTATCATCTAGATATCTCGATGCTTTATAAGGCATAATATTGGTAGGTATATATGATATCGTCAATACCAAGTTAAGAAAATCTAAATTTACGACAGAGAAGAAACCATGACTTAGAAAAACTAACTTCAAACTTCACCTACTAATCTCAGATATACTTTAGATAAAATGGTGATATGATTTTACAAGTTGGTATTCTAAGACAGACGCAAAATAAAATGGACATAATTATGGCTGTTTGGTTAGATAATCAGCCTCGAGCAGGCGCTTTTATTATAATTTATTCTCAAAAATCAAAGTGACACTTCGTCGCATTGTCATTATGAACCATGAAGACGCAGTGATTGCAGTCGAAAGGGCCGTGGTAGCGAACCCTAGGTAAGGAAAGCGTTACCAGGCAAGATCTGATGATTCTTCCTTTTCAATGAAGGAGTGGCAATTACACCTTTCCTAAGCGACACATTACCTATTGTTTTCCGACATCCACGCGAACGAAGTCGCGGGCACAGCTAGTCTCTAATAAAATCTTTATTCTTTGCCCTAAAAATCTAGAAAAAATATATGTTTATGTATCAAATAGGTACTAAATTTTTGTATAGGCAATTGAAATTTTGGAGCCCTTACGTGAAGATTCTAAATGTGGGCAGTCATCCTGACGTCAGTAAAAAGGGAATGTTAGGGAAAAAAAAAACTTTTCTTACTTTCATTTCTTTTTAATTTTGTTTTATACTTATTAAAAGCTTTTAATTGCATCACGGGCAACAATTTCTTTTCTTGTCTGAAGACATCTGTGCCTTTTAATATTTTATTAATAACATTGCACCAATTATATACTTACTGCCAATCTTAAAGTTAATGCGAAAAAGCATTCAGAAACAGCATCCATATGCAATTCAATTTATGAAGTCAAACAAATACTTAGATTTGATACGATTTTTAATTCCTTTTATAACAGAATTCCGTTCATTTTCTAAGTATTTGTTTGCTTCTTCCATGATGACTCCGAAAAATCAAAAAAAGGGTAGGTCAATTTCTTTTCTTTTATGTTCTTGAACTCTCTAAAGGAAATCCAATTATGTACCGTATTTTAATAAAGAAACCTCTTCCCGAAATTATTTCGACACACAAACTGTCACAGAGTACTTTTTGATAGAGTGAGACAAACTGTTTGCGAAGTTTTTGGAAGCTCAAGCTTCGCAGTCTTTCACAGTTAATGCACTGTAATCATTTTTTGAGTCCTATCTCACTTTTTGGAAACATGAAAACTGACGTCCTTTCGTCTACTAGCAAAGCTCACAACACAGCACTTGTTGTACATGTTGCACGATAATATTTCAGATACAAAAATGGAGGTTATGTTACGGAAATTAATCAACGCAGAACTTCACTCGATGAACTTTGAAACTGAAACTGTAATAAACTTCAAAACTTTGGAGTTCGGACAGACAGTTATCAAAATGGCGGAATGGCGTCATCTCGTCATACAGACAGAAGTACGGAAGGCGGCCAAGGCGGGAGGGGAAGGAACTGTCAAATGAGATATGTGATCCATAGACACAAGGTTAAGATATTTTACTTGAAGATTACCTGCCGTGCGTAGATCTAACAACTTTTTACGGTAGAACATGCCTTACAATCTTACTCGTAGAAACCCTGCAACAGCATTGTGATAACCCAACTTATTACAGATGACATGTACAAAAGATATATTTCCAGCTGGTTATTAGCTTTACAATTTCGTAGTATAATAATCTGTTAGTTTAGTATTGTAAAATCAGAGGCGCTAGTGTGGCGTATAATACAGGAAAATAAAAAATATTCAAAATATAATACTACACTAAGGTTTACAATGTTCTCCCTAAATAAATGGTATAATATTAGTAGTACTGTTAAGAATGTGTTGCCATAATTAATTCATTATTTGCTACATAGAAGTTTGATTAGTTCTATTATTGGAGATAAGCAAAGAGTGTTTATTGTAAATATAGGGTTCGTTAGAATAAATTAAATATAAACATACGTGTCCATGATGTTAAGTCATTTTTGCTGAAAAAAATTTTGAAATAAAAAGATCTTACATACTTTGGTAAGAATTTAGAGATATTTAAATATATGCCCTGGCAGCACTGGCAAGTAATAAACAAAAATGGCTGTTGTTGTTTTGATGTCGTTCTGCTGTGAATGCTGTGATCGTTCGTTGTCTGCTGTGATCGTTCGTTGTACCTAAATCCCCCTTACTAATAAACATTGTGTATCGTCTGTATAGTTACACAACGCTTTGTCTTCTGTCGAAAATCAAATTACTGACGACTGAAAGAGAGAAATCGGTGTGTAACTATTCGTCTGAATTAATACGTTTATTAGTAAGGGGGTGTGTAATTTAAATAATATCTAAATATGTTGTAGTAAACAGATTTTGAATACTTATATCGGTATAATTTTACTATCTCTGTTATAGTAAACAGTTGGACCATGAATGGATCTAGGTCGCGCGATTATAATACTGACACGGATGTAGTTTAGTATTTTAATCGCAGAGGGCGCTTTTTTAATGTTATCGTTCAAATCGCGCAAGATGGCTCTCTATTTCCGTATATACAAAGTACTCTTTGCGGTAGAAGAACCTGTGTTGCGAGACTTGGTTTTTTTACAAGTTAGGTATGTTTTTGATGGCGTTATATTATCTGTGCCCTTGTGTACTAAATATTAGATTTCATCGGATTTCATAGATATCTTGTACGACAGACGAGTGATAAGACAAGTCTGTGGATAAGACCTTGTGGCGAACCAAACTAATTGTCTATGGTTCCCACTGTTCGATATATAAAAGACAACACTACACCAGGTAGAGTGCGAGGTGTCTATGGTATGTGAAGTTAACCAGTTGGTCGGAATTTGAATCGAGTAAAAACCTAATGATTCCACTCCTATGATTTATCGACACGATTATTACCGTGTGTTCGAGAAAAACGTGTATTCCTCCGCTACCGCTTGTATACTGCCTATGTTGTGATACGAATACACATCTGTTACAAAACTGGATCGAGTTTCATTTAAGCAAATAAAACGCGCATAACGCGCCTAAAACCTAATGTAAGAAACCTGATGAAGCTGTACCTGATGTATGTAATGTATGTGTGTGTGTGTGTGTAATAAACGTATTTCTTTCTTTCTTCTTTTCTTTCTTAATGTTACTTGGAGAAATTTTATCATTAACATTGAATGTATCGACTAGTGAAATAAAATAGCGAGTGTTTATTTTTTTTTAATTTTTAGCTGGTTCGATTCCCGGTTTAGGTAAGCTTGTCGAGAAAAATGAGAATGCAGTTTTGCTCCTTTTTAAAAATAAAGGAATGTTTCCTTAAAGTAAAATAATCTATCTTAAAGATTTAAAGTCGTTTGTTTACCTTCAGGGCCCATTGATTTTTTCCAACCTGTATAATTATGTTAACGTGCTCGCCTCGCTTCGCTCTCTCGGCTCGCACCCGGTTTATCACAGTTCTAGCCTAACCTAACTCATTTGGTCGGGGTACCCTGGCTTAGTTACTGTGACCAATTCGGCTAGCGCATGATTGATCGGTTACAAACTTCCAACCTAAACTATAATTGAATATCATTCAGGCCGTTTGTTGAATGGCCGCCGTTTAGTTAAAAGACTAGGCGATTAACTAAACGGCTAATATTAAACCAGTTGGCTGCGACATAGATATTTAACAAATTTCAAAGTTCTTATTTGAAAATACTCAAAGTACTTGGTTTCAGTAATTAACAAGCCCAGGTACCTTCTCCTCGTAGACGAAGACATCGCAGGCATCAGTCTCGCAGCACAGGCGCAGGCACTCAGCTCGCGCGCCTACGTCCAACTCGGACAGGTAACGCGCGCCCATGTCGCGCGACTCCTCCGTGCGTATGATCTTGTCGCGCTGCACGTCGAAACGCGGCGCGCACGCCCCCGGATCCAGCTCGCGCGCGCCCACCGCCCCAAGCAGTAAAGCCGCCCACCACGACCACGCCCGTAAGCGCATCGCTCTCACCGCTCACTCAGCTCAATACCAGGTCCTAGCAACACCGCTCTCACCGTTTACTAGACACAGAACACTTAGTTTCCTTGAGCACACTCTCAAATTTTGTCTTTTTGGATACGTAGGACCACTGTACGGATGTTCGCATCCCCGCCGGCCATGTAGTATACAGGTGCAGCCGGGAGTGCTGGCGGCAGTGCTGGCGGCAGTGGCGGCAGGCTGCGTGTTCGTACTAACTAATTGTTAACGCATAGATTAGCGGGCGCCAAGTGCGGCGCGGCGGCCTTTGCGCGGTCGATATTGTCGCGTCTGCGCAATCACTCGCGCACAAGGACATCATAAAGAAAAGGCACTAGATGTGGCACAAGTGCACAGCGCACACCGGCTCGGCTGTGTTGACAAACGAATTCGAATAAAAAACAACAATTTTGACTGCAACAAAAATGCGGAATCAGCCTATAACGTTCCCACTGCTGGGACACGGGCCTCCTCTCTTCGAGAAGGAGTGGGCTGTAATCGACCATGCGGACCTAGTGCGGGCTGGTAGATATCTCATGTCTTCGAATTTTTGGTTCTAGGATATGCCAGTTTCCTCACGATGTTTTCCTTCTCCGTTTTGAGAGCAGTTGTGATGAAATTATTTACACAAAGTAAAGCGCCTGCCTGGTTCGAACCCACGACCTACAACTCGGTAAGTCGGGGCTGTTACCACATAATGTAAAGTTGTACTCGTAAGCGGCGCCTAACAAAGAATGTTCAGTTTTGAGTACATATAACAAAAATGAAACTTGTGTAAGTACAGCCAGCACCCTAACTGCGTAACACACTTCAATCTCAATCTGAATGATTTTTAAGGATCCATTACTGCATGTGTTCGAAAAATATGTCTGCTCAACAACATAAATAACGCAATGGATTTTGTTGAACTGTCAAAATGAAAGCCATTGCTGTAAGTGTGTTGTGTTTATGTTTTAGTACACCACTTTTACCATTTTATAATTTGTCATTGAAGAGCGGGGCCTCCTAGCACAGGTATATCTTTACTTAAAAGGAGGTCCCTATGTAAGATTTACTGTAAAAGTTGTACATGTTACTGCAATAAACTTTTTGTTTTTTTTTTTTTTTTGTTACGCAATGACCCCGCTGGGGCCTGGGATGACGCATTGTGCTGAACTCTGCGAGAAACAGTTCTAGTATTTCACTATGAATTGAAACGATGAACATGGTATTTTTCCACTTTTTAACCTTCTGACATGATCTGCTGGCACTCGCACGTGAGTTCTGGACACGAATCGATGTCTAGATTGCAGTTCTGATATGAACATGTGCAAAACAAAAGAGTTCTAGCCTTTCACTATAATTAGAATCGATGAATATGGTATTTTTCGACTTTTTAACGTTTCGAATGATCTGTTACGGGAAGTTGGCAGATCATTTTGCTAGGTAAAAACGTCAGAACTATTCCTGAAAAGCATCAGAACTGTAGAACTCAGCCGTATGCGAGAAGAACTCACATTTGTGTTTGATCTGCTGTAAATGATCTCCTAAGGGAAGTTTGCAGATCCCTTTGCCCATTGACTTTTTTTTTGGTAAAAACGTCAGAAGAGTCATTCGGGGTAAGAGCTCGCGGCGGGTAAAAGTTCGCACTAGCCCGATCTCCGACAGAGGTGGGGGGGGCTGAGGTCTGTGTTCGCGGAACTTAGTGACGCACGACTCGCCGTTTCGGAGCCACGTGTCGCGCTGGCGCAAAATATGTACTTCTCGCCACAAGTCGCCGAATACGTTAACTGAAAAAAAATCCTTTAATATTTGTGCTGGGGAAAAGTGTGTTAAAGCTACATGCATTGATTTAAGACAGTAAGTTTATTACATTTCTATTGTTCGATTATCGTAGTATTTATGTAAATGTATTATATTCTTTAAAATTCATTGACCTGTGTTTTGTGACCGATAATTTAATATTTATGCTGATTGGGGTAAGAGTGCGAGGTCAAAAGTACGCACGCGTATTTTTACCCATGTTGCGTACTTATACCCCAACGTAAATAAAAATATCCAAAGTTATTTAAAAGTGGTTTATTATTTCAGAACACATTAAAATGCCGAGGAACTATGTAAGGAAAGCACCACAACGAGCCCTGATCTCAGATGAACAAATAAATAGAGCTAAAAAACTAATTCAAGAAGGAAAAAGTCAGAGACGTGCTGCACTAGAAGTTGGTATCAGTGAAGGTGCTTTGCGAAAGAGGCTGAAGTCTTCTCACGTGCCAACCTCTTTGGGTCGTTTTAAACCTACATTTACCAAAGACCAAGAAGCTGAATTTGCAGTTCATTGTCAAGATATGGACGATAGGTTTTTTGGAATTACTATTAACGATTTACGACGGTTGGCATATGAGTTTGCAACGGCCAATAATATAGATCACCGTTTCGATAAATCGTGCAAGATGGCTGGACGAGATTGGGTGGAAGGGTTTATTAAAAGAAATATTCGTCTAAGTTTGCGACAGTCAGCGCCCATCAGCTTAGCCAGAGCAATTGGTTTTAATAAAACTCAAGTTCAGCGATTTTACACTATGCTCAAAGAAGTCTACGATAATCATAACTTCCGGCCAAATAGAATTTATAATATGGATGAAACTGGAATGAGCACAGTTCCAAAAAAACACCTAAGGTCGTATCTATCAAAGGCAAAAAAGTAGTCGGTAAAGTTGTGTCTGCTGAGCGAGGTACAACTATCACTGCCATAATGTGCATGAGTGCTACAGGACATTATGTACCACCAGCGTTTATATATCCACGAAAAAGAATACGGCCTGAATTACTAGATGGTGGTCCAACACAGAGTGTATGTATGGTATCGGATAGTGGTTATGTAAACACAAACCTGTTTGTCGAATGGTTACGTCACTTCAAGGACTTCGTCCACCCATCAAAAGAAGACCCAGTATTACTAATAATGGATAACCACTCTTCACATATCAGTTTAGAAGGAACTAACTACGCACGAGAACATCACATCGTATTGTTAACTCTTCCACCACATGGTAGTCACAAGCTACAATCGCTGGATGTGGCTCTTCATGGCCCCTTGAAAACCAAGTATGCTATTGAATGTGAGAAGTGGATGAATCAACACCCTGGTAGAGGCATAACTCAGTTTCAGGTGGCTAGCCTCTTTAATGCTGCCTTCAAACATGCTGCTACTATAGGAAATGCTGAGTCTGGTTTCAGAGCAACAGGAATATTTCCTTTTGCAGACGATCTGTTTGATGAGACCGAATTTGCTCCCTCGTCAGTAACAGATCAATATTTTAATGAGCCCTCCACATCAAATGATAATGACGTTACTTCAAGAGGCCAATTTATAAGCAGAGACGTTTCATCACCAGTAAGTCCAACTATATTTACCATCTGTGATGAATTCACAGATCGAGCGGCTGACTCGGATGCTACTACTTTAGGAAGTGACATTGAAGATAACTCTGGGCTCAACAAGGAAAACATATGTGTTGCTTATGATTGTAACGAAAACCTGACCTTAGACAAACAAATTATCTCTTCAAAACGTGACTCTAATGCCGTAATTTCACAAAATATACCCTCAGATGACTCTGTGTTTAACAATAAAATCATACTTCTTAGTCAAAGTTCTGAAAAGACAAATATTGAAAAAAAACGAGTGTATTCTTTAAATATCGAGGCTACTGCGTCAAGATCACAAACTGTAACAGTAGCTCAGTTAAGCCCACTTCCAAAAATTATGGATAAAAAGAAAAGAACTAGAGTTTGCTTGAGATCCGAAATTATAACTTCAAGCCCTTACAAGGCACAGTTGGAAGAAAAGCAGAAATTACAAGAAGATAACCGATTGAAAAAGAGCAAGAAAGTTATTAAGAGGGTGGCTTTTGAACCTCAAGCTGGGCCATCGGGAATAAACAATAAACCTAAAAAGAAATCAATACAGATGTTAAAAAGAAAGCGAAATGAAGAATCTGTTTATTGTCCGATTTGTGGCGAGAAATACGAAGTGCCACCGACAGAAGATTGGATCCAATGCATAATTTGTAATGACTGGTTTCATGAGAACTGTACTGCATATGAAAACGGAATATTTCGATGCGATTTTTGTAATGAGTAAAATTTTATTGTGATTTTAATGTGATGATAAAAATATACGTAATTTTGATCTCTGTCTCTCTCTAGTCTAGATTTAAGACTAAACTTTATTTAGTGATTAATGTCCAAGTTCCTATTTTTTTTAAGTGACAGATAAGTACGAAAGTTACTATTATAATCTTATTAAATAAAGTTTAATAAATGTTGATTATCGGCAATCTTAATTTTATTTTACCAAACATTTAGATTTCTTTAAATGCGTTCGTTTACCCGGCACGCGTATTTTTACCCTAAGGCTTGCGTAATTTTACCCACATGACGGGGCAAGAGTACGCCTTCAGAACATGTTACTTTAAACATAGGTAGAAAAAAATCTAATTAATCTTGAACGTAAATTTACTTAAATAATGAAAATATATTAAAATCTCGACCAACTCTATATTCAATCAACTCGGATATCTCATTTTTTATAGTTCGGTGAGATCATAGAAAATAAAGTGCGTGCTCTTGACCCGAATGACTCAACTATTCCTGAAAAGCATCAGAACTGTAGAACTCAGCCGTATGCGAGAAGAACTCACATTTGTGATTTATGTCTAAAAAACCGGCCAAGTACGTGTCGGACCACACACAATGAAGGGTTCCGTGGTTGGAATGAATTTATCCCAAGAACAAACTTAACATTGTAGTTGAAAAACATGTTCTCCCATACATTCCAACTGAAAATGTAAGTTTGTACGCACAATATTGAGAGATTTACCATGTTGTTTCAAGATCATAGACTTCTTATTAATTTTCCTCTAATCTATAGGTATAGAACTTGCCTGTATTTTTTTCAAAATTTTAGGCTCAGTAATTTCGGAGATAAGGGGGGGGGGGGGAATGGTAAATTTCCGTCTATTGTCTTAAATAACTTTAATACAATTTACTTTAAAATTATGAAAAAAAATAATTTGAGATCCTCACGGTAAGCCCTTTCATTTTTCTGTTACACGTCTGGGTTTGGGTCACAGAGATTCATATGTGTAACAAATTTCAACTTAATCGGTCCATAAGATTCGGAGCAAGTTGGCTGTGACAGACGGACAGACAGACACACACGACACGAGTGATCCTATAAGGGTTCCATTTTTTCCTTTTGAGGTACGGAACACTAAAAGTATCAGGAACTATAGAACTCAGCTGCATGCGAAAAGAACTCATTTTTATTTTTGATCTGCTGGACAATGATCTGCTAAGTTCACTCACATGCGAATAGCAGTGTCTGTGTGTAGTGTACATGTTACGAATAGCAGTGTCTGTGTGTAGTGTGCGTGTTACGAATAGCAGTGTCTGTGTGTAGTGTACATGTTACGGTAGGAGGTACGATTCGATGAGTCTCTTCTCGTCCTCGGGTCTCAATCAGTTCTCCTTTCTGTGGGATGGTAATCGATATGTTTTGTCCCCGACAAAACACATCGATATAGGATTCCAACTCAGCAGATTTGCATGTTCGATGCTGTGTAGTGTAGTACGTGTTACGGTTACGGTAGGAGGTAAGATTGAGTCTCTTCTCGTCCTCAGGGTCTCAGTCAGGTATTAGTGTGAGGTGCATACGGCGAGGCAGGGTATAATATGATGTCGTCTGATAGTGTTTGCATCATCTGCAACTAGCCAAGGATGGCGTCTTTATTAACTATTTTAACGATCGCGTCATTGAAATGAAATTATGGATGGGTTGCGTGAGAATGATATGAAAGGCAAGGGAGTAAATTATAGTGTGCGGGTGTCACAGACAGGGGAAAATGGAAGAAGAAAACGTGTTGCGCCGCTTGCCCCAAGTACCACGGGACTGGTGCCCAGGGGCAGGAATGATGATAAATCATATTATTTCTGTAAGTAGGTTTGTACAAATACTGTTACACGTCAATGATATTTTAAAAACTTTTTCTTTTTGGATGGAAAATCATCAAACGACCCCTCCCGCTCTGGGTGGAGTGGAAGGGAGTGTCAGACTTACTGACTAAAACCCATCCGTGTTCCTTCCTTAGCCCTTTATGTTCCGGGGTAGCGGTAACCCTTTCGGACAATCCCGCTGCCCCGGCAGGCTTCGGCCCTGACGGGCCCCTTCTCTGATGCTGACATCTCTTTGAGTCGCGCGTGGAACACAGACGCGCTGTCCGGCACGAGCCTGGTCCTTACGGACAGTGAGCTACCCATTACTCTCCGTCCACAAGCCCGCGCCTACGGTGGCCGGGAGTCGTCACGCGGCTCCCGACGCCCGGAGCGTCTCCCGCGGCGGCTGTGACGTGAGGCTCTGTCCCTCAACCATCCCGCCACCTCCTACGCTAGCATGACTGCTTCGCAGAAGGAGGTCACTGCCTCCCTCTCGCCCCGGACCATGGTTTGTACCAGGGCCGGACGCGAGAGGTCGCCGCCGCTGCAGACCGCCTCTAGGAGGACACGGCGGTGCTCCGCCCAAGCGGGGCAGACCTCCACCGTATGCTCCACTGTGTCCTCTGGGCGATCCTCGCAATAGTGACACCCGGGCGTTTCATCCCGCCTGATGATGTGCAGGAACCTCCCGACACATCCGTGTCCGGTGAGGACCTGCGTCAGGCGGTAGGTAAGGACGCCGTGACGCCTCTCTAGCCACTCCTCAAAGAGGGGTCTTATCGCCACTATATCGAGCGTGCCGTCCGTCGGTGTTGCGTGGTTCCCAAGAACAGATAAAAGAGGTGGTTCCGCATTTTCGTTTTTGACACCAACTTCGGAAATTAAAGTTATTTTTCACTTTGTAGTGTTTTTTTTGGAAGTCGGTTGTTTTTTTGTAAAAAAGTTTATATTTTTCACTTTTTAGTTGTACCTTGTACCCACCTACCCCTCACAAATTCATATAACACTACTTGATATGTGAATATTAGTGACAGGAAGCTATTGAACACAGCTGCGTACCCCTTTAAAGGGCACAGGCGTGATGTTATGTTGTGTGATTGCGTAAACACTGCATACATATGCAATAGCAGCAATCGCAGTTGATTTGCTGGCATTTATTTAAGAATTCCGTTGTCTGTCTCCGAAATTCATAATCAGGGGGTCTACTCCCTAAGCACGAAGTCCGTCGTTTCGGCCTTCGTTACGGGCGTTTCCTACTCCCTATGCCCTACGGACGGATGATTCGTTCGGGGCCCGAGCGAAGAATGAATGACAACGCCATTTGATAGTTGTCCCTACCCCCGATGTGTTTTAGCCCGTCCGAACAATTAAAGTTGACACTGGTTTTGACGGATATTAATGTCAGTTGATACGACATCAAAATAGTTCTCGTGCTGTCGACGAAAGTTACCAATTTAAAAGAATTCAAACTAAGTATGGCTGCTTTTTTAAATATTAAAGAAGCTTTACAGGAATTTGAGCGTGCCTAAACCCGTACCGAATTAGCGTGCGCGATAACGATTAGATTTTCTAATTAAATCTGACTATTTTTAATCGCGACTAAAAAGGTGTGGAATAAAATTAGTTGGCACACCAACAAGAACAGTACTGTATCTTTTTTCTTTTCTTTTGCTTATATCTCGAAAACGGTGTGTCCTATCGCAAAAATAATGAAAATTTCGACCCCCTTTATGAAGCCCATAAACCCCTAAAACTCAACACGTAGGTAATAATTTTTCATATTTTCCATACAAAAAGAGAAAAATTCCATATAAAAATAAAATGACTTCTAGAAACAAAATAAAATATTTTCCACGTGGTGTCGCGATTGTCAAATTCGATTTAGTTGTGTCAAAATTATTTTTAAATGTAGAGGTATTTTTTTCTCTTGACTGTCGCCACCTAACTAAAGAAGAAGAACTGAAGAAGAAATGTGGTGTTTATACAAAGAAATACTGTAACAATATCGTTTTGACATTGAGTATCACTGAGCACGTTCACGAGCGTTTCGAATTGTTGACAGCTCTTAGCTGTCATAATCGTAATAACTAAATCGGAACGCATGTGAGACGATGATACAAACTAAATTCGGAATGCGGCCTTTGACATTTCATTATAAAATTTCCTTCAAAAAAGTAAACAGGCAAAGGTATAAGAGAATGATGCCAGTTTCCAGACAAAAATGGCAAAAATAATTCAATTCTATATTTATAGACATAATAAAAGGTATAATTTTTAAATGTGGTCATTTTCTAACTACAAAAGTATTAATATTTGTTTAATAAGCTAGAAAACTACAAAATAAGGAAACCGGTAATCGACCGGTAAAATAGTGCAACTGTATCGCCATGCGTCGTTCGTTCACGAATATTGTCTATGATTCCGTTTGAAACTGATGAGTCCGAAATCGTTAGGGAGTAGGGTTCACACCGTCGTATCGGGCTACTGTCGGACGGGCCGACGGACGGACGGACGGAGTAAGGGAGTAGACCCCCAGATCTTTACGAAATTTAAATGGGACCATTTCTTAATAATCCTCGTTTAAACAAAAATAATAATTTTGCAAATCCGTCTATAAATGACGGAGTAATGCCCGAACATACATAAAAAAACATAAACATCCGAATTGAGAACCTCCTCCTTTTTAGAAGTCTGTTAAAAATGAGGTGAGGCCGTTGATTCTTATCTGACTATTCTGAGATGAGAGGCCGAAACAAATTCAGAGGTCATAGCAGTCCAGACATCATGTTGGTCAGATCATGTGAAGACCATATAGATTGGTGTCTGATTGTCTTTTGAGAATAGGACCTATAGTATCTGTTATTACTGATACTGTACTTGGGTGAATATTTGAAGATAGACATATTCAGGATTCGTAAGATAAGTTCAAATAATGCTTCCAATTACAACTTTTATGGATTTAACCTAAAGTTTATAGTGCAGATTAACGAAATAAAGCAAATGGACAGTATTTGAACTGCTATAAAGGTCTGAATCTGAAGCTGAAAATTTTCGTCGAATGGTGATGAGATATGAAACACACGGTAATTAGCATTTAAAAAATGGTAATTATGCTTCGTGATTGGTAATTAGAAATATAATTAGTAATATACTTGAATCACATATTTATTAATTATTAAGGTGACAATAAATGACATCAAACGTTTGAAAAAAATACTCAATAGTCAACAAGTTTTCCTAAAAATCAATAACATTATCTGTCTAGTAATTCAAACAAAATCAACTAAAACACTAGTTCAAAACTCAGTATAAATAGAACTTAGACCTATGTAAGTTACATCCAAGATATTTCTTAAACTCGATGAAATCATACAAAAACTTAGAAAATATTTACGAGTCTCACTTTCATGACCAGAAACTGTTCATGTACAGACGCCAGCACATCAAGCTACTACAATCTGTCAAATTTCTTTAATAGATTTTAAACTTTATCGCTAAAGCATTAGGTTCAAAGTTGATTGAGGCAATTTGACAGTTTCGGGTAGCTCGATGTGCTGGCGCCTGTACTTAATCATAAAATAATTCAGTCTCAAGAGCATTCACGCCGTAGTACAGCATTTCATACAAACTTTCAAGCCCCTGCCTTTCGAAATGAATGAACCGATTTTAATGAAACTTCGTATGCGTAATCAGGATACAAAAGTCTAAAAGTTACAAAAAGGAACATTTTCAAAAAATAGTGTTACAGTAAATTTAGGCGAATTTGAAATTTTCCATAGAAACAGAGATTTCCAGTTATCTTTTTTAAAATAAGACATTTCGAAAATGTTCTTAAATATCCTCTTAGACCTTTGCATCCTACTTATGCGTACGAAGTTTCAATAAAATCGGTTCATTCATTTCAAAAAATAAGGGCTTGAAAGTTTGTGTGAAATGCCGTGCGTCGTAAATCAACACACGGCAATGATAGACAGAAAAATACAAAAGATTTGCTGTTTCCGTCAAACTTTGGTAACGTTGACTTAATTGAAAAAAAATAAGGAAAATAACAACAAAATAAAATTTCAAAACAATAATAACTATCTTTTTAGTAATCTAAATAAAATCAACTAAAACACTAGTTCAAAACTCGGTGTAAATAGAACTCAGCAACATACAAGTTTCATCTAAAATATTCCTTAAATGTAATGAGATCAGTTACTTACAAACACTAAAAAATAATATAACTTGAATCCGAATCTGTATCACTTTCATAACCAGGAACTTTGCAAGTACTCTCAGATGCAGTCTCATGTGGATCTGCAAGATCATCACACACCAATGAAGATCCAAGAACATTAGGCTGGCCATGAATTATCTCATTTGCGCTTAGTTGCAATTTAGATTGAACGTAGTCTTGAAATACACCCGAAAAATTCATATCACTGCCAGTGCCAGAAATATTATATTGATCTACCATATTCTCAATATGTATATTAGGGTCCAAGTGTAATTTATTATCAGGTTTTAAATCAGATAGCATTTTAACGGTGGTTTCGTCTCTTTTGCGTTTTGGCTTTATTAAAACATTACTTAAGATTTTAATAGTCCTGTTATTCCGTGTAGTTTTAGGTATTACGGTTGTGGTCGCAACCATCATATTATATACTATTTAAATTCTCTTTATTTGTAATATGTGTAGATTCATTTTTATCTTTACAGCATAATTTTCTCACAAAAGTATGTTTACAGTTCATGTCCAAGCATATAAAGCAACTAGTTTCTCTGAATATCAGGTGGTCCTTTTCCTTCTGCCACAATATTTGATGGATTTTCATTGTACCTTTTAATGGTTTCAGCTGTTCTGAAGGTATCAACATATCTTTTTCTATTATTTGGTATTCTTCAACAGTTGTTAGGTTAATTTTTTGTGTTTTTTGTCTTACTATTATCAAAAATCCATCCAATGTTACAACGTCTCTACCTTGCGCTACAGCAGTGTCAGCAGTGCGTTTAACAACTGCTCTTACTCCATCTGCAGCACCTTTGCCGTGAGCTGATTCGAAGTAATTCCAGGTGACCATCTTCACCAACAATCGATCACGCGTTGGTAGCAACAATTCGACCTTGGGCTGGCCTAGCGGAGTTAGGAGTTTCAATGTCAACACAATAAGAGGCCAGCTTATACTGGTACTAATTACCATTTTTAATTACTCATTACCGTTCGCCAAAATACGAACGGGAAAAATGGTGATTATATAAATGGTAATTAGGTATTTGTACACTTTTTCAAATTATACGTTCTTTGTAGAACTTTTAAAATTGGGAACTTAATCAAACCAAAGAGTATCTTATGGCGACTATTAAAATGCATAAAAATTATAAATAAAAATATTCCACTTACCACAGGAAACTCGAACGGTAAGGAGATTTTTTTTTGCCAAACACGATTTATGGGCGATTAAGGTAGGCTAGAGTTGGCGCCAAAACAGTTTTTGAAGTGTGACCCACACGAGTCGAGACGCGAAACTGAGCACTACCGCCGAGGTACTCTTACAGATAGCAAGACACTACGCAGAATAAAATTACCCTGCGACTGTGTGAACAAATGGTAGTGAGTAGAAAGTGTTGGGACAATTTTCAAAGTCGTTATAAATTACCTAAAAGTGTTCTTTAATGTGTATAGTTTTGCTAATTGGTAAAGCATGTTGTGTGCTATCTAAATTACTTCTTAAAAATACGATCTTTAGGGTATTTTTATAACTTTTTGAGCATGAACTGCTAAAATTTGGAAATTGGGACACGAATGGTAATGAGATTTGAGGAAGTTTATAAACATAACTTAGTTGTTTATAACATCAGGAATATATTATGTACATCTGTATATAGTGCTGGAGTTATGTTTTACAGGAAATAAAAAAAAACATAACCTTATATCTAACTAAGTAGTTATTTGGGGAGGGCCGCGTGATATGCACATGTTCAAATAATCACCCACTTACGCTTCCTTTTCATTCATTCTCATCATCTTTATGATTTTATCCTTTTACGATTTTCTTATTAGGTTATTATATCTCACACTAACTTTGGCTGTAACACAAAATATAGAACTTGAGTAGTTTCTGTGTTAGCACTCCGCGAAACGATTCGTCTTATAGAATTACCTTATTATAAATTATAATTTTCCATGATTTTACTTTATAATATTTTTGTTATGACATTTAAGTCAAACGCATCAATCTGTTGTCTACCTACATAATCTTTTAATTTCCTATGCAGTCTATTCAAAAAAAGGTTGCATTAGGATAGTATTTTCTAAAACTCATTTTATATCGTTTTGGATAGTCTAGTTTTTCTACTTAGGTATTTATTACATTGTCTACTAAATTACGGAATTTTAAATTCTGGAGGTAATTTTCAAAAGTGGTCAAAGAAACGAAATCCGTTTTTTAATCACAGGTTTTCTCTGTAAATAAAACCATTGACTTTATTTCTGTTATTGTTTAATAATCTTGAACTCCTTAATAATCTATACTTAACATCCAAAGCGTCACAATACAAAAGTTCACTTTTCTCAATTTGGCCTATTATGGATTTGACTGCTTTTGAAAATTACCTCCTGAATTATAATTATCATCATTCTCATTCTCATTCTCAATATATATAAAAGAAAGTCGTGTTTGTTACAACACTTATAACTCGAGAACGGCTGGACCGATTGCCATGGTTTTTGATTTGTTGGATTTGTTGCCGTCCCGAATAGCAGAATACATCTTAAAAACAATGAAAACTCGATATGTGTAATGAATACTTAATCATTTCAATAGATGCTGATTTGTTTATTACATGTCAAACATTTGTTGTCCAATCCTGTCAAATAGTGTAACAACAATTTTTTTTTTTTTTTGGAGCTTATGGCCTGGTTGCTGAGACCTTTAAGCCACAACTTTATTTTTTTCTGAAGACATCATGTGTGCGTTCAGAAATTTATTTTTTGTAAAATGTCTACAAAGTTCACGTAATGTTATATTTGTTTGTTTTAGACATTAATTTTCGAAAATTATTTATTAATTATTTAATTTTTAATTTTCGAAAATAATACCTAAGATTTATTCTACAGTAAAAACATAAAATCATCGGAAAGGAACGGAATTTAGGGAATAAAAAATCAGTTGGTAAAGGTTATAAGATTAAGGAAAAAAAATCTACAGGTTAACAAAAGTGTAAATGTCTTTTTATAGGTTGTCTATGATTTTTCTTGATAAGCTATTCATACGTAGTGGTTATATAGTCTTTGAGCTATTGTCTATGTCTCGAAAGTTCAGGCACTGTTATTATATTTGGTGGTTTTATGCGAGTGCACATTTTAATAACAATGCCGCGTCCTAGAAGATCTAATCTTTCCCAGCGAAGCCGTAATGCAATTAGGCAACGGAATATCGCGAGTCAATTATCTGATGGAGAAGCCCGCAGATTGACGCACTCAGCAGCACCATATCGTCGGCGTAACTAATGCTATTACAACATACGCAATCAATATGACACCCGACACGCAATTAATGTTGAATGGTATATAAAGACTATTCTTGTGATTGAACAGGAGGCCTACCATGATCTATTTAAAAACGATTCAAAAGCAAGACATTCAAATTTTATTGGCAAACCTATAGCGATTTTGATATTTTTTAGAGTAACTTGAGCATTTGCTCTTGGAAATCATCATTTGGTAAAGTGGAGCTGATGATGAAGACCACAGACGACCATCGGAACTAATTAATGATAAATATTTCACGGGATGCGATTCGATTACTTCAATATGGTTGCTAAGCAATTTATGCTCGTTACAATGCGTGTGGTGGTGGAGTGGAGTTCTCCAGGTTCTTACCAGGAGAACTCCTCAAAAATTAACGTCCCAGCATCGGGAAAAACAATATTTTGTAAAAGGTGATGAGCAGTTGACGTTAGGCTATTGTAACTTAAGTAGATAAATTACAAACTCTCTCACTAAAAAGTGAAAAATAAAAACTTTTTTACAAAAAAAACAACCGACTTCCAAAAGAAAAATACAAAGTGATAAATAACTTTTATTTCGGAAGTCGGTGTCAATAAACGAAAATGCAGAACCAACGGGTTCTGCATTTTCGTTTATTGCCACCGACTATATTGTAAAAAAGTTTTTTACAAAAAAAAACAACCGACTTCCAACAAAACACTACAAAGTGATAAATAACTTTAATTTCAGAAGTCGGTGTCAAAAAACGAAAATGCAGAACCAACGACACCGACTTCTGAAATTAAAGTTATTTATCACTTTGTAGTGTTTTGTTGGAATGCGGTTGTTTTTTTTTTTTGTAAAAAAAGGTTTTTTTACAATTTCATTTTTTTTTCTTCGCTATGAATATTAGCGATGACATCTTATAAACGAAATAGATCAGTTAAAACTTGTCGTGTGCGGTCACCATTAGTTCACTGATCCTACCGTAATTTTTGAAGTGGCGCTTGTCTGAATGAAGTGAATATTCCCCACTTCTACTGAGTCACATTACACTTTAATTTGTGACTTTGTCACCTCTAAGAGACGTAGCCTATTTACAGTTTTGCCTAGATCCACATCCCCCATGCCCATGCTCAACAAGTTCTCCTGCTCGGATTTATTGGTGGTGCCAAAAATAATCCTATCGCGCATGGCTTCTTCTTCATTTAAATGATAAATGAATGATAAATGATTTTTATTTTGTAAGTAGGTTTGCACAAACACTTTTACACCTCATTCATATTTTTTATAAAACTAGATGAGGTCGGCGTTTCCTATCTGACTACTCTGAGAAGAAAGGCCGAAACAAACTCAGAGGTCACAGTCTCTTTTAAAGTCCAGACATAATCTTGGTCAGGTTATATGAAGACCATGTAGATCGATGTCTGAGATGGTCTTTTGAGGAACCACACAGATTGAGAGGACCTGTCCAGTCAGTGCACGCATTTGTCAGAAATCGTGCAGCTCAACTCAAAACTTAAGGAGCTCAACGATTCGACGAACAATACCAAAGAAAGGACATTTGGGTAGGCCACATAAATTACTCAAACTGCCAGACCTAGAAAAAAAACTAACAGAACAAAGAGAATAATAAAAATTAAACAAAAAAAATAATAATAAAATGACCCACATTGTCTTCACATGCACAATATTAAAATAATATAATACTTTACAAAGTCAGCAAATGTCAATGTTTATAAATAAAATTCATTAATTAATTTCAATGTGTATATAGAAAAAAAATAATAAAAACATTCAAAATGTAAGAATTGGAAGCAACTCAATCCCAAGCCTTTTTGTCCTCAATATAATCCTTAACAGTATAAAAGGCTTTCTGGCACAACTTACGTTTAATGAATGATTTGAATTTATTAAGGCTTAGATCTTGAACGTGCCTTGGTAGTTTATTATAAAAGCGTATACATTGGCATCTGAACGAGCCACCTATTTTCTTGAGCCTTGTTGTAGGTACAACAAATTTGTGTTTGTTCCTCGTATTTATATTATGGATATCACTGTATTTTTTAAACAATTTTATATTTTTATGGGCATATAAAAGATTTTCATAAATATACTGAGAGGGCACAGTCATCACATTAATCTCTTTAAATTTTTCTCTGAGAGAGTGTCTCGGACTTAGTTTATAAATTGATCGAACAGCTCGCTTCTGCAAAACAAAGATAGTCTGAATATCGGCGGCATTTCCCCACAATAAAATACCGTACGACATTACACTATGAAAATAACTAAAGTACACTAAACGGGCAGTCTCTATATCAGTTAAATTACGAATTTTTCTAACAGCGTATGCTGCGGAACTTAGTTTTTTTGACAATTTATCTATATGTGGTCCCCACTGAAGCTTAGCATCTAAAGTTATGCCCAAGAATACTGTGCTGTCTTCAGGATTCAATTCCTCGCCCTTTATCAACACATTAGTTTTCACCTGCCTAACGTGAGGTAGCGTAAACTTAATGCATTTGGTTTTTTTTTCGTTTAGAAGCAAATTATTAACATTGAACCAGTGGACTACTTTCGAAATCGCGCTATTTACATCGTCATTAACCAACTGCTGACGTTTAAGTTTAAACAAAAGTGAAGTGTCATCTGCAAACAACACTATATCATGATTATCCTTTATGAGGTACGGCAAGTCATTAATATAAATAAGAAACAAGAAAGGGCCAAGAATCGAGCCCTGTGGGACTCCCATTGTTACTATAGATCCGGGTGATCTTTTTCCGTTAACGTCAACGCTTTGAATCCTTTTACTCAAGTATGAAGTAAGAAGATCCAGAGCAGAATTCCGGATCCCGTAGTGGCGGAGTTTCCTGATTAACGTTTCGTGAAGAACGCAATCGAATGCCTTGGACAAATCACAAAAGATGTCCAAGGCATCGCATTTATCTTCCCATGCATTATAAATATGTCCTAAAAGTTCAACACCGGCATCAGTAGTTGAACGACCCCTTGTAAAACCGAACTGTTTGCTATGTAATAATTTATGTTTATTAAAAAATCTTTGCATTTGGTCTAAAATTAATTTCTCAAAAACTTTACTAAAGGTAGGTAGTACAGAAATAGGTCTATAATTAGTGGGGTCTGATGTACTACCTGATTTAAATAAAGGTATTATTTTACTATATTTCATAAGGTCAGGAAACTCCCCATTGTCAATACAACTATTAAAGATAAGAGCTAGAGTAGGTGCTACAATGTCAATAATTGACTTAGCAACTTCTACAGAATTACCCCACAGATCTGCAGTCTTTTTTACATTTAAAGTGTGAAAGGTTTTAATTATATCTCTACAGGTAATATATTCAAAATGAAATTCCGAATCGCAAGCATTAACATTTTCCTTTAGCAAAGACTCAGCAACAGAAGGTGATGAGTTTAGGGATTTAGTAGTTGAAACGGGAATATCTGAAAAGAAATTTTCAAATGCCTCGGCGACTTGCGAGTCTGATTTTATTATGTTGTCATTAATAGACAGGCTGTAGTCAGTATCTCGGTTACTAGACCTTCCCGTTTCACTATTAATAATGTTCCAAGTCGTTTTAATTACATTACTGCTGTTTTTAATCTTTGAACCCAAATAACGTGACTTGGCCATATAACAAACTTTTTTAAATAATTTTGAATAATTTCTAACATACAAATTAAATTCATCAGTATTAACATAAGTCCTTTCATTGTACAGTTCAAAAAGCCGTGTTCTACTTTTATGAATACCAGTGGTAGCAGAATCACTGAACGACGCATTACTATTAACCGAGATAGTCTTGGGAATAAAGGTGGAGTCAAATTGTTTACAGTATATATTAAAAAAGTTATCATATAGATGATTAGGATCATCATGAATAAACAAAACTGGTAATTTATTAATGAGTTTAACTTTAAAAGCCTCCAAGCGACTTGCATTTGTGAACTTACAGTTTTTCGCTAGACTTTTCAATTCTGTGAAATATACATCAAATGGCTCCACCGCTCGCTGAGAGCGCTTATAGAACAGAAATCTTGAAATAATACATTCTTCTTGGGTTCACAACGATTTCAATATCTCATTGAATGTCGCCCCCTTTTTTTTCCCGTCGGCATCATCAAGCTTGTCGAAATCAAAATTATTATAGATTAGTACTCCTTATTCGCCAATGACATTAAAAAAATGGCAATGTTTCTTTTATCCTTTTCGTCATCAAGTTCTGACTTGAAGCTATAAGATATATTTGTAGCTGTTGCTTGAACCTTCTCTAATTACTTGGCAAACCCCCACCGAGACCAGTTACAAACTGTTCAGCGATTCTTACAAAATATGGTATATGGTAAACATGTACGGCTGCGCCATGTATTAGTTGTTTTTAATAAAACCATCTAAGTAGGTAACAACAATCTTTTACTGGAATCTACAATATTACTATCCAGAACGCTTACATGTTTTCTGCTTCGTGGACGCCATTCTAGTCCTCCGCTAGTGTTGTCCCTCTATCACCGTATCTACTAGTGATGTACATTCTTACTAAATACTATATACTACAGCGCTGGTGTCGCGGTTTCTTCATTTTGCGCTCGAGTGTCTACTGATTATTGATCAGTCAGATCTTTACGCGCATACAAAGACAAAAAAGACCGCAACTTCGTCATTCGCAAGGTATACGTAACAATTGTTAAGAAATATCAAGCCTTACGCCCGCCTTACACTCCAATCAATCGATTTTTTCTACAATATCGCAACGGAAAGTTTGTTAGACAGCCTATGGGTGCTAATAAAATTGACAGTATCCCACGAGAAATAGTAACATTTTTTGACTTCCAGAACCCCTGTTGTACACGGGTCATTGTTTCCGACGAACTTCAGCCACACTTTTGGCCGATTCAGGAACTGATCTCCTGTCCCTTAAGCGCCATGAAGGCTGGAAGGCCAATGTGGTTGTAGAGGGATACATAGAGAATTCCATCCAAAATAAGTCTAAAATATGTAAAGGCATCGTAGGACCCATTTCACTGAAAGAGCCTCAGTCAGATCCTTGGACTGGCCCTTCTACATAATAAATGAGCCGTTATGAAACACCTAACCATCGCTCTCTCGCCAACATTTACGTCAAGGGAATCCGATGAATCGGTACAACTAAAATTTCGTACAATGATTTTTTATGTCATTTAGGTCAACAAGAAAGTTATGATAGACTTCTATCGGCCTTTCACGATGAAGCCCCATCTCGTGCCACTGTTTACAACTGGTTTAATGAGTTTAAACGTGGTCGCACTAATCTCACCGATGATCTGCGTGAGGGACGGCCTTCTACGGCGACGACTGAAGATAACATCAGTCAGAGACTGACAAAAGAGTGACATATCAGCAGATTCGGACAAGCTTAAAGGCATCGTTATGAGTCAAGTGCACAAAATCCACCATGAACATTTAGCGGTCAGGAAGCTTTGTGCTCGGTGGATACCTCATAATTTGGCCCAAAAACTCCGTCGTGTTGATTGGTGTCGTGAAATGGTTCAAAGATTTAACGGAGGTGACTCAATTGCTGTGTTCGACATACTAACGGGTGACGAAAGCTGGATTTATTGTTATGATCCTGAAACTAAGAGACGGTCTGCTGTCTGTGTGTTTCCTTCCGAGGAGTTGCCAACTAAAGCGAAGAGAGGTCGAAGCATGGGAAAAAAGATGGCGGCCTCGTTCTTCGGAAGGACAGGTCATTACCCAACAATAAATTGTTTTAGAGGATCGAAAAACAGTTAACTACTGCAGAGTGGTACACTAACAATTGTTTGCCACTTGTCTTGGAAAAAGTTCGGGAGAAACGACCTCGCAGTAGGATCCTCCTTCACGGCGACAACGCCTCGTCGCAAACCGCTGACACCGCCAAGCAAACAATCGACTACTTAGGGACGTCAGACGTGGAATTACTGAGTCACCCGCCCTATTATAGCCCCGACCTCGCACCTTGCGATTTTTATTTATTTCCGAAAATAAAAGAAAAACTTCGAGAAAAACGTTGGACGCCGAGGAAGCAGTGGCTTCGTTTCAAAATGCCGTTGAAGAGACCCCTAAGGACGAGTGGGCAAAGTGCTTTTCTCAGTGGTTCCATCGGATGCAGCGATGTATTGATGTAAATGGACACAATTTTGAAAAGATATAATAAAACTAATAACTTGCTAGTTTGTTCAGTTTTTGATTTTTTAAGAACTTTCAGTGTCACCCTCGTACATGTCACAAGGCTGTACTTTAAGATGCGCGCTAACATAAGCAATGACAGCAGTAAAGTGCCTCGTACCGCACGAGCCGCGAGTCGCGACCGTTGAAGCGGCGCGCGGCGTCCGTTTGGGGAGTAGCGCGCGTGCGCGGCCACTCTCCTCAGCCTCCAAGCTGCAGAAGGATCACAAACTGCCCGTAGCTTCAAACCGTCAGCTAAGTAACAGCCGCCCAGCTCGATCTATCAAGCCTTGTTACCACGGATTTTACTCCGTGCTTGTTACTAATCGTGTTACTTAGAGAGTGGAGGTGCATAATTCTGAAACAAGTTTTCGTACTTTCGTAGTAAATTAAAAAAGAAAAGTTTGCTCTGCCATACATTTTGACCCCGTAAGTATTGCACTTTTTATACGATAATATGATTTTTGTTTTGAAAACCGAAGAAAATTTCTACGCTATAACGGTCTAAAATCATAATTATCCTGAATTCCTGGTTAGAGTTGGCGCAGCGGTTAAAAAACAATCCTGTATATACACCATATTTTTTTTTCCCGCGGCTTCGCCCACGTGGAGGTTTGAAAGCGTTTTTTTTTGTGTATTTTGTCATGGAGAAGGTTTTTGATCAAAACCTTCACCAATGACAAAATGCACATGCCTGCAACTTTCATGGTGATCGGTCAAAATATATATTATAATTACCTATTTTCCTAGGTTTTCATATCAAATACCTACTATTCAGATTGATTTAAAAAAAATAACTACCGCCAAGTAAAGATTTAGTGAGTAAGAATCCCACACTATCCGGTCTCTTTGTTTTTCAACGAAATTTCAACTATTTAGTGAATATTTAAACTTTTTGAGTGATCAGATGCAGGACGCGAGGCCCGGAGAGCCGGAAGGCCGGAGGCTCGTAAGAAGCGCACCTTCTGAAGCTTGCGTGTGGCCGTGCAGCGGGCGGCTGCGTGCGGCGCCGGGCGCGGCAGTGTCGGCGCGACCCGCAGCGCGACGCGCCGCCCTCATGTCGCTGTTCTTCAAGTTCAGGAGCGGCGTGAGTACTGCGAGTGCGAGTGGGCGCCGTGCGCCGGAGGCCTACCGCGACGACGGCGCCCGGCGCTCGCTTCACGACACCTGCTTCACACAACTGCGGGCCAGCACAATACCTGCCTGTGACTTTCTGTGGTCTGAAGCTGGTTGTGCTGTACCGCGTCGCATGAGCATCTCATCAATTCCTAATGTTTCATATTATTTAGTCGTCAGGCCCATCAAGAGATCATTCATTCGTTGAGCCTTGTGCAAAATGCAGAAGTACCTAACTTCATTGGTCTGTGTGTAATATTGAACAGTGATGTGTACACATACGGTAGTTTGTAACTAAGTAGAGTGCTGTGCACAGGGTGCGTAGGGCGGGGTTGTCGGGCGCCAGGCCGCCAGGGCACAGATTACAGGGGTTGCACAGGTAGGCGAGCGACGCCGCGCGCGTCCGGGACGCGGTCACCGACTCCCCTCACACTCACTCACACAGCTGTGATGCAAGTAAAATCCGGATTTCTTAATCGGCGGATATCCGGATAGTACGGATATCCGGATAGTACGGAAATCCGGATTGCAATCCCTCAGCACACAACTAGCCGCGCGGCTGGCATACGCTACGCGTCTTGTTTTGCCAAACAACAATTAGGTTCATACTTTGCTATGCACACCTTTTCCACCGCTCAATATTGCATGCTTTCGATCTCCAACTCATTTTGTGCTAAGTAGTGAAGCAACCTTGGTGGGCTGGTATCGAATGGGGGGTATCATTCTGAGTCTTTCAAACCCCACAAAACTCGAAGCTATCTCAGACCTTTTGTTAATTTTGATCAATAGACAAGACCAACCACCTAAAGCTTGCCAAAATGGAAACTGACGTTAGTCACGTCACGTCAAGCCTAGTATAAGATTGCTTAGAATTTTTGGGACTGTCCTCAGTCGTTCGATTGTCGCTATCAAAGGTCGCTATCCACGACCACGACACGATGGTCTTCTTCTTCGTCATATCGATAATCCTAACTAATAATAATAATAATATCGTTTATTTATAAAAATGGTGTGGTTTACAGTAACATAACTTAAAAATTATAGAGGACACAGTCATTCATTTGCCTGAACTAGGTAGAACCTGTGTTTCAGGCTAGAAAATGCTAACAATTTTAAAATATAAAAATAAAAACTGAGAAGACTTATTAAAAACTAATATTAGTTAACATGTTTTATTTACAGACAACGAGTAAATCCTCTGTCTCACTGTATGATATGCTAAGTAAAAATTGCAGAATACTCTTTTTACAGTCGTAATTATTTAATTTATAGATACTTAATTTCCTATTTAATTTATTGTACAGAAATAGGCCTAAAAAGTATAGAATCTGTTTACAAAGACATATTTAGAGGGTGCATTTGACTCACATACAATATCATTCCGTCTAATTATTAGTACTTTCAATGTTATAGGAGAGCATCACAAGTGCGTTATGAAAAGCTGGCGAACAGTCAGCACGTTACAGGATTTGTATAGCAGATCTGTAGGAGAACGGGATGGAAGTTTGCTACTTTTAAAATTGCTCTCTGTGCTCTTTCAAGAGGCAGTAAGTAAGTTTTTGGTGCTCCACCCCATGAAGTGATACAGTACTGTATTACAGATTGACCTAGGGCCACGTAAACTTGTGACACTAGTTTTTTATCTGCAATTGCTCGCAATTTTTTAAAAGCAAAAATTAACTTGCGCACTCTTGTAACCAAACTGTCAATATGTGGTCTAAATGAGAGCGACTCGTCTATTAGAAACCCGAGATATTTTATGTTACATGTTTTGAGGATAAAAGGACATTTACATATGCTGACTGAGCGGAGTCCGCAATGATGGGCGTACAGATGAGAGTTAGTAAATGATAAATGATTTTTATTTTGTAAGTAGGTTTGCAAAAACACTTTTACACGTCAATCATATTTTTTATAAAACTAGATGAGGTCGGCGTTTCCTATCTGACTACTCTGAGAAGAAAGGCTGAAACAAACTCAGAGGTCACAGTCTCTTTTAAAGTCCAGACATAATCTTGGTCAGGTTATATGAAGACCACGTAGATCGATGTCTAAGATGGTCTTTTGAGGAAAGAACGACACAGATTGAGAGGACCTGTCCAGTCAGTGCACGCATTTGTCAGAAATCGTGCAGCTCAACTCAAAACTTAAGGAGCTCAACGATTCGACGAACAATACCAAAGAAAGGACATTTGGGTAGGCCACATAAATTACTCAGACTGCCAGACCTAGAAAAATTAGAGGCCATAGGTAATATTAAAATGCGGTTTGCGGATGGAGAAGTGAATATATTTTGTCTTGTCGGCATTTAATGTTAGTAAGTTGCTTTGAAGCCAGTTACGCACAGTATTGAAACCTATTTGAGCATATTTGTTTCAGCGGTGAATATTAACGCCGTGTCATCAGCATACGATATAAATTTGCCTTGTTTAATATTTAAACTACACAAATCATTAATATAAATCAGGAAAAGGGTGGGGAACAAAATACTTCCGTGGGGAACACCAAAACCTGTGTTTTTTTGCTCGTCGCTACTAATAATGTCAATTTTAACACATTGATAACGATCGTCTAAGTAGTCAGCAAAAATTGAGGGGAGTAGTGATAGTGGTCGATAAATGATAAATGATTTTATTTTTGTAAGTAGGTTTGTACAAACACTTTTACACGTCAATCATATTTTTTATAAAACTAGATGAGGTCGGCGTTTCTTATCTGACTACTCTGAGAAGAATGGCCGAAACAAACTCAGACAGACAGACAGAGTGACAGATTGGGGTAACTTGATGTGCTGGCCTCTGTACCATAATTTCGACACCGGTACGATGTACGATACAATATGTACTATCGTACGCTAAAGTACGATAATCTCCAACCCTCCTCCGAAGTGGGGTGAAAAGACTAGTATCCAGTACCTCAAAATCAACAACAAACAATCTTGCAACAAAAACTGCTAGAGGGGCTTTACTTTCAGCGCAATGCGTAAAAAAACCAATCAAAAGAATGCTTTTAATGATATCTCGAATGACTTCAGCAGTTCTTTATTCAAAAACGGCTGGCGCTGCTGCAGAGGTAGATGTAAATAGTGATTCCAATGATCACTCTTTTTATAAAATATTTTTTTTTTTTTAATTTGTCTTATTTCACAATTTCCTAAAATTCCTATATACATCTAGTTTTGCAAAATAGCGCGTTTCGCGCGGTTCTGGCATTTGTACGATAGTTTTTCATCGGGTACGATAATTTTAGAATATTGATACGATAATTCACTCACACTCGTCTGGCAACCCTGTACTTGTGTGCGTAACACGCACACAAGCGATTCAAATCTGGCCATCGATGCATCGCTTTCTTATCATATATTTCACATCTGTTTAATAAATTCATCTTGTGCTAAAAGTATGTCTCTAATGTTTCATTGGGCTTAACTTTAATACCTAACATTTCTTGTAATAATTGTGCATTATTTTGTACGGATGGAAATGATTTAATTAATTTATCTTTCCATTCCGACCAAGTGAAATTGATAGAAGAAAGTTCCTGATGCCATACCTTTGCTAACCCCATTAACTTGGGTTTACTATTAACTTGGGTTTAACTACCATTAACTTTGGAATAATGCAACAATTGGGATTCACTCCATCCATACAATTTAAATCATTCTTCTAATTTATTTATCCAAACATCAACAATAATATATGTTCTTTGTTAGAGGGGTCAAATTCAGGAATAGCATTATTATTTATTGAAAAAAAAAATGATTCTGTGAAGCAATGACTTTAACAACTCACGGGCTGAAAGTTTATTCACAGATTCCTCGGTTCCTTGTTTTGTTTTTTTGAACGTCTCACTAGATTTTGTAGCAGACTTGCTTCTTGAAGAGGCACTATCAGAAGAAGAAGATTGTAAGTACATTACTTACAGTCGAAGACCGCCTCTTGTTCCGCTGGCGTCGATTGTAAGTACATTACTTACAGTCGAAGACCGCCTCTTGTTCCGCTGGTGTCGATTGTAAGTACATTACTTACAGTCGAAGACCGCCTCTTGTTCCGCTGGTGTCGATTGTAAGTACACTACTTACAGTCGAAGACCGCCTCTTGTTCCGCTGGTGTCGATTGTAAGTACATTACTTACAGTCGAAGACCGCCTCTTGTTCCGCTGGTGTCGATTGTAAGTACATTACTTACAGTCGAAGACCGCCTCTTGTTCCGCTGGTGTCGATTGTAAGTACATTACTTACAGTCGAAGACCGCCTCTTGTTCCGCTGGTGTCGATTGTAAGTACATTACTTACAGTCGAAGACCGCCTCTTGTTCCGCTGGTGTCGATTGTAAGTACATTACTTACAGTCGAAGACCGCCTCTTGTTCCGCTGCTGTCGATTGTAATGCTTCCGGCTTCAGACGTCACACCTGCTGCGACGATCCTTTGGTGTTCCACTTTCGCGACGCCTACGTCGCCCAAAGAGAATGTAAAACATCGCCTACGCGCTACGTGGCGAAGATTTCGATTCGCTGCCACGATCGCGACGTCTTCGTGAGAAACTCCGCTTTCTCGATCGACGATGATGCACTGGTTTTGGGGGGTCCCCGACTCCTGGATAAATCCTCGTTCAGCTTCCTCCACTTCAAACATCACGACGACAGTTAGATCTTGTGTTAATATTCAGCTTCAAGTTTTAAGTTTTTAAACTGTCACTAGTTGTAGGCGCGGTAGGAGTTAAATCCTTTTACAATCCCACTTCTGGGGGCCTAAAAAGGCCACTTTGGCAGAATCATAAAACAATTCATATCAAGCAATTTCATCTGTATGACAGTTTTGTATGGAGATTCGTAAAATGCTATAGGTACACCTCTGCCTGACCCTTCAGGGATATATAGGTGTGAAACTGTCAAACAGATGAATTGCGTGATATGAAATTGTTTCTCGGGCAGGCTAAGGTTTTGGAGTTGGACCATACCGCCTCTCCGCCATTCTTTTTTTTCATCAACTGACATGAAACTCGCACAGATAAAATATAACACTTTTAAACTGAGACTAAAGTACTAAACGTAAAACAAATAACATAACAATTATGACGTGCTTTACGTATGTAGGTGGGTAAGGCCGTAGATTTTGCCACTTAGTAACATAGAGTAACATAGACACTTCTATGTTACGGTAATATAGAAGTAACGCGAAAGTAACGCATAATGTTTGTAAGGCCAATTCCACAACGCACTATTTTTAGCAGACTTCAAAAAGGCGAGGTTTCGATGTATTAACTAAACTAACTTGTACAGTTCGCCAACTGTGATGAGTTCAACAATAGAAAAAAAATGTACGAGAATGAGAATGCAAACTATTTATAATTATCACCTGTGTAAAATTATTACACAACCATAAGATCTGGCCATGCTTACCAAATAAACGAATATTACTAGGAAAATAATACTATGATATAGTGAAGTAACAAAAATAATTTAATGTCATAGATAGTGTTTTAAAAACTCTTCTAGCAAAATCAATAAAAATAAAATTAGATAACATTCATTATTATATATTTTAAACCTAAATAAACTTCACAATGAGATCAATAAAATTTTAAATCACAAAAATTTAAACAATACAGGTAGGTACATATATACCTATACCGCAAGAAAATCGTCGTATGTCAGACTTTTACTGACTAAACAGGAAGGAACGGGGTGGGTCCGTTCCTTCCTTTTTTTTTTTTTTTTTTTTTTGTCGCTGAGAAATGACATTACGCATCTCCGCTCGTCGGGGGACGAGACGGAGTATGTGGGACTCCCTGCCAGAGTGGCAGTATACCCACTAAAACTCAGCGGTGTTCCCTCGTCGCCGTGATGGGAGGGTCATGGGAAACCGGCTCAGCCTTTACTTCCACGACCCTCCCGGCGCATGCCCGCCTACCTGGCGGGCCCCGCGTGCCCCCCGAGCGGGAGCTGGGGGGCGACGGGAATGGCCGGGAACACCTGGCCATTCCCGTCCGACACTGGTGGAGGCGCGTGCGATGCAAGCGAGGGTGCCCCCGCACCCGTCGCCTGCTGGCCTCCACCTGGGAGGAGTCGGAGATGACCGTCATACTGACGTCTTCTCCGACCCCTCCTCCGCCTTCGGAGCGGCGCCGCGAGAGGGTCTTCCTCTCGCGCGCGCTCCTCCGCCTCCTTCTGGGACATGACCTGTTCGCAGAAGGAGGCGACTGCCGCCCAGGACCCCTCGTCCCTCAGCATGGCGTTGACCACGCCGGGGAGCGAGAGGTCCGTTCCGATCGCCGCCGTGAGACTGCGGCGCGGCTCGGACCACGACGGGCACACCGCGAGAGTGTGCTCCGCCGTGTCCTCCGCCGCGCCACAGCCGTGACACGACGGCGTCTCCTCCCGTCCGATCCGGTGCAGGTACGATCCGAAACAGCCGTGCCCGGACAGCACCTGCACCAGACGGAACGAGAGGAACCCGTGCCGCCGCTCGAGCCAGTCCCGCAGGACCGGCCCGAGCGCGTCGAGGGTTCGGCGGCCGAAGGCTGCGGTGGCGAGGTCCGCCGTCCAATGGACGACGATGGCGTCCCTCGCCTCCCGCCGGACGGCCTCCCGCTCTTCCGGGGCGGGGCGTTCTCCTCTCGCCCTCCGCCCCGCCGTCCATTCGTGCACTCTGGCGAGCACCCACGCCTCGAGCTCCCAAGGCGAGGTGCCGGCCAGAGCGCACGCCGCTGCACAGCCGACCGTGCGGTAGGCCCGCGCAACCCGCTGAGCTATGGCCCTCTGGGGCGCCCGCAACGCGGCGGCGTTCTCCCTCCTTCGGAGGGAGTCCTCCCAGATGGGGGCCCCGTACAGGGCCATGCTCTTCAGGATGCCGGCGTACAGTTGCCGGCATCGTGCGCTGGGCCCCCCCAAATTGGGGAGAAGCCACGACAGCGCCCCCGCTGTCTTCAGCAGGCGCGCCGACAGCCCGCTAAAATGCGGGCCGAAGCGCCACCTGCTGTCGATCACGAGGCCCAGATATTTCATCTGGGCCTTGATCTCGATCCTGACGCCCTCCACGAAGATGTGGGCGTCAGGCGGGGGGCGCTGCCGAGGCCCGTGGAACCACACGGCCTCGGTCTTGTGCAGCGCCACCTTCAGACCTAGGCGGCGGATCCTCGCTGCGACCAAGGATCCGCCCGCCGAGGCCAGGTTGGCCGCCTCCCTGAAACTCTCCCCCCGGGCGGTGAGGAGAGTGTCGTCCGCGTAGCAGACGACGCTCGTGCCTCGGAGGAGAGTTCCCCGCAAGAGCCAATCGAAGCCGACGTTCCAGAGGAGAGGTCCTAAGACTGACCCCTGCGGAACGCCGGCCTCGGCGGGATATCGCCGGACCTGGCCAGTTCTGTCCACCAGGAGGATCGCCCGGTCCTCCAGGTAGCTGGCCAGCAGACTGCGCAGGTATCGAGGCACTCCGTGGAACCGGAGCGCCTCTAGGATGGTGGAGTGGGGAACAGAGTTGAAGGCGTTGGCAATGTCGAACGACACCGCCAACACCCCGTCCCCCGCCTCCATCGCCCCCTGCACCTGCCCCTTGAGGCAGGCCAGCGCGTCCACCGTCGAACGGCCCGACATCCCGCAGATGGCTCTTCACGCGAGCAGCTATTATCCCCTCGAACATTTTGCCGACCTCATCGAGGAGAACGATGGGCCGGTATGCCGAGGGGGAGTCTGCTGGGCGGCCCTCCTTACGAAGGAGGCACAGCTGCCCCTCCTTCCACGGTTTCGGGAACCTCCCAGACGCAAGGCATGCGTTGAAGAGGTTCCGAAACCGCTCCTCCATCAGAGTGGCGGCGATCGCCACCACCCTGGCGGGGACGCCGTCGGGTCCCGGAGCCGTCTTCTTGGCGCGGACGTGGAAAACCGCCGCACCAAGTTCCGACTCCGTGACCGGAGGGGCCTCCTCTGCCTCCTCGTCGTCCAGCGGGACTCCGCGCATCTCTGGTGGGGTGAAGCTGTCCCTGCGCGGGAACAGGGACCGAACCACCCCGTCCAGAAACGAGGGCTCCAGGGTCTCGGCAACCGGGGGGCCAAAGGGGCGCAGCTTGTTGCGCGCTGCCTTATATGGCCTCCCGTAGGGGTCGTTGTCGAGACCCTCCAGCAGCTCGGCTCTCGCCGAGTCTCTGGCGGCGGCGATGGCCCGATCCAGGACCAGTCTCGCCTCCGAGTATACCTCGTAGAGGTGGTCCTCGTCGGCCAGGTCCCGTCGACGCCGCCGCCGACTCCGCGTGTAGGCCCTCTTTGCCTCCACGCAAGCTGCTCGGAGCCCCGCCAGCTCCGCCGACCACCAGTACACGGCGCGTCCGACTGGCGGTCGGCCAGACCGAGGCATGCTGGAGTTGCATACCTCGGTCAGAGACTGGCGCAGCTGCCCCGCTGCGGCGTCCACATCCAGACCGGCTGTAGGCGGCGACAGCCAGTCCTGGATGAACGCCGCCTCCCCCGCTGCCTCCCTGTCCAGGCGGTTCAGGGCCCACCGCGGAAACGGCGATCGCCCCGAGAGGGGCTGCCTCCCGCCGGGGCCACCGGCGGAGATGTCGAACCGCACGTAGCGGTGGTCCGACATGGTCTCCACCGGGTCCACCCGCCAGTTCAGCACGCGCGCGGCCAACGCAGGGGTGGCGAAAGTGACGTCCACTATCGAGCCACCCTGCCGCCGCACGCATGTCTGGACGCTCCCCCTGTTCAAGAGGGAGAGTCCAGAGGAGGCTGCCCACATCTCCACTGCCCGCCCGCGGGCGTCGGTGGCCGGATTGCCCCAGGTCACCGACTTGGCATTCAGGTCTCCCAGCACGGAGACCTGACGCGGAACCGCCCTGCCGACCACTGCCGCCAGGACTCCGAGAAAATTCTCAAAGTCCTGGAGAGGGCGGTTTGGGGAGAAGTAGACGCCCACGAGCGCCACCTCTCCCCACGCGGCGGCCACGTATCCCGGTCCCCTCTCTAATAGCGAGAGGGGAGGGGAGTCCGTGGAAGACCGCGCCGCTAGTGCCACCAGGCCGTCCTCGTCACCCAGCCAGCTGCTGGGGATCGAGTACGGCTCGGCGACCACCGCTACGTTCACCAACCACTCGGCCATGACCTGCACTACCAGGTCCTGGGCCGCTCTGCAGTGGTTGGTGTTCGCCTGGAGGATGCGGTATTCGGAGCACATTACTCGGACATCGCACGATCCTCCTCGGCTGCCGCCGCTGGAGCTGCAGCGGCGGCGACGACGGCAGCGGTGGTGGCGACAGGGCGAACCTGCGCCGGCACTATGCCCTTTTTGACGGGGGGCTTGCAGCCCCGGCCCGCCATCCTGTGGTCCGCGGGGCGGCCACTTGCAGCGCACGCCTTGCAGTGAGGCGTGGTGGCGCTGCAAGCGGCACTCTTGTGTCCCTCCTGTCCGCATCGGTAGCACGAGGCTCCCCAATCGGACTTGGAGGGACACGTGGCTCGGGTGTGGCCGAAGGCGCAGCACTTGAAGCAGCGCATAGGCTGGTCTTCAAGCGCTCGGACCACAGCCGAGCTGAGCCCCACGAGCAGCCGTCCCTTGGTCGCAGCAAGGAGGGTCCGTTCCTTCCTTGCCCATAGTACCGCAACCAGGCTAACCAAGGCCAACCCCGGTAGGCTTCGACCCCGCAGGGCCCCTACAAACTCCCAATAAAAAAAAACTCCCCTGACAAACTCTCTGAGGCGCGCGGGAACAATGCGCGCCGTAGACGGCTTGGGCTCGGTCCGGGCTGTTACCGGACGACCGGGCGGCGAGCTACCCATTGCTCGCCGCCCGCAAGCCTGCCCCTACGGGCTTTTACCATATGGTAATTAAAGTACTGTGTTTTGAATTTTATTAAACAATCTAAACCAATACATAAAACAGTATCGTTAAGGAATTTTTACCTGTTTAGAAAATGAAAAAAAAAATAAAACACCCTCTGTAAATCAAACATTTACTGAGCGTTATTCTACACGCCCATTAGGTACTTTGAAAAAAAAAAAAGTACTTATATTTTTTGCAAGGTTTTTATTTCAACATTAAATATATTTACTTAATAAATTACATTATGCACAAACCTTTACAACAGTAAAACGTTACGTAACATACTATCAACGTTACCAGTAACACCGAAGCTACATAGAAGTAACGTTAAAGCGCGATTTTTCAAGGTTATAAATTGTCATAACTCGACATCAAAGTGAATGTTAAACATAGACAAATTACCACGCACTTATTAGTTACTCGTGCATAATAATACATAAGATGGGTACAATAAAAACTGTTATTTACCTTTAAAATCACCAAACTTCACAAATAACATTCACTGCCGAAACACGTGTGCACCTTTGACAGACTCCAGAGACGACAAGATGGCGTCCTTTTTTTTTTAATATTTTGCCTGAATACTTGATGTTGCCAGTGCAAATACAAAACTCTATCAACTATTTTCAATGCTTTTTAAAGGAAAAGTTTTGGTAACATACAAAGTAGTAACATAGAAGCAAAATTTGGAATTTAAAGTTTGAAAAGTAATAAAACTATAAAAAACGCGTTTTTAATGACACGAATGGCACGGCGTAGAGCGTAACTTTGGAACTCCTCATATAGTCACAATTAATTAAAAATTCATTAGAAAATGAAAAAATATATAGTGTTAGAATGCCAAAAAGACAGCATACTTTTCGTTAAATTTGGGTGTCTGAATGAATTTAACTCGTTATATTTTTTTAAACGTTAAACTTATATCATTTTAAGAATAGGATCTAAAGAGTTTACAATATTCGTAATTTAATTATAAAACTTTCATTGCAATTTACCCATGAGCTTGTTTTTTATTGACGATCAAACTTTAACAATATTTTTTTCTTCAAAAAGTGGCAAAATCTACGGCCTTACCCAGGTACAGGGTTACTGGACTTACAGGTCTCAAAGAGGTGTAGTTTCTATTTAAAGCGGGTAGGTAAATTCCGAGTGGATTAGTTAGCTAAATAGTTGTCCGAGCTAAACCATGAACGAAAATAAACTTTCGTTCACTGGAGCTAAACTATACAAGTAGCCGGTAGTCCTTCTACAGTCATCACACAGATATAATCATAGGTATAAACAGTAAGATCACCGGGGCCCCCTGTGACCCGGGAACGCGTGTCGTTGAGGTGCGCGGCAGGGCCGCTTCCACCTCCCGATCCTATTATTATTATACTCTTTGGCTACCGCGATACGCCGATACCGCTATCAGCCGTGCGAGCGCGGTCGCGGGTCGGCGCCCGGCGGCGGCGCGCGGCGGGCGGCCGCGTCACAGAGTACTTTTATATGGGCCGCGTCGTTGCCGCCGCGCGCCGCACCGCCCCCCGCCCGCGCGCCCTGACCGACCCGTGTCCGCGCGCCGCGCTATCCTAATTCCTATAGATATCTGTCTTTCGTTTCGCGCGCAGTTACAGCTAGCGCGGCTCTTCGTGCGATTGTGTTTCAGCGTTGTTGAGCCTGTTTTTGTTGTGATTGTGACGTGCGCAGTTGGAGTGCGTAGTTGTGGTGGAGTGTGCAACTGTTGATGGTGGTCGCTGGTCGCCGTGTGAAGAGCTGAGCGCGGTGCCCGGGAGCCCAGGGGGCAGTGACCGCGGACGCGATCTCGGTACGTCCCGGAGATGGTTGTTGCGAGCGACAGCCGACACACTCGCACTCGCGCGTAACGTGCTTCCCGCAGGCTGTTGTTACACTCCACATACCTACTCATCAGGTGATGAGTAGGTATGTGGTAAATTAGTCAATAAGTAGCTACTTATTGACTAATTTACTACCTACTCACTAGTCTAGTCACTACATAGCTTTTGCTAAGATACACGTTGTGCTCTATGATTGTATTTTGTCTTCGAGTGTTTCCAGAGCCAGAGGTAAATGGAAAGAAGAAAGAAAGAAAAAAAGAAAGAAAAAACGTTTATTCGCGGTGAACATGACGCAAAAAAAGAACAAATACAAAAAATAATAAAAGGTAGGGGGGAAACATGCGTCACATGGCTAAGTGTCAGCGAAATTAATCCACTCCGCATAGCACATTTTCAGCAACAACGTCATTATACAATACTACATGTTGTGTAGAATTTGGTAGTTAGGTAATACTAAATGGCCTCGTGACTCAAGATAGTCGTGATCACATGCTTGACGTCTTGTTTGGGTTAAGGGGCTATGTTGAAAAAATGTGTTTTTTCTATTTCGTGTAACTTTTTAAGTAAGTAAGTATTATTATGGAATAGTGGGGGTGGAATTTGTTGATCAAACGGTTTTTCTGGGAATCACAGTAGACGAGAAATTACAATGGGGACCTCACATAACATCTCTTGCGGGGCGGCTTAGCTCGGCCGCTTATGCTGTTAGAAAGATAAGACAGTTAATAACAGATGTAGAAACCGCGTGTTTAGTCTATTGTAGCTACTTTCACAGCATTATGTCGTAGGTACGGCATTTTACTATGGGGTCGAGCTGCTGACATTGAATCCATATTTATTTTGCAAAAGAGAGCTGTCAGAGCCATTTATAATCTACGTCCGTCGCCGCGAATCTCTCAGGGAAATTTTTAAAGGGATTAATATTATGACGGTACCTTGCCAATTCATTTATGAAAATATTATGTATGTAAGAAAAAATCTACATCTTTTTAATAAAATAAGCGATAGACATAATTTTAATACTAGGAATAAAGATAAAATACATCAACCATTTTTCAGGTTAGCCAAATTACCTACATACGAGTACATCTTTGTGTTAAATGTTACAATAAAATACCTTGTGATATATTGCAATTAAATGAAAGAAAATTTTAAACTTGCATTAAACATACACTTTGTAAACAAGCATACTATAAATTAGAAGATTATATCCAGAATAAGAACGCTTGGAAACATGCTGGTCCTGCTCCATAGGACAATCTAGATTCTAGAGTCTAGACAAAATCAAACTGGTAGCTAGTTTGTAAATTTATTCTTTTTTTTTTACTTTGTTTGTGTAATTATTCTAACTCACACCCTGACTTATTACTTGTTAAAATTGTTTTTTATATTTTTTTTAATGAAAATCGTTTACTTTTACCATTTTTGTAAATATGTGAGCACCATGTATCTATCAGATTATTAATTTATATGTCATGGTTTCATTTTTAATTCTTTTACCTATTGTGTGTGGTATAGTAATTTTATTTTAGGTGCATCGTCTTCACATATTATTTATTATATAATTAATGTATGCAAAATATTGTAAAACATTTTAAAAGAGTAACGGTGGAGTTTCTTGCCCATTCTTCTCCATACGAAAACTACCTTTTGGAAGGGGCGACTAGAATCAATTCTATTTTATTATAATTTTTGACGTTCAAAAGTGCCTTTTATGTGCCTATTTGAAATAAATGCTTTGAATTTGACTTTGACTTTGAGCTATCATAAGTTCGAAAAACATTTGACCGAATTTCATTTCACCTAAATACTTTTCAACTAATATTGTTTCTTTTTTTTTTTTACTTCATCGAAGTCACGTCTGCCACTGTATCAGTTGACCTATTATCAAAGTCACGTCTGCCACTGTATCAGTTGACCTATTATCAATTCGATTTTTTTCGTTACTCCGACGTATCATTTGGTCGAAAAACTTTTTATCGAAGTTACACTTCGAAATATTATGTTTCCGAATATTTATTATACCACTGTTTTAATTACCATATTTTCATTTCACCAAACACCTAGAAAGTTTGTGCACACTATTATTTTCATCTATAATTTTTGCTGTTACTTTTTTTATCATTTCATTACACTGGCGTTATACAATAAGGCAACAGGAACTCATTTCAGATTAGTTTAACCTACTATTTTCTTTAATTAATTATTTATATGTAATGGCACTTAATAAAACAGTTGATTATGAACAAAAGTGGTTTTAAGTGGTCCCATTAAGATACTACATGCAAACAAGGTTGGGGTTTACATTTATTTGGCAGAAAATTCTTTTAACTAATGCATCAGATGATATTTAATCATTTATACATTTTTTATTCAGATTCATTAGGATAAATCGTCCCGTCTAGGGTTAGGGTTATCGTCAGCAGGTCTGCGGGGTCCTATTTCTGTCTGCTGGGTTTAAAAGAACCTAACCAACCGAACCTCGGGGTGCCCCAGACGTCGACCGTTTAGGGTTAGGGTTTCTGTCAACAGGTCGACGGAGCCCCGCTGTATATTTAATGCTTCCCCACACCGCACCCTTTCGATACGTGGTGAAGTCCTGGAAGTACGATAAAAAAATGTAAACTCTCTGATAAAAAAAAAAATGTGTTTTAAGATTAGTGTACTATCATATGATACTTAGATATGTAATATGCACAACGATATCTCTATCGTATACAAAAATAATAATAAAAATATTTGGTATTGAGCAGTTGAGCACCCTAAAACCATAGAAATAACTTATGAAACTTTATGCCGGCAACTGACCTGTATCATTTTATCGTAACGTAACGTTACGTTACGACAAAATGTTCCAGCATAGCTATTCACAAAGCTACGACACGGTTTGGTACCGTATCGAATGTCAATGTTATCGACGAAACCCTATAAACATGTCACTCAGGCTGGCTGGACAAATCTTCAAAATAACTCGCATTTAACTAGGTCAATAGGGCATTTTATGTGACGGCTAAACACCCTTATTTTAGAATTTGTGACGCAACAGAATCTTAGATAATCGATCGAAAACGTGTCCAGCCATCTTGAAAAACCACTTTTCGCTGGTCTCTCAATCTCGGTAACGGAAGTGATTTTGACGACATTTTGCTTATCAACAGGCGTCACATAAATTTGTGACCGGCATCGAGCTAAAAGTTTTGTGATACGTACAGCGGTTTAGTAGAAAAATGCAAAAATCTGTGTCCAGCCATCTTGATTTTACGTATAAAACTTTTGGCTGGCACTTCCGAATCTCAGCGTTTCAGAGCGTTTCCGAATATGGTTCCTTTACTAACATTTAGTGACGCAATTTGTGACAGTTATAACGTTTGATTTATGACGTCACATGTAAGGGTTTACGAGAAATCAATAAAAACTTAATGTCCTGCCAGCCTGAGCTCAAGCTGGCTGGACACATGTATCTCCGCTGCATGATGATCTACGGCCTTCGAAATATGTTCAAATTGTGACGGGGACGATAATGATTTACTGAATTTGTGACGGAGAAACTTTGAGTAGTTTCAAAGATATTGATTATTTAAATCTTCCCATATAAACACTGCAGTAGGGTTACCAATAATGTAGGTTTTATATGTAGGACTAAGTATATTTTAAGGTGTTTTCTTTAATAGATGAAAATCCGTGTTTTGGTGATATTAATACGAACAACTGTAGGTATTTAAGGAGGAAGCGCTAAAGTAGCCCGCGAAATTCAAATTTTCTTACGTTTTTTGCAATTTGCTGGTCAGTATTAAGTGGTACATTGATTAAAATATGATTCGCGGTCGTAACAAATATGTATTTACAGAATTATAATCATTACAATCAGTAATACAACGTGTTAACTTAGTATAATCCCCAAATGTGAAGATTTCATGAAATAGTCATTCTTGGGGATTACTTGGTCTTAAAGAGTCGTGTTGATGAATTATAGATTATAATTCTGTAAATACATGTTTGTTACGGCCGCGAATCATATTTTAATCATCGTACAACTTAATACTGACCAGCAAATTGCAAAAAACGTAAGAATTTTTTTTTTTTTATCAAACGTAAAAGTTTGGCGAGTTTAGAAATAAGTAACACCTCTGTATTATAAATCATTAAATAAAAAAATAAAAAAAATACTGACCAGCAAATTGCAGAAAACGTAAAAAAAAATGAATTTCGCGGGCTACCCTGGCGCTTTCGCCTTAAATCGATAGAAGACAAAAGTGTAGAAGTGAGGAAGGGGGGAGGGGTTACTGAAGCGCAAATGGAGGTGATTGTCGTCATTTTCGTCATTTGAAACGCTCAATAAAAAGTACAAATAAATAAATGTGATTTTATTTACAGCAAACATTATTTTTTCATTTAAATGCCTTCGAGCATTAGTTATCCTGACACAATATCTACCTATGTACAGAGGCCAGCACATCAAGCTACCCCAATCTGTAAAATTTCTTTGATAGATTTTCAACTTTACCACAAAGGTATAAGGTTCATATTCAATTGGGAAAATTTGACAGATTGGAGTAGGTAAAAATTATGGTCACCTCACAATATTAATGGATGTTTGTATGGGAAAACTTAAGTGATCAATATCTTTGAAACTACTCAAAGTTTCTCCGTCACAAATTCAGTAAATCATCATCGTCCCCGTCACAAAAATTTGAACATATTTCAAAGGCCGTAGATCACCACGCAGCGGAGATACATGTGTCCAGCCAGCTTGAGCTCAGGCTGGCTGGATATTAAGTTCTATTTTCTATGTTATGGGTTTGGTTTCCGCACTTAGTCCTTCAGTGGACCATTGTGCGTGGTACATGGCGGCCGTTGGTGGTTATTTCAACCAGCCCACCTCCCTCCAGAAGCTGATTAGGTCTCCTGGTCTTTTGAGAACATCTGTGTACGATCTGGGTGTACCGAGGGTTTGTGTCCTGATCTGGGTGACACCTGTGCACTCAAAGAGCACATACGCAATGGTTTCATCAGCCTCCATGCAAGCTCTGCACAGGGGGCTGTCCGTTATGCCTATAGTGTGAAAGTGTTTGTTTAGCGAGCAGTGTCCCGTGATGGTCCCCCTCACCAGGCGCAGGCCTTTCCTATCCAATCGTAGTAAGCGACTGCTTAGCTTGCCATCCAGTGATGGCATAGCTTCCTTGGACTGCCTGCAGCCTGGTGACGACGTCCACCAGCTTTCTGCTTGTGTGTGGGTGTGCTCCTGTAGCCACCTGCGTAGTTGGTTGAAGGGGATGGGCACGGTAGGTTCCAGTCCACAGACTGGCATGCTCGATGCCCTTCTGGCCAGCTCGTCAGCTGCGTCGTTACCTAGCGATCCACTGTGTCCTTTTATCCATTGTAGTGTCACTATATTGCGGTTCAATACAGTTGCCTGTTCAAGCGCATTGTGACATTCTAGTATTAGTTTCGATGTGATGCATTTTTTATCTAAGGATTGGAGGACTGAGGCGCTGTCAGAGAGTATGCGAATATGGGTGTCCGCAACTCCTCTGGCTGCTATGGCATAAGCCGCTTGTGGGACATTAAGTTTTTATTGATTTCTCGTAAACCCTTACATGTGACGCCATTAATCAAACGTTATTACTGTCACAAATTGCGTCACTAAATGTTAGTAAAGGAACCATATTCGAAAACGCTCCCGTTATTGAGATTCGGAAGTGCCAGCCAAAAGTTTTATACATAAATTCAAGATGGCTGGACACAGATTTTTGCATTTTTCTACTAAACCGCTGTACGTATCACAAAAATTTTAGCTCGATGCCTGTCACAAAATGTGACGCCCGTTGATATGCAAAAAGTCGTCAAAATCACTTCCGTTACCGAGATTGAGAGACCAGCGAAAAGTGGTTTATCAAGATGGCTGGACACGTTTTCGATCGATTATCTAAGATTCTGTTGCGTCACAAATTCTGAAATAAGAGTGTTTAGCCGTCACATAAAATGCCCTACTGACCTAGTTAAATGCGAGTTATTTTGAAGATTTGTCCAGCCAGCCTGAGTGACATCAAGAATACTGTGCTGTCTTCAGGATCCAATTCCTCGCCCTTTATCAACACATTAGTTTTCACCTGCCTAACGTGAGGTAGCGTAAACTTAATGCATTTGGTTTTTTTCTCGTTTAGAAGCAAATTATTAACATTGAACCAGTGAACTACTTTCGAGATCGCGCTATTTACATCGTCATTAACCAACTGCTGACGTTTAAGTTTAAACAAAAGTGAAGTGTCATCTGCAAACAACACTATATCATGATTATCCTTAATGAGGTACGGCAAGTCATTAATATAAATAAGAAACAAGAAAGGGCCAAGAATCGAGCCCTGTGGGACTCCCATTGTTACTATAGATCCGGGTGATCTTTTTCCGTTAACGTCAACGCTTTGAATCCTTTTACTCAAGTATGAAGTAAGAAGATGCGTGGCGCTCCGCATCTAAAATCTGCTGACCTTGAGTCTTCTCTAAGCTCTCGGCAGCCCTAAGAGATGAGTGGCGCTCCGCATCTAAAATCTACCCAGCTTGAGTCTGCTCCAAGGTCTCGGCATCCCTAAGAGATGCGTGGCGCTCAGTATCTAAAATCTGTTGAGCTTGAGTCTGCTCTAAAGTCAAAAGGGCCTGAGACTGCTTTTCAGATTCTTGCGTTGTAGTAACTTTCACGGCTCGAACTCTGCTGGAGCTACGCGCTAAATCCGATTTACGCTTGCGAGGCATATCAAACAAACTTAATGAACTTAAATTATACACTACTCGTACTAATGGTTAACAATAAAGCTACACTACAACTACAATTTAGACAACCTTACCTACAACAAAGCACACTAAGTGCAAAAGAAAATATTTTTGAAACCTAATGAACTAACTAAAAATACGTTTTATTGAATACACTAATTATAAAACAACATATAAATAAGAATTACTTAATTCTAAAATAATAGAGTCAACGGAGACAACTAACAACTTTTGAGATCGTGAATCCAATATTGACACTCGTCAACTGCGATCAACGGAAGTTAGATAGAGTAGAGATTTAGAAAACACACGACCGAGAAGCGAGATCTCCTACACCCGACCTCGTAGTGCCTCGTACCACCACGCAACCACGAACTAAAAAAAAAAACAGTGGCACTCCGGGAGTGCCGACAGAAGTGAAAACAAAACACAAAATACATTAAAACCGAGTATATCCCGAGGACAGCCGAACACATCCGAATGTAGCGCAGTGTCGGTAACAGTGTCGAGAGTTTAATTCCCATCTCAAAAAATGCCCAACGCGCCTAAAGATGTATCCACTTCAAAAATCCGATCGAGATTTTTTCTCGAGAAAATCGAGAAATATACACAATCCACGACGAAGCGAAGAGAAGAAACAATTAAATTCAATATAATTTTTTCAATTATCTACGAATTAGCAAAGATTTTTTTTAGAAACGAACGACCAATCTATCACGATCACGACTCCAATACGTTGCATGAATAAGGGTCACTATCGTCACCTGCGGAAAGACTGCGATTCAGAAAATCGTGTCATTTGCACAACGCCATCTATCGAGCACTGGTAAACCTAAGTAAGCAAGTAGTGATAACTTTTGACCGAGTGGACCGATTTTAATGAAATAAAAAATGTCACCTCCAGATACAGACTATGACTATTTTCCAATCCCTTAAAAATCTCTTTAAATATTTACACAAAAATGTCAATATTACATGTGAATTCTAAAATCATCCCCTATTTTACCCTCTTGAGGGATCATCCCCTATATCCCCCCCCCCCCCCTTTAGGGATATTATTGAGACAAAAAGTAGCCTATGTCCTTCCCCGGGATGCAATCTATCTCTCTGCCAAATTTTATCGAAATTCGTTCAGTGGTTTAGGCGTGAAAAGGTAACATACAGACAGACAGAGTTACTTTCGAATTTATAATATTAGTATGGATGATAATTCATGTCTCATCAGACATGCATTATCATAATCAATAAAAAAATCATTTTACGTAAATACATTATTTATATATTTATTCAAACTTTATGCACAAGTAAAAGAAATACTTACTGTACAAAGGCGGACTTAATGCCTGAGGCATTTTCTACTAGTCAACCTTCCTTGGTGATGCAGAGACAAAACATGGCAGGTGCAACATACGTGACAAATAGCTAAGAAATTACTATAAAATACAAGAATAAATATTAATACATAGATAGATAGATACATACATACATACATATACATTACGTACCTACATCCAAAGATATTACCTAAATGATAAGACATCTCTTATCATTTAATATCTTTGCATGTATGTAATGTAATGACGTAAAATTAAAGTCCAAGATAATCAGCAAGCGGCACACTGTTGTGCCCCTGGGTTGATCGCCATATCTCACGTCTGGAAACTCCCGAGTCGCACATTATGCATCATCCATCACCATCACTTTACACTTTTACAATTGTGAGAGAAAAAAACATTCCACCCCGTCGATATGGGCACGGTAATACTTACATTACCGTGATAGGCTGTATACCGTAGTCACAAACTAAAGAATCACTACGTGTCACTGTGTCAGTAAGCACTTGTCTCACTTAATAATATGTCGGTAATACATTACTTACACTAATATTTATATTATGGCGAAAGTTTGTGAGTGTGCGTGTTTATATGTTTGTAACTTCTTCACGCTCAAATGACTGGACCAATTTTGATAAAACTTTCTATGGAGGTAGCTGACACCCTGGATTAACATACAGGCTACTTTTTATCCCGATATTCCCACGGGGTCGACACTTCCGCGGGTGAAACCGCGGGGCGCAGCTAGTTACCATGTTATGGGTGTATACCGTAGTCACAAACTAAAGAATCACTACGTGTCACTGTGTCAGTAAGCACCTGTCTTATGTAGGTACCTACCTTGAAATTTGAAATAGTTTTAGATGACGTTTGCCCAATTATTTTGCAAAATGGTATATTTTTTGCAACAGGGAAATTTAATTTTGTATATAGGTAGTATTATTTTTTAATTACTATTATAAATGATAAATGATTTTATTTTTGTAAGTAGGTTTGTACAAACACTTTTACACGTCAATCATATTTTTTATAATAATGCTTAAGTTCTACTATAGTTACAACATTTTTTTCCTTGTGTTATAATTGAATTACTATTATTGGTTCATAAAATGACCTAAAGAGTCATTAAAAATGCAGAAAAATAAAAACAGACTTTTGACCACTTTTTTTTTTTTAAGGATTGGAAATCATCAAATGACCCCTCCCGCTCTGGGTGGAGCGGAAGGGAGTGTCAGACTCTTACTGACTAAAACCCATCCGTGTTCCTTCCTTAGCCCTTTATGTTCCGGGGCAGCGGTAACCCTTTCGGACAATCCCGCTGCCCCGGCAGGCTTCGGCCCTGTCGGGCCCCTCCTTACATGCTGACATCTCTTTGAGGCGCGCGTGGAACACATACGCGCCGTCCGTCACGGGCCTGGTCCTAAAGCACAAAGCTACGACACGGTTTGGTACCGTATCGAATGTCAATGTTATCGACGAAATCCTATAATCGCTATTCACAAATCCGAAACCGTACAATTTTGATAGTTCATATACGGTATGAAGACATCAATTCTTCCGACAGGTATTTGGTGTCGGAAGTGTTATCGAATAACAAAATATTGTATAAAAAAGAGTAATCTAAGCAATAAGTGTCAAAACACGGCTCCGGGCAAGGTCCTCATGCCCTTGCATGAATGCAAAGAGCATCTGCCGCTGCTCCAATAACACTCTTTTCTGAAAATATGCATTTTCAATATTAGGTACCACGTTTTATAAAATGAAAATGACCAAATAGTAATTTGTTTAAATACTGATAAAATACATACAACCATTTTTCTGTAAAAAAAAAACGAATTTTTCACTTCTCAATTTTTTTTTTTTTTAATTCGCCCAAAGGGGAGGCTATATTCTTTCGACCATACCGCCTTGTCTTCCGTGTAGTTCTCAATTATCTTTATAGCTCAAAACAAGAATTAAAAAAAATATTATTCCAGATTTCCAGGTTTGACAGAAAGTTGATAAATGATAAATGATAAATGATTGATAAATGATTGATAAATGATTTGATAAATGATTTTTATTTTTGTAAGTATGTTTGCACAAACACTTTTACACGTCATTCATATTTTTTATAAAACTAGATGAGGTCGGCGTTTCCTATCTGACTACTCTGAGAAGAAAGGCCGAAACAAACTCAGAGGTCACAGTCTCTTTTAAAGTCCAGACATAATCTTGGTCAGGTTATATGAAGACCATGTAGATCAATGTCTGAGATGGTCTTTTGAGGAAAGAACCACACAGATTGAGAGGACCTGTCCAGTCAGTGCAAGCATTTGTCAGAAATCGTGCAGCTCAACTCAAAACTTAAGGAGCTCAACGATTCGACGAACAATACCAAAGAAAGGACATTTGGGTAGGCCACATAAATTCCTCAAACTGCCAGACCTAGAAAAAAAACTAACAGAACAAAGAGAATAATAAAAATTAAACAAAAAAAATAATCATAAAATGACCCACATTGTCTTCAACTTCAAGTTGTTGAAGTTTACAAAGCAAGTTTAATAGAAATCAGGTAAATTTTATTTATTAATAAAATCATTGTTTACTGTTTTTTATTTGTTAATAGTTACTGAATGCATAATCTATAGTTGCCCATAATGAAATACTCAATAAAAATCATTTATGTACCACTTAAAATTTTCTACCACAAATATCTATTTACTACCATTTTGTAGCGTTCCCCGTATACACACCTAATAAACAAACCCTTCCACACGGATCTGTGAATAGCGTTTTACCGGTCCTTCGGTTCAGAAATCAGAAGGCCAATTCTCGTAATTTAAAACGTTCAAAATCTAGTCGCAGTCTCATCTCAGCGACAAACAAATGTCAAAAACTTGTCAAAATGTAGGGAAATTAGAGGTATTTTTGACAGATTGAGACTGAGATCAGACTGTGAACGTTCTTAAAATTACGAGAATTACCCCTCAGGTTATCGAACAAGTGTCATTGTCGATACGATAGTGAATCGTATGTTTGTGAAAAGCTATGCTGATCGGACAGCGAGCTACCCATTACTCGCTATCCGCAGGCCCGCGCCTACGGTGGCCGGGAGTCGTCACGCGGCTCCCGACGTTCGGGGCGTCTACCGCAGCGGCTGGGACGGGCGGCTCTCTCCGCTCTCTCCCTCGCCCATCCCGCCACCTCCTTCGCTAGCATGACTGCTTCACAGAAGGAGGTGACTGCCTCCCACTCCCTCTCGCCCCGGACCATGGCTTGGACCAGGGCCGGGCGCGAGAGGTCGCCGCCGCTGCCGATCGCCTCTACGAGGACACGGCGGTGCTCTGCCCAAGCGGGACAGACCTCCACTGTATGCTCCACCGTGTCCTCTGGGCGATCCTCGCAATGGTGACACCCGGGCGTTTCCTCCCGCCTGATTATGTGCAGGAACCTCCCGAAACATCCGTGTCCGGTGAGGACCTGCGTAAGGCGGTAGGTGAGGACGCCGTGACGCCTCTCTAGCCACTCCTCAAAGAGGCGCCGCGTGCCCTGTGCTGGGTTGCGATAGTCGCGCTTTCCATGCCGCCATGAGATCGCGCCGGAGGTCCGTCCGCTCCGCAGCAATTTGCCGCGGAAGCGGGTTTTCCCCCCGGCGTAGTGCCTCCGCGCGCCACTCATAGAGGCGCGCGAGGACTATCGCCTCCAGATCCCATGGCGGCAGTCCGGCAAGGAGGCTTGCCGCCTCGCCCGAGATCGTGCGGTACCCCCGTATTAGCCTTATGGGTACCACCCTTTGGGGCGCGTTCAGGTAGTGGGCGGCTCGAAGCCGCAGTGAACGCGCCCACACCGGGGCGCCATATACGGCTATGGACCGCACGACCCCCGCGTAAAGCCTCCGGCAGGAGGCGTTTGGCCCCCTCAGGTTGGGCAGGAGCCGCTTGAAAGCGGCCCCAGCCCGTAGCTTGTTCTCGAAACACTGTGAATGTATACATCTCAGCCTCAAACTGTTAAAGAGAAGAGAAGGCAGAAATATTCTTGTAGTTGACATTGATCGTCGCTGAGATGAGAACGCAACTTGAACACAGGGTACTTTTTACTATACTGTATCTGGTCTGGTGTTGGTGTCCAAACAAATCGTGTTACGTTGCGAGCATTTACCATTCCGTTAGTTAATGGTAAGTATTGAAGTTCAATGTAAACTAGAATAGACACCGCGAACCAAACTTTTGTGCAACATGTTGTTCCTTGTGCGGGACAAACGTCTCAGTCTACTAGGGACCCGAACACATCTTTCGTTTGTATTAGGTACTTAGATGCTCTAGTTTTTTTGAACCTCAATGTTTAAGGCAATGTTGGTAATTAATGCGTAGGTTTCTTGAAAATAGTCAAAAAGTTGGTTTTTAAAGCAGTGTAAGTACCTATCTCTTAAACCGTAAATAATTTTGACCAAAAAAAATAGTCATATTTTCAAGTCTTATTTTAAAACAGTGATGGAAGTCAAATCATAATTAACAAACATTAATGCATCAAAAAAATCTTCAAATACACCTCTGACATGTCTTTATAAGCAGTTTATCCCTTCATTAACAATTTTAATTATAATTAAAAATATACCATTAAATTGCTACTTAATTCCAAACTGCATTCAGTGATGGATTATTTACTATGTAGTTTGTAAATAGATGATTGTTTTATAATTTGCAATAAATTACCAGCGTTGTGTCATCGCGCTTCTCTTTCTTTTCTATGCAGTCCGATAGTGACCGCGCTGTTAGGTCATGTAGTCCCCTAAGGCTGCGTTTCCACTAGAGATGAGCGAGGATGCGTAGCGAGGAATGTGTGTAAAACTAACCAATAACAACGCTAACTTAGTTGAAGCTATGTTATTGGTTTGTTTCACTTTCACACACATCCCTCGCTACACATACTCGCAACGAGTGACGTATTGACGTAAGAGTATTCTGACTTGCAGAACCGCGGCAGTGCAGGCGCGGCAGCGTGCAGCATGGAGTGCGGCGTGGCGGCACCGGCGGGGGGCTACCCCGCGCCACCCGCACACGCGCACCCCGCGCTCTCGCCCACCGAGCGCTCGCCCGCCAAGTCCGGCCTGCACGTCAACTTCAGTGACAAGGGAGAAGTAAGTTTTATGCACCATACGCCGCCAGCACCGCCAGCTCGGTCCAGCATCGAGCCTGCGCTACTTAAGCATTTTTTTGTAATAAGACCGTAAGCATTTATTTCAATTAAACCATGTAAGTACAGGCACTTTTGAATTGTCAAAATTAAATAGTCGGTCAGTTTGTCAGAAAGTTGAAGCTAGTTGCCCATTCCAAAACGTAAATCTCTATGGAGAAGAATGGGCAAAAAACTCCACGGAGACTCTTTTAAATCAAGATATTACAAAATCCTGGGTACATTATTCTTGTTGCGTCTTTATGTGAAAATAATGTAAAAAAAAAAGAATTCAAAATATAAGATTACAAATAAGCCTTGGCAGTTAAGAGATGACCAGTCTCAACCGACGGCGCCCGTTCACGTACATGAAGCGTGGATCAGCACCATCCAGCTCCAGCCTGCAGCAGCCAGCCAGCCTGCATCCAGCATTCATTTTGTAGGGAACCGAATGATCCAACACACGCGCCACCATCAGTGAGACATTTAAAGTGAGCATGACACATTCTCAACTGCCATGCTCTTTCAAGTCAACATCAAAAAATCATAATAAACGGATCCATGGTTCTTATTTATTATTATTAGCCTGTGATGTCCCACTGCAGGGCTAAGGCCTCCCTACTCTCTTTCCACTTCTCTCTGCTCAAAGCTGCTGAGGACCAGTTCTTGTTGAAGGAGTCCAGCTCATCCCGCCATCTCCGTCTGGGCCTGCCACGATGTCGCTTGCCATTAAGAGGGACCCATTGGGTCGTAAGTTTGGCCCATTGTTCGTCTGACCAGTGTCCAGCCCAGTTCTATTTTAGCGTCGCAGCTTTCCAATGGATGGTATTTAAAAGTTATTCAATTATTTCCCATTTCATTTACCTAATTTTGCCTGTGTTCCACCAAATATACTGAATGTGCACCAAAATATGTTCATTAAAATATGTCATAACGAGCATCTATTTAACAACTGTTGCAAATTTGTAAAAATAGTAATACACCTAATTTTAAAAACAAGCATTTATTTTTTTAGTTTTACTTCAGATAATGCACTGCAAAATGTATTTGAATCAAACACCAATTAATGCCCAATGTAGCTTTATTAATAAAAAATGAACACATTATAAAATGTAGTGCTTACTAAAAATGTTTTTTTAACACTAATCAGTACGAACCATAATAATTCAAAATGTTAAACAAAGTCTTTACTCCTACAAGGTTCACATTATCAGTCCACTCAATCTCTGCAGTACTTCTTTAAATTATTGCACCAATAAAGCGCACTTTGCCTTTGTAGGACGCCCACGTTTTCGTTTTTGCCCGATGGCTATGTTTTTGGCTTCTACTGGAGGTGTTATGTATTTCAGCCTGATCGCAAGTCCAGTAACATGTTTACATTTATATTTTTTTTTAAACTCGGGGCAGTTACATTGACCATTTACCCAGTCACTATTTTGGGAAGGCAAGACCACTGTCCAGTGAGTAAAGGCAAATTTCTGGAATTCATCGAATGTCTCCCAACTTTGCCCGTTTGGAACATTATTGGTTGCTGAAGCTTCGACTAGATAAGATTTTTGTATCGCTGTTGTTATATGGTTTTCACTTTTTTGTTCAATTTCGCCCATTGGTATGCTGATGTCCAATCAGATAGTTCTATCAAAGGTGTGCTTGAAAACGAGTCCACTTTATAATTTTCGGACCACTGCTTCACCATGTCAAGAGTAACAGCACGAAACCGGGACAGTGGAATTCGTTCTCTAAGGGTGTTGCTATCTTTTATGCTCCTATTGAAAGCCTCGAGTGCATTATTCGTAGATGGAGATCCGTCCGAAGCGCCTAGGTACCAATTCGGGTTTTGTATTACCCATTCTTCCTTGAAGTATGTAATAAAAGCCTTTTGACTTTTATATTTGTTCAAAAAAGCTGCTAAAGCGGTGTTGAACACGCCCGGTGCTGTGACAGAATGTAAAATGTCGATGCCTTGTAGAAGATCTTTCTGCAGTCGTTTGTCTACTAGTTTAACTACTTGTTTCTGAATATTCTTTTTAGCGTGAGCCCAGCACATTCTGACTAGTCTCAACTCCAAATACTTCCGTAAACGCATTTTGAATACTCTGCAGCGAACACTAAAATCGGGCCCACCAAGGACATATCCGCAAAAGAAGTTAATTTTACCCACAATCTAATTTAATCAAACCTCGACGACTATTATTTCTTTACCACGGTAGGTCATGAAAGCACGGAAAATCTTAACATCGACTTTTAAAAAAATGACGTCATTACGCAACGCCATCTATCGAACCATTTATGAACTGGTTTTTACCTTAACATTTTGATGGCGTTAAAAAAATGAATTGCCTTAGCATGTTCCTGATAGAAGTTTTATGTAGTTATAAGATACCGCCAATGCCAAGGAGAGACCAACCGAACAATTCCCGAAATTTAATAATACCCGACCCAATGTAATAAGTACCTACAGCGCCATCTCTCGAGGAATTGTGTTACTAATTAATAAATTGTTTATTTGTACACACACACATTTGTACACAAACCATATAGTACAAGGAAAAGTCTTACGATTAAGTTGTACAGCAATGACACAGTTTAAGGTCGAAAACATCTGACTCCCATTTCCATCATCAATTGCATTAATCAGTGTATCATAGACTTCCCTCTGCTTAGGATTCAACAGAGATGATTTTATGTTTTTACTGTAGAATAAATCTTAGGTATTATTTTCGGGAATTAAAAATTAAATAATTAATAAATAATTTTCAAAAATTAATGTCTAAAACAAACAAATATAACAGTACCTGAACTTTGTAGACATTTTACAAAAAATAAATTTCTGAACGCACACATGATGTCTTCAGAAAAAAATAAAGTTGTGGCTTAAAGGTCTCAGCAACCAGGCCATAAGCTCCAAAAAAAAAATTGTTGTTACACTATTTGCCAGGATTGGACAACAAAATGTTTGACATGTAATAAACAAATCAGCATCTATTGAAATGATTAAGTATTCATTACACATATCGAGTTTTCATTGTTTTTAAGATGTAGGTATTCTGCTATTCGGGACGGAAACAAATCCAACAAATCAAAAACCATGGCAATCGGTCCAGCCGTTCTCGAGTTATAAGTGTTGTAACAAACACGACTTTCTTTTATATATATAGATTTTAAACAGTACCCCATAAAAGATGAGTCTACTTTAGCCAATCTGAAACCTGGTTGAACTAATAGGTCCCTATTTCTAGTACTATAATTATGTCTTTCACTTCTTTTACTAAAAAGATGTAAATTTTTCCTTACATACATGATTTTTTCGTAGATATATTGACAAGGCACCGTCACATGATGTTAATTTCCGTAACACGTTGACTGCCAACGCGGTCACCGGTGACCGCGAACAATAGATTTTCTATTGTGTCTGTTGCTTGGCAGTCAACGTGTTAAACAGTTCCTTTAGGCTTAGACAATCGCGCCTGCGAAGATTATATATGGCTCTGATGGCTCTTTTCTGCAGAATAAAAATAGAATCGATGTCTGCAGCCCGTCCCCAAAGTAAAATACCGTAAGACATGATACTATGAAAGTAAATAAAATAGACTAGTCTCGCGGTATCTACATCCGTAAATTGACGGATTTTTCTGACAGCATAAGCTGCTGAAATTAGCCGTCCTGAAAGAGATGTTAAATGAGATTCCCATTGTAGCCTTGAGTCAAACTCAAACTCAAACTCAAAGCATTTATTTCAATTAAACCATTTACAGGCATTTTTGAATTGTCAAGAAGTCGGTCAGTCAGAAAATATGAAGCTAGTTGCCCATTCCAAAGCGTAGGTACCTATGGAGAAGAACGGGCAAGAAACTCCATGGACACTCTTTTAAATTATATTTTTACAAAAATATTAGTTACATCATTAATGTTGAATTTATAATTATATGTGAGAACGATGTAATAAAATAAAAAAGACGTACGTGTCAAGAGCGTCCAGAGTACAGCAAATAGTACTTAACAAAACAACAATCCAAAAAAAACAAAAATTAAAATAAGCCGAGGCAGCCAATTGATGACCAGCCCCAACTGACGGCGCCCGTTCACGAACATGACACATAGATCAGCACCATTCAGCTCAACCATTTTGAAGGGAGCTAAATGATCCAACACACACGCCACCGTCAGCGAGACATTTTAGTGAGCATGACATACTATCAGCCGCCAGGGCACATTCAAGTAATGAAAGACATATTATTACCCGGTAAATGGTAGCTCACATAGAACTCACATCTGTGCTATGAAATTGTAGCTCACATAGAACTCACATCTGTGCTATGAAATTATACAATACAAAGGAAATTGAGTTTATACAATGCAAATATAGTCCCACAATCTTCAGCAGCTCCAACAGTATGTTCAAGTGTTAATCAATTAGTTGTGGTTGTGGAGCAGGACCAGCATTGATCCAGGCATCTTTATCAACGATGTAATCCCCTATCTTATAATATGCCTGCCTGCATAGTGTGCGTTTTATACAAGACTTGAATTTTGTCTCATTCAGTTGATGAATGTGGGGAGGTATTTTATTATAACATTTTAAACAGTACCCCATAAAAGATGAGTCTACTTTAGCCAATCTGAAACCTGGTTGAACTAGTAGGTCCCTATTTCTAGTACTATAATTATGTCTGTCACCTCTTTTACTAAAAAGATGTAAATTTTTCCTTACATACATGATGTTTTCGTAGATATATTGACAAGGCACCGTCATGATGTTAATATCCTTAAACAGTTCCCTTAGAGAATCGCGCCTGCGGAGATTTTATATGGCTCTGATAGCTCTTTTCTGCAGAATAAAAATAGAATCGATGTCTGCAGCCCGTCCCCAAAGTAAAATACCGTATGACATGATACTATGAAAGTAACTAAAATAGACTAATCTCGCGGTATCTACATCAGTAAATTGACGGATTTTTCTGACAGCATAAGCTGCTGAACTTAGCCGTCCTGCAAGAGATGTTAAATGAGGACCCCATTGTAGCCTTGAGTCGAGCGTGATCCCAAGGAAAACAGTTTTATCGACGAATTCTAGTTTCTCTTGATTCAATATTATCTCACAATCACTACCCTTGACATTTGGTAAAGAAAATCTTATGCACTTAGTTTTTTTTCCATTTAATACTAAATTATTAGTTAATTAACATTTCTGAATCTTTTAACCAATGCTCAGTTATACAAATAATGTCAAACATTGTTTTTTCTAAAAACAACTCAATTTCCAATTGTTTGGAAGAAAAACCTTGAATATTTTGATGAAATAATTTCAAGGATTTCTGCTTAGCCCCTTTTCTACAGTTCAGTTTTAGTGCTAGAAAATACCTTTTTGTTAAAACAATATATAAAAACGTAATTGTAAAATTATCGTCGCGTATCCTGCGGGACAACTTACTCGCTGCTTTTCGCAAGGTCAAAACCTTAAAATCTGACCAATTGGGTTTCACATGTGCACCGGCGACTATTTACATGAATGAGCATCTGACACTCAAGAAGAAAAATTTATTTCGGAAGGTTAAAGATGTCGCTACATTGCAGCAGTTTAAGTACGTCTGGATTCGAAACGCCACTATTCTCGTGCGCGAACGGGATGGCGATACTGCTTTTGCTATACATACAGCCGACGATATTCGTAAGATTAAAAGCAGTTCGCCAAATAACAACATTGATAGTGCTCCCAACCCCAACAAACTATAATTACAATAAGTTTCTATACCTATACATTTATCTTTCTTTATATAGTTTCTTAGTCTGTAATGTTTTATACTGTATTGCATTCTTATTCTATAAACTTGATTTTATGTGTGCTTTGTACTTGTTATCACATAGCCTTAATATGGGTGTTAATATGCTTTTTATACTATTTCTGCCGAAACTCGCGAATGTTATGCTACCTATTATACCTATTAGTAAACTTTTTACTGGATTATATCTCTATTGCTGCGTCTATTGCTGTATCGTCGGGGCTCAGTGTTGCTGTTTACCTGGTGTCATTTTTATTATTGAGAAACATTATTTTTACTTAACTGTTATATTATATATTGAGCTTTGCACGTACCGTATACGTGTTGCCTGAACTTATATCGCTGGTAATTCATTATTTTAGTACACCCACTATCTAGTGATGAGTAATAAGCATCTATCCATATACTATCAAAACTGTAGAGGCATCCGTACAAAATTACACACGCTTTACATGAATATTCTGAATGGTAGCCACGATGTCATCGTACTCACGGAAACTTGGTTGGTTCCGGAAATTAACAATAATGAGTTTATTGATCAGCGCTATGTTGTGTACAGGTGTGATCGTGATCGTACTGCCACTAAAAAACTGGATGGCGGTGGGGTGTTGGTGGCTTTTCTACGAACACTTAAATCGTCTGAACTTGATATTTCTGGTATTATTGCTAATTCACAATCTCGCAATCTTATTGAACACATCCTCATTGAAGTGCCAAGTGCACTACCGTCCAGGCGTCATATCATCAGTGCCGCCTATATACCTCCCAGAATGGCTGCCTCTGTATACGAGCAACACTTTGAAGTCTTACAGCAGGTACTTGGTGACCGTGGTGTTGATTGTTTCTACATAATAGGCGACTATAATCTCCCAGAAATAACTTGGATCACACTGGGCTCAGCTGGACCTCTTAACGGCGGTGGGCTGGGTACAGGTACTTCCGTAACTTGTAGCCACTTAAATAACTTAATGTCATTACTTGATGCCTCTCAATATAATGTAGTTGCAAATAATAATGGCAAAATTCTTGATCTACTTATATCTAATCACCCATGTAAGGTATCGGCTGCGTTGTTTCCTCTGCTTCCTATCGACACATATCACCCACCTTTTATCTGTGACATAAGCCTAAATGTGGATGCTCAACCCATGAGAAAGCGACCGCTACAAAAATACAACTTTTATAAATCTGATTACGAGCACATTAACAGCAAAATTCAGGATATTGACTGGACGGATCTTCTTGCCCCTTTGGGATCTGAAGAGGCACTAAGTATTTTTTACAATAAGATTGACGATATAATTAAACAGCACACACCACTATCGGCATCTAGGGCCACTGGTTATCCGGTCTGGTTTTCTAAAACATTAATTAACACGCTCAATAAAAAACAAAAGGCATGGGTTAAATGGAAGAAATACGGCAACATTGCAGACTACGAAAAATTCTCGCAGCACAGAGCCTTCTTTAAGGAAAATTGTGATAAATGCTTCTCTAAATATATTCAATCGATTGAGGATAGTATACATAAAAACATTAAGGATTTCTGGACATACATTTCCAACCGCAAAGACAAACCCGGTATACCGGCAAAAGTTCAATATAAAAACAATGTATCCAACGACCCTCAATCGATTTGCAACATGTTCTCTGATTTCTTTTCTTCCGTTTATGAACCTGCTTCATCTGCACTCTCTCAATGGGAGTTACCTTCTGAAACAGTACCTAACGACATTGTTGTTTCTAACCTACACTTTAAAGAAGAATCGGTTTTGGCCGAACTGAAATCCCTTGATCCATCTAAGGGTCCAGGTCCTGATGGACTGTCGGCGTTCTTTCTTATAAATACTGCTTCCTTTATCTGTAGACCCCTAGCTATAATCTACAATAAATGTATCAAAGAAGGTGTTATGCCAACGGTGTGGAAGCAAGCTAATATTACACCTGTACACAAGTGTGGATCTAAGCGTAGTGTTGAGCAGTACCGACCTATTTCTATTTTATCTACCTTGTCGAGGCTTTTTGAGAGACTGGTACATAACGAAGTGTACCCTATCCTGCATAACACTATTATACAACAACAGCATGGTTTTGTGAAAAAGCGATCCACGACAACTAATTTATTGATATTTTCTAGTGACCTATTTGATAACATCGACAATCGTATACAAGTTGATGCAGTGTACACGGACTTTCAAAAAGCCTTTGACAAGGTGGATCATGAGTTGTTGCTGAACCGAATAGCTTTCAATGGTATTCGTGGTAACTTGTTGCGATGGTTCATTTCTTACATCACTAACCGTTGTCAACGGGTTGTTATTAATGGATACCACTCTCATGCTACTCGGGTTACATCTGGTGTCCCGCAGGGCTCTATCCTAGGTCCTCTTTTATTAATTATTTTTATAAATAATATTGGTAACTGTTTTCATCATTCCAAGTTTTTGTTATATGCTGATGACCTCAAGGTATACAGACCTATTCATAGCATTCAGGATTGCTATCTTCTTCAAGAGGACTTGGATCGACTCACGGACTATTGTTACACTAGTAAGCTCCATCTGAGCATTCCCAAGTGCAACTACCTAAATTACACCAAAAATAAAAACATCATAAGGTTTCCATACTCATTGTGTAATGTTTTATTGAATAACGTAAACTCTGTTCGTGATCTTGGTATATTCCTTGACTCGAAACTCTGCTTGGATTTGCATATCGATCAAATTGTAAATAACGCATATAAGATGTACGGATTTATAATGAGATCCACTCATGACTTTAAGCGGACCTCTTCGTACCTCTGTCTGTATAAAACACTAGTCCGTTCCCAGCTCGAATATGCCGTATCCATCTGGAACCCGTACTACGGCAAATACATTGACATGATAGAAAATGTCCAACGTAGATTTCTTCGTGCAATGCACTACAGGTGTCATAAAACGTATCTGCAGTATAACCAGTTGCTCAGTGGAAGTTTGTGTGGACCAAGCAGGGCCGCATCCTCGCCAGGAAGATGCCAGGAGACAAGGCGCAGAGGATCCGCACTGACGAGGACTTGTCCCGTGTCTTCGGAACTGAAAATGTCACGGCTTAATTATTTTTGTGTATTTTTATATGTTAATAGTTTTATTGTTCTTTATGCTTGGGGAAATGTGCGTCACGACCGTTTTCACAGTTTGCTCAGCCATAGATCGGTAGTGTATGAAGCTTCTGTACCCACGCTATCGCTATACCATTTTACTCCTATACTATATTTATTTTTATTATATATGCTAAGTCTGTTTTTACCTAATCTATTTAGTCCAAATTATTTAAAAGGAGTATTCTTAATGATAGGTTTTTTCTCAATCATAACTATAATATATTCTTATTATTATGCCCAACTGAACCTCCACACACCACCTTCATACATTCATTCGCACCATATTATCACATCTTCATATATAATACCTACAGCTATCAGTACTGATGGCTCCCAGTAAATATATTAAGTTTGGTCTACTAAATGCGGGCTCTCTAGGTACAAATCAGGATGAGTTCTTGATTGCCATGGGTAACCACTCTGTGGACATCATGGCTATCAATGAGACATGGTTACGCAAGGGGGAAGAGGACCGCGCTCCTAGTGTACCTGGGTACAAATTTAGGCACGTACCGCGACCTGTGACTACCCGAGGTGGGCGTGGCGGGGGAGTTGCTTTTTATATAAAGAGTGGCATTAGCGCGCGTGTAAGAGCTCATCCTGACCACCCTGATGTGGAGCAGCTCTGGCTGGGCCTGACCATAAACAAAAAAAAACTTCTGATTGGGACTGCGTACCGCCCGCCTTGGCAGGACTTGGAGCTTTTCCTTGACGCCATAACTGCCAGTATTAGTGCATTAGCTCCATATGATAATCTGGTACTGTTGGGTGACCTAAATGTTAATCTGTTGGATGCAAACAGCTCAAAGTCAAAGCAGCTTGCGGAGTTTTTTAATTACTTGAACCTTACGCAACTAGTTCAAACAGCGACACACTTTGTGGGAAACAGTAGTTCGCTCATCGACATCGTATGCACTGATGCTACAACGCGGAATGTTGAGGTGAACCATATCAGTGAGCTCGGCCAGCACTCCTTCATTACATGTGAATCTGTTTTTAGGAAGCCCAAGGTTAAACCTAGAATGGTGGAGTTTCGCTCTCTTTCGGACATCGTGCCGGATCTCTTCAATAATGATTTGAGCATGATACCATGGTCTACTATAGGAGATATGTGTGATGTCGATATCATGGTAGATACTTTTAACACATACATGCTCCAGCTGTTTGATCTTCACGCTCCTATCAAGAAAAAGACCTTCTATAAGCGGCCAACGCCTTGGATCACTGACAATATTCGTCTGATGTCCGGACTGCGGGATGAAGCTAGAGATAGATGTCATAAAACTAAAGAACCGCATCATAAGCAGTACTACCTGGATCTTAAGCATGAAGCCGCCGCCGCATTAGTGAGGGAAAAGACAGCATATTACACAAAAAACATCAATGATCAAAGTAAGAACCCCAAACTACTGTGGCGTAATTTGAAGTCAGATGTACTTCCGGATCACAAAGACAGGCTACTGCCAAGTCATTTTGACAATCCAGGTAGTATTAATGCGGCTTTTTTAGATGTTCCAGGAAACTGTAGTGACAATGTCTCGCAAATGGCCAGTTTCAATTCTCGCAGGCATGGTCCAGCTGAGTTCTCGCTCACTACAACCAACCAGGAGACAATTCTGAAGATAGTCAAGAGTCTACGATCAAACGCTCAGGGTGTTGATGGTATCAGTTTGGAAATGTTAACACTCACATTGCCAACTACCCTGCAAGTCATCACTGATATCATCAATAGGTCAATAGAATCGCGCACTTTCCCTGGCCTATGGCGGCGCGCAATTGTTCGCCCTATCCCTAAAGTTAGTGATCCAGCAAATTTTAAAGAACTCAGGCCAATTAGTATTCTGCCCTGCCTGTCAAAGATTCTGGAGCGTGTAGTGTATCTACAGGTAATGGAATACTTGGAGGCAAATAACATTCTCCCTGAACTCCAGTCAGGTTTCCGTAAGGGAAGAGGCACTGCAACGGCTCTGATGGATGTAGTGGGCAATATCCTGGAGGCACGTGATAGGGGGGAGGGGTCGATCCTGGTCCTTCTGGATTTCTCGCGGGCTTTCGACGCTATTAACACCAATCTACTGCTGTTAAAGCTAACATACTATGGCTTTGACCGTGACGCTGTGGATTGGTTTAATAGCTATCTAACTGGTAGATCGCAGTACGTGCAGGTCCGCAAGGAAGACGGATCAACTGTGTCTTCCCCTCCACTCCAGGTGTCTAGGGGCGTACCGCAGGGATCGATTTTGGGCCCTTTGCTGTACATCCTCTACAGTGCTGATGTTACTAGATCCTTTGTAAACTGCAAGTATCACATGTATGCTGATGATATCCAGTTGTACATATCCTTTAAAGGGGGTGATACAGCGCTGGCAGTGCGAAGGGTAAATGAGGACCTACATAGAGTGGTGACCTGGTCTGAGGAGAACTCTCTGGTTCTGAACCCACTAAAGTCCAAGTTCATGGTGTTGGGTACAAGAAAACAAGTTGCTGCAATACTGTCCGCCAAACCAGAGATTTTTATTAAAGGGGAGATAATTGAGCGAGTAGAACAGGCATGTAGTCTGGGTCTAATCCTAGATCCAGAGTTGCGTTTCGAGGCTCATATAAAGAACGTACTCAGAAATTGTTTTTATAGGCTTAAGGTATTATATGGTATACGAAATTTTCTTAGCGTACCACTTAGAAAACAACTGGTTGACAGTCTGATCCTATCTAAGCTCAATTACTGTGACACTGTTTATGGGCCCTGTCTGCTTGGTAGGACAGACAGGTTAATTCAGCGAATTCAGAATGCCTGTGTTCGTTTCTGCGTTCATGTCCCTCGCAGGCATCATGTGACGCCATACATTAACCAACTTAAGACACTAAAAATGGCGGCCCGGCGGAAACTTCATTTAGCGAGTCTAATGTTTGGCATTGTAACAACCCATAAGCCGCACTATTTATATGAAAAGCTCACCTGGCGACAAGCTAATTACAAATATGGTCTTCGTTCTGTAGTTGGCCCGCTAAACACGACGCGACATAAAACCGCAGCATTCAGAGGTAGTTTCAGATTTGCAGCTACACGCTGCTGGAATGACCTTCCACCACCAATGCGAGGCCTAAAAACAATTCAGACATTTAAATTTCAACTTAAAAAGTTATTGTTGCAAGTACAGCTCTCTGAAAAATAAGTTTTTAATTCTTTGCTCACCTCATGGGTCATGGCCTGAGGTGTTTGGTTTCTTGATCTCCAGCAGCGCTGAGGCATGGCATTTGGTACCCTGTTTGCCAGGTCTACCTTCTGGCAGCGTTTCCCCTGTCCACTTTGTTTCTATGTTGACAACCTATTCATTTGAAATATATTTTAATTATATTATTTGTCCATGTATATTCTTAATATTTAGTTTTTTTTTTTTTTTTTTTTTTCATCCATTTACAATCTAATCTCAAATTAAATTCCAATAATTATACCTATCATTTATATTTAAGTTGTGTTTTAATTTGCTTTTCTATTCGTGTCTGCTTCTTTTCTACTTAGTTTTTTTTTATTCATACCTTCCTGTTTTTGCTGTTGGAAGTCGCGACACCTCGATATGGGGCGCGGTGAGTGGCACCAGGAATTCGCTTCCTGGCCGCAGATTATCATACGGCGGCGGCCGCTGCCGCTCAGGCGCTCGTTAGGTTCGCGTCAACCGGTTTTTGGAGCTATTATAGCTCTGTAAATAGTTGGCATGTCGGGTCACCCTCCAGTTTCCAAGTTTCTGTTTTTGTCTTTTTATTGGGTCCATCTCACCTTGCACATTCACTCATAAACGCATATACCACTGACAGTGACACCTATTACATATTATTAACACATCACATTACATCATATTGGCCATTTCGTAATTTCTTACATCACAATTTCTTTGCTCATTATCTATGAGGACGCTGCGAAATGTTGCCACTACATAAAGTGTAAAACGTTTCCTGAGGATGATATTCTCATAGTATGTACCTATGTCTATTTCCTGTTTAACTTTATTATTCTATCACTTGTATATTAGTTTATATTATGTTTCTTTAAGTACGCTGTACCGGTATAGTATCTTATTAATTGTTTGCTGCACCGGGTGACGTCATTACGTCGGCGCCGGCTGTCGCTGAAAACCAGCGCTGGGGCTCTGTCTAGCATAGGGTCGCAGCATAATGCTGAGCGATAGCCGTTTTGCGTGAATGTGACGCATGTTTCCCCCCTACCTTTTATTATTTTTTGTATTTGTTCTTTTTTTGCGTCATGTTCACCGCGAATAAACGTTTTTTCTTTCTTTTTTCTTTCTTTCAGTAAGTACAAGCTTTTGGCGCTCAGCTCTAGACGTAAACAATTGGAAGCAATGACATTGTATAACATTGTTAATGGCAATTTTGACTGTATTGATTTAAATAATGTATTGTGCTATACAGTCCCCAGAACTATCCATAGACGGCAGGTGCGTGCAGGCAAACTCTTTGCAGTAGGTACCTGCCGATCTAACACTGGTCTACGTTCGCCAGTTCGGCGAATGGCAGCAACCTACAATGAAGTATTCGAACACATAGATATATTTTTATGCTCTTTGAAAAAGTTTCGTAGCCTTTTGCAAGAGACACTTCAACTCTTAGACTAATTGTTTGTTTTATAAATTACTGTTTTGTTTTTTCATTTTCATTTTATTGTTTTTAAGTTTTTTCATTTTATTGTTATTGTTTTTATAATATTAGCGTAACTGTCATGCATGAACAGTTCACCTCCTAGTGACTAAGATTTTATTTATTAATGGTAATCTGTGAACAGCGCTGTGGGTTACATTATTACTTAAGCAATTTATGTTCTTTTTTGTTTATAATATTACATAATGTAGCTGTTTGTTGTTCCTATTTAATAAAATAAAATAAAATATTGAGCCCTGCGGTACACCCATTTTGACTTTTAAACCCAATGAATTCACACCGTTAATTAGAAGTTACTGAAATCTATCATTTAAATATGATGTTATTAAGCTAAGAGCAAGTTTACCTAGTCTGTAATCCTCAAGTTTCAAGAGCAGTGTTTCGTAATTCACGCAATCAAATGCCTTGGATAGGTCGCAAAAGATGCCTATTGCATCTTGTGCCTCTTCCCATGCGTTAAAAATGTGTTTTATTAAGGTGACACCGGCCTTGGTTGTACAACGTCCTTTGGTGAAACCATATCTACTGTTGATCGTGTAGGATGTTATTACGATTAAAATGATTGAATATTTGATTTAACATTACTTTTTCAAACACCTTGCTGAAAACCGGCAAAACCAATTCGGGTATATAATTATTAGTGTCTTTGCTGTCCCCAGATTTAAAAAGTGGAATAACTTTACTGAACTTCATTAAATCCGGGAAAACCCCTTGATCTACGCATAAAGTACATGTTAAAGCTAAATAGGGTGCAATTGTCTCAATAATGGATTGACAAACTTTAGTAGACATGCCCCATAGATCTTAGGTAATTTTGATCTTAAGAGTAAACTAGTCGCGAGCTCGAACTCACTGGTGGTCATGGCTAAAAAGCAAGCTGTCTCACCTAACTTCGTGTCTGACAGAGCTAGTATCAATGATGAGCAGATAAACGCTAGTCTACATGCACAACGTTAGTTCTCACGCACAGAAACACCGTTGTGAACTGATAGGCGCGTAAAAAAATTCGAAAAGTGCTTTAGATAATCGAGTTTTATGAAAAAATCACTGCATAAATCAATTATAAATAAAGTTTATTGAACTCTTCGATAACTCGATACCTTTAGACTCAAAGGGCGTAAACGCCATTTTGGCCAAAATGACTTTTTAATGCAGTTATGTTCAGTTTTTTTTTCTCTATCAATCTGTGTAGTTAAAACTGCGAAATTCGCAAAATTAAGGCTGATACGGCCCATGTGATTTTTGGAGATTTTTTAAAGATATTAGGCGTATTTGATATAATTTTTTATTTTATTGGTTATTTAGGTAACATTAACCAAAACTTGAACATACGCCCTTCTTATTCTCGTATAAAAATAAAGTTGACTCATACGACTTAACGTTGATGCCGCAAAATTTTGGTCATATCATCGCTCTTAAGCCAAATATGGTGCATACACCCCTATTATTCCGTTAAAAAATTAAAGATGACTTACACGCCCTAACTGATATTATCTCGAAAAAATCAACAGTGTCCTGTACTTTATATTAGTTATTTTATCATATTTAGTTTTAGCGTATTACGACCGAAAATAATTTTGAATTACACTAATCAATATAGTCTTATGAGCGAAAGTTATGTTTGTAGATCGAAATACTCTCACGCCGGCCAGTGCTCTTACTAACCTGAACTAGTATTTGATAGTTGTCTCTTGTACGCTCGCCATTAATGCTATTATACTTTTGAATCCCAGTTTAATATTTTTGGCGTTGGATCCCACAAAACATTATTTTGTATTTCCTTTGGATCCCAAATTTTAAACATGCAAGATAATTACGTTTTACGTACGTAATTACGAATTACGATTCCCAAAAACTATTTCCGTTGGATCCCAAATGCTTAAAAAAATCTGAATGCGGGTACTTTTAACAACAAAATTGTTTATAATAAAATGAGGGTATATTATTGTTGAGGAGATGCGCAGGAAAACCAAAGTAACCGACGTAGCCCGAAGAATTTCCAAACTTAAGTGGCAGTGGGCAGGGCACATTGCTCGCAGAACAGATGGCCGCTGGAGCCGAAAGGTTCTGGAGTGGCGACCGTGTACCGGAAGACGTAGCGTTGGAAGGCCTCCCACAAGGTGGAGACCGACGACCTTGTGAAGGCCGCAGGAAACTGTTGGATGCGAGAAGCACAGAACCGGTCGAATTGGAGGTGCTTGGAGGAGGCCTATGTCCAGCAGTGGACGTCTTTCGGCTGAAATGATGATGATGATATTATTGTTGTAACTTTTTAATTTATAAGGTATATCTATTCATACACGAAATATCTGAAGCCACAATGAAATGAGTACAATGTTTCAGATATTTCGTGTATGAATAGATGGACCTTAGAATTATATTTATGGTTTTTACTCTTTTTATATGTTGTCAAAATAAATGGCCTAAACCACCACCAACTTTTGAGATCTCAATCGGTTCAGAGGAACTGAAACCCTATAAACCGATTGTGGGTTTGCGATCAGGTTCTTTCGTATAAACGATCTGACATTTTAAAAGTCAAAATTCTACATTGAAACACTATTACCTTTTTTCCAAGCTTTCACCATTGACTGGTTCAGAAATGCAGAAAGCAGAAAACACAATTTTATAGAAAACTCATGTGGACAGTTTTGATTAGATTATAGACTTTGGAATGCCTTGTTAGTCAGAGTGAGTATCACAGGGATCTTGTAATTACTTTTGACTCTAAGCTTCTGTTTGATGCACATATTAATAACATAGTCAACCAGGCTTCTAAAACCTTGAGTTTTATTTTTAGGGTCTATTCTGATTTGAATCGAATGTTCGGCCCTTCTACTTAGAGTAGTCAGATACGAAACGCCAACCTCATCTAGTTTAAAAACTTGATTTGTAAGTGTTTGTGCAAACGTACTTACAAAAATAAGATCAAATTATTTATTGTGCGTTTGTCCGTAGCCACCTTGAATATGCTTCTCTGGTTTGGAATCCAAATTATAATGTACACATTAATCGGCTTGCAGGTATACAAAAGCGATTTTTGAGATAAACTCAATATCGCTCTAATAACTATCTCCCGAATTATATCAGTCGGTGTAAAAAAATCATATTCTGCCTCTACACGAGCGAAGGAAAATTGCAGATCTTGCTTTCTTATTTAGCGTTATGAACGGATCTAATGACGTCCCTAAGTTGGTGGGCAAGATCAGGCTTCGTGTTCCGAGTGCATTTCATCGGAGACCACGTCTTTTCCATGTGCCTCAAGTCAGAACTATCTACAGACAGAACTCGTAGGTGATAAGAACTTGTCGTAATTTTAATAATTATAGTGTGTCAGGATGTCGAGTTAGATTTAGATTTATTTACAAGTAGTGCTAAGGAGGTAAAGAAAAGTTTGAACAATTGTTTTTTCGATGTATTTTTTTTTCTTCTCTTTATTATTGTATATTTTGAGCGTCAGATAATTTATTTACGTATTTTTTTATGTTACTCACGTTAATCGTTAGTGGAAGCTTGTAATTTGCCATCTCCTACACATTGTACTAGATATTAAAATGTATAGCTGTAATAACGTTTCTTCTGACTCTCATTCATTCAATCATTTAATAGTAGGTGGGCCGAACAAACGCTGCTTTTTAACCAACTTAAAAAAAAGGAGGAGGTTATTAAATATTTGATAAAGGTAAATCACTTTTCATCTGAAAAGTACACGTGTTGTTTTATCATGGGATTCAATGGAAATAGCAAATGGGACCCATCGTTAATACCCCTTCTTTACGACAATAGATGCTTGTAGTGACGTTTAAACCCTAACCATTTATCATAATGGTATGAATATTATGTACATACTTTTCTACTACTGTCAATACACCCCTTTTCAGCAAGAAAGGACGCTTTAAGTGACCTATACACCCTAAGCATTCTACAGACAATGTAAAATTTTGGGTTGTAAACAACATTTTTTAATTTTTTTGGGGGCGTATAACAATCCTATTTTCTTTATTTATTAAGTTATCCTAAATAGTATATAATCATTCTGTTTATCTTAAACATTTAATAATGTGGGCCGAAAATGAACTTACTCAGTCTTGAAACAAAAAAGTTATGATTTTTTTCTTAAAATATTTTTTGTTTTTTGCTTCTCCTGAAAAGTGGCCTTTTGGCGTTTACGCCTTTTGAGTCTAAAGGTATCGAACTATGCTTTGTCGGTACGGTTTTGGTTTTGAAGATTTTACTGGAGGCCTACCATGATCTATTTAAAAACGATTCAAAAGCAAGACATTTCAGTTTAGGTTCTTAAACTGCATCGTTCACAGTCGTACCATGACATCCAATACACTTAGCGGCATTTAGATCGTTGAAAGTGAATGAGCGTTAAGAGCTCGTGGTAGGTATCCAGATGGCACGGCCTAAATTGAATCGTTAAACTGACGTTATGGTACGAATTAGCAGAACAGTTCAGTTTAGGTCCTAAAGTGAATCGCGTTAAGAGCTCGTGGTAGGTATGCAGGTCTTTTTAACCGACTTCAAAAAAAGGAGGAGGTTGTCAATTCAGTTGTATGTTTTTTTATTACTTATTTACACCCAAAGTTACGTTAAAAATAGCAAGAAAAACGAATCTTTGTTGGCTCATAACTTTTTATTGGCTTTTTATTTTACTATTATATTTCCGTACAGACACAATTAATAATAATTCAAAACGATATCATGTTTAACTTTGGATGCGTAATGTCAAACAGTGGAGTAATACTCTCCCGAAATTTGTATAGAGGCGCCTTAAGTTGCTAAAATGCCATTATAATGACTATAGGGTTTATATGTTTAAATTTAAATTCCACTAACATGCTGATTCTTACAAAGCCTTTGAAAGTGCACTATAAATAAAAATAATTCGTTTTTAGAGTTCCGTACGTCCCAATGAAAAAACGGAAACCTTATTTATGATCTCTCATGTGCCTGTCTGTCAGTCCGTCTGTCACAGTCAATTTGCTCCGAATCTACTGGACTGATTATGTTGAAAGGTACACAATATGAATTTCTGTAACGTAAACGTGAATTTTGAATATGGGGAATGGATAGAAAATTTTGAAAATTGGGTCACTTGGTCACTCATTGGGAGATGAACAAGAAAAAAAAAGGTTTGCAAACTGTACCGTGTGAACCAAACTCAGTGGTCACAGTCTCATTTAAAGTCAAGACATAATCTTGGTCAGGCCATAACAGGACCATGCATTTCAAGTTAATGTCTGAGATGGTCTTTGGAGGAAAAAACCACACAGATTTGAGTGGACCTGTCCAGTCAGTGCACGCATTTGTCAGTAGGTAATCGTCTAGCTCAACTCAGAATATAAAAGTGTGAGTGAGTATGCTAATATGAGTTTGGTGATTGCGCAGGTGAAGGAGCGACGCGAGAAGTTCCTGACGGCTAAGTACGGCAGCCACCAGATGGCGCTGATCCGAAAGCGCCTCGCTGTCGAGATGTGGCTGTACGACGAGCTGCAGAAGTTGTACGACACGGTGAGTGCCTCGCGGCGCCCGCCGTGGTGCCAGAGTTACCGATCTGGTTGGCACTTCCGAATTAGTAAAACAAGGCACAATGGAAGTGGCCAGCACTTTCGTTCTGGTATCTTATTGGCTGCTGTATCGTACCCTCGTGTGTTGCAGAAAGAGGCCGGTTGTGCGGTGGGCGCGGGCGCCGCAGCCAGCTCGCAGGAGGTGGAGGTGGACATCGATGAGCTGCTGGACATGGACAGCGACGAGCACCGCCGCCGACACCTCACGGTACGCACACAGCTCCCAATCCCCACACGACACACTGTTCCTCACAGTCCCCACTCACTGCTGCGCCAGTGCGGAGTGCCCCACGAATGTTTTCTTCCTATTCGACTTACGGTACATCTCTATAACGTACCTAGACAGATCAGGCTTCTCTTTTACGGACGAACACATTGTCTACAATCAAGTCTTTTACGAGTATATCTTTGTCAGTTTTCAAATTCCTTCCTTTATCAAGTCAGGACACACAATACCTTTTGCAGCTACGGCACTGAACAGACTATTGTACTTAAAGAAAATATATTCAATGACTCGTTTACAAACATCTAATTGGCATACACCTTTGAGGCCTTGCCCAATGTTGAGTTGACATCAACCTAAAACCTTTAATAAATCGTCAGTCATGCGCCACGCATATCGAAAGTGAAACACCGTACCGATCTATGTGTGCGTGATTGACGATTGACGCTGTCGTGTCACGTAATGGCGGCCGGTCGGCATACTATGATGTAAATATGAGCGTGAGGCGTGTTGTACAAGCGGTCCCGGCATACTTACTGTGCTTCACTTTCGATATGCATGGCGCGGAGTCCATCTTTTTTTATAAGTCTTATGTTGTCAGTGTACATTTTTTTATTCGGTCTGACGTGACGTATAGAATATGGCTGAATGTCATTCTGCAGTATTAATAAATAAAAAACCACCGAGTATTGATGTGGATGATGGATTGTAGAATCAGCTGTTTTACAAAACCGCTAGTTGTTTTACAAAACAACTCCGTTATGTAAAACAATTAAGTACTAGAAAAGTACATACAGACCAAGATATTTTAAAAATATTTTTCAGATACTTAACTGTCATGACTTAGCCTATCACCCGTTGCCGGCTTGACGTTGCTTTCTCGAACATCCTGTATATTGCACCAGCATTTTGCCTGCGATTTCGTCCGCGTGTATTTAGTAGGTACTTTTATTAAAAAAAAAAACTAAAATGTATGTTTACGATCTTTATCATTTGTTTAGGGGAGGCCCACACTGCACCGCATCACTCAGCGGGGCGCAGATAACGCACCCACGCGCGTGAACGGAACCCCTATAGGATCACTCGTGTGTCTGTCTGTCTGTCTGTCCGTTTGTCACAGCGAATTTGCTCCGAATCTTTTGGACCGATTAAGTTGAAATTTGGTACACATATGAATCTCTGTGACAAAAACACAGACGTGTAACGTAAATAAATGAGTTTTGAAAATGGGAGTCATTTTTAAGGGGTAAATAGACAATTTAAAAAAAATGTTTTGCTATCTGTACCGTGTGACATATCAAATGAAAGGGCTTACCGTGAGGATCTCAAATATATTTTTTCCATAATTTTAAAGTAAATTGTATTAAAGCTATTTAAGACAATAGACGGAAATTTACCATTCCCCCCCCCCCTTATCTCCGAAAAAAATGAGCCAAAAATTTAAAAAAAAATACAGAAAATAGTTCTATACTTATAGATTACAGGAAAATTAATAAGAAATCTATGATCTTGAAACAACGTGGTAAATACGCTAGTAATAATAGTTCTATGGGTAAATCTCTCAATATTGTGCGTACAAACTTACATTTTCAGTTGGAATGTATGGGAGAACATGTTTTTCAACTACAATGTTAAGTTTGTTCTTGGGATAAATTCATTCCAACTACGGAACCCTTCATTGTGCGTGGTCCGACACGTACTTGGCCGGTTTTTTTTACATACAAATTCAATAAAAACGCACTCACGCGCGTGGAATTTGGCTCCGTATCCCGCACACCGCTGTGTGTGCTAATCGCCTAGATAAATAAGTATTCGGGCCAATTTTTAAGTTTATAGATCAAAGTAATCAGATGTTTCTAATAAAACTGTCCCCGCTTTTCATACTTTTTTTTGTGTTCATACTTTTTTTCCATTTAATTGACGACATTTATTTAAAATGTTTACATAATTTAAAAATCTAAGTCTTAATATAATAATATGTACAAGTAGGTATATAAAATGACGGAATTGTTCCCCCTTATGATAAATGATTTTATTTTTGTATTGCACAAACACTTTTACAAGTCAATAAAAAAAAGCTCTAAAAAAAGTCCGCGACAGCTGAGGGGTTGACTCGCTGTAACCTTTTTTATGGTAATCAAATTTGTTCTAAAATAATTGTTTATTCCGGTCTGATCCCCTGAGACCCCCCCCCCCCCCTCCTCGAACCCCTGCTAGTTCTTCTCCTGTTTTAATCTCTTTCTTATCCAACTTTATGCTGGTTACTGTTTTTGAAAGGTAAGTAAGTACAGACAAGAGAAAATGAACGTTTCATGTGGAAAACTGAAAAGTTTCCCAAATTCCAATTTACTAGTACCTAGTTATTAAAAATTTCTGTTATCTAGTATCCGTCAGTCATGAGCTCCTCGTCATCTATCTAGTGTCCGTCAGTCATGAGTTCCTCGTCATCTATCTAGTGTCCGTCAGTCATGAGCTCCTCGTCATCTATCTAGTGTCCGTCAGTCATGAGCTCCTCGTCATCTATCTGTTCGAGATTGTAGTGGAGCCGTAATTAAAACACAATAAATCGTTGTCGGAGGTAAAACGGTGGCGAGGAATTGTTCACTGTAGCTGATGTTTGTTTCTTATTAGAGGTCTGGAACGGTACTGGTGCTCTAGTGGGAACGGGTGCCTCTTTTATACACGCCCGTTTTAGCTGGCCAGCGGACCATTTCCTCACCCCCCTTTATTTTTATCTTTATTAAAAACTTTACTACAGGTTTTGTGAGCTGGCGCGTCTTTGATGTACGCAGAGGTGCTTCTTAGATCTACTTATTGACATATTAATCTTATCTCTACGACGTCCCATGTCACCGGAGCGTGAAGTTATCTGCGCCGAGGTATAAATACCGCCTCGGCCCCCCGCCTCACCACTATTAAAACGGCGTGTTCCTTCGCGCGCGTCTTAGCGAGCTGTCATGTCCTGTTCAGTGAAGTGGCCAGGTACCGGAACATGAGGATTTGGTCCGATGAGTATGTGATTTGGTGTCAATGCCTCTGGCTCTAGGGGGTCTACAGAGACGTGAGTGAGGGGGCGTGAATTCACCGTATTTTCGACCTCGATTAGTAGTGTCATCAGTGTCTCGTCGCTCGGGCATCGCTCGGTCAGTGTGACGCGCAATGCTTCTTTTACTGAGCGTACCATTCTTTCCCATGTTCCTCCCATAAATGGTGCTGAGGGTGGGATGTATTTCCACTTGATGTGATGACATGTAGTCTCGTGTTGTAACGCTTCAAGTGCAGCTTCGCCGAGTTCCTTTTCAGCGGCTTTAAAGCAGGTGGCGTTGTCGCTCCACACCTCTTTGGGGCATCCTCTTCTGGCCATGAATCTTCTCAAGGCTGATATGGCTGAGTCAGCACTCAGCGAGTGTACAACTTCTATGTGGATCGCTCTGGAGGTCATGCAGGTGAAAAGCGCGCCGTATCTCTTCTCTCGGTGGCGTGCGACCGTGACCTCGATTGGCCCGAAATAATCGAGCCCTGTAAAGGTGAATGGCCGCGCGTGGTGTGCCAGGCGTGCCGCAGGTAGGTCACCCGTTAGGGGAATCGCTGGTTTCACTTTTCTTATTCGACACGGTAAGCAACTTTTAACCACATACCTTACTGCTGGGCGTGTTTTTATAATCCATAGTCGTTGTCTTAATTCGTTTACGACCATTTCCACACCGCCGTGATGTAGTTTTTCATGTACGTGGGCTATGTACAAGCGTGTGTATGTTTGTTTACCTTCCAATATTGGGGGATTGGAAGTGTCTTCTTGTATATCTCTGGCCGCGGTCACTCTTCCCTTCAAGCGGATGATACCCTCTGCGTCTATGTACACACTGAGCTTGCTTAGTCGATCGTTGTTGCCGGCCGTATCACTTTTTATTATGCGGTCGATCTCAGCTGCGAAGCTCTCCTTCTGACTAGCTTTTATCCAGAGTTGTTCCGCCTTTATTAGACACGAGGCGGGTAACTCGTGGTAGCGAGTGGTGGGGCGGGGCGAGTATCTTGTCGCTCGCGCCGGTGTCGGTGTGTTTTTCTTATTTCGCCAGTCGGGGTCGTTGACCTCCGTCTTTTTTGTGCGTTTTCGGGCGGCTGTGACTGTACTTCGGTTGGGTCGGCATAGTTCAATGAACTGTAGTACTCTTGCTGTTGCCCTTATGAGTCGAGTCCACTTCGAGAACTTTTCTATGTTTGGAAGAGGACTTTGAGTGTTGTCGCTCTCTAGCCGCTGTAGGTTGCATTGCTCTCTTTCTTCCCCTGTGTCATATTTCACAGTTTTTTCTTCTTTTGGCCATTGAGACTCTGGGTCTTTCAGGAATGAGGGTCCTTGAAACCATCTGTGAGTAGCAGTGAAGTTGTCTGGCGTCTCTCTCGTTGCGTCGTCCGCTACGTTATCTTTGGATGGCAGCCACCGCCACTCGTTTTTCTTTGTAGTTTCTTCTATTTCAGCGAGGCGGTGAGCCACGAATGATTTGTAGGTGCGTGGCTCAGCTCGGATCCACACTAATGCTGTGCGTGAATCACTCCAGTAGGTCTTGCTCACTGTTTCATATTCGTGTTCCTTTATTACTGTCTGTGCGAGGCGCGCACCCAGTAAGGCGGCCTGTAGTTCAAGCCTGGGCATGGAGACTGGTTTTAGTGGTGTTACACGGCTCTTGGCGGCCGCTAGGGCTACGTGTACACTGCCATCGGCTCGTTCTGTCCTCCAGTATATTGCCGCGGCGTAGGCTTGTTCGCTCGCGTCAACAAATGTGTGTAGTTGTCGCGAGACGCTCTGTTTGACGTCATAGCATCGCGGTATTTTCGGCTGTTTGATTATGCTAAGTGACGTCATCCATTTCTTCCACCTGTCTTCTAATTCCGTTGGTATCGGATCATCCCAATCAGTTTTATAGCTCCAGGTGTCTTGGAATATTCTCTTTGCTGGGGTGGTGATTGGTGAGATTAACCCCAGTAGGTCAAAGAGTGCCATTATGACGCCCAAAGCTTCTCGTTTTGTAGGTGAGCGTTTGTTTTCTTTTACTTCTGCTGGTATCTTCATCGTGTTCGTGTTGAATCCGATGTGATCTTCTTTCACGTAAAAGAGTAGTCCGAGTGTTTTTTCTGTTTCTATGCCACCTAGACTTACTGTGGCCGATATGTCTTGCTCTGGCGGGTTGAACTCTTCAATGGTTCTTGTGTCGTTTGATGTCCACCCATTTAATACGAACCCTGCTTTCTTGTGGATGAGGTCGACTGCCTTTGTTATTTCCTGTGCTTCCTTAATAGTACAGAAGCTCTGCAGATAGTCATCCATGTAGTGGTTCTTCTGTATTGCTGCTGCTGCTTCTGGGTAAGTGGTTGCAAACTCGCTCGCATTCTTATTCTTGATATATAGAGCGGTGCATGGTGATGAAGTAGACCCAAATATGACTGACGTCATGCGGTATTCTTCTGGTTTGCCCTCCCGCCGTTCGCCTCTCCATAGGAATCTAAGGGCATCTCTGTCTTCTTGTCTGATCTTCACCTGCATGAACATTTCTTTTATGTCTCCACTGACAGCGTATGCGTGTTGTCTGAATCGCATTATCACTCCAGGGAGAGACTGTAGCAGGTCTGGTCCTGAATGCAGCATGTCGTTCAGACATATGCCGGCGGCTTTTGCTGATGCGTCATGAACCAGTCGAGGTGGTTTGTGTGGCTTCGCTGGGTTAATGACCGGAAAGTGGGGTAGGTACCAGGTCTTTCCTTTTGGGGCTGGGACGGGTGCTTGTTCTGCATAACCAGATTTAAATAGGTTGTCTATTCGTTCTTCGTATTTTGATTTCAGGACTTCATCTTTATCTAATTTCTTTTCTAGTGAACGCAGACGTCGCTCGGCTTCGTTGTAGTTGTTTGGTATCTGGAAGTCTCTTTGTTTCCATAGCAGGCCAGTTTCAAATCTGCCGTCAGGCAGTCTCTTGCTGGTTTCTTCTAGTATCTGTATGGCTTTCTGTTCAGGGTCTTCCTTTGGTTTCTTTGGTTCGATGCACAAGGATTCGAGTTTAAAGTAATCCTTGATTGCTTCTTCCATTGATGGTTCTTCCTCTTTTTCTGTGAGTTTTCCACAGAATGCTATGGTGGCTGTGAGTGAGCTGTGGCAGCCATGAAGAACCCAGCCGAGTTGTGTGAGAGAGGCAACTGGCTGGTTACGGCGCCCGGTGCGTAGTTTTCTTGACACTATAAGATGCCAATTATCTTGTCCAATCAACAACTTGGGTGAGGCGCGTTCGTATGTGATCTGATCTTTGATGTCGATCAGGTGTTCGCAGTCTTCCAAGTGTTGGTCGTGTACTGTTTCTGGTGTGCAGTTCAGCCTCTCCACAGTCCGCGCGGCTTCTATTTTAAATTCTTCTTCCGCGTACTTTCCTCTGATACTGAGGTTAATGACCTTGCTGCTGTCATGCTTCATTTCGTTGCCGATTCCTTGGATCCACATAGCGTTTGTGGGACCATCGGCTCCGATGACGTCAGCTATCGATGCGTCCACCAGTGTGACCGTGCTTCCTTCGTCTAATAATGCGTACGTTTCAATGCTGGTGTGCGGTCCCTTTAATATGACGGGAGCAATCTTCAGGTATGCACGTCGACGGTCACATTGTTTGGCTGTCGATGTTACCTCTACTGCTGGTGCTGCTGTCTCCTTCTTGGTTGAGTCGCTTGCGGTATCTTGACTCTTCTCGTGGTGTAATAACTTGTGGTGGCTCATGGGGCATTAATGTTTTCCACACGGTGGAGCTTTGCACTGAAGTCGACGATGTTTACTTCGTAGGCAGCGGTAGCATATGTTGTTTTTCTTTGCCACTTCCCATCTTGAATTTGTGTCGAGAGCGGCGAACTGCTGGCAGTCAGGTAGTTTGTGATTTTGTTTGCACTGCGGGCAATGCAATAACACATCAGCTGACTTATATAATCATAAGAACAGCAGGTAAACAATGAAATTTTATATTTTACTCTACGTACACAAGAAATAGGCTATTATGTATGGAAACGATATGTACTAATGAGTCTACCTTATGTTGTCGTGCACACTATCTAGTGTCCGTCAGTCATGAGCTCCTCGTCATCTATCTAGTGTCCGTCAGTCATGAGCTTCTCGTCATCTATCTAGTGTCCGTCAGTCATGAGCTCCTCGTCATCTATCTAGTGTCCGTCAGTCATGAGCTCCTCGTCATCTATCTAGTGTCCGTCAGTCATGAGCTCCTCATCATCTATCTAGTGTCCGTCAGTCTTGAGCTCCTCGTCATCTATCTAGTGTCCAGGTCAGTCATGAGCTCATCGTCATCTGGTAAAAGGAACAGTACTCGTTGAGACATATCTAATGAGCTCACACTCGATGGGTTTACCAGCAGTTATTCAAGAGTTCCATTATCTAGCGTCCAGGTCTATCATCTGACCAGCGCGATGGTACCATATTATTTTGTTATCATCGGATTGCATACATTCGTCCTACGGAATATCGCCATAACTTTTTTTCACACAACGATTTGATAAGAACCGCCATAGTAGTCATTGCTCTTTATTAAAATGCCTATCTAATGACCATTTTGTCCGGTCCTCCTTTATTTCTGACCATTCCAAGGAGCCCAAACACGATACCTCTGCTGTAGGTTAAGCGAGTGGGGTATCCTGCAAATTCCAGGTGATGCTGCAGCAGCAGTTCAAGGTTACTATGTTCTTCTACTATCATTGAAGTAACGAAATGCCAAATTTCGACTCCAATCAGACATGTGAAAGATGCTCACATAAATTCATCAACTAGAAAAGAGCAAATAAATTTTCATGAATCATAGCTAAGAACACTCTCGATCATATATTAAAATTCGAATTCGAATATTTTTAAAAGAGTAACCGTGGAGTTTCTTGCCGGTTCTTCTCCATAGGAAACGACCAATTGGAACCGTCCGTGCACCTAGCTTCTGACGTTTCATAAGTGCCCATGTAGGTTTATGTGAAATAAAATATTTTGATTTGATTTGATCAAGTCACCTTTTAAACAAAAACAAATCAAAATCGGTTCAGCCGTTTGGGAGCTATGATGGCACAGACACACAGATACTCACGTCAAACTTATAACACCCCTCTGTTTTTGTCTGGGGTTATAGGGTTAAGGTTATATTCCATTTATACTTTAAGAGTATTACTTAGTACAGTTAGTACATTACTTTAAGGGAGCTATTTTAGGTCCAGTCAACAAAAGAGATAAGTATGCAGGATCGTTGGGTATAGTTGAAGTTTAGTAAGAAACCGATGGATGTTGTCGACTGAAATTTAATTTGATAAATGAGCCGTTTGTTTTCTAATAATAATAAAATTCAATTTTATTCGTGAACATCTATCGGTTTCTTACTAAACTTCAACTATATCCGACGATCCTGCATACTTATCTCTTTTGTTGACTGTACATCACGCTATGATCAGTAAGAGTGGAACTATAGTAAACCTCGCAGAGCTACCGGCACCGGCAGACGTGCGGATTTATTGTAAAACTATGATATGTCCTAAGATATTCATTGAAAACAAATACCTACCTAATGTCAAAGGCAATTTTTTTCAAAATTAAATACCTACTTGCAATGAATAACGTATTTATTTGTATAAGGATTAATATCAGGTTTATCAAAACACCTTCGCAAATAATGCATTATTTTAAGTTATTTCGGTTTGATCGCTGAGCCCCCCTCCATCCACCCCCCCCCCCCTTTGTGAAAAATAAAACAATTGGTAAACTTTTTAGAATATTTCCTGAAAGTTTTACAAGAATTTATCCAGAGTCGTCTAATTCCGAGGTTTCTGCCCTCAGGGCCTCCAGCCAGTCCTGCACACCACATACAAGCACAAAGACCCCAACTTCTAACATCACTTAACTCTATAATATTGACGTTTTACATTTATTTTTGCAGACTTTACTAGCAGATGCCAAAAAACCACAAAAAGATGTACATGTAAGTAGTTATTAAACAAATTAATTGTTAAAGTATTCTGTAGAGTAACGGCGGCAGAGTGGCGGGTCAGCGCCACAGGCAGTTGACCTGACCGACCCGTCCGCTTCCCCACGACGAAGACCATCCATACGAGCTGTAGAGCCGTATAATGTTTCGTAACGTTTGTGTCCAGTTGCACATAGGTACCTACAGTTGCACATAGGTACCTACAGTTGCACATAGATACCTACAGTTGCACATAGGTACCTACAGTTCTCTCATGTTATGAAGACCGTTCAGCTCTGCGTGCTCATACAGATAACATACAGCCACACTTAGTTAATGCAATCTCTATCGAGATTCGAGATCTCACGAAATATCGAGCCCTTTTTCGAGCGAGTTTCAAATCCTTTTTTTTTTTGGATGTGAAATCATCATATGACCCCTCCCGCTCCGGGTGGGGCGGAAGGGAGTGTCAGACTCTTACTGACTAAAACCCATCCGTGTTCCTTCCTTATCCCTTTATGTTCCGGGGTAGCGGTAACTCTTTCGGACAATCCCGCTGCCAGATTAAAACATTTGTGAAGACATGAAGACAATCTTGTTTGAAATCTCGATGAGATTTCGTGACTGAGTGCGCGCGTTGTAGCACACTATTTCTTGAGAAGCCATTTTCAATAAAATAATTTGCTGTATTAATAGTGTACGTGATGTGTGTGTGATGTGTGTGTGCTGGTTGGTTGCGTTCTGTATGCGTCATCATCATCGTCTTCATTTCAGCCGAAATTCGTCCACTGCTGGATAATAGGCCTCCAACATAGGGAACAACTTTTGTTGTTCAACAAACAATACTTTGAATTTGTAATTCTATTTCATTGTAAGTCTGTGCAAGTCGCTTTTGACTAAAACCCATCCGCTATGATATGGCCTTCATTTTGACAGTTCAACAACATTCATTGCGCAGACACATTTTTCCTACATATAAAGCAATGGATTAGCAATATCTTTCAAAATGATTGTGATTGAAAGTGTGTTACGCAATTAGGTTGCCGGTATGAGATAGGCCGGATGCTTACAACGATCCTGGACGTAGGAGGACAATAGTCGTTGCTGAAGTAACTGCATGGCATTATGTTGCAATGTCGTGGATTTTCGCGAAGTATTCAACGCCAGATGGAAACAGGCGTTATGTGCTGTGTGCAGTCAACCGCATATCACTAAAGGTGCTGTCAGTATCAATTTGTAACCGCTGATCCGCACGTCGTCACGTCGCCGCCTTGCCGGAGCTAACACTGCTCTTGAGCTGGTGGTCTAGCGTAATCCGGAGTTGCGGAGTTTCAACAGAAAGCAAGTCAGGCTAATACTGGTTTTTCAGCTGAAATGATGATGATGATGACATTCAAATTAATCAGCAATATTTAAACGGTTAGCCCATGCTCAATATAGTTAGCCCATGCTCAATATATTTATTACTATTCTTTAAGGATTAATCGGTCCCTGGTCCTTTCCAATCGTCCTAGGATTTTTTATTTTTCTTACGAGGTTACGACATACCTAAATATAAGGACAAACGGTCTTCTTAAATGGGAGAACTGCACCTGTACTCGTCACTTGCAGTCGACACTGGGTTCATTTTGTGTTGTAGATACCACTTTTTGAGTTTTTTTTACCTTTCCACCAAAAATTGTTAATTACTTGAAATAAAAGATCTATTCAACTCTCAGGAAGTCCATCTAAGATTTACGTCCTTATTTGAGTAGATGCCTGGGAATCTGTCGGCAGAAGTGTATCTGTGTGTGTGTGGGTACCTGCTAGACATGTGCGCCGATCGGTCGGCGTGGCGCACGCCGCGGGACATTTTAGCCACGCCGACGCCGCCGGGTTTTTCATCGGCGTCATCGGCGTCAAAATCCAAATAATATTCTAGGTTGGGTATATAACGCAAATTATTAAAACAAATTAAATCATCGCTTTCCCATTAATAAATTGACTGTGGCGGCTGCTCTTCTCGATTGCCGTTTCCAAGGAATGTCAGCTTGAGGAAAGAGGAGAAACGAGTTTCCTTTGTCTGCATTTGTGAGAGAACACGTCGGGGGACCAGATTGGCAATTCTCGTAATTTTAAGAACGTTCACAGTCTGACCTCAGTCTCAATCTGTCAAAAATAACTCTAATTTCCCTACATTTTGACAAGTTTTGACATGAAGTTTAGACATGATAATGAGCGTTCCCGCTACAACGCAGGACTAACCGTTACGGCAAAAAGGTCACGGTTAAGTCCTACTTCCATATACAAAATTATATTTAACATGATAATTTTATGACATGTGTAAGAAGCAAACACAAAAGCTAAAATAACTTGCATCTTGCTCATAAAATAACTTGCATCTTGCTCATAAGATAACTTGCATCTTGCTCATAAAATAACTTGCATCTTGCTCATAAAATTTTATTTCTTTTCTCTCTTTTTTGTACTAGTTTGATTATTATTTGTTGCCATAGTTTTTTTTTTGTTATTGGGAGAATGAGTAAGACCGTACCCAGACACAAAGTTCATTGTTGTAGCATTGTGAAGTATGTTGATATTTATTGCCCTCGTTTAATTAATCCTAAGACAGCATGTCTGGCTTTTTATTTGAAGAAAAAGTTATGTGAGGAAATTAAATTGATGTAAAAGGAAATATTTAACTTATCCTTTCAAAACTTATTGACCTGCTAATGATGGACACTTTTTGAAGTGAATGAATCTCTAAAAACTATTTGCGCTTATAATGATGCTTTTTTTTAAATAATTGAACCTTTTTTTAACGGGGGGCCCGTGGCTAAATATTAACAGCCGCACAGGTCGATCGGTCAGGTTAAGCTACGCTTGCCGTTGTTGGTCTATGGATGGGTGACCATCTTTACATACCGAGAACCTTCCTTGCCTCGGATAGCACGTTAAGGGTCTCCCCACATTTATCGACGCGGAATCGGCTAACACCGGTCAAAAAAGCCTTTATGTCTACGTAATAAGGGTGTTACTAATACCATTCGCATCGGCTCGGCTCGGACGACGCGTCGCGACGCCGGCCGACGCGAAAGGAGCCGTTTGACGAGTAGTGTGGTGATACGCACTCGGCGTCGATAAATGTGGAGAGACCCTTAGCCGCTGGTCCCGGCTGTCATTCGTGGATCTTTGACAGTCGTTACGGGTAGTCAGAAACCCGAAAGTCTGACAACCAGTCTTAACAAGGGGTAGATATCGTATTACCCTGTAACTGGGTTGTGGAGGTCGGATAGGCAGTCGCTCCGTGTAAAATACTGGTATTCAGCTGCATCCGGTTAGACTGGAAGCCGACCCCAACATAGTTGGGAAAAGGCTAGGGATGATGATGTACCTCTTTTTAACTTTCTGTGCTTAATTATTTGAGGTTCTCAAAAGAAAGCATGTACCTATTTAATCATTTTGAGCTGCTAAAAATATTATTGAATACTCTAATATAATGATTGCGCCTCTTTTTGTGAACCTCAAATAATTCCTATTATGGGGTCCTAAAAATACTGAATAGCACAGTAACTGGGACCAACTTGGATGCAGCGCTCGCTCGGCTTGCGCGGTTGGTCACAGTTCCAAGTCCAACCTCAATTAACCCGTTTGGTCGGGGTACCCTAGCAAAAAGGTGACAAAACCTTGCTGAAGAACTAGAGACCCGTTTCATTTATGAGCCACGTATACAAGTTGGTTACGAACCGTCTCGACAGGAGACTTGACGAGTTTCAGCCTCCAGAACAAGCAGGTTTTCGAAAAGGCTTCACTACCGTAGACCACATCTATACTGTTCAACAAATTGTACAGAAGACCGAAGAGTGCAACCAGCTGCTGTGTATGGTATTTGGGGACTACGAGTATCGTAATATGGGCAGTTCTGGCCTCTTTGCAACGATGACGAATTGACTGGCGATACATCGAAGTGTAGAGGATGACGCTGCCACGATGACTGTCCAGATCCAGGAGATGAAAACCAGCCTCATCCAACTTAGGGGAGTGAGACAGCGGGATGTGATATCCTCAGAACTGTTCACGAATGCGTCAGAGGACGCTTTTATGACGCTGGACTGGACTAGACAGGGTATCAACGTGAACATGGAGAATATCTCACAATTCTCACATCTTCATTTTGCCGATGACATCGTCATACTCGTAACGGCAGAGAATTTGGACAAGACGAAAGTCATGTATAATTCGCACGCCTTGCAAGAGTCCAAACCACATCGAAGGTTCGCTTCTCGTTGTGAAGGAGTATCCCAAGCAACACAGATTGGCTGAATAATCTATATCTATATCTATACATATAATAAATCTGTAGACGAGACGTTTCTGTACATTGAAAATATTTCCAAAAAAAATAATTGGGGTGTTAAAGGATAACCAACAGATGCCATTTCATCAATTTTTGTCTGTTTGTCGGTTTGTCGGTTTGTCTGTTTGTCTGTTTGGATGTGACAGATTATTGATTTGAACAGGGTCAACGTAAAAAGTACCAAACAAATACGGTTACTTTTTATACTCAAATATGGTGTAGAACTCGGAGCAGTGATTAGTTTTTATTTCATCGCAATCGGTTCACTCTATCAAAAGATATAATCAATTTAAAGTATTCTAGAACAACTTTTTACGTTTTTTAGTAACACGTAACGACATCTATTGGCGCGATATAGTACCTACTAACGAAAACATATTGTTTTTGTGATGTGAATAATCACGTCCTATTAGTTTATGCTTACTTAAATGACGAAATAACACAGATACCTACTTATGTCTATGTTATTTTAAAAAGTAATGATAATGATTATAATATTAAACAAAATCGCTTTCCATTGTGGTTTATTTAGTGGCGCCTGTGGCGCTAAAATAATTTTAAACAAAAAGTGAGGATAATGTAAGATAATAATAATTAATGTGGTATTCTGAGCGATAGAGAAGTTAGATAATTATTGATATAGAAAGTTGAGTAACGCAGAGCGTTTTTTAACGAAGTTCTTATATGGATCTTGCGGTAGGAGTTCTAAGGGAGAAATCGTCAAATAACGAAAAAGCGTTATGCCTCATTTTTCAAAGTAATAGGTAGATAGAGACATACACACAGAGAGAGAGAGAGCTATTTTTCGTGGTTTCCGAGGATCCTGACCCCGGTAAGTGAGGTCAAAAAGAAAATCAAAGATGGCGGTTGCCTAAATTTTTAACGTTTTCGTCATGGGTGTCGTTTTCATGGTTTTCGAGGGTGCTGAAGTCGATAGTTAGGTCAAAATGAAAATCCAAGATGGTGGCTGCAATTTTTTTTTATCATTTTTGTCGTTTTCATGGTTTTTGAGGGTGCTGAAGTCGATAATCAGGTCAAAATGAAAACCCAAGATGGCGGCTCCATTTTTTTAAAATGTTTTGTCATGGGTGTCGTTTTGATAGTTTTCGAGAGTGCTGAAGCCGATAGTCAGGTCAAAATGAAAATCCAAGATGGCGGCTGCAATTTTGTTTTGATTTTTTGTCATGGATGTCGTTTTCATAGATTTCAAAGGTGCTGAAGCCGATAGGCAGGTCAAAACGAAAATCCAAGACGGAGGTTGCAATTTTTTTTTTATGGGTTTCGTTTTATTGGTTTTTGAGAGTGCTGAAACCAATAGTGAGGTTAAAATGAAACTGTAACGGCTTACCCACCGTCGATTGGCCCATGAACCGTTGGTGAACATTACCTTTAAACCATTAACTTTTTTCCAAAGGACTTTTCACCCACGAACGTTTTGCCAACACAACTCTACGTCAGTGAATGCTTTACCCACAGAATATTTTGACCAATAACTTTTCACCCAAAGAACAAGGCCAACAGACGCCGGGAAAGATAAAAGTAAAATAATAATAAGGCGTAGTCCTTTATGTCTGTGAAAAGGGTAGTAACCTAACCATTTTTTTTTTTTTTTTTTTGTCGCTGAGAAATGACATTACGCATCTCCGCTCGTCGGGGGACGAGGCGGAGTATGTGGGACTCCCTGCCAGAGTGGCAGTATACCCACTAAAACTCAGCGGTGTTCCCTCGGCGCCGTGATGGGAGGGTCATGGGAAACCGGCTCAGCCTTTACTTCCACGACCCTCCCGGCGCATGCCCGCCTAGCTGGCGGGCCCCGCGTGCCCCCCGAGCGGGAGCTGGGGGGCGACGGGAATGGCCGAGAACACCTGGCCATTCCCGTCCGACACTGGTGGAGGCGCGTGCGATGCAAGCGAGGGTGCCCCCGCACCCGTCGCCTGCTGGCCTCCACCTGGGAGGAGTCGGAGATGACCGTCATACAGACGTCTTCTCCGACCCCTCCTCCGCCTTCGGAGCGGCGCCGCGAGAGGGTCTTCCTCCCGCGCGCGCTCCGCCGCCTCCTTCTCGGACATGACGTGTTCGCAGAAGGAGGCGACTGCCGCCCAGGACCCCTCGTCCCTCAGCATGGCGTTGACCACGCCAGGGAGCGAGAGGTCCGTTCCGATCGCCGCCGTGAGACTGCGGCGCGGCTCGGACCACGACGGGCACACCGCGAGAGTGTGCTGCGCCGTGTCCTCCGCCGCGCCACAGCCGTGACACGACGGCGTCTCCTCCCGTCCGATCCGGTGCAGGTACGATCCGAAACAGCCGTGCCCGGACAGCACCTGCACCAGACGGAACGAGAGGAACCCGTGCCGCCGCTCGAGCCAGTCCCGCAGGACCGGCCCGAGCGCGTCGAGGGTTCGGCGGCCGAAGGCTGCGGTGGCGAGGTCCGCCGTCCAATGGACGACGATGGCGTCCCTCGCCTCCCGCCGGACGGCCTCCCGCTCTTCCGGGGCGGGGCGTTCTCCTCTCGCCCTCCGCCCCGCCGTCCATTCGTGCACTCTGGCGAGCACCCACGCCTCGAGCTCCCAAGGCGGGGTGCCGGCCAGAGCGCACGCCGCTGCACAGCCGACCGTGCGGTAGGCCCGCGCAACCCGCTGAGCAATGGCCCTCTGGGGCGCCCGCAACGCGGCGGCGTTCTCCCTCCGTCGGAGGGAGTCCTCCCAGATGGGGGCCCCGTACAGGGCCATGCTCTTCAGGATGCCGGCGTAGAGTTGCCGGCATCGTGCGCTGGGCCCCCCCAAATTGGGGAGAAGCCACGACAGCGCCCCCGCTGTCTTCAGCAGGCGCGCCGACAGCCCGCTAAAATGCGGGCCGAAGCGCCACCTGCTGTCGATCACGAGGCCCAGATATTTCATCTGGGCCTTGATCTCGATCCTGACGCCCTCCACGAAGATGTGGGCGTCAGGCGGGGGGCGCTGCCGAGGCCCGTGAAACCACACGGCCTCGGTCTTGTGCAGCGCCACCTTCAGACCTAGGCGGCGGATCCTCGCTGCGACCAAGGATCCGCCCGCCGAGGCCAGGTTGGCCGCCTCCCTGAAACTCTCCCCCCGGGCGGTGAGGAGAGTGTCGTCCGCGTAACAGATGACACTCGTGCCTCGGAGGAGAGTTCCCCGCAAGAGCCAATCGAAGCCGACGTTCCAGAGGAGAGGTCCTAAGACTGACCCCTGTGGAACGCCGGCCTCGGCGGGATATCGCCGGACCTGGCCAGTTCTGTCCACCAGGAGGATCGCCCGGTCCTGCAGGTAGCTGGCCAGCAGACTGCGCAGGTATCGAGGCACTCCGTGGAACCGGAGCGCCTCTAGGATGGTGGAGTGAGGAACAGAGTTGAAGGCGTTGGCGATGTCGAACGACACCGCCAACACTCCGTCCCCCGCCTCCATCGCCCCCTGCACCCGCCCCTTGAGGCAGGCCAGCGCGTCCACCGTCGAACGCTCAGCCCGAAAGCCGAACTGAGCGTCCGACAAGTCCGGCCCGACATCCCGCAGATGGCTCTTCACGCGAGCAGCTATTATCCCCTCGAACATCTTTCCGACCTCATCGAGGAGAACGATGGGCCGGTATGCCGAGGGGGAGTCTGCTGGGCGGCCCTCCTTACGGAGGAGGCACAGCTGCCCCTCCTTCCACGGTTTCGGGAACCTCCCAGACGCAAGGCATGCGCTGAAGAGGTCCCGAAACCGCTCCTCCATCAGAGTGGCGGCGATCGCCACCACCCTGGCGGGGACGCCGTCGGGTCCCGGAGCCGTCTTCTTGGCGCGGACGTGGAAAACCGCCGCGCCAAGTTCCGACTCCGTGACCGGAGGGGCCTCCTCTGCCTCCTCGTCCTCCAGCGGGGCTCCGCGCATCTCTGGCGGGGTGAAGCTGTCCCTGCGCGGGAACAGGGACCGAACCACCCCGTCCAGAAACGAGGGCTCCAGGGTCTCGGCAACCGGGGGGCCAAAGGGGCGCAGCTTGTTGCGCGCCGCCTTATATGACCTCCCGTAGGGGTCGTTGTCGAGACCCTCCAGCAGCTCGGCTCTCGCCGAGTCTCTGGCGGCGGCGATGGCCCGATCGAGGACCAGCCTCGCCTCCGAGTACACCTCGTAGAGGTGGTCCTCGTCGGCCAGGTCCCGTCGACGCCGCCGTCGACTCCGCGTGTAGGCCCTCCTTGCCTCCACGCAAGCTGCTCGGAGCCCCGCCAGCTCCGCCGACCACCAGTACACGGCGCGTCCGTCTGGCGGCCGGCCAGACCGAGGCATGCTGGAGTTGCATACCTCGGTCAGAGACTGGCGCAGCTGCCCCGCTGCGGCGTCCACATCCAGGCCGGCTGTAGGCGGCGACAGCCAGTCCTGGATGAACGCCGCCTCCCCCGCTGCCTCCCTGTCCAGGCGGGTCAGGGCCCACCGCGGAAACGGCGATCGCCCCGAGAGGGGCCGCCTCCCGCCGGGGCCACCGGCGGAGATGTCGAACCGCACGTAGCGGTGGTCCGACATGGTCTCCACCGGGTCCACCCGCCAGTTCAGCACGCGCGCGGCCAACGCAGGGGTGGCGAAAGTGACGTCCACTATCGAGCCACCCTGCCGCCGCACGCATGTCTGGACGCTCCCCCTGTTCAAGAGGGAGAGTCCAGAGGAGGCTGCCCACATCTCGACCGCCCGCCCGCGGGCGTCGGTGGCCGGGTTGCCCCAGGTCACCGACTTGGCATTCAGGTCTCCCAGCACGGAGACCTGACGCGGAACCGCCCTGCCGACCACTGCGGCCAGGACTCCGAGAAAATTCTCAAAGTCCTGGAGAGGACGGTTTGGGGAGAAGTAGACGCCCACGAGCGCCACCTCTCCCCACGCGGCGGCCACGTATCCCGGTCCCCTCTCTAATAGCGAGAGGGGAGGGGAGTCCGTGGAAGACCGCGCCGCTAGTGCCACCGAGCCGTCCTCGTCACCCAGCCAGGTGCTGGGGATCGAGTACGGCTCGGCGACCACCGCTACGTTCACCAACCACTCGGCCATGACCTGCACTGCCAGGTCCTGGGCCGCTCTGCAGTGGTTGGTGTTCGCCTGGAGGATGTGGTAGTCGGAGCCCATTACTCCGACATCGCACGATCCTCCTCGGCTGCCGCCGCTGGAGCTGCAGCGGCGGCGACGACGGCAGCGGTGGTGGCGACAGGGCGAACCTGCGCCGGCACTATGCCTTTTTTGACGGGGGGCTTGCAGCCCCTGCCCGCCATCCTATGGTCCGCGGGGCGGCCGCTTGCGGCGCACGCCTTGCAGTGAGGCGTGGTAGCGCTGCAAGCGGCACTCTTGTGCCCCTCCTGTCCGCATCGGTAGCACGAGGCTCCCCAATCGGACTTGGAGGGACACGTAGCTCGGGTGTGGCCGAAGGCGCAGCACTTGAAGCAGCGCATAGGCTGGTCTTCAAGCGCTCGGACCACAGCCGAGCTGAGCCCCACGAGCAGCCGTCCCTTGGTCGCAGCAAGGACGGCCGCAGCCGCGGCAACAGGGCACTCGACGCGGACGATGCCCATGCCGCGGCGACCAACCCCGATGGCTCCGGCCCTCAATGCGGCAGCGACGCAGCCTCCAGCCGTGGCGACAGCCGCCACCACATCCTCCTTGGTGACCGAGTCGTCCAGCTCGGTCACCTCCAGGGATGCGGTCTTGACGGGCTTGACGACCGTCGCCACATCCGCGATGACCTCTTGCAACTTTGTTGCGAAGAGGTCCGCGTTAGCGCCGCGCTTCTCCCCCGAAAACTCGAAGATTCGAGCTCCGGCCTGGGTTCGGCGGCACGTAATGCCGCCGATCCCCAGCCGGGAGGGATCAGCATTCGTACGAGCCCGTCTTAGGACGGACTCGTACGTCTCGCCGCGCTCCGCGGCCTCCGGGGTGATGGTCACCACGACGGCCGCGGTTTTGGGAGGAATTAACTTCCTCCCGCCGGCTTTGGCTGGAGCCGCTTTCGCTGCCGCTGCAGGCGCAGTCGCAGCAGGCTTGGGGGCCGCCTTTCCCCCTGCCTTCTTCCTTCCCCTCCTGACCACTTCCGACCACGACATGTTGGCCGGGGTGGTGGAGGGAAGGAGGACGTCCTCCGCCTGCGAGGTCTGGGGGGCTGCTGCTGGAGGAGCAGCCGACGCAGCCGCCCCAGACGCACCCTCCGTGCCCGTGGTGGCGGGGGTTTGAGGAGCCGCCTTGCTCCTCTTGCCCTTCCCCTTGCCCTTGGAGGGCTTCTGGGCCTGGGGCTGCGCCCCCGATGCCGGGCCTGCCACAGGCGCAGGTTCCGGCTCCCGCGGTGGCGGCTTATCCGCCGCTAGCGGCGGGCGAAGCCGCCTTTCCGGCAAGAGCCGGTCCTCAATGCCTGCGAAACAGGCTCTGGTGAAGGCCCTCTCCTCCAATATAACCTTTCGGAATAATTCCTCAAGGTTAGTAGGGGAGGAGGAGCCTCCTACCACCGGCACCGGGGCAGGCTGGGCAGGCTGGGCAGGCTGGGCAGGCCGAGCCGTGGCCTCAGCCAGCTTCTGGTGAAGCTGGCTGACCTCCGCCTGCAGGCGATCCACCCTCGCCTGCAGCTGCCGCGTCTCGTCGCTGGCCGTCCGCCGCACCAGCTCCAGGACAATGCCGTGCATGCTGGCTGCACGGCATTTGAGGGCCTTCTGGAAGGTCCCCTTCAAGTTGGACGACTTGGAGGCGACCTCCAGAACTTCCTCCTTGTCCTGGAGCGCCATGCGCTCCAGCTCCGCCAGGGAGTGGTCGGCGTACAGCACGGTGGACGTGCCGTAGCCAGCCCTCGACCTGGCGGCCCGCGCCTGCTGCTCCTTCGCAGCGACCCGCTCCTCCAGGTCCTGCTGGAGCTGCTCCCTCCTCGCCAGGCCCAACTGACGCTCGGCGTCCACCAGGCCCACATCGTGAGTGGGAGCCGGAGCAGAAGTCGAAGCCCTTTTAGACTTCGGCTTCTTCCCCGACTTGCCCACCGATCCGGAGGAGCCCCCGGACCCGAGCCTCAGGTAGGCCCGCTTCCGATTGAGCCGGTCCGTCTCGGCCGCCGACGTGTCGACGACGGAGCTGTCGGAGTCCGACACCAACTCCGGCGCGCCGAACAAGCTGGCCGCAGACGGTGCGCGGTCAGCCTCCGACGCCGAAGCGTCGCCGGCGGGGCCCTGAGAAGGGCCGTTTGAATCGCCCTGGGAGGGGCGACGGGTTAAAAATCGCCCGGAGGCGTCGCGAGGTAACTTTTTAGGCATCTTAAACGCAGCGCGCATCTATAGCTGCGAGTCACAGCGCACTTTAGCCGCCGGTCTGCCACTCCGTTACGGTGGTCAGACACGGCGTTGCCCAGGGGTCACGACGGGGACGTATGCGCTGTGGGGGGACCCCCGTAGTAACCTAACCAAACCTAACCTCGGGGTGCCCTTCGCTCGCTTTGCTCGCTCACTTGAGCCGCCATCATCCCTTCGAACCCTACCTGTCCGAGTCGGCGTGCCCCAAGTCCCGAGCTCGCTTCGCTCGCCCTTGCATCCTTAGTTCTATTTGACATGGGTCAAATGTTCTTTGGGTGAAAAGTTATTGGTCAAAACATTCTGTTGGTTAAGCATTCACTGACGTAGAGTTCTGTTGGGGAAACGTTCGTGGGTCACAAGTCCTTTGGATGAAAAGTTAATGGTGTTGACCAACGGTTCATGGACCAATCGACTGTTGGTAAACCGTTTCAGTACTGGTTAAAATGAAAGTCCAAGATGGCGGCTGCAAATCGAAAAATTGGTAGTGTGTGTCGTTTTAATGGTTTTCGAGAGTGCTGAAGCCGATTGTGACGTCAAAATGAAAATCGAAGATGGCGGCTGCAATTTTCTTTTTCTTTTTTTTATCATGTGTGTCGTTTTCATGGTTTTCAATATAAATTTACACGACTTTGTGTGAAATAAAATAAAATACAACCGACTTAAAAACACACTTCAAAGTGCAATAGACCTTTGGTTTCAGAAGTCTGTAATTTCTTGCCAACGCGCAACGTCTTCCCAAACTAAGGTTATTTTTCACTTTCTAGGGTATTTTATGGAAGTCGGTTATATTTTTTTGTAATTATCTTTACAATTTTTTTTCTGGTTTTCGGCAGTATAAGGTCTAAATCAAAATCATGTCTAAAGTTTTCATGGGTTTCATCTTCGTAGTTTAAATGGCGGCCGGTGTCAAATATAACCAAAGTTTAATGGGTTGCTTTTTACACGGGCAACTTTATGTAGAAGCTCTTACCATTAATGGGTAGTTCTTCGAGGTCCCTCAAAACGCGGTCACACGGTCTTAATTCGTATCCTATTAAACATTTAGTCTTAGGACCAAATACAGATTAATCTTTATTTATATGTGTACATAATTTAAAGATTAAACATCTAAAATTATTTATGATGTTTATAAAAAAAAATATCTAATGTCGAAAACGGGAGCAAAATCGGTGTTCTTCGCGCGTCACACTCTGTTCGCGCTCACGGGAAACTTTGATAACTTTTGTATTCAATTCATAAGCATATAATGTAATACATCAAATTAATTGTATTTAACTATGCATCATAATTATCAAAGAACATTAATTTAATCTCTTAATTTACAATAGTTAATAGGCATTATGTCTCAGTCACACGATTTTGTTAGTTTCGAGAACGCGCAACAAAACTGCACCTATCTTCCAAGAGTGCCAACTTGTCGCTACAAGTTTTAGCTGCTCGGACGCTCAGTAGGATCCCGGCGTCAGTGGGGGAGACATGTACAATCATCGCTTCTAAACAAAAAAAATATGAGGTGAGTTATTCTTTGAATATTTTCAAGTAACCTTGGTCTAGAAACTTTCATGCGCATATTTTGAAGGATAATGCTTATAATTTTCCAACTCTTTTTGTATTATGGAATAAGATAGATCTTGGAGATTATTCCCAAGTACTTTGTTTGTTTATTTACCTATAAGTTAAGTCGTAATTCTCAAAAATTTTAAATTTTCGTAACTTTCGTGGCACAACTTTTGTGGTTATTTGTCCACGAAAGTTGGCTAGCGCACCACGAAAGTTATAAATCTCCATTGAATGATAACTTTAGATTACTTGTGACGCTACAGATGCATTTACTCGATTATCGCGAAGCTTTTAACGACTCGTAGTAGGTATGTCTTTCTGTTTATAGGTTATCTAAAAGCCAATTTAAAAAAAAATCCAACCCCTAACTGGGCTGTTTTATCAATTGTATCCATCTTGCTTAAAAAGTCCCAACGACAGCTTATCATTTCATAGCTCTTCAGCTTATACTTTCTCAAGTCTTGTACTGTACCTACATTAATTACTCACAGCAGTCGTATTAATATTTCTGGTTAAAATTATTTTCAGATTATGTTCAAACCTAAACTATGGCACCGCAAAGTGCAAAGGAGCGACGGGAGAAAAAGCGTCTCGCAGAGATAAGAAGAAGAGGAAGAATAAAAAATGATACAGTGTTACACAATACAGAAAAAATGAAGGCAAGAGAAAGGTACTACAAAAGAAAAGCAGAAGGGAATGTCATCCTAGTTAGTGAAATGAGTAGTAGTAGGAAAAGAGCCGTGAGAGAGCAAAATCGTATAAAAAGCCGACTTTTCCGTCAAAGAAAGAAAGAGCGACAGAACATTGCTCTTCAGGAAAATATGATCGAGTGAACCGAATCTCCAAATGTAGTTGAAGACCCACTGTGCTCTCCTAAATCACCTACTCCTCAACTAGTGCCAGCATCATCGCTTGGATCTCAAAAAAGCGACTTCATTTCAAGACGGGTAACTCTAACTAGACAGTATAAACAACACATTGAAGCTGACAGAAAATGATATGATATAAGTATTTCTATTCAAAAGCACACATTATCTGCTAGCAATAGTAGTAAGTAAGTAATACTATTGTATTGACCATAATTGTCTTCTAAAATATATTTATACTATATACAAGTGTTTAAAAAAAAAAAAAAGGAAAAGAAAAAGGCAGGAGCTCATTGGGCATCAAAAAATTCGTCCGCATCGCTGTCAATGGGATAAGTGCCCAAAAGGCTGGCAGCATTGCCACGTTGAATAATAATAATAATAATAATAATAAGCCCCCTAAAATCCTACCTTACGTCCAAGCTGAACACCTAGCTACGTGGGGGGCGGACACGCGTACTGTACAACTGTACAAAAAACTTACGCGGCTAACAAGGAAAGGTAACCCTGTATGGAGATGAGTAATAAAAGAATATATAATTTACGGTCGCTTCCCGGGGAGCGCCGGGGCGCATCTGGAGCCGATGCTAGATGCCACAGCATGCGAACCATCGGCGGTGAGGAGTTGAGCAAGCGGGCTCCTACCGAAAAAATTGTTACAGCTGGTCGTAGTGAGCTGAACAGGCGGGCTCATAACGTCGAAGCTACAGCCGATTCCACGGGCGATGATACCATTTCATTATTCTCATCCATCCCTTCGACTCGCCCGTCCTACATGACAAGAAGAACAACTAGCTTGTCCACCAGCAACACGCTTGATAGTGTTGTGCGAGATGTCAACATTGACTCTGAGCTTGCACCCACTTCAAGCGCCCCAAGTACACGCAGACGATGGACACCTGAAATGAATAAGTTCATTCTGCGCACTTACTTTCAATTGACTTTATTAGATACAGACAAAAGAACTTATCTCGAACCACTCCACCTGAAATTTATAGAAAAATACCCGAACATGCAGGTTAGTCGACAGAGAATAGGAGATCAACGAAGAGCTATACAAAATAACAAATTACTACCGCAGAAAACAATAGACGAGATACAAAAAGAAGTACAAGAAGAGTTAGACCAACTACAATTAAACCATTTTACTCTACAATCACAAAACTCTATCGACCACACACAACAAACACCTACACCGACACAAATGCAATCTACAACCTTAGAAACCCATACTACACAAAATAAAATACCGACTCGAATGAGATGGACTAGCGAACAAAATGAAGGTATAATGCGGTCTTATTATAGGGTTACAGATTTAGGCAGAAATGAGACAGTTTATAGAAGACGCATGTATGTAGATTTTATAAATACTTTTCCATCACTTGCTCACCTAAGCGAACAACGAATTGCTGATCAGAGGAGAGCAATAATAAACAATAAGTACATCACCAATGATAAATTAAATTCATTAAAGTCAGAGGTGTCTGAAGAACTAGGACTAGATAACCTTAATTCACGGGAAACGATACCAGTTATTAATAATATCAATAATACTAATACCATAACCCAAATAACAAACACTATAGAAGAACCTACACATAACATTCAAACATCAGCTAACACTGAATTAAACAGTATAACAGAAATACAATGTAACCCACAAATTAACCCAGATAGGGACCCATTCATAGATGATACTTTCCAACAAGCATTCCAATTTTTTAAAGAAACTAGCCCTATTAATAGAATTTACATTCCTAAACAGAAACCATCTAAAAATCTAGCAAGAATAATTGACTATCTAAACAAAATCATACTCCCAGAAAAAGTCAATGAAGACACCGAATTCAACACATTACAAACTATCATTTATTGTGCCGCATGGACCGCTGCTAAGGTAAACGGAGCAAGAATAGTACTCGAACTGAGAGGAGAAATAATTCGAGGTAAAACAGAATATAAGCCAAAATGGCAAAGACGGTTAGAGCAAAAAGTTAAAGATTTACGAAGGAATATAGGTAGAATGACACAATTTATGAACGGCAGTAGCAGTAGAAAATTAAAAAAACATGTAAAAAAGATCATAAAACTTTATAAAATTCATACCGTACACGAAGAACCAAACACACAAGCAGCACACACATTAGACACACTAAAACAAAAACTCTCTGTCGTAGCAGGCCGACTCGAAAGATATAAAGCATGCACGTTAAGAAAACAACAAAACACTCAATTCTCCCACAATGAAAAACTTTTTTACCGTAATATCAGACAGGCAACTGCAAATATTCAACACAACAACCCATGCGACACTGAAAATAACATCCTTGACCCAGATACACTACAACACTTCTGGGCAAGATTATGGGAACAACCTATTTGCCACAATTCCCAAGCTGATTGGATACAATCAGAATTATCAAATAACAATACAAACATTCAACCGATGGTGTTTGAGCACATATCCCCAGAAATATTTCATAAAGTTCTGACGAAGTTACATAATTGGAAAGCTCCCGGATCAGACCACATCCATAGTTACTGGTACAAAAAATTCACAGCAATTCATTGTTACCTATTTAATTTCATAAATTCATTCATCCAAGACCCCAAATCAATACCTTCTTACATAATGACAGGAACAACTTTTATGATACCAAAAGACCGTAAAGACCTCTCTAATCCAGCGAAATACAGACCCATTACATGCTTGCAGACCTTGTATAAGATCATAACATCCTGTATATCTGAATTGATATACGAGCACATTGACGCCAATAACATCTTAGCCGAACAACAGAAGGGATGTCGAAAGTACAGCCAAGGCTGCAAGGAACAATTAATCATAGACTCCGTTATTTTAAAAAAAGTTCAGAAATCCAAATCGGATTTATTTACAATGTACATCGATTACAAAAAAGCTTATGACTCTGTTCCTCATTCATGGTTAGTGCAAGTACTAGAAATTTACAAAATACACCCGTCTGTAATAACATTCCTCAAGACCGTGATGAAAACTTGGACTACAGTACTAAGACTCACTACACCAACCGAAACAATAGACACCGGCCCAATTAAAATACAGAGAGGAATCTTCCAAGGAGATGCACTCAGCCCACTGTGGTTCTGCCTTGCTCTAAACCCCCTATCTAAAATATTAAACGCAACCTTATTAGGAATCTCTTTAAATTCTACTGCTACCGATGGACAGGATGACCCCCAGGGTGGTATTTTAAACCATTTACTGTACATGGATGATATTAAACTATACGCAAAAACTGAAAGTCAACTTAACGAGTTAGCTAACCTGACAGAGAAATTCACAAACGACATAAAAATGGAATTTGGAATAGATAAATGCAAAATAAACTCAGTTAGAGCAGGTCGAAACTACCAACACCAATACATCTTAGAAACAGGCGAACAAATAGAACCACTGGATGAGCAAGATACTTACAAATACTTAGGTTACATACAATCAAGTCAGATACACCATAAAGAGACCAAAGAGAAATTAAAACAGCAATTCCAACATAGATTAAATACTATTCTTAAAACACAACTCTACTCACGAAACACAATAAAAGCAATTAACACATTTGCTATCCCTGTCCTCACCTATTCGTTTGGTATAATCAACTGGACCAAAACAGACCTGAAAAACCTGCAACGCAAAATTAACACAACAATGACTAAATTCCGTAAACACCACCCTAGATCATGCCTGCAAAGGTTAACACTACCGCGGAAGGAAGGAGGCAGGGGACTTATTGATATTTTAAACTTACACAACCGACAGATTACAACGCTCAGAAAATACTTCTTCGAAAAAACTGCATCTTCAACACTTCACAAACTAATAGCACAAAACGATCAACACTTAACACCTCTTAATCTTAAAGAAACAACTGAACAGCAAAACGAGAGAGTGACTGATGAGAAAACCAAATGTTTAGAGTGGACCCAGAAGTCTCTACACGGGAGACATCGTCAAGATTTATGCCAATTGAATGTCGACAAAGATGCGTCGAACGCGTGGTTAAATCGAGGCGAACTTTTTCCGGAAACTGAAGGGTTCATGCTTGCAATACAAGACCAAGTTATTGAGAACAAAAATTACAGAAAATACATCATAAAGAATCTAACAAACGACACATGCAGAAAATGCAATAGTTCACCAGAGACAATCCAACATATCACAGGAGCCTGTAAATCAATAGCCCAAACTGACTACAAACATCGACACGATCAGGTAGCCAACGTAATACACCAAAAACTAGCTCATAAATACAAATTTATAGACACCATAGTACCATATTATAAATATAACCCTGAAACTGTACTAGAGAACCCCTCAACAAAATTGTACTTCGACCGAGCCATACTCACCGACCGCACAATTCATTTTAATAGACCAGACATCACATTAATTAACAAAGTAAATAAAACTGGGTTCCTAATAGACATCGCCGTGCCAAATACACATAATTTACAGACTACAATAACCGAAAAACTATCCAAATACACCGAACTAAAAGAAGAAATAACCCGACTTTGGCATCTTCAAAAAGTCACAATAGTCCCTATAGTGTTATCTACAACAGGAGTAGTACCCAAACAGCTTCATCAGTCCCTTAGTTCTCTCAACCTGCCATCTAACACCTACCACCTGCTGCAGAAGGCAGTGATTCTCAATACATGTAGGCTAGTAAGAAAATTCCTCCAGTGTGAGGCCGATAATTTGCACCATTACTCCCACTCAAATATAGTTTCGGCTAATATACAGCCTACTGCGGATAACCACGCAGTACCCTAATATCATCCCAACACGTAATCCCACTGATGAACACTTGGCTTAGGCCCGTGCCATCAGTTTTCCGGCTAAGCCGAGGTAAACAAATCTATAAATAATAATAATAATAATAATAATAATAATACGTAATACTTATGTTTATGTTGTAAATTTTAAAATTAAATTTCCGGGAGAAAAGCAATTGTTAGCAACCTAAGTTAATAATAAGTACTAATAAGCTGATCTAAAAACACTATAATTGTTGATCTGAAATACAAGTTGATTTATAAATTATAAGTCTTTTATTTTATAGACTGGAAATTTGAGAAAAAATAAGGATTTAAACTATAATTTGCTTGTAGAAAATACGTTTGTAACTTTCGTGTCGTCTTTCGTAACTTTCGTGGGCACTGAAATTTCAAAATAAAATATCATTGTAATTTATGCACCGATTTACATGAAATAAAAAAAAATACGTATTATTTTTACAGCGTCTTAAATGTATGTACATTTATTTGTAGATTATTAAAAAAAAAAAATCTCCATGAAAGTTACGCGGAGAATACTTTTTGAAGAACTACCCTAATGTATTCTTCCTTTTATCATCTAGATATCTCGATGCTTTATAAGGCATAATATTGGTAGGTATATATGATATCTTCAATACCAAGTTAAGAAATTCTAAATTTACCACAGAGAAGAAACCAAGACTTAGAAAAACTAACTTCAAACTTCACCTACTAATCTCAGATATACTTTAGATAAAATGGTGATATGATTTTACAAGTTGGTATTCTAAGACAGACGCAAAATAAAAAATGTATTTTGCGTCTGTCTTAGAATACCGTTAATGGACATAATTATGGCTGTTTGGTTAGATAATCAGCCTCGAGCAGGCGCTTTTATTTTAATTTATTCTCAAAAATCAAAGTCACTTCGTCGCATTGTCATTATGAACCATGAAGACGCAGTGATTGCAGTCGAAAGGGCCGTGGTAGCGAACCCTAGGTAAGGAAAGCGTTATCAGGCAAGATCTGATGATTTTTCCTTTTCAATGAAGGAGTGGCAATTACACCTTTCCTAAGCGACACATTACCTGTTGTTTTTCGACATCCACGCGAACGAAGTCGCGGGCACAGCTAGTCATTGTATAAAAGCGTTTCTGTTAACTTCAAGCTGACATAGTTGACTGGTTAAGGTCTGGATAGGCGCTTACAGATGTTATTCAAGCAATTTGGGCACAAAATAAAGTTCTTTAATTTGCATAATAGCAATATAATCGCAACATAGTAGCTGAATAAATGTACATCAAGCTTAATATCGTCTGTATAATAGCTGATCTATGTTTTTAAAAGCTAATTCAACTCTTTTAACCAGTTGAAAATGTTCAAATTCAGTTAGTCAGTCATTATTCAGTATTTAGATTATTTTCGTACTTTTATGGAGATAATTTTGCAAATAACATTTAAGAAATGGTGAACCTATAGTTATAATTTCACCATGCAATATTATCGGAGTAATATTATTGAATTTTGTTATGCTATTTATGTTAAAGGCAAGTGAATTATTATTGCTCATGTAACTTTATTGTGAATATACATACATATATCTTTACTGCAATTTTTTTAAGCTCCATAAGATAATGCTACTATTCAAGGGTTAAAAAAGGGTTTTTAGGGTATGACGAGTGAAAAATGTTCAATGCTTTTGAAAATTTCAATGTGCAAAAACAACGTGGCTGTGTACCATTTTAAAAGTGGCTCTATTAATAAAACGCAGTTTTTGATTACATATTTTATCGTTTATCTTTTTGTCAAAGAGGTTATAATATGTAGGTACCCACTGGCGAGGTTTATTTGAATATAACCTACTTTGCGGCGGATTTACTTATGTATAGTTAAAACAGCCTTACGACTCTTCAATATCCAGTTATCTTCTGTATAAAAATATTCATTTCATATTTGTTAACGCTATGCTGTAAGTAAATGATGATAATTGTGCGCTTAAAGCGCTTTAAGTTAGTTGAAAGAGCTTACTCATTTTCAATTATAAAACCTTCTGCTTTAAAAAAACTAAGTAAACCTCAAATATCCAGCTACTGAATAAGTGGTTATAATTGAAGTGCAATACAGCTTGAACAGAACAGAACACAGGTTATTCAGCATCAAGCAGTATAATGAAAATCGATATCAAAGTTATGCAAATAAATGCTATCAGATCAGCTATTATGCAGCCTTCAGTGGTCTCGGGTGCCTTAAACTGTATAGCGTATCTTTAACCTTTTAACCGCTTACGTCGGATTAATCCGACAAATATTTTCACCTTTAACTTTTTCACCTTTTTTGTGCAAAGGCTTTTAATTAAAGTAGTTTTTAACGCATTTGGAAAATGGCCATGTTCTATGCATAAATTTATTACAAAACTTAATACGGGTGCAATTATATGTGATACAGATTTTAAAATGTTAGAAGTTATACTATCATAACCCGCACTATTCGTGTTCTTTAAAGAATTAATAATTGGAAATATTTCTGAGGGATCTGTTGGTGTCATAAATAGCGATTTGTGATAGTAATTTACAGAGGATATAGCTCCAGTGCAATTATTATTCCCAGTCTAGCTCTTCAATAAGGAGACCTTCATACAACAGGGTTCGCCCCGGTGCCCTGAGGTGGTACGTTCACGACATCATGTTACACCCTGATGCCACTCAGTCCTCGGCACGGCCTCACCTTGACTTGGGTGTTTGGAGGAATGCGCCACCTATTTCAGCTTGAAGCTTACTTGTGCCTTACGATACACAGTTCCGGGTTTGATTTTAGAGTTATCCTTCTCCTAGACAGGTTGCAAACCAACGCTGTTGACGCCTATCTCGCCAAATTACACAAGTTAAAGTTAACCAACCTATGCTACAGACTCGAACAATTCGACCTCAATATCGTAATCGAGGACTCCAAAAACCCCTGTACACCAAATTTCAGACGGATTGGAGCAACGGAGTTTAAGTCGTATTCGTATTCTCAGCAAGTCCTTTCATTTGATACCCATATTGTAGGAAAGCATAAAATACTTAGTCAGCCATTTTTAGAAGTTCGTAATATTGGATTTAGAGTGACTTCACTTTATTTTTCGAGTTATTCTCAGCAAGCCCTTTCATTTGATACCCATATAGTAGGAGTGCATTAAAAATAGGTAGGTACACACTGCCAAAGAGTTCGATTTACATTTTACACATAAGTACGGGTTGTTGTCACTGTGTGCGTAAATTAATGAGTCGGTCGGTCGGGTACGAATAGCAAACCGCTAAAATGTATGTGTGCGTATGATATACCCACATATACCAATAACTAATATACCAATGTATAGTAATTATAATTGAATGAGGTCCAATATTTCAACATTATAAATATGTGTCCCATAGCCGGTCGGTGTAAGCACCTGGCATAGTTAACGACTTAAACTACTTGTCTTAAGTTCAAACCCCGGCAGAGAAATTTTGTTTTATAGGTTTTTATTTTTTGTCTTATAAATAAGACATCAATTTTGTGTCAATAAAATTATTAAAACAAAAAAATTAATAAAAAGGTAATTAAATAAAACCAATAAAATAAATTTAAATATTTTATTAAATGAACTAGGCGTTTTGGAATGCGGGCATCTATTGTTCCATAGCGCTTGGGTCTTTAGTGAATGAGCCAGCTCCTTTCGACTATTATGTTTCTTACAATAGTTGGCTTAAGGTTCAATTTGACATGGGCTATATTTTAGCAAATAAAAAACTACGCGTGGCCAATACAGTAAGTAATGCAAACTATTTTCAACATATTCCCAAACTTTTGGATGAGTAGAACACTGCTGGTAACATCTTTACCAGTTTATAAGACAAGGCTTTTTGTTCAATAAGAATATACGCAAATATTTTTTCAAAGTATACAAGTAAAAAAAACTGAAATTGGAGGTGAAGTGAATCAACATGTTAGATAGTAAGAAATTATGACAATTTCTAACTGCATAACAATAACATCACTTACCTCATACTTAATTACTTAAAACATGTTTCATCACTAAAAATAACCACATTATCCTCTTAATTAAAATTTATATAAGACCTAGCAAACAGAAGTCGTTTTTGTCGGTGAGCGGTGCACACCAAAATCTTCCTTGCTGGCTTACTACAGCGTAAACCAGCTTCATCTTCATGCAGGTGATTTCGCACTGTTTGTAAGCACACATGTGCTGTTGCAGTTATGCGGGTGGATAAAAACGGATTAGCCCTGTGCCTTGCCACGATGTCGTAGTGACGAGCCGAAGAATTCACCTTCGGTTTTGGCCCTCGTCGATGATGGTCCACTTCTCCAGAATCCGCATACCGATGGACCCATAACTGCACGGTTCTTCTCAATGGATAAAAACAAAATAATAATTAAAATAATGAAGATAAACAATGGTGGATTGGTGGATAAAGCATAGCTAATGAATTACTTATATTACCTCATAATGTAATAAAAGTTAACATCGCTTTACATTGGTGGCATTAGATACCAATAATAAATGTGTCTCCTAACTATTTTATTTATCTATTTTGAATGTTTATCTTTATTTCGACTAACTACATGTATTCCAATGTTTAGGTAAACAGTGAAAGGTGAGATGAGTTAAGAATTTTAGTTGAAACAGGTATTACTAACATAATGAAAATAATTATATCACAAGTAGATTGTTACTCACTGATATTAATAAGCGCCTTGCAATTTCACAATTAAAAATAATTTGCTCATGCAAAACAACGATTTCCGCCTTTTTAAACATCGTTAAATGTTGCATGGTCGGATCAAGTTCAAGCACAATTGGAATCAGAAACAAAGAAAGCGCAGGAATATGAGTAGTCATCAATATACTTCGTAGTCCAAATTATACTCGTAGACTGACAACTACGAGTATAAGAACGCTAATTTTTTTATAAATTAAGGTGAAAAGTAAAAAAATATTTACAAAAATTGTGGGTAGTTATATCCTAAGCCCTCAAAATAAATTAAGTATCTGAAAATTCCGTGCTCATATCTCAAACGTTATAAATTACTCATCTATGAACGGGATTGAATCGTTAGCAATTCAACGAGGTAAAGATGTCTTAGGAAAATTATGATTACAAAACGAAAAGAATGTTTGCACCCGAGATTTGAACTTGAGACTTCTTGTTTACTAACCAAAGACGTTAGCCATTGTGCCAAACCTGTCACAATGAACAAGCCCGAAATATTATAACTCATTCAATTACATAAATTAATGATTACTATACATTGGTTATATAGTTATTGCTTATTGGTGCGACATACGCACACTAATAAAAAACAGAGATCGCTTGCGCTCGTTTTATTTAACGTTTGTGTGCGTAACTATTCATACCGACACAGCTATCCGTGTTGGGATGTAAATCGAACTACTTTGCTTTGTGTACCTAGTCCGCCATCTTGGGTGTTTCGCCATGTTGGATTTAATGTCACTTAGGCTGGCTGGACAAATATTCAAAATAACTCGCATTTAACTAGGTCAATAGGGCATTTTATGTGACGGCTAAACACCCTTATTTCAGAATTTGTGACGCAACAGAATCTTAGATAATCGATCAAAAACGTGTCCAGCCATCTTGAAAAACCACTTTTCGCTGGTCTCTCAATCTCGGTAACGGAAGTGATTTTGACGACTTTTTGCATATCAACGAGCGTCACATAAATTTGTGACAGGCATCGAGCTAAAAGTTTTGTGATACGTACAGCGGTTTAGTAGAAAAATGCAAAAATCTGTGTCCAGCCATCTTGAATTTACATATAATACACAAATTCAGTAAATCATTATCGTCCCCGTCACAAATGATAAACTAGGACCATCAAAGTAAAATTAATAAACAAGGTATTACTAATAACAACAATAAAACCATGGTCAGCAAGACGACCAGTCACCACAAGCAGCACCCGTTCACGAGCATAACGCAAAGATCAGCCATTACCATATTTGAGGGAGGAAGCAACCCGACCCCCGACGCTACCGCAAGCAGAATACGACGAACTTGCTGCCGGTTGCTCAGACAAGAATAAAATGATCAATCGTAGAGGTCGCTAGCTAACCACTTATTGCTATCAACTCATTAGAAAACATTGAAATTAGTAGATTATGTCAATAATAAATTAAACTGAATTGACTTATACAGTCAACTAAAAAATAAAATAAAAAAAACTTTTTTACAAAAAAAACAACCGACTTCCAAAAAAAAACACTACAAAGTGCTAAATAACTTTAATTTCGGAAGTCGCCGTCGTTGGTTCTGCATTTTCGTTTATTGACACCGACTTCCGAAATTAAAGTTATTTAGCACTTTGTAGTGTTTTTTTTTGAAAGTCGGTTGTTTTTTTTTGTAAAAAAGTTTTTATTTTGTACTTTTTAGTGGGAGAGTTTGTAATTTATCTAAGTTACAATAGCCTAATGTCAACTGCTGATCACCTTTTACAAAATATTGCTTTTGAATTTTTAGATTTTTGTTGATTTTTCAAAAACCGCTTGTCAGATTTCGAAAAAAAATTCATGGGACCATTTGGGAAGTACATCCTTTCCAACAAAAAAAGAATTTTTCAAATCGGTTGGCAAGCGACGGAGTTATGCGCGAACAAACATTAAAAAAAAAAAATACAAACATCCGAATTGAGAACCTCCTCCTTTTTTAGAAGTCGGTTAAAAAAACAAGTCAAAAAGACAAGTCAGTACGCTAATTCTGGAGAAAGAACATTACATTGTCTTGAGTTAATCCCAACTATTCTTATCGTTTAAGTAGTCGTTGATGGAATAGTAGGTACCTAAGCCTTTGAACAAAGGTTGGATTTTACTTGAGCTTTAAACGTATTATAAGGCAAATCTAGCAAAGAGGAAGGTAGCTTGTTATAAAAGTTTACACCAAGCCCAACAATGAGTTATGAACCTTATGAAGCCGGTGAAAGGGAGCTCGTAGTTTGTCCTTATTTCTAGTGTTAACATTGTGAATATCACTGTTTTCAATACAGCATTTGTCTGTCCCGTAAGCTATGTAATAAAGCTGTAAACAGCTTATTTAGTACACATTTATTCTGTTATCTGGCTTATTTGTTGCTTGGGATGCCACCAGCTTGCCAGAGTAAGTAAGCTGAAGTGGCAGTGGACTGGCCATGTTTGTCGAAGGACCGATAGCCGGTGGAGCAGGCAAATCCTGGACACACCGTATCGGCCAGCGTAGTGTGTGACGCCCCCCAGCTAGATGGACAGACGACCTCAAAAAGGTAGCTGGGACAGCCTGGATGCGGGAGGCGGAGGATAGGATTTTGTGTAGGGAGAGGCCTATGTCCAGCAGTGACTACGATAGGTTGACTTTATTGATTGACCCTAGCTTAGTTACTACCACCAACTGTGACAAAAGGCCAGAAAGTTAAAAAGAGTCTCAATTTTTTTTTTAAGTGTCAGTGTGTAAGTCTTAACAAGGGGTAGATATCGTATTACCCTGTAACTGGGTTGTGGAGGTCGGATAGGCAGTCGCTCCGTGTAAAATACTGGTATTCAGCTGCATCCGGTTAGACTGGAAGCCGACCCCAACATAGTTGGGAAAAGGCTAGGCAGATGATGACCGCGTCACCGACGCGGGCTGTGAATGCGCAGTGGTAAATTAAAATTCTTTATTGCGAACTAAGTGTACAGAATTTTGAAGATGTTAACAATAGGTAGGTTCTTAGAACCTAGTTGCCTGGTTGCCTGTTATCGCATTGCAATTTAAATGGTTATAAGTTCTATTAAAAAACATGTACGTTTGCCTGGCACGGCCCTACAGAATTTGCGTTTTAGGTGTGCACCAATCGAATGTACTCGCCTCTAGGAGTATATGTACCGGTTTCTTTTTCAATGTACCTCTGTACTTTTGAAGAAATATGCAAAAGACCCCTTCTTTTGCATATTTCGTGCCAGCCAAACGTTTTCAGCACGGCCCCCGTGTAAATTGAAAAATATATAGCGTATTAAAAAGATTCTTATACTCAAGGAATGTACTCTATTATGTACCGCAACAGATATTGTTAATTCGTAATAACAAATAATATATAGACGTGGATAGGGGGCCGTGCTGAAAAAAACATTATAAGAAAATATGTAACAAATACAAAACAACCTTAGCCAAAAACTATTAAAAAATAATTGTTGTTTAGCAAGTAACATATCATGTACCGCATTGGTTTACCTCTATAGTTGCCTATATCTTTTTAAATATGACATGATTGTTTACAAAATTCGACTTCCTGAATTATTAAAAGGAGTACATTCGTTCTAAATAAATTGCGAGTTTACTGTATTAGTGCTTTAAAAATACCGATTATCGTACAGTATCCACTTTTCATCACAAGTAATGATTCGATTTGTGTCAAATATTGTGTCGGTTGAGCAAAGTAACACAGCAGTCGAAGCGTGTTTGCAAGTTCGATTCACTCAATTCATGAGGTACCCATCGTTCAAGTTTTTTTAAATGATAAATGATTTTATTTTGTAAGTAGGTTTGTACAAACACTTTTACACGTCAATCATATTTTTTATAAAACTAGATGAGGTCGGCGTTTCCTATCTGACTACTCTGAGAAGAAAGGCCGAAACAAACTCAGAGGTCGCAGTCTCTTTTAAAGTCCAGACATCATAATCTTGGTCAGGTTATATGATGACCATGTAGATCGATGTCTGAGATGGTCTTTTGAGGAAAGAACCACACAGATTGAGAGGACCTGTCCAGTCAGTGCATTTCGTGGAATAGCGTTACTAATCATTCTGGACTAATTAATTTACGAAAAATATTAATATTTATTGATATTTTTGATAAAATACGATTGACCTTCTGTGCCCTTCAAATTACGTCACCTGCGACCGTACAGTTTAGTATCATTACCTCAAAACTAAAATAAAAAGTAAGTGGCAAGTATTGTCTACAATACGTCAGTGTCAAGTGTAAAATTATAATATGTCAAAAATATATTAAATATTCCGACTTGCCTCTTATTCATCTCGTTTATAAATCTGATTACATTGTTTCAAAAATCGACAATATTTAATATATCGGAAGAGCTATGGAATACAAAAAAAAAATGGAATGAAATGCTATGGAATGAAAAATTGGCTACTTCCCATTTGGTAAACTTCCCATTTCGTAAACCTCAAACTGTACCTACTAAAAAGTTGCGTTTGGTAAACATTTCGTTACTTCATACATTTAATCCCATTTGGTAAACTTTGTTAGTATTGTTATTTTTGTACGGTACAGTCAGTGTCAAATTAGTATTAAATTAGAGATGTATATATTTTTAAATGCTTCAGTCTTGAGATAGTATCTCGACCATCAAAAAGAATGGCTGATCAAGAAGAAGTAAAAAAAACGTATTAAAGTCTGTAAAAATACCACGATGCTACTAAAAATACCACGTGCTTTTCCCGCAAAAGAAGCACCGAGCGGGTTCTCAGGTAGGGATTTATTGTCCTTACCATCGTTTTAAACAAAAGGTGTGAATGAGATAGACATAAGTAAGTATACGTAAATTATATCTATTACCGGGTTTAACTTATCAGTTCACTCGTTTTATGCATAGTGCAAGGTCGTTGCAATGTCGGGTGAGGGATCTTCTAGTGGTGCAGTGAATTTAAAAATTATTAATAGTACACGAGGCGGTGAAATTTTATTACGCGCTGGGCATCAATATTATAAACAGAAAAATAATAAGGACTCAAGTTGGTGGCGCTGTGTTAATAGAAAAGATGGATGTTCAGCAAGTGTAACTTTGAATTCAAATCGAAGCCATGTATTAAGAGAAAATGCTCACTGCAGTTCTTGTATTCCGAATTTTGAAAAAAATTAAGTGAAAGTAGCCATCGAAAAATGTAAACAAACTATATGTGAAGATCTGAAGCCGATTCCAGCTACATACAGGAAATGTACTAAAAAGCTGAAAGATAATGGTTATGAAATTATTAAAGAATTACCAAATTTTGACAAAGTTAAAAGCAGTTTGTATAGACACAGAAATAGACAACTAGGAATCACAAAATCTCAGCACTCTAACTCTACAGAAATCGTGATTCCTGACCGTTTTAAAGACAATTTATTGTTTGATGAGATTGACGGTGAAAATAGAATGATTGTGTTTGGTTCAAAGAGTGCAATTGCACATTTAAATGACGTCCGTCACTACTTTGCGGACGGAACGTTCAAATGTTGTGCAAAGCCGTTTCTTCAACTATACGTTGTACACGGAGACATAGGAAGTACAGAAACTGGGACAAATATTGTACCATTTTTTTATGCAGTGTTGACAAACAAAGAAGAAACTACATATGAAAGACTGTTTTACAAACTAAAATTTCATTTACCAGAGTGGACAGCCGATATTATTACCTTGGATTTCGAAAAAGCTCCAATAAATGCAATTAAAAAGACATTTCCAAACATAATTGTTAAGGGGTGTTTTGTTCACTTTGGCAGAGCGCTATTAAGAAAGGCAAAATCTCTTGGCTTATTACAACATGAAGAATCTCACTATCACGTCAAACTATGTATGGCTCTGGCACATTTACCAAAAGAAGACATAAACGATGGATGGCTATACGTTATGAGTCAAAGGTAAATTAATTTTGCAGTATTGAAATGAACGCGTTTAGTTCTGGATATTTCTTCTACCGCCATTTTCTACAGCCATTTTTATGCGTTAGAAACTAGGTAATATATGGTTTTTCGTATCATAATCTTCAACGAATTAATTCTGTTACAGTTTTGAAGAAAAAGCTATAACTGAATTCAATGATTACTTTGTGGATCAGTGGTTGGAAAATGAAGATATGATGAATATTTGGTGCTGCTACGCACAAAGACACCGCACTACAAACCTCATGGAATCTTGGAATTGGAGTTTCAATAGTGAAATTGGAAAAAGGCCATCAATTCTTTTATTTTTCGAAACGATATCAGGCAATATTAAACATTATGAAAATCTTCTGAAAAGGTACATATTTTTGTTTCAATGACCTGTATTTTTAGGCGACACATATGATAAAAATTATACATTATTACTTTAATTAATCATAACAATTTTTTACAGCTTTTATAATAATGGAGAAAGTATATCAAAACGAAGAAAAAAATCTATCCAAAATGATATACGAATTAACAATATTCTCGGCGATTACAAAAGTGGAAAAATATCATTGGAAAATTGTTTGAACGAATTATCAAGAATTGCTTGTATCACTTTATAATTTATTTATTGATTTTTAACTTTGTAGTGTAGGTAGTAAATTTTTTATGTTAATATTCCAAATCTGTGATTATATTTTATAGTTGATTTTGTGTGTAATTTTTAATGTTAATGTACCAAATCTGTGATTATTATTGTTTTTATATTTTATAGTTGATTTAGTATGTATTTTTTTACGTTAACGTACCAAATCAGTGACTGTTTATTTTTATATTTTATAAGTAGTTGATTTCGTATGTATTTTTTTATGTTAATGTACATTAACATAAAAAGATAGTACCAAATCTGTGATTATTGTTTTTTTATATAAGTTGATTTCGCATCTAGATTGACTTATGTTATTAAAAAAATAAAACTTGTCATCGAAATAGTCAAATCGAACTGTGATTTTTCTTAAATTTTTTGAAAGTTATTTGTACACCCCACTTTTTATTTCTGTTTTTAAATATCAATATGTGTAAATGGCATACGTACACATAATCCGACTATTGTACCTGTGATTAAAAATATTTAACAAAATAAATGACAATGTTATCATTAGTTTCGTTTTTCTTTTTTTACTTGACTGTACCCATTTCATCTGAAAGTTTACCAAATGGGATATAACACAAAAAAATATTGAAATGTTTTCGAAATGGGACTAAATGTATGAAATGTATAATGTTTACCAAACGCAACTTTTTAGTAGGTACAGTTTGAGGTTTACGAAATGGGAAGTTTACCAAATGGGAAGTAGCCGAAAAATTGATACTTTGACACTTTGATAGGTGTGGATGACGTTGTGTTGACAGATTGAAATTTTTTATTTCTGTACTAGTGAGGCAACAGCACTTAATCTTTAGTGCCACTGATGACGTAACCTACCTTAAAATTTTTAAATATTTATAAAAAAATAACTATTGAGCCAACCATCAAAATATTCAAATTAGTTTCTCAAAATGCTCAAAATTTAAACAAAATAAAATAAAATCTAATGGTTAGAAATTTTGGACAATCCCCATTGGAATGTCTGCGACATCCACCGTGCTCCCCGGACCTTGCTCTAACAGATTACCATTTTTTCCGGAATTTGGACAACTTCTTACAAGGAAAAAAATTCAACGCCGATGCGGCAGTCCAAACCGTCTTCAAAGAGTTCATTGATTCTCGCCCCCATGGTTTTTTTAGTAAAGGGATCAATGAACTACCTGTGAGATGGCAAAAGTGCATACTTAGATAACAACGGTGCATACTTTGATTAATTAAATATATTAAGACCCCCTGAATACAATAAAGAATGTTTTTTTCGTAATAACTAATATTCTTTAGGCACTAAATAAAACTGAAAATGTTTGACGTTTGTTATTGACCAACGACAGCCAACAGCCAGCCATGAGTCCATGACAGGTTGGAGAGATGACGTTTACATAACCTACAAAGTACAATTTGTTAAAACTGCGATTGTTGTTTTTGGGATTTGGGCCCACCAATACACGATCGAAAATCTTTTGCACCATTTCTGGGTTTCAGCTCATCTTGATTAGGTTAGAAAAGTGCATGGAATGGGTATTAACTGTCTTATTTCATAATAAATATAATAGTATGGGATTTTAAAGGAGCTCGTAGCTAAGTTATAACAGCCGCACGGGTCAGTCGATCAGGTTAAGCTATGCTTGTTGCGGTCGGTCCATGGATCGATATTTACATACCGAGACCCCTCCGTGCCTCGGAAAGCACGCTATGCCGTTGGTCCCGACTGTCATTTGTAGATCAGTCGTTGCGGGTAGTCATAAGCTCGAAAGTGTGACCAACCAGTTTTAAAGAGTGCACGTGCAAGTTGTAGTCACCGCCTGAGGGTGAGGTACCTATAGGTACTGTGGACGAGACCACAACGAGACTGACAGACGTGATGATGATGATGTGATGTCAATGTCAATGTCAACAATACAAACCAAAGTTAGAATTTTTAGTTTTAAAAGTACCTACAAATCCACAAAAGTAGAATATTTTTTTTTTAAAGGTGAGTTGAATCGTCCCACTTTCTTGTAATTAGCAGGTAATTAGTCAAAAAAGTTTATTTTATTTTATTTTTATTTTATTTTATTTGGGAAACAAACAGATGCAATAACAAACATATTTATACAATTAGTTCAGCACAATCCAGAAACAGTTTCCACAGATTACTATACACTAAATTTGTACCTAAATGTAACAACAACCAAAGTTCACACCGTTAAAGGTTACAGAATTACAATTTAATGTTATGTTTACATATATCATTATTATTATTATTAAAATTAAAATTTCGATGCCAAAATATTTCTTATGCAAAATTTGAAGTAATTTTAATTTTGTAATTATATATTATTATTATCTTTATTTTGTATTTTTTGTAATTTTTTTTATTTGATTTGAAGTTGTTTGAGATAGATGTCTTACCATCTTATCATAATAGCAAAGAAATACATGCCTTTTAAATCTAAACAAATAACGTCTACGTGATATTATTTTGTTTTAATGTAACATGATTTCTGGACGAAAGTAGTATGCAAGTTAGACGACGCCATGTTCAATAGAATATGGCAATAGTTTGAAAAACTAAAATTTTTTTGTGCCCAAGTAATCAGGGGAATATTCAGAAAAGAATATTTTTCCACAATCCGTGGAATTATTTCCTATTTTTTCATTACCGTACAGTTTATGGCCGAAAACGAAACATCTCCTTTATTTAATAGATTTTGAACTCTATCGCTACACCGTAAGGTTCAAGGTTGATTGCGAAAATTTTACAGTTTGGGGTAGCTTGATGTGCTGGCGTCTGTACCTAGCGTCTTCCACCCGCTATTCGGATCAAACAAACAGAGAAATGAAAAATGAGTTAAGTATAGAGGATAAGTTAAATATTTCCCTTTATAAAATCAATCTGACTTCCTCAAATATCTTTTTCTCCAAGTGAATTCAGACATGCTTTCTTAGGATTAATTAAACTAGGTACTCCCTGAGAGCATAAACAATAGACATACATACCTAAAGCTACAGTAATTTTTTTTTTGGTACTGGGCCCATACGGAATTACCCGTTGTCCAAATGATTTTATAATTGTAGGTACCTATTTAGTTTATAGATAGTTAAATAATTCTTGTCATAATTTAAAATATGATTATTTGTTCTCTAATAAGCGTGCCGTATAATGTTGATTATAAAATAATAAATAAACAAAAAGTTCAATGTGGATTGAGACGTCTTCTATTCCACTTATTTTGACCATCCACGCCGATGACGCGCCGCCGCCGGTGAGGCCGCAGCCGCCGATAATTTAAACGCCAAATGACCATCGGCGCACATGTCTAGTACCTATGCGAGTTTTAATAACTGTATGCTTTACTTTTCAGAAATTCATAAACGACTTGCTAGAAAAGGCGAAAACTCTGTAGATTATGGAACCAAATCTCACGGATCGAACGCGAGGAGCGACCACGGCCTCGTTACCGGTCCCCTTAGATGTAATTATTATAATCGTGTACTAGCCTCAGATGAAATAAAAAACCAAGACAGAGCGCTGAGAACGATACAGTGAAGCATGCCAAAACTACACCTCCGCTCTGTGCATACACGCTCAAACGCACACATTTACAATCAAACTACACCTCTACGAAACCGGCTTCACTTTACTGTTGACAGCCGCAGCCCTCAGTGTTGGTGTTTTATTTGGTCTGAGGTCCTAGCTCGTAGATATTTGTGTTGTGAGCGCGCGTGCGCCGGACTTGCGGCGACGTACTAACATATCAGCGGAGGGAGGCCTGGCGCGCACGGTGGGCTGAAAATTAAGCTCCATTGACTCAGCTTCGCTCAAAAATCAAGTACCAAACTTTGAAAAAAAAAGATGCCAGCTTATTCCTTTACTTACTAGCAATATTTTATGAAGTGGAACTTTTTTTGATAAAGCTATTATTTAACAAGTTATCTGCGATTTAATATTTTTTTTGTATGGAGCTGGACCTGGAGTTTTTTTTTTTATTTTATTCATTATTCTTAAGCAGTCTCCAAATTATAACTTTCTGTGTCATAAAATACATCATATAAGCTGTATTATCACTACAGCCCTTCGGAACTTTGACTTTTTTAACGACAAATAAAAAAGAATATTTAATGTTATTGTAATTTTAAAGTTAATAACTGCAATGTTATGGCCTTTCTTCTACACCCACCTAAGGCCCCCCCTCCCCCACCTACCTATCTACCTATAACCTATACCTTACCAATGCAACTTGTTCTAAACAACTTACAAATGCAACGTAATTATATTTCTCTGACTATTACTATGCCACAAACAAGTTGTAACTTGTTTGTGGCTTGTTTGTTTGTAGCATCTATTTCTCGGAAAAGATGTATCTCTTGTTTTGCTACGCGCAATTTGGTTAGTTCAAAGTTGTAGGAACATTAACTTTAAACACTTATTAATAGTCAGAGAAATAATAAAAACAAACAAATTAAGTTGCATTGGTAAGGTATAGGTAGATAGGTAGGTGGGGGAGGGGGGCCTTAGGTGAGTGTAGAAGGTCATAACATTGCAGTTAGTAACTTTAAAATTACAATAACATATTTTTTTTATTTGTCGTTAAAAAAGTCAAAGTTCCGAAGGTTTCCGAGATTCAGGCTGTAGTGATAATATAGCTTATATGATGTATTTTATGACACGGAAAGTTATATTTGGAGACTGCTTAAGAATAATGAATAAAATTTAAAAAAAAAACGTTCCAGCTCCATACAAAAAAATATTACTTGTTAAATAATAGCTTTATCAAAAAAAGTTCCTCTACATAAAATATTGCTATTAAGTAAATCTTTTTTTTTTCAAAGTTATGTACTTGATTTTTGAGCGACGATAAGTCTATGGAGCTTCATTTTCAGCCTACCGTGGCGCGGTGCGCTGTCGCAGCAGCTAGTACAACCTCGTCGCGAGCTACCACTACCACCGTTCCAGTGAGTTCATACCTACCAGTATTTTAAATGATGATTGAGGAGCATCCTATAAACTGCCGATTTGGTATTAGGTATAAATGCAAACTAACGGGAAAAGGCTCCCTCCAGGCGCAATTGTTTGACGGGCGATGTAGTGCCCCATAACAGGTGTCGTTATTAGAAAATTAATTAATGCTCGTAGAATAATATCACTATTTTGTGATGTCGCAGGATAACCGGATAAATCGAATCTTTGCGAATATCCTGCGACGATGGAAAAGGACCGGATTTGTGGAATCTAAGAATGTTATTCGTAATCATATAAGCTATCATCAAATTCATTGCAAAACTCCCAAATTGTTGGAAAGTTGAACGCTTTATCATGGTTGATCAAAACATAGCATAGCTCTGGATAAAAGTGACAACATTATCAGATAAGGAATGTACCTATTACGTTCTATCAGCGAAGAGATCAGCGCATCTGTCAGCGTATTACATTCTATCAGCGAACCACGGTTACGTTCTATCAGCGAACCACGGTTACGGAACGGTTATTCGCGACTTCCCCATCTGAGATAAGCCGGACTTTTTGAATGATCCTGGAAATAGAAAGAAGAAAGAAAGAAAAATAGGTTTATTTATAATAAAATAATAATAACGTTTATTTGGACTCAATAACATATAGTCTAATACAGTTATATTCCTAAGAACTAGGATACAAATAATGTGAGTGAGTAGACTAAAACTATATGAACTCCTGAATTCCAAACTAGGTAAAAACCTGTATCTTGGAAATCAGTGCTCTTCCGTGGTAAATAAGGTGTTAAAACTTACAAATGACACTTATGACAATTACAATTAAATGACTTAGGAGGTACTTAAGTCTAAAACTTGACGCCGTGACGCGTGAGTTATGAATGTATGTGTGTGGGTGTGTAGTGTGGATGTAGGGTGTGAATGTTTGGTGAGTGTAGAGTAGGCAAAGGATGTGAGTGTGTACTCGAACGTGTAGGGTGTGAATGTGTGTAGTGGGTGTAGTGTAGGTAAAGGGTGTGAGTGTGTACTCGAACGTGTAGGTGTGTTTTCGGTATGTTAATTCTATTTTAAAATATCCAGTGCTTTTCCGTATTGATATAATCAAGGCTTAATAGCCATTCGGTGGCCGCTATTTTACATTATTGTTTAGTTAAATAATATATTTTTAGGATATGATTTATTTTGTTGTACAAATAGCCACCTAAAAAGTTTAAATATGGTGTGACCAGCTTCGTATACGCAGAGTGTATGTTTTCTACGTTTCTGTTGAAAAGCTTAAGGGCCATACGTCAGTAAGCCATGCATCTTGACGATAGTGTGAAGTATGAAAAGCTGTCATACTGTTAATACTTCGCAGGTTTTGTAAAGGTTGGTAGCGGGATGAAAAAATGGGAGGTACGCATTAACTCTCTTTGAGCGCATTCAAGTTTCAAAATTATTGTTTTACACACACCACCCCAGGAAGTTATACAATAGATCAATAGTGACTGACATAAGGCGGAGTAAACAGTTTTTAGTACTTACCTTAGGACTTGCTATAGGTACGTCTGAGATTTTTTAAAATATTTTTTTTTTTTCGAACCCTCGAAGAAACCAGGAGGCCTACCATGATCTATTTAAAAACGATTCAAAAGCAAGACATTTCAGTTTTGGTTCTTAAACTGCATCGCTCACAGTCGTACCATGACGTCCAATACACTCAGCGGCGCGTTGAAAGTGAATGAGCGTTAAGATATCGTGGTAGGTATCCAGATGGCACGGCCTAAATTGAATCGTTAAACTGACGTCATGGTACGAATTAGAAGAACAGTTCAGTTTAGGTCCTAAAGTGGATCGCGTTAAGAGCTCGTGGTAGGTATCCAGGTCTATGTGAGGAGCGAAATTAAGTCTGCTATCAATTAGGACGCCAAGGTACTTAATGGTGCTCGTTTGATTAAGCGAAGGACAGTTACAGGGTGTTATACAAAAAAAATATGGGCGTGGGCAAAAGTAAATTTTGAATTATTAGGTATCAATCGATTTTAGGGCATTTCGGAGAGAAAACTTTGAAAATTTGGTTTTGTCAACATTTTATGTTAAGAGGTTACATCGTAGCCACTGATTAACAGCATCAAAACCACATTGAGCGTGTTGAAACGTGCTGCCCCATGACCTACCTCTAAAAACAAGGGCCGTATCGTCTGCAAAGGCAACAATCTTCCCATTTGGGAGTTCAAGGTCACAAAGGGCATAAATAGTTCGGGTGATTACGAAATTTTCCAAATATCCGATCTTTTCCAATTGTCATGACTAATAAGTATCGCAAGGAGATAGTTTTTTAGATTATCCTACGACACATCCATCTGCCAGCCTGTTCACTCAAATATGCGATATCGCAACCGTCGTTTGCGTTACCCCAGCCAGATATCAGATGTCCAAAATTGTCATCTATCTAAGTGTATTAGATAATTAGATATAGGTACAGCGTCTGTAATTGGTAAGCAGATTTTTAAATTTGGTAAGCTGTTAATTTTTAATTATTTGATAAAAACAGTTCCGGCTGGAGTAACGTTACCGCAGCCAGATCTTTTGTTTTCTAACGGGTATGTTGAAATAAATGTTATCTAAATAATTAAATAGCAATTTGAAATAAATGTTACAACATAATTTGTATTTGTATTTGCTATGGTTGCGAAGATATTTAAAATCCTGCTGCGGTATCGTTTGCACGATTGCTGCATCTCAGAATTGACTTAACGGATGATTATAATTTTTGTACATGATATCTGGCTAATTAGTTATAAGTTGTTATGCAATAAAAGAATCTACAATAATGTACCGTTTTGAAGTTATTTTAGTAAACAAAAATATGCTTTAATAGGTCCTAGCACTTCCAGTAAGCACTCCAAAGACTCACTTGAAACGTTAGTATATAGTTAATTACTGTCTATAAATGGTTTCATTAGTATCCTATACGTAAAGAAGTTATGATGAAAGTTCAGTTTGTTCCGGCCACGGCGCTTAGCTGAGTTATTTGACGACCTATTAACCGAGTTTCCTGCAGTAGAGGTAACTGAATCTTATATCAATAATTAGATATACAGTTCAATTATAAACCAATTTCAGACTTGTACACTGATTAAATTTACGAGATAATCGAAAAAGAGTATTTATGCATGGGAAGCCGACCAAATCTAGAGTGTTTAAGCGGCCGCGCAATACATTATACCAACCTTCTAAAATTATTAGTATAATTGCCCTTAAAAGTTGGTACAGTCACGAATCAAATTAGTTTGATTGAAAAATTAAACCTACCATACTAAATGTTTATATAAACTTTAAATTGCTCAAAGTAAGTGTCCACTATGCCATTCTTCAAATATCTACCTACCTACGTTTAACCATTCTATCGATGAATTAGGTACGTAAGTACCTACTTACTTACCAATTTACACAATTGTGATTTTTTAAATCAGATTAGAAAAAACAGTAGAACCTACCTACCTACTGTAAAATAGAAAATACTCAGTTCATTTGAATATTTAATTAATAATAAAATTACACAGAGATGTACACTTCATAGACGTAGTAAATCACATGCGCCCCGCTAAGGACTGCCCAACCAAAAAACAAACCTATCCGCTTGTAATAACGTTACAGGTAAAACGTTACCGACTCATTTATACCGTTATTTTTCATACTTGTTAGTCATCCTAAAAGTCATGAAGCTGGCAAAGTTGAGTATCGAAATGAATAACGTTATTATATCGTTATACTAATAACGATATATTATTGATAATATTGTTAGTGAACAGTTTAAGATTTCTTTCCTTTTGTCAGTATCGTTATAGCCAAGGAATTAATTTTGTTACGATCTTGGTGGAACGGTACAAATTATCGGTACCGCATACCGGAACTACGCGTAACGGTGCCTATATATGCAACGCATGTCACTGTGACTCATTGCGACATTTCGCGAGTTAATACATGATTGAACTTGAAATAAAACTATTCGTATTTGTGTAAAATATTTCTTTAATGAACTACATAATCCTTATATTTGACATAGAAAAATTACTAGCTTTTCATTTATGCCTTAGAACAGGCTCATCATGGTCCCTTAAATAGCTATGCAGAAATATGCTGATAAATAATGTTTGAACATTATCAGCATATTTCTGCATAGCGATTTGATTGCCTTGAGACAATCATTCTATGCATTATTTATTATTTTCTTACATTAGAACAAAACAGGATTTATATCCAATTATGAACATTTTATTAGTGGTACGAATTAAATAGCTCTATACATGGCGTAGTGGGCGGTACGTAAAGCAGCTCGGCTCGCGTCACGTAGCGTAGTGAGGCACGTGAAGCAGCTCGGCTCGCGTTACGTGGCGTAGTGCGGCACGTGAAGCAGCTCGGCTCGCGTCACGTGGCGTAGTGCGGCACGTGAAGCAGCTCGGCTCGCGTCACGTGGCGTAGTGCGGCACGTGAAGCAGCTCGGCTCGCGTCACGTGGCGTAGTGCGGCACGTGAAGCAGCTCGGCTCGCGTCACGTGGCGTAGTGCGGCACGTGAAGCAGCTCGGCTCGCGTCACGTGGCGTAGTGCGGCACGTGAAGCAGCTCGGCTCGCGTCACGTGGCGTAGTGCGGCACGTGAAGCAGCTCGGCTCGCGTCACGTGGCGTAGTGCGGCACGTGAAGCAGCTCGGCGTGCGGAGGCGCCGGCGCGTGCAGCGCCTGCAGCGCGTCGCGCAGCTCCACGTAGCGGCGCTTGAACTGCAGCCCGCAGCCGCGCGCGCGCCGGAACTCCAGCATCGTGCGCGCGCCGCCCTCCGAGCCGCCGCAGCGCATCGCCCACGCGCGCATCTTCAGCTCGGCGCCGCACTCTATCGCCATCTGTCAGCACATGGACCGGTCACAAGCGACACGCAACACGCGACACGCGTCAGCAGCACAAGGACCGGTCACAAGCGACACGCAACACACGTCGGCAGCACAAGGACCGGTCACAAGCGACACGCAACACGCTTCGGCAGCACAAGGACCGGTCACAAGCGACACGCAACACGCGACACGCGTCGGCAGCACAAGGACCGGTCACAAGCGACACGCAACACGCGACACGCGTTGGCAGCACAAGGACCGGTCACAAGCGACACGCAACACGCGTCGGCAGCACAAGGACCGGTCACATGCGACACGCAACACGCGGCACGCGGCGGCAGCACAAGGACGTGTGCGTAGTCCCAGCGGAAAGTTGTCGAATTTCTTAATTTTTGTTTAGCAGATATTTATTTAGTGTATGACGTCGTGTGAATTGTGTATGGTAAGTTCAAATTTGTGCATCCAACCATTGGGGAGCTATTCAATAAAAAACTGTTTCCGCTGGGACTACGTCATCCCAGCGGAACTTTTTTTTTTCTATGGACGTACAAGTAAAAAAATACATGCAATAATTAGTGTGTAACGAGAGGTAAATGTGTATGTTTAAATGAAATTTGTGTGTCATAAAACTGCGAAGATAATCAAGTTTCCGCTGCGCAGACGTTTGGCTATTTGATGAAAATCATAACAGTTAAGTGCAGAGTTGTAATTTTTTACACACTTTGCTTTGAATTTGTGTGTAATGTTTGTGAAAACAGAATTTGAAAAAACATACGTAAAAGTAAAATAAGGTTTTTAGGTCCAAATGCCTAAAATAGGAACTCTAGAGCCTATCATAAAACGTTTATTTGTATCATGTAAGGGTCTACAATGTCTTGCCAAGTTTCATTTATGTGCTCTTAGTAATTAATGAGCAATGGCATAATTTACTACGACTGGACCACTAATTGTTTAACATCTGATTGTAGGACTTTTTAATGGAAAAGCAAAATCAAACATATACAGATATTTAGTGTATTAATGCAACTATTCACATGTAAAATTTCAGCTCATTACGCTAAATAATTAAAGAGATATAATAAAAATACCAGAACAACCGAAATTCATGGATAAACCGACCAAGTTTGAATAGCTACAAAAAAGCGGCCGTGCAGTATAAAGAGATAACGTTCTAAAATTTCCAGTATATTATCGTTTAGTTTCGTACTGATGAGTACACAATAGTTTAGCAGAAAATAAAACAACTACATTACCTAACTTTGTACTCTTTAGTCAATGACTAATTAAAAACAAAAAAAAAAACAGCACAATTAACAAAGTAGTAATAACATACCTACATTGATAATAATGAACCAGTTTTTTTTTAATAAAAATAAATAAGTATTTAACAAATATTTTGCTCTTAAAGGTAGGTATAAGTAAATCTTAGGTTTTACTAGTTTTTGGGGAGTTGTTCTTCTCGTTCGAGCTGCTGTTGCTGTAAAAGCAACAAATATGTCATACAATCACAGATCAGTAATAATGGACTCAATTGTAAAAGTAGTGTAGTAGTACCTACCTACGTTCTAGCGCATAATGATATAACTGGTAACCATGCACTGGAATTACAGAGATCACTCTAACTCTTATTATATGAGTCATATAAAAGCAAAGGCAGCAATATCCATTTTTTTTAGAATGGCAACTTTATACGCAGTCCGTTAGTCGAATGCCATCTTTATATAATTGAAATAACATTTCCCTGCAAAACTAACAATATCCCCTTTAAAATCGTCATTTATAGTGCAGGTTAGTGTCAAACACAGCAACATCCTAGGTTGTTTACTGCAAAAACAGCAACTTCCTTCTCGACCAATCAGATGTCCGCATTACTCGCGATTCAATATGGCGATTTTGTCTAACCACAACGTGAGCGTGCAATTTTAATTATAGATTTAAACTATAAAAAGTATTGATTTTTGTAAAAAGATTTTAATTATAGCCAAATGGATTGTTACCCTACCCCCGTGGATAATAATTCCATTAGGAAAAGGAAAGTTGAGCCCGCAAAATGGAAAAGAAACTTGGCCAAAAGACAGAGGTAAGTTTGTACTGGTTATAGCGTGACTGAGAAAGTTTAATCGTTGTTTTTTACGCGGATGTTTTTCACGTTTTTAAAATATCATTTTTTTTTAATCAAGTATGTATTCTTAAGGGCTCTAACGATTTTGATGGAATTCGCAATGTTTACGGGGGTGAAAAATTGATCTAGCTAGGTCCCATGTCTGAGAAAATTCATTTTCTCCGTATTTGCATGCAAAAAGATTTGCCCGCGCGCTGATGATCGTCGATTGAAACCCCAACTTTGAACAGGGTTTTTCAGTGGTTTTTTTAAGGTTGTTGGTTTTTTTCTGTTATGGACTTTCTCTATTAGCATTCGGTGGACCCGCTGTTATTTATTTAGTTTAGGTAACTGCCTGTCTAAATTTATATTTTTTGTTGTAGATATTCGGCTAAAACACTGCCAAAAAGGTTGCTGTGTACACACAAGAAAACTTTTAAATGCATGTCTCTAAAAATGAGCGATGTTAAACATTTCTTCGAAAGTTTTTATGCGCAGCCTGATAAACAGAAGCAAGATGCTATATTGCTAAAACATTGCACGCCTGTTACCGTAAAGCGTCGTCGTCGTAATAGTAACTCAAACTATGCGGACCAAACATTTCAAACCAAGTATTACATTTATAGTCAATCAGAAAAGAAGAAGGTACAAGTGTGTCAACGTTATTTTTTGACAATTTTGCAAATTACGAAGTACAGGGTCCAAAGTATTATGAAGGAATATTACCACACCGGGAAACTATTATGCGAAAATAGAGGAGGCGATCGTATTTCCATGAAATATACAGCGAAAAGAGATGCAATCATGAGCTTCATCAATAAGATTCCATGTGAAGAACCCCATTATTGTCGAGGAAAAACAAAAAGGTTCTATCTTTCTTCGGAGTTATCAATCAACAGACTATGGAAAATGTATAATTCAGAAGCTACGGATGTTTTAAAAGTTAAAAAGTCGTATTTCCGACGTATTTTTAATACAAAATATAATCTTTCATTTGGCTCTCCAAGAACAGACGTATGCGCCACTTGCTTAAGATTTTCTGAAGAAATAAAAGTAGAAAAAGATGACAATGCGCGCCTTAACTTAATGACTGCCCAAAGATTACATAAATTAAAAGCCAAAACTTTCTTCGAAAAAGTCAAGGAAGAAAATACAGGTCTGATAACATTATCTTTTGACTGCGAAAAAAATTTGAACTTACTAAAAGTACCAGACCAGGTAGCATATTATCTGAGAAATGTTTACCTATACAATTTCACAATCGTAGCAGGCTCATCAAAAAGTAAATAACTTCCTGAAAATGTTTTCGCATACTGCTGGACTGAGGAGAGTTATCCCAAAGCTGCTAATGAAATAGCTTCTGCCTTATATCACAGGCTAAAAAATACAGACTTAACTTCCATCACCAAAGTACGACTTATGGCAGATGGATGTTCGGGTCAAAATAAGAACACCATTATGATGGCCATGTTATCAAAATGGTTAACCGAAGCACCACAAAATGTCAAAGAAATTGAATTCGTTTTTCCGGTAGTGGGTCATTCATATATACCTCCCGATAGAGTGTTTGCTCAAATAGAAAAAGAAGCACGAAAACTTGAAGTCATAAACAATCCTCAAAAGTACCTGGATATTATATCACGGTTCAGCACAGTGACAAAATTAGGAGTTGAATGTGAAGTTTTTGATTGGAAAACTGTCTCCCAAGAAGTATTTAAGCCAGTGGGCAAGTGGCATTTACAATTTAAATTATGTAAACGTTTTGTTCTAAGACGTTCTAAAAGAGCCGGAAATATTTTGATTGGTGGACATCTCCACTATAAAACTGACGATGGAGTCTGCAAAAATGTCTGCAAAAAAGGAAAATCAAGCTCCATGCTAAATCCATCAAAAATAAATCCTTCATGTACGTTATCAGATGCAAAGAAAAAGGATACTTTAACACTGTTAAAAAGCCATTGGGGCAATGATTGGCAACAAAACGAAGAGTTATTATTTTTTAAGACCCTGTTAAATGACGCAGAAATTCAAGTTGAAGGCGCTGGAGACAGTGAAGAGTTATGCGAACTACAGGAAGAAATAAGTGACATGCATGTGTGATTTTTTTATTTTTTTTATTAGCCTGTCCCACTCCTGGGCCAAGGCCTCCGCCATTCTTTCCATTTCTGTCGGTGATTCTTCTTGCCAATTCAAGAAGAAGTCATGTGTGATTTATTGTTAAATAAAAAATAATTTATGTACCATGTAAAACATTTTAAAGATTTAAGTATTATTAAAAATGCCATTACAATTTAACTACGTTTTTACTTCTCATTTCTAAACATTTCATACCTAAGTATCAAGATTACTTATACTTTTTGTACCCGAAATCAACCACTGCAAAAACAGCAATATCCTAAACGAATTAAAGCAAAAGCAGCAATATCCAAGTATTCATTGCAAAAACAGCATTATCCAAAATTAATTATGGTATCTGGGAAATGTGTTACTTTATAGCGAAATTCTATTCTACTTTTCATAATTCTAAGATTATTCTTCAACTAAAAACATATAAACCAATAACCTAAATAGTTGCAATAAGAAATGACATGAAAAAAACCGTTTCTCGCATTTCAATTAAACTGGATGTTGCTGTTTTTGCTTTTATATGACTCATATGTCAAGCTCTATGACGTCCCGCGGGGCACGCGCGTCGTGTTTCTACTTTTTTTTAAACAAAATCTATCGGTAAATACCTATTTATGATTATCCTTCACGCCGCGCAGTAGAGTGAAACTGCCCACACAGGTTATTAGCCCTTATTTTATAGTAATATCGCCGCGTGAATGGGGTGGCACACCGCGAATTGTGTGCCCGCCTGTACCAATCCAATAATGGTACAACACTGGAAATTGTCATAGGAGTAACAGACAGTCCGCTGTGCAGAGCCTGCATGGAGGACGACGAGACAGCGGCACACGTGCTTCTAAACTGCCCGGTGGTCGCCACGTACAGGGCAAAGTACTTCGGTAACCCAGGTACCCTACGTGAGACGGTCAGTAACATCAAGGCGTTGCTGGCCTTCCTTGAGGAGCTGGGGTGGATCGAATAATCGAAATTCCCACCCGCACGCAAAATACGCGCATTGACGTGGAGTTGCGGACAACAGCCCGTATTACCTATTACCTAACACTGGAAATTTTAGAATGTTATCTCTTTATACTGCACGGCCGCTTTTTTGTAGCTATTCAAACTTGGTCGGTTTATCCATGTATTTCGGTTGTTCTGGTATTTTTATTATATCTCTTTAATTATTTAGCGTAATGAGCTGAAATTTTACATGTGAATAGTTGCATTAATACACTAAATATCTGTATATGTTTAATTTTGCTTTTCCATTAAAAAGTCCTACAATCAGATGTTTAACAATTAGTGGTCCAGTCGTAGTAAATTATACCATTGCTCATTAATTACTAAGAGCACATAAATGAAACTTGACAAGACATTGTAGACCCTTACAAGATAGAAATAAACGTTTTAAGTTAGGCTCTAGAGTTCCTATTTGGGGTATTTGAACCTAAAAACCTTATTTTACTTTTACGTGTATAATTATCTTATGAACAGTATGTTTTTTTTTTTTTTAATTCTGTTTTCACAAACATCACACAAAAATTCAAAGCAACGTGTGTAAAAAATTACAACTCTGCACTAAACCGTTTTATATGATTTTCATCAAATAGCCAAACGTCAGCGCAGCGGAAACTTGATTATCTTCGCAGTTTTATGACACACAAATTTCATTTAAACATACACATTTACCTCTCGTTACACACTAATTATTGCATGTATTTTTTTACTTGTACGTCCAAAGAAAAAATAAAGTTCCGCTGGGATGACGTAGTCCCAGCGGAAACAGTTTTTATTGAATAGCTCCCCAATGGTTGGATGCACAAATTTGAACTTACCATACACAATTACACGACGTCATACACTAAATATCTGCTAAACATAAATGAAGAAATTCGACAAGTTTCTGTTAGGACTACGCACACCACAAGGACCGGTCACAAGCGACACTCACCAGGCGCGGGTGCAGGCGGCGCCACACGTAGCCGCGCACGCGCAGCGCGTCGCCCAGCGCGGCCAGCGCCTGCGCCTCGTCGCCGCGCAGCCACACGCGCGTCATGCGGCGGCCCAGCGGCGCCAGCGCGGCGCCGGCGGGCGGCGAGGCCAGCAGCAGGTCGTCGGCGTGCGCGGGCTGCGAGTAGCTGATGTGCGCGGGCTGCGAGTAGCTGATGAGCGCGTCCATGTCGGCGGCCGACAGCTCGTCGGGCGCGGCGCGAGCGTCGGCCGGCTGCGAGCGCCACGCGCGCTCCGCGCCCTCTGTCGACGGAACGGTCGGGAAATTCGTCTCGGTTTCTATTCCGGTGACGTGTTATTGATTTTTAAGAACACATCTTTTTATTTACAACCGCAAAAAAGTTCAAGAATGCAATTTACTTTTTACATACAAGTTGTATGTCTGTATACGCAGCAGGACCTTACAAAATTCGATTGAAAGCTAAAGTATAACGTTCGTAATACAAAACAACTACATTCACGTGTTAAATAATTATATGCATTTCATAGTTAGTCACTATAGTGACAAGTTTACATTTTTGTTGATAAGCTAAGGTCGACTAGGGATACTGTGTATCTGCCCATTAGTTTTAGACGTCAAATAGCTAGGCTATTAGCATTTAATATTAACTCAGACATAATTAGTACCTAGGTATGTCGAAGTCATCCTTAATTAGCACCACAATTAGTAAGTAATAGTACTGATGTTAATGTGGTTAGCTCTGATAGTTTAAACTAGTTTGTAAGACAACAGAAGGTACTTACCACTAACAGTATAGTTACACTTAATAACAAAAAGGTATTTTCTAGCACTAAAATTGTGAACTGTAGAAAAGGGGCTAAGCAGAAATCCTTGAAATTATTTCATCAAAATATTCAAGGTTTTTCTTCCAAACAATTGGAACACGAGTTGTTTTTATAAAAAACAATGTTTGACATTATTTGTATAACTGAGCATTTAAAAGATTCAGAAATGTTAATTAACTATGACAATTATAATGTGGCCAGTTGTTTTAATCGAAATTCAATGCTGCGTGGTGGTTCACTAATCCTAATTAAAAGTTGTATTAAATACAAACCTCGTAAAGACATACTTGATCTATCGGTTGAACATAACATTGAACTGTCTTGTGTTGAGCTAGATAAGCATGTTATAGTTTGCGTTTACAGACCCCCAAATTATCAAAACTATTCTATATTTGAGTCAGTAATGGAAGATGTTTTGGCAAAGCTTGCAACTGGTAATAAGGCAGTAATTATCTGTGGTGACTTTAATATTAACATTTTAGAAAATAATTTTAATACCAGTAGATTATTAAATTTGTTTAAATCATTTAATTTGTCAAATGTGTTTGTAGAACCAACCCGAACATCTACGACTACTGCTACATGTATCGATAATGTTTTTTGTTGCTGCAACTATTTAGATAAAGCCATTGTTAATTATCTCCCTTCTGATCACAGTGGTCAAACTCATGCCAATACAAAAAGTGCAGATCCAATCCAGACCAATAACATCTGTTAATTTAAATAAATTCAATAGCAGTTTAATTTGTAAATTAAGTAATCAGAACCTGACAGTGAACAATGTTATTATTTTGTATACAGAATTCTTTTCGATTGTACAAACTGACTTCAATAATTATTTTGAGAAAATCACTAAAAGTATCAGCCCTAAGTTTTTATTTTGTGACTGGGCAACTAAAGGACTTAGGAAAAGCAGGGAAAGACTTATCGAGCTGTACCTATGGCCTTAAGCCTTATATTAACACAGATACTTTTACTAAATATGTTGCTACTTACTCTAGAACTTTTAAGAACGCTTGTAAGGCAGCTAAAGCCTTATACGTTAGCAACAAGGTTAAATCAGCAGACAATAAAATAAAGACGGTTTGGAAAATTATTAATAACGAAACGAACAGGAACAAAAAACATACTTAATTCTGATTACACACTGCAGACGTCAAGTGGTCTCATTTGCGATGACAAAAAAGTTGCTCAAGAATTTGTAAATTTCTTTACTAGTATCCCACTCAAAACAACTGAAACCTTAAATTCCTCGCCCTCGCTCGCTTTTGATTTAGTAAGGGCGAACGTTTCAGCCTGCCCGATTGAATTTAACTTTAGGCATATTAACCCCATAACAGTAATTAAAGCTTTTAAACAAATTAAGATCAAATTGACCGAAGATCTTTGGGGACAGTCCATTAAGGTCTGTACCTCCATAATTGAGACTATTGCGCCTTACTTAGCCTTAGTATTTAATTCGTGTGTGGATCAAGGAGTCTTCCCCGATTTAATGAAATACAGTAAGGTAATACCACTTTACAAATCCGGGGACAGTAAAGACACTAATAATTATAGACCCGTATCCGTGTTGACGGTTTTCAGCAAGGTGTTTGAAAAGATAATGCTTAATCAGATGCTCAATCATTTTAACACGAATAAAATCCTTCACGATCAACAGTATGGTTTCACCAAAGGACGTTCTACGACCGACGCCGGTGTGACCTTATTAAAACACATTTTTAACGCGTGGGAAGAGGCTCAAGATACCATAGGAATCTTTTGTGACCTCTCCAAGGCATTTGATTGCGTCGATCACGAAACCTTGCTTTTGAAACTTGAGCATTACGGACTTGGACAACTTGAGCTCAGTTTAGTTAATTCTTATTTAAATGATAGACAACAGCAAGTTCAAATAATTAGCTTAGTTTAACAGTAAAAATGGGTGTGCCACAAGGCTCGATAGTGGGTCCTTTCCTCTTTTTGGTGTATATTAATGATCTACTCCATTTATAAAAAAATCAACCACAAATGGTGTTATTTGCTGATGACACTTCCTTAATTTTTAAGGTAAATAGACGTGCTACAAATTTTGACGGCGTAAATAATGCCCTACTGCTGGTCCACAATTGGTTCACTGCTAATAATTTAGTATTAAATGGAAAAAAAACAAAGTGCATAAGATTTTCTTTACCAAATGTCAAGGGTAGTGATTGTGAGATAATATTGAATCAAGAGAAACTAGAATTCGTCGATAAAACTGTTTTCCTTGGGATCACGCTCGACTCAAGGCTACAATGGGGCACGGGCGTAGCCAGGGGGGGGGTTTTGGGGGTTCAAACCCCCCCCCGAAAAGTTTAGATATTAACATTCATAAAATTAAAATAAAGACAGGCGTGCGGCATATCTCATTCATTACTATTCCTGAACTAAAATAAAATATGTGGTTTGCATTTCCTATCATCCCACGCGCCGCGCGCTTCGCCACCGTCGATTAACCGATCGCATTCGGTAACCTTCGTATGTTTTCGTGCCGTTTCGTATCCCACGCGCACTTGTCGCGTTCATAGACAAATTTTGATTGTTGCAAATATTGGCTACCATACCTGTTTCCACTGCTACCCCAGAAAGGACTTTTTCAAGCCTAAGAAGACTTAAAAACTACTTGCGGAACACAACGAGTGAAAACAGACTGAACGGCTTGGCTCTCATGAACATTCACTATGGGATAGAAATTGATGCGAATGAAGTAGTGGATATATTTAAAAAGAAAAACAGAAGATTAATTCTGTAATGCTTATGTATATAACAGAACATATTTTTTTATATTTAGTTTATACTGTCCCACTGCTCAAAAAAGGACTCCCCCAATTCTCAATTTTCTTACGAATATAAGGTTTATTTTATGTACTTTTAGTCGTTTTATTTTCTTGAACCCCCCCCGATACTAAAACCTGGCTACGCCCGTGCAATGGGGTCCTCATTTAACATCTCTTTTAGGACGGCTAAGTTCAGCAGCTTATGCTGTCAGAAAAATCCGTCAATTTACTGATGTAGATACCGCGAGACTAGTCTATTTTAGTTACTTTCATAGTATCATGTCTTACGGTATTTTACTTTGGGGACGGGCTGCAGACATCGAATCTATTTTTATTCTGCAGAAAAGAGTCATCAGAGCCATATATAATCTCCGCAGGCGCGATTCTCTAAGGGAACTGTTTAAGGATATTAACATCATGACAGTGCCTTGTCAATATATCTACGAAAACATCATGTATGTAAGGAAAAATTTACATCTTTTTATTAAAAGAGGTGACAGACATAATTATAGTACTAGAAATAGGGACCTATTAGTTCAACCAGGTTTCAGATTGGCTAGACTCATCTTTTCAGGGGTACTGTTTAAAATGTTATAATAAAATACCTCCCCACATTCTTCAACTGAATGAGACAAAATTCAAGTCTTGTATAAAACGCACACTATGCAGGCAGGCATATTATAAGTTAGGGGATTACATCGTTGATAAAGATGCCTGGATCAATGCTGGTCCTGCTCCAGAACCACAACTAATTGATTAACACTTGAACATACTGTTGGATCTGCTGAAGATTGTGGGACTATATTTGCATTGTATAAACTCAATTTCCTTTGTATTGCATAATTTCATAGCACAGATGTGAGTTCTATGTGAGCTACCATTTACCGGGTAATAATGTCTTTCATTGACTTGAATGTGCCCTGGCGGCTGATAGTATGTCATGCTCACTAAAATGTCTCGCTGACGGTGGCGTGTGTGTTGGATCATTTAGCTCCCTTCAAAATAGTTGAGCTGAATGGTGCTGATCTATGCGTCATGTTCGTTGAACAGGCGCCGTCAGTTGGGGCTGGTCATCAATTGGCTGCCTTGGCTTATTTTAATTTTTTGGATTGTTGTTTAGTTAAGTTCTATTTGCTGTACTCTGGACGCTCTTAACACGTACGTCTTTTTTATTTTATTACATCGTTCTCACATATAATTATAAATTCAACATTAATGATGTAACTAATATTTTTGTAAAATATAATTTAAAAGAGTGTCCATGGAGTTTCTTGCCCGTTCTTCTCCATTGGTACCTACGCTTTGGAATGGGCAACTAGCTTCATATTTTCTGACTGACCAACTTCTTGACAATTCAAAAGTGCCTTTAAATGGTTTAATTGAAATAAATGCTTCGAATTGAGTAATATTTAGTACCTTACGAATCGTATAAGTAAAAAAATACTAAGTACCTTAATTGCTACAGCGAAATCTTAATTATTTTCCAGCAGGACCCTCTGCTGTTTAAAGGTTTTCAGACTAATCTCATATGGTCCCGTTTAGGGTGTATTAGTAACTTAAAAATACCTTAGTTTTATTTTAAAATAATTATTATTTTATGAGGAATGCACCAGCAAAACTTGTATGATGCCGCCAGCAAGACCATATTTTGTTTTGACGATTTCAGCCCAGACATATTTTTTAACAGCATTTTATTAGTACTTTTCAAATAACCTTACGTTTAATTCAAACAGTTTGTATTTTAGCAGACAGTTTGTTTTAAAACTTTTAGTACGAACGTTTAGTTCGGCCGATGTATGAGCTTTCACAGCTTTTAGTAGGTATGATGGCCGTTAATCAAAGATGATTTTATTCATCTAAACCGATCTATTTATTTTATTTGTATGTACAATCAACAAAAGAGATAAGTATGCAGGACCGTCGGATATAGTTGAAGTTTAGTAAGAAACCGATGGATATTGTCGACTGAAATTTAATTTGATAAATGAGCTGTTTGTTTTCTATTAATAAAATTAAATTTTATTCGAGAACATCCATCGGTTTTTAAATAATATAAATACATCAATTAGATCAGTTTAGATGAATAAAATTCTCTTTGATTAACGGCCACCATACCTATTATACGAGGGTCATTCAATAAATACTTAGCCTACAAAAAGTAAACGAAAATTTTGGAAAAGTAGCAATTTATTTTTCAACATAGTTTCCTTTTAGTTCGATACACTTAGCCCAGCGATGCTCCAACTTTTTTAACCCGTCCGAAAAATAGTTTTTGTCAAACTCTGCAAAATAGGCCTCCGTGGCGGCGATGACCTCCTTTGATCCATATCTATTCCCGGCGAGTAATTTTTTCAGATTAGGAAACAGAAAGAAGTCACAAGGGGCCAAATCTGGAGAATACGGTGGATGGGGCAGCAATTCGTAGCGTAATTCGACCAATTTGGCCATGGCAACGGCAGACGTGTGAACCGGTGCGTTGTCGTGGTGAAACAGCACTTTTTTCTTCGCCAGATGGGGTCGTTTTTTCTTTAATTCGGCGTCGAATCGGCCCAATAAATCGGCATAGTAAAGCCCTGTAATTGTTTTACCCTTCTCGAGGTAATCGATGTAGATCACACCTTGTGAATCCCAGAAAACGGTAGCCATAACTTTTCCGGCCGATTTTACAGTTTTCGCCTTCTTTGGAGCACGTTCCCCGGTCTGGATCCATTGTTTTGATTGCTCCTTGGTCTCTGGTGTGTACCAGTGGATCCAGGTTTCATCGACTGTCACAAAATGACGCAAAAACTCCGCTGGATTCCGCTTAAACAGCGCCAAACACGTCTCCGATGTGGTCTCACGGTTGCGCTTGTTTTCTGGTGTGAGTAAACGCGGCACCCATCGCGCCGACAGCTTTCTCATGCCGAGTTCCTCGTGAAAAATATGATGCACTGTTCCTTCTGAAATGCCTACAGTCTCAGCTAGCTCGCGAACCTTCAATCGGCGATCTGCCAATACGAGATCATGGATTTTTTTAATGTTTTCCTCCGTAGCAGCTGTTTTCGGTGCACCTGGACGTGGTTCATCAAAAACCGACGTACGGCCACGTGCAAACTCGTTGAACCAATTCTTGACGGTGGCCATCGATGGAGAAGAGTCACCGTACACAGCATCCAAGCGCTCTTTTATTTCGATGCGCGTTTTCCCTTCCAAAAATAGGAATCGAATCACCGAACGATATTGCTCTTTTTCCATTTTTGTAAAACCGATCGACACGTTCGCTTCCATAAGTTGTCAAATTAAAACAAATGAAGGGATTGGAATGAAAATTTGAAAAAAGAATTAAAAAAGAATGTGCTACACTGTGGTAAAACTCTTTTGAAACTACAGCGCCCTCTGGCGATGAGGCTAGGTACTTATTGAATGCACCTCGTAAGCTGTCAAAGCTCATATATCAGCCGAACTAAAGGTTTATTCGCTGAAAAAAGTTTTAAAACAAACTGTCTGCTAAAATACAAAGCATTTGAATTAAACGTAAGGTTATTTGAAAAGTACTATTAGAATGCTGTTAAGAAATATGACTGTCTGGGCTGAATTCGACAAAACAAAATAGGGTCCGGCTGGCATGATAAAAGTTTTGCAGGTGCATTCCTCATAATATATTATTTTAAAATAAAACTGAGGTATTTTTAAGGTAACAATACACCGCTGAACAGGACCATATCATTATAAGATTGGTCTGAAAACCTTCAAACAGCAGAAGGTCCTGCTGGAAAATAATTTAGAATTTTGTTGTAGCAAGAGTCAGGTACTATTTTTTTACTTATACGATTCGGAAGGTACTAAATGGGTCAAAACCAAAAGTTTGTACTATTTCATAACAGTTTCATGTCCACCGACTTTTCCAAATTCCTAACAAAATTCTGTAATACGAATGCTATTTAAAAAATGGATTTCATAGCGGAATACTTCCATAAATTCAATATTTAATTTATTTGTTGGTGTTTTAGTGATATTTAAGAAATATTATGAAAATGATAAAAAGGAATGGAAAAACCGTATTATTCTCTCTCAAAAAACATGTGTCCTACTATCGATTTCAATGTTTCAAACCTAAAAAAACATCGAAAAGGGTTTTATTTATTCAATATAGTATTTATTATCTTAACCAGCATAATGAAGTCTGCGTAAAATCACTCAATATCTGGGCAATTTTTATGTATAAATAATAATAAAAAATAAAAAACAATACGTCTCAAAACGAGTTCATTTATGTTACTTCCTTTATGTAACGCATTATTTTCTAATAAAATACTTTTTTTTTAAACTTACTACTTTCAAAATTGACGGAAATGTCATGCCATTGCACCACCAATCACTGCGTGGCAGCCATATTATTGTAGTGTCAAGCAAGTCAAAGGTGTAGTGTGGAGTGAAAAAAAAACATTTATTGGTTTTTCCTTGATAATTCCTAAAAAAATAACATGTAAGGTATGTTTGATCTAAATGTTATTATCGGAAAACTATTTTGTTTCTGCTATTCAGTCGCTTACGAGCTGTAATCATTAAGTGAATAGTGTGTCTTGAATTGAAATAAAACACTCCAAAAACATCGTCCATGTTTCCGTTATGTTACATTTTTATGTTACGTTAATTGCATTAAGGTGTGTTCACAAAGACAGGCATGTACTTTTTATAAGTTATATTATCATTCACAAATATTCTTCGTTAAAATATGGTTGGTTACCGGTTACGGATATTAACAATATTTATTTTATAATTATGCATTTATTTTAAGAAAAAGATTTTAAAGAAAATTAATATTTTACTCAAGTATCGCCAAAACTAATTTTATTAAACCACATGCAGCCGGATAAAATGGCCGCCATTCGCGGGGTGTTGTGTTAGGAATTTTTATAAACTTGGATTTGTCGATAAAAAATCCATACTAATATTATAAATTATGTTATGTTACCTTTTCGCGCCTAAACCACTGAACGATTTCGATAAAATTTGGCAGAGAGATAGATTGCATCCCGGGGAAGGACATAGGATAGTTTTTATCGACATACCTCGCGGGCGATGCCGCAGGCGGAAGCTAGTAGTATATAATATGCCCTTAAAGTATCGGTAACCGTTAACCAAACACATTGTAAGTTTAAATAAAACAAATTCGATTCGGTTACACAATTTATAACATAAGAACCGCTGGGCCGATTGGATTTGTCTTGTTCGTCGGGTCAGCTAGTTTATCATAAAATCGGATTTATCGAAACCTGTTACTGAAACTCATACCGATTTTGTGTTTGGTTCACAGATAATATAATATGCCTTTATCGGCTGCAGAAAGGCAGAAAAGGTATCGAGAGCGGTTTAAAAATAATTATCCCGAAAAATGGAATAGAATACAGGACAAAAATTTGAACAGAGCAAAAAAAAATTACAAAAAATAGGAGAGCTATCAGACGAAGGGAAGGAGACCAGACGAAAATAGTGGAGGAATTTAAACTTAAAAGAAAAACTTAAATGCGTCGAAGTGGGGTTTTTTTTATGTCAATCTTACATTACAGATTGTTTCATTTTTATTATGAATAAAAATAATTATAAAAAAATACTTGACTGCTTTTTCCTTACATTATGAACACAGCCCTTATTTTCCTTTATGTTACTGTGACATAAAAATACTTAATTGAAATGGTACTAAATTTTGGTTTTGACCCAAATACCAGTGTAGGGCGCAGTTAACTACAATTTTGTAATCTGGTTACTAACTACGACTAAAAGTAGTTAATACATGTAACTTAACTACAGTAATCAAACTACATTAAGTAGTTGTTAATTTGATTGCTGCAATCTAGTAGTTACAATTACTGATTATTTAAGTTTTATGAACTTATATTTTGCAATTAAATAAACATGTAATGTGTAGTAATATATGTTTTGGAATATGGCTGCATAAAAAAAATCGGTTTATTGCACATACCTATGTATATTTTCATGAATAATTAAATGCAAGGATTAAGGACGCGTTTACGAATTGACGCGCTTCAATTTTAGGTATTGAGTCTTACTACTACACGTGCACGGCTCACACACACAGCGACATGCGCGAAGCGGCGAAATTATGAGTAAACTGACACGACTTGATACTTGAGCCTACTTTTATTTAATTTTTAGGCATGTATTTTTTTAAGCTTACTATGCGTTGTTGTCAAAAAGTTTGTACCGTGAAATGTTCATAAAAGTAGATACCATTTACTTACTTGATTGGTAAGCAAGTACATGCCAAAGTACCTATGTATTAACAATTTGCGCGACAAGCTTTTGAAAACATATAATTTAAAAATACTTATTTATATTCGTTTTATTTAGTATTTTTAACCGACTTCAAAAAAGGAGGAGGTTCTCAATTCGGATGCTTATACATATATTTTTTTTATGTAAGGGTGTTAGGTTAGATAACTCCGTCATAATAATATATAGACGGACTTGCAAAAATCTTTTTTTGTTCGAAAGAGGTTTAACTTTATTCCGAAATAGACCATTCCGGAATAAAGTGATGAAGAGTGATGAAGATTTTCGGAGACAGACAACCGAAGGCTTCAATAAATGCCAGCAAATCAACCGCGATTGCTGCTATCGCATATGTATGCATTGTTTACGCAATCACACAATATAACATCACGCCTGTACCCTCTAAAGGGGTACGCAGATGTGTTTAGTATACCACGGTACACCCTCATTTCTGTCAAAGTTGTTATTGGAGTACCTCTAATCTTGCAAGTAAATTCGCGCATAACTTTTTGTTTATGAATTGATTTAATAATTAACCGACTTCAAATAAGGAGTATTTTTTTTATGTATGTTCGGGCATAGCTCCGTCATATCTGTATAGACGGATTTGCAAATTCTCTCAAACAAAAGTTTATGAATTGATGTAATAATTAACCGACTTCAAAAAAGAATCAGTAATTATTTTTTATGTATGTTCGGGCATAGCTCCGTCATATCTCTATAGACGGATTTGCAAATTCTCTCATTTTTTAATGGATAAGGTATTTATTTATTTATTTAATACTTCAAACACAAAAATGTACAGAGGCGGACTTAATGCCATAGGCATTTTCTACCAGTCAACCTTTGGGTGATGCAGAGACAAACAATGGTAGGTGCTATAATGAAAAATGAGGAATAAATATTAGGTATGCCTCAGGATAAGGTATACCTTTATAAGGTATAGCTTTATGAATTTTGCTTAAAGTAATTTAAATTTGTGTTGGGCAGGTACAAATAAAAAATGAAAAATAAAAATTGTTTTCCAAAAAAAAAAAACATTGGACTTTCAAAAAAAAAACACTACAAAGTAAAAAATAACTTTTTGGAAGGTGCACCTTCAGGTCACTCCATCAAATCCGGAGGTAAGGTCTCAACATAACTAACAAAACGAGCCCAAACTCGGCACACCTAGCTCTACTCGTCTATTAGTTCCAGTAGCAGTCTTCGAAGTACACCTTCAGGTCACTTCATCAAGTCCGGGTGTAAGGTCTCAACATAACTAACAAAACGAACCCAAACTCGGCACATCTTCCTCTACTCGTCTATTAGTTCCAGTAGCAGTCTTCGACGTGCACCTGCAGGTCACTCCATCACGTCCGGAGGTAAGGTCTCAACATAACTAACAAAACGAGCCCAAACTCGGCACACCTAGCTCTTCTCGTCTATTAGTTCCAGTAGCAGTATTCCAAGTACACCTGCAGGTCACTCCATCTAGTCCGGAGGTAAGGTCTTAACATAACTAACAAAACGAGCCCAAACTCGGCACACCTAGCTCTTCTCGTCTATTAGTTCCAGTAGCAGTTTTGAAGTACACCTGCAGGTCACTCCATCTAGTCCGGAGGTAAGGTCTCAACATAACTAACAAAACGAGCCCAAACTCGGCACACCTAGCTCTTCTCGTCTATTAGTTCCAGTAGCAGTCTTCCAAGTACACCTGCAGGTCACTCCATCTAGTCCGGAGGTAAGGTCTCAACATAACTAACAAAACTAGCACAAACTCGGCACACCTAGCTCAACTCGTCTATTAGTTCCAGTAGCAGTCTTCGAAGTACACCTGCAGGTCACTTCATCAAGTCCGGAGGTAAGGTCTCAACATAACTAACAAAACGAGCCCAAACTCGGCACACCTAGCTCAGCACGTCTATTAGTTCCAGTAGCAGTCTTCGAAGTACACCTGCAGGTCACTTCATCAAGTCCGGAGGTAAGGTCTCAACATAACTAACAAAACGAGCCCAAACTCGGCACACCTAGCTCTTCTCGTCTATTAGTTCCAGTAGCAGTCTTCGAAGTACACCTGCAGGTCACTCCATCTAGTCCGGAGGTAAGGTCTCAACATAACTAACAAAACGAGCCCAAACTCGGCACACCTAGCTCAGCACGTCTATTAGTTCCAGTAGCAGTCTTCGAAGTACACCTGCAGGTCACTTCATCAAGTCCGGAGGTAAGGTCTCAACATAACTAACAAAACGAGCCCAAACTCGGCACACCTAGCTCTTCTCGTCTATTAGTTCCAGTAGCAGTCTTCGAAGTACACCTGCAGGTCACTTCATCAATTCCGAAGGTAAGGTCTCAACATAACTAACAAGACGAGCCCAAACTCGGCACACCTAGCTCAGCTCGTCTTTTAGTTCCAGTAGCAGTCTTCGAAGTACACCTTCAGGTGACTCCATCATGACCGAAACGAAATATGAATAATCCCTACTTACTTCTAAAAAAATTATATAAGACTGTGAATAAAATCTTTCATACGATAGTCATACAGAATGCGTGAAGTATCAAGTTTGGTATGTCAAATATTTTCTATCCGTACAGCGATCTTTTTCAGCACAAGCTGCTGCTTACAACCGACACAGAGTCCACCCACGACGGCGGCTGAGCGCAGACTAATATTTCATTACAAATTTTTGTGTAATAAAGCAAGACAGTGACCAGTAAAATAACCCTTAATACAGTGCATTAAGATTCACATGTTACAGCTAAATATGTGAAAAAATAGACTCGATTTTTATTTTTTTTCTGAGCCATTTGGTAACATTTTGATAGTTCTTTATACACTCATTTTGAGTTGAACATGTCTGCTTACATAAAATATTTTTAAATACATAAATTTATGTTAATAAATAGAAGAAAAATGTACCTAAAGTCATTACGATATCATCAATTTTGTGTGAAGAGGCGACGGAAATAATTTTTTACAATATTATAAACCAAACTTTTCGAATAAAAATTTAGCCATATTTGAAGATGAAGGAGCAATCTATCTGTGGTAATTATTAGTTAGATTTGGTTTCGTATCATTTTCCCGCAAAATGTACCGAAAAACTGCTTATTTTTGTTAGATTCGTAAACGCCTCCTTAAAGTCGTAGATATTATGTAGCTATACTTATCAGATCTTAATTACTTTTTATTGACATGTAACAAAAAAATAAAATTATTCAGCAAACATCAACTTAATTCAAATTATTTGCGAATCAAATAAATAAACAAAAAACATTTTTACAAAAAAAAAAACAGCCGACTTCCAAAATAAAAACTACAAAGTGATAAATAACTTTTATTTCGGAAGTCGGTGTCGTTGGTTCTGCATTTTCGTTTATTGACACCGACTTCCGAAACAAAAGTTATTTATCACTTTGTAGTTTTTTTTTGGAAGTCGGTATTTTTTTTTGTAAAAAGGTTTTTATTTTTCACTTTTTAGTGAGAGAGTTTGTAATTTATCTAAGTTACAATAGCCGCTGCTCATCACCTTTTACAAAATATTGCTTTTCTCAATGCTGGGACGTTAATTGTTGAGTTCTCCTGGTAAGAACCTGGAGAACTCCACTAAACCACCACACGCATTGTGACGAGCATAAATTGCTTAGCAACCATATTACACAGCACAAGAGGAAGCTAGTGAAGTGCGTGCACTATACTTCGTTTTTTATAATTAAAAAATATGTATGTTTAGGTTAAGGTATTTATCTATGGGCCTGCGTCGCCTGAAATAAATGGATTATTATTATTTGTAGTGTTTTTTCTTCTCAGCTCTTTGGCTGGTTTTTACTACATTTACGGGTCGAAACTCAATCAGGACGTGTGGTTGTTTGGGGGGGCGGATTATTATTATTATTTTTATATTAAAGTAATCGAATCGCAACCCGTGAAATATTTATCATTGATTAGTTCCGATGGCCGTCTGTGGTCTTCATCATCAGCTCCACTTTACCAAATGATGATTTCCGAGAGCAAATGCTCAAGTTACTCTAAAAAATATCCAAATCGCTATAGGTTTGCCAATAAAATTTGAGGGTTTCCCTCGATTTCCCTGGGATCCTATCATCAGATCCTGACCTGATGATCATGGGACCACTTGGGAAGTATACCCTTTCAAACAAAAGAAAAATTTTCCAAATGGGTCAGGCGTCTTCGAGAAATCGGGGAACATACCTAAAAAAAAAAAGATTCCGACGAATTGAGAACCTCCTATTTTTTTTGAAGTCGGTTGAAAAAGGTTGATTGAGTTAATCATTTAAATTAGCTTTTAGTACTACACGTTTTTCGAACATTTCATCCGATAGCCTGTGGGATTTAGGATGGTTTATCATAGTTGCGTATGAAAACAACCTCTCCACTGGAGCCGAAGAAGGTAATGGAGTATTGTATTTTATGAATACTTTTTTTACTTCTGGATATCTATGAAGACAATTTAGTTCTCGATCCATATCTGATAAATAAGAAGAATAGCGTGTTTGCTTTTTTATTGACGCAACATCATTTTAAATCTGTAGTTATAAAAAGTAATCAAGTAATCGTGATTGCAACTACAATTTGTAGTTAGTAGTCAAAATTTTTAACAACATTTTTCGATTTTTTTATGTAGTTTGTAGTTATGATTACTAACTACTTTATGCAGTCGTAGTTAGTAATCAGTAGTTAAGACTACATTTTGCCCAATACTGCTAAATACTACGCACGTTATACTTTAGGTTTCAATCAGATTAAACGTAGGGTCCTGCTGCACCTGATACAGACATTACAAGGTGTGATTTAAATAACTCAGAACCGGAAAAGGGGGTTCATTGTATCCATCATCATGAAACAACTCACTGTGAGAACAAGAATGAAATCACGATAAAAAGTCAGTTAATGTTCACAAACTTTACTAAATGAAATGTACAACAGAACAGTTGGCCTAGCACGCACGTGGTACTTGACGAATTGAAATTTTGGAGCCCGTACGTGAAGATTCAAAATGTGGGCAGTCATCCTGACGTCAGAATGACTGCCCATTTTTTTTATTGATTTTCTCAGTTATTAATTAGGTACCAATTATTTAAACAAAGGTATCAAATAGTAGCAAATAGGTATTAAATTTTAGTAATGTTTTAAAGCTGATCAGTCATTTTGGGCAGTCATTCTGATGATCACCTTTACGAAAGTGAAGTAAACGTAGGGGTTATTACGTTTATCCACCCGGAGGTGGCTGCGATAATCGGAATAACTGAACGTAGCGTAGGTAACGTTGATTCGAACGATTTTTGAATTGGGAGAATCACTCGTTTCGCACATTACATTAATTTTGCAGACTTTTTGCATATCAATAGGCTATACTTACTAAGCTAAGCTAGTGCTACGCAAAGCAATAACCCATAGGCACGATTATTAAATCGGTGTCAGATACTTCGCCAAGGATAAAGTAGCAAGTCAAAGCAGTTCTTCCTGAAGTTATTAATACTTTTGATTAAAAGCAAATATTCATAATGATGATTTCAATTACTCTTTTTCGGGCTTTTTCAGTTATTCAAGACCCTGCCTGTGTATACTATACACCCTTACATTTTGATCGTTTTAATCCTTAAAAGGGGTCATTGTACTCATCATTATGAACAACTTTTACTATGGAACCAACCGCTAAAATCGTGGAAAAAAAAAATCTGTTGACGAATTTTTTTTCACGATTTCAGCATTGGTCGCATAGTAAAAAAAAATCTGTTGAAGACATTTTTTTTTACAAAAAAAAAAATTCAAACTATCAAAATGTAACGGTGTATAGTAAGATAATCGAAAAAAATCGGCTCTGCGATATCAGTTTTGGGCAAAATTTATTCGAATGACGAATAACGAATGAATAAATTGCTATTTCATTATTCACGAATAATAAATAATTTCTTTTATTCAAAGGAAAATTATTCGAATGACGAATAAATTATTTTATTCGTTAGTCCGTTAATGAATAAAAATAAAACAAGGAATAATGGCATTTAAATCAAATATTTATTTGCTTTCAATTATCAAGTATTTACAGTTATGATTATTCTATTTCTTTTTCTAATCTTTTAAAAATCCGATTAATCTCAAATTTTTAAATAAAACTAAATCAGTTTTTTAAATCCTTTTAACATGTATTTTCCCCTAAAATCATTAAATCCTTGATTATTTGATACTGTCGTCACGCCTATTCCGGAAATCAGGCAGGCAGTTGACGATATACGATTGGCACCAATTCATCTTATCGCTTTATTATTTAATATTTAAAATACCGAATAAAATCACGAATAATTTTATCGTAGAAAATGTTATTAGAATAATTATCCAGATAACAAGTTATTCGAATAATGCCCAAGTCTGTGCGATATTCTGGGATGTAAGACATCCTAGAATATCGCAGAGCCGATTTATTCATTTTAATCATCAGTAATCTAGTAAAGGATTTTATTAAAAATCTAAAACTGATTATCGTAATCATTTGAGTAGTTAGCTATTAAGATCACGAGAATGAATGTGAGATATCAGAGATAAAAAAATCCGATTGTACTACGGCATACATAATTATTTTTAAAGAGTCCATATTCATACACATACCAAACGAAATAAAACAAGACCAGAAAGATGAAGACGCAGACAAAGACCCGGGGCCAACGCGTAGATAGTGCAGCGGCGCGGTGCTTTGGTAATCTAGCTTTATGAGCATTTCTCACGTCACGGAGCTAAATCGCCAAAGAGCCGAGCCGCGCGAGTCCACGACGAAGCGAGGCGTTCCTCCGGCTGGCGAGCGGCGCGCGAGGCTCGAGGCGGCTCCGAGACCACGACGAGGCGAGGCGCTCCTCCGGCTGCCGAGCGGCGCGCGCCGTGCTGAGGCACGAGGCGGCTCCGAGACCGGACCCACTCAGAGTCACCTAGTACCTGACACGGCCGCGCGCCGGGTCGCGCCGGGTCCGCGCGGGCTGCGGGCGGCACTCACCGGCAGGCTCGCGCATCCACGGCAGCTCCAGCAGCGCCGGCAGCGTCGCGCGGCGCTCGGCGTCGGGCGACAGCGCGCGTCGCAGCAGCGCCAGCGCGCCCGCGCCCAGCTTGCGCCACGGCCCGCGCGGAGCCGCGCCCGGCCCGCGCGGAGCCGAGCCGCCCCCTGCGCTCCACGCCGCGTAGCGCGGGTCCGCGGGGCACGCACGTTCCCACGGCAACTCTTCGGACACACAGCACGATAGTTAGACAGGACTGGGGACACCGGCGGAGTGATCGACGGAAGCTGCTCACCGACGAAGACGAAGTTCCCGAGCATAGGTGCGTGCGCCGCGACTCGTAACTTCGGTACCATAACTTTAGGGTCTGCGAACACGCCTACAGCTAGGATACCAAAGAGACGAGCCGCGACTCGGAGCGGCCGGCGCGGCGAGGCTGCGGAGCGGACTACTCACCGCCGGCCAGCATGGCGAGCAGCACGAGCGCGGCCGCCCACAGGTCGGCGGGCGGCGCGCGGTAGGCCCGCTCGTGCGCGCGCAGCACCTCGGGCGCGGCGTAGGGCACCGTCCCGCACACGCGCGACAGCAGCCGCTCGCGCGCGCCGTGCCTGCAACGTGCCAGCAGTACAGATTCGTGTACTACTCTGAAGTACTCTGTACTGTAATGGACAGTATAGATACATCGTGACGTAGATCGTGACCAATAATGAACTCTTAGTTCGCGAGTCCCACTTACAAGTAACTGGTTTTTAAATTATAAGTATTAAAAAAACATTTTGATAAGTTTCAAAAAAAAAACACTACAAAGTGAATAATAACTTTAATTTCGGAAGTCGGTGTCGTTGGTTCCGCATTTTCGTTTATTGACACCGACTTCAAACACCGGGATCATCAATAGGTTTCATTTGATTTGAGAGAGTTCAATTAACACACTGAATGCCTACAAAATTTGAGGATTTTTGTCGATTTTCATGGGATCCCTTCATCAGACTCTGACTTGGTGACAATGGGACCACCTCGAGAGCATACCCTTTCAAACTAGGGTTTGATATTTTGTAACATATGATGAGCAGTTGACATTAGAATGTCAACTGCTCATCACATGTTACAAAATATTGCATTTCCCGATGCTGGGACGTTACCACTCACCATACGCAATACGCATTGTGACGAGCACAAATTGCTTAGCAACCATATTAAACTAATCGAATCGCAACCCGTGTAATATTTATCATTGAGTAGTTCCGATGGCCATCTGTGGTCTTCATCATCAGCTCCACTTTACCAAATGATGATTTCCGAGAGCAAATGCTCAAGTTACTTTAAAAAATACCCAAATCGTCAAAAATTTGAGGGTTTCCCTCGATTTCCATGGGATCCTCTCATCAGATTCCAACTTGATGAAAATGGGACCACCTCGAGAGTATACGCTTTTAAACAAAAAAAAATATTAAAATTAAAATAAGTCTACAATTGACGGACAAATCGGTGAACATACATAAAAAAAAAAACATACATAAAGTCGAACATGTAACTTCCACCTTTTTGGAAGTCGGTTAATGATACATGTAGAGTGTAGAACTGTAGACGATCAAAAGTTGTGGCGGCAAAAGGATAGTTGGAGCGTTCTGTTCTGTACAGGCATCGCAGTGGAATAGTGCATAAAACGTACCTCACCTGAAGAGTGTCGCCATGCCGAAGTCAGAGATCTTGAGCTGGTCGCGGTTGTCCAGCAACAGGTTCTCGGGCTTGATGTCGCGGTGCGCCACGCCGCGGCCGTGCAGGTACGCCAGGCCGCTCAGCAGCTGGCGCCAGAAGCGCCGCGCCTCCTCCTCGCGCATGCCCACGTCCGGCTCTGCACACAGTCGCGGTCAGTGCGGGCTCACGGGCCGCGCGCGCCCGCTCCCGCTCGCCCGCGCTCACCGATGCGGTCGAACAGCTCGCCGCCCGGCGCGTACTCCAGGAACATGTAGTGCAGGCCCTGGTGCGTGCGCTCGCCCAGGCAGCGCAGCACGTGCGGATGGCGCAGCGCGCGGTGTAGCGCGGCCTCGCGCGCAGCGCCCGGCCCGTCCTGCGCGCCCGGCCCGTCCTGCGCGCCCGGCCCGTCCTGCGCGCCCGGCCCGTCCTGCGCGCCCGGCCCGTCCTGCGCGCCCGGCCCGTCCTGCGCGCCCGGCCCGTGCTGCGACGCGCCGCGCACCACCTTTAGCGCCACGGCGGCGCCGCTGCGCGCGTGCACCAGCAGCCGCACTCTGCGCCACGAGACGAACACAGAGTCAGACGGAGTCGGAGCTCGCTTGTTATTACGATTACGCGGGAGAGCGACCGTAATGTGCTATTGTGCAAACTTGTGCGCCGAAAATACAAGGTTGTCATAGAACAACGATCGGCGGAGGCGGCGGCGGCGGCGGCGGCAGTGACCGCGCGAGGTGGATAAACTTTCAAGGATGCGCCGAGCCGCCGTGACTCGCTTACGTCGTTTTTTCTCTCCAAATTGCAGTGTCGATCTAGTTCCGCATTCGCCTAAGAACTCCGTTCGACACGGGGCAAATCGAGTGTGGAATCTAAGATAGAAACACGCTTGTACGATACGACTACATACAGAAAGCAAAGCTAATAGAAATCTCTATTCCCAGACAGCACGATTAGCCGAAAACTTTGTTGTTAGAAAACATTATTTGTAGATATCTCGGTCCATAGGAAGCACTGTTGACGAGAGATCTCTATTCATAGATAGCTTCTTGCAGTAAACTTTGTTCATAGAAACCACTGTTTCCAGATACCTTGGTTCACAGAAAGCGCAACGTAGGATGCAAGAGCGAGCGAAGGGTACCCCGAGGTTAGAATACTTTAAAACCTTACACAGAAATAATAATTAGTAAATAGTAATTAGTCTAGCTTAGCTCGCATAGCTGAGGTGATTTTTCATACTTCTACCTCAGACACCAAATAAATAATACCGGTCAAAAGCGAGTCGGACTCGCGCACCGAGGGTTTCGTATCATCATGTTTTTAATTTTTTCATCAGCGAGGCCTTTCGTCGGAGAATTTTAACACTGTGCACTGCGGTGTAGAATATTGCAGTTTTACGTCGCACATAGAATAATTTCAGATTTTTCTCTTTGCAAACTTCGGAGATAAGGGGGAGGGGAACGGTATTTTTTTTGTATTATTCATCAAAAGTCGAAAACTATGCGGCCTAAAAAAAAAATGAAGAAGTGTTTGAGAATGTGCAAACTGCGTTCTTTCACATGATACCCAGGATACCCCACATGTCCTAGTAGCCCCACTTCGAATTTTTCAGACCCCCTTTCAGTCCCTGTTGCAGAAAATATACTGCAAAATAGTTGGGCAAACGTCATCTAAAACTATTCCAAATTTCATAGCATTAATAGTTCTTGACAGCTGGATTATGTCACTCAGGCTGGCTGCCAGTGGCGTGCATTGCATATAGGCATAAAAGCAGTGCCTACCTCGATAAATCACCATAAGCCTGACAATTACATTTTAGTGTAATCATAAACAAATTAATTAAGTATAATTGTATTTTTTCCCCACAGTAAATTATTATACTTAAGGTGGATGTTTCGATGGGCCGTCCATACATTTTTCTTCCGGATTATACGCTGAACATAGACGCTCTTTGTTGAAAACGTATCATTTTATCACTTTTCTATAATGAAATGTCACCGCGATCGACCTTTTTAGGAAATATCTTACATTATTTACTGAGGAAAACGAACGTGAAATCCAGACCAAATTTGACATTTGCGTACTAGTGTGCGTGAGTTTTGACAGGCAAACTAACGCGCCATGATTGCGATAGCTTAGAAATAAGAACGCTAGATGGCGTGCATGCGTTATTATAATTCTGTTAAATCAATATAATACGTAAAATAATTGATTTATTTCCTTTCCTACCTTTCATGAATAGGTTCACCAAAAAAAACTTTCTAATTAATAATATAACTGACGACCTTACCAACGTAAATAACTTACATACATAATATTGTTGTGTGGCAACATAAATATCATTATTCGTAGATAGGATTTATGCGACGTTGCCGTACTTCTGTGCTGTGTTCGCAACCTTGCTTGACCTACCGTCATTGAAAGAATTACGAAGAAAACGTTGCCAATCTTCTTTCGCTTGATCGACATTTGATAAAATACAATTTTGAAGCTTGCTTGTATGCAATAGTATTGGCACGCGGAATTTCTCGCGTGTTATTTTTATTTTGTATGCGTTGTATTCTCATTGATTCAAATAGCAATATTTCTAGTATGTTATTGCAATTTATTGTAGGTACCTATAGGAATAATGATTCAAGATTCGCAATTTTATTTTAAAAGTAGGTAAGTAGGTAAATACCTCTCTTTCGGCGGTTTCAGAAACAGCAAGTTGGCCCGTGAGTTAGGTTTTAGACGCTGAAATCCCGTCACAATACTAATTACTTACCTATGTCTCAATTATATAAGTACAAAGTCAATGGTTATTAAAACTTAATTGTGTTTGTACCTGTATTTTTTGGTCAACAATAAATTAATTAAGTAAGTACATATTATAATTCGGTAACCTAAAGAGTTTGCAAACATTTGCAAAATCGAAGTAGGTACCTACAAAATAGAATACCTTTTACGCATTATTGTAAACAGTTTCAGACAAACAAACATTATTTTAGTTTGATAGATAAGTCGCATCGGCGCGGCGCAAGGTCCCGCACAGTGGACTGAAAAACAAACTTCCCTATCATAGGATTTATGAAAAATAAAAGGTTTTCAAGTATAAAGTTTTGTCGAGTAGGTACATTAACACGTTGGCTGCCAGGCAACAGACACAATAGAAAATCTATTGTTCGCGGTCACCGGTGACCGCGTTGGCAGTCAATGCCTTAAACATTGAATAACATAGTAGTTACGGTTTTTTTAGAATCGACACCTACCCTAACCAATGATTGTCAATGACCCTAACAAAATTACTTCATATATTTGAAATGTATGAAAAATGGAATTTGTTTTCCTCATAACTTTTTTTGTCTTGGATTCTAAAGCTGAAACTTAGGTATTGTTGCCGAGCCCTATACCAACGCCACCTAACATTTGACCTTGACCCCCAACTTCCCCGTTCAAAAGATATGCATGAATTAAAAATGCTTATTTGGACGATGTTGTAATAGGCGATAGGCGGTAATAGTACCTCAAATAATCAATTTGTTATTATTATTTTACCCAGAATGATAGGTACCTGAAAGACAACAAACCTATATGACGATCTTGACGAAAAGCGTACTTATTTATAAAGTACCTATGAATAAATCAATAATTGGTATAAATTTAAAAAAAATTGTAAATCCTATTGGGCAGCTTGTTTTTCCGTCCACTGTGCGGCGTAGGTACATCCCAGTGCCTAGCTAGCTAGCTAGACCTCCCTCAGCGGCAACGATGCATGGACCTACCTTGTGGGTGCGTTCAGAACCTTGACTTTTGTTTTGAAATCATTGATTCAGAAACAAACAAATGATTGAGTTACTTACATCAAATTAATAAACGTGATTTATTGTTTGTAAGTAAAAGTTTATCTAATCTGTTTTTTTTTTCTTATTCGTCGAGCAAAATTCTAACAGGAATGTAAAGATAAGTAAAATTTTACATTTATTTTTATTGTTCTAATTTCTGTAACGAGTTCAGAACGTAACCCTTTCATAGATCTGTAATAATAACCTCATTACATACGGTTGTGAAATTCGATACTATTCAATTTTATTCAAATACCGAGTGTATAAAAGTAACATTCATTTGTTTTTCTATATTTTTTAGGATTTCATAAAATACGTTGTGTGTTGACAAAAGTTAAGGTACATTCGTAAATCGAATTACACTTACAGGCTTACAGCCGTTTGAAAGTTTGGCGTTCTGAAGAAACCACGATGTCAGTGAATGAAGAAATCCTCATAATTGGTTACATGCTCTGTGATTTAGTGTATGTATCAAATAAGCATGATTGTACTTGCTGAATATTGCGCGTAAAAGTGACACTACATGTGCTCGTAAGTATGGTCATTACATTTTGATTTGTTTCTTTCAGTACACAGAGTACCTACACAGCCAAAAACATCACGTGTAAAACCAAAATACAGAACGCCACCTGCTACGATACCTTACATACTCCGTTACTAAACACATTTGGTTCTGTATGAACTTTTATTATGTGCAATATTTACAAGTGTTGCTTTTCACTTCCAGACCTGCATTATTGGTAATGAAACTAAGAAATGTCTATTTCTTAGTGTTCGAAACAAATATTGTTTTACAACAATATTGACAATATTATGAAAAAAGAAACATGGACATGAAAGCACATAATTGCTGCAAAAAATTTACTGGACCGTCTATAGCAATGGAATCACACATTATTATGGAAAGGCTTTCAAAAGAGTGAAGAAATGCATCAACTTCACTATTTGAGTTTTATTGGAGACGGAGAATCCCCTGTGTTTGTAAACTTGAAAGAGAAAGTGTCATAATATGGGAACATAATAAAAAATATAGAATGCAAGAATCATGTAATCAAAAACTATAGCAGTGCATTATACAAGGTAAATAAAGATAAAAATATATAAAAATATTGGAGTACATGAAACTGTAAGGATTATTACTGCATTGTCAATAAAACATTTGCAGCATGGAAGTAAAAACAAGGAAGAAAATCTCGTAGAAAGTCTGAAAAATACTGCTCCAGAGGTGTGGGCTCTAATTTATGCAGCCAATTGAAAAAATTGCTTTTCAAATTGTTGTTTGTCAAATGAGACAACAAATGCGGCAGAAAACTATGAGCATAATAAATAAATTCAACTGTGGAAAACGAATTAGTTTAGGAAGAGGGGGGTTTATACAAGCGTTGTGTTTGTACCAGTAAAAAATGCTTTGATTATCATGGTACAGTATTGTTTCTTTGTATGTTACATAATCATCTGTTTATATTTTATTGATATTTTCTAGTAAACATTATTTTATTTTCAGGATTATCGCTTTCTACTGGACACAAATGGCATGAAGTTGCATGGAAAAAGCAGACCACACAGAGCCCAGGGACACATTTTAAACATTACATACTTCGAAAGGAACAAAGCAGAATACAACAGAAGTTGTCGACACGCAAACGATTGTTTGCTCCAAGAGAGAAAACCCAGCTGGACAAGCACTATGGAAATGAAGCTTGTGACCCAATTGATATACAGTGTGAAGAACGGTTAGCAGAATTCCAAAAGTCACCAGAAAACATAGCTTTGATTGAAATGTCTACTGAAGGACAGCATGAAAATGGTTTATATATTACTCATAGGAGTGACCGTTTGACTGCTAGTCAAATTGAAATGGTTAGTTGTGTGGTATAATTTTGTTAGCAGAAATGTACTTATACACATATATACATTTGCTGGTAACATTGCGGTATTTTATTGAATACCTACATAGACAATGCTGTATTTAAAAATTACCCATAATTTATTTCTATTTTATCTGGACTTTTATGTTTACAGATTTGCAAACGCCGTATTACCACTCTATGTCACAATCATGTAAAGGATATTCTTTAGAAAAATAATGTTATATGGGCAACAAAATGAGAATGTGGCAAAAAGTATGTTCATGCAACAATATAATAAAATTGTGAGGCCTTCCGGTCTTTTTATTGATGAAGAATTTGGATGTTTAGCTGGTAGTCCAGATGGTAAGTTTTTCTTTATCAACATTTAATTTTATCTATTTATTTAGCAATTGTGTAAAATTATAATGCTAGCTATAATCGCAAGAGACCAAGAATTACGAGCACGATAGGCGATTGAATTTCTTGTATCAAATCATAAAAAGAGCTCCATTGTTTTATATTTTCTTTCAATTTGTTACAGGTATAATTGAAAATGAGAAAGCTGTTATTGAGATCAAGTGCTTTCCATCATTGGCGAGGGAAAATGAAAGCCTAGAGGCAGCTGCACTAGAAAAGAAAAACTTTGCTCTAAAATTACAAAATAAGGTTTTGGTTATGAATAAAGTATGATTATTACTATCAAGTAAATTGATAATTTCTATTGCATGTCCACTTTATAATTTATTTCAGTATCTTGTTTTCTCTTTTATTACTTTTTATTTGTATTTACTATAAAATCAAAAGGCGTATTTTTGTAGTAGTTTGTTTAGAATCAACATTATCATTGTACATTATTACTTTTATTTGTAAGTATTTACTATAAAATGAAAAGGTGAAATAATACTTAATTATGTAAGTATAACCACCTGGTGAAGTCAATAAGCTGGTCTTTAGATTTTTATTTTTCTAAAAACCTTGGTTGATTACTTTGACATTATAAAATACTTTTTCCTGGTTATGATCGCATACTAAATTGTATTTTCTTTATTTGTTGTTATTTTTTGTTTTTTTCTTGTATGTTATGTGTAATGTCTGTAATTATTGTAATAATTGGGCTATAAATTTAATCATTTATCAAGCATCATTTGTGTCACTTCAAATACTTTCATTTGATAATTAATTAGTGTAAGGTAATAAAATAAAACTATCTTTATAAACTGTATGCTCAAGTTTTTGTAACTGAACAGACAGCTGTGCTGCTGGGGAGTTTGTTGCGCCACTTCTTTTCTCCAGCTAGAGCCAGGAAGTGGTGAAGGGCGGGCGTTTTGGGAGGACTGCCTTATTGTAATTTGACTGTCTTATTGTAATTTGACAGTCGAAAAGTGCTGATTCTCAGCCTAGTTTGAATAAATTACATGATTTTATATAAATATATCTTTTATTACCCTATCATCATACTCACGCCTTCTTCCCATGGGGGTAGGCAGAAACTATAGAACGTCACCTGCTACGATCCTTACATACTCCTATTGTCTCGTTTACGTTCATAAATCTGGTCATACACGCACGCCGGTTGCGAGTACTACGCACGCAGAGTATTCACACCACACACGCTTGAAAGGAACGCATTTCATTTTTAATTTTTTTCCTTTTATAATCATAAACCGTAGCAGGTGGCGCATTTTTTTAAATACACGCCACCTAGTGGTCAATTATTGTAACGTACTAGCTTATGTCTGTGTGTGTAAACGACCTGTATTCAATGGCAGATTTTATTTTCGGATTATGTGTCGAATTGGGTGGGTTTTGAGGCAATGTTATGACCAAATTCAATAAAGTGTAATGTCCGATAACCGCGTCTACTACTTCTACGACTTATTAATGTGGCAATTACACATAAAATCAAATAAACTAAAAATATGGACTTCAGCGCCATCTAGCGGGAAAATGGCCAAGAGCAGATCGCATGATCCGCCTTAAGAAAAAACAAAATCTTCCTATAAAGACGCGCGGCAGTAGGCATTTGCCAGACGGCCTACTCGGCTCCCGTATACTATTCGAGCGTTGTCATTGGTCTTTACTCGTTCAAGTTAATACGACGAAATTAAAAATACATACGTCTCACGCGTAATACCATGACGTTCGACCTTCGCAATTTATCACCCTAAAGTAGGCATGCCTACTTTAACCAACCGAGTATGAAACTCATCATCATCTGCCAGCCTTTTCCCAACTATGTTGGGGTCGGCTTCCAGTCTAACCGGATGCAGCTGAATACCAGTATTTTACATGGAGCGACTGGCTATCTGACCTCCACAACCCAGTTACTGGGTAATACGATACCCCTTGGTAAGACTGGTTGTCAGACTTTCGGGCTTCTGACTACCCGTAACGACTGTCAAAGATCCACGAATGACCGCCGGGACCAACGGCTTAACGTGCTTTCCGAGACACGGAGGGGGGGTCTCTGTATGTAAAGATGGTCACCCATCCACAGACCAACCGCGGCAAGCGTAGCTTAACCTGACCGATTGACCTGTGCGGCTGTTAATATTTGCCACGGGCCCCTATGAATGTTAAAATCGTAATTTGTAATTCTTTCGTAATTTGGCTGTGCGAAGAAAGGGATGGATATTGAGATCGCCGATGGTGAGGTAAAAATGAAAATCCAAGATGGCGGCTGCAAAAATTTTCAAATTTTGCATCATGGGTGTCGTTTTCATGGTTTTGAAGGGCGGAGGTCAAAATGAAAATCTAAAATGGCGGCAAATTTGTTTTTAATTTTTCATCATGGGTGTCGTTTTTATGGTTTTCAAGGGCGCTAAAGCCGACAGTGAGGTAAAAATGAAAATCCAAGATGGCGGCTGCAAAAATTTTCAAATTTAGCATCATGGGTGTCGTTTTCATGGTCTTTTTTATATTTTAGCAGATATAGTAGCTTTTATGTGTTAAAAAAAAGTATTTTCGACGTACTTACTTTTGGACGATTTTTTAAACAACAAAATATTAAAGCTTATCAAAAAATATTTTTTTGATCACAAAAACATCATAGAGATACGATTTCCCCAAAACAGTATGGTTAAATAGTTTCGAAGATATTATAAAATTACTAAATCGCAAAATTCCGCCGTCCATTCACGAACCGCATTAGAACATGCTTTGTACGGACGTTTTATCCATTTACCCATAAATGGCGTTGTGCAATTACGTCATTTTTCTGAATCGCGGTGTTAAGATTTTCGGAGGATTAATGACCCTCTCCTCCAGTTATTATTTAACTTTCGTCGTTAGGTAGGTGTTGTACGCGGTTGGTTGGATGTCGTTGTTGGTCTTTAAAATTGTTTTGGTTGCTCGGTTTCTTAAAACACAAACACTATCTACTTCGTTCTCATTCTTCGAGTTCGAAGCTGTGGTATTTCTGTTTTTGGGATATCGGACAGTTTCAGCGATTGTTTATCATGCCTAAAAGGAAATCACAATTTTCCCGTCAGACATCCCAGACAAGAGCAGCTCGAGTACGCCGTACGGAAGAGTCTGCTCTTGAAAATCATCAGCCCCTCTCGAGGAATAGAGAAAATATTTCGCAACCATCCGCTGGGAAATCTAGCTCCGAGCGTCGAGCGTTCACAGCGGCTTGCTAACCAAAGCTGGAGAACATCGCAGGTCCGTGCTCGGGAATCTAGCGCTAAACGTGCGCAGCGTCTCAATGATTTAAGGCAGCATGTCTCTGCAACAAGGGATAGGGAGTTTAGCGCTGAGCGCTCGCAGCGGCTCGCTAGCCAAAGCGCGAGAACATCGCAGGCCCGTGCTCGGGAATCTATCGCTGAACGTGCGCAGCGTCTCAATGATTTAAGGCATCATGTCTCTGCAACAAGGGATAGGGAGTCTAGCGCTGAGCGCTCGCAGCGGCTCGCTAGCCAAAGCGCGAGAACATCATACATACATATGCAATAAAAACAAAACCCTCCTTTTGGCAGTCAGGAAATAAATCATAGCACTTAGTACTAACCGAACCACACTCATACTTTCATCACAAGTTAAAATGTTTACCGCCCAACGAAGTGGGCGCGGGTCAGCTAGTCGCACATAAAGTGTCTTTTTGTAAGTTATTCTTGGTATACGGTTCGGCCAGAAGCCGAAAAAATACCATATAATTATTAAAAACTTGAAAATTGCAAATAATGTTTGAGTGGGATCGGTGGATGCTCGGGCAGCAGAGATGCGGCGGTGGAGCGCCCGCTCAGCTCCCTCCTCCGCGGAGGGAGCTGAGCGGGGCCTGAGTCAGGATACGCGCCCGCCGTCGCTCGTGCGACGGCGGGCGCGGGCGCGTTCGAGCGATGATCTTTAAGTCTTAGGAGGGGTTCCTTTTCTCTGAAGCAGACTGTACCTAAACAAGAGGTGGTACCCAGGAACGAAAAGCGATAACGTGACCGATCCATACTAATATTATAAATTCGAAAGTAACTCTGTCTGTCTGTATGTTACCTTTTCACGCCTAAACCACTGAACGGAGGTCGAAAAAATTTGGCAGAGAGATAGATTGCATCCCGGGGAAGGACATAGGATCATTGTTATCGACATACCTCGCGGGCGAAGCCGCGGACGGAAGCTAGTAGAATAAGAAACTCAACGATACCCTGTGAAGACATAAATACTACTCAGAAATCTTTTGTCATCCCTAGCGCGATTCTTTAAGGAACTGTTTAAGGATATTAATATCATGACGGTAAACTAGAAACTAGTAAAACTAGTCAATAAATATTAGGTCCTTACATATGAAATTGGCGTTTTGTACGGGAGGAATATAAAGTGTTTTTTTTTTTTTGTAAAATATATTTAATTAATCAATGTATGCACCGTTGTTATCTATGCACTTTTGCCATCTCATAGGTAGTTCATTGATCCCTTTACTAAAAATACCATGGGGCCGAGAATCAATGAACTCTTTGAAGGTGGTTTGGACTGCCGCATCGGAGTTGAATTTTTTTCCTTGTAAGAAGTTGTCCAAAAACCGGAAAAAATGGTAATCTGTTGGAGCAAGATTCGGGGAGTACGGTGGATGTCGCAGACATTCCAATTGTAGCTCATCTAACGTTGTTTGTTGTGCAATGTGTGGTCTTGCGTTGTCGTGAAGTAGCAGTGGCCTAGAGCGATTGACCAATCTCGGTTGTTTAGCAGCTAGTTCTTCCTTCATGGTTTGCAGCTTCTGACAATAGATATCTGCCGTAATCGTTTGGCCAGATTTTAGAAAGATGTAGTGAACGACACCGGCGCTAGTCCACCAAACACTCACAAGTAACTTTTTCTGAGTCAATTTTCGTTTAGGGCAAGATTTGGCTGGTTCTCCAGGGTACAACCATTGCGACGAGCGCTTCCGATTATCGTATAGTATCCACTTTTCATCACAAGTAATAATTCGATTTTAAATCCCTTCATTATTGTGTCGGTTAACCAAAGTAACACAGCAGTCGACGCTTGTTTGCAAGTTCGATTCACTCAATTCATGAGGTGCCCATCGTTCAAGTTTTTTTACTTTCCCGATTTGCTTCAAGTGGATTAATACAGTTTTATCACTTACCCCGAAGCCTGCAGCTATCTCTGAAGTGCTTTGTGATGGATCCCCTTCCACAATAGCCTTTAATTCTTCATTTTCCACTTTGGTCTCCGGCCGTCCACGGGGTTGGTTCTGAAGGTCGAAATTTCCAGAACGAAAACGTTGAAACCAAAAACGTACCGTGCTTTCTTTTGCGACACCAGCGCCGTACACATCATTAATCCTTCGAGCTGTTTCTGCAGCACTGGTGCCACGGTAGAACTCGTACTCGTAAATATACCGATATTTCATGTTTTCCATTGTGCGGTAATAAGCGACGCCAAAGAAAAAAATAATGAGGAAAAAACAAATGAATGACTGTTTTCAAAACTCAAATGTACCACCTAAATGAATTTATAAATTTGAATTTGGAATTCTTAACCAAAGAGGAGATATTTCAGATCAAAGTGGTCAGTACGACAAAACGCTAATTTCATATGTAAGGACCTAATATACATATCTACGAAAACATGTACGTAAGGAAAAATTTACATCTTTTAGTAAAATAGGTGAAAGACATCAATATAGTACTAGAAATAGGGTCCTATTAGTTCAACCAGGTTTCAGACTGGCTAAAGTAGAATCATCTTTCATGGGGTACCTACTTTTAATGGGGGTTTAAATTGTTATAATAAACTACCTCCCCACATGCTTCATTCATTGAGACAAAATTGTAGTCTTGTTTAAAACGCACACTATGCAATCAGGTTTATTATAAGTTAGGGGATTAGGTACATCGCTGATAAAAATGCCTGGTTCAATGCTGGTCCTGCTCCACAACCACAACTAATTAATTAACACTTGAGAAGACTGTTGGAGCTGCTGAAGACTGTAAAAATATCTTTGCATTGTATAAACTCAATTTCCTTTATATTGTATAATCTCATAGCACAGGTGTGAGTTCTATACTGTAGAGCTACCATTTCCCGGGTAATAACATTATGTCTTTCATTGACATATTATTGAACTTATTTTCTTGTTTAGCTGCAACAAATTAGCAACTAATTGTCCATACACATAAGCCTCTATTAATTTGATATTTATGGCGAGATACCTACCTACCCATAATCTGGAAACTAAATATTTCACATCTTTTTGTTTATTTACGTTTTAACGTTTTTTATTATCTGCATTATTTGGTTTGTGTAATCACAGGCGATAACTACGGCGAGTGGCAGTTCTAGCGGCCAATTGGTCATAGACCTAGTTTTTTTTTTAACAAATTTAGGAAAACAGGTGTGTATAGTAATAAATTCAGGAAAACAGGTGTGTATAGTAACAAATTCAGGAAAACAGGTGTGTATAGTAACAAATTCAGGAAAACAGGTGTGTATAGTAACAAATTCAGGAAAACAGGTGTGTATAGTAACAAATTCAGGAAAACAGGTGTGTATAGTAAAAAATTCAGGAAAACAGGTGTGTATAGTAACAAATTCAGGAAAACAGGTGTGTATAGTAACAAATCACCACTAATTCCTGGCAAAGTTTCATTAAATTTTATGAGTTATGTCCACTCTGCTTGTTGTCTTTTTTTAGATGTGTTTAACAATCGTAGTTTTTAGACTGTCCGGGTATGATCCGGTGGTTAAACATATATTAATGATATGGCTAAGTGGTCACAGATATGATAAGCAACATATTTTAGGATTCTAGTAGAGATCCCATCATATCCAACACTTGCAGTATTTTTAAGCGATCTTATAATTTGAAGTATGTCATATGGAGTACTTGGTGCCATGAACATACGATTGATTCGATTAGGAAATATTTATGGTCAGTCCTTACCAGCATCTAGTATTGGTTCTATCTTGTCTATAATGTAATTGTTAAAAGCATTAGCAATCTCTCCTGGCCTGGTTATGATTTTCTGGTTTGTTTCTATGGAAGTGATACTACCCTTTGGCAAATTGAGCTTAGACCTATTTATTATCGCCCATGTGGCTTTGGATTTGTTAGATGATTTTATTTTATGATTGTTTTGTGCTGGTTGTGTTAAATCTTAATATATATAAATTACGTGTCACGATGTTTGTCCGCGATGGACTCCTAAACTACTTAACCGATTTTAATCAAATTTGTATAACGTGTGCAGTTTGATCCAACTTGAAAGATAGGATAGAAAAAAAATTAACAAAAAAAAATGACAAGCCACAGCAACGCGTGGCCGGGTCAGCTAGTTAATTATATTTTTATATATTTTAGAGTATTTTTTAATTTAGATTTATTTACTTCGTTACGATTTAGTCTATAGTTCCACACAAGCTTTCTTTTTTTTGCTACAGATTTTTATGCCATGCGATACCCTCTGAGGTTTATAACTTCTTCTTAGGTTTATGGTTATTTCACATACATATATAAACTCACTGCTATTTCCCACGGTAAGCAGAAACTACAGAATGCCACCTGCTACAAACACACCACACCTAAACCTTTTGCTTTGTTTACATTCTTAAATCTGGTTGTCAATGTCATGCCGGTTGCAAATATTCTCTTACACCTTGGTCCTTGTTAATTGAGTTTTTTATTTATCTTGGTTTCAAATTGAAGAGCAGTGAGATGGCTAGTTTTTAATAAATTAATAATGTTAGAAAAATGTATGGTAATGCTTGGAAATTTGTTCAAATAATTACTGGTAGTTAGTTCAGCACACAGATCAAATATTTACCATGTTTATGTGGATCAACTACATGATGTTTAATAATCTAACAATAAACCCCATTGTTCAACTGTGGGCTGGTCTTTCAATCAACAGATATTTTTATTTGTGGAATAAAATTGACATCTGACAGTTTTTCAATTGATGTCTATGGAAAAACTGACAAAAATTCAAAATTATTCCTCGGATAAAGTTGAATGACGATGGAAAAATCAACTTTAAATGAGACAAAACAGGATTTTAAATGCCTATATTTTTAGTAGATTCTATGTAGTAAGATTAATTATTTTGTGAACAACAAATAACTAGGATGTGAAGGTGATGATAAATATGTAATTAGGTAAGTACTAGGTACATAAGTTTGTTTCTAGAAAAATCTAAAAAAGACAACTTTCAAAAAGGAAATTCGTCTGTTTTTAATGAAGAGTAATTTCCATGCTATTAACGATTTGTGGATGCAATTGTTTCTAGTTTACGACATGTTATTGTTATGTATCACCATGTTTTTTCTTTAATAAGACATTATAGTCAAGCATTGGTAGCCTACATGATTTTTGATAATTTTATAAAATATAGACTACGGCTGATTGAAAACCTATTTGGAACATATCAACTTACTCGCCATAAGCACCTTCGCCCAACACCTGGGCGACCAGCCAGCCCTCGACGAACTCGGCACCGGCAGCCATCGCCCCGCCTCGCGGTCACCTGCAACATAACGCACCGTCAGCAGAAGCGGACGCGCCCTCACTCACATGCTAGTGCAATGCCTACCGCTCGCTGCTCACCGCGCTGGTGCACTCAATGTTGCCGCCGAGCACGACCACGCCGCCGGGTTGCGGCTTTAATATTTTTCTTCATCGATTGATTCAAATACTTAAAAATACGTAATCGTATGATCTTAACCTTGAGTTTTAATCTATTTGACGATGAAAATTCGTTTCATTTGCATCAATCTGTCGTTAAATGCGCTCTAAATGGCGGAAGGCACGTGGAGATGAGTGAACAAAGCGAAAGCCGAACGGCGCCGTCGCCTGTCTGCTGTAGTGCCGACGACTTGCCATGCCACACAATGCGATAACGGTAATCGTTTCCGAAATTGCAAAAATTAGCACTAGGTTTTATGAACTCTCTAGTACCACATAATAATTATTTTAGAGAAATAAAATAATATTATCTACTGAACACTAACCTTCTAAAAACGATCAATGGATCACACCATTTTGCCATTTTCTTTTCTTCAACGCCCGTCCGTTCACCAACCAATCGCCATCGCCATTCGCTCCACAGAGTACTTTTTGCGCTGATTTGCCGTAGCGCGTTACGTACGCGTAGCCGACCATAGCCACAGAGCATGTAACCCACAGAACACATATACCCTAATGTAACCTAGCCCTAGCCGAGTAGCGACTACCTGCGCCGGCCGAGTATCCGAGTATCCGACCGATATGCGACCACAGACATGCCCACGGCAAAACACTAGGACATGCCACAGACACGAGGCGATCAGGCGACCGATGCACAGAACATATATACTCTGGACCGATGCATTAGGGAGGGAACACCCGTACCGTACAAAATATTGTATTACAACAATACTTTGTACGGTACTATTTTCGATAGGTAAGATCAAAAACAAAAAAGTTATTGTATGTACACACGGCTGCACATCAAGCTATACATTTCCAGTTTTCACTGACCTCGCATTGTATAGGGTTTTCGTACAATCAGAAGTCAGCTTATACTGGTTATGTATAGCTTGATGTGTAGCCGTGTGTACTCAAACATGTAAAAATACTTATTAGTCCAGTAGCCAGAAGTCTATGCCCTTCGATAATTCACAAGTTTTTTATTTTCGCTGTGTGGATGAGTATAGTGATTTCAATGCTATGTACAGACGCCAGCACATCAACCTACCCGAAACTGTCTAATTTTCCCAATCAACTTTGAACCTTATACTTTAGCGATAAAGTTGAAAATCTATCAAAGAAATTTGACAGATTGTAGTAAGTTGATGTGCTGGCGTCTGTACATACAAAAATGCCTCAGAAGAATAACTAAAGCATAGAAGGCGCTTTACGACATTAGAAGTGTACGCTGTCATAGACAAAAGAGTATTAGCTAGTGATGTGACTATGCTTAAAATAAATAACGATATCGACTTCTTATTTTATGGTATCGCTCCATTTCCATGACAATAAATCTAAATATGCTAAATGAAATAAAGAACTCACTTCTATATGATCAACTTATTTAAATAGAAACACAGGATAAATTATTAACAAATTGAAATTGCCAACAGACCACTTAAATAATTTTAAAAGAGCGATTGTCCCCAGAACGAGTAACAAAAAAAACTTTTTAACAAAAAGTTAAACCGCCGAAAAAACTGAAAAGCATTATTTATTTAACCTTAATAATCAAGTTCTTAAACTGATGTACACACGGCTACACATCAAGCTATACATAACCAGTATAAGCTGACTTCTGATTGTACGAAAAACAATACAAGGCGAGGTCAGCGAAAACTGGAAATGTATAGCTTGATGTGTAGCCGTGTGTACAGTATACCTAAGTAATTTTAAGTCGGCACCAAAGTGATTTAGTGATCTTTGTTCATTCATTGATTGTTTGGCGCCGGCTCAAAATTACTTAGTATATTTTACATCAGTTTAACCTTTTCACCGCTTGGCTCATCTTGGCTAAATATAAATGCCGTGCCGTGTCATAAAATAATACCTACAATAAATAAGGAGGAGCAAGCGTTGTATCTGACCTCCACAACTCAGTTACTGGGTAATACGATACCCCTTGGTAAGACTGGTTGTCAGACTTTCGGGCTTCTGACTACCCGTAACGACTGTCAAAAATCCACGAATCAATCCGGGACCAACGGCTAAACGTGCTTTCCGAGGCACGGAGGGGTCTCGATATGTAAAGATGGTCACCCAGCCACAGACCAACCGCGGCAAGCGTAGCTTAACCTGATCGATCGACCTGTGCGGCTGTTCTTATTTAGCCACGGGCCCCACTAATTAAAAAAAATTCGCGTCGAATTTAGAACCTCCTTCGTTTTTTCATCGCTGAAATGTTCGAAACAAATACGATGTTGTTTTTTCCATTCCCAGTTGTTACGTGCAATAGCGTTGATCCATTTTACCTCATATCTGTATCGAAGGGAAATCTGAAAATTACAAAAGAAATCATAGCCACACATGAGTTTTAAATTATTATACCATGAGCCACACGGATTTTTGACAACTGTAATTTCATTACTCATACGTACGATTCGCTGGCAAGCCCGTAGGTATTTATTTCACTCTTAAATATTTAATCCTTCCCAAAACTACGTCTAAGAAAATATAATGCAATAATTTAGATGACGCTAGTTCTATCGATATTCTATCGATAGTTTTTGCAAGCACTATTGCTAGCATTATACGAAAAAATGCGATGAACAAAGTCATAGACAAAAACCTGAGACGTTAAGTAGCTTTTAAACTTAGTATCATAAAGGTAGCCAAGGTAACCAAATTGACGTTTGCTTTGTGACGTTTTGCATTTTGAGCAACCTACATGTGTCTCTTTCTAATGCTGTTATGAGTGTATAAAAAAACAGAGACGACTATATTAGTTAAATTTAGCTTCCTTCTATGCTTTAGTTATTGTTCTGAGAAAAATGCTAACAGTTTAGAGTTATGCAATAGGTATTAAGTAGGTATTTCCTATTATTTCGTGTTTGGTAGTTTCCAGTATAGTTTCGGCATCAAGACGGCCAGTCAAAACGGGATGGAAATGGTTTAATATGGCTCCTGCAATTTTGAAATCATCCATTAGATTTCTAGACCCAGAGACCCTTTCAAAGAGAATGTAAACACTAGCGTTATAACCAGGGGGAGACAGTTAGAAAAAGCACCGCTTCAGTAAAGGAAGAGCCGAAATCTACTTTACTTAACTAAGAAACTATTAGCTTCATAATTATCGATAGATGTCTCTGCAACCCCGATTTATTAAAAATAAGAAAATCAAATTACTAAGTTAACTAATTTAATATAAAGTAATTTCTAGAGAATAATTGTAAAATATTCCATCATAGTGATCACATTAATACATTTTGTACTGTCCAGTATTGTCCAGCGTTATCAATTATGGCAACCTTGTCACAGAAATCCATATTGTGTGTGTGTGTGTGACATATGGTGACATATTCTGGCTGGCAACATCATACATTATGGCATAGAGTAAAGTAATATACATTATGGCCGCCGCAACTTGCGTCTGCGCTTGTTTGTGTTTGTTTGTTCCCAATTCTATTTATTTATAAATGTAGCGGTCGAAATTCAAGTCAAGTTTTGCAAATAGAAGCTGTGTTCACATCGTATGTTGATCAAAATGCGATTCGCTAATATAACGATGACTCGTTTACTTTTTAATGATCGTGATTCAGTGAAATCACGATCATTAAAATATCCATAATAGCTTCTTCAGTTATTAAATTCTAATGATTGTAATCTAGTAAATGTATCATCATTATATTCGCAAATCGCATTTTAATCGACATACGACGTAAACACAGCTGTTATTTGAAAAAAACAAGAAAAGGAGATGTCCGCTTTTTGTACGGACGTTGGTTTTTTATTCCGAGAAAAATCTAACCAGAATCGAACTACATCCAAATAAAAGCTACAAAAATATGGAACTTGCAACCACCGAAATTATATTTTTAAACCCCTCCATTTCAGAGAAAAACTATTAACTATTTATTGTTTGTACAGAGGCCAGCACATCAAGTTACCATAATCTGTCAAAGGAGATGTCCGCTTTTTGTATGGACGTAGGTTTTTTATTCCGAGAAAAATCTAACCAGAATCAAACTGCACCCAAATAAAAGCTACAAAAATATGGAACTTGCAACCACCGAAAATATATTTATAAACCCCTGCATTTCAGAGAAAAAATATAACCTATTTAATTATTTTATTTGTTGATGACAGCCCAAATTAAAACTGCCACACACTCAGAAGAATAACTAAAGCATAGAAGGAAGCTAAATTTAACTAATATAGTCGTCTCTGTTTTCTTATACACTCATAACAGCATTAGAAAGAGACACATGTAGGTTGCTCAAAATGCAAAACGTCACAAAGCAAACGTCAATTTGGTTACCTTGGCTACCTTTATGATACTAAGTTTAAAAGCTACTTAACGTCTCAGGTTTTTGTCTATGACTTTGTTCATCGCATTTTTTCGTATAATGCTAGCAATAGTGCTTGCAAAAACTATCGATAGAATATCGATAGAACTAGCGTCATCTAAATTATTGCATTATATTTTTTTAGACGTAGTTTTGGGAAGGATTAAAGATTTAAGAGTGAAATAAATACCTACGGGCTTGCCAGCGAATCGTACGTATGAGTAATGAAATGACAGTTGTCAAAAATCCGTGTGGCTCATGGTATAATAATTTAAAACTCATGTGTGGCTATGATTTCTTTTGTAATTTTCAGATTTCCCTTCGATATTGATATGAGGTAAAATGGATCAACGCTATTGCACGTAACAACTGGGAATGGAAAAAACAACATCGTATTTGTTCCGAACATTTCAGCGATGAAAAAACGAAGGAGGTTCTAAATTCGACGCGTATTTTTTTTAATTAGTGGGGCCCGTGGCTAAATAAGAACAGCCGCACAGGTCGATCGATCAGGTTAAGCTACGCTTGCCGCGGTTGGTCTGTGGATGGGTGACCATCTTTACATATCGAGACCCCTCCGTGCCTCGGAAAGCACGTTAAGCCGTTGGTCCCGGATTGATTCGTGGATCTTTGACAGTCGTTACGGGTAGTCGGAAGCCCGAAAGTCTGACAACCAGTCTTACCAAGGGGTATCGTATTACCCAGTAACTGGGTTGTGGAGGTCAGATACAGCGCTTGCTCCTCCTTATTTATTGTAGGTATTATTTTATCGATTTGTCGCCGCGCGCGCCAGGGGCACGGCATTTATATTTAGCCAAGATGAGCCAAGGTGAAAAGGTTAAACTGATGTAAAATATACTAAGTAATTTTGAGCCGGCGCCAAACAATCAATGAATGAACAAAGATCACTAAATCACTTTGGTGCCGACTTAAAATTACTTAGGAATACTGTACATCAGTTTAAGAACTTGATTATTAAGGTTAAATAAATAAGGTTTAAGTCTTATTTTTTGCTTTTCAGTTTTTTCGGCGGTATAGCTTTTTGTTAAAAAGTTTTTTTTGTTACTCGTTCCGGGGCCAATCGCTCTTTTAAAATTATTTAAGTGTTCTGTTGGCAATTTCAATTTGTTAATAATTTATCCTGTGTTTCTATTTAAATAAGTTGATCAGATAGAAGTGAGTTCTTTATTTCATTTAGCATATTTAGATTTATTGTCATGGAGATGGAGCGATACCATAAAATATGAAGTCGATATCGTTATTTATTTTATGCATAGTCACATCACTAGCTAATACTCTTTTGTCTATGACAGCGGACACTTCTAATGTCGTAAAGCGCCTTCTATGCTTTAGTTATTGTTCTGAGGCCACACACCTTCACAATGTCTTAGTTGACTTAAATGGATTCTATTCACCTGTCAAATATGACAGTGTGACACGGCGTCAATAACACAGAGGGTGCGTTCCGAATTAGGAATAATCGATGCAATCGATTTGAGCGTGCTTAAACCCGTACCGAATTAGCGTAAGCGCGATAACGATGTCCCGTCTATCGTCATAGATGACGTCATGATATGCGCCATCTTGCGGTAACGCCTACCATGCGTTTTAATAATATCACCGTGAGCGCTGTCAAAAATTACAGCGTGTGTGTGTGCGTGAGGATGAGGATGTGTCAGTGTGTGTTTTGTTTTGAGCTTCATCATATTACCTTTTTAATAACGTGGCATTTTCGAAATTGTGCTTCTGGTTGACAGTCGCCACCTAAACAAAGAAAAGGAAGAAACGTGTGGTGTTTATACGAAGAAATACTGTTGTAATATCTTTTTGACACCGAGTAAGCACTGTGAGCGCGCTCACGAGTGTTCCGAATTGTTGACAGCTCTCAGCTGTCATAATCATGATATCCAATCAAAGAATACCATAAGTATCCATCCAATAAGGAACGCATGTGAGACGGTTTGAGTGCTGTGAGCGATATTAGCCAATTCGAAAGGCGGCCCTTGTATTTCTCTCAATAAAGTACAAACTAATTCCATGATTTCTTTATTGTCTGTTGTTATGATGTCATTGTCATAATCATAATGTCATTGAACATTTGAACGAATGAGAATCTTGATTTGAGGAGAAGTTCGAAAATTGTGTTTGTTGAATACATACCTTGGATAAGTAGGTTACTTTACTTCACACCAAAGAGTACTTTGTTTAAACCTTCATACTTGTTTATGACTCATACATTTTAAAAAATTGCTACACTCCAGGAGGCTAAAATTAATAAATAACATGGTAAATTAAAGGCAATAAATTAGTGTAGAAGTAATTTAAAACTAGGTTTGAAACTTATACTTATATGTGAATTTGTTGCAGGCTGGATATTCAGAAGACCAACTGGCAGGTGAGTCGTCATTAGCTGATAATGCAGTTTGCCACCCTGGTGGTTTGCCGTGAATATGTACAGAACCGTAAGATCGTGTTGCACTCCGGCTTCTCGGTCGTGTATAATCACTTAAAGTGAGCGCAGAGGGTCGACTTGCGATGTGACACGCGCCTAATTCGTGAGTCATGTCATGTCAATCAACGTCTTTACCGAAAGCGGTGGCTGTTACAAGTGCCCTAGTTTCCTTATAAGGTTTGTATTTTAAAGCGATCCAGGTGTGTCGCTTGGCCCGGCGCGGCGGCGGCCTCGCTCGCTCGCGGAGTGGGTCGCGCTTAGTGAGTCGCCACACGCCCTCGCAACATGTTCATGTACGAGCCGCCCACTAAGCTGAAGCTTACCTCCGTGGAAGGTATTCTCGATTCCTCGCCTTCTGTACCACACCCTCCCTGTTCTACTTTTTTAAATTAACTTATGTTTCATCATTCAACTTTAGTTTAATGTTTGGTATCTTTGTAGAATTCCAGGAAGCATTCCAACTATTTGATTCACGTGGAGATGGCAAGATCCACGTAGCACAGATTGGAGATGCCCTGCGAGCTCTTGGACAGAATCCTACTGAATCTGATGTGAAGAAATGCACCCTACACTTGAAGCCCGATGAAAGAATATCATTTGAAGTGTTTCTACCCATTTACCAGGTAAGGACATATATTATTTATAAATAAATTATGTATGTAGGTTGGCAGGAAAATGATTGCTGATAAACAGGCCCGTTACTACCACCTCCACATACGCAATATTATTTATGGTATCACGAGTAAATGCCGCTGTTCTGAATACATTTTGTTGGGTGTTAACTTAGCAGCTATTTGTTGACAGTACAACTGGGATGTTGACTTATTTTATTCTTTAAAAAAACTTACTAGGAAAAAGATAAAAATTAGTAAAAAAAAGTAGTTGTAGCTTTGAAAATTGCAAAGTTGTAAGATTTAAAAATTATATGCTTTATGTATAGACAGGGCTGGCTATCAAAACATCTCAGCTGACATCACATCTAGCGTAACCTGGATGGGAAATATAATGTTCCTTCCAAATACTTGTAAAGCATCTCCAAATTTTCATAGATATTATTGATATACTAGCGTCTGCCTGCGTCTCCATCTGCATAAAACTTCTTGCTTTAACATAAAATCTTCCATCACTACCTACTATGTTTTTGCTTAATAATATTTCTGACTTGTTTTTTGTTTTACTTGGCCTGTTAAGTTCGTAGAGTGATGTTAAAAACACTTATAACCTTGAGATTTGGGCTATCAACTGCAAAAAGTTTTTTTTAATCCAACTGGTACTTTTAAAGATTAGTGCTTTCAAACAAAGAAACAAATTCTTCAGCTGTATTATATGAGTATAGATTTCAATTATTGCATAATATATTAGGTCCTTACATATGAAATTGGCGTTTTGTACGGGAGGAATATAAAGTAATTTTTTTTTTTGTAAATATATTTAATTGAGTAATCAAAGTATGCACCGTTTGTTATCTATGCACTTTTGCCATTTCATAGGTAGTTCATTGATCCCTTTACTAAAAAAAACATGGGGGGCGAGAATCAATGAACTGAAGGCGGTTTGGACTGCCGCATCGGAGTTGAATTTTTTTCCTTGTAAGAAGTTGTCCAAATTCCGTAAAAAATGGTAATCTGTTGGAGCAAGGTTCGGGGAGTACGGTGGATGTCGCAGACATTCCAATTGTAGCTCGTCTAACTTAGTGGTTGTTTTTTGTGCAGTGTTTGGTCTTGCCTTGTCGGTAAGTAGCAGTGGCCTAGAGCGATTGACCAAGCTCGGTTGTTTATCAGCTAGTTCTTCCTTCATGGTTTGCAGTTGCTGACAATAGATATCTGCCGTAATCGTTTGGCCAGATTTTAGAAAGTTGTAGTGAACGACACCGGCGCTAGTCCACCAAACACTCACAAGTAACTTTCTGAGTAAATTTTCGTTTAGGGTAGGATTTGGCTGGTTCTCCAGGGTTCAGCCATTGCGACGACTGCTTCCGATTATCGTACAGTATCCACTTTTCATCACAAGTAATGATTCGATTTAAAATCCCTTCATTATTGTGTCGGTTGAGCAAAGTAACACAGCAGTCGACGCGTGTTTGCAAGTTCGATTCACTCAATTCATGAGGTACCCATCGTTCAAGTTTTTTTACTTTCCCGATTTGCTTCAAGTGGATTAATACAGTTTTATCACTTACCCCGAAGCCTGCAGCTATCTCTGAAGTGCTTTGTGATGGATCCGCTTCCACAATAGCCTTTAATTCTTCATTTTCCACTTTGATCTCCGGCCGTCCACGGGGTTGGTTCTGAAGGTCGAAATTTCCAGAACGAAAACGTTGAAACCAAAAACGTACCGTGCTTTCTTTTGCGACACCAGCGCCGTACACATCATTAATCCTTCGAGCTATTTCTGCAGCATTGGTGCCACGGTAGAACTCGTATTCGTAAATGTACCGATATTTCATGTTTTTCATTGTGCAGTAATAAGCGACGCCAAAGAAAAAAATAATGAGGAAAAAATGAATGACTGTTTTCAAAACTCAAATGTACCAGCATAGAGGAAAAAAATTTAGTATGAAATAGAGAGCCCTCTCACGAGAATTTTTGTCCCCCTTTTTGAAGCGCGCCACCTGATATTAAATCCCTTGAACTAGACACACACACATGCACATACACGCATACATTTACAAGTGTACATATTATATATACAACGTGTAACGGAAAGGGTATATACATACCAAGGGCACGGCTTCTTTGGATGATATCAAACGATATTGAAAGGGTTTTTTAATACTATCTCTACATGTTCGGAAGTTGTGAAATTTTTTAATGCATTGATACCAGAAACCGAACTTTTTAAATTGAAATAAATACATCACTAGCACTAAGTCAGCTGATCGGTGTCAGTGAACTATTTGTAAGTAAAAATAAACCTCTTACTCCTGGTATTTCTGAATAAAAGGTTCCGCATGTTTATTTTTTATATTTTTTTTGGTTTTTTACGTAGTTGTCCTTTTGTAGAAGATTACTTTGTAGATAATTATTATCTACTTACATAGTAATCTTCCACCCACCACCCACCTTACCATCGTACCTACAACACAGTTAACACCTAATTTAAAAACAATATTCCTGTAAATTTCCTAACGTTATTCCTAACCTTTTATTTTGGTGGCCATAAGGATGAACCGACGTTTTGCTTTAAATCATTTTCTTATTCGATTCACAGATAGAATCCCGTGCTCTTGAATCGATCTTCCAAGAATTCATTCAAAAATCGTAATAAAAAAAAATCAACAACATTTACACACCTTTATTTTGTGACATATTTACAGTATTGCCAGTCAGGTGGGTACGTCTAAACTTTTAATAAATAATAATTGATAACCTTTCCGGCGTAATTCAATGACTTTCATTCAGATGGTACGGATGTAGTCGGTTAAAATCACATTGACTAATACAGAATACGACGCCGAGCGATTAATTTATGAAATACAGCTATGTCATTCGAAATGACAACTTCTATCAAACCGTCAAATGTTTCAATCTTCGCTTAGTGATAACATAAACAATGCGGACAAGTTAAAAAGTGTCGGCCTCAGTATGTAATTGATAAACCTACCTGTTCGCTGTTTATGATTGTCAGCAGAATACTTTGGGCAAATATGAAGTTGAACTATTATGAGCCTTTATCATACTTAATAATTTTTACACATACGATCCAGGAGATTCGATTCACCTTACTATTGAATCGATTTGCTTGAAGATCGCATTAAAACGAATTGTTTCGAAAAATCGTCAGTTCGTACCATTGAATTGATCATAATAATCAAATCCTTACGTGCATCCTACCAGGAATTAATTGCTTAACCACTCACGAACGGGTTTTTCCGTGGTCCAACTGAACCCAAAACATCATTTTAATTCACCTCTTCGCAACTTATTCTTCTCCTAGTACAAATAAAATCATAGTGGGTTCCGTTCATAATTTTTTAAATACGTTTATTTTTTTTTTATAATATGACGAAAACTATTATTAACAAGCTAATAGCTTTTTTATTACAAAATAATAGCACGCACGCATAATTTTTGTCTGTAGGACTAACCGAAAGAATTATCGGAAGTTCACGGTCTGTCGGTACTGTTTGAGTGGTACATGGGTTTTATTGGTTTGAACACGTTTATCTTTATTATAATTCAAATGAAGTCAATAAAATTGTCACAAAACTGCATCTAACTGAAAAGAAATGAATAAAAGTACTAGGACCGCATGAGTAACAGAAATGTTTATTGCCGAATTGAAAATCGTTTGCTCACAGAACCCTGATTACATCGTTACACACATGTAAGCATCATAATGTGTGTAAACCTAATGGGTTAGGGTCTTAGGGTACTTGAACCAATTGCAGTCCGTGCAGTTTCAATTACTCCTGGTAAATACAACTTCTAATTCAGACTTCTAACGAGATAACGCGGCCCCATAATATGGATTGAAATGAATAATTTTCCGGGGTTGCGGGAATGTTCTAACGAGATAACGCGGACCTGGAATGAAAGGGCAACTGAAAGAACAGGGAACCCCTCATACAAATAGGACTATGGTAACTTCGGACTGGCATTTCTGGGATCCGAACGTAGTGCGAAACCGCCCTAAGAGTCTAACACTTCGTTCCGCCCCACCCAGGGTGGGAGCTGGCTCATTGATGATATTCCCACCCCAAAAAAATATGAATGATTTTTCAATTTTGAATTTAAATTACGTAATTAGTTTGCTCTAGTGTGTCAGATTTACTTAAAAGTTTAACGGAGTTTAGTTGAAATTATTATTAGGATGTAAAAAATCTTGAATTCTTGAACAATATTTTTTAATAGTAGTGGACACTAATTAGGACAGCTACCCTATAGGCATCTAAATTTGACGAAATAATATTTAGGTACCAGAATAGCAGGGAATAGGAGCTTTGTTTAGCATTATTGTTATTGCTTTGCTCGTCAGTCGTCAGTCGTCGTCCTGTTCCGCGTCTAGTGCGCTCGTTTCTATCCCTGTGATACGCGCATCAGTTCAGTACGGCTACACCTAATTGTCTTTTTTTTGTTGTGTTTGCAAAATGTCATATAATAGCGAATATTACGAAATGATGATGTGTGTCGGAGCAGAACATGGTAATTTGCGAGCTTCCCGAGATCTGTACCGTCGCCGTTTTATTGAGGGTAGACCAGATGCTGAGCGTCGACAGCAGCTGCCTTCGTTGGCATGTTTAGTCGGATGGTACATCGTCTGTACCAAACTGGGTCATTCCACGCACCTGCTTCAGAGGGTCGCCCGAGTACCTACTACCGATCCAGAATTTGAAGAAGCCGTATTGGATCATTTTGAACTCAATCCACGCACTAGCACACGTCGAGCTGCATTAGCGCTGGGTGTCTTTAACCATATGCAGGTATGGCGAGTGCTGAGCAATGACAGTCAGCACCCATACCACTTCCGTCGCACCCAGGAGCTGATACCGGCAGATTTTTGCCTCGTGTGGCGTTTTGCGAGTGGTACCGAAGCCAGATAGAACAGACCTAACCTCGTTAGACTTTTTTTGTGGGGGTACATAAAAAATTTTGTGTACGCAGTGCATTTGTGAATAGTGTGATACAATAAACCAAATGAAAGTGCGGATTGAGGCCGCTTTCAGGACAATAACACCAGACATGCTACGCAATGTTCAGGTGTCCATGAACAAGCGAGCGGCCTTGTGCATACAATACCAAGGTCACCACATCGAACCCCATCTTTAAAAATGTAAGTTAATTTAATAAAACATTAAGCAAAGCTTACTATTCACTCGGTAATAAGTAATAATAAGGGATGAAACTAGTTAACCTACCCAAAGTTTGTTTCGATTGTTTACGCAAGTTTTGTTATCTCAGTTTTTACATGCAATTTCTGGTTTGACAAATTAACGAGTAAACTGTAAATCAATAATTACGCATACATTTTTACATCACGGTAAAGAAGGTATGGTTTATTGCGCGCGCGCGCGATCGCTTTGGCGGCACGGGCGGCGCGGGCGGGGCGGTATGTTTTATTTCGTCAGTTCGCGCCGACAAAGAACACCGCCTGCGGTAGGCTAAATACTACGGTACTAGGCGCGCAGAATTACGGAAGAGATTTATCGTGATATTGGCAAGTGACGTAGAAAGTTATTGACCTACGTAGTGCGGTGACACGTTTGTTATGATTTGAATTTAAGAAACTAAAGAAACCGAAAATTTGGTATAAATTCTTCGAGTATTTTATTTTGAGTTGAAACTTTGTATAGTGATTCTATACCAGCTTTCATCTTTAGTGCTTCAGGATAGATATAGGGTTTCTGTTACACGTTGTATATATATATATTATATATAAATATATATATATATAGGTGGGTAGGTTTTGTAGTGGGAATTGGGAATGCATGCATTATAAAAATTAGTTTTTACAACATTTTGTATTTGTTCTTGATTTGAAATAAATAACTTATTAAATAAGGTTTCCAAAAACAAATACGTTGAATGTTTACAATAACTGAAAATTTATAACACAACCACAAAATAAAAATGGTTAATATATCTGATTAATTAATTTATTAACTTTTTCATGACTATGTTTGTTATAATATTGTTGGGCATAATTGACATGCACGATCACCAACTATAACTAAAACATTACCTACTTACCTACTTATCTATCGTAACCTTAGAGCAACGCGGCCTACCGATACTACTGGTAGGCCGCGTTGCTCTAAGATCGTAACGCCTGTGAAATACTGTTTTAACTTTTCTTTGTGTTTCAAATTTGATTGGGAAAACTACAAAGTTTTCTGATAATGTTGTAAGTTGTAATGTCTTTTTTTAATCCCGTTTTGGGCACATCTTTTCTCAAATGTGAAACACATACCTATATTTTGGATCATATAAATCAAAAGGCATTTACTCAAACTAGGCTGAGAATCAGCACTTTTTGAACGTTAAAATTACTGAGAGTCCCTCAAAACGCCCGGCCTTCACCACTTCCTAGTGCATTAGCTGGGAACAATTAAAGAAGTGGCGCAACAAACTCCCCACCAGCGCAGCCGTCAGTTAGACAAATTTGATTCTATACAATACTATGAAAACATTCATCCAAATTGTTTGGAGGGATAAATCAAACACTTTTTATTCTGAAAATATTCTTTTGAATATAAGAATTATTTTCAGATTTTCAGACATTAAAACAGTTTTTCTACATGTTTTACAGTTTTTTATAATGTTTTTAAGACATTTTCTCAGGACCGGGTGGGTCCTGAGAAAATGTCTACATACATAATTTCTTTGACCTAAATCATTTGGAATTCTATGATCATTTAGAATTTCACTACAAAGTGTAATTTCCTTTTCATTAGAAACATCAATTTCGGGGTCAGTAGGTATAATTTTCTTTAAAAAAAAAACTAAAGTTTGAAGAAAACTATTCTCTTCTTCACAATTTGCCTGGGATGAATGGGGTGCATTTAAATTATTTAATAATAACGATTTGAATGCGCCTTCAAATGCTAGCACATTAGGGGCAGTGTTTTTGCTCCACAATTTCTGATGTTTCCGAAGAAATTCTCAACTGGATCCTGATTTCTCGTTAACATTGAGTCAAAATAATAATATTGTGATAAAATTTTCCATAATTCTTGAATGCCTTCAATAGTTTTAACAAAATTTGTTACAGATGGAACAACAGTTTCAATAAACCGGATTTTATTGCTTACCTTTTTGGTAGACTCAAATTTAATACTTTTTAGATATTTTGTTAATTTTTGCCACAGCTGATTGTGTGCTGATTGCTGTTTGTGTGTTGATTGAATTTCTTTTTACAGGCGTTTTATAAAAAGTTTCCTAGGTATGGCTCCAAAAATATTCAACAAACTATGTACCTAAATCACTATAGGCTTCAAAAGACTTAGATACTTTCAAAAAAACACTCCATAGGTTCCTGATACAGAAAACTTAGTACATTATTAATTAATATTTTCAAGAAATATAAAATCTGTAACACCATTTCCTCATATTACCTACTTTCTTACTTTAGTTAATAAGTTTAGTTAATAATATTACTTAGTTAACATAATTTGTACTATTTTCATTGTTTATGTTATTGCCAGAGATTTAATAGTTACTCAGCAGTAATCTTATACGTTCATTACCTACTGTGTAAGCAATATTTGTACGCCTTGCAAGGCAGCACATAGTGACACAAGATATATTTTTATATTATCCATCATGTACTACATTACATCTATGTGTACAAATAAATAAATTTGAATTTGAACATTTTTCCATTTGAATGTTTAAAAGACAGAATTCAAACTATCAAATAGATTATCGACCAACAAGGTAATCGAAATAAGAGGCCGACACTCTTTAGGTAAAATTCCCCTAGCCGTTAAATGATCACTGGCAACCGCGACACTGTGACTAAAAATCTGAGCTGCACTCTTCACTCGCATTTTCTTTATTTTCTCTGGAACAATGCGTTCTTTAGTCAGCTTTTGTAGGCTTCTCAGTTCCCCGAAGGATTTATCTGCAGCATATAATTGTTGCACATATTCCCACTTTACAGTTTTGTTTTTATTTTCGTCTTCGTAATCAATAAATGACATAGTTTTGGTCAAGAGGTTGTTCCTCAAACCTTTCAATAAGTGAGGAACGTCGTATAGGGGAATAATTTTCTTATTATTTATTTCGAAAAAATTGAGGCATTTCCTTCCCTTTTTATCTTAAATATATTGCTTTTGTGCCTTGCATTAACGAACCAATAGCGCTCACATTAACTGTACTTTGGTCGCACACAGTGCATGGGACAATTAAGCCAGTTTCTTGAATATTTTTTATGTCGTCTTTTATTTTTTTTTAAATTCAAATTGATTTAACGAGTTCGTGAAGTAATAAGTAACAGGTTGCTTATATATTTTTTTACTTATCCTCTTTAACATGGTTTGCAGTCTGGTTCTTTCTGTGTGAAAATCCTTTCAATTTATCTTTCGATGAGTCATACATCATAATGGACTTGTGGCATTATAGACATCTCATTAAATATTAATGTACACAGTCCATCTACATGCCGTAACATTTCGGACTTCTTTTATAAAAAGAAACCGAGAGAACTTTCTTTTCCAATTTGAAACACCGTCCTTTTGGTTTTTTCTGGCCTAGGTAATACTGTATGTTAGTAAAAACTTTTGCAGCTGGTGTCACACTTGACCATTTTTTGAAAATCCGATTTCTTGAAAGGATTTCTGCATTTTCAAGCCATAACTTTGTCTTTTCCGCGTTTTCTAAGACGATCGACCTGTTTTCTCAAATTTTTAATGTTATTTTGGTAGACCACGTGTTTCTTTGATGTCTTCTTTTTCATATCTGTAAATTGCAATAATCATATAAATCATCCTCATTATATCAATAAGAACAGTGAAAATCTGTATACCGGAGGTATACTATCCTAACACCATTGCAAATAAGAAAGTTTTTTTTTTGCAACAGAGACTGAAAGGTTGTCTGAAAAAACTGGTGTAGGGCATGTGGGGTAACATATGAAAATTTAAAAACATATGATGGTACGGAACCCTCGGTGCGCGAGTTCAACTCGCTCTTGACCGGGTTTTTTTTTCTAATTTTTTGGCAATTTCCTTTGGCAGTTTATTTAGAATGTTAGGAAAGGCGTACGCCTAGGCTCTCTTACAATACTCATTATTAATCTTTGGCAGTTTATACAGCAAGTACGACAGGTTATACATTATTTAGAATAAAGACTAAGTCTAGAATACTTACTTCTTGCAGTATGAGTTTGTCTTGACGGTTTGCAATAATTATGCTCCAGCAATGGATCATAGTACAATTTTGGAGATGCACCTGAAAAATTATAGTTATGAAAATAAATTAAATTCAATTTATGAAATGTGTTTCCTATCATATGTTTTTGTCTGTTTCTGTATTTGAGCTGGAACTAGATATTTTTGAGAAAAATTTCAAGTAGCTGAAGGAACTGAATGTATGATGATTCAAATTCCAAGTCTGAGATATAATTGCTAAACAGTTTCATGTCAGTCTCACAGTGTGTTACATACATTAACAGGAATGTTGATAATTGTAACATCGTCATGTCGGAATATTAATCGGACATCATAGATTGTCGCGAGAGTAGTTTAAACCAAACATAGGTACTTAGGTACCTAAAAATTATTCCTCAATGATCCAGTTTAGATCTGCTGCTTGATGAAGCACATGGTTTTAGCACCAGATTGTGTAAAAATATTTATAATTCTTGAATTATAATAACTGACAAGATACGAAAGCGTCTATTTCGCGAAACACTACACCAAACCGAATAAGATTCCCGGAAAACTGAACGGGAAGACGGGAGGAGGAATACACCGCACTTTCTGGAGCTTATCAGAACCGAAAACCCACGTAAATAACACAATAAGGAAGAGAACTACAACATGCGCATCCGTTATTTCAAATTTTATTTGACAATATAATTGACTACTGTTCAAATTATTGTACTCTGTGCTATTCAATGACTATAGAATATATTCTTTAGTCATTGGTACTATTATTAATCTATGTTTTTGACATTAATTGTGTTCATAGCGACTTAATTTACAAAATTGATCAAAGCGCCATCCGTGTCACTACTACGTACTTTTTTACCGACTTCATTTACAAAATTGACCAAAGCTCCATCCGTGTCACTATTAAGTACTAATAAGTTTATAAGGGATGAGTAAAAGATGGTGCAAATTTCTCGGCGGAAAATGGTCGCCTACGTCAAGTACGACAGTGTCACCCCCCTGTGTACCAGCTAAATGAATTTATAAATTTGAATTTGGAATTCTTAACCAAAGAGGAGATATTTCAGATCAAAGTGGTCAGTACGAGAAAACGCTAATTTCATAATATGTAAGGACCTAATACTATCATATTTATAATTAGCCTATAATGTTCCAATTGCTGGGACACCTAAACCTTTGAAATAACATTATTTGTTTGAGCATTTTTATTAGTCACTAGCGGCTCGCCAAAGCTTCGCACAGGTGCAATATTTTTTTTCGAATTTCCTAAATTTTCTTTCATACAAACCTTGTCCTGACAATACCGAACTCTGTTTCGATGTAACGAAATATCGCAGTAACAAGACGTCGATTTAACAAGGCGTCGCAGTAGGTATAGAAATGTCGTTGAAAGGTTTTCGATAAAACAAAGTTCGATAATACGGCTTCGCACTCAAGTAGGTAACCCCGTTAAACTAGGTTGTATATTCTGTAAGTTACGTTGTAGCTGTTTTTTTTTTTTTTCAAAAAATCTTAATGTAGCACGCTATTTAAAAAAAAAAATAACGTAACCACCATGTCATCTTCAAAACTCTAATAGTAGGCTTCATAATTATGGTTTCTATCAGATAATAGGTGTCAACATTTTGAGAAAAATGCTCTAAACAGCATTGCAATAGGATGAGTACACCAAAAGTTACAACTCTTTTTGTGAATTGAATTTAGTTTTTTGCTTCTCCTGGAAAGTCGCCTTTTGGCGGTTATATTAATTGATATTACAACTGACGATATAAATAAGCATTTTACCGCTCGTCGCCACAGAACATAACGTCAGTTGTAATATCAATTAATGTAACCGCCAAAATGACGAAATTGAGTTAAATAAACAGTTCGTCTGCAAATTTTCCGCTCTATCGATTGGTGTCTTTAAAAATCACGATATCTTGAAAAAAATGGCGAGTACGTTAACAAAATCAGACCAGTTTTTTTTCATTTCAACTCATTTTTGTGATGTATGGCACATTTTATGAGAATGAGCAATGTATGGGTTAATGTAACGACAGACTTGGTATTACTTTTTAATGTATCGACCCAACGTGAAACAAAATCATTAATGTAAGAGTCATTTTTCTAAAAATTACTCTTACATTACTTATTTTGTTTTAGATTATAATTTTCTGACTGTTACGTTAACCTCATTACCAAGTAAAAATAAAAAAACGCGACTAACACTAGTTTTTGTGTCTATGCTTGTATAAAAACTAAAGTAGATAAGGTCTCAAATTGAAGTAAGTATCACAAAATTAGTTTAAAATTCCATAAAATAATACCTGCCTTAATATGCATTCTTGAAAAAATATAATTTTGTTGGTTATAGTAACGCTCTAATACTTTATACAGGGTTATTTTTAAAACATAACAACCTCACAGGACTGGGTGTGTGTGGGTTGTGGAGGTCAGATAGGCAGTCGCTCCATGTAAAATACGGGTATTCAGCTGCATCCGGTCAGACTGGAAACCAACCTCAACATAGTTTGGAAAAGGCTAGGCAGATGATGAAGATGAGCATTCATGCCTGTTACTTTTCTTTACTACTATTGATCTGACATTTTTACAAAGAAACACTCTCAAATTATTAATATTTAGCAAAATATTTTGCTGTTATTATTTCGAGAAATATTCTACTATGACTTTTAAGTTATGCTGAAAACAATATTTTTTTTACGAAAGCTAAAAGCTGTTTTACAAAAACCGAATTAATTCTCTTCACAAAAAGATTAAACTGACGACACTACAACTACCACGATTCTTTGGTACTACCCTAAGCTTATCAACTGAAACCAAATACCTGGGCATCTTCTTGGACAAACAGCTGAATTGGGAAAAACGCACCAACTACATCACTATCACTACAAAAGCCAGCATTCGCTTGCATTGCCACAGGGATCTGCGGCAATGCAAGCGAATGCTTGGCAAAAATTGGGGGATTAGCCCCAGGGTTACTGGCTATACACCACAGTATCCGTCCAATAATTACATACGGCTCACTAGTCTGGTGGCCCAGAACAGACCTGAGTATAGGCCAAAGAGACCTCAAAAAGCTGCGCGGTTCGCTTGTGTCTCAATCACTAGCTGCATGAGAACTACACCCACCGCTGCCCTACAGGCTTTGATTGGACTGCCGCCCTTACACCTCATCGTGCGGGAAGAGGCGGCCCTGGCTGCCTTTGGGCTATTTATATCAGGAAACCTCAGCAAGCACTCCAGGGTCAAGCACTTACGCTTAAAGGAAGATGCGATCAAACGTCAGCCAATGATGGCATCACCCTGCGACAAAGCCCTGAAACAATACTGCTTTCAAAAACATTACAACATAGCGCTTAAAGAGGAGCAGTGCGACTACTCAGGCCTGTAGTTGTTGAGAATTTACACTGATGAATCAAAGATCGATTGCGGAACTTGAGTCGGAGTTTTCTCACACGACCTCAACATAAAAGTATGCAGACTGCTGGGAATGCTCAACACGGTAGACCGCTTGGTAGACCAAGCGGAGTGTGTGTGGATACAAGCGGCTTAAGCCATAGCAGCCAGGAGAGTTACGGACACCCATATTCGTATACTCATGAAAAAATGCATCACTTCGAACCTAATACTAGAATGTCACAATGCGCTTGAACAGGTAACCGTATCGAACCGCAATACAGTGACACTACAATGGATAAAAGGACACAGTGGATCGCTAGGAAATGACGCAGCTGACGAGCTGGCCAGAAGGGCATCCAGTACGTCAGTCTGTGAACCGGAGCCTGTCGTGCCCATCCCCTTCAACCAACTACGCAAGTGGCAACAGGAGTACACCCACACACAAGCAGAGAGCTGGTGGACGTCGTCACCGGGATGTAGGCAGTCCAAGGAAGCCGTGCCATCATTTGATGGCAAGCTAATCAGACGCTATGCCTGGACAGGAAAGGCCTGCGCCTGGTGCCGGGGACCATCATGGGACACTGCTTGCTAAACAAACACTTCCACACAATAGGCATAACGGACAATCCCCTGTACAGGGCTTCCATACAGGCTGATGAAACTGTTGCGCATGTGCTCTTTGAATGCACAGGCGTCACCCAGATTAGATCAGAAACCCTCGGGACATCCAGATCATACACAGATGTTCTCAACAGACCAGGAGACTTAATCAGCTTCTGGAAGGAAGGTGGGTGGTTGGAATAATCATCGACGGCCGCCATGGCCCAAGCACAATGGTCCACTTGATGGACTAAGTGCGAAAACCAATAACCCCTAACTTTGAACATAGATATAACATCCTGGTTATTAACTGTGTGCCAAATTTCATCCAAATCCGTTCAGTCGTTTGTGCGTGAAGAAGTAACAAACACACTCACAAACTTTCGCCTTTATAATATTAGTGTGATTTATACAATTTATATAAATACTGGTATTCAGCTGCATCCGGTTAGACTGGAAGCCGACCCCAACATAGTTGGGAAAAGGCTAGGCAGATGATGAATATTAGTGTGATTTATATCAGTATTTGTTTTATTCATAACGAAGTACTTTTTCAATGAATTAATTAAAAAGGTAGTTTATTCTAAATTGGACCTTAGTACAAGTGAATAAGTAGGTAACTCCTACAATCAACCTATGACAACGTAAGTCTACGCGTTGAAAACTGTGTCATATAAGTTAAACTAGATATATTCTGTAGGTTAACACGATATTTAAAAAAAAAAATTACGTAACCACCATGTCATCTTCGAAATTGTAATAGTATGGTTTCTTTCAGATAACAGGTTTCAACATTTTGAGAAAAATGCTCTAAACAGCATTGCAATAGGATGAGTACACAAAAAGTTACCAACTCTTTTTGTGAATTGAATTTAGTTTTTTGCCTCTCCTGTAAAGTAGCCTTTTGGCGGTTACATTAATTGATATTACAACTGACGATAATATATGTATACTCGGGAGCTCGTCGCGCTAGTCGACGCAAGAATGAACATTACCCAGACTGTGTAGGGCAGGGATGGCGAACCTCTTGTACACCTACGTGCCATTTTTTCCAAATAAAGATTTCATGCGGCCATGACGTGCCAACAAACAATCTTGGCTTATTGATAATTTTGAATCTCTTGACATTTCTCGGGACCCTGGAATCCCGGACCTTCTTTGGAAGGCGTACGATGGGCCGAAACCAACTCGCAGAGGCCCGTTAGACGTTTTTAATTAAATGAGACACCAACCGACGCTGTTCGTGTCCTGTTCGCACTGGGCAAGTGCACCCAAAGACAACCCCGGGCGGTGAATGACTAATATTGAACAGTATTATATTTATTTTATTCAAATGACAAATTAGTGAAACTTCTGCTGTTGCAAACTAGATGACTTAGGAACCTAAATTCCTCAAATGATGCTGTGCCCAAATTATTTTGTTACGTGCCACCTATGGCACGCGTGCCATTGGTTCGCCATCCATGGTGTAGGGAATGCAATGAATGTACAAAGTAAAATACTATGTTTTTGCGCAGGCCATCTCGAAAGCGCGCAGCGGTGATACCGCCAACGACTTCATCGAGGGGTTGCGCCACTTCGACAAGGACGGCAACGGGTTCATCTCCTCCGCCGAGCTGCGCCATCTGCTGTCCACGCTCGGCGAGAAGCTCAGCGACGACGAGGTACCACCGCCGTCCGCAACTTGGGTGTCTTGTGACACGTATTTTGTTTTTGCCACCGACTTATTATTATTTAGTTAGTTGTTTTATACTTTGTAAGTAGTGTTTTGTTTTAGGCTCCGTGCACGAGAAAGCCCTCTTTTGTCAATTTCTAAAACTAATTGTGAGAAAGCTTGAAATTATGAAAACATTGTCTGTGTGACTATAAACATACAGTTTTCGTAGCGCTTAACGCTAAAAACCGGCCAAGTGCGTGTCGGGCCACGCACAGTGTAGGGTTCCGTAGTAGCCCGTTATCACAATATAATACGATTCTGTTGTTCTTTATTCTGAGTATAAGTAATGGTAATGATATTAGGAGTTAATGGTTATAATAACAAAAATCGACTTTGAACAAAGGTGTCCAGAGTAAAACAAAACTTCAACTCATAACGTAATAGGTAATACGGGCTGTTGTCCGCAACTCCACGTCAATGCGCGTATTTTGCGTGAACATAATATATAACGTAACCACGGAGTTCATATCTTGCAAGAAAATCTTAACACCGCGTTGTACAAAAGTGACGTCACGGCACAACGCTATCTGTTATCGAATAGCGATACTAAACTAATGACAAAATGTTGATTTTCGAAGATATTTATTTAAATAGATTAGTCATTAACTATTAAAATCCACTTTCTTCCAGCTAAAGCTAAAAAATAAGAATACGATTGCTGCCAAGTTATTATTTCAATTCAAAAAATTGTAATATCGTTTGTGACTTTTAAAATTCCTTTGTGACTTTTAAATGTAAGTACTCGAATGAAAATGTAACCCGTTGGTACAGCGCCATCTAGCGGCAGTATTGTGAAACTTATTAATGGTTTTTTATTTCATATTTTGTTTTTCAATGCACGTCTTTACCCGTTATAAACAAGCAACTACTTCATCTTAGTCACTTTAAAGGATTAATGCTAAGGATTTTGTATTTGGTACACACGGCTACACATCAACCTAAACATAACCAGTATAAGCTGACTTCTGATTGTACAAAAAACCTATACAATGCGAGGTCAGCAAAAACTGGAAATGTATTGCTTGATGTGTAGCCGTGTGTACAAAATTATTCAACACCCAAGTTCAACGACTATTACTGCTAAACTAATAAAGTTATATTAACCGCTATACTTTTCCTTTAAAGTTCATGAAATGCACAAAAATTTGCACTTTAAAGTTTAATATTAGGTCCTTTTTTTTTAAGGATGGGAAATCATCCAATGACTCCTCCCGCTCTGGGCGGAGCGGAAGGGAGTGTCAGACTCTTACTGACTAAAACCCATCCGTGTTCCTTCCTTAGCCCTTTATGTTCCGGGGTAGCGGTAACCCTTTCGGACAATCCCGCTGCCCCGGCAGGCTTCGGCCCTAACGGGCCCCTCCTTTGATGCTGACATCTCTTTGAGGCGCGCGTGGAACACATACGCGCCGTCCGGCACGGGCCAGGGGGTCTACTCCCTAAGCACGAAGTCTTTCGGCCTTCGTTACGGGCGTTTCTTACTCCCTATGCCCTACGGACGGATGATTCGTTCGGGGCCCGAGCGAAGAATGAATGACAACGCGATTTGATAGTTGTCCCTACCCCCGATGTGTTTTAGCCCGTCCGAACAATTGAAGTTGACACTGGTTTTGACGGATATTTATGTCAGTTGATACGACACCAAAATAGTTCTCGTGCTGTCGACGAAAGTTACCAATTTAAACGAATTCAAACTAAGTATGACTGCTTTTTTAAATATAAAAGAAGCTTTACAGGAATTTGAGCGTTCCTAAACCCGTACCGAATTAGCGTGCGCGATAACGGTGTGGAATAAAATTAGTTGGCACACCAACAAAAACAGTACTGTATCTTTTTTCTTTTCTTTTGCTTATATCTCGAAAACGGTGTGTCCTATCGTAAAAATAATATCGTTTCCGGGGGCCCACTATTGAGTGTGCAAGTCACCCCCTGCCATTTTGTTCGTATATATATAAAACATTGATCAGGCAGGGGTCATAGTTCTTCCATAGTTCTTGGTAACCAGTCCACTTTAGCCATCCAAACCCATAGTCCAACTTTATATTTTCCATATCCTGCAATAGTCCTACACCAACCGGGGGTTGTCCTTGGGTGCACTTGCATAGTGCCAACAGGGATAATCGTCGGTTGGTGCCTCATTTCATTGAAAACGTTCAACGGGCCTCTGCGAGTTGGCTTCGGCCCCTCCTACGCCTTCCAAAGGACCGGGACCCCATGGTCCCGAGATAATTATGTTAAAGCATAAAAAATATTAATAATCAAAATAATCAATGAATTAAATATAAATCTCTCGCAAATCATAATGAATAATATATCGCTCACCTAGTAATATATTGGCACATCTGCGTTTTTCATATTTTACAGAAACGAGGATCAAAGATTTGATATAAAATGTTAAAAATTGATTTATGGGTTTATATTACGTTTTTTACTGATTTTATGGGTTTGAGTACTAGTCTAGCGTTGTGCCGTTTTACCACTTTTTTAAATTATGCACTTTTTAACACTTATACGGTAAAAACTCAATTTCACATTTTTTGTAGATGTGCCGATATATTACTAGGTGAGCGATATGTCGTAATGTGTAATGTTAAAAAGCTTAATGTCAAAATAATCCAAAACATTAACGACAAAAAAAAAGTAATAATTGATAAAAATGGCTAAAACGTTCGTTCGAATTTCAAAATTGCAGTTTCGCACCGCAAACAATTATTAAACTTTTCGTCAGAACGCCTCTCGTCTAAGAAGGAAATGTGCTAGAATTACGATTTTCTTAACTAAGTCTTCAACAAAGTACTTAGAGATAAATTAGCAAGCTTGTACTTCATAGAATATCTTTGGATGTTAGAGTTATAAGAAAATTATAACGTGTCTTTTACTAGTTGAAAGTGAACAGTTCAAGTCTAGGTATGTGTACAAAATATTAGATTTCATGGATATCTTGTACGACAGACGAGTGTAAGACCTAATGTTTCTTGGAACCATTTTATCTATAACATTGACTGTATCGACTATTGTAATAAAATAGCGAGTGTTTATTTTTAAAATTTTTTGCTGGTTCGATTCCCGGTTTGGTAAGCTTGTCGAGAAATCTGTGAATGCAGTTTTGTTTATTTTTAAAATTATAGGAATGTTTCCTTTAAGTAAAATAATCTATCTTAAAGATTTAAAGTGGTTTCCCTCCAGGGTCCATTGATCCACGGATATCGACTGTATACAGTGTGGAATTTTGTAATGCCACAATGATAAATGATTTTTACACGTCAATCATATTTTTTATAAAACTAGATGAGGTCGGCGTTTCCTATCTGACTACTCTGAGAAGAAAGGCCGAAACAAACTCAGAGGTCACAGTCTCTTTTAAAGTCCTGACATAATCTTGGTCAGGTTATATGAAGACCATGTAGATCGATGTCTGAGATGGTCTTTTGAGGAAAGAACCACACAGATTGAGAGGACCTGTCCAGTCAGTGCACGCATTTGTCAGAAATCGTGCAGCTCAACTCAAAACTTAAGGAGCTCAACGATTCGACGAACAATACCAAAGAAAGGACATTTGGGTAGGCCACATAAATTACTCAAACTGCCAGACCTAGAAAAAAAACTAACAGAACAAAGAGAATAATAAAAATTAAACAAAAAAATAATAATAAAATGACCCACATTTAATAAAACGCGGCAAACTTTCTGCAACAACTGAACTTTTATTAGACACCAGTGTGGCCATATTATTTCAATGCACAGATTAAATATAACACCACCACTCATTGAAATAAAATTTGCATGTTCTACCCACAACATAAAGTCAATATGTTTACATATCAATATGTAAACAATTATGTTTACTACATGCTTATTCAAGGCTTAACTAAACCCAGTATCAAAAGAAATTTATAATGCCTAACACTTGACAAACTTTTTGTAAGGATATCAGCAGGCATATCTTCTGTATTTAAATAAACAATTTTTACTAATTTATTATAGACAGCTTCTCTAATAAAATGGAATCTAACATCTATATGCTTAGATCTTTTGTGGTACATACAATTTTCTGTAAGTTTTTTCGCACTCTGATTATCATTATACAGAATTACAGGTCCTATATCTTTTCCAGTTAGTTCTAACAACAGATTTTTAAGAAATATTGCCTCTTTACTAGCTTCACAAATTGCCATGTACTCGGCTTCAGTACTTGATAGTGCTACTGTTTGCTGCTTCTTACATTCATGTGAAACTACTCCTCCTGAGAGTTTGAAGCAGAAACCGGTGTAAGACCGTCTGTCAACTGTGTTGGAAGCCCAGTCGGCATCAACAAAACCTACTAAATCTGAATTATCCTTAGTATAAGTTAGGCGATAAGACTTAGTTGCTTTTAAATATTTTACAACTCTCTTAGCATGCTTCCAGTGTGTTTTACTATAATTATTGTTAAATTGACTTAAGTAGCTCACACAATAGGATATATCTGGCCTAGTAAGTACTGACAAATACATAAGGCTGCCTATTAACTGCTGGTAAGGATATTTGACATCACAATCGACATTATCACATTTATCTAATTTTAAATTAATTTCCATGGGAGTAATGGACACATTTTTGCAATTTTCCACTCCAAATTTTATCAATAAATTATCAATGAACCTTTCTTGGTCAATATACAATTTATTTTTACAGATTTCAACTCGCATACCTAGGCACTGTTTTATTTGACCTAAATCTTTTAATTTAAATCTGGCACTCAATTGACTTTTTACTTTTTCAACTTCAGTAGCATTATTTGAAAATACAAAGAAGTCATCCACAAATAAAGCTATATAGGTCTTTTGGCCTCCAGATGATTTAACAAACAAACAGGGTTCATATTGCGATTTTTTATAACCAAATTGCTGTAAACATTCATCCACCTTTTTGTACCAAGCTCGAGCAGATTGCTTAAGGCCATATATTGCCTTCTTTAATTTTAAGACTTTATCTTTATAAGCGAAATTCTGAGGTGGTTGCATGTACACAATCTCGTCTAAGTCACCATTAAGGAAAGCAGTTATTACATCAAAATGAGTGATATTCATATCCAATTTAACACTCAATGCAAATAGTAACTTTAAAGTAGAATATCTAAGTACAGGTGAAAAAGTCTCTTTAAAATCGATACCTTCTTTTTGCGTGAATCCCTTCGCCACTAAACGCGCACGATACCGCACTTCATTATCACTATTTACCTTCTTTTTGTAAACCCATTTACACTGCACTATTGTTCCACTTTCTGGTTTGTCCACCACTTCCCATGCATCGCACTCACGAAATGACTGCAACTCTTCCTCCATTGCTTTACACCATTTGTCACGTTCTGTCCCATTCATGACATTTTCATAAGTTAAATTTTCATCACCAACATTTTCTTTGCAGATGGTACTAAATCCAAATCTATCTGGTTGCTTTCTCTGACGTTTACCTGAAACAGTAGGTTCTTTAGGTGTGGATAGTAATTCTGTTTCACTGACAGTATTGTAGAATTCGTCAGATATTGAAGAACTGCTACTTTCAGTTTCATCTGGTATGTATGTCGCATCCGAAGAGTCAATAACTGTTTCCTCTTCCTCTGTTGTATTAACACTCTGTTCATCCATAATTTCAGCTTGGATCACATCTGGATTGTTATGAATATTTTCCATTATAATGACATCTCGGCTGGTGATGATTTTATTCGTCTTGGGATTATATAATCTGTAACCTTTTACATTATTCTCATAACCCACAAAAATATGAGTTTGTGCTTTCTTATCCCACTTTGCTGTTTTTATTTTTGGAATGTGAACCATGGCAGTGCTTCCAAAAACTCGAAGGTGGCTAACGTCTGGCTTCTTGCCCGTCCAGAGTTCATATGGCGTTTTTGTTAGACCAGATGCCAAAGTCCTGTTTCGCAGATATACAGCAGTATTCACAGCTTCTGCCCAGAAACGTTTTTCAAGTTCAGCATCAAACAGCATACACCTAGCTCTTTCCACCACTGTTCGGTTTAAGCGTTCACACATCCCATTTTGCTCTGGGGTATAAGGGTTAGATTTTTGGTGAACTATTCCAGCCCTTTTCAAAAAACTTTCAACCTCAGAAGAGCAAAATTCGCCTCCGTTATCCGTCCTCAATACCTTTAAACTTTTGCCAGTTTGTTTTTCGACTGAAGCTTTAAACTCCTTCAGGTAACTAAAGACCTCACTTTTGGCCTTAAGGAAATAGACGAAAGCCATTCGACTAAAATCATCGACAAAGAGCAAAAAGTAACGCGATGATCCAATTGAGACTTGCTCCATGGGTCCACAGACATCTGCATGAACCACTTCTAGCACATTTTCACACCTAGTACCTTTGTGTGAAAAAGGCAGTCTCACTTGCTTTCCTTCACAACATGTGACGCACTTGGATTTATCAATCACTGCTCTATCAGAGAAATTTATGCCATTAACCACACCATTTCTCATAGTGTTAAGGTCTTTACTGTTTATGTGTCCCAACCTACGATGCCACATCTCACTAGTCGTAGCTGTTGCTGAGCCTGCAAACAACTCTGACTTGATGTTTAATCTATAAACCCCATTTATTAGTTCTGCTTTTCCCACCAGTTCATTATGTCGATTCCGTATGTAGCAAACATCTTTCTCAAAATTTACTTTATTGCCATTCCGAAGAAGCTGACTAACTGAAAGCAGATTGGTGGTTAGATTAGGTATACACAAAACGTCCTTCACTGTTATATCGAGTTCTGAGTCGTCAACCACTGTCGTTATTCTAGTATTTCCTGCGCACAACACGGGTACTGTCTGTTTGTTGGCGACGACGATACTCTTTACCTTGTGGCTGAGTGAAACATTTTCCAAACATCTTTTGTCAACAACCATATGTGAACTTGCTCCCGAGTCAATATACCAATCCGATTCTTGAAATCGATTTTCAGGGTTCAAGAAAGTAGCGCTGAATGCGTTATCTGATCTATTTTGACTATTCTGGGGGCATTTATTCATAAAATGTCCGAGTTGTTTACATCGATAACAACGAACTGTTTTTGTTGACTTTGGATTTGAAGTTGTCAAACTTGACAGTTTTGATTTAGACTCTTCCGCCATGTTTGTGTTCTTTTTGTTGGTACTTCCTTTTTTACGTTGGTGCCAACTTTTAGATAAAAGTGCTCCTTCAATATTACCAACATCCGACTGCATATCCAATAATTTTGCTTTAATGGCGTCCGTACTTATCGCCATGCCGGAATGCTCTATGGCCATAATCATTGGCGCAAATTTTTCAGTTAATCCAGCCAACAACAATGAACCAATCCACTCATCCGTGATTTGGAAACCTGTTCCTTTCAGTTTTTGTGCTGTATCTACCATCTGGGTTACATACGTCGTCATCGATTCACTGTCTTCTAGTCTGATAGAAATAAGCTGACGCAATAAACTAATACGCCGTGTGAAACCAGAATCGTCAAAGAGTGTTTGCAGCCGCTTCCATATGACTCGAGCCGTTTTTTCGTTCTTGATGTGAACATATAGCGAAGAATCGATGGTCATTATCAGCTTTGCTTTTGCCTTTTTTTCTTCCGCTGAAGTAGCTTCCTCCGCTGTTAACTCTTTGGATATGTCGACGCCATCAAGGACGAGAAAATTTTCTGCTGCAAATGCCCACTGATCGTAGTTTTCTCTGCCCTTTAGTTTCGGCACATTCACAATGTAACTACCGGCCATTTTTAAATCTGTCACAGTAGGTACAACACAATGTTAGTAAAACTGCAAAACTATTTTAGTCACTTTTTGATTGTCTTTCGTTGAACACAATAACAAAACACAGATAGTCCACGATAAGGTAAAGATATTTAGGAAAACTAACGACTTTCGCGAATTATTTAAGGGACTGGGCCCATAACCTAATAAAACGCGGCAAACTTTCTGCAACAACTGAACTTTTATTAGACACCAGTGTGGCCATATTATTTCAATGCACAGATTAAATATAACAACATTGTCTTCACATGCACAATAATTAAAATAATATAATACTTTACAAAGTAAGCAAATGTCAATGTTTATATAAAATTCATTAATTAATGTCAATGTGTATATAGAAAAAAAAAAAAAACATTCAAAATGTAAAAATTGGAAGCAACTCAATCCCAAGCCTTTTTGTCCTCAATATAATCCTTAACAGTATAAAAGGCTTTCTGGCACAACTTACGTTTAATGAATGATTTGAATTTATTAAGGCTTAGATCTTGAACGTGGCTTGGTAGTTTATTATAAAAGCGTATACATTGGCATCTGAACGAGCCACCTATTTTCTTGAGCCTTGTTGTAGGTACAACAAATTTGTGTTCGTTCCTCGTATTTATATTGTGGATATCACTGTATTTTTTAAACAATTTTATATTTTTATGGGCATATAAAAGATTTTCATAAATATACTGAGAGGGCACAGTCATCACATTAATCTCTTTAAATTTTTCTCTGAGAGAGTGTCTCGGACTTAGTTTATAAATTGATCGAACAGCTCGCTTCTGCAAAACAAAGATAGTCTGAATATCGGCGGCATTTCCCCACAATAAAATACCGTACGACATTACACTACGAAAATAGCTAAAGTAAACTAAACGGGCAGTCTCTATATCAGTTAAATTACGAATTTTTCTAACAGCGTATGCTGCGGAACTTCGTTTTTTTTACAATTTATCTATATGTGGTCCCCACTGAAGCTTAGCATCTAAAGTTATGCCCAAGAATACTGTGCTGTCTTTAGGATTCAATTCCTCGCCCTTTATCAACACATTAGTTTTCACCTGCCTAACGTGAGGTAGCGTAAACTTAATGCATTTGGTTTTTTCTCGTTTAGAAGCAAATTATTAACATTGAACCAGTGGACTACTTTCGAGATCGCGCTATTTACATCGTCATTAACCAACTGCTGACGTTTAAGTTTAAACAAAAGTGAAGTGTCATCTGCAAACAACACTATATCATGATTATCCTTTATGAGGTACGGCAAGTCATTAATATAAATAAGAAACAAGAAAGGGCCAAGAATCGAGCCCTGTGGGACTCCCATTGTTACTATAGATCCGGGTGATTTTTTTCCGTTAACGTCAACGCTTTGAATCCTTTTACTCAAGTATGAAGTAAGAAGATCCAGAGCAGAATTCCGGATCCCGTAGTGGCGGAGTTTCCTGATTAACGTTTCGTGAAGAACGCAATCGAATGCCTTGGACAAATCACACAAAAGATGCCCAAGGCATCGCATTTATCTTCCCATGCATTATAAATATGTCCTAAAAGTTCAACACCGGCATCAGTAGTTGAACGACCCCTTGTAAAACCGAACTGTTTGCTATGTAATAATTTATGTTTATTAAAAAATCTTTGCATTTGGTCTAAAATTAATTTCTCAAAAACTTTACTAAAGGTAGGTAGTACAGAAATAGGTCTATAATTAGTGGGGTCTGATGTACTACCTGATTTAAATAAAGGTATTATTTTACTATATTTCATAAGGTCAGGAAACTCCCCATTGTCAATACAACTATTAAAGATAAGAGCTAGAGTAGGTGCTACAATGTCAATAATTGACTTAGCAACTTGTACAGAATTACCCCACAGATCTGCAGTCTTTTTTTACATTTAAAGTGTGAAAGGTCTTAATCTCTACAGGTAATATATTCAAAATGAAATTCCGAATCGCAAGCATTAACATTTTCCTTTAGCAAAGACTCAGCAACAAAAGGTGATGAGTTTAGGGATTTAGTAGTTGAAACGGGAATATCTGAAAAGAAATTTTCAAATGCCTCGGCGACTTGCGAGTCTGATTTTATTATGTTGTCATTAATAGACAGGCTGTAGTCAGTATCTCGGTTACTAGACCTTCCCGTTTCACTATTAATAATGTTCCAAGTCGTTTTAATTACATTACTGCTGTTTTTAATCTTTGAACCCAAATAACGTGACTTGGCCATATAACAAACTTTTTTAAATAATTTTGAATAATTTCTAACATACAAATTAAATTCATCAGTATTAACATAAGTCCTTTCATTGTACAGTTCAAAAAGCCGTGTTCTACTTTTATGAATACCAGTGGTAGCCCAATCACTGAACGATGCATTACTATTAACCGAGATAGTCTTGGGAATAAAGGTGGAGTCAAATTGTTTACAGTATATATTAAAAAAGTTATCATATAGATGATTAGGATCATCATGAATAAACAAAACTGGTAATTTATTAATGAGTTTAACTTTAAAAGCCTCCAAGCGACTTGCAGTTTTGGGGTTAACAGTGATATCCTTTTTAGCCACTTTTTTTGTTTTGGTCTTGAATAGTAATCCTTTGCCCGCAATGATCAGAATCTAGTAAATTTATAATTTCTTTGTGGCTTGGTATAATATCTGTATAAATATTGTCTAAGCATGTGGCACTAGTAGGGGTTATTCTTGTGGGCTCTAAAAATAGGCTTACAAGATTGTAGGACTGGAACAGATTCAAAATTTTACTACAAGTACCTGAGTTTTCTAATAAATTGACATTAAAATCACCGCAAATGATAACAGACTTGTTTGAGTTACAAATCCTGTGTAACACTTCATCCATTACCTTTTCAAAGCAGTCATACAATCCTGAAGGGGGTCTGTACACACTTAATACAATAGAGTTCTCCAATTCTGTATAAGCAATTTCAACTGTACGCTCAACAGATAGGCTCACAATATCGGTACGATTTTTAAATTTGAGCTGGTTACTTACTAAAATTAATGAGCCACCAAGTATAGCATTTATTCTGCTGAACGAACTACCAACCTGGTGATTATTAAAATTAAACAAAAACTGGTGGCTTTTCAGCCAATGTTCTGTTATACAAAGAATATCAATACTATTAAAATTCATAAATAATTCTACTTCTAAATCTTTGTTCATAAATCCTTGAATATTTTGATGCACCAGGTTGATACTATTTACTGATTTTAAACTTTTCCTTGAACAATTCTGTACATTATAGCTAGAGGTTACCTCTATTGTCTTAATTTCTAATTTAAATTATTAGCAACGTCACTAATTGTAACCAAATTATTGACAGAACTATTTAAAATGTCATTGCATTGCTCAAAAGAAGCAAGTTGTTTAGCCAAATTTTTGGCTGTAATAGAAAAAAAATAAGATAGCGAGACAGCTATCTGTCTTTTATAATAGGTAGAAAGATAGTACATAACAATGTTATATCTATCTTTTGTCAAATAAAAATTATTACTAACATAATTGTTAATATCAACTAAATGGAACAAGTTATTATTAAATGTCAAGTTATGCAATGTCATATTCAATTCAAATCTTAAGCTATTTTCTTCCTGTGGCAAACTGTTACTATAAGGGAATGTAAACAACACAACTTTTTTTAAACTAAGGTTGCATAAGGTTCTATGATACTGGAGCAGCACATGAAGGGAAAGTACTCTTAATTCTGTAGATAGAAAATTTTACTCAAACTTCCTTTATTTTTGAATAGAAAGAAAACTGCATTCAAAGATTTCCAAAAATTCGGGACTTAGGTACCACACCCGGGAATCGAACCGACTAAAATCTGTAAAAATTACAACCTGTACTTTTATTGCATCGATCGTTAGGTTAGGATCAATTATAAGGATGAAATCTCTCTAACAAACTTGATAAATTTAATGAAAGGAAAACCATGAAATCTGGACTTATAAATTCAATGAGTCAAGTTAATGCTCTTTAACTCAAAGCTCCATCTGTTTACTTATGTTAGTAATTAATAATTATGATTGACGTCATTTATCCATTTAAATGACGAATTACTATTAAGATAAGACGATTGCAATTGTAAATAATTAAAATCGTTTAAGATTTCATGGTTTTCCTATCATTTAATTTATCAAGTTTGTTAGAGAGATTTCATCGTTATAATTGATCCTAACGATCAATGCAATAAAAGTACTATTTTTTACAGATTCGGTTCGATTCCCGGGTGTTGCAAGCGAATTTTCGAAAATCTTTGAATGCAGTTTTCTTCTATTCAAAAATAAAGGAATGTTTACTTTGAGTAAAATTTTCTATCTACAGTATTAAGAGTACTTTCCCTTCAGGTGGCATTACAAAATTCCACCCTGTATAACGAAATTAAAAGGAAAACTATCACAGTTAAGTAGGCTTTACAAGTTTACGAATAATAGTCGACCAACTTAAATTTGCAGTTGCAATGTTTGGGAGAACATGATTTTCAACTACATTGTTAAGTTTGTTCTTGGGATAAATTCATTCCAACTACGGAACCCTTCATTGTGCGTGGTCTGACACGCACTTTACGGTTTTTAGGGTTCCGTACCTCCAAAGGAAAAAACGGAACCCTTATAGGATCACTCGTCTGTCTGTCCGTCTGTCACAGCCAATTTGCTCCGAATCTTATGGACCGATTAAGTTGAAATTTGGTACACATATGAATCTCTGTGACCCAAACACATACGTGTAACGTTAATTAAATGAGTTTTGAAAATGGGAGTCATTTTTGAGGGGTAAATAGACAATTTAAAAAAAAAGTTTCACAATCTGTACCGTGTGACATATCAAATGAAAGGGCTTACCGTGAGGATCTCAAAATGGCATTACAAAATTCCACCCTGTATAAAGAAATTAAAAGGAAAACTATCACAGTTAAGTAGGCTTTACAAGTTTACGAATAATAGTCGACCAACTTAAATTTGCAGTTGCAATGTATGGGAGAACATGATTTTCAACTACATTGTTAAGTTTGTTCTTGGGATAAATTCATTCCAACTACGGAACCCTTCATTGTGCGTGGTCCGACACGTACTTGGCCGGTTTTTTTTTATTTATGCTATCCACCGCGCTAGCTTCCTCAACCAAATTAAAAAAAAAAACATTACGTAAATCGGTCTTGTAATTACGGAAAAGCCGGTGTAATAACATGATAAAAAAAAGCCGGCCGAATGCATAACCTCCTCCTTTTTTTCAAGTCTTGTTAAAAAGTTAAACTTTAGCTTTTTAAAACACGACGGCAGTCGAGTGTCGCGTCTTAGCGCAACCGCCATGAAGATACGCTATTGGTTAACAGAAAGCTTTTGGCCTTTGAAGTAGAGTATGGTAATATTGAGAAGAGCGTGCTCAGCGAGTCTGTGCCACGACGCGCGACGCCGACGACGTAGTAGAGGTAGTAATGCCTCCGTGTGTGACAGGTGGAGCAGCTGCTGCAGGGGCAGGAGGACTCGCAGGGCAACATCAACTACGAGAACTTCGTGCACCTCATCATGCAGGGCTGAGCGGCCGAGCCCTGCTCTCACTGCACATTATACTAAGTGTTAGTCGTAATCATCAAGCGCCGGGCGCTCTCTGCAGCCGGGTCCAAGCGTGTGTAACGAGATTACGTGTAAGTTGTGTGGACGGCACACGAACTCAACGCGAATCTTTTTCAAGAGCTGTTTCCACTCAGTTGCTACGTGCATGCCGAATAGGAAGATCATGATAGCTGGTGCTCCTTTTATTTCTATGTATTTTTTAACTAAAGACCGGAAGAAACGTTTGGTGCGTGGATGGTGGAAAACAGAGTTGTATAACAGATCTTCCTTACTTCTGCATTCTTCTACATCTCTTCCCAATGAAAGAGCAATATTTAAGTAATACGGATTTTTGGATCCCAAATAACAGGTTTTTCTTGATACAAACTGATAAGTTCAAGCGATTGTTCGTCACTCCACATCATTAACGTACAGAGGCCAGCACATCAAGCTACCCCAATCTGTCAAATTTTCCCAATTGAATATGAGCCTTATTCCTTTGTAATAAAGTTGAAAATCTATCAAAGAAATTTGACAGATTGGGGTAACTTGATGTGCTGGCCTCTGTACACACGACAAACCGTCACGAAACTTGTCCAAACGAGCACTGCGAGCCGCGCCGCCGGCGCAAGCGTTACAATAATTATGTAATGCTCGTAGTGCCGTCCACACACAGAATTAATTTCAGAAACGCGCTACATTTCACGATACATTACATTACACGTTACACACGAATGGACCCGGCTTAACGCATTTACGGTGGCCGTACACCCCGCTCATTGCACACGTAGACTGTTTAACGAAACTTACGATTCCGTATATGTATTCCCATTCGAATGTATTCCAAAACTAATCATAATTCTATATAATGTTTGTACAGAAAATAAATAAATAATTATAATCATTATATGACTTTTCCATAAAAAGATAACATTCATTGGTCTTGCGCTTCGAAACTACAAATGATGTGATTTCGGACGGGACTTGCACCAAGAAAATAAGTACATTTACAAAACAAAGATATTTCACTAATTAAAAATGTATCAAGTAAAACATTACTTTCAACAATTAAGTAAGTATGATTCTATAATATTTACTTACTGGTTGTGTAAAACTTTAATATTAAACTACTTGACCGTCACTAGAAGCTTGGTGTGCGTAGTCCCAGCGGAAAACTGTCGAATTTCTTAATTTTTGTTTAGTGTATGACGTCGTGTAATTAAGTATTTTAAGTACAAATTTGTGCATCCAACCATTGGGGAGCTATTCAATAAAAACTGTTTCCGCTGGGACTACGTCATCCCAGCGGAACTTTATTTTTTCTTTGGACGTACAAGTAAAAAAATACATGCAATAATTAGTGTGTAACGAGAGGTAAATGTGTATGTTTAAATGAAATTTGTGTGTCATAAAACTGCGAAGATAATCAAGTTTCCGCTGCGCTGACGTTTGGCCATTTGATGAAAATCATATAAGTAAAACGGTTTAGTGCAGGGTTGTAATTTTTTACACACGTTGCTTTGAATTTGTGTGTGATGTTTGTGAAAACAGAATTTGAAAAAAAAAAAACATACCGTTCATAAGATAATTATACCTACACGTAAAAGTAAAATAAGGTTTTTAGGTTCAAATACCCCAAATAGGAACTCTAGAGCCTAACTTAAAACGTTTATTTGTATCTTGTAAGGGTCTACAATGTCTTGCCAAGAGATATCCATCATGGAAAAACCGACCAAGTTTGAATAGCTACAAAAAAGCGGCCGTGCAGTATAAAGAGATAACCTTCTAAAATTTCCAGTGTTGTACCATTATTGCATTGGTACAGGCGGGCACACAATTCTTGAACTTGTTCAAGTTATTAGCTACTTGTAACTAATAACTTTCGTGATAGAAATAGTAGGTCACTTGTTTTTGTTTCTTAAACTTACGAAATTATTACAATACTTGCATCTGTATTAACAAATGAATTTCTTTGTCAGAATAATTTACAAAAAGTTGTTACAGTAGGTAATTATTATGTCCGATAAAGGCCCGGTGACACACCGGTGTGTCACATTTCGCCAACCTCCAAGCCCCGCCGACACATAGCAATGTGCCCCCCCATTTACGCAGCTTTCACCTCTACAACTACTATGTACTACTTTAAAATAAGGGCTAATATCCTGTGCGGGCAGTTTCACTCTACTGCGCGGCGTGAAGGATAATCATAAATAGGTACTTACCGATAGATTTTGTTTAAAAAAAAAAGTAGAAATACGACGCGCGTGCCCCGCGGGACTTCATAGAGCTTGACATAATAATATAATATAAGAGTTAGAGTGATCTCTAGTGCATGGTTACCAATTATATCATTATGCGCTAGAACGTAGGTAGGTACTACACTACACTACGAATCTACTTTCACAATTGAGTCAATTATTACTAATCTGTGATTGTATGACATATTTGTTGCTGTAAAAGTTTAAAAAATCAATATCTAAATATTTCACTTAAACCTACATGGGCACTTATGAAACGTCAGAAGCTAGGTGCACGTTTCCAACTGGTCGTTTCCTATGGAGAAGAACCGGCAAGAAACTCCACGGTTACTCTTTTAAAAATAGTTGGTTTTTACAATGTTTTCAAGTTACAATAGGTATGGGAGGACAGCGTAGGCCTGTCAACAAGTACCAGGTACTTGATAATATAAAAAATCATCTACAGATCTAAAGTCCAAAAGGCCTACAAAGCAGGGACCGAAACCGGTACGTCCAATACCGGTATTTTTCGGTTACAACCTTAATTTTTTTACAGGTATTTTCAATGGTTACCTTAATTCTTAAATATTGAATACAACCGGTATTAAACCGGTTACCGAAATAAAAATTACCTCTATCTTACACGTGCCGTCGACATTAGGCAAAGGGCGCGCATCGCCTGTGTGTGTTTCAAAGAGTCAAGTATACCCGCGCGCGCCGTCGAACGCCGACCAATCACGTCTCTGGCTAGCACGCGGCACAGCGGGCGACGTGTCTCTCACTCTCTCAGTTTGCTAGCGAGTGTTGGTCGTGTTGGATTGTTTTGTTGGCTTGGTAAATTATAGATAAAACATATTATTATTGGTGCTAATAAACTACCCATCAAACATTAATTAGGGTTCCGTACCAAAATGGTAAAAAGGAACTCTTATGGTGCGACCAAGTCTGTCTGTCTGTCTGTCACAGCTGGATATCTCAAGAACTACTAATGCTATTAACTTGAAATTTAGAATAGTTTTAGATGACGTTTGCCCAACTATTTTGCAAATAAGAAAGACATTTTTTTTGCGTCAGCGACTTAAAGGGGTTCTGAATAGGTAATTCAGAGTGGGGCTACTAGGGCATGCGGGCTATCATATGAAAGAGCGCAGTTTGCACATTCTCAAACAGTTTTTCTTTATTTTTTAGGCTGCATAGTTTACGACATTTGATGAAAAATGTAAAAAAAAATACCGTTCCCCTCCGTTCCGTTCCCTTATCTCCGAAGTTTGTGTAGAGAAAAATCTGAAATTATTCTATTATGTAAAGATTGCAGGAAAAATAAAACGATGTCCCTAAATAGCCCACTTTTTCAGAAATCATTAACAAAAGTTACATTACTTCCAATATCGGTTAAGAGATGGCACTGACCTAAAACTGCAATATTCTACACCGCAGCGTGCAGTTTTCAAATTCAATGAAATAAGCAAAAAAAATTATTAAAAATTCACGCCGCTCGTGCCACCCCGAAACCCAAATGGGTTAGGTTAGAAGCGTGACCACCCGCGGGCGAGCCGAGCGAGTGCTACTTCCAAGTCATTTTCTATAATAATTATTATATTTGGAAATCCAATAAAAGTCCATAGACTTTTTTGCGTGGTCACCATCATCATCATCATCATCATTTCAGCCGATAGACGTCCACTACTGGACATAGGCCTCCCCCAAGCAGCTCCACTTCGACCGGGTTCTGTACTTCTCGCATCCAACGGGTTCCTGCGGCCTTCTCAAGGTCGTCGGTCCACCTTGTGGGAGGCCTTCCAACGCTACGCCCTCCAGTACGCGGTCGCCACTCCAGAATCTTTCCAACCATCGGCTATCTGTTCTGCGAGCAATGTGTCCTGCCCACTGCCACTTAAGTTTGGCAATTCTTCGGGCTATGTCGGTGACCTTGGTACTTCTGCGGATCTCCTCATTTCTGATTCGATCACGCAGGGTCATCCAAAGGGCAATGGAGAGGACTATGCTTGGAGTTTCCAAGAATAGTCCTCTCCATTGCCCTTTGGGTGATTTTTTAGCCTTCTAATAAGGCCCATTGTGAGCGACCACGTTTCAGTACCATATGTCATCACTAGCAACACGCACTGGTCAAAGAATTCACTGCTGAATGTGGGACGAAAAGATATTGCGTAGCTTCCCGAACGCGGGTAGCGTTCGGGAAGCTACAGCTGAGTCGGATTCGATGATTGATCTCTTTCTCGAAGTTGGACCTACCTAACTGGACAGTTTGTCCTGGGTAAACATACTCGTCCACGACTTCGAGTGTAGCGTCTCTGATCTTCATGAGAGTGGGTGTTTTATGGGCATTCGACACGAACACGACCTTCGTTTTGTCCATGTTCATTTTAAGACCCACTCTTTCGGAGGCTCTACTAAGGTCATCGAGCATTGTACTGAGGTCCTCCATACTCTCAGTCATGACTACGATATCGTCGGCAAACCGAATTCCATACGGACAGACGTAAGTAACGGAGCTCGACCGTAATTCCGTCATCACCCGGCGCCTTGTTGTTTTTGAGCTGCTTCAAAGCCATCCTAATCTCGTACAGGCTGACGTCCGGGATGTCTTTGGTATAGTGTCGGGTCAATCTACCACTATGGTCGTTTGTCAGATTCGTAACGGGGTTAGTTGTTGACGTGTATAACTCTCTCTCAACAGCTCAGGTTTAACGGATACGACCGTGCTGTCATCGGTCTTCAGTTTCGTAAGCTAGCTCTGCCCAATAGACAGATCTCTAGCAAAGACCTTGGATCCTTTATTTCGCTCTATCGCGTGATGTCCTTAATACGGTTTGTATTAACGCGGCGAAGATCGCTTTTCGAGGACTTAGAGATCCGTCTATTGAGCTGCCGGTAATTGAGCGCATCATCTGAAGACTGCAGGGTCATCTCGCGCCTCTCCTTCATGATCAGAGAGCCTCTTTTGAATTCGTACGATGGGTCTTGAAGATCTTAGACCAGACCATATGGACAGTTTCCACGAACCCATCGTTATAATCATCCAAAGCTTCCTAGGCACTCGAAATGATTCTAAACTTCGAGCTGATAGCTCTCGGGGGTTTTGGACTTGGATCGTTGCTGGGCGGAGCGTAGACTTCATTAGTCAAGAGCTTGATATTTAACTTCAATGTGCCTCTGCCATGCGGTGATCACTTTCGGTTTTCATCGCGTATGATCACAGAGACATTATTGAATACTTGCTTCTTCGTGGACATAATGAAGTCAATCTCATTTTTAACCGACTTAAAAAAAAGGAGGAGGTTCTCAATTCGGGTGTATTTATTTTTATTTTTTATGTTTGTTACCTCAGTACGCCGTCATTTATGAACCGATTTAGATTTTTTTATTTTTATTTAAAAGGATATACTTCCAGATTGATCCCATTTTTGTCAAAATCCAGTTCTGATGATGGGATCCATGAGGAATTGAGGGAACTCCTCAAATATGATAGGCATACATATAGCAATTTTGGTATTTTCATCAACAAGTCAAGCATTTGCATTCAGAAAGTATAATTTGGTGAAGTGGAACTGATGATGAAGACCACAGATAGCCATCGGAACTACTCAATGACAAATATTTCACGGGTTGCGAATCTATTGCTTTAATATGGTTTCTAAGCAATTTATGTTCGTCACAATCCGTATGGTAAAGTGGAGCTGATGGTGACTTCACCATCAGTTCTCCTGGTTCTTACCAGGAGAACTCCTTAACAATTAACGTCCCAGCATCGGGAAAAGGAATATTTCGTAACAGGTGATGAGCAGTTGACATTAAGGTTTGAAAGGGTATGCTTTCGATGTGGTCCCATTGTCACCAAGTCAGAGTCTGATGAAGGGATCCCATGAAAGTCGAGGAAAATCCTCTTCTGTGGGCATGTACAGTGTGTTAGTTGAACTCTCTCAAATCAAATGAAACCTATTGATGATTCAAGGGTTTGAGTCTGAGAGTCATCACTTACCTAATGCTACGAGCTGTCGATGGCAGCCACAGCACTCCTTAACTGTTAGGAGTTAGGAGATACGGCAATGTGTCGACAGAAAGTACTTAGCAGTTCTTGGATAGACGTGGACTTGTAAGACAATCGTCTTCATCATTCCATTTCTCGTAATGTTGTAACGGGACGAGCAGTAAGTAAGTAAGGTAAGGGCTTTTAATTGTCGAAAAAGCTTGTAATATTCCTAATTGAATAAAATTATTTGACTTTGACTTATCATCAGCTCAGCAGCATGAAGTGATGACTCTCAGACAACACCTACCGGGCCATTAGATACGGAGAAAATTGGATGTGACAGACGGACAAACACACGAGTGATCCTATAAGAGTTCCGTTTTTTTCCTTTTGAGGTACGGAACCCTAAAAAGTGAAAAATAAAAACTTTTTTACAAAAAAAAATAACAACCGACTTCCAACAAAAACACTACAAAGTGAAAAATAACTTTAATTTCAGAAGTCGGTGTCAAAAAACGAAAATGCAGAACCAACGACACCGACTTCTGAAATTAAAGTTATTTTTCACTTTGTAGTGTTTTTGTTGGAAGTCGGTTGTTTTTTTTTGTAAAAAAGTTTTTATTAGTTGCACAATCCGGGCTCTGCCAGGTCCATTTTCTGTGCTTACGTTTTCTGAAGAAGAAATTCATCATAAAGAGGCCTTCCTTCTCCATAAAACTGGCCAGTAGGTGGCCTCAGTGGTTCCGGCACTTCCGGCATCCAACTCCAAATTGCCCCACTCGCAGCTCATCATCGTTTGATGAGACGATGAGAGAAAAAGTTAAACAAATGGTATTTTACAAATTTACAATATACTTAATATTATTTTACTTAGGTTTTTTCACTTTTTTTACTTAACTCAAATACATAGATACTCCGCAAAAAGGCGAACTAAATAAACAGCGCGCTGGTAGGTACAGCACGCACGACGATATCCCTGGTAATGTATTTTCTAATGCTAATAAATTGTCGGCATTGCGATATTCTGTTTCTTTTTCGTAATAAAGGTCATTTTTAGGTAACCGGTATTAAAACGGTAACCTAAATAAAGGTAACATGTTTCTTCTACTTGGGTTCCCAGATAGCGGTTACCTTAATCGTAGAGGTAACCAAAATTCTTCGATACCTGTACCGTAATTTATATAGGTTTTCGGTCCCTGCTACAAAGTCCTCACATTTACAAAATTAGAATCCATCAAAAGGATAAAGTAAATAATAAAATTTATAAAAACCTACTAAAACCAAGTGATATGATTGCCATTACAACCACTAATAAAGTGGTGAATAATTTGAAATGTCAAATAATAAAAGTTTATGTCATAGAAGTATATAAAAAATAAACATCTTAATTTGAGAGTAATTAATAGACATTTAAGTAGTTATGCCGTTAATGAGGTGCCAGGGAAGCCACATGTGCAGAAGGAATTATTGCCAGACTACCTTGTCTTCAACGTAGTCTTTAATCTTATAATAAGCTTTTTTGATAAGGACACGTTTGATGAGGGTTTTGAACTTTCCATTGCTAAGTTCTGTAACCGGTTTTGGCAGCTTGTTATAAAAACGGATGCTATAATAATATAATAATAATAATTTATTTAGATCAGACCATTGATCCATATAGTGTTAGTAAAATCTTAACCTATTGTTAGTACATGAATTGGCGACATGTACGCTAGTACGCACATGCCTAGCTGCCCAGTGCCTAATGAAAGGCCCATCAATTTTGTCCGCCAGTGTAGCCAGTATGTTGTTGGGGCTACCCCTGAATCGCTTCAGCATACTCGCACATCGCTTGCGCATAACAGCATAAAAATCATCTAACCTCGCTTCAGCGAACATGCCAGACGCGCTACAAAACAGAGGTAGCCCCAACAATATCCTCAACGCATTGTTATACTGAACGCGCAGAGCGTTGTAAGCCTTCTGCGTATACCTTACCCACAGGCTGCACGTGTATAACGATTGACAAAACGCTCGAAAAAGAGTCAGTTTCACCTCCTTAGTACAACGTGCAAACCCGCGAGCCAGCATATTGCATCTGGCTGCCAACGCTCTGCGCTCCCTATCTAAATCTAAAGTAATAATCTTTTAATCTAATCTATTTTTTTTAATCTAATCTTTTAGTTAATCAAAATTTAGGTATCACAATTTCATGTTTACTAAATTTAGGTATCACAATTTCATGTTCGAACGAGAAGACCAACTCCCGAAAAACTGGTAAAACCTAAGATTTACTTGTACCTACCTATACAACGTGTTAATGAAATAACCCAAAACCTGAAACTAGTTTGTTTGGAATCTGCAGCAAAATCGAATACAATAATTTTTAATATAGATTATTTTTTTCCAAAAAATAATTATTTGTCATGCGCATGCCGTATCTAATACTTTATGTACGTTTGCCTGGCACGGCCCTACAGAAATTGGGTGTTAGGTGTGCACCAATCGAATGTACTCGCCTCTAGGAGTATATGTACCGGTTTCTTTTTCAATGTACCTCTGTACTTTTGAAGCAATATGCAAAAGAAGGGGGCGTGCCAGCCAAACGTTTTGAGCACGGCCCCCGTGTAACTTGAAAAATACATAGCGTATTAAAAAGATTCTTAGACTCAAGGAATGTACTCTATTAGCACGTTTTATGTACCGCAACAGATATTGTAAATTCGTAATAACAAATAATATGTAGACGTGGATAGGGGGCCGTGCTGAAAAAAACATTATAAGAAAATATGTAAAAAATACAAAACAACCTGAGCCAAAAACTATTAAAAAATAATTGTTGTATGGCAAGTAATATATGTACCGCATTGGTTTCTCTTAAAACTTGCTAAAATTGAAAATTAAACCAATTTTAGTTCATTCAGCACGGCCCTCTATAGTTGCCTATATCTTTTTAAATATGACATGTTTGGTTACAAAATTCGACTTCCTGAATTATAAACAGGAGTACATTCGTTCTAAATAAATTTCGATTCTACTGTATTAGTACTTTACAAGATATATTGGTTCAAAAATATCATACATTACAACATATGTACTTAGCAATTATTGAAGAAATGTAGCAAATATAAGCAATTGGGTAGCAATTCCTGAATATACTTGCAGAGCCGCTTGCCATAGGCAACCAGCCATTCTGTCGCTAACGTCAAATTTGACGTAGTGGAAACGAAACAGACCGTCTCTCAATTTTATTCACTTGTTCATGTTCACCTATTTGAAACTTATAGCCTTATTATATTACACTACACGATATTCACGGAACATTAATTTCCCTAAATCAGGATGGTGAAAAAATGTCGGGCCCTAAATATCGTTTAGTGTAATAGGGGTTCTAGAGTTTGGCCAACGAAAGCTGACAGCGAATTATTTTATAAACTTTTTTTTAAACTTTTAGAATGGAGACATTTTAGGACTGTCAATCCTAATGTCAATAAATCAATAAATTCGCAATGAATAATAAATTGTATCAAATGCGTTTACGCAGTGTATAGCCAGTGTACAGCTCTTGATTTTTTTTAAATTGCCGCCTGTGGTCTTGGTCAGCTTTCGTTGGTCAGACTCTAATCGTTCACATGACAAGGAAGGGAATCAATCCACAGAGCTAAATCTTTCCGTGGCAAACACTACGTCCACGTGGTCTGTGGTCTCTGTGGACTACTCTTACCTTTGTGCCTACGTTATATTACATCATGTAGTCACCACTCGTGCTTTAAGATTAAGAATGATTTGTGAACAATAACAAACGAGTAGGTAGGTACCTAGGCGAAGAAGTTAATGTAGCGGAGCGGGAATTAGCGACGTTTCCTGCTTGCGGCTGCGCGTCGTGCGCCTTTGTTCGGCGCGCGGCCGCGGCGGCGCGGCGGCGCTTGCGGCCGGCGCAGGTGCGGCGCGGCGCGAGGTCGGCTTGCGGACGTTACTCACGCTGAGGTTATCTCCATTACGTACGGTACGAGACTAGGAGCGGTCAATTGGCCCCGCGCTCCGCTGTGGGTCGGTCAGTCATCAGTCAGTCGCAGACTCGCAGTCAGTCGCCATGTGTGTATGTGCGCGCGCGTGGGTGCTGTGCGCGCTGAGCGCGGCCGTCGCCGCCTCGCTGCTGCCGCTGGACGCCGAGCACCTGCACGCCAGCGTCGGCGGGTTCGCCGTCATGAACTGTCACCTCGACTTTCCTTTCGGCAACGAGATTCCATACCACTTACAATGGGATAAAGATGTAAGTGCCAGAGAGATGCATGTTCGTTCAGCAAACTTATGAAAACATACAGTAGGTAGGTACGTACATAATTGCATTATGAATACATAATTACAACAATACCTGCGCGGGGTAGACAGAACGCCACCGCGCCGCCGCGCCGCGCCGCGACGCCCGCCAACTGATCTCACACCACAATCGATACCTGAGTCGACACCCAATCAACACTCATTTAAAAACTTTTTGAGTCGGTTAAAAAAACGACAAAGAGCGAGTCGGATTTGCTCACCGAGGGTTGCGAAAAGTTTAGGCACAGATAATATAATACTCTAGTATTAGATAAGGTTTTTCATTATTAACATACGTACCTACTTATCAAAGTTTGTTTGTACGCCTACCTACTTTCTATATTAAATAAGTTAAAAAAAAACTTTTTTTATTTTCTATACAGGATGAAATTGAATACATGCGACAAATCGAAATGGGAGATTGTACTCATCATTATGAACAACTTTTACTATGGGACCCTTCGATCAACGTATTGTTGATCGAAGATGGGACCAAACCTAAAATCGCGAAAAAAAAAACAGCTGTTCCCTACATTTTGACGAGTTATGCGAACATAAATGTAGGAAACAGCAGATTTTTTTTTCTTTATGCAGGTACCACTATCTAATCGTGTTGGTTGACGAATACCTACTCAGTTTCATACGGTAGTTATGAAGAAGATTTTCAAGCTAGGCAGAAAATTTTGTACTTTTTAAAATATCGATATTAAAGTCTCAACATAAATCAGGACTTTCTTTTTGTTATTATTACATATCTTCTTAAGTATATCATCAAATTGGTAGAAAAAGGAGTTTAAGTGTGGTAAGGAGTTTAAGTGCCATCTCGTTTTACGGATCATAAAATGTTCACAAGTAGCGTCATCTATCGATATGTTTACATGAATAGTCTGTCATTTTTCTAAGATGACGACCAGAGATAAAAAAAAATGGAACAGCGCGTGAGAACATTTTTGAGGTATTCCCATCGCATTTCCTTATGATTGTGCTGTTTAGCTTTATGTGTAGTGTAAAATAGATAATTAATTTTGCATATTAGCATTGATTTCAACAATTTGTATATTTTTAAATACATAAATTTGATGTTATGTCCATCTACGTCTTGTTGCTAATTTGGAATACCCGATGTAATGTTACCAAAATAGTATGCCAAATTAGCTTCAGTCGGTTTAGGAACCGATTTTAGAGAGTTGCTCTCTGGGATCAATTTCGTTATCACAAACCCTACACTTTCTTCTTAAGCATTGACTTAATAATAGCGAAAATAACTAAGTTAAGCATAGTGAATATAATTTGGAATACCGTAAACCGGGGTTACTTTGATCAATATTGAACTTTCAAGGTCCATAAATCTTTTGAATCTCTGGTTGTAAAAAAATATATAATCGGTCTAGTTGTCGATTCTTTTTAAACTCGCGATTTCTGTAATAATATGTGAAAAAATATGGCTTGATTCTGAGAAAAAAAATAAAAACTGTCTAACATAGAGGAAAAAAATGCTGTCTAATCAAAGTTATAATGACAATGGGGTTACTTTGATAGCTTTTTTTTGTAAAATCTTTATTTAGAAAAAAGGCTTTAATCGCGAAGCGATTATGTCAGCCTCGTAGTGTTACAAAATAAATAGAAAATATTTGACAACTAGGATCTTAACTTAATTAATTTACTTTGATAGCTTTGGAATTACGCAAGAAAATAGGGCACGTTGCGTATGGGGTAACTTTGATCTAGTAAAAGACAAATGAAACCTAAAAAGAATGCTTAAGCTTACGGTGCTTAAAATAGTTGGTGAATTCCCAGCGTGTCCTTTAGAAAGGATTCAACAGTTCATCAATGATGTTAGACAAGAAAAAAAAAAAAAACAAATTGCGTTTCGTTTTATGTACTTCGCGATTTTATATGAAATAAAAGTTTCAATCAAAGTCACCCGGCTGTTCAAAGTAACCCCGGTTTACCGGTACTCCTATACCAATTTACCTGCACCCCATCTCCAAAACTAAATTGTGCCATTTTGCATTCAACCTAATATTTTAACCTGTAGGGATATTTAATTGTTTTTGATAGCTTGCACATTGATAGTAAGATAATATTGCTTCAATTTAATCAAGGTTTTATTTCTTTATACCCCACGGAAAATATTTTGCAGGTCTGAAACAAAATGTTATTCCAAATTACCATCCTTTCCTCTAAACCAAAATTTCAAACGGATTGGAGAGAAGTCCGCCATATTGGATTTAGATTTAAAGGACGTCACTTTTTTTTTCGAGTTGTTGTCAGCAAGCCCTTTCCTTTTCTTTTTTTTCCATATTGTAGGAGTGCATTAAAAATAACTTGTCCGCCATCGTGAGTGTTCCACCATGTTGGATTCAGAATGACGTCACACAGCTAACCATGTATTGTCATCCAAACTAAACGTGTATACAAAATTTCAGCTCAATCGGTTGAAGACATAATTTAGTCCGCCATCTTTAGAAGTCCGCCATTTTGGATTTAGAGTGACATCACTTTATTTTTCGAGTTATTATTAGCAAGCCCTTTCATTTGATACCCATATTGTAGGAGTGCAACAAAAATAACTAGTCCGCCATCTTGGGTGTTCCGCCATGTTGGATTTAGAGTGACGTCACTTTATTTTTCGAGTTATTCTCAGCAAGCCCTTTCATTTAATACCCATTTATATTTAATCACGCTAGATGAGAAATTGCAATGGGGACCTCATATAACATCTATTGCGGGGCGGCTAAGCTCGGCCGCTTATGCTGTAAGAAAGATAAGACAGTTAACAGATGTAGAAACGGCGCGTTTGGTCTATTTTAGTTACTTCCACAGTATTATGTCATATGGCATTTTACTGTGGGGTCGGGCTGCTGACATTGAATCCATTTTTATTTTACAAAAGAGAGCTGTCAGAGCCATTTACAATCTACGTCGCCGCGAATCTCTTAGGGAACTATTTAAAAATGTTAATATCATGACGGTACCTTGCCAATTCATTTGTGAAAATATTATGTATGTAAGAAAAAATCTACATCTTTTTAATAAAATAAGCGATAGACATAATTTTAATACTAGAAATAAAGATAAAATAAATCAACCCTTTTTCAGGTTAGCCAAAGTACATGCATCTTTTATGGGGTATTGTGTTAAATGTTACAATAAAATACCTTGTATATATTGCAATTAAATGAAAGAAAATTTAAAACTCACATTAAACATACACTTTGTAAACAAGCATACTATAAATTAGAAGATTATATCCAGGATAAGAACGCTTGGAAACATGCTGGTCCTGCTCCATAGGACAATCTAGAGTCTACACAAGATCAAACTGGTTGCTTATTTAATTGTAAATTTATTCTAATTTTTTGGATATTGTTTTACATTCTGTAGTTGCTCTGACTCACACCCTGACTTATTACTTGTATTTTTTTTTTGCATGAAAATCGTTTTATTTCACCATATTTGAAATATGTGAGCACCATGTATCTATCAGATAATTAATTTATATTTCATGGTTTCATTTTTAATTCTTTTACCTGTCGTGGTATAGTAATTTTATTTTAGGTGCATCGTCTTCACATATTATTTATTATATAATTGATGTACTTATGCAAAATATTGTAAAACATTTTAAAAGAGTAACGGTGGAGTTTCTTGCCCATTCTTCTCCATACGAAAACTACCTTTTGGAATGGGCGACTAGAATCAAATCTATTTCATAATAATTTTTGACGTTCAAAAGTGCCTTTTCTGTGCCTATTTGAAATAAATGCTTTGACTTTGAGACAAAAACGAAAAGCTTTTTGCTTTCACACCAGTTCCAAATATCACGAGTTATTTTTGTGAGATGAGGGTATTGTATACTCCCCATTTTATTTATATATGCTACTGCTGTTGAATTGTCAACGCGTAGTAATATTTGACAATTAAAAAGGTTTTTAGCAAAAACTTTTAAGGCAATAAATGCGGCAAGCAGTTGTTAGCGTCAGAATGACTGGTTGCCTATGGCAAGCGGCTCTGAAAGTATATTCAAGAATTGCTACCCAATTGCTTATATTTGCTACATTTCTTCAATAATTGCTACATATGATACATTCAGAGAAATATGAATATTTTTTTGACCAGCCATTCTGACGTCAGGATGGCTGGTGGCCTCCGTGTTCAGCATGAAGGACGCAGAATTTCTAAAAGTTTGTTGTATCAATAATTGCTACTTTCACGAATTTTAGTTTGAGCTTCGTACATACATTAGGTAATAAAATATAGATTTTATTAATAACTGTACGAAGAAGCGCCTAATAATTTAGAAAGGCAACAGTTTTTTTTACAACAGCGAGCGTCTCGTTTAAATCAGGCGTTCACAATTATGGGTCACCCACCCCAGATCTGTTGACGCGGAATCGACTTAGATATTTAAAATTATTAATGAAAAACAAAAAAGACAACATATTATTAATCAAGTAGCACAACCTACAAAATAACGAGAAACACAAGAAATGTATGAAAGAAAAAACCGTAGTACATCGTTAAATCTTTATTTAATAATATTTCTACGTGAACATAAAATCAGTAATTTTTTGCTCTTGGATATCTTTGTAGTTTTTAACGTGTATCTGACCCAGCTACCAAACATACTGATACTAGTAAATATTGTGTTGAGGGTAGGTGCGTTTTATAAATAAACTACTCACCAAACATCATTAGAATAAGTCGTTTAACGCCTGCAAGATTTGAACAAGACGCTCGCTGTCGTAAAAAGAACTGTTGTTGTTCTTCGAACAAATATTAGTAAAATCTATATTTTTTTACCTAATGTTGTAAACTACTTCCATTCTCAAAACTAATAGGTGATTATTGATTATATCTAGAGTAGAAGCTAACCAAATGCAACACTTAGGGATGATAATAAATAAGAGTAGATAAACACTATCATATTTTATCACAGGTTTATATTTCAAGAATACCCACTAGATTCAAATAATCCACAAATTATATTATCACATATTATGTTCTACATTCCTTATTACTTTTAATTCTATATAAAGATTTACAATGTAAACTAATAAGTTACCTTATTTTCTAGAAGACCTCCAACAATAATTATCACCAACTTAAACTTTCCACTGACCTAGTCACTTGGAACGACCTGGATACCTACCACGAGCTCTTAACGCGATCCACCTTAGGACCTAAACTGAACTGTTCTTCTAATTCGTACCATGACGTCAGTTTAACGATTCAATTTAGGCCCTGCCATCTGGATACCTACCACGAGCTCTTAACGCTCATTCTTTTTCAACGATCCAAATGCCGCTGAGCGTATTGGACGTCATCGTACGACTGTGAGCGATGCAGTTTAAGAACCTAAAGTGAAATGTCTTGCTTTTGAATCGTTTTTAAATAGATCATGGTAGGCCTCCTGCTCTCATGAACGCCGCAATCAAAAGTGCCCCCAAAATACCGTTCCCCCGGCTCGAGCCGTTATTCTACCTTTTTTTTAATCTTCGGTGTTGCCAGTACAGAGAAACTGTTTTACCGACCTATTTCAAATGTTACAAATACCTGAAACTATTCATTGTTGCCATTAAAAACTAACAATTAATTATTAAAGAACTAAAACCTAACACTCGACCATCCTGACCTTGTGCATGTCCCCATGCACATAAGTAAAACAAAAACCTAACACTTGGCCTTCTTGATTCGACTTTCATGAGATTGGTTCACAATATCAGTCACTTTAAATCGAGTACTTACAAAACGAAACTGAACAGTTGAAGTTTTACATCATTAAGTGTCAACTCACTTTATAACTATTTCGTCATTTCAATTCTCATAGTAAAATCATAATTCCATATCAGTTATATTAATATTACTATGCCCTTGCGAACCCTCCATTCTCAAAAAACCATAATAACACTTATGTTTCTATTCTAGTAGCGGTGAACCCTCAATTCTCACAACTAATAGCATAGATTCAAATCAATCATCACATTTCCGTTTTATAGTTATATAAGCAAGCTATTGTAAACCCTCCATTCTTACAAAGCTTGATCATATTTATTGTTTGCCTATCCAATTGGTGTAAACCCTCAATTCTTACAACCAATTAAATAGAATCAAACAATATCCACAATTCATTTTCATTTTAGGTATACAAATAAGCTATTGTAAACCCTCAATTCTTACAAAGCTTAATCATATTTCTTGTATGCCTATCCAATTGGTGCAAACCCTCAATTCTTACAACCAACTAAATAGAATCAATTACACCTGCAATTCATTTCAGGGACATCTCACAAAAATCATGGAAAAATCTAAAAAAAAATGTTTTAAAGCAATTTGCTTAACAATTAACATAAATCTCTGATTAATTAACATAATTAACATAAATAATTAATAAATTAATGTCCAGTATTAATCTTTCATTGTATAATTTATGACGATATAATAAATAATATTCATAATTACTAATTCTGATCAGTTTGTATTTCATTATTCACAATTTCATCATTAATGGATTCCTCGTCGTCATCATCTTCACTATCATCATCTATTTCTAAAGAAGCTACATGAACCCAATTAAGGCGACATGCGGTCTGCAGCGACAGTTGTTTTACGTTTATTTTTACTACTGGTTAAACCCGGTATAGCCGCGACTGTATAACGATCATTATCTAACACCTCCACAACCCTGTATGGACCTATATATGATGGCAAAAGCTTTTTACGTTTTCCATCATTATTGAAGTTTGTTTTAGTAATTTTTATTAAGTCCCCTTCACTATAAACATGATGAGGACGTTTATTTTTGTTGTTACATTTTTGTATACTTTGCTCATGGTCAATGTTATCTTTAGCCGATTCTCTAATGATAGTTATATCAGTATCTTCTCTAGTTTCCGTCAATACTTCATTTAGCCTAGGGTCTATTTCAGACTTCATGCAAAACCCGAACATTACTTCTGATGGGGTTTTACCGGTTGTTTTTTGGCGTGTATTATTAATACCCCATTGAATAGTTCTTATTTTTTTGTTCCAGTCCTTCTCACTGTCATTCAGATATTGAGCAGTCAACGAGTTAAGAATGGTGCGATTGTACCGCTCAACCTGACCGTTAGACCTCGGGCTAGCTACTGCATTAAGAATATGCTTAATGCCCTTGTCTATGCAAAACCTTTTAAACGCGTGTGACGTAAATGATGTCCCGCGATCGCTCACAATACGATCCGGATTCCGAAAGGTGTAAAATATTTCTTCCAGGGCTCGTATCGAAACTAGCGACTTCGTATTTCGGACCGGCTTGATCCAGACAAACTTTGTGAAAGCGTCCACAACAACTAATAAATAGCAATTTCCCCGCTTAGACCTTACAAACGGGCCCAAGTGGTCAATATGGAGAGTGTGAATAGGCACTTCCACCTTTGTAATCGGATGTAGGTGGCCCGCACTCCTACTATTATTTTTAGAATATGCACACTCTATACATGCCTGAACATATTTCTTGACGAAAATGACAACCAGTAAGTACTTTTTATCCGCTCAAGGGTCTTTTCGACTCCAAAATGTCCTATCTCGTCATGATTTTTACGTAATATCTGCCACCTTGCTCCTTTAGGAACTACCCAACGTAACTGATTTTTATCTCCATCCAGAAAACGATATAATTTGTTATCTTTAAGGCAATAGTTGTCTCTTATATATTTTAATCCGTCAGCATCGAGATTGCTAGTTAACGTTTCATGGATCTTACGCAGTTCAGAGTCGCCTAGCTGTAGAGTAGCTAACCAATCCTCACCACTTATCGACATTACTGATGGTAATTGTTCCGATTCTAAGGAATCTCCAACGTTAACCGGGTTTCGAGATAGTGCATCAACGTGTGCCATTTTTGACCCCGCGCGGTATTCCACCGTACAATTAAACTCTTGTAAGAGTAACCACCATCTCGCTATTCGTGGTATAAGGTCTCGTTTGATGAACGTCAGCACTACAGTCAGTCACAATTTTGAAATCTTGGCCCAATAAATATACTCAAAATTTTTTTAACGAACACACTACCGCTAATGTCTCTAATTCGTAAGCGTGAAAATTTTTCTCTTCAGGTGATGTCTGACGACTATAAAAGGCTACTGGGTGGAAAGTATCCCCATCATGAAGCCTTTGAAGTAGAATTCCACCGATGCCCAGTTTGCTGGCATCGGTGTGCAATTCTGTCTGAGCTACCGAATTATATATTGCTAGTATTGGTCTACCAACTAATTTTTCCTTTAGATCAATTAATGCTTGCTCCTGCTCTTTTCCCCAATCCCAAGTAGCATCCTTTTTTAAAAGTTTGTTTAAGGGATGCGATAAAGTTGCAAAACTCTTTATAAATTTCCTAAAGTACCCGACGAGGCCTAAAAATTGTCGAACCGAGTGTTGACTAACAGGACGAGGGAAATCCAGAACACATTGAGTTTTCTTATCACCAGGAGCACTCCGGACGCGCTTATCTCATACCCTAAGTAATTAATTTTATCTAGCAAAAATTGACATTTGGATAAATTGAGTGTTAAGTTAGCCTGCTCTATCAACTTTAAAATTTTCTCAAGTCTCTCTAAGCATTGACCTACACTATTCCCATAAATTAAAACATCATCAATGTAAGCCGTGGCCTCAGTAAACCGAGATAAACTTAAAACTTTATTTATCATCCGTTGAAATACAGCGGGTGCGTTTGCCAACCCAAACGGCATGCGATTGAACTCGTACTGTCCGTCTGGGGTGACAAACGAAGTAAGTGGTTTGGAACGCTCAGAGATCGGTACTTGATAGTAACCCGATGTTAGATCTAATGTGATGAAGTATGCCTGCCCTGACAACCGCGCGATTTCATCTTCGATGATAGGCATAGGGTATCGCTCCTTAACTGTGATAGAGTTAAGCATGCGATAGTCTACACACATCCTTACCCCGCCATCCTTTTTACGAACTAATATTATAGGGCTAGCATATTCCGACACAGAGTCTTGGACAATGCCTGCCTCTAACATTTCTCCTACCATTTCCCTAACCTGTTCGCGTTCTTTATGGGACAATCTGTAGGGACGATAGACGACGGGTTTGCGACTGTTTAATTCTATGTCCATCTCAGCAACATTAGTACAACCTAACCCTTTCAGCGATGCAGCGAAATAATGGTTATATTTTTGCAATAAATTTAATAAATTTTGTCTTTCACACTTATTAATTCCATCACCCATATTAACATTATTCTCATCAATTTTGTCTTGATCCGATATCAATGCTCCTGGGGAGGTTGCTACAATCCTATTAATTACCTGCACCCTAGCGCCGCGTGCTATTACCATACCTTCGCGCAAAAGAACAACGTCCATTACGGGAGTAATATTGGGGTATATTAAGCCGTCTTTTACATAATAAACTCCTCCAATTACCAAAAATTGTTGATTGGGCCGCCCGACAACTTTACTATTCAATAAGATATTTCCGGTATAACATGAATTTACTCTAGCTTTGACAGAAATTGGACCAAAAGCTTCTTCTACGTCAGCCTGTATTGTAACAAGAGCTTTAGTCTCATCTAAATTACAACTTTCATTCAACCAGGAGTTTAAATTATTATTATAAAACTTTAATATGTTTTATAGGTTCGGTGTTTCATTTTTATAAACTAATACGTGTTCCTGTTCAGTAAAAGACTGACCCACTAAAAATGGTACGTCTAATAATTCATCCTGAATAACCTGACACATAACTTTTGCTGCCACACCGTCAATACATAAATCGATCTCAACTCTACCTACTGAATACACAACCTCATTGCCAAAACCTTTTATCGGTAATGATATTTTCTGCGGATCTAATTTTAATTTTTGAATCGTGGATAGCGTGATTAGCGAAACGTCGCTTCCGAAATCAACGAAACAGTTCATGGGAACTCTATTGATTGTACACTCCTTCATGTACTTTGAATTGGAGCGAGAAGTTAATATTGTCATTGTTTTTGAAATAGAGTCAGCCTTGTGCGTCTGGTCTGTTTGGACATCATTCCTAAATTTACAACTATCAGATTTATGACCATAACGATTATACCTTGTACACTGAATTAAAGGCTGAGGACATTTTAAATAGGGATGACCCTTCTCCTTACAATTGAAACAAAATATTGTACCCGTATTCGTTCGGTTTAGCAATTTTCTTGATGAATTATCTGTGCTATTATTACCGTTTTGTTCAGACTTCACCCTATTCCTATACGATTGACCGATTGTTTGGGACGTATCTTGATTACTCATTAGTAATTGTAATAATTGGTCGGGCTGAGTACAGCGTAACGCATTAGCACTAGACCTCAGGTTTCTGTCACTTTACCCGTGTATCAAACAATCAACAGCATGCTTGCCTGCGATGTCGCATTGGTTCAGTAGAGCCAGCTTCTCATAATAGTAAACCTCTAATGGTTCGTTGTATCTAGTCTTTCTACGTAACATGTCCTCCAAGGATTGGCCATAGTTCTGTTCGCAGGGAAAAGCACTTAAGAGTTTTTCCTGCCATTCCGACCAATTGAATAAAATAGAATTTTGACTTTCATACCAAACTTTGGCCAATCCTTGGAGTTTCTGCATGGCAAAGTGAACGGTTGTCCGTTCATCCCAACCGTAGACACTGGCACACTCATTTACCTTCTTTATCCAAATATCAGTCCTCTGAGTTTTGACAGACGGATCGAAATCCGGTAAAATATTTTTCGAATTAATGCTGTTATTAGTGGAAGATAATGAGGAGCCTGCTGTCACTGGTTGTGGTTTCAAAGAATTAATAAGCTTAATTACATCTTTACAGTTAAAAGTAGGGCTACGTGACCTTGTATTCCGTGCGGTGACTCTGCTCTCCGGATCTCGGTCGTCTCTACAACGAAGACGGCTGCGCTCCCTGATGACTTCTTCTTCAAGGGCACGTAGTCGCTCTCGTTGTTTTTCAAGCTCCTGCTCTCGCTCGCGTAGATCTCGGTCTCTGCTCCGTTTGCTGCGGCTGCGGCTCTGCAAACGTCCACTGCGGTTGCTGCTTGGTCCACGGTTGTGACTACTCCGATTTGGCTCTCGCTCGCAGTGGGTGTTGCGTATGAGGCTTCGACTTCTATGGCGTCGGCTTTGACTACGACTAGACCCCGGTTGAATCCTTGATTGAGTATCACCTCGAGGCGGGGTAGTCAGCCGACGCCGTGAGGACGTTTCACTGTCGCGAGGCATTATCTGAAACTTGTAACAAAAGGCTTGACTCCTTTCCAAACAATCCCTGAAAAGTTATAATCCTAATAACCTCAAAGTCTTATTTTGTAGCTCTGAAATTAAATTATCTTCCTCGTACCACTAAACATATCTACAATAACGTATCAAGGAAAGTAAGGTCAACCCCCTCATGACCACGGCCTATTTAATCGAGGCAAATCCACGAGATCAACCGAGGAAAAGTAAAAGTCGACCTCCACATGACTTTGACTCGATTAATGGTGTCTATATAACTCTATATTTCATAGAATAAAAATAAATGATTCACATAAGCTTAGAATGCGACAGCATACACGGAAGGAACACAGTATGTGATGTATTATAACTACAGTTCAATCATAATCATTGTTACTTTATACGGGCATCCGTCGTTAATATAAATGAATATGTGAGCCATAATCCCACTTCTGAAATGTTGTAAACTACTTCCATTCTCAAAACTAATAGGTGATTATTGATTATATCTAGAGTAGAAGCTAACCAAATGCAACACTTAGGGATGAGAATAAATAAGAGTAGATAAACACTATCATATTTTATCACAGGTTTATATTTCAAGAATAACCACTAGATTCAAATAATCCACAAATTATATTATCACATATTATGTTCTACATTCCTTATTACTTTTAATTCTATATAAAGATTTACAATGTAAACTAATAAGTTACCTTATTTTCTAGAAGACCTCCAACAATAGTTATCACCAACTTAAACTTTCCACTGACCTAGTCACTTGGAACGACCTGCTCTCATGAACGCCGCAATCAAAAGTGCCCCCAAAATACCGTTCCCCCGGCTCGAGCCGTTATTCTACCTTTTTTTTAATCTTTGGTGTTGCGTCCCGAGTCCGGCATAACCGGGGCTGCTGTATTTAACGGAGTGGTCAATACTGTTAAATCTGTGCTATGGTACTTCCCTATCACGTTGTTAGAGAGGTCAGAAAGAACAAAGGTCGTAGGGCTAATGACCTGCCTAACGCGATAGGGACCATCCCGTCTAGGCATGAATTTCCTTGTAATACCTTTTGATGCGTTACTCAGATTATGAGACTTGAGCAGAACTAAATCACCTACACTAATTAATGGTTCTTTCTGACGAGAGCCGTCAGCTACCTTTTTGCGAATATCCTGATACTTCTCTATACGTTCCCTAATTTCAGAAAGAGATGAAATAAACGACCGCAAGTAGGGTGTGACTTGAGGAAAAAAGTTTTCTTTATCTAGGATACTGCGGAGATCCCGATCAACATCGAACGGAGTTCGCAACTCTCGTGCGAACGTTAAATATGCAGGGGGTTTTACCTGTGGTGGAGCACACGGCACTGTTCATGGCAAACCTAACATTTGCCAAATGCTTAGGCCAATCGGTGTGAGTTGTCTGAACTAACATGGACAGTTGTACCTTAAGATCCCGATTCTTCCGCTCTGCGGGATTGGCCTCTGGATGGTATAACGGTATGAGCTCTTGCTTGACGCCCATCAGGTGCATGCACTGTTGCATGACAGCAGACACGAATTGCGTGCCGTTGTCTGAGACGACACGTCGTGGCAATCCGTATCGGAGGAAGTAATCCTCCAGGAGGATTCGAGAGCAAGCCTCTGCGGTAGCATCAACAAGTGAAAAAAGTTCAACCCACCTTGTAGCTACATCCTCTATTAGAAATATCCATCGCTCACTTATTTGGTCCACTTCCACCTGGAGACCAGGTCTCCAGGTGGAAGTGGACCAAATAAGTCGATAGCTAGGACTTCACCTCGCTGTTGCAATACAGGAGTTTGTAATAGGCCCGAGGGTTTTTGGTTCGATGGTTTATAACGAAGACAATCGACGCATTTTTTTAAATAATCCGTTACATAACTGTGCATGCCTGGAAAATAATACCTCTCCCGTAGTCGATGGAGGGTCTGCTCTACTCCCTGATGCCCAGCCGTAGGAGAGTCATGGAGTTCCTTTAGGATCTCTTCCCGCATGGAGCTCGGCACCACCAGCTGTGCGTCTTCTGCATCAGAATCAGGGTCATATCTAGGGAATGCAAATCCGTTCTATTTTAAAATCCGGATTATTAAGAACAGATTTTTGGTCCAATCCGGTTTATCCGGATTTTACGGATTATTCATGAAAATAAACAAATTTACCCATATTAGTTTATTAATATGATGTTTCTTATATTTGTGAGTTTTGTTTGTGTTGTTTGTGAAATCTATATTTACATTCAGTGGCCTGTGGAATATCCTCCACTTATTGGATAATATACCAAATCTGCACTCGATATAACGGCGTGCTCTAGATCAGTGGTTCCCAAACTTATTTTGTCTACTGCCCACTTTGAGAATAAATATTTTTTAGCGCCCCCCTTTTTTCACCTATTTAAAAACCACTATAACTTCAAATTAAATTAATTAATTATTGTGACCTAGATATGTATATTATGTATATTAACGGAGAATTCTAAACGAAACTTTTACTATAACCCGCAACTTGAAACCTGAGCGCAGTAGGTAACATACAACGGCGCTTAATTCTCAAGTTAACTCTTACGGGCTCCACCTGCCAATAAGAATGATTATTGAAACGCAACTTTATAGTATTAAAACAGAGTATCTTTTATTAAAAATATAACTAAAATAATCAATCCTTATATAAAAACTAATGTGAAGGATGAATCTGATGCTGTTTAATAAGTTTGTTGATATCAGGTTCCAATTTACTCAAGAACAGTCGCAAGTCGCCACGTTCGGTAACAAGCAAACGATTTCTCTTTTTAGTAAGCAGTGTTGTCACAGCACTAAATCCACGTTCACACAAATATGACGATGGGAATGCTATCAAGAATCGTTGAACGATTGACCACAATCCAGGGTACAATTGCGGGATCGGTTTTTGTAGCCAAAATTCTTTGTAACCATTTTTGAACTTGATTTTTATTTCCTCGTTTGTTGTCAATTCTATAAGTTCTTCTTCCAGTTGAAGTGACATTGCTGTGTTGACATTTGAAAACGGATCCAACACCCAGTCTGGTATTTCCAAGTTCAAAATGTCCTGGTATCGTTCGGTGAAGTCAATGTGGAGGTTTTCCAAATGTTGGCAGTAGGCAAACAATTCGTTACTGCATGATACTGATAAATTTGGAAAATTGTGAAACTCACGTCTGCCCAGATTCTTTTTGTGTAGAAGCAGTTTGGATGCGAAAGCAGCAACGACGTTTTTTGTTTTAATTAAATTTAGTTTATCGCCTTGCAGTTGGAGATTCTTGTCGTTGAACAATTTATACAGGTCTGTCATGTAAGCTATATCATCCTTTGATGTTATGAGCTTGTCGTGCAATTCTGTATCTTTAGTTTCCAAGAACTTGTAAAATCGCGTCAGACAATTGCCTCTTGATAGCCAACGAACTTCAGTAAGAAACAACGAACGGTTGAAATCCTCGTCATTAGTAACACAAAGCTGATGAAATAATCTATCATTCAAAGAGCTGTTGCGGATTTTATTGACTGCTTTGATGACATATTGCAGTGATTGAAATAGTTTTTCACTTAAGTTTCTAGCAACTAAATGTTGTCTATGAATAACGCAATGTACACCAAGGACATCTGGAATTTTATTTTTTAAGTACGCTATGAAGCCTTTATGGCACCCTGTCATAGCCGGAGCGCCATCCGTAGCAACTGAAATAATATTTTTCAAAGGATTTCTCTTTCTCATCGCAAAACTTTTCCAATGTATTGAATATGGTTTCACCTTTTGTATCGGTCTCTAAATTTCTAGCAAATAATAGTTCTTCACATATTTTCTCATCTTTAATAAACCTCACGTAAGACAACAACAATGCTTCATTAGTTGGTAAAGTGGACTCATCGAGCTGAATTGAGAATTGACTTGTCCTCAGGTGATCGCACAATGATTCTTCAATGTTTTCAGCCATTTCATCAATTCGTCTTTGCACAGAATTATTACTCAAAGGAATTTTTCGGATAATATCTGCGGCCGATTTATGAAGCACAGTAGTTATTACTTCATTTATTGCTGGCAATATTAACTCTTCTCCGATGTTATGTGGTTTGCCTTTTTGAGCAATTAACAAAGAGATATTGTACGAAGCTCGAAGTCCGTCGTCATCTTGCTTAGCAGCCGCCGAAAATAGTTTTGCTACACTTGGCTGAGTATTATGCTTCTTCTCTAGGTCTTGAAAATATGCTACATTCTTGTCTTTCTTATCTGGATGCATTTTATTCAAATGATCTTGCAGCCTTGAAGGCTTCATTGCTTCATTCGAAAATGTTTTTAGACATAGAAGACACAAAGGCGACGATGGGTTTGTGGGATTTTCAATAAATCCGAATTTAATATATTCCGCACAGTATTGCCGTCTCTTCTTTTTTACTTCCGACATTGTTTTGCTTTGAGAAATACGTTCAACTTCGCGAGTAGTGTAGAGGAGGCGTAAGTACTGCTCATCTGTTGCGCGCGAAACCACAAATGAAAATAAAATAAATATTACATTGTTTATATAGGAATGCTTAAGCAGCACGCACCGACAGGAATAAAACAAACATGCATATTCATTTTTTCTATATTCAATAAAATAGGACAGATATATGAACTACGCGGAGAGAAATATAGAACCGAGTTTGAGCAATCTTTTAATTCATATTAGTTGATGTTCACAAGTTGTTGTTGAGAGTCGAGAGCTCTTGCAGTCGTTGTTTAAGAGGCCTCCTAGCTAAATAAAATTACAAATCACCCCCCCCCCCCCCCTCTACACAACGCCCCCATTTTCTTTCTGGGTCTCTTTTCGCCCCCCTTGAGACCTGCAGCTCCCACAAGGCGGCGTTATCGCCCACTTTGGGAAAGACTGCTCTAGATAAACGATAGTTGAAAAATTTTTGTTTGTAACTGAGATTGTGTCCTCCATAAGGTCTCATGAGGTTTTCGTGTAGTCCGAAAGCTTCATCTCCTACAATTATATATGGAATATTGTCACCATTTTCTATCAGTGGTTTTAAAAAATGTTGTAGCTGTAAAGGAACCTGAACACGTTGCTTATGAAGAACCTGCGGAGAACTCTGAACCAGATATATACAGATGGTACAACGTAAAAAAAAAAGAGAACAGAGGCCACTACGTGTCCCGAAGACGATAAATTCCTTGAAACTCTACAGAGAAGCATCGGTTTGATACAAACGGATGTACCAATATTTTTTTTCTTTTTTCGTTTCATATTTTTGCGACGCTGGTAATAATATAATAACAGTGCAATCATTTCCACGTCCATTCCTGGCTGTGTCGAACTCGAGACAGAACTGAATGCATTGGCGACGCGATTTGGCGACTCAGTCTGGCGACGCATGGATAGGGAATGCAATCCGGACTATCCGTAATCCGAAAAATCCGGATAACCGCACATTTTTACTCGACTTCCAAATCCGGATTCGAAAATTGAATCCGGATTTTCTGAATAATAAGAAATTGTAATTCGGGGGCGACATTATCGCACGAATATCCGCTTGTTATTCATCCTCCCAATTTGGGCTATAAATTTTTTTTCGCATTTGTCATTCGCCCAGTTTGGGTCACGCTCACGTCTACATGACCGACGTCATTTCTCTATGAATAGTGTCGCGATTTTGCTCAAACTTGCACAGATTTTATTGGATAGAACAAGAAAGGTATATTGCAACACTCAAAGTGTCAAAATGAACGAATATTCGTGTCGCCTCTGGGGGGCGCGAGTGGAGCACGGTTCGCGGGATGCGAGACGAGCAAGTGCGTCCTTGATCGTTCCGTTCATTCGGCGACAACGACCTCTCGTAACGACCTAGCGTACCTCTAGGACGTTTGCAACTACGCCATGTCGCACAAATCTGGGCCAGCATGCCCCCTTAAATAGAATGTTGATCTCCTACAACAGAGCCTGCTCAGTCGACAGCAGTATCGATGTTTTCTTTGATAGTCTGCCAATATTTAAAACTAAAATTAAAAAAAAAATCCTGTAGTCAGCTGCCTACTCCTACTTTTACCTATACAAATTGAACAATAATAATGTAGTTAATGTATTATATATATATTTTTTTTTTATTTAAGTAAGTAATTTTAATTTAATTTAATAATGTCAACAAAAATAATCATACATTGAATTTTTATTGAATTTTTACTTGTTTTGTAATCGAATCTTAAATATGTTTTAATTTAATGAATTGTTAACCTTTTAATGTGAATGTTGTGCATGCCTATAAGTGATGTATTTACACAGAACTGAAGAATCGAGATTACTTAATGTTACTACCCTTGTAAATATATCGTTGGTGTGCCTTGTTTAAATAAATAAATAAATAAACGACGAGCGAGAGAAACTTCTTTGAGCCATACCTCACCGAGATGCCATGGCGACGTAGCCAGCGACGTCGCCATGGCTACGTCTGGCGTCCCTGCGTCGCCAGACTGAGTCGCCAAATCGCGTCGTCAATGCATTCAGTTCTGTCTGTCTCGACATAGTCAGGAATGGACGTGGAAATTACTGCACTGTTACTATATTGTTACCAGCGTCGCAAAAAGATGAAACGAAAAAAGAAAAAAATATGGGTACATCCGTTTGTATCAAACCGAAGCCAAAGCGGTGTTTTTCTCAAACGATTTAAGAAAATACCCTGAAAAAATTTTTAATTATCTAAGGATGTCACTAACTTCATTTGATGAATTATTGAGTTTATGTCGGAATGATTTAACTAAAACATGATACAATATTAAGAAAATCTATAAGTCCTGAAGAAAAACTATTTGTGACGTCATCGTTATAATTTTTTGCGTCAACATTTTCTATCGTCTCGATGCTTCTCTGTAGAGTTTCAAGGAATTTATCATCTTCGGGACACGTAGTGGCCTCTGTTCTCTTTTTTTTTTACGTTGTACCATCTGTATATCTGGTTTAGAGTTCTCCGCAGGTTCTTCATCAGCAACGTGTTCAGGTTCCTTTACAGTTACAACATTTTTTAAAACCACTGATAGAAAATGGTGACAATATTCCATATACAATTGTAGGAGATGAAGCTTTCGGACTACACGAAAACCTCATGAGACCTTATGGAGGACACAATCTCAGTTACAAACAAAAATTTTTCAACTATCGTTTATCTAGAGCACGCCGTTATATCGAGTGCAGATTTGGTATATTATCCAATAAGTGGAGGATATTCCACAGGCCACTGAATGTAAATATAGATTTAGCAAAGAACTCTCACAAATATAAGAAATATCATATTAATAAACTAATATGGGTAAATTTGTTTATTTTCATGAATAATTCGTTAAATCCGGATAAACCGGATTAGACCAAAAATCCGTTCTTAAAAATCCGGATTTTAAAATAGAACGGATTTGCATTCCCTACCTCGTACCACGACGTTCGATCCCGTGGAAACAAAGGAAGACGGACGTGAGACTGCGACGGGCGTCGCCGCCTGGAGGCCGGCCGGGCGGTCGGCCGCAAGCCTAGAAAGCAACCCTAAATCCCTCTTTATCAATCAACCATTCAGGGATCGGGAATCGCATTAAGAAACAAAATGTGTTACGCAATTAGGCTGATTAATAAAGAATAATTTTTAGTCATAGTTTGAGCTGTGGCGGTGCGGTGCATCAAACTAAGTGTGTGTGTGACCATAATATATGGAAGTAATATGAATGGTCCGAGTCGCACAGTTTGGAACGGAGAACGACTACTTATTGAATAACTAGGTAAATACCGCGTGGTCACATCTCGGCTACAAATAGAAGCAACCTATTACTTCCCGCGAGTGTCGTAAGAACTTAGCGACGATGACGCATAACGTGTCGCGGCACTTGTGGCGAGGCGGCGTCGGTCACGCGTCACGCGCGCTCACGCGGCTAGGCGCGGCAATGTTGCCAGTGCCCTTTTGTCGAAAGTAACATAACATAAGTCAAAGAGTAACATTTTGATGACAAAAGTAACATTTTATTTTTAGGGAATATTTAGTTTTGTTTAAATAGCTCAAAAACGGTTTTTTTTTCTTTGCAAACTGTATCAAAGTTTTGGATAGGCAGATTTTTTTTTTTTTTAATATAATATTTAATTAAGTATTTCTTAGTCTGTTATATAATTTAAACACAAAGTCATAATTAAACATACCCGTTTAATAATCACCACATAGAATTTAGAATATACTTTTTTAATAAAATATACTCGTTCAACAAGCGCGCGAAACGGCGAAAGAGATAAAATCATCGGTACCTACGCATGGCTACTCATCAAGCTATACATAACAAGTAAAAGCTCATTTTCAGATTGTACGGAAAACCTATAAGTACCTACGGTCTACAATGCGATTTCTGTTAAAACTAGAAACTAGCTCGATGTGTCGCCCAGTGGCGGTCCGCGGGGATCGTGGGGGTCGTGACCCCCCCAAAATCATTCAAGCTGTAGAGACTCTGAATGATTTATTTGCCTTAAGTTACTACTTTACTTGTGAGCCACGAAAACCCCGATGGGCATAATATACAAAAACATTAAGAACATAGGCAGACATGGGGACTGCCGACAGAAGTAAAAACTGTAAAACTATGAATTTACAGTGGGTTTTTTAACGCGCCTAAAAGTTTTTAATTTTTTGAGCTTTTCTTCGTAAATCGACTAAGCAAGTAATTTATAGTCAATTGTGAATGATCGACAAAAATCTAACCAATCCGAGAGTGTGCATAATTTTCGAGCTCACTTCGCTCGCTCTTGGATTCTACATTTTATTAATTGCTTGGGCTTGCCTGCATAAGACGACAATGTCACTTCTATTTCAGCTTAAAAACATAAAACAACACCTAACCAAAACGAGGCGGGTTATTAAAATTTTCGAGCTCGCTTCGCTCGCTCTCCCAACCTACGTGATCTGCCGTTCTAATACATACGACCAATTTGGCAGCATTATAAAGTAACACCCCCCCTCCCATGTAAAAGCTGCGTCCCTAACATGAGTAATATGGAGCTGGAGATAAACAGAAACCTTAAAATATTTTCACGCCTTTGTCCCCAAAGTGTTAGGTATAGACTTACACCCACAGTTATTTATATGTACACACGGCTACACATCAAGCTATACATTTCCAGTTTTTGCTGACCTCGTATTGTATAGGTTTTTCGTACAATCAGAAGTCAGCTTATACTGATTATGTATAGCTTGATGTTTAGCCGTGTGTACAGAGGCGGACTTAATGAAATAGGTATTTTCTACATTTCGCCAGTTATTAAGTGCCATGTCATAGGGGGTGAGCCTGCTGCCGCCAACCGGGCATAAATAACCAGACTTCAGGCTGCTTCTGAGAAATTTCTGATGGAAAAACCCAGTAATACTTTACCCGACCTAGGACCTCATATTCAGCAGTAACGCTTGCGACCACTAGACCAACGGGGATATTTACCCCTCTTAAAATATTCCTCGGCACCCATCGTGACCCCCCCCAAAATCTTGGGCTGCGACAGCGCCTGGTGTCGCCGTGTGTATGCACATTGAAGATGTAAAGATATTTTAATTTGATCGGTTAGACAATGTTTGCCAACATCTGGCAACGCTGGCGCGGCTGTCGACTGCAGGGATGCTGTCGCTGTACCAGGCGCAGGCGACTCTCATGCTCGAGCGATTTGCTCTTTCTTGCATGTAAAATAAAATACCTACCTAGTCGTGTCAACTTGTCAACTATGAACTTGCCGTCATTTTACTGATATCCACAAAGTACCTCCTTCTGGGACAGTCGGGTGAAAGTACCAAGTCACGCTGTCACGCAACGAGTCGTCGGTCGTCGTCGTTGTCGTCGTATTATGTGTATTAGTATATATGTGAAAAAAAGCAGTGTGCATTAAATTATTATTCCTGACGAATCGTTTTTGCTGGCCTACACAATGTTTTGTTTTGTTGTCACTTGTTTTTTGTAAATTTGTACCTTGATAGCACTCTCATCATTAGTTGTATCTCTATTTCTCCATTTTATTTCGCCGTTTCACACAACACTTTTATTGTATATTCACATAATACTGTTCCACACTACATAGCCGTAATGTTTAGTGTTTTTATTTTTAAATGTAGGTATTTATTAATTCACGCCGTAAGGTCGGCGCCTGCGACCCCTTACTTGTCACAGCGATGCCACAGAGTGAACAGACCACAATAGACAAGTAGTGAGGTTACGTCTGGCGCAGATTAAAAATTAATATTTTATTTATTTATTAATACACTAGCTTCTGCCCGCGGCTTCGCCCGCGTGGTTATCGGAAATTATCCCACGGGACAGTAACGATGAAGTAGCCCATGCCCTTCCCTAGGATGCTATCTATCTCCTTGCCAAATTTTGTCGAAATCCGTCCAGTGGTTTAGGTGTGAAAAGGTAACATACAGGAAGAGGTACTTTCGATATGGCTCACTATTTTGGGCTTCCACATAAAAGGTAGATAATTATGCTGTCGCGGACATTTATTTAGAACTGTTTAAGAAAAACAGTCCCACGATACATTATATTAGTGTAACAACAGCGCATCTGCGGGATTCAGCCCTAGTAAAGGTTTCTGTGGCTCTATGGGACGCCATGTAAGTCGCCTGCTGCTGACGTCGAGCTTGTGACTGTTCTGGTGTCTCCGCAGCCCGTTGTGACACCATTATACTCAGCATGCTGTTGACACCGATCTTGGGGCTGTTTTGGGGCTGTTCCGGTGTTTCTGCAGCCCGTTGAGACACCAGATACTAAGTCTGCTGTTGACGCTGATCTTGGGACTATTCCGGTGTCTCCGCAGCCCTTTGTGACACCAGATACTCAGCATGCTATTGATGCCTATCTTGGACTGTTCTGGTGTTTCTGCAGCCCGTTGAGACACCAGATACTCAGCATGCCGTTGACGTCTAGGTTGACACTGTTCTGAAGTTTCAGCAGCTCGTTGAAATGCCAGATACTCAGCGTGTTGTTGACGATAATCTTGGAACTGTTCTGGTGTCTGTCTCAGTAGCTCTGTGTGCGCCTCACGCACCGCCTGCTCAAACCTTCGCAGCTCAGTTTGTTGATACGTCTCGTTAAGTCTAGCTATTTTTATAGCTCGAGCTTTATTAGAGCTTTTTGAGTCATTATTGTAAGTACTATTAAAAAAATCACAAAATCCGTAGTAATTTTCAAACTAACTAAAACAATTCCATTAGCTAATTATGAGGGAAACGAATCTATGTTCTTCCTACTTACAACACAACCTAAACCTAAAACTATACGTTAATCTTAAACTAACAAAAAAAAACAATTGTAATAATCTAAGTAATGAAATGTGATTTGATTTGATATTTCTTTTTAAAATATCATCTGCCTAGCCTTTTCCCAACTATGTTGGGGTCGGCTTCCAGTCTAATCGGATGCAGCTGATTACCAGTATTTGATGTAGGACGACTGCCTATCTGACCACCACAATCCAGTTACTGGGTAATACGATACCCCTTGGTGAGACTGTTTGTCAGACTTTTAGGGGTTCCGACGACCCGTAGCGACTGTAGAAGAAAATATCCACGAATGGCAGCTGGGACCAACATCTTAACGTGCTTTCCGAGGCACGGAGGGGTCTCGGTATGTAAAGATGGTCATCCATCCACAGACCAACCGTGGCAAGCGTAGCTTAACCTGACCGATCGACCTGTGCGGCTGTTATTATTTAGCTACGGGCCCCTCGGGCCCTTCTTAAAATATACTACCTAAAAATTATAATTATGCCTACTCATTCATTTCATTTTGGCAGTTCAACAACATTCATTGCGTCATTTATTTACGTTGTTGAGCAGACAAATTTTTCGAACATATACAGGTAAAGCGATGGATTAGCGATATCCTTCAAAATGATTCAGATTGAGATTGATACTGTGATAGGTACGCAATACGTATTATAAAAGTGCTCTGTGCCTCACGCGTCTGCCTGCCCGCGTTCGGGACCGCCGCACAGTGGAACGAATGTATGGGAGCGGTTGGACGTAGACATGTCCGAAAAATAAGAGTAAAATTATGACAAACTAATGATGCCATCTTATTCGATTACTTAATGCCTTCATAAATTGTGGTGATGAATTTCTTCATAACTCCCATATTTCGGGAGTAATTTGAGAAAATGTGAAATTTTACTATGAAAATGAGTGTATCGAGCTCTCTCCCTCCTGATTCCGGGCTTGTTTCAAGTAGCGGTCTCTAATATCGTAATGCTATTACTAAGAGCTATATTTAATACTAAGACACATAGTGCGCCAAATGTGCACTTTCTGGGATAAAAGGAAATGAAAATTTAAAAAAAAAAACGTTTTTTCCCCATTTGTATTTACTTTAAACCGCAGACAGACTTATTAAGAGGTCTATAAATATATTATATATATACAGAAATATATATTAACAAAAATATTCACAAGAACTGATGAGAGTATGACTTTTAAGTAAGTTGATAATAAATTACCTAGTTTCATTAAAAGTACAATAAATAATTAAGATGTAAGCTCTAATTTACTAAGTTACACATTTTAAAACAATAACATCATTTAATTATCTTCGTCATCATCATCATCATCAATTAATTCAAATTCAGAATCGATGTCCGCTAAATCATTTATGTTAACAAATTCGATATCACTTTTCTCAGAATCCGTAAGCTCATAAAATTCCTTAAAAGAAGATTTTTTTACAAACTTATTTCCTTTTGGACGGATACTTGTAACAAGTGGATCAGAAGACAGTAAAAGATTGTGCATAATATCTTCATTGCATGAGATACTGCTATGCTTTCGAGAATGCCCCTCTCTATATTTTCTAAAATCTTTATTTCTAGCCTCAGATGCCTCTTCGGATAGAAAACCAATGGGCACAATTGACATGTTCTGAACTATGTCTGGCCCATGCATTAAAATTTTATGAAGTGAAGAAGGCATATAATACCATGGGTATAACTCCACGTAAAGCTTAGCAGTATCAAAGCAGAACTCTCGGAATTTAGTTACGTTGATCTTCTCTCCTGATGAAATACACTGCAAGATCACACAGATTTTTCTTAAAAGCATAGCATCTATTCCGGTCAGTTCAGCAGATTTAGTGTAGTTTTCAAAAAATCTCCTTGCCGAGTTGCCATTGTTGGTGGATCCACTGCCTTGTTTCACAACATCGAGAAGTAAGCCCGTTTCTCTTCTTACAGCCTCTTGAACTCTTTTCTTCCTGTCATCAACTTGCCTTTTTGCTATATCACCCCTTACTTGCCATGATTTTATGTCTAATTTGTAGGAAATGTGTAATAAGCATTCCATTGAGCGAATCCAAGCGTGAAGGGTGCTTAAGCTATATTTATACATGTCCTCGTTTGCGTGTTTATCTTTGATTAACTCTAAATTATTCATTTCTTTAGGACAAGCCTTGCATATGTCACACACTGAAGCTGCTGTATTGGATATAATGGAATGAATTTTACCATCAATCATTGTCAACAGCAGTTGGTGTTTGACACTAATTCCATCAGTGATGGTGGATGGAGTTAAGGCTTCAATCTCTGCTTCGATTTCAGCCATCTCTCTCTGCACATTTTCTTTGGTTTCCTTTATAAACTTAAACAATATTGGCCGGCAAAATGAAGTGGAAGATGGTCGCTCGTTTTCCCAAATTGTTACACCTTTTGAGACGAGCCGCCGTGGTACAAGACTAATCATAAAATTACTAGCAAGATCGATTTGCTCATCTTCACTCGTCCTTTGATGATAAATGCTTTGGCTAGATGATCCGTCAAAACCCCATTTGCTGGTCAATACGAGCTGTTGATTGGGATCAACAGGGGTTTCTAACGACCTAATAAGTCTTCTTGAGGTTAAATCCATCAAGGCTTGTAATTTGATTTTTGCAGAGCTCTCTGTAACTGTGAGATCTTCTTTGGCCGGATAGCACTTAATTTTTTCTTTAACCAACATGTAGTAACTCGGGTATTGAAGAGCTCCTTCTTGAGTGTTGAAATCCCGAAGAGTGTTATAGCGCCATTTCGATAAGTTCATCGATACATAAAGAGCCAATGCCTTCAAAGGGGATATTTCCCGTACCTGAATTGATTTACCTTCAATGAAGGCTTTGATTTTTGAGGCCTCTTCTGGATTCTCCGTCAAGTATTTCATAACATAAGCTGTATCGCTTTGTCCTGCCTTTTGAAGCGCCCTTTCGGCCGAAAACATAATTTCAGCGCTGCTACTGCTGCATGAAAGACTATCTTCAGTGCGTCTTCTTTTTTGCCGGTTACTAAGGTCCTCAAAAGATTTACGAGGACTAGGATGTGTACAAGTTGAAGCATCAGATTTAGCAGGAGAAATTATGGGCTCGATGACGTCACTTATATTTTCTGTAGAAGGTTCCATATTTTCATTCTGTAATTCCGGCCATTGAATTGCAGCCTGTAGCCAAATCTCATGTTTCTTCCGAAACTTATCTGTGCTTCTTCCAGACTGTGTCCATTTTGCATAAATGCGGTAGCAAAATCGACGACACCAGTCTTTTAAACTTGTTTCAGCACTTTCACATAACTGAACACAACTGTTATCTTTTAAAACACTGAACAAATAGTTAAAGTCGCGTAAATCTTTATGTGCGCGTGCGCATAAAGCAACGTGAATATCAAGATTTGTATTAAAATTTGGAAAATACATTGCGAGATTAGCTTGGATACAACGAGGTGTAAATCAACACTGATTTTAAAGTTACTAATAGTGACCTATTTATATAAAATCCAGGTATCCCAGGTATCCTTTGTTAAATATTGCAAGGTAATTAGTTATTGTGATAATTAGTAAATGATGCATGCTAAATTAGTGTATTAAGAGCCATTTAGTAATTAAATAATAGCAATGTTCTTATCAGTAATCATTAGTGCATCAGTTTTATATGTAAACCTTAAGTCCCTAATTATATATCCTAATTAGCTTATATCTTCTCTAATTGGCTGCTCAGAAATGTTATTGTAATAAGGTAAACCTTTAGAAAAACGGTTTTAATCAACAAAATAAACAAAAAATAAAAAAATTGTGTTATAAAATAAACATCACTCTTTATCCCAGAAAGTGCACATTTGGCGCACTATGTGTCTTAGTATTAAATATAGCTCTTAGTATTAGCATTATGATATTAGAGACCGCTACTTGAAACAAGCCCGGAATCAGGAGGGAGAGAGCTCGATACACTCATTTTCATAGTAAAATTTCACATTTTCTCAAATTACTCCCGAAATATGGGAGTTATGAAGAAATTCATCACCACAAGTTATGAAGGCATTAAGTAATCGAATAAGATGGCATCATTAGTTTGGCATAATTTTACTCTTTTTTTTCGGACATGTCTACGTCCAACCGCTCCCATACATTCGTTCCACTGTGCGCCGCGCCGCCGCGCCGACGCGCCGCCAATTTCTATGGCGCTCTACCTCAGGTCAATCTTATCGTGATAACTTTTAAAGAATTAGTCCAAATTACTTAGTGTAAAAGACAAAGTTTATCTACATTAAATACCCAAAGCGATAAATGTATTAATTTTCATAAGAATTAACTAAGTACTCTAAAATGTGCATTGTAAAAAAAGTATCCGATTTAAATGTATTTATGGATCACTATTTTGGATATAATGGCTTCCACATAAAAGGTAGATATATGCTGTCGCGGACTTTTATTTAGAACTATTTAAGACAAACAGTCCCACGATACATTATCTTCGTGTAGCTGTAACGGTTTAGGCAGCGCACGCCAAGATAGCTCTCAGAGGGCAGGAATTTTTCCGACTTACTAATAAGGCCAAAAAAAATTACACAAATTCTTTATAAATTGTAGCCTATGTGTTATTCTGATGTATAAGCTATATTACTGTGAAGTTTCATCGAAATCCGTTCAGTAGTTTTTGCGTGAAAGAGTAACAAACATCCATCCTCACAAACTTTCGCGTTTATAATATTAGTAGGATTTTACTTTTAAATCTTTTTAAATATTTATTTATTTATTTCTGTAAATGCCCGTGACATCACAGCGGGCCCTATCAGAATACCAGCGCTGCGACATTTAGTTTTTTAAGTGTCGCAGTATCATGCTGAGATAGGAGCCTTTTGGCCTCGTACCGCGTACAGGACTTTGTTTTATTTCATGTTTTTGTTACTGCTTTTTATAACTTGTTTTTATTTTTTACTGTGTTTAGTTTTTAGTTTATTGATAGTTTGTGATCCTCCTGTACGAGTCGCAATAAATACTTTTTCTTTCTTTCTTTCTTTATGTGTATATAAACTATTTATGTATTTGTGTACCTAGTTTTATATATGTTTTTTAATCATTGTTCCTCAACCAAAGCACCTGCCATCTAATCTCTTCACCACCCTTGGTTGACTGGTAGAGAATGCCTAAGGCATTAAGTCCGCCTTTCGCCTTTTTGTGCGAAAAGTTTAAATAAATAAATAAATAAATAAGAAAACAAGCGAAACAAACTCTTGTTTTACTAAGACATAAGGGTTTGTGACGTTTGTTTTCTTCAAGGTCAGCGCTCATAACTCGTTGCTTACACTGTACTTGTCTGACTTCAAATCCCATATCGCTGATAGACTCTTAACTACGAGGTGTCCCCATCGTGCATCGGTGTCGAGTCGCCGATGAAGTAGGTACCTGGGAGTTGCGAACGGCGGGGCGAGCCCCGTCGCTCACAAAGGAGGCGAGGCGGTGGAAGTGGAGTAGCATGTGCACGGCTACACGTGAAGCTATATACATAACCAGTATAAGGTGACGTCTGATTGTACGAAAAACCGCTACAATGCGAGGTCAGCTGAAACTGGAATGTATAGCTTGATGTGTAGCCGTGTGTACAACCGCAAGAGATGTTGTGCGGCCTATGGCGCCGGAGCCCGGAGGGGGTACAATGATCTGCGGCTGCCAAAAGGTGTGGCGTGCAGGTACATGACTTGGGAATCTGACTCCTGAACATACCTGATACTGATCTATGCGTCATGTTCGTGAACGGGCGCCGTCAGTTGGGGCTGGTCATCAATTGGCTGCCTCGGCTTATTTTTAATTATTTTATTTTTGGATTGTTGTTTAGTTAAGTAGGTACTATTTGCTGTACTCTGGACGCTCTTAACACATACGTCTTTTTTAATTGATTACATCGTTCTCACATATAATTATAAATTCAACATTAATGATATGGATGTAACTAACATTTTTGTAAAAATATAAGTAATTTAAAAGAGTGTCCATGGAGTTTCTTGCCCGTTCTTCTCCATATAGGTACCTACGCTTTGGAATGGGCAACTAGCTTCATATTTTCTGACTGACCGACTTCTTGACAATTCAAAAGTGCATGTAAATGGTTTAACTGAAATAAATGTTTTGAGTTTGAGTTTGACACAGGCTCGAGAGGGCGCGCCGTGTTCCCTCACGATACAAAAAAGGTTCACACTTCACAGAATAAAAACAGCATACTTACTACTTGTCAGTTTCATTCTCACAAACTATACTTAGGTACTAAAGTTCTTACTAAACTCTTGGCCCTTGTGTTTCCCTCCCTCTGTTCTTCACGGGGATTGGATAGTTTGCGCATTTGTTCTTACATGTAAGTACCATCACGTGACCATCACGAACAAAAATATTTATTGGGTTCGATTAAGTATTCGATATCGAGTAAGTATTACGATTGGATGGCGCGGGTCACCGACTCGCCGCCGACACGCCGCACGCCGCCGCCGCCGGGAACTTGCTGGTAGCTGGTTCACTTGAATCACATATTCTGCCACAATACCAAGCCACCGCGCATTGTGCTCCTTAATCACTGACAACGACAATGCTCATGGTAGGTACTTCATTATCACAATGCAAGTGTCCCGTCGTCTGCCGCTCGGGGCCGCAGTCCGCACGCACGACGCACCATACACAATTACACATACACGAGCAAAACACAGCAGTGTTCTGTGTGTTCTATAGTTATGTCACTCAGGCTGGCTGGACAAATCTTCAAAATAACTCGCATTTAACTAGGTCAATAGGGCATTTTATGTGACGGCTAAACACCCTTATTTCAGAATTTGTGACGCAACAGAATCTTAGATAATCGATCGAAAACGTGTCCAGCCATCTTAAAAAACCACTTTTCGCTGGTCTCTCAATCTCGGTAACGGAAGTTATTTTGACGACATTTTGCTTATCAACGGGCGTCACATAAATTTGTGACAGGCATCGAGCTAAAAGTTTTGTGATACGTACGGCGGTTTAGTAGAAAAAGGCCGTAGATAATCACGCAGCGGAGATACATGTGTCCAGCCAGCTTGAGCTCAGGCTGGCTGGACATTTAGTTTTTATTGATTTCTCGTAAACCCTTACATGTGACGCCATAAATCAAACGTTATTACTGTCACAAATTGCGTCACTAAATGTTAGTAAAGGAACCATATTCGAAAATGCTCCCGTTATTGAGATTCGGAAGTGCCAGCCAAAAGTTTTATACGTAAAATCAAGATTGCTGGACACAGATTTTTGCATTTTTCTACTAAACCGCTGTACTTATCACAAAACTTTTAGCTCGATGCCTGTCACAAATTTATGTGACGCCCGTTGATAAGCAAAAAGTCGTCAAAATCACTTCCGTTACCGAGATTGAGAGACCAGCGAAAAGTGGTTTATCAAGATGGCTGGACACGTTTTCGATCGATTATCTAAGATTCTGTTGCGTCACAAATTCTGAAATAAGGGTGTTTAGCCGTCATATAAAATGCCCTATTGACCTAGTTAAAATGCGAGTTATTTTGAAGATTTGTCCAGCCAGCCTGAGTGACATCTATAGTTCTTAGAGAACGAATTGAGGGCCGCTACGCTACCCGAATCAGCTCAATATATTGACTAGGACGGGCACCTACTGCTTTGTTTCGACAGATATCTACCAAATCCTGAGTACCTCTGCTGCTACCTACTCGTATTAGACACAAAGGCTCCTGCACCGAGTACAGCCACATGACCTCGTCACGGCTAGGGCTTACACTTATTTATTCATCTCCATCGCAGTGATCATCTGACGAGTACTTCATTCGTTAACTAGCTTAATGAGGCTACCTACTTGGCCGCGTTAGCAAATTGGGATCTATGCGTTTTACTCTCCTATCTACATGCTAGGGTTGCCAACTTTTATACGAGAAATAAGTACCGTACTTAGTATAATAGTCAGAGAGATAAAATACTGTTCATTTGCCATTATTATTGTTGCGCGCCACAATTGAAATTCGTTACCACTAGCGACATCTAGTATCAAGTAGAAGAACTAGTAGAGTCAGGAACCTTCTAGAAGTTTCGATGCTAGAACTTTCTAGAACTATCGACATCTGGTCAGTCGGGGCCGGAATGTACTCGAATATTCTAGATGTTTCTACAGTAGAAGGTTCTAGATATTCTAGAACTATTTGAGACCTATAAAAGGCGGGAATGGGCCGCGAGCCGACACAGTCTTGGATAAGCGATACAAGCGAATAAATCGAAAGCGATCTTCAAGTGCGACTTAGAAGTGATCAGTAGTGCGATTGTGTTTTATAATTAGTGTGTTAAAGTTGTAATTGGTGTTTATAATTAAAGTGTCTGCAGTTTTAATTGTCACGAATCCCGAGCTCGTAACAATTGGTGGCAGAAGCAAGGATTAAAATCATGCCGATTTTACCCAAAGTCGACACGGAGGGTATCCGTACCCAAAGTCAACGCCAACAGGAGACAAACCAGAGACGTTTTGGTGGAGCTACGCCACAGAGGTTGGAGGGCCAGCAACCGACCACGGAGGCCGGCCCGTACGCAGCAGCTCCAGCATCAGAAGCACCAGACTTTGCTGCCCTGATGATGATGCTGCAGGAACAGACCCGCCGACAGGAGGAACAGGCTCGTCGGCTAGAAGAACAGCTCCAGCACGATAAGGAGGAACAGGCTCGCCGACAGGAGGAACAGGCTCGTCGGCTGGAAGAACAGCTCCAGCGCGATAAGGAGGAACAGACCCGCCGACAGGAGGAACAGGCCCGTCGATTGGAAGAACAGCTCAAACGGGATAAGGAGGAGCAGGTGCGCCACCAGGAAGAGCAGTAGCTCCTCATAAAGGATCTTCACGCAAACTTCGGGAAATACATGAAGGAGGTGAAGGAGAAGGTTGCCCAGCATGACAACCGCCTGACAGAAGCTTAAACTCAGATCAGCAAGTTTAATGACGTCATTGCGGATGTAAAGCAGGAGTTGGGTAACCTTAAACTTGGGGATGGAATCGCAGCTCCCGTAGCTACAATACCTTCGCTACGTTGATTCAAAGTGCCACCATTCGACGGAACTTCTTCCTGGTCGGCCTACAAAATCCAGTTCGAGGCTGTCATGAAGGCGAACGGGTGGAATAAAAGTCAGGCCATGACTGCCCTCACCCTAGGTCGCGCACGACCAGGCCTTAACTGTTTTGGAAGCTCTCGGTAAGAAAGTGACTTACGAGCAGCTCCTTGAGGCATTGGAGGCTCGGTATGGCGACGCTCACCTGGAACACGTGTTTCGTGCGCAGCTCAAAGATCGCGTGCAACGCAGTAACGAAAACCTAAAGCAGTGGGCCCTCGAAGTGGAGAAGCTGGTTCGTAAAGCTTACCAGTCCGCACCTGCGCTTTTTTATGGGAACCTGGTGCAGGCATTCATCGACGGCATCCGCTACCTTGAAGTTAGAGCTGCTGTGAGACTCGGTCACCATGGGACGCTTAAGGACGCCTTGGCCCATGCACTGGAGGTGGAAGCTGTGCGGCAGGATCATCGTTCCCATCGCGTCAGGGAGGTTGCAGCGGCTACAGTTCGCGATCGTAATAAAGGATACAGCCCTAGATGCTACACCTATGGGGAAAAGGGCCACCTTCGATCCAGTTGCCCTAAGCGAACTGCAGTAAGAGAAGAATGGCCTATCCGTCAGCGGCCAAGGAGATTGCTGGTAGCACGTGAAAAGGAAGTAGAAACCATGATTGAGGGAAAGGTGAAGGATGGTGTTATTGAACCATGGTGTTCACCTGTGGTGCTGGTAAGGAAGAAAGACTGTAAGAATTGTCCTAGGCAAGAGGGTAACGAAGTGGTACCTGTGTGGATGATCAGGATATACCTCAGCAACGAGTGGACTCAAAGACTACAAAATCAAAATAAAAAGTCATTTATTGAAACTAGGCTGAGAATCAGCACTTTTCGAATGTCAAAATTACAAAAGACAGTCCCCCAAACCGCCCGCCCTTCACCACTTCCTAGTGCTTTCGCTGGGGAGAAGAAGTGGCGCAACAAACTCCCCAGCAGCACAGCTGTCTGTTCAGTTATAAAAGACTCGACTGTATACAAAACTAGATTTGCAAAGTATCTAATTAACATTACAGGACACAGAACATTCAATTAAATTATTTGCCATATGTTAGCTAGCCACGCCAATATACCAACAAATAACATAAAATCTATACGTACTCAAGCTATAAAAAATACTAAATCAAAATTAAAAATGTTCGCGACGAAGCGTCATATATTTTATTTAGCTTGTTATAACTTAGAATCGTTTGTGGCCGCGAATAACGCGTAACCTAGTAGGACTTTGAATATAACTTAAATTCAATAGAGTCACGTATTTTAAGTTAGAATAAGTACAATAAGTACTGTTTAGAGATAAAGGCTCGTTATATAGATTAGTTTTGTTAAAGTTTAGAGTCATTTTGTGGTCACGAATAACGTGCTACCAAACAATAGGGTTTTATTTAATTTAAAGCCTCTTCATGACGATGCCACGTAAATAGATTATATTATTATTATGTCTTTTGTATTATCAACTTAGAATCATAGTTAAGTAAGTGCGTAATAAAAGTTTACGACACGTCTTTTATTGACCAACAGTGGTTGTACTACCTGTGAACCTCTGTTAAGTAGGCCGTATATAGTTTTTAGTGTCTCCAGGTACCCTAGACCGAGACCTAGCCCTGGACCTAACTTATATAGTTTAGATTTCGTAAAATACGCCTACTTAATTAAGTTCATATGTGGTAAAACTATTGTTGGATATTGGAAAAAGTATGGTCTTCCAATAAGACCTTCAGAGGCGCTTCACGCCCTGAAAACCTAGAATCTAGAAATGTTATTGTTGTATATCGTTAGAACCAACCGAATAGATTAAAGTTGCCGTTTATAGGGTGGAAATCGGACGACCAGTTTTCAGATAGTTTAGCCTGAAAGATAGTTTTCGTGATTAATTAGTCCCTTTTCACCTTTTGACCTGAAATAACCTTTCAGTAATAATAGACACAGGCAACATAGATACCTCATCAGACGGGGAATTTCATATAAGATCTAACGATATGCAACACATTGGGATCAATTCAAAGATGTAGGCATATAGGCCTATAATAGCGTTAAGTCGAAGTACATTTATAAGGAAAATAAAGTTTTAAAAGGGAAGAAATTTCGGGCTCTCGTCAAGGTATAGTTTCGAGCCACTTGAATAATCGTTTAAAAATAGTAATTTCGTAGTCGTCGGCAAGATAATTCCTGAAGAAACTTGAAGAGTCCCGAAATCGCTTCCTGAACACATATATGAAGAATCAACACAGTGTTTTTAATCAAGAAACCCTTCACGTATGAACCCTACAAGATAGCCGCTAATGAAACAAGCCTTCAGTGCACTATCGCAAGACACCACGTCTGTAGAAGATTCTCCAACAATCCAACCTATCGGTGCAGGACGTCAGCGCCGCGCGACGGGGAAATTTACGACTTCCCCTCTTACCCTTCGCGTCCGCGGATCACGCCCGTCCGGCACATCTGCTGGTCCTGTCGAGCCGGATTTTTGGGAATCCCACCTGAACATTGAAGACTTATAAAATTATAACTGACGCAGTATCATTCGACACATCTGTTGCAACAATAGAAGAATCGTAGTATTTTTTCAACATTTCAACATAGAACATATTTGTGCGTGAAGTTTTGAAGATAGAACATTCCCGTTTGAAGTTTTGAACATTTGTGCGTAAAGTTTTGAAGATAGAACATTGCCGTTTGAAGTTTTTGAACATTTGTGTTTGAAGTTTTGAACATTGAACATTGAATTTAAGTTGGACAGTTGAACATAAGTGTTTGAAGTTTGAACATTTGAACTGAAGTCATGCCGGTCACAAGATCAAAAGGTAAAGCACCTGCAGTACAGCCAGTGGAAGTGAGCAGAGACCCTAATGTCTCAGCCATACGTCATCAGCTGCCGCCACGTTCGCCGTCCACCACTGAAGGGACCGAACAACAATCGCAGGCGCAGCGCCCCCTTGCTCAACCGGGGGAACAACATCTACCTGTGCCGACTCAGTCAAAGGAATCAGAAGAATCGACTACTTCCAACAAGGAAACCAGTCTAGAAGGGACTTCAGATAGAACATTGAAGCCTTCGGATAGAATCTCCAGCCGATCCAAACCGACGACTACCCGGGGTGACGCCCGTACCGAACATAGAAGACCACCGTCGACTACTCATAGATCGACACAGTCACTACAGAAAGTTTCGAGGGCACGCGAAGACTTATTAAAGTTGAAGATAGAACTTGCCCAAATAGCACTTCAGAGAGCCGAGGAAGAAGATTCCGTCGGCGAATACATGGATGATAGAGAATCGAATGACGAGTACGTGCGTTCCTGGCTTGAAGAGGCACCAGTGCCTACACCAGTGCGCGAGGTCAATGCCGCCGAGGAGGGTAATAGAACCGCATGCTCCAAGCAACCGCCCTCTCCTGTGGACTTCGAAAGTATAGTGGACCTCCAAACGCAAGTACCTGTGCATAATCAACATCCTATAGTGAATGAAGTGAAAAATAATATAGTGCCGTCAAAGCAAATAGAAGATAGTAGGGGAACAGATACACTCCGTCCATTCATAACGGAGCTCACGTCCGCTATAGCGTCGCTAGCCGACAGGAAAACAGAACAGCGGACATCGAATAACCCCATGGCGTCGAAAGTAATTATGACGTTACCGAACTTCAATGGCGCGCATACTGAATGGCTATCTTTTCGCGCCATTTATGAAACGACTCGTGCATATTTTAACGATGTCGAAAATACAGCAAGACTCAGAAGGAGCCTACGTGGGCGAGCACTGGAAACAGTGAGCTCAGAATTAATCGGACATGCTAGACCAGATGACATCATGAAAGAACTCGAGCTGCAGTTCGGCCGTCCAGACTCAATCGCTCAAGCCGAAACTGAAAAGCTACGGGGACTACCACGCTGCAGCGAAGCACCAAAAGACATCTGCATGTTCGCGAGTCGAGTTAGAAGCGCTGTAGTCACTCTACACGCTCTTAAGAGGGAACACTATTTGATCAATGCTGAGCTCACACGTACGCTAACGGAAAAGTTACCGAACTCCCTACGTGTACAATGGTACAGGATTTATACAGAGAAGTACCAATCGATACCAGATCTCACACATTTTAGTGATTTCCTAACAGAACAAGCCCACTTCTGTAGTGCATTCGCTCCGCCTGAGAACATTAACCCCATTGAAGCTACAGTGAATAAACGTGTCACACAAAGGACACATACAGCAACAGACAGACCGGCCACCAAATGCCGTGTCTGCGAGAAGGAGGGACATTACTCCTCCGACTGCAAGAAGTTTCAAGAAGCATCCAGTGATAAAAAGTGGGAACTCGCAAAGAAGTTTAATTTGTGTTTCCGTTGCCTACGAGTTCGTCGTTTCGGTCACAAGTGCAAACCGAAAAAGTGTAGTGTCAAGGGATGCATAGGCACACACCATCGGCTTCTTCATCATGACAAGAAGCCCGCTGTCGAGTCAGTGAAAATAACAGATACTCAAGATAAGGAGTCAAAAGAAATAGTAGCCAGTTCGCGAGCAACATCAAGTCACGCTTACCTCAAAATAGTGCCAGTACGAGTCATCGGACCGGCGGGAGAAACATCTACTCTCGCCCTTCTCGATGATGGATCAACCGTCTCCTTGATCGACGAAGACTTAGCCAATCAAGTTGGCGCTAAGGGCCGCCTCGACCCATTGAAGATAGGTGCCATTGGTAACACAACGATCGACACTCCATGTTCGCGAAGAATTACAGTTACTCTCGCAAGCCAGCTGGACAACAAGGTACAGTTTAAAGCACGCACTATTCCGAAGCTCAACCTTGCACCACAGAAAATCAGCGAACAGGACATCGCGAACTGTAAGCACCTAGATGACCTCAAACAACAGCTGATTTATGATACCGGAGTGCCGAAGATTCTTATTGGACAAGACAATTGGAATCTCTTATTAGCCAGTGAGATTCGTAGAGGACCGAGAGATCAACCCATTGCATCTCTCACAACATTGGGATGGACTCTACACGGCGCACATACAAGAATCCTGGGTCAACAGGTGCACTACGTGAACAAACTAGCAGCAAGCGAAGAGGACATAAACGAACAACTCCGCAAATTCTTCGCTTTAGAATCATTGATGATTAACCCGCGACGTCCAGACTCCGATACTGAGAAGATAGCAGAAAACATTCTGACTCAACACACTCGGCAATTAGAAGATGGTCACATAGAAACAGCTATGCTGTGGAAGAATGAAACTATAGAAATGCCAGATAGTTATGGGACAGCACTCAACAGGCTCGTCTCTACAGAAAAGAAACTCGACAGAAACCCTATTCTTCGAGAAAAATATACAGAACAGATGGACGCTCTCGTACAAAAGGGATACGCAGAGAAGGCGCCTAAAATAACAACACCGGGTAGAACTTGGTACCTGCCACACTTCGACGTGTTCAATCCAATGAAACCAGAGAAATTCCGCATAGTACACGACGCTGCCGCCAAATCAAGAGGGTTGTCACTCAACGACTTCCTCCTCACCGGACCAGACTTGCTGCAGTCGCTGCCTGGCGTCATGATGAGGTTCCGCCGACACTGCATAGCCATCTCTGGTGATATAGCGGAGATGTTTATGCAGGTGAAGGTGCGAATCAAAGATCGAGACGCACTCAGATACCTGTGGAGAGGCGACAAACGAGAAGGCGCGCCTGAAGAATACCGAATGACATCAATAATATTCGGTGCAGCAAGTTCACCGTGCACAGCTATATTCGCAAAGAACTGGAATGCAAAGAAATACATAGATCAGTTTCCAGAAGCAGTAAAAGCCATCATTCATAACCATTATATGGATGACTATCTCGATAGTTACACAACAGAGGAAGAAGCTACGCGCATCGCGTCAACAGTAAAGAATATACATCTACAGGCGAAATTTCTACTTAGAAAATGGGTATCAAACAACTCTAAAGTTTTAGAAGACTTAGACCCATCACAAATCCAGACCGAAGTCGTCAACATCGGAAATAAAGAGAACACAGAGAAGATACTCGGCCTTATTTGGAGACCGAGCGAAGATACATTGGGATTCAACTTGTCACTCGCCCGCCTACCAAAAGGCGTGTTAGAAAAGGAGACTCCAACAAAGAGAGAAGCACTCAAAATAGTTATGTCGTTGTATGACCCGCTCGGACTCGCCTCCCCAGTAACGATTAGAGCCAAACAAATATTACAAGAGGCATGGAGGCGAGCAGTCGACTGGGACCAACCGCTGGATAAAGATCTAGCACTACAATGGCAGAGTTGGATACAGCATTTGAAGAATCTCAAAAATATAAACATACCAAGATGCTACCCGGGATACAGTGAAGCAACAGAAATACAAGTCCACGTGTTCACCGATACAAGTTAGTTGGCGTATGCAATAGCGGTATACTAGCGAGCCATATCAACAAAAGCAAGCAGCAAGTCAGCCTCGTCATAATAGAGACGAAGGTTGTACCGTTGAAGCTGCAATAGATACCGCGCCTCGAACTACAGGCCGCGGTAATAGAACCCATGTGGCTGTAGCTAAGATACGTGAACACTACATCAAGCCCGCATCAGTGACATACTGGACAAATAGTAAGACCGTGCTAACAACAAGATTGAAGATTGGCAATGAATCCCGACGAAAATGAACATCGCCGATATGTTCTGGCGCCGATGGGTCAGAGAGTACCTGCCCGAGCTTCAAAACCGGCGGGAACCGCACAGCCGCGGACTCGGTCTACAGGTCGGCGACCCCGTTCTCATCACCGACGGTCAGCTACCTCGCAACACATGGCCACGAGGCCGTATAGTCGCCGTGTTCCCCGGAGCCGATGGAGAAGTTCGTACCGTGGAGGTGCGCACCGCCGGAGGCATCCTGAAGCGTCCAGTGAAGAAACTCGTCCCACTACCAAAGTGACTACGATTGTCGCTCACCGAGATAATGCAGTGCCGCGCCGACATCGCTACGAGTCGTCACTACACTGCACGGCGGGAGAAATGTTCGCGACGAAGCGTCATATATTTTATTTAGCTTGTTATAACTTAGAATCGTTTGTGGCCGCGAATAACGCGTAACCTAGTAGGACTTTGAATATAACTTAAATTCAATAGAGTCACGTATTTTAAGTTAGAATAAGTACAATAAGTACTGTTTAGAGATAAAGGCTCGTTATATAGATTAGTTTTGTTAAAGTTTAGAGTCATTTTGTGGTCACGAATAACGTGCTACCAAACAATAGGGTTTTATTTAATTTAAAGCCTCTTCATGACGATGCCACGTAAATAGATTATATTATTATTATGTCTTTTGTATTATCAACTTAGAATCATAGTTAAGTAAGTGCGTAATAAAAGTTTACGACACGTCTTTTATTGACCAACAGTGGTTGTACTACCTGTGAACCTCTGTTAAGTAGGCCGTATATAGTTTTTAGTGTCTCCAGGTACCCTAGACCGAGACCTAGCCCTGGACCTAACTTATATAGTTTAGATTTCGTAAAATACGCCTACTTAATTAAGTTCATATGTGGTAAAACTATTGTTGGATATTGGAAAAAGTATGGTCTTCCAATAAGACCTTCAGAGGCGCTTCACGCCCTGAAAACCTAGAATCTAGAAATGTTATTGTTGTATATCGTTAGAACCAACCGAATAGATTAAAGTTGCCGTTTATAGGGTGGAAATCGGACGACCAGTTTTCAGATAGTTTAGCCTGAAAGATAGTTTTCGTGATTAATTAGTCCCTTTTCACCTTTTGACCTGAAATAACCTTTCAGTAATAATAGACACAGGCAACATAGATACCTCATCAGACGGGGAATTTCATATAAGATCTAACGATATGCAACACATTGGGATCAATTCAAAGATGTAGGCATATAGGCCTATAATAGCGTTAAGTCGAAGTACATTTATAAGGAAAATAAAGTTTTAAAAGGGAAGAAATTTCGGGCTCTCGTCAAGGTATAGTTTCGAGCCACTTGAATAATCGTTTAAAAATAGTAATTTCGTAGTCGTCGGCAAGATAATTCCTGAAGAAACTTGAAGAGTCCCGAAATCGCTTCCTGAACACATATATGAAGAATCAACACAGTGTTTTTAATCAAGAAACCCTTCACGTATGAACCCTACAAGATAGCCGCTAATGAAACAAGCCTTCAGTGCACTATCGCAAGACACCACGTCTGTAGAAGATTCTCCAACAATCCAACCTATCGGTGCAGGACGTCAGCGCCGCGCGACGGGGAAATTTACGACTTCCCCTCTTACCCTTCGCGTCCGCGGATCACGCCCGTCCGGCACAAAAAATGTAATCAAAAAAAACTTACTACCTAAATAAAAGCCTCCAGGTATAAAGGGCGTGACAACTTACATATTTATGCAATGCTGGGTTCTGTTCACATAGCTGTCACTTGAAGTCACAAATGATAAACTATTACCATCAAAGTAAAATTAATAAACAAGTTATTACTAATAACAACAATAAAACCATTGTCAACAAGACGACCAGTCACCACAAGCAGCACCCGTTCACGAGCATAACGCAAAGATCAGCCATTACCCCCCTCGCCATATTTGAGGGAAGGAGGCAACCCGACCCCCGACGCTACCGCAAGCAGTGACATCTAAGGGAGCATGACGAACTTGCTGCCGGTTACTCAGGCAAGAATAAAATGATCAATCGTAGAGGTCGCTATATAGCTAACCACTTATTGCAATCAACTCATTACAAAAAAATTAAATGAGTAGATTATGTCAATAATAAATTAAAACAAAATTAAACTGAATTGACTTATACAGTCAACTAAAAAATAAAAAACAATTACATGAACTCTTATAACCTCAGTAAGCTAATTCTGGAGAAAGAACATAAACATTGTCTTGAGTTAATCAGGCCGACCAACTATTCTTATCGTTTAAGGGAAGTACATCTCCTCGTTGGTCTAGTAGTCGCAAGCATTACTGCTGAGCATGAGGTCCTAGCTCGGTTCGATTCCTAGGTTGGTGTGACTCAATAATGCTGCCAAATTGGTCGTATGTATTAGAACGGTAGATCATGTAGGGTGGGGAGAGCGAACGAAGCGAGCTCGAAAATTTTAACAACCTGCCTCGGTTTTTTTAAGTTTTGTTTTATATTTTCAAGCTGAAATAGGAGTTACATTGTCGACTTACGAGTATGTAGGCAAGCCCAAATAACAAACAAAATGTAGACTACAAGAGCGAGCGAAGCGAGCTCGAAAATTTTGCACACTCGGACAGGTTCGATTTTCTTTCGATCATTCCAAAAGGACAAAGGACTAGGAATTACTTGATTTGTCGAACTAGGAAGAAAAGATCAAGAATCAACAGAATGTAGATTGCAAGAGCGAGCGAAGCGAGCCTGAAAGTTTTAGCACCCCACCCTTGAATAGTCTCTGTTTTCTTTTAACCATCATACAGAAAGAGAACTTACTTTATCGAATTACGACGAAAAATTAAAACTCGTTTTACAGCAGTTTAGGAATCTGGCCTTAAGGGCCTACACTACCTCAAATCGCTTAGCATGATCCTCCGTTATGTCGAAACTGCAGCATTAATTTTGAAATAAATATATGGTAAAGTTGAGGATTAATGTAAGGTACTATGTTTGACGAAAACATGATTCCATAAAATTTTCTCGATAGAAAAAAAATCCAAAGTTACCTCGAAACTGAACAATAAACCGCTGGTAAGTATTAAAAAAATACTTCAAATTTGATCAGGAAACTGTATAATAAGTAAACTAACTATAAAGCAGCGACTATATATTTTTTTTTTATTACAATTATTTTCGCCGTAAAAAGCAAAAAGCTAAACTATTGGCGCTGCCTGCCGCCCAGCACCGCACTCTGTCTCGCTCACATTTAGTACGCGAGCAGTATCGTGCGAGCGAGACAAAGAGTGAATTTTAGCTGAGCTAGTATGGGCTCTTAACCTAACCCTTTCGAACCTTACGTATAAGCGGACCCCATCCCCAAGTGCGAGCGATCCCACGACCGATCCTTTTCTTTTAACACGTTTTTCATTATTAAACATTCTGCTACTAAAATACCCATAAAATTACCCACAAATTGCTTTCCACTGGCCCGCTTGTCACTTTGCATTGTGGCGCGAAAATTAAATGTATCTACCTACTCTAGCTTATTACTTTGCGTATTATATTGCGCGGCGCGAACTTGTGTGAGGTGGATGTAATACGAGATCTGGGAGTTATCTTGGACTCTAAACTCACATTTATACCACTTATTGAGAACATAATCGGTCGATCTCAACGTATGCTTGGATTCGTCATTCGTAATGGAAAGCCATTTCAACGCCCACATACTAAACTAGTTCTCTACAATAGTCTTGTAAGAAGCATCCTGGAATACTGCAGTGTGATATGGAGGCCTCACTACGCAACCCACTCGCTGCGAATAGAACGAGTCCAAAAGAGGTTTATCCGATACCTAGGGTACTCAAAGGGAAGGCAATTTAAATATCTCTCCTACCTTGACAAACTAGGCTGCTACAAAATGAGTACCCTGGAAGCTCGAAAGGAGCTCTTAGATCTGAGATTCGCATATAAACTGCTCAATAACGCCATTGACTGCCCACCATTGATAAGTAAGTTCAATTTCAGAGTACCCCGTAGACCACCTCGCAAACCTGTAACACCCTTAGCTCCACCTCTTCGCCGCACAGTGTCTGGTGCTTATTCGCCTATACCCCGCATGTGTAAACTCATTAACGAACACAGCGATCTGGTTGACGTCCACGCAGACCCAATATTGACGTTTGTCAGACGTAATTACTATTGGCATTTAATATAATTATCTATAATTTAAGCACTTTGAGTCTTAAAAACTAAATTTATAATTACAAAGAGCATTTTGCATGTGGTGTTTGCCTGTAATTGGATGTGCAGTTAGATTTAAGACAAATTTACTTGTATATTCCTATCTGTATAATCTGTAACAACTGTTGGTGAGCCTTAATTAAATAAATAAATATTAGTAGATTCAATAATTTTTGTGATTTCAAAACTAACTAAATGGAATGTATTATGTAGGTAATAACTTTGTTTAGGTCTAGGTGGTAGATTATTTATTTGATTGCTTTTGTGTGAAGTTATATTAAGTAAGTATCCAGCTTAGTATTTTGAATAGGTCCCCAAACATCCTAGGGTGGGCACCAGACCATTCTAGGGTGCCCCCCCCCCCCGCCTATATACGCCTATGCCAGCATCGGGAAAAGCAATATTTTGTAAAAGGTGATGAGCAGTTGGCGTTAGGCTATTGTAACTACTTACTTACTGACTAAAACCCATCCGTGTTCCTTCCTTAGCCCTTTATGTTCCGGGGCAGCGGTAACCCTTTCGGACAATCCCGCTGCCCCGGCAGGCTTCGGCCCTAACGGGCCCCTCCATGTTTGCTGACATCTCTTTGAGGCGCGCGTGGAACACGTACGCGCCGTCCGGCACGGGCCTGGTCCTGATCGGACGGCGAGCTACCCACTACTCGCCGTCCGCAGGCCCGCGCCTACGGTGGCCGGGAGTCATCACGCGGCTCCCGACGCCCGGAGCGTCTACCGCGGCGGCTGGGACGGGCGGCTTTCTCCGCTCTCTCCCTCGCCCATCCCGCCACCTCCTTCGCTAGCATGACTGCTTCGCAGAAGGAGGTGACTGCCTCCCACTCCCTCTCGCCCCGGACCATGGCTTGGACCAGGGCCGGGCGCGAGAGGTCGCCGCCGCTGCCGATCGCCTCTACGAGGACACGGCGGTGCTCTGCCCAAGCGGGACAGACCTCCACCGTGTGCACCACCGTGTCCTCTGGGCGATCCTCGCAGTGGCGACACCCGGGCGTTTCCTCCCGCCTGATGATGTGCAGGAACCTCCCGAAACATCCGTGTCCGGTGAGGACCTGCGTCAGGCGGTAGGTGAGGGCGCCGTGACGCCTCTCTAGCCACTCCTCAAAGAGGGGCCTTACCGCCGCTATCGCGGCGTGCCCTGCGCTGGGTTGCGACAGTCGCGCTTTCCATGCCGCCATGAGATCGCGTAGGAGGTCCGTCCGCTCCGCAGCAATTTGCCGCGGAAGCGGGTTTTCCCCCCGGCGTAGTGCCTCCGCGCGCCACTCAAAGAGGCGCTCGAGGACTATCGCCTTCAGATCCCATGGCGGCAGTCCGGCAAGGAGGCTTGCCGCCTCGCGCGAGATCGTGCGGTACCCCCGTATTAGCCGTATGGCTACCACCTTTTGGGGCGCGTTCAAGTAGTGCGCGGCTCGAAGCCGCAGTGAACGCGCCCACACCGGGGCGCCATACACGGCCATGGACCGCATGACCCCCGCGTAAAGATTCCGGCAGGAGGCGTTTGGCCCCCTCAGGTTGGGCAGGAGCCGCTTGAAAGCGGCCCCAGCCCGTTCCAGTTTGGGGGCCAAACGTCGGAAGTGCTCCACGAAGTTCCACCGGCTGTCGAGGACGAGACCCAGGTATTTCATCGTCGTCTCGACGCCGATGTGAACCCCTTCTACCGTCAGTTGGGATCCCGATGGTGGCCCGTTCCGAAGCCCATGAAATGTCATGGCCTCGGACTTGTGCAGAGCCACCTCGAATGTCCAGCCAGCCTGAGATCAAGCTGGCTGGACACATGTATCTCCGCTGCGTGATGATCTACGGCCTTCGAAATATGTTCAAATTTTTGTGACGGGGACGATAATGATTTACTGAATTTGTGACGGAGAAACTTTGAGTAGTTTCAAAGATATTGATCATTTAAGTTTTCCCATACAAACATCCATTAATATTGTGAGGTGACCATAATTTTTACATAAATAAAGGATTTTTTTTTTAATCGACTAATCGGCCGGTAGCAGCCACGCCTGCTTAGTATTTGATTTTCATAGATGGCGCTGAGAAAGCATCGTTCTTAAGAACAATGTTTCATCGATGTTACCAGTTTCAACATCGATGTTTATGAACGATACATCGATGCGGCCCTCAGAAGAATAACTAAAGCATAGAAGGAAGCTAAATTTAACTAATATAGTCGTCTCTGTTTTCTTATACACTCATAACAGCATTAGAAAGAGACACATGCAGGTTGCTCAAAATGCAAAACGTCACAAAGCAAACGTCAATTTGGTTACCTTGGCTACCTTTATGATACTAAGTTTAAAAGCTACTTAACGTCTCAGGTTTTTGTCTATGACTTTGTTCATCGCATTTTTTCGTATAATGCTAGCAATAGTGCTTGCAAAAACTATCGATAGAATATCGATAGAACTAGCGTCATCTAAATTATTGCATTATATTTTTTTACACGTAGTTTTGGGAAGGTTTAAATATTTAAGAGTGAAATAAATACGTAAATACCTACGGTCTTGCCAGCGAATCGTACGTATGAGTAATGAAATGACAGTTGTCAAAAATCCGTGTGGCTCATGGTATAATAATTTAAAACTCATGTGTGGCTATGATTTCTTTTGTAATTTTCAGATTTCCCTTCGCTATTGATATGAGGTAAAATGGATCAACGCTATTGCACGTAACAACTGGGAATGGCAAAAACAACATCGTATTTGTTCCGAACATTTCAGCGATGAAAAAACGAAGGAGGTTCTAAATTCGACGCGTATTTTTTTTAATTAGTGGGGCCCGTGGCTAAATAAGAACAGCCGCACAGGTCGATCGATCAGGTTAAGCTACGCTTGCCGCGGTTAGTCTGTGGCTGGGTGACCATCTTTACATATTGAGACCCCTCCGTGCCTCGGAAAGCACGTTAAGCCGTTGGTCCCGGATTGATTCGTGGATCTTTGACAGTCGTTACGGGTAGTCAGAAGCCCGAAAGTCTGACAACCAGTCTTACCAAGGGGTATCGTGTTACCCAGTAACTGGGTTGTGGAGGTCAGATACAACGCTTGCTCCTCCTTATTTATTGTAGGTATTATTTTATCGATTTGTCGCCGCGCGCGCCAGGGGCATGGCATTTATATTTAGCCAAGATGAGCCAAGCGGTGAAAAGGTCAAACTGATGTAAAATATACTGAGTAATTTTGAGCCGGCGCCAAACAATCAATGAATGAACAAAGATCACTAAATCACTTTGGTGCCGACTTAAAATTACTTAGGTATACTGTACATCAGTTTAAGAACTTGATTATTAAGGTTAAATAAATAAGTTTTAAGTCTTATTTTTTGCATTTCAGTTTTTTCGGCGGTTTAACTTTTTGTTAAAAAGTTTTTTTTGTTACTCTTTCCGGGGCCAATCGCTCTTTTAAAATTATGTAAGTGTTCTGTTGGCAATTTCAATTTGTTAATAATTTATCCTGTGTTTCTATTTAAATAAGTTGATCAGATAGAAGTGAGTTCTTTATTTCATTTAGCATATTTAGTTTTTTTGTCATGGAGATGGAGCGATACCATAAAATAAGAAGTCGATATCGTTATTTATTTTATGCATAGTCACATCACTAGCTAATACTCTTTTGTCTATGATGTCGTAAAGCGCCTTCTATGCTTAATATGCTTTAGTTATTGTTCTGAGATGCGGCCATTTATTTATTTTCAACTACAGATAACTTATTAGAATCGTGGATTCTTATTGGTTTTTTGGCATAAAAATACCACAGCCAATTACTCTACTAAAGAAAATAGAATGACAGCGATACTCCCATAGACAAAATTACTAAAAATAAAATTGTGCGGACCGTACCGCGCTCGCTGTCACCGTTTATATATTTGATTAAAATGACGACCACCGACCAGTGAACGAAGTTTATTTTCGTTCACTGCCACCGACTTCATTTGAGCTTCAAACAGGGCGGCGGTAAAAACAACGTTGTGGTACAAGGCGGGGGTTACTGAAGCGCAAATGGAGTTGATTGTCGTCATTTTCATCATTTGAAACGCTCAATAAAAAGTACAAATAAATAAACGTGATTTTATTTACAGCAAACATTATTTTTTCATTTAAATACCTTCGAGCATTAGTTATCCTGACAGAATATCTACCTATGTACTTACCATGAAAAACACCAATACCTACCTACTAAAAGAGTAGGTATCTGCACGTAAATAATCAATAACATCAAAAAATGACCCCTCCCCCCCTTCCTCACTTCTACACTTTTGTCTTCCATCGATTTAAGGCGAAAGCGCCAGGGTAGAAATTCCCCATTCAGGGTAGAATTCGCCGCGAAATTCAATTTTTTTTATGTTTTCTGCAATTTGCTGGTCAGTATTAAGTTGTACGATGATTAAAATATGATTCGCGGCCGTAACAAACATGTATTTACAGAATTATAATCTATAATTCATCAACACAACTCTCTAAGACCAAGTAATCCCCAAAAATGACTATTTCATGAAATCTTCACATTTGGGGATTATACTAAGTTAACAAGTTGTATTACTGATTGTAATGATTATAATTATGTAAATACATATTTGTTACGACCGCGAATCATATTTTAATCAATGTACCACTTAATACTGACCAGCAAATTGCAAACAACGTAAAAAAAATTGAATTTCGCGGGCTACTTTAGCGCTTCCTCCTTAAATACCTAGAGTTGTTCATATTAATATCACCAAAACACGGATTTTCATCCATTAAAGAAAACACCGTAAAATATACTTAGTCCTACATAAAACCTACATTATTGGTAACCCTACTGCAGTGTTTGTATGGGAAGATTTAAATGATCAATATCTTTGAAACTACTCAAAGTTTCTCCGTCACAAATTCAGTAAGTCATTATCGTCCCCGTCACAAAAATTTGAACATATTTCGAAGGCCGTAGATCATCACACAGCGGAGATACATGTGTCCAGCCAGCTTGATCTCAGGCTGGCTGGACATTCAGTTTTTATTGATTTCTCGTAAACCCTTATATGTGACGCCATAAATCAAACGTTATTACTGTCACAAATTGCGTCACTAAATGTTAGTAAAGGAACCATATTCGAAAACGCTCCCGTTATTGAGATTCGGAAGTGCCAGCCAAAAGTTTTATATGTAAAATCAAGATGGCTGGACAGATTTTTGCATTTTTCTACTAAACCGCTGTACGTATCACAAAACTTTTAGCTCGATGCCTGTCACAAATTTATGTGACGCCCGTTGATATGCAAAAAGTCGTCAAAATCACTTCCGTTACCGAGATTGAGAGACCAGCGAAAAGTGGTTTTTCAAGATGGCTGGACACGTTTTCGATCGATTATCTAAGATTCTGTTGCGTCACAAATTCTGAAATAAGGGTTTTTAGCCGTCACATAAAATGCCCTATTGACCTAGTTAAATGCGAGTTATTTTGAAGACTTGTCCAGCCAGCCAGCCTGAGTGACATTCACTAAGTGCAAACATGTTTACGAAACCGGCTTCACTTTACTGTTGACAGCCTTGGTTTTTTATTTGGTCCGAGATCTAATTAGGGAACAGAAAAACATCCTTTCTTTTCAAATTTGGGAATATTTATCTTGCAAATAATATCCTTCCAACTATAGAGTTGTTCTTCTTTAATAACAGGACACCGACCGCACACCGCCAGAATAATTTGCCTCTCTTCATACAGCTCACAAGGGCTCCCTCTTCGCTTACGAGTGCGGTAATCTGGCCAGGATATTTTTTTGAGTTCCATGTAAATAAAACATGGTCTCCTTTCATAAGATTGAGCCTAATCTAAACTTTGGCTCATGAGCCAAAGTTACCCAAAAGTATGAGACAAGTACTTAATGCCACAATTAATTTTTAAGATTTTGGTACTTACTAAGGATCGTAAAAAAAGTATAAGTAATTTTTACAGTGACTTTACTTGCTAACACATTTCTGACACAAAGAATTTCATATAATAAAGGAAACTTACCGAAACTCACGGTAACACTACTTTGCAGCCGTAAAATATGCACGTTTTTAAGCAGGTATGTTCCGAATTCAACTGACAGGTTGAAACTTGCTTGAAGTTTGCTTGACCAATCAGAAACAGTTACCTCTATTGCCATCTAGTATTTGTGACTCGAACTAGACCGTTTACTGTCATTTTACTTTTGTTTGTAGATCTCGGTCCATACGAAGCATTGTTGACAGAGAGCTCTGTTCATAGAAACCACTGTTTCCAGATACCTTGGTTCACAGAAAGCGCTATGTAGGATGCAAGAGCAACGAAGGGCACCCCGAGGTTAGGTTTGGTTAGGTTACTTTAAACCCTTTACACAGAAATGGGATCCCCGCAAAGCGGGGCTTCGTCGACATACGATGCAAGAGCGAGCGAATCGGAATACAACATACACAAATAATTTTATATACCTACCTACTTAATTGGTTTTCGTGAACCAAAAGCGCTTTCTGTAAACCATTGATACAGAAACTAACCATAGAAACAGCAGTGAACGAAAATTTCGTTCACTGAGAAACAGTGGTTTCCATGAACAAAGTTTACAGCAAGAAGTGTTATGAACAGAGATTTCTGTCAACAGTGCTTCCTATGCATATGAACCGAGATATCTACAAACAATGTTTTCTATCAACAAAGTTTTCGACGAAACGTGCTGTCTAGGAATAGAGATTTCTATTCACTGTGCTTTCTGTATGTAGTCGTATCGTACAAGCGTCTTTCTATATTATTAGGTTCCACACTCTCGGTGTACATACTTACGAGTACAAAAAAAAAACGCGACGAATTGATAACCTACTTACTCCTTTTTTTGAAGTCGGTTAAAAAACGTTATCATGTTTCTTTGGATGTACAGACGCCAGCACATCAAGCTACCCGAAACTGTCAAATTTTCTTAATCAACTTTGAACCTTATGCTCTAGCGATTAAGTTGAAAATCTATTAAAGGAATTTGACAGACTGTAGTAGCTTGATGTGCTGGCGTCTGGGTACTGACTCTCGAATATAATTCCGATAGATCGACATTGGTCAAACGTCATTTGGTTGAGTTAAACGTCAGGGATTGGCTAGACTCAGTGAGTCCAGATAATCAATGACGTTTGAGACTGACAATTCCAATGTCGATCTATCGGAATTATATTCGAGAGTCAGTACCCTGTACAATGTCAATTAAGTACAGTGGAGTAGTAGCGCACCCTCCCGTTTGTATGAAATATATCGACTCGTGGCACCAAGGTAATCGGGGGCCGAAATAATGTATGAGTAACGGTAAGGTGTGTGAAATTGTGCAGCGGGTCGAAATTTTCGATCTGCCGTACCCATTTCACGGCGTTCGAGAACAAAGTCGCTGGGTCGACCGAAGGGTGGCGCGTCCTATGGCTATACAGTCAGGTTTAAGTAATTCTCTTTGGGCGCGACGGACTGTAGGACGTCGGCTGGGTCGGGTGCTGCCGAACGACGGCCGCGGGCGTGGGATGACATTGAGCGCTTGAGCTAGTACCAGTAGACGTGCCAAATGCGCGTGGGAGCTGTAATTGTCTACTTGATGACACTCGTACGTACTTCCCCGCAGGAGAGGCACTCGACGCGCCCTCACTCCCCTCCTCCGTCTGCACGCTGCGCCCGCGCCCCCTTCGCTCCTCGCAGATGACCCTGTTGGGTACGTTAACGCACACGCGCACCTAACAAGCCGGAGCGCGTGCACGTGGCGCTCTCAAACATTTTGTCGTGCTACTGATTCACAGAACACTAATACTGATTTATGTCTGTTGAGTGCCGTCTGCGCATGTCGCATAGCATCGTTGAAGCAAATAAATTACTGCTGTAGAGACATGTTCATACGTATCTGGTCTGGTTCAAAAGTAACTGATGAACATGTAAATGGATCAGAAAAAACTTTTTTACAAAAAAAATTAACCGCCGAAAAAACTGAAAAAGCAATAAATATTAAACCTTTATTATTTAACCTTAATAACTAATTTCTTAAACTAATGTAAGTAATAATTATACCTAAGTAATTTTCAAAAAAACACAATGAATGAGCTAATTAGTAAATGACTTATAGCCACAAAAAATTATAAAATAAAAACTTTTTATCAAAAAAATTAAACCGCCGAAAAAACTGAAACGCAAAAAATAATAAATCTTTTTTATTTAACCTTAATAACTAAGTTCTTAAACTAATGTAAGTATACCTAAGTAATTTTGAGTCGGCGCCAAACAATCAATGAACAAAGATCACTACTAAATTACGATAAATTTAAAGAAAAAAACTTTTTAACAAAAAATAAAACCGACTTGCAAAAAAAGCACTACAAAGTGAAAAATAACTTTAATTTCGGAAGTCGGTGTCGTTGGTTCCGCATTTTCCGCATGTCAAAAAACGGAAATGCGGAACCAAGCTTTGTTGATTGTTTGGCGCCGACTCAAACTTACTTAGGTATACTCGTAGTACACACGGCTACACATCAAGCTATACATATCCAGTTTTTGCTGACCTCGCATTGTATAGGTTTTTCGTACAATCAGAAGTCAGCTTATAGTGGTTATGTATAGCTTGATGTGTAGCCGTGTGTACACACCCTGATTAGTCCTCACATGCTTTTCAAGAGTGTTCACTTTAGCCGAAGACTTCAGCGCAAACGTTATGCTGATGACCCCCCGGCCCTGGAGGGTTAGAACATGTTTTATAGTTTTGTAGTGTGTCTTGTTATTTATCTTAGAACAATTAAATTACAATACCTACCTTTTTGGTTAATCTTATTAAGATTGGTAACAAAAGAAAAGTAATTGTGTCTCATTAGCGACAGTTGAGCTCAGCTTTTATTTTGGGTAGGTATAAATAAAACATACTTAATTTATTATAACATAAATGATTTATTAAAGACGAAGGATTTTATATGTTTTTATTGAAATGGTTGCTTTGAGTTTTAAGTAAAATATAATTTATCTTAACATTACTAAAGTTATTTTTATTTCAATCAGTCTCATCATTACATAATTATGATTCTTGATGTGGATGACATGTCAACAATCTGTTATCAGTCTGAAACAAACAGAATATTTCCATTATTATTACATTTTTTACGCAAATTCATAATTTTTGACGCTGTAATTTTCAGCAGCAGTAACATATTTAAATTTTTTGATTATGAATAACGATAGTAACATTCTCTTTCTTGTAAGTTGGAATTACACATTTTAATTTTTCTTTTCGTGTAATTTACTATAAATATTTTACGAACTCCGTTTGCAAAAAAACCGTCGGCGATGGAACTTTGACGCTCAAATTCACATTGTTACATTCAATTCTTATAAAAGCTAAAATTACTAAGAAATAAGTTGAATGTTTTACTTGTTTATTGGAGTTCTAGAATTTCTTTAAATTCCTTGAGTTTTCACTAAAAAAAAAAATCGAAAAGAAAGCCTAATTTAAGCCATAAATGTCTTGATTCAGCGTCCATTATATCCCAAATAAACACAATTTTATCAAATAAACTAATCTGATATAAAACTTCGATCTATAATGAATACGTTTTATTAGTTTTCGTTTGTCAATATTATAAGAAAAAACCCACCCACCCGGGGAGTTAGTTAGGATAAGTCCTCACCCCCCCCCCCCCCCTGATCATGTCGGACGCCATTATTGTGGCGTTCGTAAAGGAGGTCCTCTTAAAGGACCCCGACTTTCTCTCCAAATATGGAGAAAAGTTCGCTGCACTGCAGCAACCCTCCCCCCCCCAACCGAACTTCGAGCTGGAACTAGACAGCTCCGCCAGTTCCCCGGCGTCCCCTATGGACGCCGAGGACACATCGGCGAAACGCCCCCATCAGTCCGATTCGGACGTGGAGTCTCAAAACTCCATAGCCACCAACGCTTCATCTTCGGATGACGACGGCTTTACGCTGGCGTCTCCAAAGAAGCGAAGCCACAAGAGGAAGAAGAAGCTCTCCTCCTCATCGCACACAGCCAAAGTAGAGGCGGCCCTGTCGCCCCTCTACCTCATCCCCGACTCACCGGCGCCCATCGCCAATACCCCCCCCCCGACGAGCCAGGCCTGCCAAAAGGCTGCTCCCCCCAGCCAAAGTGCTGAACCCTCCACCTCCACCCAAAGGAAAATCCCCCCCCCTCCCCCTGTATTCATCCAGGATAAGGGGAAATGGACAGAAGTGTCCAAATGGTGTACCGAGCGCAGGATAGCGTTCACAAACGCCAAAGCTACCCTTCAGGGTATTAAAGTGACCATCCCTACGTCGAAAGACTACAGGGAGATCACCAGTCTTCTTCGCCAAAGAGGTGTGTCCTTCCACACCTACTCTCTCCCAGAAGACCGCCAGACCCGAGTGGTGATCCGTAGGATCGCAAAAGAAATCCCAGTCGCCGATATCAAGGCAGACCTGGAACTCCAAGGAGTTCCAGTCACGGAGGTGCACCGTATGCACCGATCCAGGGGCCAGGTCGCATACGACATGGTCCTCATCGTCTGCCCTCCTACAGAGGGCCATCACCCCATTTTCAAGATTAAAGCTCTTTGCCACCTTACCGGCATAGAGATTGAAAAGCCGAGAAAGAGCGGCATTATCGGGCAGTGTCACCGCTGCCAACTCTATGGTCACTCGCAGAGGTTTTGCCACGCGAAACCCAGATGCGTTAAGTGTCTGGGCGAGCACGGCACTGACCAGTGTCCCCGCCCCAAGGACCGGGCTCTTTGCACCGAGCCGCCCAGCTGCGTGCTGTGCGGCGAATCGGGCCACCCAGCCAACTACCGTGGCTGCCCTAAGGCCCCAAAATCGACCTCCCCTAAGCTAGCCAAGCGTGCAGACGCTAGGCAGCGAAGGGAAGCGCCCCCCCAAGGATCAACCCCTCAGCTCCCCGAGCGACTGAGCCCCCAAAGGCCTAGTCCTTGGAACCTGCTGAACCACCAGAAAGCTTTCCCAGCTCTCGTGGTGGCTCAGCCCCCCGCCCCGCCCCCCCCCCCAATAGGATGGACCCCCGCATCCGCAGCACTGCGCCTGCACCAGCTGCCCCCCCCACCCATATAACAGTCCCCCAACCCACCCCCGCTGTTGGCCCTTCCGCCCTAGATCCCTTCAACGTGATCTCGGGCACCTTCATGGCGTTCCTCACGCCTAGGGCTAGAAAAATGGCCGACGAAATTGTCGCCGCCAGAAACAGCGCCGACCTATACAGGATACAGGCAATCTACAATGCCTATCCTGACATCACCCAACTATTAACCTCCTTCGTCACCAAACCCCGTAATGGATAATAGGCCCATCGCGCGAACCAAACCCCGATCCCTTAAGTTAGCAACTTTCAACGCTAACGGCTTCCAAGACCAAAGAGATGAGATCGCCACCTTCCTCCGCGACCATCATATTGACTTCTTCCTCGCTCAAGAGACCTTCCTTAAGCCCAGTCAACGGGACCCCAAAATTGCGAACTATCGCATAGTTCGCAACGACAGGTCTCGCTGCCATAAGGGCGGTACCCTCATATATTATAAAAAAGACCTATATTGCATCCCTATGGACCCTCCCACCCTTTCAAGACTGGAAGTGTCTATCTGTCGACTAGGCATGTCAGGCCATCAACCGATCACCCTTGTGTCGGCCTATCTCCCTCCCCAAAACACCGCAGAGAACTCCCAAGTCCTGTCAGGCGACCTCTCAACCCTTCTTGGCTTAAGTGACTCCGTCATCATAGCGGGCGACTTCAACGCCAAACATCCCGCCTGGAACAGCACCAGAATCACTACCAGAGGAAAAATCTTGTTTGACCTCTCCCCCATTCTGAACTTCGATGTCATCGGACCGATGACTCCCACACACTTCCCACATAATCCCAATCAAACCCCCGACGTCCTCGACGTGGCACTTCTAAAGAACGTCAACCTACGGTTAGACACTATAGAAGTGGTACAAGAGCTCAACTCTGACCACCGACCAGTCGTCATCAGAATGGCCCCCCGCACAGGTCTCCCCGACCCAAGCCAACCCCCCCAGACGAAAGTGGTAACGGACTGGAGGAAAGTAAGCGAAAGCCTGAAATCCACCACATCCCCCCATTTAGACTCCATTCCTGACCAGTTCAATTCTATCGCGGACACGACGGCCGCGATTGACTCTCTCGCGGATCACGTACAGTCCGTCTTGAGCAACTGCTCGAGGGAGGTTTCAGCGACGGATGACCGTCGCTGGAAGCTGCCCGACGACTTGCGTGAGCTGCTGAACGAGAAGAACGCGGCTGTCCGTGCATACAGCAGCTTTCCCTGCGATGCGAACAAAGCCCATATGCGCTACTTACAGCGATCTGTGAGAACCCGCATATCGGAGTGGCATGAAGTCAACTGGGACAAGACGCTGAGCGATCTCGAACCCACCCACCTAGCTTTCTGGGAGCTACAGAGGAAACTCAGGTCAAGCGACATAGTCACCATGCCCCCACTGGTCCGCCCTGACAAAACTATCGCCTTCGACGACATTGACAAGGCCGAATGCCTGGCTGATAGCCTCGAAGCCCAATGTTCACCCAGCTCCCAGCCTGTAGACCAAGCTCACCTCTCAGAGGTAGACGCAGAAGTCGAACGCAAGGCCTCCCTCCCACCCGTTGAAGACCCCGATAATCCACTGCCCCCCGTCACTCCAGACGAAGTGCAGGAAATCATAAAAGGTCTTAAACCCAAAAAAGCTCCCGGCTCAGACGGAATCACCAACAGAGTGATCCAGCTTTTCCCTGCCCAATTAATATTGCTACTAACCACCATCTTCAATGGTGCCTTGAGCAATAACATTTTCCCACAATCGTGGAAAGAAGCAACCGTCATCGGTATCCCAAAACCCGGAAAACCCAAATCGGAACCTTCGAGTTACCGCCCCATCAGCCTGCTCAAAGTCCTCGGCAAGATCTATGAGAGACTTATTTATAAGCGACTCAGAGATTATGCCGAAACTAAGGGCCTCATTCCCGACGAGCAGTTTGGTTTTCGTACTCAACATTCTTGCGTACAACAAGTCCATCGAATCACCGAACATATCCACGCAGGGTTCCTACGTGGTAACATGACAGGTGCAATATACTTCGACATAGCGAAAGCTTTCGACAAAGTCTGGCACAACGGCTTACTATTTTAGCTATACCAAATCGGCGTGCCTGACCGTCTCGTGCTCATCTTACGGGACTTTTTGTCAAACCGCACCTTTCGCTATAAAGTCGAAGGAGCAATCTCCTCCCCACACCCCATCCGAGCGGGAGTCCCCCAGGGCTCGGTGCTGGCCCCACTAATCTTCACGCTGTTCACCAGCGATATCCCCAAAAACAAGAAGGCTCAATTGGCTCTATTCGCCGACTACACAGCCATATTCTACACCGGCCGCAGCCTAGTCCAGATATCCCACACTCTCCAAACAGCAGTTAACAAACTCGCTGCTTGGTTCAGGAAGTGGAGAATTTAACTAAACCCCGACAAAAGTCAAGCGGTCCTTTACTCCAGACCGCGTCACAACCCCATCCCCCCCCGACCTATCACCATGTTCGGCAAGCCGATCCCTTGGGAAGAGCAAGCCAAATACCTAGGTGTCATTCTAGACAAACACCTCTCATTCACAGAGCACATAAAGAAGGTTCGTTCGCGAGCCGCTTTCGCTCTCTTTAGACTCCACTCCGTTCTCAATGCACGCAGCAAACTGTCGCTTAAGTGCAAGTTGCGCATTTACACAGCGTGCATTAGACCAATTATGACCTATGCTTGTCCAATCTTTGCGCACGCAAAACCCCACAACATCCATAGGATTAGTGATGTTCAAATCCGCTTTAAACTAAAATCGTGTTATAGACTATAAACTATATTTTTCTAGCGCGCTGTTTTATACGCTATCATTATAACACGTTATTACAAAACTTGGCCGCAGTCTGAACGCGGAGACATTATCATTTTATCTGGCAACACGCTAGTTATCTCGCAACGCGCTGTACACGAAAGAATATAATAATATCTCATGAAGCGTTATAGATCAATGAACTTTCCTTCATACTTTCCAGGCTTAGGACTGTCTATAATAAAATTGATTAAATTTTATTATAAAAGTTTTGTGAGACAATTATTATTTATTATAGGCGTATTTACTAAAACTTATTTACAAATCACTATCCACAGTTTCACTTTGTCACACAGTAACATCCTACCTAATTACAATTATTAAAAACGAACACACAATATTTACAATAGCACGACGAATGTATGTACGAAACATGAGAATCATTATATTTACAATTACAGTACTGTAGTACTTATATGTTGCACAGGAACAAAATTATTATTTAAAAACGTGCGAGGGCCGTGTTTGTTTACAAAACAACGCGTACGTAATAACAGGTACCGCGATCCAACCGGCCGACTGCCGCCCGAGTTCACACGACTTCGCCCGAGTGCCCCGACGCGCTGTGACGCTGTGAGTGAGACTAGTGAGACTATAAAAGTTATAAAACTATAATGCTATCCCGCTCTAGCCTCGCTGTGTACGTTTAGAATATGAGACTCCTAGTTTGTTGAGACGTTATATTTCTAGCGCGTAGTCAGAGTCGGGACAACAAACGCTAGATGCTATAAATAAATAGCGTGCTATTTTTTGACGCTATACGTTTTATTAACCACCACTACATAGGATGCAGACCCTTCAAAACCGGTTCCTTCGAAAGGCTACGGGTTCCCCTTGGTTCGTTCGCAACGAGATCCTCCATGTTGACCTCAGAATCCCCACTATTAAGCAGTTCATGAAACGCCTCTCAAAGCGTTTCTTCGATTCCGCCGCCAAGCATCGCAACCCTCTAGTTGTCCAGGCCGCCAATTACTCTCCCTCTAACATCAGCAAGGCCCGCCGTCCAAAACATGTCCTATCCGACCCTGACGACCCCATAACTCTCCTCCAGGAGAGCAACAAGTCTACCAGTACAGTTCACAAAAACAAAAAACCGACATTCCGACCTCGCCGACGAGGTCCCTCGCGACGTCCCCAAGTAAACTCACCCCCCCGACCCTTGCCCGATGCAGTGCCAGCCCGCGCCGCAGCTGAGCCAGTAGCTTTAAATTCCCGACTGTGACCTCTGAGTTTGTTTCGGCATTTCTTCTCAGAGTAGTCAGATAGGAAATGCCGGCCTCATCAAGCTTAAATAATATAATTGTGATCCAGCCTGTCCCCTCTTGCTGCCCTCTCCAGCGACGCCCTAAGCCGAGGTTCGTACCCCACAGGGGGTGCCCTTAGTGCGTAGTCGCTTAGCATAACGTAGTTAGTTTTATGCCCCTGGCTGGAGGCTTTGAGTTTTACTTAAGGCAGCCACAGGATAGCCCGGTTAAGTAGTCACGACCTCTCAAGGTCAACTACAAGATGCCCATAGGAAAAAAAAAAAAAAAAAAAGCGCGCTCCTCAGTCTCGCGCGAGCGCTTATCGAGGTAGGACCTGTACATGAAATTTTCGCGCGCAATCGTCCGGAGATCGCTATTATTATCGACTCGTGTACGCCGATCGAAATAATTTGATCCAATAAGATTTTTTTTACATCATAATATTAAATGTATTATTTTTTAACAGACTTCTAAAAAGGAGGAGGTTCTTAATTCGGATGTTTATATATTATTATTTTTTTAAATGTATGTTCGGGCATAACTCCGTTATATTTAGACGGATTTGCATGATATTTTTTTTTGTTCGAAAAAGTGTATTCCGAAATAGTCCCATTTAAATTTTGTACAGATCTGATCATGAGTTTCGTAGACAGACAAGGTAACTCTTCAATAAATTCCAGCAAATCAACCGCGATTCCTGCTATCGCATATGTATTCATTGTTTACGCAATCACACAACATAACATCACGCCTGTACCCTTTAAAGGGGTAGGCAGATGTGTTCAATAGCTTCCTGTCACTGATATTTATATAGCAAGTAGTGTTATATGAATTTGTGTGGGGTAGATAGGTACAACTAAAAAGTAAAACATATTTTTTTTTCTTTATCTGTTTTTTTTTATTTTTGTAAAAAAGTTTTAGTACGAGTGCGTCTTAAAGGTAATCAATATTAGTACATACGTACATATTAGACTTTAATTTTTATCTTTTATTTATGGTAGGTAAGGGTCGGAAAACACCACTATACGCCTGCATAAAAAAAGGACAGCATTACAAGTTAAAATGTCACTAAAAAGGTAGATGCAAACACGATGTTATTAATTTAAACCGTATTACAGAACAAACCAAACCACAAATAAACCTTAAGTTCCTACCTAAAATATACATTTTATACTAAAACAAACATAAATCAGTATTTTCTTTTCCAGGACACATAACCATAATAATTCTGAAACATCTACAGAAAGTAAAAATATGATAGTAGAACCAACAGTGAAAGAATCGTCTACTCTAGATCAGCTAAAGTAGGTACCTAGCTACCCGTATATTACCTAGCCGGGCCCACTCTATGCTCAAGGTCAAAAATATCGTAATTTATTTTCGTAATAGAAAAGATTTTCGTAAAAAAAGGTTTTGTTTTAATGATATTTGTAATTATTTAGTAACGCTATAAAAAATTACAAAAGAAGTAGTTATAAGAAATGCCCGAGCTCTTAACGCGATCCACTTTAGGACCTAAACTGAACTGTTCTTCTAATTCGTACCATGATGTCAGTTTAACGATTCAATTTAGGCCATGCCATCTGGATGCCTACCACGAGCTAGCTCATTAGCGAGCTCATTCACTTTCAAAGATCCAAATGCCGCTGAGCGTATTGGTTGTCATGGTACGACTGTGAGCGATGCTGTTTAAGAACCTAAACTGAAATGTCTTGCATTTGAATCGTTTTTAAATAGATCATGGTAGGCCTCCTGTTCTACGTTCTGATTGTGAACATTTTGTGTAGGTATATTTTTGTCATTTCTAAACATGACTATAAAGGAGTGTGTCTTCTGTATTCTATGTCGGGATTATGTGACGTAATTCATGAAGATGTTAATAATTACTAGTTGATTAATGCATTCGATTTATGACCAGTAACTACTTACGTAGTTTTTTTTTGAATCAAGAGGCTTCTACAGCATCAGAAAAATTTATGCTTTCCAGTTCTGTTCTGTTCAAAGGAAAAAAAAAACACGTTTGTAGTGACACAGTACCTGTCACACAGTACCATACGTTACCACCGAACCAGTTACCTTACCACGTTTTGACATTCTGCAAGAAACAGTGAAGCAACCCTCTTGAAAAAGACGAGTACGTAAACAAAAGCACCTGATAAAGAAACAGGATAGAAACAACGATGCGACACGAGCGTTATCACAACGCCGTGCCGCATGCGTTCGCTTCGAAAGAAGCGCTTTGTAAGCGCATGCAGAGCAAGCAGAAGCACCAGCACAGTCCGTATCTTCACTGCACGCTTCGGGACCTCGCAGATGGACTCAGGACGCGGACGACACACGCGTCGCGCGCAGCGACAGGCGACCTGCACTCGACGACGGCTTCTGGGGAAAAGGATCGCACTCGGCGCGCGACTCCTATTTATGCCTTCGCGGCGAATAGTGTCGTGTGCAACGCAGCCCCCGCGCCCCGCGCGCGTGTCGCCTCAACGGCGCGTCGCGATTGGTCAAATAAATGTAAGCAGTAACATGCTAAACCTAATCATTCCCGACGAGCAGTTTGGTTTTCGTACTCAACATTCTTGCGTACAACAAGTCCATCGAATCACCGAACATATCCACGCAGGGTTCCTACGTGGTAACATGACAGGTGCAATATACTTCGACATAGCGAAAGCTTTTGACAAAGTCTGGCACAACGGCTTACTATTTAAGCTATACCAAATCGGCGTGCCTGACCGTCTCGTGCTCATCTTACGGGACTTTTTGTCAAACCGCACCTTTCGCTATAAAGTCGAAGGAGCAATCTCCTCCCCACACCCCATCCGAGCGGGAGTCCCCCAGGGCTTGGTGCTGGCCCCACTAATCTTCACGCTGTTCACCAGCGATATCCCCAAAAACAGGAAGGCTCAGTTGGCTCTATTCGCCGACGACACAGCCATATTCTACACCGGCCGCAGCCTAGTCCAGATATCCCACACTCTCCAAACAGCAGTTAACAAACTCGCTGCTTGGTTCAGGAAGTGGAGAATTGAAGTCAATCCCGACAAAAGTCAAGCGGTCCTTTACTCCAGACCGCGTCACAACCCCCCCCCGACCTATCACCATGTTCGGCAAGCCGATCCCTTGGGAAGAGCAAGCCAAATACCTAGGTGTCATTCTAGACAAACACCTCTCATTCACAGAGCACATAAAGAAGGTTCGTTCGCGAGCCGCTTTCGCTCTCTTTAGACTCCACTCCGTTCTCAATGCACGCAGCAAACTGTCGCTTAAGTGCAAGTTGCGCATTTACACAGCGTGCATTAGACCAATTATGACCTATGCTTGTCCAATCTTTGCGCACGCAAAACCCCACAACATCCATAGGATGCAGACCCTTCAAAACCGGTTGCTTCGAAAGGCTACGGGCTCTCCTTGGTTCGTTCGCAACGAGATCCTCCATGTTGACCTCAGAATCCCCACTATTAAGCAGTTCATGAAACGCCTCGCAAAGCGTTTCTTCGATTCCGCCGCCAAGCATCGCAACCCTCTAGTTGTCCAGGCCGCCAATTACTCTCCCTCTAACATCAGCAAGGCCCGCCGTCCAAAACATGTCCTATCCGACCCTGACGACCCCATAACTCTCCTCCAGGAGAGCAACAAGTCTACCAGTACAGTGCACAAAAACAAAAAACCGACATTCCGACCTCGCCGACGAGGTCCCTCGCGACGTCCCCAAGTAAACTCACCCCCCCGACCCTTGCCCGATGCAGTGCCAGCCCGCGCCGCAGCTGAGCCAGTAGCTTTAAATTCCCGACTGTGACCTCTGAGTTTGTTTCGGCATTTCTTCTCAGAGTAGTCAGATAGGAAATGCCGGCCTCATCAAGCTTAAATAATATAATTATGATCCAGCCTGTCCCCTCTTGCTGCCCTCTCCAGCGACGCCCTAAGCCGAGGTTCGTACCCCACAGGGGGTGCCCTTAGTGCGTAGTCGCTTAGCATAACGTAGTTAGTTTTATGCCCCTGGCTGGAGGCTTTGAGTTTTACTTAAGGCAGCCACAGGATAGCCCGGTTAAGTAGTCACGACCTTTCAAGGTCAACTACGAGATGCCCATAGGAAAAAAAAAAAAAAAAAAAACAGTCTCAATTACCAGTCTGCGGAGTTATTATTTTCAAATACCTACTGACACTACACTGTACAAAACTCTTAAACGTTAAATGCCATTACGAGAGATCTTTTTGTATTTTTTTTTCTCAAACTTTATAATTAGGTACATTTTTAATTTGTGGACTCTTTTTGAGTGTTTTGATTTATACTCACCCCTGATTACCTGTCTAGTAGTGTTCAGTTCAGACTCTGGATTAATAAAAAAAACTATCATCCTACTCAGACTGGTATCAAAATTGTTTCGCGGACTATAGTTGTACTCCCAACGTACACGTGTACACGTGTGCACTTCGTGTATTGCAAACGAACACAAGCGCGCGTTCGCGCTAAGCGAACATTTACGATTTGTAATAGGACTCTTAAAACAAAAACATGGGAACCACACAGTCTATAAATATAAAAAAATGGAACCTGAATGTCAAACAGATAGACAAAAAGAAATCACGTTTGTTGTATGGGAGCCCCCCTTAAATATTTATTTTATTCTGTTTTTAGTATTTGTTGTTATAACGGCAACAGAAATACACTTTCTGTGAAAAGAACATGTTAGGTTTTTGTATGGTATGGAGGCTGGGCTTTTATTCGAAGCTGCTGTGAACAGGGAAGATGTTATATTTTTATGGAAGAACATAAATTAAGGAGACTTTGTATATATAAATAAATATTGTTTAAACTGTTTAAAGAACCCTTATTTAATTATTCAATTTTTAAATAATTATTATTTAAAAAATAAATTGCAACCCACAGTAATTATTGATTTTGGCAACACTTTTCTGTTGGATGTCATTATTGTCATTGTGACATGTGAACGTCAATCAAATGTCAAATTCAATTCAATTTCAGGGCGCGTTCCGAGTTGGAATGTAACTGAGCGTGCTTAAACCCGTTCCGAATGAGCGTGAGCGCGATAACGATGTTCCGTGAATCGTCATAGATGACGTCATAACATGCGCCATCTTGCGATAACGCCGACCATGCCATATAATAATAATAACACAGTGAGCGCTGTCAAAAATGACAGTGTGTGTGAGGATGTGTCAGTGTGTTTTGTTTTGAGTTGCATCATATCGCACCAATAAAATAGTGTTACAACTCGAAAAACATGGATTTTTAGAAAAGCGAAAATTAACTCACGTAGTTGTTAATCAGTCTAAAAACATATTTTTTTGTAAGCTTTTCAAGTATGTATAATTTTGATCACATCATAATAATAGTGTAAGAATAAAGACTGATTAACAAATCCGTGGATTTATTGTCGCTTTTCTAAAAACCACATTTTCAAGTCGTAACCCTATTTTATCGGAGGTGCGATATCTTTAAATTAAACCAACGTGGCATTTTCGAAATTATGCTTCTGGCTGACAGTCGCCACCTAACCAAAAAAGAAGAACTGAAGCAGAAATGTGGTGTTTATACAAAGAAATACTGTAATAATATCGTTTTGACATTGAGCACTGTGCGAGCGTTCCGAATTGTCACACACACACATTGTTACAGCTCTCAGCTGTCATAATCGTTATAATTATCTACATCGGAACGCATGTGAGATGATGTGAGTGCTGTGAGCGATTATAGCTAATTCGGAATGTGGCTTCATTGCGTTTGCATTTGTGGTTTGCATTACAAATTTACAACAAAGTACTCTGTGCATTACAACGGAACGCGAACGGACACAAGTGATTTGTTTGTGTTTTTTTTGTGTGTTATTTTTGTTCAAGTTTTTTGATATTATTTAAACTGGCTTTTAATTTGGATATTTTGATATTGCACACGATTTGGACACCCGACGACCGGCGATACTGACGACCCTGATTTCTCACTCGAACTTGGATTTTGCACACAATGTGAATATTACTGTAGCTGTTTAGTAGGGAAGCGAACTGCTGGAAGCTGTGCTCATGTAATGACGATCATAAGGTATCTTGGGTGGGCTCGGCATCAAAACAATAACCGCCTGCACAGTTTCTTGATAATATAATAGTAAGTAAAGATGTTGAAAATGAAGAGGTAGAATAAATACTAACAAATACATTACTTTTTTTATTTCTCTACCTAGTACACAAAAATGTTCAACAACAAAAGACTATTACAAAAGGTTAACAGTCTGTATCTAGACTGTCTGGTTTACTGGCCTGCCTTGGAGGAGACATATAACCATCAGTAGTAATTCTGCAATTTACCGATTTCATGACGATATAGTCCCAAATTGTAGGAGAAAATAAGCATCTTTGGTATTTTCGTTCACTGGTAAGTACATATAATTACATTATCCTTATCATAAATAATGTATTCTTATTGTAAATAATAGCGTTTCGGCGTTAACACAATTTCGCTATTAAAAAATAAATTCAGCCCATTACAGTCCCCTTGCTGGGCACTAGGGCGTGCAAAGCCGGTTTTCCGGTTTTGCTAAAAACCGGAAACCGGACAAAATTTACCGATATTTGAAAACCGGGGTTGAGAGACAAAACCGGAGTTAGCTCCGGTTTTCCCGTTATTGAATTACATTTTGATATAAATCAACATTTTTTCGAACGCACTCAAGAAATATTCATGTTTGAGTCATCAAATATATCCGAACGCAACCTATACCCACTTACACTCCTCCCGCCGCGAGCTGCGACTCCCGCACCCGCGCCCGCGACGTGACTCGAGTCCCACAGGAGACAAATAGCAATAAGTAAGATGATGAATGTGTTTTGTGTTTAAAATATTTTATTATTCTTGATAACAGAATTGTTAGGTACATCTACTAAAGGTACCACAAACTTACTTGTTGACTGTTGTTAATTTGATCTCAGTTTGTTTATCTTTATATTATTTTATGTTCATGTTATTGCTATCCAAATTCCAAATATTAATGTGGCCTACTTGGTATTGGACTATTGGTAGTAATGGTATTAGTAGATAAATGGTTGATTAAAAAGAGGTATATGATACAATTTGTTTTATTTGTAGATTTTGTGTATTGCGAATATTGTTTTCTTGTTAAAATTCTACTATATAAAAAATATAAAAATGTTACCAAAACCGGGGCTAGCACCGGTTTCCGGTTTTGGGCTCTAAAAACCGGAATTCAAAACCGGTTTTGAAATCCTTCCGGTTTTGCACGCCCTACTGGGCACGGGCCTCTTCTCATAATGAGAAGGGTTATATTAGTCCAGCTCGCTGGTCTGGTGGGCGGATTACACACCATCGAGAACTTTATAAGGCCCTCTCAGATGATGATTTCACTAATGTCAAGTAGAAAATTACAAATACAATAAACCTAAATATTCTTAAGCAAACGGAAAAATAGTTGTACATTTTGCATTTTATTTAAGAAAATAGCGATTTTAACAATGAGAGCATAGAGGAAAAAAATTTAGTATGAAATGAGAGTAAAGAAACATGACAACTGACAAGTGTCACAACACCACAGATAAGATATTAGTAGCAAGCTACAGATTAGTACAGATGCGACAGTAACTTTCTGCTTAGTTTCATATTGTTCCGTTTTGGCGCTGCAGTCACTCAGTTTGACATGACAGTACATAGACTCATGTGAATAAATTTAGTGATGTGACAATTAGACAAAACTGATATCGATAACTAGTGATGTTCTATTTTATCGATTTTAGGGTGCTTGCCTGTATAATACTAACGGTTACGACTCCTTTCATTTAATGATGACGAAAACAATGTTTTTATATTTTTCATAGTTTTATTTATTGAGACATTTCTTTCTTATACTAGAATTCTTTTAATCTAATAATTTAAATACCCTTAAAAAACTTTCAAGAATGGTGATCCAACTCTTCAGAGACGGCACTTTCACAAATCGAGGTCTTCCTTACTGTAAAGCATGGTTGCTACTTTTGTCAATAAAATATAAGGATTGAATTTTTTTATGGCGTCAATCCAAAATGCGTGATGAGGCGAGTCTTTTTTTATGGCTCGTCGTAATTTTCCTCTTTTTGCTCCATCAGGATAGCCATTGCCACTGCTCTTTGAAGTAATTATGTTCAAATAAATCAGCATATCCTGAAAAAACAAGCGACAATCATTTAATATTAAGACTTACTTTTGTTTGAGGTTTTAATATTGATGAACGAAAGGCAAGCTAGATACACACCAGTAGTTGTAGTCACCTGTGATGGTTCAGCGACATCTTCCTCATCTTGCTCCTTGAAATAATTATGTTCCTGTGTAACATCCCATCCTGGAAAAATAAATTGTACTGTTAGTGTTGTAATATTTTTAATTTAAAGTTGAAACACTATCGTCGCCCTTCTGGGATGTAGGTAACAGCTACTCATCCACAAACTGTAGCATTGAAAGCAAACTAGTTCATGTTCCAATAAATTATGTCATGAAAAAAACCCTGATGTCCCTTAAAAACCTAATATTATCAAAGATTTCTAGTGTGTATAATTATTTAATAGTTGTTGTTAGTTAACAGTTGTAAATTATCTACGAGTACTTATCTGTTATTTATCTGTAAAATAACAAAGACTCAAATCATAACAAAACTCACCGGTTACTCTAAGCGGAACACCGTGAGCTATTTCTTTGCCAGTAAATACATAGACACGGGTATGAGTACCGCAGTCTTCGACCTTCACCTTCGTGTTCAAACTGATGTTTATCAAAATGTTTTTCACAGACACGTTTTCTTAATAATTGCTCTTTAGAGTCCAATGAGGAGGAAATTTGTGGGCACTAGGAAAGACAACCACAAATTTCTAAATTCATCGTTCTTGGGAAAACTAAAAAGCCGGTTCGTCTCACTTGTTGCATTGCAACCACCAACACAGCACTTTTGGGTCCCCATGACGAATATTTGCATAAATAACATGCACAATCAATATTGTCTCAAACAACAGAGGAAACTTTGTGTCCTAAGGATCTCAACTCAGCAAAATACAAGGAAATACACTTATGAACTAGGCGTCCAATTCGGAAGTTTTTGACAATGACATTTTTTATGTAATTATAAACAATTCACAATTTCACATGACACGAAGTCTCAAGATGGCGGCCACCGCGGCCACAGAACATAATTCTATGTATCAGCAATCTTCCGATGCCAGCGCCAAAACGGAACATTTGGAAATAAAGCTGTCACAGGCCTGCACAACACTCACAACCTTATACTTTACTGACACAGGTAATGTTTTCATAGATTCCATTAGGAGGCAAAGGAATCAATCATACAAATCATGGAAATAATTCGTTGGCTTTAATTTAAGCCATCTAATATTGTTTTAAAATATTTTAAATAACAATAAGATGTATAATTTGCTTAAAATAATGTTATTTAACCATTTTTTCTTTGTTTCAATGTGCAACAATAATATTACGACTCAAAAAAATATCTGGGTTTAAAATATATATTTGGTGCTTTTAATATTTTTTTGCTTTTGTAAGGTCATCCTGAATAATTTTCCCTATCAGAAAAACCACCCATGATAGCTGTTCAAAAAAAAAAAATATTTTAGGCCCATTTCTTAACATGTCCTTTTAACTGTCTAGCTATCATGGATTATGAGATACAGCTTGGTGACAGACAGACAGACGGACAGTGGAGTCTTAGTAGTAGGGTCCCGTTTTTACCCTTTGGGTACGGAACCGTAAAAAATTGAGCTTAGTGACTCCCCGTGGCTGTGTTTGCACTTGCAGGACGACACGATCTTCTCGTGGTACAGCGGCGAGGGCGCGGCGCGCGTTGCAGACCGTTGGGGGGGGCGCGTGCGGCGCGTGTTGGACGGCCGTCTGGGGCTCGGCCGCGGCTCCATCAACGTCAGTGCCGTGCGCGAGACCGACGCCGGCCTCTATCGCTGCCGCGTCACCTTCCCCAACCGTACACCGCCTGCGCGTAACAACGGCACCTTCTACTACCTCGAAGTCGACGGTCAGGCACTCCTTCACTCTCCTACTTTCCTCGCCCCAGCGACCGAACCCCGCCCCGCTCCCCGCCCCTCCACTCATTCTACAATTTAACTTTTCAGGAGGAAATTTGATAGTGACGCCGCCAACGAACGTGACGGTGCTGGAAGGCGAGCGCGCCGAGTTGGAATGTCTGCCGAAGAGCCCCGAGTCCGTGGTGGAGTGGTACAAGGAGGGCACTCCGATCAGCGAGCTGCCCGAGCTGGCGCTGCGGTCGGAGCTGACCGCCAACGGCTCGCTAGTTCTGCGACGCGCCGCATCCACTGACCCCGGCGAGTACGAGTGCCGCGTGCGCGACCCCGACAACGCCGCGCAGAGCGCCAGCGCCTTCTTGGACGTGCAGTGTGAGTCTACCTCACAGAACACTATTACTCCTAGCGGAGGTCTACCTCGCACCCAAGCCACACAAACCATACACCACACACACTACACACCACACACTCGCACTCGCACTCTTCAAACCGGTTTGTTGTTTCAGATAAAGCCAAGGTAGTTTACGCACCGAAGGAACGCTTCCTGCCGTACGGCAAGCCCGCTAGCTTGGACTGCCACTTCAGCGCCAACCCGCCGCTCACCAACCTACGCTGGGAGAAGGACGGCTTCCTGTTCGACCCCTACAACGTGCCCGGAGTGTTTTATAGCAGGAATGGAAGTTTACTATTCAATCAGGTAAATGATCAAAGACGTCGAGACGCGAGCGTTCTATGTATAGTTTATAGCAGGAATGGAAGTTTACTATTCAATCAGGTAAATGATCAAAGACGTCGAGATGCGAGCGTTCTATGTGTGTGGGCTATTTAGTATTTTTAGTCGATTCTATGTTATTTATTTTTTCTAATTTACTTTAAAACTTTTCGACCAGTACCTACGAGTATAGACGAGGGGAAGGGAACAAAAAGACGGATAAAGGGGTGACAGGTGTGTAAAAAAGATTAAAGTTGATAATATAATATAAAGGTGTTTATTTCTACTAATTAATTCTAATTCTTCCATCCTACAACTTTGGGGGCTCGTCCGGGATAGGAAGAAAAAGAATTTGGGCAGAAATCACACGATTGGAACGGGATTAGTTTCTCACGCATGTGGTTTACTCGTTGCCGGTCGCTGTGGGACAATTGTAAAAGGTGTATTAATTTCAAGATGCAAGACGACAAGGCGATGTTCGGCGTCGCGAACAATTCCATCGCACATGGTATCGTAAAATTTAGTGGCGATGACAAAACGTATTCGTCCTCAAAATGGGTCCAGGACATAGAGGAGAGGACAAAGATCTTCAGCTGGACGCCTCAACAGAAGCTGAATATCGCCTGAAGAACTCTAACAGGCACGGCTGAGCTCTGGTTGCGATCAGAAAAATGCTACAAGACATTTGAAGAGCTGAAAGTTGCACTACAAAAGGAGTGTTGGGGCGTAACTCCCAACAGTAAAAATGTTTAGGATTTGTTATGTAGGTAAACTTGTATGGTACCTATGTTATGTTATGTAAATGAGTAGACGAACGATTTCCCTTGATGGATTTATTGCTACTGAATATAGTTACACAATTGTTCTACTTAAATGCTATGTTGGAGGAATGCACAGCTAAACAATATTGATGTGCATCAATAAATGTGTGACATGCAAACTACCACAAAGGTCAATGTACAGCGTAGCTCGTACATATTGCCCACTCACAAAAGATGACTGTACAAGTGTGAACAATAATGAATATGTTATTATAAATAATAACTGTTAAAAAGGGAGATAAAATGTAAAAGACAATAGTCTAATCCGAGCCTTATACTATTAAATCACAACGCGCAATAGGCGACGTTGCTTTGTTGAGTGTATGTGCACTTGATAAGTGCGCTATGCTGTCGTCTGCGACGTTGAATACAGCTGTGTTGTCCACGATGCTTGCAGTCGACCTCCTTCGGGGCGGTGGATTGGGAACAGGTGGCGTCTCAGGTTTCTCTTGATTCGTGCAATGTTTGCGTAGTCGGTGGTAAGCATATATTGCACCTGCTGTCGCTGCTACTGTTGCCAATATGTATATGACAACATATTGGTGGACATCGTGGTGTGTCGCCCGATCAGAGATGATGTCTTCTGCGGTCGCGGCTTTTATCTGTTCTATCTGTTTTCCCAGATCTCGCAGTAATGAACTTTGCTCCATTACCGTGTCAATCTCGGGTTCGTGTTTCAAAACCGGTACCGATAGGTTGAAGATCCGATTAATTGGAGGGATTTCCAGCGCAAGTTCTTCCACCTGGGCATGCATGATATCCATCAGTTGCCTTTGGGAATGTACAGTTAACGTCTCGCTATTCATAGTGCAGTCACTTCCGAGTGTCATTAGCCCTGCGTTGTTAAGTAGTTCAGTTGAAACTTGATTCCCGCATATGACGCGTATTTTGCAAGCGTCACAGCAAAAGTATAGATAGCTGTTTATGTTGCTAAGTGCCAACCACGTGTTTTGACAGCTCTCATGTTTTGTTTTACAGCCAGACGAGTCTTGTTTCTTCTTGCAGAGGCTCTCGTCAGACTGCATGTGGTATATTGGTGACTTCATGGTGCACAGCAGAGTCGTACTGTCGTAGTACATGCATTGATGTAGGTCTGTCTCAGTCATCGGTAGGTATGAATCTTTCTGTATGTTAATTGCTAATAGTTCCGCTATTGGCAGTATGGTGACCATCTCGACGCCCTTCTTTTTTGGGACAGGAACGACGTGATAAACTTCGTAGTTTTCTCTACTGATTAACGGCACCCGTATCTCAATAATTAGGTATCTCTCTGTCATTTTTGCCTTTACTTGTAAGAGTTGATATAGGCGGAAGAAATCATCTTGAATGTTGTTGATGGGAAGTGCCACATCCTTTGAGAGCTGACCGGATATGACGTTCAATTCGTCCCGTAGCTGTTCTGGCGCAATGAGGTGTAAGTTCATCTTGCCGTTGTAAATGTTGGTTACGGTATCCAGTAGAATCTCTTGAACGTTTCTTAGATGCTCTATAAAGCTGTTTGCAGAGATTGCAGACATCACAAACTCGATTGATAGTTCTTGAGACTCAATTTCTTGCTGAAGGTTGCTCGTTAGCTTGTCTAGTCTTAGCAGATGTTGATTGAATAATTTGTGTTGTTTTGCGATTGTTTCTTCCGATCTTCTTAGCACATTGTATTCGGCTTCTATTATAGTTGTCTGATTTTTTGACAAAAGGGCCAGATGTTTCTCATTTTCTTTGATGAGTTGAATGTCCCGTTGATATTGTTCGGCGAATTGGTCATCCAATACTCCGAACAGTGAACGTGCGATTGACCCGACTCCGTTGATAAGGCCGCGTTTGCTTCTCATATTCACCCGACCTTGCGGATTCAGCAACATACGGTTGTAGTGGTCGAGTTCAGCGAACGCGTGATGTAATTGTAATGAAATAACGTCACATTGAGTCTTCTGTTTTAGTTTTGAACATATGGTTTCGAGATGATCGTTGAATTTGGTGAACACTGTTGTACCATGCCAGTAGGGTTTGACGTCGTAGTATACAACTATCTTCCACTCGTCGCGAATCAATTTCATGTTGTTGACTTTGTCGAAATATAGGCCTTGTTGCAATTCGATAAAGTTTGTTGTTGTTGTGTTTGTTGTCGCGCTTGCTGGACTCAGTAGGTATAGCAGGGTCATTACTAATCCGATCAAATTGATTTTTCCTATCTTGGCAGTTTGTTGACGTTTTGTTGTAGTCTCGTTGTTAGCTTGTATTTTGTGTTCATTTTCGGTGTTTTGTTCAATGGAATTTTCCTCGCTGTCTATTGGTAAAATAGATAGCTTTGTTATGGGTCTTTTTATGGAGCCGTTTCTTGTTTTCAGGGTCACGATACGAACATATCCGTCGTTCCCTGGGTGAAGATCTGTTACTCTGCCCATCAACCATTTTCCTGCGGGCCGCTGGTCATCATGTACCACAACCAAGTCTCCAATCTTCACGTTTTTCTGAGGTTTCTGCCACTTTGTTCTTGCTAACAGTTGGCACAAGTACTCATTTTTCCACTTCTTCCAGATTTCTGTATATATTTTTCTAGTCAGCTCCCATCTTGTTCGGGCGTCTTCTCTTGTTTCGATGACGGTCAATCCTGACCTCCCTGTTAGAAAGTGTGCTGGCGTCAGACAGTCGAGGTCTTCCACATTTTCACTCAGCGCACACAGAGGTCTGGAGTTTAGACATGCTTCTAGTTTTGTTAATATTGTGGTGAACTCCTCGAATGTTAACCTTTGCTCACCGACCACTCGTTTTAAATGGTGTTTCAAGCTTCTAACGGCTCGTTCCCACAATCCGCCTGCCGATGGCCATGCAGGAGCGTTGAAGTGCCACTGTATGGACATCTCGGCAACTTCCTTCTGTAGTTGTTCGTTCTTGTAGGTGTTCTCTATTTCCTCGTATTGTTCCATGAGCAGTCGATTAGCGCCGACAAAGTTCGTGCCATTATCGCTGTACATGTGTCGGGGAGCGCCTCGCCTTGCCGCCATTCTGTTAAGGGCTGCCAAAAATGCCGAGCTTGTCAGGTCAGAGACTAACTCAATGTGCACTGCCTTTGTTACCATGCAAACAAAGATGGCTATGTAACCTTTAGTGGTTTTAGCCCCTCTTCCTTTATTCATCTTAATATCGACGAATCCCGTGTAATCCACTCCTGTATGGTGAAATGGCGGGGCAGGGTTTATTCTTGCAGTCGGCAGTTCACCCATGATTTGTCGTTGTTTGGTTGGACTGATTTTTCGGCACGTTACGCATTTTCTGACTTGCAATTTCGTGGCTCGCACGCCACCGATGATCCAGTATTTTTGGTGAAAAGGCGACAGGGTGAGTCGCGGTCCGCCGTGGAACGTCATTTGGTGTGCTTGATCGATAAGCAAATGTGTTAGGCGGCTATCATGAGGGATGATCATCGGATGTTTCATCTCTTCAGTTATCGTGGCGTTGTTCAATCTTCCCCCGACTCTTAGCAAGCCTTCTTGATCAATGTAAGGATTGAGAGGCAGCAACTTGCTATTTGATGTCACTCTGCCGTGTTTACGTAAATGACTCATATCCGTTTCAAATACATTTTGTTGGTTCTGTTTCACAATTGCCTTAGTTGCACTGTTCAATTCTTGCAACGTAAGGTGACTTGGTAATTGGCGATGTTTCAAGTCCAATGTTCGAACTGTTAAGTTCACTGCTCTCTTTATCCATGCGACTATTCGAATGACATGATTAATAGAGCTATGTTTTTGCAATAATTGTTCGATAATGTTGATGGTTTCTGTGTTGGTTTGGACCGCATAGATTTGTTTCATTGCCGTTGTTTTCATTTCTTGGTCTGACGTATATGCTATTTTGGCTAGGTTCTTCATTTCAAAGGATGATAGCCAAGTAGGACCTTGCCACCACAGTTTGTTTTCCTTTAATTGACCAGCGTATTGGCCTCGGCTTGCGGCGTCAGCGGGATTCTCACTTGACTTGACGTAATCCCAACACGAACGCGGTATTACTGTGTTGATTTTTTGGACTCTATTCTCTACATATGTTTTCCATCGTGATGGGTCACCTTGTATCCAGCCCAGGACCACCATAGAATCAGTCCAGCCATAGACTCGAATATTATGTTGATGTAAGGATTCTTTAACCTTTTGCATTAGTTTGCATAGTAGGTGTGCTCCATTTAATTCGAGTTTAGGCAATGTTGTTGCTTTTCTGTGTGGTACTATTTTCGATTTTGCAGCTACAAGTATGACTTCTGTTGACGGATGAACTCGTGCGTAAATAACACACGCATAGGCATCCAGAGAGGCGTCACTGAATCCGTGTAGTTCTATACCTTGTCTTCCGTCACATCTGAGCCATCTTGGTACTTCACACAAGTTTATCGTCCTTATGTCCGCTTGGATTTTGCACCATTCTTTGTGTATGCTGTCAGGAACTTCGTCGTCCCATTGTAATTTGACCTCCCACACTCTTTGGAATAATAATTTTAATTTTGTTGATAAGGGAGCCAGCCAGCCAAGTGGGTCAAATAATTTTGATATTTCAGCTAATAAGCTGCGTTTTGTATGGTTTTTGTTGACGCTTGAAATCGAACATTGGAATGTAAATTTGTCCTCTTTTGAATTCCAGCATAGGCCCAATGTTTTTGATGTTTGATCTGTTTTGAAGTTGAAGACAGTGTTTTCATTGTTATGTTGAGTTGTTGCATTTTCCAAGAGTGCCGGTTCGTTTGATGACCATTTTCTAAGGTTGAATCCTCCACTCTTGAGTAATTGTTTTAGGTCCGAAATTAGCTTCTGCCCTTGTTCAATGGTGTGCGATCCGTGGACGAGATCATCGACGTAAAATGACTCTTCCACTACCTTTGAAGCTTCCGGGAAATTCTGACGCTCGTCCTCTGCCAGTCTTCGTAGTGTCATTATGGCCAGGAACGGAGCTGCTTTGGTGCCATAAGTTACTGTAGATAGCTGGTATGAACGTAGAGGTTGTTCCGGTGAGTCTCGCCAGACAATCTGTTGTAGGCTTTGGTCACATTCGGCCACTAAAATTTGCCTGTACATCTTTTCGATGTCTGCTGTGTAAGCATACTTGTATTGCCTCCACTGTATTAATGTTGTTTGTAAATCTTGTTGTAGGTTTGGGCCCTTGTACATGAGATCGTTTAAGCTCCAACCGGTAGTTGTTTTTGCGGATGCATTAAATACAACCCTGTACTTGGTTGTTGTTGACTCGGCGCGTTCGACGCCGTGGTGCGGTAAATAGCAGTCGGGTGTCTTGTTACATGTTGATTGTTGCATATGGCCTAAGTCGATATACTCCGCTATAAATTCTTTATAGGCTTTCGCTAAATGTTCTTGTTTTCCCAATCTTCGTTCTAACGTTTTGAATTGGGCAATCGCCATCTGTTTGGAAGAGCCCATCTTGCATTCCCAGTTGTTTATCATTGGGAGCCTCACTTCGTATCTTCCATTTTGCAAGCGTTGTGTGGTATCAGTGTAGTACTCAACGCATTTCTGTTCTTCCGCTGAGCAATCGGTTCGGTCTTTGATGTCTTCGGAATCCCAGAACTGTATCATATCCTCCAGATTGTTCAATACCACGTTGCATTGTAATGTTGTAGTTTTGACGTGTCCGCATAGTAGCCAGCCTAAGTATGTTTGTTGTGCGATGGGCCGTGTGACGTCATCACCTTTGATCATTCCTCCTAGCATGATCTGAGAGTAAATGTCTGCTCCAAACAGCAGATCTACTGGTCGGCTGCTGTTGAATTCCGGATCTGCCAAGTTGATATTTTGTATTTGAGGCCATGATGGTTTTGTAAAAGTTTTGTTTGGTAGATTCTTGATAAGGTTTTTCATTATGTATACTGATTTCCTGAACGTGAAGTCATCGAAGATAGAGCTGCATGAAATTGTTATCATGCCCTTGCACTGGCTCTCCTTTTCTCCAACTCCAAAGACAACTCCTTTGCATTTCTGGCGTTTGATCCCAAGAAGTTGAGCTGCTCGTTCTGTTATCAATGATATCTGTGACCCTTGATCCACAAGAGCTCGCATGTTGTACTGAGTTCCATCAGCTCCCTCTACCTTTACTATGGCGGTCGCTAATAGAATCTCCGAAGCGTCTTCATCATCTTGAGCCACATGAGATGATGAATTTGCTTTGTTTTGTTCATCATTTTTTGATGCAGCTTCGTGCAATAACGTATTGTGCTTAGCTTTGCACTTGCGACATCGGTTGTTTGACGTACATTTTTTGCCCTTATGACTGTACAGGCAATTAATGCAGACTTGCAACTTGTTTATTGTGTTAAGTTTTTCGTCGTTCGACATTTCTAAAAACCTTGCACAAAAATATAGGCCATGCTCGTCGTTGCAGAGTGGACAAGTAAATGTTGACGCATGGTACGATTTTGTAACCTTGTTGTTACTAGCCGCTTGATTCTTGTTGTTATGATGGCTGTGTTTCTTGTTATGAGATGCTTCTTGATTCTGATTCGTCGCTGAACATGTCTTCTGATGGTTGTCTTGTTTACGCTGCGACGATTCCATTGAAGTGAACTTCGCCTCTAGGTAGTCTAGGAAATCCTTTAATACAGGTAATTCTCGCGAGTTCTTCAGTGATTCAATGTAATCTGAGTATGTGTCCGCGTCCAGCTTTTGTGCCAAAATGTGCACTAGTAGCGGATCCCAGGTTCTGATATCCACTTCTAAATTTTTGATGGCGTGCAAACATTCTATTGTGACGTCATGTATTTTCTTGATTGGCGGTAATGACTGTTGTTGCATAGTAGGCAGATTGAAGATCATGTTGATATGCGATGTAAATATAAGTTTCTTGTTATTGTAGCGATTGTTGAGAATGTCCCAACAAACTAGATAATTGTCCGAGCTTATTTGTAAGTGTTGTATCAACCTTTCAGCTTCTCCTTGGATCTTGCTTTTCAAAAATTGCATCTTCTGCGCATTTGACAAGGATGTATTGTTGTGGATGGCTTCCGTGAAAAGATCTTTGAACGGTACCCACTGGTTGAATTTTCCGTGAAATACTGGTATCTCCAGTTTTGGAGTCGTTTTTTCTCGATAAGCTCCGGACCACATCTTGGTGTTTAATGCCTTCTTCAGATCGATATATTGATTTTCAAATCTTGTATACCGCTCTTCATATACTGCGTTCTTGTCCCCGTTAAGTTCGCACTCGATTTCCCAATGGAGACAGTCAACAGCAGACCAACGCGCTTGTAACGTTTGCAGCGCATCCTGGAATTCCCATTTTTCTGTGATAAATTCCACTTGAATGTTGGCGACAGCTCTCATGAAGGCCTTGAAATTCGCTGATTGTTTTCGTACGAGGTCGTCCAGTTTACTGTTGGACCCCGTGTCCCTCTTGTTAAGGCATTGTTGTTCTCGAGGAGGCGATTGATCCCTGTTGTCGCTTTCAGTTATGTTTTTGGTTTCTCCTTCCTCCTCGCTATCTTGTTGTTCTTGTAATTTCTTGCTCGAAGTACTTGCTTGACCTTGTTCAGAGGTACTTTCAAACGGTGTTGCTGGCAGCGCCGGTCCTCCTGTGGATCGTTTGTGCGCCGATAGTTCCTGATTTTGCTGGAGAATTAGCTCCTTGACTTCTTTATAACCTTTCAATGCCGTGTTATATAAATCGCTTGAAAAGTAAGGATGACCCGCACTTGCTTCTGTAGACAGGCGATCATGGTTGAACTGGAATTCACTCCATAAATTTTCCAGCATTTGCATACGCCTTTTGAAGTAGTCCAAGTTCTTCCTGTCCCAGCCATCCTTCTTGATGTTGATGCCGACTTTCTTGATATTTTCGTACAGTTCGCGCTGATTCTCGTAAGTATTTCCTGATGACGTCATGTTGTCAAACTTTGAGAAGTAGACTGTTGCTCCACACTTCTGGTTCTCGGTATTGTGTAAACTCTCTTCTCCGCGCGTTCTCAATTGGTTACTGGGGCGATTCGCTTGTGAGAGACCAGTCCAACTGATTCGCGACCGTAACAGATATAAATCACACAACACTAAATTGCTCGAAGGACCAAATGTTGGGGCGTAACTCCCAACAGTAAAAATGTTTAGGATTTGTTATGTAGGTAAACTTGTATGGTACCTATGTTATGTTATGTAAATGAGTAGACGAACGATTTCCCTTGATGGATTTATTGCTACTGAATATAGTTACACAATTGTTCTACTTAAATGCTATGTTGGAGGAATGCACAGCTAAACAATATTGATGTGCATCAATAAATGTGTGACATGCAAACTACCACAAAGGTCAATGTACAGCGTAGCTCGTACAAGGAGTTTGCCGACCAATTGAATATAAAAGAGATGCATGAATTAATGAGTGCTCGTAAGAAGAGGCGAGAGGAGACTTATTACCAATACATGTTGGTCATGAAAGAATTGGGAAAACGGGCGAAATTCCCGGATTATGTGGCCATTCAATACATTGTGGATGGAATACAGGATTTGAAGATGAACAAGGCAATACTTTACGGCGTTACCACCTACGCAGCCCTGAAGGAAAAGTTAGCCATTTAAGAAAACATCAAAAATAAGTCCAGAATCCGTGCGACCTTTTCCAAACAGCATCAAGAAGGTACGAGTGGTGTTGGTCGCGCTCAAAAGACGCAAGAAAAGACGCAAGCTGTTGAACCTAAAAGAAATTGCTACAAGTGTGGAGATTCATCTCATTTTTCCAATTCGTGTCCGAATGGTATAAAATGTTTCAAGTGCGATAAGTTTGGCCACATTGCACCGGATTGTAAGTCGAGGGCATACATGTACGCAGCCGCAGTCGACAGCGGCACCAGTCGATGTGCGTGAAGTTTGAGGCGAACGATGGCGTTGACAAAATTCAAGATGGCGAAAATCGAATTGAAGTGTCAAACGGCAGCATTGAAGGTGACAGTTGTCCGCAACTTCAGTCGGTGGTGCTGAATGTCAAAAATGAAAGTCAAAACAAACAAACTTCAAAAGTCGGTGAAAATTATGGCCAAAATGTTGAAACTTTAATTGATAGTGGAAGTGATTTAAATTTAATAACAGTAGATTTATTCTTTGAATTAAAAATGTCGTCATATAGCAGTGAAAAGTTGTTACTAACTGGACTTGGATCGTCAAGTAAATACGTTATGAAGATAAGGTTATTAAGATTTAACAACCAGAGTGGCTAGGTGGGTTCTCTTATTACAGGATTATGATTATACAGTTGAACATCGATCTGGAAGCATGATGAGACATGTAGACGCTCTGAGTCGTAGCGTCTATGTCAATATTATCACAAGAGGAATCCATGACCAATTAAGAAAGGCTCAACAGTGTGATGAAGGATCAAACGCTATTTTAGAGATTGTAAAACAGAAGCCATATATGGATTATTATGAACATAATGGACTATTGTATAAAGGTGAAGAAGGCAAAATAGTAGTACCAAAAAGAATGGAAATCCAAATAATTAAAAAAGTACATGAAAATGCTCATTTTGGTAAAAAGAAAATGATAGAGCTCATTGAAAAGGATTATTATATTAAAGATGTCACAAGGAAAATAGAAGAAGTAATTGTCAGCTGTATACCATGTTAACTAGCATTGAAAAAAGAAGGAAAACAGGAAGGATTTTTGAACAGTATTCAGAAGGAAAGTATACCTCTTAGTAGTCTGCATTGTGATCATATTGGTCCTTTAACAGAAACTAAGAAACAATATAATTATATTTTGACTATTGTAGATGCCTTCACTAAGTTTGTGTGGTTGTTCCCGACAAAAACTACAAATTCTACAGAGCTAATTAATAAACTAAGGATTCATCAACAAGCATTTGGGAACCCAAGCAGAATGATAACAGATAAAGGAGCTGCATTCACTAGCAATGATTTTTCAGAATATTGTCAGGCTGAAGGCATACAAAATGTTACAGTTACCACCGGTGTTCCCCGTGGTAATGGACAGGTGGAGAGAGCACACAGAGTTTTAATCTCCATACTTACCAAGCTATGTTTAGGAGATGAGAAGCAATGGTACCGTCATATAAGCCAGGTTCAAAGATCACTAAATAGTACCGTTCAACGTAGCATAGGTACAACTCCTTTTGAGTTATTAATTGGTACTAAAATGAAACTTAAAGAAAATATGGAAATAATTAATATGTTACAGGAAGAGGAAAGAGAAGAGTATATACAGGAAAGAGAAAAGCTGAGAGAACATGCAAAAATACAGATTCTGAAAATACAAGAAGAAAATAGAAATAATTTTAACAAAAAAAGGAAGGGAAGTGTAAAGTATGCTGTTGGAGATTTTGTAGCGATTAGACGAACACCATTTGGAAAGACCTTGAAGATAAAAACAAAGTATTTGGGACCTTACAAGGTGGTGAAGGATCTTGGAAAAGACCGATATGAGGTGGAAAAAGCTGAAGTTACTGCTGAGGGCCCTATAAGAACATCAACTGCAGCTGACTACATGAAAATATGGCCAGGGCCGCAGGGGTAAGCTACTAAGATTTTTTTTTGTTGTTTTCGACGTTCCACAACATTTCAAGCTTGGGTTTTGTTTTATTTTATTTTATTTTAAAAATACAGTCGATGTAAAGTAAGTTAAGGCATTGGATCTCTGGTATTCCATGACATTATTTTATTTTTAATGTTTTATGTATGTACTAATATGTTGTTTAAACTGGTTGTTAAGTTACCAGTTAAAATTATTTAAGTTAGCAGCAAAGCAATTATTAAGCAATTATTTAAGTTATTTAAGGTAGCAGGAATGGAAGTTTACTATTCAATCAGGTAAATGATCAAAGACGTCGAGACGCGAGCGTTCTATGTATATTTTTCTTAGGGTTCAACTTGTGGTTCAACGGTCGCTGGTAGTGTTGTTACGTGAAGTATGAGTTGAGAAAGTGTGTTTCATCGTTTTAGATATCAATACCAACATAGAAATATAGAAAACAGCTGAAACAGTTATTTCTTATGTCTATGGATAATCTATACTTATAATAAATCTGTAGAAGTGAAAATTCTGTACATTGAAAATATCTAAAAAAGAAATGGCAGGGGGTGTTACTAGACCGACACCGAACCCAAAAATGTGATTAAAAAAATTTTTGTCTGTGTCTGTGTTAAATACCGAACACCAAGGCTGGTACTCAGTACTTAAATGTTGACCTTATGTGTATACTAGTAAGTAGGAGTGAGGCATATTTATCGTAACAGATAGAAATAACAGATATTTAAAAATAACAAGTAACAATTGTTCCTACCAATATAACTATCTGTTACATAAAATAACAGACCCTCAGAGACTGTTACTAATCGTAACAGCTGTTACTGATATTTCAATAAATCAGTCCCCACACAGGCTCAGACTGTTACCACAGGGCTGTTACTTTCATACACACTCACTCACACTAAAGGAAGGAAAATAACAGGGTTATCAATTTCTCTCTCTTCCTCATTAAAGAATGACCCTTGCTAAAAAGAGAAACACCTATTATTTCCTTCGAAATATGTTTACTTCTCACTCTTACTAAAGCGGTTAAACTACGCTAAAAAGAGAAGCACCTAGTATTTATTATCCCTAAAATACAGTTGGTGGTCTAAAAAGAACCAACATTTTCGAAAAAGTGACTCCTAAATTAGGTCGTGTTACCTACCTGTTATCTGTAACAGTTAGCCAGTTACCATTATAAAAAAACAAACTACATTTTTCTATATGGAAAGGAGAGGTCAAAAGTGGTATAATATTCCGAAGAATTTTAAACGATAATTTGATGTACTTTAGAAAGCATATGTAATAAGCTACTCGATTATAGTTAAATTTGATTTTTTCAGGTGCCTGTTTTAGAAAAAAAGTGAAAAAAAGATTCAATAAAAACAAAACGCACATAGCGTTTATTTATTCATTTCTATGCAATATAATTATTTTAAATGTGGCTAAAGACTAAGATTTTATTATAATTTTAGCTGCAACTCCATGAAATTAAGACAAAAAATAATTGATTATAATGACAATGCAATATCTATTCTGTTCTATTTTTCTCTATGGCAATGGTGCCGATTATTGCAATATCAAAACGTTTCGAAAAAAGGTCAAATCTATCAACGTCAGAATGACGTTGAAATAAAAAAAAACCCGATGGTATAAGTCCGCGAGGCGGAGTGTGTTTTTTTAAGTAAAGAATTAAGTCAACAAATTAATATACAGACGCCATCGTATCCGAATGCCTTTATTATCTCTGGTTTGAAGCAATTCATCGCAAAATGCTCCAGGTATTTGCCTGGTTTGTTTGTTAGTGTTGACTTAAAAACTAAACATTTTTTTTTTAAATTAGGCAACCAAAAGAATTACAGTGATCGTGAACGGACTAGCGATGGGCCGAGTCGACTTTTTGGTAACTCGGGTGACCCGAGTTGACTCGCTTACCAACTCGGGCTGCAACTCGAGTTGACTCGTTCAGTCTGCCCGTGTCGCCGCTTCGTGCGTCCGAGTCAATAAATGCTCAACTCGGTGCATCGTTCCGCGGGTTGCTAGTTTGCTACGTTCACGGTTCGCCGGGTTGGGTCCGGCGGGCTGCGTGGCGCCGAGTCAATGGTAGTCAAATAAAATTGAGCCCGTTCAAAAATCTGATGTTTATTATTATTAAAAGTGTTTTCAAACATCAAATCACAAAACGAATACTACTACGCTACGCTACTTATGCTACATAAGTAGCGTAGCGTAAAAAAATGGTAACATTTTTACCTAGAAAATAATAAGAAACTAAAATAAATGTAATGGTACTTTATTCCTTAAATTAAACACCGTACCATTTGGTATTTGGTCATGTATCTATCAACTAACACCTATATAAAAAAAGCTAATCAACATCTAAGTAATAGCACTTATTTTTTAATGAATACCATTCTTCAGTCCAGTCAGTCAACTGTAACAAACCAAAAAAGGTAAACAAAACAAATAAGCTTCTGTGTCAAAACTCTTTCATCACTTCTGTCTGAATAACCGTCTGATAAGAAAAAGAAACCAACAACGAGAACTATCTCTTTCACTCGCGGCTCGGACATTCGGTCGTTGGGCTGATTCGGGCTCGCTCGGAGTCGTTCGGGCCTCGCGACTTGCGGGCTAGGCGCCAACCCACCGCACCGCCCGCCCGCCGCGCGCGCTCTTCGGTTCAACTCGGTTTGCAGAAATTTTGACTCGGGCTGACTCGCTTACGGTCTGGCCCGAGTTACGCGAGTTAGATAACTCGAGTCGCCCATCGCTAGAACGGACCCCTTTTATCTATATTGTCTTTGGTTTGACGTTTGATGGGATTGGTCGCAAAATGTTCCAGGCATGTACACACGGCTACACATCAAGCTATATATTTCCAGTTTTAGCTGACCTCGCATTGTACAGGTTTTTCTTACAATCAGAAGTCAGCTTATACTGGTTATGTATAGCTTGATGTGTAGCCGTGTGTACAACTTTATTGTAATAGTAATAAAAATGATATTCAATTGAAAGTAATTTGGTTAGTTTGTTGACATTTTTGAAATTTTAAATCCTGCTTTCTTTCTGAAGTGTAATTAGAATTACTGGTGAATTGTAATTTAATTTTTTTCGATAACCTGTGACATCACATTTAATTGATTATGGCGCCCTCTAGTGGACATAAATATATGAACTAAAAAAAATTTTAATTATGCAACACAGCATGATTAAAAATTTTTTATATGAAAATTTTGGTATCAAAAGTAAATATTTTGTGGATAAAAGTAGGTGGTGGTCACTACGCGACCTACAATATTAATTTGTACAGCGAAATTGTCTTTTAGAGCCTTCGTGACTAATCTCAAAAAACATAATGATAAGAAGCAGGAAGCAGCCCACGGTTCGGGTGCTTGACAGAATCGATAGTTCCAATGCCAGCGGGCAAGTACTGCCATCCAAGTAATACTTCGGAAACGATTTTCGACTTAAAACGAAATGAAATAAAGAAGATACTCAATTGATATTTTTATACGTATTTATCGTTGGTACAAAAATAACAGGCTGTTATTTAATAACAGTTATTTGGATCTGTTATTTTTGTGGAACAGTAACAGTGATAACAGATATCATGTTTTACCTGTTACAACCCATCTCTACTAGTAAGGTTGAAGGTCTGAATAAAACAATCAAACTGTATACTGTTCTATAACTGGTAATATATTTGCTAAAATTCACAAGACCCCTATCAAATCGTTGTAACACAACGCTTGCGAGTTCTAACTCGACGCCAACGCCATCTAGTTACGTCTTGCACAAACCTTGTCAAATACAATGTATTTTTGTTGAACTGATGACGGCTTTTGATCATGCATGATCATTAACAGTCTGTCTGTCTGTCTGTCTGTTCGTTCAGGCATAACAGGGGGTGTTACTAGACCGACACCGAACCCAAAAATGTGATTAAAAATTTTTTTTGTCTGCCATTTATTTTTTTGGTATTTTTAATGTACAGAATTTTCAATTCTACAGATTTATTATAAGTATAGATATCCTGGGCACCACACTGGGTACTTTTTACATTTCAATGGACTATCACACACGAAGAAGATAATAAATAATATTTCATATTTTCGTATCTTATGATGAATTTGTATGGCGACTGGCGAGCGATATTGTATCGTATGATAAAATATTATAGTATCTTAGCCGTGTGCAGCGCCCCTAAGTTATGCTGTAAATATAGTTCTGAAGGTTGAATTTGGCTTTGTATGTAAGAAAGGACGGAGTATGATGTATGAGCGTGCGCATCATACATTTTTTGAACTTTGATTTGAAATTTGAACGGACGTGTCGAGTAGCGAGCGTTCGTTCTTATTAGCATTCTATAAATTGTATGTTTTAACTGCTACTTGCAATTCTAAACCGTGCTTTTCAGTGCGACCTTTTTATTCTTTTTAGTTTTTACTAAAGTACGGTTTAAGGTAGAGTTATTTAGGTTTATTTTTATAAGTCGTAGGATTTTATTAATAATAATGCTGAAGAGTTTGTTTGTTTTTTTGTTTGTTTGGACGGGCTAATCTCTGGAACTAAAAGTCAGATTTGATAGCCCAATTCTTGTGGAAGACTATAGGCTTTAACATCACGCTATGAGCCTTAAGAGCCGAGCAAATAGTCAAAAAGAACGCTAAGTGAAAAAGAAGTGATAGCGAGATAATAGAGTGATAATGAGGTTGTCGACATGTGGGATGACATGTGGACTCAGCGATCATTGTGCCGATAGTCGTGACAACCAATGGATTTAATAGCCAAGAGCCTCGACGGACACCTAAGGAGACTCTCGTTGGGCAGATTCAGAAAGCGGTACTGCTAGACACGGCTCGCATAGTTAGGAGGTTCCCCTCTCTGGAGCCTTAGCTCTTAGCTTGGACCTTGTTCCCGATACCGGTGGGCTACAATTTTTTATATTTTTAAATGTTTTTAAATTTTTATGTCATAATATTTAAAAACATAATTTATATGTGTTTATAATGAAATAAAGGATATAATAATAAATAATAGATAATGTTGGATACTAATCACGTCTGTGAAGTGTAGTAGTAAAGTAACTTGCAATGGTGAAATATGCCAACATTGCCCCTAAGGGAAACTTTGCCCGAAGAACAATGTTTGTTTAAGCATGTCTTTGATGTTGATTGACTTTGGTGGAAAATAGGTTATATGTATGGCAATACTGACTATCGTGTTTGTTGCTAACGTCGCTTAGTAAGTTGTTGGAACTCGTTGAGTGAGGTGCGTGTTTTTGCGGGCAAATTTTAGTGCAAACTAGCTGTGCCCGCGACTTCGTTCGCGTGGATGTCGGAAAACAACAGGTAATGTGTCGCTTAGGAAAGGTGTAATTGCCACTCCTTCATTGAAAAGGAAGAATCATCAGATCTTGCCTGGTAACGCTTTCCTTACCTAGGGTTCGCTACCACGGCCCTTTCGACTGCAATCACTGCGTCTTCATGGTTCATAATGACAATGCGACGAAGTGTCACTTTGATTTTTGAGAATAAATTAAAATAAAAGCGCCTGCTCGAGGCTGATTATCTAACCAAACAGCCATAATTATGTCCAATAATGGTATTCTAAGACAGACGCAAAATATTTTTTTTATTTTGCGTCTGTCTTAGAATACCAACTTGTAAAATCATATCACCATTTTATCTAAAGTATATCTGAGATTAGTAGGTGAAGTTTGAAGTTAGTTTTTCTAAGTCTTGGTTTCTTCTCTGTGGTAAATTTAGAATTTCTTAACTTGGTATTGAAGATATCATATATACCTACCAATATTATGCCTTATAAAGCATCGAGATATCTAGATGATAAAAGGAAGAATACATTAATGGTAAGAGCTTCTACATAAAGTTGCCCGTGTAAAAAGCAACCCATTAAACTTTGGTTATATTTGACACCGGCCGCCATTTAAACTACGAAGATGAAACCCATGAAAACTTTAGACATGATTTTGATTTAGACCTAATACTGCCGAAAACCAGAATAAAAATTGTAAAGATAATTACAAAAAAATACAACCGACTTCCATAAAAAACCCTATAAAGTGCATAATAACCTTAGTTTGGGAAGACGTTGCGCGTTGGCAAGAAATTACAGACTTCTCAAACCAAAGGTCTATTGCACTTTGAAGTGTGTTTTTAAGTTTATATTGAAAACCATGAAAACGACACACATGATAAAAAAAGAAAAAGAAAATTGCAGCCGCCATCTTCGATTTTCATTTTGACGTCACAATCGGCTTCAGCACTCTCGAAAACCATGAAAACGACACACACTACCAATTTTTCGATTTGCAGCCGCCATCTTGGACGTTCATTTTAACCAGTACTGAAACGGTTTACCAACAGTCGATTGGTCCATGAACCGTTGGTCAACACCATTAACTTTTCATCCAAAGGACTTGTGACCCACGAACGTTTCCCCAACAGAACTCTACGTCAGTGAATTCTTAACCAACAGAATGTTTTGACCAATAACTTTTCACCCAAAGAACAAGGCCAACAGACGCCGGGAAAGGTGAAAGTAAAATAATAATAAGACGTAGTCCTTTATTTCTGTGAAAAGGGTATAAAGTAACCTAACCAAGCCTAACCTCGGGGTGCCCTTCGCTCGCTTTGCTCGCTCACTTGAGCCGCCGATCATCCATACGTAGAGTTATGTTGGCAAAACGTTCGTGGGTGAAAAGTCCTTTGGAAAAAAGTTAATGGTTTAAAGATAATGTTCACGAACGGTTCATGGGCCAATCGACGGTGGGTAAGCCGTTACAGTTTCATTTTAACCTCACTATTGGCTTCAGCACTCTCAAAAACCAATAAAAGGAAACCCATAAAAAAAAAATTGCAACCTCCGTCTTGGATTTTCGTTTTGACCTGCCTATCGGCTTCAGCACCTTTGAAATCTATGAAAACGACATCTATGACAAAAAATCAAAACAAAATTGCAGCCGCCATCTTGGATTTTCATTTTGACCACCCTGGAAAACTATCAAAACGACACCCATGACAAAACATTTAAAAAAAATGGAGCCGCCATCTTGGGTTTTCATTTTGACCTGACTATCGACTTCAGCACCCTCAAAAACCATGAAAACGACAAACATGATAAAAAAAATTGCAGCCACCATCTTGGATTTTCATTTTGACCTGACTCTCGATTTCAGCACCCTCGAAAACCATGAAAACTATACCCATGACGAAAAAGTTAAAAATTTAGGCAACCGCCATCTTTGATTTTCTTTTTGACCTCACTTACTGGGGTCAGGATCCTCGGAAACCATGAAAAATAGCTCTCTCTCTCTCTCTCTGTGTGTGTGTGTCTCTATCTACCTATTACTTTGAAAAATGAGGCATAACGCTTTTTCGTTATTTGACGATTTCTCCCTTAGAACTCCTACCGCAAGCTCCATATAAGAACTTCGTTAAAAAACGCTCTACGTTACTCAACTTTCTATATCAATAATTATCTAACTTCTCTATCGCTCAGAACACCACATTAATTATTATTATCTTACATTATCCTCACTTTTTGTTTAAAATTATTTTAGCGCCACAGTTTATTTTACACACATTTAGTGGCGCACTAAATAAACCATCGAAAGCGATTTTTATAATATTATAATCATTATCATTACTTTTTAAAATAACACAGACTATAACACGGACTTATGTATCTGTGTTATTTCGTCATTTATGTAAGCTTAAACTAATAGGACGTGATTATTCACATCACAACAACAATATGTTTTTGTTAGTAGGTACTATATCGCGCCAATAGATGTCGTTACGTGTTACTAAAAAACGTAAAAAGTTGTTCTAGAATACTTTAAATTGATTATATCTTTTGATAGAGTGAACCGATTGCGATGAAATAAAAACTAATCACTGCTCCGAGTTCTACACCATATTTGAGTATAAAAAGTAACCGTATTGGTTTGGTACTTTTTACGTTGACCCTGTTCAAATCAATAATCTGTCACATCCAAACAGACAAACAGACAAACCGACAAACCGACAAACAGACAAACAGACAAAAATTCCAAAAATTGATGAAATAGCATCTGTTGGTTATCCTTTAACACCCCAACTATTTTTTTTGGAAATATTTTCAATGTACAGAAACGTCTCGTCTACAGATTTATTATATGTATAGATTTCAAAATGCATTCTGCGAGATGGTGAAAACACAGGTTAGTTTACTTTATGACATATTATTGAAAATCATTTGTGGAGTTTATTACTGTTAGTGTCGTTGCTCAGGTTCTTTTAAAACTAAAGTTATGATGATGGGCAAAGTTATCTATTAATGTTCCGACCTACGATTGACAACATTGCCCGCCATCAAAAAAGGCTTAGGGTTTGCACTTTCCGAAAACTTTTTTTTCCCTTTTTAGAGTTCCGTAGTTAACTAGGAACCCTTATAGTTTCGCCATGTTTGTCTGTCCGTCCGTCCTCGCTTAATCTCTGTGACCGTTAGCACTAGAAAGCTGTTTGGTACCAATATGTATATCAATCACGCCGACAAAGTGGTGAAATAAAAATTGGAAAAAAATGTTTAATTAGGGTAGAGTATTATATAAAGTGGGAAGTGATTTTTTTTTAAATTTCAACCCTAACGTGTGATGTATTGTTGGAAAGGTATTTAAAAATGAATAGGGGTTTACTAAAATAATTTTTTGATAATGTCAATAATTTCGGAAATAATCGCTCCAAAAGTAAAAAACAATGTGTCCCCCCCCCCCCCTCTAACTTTTGAACCATAAGTTTCGAAAATATGAAAAAAATCTGAAAAGTAGAACTTTATAAGAACTTTCTAGGAAAATCATTTCGAACTTGATGGAAACAACAGTTTTTGTACAAAAAAAACAAAAAGTTGTAAAAAATAATTTCTGGACTAAGTTTGTAGTACTTATAATCGTATATGCAAGCATTTTTTTTAACTTCGTTTACATATTTTATTATCCTGGACGTATCTTTTTTCAAACTAAAAAATAATTATTAAAATCTGTTCTCGCAATCCAAAATTACCACTGAAAACTTCTGGCACGTCTATGTATTAATTAGTAACCCAATTCCCCGAGAGATGGCGCTGTAGGTACTTATTACATTGGGTCGGGTATTATCGAATTGTTCGGTTGGTCTCTCCTTGGCATTGGTGGTATCTTATAACTACATAAAACTTCTATCAGGAACATGCTAAGGCAATTTAGAACAAAACTAAAATGAATTTTTTGAACGCCATCAAAATGTTAAGGTAAAAACCAGCTCATAAATGGTTCGATAGATGGCGTTGCGTAATGACGTCATTTTTTTAAAAGTCCATGTTAAGATTTTCCGTGCTTTCATGACCTACCGTGGTAAAGAAAGTTGCACTTAAACATATTCGTAATTTTATGAGTGCACAATCTAATAGTCGTCGAGGTTTGATTAAATTAGATTGTGGGTAAAATTAATTTCTTTTGCGGATATGTCCTTTGTGGGCCCGTTTTTAGTGTTCCATAATTATAGAGTTCCGTAACAAATAGCCTTTTTTAAGTTGGGTTACCACTATGTTCGCGCTGCTGGAGCGCGAACATAATGGATACCCACCTTTAAACTCATAAGTGGGAACACTTATTGTGACGGACGGGAAACTACGGAACCCTACACTGAGCGTGGCCCGACACGCTCTTGGCCGGTTTTTTACTTTATGGCTACTGCTGAGCTTATTTAATTTTAAACATAATCGGTATTTAAGTAACAAAATTCAAAGATGACATTAGTTAATGGGTACTGAGTGAGTACCTGCTAAACACTACCTTTAATTTAAACTTTTTGACTATCATTTTACTGGTCGGCCCCGTAGCCAACAAGGCTACGGGGCCGACTTTACGTTACGTTAGCATGACTGCCTCCGAAACACAGGATCGCGGGTTCAAATCCCGCCCAGCGCAACATTCATGTGATGAGCCTTTGTGTCTTGTGTCTGGATGTTATTTATCTACATGGTGTGACTGGTAATTAGTGACCGATACTTAAACACATGATTGTAAAACCATTTTGCTATGGGAGCAGAACTGAAAACGAAAAAAAAAATCAGTCACATACATTTATGTTCGCATAACAACTCATCAAAATGTAGGGAGCAGTTGCTTTTTTTCGCGATTTCAGGTTTGTGCCGATAATAAAAGTTGTTTGTTATCATGAGTACAATTATGTGTCTATATATGTATCGGTCACTAATTACCAGTCTATTTAATCTATGTATGCATATCAGCTGTCTAGTACTCATAGTACAGGCTCTGCTTAGTTTGGGGTCAGATGACCGTGTGTGAGATGATTTAAGAAGAAAACTATTTTAGTAAACATAAATCTCGAATTCGACAGAGGAAGTCAAGACGAATAATTGGATCCAGGGTTTATAAAAAGTACACCGAAGAAAAAAAAAGAATAGACGTGACATGACTGAAATATAGACGATTACTACCATTTTTGATATCGTGTCTTCCCCAGTTATTTAAGTTCAGACTTTAATTTGTGAATCAGTGAGACGTTATAATATTAATGAACAATTTTGATATAAAGAAATATGTGAGATAAGTTCTTATAAAAGTATTATTTGTAATTTCAAAGGAGACGTTACATTTTAGGCCATAAACTGTACGGTGATGAAAAAATAGGAAATAATTCCAGGAATTGTGGAAAAATATTATTTTCTGAATATTCCCCTGATTACTTCGGCACAAAAAATAATAGTTTTTCAAACTATTGCCATATTCTATTGAACATGGCGTCGTCTAACTTGCATACTGCTTTCGTCCAGAAATCATGTTACATTAAAACATAATAATAACACGTAGACGTTATTTATTTAGATTTAAAAGGCATGTATTTCTTTGCTATTTTGATAAGATAGTAAGACATCTATCTCAAACAACTTTTTTGACTAATTGCAAGAAAGTGTGACGACCCAATTTATCGTTAAAAAATATATTCTACTTTTTGTGGATAGTAGACTTGTAGATACTTCTGGACGAAAAATTCTAACCTTGGTTTGTATTGTTGACAATGACATTGACATCACATCAGTCTCAGTCTGTCAGTCTCGTTCGTTTCGACTTCGTGGCTTTCGGTATTAATTATTATTTTGCGTTTATTTCTTCACGACGAGATTCTCACCAGAGGCTAGGGACGTTGTTTATAATGAGCAAAGTAAAAGTCACGCGTCTAAATATGAAGGCTCGAGAAGCTTTATTAACACAATACGTGCCTACCCATTTGGGGTTAGGACACAAGCTGTGAAGACATAATTAACAAAAACTTATTAATACCTGAGGGCTTATTCGGTAACAGAAGATAGAAAGGAAACCAATAATCATTTTCGATGGCACTTACATATACAACGTGTAACGTAATAAACGCAAGACCTCAGACACTCCAATTAGAATATTTAATTATAGAACTAAAACAACATCTGTAATTTAAGGTACTTAAAGAACACCCAGTTTTTTTTAATAAAATTGTCCTGACTGAACGTAAAACGTTCGAGCATACTACTCTATCTCTACGCACACACTCATAGCGCACACTCGTACGCGTGCGTACGTAGTAGGTAGGAACAGAAAGCTACGCATTAGGTATGTATCTGTACGTTCAATGACCGAACATTACGTAATTTGATATTAATAATTTGCGATAATTACCGTATAACTATTATTGCTAGTTGCCTAACTAGTTAAATAATGATTCCATCTTTCCATCACAATTACACAGGCTTTGGACTGACAGCTTCGAATGATTTGGTTTAATTACGGATACGGAAGTATTTTTAAATTGAGCAACTTTTCACCCCACTGCGATCTATCAGTACTTACGGCAATACCTAAAAGCGCCCGCGTCTTTTCACACGCCGGTGCCGCCGCCTGCCGCTTTCGCGATATCACCACCTACTCTCTACTAAGTCGTGTTTACATTTTTATTAGGTACGTATAAAAAAAATATTAAAAGACGGCGTTTTTAAAAGATTTGAATCATAATATATACAGTGCCTACTTAAAATCGTATTATGAAGGTACATACCTGAGGTATTTACACTAAATACTTCTTCTTCGTCCCCTTTTTAAAAGATTTTCAAAATGTCCACCGCCTTGCTCGATACACATTATTGCACGTTTTCTTAAGTTAATTTTCAGTTTGTTAAGCACCTCAGTTTCACTTTTCACTTTAACAAACGCGAGTTCAATTTTATGTTTGAGGTAATCGACACTTGTTGCTTCGTTTACATACACGAACGATTTTATTCGACCCCACAAAAAAAAGTCTAACGGTGTTAGATCAGCCGATCTGGGAGGCCACTGCACAGGTCCTCCACGACCTATCCAACGAGGGCCATATTCCGCATCAAGATGCCGTCGAACGTTAAATGTGAAATGCGCGGGAGCTCCGTCGTGTTGGTAAAACACGTCTCGTAACAACGAGAGAGGGACGTCCGCCAATAACTGGGGCAATGCCTCTTGCAAGAACTGTAGGGAGGTATCCGACCTCAACTAGTTTTATAAAAAATATGATTGACGTGTAAAAGTGTTTGTGCAAACCTACTTACAAAATAAAAATCATTTATCATTTATCTCCAGTCAATCTCGGTAAAAATACAGGGCCGAGTACGCGTGTACCTAGAACGCCCGCCCACACGCTCACGGAAAACCTGTGCTGGAATGAGTCCACATGCATGTGGGTTGTCGTGCCTCCACAAATGCATGTTGTGCTGGTTGTAAATACCAACTCGTGTGAAGGTGCTCTCGTCCGTCCAGATGATGTTTTGTTGCCCGTTTTCCAACAACCATCTACAAAATTGTAATCGTGGCAAAAAGTCAGTCGGCATCAGCTCCTGACAACGTCGTAGGTGGAAAGGGTGTTCGCCATCAGCACGTAATGTTCTGCACACGTACATGTGGCTACAGTTAAACAACGGCGCTGCTTCCCTCGTGCTGCTCCCTGGATTTTGATCGAAATAATCGAGAATGTTTTCCTGCAAACGACTAGAGCGCACATTCGTCCCTCTATCCATTGCCGTGTTAGGATGAAATGTTCCGGAGTCCCTCAGGCGCTGAGTTGCACCTAGCATTGTCCTGGCGCTCACTCTGGTACTATGTCGTTCATTGAACACTCGACACGCTAACTCCACATTATCGTCGCAACGAGCCAGTGTCCTCACCATCTCCGTGTACTGGATATTGCTATACCGGAAAGCCATCGCGTGCGTAAACAAGTAACAGCAACAACAACAAAATTACGAAATTCACTTGTCGCTGCCGGCGGATGACTAATTTTGTTTGATGTCGGGCGGGCGGTGGTGGCGCGTGCGCCGCGCCGGCGGCTTATCAAACGTCAAAGGGCTAAGTCGGTAAATTATTGCGTCTCGCTCTTTCATATTAATTTTGCGTTTGCAAAAAACGTACCTTAGATTTTCTAATATTTTGTCATTTCTCAACAAAAGATTGTGAAATGCTGAATTAAAAATCCAGTCATGCATTTAAAAAATCTTTATTGCTTTGAAATAAGGTTGAAATTTCCTTAAATTACGTACAATAGGGGTGTGTGTTTGTGAGTAAGGATAGATATGAGTATTATTACGAGTGACCATGCCTTACAATCTTACTCGTAGAAACCCTGCAACAGCATTGTGATAACCCAACTTATTACAGATGACATGTACAAAAGATATATTTCCAGCTGGTTATTAGCTTTACAATTTCGTAGTATAATAATCTGTTAGTTTAGTATTGTAAAATCAGAGGAGCTAGTGTGGCGTATAATATAGGAAAATAAAAAATATTCAAAATATAATACTACACTAAGGTTTACAATGTTCTCCCTAAATAAATGGTATAATATTAGTAGTACTGTTAAGAATGTGTTGCCATAATTAATTCATTATTTGCTACATAGAAGTTTGATTAGTTCTATTATTGGAGATAAGCAAAGAGTGTTTATTGTAAATATAGGGTTCGTTAGAATAAATTAAATATAAACATACGTGTCCATGATGTTAAGTCATTTTTGCTGAAAAAAATTTTGAAATAAAAAGATCTAACATGCTTTGGTAAGAATTTAGAGATATTTAAATATATGCCCTGGCAGCACTGGCAAGTAATAAACAAAAATGGCTGTTGTTGTTTTGATGTCGTTCTGCTGTGAATGCTGTGATCGTTCGTTGTCTGCTGTGATCGTTCGTTGTACCTAAATCCCCCTTACTAATAAACATTGTGTATCGTTTGTATAGTTACACAACGCTTTGTCTTCTGTCGAAAATCAAATTACTGACGACTGAAAGAGAGAAATCGGTGTGTAACTATTCGTCTGATATAATACGTTTATTAGTAAGGGGGTGTGTAATTTAAATAATATCTAAATATGTTGTAGTAAACAGATTTTGAATACTTATATCGGTATAATTTTACTATCTCTGTTATAGTAAACAGTTGGACCATGAATGGATCTAGGTCGCGCGATTATAATACTGACACGGATGTAGTTTAGTATTTTAATCGCAGAGGGCGCTTTTTTAATGTTATCGTTCAAATCGCGCAAGATGGCTCTCTATTTCCGTATAAACAAAGTACTCTTTGCGAGTGACCGAACTACAAAGTACAAATTCGGTTGTGCAGTTAAGTAAGACGTATTGCTTGGAAGTAAGGATTAATCTTCCTTAAATTAAATATTTTATTTTTCGCACAATAACTTTAAATCTAAAATGTATTGATTTTATTTACGTGTGTGTATGGATAGCTATTGAGCGATCTACAAATTCAGCCATACACTCATATGGGTTTTTATTGCTTTGAGATAAGGCTTAAAATTCCCTAAATAAAATATTTTATTATGTTGGTTTTACGCAGTGATCCTAATTTAGATTAAATAAAGGATTTTTCCGGAGAAAATTAACACATATAAATAATGATGGAAATCGATTCAGAAGCCGATTCTGAGCAAACTACTTTCAGGTCTTGCGTTTATTCTGTTACACGTTGTATATTCATTATGTCTGCATCAGACATAATTAAATTATTATTTGAAAATGAAAATGACCCATACAGGCAATATTTTCGAACTGGTGATATTTTTATCCTGGACAGAGGTTTTCGAGATGCCCTGCCGTTATTACAAAATATATGTAAGATTTGCAAACCTGAATCTTTAGAGGCAGGGCTAACCCAACTGTCAACAATCAATGCAAATAAAAGTAGGTTTGTAACGCTTTGTAGGTGGGTTGTGGAGGTTGTTAACGGTTGCTTTAAACTACAATTTAGTAGCATCCTCCCATTTAATGGATGACCTTAAGATATGTGCTGCTATTTAAATGTCTTCCATTCTCCCCTTGTAGCTCGTTCAGATGCTGAGGCAATATTGAATCGAGCCCAGCAGCGGGTGAATTTGCCTAATGCATTAGATTTCATTGTTGAAAATAATATAAATAGACGGAGAGCAAATTTTTCAAATAAACATGCAAATCACCCGCTGCTAGAATTTTTCCCACAAATGATCATGTCTGACCTTATATTATTTGCTTTGGGGTACACCAAATTAAACAAGCAGGAAGTTACTTTGGTGAACATATAAGGCAGAATGGATCTTTTGTGGTAGAACTATGCAGTGAAACCAAGGTGCCAGGCAAACTGTCATCACATGAAACTATTTTCATAAGAGGAAGAATTCAATCTCTACACAGCAGTAACAAAATATATAATATTCCTACATCCTCATAAGTACCACACAAAGTAATTGGGAAAATAGTTTAGAAGGACAATTATTATTGTAGTTGCATCTGTGGCATGCGAACTGTTGGATGTTGCGCACATGTGATGACAATAGTCTGGTACCTTGGTTGGGCTCGATATCAAAATAATGTTGTGGCACCAGTATATTTTCTTGACGATGTTTTAGTAAGAGAAGAAGAATAAATCTTTGAAATCTGAAAATTGTAGTTTCATTAATTTTTAAGTATGACATCTATGCACTTATTCCACATTATGTTTTCACCTTTCATCCAATTACTTAAAATATCACACCATGTGCCTAGCCTTTTCCCAACTATGTTGGGGTCGGCTTCCAGTCTAACCAGTATTTTACATGGAGCGACTGCCTATCTGACCCAGAAATGGTGCAAAAGATTTGATTGTGTCTTGGTGGGTGGGCCCAAATCCTTAAAACAACAATACAATTATAGTTTTGACAAATTGTAGGTTATGTAAACGTCAACTCTCCAACCTGTCATGGCTGGCTGTCGATGGTCAATAACAAATGTCAAACATTTTCAGTTTTTATTTAGTGCCTAACGAACATTAGTTATTATGTTAAAAAACATTCTTTATTGTATTTAGGGGTTCGTTTTCCAGGTTTTCTAAAGTGTACATGTTATGGCCGGAGTCCCATACAAAAATGAAACATCTCCTTTGATTAAATACTAATAAGCGTAAAACATTTTTCTTTTTATTTACCTTAACTCTTTGAATCCCGCTAATGAGACACAATTGGTTTTTTATTGTTGTTGGGCAGTTTGGGCACGACCGGGGCTCAAGCGATTAACACATACACACCCTAGCACTTTTAAAAGGCGAAATGTAGATTGTATGAAAAAGAGAAAAAATTTCAGGGTAACATTGCCCAGTCATATTAGTAAGAAAGTTTTCATAGTGTCGTTTACATTCCTAAAGTAAACGCCAACTTTACCAAAATTCTTTTACTGGTTTTTATGTTATTTGTATAAAGGCCATATTTGCGTCAGAAATCAATGTGGGCAAAGTTGGCTAAAAGTCCAGCTATCTTTGCCCGCCAACAAAATCGGACGAATATTGAATTAAATTTTGAATAATACAAAATTTAGATATACTAACACATCCACATGATCTTACAGTTGTTGCTGATAAAGAAAAATACTTACGTCTCCATAGAGACGTTTTAAAATTGAAATTATTCGAAAAATCTGGGCAAAGTTGGCATGTTTCACAAACTAGGTATGTTTGTTCGGATGGCATCTTGCAACTCAATTTTGAAGCAGATATCTGCAACCGATTGAGCTGAAATTTAGTATACTTACACGTTTAGTTTGGATGACAATGCATGTTTAGCTGCTGAGACCCTCAAGCGGCGCAAATGCCTTTGAGCCGTTTGGGGTCGAAACGCTCGGCGAGGGTCATGAGGCCCCGCCCGGAGTGCGCGTCTAATTTCTCCCCGGCTGGTCGACAATTCACGTGACAGAGGGCTGGGTCGTTCTTTGGCTAAAGAATTTGCATTGCCATTCAACGTGGCAATGCTACTAGTCTTCTGGGCACGTTTCCGTATGACAGCGATGCGGACGAGTACTTCGACGCCTAAGTGTCCTTTGTTTTTGTATTTATATAATACTAGCAGTGCTCCGCGGTTTCACCCGCGTTAATGTGAGGAAAAAACCTACTAAAATACATATTCCATTACTTTAAGAGTATTAGGTACTTACTTAAGATTATTACTTATAGTACAGGAGGTATGAGGAACACGGTGTAAAATTCACTCAATTCGAAGCGTTTTTTTTTTTATGTATGACCACGCATAACTTTTTACAGCGTAGTCCGATTTTGGTAATTCTTTTTTTATTGGAAAAATCCTATCCTAAGGGTGGGAAAATAGGGGTGATTTATTGTTCACACAGATTTTAATGCTGAGTTGTGAATTACAAAAGTAATTTTGGGTCGGCGCCAAACAATCAATGATCAAAGATCACTAAATTACCTTAAATTTAAAGAAAAAAACAATTACAAAAAAAACCGTCTTCCAAAAAAACTAACATAGTGAAAAATAGTTCTATGTATAATACACCCGGTATACCGAGTCAATATAAAATTGCAACTCGATAATCATTTTAGGTGTACCTACAAGTTAGTTATATCACAAGTTATTTGTTTGCAGGTCGACGAGTCGCACGAGGGGGAGTACTCGTGCACGCCGTACAACTTGCTGGGGTCGGAGGGCCCGTCGCCCGGGGTGCGTGTGCGCGTGCAGCGGCCGCCCGCACTGGCGGCGCGCCCGCAGCCGCTGTACGTGGCGCGCCTCGGCGCCACTCTCACGCTGCCCTGCGCCGCCACGGCGCGCAACCACCACGACCAGCCGCTCGTGCACTGGGCGCGGGTGAGTCGCGCGCTGGCCGCACCGCACTCCGCCGCCGCCGCGCCGGTTGCGTTCTGGTGTACACGTGTCGTGTTGTCTTCACAGAAGGACGGGAGCGACCTGCCTGCGGGGCGGCACAACCTCGACGACGGCAACCTAACCATCGTGGATGTGACGGAGGACGACCGCGGTGTGTACGTGTGCACCGTCAGCAACGAGGCCGCTACCGTCGACGTGGAGACGGAGCTCCTGGTCGAGAATATGCCCCCTCGCGCTCCCTACAACCTCACCGTCAGACCCTCTACTGATTCTCTTCATCTGACTTGGGTGCCCGGTGAGCTCTTTATAATTTCTCGTTTAACTTTTGTAAGAATGGGAGTGACTTCTTGTCATTTGACACTTTTTCATTATTTCAGGACACAACGGACTTGAAGTGGATTATAACGTATGGTATCGCGAGCGAACTGTGAGCGAATGGCGCACTATGAAGATTTTAACTAGAGGTGTCACGGAGGCCACTCTGGTGGGCCTGCGACCCGGCATGGAATACGAGTTACGTGTACTTTCGCAAGACCTGATCGGCGACGGACTTTTTAGTAAACCAGTATTCGCGAGAACACTGGGTAGGATTCGGATCGTAATCGACTTCATCCTGAGTCACAGTTGGTTCTATTTAAATGTAATATAAATTTTATTGTCTATTTCAGGATCAATGGACGGTGAGGCAGTGGGAGCAGTGGAGGCAGTGGAGGGAGAACAGGTCGCGTATGCCGCCGTCACCACCGACGAACCAGAGCTGCCGGAGTCCAGCGACGGCGGCGAGCTGGAGGTGACAGTGCGGCTCATCGACGAGGGCGCGCTGGTGCGCTGGCGTCGCGAGCCGCACGACGCGTCGCGCTGCACGGTGCGCTGGTACGAGGGCGCCGCGCCCGGCGAGCGCCTGCTGGCCACGGGGCACACGCTGCACGACTACATGCTCGGTACGAAGCCTACAGTCATGCGATCCGCTCAGCCCTAAAACCCGGTCTAACCCTGCGTTGCGCTCCCACAGTAAGCGGTGCGGCGGAGGGCGCGCGCTACTGGGCGCGCGTGCAATGCGCGAGCGGCGCGTGGGGCAGCGCGGCTCTACGCGTGCCGGAGTACGCGCGCCTGCGCGGCGTGGCGGTGGGCTGCGCGGCGGCGGCGCTGTTGCTGGCGGCGCTGGCGGCGGCACTGTACGCGGCACGCCGGCGCCTGTGCGCGCGCCGCGACATGCCGCGCGCCGAAAAGCGCTTGCGCTGACGTCGCGCGCCCGCTCGCGTGACGTCACCGCCCGTTCCGTTCGCTGGCCGGCGCCGCTCCGATTGCTCCGAAGCCGTCGTCGTCCCCGTGCTCTATGTGCACTCTATGACTTTGCGTGTCGTGTTTGGATGTTTGTTTGAAGTTGATGTTGTTATTTATTAAAGTATGCGTGATACGAAATAAAATAATCCTATTTATTACCTATTTACTTAGGTGAAGTAAGTTAGAGTTGTACAATAAATAAACGGAGAACTAATTTATATTTTGTTTCCTTTCTAACCCTGAATGAAACTTACGAGAAGCAAACATATAATTGTACGTTACGACGATTTATTCCGGTCAGCATAGCTATTCGCAAACATACGATTCACTATCGTATCGACAATGACACTTGTTCGATAACCAGAAGGCCAATTCTCGTAATTTAAAACGTTCAAAATCTAGTCGTCTCATCTCGGCGACAAACAAATGTCAAAAACTTGTAAAAATGTAGGGAAATTAGACGTATTTTTGACAGATTGAGACTGTCACAGTCCTTTTATGAGCTGGTCACATATACACAAAAAAAAAACGGGATGGAGCCTATGGCGATGAAACTGTCGAAAGAATTGCTCGGTGACGAATCGAGCTGTGTGCGAACGCACATTTTGATGCATCAGCGTCAAATCTAAGCCAATACTTTGTGCAAAACATAAGGCTCGACAGGACTCATCGCAAAATAAAATTTAAATACAGTAACCAACTATATTTCTCACGGTTTGGTGGCTAACAGTAACACTGCTTGAGAATTGTAGCAGTTGACATCGGCTGAGGTCTTGCAGTCAGTTGTATGTGTTTTGCCTTGTCCCGACTTAGGAAACTGGGGAACAAGGAGGGGGTTCAAGAAACAATCTCAATATAAAATAAGATTGGGAATTCATTGATAAGATGATTTAGGAAAAGAAACCTAGTTAGTTTTCTTTTGTCTATGAAAGTTAGAAGACAAGAGAGGAATACAAAAGGGTAACGTTACCTAGACTAATAAACTTCAGTTTTAAAAATTACAAGCTCGAAGCAATAATTAAATAATTAGTAAAAAGTTAAAAAGTAAATAATTTCACCCTTTTAGGATTAGACATAGACACACATAAATTGGAAGTCATACAAAAATTAAAAGAAAAATTATTAAAATTTTCATACGCCCTTCGGGAAATCAAAAAAACTACAGACTTAGGCTCCTTTCATTCTGCAGCGCACAGCTGCAGCGTGTCGCCAGTCGCGTGCGCACGCGACCGGCGCGGCGACACGCTGCAGAATGTAAGGAGCCTTAAACACTGCGTTGGTAACACATTTTTTTTTAATTTTTTTTTATGGATGGGAAATCATCCAATGACCCCTCCCGCTCTGGGTAGAGCGGAAGGGAGTGTCAGACTCTTACTGACTAAAACCCATCCGTGTTCCTTCCTTAGCCCTTTATGTTCCGGGGCAGCGGTAACCCTTTCGGACAATCCCGCTGCCCCGGCAGGCTTCGGCCCTAACGGGCCCCTCCATGTCTGCTGACATCTCTTTGAGGCGCGCGTGGAACACATACGCGCCGTCCGGCACGGGCCTGGTCCTGATCGGACGGCGAGCTACCCATTACTCGCCGTCCGCAGGCCCGCGCCTACGGTGGCCGGGAGTCGTCACGCGGCTCCCGACGCCCGGAGCGTCTACCGCGGCGGCTGGGACGGGCGGCTCTCTCAGCTCTCTCCCTCGCCCATCCCGCCACCTCCTTCGCTAGCATGACTGCTTCGCAGAAGGAGGTGACTGCCTCCCACTCCCTCTCGCCCCGGACCATGGCTTGGACCAGGGCCGGGCGCGAGAGGTCGCCGCCGCTGCCGATCGCCTCTACGAGGACACGGCGGTGCTCTGCCCAAGCGGGACAGACCTCCACCGTGTGCACCACGGGCTCCTCTGGGCGATCCTCGCAGTGGTGACACCCGGGCGTTTCCTCCCGCCTGATGATGTGCAGGAACCTCGCGAAACATCCGTGTCCGGTGAGGACCTGCGTCAGGCGGTAGGTGAGGGCGCCGTGACGCCTCTCTAGCCACTCCTCAAAGAGGGGCCTTACCGCCGCTGTCGCGGCGTGCCCTTTTGTTCTACCCCTAAGGTAGATTTCGTTCGACGGCTCTCGGACCCCGACTGGAGGCGCTCTTAAGCGCATGTATGGAGAGGGGCCAGTTTCCACTCCGTTGGAAGACGGGGAAGCTGGTCCTCATTCGGAAGCCAGGGCGCCCTGCGGACTCTCCGTCCGCATTCCGGCCCATCGTGCTGCTCGACGAGGTCGGCAAGCTCTTTGAAAGAGTGATTGCGGGCCGCCTCGTCGGGCACCTGGTGAGGACGGGGCCGGATCTTGCGGATAGCCAGTTTGGCTTCCGCAAGGGGCGCTCGACGGTGGACGCCATCATGCGCGTGAGAGCCCTCACGACGGGGGACGCGGTGTCCCGGGGTGGGGTGGTCGTGGCGGTGTCACTCGACATCGCCAACGCGTTTAACATCCTGCCCTGGAGCTGCATTGGGGAGGCACTCCGGTATCACCGGGTGCCGACCTACCTCCGTCGAATAGTCGGGGCGTATTTGACGGACAGAGCCGTCATCTACCCCGGTCGCGATGGGGAATGGAACCGGCGAGAGATGTCGTGCGGTGTGCCACAGGGATCGGTCTTGGGACCGCTCCTGTGGGACATCGGTTACGACTGGGTGCTGCGGGCAGACCTCCCTGATGGCCTCAGCGTAGTTTGCTACGCTGACGACACGCTGGTCCTGGCGCAGGGGAGGTCGCATCAGGCGGCGGCCGACGCAATGACACGCGGGGTTGCGATAGTCGTGGAGAGGATCCGGCAGTTGGGTCTCGAGGTGGCTCTGCACAAATCCGAGGCCATGTCTTTTCATGGGCTTCGGAACGGGCCACCATCGGGATCCCAACTGACGGTAGGAGGGGTTCGCATCGGCGTCGAGACGACGATGAAATACCTGGGTCTCGTCCTCGACAGCCGGTGGAACTTCGTCGAGCATTTCCGACGTTTGGCCCCCAAACTGGAACGGGCTGGGGCCGCTTTCAAGCGGCTCCTGCCCAACCTGAGGGGGCCAAACGCCTCCTACCGGAGGCTTTACGCGGGGGTCGTGCGGTCCATGGCCGTATATGGCGCCCCGGTGTGGGCGCGTTCACTGCGGCTTCGAGCCGCCCACTACCTGAACGCGCCCCAAAAGGTGGTCGCCATACGGCTGATACGGGGGTACCGCACGATCTCGCGCGAGGCGGCAAGCCTCCTGGCCGGACTGCCGCCATGGGATCTGGAGGCGATAGTCCTTGCGCGCCTGTATGAGTGGCGCGCGGAGGCACTACGCCGGGGGGAAAACCCGCTTCCGCGGCAAATTGCTGCGGAGCGGACAGACCTCCGGCGCGATCTCATGGCGGCATGGAAAGCGCGACTGTCGCAACCCAGCGCAGGGCACGCCGCGATAGCGGCGGTAAGGCCCCTCTTTGAGGAGTGGCTAGAGAGGCGTCACGGCGCCCTCACCTACCGCCTGACGCAGGTCCTCACCGGACACGGATGTTTCGGGAGGTTCCTGCACATCATCAGGCGGGAGGAAACGCCCGGGTGTCACCACTGCGAGGATCGCCCAGAGGACACGGTGGAGCACACGGTGGAGGTCTGTCCCGCTTGGGCAGAGCACCGCCGTGTCCTCGTAGAGGCGATCGGCAGCGGCGGCGACCTCTCGCGCCCGGCCCTGGTCCAAGCCATGGTCCGGGGCGAGAGGGAGTGGGAGGCAGTCACCTCCTTCTGCGAAGCTGTCATGCTAGCGAAGGAGGTGGCGGGATGGGCGAGGGAGAGAGCTGAGAGATCCGCCCGTCCCAGCCGCCGCGGTAGACGCTCCGGGCGTCGGGAGCCGCGTGACGACTCCCGGCTACCGTAGGCGCGGGCCTGCGGACGGCGAGTAATGGGTAGCTCGCCGTCCGATCAGGACCAGGCCCGTGCCGGACGGCGCGTATGTGTTCCACGCGCGCCTCAAAGAGATGTCAGCATTGAACGGAGGGGCCCGTCAGGGCCGAAGCCTGCCGGGGCAGCGGGATTGTCCGAAAGGGTTACCGCTACCCCGGAATATAAAGGGCTAAGGAAGGAACACGGATGGGTTTTAGTCAGTAAGAGTTTGACACTCCCTTCCGCTCCACCCAGAGCGGGAGGGGTCATTTGATGATTTCCCATCCTGAAAAAAAAAAAAAAAAAAAAAAAAAAAAAAAAAAAAAAAAAAAAAAAAAAAAAAAAAAATCGTCGGTTAGTGAAAATACCTAATGCAAAAAATTTTTGAAGTTCTATGTTACCTAGGCTCGCGTGCGAGGTGTCAAAAGAAGCGTCTCGGCGCGTGCTAGCCAACTATAACGTTTTCAGAATTTAAGCTGGAGAAAAATTTTGAAAAATGCTGAAAAAACTTAATTTTACTGCCAAAATGTATGTAACATCTGGAATAACACCCACCAAACGGGACTCAAGCTCGCGGAACGCGCACCGGAGTACAGGTAAGGCAGGTAAGTAACGATTTAAATTATAACAAACGTAGATTAGACTGTAAATGTTGTATGAAAAATTAATAAAGTGTTATTTTACTGAAATTTTTGCAAAGTCAATTTACGAAAAATGTTTTTCGCGTTTTCGTCAGTTTTCACTATAGGGAAAGTTAGATGGAGCCTAAAAACGATTAATGTAAATTAATGTAAACCGCTATAACTTTGCATCCCGGTGACGCAAATTGAATTGCGTCACCGGGATGCAAAGTTATAGCGGTTTGATGTGGTTAGGTTAGGTTAGGTTAGGTTGGGGGAACCCCCACAGCGCATACTTCCACGTAGTTTCCCCCGGGCAACGCCGTGTCTGACCACCGTAACGGAGTGGCAGACCGGCGGCTAAAGTGCGCTGTGACTTGCAGACAAACGAGGTCGTCTGCAAGAGGAATGACGAAACCAAGACGAGACGCCTCCGGGCGGTTTTTAACCCATCGCCCCTCCCAGGGCGATTCAAACGGCCCTTCTCAGGGCCAACCCAACGGCCCTTCTCAGGGCCTCGCTGGCGACGCTTCGGCGTCGGAGGCTGATCGCGCACCCTCTGCGGCCAGCCTGTTCGGAGCGCCAGACTTGATGTCGGACTCCGACAGCTCCGTCGTCGATACGTCGGCGGCTGAGACGGACCGACTCAAGAGAAAGCGGGCCTACCTGAGGCTCGGGTCCGGCGGCTCCTCGGAGTCAAGCAAGGCGAAGAAGAAGTCGAAGCCTAAGAAGGCTTCGACTTCTGCTTCGGCTTCCACCCACGATGTGGGCCTGGTGGACGCCGAGCGTCAGTTGGGCCTGGCGAGGAGGGAGCAGCTGCAGCAGGACCTGGAGGAGCGGGTCGCTGCGAAGGAGCAGCAGGCGCGGGCCGCCAGGTCGAGGGCTGGCTACGGCACGTCCACCGTGCTGTACGCCGACCACTCCCTGGCGGAGCTGGAGCGCATGGCGCTCCAGGACAAGGAGGAAGTTCTGGAGGTCGCCTCCAAGTCCTCCAACTTGAAGGGGACCTTCCAGAAGGCCCTCAAATGCCGTGCAGCCAGCATGCACGGCATTGTCCTGGAGCTGGTGCGGCGGACGGCCAGCGACGAGACGCGGCAGCTGCAGGCGAGGGTGGATCGCCTGCAGGCGGAAGTCAGCCAGCTTCATCAGAAGCTGGCTGAGGCCACGGCTCGGCCTGTCCAGTCTGCCCAGCCTGCCCAGCCTGCCCAGCCTGCCCCGGTGCCGGTGGTAGGAGGCTCCTCTTCCCGTTCCGACCTTGAGGAATTATTCCGAAAGGTCGTAATGGAGGAGAGGGCCTTCACCAGAGCCTGTTTCGCAGGCATTGAGGACCGGCTCTTGCCGGAAAGGCGGCTTCGCCCGCCGCTAGCGGCGGATAACCCGCCACCGCGGGAGCCGGAACCTGCGCCTGTAGCAGGCCCGGCATCGGGAGCGCAGCCCCAGGCCCAGAAGCCCTCCAAGGGCAAGGGGAAGGGCAAGAGGAGCAAGGCGGCTCCTCAAACCCCCCCCACCACGGGCACGGAGGGTGCGTCTGGGGCGGCTGCGTCGGCTGCTCCTCCAGCAGCAGCCCCCCAGACCTCGCAGGCGGAGGACGTCCTCCTTCCCTCCACCACCCCGGCCAACATGTCGTGGTCGGAAGTGGTCAGGAGGGGAAGGAAGAAGGCAGGGGGAAAGGCGGCCCCCAAGCCTGCTGCGACTGCGCCTGCAGCGGCAGCGAAAGCGGCTCCAGCCAAAGCCGGCGGGAGGAAGTTAATTCCTCCCAAAACCGCGGCCGTCGTGGTGACCATCACCCCGGAGGCCGCGGAGCGCGGCGAGACGTACGAGTCCGTCCTAAGACGGGCTCGTACGAATGCTGATCCCTCCCGGCTGGGGATCGGCGGCATTACGTGCCGCCGAACCCAGGCCGGAGCTCGAATCTTCGAGTTTTCGGGGGAGAAGCGCGGCGCTAACGCGGACCTCTTCGCAACAAAGTTGCAAGAGGTCATCGCGGATGTGGCGACGGTCGTCAAGCCCGTCAAGACCGCATCCCTGGAGGTGACCGAGCTGGACGACTCGGTCACCAAGGAGGATGTGGTGGCGGCTGTCGCCACGGCTGGAGGCTGCGTTGCTGCCGCATTGAGGGCCGGAGCCATCGGGGTTGGTCGCCGCGGCATGGGCATCGTCCGCGTCGAGTGCCCTGTTGCCGCGGCTGCGGCCGTCCTTGCTGCGACCAAGGGACGGCTGCTCGTGGGGCTCAGCTCGGCTGTGGTCCGAGCGCTTGAAGACCAGCCTATGCGCTGCTTCAAGTGCTGCGCCTTCGGCCACACCCGAGCTACGTGTCCCTCCAAGTCCGATTGGGGAGCCTCGTGCTACCGATGCGGACAGGAGGGGCACAAGAGTGCCGCTTGCAGCGCTACCACGCCTCACTGCAAGGCGTGCGCCGCAAGCGGCCGCCCCGCGGACCATAGGATGGCGGGCAGGGGCTGCAAGCCCCCCGTCAAAAAGGGCATAGTGCCGGCGCAGGTTCGCCCTGTCGCCACCACCGCTGCCGTCGTCGCCGCCGCTGCAGCTCCAGCGGCGGCAGCCGAGGAGGATCGTGCGATGTCGGAGTAATGGGCTCCGACTACCACATCCTCCAGGCGAACACCAACCACTGCAGAGCGGCCCAGGACCTGGCAGTGCAGGTCATGGCCGAGTGGTTGGTGAACGTAGCGGTGGTCGCCGAGCCGTACTCGATCCCCAGCACCTGGCTGGGTGACGAGGACGGCTCGGTGGCACTAGCGGCGCGGTCTTCCACGGACTCCCCTCCCCTCTCGCTATTAGAGAGGGGACCGGGATACGTGGCCGCCGCGTGGGGAGAGGTGGCGCTCGTGGGCGTCTACTTCTCCCCAAACCGTCCTCTCCAGGACTTTGAGAATTTTCTCGGAGTCCTGGCCGCAGTGGTCGGCAGGGCGGTTCCGCGTCAGGTCTCCGTGCTGGGAGACCTGAATGCCAAGTCGGTGACCTGGGGCAACCCGGCCACCGACGCCCGCGGGCGGGCGGTCGAGATGTGGGCAGCCTCCTCTGGACTCTCCCTCTTGAACAGGGGGAGCGTCCAGACATGCGTGCGGCGGCAGGGTGGCTCGATAGTGGACGTCACTTTCGCCACCCCTGCGTTGGCCGCGCGCGTGCTGAACTGGCGGGTGGACCCGGTGGAGACCATGTCGGACCACCGCTACGTGCGGTTCGACATCTCCGCCGGTGGCCCCGGCGGGAGGCGGCCCCTCTCGGGGCGATCGCCGTTTCCGCGGTGGGCCCTGACCCGCCTGGACAGGGAGGCAGCGGGGGAGGCGGCGTTCATCCAGGACTGGCTGTCACCGCCTACAGCCGGCCTGGATGTGGACGCCGCAGCGGGGCAGCTGCGCCAGTCTCTGACCGAGGTATGCAACTCCAGCATGCCTCGGTCTGGCCGGCCGCCAGACGGACGCGCCGTGTACTGGTGGTCGGCGGAGCTGGCGGGGCTCCGAGCAGCTTGCGTGGAGGCAAGGAGGGCCTACACGCGGAGTCGACGGCGGCGTCGACGGGACCTGGCCGACGAGGACCACCTCTACGAGGTATACTCGGAGGCGAGACTGGTCCTCGATCGGGCCATTGCCGCCGCCAGAGACTCGGCGAGAGCCGAGCTGCTGGAGGGTCTCGACAACGACCCCTACGGGAGGCCATATAAGGCGGCGCGCAACAAGCTGCGCCCCTTTGGCCCCCCGGTTGCCGAGACCCTGGAGCCCTCGTTTCTGGACGGGGTGGTTCGGTCCCTGTTCCCGCGCAGGGACAGCTTCACCCCGCCAGAGATGCGCGGAGCCCCGCTGGAGGACGAGGAGGCAGAGGAGGCCCCTCCGGTCACGGAGTCGGAACTTGGCGCGGCGGTTTTCCACGTCCGCGCCAAGAAGACGGCTCCGGGACCCGACGGCGTCCCCGCCAGGGTGGTGGCGATCGCCGCCACTCTGATGGAGGAGCGGTTTCGGGACCTCTTCAGCGCATGCCTTGCGTCTGGGAGGTTCCCGAAACCGTGGAAGGAGGGGCAGCTGTGCCTCCTCCGTAAGGAGGGCCGCCCAGCAGACTCCCCCTCGGCATACCGGCCCATCGTTCTCCTCGATGAGGTCGGAAAGATGTTCGAGGGGATAATAGCTGCTCGCGTGAAGAGCCATCTGCGGGATGTCGGGCCGGACTTGTCGGACGCTCAGTTCGGCTTTCGGGCTGAGCGTTCGACGGTGGACGCGCTGGCCTGCCTCAAGGGGCAGGTGCAGGGGGCGATGGAGGCGGGGGACGGAGTGTTGGCGGTGTCGTTCGACATCGCCAACGCCTTCAACTCTGTTCCTCACTCCACCATCCTAGAGGCGCTCCGGTTCCACGGAGTGCCTCGATACCTGCGCAGTCTGCTGGCCAGCTACCTGGAGGACCGGGCGATCCTCCTGGTGGACAGAACTGGCCAGGTCCGGCGATATCCCGCCGAGGCCGGCGTTCCACAGGGGTCAGTCTTAGGACCTCTCCTCTGGAACGTCGGCTTCGATTGGCTCTTGCGGGGAACTCTCCTCCGAGGCACGAGTGTCGTCTGCTACGCGGACGACACTCTCCTCACCGCCCGGGGGGAGAGTTTCAGGGAGGCGGCCAACCTGGCCTCGGCGGGCGGATCCTTGGTCGCAGCGAGGATCCGCCGCCTAGGTCTGAAGGTGGCGCTGCACAAGACCGAGGCCGTGTGGTTCCACGGGCCTCGGCAGCGCCCCCCGCCTGACGCCCACATCTTCGTGGAGGGCGTCAGGATCGAGATCAAGGCCCAGATGAAATATCTGGGCCTCGTGATCGACAGCAGGTGGCGCTTCGGCCCGCATTTTAGCGGGCTGTCGGCGCGCCTGCTGAAGACAGCGGGGGCGCTGTCGTGGCTTCTCCCCAATTTGGGGGGGCCCAGCGCACGATGCCGGCAACTCTACGCCGGCATCCTGAAGAGCATGGCCCTGTACGGGGCCCCCATCTGGGAGGACTCCCTCCGACGGAGGGAGAACGCCGCCGCGTTGCGGGCGCCCCAGAGGGCCATTGCTCAGCGGGTTGCGCGGGCCTACCGCACGGTCGGCTGTGCAGCGGCGTGCGCTCTGGCCGGCACCCCGCCTTGGGAGCTCGAGGCGTGGGTGCTCGCCAGAGTGCACGAATGGACGGCGGGGCGGAGGGCGAGAGGAGAACGCCCCGCCCCGGAAGAGCGGGAGGCCGTCCGGCGGGAGGCGAGGGACGCCATCGTCGTCCATTGGACGGCGGACCTCGCCACCGCAGCCTTCGGCCGCCGAACCCTCGACGCGCTCGGGCCGGTCCTGCGGGACTGGCTCGAGCGGCGGCACGGGTTCCTCTCGTTCCGTCTGGTGCAGGTGCTGTCCGGGCACGGCTGTTTCGGATCGTACCTGCACCGGATCGGACGGGAGGAGACGCCGTCGTGTCACGACTGTGGCGCGGCGGAGGACACGGCGCAGCACACTCTCGCGGTGTGCCCGTCGTGGTCCGAGCCGCGCCGCAGTCTCACGGCGGCGATCGGAACGGACCTCTCGCTCCCCGGCGTGGTCAACGCCATGCTGAGGGACGAGGGGTCCTGGGCGGCAGTCGCCTCCTTCTGCGAACACGTCATGTCCCAGAAGGAGGCGGCGGAGCGCGCGCGGGAGGAAGACCCTCTCGCGGCGCCGCTCCGAAGGCGGAGGAGGGGTCGGAGAAGACGTCAGTATGACGGTCATCTCCGACTCCTCCCAGGTGGAGGCCAGCAGGCGACGGGTGCGGGGGCACCCTCGCTTGCATCGCACGCGCCTCCACCAGTGTCGGACGGGAATGGCCAGGTGTTCTCGGCCATTCCCGTCGCCCCCCAGCTCCCGCTCGGGGGGCACGCGGGGCCCGCCAGCTAGGCGGGCATGCGCCGGGAGGGTCGTGGAAGTAAAGGCTGAGCCGGTTTCCCATGACCCTCCCATCACGGCGCCGAGGGAACACCGCTGAGTTTTAGTGGGTATACTGTGGCAGGGAGTCCCACATACTCCGTCTCGTCCCCCGACGAGCGGAGATGCGTAATGTCATTTCTCAGCGACAAAAAAAAAAAAAAAACAAAAAAAAAAAAAAAAAAAGGTTAGGTTAGGTTGGGGGAACCCCCACAGCGCATACTTCCACGTAGTTTCCCCCGGGCAACGCCGTGTCTGACCACCGTAACGGAGTGGCAGACCGGCGGCTAAAGTGCGCTGTGACTTGCAGACAAACGAGGTCGTCTGCAAGAGGAATGACGAAACCAAGACGAGACGCCTCCGGGCGGTTTTTAACCCATCGCCCCTCCCAGGGCGATTCAAACGGCCCTTCTCAGGGCCAACCCAACGGCCCTTCTCAGGGCCTCGCTGGCGACGCTTCGGCGTCGGAGGCTGATCGCGCACCCTCTGCGGCCAGCCTGTTCGGAGCGCCAGACTTGATGTCGGACTCCGACAGCTCCGTCGTCGATACGTCGGCGGCTGAGACGGACCGACTCAAGAGAAAGCGGGCCTACCTGAGGCTCGGGTCCGGCGGCTCCTCGGAGTCAAGCAAGGCGAAGAAGAAGTCGAAGCCTAAGAAGGCTTCGACTTCTGCTTCGGCTTCCACCCACGATGTGGGCCTGGTGGACGCCGAGCGTCAGTTGGGCCTGGCGAGGAGGGAGCAGCTGCAGCAGGACCTGGAGGAGCGGGTCGCTGCGAAGGAGCAGCAGGCGCGGGCCGCCAGGTCGAGGGCTGGCTACGGCACGTCCACCGTGCTGTACGCCGACCACTCCCTGGCGGAGCTGGAGCGCATGGCGCTCCAGGACAAGGAGGAAGTTCTGGAGGTCGCCTCCAAGTCCTCCAACTTGAAGGGGACCTTCCAGAAGGCCCTCAAATGCCGTGCAGCCAGCATGCACGGCATTGTCCTGGAGCTGGTGCGGCGGACGGCCAGCGACGAGACGCGGCAGCTGCAGGCGAGGGTGGATCGCCTGCAGGCGGAAGTCAGCCAGCTTCATCAGAAGCTGGCTGAGGCCACGGCTCGGCCTGTCCAGTCTGCCCAGCCTGCCCAGCCTGCCCAGCCTGCCCCGGTGCCGGTGGTAGGAGGCTCCTCTTCCCGTTCCGACCTTGAGGAATTATTCCGAAAGGTCGTAATGGAGGAGAGGGCCTTCACCAGAGCCTGTTTCGCAGGCATTGAGGACCGGCTCTTGCCGGAAAGGCGGCTTCGCCCGCCGCTAGCGGCGGATAACCCGCCACCGCGGGAGCCGGAACCTGCGCCTGTAGCAGGCCCGGCATCGGGAGCGCAGCCCCAGGCCCAGAAGCCCTCCAAGGGCAAGGGGAAGGGCAAGAGGAGCAAGGCGGCTCCTCAAACCCCCCCCACCACGGGCACGGAGGGTGCGTCTGGGGCGGCTGCGTCGGCTGCTCCTCCAGCAGCAGCCCCCCAGACCTCGCAGGCGGAGGACGTCCTCCTTCCCTCCACCACCCCGGCCAACATGTCGTGGTCGGAAGTGGTCAGGAGGGGAAGGAAGAAGGCAGGGGGAAAGGCGGCCCCCAAGCCTGCTGCGACTGCGCCTGCAGCGGCAGCGAAAGCGGCTCCAGCCAAAGCCGGCGGGAGGAAGTTAATTCCTCCCAAAACCGCGGCCGTCGTGGTGACCATCACCCCGGAGGCCGCGGAGCGCGGCGAGACGTACGAGTCCGTCCTAAGACGGGCTCGTACGAATGCTGATCCCTCCCGGCTGGGGATCGGCGGCATTACGTGCCGCCGAACCCAGGCCGGAGCTCGAATTTTCGAGTTCTCGGGGGAGAAGCGCGGCGCTAACGCGGACCTCTTCGCAACAAAGTTGCAAGAGGTCATCGCGGATGTGGCGACGGTCGTCAAGCCCGTCAAGACCGCATCCCTGGAGGTGACCGAGCTGGACGACTCGGTCACCAAGGAGGATGTGGTGACGGCTGTCGCCACGGCTGGAGGCTGCGTCGCTGCCGCAGTGAGGGCCGGAGCCATCGGGGTTGGTCGCCGCGGCATGGGCATCGTCCGCGTCGAGTGCCCTGTTGCCGCGGCTGCGGCCGTCCTTGCTGCGACCAAGGGACGGCTGCTCGTGGGGCTCAGCTCGGCTGTGGTCCGAGCGCTTGAAGACCAGCCTATGCGCTGCTTCAAGTGCTGCGCCTTCGGCCACACCCGAGCCACGTGTCCCTCCAAGTCCGATTGGGGAGCCTCGTGCTACCGATGCGGACAGGAGGGACACAAGAGTGCCGCTTGCAGCGCCACCACGCCTCACTGCAAGGCGTGCGCTGCAAGTGGCCGCCCCGCGGACCACAGGATGGCGGGCCGGGGCTGCAAGCCCCCCGTCAAGAAGGGCATAGTGCCGGCGCAGGTTCGCCCTGTCGCCACCACCGCTGCCGTCGTCGCCGCCGCTGCAGCTCCAGCGGCGGCAGCCGAGGAGGATCGTGCGATGTCGGAGTAATGTGCTCCGACTACCACATCCTCCAGGCGAACGCCAACCACTGCAGAGCGGCCCAGGACCTGGTAGTGCAGGTCATGGCCGAGTGGTTGGTGAACGTAGCGGTGGTCGCCGAGCCGTACTCGATCCCCAGCAGCTGGCTGGGTGACGAGGACGGCCTGGTGGCACTAGCGGCGCGGTCTTCCACGGACTCCCCTCCCCTCTCGCTATTAGAGAGGGGACCGGGATACGTGGCCGCCGCGTGGGGAGAGGTGGCGCTCGTGGGCGTCTACTTCTCCCCAAACCGTCCTCTCCAGGACTTTGAGAATTTTCTCGGAGTCCTGGCCGCAGTGGTCGGCAGGGCGGTTCCGCGTCAGGTCTCCGTGCTGGGAGACCTGAATGCCAAGTCGGTGACCTGGGGCAACCCGGCCACCGACGCCCGCGGGCGGGCGGTCGAGATGTGGGCAGCCTCCTCTGGACTCTCCCTCTTGAACAGGGGGAGCGTCCAGACATGCGTGCGGCGGCAGGGTGGCTCGATAGTGGACGTCACTTTCGCCACCCCTGCGTTGGCCGCGCGCGTGCTGAACTGGCGGGTGGACCCGGTGGAGACCATGTCGGACCACCGCTACGTGCGGTTCGACATCTCCGCCGGTGGCCCCGGCGGGAGGCGGCCCCTCTCGGGGCGATCGCCGTTTCCGCGGTGGGCCCTGACCCGCCTGGACAGGGAGGCAGCGGGGGAGGCGGCGTTCATCCAGGACTGGCTGTCACCGCCTACAGCCGGCCTGGATGTGGACGCCGCAGCGGGGCAGCTGCGCCAGTCTCTGACCGAGGTATGCAACTCCAGCATGCCTCGGTCTGGCCGACCGCCAGACGGACGCGCCGTGTACTGGTGGTCGGCGGAGCTGGCGGGGCTCCGAGCAGCTTGCGTGGAGGCAAGGAGGGCCTACACGCGGAGTCGACGGCGGCGTCGACGGGACCCGGCCAACGAGGACCACCTCTACGAGGTGTACTCGGAGGCGAGACTGGTCCTCGATCGGGCCATCGCCGCCGCCAGAGACTCGGCGAGAGCCGAGCTGCTGGAGGGTCTCGACAACGACCCCTACGGGAGGCCATATAAGGCGGCGCGCAACAAGCTGCGCCCCTTTGGCCCCCCGGTTGCCGAGACCCTGGAGCCCTCGTTTCTGGACGGGGTGGTTCGGTCCCTGTTCCCGCGCAGGGACAGCTTCACCCCGCCAGAGATGCGCGGAGCCCCGCTGGAGGACGAGGAGGCAGAGGAGGCCCCTCCGGTCACGGAGTCGGAACTTGGCGCGGCGGTTTTCCACGTCCGCGCCAAGAAGACGGCTCCGGGACCCGACGGCGTCCCCGCCAGGGTGGTGGCGATCGCCGCCACTCTGATGGAGGAGCGGTTTCGGGACCTCTTCAGCGCATGCCTTGCGTCTGGGAGGTTCCCGAAACCGTGGAAGGAGGGGCAGCTGTGCCTCCTCCGTAAGGAGGGCCGCCCAGCAGACTCCCCCTCGGCATACCGGCCCATCGTTCTCCTCGATGAGGTCGGAAAGATGTTCGAGGGGATAATAGCTGCTCGCGTGAAGAGCCATCTGCGGGATGTCGGGCCGGACTTGTCGGACGCTCAGTTCGGCTTTCGGGCTGAGCGTTCGACGGTGGACGCGCTGGCCTGCCTCAAGGGGCAGGTGCAGGGGGCGATGGAGGCGGGGGACGGAGTGTTGGCGGTGTCGTTCGACATCGCCAACGCCTTCAACTCTGTTCCCCACTCCACCATCCTAGAGGCGCTCCGGTTCCACGGAGTGCCTCGATACCTGCGCAGTCTGCTGGCCAGCTACCTGGAGGACCGGGCGATCCTCCTGGTGGACAGAACTGGCCAGGTCCGGCGATATCCCGCCGAGGCCGGCGTTCCACAGGGGTCAGTCTTAGGACCTCTCCTCTGGAACGTCGGCTTCGATTGGCTCTTGCGGGGAACTCTCCTCCGAGGCACGAGTGTCGTCTGCTACGCGGACGACACTCTCCTCACCGCCCGGGGGGAGAGTTTCAGGGAGGCGGCCAACCTGGCCTCGGCGGGCGGATCCTTGGTCGCAGCGAGGATCCGCCGCCTAGGTCTGAAGGTGGCGCTGCACAAGACCGAGGCCGTGTGGTTCCACGGGCCTCGGCAGCGCCCCCCGCCTGACGCCCACATCTTCGTGGAGGGCGTCAGGATCGAGATCAAGGCCCAGATGAAATATCTGGGCCTCGTGATCGACAGCAGGTGGCGCTTCGGCCCGCATTTTAGCGGGCTGTCGGCGCGCCTGCTGAAGACAGCGGGGGCGCTGTCGTGGCTTCTCCCCAATTTGGGGGGGCCCAGCGCACGATGCCGGCAACTGTACGCCGGCATCCTGAAGAGCATGGCCCTGTACGGGGCCCCCATCTGGGAGGACTCCCTCCGAAGGAGGGAGAACGCCGCCGCGTTGCGGGCGCCCCAGAGGGCCATTGCTCAGCGGGTTGCGCGGGCCTACCGCACGGTCGGCTGTGCAGCGGCGTGCGCTCTGGCCGGCACCCCGCCTTGGGAGCTCGAGGCGTGGGTGCTCGCCAGAGTGCACGAATGGACGGCGGGGCGGAGGGCGAGAGGAGAACGCCCCGCCCCGGAAGAGCGGGAGGCCGTCCGGCGGGAGGCGAGGGACGCCATCGTCGTCCATTGGACGGCGGACCTCGCCACCGCAGCCTTCGGCCGCCGAACCCTCGACGCGCTCGGGCCGGTCCTGCGGGACTGGCTCGAGCGCCGGCACGGGTTCCTCTCGTTCCGTCTGGTGCAGGTGCTGTCCGGGCACGGCTGTTTCGGATCGTACCTGCACCGGATCGGACGGGAGGAGACGCCGTCGTGTCACGGCTGTGGCGCGGCGGAGGACACGGCGCAGCACACTCTCGCGGTGTGCCCGTCGTGGTCCGAGCCGCGCCGCAGTCTCACGGCGGCGATCGGAACGGACCTCTCGCTCCCCGGCGTGGTCAACGCCATGCTGAGGGACGAGGGGTCCTGGGCGGCAGTCGCCTCCTTCTGCGAACACGTCATGTCCGAGAAGGAGGCGGCGGAGCGCGCGCGGGAGGAAGACCCTCTCGCGGCGCCGCTCCGAAGGCGGAGGAGGGGTCGGAGAAGACGTCAGTATGACGGTCATCTCCGACTCCTCCCAGGTGGAGGCCAGCAGGCGACGGGTGCGGGGGCACCCTCGCATGCATCGCACGCGCCTCCACCAGTGTCGGACGGGAATGGCCAGGTGTTCCCGGCCATTCCCGTCGCCCCCCAGCTCCCGCTCGGGGGGCACGCGGGGCCCGCCAGGTAGGCGGGCATGCGCCGGGAGGGTCGTGGAAGTAAAGGCTGAGCCGGTTTCCCATGACCCTCCCATCACGGCGCCGAGGGAACACCGCTGAGTTTTAGTGGGTATACTGCCACTCTGGCAGGGAGTCCCACATACTCCGTCTCGTCCCCCGACGAGCGGAGATGCGTAATGTCATTTCTCAGCGACAAAAAAAAAAAACAAAAAAAAAAAAAAAAAAAAAGGTTAGGTTAGGTTTCCCCGCCTGACGCCCACATCTTCGTGGAGGGCATCAGGATCGAGATCAAGGCCCAGATGAAATATCTGGGCCTCGTGATTGACAGCAGGTGGCGCTTCGGCCCGCATTTTAGCGGGCTGTCGGCGCGCCTGCTGAAGACAGCGGGGGCGCTGTCGTGGCTTCTCCCCAATTTGGGGGGGCCCAGCGCACGATGCCGGCAACTCTACGCCGGCATCCTGAAGAGCATGGCCCTGTACGGGGCCCCCATCTGGGAGGACTCCCTCCGAAGGAGGGAGAACGCCGCCGCGTTGCGGGCGCCCCAGAGGGCCATTGCTCAGCGGGTTGCGCGGGCTTACCGCACGGTCGGCTGTGCAGCGGCGTGCGCTCTGGCCGGCACCCCGCCTTGGGAGCTCGAGGCGTGGGTGCTCGCCAGAGTGCACGAATGGACGGCGGGGCGGAGGGCGAGAGGAGAACGCCCCGCCCCGGAAGAGCGGGAGGCCGTCCGGCGGGAGGCGAGGGACGCCATCGTCGTCCATTGGACGGCGGACCTCGCCACCGCAGCCTTCGGCCGCCGAACCCTCGACGCGCTCGGGCCGGTCCTGCGGGACTGGCTCGAGCGCCGGCACGGGTTCCTCTCGTTCCGTCTGGTGCAGGTGCTGTCCGGGCACGGCTGTTTCGGATCGTACCTGCACCGGATCGGACGGGAGGAGACGCCGTCGTGTCACGGCTGTGGCGCGGCGGAGGACACGGCGCAGCACACTCTCGCGGTGTGCCCGTCGTGGTCCGAGCCGCGCCGCAGTCTCACGGCGGCGATCGGAACGGACCTCTCGCTCCCCGGCGTGGTCAAGGCCATGCTGGAGGACGAGGGGTCCTGGGCGGCAGTCGCCTCCTTCTGCGAACAGGTCATGTCCCAGAAGGAGGCGGAGGAGCGCGCGCGAGAGGAAGACCCTCTCGCGGCGCCGCTCCGAAGGCGGAGGAGGGGTCGGAGAAGACGTCAGTATGACGGTCATCTCCGACTCCTCCCAGGTGGAGGCCAGCAGGCGACGGGTGCGGGGGCACCCTCGCTTGCATCGCACGCGCCTCCACCAGTGTCGGACGGGAATGGCCAGGTGTTCCCGGCCATTCCCGTCGCCCCCCAGCTCCCGCTCGGGGGGCACGCGGGGCCCGCCAGCTAGGCGGGCATGCGCCGGGAGGGTCGTGGAAGTAAAGGCTGAGCCGGTTTCCCATGACCCTCCCATCACGGCGACGAGGGAACACCGCTGAGTTTTAGTGGGTATACTGCCACTCTGGCAGGGAGTCCCACATACTCCGTCTCGTCCCCCGACGAGCGGAGATGCGTAATGTCATTTCTCAGCGACAAAAAAAAAAAAAAAAAAAAAAAAAAAAAAAGGTTAGGTTAGGTTATGCGCGGAGCCCCGCTGGAGGACGAGGAGGCAGAGGAGGCCCCTCCGGTCACGGAGTCGGAACTTGGCGCGGCGGTTTTCCACGTCCGCGCCAAGAAGACGGCTCCGGGACCCGACGGCGTCCCCGCCAGGGTGGTGGCGATCGCCGCCACTCTGATGGAGGAGCGGTTTCGGGACCTCTTCAGCGCATGCCTTGCGTCTGGGAGGTTCCCGAAACCGTGGAAGGAGGGGCAGCTGTGCCTCCTCCGTAAGGAGGGCCGCCCAGCAGACTCCCCCTCGGCATACCGGCCCATCGTTCTCCTCGATGAGGTCGGAAAGATGTTCGAGGGGATAATAGCTGCTCGCGTGAAGAGCCATCTGCGGGATGTCGGGCCGGACTTGTCGGACGCTCAGTTCGGCTTTCGGGCTGAGCGTTCGACGGTGGACGCGCTGGCCTGCCTCAAGGGGCAGGTGCAGGGGGCGATGGAGGCGGGGGACGGAGTGTTGGCGGTGTCGTTCGACATCGCCAACGCCTTCAACTCTGTTCCCCACTCCACCATCCTAGAGGCGCTCCGGTTCCACGGAGTGCCTCGATACCTGCGCAGTCTGCTGGCCAGCTACCTGGAGGACCGGGCGATCCTCCTGGTGGACAGAACTGGCCAGGTCCGGCGATATCCCGCCGAGGCCGGCGTTCCACAGGGGTCAGTCTTAGGACCTCTCCTCTGGAACGTCGGCTTCGATTGGCTCTTGCGGGGAACTCTCCTCCGAGGCACGAGTGTCGTCTGCTACGCGGACGACACTCTCCTCACCGCCCGGGGGGAGAGTTTCAGGGAGGCGGCCAACCTGGCCTCGGCGGGCGGATCCTTGGTCGCAGCGAGGATCCGCCGCCTAGGTCTGAAGGTGGCGCTGCACAAGACCGAGGCCGTGTGGTTCCACGGGCCTCGGCAGCGCCCCCCGCCTGACGCCCACATCTTCGTGGAGGGCGTCAGGATCGAGATCAAGGCCCAGATGAAATATCTGGGCCTCGTGATCGACAGCAGGTGGCGCTTCGGCCCGCATTTTAGCGGGCTGTCGGCGCGCCTGCTGAAGACAGCGGGGGCGCTGTCGTGGCTTCTCCCCAATTTGGGGGGGCCCAGCGCACGATGCCGGCAACTCTACGCCGGCATCCTGAAGAGCATGGCCCTGTACGGGGCCCCCATCTGGGAGGACTCCCTCCGACGGAGGGAGAACGCCGCCGCGTTGCGGGCGCCCCAGAGGGCCATTGCTCAGCGGGTTGCGCGGGCCTACCGCACGGTCGGCTGTGCAGCGGCGTGCGCTCTGGCCGGCACCCCGCCTTGGGAGCTCGAGGCGTGGGTGCTCGCCAGAGTGCACGAATGGACGGCGGGGCGGAGGGCGAGAGGAGAACGCCCCGCCCCGGAAGAGCGGGAGGCCGTCCGGCGGGAGGCGAGGGACGCCATCGTCGTCCATTGGACGGCGGACCTCGCCACCGCAGCCTTCGGCCGCCGAACCCTCGACGCGCTCGGGCCGGTCCTGCGGGACTGGCTCGAGCGCCGGCACGGGTTCCTCTCGTTCCGTCTGGTGCAGGTGCTGTCCGGGCACGGCTGTTTCGGATCGTACCTGCACCGGATCGGACGGGAGGAGACGCCGTCGTGTCACGACTGTGGCGCGGCGGAGGACACGGCGCAGCACACTCTCGCGGTGTGCCCGTCGTGGTCCGAGCCGCGCCGCAGTCTCACGGCGGCGATCGGAACGGACCTCTCGCTCCCCGGCGTGGTCAACGCCATGCTGAGGGACGAGGGGTCCTGGGCGGCAGTCGCCTCCTTCTGCGAACACGTCATGTCCGAGAAGGAGGCGGCGGAGCGCGCGCGGGAGGAAGACCCTCTCGCGGCGCCGCTCCGAAGGCGGAGGAGGGGTCGGAGAAGACGTCAGTATGACGGTCATCTCCGACTCCTCCCAGGTGGAGGCCAGCAGGCGACGGGTGCGGGGGCACCCTCGCTTGCATCGCACGCGCCTCCACCAGTGTCGGACGGGAATGGCCAGGTGTTCCCGGCCATTCCCGTCGCCCCCCAGCTCCCGCTCGGGGGGCACGCGGGGCCCGCCAGGTAGGCGGGCATGCGCCGGGAGGGTCGTGGAAGTAAAGGCTGAGCCGGTTTCCCATGACCCTCCCATCACGGCGACGAGGGAACACCGCTGAGTTTTAGTGGGTATACTGCCACTCTGGCAGGGAGTCCCACATACTCCGTCTCGTCCCCCGACGAGCGGAGATGCGTAATGTCATTTCTCAGCGACAAAAAAAAAAAAAAAAAAAGGTTAGGTTGGGGGAACCCCCACAGCGCATACTTCCACGTAGTTTCCCCCGGGCAACGCCGTGTCTGACCACCGTAACGGAGTGGCAGACCGGCGGCTAAAGTGCGCTGTGACTCGCAGCTATAGATGCGCGCTGCGTTTAAGATGCCTAAAAAGTTACCTCGCGACGCCTCCGGGCGATTTTTAACCCGTCGCCCCTCCCAGGGCGATTCAAACGGCCCTTCTCAGGGCCCCGCCGGCGACGCTTCGGCGTCGGAGGCTGACCGCGCACCGTCTGCGGCCAGCTTGTTCGGCGCGCCGGAGTTGGTGTCGGACTCCGACAGCTCCGTCGTCGACACGTCGGCGGCCGAGACGGACCGGCTCAATCGGAAGCGGGCCTACCTGAGGCTCGGGTCCGGGGGCTCCTCCGGATCGGTGGGCAAGTCGGGGAAGAAGCCGAAGTCTAAAAGGGCTTCGACTTCTGCTCCGGCTCCCACTCACGATGTGGGCCTGGTGGACGCCGAGCGTCAGTTGGGCCTGGCGAGGAGGGAGCAGCTCCAGCAGGACCTGGAGGAGCGGGTCGCTGCGAAGGAGCAGCAGGTGCGGGCCGCCAGGTCGAGGGCTGGCTACGGCACGTCCACCGTGCTGTACGCCGACCACTCCCTGGCGGAGCTGGAGCGCATGGCGCTCCAGGACAAGGAGGAAGTTCTGGAGGTCGCCTCCAAGTCGTCCAACTTGAAGGGGACCTTCCAGAAGGCCCTCAAATGCCGTGCAGCCAGCATGCACGGCATTGTCCTGGAGCTGGTGCGGCGGACGGCCAGCGATGAGACGCGGCAGCTGCAGGCGAGGGTGGATCGCCTGCAGGCGGAGGTCAGCCAGCTTCACCAGAAGCTGGCTGAGGCCACGGCTCGGCCTGCCCAGTCTGCCCAACCTGCCCAGCCTGTCCAGCCTGCCCCGGTGCCGGTGGTAGAAGGCTCCTCCTCCCCTACTAACCTTGAGGAATTATTCCGAAAGGTTATATTGGAGGAGAGGGCCTTCACCAGAGCCTGTTTCGCAGGCATAGAGGACCGGCTCTTGCCGGAAAGGCGGCTTCGCCCGCCGCTAGCGGCGGATAAGCAGCCACCGCGGGAGCCGGAACCTGCGCCTGTGGCAGGCCCGGCATCGGGAGCGCAGCCCCAGGCCCAGAAGCCCTCCAAGGGCAAGGGCAAGGGGAAGGGCAAGAGGAGCAAGGCGGCTCCTCAAACCCCCCCCACCACGGGCACGGAGGGTGCGTCTGGGGCGGCTGCGTCGGCTGCTCCTCCAGCAGCAGCCCCCCAGACCTCGCAGGCGGAGGACGTCCTCCTTCCCTCCACCACCCCGGCCAACATGTCGTGGTCGGAAGTGGTCAGGAGGGGAAGGAAGAAGGCAGGGGGAAAGGCGGCCCCCAAGCCTGCTGCGACTGCGCCTGCAGCGGCAGCGAAAGCGGCTCCAGCCAAAGCCGGCGGGAGGAAGTTAATTCCTCCCAAAACCGCGGCCGTCGTGGTGACCATCACCCCGGAGGCCGCGGAGCGCGGCGAGACGTACGAGTCCGTCCTAAGACGGGCTCGTACGAATGCTGATCCCTCCCGGCTGGGGATCGGCGGCATTACGTGCCGCCGAACCCAGGCCGGAGCTCGAATCTTCGAGTTTTCGGGGGAGAAGCGCGGCGCTAACGCGGACCTCTTCGCAACAAAGTTGCAAGAGGTCATCGCGGATGTGGCGACGGTCGTCAAGCCCGTCAAGACCGCATCCCTGGAGGTGACCGAGCTGGACGACTCGGTCACCAAGGAGGATGTGGTGGCGGCTGTCGCCACGGCTGGAGGCTGCGTCGCTGCCGCAGTGAGGGCCGGAGCCATCGGGGTTGGTCGCCGCGGCATGGGCATCGTCCGCGTCGAGTGCCCTGTTGCCGCGGCTGCGGCCGTCCTTGCTGCGACCAAGGGACGGCTGCTCGTGGGGCTCAGCTCGGCTGTGGTCCGAGCGCTTGAAGACCAGCCTATGCGCTGCTTCAAGTGCTGCGCCTTCGGCCACACCCGAGCTACGTGTCCCTCCAAGTCTGATTGGGGAGCCTCGTGCTACCGATGCGGACAGGAGGGGCACAAGAGTGCCGCTTGCAGCGCCACCACGCCTCACTGCAAGGCGTGCGCCGCAAGCGGCCGCCCTGCGGACCATAGGATGGCGGGCAGGGGCTGCAAGCCCCCCGTCAAAAAGGGCATAGTGCCGGCGCAGGTTCGCCCTGTCGCCACCACCGCTGCCGTCGTCGCCGCCGCTGCAGCTCCAGCGGCGGCAGCCGAGGAGGATCGTGCGATGTCGGAGTAATGGGCTCCGAATACCACATCCTCCAGGCGAACACCAATCACTGCAGAGCGGCCCAGGACCTGGCAGTGCAGGTCATGGCCGAGTGGTTGGTGAACGTAGCGGTGGTCGCCGAGCCGTACTCGATCCCCAGCACCTGGCTGGGTGACGAGGACGGCTCGGTGGCACTAGCGGCGCGGTCTTCCACGGACTCCCCTCCCCTCTCGCTATTAGAGAGGGGACCGGGATACGTGGCCGCCGCGTGGGGTGAGGTGGCGCTCGTGGGCGTCTACTTCTCCCCAAACCGTCCTCTCCAGGACTTTGAGAATTTTCTCGGAGTCCTGGCCGCAGTGGTCGGCAGGGCGGTTCCGCGTCAGGTCTCCGTGCTGGGAGACCTGAATGCCAAGTCGGTGACCTGGGGCAACCCGGCCACCGACGCCCGCGGGCGGGCGGTCGAGATGTGGGCAGCCTCCTCTGGACTCTCCCTCTTGAACAGGGGGAGCGTCCAGACATGCGTGCGGCGGCAGGGTGGGTCGATAGTGGACGTCACTTTCGCCACCCCTGCGTTGGCCGCGCGCGTGCTGAACTGGCGGGTGGACCCGGTGGAGACCATGTCGGACCACCGCTACGTGCGGTTCGACATCTCCGCCGGTGGCCCCGGCGGGAGGCGGCCCCTCTCGGGGCGATCGCCGTTTCCGCGGTGGGCCCTGACCCGCCTGGACAGGGAGGCAGCGGGGGAGGCGGCGTTCATCCAGGACTGGCTGTCGTCGCCTACAGCCGGCCTGGATGTGGATGCCGCAGCGGGACAGCTGCGCCAGTCTCTGACCGAGGTATGCAACTCCAGCATGCCTCGGTCTGGCCGGCCGCCAGACGGACGCGCCGTGTACTGGTGGTCGGCGGAGCTGGCGGGGCTCCGAGCAGCTTGCGTGGAGGCAAGGAGGGCCTACACGCGGAGTCGACGGCGGCGTCGACGGGACCCGGCCAACGAGGACCACCTCTACGAGGTGTACTCGGAGGCGAGACTGGTCCTCGATCGGGCCATCGCCGCCGCCAGAGACTCGGCGAGAGCCGAGCTGCTGGAGGGTCTCGACAACGACCCCTACGGGAGGCCATATAAGGCGGCGCGCAACAAGCTGCGCCCCTTTGGCCCCCCGGTTGCCGAGACCCTGGAGCCCTCGTTTCTGGACGGGGTGGTTCGGTCCCTGTTCCCGCGCAGGGACAGCTTCACCCCGCCAGAGATGCGCGGAGCCCCGCTGGAGGACGAGGAGGCTGAGGAGGCCCCTCCGGTCACGGAGTCGGAACTTGGCGCGGCGGTTTTCCACGTCCGCGCCAAGAAGACGGCTCCGGGACCCGACGGCGTCCCCGCCAGGGTGGTGGCGATCGCCGCCACTCTGATGGAGGAGCGGTTTCGGGACCTCTTCAGCGCATGCCTTGCGTCTGGGAGGTTCCCGAAACCGTGGAAGGAGGGGCAGCTGTGCCTCCTCCGTAAGGAGGGCCGCCCAGCAGACTCCCCCTCGGCATACCGGCCCATCGTTCTCCTCGATGAGGTCGGAAAGATGTTCGAGGGGATAATAGCTGCTCGCGTGAAGAGCCATCTGCGGGATGTCGGGCCGGACTTGTCGGACGCTCAGTTCGGCTTTCGGGCTGAGCGTTCGACGGTGGACGCGCTGGCCTGCCTCAAGGGGCAGGTGCAGGGGGCGATGGAGGCGGGGGACGGAGTGTTGGCGGTGTCGTTCGACATCGCCAACGCCTTCAACTCTGTTCCTCACTCCACCATCCTAGAGGCGCTCCGGTTCCACGGAGTGCCTCGATACCTGCGCAGTCTGCTGGCCAGCTACCTGACGCCATCGTCGTCCATTGGACGGCGGACCTCGCCACCGCAGCCTTCGGCCGCCGAACCCTCGACGCGCTCGGGCCGGTCCTGCGGGACTGGCTCGAGCGGCGGCACGGGTTCCTCTCGTTCCGTCTGGTGCAGGTGCTGTCCGGGCACGGCTGTTTCGGATCGTACCTGCACCGGATCGGACGGGAGGAGACGCCGTCGTGTCACGACTGTGGCGCGGCGGAGGACACGGCGCAGCACACTCTCGCGGTGTGCCCGTCGTGGTCCGAGCCGCGCCGCAGTCTCACGGCGGCGATCGGAACGGACCTCTCGCTCCCCGGCGTGGTCAACGCCATGCTGAGGGACGAGGGGTCCTGGGCGGCAGTCGCCTCCTTCTGCGAACACGTCATGTCCCAGAAGGAGGCGGCGGAGCGCGCGCGGGAGGAAGACCCTCTCGCGGCGCCGCTCCGAAGGCGGAGGAGGGGTCGGAGAAGACGTCAGTATGACGGTCATCTCCGACTCCTCCCAGGTGGAGGCCAGCAGGCGACGGGTGCGGGGGCACCCTCGCTTGCATCGCACGCGCCTCCACCAGTGTCGGACGGGAATGGCCAGGTGTTCTCGGCCATTCCCGTCGCCCCCCAGCTCCCGCTCGGGGGGCACGCGGGGCCCGCCAGCTAGGCGGGCATGCGCCGGGAGGGTCGTGGAAGTAAAGGCTGAGCCGGTTTCCCATGACCCTCCCATCACGGCGCCGAGGGAACACCGCTGAGTTTTAGTGGGTATACTGCCACTCTGGCAGGGAGTCCCACATACTCCGTCTCGTCCCCCGACGAGCGGAGATGCGTAATGTCATTTCTCAGCGACAAAAAAAAAAAAAAAAAAAAAAGGTTAGGTTGGGGGTCCACCCCACAGTGCTTACGTCCTCGTCGTGACCCCCGGGCAACGCCGTGTCTGACCACCGTAACGGAGTGGCAGACCGGCGGCTAAAGTGCACTGTGCTTCGCAGCTATTGATGCGCGCTGCGAAAATGACGAAGAAACCATCTCGCGACGCCTCCGGGCGCTTTTTAACCCATCGCCCCCCCCAGGGCGATTCAAACGGCCCTTCTCAGGGCCAATCCAAAGGCCCTTCTCAGGGCCTCGCCGGCGACGTTTCGGCGTCGGAGGCTGACCGCGCACCCTCTGCGGCCAGCCTGTTCGGCACGCCGGACTTGCTGTCGGACACCGACAGCTCCGTCGTCGACACGTCGGCGGCCGAGACAGACCGGCTCAATAGGAAGCGGGCCTACCTGAGGCTCGGGTCCGGGGGCTCCTCCGGATCGGTGGGCAAGTCGGGGAAGAAGGCGAAGTCTAAGAGGGCTTCGACTTCTGCTCCGGCTCCCACCCACGATGTGGGCCTGGTGGACGCCGAGCGTCAGCTAGGCCTGAAGAGGAGGGAGCAGCTCCAGCAGGACCTGGAGGAGCGGGTCGCTGCGAAGGAGCAGCAGGCGCGGGCCGCCAGGTCGAGGGCTGGCTACGGCACGTCCACCGTGCTGTACGCCGACCACTCCCTGGCGGAGCTGGAGCGCATGGCGCTCCAGGACAAGGAGGAAGTTCTGGAGGTCGCCTCCAAGTCCTCCAACTTGAAGGGGACCTTCCAGAAGGCCCTCAAATGCCGTGCAGCCAGCATGCACGGCATTGTCCTGGAGCTGGTGCGGCGGACGGCCAGCGACGAGACGCGGCAGCTGCAGGCGAGGGTGGATCGCCTGCAGGCGGAAGTCAGCCAGCTTCACCAGAAGCTGGCTGAGGCCACGGCTCGGCCTGTCCAGTCTGCCCAGCCTGCCCAGCCTGCCCAGCCTGCCCAGCCTGCCCCGGTGTCGGTGGTAGGAGGCTCCTCTTCCCGTTCCGACCTTGAGGAATTATTCCGAAAGGTCGTAATGGAGGAGAGGGCCTTCACCAGAGCCTGTTTCGCAGGCATTGAGGACCGGCTCCTGCCGGAAAGGCGGCTTCGCCCGCCGCTAGCGGCGGATAAGCCGCCACCGCGGGAGCCGGAACCTGCGCCTGTGGCAGGCCCGGCATCGGGGGCGCAGCCCCAGGCCCAGAAGCCCTCCAAGGGCAAGGGGAAGGGCAAGAGGAGCAAGGCGGCTCCTCAAACCCCCCCCACCACGGGCACGGAGGGTGCGTCTGGGGCGGCTGCGTCGGCTGCTCCTCCAGCAGCAGCCCCCCAGACCTCGCAGGCGGAGGACGTCCTCCTTCCCTCCACCACCCCGGCCAACATGTCGTGGTCGGAAGTGGTCAGGAGGGGAAGGAAGAAGGCAGGGGGAAAGGCGGCCCCCAAGCCTGCTGCGACTGCGCCTGCAGCGGCAGCGAAAGCGGCTCCAGCCAAAGCCGGCGGGAGGAAGTTAATTCCTCCCAAAACCGCGGCCGTCGTGGTGACCATCACCCCGGAGGCCGCGGAGCGCGGCGAGACGTACGAGTCCGTCCTTAGACGGGCTCGTACGAATGCTGATCCCTCCCGGCTGGGGATCGGCGGCATTACGTGCCGCCGAACCCAGGCCGGAGCTCGAATCTTCGAGTTTTCGGGGGAGAAGCGCGGCGCTAACGCGGACCTCTTCGCAACAAAGTTGCAAGAGGTCATCGCGGATGTGGCGACGGTCGTCAAGCCCGTTAAGACCGCATCCCTGGAGGTGACCGAGCTGGACGACTCGGTCACCAAGGAGGATGTGGTGGCGGCTGTCGCCACGGCTGGAGGCTGCGTCGCTGCCGCAGTGAGGGCCGGAGCCATCGGAGTTGGTCGCCGCGGCATGGGCATCGTCCGCGTCGAGTGCCCTGTTGCCGCGGCTGCGGCCGTCCTTGCTGCGACCAAGGGACGGCTGCTCGTGGGGCTCAGCTCGGCTGTGGTCCGAGCGCTTGAAGACCAGCCTATGCGCTGCTTCAAGTGCTGCGCCTTCGGCCACACCCGAGCTACGTGTCCCTCCAAGTCCGATTGGGGAGCCTCGTGCTACCGATGCGGACAGGAGGGGCACAAGAGTGCCGCTTGCAGCGCCACCACGCCTCACTGCAAGGCGTGCGCCGCAAGTGGCCGCCCCGCGGACCATAGGATGGCGGGCAGGGGCTGCAAGCCCCCCGTCAAAAAGGGCATAGTGCCGGCGCAGGTTCGCCCTGTCGCCACCACCGCTGCCGTCGTCGCCGCCGCTGCAGCTCCAGCGGCGGCAGCCGAGGAGGATCGTGCGATGTCGGAGTAATGGGCTCCGACTACCACATCCTCCAGGCGAACACCAACCACTGCAGAGCGGCTCAGGACCTGGCAGTGCAGGTCATGGCCGAGTGGTTGGTGAACGTAGCGGTGGTCGCCGAGCCGTACTCGATCCCCAGCACCTGGCTGGGTGACGAGGACGGCTCGGTGGCACTAGCGGCGCGGTCTTCCACGGACTCCCCTCCCCTCTCGCTATTAGAGAGGGGACCGGGATACGTGGCCGCCGCGTGGGGAGAGGTGGCGCTCGTGGGCGTCTACTTCTCCCCAAACCGTCCTCTCCAGGACTTTGAGAACTTTCTCGGAGTCCTGGCCGCAGTGGTCGGCAGGGCGGTTCCGCGTCAGGTCTCCGTGCTGGGAGACCTAAATGCCAAGTCAGTGACCTGGGGCAACCCGGCCACCGACGCCCGCGGGCGGGCGGTCGAGATGTGGGCAGCCTCCTCTGGACTCTCCCTCTTGAACAGGGGGAGCGTCCAGACATGCGTGCGGCGGCAGGGTGGCTCGATAGTGGACGTCACTTTCGCCACCCCTGCGTTGGCCGCGCGCGTGCTGAACTGGCGGGTGGACCCGGTGGAGACCATGTCGGACCACCGCTACGTGCGGTTCGACATCTCCGCCGGTGGCCCCGGCGGGAGGCGGCCCCTCTCGGGGCGATCGCCGTTTCCGCGGTGGGCCCTGACCCGCCTGGACAGGGAGGCAGCGGGGGAGGCGGCGTTCATCCAGGACTGGCTGTCGCCGCCTACAGCCGGCCTGGATGTGGACGCCGCAGCGGGGCAGCTGCGCCAGTCTCTGACCGAGGTATGCAACTCCAGCATGCCTCGGTCTGGCCGGCCGCCAGACGGACGCGCCGTGTACTGGTGGTCGGCGGAGCTGGCGGGGCTCCGAGCAGCTTGCGTGGAGGCAAGGAGGGCCTACACGCGGAGTCGACGGCGGCGTCGACGGGACCTGGCCGACGAGGACCACCTCTACGAGGTGTACTCGGAGGCGAGGCTGGTCCTCGATCGGGCCATCGCCGCCGCCAGAGACTCGGCGAGAGCCGAGCTGCTGGAGGGTCTCGACAACGACCCCTACGGGAGGCCATATAAGGCGGCGCGCAACAAGCTGCGCCCCTTTGGCCCCCCGGTTGCCGAGACCCTGGAGCCCTCGTTTCTGGACGGGGTGGTTCGGTCCCTGTTCCCGCGCAGGGACAGCTTCACCCCGCCAGAGATGCGCGGAGCCCCGCTGGAGGACGAGGAGGCAGAGGAGGCCCCTCCGGTCACGGAGTCGGAACTTGGCGCGGCGGTTTTCCACGTCCGCGCCAAGAAGACGGCTCCGGGACCCGACGGCGTCCCCGCCAGGGTGGTGGCGATCGCCGCCACTCTGATGGAGGAGCGGTTTCGGGACCTCTTCAGCGCATGCCTTGCGTCTGGGAGGTTCCCGAAACCGTGGAAGGAGGGGCAGCTGTGCCTCCTCCGCAAGGAGGGCCGCCCAGCAGACTCCCCCTCGGCATACCGGCCCATCGTTCTCCTCGATGAGGTCGGAAAGATGTTCGAGGGGATAATAGCTGCTCGCGTGAAGAGCCATCTGCGGGATGTCGGGCCGGACTTGTCGGACGCTCAGTTCGGCTTTCGGGCTGAGCGTTCGACGGTGGACGCGCTGGCCTGCCTCAAGGGGCAGGTGCAGGGGGCGATGGAGGCGGGGGACGGAGTGTTGGCGGTGTCGTTCGACATCGCCAACGCCTTCAACTCTGTTCCTCACTCCACCATCCTAGAGGCGCTCCGGTTCCACGGAGTGCCTCGATACCTGCGCAGTCTGCTGGCCAGCTACCTGGAGGACCGGGCGATCCTCCTGGTGGACAGAACTGGCCAGGTCCGGCGATATCCCGCCGAGGCCGGCGTTCCACAGGGGTCAGTCTTAGGACCTCTCCTCTGGAACGTCGGCTTCGATTGGCTCTTGCGGGGAACTCTCCTCCGAGGCACGAGTGTCGTCTGCTACGCGGACGACACTCTCCTCACCGCCCGGGGGGAGAGTTTCAGGGAGGCGGCCAACCTGGCCTCGGCGGGCGGATCCTTGGTCGCAGCGAGGATCCGCCGCCTAGGTCTGAAGGTGGCGCTGCACAAGACCGAGGCCGTGTGGTTCCACGGGCCTCGGCAGCGCCCCCCGCCTGACGCCCACATCTTCGTGGAGGGCGTCAGGATCGAGATCAAGGCCCAGATGAAATATCTGGGCCTCGTGATCGACAGCAGGTGGCGCTTCGGCCCGCATTTTAGCGGGCTGTCGGCGCGCCTGCTGAAGACAGCGGGGGCGCTGTCGTGGCTTCTCCCCAATTTGGGGGGGCCCAGCGCACGATGCCGGCAACTCTACGCCGGCATCCTGAAGAGCATGGCCCTGTACGGGGCCCCCATCTGGGAGGACTCCCTCCGACGGAGGGAGAACGCCGCCGCGTTGCGGGCGCCCCAGAGGGCCATTGCTCAGCGGGTTGCGCGGGCCTACCGCACGGTCGGCTGTGCAGCGGCGTGCGCTCTGGCCGGCACCCCGCCTTGGGAGCTCGAGGCGTGGGTGCTCGCCAGAGTGCACGAATGGACGGCGGGGCGGAGGGCGAGAGGAGAACGCCCCGCCCCGGAAGAGCGGGAGGCCGTCCGGCGGGAGGCGAGGGACGCCATCGTCGTCCATTGGACGGCGGACCTCGCCACCGCAGCCTTCGGCCGCCGAACCCTCGACGCGCTCGGGCCGGTCCTGCGGGACTGGCTCGAGCGGCGGCACGGGTTCCTCTCGTTCCGTCTGGTGCAGGTGCTGTCCGGGCACGGCTGTTTCGGATCGTACCTGCACCGGATCGGACGGGAGGAGACGCCGTCGTGTCACGACTGTGGCGCGGCGGAGGACACGGCGCAGCACACTCTCGCGGTGTGCCCGTCGTGGTCCGAGCCGCGCCGCAGTCTCACGGCGGCGATCGGAACGGACCTCTCGCTCCCCGGCGTGGTCAACGCCATGCTGAGGGACGAGGGGTCCTGGGCGGCAGTCGCCTCCTTCTGCGAACACGTCATGTCCCAGAAGGAGGCGGCGGAGCGCGCGCGGGAGGAAGACCCTCTCGCGGCGCCGCTCCGAAGGCGGAGGAGGGGTCGGAGAAGACGTCAGTATGACGGTCATCTCCGACTCCTCCCAGGTGGAGGCCAGCAGGCGACGGGTGCGGGGGCACCCTCGCTTGCATCGCACGCGCCTCCACCAGTGTCGGACGGGAATGGCCAGGTGTTCTCGGCCATTCCCGTCGCCCCCCAGCTCCCGCTCGGGGGGCACGCGGGGCCCGCCAGCTAGGCGGGCATGCGCCGGGAGGGTCGTGGAAGTAAAGGCTGAGCCGGTTTCCCATGACCCTCCCATCACGGCGCCGAGGGAACACCGCTGAGTTTTAGTGGGTATACTGCCACTCTGGCAGGGAGTCCCACATACTCCGTCTCGTCCCCCGACGAGCGGAGATGCGTAATGTCATTTCTCAGCGACAAAAAAAAAAAAAAAAAAAAAAAAAAAGGTTAGGTTAGGTTAGGGCCTACACGCGGAGTCGACGGCGGCGTCGACGGGACCTGGCCGACGAGGACCACCTCTACGAGGTGTACTCGGAGGCGAGGCTGGTCCTCGATCGGGCCATCGCCGCCGCCAGAGACTCGGCGAGAGCCGAGCTGCTGGAGGGTCTCGACAACGATCCCTACGGGAGGCCATATAAGGCGGCGCGCAACAAGCTGCGCCCCTTTGGCCCCCCGGTTGCCGAGACCCTGGAGCCCTCGTTTCTGGACGGGGTGGTTCGGTCCCTGTTCCCGCGCAGGGACAGCTTCACCCCGCCAGAGATGCGCGGAGCCCCGCTGGAGGACGAGGAGGCAGAGGAGGCCCCTCCGGTCACGGAGTCGGAACTTGGCGCGGCGGTTTTCCACGTCCGCGCCAAGAAGACGGCTCCGGGACCCGACGGCGTCCCCGCCAGGGTGGTGGCGATCGCCGCCACTCTGATGGAGGAGCGGTTTCGGGACCTCTTCAGCGCATGCCTTGCGTCTGGGAGGTTCCCGAAACCGTGGAAGGAGGGGCAGCTGTGCCTCCTCCGCAAGGAGGGCCGCCCAGCAGACTCCCCCTCGGCATACCGGCCCATCGTTCTCCTCGATGAGGTCGGAAAGATGTTCGAGGGGATAATAGCTGCTCGCGTGAAGAGCCATCTGCGGGATGTCGGGCCGGACTTGTCGGACGCTCAGTTCGGCTTTCGGGCTGAGCGTTCGACGGTGGACGCGCTGGCCTGCCTCAAGGGGCAGGTGCAGGGGGCGATGGAGGCGGGGGACGGAGTGTTGGCGGTGTCGTTCGACATCGCCAACGCCTTCAACTCTGTTCCTCACTCCACCATCCTAGAGGCGCTCCGGTTCCACGGAGTGCCTCGATACCTGCGCAGTCTGCTGGCCAGCTACCTGGAGGACCGGGCGATCCTCCTGGTGGACAGAACTGGCCAGGTCCGGCGATATCCCGCCGAGGCCGGCGTTCCACAGGGGTCAGTCTTAGGACCTCTCCTCTGGAACGTCGGCTTCGATTGGCTCTTGCGGGGAACTCTCCTCCGAGGCACGAGTGTCGTCTGCTACGCGGACGACACTCTCCTCACCGCCCGGGGGGAGAGTTTCAGGGAGGCGGCCAACCTGGCCTCGGCGGGCGGATCCTTGGTCGCAGCGAGGATCCGCCGCCTAGGTCTGAAGGTGGCGCTGCACAAGACCGAGGCCGTGTGGTTCCACGGGCCTCGGCAGCGCCCCCCGCCTGACGCCCACATCTTCGTGGAGGGCGTCAGGATCGAGATCAAGGCCCAGATGAAATATCTGGGCCTCGTGATCGACAGCAGGTGGCGCTTCGGCCCGCATTTTAGCGGGCTGTCGGCGCGCCTGCTGAAGACAGCGGGGGCGCTGTCGTGGCTTCTCCCCAATTTGGGGGGGCCCAGCGCACGATGCCGGCAACTCTACGCCGGCATCCTGAAGAGCATGGCCCTGTACGGGGCCCCCGTCTGGGAGGACTCCCTCCGAAGGAGGGAGAACGCCGCCGCGTTGCGGGCGCCCCAGAGGGCCATTGCTCAGCGGGTTGCGCGGGCCTACCGCACGGTCGGCTGTGCAGCGGCGTGCGCTCTGGCCGGCACCCCGCCTTGGGAGCTCGAGGCGTGGGTGCTCGCCAGAGTGCACGAATGGACGGCGGGGCGGAGGGCGAGAGGAGAACGCCCAGCCCCGGAAGAGCGGGAGGCCGTCCGGCGGGAGGCGAGGGACGCCATCGTCGTCCATTGGACGGCGGACCTCGCCACCGCAGCCTTCGGCCGCCGAACCCTCGACGCGCTCGGGCCGGTCCTGCGGGACTGGCTCGAGCGCCGGCACGGGTTCCTCTCGTTCCGTCTGGTACAGGTGCTGTCCGGGCACGGCTGTTTCGGATCGTACCTGCACCGGATCGGACGGGAGGAGACGCCGTCGTGTCACGACTGTGGCGCGGCGGAGGACACGGCGCAGCACACTCTCGCGGTGTGCCCGTCGTGGTCCGAGCCGCGCCGCAGTCTCACGGCGGCGATCGGAACGGACCTCTCGCTCCCCGGCGTGGTCAACGCCATGCTGAGGGACGAGGGGTCCTGGGCGGCAGTCGCCTCCTTCTGCGAACAGGTCATGTCCCAGAAGGAGGCGGAGGAGCGCGCGCGAGAGGAAGACCCTCTCGCGGCGCCGCTCCGAAGGCGGAGGAGGGGTCGGAGAAGACGTCAGTATGACGGTCATCTCCGACTCCTCCCAGGTGGAGGCCAGCAGGCGACGGGTGCGGGGGCACCCTCGCTTGCATCGCACGCGCCTCCACCAGTGTCGGACGGGAATGGCCAGGTGTTCCCGGCCATTCCCGTCGCCCCCCAGCTCCCGCTCGGGGGGCACGCGGGGCCCGCCAGGTAGGCGGGCATGCGCCGGGAGGGTCGTGGAAGTAAAGGCTGAGCCGGTTTCCCATGACCCTCCCATCACGGCGACGAGGGAACACCGCTGAGTTTTAGTGGGTATACTGCCACTCTGGCAGGGAGTCCCACATACTCCGTCTCGTCCCCCGACGAGCGGAGATGCGTAATGTCATTTCTCAGCGACAAAAAAAAAAAAAAAAAAAAGGTTAGGTTAGGTTAGGTTTTTTTTTTTTTTTTTTTTTTGTTTTGGCAGGAGTGGGAAATCCTCATGGACGCCCAGACTGTCTCACTGGTGAGGCAGTCTGGGCAGTGCCGGACTCTTACCGGCTAAAACCACACTCCTGCCCTTGCTCAGTGACCTCTGACATGATCAGAGCCATTCTTTACTTTGGGTTTTCCATTCGCACTCGTGTTTTTTTTTTTTTTTTGAACAGTCGTGATCGCGAACTCGACAGACAATAAGACAATAAATGTACTAATCCCGCTTTACACAAATATAACATTCATCAAATTTTATACAGTTCTTTCACATATTTTTATTTCTTTGTCTAGTTTTCTTTTTTGGTTTTACAATACATAGATTTTTTTTTTTTTTTTTTTTTTTTTTTTTTTTTTTTTTTTTTTTTTCCTTGTCATATTAGGTACTTAAGCTATATATATTAATATATAAGTAAGTATCCTTGGTTGCTTATGCTATCTTATTCCGATTATTTACTATAAGAGCTATTTTTATACTATACTCTAAAAACTTATCTCTATTTTTACCAATTATTATACTAGGCAAATTGTCTAATGTTAATTTCTGTTCGAGGTCTTGCTCGGCCTCGTACCGCGCTTTTCCTGTTATCGGACACTCCAATAGGACATGCAGCACCGTTTCCTCCGTGCCCGGCTCACAGGCGCACGATGCGTTCTCCTTACACTTGAAGCGTTTCAAGTATGCAGAGAACCCACCGTGCCCTGTGAGAATTTGTGTTGTGTGGTTTGTGAGCTTTATTTTACGCACCACTTTGTACGCCGCGACTGCGTCGGGGAAGAAGATTTTTGTGCCGGAGGCTGTTTCCCCGGACTTATATCTCCTGTTCCACTCGTCAAGCGACCCCATACGGATCTGCCGCTTGACGAATGAAACAGGGCACAGGTCGTAGTCCGGCTTCTTTTTCAACCCCAGGGCGGCTTCCTTTGCGAGTTGGTCGGCTCGCTCGTTTCCCCCCAATCCTGCGTGAGCCTTAATCCAGAACAAGGACACCCTCTTGTTCTGTAGTTCACAACGGCGAAGGGTGTCTCTTGTTTTCACTGCCAGGGGATGGGGGGAACTCGCACTAACCACCGACTGGAGAGCCGCCATGGAGTCGCTGAAGATGCCGAACGAGTCTTCCTTCCGTTTGAGCGCTTCCCCAGCCGCTCTTTGTAGGGCCAATAGTTCCGCCTGATAGACGGTGCAAAAAGACGGCAAAGCAAGTTTGAGGGCCTTTACTTCGGTGGCGCTATTCCACAGAGACAGCGCCGCTCCGACTTTGCCCTCAATCTTGCTGCCGTCTGTGAAGATACGCACAGCGAAATCGCTGTGGTTCTGATACTGTTCCTCGTCTATCAGGCTGCCGAACTGCAGTGTGGTCTGCTCCGCGGGGTGCGGGGATTCCAAAGCTGGAGCCATCCGCTCAATCTCCCTATCTCCTAGTACTGACTGGGACACTCCCCTCTTGGCCTCGTATAGCGCTGCCGTCTCGCGAATGCGCAGATCGATTGGGAGTATCCCGGCCAGCAGCAGTGCCGAGTTTAGGGAGACTGTGCGGTAGGCTCTACACAGCTTTTGTGCGAACCCTCTTTGGACCACGTTTAGTTGCTTTTGGATTCCTAGTTTCATTGCGGCTGGCGCCCACGCACTCGCGGCGTACAAAAGCGTCGGCTCAACCGCTGCTGTATAAATGACCCGGATAACCTCCGGGCTTAAGCCCCAGCTCACCCGGGCAGCTCTGGCCAGCTGTTTATAAATACCTATCGCCTTTTTACAGGCGATAGTTATGTGTTTATTAAAGGTGAGCTTACTGTCTATGGTGACGCCCAGGATCTTTATATCTTGGGACATGCCGATGTCGATCCCCCCCATGGTCAAGCGCGGTGTGTCGTACTTCAGCCTCCGCGTTAGCACCATCGCACAGGTTTTGTGCGGTGCGAATTTTAGCTTATTTCGGACACCCCACGCTCGAACATGTTCGAGAGCGGCACCGGCCTGTCCCTCGATTTCCGCTGCCGACTCGCCGACGAACACCATTACGACGTCGTCGGCGAATGCCTGGCAGTAGTGGCCTCTATCCTCCAGCTGCTTCAATAGTGGGTCCAGCAGCAGATTCCAGAAAATAGGACCACTTATGGAACCCTGGACGCACCCTTTGCTGGTTGACTTTCTGCTCTCTTCCCCCGCGTATCTGACGCTGACCTCCCTGTCGCTGAGATAGCTGTCGACTACTCGCCTCAAGTTTACAGGACACTTTTCCTCAGCCAATCGTACCTTGATAGCGGGCCACCACGCGCTGTCGAATGCTCCCTCTATATCCAGTGACACAAGCGTTACAGTCTTTTTCTGTGCCAGCTTAGTGCGGATGTAATGCACGAGAGTATAGAGGGAGTCTTCGGTGCTCTTCTGGGGCATAAAGCCGTATTGGCGAGTACTAATCCTGGGGAGCAGGTAAAACTTGAGACGAGCAACCAGCATCCTCTCGTACACCTTCCCTAATACAGGCAAAAGCCCAATCGGCCTGTAGGATTTCGGGACGGTGTACGAGTCTTTGCCTGGCTTCCTGAGCACAACCACCGTTGCTTCCTTCCAGGACTTTGGGAAGTATTGGTGTGCCAGGCATTTGTTCAACAGCGACAGGAAGAATTCAGGGTTGCAGGAAATGGCCTGAGAGCAGATGTCGGCAGTGAAGCCATCAGCTCCCGGGGCCTTTTTTGGGTTGAACGACCCAATGGACCTATCTAGCTCGCTTTGGGTAAACGGTGGGTCATGTTGGTTAGGTTAGGTTAGGTTAGGTTAGGTTAGGTTAGGTTAGGTTAGGTTAGGTTAGGTTATGCACGGCATTGTCCTGGAGCTGGTGCGGCGGACGGCCAGCGACGAGACGCGGCAGCTGCAGGCGAGGGTGGATCGCCTGCAGGCGGAAGTCAGCCAGCTTCACCAGAAGCTGGCTGAGGCCACGGCTCGGCCTGTCCAGTCTGCCCAGCCTGCCCAGCCTGCCCAGCCTGCCCAGCCTGCCCAGCCTGCCCCGGTGTCGGTGGTAGGAGGCTCCTCTTCCCGTTCCGACCTTGAGGAATTATTCCGAAAGGTCGTAATGGAGGAGAGGGCCTTCACCAGAGCCTGTTTCGCAGGCATTGAGGACCGGCTCTTGCCGGAAAGGCGGCTTCGCCCGCCGCTAGCGGCGGATAAGCCGCCACCGCGGGAGCCGGAACCTGCGCCTGTGGCAGGCCCGGCATCGGGGGCGCAGCCCCAGGCCCAGAAGCCCTCCAAGGGCAAGGGGAAGGGCAAGAGGAGCAAGGCGGCTCCTCAAACCCCCCCCACCACGGGCACGGAGGGTGCGTCTGGGGCGGCTGCGTCAGCTGCTCCTCCAGCAGCAGCCCCCCAGACCTCGCAGACCTCGCAGGCGGAGGACGTCCTCCTTCCCTCCACCACCCCGGCCAACATGTCGTGGTCGGAAGTGGTCAGGAGGGGAGGGAAGAAGGCAGGGGGAAAGGCGGCCCCCAAGCCTGCTGCGACTGCGCCTGCAGCGGCAGCGAAAGCGGCTCCAGCCAAAGCCGGCGGGAGGAAGTTAATTCCTCCCAAAACCGCGGCCGTCGTGGTGACCATCACCCCGGAGGCCGCGGAGCGCGGCGAGACGTACGAGTCCGTCCTTAGACGGGCTCGTACGAATGCTGATCCCTCCCGGCTGGGGATCGGCGGCATTACGTGCCGCCGAACCCAGGCCGGAGCTCGAATTTTCGAGTTCTCGGGGGAGAAGCGCGGCGCTAACGCGGACCTCTTCGCAACAAAGTTGCAAGAGGTCATCGCGGATGTGGCGACGGTCGTCAAGCCCGTCAAGACCGCATCCCTGGAGGTGACCGAGCTGGACGACTCGGTCACCAAGGAGGATGTGGTGGCGGCTGTCGCCACGGCTGGAGGCTGCGTCGCTGCCGCAGTGAGGGCCGGAGCCATCGGGGTTGGTCGCCGCGGCATGGGCATCGTCCGCGTCGAGTGCCCTGTTGCCGCGGCTGCGGCCGTCCTTGCTGCGACCAAGGGACGGCTGCTCGTGGGGCTCAGCTCGGCTGTGGTCCGAGCGCTTGAAGACCAGCCTATGCGCTGCTTCAAGTGCTGCGCCTTCGGCCACACCCGAGCTACGTGTCCCTCCAAGTCCGATTGGGGAGCTTCGTGCTACCGATGCGGACAGGAGGGGCACAAGAGTGCCGCTTGCAGCGCCACCACGCCTCACTGCAAGGCGTGCGCCGCAAGCGGCCGCCCCGCGGACCATAGGATGGCGGGCAGGGGCTGCAAGCCCCCCGTCAAAAAGGGCATAGTGCCGGCGCAGGTTCGCCCTGTCGCCACCACCGCTGCCGTCGTCGCCGCCGCTGCAGCTCCAGCGGCGGCAGCCGAGGAGGATCGTGCGATGTCGGAGTAATGTGCTCCGACTACCACATCCTCCAGGCGAACACCAACCACTGCAGAGCGGCCCAGGACCTGGCAGTGCAGGTCATGGCCGAGTGGTTGGTGAACGTAGCGGTGGTCGCCGAGCCGTACTCGATCCCCAGCACCTGGCTGGGTGACGAGGACGGCTCGGTGGCACTAGCGGCGCGGTCTTCCACGGACTCCCCTCCCCTCTCGCTATTAGAGAGGGGACCGGGATACGTGGCCGCCGCGTGGGGAGAGGTGGCGCTCGTGGGCGTCTACTTCTCCCCAAACCGTCCTCTCCAGGACTTTGAGAATTTTCTCGGAGTCCTGGCCGCAGTGGTCGGCAGGGCGGTTCCGCGTCAGGTCTCCGTGCTGGGAGACCTGAATGCCAAGTCGGTGACCTGGGGCAACCCGGCCACCGACGCCCGCGGGCGGGCGGTCGAGATGTGGGCAGCCTCCTCTGGACTCTCCCTCTTGAACAGGGGGAGCGTCCAGACATGCGTGCGGCGGCAGGGTGGCTCGATAGTGGACGTCACTTTCGCCACCCCTGCGTTGGCCGCGCGCGTGCTGAACTGGCGGGTGGACCCGGTGGAGACCATGTCGGACCACCGCTACGTGCGGTTCGACATCTCCGCCGGTGGCCCCGGCGGGAGGCGGCCCCTCTCGGGGCGATCGCCGTTTCCGCGGTGGGCCCTGACCCGCCTGGACAGGGAGGCAGCGGGGGAGGCGGCGTTCATCCAGGACTGGCTGTCGCCGCCTACAGCCGGCCTGGATGTGGACGCCGCAGCGGGGCAGCTGCGCCAGTCTCTGACCGAGGTATGCAACTCCAGCATGCCTCGGTCTGGCCGGCCGCCAGACGGACGCGCCGTGTACTGGTGGTCGGCGGAGCTGGCGGGGCTCCGAGCAGCTTGCGTGGAGGCAAGGAGGGCCTACACGCGGAGTCGACGGCGGCGTCGACGGGACCTGGCCGACGAGGACCACCTCTACGAGGTGTACTCGGAGGCGAGGCTGGTCCTCGATCGGGCCATCGCCGCCGCCAGAGACTCGGCGAGAGCCGAGCTGCTGGAGGGTCTCGACAACGACCCCTACGGGAGGCCATATAAGGCGGCGCGCAACAAGCTGCGCCCCTTTGGCCCCCCGGTTGCCGAGACCCTGGAGCCCTCGTTTCTGGACGGGGTGGTTCGGTCCCTGTTCCCGCGCAGGGACAGCTTCACCCCGCCAGAGATGCGCGGAGCCCCGCTGGAGGACGAGGAGGCAGAGGAGGCCCCTCCGGTCACGGAGTCGGAACTTGGCGCGGCGGTTTTCCACGTCCGCGCCAAGAAGACGGCTCCGGGACCCGACGGCGTCCCCGCCAGGGTGGTGGCGATCGCCGCCACTCTGATGGAGGAGCGGTTTCGGGACCTCTTCAGCGCATGCCTTGCGTCTGGGAGGTTCCCGAAACCGTGGAAGGAGGGGCAGCTGTGCCTCCTCCGCAAGGAGGGCCGCCCAGCAGACTCCCCCTCGGCATACCGGCCCATCGTTCTCCTCGATGAGGTCGGAAAGATGTTCGAGGGGATAATAGCTGCTCGCGTGAAGAGCCATCTGCGGGATGTCGGGCCGGACTTGTCGGACGCTCAGTTCGGCTTTCGGGCTGAGCGTTCGACGGTGGACGCGCTGGCCTGCCTCAAGGGGCAGGTGCAGGGGGCGATGGAGGCGGGGGACGGAGTGTTGGCGGTGTCGTTCGACATCGCCAACGCCTTCAACTCTGTTCCTCACTCCACCATCCTAGAGGCGCTCCGGTTCCACGGAGTGCCTCGATACCTGCGCAGTCTGCTGGCCAGCTACCTGGAGGACCGGGCGATCCTCCTGGTGGACAGAACTGGCCAGGTCCGGCGATATCCCGCCGAGGCCGGCGTTCCACAGGGGTCAGTCTTAGGACCTCTCCTCTGGAACGTCGGCTTCGATTGGCTCTTGCGGGGAACTCTCCTCCGAGGCACGAGTGTCGTCTGCTACGCGGACGACACTCTCCTCACCGCCCGGGGGGAGAGTTTCAGGGAGGCGGCCAACCTGGCCTCGGCGGGCGGATCCTTGGTCGCAGCGAGGATCCGCCGCCTAGGTCTGAAGGTGGCGCTGCACAAGACCGAGGCCGTGTGGTTCCACGGGCCTCGGCAGCGCCCCCCGCCTGACGCCCACATCTTCGTGGAGGGCGTCAGGATCGAGATCAAGGCCCAGATGAAATATCTGGGCCTCGTGATCGACAGCAGGTGGCGCTTCGGCCCGCATTTTAGCGGGCTGTCGGCGCGCCTGCTGAAGACAGCGGGGGCGCTGTCGTGGCTTCTCCCCAATTTGGGGGGGCCCAGCGCACGATGCCGGCAACTCTACGCCGGCATCCTGAAGAGCATGGCCCTGTACGGGGCCCCCATCTGGGAGGACTCCCTCCGACGGAGGGAGAACGCCGCCGCGTTGCGGGCGCCCCAGAGGGCCATTGCTCAGCGGGTTGCGCGGGCCTACCGCACGGTCGGCTGTGCAGCGGCGTGCGCTCTGGCCGGCACCCCGCCTTGGGAGCTCGAGGCGTGGGTGCTCGCCAGAGTGCACGAATGGACGGCGGGGCGGAGGGCGAGAGGAGAACGCCCCGCCCCGGAAGAGCGGGAGGCCGTCCGGCGGGAGGCGAGGGACGCCATCGTCGTCCATTGGACGGCGGACCTCGCCACCGCAGCCTTCGGCCGCCGAACCCTCGACGCGCTCGGGCCGGTCCTGCGGGACTGGCTCGAGCGGCGGCACGGGTTCCTCTCGTTCCGTCTGGTGCAGGTGCTGTCCGGGCACGGCTGTTTCGGATCGTACCTGCACCGGATCGGACGGGAGGAGACGCCGTCGTGTCACGACTGTGGCGCGGCGGAGGACACGGCGCAGCACACTCTCGCGGTGTGCCCGTCGTGGTCCGAGCCGCGCCGCAGTCTCACGGCGGCGATCGGAACGGACCTCTCGCTCCCCGGCGTGGTCAACGCCATGCTGAGGGACGAGGGGTCCTGGGCGGCAGTCGCCTCCTTCTGCGAACACGTCATGTCCCAGAAGGAGGCGGCGGAGCGCGCGCGGGAGGAAGACCCTCTCGCGGCGCCGCTCCGAAGGCGGAGGAGGGGTCGGAGAAGACGTCAGTATGACGGTCATCTCCGACTCCTCCCAGGTGGAGGCCAGCAGGCGACGGGTGCGGGGGCACCCTCGCTTGCATCGCACGCGCCTCCACCAGTGTCGGACGGGAATGGCCAGGTGTTCTCGGCCATTCCCGTCGCCCCCCAGCTCCCGCTCGGGGGGCACGCGGGGCCCGCCAGCTAGGCGGGCATGCGCCGGGAGGGTCGTGGAAGTAAAGGCTGAGCCGGTTTCCCATGACCCTCCCATCACGGCGCCGAGGGAACACCGCTGAGTTTTAGTGGGTATACTGCCACTCTGGCAGGGAGTCCCACATACTCCGTCTCGTCCCCCGACGAGCGGAGATGCGTAATGCCATTTCTCAGCGACAAAAAAAAAAAAAAAAAAGGTTAGGTTAGGTTAGGTTAGGTTAGGTTAGGTTTCGGATCGTACCTGCACCGGATCGGACGGGAGGAGACGCCGTCGTGTCACGACTGTGGCGCGGCGGAGGACACGGCGCAGCACACTCTCGCGGTGTGCCCGTCGTGGTCCGAGCCGCGCCGCAGTCTCACGGCGGCGATCGGAACGGACCTCTCGCTCCCCGGCGTGGTCAACGCCATGCTGAGGGACGAGGGGTCCTGGGCGGCAGTCGCCTCCTTCTGCGAACACGTCATGTCCCAGAAGGAGGCGGCGGAGCGCGCGCGGGAGGAAGACCCTCTCGCGGCGCCGCTCCGAAGGCGGAGGAGGGGTCGGAGAAGACGTCAGTATGACGGTCATCTCCGACTCCTCCCAGGTGGAGGCCAGCAGGCGACGGGTGCGGGGGCACCCTCGCTTGCATCGCACGCGCCTCCACCAGTGTCGGACGGGAATGGCCAGGTGTTCTCGGCCATTCCCGTCGCCCCCCAGCTCCCGCTCGGGGGGCACGCGGGGCCCGCCAGCTAGGCGGGCATGCGCCGGGAGGGTCGTGGAAGTAAAGGCTGAGCCGGTTTCCCATGACCCTCCCATCACGGCGCCGAGGGAACACCGCTGAGTTTTAGTGGGTATACTGCCACTCTGGCAGGGAGTCCCACATACTCCGTCTCGTCCCCCGACGAGCGGAGATGCGTAATGTCATTTCTCAGCGACAAAAAAAAAAAAAAAAAAAAAGGTTAGGTTAGGTTAGGTTAGGTTAGGTTAGGTTAGGTTTTTTTTTTTTTTTTTTTTTTTTTTTGTTTTGGCAGGAGTGGGAAATCCTCATGGACGCCCAGGCTGCCTCCCTTAGGAGCCAGTCTGGGCAGTGCCGGACTCTTACCGGCTAAAACCACACTCCTGCCTTACAGCGTCCCTCTGACATGATCAGAGACCTTATTTACAATGTTAGCTTACTTTCCTGTAGATTTATAAAGTATAGTCTTATAACTATTACATCGCTTGATTTACATCATACATTGTCACACATCTTACTCTCATAACTTTAAGCGTTTAAGCGCACCATTCCGATATAGTACATATAGTATTCAGTCAAAGCATGTTTATTTGGTTTTGTTTAGACTCTGTTTCGGACATTTTTCAACGATCTCTGTTACTACTGTTAAAATGCTACTGTTACATATTATGTGCAAATATGAATCCTAAGCGTTTATTTGTTTACTTGTTCCTATTTATAGTCTTTCTAGCTATTTTTATACAAAAACCAATGAACTTCATCCTAGTGTCCCTATTTGTAATTAGTGCGTTGAAGTTTGATGTCGTTATTTCAATACCCAATTCCTGCTCAATCTCATATCTTTCCAGTCCGTAGGCGGGGCAGTCAGTCAGTATGTGTACTACAGTCTCATGTTGGTCAGAGTCACATATGCACGATGGGCTCTCCTTGCACCTAAACCTGTTTAGGTATTCGGAGAACCCACCGTGCCCTGTCAATAGTTGAGTCAGTATTCCTGTCGGTTTCAGTACTCTTACTTGACTGTATGCTTGTATGGCATCCGGGAAAAATATTTTGGTCACGCCGGCTGTTTCTTCTGATATGTACCTCCGATTCCATTCGTCAAGTGTGTCCGCACGGATCTGCCGCTTGACGAATGAAATCGGGCATTTATCATAGTCTGGCCTTGTCTTTGTCCTAAGGGCGGCGTCCTTAGCTAGCTGGTCTGCTCTCTCATTACCCTCCAGTCCTGCATGAGCTTTGATCCAAAAAAGTTCAACTTTTTTGGATCGATCCTTGCATTGTCGCAGGTTTTCGCGGATTTCAACTGCGAGGGGATGGAGAGAGCGGTGGTTGGTGACCGCTTCCAGCGACGATCTGGAGTCGCTGTATATGCCGAAACTGTATTTTGGACTACGCAGGATTTCCCTTGTGGCCTTGCATATAGCCAGCAGTTCAGCCTGGAAGACCGTACAGTGGGACGACAGCTTAAGTTTTTGGGTTTTGGTTTCAGCATCATCGCTCCAATGAGACAATGATGCCCCAACCTTGCCCTCGATCTTGCTGCCGTCCGTGTATATACGCACTGCTTGAGTACAGTGGTGATCATGTTGCTCCTGGTCTGCCAGACATATGAACTGGAGGCTTATATGTTTGGCTGGGTGGGGAGTTATGTCGAACGCGGTACATCGCTCCACCTCCTTATCTCCTAATGCTGGCCGAGGTACCCCCCTTCTTGCCTCATACAGGGCCGCTGCCTCTTGTATTCGGAGGTCAAGGGGTAGTATCCCGGCCAGCACCAGTGCCGAGTTCAAGGAGACTGTGCGGTAGGATTTGCACAGTTTCTGTGCAAATCCCCTTTGGACCGCGTTTAGCTGCTTGCGCACCATCAGCTTTTCGGCCGCTGATGCCCACGCACTTGCCGCATACATAATTATAGGTTCGACTACTGCAGTGTAGATGGAGCGTATGACATCCGGATTGAGTCCCCAGCTGATCCGGGCTGCCCTTGACAACTGCTTGTACAGGTTTAATGCCTTTTTGCATACATTAGATGCATGGGCATTAAACGTCAGCTTGTCGTCAATGGTCAGCCCCAGGATTTTGATTTCCCGCGATATGCCAATAGCGATCCCGCCCATGCTCAACAGCGGGGTGTCATATTTAAGTTTCCGCGTGATGATCATTGCGTTCGTTTTATGCGGTGCGAATCTTAACTTATTACTGACTCCCCACTGGTGAACATACTCGAGAGCGCCATTGGCACGTTGCTGGACTTCCATTGCTGAGTCTCCGTAGAAAATCAAAACTACGTCATCGGCGAAGGCTTGGCAGTAGTCTCCTCTTTGTACCAGGCCTTTCAGTAGGGGGTCAAGTAGTAGGTTCCAAAGAATCGGGCCCCCTATCGATCCTTGCACACAGCCTTTTTCCGTTGCCCTGGTAACCTCCTGCCCCGCATATCTCACCCTGACCCTCCTGTGTTTCAGGTAACTGTCCATCACTCTTCTCACGTTTACCGGACATTTAGTTTCTGCCAGTCTGGTTTTTATAGCCGGCCACCATGCACTGTCAAAGGCTCCCTCTATGTCCAGCGATATCATGACGATCAATTTCTTGTCTTTTAATTTTTTGCGTATGAGTTCTAGCAGGTCATAGAGGGAGTCTTCGGTGCTTCTCTGTGGCATAAACCCATACTGGCGTGTGCTGAGTCCGGGTATGATGTGCCATTTCACCCTTCCTATCAGCATTTTTTCCAGAACTTTTCCCATCACTGGCAACAATCCTATTGGCCTATATGATTTAGGAACTGTATAGCTTTCTTTCCCGGGTTTCCTAAGGATGACTACTGTCGCTTCTTTCCAGATCCTCGGGAAGTAACCCAGCTCTAGGCATTTGTTTGCCAGTGATAGGAAGAGCTCCGGATCGTGGTTTATAGTTTGCTGGCAGATATCGGCCGTGAGGCCATCTGCCCCGGGAGCTTTTTTGGGGTTGAAGCTGCGTATGGCTACGTTCAGCTCTTCCTGAGTAAACGGAGGGTCATGTTCTTCATTATGACTCATCTCATTTACGTTTTCGGCTACCGTCCTAATACGCCTGTGTTCCTCATTGTCTTCTTCCTTCTTGTCCTCGGGGTAAAATGTTTCCGCCAGCAAAGTGGCAGATTCTAGGTGGTTCAATGTTTTACCTTCCTTGGTCAGGGGCAGATCCTCCTGTCTTTTTATGGTCCTACCTATAACTCTATAAATACCCTCCCAGAGTCCCTCTCTATCCTGTTTTTCACAGAAGCTTATCCAGCTTTCTGTTTGGGCTGCTCTTTCCGCTTGCTCATATTTTTCTTTTATTTGCAGGTACTCCCTGACGACTTTCTCCCTCCGGATCGGCGCTGCACAGCAAACTCTACGCTTCCTGGTGGCGACTTCCTTTTTCATCATGGCGAGCTCATTGGACCACCAAGGTAATTTAATTTTGTTGTTTGATTTTAACTTTGGTATACTTATATTGGATGCTTCTATTATTACGTTAATATATAATTCTATTTTAAGTTCTAATTCAGTTTTGTTATTAATTTGATCAAATTCAATTTTGTTTATTTTATTGTCTTCTAGCAACTGGTCCAATTTCTCACGAAATTGGTCCCAGTTTGCTTTTTTACTATTAAATATTCTGGTTGTTCTAATTATATCCAATCCTTTTGCCCTTTCCAGTTTAATTTTAAAAAGAATGGTGTTATGGTCAGAGCTCGTCATGCCTTCGTCCACTTTCCAGTTCTCGACCAGGTCGAGCAGATTCGCCGTGCATGCCGTGATGTCCACATAGCTGGTGTACAGTGAGGTTCCCCTCACTGTGTGAAACGTCGGTGTGTCGCCTATGTTGAGCACCTGCAATCCCATCTCTTCTAGGGCACCTGCCATTTCGATCCCTCTTTGGTCGATTTTGCGGCTACCCCACCAAGAGTTTTTGGCGTTTGCGTCTCCACCCATGATGATTCTGTGGCCGAGAATCCTCGCTATCTTGATAAGCTGCTCCAGGTATGGCCCTATCGGTGTTGGTTTTGGTTCTAGGTAGAATGAGACCACCGCGATCTCCCAGGCGCTTGTCTTCATCTTCACCACCGTGATATTGGGTGTGGTGAAATTTGGACACTGGACAACGTCTATATTGCCATCGAAGACTGCGATTGCGGTCTTGATGACGCCGTCTCCATCGCCGGTGTGCTGGTATATTCTAGCACCGCGGTAGTCTTTCATTCTGCCCAGACTTCCAATGTACGGCTCCTGGAGCAGTGCGAAAGCCACCCCCTTTTTGTGAGCCTCAAGCATAATCTCGTTTGTGGCCAGAGCCTTCCTCTGCAGGTTTGCTTGTGCCACGAGGTATGGCCTTTTTTGGGAGACAGAGTTTCCTCCTGGGACCACCTTAGCAATATGCCACCCTTGATCTTGCTATCGTATCCCATTTTGCCCTGATGGGGCAATCCTGACTAAATGCGCTGTGAGCTGTCTTTTCTAGCTTTGAGCGCACACAGTTGCAGCATGATGGGGCCGCTCCCTCAAGCCAGTCGGGGCACTCTGCCCTCATGTGGGGTCCCCCGCAATGACTGCACTTTGCCTGGGTCTCCTGGCAAAAACGCCTGCCATGCCCATAGCCCAGGCAAAGCGAGCACTGTACAATTGGAGACTGGTCAGCCACTCTTATCCGCTGTAGGTCAATGTGGACCGACTCAGCCTCTGTTAGTCTCTGCCACATTTTGGGGGACACCCTCATCACTATGTGACTCGTGTGGGGGTTCCTGGTACGTTTTTTGTAAGCTATTTCCAACCTATTTTCGTTTTCATCCAGGCTCATAAACATTCGCTTATTTTGGTTTTTTAGCGCACTTATTATGTCTTCGTCACTGTTGCAACTGAGCACATCCTTCAGGATAACGAGGGGGTCTCTGTTCTGGATATTTTCCACTTTCAAACTTTCATCGGATTCTTTTATTTTGTTCTTGACTCGTTCTCTTTCCTCATCAGTTTTGCAGCCGACTATTATTTTACGGTCTTTGGCTTTTCTTATTTTCTCTACCTCGAATCCTCCTTCCTTTGCATTAACGGCTTTCCTGATCTTGTTCATGACCTCTTCTCCGGTTTCTTGGTCGTCATTTGCAGTTACCGGTTAGGTTAGGTTAGGTTAGGTTAGGTTAGGTTAGGTTAGGTTAGGTTAGGTTAGGTTAGGTTAGGTTGGGGGTCCCCCCACAGCGCATACGTCCCCGTCGTGACCCCTGGGCAACGCCGTGTCTGACCACCGTAACGGAGTGGCAGACCGGCGGCTAAAGTGCGCTGTGATTCGCAGCTATCGATGCGCGCTGCGAATAAAATGAAGAAGAAACAAACCCGTGACGCCTCCGGGCGGTTTTTAACCCATCGCCCCTCCCAGGGCGATTCAAACGGCCCTTCTCAGGGCCAACCCAACGGCCCTTCTCAGGGCCAATCCATCGGCCCTTCCCAGGGCCTCGCTGGCGACGCTTCGGCGTCGGAGGCTGATCGCGCACCCTCTGCGGCCAGCCTGTTCGGAGCGCCAGACTTGATGTCGGACTCCGACAGCTCCGTCGTCGATACGTCGGCGGCCGAGACGGACCGGCTCAAGAGAAAGCGGGCCTACCTGAGGCTCGGGTCCGGCGGCTCCTCGGAGTCAAACAAGGCGAAGAAGAAGTCGAGGCCTAAGAAGGCTTCGACTTCTGCTTTGGCTTCCACCCACGATGTGGGCCTGGTGGACGCCGAGCGTCAGTTGGGCCTGGCGAGGAGGGAGCAGCTGCAGCAGGACCTGGAGGAGCGGGTCGCTGCGAAGGAGCAGCAGGCGCGGGCCGCCAGGTCGAGGGCTGGCTACGGCACGTCCACCGTGCTGTACGCCGACCACTCCCTGGCGGAGCTGGAGCGCATGGCGCTCCAGGACAAGGAGGAAGTTCTGGAGGTCGCCTCCAAGTCCTCCAACTTGAAGGGGACCTTCCAGAAGGCCCTCAAATGCCGTGCAGCCAGCATGCACGGCATTGTCCTGGAGCTGGTGCGGCGGACGGCCAGCGACGAGACGCGGCAGCTGCAGGCGAGGGTGGATCGCCTGCAGGCGGAAGTCAGCCAGCTTCATCAGAAGCTGGCTGAGGCCACGGCTCGGCCTGCCCAGTCCGCTCAGCCTGCCCAGCCTGTCCAGCCTGCCCCGGTGCCGGTGGTAGGAGGCCCCTCCCCTACTAACCTTGAGGAATTATTCCGAAAGGTTATATTGGAGGAGAGGGCCTTCACCAGAGCCTGTTTCGCAGGCATTGAGGACCGGCTCTTGCCGGAAAGGCGGCTTCGCCCGCCGCTAGCGGCGGACAAGCCGCCACCGCGGGAGCCGGAACCTGCGCCTGCAGCAGGCCCGGCATCGGGAGCGCAGCCCCAGGCCCAGAAGCCCTCCACGGGCAAGGGCAAGGGCAAGGGGAAGGGCAAGGGGAGCAAGGCGCCTCCTCAAACCCCCCCCACCACGGGCACGGAGGGTGCGTCTGGGGCGGCTGCGTCGGCTGCTCCTCCAGCAGCAGCCCCCCAGACCTCGCAGGCGGAGGACGTCCTCCTTCCCTCCACCACCCCGGCCAACATGTCGTGGTCGGAAGTGGTCAGGAGGGGAAGGAAGAAGGCAGGGGGAAAGGCGGCCCCCAAGCCTGCTGCGACTGCGCCTGCAGCGGCAGCGAAAGCGGCTCCAGCCAAAGCCGGCGGGAGGAAGTTAATTCCTCCCAAAACCGCGGCCGTCGTGGTGACCATCACCCCGGAGGCCGCGGAGCGCGGCGAGACGTACGAGTCCGTCCTAAGACGGGCTCGTACGAATGCTGATCCCTCCCGGCTGGGGATCGGCGGCATTACGTGCCGCCGAACCCAGGCCGGAGCTCGAATCTTCGAGTTTTCGGGGGAGAAGCGCGGCGCTAACGCGGACCTCTTCGCAACAAAGTTGCAAGAGGTCATCGCGGATGTGGCGACGGTCGTCAAGCCCGTCAAGACCGCATCCCTGGAGGTGACCGAGCTGGACGACTCGGTCACCAAGGAGGATGTGGTGGCGGCTGTCGCCACGGCTGGAGGCTGCGTCGCTGCCGCATTGAGGGCCGGAGCCATCGGGGTTGGTCGCCGCGGCATGGGCATCGTCCGCGTCGAGTGCCCTGTTGCCGCGGCTGCGGCCGTCCTTGCTGCGACCAAGGGACGGCTGCTCGTGGGGCTCAGCTCGGCTGTGGTCCGAGCGCTTGAAGACCAGCCTATGCGCTGCTTCAAGTGCTGCGCCTTCGGCCACACCCGAGCTACGTGTCCCTCCAAGTCCGATTGGGGAGCCTCGTGCTACCGATGCGGACAGGAGGGGCACAAGAGTGCCGCTTGCAGCGCTACCACGCCTCACTGCAAGGCGTGCGCCGCAAGCGGCCGCCCCGCGGACCATAGGATGGCGGGCAGGGGCTGCAAGCCCCCCGTCAAAAAGGGCATAGTGCCGGCGCAGGTTCGCCCTGTCGCCACCACCGCTGCCGTCGTCGCCGCCGCTGCAGCTCCAGCGGCGGCAGCCGAGGAGGATCGTGCGATGTCGGAGTAATGGGCTCCGACTACCACATCCTCCAGGCGAACACCAACCACTGCAGAGCGGCCCAGGACCTGGCAGTGCAGGTCATGGCCGAGTGGTTGGTGAACGTAGCGGTGGTCGCCGAGCCGTACTCGATCCCCAGCACCTGGCTGGGTGACGAGGACGGCTCGGTGGCACTAGCGGCGCGGTCTTCCACGGACTCCCCTCCCCTCTCGCTATTAGAGAGGGGACCGGGATACGTGGCCGCCGCGTGGGGAGAGGTGGCGCTCGTGGGCGTCTACTTCTCCCCAAACCGTCCTCTCCAGGACTTTGAGAATTTTCTCGGAGTCCTGGCCGCAGTGGTCGGCAGGGCGGTTCCGCGTCAGGTCTCCGTGCTGGGAGACCTGAATGCCAAGTCGGTGACCTGGGGCAACCCGGCCACCGACGCCCGCGGGCGGGCGGTCGAGATGTGGGCAGCCTCCTCTGGACTCTCCCTCTTGAACAGGGGGAGCGTCCAGACATGCGTGCGGCGGCAGGGTGGCTCGATAGTGGACGTCACTTTCGCCACCCCTGCGTTGGCCGCGCGCGTGCTGAACTGGCGGGTGGACCCGGTGGAGACCATGTCGGACCACCGCTACGTGCGGTTCGACATCTCCGCCGGTGGCCCCGGCGGGAGGCGGCCCCTCTCGGGGCGATCGCCGTTTCCGCGGTGGGCCCTGACCCGCCTGGACAGGGAGGCAGCGGGGGAGGCGGCGTTCATCCAGGACTGGCTGTCACCGCCTACAGCCGGCCTGGATGTGGACGCCGCAGCGGGGCAGCTGCGCCAGTCTCTGACCGAGGTATGCAACTCCAGCATGCCTCGGTCTGGCCGGCCGCCAGACGGACGCGCCGTGTACTGGTGGTCGGCGGAGCTGGCGGGGCTCCGAGCAGCTTGCGTGGAGGCAAGGAGGGCCTACACGCGGAGTCGACGGCGGCGTCGACGGGACCTGGCCGACGAGGACCACCTCTACGAGGTATACTCGGAGGCGAGACTGGTCCTCGATCGGGCCATTGCCGCCGCCAGAGACTCGGCGAGAGCCGAGCTGCTGGAGGGTCTCGACAACGACCCCTACGGGAGGCCATATAAGGCGGCGCGCAACAAGCTGCGCCCCTTTGGCCCCCCGGTTGCCGAGACCCTGGAGCCCTCGTTTCTGGACGGGGTGGTTCGGTCCCTGTTCCCGCGCAGGGACAGCTTCACCCCGCCAGAGATGCGCGGAGCCCCGCTGGAGGACGAGGAGGCAGAGGAGGCCCCTCCGGTCACGGAGTCGGAACTTGGCGCGGCGGTTTTCCACGTCCGCGCCAAGAAGACGGCTCCGGGACCCGACGGCGTCCCCGCCAGGGTGGTGGCGATCGCCGCCACTCTGATGGAGGAGCGGTTTCGGGACCTCTTCAGCGCATGCCTTGCGTCTGGGAGGTTCCCGAAACCGTGGAAGGAGGGGCAGCTGTGCCTCCTTCGCAAGGAGGGCCGCCCAGCAGACTCCCCCTCGGCATACCGGCCCATCGTTCTCCTCGATGAGGTCGGTAAAATGTTCGAGGGGATAATAGCTGCTCGAGTCAAGAGCCATCTGCGGGATGTCGGGCCGGACTTGTCGGACGCTCAGTTCGGCTTTCGGGCTGAGCGTTCGACGGTGGACGCGCTGGCCTGCCTCAAGGGTCAGGTGCAGGGGGCGATGGAGGCGGGGGACGGAGTGTTGGCGGTGTCGTTCGACATTGCCAACGCCTTCAACTCTGTTCCCCACTCCACCATCCTAGAGGCGCTCCGGTTCCACGGAGTGCCTCGATACCTGCGCAGTCTGCTGGCCAGCTACCTGGAGGACCGGGCGATCCTCCTGGTGGACAGAACTGGCCAGGTCCGGCGATATCCCGCCGAGGCCGGCGTTCCGCAGGGGTCAGTCTTAGGACCTCTCCTCTGGAACGTCGGCTTCGATTGGCTCTTGCGGGGAACTCTCCTCCGAGGCACGAGTGTCATCTGCTACGCGGACGACACTCTCCTCACCGCCCGGGGGGAGAGTTTCAGGGAGGCGGCCAACCTGGCCTCGGCGGGCGGATCCTTGGTCGCAGCGAGGATCCGCCGCCTAGGTCTGAAGGTGGCGCTGCACAAGACCGAGGCCGTGTGGTTCCACGGGCCTCGGCAGCGCCCCCCGCCTGACGCCCACATCTTAGTGGAGGGCATCAGGATCGAGATCAAGGCCCAGATGAAATATCTGGGCCTCGTGATTGACAGCAGGTGGCGCTTCGGCCCGCATTTTAGCGGGCTGTCGGCGCGCCTGCTGAAGACAGCGGGGGCGCTGTCGTGGCTTCTCCCCAATTTGGGGGGGCCCAGCGCACGATGCCGGCAACTCTACGCCGGCATCCTGAAGAGCATGGCCCTGTACGGGGCCCCCATCTGGGAGGACTCCCTCCGAAGGAGGGAGAACGCCGCCGCGTTGCGGGCGCCCCAGAGGGCCATTGCTCAGCGGGTTGCGCGGGCTTACCGCACGGTCGGCTGTGCAGCGGCGTGCGCTCTGGCCGGCACCCCGCCTTGGGAGCTCGAGGCGTGGGTGCTCGCCAGAGTGCACGAATGGACGGCGGGGCGGAGGGCGAGAGGAGAACGCCCCGCCCCGGAAGAGCGGGAGGCCGTCCGGCGGGAGGCGAGGGACGCCATCGTCGTCCATTGGACGGCGGACCTCGCCACCGCAGCCTTCGGCCGCCGAACCCTCGACGCGCTCGGGCCGGTCCTGCGGGACTGGCTCGAGCGCCGGCACGGGTTCCTCTCGTTCCGTCTGGTGCAGGTGCTGTCCGGGCACGGCTGTTTCGGATCGTACCTGCACCGGATCGGACGGGAGGAGACGCCGTCGTGTCACGGCTGTGGCGCGGCGGAGGACACGGCGCAGCACACTCTCGCGGTGTGCCCGTCGTGGTCCGAGCCGCGCCGCAGTCTCACGGCGGCGATCGGAACGGACCTCTCGCTCCCCGGCGTGGTCAAGGCCATGCTGGAGGACGAGGGGTCCTGGGCGGCAGTCGCCTCCTTCTGCGAACAGGTCATGTCCCAGAAGGAGGCGGAGGAGCGCGCGCGAGAGGAAGACCCTCTCGCGGCGCCGCTCCGAAGGCGGAGGAGGGGTCGGAGAAGACGTCAGTATGACGGTCATCTCCGACTCCTCCCAGGTGGAGGCCAGCAGGCGACGGGTGCGGGGGCACCCTCGCTTGCATCGCACGCGCCTCCACCAGTGTCGGACGGGAATGGCCAGGTGTTCCCGGCCATTCCCGTCGCCCCCCAGCTCCCGCTCGGGGGGCACGCGGGGCCCGCCAGCTAGGCGGGCATGCGCCGGGAGGGTCGTGGAAGTAAAGGCTGAGCCGGTTTCCCATGACCCTCCCATCACGGCGACGAGGGAACACCGCTGAGTTTTAGTGGGTATACTGCCACTCTGGCAGGGAGTCCCACATACTCCGTCTCGTCCCCCGACGAGCGGAGATGCGTAATGTCATTTCTCAGCGACAAAAAAAAAAAAAAAAAAAAAAAGGTTAGGTTAGGTTTTTTTTTTTTTTTTTTTTTTTTTTTTTTTTTTTTTTTTTTTTTTTTTTTTTTTTGTTTTGGCAGGAGTGGGAAATCCTCATGGACGCCCAGGCTGCCTCCTTTAGGAGCCAGTCTGGGCAGTGCCGGACTCTTACCGGCTAAAACCACACTCCTGCCTTACAGCGTCCCTCTGACATGATCAGAGACCTTATTTACAATGTTAGCTTACTTTCCTATAGATTTATAAAGTATAGTCTTATAACTATTACATCGCTTGATTTACATCATACTTTGTCACACATCTTACTCTCATAACTTTAAGCGTTTAAGCGCACCATTCCGATATAGTACATATAGTATTCAGTCAAAGGATGTTTATTTGGTTTTGTTTAGACTCTGTTTCGGACATTTTTCAACGATCTCTGTTTCTACTGTTAAAATGCTACTGTTACATATTATGTGCAAATATGAATCCTAAGCGTTTATTTGTTTACTTGTTCCTATTTATAGTCTTTCTAGCTATTTTTATACAAAAACCAATGAACTTCATCCTAGTGTCCCTATTCGTAATTAGTGCGTTGAAGTTTGATGTCGTTATTTCAATACCCAATTCCTGCTCAATCTCATATCTTTCCAGTCCGTAGGCGGGGCAGTCAGTCAGTATGTGTACTACAGTCTCATGTTGGTCAGAGTCACATATGCACGATGGGCTCTCCTTGCACCTAAACCTGTTTAGGTATTCGGAGAACCCACCGTGCCCTGTCAATAGTTGAGTCAGTATTCCTGTCGGTTTCAGTACTCTTACTTGACTGTATGCTTGTATGGCATCCGGGAAAAATATTTTGGTCACGCCGGCTGTTTCTTCTGATATGTACCTCCGATTCCATTCGTCAAGTGTGTCCGCACGGATCTGCCGCTTGACGAATGAAATCGGGCATTTATCATAGTCTGGCCTTGTCTTTGTCCTAAGGGCGGCGTCCTTAGCTAGCTGGTCTGCTCTCTCATTACCCTCCAGTCCTGCATGAGCTTTGATCCAAAAAAGTTCAACTTTTTTGGATCGATCCTTGCATTGTCGCAGGTTTTCGCGGATTTCAACTGCGAGGGGATGGAGAGAGCGGTGGTTGGTGACCGCTTCCAGCGACGATCTGGAGTCGCTGTATATGCCGAAACTGTATTTTGGACTACGCAGGATTTCCCTTGTGGCCTTGCATATAGCCAGCAGTTCAGCCTGGAAGACCGTACAGTGGGACGACAGCTTAAGTTTTTGGGTTTTGGTTTCAGCATCATCGCTCCAATGAGACAATGATGCCCCAACCTTGCCCTCGATCTTGCTGCCGTCCGTGTATATACGCACTGCTTGAGTACAGTGGTGATCATGTTGCTCCTGGTCTGCCAGACATATGAACTGGAGGCTTATATGTTTGGCTGGGTGGGGAGTTATGTCGAACGCGGTACATCGCTCCACCTCCTTATCTCCTAATGCTGGCCGAGGTACCCCCCTTCTTGCCTCATACAGGGCCGCTGCCTCTTGTATTCGGAGGTCAAGGGGTAGTATCCCGGCCAGCACCAGTGCTGAGTTCAAGGAGACTGTGCGGTAGGATTTGCACAGTTTCTGTGCAAATCCCCTTTGGACCGCGTTTAGCTGCTTGCGCACCATCAGCTTTTCGGCCGCTGATGCCCACGCACTTGCCGCATACATAATTATAGGTTCGACTACTGCAGTGTAGATGGAGCGTATGACATCCGGATTGAGTCCCCAGCTGATCCGGGCTGCCCTTGACAACTGCTTGTACAGGTTTAATGCCTTTTTGCATACATTAGATGCATGGGCATTAAACGTCAGCTTGTCGTCAATGGTCAGCCCCAGGATTTTGATTTCCCGCGACATGCCAATAGCGATCCCGCCCATGCTCAACAGCGGGGTGTCATATTTAAGTTTCCGCGTGATGATCATTGCGTTCGTTTTATGCGGTGCGAATCTTAACTTATTACTGACTCCCCACTGGTGAACATACTCGAGAGCGCCATTGGCACGTTGCTGGACTTCCATTGCTGAGTCTCCATAGAAAATCAAAACTACGTCATCGGCGAAGGCTTGGCAGTAGTCTCCTCTTTGTACCAGGCCTTTCAGTAGGGGGTCAAGTAGTAGGTTCCAAAGAATCGGGCCCCCTATCGATCCTTGCACACAGCCTTTGTCCGTTGCCCTGGTAACCTCCTGCCCCGCATATCTCACCCTGACCCTCCTGTGTTTCAGGTAACTGTCCATCACTCTTCTCACGTTTACCGGACATTTAGTTTCTGCCAGTCTGGTTTTTATAGCCGGCCACCATGCACTGTCAAAGGCTCCCTCTATGTCCAGCGATATCATGACGATCAATTTCTTGTCTTTTAATTTTTTGCGTATGGTTAGGTTAGGTTAGGTTAGGTTAGGTTAGGTTGCCAGGGTGGTGGCGATCGCCGCCACTCTGATGGAGGAGCGGTTTCGGGACCTCTTCAGCGCATGCCTTGCGTCTGGGAGGTTCCCGAAACCGTGGAAGGAGGGGCAGCTGTGCCTCCTCCGCAAGGAGGGCCGCCCAGCAGACTCCCCCTCGGCATACCGGCCCATCGTTCTCCTCGATGAGGTCGGAAAGATGTTCGAGGGGATAATAGCTGCTCGCGTGAAGAGCCATCTGCGGGATGTCGGGCCGGACTTGTCGGACGCTCAGTTCGGCTTTCGGGCTGAGCGTTCGACGGTGGACGCGCTGGCCTGCCTCAAGGGGCAGGTGCAGGGGGCGATGGAGGCGGGGGACGGAGTGTTGGCGGTGTCGTTCGACATCGCCAACGCCTTCAACTCTGTTCCTCACTCCACCATCCTAGAGGCGCTCCGGTTCCACGGAGTGCCTCGATACCTGCGCAGTCTGCTGGCCAGCTACCTGGAGGACCGGGCGATCCTCCTGGTGGACAGAACTGGCCAGGTCCGGCGATATCCCGCCGAGGCCGGCGTTCCACAGGGGTCAGTCTTAGGACCTCTCCTCTGGAACGTCGGCTTCGATTGGCTCTTGCGGGGAACTCTCCTCCGAGGCACGAGTGTCGTCTGCTACGCGGACGACACTCTCCTCACCGCCCGGGGGGAGAGTTTCAGGGAGGCGGCCAACCTGGCCTCGGCGGGCGGATCCTTGGTCGCAGCGAGGATCCGCCGCCTAGGTCTGAAGGTGGCGCTGCACAAGACCGAGGCCGTGTGGTTCCACGGGCCTCGGCAGCGCCCCCCGCCTGACGCCCACATCTTCGTGGAGGGCGTCAGGATCGAGATCAAGGCCCAGATGAAATATCTGGGCCTCGTGATCGACAGCAGGTGGCGCTTCGGCCCGCATTTTAGCGGGCTGTCGGCGCGCCTGCTGAAGACAGCGGGGGCGCTGTCGTGGCTTCTCCCCAATTTGGGGGGGCCCAGCGCACGATGCCGGCAACTCTACGCCGGCATCCTGAAGAGCATGGCCCTGTACGGGGCCCCCATCTGGGAGGACTCCCTCCGAAGGAGGGAGAACGCCGCCGCGTTGCGGGCGCCCCAGAGGGCCATTGCTCAGCGGGTTGCGCGGGCCTACCGCACGGTCGGCTGTGCAGCGGCGTGCGCTCTGGCCGGCACCCCGCCTTGGGAGCTCGAGGCGTGGGTGCTCGCCAGAGTGCACGAATGGACGGCGGGGCGGAGGGCGAGAGGAGAACGCCCCGCCCCGGAAGAGCGGGAGGCCGTCCGGCGGGAGGCGAGGGACGCCATCGTCGTCCATTGGACGGCGGACCTCGCCACCGCAGCCTTCGGCCGCCGAACCCTCGACGCGCTCGGGCCGGTCCTGCGGGACTGGCTCGAGCGCCGGCACGGGTTCCTCTCGTTCCGTCTGGTGCAGGTGCTGTCCGGGCACGGCTGTTTCGGATCGTACCTGCTCCGGATCGGACGGGAGGAGACGCCGTCGTGTCACGACTGTGGCGCGGCGGAGGACACGGCGCAGCACACTCTCGCGGTGTGCCCGTCGTGGTCCGAGCCGCGCCGCAGTCTCACGGCGGCGATCGGAACGGACCTCTCGCTCCCCGGCGTGGTCAACGCCATGCTGAGGGACGAGGGGTCCTGGGCGGCAGTCGCCTCCTTCTGCGAACACGTCATGTCCCAGAAGGAGGCGGCGGAGCGCGCGCGGGAGGAAGACCCTCTCGCGGCGCCGCTCCGAAGGCGGAGGAGGGGTCGGAGAAGACGTCAGTATGACGGTCATCTCCGACTCCTCCCAGGTGGAGGCCAGCAGGCGACGGGTGCGGGGGCACCCTCGCTTGCATCGCACGCGCCTCCACCAGTGTTGGACGGGAATGGCCAGGTGTTCTCGGCCATTCCCGTCGCCCCCCAGCTCCCGCTCGGGGGGCACGCGGGGCCCGCCAGCTAGGCGGGCATGCGCCGGGAGGGTCGTGGAAGTAAAGGCTGAGCCGGTTTCCCATGACCCTCCCATCACGGCGCCGAGGGAACACCGCTGAGTTTTAGTGGGTATACTGCCACTCTGGCAGGGAGTCCCACATACTCCGCCTCGTCCCCCGACGAGCGGAGATGCGTAATGTCATTTCTCAGCGACAAAAAAAAAAAAAAAAAAAAAGGTTAGGTTAGGTTAGGTTAGGTTAGGTTAGGTTAGGTTCTCTTGCGGGGAACTCTCCTCCGAGGCACGAGTGTCATCTGCTACGCGGACGACACTCTCCTCACCGCCCGGGGGGAGAGTTTCAGGGAGGCGGCCAACCTGGCCTCGGCGGGCGGATCCTTGGTCGCAGCGAGGATCCGCCGCCTAGGTCTGAAGGTGGCGCTGCACAAGACCGAGGCCGTGTGGTTCCACGGGCCTCGGCAGCGCCCCCCGCCTGACGCCCACATCTTCGTGGAGGGCGTCAGGATCGAGATCAAGGCCCAGATGAAATATCTGGGCCTCGTGATCGACAGCAGGTGGCGCTTCGGCCCGCATTTTAGCGGGTTGTCGGCGCGCCTGCTGAAAACAGCGGGGGCGCTGTCGTGGCTTCTCCCCAATTTGGGGGGGCCCAGCGCACGATGCCGGCAACTCTACGCCGGCATCCTGAAGAGCATGGCCCTGTACGGGGCCCCCATCTGGGAGGACTCCCTCCGAAGGAGGGAGAACGCCGCCGCGTTGCGGGCGCCCCAGAGGGCCATTGCTCAGCGGGTTGCGCGGGCCTACCGCACGGTCGGCTGTGCAGCGGCGTGCGCTCTGGCCGGCACCCCGCCTTGGGAGCTCGAGGCGTGGGTGCTCGCCAGAGTGCACGAATGGACGGCGGGGCGGAGGGCGAGAGGAGAACGCCCCGCCCCGGAAGAGCGGGAGGCCGTCCGGCGGGAGGCGAGGGACGCCATCGTCGTCCATTGGACGGCGGACCTCGCCACCGCAGCCTTCGGCCGCCGAACCCTCGACGCGCTCGGGCCGGTCCTGCGGGACTGGCTCGAGCGCCGGCACGGGTTCCTCTCGTTCCGTCTGGTGCAGGTGCTGTCCGGGCACGGCTGTTTCGGATCGTACCTGCACCGGATCGGACGGGAGGAGACGCCGTCGTGTCACGACTGTGGCGCGGCGGAGGACACGGCGCAGCACACTCTCGCGGTGTGCCCGTCGTGGTCCGAGCCGCGCCGCAGTCTCACGGCGGCGATCGGAACGGACCTCTCGCTCCCCGGCGTGGTCAACGCCATGCTGAGGGACGAGGGGTCCTGGGCGGCAGTCGCCTCCTTCTGCGAACACGTCATGTCCGAGAAGGAGGCGGCGGAGCGCGCGCGAGAGGAAGACCCTCTCGCGGCGCCGCTCCGAAGGCGGAGGAGGGGTCGGAGAAGACGTCAGTATGACGGTCATCTCCGACTCCTCCCAGGTGGAGGTCAGCAGGCGACGGGTGCGGGGGCACCCTCGCTTGCATCGCACGCGCCTCCACCAGTGTCGGACGGGAATGGCCAGGTGTTCCCGGCCATTCCCGTCGCCCCCCAGCTCCCGCTCGGGGGGCACGCGGGGCCCGCCAGGTAGGCGGGCATGCGCCGGGAGGGTCGTGGAAGTAAAGGCTGAGCCGGTTTCCCATGACCCTCCCATCACGGCGACGAGGGAACACCGCTGAGTTTTAGTGGGTATACTGCCACTCTGGCAGGGAGTCCCACATACTCCGTCTCGTCCCCCGACGAGCGGAGATGCGTAATGTCATTTCTCAGCGACAAAAAAAAAAAAAAAAAAAAAAAAAAAAAAAAAAAAAAAAAAAAAAAAAAAAAAAAAAAAAAAAAAAAAAAAAGGTTAGGTTAGGTTAGGTTAGGTTAGGTTAGGTTAGGTTAGGTTAGGTTAGTGCCGCTTGCAGCGCCACCACGCCTCACTGCAAGGCGTGCGCCGCAAGCGGCCGCCCCGCGGACCATAGGATGGCGGGCAGGGGCTGCAAGCCCCCCGTCAAAAAGGGCATAGTGCCGGCGCAGGTTCGCCCTGTCGCCACCACCGCTGCCGTCGTCGCCGCCGCTGCAGCTCCAGCGGCGGCAGCCGAGGAGGATCGTGCGATGTCGGAGTAATGTGCTCCGACTACCACATCCTCCAGGCGAACACCAACCACTGCAGAGCGGCCCAGGACCTGGCAGTGCAGGTCATGGCCGAGTGGTTGGTGAACGTAGCGGTGGTCGCCGAGCCGTACTCGATCCCCAGCACCTGGCTGGGTGACGAGGACGGCTCGGTGGCACTAGCGGCGCGGTCTTCCACGGACTCCCCTCCCCTCTCGCTATTAGAGAGGGGACCGGGATACGTGGCCGCCGCGTGGGGAGAGGTGGCGCTCGTGGGCGTCTACTTCTCCCCAAACCGTCCTCTCCAGGACTTTGAGAATTTTCTCGGAGTCCTGGCCGCAGTGGTCGGCAGGGCGGTTCCGCGTCAGGTCTCCGTGCTGGGAGACCTGAATGCCAAGTCGGTGACCTGGGGCAACCCGGCCACCGACGCCCGCGGGCGGGCGGTCGAGATGTGGGCAGCCTCCTCTGGACTCTCCCTCTTGAACAGGGGGAGCGTCCAGACATGCGTGCGGCGGCAGGGTGGCTCGATAGTGGACGTCACTTTCGCCACCCCTGCGTTGGCCGCGCGCGTGCTGAACTGGCGGGTGGACCCGGTGGAGACCATGTCGGACCACCGCTACGTGCGGTTCGACATCTCCGCCGGTGGCCCCGGCGGGAGGCGGCCCCTCTCGGGGCGATCGCCGTTTCCGCGGTGGGCCCTGACCCGCCTGGACAGGGAGGCAGCGGGGGAGGCGGCGTTCATCCAGGACTGGCTGTCGCCGCCTACAGCCGGCCTGGATGTGGACGCCGCAGCGGGGCAGCTGCGCCAGTCTCTGACCGAGGTATGCAACTCCAGCATGCCTCGGTCTGGCCGGCCGCCAGACGGACGCGCCGTGTACTGGTGGTCGGCGGAGCTGGCGGGGCTCCGAGCAGCTTGCGTGGAGGCAAGGAGGGCCTACACGCGGAGTCGACGGCGGCGTCGACGGGACCTGGCCGACGAGGACCACCTCTACGAGGTGTACTCGGAGGCGAGGCTGGTCCTCGATCGGGCCATCGCCGCCGCCAGAGACTCGGCGAGAGCCGAGCTGCTGGAGGGTCTCGACAACGACCCCTACGGGAGGCCATATAAGGCGGCGCGCAACAAGCTGCGCCCCTTTGGCCCCCCGGTTGCCGAGACCCTGGAGCCCTCGTTTCTGGACGGGGTGGTTCGGTCCCTGTTCCCGCGCAGGGACAGCTTCACCCCGCCAGAGATGCGCGGAGCCCCGCTGGAGGACGAGGAGGCAGAGGAGGCCCCTCCGGTCACGGAGTCGGAACTTGGCGCGGCGGTTTTCCACGTCCGCGCCAAGAAGACGGCTCCGGGACCCGACGGCGTCCCCGCCAGGGTGGTGGCGATCGCCGCCACTCTGATGGAGGAGCGGTTTCGGGACCTCTTCAGCGCATGCCTTGCGTCTGGGAGGTTCCCGAAACCGTGGAAGGAGGGGCAGCTGTGCCTCCTCCGCAAGGAGGGCCGCCCAGCAGACTCCCCCTCGGCATACCGGCCCATCGTTCTCCTCGATGAGGTCGGAAAGATGTTCGAGGGGATAATAGCTGCTCGCGTGAAGAGCCATCTGCGGGATGTCGGGCCGGACTTGTCGGACGCTCAGTTCGGCTTTCGGGCTGAGCGTTCGACGGTGGACGCGCTGGCCTGCCTCAAGGGGCAGGTGCAGGGGGCGATGGAGGCGGGGGACGGAGTGTTGGCGGTGTCGTTCGACATCGCCAACGCCTTCAACTCTGTTCCTCACTCCACCATCCTAGAGGCGCTCCGGTTCCACGGAGTGCCTCGATACCTGCGCAGTCTGCTGGCCAGCTACCTGGAGGACCGGGCGATCCTCCTGGTGGACAGAACTGGCCAGGTCCGGCGATATCCCGCCGAGGCCGGCGTTCCACAGGGGTCAGTCTTAGGACCTCTCCTCTGGAACGTCGGCTTCGATTGGCTCTTGCGGGGAACTCTCCTCCGAGGCACGAGTGTCGTCTGCTACGCGGACGACACTCTCCTCACCGCCCGGGGGGAGAGTTTCAGGGAGGCGGCCAACCTGGCCTCGGCGGGCGGATCCTTGGTCGCAGCGAGGATCCGCCGCCTAGGTCTGAAGGTGGCGCTGCACAAGACCGAGGCCGTGTGGTTCCACGGGCCTCGGCAGCGCCCCCCGCCTGACGCCCACATCTTCGTGGAGGGCGTCAGGATCGAGATCAAGGCCCAGATGAAATATCTGGGCCTCGTGATCGACAGCAGGTGGCGCTTCGGCCCGCATTTTAGCGGGCTGTCGGCGCGCCTGCTGAAGACAGCGGGGGCGCTGTCGTGGCTTCTCCCCAATTTGGGGGGGCCCAGCGCACGATGCCGGCAACTCTACGCCGGCATCCTGAAGAGCATGGCCCTGTACGGGGCCCCCATCTGGGAGGACTCCCTCCGACGGAGGGAGAACGCCGCCGCGTTGCGGGCGCCCCAGAGGGCCATTGCTCAGCGGGTTGCGCGGGCCTACCGCACGGTCGGCTGTGCAGCGGCGTGCGCTCTGGCCGGCACCCCGCCTTGGGAGCTCGAGGCGTGGGTGCTCGCCAGAGTGCACGAATGGACGGCGGGGCGGAGGGCGAGAGGAGAACGCCCCGCCCCGGAAGAGCGGGAGGCCGTCCGGCGGGAGGCGAGGGACGCCATCGTCGTCCATTGGACGGCGGACCTCGCCACCGCAGCCTTCGGCCGCCGAACCCTCGACGCGCTCGGGCCGGTCCTGCGGGACTGGCTCGAGCGGCGGCACGGGTTCCTCTCGTTCCGTCTGGTGCAGGTGCTGTCCGGGCACGGCTGTTTCGGATCGTACCTGCACCGGATCGGACGGGAGGAGACGCCGTCGTGTCACGACTGTGGCGCGGCGGAGGACACGGCGCAGCACACTCTCGCGGTGTGCCCGTCGTGGTCCGAGCCGCGCCGCAGTCTCACGGCGGCGATCGGAACGGACCTCTCGCTCCCCGGCGTGGTCAACGCCATGCTGAGGGACGAGGGGTCCTGGGCGGCAGTCGCCTCCTTCTGCGAACACGTCATGTCCCAGAAGGAGGCGGCGGAGCGCGCGCGGGAGGAAGACCCTCTCGCGGCGCCGCTCCGAAGGCGGAGGAGGGGTCGGAGAAGACGTCAGTATGACGGTCATCTCCGACTCCTCCCAGGTGGAGGCCAGCAGGCGACGGGTGCGGGGGCACCCTCGCTTGCATCGCACGCGCCTCCACCAGTGTCGGACGGGAATGGCCAGGTGTTCCCGGCCATTCCCGTCGCCCCCCAGCTCCCGCTCGGGGGGCACGCGGGGCCCGCCAGGTAGGCGGGCATGCGCCGGGAGGGTCGTGGAAGTAAAGGCTGAGCCAGTTTCCCATGACCCTCCCATCACGGCGACGAGGGAACACCGCTGAGTTTTAGTGGGTATACTGCCACTCTGGCAGGGAGTCCCACATACTCCGTCTCGTCCCCCGACGAGCGGAGATGCGTAATGTCATTTCTCAGCGACAAAAAAAAAAAAAAAAAAAAAAAAGGTTAGGTTAGGTTAGGTTAGGTTAGGTTAGGTTAGGTTAGGTTAGGTTAGGTTGGGGGAACCCCCACAGCGCATACTTCCACGTAGTTTCCCCCGGGCAACGCCGTGTCTGACCACCGTAACGGAGTGGCAGACCGGCGGCTAAAGTGCGCTGTGACTCGCAGCTATAGATGCGCGCTGCGTTTAAGATGCCTAAAAAGTTACCTCGCGACGCCTCCGGGCGATTTTTAACCCGTCGCCCCTCCCAGGGCGATTCAAACGGCCCTTCTCAGGGCCCCGCCGGCGACGCTTCGGCGTCGGAGGCTGACCGCGCACCGTCTGCGGCCAGCTTGTTCGGCGCGCCGGAGTTGGTGTCGGACTCCGACAGCTCCGTCGTCGACACGTCGGCGGCCGAGACGGACCGGCTCAATCGGAAGCGGGCCTACCTGAGGCTCGGGTCCGGGGGCTCCTCCGGATCGGTGGGCAAGTCGGGGAAGAAGCCGAAGTCTAAAAGGGCTTCGACTTCTGCTCCGGCTCCCACTCACGATGTGGGCCTGGTGGACGCCGAGCGTCAGTTGGGCCTGGCGAGGAGGGAGCAGCTCCAGCAGGACCTGGAGGAGCGGGTCGCTGCGAAGGAGCAGCAGGCGCGGGCCGCCAGGTCGAGGGCTGGCTACGGCACGTCCACCGTGCTGTACGCCGACCACTCCCTGGCGGAGCTGGAGCGCATGGCGCTCCAGGACAAGGAGGAAGTTCTGGAGGTCGCCTCCAAGTCGTCCAACTTGAAGGGGACCTTCCAGAAGGCCCTCAAATGCCGTGCAGCCAGCATGCACGGCATTGTCCTGGAGCTGGTGCGGCGGACGGCCAGCGATGAGACGCGGCAGCTGCAGGCGAGGGTGGATCGCCTGCAGGCGGAGGTCAGCCAGCTTCACCAGAAGCTGGCTGAGGCCACGGCTCGGCCTGCCCAGTCTGCCCAACCTGCCCAGCCTGTCCAGCCTGCCCCGGTGCCGGTGGTAGAAGGCTCCTCCTCCCCTACTAACCTTGAGGAATTATTCCGAAAGGTTATATTGGAGGAGAGGGCCTTCACCAGAGCCTGTTTCGCAGGCATAGAGGACCGGCTCTTGCCGGAAAGGCGGCTTCGCCCGCCGCTAGCGGCGGATAAGCAGCCACCGCGGGAGCCGGAACCTGCGCCTGTGGCAGGCCCGGCATCGGGAGCGCAGCCCCAGGCCCAGAAGCCCTCCAAGGGCAAGGGCAAGGGGAAGGGCAAGAGGAGCAAGGCGGCTCCTCAAACCCCCCCCACCACGGGCACGGAGGGTGCGTCTGGGGCGGCTGCGTCGGCTGCTCCTCCAGCAGCAGCCCCCCAGACCTCGCAGGCGGAGGACGTCCTCCTTCCCTCCACCACCCCGGCCAACATGTCGTGGTCGGAAGTGGTCAGGAGGGGAAGGAAGAAGGCAGGGGGAAAGGCGGCCCCCAAGCCTGCTGCGACTGCGCCTGCAGCGGCAGCGAAAGCGGCTCCAGCCAAAGCCGGCGGGAGGAAGTTAATTCCTCCCAAAACCGCGGCCGTCGTGGTGACCATCACCCCGGAGGCCGCGGAGCGCGGCGAGACGTACGAGTCCGTCCTAAGACGGGCTCGTACGAATGCTGATCCCTCCCGGCTGGGGATCGGCGGCATTACGTGCCGCCGAACCCAGGCCGGAGCTCGAATCTTCGAGTTTTCGGGGGAGAAGCGCGGCGCTAACGCGGACCTCTTCGCAACAAAGTTGCAAGAGGTCATCGCGGATGTGGCGACGGTCGTCAAGCCCGTCAAGACCGCATCCCTGGAGGTGACCGAGCTGGACGACTCGGTCACCAAGGAGGATGTGGTGGCGGCTGTCGCCACGGCTGGAGGCTGCGTCGCTGCCGCAGTGAGGGCCGGAGCCATCGGGGTTGGTCGCCGCGGCATGGGCATCGTCCGCGTCGAGTGCCCTGTTGCCGCGGCTGCGGCCGTCCTTGCTGCGACCAAGGGACGGCTGCTCGTGGGGCTCAGCTCGGCTGTGGTCCGAGCGCTTGAAGACCAGCCTATGCGCTGCTTCAAGTGCTGCGCCTTCGGCCACACCCGAGCTACGTGTCCCTCCAAGTCTGATTGGGGAGCCTCGTGCTACCGATGCGGACAGGAGGGGCACAAGAGTGCCGCTTGCAGCGCCACCACGCCTCACTGCAAGGCGTGCGCCGCAAGCGGCCGCCCTGCGGACCATAGGATGGCGGGCAGGGGCTGCAAGCCCCCCGTCAAAAAGGGCATAGTGCCGGCGCAGGTTCGCCCTGTCGCCACCACCGCTGCCGTCGTCGCCGCCGCTGCAGCTCCAGCGGCGGCAGCCGAGGAGGATCGTGCGATGTCGGAGTAATGGGCTCCGAATACCACATCCTCCAGGCGAACACCAATCACTGCAGAGCGGCCCAGGACCTGGCAGTGCAGGTCATGGCCGAGTGGTTGGTGAACGTAGCGGTGGTCGCCGAGCCGTACTCGATCCCCAGCACCTGGCTGGGTGACGAGGACGGCTCGGTGGCACTAGCGGCGCGGTCTTCCACGGACTCCCCTCCCCTCTCGCTATTAGAGAGGGGACCGGGATACGTGGCCGCCGCGTGGGGTGAGGTGGCGCTCGTGGGCGTCTACTTCTCCCCAAACCGTCCTCTCCAGGACTTTGAGAATTTTCTCGGAGTCCTGGCCGCAGTGGTCGGCAGGGCGGTTCCGCGTCAGGTCTCCGTGCTGGGAGACCTGAATGCCAAGTCGGTGACCTGGGGCAACCCGGCCACCGACGCCCGCGGGCGGGCGGTCGAGATGTGGGCAGCCTCCTCTGGACTCTCCCTCTTGAACAGGGGGAGCGTCCAGACATGCGTGCGGCGGCAGGGTGGGTCGATAGTGGACGTCACTTTCGCCACCCCTGCGTTGGCCGCGCGCGTGCTGAACTGGCGGGTGGACCCGGTGGAGACCATGTCGGACCACCGCTACGTGCGGTTCGACATCTCCGCCGGTGGCCCCGGCGGGAGGCGGCCCCTCTCGGGGCGATCGCCGTTTCCGCGGTGGGCCCTGACCCGCCTGGACAGGGAGGCAGCGGGGGAGGCGGCGTTCATCCAGGACTGGCTGTCGTCGCCTACAGCCGGCCTGGATGTGGATGCCGCAGCGGGACAGCTGCGCCAGTCTCTGACCGAGGTATGCAACTCCAGCATGCCTCGGTCTGGCCGGCCGCCAGACGGACGCGCCGTGTACTGGTGGTCGGCGGAGCTGGCGGGGCTCCGAGCAGCTTGCGTGGAGGCAAGGAGGGCCTACACGCGGAGTCGACGGCGGCGTCGACGGGACCCGGCCAACGAGGACCACCTCTACGAGGTGTACTCGGAGGCGAGACTGGTCCTCGATCGGGCCATCGCCGCCGCCAGAGACTCGGCGAGAGCCGAGCTGCTGGAGGGTCTCGACAACGACCCCTACGGGAGGCCATATAAGGCGGCGCGCAACAAGCTGCGCCCCTTTGGCCCCCCGGTTGCCGAGACCCTGGAGCCCTCGTTTCTGGACGGGGTGGTTCGGTCCCTGTTCCCGCGCAGGGACAGCTTCACCCCGCCAGAGATGCGCGGAGCCCCGCTGGAGGACGAGGAGGCTGAGGAGGCCCCTCCGGTCACGGAGTCGGAACTTGGCGCGGCGGTTTTCCACGTCCGCGCCAAGAAGACGGCTCCGGGACCCGACGGCGTCCCCGCCAGGGTGGTGGCGATCGCCGCCACTCTGATGGAGGAGCGGTTTCGGGACCTCTTCAGCGCATGCCTTGCGTCTGGGAGGTTCCCGAAACCGTGGAAGGAGGGGCAGCTGTGCCTCCTCCGTAAGGAGGGCCGCCCAGCAGACTCCCCCTCGGCATACCGGCCCATCGTTCTCCTCGATGAGGTCGGAAAGATGTTCGAGGGGATAATAGCTGCTCGCGTGAAGAGCCATCTGCGGGATGTCGGGCCGGACTTGTCGGACGCTCAGTTCGGCTTTCGGGCTGAGCGTTCGACGGTGGACGCGCTGGCCTGCCTCAAGGGGCAGGTGCAGGGGGCGATGGAGGCGGGGGACGGAGTGTTGGCGGTGTCGTTCGACATCGCCAACGCCTTCAACTCTGTTCCTCACTCCACCATCCTAGAGGCGCTCCGGTTCCACGGAGTGCCTCGATACCTGCGCAGTCTGCTGGCCAGCTACCTGGAGGACCGGGCGATCCTCCTGGTGGACAGAACTGGCCAGGTCCGGCGATATCCCGCCGAGGCCGGCGTTCCACAGGGGTCAGTCTTAGGACCTCTCCTCTGGAACGTCGGCTTCGATTGGCTCTTGCGGGGAACTCTCCTCCGAGGCACGAGTGTCGTCTGCTACGCGGACGACACTCTCCTCACCGCCCGGGGGGAGAGTTTCAGGGAGGCGGCCAACCTGGCCTCGGCGGGCGGATCCTTGGTCGCAGCGAGGATCCGCCGCCTAGGTCTGAAGGTGGCGCTGCACAAGACCGAGGCCGTGTGGTTCCACGGGCCTCGGCAGCGCCCCCCGCCTGACGCCCACATCTTCGTGGAGGGCGTCAGGATCGAGATCAAGGCCCAGATGAAATATCTGGGCCTCGTGATCGACAGCAGGTGGCGCTTCGGCTCGCATTTTAGCGGGCTGTCGGCGCGCCTGCTGAAGACAGCGGGGGCGCTGTCGTGGCTTCTCCCCAATTTGGGGGGGCCCAGCGCACGATGCCGGCAACTCTACGCCGGCATCCTGAAGAGCATGGCCCTGTACGGGGCCCCCATCTGGGAGGACTCCCTCCGACGGAGGGAGAACGCCGCCGCGTTGCGGGCGCCCCAGAGGGCCATTGCTCAGCGGGTTGCGCGGGCCTACCGCACGGTCGGCTGTGCAGCGGCGTGCGCTCTGGCCGGCACCCCGCCTTGGGAGCTCGAGGCGTGGGTGCTCGCCAGAGTGCACGAATGGACGGCGGGGCGGAGGGCGAGAGGAGAACGCCCCGCCCCGGAAGAGCGGGAGGCCGTCCGGCGGGAGGCGAGGGACGCCATCGTCGTCCATTGGACGGCGGACCTCGCCACCGCAGCCTTCGGCCGCCGAACCCTCGACGCGCTCGGGCCGGTCCTGCGGGACTGGCTCGAGCGGCGGCACGGGTTCCTCTCGTTCCGTCTGGTGCAGGTGCTGTCCGGGCACGGCTGTTTCGGATCGTACCTGCACCGGATCGGACGGGAGGAGACGCCGTCGTGTCACGACTGTGGCGCGGCGGAGGACACGGCGCAGCACACTCTCGCGGTGTGCCCGTCGTGGTCCGAGCCGCGCCGCAGTCTCACGGCGGCGATCGGAACGGACCTCTCGCTCCCCGGCGTGGTCAACGCCATGCTGAGGGACGAGGGGTCCTGGGCGGCAGTCGCCTCCTTCTGCGAACACGTCATGTCCCAGAAGGAGGCGGCGGAGCGCGCGCGGGAGGAAGACCCTCTCGCGGCGCCGCTCCGAAGGCGGAGGAGGGGTCGGAGAAGACGTCAGTATGACGGTCATCTCCGACTCCTCCCAGGTGGAGGCCAGCAGGCGACGGGTGCGGGGGCACCCTCGCTTGCATCGCACGCGCCTCCACCAGTGTCGGACGGGAATGGCCAGGTGTTCTCGGCCATTCCCGTCGCCCCCCAGCTCCCGCTCGGGGGGCACGCGGGGCCCGCCAGCTAGGCGGGCATGCGCCGGGAGGGTCGTGGAAGTAAAGGCTGAGCCGGTTTCCCATGACCCTCCCATCACGGCGCCGAGGGAACACCGCTGAGTTTTAGTGGGTATACTGCCACTCTGGCAGGGAGTCCCACATACTCCGTCTCGTCCCCCGACGAGCGGAGATGCGTAATGTCATTTCTCAGCGACAAAAAAAAAAAAAAAAAAAAAGGTTAGGTTAGGTTAGGTTAGGTTAAGACCGCATCCCTGGAGGTGACCGAGCTGGACGACTCGGTCACCAAGGAGGATGTGGTGGCGGCTGTCGCCACGGCTGGAGGCTGCGTCGCTGCCGCAGTGAGGGCCGGAGCCATCGGGGTTGGTCGCCGCGGCATGGGCATCGTCCGCGTCGAGTGCCCTGTTGCCGCGGCTGCGGCCGTCCTTGCTGCGACCAAGGGACGGCTGCTCGTGGGGCTCAGCTCGGCTGTGGTCCGAGCGCTTGAAGACCAGCCTATGCGCTGCTTCAAGTGCTGCGCCTTCGGCCACACCCGAGCTACGTGTCCCTCCAAGTCTGATTGGGGAGCCTCGTGCTACCGATGCGGACAGGAGGGGCACAAGAGTGCCGCTTGCAGCGCCACCACGCCTCACTGCAAGGCGTGCGCCGCAAGCGGCCGCCCTGCGGACCATAGGATGGCGGGCAGGGGCTGCAAGCCCCCCGTCAAAAAGGGCATAGTGCCGGCGCAGGTTCGCCCTGTCGCCACCACCGCTGCCGTCGTCGCCGCCGCTGCAGCTCCAGCGGCGGCAGCCGAGGAGGATCGTGCGATGTCGGAGTAATGGGCTCCGAATACCACATCCTCCAGGCGAACACCAATCACTGCAGAGCGGCCCAGGACCTGGCAGTGCAGGTCATGGCCGAGTGGTTGGTGAACGTAGCGGTGGTCGCCGAGCCGTACTCGATCCCCAGCACCTGGCTGGGTGACGAGGACGGCTCGGTGGCACTAGCGGCGCGGTCTTCCACGGACTCCCCTCCCCTCTCGCTATTAGAGAGGGGACCGGGATACGTGGCCGCCGCGTGGGGTGAGGTGGCGCTCGTGGGCGTCTACTTCTCCCCAAACCGTCCTCTCCAGGACTTTGAGAATTTTCTCGGAGTCCTGGCCGCAGTGGTCGGCAGGGCGGTTCCGCGTCAGGTCTCCGTGCTGGGAGACCTGAATGCCAAGTCGGTGACCTGGGGCAACCCGGCCACCGACGCCCGCGGGCGGGCGGTCGAGATGTGGGCAGCCTCCTCTGGACTCTCCCTCTTGAACAGGGGGAGCGTCCAGACATGCGTGCGGCGGCAGGGTGGGTCGATAGTGGACGTCACTTTCGCCACCCCTGCGTTGGCCGCGCGCGTGCTGAACTGGCGGGTGGACCCGGTGGAGACCATGTCGGACCACCGCTACGTGCGGTTCGACATCTCCGCCGGTGGCCCCGGCGGGAGGCGGCCCCTCTCGGGGCGATCGCCGTTTCCGCGGTGGGCCCTGACCCGCCTGGACAGGGAGGCAGCGGGGGAGGCGGCGTTCATCCAGGACTGGCTGTCGTCGCCTACAGCCGGCCTGGATGTGGATGCCGCAGCGGGACAGCTGCGCCAGTCTCTGACCGAGGTATGCAACTCCAGCATGCCTCGGTCTGGCCGGCCGCCAGACGGACGCGCCGTGTACTGGTGGTCGGCGGAGCTGGCGGGGCTCCGAGCAGCTTGCGTGGAGGCAAGGAGGGCCTACACGCGGAGTCGACGGCGGCGTCGACGGGACCCGGCCAACGAGGACCACCTCTACGAGGTGTACTCGGAGGCGAGACTGGTCCTCGATCGGGCCATCGCCGCCGCCAGAGACTCGGCGAGAGCCGAGCTGCTGGAGGGTCTCGACAACGACCCCTACGGGAGGCCATATAAGGCGGCGCGCAACAAGCTGCGCCCCTTTGGCCCCCCGGTTGCCGAGACCCTGGAGCCCTCGTTTCTGGACGGGGTGGTTCGGTCCCTGTTCCCGCGCAGGGACAGCTTCACCCCGCCAGAGATGCGCGGAGCCCCGCTGGAGGACGAGGAGGCTGAGGAGGCCCCTCCGGTCACGGAGTCGGAACTTGGCGCGGCGGTTTTCCACGTCCGCGCCAAGAAGACGGCTCCGGGACCCGACGGCGTCCCCGCCAGGGTGGTGGCGATCGCCGCCACTCTGATGGAGGAGCGGTTTCGGGACCTCTTCAGCGCATGCCTTGCGTCTGGGAGGTTCCCGAAACCGTGGAAGGAGGGGCAGCTGTGCCTCCTCCGTAAGGAGGGCCGCCCAGCAGACTCCCCCTCGGCATACCGGCCCATCGTTCTCCTCGATGAGGTCGGAAAGATGTTCGAGGGGATAATAGCTGCTCGCGTGAAGAGCCATCTGCGGGATGTCGGGCCGGACTTGTCGGACGCTCAGTTCGGCTTTCGGGCTGAGCGTTCGACGGTGGACGCGCTGGCCTGCCTCAAGGGGCAGGTGCAGGGGGCGATGGAGGCGGGGGACGGAGTGTTGGCGGTGTCGTTCGACATCGCCAACGCCTTCAACTCTGTTCCTCACTCCACCATCCTAGAGGCGCTCCGGTTCCACGGAGTGCCTCGATACCTGCGCAGTCTGCTGGCCAGCTACCTGGAGGACCGGGCGATCCTCCTGGTGGACAGAACTGGCCAGGTCCGGCGATATCCCGCCGAGGCCGGCGTTCCACAGGGGTCAGTCTTAGGACCTCTCCTCTGGAACGTCGGCTTCGATTGGCTCTTGCGGGGAACTCTCCTCCGAGGCACGAGTGTCGTCTGCTACGCGGACGACACTCTCCTCACCGCCCGGGGGGAGAGTTTCAGGGAGGCGGCCAACCTGGCCTCGGCGGGCGGATCCTTGGTCGCAGCGAGGATCCGCCGCCTAGGTCTGAAGGTGGCGCTGCACAAGACCGAGGCCGTGTGGTTCCACGGGCCTCGGCAGCGCCCCCCGCCTGACGCCCACATCTTCGTGGAGGGCGTCAGGATCGAGATCAAGGCCCAGATGAAATATCTGGGCCTCGTGATCGACAGCAGGTGGCGCTTCGGCCCGCATTTTAGCGGGCTGTCGGCGCGCCTGCTGAAGACAGCGGGGGCGCTGTCGTGGCTTCTCCCCAATTTGGGGGGGCCCAGCGCACGATGCCGGCAACTCTACGCCGGCATCCTGAAGAGCATGGCCCTGTACGGGGCCCCCATCTGGGAGGACTCCCTCCGACGGAGGGAGAACGCCGCCGCGTTGCGGGCGCCCCAGAGGGCCATTGCTCAGCGGGTTGCGCGGGCCTACCGCACGGTCGGCTGTGCAGCGGCGTGCGCTCTGGCCGGCACCCCGCCTTGGGAGCTCGAGGCGTGGGTGCTCGCCAGAGTGCACGAATGGACGGCGGGGCGGAGGGCGAGAGGAGAACGCCCCGCCCCGGAAGAGCGGGAGGCCGTCCGGCGGGAGGCGAGGGACGCCATCGTCGTCCATTGGACGGCGGACCTCGCCACCGCAGCCTTCGGCCGCCGAACCCTCGACGCGCTCGGGCCGGTCCTGCGGGACTGGCTCGAGCGGCGGCACGGGTTCCTCTCGTTCCGTCTGGTGCAGGTGCTGTCCGGGCACGGCTGTTTCGGATCGTACCTGCACCGGATCGGACGGGAGGAGACGCCGTCGTGTCACGACTGTGGCGCGGCGGAGGACACGGCGCAGCACACTCTCGCGGTGTGCCCGTCGTGGTCCGAGCCGCGCCGCAGTCTCACGGCGGCGATCGGAACGGACCTCTCGCTCCCCGGCGTGGTCAACGCCATGCTGAGGGACGAGGGGTCCTGGGCGGCAGTCGCCTCCTTCTGCGAACACGTCATGTCCCAGAAGGAGGCGGCGGAGCGCGCGCGGGAGGAAGACCCTCTCGCGGCGCCGCTCCGAAGGCGGAGGAGGGGTCGGAGAAGACGTCAGTATGACGGTCATCTCCGACTCCTCCCAGGTGGAGGCCAGCAGGCGACGGGTGCGGGGGCACCCTCGCTTGCATCGCACGCGCCTCCACCAGTGTCGGACGGGAATGGCCAGGTGTTCTCGGCCATTCCCGTCGCCCCCCAGCTCCCGCTCGGGGGGCACGCGGGGCCCGCCAGCTAGGCGGGCATGCGCCGGGAGGGTCGTGGAAGTAAAGGCTGAGCCGGTTTCCCATGACCCTCCCATCACGGCGCCGAGGGAACACCGCTGAGTTTTAGTGGGTATACTGCCACTCTGGCAGGGAGTCCCACATACTCCGTCTCGTCCCCCGACGAGCGGAGATGCGTAATGTCATTTCTCAGCGACAAAAAAAAAAAAAAAAAAAAAAAAAAGGTTAGGTTAGGTTAGGTTAGGTTAGGTTAGGTTAGGTTAGGTTAGGTTAGGTTAGGTTAGGTTAGGTTAGGTTAGGTTAGGTTAGGTTAGGTTAGGTTAGGTTAGGTTAGGTTAGGTTAGGTTAGGTTAGGTTAGGTTAGGTTAGGTTAGGTTAGGTTAGGTTAGGTTAGGTTAGGTTAGGTTAGGTTAGGTTAGGTTAGGTTAGGTTAGGTTAGGTTTTTTTTTTTTTTTTTTTTTTTTTTTATAAATAATTATTACCGCGGACATGGCGGTCCGCGCCCTTTTTTATTACATTTATTAAATTATTTTAAGTTGGTGGCAGTTTTTTTACTCCTGCCTCGGACAATTTTTGTTTACATGCTGTTTTATGGTATCTTAGAATCTACGTGAGTCCATCTATATGCTTATAAATATGTATATATAATTTTTTTTTTTTTTTTTTTTTTTTTTTTTTTTTTTTTTTTTTTTTTTCCCTTATTTACTATTACAACTTTTTATTATACATTTAATTTTACATTATATTCTTAAAATTGTTGTTAGTATTGTTTAGGTTAGGTTAGGTTAGATTTTTCTTAATTTCTTATTACATTTTTTACTTAGTTTAATATCTTATATACTATTACAACTTTTATTACATTTTTTTTTTTTTTTTTTTTTTTTTTTTTTTTATATTTTACACACTATACATTGTTGATTTTTGTTAGTATTGGATGAGGTATCTCTTGGGTTAGGGTGTCAGTTTGGATATGGGTTAGGGACATTTTGGGTGGTGTTTTACTGGGGTCTAATGACCGCGGACTTCGCTAGCCCCATCAGGCCCTCCACGACTGCTGCGTCTCGGTGCTGCATGGCCATCTTCAGGTTGTACTCGATGACCATTTTAGTCGGCGCACCCATCGCTTTCCTGGCAAAACGGCCCGTGGCGTCGTCGGCGTCGTCGGTGTAATAGACGCAACTGACCGTATGTCTCGACACCGCCACTACCGCGTGGGAGATGCTTTCGTGGATTTGGAGCCTCCTGGACTTGGTGTTAATGATGATGACGCTGTCGTAGGTCAACCCCTGAGCTTCGTGTATGGTCAGGGTGCGCGACCCTTCGCCGGACCCGTATCCCTGGCTGATGAGAGAAGATTTCTCCTCTTGTGTATGAACCAGGAATAGGGTATTTTGGGCGGTACTGGGTATTTGCGCTCCCGTGTAACCTGTCACCCTCAGGGAGTGGACCCGCGACAGCGACAACTTAGAGGAGTATATACCGGAGTATATCTCGCTCAGTGCAAGCGCTACGTCCATCGGATTGCGGTGTGTGCACAACAACTCCTGGGTGATGCCAGCCACCGAGTCTGGACGGGTATACCTTAATGGAAATAGGTTCTGTCTGTCCAAAAACGGAAGCTGGTTTACGTCTCCGATGAGGACAATCTCGCTCGCCCCAGACAACTTTACTGCCATAACTATAGCCCCAAAGTGGTTCATGAGAGCCTCGTCTACCGTGAGCCGGTAGCACCTCTCTTGCTGTCGGAACCCGTTTGCTAGTATTGAGGCCATAGTGCGCACCTTTGTCTTGACTCGATCTCCCAAGCGGCGCGCAAGCTTCTCCCTGAGATCTTTGGCAGCTTCAGTTGTCGTGGTCGCTATGACGTCCTTCTCCTCATCGAAGTTTTTAACCACCCACGTTGTCTTGCCACACCCCGGAACCCCATTTACCCACCTGATATTGGGTACCGCCCAACTTTCCTGCGATGCCAGAACGTCCGAGCTCCCCAAAATGGTCTGTGCCATTTCAAGGATCTTGTCGTCCGGCATGATTTTGGTACATTTGGCGGTAACCACTATCGGGTCGTCATTTGGTACTTGGAATTTGAGTTTGCCTGAGCGCTCCGTTTCCTCTGTGTCCAGGGCCACAAAACCACTCCCCGCGCTGTAGGCTACCATGTACGACCCCGTCATTTCCCCCGTGATGACTTGAGATGTGACGTTGTCGTACACAGCTGCCTCCGATTCCTTGAGTAGTACCCTTAGCAGACCTTCTGAATTTCTATGGAAGGTCTGTAGGATCTTCTTGCATGTCATGAGATTGACCTCCCTGGTCGCTCTCACGATCGCTACGTACTCAAGGAACGCGCTCCGTACGTGGTCCGTGATACCAGACCTCTCTGCGAGGGACGGCGGGCTGACTTGCCCTTTGTCGGCTCTTGTAGGCTTAGGCTTCTGTGGGGTTGGTTCCTGTGGAGTCTTTTTGAGGAACCGCTGTGTTGCCTTCTCTTGTTGCGATGCTCGGCTGGTGCCTGGGAGCAGTGCGCTGAGGAAAGTGCCGAAGGCTCTCAGGCGACTCCTCGACTGGGCCCGGTGCTCTGGGCTTGTGGTGGTGCTCTGCTCCTTTGCAGCTTTTTCGGCTGCCGCCTTTTGCTGGGCCCTCTCCGAACCGCTTAGAGTGGTGGTGGGGTTTGTATTGGGGCTCGTCGCGCTGGCTGTTTGTTGTCTGGGGGCTTTGAGAAAGCTTAAAGTTTCCCCTCGGTCCTCGTAGACAACTACCTCGTGATGTTCCGAGGCTTTTAGACAGCCGAAGCGGTCTGCGACGTCTCCTCTCTCTCCTCCCACCGTCATTGCGTCCACACTAATGGTTCGGGCTGTTGCTGCCGTGTACTCCCCTGCCTCCCTGATCCTCTGAAGCAATGAGCTCGCCTGAGCAAATGGAGTGGTCTCTCCCCACTCGAATAGTGCATCGGTGAGAGGCCACTTCCACCTGGGGCAGTGCAGCGTACTTGCTGCCTTTGATGCTCGTCTTGGTGGTACTTCCGTTGATCAAGGCGGCGAGGCCTGGCGAGATGGGTATTCGGGCCGCAGCTCGACTGAAGCCGATGCAGAAGCCTATGCCCAACTTCTCCTGGTCCCTGTTCATGAACAGGGCAACGCCGCGAAGTCTGATACCTGGAACCACCCCGTCTCCTCCGCATGCCAGGAATTGTGTGACGGACATGGTTGTAGGGGCTGGTTGCAGGCTGGCTCCCACTGCTACTATTGCTGCCGCTGGCACTTGTTGTTGGGTGGTGTTAGTGTGTGAGGTTTGTGGGTCAGTTGATGTCGTGCGTGTTGTGGTTTGAGTAGTAATTGGTGTGATTGTTGATGTTTGTGTGGTCATTGGTGTGGTTGTTGTTGTTGTTAGTGTAGTCGTCGGTGTGGATGTTGTTATTGTGGTGTGTGTTCGTGTGGAAGGTCGACTACGCAGGGTTGCGTCCGTTTTATTGGCCGCCGCTGCTGTTGTGGCGACTTTGCTCGCGAATGCCAGAAATGGAGCCCTGGTAGCCAGTCTCCCCATGATGGTGTGGAGTGTGGACTGGCTAAGTGGGGTTTCAAGTTTCACCTCCATCTCCATTCTTTCTTGACAGAATCTTGGGCATTCGAAGAGCAAGTGCCAGACTGTCTCTTCGCAGCTGGGATCGCAGACGCATGAGGGACTATCTTTGAGATGGAATCTGTGGAGGTACGCTGAGAATCCTCCATGTCCTGTGAGGACCTGCACATGGACCGGTGTGAGAACTGCGTCTCTGAGTGTTCTTTTCGCCGCAAGGACGTTTGGGAAGAACACTTTTGTAACCGCTCCCGTGCTAGAGGACTCGTACCGCGCTTGCCACTTTTCTATAGTCCCCTCCCGTATCTTCCTCCTCACGAACGATACGGGGACCCTGTTGTAGTCGGCTGTCTCTGTGTGTAGGGCTGCCTCCTTGGCCAGCTCGTCCGCTCTCTCGTTCCCGGCAGTTCCCGCGTGAGCCTTGAGCCAGAAGAGTCTCACCTCTCTGCCCTCCTCTCTGATTTCTCGGACGCTCCTCTTGATTTGGAGTGCCAGGTGGTGAGTGACGGACGGCCTCCTCAGCAGGTCAAGTGACGACCTTGAGTCACTTAGAATGCTTACGGAAGCCGCCCTGGATTCTCTTGCCATCCTGACAGCTCTAAAGAGTGCGTACATTTCAGATTGGAAGACAGTGTTGTGAGGCTCCAGGCCGAATGTGCTGAACTTTGACTCCTTCCCGTTTTCCCACCAAGTTAGGGCAGCTCCGACTTTCCCCTCTATCTTGCTGCCATCGGTGTAGATTTGGGGACCGATTACTTGATGGGTTTCCAGGGTTTCGGGAGTCAAGTCCTCCAGGCACGCATACTCTGTTGTTGTGAGTAGTGCTGGATGGGGGTTTTCCGTGTAGCGCACGTTGCGCTCCAGCTCTCGACCCGGCGGTATGAACTCTCGGGAGTGGCCCTTTTTGATCTTGAACAGGGCGGCGGCCTCTAGTACCCGGAGATCTAGGGGGAGTTGTCCTGACAGAATAAGTGCCGATGACAGAGACACCGTGCGGTACGCTTTGCAGATCTTCTGCGCGAAACCCCTCTGCAGTGAGTCAAACTGATTCCTTGTCATCAGTTTCTCAGCCGCAGGGGCCCACGCGCTCGCCGCATACATCACGATAGGCTCTATCACCGATACATATATCGTCCTGATGATCTCTCCGTTGAGACCCCAAGTCACCCGCGCCGCGCATGCCAACTGCTTGTAGATGTCTGCGGCCTTTTTACAGGTCGCAGCCACGTGCGCGTTGAAGGTGAGTTTAGAGTCTATTGTGAGACCTAGCAGCTTAACCTCTTGGACCAGGTTCAGCCGTGTGCCCGACATGTAGAGTACCGGAACGTCGTACTTAAGCTTCCTCGTTAACACCATCGCGTTGGTCTTGTGCGCGGCGAAACGTAGCTTATTTTGGACGCCCCATTCCGATACTTTGTCTAGCGTGTGATTGGCTGATTGCTGCAGGGGACCGGTTGTTAAGTCCGAGAAGACCAAGACGACGTCGTCTGCGAATGCTTGACAATATACCCCCATACTTGCCATTTTGTGTAAGAGCGAGTCTAGGATAAGGTTCCAAAACGTCGGTCCGGCAATTGAGCCCTGGACGCATCCTTTCGTTGTACCCTTCTCACTAGACGCTCTGGCGTAGTTGACCCTGATGTTGCGGTCTTCCAGGTATGAGGTGACGAGAGAGTAAATGTTTTTGGGGCAGTTCTTCGTGATCATTTGCCTCTTCAGTGCTGGCCACCACGCGTTGTCGAAGGCCCCCTCTATGTCCAATGATATCAAAAGCACGATCTTTTTGGCTTTGATTTCGGCTCGTAAGTGGCCCATTAAGGCATAGAGGGCGTCCTCGGTTCCACGCTGCGGCATAAACCCGTATTGATTTGTGTTAAGTGTTGGGAGGAAGTGCCACTGGAGTCTGCCCACTAGGAGTTTCTCCACGATTTTCCCCAGGACCGAGAGCAGACCTATTGGTCTGTACGACTTTGGGCTGGTGTAGTCGTCTTTTCCAGGTTTGCGGAGGATGCACACGTGGGCGACCTTCCACTGCCTCGGGAAGTGTGACAGCGATAGGCATCTATTGGCCATCGCCAAGAACGCTTCCCTATCGCAGTTTATTGCCGCTGTGCAGATGTCCGCCGTTAATCCGTCGGGACCGGGAGCTTTCTTCGGATTTTGGTTCTGGAGAACCATTTCCAGCTCCGCGGTTGTGAAGGGCGGATCATCGGCAGACAGTCCTTGCGGGTGCTTCTCCTCCGCTAACCTCCTGAGCTCTCTGTGGTATGGCTGTTCGGCATCCGTTGAGTCGTCTGGGTAGAAGGTTTTTGCCAGAAGATCCGCGGATTGCTCTGGACTGAGCGTCTCGCCTGCGGTGTTTCTCAGGAGCGCATCGTCCTGTCTTCTGGCTGTCTTCCTTAGTACCCTGTAGATGCCGTCCCACATGCTCTCTCGGTCCTGCTTCGAGCAGAACTCCTTCCAGTTGGCTGTGGCTGCCTCCGCTGCTGCTGTGGTGTATGTTTGTTTTGCCTGTACGTACTCCTGGATGGTGAAGTGTCTCCGACTGGCGGCCGCGTTCCGGATCCTTCTCTTCTTTCTCATGGCATCTTTTTTGAGCCGATCCAGAGAAGGCGTCCACCACGGCGGCTTAACGTCGTGTTTAGGCGACCCCAGTCTTGGGATCGTTTCCTCGCATGAACGGTGGATGTTTTCGGTGTACATCGTGATGATGTTCTCCAATTCTTCAGGGTTTGTAACTTCCGAGACTCTGACTTTGGTGATGTTGGTGTCCGCTAGGCTTGTCTTGAAGTGGGAGTTGAAGTCAGACCACTTTGCCTTCTTAGTGTTGTAGATGCGCGTCGAGATTGGCCTTAGGGGTTCCAAGGCCTTTTCTAGGCGCATCGAGAAGGTTATTGCGTTGTGGTCTGAAGTTGTCAAGCTTCTTTCCACTCGCCACTCCTCGATCTTACCCAACAGCGACGTACTGCACGCAGTCACGTCAACGACACTCGTACACCACCTGTCTCCTCTGTACGTCTCGAAAGTTGGTGTTTGGCCTGTATTCAGAATGTGGAGATCCCGTTCATTGAGGAAAGAGCTGTACGCCGCCCCGCGATGGTTTTCGGAGACACTTCCCCACCACTGGCTCCAGGCGTTTACATCTCCTCCCACCAGGATGTTTTGTGTTTTGAGTTGTTGTGATGTGTGTTGTGTTTCCGAGAGGTATGGTTCGATGTCCTGGTCCCCCTCGAAATAGACCGATAGCACCCCAAAGCTGAGCTGACCCACTTTCAGCAAAACAGCGGCGACGTTCTCAGTCACAAGCTGAGGGTCATGGATGACCTCCAGGTTGTTGCCGAAGACGACGATCGCTGCTTTTACTGGTTTTTGACGGTTGAGGCTGCACTGGATGACTTGTGTGCCGGGACTTTGTTTCATCACACCTGTTCTTCCTACGTAGGGTTCTTGAACAAGTGCTACTGAAATTCCCCTAGCCCGAGCCGCCAAGTGGAGTTCTTCCGTGGCCAGCTTGGAGCGCTGAAGATTTACCTGGATGAAGCGCAATCTTGCTGTCGGTCTTGGAGCGATTCCGGGGGTGACCAGTTGGTTGGTTGGTGTGTTGAGGGTGCCTTCAGCAATAAGAAACGCGGGATCTTGCTATGCCATCCCACTTTTGGCGTTCCTGACAGTCTGCGCTGAACGCTGTGTGTGCCAGGTCGCCGTCCTTCCCGTGGGCCAACTTGCAGTTGGCGCATGTGGGCTGTTTGCCGTCCACCCGAGTGAGGCAGTCCCTGATGTTATGTGCACCGCTGCAGTATCCGCAGACTTCTTTCGCGGCCTTGCATATGGCCTTATTGTGACCATATGCGAGGCACTTGGTGCACTGCACAAGAGGGGACTGGTCCTCAATCGAGCATCTCTGGATGCCCAGGTGTACCTTTTTCACCGCGGTGAAGGACTTCCAGAGCTCCGGGGAGAGCTCCAGAACGGGATGGCATTCGTGCGGGTTTCTGGCGCGCTTCCTGTACCGCATCTTAATGAACTGTCCTTCCACAGCGACGTTTTGCAGAAGATGTTGGTTCTGCGCTTTTAGGAGGTCTACGATCTCCCCGTCGCTGTAGCTGGACAGCACACCTCTGATGCACACCAACGGGTTTTGGGGTCTCGGCTCCTGGACCTTGAGCCCTGGGTTCAACTCCATTTGGTCCTTGACCTTTTTCAGGTCGCCCTTGCTGGCGCACCTGAGGACCACTTTTTGGTTGCGGGCCTTACGGACCGCGTCGACCCGGGCTCCGCTCGTTTTCAGATCCAGTGCGGTCCTGATCCTCTCGATCACGTTGTCCCCTGTGTGCTGGGGGTCCGTCGACGAGACGATCAGGGTGTGGTTTGGTTGTGTCAGTGCTGGTTTGGGGGGCTTGGGTGTACTAGCGACCTGAGCAAAGGTTTTGGGCCCCTGCTGATGTTGAGGCGGTCTATCCGCTTTGCTCAGGTCCTCCACCCCCTTCTGTATGTGTTGGAGTGTCTTCTTGACCTCCCCGACTGCGAGTTCCGCTTCCAGATTTAACGCCGGAGGCGCCAGGATTGGAGGCTCTTTGTCGCGCAGCTCACGGAGGTCCGCCGAGACAATCTCCAGCCTCTCGGAAATGGGTTTTAGATGTTGTGTAATGTTTATGGGTGGGTGTGGTGGTGGAGGGGATGGTACAGGCCTGTTGGCAATGGCCTGAAGTTGGTGCTTCAGTTTTTCAACCTCCTCTTCGAATTTGGTGGTTTTCAGCAGGTCTGACGTGTCCTGGCTACTCGGGTCCGTCTCGGTGTTTCTTGGCCGGGCGAGGTCCTCTTTGAGCCTCTCTAGGGCCTGCCGGAGCACGTCCAGCTGGTTTGAAATGCTGGTCATGTTTTTGTCGAGGCGTGACAAACTAGCTCCCGTTGTATCCCTCTGGGTATCCCCGGGGGCTCTTACACTTTCCTGCCTCGTCCTCTCATGCTCCTTTAGGTTTTTGTGGCTCGCCGATGTAACCTCGTCTTTAACCTCCTTGATGCCCTTGAAGGCTTCAAGGGTCTCATGCCCGAGCCATTCCCGGATCCCTTTTGCCTCTTTTTTGGTGTCCGTCACGTCAGTCCGCATGAGGGAGAGGTCCACCTTTAGCGCCATTAACTCTCGAGTGTGAGCTCTCTCGACCCGCAAAAGCTCTTTTGCGTGTCGAGAGCGCTCCTTCTCGAGGTTGAACTTATGGCGCGCCCTCGAGTCTGCCAGTGACAGGGCCGTCTCGTACAGGCCCTGTAGGCACTCATGGGCTGTGGCCTTACACTCCCTTTTCATGTTACCCGCTTGTTCCAGTGCATCCTTGCCCTTCTGGAGTAGAGTGTTGGCCTCCCTGGTGGCCAGGTCCATCTCCACCCCTGTGCCCCTCCTTGGGGTTCGGTAGAGAAGGCTCGGTCGCCCACTCTCAGTTTGGCTTACTGAGGAGGCCACCGAGCTTTCCTCGTCCGAGATGATCTGTTGGGGGGGGGAGATGTCACACTGCTCCCAGTTGATTACGATTTCGGAGATTCTCCTCCGGTCCTCCGTCTGAGACGCCCCAGGCGCCGAAGGCAGCGGCGGCGTGATGCTCGTGACATCCGGTTCCGACGCTGCCCTCGGCGCCTGAGGCCTCTGCGGCGGGTGGGCCGACTTCTCCGAGACCACAGATTTTGCCGTGTTCTTGAGCACTTTTTCCCTAAGGGATTTCGGGGCCTTTACGGCTTCCGTGGTCATTTTCCGAGATGTTGTGGACTGGTTTGATGCCATTTTTGTTTTTGGAGATGTTGTGGATTGGGTATTTTAGACTGTTAGAGTTATGTTAATGTTGTAGGTTAGGATTATATTTGAATATAGTAGGTTAGGGTTAGGTAAGGTTGAGGTTATGTTGGGTTAAAGTTAGTTAAGGTTAAGGTTACGTTGGGTTAGGGTTATATTATGTTATAAGGTTAAGTTTGGTTAGGGTTAGTTTAAAACTAAATTAGACTTAATATTACTTGAATGTGATATTTACTACAATTTTTTTTTTTTTTTTTTTTTTTTTTTTTTTTTTTTTTTTTTTTTTTTTTTTTTTTTATATGTAGATGGACTCACGGATGATGGTGGATGATGCGCTGATGTTCTGCTGCTGCTGTCCGTGAGGAGTCCGAAAACTGCTCGGGACTCGGATGGTCTGAGTCCTGTGTGCACGCTGGTAGTGGTTCCAGTAGAACTTTCGGGCGTAACCGGATGAGATGTTGGTGTGGGCTGTGAAAGTCAGGGTTCCGTTGGGGCCAAATTGAAGAGTGTTTTGCGCCCTTTCAAATGAGCCCAATCTCGACTTCCTAGGTCCACGGGGTGCGAAGATAGACCGCGGGGGGGTGAGGTAGCCGAGAGGGGGGTGAGGGGGGGGGGGGGGAGGTCTCGTGGGGAGACTATAGAGGGGGGGTGAGGGAGGGGGGTTGGGGGGGGAGGTCTCGTGGGGAGACTATAGAGGGGGGGTGAGGGAGGGGGGTTGGGGGGGGGAGTCTCGTAGGGAGACTATAGAGGGGGGGTGAGGGAGGGGTTGGGTGGGGGGTCTCGTACAGAGACCAGAAGGGTAAGGAGTGAGGTTAAATAAGGGAGGGGGGGTAATGAGCGCGGGGCGGAGGAGGGGTGAGGGGGAGGGGTAGCCTTGCGCGGGTATCAGAAGGGTATATGGGAAGCGGGGAGCGGGGTTAGTATAACTAGCAGAGGGGGGGGGGGTAGATTGACGGGGGGGGGGGGTTTGGTGGTGAAGGGTGTCTTTGGAAGGGTCTTGGAGTCCCGAGTCGGATGAGCCCAAGCTCGGGGGGGGTGGGATGAAGGGTTTAGGAGTTCCCTCGGGGCTTACCTCGCGATGAGTCGTGAAGTCGTCACACTGATGGCTGGTCTGCAGACAGATTCCTCGGCCGGCTTCGGAGTCTCCAGTGAGGGCTGGGATCGCTGGTTGTATGTCTCGCCTCGTGGTTTGAAAGCACGTGGTGCTAAAAGTGAGGTTATTTTCACTGAAACCACGTGTTTTTGGCGTACTTTCGCACCTTAATAAATCCCAAACCGCTACTCCGATTTTCCTGGTCCTGGTGTTGTTGGATAGGGCTCTGCCGCGACTCTTCGGTGTATTGTAGGTAAGACGGCTCCACTGACCTGTGGTGACTTATTCGCTGTAGACTTTGCGAAGGTCCTGCTCTTCGACCCGTGGAGGTAGACACTTGCCCACACGTTTCCTGGTGTTCGGTAACTGCACAATTCCACTGGTACCGTTTCCGCGTACGTAACTCAACGCGTCTATTTTTAGTGAATTTTTTTTACGCGGAGCAGATGTTGTACGTGCGAGTGTAAGTCGGTTACTGGTTAGGTTAGGTTAGGTTAGGTTAGGTTAGGTTAGGTTAGGTTAGGTTAGGTTAGGTTTTTTTTTTTTTTTTTTTTTTTTTTTTTTTTATGCTTTTCCCCGTTCATGGTGGAACAGGACCTTACTATTCTAACTTTCTCATTCATTCCAGTTCTCGCATTTATTCCTCTCGCACTTTCATGCTTCATACTGTATCTTTCTTTTATTCATGCTTACATTCTTAGCCGGGTGGGACTCCCGCTATTCTATCTACTCTGACTTTTTTATTTATCTTTATTCAGAGGTATTCAAGTACACAACTTTGTTTTATTAACATTTGCATTGATGTTTATATACATATTTACTTATATCTATTCCATAATTGTGTTTCTAAGTGCTATTTTTATTTAATCTTAATAATCTTAATAACAAAACTTATAATATACTGTATATTTGTGTGTTGTTTAGACATTATTTCTTATTTCTATTTTATACTATACCTTTACTTTCTTGTTCTAATACATATTAGTTACTGGATATTTCTAGCATTTAGGGGTATTTAAGTACACAACTTTCTTTTATTTACACTTGCATTGAAGTTTATATACTTATCTACTTAAGTATATCTATTCCATAATTATGTTTCTAAGTGCTAATTTTTATTTATTCTTTGCAACAACTTATATTTAAACATTATTTCTTATTTATATTTTATACTATACCTATACTTTCTTAATCTATTACATGTTTGTTACTGAATATTTCTAGCCTATTTTCTAACATTATGGTTTATAGTTAAGTTATCTATTGATTTTCTAACACAATTAAGGTTCCAATTTATTGTTCTTTTCATCGGTTATGGGATACGTGTTTGTGTATGTGCGTGTGTTTTACTATTATTTTAAATACAGGTGATTTGCGGCAATAATATATATATATATACTTAGATTATACATATTTATTGTCATTTCTTGTTCTGGGATCTTTACTTTTTTCATTTGTTCTAGGGGTTGTATAGGGTACGTGTTTGGTGATCTGCGTGTGTTTTTGATATACTCGTATATATTTACTATATATTTTATATATCTGTGTTTTTTGATGGTGTTGCTGTTTTGGTGTGTTCTTGTGTGTGTTCCTGTGTGTGTTCCTGTGTGTGTTGCGTGTGTTGCGTACATTCTTGGGATCTGTTTAGGCGTATGCCGTTGTCGTCCGAGCCAGGTAGTCCCATTTCTTGCGGACCGGGCACTCCACGCTGAACGCGTTGTGGTCGGTCCTCGGAAGCTTCGAGTGCGAGCAGTTGCGGCACTGCGGTTCATTACCCGCAATAAACTCCAGGCACTTCTCGCGCAGATGCGGCCCTCCGCAATGACTACAACTGTCCGCACTCTCGGTACAAAATTTCCGGCCATGCCCAAATGCTAAGCATTTCGTGCATTGGATGAGCGGTGACTGATCGTCCACCCTGACCCTTTGCAGGTCAAGGTAAAGAGCCCCAGCCTCCGTCATCCTCTGCCATACCTTGGGTCTGACTTGGACGACAATGTGCGAGGTCTTGGGGTTCCTGGTCCTCTTTTTATATTTTATGGACATCTCTCTGTCTTCTTGTGCTAAGTCCCTGAATATGTTTTCGTTCTGGGAGTAGAGCGCCTTGACCATCTCGTCGTCTTCGCTGTCCAAAAAGACGTCTTTCAGGACGACGAGCGGGTTTTTGTTCTTCATGGGCGCTACTATTAACCCTTTGCCTCGGCTCTCAATCCTGTCTTTTACTTTCTTCAGTTCGGCCTCTGAATCGCACCCCAGTATCACTGTCTGGTTCTTCGCCTTGCGGACTTTATTTATTTTTAGGCCGGTTCCCCTGGCATCGACCGCCTCCTTCACCCCAGCGAGCACCTCGTCGGCAGTCTCCTGGCTACCTTCGGAGGTGACCGCTATCGAGTGAAGTGCCGGCCGACGCCCGGGTTTGGCTGCCGCAATGTCGGCGTAAGTCTGTGATCCAGTTTTTTCTCCGCATGCCGCTTCCCTAATGGCTTCCTTAATTTTTTCGGTTCCGGCGGTAATCTCCCCGACAACGCCACCGATTTGCTCCCCGAGGGCAGCTGCGGTATAGCCTACGGTCCTCACACCTTCCGTCGTGTGGTCTATGTGCGCTTTCACTGCGTCTACCTTGTCGCTGATCTCCTCAATCCTTTCGGTGACCTTGTCGAGGATGTCAGAACCGCAATCGTCGTAGTGTTCGGTCATGACTTGAAAGCCTTCTGACATTTTTAGCTGAAGATCGTTGAGCCGCGTGTTTATTTTGGTCTCTACCCTTTCCAGCCTTTCCAGTAGCTTCTCCGGTGATTCGGGTGATTTAGGCGTGATGTTGGTCCCTGTGGGCGGAACTGTTTTAGGCGCTGTTTCCAGGCCCTTCATCCGTTTGCTCAATTCGAACAAGATCCGCAGACTTTTATCCGACTGAGTCTCCAGGAAGGTCTTTATGTCTCTCCTCATCTGAGGGTAATCTTTTACTTTTGTTGGGATGTCCTCGAATGTCTTCATGACCTCCTGGAGAAGTCGGTCGTTGGAGAGTGCAGCATAGGTGTCAGTCTGCTTTTTGTAGAGCTCCATGTTGTCTACAGATCTTCTCTTCCGTTCTGGTCTCCGGATAAAAGTCCTGGCGGCGTCCAGCGCCTGTCCAGGCGGACCTGTGGGGCTGGGAGTGGTGGCGCGAGCGACGGCGCCAGAGGTCCCCGCCGACGGTGGCGTTCCGGCCGTTTTCGCTTGGGTTTCTCGAGCAGCGTCTTTTTTGCCGAACGTCAGGGATAACCCCTTCGGCTCTTCGCGCGCTCCAGAGGGACCCCCATTTCCCGGGCGGGTAGGCGACGGAGACTCCCGCGACCCGCTGGCGCCGGCCGCTGGCCCTCTTCTTTGTACCGGGGTACGAATTCCGAACACCATTCTTTATTGTTTGGGTTCCACCTGTGATGTACCTTCGTTGTGTGGCTTGTGTGTATAGGGCACAGCGAACGGGGAAGTTGTCAAAATGTAAATATAAAATAAGATAATTATAATATTAATAAAGTGTTAATAACCATACGGTTTGTCAGTGTCTGACCCTGTATATGGGGGCGGGTGTCAATTATTAATTACACTGCACTGTAGTATGCAGTCTCGTTTCAACCCTGTAAAGGGGGGTCAAAATCGAACAGTCTAATTTCGCATTTAAAGGTTTTCCCATCTACTATAGTTGTGAGATAATGGTCTGTTTGTGAGAGGGGTAGGGGGGGGGGGTCCAATCAGAGGGGAGAGGGTACCTCTCGTGCGACTTTGGCCACACCACAAGGGCCGATTTTGAGATCAAAAAGGCTCTAAGTCCTCTCCCTCCCGAGATATGGCCTGTTAAAGGATAGGGGAGGGGGGGGTTAAGGAAAAAGGGGGGGATGGATACCTCTGTAGCGGTTTCAACCGTGGCGTCTTCGACGCCACAAAGGCTGAATCCGTGGTCGAAAATGGCCTATCTCTTTTATTTCCAGAGATATCAGCTTTTTGGGGTTCTGCCGTACCGTACCGTGCCGAGGCTTGCCGGACAGATGTTCCAGTTGACCTAGCTGGGTCTATACCGCTCCGATTTTGGCGTGGGTGGGCTCGTTTGTTTGGTCTTTTTGAGCTCTTCTTGGTAGGTCAGATTCCAGGGTCAGTTTAGGGGAGGTGGGGTGGGGGGGGGGGGTATGAGGGTGTTTCTACGATGTGGGGTTTGCTGTTGCGGCTGAGGGCCTCTTAGTTAGGTTTAAGGAGGTAATCTTTGTAGGGGGGGGGTTAGTGTATGGGGGGGGGGTCTGGTATGGGCTGAATATAGGTTTGATGCTATGTTATGCTATTTTTAGTCTATGGGTATAACAAATTTTTATTTCAAATTACTACCAAATAATTTTTTGGGGTCAACAACGGGGTCAAAAAGGGGGTCTAGGGGTCTTATCCCAATCTACGTTCTAGCTGAGAGGGGGGTTATAGGGGGGGGGCAAATTTCGTCAAAACTTCGATATTCCCAGCCGTTTCCGAGATATTAGGTTTTTAAGGTGGGAGTTGTTCGGGATACGGTGTGTGTAAATTTATTATGTGGATAAATGTAATAAATGAAGTAACTGTAAATAAATGAAAGTAATTGTAATTATGTACTGTAATAATTTATGGTAAGTGTGTGTATCTGGTAAGAGTAGAGTTACGGGGGGGGAATTGCCTAAGGGGGGGGGGGGGGGATCGGACTTGCTGTGGCTTAGATGGCGTACAGACGTCAGCAGGTCACGCCACCCGATACCGCCCAACTTCCCAAGCCGACTTTGAACCTTAATGCGTTAGCGATAGAGCTGAAAATCTATTGACAAATTTTTCAGACTGTGGCAGCTTATGTGCTGTTTAAATGTCTATCAACTTAGCAACATACACTTATTTTAATAAAAGTTAATTAATTAATATTAAAGATACACATTAATTTAAACTAACATAAATATATAATTAAAATTGGGAAAAAACAGTGGGAGAAACCGTAGGGAGAATTTTTGTGGGGAAAAACTCGTAACTTTACCCCGAGCTTTTTTCAGAGACGTCACAGAGGGATGGGGTAAATTGTGTTAGTTGCCCCTCTTTGAGAAACTAATTATTGTTTGATTACTTTCCCCCTAGGACGTCCCGTTTCGGAGCTATAGCCGTTCCCGTGCAGCTTGTAATCAAGTAGGAATCAGGGCAAAGTCACAACCTGGGAGTGCCTATATCCCGTGAACCACAGGTCAGATTCAATTGGGGCTTTCTTTAAAGGGGTTATATTTACTAACGGCCGTTATTCCAGGTAATATTTAGTTGTTAAATACGATTTTAAATTTTTAATTTCGACCGACAAAATTATGTTTTGCGGTTTTTAGGTATTTAGGTTTCCGAGAAGATGTCAAATAGTTTTGTAACTAAGTGTTTCGGGTGGGGTTTCTTTATATCACTGGATGGAGGACAATTTTCCCCATCCAGTGATACTAGATTTAGATTTTTTAAGCTGCCTTAAAGGGGTGAATTTTTGATTTTAAAATGGATGTATATCAAGACAATAACAGAATTTAGAAGTTTGCTTTATGGGAAATGTCGAATTTGTTGTGTAAATATATGTCTTGGGTGGGTTTTATTTATATCACTGGATAGAGGACAAATTTCCCTATCCAGTGATACTGAATTTAGAATTTTTATGTTACCCTGAAGGGGTGTAATTTTTGATACAAAAAATGTGTATTGAATTTTAAAACTTTCAAAGGCTATAATACGGCACTAACTAAGAACATAGAATATCACAATAATACAATAAAGACAGCTAGCTACCGGGTACTTGTAACTAAAAATTTTGGAACTTATTGGGGTTGATTTAACCAACCCCCGAATTTTTTAAATTTTTAAAACCTAATAACTACTAAAATAATGAACCGATTAATACAAAATTTAAAACTCTAATAGGGGTACTTATAACAAATTTTTTAAGTCCATAAAAACTATATGTTAACACTTTCGTTTCCCGGGAAAAAAATCTTGAAAGTTACCGGAATGTTTGACCTCTGTTTTCCAGGTGTTCCTCGAAGATTTTCCTCGATGTCAAGTAGCCTCCCGGCTCCTCGTCTGCGTCGCTAACCGGGACAGTTCCCGGATCCAGTCCAAACCCTCGGGATCCCCAACCACGTTCCACGAGGTATGTTGTTTTTCCGTTATATCTCCGGAACCCCTAGTCGGAAAATTCCAATCTTGGTGTCCAGGGGTAGGTCTTCGCGCGGCGCACCCGGCTGTAATCGCCGATTTATAGGTCTCCGCTCAAAATCGAGCAGCGTTTAGCTCCGAAGGTTTTTTGAAGTGGTTTTTTGGTTATAACTTTTTCAGTTTTCAACTTTTCACAATAAAACTTTCACTATCGCATGCCTTACAGCAGCGCGCATCTAACGTCGTATAACACTTATAATTTTTCACTTAAAAACCGATTTTTTGGATTTTTTGAACGCGCAGCGACTTAAAAGTGATCTGCTCGCGGTGAGGGGTGCCGCGCGACTGGGTTAGGTTAGGTTAGGTTAGGTTAGGTTAGGTTAGGTTAGGTTAGGTTAGGTTAGGTTAGGTTGCTCCAGCCAAAGCCGGCGGGAGGAAGTTAATTCCTCCCAAAACCGCGGCCGTCGTGGTGACCATCACCCCGGAGGCCGCGGAGCGCGGCGAGACGTACGAGTCCGTCCTAAGACGGGCTCGTACGAATGCTGATCCCTCCCGGCTGGGGATCGGCGGCATTTCGTGCCGCCGAACCCAGGCCGGAGCTCGAATTTTCGAGTTTTCGGGGGAGAAGCGCTGCGCTAACGCGGACCTCTTCGCAACAAAGTTGCAAGAGGTCATCGCGGATGTGGCGACGGTCGTCAAGCCCGTCAAGACCGCATCCCTGGAGGTGACCGAGCTGGACGACTCGGTCACCAAGGAGGATGTGGTGGCGGCTGTCGCCACGGCTGGAGGCTGCGTCGCTGCCGCAGTGAGGGCCGGAGCCATCGGGGTTGGTCGCCGCGGCATGGGCATCGTCCGCGTCGAGTGCCCTGTTGCCGCGGCTGCGGCCGTCCTTGCTGCGACCAAGGGACGGCTGCTCGTGGGGCTCAGCTCGGCTGTGGTCCGAGCGCTTGAAGACCAGCCTATGCGCTGCTTCAAGTGCTGCGCCTTCGGCCACACCCGAGCCACGTGTCCCTCCAAGTCCGATTGGGGAGCCTCGTGCTACCGATGCGGACAGGAGGGACACAAGAGTGCCGCTTGCAGCGCCACCACGCCTCACTGCAAGGCGTGCGCTGCAAGTGGCCGCCCCGCGGACCACAGGATGGCGGGCCGGGGCTGCAAGCCCCCCGTCAAGAAGGGCATAGTGCCGGCGCAGGTTCGCCCTGTCGCCACCACCGCTGCCGCCGTCGCCGCCGCTGCAGCTCCAGCGGCGGCAGCCGAGGAGGATCGTGCGATGTCGGAGTAATGTGCTCCGACTACCACATCCTCCAGGCGAACACCAACCACTGCAGAGCGGCCCAGGACCTGGCAGTGCAGGTCATGGCCGAGTGGTTGGTGAACGTAGCGGTGGTCGCCGAGCCGTACTCGATCCCCAGCACCTGGCTGGGTGACGAGGACGGCTCGGTGGCACTAGCGGCGCGGTCTTCCACGGACTCCCCTCCCCTCTCGCTATTAGAGAGGGGACCGGGATACGTGGCCGCCGCGTGGGGAGAGGTGGCGCTCGTGGGCGTCTACTTCTCCCCAAACCGTCCTCTCCAGGACTTTGAGAATTTTCTCGGAGTCCTGGCCGCAGTGGTCGGCAGGGCGGTTCCGCGTCAGGTCTCCGTGCTGGGAGACCTGAATGCCAAGTCAGTGACCTGGGGCAACCCGGCCACCGACGCCCGCGGGCGGGCGGTCGAGATGTGGGCAGCCTCCTCTGGACTCTCCCTCTTGAACAGGGGGAGCGTCCAGACATGCGTGCGGCGGCAGGGTGGCTCGATAGTGGACGTCACTTTCGCCACCCCTGCGTTGGCCGCGCGCGTGCTGAACTGGCGGGTGGACCCGGTGGAGACCATGTCGGACCACCGCTACGTGCGGTTCGACATCTCCGCCGGTGGCCCCGGCGGGAGGCGGCCCCTCTCGGGGCGATCGCCGTTTCCGCGGTGGGCCCTGACCCGCCTGGACAGGGAGGCAGCGGGGGAGGCGGCGTTCATCCAGGACTGGCTGTCGCCGCCTACAGCCGGCCTGGATGTGGACGCCGCAGCGGGGCAGCTGCGCCAGTCTCTGACCGAGGTATGCAACTCCAGCATGCCTCGGTCTGGCCGGCCGCCAGACGGACGCGCCGTGTACTGGTGGTCGGCGGAGCTGGCGGGGCTCCGAGCAGCTTGCGTGGAGGCAAGGAGGGCCTACACGCGGAGTCGACGGCGGCGTCGACGGGACCTGGCCGACGAGGACCACCTCTACGAGGTGTACTCGGAGGCGAGGCTGGTCCTCGATCGGGCCATCGCCGCCGCCAGAGACTCGGCGAGAGCCGAGCTGCTGGAGGGTCTCGACAACGACCCCTACGGGAGGCCATATAAGGCGGCGCGCAACAAGCTGCGCCCCTTTGGCCCCCCGGTTGCCGAGACCCTGGAGCCCTCGTTTCTGGACGGGGTGGTTCGGTCCCTGTTCCCGCGCAGGGACAGCTTCACCCCGCCAGAGATGCGCGGAGCCCCGCTGGAGGACGAGGAGGCAGAGGAGGCCCCTCCGGTCACGGAGTCGGAACTTGGCGCGGCGGTTTTCCACGTCCGCGCCAAGAAGACGGCTCCGGGACCCGACGGCGTCCCCGCCAGGGTGGTGGCGATCGCCGCCACTCTGATGGAGGAGCGGTTTCGGGACCTCTTCAGCGCATGCCTTGCGTCTGGGAGGTTCCCGAAACCGTGGAAGGAGGGGCAGCTGTGCCTCCTCCGTAAGGAGGGCCGCCCAGCAGACTCCCCCTCGGCATACCGGCCCATCGTTCTCCTCGATGAGGTCGGAAAGATGTTCGAGGGGATAATAGCTGCTCGCGTGAAGAGCCATCTGCGGGATGTCGGGCCGGACTTGTCGGACGCTCAGTTCGGCTTTCGGGCTGAGCGTTCGACGGTGGACGCGCTGGCCTGCCTCAAGGGGCAGGTGCAGGGGGCGATGGAGGCGGGGGACGGAGTGTTGGCGGTGTCGTTCGACATCGCCAACGCCTTCAACTCTGTTCCTCACTCCACCATCCTAGAGGCGCTCCGGTTCCACGGAGTGCCTCGATACCTGCGCAGTCTGCTGGCCAGCTACCTGGAGGACCGGGCGATCCTCCTGGTGGACAGAACTGGCCAGGTCCGGCGATATCCCGCCGAGGCCGGCGTTCCACAGGGGTCAGTCTTAGGACCTCTCCTCTGGAACGTCGGCTTCGATTGGCTCTTGCGGGGAACTCTCCTCCGAGGCACGAGTGTCGTCTGCTACGCGGACGACACTCTCCTCACCGCCCGGGGGGAGAGTTTCAGGGAGGCGGCCAACCTGGCCTCGGCGGGCGGATCCTTGGTCGCAGCGAGGATCCGCCGCCTAGGTCTGAAGGTGGCGCTGCACAAGACCGAGGCCGTGTGGTTCCACGGGCCTCGGCAGCGCCCCCCGCCTGACGCCCACATCTTCGTGGAGGGCGTCAGGATCGAGATCAAGGCCCAGATGAAATATCTGGGCCTCGTGATCGACAGCAGGTGGCGCTTCGGCCCGCATTTTAGCGGGCTGTCGGCGCGCCTGCTGAAGACAGCGGGGGCGCTGTCGTGGCTTCTCCCCAATTTGGGGGGGCCCAGCGCACGATGCCGGCAACTCTACGCCGGCATCCTGAAGAGCATGGCCCTGTACGGGGCCCCCATCTGGGAGGACTCCCTCCGACGGAGGGAGAACGCCGCCGCGTTGCGGGCGCCCCAGAGGGCCATTGCTCAGCGGGTTGCGCGGGCCTACCGCACGGTCGGCTGTGCAGCGGCGTGCGCTCTGGCCGGCACCCCGCCTTGGGAGCTCGAGGCGTGGGTGCTCGCCAGAGTGCACGAATGGACGGCGGGGCGGAGGGCGAGAGGAGAACGCCCCGCCCCGGAAGAGCGGGAGGCCGTCCGGCGGGAGGCGAGGGACGCCATCGTCGTCCATTGGACGGCGGACCTCGCCACCGCAGCCTTCGGCCGCCGAACCCTCGACGCGCTCGGGCCGGTCCTGCGGGACTGGCTCGAGCGCCGGCACGGGTTCCTCTCGTTCCGTCTGGTGCAGGTGCTGTCCGGGCACGGCTGTTTCGGATCGTACCTGCACCGGATCGGACGGGAGGAGACGCCGTCGTGTCACGACTGTGGCGCGGCGGAGGACACGGCGCAGCACACTCTCGCGGTGTGCCCGTCGTGGTCCGAGCCGCGCCGCAGTCTCACGGCGGCGATCGGAACGGACCTCTCGCTCCCCGGCGTGGTCAACGCCATGCTGAGGGACGAGGGGTCCTGGGCGGCAGTCGCCTCCTTCTGCGAACACGTCATGTCCCAGAAGGAGGCGGCGGAGCGCGCGCGGGAGGAAGACCCTCTCGCGGCGCCGCTCCGAAGGCGGAGGAGGGGTCGGAGAAGACGTCAGTATGACGGTCATCTCCGACTCCTCCCAGGTGGAGGCCAGCAGGCGACGGGTGCGGGGGCACCCTCGCTTGCATCGCACGCGCCTCCACCAGTGTCGGACGGGAATGGCCAGGTGTTCTCGGCCATTCCCGTCGCCCCCCAGCTCCCGCTCGGGGGGCACGCGGGGCCCGCCAGCTAGGCGGGCATGCGCCGGGAGGGTCGTGGAAGTAAAGGCTGAGCCGGTTTCCCATGACCCTCCCATCACGGCGCCGAGGGAACACCGCTGAGTTTTAGTGGGTATACTGCCACTCTGGCAGGGAGTCCCACATACTCCGTCTCGTCCCCCGACGAGCGGAGATGCGTAATGTCATTTCTCAGCGACAAAAAAAAAAAAAAAAAAAAAAAAAAAAAAAGGTTAGGTTAGGTTAGGTTAGGTTAGGTTAGGTTAGGTTAGGTTAGGTTAGGTTAGGTTAGGTTAGGTTAGGTTAGGTTAGGTTAGGTTAGGTTAGGTTAGGTTAGGTTAGGTTAGGTTAGGTTAGGTTAGGTTAGGTTAGGTTAGGTTAGGTTAGGTTAGGTTAGGTTAGGTTAGGTTAGGTTAGGTTAGGTTAGGTTAGGTTAGGTTAGGTTAGGTTAGGTTCACTTTTGCCACCCCTGCGTTGGCCGCACGCGTGCTGAACTGGCGGGTGGATCTGGTGGAGACCATGTCGGACCACCGCTACGTGCGGTTCGACATCTCCACCGGTGTCCCCGGAGGGACGCGGCCCCCCTCGGGGCGGCCAGCGTTCCCACGGTGGGCTGTCACCCGCCTGGACAGGGAGGCGGCGGCGGAGGCGGCGTTTGTCCAGGACTGGCTTTCGCCGCCTTCCGCTGACTCGGACGTGGACACGGTGGCGGGACACCTGAGGGAGTCTCTGACCGAGGTGTGCAATTCTAGCATGCCTCGGTCTGGCCGACCACTGCCCAATCAGGCGGTGTACTGGTGGTCGGTGGAGCTGGAGGGGCTTCGAGCGGCGTGCGTGGGGGCCAGGAGGGCTTACGCGCGCAGCCGGCGGCGGCGTCGTCGAGACCACGCCCACGAGGACCACCTCTATGCAGTGTACATGGAGGCTAAACTGGTCCTCGGGCAGGCTATCGCCGACGCCAGGGACTCGGCGAGAGCGGAGATGCTGGAGGGTCTCGACAGGGATCCCTACGGGAGGCCATACAAGGCGGCGCGCAACAAGCTGCGCCCCTTTGGCCCCCCGGTGGTCGAGACCCTGGAGCCCTCATTTCTGGATGGGGTGGTTCAGTCCCTGTTTCCGTGCAGGGACAACTTCACCCCACCAGTGATGGACCCACCAGGGGGGACAGCTCCGCCAGCCGAGGAGGATGAGGAAGCCCCTCCGGTCACGGAGTCTGAACTCAGCGCGGCGATTGTGCATATCCGCGCCAAGAAGACAGCTCCGGGCCCCGACGGTGTCCCGGCAAGGGTGGTGGCAATTGCCGCCACCCAGATGGAGGAGCGGTTTCGGGACCTCTTTAGCGCATGTCTTGCGTCTGGGAGGTTCCCGAAACCGTGGAAGGAGGGGCAGTTGTGCCTCCTTCGCAAGGAGGGCCGCCCGGCAGACTCCCCCTCGGCATACCGACCCATCGTCCTGCTCGATGAGGTCGGCAAGATGTTCGAGGGGATAATCGCTGCCCGCCTAAAGAGCCACCTGCGGAATGTGGGGCCGGACTTGTCGGACGCTCAGTTCGGTTTTCGGGCTGAGCGTTCGACGGTAGACGCGCTGGCCCGCCTTAAGGGCCAGGTCAAGGAGGCGATGGAGGTGGGGGACGGATTGCTGGCGGTGTCATTCGACATTGCAAACGCCTTCAATTCTGTTCCCCACAGCACCATCCTAGAGGCGCTCCGTTTCCACGGGGTGCCTCTATACTTGCGGCGTCTACTGGCCAGCTACCTGGAGGATCGTTCGATCGTCCTCGTAAACAGGGCTGGCCAAGTCCGGCGGTACGCAGTCGGGGCCGGCGTTCCACAGGGGTCAGTCTTAGGACCTCCCCTCTGGAACGTCGGCTACGACTGGCTCTTGCGGGGAACTCTCCTCCGGGGCACGAGGGTCGTCTGCTACGCGGACGACACTCTCCTCACCGCCCGGGGGGAGAGTTTCAGGGAGGCGGCTAACTTGGCATCGGCGGGCGGATCCTTGGTCGCAGGGAGGATCCGCCGCCTGGGATTGACGGTGGCGCTGCACAAGACCGAGGCCGTGTTCTTCCACGGGCCTCGGCAGCGCCAACCACAGGATGCCCACATCTTTGTGGAGGGCGTCCGCATTGAGGTAAAGGCCCAGATGAAATATCTGGGCCTGGTACTCGACAGCAGGTGGCGTTTCGGCCCGCATTTTAGCGGGCTGTCGACGCGCCTGCTGAAGACTGCGGGCGCCCTCTCGTGGCTGCTCCCCAACTTGGGGGGGCCCAGCGCGAGATGCCGGCAACTCTATGCCGGCATCTTGAGGAGTATGGCCCTTTACGGGGCCCCTATTTGGGAGGACTCCCTCCGCAGGAGGGAGAACGCCGCCGCATTGCGGGCCCCCCAAAGGGCCATAGCCCAGCGGGTGGCGAGGTCCTACCGCACGGTCGGCTTCTCCGCGGCGTGTGCTCTGGCCGGCACCCCGCCTTGGGAACTCGAGGCGTGGGTGCTCACCAGAGTATACGAATGGACGGCGGGGCGGAGGGCGAGAGGAGAACGCCCTGCCCCCGAAGAGCGGGAAGCCGTCCGGCGGGAGGCGAAGGACGCCATAGTCATCCACTGGACGCGGGACCTCGCCGCCGCAGCCTTCGGCCGCCGAACCCTCGACGCGATTGGGCCGGTCCTGCGAGACTGGCTCGAGCGGTCGCACGGGTTCCTCTCCTTCCGTCTGGTACAGGTGCTGTCCGGGCACGGTTGCTTCGGATCGTACCTGCACCGTATCGGGCGGGAGGAGACGCCGTCGTGCCACGACTGTGGTGCGGCGGAGGACACGGCGCAGCACACTCTCGAGGTGTGCCCGTCGTGGTCCGAGCCGCGCCGCAGTCTCACGGCGGCGATCGGAACGGACCTCTCGCTCCCCGGCGTGGTCAACGCCATGCTGAGGGACGAGGGGTCCTGGGCGGCAGTCGCCTCCTTCTGCGAACATGTCATGTCCCAGAAGGAGGCGGCGGAGCGCGCGCGGGAGGAAGACCCTCTCGCGGCGCCGCTCCGAAGGCGGAGGAGGGGTCGGAGAAGACGTCAGTATGACGGTCATCTCCGACTCCTCCCAGGTGGAGGCCAGCAGGCGACGGGTGCGGGGGCACCCTCGCCTGCATCGCACGCGCCTCCACCAGTGTCGGACGGGAATGGCCAGGTGTTCCCGGCCATTCCCGTCGCCCCCCAGCTCCCGCTCGGGGGGCACGCGGGGCCCGCCAGCTAGGCGGGCATGCGCCGGGAGGGTCGTGGAAGTAAAGGCTGAGCCGGTTTCCCATGACCCTCCCATCACGGCGACGAGGGAACACCGCTGAGTTTTAGTGGGTATACTGCCACTCTGGCAGGGAGTCCCACATACTCCGTCTCGTCCCCCGACGAGCGGAGATGCGTAATGTCATTTCTCAGCGACAAAAAAAAAAAAAAAAAAAAAAAAAAAAAAAAAAAAAAAAAAAAAAAAAAAAAAAAAAAAAAAAAAGGTTAGGTTAGGTTAGGTTAGGTTTTTTTTTTTTTTTTTTTTTTTTTTTTTTTTTTTTTTTTTTTTTTTATGCTTTTCCCCGTTCATGGTGGAACAGGACCTTACTACTCTATCTTTCTCATTCATTCCAGTTCTCGCATTTATTCCTCTCGCACTTTCATGCTTCATACTGTATCTTTCTTTTATTCATGCTTACATTCTTAGCCGGGTGGGACTCCCGCTATTCTATCTACTCTGACTTTTTTATTTATCTTTATTCAGAGGTATTCAAGTACACAACTTTGTTTTATTAACATTTGCATTGATGTTTATATACATATTTACTTATATCTATTCCATAATTGTGTTTCTAAGTGCTATTTTTATTTAATCTTAATAATCTTAATAACAAAACTTATAATATACTGTTTATTTGTATGTTGTTTAGACATTATTTCTTATTTCTATTTTATACTATACCTTTACTTTCTTGTTCTAATACATATTAGTTACTGGATATTTCTAGCATTTAGGGGTATTTAAGTACACAACTTTCTTTTATTTACATTTGCATTGAAGTTTATATACTTATCTACTTATGTCTATTCCATAATTATGTTTCTAAGTGCTAATTTTTATTTATTCTTTGCAACAACTTATATTTAAACATTATTTCTTATTTATATTTTATACTATACCTATACTTTCTTAATCTATTACATGTTTGTTACTGAATATTTCTAGCCTATTTTCTAACATTTTGGTTTATAGTTAAGTTATCTATTGATTTTCTAACACAATTAAGGTTCCAATTTATTGTTCTTTCCATCGGTTATGGGATACGTGTTTGTGTATGTGCGTGTGTTTTACTATTATTTTAAATACAGGTGATTTGCGGCAATAATATATATATATATACTTAGATTATACATATTTATTGTCATTTCTTGTTCTGGGATCTTTACTTTTTTCATTTGTTCTAGGGGTTGTATAGGGTACGTGTTTGGTGATCTGCGTGTGTTTTTGATATACTCGTATATATTTACTATATATTTTATATATCTGTGTTTTTTGATGGTGTTGCTGTTTCGGTGTGTTCTTGTGTGTGTTCCTGTGTGTGTTCCTGTGTGTGTTGCGTGTGTTGCGTACATTCTTGGGATCTGTTTAGGCGTATGCCGTTGTCGTCCGAGCCAGGTAGTCCCATTTCTTGCGGACCGGGCACTCCACGCTGAACGCGTTGTGGTCGGTCCTCGGAAGCTTCGAGTGCGAGCAGTTGCGGCACTGCGGTTCATTACCCGCAATAAACTCCAGGCACTTCTCGCGCAGATGCGGCCCTCCGCAATGACTACAGCTGTCCGCACTCTCAGTACAAAATTTCCGGCCATGCCCAAATGCTAAGCATTTCGTGCATTGGATGAGCGGCGACTGGTCGTCCACCCTGACCCTTTGCAGGTCAAGGTAAAGAGCCCCAGCCTCCGTCATCCTCTGCCATACCTTGGGTCTGACTTGGACGACAATGTGCGAGGTCTTGGGGTTCCTGGTCCTCTTTTTATATTTTATGGACATCTCTCTGTCTTCTTGTGCTAAGTCCCTGAATATGTTTTCGTTCTGGGAGTAGAGCGCCTTGACCATCTCGTCGTCTTCGCTGTCCAAAAAGACGTCTTTCAGGACGACGAGCGGGTTTTTATTTTTCATGGGCGCTACTATTAACCCTTTGCCTCGGCTCTCAATCCTGTCTTTTACTTTCTTCAGTTCGGCCTCTGAATCGCACCCCAGTATCACTGTCTGGTTCTTCGCCTTGCGGACTTTATTTATTTTTAGGCCGGTTACCCTGGCATCGACCGCCTCCTTCACCCCAGCGAGCACCTCGTCGGCAGTCTCCTGGCTACCTTCGGAGGTGACCGCTATCGAGTGAAGTGCCGGCCGACGCCCGGGTTTGGCTGCCGCAATGTCGGCGTAAGTCTGTGGGCCAGTTATTTCTCCGCATGCCGCTTCCCTAATGGCTTCCTTAATTTTTTCGGTTCCGGCGGTAATCTCCCCGACAACGCCACCGATTTGCTCCTCGAGGGCAGCTGCGGCATAGCCTACGGTCCTCACACCTTCCGTCGTGTGGTCTATGTGCGCTTTCACTGCGTCTACCTTGTCGCTGATCTCGGCAATCCTTTCGATGACCTTGTCGAGGATGTCAGAACCGCTATCGTCGTAGTGTTCAGTCATGACTTGAAAGCCTTCCGACATTTTTAGCTGAAGATCGTTGAGCCGCGTGTTTATTTTGGTCTCTACCCTTTCCAGCCTTTCCAGTAGCTTCTCCGGTGATTCGGGTGATTTAGGCGTGATGTTGGTCCCTGTGGGCGGAACTGTTTTAGGCGCTGTTTCGAGGCCCTTCATCCGTTTGCTCAATTCGAACAAGATCCGCAGACTTTTATCCGACTGAGTCTCCAGGAAGGTCTTTATGTCTCTCCTCATCTGAGGGTAATCTTTGACTTTTGTTGGGATGTCCTCGAATGTCTTCATGACCTCCTGGAGAAGTCCGTCGTTGGAGAGTGCAGCATAGGTGTCAGTCTGCTTTTTGTAGAGCTCCATGTTGTCTACGGATCTTCTCTTCCGTTCTGGTCTCCGGATAAAAGTCCTGGCGGCGTCCAGCGCCTGTCCAGGCGGACCTGTGGGGCTGGGAGTGGTGGCGCGAGCGACGGCGCCAGAGGTCCCCGCCGACGGTGGCGTTCCGGCCGTTTTCGCTTGGGTTTCTCGAGCAGCGTCTTTTTTGCCGAACGTCAGGGATAACCCCTTCGGCGCTTCGCGCGCTCCAGAGGGACCCCCATTTCCCGGGCGGGTGGGCGACGGAGACTCCCGCGACCCGCTGGCGCCGGCCGCTGGCCCTCTTCTTTGTACCGGGGTACGAATTCCGAACACCATTCTTTATTGTTTGGGTTCCACCTGTGATGTACCTTCGTTGTGTGGCTTGTGTGTATAGGGCACAGCGAACGGGGAAGTTGTCAAAATGTAAATATAGTAAACAAGATAATATAATATTAATAAAGTGTTAATAACCATACGGTTTGTCAATATCTGACCCTGTATATGGGGGCGGGTGTCAATTATTAATTACACTGCACTATAGTATGCAGTCTCGTTTCAACCCTGTAAAGGGGGGTCAAAATCGAACAGTCTAATTTCGCATTTAAAGGTTTTCCCATCTACTATAGTTGTGAGATACTGGTCTGTTTGTGAGAGGGGTAGGGGGGGGGTCCAATCAGAGGGGAGAGGGTACCTCTCGTGCGACTTTGGCCACACCACAAAGGCCGATTTTGAGGTCAAAAAGGCTCTAAGTCCTCTCCCTCCCGAGATATGGCCTGTTAAAGGATAGGGGAGGGGGGGGTTAAGGAAAGAGGGGGGGATGGATACCTCTGTAGCGGTTTCAACCGTGGCGTCTTCGACGCCACAAAGGCTGAATCCGTGGTCGAAAATGGCCTATCTCTTTTAGTTCCAGAGATATCCGCTTTTTGGGGTTCTGCCGTACCGTACCGTGCCGAGGCTTGCCGGACAGATGTTCCAGTTGACCTAGCTGGGTCTGTACCGCTCCGATTTTGGCGTGGGATGGCTCGTTTGTTTGGTCTTTTTGAGCTCTTCTTGGTAGGTCAGATTCCAGGGTCAGTTTAGGGGAGGTGTGGGGGGGGGGGGGGGGGGTATGAGGGTATTTCTACGATGTGGGGTTTGCTGTTGCGGCTGAGGGCCTCTTAGTTAGGTTTAAGGAGGTAATCTTTGTAGGGGGGGGGTTAGTGTATGGGGGGGGGTCTGGTATGGGCTGAATATAGGTTTGAATATAGGTTTGATGCTATGTTATGCTATTTTTAGTCTATGGGTATAACAAATTTTTAGTTCAAATTACTACCAAATAATTTTTTGGGGTCAACAACGGGGTCAAAAAGGGGGTCTAGGGGTCTTATCCCAATCTACGTTCTAGCTGAGAGGGGGGTTATAGGGGGGGGGCAAATTTCGTCAAAATTTCGATATTCCCAGCCGTTTCCGAGATATTAGGTTTTTAAGGTGGGAGTTGTTCGGGATACGGTGTGTGTAAATTTATTATGTGGATAAATGTAATAAATGAAGTAACTGTAAATAAATGAAGGTAATTGTAATTATGTACTGTAATAATTTATGGTAAGTGTGTGTATCTGGTAAGAGTAGAGTTACGGGGGGGGAATTGCCTAAGGGGGGGGGGGGGGGATCGGACTTGCTCTGGCTTAGATGACGTATAGACGTCAGCAGGTCACGCCACCCGATACCGCCCAACTTCCCAAGCCGACTTTGAACCTTAATGCGTTAGCGATAGAGCTGAAAATCTATTGACAAATTTTACAGACTGTGGCAGCTTATGTGCTGTTTAAATGTCTATCAACTTAGCAACATAAACTTATTTTAATAAAACTTAATTAATTAATATTAAAGATACACATTAATTTAAACTAAGATAAATATATAATTAAAATTGGGAAAAAACAGTGGGAGAAACCGTAGGGAGAATTTATGTGGGGAAAAACTCGTAACTTTACCCCGAGCTTTTTTCAGAGACGTCACAGAGGGATGGGGTAAATTGTGTTAGTTGCCCCTCTTTGGGAAACTAATTATTGTTTGATTACTTTCCCCCTAGGACGTCCCGTTTCGGAGCTATAGCCGTTACCGTGCAGCTTGTAATCAAGTAGGAATCAGGGCAAAGTCACAACCTGGGAGTGCCTATATCCCGTGAACCACAGGTCATATTCAATTGGGGCTTTCTTTAAAGGGGTTATATTTACTAACGGCCGTTATTCCAGGTAATATTTAGTTGTTAAATACGATTTTAAATTTTTAATTTCGACCGACAAAATTATGTTTTGCGGTTTTTAGGTATTTAGGTTTCCGAGAAGATGTCAAATAGTTTTGTAACTAAGTGTTTCGGGTGGGTTTTCTTTATATCACTGGATGGAGGACAATTTTCCCCATCCAGTGATACTAGATTTAGATTTTTTATGCTGCCTTAAAGGGGTGGATTTTTGATTTTAAAATGGATGTGTATCAAGACTATAACAGAATTTAGAAGTTTGCTTTATGGGAAATGTCGAATTTGTTGTATAAATATATGTTACGGGTGGGTTTTTTATATATAGCTGGATAGGGGAAAACTTTCTCCATCCAGTGGTACTACTATTTGATTTTAATATTACCCTGAGGGGGTGTATTTTGTTTTTTTAAAAAGGGTGTGTATAAAATTTTTTATTTCTAGACTGATTTTTGGGCACTAGGTGAAACATAAAATACTAAAGCTAATCACTAAAATAGATCTAATCACAGTGTACTTATGACTAAAATTTTTTGGAACTTATAGGGGTTGATTTGACCAACCCCCGAATTTTTAAAATTTTCAAAACCTAATAACTACTAAATTACTAAACCGATTAATACAAAATTTAAAACTCTAATAGGGGTACTTATAACAAATTTTTTAAGTCCATAAAAACTATATGTTTACACTTTCGTTTCCCGGGAAAAAAATCTTGAAAGTTACCGGAATGTTTGACCTCTGTTTTCCAGGTGTTCCTCGAAGATTTTCCTCGATGTCAAGTAGTCTCCCGGCTCCTCGTCTGCGTCGCTAACCGGGACAGTTCCCGGATCCAGTCAGAACCCTCGGGATCCCTAGCCACGTTCCACGAGGTATGTTGTTTTTCCGTTGTATCTCCGGAACCCCTAGTCGGAAAATTCCAAACTTGGTGTCCAGGGATAGGTCTTCGCGCGGCGCACCCGGCTGTAACCGCCGATTTATAAGTCTCCGCTCAAAATCGAGCAGCGTTGAGCTCCAAAGTGTCCACGAGTTAGTTTTTCACTTATAACTCTTCGAGTTTTCCACTTTTCACAATAAAACTTTCACTATGACATTCCTTTCGTCAGCGCGCTTCCAATGGTGTATCACACTTGTAACTTTTCACTAAAACGCCGATTTTTGGAATTTTTGAACGCGGAGCGACTTAAAAATGATCTGCTCGCGGTGAGGGGTGCCGCGCGACTGGGTTAGGTTAGGTTAGGTTAGGTTAGGTTAGGTTAGGTTAGGTTAGGTTAGGTTAGGTTAGGTTAGGTTAGGTTAGGTTAGGTTAGGTTAGGTTAGGTTAGGTTAGGTTAGGTTAGGTTAGGTTAGGTTAGGTTAGGTTAGGTTAGGTTAGGTTAGGTTAGGTTAGGTTAGGTTAGGTTAGGTTAGGTTAGGTTAGGTTAGGTTAGGTTAGGTTAGGTTAGGTTAGGTTAGGTTAGGTTAGGTTAGGTTAGGTTAGGTTAGGTTAGGTTAGGTTAGGTTAGGTTAGGTTAGGTTAGGTTAGGTTAGGTTAGGTTAGGTTAGGTTAGGTTAGGTTAGGTTAGGTTAGGTTAGGTTAGGTTAGGTTAGGTTAGGTTAGGTTAGGTTAGGTTAGGTTAGGTTAGGTTAGGTTAGGTTAGGTTAGGTTAGGTTAGGTTAGGTTAGGTTAGGTTAGGTTAGGTTAGGTTAGGTTAGGTTAGGTTAGGTTAGGTTAGGTTAGGTTAGGTTAGGTTAGGTTAGGTTAGGTTAGGTTAGGTTAGGTTAGGTTAGGTTAGGTTAGGTTAGGTTAGGTTAGGTTAGGTTAGGTTAGGTTAGGTTAGGTTAGGTTAGGTTAGGTTAGGTTAGGTTAGGTTAGGTTAGGTTAGGTTAGGTTAGGTTAGGTTAGGTTAGGTTAGGTTAGGTTAGGTTAGGTTAGGTTAGGTTAGGTTAGGTTAGGTTAGGTTAGGTTAGGTTAGGTTAGGTTAGGTTAGGTTAGGTTAGGTTAGGTTAGGTTAGGTTAGGTTAGGTTAGGTTAGGTTAGGTTAGGTTAGGTTAGGTTAGGTTAGGTTAGGTTAGGTTAGGTTAGGTTAGGTTAGGTTAGGTTAGGTTAGGTTAGGTTAGGTTAGGTTAGGTTAGGTTAGGTTAGGTTAGGTTAGGTTAGGTTAGGTTAGGTTAGGTTAGGTTAGGTTAGGTTAGGTTAGGTTAGGTTAGGTTAGGTTAGGTTAGGTTAGGTTAGGTTAGGTTAGGTTAGGTTAGGTTAGGTTAGGTTAGGTTAGGTTAGGTTAGGTTAGGTTAGGTTAGGTTAGGTTAGGTTAGGTTAGGTTAGGTTAGGTTAGGTTAGGTTAGGTTAGGTTAGGTTAGGTTAGGTTAGGTTAGGTTAGGTTAGGTTAGGTTAGGTTAGGTTAGGTTAGGTTAGGTTAGGTTAGGTTAGGTTAGGTTAGGTTAGGTTAGGTTAGGTTAGGTTAGGTTAGGTTAGGTTAGGTTAGGTTAGGTTAGGTTAGGTTAGGTTAGGTTAGGTTAGGTTAGGTTAGGTTAGGTTAGGTTAGGTTAGGTTAGGTTAGGTTAGGTTAGGTTAGGTTAGGTTAGGTTAGGTTAGGTTAGGTTAGGTTAGGTTAGGTTAGGTTTTTTTTTTTTTTTTTTTTTTTTTTTTTTTTTTTTGTTTTGGCAGGAGTGGGAAATCCTCATGGACGCCCAGGCTGCCTCCCTTGGGAGCCAGTCTGGGCAGTGCCGGACTCTTACCGGCTAAAACCACACTCCTGCCTTACAGCGTCCCTCTGACATGATCAGAGACCTTATTTACAATGTTAGCTTACTTTCCTGTAGATTTATAAAGTATAGTCTTATAACTATTACATCGCTTGATTTACATCATACATTGTCACACATCTTACTCTCATAACTTTAAGCGTTTAAGCGCACCATTCCGATATAGTACATATAGTATTCAGTCAAAGCATGTTTATTTGGTTTTGTTTAGACTCTGTTTCGGACATTTTTCAACGATCTCTGTTACTACTGTTAAAATGCTACTGTTACATATTATGTGCAAATATGAATCCTAAGCGTTTATTTGTTTACTTGTTCCTATTTATAGTCTTTCTAGCTATTTTTATACAAAAACCAATGAACTTCATCCTAGTGTCCCTATTTGTAATTAGTGCGTTGAAGTTTGATGTCGTTATTTCAATACCCAATTCCTGCTCAATCTCATATCTTTCCAGTCCGTAGGCGGGGCAGTCAGTCAGTATGTGTACTACAGTCTCATGTTGGTCAGAGTCACATATGCACGATGGGCTCTCCTTGCACCTAAACCTGTTTAGGTATTCGGAGAACCCACCGTGCCCTGTCAATAGTTGAGTCAGTATTCCTGTCGGTTTCAGTACTCTTACTTGACTGTATGCTTGTATGGCATCCGGGAAAAATATTTTGGTCACGCCGGCTGTTTCTTCTGATATGTACCTCCGATTCCATTCGTCAAGTGTGTCCGCACGGATCTGCCGCTTGACGAATGAAATCGGGCATTTATCATAGTCTGGCCTTGTCTTTGTCCTAAGGGCGGCGTCCTTAGCTAGCTGGTCTGCTCTCTCATTACCCTCCAGTCCTGCATGAGCTTTGATCCAAAAAAGTTCAACTTTTTTGGATCGATCCTTGCATTGTCGCAGGTTTTCGCGGATTTCAACTGCGAGGGGATGGAGAGAGCGGTGGTTGGTGACCGCTTCCAGCGACGATCTGGAGTCGCTGTATATGCCGAAACTGTATTTTGGACTACGCAGGATTTCCCTTGTGGCCTTGCATATAGCCAGCAGTTCAGCCTGGAAGACCGTACAGTGGGACGACAGCTTAAGTTTTTGGGTTTTGGTTTCAGCATCATCGCTCCAATGAGACAATGATGCCCCAACCTTGCCCTCGATCTTGCTGCCGTCCGTGTATATACGCACTGCTTGAGTACAGTGGTGATCATGTTGCTCCTGGTCTGCCAGACATATGAACTGGAGGCTTATATGTTTGGCTGGGTGGGGAGTTATGTCGAACGCGGTACATCGCTCCACCTCCTTATCTCCTAATGCTGGCCGAGGTACCCCCCTTCTTGCCTCATACAGGGCCGCTGCCTCTTGTATTCGGAGGTCAAGGGGTAGTATCCCGGCCAGCACCAGTGCCGAGTTCAAGGAGACTGTGCGGTAGGATTTGCACAGTTTCTGTGCAAATCCCCTTTGGACCGCGTTTAGCTGCTTGCGCACCATCAGCTTTTCGGCCGCTGATGCCCACGCACTTGCCGCATACATAATTATAGGTTCGACTACTGCAGTGTAGATGGAGCGTATGACATCCGGATTGAGTCCCCAGCTGATCCGGGCTGCCCTTGACAACTGCTTGTACAGGTTTAATGCCTTTTTGCATACATTAGATGCATGGGCATTAAACGTCAGCTTGTCGTCAATGGTCAGCCCCAGGATTTTGATTTCCCGCGATATGCCAATAGCGATCCCGCCCATGCTCAACAGCGGGGTGTCATATTTAAGTTTCCGCGTGATGATCATTGCGTTCGTTTTATGCGGTGCGAATCTTAACTTATTACTGACTCCCCACTGGTGAACATACTCGAGAGCGCCATTGGCACGTTGCTGGACTTCCATTGCTGAGTCTCCGTAGAAAATCAAAACTACGTCATCGGCGAAGGCTTGGCAGTAGTCTCCTCTTTGTACCAGGCCTTTCAGTAGGGGGTCAAGTAGTAGGT